>OX424508.1:15865415-20865415 GCA_949152395.1 Agrochola litura | reverse complement strand
CCGTACTATAAACTACGTGTGTAAATCGGTTTGAAACACGTGTAGCTTGGAAATACTAGAACAATACTAGAAGGCGGGTTGAATCAAAGCGTACGTCGGTTACGTTACGTTTCGCGTTCGTTAATATTTGTTGTTTACGTACGAAACGAAACAACATTTCGAATGCCAACTTATGAGGATTGGTTTACTTCTTGTTCTTCGTGATGGATACGACAACACATTATTGTATAAAGAAATGTCATGTTGGAAAGATCAGATCAGACGAAACACCAAGTTAGATAGCAGGAATACGGTAGTGGCCTAGATAAAATAAAAGAAATTCTATTTAGTCCGTCTTTCAGATAATAAAAAAATATTAGACACGTATTTTTTGCTTTATCATGTTAATCAAAAATAACTTAGAAAACACGCTTTAAAGTTGGCCAGTGGGGGCTCGCTACGTCATAACTCAGTACTAAATCTAGCAAGGCGTGAGTGACGTCATGCCACATTTGAACTCTTCTTTTGATTACGTCAAAAAAGAAAAAATACGTGCTCAATATTTTTTAACAATCTACAAGAGAGACAAAAAAAATTTTTGGACACAGGCCTGTTATAAAGATAGATTGTCACAGTGTGTTTATTTGAATCCCTTTGATTGTGAACGTGACATTAGAAAACTATGTAGACCTCGTCGATTTTTGACTTACTGGCCGTTTACCGACATTTTTAACGTTTACATCTTAGTAACAGTGTAACAGTAAGATGATGCAACCGGCCTGCAGTCACAGTGTACCAGCGTCTATGAAACAATGCCCACGGTCACACCGGTCGTACTCAACCGAGTTACCGACTATTTCGCTGTAGTTTATAGGTCGTATATGTATGCCAATCAGTAAACTGCGGTCTTGCTTGTAATTTACGTGCAGATATTTTCAGTCTACTGTTATTACGGCCGGCGTTATATTCTTGGCGGTAGTAAATATATGTTTTGAGCGGCGGTTTAGGAAGCTGCTGAGTATTTCTAATCAGTGGATATTCTTCCTGATTCTGGAAGCTTCTAGAAATGTGGATATTGGTTTTAGATTTAGTCTACTTCTGACCTTTGAATTTGGAATCAGTTCAGACGAACACAAATTGAGTTTGTAATAGGAATATGTGTATCTTGATATTTGAATTTTTTTTTATTCTCAATTTTTCGTAATTGCACCTACCACTGTTTGTTTCTGCATTACCCAAAGGTTATTCTGTGCTTGAAATATTAAATTAAATAAATCATTGAACCCAGCATACGACCCCTCTATCGATTGAATAAGTCTAGAGTCAATTTAATTTGAAAAGGAACTGTTTTTTACCATCAATTGGCATTAAAGAAAAATGTATTTGGATCAGAATATTAAGCTGCCTTGTAAACGAATGATTCGAGTATTATAATTTCTTCCATGTTAACATTTAATGACATAATCAAATCTCTAGCAAATAAAGTTTTCCTCTCCCTTCGTGATGATCTTCATTTGTTTTTGTTGTTTGCCAATTTCGGAAAAAAAATAAAACAAATGAAGGCATTAAAATATGTTAATCTCTGGTACACACAGCCACACATCAAGCTATATATATATATATACATTTCCAGTTTACACTGATCTCGTATTGTATAGGATTTCCGTATAATGCGAGGTTAGCTTATACTGGAAATGTATTGCTTGATGTGTAGCCGTGTGTACACTATGAATAAATGAATGGTTAATCCTCGATCCTTAAGGTCGGTGGTTCGATGCCGTGCTAGCAAAAGGGAGGAGAAGAGATCATGATTTATATCTGCAACGGGCTTTGGCAACTGGTGGCAATTTCTTTTTTTATCCGTTGTTCTTAAAGGTCAGCCTACACTGGATTTCCGTCATTCTTGCATGCTCACGTGCGTGTGCGCACATTTTATTTTTGTTTAATAAATTTAAATGTCAATGGTGAATTGAAATGTTTAAAATATTGCAGCGCAAAGTTAAACAATTTTAAGATAATATTAGCCTATACTAAGAGAATAGGTAGATAAAACATCATTCAGGTTCTACACCTGCAATAAGGAAAACCAGACACAAACTAGTCATAAAAGTACGATCATTATTGACATAGCGACTCACACATATTGCACAACTATCGTATTTTTTTACTTCCCTATAAAATAAGTATTTGGTATATCCTAAAAGTTGGCAACGTCGTAAATAGCTGTCAAATATTTACCTGTTTTGATTAATTTAGCAATATTACTGTATGGAAATAAGAAATGTGGCTAACTAGGGAACTAAAATATTGATTATGAAATGCAATAATTAATATCGTAACACCGAATATTTAGTTTTAGATGTAGAAAAAGTATTTGGAAACTTTCCAAATGCCTTTTTTACACCTAACATTGTTACAACATCAAATTCAGTGTTATAATTGCATTTCATTATTAATATTCTAGTTCGCTAGTTAGCCACATTTCTTATTTCCATACAGTAATATTGCGAAATATTTGACATCTATAACAGCGAAATATTTGACATCTATTTGCGACGTTGCACAGTGGAACGAATGTATGGGAGCGGTTGGACGTAGACATTTCCGAAAAAAAAGAGTAAAATTATGCCAAACTAATGATGCCATCTTATTCGATTACTTAATGCCTTCATAACTTGTGGTGATGAATTTCTTCATAACTCCCATATTTCGGGAGTAATTTGAGAAAATGTGAAATTTTACTATGAAAATGAGTGTATCGAGCTCTCTCCCTCCTGATTCCGGGCTTGTTTCAAGTAGCGGTCTCTAATATCATAATGCTAATACTAAGAGCTATATTTAATACTAAGACACATAGTGCGCCAAATGTGCACTTTCTGGGATAAAGAGTGATGTTTATTTTATAACACAATTTTTTTATTTTTTGTTTATTTTGTTGATTAAAACCGTTTTTCTAAAGGTTTACCTTATTACAATAACATTTCTGAGCAGCCAATTAGAGAAGATATAAGCTAATTAGGATATATAATTAGGGACTTAAGGTTTACATATAAAACTGATGCACTAATGATTACTGATAAGAACATTGCTATTATTTAATTACTAAATGGCTCTTAATACACTAATTTAGCATGCATCATTTACTAATTATCACAATAACTAATTACCTTGCAATATTTTTTTATTTTAAGGATACCTGGGATACCTGGATTTTATATAAATAGGTCACTATTAGTAACTTTAAAATCAGTGTTGATTTACACCTCGTTGTATCCAAGCTAATCTCGCAATGTATTTTCCAAATTTTAATACAAATCTTGATATTCACGTTGCTTTATGCGCACGCGCACATAAAGATTTACGCGACTTTAACTATTTGTTCAGTGTTTTAAAAGATAACAGTTGTGTTCAGTTATGTGAAAGTGCTGAAACAAGTTTAAAAGACTGGTGTCGTCGATTTTGCTACCGCATTTATGCAAAATGGACACAGTCTGGAAGAAGCACAGATAAGTTTCGGAAGAAACATGAGATTTGGCTACAGGCTGCAATTCAATGGCCGGAATTACAGAATGAAAATATGGAACCTTCTACAGAAAATATAAGTGACGTCATCGAGCCCATAATTTCTCCTGCTAAATCTGATGCTTCAACTTGTACACATCCTAGTCCTCGTAAATCTTTTGAGGACCTTAGTAACCGGCAAAAAAGAAGACGCACTGAAGATAGTCTTTCATGCAGCAGTAGCAGCGCTGAAATTATGTTTTCGGCCGAAAGGGCGCTTCAAAAGGCAGGACAAAGCGATACAGCTTATGTTATGAAATACTTGACGGAGAATCCAGAAGAGGCCTCAAAAATCAAAGCCTTCATTGAAGGTAAATCAATTCAGGTACGGGAAATATCCCCTTTGAAGGCATTGGCTCTTTATGTATCGATGAACTTATCGAAATGGCGCTATAACACTCTTCGGGATTTCAACACTCAAGAAGGAGCTCTTCAATACCCGAGTTACTACATGTTGGTTAAAGAAAAAATTAAGTGCTATCCGGCCAAAGAAGATCTCACAGTTACAGAGAGCTCTGCAAAAATCAAATTACAAGCCTTGATGGATTTAACCTCAAGAAGACTTATTAGGTCGTTAGAAACCCCTGTTGATCCCAATCAACAGCTCGTATTGACCAGCAAATGGGGTTTTGACGGATCATCTAGCCAAAGCATTTATCATCAAAGGACGAGTGAAGATGAGCAAATCGATCTTGCTAGTAATTTTATGATTAGTCTTGTACCACTGCGGCTCGTCTCAAAAGGTGTAACAATTTGGGAAAACGAGCGACCATCTTCCACTTCATTTTGCCGGCCAATATTGTTTAAGTTTATAAAGGAAACCAAAGAAAATGTGCAGAGAGAGATGGCTGAAATCGAAGCAGAGATTGAAGCCTTAACTCCATCCACCATCACTGATGGAATTAGTGTCAAACACCAACTGCTGTTGACAATGATTGATGGTAAAATTCATTCCATTATATCCAATACAGCAGCTTCAGTGTGTGACATATGCAAGGCTTGTCCTAAAGAAATGAATAATTTAGAGTTAATCAAAGATAAACACGCAAACGAGGACATGTATAAATATAGCTTAAGCACCCTTCACGCTTGGATTCGCTCAATGGAATGCTTATTACACATTTCCTACAAATTAGACATAAAATCATGGCAAGTAAGGGGTGATATAGCAAAAAGGCAAGTTGATGACAGGAAGAAAAGAGTTCAAGAGGCTGTAAGAAGAGAAACGGGCTTACTTCTCGATGTTGTGAAACAAGGCAGTGGATCCACCAACAATGGCAACTCGGCAAGGAGATTTTTTGAAAACTACACTAAATCTGCTGAACTGACCGGAATAGATGCTATGCTTTTAAGAAAAATCTGTGTGATCTTGCAGTGTATTTCATCAGGAGAGAAGATCAACGTAACTAAATTCCGAGAGTTCTGCTTTGATACTGCTAAGCTTTACGTGGAGTTATACCCATGGTATTATATGCCTTCTTCACTTCATAAAATTTTAATGCATGGGCCAGACATAGTTCAGAACATGTCAATTGTGCCCATTGGTTTTCTATCCGAAGAGGCATCTGAGGCTAGAAATAAAGATTTTAGAAAATATAGAGAGGGGCATTCTCGAAAGCATAGCAGTATCTCATGCAATGAAGATATTATGCACAATCTTTTACTGTCTTCTGATCCACTTGTTACAAGTATCCGTCCAAAAGGAAATAAGTTTGTAAAAAAATCTTCTTTTAAGGAATTTTATGAGCTTACGGATTCTGAGAAAAGTGATATCGAATTTGTTAACATAAATGATTTAGCGGACATCGATTCTGAATTTGAATTAATTGATGATGATGATGATGACGAAGATAATTAAATGATGTTATTGTTTTAAAATGTGTAACTTAGTAAATTAGAGCTTACATCTTAATTATTTATTGTACTTTTAATGAAACTAGGTAATTTATTATCAACTTACTTAAAAGTCATACTCTCATCAGTTCTTGTGAATATTTTTGTTAATATATATTTCTGTATATATATAATATATTTATAGACCTCTTAATAAGTCTGTCTGCGGTTTAAAGTAAATACAAATGGGGAAAAAACGTTTTTTTTTTTAAATTTTCATTTCCTTTTATCCCAGAAAGTGCACATTTGGCGCACTATGTGTCTTAGTATTAAATATAGCTCTTAGTATTAGCATTATGATATTAGAGACCGCTACTTGAAACAAGCCCGGAATCAGGAGGGAGAGAGCTCGATACACTCATTTTCATAGTAAAATTTCACATTTTCTCAAATTACTCCCGAAATATGGGAGTTATGAAGAAATTCATCACCACAAGTTATGAAGGCATTAAGTAATCGAATAAGATGGCATCATTAGTTTGGCATAATTTTACTCTTTTTTTTCGGAAATGTCTACGTCCAACCGCTCCCATACATTCGTTCCACTGTGCGTTGCCCACTTTCAGAATAAACGCTCTTAAGCACATAAGTATATGACATACCTGTCTGTTTTGTCCGTAGGAAAACACAAAAGAAACCAATAATTTTGATGTTATTGATTTTCATTTGTTTTAATTACCCGACTGTCCCAGAAGGAGGGTAATGTTTTTCGAGAGTATGTAAGTATGTGTCTATTTCTTTGGCACGCTCTGTAGCTAAACGGCTTGATGGATTTTAACCACGGATATCTATGATTTTAACATAATATAAGGTGTAGTTAGATTCTTCTTAATTGTGGGAGTGACAAAGGTTTTGCAATAATATTTATATATTGTAGGAGGGGAGGGGATTTCTTTTTTATTTGCCTTAAATAAAGGAGGAGGTTATCTATCGGGCATAACTCCGTCATATAAGACGGATTTGCAAAACTCTTTTTTTGTTTGAAAGGATATACTTCCCAGGTGGTCCCATTGTCACTAGGTCAGGATCTGATGATGGGATCCTGGGGAAATCGAGGGAACTCTTCAAGTATTATAGGCACACCTATAGCGATTTGGGTATTTTTTATAATTCCTCGTGCAGTTGCTCTCGGAAAACACCATTGAATGACACCAACTGATGATGAGAAGACACAATGCATACGAAATTGAGAAATCGGGTGTTAGTGAACTTGGCTCCTACTTTTACTTGGACCAAACATGGGACCCTGTATGAGTAATGAAACTAAATGACGTCCTGAAGGGATACTTGATAACTTCAAGTGTGTCCGAAGTTGATATTATCTGTACCTTTTATGGGACTTGGAAAAATTATTTGTTTTGTAGCATTTCATAGTTTTGTTGTGATCGTGTCCTATCTGTCTTGAGGTTTCGTCATTTGTAGATACGTGTATATATCTCTCTTTCATTGTAAATAAATAATATTTTGTTTGTTATGGTGATTTCTAACTTTTGTTAAATAACGTCAAGCTTTTACAGAAAACACCAAATGAGGATGACATTTTTGAAGTGAAAACTTCTTCAGGCGCGTTGGGCATTTTTGAGATGGGAAAAAACAATTGTAGTCGCTACACCGTTACCGACACCTCAATTTTGTAAACGCGATTGTGCTCTTTATTTATATTAGATTACGGATCAATGTTCTATGCAAGTATTTTTCTTCCACCAAGGCGATCATGTTCAAGTTTTGACTTCTGTCGGCACTACCGGAGTGCCACTGTTTTTTTTTACTTTGTACTTCTTGAATTTATCTTGGCCATTACTGACATCGGTAAAGGAAAATATAGTGAAACTTGGACTTATAGTTAGTATAAGTCTCAAATCGCCAACCCGTCTTGAGCAAGCGTGGTGGTCAATTCTCATCCCTTCTCTGTATGAGAAGACGCCTTTGCCCTGCAGTTTGACAGTTATCATCATCATTTCAGCCGAAAGACGTCTACTGCTGGACATAGGTCTCTCCCAAGCACCTCCACTTCGACCGATTCTGTGCTTCCCGCATCCAGCGGATTCCTGGGGCCTTAACAAGGTCATCGAGGCCTTCCAACGCTACGTCTTTGGAGTACGCGGTCGCCACTCCAGAACCTTTCGGCCCCATCGGCCGTCTGTTCTGCGAGCAATGTGCTGCCCATTGCCATTTAAGTTTGGCAATTCTTTGGGCTATGTCGGTTACCTTGGTTCTCAGATGTCTTAATTTCTGATTCGATCACGTAGGGAAACTCCAAGTATAGCCCTCTCCATTTCCCTTTGGGTGACAGTAAAAGACTTTTAAACAAAAGTTACTAAAGATTAGCAGACATTATGTGTGGCGTATGAATGTAGTATCACAAGTTCATAATCATATCTAATAAATACCATAGCATAATAGCATAATCAGCCTATAATGTTCCCACTGCTGGGACACAGGCCTCCTCTCTGTGAGAGGGAGTGGGCCGTAATCCACCACGCGGGCCCAGTGCCGGTTGGTAGATGTCACATACCTTCAAATTTTTGGTTCTAGGACATGCCGGTTTCCTCACGATGTTTTCCTTCACCATTTTGACAGCAGTGGTTATGAAATAATTAACACAAAGTAAAGCGTCTGTCAAGGTTCGAACCTACGACCTAGAAGTCGTAAGTCGCGGCCGATATCACTTGGCCACCGCTGCTCTGTCAATAAATACCATGTGTTTATTAAAACAATCCACAAATGTATTTGCATATCTCGCATGCATGCGTACAAATAGTAGCCCAGTTTCCGTTGCCCTCAACATTAAGTTCTAAAAATAATCGGAATAAATTTGTTTTACTTACATAATATGTTATTATGTATGATTTGTGATTACCATCCCCAACTATTAAAGGTATCGCATCGCTTGTAATTCCAGGTTTGTGGAGATGTACTGACGTAGTTTAATTGTCGAAATAATCACGTAAGAGAGTGGGCTCCGTATGTTTCGCGTGAAATCTAACAAGATTTGATCTACAATGTTATTCAACCTGTATTTGAGATTTATATATCTATTTTACTTACCTCGTTGGTCTAGTTTTCGCTAGCGCTACTGCTGAGCATGAGGTCCTAGATTCGATTTCCGGGTCGGGCAAAGTGTTATTGGGTTTTTCCATCTGGAATTTCTCAGTAGCAGCCCAGTGTCTGGATTTGTACCCGGTTGATGGCAATAGGCTCGCCCCCTATTACATATTACATGGGACATGACTGGCAAAATTTGGGTGTGTTATAACTACACCTCTGGCCTCACCCTTCGGGGCATACAAGAGTTATATTATGTATGTCTAAATTGTCTATCTATTTTATTCTAACAAAGATACCAAACAATATTTCTTCAATTAAGTAATTACGTCCCTGTTTCCTTGTCTTGTTAGCTATAATTTACTTGCACCAACTAATTAATCCATTAAGACGGTGAGTCTCGGCTTTAATAAAAGTCTTCGGATTGCAAAGGCTTCCGTGTCTACCCGCGTACCCCTAAAAATATTCGGCTACAGTACAAAGGGCGCACAAATTGTCATAATTGAAAGTTAACGTGCGTTAACTGACGTAATTACAAGAATTGTTTATAATTAAAGGCGTTAATTTTTTTCACTAAAACAAGCACCGAATTATACAAAATTACTGGTTGTAATACCTTCTGAACTTATAATTATGTTCGTTCTATGTTCCGGGAAATTGTTCCTGGAAAAAGTTATTATCGTGCTCTGTATAAAAAAGTATACGAATTTGAACCTTATTTCCTAGAATGTAAGGATATTGAAATGCGATCTTAGATAAAAACTGCAGCAATTTTGGCCAGAAATTAATTTCTAAACAAAATTATATTGATCGTCCATTACGAAATTGGATTCCAATTTGAGTCTTAAAACTATACAAATAAGGTTGTAGATATAAAATTCCGGTGGCAATAAAATGTCTTGATCGACAGGTCAATTACCTAAGGGCACGCGCACAGTGTACAAACAAATTGAACATGTTTAAATTAGTATACGTGAACAATTGATGTATGAGTGATCGGAACCCACTGAATTGATCATTATAGAACCGTTGGGTGGTCGCTTATAATTTTTTATTTACTTTTTTTTGTAAACATTCGGAAAACAGTCAATAATTGCTTACACCTTACTCCGTCCGTAATTGTTTGTAATGAAAGGAAACGTAATATGAATAGTGTAATGATCTTAATTTGTTCAAATGTTAGGCTTGTGAAGGCGAAGCTTGTTTTTGATGTTGATGACAGAATAGACGGCCTTTCAGAATCATATGAAAGTTGAAAGTGAAATAAATCTAATTTGGTTATTAACTTACAAAAATCACGCTTATTGCATCAACAGTAGGTGTTAAGATCCCTCATGAACCCTGAACTAGTTATAGGAAGTAGTCCACTTAGAGCACCCGTCCGAATAGCACCTAGACTAGTCCACGAAGAGCACCCAGGTGCTCTTCGTGGATTAAAATTTATTTTTATGTTTTTGTCCACGAAGAGCACCTACGACTCAGCAACCTAGTGCTGGGATATACTTGTTTTACAGGACGTTATTAAATGAAAGATATCGATAAAAATCACTAGAATGTTTATTAATTACACATACTTACGTACATAAAGTTGGGGACTGGGGATCGCTACGTCACAAGTAAGTATAAATTCTACATACTCGTGACGTCTTGGTACATTTTAACTCAATGTATCGCCGTAATATTTTGATTACGTAAAAAAAAATACGTGTCCAATATTTTGTAATAATCAACCTAACGTATATAAAAAAATTTTTTAGTCATCATCCCTATTCTTCAGACTAATTCATTAATTTAATGATCTTGATTTGATCGACGACATTATTCTCCAATTTGACTACAAATTCAATAGTCTACTTTCTGTACTAATCAGTAAAAGATAACAACAAAAATATTTTAATTGATCGACAACATAACAACAGCAACCAATGCACCTGCTGCTGATTTACAACATACAAAACACGAAATCAGCAACAAAAAAAAAACTTTAACAATCGCAGGACCTACATTAAAAAGCCATCGGTAGGATATTAACAAATGTTTAGGAGTTTTAAAGGCTCATTACGGACGCGGGAAGTGGGGTGAGTAGGAAGGTTGGTCGAGATAAACATCAACCACTAGGAGGCACCTGTCAAGTTGTCTGTCGAAAAAACCTACTGTCAAATTCAGAGGACAATGCTGTAGAGTTTACACGAGTTATAGCATTGTAAAAGAAAAGTGGATAAAGACAGTATATTGTAGACGTGTGCGCATGTTGTACGTATTTTAGATTGCACATTGCAATTTTATCAGCCGATCAGTTTTACTTTTAAGTTGTATTGTCGATCAACGAAAGG
Source organism: Agrochola litura (assembly GCA_949152395.1). NCBI lineage: Eukaryota > Metazoa > Arthropoda > Insecta > Lepidoptera > Noctuidae > Agrochola > Agrochola litura. The sequence goes on along the minus strand of OX424508.1, from coordinate 20,854,604 downwards.
ACACAAAGGTACTATGCACTATCTTCTATACATACATATAAATAAATAAAATTGAACGGTCTGTTTGAAATGTCAAAATAACAGCTTTTATTAAATGCATAGATATAAATAAGTTTAAACGGTACTTATATTAAAAAAAAAAAAAATTGTCTGTCTTTCAGTCAATCCGAAACGGTTGAACCGATTTCGACGGCACTTTCACTGGCAGATAGTTGATGTTATAAGGAGTTACTTTGGCTACTTTTATTTTAGAAAAAGAATTAGGATCCACGAGGGCGAAGCCGCGGAAAGCAGCTAGTAGAAAATAAAACCTAAATAGAAATAAGGGCAGATCTTCGAGGAGATACACTCCCAAACGTCTTACAAACATTTATCAATGAATGCAGACGTATATAGTGCAATCTGTGCAGTACAGAGTGTGACCTAGTTTACAAACATTTAAACGATCCGAAAACCAGACAATATGCTTGGCCAAATTCCCTGTGATACATTCTCAAAGATTCCGTTCATGCCGCTCATACGAAAATACATTCTGTAGCCCAGAATATATTAACTACACTGTATTAATATTGGATGTCTGAAAACTTGACACCTCGAAGATTTGTTAAGCCCTCAAGGGTTAAAAGTTTAAAGACTTAACCGCGCTAAAATACATAATTAAACGAAGACGGGGATTGGCTAAAGCCGAAACTGTTGAGACCAAATTTTCTAGACGTCTGCAAAGTTTTATCTAATTATCAACTGAAATTAGTGGGCGTTATACCGGGTGGCATTGTGTTTGTTTCATTATCTACTACACCATTCAGGTTAACGCCAGGAGGGGAGGTTACCTTCACGAATCCAATTGTTCCAACAATAAGCCCTTCGTCTCTATACTTACATTCAGAATTATTATTGAAGATTTGAGAGTCCCCCACTTCAAACATCGCTAAAACAATTTAATCATTAGCAAATATACGTTATTATGTATTCAATTTAAAATGATATTCTATAATACCAATACAGTTTATCAATAAATCATAAAACCCACCACTAATGAAGGGGTATTCGATTAAATTGTGCATTAGATACTAATAAATTTCGAACTTTGAAACCATCCAAAATTGCTCAACACCGGATGCGAATCAATCGTTCAATTATAAACACTAATTTGATATTAGATCCACCACAAGAAATGAACACCAAACACAAAGCGATAAAATTACATGTAATAAGGAAACGTGGAGCAGGTGGTGGCAATTACCGATAGATACAGATGTAGGATGAAACAAAGCTCCACATTAAACCGGACCACCTTACCAGCACCTTTACATTTCGAACGGACCAGCTGCCATCATTAAAAAGGGAAGTGTCATAAATGACGCCTCAGAAAATGTTTGTTCTACAATGGCCTGTGACAAGACAATAGTTGGGACTTTCCTTCAAAATGTACATACAAAAATGAGCTCCGCCAACATACCACCCATAGATTTCAATTCATGAGCGCAAGTACCATAAAAGGCTCCATCACAATGGATTCCGTTCATCTTTTGTTGTCGAGGGTGGCTGGTGAAATGGTCGCGTCTTCCCGGTAAGAGGATTCGTTTTTGTTGTTACTGATGAATAAATTTTTATTTACTTCGCGAGAACAATGTCAGTGCTAACAAAACTCAGATGAGGGACGCCTCCGGTGTTCTTCCAATAGTTTTTCATGTAGAATTACCTTTTTTACGATAATTACTGAAGAACTATGGTTTTTGTCCCGTCACAACCGGATTGGCTAGCAATAAATGCCTTGAAAAACATTCTGTTGAATATTTTATGTTCCTGGACGAATAACTTTGAGTGTACACATGAGAAATACAAAGACACGCAACTTCGTATTCTCATAAATCCAGATCAATTCCAAGGAATTTAAAAAGAAACAGTATTGCACCAACTGCTAATAGGAACGAGTTTCCTCAATCTGATATCGCATTCGCGCCAAATTTTTTCCCTCCAAAAAAAACTGAGGGCTTTAGGTTGGCGCCAAAATGCCGCCAGTTCTCAGAACGAGAATGAATGAAAAAAGCCATAAACTAAAGTTACACCTCACCGACAAACGGCTTCACGTGCCGATGCACCAAAGGACCAAAGACGAAAACCCTCCGGTGCTTAACAAGAATTGGCCCGTTTTTTGTGTGTGCCTTATCTGTGCGTTTGAGTGGATCAGTGTGGCGATTAGAAACTCTTTAATTACGGGGATGTCATGTCGTTTTCATGTTTGATTGTTTGACTGGAAACAAAGAATTTGCGAAGAAATGAGGGAGCTAATCTGATAGCGGTTAGGTTTCTTTGTCTATTAAAAAGGAACTGTTGTTAGGATTAGGGCTTCTCATTGTCATACAATAAAGAGTGATTACGGCATATCTTCATTTTGCAAAGCCCCAACAGAAAATGCTTTTGTATACAAAACAGTCATCGAAAGTTCCAGAAACAGGACATCAATATCGAAACAAGTTTCAAAACAATTTACGTCATGATTATCTAGTCCGCAATCTATTACATTTACGGACAGTCGGGGTCCGTTCTCATCTTCATCACATCATCCGGCTCTCCTTTGGGAAGTCTAAGATCATTTTGCCATTTCCTTTGCGGTGTACCGCGACGTCTCACGGTGTCTTGGGAATCCTTCTGTGGTTACTTATAAACTAAAGGGTGCATTATAACTATTGTTCTTATTGCTTTGTCGCTAGGCTTGGGGTTATACTGTTGGCGTTTTAGTGGTTTGGTTTGATTTTCCGCTGTAATTCAGTCTTGAGCATGAACTGCTTATCATTTGATTCAGCTTTATTTAAATGGTTAAGACCACAGAGAGCTGAAAGACAGTATTAAAAAAAAAAAGAAAGCGTGACTAAAATTAAAAGCCAAACCCCGCTTGCGATGAAGCCCTCTACTGAAAATTCTAATCCAATCTTTCTGCAAACTTAGTCAATACTCTCCCATATTAAACTGGCTTTGTTCACATCGTTTGTACAACTTTTCATTTATATCACATCGTTTTCATTTATATTAATTCATTACTTTGATTAATAACTCGCGAGTGTTGAACATTTTTCGACAAGATTCTTTGATTGAAAATTGATGGCGAAATAATTACACGGTGCAGAAATGAAGTACGAATTTTTGCAACCTATGCACCTGGACATCATTTGTACAAGTCAATCGGCGGCACCTTAAAAAGGCCTCGATAATTACCGCAATATCATTATTAACTGATTTCGGGAAAGTGAAAAAGTTATTGAAGTTTTCTCTTGATGTGTTCATTACGAGTACTGCTCTTCTGACGTTTTTAACACAGATAAAAACTTTTTTTACAAAAAAAACAACCGACTTCCAAAAAAACTACTACAAAGTGAAAAATAACTTAAATTTCGGAAGTCTGTGTCTTTGGTTTTGTATTTTCGTTATTTGCCACCGACTTGCGAAATTTAAGTTATTTTTCACTTTGTAGTAGTTTTTTGGAAGTCTGTTGTTTTTTTTGTAAAAACGTTTTTATTACTCGCTTTTTAGTGGGTCATTTTGTAATTTATCTAAGTTACATTAGCCTAATGCCAACTACTCATCACCTTTTACAAAATATTGCTTTTCCCGATGCAGGGACGTTCATCGTTGAGGAGTTCTCCTGGTACTTCACCATCAGCTCCACCTTCTCCATATGCATTGTGACGAGCATAAATTACATTGCAACTATACTAAAGTAATCGAATCGCAACCCGTGAAATACTTATTCCTTGGCATATTTCCTTTCCAACAAAAAAATAATCATCAAAATCGGTTCATAAACGACGAAGTTATCCGCGAACACACATAAAAAAATATATAAATATACGGTCGAATTGAGAAACCTCCTTTTTTGAAGTCGGTTAAAAAATATTCAATAAATTTTGCCAATATTCGTGTGAAACAGTATTTATGGTATTCACTCAAACTGTTATTGGATTGCTTTCATTTTTCCACCAATTTATTTTGAATATCGTCCAATTTCGAACACGCCGCTCCCATATTTATTTATTGTAATAATTTCGCTCTCCAATTGTTATCCGTCTATCCCTTAAAAATATTTCGGTGAACGAAAAAATAACTTTTTAAAAACAATTATTCTGCTGGTATGAAAATCGCGTGCCTTTTTTATCCAACGTTGGAACAATAAGATGATTAGCAACCCTTAGGCCAGGCTCGCTCCCTTTTAAACGATAGAATTACTTCCCAGAACTTTGTTACGATGTTTTGATAGCCGAGGTCGTTATACGCTTAGAAATCTTACGTTTCAGCGCTCGCGATTTTTCGCTTAAGTTTTTTTATTGAGCCTATTAGTGGTAATTTAAAGTTAACTTACAATTTTTGCAATTTCATAGCTTAAGTTTCTAACAACTTTTTGTCTGCCGTGAGTAATTTATGCTGTAATGTGGCGTTGAAGATAATATTAAAGATTAAAGAATCATTGAGAAATATTCGAGTTCTTCATTTATAAATTCACGTGTCATATTTCGGAATAGAAGCGGGCCGTTGACACATACACTCAAGCTATGCGGTAATAACGTTCCAAATTGACAGCAACATATTTCATTGCCAATGCAAAGGTCGGTCGTTCACAGTCTACGTTCACGTTTAGATCGTGTCAAGGTGAAGTTGGGTTGCATTAATTAACTAATACATCTGAGAGGCCTCTTGCACAGATTAGGAGTGGTCCGGTCTGAAGGTTAATATGACAATTTAACAAGCAATGCGCGGAATTGGTTCGGGATCAATCAGAAGGTTTCACGATGATTGGGGTCGATTGCTTGGACATTTGTGAAGGGTTAGTGATACTTGTTGATTCAAACGACCTGAGAAAGTAGGGAAAGCTTTTCAAGGGTAAAAAATATGTTGGTAATGGGACTATATCCGTTAGCAACTCAGAACGAGGTGATCTAGAAAACAAATATGGGGAAGTGTTATTATATCAAATGATCTAAAAATGTTACAATAATTTTACGTGACACTCATTCGAACAGACGAAAGTTGTCACTGCAGACCCGGAACACATTTCAAACAAAGTTATGCATGTACAGTTAGTTAATCTCAATATCTAATATTGCTGCAAACTTATCTTTGATTGCATTCTCTAATTCGAAATACAAAGCAATTATGTAATGAACAAGTTATGATAATGCGAAAGGTATTAGGGTCATCAATGATATAGCTGACAACAACGGAGAGAAAGCCACTGCGGATGACATGGTTCTAATTGTGAAATGCTCCGTGAATGTTACTTGTTACTCTCATGATTCATGGTGGATTGAGATTGTCATTTCCTTGTGAGTATTGAGGGCTTTCTTCCTTGTTCACTTTTCTTTTGTGGTATATTGGTTTCCGTTTGAATCTTTGACCCCTATGTCACTCAGTGACGAAAAAGCACAAATTATTATTGGAAAACATGCTGCAGGCAATTCATGTGTCCAGTCGCTCGTCTCCATAAATCAGTACCCTAATTGCGTAATACACGATCAATCACAATTTGTTTCGATTTGAAACAGATTGCTAATCCATTGCTTCATAAGTTGGAAAAAAAATCTGCTCAACAACGTAAATAACGCAGTGAATGTTATTAAACTATCAAAAAGAAACAAATTAGTCATAATCGTTTACGAAAATATGTTACGCAATTAGTGTACAGGTTAGTGTGAAAGAACTGTGACAGTGGTGGATATCAATCTTCTTTCCAAGCTAAGCTTTGGTAAACTTATTTTATTTGTAAAAATTGGTACATGTTCGGCGTCTGACTACGATAGTATAGGCTCCCAAAATGATCTCATTGACTGCCTAAGCAGATTATAGTAAACTTCTCTAAAAAAATATCGTTAAAGCTGCATCTTTATTAATTACTGCTTTCATTCAAAACAAAATCCACGTCACACCAAAGTACATTCCACCATATTATAGATATTCTAAACTACTGAACCTCCAAGATGAATGGCCTACATCGTAAATCAACACAAGAAAATCCTCGTATAACTCCTGCCTTAAAATTGATTCAAACGTATTCCCTCGCCGACAATGATTTACGTTGCTTCCGCAAGCTCGGGTTACGATCGGATGACATAACTTTCTACACCATATATGTCATGTGTAGAGACATTGTAGCGGTGTCTTTTACGGTGTGAGCGGAGGGTGTCGTGTGTCCAGAAATATCTGGCTATTTAGCGGTGAACGCGTTTACACCGACGCGTAATTCTGTGAGTTTAATCACCCGAAGTTGGTGCTGCAGGCTCCAGATTATTTTATATGCCCGTGAATTTGATTTTAGAAGATTATTTCACTGTTATATAGATAGATGACTTAGCAATCGGATTAGTGAACTCAACCCATCCGTATGACATAACCCTAAAGTTACTTTCAGCAACTTCTACTAGGCAGCAATGAAAGGATGAAAAATCATGTATGATGGTGGCAAAAAATGTATAAAAAGTTAAAAGTAAAACACTTAGCATACAAAACACCGTCGTCGTAAAACTTTTACTTTCATTTATAAATAGGAAAATGGTTAACAAACGATTAGAATTGTGAAAAGTGAAACCGTTTCCATTTACAATAACGACTTTGAAAATCGTTTGTTTACTCTTTGCGGCTTCTTTCTTGTTCGCTAAAACAAAGATTTGATCAAATCTACCTTGAAACTTTTTGCTTTTGTTCCTGTAAACAATAATTGTTGCTTGTTTTATTTTGCTTTGCTGAAACTTTTAGTGTCAAGTCGTTTATTATTTTTACAGCGTGGAAAAACTTTTTTTTTTTTTGACGAACTTTAAATTTTTTAAAGCAGTTGTATTTGATTTTCAAATATTTATTTTTATGTTCCAGTAAATCAGTAAATGCATTTACTACAGTTGTCAGTTAAATGTCAGTTCGGTTCGGTGTGACAGTAGAGCATGTTAGTCGTTTAGGCGCGCCGGTTCCTATGTACTTTTTGTCCCGGGGACAATTCTAAATCGGGCCAGGTCGTTGCCGGTCTAATTCCGTACTATCCACGCCGCCCATACTATATACTACTGAGGACTTCCTATTGCGTAATGCCGATACAATTGATAGCGTTTAGCAAATATCAGACACAGTGCACGCTCCGGTGACGCGCCACAGCATGCATTGTGTACGTTACGATACGACACGCTGCTCTTGTTGGAAAGTGGCATTAGTCATCTTGATAGAGAGAAGTGAATGTTAATATTAGAGGATGTGGGTGTGTTTATCTGACGTATGATAGCTCTTTTTGTAACACAGATTTCGAGATTAGATTCGGCGTGTAATTGCGACGATAACGCCGGCAGTGTCGCTTCCCGCTGGATCCGACCGCGTGAATACAAATTAAATATAATGTAGGATGTCGACGAGTGGACAACCATTATGCGTTTTGAATGTTGTTTTATGGTACTTTTGTGAATGGGCCACGTATGGTCTCGTGTTCAACGCTTGAATTCTTAAAGCGTAATTAAAACACAATGGCGTGAAGGGTAATTTATGGATACAATCGAAGGAACATCGCAAAAGAAACTGAATTTAATGACGTCTATATCGGCTGCATTAACGGTTTCACAGACAGTGGAATCTAAATCGACACAAAGTGAAACAACATGTTATAAATGCGTTACTCAAGTTTCCATTAAGTTAATTCCTTTGTGCCCACAATAGATATCTGTAGCTACTCGAACCGTATCAAGACTAGAATAGTTGACAAGGAATGCCGGTCGGCCATGTTGGCTGGCGCACGCGCCGCTGGGCGCCAACTAATTAATACATGCCCTTCCAACTCTTCATTAGCGAGCAGACGCGTTTTTGTTGAGATCGGTGCGCGAGCGCAGGTTTTTCGCGTAGCGCGTGCTGTGCGAGAAATTAAGACAGTCACACATAGGAAATTTTGTGATCGAGTCGAATGATATCAAAAATAATTTGGAAATATCAAATGTTTTTATGCTTATTATATAATGTATTGGACAAATATTCTTTTTTTTACCCGACTACGGCAAAGCCAAAAGGAAGGGTTATGATTTTAGCAGTCTATGTATGTAGGTATGTTTGCTTTTACGTGTGTTCCACCGTAGCAACACCTACAAAATTATAATGGCATGCGACGACGGCTTTACCTTGACCATTTTTGTACCTATGTCTTGATTTCTGTCTGAAATATTTGCTTGTTTCGTACTTTTTAGATCATTTTTATTTTCCCGTAGTCGGGTTACAGTTTTTTATTAAACTTTCTTTTTTATGTCCTAATCTGGTATATTTTTTACAAGCTTTTGTTTTTAAGTTATATTTTTTGTTGGAAGTCGTCGACTCTATTCGAGAATTCAATATTTCCTCTCATACATTAAAATAAGGAGTTAATATCAATAAATCATAAAAATAAGCTATAAATTTGCAAACTATGAGACTACTCTATAATTAAAATTGTCTGATTAGTTTAATTACGATCGGGTTTTTCTGTTGGGGGTTTAAACTTTATAGTTATGTCTTTAAATTTTTTCTCTAGTTACGAACTACACGTACCGATATTAAGATGGTGTTTTACGATTCCCTCCAGTGATATGTTTAAATGCCGGTTTTTATGCGGTTATGATATTACGTTTTTTATTGTTTCCGGTTTTCGAGTCGGCCGGTTTATCTTTACGTCCTATTTTATTATTGTCTTGTTGAAACGTAGGTACGGTTTTTGTGAATAAGTAGTTTTTTTGGGAAAACCTCAGAAATAAAATTATCAGGTATATGATCGTGGATCCAAGTTTGTGATGCAAACTTTATGGTCGTGTCTCTGAATGGCAGCTGTAAATTAATTGAGGTGTTTTTGAAGCTTTATTTGAACGTTGACTTGTGACTATTTAACTCTAAATATACCGCATACACTATCACAATTTAATTCTAAACGAAATACATTTTCGTGCTCCATTTCCGCGAAACGTAAACTTAAAAGCATTCGGTAGATTACTTTCAATCGAAAATGTTTACAGCATTACACTTTGACAAAAAACGGAATGTTTTCAAGTTTTCGGAAGCAAGACTTGGTGAATACATACCCCAGTATTCCTGTTAAAAGCTCTTGATTAATATGGGTTTTGTTGCAAAAAGTTTGCTGCGTGCAAACTTTTCACTATCAAAGCGGTGGCATTGACCTTTCCGATTAATTCGATAGATATCGAACGGATAATAAGGCAGAAATAAGAGCTTAACTTCGGCTAGGGCTGCCAAAGCTTAAATAAGTTACACAAGTAACGTTGTCATAAAAAGTTTGAAGGGCGTTTAGAAGATGACTGTTTTGATCGGACCCCCGTTTACTTGTATGTTTAGTATCCCTGAAGATATGGCTCCTAAGTATCAAAGTATTGTTTAACTTGGTTTGTGAGTCGTTAATAAAGATAGGTTTATGATAGCCTCGTAAGTTATGTACTTAACAATTTATAGCCGCTTTTAGTCTGGAGTTAGAAATAAAATGACTGAGGTGGAACGTGTAATAAAATGGAATTGGTTTTGTTCAAATAAGACCTTTATAAAATTACCGTCTACTGTAATTTTATTTATAATTTCCTCTCAATTCCACCAATATTATCGATCTGCGAGTGTGACTCATGTCACACACAGGGCTTTGATTACAAGACATGCACTGTGTCCTAACTGAAAGCTACTGACGCGCCAATAGGCGATTACGTGCTTGTTTATATGAATTATGACGTACAAACGCGACTTTTGTGATCACGTGACTACGTCATCATACTGTCTTACTACGATTATAAACGCGAAAGTTTGTGAGCGTGGATGGGATGTATGGATGTTTGTTAATCTTTCTCGAAAAATCTAGCGGATTTTGATGAAACTTTATAGTACATAATACTAGCTGACCCGGCAAACGTTGTTTTGTCATATAAACTTTTGGGGTGGACCACCCTTATCACTTAGGGGTATGAAAAATAGATTACGACCGATTCTCAGACCTACCGAATATACATATAAAATTTCATAAAAATCGGTCAAGCCGTTTCGGAGGAGTATGGCAACTAACACTGTGACACGATACATCCTAATAACAAGGCTATAATTTATAAAGGTACGCGGGCGAAGCCGTGGGCAAAAGCTAGTATTCATATAAACTCGCGCGACGATCGCGTACTCGCGCGACAATCGTTTTCGGTTAGGACACGGCCGTAGGCGTCACCTCAAAACAATTAATTTCCACCCTTTGTTTCTCTATGACCAGCTGCCATAGCCACATCAATCGAAAACTATCAAATAAATCATGTCGCCAGCCCTAGTAACGGGGCAAATGCAAAAACATGACGGGCGGTCGGATGATACGATGTCGCCGTGTTTGGCTCCTGCATCCGCCTGTCCGAACTCCCGAGTACCCCGGACTCTCCGGACCTCCATTAAGAGCAGAATGTATTGTAAGATAATAATGACAGACCTCTTTAGATGTGAGAGTCAATATTGTTTGAGGACGCCGCTGTAGGATCAGGTTTGGTTTTAGTGCATTTCCATAATCTTGTCTTGTATGATGTCTCGTGTTTTGATGCGTTTGATGTGTGGTCAGGGGAGCGTGATTAGTTGTGTATTTTGTTTTTATGGTGATATAAAATAATACATAAATATACTTACAAAATATGGGCTTTTCGTAACGTGATTAGACATTGGCAAAACTCATATTTAAAAAATGTTCGTAGACAAAATAAACCTTTAATAAAGTATAAAATTATCCGAAATTGTCAACTACCTAATTTAAACCTCGTGCAGACAGGCGCGACGCGACACCGGTAATTGTTCTATCGCGATGTTTTCTTAGAAATTGTTTTGTTAGAGTCGCGTCGCGCCAGTCTGCACGAGGCTTTATTTGAAAAGTCAATTAGGTACTTAACTATTTTAGTGCCAAGGCTGTAAATAATTAAGGTAACTAATAATTTGTGTGCTAAAATCATGTAAACTGCGATGTAAATTAAAATTATGGTCATTAGGCTATTAGCGCCATATAACGATTTCTCATGAGTCTTGATTACATACATTATAGTGCTTTAATCAGACTGTAATCTGTCTATATATGTAAATACATATAATTATAGAACGCAAATTCTTTTAAATATGTCATTTGTAATTTGTTGTAAATTCTCATTGCAACTACACAAGCATTTCTGTGTCACAATTGACAGTTTGATAAACAGTACGTTAGTCCATACGTTCGTGATTCCCAGTAGGTCGCCTATTTGCCTAAACCACAGAATTATCAAAATAATACACGTTTCCCGTACATGCCGGCGACACAAAGGAGGTCGTTACATCCAGCCAGACTAGCCGCCTCCTACATAGTTCTAGTGAGTTAGTCATAACTTCCGACATATCAAACACTTCACTATTACGTTAGGGAAGTTAGTTTCCGTCCTCAGACATATACACAGTAGCTATACAACACTAACTTTAATACCCTTCACATAGAGATGAAAATTGAATACATAAGCTCAGTGTTCGCTTCCACAAACTTAATTATACAGTTCGCAACCGAAATCTAACCGATGCTCGCAGTGTTCAAGTAACATTAGCATAAACGACGGCAGCAAATACAATTTTGTGTGCCAGTACATTTGGCTTACCATAATGAGTGGTTTATGGCGTGTGCGATGTACGTGGGTAGATGACACCAAGCGGTCAAGGACACTCCGACGTCCGTCGTCCTGTGAAGGTCACGTCTCTGACCGAGACCCTGTTTGTCCTCCGAAGTTCTGCGAAAAATGGGTTGTTTCCTTTTAGATGGTTAACCTTAGATACTTGTGTTGTGAAGTATGGTGCAACTGAGGTTTATGGGTCATCTTGATGGTAATGTGTTGTGGCTCCTGGAATAGTCGTATGGTTAAGTCTTAATGGTACAAGTTGTTGAGATGCAGCTGAAGCTTTGTCCAAAACCAACGTTTGACATATCAAAAGTCAAAACTAACGATTGTAACCAACGCTATTTATTCACAAAAGCAAGCTAAAACAATCCAATCTACGTTTATGAATGAACCACCCACACAAGGCAACTCAGTTTCAGTACATAATTCATGTTTGAAGTTATCAGTGCACCATATAATTACGAGAACAAACCTATATTTTAATATCGCGTTATAATTTGCAGGCAATTTTGTCGCTAGCGTTACAATGTGGACGCTATTGATAAGCATCAGTGAAATGTGATGATACCATTATGTCTTTATTGCACAACACGCCATAGAAAACTCACTGAGATATTATCTTGAACAAGTAGATGTCATATGAATGCCATGATCTACGAAATTATTTATGCAAAAATTTTGGTTTAAGCTGGGAACACATAAACATAACATAACATCACGCCTTGTTTCCCCGAAGGGTTGGGCAGAGGTGTACCTGTAGTAGGTACACCCACATTTCGCCAGTTATGTTTAAGTCCCATGTAATAGGGGGCGAGCCTATTGCCATCAACCGGGCACAAATCCAGACTCCGGGCTGCTACTGAGAAATTCCAGCTGGGAAGCCTATGCATAATGCGTCTAGGTCAGGTTATCCATCATAATTGTGTCGCCAGGAGGTGGTTTCAGCCAGCTTTTGCCGGATCTACTAAGGTCCATTACTAGAATGAGGCGTGACCTACAGAAGTTAACTGTAGATATGCCTGTGAAGATGTCTTCTTGATATGAGTCTTGTTATGTTATTTTTTGCGAAACGAGGTCGACGAAAATCCTGCTTCTTTGAACTTGTGTATCTTATGTCCCAAGAGCCAATTTGTAACTCACATTTTGACCTTAGAGAGCTTAAATGAAACCTTAACCATAAGAAGACCGACAATAGTTTACGCAACCATTAATTACCTAATCAGTTCATTCAACTTTCCGCGGGAAACAAGGCAGATGGTGATTATACAGTATTCCATTATTTTCAGGTTAGCACACGATCCAAAAATACGAACCCTTTTTACGGACGAAGTATTAACTGTTCCCCTAAGCATAATATCTCAAACCTGAATAGTCATTTATTTAAAAAATCGTTTCTTCATAACCCTACCGGGGCATTCTCCCGTACTAAATTGATGATCGCAATAAGCTATCACAAAACACACCACTTTAATTCCGTGTAAAGGAATCCATCTATCTATTTTCAACATGGCCTTGGTCATGAAAAATGTTAGTAGCTGCAGAGGATCGATAGCTATTATAAATACGGTTATTATGGCATTGTATCGATCCCCTGAGGTTCAAGGTAGGCCGTACTCGCCTCCTCAGTCTACATTGTACTTATTCTTTCTGAATAACGATCGCTTTCATCGTTCGTATAAAATACAAGCGGGATTTGGTCGCCCGGAAAGTCTTCAAATTTTTCAACTCTGCTGATGAATTTCTCATAAACCTTTTGTCGTTTTTGCTATGGCTGGGTGTGCTCACTCATCAAGATTGCTATTTAGATATACTTTGAAGCGTTTTGATGACATTTGTAGAATGTTTTATTCAGTACTTTCCGGGATAGGATTTGATTTGATGTTTCTCGTAGGCGTTGGTTGGAATAACATAAGATTGCTTTGTGTTTATTGTTTATAAATTCTATTCTCCCGAGAATTTCCGGACGGTTGAGCCTTAAATGTTCTCATGGAACTAATATTCGTAAAAGACTACGGACAAGTATGAAATCAAAACTGGGTATCGACTTAGAGAATCAAAAGCTACGAAAAAAGTCTGGAATAGCGTTTTTAGGCAAAAAACGAAATAAGCCTGTATTACTTAAAATATCTGAACATCATCTTAAGATATAGCTGTTAGATCCGTCATCACAGAAAATACTAGTTTTGCATTAAGTATATTTGTTTCTACATGACAACAGTTTCTGGAAAGTCCTACATTAATGCCATAAAGCATTTTTACATGTCTACGTATCTAATAATTCTTTAAGTACACTTGACCTTGTGGAGTTCATTGGCAAAACTAATACTTTACACGCCGCGCTGGTGGTACTGAGGCCATCTTAGTTCAGCGACACTAACACAAAATGTGACGAAGGATGGTTTCCGTCACGAAGGGAATTTCACAGCGAATTCTTCGCGAAATTCCTACGTGAGTTAGAAATTCCATGGCAGTTTCAAGGTGAACCAAAACAGGGTTTACGTCATGTTGATATACTGTAGATTTTGGAAAAATCCTAAAACAACTTGTGCAGGGTCATAAAGTAGATTTTGTTAACGCTTATGATACGTCGTATTATCTAATTCATACTTAACTATTGCATCAGGAAACCTGATATACCTAATGCCTGACGTAAGCATCCAATACCTAGGCACATTATATAATACATTTTAGATAGTCCAGTGGGTGTTGAATTTGGTCCGGTGTTTTTTTTTTTTTCTATACTTTCAGCCGATTGTGTAGACATTTCTTTTGGTCTAGATCGCTCAATGTTAACGTTATCTTTTCTCAATTCCACTATTAGCTTGGTATCACTCAACAAAGTTATTACTTATTAGTAAAACATTACCTCAGTCAAACGACCTCCCATTATATTCTGAACAATATTACGTAATGTCAAAAACCATTACTCCGTTCCGGTCGCTAATCCATCGTGTTTCCACGAGAAAATCCATGAAAAACTATCGTTTCTTCCGAAAGCGCCGGTTTATCGTCTCGGATGCCTTGCCAACTGTCCATCATGGTGGTTCAAGGTCGGTCATGTCAAAACATTCAGCTGATGTAAGTACTTGCGAATCTCCCCGATATTTTAAACGTGTATATTCTGATTATGTGATTGTCGGCGTTTTAAGTTCAGGAATTCTAACGTATCCTACACGAGCATATGTATACCTATATCATGCATGTGTAGCCATTTGTTGTCCTTACGGAAAAAATATTCAGTTTTCCGGAGTACGCTTCGTGCTGATCCAGGATACATTCAATCCTTGTACCAAATTGTATCCAAGTCCGTTCAGCCGTTATGGCTTGCTGGATTACTGCGTATCATAAAAATGGATGCCAAAAATATCTAAACCGTGCAGCCGTGCCTAGGGCAACGAATGTGCTCTTAAAAGCTTGTTACGATTGCTTTGTGCATTTGGAATTTGCTCTAGTATTTTATGTATACTACTCTAGTCCTTCTGGTGATCTTTTAAAGATACCAAATGAGTCTACAATAGCAATTTTGCTTCACTGCACATTGCTTTTTTTTAAGTTTTTGCTCTAGGATTGCTTAATGGAGACGTAATGTAAAGCATACGTTTCGAAAATCTCATCGTGAGCTCATCGCGAACGGCTTTAATCGCAGGATGGAAACATGAGCGTCATGTCATCTAATAATAATGCATTCCGTAGCGAACAGTGTACCGGGCGGTGCCGGAGTTTCCTCTCGCTTAGGAGTAGTTTACGTGTTGAATGTTAAATATTGTCGTCATGTCTGTCCGTCAGTGCACGTGTTCTCAGGTTCAAGGGCGGTTCGCCGGTCGTTACACTTCGCTTTTTGCGCGTTTGCGTAACTATACCTCCCCAGACACATAGATTGATGACTAAAGCATGTAAACATGACATAGCGCCTGTGACATGTTCGGAACGAATCTTGGCATCCGGCTCGCTCGCAGACGCTCATGATTACATATTATTTATTTATTATGTTTTGTGTTTATAGAGAAATCTCTCGTGATTTTGTCAGATTCGCTGTCAGAACCTACGGGTCTAAGTTAATACTCTTTTATTAGACTTCTTGATCAGACAGACTATATAAAATATGAACTTATCATCCATTTTAAACTTAGTTTTTAGCACAAAAAGTTCTCGTATAACTGCACTAGTAAATTGCTTTATAAGCAAACTGATGTCTTAGTAACGATTCGATTATTTATACATGTGTAGCAACTAGATAAACGGGGACGTAACTAGGTAGCCAATGTTTTATTCAATATATCGCCGACTCTATAAAGACATTGAATTTCTAAAACGGCCAATGAAATCTTTATAAACGTCTTGTTTTTCTATCCACATACACAATTATGTAATTGTTTACACGGAATGGTTGTCTGACGTCAAATTCTTTCTTAATTTTTCTTTTTTATGAGCATGTACGATCGCCTTACGAAAACATTGATCACTTTTGGCCTTTATCCCATTAATCTCGTTACTTGTCAATTGATTTAATATGTCACATTTTTCACGACGCCAAAATATGACAAGGTTCATATGGTTTCGTTTTTCATAAGTCGAACATAAGTTCGTCGCATTATTTCGTCTAAGTGGCTCGGCGACTACGTTTGTTAAAGTAGAATAAATATGCAATTTGTTTGTCCGCCTGTTTGTTCGCACCTTCGCTCCCGGCGCCCCCTGCTGGCTACGACAATGTTTATTTACTACACAAACATGAGCATCGCTTCCCGAATCAAATCGACGGTTTGTAACCCGTTCCCGTGCTCTCGAAATATCGACATCCCAAAAAGACAAATGTTAGACGTGCTCTAATTTAAAAAGCACAGTAGCGTCTTTGTTATTATGAATTTCACACCTTTTTGTAAAAGGATTCTCATGAACTGAAAAATTGTTTTAGTTTTCGATTAGGATTTGAAAGACGTCTCTTTATGTAACACTTCGTATTTCTTGTAGTTGAGTGTATTCTGATTAGTATCGTCAATATTATGTTGATTATATTCCATTCCTCAAGGTTGTAGTTTGCGAATTTCGCTTAGAATATAAATCAGCCCAGTACTCTACACCTACTATTTTATGGATTCTACCAAAATATACGCTCAAAAAATCAAGGAAAATAATCTCGTAAATTCACTCACAGCGTAGCTTAATTTACATTCAATGACATAGCATTTTGTTGAAACACAAAATTCTGACACGTAAAGTATCAAACACTTCTGCATATTTGGTGATGAAGTGGTCCAAGCTACCAGGCCTGTAGGCGTGTGAATCATTCAACTACTAGGAGCACTTGTCAAGGCCGTCTCAAGACCTACGCGGCAATCAAAATTTTATGGTGCTTCGTATTACTAAATATAGTTAATGGTCATGGTGAGTGAGGCCTTTTTAGGGGTTTTCTTTGTTCGTCCTTACTACATTGTTTGTTTTACAATTAATTGCAAAAATTCAGCCTTAGGTATAGGAAAACTAGAGCAGATTTTGGTGGCCCAGGAAAGTCTTTGCATTAGTTTCGAAGGCTCTACAACTACAACTAATATTATACTTAAATGTGAAAGTGAGTTTGTTTTGTTTGTTCCGCTTTCACGGTAAAACGGCTGGACGGATTTGGATGAAATTTGGGCATGGGTAGACCATTATCTGGGTTAGGACATATGATACTTTTTGTCCCGATATTCCCACATGATCGAGACTTATGCAGGTTAAACCGCGGGGCGCAGCTAGTATGAAATAAGTTAGAAATAACCTTATTGGACAAGTCCTGTGTGGGTTTAAAATACAAAAACGCTTGGCGCCTCCTTAAAAACCTCCAAAACCCATAATAACAAAAAGTTTTTTTTAAGTAAGATAAATTGCCACACTTATTAAACCAATAACTATGTATAACATTAATTCGCAAACCACGCATTCTTAACAATTTCCTGCGATAAGGAATCGGGACCAAAACAGTAACAGTTGACAAAAAGCGGGTAAGTACATACAAAAATCTAAGATCACATCATCATTCATGAATGCAGACCAACTGTTCGTTTGCAAATGAATCATAAACTGGGCTGCTTTATGTCTACATCCTTTCTGCGAACTCGGAGACTTGAACATCCGTACCGCTTTGTATCGACTTGACTCAAGGTTCAGAGGTCGGTATAGCCAAGTAGTGTATTTACCACGCTTGCCTTGCCTGCGGAAGCAAGGGTCATGAGTTCAAATCGGTTTATGAAAACTATGCCGACGACCGAAGACGGCCGAAATTGAATTAGAAGGCGTACTGTCACTTATTTGAACTTGATTGCTTGATGTATGAGCAGTTTACCAATTGGTTTTTAATTACATGTGTGTAAATCTTCTGGTACGTTGACCTAAGCGAGATTGAACCGTGGTCTTTAGAACGCTGCTGAGGCAGACTTGGAACGTCAAAAAATCGGGAATTCTGGCCAAACTAATCACTGATTGAGATACGAGTTCATTGGTTGTTGAGTTAAAGTTCAGACAGGCTATAAGATCACAATAAAATTCCTGATAAAGAAAACCATCATTGTAAAACAACAATGAATTCGAATGCCGCCTTCACAATAAAAAATACAAAATCAGCTGTTATTAAGTGCCGTTCAACCGAGCAGGAAGAAATACCTTTTACATTTCGTCGCGTCTTTCCGACTCTTTTCTGATAAATTAATTAAATGGCCAGCTTACTCTCGAACGGCCGTGACCTCTGGCTTCCGTTCCGCTTTTAAATCGTTGCCGTTTTCTTTCTCTGCATTAACTTCAAAGACTAATGTATCAGTAATTGGCACTGTTAGGATATTCGTTTTTTCTCTCTTATCGCCATTACGATCTTGGGGTTCGGTTCAGTAATTGCTCTATTTGCCTAGTTATTTGAACCCGGTTAGAAGCGGTTTTTGAAGTGCCGTTGCTGATTAAGGCTGCCTAGTTCGTGAATTATACGTGGAAGGAATTTAGGAGGGTCTAAATTTAATATGGTTTTAAGTTCTCGTGTTGTGGTTTCATGTATTTAGTTTTTAAGTTCTGGAGTTAATTTATTTATGAAGCACGTTATTAGCCGCGCCATATGAGTTGTATTATTGTCTTATAAATTATCTTGGAATAAAACAAGCAAATTTTAATGAGTATATCGCATATGGCACACTTGCATTTCGCACATGTGCGAGTCCCTGAATCAAAAAGTTTAGTTATTTGTGCAAGGAACTTGATGAATGTATTTACCGATTAAGCTCAAAGGCATAAAAGGCTACCTGCGTACCTAAATGCTTTTTCATCGTCATTGTTAATCAGTTTTCCTCCATAAGTACCAAAGACGAGAGGACCACCTAAGATATCAACTTTAACATTTATAATAATGTGTTATCCTGTATGATTAGTTTTCCATGAAACAATATTAATATGCAGCCGTTTGGCACCAAAATCTGAGTCATTGAGTAACCAGTCGTACACTGGTCGCAGGCAGTATATGACTCAATAAATAACACTTGTTCACTGATACTAATTGATACCAATAATTGAGTTATTTTTAACCGTGATAAGATTGTGTGACACATTTTATGTAGTCTTAATTCTTGTTTCAAGACTATTGTCATGGGTCTGATCCCGGGTTAGTCCTAAATGGTCAATAAAGTTTTATTGTTTCTGGTACCATTTACATATGCATAGTGTTATAAATAATAGCATATGTGGTCATGGCTGACTAATCAGCTACTAAGTTGCATGGATAATGGTGATCATTTATCGTCACGTTATGGGATATTTTTATTGTTTCCGCGTGGTCATCAGCTAAAATAAGCGCCATCTGTTTTTGGTTGCATAACATATTCAAGCCTCTTGGCTTCGTGAGACGGTTCTCTGTTCTGTTGAACAGTCTTCTGTTCATAGGAACAGAGAACCGTCTCTTGTGATGTCTCAAAAACATTTTCTCTATCAGTCTTAAAAAAGGAAATGAGAGAAATACAAAAATGATAAACGATGCTGAATTAGTGCTAACTAGTTAATTTATTAATAATGTCAATAAAATGTGATACTTTGCTTCAGAAGTAAGTTATACCGATGACAAGGCTTTTAATTTCAATGATATAGTATCAACATCTGAGTTCGTTTGATCTGAACATCCAAAACAGATGCATGACAATTTGTATTACAAATTATAATTTATTGACGTAACGTATTCATAGTCATATTAGCATCAAAATGTATTTGAGACGTTTTTTGTATTATCACATCACATATATTTGATATACCCAGTTTGGACATGATAATAAATTGGACGTGTGTATACATTACCGATTAGTGATGCTGCAGATCAATGATCGCTTATTTTTTTTTTTTTTTTTTGGCACTAGCCCAGTATATCGACATCGCCATCTATAAAAGGATCGTGTGATGTCTGGCAATCATTTTTATATTATGTACCTCTTAATTGCTCGTACATAATATGGGTTTTATATCTATACAGCGTGAGAACCGCCGGTGATGGGCTGATGGCATTTCTGTATATTATTTTACGACTATGTTTTATGACCGTTGCAACGATTTAGCCTGGAGTTTCATTAATTCGAACGTTCCTATGATTATAGTCATCGGTAGTGTGGTTGTCTATAATTGTTACCTGCAACTTGTGAGGCTCGCGGTGTTTCTCTTGAACTTCTATTTTTATCATGATGAAATATTTATTTTGGTCCCGTTGCTGCTTGCTTTCGTATTGTTCTACGGTTTGAAAGGAATGCATTCTTCAAAATCGTCATTCTCTGTGGATTGAGCTCATAGTCGCATACAGAAATATATAGTCTTGTTATAAATCCAGTGTAAACTAGTTTGTCTATCGTTGATGATGACCGGCATCAAGTTGGAACAAACATAGCTAGTTATATCGTTACGCTACGGTAGCAAGGCGGTGAACTGTGGACACGGTAAAATGAATAAAATGTAGTCGTCTACGAACTGTATGCAAGGCTCAGGGTTCCATATGACTAAAAAAGAAGTTGGAATTTGTAGCTTAAGTTGAATGTATTTTAAAGATCTCATCATTAGCTTGATCATCATTTATGATTTTATGCAATTTCTCTTTAACACACAAGGTACTACTATTAACTGTTATAATTGTCCCTTTATTATCAAGTATGTCTGTAATTAGTCTGTTTGTGTCTTGTATCAAATTTTCTTACCTTCTGACCTCTATCCACCATCTGCAGCAGATATTTCAACGATATTTTCTATTTATATTGATTGAAGAAATAATCTCCTACATATGAAAGTTAAACTACAAAGTGTTTTACTCTCATCGAACAGAACTCTAACTCTAACACTTCATTATCCCTTAATTTCAAATCATGTTTGTTTTTGGTTCCAGACGAGGTTGACGGCGGCCCCTTGATAACAGCCATTGTGAGTAATGTTTTTTTTATTACAACTTGTTCGTTTGTTTACCTTTCTGTTCATGTCATCTTTGTCCATCTCATGTGTATATGTTGAAGATATAATGGGAGTCTTATTGCAAACTGAATCAAGCTCATGTCTACCAGTAAAATTGGCTATAGGCTCTGTTGATTGATTAGTTTATTGACCGTTTCAATCACGATAGTTTTTACTTGCTACCAAGTACAATTGGGTACCAATCAAGTTGAATTTGTAGTAGTATGACGCAGATTTATTGCTACATCATACTCAGTATTTACAATAACATTAATTATATCATTTGTGTTCCTAAAGCCAATTAGAGGTTTACAAGTAGTGTTAAAACCTCCTTTTCCTGTTCGCAAAGATATTTCTTTTCAGAGAATTTAAGTGAGGTTTTTTGCTTGGTTGAAACTTCAAATTGAAGTTTATTTTCGCTTAAAGAGCTGCGAAATGGCTGGCGACAAATTTATATTGGCAATTAAATAACGGTTGTTGATACATTCACGGTTTTAAACTTGACGCCTTGCCGTTTGTGTGAAGTGTCTTTGTTGGTGTTTTTAAACGGTTTTGCTAAATTGGTTAAAGTATTAATGAATAGTGTTGTGTGCAGGAATGACGATGATCAAAGAGTGTATTTGAAGGTACCTAAACAGTTACGTCAGTCCTATCTTGTTTAGAAAGTGCTTGTGTGCTATATATATGTAAAAGTTCTTCAAACTTCCGTATTAGTTTTTGCTTCCAAATCATGAATTTAGTTCCAAGGAATAGAAAAACTTACACATTTCATTTATTTACGGATGATTGCAAGTCATTTTTGCTCTATAATAAAACATCCTAAACTTTTGCTATCTAGTTCTCAGAAGTTTCTGGCGTCTATTCTTGTTGTCAATTCGTTTTGCGGTTTCAGTCGTTGAAATGAAAGCCTAAATGGTGAAGGGGTTCCATTTAATAATATTACTAATAATGTAATTAATTCTTTTATATAAATAATTGTAGCAGAGTATTTCGCAGTAACGTCAGTATGTCGGGTGAGAATAGGGTTGCCAACCATACTGTTTAAAAAACCTTTTTTACAAAAAATACAACCGACTTCCAAACTACAAAGTGAAAAATAACTTTAATTTCGGAAGTCGGTGTCTTTGGATCAGTATTTTAGTTTTTTGACACCGACTTCTGAAATTAAAGTTATTTTTCACTTTGTAGTTTGGAAGTCGGTTGTATTTTTTGTAAAAAAGGTTTTTTTTTTCACTTTTTAGTGGGTTGATTTGTAATTTATCTAAGTTTCAATATCCTTATGTCAACTGCTCAACAAAAATACCCAAATCGCTATAGATGTGCCTTTAATATTTGAAGAGTTCCCTCGATTTCTCCAAGATCCCATGATCAGATCGTGACCAAATGACAATGGGACCAACTTGAAAGTATACCCTTTCAAACAAAAAAAATAATTTTTCAAATCGGTCCAGCCGTCTTCGAGTAATCGGGGAACATACAGACGCCAGCACATCAGGCTACTACAATCTATCAAATTTATTTAATAGATTTTCAACTTTATTGCTGAAACGTAAGGTTCAAAGTTGAAGCTGAAACGTAAGGTGAAAATTTGACAGTTTCGGGTAGCTTGATGTGCTGGCGTCTGTACATAAAAAAAAAATATCCCGACGAATTGAGAACCTCCTCCTTTTTTTGAAGTCGGTTAAAAACAGTATTATACTGTTTTTCGAAGCGAAGCCTTCAAACTTGGTGCTAAATTGATAACTTGCGCGAGTAGCACTAATAAATCTGTTTAAAAAAAAAATGCTGTTTGTTTTTCCGAGATACTGTTTATTTTCCCACTTTGTCCATAATATACTTTATTTATTGTACAAAAAGTTCTTTTTCTTCTTAAAAATCAATGTTTTTTATTCCTACTAGTATCATGTAGGTTACATTTCTCTCTTGTATTGTTCATATTGTTTTTTCTTCTCCTGTTTTTATAGCGCATATTTTGTCTTTTTCCTGTTAGATACACGTCACCTCCATCATGATTTATTTAGTCAATTTAAGATGCGAAGTTCCTTTTAAGGACATAAATGACTTAGAAAACAAGTTCCAATGTCGTTATGATCCAGTTCCATTGAATCACTTTTATTTATTATCAATTTTGTTCTGCGAAAATGTGCACGATTACCTCAGTCCATTGTTATTTAGCAGGTGGGAGTTTAAAGGGTTCACATCTACCATTTTATTGCTCGTCTTTATCTCAATTGAACAGCAAATAAACTTAAAGACAGTGTGTGGGTAGATTTAGAACAACTGACCAATTTTTAGAGGGCGAAACTGGAGGTTTATCGCCGTCCCAATTATACGTCTGTTCTATCTTTGTTACTGATCCTGAGAGTCTGTGAGGAATGTTTGTGAATCATTTTGCTGCTGATTTAACGACTTGTTGAATGGGTTATAAAATGTGAATCTTAATTACACTAGCAGTAGATAAATTAGATATTTGATATTGCTGGTGCATTATTGTTATTTTTAACCGACTTCCAAAAAGGAGGAGATTATATGTTCGTCGCGTATGTTTGTTTTTTTTTTATGTATTTCCACCGATTTTGAAAATTCTTTTTTTGTTTGAAAGGGTATGCTCCCAAATTGGTCCCATAGAAATTTTATTAACTTTGCTTGGGTAGTTTTTGAGTTAGCTACAAAATACGTATTTTTTCCCACTTGTAGATGATATGATAAGTTCCTGTCACTGGTAGCAGGTAAGTGGTATTCGAATGTGTGTGGGGTAGGTACCACAACTAAAAAGTGAAAAATAAAAACTTTTTACAAAAAAAAAACAACCGACTTCCAAAAAAACACACTACAAAGTGAAAAATAACTTTAATTTCGGAAGTCGGTGGCAAAAAACGAAAACACAAAACCCAAGACACCGACTTCCGAAATTAAAGTTATTTTTCACTTTGTAGTGTTATTTTTTGGAAGTCGGTTGTTTTTTTTTATTGACACATCGTCACGGCTGCGCTTCTCTGGCTAAGAACTATAGATGCGGTCCCACTGACAGCAATGGCGAGTTTTCGTTGTACGGTATTAGGTATTCAATCGTAGAATAAACAAAAAAAATCTGTTGAAAAATAATAAGGCCAATAAGGACCATATTAGCTCCACAAGGGAAACAGAAAACACTTTACTGACCAATGATAACTTGTACACTTTACACACCGATCTCCCTTTATAATTTACATCTAAACTCGTCACGGAATCCTCAGAAATCCCTTCTCATGATTGGTTTATCACAAAGTCGGCACTCGTGCCGATAACCCTGGTTTCCTAGAAGGGCGACCCTCGATAACTGGCGATAACAATGTAAATAGATAGCGACATTTGGTGAATGAATCCCAACAGCCGGACAGACCAGAGGATGTCGCTTCATAAATATGTATCTACATTTGTACCGTTTTGTATCTATGTTTGGATTTTTTCGTCGATTTCTGTTGATAGGTTTATGTGATTTGTTCGTATTTGTAATGCTATAGAGTTGGAACATTCGAACATTGGACGTTTTGACGAAGTGTCACATATTGAAAACATTTTGCACTGACCATGCGATTCATTTCTAGATGCCTCAGGATTTGTTCATGTGTTCACACGGCGTTGATCAGTAAGATATGTATAATTTTGGGATCACATGGCTGTTTCATACTGTACTTATTTTTAACCGTTTGCACACGGTTTTGACGTGTGATCCTAACTGTTTACTATAAAGTATCGTACAGGACAGCGCTGTGTGAATGGCTATTTGACTCTGGTTGGAATATGCAGTACCTAGGTTCACTAACAGAGCGATGGCTGCTTCAAAGTTCAAATTCTAGCTGTTCTGATCGATTTAAAAGTATGGTTCCAAGTTCTTAATTCGTAGTCTTCTAATATCCTGCGGATGGATTATACCTAACATGATGCTATGGTTGTTAATAACAATACAAGAAATCAAAGGTTAATCATACGTTACTTATGTGTATCTTTAGAATAATTATCCTCCATAGCAACGGGATCTCCTGCGGTTCAAATGCGAGTTATGCGAGTAACATGTGATATGAGAGTAGCAACATTGTATGAAGAGTAAAGGTCGCAGTAATTCTCTTGTAAGGTTTTCACTTATCCATATAAAGTCCATTTCTTCCCATTAGAGCTGATGAATTAAAATAAGGTATTTGTGGTTTTGTTTAGACTTACAGCTTCTGTCTAAGCAGAATTTGAAACCACTCGTAGGTATTAGCTTCCAATTCCCACTTCCAAATTAATTATTAGACAAACAACTTTAGATTGAAGCTGCTTATTTGTGGGGTTGAAGGATGTGAGGTTTGGTGTTACTTTCAATTCAAATCCCTGATCAACCTTATGTAGTAGCTATAACCCGTATTTCCACCTTTTTTTTATCAATCATAACATGGCCCTTCGGTTACTATAAAAGCCGCGTCATCCGCGTTTTTTCAACCTGCTCGTCATTACAACCTGTCGCTTCGTCCCAAATAAATTAAAAAGTCATCATAGTACCGTCGACCGCACTTTAGAGGTAAAACTTTCGACCTTGAGCTGGTCTAGCGTAGTACGAAGCTTCAATGGAATATGAGGCCAAGTTACAATACCCACTGGTTTTGTTCCCACTGGAGTGCGGTCGACTGTTCCTACTCCAGTTTTTGTTCAGAAGTCTCGTAATGATTACCGGGTGATAGATTTTTTCTATTCAACATGTAACTAGTCGTTTCGTCCCAACAGATTGCGTTGCGTGATTGTAATTAGAGATGATTAGCTTCAAATGGGCGGTCGTTTGGGCAATGATAAATACATTAACGGCTGCTTAATATTGTTTTAAAAATAAGTTGGGAGTTGATTTAAGGGCTGTGATTCAAGAGCTAAACATAAGGCCCCTATGAGCTGGACTTATTTGATAAAGTCAAATATGTAGTTATAGTTTATCAAAATAGTCCAGCTCAAGGATAGTACCTAATATAAGGAACAGTTTTTAGGGTTCCGTAGTCGTCATTCCGACCTCACCGCCGAGGTCCTTTGCGATCGCGACCGAATCCCCGAATAAATGAAACTCCCCCCCGACCCTTGCTCGAAAACGAGGTGCCAGCAGTTGTTGCAGCTGAGCACGTAGCTTTAAATACCCCGCATAATAATCATGATGAAAATATAAATTTGATCCAACCTGTCCCTTCTTGCTGTCCTCCCATCAGCGATGCCCTTAGCGAGCATTCGCTTAATTTTAATTTAGAATAAGTTCAAAAAGCTCCTGGCTGGAGGCTCTAAGTGTAGAAGCTTATGGCACCCACAGGAAAATCCGGTTAAGCAGCCAAGACCTTAGTGGTCAGTACTGCGAGATGCCCTTTAAAAGGTTCCGTAGTAAACAAGGAACCTGTAAAAACTTTTTTTGGATTCAGGAATCCGTTTGCGAAATATTAAGCTTTAAAGTGCTAGTATCTAAATTTTTGTTAGAGTCAAGCGTGTGAGCCTCCCCGCGTATCAGCTAAATGGTTGGTTTTGGATACCTATGTGAAAAAATTCACGGTAAGTAGTAGTACCTAAATATAACTAAAATAAAAGGAAACTATCACAGCTAAGTAGGCTCAACAAGTTAACGAGTAATAACCGACCAACTTACATTTGCAATTGCAAAAACATGTTCTCCAATGTTAAGTTTGTTTTTGTAATAAATTCATCCCAACTGCGGAACCCTTCATTGATAAGCCCGTTTAGTAAGTAGGTACAGTTCGCGGCTGATAATTGGATTGCGGTAGCGATAAAGGGCATGACCTATATCGTCGGCGTAGGTGGAGAACTAAATAACTGCGATTTTGGTCAAATTGACTTTTCGCCATTTTCGTAACACCCAAATCATGCGCGTTGTAGGATGTAAAAGTCTCGCTTTTCAAGGCATACTGCCAAACCTTCTACACGTGCAGCTTGTGGGTGAAATATAGTCAGAGAGCCTACAACGTCCTGCGCGTACAGTATAATAATGGATTTAGGATGTTGATGGGGCTTCCGCGCTTCGGCAGCGCTTCGTAGATGTTCGCGGAAGCCCGTGTTGACGATTTTCATGCTATTATGAGGAAGAGAACAGCGTCAATAATGGGTAGGTTGCGCGGGAGCTCCAACAGCATCGTAAAAACATTATTAAACAAAATGGACAGTCCCTTTATAAGGCACTGGGAACGGAGGCACGTGCCAACATGTGTTGGGCCACGTCAGTTTTAGTTGTTTTTAACCGACTTCCAAAAGGAGGAGGTTCTCAATTCGTCTGTATGTTTTTTTTTTTTTTTGTATGTTTGTTACGCGATTACTCCGCCAATTATGAATAGATTTTGATGATTCTTTTTTTGTTTGGTAGATCATACTTCAGAGGTGGTCCCATATAAATTTTATTAACTTTGCTTGGGTAGTTTTTGAGTTAGCTTCAATTATACGTATTTTTTCCCACTTAGTATGTAGATGATATGATAACTTCTTGTCACTGTTATTTACATAGCAGGTAGTGGTATTCAAATTTGTGTGGGGTAGGTACCACAACTAAAAAGTGAAAAATAAAAACTTTTTACAAAAAAAAAACAACCGACTTCAAAAAAAAAACACTACAAAGTGAAAAATAACTTTAATTTCGGAAGTCGGTGACAAAGAACGAAAATTCAAAACCAAAGACACCGACTTCCGAAATTAAAGTTATTTTTCACTTTGTAGTGTTTTTTTTTTTGAAGTCGGTTGTTTTTTTTTTTAGTTTATAAAAGTTTAGGTACTAACATAGTTTTAAAGTCATTGTTACTAACACTATATGAATTATGTGTACTTGTATGTGTAGTCCGAAATAATGAATATATTATTTTATTATTTACTAGCTGACCCTGCAAACGTTGTTTTGCCTTATAAATGCTTGAGGTGCACCATCTTACAACCTACCCTACCTACCCTACCTACCCTATCTACCCTACCTACCCTAAAACCTTGTCCTAAAAATAACGAACATTTTAAAAAAAGAATTGGCCAAATTGGTCTAGGCGTTGTTGAGTTATGCGCTTACCAACATATTTTGCGATTCATTTTTATATTATAGATAAATAAATCGCAATTTTCTCCAAACAAGATTTTTTTTGTTATTTAGTTCTCCACCTACGCCAACGATATGTCCTATGACTGTTTAACTCCTCGAAGACCTGCAGCATCATCATCTGCCCAGCCTTTTCCCAACTATGTTGGGGTCGGCTTCCAGTCTAACCGAATGCATCTGAATACCAGTATTTTACATGGAGCGACTGCCTATCTGACCTCCACAACCTAGTTACTAGGCAACACGATACCCCTTGGTAAGACTGGTTGTCACACCTGCAGCATAATTACGTAATTTAATTTTAAGAATTTATGATATTTACTGGTCATTTCGCGGATTTACTGGTCGAATAGATAAATTTTTAGGGTTCCGTACGTCCGAATGAAAAAACGGAACCCTTATAGGATCACTCGTGTGTCTCTCTGTCTGTCTGTGCGTCTGTCACAACCAATTTGCTCCGAATCTAACGGACGAATAGGTTAAAATTTGTTCACATATAAATTTTTGTGACCCAAACACGGACGTGTAAATAAATTAATTTTGAATATGAGGGTCACTTTTGGGAGGCAAAATAAGAAAATTTAAAAACAAGTTTTGCAAAATGTACCGTGTGACATATCAAAAGAATGAAAGGGCTTATTGTGAGGGATCTCAAACAAATTTTTTACTATAATTTTAAAATAAACTGTTTTGTAGGTAATTAAGAAAATATATGGAAATTGCCCCCTTTATCTGCATAACTACTGAGCCTAAAATTTTGAATAAAATATAGAAAATAGACTACACTTATAGATTACAGGAAAACCTATAAGAAGTCTATGGTTTTAATGAACAGTAAATAACATGGCAAATCTCTCAATATTGTTCGTATAAACTTACATTTGCAGTTGGAATGTATGGGAGAACATGTTTTACAATTACATAGTTAAGTTTGTTCTTGGGATAAATTCATCCCAACTACGGAACCCCTTCATTGTGCGTGGTCCGTCACGCACTTGGCTGGTTTTTTTCGAACAGACTTTTACACTAAATACATGATACATTTCAATGAAAGTGATTATCATTTAAGTATTATAGTGTGTTACGCATACGTAATAGGCTAAGTTAGATTTTCCATACT
Source organism: Agrochola litura (assembly GCA_949152395.1). Lineage (NCBI taxonomy): Eukaryota > Metazoa > Arthropoda > Insecta > Lepidoptera > Noctuidae > Agrochola > Agrochola litura. The sequence goes on along the minus strand of OX424508.1, from coordinate 20,825,350 downwards.
GACGAAAGGATTATTCGTGTTTTACAAAATTGCTTATTTAGCTGACAGTATCATCACAGCGGTAATGATTTCCCATTGTTTGTCTTATTTGCTTTAGTAGTATTTTATGTGTATTTATTTTTGTTTATATTTATATATAATTGGAAATATATATTTATGTATATCTTTATATTTAAATAAATATCTGTTCCTCAATTCTCGCTATTGCACCTACCAATGTTTGTCTCTGCATCACCCATAGGTTGACTGGTAGAAAATGCCTTTGGCATTAAGTCCGCCTCTGTACATTTGTGTGCTTGAAGTATTAAATAAATAAATAAAAGCATGTAAAATTGAAATTAAAAGTGCATAAATACGTAACCACTGAATATGGGCTTTCCATTGATGTCCAAACATCATGTTGAGTATCCATTATCACCATTCTACCTACCTCGATTTGTGATCGAACACTAAGATAAGGCAGACTTTGGAACCCAATAAAAACTTTATCTAAATAATACAGCTGTATTGTGAATGACTCATGATACGAAACAGCCGAAAATCCAAGTTATACACAGACTGACGTCACGCTTTGTGGAAATTGGCTATTAGCTGGCCACCCACGCCTGTTTACTAAAATATTAGTGCTCTTGTTAGTCATTCGAAGAAAACCCAGGCTTAGTTGTTTATCACAATCACTTACCTAGTAGACATAACATACATATGTCGTGGCCAGATCTTAGAATTGATCATTTCATGAAATGAACATCGACCGCTGGTCACATCATGATGTGGTCTGGCCAGATCAATGAATATTCAAAGTTTGACGATATGAACAGTTAAACGCACGACTACTTCATGATGTGGCCAAACATTAGTGATCATATCGTAAAATAGTTAGATTATCCACCGGTAGAGGCGTTGATGTCGCTTTGTTTTTGTTGTGTATCATGGCGGCGGCATACAACAAATCAAACAAAGTAGGGTGATCACGCAAAAATTGTCTATGGACTTTTATTGGTTTTCCAAATATGATATTATGGAAAGCGATCAATTTGGAAGTAGTGCTCGCCGGCCGCGGCCGCGGCGTGAAATGCAATATAATACTTAAAATTAGTTTAAAACAATTAATAATTAACGCCGCTTATGTGGCACCCCGGCCAAATGGGTTAGGTTATGTTAGAACTGTGACAAATCGCGCGCGAGCTGAGCGAGCGCTCCTTCCAAGTTACTTGGCTATTTTTACTATACCTTAAACCATGGATACCCTACATTAATGATATGGCCTAACGTCTGCTGACATTTCATTAAACGTTGACGTTTAAACGATATGGCCAATTTTAGCTGGCCATTTCATGAAATGGTCAATTCTAAAATCTGGCCACGACACATAAATAGACTTACGCCTTTTCCTATGGCAGAAAAGGCAGAAACTACAGAACGCCACCTACTACGATCCTTACGTACGCCTTTTGCTTCGTTTGAGAAAATAACATTGTAATAATATTGTAGATTTTCTAAGCTTACTTTGGCTTGTTTGATTGTTAAGATTTTTTGTCATATGATATCTTTTTGCTTATTGGTATTTTTTCTTAAACCTTAAAGGCTCCCGCAGACAGACGCAACGTAACGACGCAACGCGACTTTGGTGGAACAATTTTTATGGAAATTTCACGGTAATTGTTCTAACGGTGTCGCTTCGCGTCTGTCTGTGGGAGCTTTCACCAAACGAGAGTTTATCCATTAACCAAAAAAAAATCTCCCATAATCCTGTGGTTAAGCAAAAATAGGAGATTAAAGAACACAGTCTCTGTATCTATAAAGGTCTTATCTGATCCCATTATAAAATGATCCTGACATTCAAGTTTCAATAAGTGCAGCGATCAGTCTATAACCCTCCACAGTACACTAGTCTTGTTCATAATAATTATTTATTTTTACCACTATAAAACCACATACCCTTTTCCACTGTCGAAGATTACACTTGCGGCCTGACATTCACTTTCAGTCTTGTAGAACTCATTTTTTCCAATTATTGTTAATATTTTACGGGATGTTGTGACCTTAACCCGTGCGATGCCGCGTTATTATCTTGCTATGGAGTTTATTATGACATTTAACAACGAGAACCGAATAAATGATACGTTTTATTTTATTTTTTTGTCGTCGAAATATTGATTAAAGGATAATCGATGTAGGGATATTGTTTATTGGGTTCTTGAGTCATCAAAAGTGGAACATGGTGTTCTTTTATTTACTGTTGATCGTTTTCTTGTCATGGAGCAGATGTTGTTGGATACAAAGAAAATTAAATGTTAGAGCATGTTGACTTTTACTTTATTTTGTGTTGCTTTCGTCGCAGTTCAGTTTACATACTATTTATTGGAGTAGAATAAAAGTACCATTGATTACAACCTAACACCTCAAACCTGCGCTTGCTCACACTTTTAGTTAACGACAAGGTTCTTTTACCTTGCCTGTCCTGCAAAAATAGAAGGAAATGATAAAGGCACCTTAAAATACAGCCTCCATTACATTCCTACGCAGCCTCCTATCGCGTCTGAGGCGTGTGATATATGGTTATATTCGTCTGCGCGCGCGCAAGGTCGGCGCGGCATCTGCTGTACCGGCCCGACCGGACGCCGGCTGTGCTCCACTCCGGAGACGTTTACATGACGGCAGTTTAATTAATTATACATACGCAAATAATGCTCTGAAGGCTAAAGATTTTACGTGGCCCTGATAGAGCTATGATGTCATCGGGTCAACCTAGTACATCTGTCACCCTCATGCTGCAAGTACTGGTTGTTTGGAAGCAGGAATTCTCTCGGCACCCTTTGTATTTGACATTATTATGATGAGAGAGTAACTGGTACTGTTACTGTACTCTCTCTCCATGGAGAGAGAATAGTAGCTCTGTGTAAAGCCAACTTTAACAATAGATCGAAAAAGAAACCGGAATTCAAAAGTTGGAAGTGTCAATGACTTCTCTACAATACAGTGGAGTGCATATTCATGTCAAATACTTGGCACTCGACACATACTTCAGTATAGGTCATTTCACTTATGTCGTTTTTGTTACAAGAGGTACACCACATTATCTCTATAATATAACTAGTTGCCAAGGAAATAGCGGCTCATTGCGGCACTGGCCATCAATCAAAGTTATCACTAAGAACCATGTTTGTGCAAATATCTCAACCGGAGCAGTCGGCCAGAGACTAATGAGCCGTCATACCAATAGATAATACACGACGAATGATGCCTGGATTTTGTGCCAACTCATCGCAGGATTCTAGGCCAGTGCTCCTTATGTCATGGAGTGAATGATTAGAGTTCAGTGCTAGCTAATAGTATATCTCAGCCGTGAGGCACACATTCCTGCTAATTCCAACATAGGCTTTGATTTTTATTTGCAGAATATGTTGTGTGCCTCGTAGTCTGTGCTAAATATATGTATTTTCTTTCTTTATTTCTATCTGTAAGGCGATACGTGCTCACTCTGTGTATGAAGCCAATAAATTCCGCGTCATATAAGACGCAGCTTAGCGCGCGACGGCGACGCTGCGTGCGAACCGGGTCACCGAGGGCTCTGACTCACGGCGCGTCCCCAGTCTACCTTGCACTGCAGCCACTGCAGGGGTGATTGCTCTTCCAGTCGCCGCTATGCATCCGACACTTTTGTACCACAACTATGCAAAAAATGCATGCACAATGCAGGTGCGCTAAATCAAAATTCATTGTGCAAATTACAGGAACCAAGAACCAACTTATCAAGTCAAAGAGAAATTCTAGAAATCCGTCCCATTCAAACAATAATTCATATAGTTTCCATCTCTGGGTGTCGCTTTTGAATGCCGCTGCATTATTCGAGAGATATGAAAACAAAATCTCGTCCTCACAGTCGGATGGACGCATTGATCGCTGAACAAGTTCGAACACGCTTTTGTGAATGAAGAAAGACGCGATTTTCTCTGGTACATATCGCTAAAGCGTAGCGTTTATGTTGGAGCCCATAAATCAGAAGTATACCTTTTGACGGAGCCTCCGCAGGTGTCCACGCGGTATCATCTCGTTGAGACTGCATTGTGAGCGTACGCAATTGTTCCATTTCATTCACCTGCGATTTGTCCGGCCCTTATTAGCCCGTCTATCGCGACCGTCATCCTCGCGTCCTGTAGACGTCTCCACATCTTCTCAGACGGTTGCCGTGCCGACATTACAATTTGGTATCTGTCATTTTCGTGATAAGATCGAGTCTTGCGTGTCACGGTGGCAGCGTTAGACCGGATGGGAAGCCGAGATGCTGTAATTTGGCCGCACAATACCGCGCAATAATAATCGCAGCCGTTCGTAATTGCGACGACATCCGTTGTACGAGATGTACACATACTCGTGCATGTGCACTCCGTGTGAAAGTTCGAAAGGGCCACTCGTTACCGGACCGAGTTGTGTTATCAAAACCTGTTTTAAACATTTTAGATACATCGACTTTCTTTACCGCTGGACACTCGAGATAACTCGTGCGTCGAGAATTTTATTGCTTTTAAATTCACAAGAACTGTTTCTATGTTCATGTTCGTTTACTTAATAAGGGATTAGAAGCCGTTTCACACCTAATGCGACCCGTTGATAAAAAAACAATGTGTCACGATGACAATGGAGGGCCTACCACAACATACGGTTGATTTGGTCCGACTCCGACCGGAGCGATTAATACTTTTGTCGGTTTTTAGGAGCGGAAGTTCCATTGTCGTGGCTGTCGTGTGGTCACTGACGGATTTGATTTGTGTGCGTGTTTTGACAATCGGTGTTATATAAATGCTTTTCTCGCCATTAATTTACTGTTGTGTCCGGTTCGAGAGCAATGAGGTTTCCACTAACGCGATCTCGTCAAAGGACTCTTTCCGAAAGCTGTTTGCGCAAACGCAGGTAGAAATGTGGAAGTATTTTTTACCACAAAAAATCAATTGTAAACGAAGCTCAGTTCGATAAGATCTGTTTCCGACTGTCGACGCTCTTCAACAGATAAATGTAACATGGAGTTTAATTTTGTAATGTTATCGATAAAAAATATTTTACTTTCGTTCGTTGTGGGCGTGGGACCGCAGGATCGATTTTAAAAAACCGGATATCCGCTAGTGTTTAGTATGAATGTATACTTTACGTATAATGTTATGGAAATAATACCCTTTATCCTTTTAATTCAATGGGATTAAAAGATACTGTATAATTTGTATAATTTTTATTCAGTGCACCCCTCTTTACGATTCTCAATTTTCTGAATATTATTGAATTATAAAGGGTAGATATTTTATTCTCTCTTTTAAGAGGATCTTTAGAAACAGGTATCGGAACCGGAAGTAAGATGTCTTTTAAATTTGTGTACATTACAATTTATAAATGAACGCAATTTTCTTGTCAAAATGCGTTTAAGGGGTTGGTAAAAAGGTTTGAATATCTCAACTCTGAAGTTCCTGTGTTCATATAATCAAATTAAGCACTCACTTCTGTATTAAAATATTACACATTTTCTTCAAGAACAACACAATCGTTCTAAAAATCAATCTGCCTTTTCGCAACTATGTTGGGATTGGTTTCTAGGCTAACCTAAAAGCAGCTGAATAGTATTTTTCAAGGAGCAAATGCCTATCTGATCTCCACAACCCAGTTACTGGGTAAGTTCCCCTATTAAGACTACCACCCGTAACGACTGTCAAATATCTACGAACGACAGCCGGGTCCAACGGCTTAACGTGCTTTCCGAGGCACGGAGGGGTCTCGATTTGGTCACCCATCCACAAACCAACTGCCTGTAAACGTAGCTTAACCTTCCATCGACCCGTTCGCTTTTTAGCAGCCACGACTTCTATCAACACGAATTGATCTCTAAAACATCACGATCAATGGAAAACTCCACATTCATCAACACCAAATCAATTGTCATACTCCGTTATTCAACAAACATGATTCAGATGAGACCACGGCTTTAGTTTCCAGCGGTGAACATCTCCGAACCGTCAAAAAAAAAAAAAAAACTAATAAGCCTTCATAAAACTATAAAAACTATTAAGTAACTATACATCTATTTATGTCTGCCTCAGATGAAAGATTCAATCACGATGCGAGACGCTTCGTGGAAGCCAGGCTTTTTTTTTTCGCTAAAGTTCAATAGTTTTTGGGGTTTCGTACGACTTTTACTGAAACGGATGTACTACTACTAATGTTAACAGCATTGTTGTGTTTCGGCAGTTAGAGGTTAGATGGCCAGTTCCTCTTTGGTTGGGGATTCCGGGTGAAGCTCGCTTCCACCTTCGACCTGATCGTCACTTGCCATCAGGTGAGATGCAGGCCAAGAGCTTCCCCGTAGAGGTAAAAAAAAGAAGTTAGTAAGTAAGTAACCATTTATTTACGAAAAACTTAGCCTATGTAACATCAGTATTATTTCAATAAAAGATGGCATGGCTATTACAGATAAGTAAGACGACAAACTAGGAAATTCCTGTATCTGGAAGGGCAGTGATGTAATTGGGTGTCATGTGTCAGTGTAAGCTCTATTCGTTACCTTTGACTCTTTGAGATTTTTTCTGGTGATTGTATTAATTAAATTAATTCATTTAAAGTTGTAAAGTACAGCTGCATTAATTACAATTGATAACTAAATCTCTCCTAATAAAGTCGTTGGATTAATAGGTCACACAAAAGTTTTTACATGCGTGCCTACCTACCTACATCTACATTCCCCTGATCTTTATTAGCAGTCCGCAGATGCATTTTCTTTTTCCCTAATTAACGTCTCTTGTATTTTAATTCGATACAAAGTCCCAATTAAATTCTAAGCATACCAATAATTCTTTGGAACGACTTTGTTAATGTCGTTGAATATTCATACTGTAATTACGGAACCCGTCAGATTCTTGGTATCTGTCTTGGTACATTTTTTCTTAGCCACCAATCACTCGGGAGTCGTGAGCTAAGTTTTTTCAACAAGACCCGTTATTGACCTGCACCCTACCCTCCTTCATCACGGATCACTACAAGTATAAATAGTTCGTACTACATCTATCCTGTACAAAGAAACATCTCCAAATTAACACGTTCAGAGGCAGCAATGGAGGCCGAATCTCACAATAACTCCGTTTCGATGGCAGAACTTAGTTCCTTGTACACTTTTATGAATGTATAAAGTGCTAAGTGAATTTTTTAGCTTCGAAGAGATTTATTTCGTTTTTTCGGACCACCTCGCAGATGACAGTTTGATGATTAAGGGTGGCGCAGACGAGCATGTGTTGTGAATGAAACGTTTCTTTTGGGCGCCAAATTGGGGTAGTGTGTCGTGGGAATGTTCCTTTTTTTTGTAAAATATTTTTTACAAATAATTTGTTAATGAAGATTGTGCTAGAGAATGTTGTTTACTATGCTTTTAACGTGCACGTCTTTCTACATCGTTCTTCCATGTATAATTTCAACATGAATGATGTAACCAATATTTTGAGTTAGAAGAGTTTCTTGCCCGTTCTTGTCCATAGGAACTTCTACAATGAATGAAATGGAATGAGCAACTAGCTTCATCTTTCTAACTGACCCCTTGACAAAAGTGCTTGTAATTAGTTTAATTTAAATAAATTCTTTGTGTTTGAAACCAATTCGTCTGGTATTGATTCTGTTGCAATCAATTCATGTTACATCCGAACAACATTTTTGTCTGATTTAATTAATTCTGAAAATAATTATCATGTTATATTGAATCCGTTTTCACAGTATCCAATTATTTAAGTAATTTAATTGAAATGAGAACATAAAATTGAATGGTGTCAGTAAAATAATAAAGTGTTTATTAAATAAGAGAAATCGTCATCAAGAATATTGACCGTTCAGTCATCAATGTCATTGTTAAACTAAATAATTGATCTTAAAATATGGAATCTATAAAATTATTCCATTGACTGCAAAGTGACTTTCAATTCAATATTTTTTAATGTATACCTTAAATGTAAAAAAAAATGTATACCATTACCTTTTTCTCTTTAAGTGTAGATTTAACTCGGTCATAATATTTGCGATACAATAAAGATTTTACGTTTTTTGTTACGATTTACGTTAAATATGTCAAAAATGTTTACGATAACTGTTGAATGGGATACTTGATTTCGGTTGTAAACAAGTAGTTATTGACTTGTTTTTTTATTGTCGAAAGTATGATACTGGTCATAATTTTTGTATGTTTATTTGTCAATCTCGAGGTGAGATTGTTTGCACGTGGTAATTTTCTGTTTCGATACAGGTAACATGATGTTGGGTCAAATTTCCTCACTTTCAATTTAATCGAAAAAGATCGAGTTGTGGAAAAAAAAGTTTTTGACGTAAATCTTTAAGCGCATTGGCCATTTTTGAGATGAGAAAAACAATTATAATATTAGTGTTTTACCTTTTTATATGAATAAAGTTTTATTCAAACAAAAAGGTAAAACACTAAATACAAATATGCTTAAATCTACGAAAAATTCAATTATGTTATGTGCCTGAACTAGGTCATCCTGTGTTTCAGGCGAGGCAAGGTAAATAATATTTCTAAATAATCACATTAAATTAAAAAAATCTAGTCATCTAATAGGTATGTAAAAAGGTGTAAATAGTACAATAAATCCTACTTGCTAAAATCTTAGTAACTATCCTTACTTAGCTAAACTTAATTAGTACAATTTTTTATTTATTTAAGTACAACTAATAGTTTCTCTGTATCTTCATAGGACATACTTTGAAGAGCTTCCTTGAGAGTTATTTTACAATTATTATAATTTAGAGAATAAAATTCAGCTCTCGCAATTCATCATCATCATCATCGGCCTATAAATGTTCCCACTGCTGGGACACAGGCCTCCTCTCAGTGAGAGGGAGTGGGCCGTAATCCACCACGCAGGCCCAGTGCGGGTTGGTAGATGTCACATGTCTTTGAATTTTCGGTTCTAGGACATGCCGGTTTCCTCACGATGTTTTCCTTCACCGTTTTGAGAGCAATGGTGATGAAATAATTTACACAAAGTAAAGCGCCTGTCTGGGTTCGAACCTACGACCTACAACTCGTAAGTCGCGGCCGTTACCACTGGGCCACCACTGCTCCTCACTGCTCTCGCATTTAGTCTGTTATAAAGTAATGGTCCTAGGTAGACAAAAAATTTGGCTGCGAAGGCATGTTTTGTACTTTTTGTAGGGCAAACTATGTCTTTCCGTCTCTTTTTAGTAAATTCAGTGCTATATGGGAGGGCTGCGTGTTGTTTTAATACGATGCTCATTATGAATAACTGTCGAGCTGTTAGTACTTCACAGGATTTATAGAGTAGGTTAGTGGGAAAAAGGAAAGGGCGGCAAGTAGACACCTTAAAAATTGCTCTTTGAGCTCTTTCAATAGGTAGTAGCAAACTTTTACCTGCTCCACCCCAAGAGGTAATGCAGTAAGTCAAAATTGACTGACAGAGGGCAAAGTAAACACGCCTAATTAATGTTGGGTCTGCAATATAACGAAGCTTTTTGAAAACGAATATTAGCTTACGCATTCTATTATTTAAAGCTTCTATGTGTTGTTTAAAAGATAGGGTTTCATCCATTACAATTCCTAGATATTTTATTTTATTAGTTATATTAATATTAGGACACGTAAGCAGACAATCTGCAGGGACCATACAACAGTGAGCATACATCGTTGAGGGCAAAACAGATGTTTGTTTGCACATTGAAAACTTACGATCGTGCTCTTTATTTATATTACGTTACGGATCAATGTTCTATGCAAGTATTTTTACTTTAAAGGTTTTGGAAGTTTTTTTTTTTGTATAAACGCCAATGTTCTATACAAGATTTCCTGCACGATAAAATTGTTCAAGTTTTCACTTTTGTCGGCACTCCCGGAGTGCCACTGTTTTTTTTTATATATGTACAATTTTGAAGTCAATATGTAGTTTCCGAAAGCTGATTCCACCATTCAAAGGGAAACAAACACGTTTCCGAAGTAATTTTGACAAAGTTCTCATCAATATCACTAACTTCATTAATTTCTTTATACAGGGTTATTTTATTTATCATGGTTCGGTATCGATACCCGTCACGCGTGTAAAATTTCGCCATTTATTTCAATTTAACCCTTTATTTTTGTATTAATCTATATATAAAAGTCGCATCTCGTGTCTGTCTGTGTGACGGCGTTGTTCTTCTAAACTGCGCAACAGATTTTGATGCGGTTTTCACCATCATTTAGAGAATTGATTCCGGAAGGTTGTGTATGATACATTTTATATTAAAGTTACATAAAATAATGATATCTTGATGTTTTGTCAAGTCGTAAAAACCCTAAGATGCAGGGCGGGTCGCTAGTACCACCAAAAAATAACAACCTAATCTGCGTTCGCAATTTATTTGCTAAATATGTAAACAAACACGAGTTTTAGGAAAAATAACGGTAATGCCTACACATAAGGTTTAGTTTGCGCTACAACTTCATATTTTTATGACTTTTTCAACAGTACTAGTCAGTCTAAAATCAACTTTATTTGCACTTTTATAAAGTTGATGTTTGTTTAAGTGGAAATAACATCAGTTAAAAATAATGTTACAAATAGACCTTACGTTATTGACCGTCAATTCACTTCATTCATAAACTCACATTATAACTCAAACCCATCATTACTTTATTTGTTAAATGAAAAATAACTACATGTGTGAACAACCAATGAAAACTAATAACAAAATAATTTAATATAAATTAAGGACCAGTCCTTAAGGGTACACTAGTCGGTCATTTTTCCATACAAACGTAGTATGGTGATTACTCGTCTGTTTGATGGTGTACGTTCAAAAATGAAAATTATATCAATTTGTCTTGTCATTATCTAGCTCTTCTGTATGGAAGCAGAATTGAAAAAAAAAATGGTTTGGAAGTTATGAGCGTCGAAACTTCCATATTTCAACATTAATTTTAACTAATCTTTGGGCGTAAATAAATAACTTACGAGTATGTACTATGAAAACGACAAAATAGAAACCGTACAGGGATAGATACTTTATTTAAAAGTTCAAATAATTTTATTTTGAGTAGATACATCCGGTAGTTCTTCCATAATATCTAAACGCCTCAAGGTCTGTTCATGAAATTTTACGCGCTCGTTTTCGTTATAAATCATCGTCTAATTTACTAAATAAATAATTAAATACATAAATAAATAACTGAACTAAATAGCATGCATATTAGCCACGCCACCAACGAGTTCGAGCCGTCGACTAGTGGAACCTTAACGCCCTCAAAATAGACATGGTGGACAAAATTGACTTATTATGTGTATAAAAAAAGAATATAATAATATCCACAATGCACGGTGTATATTATTTCGATCATGGCTGCGTGACGTGCACTGTTGCCTGTTGGTGTCGGTTAAGTAGGTATTATGTGTTTGTGGGCCTTGTTAGTGATGGATAAGGGGATACTGTACTTAATTGAGTCGCAGCCGTGACGTGGTATGATGGAAGCGATTGCCGTGTAATGGAATTGTGTAGCGCCATTTTCTTGAGATTGTTTCAGTGCATTGCTGTGGATAGTGGGATATTGGATTCATAAAATAATCCTCTCATAATTTTCCCATGTTAAGGTCAACTTCTAGTATGACTATATGCAGCTCTATATCATTTTCTAGGAGCTACTTCCTTTTGATCACAACCTAATCATTGGGCAATATGATATTCTAAAGTCTCTAGTACACGTTGTGCGAGCCAATGGGCAAATACACGCAAATCAAGCAAAAATGCCCAGTGTACATACGTTGGGCGAGCCCGTTGACTGAGCGCGCAGCGGCGGTGAAACTGTAACATTACAGGTAAAGAATTTCGCAATCCGAATACACGTTGGATGAGCTCGTCGCTCGGCCAACGTATACTGGGCCTTTTTATATGATTTGCCGTTTGATATGCGTGAGGATGCATATCCGGTAGGCTCGCAAATCCCTCCTTATCCTAAGGGCACGCCTTCCCTACCATTACCGCGCCCCCTGGTCTACTCCCTGATATGCAATGGCCTCTGTAGTCCCATGAAACATGAGGCTCCAGGGGCTAGTGCAAATCTTGAGTTTCATTCGATTTATCGAGTCTGGTTAAACCACGCTGGGATCGGTGCATTTCATTAATTCATTCATTTGCCGTTTGATATGCGTGTATTGCCCGTTGGCCGAGCTCAAGGTGTAATGGGGCTTAAGGTTCCACCAATTGCCACACTTTCGGAATTCTGAAGTTCTGACCCTACAGTCTGTCCTTTCAGTTTGTTCCTACACGCGGTTAAAGCTTAGTTTCACTTAGTAAAAGTTCCATAGCTATTTCCGAGACCGAAACATAATGTTTTGAACTTTTTGCAATTTGTATACCAAATTCTTCACCGACATTGACTAATGTAGGTATTTTTAGATTGGGTCATATTTACCCAAATCAATCTCAAAATGAAGATGAAAATCGATCATTCCATTGCAGATATGTCAAGATAACATTGCAATTTGTTTAGTAAACCAGTTTTATAAGGAAAACAATTAGTCGAAGGTTTAGTACGCGGAAGATTGACTGATGATTATAAGACCTTAGTTTATTTATATTAAACAATTACAAGTAATGATCAATGATCGTCAACACTGCAGTGTTAGAATTGTTAACGATTTTGTTTGTTTTAATAATTTTATCATTGTTGATTGATTGTTATGAAGTTATGTAATTAGTTGGGTATTTTATATCGAGTTTGATTTGCGTTGGTGGTTTCCTCATGGCCAAAAGATCGCCATTGAACCGTCCGCGTCTCTTCGTTTGTCATAGACAATAGTTTGTTTTTTTATTATTAATATCGTAAGGACTACGGTTTTCACTGACTTTTGTATGTATTGTTATATTTTATTTAGTTTTTTTTCCTTACTACTCTATTGAGATTTTATTTTATGTCCATAGCTGTGTCCGTGGATCACAGCGGGCCCTATCAGAATACCAGCGCTGCGGTATTTGCTTTTTCAAATATCGTAGCATTGAGATCCTTCTGAAAAATTGAATACTACAAAGAATTCCTCCATTAACAACAGCAACAAACTACAAATCGATTCTTCAAGTAAACACAATCTACCAAGTAAAATCACAGCCTCTAATCACTAATCTGTACAGAATCTAGTCGGAGAGCTGACGTACACACAGCATCCGTTATCAGTGTCACAATGCGACGATAGCGCCGCACTGCGCATTCATGCCGCCTCGCTGACTCCCCGACTATAATATTTAAGGCTCACAGCGGACTACGCGATACATTTTTTATTATTTCTGATTTTAACTTTAACCTACTGCAATGGGTAACAAATTCTGTGTGGGGATTTAAATGTTTCAACACGTATTAATTTACGTAGATGGGGTTGACAAATTAAGGGATAGTTATGAATTGTTCAACACCATTCCCACAGCATCGTTGTGTAAATCTTCCTACCGATGACGTTATCCCAATTTATTTGGGGTCTTCTTCCGTACATGACATCTCTATCAACCGTCATCTCAGTATTAAAACCCCCTTTTTAGACGTATCGACTTCGACTTTCTTGTCTCTTTAAATAAAATTCTATTAATTCTGCTGTCAGTTGTTTGTGCATTCTCAATTATTTAGTATTATTCGAAATAATTGATAATTGAAATAGAGCAGTGGTGGCCCAGTGGTATCGTCCGCTACTTACGAGTTATATTGTAGGTTCGAACATTGACAGGCGCTTTACTTTGTGTAAATGATTTCATCACCACTGCTCTCAAAACGGTGAAGGAAAACATCGTGAGGAAACCGGCATGTCCTAGAACCAAACATTCGAAGACCACAGACTCGCACTGCAATGGGCCCGCGTGGTGGATTACGGCCCACTCCCTCTCACAGAGTGGAGGTCTGTGTCCCAGCAGTGGGAACATTATATAGGATGACTATGCTATTCGAAATAATTGACCACTTGTTAAAACGATTTACTTGTACTTATCATTAGACAATAATCAAGGCTAATCTGAACTATGACTGAGATGTGAATCGGAATGTCAGTTCCTTTCCGGTAATCAACAAGAATGCAATATTGTTATGACGCTAGAATACTTATCAATTTACAGTAATTTGCATATGAAGTAATTCTTTATTTTGCTGCAGTATCGCTTTGTTGAGCAACATTGTAATGTATGCTGTTTTTTCTGCAAAGTATTTAAGTACATGAACAGAAAATCAGATCAGATTATTTAATTGATTACTGTACTATCCAAATTTTTGCCAAACCCACATTTATAGCTGGGCTTCTCCCCAAAAAGGGTGGTATCACCACTGCCAGCGGGTTGGTGACCGCAAACCCCGGTGACGTTATACCACGTCGACCGCCAAACTGACTAATTGAGCAATATTGTAAGGTCGAAAAGTTATTCCTGTTCACTATCAACCAGCATCCGTTGATCATAGGCACCGCTTTGTAATTCTGCCCATAGTATCAGGAAGTTTGATAATAGATATGTTTCTATTGAACTCGACCACACAGTAGTAGTTGATAACAATAACTATGGGTTTTTTAGTGCCGTTCGATAAAGGTCGCATGGACTCCGTTCCCTGACTCTGTTAATTTGTTATCTGGGAATGCAAAATTGAGTGCGAATTCTAGTGGTTAATAGCTGTTAACTTCTGCAACCATTAGTCTTGAACTATGAAAATATAGCAAATAACGATTAAAATACGAAAGCAGGTACTATCCGCAAATCGATACGTTAATCGAAGAACATGAAAGATCTATAACGTTAGAAAGTTGTAAAACTTTACAGCATTACACATGAAATAAGTATATTAAACCAATAGAGAACTCAGGACACTGCACTAGCCAATTAGCAAGTACTTGACAAACAAAATATCGTAAAAGCAGTCAAGCGAACTGCTCAAGCCAAACAATCACTGACGTAACCCAACTACTTCCACAATTTTAATCTGCGTTATCTAGATTGCCTTGTATTCACGTCAAAGTTGAATAAAACTGTTTATTAAAAATGGCGGTGACGTGACAGATCGTGCTGAAGTCCTGAGACGTTATGAAGGGCGTGAGCTGACGTCGACAGGTTCAGTAGATATCTTACGCACATGTTTCACACATTGTTATGGCTCTCCAGATTGCATGTCGAGATTCATCACGTTTGCCCACTCGTAGTCGGCCTGACGCGTCCCAGTGGAACAGGTTTATATTATTCTTGAGGCTATGTACTATTGTTTATTAAGATTCCTAACGGGGACTGAAGTCTAGCGACTACGGGCTATCTCTTAAAATATACTAATGCCCGTTTGCAATAAACCTAGGTGAAGTCTACAATTTAACAGTACCGTATTGCACTGCACCAACTTTGGAGAGTGGTTTTAACCATGTATTTACTTGCCTTGATTCAGCAGTTTCATTACAAGTCACTTCTAACAAAACAAAGAAATAATCGCAGTTGAATCATGTAGTTTCTACAAGTCTTCAAGCTCATTTGAATGTTAGCCTTGCATATATCATTTAGAGGCAACGACTTAATGGCATAGTGTGGCTCAGGCCTCTTCAATTGTCATATATTTATTCACAATGCTAACGGATATCATTAGTGCAACAAGTAGGGCGAACCGTATTTATGATAGAAACATAGAAAGGACAATTTTCAATATTGTTTTTATGACGTCTGTCGACTGGGACAAAGGTATATTGTATCGGTACTGGGTCTAGGTTGGGGTCAAATGATAATGCTAGTGCGTATGTTGTATTTATAGCTACAAATGTTTTCAGTGTTATTTGATAGCATCCAAGTATGAAGTCGAGTTTTGAGGAGGATGAAAACACCAGCGTTTTAGAGAATCAGAAAGAATATCACTGTAAACTTATTAGCTGTGATTCGATTAAAAAGATTAAATTAGAAGTAATGCGTTGTCACCTAGATTTATTACAATCAGAGGAATTTTATGAAGTGAATAATGAAGTATAATATTGGTAAGTGAAACTTATCGAGAATGAGCTATTATTCTTTCGATACTGTGTGTGTCATACATATCTCCCATGCTCAGCGTCTGACATTTCATACAATATATGACAGAATTTTACATTATTTATATCCCAATTTCTACTATTTCATCGTGAGTGACCATGAATAAGCATTGAATCTCTATAATAATCTTTTAACCTATTCGACTGCTTGAAGCGAGACAAATTAAACGTTTATATAATCAACGTGTATGATTTAAATCGATTTCGATTTTCATGTTATTTTTAATGGTACAGGTATTTTACTCTGTTACCGAGGGCCGTAATTCGTTAATATCCACCGGTCTGTCGAGGCCACAGTAAATCGGAAAATTCTTGTGTTGGCAGACGTTGAATGTTTCAATATTTGTAATGGAACTTGCCCTGTGGACAGCAGAAATAATAGGCTTTCTGTGGACGTGGGTGTAGCAAAGCGAACAAGGGTTATTTCAGGTGAATGAATAAGTAGATGAAGATCTTTCTTTACAGTAAAACAAAGAGCTATGCAAAGCAGGTTTTCATGAATATCATCGTCATAATATTATGCTGATAGCAGCCCGAACACGTCCTCCGCTGGACTATGGCTTTTAAATAGATTTCCACAACGATCGGATCTGTTCTCTCAATTCCCCTGATTCCATGTAATATTATAATCAAACGGCATCCGTTCCTGGTAATATCAGAAACATATCAATGTGGTATTAGAACTCAAGACGTGCATACCAACATACCAAGAAATGGACCCATTCCAGCTGATACAGTAAAACGGTACCTAGGATAAATTCCTCCACCATATTTCCATGATAAATTTTCGTGAGAAATTATTCAATAGGCGCTTATAACTAAGGATTGAATGAAAACAGTGCGAACTAAGTGCTTATCTTTCCGCACAATTTGTGGCTATAATGGAAGGAAATGCAAAAACTTGATGTCGGTAAACGGCGGCCCAACAACCCATCATTATTCATGCACTATTGCAATTTTAAGAGCTTCGTACTTGACATGAATATGTAATGTTGTGCCATTCTCCCATGGGTGTTAGGGAAACTACGGGGTCTGATGGGATCTGGGATCTTTTTACACTTCTTTCTAGATTGATCTTTTAGTTTTTTAATAATATTCTGTAGTTTTAGTAGGTGGGCTGTTCTTTCTTTGTAGGATATAATTTTTGAGTCCCTTCATCTTGATTGTCATTGTAATCATCCACCGGACCTCGACCCAATTTGTTTGGGTCGGCGCTGTATTTTGTCTCCGTGTGTACATCTCTATAATTTGTTATTTAACCCTTACTAGCCATATCTTTCACACCATGGACGATGGACGTTTTGGACTTATCGCCTCTTACAACTTAGATATATCCTACCTAATCTACATTTAGAGTAAGTCTTGATCAATGTCATATAGGTATACGACTTGTAGCGAACCTATAACTACAGCAAATTTTGTGTTTTGGAAAATTCTTTCACAGGAATCGCTCTAGAAGATTGATATAATATATTTGACATAGTAGAGTACATAAAATCCTTGGTTTTCTATGCTAACAAAATGTTTTCTTTACTAACACATATCAGTTAGTTCTATGATAATGATCGCGTATCTTTGTCATCGCGCCCTGCGCTTGCGCAACCTCGGTGATTACGGGTTATCGAATGTAGGCCAATGTGTTGGTAACCTTACGCTCTTTTCATTGATTACTATGCTTAACGTATTATTGAACATTTATAATGAATCTGTTGTAATTTTCCGTGAATATGCAAAATAAAACTTATGTAAAAGTTTAAGTATTATAAATGTATATGGATAGCTGTAAGAAAAGAAGAGATTTTTTTTTTTAAATCTTTTTGTGCACGACTCATATGGTCATTTGATCCCATACAAAAAAACTACTTTGAATAAAAGAGCCATTTTCAACAGGGTTCCTCCTAAGGCTGAAACGAATCTATAAAAAAAAATGACTCAATTAATTGATTTTTCGCAAGCTAACAATGTTTTCAGGTTTCACACTTGATTGACGGGAATTTTTTTAAAAACTATTTTGATGTTTTTTTCGTTTCTGCTGCATTAAATCTATTTTTGAAAAGTACAGAATTAATCTCCATTAAATGATCTATACAATGATATATGAATGAAGTAGGTTCTGTGTAGCCAGGAGTGTAACAATAAAAATCGTTGCAGAAAGGAGGCAAAACAAATTTTTCGACCGCAAAGCACTCTCTAACGCATTATGAGTCGTGCAAAATTAAGATTGTGTGAAAGATGATCCTGTGGCCAGGAAGGAAGCAAATCATGAGATAATAAAGATGTATTGAAGAAAAAAACAGTGGCACTCCGGGAGTGCCGACAGCAGTGAAAAGTTGAAAAAAATCGGCAACGCGTTGATGTCTTTTACTCCACGCACCGCGGTAATCAATGTGTTGATGTCTTTTACTCCACGGTGTCGGTAACAGGTCGCAAAATCAATGGTTTAGTCCCATCGCAAAAATGCCCAACGCACCTAAAGAAGTTTTCACTTCAAAAGGAATTGCTGCGCGCTGACCCCAAATTTAGTAGAATAAGGGCAGGAGAGGAGATAATTTGATGATGTAAGAGACGAATTTCTGTTCATGTTAAATCACGGAGTATTTCTCTGATCATCCGTTGGAATGCATTATTTTATCAAAGGATCTTGGTTAACGTTTCTCGTACGGTACAAGTATACAGTAAACGTTAAGATACCGCTTGATAACTGCAAGGGGTTGTTGAATACCTGGTTACTATAAGGAATTGTATGAACAGACCTCTAAGGCCAGAATTGTTGGAAAATTATTAACTGGTTAATTACCACAATGTGTTTCCGAGCGAACATTTTCATGATGACATTTCTGCGAAAAGCATAAAAAATTAAAAAACGTGTGCGGTCGGGGGACCCCCGTCAGGAACGAAGTTCTTTCTCACGTATGATTTAAAACAAAAACAAAATGTTTGCAGCCGCCATCTTGGATTTACATTTTGACCTCACTATCGGCTTTAGCACCCACGAAAACTATGAAAACGACAACCATCACGAGTAATTTAAAAAATTTCAGAGCCCGCCATCTTGGATTTTCATTTTGACCTCACTATCGGCTTTTGCACCCTTGAAAACCATGAAAAGGATATCCATGATGAAGAATTTGTAAATTTTCAGAGCCGCCATCTTGGATTTTCATTTTGACCTCACTATCGGATTTTGCATCCTTGAAAACCATGAAAACGATATCCATGATGAAAAATTTTAAAATTGTCGGAGCCGCCATCTTGGATTTTCATTTTGACCAAATTCACACTTTCTCTCTCTTCGGAATGCACTGTACTTGGGCCGATGTGTACAATTTTATCCCACGACACTGTTTATCACTTTACTCTTTTCTTTTGTTTTTTCTGCCGGCGTTCTCACTCTCTCTATCTTTCTCTTTGAATTAGAAGAAGACAGTCGCAAGTATTAACACTTTTTAGCGTGACGATTTCTGAAAGTTTATAGAATTTCATTCCAATAAGCATAATCTTTTGAGGTTAATCGAGACATAAATGGAATTTTCCTCAATTTTCGCCACAAAACGGCCACACGCAATACAAAAAAATCGACCTAACAAAAATGAGTTAGCAACTCATACAACTGATACAACTTCATCGGGGAGCCGTCTAACCACTACGTAAACAATCGATTAAACTGAAACCAGCAGTCGATGGCACAACTTCACAACTGTCGAGCCTCCCTGCAGCCATTAACTGCACCGAGCGCTAAACTTAATCGCTATCTATAAATAGACACGTCTGACTCGGCAGACGTCTCACTACACGCCCAGCGGATACTAACATCCTATCTACAAACTTTGTTACCAACCATATTCAACCTTATCTACGTTACACAAAGTTGACTCTGGACTGGTTGCACTTGATTGTAAAATATAAAATACAATTTTCATAGGAGAGACACTGCTACGCGATTTTGTATCGCTGTGAAACGTCACAAGGTTGGGTTTACGTTGTCGGGGAACACCGGCGCTCAGATACGTAGGCTGCAAGTTAGGTCGGAAAATGAAGCGCCGTTTATAGTACTCATTATAGTACTATCGTAGTATTGTGTGAGTGTGTGCGTGGCTGCGAGTGTACGACGCGTGTGAGCGCTGCAATCAGCTGCAGCGGCTGCAAGTGTGCGTGCGCAGTGCTTGTACTCCGTGAATGGAGATTGTATTTATGTTTCCCAGTCTGAGGTCGGGCAGCGGCTTTATTGATTTTTTTTCATTACGCGGCGCGTCGGATGCAAGGGAATGGGAAAATCGTAATGGAGTAGTACTTGCTTGTCATTTTGACGTATACTTTTTTATAACGTTTTAGTGGGCTGCAGTAGTGGAGGGAAAATGAGGGTTATAGAATGAATAGCTTTTGTGTTTACTGGGTGTGTATGTGTGGGTTCTGGTTGCATAGTATTTCGAGTAGACGGGAGTTCCGCGTAGTTGTCTAATGAGTGCTAGTTTGTAAACAGACTGAGATCGTTAATGTTTTAGGGTTTTGGCTGCACTTACCGGTACATTCTCTGACTTTCTGAACGTCATTGAGTATTGTTTGGTGTTTACAGTGGAAAAACACCATCTTATGACTCAATGTCTGAGATTTCCATGATGTGTGCTTTTAAATTGGTCTTTTTAAATAGTAAATAGATATTTATAATGAATATATTTTTTATTAACAGGTACTTACCAAACGCCGCCAGACACCACTTGCAGCAACGGTAAATATAAATAATGAATTATTATTGCACACCATACATTCACCTATAATAATTATTAAGTACCTTAATAGTATCACGACTTATAATCGTGATAAATACGCACAGACAGTTACACAGTTGACAGTTATGTGACGTCACTCTATTCATTATTATTATATTAATATGTTAATAATAAAATTATTTTTTATAAGAATATTTAAAAAAAGGTTTAAAAATGAAATAAAGGATTTTTTTTTTTAGAATAAGCTCGCGTTATCAATGGCCTTAGTAACGCCACATTCTAGAAATTTGATTAGATTTGTCACGTGTTTAGTTTATGATTTTATTTCATTTTCTTTAGCCGTAACGAAATATAATAATAAAATAAAATTATTGATTTTGTGCGTTTAATATGTATCGTAGCGGTAATTCTGGGTCAATCCAGTTAGAAAGTTCTAGATTAAATATTATTATCAACTTCTAGCTGTAACTGATAGTGATTAACCTATTATTATCATAACTTGGTAAAATATTTGAATGCCGGACTTTTGATGTGTAACATCTGTCCTCTCGCTTTCCTTCAATCTGTGGGAGTGATTCCATGAAAAGGGACGGAAGTGTGTAACAGGAAGCCGGGGTAGCGCGTGATATTTGATTTGGCCCATGAGCGCGCGCGGTGCTAGAGTTGGCCGTCAGAAACGACCTTGATGAGGCCCCCGTCCCTTTAATGTTGCTTACCAAGGTGAGATGTCAGATGTTACATAAACTTACATACTTTTTACATAGTGGTGGGAATAGAATTCCATATTATTCTTCTACAATCTATTTAGGAGAAACTGATTCACTGACTGACATAATTATATCAACGCAGAACCGAAACTACTAGGACTAGGAATGTGAAATTTTGCACACAGCTTTCTTTTATAATGTAGGGGAGCAATAAGAAAGGGTTTTTGAAAATTCCACCTTTAAGGGGGCGAAAAGGAGGGATTTCGTTTGTATGAAAAATCTTATTCCTTGAGTTATTAAACTTGGCACAAAAAGTACTAAGCCTGCATGAATTTAAGATCGTATTTCAATCATTAGACGTTGTGCACAATTTCTGAGCAGTAAACCTGACAAAAAGTACTAGGCTTGCATGAATTCACGATAGTATTCAATCATTATGTTATGCTACTAATAGGATTTGGATGAGGCAGAAATATAGTTTATAAGGTAGTACGTTTCCATGGGATACTTTCCGACTTCCATGCGAGAAGGGGAAAAAGCTGGTACCTACCTTGTTTGATGAAGGCTACTTTGACCTTGAGATAACACTACACGATAATTCTAACAAGGTAATTAAAGGCTTACCTAACAATTGCACAGTACTAATTATTAACCCCAACAAAACCCTACAATTGACACGTATCCTAAAATAAATCTTTTTAATCTTATCACCCAATGAGCTGTCCAGTGTATGCGATTATCGATAATTTTCCCCGGCCTTCAATTTTGGTTACGTGGTCCCGTTTATCGATAGATAACGCATCGATAAAAGGGGCCGCAGTAGCCTCAGTTAAACAATTATTCATGTACTACAACTATACTTGTTTTACTAGTAAATGGTTATTATAGTTAAACAGAATTTACAGTCTAGTGTTGTCTAATCCGTCTAGTGGACTACGAATGAATCACTCGATAACAAAAATCGATACTTTCGAACTCGTCACTCGATAATCGTTTCTATTTGTTTAACACTTTTTTGTTACATAGTTTCGAAGTTTCATTAGATCTCAATTTCATGGTTTCAACGATGAAAGGGCCAATAAGTGGGCAAGAAAACCCCAGTTTTAAAGACAAATTCTTGTAGACGAATAAGGAAAATCGATTCATCTTGCAATGATTGTGCATATTTTTTAAGTAACAAGCGATCTTTAAATATTTTACAATTGCACAATGTTATGTTAAAATTATTTCTGAGATCATTTGTTTTTCTTATAATATAAGGTTGTTCGTAGACCTGAGTCTAGAATGTCTTTAGATAGACTATCGCTCTATGAAAATAATGAGCGCGCCCATTCGCAACAAAACGGTGTCATAGTTGTCTCCTACTAAAAACGGTTTTGAAGAAACAAAACACTGTCAACAATAGACAAAACACTGTCAATCACAGACGAAACTATTTTGACTTCGGTGTGTGTCTTGTCTAAACAAAGGTATCTTCGAAAAAGGTATCTGAAAATTATTAATTAATTTGCCAGAGAGCAATGTACCGTCTTAAAATTGTCATAAAATGAGACGAAGGTATGTAATTCACACGTAATCAGTACAGATAATAAACTCACGTGTTTGTTACATAAGAGCTGAAGCACGTGAATCGGTAGATCTTTAGCACTAATGATAATACTGATAAGGAATACTTAAATTCATTTTTCGTAAAATACGATATCTGCAATGGGATGTTACGTGACCTCGGCTGATAACACAGTGCAAGGACAAGGCAGAGATAATTATGAAAAATTTAATAAATTACGTCAGAATTCAAATATTTAATCATTTTATAAAAATTAAATACTAAATAATAAGTATCGTATTAGGGGTAAAATAATCAGCCGTTCCATACATTTGGGTCGAGTAGGTATTGGGACAGTTGATAATTTTTTCGCGATTCCGATGTTGGTCTCTTGAAAGTGGTTTAGTTTGATGGTCTGTACCACAATCTTAAATATGACCACACCTTTCTGGTACGTGCTATATGAATGTGAAAAGAGTCGCCTAAAGTCATCTCAATCAGTTCGTTGTTTCTTAGGCCAGTACCCATGAATAGGGATGCAAGAAGTGCCAAAAAGTATCGATATTTAAAAAAAAACAATATCGATTTCAATATATCGATTTTTTTTGCACTTCTAGCATCCCTACCTTAACATCACCTTGAAAATGGAAAATGAAAAAAAAAAATCTTTTCTTTTTTTATAAACTTCTATGTTAGCTTATTTATTCAGCCACTTGTTGAAATTTCCTGATTTTTTTAGAGCGCCACATATAATAAAAAAGTCAACTTTTTTTACGGCTCCGATTCCCAGCGGTTTTAGGTCAGTAGAGACAACTATGTTGCTATTGGAAATATATCGAAATAATAATTGTCGCCTAAAAATATCGATATATCGAACAAAAAATATCGATCGATATCAAGACAAAACCAAACTGGTTGCTAATTTAATTGTAAAATTTATTGTTTTGTGTTTTATGACATTGATTTTACATTCTGTGATTACTTCCTCACACACTGACTTATTAATTACAAAATTTTAGGAAAATCGTCTACTTTTACAATGTTTGTAAATAAATATGTGAGCACCATGTAAAACACACACACACATATTAAATTATCTGTCGTTGCTTCATTTTTAATTCTTTTTACCTATTGTGGTATAGTAATTTTATTCTAGGTGCATCGTCTTCACATATAATTATTTAACTAATTTACGTACCTATACAAACAATTGTAAAACATTTTAAAAGAGTAACGGTGGAGTTTCTTGCCCATTCTTCTCCATACGAAAACTACCTTTTGGAAGGGGCGACTAGAATCAATTTTATTATTTTGTAAATTTTGACGTTCAAAAGTGCCATACATGGGGCCTATTTGAAATAAATGATTTGACTTTGACTTTGACGATATATCGATATTTTTTCTGCAAGCCTACTCATGGAACTCAATTGAATGAAATACAGAACAACATTGGCAGATTCGTACTATGATCTCTACACTATGCTTAAATCTATATGCATACTTGACCATTGTTCTAGACTACAGACTTAGTGTGAATAAAAAGTACATAAAAGTGAATTGAACTTTAACACTTCACATTCACCTTGAATTCCAGTGTATAAAAAGAATTATTTGCGTCACACCCGCCCGAACACGTACTGAAAGGTTTTATACAAGCATTGTAAGCGATTTGTTCAGCTGCGCCGGTCTGTTGCCACGGTAAATTCACCTATTGTTCCTACAATGAAATCCACTCAATGTATGAATGTGTGTCATCGGGTCAGTTTCTATGGCTTTTAATTAAAACTACGATTGTGCAATGACGTCAATTAAACAAACTCGTTAGTCCGTTTATGTGGATATCTTCCAAAATTACTTTATCGATTTTCGCCACACGGATTCTCGTAATTTTCGCATTTTTCGACGTAAATGAAAATAATATGTCCATTTTTTTGTTGTTCATTCATGCAAATGCTAAAATGCGCCATGTCGACGAAATTCCTGTAATGTAGCTGTTTCGCTGCAATCGCTTAGATATGCACAGGAAATGTTTTTAATTATAACAGTCATTATTCAGTTCATTAATTTTAATTAACTAAGTTAAGTAACTAAATTTTAGAAAAAAAATTAGTTTCATTTTATTTTGTAATGAACGTGTAAGTAGACTAAAAACACATAATTTAAAACCGTAGTAGGGATACGGTTTTAAATGCCACTTGATGTAGTTCTTGCAGACAAAATTAATATTAAACGACAAAACTACATATATTAAAATATTAAAATTAAATTATTAAGGTGCTCAGACCCCGTTACGAAATATAATATACACAATGTATAACTAAATTAACTTCAGACTGTGTGGTTAGAGGATATAAAATTGTAATTAAACTGTCTGGCGATTTTGGCATACGATCTCTAGTTGGAAATAGAATCAGTAGGTAACATAATCAAATATAATACAACATTTAGGAGTCGGAAACGTCTTTGCGAAATAACTGACGTAATTATATTTATTAACAATAAAATGGCTCATTTAATGTACAGACGCCAGCACATCAAGCTACCCAAAACTGTAAAATTTTCCCAATCAACTTTGAACCTTATTTTTCAACAATAAAGTTGAAAATCTATTAAATAAATTTGACAGATTGTAGTAGCTTGATGTGCTGGCGTCTGTACACTGTGGAACTAGAGAATAATAGTATTGAATTGGGGCACGACCACGACCCAGTATGTTAGAATTGATAAAAATAATCATCTAATTTGTATTTATTTTATCATAACTAATTGAACGGAATATTTCCATATTTAGAGATTTTGGCAGACAAAAAAGAATACAATAAACCCTGACCAAAAGTTTCCGAAGTCTGATGTTATTAATATTTTATTTTATGAACAAAAAAAAAGAAGGAGCGGTTAATATCGTGAATGTTTAAATTTTTGTAAAATTTATCTATAATATAAATATGAATCGCAAAATGTGTTAGTAAGCGCATAAATCAACAACGCCTAGACCAATTAGGCCAATTCTTTTTTTAAAATGTTCGTTATTTTTAGGACAAGGTTTTAGGGTAGGTAGGGTAGGTAAGGTAGGTAGGGTAAGTAGGGTAGGTAGGGTAAGTAGGGTAGGTAGGGTAGGTAGGGTAGGTAATAAATGATAAAGATGGTGCACCCCAAGCATTTATAAGGCAAACCAACGTTTGCAGGGTCAGCTAGTAAATAAATAAAAATTGGGGATACAGAAAAGGGACAATCGAACGCGTTCATTTGTTTCTTCACTAATAATAAAGCAGAAACACGGTTCCCACTGTCTTTATAAATTCAATGAATTCTCATAGTCAATAGACCCACATTAACGATCCCCTCCACAATGCTAATAATTTACACTAATTATTATTGACCATCCGTTGAAGTTTACTTCACCGCGATTATAAGCATGATAACGACATTCCCATGTCTCCACCAAGACAGTATTCAAGAGACGCTTAATAGAATTACCATACAGATAAAATCGGAAGTATTTATTGTGGGTACAGCTATACTATTTATAAATATTATCGACGATTGAGGGCACATGCGATAATCAGAGTCTAACTCAATGGGTGCCGTAATCAGGAAAAGGGATATTCTGGGCAAGCTTTCTGTATCAGAACCAAAGTAGATGACACCCTTCGTCAGACTTCTTTCAAGGAAGAAAAGGTCTTTTCTAGCTGGTCTCGGTAGCAAATTAGCGTGATCCCTAGCTTTGTATAAACCCATATTGTGCAGGGGTCAGGTTAGTTTGGAAGCAAAGTAGGATTAAGAAACGGGGTAAATAGTTAAGATTACGACGGGGCGTGGGCGGAATCGAGGCCATGACGAAACTCTGATTGATAACGTTCCACTATACGTATTCTGATAAACGTTCCTTGTTGCTATGCTAGAATACGCGTCTACAGGTTTTTTTTGTTCATTGTATTCTTATGTTAAAATAGGACGCACGAGACTGTCTGTGTAACTGTGCCCGCACCGCCAGTGGGTGGACTTTTGTGTAGGATATGTTAAAAGTGTTGGATCTTGCTGGAAAACACGATGACGGCTCGCGATCAAAAAAGACTGTATCAGCTAACAATAAACATCACTAATTCACTCACAACGTACAATAAAAATTCTTGCCCCGAAATATATGGAATAGGAGCTTCAAATCAGAATTCTCTGACTGGGTATTAATGTGTGTGAACAGAAAACAAGGCCGCAGTCTTCATCACTATAAAAATGCTTAAATTATTTTTTATCGCTCGATTACATAAATTGGCATGAATGAAGTGGTTCCAAATCGTTCAGAACGAAGTTTTCCATACGTGTCAACGGCTTCCCGCCATCTATTTCTGGGAGCAAAATCAGCAGAGTTCTAAATAATATCACCCACGTCTTTGGCGGAAACGTGACAACCGGCGTCAACTGACACTGAAAACTTGCCTATAAATTATATCTGAAGCAGTTAACTCGCACGTTAATGTTCTAGCAAATTGACTGGATGTAAAGAAGTTATTTTTATAAATTGTCTAGCGATCGACTCGGCTGGGTTGTTTGCGATTTAGCTCCAAAGTCAAATTCTGGCGTAGCGATATTTTTATTGACCTACAAATTGTTTATCAACGAATCTTTTACGCGAAATTATCCAGTTCTTGCATCAACTTCATATCAATCAACTATAAGAGGCATGTAAACTGGTGTCGTTGACATAAAATGAGCCATTTAAAATATTCTTTAGGCCATTCACTCGTTTCGGGGTGCAGTTATTGATCCAAAAAGTTGACTAAACGCTGACTCACGCGGTCTATATTAATCTTTCTTCACCCCTTCCTGGATTTATTACCGGATTCGTCACAGCGTAATACAACCAATTTAAAATGGCAATGCATTTTATTTCTCCGTATCGCAAACTTTTTTTGGTAGTGCAAATAACAATGGAACATGGATTATTAAATCTAATAGCTTATGATACGTCATCATTTTCGTTTGAAGCACGAGGGTGTGGAGTGAAGATGTCGTTCCAGTGACTTTACAGTTTTGCATCTTCACTTTAATTGACTACATTTGACGTGGGATTACCTTTTTTCCTTTCATCAAGTGTTGCAGATGTCTCGCTTTTATAAACTTGGTCCCAGAGGGCCTCATTATTATCGACTTTCGGATCTTTGCCAACTATTGTGCATTCGATATTGAGTAACATGAGTCGAAACGTCACTTTTATTGTAATCCTCTGGAGAACTCTCTTTTTGATTTCATTATGTTCCGTATTTCTGTCCTGTGCTTCTTTTTTGTGATATATATATTTTTTCATTCATCATTTTGCATTACATACTATAAATTATTTTTATGATTGATTTTCCTTTTTGTGTACTTTCTTGCATTACTTTTCTTTAGTTTACTTTTCTAAATTGTAAATGAGTTAAAATTCTTGTTTCAGATCTAACGCGACCTGCCCGAAGCTGAGACTCGTTGTCCCATCTAGCGTTTAGTTTATTTCAGTCCACCGTTATATTAGACTCTTTATGTTACAATCATATTGTTTAAATTATTTCATTCTACAATCCTAGTTTCATCTGGAATGTTACGAAATTTGCAGTCAACACTTATCACTGGACTTGTTATATTGTTACTGTATTACGTGATAGTGCTTCACTGCAGTTTCGTATATTCTTAGGAACATTGATTCATAACATTCTGCAGTCCAATATTGTTACGGAAACCATAGTACATTTACCATCCGTTATGGTAAAATCCCGGAGGAAAATGCAAAAATGCTCGTCTAGTTTATAAGTTTTATGACTTGAAACAATTTGTGTGATCTTTATTACGTTTTTCCGTTTTCCTTCGCGATCCTCACAGTTCACGCATTTTTATTGTTTAATTCTATGTATTTGTGTTGTCTATTCGTGTTTTGAATTATATTGACTAACAAACACTAAACAATTCTAACGCATGACTCTTTAATTTTACGATATCAACTCGCGAGTATGCATGACGTCAAATAATCTTGTTTTAATATTTAATTATTTTTGCTATAACCGTTTTGTTAAATATTTAGACAACCTGCTACACTGACATGTTATAATTATGTTTTAAATTATTTGATTGTTTAAATGTATCTATTGATTGTGTTTACTTCAACAATTTGTTAATTTTATTATATTCAATCATCATTACGAGATCAATCTTATGTAGTTGTTCGCCCTGCTCCATAAAACTTGATTTTAGGTTAAATTCTGATCACTTAAATTCGAGTTTTAGTTCTTGCATGGCAATTACCCGGGGTTGCTTTCTAGTTTTTTTATTTAGAAAAATTTGATTATGCAATCTGTTAATTACATCAATCAGTCTATTATAAATTAAGAAAGTTATTGTTTTTATATGTATTGATTTTAAATCGGATTTTAATAAACGTTTCGGCATGAATGTTGGTTTCATTGAGGTTTCACGTGGCTTCTGTTCCCACAGTTATTTTGCTTGTCTTGTGAACGTTGAATGGCACGTTTGGAGGTCGGACATAAAGTCATTTTTCAATTAATCCAATGTCATCAGGACGACGCGACCTCTGCACCGAACCGGCTAAGTACCTATGTTTGGTATGCAATTCCTTTACTATAATAAACTTTATAGCCATAATATTAATGATGAATTCCCCTTCTTTGCACATATGAGGTCAATATAGACTTTAAGTCAATTTGTACAGTTGTCTCCTTACCATAGTGAACTTTTCTAAAGACAATTTGAATAATGAGTATGAGATCATGGAACGGTTGAGCGTTACCACGGGAACTGTACGTGCATTTCTCAGTAGATCAGTGGCTAAAGTATTTCGGTACTAAATAGGTCACATTAGGTGTGTCAGTAGCTCACAGCCACAGCTGATTTACTCAGTGTTTATACTTCACTAAACCAAATTGTTTGTTATATACGTTTGTATTGTTGTTCTATCATAGTGCTTAAATGCAGGTGTTAAATGAATTATATGTGTTTATAAGTATCAGTACCATCGTGCTATGATCCGTTTTATTTCTTTATGTGCCGTATAAATCCTCTATGTTTTGATAGAATAGATAATTTACTCGTACAAGTTCAACGCGTGCATTTTTAGTTTTATTACTGTCATTAGGTTTGAAGGAAATATTAACTGCTCAAGATATGTTTAAATGTTTTATTTCGGACATTAAACATAGATTATGGGATCTTAAGACACACATTCTAGAGATGGTTCATTGCAGCAGCAAACAAGGTGAAATCAGTGAATCGTATAACTGAAATAACCAAGCCATAAGAGTGAGAGAGTCAATAAAACTGAAATATTTATGTGACAACGAACAGGTTAATTATTTAGACAGTAGCATAATAACAATATACCTGGAGTGTCAGCAAATATTGTCACGTACTTACACACAGGTATTTGCTTACTCAGAACATACACTTAATTACATAAATCTTGCAAATGTAGTAAAAATAAAAACAATAACAATTTGGAATGTTGATGTTAGCATTTCAAAATCAATTAAAAGTAGGTAGTCTGTAATACTGAAGTCAAATCAATCTGCCCAGCCTTTTCCCAACTATGTTGGAGTCGGCTTCCAGTCCAACCAGATGCAGCTGAATATCAGTATTTTACATGGAGCGACAATATCTGACCTCCACCACCCAGTAACTGAATAATACGATACCCCTTGGTAAGACTGGTTGTCAGACTTTCGGGGCTTCTGACGACCCGTAACGACTGTCAAAGAGCCACGAATGACAGCTGGGCCAAACGGCTTAACGTGCTTTCCGAGGTACGGAGGAGTCTCGGTATGTAAAGATGGTCACCCATTCACGGACCAACCCCGGCAAGCGTAGCTTAACCTGATGGATCGACCCGTTGGCTGTTATAACTTAGCCACGAACTCCTTTTCTAGCTGAAGTGTTTGTTCTAAAATCTCAATACTGCAAAAGGAGTGAAAGGTTCCTTAATAAGCCCTTAGCACTACATATTTCTGCCGGGGTCGCGGGAAAGTCCGAAAGGGAAACCGTGTGGCTCCTGGCAACATGGCAACTGAAGGAACACGGGTCGGTTTTAGTCAGTAAGAGTCTGACGCTCCGCCCAGAGCGGGAGAAGTTATTTGATAGGTAATTTCCCAACCAAAAGAAAAGCACTACATATTTCGGCCTCGATAAACAACTAACCATCCACCCGAGCAAAAGCCAATGAACAGCATTTAAAAAACGGATCCAAAAATATTCATGATCTAGATCCTTCACGATAATTCCATAAAATATGATTCGTTTTCTGATACTGAAATTTAAAATATTCGAAAATCAGTTTCAAAGAGAACATGGAGGAGATAATTGCTGAAAAATTTTAACGAAGCAGCTAATGTAAAGACGAGTGAAAACTAATTTGTCCGTGGTAATCTCGGATCGGATCTTATCGGGCCGATCTTCGGGCGATGACCGCGGTGTCTAGTCTTAAGAGACGAGTGGATATCTTTGAACACGATGACTAATCTTTAGAGCAATTCATTTCGATGTCTGAGACCAAGATTTATAAACGTTACTTAGCTCGTGGTTTGACTTGGACGAGTTCCCGTCTCTATCTTGCAGATTGCAGTTGGGCAGTTGACAGGAATAAAGCTTAGTCGAAGTACGTGCTAAGTAAAGTTTGTAGATCTCGGCTTCAGTAGATGTGTAAGGCTTTTTATCCACCTTAAATTAAGGTGTCAGACAGTGGGATATGTTAATTAAATTCGTAATTTGAGCAATAACATGACGAGTTATAGTTTTTCTTTTCTTTTGCCGGGGTCAGCTTTGCTTAAAAGAGTAGTGCCCTGATTAGCAATCGTGCAGTAAGTTCTTTGCTCCGTGATTTGGCAATATCCGGCTTGAACTGCTGTTTTTTACCCTAATAAACGCAACCATTTTGGAGTAAGATTTTATCAACATATTCCACAGTAGGTACTTCTTCACATGGTATTAACTTGAGTCATCCTTGACGACATCAGCAGAACGCATCAAAATATTCACAGGTATCACGGACAGAAAAACATGGAAAGTATACGACAGAATTGACTGCAAAATAAAGCTATATCAGGACAAGTATACATTGACACTTAATAACGCAACTCTTAAGCAACATAACGTGAAATTGCAGGAAGTAAGGCCAATCATGACAGCAACAACCAGTGAATCACTATTATTATATAAATGTGTGTAAACATGTCAGCAACAAAGCCACACCCTCTAGCAAAGATTTCGCCAAACTGGCCGATTGGGACGAGGTGACATTTCATACAGTTGCATACGGGTTACATAGGTACGGCCGTCGAAAGTTTAATGCCGATGTCTTATAAAAGTTGTCCCGCCAGTGACTTTCGGGCTTACGAAATTTGCTCACTTAATTGGGTTGCTTGTCAGTTATGGAATGTTAGGATTTTGACCAGTGAGAGGCGAGGCGATGATATAGTGTTGCTATTATATAATTTGTTGGTAAATATTTATGGAGAATTATTTGTTCAAACAAAACAATCAAGCTATAGACTAGTTTATTTATATATTTATTTATTGGATCTCCAACAGAGGCTATACAATTTCATGCAAGTTTACAAGAACAGAGACATATACTTGTGTGTGTAATTGGAAAATTATAGGAGACCACATCATTCTTTTACAATCTAGGAAAGTAGATACAGTAAGTTTGACAAAGCGAAAATAATAAAATAAATCAAAACATACAACACGAAATCATGAAAGGAAACAAAATTCAATACAAAAAGAATTAAAAAAAAAAAAACAAAAAATAACAGAAGAAAGAAAGAAAGAAAATTCGTTTATTTGCGGTAAACATGACGCAAAAAAAGATTAAAAAAGAACACGTAAATAACAAATTGGGGGAAAATATGCGTCACATCCACGCAAAACGGCCATCGCTCAGCATAAAGCTGCGACCCCATGCGAGACAGAGCCCCAGCGCTGGTTTTCAGCGATAGCCGGCGATAACAGTAATTATGACTTGGATATTATGACTTTTATAGCTTTTATAGTTGAATATGATTGGAGCAGCTTAGTTAAACGGATAAAAGACAGATTTAATCATGGTAAAAACCAGCAATCAGTTCTCATTTCTCTGGTAATGGCAACTTGCACTAAGTAATCTCAAATTCTCAACAGTGTTTGCACACCCCGACACTGACGCTGTGGGTGGTCATTGTCTGGGCTGAGCTTAGTCAATCACGGCCAGAACTATTACTATTGCCTGGCCTGTTGCTGTAGGTGTGAGTGTCTTTTGTTTACATAGCTAAAGTCGTAAGACTAAGCGTATGCTGAGATGCAGTTGACGCAGGTCCACGCAGCGCAGGGCAGGGCAGAGCAGATTTTGTAATGCATGAATGTACTAACAGCTGCGTACGCTGCGGCGCAGGCACGTGCGACGCAGAAATGTGTCTGTCCTGCTCTGCGTCTCGTTGTAGAGACGGTACAAATCGTCACGTGTTTTTTACCACTGATGTTAGACAGATTGTTTGTACCCTTCTAGGACACGAACATTTCTGTGTAGCTGGGTCGCAGCATATACTCGCGGCCTATGTCTGCCTCGTCTGCCCTACCCTGCAAAATCTGTACTGTGCTGTGTCACCTGCATTTCAGCATACTCTTAGCCTTAATCTTTAGTGTTAACAACAAAGGAAGCATAGTGTTTGCTTAACCGCTACTATAGCTTATCATTTTCTACAGTACCACCCTTACAATCGAACACAGTTCTCGGCGGTCGTGTGATGTGTTTTTTCACGAAGATAAATGTACTTACGATTTAACGATTACATTGTAATGCTCAGGTCAACGTCTATATTAAATTACTGTTTTTGTTGATAAAAACATTCTTAAGATTTTTTATTATGAGCCGAGATGTGGAAATGTTGGGCTAAAAACAGGTGGTGGTTGTCGTAAAGGATGGAGATTGCTGCAACCGCACTGCGGATGGACTACGGAGGAGATGAGGGGAATGAGGTCAACTGCTTTCAGGTTTGTAGAAATTGGGGATCTCCTTCTAAACGTGTCGATGACAATCTATACAATATGTAAAAAAAACCCTGTCCGATCCGAAACAAATAGGTAGGTACTGCAATAACAGTACCAAAAAGAACGAAAACGAAAGAACGAATTAAATACGAGTATGCCTAGGTCACCTTTGCTGCGATTGTTCGCCCCTTATCGCACTAATAACGGTCGCACTGATAACGGCGACACTATATAAGTGGGTTTCACGGGCGATAAGGCTCAGTCTGCACTCAGCGCTTGGTGTGGCAACACGCCGTGTTCGAGTTCGCAACAAGTCCATCGTCATCCTGAGGATGCCTCGTTGAGAGGTGAAACACGTGTCGATTTCTTTCAGGAGTTTTTTATGGCTCTTTAGAAATAGCTAAGCGGAACAAGTTACTAAATATATCCACGTCTATTGTATTTTATAATGGATTTCCGCAAGGTCACGCCTGAATCAATTAATTATCTTAAACTTGCAGGTACAGCAGAACAGGCAAAACTATACACCAAACTCACTAAATCACATCGTATTGCTGCTCAGAATGTTTGGTTTAATCAACAGTGTAAACAATTGGGGGTAATCCCTTCTTATATCAATATTCGTTCCAATACATATAGTAGATCAGCTAATATCGCTTTGAGTAGGGCAAAAAACATTTGGTTAAATGAGGAAATAAGATACTGGTTTTCAGTTAGGGATAATATAAAAAATCATCTTAAAATTTTGTACACAGAGTTAGTTTTCAGACTACACAATATAGAATTTGATATTTTAGACAATAAAGCGCGGGAATTCGCATCTATTACAGCTCACGAAAAATATTTGATACAGTCTAGGAAGTTGGAAAGATTAGTTAGAAACAACAGAAGTCACAGTAATGAAGGCATTTATATTAATAGTGACAGACAAATGGATCAGCAAACATGTCCTCATACGTTTCATCAACGAGTAAAAAACCTAACTAACATACAATTGTCAAGTGAAGAAACTTCTTTGCTGGAGAAAGGACTTAAATTTAATTTCCAGCCCGTCTTGTCACAAAAACCTTTGGAACTTTTGGCGGTAGATTCAGAAATGGCTATAGTTAGAGGTAAAAAAGATGAGACAGTAGCACACCAGGTATCTGTTCATATTAAACAGTCTCTTAACTCATCAAATTCAATGACTTTATCATCAGACCTACGTATTTATAGATCTTTGAAGAACAAGATTGATCAAAACAGTATAGTTGTTACTAAGGCCGATAAAGGAAACACAATAGTTATCTTAGACAGAAACATTTACGACCAAAAGGTAAATGACGTAATACAGGGCAGCGATTTTCAACAACTAAGTTCGGACCCCACTAAAGTATTTACTTCACAATTAAAAAACATTACTAAAAACATTTCTTACGTCGATCAGAAACCGTTAAAATAAATTGTACCAATGAACCCAAGGTCTCCTATGCTATACGGCTTGCCTAAAATTCATAAGGATAATATCCCAATAAGGCCAGTGGTTTCTTATATCGGTGCACCAGCATATAATTTGTCAAAACATTTGAACTGTTTATTGAAGTCGAGATCGAATTATAAACCAAAGTTTAGTCTTAAAAATAGTTTACAGTTAATAGAGAAAGTTAAGGATATTGATTTACCGACTAGTGCAAAATTATTATCATTAGATGTTGAAAGTTTATTCACAAACGTTCCATATGAGGAGTGTTTACAAATACTAGAAGATCTTTTTGAGAAACGGCGAATCCATCCTGGTGAGGTTAATGAATTATTATCTTTGACCAAGATTTGTATGGAACAAAATTATTTTAGGTTCAAAAACCAATATTACAAACAAAAAGAAGGTTTAGCCATGGGTTCTCCACTCAGCCCCCTTATGGCAGATATATTCATGGACCATTTTGAAAATAAATACATTGTAGGACAGCCTCAAATTTTATATTATTACCGTTATGTTGACGACATAATTATGTGTTGGACCGGTACATTGCGTCAAATTGATGTTTTTGTTAATAAAATCAATAGTTTACACCCTAAAATAAAGTTTAAATTAGAATTAGAAATTGACGGATCCCTTAACTTTTTAGATTTAACTATTACAAGAAAAAACAATAAACACGATTTTCAGATTTATAGAAAACCAACTTGTACAGATGTTACGATTCCTGCGTCATCTTGTCATCCGATTCAACATAAATTAGCAGCTTATCATAGTTTCACTCATAGATTAATGACAGTACCACTTTCACGAGATAATTATGACAGAGAACTTAACATTATTTATCATATAGCTGAAAGTAACGGATATAATAAGAGAATGTTTGATGATTTGATTCAAACGAAACGTCGCAACATAGTTCGTTCACTTTTGTATCCACTGCCTCCAGAAAGACCACATGAATATTTAGGAAGTTTGACATACTTAGGGTCAATTAGTGATAGGGTTTCAAAAACTTTGTTTCGAAATGGATTAAGGGTAGCTTTTAAAACAAATAATTCACTAAGACAGATTTGTAACGGAAAAGATCGATTAGAAAACCACAAAAAATCAGGTGTATACAAGTTACATTGCGATGATTGTAATGGTATTTACATAGGTCAAACTGGTCGTAATTTTCAGACAAGATATAAGGAACATATTGCAGCGTACAGGAATAATTACCCAGAAAAATCCCATTTTGCACAACATTTAATAGATACAGGTCATTCGTTAAATAATAATAACACTTTCGAAATTTTACACACATGTGATAAAGGTTTCAGAATGTCAGTATTAGAGAGTTTAGAAATTGTCAAAAATAATACCGGAAACATTACACTGTTGAACGAATTAAATACGAGTATGCCTAGGTCACCTTTGCTGCGATTGTTCGCCCCTTATCGCACTAATAACGGTCGCACTGATAACGGCGACACTATATAAGTGGGTTTCACGGGCGATAAGGCTCAGTCTGCACTCAGCGCTTGGTGTGGCAACACGCCGTGTTCGAGTTCGCAACAAGTCCATCGTCATCCTGAGGATGCCTCGTTGAGAGGTGAAACACGTGTCGATTTCTTTCAGGAGTTTTTTATGGCTCTTTAGAAATAGCTAAGCGGAACAAGTTACTAAATATATCCACGTCTATTGTATTTTTTAGTACCAAAAAGTTTATTATTTTTTATTATTATTGAAAATAAAAAAGTTATTGTTATTAAAATTCACATCTTTAGTACCAACATTACCCCAAAATACATAAAAATTTGAAAATTTTCAACTGGGATCATAAGTTATGACTTGTTGATATCCGCTAAACGACGGCCGCCCGCGCCCCATGTAAAATAACCCGGTAAAATTGAGGCGATTTTTTTTCTTTTTTCCTGAAAATTACCTACCACATAAATAGACTCAGTACGATACCTAACAACACCCTCACGGGTCGGACAGGTTTTTTTTTTACATGTGTAGAGTCAGCCCAGAATTTGGCGACAAGCGTAGCATCTTCAGTAGCGTCTATTAGCTTCTGTAGCGTGCAGACAGCAGGACACACTGGACACGATAGTTACTGGGGTTGAAATAGTTCGTTAAATCAAGCTGTTCCCACTTAATTGTAATTTGTTTGCATGCAGCTGTAGTTATATTGGTATTGATATTTGCACTAGTATACTTGGTAGTAGAGTCCTGGTATGATACCGATTATCTTTTAAAGTCAAAGTTCGCGAGCACATTCGCAAGAAGCTGGCAGGATCATCACAGCGGTAATGATTTCCCATTGTTTATCTTATTTGCTTTAATAGTATTTTATGTGTATTTATTTTTGTTTATATTTATATATAATTGGAAATATATATTTATGTATAATCTTTATATTTAAATAAATATCTATTCCTCAATTCTCACTATTGCACCTACCACTGTTTGTCTCTGCATCACCCAAAGATTGACTGGTAGAAAATGCCTTTGGCATTAAGTCCGCCTCTGTACATTTGTGTGCTTGAAGTATTAAATAAATAAATAAATACCTGCTGATTTGCCGAAGCATATGTTTTGATTGCAGAAGCATGTGTGTGTTTGTTGCTTCTACAGAAGATATTGGACAAAGTGTCGTGCGTTTGGCAACACACTTAAAAACCATAAATGAAATGAATAGGTAGCCTCAATATACTGAAACCTGCTGGTCCTATAATTTATAACTTTTCACAATTCGGCTATCCTTCAATCAAGGTGTCAATTAAGATTAATATTTTGGTGATGTGAACAGTAGTTGCTTGGTTATTTCATCCCTCTGTCGCAAACTGTTATTATGTTTTAAGATTGTAAGAGCCAACCCGTCATACTTTTCATACAAACGCTCGTACGTGATTATGGCGTTATAACACATCTTTCTTTAATTCTTTTAAACTAATAGGTATCTTGTACACTATATAGGTTTCTATGAAAGCAAAAAATAAAAATTTTGCGAAACAAATTCAATATAAGCCTCCAAAAATCTGCTTTTTTGCACACATTTTACCTGACTTTTGACCGTTCATAATGTACTCATAAGTTGTAAAATTAAAGAAAACATCTTCATAGAAACCTCGCACATGTAATGGAGATTCTAAATGACAAACATTTATTTCACAAACTTATAAGGCGTATTCAAAAACACGTATTTCCTGAAACAAGTTATTTTTCGCACAATGTTATCGCGTTCTCACTTGCTTGTTAGCAATTCTCACTTGCGCTGGATGAAACCACAAGCTTTTCGACCATTCTCGCGTTGACGATAGACGGACCGGGAAGGGCCCCCTTAAGTCAAGTTGTCAGAATAACTGGACTGGACCAGTAATCCTAACTCCTAATATTATTGCGAAAGTGAGTTTGTTTGTTACGCTTTCACGCCAAAACGGCTGAACGGATTTTAATGAAATTTGGCACATGGGAAGAACATGACCTGGATTAGGACACAGGGTACTTTTCATCCTAGATCGCAGATGAAGTCGCGGGCAACAGCTAGTAATCCATAAATATTATAAATGCGAAATTAACTATGTCTGTCTGTCTGTTACCTTTTCACGCCTCTTAACAGCTGAACATATTTGAAAGACGGAAAGACCATGACCTGGGTTAGGACATAACTATGTAAGGATACTTTAGGTACTACCGTATGTTCCCGTAGCAGAATTTACGACCTCCACGCGGGCAAAAGTACTCGTAAAACTGTAAATACAACATACTTATACCTATCTTTGAGAATAAAAAAATAAAAAATCGCAAGTAAAATGGCTGAAAAAAACATTGGCACTCCGGGAGTGCCAGCAGAAGTGAAAACTTGAACAATTTAAAAAAATACTTCCAAAACCTTTTAAGTAAAAATACTTACATATACATAATACTTACATATAAATAAAGAGCATAATCGCGTTTATAAAAAGGAGGTGTCGGTAACGGTGTCGCGAGTTCAATTGTTTTTTCCCATCTCAAAAATGTCCAACGCGCCTAAAGAAGTTATCACTTAAAAAAAAAGAAAACGTAGTTTAAAATAAAGTTGAAAATAACATGTTGCGACTGCGATAACTTAAAAATACATTTATTTGCATTAAAAGAGCTCTAGTTAATACAAAGTTCATAACGAACTTGACACCTATAGCATTACAGGGTACAATTACGATTTGTTAGCAAATAACGTAAAACATTGAAGATACTGGTACCTATTTATTAAACAATTTGTCTTACATAGTAATTTAAATTACATTTACAATGTATACTTGTGTTGTTTCAAATGAATTGATTGAGGCCATAATGAAAGAATATTAAGCAGAAAAGCGATTCACCAAGCGAGCAAGTACACACAGCTACGTATAAAGCTATACATTTCCAGTATAAGCTGATCTCGCATTGTAAAGGATTTCCGTACAATGCGGGGTCAGCTTATACTGGAAATGTATAGCTTGATGTGTAGCCCTGCGTACCTATCCAAACTACAGTCCGACTGTCGAGAGAATGCGCTTCTGACACCTGTCAGTTGGACAATTTCTAGTAGTAATAAGGATCAAATTCGCAAAACACATTCGTTGGTATGAAACTGACAGGTGTCACTAATGCATTCTCTCGACGGCGCGGGACTGTACAGTCAAGCTAAACAAAAGTTTTTCATTGTACCAAACTCCATTTGAAGGAGATATTCCTATTGAAGTGAAAATGTCTTTAGGCGCGTTGGGCATTTTTGAGATGAGACCAAACTAAACCATTGATTTCGCGACACTGTAACGACACCAGCTTTTGACCCAAAAGTTTTCACTTTTGTCGGCAATACCGGAGTGGCTTTTTTTTTTTAAGTTCGTAAAAACAATGATAACTAACCTCGATGGCTGTTCAGGATCGAGAGGCAATTGTAACAACCACCTA
Source organism: Agrochola litura (assembly GCA_949152395.1). Lineage (NCBI taxonomy): Eukaryota > Metazoa > Arthropoda > Insecta > Lepidoptera > Noctuidae > Agrochola > Agrochola litura. The sequence continues at coordinate 20,784,935 of OX424508.1, read as the reverse complement.
GAGACATATCTACAATAATTACCAATCATAAATTAAAACCACGTTACACATATTTCGCTCACACTGGTTTCAAAGCTTTACAGACGTGACGTTGATACTAAGAGTGCAAGAGAAAGTGCGCCCGTCACGCGGACAATGCGTGCAAATAATTATATCACGTAGCTTAAATTTGATTGGATGAGACCCTGATAAGTGATAACGTATCAGCTGTTATTAGTGTCAGTTATACTGAGACAATGAGTCTGAAAGGTATTATGAGTAGGATAAAATTCAATTGAAATAAGAACCTCCTTCTTTCAAAAATCGGCACCGCGGTAATCAACGCGTTGATGTCTTTTTAATGGTCAAAAGCTGGTGTCGTAACAGTGTCGCGAAATCAATGGTTTAGTCCCATCTCAAAAATGCCCAACGCGCGTAAAGAAGTTTTCACTTCAAAAAAGCTTTTTCTTTTATGATCGGGTAGGGGGGGGGGGGTTCATTTGAATGAGTATTTAAAAAGGTACTTCTTCCGATTATCCTTTATCCTTTTAAGTTAAAGTTCACGAGTACATGAAGCTGGCACAGTATCATCACAACGTTAATGTTTTCCCATTATTTGTGCTTATTTGTATATATAATTAGGTCTACTCGTATATATATTATATTTATAGTTTGTAATAAGTATATGTGTATCTATAAATGATGAAAATAATATGAATAAGACGACGAAGGTCATGGCGTTTGAAAGAGGAGAGGATGTATCGGTGTGTGATGTGAAAATAAATGATAAGAGTGTCGAGCAAGTAAGCGGGTTTATATATTTGGGGAGTCTGTTTACAAGGGATGGGAAGATTGATGGAGATGTGGAAAGTAAATGCGGGAAATAAAGTAAATGGTGCTATACATGCGATTGTGAACAACCAGTTGATGTCCAAAAAGGATCGACTGGCTGTTCATAATGGTGTGCTGGTGCCCACGCTTATGTATGGAAGTGAATGTTGGGTGTGGCAAAAGAAGCATGAAAGTAGAATAAATGCTGTGGAAATGCGTTTCTTGTGAAGCATATGTGGTCTGACTATGAATGATAAGCTGAAGAATGATGTGATAAGACAGCGGTGTGATTTAAAAGAAGATGTAGTGACAAAAATTTAAAAGGGTATGCTGAGATGGTTTGGGCATGTTGAGAGGATGAATGAAAGGCGACTAACAAAATGTATTTACAAGGCAGATGTGAAGGGAAAGGCCGGGCGGGGACGCCCTAGGAGGACATACCTATACTGACCTTATTGGTGATGTTCTTCAGAAAGGCCAGGTGCGTAGTATTCGCAACCGGCGTGCGTGTATGATCAGATGTATGAACGTAAACGAGGCAAAAAGAGTATGAAAGGATCGTAACAGGTGGCTTTCTGTAGTTTCTGCCTACCTCCATGGGAAGAAGGCGTGAGTTTATGTATATTTTATACCTCAATTTTTTGTAATTGCACCTACCACTGTTTGTCTCTGCATCACCCAAAGGTTGACTGGTAGAAAATGCCTATAGCATGAAGTCCACCTCTGTACATTTCTGTGCTTGAAGTATTAAATAAATAATAAAGGTTCCAAAATCTGACTACCACAGCAGGAAAAATTTAGTCTAAAGTCGACGAAAAACCAGAGCCAGCACCCTAATTGCGTAACACACGATCAATCACAATCTGTTTCATTTTGACAGTTCAACAACATTCATTGCGTTATTTACGTTGTTGAACTGACAAATTTTTCGAACATATGAAGCAATGGTTTAGCAATATCCTTCAAAATGATTCAGATTATGATTGATCGTGTGTGACGCAATTCTGTTCTAACATTGATTTAAAAAAATAGGTAATAAAAAGGTCTTTATTGTTCCAAGAATTTCTAAAACAACTGTAGTACAAAAATAACTTAAAGGTGACGCAAATGGTAAGAAAATTTGCATGCCAAAGTAAATATGATCATTGTATTAAATTACACTTGCACAAATGCACTTAATGTAATTTATTGCTACAAGTAATTGCATATTACAGAATAATATTTTCGAAATATAAACACCTACGTACATTGTCTGTAAATGATTAATGATACTTACTATTTAATGCTTTTAAACACTGATAAGTTAATAGAATACCAAGAACTGCCTGATCTGACCTCGTATCAGCCTTGAGTCTGGATTAGAAGTCTAGAACTCAGACTTCTAAGAAACTACCTAAGCTCCTAAATCTGGTTTTCTTAAAATATATTGACTGGCATATCAGTCTGAGCAATACTTCTTTTGTTTTTATAATCTGTTCCACCACCCTAGAATTTAGTTAAAGCTTATTTAACATAATACAAAAATGTTGTTCGAAGATTTTTATGCTTAGTCTCGAGAAAAAAGATTTGGGTACGACAGATGACAGACTGGCTGACTCATCGACATTACTAGGAAACCCGAACTTCAAGGAGTCGCCTTCATACTTCGCGGAAGATTCGTATTCGCGAATGACGTCACTGAACTACCCCCAACGCTACGTCACACTGCGGATACTCCTACATGTCCTAAGGTCGCCTGACCAAGTCAACAATCCATACATTCTTCGAGCTTCCTCCAGCCAAGAATAGCTTCCAATTGAGCGATCTCCAAGGCAAGTAAATGGTCTTGTTATCTGTACCACGTATGGTGATCAATCTCGCGTGTGGCGCGATGCAGCGAGGTCGATGACCCGAGCCCGTCCGAAATTCTGATCAGGTGATATATCGAGCGAATTATCGCGATGGATGATAAGTAAGTTGATGTGGTTGTAGGATAATGCGGTATTTGGTGTATTATTGTACTTTGAGAGACACGTTTACGTTTATTGTGATTGTTTACGGTTTTATTCACGCGCATGTTTTGAGGACGTGGATAAAAGTCCGAAAGTATTTTAAAAATACTGAATGAAGCAAGTTTGCAAACATTATCAAATTCTTTTAAGTTGTGCCAAAACAGAAGCTTTGCAGCGTGGTTCTGTCAAACTGAGACTAAGTAAAAAATGGAAAACTTGTGTAGTTTTTTTATGAACCGAGAATTATGTTTAAATGCGAGTACTCGTTGTAAGCTAAACACGGTTTTGCGCTCTGCTACGCTCCTCTGTTGAATATACTGAAAAACTATTACTAGGCTTCCTGAATATTTCAATACAAAACGAAAAAAAAAATCTTGTTGAATTTTTTTCAAAAACTCTTCCTCAGAACCGATCCAACCCACCAACTGCCTTAAAAAAACATTTAAACAGATCCCTCCAATCGCTTTCAAATCACAATTCCATTCAATTACAATCAGACCAACTCATTAATAGGAAAAAACCTATTGTCTCTCCAGCTCATGAATGAAACTGGCCAACATTCGATCAGTTCTTACTCCCATCGATCATGAACTGACTCACCAGTCATACATACTACCTATTTGTACACGGACACACAACAACTAGATACGGCTAACTTTACAGTTTTTGCTCTCTTATAAGGCTTGATTGACACCGCCAGATGGTGAAAACTTACCATTTTTGGGACGACAGTTTGAAATTACGATAATAAAAAACATTGTTTGCTGATAAAGCTCTTAACATCGATTGCCGAGTCTACTAAAGTGATGCTTTCTCCTGGCGGCGTACAAAGCTTTAATTATCGTGCTTTCCTCCGGTAAGTATTTACTGAGCTGTCTCATTAAACATGTCTACGAGAAAACATTGTTTGTTTAACAATCAAAGTTCAATGTTTGTTCTCAGTGGACATCGACGGGAGATATGTACCGTTTAAAATGGTTTAACACGAGAAATTAGTCTTGTGACTCGTCATTTATTGCGACAAATAGGTATCATGTAAATCAGTATATCCTGTAATCCAGTGCACACATAAGACTTAAGAGTTTAATAATTCGATTTCGCGTCATGTGTCCGATATCTGTTATCGTAAACAAGACTTTGGTCTAAATGTAATTTACGGTCAATTTAATGTGCTTCCCGAAAAGGTTATCAGATTCGGTTCTATTTGGTTTCGTCACTTTGCGACTGGGTAGCGGACCTTGAATACTAGGACAGTTTAGAGTTTGAAATCTACTTAACGAGTTTACTGCTGTATTTGTTGTGTTTCGAAGTAAAAGAAGATGAACGAACTCACAATAGCTCGTTAAAAGGTTTTCTTAAGAGTGGCCAAACCGTCATACTTTTCATACAAACGCTCGTACGTGATTATGGCGTTGTAACACATCTTTCTCTAGTTCTTTTAAACTAATGGGTATCTTGTGCACTATATCTAGGTTTCTATGAAATCAAAAAAATAAAATTTGGCGAAACAAATTCAATATAAGCCTCCAAAAATCTGCTTTTTTGCACAAATTTTACCTCAACTTTAACCGTTCATAATGTACTTATAAATTGTAAAAGTAAAGAAAACATCTTTATGGAAACCTCGCCCATGTAATGGAGATTCTAAATTACAAAAAAATATTTTACAAACTTGTAAGGCGTATTCAAAAACACGTATTTCCTGAAACCAGTTATTTTTCGTACAATGTTATCGCGTTCTCACTTGCTTGTTAGCGGTTCTCACTTGCGCTGGATGAAACAACAAGCTTTTCGACCATGCTCGCGTTGACGATAGACGGATCGGGAAGGGCCCCCTTAATGTGGCGCAATTATAGAGATGCGAGAGGAGTTGATAAATTGATAACTTTATTAAATGAATGTGTATCAGCGTTTAATGCTCCTTCTAGCACTGTGTTTCTTGGTGAATGTATGTAGAATATTCGGTTAATCGTCCGTGTCGATCGAATGCTCTAATTGGGCCTCAGATCGATGCGTGTGGAAAACAATGAGCCTCGATTAGCGTACAGAATGCTGAGCTTGTGGCCGCCAAAGTTATGGGCCGTACGAGATGTGGAGATTTCGCAGATAATTTACACACATACTCGTACCTAGCCTTTTAAAAACACCTATGGTGAGTAGTAGACTGAATAAGATATATACGAAAAGGTTCTGGAAGTTAAAAAATACAATTGATATTGATATATTTAGTAACTAGTTCCGCTTAACTATTCCTAAAGAGCCTTAAAAAACCCTGTAAGAAATCGACTCGTGTTTCACCTCTTAACGAGGCATCCTCAGGATGACGATTGACTTGTCGCGAACCCGAACACGGCGTGTTGTGTGTTCTGGAAGTTGTATCTTAGAATCATTACTGAAGAGCAAGAGGGATACTGCAACTCCAACATACCACGTCCCCTACATATAAAAGCAGTTTTATAGCTGCTACGAAAAGGGTGGCGACGAAAATTGAGAACCGCTAACCCCTGTAGTCAATGAAACATTTATTAGTCTAACTTGTTTACACACAAAACATGACAGGTTTTCAAAATTCTAAGAACAAGGTTTGGAACATTCAATCGTTATCATTTAGCCTTTAGAACAACCCAATGTTGGATATAAGCAAACGCTCTCCATCCAATTAGACTCTCAGTCATTCTCATCCAATCTGCGTTCGCGATTTAGTTGCCAAACATGTAAACAAATACGAGTTTTAGGAAAAACAACTGTAAAACCTACACGTACGGTTCAGTTTGCACTACAACTTCATATTTTTTATGACTTTTTCTCAACGGTACTAGTCTGTCTAAAATCCACTTAATTTACACTTGCATAAAGTTGCGGAAACCAGGATTTGAATAGACCTTAGGTGCTATCAACTACCCTGCAAAGATTTTCGCTCCATCTAACTAGAGTTAGCTACACAAAGCTTCGTAAAATAGGAACCTCCCTGAACTACGTTAGTAAATTGGTTCCCCATTCCGATAACATAGGCTTCCGGCGCAACCTAGACACCTAACTCTTGGAGTCGCATTTTATCTAGATGACCTTTCCAATCCTTTCACTGCGATTGCTTCAAAATGCTACTATTGGAGACCTCCTCCATTTCGAAGGGAAAGAATATATCCACAACGGTGGTGGACAGAAGAATCTGCTGAATCTGCAGTTTTAATAACTTGACCGGTGTCAACGCTGCCACTGAAAATGACACCATATCGGTACGAGGAATAAATGACACTAAAAGTGACCTTACCGCAATCAGCAAACTCTCCAAACCAAGTTTAAGATGCAAAAAAAAAAAATACCTACCCAATATGAAATAGGTATCTTTTGGCCATATCTCAGAAACCGATGAACCAATATCAATGGAACTTTCCTGCTATGACTCGACCAGATACTTACTTGCAAAAAATATATATCAAAATCGACCCAGTATTTCATTATTAACATTCTCTTGTTCTCCTTCTACGAATCTAGGACCGGTTAGACAACAAAATGCGTCAGATCTTTTAAAAAGCTTTCAGTCACTTGAGATGTTTCAAGTCTAGATTGTGAAATGAAGTTTCTCTTGCGTTACTCATTTGTTATCTTATTAAATGTCATTTGTTTTTATTTTAGGTGAGTTTGCTAATAACTTGCGGGCTGACTGTACTAGTTTATGATCAAGCGGTACAATAAGTCAATGCTGAAAAATATGTATTGATAGAACCAATTACATCGTATTTATGTCATACACATTGACTTTGAAGTGAAGGTATAGCTGAAAATTTATTGAAGTGAAAACTTCTTTAGGCGCGTTGGACAATTTTGAGATGGGACTAAACCATTGATTTCGCGACCTGTTACCGACGCCGTGGATTTGTGCTACGAGTATGTTTCTGAAAGTCGTATCGTGTTGGCACATAGTTTTGCGCCAAGTTGGTAATCGTCTAGACTGCATAAGATTCTCCCTTTCCCTAGGGTCCTGTAATATTAGGAATAGTTAGTTGTTAAGTAGAATCTTTTGAACTTGCAGTGGTGGTTAAGCAGTGGAATAATTAGCGTCAGCATAGGTTTTAAAGGAAATGCCGTTTGGGGATATGCAGGGAATTGAAACAATGATGTTCTAAGTAATGAAATCTCTTGTCTGCCAATACACTTCTTCAGTCCTTGCTAAAGAGTTCGTGATTGATGCTAACACCTTATAAAGAAAGGGTTAATAAACAGCCCAACCCCGTTCCAGGTTACCTAAAATATATCAGTTCATTTATCCTAGCGGGGCAGAGACCTTTTTTAATTAAGAAAATTGTTTAAACAAATCAAATTATTTTCGTTTTTATTACGCAATTTATTCTTGTTACTTTGTCTTATTTGTGTGTGGAATTATAGATGCACGTGTATTATTGTCTATGTGAAGAGCTCGTGGCTAAGTAATAACAGCCACACGGTCGATTAATCATGTTAAGCTACGCTTGCCAGGGTTGGTCCGTGGGTGGGTGACCATCTTTACATACCGAGACTCCTCCGTGCCTCGCAAAGCACGTTAAGCCGTTGGTCCCGGCTGTCATTCGTGGATCTTTGACAGTCGTTACGGGTCGTCAGAAGCTGGAAAGTCTGACAACCAGTCTTACCAAGGGGTATCGTATTACTCAGTTACTGGGTTGTGGAGGTCAGATAGGCAGTCGCTCCATTTAAAATACTGTTATTCAGCTGCATCCGGTTAGACTGAAAGCCGACCCCAACATGGTTGGGAAAAGGCTGGGCAGTTTGATTTGATTCTTGTTACTGACCTTGTTTATATTAAATACAGTTTGCTCTCTATGATGCGTGTTCTTCTTGTCCAAACTGTAATACCTGAATTAATCTCAGCCAGTCACCTATTACATGAAATGTGACATTTGTAGAGCATTGATTTATAACCTTTAAACAGCTTTATAAATAGAAGATTGTGAAATGTCTTAATAGACATTTCATTTTGCACGAACTGGTAATTTTAATTGATATGTCAATAAACTAGTCTGATTACAGATTTAGAGAAACTTAAAATCAATATTAACTGGTTTAAATAACTAATCAATAATACACATATCAAAAAGTTTTACCTGATTAAAGAGACACACGGTGTTACCTAGCAACAACTTTTAATTAATCATCAGGTGAGTTTCAGGTCAAGAGCTTCCCCATTGTGGTTAAAAAAATATATATAAAATTGGTTTGTTGTCTATATCATGAATGAAAGAAATGCTACCCATAATGACAATATGAAGGTATGAAGAGACGAAGTAAATCTGTCAAAATTGCAAATGAACAAAGAAGGAATTATCATCACTAGACCAGACATGTTATATTTGAGAGGTTCCCCACGTCCTATACCTACATTACATTTCTAGAAAGAAAGTATAACCTTTTAAGGAAACCCACACATAATACTCAATTCAGTGACAATCTAAACATCAACAATAGACAACAATATATACCTAAAACAATTCGGTGTGAGTAGATCGCCTACAGATCATTGTCGAGCTCGGAATGAGTCACTTTCCATAGCAACCGGTCGCAAGCCATGCTGCCCTGGTACAAGTAAGTAATCTAAGCGGTCCGCGCACTGGAACCAATTGGGAATTTTAACGCTGTTTTACGTTTTAATTATGAGTCCAGTTATTATAGTTTTTGGAGCTATTATGAGGTAATAGAAAGAGAAAGTTTGTTGGGAAAATTATTTGTTAGTGATGAAAAAAACTGAAATATTTTGTTGGTACGTGTTGGTGGTGATCTTCGGATGGGTGTCTTGTTGTTGAGTCCATTGATTGCTGGAATGATGGGGCAGGTTTTTATCACAGACCGTGTCTTTGCTGTGAGAGTTAGAGTTACCTACATTAATAAGTATTTCATAAATTCTAGGTCTGCCTTACTTTCTTACTTAGCTGGCTGCGTCTCGCTTATACGGTCCTTTGCAAAATTTGGGCCTCCCAATAAACGCTTCAATGAACTGTTGTAAAGAATATTCATCATCATTAATCAACATACTTCGAACCGGTTAGTACAAGTAACGCGACCAAATACATATCAGTCTATGATAAAAAATCTTGACAGACAGAAGACCATAGCGTATCGTTATAAGCAGACAGCAGGACGCTGCCCTTCTACAAAATGGCCGCCAAGCCCAAAATGTTGTAATTGAATGATAGTCTGGTTGTGGTTTCGTTCATCGTTATTTATTACCCCACTTCACTAAGTGATTTATGCTCTATTTCATTTTCGGCCTATGAAATTATAAAAAACTGAAGCGGATGCAACGGTAACCATAGTAAATATTAAGAAGTTATTAAGGAATCAGCTGAAGTGGAGCTTATCTCGAAGGTATTTGCAATTTTTTTTGTTCTCTATAAATGAGAAGCCGTATAAATTCTAACCGTGATAACTTAAGTTTACAGGCCAATACCCCGATGAATCAAACCCAGACTTAACAACTTAACACCAAGGCAATACATAAACGATATTTACGACTAATTGGCAATAAATCAGAAACCAATGAAACATTAAAAAAAAAAAACAATCACGAGTATGAGACATTCAAGATCACTAACAAACGCGTTGACCGTTGACGTAGTAACAGTCATGATAAAGCTCCATTTTTTATTCCATTGACTCACTAATCGGAAAATTACCGAGAAAGTAACAGTATGTGTGAGTGTACGTCGCGATGCCGCGCGCGGCCATCGCCGCCGCCGCGTAGGTGCGCCCGCGCTGAGAAATTTGAACGAAACAAGCGCTGAAATCAATACACAGATTGATTCAGAAGTTCTGGTACTAGATTTGCGATAGTAAGCAAAAAGATATAGCTACCAAATGTTACACACTTACTAAAACTTATCCTTTTGCATCTGTTATGTTTTCGTACTGACAGTCTATAGACTATCAAAAAAATAATCCTCCGCCAGGATATATAATCGTCAATCTTAAGAACAAGAGAAAATACCAAAAAGGTACTACGATGTTAAAATTGGTGATGCCAAACCAAACCTTGGTTACACATTAGTAAATAGATACGTATTTAAGCTGATAAGGAGTCTCGACAAATGTCGTTAGGAGTGAAGCTTCTACCCACTTTTATTTTGTGCCGATAGCTAATGTGCTTTTGATCAGTGGGTGGGTATTTTAACATTTTCTTGATTGACGTTGGTTGACTTTATTTACTTTATATTTCGGGGGCAATGGTCGAATTTTGGCAGATGTATGATGAAGTAATCACACTGTATATTTATGTTTTAAAGACTTGCACAGAAACGGGTTTTGTCGACGGAAGAATAGACAAAATGTCAGATTGCGATTGTTTATCTGTCATTTTGTCTATTCTTCCGTCGACAAAACCCGTTTCTATTGTAGTCATGCTAAGCGTGTCGATCATAATAATATGTTTGTTTATTATGGGTTTACACAAAACTGGTTCTGCAAATGCTAATTATTTTGTCTTGCATTTCAAGATGCTACAGAAATAAAACTTTCTCTTCATGCACTCAGTATTAGTCAGTGATACTTTCAAATATAATAAAGATAATCCAAGTAGCTTTTCCTAGAACTAGGGAGGGGAAAACTTAATTAAAATGAAGGCTATATGAAAAAGCTTTTATACGCAGTCACTGGGCAGCCAAAGTCCCATTTGTTGATTTTTTTTAAGTCCGCGTCCCTTCCCTTTGTGTCCTCGTAATTAGCAAGCTTATCAGATGACTGGAGATGTCAGCTACCTTCATGTAATCACTCCATAAGGGTTTTGTGAAGCCACTTTGATCTTTTTTTACCGCTTTTAAGAGGCCAGAAGGACATTGTTAGGTCGAATGATGTTCCTTCCGGGGTCATGACAGGACACAGTGTGTTTTGAGAGGTTTTAGATAATACTACCTATATATAGGAACTTTGAATGGAATGGAAAATACTTCTAACAATGCTATCCTTTCTTTGATATCTATAAGAATTTAGGAATCATATACTTAGGGTAATAAGCATTTCATAACTCCCATGGTACAATTGCATTGACCAGGTGAGTTCAAGTTGCGAGACATTCAATACTCCTAATTGATGAATCTGTTCGTGATAGAATCAGGAAAAAAGTAGTATCCACGCTTAGATTATGTCATAAACATATTTAATTGTACAGTCATGCCTAGGTATCGGGCGTGCATTTTGGCGGCAAGACGTTAAATTCAGGGTCGACATACTCTGACTGCACCTTGAGAACATACTTTATTATGCAAAGCTATAAAACATATTTGGGTAAACATAGTGACACTAATTTGTCATGGTGATGATGTAAGTCAGACCAAAAAGTTTAATGATCCATTGACAGAATTTCTTAGTTCTTCGTAAAGTGGATATCTTTTATTTAACACATACTTAATCTTCCTTCATCTTTGACAAAGTATTCTTACATTATTTAGCTTGTTATTATACACTAGCGACCCGCCCCTGCTTCAGCCCATAGTATTCCCACTGCTGGGACACAGGCTTCCTCTCTTTGACAGAGATTGGGCTGTAACCTACCACGCGAGTCCAGTGCGGGTTGGTAGATGTCATATATATTCGAATTTTTGGTTCTAGGACATGCCGGTTTCCTCACGACGTTTTCCTTTACCGTTCTGAAAGCAGTGGTAATGAAACATCGAGATTTCTTTATATTATGTAAGTTGAATATTAATGTATTATACTTTCTGGAATAAATTCACTAAATGATAGTGGAAACCGCATCAAAATCCGTTGCAGTTTAGAAGAACAACGCGGTCACCACACACAATTTATAATTATGTATAGATATAGATGAGTCAACAGCTCATTGATCGCAACAAGGATGTCTTGTCAGCCATTTTTGATTTTCAGATTGAATCCGAATGTAGTCTAGCAAAATTGAAGGCTCTTCTAGATAGATTCACAGTTACCTACAACCGAAGATGTTAACAACTTCCTTTTCTTAAATGAAGACATAGATCGTGAACGATCGACCAATAGATAAGTGTACTGCAATTTATAACGATGATAATTTCTTTGAACCACTTTGAATACACTCCTAAGTGTTTTAAGCACTCCTGCTCCGTAAACATTAGTATTTTTTGTGCGAATTCGTTCTCGAATCTAGAATTAAATCGTGTAATAAGTGTGGAGTGCTGAGGTCCAATGCTCCCGATAGCCTGTATTACCTATTCAAATAATAGACGATTCATCATGAACAAGAAATGGACAGCAAAAAATGTAGTAGGAATAGTCCGTGCGCAAAGAACTGGTTCCGTCAACTGTTTGGAGGTTTTGTAAAGAACAATATTTATATTATTTGTCTCTATATGAAATTCAGTGGTGACTCGAGGTAAAAAGTGGGTTACCCTTACTGCAATGCTCTGACATTGCAGGCCATTTCTAAAACAAAATTTTGCAGGGCCCAAAAAATGTTTAAAAAGTATTTTTTTTCACTTTTTAGTGGGTTGATTTGTAATTTATCTAAGTTACAATAGCCTTATGTCAACTGCTCATCAAAAATACCTATTCGCTATAGATGTGCCTTTAATATTTCAAGAGTTCCCTCGATTTCTCCAAGATCCCATCATCAGATCGTGACCAAATGACAATGGGACCAATTTGAAAGTATACCCTTTCAAACAAAAAAAGAATTTTTCAAATCGGTCCAGCCGTCTTCGAGTAATCGGGGAACATACATAAAAAAAAAAAAATAAAAAAAAAATATCCCGACGACTTGAGAACCTCCTCCTTTTTTTTGAATTCGGTTAAGTATTGCTTTCAACTCTTTTCAACTGTAATTAGACCTAATCAAGGCTTAATCAAGGTTTTAGTAGTTTACAAGTTCAAAATCGAATTCAGCAAACTCTTGTAAGTCTCTATTTGTGTCACGTATTTCTGGAAAAAAAAAACACAGTTGGAACTGTTCCTTCTTTTTCTGCAAATTGTAAAGTCAACTGAAATGGGTTTCTCGGCGCTTGTAGGCAAGGAGCCAAAGTCTTGTTTTTGCTTGCGCAGTAAATTCTACATTTAAGACATGCACACGACGACTTTTTGCACAATTTGGTCGCGCGTTTGTTTTGGAATTGAATAAAACTTGCGACTGAACAGAGAAAAGCAAAGTCGGGCTTTCAAATCGCTGAAAAACGTTGATAAATATATTTGAGAGCAATTTCAAAATCCTACGTGCACAACTTTACACTAGTCGTCAAGCAAATCAACTCTTACTCATAAACGCTTAAAAATCGCTTTCTTCAATATTCCACTTAACAATAATTACTGACAAGTACGTACTCAAAACAAGTACTATTCACAACTACTACATTTACGTAATTACCGATATAAACATTACAAAATGATGAGTTTGAAGAATTATGAATTCGGAAGGATTGGTAAAACGTTTTTCGCTACGGTTTCCGCTCCAACCGAACTCTAAAAAAGAAAATATAACTCAATGTATCGATGTGGGAGTGTAGTTCCTTGAACTGTTCTAAATGACACATTCCACTAACACTACTATACACTCTATTTCAAGGAAAATATGGTTGATAATCGTGTAGCAGTGGACCGACCACCTGCGCGTCATGGGCCTGCCTCGCTAATTTCTGTTCCACTAGCAAATGTTATAAGCTAGTCATCTAGATTTTTTGTTTTATTACAAGATTAGATCTGTATTTCTTATTATTTTGGGCGAGTTAGCGCGCTGTTTCATGTATTGTTTAGTTTTAAATAGTAAGTCCTATTTACTAGATTGTTGTTGTAATCGATTCGCATTGTTGTGGTATAGGCACCTACATTCTTTTAAGGATGTGACGGCATTCAGTTTTTGTCTAAGTAGTTTTTGGTTAACGTCAGTTTTTGTCTAAGTCGTTTTTGGTTAACGTTTTATGCTTTTATAGTTTATTTTTTCTGAAAAGGGGATTTAAATGGGGATGGAGAAGAAAAGATCCGTGAAGGAAAGAGTAATACTGACGGATAAAGATTATGTTCTGTTTTACAATGAAAGAGATATAATCACAGAGGAATCCGGGACTCAAGATGTAGTAGGTACAAAAGACGCCATTATAGGTCCAAGTTTATTAAAATAATATATGATGATATTAATACCCAGAATACTCCGTTCCATAGCTCTCTGGCAAACCCCGAGCGTGGACCTCTGCTGAATTGTCAAAGACCATGTTTGAGAACCATACGTGAGGATGGGAAGAATACACACGGTATTAAAATTGTGGACCGGGTTAAGAATACAACAATCCGTTCCATCACTAAAATAACTGATGTCACTCGAAAAGCTGCCACGCTTAAATGGAATTAGGCTGGACACATCTGCCGCATGTCAAACGATCAATGGGCCAAACTTACGACCCAGTGGGTCCCGCTTAATGGCAAACGACATCGCGGCAGGCCCAGACGGAGATGGCGGGATGAACTGGACTCCTTTAAGAAAGATTGGTCCTTGGAAGCTCTGGACAGAGAGAAGTGGAAAGAGGGTAGGGAGGCCTTTGCCCAGCAGTGGGACAATTATGGCTAAGAAAAAATAAAATAAAATGATGATACTCGTATTAATTACCTATGCCTAACTCCTGTATTTTTTTCCTATTCACCCGTAATAAAGCCATAAAAATCATATTTCATATTATTAAACTTAAAAAAAAAACACAATTTTGCCCAAACAGGCTATCTCTCAATCTAATCCAGTTTTTAGCGTCATCACGACGTGTAATCGAATATGGGAGTGGCAGCCGCGGTGCCTGTGGCGGTCCGTCAAAATTAGCCTCCGTGAAATAAGGCTGCGCCGGAGTGCGCAAACTTGAATGTTATGAAGGTAGAATAAAGAGGTTCTGTTTGTCTGTGCGTTGATTATTTTTTTATGGATTTTGTTACTCTACTAACAAAAGCAGAGGATAGAATCAGGCTGTGGATAATACGAGTAGGTCTATGGTCTGGTTGCAGTAAACTAACTTCAAAATTCTGCTTTTTTTTGAGTGAAAACTTCTATAGGCGCGATGGGCATTTTTGAGATGAGAAAAACAATTGAACTCGCGACACCGTTACCGACACCTCATTTTTGTAAACGCGATTGTGCTCTTTATTTATATTACGTTACGGATCAATGTTCTATGCAAGTATTTTTACTTTAAAGGTTTTGGAAGTTTTTTTTTTGTAAACGCGTTTGTGCTCTTTATTTAGATAAGGTTACGCACCAATGTTCTTTACAAGTATTTTTCTTCCACCAAGGTGGTCTTGTTCAAGTTTTCACTTCTGTCGGCACTCCCGGAGTGCCACTGTTTTTTTTAAGTTTGACCGACTTTATACCAATTAGGCTAGTACGAAAGTTAGTCAGCCTAATCAGTGACTTGGTCAGTCACTCAGAAACTGTTGATTAGAAAATAATTGAGACATGGTCCCAAGATGTGCGTAAGTAGTAGGTATCTTCAAGTGTTTTTACTCATAGATAGATGTATCTCATCAAAAACATAGCATATAAAAAAATGCAAGTCTCGCAACGCAGTTCTTCGATCGCAAAACGTTGTGAGATCTAATGTAGAACCAAATCGGTTAAATTACTCAGTATCTATCTATGGGAGCATCTATCCAATAACTTTGTCATAAATCACACACACCAACATGTCATGTCATGTTGACAACCACCATGTTAGACGAAGGGTATAATCAATGAGAAATAAATTAAATTCTCTGACTGATTTTGCGCAACGCTAATTACTTCAGCTACGCACGCACGTCTGGCCCAAAACGAAAAGTACGAAAAAACAAAAAAGTAAGCTTGATTTTCGTCTGGTAGGTATTTTATATTTATTAATTCTATTGAGTCTAATTACTTCTAAGGTTTGATTTTTATGAGTTATTGGTTACCTACTTGTGCTAAGACCCCAATTTCTTTTGGATTTCTTATTTATGAATAGTTTTGGTTTTTGTAATACGTTTTTTTTTCATAATAATTGAAGTATTACAAAACGAGGCAGTTTTTTACAAGTATGGCTGATTTTATAATTTCAAGACGTATTTTACATTAAATATTAAAAAAAAAATTGTTATCAGATTATTGCTGATTAATGGCGTTTATAAATTGATTTATTAGCCTAAATTAATCGTTTTTATAATATTTTTAATCATGGAATTTAATACTTAGCTTTTTGCCGAACACCTACATACTCACATTTACGAGGTATCAAGAAAGGAAATGAAACACTAAAAAATATTTAGCCAATTAATGAAGTTGCGCGAGTGAATTGGAGGCAAAAACTTGTATCTTATACATTTTATATTCTCAACTAGCTGACCCAGCAAACTTCGTTCCGCCTAACAGTCAATGAATGTGCATGTTTAGGATTTTAAAATTTCTACCCTTTCTCGATATACGCCATTTTAAAAAGGCTGTTCTTAATTTATTAAATATAAAAGCTTATTAGACAATCAATGAGTATCTGGACGACAAGTTATAATTTATTGACATTTAATTTTTTTTTTTTTTTTTGTTAGATATTTTTAATTTGTTGATAAATTTAATGTTTGTTGAAAGATTAATGTTAATGTTTTTATGTGATTTAAGGCATTGTATGATAATTGAATTAAATAACAATGAATAATGTTTTTAAGTACCTATCTATTAATTTTTAATTGTTCAAATTTTGTTTTATTTGTTAATGTAAATGTTTTGTTTCATTTATTACTAATTAATTTATAATCAGAATATTTGTACGCCGTTGACGGCAAGACATAGCGTTCATTTATATTATTATTATTAACATCTGTACTTTTTTGTTTACCTATGTTCTACAAATAAAAATATTTGAATTTGAATTCGAGATATCAAAAAAACCAATCCACACAAAATGTATATGAGAACGTGAATTTTCTTCATATTTTTTTTTGTGAGTTTTTCCATATTTTCTCACCGTTTAAACCTCCCCTGGACTACGACAAATATTTCAAAACCAAAATCAGCTAAATCAGCCCAGCCGTTCTCGAGTTTTAGTGATACTAACGAACAGCAATTGATTTTTATATAAATAGATTACGATGGTATTCGTTTACCTTTTAAATTGAAGCAGTTTTGTATATTATCGAATTATTAGTAGGTATTATTATGTGTTGATTATATCTGGTTAAAATAAACAAACAGTTTTTTTCATAAAAGTAGTTCGTTTCAGAGATTTCATCTGCAAATAAGTCAAACAGTACAAACATAAATTGGAAAATTGTTGGTTGGTACCAATTCAGTGTTATATTAATTTCATAATTTACATAAGTTACCACTGACGTCACCTACAAAACTATAACATTACAACAATTCCACAAACACCAAGAAATATGAACCCGAAAAATTTGCTAAAACGCAAAACGAACGGAAACTCCGTATCAAAGACATGAAAATGAAACAAAAATCGCATTTTAACAAGCCGCGTGCGCAATACGACACTCGTACTTGGACGTACAGTCGCATTGTCGAAATACTCGCCCTGGTTATTGACCCCGACCGTGGACCTAAAAACTGGTACCTGTCGCTTTTCAGAAACTTTAAAGCACCCACGTCAAGTTGGCGTGTGAACTGTAACCACATTGTTTTTGACTGTACCTATATGGCCACCTATATGCCTGAGACTATACGGCCGGTCGTGACTGTACATCATTTGAAGTAGGGATAGATTCTGGTCATCGGGTCATCCCTTATCTGATTTGCGTGCAGGTAGACTTTTGTTGAAGGACTGATCTAGGTTTTTGTAAGTCCTGTACCTATCGTCTGTCTTTTGAAATCTATCTTTTAATTTGCCAGCAAACGTTGTTTTGCCATATAAATGTTTGGGGTGGACCACTCTTATCACTAGAGGTATGAAAAATAAATTACGACCGATTCTCAAATCTACCGAATATACGTAAAAAATTTCATAAAAATCGATTAAGCTGTTTCGGAGGAGTATGGCAACTAACATTGTGAGACGAGAATTTTCTATATAACATAACATCACGCCTTGTTTCTCCGAAGGGTTGGACAGAGGTGTCCCTGTAGCAAGTACACCCACATTTCGCCAGTTATGTTTTAAGTCCCATGTAATAGGGGGCGAGCCTATTGCCATCAACCAGGCACAAATCCAGACTCCGGGCTGCTACTGAGAAATTCCAGATGGAAAAACCCAATAACACTTTGCTCGACCCGGGAATCGAAGCCAGGACCTCATACTCAGCAGCAGCGCTTGCGACCACTAGAACAACGAGGCAGTCTGAAGATATACAAACTTATTGGCTCGAACATGCATACTAACATCACCGACTTCCTGCCTAAATAGCAAAGTTAAGGAGACAGCATTTTCATAAATTGTATAATTTTCAATCACAGATCAATTATGTTACATAATTATGTAATTCCTAATTTTTATATGCTAACATAATGCACTATAGACACAACTGGTTTTTGTATGTCTTTAATAGTTGTACTCAAACATATTATAAAAGAGTTCCGGCTGTTGTTTTTGATTCCATTGTGTTTTTGTTACAATATTCTCTATATCTTTGAGCTTGATAGGTTGATGCGCAAAGAAACCTGCTTCAGTTTTTTTCAGATTAGCAGAATTGTATGTATGAATATATTGTATGAATGGTACTTGGTATAGTAATAAATAGTGATATAAAATGCGCATCCATTTAAGCATACGGATGTTTATGAACAAACCTTGAATTATTATTTTCCGCTATTTAAAAAAAAATAAGCAAATAAATAAAACCGGCCAAGTGCGAGTCGGACTCGCGCACCGAGGGTTCGGTACAAACCGTGTTCATTACGAAAGGGGTAGTAAGTTTAAAATTATTTTTATTATATGATGTAGGTAACTAAAAATTTATGCTTTTCGCAATTTTTCCTTTATCTGTGCTGTAAGACGTTGCTTCGTACCAAACTTCAAGATTCTGAGTTCATGGGAAGTACCCTGTAGGTTTTGATTCCCTTGCGAGTGTCGAAAGTTTGCAGCATAAACGGCTGTATCTTTTGATTGCGTTGGCTTAAAAGTTCGATTTTTTCACAGCTCCAAGAGACAGTAGACCTGAGACACGTGTTCCTGAGAAAAAGGGGCTTGACAGATAGACGAACAACAAAGTGATCCTACGTTTTTTCCTTTTGCGGTACGGAACCCTAAAAACTAATTAATCAATGATCAACTGCAATAATTGTTCGAAAAATCGTTAGACTTGACATTCGTAATTCTATGCACCTTGGTTAGCTTACGACAATCCTGCAAATGTTTTTGCAGCGAATAATCTCAAAATAAAACTACTATCACCTCTATGGAGCATCTAGTTTTATAAATAATTCAGCACACTAACATGCCAAGCTAATGCAATAAACACATTTAATGTTATGTACCATAATAATCACAAATGCCACGTGCTACCGAATTATATTAAATTAATAACAACGCTGTCAGGCACGATCCCGTATATATATTTATATTTTTCCTTCTAAGAGTCACGTGGCGGAAATCCACTAATACATTATAATAGTTGTATGACTATATATCTATGACAGTCACACAAGATATGAATGTTATGAGGAAAACCAAGGTAAGTTAAAAACAATGAATGCTTAATGAAATTTAGTTTGTGTCACTTTGTCATATAGACAAGAAATGGGTTTACAGCCTTTTTGCTGTCAAATTTGTAGTTATTATTCTTATTCTCGTAACTGCAAGAAAAAACCGACTAATCATAATAATATTATTATAAGTTGGTAGGTATTTCTTTATTAGGGATACCATTTTTTTAAGTGAAAACTTCTTTAGGCGCGTTGGGCATTTTTGGGATGGGACTACACTATTGATTTCGCGACACTGTTACGACACCAGCTTTTGACCATTAAAAAGACATCAATGCGTTGATTACCGCGGTGCCGATTTTTTTTTCAAGTTTTCACTTCTGTCGGCACTCCCGGAGTGTTTTTAATGTTGACCTGCTCTGTCCCACTGTTAAGCAAAGGCCTCCCTCAAATCTTTCTAAGCATCCTTTTCCAGGGCCACCTCGATCCAACCCTTGCGGTAGGCGTCTAGGTCAATATAACAATATCGTTTGTAAAATTAGCGGCTAAGCACTCGACATGGCTAGACACTGTGACCATAGAAAGATAATTTACTGTAAACCTGATTCTTCTGTATGACATTCCTTTTCTTTTTAAATCAGAATCACCACTTCAGATAAAAGTATCACTTTGTCAACAAAGTGTTACATTGAATTTAGCAAATTGGAAATGCGAGTTGCAGTTGAAGATGTAAACGTAAGTACCGAAGAACTAAAAAGCGAGAAGTCAATTTGTGAATCGATCTCCTATTACGCTATTATGCTCAATATGATAGCTAACTAGACGTCATAGAACATTCGTATACTCATGCGCATCTAAACACACACTATCAAACCGTTAGCATTTTACATTGAAGTTGAACATTTTTATATGTCAAAATGTGACAGCATGACAACATACGCCAGAAATTAGACACAAAACATAATTATGTATGTATACAGATACAAATGCTAAGTGCACTCAAATGCAGTACATTCAAACTTGGTTTCCAATTTTGTCACGTGCCAGAATTTACTGGGCAGTATCACGAGATTTCTAAAACAGTTAGTACAAGACAGTTTACAGACACTACTGATTGACATTATATTTCTGTATATACGTATGTCATAATGAGATCAATGAATTCTTGGCTTGGACACGAGTTTAGCTAATTTTGTTAGAAAATTGTGAGCACGTAAATAGATTGGTAAGGGGTTTAGACGGCTCTAAATAGTTTTTGCTTGGTAACGACACAAACAATTGAGAATTGTTGAGGTAATAAACAACACAATCTGACCGGATTGGTATACAAGATCTATACGATGAAGCAA
Source organism: Agrochola litura (assembly GCA_949152395.1). Lineage (NCBI taxonomy): Eukaryota > Metazoa > Arthropoda > Insecta > Lepidoptera > Noctuidae > Agrochola > Agrochola litura. The sequence continues at coordinate 20,764,245 of OX424508.1, read as the reverse complement.
GCCATGATGATAAAAGCTAGTTAAGCTTTCGACCAAGCTGTTCGATATTCTTTTCGATAGAACCAATGAATGTGAACCTTTTGGTCAAAGGAGTGAAATAAAAATCAGCAACGCTGCTAGTTAGTGTTTCCTGATTATTGACTGTATATTTTGGTGTTGGATGTGACAAAGAGCATCGTCCCGTCTTCCTGTCCGCGTCATGTCGTTAGCTACGCGGATTAGGAAATGCTTTGAGTAAGAATACGAAAACTGTGGAGCGGTTAAAAGTGAGGCTATGAAATATTTGCAAAATTGATAAGCTCAACGAATTTGGTGGACGCATTGGTGGAGAAATTTAATGTTACAAGAATGACCAAAGCGAAAATGGAGAAGACTGTTGAAGTTAAGCTGTGATGGAACTGTACTGGAATTGTATAAAATGGCAAAGTTTTATTTACTACATTTGACGCTATTTGCTACTGACACCTAACGCCACGAAACCCGATACTTTTCAAACTATGTAGTCGTGAACTCGCGTTGCTGTGCTTAAGGGTCTGACGGTCTGACAGATCAGTATATTCCAAATAATGTTTAAACAAAATTAATTAATTGAAATGTTTCTGTTTGAAGTACAGACAGAACACAATACAAAAGTTATGTTCTAAATAACATTGGATTGTTCTACCCACGCCACTGAATGCGCAAGGGCTCATTAAGGAAAAGGCCAAAGTCAAAGTTTATTGTTAGTATTACAAAGTTTTACCAGTACTCCTTAACTTTTCCTATTATGTATTTACATGGAATTTGTTTAAATTCTATTTAATTATACTTGGCTAATAGTATTTTGAGGAACAAAACCTTTTAAGATTCGCGAATTTTATCGTGAAGTGTCAAGATTAATAACACTTTTAAAATTCGTGTCACTTTTAACTTATTTGAATCTATTGGCACTAGTGTCACTTTTCCACTAATCGTTACCAAGTAACTGACGCTCAAGCAATCTACTCAGCCTTTTGCAGTCCACTGCTGGACAAATGCCTGTCCCAAGCTGCGCCACAACACCCTATCCGCCTTAAGCATCCAGCCTGTCCCAGCCACAGTTTTAGGGTCTTCGGTCCATCTAGCTGGGGGTGTCCTGCACTACGCTTGCCGATACGCGGTCTCCACTCTAAGACTCGTCTGCTCGATCGGCCATCGATCCTTCGACAAACATGGCCACCTCTTTGCCACTTCAGCTTGCTTAAAGTGCAAACTATGTCGGTAACTCCGGTTCTCTTCTGGATAATTTAATTCCTGATTTTATCCTTCAAAGAAACTCTGAGTATAGCCCGCTCCATAACGCGCTGTGCGACTTTCAATTTGGAGACCAGACCGACTGTCAGTGTCCACGTTTCGGTACCGTATGTCATAACGGACAGAACGCACTGGTTGGAGACCGTAGTCTTCAAACATTGCGGGATAGGGGACGAGAAGACTTGACGAAATTTTCCAAATGCTGCCCAACCCAACTGGATCCTCCTGTTGGCTTTCTCAAAGTTGTGTCTACCGAGCTGGAACTGATACTAACTAAAATCAATCCTAAATAGATTCAATCAATCCGAATTACTTAAAATCATCCCAAAGTTTTCACACTGTTACCATACCACTAAAACATCACAGATGAACAATATATCCCAAGTCGCTACTGCCAGTGGTGATACCACACTACTAAAGTAGCAACCACCCACGGATGGCGTGCGGGTGAAAGAACTCGCCACTATTACACAAACTCCCGGCTCTGATCTCATCTCCAGGACTTGAACACGAACTGTAGAAGCTGCGGAATGACCACTCCGTACTAGATTGGCAAGTTTCAGTGGTTGGCTGATGAAGTGCGCCAGCGCAGAGGAATTTGAATGAAACGGTAGTAACGCTGAAATGACAACGTAAAGTCACATCGAATCAAATAGAAGCTCCTAATATTTTGCTAAGCAAATTGTGTTTATTTTTGCAATTTCTTAGGACTTTGCTGTATTCATGTCCACTGCTCGAGAATAAGCTCTCATAGAAGTTGGAGTTACTACATCCGGGTTTGTCATCACAGAATCAGTCTTGTACTTCGTCTCTTGATTACATACCTTCGTTTCTTCTCATTTCTTTATCACATGCCCAAGTTTTAGACCTTCTGTAATTTTTACTTCCTGTCCTCAAACTATTTCTGGATAAGGAGTTTTTGGAAATAATTCAGTTGTAATGTTTAAACTGTAGTATAGCGCTTGCCAAAAACTTGCTATTTTCATCTTAATCTTTGAGTCAGCTGTTAATTTGGCTAAGAAGTCATCCATCTTGCTGATCTACTGTGATCGTATGTGTATCATCAGCCTTTTATGTTAATGAGGCGATAGTCATTCTAAGAGGTATTAATGTCAATTTACACTTCATTGTGTAGGAAGTGATCTCTTGTGATCTAGTATCGAGGTTTTTTTTGGGAGTTGATTTGAATTGTATAGGTTTATTGACAGTTATAGTGATGTCATTTGGTCTCGTTTGGGATGGAATACTTTGTCAAATAATAGTTATTCGTATTTCGTATAAAGCAATAAATACATGATCCTATCAGTCATACAGAACAACACGGGGAACTTTGCCATAAACCCCACATTTTTTTTTTCACATTTTTTTTTTAATATACAATATAAACATAATTATACACCCAATTAAACACATCTAATAATTTATAATAATATTGAATTGCTACTTAGCCCTCTTCCTCTCTCCTAATTTTGCTGTGCCCGACAGGGTCCATATTGATCTTTTACTTTGTTATACCATCTATGTAATACATATGGAATGCAATAAAGAATTGAGTATTTGTTTTAAACATAGATTGGTGAAGATAGAAAAAAATTAAGAAAAAATAATGCGTTGATTGGTATTAGAGCAAAAAAAAAAACTATGAATGATATGAATAATCGATTTGTATTATATACACGGTGATATCAACTTACGTAAAGCAGCGTTACTTTTTAAGATTACTTTATTGCTTAGTAACAGCTCTCCAATCCATCTCTGTCAAGTTATTAACCTCAAAATTGGCACGGACTCATAACCAGCTGATTTCATTCAGCAGACATTTCTCTTTTACTTCGTCAGACGTAAAAACAACCTGACCACACTATAAAACTCAAATATTTGTTCAGAAATAAAATTATAATTTTGATTGTGCTTTCTCCTCTCGAAGATATGATATCGTTAGCTCCTTCCGTAATCGCTACCTTAGCAGCCGGAACACATCGCGATGTATTCTATTATATGTATATTTTATCACTTCATAATTTATAGTAATTAATGCATGGCAATCGGCAAAAAGAGCTTTCGATCGCACCGAACGGTATTTCGAATTCACGCCAATCATGACTGATGCAAAACGGTCCTTTTTTTAATCAGGCGCTGAGACGTATCGTCATCTCTTTCACACATCCAAAAGGATGACGGAGAAAGGTAGATTTTTACGAGTCGAAAGTTTTTGCTCAAACTTGAGTAAGTAAAGGCGCTGGAATGCAATATTCAGTTGAATATAAAAATAAAGTGGTTCGGATTGTGGCGATCCTATCGGCCAGTGCGGCGGGCCAATTATTTGATCCGACTCTGTTGCCATGGCAACGGACGCTTGTTTCAACGCAAACGCCAATCGATTTTTCGGTCATTAAATAAGTTTGTGGCATACTTTTTATGAAATGCTCATAAAATTGAGCGTTACGTGATACCTGGGGAATTTAGGCTATCATGGCTTTGATGTTATGTAACTATTTAATACAGCTTTTGTACGATAGAGATGTTCCTTTCGCTGTCGTAGGAAAAGTTAGACTTATCTTTGGAATCGGCTTCCAAAAAAAAAGACAAAACAACAAAAAAAAAACTGATGGAGAAAGTTATTTCCTGCCAATGCCCAATCCATCATACTAAAAACTCTTTTGTTAACACAACTCTAAAACAAACATACAAACATCTACAAAGTACACCCATTAAAGTAAACCACAGTATTCAACACGTAAACTACAGCATGAGTGCATAATAACACAAATTGAATAGTTTTCAATAGCAAGTGCATAGAGCTGATGAACCGGAGAGAAAGCGTGGCGGGGGGTGATAAAAAGCTCACCCTGTACCTCTGTACAGACAGAGAAAAAACGCAAAAAATATATATTCATTACGTTGCCTGTGAGTCTGTGAGACATGCCGACCGCAGCGTCAGCAGAAACGGGAAAGAAAAAAAAAAACTTTTTCTTCTCTCTCAATGCTGTAGATTGCGACCCCACGGCGCGTCTCCAAATTACATCTATGTGATGAATAATATAATGATAATATTTTACTACGTAACTGTGCTACCAGCAATTAACGCAAGTGAACAAATTACAAGTATCCTTTGATTGCATTTGGTATTAAATACATCCTACTTATTGTTATCAAATTAGATTAGTTTATCGGTCAATTGGCATTTCCTGTGATATTGTCAGCACAGTCTTAATTAATTTGTTACTTTTACTGCTATCCCGTACTTCCTTTCCAAAACTTAGGTTTTTCAGCCCTTCCGTCAAACCAGTAAACAAGTAAGTAGTATTTAAATCAGTTCTTCCTGTCATCGCCCTAACAATATTTTAGCACTATCGAGCTAGGACTTGCTCGTGCCTCGGAAAGCACGTTAAGCCGTTGGTCCCGGCTGCCATTCGTGGATCTTTGACAGTCGTTACGGGTCGTCAGTAGCCCAAAAGTCTGACAACCAGTCTTACCAAGGGGTATCGTATTACCCAGTTACTGGGTTGTGGCCAGATAGGCAGTCACTCCATATAAAATACTGGTATTTAGCTGTATCCGGCCGACCCCAATTTAGTTGGAAAAAGTCTATGCAGATTGATATTAAGGTAGGACTTGCTCTTAAAGCTTTAAAAGAGTTGTGAATTTATTATACTCTCTTGGTTTCGAGGACGTAAAGCCTGTGATTCGTTTTAGTTCCAAGGGTTAAAATAATATCTTTGTAAGTAATATTTTATGGTTTTTTTAACGCTTATGCTGTCTCTACCACTTGCCTGGCCAGTGGCCAGTGGAGCAAAGCGCGTGGATGTAGTCCTCCACAGGAAGTTGATTTATACGTAATTATGTTTTTTGTCTCCGTCAAAATACAACTTCATAAGTACTTATAACATATAGTACGTGGTAGGTAATGCTCTCTCGGTTTCTGTGAACTGATTCACTATAATATGGCCTACTGCAGAGTGTTTTTTTTACTAATAATGTAACCGATGAGCGTGTAATGTGCCTATTGTTAGGAGACCGGAAGAGACTACTTTTGGAAGGAGATGTACCTACCTAATTCAAGGAGGTTGGACCAGGAAGGTTCCTTTTCCGATATTACTAACAACAAGTTAAAGTTATTTATTTTCCAGCTAATACATACACAGGTACGTAGTTGAATAATATGTTTTATAGTTAACACATACAGGTATTTAACACAATTACATAACATAAACATAACATCACGCCTTGTTTCCCCGAAGGGTTGGGCAGAGGTGTCCCTGTAGCAGGTACACCCACATTTCGCCAGTTATGTTTAAGTCCCATGTAATAGGGGGCGAGCCTATTGCCATCAACCGGGCACAAATCCAGACTCCGAGCTGCTACTGAGAAATTTCAGATAGAAAAACCCAATAACACTTTGCCCGACCCGGGAATCGAACCCAGGACCTCATGCTCAGCAGTAGCGCTTGCGACCACTAGACCAACGAGGCAGTTACTGGGAAGATTAACACAATTAATCTTCCCAGTAAGCCCCAAACCATACAGTTAGGCCCGTATAACAGAACCTCACTCAACACTCAAGCATTACTTAAAACTAGTTTCAATCAATCAAAAGGCTTTAAACGAGTTTTAAGACTTTTAAGTAATGCTTGAGTTTTGTGTGAGGATCTGTAATACAGGCCTTAGTTTCGACGCTAGAAAGGCAACATTGACTAAGCGCCATGTAGTCCCATGTCGCTTAGTCAATGTTGCCTTTCAAGCATCGGTATGTATCTTGGCGCTCAGGATGTGATTTTCGAGAGTAGAGAGGTAATTTAGTGTCCCAGACTCAATCATGTGTGAGTGTCAGATGCAATCTCTACAATCAGAATGTCTACAATCAGCATGTATCTATTAACTTACAGTTTTTTCTCCCGAGTTTTCGAAGTTTTCTCGACTACTGATAAAGACAACATCATAATTTGGTGTTTAATTACCTAGAAATTCCTAGAAATTCTTCTTGACTAGGATTAATTTGGTGTTTAGTAGTAGGATTAATTTGATTAATTTGGTGTTTAATTACCTAGAAATTCCTAGAAATTCTTCTTGACTAGGGTTAACCAGAGGTGTCATTTCCGTATTTTTAAGTACATTCATATTTCAATCTATCAAAAATACCTGTCATCTACATTTTTGACAAGTCTTTCAAGGTTCCGTAAGTCCGAATGAAAAAACGGAACCCTTTTAGGATCATTCTTGTTTCTGTCTGTCTGTCTATCCGTCTGTCACAGCCAATTTGCTCCGAATCTACTGGACCAATTTAGTTGTTTGGTAGACATGAATTTCTGTGACCCAAACACGGACGTGTAGCGTAAATACTCGTAAATGAATTTTGAATACTACGGGGTCACTTTTCAGGGGCGAAAAATAAAATAAAATTAGTTTTGCTAACTGTACCGTGTGTATCAAATGAAAGAGATTGTTGTGAGGAACTCAAATATGTTTTTTTTTACATTGATATCGATAAGATGAGATTTCGACTAGATTTTAAACTTATTTGATTACGGGAACTGGCCGTCAGAGCTTTGCGAAAAGATCATCCTCAGGCTTAGTGCAGACACAGTATAAATAAGTAACAGTAATACGTCTTCATAGAAAACCACCAAAACGATGCGCTTCGAAATCTCAGTGTATACCAGTACGCAAGTCTCGAGTGCGCGGTAGTTACGCACGGACGCGGTAGGTTTACCTACCGAGCGGCCGTTGGTAATTATTTCAAGGTCACTGACAAGACGTAATACTGTTACTTAATTATACTGTGGTGCAGATGAGTGAATTAGCCTAAAGAAGCGACTGCCCAGGATATGGTTGTCGTTCTAAAGTATCGTCACTAGATCTAAATCCAAATGTGACCTATTTATTTAAATATTTTTTTCTCAGCACAAAGAACCGTACAACTAATGTCACAGGTATCACGGTCAGTCATGTGTGAGGCCGATACCATCGATTTCTGTCAAACATCTGGTCGAGATAACATCTTGTAATAATTAGACGCAGTATATAGTATAAGGACCCCGGTTTTTATGGTACTTATAGTACCAATATGATATGAGCTTGAAGTTCCATCCACCTCTGTCAATTGTGCCGAAAATGGTACAACAACAAACAAAAGTCAATCGTGTGTCTTTAAGTTAAGGTTTATAATTCTTTAACTGCTACTTAAGGTATGGTCAATTGGACCTCGGGATCTTGTTGTAGGTATTGTAAATTTTTGACAGTTCCTCAACTACTCTGTAAATAAAAAATGGCGGATCTACGAACCGCGCGTGCGACAAAAAATTTGTGGATGGAAAGATTTGTTTTAGTACGCAATGGAATGATTGATTGGAATCGGATCGGATAATAGTCAGTATCTGTTTGTGTGTAGGTCAGTTTGGTTAATTATCTATATCTTAATACGTGAAGCAAAAACTTTGTACGAAAATACGAAAATTACGCGTACGGAGGAGTATCAAATTTGGCACAGTTATAGTTTATATGGAGAAGGAGTGTAGAAAGCTAATATTTTTATATAATGCAATAGGAACAAATTAAATTAATTTAAAAAAACATTACACACGCTACCACACGGCGCGTTCGCGTTTGACACACACACTCTTTTGTTTATGGTTAAAGATGACTACTTACTTTAAAATAATGACATGGCAGCATGGAATTAGTATGTACTATACATGGCATTTGTATGAACTATCCTAAACTATCCTATCAAACCTAAAATTTTTATGAATTATAGTCGAATTTCGACCCGTCATATTAAATTGTTGTATAAAACTGATTTAGAAAATTCAATTCAAGACAAGGTGTCCCAAAGCTGGTTAATATCATAGGTATGTATGTAGGTAGTGCCAATATACTGTAAATCGGTAAAAGAAATACCTAATAGAAATAAAATTCTAGACCGATCAGAGACAGATTCAAAGCTCGTAAAAATAACCAAATCGTGCGTGTACCATTGATTTTCAATTTAAAATGAATTCGTTACCTTTGAAATCAGGCCAAGAATTCGCTTGTGACTGACCAATTGAGAACAAAACTCGTGATTTCGCATTTACACCTTCCAGAATATGACCAAACTATACCTACTTGTTAGGTTTATTTTAGCAGTACTTTCTATTATACAATTTGTGGTATCATTTGCGTAATGCTAATAAGCTTCACGGATGATCGGCATACTCCTTAAATCATGGAGACGTCAGAATAAGCTTCATTATGCGAAACAACATTATTTGTTTAAAGGGGAGCAGACAAAGTCGGTGTGAGGTAAAGTTTAATTACTTTTCTTGAGTATGCCTTTACGTTTCTATACATGTTCAGACAGAGATGTCAAAAGTTGTTTTGTTTTAGGCTTCAGAATTGCAACTTTGCCCTCATCGGCATGAAATAATAATTCTAGAATAAAGTTATGCCTTTATAATATTTTTTTCAGCATTGCACAGTAATTAATTTACAGTCTTCCTATGAGGTCTGCATGTACTTTACACTGACAGAACACGCTAATTTTTTTCTCCTAATTTAAGTATGCAATAACGAAAATTCATTAGGCTAACAAAGGCGGCGCCATGTAAAAACAAGTCTAACCTTTAAAGTTGCCGGGTGCTTACCGACTATGAAATTAAAATGCTAAAGTATGGTAACCAAGGTGCTGATTACCATACGGATTAGCTAACCGGAAATCGTATGTTCATAGTCACGCCACAACCTTCTGTGTTAAGCAGACGTTTTTATTGTTAGACCCTCCGCGACTGCAGTAAAACTACTTGTAGATGTCAATTGACCAATGGAGCGCAAAGAAACGATATATTGACGTAAATGCAGTAGGATTAATAAAAACTTATGTAAATGCGATAATCGACACACTTGATAGGAGAGCCGCGGTTATGGCGGTTTTTAGAGGGTTTTGTTTTTCTGTGAACACGCAGGATTGCTCTGTATGCGTGCAATTTTACCTGAAAGATACCAAGTATTAGTATCATAAAAATACATGACAGATGCAATGTACTGCAACGCACGCGAAAGCAGAAATAACGACAATAGACATATCTCTAAAACATGACATGATACGGGAGAGCATATTGATTGTTGTTCACATCTACGTCTTCATCTGCTGTTTTATTTACTAAGCTTAAAGCCAAAGCTTGCTTAACTCCGATTGGTAATGACCTCAAATGTGTGTTCAGCCTGTCTGGCTGTCAGCCTCTAAACCCTAAATTCTTCTTCTTTAAGCAGTGGCCATTCGATGCTGGATGAATGTCTGTTTCACAATCACTCCATCTACGATCTTGAATCCTCTGCATCCAATTTTTCCCGACACCTACCCATAACTGGCTATATTATTGAATAGATACCCAGATTAGTCGCGATTTTCCGCATCGAATCTAAGACTTGCCTAAAGGTTAGGCTTTTAAATTCCAATTTATATGCAAATTGTGACCAAATCCTGCAATTATAGGAAATAAAACGAGTTTCGCTTGTCCTACTTTGACGAATTCTGTGAAATATTTATTTAATGGGTACCTTGAGAACAATGCGTGAAGATATAAACTTAATAGTTAATCAAATGGTGTTGGAACTAGTCATAAGTTTTAACGATATTCGAAGTATTTCACACCTCTAACTCGACAGACAATGTCACTTGAATTCCAAACAAAATACAGATTTTGTTAAGATACAGACGATGACAAATCGTGAAAAAATATTTGACGTTTGAAAAGCAGTTGCCACAATTATAACTATGGTCATACAAATACATTGTGGTTAAATTTGAACTGATCCCATTCACACTAGAAACACTGATGAGAGTAAGAAGTAACACCGTTCAATCATCATAGTGTCATATAAAAGTTTTTTTACGGCTTCTCCCATATAAAATAAAACTGTATTTGGTGATCTAATCAACCCAGCGCAATCTAGATAGAATACTCTGCTTATTCGCAGTAGTTCACCAAGTCCAAGGATCATCCATCAGTCACCACCTGCTTGTTTGAACTGCTGTATACTCCCAAGTGTCTTGCACCCAGCCTAAAACATTATATCAAAATAAATTGATCATGTTTGAGAGAGATCTAAACACACCGCTTTCAACTCTATTAATCATTACTTGTCTTAGATTGACGAAATATATAAGGAGTATAACCAACCAAGTTAATGAAGCAGTTGATATGAACTGTACCAAGTAAAAAATACGGTTGATATTAGCGTGCTTGAGGATGTAGAAGTTTTTTTTATCTGTGAAAGGCAGTGCTGATCAAAAAGATATAAATATTGTAAAGAATCTAGACAGACCGTTAGTAATTCTAGAACAGGTTTCGTTTGATCGGAATCTGGCAGCGTTTGGATCCGGAAACGAAGTTCGTGACCGAAGGAATGATTTTAATTGTGTGTCTTTATTAGACGTTTGGAGTTTCTTTGGGAAGTATGATAGGACCTATGGTTTTTTTTTTCGAAATTCATAATTCCAATTGAATTGTCAAATCCTGCGCTTGCGCTTGTTGCTAAGGGCATAAAAGTTTTTCTATTTAAGACGTATGGGGAGATACACTTACTTGTATTTCAGAACAACTGCCATCTGACCCTAGCAAATACTAGATTTTAGCAAATTAGGAGTAATAGGAGTATTCTAAGTTTGGAGCTATTATAAATAATGTTTTTTTCCTCAAAAGGATTTGTGTTTTCCAACGAAGAAAAATGTCAACTAAATGACATGTTTCAAAATTGAAACATGCGCGGAATTTAATTATACCAAAGTATACCATTACATAAGATTAGACCTCTTTTTCTAACAAAAAATTCTAAGAAACACAACATATTGGGGTAATCCCAGGTTTATCAGTTCCCAGAATATTGGCTTCGACATTATTATTCAATTTAGAATAAACGTTTTCTTTTTCTGTTATACGTCTCTATTATTAGTTTTGTAGCTGTCGAGTATACAGGTTTACTGGTAATTCGACGTATATCCGGCAGGAGCTAAAAGGGAGGCTCAAAAGCAATAAATTTAGCCCCTCATATGTATGGCTGAAGTTCAGTAGTTTTCGAGATATGTATTTGAATTTGAAAGGTTTTTTGATATTTTACCAGAATTTGACATTTAATTCCAAATTTATAAAAAAGTGCTAGTGGGCTCCATTCAAACTTGATTTTGTACCAGATACTTTAACTTACTTAATACAATAATTAAAAGTATAAAACTAACACAAACATTAAAATTATGAGCCATTACAAAAATAATTCTTATCAAAATTTTCAGTTTAGGCTACAAAAAATGTTGACTGGTTTAAAAAAAACTATGGCACTAATCATACAATGGAGAGGGCTATGCTTGGAGTTTCCCTACGTCATCGAATCAGAAATCAAGAGATCCGCAGGAGAACCAAGTTAACCGACATAGCCCGAAGAATTGCCAAACATAAGTGGCAATGGGCAGAGCACATTGCTCGCAGAGCGGGTGGCCGATGGGGCCGAAAGGTTCTGGAGTGGCAACCGCGTACCGGAAGACGTAGCGTTGGAAGGCCTCCCACAAGATGGACTGATAACCTTGTGAAGGCCGCAGGAATCCGCTGAATGAGAAAAGCACTGAATCGGTCGAAGTGGAGGTGCTTGGGAGAGGCCTATGTCCAACAGTGGACGTCTTTCGGCTGAAATGATGATGATGATGATTTAACAGCTGATGTATAGTACTAACCTAAATATTTTTATGGGTTTATTCTGAACAAATTAGACTTGTGGATATCATATGTTTATGGATATCATAATTTTTTTTGGATAATTTTAAACGCTTTGATATTACAAGTCTATGCGTCGTCAAGCTTCGGAAAAGCTCTCCTATAATTTGTTTGCAAATCTTTAAAATGTCCCGCTATTTCATTCTTTGCTTGCATCAAAAGTAAACACTGCATAACGCATTTATCACAGTAAATCAACTCCACGCGTCATTATCTCCCCAAAAAGCAATTCAGAATTCAGAGCAACAACTTTTTAATCTTCCACAGCAATTTCAAAACAAACTGTAACTGTTAATTACCCTGCAGGCTTTTCAGGCCTCTTCTCAGAGCTTATTAGCAAATTATAGTTCACAGCCTGAGCCTGCATCTCTGTTAGTATTACCGATGTCGGATCATTCAAAGAGTTTTTTCGCCCCGTAATTTTTTTCTGACAAAAAGGTTGGACAGCTTTTTCGTCGGACGAAATAATACGGGACTAATGGAGTATCTGCGGCCGGGTAGGGGGCAGTCCACACGAGTAACTGATGTGTTACTTTGATTAAAATATTATGACAGTTCATCTCGACCGGTATTTTGGATTATTCTTTTATGTTGTACCTACGTTGTGTTTTTATTGCGAATTCCGCGGATTTAGACAGGTATTTTTTGTACCTACTTTTTGGTATTAATAAAGGTATTTCTTGTACTCTCCTGAAATCCTATACTATTAAACGAGCAATATTTGTGTGTATATATTTGTTTCTATATATATATTTATGTACCTACTCACGTTCGCAAAATCGCGGCGGACATACGGGCGCGAAAAATCGATCTAGCTAGGTCTCATATCTGGGAAAATCTGTTTTCTCCGTATTTTCACCTGAGCAGAGCTTGGTCGCCTAAAGTTTAGAACAAGATAATGAATAATGACATGACATTATTGACATTAGACTAATGATCATGAAAGCATGGAATTAGTAAGTACCTACTATCATGGCAGTATGGAATTAGTAGGTACTATCCTATACTATGAGCATTCCCTATTTTCACCAGAGCAGAGTTCGGTCGCCCAGGTACTCTTTCCTTATATCTATCTGTACAAGTTTTTACACGACTGCCCAAAAAAGCAATGTTTTTGGTTTAAGAATCGCTTCATAAAACTATACTGTAAAGCAATAACAAATTCAGTTTTATATCAATAAAAACTTCATGTGGTCAACAGTTATTTAACAACACCACAACAAATACATCAAAATCTGCGATTAATATTAAAACTGCGCCAGTGTTCAATTATGAATTAACACCGAAAAACGTTGACCAAACCGCAGTCATCACGAGCCGACCACAAAACGGAATCAAATTAAAACAGAATAACTAAACCAACACCTAAATAACTTAATTGGTTAGTCGTGCAAAGTGCATAACTGTTATGTAATAAAAAATAATCATAATATGGTGCATGTGAACACCGTGGTAAATCTTTATTACACTGCAAAAGCGAGTAAAAAGTTGCCTTCAGGCCGAAGCGAACTCATTAAGCTAATATAAACGAAACGACGACCGAATGCCGCCTCGCTTCGTGGAAATTAAACGTGGCCACAGAGTGCACGAGACCAGTGAGATGAAATGTTCTGGAGTTGGGACCCGCTGGTGTGGAAACTAGAGACTTACATGCAAACTTGAAAGGGCCTCCTGTATATATCTAAGTAGTACCTAGCTATGGTAAGCAATGGCAGATTCTCTTAATAAAAATGATTTTCAAACAATTACAAAACGCCTCACTACGATAATCCTAAAACTGCAATCTTAAATAAAAGAATGTGACTCATCTTTCAGATGTAAAAATTGAAACCGTTGAATGAAGATCCAGATTCTCATATACTCTTTCCAAAAATAAGTCTTGTCTTACTGATAAACCTACACTGTGTCACTGTCCCACTATGGTGGTACTCCAGATTTATAACCCGACAAAATTAAATCAACTTATAACGTATGTTGTGCCCATATCTCTATTGACCAACACGTTTCGGCGGTGAACAAATTGACAAGTTTATCCGGATATATCGAAGAGGACATTGAAAGCACTGCCGGTGATATACGACCGGAGATTTTTGATTTATTCGGGCTATAAACGTGAATGCGTTTTAGGGTCCCATATTGACAGGAATCCGGAAATATAAGGAATGATATACTAACATATTTCTTAGAAGCTGTAGGTTTTTCTTTAGATAGATTGTGAATGTTTAATGTCGACAACTAGATTTTAGGATTCAAGAGATGCAATATTTAAAAATTTTACTCTTTCTATTTTTTGACATCTGAAAATACAGAGCTTTATAATAATCTAACTGAGTACTCTGCATCATTAGGTGGTGATGACGATTGTGTGGTAGTTTTTGTTGATGCGTTAGACAATTAGTGATTGAATACAGGTGATAGGTAACCGGTAACAGAGATTCTCACCAAGACAGATGCAAGAATATGAATTGTAGATCTATAGTTTCACTTATTTGTCATGGGAAAAACAGAAAGAATGTAGTAAAATATTTACACACTCGGAGCCTCGGGCACACCTAGTATTAAACTTACAGATTTTATGACGAGAATGACATCTCCACCTTAGGTGAGGACAAAGATAAACGTAAACTCTTGCACCTTTCCCACGGAACTCTTGCGCACAGCTCGGTCCTGGCAGTTCCTTAACGATTTCCATCATTGGACAAGTCGGTGATCCAATTAATAATAATAATGGTGAGGGCAAAAACAACGTTACGATGTGCGATTTTGGAGCCGAAATCAGCCCAAATACCACAGCCTCCGGCGGCTGAGGTCAATGATCGGGAACTGGTTCAGAATTATTTGCCCAAAAAAGCCCTTGATCGTGGGACGGCGAGGGTTAGGCGGCACAGCCAGATTTTTGCAAGTTCCTTAACATTTTTGCGTTATATCCTAAGTGATAGTATATGTCTCCCGACCTGTTTGCGTTCCGAGAAATCTGAGTCGCTTTTGATTTTGGTTTATGGTGATGTGGTATTTGAATGCCCTTAAGGAGAAAGGAATTATTTAATACAGTTCACTTACAATTTACTTTTAAATTGCCCAAATGAGGCGGGCGTTTTTAATCGCCACGTACAGTAAAAGCTACAGCCCGCGTCTGCCTGTCTGTTTGGATTAATATCAGAAATTAATAAGCTGGTGGTGGTAAGCTTTTCAAAAGGTTTTAGTGATTAATTCCTTTCATAAAGATTGCCATTTTTTTGTACAATAATAACACGTCGTGGAATTCTACCTGTAGGGACTTTGTCTGAGCAAATTAAAATACTGTCCCACAAATTTTTATTCGCCCATTTTGCAAGATGATTATCACCTAACGATTAATAAAAACATACGTTTCTTGTTGGTCATTTTCGTTACATTCCACCATATTACCAGTATTACCATCGTCGGCAACCACCGTACCACCCAGAGCGTTTACCAAATTGTCCAGTTACCATCAACGAAAATTATATATGATATAATTATTACTTCAACATTAAAACGTCATGAGCAGAACAGTATCGTGTTATAAGATGGTTTTATTGCAGGACGGATGGACTTGACTGCATACGAATTTTGTTTTCTGTGAGGATTAAAATTCTTCAGATCGTTTATTTAATGTATATTGTGTTGTTGTTGTGTGTGTATTTTAGAATTTATGGTTCTAATTTCAGATTGGTTTTAATCCGTTAACGATGTTGCTGTGGATAAAATCAGGTTTATAGAGTTGTTTATATCACATTGTCAACATTGTACGTAAGTATACAATTATAATCTTATTGCATGGTAAAGGCGAAGAAGAAGATAATGATAAAACAATTAGTAGTTCAGCAAAATAAGTATTAAAGATCTCTAGATAAAGTTGATTGCGAGAATTTTACGAGAATTGACTTTGCAAATTGGTGCTTAGCGAATAATGATTGCTCAATGGAAGCCAAGTACCTACAGGTAAATGTAAACTTTACATTGTATTTAAGTGCAAACAAAATATAAGAAACTTGGAATGACATGCTTGAAAAGTTCAGATAAGCTATGAAATGGGTATTAATATGAAGACCTCTCAGTACCACCATCGGATATATTCAACTCAAACATGCGGCCACTTAACTCGTCGCAGTTTTATGACGGTCTATCATAAAATTGCGACGACCAGTGACCAGCAAGTGCGAGGATTTCTACAATGTTTTACTTAAACTCAGGCGATAGCACTGCAGTTCGTTTACCTTTACAACTCCCAGTTCTGCACTATCTATATCCCGCCCTTTTGAGCTGGTCGTCGGTCCATCAAGCTGGGGGTGTCCCGCGCTACGCTTGTCGATTCACAGTCTCCATTCAAGGAATTAACTGCTCCAATGGCCATCGGTTCTTTGACAGACAATCTGAGCTCACTTTCACTTCAGCTTTTATAATTCTGCAAGGTTTGTTGGTGATTTCGGTACTTTTTTTAATAGTTTCCTTAAAAGTACTTTCATATGGGAGGCCCACAATCTATAGTAGCTCGTCTACGGGCTGTCAAGTTGCATGCTGGTCGGATAATAAACTATGCTGGTATAAGGAAACGCTTGGATTCATATTTATGGAAATTAGGCATACTTTTAGCTAGGGGGAAAACTTTTTACCGTATATTGTCCGACATTTTTCGTAAAAATATGAACAAGGTGATACATATACGGGTTCCTGTTTCACATAAAATTTTGCAAATGTTTAAACTGAAGTTTGTTTTTCCGGACACTGATTACAGTACACATTTATCTACCTAAGAAACCTTTATCTTATAGAAATCAATTTGAACCTCTACGAGTCCCGACTCGTAGAGGTTCAAATTGATTTCTATAAGATAAAGGTTTCTTAGGTACATTGAAGTATCCCGTACTTCAATGTATACTTGGTCGCAATTTGGACAGTCAACCCTGTTACCACCGTCCTGCGTGGTTGACATTTTATACGTCATGAGTTATTCGTGTTAATCGAAAAGAGAAGTGTTCAGTGACAATTTGTATACACAAGTTTATGAACTATCGATTATTTACTAATAGTAAATCGAGTGGATTGCATGGCGTGCAGGGAGCGCGGCCACAAACCGCAGCAGCTAGTGGTACGCGTGAGAAACAAGTCGTTGCGTACGCGCAACTTGCACTCGTATGGTGATATGATAGCG
Organism: Agrochola litura; assembly: GCA_949152395.1. NCBI lineage: Eukaryota > Metazoa > Arthropoda > Insecta > Lepidoptera > Noctuidae > Agrochola > Agrochola litura. The sequence continues at coordinate 20,747,058 of OX424508.1, read as the reverse complement.
TTTCCTCATTGTTCTGTATTGTTGTGATATTGACTAGGTATAGTTTATTAAAGTTGGAAGATAAGAAAAGGTAGGTATCAAACGGGGAGATAAAAAGTGGTGTCGTAAAAGTCACTTATGAAGTAATATCGATCGTATTTTCTGGAATACAAATAAATGTTTTTTGGAATGGTCCATTTTATTAAAATTTACACTGAAATATTGAAATGTTATTATAATTTATACAACCTTTAAATTCAAGTAACGACAGCTAACATTAACTACTTTATTTATAGCGTTAAATTCCCTTTTATGACTTCTTCGGATCGTGCAAATTGACAAGCCGAAAATTTGAAAAATCATGCCAAAACAATAATAGTTTCAGAAATCTCAATAAGATACGAATGTTATTGTACGAAAACGATCAACATCTTATCTGACTGCAATCCTTAGGTATTGAAAAGTCAATTCTATATCGCGCAAATTGGAATTTACGTGCCAAGAAAACGCGAATTTGTACGAAATCATTTCAAAATTTCGGTATCGAAATTCGGCAACCCTGAAATAAAATAAAATTCGGTATTAAAATTTCACCTGTCGCCGTCAAAAGGGATAATAAGTAGGTATGTGTTCATATGGTATCGGTTTCGGAACCAGTTTTCGATTTTGCATCAATGGGCAACTTCGGTGCGAAGAACTGCTCCGCCACTGATTTCGAACGTAAATTTATTTTACATTAAACACGTTATTAAAAAACAATGTAAGCACAGAGTAGTTTGGGACAGAGGCGGCTCCATAAACTTATAAAAGATAATAGAAAGGCATACAAATTGGTGTAGACGTTATTGGGTTTCAAGTGTTCTACTAACTCTAACGAAACTGTGCCCTGAAGTCCATATAGATTATACTGAATATAAAAGATGATCGTTAAAGCTTAGAAGCCCTTAGCCAGTGACTCATGAATTTTCTCCTCTAAATATTGCATTCAAAATTATATCCTTCTTAACAATAAAATTATAGAGCACTTGTCTAAATAAAAGCAGCAGTATCTGTGTTACCCTACTCTGATGCCCCGGGGACCATCTCATTTGATCTGGAGCGCGTCTTGTACTTTTTGCAGAACTTCGTGCAAGTTTCGGCAAATCGGCATTCACAGCGGGGACCGGCATCCTAACAAAGATGTCGGTGTGTTGAAGTGATATGCCACAGTGTGTTGAATGTAGACAGAACTTGGAAAACTTGGTTAGATTTTAAAAACTGACTCCTGCAAACAGGATTACTACTTTTTTCTCGAAGGGAATGTTTTTGTTGATTTCTGGGGGTAAATAGGCACTGTAGACGTATTGTCTGGATGGCTTTGCCAACCGACCTCCACGAATCTTTGATAATTTATTGGCATATACTACGAGATAAAGGTCCGACAGTAAGCCCCGTTGGCTGACAGCATCTTAGAACAATACGATCTCACAGTACCTATGTCAGATTAAAAGTTTTCAAAGAGTCTTTACTGCTGCATATGGCTTTTCCACAAGCGGATACGAACTTAGATCAAGAGGACTGCGGCAATGAGACGGTATTGATAATTATAATTAAATCACAACTTTTAAAACTTTGAAAGAAAGAAAATGTATTTATCGGCACTCGCTCGGGACATCACAAATTAAACTTATCATAAAACAACTACTTCTTCTTTTCGTGTGGTTAGTGACTAACCTGGTGTCAGAGTTTTAAAGCCGCCCATGGACCTCTGACTTGACTTCACACGCCGTCGAGAAATATCTCTCAGGCATTCCGGTTTCCCCATAATGTTTTCCTTCACCGTTTTTGAAGCAACTGATAATTCTACAATACGCACTTGAATCTGAAAAGTCAGAGGTGCGTGTCTTGGGTTAGAACTCAAGACCTATGACTTTGCAGTCTGACGATCACACCACTAGGCTATCACTGCAACAACTACTTAACTAAGCATAAATAAAATAAAAAACAAAGTAAAATGAAAATTAAAGCAGAAAGTTCTGTACGAGACCAAAAGGCTCCTATCTCAGCATGAACTTTGGACAGTTTCTGGCACATCCAGCGCCGCAGTTCCGTGTCACCGCCACCTACATTATACACTTTGCAATTTTGTGTTGCACGTAATTGTATAGCGTTTTCGACGAACATTTTTATGTTAAGTAGTTAATGTTTTCTTAAAATAATGAGTAGTTCGTCGTAATTGGACGGCGGCGCGGGCGCAGGGAAAATCGCTTGATTTTTATCGCGAGTCTTACGCTTTGGTATGTGGATCCTTAAGTACTGTTATGCTAAGTTTCCAAAAATAAGTAAAGCAGTATTTGGTAAATATACTGGAATGGTATCTTTTTCTAAATGTAGGTTAATTGTTTGTGAGTGTGGGTGGCGTACCTACGAAGTTCTGTCATAGAAGGGGCAGTGTAAGAAGTAGTTTTTCCATTCTGGTACAATCAGACAAACAACGTCTTCTGGAGGTAATTCTTTATACTTTTCAGTGGATGTCCTTGACAGGTTGACATGTTGTGCAATTTTAGTCGATAATTAGTGATTGAGTTTGTTTGCAGCTTATTATACAGGGAAAGTTTTTAACCAGTTATGTTTAAGTCCCATGTATATTGCCATCAACCGGGCACAAATCCAGACTCCGAGCTACTACTGAGAAATTTCAGATAGATAAACGCAATAACACTTTGCCCGACCCGGGAATCGAACCCAGGACCTCATGCTCAGCAGTAGCGCTTGCGACCACTAGACCAACGGGGCAGCAGGTGTACCTGCTACAGGGACACCTTTGCCCAACCCTTCAGGGAAACAAGGCGTGATGTTTTGTTAAATTTTAAAAAGTGCGCAAAACAAAATCAGCTGTTCCCTACATTTATGTTCGCATAACTCGTCAAAATGTAGGGAACAGCTGATTTTTTTTTCGTGATTTCAGGTTTGGTCCCATAGTAAAAGTTGTTCATAATGATGAATAAAGTCACGTGTTTAAGTTTGCGCACTGGATAATTTTTTTTCCTGTATCTCTTATTCATCATCATAATCAGCTTCACTAGAGGAGCAGCTCGTGGCTAAATAATAACAGCCGCACGGATCGATCCATCAGGTTAAGCTACGTTTGCCGGGGTTGGTCCGTGGATGGGTGACCATGCGAGACTCCTCCGTGCCTCGGAAAGCACGTTAAGCCGTTAGTCCCGACTGTCATTCGTGGATCTTTGACAGTCTTTACGGGTCGTCAAAAGCCCGAAAGTCTGACATCCAGTCTTACCAAGGGGTATCGTATTACCCAGTTACTGGGTTGTGGATAGGCAGTCGCTCCATGTAAAATACTGATATTCAGCTGCATCTGGTTAGACTGGAAGTCGACCCCAACATAGTTGGAAAAAGGCTAGGCAGATTGATTGAATCAGCCTATAATGTTCCCACTGCTGGGACACAAGCCTCCTCTCTTCGGAGTGTGCCGTAATCTACCACGCGGGCCCAGTGTGTGTTGGTTGATATTATATTATTATTGATACACAATTAAATAATTAAACAAAACAATTCGAAAGCACACTAACTACTTCATGCAGTTCTTTAGCTAAATTACTCGCAATCAAAATAATAATAAGTAAGCATTGGTAATTTCTTCCGCCCAATCAGTACCCCGATTATCGATTTATCAGACAAAAAGCACTCGATCGACCTTAATGTATTTTTTGTGATATTTAAACGAGTAATTAATAAAGCAAATAAATCTCCTTAATCGAGTCGAAAAAGTCGATTCGGACAGCCTTGTCCGATTACAGACTGGCTGGAATGCGATTGACTTTACTTTTTTTTTTATTGGCACAGTTCACTGGCAAATTTGAAACTTTTTAAGATGGCGTTTGTTTTATTAAATTGTGTTATTTTTAGATTTGATTGGATGTTTTTATTCTATTTAAATTAGGAACACGTAGGTTTATTTTTGTGGAAGTTTTGTACTCAAAAATACTATTTTCTACACGGATTTGGCCCATCTACACTAATTCCACACTAGAAAGAGAAAAGATTTGTATTTTATTTATGTTTGTATTTGTTTTTATAATTAATGAGCTCGAAAACTACTGGACCGATTTTAAAAATTCTTTCACCAGTAAAATGCTATATTATTAACGAGTAACATAGGCTATAGTTTATAAAGAAATCAGGCAGGCGAAGCCGCTGCCGGAACCTAGTGTACAATAAGTAGGTATATCCTGGGTTGAAAAAAATACTTTTCCATCTGAAATATTTTTTTAGATATTTTCACAATGTTAATAGCCTCAGGCACGGCTTATAAATAATGCCTACACTTAACTTTTGATCTAAATAGTGTTGCACAGACTACATCTACCTACGTACCAACCCACATTCTATGTATTATGTGTTACCTACCCATTATTACAATTATCAACGTCCTCCCATGAACCCACTAGTAAATCATTGACTTCTCGTTTATCTGATTAATCATTATAAGTCTTATTACGTAAGTGTAAGATACTTTTAAAATCACACTTTTGTAATTTTTTCTATACTTACTTAAAGGAATTTTTGATCATTTCTTGGTCATTATCAAAATTAAGGACTTGTTTTGTGAAAATGTACTGTCATCCATTTTCAGTGCATATGCGAAGTTTCAGCTCAATAAGTTAACTAAAAGATAGATATAATTTTAATAATTAAAATTTAAAAACCCCGTAACATACATTTTCTCATTTCTCTTTCCTACTCCATCACCAGACCCTGTTCACCATCTATCTATAACCTATTCATTGAGACCATTCCAATGAGCCCAAACACGATACCTGTGCTGTAAGTTGGTAAGGGAGTTGGGTATCCTGCAAATTCCAGGTGATGCTGCAGCATCAGTTCAAGGTTCCTATGTTACAATATAATACCAAATTTCAAATCGATCAGACCTGTGGAAGATACTCACATCCATTCATCAACTAGAAATGAGCTGATAATCTTCAAACGGCCGAACCGATTTTTATAAAACATGTCTAAGAACCATCGCTAGAAAACCTGCTTTCAAATAAAAAAAACCGCATTCATATCGGTTCACCCGTTTAAAAGCTACGGTGCCACAAACAGACACACATAGCGGTCAAACTTATAACACCCCTCTTTTTAAGTCGGGGGTTAACAAACAAAACGAACAATTTTTGACCCATACAAACTTTTCAAGAAAAAACAAAAGCTACACACGCATGACGTGTCGGCTCCTTCAAGTCCCGCTATAATCAAAAAGCCACAAAACATAAAAATAAATCCACAACAAGCTGTTACGAGGAGTGTCAAAATATCAGAGGAAATGCCCTTTCCGTGTTTCGTTTTAATTCGAGGGGCAATAACTATTGCCTTGGATAATTGCTCGCCATCAAAAATACCGTACGCATAAACATTTCCTTAATTTTTCAAGTAATTTACACATACACAAAAGTGTCGATTAAGCAAATTAATATTCAATTATGCTGATTTTTTATAATAATAAAAAAACCGGCCATGTGAGTGTCGGACCAGGCACAATAAAGGGTTCTGTAGTTGGGATGAATTTATCCCAAAAACTAACTTAACTTTTCAGTTGAAAAATATGCTCTCCCATATGTCATGGTGATATACGTCACGGTCAATTCTTCAATTGCAAATGTAAGTTTGCAGTCGCAAAAAAAAAAAAAACACGTGTGGCACTCGGGGACTGCCACGGTAAAGCTATTGCATATGAAATGAAATGAAATTAAATTGTTTTTTTTTTTTTAAATGAAATTGTTTATTCTGTAAATAGGATATTAGAATCACTTTTACACGTCATATAAAAACAAAAATTAAAAATAAGCTAGATGAGTTCGGCGTTTCCTATCTGACTACTCTGAGAAGAAAGGCCGAAACAAACTCAGAGGTCGCAGTCTCTTTTAAAGTCCAGACATAATGTTGGTCAGGCCATATGAGGACCATGTAGATTAGTTTTAAAAGGACTAGGACTAGGTTTAAAAGTAAAAATAGGTGTGCCACAAGGCTCGATATTGGGTCCATTCCTCTTCTTAGTGTATATAAATGATCTACTCCATTTATTAAAAAATCAACCACAAATGGTGTTATTTGCTGACGATACTTCTTTAATTTTTAAGGTAGATAGACGTGCTACAAATTTTAACGACGTAAATAACGCCCTACTGCAGGTCCAAAATTGGTTCACTGCTAATAATTTAGTATTAAATGGAAAAAAAACTAAGTGCATAAAATTTTCTTTACCAAATGTCAAAAGTAGTGATTGTGAGATAGTATTGAATCAAGAGAAACTAGAATTTGTCGACAAAACTGTTTTCCTAGGGATCACGCTCGACTCAAGGCTGCAATGGGGTCCTCATTTAACATCTCTTGCAGGACGGCTAAGTTCAGCAGCATATGCTGTCAGAAAAATCCGTCAATTTACTGATGTAGATACCGCGAGGCTAGTCTATTTTAGCTACTTTCATAGTATCATGTCTTACGGTATTTTACTGTGGGGACGGGCTGCAGACATCGAGTCTATTTTTATTCTGCAGAAAAGAGCGATCAGAGCCATGTATTATCTCCGCAGGCGCGATTCTCTAAGGAAACTGTTTAAGGATATTAACATCATGACGGTACCTTGTCAATATATCTATGAAAACATCATGTACGTAAGAAAGAATTTACATCTTTTTAGCAAAAGAGGTGATAGACATAACTATAGTACAAGAAATAGGGACCTATTAGTTCAACCTGGTTTCAGACTGGCTAAAGTAGATTCATCTTTTATGGGATACTGTTTAAAATGTTACAATAAAATTCCTCCCCACATACTTCAACTGAATGAGACGAAATTCAAATCTTGTATAAAACGCACACTATGCAGGCAGGCATATTATACGTTGGGGGATTACATCGCTGATAAAAATGCTTGGCTCAATGCTGGTCCTGCTCCACAACTAATTGATTAACATTTGCAAATACTGTTGGAGCTGCTGAAGATTGTAAGACTATCTTTGCATTGTATAAACTCAATCTCCATTGTATTATATAATTGCATAGCACAGGTGTGAGTACTATGTACTAAAGAGTTACCATTTACCGGGTAATATGTCTTGCATTGACTTGAATCTGCCCTGGCGGCTGTGAGTATGTCATGCTCACTCAAATGTTTCGCTGATGGTGGCGCGTGTGTTGGATCATTTAGCTCCCTTCAAAATGGTTGACCTGAATGGTGCTAATCCATGCGTCATGTTCGTGAACGGGCGCCGTCAGTTGGGACTGGTCATCTCTTAGCTGCCAGGGCTTATTTTTATTTTTATTTTTTGAATTGTTCTTTGTTTTATCTTTTTATTACGGACGCTTCTAACGTGCACGTCTTTCTACATTGTTCTCACATGTATAATTTCAACATGAATGATGTAACCAATATTTTGTAACAATTTTTTATTTAAAAGAGTGTCCGTGGAGTTTCTTGCCCGTTCTTCTCCATAGGTACCTACTACGCTTTGGAATGGGCAACTAGCTTCATACCTATTTCTGACTGACCGATTCCTTGACAATTCAAAAGTGCCTGTAAATGGTTTAATTGAAATAAATGCTTTGAGTTTGAGTTTGAGTTTAGTGTCTGAAAAGGTCTTTTGAGGAAAGAACCACACAGATTTGAGTGGACCTGTCCAGTCAGTGCGAGCATTTGTCAGTAATCGTGGAGCTCAACTCAGAAAATAAGGAGCTCAAAACGACGAACAATACCAAAGGAAGGACATTTGGGGAGGCCGCATAAACTACTCAAACTGCCAAACCATCACTAAAACTAGCAGAGAAATAAAAATAATATCCACATAGTCCTCACATTCACAATAATTAAAATAATATAATACTTTACAAAGTAATCATGTCTTTTTGAATATAATTTTCAACAATGTCAATGTGTATATAAAACTGGTATATGTTGATTTTACATAATAATTAAAATGTCTAGTTTTATCACAAGGCTTAGCAGAGCGAGCAGTTCAATCCCAAGCTTTTCTATCTTCTAAATAATCTGAAATTGTATAGTACCCTTTTTTACAAAGTTTGGTACCTCCATACTTCCTGCATAGCATTTGTAACCTCCATACTTCCTATTTGTCAACGCTACACTTGGGATGATGACGGATGATGACATAAAACAAAAATTACGTTCCCATGACAACATAATTACGTCATTACATGGTAGGCGGAGCAAAACGAAAATAAAACCTAACACCCCCCGTGTTAGGTTTTATTTTCGTTACGGAATTTCTTGATTCGGTCGGCGCGCTCAAAGCCCGCGATAAAAGCTATGCAATAGCTTAAATACGTTGTAAAACTACATACATGTTAAAGATTTTCGGACTTTTTCCATTACTTGTGCTGTGAGACTAGGGCTTCCATTCCGTAATTACGTAAGTACGCAGTTACGTAATTACGCAAAAAAAATAACTACTGACAAGTCCGTAACTGAGGGGTTGAAATCCGTAATTACGTAAGTCAAGTTGGCAACATTTTTTTTAAACAGTATGACATGACAAGACAACCCAGCCAACATTGAAACAGACCAAGCGGGTATTCCCCCGTAGAGAATAAAATCAATCCGAAATATAATCTGTAATTCTCGGTACTTCCCCGCAATTTATTTCAGCTTTGGATAACGTAGGGCACTTATTCTCTTTGACATGTAAGAAATAGAGTATAATTTTGATAAACAATAGGTTCACAGGGAATCCCCGCGTCTTTCAATGTGTGAGTTTAGCTCTGAACTCAAATATATGTAGGAAATAAAGTCTCAGTACTCATTCGTCTGTTATTAGACTTATACGTTCACACACAGTTCACACCTCGAAGTTCACGACTGACCTAATGATATTAACCTGGTCGATAAAGTATTTTTGTTGAGTGACTATGACATGTTACGTGTAATTTTGAACACTTCCTCGCTGGAGATATTTCATTTAAGTGTAAGGAACTAAGGAACTACAACAAATATGTAAGTACCTGAATAAAATCTATTATTTTATTTTTTCCAGAAAGTTAGACATACTTAGTATAAATTGTGATATCACTGTTTCATTATAGAATCAGCTTGAATAGGTTCTACTAATTAATGTGGCATAGGTTTAAAGTCGCATGTTTATATTTTTGTCCGCGCGTAAGTAGCTCAAAAACTATCGTTTCGTTCGACGATAGTTAAATGTTAAGGCTGGCACCGACTTAAAAAAAATTGTCGGCGTAAGGTTTATCTCCCTTTTTTCATTAATAAATTAAAGTTGTGAAGTCGGTTTATTTTCTAAAAATATTTTTATATTTGTGTTTGTCATTCTACCACGTCAAAACGGAGCAACACAGTTCAATGTGATTTTTGTATAGATAGATATAGTTGGGGTCTACTGACTGGAGAGTGCCAATATTGCTATAGCATATTTAGTTGTTAAATATATTGTTGTAATTGTTTTAGGTCGTCAACAAAGAAGACAGTTTTCAAGGAGTTCTTAAACAAACGGACAACATCTTCAATCTGGGAACATTTTCTAAGAGCCGATAATGGACAAACCGTCGAGTGTAAGCACTGTAAAAAAGTTTTAAAAACGCCCGGTGGTGCAACGGGAGCATTACATACTCACTTGCGGGCCAAACATATCACTGAAGTGCCACAAGCGAGTACCTCAACATCAACGTCCGATAGTGCTCAAATTCAAGAAAAAAGAAAGGGCGCCCCGGCCCCACATGAAGCACCCCAAAAGAAAACTAAACTCACGGATTATTATGTGAGTGAGTCTTCCATGGAGTTAAGAGTGACTAGAATGGCAGCTTCGGATGGTATCCCGTTGAGCAAATTTTGTACTTCTGAAGACCTGAGGTATGTTTTAAAAAAATCCGGCTATGATCTACCGAAATCGCCATCAACTATAACCAGGATAGTTTTAGAGCTACATGATAATACAAAAAACGCTCTGATACGTCTTTTAAAGGAGATGAAGTCCCAGAACAAAAGATTTACAATGACATTCGATGAGTGGACCTCTACTCGAAATAAGAGATACATGAATATTAATATCCACAGTAAAGATCTCGAACCAGTTTATTACAAAAATTTGGGTCTGGTGAGAATAGAAGGTTCAATGCCAGCAGATGTAGGAACCCAATTATTACAACAGCATTTGAACAATTTCGGACTTAGTCTTGAAGACATAATTGCTTTCACAACCGACGGAGCCAGCGTAATGGTTAAAATGGGCAAAAATTTTGACGGCCACCATCAATTGTGTTTTGCCCATGGCATACAACTGGCGGTGCTCGATGTGCTATATAAATCACAATATCAGTCAACTCCCAATCCCAACCCAGAGCAACAAGATATAGAACTAGATTACGACTCTGAAGATTCTGAAGAAAACTATGGAGGATTTGATATAGAAGTACCAAGAATTACAGAATCTGAATTTCTTTACAAAGATACTATAAAAAAAGTACGAGATTTGGTTAAATCTTTTAAAAAGTCACCCTTGAAAAACGACTTGTTGCAGAAATACTCTGTAGAAGAATATGAAAAGGGCCTCGATTTTATACTCGACTGCAAGACACGGTGGAACAGCCTGTCCGATATGATTGGCAGATTTTTAAAATTAAAATCATGTGTCATGAAGGCATTATTGGATTTAAAATCAAATATAAATTTTACAGAAAAAGAAATTCAAGACCTGCAAAACATTCATCATAGTTTAGATGTAATAAAAACAACTGTGATGTCTTTGTGTCGCCGGGATTCAAACTTATTGACGGCAGATGCTGCTCTTCAGTTTATGTTAAATAAAATTGACTATCAGCACAACGAACTCAGCGAAAGGCTTGCTAATTCCCTTAGAAAAAGAATAAAAGAGAGACGAACTAGTGTATCTGGTATTTTACAGTATTTGCATAACAATGAACAATTTTACGAAGCAATGGTGTCGATTCTTTTGTCACAAATGCCTCTAAACTAGACTAAAAATCACCAAAATTTAGTTTAATCCTGTCAAACGACGATTTCCCATTCTGAAATAGACTAAAATGACACAACTTAACTATATTTTAGTTTGGCAGCACTAAGACGGTACTGAGATATTAGTTTAGTGAAAATGGCAATTTTGCTATTCTGAATTTGACGTTTTTCACCTAAAATTTAGATTTTCTAACTAAATCTGACTATTTTTAATCGCGACTAAAAACGTGTGGAATAAAATTGGTTGTCATGAACTTTAAATTCACACCAAAGCCTCGACTTCAGATGCAAAAACAGTACTGAATATTTTTTTTTCTTTTGCTTATATCTCGAAAACGGTGTGTCCAATCGCAAAATTAATGAAAATTTCGACGCCCTTTATAAAACCCTTAAACCCCTAACACTCTACATGTAGGTAATATTTTTTCTTATTTTTCATACAAAAAGTAAAAAAATCCATATAAAACACGTCGAGGCTGGCCCCCTGCTCGCCTCCGGCTCTAAAAAGATTCACGTGGTTAGGTATCACGTGTGGAGTTGCGATTGTCAAATTCGATTTAGATGTGTCAAAATAATTTTTAAATTTAGAGAATTTATTTTGCAGAATAGCTTTTAGATTCTCATAGTCCAAAGTAAGGAATTTTAGTGATAGTTTAGTTAGTTTAGTTCGGTGTACAAGAGAATCGGCACCAATATCAACAGAAACCTTCACAAAACCGACGTCAGATTATATAAGGACATATATCACTAGATTATTAGAAAGGCTGAAATTTACAGCTAGCACAACGTCTGCACAGACAAGTCAAAGTCCAATACAACAAATAAGCACAGCACATACTGACTCCAGTGATGAAGAGTTAACTGTGGCCGAGGAATTAGAAAAAGAGATATGCAAAGCCACGTCACAGGTAAACAAATCTACGGTTAACACAGATCTTGAGTCCATTGTTAGAGTGGAAATGTGCATCTATGATACTGCTGGCGGTGGTCGTGGATTTTACCTAACAGCAGCGTATAATTATTTACTATCGATTACACCAACAAGTGTTGAAGCCGAACGTGCTTTTTCTTCAGCTGGTTATCTATGTAGTAAATTAAGAAGTTCATTAAGTGATAAAACACTAAATGCGTTGTCGTTTATGAGATCTCATTTTCAAGAAAAGTCAAATAAGTAGATAAGTAATAAGCATTCCGTTTAGGAAAAAGATATTCTTATTTTGTTACGAATCTAAATACTATCTAAGCGTTGTCACAGAATATATAATAGAGCGTTGTGTTGTGATTGTGATTAAATTAATAGGAGAATCTGTTAAGTTATGCTCTTGATAATGTAACATTATTCTGTATGTCCATATTAATCAATAAAAACTTTAGTTTAATCAAAGTCTTTTTACACTTCTTACATTGTCGATTGCTACCTAAAAAATTAAACATTCGATTTCAAAAATATGTTTTAAATTACGTAATTACGTACTTACGTAATTGGACCACCAAAATTCGTAATCAATTACGTAATTAATATATCCGTAATTTTGGAAGCCCTATGTGAGACTTTGCTTCCTGTCAAATTTCATGATTTTAGGTCAACAGCAGGTAGGTATTGATTTATTTGCGAGTATCAAAATATGTCGCATATGTGACCGTATTTTTTTATTGCGTTAACTTTGATGCTTGATTCTTTTAGATATGCTAGGGACCGTAAACCTACGTATTTGATATTAATTTCAACTTGATACCTCCACGCGTTCCTGAGAAAAAGGGTCTTGGCAGACTGACAGACGGACAACGAAGTGATCCTATAAGGGTTCCGTTTTTCGTTTTTGAGGTACGGAACCCTAAAAATGGCTCGTAATTTACATGTCAGGTGTCAATCATTGGTCAAAATACATTCAGGTTTGATGTAAATTATCTGGTTTTACGTGGGAAGTAAGTACGTGAACATTTAAATATTTTATCACCATCTTCTTTGTCAATTATCCAATGAATATTAAACTTTCACTTGCACTTTTACGGCTCCATTTTGTAAAAAAATCTTAAAGATGGCGTTACTAATGAAAAAGGACAGCTAGCTGACCCAACAAACGTTGTCCTGTCCAAATTTCAATAGTTCATATAAAAAATTGGACATTGTCCAATTTTTCTTTCTATAAAAACTTAATTCGAACTATTACGAACATTTCGTACGTACTTCTTTCTATGGAATTTTTCAAATTCGGGAAAAAATTTACGTAGGTTTTGAAGTGAAAACTTCTTTAGGCGCGTTGGGCATTTTTGAGATGGGACTAAACCATTGATTTCGCGACACCATGACGATACCTCATTTTTGTGAACGCGATTGTGCTCTTTTCCATAGTATTTTTGTATGATTTATTTATAATTTATTTATGATTATTTGTCATTTAGTTTTTACATAAGTCGATTCTGTATAGTTTCAGCTATACACACGTATTTTTTATTTTGGTGTAGCTGCAGTAGTTTACTATATAATAACCTTTAAGTTGGAAATGGCACAAGGCACTTGCGCGGTATAAATTCCGATCGCGCGCCGGACACTAGACGCTACCTGAGCGGCCCTCCTGCGGACATATCAGTGGTTAAAGGTTTCGGAAGTATAATTTTTTGTAAACGCGATTGTGGTCTTTATTTAGATAAGGTTACATACTCGTACCAATGTTTTATACAAGTATTTTCCTTCTACCAAGGCGATCTTGTTCAAGTTTTCACTTCTGTCGGCACTCCCTGAGTGCCACCACTTTTTTTTTCTATGGGATTAATTTTTATAGGACTATCCTATTCTGTCGATACTTAAAGCTCATTTAAATGGCCAATACACAAACCTCTATAAATCACAATGGAATAAGAAAGTGACATTAGTTTGGGATGCCGTACATAGCACAACATTGCGTCAAGAAGGACACCAGCAGAATGACAATTATATTATAATTGACAGATTTAAAATAGGAATGCGTATTCTATCGTCATCATCGCGAAAAGCATCGATTTTCCTCCATAAGTACCGACTGCTGTTACCGAAGATAGGTATCGTTATTATCCTGTATTGGCTCAATCAATCTGCCTAACCCTTTCCCAACTATTTTGGGGTCAGTTTCCAGTCAAACCGAAAGCCATATCCTGTAATAGCTAAACAGTTTTTTAAGAACTAACTTTAAATAACATTTTTTTTTTCCTGCATGTGACCTAAAGTGGCGAATCTGGACAATGTCGAAATAATTACGTGCTTTTATTAATATTTTAACTTATTAGCATGAAAAAGGTAGAATCGTTCGGACGCGACGGTAAAACTGAAGCCATTTTCCAGGCGGTTTCATGATCGTTTTAGTACATAAGTGGTCACTGCCCTTTCCTTGACATAATCCCCTAATCGTCACTTACGACACCCACCGGCAGTGGTACGTCGACAAACTGTCAAAAACTCAGGGCTATGAATAGAGCTCCTTTCCATTCCTAGAAACAGATACACAACACGTTCTATTCATAGTTAAGACCACCATGATGTGGAATAAAAACTTTTTGCAGCGTACCAAAGAGAATAGAATCAAATTAATCCATATGACGTCATTGAATTCAAACTTACTGTTTATTAACGGCCATTTTTTGTTCAATATTTAACTGTAACACATAGCTAGTCAGTTTGACGGATTGGCGACGAACGCCCCAAGCTAAACGTGAGCTTATACAAGTGAATTGACCGAAAATCTTTATGTTATTCATCTAACCCTTAACTCTATAACAATAGGCACTATTTTCCCCTGATTCAACTGCAAAATTATCTTGGGCAGACTTTGCTTAGGCTAGTTTACAGTGATCTTTAAGTTTGATGGCTGGTAAGAGGGGATAGGGGTCAAGTTTGTCTGGTAGAGGATAGTAAGTGATAATATACGCCCATCGCTAAATCGGATATTCGGCTTAATCACGTTGGTTTTGTTTTACGATCGGTCGTGAATTGTTGCGACTAATCGCTTTGTGAATGTAGTGGAGGCGATAGAACGTGGTGTCTCTGTACGTTTATATTACTAGGGTTCTTTCTTAACGGTAACAATCTATTAAAAAAAAGTGGTGGCACTCCGGGAGTGCCGACAGAAGTGAAAACTTGAACAAGATCGCCCTGGTGGAAGAAAAATACTTGTATAGAACATTGGTCCGTAACCTTATCTAAATAAAGAGTACAATCGCGTTAACAAAAAATTAATTCTTCCGAAACATTTAAAGAAAAAAAAAATACTTGCATAGAACATTGATCCGTAACATAATATAAATAAAGAGCATAATCGCGTTTACAAAATCTTTAAAGTAAAAATACTTGCATAGAACATTGATCCGTAACGTAATATAAGAAAAAAGCACAATCGCGTTTACAAAAATGAGGTGGCGGTAACGGTGTCGCGAGTTCAATTGTTTTTTCCCCATCTCAAAAATGCCCAATGCGCCTAAAGAAGTTTTCACTTCAAAAACCGGCCAAGTGCGTGTCGGACCACGCACAATGAAGGGTCGGAACCTTTCATTGTGCGTGGTCCGACACGCACTTGGCGCAGTTGGGATGAATTTGTCTCAAGAACAAACTTAACTTTATAGTTGAATTTTTTTTTATTTCTGCTATAAGGGTTCCGTTTTTGCTTTTGAGGTACGGGACTCTATAAAGAAGATTTAAATTACTTATCCTTTAAACTATCTTCAGCGTAGCCCGTTCTGAACTCCTGAAGTTCAGAACGGGCTACTTCACGCACAGCTTCATTTTTAACCGACTTCAAAAAAAGGAAGAGGTTCTCAGTTCGTCGGAATCTTTTTTCGGACTAATTTACCGACTCCTTAACAATATGGAAAATGTCCTGTACCTAAATATTTTAATTGTCACCAAGAAAAGCTACCGGGCGTTGAAATTTTTCTATCAAGTCACATTAGTCACCTCTCTGAAGAAATCCAAACTACCAGTTAAGTAATGCTAAGACAATATCTCATTACATTTCAAAGTACAGGCTCTAGTAAATTAAGCACTAAGTATGCTTATGAAACCCTAAGATACCAAAATTGTCATCGAGAGTGGATGTCGAAAACGAAACGAGACTTCGTGGTCGACTGGTTCAGACTGATCGAGGTGCTAAGTTTACCTGGCCACCATAAAATGTAAAGGAAGAAGTTTCACTTAGACTAGGAAACCATAACCATCTACATACCCTTGTCCCATGTTACGTGGGGTCAACAATTATTTATTTTTCTTCCATTCTCCCCTGTCAGCTGTCACTCTATCATTCACTCCTTTTTCTTTCAAATCATTATAGAATAAGAAACTAGCGGCATCTACATCGTCACATGCAAACTATGCATCAAAGACCTGACGTCACACAAGTCCTGCATTGCGCAATTAGAGTTTACCGCGTGAACGACATATATTTATGACTATCCGACATCAATCGTTGGGTATAGATTGTGCAATCCACGAAAACGCGCCCCTCTCCGCGATTACTGTACTGTAAGCTGTACTTTTTAGTACTGAGCGGAGCGGAGTGGAGTGCGTCTTCGTGGATTTCACAATCTATAGTTGTCCGCCAGACACGACACCCGTCTGGTCGGAGGATCCTCCCTTTTCTATGGAGTATGAGTGAACTTTATACCCTGTTCCTCATGCCTCCAAAGGTGCAGAGAAAATAGGTTTGCTGTGGGAACGAGACTGTTATGTAACATCTTCGGCAGCAACGAGAGAGTGTATTTTTGGCAATGCTTAGATATTCCCAGTTCTTTTTTTTTCTGTCTCAATGAAGGGGCAGTCAGTCTGCCCTGGAGCAGAACAGTCAGTTACTGTGAGGTTTTCGGTTGCCACATGTGCTTATTTTTGACAACAACAAGATTAACAAACCTAGTGAGGTGACAGAAATCCGAAAATCTCACAGACTGTCCTCAACTGTCCTCTCAGGGCAGGTTAGTGGAATGAAAAAGCATTGAGGTTGACACAACATGCTGAATACTTATTTTTTTTTATTTGTGACTATATTAGCAATAATTGTTTGTTAGTTTTATTCTAATATGTATTTTTGATCAGAATTTAAATGTTGACTCTCTTTGAGTAGGGTGAGTGAAAAAGCTTAAACGATTTTGGTTATATCTATCCCAATAATAAAAAGAACGCGTTTCTATGTAACTTTGTAAAGTTATTAGCCTTCTGCCCCTTCCCACCAGTTAAATTTAGCTCGTTATCGGTTCATAGTTCGGTGGATAATAATTGCGATAGTTACCACTTTGCCACACCGACCTACCTAACGAGGTAATGACGGACTTGAGACTTGTGACTACATCATTTTTACATTATTTAGAGAGTGGCTGCGGAGGGGTTACATTTGATTTATTGGTCGAAGCTTATGATTCTGAAGATTTATTTTGTTTGGGAGGAATTCTACCGTTATGTTGCTTATTTATTAAACTTTGTACACAATAAAGGTACAAAGGTGGACTTAATGCCTGACTTAATGCCTTAGTCATTCTTGACCAGTCGATCAAGGCTGGTGTAGAGATAACATGGCAAGTGCATTGTGAAAGGCAATGTTGGAGATGGTGAAACGAGCCTACCAGGTGAACTGGTCTACCAGGGGTTCCCAATCTTTTAACATACGCACCCCCCTAACTTTATTTTAAAATCACTACGCCCCTGAATTACATTGTAAAAGCATAACATTGTAAAGCGAGCGAAAGTGAGGTCGAAAATGTATGAAATGTTAGACCTTGGATAGGTTAGATTTTCTTTTGATCATTCAAACAGAAATAGAAGTTACTTTGTCAACTTATGCAGAAAAGTTGCAGAATCAAAAGAATATAGAATGGAAGAGTGAACGAAGCCAGATCGAAAATTGTAGCAAGCCGCGGATAGGTTCGGTTTTCTTTAGTCCATTCATACAGAAATAGAAAAACTTATTTTGTCGACTTATGCAGAAAAGCTGAACCTCATTTTACAGCACCTAAGGTTTTGGCAACTAGCCTTAACCTTTTCTAATACCAAGAACATAAAATTTAATAAATCTATACTTTATTTTTGGAGCCGCCGCCCCCCCATTGGTCATTCTGCGCCCCCTCATTGGTCACTCTACGCCCGCCAAGGGGGGCACGCCCCACCTGTTGGGAATCCCTGAGCTAGACAAAACCAACAGTACACATTACTTGCTGGTGCAGAACTCTAGTTTGAAACAGCTGGAAGTCGTGTGAGAGACGTCATTCTCCAGCAATAGGAACGCAGAGAACATTTTGCGTCTCCAGTTAAGTAAAGATCAGCCAAGAAGAATAGGGAACAGCTAGCTGGCGAGAAATGCTAAAGATAAGAATGAATAGTGGTTCACTGCGTCTTCCTAAAAGAAACCATTGAGACAGGCGGCACTTAGGTAAATATATTGCTTTTCAAGTAGTAGAATCTTGAATAGGAATTGATTCGTAGGTTTTATTGCTTTTCGAGTACCAAGTTCAAGTCTTGAGATTCGAGGAACACTATGGATTGCTATCAGTCTGATATCGAATAATTCCTTTGGTGTAGCTAATGGTTATAGTGGTGGCAGGGGCATCGACGCGAAAACTGTTACTTACCATGGACCCGTCGGTTATTTTTTTTTAAATCAGCTGCAAAAATTTCAACGGTTTCAGAATCATGTACTGAATTCAGGGTAATAGTTTTGGGTTTGCGGACGGTGAGCAATGGGTAGCTCGCCGTCCGATAAGGACCAGGCCCGGGTCGACGGCGCGTTGTGTTCCACGCGCGCCTCAAAGAGATGTCAGCAGAATTGACGGGGTCCGCTAGGGCCGATGCCTGCTGGGATTGCGAATAAAACCGAAAGGGAGATCGTGGCAACAGGGCAACCGAAGGAACACGGGTGGGTTTTAGTCAGTAAGAGTCTGACACGCCCTCCTCCCGCTCCGCTTAGAGCGGGAGAAGTTATTTGATAATTTCCCACCTAGAAAAAAGGTACCCATACTGTTTCCGTTCCTTTTCCTTATCTAACCTAAACTTCCGAGGTCATATCGTGATAGGTGTAAACAAAAACAGACCATAATCAATAAGTTCAAAAGGGCGTATGAAAACATTTGATAAACGATCCCACGCCGTTCTCAAGTTGAGTTTTTACTGGTGATATATTGAATAATTAACTCAACACCGGTAATTAACGGTGGTGGTGATTAATTATTGGACGGTCATTGACACGTAACTTTTTATAATGATTTGTTATTGTTTATGTATTACTTAAAATACCTATTGGTTTGTGGTTAAGTAATTCAGTCAGAAACGATGTAAGTTCGGATTCATTGTTAAATTCGAGTCATTAGTAGGTACTCGTACTTTGTGGCCTATTCATTGATGCATAACTAAATTAGTAATTAACAGGAAAATATTTGGTAGGTTTGTCAGGGAAAAGAATTCTGAATTTGTACTTTAAGTATAACCACTGATAGGGTGAGTTTTAGAATGAACCTTCATTTTTAACCGACTTCCATAAAGGAGGAGGTTATATGTTCGACGCGTCTGTTTTTTTTTTTTTTTTTATTTATTTTTATGTATGTCCACCGATTTCTCCGTCATTTGTGGAACGATTTTGAAAATTCTTTTTTGTTTGAAAGGGTATGCTCCCAAATTGGTCCCATATAAATTTTATTAACTTTGCTTGGGTAGTTTTTGAGTTAGCTACAAAATACGTATTTTTTTTCCTACTTAGTATGTAGATGATATGATAAGTTCCTGACACTGGTAGTAGGTAGTGGTATTCGAATGTGTGTGGGGTACCACAACTAAAAAGTGAAAAATAAAAACTTTTTACAAAAAAAAAACTACCGACTTCCAAAAAAAACACTATAAAGTGAAAAATAACTTTAATTTCGGAAGTCGGTGGCAAGAAACGAAAACACAAAACCCAAGACACCGACTTCCGAAATTAAAGTTATTTTTCACTTTATAGTGTTTTTTTTGGAAGTCGGTAGTTTTTTTTTTTGTAAAAAGTTTTATGTTTGTTATATCAAAAAGTCCAAGGGGGCTTTTTTAATAGGTAGCCTACCTGATAAGCTCAATTACAAGGACAATAATTGTAGTATCTTCATTAATAATTTTTCACAAACATGATCTCTGAATTTTTTGTTATTGAAGTGAATACTTCTTTAGGCGCGTTGGGCATTTTTGAGATGGAAAAAACAAATGAACTTGCGACACCGTTACCGACACCTCATTTTTGTAAACGCGATTGTGCTCTTTATTTATATTACATTACGGATCAATGTTCTATGCAAGTATTTTTACTTTGGACATTAAAATTGTTCAAGTTTTCACTTCTATCGGTACTCCCGGAGGACCAGTTTTTTTTTTTAAATTAAAATCCATTATACAACATATAAGACCAGCTCTGAGCTTATAAAAGTTGCAAGTTAATTCAAACTCAATCAACAGACAATTTATAGGCGGGTTCCCCCAAAAATATCACTCACAAATAAGTTTTTTTAAATAAATCTATCATTCAAAATAGAAAGAAAGAAATAAAGAAAAAGTATTTATTGGAACTCGCACAGGAAACCACAAATTGAACTAAAATACACTCATTAAAACATTAATAAAAATAAAAACATTAAAAAATAAAAACAATTAAAATAAAAGCAGAAAGTCCTGTACGAGGCCAAAAGGCTCCCATCTCAGCATATGCTGCGACATTTAAGAAAAAATAAATAAATGACGCAGCGCTGGTATTCTGATAGATTTCGTAAGTAGCTATATAACTAGAACACAAATAGCAACAATTTCCGCAAATATCCAAAATGACACCTACAGCATCACCACACAACAATAGGCAAACTTTTGGCAATACTAACACCATACTAGGCAATAAAGATGACGTCACGAGGTTGCCATTTCTAAGAAACGGGCGGCCTGATGCCAATTGGCAACTGGCATGAATACATTGACCACTTTCTATAGGTTAGTTCGCTAACTCACGCACCGACTTACGGACAACGGTTAGTAAACCACGTGATGGAGTATTTATAGTGGTTGAAGACCCAGTTCGGGTAATTAGAGGCAATGTCTGAATGGACTGGAAAGTTTTGAAGCTTCAGGACTTTGTATCTATTATAGACACCTTTGAATAATTCTTCGGGGAATAAATAAAAGAAGGTATAAGAAGCTTACAGGTTACGACATCCTCATCAGCAGTCAACTGCTGGACAGAGGCTTTAGGAACTTTTGGAATGTCAGAACTTCTTTAAGGGACCAGACACGAGTATTTAGGTTATACAGGGTGGCAGGTCCGACGCGAAAACTATTACCCTTTTTTTTTTTTTTGGGTGGGAACTTATCAAATAACTTCTCCCGCTCTGGGTGAAGCGGGAGGGCGTGTCAGACTCTTACTGACTAAAACCCACCCGTGTTCCTTCAGTTGCCATGTTGCCGGGGGGCCACGATTTCCCTTTCGGCCCTTATTCGCAGCTGCAGCCCCGGCAGGCATTGGCTTGGCCCTAGCAGACCCCGTCAATTCTGCTGACATCTCTTTGAGGCGCGCGTGGAACATAACGCGCCGTCGACCCGGGCCTGGTCCTTATCGGACGGCGAACTACCCATTGCTCACCGTCCGCAAGCCCGCGCCTACGGTGGCTGGAAATCGGCCTGCGATTCCCGATGCCCAGGGCGTCTCCTCCTGCGGCGGCTAGGGGCGTGAGGACGCGAATTTTGCCTCTCCCTCACGTGTTCCGCCTTTTCCTTCGCGAGCAATACTGCTTCGCAGAAGGAGGTGACGGCCTCCCATATAGTATGGGTACCTTTGAATGGAATTACCCTTGATTTATCAAATGCCCGTATACTGTGATGATTCCCTAATTATCTCAGTATATGGTCACTTGAAAGTATCAGAATTGACGTTTCCTCTGCCGATTTTTTGTTTTCTAGGGAGGAGATTTAACTAGAGATTTTCATGGTTCAGTACTTTTTTTAACTGACTGCTTTGATGGCATAGGTACCTACAGAGTTTAGAACAAACGTTTTACTCTCAAAAACTGTATTTTCTTCTCAGCAAGCTCGCACGATACGACGCGACATACCTTGCTTCATAATTGAAATGTCTCGACCCGGGAACCGATTGGCGACAACCCCGTTCTTAATAGCCTTTATGTATGCAAATAAGTGTTTCACGATACACGATAATTATAGCTTTCACATACTACATACTAGTAAGTTGTAACACTCATAGTTTCTACACACGACGTGTTAGAGAAATTATTAAGTCCAGTTTTTGTTTCTTTGTGCGGTACGGTATCCTACTTCTAAGTTTTAAGAACAATTCGCTCTAAACAAACTGAACGCGATTAGCATATAAACTACGTTTAAGGACTCCCAGTCATTATTTTCTGTGTAATAAATGAACACACTGACAGCTCTTGAACGCGGTTAAGATGTGCTGATCGCGTTCAGTTTCGTCTGTAAAATTCGCCCTTAATACTTTAATATATGTGGCGAAAAAATTAAGGGGCTTGTGGCTAAGTAATAACAGTCGCACGGGTTGATCGATCAGGTTAAGCTACGCTTGCCGCGGTTGGTCCGTGGATGGGTGACCATCTTTACATACCAAGACCCTTCCATGCCTCGGAAAGCACGTTAAGCCGTTGGTCCCGGCTGTTATTTGTAGATCTTTGACAGTCGTTACGGGTAGTTAGAAGCCCAAGTCTGACAACCAGTCTTACCAAGGGGTATCGTGTTACCTAGTAACTAGGTTGTGGAGGTCAGATACGCAGACGCTCCATGTTAACTACTGGTATTCAGCTGCATCCGATTAGATTGGAAGCTGACTCCAACATAGTTGGGAAAAGGCCACAAGAGATTTGTAAAATGTCACTAAAATTACTATTCCGACTATTTTCTTGTCTTCAGAGATGAAGCTGACATGATGACGATAGTGCAACGGTGAGCCATACGTACGACTCATAACAAACGGATATGACAGCGTAACATCAGAAGTGATCACCCAAAGCACTGGCGAATTAGATGGCGGAAGAAGACTCGGATGAGGTTCACGATAGATCCTAACAGAGGGATATTGCAAAGCTTTCGTTTTAGATGCTGGAATGATGCTAATGCTGTCGTTATGGGGAGTTAGAAGCCCAAAAGTCTCACAACCAGCCTTACCAAGGCTGCCCCCGATAGAAAAAAAGACGCATCTAGCATTTTTTCCAGATTTGAGTTATATACATTGCCGAAATCAGAAAAAAAGGCGCATCTGCCAGATATATAACTCAAATCTAGAAAAAAAATTAGATGCGTCTTTTTTTCTATCGGGGGCAGAAGGAGTATCGTGTACCCAGTAACTGGGTTGTGGAGTTTAAATAGGTAGTCGCTCCATGTAAAATACTGGCATTCAGCTGCATCCAGATAGACTGAAAGCCGACCCCAATATGTGTAGTGGAGAAAAGGCTAGGCAGATAATTAATTAAATAAGATGCTTATGTAATCCAGAAGACTAATAGAAAGGTCAGATACTGCGACATTAACAACTTTTTTGGCAATTCTACAGTTAGTTTTGGCTCAAATACGAGACGAGTTCACGGTAGTATAAAAGAGTTTAATTCTGAGTTTATGACTAATCTTAAACACTAAAAAAGTGACGCAATAACATGAAGATTATTGAGACTGTCAACGTTTATCATTCTATTAAATTCAATTTAGAATTTTAGATGAATGTAAATAAATTTTACAATATTTATTTATTTATTTATATATACTTTATTGTACACCACAAAAATACCATATCCTAAGTCTTCCTTACCATTACCGCGCCCCCCGGTCTACTCCCTGATATACAATGGCTGCATTTTATTCATTAAATATTAATAATTCGTACAATACTTTTATCATACTTACGTCTCTTGCGCTCTTCATAATCCTAGTCTTTTTGACATAATGTTTGTATTGGTTTTATGTGTTATAGTCATACAAGAAAGTATATCATCATCAAAGATCCTATCAGGATCACAAATACCCATTTTTTCCCTTAAAGATCTGTACAGGTCTAAGAAAGAAGATTTACCTATATTACCGTTAGACCGGACATAACAGCAGCATCCGAACACACAAAAAGTAAATTAACAATACAAAACAAAAAATCTTTAAACACTTGAGAAGCCCCGGCATCTATTTCGACAGCAAAGTGTTAGCTTTCGCCACAGTTTAAAACGAGCGAAGCCGCTGAGTTTTCTAGTCTCGTTGGGTCAATGACCTGGAAATTGAAAAAGAACTATTTGGCATCCGTTTGAGTCGATGTTACGTGCCGTTTCTTTCATGTTGCTTTTAGGGTTACGTAGAGAAAGTAACTGTTTCATGAAAGCAGCTGTTCTTTAATGACAAGGCAATGTCACTTATGAGCAGTCTCAAGAGGTTGTCTTTCAATAAGTAAATCTTCTATTGTTATGTGCAGTCATAATCAATTTACGACCTTTTACTTCATAGATCGTAAGTTAGGTAATTTATGCTCTATGTGGTCAGGTCAACAGCAAAATGACATTAAAAGTTTCAGGTTCAAAAGATCGATTCCGTGTTAATACACAATTCTAAATGGAATTTCTTCTTCAGAATTATGTATACTTGTAAAGAAAGCTATACTGCCTACACTTAATAAATGAGATTTAATAGCAGGAATTGCGGCGATATTCATAAAGTGAAGGTATTCACTACGGAATTCATGATTCAGTGAACAGCTCACACTTGTCCATTTATTTTTACGCTCAAACTGGATGTTGGATGGTGATATTTGAGAATGTTGGCAGCCTGATTGATCGTGGACGTTTTGAAATAAAATATTCTTAATATATCTACCGTTTTATGAATGAAAACTATCAACAATTTAGTTTAAAAAAAAACTATTTAACAGTGCCTAGAAATCTGAGAAGTTAGGTCACACGTTTTTAGGTTGGAATGCCTAATTTATTTTTGTATGTGTAATGTTTACAAATGTATTTAGTTCCAAGAAATGCTAAATAATTGGGGATTTCAGTAAAAAGCTGTTAGTAGAGAATTCGTTACTTATTCAACTAATGTTACAATTGTTTGGTTCCAGGTTCAATTTATAGTTGAGCACTACTTTCCGTGGGTTTCACAAAAACCGTCTAATATACAACCGAACAGATGAAGTGTCCTTCAAAATTTTTAAAAACTTAAAAAAAAAATGGAATTAGGAGCAGGCGGAAATCTTTGGATAATATTACAAATTTCATAAAAAGCGTCTATGAGTATAGTTATACATATGTATGCAACTAGCACTCCTTTAGCAATAGGCACTGCTTCTTCATTGAAGAAGAGAGAAGAAAATGTTCTCTTCCCTTCATCATTATTCTGTCGCCCTTGCACCTTATAACAATTTACTTGTGTCGACGCACGCAACATGTTTTTTTTAGTTAATTGATTCAGGCGTGATCTTGCGGAAATCCATTATAATACTCTGCATTATCATTAAATATTCTGTCTGCGTTCAGCGCTCGTTGTCGCAACACGCCGTATTCGAGTTCGCGACAAGTCAATCGTCATCCTGAGGATGCCTCGTTGAGAGGTGAAATACGTGTCGATTTTTTTCAGGGTTTTTTACGGCTCTTTAGAAATAGCTAAGCGGAACAGGTTACTAAATATATCCACGTGTATTGTATTTTTTGTTTTTTTCTTCCATACGTCTCTATTAGTCGTCATCTCGGTAGTCATCCCCTTTCTAGCCATATCATCTATCACACAGTCCATTCATCGCTTCTTTGGTCTTCCCCTCCTCGTATAGCCATCGACATTCATACTCAAAACTTTCATCGCGACATTTTCCTCATTTCTCCGCGTCACATGCTCTTTTCTGTTTTTTTCTTTTTTTCTAACCTAGTTAACTAAACAGTCTTGTCCCAGCATGAGCTATTCTCATATATCTTGTGATTCATCTTGCTTCAAAGCAGAAGTAACTTCATCATAATAATACAAGCCTGTATTCAGACAGGTATAAAAAACTATATTAGTGGTTATATTTCTTTGCTTAGTTGAATACAATATTAGAGTTTTGACAAATATTACTTCGAATTAATAACTGCCCCGACATCCCCGTCTGTATGTCCCCCGTTGACAAAGGTCTCCTCCAAATGCCTCCACTTCTCCCTATCCCAAATCGACTCTCTTCCATGCAGTGCTTGCTACAGCCCTAATATCATCTGCCGATCTTCTGAATGGCCTGTCCCCGTTTCCACTTCTTGTCCCTTGTAAACCCGTACATTAACTCCCATCATATCAGTCTTTTATTTCTTACCATTCACAATTCGACAGATTTCCTTCACGCGTTATACAGCGTGACGATTTTTTTTTTCTACCTACCTACCTTAGTTTCGCATAATTATCGCCTGTATTATCTTACGCAATGTCTTTACATACGTCATTCGAGTTAGCAGACCTAATAGTGACGCTTGACAGGCCATTACCCCCTTCTTGTGATTCGGTGAAGGAGGTTAATAGCCTAGGTCTTCTTCAAGGCCCTTCTATGTTTGCTCTATCTTTAGATCTATCATGTGTGAGCAGGTTATGGCTGTGAGAAAAGGGGGTAGTGACCGCAGATATTTAGAATAGGGCAATTTAGTCGTTAGGTGATACAGTATAAGGTATTAGGGCTACCAAAAAAAGTGGGCCCAGAAATGGTGCAAGATGAACTTGTTATAATCACCACGCATAGCAGAACGATGTTGATCCCAGTTTGTTGTTACTGTCAGCTGACATTACACTCCCTGATCACTTTCATGATGTATTTTCCTTTAGCATCATTTTGGTCGAGATACTATGAAGTAGGCTTTGTTAAGTAATTATTAATACTCTTTACACACAAAACAAATATTCACATAAATGCGAAACCACAAACATTGGTTTCGAAGTGAGTGAGTGAGAATGAAACCTTAAAAACACAACCTTTTTCAAACATTCCGAAATCAACAAACTCAGTTCCATGAATTTCCACTAAAACGCAAAATACTCATTGAGAGAGCTTTAAAAAACTTCAAAAAGCATGTTTGTAAGTGGTATAGCAAAATGTTTGAGTGATTGCAGCTTACCGGCCGACGGCAAATGAGGCCCATTCATTATACGGATAGACAGTATTACTTTTATTTGCCACAACTAAGTGAGAAGGAATAGCATCCTGTGTAGGATGCGACAGCAAATTAAGTGTGCGATTAATTTGTCGCAGCGTCGTAATTGATTTATTACTTGTATTAAGTTTATGTACGGTTTATCGGGCTAGTGGTAGCATAACTATGTTTTCTACAATAATCTATCTACTTTATTGATGTAATGTCTAAATTGTTTTAAGTCAAAATTAAGAATCTGCCTAACCCAATTAACTGTGTAAAATTTAGAAAACCTATTATTAGTTTTTACTTGAATAACTTCTAACAGTTCTAACAAAAAAATACACAATAATTCACTGTCCCCGGCGAATAAAATTATAATCGTAAAAACCAAATTTTACAGGAAAAATAAAAAATTGTTTTTTGGGAAATTTTTATTAATTTATACATAGCGGAATTGTTCAAATACCAAAAGAAAAGTGATTTTTTACATTAATTACAATACACCTTAAAATCTCGTAACTTTTGAAATAACCGTAGGAAATGAATGAAAAAAAATGAGTGTAATGGGACCTCTAAATTTCGAATATGCAATAAAGTTAAAAGTATCGTAACTATCGTACCATTTCATTCGCCGGGGACAGCGAATTTACAATAATTTTGGAATCAGGAACATAAATAGATTGAAGGAAGAATAAAGAATTAGGAAAATACAAATGCTTTGCCCACGCGCATTTTACTTCTACAAAATAATTAAAAGCAAGTTTGTCTTTCAGGAAAATATCAACAAATAATAAAAAAGTTTTGACCGCTTGCCTAGTGTGTCAAGAATGCATTCACTAATGACAAGATAACATCTAGCTAATATTTTTAGCCTGCGTTTCTTCAGAAGTTGTTGTCCTAAAATATTTAGGTTAAACGACAAATTCTCAAACGTAGTCAACTATAGATACTTGTCTCCATTAATTTTCTTTTGCATCTTTATTGTTTGTTTGTTTGACATTTATTTTAAGTAACTTTTCCTGAATGCTTCAAGTATTATCAGGTTTGAAGGTGAAATGTTAGCTTTGATATACTTTTTTGTTTTGTTTTTTTTTAAATCATTCACTAAACTATGATCCACGTCAATAACAAGTCGATTAATTTCTACAATTAAACTTGCATAAATCTTTTTTGCTGACCGTCCCCAGTTGTAATGTGTGGGAAAACAGCGCAGGCGTCATCGCTAATTTAGTGCAAACATGCAGATGCGCGCGCGTCGTTTTGCTCGCCGCCGTCCTGTTTGTTTCGGTGGTGCGTTTGTGCGACTACCCACATCCAAGTTATGCAACCATCCGGTACAAGTGTGGCTTAATTGCCTGACTAATGATTTGTGGCTGTGCCTTGTTTGAGGCAATTTTATTGATGCTTGTCTACAACATCTAACTTTAAATGTTTAAGATTTTTTTGTTTTGTTTGCGTCAGAAAATGAAGAGGAAAAATATGAATGGATGGCTTGGTTTGGTTTTTAAAGCGTATGTCAC
This sequence comes from Agrochola litura, assembly GCA_949152395.1. Taxonomy (NCBI): domain Eukaryota; kingdom Metazoa; phylum Arthropoda; class Insecta; order Lepidoptera; family Noctuidae; genus Agrochola; species Agrochola litura. The sequence continues at coordinate 20,718,468 of OX424508.1, read as the reverse complement.
ACGCAAATAAGGAAACAGATAAAAATTTAGGAGAGACAGATTCGACTAATTAGAAAATAAACGTGTCTTACTTTTTGAAAAGGATAAATAAATCTGTGGCGAGAGAGTTCTTACCCAAACCGTTCGTTCCACTTGCTGAAGATGTACCACCTGGACATGAGTTGTCTTGGGTAACCTGAAAGTCTTTAAACAGACTCCAGACCCAGGTCAGCCGAAGCAAGGAAAATCTGTTCAGGTGGAGATTCCTAGACGACTCCGCCTTCGAGTGTGAATGTGGTGCTGTTCCACAAACGATGGAACACTTAATGTCCTGTCCTGTCAGCTGCATGTTACAGGAACTGATGGACGCTAGTGGTGGCGCCACACACGTGGACGAATTCTGGGCCGAGTCTATTTAGATTGCCATCGACACGCTAAGAAGAAAATAATAAATCATAAATTATTGTTATGTAATAATTACTTACCTAAGTTTTTCATTATCAACTTCTGCCCGCGACTTCGTCCGCGAGCCTATAACCATCTTCAAGAATTGGGCTATCCAATGCAAAAAGAACAACAAATACATACAAATATACAAATTTTTCCTCTTTTTAGTACCTATAGATGTTTAGACAAACAATATTCAATTACTGAACAAAATCTAATGTTATTTACGACTCCTTTAATTTCAGAAATCCTAACAGACAACTTAATTTCATCTCTCAACTTTCATGTTAAATCTCCAAAATCACAAGGTAAACGCAAAGCACGTCTAACTTAACATAACAATCTCTCTGAAGACTCGAAACGTTGTTCAAGTATCACTTCACTTAGCCCCAACTTGGGCTAGACGGTACAAATAACTTATTTAGCTGCACAAAGCTGCCGCTCTGCCATTCAGTTAGTTCCACTATTGTGTTAGTTTGTCAATTAAAATCTGTATTGTTGCCCATTCAGACGGTTTGTCTGAGTTGGGTGGTTTTAGAAAATCTGGATTTTGTATAAGATTTCGTCTAAAAGGTGGTTTTATATCGACGAGTTGAGACGTGGATGTTTGGGCGAGAATTGAAATTTGTATGGCAAAATTTGCCCATCTTTGGTGTGAAAGATCTAGATGCGCAAGGATGTGCGAGGCGAGAATTGAAATATTTGTTAGTACAATATTGAATTTTGGGCACGCGCCGGCTCGCTCCGGCCATCGCGAGACATCTCTGCATACTATATTCTCGGCTGGCCGGCGCGCCAGACATGGCTGGCCGGGCAGCGCGTGATAGCGCGAGCCGGCGCGAGGCAGCGCTGAACATATTTCGGTGTAAAAGGGTAAGCGTGATTTTCAATACTCGCCCATCCCATCCATACCTCCCCTCGCCGGTATAAAATCACCGGTGTTGAGGTAAGAGGAAAATTTCTTAAAAACATAAATGGGCACGTAACTGGCGAAATGTGGGTTGACTATAGAGACACCTCTGTCTAAGCCTTCGGGGTGAGCAGGCGTAATGCTATCTTATGTTACAGGTGCATGATTTCCACTTTGCAGAAGCAATTTTCCATTTTTTCATTACATTTTCTTTTCTATTTTGCAGAAAGTGAATAAATAATTTGGTGTCAGAAAAAGGCAGATACAAGGTAGCACCGTGTCGATGAATTATAAATCTTAGCAATATGCAACACGGAACAATACAGAAAACTGCAATAATAAATACTGTTTGGTAAGTTCTAATCTATTATGTAAAGTTAAGCACAGTATTTCTATTTTCTTCCTGTCCCTCAGGAATCAATGCATTTCAGAATACAAACGAATGCAAATTTCCATGTCCATCAATTATTAGATTTATCAAGTATAATAATTTGAATTCAGAACTGAGTACTTAATTGTTGTTGTGTTTTGATTTCCGTGTGAACTATATAAAGCTGTAAAACTATTTTCCTATCTTGTCGTGCCTGCGACTTTAGCAGCTCTCCTCCCATTTATATAAATTACATTAAGTTAAAAGAGTATTAACAACTCTTTATACTTTCACGTCTGCACCAAGTGCTAAGGGCTACTGATAGAAATCCGATGACTGACGAAACACGAAGTTTGCCGAGGGACATTGAGAAAATAGAAATACTGTACTGACAACTTACTGTTGCCAACTTTGTAGTCACTGCTACTGAGTACATAAAGTGCCTTTACTACACTACGTACCGAACTATTAAACACTGCAAGGAATATAAGGCACTACCTCGGTATGTCCATACACTACTTAAGGATCTAAAAAATCACTTCAACGGTTAACCAAGCGAATCTCAAATTTGGAACGAACTAAAGATCTCCGCCATCAAGCGTTCCATATTTAAAAGGGTTCGATCTTCAAAGGTAAGATAATAAATCAAATTTTGTACTCCCGCCATTCCTTAGGGATCGTAGTGCAACGGTCTTACGTCACGCATTGCGTGTGAGTCGTCCTTTACAACGTTTACTACTTGCTATAAATAGGGATGTGAAAAATTATCGATACCTGGGTAGTAAGTATCGGTATTTCTGTAGCTGTACTGTATAATTATTTACACTCTATTAGCATTGTCTCTGTAAGTTACAACATTAGTAAAAAAAAAAACCATGGTCTGAATAGTGCGGATTGGACAAGATGGACAGATAACTACAGTAAGATAAATACCTATGAGTTTTGACCTTTTTTTAAATTATATTCTGGTGTACATGGTACATGTATCGATATCACAAATGAGAACAATATCGATACTTTTGATTCGATTACCACCCCTAGCTATAAAACCCTGTGACATTACTCCGTAGTACGTAGTACATGTAAGGGGTGTTTAACACGGGATGATGGTACATAATGCTTGGATATTAGTTCATTTATATCAAACTGGTCGGCGCACGCGACTGTTGGCGTTTAATGAGTACAATAGTAATGAAAACTACGATAATGTGGGTATGAAATGTATTAAAATAAAAGTCAGTAACTTTCCCACTTTACCGAAATTAGTTACGCTTTTCAACCGTGTTCGAAAGAAAACAAACTCGTGAATTTTGGTAAAGGTGTAAGGTACCCAAACAGCAGCAGATCCAAAATATTGGGCAAGTAGTTTCGGTTCTACGGAGACGCATATCAAGAAGCCGTGATACACACGATTTTGGAAAATTTTGAAGATCTTTTGCGAAATAGTTGCGAAAGATATCGCTTATCGTCGTCACAACGACATTGACCACTAACCTATTAACCTAACAAATGAGATTTTTAGGGTTCCATACCTCAAAATTAAAAGACGGAACCCTTATATAGGATCACTCGTGTGTCTGGGTGTCTGTCTGTCCGTCTGTTACAGCCAATTTGCTTGGACCAACCAATAGATTCGGAGCAAATAAGTTGAAATGTGGTACACATATGTATTTCTGTGACCCAAACACGGACGTGAAAAGTAAATAAATGAATTCTGAATATGGGGATCACTTTTGGGGCTAAATAAGAATATAAAATAAAAAAGTTTTGCAAACTGTACCGTGTGACATATCAAATAAAAGGGCTTATTGCGATGATCTCAAATATTCTTTTTAATAATTTTTAAATAAATGCTTTTAAAGATATTTATGAAAATAGATGAAAATTGTCGGCCCTTATCTCCGAAACTACTGAGCCTACAATTTTGGAAAAAATACTGAGAATGGTTCTTTACTCATAGATTACAGGAAAACCTATAAGAAGCCTGTGGTCTTAAAAAATAACATGGTAAATCTCTCAATATTGTGCGTACAAACTTACATTTTGCAGCTGGAATGTATGGGAGAAAATTTTTGAAGTGAAAACTTCTTTAGGCGCGTTGGGCATTTTTGAGATGGGAAAAAACAATTGATTTCACGACACCGTTACCGACACCTCATTTATGTAAACGCGATTGTGCTCTTTATTTGAATTACATTACGGATCAATGTTCTATGCAAGTATTTTTACTTTAAAGGTTTTGGAAGGTTTTTTTTAATTGTTCATCTTTTCACTTCTGTCGGCACTCCCGTAGTACCACTATTTTTTTTTCAACTACAATGTTAAGTTTGTTCTTGGGATAAATTCATCCCAACTAAGGAGCCCTTCATTGCGCGTAGTCCGACACGCACTGGGCCGGTTTTTTTTTAGTTTTAGAACACTCAAAAATCAAAAAACTAAACTTTGATTAGAGATAATGAACCACAGAATTTATCAGAAGGCTAAAAGTCACCCAAAGGGCAATGGAGAGGGCTATGCTTGGAGTTTCCCTACGTGATCGAGAAATGAGGAGATCCGCAGGAGAACCAAGGTAACCGACATAGCCCGAAGAATTGCGAAACTTAAGTGGCAATGGGCAGGGCACATTGCTCGTAGAACGGATGGCCGATGGGGCCAAAAGGTTCTGGAGTGGCGACCGCGTACCGGAAGACGTAGCGTTGGAAGGCCTCCCACAAGATGGACCGATAACCTTGTGAAGGCCGCAGGAATCCGCTGGATGCGGAAAGCACAGAATCGGTCGAAGTGGAGGTGCTTGGGGGAGGCCTATGTTCAGCAGTGGACGTCTTTCGGCTGAAATGATGATGATGAATGAACCACAAAACCACAAGGTTATTTGTTGCGACTTCCTACACACGTTACACGTCGTAGTTAGTAGATAACTACGAACTATGGTCCGTCGTCGTATCTCGCACATTTGCGCACAAATCGGACAGCTTGAACCGTTTTATAAATTAAATATTTATTTACAGTTCTAATTACTTTGTTGATATGAGTTATCACCAGCTGTTGTCGAGGTCATGATTCAGGAAATAGTAGAGTTATCACTAATTATTACGCCTCATTTATTTTTTGACACGTTTTCGGCTCTTTTTTTTCTTTTAATTTGGACATTAAGGAGAGATTTGTGACGTGCTTGTCACGCACAAGTTGTAATGGGTTCTTTAAATAGTAGTTCGTTGGTAGATTCTCTACTTAGCTAATAGCAGTTATAAATCGAAGCCATGGCCATTCCGGGAAACTTATTATTGTCCATAGCGTTTCTTGCCCATTCTTCTCCATAGTTCCTATGGAGAAGAACGATCCTACTACGCTTTGGAATACTAACGCTACAATTTTCTACATTTTTTTAATCAAATTAGATTTGTTACAGCTCTAGCGGCAAACATGTCATTTGGTTTAATTTATTTTGTTTATCTTTTATACAGATTCTTTTATTTTAGATTTTGTGAATGTGAGAACGTTGTAGGCTCTAGACTTATGGACCATTTTCTATTTTACTAAGTACCTGGTACACACGGCTACACATCAAGCTATACATTTCCAATATAAGCCGACCTCTCATTGTACGGAAATCCTATACCATGCGAGATCAGCATAAACTGGAATTGTATAGCTTGATGTGTAGCTGTGTGTACTTGTTGATAGACCTAGGTATACTGTCCTCTCATACCTATTAACACTGTAATTTGAAAACATTGAAGAAACCATTTATTTTTAAAACCGTGAAGTTTCTTGCCGGCTCTTCTCCATAGGAAGCGACCAATTGGAACCGTGCACCTAGCTTCTGACGTTTCATAAGTCCCCTTTATTTTCGTTTATAACGACTTCGAAGGGACGATAGGATTTTAACGTCGCTATAGCCAATAGTCGTTATAACCAAAAATTATCCTTAGTAAACAGAAATGTTGGGACCTAAAAATATCGTCCTAATAACCGGTACGTTGTTTTAAGCGATGTCGTTATAAACGGTTTTGACTCTAACTTCATCTTTCTGACTAACCTACTTCTTAGACAGTTCAAAAGTGCCTGTTATTGGTTGAATTGAAAATGCTTTGAGTTTATTAGCTTCTAACAGTTCCACTGCAGTGCGAAGACTAAATTTAGAGACTGACAAAGAGAGCAGAACCATTAAGCCTTATTTAGGTGCCTTCTTCATCTCTCGTCTTCATAATCGGTAAGAACTTATTAAGAATAAGTAGCTCATACATAACATGGTCAGCAAGATGGTAGCGGGTAATTAATTACTTAGAGTTCAGCAGACGTACATTTTAGTATCGCTACTCGTGGATTCTGTGCACCTCAGTGTTAACACAGATTAGAAAGCTAAATTAAGTGTCCATAAGGTTCATTTCATTTCGCATTTCAAAAGTTCTGCCGAAATAAATCACTGCTTTTCTCCCACACTTTCCACTTAAACTGTTTTTGTACATTGTAAGTAAGTACAACCTTATGTAGGTCTAGGATTTTCTTACATTGTAACATAACCACCTCCTTCGCAGACACTTTCATTTCTCACGCAATACTAATCCTCAATTAGTTTATTTACTTTACTTGTACTTCACGTATAAATAAAGAGATACCTTCCACTAAAGAAAAACCTACCTTATTTTTTTTGCTTTAAAGTTTATATTACAATGGTTGATGTAATTATCAAGTCTTTCTTATCATGAAATGTGATTAACCCACTTTACTATATGTAGGTATAATGTTAGACAAATATTTGTGAAGGAATCACTCAAAACTGAAAATCTGTGTCGAGCTTTTCTGGAGTGTAAACTTTCATAGTTTCTATTGTGCAATGGTTGAGTAACAGTTTGAGTAAATATTTTGTGTGTTTTAAAGTTAATTCATGAATAACTCACAGGGAAACTGAGTAGGAATATATGCGATGAAATGTAAACCACCTTATTTTGCAAGAAATAATAATTTTGCAATGCATATAATTATTTACATAGCAGGTAATGGTATTTGAATTTGTGTGGGGACCAAAACTAAAAAGTGAAAAAAAAAAACGTGTGGCACTTGGGGACTGCCGCGGTAAAGCTATTGCATAGCATTTGTAACCTCCATACTTCCTATTTGTCAACGCTACACTTGGGATGATGACGTGATGACATAAAACAAAAATTACGTTCCCATGACAACATCACGTTGTCATGGGAACCGTCATTACATGGTAGACGGAGTGGGGGGTGTTAGGTTTTATTTTCGTTACGTTACGGAATTTCTTGATTCAGCCGCCGCGCTCAAAGCCCGCGATTAAAGCTATGCAATAGCTTAAAAAATAAAAACTTTAAAACAACCGGCTTCCAAAAAAAACACTACAAAGTGAAAAATTACTTTAATTTCGGAAGTCGGTGGCAAAAAACGAAAATTCAAAACCTAAGACACCGACTTCCGAAAGTAAGTGGTTGGTGGTTGTGTTGGTTCAAAACTGTGCCACTTCAACGTCATAACGGCATCACCGGTGACAGCGCAAAGGTCATGGCTGCGTTTTTTGGGGCACAGAGAAAATTATTCAAGTCACAATCGTATCATCATAATGTAAATCAATCAAATCCCACTGCTGAAAACGTATCTCCCATTAACCGCTAAAGGAGAAACTGTCACCATACTTGATAGAATTTGGTGACATGGTAAGAATTATGTAATGCAGTATTTTTTAAATTTTTTTTTTACTCTGGCCTCACGCAGTATTGACCACTAAGGTCTTGGCTGCTTAACCGGACTTTCCTATGGGTGCCTTAAGCTTCTACATTTAGAGCCTCCAGCCAGGAGCAAATAAACAATTCTACATTAAAATTAAGCGAACGCTCGCTAAGGGCACCCCCTGTGGGGTACGAACCTCGGCTTAGTGCGTCGCGTGGGGAGGACAGCAAGAAGGGACAGGCTGGATCAAAATTGGATTATCATCATAAGTATTTATTTTATTTATTTGTTGATTTAAACTGTTTATCGGCCCATATGACTAATATCTTCGGATCACTGTATAGTTCTTCCTTCATTTAGCGAGGCCAGTGATACCGTATCAGATATGATACGTCAGCTTACAGCCAAGGTCCCTATAATCCCGTAGTCGATCGAAGGTTCTCCTATATCTAAATGTTTATACAAGGTGTTACATTCTGTCAATATTTAGTCTAGCATGATTTCAATAGCGTGTAATTCAAAACAGTTTGTAATGTGAATAAATGAATTATTATTAACCGGCGTTTGTGTCCCACTGCAGGGCAAATGTCTCCATTCCCTCCAAGGCATATCGTATCTTTAAGGCTGGGGCTACATTGTCGCGTTATCGCAAACTTAACTTCGTGCACTCTCTCTCGCTCACCGCTCGACGTCTCGCTGTGCAACAAAGAGCGTACGAAGTAAAGTTCGCGATAACGCGACAATGTTTCCCCAGCATAAGAAAAGAGTCGATAAATTAGTTAAATTGTCAATTTTTTTACTAACTGACTTCTTTGTGATTCTTAAATAATAATCCTAATCTTAAGTAACATAAATGCGAAAGTGAATTTATTTGTTTGTTACGCTGTCACGCTAAAACGGCTGAATAGATTTGGATGAAATTTTGCACATAGGTAGACCATGACCTGGATTAGGACAGAAAATACTTTTTATCCCGAAATTCCCACAGGATTTCGACTTATGCGGGTGCAACCGCGGGGCGCAGCTAGTATTTTGTTCTGAAAATATATTTTTCATGTTTCTAAGCTGCGTTTAAATAAACCAACCGTAACATTTGTAAATAGTCTTATAAATCGATGAACGCCGGCTGCACGCACGAAAATGTATCACGTTCCGCCTGAGCCGAGCGTACAAGCGAGAGCGCGGAATAAGCGATAGAGAGGCACGATCGGCCTAAGCGTTCGGCTTGTGACGTTATCACGTAAAATTATCGTCCGTAAACCGACTTTACAGACAAACTATTTTTTTTCCTGGAAAATTTACTTCGTTTAGTGAAAAAAATACCACCATGTATTTATATTACCTAGGTCAGTGATGATAACATCAGCTACCTAACTTTAATAATGTAATGGTTTAAAAGCAATAAAAAGCAATTAATATCATAGACACTGACAGAAGATAATAATTTTATTTGATTTCAAATATTATGTAACGTTTGCTGCGCAGTAGCCAAAGATTAATCAATCAGCTGGTAATAAAAAATAATAATGTTTATTGTATTATATTATAAAAATGTCACATTATGTATGTTTACACAACATTATAAGATAGGCGATGTGGTTCGTTTAATTTAATCTTTTTTTATGACATTATACAATTCCGTAGACTTCTGTTCACAGGGGCCTCTCAGTGACCTCTACAATAAATCTTCGAATGAGAAAATGTTATAATATCCACGCAGGGAACCTAGTTTGGCCATTAATAGATGGAAGATAGAAAAACGCTTCTGCCTGTAATCATAATCATCATTTCAGCCGAAAGACGTCCACTGCTGGACAAAGGCCTCCCCTAAGCACCACCACTTCCACCGGTTCTGTGCTTTCCGCATCCTGCGGATTGCTGCGGCCTTCACAAGGCCATCCGTCTATCTTGTGGGAGGCCTTCCTACGCTACGTCTTCCAGTACGCGGTCGCCGCTCCAGAACCTTTCGGCCCCAACGGCCGTCTGTTCTGCGAGCAACGTGCCCTGCCCCCATTGGCATTTAAGTTTGGCAATTCTTCAGGCTATGTCGGTTACCTTGGTTCTCTTGCGGATCTTTTAATTTCTGATTCGATTACGTAGGGAAACTCCAAGCAGAGCCCTCTCCATTGCCTTTTGGGTGACTTTTAGCCTTCTGATAAGGCCCTTTGTGAACGATCACGTTTCAGTGGCATAGGTCATCACTGGCAACACGCACTGGTCAAAGACTTTCGTCTTGAGACACTGCGGTATGTGGGACGAGAAGATATCTGCCTATCCTCACGACGTAATCCCATAGTTGCCCTTTTTTAGATTAACATAATTCAAAGGAGTTACTAAAAGGAATAAATGCCTTTGGTATGCTTAGCCATTGAGAGTGTTCTTGGAGTTTCTTGCCCGTTCTTCTCCATAGAGATCTACGTTTTGGAATAGGCAACTAGCTTCAACTTTCTGACTAACTGACCGACTCTTTGACAATTCAAAAGTACCTGTAAATGGTTTAATTGAAATAAATGCTTTGAGTTTGAGTTGATCAGTTTGAGTTTAAGACGTATCATCCCACTGACCTTATCCCGATTTGATTTTATGTCAGCTCAGCACCTCTCTTTCTTCCAAATATTTCTATTTGCCGTCATCTAGGTATTCACCCCCATTTTAGCAAAATCGTCTTCAACACAATCTGTCTATTGTATCTTTATCAAGACATTGTGACTCTTACATGCCCTGTATATCCGAGATCCTAAGCCATTGTAACTATACTGCTTAGTATCCCCCTTTGCACCTCCCCCCTCTATATTGTGCCATGTTTCCCTGGTCTGAGCGAGTCTCAACCAGGTCTTATCCGCGATCTTCTGAATGTCATCCACCACCATTGTCCACCACATCTGGCTATTAGTCTGCTGCTAGGAGTGATAGAACTGTAGAACTGGTGGTAGAAGGGCGTGTCAGACTCTCACTGACTAAAACTCACCCGTGTTCCTTCAGTTGCCTGTATGTTGCCAGGGGCCACGGTAACCCTTTCGGATAAACGCGCAATCTCGGCAGGTATCAGCCCTAGCGGACTAGAGTTGTGCTGACATGTCTTTGAGGCGCGCGTGGAACACACGCGCCGTTGACCCGGGTCTGGTCCTTATCGGACGGCGAGCTACCCATTGCTCACCGTCAGCAAGCCCGCGCCTAGAAGGAGGTCTACCTCCAGTTCTACAGCCAGTTCAGCATAGGTAGTAGGTAAGGTACTACTTTAATACAACATTATCCAACAAAGACAAAAACCATCTCCAGCATCCAAGATACATTTCCGCTTACAATTCCCTGTAAATATTTACGTCTAAATTCACTCAATTTCGTTTCATTTGTTTATTCCACATCGACTATTAATGCTGAATTTAGATCCCTTTGCCTTGAACTAATAACAACAAGTTTACCAATGATATTTAGCTCCGCAAGTGGCACGTCATAACTTAGCTAGTTAGCCAAGTTTTTCTACGTTTTGTCTCTTTTTTGCTCCCTATAATTACGATATGCCGTCTTACTTCCACGTGACATCTAATAGTGTGACATTTTGCCGTTTTTGAAGATCGAATGATGGTTAAGTAATCTATCCACATCTTTTTACTTATAGCTAGCTTCCGCCAGTAGCTTCGTCCGCGTGGTATCTTTATAAATTATTGCCTATGTTACTCAGTTATAATATAGCATTCTACTGGTGAAATAATTTTTTAAATCGGTCCAGTCATTTTTGAGTTTATTCATTACAAACAAACATACAAAAAATCTAATCTTTTCTCTTTATCATATTAGTTTAGATATCATTAATTACATAACATCACGGCCGTATTCCCCTGAGGATTTCGCCAGTTATTTTTAAGTCCCGTGTAATAGGGGGCGAGCCTATATCAACCGGGCACAAATCCAGGCTCCGGGCTGCTACTGAGAAATTCCAGATGAAAAAACCCAATAACACTTTGCCCGACTCGGGAATCAAACCCAGGACCGCATGCACCGTAGCGTATTTCAAATCTATACAAGGCCAGAACGCAGCCATAGGAAACTGCTCGCGTATACATTGTAATGCTATTTTTAAATCTGTGATTACAACGTAGGTATACACAAATTTTGCGTACTGCTGGTGTTTAGTTTGTAACGTGGACGATCGCATTCTGGTTCCAAACTATACTACATCACTTACGCCTGAGTTTTAAAGATATAGTCTATAAAAAAGAAAAGAACAAAAGTTTGAACTGGGTGAAATGGCTTAGGTTAGGTTAGGTTAGAATGGTGACCAACCGCGCGCGAGCCGAGCGAGCGAAGCGAGCGGTGCCGCGGCAGCGGCCGGCGAGCGCTACTTCGAAGTTGCTCGCAGCCAGGCAGGCTATTTAATATTAGCGCAAGATGCATTACGTCACAAACAAGTTGGTTACCAGTTCACAATTTCTCGCAATCTAAACACGATTAGTCCGTATGCGTACTGGCACTGTATACTACGGAATGAGATAGTTAATTTGGTCACTACGAAGTATACGCGAGTATTTGCGTACTGCTTTTGTATAGATTGGAAGACCTTAGTAAAAAAGTGATTTCCAATCTATACGCGAGCAGTTTCCTATGGCTGCGTTCTGGCCTTGTATAGAATGGAAAGACGCTGCACCGTAGTAGCCCGACCACTACACCAACGAGGCAGTCGTATCATTGATATTTACCATAAAAAGGTAAAGTAGTACACTGGATTTCACCGTTTTCCACAGGTGTGACAACCCTAAGCTCCCACACTGATAAAATCAATAAATAGCTCTATATACTAAATACATTGAATTTCATAGAGATATCATATCCCCGTGGATTAGCAAATAATTGTGTTATCTGTAACACTGGCGCCGTCTTTCTGTGACAAAAATCGCGCTAACGTAATCAAATTCCTTTGGGTATGCATATCCGTATAATAAAACGTAATTTCATATCTTTTTGTAATCGTGCCCTAAAGAAAATAGGCATTATCGTCGGCGTACAGGAGAAATTCAAATCAAAATGGTAGGATTAAAAACTTTTTTACAAAAATAACAAGACTTCCAAAAAACCACTACAAAGTGAAAAATAACTTAAATTTCGGAAGTCGGTATCTTTGGTTTTGTTATTTGTCACCGACTTCCGAAATTTAAGTTATTTTTCACTTTGTAGTGGTTTTTAGGAAGTCTGTTGTTATTTTTGTAAAATCGTTTTTATTTCTCGTTTTTTAGTGGTCAATTTGTAATTTATCTAAGTAACATTAGCCTAATGCCAACTGCTCATCACATTTTACAAAATATTGCTTTTCCCGATGCAGGGACGTTCATCGTTGAGGAGTTCTCCTGGTACTTTACCATCAGCTCCACTTCTCCATATGCATTTTGACGAGCATAAATTGCATTGCAACCATATTGAAGTAATCGAATCGCAACCCGTGAAATACTTATTATTGAGTAGTTCCGGTGCCTATTTGTGGTCTTCATCATCAGTTCCACTTAACTAAATGGTGCTTTCCTAGAGCAACTGCATAAAGTACTATAAAAAATACCCAAATCGCTATAGGTTGGCTTATAATATTTGAAGAGTTCCCTCGATTTCTCTGGGATGCCATCATCAGATCCTGGTTTCCTTATCATGGTACCACCCATGGTATCTCCTTTCCAACAAAAAAGAATCATCAAAATCGGTTCATAAACGACGAAGTTATCCGCGACCACACATAAAAAATATATATATATATACGGTCGAATTGAGTAACCTTTTTTTGAAGTCTGTTAAAATGTTGGTGATTGTTTTAATTAAGTCGTTATTACACAATTTCTGAGAGGCCATGTTATTAACTGTGCTTGGTTGTGTAAACAAATTTAGTTCATGTTTTATGCACAAACATAATGATCCCACTGCTGGGACTCAAGCCTCCTCTCGATGAGAGGGAACGGGCCATTCAGCCACGCCCGGTGCGGGTTGGTAGATGTCACATGTCTTTGAATTTTTGGTTCTAGGACTTGTCAGTTTCCTCACGATGTTTTCCTTCACCGTTTTGAGAGCAGTGGTGATGAAATAATTTACACAAAGTAAAGCGACTCTCAGGGTTCGAACTTACGACCCACAACTCGTAAGTCGTGGCCGTTACCACTGAGCCACCACTACTCTCTTTATGTATGTATGTATTTATTGTATATATGTATATGTGAATGACTGACTACCAGATGTTTTCTCTCCTTCTTCCTTTAAATCCATCTAAAGGTTGTATTTATAAGATCGCTTTTAGCGATAAGACCGCTCATTGTGTCACCGTATGTAAAAAATTATATCTGTAATTTATATGTGTGTATTTGTACATAATAGAGAGTATTCTCTTCTATTCTAACCACACAAAAACTCGTGTAGATTTTAATAATTTAGGCTTTCATAAGTTAGAGTTCAATCTCCAAGTTGCCTTTTTGAAACCCACTGGAAAAAGTGGACAGCTTTTCTCAGCCTTTTCGGATTCCATACCCTTGGGTAGGTCTGGTAAACCGTGACAGTCAGTCCGCTACCTACCTTCTAGATTGCCTCATCTTTTCAGATTTAGATTCAAATTCAGATGATTTATTTGTAAACATAGGTTACAGTTTCACAGGTGTGTGAGATGTTACATTTGTGTAAGTTCTCTGTGCTTTGCCATTAGGCGTACAAATGTTAGTATCAATTTTAATTATTTCATTATTCACTTCACAATATCAAGTAAAAATTATAGAAAGAGCTAGTGTTGGCTAAATCAATATAGTATTCCCTTGACAATGAATTAAAAACTACATTGTCAAAACAACTACCAAGTTAATAAAATATTTAAAAAATGTAAACAATAAAAATTTAAGAAAAAAAAAATGTCAAAAAAAATGGGATAGTGTCAATTAATCAAATTAATACAAGAGTGTCAAAATAAGTAATAAATCAATTAAATATTTTTAGAATGCCAACACTAAAATCTAAGAAAGTACAGTTTCACCAAAGCAAGATCTTTGTCGAAGCGAGTTAAGCTCACTATGGGCTCCCACAACTCGACAACGCATTGCAAATCTTGAATAACGAACAGTAATGATTTAATGATATTGTATTAATACAACAAAAACTCCATTGGGATTAGCGTGCGTATATTATCCTTATCAGCTGCGCCGGCGCCGCGGAGCCGCGTGCGTTATCATGATTTCCTAGATATGTACACGTGCCCGCAGTGATCGCTTATCAACGAGGTATATGTCAGTGTGGTATTAGAATGCAATGGATTTTGGCTTAATGAATAGCGTCAGGTGTTTCGGATGAATTATGTAACGACAAAACATCACAGAAGGGTAAGGCGAAGATGTACCTACCTATAGTACACCCACAATGGGGATGATGCCTAGGTAAAAATAAAGAAATTCTTTTTAGTCCGTCTTTCAGATAATAAAAAAATATTAGACACGTATTTTTTGCTTTATCAAATTAATAAAAAATTACTAAGATAACACGCATTAAAGTTTGGCAGTGGGGCCTCGCTACGTCACAACTCAGTATAAAATCTAGCAAGGCGTGACGTCATGCCGCATTTTAACTCAATGTATCGCCGTAATCTTTTGATTACGTCAAAAATAAAAAATACGTGTTCAATGTTTTCTAATAATCTACAAGACGGACAAAAAAAAATTAACCCACTCCTATTTTATTTTTGATCCAGGATATAAATTCTACATAAATGTAAAACTTGCAGTACAGTAACCATCATTCAAGAATTATTTTTAAACTAGCTTCTGTCCGCGACTTCGCCTGCGTGAAATCTTTTAGCTTTTGTCGCGGGCCTTTGAGCGCGGCGACCGAATCAAGAAATTCTGTAACGCAAAAAACCTAACACCCCCCACTCCGCCTACCATGTAATGACGGTTCCCATGACAACGTGATGTTGTCATGGGAACGTAATTTTTGTTTTAGTATATTAAGTATAGGTGTATTGCTGTGTGAATGAAATAATGGACTTATGAATTAGTAGTGTATCCGATTGCAGTAATAGTAGTTAGCCTAACAAGGCAGGACAAAAACACCTACGTCGTACTTCTCTTTCTAACTTAGGTGTTAAACCTACGCGAGAAAAGGAAAGAGCTTGTGACGGCTGTAACAGGGTGTCACAGTGTAACAGTATTTTTTAAAATCTTATTCTAACTAAGGTAACTGTCCTAAGGATGAATAGAGAGAATCTTGTGACTGTCATTTATGGGACTTTGTTCTCGTGGAACAGAAGCTGTTATTTCAGTTTGTTTGTCACAGTTACGGTCTGTTATTTTATGATACCTGTTTTATTTAGCTGTTACAATAAATACGCCTCACTCCTAAAATAAAACTTATTAAGAACCTATCAAGCCTAACCTATTAAGGCCTGGTCGGGACCTGATTTTTAACCTATTAAGTTCACATGTGGAAGCAATAAATATATTGAGTAGGTATTGAGTATTGAGTAAGATGGTTTTAGTTAATTTCTTAATTACTCCGTCGCAAACATGATCGACTAGTAAACAATTCTTCAAAGTACTAATAAAGTAGTCAAAGTATGCATCAATGGACCACTTTTTACTCCATTAATTATCTCGTATGGTACTGGTTTTTGCATTTATTACTGCCATTACATTGTATGTATGAAACTACTGTTTGTCGCCAGCATAACCAGAGGAAGTCGACAATAATCTTTTATTTGCAAAAGCATTAAAACTCGACATGTTTATTCATACTTTTTGATAAAAAAGCGGTCAAGTGCAAGTCGGACTCACACACGAAGGGTTCCGTACCGCCGCAATATTTAACATTATATATTTTAAAACAGCAAAAAAACGCCCATCAAAATGTGTTTCTTGTATGGGCGGGCCCCCTTTAATCTTTAGTTTTATTTAATTTATATTAGGTATTTGTTATTATAGCTGCCATAGTGCCACACTCTATAAAAATTTCAAGTGTCTATTACGGTTCAAAATACAAACCCTGTGTCAGACGGATAGACAGCGGAGCCCTAATAAGACGGTCCCGACGGAACCCTAAAAACTGACATTCTTCTGACTTTATTTAAACAACCTAAAAATAGCTAAGTAAGTCCGAAGGTTGAACAATTTTCAATGTCGACTAATACTTAGCCGAAAATGTAAACGAACTTGTTATAATTAGTTTCTAATAATTAACTAATGTTTATTAGTGTTATAGTTTCAAATTGGCTGCTAGCCAAGCTGTTCGGCGCAATCTGTAGGCACATGAATTACTGAGAAACCAGCTTATGTTGACAGGTGGTGGAATATGGAACTAATGTGGAAAATGTACTGCATTTGACAGTTTTTTTGTCATTTTCCTTTGCTACCAGCGCCGCCATTTACGGTCAACATTTTCTGGTCAGTTGTAGGCGTCATACATGGAAAGATTGTGAACGAGTCAGCGCTTGTGAAGACTATCAATGTTCGAAGAAACTTCCTAATTATTGTTTGATCACAGATTCTTCTATGAAATACCAACGCATAGTTTAGTTGAAAGAAAATGCCATGCAAAATGAAATGCGAGTTTGCAAGGGTAACGTTATACGTGTTAATGTTTTAATTTCTTTTAAATTTTATGTTGTATTATTTCATTAATTGATAATTAACTACACACTATCGAATTGGGAGACTGTAATGGTAGCGTATGTTTGTAAACAAAACAAAATAAAATAAAATAAAAAAACGTGTGGCACTTGGGGACTGCCGCGGTAAAGCTATTGCATAGCATTTGTAACCTCCATACTTCCTATTTGTCAACGCTACACTTGGGATGATGACGTGATGACATAAAACAAAAATTACGTTCCCATGACAACATCACGTTGTCATGGGAACCGTCATTACATGGTAGGCGGAGTGGGGGGTGTTAGGTTTTATTTTCGTTACGTTACGGAATTTCTTGATTCGGTCGCCGCGCTCAAAGCCCGCGATAAAAGCTATGCAATAGCTTAAAAATAAATATATTTGCAAGAATTATAATAAATTACAAATGGTCGGGTTTTTAAAAGATTCTAAATCAATTTGCTAAAAATATAATTTTGGTAATTTATTATTTATCCTTATAACCACTGGAAAGCAACTTCTGTGATATAAGTGGCTTTTCATTAAAGGAATAAATTAGTCTATCAGGATATCTTGTGTTAAACGTAAGTGTCTCCAAGACGTTGAAATCATTCGGAGTGCATTTTATCAAAATAGCATTCAAATATGTAGGTACAGACGGCTACACATCAAGCTATACATTTCCTGTATAAGCTGACCTCACATTGTACGGAAATCCAATACAATGCGAGATCAGCATAAACTGGAAATTATAGCTTGATGTGTAGCCGTGTGGACCTACATACCGGGAACAGTTAAGGTACAATTCCGTAGCCAACTGGTTTCTATGAAATACTTACCTTCATAGAAATACATAGAAATAGTATATAGTCTTGTCACGGCGGCGGCGACACGTCGCCTGCAGTTGCCACCTGCGGTCGTCTACGGAATTGTACCTTTAATATTTTAGCAATTGCAAAAGCAATGTTCAATTTTTCATTTGTTTCTACTATCGTCGTTCAGGCAGTTTTTGGTGATCAGTATTGCTTTCATGATCTTCAAATCTAGTGACAAGAATAGCCGATCTAATCTGTAAAAATTCTGACGTGAAAGCTTATGTGAATTTAGCTGTCATTCCGCACGCTTGACAGGTCACTTCAAGCTTACTTCACCTAAGTTTTCACGGTGCTTTTATCGAGAGGGAACTCTACAGCATCTAAGCCTCGACTGGCAAAGATATAAATGTGTCTAGATAGACAGTAAAAGCTGTGAACTCGTCGAAAAAAATAGCGTCCAACTGTTGGCCGCTAACTGCACACACACTAAAAAAGCACAATGACAGCACAATAACGTGCCTGGAGTATATGACGTAGCTGTCACGCACACCTGCACAAAAAAGTTGGCCTGTTTGTTTTAGTTATTTTGCAGCGCGACACTATCTATACATGGGTATAAATGTCAAAAGTCAACTGGACTGTTTGGACAAAAAAAATGATAATACAACCACATTCGGTAAGGAATGTGTATGCATATGCTTACACGTGTCCTGTTCATTCATATTAAAAGCTCCATCAACAACAAACAACTTAACTGGCGCCAATGAAGGAAAACCAACGTAAAAATACCAACACACCTATCGCAATTCCACAAAACATTATCAAATCGCGAATCGATAAAACAGCAATTATATCGAGCATTCACTATCGTTCTCAGAATCGAATGTAACGTCTAGTTGATGCAATTCCGTTTTATCGTTCACGGAAAATCGTTGGCAAACAGAATGCATCGCGATTTTCTGTTGACAGTCACAACACTAGCATGACGTAAATTTAGTTTTAATTTGCGGAAACTTTAAATTTGAATTTGGAACGTTCTTTTTCTCAAACATGCTTGGAAATTCGAGCATTATTTTGACAACCTTCTTCGTGATAAATCGAAATTGGTCGAATCAATTTCAGACTTATATAGCCGCTCCCAGCGGTTTCCGCCTCATAAGTTTCGATCCCGTGGGGATACAAAGTATCTAATGTCCTAACGCAGGTTATGGTCTACCCATGTGCAAAATTTCATCTAAATCCGATCAGCCGTTTTAGCGTAACAAACGAACATACAAAAAATAAAAATCTTTTCTTTTTTTAATATTAGTTTAGGTAAGTCCAGGTTTCCTCACAATGTTTTCATTCACCGATGTCAGTAATGTCCAAGATAAACTCGGAAAGTAAATTTATGAATTGAAAAGTCACATTGAGATTTGCCCGGATTTGAACCCACAAGCACAACCTTGAATATTAATATTAGCTTGGTAACATTTTTGGTGTACAATAACATATCTATCTTTCTATCTGTCTACTGGGAGCACCAATCCCTGTGTCAAAAAACTTTTTACAAAAAAAAAACAACCGACTTCCAAAAAACACTACAAAGTGAAAAATAACTTTAATTTCGGAAGTCGGTGTCTTTGGCTTTGAATTTTCGTTTTTTGTCACTGACTTCTGAAATTAAAGTTAATTTTCACTTTGTAGTGTTTTTTGGAAGTCAGTTGTTTTTTTTTTTTGTGAAACATTTTTATTTTTCACTTTTTAGTCGTGGTACCTACCCCACACAAATTCGAAAACCATTACCTGCTATGTAAATAACAGTGACAGGAACTTATCATATCATCCACATACTAAGTGGGAAAAAGTACGTATTATTGCTAAATAAAATTTATATGGGACCACCTCGAGAGCATACCCTTTCAAACAAAAAAAGAATTTTCAAAATCGGTCCACAATTGACGGAGAAATCGGTGGATATACATAAAAAAAAAACATACGCGACGAACATATAACCTCCTTTTTGGAAGTCGGTTAAAAAGGGAAATATTTCGATGACAAATAATAAGAATGCCCAGGTATACCACTTGACAGTTACAATCTTATTGAAGAATCCCTTATTTCTGATAGGGCAGACTATTCATAGAATTGTCTCCAACTATTCTGCCTATACATCAACGTTCTTCGTACGTTGGTCGTTGGTCTGATGATCGTTTGGCAGCCGTCGTATCCGCATGCATGGGTCACGCACGCCCTACAGACCAGCGTCTTCAGGGCGTTAAACCCGAAAGCTATTTATTATTACACTTCTTTTTGACGCTTGACGAACGTCATTACAGGCATGTAACTATAGATATTTCATATTCAGCCGAGACGTGGACAATTTTTTTTTCATGTCAAGTCAAAAACTAATCAGATTGTGCAATGCCAGATTTAGATTTTGCTAAAACTGTGCTTAGATTATTGATGGCCTCGTGACTATCCCAGTGTTAACTGGAAAAGAAATATTACGTAAGAAACACCAAAATAGCGTTAGACAAAAGGATATTTAAACTTAGACAAACACAGCCGACAAAATGCGCATTTTATAGGCGTTGTCGTAAAAATATTTTTTCCTGGAACGATTTTGGCAACGCCCGGCCTTCGGCGTTGCCGCCTATATACCTACCTATGTGATATTTTTAATTCATGAATCAAAACAGTAACTGTATGCGTCGCGTCGACTGCATCACCATGTGGAAAGGAGTGAGAGAAAAAATGTCGTTTCCGGCCGCTAAACAAATTTTTGCAACGAAAACGTGATGGGAATGGCAAAACAACTTATTTTACGTGTTACATTTTAGATGTTCGTTGGCCCCTTTGTCTCATCTGATACCTACAAAAGGTTTTACTTCTGAATTGCACACACGTAACGTTTATGGTTAGCAAATGAAGTAGCCCTTGGAATTCACTTATTTTTGGGAAAAACTTAATTGAGTTCTTGATGCAATAATAATTTTACAACCCTTCTTAGACCAGACAGAAAGGACTTTGTGAATTTTGAAGGACTGGTTGTAGCGGTTACACCGCCATATACGAACTACGCATCAAAAAGACATGACGTCACACGAATGCTGCATCGCGCAAATAGAGTTTACCGCGCGAACGACATATCCGAAATCAACAGTTGGGCAGTTGCCCGCCAGACTCGACACCCGACTGGTCGGAGGATCCTCCCTTTCCTATAGAGGATGAGTGAACTTTACACCCTGTTCCTCATACTTCTAAACAAGAATACACACAACTGTTGTTATAAGAGCTCCGTGATAGAGGGTAGGGATATGCCAATGGCCAATACTGGCTTAGTATTGAACCATAATTTACACAAGTAATTTGATCCACTTGCAAAATTCGATAAGTCGCGTCGCAGTCATCCATTTTCCGGTTGTCGATATGGTTTTTTCCTAACGTTTTTATCGAAATATCTTCACAAGGTGTGTTCTTAATATCAACAACACTTATCGGCTTATGTAAAATAACTATTACATTTCGCAATATTTCACAATAACTAGACTCAGATAGTAAGTTCTACTTTTAATTTTCATGTTTATTTTTAAGTCTGGCCTGAAATCCTATTGTTATCGGTCCATCCATCTTGTAGTTCAACACATTAAATGAGTTGTCGAATTAAATGAGGTTATTTGAAGATAACCGGGTAGCAAGACTGTCTGTCATCAGTGTCATCTGTCGCCATGGTTACGTAAAAGACAGATGACGTGAAATTTTTAGCGCCCATTGAGAAGTTTTGTGGTGCAGAAAAGCTGCTTCTTTTCGTCTATAGTGAATATGCCTGTGTCCAAAAAAATGTTTTTTTCATTTTTGACGTAATCAAAAGATTACGGCGATACATTGAGTTAAAATGTGGCATGACGTCACGCCTTGCTAGAGTGCGTTCTGACGTAGCGAGCCCCCACTCCCCAACTTAAACGCGTGTTTTCTAAGTTATTTTTGATTAATATGATAAAGCAAAAAATACGTGTCTAATATTTTTTTATTATCTGAAAGTCGGACTAAATAGAATTTCTTTTTTGTTACCTCGGCAACTACCCTATTCTGGAGGATGTTTAAAAATCCCTAAAATTATATCTAATTGGTTGCCTAGATAAAATAAGGAAATGGAGATCTCTGAAATTAAATTTCATCATCATTCTCTTGTTCATATCCAAATTTATTTATGGTCACGGCAACATGTCTCCTTCTTCCATACTTCACTTACTCGTCATCTCGGTAGTCACCCCCTTTCAGGCCATATCACCCCTCACACACTCCTTCATCAATCCAAATATTGAATAAATAACCTATAACCTAAATATACCGTCTTTTCTACGCCATGGGAAGACAGCGGGGTTAACGGACTCATATTATCCTAAAATAAGGTACCTAGTAGCTGTCTTAATTGATAAGGATTTACACTTAATAAAATGTACAAAATTATGCAATTCACGGTGACAATATAGCACTAAAGCAACTGAATATAAATCTTAAGTTTTTTATCGAAAAGATCTACAAGTACCTACATCAAATGATAAACAAATTATAGTAAACACTACTTCAGACGGTCATTGACTGTTAATATAGATAAAAAGTTTTCTAGACTTTCACCTGATTACAGAACTACACGTAGACACAAATCCAGCCCAAAAATTATGACTAATCATAAAGAATAACGACCAGTATAACTTAGGACGCGGAGAGGCACAGAATCAAACTAAAATGGACTAAAATTTGATAGCACCTTTTGTAAACAGAGTAACAGTAATCAGTCAAATAATACTGGTGACTTTAGATGACACATTTTTGCATATAATCTCAGACGGTACCAAATCGATATCATTCATATAATGTGTCAGAGAATCGATCACGATAATCCGATCTCAGAATGATAAAAGTTTGAGGACTATCGATACCGCGGTGATGCTGATATGATTCAAAGATATGGTTGAACGGACTTAT
Source organism: Agrochola litura (assembly GCA_949152395.1). Lineage (NCBI taxonomy): Eukaryota > Metazoa > Arthropoda > Insecta > Lepidoptera > Noctuidae > Agrochola > Agrochola litura. Next base: position 20,695,698 of record OX424508.1, on the reverse strand, counting down.
AATTTTTCCAATTTCATATAGTTTGGTTGATTTCAGCTCCCGAAGATGGACTTCCCAACAACAACCAAAATACGGTCATTGATTGACCAACAGAACGATGGCATTACAAAGTAGAGCCATCAGTCTGTTGACGAAACGAAGAAGAATTAAAACAAATCACCTTTGGCATGTTGAGACTTCTGACAACCCAATTGTGTAGTTCATGTCAGTATCATGGTCTACTACTTCCTTCATCATAATTATTTTAGTCAGGAACCGGTACCATTCAAAGCTCAAAATCTCTCCACAAAGTTACTTCCGAAAAGTGTCCTACCACAAATCAAGAATGATCGATAACAATAGAAAAACATCGATTACATCTTATATCGAGAAATCATTGTCCAGATTTGGACATTGCGAATACTTTGTAACAATGGCTGATCGAATATTCATGGGTAGGAGATGGCGGATTTCCTCCTGATTCACGTCCTGCCTGTGCTGGCATCTGTGGTGCAATGACATGCCATACGTGATCTGGTCGAACAAAATGATTGGTGTTTTTTTTTTTTTAATAGTGCCGTGCCTAATTTTGTTAGTAAGATCGTTTGTTGTTGTGGTGGGGTTTTGTTTTGGTTTCTATTTGTTAGTTAGGAGGTTAGAGTGGTGTCTAGAAGCGAAGTTACTGTTTTGTAGAGTCGAACGCATGCTCAGAAGTCTTGTGCCATGTTTTTGTTTACGTTTAGGTAAAAAAAAAAATTGCACATGAATTAAGTTCTTTCTAATTTTGCAATTTCTTGTAAGGTTAAATAAATCAAATTATATTACATATTTTAAACTTCGTGAGCACAGTCGTAAGAAGCTGGCAGTACCTACCATTGTAACGTTAATGTTTTTCTATTGTTTGTCTTTTTTAGGATATTATAAATGCACTGACCCCAGCGTGGTTTAACCAGTCTCGATAAATCGAATAAACCCCAAGATTTGCACTAGCCGCTGGAGCCTCATACTTCATGGGGCTACAGAGGCCATTGCATATGAAGGAGTAGACCGGGGGGCGCGGTAATGGTACGGAAGAAGTGCTCTCAAGATATGGAAGGATTTGCGAGCCATACCGGATAACGGATGCATATTATGCATCTTAGAGTAGGCAATGGAATAGTGGAGAGATGGGAGATATTTCTCTATGGATCTTTTAACGGCGTCGCCGCCAGGTTCGTTCACGTTCAGGTCCCTAGACAAAATCTTGATTTTTTCTATTTCTCGGCTGTCCCTAGTATTGAGGCAAAAAAAACAAAAAAAAAAAAAACATATCGGTCGATCCATTTTCGAGTTTTTGTGAGACTAACGCACGGCAATTGATTTTTGTATATAATTTATAATAGGGAAACCTATGTGTATATTTATATAAATATTTATTCCTAAATTTTTCGTAATTGCACTGTTTATCTCTGCATCACCCAAACTCAAAATATTAAATAAATAATTTAAAAAACTGACTGAAAAAACATGAACCCACATGCAAATTTGCATTGTTTTAAAAATGCATTCTCCTTTTTTGATTCGTTTTCGTTCATCATCTCTTCACTAATTTAAAAACTCACAAAATAAAACAGTTGTTCTCTTTATCTTCCATATTAACTTGAAAGCCCTTCGTATGCAATTACTTCACTCCATTACTTGATAAAAAAGGAGTTCCCTTTTAAATCAACATATTGAAGATCTCGCAGAATTCTCGTTATACAGTGTCTTCGGAATGCTTTGACATGATATTCTTGGTTGTAGAGGTGATTATATGTGTACCTCCTTCTATGGGGTATATCCGTTGCATACCAAAGGTTTGGTGAGAGGGACTGTTGTCGGTCTAGCGAAAATCAAACGATTGTTAGCAGTTACTGACAATGTTGTTAAACTAGTTAATATTGTATCAGTAGACATCGCAGATTTTCTCACATCCGAGATATGAATCTTTATACAAAGTATACTGTCATGTCATTTGTATTGTGAATTTGTGACTTTGACTTTTAAAAGTCACGAAACGTAATTAAAAATATGCACTAAAATAGCACACAATTAGAGGCAATATTGTCAAGAACGGAATAAGTGAGTACAGCATTAATTATGCGATGACAACAAAAAAAAATACAAATAAAACAAACAAAAAGTCGGGTGTCGTGGGGCACCCGGTTGAAAAGACGTTCCTTTCGCTGTTTATTATGTACTTATAGTAAAAACACAAACTTTGATACTTTAGACCTTGAAAGTGACTTTTTCGGGCATAGGTAATGCTTTTTCCTTACGTGACGATTTCTACTAGTCAACTCCTAGCGCAAGCCGCGTTAAAGAACTTCGTTCCAAATTATAACTTAAAAAAAAAAAAACGAATCAGTATCATTGTAATAAATTTAATATAGAATTATAATTAAAAAGTATAAATAGATAACATGACAGCAGATATAACGAAGGAAGGTGACGACATCGAAGTGACTCAGTGAAAGGGAATAAATAACTACACAGTATTCAACATTTCTCAGATATCGATATTTAACTTAAAAATAATCGCGTGCCAGTAACAAGAATCCTTACCCGACTCCCATAAAAACAATCACCATGGTTTGTTTCACCACTAAATTAGTGGAAACAGAAGGATCAGACAAGCTTGATTTAATGGCTCCGAAAAACAAAGTTGCTACGAACACAGGAAAGGCGATTTAAAAATATTTGGGTTAATCAAATAATTTTGTCTACTAGTTGATCCAGCTGTTAATTTTTTCGTTATTTTGCCAATTTTACATAAGTTACAAAATTTTAGATATTTTCGAATTTCAGAAAGTTAGGACTCAGCTTTGGCATTTTCTCCATTCTATGGTCCTCAATCCTTTTGCCAAGAGAATGTGGAAATATTTCGTCATGACTTGTCATCGTAACAGTTATCCCCTCCCTCCAGTGCACATTGTCTTACTATGATGATGAAGTGGACATTCTGTATTTCCTGTTCATGTGGTTCTACCGCATTGGCGATGAGGTGCGAATTTTGCACAAATTATTTTAAACTCCTCGTTCTGGCACCAGCATGTTTTTATTTAATATTACCATAGTACCCAGTATTGTAATCATGGGAAACGATGGAATCCTTGAAAACGTTTGCTTTTGGACTCGCAAACTTTTTAAAATTACACATTTTTAATTTTCCTTAAAAACAAAAGCAGCGGCAAAAGCGGCTAAGTAAAAATCTGAATTATTATCACAAACCAAGAGTTGTCTTCTGCAATGGAATCATTTTGACCAATCAAAATGATTGCATCAACACATTATTGCCGGATGTACGAAATTGTGAGTGAAAACTATGTTGGAGAAACAAGCTATATTATTATTAAAGTAATTTAGGCTGATGTGGGTGAAAACGATGTTAGAAATACTAAAGTTAGATTAAACTAATTTCCTGTAAAGCTCCAAGGTGTGTCTGAAACCATTTACGAAAGCCATGTCGTTAAAAGTCAAGTCAATAACTTTTCCGTTGGTATGTCATCTTAGATTAAATGAGAGAATAAATGTGTGAAAGTACAGTTTTAATCGATTTGCGAAATGAAACTTCAGACCAATTACTGGAGAGATGCTCCGAAGAGTTTCACTATATGCGTCCGTCTCCCTTTCGCAATGAATAAAATGTAATTCCTAACAGTGCAATGTGCTAGAAGCATAAAGTTTTATTTAGGCTTCAGATGTATTGTCTTCTAAACTTCTAATATGCTACAAATAATTCTTGTAATCGGTTTGTAGTATGAGACTCGCACGCAAAGTTACAATTACGATCGTTTCGCAATATGCATCATCCATTGCGCGCTTTCTTCAATAAAAGTGGTTCATCCTCGTGAAGTAGCTGTAGATAAAACGCAATGGAACTAAAACTTTGTGTATGGTAAATAGTTCCAAGTTTTCAAGTTATAATTAAACTATTTGAAATGACAACTATATGAGTGAACAATAAAAGCAACAGCTTCCTTTCTCTTCGTGTTCTCTATACAAAACATATATCTAGTGAAATATACTTAGTTGACTATTCTAATTTTAGCACATCCGTGTCAGTGACTAGGAACTGGTATGTATTTTTATCTTTGCTGTACGAAAAGCAGATCTATAGATATGAACTAATTAAGCATGACAATGACAATGTAAGCAAATGAGGAACATGTAGTGAGTATGAATGTGCATGGTTATTCAAAGAAGAGGAAGGTTAGGTTAGATATGTTAGGAAAGTGGTAGTGGTGACGCATGAGGTCCTCCTTTCTAGCCATATCATGTATCAAACATTCTATTCATCGTTTCTTTGATCTCATCCTAATGAGTGCTAATAGAGATGTATGGAAGGAGATGATATGCTTCGCCGACTCTATATAAATTGAGATAACTGATAAGGGTAAGAGGATGATGATGAGGATGATGATGAGGATGATGATGAGGATGATGATGAGGCTTTCCAATTATCCTGTACTATTAAATGAGCAATATTTATATATATTTGTAATCACGTTCTCGAAAACGGCTCTAACGATTTCGATAAAAGTTGCAATGTAGGGTTTACGGGGGCAAAAAATTGATCTAGCTAGGTCTCATATCTAGGAAAATTCGTTTTCTCCAATTTTTCACCCGACCAGAGCTCGATCGCCCAAAGTTTAGAACAAGATGGCTACCTTAGAATAATGACATGGCAGCTTGGAATAAGTAAGTACCTACTATCATGGTAGCATGGACTTTGTAAGTACCTATTATCATGGCAGCATGGAATAAGTAGGTATTATACATGGATTAGTATGAACTTTCTTATACTATTAAAAATGAACATTCCCTATTTTCACCAGAGCAGAGCTCGGTCGCCCAGGTACTGTATTTTATAAAGTAAGTTTTCCAAAGTAACGATCAATTTTTAGGCTTCGACTGCCATTTGCTTTCATATACTGAAATCAAGCAATTAATATTTTCGTAAAAGAAAATATTGAATTTAGGCTTTCTATTATTAAACTGCGTTGCTTATTCACGATTCTGTTGTTTTATGTGTACTGTACACATTGGTATTCTTCCTTTTACAATACAATAGCCGTGCGTAAATCTGTTGTAGGCTCTCAATGGATAATTAAAATTTCTTTGTTGGAACATTTGCTGAAATGTTTCACGATCATCCTTCAGCTGTGACCTTAAAAGTATGACTTTGTGCTATTATTTGATTTGCCGTTTGCGTACCCATATTTGTAGTATGAATCATTATTTTGACATTTAAATTGCTGTATTGTAATGATTTTGTATTTACTTATTTCATTCTCCGTTTCAAAAGATGCCGTAGACTTGCGTAGATCTTTTTTGAAAACTTCTTTAGGCGCGTTGGGCATTTTTGAGATGGGAAAAACAATTGAACTCGCGGCACTGTTACCGTTACCGACACCTCATTAAAAGTATTTCCTGCACAGTAAAATTGTTCAAGTTTTCACTTCTGTCGGCACTCCCGGAGTGCCACTGTTTTTTTTCGCTCCTACTCTAATCAAGTTTTTGCGAACTTTTTCAATGTATCCTGAATCCTGACGGTACTTTCGCCTGCATCCCATAGAGTCTAACTTCTATACCGGCTTAACAGCCAGTCTCGGTTCCATAGACAGTATTAGTAATAATGATTGTCTAATATTTTACCACAAAATAAAAGTGTTCTATTTTCGTGTTCCTACCCCATCTGAATCGAAAGCTCGCAGTTAGATGCTATAGATGGAAACTACCAATTAGCTAGTAAGCTTTTAAGCAATCCACCTGCATTGTTTGAACCAATAACTTCAGTGGTTTAAGGTAGCAGTTACATTGACCTTTAAATTTTACATTTTAGTGCCTCTAAGTATAAGTATGTACTTAGAGGCACTAAAATGTAAAATTTAAAGGTCAATGTAACTGCTACCTTAAACCACGTCGATTCGCGACTTCAATTGGTACCGCCTTTCAAGTGCCAACTTGGGATCAAAATTAGACCGAAAATACAATTACATGAGAGAGAATTACAGTGGTTAACATACATTATCCCTGAACATTTATGCCATAAACGAAGCAAAGGGAGTATCTATGTAATGATCGTAGCAGGTAGCATTCTATGGTCTCTGCCTTACCCCCATGGGACGAAGTCGTGAGTTTATTAATGCCATATTGGTCTAGTGGTCGCAGGACGGACAGCCGAGATCGAAGTTCTATATTCGATTTCTAGACCACTAAAATCATGGCCGCTGCAATACGTACTTTCCCCGGAAACCCACATTTTCAGGGGCGAATATACACGCGTGTTCGAGTGAGGCCTCATCAGTGCCCTGCGTTACGTCGTCGCAGCGTCAAAGTGTGAACGTATAACATATATTATATTTTAAGTGACATGCCACATTACCTATGCGTTACGTCGTCGCACGCGACGTTTCAACGGATCGACGAACAAGAGACGAAGCGGGGGAGGGTGATACGCTGTGCTGTCGGAGCTCCAGTGCGACGACGGACAGTGTTCTACTGCTAGAGGGGCAAACTAGGATAAACAAGCAAACACTCTTGCATTGCGACGTCGCGTCGTGCGTCGTCACAACGCAGGTGTGGAATACAATGCGTTGATCTTTTGTGACGACGCAGCCCCGGATCTAGGGGGGGGGGGGGGGGGGGGGGCAAGCCGGCGCCAACTTCAGGGGGCGACAAATTCAAGCGTAGCAGACAAGTGCACCACCCAGCACACAGCAACTTTGTAATAAATGAGACGCGCAGCACATTTATAATCTTTCCATTTTTTTTCTCTTTGCAACAGTTTTGGCGCCCCTGTTGAATTGGCGCATTATCGATCGATACAATTTGATTAATATGTTGCTGCCAAAATTTTCATTTTGAGAAAATTTTCATTTCGCGGGGGCTAACTTAGCGCATCGCCATAAAAGATTGGCGGGGAGCGGCAGGTGGCAGTTTTTGCCCCGCCTCAAAATCTAGATCCGGGGTTGTGACGACGCAACGCAACGCACTAATGAGGCCTCACTATTCTAATATTACAATAAATATATATTGTCCTTGATAGTAGGCCCATGTGTAGTATTATGTAGTTACATAAAAACCATACAGATTTGGCAACTGAAGCAAGTCCGATCTTCTCTGCAAGTCATTGCAATTTCTACCGAAGGCTAACCACTGTTTAATGTACATTGTTACATAACTCATAGAAAATCTGTCACCCTATTTAACCTACAAAATATTCGAATTTCCTACGTACAATCAGGAAAATGTATTAGTTCTGCAGTGTTAAGCGAATCGTCCACCGCCAGCTAAACTAAGTTAGTATACAACCTGAAACTGACCTGCAAATTGCAAAAAACGTAAGAATATTTGAATTTCGCGGGCTACCTTAGTCCATCCCTCTTAAGGAGGGTGTGATTGACAGTGATAATTGTCATGATTTCATGAAAAACTCATTCATGGCACAAATCTAACTTAGTTTTTTTTTTTTTTAGTTATGGCCTCTCGTAGTTGACCTCTGAGATCATGACTACTTAACCGGGCTTTCCTGTGGGTGCCTTAAGCTACTACACTTAAAACCTCCAGCCAGGGGTTATTCAATTATGCTAATTAAAACTAGGTGAACGCTCGCTAAGGGCACCCCCTGTGGGGTACGAACCTCGGCTTAGGGCGTCAACCGGAGGGAGGACATCAAGGATGGGACGGGCTGGATCAAAGTTTTGATCATGATTATTAGTCGGGGAATTTAAAGCTACGTGCTCAGCTGCAACAACTGCTGGCACTTCGTTATCGAGCAAGGGTCGGGGGGGAGTATCATTTACTCGGGGACGCGATCGCGATCGCAAAGGACCTCGGCGGCGAAGTCGGAATGACGGGAGGCGTCTGTTTTTGTACACTGTGCTGGTTTCCCTACTGCTCTCCTGGAGGAGGGTAATGGGGTCGTCAGGGTCGGCAAGGATTCGCTTAGGGCGGCGAGGTCGATTGATACTAGAGGGAGTGTAACTAGCGGCCTCGACAACCAGAGGGTTGCGATGTTTGGCGGCAGTATCGAAGTAACGCTTGGAAGAGCCTTTGAGAAATTGGTGGATGGTGGGGATTTTTAGGTCGAGATGGAGGATCTCGTTCCTAACAAACCAGGGGGCTCCCGAGGCCTTCCGAAGGCAACGGTTCTGTAATGTCTGCATCTTATGGATGTGACTGGGTCTTGCTTGTGCAAAAACAGCACCCGCATAGATCATGATTGATCTAACTTAGAGAGATGTATTATTGGTTCTAATTCTGTAAATACATATTACAAAACGTGAGAAAATTTGAATTTCGCGGGCTACAACTGCGGATACACTGTGAACTCTGTTCCAGAGTTTAAATTCTATTAGTTAATATCGGCCCAGCTACGCTCCTCTCCTCGCTTCTCCGCTCCAGTGGACAGGCAGCCTAACAGAGTGTAGATTAATCTTAGCTGTGAACGAAAAATCCATTTTAAGATCATTGGCTGGCATTAAATATAAAAGCAGTACTAAAACTAAACTAATAATAATAAACAAAAACCTAATTTGACACTAAAACATTGTACGGAGCACGTTGACCCTTCGTCAGCCGCTGGTAATAATACAATTAGGCGACCTGCACACTTTACGTTGGTCGTAAAGTGGATATCAATAATTGTTATGTGGACACGTTTTGAGTGTGCTGCCCGTTTAAAGACTAATTTGAAATTATATTTCTTTAAAAATTTTATGTTTTTGATTTTTGTTTGAGCATGGAATTGTAAATAATGGAAGCGTCAAATACGTGCATATAAAAGTTGGATTTACTAAAGCTGAACAGTTTCATATTACCTCGTTGGTCTAGTGGTCGCAAGCCCTACTGCTGGGCATGAGGTTCGATTCCCGAGTTGGGCAAAGTGTTATTGGATATTTCCATCTGGAATTTCTCAGTAGCAGCCTGGATTCTGGATTTGTGCCTGGTTGTTGACAATAGGCTCTGTAATAGGGGGCTTAATTACATGGGACCTAAACATAAATGGTGAGATATGGGTGTACAGGTATACGTCTGCCCAACCCTTCGGGGAACGCGTGAGGCGTGATGTTATGTCTGTGTCAGTTCCATATTTCAGTTTAAGCATGATAAGACTTCAAACAATGTTTACTACTAAACAATGTTAACTAAACTAAGTTTTCAATGTTCCCAACAATTTATAGAAAAAAAAAATTAAGTAAAAGGTGGTACCTAGCTGCTAGTCTACAGTAGCCGGTGCAAGTGTTGATAAGATTATTTTGTAGAATATAATCTACTACTTACTGAAAAATAGTTAATGATAAGTATTTGATTTTCATCCACAGACCGTAAAAAAGAAATATCATGGCGATTGCGATCGTTTGCTTTGTTAATAATAATCGCGAAATAAATAAATTGCTGAAGAAGCATTTCGGTGTATTTCTTGCAAAGTAAATATGGCTATCGATTGACAGTTATCTTCCGAATGATAGGCATTTAGTTATAACGTTACGCAGTTAGTTCATGGTCAAAGTGGCGCTACCTATAACTGATAACGAGCCTATCGATACGGATAACGGTTATTAATATTAGTAAACGCTATTGCTAAGCAAATGATTTAATAATTATTTGGTAGCTGCTGCATGTTATTGAAAATTTAAAAGAAGGATAATTGAAAGATTTCCTTGACATGACACATTTTTTTTAAGTTTTTTAAAATCAAGTTCCTTGCAAAATACGATTAAGTCTAGAACATAGTGTAGACAATTTTTCAATACCTTTTTCTTAATCCATGTTTGGTTATCTTTACTTAAATTCTTCACGGGTTATCCAACATTCTTAATTCCATGATCTTCATACGTTTTACACTTATTTACAAAATGGCCGACATAACTTGGCAGATCCGAACTTTGCGCAGAAGGCTGCGCAATAACATTTTTTAGGAACCAAATGTTGACATGAGGCGCGTGTGAGTGAGAGAACATGTGAACTTCTCGCAGAGCCTATGTTCAGAGCTGCCAAGTTATGTCGGCAGTATTGTAAGATAACGTAAAGCATTTTAAAGCCAATTTCAATTCGTTTATGTTTATTAACAATTTGGTATTGACACTAAAGGACTAACTGATCGGATCGTCACCAAATTGTTTACATTGAACACCAAGGAGGATTTAATGAATTTTTTATTAGGTGATTCTGTTATTACGGTTTTATATCGAGTAAAGTATGTTACAGGAAGCTTGAAGAGGGTACATATAAAATATGTATCCAGTGATATCGCCATGGAGTATTTTGTTAAGTTTTTTTTAATGAATATATTGGTTGAATACTAGACCAGCAAGGTCAATCCTAGGCATAGTCTTGTCGAGTCGCTGAATATATGAAATTAAAATAGAAAACTACTAAATTAGATTTTTCTAAGGAACAGAAGAACTCGAAAAATTCTAAACATCAATATCTGAGTAAGTAACAGAAGACTTCTGGGTTTGTTTCGATCTTTCTTCTCAGAGTAATCCGATAGGAAACATCGACTCGACGGCGGGATGCGACACCGGTGATGGTTCTACCGTGAAGTTTTCTTAGAAATTATTTTCTTAGAGTCGCGTCGCGCCGCACCAGTCTGTACGAGGCTTTAACCTACTTACAGATATAAATATAGGTAATTAATTACCCAAACCTTAACGTTTACGTTCATACATCTGGTCATACACGCACGTCGGTTGCGAGTACTACGCACCTGGTAGTACTCGCAACCGGCGTGCGTGTATGACCAGATGTATGAACGTAAACGAGGCAAAAGGAGTATGTGAGGATCGTAGCAGATGGCGTTCTGTAGTTTCTGCCTACCCCCATGGGAAGAAGGCGTGAGTTTATGTATGTATGTATTAACAATACAAAGACCATACCATTCATCAACAAGTGTATGAACCAAATATAACAACTTTAACGTCCAAATCAAACAATAATACTAGTGTTTCTTTTACCAAATCTAAGTTCGGAGCAAAAACAATAGGTTTCAGGCGATTCCCATGCGCAGGCGCCTGCTCCCACGGCCTCTCTCGAAGGCTATCCAAGTGACATACTGTCTCTATTGACTAATTAGGGTCAAAACCGCTTACCAGTTTAGGTTTTGTCGAAGATCTTAAACTTGGTAAGGGAAATTCATTTGTTTGTTTGTGAGTTCTTTTAGCATTCAGAATTATTCAGCCGTTTTAAAGATTTATGAAGCCTGTAATTCAATTACAGTGTATTGAAGTCTTTCTTTTCTTGCCTGCCTTGGTCCTTTGTTTCTTGGGGTTGACGCAATTGATACTATGTTTATCTCCCTTTGTCAGCCAAGCCGCCATCTTACTATTTACTACCTATCAATTCATATGTAGGTATCGATGTCTAGGTACTATAGTTTGACCGATACCACTGTACCGGGCTTTAGGTATGTGCGCAGCAAGACGGGAGAGCAGTGAAGGCGGCTCATTCGTCAACGGTCACAGCGTCCCACCTAGTCGCGCTTTCCTAAGGCTCGGTACAGCGGTACCGGTCAAACTATAGCAAACAATTGAACAGTTAGTTTAGCCTTATTTGTCCCAAAGACAATGCATTTGTATTTGATCAGAGCACGAACGGCAAGAATGTGGTCGCGAAGCGCCTCACAAACTAAAAAACCTAGACATGCAATAACAAACAAGAATGTTAGTCATCGCCATTCAAATACAAAAACGGTTACTTATTATAATATTAATGATCATCAAATTAATTAGGTACAAGTACTAACGGGTATTCCCACACAATGCATAGCGGCTAGCGTCGGTGACTATAACATTGTGGGCTCTGCATTTTACGAGCGAATGTATAGGACTGTGACAATTCATGGGAAAGAGCAGAAGTATAATTTATATCAACGTACAAAATGTAATTATTGGTGTAGAGAATACTGGAGCTACGTTTGCCATCCAAGTTAATGATAATGGAACTAAGACCAAAGACGACGTTAACAAGTGATGTTATGGAGTCTAGTTTGTAACTCCAAAAGGAGTTTTAAATTAATCAACTCAAGATCTCAAACAACAACAAGATCCCGACGTGCGTTTCAATAAAACCACTCACACTACTCTAAATCAACATTTTAAGTACAATTTTAACAGTTAACATTTAAAAAAAACCCCGACACAAACATTTCCTCATTTTTCTTTCCTACTCCATCACCAGACCCTGTTCACACACATCTATTATAACCTATTCATTGAGATCATTCCAATGATTCCAAACACAATACCTGTGCTGTAAGTTGATAAGGGAGTTGGGTATCCTGCGAATTCCAGGTGATGCTGCAGCATCAGTTCAAGGTTACTATGTTCTTCTAATATCATTGAAATAACATAATACCAAATTAATTTCAAATCGATCAGACCTGTGGAAGATACTCACATCCATTCATCAACTATAAAAGAGCTGATAATCTTCAAACGGCTAAACCGATTTTGATAAACCATGTCTAAGAAACATCGCTAAAAAACATGCTTTCAAATAAAAAAACCGCATTCAAATCGGTTCAGCCATTTAAGAGCTACGGTGCCACAGACAGACACACGTCAAACTTATAACACCCCCGTTTTTGCGTCGAGGGTTAAAAAGGAGATAGACATGCATTTCAAGATGAAACTGACGTTTTCAACAAGGCAACGACTGCATTGACAAGTACACACGCTTTTGTGAAGTTTTCGTGTAGGCTCATTTGTCCACTTTACAGAATATCTCTTCTATCTTTATCTATTTCATGGCGGTGTTAAGGAAGTCCAAATTATTATAATGGCGCCCTTTAATTGTGATGACGTCACGCGAGGTGACATAATTGTCGCTATGCCAGGGCTGGCAGTAATTGTACCAATTAAATAAACTGGCTGTATCCTAAAGTTGACTGTGCCTGTCAGGTCTCGGGTGCGAATAACCTACATTACTTCCTTGGTGTCGGTAAGCAATTAAAAGAATACATTGTTACATGTTGAACCAAATAAATAACGAAGTCTTTCTGTTTTTAGATTTTTTTATATATTTCGTTTACAAAAGTAGATCTATCGGCAACAATGAGCCATTATTTCTAGGTGTGTTCATTTTGAAATATATATCTGATGAAAAGGTTCGAAGTAATCTTAAAACATAAACGATCATTGGAAAATTTTCAAACCAATCTCCACAGCAACAACCAAAACGTACAGCTAACAGAAACGACCTTAACATCACATGTGTTTTGTGTACACAAAAATCTTCCACATCAGCTGCCCAATCAACTTCAAAAGATGTTAATCTTCTAAACGCGGACTACCACAAATTAGACCAAGAAATGCCACCCAAATTACATAAGCCGTTACCAAATTTCCATCTGTAGACAAAATTTGTTGACGTGCTAACTGTGCTGCTGTGGCCCTAAGGTTCTAAGATGCTAATACGAAATGCCAACAAATGTAAGAACAGCCTTCTCTGTGACCTCGATGACAGTAGATGCCATCAGACGGTCTATGGTTGTTTGTATATTGATGAACTTGAGTGTTATTATCTCACCTGTACTAATGTATTTGCTGCCATTCTAGTAGTGTCAATAGGAAGTTCTGCGTTGAGATCATTCTGTTGTTTCTTCCGATACGTTGCTCGTGTTTATTTTATTGGAAAAGTTTAAAGATCTTTGACAAGTTTTTCATAACATCATAACGCTTGTAATCTCCGAAGGGTAAGGCAGAGGAATATCTACAGTTCAACCATATTTCGCCAGTTATGTTTAAGTCCCATGTAATAAGGGGCGAGCCTATTGCCGTCAACTGGGAACAAATCCAGACTCCGGGCTGCTACTGACAAATTCCAGATGGAAACACTCAATAACACTTTGCCCGACCTGGGAATCGAACCCATGCGCAGCAGTAGCGCTTACGACCACTACTGAATTTACTTGGGTGTCCTTTAACCCCCAATCGATCGACTTACGACAGATGATATACGGGAACAAGGGACAGAGGCAACGTAAAAGATCCATTATGTAGGTCAAGTTTCTTTATAGATTTTATTAACAATGCCAAGACCCATGATGCCAATTAGCAGACATCGGAGATGACGCAACCAACCAGCCACAGAAAAAATCTATAACTATTGTTGTGAGCACATGATTTCTACCAGTAACTACAGTAGTTAGTTCTCAGCTGCAGCCCGGAGTCTGGATTTGTGCCCGGTTGAGGGCAATAGACTCGCCCCCTATAACATGGGACTTAAACATAACTGGCGAAATTTGGGTGTACTAGAGGCAAGTACACCTCTGCCTAACCCTTCGAGGAAACAAAGCGTGATGTTATGTAACTACAGTAGTAGCAAATTCCATGTCGTTTTCCCGCTACCTAACACCTGCTCCGATAGGTTTTGTCATCGTAACGATCAAATCTTATCTGATTGCCTTGTTCTTACCGAAAAAGGAAGTAGTAGTAATCTTATATTTACTTGTATAGTTTCAGATAGTCAAATGATTCGGGCGCGACCTTGCGGAATTCCATTATAAAATACAATAGACGTGGATATATTTAGCAACCCGAACACGGCTTGTTGTCATCGCTCCAGCGCTTGGTGTGGTAACACGCCACGTTCGGGTTCGGAACAAGTCAATCGTCATCCTGAGGATGCCTCGTTGAGAGGTGAAACACGTGTCGATTTCTTTCAGGGTTTTTTATGGCTCTTTAGGAATAGCTAAGCGGCACAGGTTACTAAATATATCCACGTCTATTGAATTTTGTATAGTTTCGTTGCCTTTTCTAGTTGAGGAGCAGACTGAATTTCAGCCAATATGGTAATCTTGTCGAGGGTTTATTCGCTAATAAACACAGGCGAGAATTTCCTGAACAGTCAATAGTCTTAAACTATAGTAACGATGTCGCGAACAGTCAAGTCAGTTGGTGCACAATTGATAATTAAACTAATAATAAACGATTCTGTGGTAGATACAAATTAAAACAAAAGATCACAGCGCTTGAAACAAGTCCCCAAATGTAAAGAAAACATAGCTAAAACAACAAAAACTGTTTTAATTGAAATATGTGGACCGTAAAAAGACAAATTAATATAGTCGTAGCAACAAATGCTACATTTACATAATCGCGATAGGTGCGAGAGGCCGGTGTCTGTCTGTTTGCACAGCAGTCTGCTCGTTACACAATCTTGTGCGTGAAACAGCGTGATATTTAAAACGTTTTACAGCTTTTATTACAGTTTATTGTGAGTTTTCTTGTGGTTTTGTAAGTACTGTTATCATTTTGTATCAATTTTAATAACTTACTTTTCTACGTTCGTTGCTCTGAGTAGTTAATTTAGGACATTGTTGTAACTATCCTTAAATTGATCTACTTCTTTTATTTCTTCCTGATTGACAATAATTTCTTCTAAGCTTCAATCATTAGAGGGCCCTTCTTTTACTATAAAAAATTTCATTGCGGTCATCAATTCATCATTATTCAAAAATCCCCAGTTTCTTATGACTGGCTTCCCAAAAATAATATCCAGACAATTTTATAGCGCATTTGACGCCGATCCATTCATGCGCCCCATAATATGCATGTATTCAAACAATTGTCCGACAAATAAGTTCATTCACTCGATATATAAAACAGACATTGCCGAAAGAACTTCCTTTACGTGTGCGGAATCGAACCCATTGTCCAAATGTGAGATGATGACCAGAATTGTGATGTTACTTGAATCGAGCCGTTGTGACCTGAAGTGTGGATGTACTGTCTTGATTTTAGGGTTTGCAGTAACTTTAGAATAAATCCTGTGTTCTGTTTTATAAAGCAGCCGTTTTCTTCTTACTATAAAATCTGTATATAAATGGCGTGTGAATTTAAATTACCTAGATGTTTTTAATAGTTTCTCATCCATCTTTCTTCAATTTTATTAGTATAGCACGAGCTTCATTAGGCTTCCTTAATTGGAACCAGTCTGTAATAATGATAAAAGTAACAAAAATGCTGTTAAACAATCCTCTAACGTGTCAATTTATGTTGCTTGACGTCTTAATCAAAACAGTTTTTAATAATAATAACTCTCTCACTAATGTCTTCTGCCCAAAAAATACCCTAATTCTGCAAAAACTAACGTTCAGTAGTAAAAAAACATTATTTATTTAGTGCCAGATACCATTCAGCGTTATCAGTAGGATTTGACAAGCGTACACAGTGATATTGTTTCAAGGCGATTTGTATTTGATAGCAAAACGACACATCTGAGAGATGATTCAGGGCTGCCCGTTTTTGAGCGGTTATTTTTCTTATGATAAGAGATGATGATTTCAAAGTCGAAAAAATGTATTTGATTTGTTTGGAAATCCCAGTTGTGTTGTAGATCGTAATATTGTTAACGATATTTTGTTCCCATTTGCTTCAAGTCCGATCCTCATCATTCTCCTGCGCATATCCCAATTTATTTGGGGTATATTCCATACTTCTCTATTATTCGACATCTCGGTAGTCACCAGTTCCAGTCATATCATCTTTCACAGTCGAACCATCGTTTCTTTGGTCTTTGCCTTACTTATTTTTCATCATTCCTCCGCATCACATGCCCATAACATAACCACCGATTTCCACACACCTTTTCAGTTACCGGTGCCACTTTCAGATGTATGTACTCATTTCTTATTAATCAATTCGCGTAACACCACACATCCCTCTTAGCATTCTCATCTCAGCTGCATGCAATTGCCTTTAATTCATCCCTTTAGTCGCCCAACATTCTGATCTATACAAGACAGCAGGTCTAACTAACCATTGTTTTATAAATCTTCCCCTTAAGTTAAAGGTAATGCGGGAGTTGCAGATTGTCCCCGTGACCTGCTGCCATTTCATCCATCCAATGTTAATTCTGTGCCTAACAGTCCGATCTACTTCGTCATCGCTTTGCAAGAGTGAATCGAGATACCGAAAGTCGAAGCAGACCAAGAGAAGCGCGCCATCAAGCGCTATGGCTCCAGAACTGGAGAGACCGCCGAAATCGCAGAACATATATTCAGTTTTGGTTCTGCTGATTTTTAAGTCAACATTCTCCAGCTTCTTTTGCTATTACTTCAATCTCCTTTGAATCTTCTGAATTTTCTTCTAGACTCTCTTGCAATAAATCGTCAGTGTGTGCTTTTTGGTTCAATTATATAATATCAATTATTATTTTGTGTTATTGCCAATACATTTATCGGTGTCTTCATTGCAGCTGTTCTCTCATTACCATTTCTGGTTGCTACGTCACTTCCAAACTCATTAACCGACTATAAAAATACAAGGTCAGGTGCTTGACAATTTGTCTTCTCCATTGAGTTATACCTCTTCAATTTCAACGAAAATTTCAATAAAGTTTGTCATAATTCAAAGATTCATCATCTAGCAACTATCTACTTTTGTAAGGCTAAACAATCTTGATGATAAGTGACATCGCCACTTCGCCACTCATACCTTACTAACCCAATTCCGCTCAGCTGATGAACACTGGCGTGAAAGATAAAAGATAAAAGGTTGATACACTCTGTTTGCGTTAGATTCCTAGATCAGCTAGTTTAAGATAACATAATTGTTACTAATTGGCAGATTGGCTAGCAAGATGAGTAGCGCGTCATTAATTTTGTTCTTGATACAAGCTGCCTCGTTTGTAGAAATTTTGGAAATCTTGTTGGATACTATGGCAACATATAACTGCTTCTACGCTTTTCCCAAAAACGCTTTTTGTTTATCTTATGGTTAATATTTTGGAAGCAAGTCTGTTGTAATCTCTTAAACTTAATGACAACTATGTTTTGAGTCATGAATATAATATTAGTTAATTGCTGCTGTTCACATTTGCATTTTGAAATTATTTAGTGACCTTGTGAGTTCTGGGTGTATTCTTATTCACTGCTATTGGTTTCAAGATCTCTAGATTTGGGTTTTTAATTGCCCATTGGGGGCCCTCTTTATCACCTAATCGTTATTAATCATTGATAACGTCTATACTTGTTCTTTTATCAAAAGCCCACACCGTAGCACTCACGTTAAAACTCAGTTCTTTTGAAAAAAATATTTTATTGTCAATATCAACCGAAATAAGTACAAGGTAATAGTTCTCTAACAGTTCATTTTTATCTAAGACAAAGCTATATACTATCTCTAGTCTACCAATTAGATAATATTCGTTGTCGCTACCGTAGCTATCAATTTATGAATAACCTAATTCTGTCGTTGACGTAATAATACCACTGACCTATATCTTCAGACTTATGTTAAATCTCATTTTTAGGTACACAGACATCTATTATGATACAATTAACCCTTTTTATTGCAAATAAAGTGTGTTTAACGAGTTGTGTCCCACGCCACACGTTATTTCAGAGATAATTTTCGTCGTAACACGAAACCCAGTCATCAATGGCCACGCCAACCTATTTTCAAATGGTGCAACTAACTGACCCATTTTCGCGCCAGCCCTGGCAGGAAAGGGCGTTCGAAAATGGCGCTTACGTTCGTCTGGGCGACGTCTGCGCAGCGCGTATTCCGTGCGCATCCAGCCTTTCCGCCGGCGCGCGCAATGTCAACAAACTCGGCGAGTCAGCTCGGGCCAGGAATGCAACGACCACGGCGTATGTACCATGGAATAAAAACAGAAGGTCCATAGAAAGATTGCGAAGTAACTAGTTCACGCACATATAGATGCTGAAGTGAAAATAATATTTGTAAAGCGGCTCTATATAAATCAAGTTCTGGTCAGAAACTATTTCAATTTCATCTTATGATAAATGATAAATTGGTTTTATTTCTGTAAGTAGGTTTGTACAAACACTTTTACACGTCAATCATATTTTAAAAACTACATGAGGTCGGCGTTTCCTATCTGACTACTCTGAGAAGAAAGGCCGAAACAAACTCAGAGGTCACAGTCTCTTTTAAAGTCCAGACATAATCTTGGTCAGATCATGTGAAGGCCATGTGGATTGGTGTCTGAAGTGGTCTTTTAAGGAAAGCACCACACAGATTGAGAGGGCAGAGGCATTTGTCAGTTATCGTGCAGCTCAACTCAGAATTTAAGGAGCTCAACGATTCGACGAACAATACCAAAAAAAGGACATTTGTGTAGGCCACATAAATTACTCAAACTGTCAGACCATGATTAGAACTAACTGAGAAAAAAATTCAAAACAAAACAAAAAGGAATGACCCAATCTTCACATTCACAATAATTAAAATAATATAATACTTTAATAGATATGTATATAAATATATAGATCTTCTTATGAGTTTGTGTGGTCTTTAAAACGCTGGTCTTCTGTAACTTCTTATTTATCAAGTGTCACGACGGTGCATTGTGCGCCTGCGCTTGTCACGGTATATGAAATATAAATAGGATGTACCCTTTTTAGTAGTTCCTTTTATTACGTCATTATATTAGCGATACTATCGAGCTAATATCGTCTGGATTATCACCATTTTGAATAGGTAATTCCTTCATGATGTCAGAGATTGGTTGATGATATTGTCAAGCAAATGTGACTTCAATCTATGTGTCCAGAAAATATTTGTGGTCTAACACCTATCGGTAAAGGTGTCAAAAATGGACACAATTCTCGTATCTTTGTAGCTCGTGCTTATTTAGATACTGTTTGCTAATTTGATCTGACAAAAATTCTCACGTAGGTCTTAAACCAATAGGATCCAATAAAATAGGTGTCGTGTTTGTAATTCGTTGAGGAGATAATGTATTCACTAAAAGCTTTTTGCTGTCAATGTAACTTTACATATTTTTTAAAAATATGTAAAGTACCTAATTGCAATAAAATAAAGATGTAAGTTCATTTTTATATGACATCTAGATCTAGTTATTAAATCTATTTTGTGCAGGCTGCTCGAGCTTGCAAATAAAGTCATCTATATGACACCGTAAGATTGTGAGAACCGTTAGTTTATAATCTATCGATATTATTTTCGTTAGCTTTTAAACTGTCGAAAAATTGTGAACTGGGTGAAATGGGTTAGGTTAGAACTGTGACCAAACGCGCCCAAGCCGAGCGAGCGAAGCGAGCGGTGTCGCAGCAGCGGCTGGCTAGCGCTACTTCTAAGTTGCTCGCAGCTAGGCAGGCTATTTAGTATTAGCGCAAGGTGCGTTATGTCGCAAGCAAGTTTGATACCAGTTCACAATTTGTCGGTTGCCCATGGATAGATTATACTATCGAAAAATAATGCGTTAAATTGTAAATGGTTTGTTGCAGTTCACAATTTTTCTACAGTTTATAATCTAACGGAAATAATACCACAATTTTTCTACAGTTTATAATCTAACGGAAATAATACCTAAGTTCATAATTATACGGTGAGATAGACATACCTAATATGAAAAATTATAATTGCTATACTTACCTGTCTGTGTGACCGCGTTGTGCTTCCAAACTTCGCTACGGATTTTGATGCGGTTTTCACCGATTCACCCTTGTTTGGTCGAACAATGTTTCGTCGAAAATCACTTCGGCGAATTTTAGTTGCAATAAAGTCATTTCGTAGAATTATTCATTTGACCGAATAATTCATTGGTAAATTTTTATTTAGCATAATTATTTATTTGAACTAATTTCATTTGAACAAATTTCATTTCACCGAATTTTCAAATGCACTAATTTTATTTAAACTAATGTTATTGTTATGTCATTTAGATAAAATTTTAAGACCTAATATTACTTGGCATACTTTTGTTTGTCCTAATTATATTTTCGCATCATATTATTTACGCATAACAGCTTACGCATAATTTCTCTGGTCATAATAATGATAAAACATAACATTCTAAAAATCTAAAGCATAAATTTATTAAGCATAACATTCTAAAGCATAAGTTTTTTTCGCTGTAAGAAACATGCAAACAAGCATATATCATGCATGCAGCAAGCATGCAACATGTAAACAAGCATACACCAGGCATGCAAGCAAGCATGCAGCATGCAAGCAAGCATGCAGCATGCAGCAGGCATGGTTTCTGTCACGGCTCCGGCGCTGCGGGCCTCCGGCGGCCCCACGCGTGCTAATCGTCGCAGACGGCTTTCGCTCACCGCCGCGCCTGAGGCTGGCCGGCGGAGCCGGCCAGTAAGCCGAAGGTCCCAGCCGCCTCCTCCTCAGCCCGCGGGCCGCCTCGCCCCTACGCGCCGATAAAATACATGTTATACCACCTGAACACTACATCAAATGAACATTATACCTTTTGATCAATAGCGCAAATGTTGTTATCGCAAATAAATATTCGATGAAATGAAAATTATGATCGATATTATACAAATTGATTATTTTCTTAAACGTTGTTCGAATTAGTAACATTACATCAAAAGTTGTTATACCAAACAAGGGTGAACCGTTTTCACCACCATTTTGTTTTTTTTTTTTTTATTCGTTTATGTGTATAATAAATTAATATTAAACTTAGATATAACAAAGAAATCTTTATGTTTTGTCGAGTTCTAAAAATAGTAGCCGGTCGCTAGTAAAATATAAACTTTAATATTCAATCAAAAAAATGTTCAAGTATAAAAATTTACACATGCAGCCAACGTTAATTTGAGAGCATAAAACTATTCAATTTAGATTGGCTTAAAGTAAAGATAGCCTAAAAAGAACTGGATCTATTAATATTGAAACAAGTTGTTAATAAATTAATAATACTTGGTAACTCAACTGTATTTGAGTTACAAATAGAAATGATGTCGTTGCATGACAAGACAGTGTGAAAGTTACTGCATTCCTTTAGAAATTGAAGATAGATGCAAATATACAATCAATTGTAACTTGTATTTTGTGAACACCTTTATTTATGTACCTACACTCAAAGCAAATAAATGATTATGATTGTTTTTTTTTTTTACTTTTTTACAAGTTGTATTTAACATACCTACCTAATTCTGTCCCAATTTTAACACCCAAAATATGAATACGTTGATAACCAATTTAACTGAAATAATATTCCAGCTTCACAGTTTTTAACGCGGTTAATTTCACCGTTTAATTATTGCAAACCTAATCATCAACTAACCTGTTAACTAGTAACCGTGTCACCCACATATAAAATTAAGGCTCCCGTAGACAGGCGCGTCGCGACTCTAGTAGAACAATGTCTCAGAAAACTCCGTGGAAATTGTTCTACCAGAACCGCGTCGCACTTTCGCGTTGTGCCTGTCTGCGGAAGCATTTATAATTTTAACATTTATTTAAACTAAACCATACACTTGGTCAAATATTTGAACTGCGATCAATATCACCTGCTACACTTGTTTAAACAATACTTTGACAGTGAGTAAATCATTAATTCTTTTGTTTCATTAAACCTTCATTTTATTAAAGGTATTTTTCCACGAATTTACAAAATAGATTACATCATAACTACGTATGCAATGCTTGATTGCGTTTCGAAATTCATGCTAGGAAAAACAATTTTGACGTAACGAATATTATTAAACAAGTGCGAGTCGGACTCGCACGCGAAGGGTTCCGTACCACCGTACAATAATTAACAGTGCATTTTTTTTACTTTTCTTGCATGGACCCCCTTTAATTTTGTTACTATAGCGGCCAAAACGAATTTCAAGTGTCTATCTATTACGATTCAAAAGATACAGCCCTGTGACAGACAGACGGACAGCGGAGCCTTAGTAATAGGGTACCGTTGGCAAACTTTGGGTACAAATACAAAATACAAAATAGTTTATTGTGCCAAATAGAAAATTACATTACATTTTAACGTATTTGGAGCCTCCTTTTAGGCAAACAATGCCTGTATTAGAAGGCTCCGCTCTTTCACAACATTGTAACACATTTATGGGTAACTATATAATGTAAGTACATTTTTCTGTATTTAGCTTAAATTTATTAATCTTAAGAAAAATAAAATAAAAATCTATAGGCAAAGTTGCAATTTAAAGGTCATTGGGCGTAATCCGACCCGGTCGCGGACATTAATGAAAATGGTATAAAATGAAAGAGTATAAATTCACTTGACATTAAATATAGTTTTTTTATTTGGAATCCATGGGAGAAGAAAGTTTGAACCAATAATATATTTATTCAAAGATACAAATACTTTATTAAAAAAATATAAGTTGTCGTTCTGTTAAATAGCTACTATTGTTTTAGCGAGTGCATGTGCGTCCCGCGTGATCAAATCGGCAGGTATACGTTCGATCCCTCTCTCACACATTACGTCGCGTCTCGCTCGTTGCGCTGGCGCATTGTTTCGTTCGTGTCATCGCAGTCCTTCGTGGTCTTTCGTTCACAAATTCCGAAACTTAGTGAAGCCTTTTTTGGTTGTATGCACCGATGGCTACATAATAGACGTTGTGGGGCCATATCCAGCGACAACGTCAGATGCCTCAATCCTGCGTCATCTGTTACAAAGTGAAGAATCCCCTTGGCCTTACTTTTTAAGACCTTATAACATTTTTATATTAGATCGTGGATTTAGAGATGCGATTCCGTTAATTGAAGAATGTGGTTATGTTCCACATATGCCACCATCGCGAGGAAGAGGGGAACAATTGACGGTTGATAACAATGTGTCGATGGGTAATCGACGCCATAAATGGCCGTTTTAAAAAAGATTATAAAATATTTCGACATACATATTTCAATGTAGCTATGCGAAATATGATGGCGGATTTCAAAATCACGGCGGCAATTATTAACTTTACCAGGCGTCCGTATGAAGATAGTGTATACGTCGAGCAGTTTATTAACATTATATATAAAAAAATGAATAGAGAGAACGAACTGGCGCAATACGTAATTGAAAACAACTTGAATAGACAAAGAGTTGCATTCATGCGATTAGATGGAAACAATCCAGATTTTAGAGATTTCCCACAGTTAACCTATGAAGAACTGATATTATTCACATTGCGCAGCTATCATTTAAGACTGGCCAGGTCGTACTGCCATGAACATATGCGACCAAATGGTGTCTACTTGATAGAGCTCTATCGGCAACAAGGCTTAATAAACAATAAAATATTGATAAGAGGACGAATTCAGTCGCGCCATGTCAGAGCGCGACAATACTACACATATATTTTAATAAACCCAGCGACACAGGGAAGACAAAGTGTTGAAGATTACTACTGCTCGTGTATACACGGCCGCCGTACCGTCGGGAGCTGCGCGCATATTGCCAGTATAGTTTATTTTTTTATCCTGGGCTAGGCATCAAGCACAAATCGAAGCCCCTGCGGTATTTTTAGATCAAATCATAGTAGACATTGATCACGCCGAATAAATAATGTGAAATATGAAAAAGTTTTTTTTTTCTAAATTCCCACAACCCACAAGAAAGCGACCCTTACCATGATAAACTAGAGATATTTAGCTATGTATCCTCACAATTTCATTTCTGTCCGCGGTGGGTTTTTCTCCCATACTATTTGCCCATTGACCTTTATGAAGCTTATTCCTAGTTAGCGCATATGATGTGGTGTATAGTGTGGTGCGGTGTGGTGTGGTGTGGTGTGGTGTAGTGTGGTGTAGTGTAGTGTAGTGTAGTGTGGTGTCGTGTGGTGTGGTGTAGTGTGGTGTGGTGTGGTGTGGTGTGGTGTAGTGTGGTATGGTGTGTGGTGTGGTATGGTGTGTGGGTGTGTGGTGTTCTCAGTTATGGTATATATATAATGTGATATATTTCGACTACTCAACGTATTCCAGGAGTGCCTCGGTTTCCTCATAGGTAAGTGGTTTTAACCAGTTTATTATACTTTTCTTACAGTCGTAGTAACTTTTATTATATACATAAACATGTTTGTTAATTTTATTATAGAGCTGAGCAGATCGTTTATTGACTTGCTTGCATGCAAATCTAGTTTTAGTTTGGGGAACTTGGACAACTAAATCTTTTCTCCTTTTAGGTTTTTCGATGACATTACATGGTATTGTTTTATGTTTTTTTAGTATGGTTTGGGTTACATACAGTTTCCTTACAGAGAGTAAATCACTTATTTCGTATAAACTTACAGTGGAGAATCTTTTATTTTTAAAATACATCATTTTTATTAATCCACGCTGCACTCGTTCTATGTCTATAAATTTTGTTTTTGCTGCACCGCCCCAAATTGGGATACAATATAATAGCACAGATTGGGCCAGTGCTACATATATTTCATTTAAGAGATTTCTGGGACGGTTCTTACAGCTCTCTATTTTAGTTGGGACAATATGCCCAAGGTTTTAAAGATCCAACTGAGTTTCCTTATTCTCCCAGAAATTTTCTCAAGTTGAGGGTACCAGGACAGTGCTTGATCCACCACAACTCCAAGATATTTAGTTGCAGCGACCTTCTCAAGGCATGGGCAGTTACATCTTATAGTAGGCATGTTTCCACATATGTGTACTTTTAAATCCAACTCTTCAATAGGCTGTGTTCGGTTACTGATACTAAAGCATATGTAGTTTGTTTTATTAGTGTTCAGGGAAAGTAAGTTACTTTTTAGCCATTCAGCTACCCGAGCCATTCCTGCCTCTGCACTCAGTTTAACTTCGTGCCAGGATGAACCAGAGAACACAATAGACGTATCATCGGCGTACGAGAATACTTTTGCATTTTTTATTTCCATGTTACAAAGATCATTAATGTACGGAACCCTAAAATCAGCCAAAAGCACACACACACAAGGAAGGGTTCCGTAGTCAGAATGAATATTTACGCATGCACAGGATTTTATCGACCGCAAAAATAAGTTTGTGTTTAGTAAATTTTCTCGGAAAAACAAAGTTATTACTGTGGTTGTAACCGAAAATAACCCATATCTCAAAAAATATTGGCTTAAATAAAAAAAGTCACTTAGACACATCATAATCGTTAAATTGTGGGGTCCAACGATACCTACCCCACACGCTTATTTACATTGAATTTTCTTTTTCATCCCTCAGTTACGAGTACATTGGGAGGCACCCCCAATTGTTTCTTTTCCCACAGAATACCTTTTTCAAATTTTAATCGATATACTTAGTGCAAATATACTCGTATAGTCTCAGAGTAAGATTGCTGTGTAAAATTCGAACGGTAGAACAGACGGACAAACTGACAGGCGGAGATGACCAAATTATAAAGGTTCCATTTTTGACATTTGTCTACGGAATCCTAAAATTTTCATTTTAAATTCCGACAAATTAAAATGAAAATTCTATAGCCTGTTTTAATTAAAATAATAATTATGTAATTTTAAGCGATATAAAAAAGTTATAAAAATATTAATTTAACATTTAACAAACAATAAAACATTTACACCCACGCATTTTTTTCAGAATTTTGCGCTTAGTGCAATGTTCGATATCGCTATCTTGAAGTAGGTATTGTGAACGTTATCAATGCATCGATAAATGATAAGGTACATAAGAAGAAGTTATCGCTAATATTACGTTTTGGCAGATTCAGGCAAAAAGATGAATGACTGCTGTAGAATGTAGGTCAACCTTGCCAATTACTTAGTTTCGAGTTTACAGCTGAGTTTCAATTTTTAAAACAGGAGCACTATATTTTTAAAAACATCGTTTGTCAATCAGTGTAAATAAGAATTCCGTTAACACAAGATGTTTGTTTTTTTTTCTTAAACTGTGTTTCTTTATTCTAGAAAAAATGGACACATACATAACATCCTGTAGTGTATTCCCCAAAGGGTTAGGCAGAGTTGAACCTACAGTAAGTACCTACTCCCACATTTCGCCAGTTATGTTTAAGTCCCATGTAATAGGGAACGAGCCTATTGCCATCAACCGGGCACAAATCCAAGCTCCGGGCTGCTACTGAGAAATTCCAAATGGAAAAACCCAATAACACCACCCGGGAATTGAACCCAGGACCTCCTGCTCAGCAGCAGCGCTTACGACCGGTAGTAAAAATTAGAGAACCCCGGTAAAAAAATAACCTCAATTGGTTCAAGTTATCATAAGTAGGTACTGTAAAGTAAAGCTAACTGCAAGAACACGCATTCTTACTTTAAATAATGACAAAATATAGTTAACATAAACTCGACGAATGTATTAGCACTCTCATAAATTGCCTACACGAAATTCATGAAGTAATCGATGTGAAAATAAAAGAAAATATTTTGCGTTCAAACTAAATTTTTTCTATGTTTTCTACTAGCTGTTGTCCATGACTTCGTCTGCAATCCAGGATGAAAAGTAGCCTATGTCCTTTTCCAGGTCATGGTCTACCCATGTGCCAAATTCCATCAAAAAAGCGTAACAAACAAACTTACTTTCGCATTTATAATATATTTGTGAGAACGTAACGATAATTTTTCTGGCAGGTTGGCTGCATTGTGACAAAAATCGCATTGTGACTTTTGATTTTTAAGAGCAGTTCACCCACTATCCAAATAATTTAATTCTACTGTTTTTAAATTATTTTATACTAATCACGTCACGACAACAGGAAGGAGCCCTACCCCTATTTACGGCACATAAAAGAAGTTTAATAAGGTAAAAGTTAGTTGCAAGATATCCACATTGTTCATATACATAATTTCATTGTGTATCTTCAGTTATAATCTTAATTAAGCCGTGGTCACGGTGTAATAATACGATTAATGATAACTTCCACGTTTCTGAGCTGTTTGTTGGCTCGTTGGTTTTAGAAGTTGGCGCCACTGTCGCGACGTAAGGCGGGAGACATAGGGAACAACTTAATGCAACAAAATTTAAAAAGAAATGTGTGCGGTCGGGGAACCCCCGTCAGGAATGAAGTTCCTTAAGCGATTTTCGCACGCAAACACATACTCGAATATAATAGAAAGAGACAGAGAGAGAAAGTCACTTGGAGGGGACCATAATGCTTTTTCCTAACGTGATGATTTCTACCACGGACAGAAAACCTTCATAAATTACGGTACAGGTATCGAAGAATTTTGGTTACTTTTACCGTTCTACGACTAAGGTTTCCGTTATCTGGGTAGCCAAGATGAAGAAACATGTTACCTCATTTAGGTTACCGTTTTAATACCGGTTCCACACACACAGGCGATGTGCGGCCTTTGACCAACGCCGACGGCTCGTGTAAGATAAACGTAATTTTTATTTCGGTAACCGGTATGATACTGTTTGTATTCAATTTTAGGTAACCTTTAAAACAACTTGTAAAAAATACCTGTATGATCTCATACCGGTTTCAGTCCCTCAATTCTATCAGTCAACTCCGCGTTAAGGAACTTCGTTCCAAATTTTTTAAGCAGAGATGTACGTAGCAGGTACACCCACATGTGGCCAGTAATGTTTTTAAGTCCCATGTAATAGGGGGCGAGCCTATTGCCATCAACCGGGCACAAATCCAGACTCCGGGCTGCTACTGAGAAATTCCTCATGGAAAAACCCAATAACACCATAGTTGGGAAAAGGCTAGGTAGCCATAAAAAACTCCTGAAAGAAATCGACACGTGTTTCACCTCTCAACGAGGCATCCTCAGGATGACGATGGACTTGTTGCGAACTCGAACACGGCGTGTTGCCACACTAAGCGGTAGATTGATTGAGTATTCATGGATGAAATCACCTCATAATATATAATAATCATGATCTGCAAATATTTGAAAATCTAGTCCGTTGTCTTTGATTAACTTGCGAAAGGTGTAAGAGTAAAGTACTATTTAAAAAACTGTCGCAACAATTTTGCAAGAAAAAAAACATCAATGTAACCGTAAGGTTTCCACCAATGTGCACCCGCCCCAACCCGAGTGCAATGCGCGCGCGCACGCGATCCGACAATATTGAAACATCAAGAGCAGCCCTTCGGAACACTCGTTACTAGATATTTATAAGACCCACGTACGCTCAACCGCACAACAGTTGAACTTTGAAAACCAGCTTTACTCATCATCTGCCCTAGCCTTTTCCCAAGTACACTGGGGTTGGCGGCGTCCTGTCTAAGCGGATGCAGCTTTATACCAGTATTTGATATGGAGCGACTGCCTATCTGTCCTTCACAACAAACGAGTTACTGGGTATCACGATACCCCTTGGTAAGACTGGTTATCAGACTTTCGGGTATTCTGACAGTTAAAGATCTACGAATGAAAAAAAAACCAGGTTCACATGGGCGATTTTTGAAGTGATAACTTCTTCAGGCGCGTTGGGCATTTTTGAGATGAGACTAAACTATTGATTTCGCGACACTGTGACGACACCTCATTTTAAACGCGATTGGGCTCTTTATATATTACGTTACGGATCAATGTTCTATGCAAGTATTTTTACTTTAAAGGTTTTGTAAACGCGATTGTGCTCTTTATTTAAATTGCGTTACGGATCAATGTTCTATGCAAGTATTTTTACTTTAAAGGTTCTGGAAGTATTTTTTTGTTTTGTAAACGCGATTGTGTTCTTTATTTAGATAAGGTTACGGACCAATGTTCTATACAAGTATTTTTCTTCCACTGTTTTTTTTTTTGCACACTGGATTTTCAACGCCCTGCTTAGCGTTGAAAATCTAATACTTAGTGTCTTTTCGACGCGCTGGGATGCACTTTGTTCGATTCACAACGCTCGGATCAACAACGAGAGTTGAAAATCCAGTGCGTGATAAAATCCCGCCGCGATTTTATTACGTCCGTGCGAACGTCGGCTAACTGCTAGGAAATATTGGCTCTGTCAAAGTCAAATTCTTACCATAGACATGCAGTTGACTGTACTAGCTAGCCTCGTTAAGATGACACGTCTTGCGTAAATCATTACTGTAGCTGGCAATACATCATTTGGAGAAGTTTTAATTTGCTTGGTGGCTTTAGTTGATTAATCCCTCACGAAAAGCTTATAATATAAGGCGAATTGAAGTTACCTAGATCATCAAAGAAAGATAGTTATTTTTCCATTTATAGGTATTTTGTTTTGTTTTGATTATTTATTTGTTGCCATTTGCCACACAGAGTAATTACGCAATGTAAATTGTCTTTGGACCCTGGCCTTTTTTTTTTCCTTTGGTCCCTGGCCCTGACATCAAGCAATAGACAATATTTACAAACTTTTACTGCTTGAATACGAGGCTTTTAGCTACTTTGTATATGTGTGTTTTATGTATTTTTTTTGTAATGTGCGTTTTGTTTGTTCAGAATAAACAATTATTTCTTTCTATAAAGAAAGTGGGTAAGTTTTCTGTAGAAACTGAACAGATATTTGATGCACTCTTTGATCTGATTAAAGAAAAATTAAAAGCTGAAGAGGAGAGTTTTCCATTACATATTTAGAAATCTCACTTTACGATAGGAATTGGAAATGAATGAATTGCTAGAGGAAGCCAAGGATGATGTCAGAGTACTTAATTTACAAAGGGAAACGTATGTGAAGAATGAAGATGGCAAATTCATTTCACAAACATTTAGTTCCAGATCTAACTCATCTAAACCTTTATGACTAACGCATTTACATAAAAAGGTAACAGCGAAATAACTAATATTAGAAGACACACAACTGATCCAAACAAATATCGCTTCCATAAATCCCGCTAATGCATTCCAAATGTATCAGTTTATGCTCCCGTCATAACTGTATCTTAGATCTGTCAAAACACGATCTTTGTATCCATATCTTTATTACGAAACAATTAGGTAGCTCGGCCCACCGCCCTATTTTCATGAACTAGGAAACGTTTAACGACTATTACACAATTCCGAACAGACAAAACAATCGAAACTTCTAAAATTAGACCGCGATGGCGAAAAAATTCCACCGTTTCATCTCTTGTTTCGACATCCATTGGTAAGTTTGTACAGTCCTAAAATTTCATCAGACTGGTTGTCCACGCAATGGATGGTATCTTTAGCGAATATTTGTGTGTTGTGGTAGACGGTATTAAAGACATTATGGCCTAGTTGGCACCGTGTCCACACCCACGAACGTCGCGAGGGAATCACAGAAATTTCGTATTTTGTCGCCAGCAGAAATATACTGTCTCTCTTAATGTTTATATGTTATGCCGGAATTGCAAATAACAGTATTTTTTCTAGTTGAATTTATGCGCGAAAATGCAAGAAGAAAATACTGGGATTATACTTGTTACTATTACAAATGAAACAAGTTCGTAGATACAAAACACATGCTTACAAAACAACAGACCATCGGTTAAAAAATAGGCGACAGTCCTATACTATTAAACGAGCAATATTTGTAAATATGTTTGTTTGTATATTTATTTGTTTTTAGTTATAGGTAACTTTTTAGTCTAGTATATTCTTCATTTAATTAATAAGTCTAAAGTCAACGAAGTTATGACTTGACCCGTTTTACTAGTAGCCACTAAAGAATCTCACTATCCACCTCCTGGCTCCATCATCAGACCCTCAACACCAAGTGCAATCTACTGGACTCATCAAAACGAATCATATGAGCTCAAACTCGAGGGGTTAACTAGTAGCCACTGAAGAGTTCCACTATCCACCTCCTGGCTCCATCATCAGATCAGCGGCCAAAATTATGAAATTATTGTATTGTCATCGGTCCTCGATACGTGTGCAAGTTTTCAAGTTAATCGGACATCTTGAAGTTGGTGAAAATTACGTTGATAAATTCCGTTACATAGATAGAAACAGGTCAAGCTAATAAAAGCGTGTTAAAAACACGGCCAATCCGTGTTTTTGTTGTTATTGTCGCCTATTTTCTATATATTATTTGGAAAACTGGGTCAAAAGTTAATCCACGTCATTAATTAGGTAATTAAAGTAGACCAAAAACTTTTCAGACAACAACAAATATTTTATTCTATTAATGTCGAGACGGCCCGAGGGTTTACAAACCCGCTTCTTATGTATCCAGCTTCGAAGTTTAAAATTATAGAATGTTGAGAAATCCTGGTCTGAGGTCGCCAACATTCGGTGAGCAAGTGCGATCATCAATGCTTGTTCCCAAATTAATATGAAAAGAGGCATTTGCAAAACCAACAATAATTACCTACTGGCTGATGATATTATTTACCGATTCTTTTTTTTTTTTCAAATCATTCTATCAATTCTTCTTCATCAACTTCCATATTTAATTTAAAAACACCAAAAATATTTGAGTCACACATAAAGAATACGTTAAAACATTCTAGGGCTTTTGTTTCCTCATTATCGCCACATTATCTTTGCTTATCAAATTTTCTTTAACGCGGGAAATACCTCTGGTATGTGAATTTGCTTTTTTATATATTTACTATCTTAGTTTGGTACGTAATTGTTTGAATTAAACGTTTCGATATTTTTTTAAATGTACGAGGTGAGCAAGTCTGTATGGGTTCAAATACAATCTCTGTAATGCAATTTTTTTTCTGGATCTGATATTTAAATTATGGATGTTTTATCATCCACAAGTATGTATCGATCATAGAATGTTTTTTTCCTAAATTTGGGAGAAACTTGGGAGTATATTTGGCTGTTTTATTTTTCCAAGTTATAATTATATAGCCACTACGCCCACTACAATGGGCAGGCATTTTTGAGGACTTTCTTTTTATTTTTCGAGATTTAAAAAGTGCAATATACATATAAGTACCTAGTCTCTTTTGGCCAAAACAGTTTAAAGCCTTTTCTCTCGTATATCCCACCCAAAAACACTTCACATTGACAAAAGACACTCCCTCGGATTTTCCACGACAATAAAGCTCAGATTCGCGTGCCATTAGTTCGCAGACTCCCATCAATAATTTATCTCATCTATTCCCGTTGCTCAACTAGCGATCGATGTTGGTATTCATGAAGTTGCGGACCTGTCTAGTGTCTGTTTGTCACTCGCTGGTACTTAGGGTACCACCCATAGTACTAGCACTTTAGGTAATTTCGGTTCGGAGCTAACATTAGATACATTTTGAGCTTTGATTTTGATTTCACAATGAAAATTGATCATGCTACACTTACACGAATGTTCGAGAAAAATATACTGGAAATAATATGGACTTATTCGAGCAACACAGAACCGTTCGATGTGGCAACGCTTGGGGGAGGCCTATATCCAGTAGTGGACATCTTTCGGCTGAAATAATCATGATGATTATGGACTTTCAGCATCATTTTTCCAGCTGAAGACGTCGGCTACTGCTGCGGATAAATCGTCGCCACGTCGACCTGTCCTGTGCTGTGCTTCTTGCATATTCTTCAAACTTTCTGATGAATAGTAAAAATTCTTTGAATAATTCAACCAACGATAATTTAAACATCATTTATTAATTCTGTCATAATAAGGCATGACATAAGCTGCTTTAACTAAATAGTACAAGAGCTTTCATCCTGAAAATCTACTTTCAAACAAAACTTTACAGTGCAATCATAATTCTAAACACGTCGCAAGTTATCCTGCATTCCTGACTGCAAACCAGTGCTCACAAAGCAGATGCATGCGGAAGCAGTGAAGGAGTGAGTGAATGAATGAACATAACCCAGTTGTCGGGGCAACTGCGTCAACAACATACCTTTAATAAAGACGTGTGTCTGTGCCTTCAACACCATAAAGAAATGGACTTTGTAGAACTTTGTGGACATAGATTAGAAGGTCGATAGAATTGCTTGTTTATGAGTGAATTTTTTGTTTCTGTCAAAAGCTTTGCAGCATTAAAAAGCTGTGTACGATTAAATGACGCAAACTAGCTACCCTGTGGTTGACAACGGACTAAGCTCCACCAGTGTGCATAGGCCTCTAGTGGGGTAATTGCGTAACACACATAAATCGACAATCGATCGTAATTTCTTTCATTTTGACAGTTCAGACACGTTCATTGCGTTATTTACGTTGTTGGGCAGACGAATTTTTCAAACCTATGAAGCAATGGATTAGGAATCCTTCAAAACCCTTGAATTGTGATTGAAAGTATGTTATGCAATTGGGGTGCTGGCTTCCTTCTCAAATAGAAACATTACCCAGCTAAGTACGCAATAGAATCAATGTACAGAAAGAACAAATGAAAATGCGTATTACCGTGACGAGTCGGGCATAACTCCCTGAAATCAATCTTACGTTCGAAATATCAATGTACTCAACTTACATGTTTAGTCTTCCCGTATCATATCAAAATAAACAAAACAATGTCTATGACAACTCGTCTACGTATTTCCTTAATCTATGGCTCATATAACCCTTAGTGTACACAAGTGGACACGACACAAATGTTTGTTATCTCTGCCGCTAGAGAATCAACACAGAGTTTTTATTTAGGCAATACTAGTGTATTCATGTACCTATTTCATTATCAAAAATAATATTGCAACACTTCACGTATAATTTAGGTTATAAGTGCACTCGTCTTGAACGGGAGATAATTATCTGATGTCTAGTTTGTTTTAAGATTTGTTCTAGTAAGACAAGTGTGTCGAAACGTGAATTGAGTCACTAATGTCTTGGTTTAACAAGCAAGTTTCAGAGACGCGCAGGTCATCAAGCTTTTCCGGCTGGTTTTACGCCCTCGACAATAAAACTTGTCAGACCCATTTATAAAGGTAGGAAACAGGTTACATATGTTGTTGGAAAGACACTTATGACTTTTTGCGTAATGCGTATGACAGCCCCATCATAACCCACATACATTTGACTACGGATTCCCGGAACCATGAACTTGAACATTTTATTGCACTTGGGAAGAAAAGGAAAATACAAAACAAAATCTATACTGATATTATAAAGAGATAAAATTTCTTTGTTTGTATGTAGGGGGAAATTTCTGGAACTAGCAATCGGATTTGAAAAATTATTTTTGTATTGGATTGCCCAATTTTTAAAAAAGGCTCGCGGACGAAGTTGCGGGCAGAAGCTCGTCAAGAATAACTGTAAGATTAAGAAACCCACAAAATGTATTTCAATTGTTTTAAACTTTGCGTGAGTAGTTGTGTAGGTATATAAACTTTTCCTGCTCGGTACATAGTAGGTAATTACGAAGTGTTAGTGACCCATTTTCCTCAATGTTCAGTTATAATTAGAATTAGTTACTCTTACAAAAAGCAAAACTGTTTCTTTTTGCTAGCTTTTTCAAGACTTTTTGCCAACTTAAAAATTTTTGCCGTGGTTTTCTTACTGTATAACAATTGATCTAAATATTTTTGAAAATATGGAAATTGAAGTCTGAGTAATATAGGTACTTACTACCTAATCTAACACATTAAGGCTCCTTCAAACAGGCGCGACACGCGACGCGACACAAAGACACCGCTCGTCGCGTGCCGAGCGGTGCCTTTGTGTCGCGTCGCGTGTCGCGCTGGTCTGCACGAGCCTTTAAAAAGAAAAAAAAAACTCTTTTTTTAATATATATATATATTATTAATATATATAAATATATTAATTGTAAGAACGTCAAATAACTATTTAACTTATCATGGCAGCTTATTTCCCTTAACAATTGGGCCAGATAGATAAGTATCTGATATCTTTTTAATTCAAAGAAAAGACAAGATATCATAAGTCCTTTAAATTAAGCGGCGCGGAAATGTTGACTTACTTAGTAAGATTAGGAAAACCAAAAATCGCCAATTATTCAATTATACCTTACGAAAATTATAAGGCTACGTTCTGATGGTTGCGAATTGAAAATATCGCCGTATGTGAATTTAACAGACTGAATTTTTTGTTTCATTTATGGAACCACGATAGTTCCCGCGTTCAAACCCTTGCCTAAACATCAGATTCCTTTAAGAAAAAAACGGTTTTTTTTTTCAAAAATGTCCACTTTATCGTATAATAGTCGCTATCTTGCTTAACCCAATTACCTATAAATTACGAGTATTATTTTATCAACAATAAATTATCGATATGAAAGATTCTGGAATTGGGCCGACTTATCGTGTGCCATATGATTGTAACATATAAAAATGTTTCGTTGATAAACACTAGTGTACGAAGATAGTCGTCAAGGAAATATTGCTATATCTGACGATAGTGAATGACAGAACGGTTTAATCCAATACTTATGTATCATGCGACTATTTTAGTTAATGAGGGCCTATCTTTAATTACGATTACATCGCCTAATTATTTAGTGTATAGAGGGTTATGTTTTAGTTAGTTTTCACGTTTTCGCGTATATTTAAATAATTTAGGAAGTTTATCACACTTATCTTTTTGGCATGATTCATACATTTAATGATTTAATCAAGACTACATACTTTCCTTGACTTAGGTTCACTTACGTGGCGTCCAAAACCAAACCATTTCATATAACTGTCAAAGAGTGACAGTTGTGATTTGAATATACGAACAATAAGCCTGTGTCCAAAATTTTTTATGTCCGTCTTATAGATTATTAAAAAATATTGAACACGTATTTTTTCTTTTTTGACGTATACAAAAGATTACGGCGATGCATTAAGTTAAAATGTGGCATGACGTCACCACGCCTTGCTAAATTTATACTGAGTTGTGACGTAGCGAGCCCACTCCCCAACTTTAATGCGTGTTTTCTAAGTTATTTTTGATTAATATGATAAAGCAAAAAATATGTGTCAATTTTTTTTTAATTATCTGTTAGACTGACTAAATAGAATTTCTTTTTTTTTACCTAGGCAACTACCGTAGGTATTTAAGTTAGTAGTCAATTTACATAACAATTAAATTCCTGACTTTACCTACTGTGTATTTACAGACTCGAAAGACCAAACAAAGCACTGGGTCTGGGAGTAAGCAAAGGACTTGGTAATTTCGCACAACAGCACTAAGCATCAAAACTGTATGGATTCCGGTCAAAATAAATAAACCAGCTATCTAATCACGTAAAAAAATTTCGTAAATTAAGGCTAATCTGTTTTATTTTGACAGTTCAACAACATTCATTGCGTTATTTACGTTGTTGAGTAGATTTTTTTTTGAACTTATGAATCAATGGATTCCGTTTCAAAACGATTCAGACTGTGATTGATCGTGTATTAGGTACGCAATTAGGGTACAGGAAATGAAGTAAAATACATACATACATACATAAACTCACGCCTTCTTCCCATGGGGGTAGGCAGAAACTACAGAACGCCACCTTTTTTTTTTTTTTTTTTGGGTCGGAAATTATCAAATAACTGCTCCCGCTCTGGGTGGAGCGGGAGGGCGTGTCAGACTCTTACTGACTAAAACGCACCCGTGTTCCTTCGGTTGCCCTGTTGCCGGGGGCCACGATTTCCCTATCGGTTTTCTTCGAACCCCCGGCAGGCATTGACCCTAACGGGCCCCGTCAATTCTGCTGACATCTCTTTGAGGCGCGCGTGGAACACAACGCGCCGTCGACCCGGGCTTGGTCCTTATCGGACGGCGAGCTACCCATTGCTCACCGTCCGCAAGCCCGCGCCTACGGTGGCCGGAAATCAGCTCGCGATTCCCGTCCCGGGCGTCTCCTCCTGCGGCGGTTAGAGGCGTGAGGGCGCGAAATTTGCCTCTCCCTCACGCGTTCCGCCTCCTCCTTCGCGAGCATTACCGCTTCGCAGAAGGAGGTGACGGCCTGCCATTTCCTCTCGCTCCGTACCATGGCCTGAACCAGGGCCGGACGCGAGAGATCACCGCCGCCGAACAGAACGCCACCTGCTACGATCATGAAGTAAAATATTTTTCAAAATTATCTAAGCGTAAATAAACAAAGGTAGGAATTTAAAAATAATTGTTGACGTAATATAACGGCCAATGTATGACGTGCAGCATTACGTAAGTAGGTATATAAGTTGAGTGTGTTTAATCAGTGATACCGCACTCCTTATCTATGGACTTTTGCGAACTGGCAAATCCGCATACGTACGATTCTTTTGAGTTATTTGGATTCCGTCTTCCGTTCTATGTATTTTTAAAGTTTTCTTCATGCTTTTGAATTTAGAACTGGGCCCGAGTTTAAAGTAATCAAAAGTCATTTATTCAAATTAAGCTGAGAATCAGCACTTTTTGAACGTCAAAATTACATAAGACAGTCCCCCAAAACGCCCACCCTTCACCACTTCCTAGTGCCTTTACTTTACTCAAACGAACCATGAAGCACCACATCTTAAAATATTAGTCTAGGTTTTAAATTTAACCCTCCACACCAATCTAATTTACATCCTCATCAATTATTATTATTTACTAATTTGCTAAGTGTAAAGAAAACTAGAATACTTACTCTGCATTTCCGACACAAAAGTACAGACGCCAGCACTTCAAGCTACTACAATCTGTCAAATTTATTTAATAGATTTTCAACTTTATTGCTGAATTATAAGGTTCAAAGTTGATTGGGAAAATTTGACAGTTTCGGGTAGCTTGATGTGCTGCGTCTGTACATTACAAATAGCACAGATAATATAAAATAGTTAAATGTGCAATTGCTATTAACTTGCCTCCAAGAATCGATATGTAATAGTACACCCACTTTTTCCTTTTACCCACAACACTGTAAAAATTGTGTTTACTAGTTAACTCATTTATTTACAAATACCTGCCTTCTTAATAAGTAATTCTTATAGTTAGTTTTAAGATTACCTTGTATTTCTCATATTGTATTCCTCGTTGGTCTAGTGGTCGCAAGCGCTACTGCTGAGCATGAGGTCCTGGGTTCGATTCCCGGGTCGGGCAAAGTGTTATTGGGTTTTTCTATCTGAAATTTCTCAGTAGCAGCTCGGAGTCTGGATTTGTGCCCGGTTGATGGCAATAGGCTCGCCCCCTATTACATGGGACTTGAACATAACTGGCGAAATGTGGGTGTACCTGCTACAGGAACACCTCTGCCCAACCCTTCGGGGAAACAAGGCGTGATGTTATGTTATGTTATGTTCTCATATTAAGTGAATTGTATTATTTTTGAGAAATAAATGTCTTATGGGGAAAGCGTCAGGGTAGCCCTTCAACCGTCATAGTGCTTTGCAACTGCAACAAACACCCAGAAGAGTAAAGTGTCTTTTATTAAATCAGTGGATAAATTATCTGCTGTGTTAATCCAACCTACTAATCGGAACTGCTAATGTTTGCTTTGACGCAGAAGAAATCAGGTTCAAGAAGCATTTGGTTCAGAGATCTTCTTTTTTTTCGTGTGGTTAGTGACTAACCTGTATCCTAATTGCGTAATACAACACAATCACAATCTGTTTCGATTTGAAACAGATTGCTAATCCATTGCTTCATAAGTTGGAAAAAAAATCTGCTCAACCACGTAAATAACGCAATGAATGTTGTTGAACTGTCAAAATGAAACAAATTAGGCAAAATTGTTTACGAAAATAAGTTACGCAATTAGGGTACTGGTGTCAGAGTTTTAAAGTTGCCCATTGGCCTCTGACTTGGCTTCTCGTGCGGTCGAGAAATATCTCTCAGGCATGCCGGTTTCCTCACGATGTTTTCCTTCACCGTTTTTGAAGCAAGTGATAATTATACAATACGCACATGAATCCGAAAACTCAGACGTGCGTGCCTTGGGTTCGAACTCGGGATCCAATAAGTAGGTAGTTAATAATTCATTGGAATGGAGTTATCTATCTACTTAATATCACCAATAAAACTTACTTATCTGCTCAGTAAGTAGAGCCTCAGGTCTGTTTGGGTGCGCCTTCGATTTCCGGCTTAAACAAACATTGTAGTCCCTTATCGATCATGTTAGTGAAGCAGTAGATAGTTTAAACTAATAGTTAGTAGTTACACAAGTGACATCGCTAGTTTTTAAATAGCACCCCATTGCGTAACACACTTTTTATCACAATCAGAATAATTCTGAAGGAAATTTCTAATCCATTGCTTCTACGTTTGAAAAATTCATCTGCTCGACAACGTAAATAACGCAATGAATGTCGTCGAATTGTCAAAAACGCAAGTGGCCCGCTGGTCCTCTTGAGGACAATCTGATTATTCATTGTCAAATAATTTGATTCGATTTGGGGACGACCTAGGAGGTCATAAATAGTGACCTTATTCCTTCTTCAGAAAGGTCAGGTGGGTAGTACTCGCAACCAGCATAGGGTATGACCAGATGTATGAACGTAAACGAGGCAAAAGAAGTATGTAAGGATCGTAACAGATGGCGTTCTCTCGTTTCTGCTTACCCCCATAGGAATAAGGCGTGAGTTTATTTAAATAATTAGATGATGCCTGAAAAACGGACAAATCGCCGCTAAACACGACAGATATGGATTTTCATAGTAACATTGCCGGCCGGCCGCTCGTATGAATGGCCAGTACATCAATTTCAATTTATCTCGACGGTTGTCAAAGCTCGAATTAGCAAGCATATTTGAGAAAATTATTTTTATATAGTATTTTTTTTTGTATATACTTACCTAGTAAATGTACCTACTTATTAGGTTAAGGTTATTATGGGTCTATGCCACTCGAAATAAAGTTTTATATTATATTTATACGTCTTTGACATTTCTCAGGACCCAGGGGTCCCGGACCTTTGGAAGGCGTACGAGGGGCCGAAGCCAACTCGCAGAAGCCCCTTAGACGTTTTTAATGAAATGAGGTACCAACTGACGATTATCCCTGTTCGCACTATGCAAGTGCAGCCAAGGACAACCCCCGGTTGGTGTAGGACTATTGTAAGATATGGAAACAAAGATATCGGACTATGGGTTTGGGTTGCTAAAGTGGACTGGTCACCTGGAACTATGGAAGGACTATGGCCCCTGTCTGATCTATGTTTTTATTTTATTATATTATATTATTATTAAGTATATTTTTTTAAATAAAAAGTATAGAATAAGTTTTATTTTGTTAAATAATATCTGGATGACCTAGATTTTTTTTTTTATTTGCCTTCTAAAAATGAAATCTAGCTAGATCGATTTATCGCCCCCGAAACCCCCTGCATACTAAATTTCATGAAAATCGTTTGAGCCATATCCGAGATTCAGATTATTATTAGGTATTAGATTTCAACGAAATCTTATCAAAAGCTATCAGTGTATCACACCAATACATGTATATACCTACTATTTAAATTGCTTAAGTATAAAATTCAATTATTTTTTTAAAGTTTAAAATGAACCACTAAGTAATTATTATTGTTGTCTTATCAATAAAATATTCCTATTGGCACGGTCTGTAGATAAGGCGGGTTTTTTCACATAAACCGATTAACCTGAATACATAGTCGGTATATTAAGTATTAATCCTTTAGATATAAAAAAATATTAAAGTTTTAAGAAAAAGTATATTTACGATAAAAGGCGATAAACTTCCTCATCGTAACTTAAATTTTAGGGTAAATAAATAAGATAAATTACCTACGATATTATCTCACAATTCATGGGAAAATAATCAATCTGCCTAGCCTTTTCCCAACTATGTTGGGGTCGGCTTCCAATCTAACCGGATGCCGCTGAATACTAAGTATTTACTTGGAGCGACTGCCTGTCTGACCTCCACAACCCAGTTACTGGGTAACACTGGTAAGACTGGTTGTCAGACTTGGGCTTCTGATTACCCGTAACGAAAACGCGGAAAAATGAAATTTGATTGAATAATTCGGTACAGTTTACGTAATAAAATCTAACGTAAACAAAAGATAATGAAAATGAGAATGGTAAACTCATTCATAAAACAAGATGTCACTGTCAGAACTGATGACGTTTACGAGTATCGTCCTGAAATGGGTGTAGTGTAGTGAGAGATAAGGGCGGAAACACACAAGGTCGTAGGACCGTATCGCGTCCGTCAGTGAGATCAAGACCTTGCGAATAATTCTATTTTCCTGGTTACATGATCTCTGTTTGAATATAGAATATTATATTTGTATTAGGTTTAGCAACGAGGTTCTGTCAATTGTTTTGTTTTTCTGTTACAGGAGAAAATACCGTTCCAATTGTTTAAGTAAGTAGGTAGGTATCTATATTTTTCATGTAACAGACAAAAAAAACCTACACATAAATAATAATCATTAAATAATCTTTAGTTATTAATAAATAGTAGTTAAATATTATCATTAAGTCTGTGTTAACCAGGTAGGTATTATTATGTATTTAATATTTATTTATAACGAGGTTCGATAATGATATCTTAACTAGGTATTTACTTAATTGACATTCCGCTCCCTAAAATAGTTACCGCACTGTTCTTAGAATATAATTGTCAATAATAGGTACCTATTAACTTCTGCATAAAATAGTATTAAAATAATATCACGAGTACCTTTTCCGATAATTCTTTATGAGTGTTTGCATTTATATTGCCTCTAATTAACTACAGTAACTGGCCTTTACTAATTAACCAAACAACTTATCAGAGAAAAAGTGCCTCACAAATTATTAAAAAAGTTAGTTTTACCGCTAAACAGTCTGACATTTATTCTGCACTTGACTTTTTTTTACCATAACCATAAGTAAACACTTATTTTTTTTCGCATCCATTTTGTTTTAACCCGACTTCTTTTGAAGGGTGATAATGTTTTTAACTCTATTTTATTTTTGTATGTAAATTACGGCTTCACTAAATTTTTATGGTCAGCAAAATTAAAGAAACAAAACATTTTCGTTTTCCGAATAATTTTATGATTGGTTATTCTTTTGTTTATTGGTTATTCTAGTAATTATCAGATAATGAAGTAGACTAGAACGGTCTTGCTTATCTTTGGAAGCGATGCTTTGTTGATTTAAAAGAATGTGACTTTTTTTTTCTAGTTACCTTAATTATTAACCAACTTCCAAAAGGAGGAGGTTCTCTATTCGACTGTATGCTTTTTTTTTTTTGTATGTTTGTTACGCGATTACTCCGTCAATTATGAATTGATTTTAATGATTATTTTTTTGTTTGGTAGATCATACTTCAGAGGTGGTCCCATATAAATTTTATTAACTTTGCTTGGGAACTTTTTGAGTTAGCTTCAATAAAGGCTTGTGCAGACCAGCGCGACACGCCTTTGAACGTGCCTTTGTGTCGCGTCGCGTGTCGCGCTGGTCTGCACAAGCCTTAATACGTATTTTTTCTCACTTAGTATGTGGATGATATGATAACTTCCTGTCACTGTTATTTACATAGCAGGTAGTGGTATTAGAATTTGTGTGGGGGAGGTAACACAACTAAAAAGTGAAAAATAAAAAACTTTTTACAAAAAAAAAAACAACCGACTTCAAAAAAACACTACAAAGTGAAAAATAACTTTAATTTCGGAAG
The DNA here is from genome assembly GCA_949152395.1 of Agrochola litura. Classification (NCBI taxonomy): domain Eukaryota; kingdom Metazoa; phylum Arthropoda; class Insecta; order Lepidoptera; family Noctuidae; genus Agrochola; species Agrochola litura. The sequence goes on along the minus strand of OX424508.1, from coordinate 20,652,685 downwards.
TCGGTGACAAAGAACGGAAATTCAAAACCAAAGACACCGACTTCCGAAATTAAAGTTATTTTTCACTTTGTAGTGTTTTTTTGAAGTCGGTTGTTTTTTTTTTGTAAAAAGTTTTTTCTTTAATCATCTATATAACCAGTTGAAAACACAGTCTGAGGTATCGTAATTGGCAATTAATGATAATTCAATAAGTAATTTAGCAATTTTGTTTTGTTAGTTTGTTTTTCGACTAAAACTTTTGAAGCTGTTGAGCACTCTACGTTTTATAAACATAAAATTTAAAAGTACTAAAAGTCATAACAGCTATTTTGCTTACTTAATAATATATTTTTTCTTTATTAATTTCCTAAATGAATATTTCATTGAACACTGGAATATTCAATAAACAACTTATCAATTTCCTACTATCTCTAAATAAGTTTCCTCTTTAAAACACGAATTATTTTCCTTATTAAAATTATTATTTTATTTAGATACCTCTCATTAATATCGTCAATTCGGTCAATTAAACTTGAAAAATTATTATCAGCAAAGTTCCTGTTCACGCATTATTATTTAAGGGCACTGACTAAAATAATACCTTTAAAACATATATTATACGAGTAGGTAGGTACATATCTACATTCACAATGTGTAAATTATCCTCAACGGAATCTTGGTTAGTTATGTCGAAATAAATTTTCCTTAACGACAATATCTCGTTTCCTATGGGTATTTTTTATCAACCCATTGTTTTCTGTAGTGTTAAAACCTAATTAACATCAACATTTTTGGTACTTATTAATCCTTATGGAATGTTTTTAAAAATAATAACAAGTGTTCTCTGCAGCAGTAAGGTGTTAAGCTGTTATCCGTAGAAATTTGAGACCAAAAAACAAAAGAAAGTTTTTTTTACCTGTTTTTGTTTTTGTTACTTCTCCAAAGTTTGGATTTGTAATGCTTTATTTATTATGGTATTGTTACTGTACACCAGGAAATTTTAAGAAATTGTACTAATGCGAGTTAATCCGTGGAATTTATTTCATTTAATCGCGTTCAGGTAAATTTAAGACAGTTTATGCGAATGCTCATTTTTAACCGACTTCCAAAAGGAGGAGGTTCTCAATTCGTCTGTATGTTTTTTTTTTTTTTTTTGTATGTTTGTTACGCGATTACTCCGCCAATTATGAATAGATTTTGATGATTCTTTTTTTGTTTGGTAGATCATACTTCAGAGGTGGTCCCATATAAATTTTATTAACTTTGCTTGGGTAGTTTTTGAGTTAGCTTCAATTATACGTATTTTTTCCCACTTAGTATATAGATGATATGATAACTTCTTGTCACTGTTATTTAGTATAGCAGGTAGTGGTATTCGAATTTGTGTGGGGTAGGTACTACAGCAAAAAGTGAAAAATAAAAACTTTTTACAAAAAAAAAAACAACCGACTTCAAAAAAAAAAACACTACAAAGTGAAAAATAACTTTAATTTCGGAAGTCGGTGACAAAGAACGAAAATTCAAAACCAAAGACACCGACTTCCGAAATTAAAGTTATTTTTCACTTTGTAGTGTTTTTTTTTTGAAGTCGGTTGTTTTTTTTTTTGTAAAAAGTTTTTTTTTACGATAACTTTTAACAATAATACGTACAATATTATGCTGATCATTGCAGTGGTCAAAGAAGATGTTTGCGAGGCATAAAATAATTGTGAACCGCACATTTTTTTTGTAAATACATGGAGTGACTGGCCTATCTAACCTGCACAACCCAGTAACTGGGTAGTACGATACGCCTTAATTGGTAAGACTGATTGTCAAAAATCGGGCGTCCCGTAACGACTGTCAAAGATGTACGAACGTGCTTTCAGAGGCCCGGAGGTGACTCAATATGTAATAGATTGTCACCCATCCACGGAGCGACCTCGGCAAGCGTAGCTTAACCTTCGATGGACCCGTGCGGCTGTTATTTAGAAGTAGTCCACTTAGAGCACCCGTCCGAATAGCACTTGCGTGAATAGCACCTAGCCTAGTCCACGAAGAGCACCTACGATTCAGCAGCCTACTGCTGGGATGTATTTGTTTTACTGGACGTTATTAAATGAAAGATATCGATAAAAATCACTTGAATGAAAAGCACCTAGCCTAGTCCACGAAGAGCACCCAGGTGCTCTTCGTGGACTAGGCTAGGTGCTATTCGCGCAGTTGCTATTCGGACGGGTGCTCTAAGTGGACTGCTTCGTTATTTATTAGTCACGAGCAACTCTTAAAACCTCCTTTGTTGTGTAACTTAAAAATAACACTTATAACATAAACGCTAATAAGTACCTACTATCATTGTCTGATAGTGATAAGTAAATTCAATTATATAATCATCCGATAAGATTTCTAAACCTCGCCTCGCCCAGAAGCGAGCCTAAAACCGATAATAATTTTATCGGTATAACACAAGGAAGTGTTAGGTACCAAATTAGACATGATTGCAAAAATTACGGTTCCATAATTTTTTACACGTCATTTTCATGTTATCAGTTTTTTTATGTAAGAGAAATAATGGGTTTAACACCCTTTTTATAACATTTCTTTATCTCATTTGGTGAATTTCCAGGAATAGTCCAGGTAGGTACCCTAATCACATTTACTACAAAATCTTAACCCTCCGTTTGCCGTCAAAAATGTTGTCGCACTTTTTAACAACTGTTTCGAAATTGCGAATAAATACTCATTGAATGTCAATATAATTTTGAACAGTCTATTTTTTACATCCTTACTATATCTAATCTAAACTAATATTATAAAGAGAAAAGATTTAATTTTTTGTATGTTTGTTTATTACACTTTCACGCTACAACGGCTGAACGAATTTGGATGAAATTTGGCACATGGGTAGACCATGACCTGGGTTAGGATTGGGACATAGGATACTTTTATCCTGGTAGTACGTTCCCGTGGGATAACTTCCGACCTCCACGCGGGCGAAGACGCGGGCAAAAGCTAATTTTGAATAGTTAGGTACACCATCATTATAAAACCAGAGTTATTTTTTCGACCTAATTTACCTGATTGTACAGAAATTGCAGCTGCGAACACCCGAGTCGTAAATAAAGGCACCGATATTTGTAATTTAAGATATCTATCCTGTCACATAGTGTTATCGTGGGAATTTGCGCAAGGTGTATTTTTGTACGTCCCGAAACTTGAAGGGTTTAAAACGGAAATATTGATTTAATATTCCTATAAATAACAAGTTTGTAAGTGAGGTTTATCTACCTGTACAAGTTAGTTGGCAATGATAATAAAAAAAGGTGGTTCGAATTTCAGAATTACTAGTGCCATTGTGGGAATTCGTAGACTTGTTTATGGCTTGAAGTAGGCGTTTTGAGCATAAAAGTGTTGTAGTAAAATACCGACTTAGGTGTTGTTTATCCTATTTCTTTCTTTCGGTGAACAGTTTTGTTTTTTGTAAATATAATTAATTTTTTCGCCTAAGTTAAAAAACTCTTTCAATGTTAGAGAACACATCATTAAACTTTTTGTTTCCACAAAAGATCGACAAATACTACTAGTTGCAATATTAATCTTTATCACAATCACTCTCTTCACTTAAGTCCGCCACTCAAACGACGTAATAATTATGTATGTTTACATTTTATTACTATCGGTCAATCGTAACTAAAATAAAACTTCCCACTTACGGTTGAGCGATGGCTGCACATCACGAATATGCATTAGGGATAATGTTTAACCAAATAAAAAGGGGATTAACGACACATTCTAACATAATGAGGATAATCTCGCTTCCTGTTGTGACAAATAGCCCGTTACCACCCTGCGCGTACGCACAACGCATGAAACCGTTTATTAGGGATGACATATCCATTGTGTTAAGGATTTTGTATTTTTAATGACATGTGACAAGAAGGAATAATTTTGTTTGAATTTTTTCACACCCTATGTTTTTGTAACATAGCCCGTTCAACAGGAATGCGTGTACTTTTATTGCATTCTATAACTACTATAGCCATGGCCATCGTATTTTTATAGTCAGTAGTTAACAACATAGTGCTAATTATTATTAGTACACTGATTTTGCATGTAGAATTAAAAGTACAAGTATCGCCTGGCAATCATTCTAATTAATTTTAATAATACAGTACGTACGATAACACTTAGAGTGCATTGTAATTAATAATTATGCAATTCCCTCTATTAGGCGTTAATTTTTAATTTATTTTTTAGTATATTTGTAAAGTAATATTTATTTTAATTGACGACACTTTCTGACTAAAATCATCGTGAACAGTGTTTAAAACTATTCCCTACCTATAAGTATTTAAGTACATTTAATAATTTTATAGGCCGTCATTCACACATAACACTAAAACAACACGATACGCGTAATTAAATTCAAACCTAACAATCCTAACATATTCAGAAATAACTTGCTGCAAGTTAATAAAACGTTTGAATCTAACCTGCCGTACACTTTGATCACTGGGACAGTTTCACTTGTCAAAATAATGAAGTGACATGTCGTAAAAACGTGACAGTTACCGACCGTAGACAAATGAGTTTGACTGAGGCCCCGGATTATATCGGGTTTTGATGTTACCCCTTTCAAATTCCGCATTCAAAGGGTTAAAAATGTTAAAATCTATTCCGAGGACCATAGAGCACAGATTTGAATATTTTTTTCATTTATGCGAGGGAAATTGTAAAATTGTGGGTTAAGTGGCATTGTTTGACAACCCTTGCTAGCTTACGTTCGGAAGTACACGTTCTATACTTCCTGCTTATCTATTTTTTATACGAAAAGGGATGAATGAATGTGAAATTAATTGAAGGGATGTACGTGTAAAGGGTTACAGTTACTGGGGCGAGCTTGATCAATTTTTTTTCAAAATTCTTACTAAAGTTATTCAAGAAGAAATCAAACTTAATAAGATTCTTTTCACAACGGTGGCCAAATCTGTATGCAGTTCATGTTTAAGATCAAGAATGTAACGATAAAAGCGATTAATATTTATAAAACCTATAATTACAAAAAGCTGTTTTCAATAAGTATTACACTTATGAAGCTCTTAACATTAATTAACAATTAATTTATTAATTACACGCTCATTCACTTCAGTAATATATTTATTACTTATTGTACGTAGTTATAATTTATTGAGGCCTGCAATGTCGCATTGATGGATGAACCGATCGAGAAATAAAATACTTAGCTATAAAATCGAACGAAATTAAAATCCCGCAGCATTTTATAGTGTAATTCATAAATGAAAGAGAAATAATGACTTTTATTAGCCGTAAGGATTGCAAAGTCGATGCGGATTTTTATTTGTACGGGAATGCAACGCCTGGAATGCGGGTTCGTTGAACTCCTTTGCGGGAATAAGGGGTTGGTTTTGCGGGATTACCTATTTGTTCCCAACCTTACGTATAATAACAATGCGAACAACAAAACGTATTCACAACCCTTGTCAGTGGAACGGAACCCTAGTTTTATTTCAAAAATTCGAATATCGAACGTTGCCCATTTTGAGAAGCGTCATGCCAATAATAATTAAGACATTATTTTGTACTTAGATACCTACTCATTTTGTTGCCATGTTGAAAAATGCTAATTGTAAGTAAATATAATTTTAGTAAAATAAATTATTTTATTTTTTAATGTATTACCTAATTTTAAGTGAGTATTTAATTTACTTACTCATACATCCGTATATTCAGGTGGTAGGTATGAATTAAATTGGTAGCACTGTGCAAATAGTCACACAACTGAATATATTTTATGTAACTCGTACAACGTTTTTCATTATATTTATAACCTAAATTTATTCGTGTATTAATTACTTAGATAGGTAGGTACACCAGGTCCTGATATTGTTATAAATGATTGTTAGGATTGAACTCTTGTTGCTTAGTGTAAAATTGTAAAATGTAAACACCTAGAGGTGCCCAAAATAGTATTTATTTAGTAAACTTACTTACTGAAAATAAAATAGGTAAATACCCACCCAGTAGTGAAGGCATTTTAACCTGAATTTTATTTATGTTTGAAAAATGTACCTACTGTAGGTAGGGTATCTATCTAAGTACTATCTATTCGCCGTTTGTGCAAAACTGATTTCAGATTTTATTGCAGCGTCTGCATAGCTTCGGGCTCATAATATTTATACTTTCTCAGAAATCTACAAACGAAACCCATAAAAAGGCTCGTTAATACAGCGATCTGGGGTTAAGACCTTCATCTCGGTTAAGATACGTACACCTGTAGTTACAGCTGCGGGACCTCACAAACACTAATTGTTTGCTGTGTAGACGTCCAGTAAATAATACGCGGGAATTCATCAGAATCGCTCAGGTATTTCTGCTTCGCGCCATAATCCGCCGCCTCTGGAATGTTGACCGTCTGGCTTCGATATCTGCAGCTGCTAAAAAACAAAGCGACACAATCTCCTCGCAGCAAGGCCGGCAGCCGAGTGAGGAGTGCGGCGAGGTATAAGCGTATATCTAGCCAGTGTTTGCCTCCTCGATATTCAACTCGACGCGCCAAGCACACATTCGCAATACACTAGCACACACACATCCCTGCTTTCGTGTTCTTTGAATGCCGCTGCGCTGATTTCCTTCTTCGAGCGACCCCTCCACCCCTCAAGACAATCGCGGTTACCTACCAAAATTGTTCTGCAAAATTCGACTTCATTTTCAACGCATTTGAGCAGAAATTGTTCTCATCCATACTCTTTGATGGGTTTAGCCTGCGTTTAGGTAATATTCAGCTAGGATATGTGCGTATTTTCAGAGAATTTCGTGAATGACATCGAATTAGCCGGGACGCGGCGGGGAGCGGAGGGCGCCGCGTCACCGCGCCGCTCGCGAACGCCGGCAACCGGCTGAACCGGCGACGACCGCTAGTCGCTACTCACAGCGCGGTTCGTACAATACGTTCATCTAGCTTGTAGTCGTGTCCACGGCGCCCATCGAATCGCACGCGCGGCTCTCCTTAGAACCGGCCGGCTCCCGAATAATGTTTCAGTGTTTGACAAACTCAATCGGAGGTCTTGGAAGAAGTATCGTATTAAATAATTTACACTGTATAACCGATCGCATATTCTCAGTGAGTGTTACGCAGTGTGTACGGAAAAAACTTTGTCGAAGATTCTGAAGAATCTTGTGTAAAATTGTGTAATACACCGGCCGCTGCCGGATTGCGTTTTGCACAAAACTTTTTGGTGAGTGTTTGATTGATTATAATAATTAAAATAGTATATCCAGTGAGCAGTGATACATTAAATTTTAAATATAAGTGTGGGTACTAAATACTTGTGCGCTTGGGGCGTTGCCGGCTAACTCCAACCTATACTATAGGTTTAATGAGTTTTTCTGCGAATTGGCAGCGCCCAAAATCTTTACCTTATTGTTGAGGCAAAGTTACTTACAATAAGAACGTAGTAGGAGGGTAGTACTGAATTGTAATTTTCTAAGAATATTTTTTGTGAACTAAAAAAAGTAAGTGATCTTTGAAGGTAGGTAGGTACTTTTTCTATGCGAAACGAAATAGGTTTTATAAAATTAATTAAGACTTGTCATTGACAATTTCAGATTTTATGTCGCCAGTGATTTTTGGATGACAATTATTTTGTCAAAAATTCATATATTACAAAAAAAATGTAAAATGTAAATTTCTCATTCAAAATTATTACGAAATAACTTTTGAATGAAGTTAAGTGTTAATTATAGTGTACTTACTTCTACCTACATAATACTTAAGTGGACTTATATAACATTTATTATAAAATGTTTTTTGACAGATTGCTTTCGTTGTGCAATATTTATGAAATGTATTTACAAACATTTCCATGTATTTCACAACTGCATTACGAAGCAAGAAATTAGTTTTTTATTTCGCGATAATTATCTATGTAAGATATAGTTATGTATCTAATTTAGTAAGTAATTGTGAAAACTTAAAAAAGGTAAATATCCAAAATTTCCACAAAAGTTCGGGAACTAATTACATATTATTACAATTTACTACCTACCTACCTGTAATTATTTTTGGACTAGTAACAATATTGTATGGTGAAAATGTAGTTATTCCTCTATTTAAAATATAGTAATAATCATACAAAATAAAACATAGTGCAGATAACATTACAACATTACATTACATAATATTACCCTCTCACAAAAAATAATTCATAAATTAATATTTTAGGTGTCTACCCACTTTTAATAGAATAACGATAACGCTATTTTAATTTTAACTTACCTACACCATATTTTTATAAGGCCCACCATGTTCATTTAAACACAAACGTAAAAAAAAACTAGTCGTAAATAATAACGTAGATCGTAGAGGTATGTCGCACATTGCACTGAAGGCGTAAATTAGCGGGAAAACGACTCGTTCATTTGCATTATTATTAGTAAACACTCATTTCGCGCCATTCTGCGCTTGTAAACAAAAACAGTTTACGGAAATCTTTACCTGGTACGATGGGCGCAAAAACATGGCGGGATTTGATGCGCCCGCTCTATTTCAGGTAAAGAGAACCGGGAGAAAAAAGTCGCGGGGGAGGCAAGTCAGGACAATGACTAATTGTATTTCTTAGTGGGATAGGGCCCAAGGCCAATGTACTCTTTAAAATTGTTCGATCTTGTATCCAGACTTCAGTCTGGTTTCTGGCACCGCGGTGGACACTTCCTCCTTACCGACAGTTAGTTTGAGTCGTTGTGCCGTTTCGATTCGCGATTGTTTGTAAATAAAAAGGGGTTATTACCCTTCAGTGCTTCAATTGATTAAATATTTTATTTTTATAAAATACTTTTTTTTTGAATTATTCGAAAAATACAGTGCAATACTTTAGTGATTTGTGGACTTGTGCAATTTATCGGAATACAATACTACTACATCGAATATTTTTTTTATAAGGTACTTGCTTAGTTATTATTCCACTGTTAAATATCTTACATAATAATTACAATTAAAAAATAAAATTATTTTATGAAACGATAATATTTTAAGTGTTTGTTGACTTAGGATCTTTTCGCGCACTTACAATTTTTTTTAAATCATTTGGTTGGTTATGCAAGTTCTTAATTTAATTTGAAGTCGCTGAAAACTTTAGCTAAGTTTATGTGTAGTAGCTAGTTATTCTTAATATTTATACTAGTTTATTTTTCATTGTTACAGACTGCGTGCGTTGTACCCATCGCGCGCATCTTCCCTGTGATAAGAGGGTCCTGTGATATCGACGAGTTCGACTTAGCTTTAAAACTAGTTAGTCTTTAGGAATATAGAATTAAAAATGTCGCCACCGTTCGATTCGTTTGTTCAGTTCGACATGTGGGAAGCCTTGGACGAGGACTCCCTGAGGTTGACGCAAACGTCCGAATTTTGGACTCAAGTTCAATATGAAGCAGATAGATTGGATCTAGTCCCTCCCGCCAACTATTCGGACCCCCTGCAGGACAGTGATGAAGACTGGAGGATAATGGACGCACCAGAGGAGCCACATAAAGATAACATAGTACACCATGATTGTATGTGGGCTGGCTCTTGTGTCGATTCTGTACATCCAGGCAACACATTTGTTCCGACCGATCCAATAACAACACCGACTACACCCGGACAGAGTCTACTTCGACGAGATATGTCTCCATCTAGACCAGAAACTCCACCATCAATAGACGGCGATGAACCACCTCAGTTCCGCCACTCAGTCGATGTTGCAGGCACAGCTCTTCGCCTCTTGAGAGACTCTGCCGTGGTAGCAGCCGACCATTCGTATACATTGGCTAGGCGGCATCTAGACTACCTCGGCGTGCAAACACCCTCTGACTCATGTGAATCAGGTCAGTACTCTCTATTATCTGTATGATTTTACTCCTTTACTTTCATTGTTATCGTCACTTCTAAGCTACGTGTAACTCATGCAGATTTTCGGGAAAACCGTAAATATAAATTGTCAGTGTTGAAGTTAAGTTTCAAAACGATCGTTTAAATATCTTCGTAAAGTGTTGTCGCTTTGATTTGAAATTCAAATGGATGATATTAGGGCCTCTTTGGCTTACTGGGAAGCCGCTGATACCGGTGACGATCGGTGACCTTAATAACGAATTCAAAGTGGTTATTTTTTTGTTTCTCACATTTACTATACGAAGAATTTGTATTATTTCTGTATTCTCAATGCGAATTTAAATGACTCCAAGAATAAGTACCTGTAATATTTTAGCTGTTCATTGAATTTCGTCAAAGGTTCAATATACTTCACGACAAATAAATACGAAGTACTCAATTATATTCCGCGCATCAGATTTAAGTCTCAAAAGACCGGCTTTCTTGCTTAGTCATAAGATGTTTCTCTAAGTATTCGTCAAGTTGGGTTGACCGGGAATGAGCACGCAGGCGCTGACTGTGAGCGCGGGAAACTGCGCATATCGACCGCCATCCCGCGTCCCCCACCGCGTCTAGACGCACCCGCTTTTCCGCTCTTCCGGAACCTTCGCCTATTGCGACCTTGAACGCCTCAACCTTCCTTAATGTCAGATTGCGCAACGGTGGTACCAGGCTTCTCATCTCCCGGGATTGAGATTGTTAATTAGAATGCGAATTAAAGTTGTATGCAAACTAAAGTAAAAGGTCTCGCTGCGTGTCACGGGCTTAGACGGAACTAAGGTCATAAGTACATCGACCGAGACGTTCGAGACCTTGATGCATCCTCCAATTGCAACCGGCGCTTCCCGCCGGCGGTGGCGGCGGCAGGGTTATCATCCTCTCGTAACGAAATTCATCAAAGTTTGTTGTTCATCTGCTGATACGTTATTGCTCTTGTAAAATCGAGATACTAGATCGAACTGAATCTTAAAGACCAATAAGAATATCTATTTGAAACGATACTTTCACTTATAAGATCTAGATCCGCTAAGAATTAATTGCTCTCATTAGATTTTGTTTTGTTACGTAAATTGACATGTCATACTCATAACGCCTGTACTGTGAGTATGTTATGGCGTGCGACTTCAAATGGACACCACCGATTATGTGCTGTGTGTGTAGTAGCAATAGTAGTTATCGTCGATAGCAGTGGGTAAGGTCGCGATGGGCATGTGTTTGATTCCAGCGGCCGCGAACGTTTGTTTACATTTTAACTTGTTGCGCAGCTTTTAGTTGAAAATAAATATGCTGTCGGAAATAGTAATTTAATTAAAACGTAGCGAAGTATAAAATGAATTGAGCGAGGTACCTACGCGGCTGCCTCACACTCGGCACTCTCGTGTCTAGTCCGTTACTTGAGTAAGAATGCAGTGGAATGAAATGGAATCTCATAGAAGTGGAGCTTGCTCGGCTCGCTGGACCGGTTTGAAATGCGGTACTTCCATGTCCAGCTTGACCGGATGACAATTTGATAGACAGCGTTTCAATAATCGTGATCGAACATCAGTCGGCAAGCGCCTCTATCAGATAAATAACATTTTTGAGTAGGTACCCTACTAAATTGTAATTACAGACCAGCGAAAAACAAAAAAGATAAACTTTATTCTGCATTCGCTTCTTGGAGTCGACAAAAAACTGTACTATGTCACATCACTAGTGAGCGCGGTGGGCGCGAAGAATTTACGACGCATGCGCGGTTTTATCGCTCCGTACGCCACGCAGCTAGCCGTAGCCCGTAGCGTAGTTGTCACATTTTCGCGCCAATTTAGTTCGTAACAACGTTGTAATAATTTTATTTTAAAATACCTATAATCCATTTTTCAACAGACCTGAAATAGGTACTGTATTTTCATACCGTTTTTAATTCTGAAAATGGCAATGTAGACTCACACTCGCATCTGTATCTGTCTAGCTAGCTATATCTTGTCGAGATAGCAAAGTTTAAACAGCGCTGTGTTTTTGACCTGATGCTACTATCTTGACAGATTGCACACTCTTGATTAATAGTCTTTACTCGAATGTAGGCCACTAGTTTAGCTATGAATTGTAAGTTCCTTTAAGGGGCAATTTAGGGCACAAAGATCCGGTTTGTTCGGCGCCCTAAACATTTTAGTATCAATCAGTGAGCCAAGGCTACGTACTAGTTTCTAAGTGGCTGTAGTATGTGTAAGTAAATGTATTTTTAACGAAATTTATTTATATTATGTTACAACTTGATAGCAACTGTAATTTGTCTTGAAAAATGGTTAATTTAATTTGGTATTCGGGTAGGTATTGGAACAATCTTAAAATCAACAATATTCTTTTCAATCTCAAAAATGTCAATCCCAATGAAAATCGTATTAGTTTTGCAACATTCTGTCTAGTAGTCATGGCCGCCATTTGAAAGATCTGTCAAAATTTCGCGCCATTCTTATTCAAACCATTCATTCTTATCAGAAATTGGTTCACGTGCAATATAATATTACCGTCTTTCCGTAGTCCTGTATGAAACATTAATCGTGTCGCCAAGCGTAATAATAATAATTCAAAAGGCCTCGAACGCGTAGTAAAGCAATTTGCGCGGTTAATACTATATACATATATGTTTAAGACACAGTTTTATAGCTACCTTCACGTTCTTTACGTTGTGGTAATTGGTTGCCATCCGCAACTATACCTAGGCGGGACAATCAGCGCTCAAGCTAAGCTTGCATTCCGTCCGGGGCGGGGCAACCCAGCTATCCTATCAATTAATTTGAAATAGGAATTTGCGCGTGAATTCTCTTCAGTCGAACTAAAGGAAAATTCCGTGAAATGCCCTATAAAATACTCTAGTTCTGTTGGCATGTCCACAGACCCAAGAGTGATAGTTGACACTAGAGTGACCTAAATTAGCGTGGCCGTTAGTTTAGCAGATATTTGGTCTAACCTAGCCTAGCCTTGCGCCGCCTAGTCACCGGTCCTGGCCCACATTTGATCTCAATAACTTAGCTTAAGTACTTGCTTGTACGAGTATCATTTATTTTCTGTACCAATGTTAAATCAACTGCAGTGACAGTCTGCATGTTGTTGACTACAAGAATGTCATAATTAATTTGAATCGTACTAACTTTGTAATGTTTCATTTTGATTGCCAATAAATACGCAATCGATTGCAACATTGTTCTATCTGCGCGAAATAACATCAACATGTATAAGCGCTCGTGATAAGAGATTTAGAAACACAAGTTCAACCTACCTACTTCAATTAAAAGTACATTAACAGCTATTTAATAAGGTAAACAAACAAATCAAGTGGCTGTTACACGCTTCACCGAGCAATCTCGAAAGATAGAGAAAGTTTTTTTTTTGTTTGTAAATATTTAGGTGCGAATCACATCACTAGGCCAGTAGGGCAGTGTAACGAAAAAAATATTAAATAGCACTTTATCAACTAGCGATAAAGTAATTTCACTGGTCGATCGGCATGCATGTACATACCTAGTAGTGGAAAGGACCTTGAGCCTTATCGCCACAGAATATGCACTTAGATATTTAAACAATCGGTATTGAATGTGTTGATATGCTCACATCGCGATCGCGCCCGCCATCTTGGCCTCCGCGCGACCGTCGCATTATCAATGCCGATAACAATAGTACTTATTACAACGTGACACCCTAACATAAATTTGTATTGTCTTATCACGAAAAAAAACTAAAGCCACGCTGACGACTGATAAACGACATCGCAACAAGATAAGTTTTTATAACTGTTTGATCTCGTAACATCGCAAAATATTTAAATGAGGAATGTTGTAGTTATATTTGCTTAGTCGAGCGCGTACGAAGTCCGGTTCCCAACTCACAAAGGCCGCTGCGCCATGACCACAAAATCGCGAGCGCTTATCGACACGCGAAAATGACCCCTAAATAAAATATATAGTTCTGTAGATATCACGTGACAGTCTCCGCGACACACGTGATAACATACAGTATCAATTGTTAAAGAATTCTTGAGTTTCATTAAAGATTCTGTAGCGCACTATAATCGCAGGTATAATTGTGTACTTAATGTGGCGCGCTTTGCAAAATTCGTCACAATTACAAAATCTTACGATCTTAATATGGAAACTCATGATAATTAAATCTTGCTTGCATTTTAAGGGTGTCTTTAGACCACATTGTGGTGACCACAAGTCACCACAGTGACAACGGTGTCCGTGTGAGTTGAGTCAGGCACATCTAAGTAATAATTATTACGATCCGGTTTCTTATTCCGTCGCTCAGATGGGCGTGGCGGCTGCCCAGCAACTCGTGTACTACTTACAATGACGTAATAAACTGCCCATTTGAATGTTTTAACACTACGGAAGTGTCATCTATATCGCCTTTGTATGAGATATTGTAGTTAGGATGTGTTATGACATCTTTTATACGTATTTAGATCGTTGATCATTGTGGATTGTATTGTGCCTATCCTTCGTGTCAAGTCAAAGGTTGCCGGCTAGTTGTTATATAGGTGTTTTAGTCGTATAATTAAATTATAATTACGTGCGTTTAACATGTAAAGGTTGGACTTGTCACTTGTATAACCGACAGTAACTTTATGGACATGTGCCCCCCACCGTATGTTGCGTAGGTAGTAGTTATGTGCAATTTAGTTGCATAGACTATGCACAGCCCTGTCACAACTTATAAAACAGCTCAAAACCTTTTTCGTTATCTAGAAAGTTTTAAATCCCAGTTTCATGCCCATGGTTCACAGTCATACACTTTAATACGCTTAGGAATTCGCATGTTTAATGTTAATGAGCCTCCATACACATATGTCTCATTAATTGGGTAATAAAAAAATGGTTGCGTCACATTTTTGTACGCATATGTACCGGCCATGAACTTCCGGGGCGGTGCGAACAGTGTTCAAGGTCATCCGTTGCCGGTGGATCGATGCGCCACACGATAAATTACGAACCGTCTATTTTAGCCGACTGCGAGTGGTTACCAGTAAACCAGATGACCGAGTTTTCTTAGTTACGTAACACTACAAAAATAGTGGCTATCTATCTGTATATTGATGCCTACGCGATTCTTTGATACCTACGGCGCGCCGTATCGGATGCTTATCAGTGATAGTAGCGTACGATTTTTATTTTGTAGGTACTTATGTGTTGGTAGTTTTCGTTAATGAGTTATTTTTGTTTGTCATTTTTCCCGCGTTTCTTATTCTTGGTGAAAGTAGTAGCGTCATTTTTTTACGTTTGATTAGCGTGGAATATGGGGATGTAGGAGAGGTCATTTTGTAACCATATGACCCCTATGTCAATGTCAACCATTTTCGAGTAATTTGACATTTTATATTTTAAAATGTATAAATAAATATATAAAATGTCAAATGACTCGAATTTTTTTGACATTTGCTCAGGGTCATTTGGTTGTAAATGACCTCTCCTACATCCCTTAATGGATTGTCAGTGGGAATAAAGGCGACGATAAACATAAGCAATCGACTTGTTACTAAACTTGTATGACTTACATACTTACTTCTAATTAGCATCCATCTTACTTCAGTCATACACAGATACAGAGATAACATACAGGCTGATTTAAAAATGCCGCCGCTAATACATTTAAAATATTACGTTATGAAACTTCCAAGGTCATTACACTCTGTGAGGATTATCATTTTATCGCGGCGACGAAATCGCTTCAGATTAAATAAATAGGAAAATTTATGATAACACGCGTCTACTATCGAAATTAGCGACGAAACCGCGACTTTAAAAAAAGGTTAATGTCCATAGCTTTCATACCATTACATGAAAGAGGTTTTATTTATTTTTTAATTAGGCCGGCATTACGAGCAGGCTGTATATAAGATGGCGTGCGCCGTGCGCGTCACGATAATTTTTAATTATCGTGCTCAAATGCCAGTGAACTTGGCCTCAAGTCGTGGCCAGCGAAGCGTGCCCCCGCCTCACCACTCACCAGGTCATATTTGACGACACCATTGTGGATTGCATTCCATTTTCTAACGTAGACAAGACACGTGTTTATTTTGATAACTTATAAAAACAAATTCTCGAGACTTTTTCCAATTTTGATTTTTAGTTCGTCCCAAAATAAAGAGAAATGTATTTATTGAGACTCGCACAAAATAAAAACACTCATAGAAATATAAATTAAAAAAAAACAAAGTCCTGTACGAACCCAAAAGGCTCCTATCTCAGCATGATGGTGATGTACTGATGTATCACGTCAACATCTCCACGTAAAAGGCGTTATTAAATGTAGGTACGCAATTTTCTCACTACAACTTAATAAACAGAATAATGTTTTCTGTTTTCCCGTCCTCGATTTATCACTCAACTCCAAACTTGGCAATTAATTGAGGATTAACTACAAGAAACGTGAAGCTGACGAAGTTACGGGGAAAATGTTTCGAACGTTTTATGGTCGGGGTAACGTTGTACCGGTTTAAACTAACTGTCTACAAAGATCGCCGACGATTAATAAGTTAGTCTGCGGATCTATGACTCATTGTTTTCTCACGCTGAGTCTTAGCCTACCTAGAATTTGTGACTAATCAGGCTCGCTGCAATACCTACCACGTAGCTAACTAACGATGATCACTCATTGCTTATCAACGAAAATAAAAATACTGCAGTTTTTATTAAAGTTCGACGTCTGGCCGTATCTAGACATCGAAACATGTGGGCAAGTATAAGAGAGAGCTGGAGATTTTTTACCCCACCACTCGGGTACCGGTCGGGCGAACAATAAAAAGCGGATTATCTCTGGTATAAAATTGGAACGGCGGCGGATCTGAGAATCGCGTCTCGAGTGATGGAGATATAATAGATATGCACTAGACCGGATCCGGCGGGCGGCGCACCGCGACAATACCGGCCGTATTGCCGTATCGCCTTACACGCAGACCTGAAACAAATACTCTCTCGGGGACCGTTAATCGCGTTGGCGCCACAGAGAAAATCGTCCCGTGAAAATTGACTCCCGCACAATAGCCGCCTACGCCTACTGTCAACGCCATTTTCTTTACGCCTCTCACCCTGCGGTATTGCCTCTCGATTACACACTCTAATTTGTATTTTGTTACACTCACTCATTTTGTCACTTAGGGTCTTCGATATTTAATAGGTGTAACCCGGAATTTATCGTCCGTTAAATGCGATTAACGCCTTTCTGGAATAGCCCACAAAAACTGACCCCAAATATGGAAATAGAAGCCGTGGTACTAGTATTAATGTATCCTAATGGGCAGGGTGTGTCTATGTGGCTCGATATAGCGCCAGCAGTCTTACCCACGCCTAGATTTGGACGTAAGCGAGGCGTGTTAGACGACAGGCGCCGATCCTCGAATTAGATCTACGCGTAAGCGATAAGCGGCCGCGTAAGCCGCGTAACTATGCGGAAACGTAGTAAAAAGATCGCGTTCGTGGATAAATTTATCGTCGCGCTGTTCGATAAATGTGTCTGATGCGTATTTTTTTTCGCGCAAAACTGCGCATTACATATAATGAACCTATTTAGCCGCGTCCCTGACTCGCCGTTTCGTAATCGAATCGGCCAGCTGCCCACGTAACTTGTTTCTATTTCTAGTGCTTAAGCACTGGAGATTTAAACGGAAACTCTCGTCCTTGTTGGGTACGTAAATAGCACTGCAAGCAACACGTTTAGCGCGGAGCCGGTAACCTTTAATCACAATGAACCGCTGACATAATTATTTGTTGGTGTAACCGGATAGTGCGGGCGAACGGATTCCGCGAAACATGCACTACGGCGTAAACACGAGACGGACTAACGTCCACATCCGCACTTATATGCAATGCGATCGTGAAATGGACGCCTGCACCTACATAGCTCATTCATAGAAGTCGACAATGCACTCTCAGCACGACTATCGCTGCATTGCTGCACCGGACGGAATTTAGGCCGTTTCCGCAACGGCATTTATCGTGCTTCAATAGGACACACGTGTATAAGTTAGCCATAGTTTTAAGTTAGGGTTATCCTGTTCATTTGGGAGCCGTATTGCCCTATGGTTGCGGTTCTAGAAAAGACAGGTACATTAAATCAGAGACGATCCGTATTGAAGCGTTCTTAATAGACGCTATGCAACCCCGTACGTCTCTTACATTAGAAATACCAAACGCAATGCGTGATCGATGGTGCAGCTTTTAGCTCGCGACCGAACCGGTCCGGCTGGTATGTCAGTTAGGAACCCGATCGTGTAAGCCGGTCGGCCGTCCTTATCGTGCAACTCTCACGTGACAGTTAATTTCGATCGATGGTTTGTTAAATGCTAGCGGCGGAGGCCGGAAAGCGTGTCCACCGCTCGGTAATCCGGACTCCATTGAGTGCGGACGTTGCGGCAGCGCGCCGCGCACGCGCTCTCGTTTTGGCGCGAATGGCGCGCCGTGACGTCAGGCGTCTGGATCGATGGCGGCAGACGCTGCGGTAGTACGCCGGGGTCGACGCCCTCCCTCCCGCGTTCGCCGCCCTCACCCCTCCCGCGCACCTGACCACTGCAGTCGCATCTCCCCGACTAGATCTAGCCCCCTGCGATCGTACACAGATGTGGCTACGAGTACGACAATCGACGGTCGCCTTTTATGGTGATGTGAGCGTAATGAACGGTATGAATGAAAGTATGCGAGGAATGAAACGGTAGAAGCGGGCGGGACTGATAAACGATTCTTGTGATGAGTTTTTTTAATTAGGTGCCATTATGTTAAACCGAATTCTCCGTTGTTACAGAGGAGGAAATCGACGTGGTCTCAGTGGGCACCCAGCAGCCCCTTCCTACGACGCAGACGCACGTCCGCACGGACTCGCTACCTCGCGTGCCGTCGGCCCAGGAGCGCGCGAACATACAGCGGACGGTGGAGACTGCCATCACTCCCCGCTCCCCGCGGCCGGCCGCCAGGAAGCGCCTGGTGCCGCCACCCAGCATAGCGGCCGCGTCGCGCCGGCGGGCGCGTGGTCCCGGCCGCCGCGGACGCCGGTCCAACACCGACACAGACTCGGAAGCCGAGTCTCCCGAGATAGAACGCCGCTCCATACACAACGACATGGAGAGACTCCGGCGCATAGGTCTCAAAAACCTATTTGATGAGCTCAAAAAGCAAATCCCGGCCACGAGAGACAAGGAGCGCGCGCCGAAAGTGGTCATACTGAGAGAAGCGGCCGCGCTGTGCAGAAAGCTTAGCCAAGAAGACCTCGAGAGGGAAAAGCTGAAGAAGAAACAACACCAACTTGTGACGAAGTTGAAAAAGCTCCGCACGATGCTGTCGGCGCGCTACCGCTCGTACTGAGCGCGCCGCACTACCTGACTGGTTATCGATTTGTTCCGACCGAGGAACCATGGAGTCTACTCGACTGGACACTTATGGAATGGTAACTTTTTATGTAAGTCGCTTCTGAACGCTCTAGTGAACGTTAGAACCGTTTATTCAAGACGCGGTGGCGCATTGAAGCCCCCGTCCGGTCGTACCTCCCTCGCCGTTTTGATTGCAAACTTTTAAACGTTGTCTTCAGTCGAGTCGGCAGTCGGGAGTTTGTTATATTTCAATGAAAATTCAGCTTTTACGGCTTACTCTGCTTCTGGCAAGGTCTCGAGAGTAATATAGTTGAAACAGAAACCGCAGGTTTGTTTTGCTCAAAACGATATTTTGCAGTGCCAAAGTGAGCCATAAAACTGTTGTTAACGACAAATCTTAGGTCTTCAGTAAAATATCTTAATAGTTACAGACTGCTTCGTGAACTAGTAGACTGGTTATACCTCTAAAATGTTTTTTGAATTTATCATTAAAGTATACATAGTTGAAATAGCACATTACAGATTTACTCCGTGTTGACAGATCGAAAATGATATGACATTTGTTAAAATATTGTTTCGAGACGTTGATATGAAGATTTTTTACTGGACCTTCCATTAAATAGTTAAGTATTGCGATGTCGCATTTTTTAAAGGAGCATGAATTTGTCAGTGCTGTAAATATATTGAGAGTGCAGATAGTTGAAAGCTTTGTGAGAGGTGGTCAAGCGCTTGTGAGCAGATTTGAGATGTATGTATGGCCACTTATATGTTTTCGGCCCGATTTGCAGGATTTTTCAATTTTACCTTTGACTCGCGAGAGTGGGGGTTAGTGAAGTGATACATCAATTACTATTACTTTTAATTGCTTTAAGTAAACTATTATTTTAACTGCTTTAAGTAAATTGCATTTTAGGATAGCGCGCTTGTTTCATTAGTTAATTTTTTTGTTATTTTGTAAATTTTTAACACTTTTATTGTTTCTTTTTACATTAGAGATGCCCAATTAACTCGGTACCAATTCTCGATAATTTGGAATCGTTGAATAGATTTTGGGTCAGTTTGAATCGATCTAGTTTTATACAATAATAAATAAAAATGATTCACATACAGCTTCCATATGGATGATTCATAACGATTTTATGATTAATGTGTATGAAATTTATCATGTGAAACTCCACCGTACGATTAGCATGCGATTGTGATGTATTAGCTTTCTATCGCGACTTTTCTAATTAAGAAATACAAAATGCCCTTCCCAGTTCTTTTTAAAACAATTTTAATTTACTATTTCTAAGTCCCCCCCCCCCCAGTAGGTTTTTTTACATTATGCTAGAATTAGATCGAAACCGTTTTCCTGTTCAACAAACGCGATTCTACTCTTACGGATATTTGTATTTGTTCACAACCTTTTAAACAACGGTACACTTCTAAGTTTGTATAATAACTTAACAAATATTTATTTAAAATATTTTAGTTTAATTTGTTAAAATTCTTGTGGACAAATCATTTGTACGTGTGAACGGAACTTGAGTCGCGAGTCGCAAGCGCATGTTATCCGAAGGTGTACGTTCCCTTTTACGATCATCGTACCTTATTATAATTATAAACATTATTATTAATGTTAAGTCGTCTAGAATATTGAAATCAATATTTAGTTCATTCACATGTTGGGATTACAATGGAAACATACCATTTTCATATGATTTATGACATTTAGGTAAGAGTTTGATGTAAATTGTATAATCTCAGTGACAGTCATCGATTCGTAAGAAAATAATAGACTGTGTATTTTGATAATAACATCAAATCTTATAATATACCATATGATGGTCCGGAAATTGGACCGATATAAAAAAATAACCAAGACATAGTTCCTCATAGTACCTACTAATAGTAAATTTTGCATTTTTTCTTTATAATATTTTTTTTTTATGAATGCAAGTAAGTTAGTAAAGTACTCGCAATAGTTCGTGTTTATTGAATATTTGAACCTGATCAGAGAAATAAAGGAGTTCAAAATTAAGCACAGGTATAATGAAAGCCGAGCCGGTGATTCGGTGAGCCGTGGTTCTTTATTCTACTGGTCAGGTTTGCAGAAAGTTGATGTTTTATCAAGCACATGGTCAGCATTTCGTGAGTGTGAAGGCTTTAATTGTGTGAGGAATGTGCCTTGCTAAGTTCATGTACATTATTATATATATTAGGTTTATACTCGAATTAGTTGCAAGACATATTTTTTGTGAAGGATGTCTACGATTAGAATAACGCTGTTCTTAGTGTACATGCACAGACAAGAAAAGTTATTGATATTAAAGATGTTTATCTTATCTTCCACTAGGTGATTAATGTACATACAGATGTAATAATAATACTAAGTATATTATTACTTTGATCAATCTTTTTTACTAACGAGTTTTTTTTTTTTCCTAGTAATTGTTTAGTTTTCTTTACTGAGAGTTACGGATCCTCGAATGTTGTACCTGCATTTTTTTTTTTGTTATTCATATCTTGACATAAATAAATAAAGATAATAATGGTTTTAGTTATCCAAAATGTAATCGGTTGCTTTGGTGATAACCAGTGTAATTAGACACATAAGAAAAAGTCAGTAATTAAATGTTTAATGGTAAGAATTGACAGCTTTATTAAATCGGGAGACAGAAAGTGAACGTTGAAAAGTGTAGAACGGAGCACATTATTATAACCACTATTGTGACAAGGCACATTTCCATCACTGCCAAAATGGAAAAGGAATTATTGATAATAAGTTTAGATTGAAATGTATATATAGTTAAGGTCGGGTTATAAAATTATAAGTCCTGTTATATATAAAAGATTTCCTTTTATTCTTTGTATAGTATCCGTATGTTTGTAACATCTAGCCGTGGCCGGCGCGGGGCGGGTGTCGTGTCGCGAGCACGCGACGTGCGTCGGCGACGGTGCGCGCGCGCCGCTACAGGGAGTGCAGGGGGCAACATAGATTCCGCCTAATATTAATATTGCCCTCTGCAATCTGTGAAGCGGCGCTCTTATGTCTAAGGACCTTTGTACTTATGTGGCTAATTTTTTGGGATACTATTGTAACACAGAGATAGATTTTTGGTTTTGTTCCTCTATGTGTATGGATACACTGATACATTGTATTGCATTGACTATACATATTAAACGCTTACGTCGGATCCGGAGAGAGCTTGGGAACAGTCGGCTAATTAATGTGATTTTTATACTTATTCGCTGTAATTTGGGATAAATAAAATCATTGTATTGTATAGTATAGATTCTGTGATTATGTACCTGTGGGGTACGTTTGGGTTTCCACAGCCCTATCTGGTCTGACTAAAAAAAATACTTAATTGAGTTTTGATTTTTTAATCCACACAATACCTAAACCACAGTAATTTAAATAAATAGGGTACCTGTTTATTTAGGTTTCTGTGACTACCCCTACTTGATTCGTCTAACATTTTCTGAATCACCTAAATATTTGATTTACCAACATTGAACGCAGGCAAAAAGCTGCTGATTAATCAGGTGATTAATAATATTCAAAACATCCACTGAAAATAATATTTCTGAGTAATATTCAAAATACACACACACGCACACAAGATTGGTACAACACAACTATTGAAAATAAAGAAAATAATCAGAAACATAAAATATGTACACACGGCTAAACATCAAGCTATACATTTCCAGTATGTTGATCTCGCATTGTACAAGATTTCCGTACAATGCGAGGTCAGCTTATACTGGAAATGTATAGCTTGATGTGTAGCCGTGTGTACATAGTAAGTAAATTAAACTAACGGCACTAAATAAGTGTGTAACTATTAGAAACTATAACGACATAATTAGAAAAGTCTGAAGACAGAACAGGCAACATATCAAAGATGGCTGAGAAGGGAAATCCACACTCTAAAGTTCTAAAAAGATGAATCAATCGTAAGAAAAATGTACGAAACATTTCGAGAAATAGACTAATAAAATTCACATAAGGTAGGTATTTCCCTACAACCATATAGAAAAATGAAAAGATCTTATTAGGTTTTTTGATCACTTCATATTAGTTTCTAGTTTCGAATATTCAGATTAGTTAGGTACCTACTATAAATCTTACGAAACAGAACACCACTCAGCGGCAGCTACCTACAGGCGTTGATTAATTTGACAGGATTAAACTAAAATTTATCTTCTGTCCTTTTCTTAATGAAATAGAAAGAAAAAGATACACTAAACTTAAATTTAGTTTAGTTTGTGAACAAGGGAATCGGCGGCACCACTGTCCCCGAAAAAACTGTGTTCCAAAGTTAGCAGTGTGTAAGTAGTTGGAACTAACCAACTACCCACAAATAACTACCTAGTTAAACTCGGAGAATAAATTGAAGAATGAGAAAAGACAAGCGTCCGATTACTACACACCTTCGAATTCCAAGTTCCAACTACCTAAGTAAAGAAGTTTTCTTCAATTCAAAGTTGAAATGTAATGGATCACACGATTATCGCAACAGGAGGTAGGTATCTAGTCAAACATACCTACTTAGTAGGTGATTAATTACGACGAAGAATGAAAGATCTAATGTTCTGTGTAAGTATAGCTATGTGCTTTCAATACCCACTATTTCACACATCATTTTACAGTGTAGGTAAGTAAGTAGGTGCCTACCTACTTTGATGGGTATTTTTACATGCGAATAATGTATGATCACCAAATCGTCTATAAAATAAACCATAGATTTGATAAAATATTTTTTTCAGATGGGTACCTACTGGGTAGTTACCTACTTAGCTTTGTAGCTAGGTAGAGTCGCTCGTTGTCGATCACTGAATCCCCTGGGTTTGATGCCCAGGTAGGTCACTCAAAGTATTTATCAAATTACGGTTAATAAATCCCTGTGAACTGGAACTGCGCCCGATAAATGACGATAATTATTCTACTAAATACCGCCACTGACGTCAAAGCCCTACTCCGACATTGTTGAACTGTAGGTTACCTATCACCAAAGTGACTGTATAAACACTCTGTAGAAAGAAGAAAGTCCAGATTGTGCAATAAATCTAAAACATTATTGCAATATGTTTTCAAAACAACTCGGCTGTCTATTTATGTCGCTTACGAAGAAAGAGCTTGTCTTATGTAGATTAACAATGTATATGTAAAGGTAAATAAACAATGCTATGACTACAAGTAGTTTTCGAATGAATGGAAATAGATATTTCCATATATTTTCTAATAATAATAATTATTATCACATTGGCTGTTTAAATTATTTCTTTGCCTCAAACTAATCGGTGCGAGAAGATGACAGATGTCAAAACAATAGTGAAGTTCGCGCGAGCCGTTGGAAAGATGGCTCTTCGTGCAGTGATGTCTTCAAAAGTTCCTATGGTGATAATTTTAGGTGCTACGGGTACGGGGAAGACTAAGTTAGGAGTGGAATTAGCACAAAAGTTCGTGACGGAGATCATCAGCGCAGATTCTATGCAGGTTTGTTAGTGAAAACTGTCAGATTGTAACCTCAAAAGTATCAGCTCTATTTCTTTACGCCCTTTGTGCAGCAGGCGCATATAAAAGCGTAAAATAGGATTTCGCTCTGACAGACCACTGTATAAAACCTGTAGAACAAATAATTTTCTTGATTTTAGTTACTTTACTCAGTGTTTTGCTATGAAATATGTCCTAACCTAAAAATCAATATTTTGAAGTACACTTCCCTGTTTGTCTCCGATTCATTCTATTTTAAATCAAAACATGAACAAGTACACGCATGTTTCAAAATTTAAGGCTTAAATCTCGTTTTAATGGAATTCTGGAGCGTATTAGATTTTCAATTGTAGCAAAGTTAATACAAACCTACTAAGTACTAGCTTTCTTGAAGTTTTGAGCGTGTGGGGTCAACAGGACAAGTGCCATATCTCTTTATATATAATCTATGTAGGCCTTGCTTTCAACTCATGATCAATTCTTGAGTTACATCATAACAATATTGAAACATCAATACCAAATTTATCTTATTAGAAAAGTAGAATTCAATTTAGGGACTGTTACAGATCTAAATAGGTGGTAGTTTAATGAAAGATCCTATTGGCATCCCAAGTTCTGAGCATGTTAATGGGACAAGAGCTATTTCTTATGTATACCTTCTCAAATAAGGTAAAACATTTATACATCTTTTATAGGGTAGGCCCTTGAAAGAAATACTTATCCATTGCAAGTCGCACTGAAAATAAAACGAAGTTGACGGGTCTACGTCAACTTCTTAAGAACCTCTTGTTTATATGATTGAAACTTGAATTGGCTTACACTTTCTTTGTCAGCCATACTATAATATGAGGAACACAGTAATTACCGGGTTATCTGCATCACATTGATATCATACAGCAGGAGTCACCAAATGGCAATTGTGTGCAGACCTACACTTTCACTGTCCCTTAAACCACATCGGGTTTAGGGCAATTGTTTAACTATTGTGTCTGCTTTGCGGACAGCGAAACTCTTAAGTAAAGAGTAATAATTATAGCTAAAATATTTTAATTAAATTTTTTGAGTAAGTAAGTTATTTAATTTAGCTGCTTTGTCTTTTCTGCCGTCGACAGTCCAGACTTCTGACAGATAGCTGAAAGGAAAAAAAGAAATTTTTCTCATTAATATTTATTATTACTTACTTAGTTATTTTTCTTCATTACATAATATTTCTTAATTACTTTATAAAAAACTAATTGATAGTCTGCCAAATGTCTTTTTTTTTAAACGGACCTCAATGAAATTAATTGGTGATCCCCGTCATACAGTAATGGTAACATTTTGTGATATTACTTGGGCCCCCGTTTTGGTCCAAGCATGATGGATTAAAAGTTTTTAACAGTTCCAAACTGATTATACCTGAGTTAAATAAATTTTTATTCATAATTTATTAATTTGTTAATAAATCCTAGTGAAAATGTGTTGATTGCCCTGTGGTTAAGGCCTCACCTGTCATGCACGATGTTGTGGGTTCAAATTATTCAAATCCAGGCAAGTACCAATGTGACTTTTTCAATTCATAATGCACTTTCTGAGATAATCTTGTCAGTAATGTCCGACATTTATGAAGGAAAACATTGTGAGGAAACCTGGACTTATATCCAAGTGTGAAAACCAGTCTTGAGCAAGCATGGTGATCAATGCTCGTGCCTTCTTAGTATGAGAAGAGGCCTTTTGCCCGTTTTGTACTGTTGGATTTTCAACTCTCAGTGCTGAGTCTATCATTGAAAATCCAACAGTTCACTTTTAAACAGGGATTCATTTATGTTTCACTTAGTTGTCAGTGAAAATGGGCATTAGACCTGCAGTGGGCCAGTAATACGTTGGTAATGGTATTATTATGATCCTTGTGAATGGTCATTTCTGTTAAGTAATTCGAGTTTTTCTTTTTCAAAATATATGGCCTATAAAGTATAAACATTCACTGCATAGCACCTTTTAATAAAAAGTCTCTTTACTACGATGAACCTTAGTGGGTACTAAGGTATCCACTTAAGTTCCACTTTTATGAATTCCAATTGTATTAAGACAATAAATATCTTATTGGATAAATAGAGCTCTGATTAGGCAGTTACAGATGTAAATATGTGGTAGTCAAACTCAAACTCAAACTCAAAGCTTTTATTTCAATTAAACCATTTACAGGCACTTTTGAATTGTCAAGGAATCGGTCAGTCAGAAATAGGTATGAAGCTAGTTGCCCATTCCAAAGCGTAGTAGGTACCTATGGAGAAGAACGGGAATGAACTCCACGGACACTCTTTTAAATAAAAAATTGTTACAAAATATTGGTTACATCATTCATGTTGAAATTAAACATGTGAGAACAATGTAGAAAGACAACAATGTAGAAAGAGTTTCATAAAAGATCCTCTTTAGATGCTTGTGTTACTATGTATTTACCAAATGTAAGAAAAACTTAAATCATATTTATGTTCTAGGAGAGGTCATTTACAACCAAATTACCCCTTTTGACTCCTATGTCTACAATTTTCGAGTCATTTGACATTTTATATTTATTTCATTTATTTTAAAATTTTAATGTCAAATTACTCTAAAATTGTTGACATTGGCATAGGGGTCATCATGGGTCATTCGGTTGCAAATGACCTCTCCTACATCCCCTTAACGGATTGCTGACGTATAACCAATAACCCTGTATTAATTTATTTCGCTTTCAAAATCAGCAAAAACTTAATCATGAAATAGAATTTATTAAGGAGTTTGATAGTTCCAACTCCGACAATTCCAACAACTAAGTCAAGCTAGTATTTTGGGAGTTAGTTAGTTAATGGGATCTTCACAGAATTCTTTGGAAAATCTGTCTATTTTCATTTGCTATCACAAGTGACAGTTGTCTAGTTAACTTGGTCGATTAGTAAAATATGCTAAAAGGTCAGTGCACGAGAGAGCACGATAAAACTGGCTCTTCAGGTACTGTCTTGGGTTAGCATTTTAGCAAACACCAGGGTTAGGGGGTTCTTGGGTGACAATCGGGATTACCCCTTATTTTGGAAATACTTTTGGGTAACCTACCGTTACCGTACCGTTTTTCATCTTCGTTTGTGTACTTCTGCTGTTGATATGGCATATACTTCAATGTCGAGGCCCACTGAAAAATACGGTATAAAACGGTACCGTTAAGTACTCGCAACTATCCCATATCTGACCCGGTAACCTCTTCTTAATTACAACAGAATTTCTACATTTACACAAGGTAAAAAAAAAAAACAATACAAAATGTATTTCGTGTGACTTCAAAGTTAGCTTCAAAATTGCATGCAATTATTTCGGTTCACTCAGGGTGGCTTAGAATAAACCGCAGAGTAAAAAAAGTCAGTCTAACAATTGGGCGTAGTCTGTGAATCATTCAGCGGTCACTATACTCCTATTATAGTGTTGCTATTAATAAAAAAGTTTTTGATTTGTGAACAGATGTGGAATGGTTCGCCTGAGGCTGTATTAATTTGCAAATGGCCGATTGATGGTAGGCGGACGATTTAAAAGTTAGTTAACGGTTGGCAACACTGCAAGTTTATTTTCTTTTGCTGCTGAAGTAGTTTTTGTAACCGGGATTCTTTTTGTAGGCTGGTCTCTCGACGGACTTCGATTAAGATACTTAAATTTTGGAATTATCCAGTTAGAATCTAATCATACCTTTATTGGATTTAAAGCAAAGCAGACTGGCCGGACGCGACACTGTCAATTGTTTTACCGTGAAGTTTTCTTAGAAATTTTATTTTTAGAGTCACGTCGCGCCAGTCTTCACGAGGCTTTAGTCTTGAAGATACATAATTAAGACACCATAGTTCGAGTCTTATTCTAGAAAGTCCTGTTTTCATGCCTATCATCATTTTAAGGTAATCGAACAACTGGACATGACAGGACAACATTCTGTTTCTATCCTCCCCTGAACTGTACTTCTACCTCTAAAGTGATGAGGCCCTCTTTTTTTCGGCATGTCGATGTTTTCCACTGTTGTCTGTGGTTTTAACAGATTTAGATAGTAGCAATCAATTTGCCTAGCCTTTTCTCAACTACGTTGGGGTCGGCTTCCAGTCTAACCGGATGCAGCTGAATACCAGTATTTTACATGGAGCGACTGCCTATCTGACCTCCACAACCCAGTAACTAGGTAATACGATACCCCTTGGTAAGACTGGTTGTCAGACTTTCGTGCTTCTGACGACCCGTAACGACTGTCAAAGATCCACGAATGACAGCCGGGACCAACGGCTTAACGTGCTTTCCGAGGGTCGGAGGAGTCTCGGTATGTAGAAATGGTCACTCATCCACGGACCAACCTCGGCAAGCGCAGCTTAACCTGATGGATCAACCCGTGCGGTTGTTATTACTTAGCCACCAGCTACCTTAGATAGTAGCAACACACATTTAAAGCAGTTAACTTAATGTTTTTGCTCCATTTAGCCAACCAACAAAACCTCAAGCTTACATTACTCACGTCGGTTTTAAAAATTACCAAAGTGAACTCCGGTAGTTAGTAAGCTGGTCATATATGTGCAAAGGCACTGCATAATGTTGCTGAGTGATGACTGGTGCTTAGGTCCTGCCTCTAGGCACTGAACTGATTAGGCTTTCGTCTACCTACGGTCTAATTATATGACTGCGCACAGGCCGAAATAGCGTAGTAATTTTGCTTGATTAAATATGACGGTTTGAGCAGCTTGTAAAATACTACTGGTTTCTAGGAGTGTTTTGTGAGCTCAAAGGGGCCTGAAAACTATACATACTAAAAATAAATAAAATTGAAGTGTCTGTTTGCAACTTTCAGACACTTAAATTTAAACAGCTTTTTTCTAAATGCATATTAAAAGTATATACGGTAAAAAAAAAAAAAAAAATTTTTTGTCTGTCGGTCTGTTTGTTACGGCTAATCTCTGAAACGGCTGGACCGATTTTGACGGCACTTTCACCAGCCGATAGCTGATGTTATAAGGAGTAACTCAGGGCACTTTTATTTTCGAAAAAGAAAAAGAATTTGGGCCCACGCGGGCGAAGCCGCGAGCAGCAGCTTGGCAGCGGTAGGTATGTTGGTGAGGGTAGGTCTTTCAGCTTTTGCTCTTATTGAGATAATTCATGCTAAATATAACCCTAGTGATCAATATTACCTTTAGATTTCCTATCTATCAGCGTACATTATAGGTTTATATGTCGGCAATCCATTAAGGGGATTTAGGAGAGGTCATTTACAACCAAATTACCCCTTTTGATTCCTATGCAAATGTAAAAAAAAAACGAGTCATTTGACATTTTATTTTTTATTTCAAAATTTTTCTAAATATAATAGGTATGTCAAATTACTCGAAAATTGTTGACATTGGAATTTATTTGGAATAGACCAGTCATCAGGGGTTTTTTGGTTGTTTGTGGTTTTAACAGACCTTAAATAGTAGCAATCAATCTATCTAGCTTCTTCCCAACTATGTTGCGGTCGATTTCCAGTCTAACCGGATGCAGCTGAATACCAGTATTTTACATGGAGCGACTGAGTATCTGACCTCCACAACCCAGTAACTGGGTAATACGATACCCCTTGATAAGACTGGTTGTCAGACTTTCGGGCTTCTGTCGACTCGTAACGATTCTGTATGTAAAGATGGTCACCCATCCACGGACCAACCCCGGCAAAGGTAGCTTAACCTGATGGATTGATCCGTGCGGCTGTTATTACTTAGCCACAAGCTCCGCGCACTACTAGCTAAAAAATAGAACCCCATCTTACCACGAGGCCAGTGACTAGCTTGCTATCTTACTAGCAAAATCTTGCTATCCTTGCTTGAATACTTAACTAGCCTCGTGTAACCCCTGCATTAAGCATGAACCAGAAGATATGCCGTTACATCTATTTTTACTCCCCCATTTTAATTTCAGGCTTCATTAACTCATAAACTTGTTAAATTATTGCTAAAGCTCCTCTGTAGCCGACAATTTCGTTATTTCTAAGAATTTCTTAATGTCTTTTTTGTTTAACCGCTAATTATTATGGAACATTGGGTTTAATTAAACACGAAATCAAATCATACAAGATATATAAAGTTTAATTATTTTTATAAATTGTTAGGAGCACACAACTTTTGTTTATATTTTACTACCTTATCAACCGCGGCTTCGCCAGCGTGGTGTTCAGAAATTATCCCACGGAACCGAACTTAAAAAGTATCCTATGTCCTAACCCAGGTCATGGTCCACCTGTGTGCCAAATTTCATCGAAATCTGTTCAGCCGTTGAGACGTGAAAGCGTAACAAACAAACTCACTTTCGGATTTCTAATATTTTTGAAGTGAAAACTTTTTTAAGCTCGTTGAGCATTTTTGAGATGGGAAAAAACAATTGAACTCGCGACACCGTTACCGACACCTCATTTTTGTAAACGCAATTGTGCTCTTCTCTTTATTTATATTACGTTACGGATCAATGTTCTATGCAAGTATTTTTTTTACATATTACTTATTAATTAGCAGTAAATACCTAAATGATCTTTAGTCGTAGGTTGGTTACATCCTACTAACACTTTTTCTTGTCATATGTTGTGTCTAGACCCAGTGTTTTCTAAACGACAACCTATCAGTGCGGTGATATCGAGGCGACGGATGCGAAAAACTTAAAATAATTGCGTATTTTTTTATTTTATTTTTATGCACGCGGATAATTTTCTGTGTTATTTAATCATATAATTGGTTGTAAAGTAGCATTATATTCTAAGTACTATTTGTTTTATTTTATTTTGTTATCTATTTTTATTTAATTCATTATACCTAACTTGGTTTCCGTACGACTTTTTCGGGTGACCACTGAAAATCAGCGCTGTGCTGTGGGTCCCCATAGCACAGCATCATGCTGAGTGGAAGCCTTCTTGTCACAGTCATGACGTGCCAGCAGCTGCCGCATATTTCTGTTTTGTGCTCGTGATTATATTTAAATCTATTGTTTTATTTTATTTTATTATTCTTTTCTTTTATGCACGTGTTTCTGTGACAATTAAACTTATTTTTCTTTCTATCTATCACTGAAAAATAACACGGAAAAGCGTTGATCTAGACGGTTTCGTTGAAGTCCAGACATTTTGAAAGACGTCCGTTGCCAGCCATACCGTTTAGCGTTATTTAACAAATTATTTAATTAGGCACTTAATATAATAACGTTATAGATTTTAGACTTCTTGAAGACATCCTTTAGGTTTCGAGGCTCAAACCGAACTGACTTAGAAGCTAAGCGACCGATGCTCCAAACGTCATGTTTCCAATTCTGTTCCGTTAAAAAACCAGTTCTTTTACGGTAACTGTCAAATGAGATACTTTTAAACTTCATGATTACACTGATACAAAAATCATTTGAGGCAAATCACATATGTAGGTACTTTTAATTTTATATTTAGTATTTAAAATCACAAAATCTAATTAATATTTGGAAATCATGACACTTACTTATAATGTTCATAGACGTCACAAAGACCGCTTGCATATTCCCATTAAATACTTAAATTAAGATAAATGAGCCCTATCTGAGTAAGAGTGGGTTTGATCACAATGGGTCAATGGGCTTGAATTGGAATCGACCTCACGGGGAACAATCTGCACCCTCCGTTTGGGCTTTTGTTAGGCTTGCATTCATACCGCATTAATTTAATTCCTTCGTTTAATAACGATCAAATATAATTCAAATTTATTTTACCTCTTAGTTTTGCTTAAGAGCGTACCGACCATTTGATTTTGTCTCTGTCTTTTTCTTTACGTATAAAGAGTAAAGAAAATAACCACACTTTTGCACTTTTTCAATGTTTTTCGTTGTTATTTAACTAACGCGGAAAGACGCTGGAGTCATCTATGAACTTTATTTTAGTAAATTAATCATACTATGAATTTACTTATTTATATAAAAAGTAGCAAAATAGAGGAAAAAAATACTCGATAACTTTGCGAATTTATTCTATCGAGCCAACTTTATCAAATCGTGTTTCCATCGCGGATGATGTCTAGTATATATCCCCAATAATACAAATTTATTTCATTACATTTTAATTTAACTGTTTACTACTTCAAATAAGCTTAATAGAAACATGTTTGTGTGCATAAAAAGCTCGGTACCCTCTTAAGAAAATGTAGTAGAAGAAAAGTCTGCAGTGCGCTTGAAGTTTTTATTTTTCTATTGAAATAATTAAATTACGCATCCAGTTTTAAGATATGGCACAATTTGGTGAGGAAAAACTGCACAGCTTGCTACATTTTCTTGCTGGGGTAATCGTGATCAATAGTTTCCTTTGACAAGGACACATTTTGATCCTCTGAAATATTGGATAAATAAATAGACTGGATAAATGGTTTAATAATTGGACTGGACTGACCCGATTCGTTAATTTCTTCCACGTGTTCATTTTCGAACACTTGAATTGATTCGTCTTCATCACTCGCAAGACTGCGTTCTAGGCAGTTGCGCTCGTCATCATCATCATTATCGCCATCTCCTCTGCCCTCTTGGCAGCTTTCCATTTCTTCTGGTGGGTCATCCTGTCTTCCACTAGAAAATAAACTGGTGTGATTATCTACATTCACAACATTTTCCTGTATGCCTTCATCAGGCACTATTTGTGCAACCTCCTCTTCTTGCACCCTATATATTTCTTTGTGGCATTTGCATGGGAACTCCGCCCTTAGCTTGTCACATAACAATTCAAAGAATATACCGTCGTGGTATATAGATTTATGAAAGTACATTGCTGGACCTTCAAGAAATGCGCGTACTATGAGCGCCCAATCACTATCTCGCCATTCATTACTAGCGGCCATCAGCTTGAATGCTGTTATAAATCTCTCGAGGCATACACCGTTTATGCCGGAGAAAACCTGCATTTGCAGAGCCATCTCGCGCTTTTTATAATAAATAATAATAAAAACCACTCAGCTTTAGATCCGGCGTGGATCTCGTATCCTTCCTCAGCTCTCCACCGTATGCGAAGACTACGCTTGAGTTTTTGAAGAGCGCCTCCACCATATGTGAGCACCAACTTGGCAGCGGTACCCAGGATAGTATTTAAATTAAAGAACTTTTAAGGGAGAGCTTGACTATATTTTTAAAACATTAATACAAAGACACACGCGAGCGACTACCGGAGACAGACTCGTTTCTTTTTTATCGACAAGTGAAAACTATTACAAATCCTAATTTAAACATATCTTGATAGATTGTTCGGACGCCATAGGATAGCATTCATGCCAGCCTGTGCAATATGAGGTTATATCTCATAATAAAACCTCACAGTACCTAAGTAATATTCAGTCATCACAAGTTAACACCACGGTAGACGCAGGGTTTGGTGACCTCAGATACCAATAATTATCAGTTAGATAATAATTTTACAACATAATATTTGTCAAGTCACGCTGATAATACAAGATATTTAATCACAATTACTATACATTATGCAAACTAATACAAATTGCGTAAATTAATACAAGTTCAAAAACACAACTTTACTGGAGAGTACTTCCAAGATTCTAAAGTCTTTTTCATCAATTGGAATCGATTAATAAAATAACGAAAATACAAAACCGAAGACACCGACTCCCGATATTAATAGTAGATTGTTATACGAGGGGCTAAAATAACCCATTCTATCGAGGTAGTTTTACTCCCGAGCTTTAGCGAGGGAATAACGAAGTTAGAATGGGTTTTAGCGCCGTGTGTTACACTCGTACTTTTCACTACGATTGCGAGAAAATAAAATTATTAAATAGTTTATTTTTATAAAATAAAAAAATACAATTTGATCAATCTAAATTTTTAAGGAAACTTTTTATCCCGGTATGCGGTAGTAAAAAGCTAGTTTTACATAAGAAAAAAGACTTTTTCGTTTTTGTAGGCTCGTTGGTTACAGACAAAAATTACTCTTTCCCCTAGAGCAAGATATGCTATTTTTTCCCCGCTTTGGTACGCTACAATGACGGACTTTTTGAGCAAGAGGAGTGAAAAATTATTTTTCACTTTGTAGTGACTACCAATAATAGCAGAAAAGGAAAGAAAACTACTGGAGAGTAGTTCCAAGATTCTAAAGTCTATAACTTTAATTCATTAATTCACTGACGGAAAACGCATAGCCTTATTACCATTGAGTTGAGAATCATGACATTTTTTGCATGAGATTTTGAGTTCCATAAAGAAAGTGAGCATTAACGGAT
This sequence comes from Agrochola litura, assembly GCA_949152395.1. NCBI lineage: Eukaryota > Metazoa > Arthropoda > Insecta > Lepidoptera > Noctuidae > Agrochola > Agrochola litura. The sequence goes on along the minus strand of OX424508.1, from coordinate 20,617,748 downwards.
TTTTGAGAATTCATTCCCAAGGGGTTATTTAGGGGATGAAACATAATTTTTGCCAAAGGGAAATTGTATCGGGCGTACGGCTTGTTAGCCCTATAAATTGGAATTATATTTTGTTACCTCTTTTATTCCAGAGTCAGAATCATACAGATATAATATCAATTTAACTAATAAAAACAGACTAGCAATCAGTCTTACCTAGGGGTATCAGGAGTTGTGGTTGTCACTTGTCAGATAGGCAGTCGGTCCATGTAAAATACTGGTATTCAGCTGTATTCGGTTAGACTGGAAGCCAACATAAGTAGTATGTAGGGAAATGCTAGGCAGATTGATTGCCAAAAACAGACAAGAATCTTTGAACTGCTCCTGTATGAAGTTTCGTTACTTTCATTTGAATACGTAGGAGCATAGAATTTTTTTCCGTTCATATTATTTTTACGCCCAAGATTTGTCATTGTGACAAAATCCTAGACGTATGTATGTCGTGAGATTTGTAGCAGTAAATAGGAATACCCGCATAGCACTCTGGTTGGTGCACTGAGTTATATAACCAAACAGCGTCGTGTAGCCTTCGGTCGGGTCGCTGTCGCTATAGTATATTCAAAGATTTTAGATAAGTAAATGAATATAGTAGACCTGTGTTGCATACGAATTTGTCTTCATTGAGTTATAACTTGATTGGATCGAGTAACCTTCGCACAGGTCGATGTCATCATAGTATATGTGGAGACTTCAGATGATTTTTTAAATATGGTTTTTTCTTTTGTGCTTCGCAGTTTTTGTTCAAGTTCGAAAGTATTGCTTGCTCGTTACTAGTAGCAGTAATATTTCAATAGTTTAAGACAATAAGAGATAAAGAAAAGAATGAAAAATATTATAATTTGGGACAATCACACAGAAAAAAGAAGAACCTTAAAGAATATGATCTTGAAGACAATAAGTTCCTCTGGAAATTCTCGTATGTATTATTAAGTAACAATAATCAAAATAAGTAATTGATTTGTAAGGTACCTGAAAATTTTAGGTATTTCATATAGGTAGCTAACTGAAGAAGTATAATTATGTTGTACTAACTTTTTTAAATCTAACAGTTGTTGCATATTTCTACTAAGTTTTGTTCTTAAGTTATAGCCATAGTATGTGAGGTTTTTCTGTACCAATTATACAGAGCTAAGAATGTTCGTAAAAAAGTTATTACTTTTAATAAGGAAGTTGATATTTTATTTATTGTTGAATATGCTGTGTTTTATTGATGGCGAAATTCCAACTTTAAAGACATTGGCTAACGGGACAATTTTGTTCTTTTATATTTTTTTCAATCATCGATAAGCTTACAGAGCGGACATCGCTTTGCACAATGCAACAATTAAAGCATCTAAATCGGAGAAAATCAGAAGTTCATCAATTCTTGATTCGTGTTGCAGTGCTAACACGTTCCTCATATTTGGTTACATTTGGGGACAATAACTTCGTGAGACAATGTTTAAACAACCGTGGATTGATTCCCAATTTACGTCTAAAGTCTATTCAAATCCTTGTTTCCAATTGAAGTTATTTTCACTTATACAAATATCAACTTTACTCGAGTGGAAATTAAGTTGATTTCAGAGTGACTAGTATAAATGTAAAAGTCATCAAATAGTTTTAAGTTCTAGGGCAAACTGAACTTTATATGTCGGATTTAAACTTGTTTTTCCAAAAGCACATGTTTGTTTACGTGTTGGAAACTAGACATCGAACGCAGTTTAGGCACAAAATTGTCACATTAGCGTTAGTTGCCACTTTTGTGTTACTGCAGTAGCGAGACTTTTAAATTGTGTGTGCTCTTTTTTTTCGATATTCAGCTTTAAAACTTCATTGTACATAACATAACATCACGCTATTGTTTCTCTGAAGGTTTGGGGGCAGAGGTGTACTTATAGTACACCCACATTTCGCCGTTATGTTTAAGTCCCATGTAACAGGGGGCGAGCTTATTGCCATCAACCGGGCACATATCCAGTCTGCTGATACTAAGAAATTAATGAAAACCCAATAACACTTTGCTCGACCTGGGAATCGAACCCAAAACCTCATGCTCAACAATAGCGCTTGTGACCACTTGACCAACAAGCCTGTCTTCCACAAACTACATTGTATTAGGTACTTATTTGATTCTTATCAGAGTTCACTAACTCATTCGACTTCAGCATTCTTCTTTCAATTATCTCCATCCTATTGCAAACCTACATAATTTAAAGTGAAAATATTTGCAGCTTTTTTGCAACAAAAGTGATTATTTTTAATTAGGGTACGCCGTAATCCGGGGATTATCATCAATTGCACGCATTCTGCTCTCCCCCATGATACTGAGAATTAAAAACCTGGTTTAAGTATCCGGAAATATTTATGGTACTAATTACAATCCCTTTGCTTTAATATTCTTTGTCATGGTTAATGAAGACCGCATTCAATGGCTCCGATATAAACTTATTGGAATCGCAGTGGTGTTAATTAACACACCAAGTTTATCTTATATCCTTGGCTTGGCTTGCGGAGGAATTATTTCTGGCAATTTCAGAGTGATCTCACTGATTTGTCTATGGTATTTTTAGGTCATATCGATCTAAATTCACGTAATTTGGCAGCCACAAGAGTTCTAACAAAAGGGTCGTGCTAATTATTTTATGGCCGCCACACCAATTTCAACAATTAACGATCTAATTTGAACTAGATCTACAGAAAGTGAAAATTCTTGTATGTTTCCGTGTAATATATTTTCGGGGTGATTAATAGAATGAATGAATCAGAGAATCTAACGTTTACATCCAACGAGTTTTAATATTCGACTCAAGGACAAGAGTTTTATGGCGTATAACTACATATATCACGTGGAAATAATTTAGCCGACGTCTTATTATTATTAGATCCTCCCAAAACTACACTCAAAGTCAACAGTTTTTACTTTTAACTGCAAACACAAGCTCAAATGACATAACATCCGGCTTTAACCTAATTCCAAAATACAAACAAAAATAGGCAAACATTTTCGCGAACCGTTCACAGTCTCACCTTCGCTTGTACGACACATGTAACATCTGCGAATTCGCCACATACACACAATTTTCGGCAAGATGTCCGCTTGTTCGTGTTTGCATTCCGCAGAGAGTTCGACGTCTCGTCCAAGGCCACCGCCGCGGTATTTTCCGCCACCCTGCGGTGCCTCCATAGACCTACCAAGTTAAGAACTGACCAGTTGGGCGAATCCTGCGACACTTTTTAGGACCTCTTGGGCGAATAGAACATACACCAGTAATTTTTTTTTACTGAATACCTGAAAAAGAGGTGTGGCACGCAAAAAATTGCGCCGAATTTCTGCAAATGTCAAAAGAACTTCTATTCTATTTACGAATTTTAATAGCAACCAGTCCTAAATCCTATATAAAGTGACGTCAATGTTGAAATTAAATTATGTCTTAAAATTCCTTTTCCTAATTAAACGATCAACATTTTTTGCCGTAACGAAACAGTGACTTCTCTTTTTTAGGGCGGTTCCAATGTATTACTGAAACATTCCTTAAATCGGAGCCACCCTTAGTCTCTTCAGTGTTCCGATCGACAGACGTAATACAAACGATGTGTACTCAACATACTTTATGTTGCGTTGTTCGTTCGCATTAAATAACCTGCGTAACGTTTCCAAGGTATTCTATTTCTGATGTTGTATTTTGACCCGTTTTCGAGTCTGCAGTACAGACAAGTATACGTATCAGATTGCAAATAGATTTTCTTGGAGGATCTTCAGCGAAGTATTTCAGTTGATGAGAACTGAGGTTGTGACAGTCGTGTAAACACACGTGATCGTGGACATATGTAGCGTGCCGACGTGCCTCCGAGTGGCCTTCGAAGGTATATGGGTACCTTGGAAGGTGTTAACCTTCGTAACTACTCGGGCTTTTTATGAATGACCGAGTCTCGATACGGACGTTTTTCTCGGAGTTCTTTAATAAAATTCTATTTATTAACCGTGTCATTTTAATTGCCCTTTTTGCTAGCACGTAGGGCTGCTATCCGTCCGGGTTTCCCCGGATTTGTCCTTTGGAGAGCGTCCGGGGAGCGTCCGGGCGGGGATTTTAAATATTTGTGTCAGAGGAAATCCGATTAATTAGATTATTTGCAACAATTAAAATTAAATTCCAAAATTTTATTTTTATTACTATAATACCTCAGATAGAGAATAGTGTAAGTACAATTGATTAGTAAATTAAGCCTTTTATTTGTATTGTTGAGGCTTAAGTTGATTTTATATTAATAAAAATAATAATGTCGATGGTTTTATTGAATTGTAAAAAAAAACCGAGGGTTTTCAGGGAATAATCTTCATTTCACCCAAATGTCCGGGGTATTGGAAGTTTTTGTCCGAGGCCCGTAATTTAGATGATGGCAGCCCTACTGGCACGTGATTTCCGCTTCGGATAAATAACCGTTTTCATCACGAAAGCTAACTAAGGAAAAAGTTAATTTTTCAGGTGCTTAAAATATAAGTACCTACATAATAGTTCTAGTTATTTTTACACCATACACTTACATGACACGAAATAAACATTCCATACCATCGTATCCTTTGAATTCACGTTACTATGTTTCTGGTGCATCCAAGTTCTTACCACATACGCCACTCCCAAATTGCGCTATTCTATTTTAGGATACCTACATATTCAATAATCTGTGAGGAACTTTGGACCACGAAAATGCCTGAGAAAGAAAATAAAAATTTATTCCTAAACTCGATCTAAAAATATACATCGAAGAAAAATTCAGGATGGAATGGAAGAAACCTCTAAGAAAACAGCTGTTCTAACAATAAAATCTATTCTTATGAACCTATTCAAGCGCCATTTTTTGCGAGCCTACGTTATGTAATTTTAACTTTTTGACGTCACAACTTGAATCTTTAACCTTATGTACGCAAATGACCAGTTAATCTGCGTCGAATTTTTGGGAAGCCATTCCGTACACTCCGTAGGTACTGTGTTTTGTCGTGACATCATGCGTACGCCCATACTTGACTGCTCCGGTCTCGTGATTCATCTCATCTGTGTATTCAATGTACTGCACTCAGCAATTATATTTATGAAAAGTAACAGCTGTAGTGTAAATTACAACGATTGAACTTGATTAATCGTGGCCGTGATTGTAATAGAGCAAAATAGACATTTGATTCAGCACAAATGGGATTCATAAGTCGCTTTATCATTTGTGAATTATAAAGGCGTCGATTGGGTATAATTTTTTGATTAGCCTTGTTTGAGGTTATGATTTATCATTGGCCATTTGAACTGGGGGAATTGGACAAAGAGACGATACTATACGATACTTTACGATTCTATTTTTGAAACCGATGGTCAATTTAATAAGTGTAACCATTTACTCGATTCTAAATATGATCTGCTACAAACTTGCTTTTGCATCCATAGTTTTATTATCTATTGAATTTTTTTCATCCAGATTGTTTTTAGATTTTTGATCTTTCTTGGCCCTTGTCTTTGTATTTTGACCAATCATATAGACATTTTGTGTATAAGTCTAGTACTTAGCACCACCTACATTCTAGTATAGTTTGTTTGATCTATTTCACCACTTCAAAGTTAGGCTATATATAATTTAAGTCTTAAACAAAATTTTAATGTATGTACTGTCTGGCTATTATTGTACATTGGCCAAGAGTAGGCAATGCTAATCAGTGCCAAACGCGTCTTTGTCCAAAAACGAGGGAATACGTTCTGTTAGTCAATTTACATTAATAGAAAGGATTTTATAAACGGTTTCTGGATTTCCCAGGAATTATTTTGGGTGAGCTAAATTGGAATGCCCTTTTGGGAGATTCCAGTGAACCTGTCAATTAATCTACCTAGCCTTTTCCCAACTATATTGGGGTCGGCTTCGGATACCAGTATTTTACATGGAACAACTGCCTATCTGACCTCCACAACCCAGTTACTGTGTAACACGATAACCCTTGGTAAGATTGGTTGTCAGACTTTTGGGCTCCTGACTACCCGTAACGACTCAAAGATCTACGAATGACTGTCGAGACCAACGGCTTAACGTGCTTTTCGAGGCACGAAGGGATCTTGATATGTAATGGATGGTCACCCATCCTCGAACCGACTGCGGCAAGAGTAGCTTAATCTTCGATCGACCCGTTCGACTGTTCTTGCTTATCCACGAGCCCTTCTTGAACCTGTCTCAATATACAAATAAAACAAATTCCTAGATTGCATAGATCTCGGACAAAAAAGTGTTCTTATGAAGATTCCGTTCTTTCTACCTTTTAAGGTTGGAAATCTAAAAACTAAAATTCCCATTGCGGGTTGACAGAACTCGAAAGAGCTTTTCTCCGTTGCAAGATCTCCAAAAGCACATTATCTTATCAAAGCATTTTTTATCAACATTGGTAATATGTCGGCAATCCATTAAGGGGATTTACAACCAAATGACCCCTCAAATGTCAACCATTTTCGAGTAATTTGATATTTGACATATTTTTATGTCATTCATTTTAAAATATTTAATGTCAAATTACTCGTCATTTGGGGTCATTTCCACCAATAACTCTGTCATACATCTACGTGTTCCTAGATATAAAAATTCCAGCTCCCACATAAACACAGGTGCCTTTTACCTCCGCCAGTCTGTTTAATCTCAGTCTAAATTTAAAATCATGCCATCTTGGAAGATCTAGGAAAAAAAATTTGGCATTCAATGGAGGCAAGTTGACACGACTCGACTTGCTAATTATATGGAAACACGTGACGTAGTAGACAGACACATTATTAACACCATAGTCTGTGGAATGTTCTATTTTAAGTGTTTTACGAATCTCTTAGGGCTCGATCACACGTATCACAACCACACCACAACTACAATCACACCACAACGACTACACGTGGAAGGGCGCTAATTTGTATAAAAATGGTTTATTCACACGGACCACATTTGACCGTCAAAATCAACCGTGTGGGCGATATCTACCACATCAATGCGACGTCGCAGCTACTACGTAACCACCACAGAGACCGCGTACTAGCGGGCGGCCATCGCAAGCAACGATCTGTCTGACAGTGTTTGCGGACGCAAACACTAGCCACAACGTAACCACATCACAACTACTAGCGACAACACAACCACAACGCAACTGCAAGAAGCTGCAGCGACACTATCCACACGTAACCACTGCTTGACCAGATTTTGCCTCTGCGATGTGGTGTGGTTGTGGTACATGTGAACGGTCCCTTAACAGAATGGCTATTGAGGGCGTCTACATTTTTCATCAACTACTAGCACACGAATTTTTATACTAAATATTGACCATTACGAATTGTTAACGCGATTCTGCTAAATGTTCAGAGGTTGGCAATGGGTCGTTGAGTGCTTTGATATGCCTATTGCCAACCAATTTTGTACACCTTTGAATTGAAGATTGAATTTGCAAATAAGTTTTACGATTCGTTGAATAACTTCAAGTTACATTTACTAAAGTTGTTTCTAAGCTTGTTTGATGTTATTCTCTGTTATTTATTCTAGATTTTACTTCAATATTAATATTTAAATTCAGTAATATATTTCGTTTGATTCGCATAAAGAATATATATTCAAGTTTAACTTTGTATTTACTTAAAGTGCTAAGTTATTCTTAGTTTACGACTGAATTCTAATTGATTTTCTCTATATTTTATTTTACTACTTTTTTATTAGTTAAATTGCCAGTTGTCACTTCAAAATCACCTAAATTTTAATACATTTCGAATACATATACATTTTCGTCTACTCATTCACATAGGGCAACAGTCGCATGTATCTTGTTGATAACTAAACTACTTAATTATTAGTTGTACTGATCTCAAGTGCAGATAAAAAATATACGTTTGAAGTACTTACGTACTGAGGTTATTGTGTCCGTGTCAACATAGAAAAGTGTCAAAGAACTTGTGTGACGCGCTGATTCATTTTGCGTAGATATGAAAGACTTTTTGTTTGTTTGTTAAAGACGCGTTTTCTTCTAAAGTAATCATCGAAATTGTTCAATGTGTAAGAATCATAAAACTGTTCTCAGATTAGTTTTTTGTATAGGTACTTACAATATTTCGATTGTTTCTTTAGGAGAACATAAACATAGGTCATAGACTTTTTAAGGTCTTGAATGTTTGGATTACACTAAAATACATCAGAATTAACGGTAGTAGACAAGCAAAGGATAATATACTTTGAAAGTATATACTTTCATCTAAAGAGTTTTCTGCACTTTTGCTGGGGATATATAAACCGCATCAAATCTATATTAGGTATTAACAGGATTCTGATGCATAAGATTATCTCAATAGATACAATAATGGCATCTAATCACACACATTTGCAGATGTAGAATAATAAGAATTGACAGTAAATTTGTATTGTAAGTATTACTTACTTTATCTTTCCTTACTCAATCTTTGCATTTGTGAGATCGCTGTGATAATCCCAAAGTACAGTATAGTCACAGTAAAAACAAGTTGCATATAAGCATAGCTAGCTGTATCACAGCATGGCATAACTTCTATAAATAACATGTCAAATGTATGCGTACGACAAGTATCTGTTCATAGAATTGCTATGCTGTCATCCTTAATGGAGATTTGAGATTGTGACAATGCAGAGATGACGTAAATATGGAGTCTGTGTTTATTATTCCCTGATTTAAGGTCTTAGTCATAGTTAAAATTGATAAATGGCACTGATTTACCACGATACTGTTAGTATGGGATAACTGTCTGTAAGAACTGTGTAATTTAAAGAATGGGATACCCGTCTGTACTTAGGTACTGTGCAATTTAAAGAATGGGATACCCGTCTGTAAGTAAGTACTGTGTAATTTAAAGAATGGGATACCCATCTGTAATTACTGTGCAATTTCAAATGATGTAAGATATAGGAGTAAGTTGAGGGCGTCACAATAATGGATATTGGATTATTTTAGGAGTACAAAAAGGGGAAAGTAAGATTCTCTTTGGCAAGTACATACGCTGTAGCTGTATTTTTGATCTTTTAACCATTTCATATCTATAAGAAGTAGTGCCTCGAAATCACGCTCAGCCATTGGTCCCGGCTGTCATTCGTGGATCTTTGACAGCCGTTACGGGTCGTCAGAAGCCCGAAAGTCTGACAACTAGTCTTACCAAGGGGTATCGTGTTACCTAGTAACTAGGTTGTGGAGATCAGATAGGCAGTTGCTCCATGTAAAATACTGGTATTCAGATGTATCCGGTTAGGCTGGAAGCCGACCCCAACATAGTTGGGAAAAGGCTAGGCAGATTGATTGATATCTACAAGAAGTAATTGGTGCTGCAAAATACCGTACTGGTGAAACACAATATTTACAAATTGTTAAATGCTTTTTTTTTCTTATCGCCCGTTACAGACCACACTGTGTTTTTAGTGGTTGGTTGCTAATCACCTTAAGTACTCTTGAGAGTGTATTGATCCAGTCACAAATATCTCCGTCAAAGAATCCGAGAAATCCATTAATCGAGGCTGAAGTGGATAGAGATCATTGGTCCTTTCATGCGAATTACTATTAGTATTTGCTTTTTTAGTTCAATAGGAATAAAAATGATTCTGCTTTGACTTCTAATTTTATATTGTACAGTTGAAATAGATTTAAAAGGACCAATTTTTGTTTACCGTTAAAAACGGTTTGTCACAATATAAAAATTTGCACTTTCGCCATCACGCAAATGGGTACTGACCTGTAGCATTTGTACCGTTATCATGCTTACCTACGTTGTTTTATTCGTCTAGATTATTATTGTGTGCTAGTAAGTCTTTACTAGAATCACATTTAGTACCTGGGCGACCGAGCTCTGCTCTGGTGAAAATAGAGAATGCTCATTTAATATTGTAGGAAAGTTCATACTAATCCATGTATAGTACCCACTTATTCCATGCTGCTATGATAGTAGGTACTTACTAATTCCATACTGCCATGTCATTATTCTCATGTCATTATTCATTATCTTGTTCCAAACTTCGGGCGACCGAGCTTTGCTTTGGTGAAAATACGGAGAAAACAAATTTTCCCAGATATGAGACCTAGGTAGATCGATTTTTCGCCCCCGTAAACCCCTATATTGCAACTTTCATCGAAATCGTTAGAGCCAATTTCGAGAACGTAAGTACAAATATATATTCAAACAAATATATATACAAATAATGCTCGTTTAATAGTATAGGATATAATATGTATTCAAAAGTAATTCAAGGATCGTTGTTTGCAAAACAGTTTCAAAATCATCATTATTATCATCATCTCCATTGATTTTATTGTGTGTTAGTAAGGTCTTAACAAGATTACATTGATTTAATATGTATTCAAAAGTAATTCAAGGATCATTGCTCGCAAAATAGTTACAAAATCTTCAGTTATTTTTCTGTCATATTATTCATTCAGGCTCAAAACATTTTCAAGTATGTTTACTTCCATTGTTACAGTTTTCAAGTTTTCTGATTAATTACCTAAGCCTTTTGTTAATCTGTCACGTGTTTATAATGTAAAACAATGGATCCGAAGGGGCAATACCTACTGTTATTTAGTTACGCCATATTACGATCGCCTTGAAACTTTAGACCTCTAAACTTAATTGTTGATATTGTGGAACAATTGGTTATAGGTGCTAATGATATAATGTCAATATTTTCGGTTGGATTTGATTACATCACGCGATTTCTTAATAATATTTGTAAATCATGACCTGTGAACGTAACTCTCTGTTCCAACTGTTTAGTTCTAGTTATTTCCTCTTAAAGATTTTATGATCCATATCTGTAACGGAAGCTTCATTTCTCCGTCATTTGTGGACCGATTTTGAAAATTCTTTTTTTGTTTGAAAGGGTATGCTCCCAAATTGGTCCCATATAAATTGTATTAACTTTGCTTGGGTAGTTTTTGAGTTAGCTACAAAATACGTATTTTTTTTTTCCACAGTATGTAGATGATATGATAAGTCCTGACACTGGTAGTAGGTAGTGGTATTCGAATGTGTGTGAGGTAGGTACCACAACTAACACAAAACCCAAGACACCGACTTCCGAAATTAAAGTTATTTTTCACTTTGTAGTGTTTTTTTTGGAAGCCGGTAGTTTTTTTTTTTGTAAAAGTTTTTATTGTTGCTATAATTTCACTTACTAACAAGTTGTTTGTCTCCTAATAATCAAATCCGGATTCCCAGACGTTCATTTTAGTCTAAATCGAATTTATTCGATCTCCAAACACAAGTTTTATCTTATCAGTTTATTTTCTTTCCAATCTCTAGACTTTCTTAACTATTTTCTTTATTAATTAATAATACAACAATATCTAGTCCATTTGAATAGCCACTAAGTTATTTTATAACCTTATCATCATTATATTCATAATCCATTTTCTGCAACTCAATTAAAACAAAATTACGACAAGGCAATAACGGTTGACGGAAAAAACCCAATTCCTAGCATATATTAAACGGAAAACCGTACATACCACGTTAACTACATTTTAATTTATTTAATTAAATGACAGATTGTATTGTCATGCAAGCAATGTACGCAATAACGCTGATTTACAAGTGGTAGCATCTTAAAACAATAGAAACCTTAATTATGTTATACAATATAAGGTCGGTCGCCCAGTAAGCGGCGGATTATCATAATTAGGTGGCCATATTCGCCGACACAATTTGATTAATAGTCTTTATATTTGGCTAATGGCGCCTAGTTCTAATCGATGGCTGTTTTGAGCATGTAATTAAGACCGACAATCTTTTCCTTAAGGTACGTATGGCTCTCTAATTTGGCGTGGATTTGTTTGTAGTTAATTTTAGATAGGTTTTCAATATTCATTTGAAGATAAAGTACTGAATAAGTTTGCTAGTTGTTGTTTGTTGTTTGGTGACACAAATGGTTGGTTTCCAACTACCTAGCATTTAAATATGTGTTGAGCAGTGCTAGAATCGTCACTCTCTAATAGGACTTAATGCTAGTCGAAATATCTAAAGAACATACAGCTTTGCTTATAAGAATTGGTTATTGTAAGCGACAGCGGCTGTCTTTTCGAACAATAACTTCTAACAGCAATTTTTAGGATAAGTAGGTTTGGTTTATTCATATTTGGTGGCATGGAACCATAAAATAATACGGTTGCTATGCGCAACAGTTGGAGCTGTGCAAATTAACTTAGTGCCTGCAGTTGGAAAAATATAGGTAATTAGCCAATTCTTTTGTTGCAGTGGCGTCAAAAATGTAAATATCAAAAATTTACTGTGGTTATTACAATGACTAATATATGCAGAGAGTCTGACACTATTGACTCAAGTGATTGTAGTCTAGCAAGACTGAAAGCCTTTACATCAATTAACTGTAATATAACATGCGAAAAACAGCTGACACGATCCTATGGCGCGCCTCAATTCAGAGCCATAACGAAAAAATTAATAACACGATTTGCATGCCTAATTTTGGAGTAAACTCAGTCTCACACGCCCAAAACTGGTAATATGAGATTTGATCAAATTCTTTGTATCGTCCTGTTGAGCGCGACCTTCAACGCTCACAGCAGACTGTTTAACATCAAACACTAGACAAAGACTGCGCAAAAACATGGTACGCGGGCGAAGTAAAACACACCACGTACAGGTGAGTCCGAAGGCCCCCCGAAGTAGTCTCTAGGCGGAATGTTTCGCGATATGACATCATGTGCCACTGACCCACCGAGGCCGCCGGTTCTATTAGATTACACTATTCAACGTCGCCGCGTCGCACTCGTGAGCCATTGATCTTGCCATGTTCTCCACTTTGAGTGCTCTTGCATTTCAATTCGGCTATCATGTTTTTTTTTTGGAAATAAACAAATGGGTAGTCTGTCTCACTGCGATGGGTATTTTGATGGAATGCCTGGGAAATAATATATGTAATCGATAATCCGGATGGTTATGACTTTTGAACATTTATGTGATTATAAATTCAACTATCGATGTCGTTTCGTTTTTAAAGCTAGTAGTAACATTAACAATGGTTATATCGATACAATCACGGATGAATTGATTCTGAGTTTTCTGAAAGTTTTTTCCAGTTTTGTTTCGAGAAAGCTGTCCGTGGATTTTTAAAACAATTCAGGTTCCAATATGCGGGTATGCCATTAGCTTTTATTTTACTGTTCAATACAAACACGTATTTTTGCGAGAACTTTTTTCAAAGTACAAATACAAGTACGTGACAAAGTTAGTCGTGTTCCGCAGTCCTTATTAAATATTGAAATAAATAAACGCCATCTTACATCAGGAAAATCAATGAATTGCGTGGCGTTGGTATTTATTAGTATTTGTGTCTCGATTCCCACGTTGACTGAACGTAAAGATTCGATGAATGAGGTATCATAAACAAGACTTAATCCTACGAGACGTTGATTCGGCTAATTGTACTTAGAATTACTGAGACACGTAAATAATTTTATCACTTTTTCTACGTCAGTATCCATCGGTCTCGAGCCGTTTAGACATATCAGGTAGAAGTTAATTATGATATCTTGATGGATTCCTCAGGGGACCATGTTTGGGCCGTAATGACTGCCACCAATTTATCTTTTTGTTTAGGTTAATGTTACGGTACTTAGCTTAGATGACGTTACATGTGATTTCTATTGTTATTTGAATGGATCATTAATTATTCTCTTCGTTCAAGTATATTAATTTAGGATTTATTTATTAAGATTCTGATTAAGTAGATAAAAATTCTAGAAAAGTCTCGAAGAATAACATGTCTGCATTGTAATGGTCTAATTATACATGTGCATACATTATCGCATAATAATAAAAACTTGTTGTCATTATTGATTTTGCTTCGGAATAGTTTGAAAAAATTGAATGAATGTACATACATAAAGTAATTCATGCATATGATCATGTTTTTCCTTCACTGTGTCTGTATGTTTTTACTTTTATAAATATTTAATGGTATACACCGCCTGTATGTTGGAAATACTTTAGGAACGAATCTTAACGTAGTAGAATACGCGTAACTTTTTTGTCCTCTTGCATCTCTATTTTGCCAAATATTTGTGTTTCATCTTTATTTGAAGGGGTTTTTATAATAAATAAAACAGACTATGTAGGTCCAAGTATACAAGAGATTAGTGTCTATATGTAGATCTTTCAACAGCTCACTCTTAACATGCTACGATTCTTAGACGGGCCCAAAAATCAGTTTAACAAATTCTGCTTCCTAAATGCGATAAAAACACTATCAACATTTGGACCGAATTCTGACCGCGAACGTGTCAGACCGAAGAAACCAATTGATTGCTAATGTAATAACGGCTTAACATCGATTCCAACAACTCTTTTAGTCAACAATGAATACATTAAATCACTAACATCTTTGAAATTAACTTTAATACACCTGGCCGAGCGTTTTTTAGCAACACTGAAATTCTAGTCCAAATCTTTGTTGCTTTGTTTGTAGTCTTCAGTTTTACAGTTAGACAGCTCAGTAAGTTTTTCCTGGTTTCTAAACGTACTATTTTATTTATGTACACAGTTTTTTTGCCAACTATAGGACGACGACATTTTGAGGTCATTCGTGTGCTTAAGCGTCTTTTTTGACACGTGTATAAAGTGTTTCCAATCATCTATTTAGTATTTTTTTGCCATTTCGAGTGGATATACCCGGAAGGTCGATTGTCCTTTATCCCCTTGTGCTTTGGATAAACTCGTTACATGAATTTCTTGGCCTAAGAAGTTATCTTTTAATTAACCATCGTGATCTTCAAGTTCAGAAATAATACTGTGTAATTTATGCGTTGATTGTGGGGTCTCATCTGCTATTTTCCGTTGTCCACGGCCATCAAAATCATTATGTAATTAGTTATATTCAATTATGAAAAGTATAATGTTTTAGTTGACATAGCGAGCTACCTGTTGGAGTAATTTCGTATTTATTTTATTTCAGAATTTCGTAATTGTTTGCTTTAAATTACCTACTTACTATGTACGATGTCTATGTAAGAACAATAGCTTGAGTAAATATTCTGATTATAAATCATTTTAATTACTCGTATCCATCTTTAGCGTAACATTTAGTTTTTCAATTGCACATATGAACTTAATTAGACATTTAGCTTGGGAATAATCTCACGGATGCATTAGCTAATTTAGGTAATGAGAATGACACTGGACATTATGGAAATATATGGTTCCAATCCAAGTCAACCTACGTTTATATCAAAGAGAAAGGTTCCCAAATAGCTGAAAAAAGAAAATGCTGAAAAGAAAACTGCTAAAATTAGTTGGTTTTCTTATCTACTAAATATTTAAAGGATCAAAATGAAAGCAGGGTTAAGGTTGATTGTGATAACATTCACCTATTCGACTCTTTAGTCAAATTATTCCTGCGAAATAGTTTCAAGCGAAATTGCCCGCGTAACATTATGGAATTTCTGTCTTTGAATAAAACATATCCATACATGTAACACAGTAGGTATACGTACGTCTCCTAACGAAATTACAGGACCACTCTAATCTTTAATATTAAAACTTTCAGGGAACAAGATAATGTTTTCGGCAACTTATAAATATGTAAAACGCACGTTCGCCAATAAAAAACATTGTAACTTGATGTCCCAGCAAATTGTCCCAAATCTTGGGCCATTTTTCCTTATAGCCTCTTTTTCGGGTAGTATTGGTTTTTATCTGCGGCCCTCGGAATGTGTATGAGTCTGTATGAGCAGTTTTCCAAGCGTGTTTAAGATGACAGGCATAAAGTTCCTAAAATAGTGTGGGAAGTCTAGTAATAACTGATTTATATTTGCTGTATGTGGTTTATGTGGGAATATTCCGTTTAGTTATGTTGTGTTTTTATTTGCGTGTCAATTTACGGCTTTTGTGCAAATCTTTTAGTGGTTAAATATTAGTTGTATTGTTAAACCCAATGTTTTGTACCTACTTATGTTACTGGTTAAGGATATATCCTCTTTAAGTTCTATATTAGTAACCACAATAATATTTTATGTCTGATTCTAATTCTGCCTGTTCTTAAATTTTACGCTAGGAATTTCAATTTCTATTCATTAATTTTCTTCTTGAGACTAATGATTCGCGTCCTGTTTAAGAATCTAAGCGAGACCCAGATCTGGAGCATATGTGACACATATGTATTTAGAAATATGATATTCAATTTTCAAGATTTGAAGTAAATGTTTCTTGCAATTTTGCCAACTACGTATTGCCCACATTTTGAATGAAAATGACAGTTTGAATAGGTATCATTTGTTCACTTTGTGGGAAAGGAGTTTGTTTGAAAAATTTTTAAGTAACATTATCGCTCCTTGATCGTTCGTATTGAGTAGTAGAAGTATCTTACTTTGTTATTTCATCTTCAGTCTTTAGTGGGGTATTAAACCTAAAATGGTCGACTAAGATCTCTTCAGAGATATTATGGAAAGTTTTCCCTATAATATCCAAGCTTCTAAATTCGTCACCACCAAACCGACGGTCACAACAAAATCCGTTCTAAATACTTAAATCGTTCGCGAACGCCATAATAGGCTGGTCCGCTTATACACTTTAAACTGGAATTCTACGCTCAGTTACAACTATGTAGGTATTTATATGAAAGTGAAAATGTTCGACTTCCCCGACCTGCTATTGTGATGGCTGGGCCGTGACATGGCGGCCTTGATAGGTCATCGTTTCTCACATGGGGATTGTAAACAAAATTATGGTGTTTGTGTGGGTGTATCGTATTTGGACCATTGTTTCGTTAGTTTTTAGGACATTGTGGTTGGCTGGACAGTTTTGTCCGGCTGTTGATATTGGCTGCTTTAACAGGGTTTTAGTCATGTATTAGTGGGTTGGTTAGGATTGTTGACTCATCAGCTACTTTGAGTCTTTGACTCACCGGTTTCCCTTCTTATCATTCTTATGTCGAATATGTTGTAGTGTAATACGTAGGTGTAGTAACTAATTGTTTCCAATTAAATTATTTTAGATTTCTTAAGAAATCGATATGAGATGTTTCATCATTAGTGCTATCTTTATCCTGTCTTTTTTTGTCATCGCTGTTCTCAACCAAAACAACGTAACTATTTCATCATTCAGTGTTGTCTCCTATCGACGTGTTTAAATATTCTCATATACTGTGACAATAAAAATATTATGTCGTAGTGCTAATCAATTTGACAATAAGGAAACAATCCTGCTTGTTTTTACTGCGTAGTAACATTTCGTTTAGTTAATCAGACCTGTTTTATTGATTTACATAGCTATAACATTTAAAATTCAATCGCCTTATCGTTTCGTTCGTGTTTGAATTCCCTTGAAGGGTGATTGAAGCTTTTGAATAGTTGTCGACTCGAAGCAATTTGTTAAATGATTAGGTTTAGTCATTGGTTTTCAAGACGGTTTACTTCAGAGGAAATTGTGGGTTTTATCATGAAAGAAGGCACCTTTGATTTGTGTAATTAGTTCAAAGGTAACTCTGGCTTCTTTTTCAGTAGTTTTGAATTAGCTTTTGCCCGCGGCTTCGCCCGCGTGGATGTCGGAAAATATCCCACGGGAACGTACTATCGAGATTAAAAATACCCAAACAATGCCAATACAATCCAATTCCGTAATACATAGTTTTCATACAACTCTTTTGGTTTACGCGAAGCACGTCAGTAAAGCTCCCAGTTGGCATGATTTTTCCGACATCTTCAACAACCATCGTCATGTTTCAGCCAATTTACACAAAACATTAATGAATTATACACCTTAACCATTCTTATGAATCACTCCGAACATTGATGAAACCCGTATGAAAATCCGTTCGGTAGTTTTTGAGTTTATCGCGTTCAGACAGACAGACGCGGTGGGGGACTTTGTTTTATAATATGTAGTGATATCAACCAAAAACTGTATTGGTGAGAAATTAATAGTTTTTTCACTCTTGCTCAAAAAGTCCGTCATTGTAGCGTACCAGAGCGGGGAAAAAATTGCATATCTTGCTCTAGGGGAAAAATTAATTTTTGTCTGTAACCAACGAGCCTACAAAAACGAAAAAGTCTTTATTCTTATGTAAAACTAGCTTTTTACTACCGCATACCGGGATAAAAAGTTTCATTAAAAGTTCACGAACAAATTGTATATTCTTTTAATAAAATAAACCTAATATTGTATTGGATTATTTTATTTTCTCGCAATCGTAGTGAAAAGTAGAGTGTAACACACGGCGCTAAAACCCATTCTAACTCGGTTTATATTTACTTCCTCGCTAAAGCTCGGGAGTAAAACTACTTCGATAGAATGGGTTATTTTAGCCCCTCGTATAACAATCTACTATTATCTATTCTCTCTTCCGACGTAAAAGTGGGACGATAAGCATCACCATATTTTATTTCATCATCGTGGGATCTACTTGAAATATATTTATACATTTACCAGTTTCCTGATTTGCATAGCTATAAAATTACAATAGATTTAATCGTATGTGATGTGTTACGTCAATGAATTGCCTTTTGATTCGATTCACTGATTTAGGGAATTTTGTAGGAATGTTTCATTAGTCGGGTCTCGAATTCTCAAAGGGATTCAAGATGAAGAGGCAAATTAAAGCAAGGAAGTTGCACTATTTTAGTCACTTTACGTAAACTTAAAGTACCTGGCCGAGCTCTGCTCTGGTGAAAATAGAGAATGCTCATTTAACTATAGTACCTACTTATTCCATGCTGCCATGTCATTATTCATTATCTTGTTCTAAAATTTGGGCGACCGAGTTCTGCTGGCGTGAAAATACGGAGAAAACGAATTTTCCTAGATATGAGACCTAGCTAAATCCATTTATCGCCCCCGTAAAACCCTATGTTGCAACTTTCATCGAAAGAGCCGTTTTCGAGAACGGGAGTACAAATATTTATACTTATACATATACAAATATTGCTTGTTTAATAGTATAGATATATAATAAATAATAATTGCTTAACCATCATCCACGAAGATTAGAAAAAACATTGCTCTGTAGTTTTACAGTCAGAATGACAACTTCTACAGTTATTCAACTTGGTGTTTCTTCGCCCAAATTACCTTGTTGTAGATCCTTAGTAACCCATACTATAATTTAGGTGATAATTAGATAACTTTCATCTAACACCTCAATATTTCCAAACTTAACTCAAATTCCTTGCACAAACTCAACTACGAAAATTTGTAACAATTTCAAATATAAATTATTTAATGATCATAGCCAATTATATTTAATCACTGGCCCAGTATTATACGGGCAGGGCAGTCGAACATACGTCCCTTGCTACAAGTTAGAAGAACAAATTAATGGGGACAATAGGAGACGCCCTATGTTATGTGGCGAGGTACAATCCCTGTGGGGTGGACATCAGAGTTGAAAGTTTAAATGCCATACAAATGTACACAAAGGACTTTGGAACGGATTTTGAAGTTACACAATAAGTTCATAATGTTGTGTAAAATTCAGTTCGTAATGGCTACATGGGTAAGTCTAAATATATCAATGAGAACTGTTGCAATAGAAGAAACCCAATTTAAAATTTACTACATATCTGAAAATTTCAATCAAAATAGGATGTAATTTCTTGCCACTTCTTCTGCTATGGGACAGCTAGAGTATTCACAGTTCTTTTATTTTGGTTTAACATTCATGTCAACTCAATCTCAACGTTCATTCATAAAACCACTAGATGAATGATAACACCTGACTTGGCTGATAATATTTAAAACTTCAGTGGTCGAATCTCATATAGCAAAAGTATCGTTGGAGTGAATTAAATAAGTGACGAATTCATCCTTAGTAAATGAGTCAACAATGCCCCATTTGACATTTAACTAGGAAAGTAAGTAGCATAGCTGATATAGAACATAAAGTTTATCTTTACGCTCTCTCTGCCACGGTGTCAGCAGAGAAGACGAAGCGGAACTAACTGCAACATGTAAAGATAGACATAAAGATTTAATTATTAATAATTGACAGGTTGCTAGTCCATCAACGACAAGCTAACAAGGTATATCCTTTATTTTAGATTATTGAGGATAAGCTGAAAGTACTGAAATAATGATAAAAAATAAGTATTGAATTGAAGTACACCTTGTGCCAATTGTAAACTTTGCTGCATGCAATCATCCGAGACATAAAATAGTATCAGTTACGACAAAATATTTCTAAAGAGCCTTCAAAAGTATTTAACACGAATAAATTCTTGAACTTGAACCGTGTGCAAGTAATTGTTTTGTTTCGTAACAGAACGTTCCTGATAGACCTAAAGGAGCAAATTTCAACTACCACGAAGGCTCCCAACCTCCTGAATAGACCTTGAAATTTTAAATTAAAAAAAAACCGGCTTCGCGTCACAACAGCTTGAATAAAACTTCTATGGCGTCGTAAACGGACGGTTTGGCCTTGTCGGGTCGTTGGCACTACCTAGGTCTTGACGTCACCCGATTACACGCTAAGCAACTGGGCTGGGCACGCTCGAAATTTTCAAGGTTAACCGTTACGATTTCGATTCTAAATCGTATTCTGTTGTCAGTTGTTCTAAATTTTAAAATGATGCTTCCCGAAACTGTGATGTTTTGTACTAAAACTGGAGTGGTTGTTGTAATTTTAGGCTGAATGGTAGAAGATGGGGATTTCATAGATTTCATTCAGTATATGTCAGTCACTCAGTCGTGTTATGAGCTCTGCATTGGCGTGAAAGGCAGGGTTGAGTAGGGGTTGTGAATTTTCGGAATGGTCGCTTGCCTATTTTTTTTTGTTTTGGCAACGGTAGTATGTTTTCAAAATTATCATTTATAACTTGAACCGGATGTTTAGTGCCTGCAATGAGACGAACGTTATTGTTTTTTAATAGTTGAAATAAACTCTGGTTTTAGTTGGCCCAAAACACTTTGAAACATATACTACTAGCTATTTCAATGACATGTTCTGCTTCGTGATTATTCATTATGTCAGTAAAAGATGCAATCTGGTCTAAGTTGCAACTGAAATCAGCAATACTTTCTTACCATATCTTCTAAGAACTAAGACCTCATTGATGACCTGTCTCAACACCTAGGCACCCACCTACTAAAGTAGATACCTATATCGCCTTCGGGTATAGCCATTGAAGCCACATTCCTTGTTTTATGATCTTCCCATATAAGGCTGCATATCTTCGTGTACTATATTCACTTCAAACATTTATTTAGATTCACCGTGTGTGGTGAAAGGTAATTTGTACATGACTCTGTCACTGTATTTCTTAAGAACGGCTGAATCGAATTGAATGGAGTTTTTTGCTAAACGTATAAGAACTATGCTAGTTATATCAATGTCAACCAGTAGGGGTCCTAGTTGATTTTATCTATGAAAGGTGTGTTATTGTTTTTGTGCGATTTTTAAAAGGAGGTTGTCAATCTTTTGTCTTAGTTTATTACATAATAGTTAACTACCATAAACAAAAGTGGCGATTAATTAGGTTAATCCTTGTGGGCTCCTAGTTTTGAGTAGGTAGTATATTTAGTGTCCATAAAAGGGGATCAATGAATTATTACAAGAGGATGAGAGCAGCATCCTTCTTTGAGCTAAAGCTTTTGAAGAGCATTCTAGATTTTTTATAGTGATTAGCAGCCTGTTGTATCTCAGGCAGGTTATTTTCAAGAAGTGGTTATTTTTCATAAAGTAGTATTCAGCTTTTTGCCTGTTAAGATTTTTTTAAATAAAAACTTCTACAGGCGCGTTGAACCATTTTTGGTAGGTGAAAATTTTATGGGTTTGCGTCACCGACATGCCAATGTTAACAGTATGTCTGTAGCTAATAAGTATGACATGATGCGTTTGACCAGCAGATTGTTTTAATTATTCAGCTCTGTCGGCAGTTTCCATGACTGCCCATGATATGTATTTTTAGCTAAATTCGTTATTTCTTTATTTTATGTAGGCACTAATAGAAGGCAACTTTTTTATCTTTATGGTGTAATCTTACCTTGTTTTATTCCTAAACCGTAAAGTTATGGCGAATCGGTTTCCGTATTTAGATTTCGCAACCTCAATATGTCTGTCTGGTTCATTTGAGGTTGATCTGAAGGTTGCCCCCCGGAAGTCTGTTGAAAATCGACGGTTGCTAAGTTAAATGGCTAGACAAAGAAGAATATGGTAATGGCAGCCGGTTTTTCAGAAGGAAGGGTTTTGAGGAGATATGTAAAAAAAATGTAAATGTAAGCCTTTGTTTGTAAAGTAAAGTAAAGTAAAAATTAATTTGAATAAAATAGATTGCAGGTAGGTACAGTAAATAAGATATGACAGTTAAAATATGGGTGATTCTTGTACAATCTATCTTATATTAGGCATTCAACATTATTATAACACGAGTGAATTAATATAAAAAAAAAGAATAGAAACAAAAAATAGATAGGTACATTTTTGTTTTTAAGGTAGGCATTATAGATGAACAATATTATGCACCAGGTACCTTCATTAATTTAATAAAACATTAATTTACAAAACTATATGCAATACAATAAACACAATAGGAATAAACTTAAATAAATTGAAACTATGTCATAATTAGGTAGGTATGTCAAAAATTACATTAAATTATTCAGTACATGAGTCAGCATCATTAAGAAAGTCGTTCACAGAACTGGACTGTTATTTTGACGTAAGTAAACATGAATTTGAGAAAGCTTATTTAGATCTGGTTATTATTATTTTTTATTGAACCTTAAATGATAAGTTATATTTAACTGGCGGACCCGACAGACGTTGTCCTGTCCGAACAGCGCCACCTGCCGAGTCTAATTGTATTTTCAAACCATCTAGGGACCCACTCAAATATACACACAAAATTTAATCAAAATCGGTCCAGCCGTTTAGGAGGAGTTAGGTGACAACACATTTACAGAAGAATTATATATTTATAAAGATTTGTAAGTTTTTTTTAAACTATATGATGTCGTCTTATGTTTGCAGCTAACAACTACAAGTTATCGGTCAAATAATTATTATTGTAGTGAATTTTCAGAATCGATTATCGCTAAAATCTACTTTTAAAGTCATTAAGTTAACCACTTAACTTTTGCTTGTTTGCTGGTTTGTAACAATTTCTTTGATTATTATCATTAAAAAAAAAATGTGGTTTTGCACGATATATTTTGTATATTGAAAATATAAACACCGTTTTATTATTAACAATCTACCTAGCCTTTTCCAACTATGTTGGGGTCGAGTATTTTACATGGAGCGACTGACAATCTGACCTCCAAAACCCAGTAACTGGGTTATACGATACGCCTTGGTAATTGGTACTTTTATTGCCCGACTACGGCAAAGCCAAAAGGAAGGGTATGGGTATAGGTACCATATGGGTGCCAGGAACACCTACAAAGTTGTAATGGCATGCTTTACCTTGTCCATTTTTGTACCTGTCTTGATTTCTGTTTGAAATATTTTCTTGTTTCGTATTTTTTAGATCACTTTTATTTTTCTGTAGTCGGGTAACAGTTTTTGAATAGTAGATTGTTACACGAGGGGGTAAAATAACCCATTCTATCGAGGTAGTTTTACTTTAGCGAGGGAGTAAATAGAAACCGAGTTAGAATGGGTTTTAGCGCCATCTGTTACACTCTACTTTGCACTATGATTGCGAGAAAATAAAATAATCCAAAACAATATTAAATTGTTTATTTTATTTAAAAAAAAAATATACTTACAATTTGTTCAGTCTGTATTGTAAGGAAACTTTTTATCCCGGTATGCGGTACTAAAAAGCTAGTTTTACATAAGAATAAAGACTTTTTCGTTTTTGTAGGTAAAGTAATTTTTCTCTGTAACCAACGAGGGTTACAGAGAAAAATTACTTTTTCTCCTAGAGCAAGATATGCTGTTTTTTTCCCGCTCTGGTACGCTACAATGACGGACTTTTTGAGCAAGAGGAGTGAAAACATAATTTTTTATTTTAGAAATAGAATTAGGGTCCACGTGGGCGAAGCCGCGGGCTAGTTGCTGCCGCAGCTCGTAATAATACATATTATAACATAATAATTATAAAATAGCAACGAACTCAAAACTGTGCATTGAATATTTTTGTAAAAAGTAATTCAATAGGGAACGAGTCTGATGCCGAAAATATAAGATTTTAATTTTTGTCCGTTTGTCTGGATGTATGTTCCGGATTGGCGCAAAAACGGCTCGATGGATTTGGATTAAATGGCGCACAGATAGTTTATAACCTGGATTAACACATACTCGGGCGAAGCCGCGAGCAAAAGCTAGTACTATGATAAAAATATTTTTACGACTTAAATATTCTTAAAAGAAGTCGGAGCTAGTTTGTATTTTTAGTAATAAATCTAGATCGTTAAATGTGTATAATTTTATTCTCTTTATTGTTGTGGTGCTTTTACATTAGTTGAGAAGTCGTTTTAGAATCGTAATCGAAATCGTCGAAATCGTAATCGTAATCGAACCAAATGAGATATCCAACCCCTTTACCTGTAAATAGATACACCTCTGCCCTACCCTTCGGGGAATTAAGGCATGATGTTATGTTATAACATAACACGCCTGTAAACAATAGGATGAAAAAATATGATTGGTTATGGTTACACAGAACTGCCATTGATTGCCAGAGAAGCGTCTTTCCTTTTCGAAAGTTTTTTTTTTTGCCGCTGTAATTATCATGCCAATGCAGCAGTACGTTTTCCATGTCAGCATACGAAATATTACTTGGGTGCAATACAGAATGGCATCACTGCCGCCTTAACGCGTAAACTATAACCATGGATTCAATACAAGATTCTGGACGTTGAAATGTTCCGTTAGTTATTTTTTTTTAAATTCCTGTTCCATATATTTTGACCCGTGTAGGTAATTAAAAATTGCACTTTTGTAGGAAATAGCGGTTTTCTTTTAATAACCGACGAAAACCATCAACGCAGGGCGCCCAGAATCATGTACTGAATCCTTGGTAACAAGTTCCGGTTCGACATCCCTGCCACCCTGTATTGTACATGGTCAGGTGTGAACATAGTTTGATGTGCTGCTGCCAAAAATCAACAGATTTTTCGCGATTTTCAATGCAAGAAATAACAGATTTTGCGAGCAAATCTCCTAGTGTATGCGATCCATAACATTGAGATTAGGTTGATAGCCTCATTATGCAGCTCGTAAAACTACTGCCTATTTATATCTAACCACTGATCTATGGGTTTGACTGCCATTGGATTACGTGCTTGCCATTTTGCACACGTTGTTATAAGTCGCTGTTGCTGAAAACCAGCGCTGGGGCTCTGACTCGCATAGGGTCGCAGCCATTTTTTTTACGCACTGAGCGATGGCCGTTTTGCGTGGATGTGACGCATATGTTCCCCCAACTTGTTCTTTTTAACCGACTTCCAAAAGGAGGAGGTTCTCAATTCGTCTGTGTTTTTTTTTTTTGTTTTTTTTTTTTTTTGTATGTTTGTTACGCGATTACTCCGCCAATTATGAATAGATTTTGATGATTCTTTTTTTGTTTGGTAGATCATACTTCAGAGGTGGTCCCATATAAATTTTATTAACTTTGCTTGGGTAGTTCTTGAGTTAGCTTCAATTATACGTATTTTTTCCCACTTAGTATGTAGATGATATGATAACTTCTTGTCACTGTTATTCACATAGCAGGTAGTGGTATTCGAATTTGTGTGGGGTAGATACCACAACTAAAAAGTGAAAAATAAAAACTTTTTACAAAAAAAAAACAACCGACTTCAAAAAAAAACACTACAAAATGAAAAATAACTTTAATTTCGGAAGTCGGTGACAAACGAAAATTCAAAACCAAAGACACCGACTTCCGAAATTAAAGTTATTTTTCATTTTGTAGTGTTTTTTTTTGAAGTCCGTTGTTTTTTTTTGTAAGAAGTTTTTTGTGTTTGTGTTCTTTCTTTGCGTCATGTTTACCGCAAATAAACGTATTTTCTTTCTTTCTTCTAGGTCTTTGATAGAAGTGTTTGTGTTGGTCATTTCGACCATTACTCTTATCGAAGGAATTTCGATGCTTTTACTAATTATGGAGTTGCCATGTTTTGTGTCAGAGTTTTGCTAAAAGCGATTTATTGACTAGATATGTAAAGAGGATAGCAAGCAGCGTCTTTTAGTCTTCAAATAACACCAAACTGCAATACGCAATCCATGAGCGAATTGTACTGATTTGGAATCTCCCCTTTGACCGTTAATTTGTAAGCCTGCTATTTTTTTATTTTTTTAGGCTTTTGTCCACACGTCAGCTTTATCATAAAGAAAAATAAAGATACAGAGAGATTAGAGAAAGCAGCGGTGGTCCAGTGGTAACGGCCGCGATTTACTAGCTGTAGGTCGTAGGTTCGAACCCAGACAGGCTCTCAAACTTTGTGTAAATTATTTCATCACCACTGCACTCAAAACGGGGAAGGAAAACGTGAGGAAACCGGCATGTCCTAGAACCAAAAAATCGAAGATATGTGACATCTACCAACGCGGACCCGAATTAGGCCCGCGTGTTGGATTACGGCCCACTCCCTTTCACAGAGAGGAGGCCTGTCTCAGCAGTGGGAACATTATAGGCTGATGATGATTATGATGATTGGATTACGGCCCACTCCCTCTCGAAGAGAAGAGAACTGGCCTGTGTCCCAGCAGTGGGAAAATTATAGGCTGATTATTTATTTATGTTATTTACAATCAATACCATTGCCAAAGTTGCACCAATAACTGAAAATGTAACTTCACTTAAAACGGTAGTTGCCTAGGTAAAAAAAAAGAAATTCTATTTAGTCCGTCTTTCAGATAATAAAAAATATTAGACACTTTTTTTGCTTTATCATATTAATCAAAAATAACTTAGAAAACACGCATTCAAGTTGCGGAGTGGGCTCGCTCCCTTCGTCACAACCCAGTATAAAATCTAGCAAGGCGTCATGCCACATTTTAACTCAATGTATCGCCGTAATCTTTTGATTACGTCAAAAAAGAAAAAATACGTGTCCAATAGTTTTTAGTAATCTACAAAACAGAAAAATAAAAAATAAATTGGACACAGGCCTATTACGATGACTTTTATACTGCCATGTAAAATATTAACAACCTATAGCAACTTACAAGCAATCGCTTGCATAGCCATGTACTTAAATTGCTTTCTATAAGCAATTTGCATGGCTAATTATATCTTTTATCTTGTTAATTCAATGAAGAATAACAACCTCGTTAGAAACAAATGAGCGATGCTTAATTGAAAGTAACGGTAGGCGTGCAATAATAGCACTATAGTCATTATCCTATACTATTAAACGAGCAATATTTGTATGTCGGATCCGGTCATTAGTACGGACACGAAATGAATCGCAAGCGCGCCACTGGCGACATCAAGAGTGAGCTACCTACACCAAAAAAGGCGCGCTTCTACAGAGTCGTGATGTTTTAAGGCCACGGCGAGGATTCAGCCTCTGGTCGCATTGGAATCAAGACGTCACGGAACTGTTCTCGATTCGTGGTGCTGTTATTGTGTTAGTTGTAATTTTGTGATCATTGTGTTAGTTGGTGATTTTAATAAACGCCGTCGCACCCAGTGTGTGTATAATTTAGCTAGTGTGATTCATTTGATAGTAAATTATAATGTGATCTGAACTGCAAACTGTTTTTCTATTGCGCCTTAACCAACACTACCCACACTACGCCCACAGTAGTTAAAATATCGCTGATAATAACGAGAGTCACATACCCGTCTCCGACATGTATATGTAGGTACTTATATTAATTGTTGTAAAAAAGTTTGAGCTCGCGGGGTCTACTGTTGGCAGAACTACTAGTTTATTTAGTATGGCAACTAATTACACGAGAATTTATATATAGAAGATTTATTATTACTCATCGTGACAAAATTACCCGTCCGCATGCATTACACGTGCAAACCTAAAAGCATTAAGGATTTTCCCGACTGCATTTTCCGCCGTCAAAGTCACAGTATAATAAAGTAACAGTGTTATGTCTCGGCAGTGACCTTGAAATAATTACCTACGGCCGCTCTGTAGATAAACCATCCGCGTCCGTGCGTTACTGCCGCGCACTCGAGAGAGACAGAGAGAGAGACACTGAGATTTAGAAGCGCGTCGTTTCGGCCGTTTTCTATGAAGACATAATACTGTTACTTATTTATACTGTGTCAGTGTTCGTTGTTTTTCTAATACTTGGCCAGAATTTAAGTAGGAAGGTATGTTTAATGTCATCAAAATTGCAAGTATACAGAAGTTAATAAATAATGAAGCTATTATGTATTGTATGTTAATGAATTGCATTATTACCAGATCGTAAAAGTTAAAGATCGGTCATGCTTAAACTGTAATATTATCACTTATCAATTGAACTAATGTCAGAACAAGAAAATGTATGGCAATAAAATGAGGTTCTGCTTCGTCCCATTGAAATAGAACTTAAGGTGCACAGCCTCAAATATAGAGCAAGAAGGGTTAAAAATAAAATTCTATTTTTTACAACGCTTTTTTCGTGCTACGAAACCACTTAACCCTTCCGTTTGCCGACCGCATTATTGACCCGGGCGGTTGAAAAAAAGTTTGCATGTTTACGATTTTACGTAACACCCCTAACAGCCAGGAAATAAGGCGCATTCGACCCCCACCGACAAAAAGGGAACCAGTTACGATAATATTCTAAACTCCAACATGATTATTTTTTCCTGGTATAAAAAGTAATGTGTTTTAGCAACACGCCTATCCATTCAAAATTCAAACTTGGACCTTAAAAAATAAAGTCGAATTTTAATTGGTGAGCGGTCAAATTAGAATCTGTTACACCAAAGGATGGGGCTTTTTGCTAATATTTAAAGGGCTATTTTTGTTAGCATGCGTTTAATAAAAATATACGCGAATGTTGCCAATTAACGCGACGATATGTTCGCTATTCGCGGAAGTTGTGATAGCAAATCGTACGACCGTCGTTATCAAACGAGGATTAAGCTGGCACCTCTAAAATAAAAGGTTTCTGAATGTGGCCCGATTGATGGTGTCACAGCCCTTTTTAAATCAGTCCTAAAAATAAAAGCCATTTAGTTAAAGTGCCTATGGCGATTAGCTGCCACAAGTTTTGACTTTTTCTTATTTTGGTTCTTCAATAGTAATCTTACTAAAGACAGAAAATTTGCCAAAGAAAGGGCCATTTCAAACGAAAATTTCGCTCCTAATCTTATTATTTTATTCTTACAAAAACATTGTCTAAAATACACGATCACTCCTAGCTATTTATAAACTAACAACCACAGATTTAGATAGACCTAGATAACGCAAGTATCACGATCTGTATGAAAACCAAGCGTGCCATTTTTTGACTACCTACTATGACTTCACGTTTCTTTTATTTTTTCTCCTCGCATTTGCACAGTTTTTACAATTTATAACAGCGTAATTAACCTATTTCAATTTTTTAACTGACTTCCGACAATCGTGGCACCGATGCAGACTGAGCGCGAAAGTGGCAGCTTACGATTATTGTACGTAAGCTAGGCACGAAAATGGCACGCGAAGTAGTTGCTCTTGCGTTATCTAGGTATATCTATATCTGTGCTAACAACACACCTACCAGAAAATATTTTATCAAAAAATAACCCCTTACAGCTGACAATATCCAACAATTCTAGTCACAACTTGTGCCTACGAGGCAAAAGTTCACAGGAAACGCTTTTCACTCGCTCGCTGATAAAACGGGCCGTCGACGTCCCACGCAAAAATTGAACATTCCACCCGCATTTTAGGGTTACATACAATATTGTATCATTTTGGTCGCGGGTCGCACGTGCGCGCGAACTCTGTGGTCCTGTGGTCAATGGAGTGATATTTATATGACAACCAGAAATAGAGAATTATGATCAGGTTATGTATAGTAAAAATGCATTCAATATTGGTAAATATTTTGCAATGTTTTCTACAGAGAATGAACCTCATTCGAAGTCATCGTCGGTCGTGATCAAAATCTTTATTGTAGGATTTTGGCAAAAAAATCTACAATGGTATTCTGCTAAGCGCCAACCGTGTCGGTTATCACAATTGGACCTAAGGGTCAAGTCGTGATTTATGCTTGATTTTATACCGCGAAGAGCCTTAACTAAATTTACTTCATAAATAAACAAGAATGTACTTAGTAAAAACTTGACCACACAACGCGGACAGTCTAAAAAAAGATGTTCAAGAGTTTCCCAAATCACTCAATGCTGATTGATATCTTTATATTTTACTAACAAGAATACAATCAACTAATTTGTGCCCATCATAACACAAATCATATTTGTAAATAAATCATTAGTGTATCAGCTTTTTGATTTAGAGACAAGCGACCGATCAAGAGGATGGAATCAAAGACATCTCGGCACTTTTAAACGTCAAAATTTACAAAAAAATATCCCAAGAAAGAATAATAATAAATAGAATGACTTGGCCATCGTACGGCAACATAATCACATAAGAATAATCTACTATTTTAAATAGTCCTAATTAAATAAACCGCTCATATCGCTAATATTAGGTAGATTTTGTTGTTGTTGTAGACTTGGTTGGACATAAGATTTTACAACGTCTTGCGGTAGAAGAACTGCGTTGCGAGACTTGCATTTTTTTTTTAATGTTATGTTTTTGATGGGATAATTAATTCTAGTTGTCCCTTCCAAAAGGTACTTTCGTATGGAGAAACTCCACCGTTACTCTTTTAAATACCATCATATCCTCATTATTTTGCGAATTTTCATGACATCGGCACTTTAATTGCGTAATGCACGATCAATCACAATTTGTTTCGATTTGAAACAGATTGCTAATCCATTGCTTCATAAGTTGGAAAAAAAATCTGTTCAACAACGTAAATAACGCAATGAATGTTGTTAAACAAAATTAAACAAATTAGTCATAATTGTTTACGAAAATATGTTACGTAATTAGGGTATGGATTTATAGCTAAATTGTAGTGGAATACGAACGATTTCATAAAGTTAAGTACCCAAGCTCATTCAAGGTAGTCCTGCCAAAAAAAAAACATTACATTCAACTTTGGTGTCACGCAATACCAAGAATCCGCCGTAACGTGTAAAGGCTCCCGCAGGCAGGCGCGATGGCGACCCGACAGCGTGACGCGACTCTAATAAAACAATTTCTAAGAAAACTTCACGGTAGATCAATTACAGGTGCGCCTGTTTGCGTAAGTCTTAAAGCCGATCGGCTGAAATCAATGTAGGCTAAAGTCAAAAACGTCACCTTCATGTCGAAAAAAAATAATCATATGAGACAACCCTATAATGCCCTACATCTAACATACTTACATGAAGTAAGTAGGTACCTACAACAGAAAACTCAAAGACGAATTCTAGTTACGACCCACTCATTCAGTCCTGTAGGGCGCCGAATCGAATTAGTATCAAATGGGGTGCACATAACACAATTACACCGACAAAATAAACGCGATTGCTCCATGTTACTTTTCTTCGTGAAAATTCGTGTACTCTGAGCTTAAAAGGTGTTTGTGCCTTAATCTTGGCTACAGAGAACGAATGAATGAATGGATTTTAATACCGCTTCGGTTTTGAATTTGGAACGTTCAACGGTGTGGGCGGTATGTTTTCGTTTTTGTTGATCAGTTCATTCAAATTTTCTCATCCATCATTTTGAGAGTGGGAAGATTTGGACGTTTCATACGGCTACCTAACTTTTTAAGAGGAGGTGTCTAATTTCTGTTTCGATGTTTAGTGGCAGAGCTACTCATGAAAAAGTAAAGAAGAAAATTAATTTTGGGCTAAATTATGAAAGTGCCGCTAAAAAAAAGTTATATTCCGTTAGAACATGTGATTCTCTTTACTTTTCACTATGGTACCAAATCTGTAGGGCCATTCTCAGCGCTGTTACACGAGTTTGAAAAATACTGTTTTCAGTATGTTTTAGATAAAAGAATAACAGTAATCTAATTAACATTATGGCCCTACAGATTTGGTCCTGTAGTGAAAATTGAAGAGAATAACATGTTGTAACGGAATATTTTTTTTTTTGTTTTGCCCAAAAATGTATCGACGGTGAATGTTCTCCTTTGTGAAAGTTCTACCTCAGTCATTATTTCAGCCGCCTCCAGTTTATGACAGTTTTTTAGAGAGAGAGGGAGACCTGTGTGCCGGTAAAATTATAAGAACATGTGACATTTCATCTTGGCCTCTACCACAGTATAACTAAGTAACAGTATTATGTCTCTGCAGTAACCTTGAAATAATTGCCTACAGCGGCCGCTTAGTAGATAAACCTTCCGCGTCCATGCGTAACTGCCATGCATTCGATACTGTTGCGTACTGAGATTTCGAAGCGTGCCGTTTCGGCCGTTTTCTATGAAGATATAATACTGTTACTTATTTATACTATGCCTCTACTTTACCCAGGGGTTTTAAAGGTAACGTTCTGAACTTGACATCGAAAACCTGAGTAGGTAACTAGGCACTTATCGAAGTGCCTTCTTCTATACTAAATGCGAATTCTTTCAGTTGTTTTATACAATTTCTTTTCTGCTTTCTTATTGAAGTGAAAACTTCTTTAGGCGCGTTGGGCATTTTTGAAATGGGACTAAACCATTGATTTTGCGACATCATGATGACACCTCATTTTTGTAAACGCGATTGTGCTTTTTATTTATATTACGTTACGGATCAATGTTCTATGCAAGTATTTTTACTTTAAAGGTTTTGTAAACGCGATTGTGCTCTCTATTTATATTACGTTACGGATCAATGTTCTATGCAAGTATTTTACATTAAAGGTTTTGGAAGTTTTTTTTTTTGTAAACGCGTTTGTGCTCTTTATTTACATAAGGTTACGGACCAATGTTCTACACAAGTATTTTTCTTCCACCAAGGCGATCTTGTTCAAGTTTTTACTTCTGTCGGCACTCCCGGAGTGCCACCACTTTTTTTTTTCCTTCCCTATATTTTCCTTTCTGAAGTTGTTGTTATAAACGTATTTTGTGTCTTCATTCTAATTGAGAGACCTATAGCTTCTTCCGCTGTTCTCTATGTACTTTTTCCAAACCAATGTAACCTTTGAGCAATCAATCTGCTTAGCGTTTTCCCAACTATGTTACGGTATTTTACATGGAGGGACTGCCCATCTGACCTCCACAACTTAGTTACTGGGTAACTCGATACCCCTTGGTAAGACTGGTTGTCAGACTTTTGGTCTTCAAACTACCCGTAACGACTGTCAAAGATCTTCGAATGATAGCCGGGACTAACGGTCACCCATCCACGAACCGACCATGGCAAGCGTAGCTTTACCTTTGATCTACCCGTGCGGTTGTTGAAGTGAAAACTTTAGGCGCGTTGGGCATTTTTGAGATGGGAAGAAACAATTGAACTCGCGACACTGTTACCGACACCAGCTTTTGACTATTAAAAAGAAATCAACGCGCGATACATTTTCTTTGGGATGAATGACATTCCAAACATTGAGACATGACAACGACATGATTGACATTTCCCTTGTTTTTTACCGACTTCAAAAAAGAAAAGTATTTCTTGCACAGTAAAATTTTTCAAGTTTTCACTTCTATCGGCACTCCCGGAGTGCCACTGTTTTTTATTATTTAGCCACGACCCCCTCAACCATGTAATACTTGAGCAATATCCAGAAATAGATGTCCACACAATCCCACAAAATAATGTTAATCTTTACATTTGTTTTGGGGTCATTACCGTAAACTCTTCGACCATTGTTAATATTTCACAATACAGTACAGGTATCATCAAATTTGTCAGTGAACTGTCACCTTGACATGTGTCAAGTAATTTATGTTACTGTGGGACTGTGGGACAAGTCACTTAGGGTTATAGTACTCATTTCGCCTTTTGAACAGAAGATGGGCTTCAAACTTGTTGTTGACACGTCAATGGATGCTAAAGTGTGTTATGGAAAATTTTAGTGCAGCAGTAATTTGATTCAAATAAATGATAGTGACTGTGGGAAGGGAAGTTGGTCTTGCAAGGTTGGGTTGAACTGTCAATGAATGGGCTTACGCAATAGTAATGACAATAATGGATCGGGTTTGGTTACACCATACACACACCGTAAACAATAACCTAAGGTAGGTTATTGTCAAAGACAGTCGGTTAAGAGCGTTTATTCTGAAAGTTGGCAACGTCGCAAACATATGTCAAATATTTCGCTGTTTTGATTAATTTGGCAATATTACTGTATGGAAATATGAAATGTGGCTAACTAGCGAACTAGAATATTAATAATGAATTGCAAATATAACACTGAATTTGATGTTGTAACCGTTTTAGGTGTAAAAAAGGCACTTGGAAAGTTTTCAAATTTTTTTTTTTTACATCTAAAACTAATTATTCGTTGTTATGATATAAATTATTGCATCACATAATCAATATTTTAGTTCACTAGTTAGTCACATTTCTTAATTCCATACAGTAATATTGCCAAATTATTCAGAACAGGTAAATATTTGACAGCTATTTGCGACGTTGCCAACTTTTAGGATAAACGCTCTTAACGTTCAATTCCTATATTATTATATACTGCCATTCAATAAAGGATAGATATGTTTATGTATTAAGTACATACGTGCCAACAATATAGCGAGTCTTCATCTATACAAATAAATAAAATTGAAGTGTCTGTGAGTAATGTCAAAATAACAGCTTTTTACTAAATGCGTAAGAAAGTACATACGGCACTGACAAAAAAAACATTGATTAAATTTTTTTGTCTGTCGGTTTGTTCCGGCTTATCTCCAAAACGGCTGGACCGATTTGACGGGACTTTCACTGACAAGATAGCTGATGTTGTAAGGAGTAATTTAGGCTACTTTTATTTTAGAAAAATAATTTGGATCCACGTGGGCGAAACCACAGGTAGCTGCTAGTAGTTATAAAACTTTCTCACAAGTGGCTTTAACTGTCAAATAAAACTTTTTATAGGAAAAGTTTGGCACTACCATAATTACCACTCGTAAGCAAAACGATTAGTAGATTGGATATGTCGCAGGTATATTGTCAAACCAGTGATATTATAATTTCACTAGTGAAATTATAATTGCACGAAACTTTGTCAACCGCATCCATTTCTCACAATTAAACGGACTGTTTTTTGTGTTATTGTAATTTCACGGGAACGCTGTAGTGATTTTATAATAACCCTAGGTATATTATGAGTCAAGTTTGTAGTGTCTTCGTGCGTTTTGATTGGTCAGCTCTTCTTCATCCGCCTTGAAGATCTGCATAATAACGTGTAGAAGTTTATTTTTTCACATACAGTGAAACTGTCAAAATATTACTGACTTGCGTGGGTCCAGTGGAATTGTAATGTCACTGAAAAGAGCCCGTTAAATTGTGAAAAATGGAGGCGATTGACAAATTTTCGTGCAATTATAATTTCACTAGTGAAATTATAATATCACTGGTTTGACAATATCTCTGCGACAGATATAAGAACCCGGTAACCAACCACATACTTAAAGTAACTGACAAATCGAAGTAACGGACCCGCGCAGATACCAATAATAAACATGGCGGTTTTCTCGCAAGAAGCAATACCATTACACTGAATCGAATACTTACACTACATATGTTTTATACATTTCCCTCCTTTAGTTTACACATTATTAAAATACCGAACATTTTACTTGAGCGTATAGACTCAAGTCATACTATCTACAACTCAAAACACACCCTTTCTTCTAGTAAGCAAAGTTGCTTTTACATTTTTCTGTCGTCAAGACTTTCCTTGTATTGGAAAATAGGCTTTACGGAGTTAGAAGTAGAAGTGATTTTATTTTTCCACATACAGGACGTACTTTTATCACGTGCAACGACATGAAGCGCACACTGTATAATTGATTTTCTTTTGATAAAAAATCGTAGTGAACTCACATACCATTAATATTTAACGTTTATAATTTGATTATTTCGCACCTGACGATATGGAATTATGTACTTTAATGCTAAAAAGGTGTAAGCAGAGTTGCAAGCTGCAAAAAAATTACGAATATTGTTGAAGTGCAAAACTTATTTAGGCGCGTTGGGCATTTTTGAGATGGGACTAAACCATTGATTTCACAACACCATAACGACAACTTATTTTTGTAAACGCGATTGTGCTCTTTAATTGTATTACGTTACGGATCAATGTTCTATGCAAGTATTTTTACTATAAAGGTTTTGTAAACGCGGTTGTGCTCTTTATTTAGATAAAGTTACGGACCAATGTTCAATACAAGTAGTTTTCTTCCACCAAGGCGATCTTGTTCAAGTTTTCACTTCTGTCGGCACTCCCAGAGTGCCACCACTTTTTTATACTGGATTTTTTTTCGTGTGAACAATATATACAGGGCTAATAACGGCGCGTATTTTTTATTGTTGTCAATAAACATTGTATTTTAATCAATCTATTTTCAACACATTGATAGACAAAAGAAAATCCCATATAAACAGAATTGTTTAGAAGTAGACATTTTACAATTTCAATCCACATTTGTTTTCATTCTAAGATAAAAGAAATGAAACAGTCTATAATATAAGCATATACTTTATTTGCATATTTGAATACAATGCCCTGCCATTTGCTTACCAATTTATTTTTATATTTTATGAGCAAAAAGTTAATCACAAGCATTTTATAAGAGTTTTAAAACGTATTTTGCAGTTTAATTTAAAAGAAAATAATGTTGGCAGGTGAAAATTATTAATGGTTTGGAATTATGGATGTTCGAGTTCTTGTTAGTAAAAGGATTTGTTTTTGCTAGATTATTGAAACTTAAAGTTTTAGTTGTCGGATTGTTTCTTATATAAAGAAGAACCTACCTACATTATGTAAATGTTTAGTACCAACATTTTTCCGTTTCTTTCATACTTTTTATTAAGAACATGATTGTGATAAGTTTACTGATCATTCGCTGCACAATAGGTGTTTTAAAAACTCAAACTCAAATAATGTCTTGTTACATTATTACAGTAAAAGAAATAACAAACATGTGCGTCGAATTGAGAACCATCTCCCCTTCGGACATTTTGGAAATCGGATACTTAAAATAAAATGGAATTGTGCGTTTTAACGGTTCTGAAAACAGCTGCTCTTAAGAAAATCAAAGAGCTTCACAATGGCAAGGAAGAAAAAAAAATGTTGCTTACGCATTCTGAAAACAAAAAAAGTTAGTGCTAAGCAGTTTCAAGTCGTACTTTTTGCTAACGAACTTTTTGCGTAACTAAAAGCATATTGAACTCATCATACAATGTTTTGAACCACTTAGAACTGGTTCTAACCTGGGTCACCAACCTTTTTGATCGCTGAGGTGAAGGAAGACATCAGTTTGATCTTAGAGAGGCCATGTCCAGGGAGTGAGAGGCTGTGGAAGTTTAACAGAACATTTTTATGGACAGTTACTCAAAGGGTGGTCAGAGTAAGATCGACATTATGATAACCAGAAGAATTTTTCATTTTTATCATTTGACTGTTCTAAAACGTTTTAGGGTTACGTAGCTTGGTTAAGTACAATTTCGACGACCGTCTGTCCGTCCGTCCGGATGTTACACAGCCATTTTACTTGGAGATTATTTGCATTATATCGATGAAAATTGGAAGGACGATGGATTCTGAGTACTGCTTAACACATTCCGGCGCGGTAACGGCTGTAACCGTATTTTAAAAGTTCGTGAACTGACAGTACGGCCACAGCCGTATAGTTAGCTACTTTTTTTACGTCAAACACAGCTGCCGCAGTGTAAAATTTATTTGCTTATTGTATAGACTTTATGCTTAATGCAATAAGGCTGAAATCACGTCGATTTATTGTCAAAAACAAGTTGTTTACGTGCTCTCAATGTGTGCCATACCCTCACATAAACAGATTTCATCCACAATGCTAGTACGGCTACAACCGGGTTGGTTACTATGAAATGTCATACTACTGGAAAGTCAGTGTCACGCTAGCGACGGTCAGAGTTGGGTGTGTGGGCGTCGGTTTGCGCGGGAAAATTACCGACAACCAAAGCTCGCGGTAAGTGATAACTATTGACTTCTTAGCCTAAACATTGGCAAATACTTGCATTATTATATTTTATCTGATATTAGATGCTTCATTTTACGTGAGTGTTGCATATTTTCAACATGAAATCTGTTATTTTATAGATGAGTTGGCGCAAAGTTGATGATGATCGCATTATGAAGCTTTTAGATGACACGTCTACGCCTGAAGTATCTTGTTCAGAAGAAGACCCTTATTGTGACGACGGACGGAGAATATGGCTCTGATAAAGATTTTGAGCCGGATTACAACGAGCTTTCTTCCGATTCGGACGGCCTACAAAAGAGACAGCGCCGTGCAAATTTGAGTGTGTGCAGCATTCAACCAGACATGAAATAACAGGGCAATCTGATACAGATGTGGAAGACGTTAAACGGTTGTACCCGTACTGACGAATAACAAAGATTTTATTTCATACGACCCTGACAGTACGGCTATATACGGATACGGTTGTAGCCGTCTTCCGCCCTATGTAGACGATTTGATTTTCCGTGATATTGTAAGTACGGTTGTGACAGTATTGTGATTTTGTATGAAAAATTCTACTGTCTTTCCGTAATAAAGGACCGCGCCGGAAGGTGTTAACAATGATGTAGATTTTTTTAAATTTATTTTTTGGGTGGGAATTTATCAAATAACTTCTCCCGCTCTGGGTGGAGCGGGAGGGCGTGTCAGACTCTTACTGACTAAAACCCACCCGTGTTCCTTCAGTTGCCATATTGCCGGGGGGCCACGACCCGGGCTTGGTCCTTATCGGACGGCGAGCTACCCATTGCTCACCGTCCGCAAGCCCGCGCCTACGGTGGCCGGAAATCTGCCTGTGATTCCCGACGCCCAGGGCGTCTCGAAATTATGAAAAATACAATTAGGGCTGGCTCTCCCTACATGTAACTGAGAGATTAAAAACTCGGTCGAAAAAACCAATACTATGTTTGCATAAATATTCAACCCTAACTACGAAACCCTGTGCGCAGTCTGACACACACTTGCCCGGTTTTCCAAAAGAAAAAACTGTTATATTATTTTGGTCTTAAAAACTGCATCGTCAATTCCTAAAAATAAAAATTGCATTAAGAAACTAGAGCTAAGCAGTACCTTAATTGCGTAATACAACACAATCTGTTTCGATTTGAAACAGATTGCTAATCCATTGCTTCATAAGTTGGAAAAAAAATCTGCTCCACAACGTAAATAACGCAATGAATGTTGTTGAACTGTCAAAATGAAACAAATTAGGCACAATTGTTTACGAAAATAAGTTACGCCATTAGGGTACTGATAAGTTTAAAGTAAACATGACTTTTTATTTGCTACTTTTTAATTTCCGCTTCTCTTCTACCTGTTACATGAAACATGAACTTTCATCTAACACGTTAATATTTCAATTATTTGTGTATTGTGCGCGCGTAATGTTTAATTATGTAACTCCCCTACCCCCCTATCCCCGGTACCGAATGCCAGGGGAGACACATTTCAGATGTTTTTATGCCAAAGGAGGGGAGCCCTTGTATGAAAATACCAGGGCATATCGTATGGGAATATCTATTTTCCTATTTCCTATTTGAATGGTGTATTGTTATTTATCAGCGTTCCATGGAGATTTTGGAATATTTTATGGTGAATAGAGGAGATTATAAAGTTGCGTTGCCATTACAAAGAGTTATTTTGATACGTTATCATGAAATGGTACTACAATCATAAAGGTACAATTCCGTAGACGACCGCAAGCGGCAGCACTGCCGTGCTAATTAGAAACACAGTAAGGAAGGATTTTGTAAAATTGAGTTACTTATAAATTCGGAATTATCGTAAAGAGCCAAAAATTTTAAGCGCCATTTACTACACTTCTAATTAGCGCGGCAGAGCAGCAGACGACGTGTCGCCGCGACACTCAAGTTTCCATTGTATTTCGAAAAGAAATCGAATAGAATTTTTATGAAGTCGCCCGCAGCTGCCTCCTGCGGTGGGCTTCGGTTACGGAATTATACCTTTATTATCATCGTAAGTATACGTCAATCGTGTCACTACTGTGAAACGCGACTAATTATTTTATTACGTTACTGTCTTTTTCTATAAAAACCGTAACGTAATAAAATAATTAGTCGCCTCTTTGTTAATAGAATAATCTTGGAATTTAATGTCTGGAAGAACGCGACTAATTATTTTATTACGTTACTTACTTACTGTCTTCATAGTAAAAGCGACTAATTATTTTATTACGTTACTGTCTTTTACTATAAAGACAGTAACGTAATAAAATAATTAGTCGCGTTCTTCCAGACATTAAATTCCAAGATTATTCTATCAACAAAGAGGGGCTCGTGGCTAATTAATAACAGCCGCACAGGTCGATCAAAAGTTAAGCTACGCTTGCCGCAGTCGGGTCGTGGATGGGTAACCATCCATAACATGTCGAGACCCCGACGTTTTGCGAAAAGCAAGTTAAGCCGTTGGTTCCGGCTGTAATTTGTAGATCTTTGACAGTCGTTGCGGGTAGTTAGAAGCCCAAAAGTCTGACAACCGGTCTTACCAATGGGTATCGTGTTACTGCAGTAACTAGAAAGAAGAAAGAAAGAAAAATAGGTTTATTTGTCACAGAAACACGTGCATACATAAAAAACAAGAGTAATCAAAGAATAACACAAAGTACATAACAAACTAACTGGGTTTTGGTCAGAAAGGCACTCGCTCCATGTAAAATACTGGTATCCTGTTACATCCGGTTAGACTGGAAGCCGACCCCAACGTAGTTGGGGAAAAGTTAAACAAATTATTTTATCAACAAGGAGCGGCTGATATAAAGAAAATGCAACTGTATTCTACATTCTTATAAAGATGATCAGATTATCCCCCGCGGCGAAGCATCGCAGGTTTTTGATTTATTTGTAAACAAAACTTAGGAGGTGACTAATAAGTCAGGTCTGCGCAAAAACGCCTGATCATCCAACTAGGATCGTTCTCAGAACGCGGCTTCGTTTGCCAATCGTCACGCGTTGAACCATTGGTTATAAACTGCACACTTGCAGAAGGCTCACTTTATTGTATGCAGTTATGCAAAATAAAAGTAACGAAAGAAAGAAAATTTTCTTTGACCCAGACTAAGCTACCAACCAACCAACTAACCAACCAACCAACCAACCAACTAACCAACCAACCAGTCTCCCAACCAATCTTGTACCTGTAAATAATTTTCCGGAACTAAAAGCACACTAATCGCTGTCCCCGGCGAATAAAATCGTATTCGTAAAAACTAAATTTTACAGGAAAAATAAAAAACAGTTTTGTGTGAATATCTTATTAACCAATATACATAGTGGAATTTTTCAAATACTAAAAGAAAAGTGATTTTTTACATTCATTACAATACACCTTAAAATCTCGTAACTTCTGAAATAATCGTAGGAAATATATGAAAAAAATTGACAGAGTGTAATCGGACCTCTAAATATTGAATATGCAATAAAGTTAAAACTATCGTAACAGCACTTTACCATTTTATTCGCCGGGGACGGTGACTTTACCCTGAATTCTCAAACGGGCTCAAACGGCGTTTAGTTTTTCTATCATCTCTAAACAACACTTTAAAGTGACTAAAAGTCTTATACACTACGCGATATTCAGGGACCCTTTCCCTCAATCGGGATGGTGTAATTAGAGTAAGGGAGGAAGAAGGGTCCCTATTAAAAACCCATCATCTAAATAACGGGCCCTAAATATCTTGTAGTATAGGGGTTAAGACTTAATTCATTAATTCATCATTCTCTTGTTTTTGTCCCATTTTTTTCGGATTGAGCAAGAGTCTTCTTCCATACTTTTCTATTAGACGTCACCTCCTCAGTAGGCGACTTAAAATTCTTTCTCAATTTACCAAATTTTCTCAATCCTAAAAAACATCAACATCGATTTGACAGTTTAACTATTTAACCTTGAAAGTGTAGCAGACATAATGGACAGATTCACTTTTCCAGTCAAAATAAGTGAAAGATTTTTTCAAGCTTACGCACAGCCGCCGCTCAAACGTAATCTCAGACGAAATCGATTGCACGCCCTTTCGCGGTGTTTTTGTTTTGTTACTGTTCAATTCTGTTTGTAGCCCTAGGGTTTCCAGAAAAACGGCGTTAAATTAAAAGTGACTAGGGATTATATGAGGAGGATAGACGGTGTTCTATAATGTGGTAAAATAAAAACGATCACTAATCTTTGCCAAATTTAGGAGACTGGTATCTGGTGACTATAGAAATATTTGTCTTTGCCCTATGAAACAGTTTATTAGAAGGTTCAGGCCCAACTTGACTGCTTTGTTGTTCCAGCAGTCGAATTTGAGGTCTGGGTCGGGAAAAGTGTTCTTGAATTTTTTGTCAGGATATTCTCAGCACGGAGTCCGGAGTCTGTAAGTATTTGTGCTCGATTAATATAAGCTTGCTCCCTTTTACATGGGACGTGGGATCACGTCGGGGTCACCAATTTAGTGGTATGAGGAACAGGGTGTAAAGTTCACTCATCCACCATAGAAAAGGGAAGATCCTCCGACCAGACGGGTGTTGTGTATGGCGGGCAACTGCCCGACGGTTGAAGTCGGAATCTTGTATATTATGTCGATCGCACGGTAAACTCTAATTGTACGATTCAGGATTTGTGTGACGTCATGTCTTTTGATGCGTAGTTCATATGTGGCGGTGTAACCGCTACACAGTAGATGAAGAAACTCGAATACGATATACCTTTGTTGTTTTTCATCAATTGTTGTTATGTAACAACATTGCGTGAAGTGGTATTTCTGTACAAGTCTTCCGCAGTTATAATCAGCACAGGTGAATGATCTGCCCGAATTGAAGGCCGACAATCGTTTGGTCAGTTTTTTTATAATATTATTAGTACTTACTTATTGCTTATACGTATGTTTGCTCGGCCAACGATCCGACACAAAAAAAAATTGTACGTATGTAGTTCGGCTGTTAGAATTTTTATATAGCCCGTTTTGGGGCCTTTTTAGGTAAAGCGTTTCATTTTATTATGTAATGGCGTTTGTTATGGAAGATAGAAAAGTGAACGTATTTTCCTGTAGACGGGTCGAAGAGAATTATCTCTCATCTTAAGCAGGAGTTGACTGTATGATCCGGTTGTCTCACCAATGATGCATCTGTTATTATTGCCCTAGGGTAATAATGCTATGCTCAACGTCAACGTCGATAGCAGGACAGACGAATATTTGGAAGCTATAGCGGTTAGGATGTAAGTTACTCGTCATACTACCCGATGTTTTCATTAGGTGTTTGCATCGTTGTGAGAATGGTTAGCACCCGAACATTAATTTACTGATTGTAATGGTGATGATATATTACACAAATGTTTTCGTCTACAGGCATTTCGTTTTATTTCCTTGGAATTAAAATGCAATGGTAAACTCCTGAATTGATTATTCACACGTCTAATAATGTCCTCTTTTCTTTTGCTTATTATTTAATCTACTTATTAACTGATGTTTACCTGTACCTAGTTGTATAAAAGCTGTATAATTCGATCATTATGGACATGTAGATGTCCATCAATGCGCAATAAAACAAAACCCCGAAATTAGTCAACGCCATTTTTCGGCTCATTCGCTTTTCGGAAAACGGTATTGCGATAGCGGACGTCCCAAAAGGAGGAATTTCCTCGCCCCTCAAGAATCCGCATATTACGGATAGAACTGAATACGAAATAGGGTGGAACTACCCTCTGAATTTCAATCGTATTGCACGTTTGACGTTTGTATATCAATGTTTTCCCGCGTTTTTATTGTCGTAACAGGTGGCCATGATGAAATTTTAGTTTTGTTTTTTTGGAAGGTATTCGAAATTTGAATGGCAGGAGTTAGAATTGAGGGCTTAGGGTACACGATTGGTTTTTATTTCTGGGCCATTAAAGTGATTGTGAGTTTACGATTTTCGCTCACACTTTATCGATATTCATTTTACATATAGAGCTTCAATATTCTATCGAAATAATTATAAAAAATAGATAGCACAAACAGGGTACCTTTTAATAAGAAAGAAGGCAACATTAAAAGTAAAAGGAGTTGTTAGCTCTCTCTGTTTTAAAACTAGCTATTGCGATTTCGCGATCAACGTCTTTAGTTAATTGTTTAAGTTACTACCTAAACAATTAAATCTTAATTATTTTGTTTGAAATAGACTCATAAAGATTATTTAGATGTTAAGCTTATCTTAATTAATGTTTTTACATTTTAATCTTCATCTGATTAAAAGTCTACATCTTTCTAGATATTTAAATGTGTTGTTTGTTGTGACTGAAATACCTATTAATTTTATCTGTCTATACCTATATATAAAAATCAATTACCGATTTGAATAATTATTTTTTTGTTTTGTTTGCCTCAATACAGGGTAGATTAGGAAAAAATATTTGGTAAAACCCAGAGAAACACCCGAAAAATCGAAAAAATATAAATTTTGTCTCAAGTCCGGGTCATCTAGTCTAGAAATAGATTCAAAACAAGTTACATAAAATATGTTTTACTCACGATTTGGCGTAACTTCTAAGCGAAAAAAATGTGAAGCAAAAGTCATGCTTTTACCGCTTTTTTCACTGGATTTCGGGATGTTTCCTAAAATCTAAAAGGAAACCCAGGAACGACGACGAGGACGGAGGATATTTAAACGACAAAATATAATAACTAACATATCTAATTAGTATTAGTACAGTATACTATATAGGTATAAAAAACCTTAATATGATAATATTAGATTTAGGTAAGG
The DNA here is from genome assembly GCA_949152395.1 of Agrochola litura. NCBI lineage: Eukaryota > Metazoa > Arthropoda > Insecta > Lepidoptera > Noctuidae > Agrochola > Agrochola litura. The sequence continues at coordinate 20,572,887 of OX424508.1, read as the reverse complement.
TAAGATGTAATTTATTTTTCAGTACATGGTACATTAAGATCTTTATATGAATACAAAGTTTCACATATACTACCGTTGTTGTCGGTGAATAAAAATTAAAGTACAATTTATTACTTAATAATTATAAATTATTTTTAAATGAAAATAGTTAATTTTGAATACAATGTAAATTTTTTTTTTCTTATTATTATTTGTGAATTAAATGTCAAAAGAGGACAGAGTTCAGAAGACTGATATGCCAAGTTTTTCAAAGCTTCCTCTCTCCTACTACTTATTTAGCTGTGCCCTACAGGGTCCATAATGTGGAATGCAAATAAAGTATGGAGTATTGAAAAAAACCGCCCAAGTTCTAGTCGGACTCGCCCACCAAGGGTTCAGTTCCACCGTGCAATATTTAGCAAAAAACACGTTTCTTGTATACTCCCTTTAATTTTTAAGTTTATTTTATTTTTTGTTATTATAGCGGTAATAGAAATACACAATTTGTGAAAATTTCAACTATCTACCTTTTAAGGTTCATGAGATACAGCCTGCTGACAGACAGACGGACAGCGGAGGCTTAGTAATAGGGCTCCGTTTGGCACCCTTCGGTTAGTGAACCCTGAAAAAAAAAACAATGAGATATTTATAAATAAAACTAAAATACCAAATGTGTAAAAAACCGCACTAAAATTCAAAACATGTGTGAAAAATTCAGTAGTAGATACGGAAACTTCCCATTAAATATTAATAATGATGATAGTAATTAATTCAAGACATTGCTACAAAAACAATACAGTTTATATTTGTGCGTGTGATCGCTTGCGATTAAGTTCAGATCACGACTGTCGATGAATTAAATCTAATTGCGATGAAAAAGTCGTGCGTGCGATTAACGCGCGCTTTTTTGGCGATCTCCTTTCAAGGCGGTTAAGGTTTGGTTCACAGGATACGACTGTCGCTATTAATAGTTTATTTTTAATTACTTACCATTAATTGTTGAAGCTTCTGATTGGTTATTTACTTAGAACTGGCTTAACATCTTTATTTATTGAAGTGAAAACTTCTTTAGGCGCAATGGGCATTTTTTAGATGGGGAAAAACAGTTGAACTCGCAACACCGTTACCGACACCTCGATCGCGATTGTGCTCTTTATTTAGATAAGGTTACGGACCAATGTTCTATATAAGTATTTTTCTTTCACCAAGGCGATCTTGTTCAAGTTTTCACTTCTGTCGGCACTCCTGGAGTGCCACTGTTTTTTTGTTTTTTTTTTAAGAAGGACTCTTTTTCTTACGTGGTAAGTATAAAAATATATATATGTATTTTTTTTATATTATTATATATGTATTGTGCTGTCTTTTGTGTGCACTAAATAAACGATTTATCTATCTAAATACAAAATACAGTTAACTTTAGGTCACATTGAATTTTTTTTTTTGGCTGTGCAATTAAGATTCGATACTAACGATCAATTTATGTAGGTAGGGGTACATACTGTAACTCATTGGTGAACAAGAAAAGAAAAATAGGTTTTTTTTACAAGCTTTTATTTAATTTCACCTGTCCCGGTGTCAGTCTGTCTGTAATCAAATCTTGCAAGTTAAATTTGACCTACTTCCCGGTTTCCGATTGAGCTGAAATTTTGCGTACATATGTAAATCGAATGACAATGCAATATTTGTGTGACATGAAGCCTTATTTCTATACTCCGTGCATGGAGCTGATTTGATGGTGGTGCCGAACGGTGGCCATGGGAACTCTGTAATAAAATGACGCAACCCTATCGAGTTTGGGCTCGTTTTTAACTTTTTAGTTTATATTAACAAATAAAACTTTGTTAAAAAAAAGAACAGTAACACGTGCATATGAGAAGATCGATTAACTCGAATAATAACAAAAGCTTCTTCCTCTTTGTTGTAGTGTTCAATAGAGATTATTTTATCGATTTATCTTCAAAATTTAGTCAAAAGTTACAGCTATTCACGTTAATACACACAGCAGTAAAACATAAACAGCAATAATTAACACTAATATTACATTTGACTGGTCGACTTTCAACCGCTTTAAGGCCCATTAATGAAAGTTTCTTGCCCAAACAATTAAATTGAAGCAACAAATTACGTGTATCGACTAACACTGTTTAGACAGTGCTACTTTTATCACAGTATAAATAAATTACTGTATTATGTCTCGGCAGTGACCTTGAAATAATTACCTACGGCTGCTCGGTAGATAAACCTTCCGCGTTCGTGCGTAAATGCCGCGCACTCTATATTGTTGCGTACACTTAGATTTCAAAGCGCATCGTTTCGGCCGTTTTTTATGAAGATATAATACTGTTACTTATTTATACTGTGCTTTTATTATTGCTGAAACTTATGGTATGCCACAGACAATTAAATCGCATCGTGTCTTTATTGATAATAATGGGTGCTAAAATCACATTAAAATCCTCATTTTATGTCACTCATTAAAAGTGTAGCTGTGCTTGCAACAGTTTCAGCTTAGCTTCACTGCTTTGCGGTAAACTTTTACCGTCTATTACCGCAATTAATCACTATAAATTCTGTAAAAGACAATGAAATGCTGTTATAACTTTATAAGTTACTGTCATACTGATTTGGTTTTATTGTCGGACTTTCTGAAGATTTTACCGTAAACTTTCTTTTAACAAATCTACCTATTGGAATAAATGATAGCGTGTCGGTTGACAGGGGAGAATGGAAGACGAAAACGGAGTGCGCCAACCCCACGTAACTTGGGACAAGCGCAGGAAGATCAAAATCGAAATCCATTTATTAAAACTAGGCTGAGAATCAGTACTTTTCGAAGAAATTACATAAGATACAGACCCCCAAACATGCGAACTACGCATCAAAGACCTGACGTCACACAAAATCCTGCATCGGGCAATTAGAGTTTACCGCGCGAACGACATATTATATGACTCCCGACATCAATCGTTGGGCAGTTGCCCGTCAGACACGACATCCGTCTGGTCGGAGGATCCTCCCTTTTCTATAGAGGATGAGTGAACTTAACACCCTATTCCTCATGCTTCTAAAAGCTGATGGAAATGGTACCTACCTATTGGAGTCTATGAAATAAAATAAAATTGTTTATTCTGTAAATTGGATATACAGGGTTACCAAACTGACTTTTCAGCAAAAGTTGGTTAGTGGTTTGTCAGGGTTGATGTTTCGGCTGTCTGGGTAACAAAAGCTCTGACGTCAACTAGGGTATTCTGACGATAATCTTGGTCTAGCATTAGACCCTGACGGCCATCAGGGTCCGTCGTACATACATTGTATTTGTACCGTAGATGTCGTGGTAAAAATATAACTTAAAAGAGTGTCTATGGAGTTTTTTGCCCGTTCTTCTCCATAGGTATCTAATACGGTTAGTTTTTTAATTCCAGAGACTAATTTGACAGGTGCAAATGTCAAACTCAAAATTGAAAAAAAAAAAACAAAATACAATCACTTGAAATGTCAAATTATTCTCTGGGATTAAAAACCGAACTTTACGCTTTGGAATGGGCAACTAGCTTCATATTTCTTACTGACCGATTCCTTGAGAATTCAAAACTGCCTGTAAATGGTTTAATTGAAATAAATGCTTTGAGTTTGAGCGAATTCAAGTTATGACGTAATAGGAATCAAAAGGAGAATGTGAGGATCGTAGCAGGTGGCGTTCTATAGTTTCTGGCTACCCCATGGGAATAAGGCGAGATTTTATGTATGTTATAATAGGCTAGGCCTAAATAATACATTCTAGAACAAAAAGAACAAAATCTCTCGTATACGGTTCAACTAAATAAAGTAAAGCACGTCACAGACTCCTACAGAATTTATAAATAAAGTTGACTGTTAACATTTTTATAGTTTTCCGCCATGGATTAGTTGACAGTATTAATTTACTCGTTAACTTTTATTATGGCTCATAATCGGCTTAATATGTTAAGTTTTCCTATACAATGTGTAGGATTGATTGATGAATTTCTAAAGGCGTTTCTAAGCGGATCTAATTCGGCATAATTATCGTTTGATTAGTAATCGATTCCATGGTATTTGTATTTTTAGATGTCTTGACAATTTTTGCCTTATTTCCTACTAGCTGCGGCCCGCGGTTGCACCAGCATAAGTCTCGATCCCATGGCAATATCGGGATAAAAAGTATCCTATGTCCTAATTCAGGTCATGGTCTACCCATGTGCCAAATTTCATCCAAATACGTTCAGCTGTTTTAGCGTGAAAGCGTAACAAACAAACAAAATCACTTTCGCATTTATAATAACTATACTCCATTTGAAATAAGATCAGACATTTAACTAATTCTTTTTTACAGCCCGTTCAAACAATTTTGACTTCTATTGCTATGGCGGCATGACAAATGGCAGCTGCAGTAAACAGTTGGTATTGTAACCACTTTTTTACTTTTAATGCCATCCTTATGCGTACGGTATAGAAGTCAAAATCGGTTGAACGGACGGTAAAAAAAGGTTTGTTTAAATGTCTAATCTTATTTCAAATGGAGTATAGTTAGTATTTGTTTTAACGGAACAGCAGTGTCCTAGCATAATCAGCCTATAATGTTCCCACTGCTAGGACACAGGCCTCCTCTCTGTGAGAGCGCAGTGTGGGCTGGTAGATGTCACATGTTTTCGAATTTTGTGTAAATCAGTGTCCTATGGTGTCTATTAGAAGATATAATTTCATTTGAAAATCAACTGTAATACAGTTTGTTAACTAACGAAGGACATTCCCGCTAACCCGCAATAGTATAACATGCAAAAAATAACTTTTTTTTTCATTATAAAATATTTACAATAAATATTAAATTGCTATGGAAAAGAAACATTTTGTACAGACGCCAGCACATCAAGCTACTACAATCTGTCAAATTTATTTAATAGATTTTCAACTTTATCGCTGAAGTGTAAGGTTCAAAGTTGATTGAGATAATTTGACAGTTTCGGGTAGCTTGATGTGCTGGCGTCTGTACACACGCACTTGTCCTTTAACGTGGAAAAAAAGCGCGACAAGTGCGCGAAGTAGTTTAAAAAAAACTTTTTTAAGTATTTTTTTTTGCATTTAAAAAAACGCTATGCTATTGTGGGTTAACGGGAACGCCCTTCGTTAGTTAACATACTGTCTATTTATCACCATTTCACTAAAATTAACACCTGTTCTGTTCTCATAACTCTATCATAATTTATTAACATGTTCCAAAAATGAACTTCTATGTACCTTTTTGGGAACATCCAATGTTCGTGAGGTTCATTCGCATATGACATCAAATTAACAATCATTTAGCAACCTTGGGACGCGGGGCATTAGAGTAACCCGAAAATACTCAACGTTACCTACAACCAGGGTTGTCACAAAAAGGATGTTTTTAGAAGAGTACATTTTTGAAGGTCATAAAATGTTCTAGCGTTTCAAAACGCCATCTGCTAGGATCCATAGATCTTAATAATAAACAAAAATGTAATGGTTAATAATCGGTTTAAAAGTAGGTACCTTCAAGGAGACCACAAAACAGTCTCAGCCAACAAGGAGGAAGTATTTCGAACAGCCACATCAATCAAAAGTATAAACATCAAATCAAGTTTGCCAAAACAATTTAGGGACAAATTCCTCAAGGGTTAACCCTACCTGTGCCGCTGACAAGCCGATTTTACAATGATCTGGTCTGGCAACACCGAGATGTTCTACAAACAAAACATTGTACGGAATCCAAATAGGATTCCCCACCGGAAACAGTATGTATTAGCATAATGTGAGCCGCAGAACGGGGACAACTGAAATGAAAAGTTGTTTTCAGACTTGGCATTTAATTTTAGCCGTTTTTAGAAGCCGGTTCGGCAAGGTAAATAAGAAATAGACAAATTGTGTTTGGACAGATGTCGCATAACCTGCTGGCTTCGATGGTAATGTGTTTTTTTTTAGAAAATGTGAAGAATTATGTGAAGTAATATTTTTTTCGGATTTGTACAACCAAATTTGGATTAAGCTGGAAAGTTTGAAGTCTAAACTTTTTTTTATCCTATCCTGTACTATTAAACTAGCAATATTTGTATGTACAGTAAGCGCTCAAAAGTGCATGAGCACGCTAAGAGTCGTATTGCTGTGAACACGCGGTATAGTCCGTACATTTGTATGTGTAAACAGTCAGACGTCTGTGGTGTGAGTGCCGTACACACACTACAGAGAACGCAGTTTTGCGCTACACACTATCGTATCGTCACGATTCGCGGGCGCCGCACTTATATTTCCATAACTTTTGTTAGCACGCATCATACTCGTACGCGTGACCTTGGCCAGTGTATCGCAATGCTAAAATTCGAAAGTAAATTATATGTGCAGATAGCAGAAGGCGTTAAGCGTTGGTCTTAGATTCAAAATGGCTAAGGTTCTAATCTCGTAAATCACAGCGCTGTTTTTGCAAATATTATTATTTTTGTTTGCAATAATAATATTTTTAAATATCCTGCCTATTTATTAATGTTGTTATTGCAATAAAGGGTTTAGAATAAAAAATGCGTGATATGTTATAATAAAAAATAAATAATATTTATTCGTTATGTTTATTTTACTTAAGTATAGTTATCAAACTGCTACAATTATTTATCATTACTTCACCTGAATAATATGTGAAATAGATGTCTAGAAACTTAGAAGCAATTTGTATTATTTTGACATATTTAAATTTTGAAATGTTTTAAATTTTAAATGGATTTTTTTGCACCATAAATATAAAGCTTTGATCATGGTCTAAGTAATTAAGCAATAAATAAGAATATTAGACTACTTAAAATGTAAAAAAATCTACTGACAAAATTGTTGATTTTAAGGTTAAAGGCTCATATTAATTATTTTAAACTTTATTTGGCTTTAGTAAATATTGGTTGGTATTGAGGTTATAGCTTAAGTATTCATTTTCTTTACGAAAAGAAGATTGAAACGAAACCTCAAATTTTAATCCTATAATAATACTATTACTAAAATAATATTAAACAATTTCGGTATATCTGCAAGAAATACGACAAACACCCTATTGAAACGTGCTTAAAAAATTCGTTACCATAAATTCATGCAATAACGAATCTGTTGTTTATTAGGTTGGTACGGTCAATATTTTAAGGTCAAAAACGGTTTTCTAGCTGGTCTTCAGTGATACAAGCCTTCAGAGTGCACGGCGAACGGTTCATAATGACGTGTTTTTAATAATTCAGCAAAATATCTCGTTGGTATGAAACCATTTGTTTCATTCACCATTTGACGTCGCTGCTACTCGATAATAAGCCCCTTCCTCATATCTCTTAACCGTCACAGTATTTCTCTAGAACAAAGAAAAACATTGTTTTTATTACACATAATACCTAATTATTTATTATTCACTAATCGAATTAAACCTCACAATGAATTTAAAACTTTAAAGGCATCTTCTGTCTCAACAATACCTCTGTTCTATCAACAATACCCTTGATTAGGATTTATGTTTAGTAAAATATGAAATATATAAATGATAACACTCACACTTAGTCCGGTTTTATTAGATATTCACTTCACTTTTACGCAGCGCAATAATATTCTCTGGTCTGATCTGATCTCTTCAATATATTTTATGCCTGCTTTTTGATAATAATAACCACAACACTGCGCTAAATGCTCGTCACCAATATTATCACGGCACGAACCAACAAAGTTCTATTAATTGAATACTTGTCACAAACTGCATCTACCCCACAGAAATCGAAATAATTTACTTAGTTTTTTGTGGTCTACCTGCTAAACTTTAATATTTATGTGAACAAGACGAATGAAACTAAAAACGAATGATGATTATCGAACTAGTCATTGGTTGCAGACAAAGTGAGTGTGTGTGTGTAATGTGCGTGTCTACAGTATTGTTACAACTTATAGAAGAAGGTCGTAAGTCAAACCGAAGCGTCAGTCTATTGCTTTGTGAGATTGCTTATGGACTTTTGGTCGGTACTGTACCTATATATATATATTTGTAATCACGTTCTCGAGAACGGCTCTAACGATTTCGATTAAAGTTGCAATATAGGGGTTTACGGGGGCGAAAAATCGTTCTAGCTAGGTCTCATTTCTTGAAAAAATATTTTTCTCCGTATTTGTCACTCGAGATGAGCTCGGTCGCCCAAAGTTTAGAACGAAATGAATAATGATCATGGCAGCATGGAACTAGTATGTACTATCCTACACTTACTATTAAATGAGCATTCTCTATTTTCACCAGAGCAGAGCTCGATCGCCCAGGTACTTTAGATTAATCCTACATAATACCTATTGTAGTAGATTAAAAAATAGTTTATTGAAGCGAGATTAAGTAAAATTTAAAGCTAAGATTTTTCAAACCGTTTGTAAGAGAGTGTTTAATTTTGACTTTTGCCTCTTCGTAAACGTCCTTTTGACGAAACACTAAACAAAATGTTAAAATATCGATGACAACTTGATTAAATCGACATAATTAACTGGTTTTGATTAATTTAAGACCCCAATGATTGCGTGTAATATAACCCATAAAATTATATTATTACCTATTGAGATTGATTTTAGAGTTTAAGGTTGTCATCGCATTTGTTACCGAAGGTTTAAAGTTTTTTTTAGATTTTCTATAACATATACAAACTCTCGTATTCTCGGCAGGAAAAAACTACAGGACGCCACCTGTTACGATACTTTTTTTTTTTTTGGGTGGGAAATTATCAAATAACTTCTACCGCTGTGGGCGGAGCGGGAGGGTGTGTCAGACTCTTACTGACTAAAACCCACCCGTGTTCCTTCGGTTGCCCTGTTGCCGGGGGCCACGATTTCCCTTTCGGTTTTATTCGCAGCCCCGGCAAGCATCGGCCCTAGCGGACCCGTCAATTCTGCTGACATCTCTTTGAGGCGCGCGTGGAACTAAACGCGCTGTCGACCCGGGCCTGGTCCTTATTGGACGGCGAGCTACCCATTGCTCACCGTTTGCAAGCCCGCGCCTACGGTGGCCGGAAATCGGAACGCGATTCCCGACGCCCAGGGCGTCTCTTTCTGCGGCGGTTAGGGGCGTGAGGGCGCGAATTTTGCCTCTCCCTCACGCGTTTCGCCTCCTCCTTCGCGAGCATTACTGCTTCGCAGAAGGAGGTGACAGCCACCAATTTCCTCTCGCTCCGTACCATGGCCCGAATCAGGGTCGGACGCGAAGAATCACCGCCGCGCACCTGTTACGATCCTTGCATACTCCTTCTGCCTCGTTTACGTTCATACATCTGGTCATACACGCACGTCGGTAGCGAGTACTACGCACCTGAGCTTTCTGAAGAACATCACCAATAAGGTCAGTATATGTCCTCCTAGGGCGTCCCCTCCCGGCGTTTTCACTCACATCTGCCTTGTTATTCTACAGGTTATATAGATAGAATACCTTTTGCTAGTCGCCTTTCATGCATCTAAGCATAAAAATTGGTTATCTGTAGGTCAATAATATATAAAAATTTGTTATCTTTTCCCATCTTTAGTGGGAAATTCTCCCATAAGAAACAGGGAATGGAAGTTTCAAGGTTTATCGTCGTTGTCAAATACGATTAGAATCTAAAACATTTATTTAAACGTTTTTGTAATCTTTTAATACAAGTAGGTGGTGCTTTACTATTAATTACGATTTGAATTGAATTAAACTTCATTACTTTTGCATGTGTTGATCTTCTAACGTTGATCTTTTAAGCTATTGCATAGCTTTTATCGCGGGCTTTGAGCGCGGCGACCGAATCAAGAAATTCCGTAACGTAACGAAAATAAATCCTAACACCCCCCACTCCGCCTACCATGTAATGACGGTTCCCATGACAACGTGATGTTGTCATGGGAACGTAATTTTTGTTTTATGTCATCACGTCATCATCCCAAGTGTAGCGTTGACAAATAGGAAGTATGGAGGTTACAAATGCTATGCAATAGCTTTACCACGGCAGTCCCCGAGTGCCACACGTTTTTTTTTTTTAAATCTTAGCATATGTTGATATAGGAGCCTTTTTGACCTCGCACAGGTCGTCATTTTTATTAATTTATTATTTTCGTATAATGGACCGATTAAATTGAAATTTGGTTCACATACCTATGTATTTCTGTGACCCAAACACGGACGTATACTAACGAAAATAAATGAATTTTGAATATGGGTTACTTATCGAGGGCAAATAGAAAAATAAAAGAAAAAAAAATTTGCAAACTGTACTGTGTGACATATCAAATGAAAGAGCTTGTTGTGAGGATCTCAAATATATTTTTAATATAATTTTAAAATTAATACTTTTAAATATATTTAAGAAAATTTATGAAAATTGACCATTCCACCTTATCTCCGAAACAATTGAACAAAAAAATTAAAAAAATACAGAAATTAGTTCTATACTTATATATTACAGGAAAACCTATAAGACGTCTATGGTCTTAAAATAACATAGTGAATCTCCCAATATTATGCGTACAAACTTACATTTGCAGTTGGAAATGTATGGGAGATCATGTTTTACAACAGCAATGTTGAGTTTGTTCTTGGGATAAATTCATCCCAACTACGGAAGCCTTCATTGTGCGTGGTCCGACACGCTCTTGGCCGGTTTTTAGTTTTTATTACTGTTTATATTTCCTGTGCGTGTTCCAAATAAAATATATTTTTTTCTTTCTTTCTAACGTTTTATGGTTCATTTTATAGTTTGGAAAAGTTACTACATACCATCAATTCTTTTTCGAAATAATAAAGCACCGTTTTATGTGCATAACTCTTTTCTAATGTACAATATCATCACATGATATCGATAAGCTCAATAAGCTCAATAAGCTCAATATCGGTAATCCAAATTACCCTGGACAATTTGCCCCGCGATCAACGTTGCTGACTAACTAATCTATTCACTACGGTATCATAGACTTTTATCTGTCTTATAATACCAACATCTTAAAACTTATTAAAAACTAGCTGCGCCCGCCAAAATTATTTTTCTAAGATAAAAAGTATCTTAGTACCTTATAAAATCAGATATCTGCCTGTGAAAGTCCCGTCAAAATCGGTCTAGCCGTTTCGGAGATTAGCCGGAACAAACAGACAGACGCACAAAAAATTAAAAATTGTTTTTTCTTTTTGTTAAGTACCGTATATACTTTCATATGCATTTAGTAAAAAGCTGTTATTTTGACATTGCAAACAGACACTTCAATTTAATTTATTTGTATGTGTAGATTAGATCAGAAATTGCGACAATTTATTCATGTCGCACTAATAAGACTCCACCTTAAACACGTGCAAACTGTCACATAGCACTACTTAAGGTGTGGGCTCAACACATGGATCTACATATTTAGCATGGACATCACATGAACAATGACTTGTAATTCGCTCAGTTATGGACGCGATTGTAATCGTTTGTTCACCCTTGCAAGAGTGTATCTGATGTACCTATTTATAGATGGGTTGGAAGATGACGATTTAGTGAATTTTTGTATTTTTAAAAGTAGATTTTGCTTGATCATCCTCTGGCATCATGATCATGTCATGATTAATGGCACCAGTATCTTGCTGTTTTTAAAATGCCAATGCAGTAGTTTTTATTTTGACCTTTCGATCTAAGTTTTGACTCTTTATTTACGAAAATTTACGCCACCAGTTGACGTCACTTTAACAAGAAGTCTTCCTTTTTAACCGACTTCCAAAAAGGAGGAGTTTTTATGTTCGTAGCGTATGTTTGTTTTTCTTTTTTTATGTATGTCTACCAATTTCTCCGTCAATTGTGAACCGATTTTGAAAATTATTTTTTTGTTTCAAAGGTGGTCTAATATAAATTATATTAACTTTGCTTTGATAGTTTTTGAGTTAGCTTCAATAATAATACGTACTTTTTCCCACTTAGTATGTGGATGATATGATAAGTTCCTGTCCCTGGTAGCAGGTAGTGGTATGCGAATTTGTGTGGGGTAGGTACCACAAATAAAAAGTGAAAAATAACTTTAATTTCGGAAGTCGGTGGCAAAAAACCAAAAATTCAAAAACAAAGACACCGGCTTCCGAAATTAAAGCTATTTTTGACTTTGTAGTGCTTTTTTTGGAAGTCGGTTGTTTTTTTTTATTTTGAATATAAAATAAATGATTGATGTAGGTACATCATTCGTTTCATTCATTCGTTCATCATCCTCGACTTAAGAAAATATAGGCGCTTTGACACTTGAAAAGTGCCCGGACCTGGCGTCTCAGTGATGCCGCCTGAAGGAAAACATCGTGAGGAAACCGGCATGTCCTAGAACCAAAAATTCGAAGACGACAATCGACATCCACCAACCCGCACTGGGCCCGCGTGGTGGATTACGGTCCACTCCCTCTCACAGAGAGGAGGCCTGTGTCCCAGCAGTGGGAACATTAGGTATAGGCTGATTATGCTAGTCATCTGTCGTGGACGTCCTTTCTATAAAGCCCAAAAAAGTTTAGTATTGGTAAGTTTCAATAGTAGCCAAAACACGCGTTTATAAATAGGATACTACATTCATTGACCATTCACATGATCGCGATTGTATGCGTCATGTGATCATGTTCCGTTGTGTGATCACGCGACTTCTCCAACGCATGATTTTCACGCATTGAACCGTTTTCGACTAAGTATGTTTTCCTCGCTTCACACATCTGTCGATATAGTTAACTGTTCATCTAAAAACAACAATATAGTAAACGTTTTACACACCAAGTTTATCAATAAACCCTGAGGTTTAACTACCCTAATAGAGGTAGGGTTAGCAGCCAAAGTAAAAGCTGTTGCACGAATATTTGCTTTATTATTGTTTTTGTTGCAAATAAATTAGCAATTTTTTTGTTCTTTAAAAACGTAAATTATGTTAGATTCGATTAATTTATCTTTAGACAAGCTGTTGAATAATTTTCATTTGCATAGGTGACTGCCCCTTGTTAAAATGGCAAAAAGATTTGAAATAGCGTCATCCATTTTGCAACGTAGGTGATATCATTAAAATGACTTTTCATCGCAAGTATTTCTGCATTTTATTTATAAGAGAAATCAAAAGGTATTATAAAATATGAATACGGCTGGTTGACACTTCCCATGACCCAAGGGCTGGCTTGGTCACGCCTCTGGCCAAGGTATTGCCACGTTGCGTGGCAATACCTTGGCCAGAGGCAAGGTATTCCCATACAACATGGCAATGCCGCCAGTCTCTTGGGTACATTACCAGTCGACAGCGATGCGGATGAATTTGTCGACGTCATATTTTAGTTTGTTAATAATTTTAGTTAGGTTAGGATCGTATATTTTAATTTAAATAATCTGGTTGTTAATTTAGAATCTGAAGTTCTCTATAAATCCAGTGTTTATATTTTTATCCTCTTTAATAAATGTGTATGTACTTCTTAAAGAAATGAATAATGTTACAAAATTAAAAACTGTCTAATCAAAAGTTGCAAATAAAACATTTCTTATCTAAACTTTTTTGCCAATCGTACCAGGGTCACAGTCCCCGTAAGGTAAAGGGCGATGAAAACGTCCACTGAATATATAAGGGATCGAACTACACAATGTATACATGTATAGTATATATGTATACCCACTACCGGTTGCGCAACATCCGGCCCTAGTTTGTACATACAACGTCTGATATGAATTTTTATTCGATATTTTTCCTTTCGATTTTTTGCAACTGCCATTTTGGTTGCAGAAATTTTGCTTGTGATGTTTATAATGTGTTTTCAATGCGTCATTGGTTTAAGGCGGTTTAATAATTAAATGTGAGGACAATAAATATTGTTTTTTTATTGCGAACGATGAATTGCATTGTGGTTGATATATCATACACCTAGTAGTTATGTTAATCATTGAAATAGTTTTACGAAGGTGTCATCCTCTTCGAACCTATATGTATATACATATACTAGCGGTCTCGACAGACGTTGTCCTGTCCGAGCAGCGCCACCTACCGGGTCCAATTGTATTTTCAAACCATCCAGGGACCCACTCAAATATACACACAAAATTTCATCCAAATCGGTCCAGCCGTTTAGGAGGAGTTAGGTGACAAATATATTTACAGAAGAAAAATATATTCTTTCTCTTCACCGTAATCCGGCGACAGTGTCCCAGAAAAATTTTCTTTTCTTTCGTCAGTTCTTTCATCATCAATTTTCCTAAATATGTTGGGTCGGCTTCCAGTCTAACCAGATGCAGCTGAATACCAGTATTTTACATGGAGCGACTTCCTATCTGACCACCACAACCCAGTTACTGGGTACCACGATACCCCTTGATAAGACTGGTTGTCAGACTTTTGGGCTTCTGACGACCCGTAACAACTGTCAAAGATCTACAAATGACAGCCGGAACAACGGCTTTACGTGCTTTTTGAGGCACGGAGGGGTCTTGGTATGTATCCTCCACTCCTCCGTGCCTCGGAAAGCACGTTAAGCCGTTGGTCCCGGCTGTCATTCGGATCTTTGACAGTCGTTACGGGTCCTCAGAAGCCCGGAAGTTTGACAACCAGCCAAGGGGTATCGTATTACCCAGTTACTGGGTTGTGGAGGTCAGATAGGCAGTCGCTCCATGTAAAATACTGGTATTCAGCTGCATTTGATTAGACTGGAAGCCGACCCCAACATAGTTGAGAAAAGGCTAGGCAGATTGATTGAATTGTGTGACGCAATTAGTATGCAGATCGCAGTATATCGTAAGAAGAAAAGAAATACAGGGTGTATAAGAAAGGTGTGGTCAAGTTTAAGGGTACAGACCCTCAAACTAAATAACTTTCTCCATGGAACCAACATTGCTATCGTAAAATTATCAGTTGTCCCATAAAAGACTTCAATACCTACTCGACCCAAATAAAGCGATCGCAGCAATTAACATTTTTATAATTTATTCTAAGACCTTTAATGCAATAAATTTAAAAATCGCAAAAATGTAGATCCGACAATGGTAATTGCTACAGTCGAAAGAAAGACAGAAAGAAAAATGCATTTATTGGCATTAGAGCAAAAAAAAAAAACACTTTAAAACTATAAATAACGAAAACAATGCTTTTAATGCCAAAAGGGCTTCAACTCAGCATAATGTCAGATGACAACACAAGGTCACCACCTGACGTTGATTTTCAGCTGCGGTCCGCGAGTGTCATACGCTAGAATATTAAACACATAGGGAAGTGCTTGTGCCCGCTTTAATCAAATGACAGAACAAATGTACTATCGAAGAAACGCATATCTATACACTGTAAGGACTATTCTTTAGTAACTCGGCCGCTTTAGTAACCCTTACCTACGAAAAAAAAGGGTCGTGTGCACGCGATTTTGTTTCCAAATTGGTGAGATCTGCGTTAACCCGATGGTACATTTGGGTTGAAAGTTGTTCAGCTTGATAGTCTGTACCACCACACCCTTAAATTTGACCACACCTTTCTGAAACACCCTGTATAATAGAACACATCTAATAAGCCTTCGGGGAATAAGGAAACAGAGAGTACGTATTTTAATTCCTGCAGAAATAAAGC
Source organism: Agrochola litura (assembly GCA_949152395.1). Classification (NCBI taxonomy): domain Eukaryota; kingdom Metazoa; phylum Arthropoda; class Insecta; order Lepidoptera; family Noctuidae; genus Agrochola; species Agrochola litura. The sequence continues at coordinate 20,557,359 of OX424508.1, read as the reverse complement.
CCTCAAAACCTTATCACCATAGCAACTTAGTATATCCCGATTCGCGGCGCGTGCGCATGATAAGCATTTGTTTCACTGCACCAGTGTTTCTTTCTCTAATCGCCGTGGAAATTGCAATCATTAACACATTGTTGCATAACGTGGCTGCCAATCATAGATTGTACTGCCAAGGTTACTGAGATTTGCGTTTATTTTCTTTTCGACGACTGTATTTACTTTGGTTTCTATGTGATTTTCTTGTGACAAGCTTAAACTTAACGTAACATATAGGGTGGCAGGGAAATCGACGCGAAAGCGGTTACCATGGATTCAGTACATGGTTCTGAACCCCCATGCGTTGAAATTTTTCACCGGTTATTAAAAAAATAATCCGCTGTTTCTTAGGAAAGTGCATATCTACGCGGTCAAATTGTATGGAACAGTTGATTTTTTTTAAATAACCGATGAAAAATTTAAACTCATGGGGTTCAGAATCATGTACTGAATCCATGGTAACAGTTTTCGCGTCGATGTCCCTGCCACCCTGTATATACATAACGTAGTATATATAACGTTATAAGAAATGTGGTTTTGATATTTTATTTCCTTATTATTGTTTAAAAAATTATGTTTTTTTTTATTTTTTTCATTTAAGAATTTTATTTAGATTTTACCATTTCGTGAGCAAATAGTTCCTTAAAAATTATCCTAGTATATAAGATGCGGATGACGTCGTGAGCTACACAATGTATTTTCTTCTTTTTTTTGTCACTACTTGTTTATTATGATATTTGTGTAACTGTTTGTTTTCTCGAATTAAATAAATAATAATAAAACACGACCACACGATTTTGGTAGAACAATTTAAAGTAAGTTTTCATAGAAATTGTTCTCCTAGAGTCGCGTCGCAATGGCGCGTGGCGCCTGTCTGCTCGAGCCTTAAGTTTTTTTTAAAACCAATTTACAGAAATATCATTTATTATTTATGATTAGCCCATGCCCAAAGAGATAGGCTAGGTTGTTACTTACCTTCTTGAATGTACAAAAAAAGGAAGCTTTGATTTCATAGATTGATTAACCTAAAGTCAATTTATAACCTTGTTTCCAATTGATATTATTCCACTTAAACACACATCAACTTTATGCGTGTTTAAATAAAGTTAATTTTACACTGACAAGTACTGTTAAAAAGTCAAAAAAAATATGAAGTTGTAGCTCAAACTGAATATGTGTGCCATTACAGTATTTTTTCCTAAAACTCGTGTTTGTTTACATGTTTGGCAAATAAATTGTGAACACAGATTACATCTCTCAGACGTACGTGCCATTTAAAAAAATATTTTATTAATATCACTTGCAATTAAACATATCCCGCACTGACACATGCGTGATGATATCGAATACCTACTTATTAAGTACCCATATTAATACTAGGCTCAGTTTTAGGGTTCCGCAAATGATATTGAAATACATCCGTAATCGTTGAGGGATTGATCTAGATGTCTTGATTCATGCACATTCACACAAAATCTGGTAAAATTTCAACTGTCTACTTCTTACTGTTGCTGACAAAAATAAAGAGGGTTCTCATTGCGGTGCCGGTGGCTCATTTTCGTGAGGAAACCGGCATGCCCGAGAGATATTTCTTGACGGCATGTGAAGCCAAATGAGAGGCCCATAGGCGATTTTAAAACCTTGACACCAGGTTAGTCACTAACCACACGAAAAGAAGAAGATTGCGTTGCCGAAAGATCCATTAATACGGCAAAATGTTTAGAACCAAATTAAGCTTATTTTATTTATAGTTTACCGACCCGTCCCTGCCAAGCACGGTTTTTACTACTTTATCAAATCTCGAGATTTCTTTATTTTATGTGAGTTAAATAATTATAAATCATACACATAAACCTTTCGGAATAAATTCTGTAAATGGTCAAAACCGCATCAAAATCCGTTGCGTGGTTAAAGCCGGGTCTCTTGCGCGTGTTTTTACACAAAAACATCGCAACAAAGAGGCCATTTGTGTATGCAAACACTATATTTTGTATGGAAGCAAATGTTCATGTGTAATGTTTCGAAAAAACACGAGCAGGAGACCCGGCTTTAAAAAACAACACAGTCACAGACAGACACGAAAAACGACTTTAATTTATAATATAGAAGTGGAAAAAACAGGAAAAGTCATAGTAATTTACTGAAAATTAATATTTTCTGGTACGGAACCTTGTGTGAATGTATAAGACTCGCACTAGTCCAGTTTTTTCTACAACTAGCAATCTAATTCTTACAGTTTATCTTTTAATCAGTTTCAACTTTCAAATTATGAGAAGCAATGTATAGCTGTTAGTGGTTATAGACAAAAAACAGCCGTTAGTTCGAACCCGGACCTGCGAGACCTCTCTATATAATGCCTATGCAGTATACCTACTTATTATAAGTCGAACGGTGAAAGAGTTTGAGAGAAAAGTATAGAATCATAGATGATAGAATACGTTCTCTTTATTGTTTGTAGGTATAAGATCACCAAGCATTTTTAACTCCCGACGCAAAAAGACGGGTGTTATAAGTTTGACCGCTATGTGTGTGTGTCTGTGGCGGTGAACCGATTTGAATACCATTTTTTTTTTTTTTGAAATCCCTTTTTCTATCGATGGTTCTTAGATATGTTTTATCAAAATCGGTACATTCGTTTGAAGATTATCAGCTCTTTTCTAGTTGATGAATGAATGTGAGTATCTGCCGATCTGAATCTGCCGATTCAGCGTCTCCGACCGACTGAAGCCGAGTATACCCGATTCAGCGTCACCGACCCGAGCGTGACGGTTCAGTTTCATTCAGCACTTTTCAGAAAGAGTGCAAAATAAAAGAAGTTTTCACTTCAAAAATATGATACCAAGTATAGTTTGGAAGGTGTTCAATGCAGTTGGCGCCAATTAAAATGGACGTTAGAATTGGCGGTAAAATGATACTATCAATGAAGTACTTTGTACAGGAAAATGTAAAAACATGATTGTATTGAGAGCAAACTATAAGTTTAATTGATTTAATTGTCTATTATAATTATTTTTCCGTATGCTATGGCTCACATGCAGTTTCCTTGTTAATATCCTATACTATTAAAAGAGCAATATTTGTATACATATTTGTTTGTATATATATTTGCACTCACGTTCTCGAAATCGGCTCTAACGATTTTGATGAAAGTTGCAATATGGGGGTTTAGGGGGGCAAAAAATCGATCTAGCTAGGTCTCATACATGGGAAAATTCTCTATTTTCGCAGCCTCGGGAATGTGATACAACGTTGGTATACCTGGACGATATGTTTGTCTATTTTCACCCCAGCAGAGCTCGGTCGACCAGGTACTTGTCATTACAGTTTACAAATTATTTAGCTGGTTAATATTTTACGAGTTATTTATGTAGGTACCTAATCTTTAGCGCAGTGGATTTATTATGGTGATTTTCCCTGTATCATGACTTCATGAGTGATCATACTAGGTAGATGAATCGATAAACCCCCATGAATAATACATTAATATCTGAATCCAGATCCTGAAAAACAGAAAAAATATTGGTTAGTTCGTGACCGAATACAATTGTTTTAACCCCCTACGCAAAAAGAGGGGTATTATAAGTTTGACCGCTATGTGTATGTGTGTGGCACCGTAGCTCTTAAACGGGTGAACCTATTTGAATGCGGTTTTTATATTTGAAAGCAGGTTTTCTAGCGATGGTTCTTAGACATGTTTTATCAAAATCGGTTCAGCCGTTTGAAGATTTTCGGCTCTTTTCTAGTTGATGAATGGATGTGAGCGTTTTGCACAGGTCTAATCGATTTGAAATTTGCTATTCTGTTACTTCAATAATATTAGATGAACATAGTAACCTTGAACTGACACTGCAACATCACCTGGAATTTGCAGGATACCCTTACCAACTAACAGCACAGGTATCGTGTTTGGGCTCATTGGAATGGTCTCAATGAATAGGTTATAGATAGATGGTGAACAGGGTCTGATGATGGAGTAGGAAAGAGAAATGAGGAAATGTTTGTGTCGGGGTTTTTTAAATGTTTAATTTACATTCAAACTTGTTATCAGAGAACACTGTGTTTACATTGAACCCAAAATATAAAAGAACATGTTAGGAAAGTTTTCATTGATTTAACTCTCACATTCAAAACGTCAAATGCATCTCCTCACCTCTTTAATCTTACTGTTCAACTCCAATAAGCCTCTCATATTGATTACTCACTAACCGAAGAACAGTTATGCCTAAAAATTCCTCACTTTGAAGCCCTTTCCATACAAATCGCAGTTACCTTTGAATTCCTTCGCTCGAGGCATGTGGTCGCACATAATTGCATAATGAGTGTGTTCTCGTATGAGGACGTACCTATATGTTTGAGTACGGCTGAGAGTAAACGCGCCGAGGTGACTGATTAAGACCGATTAGCGTTTGAATGGCCATCTTTGGTTCGAGGTTCGGACAGTCTTTGTTTGAAGTGAAAACTTCTTTAGGCGCGTTGGGCATTTTTGAGATGGGAAAAAACAATTGAACTCGCGACACCGTTACTGACACCCCATTTTTGGAAACGCAATTGTGCTCTTTATTTATATTACGTTATGGATCAATGTTCTATGCAAGTGTCTTTACTTTAAAGGTTTTGGAAGTTTTTTTTTTGGAAACGCAATCGTTCTCTTTATTTAGATAAAGGTACGGACCAATGTTCTATACAAGTATTTTTCTTCCACCAAGGCGATCTTGTTCAAGTTTTCACTTCTGTCGACACTCCTGGAGTGCCACTATTTTTTTATTACATTTCTATTTTGATTAGAGCAGTGTATAGATTGGATTATGTACAAAAATTATAACTAAATCATATCATTTTAGTCACAAACCACAAGTTATTGTGGTTGTGTCTAAAACAATTTAGTTACATATTTGTGCAGAAAATATAACTATGGTTGTTTGTTTGTTTTTAATTCTAACTCATCCGATACATTAATCAAGCATAAGAGCGTTTATTCTGAAAGTGGGCAACGTCGTATATAGGTAGATGTCAAATATTTCGCTGTTTTGATTAATTTGGCAATATTACTGTATGGAAATATGAAATGTGGCTAACTAGCGAACTAGAATATTAATAATCAATTGCAAATATGACTCTGAATTTTATGTTGTAACCGTTTTAGGTGTAAAAAAGGCACTTGGAAAGTTTTCAAATATATTTTTTTACATCTAAAACTAATTATTCGGTGTTACGATATTAATTATTGCAATTCATAATCAATATTTTAGTTCCCTAGTTAGCCACATTTCTTAATTCCATACAGTAATATTGCCAAATTAATCAAAACAGGTAAATATTTGACAGCTATTTACGACGTTGCCAACTTTTAGGAACTCTCTTTCTTAATCACTATTTTATTTACTTTATTTATAAGTGCACAATATACCGAATAAACCGTACCAAAAGTGAAGACAACGACTTCTTCACCTTCAAAACATAAACACAGACTTATCCCCGCTCTTGCACTCGCCTGGCGACCGTCGCCTCCGCCTCGGTCAACGACTCTAACCTTGGCATTGACTAGGAAATTCAGATCTAAAACCGAACGTATACTGTGTGTACACTCCCCATTATACCGTGACTCGCGGCGAATAATGGAACTAAAATTTGAAATTTACCAAATTTGACATTTGTTTTGACAAATCCCTTGACAAGCAGCGCCACCCCAGGATGTCAAGTTACACTGGCCGGTCTCAGTACGTTGCCGAATGAAATTGAACAATTATCTAAGGAATATGTTATTATATCTGTCAGTTTATTGCCGTGGGATACTTACTTTATTTGTTTTTGATTGATTTCAAAGGTGTTATTGTTTTTTTGTGCGTTAAGTGGCTGTGTTATAACGCCTTGTCGACTAATAGCTAGAAAATTACGTACATGGCTTTATTTGACTTCAAGAGGTTGGTCTATACTAATGGTAGGCGAGCAATGGATGTTGTTCATTATAACTTAAGTACCTACCATGCATCAGCTGATTGTAATCACACGCATGTTTTAAGGCATTTAGTGGGAAATTCAAATGATGGATGAGGTTTTCACTAAGTGATAGCAGGGCTGTGAACTAAGTGAACTTTCAGGTCAGTAACCCTTGCCTAGGTTTGGTTGGCAGGTCAGCTGATTCTTTGGGATGCCTATAATGTAATAGACATACATTCTAAAATACAATATATCGCGTTATCGACAGGCAGACGCAGCGGGGGACTTCGTTTTATAATATGTAAGGAAGATATCACCTAGGTATATGAAATGTATTGCGTTTAGGGCAGAGGTGTGCTTGATGTGCATAGAATGGTCCTTTAGAAAACGCCAACCGTCAACCCATCTACGAAATTACCGCGGAACGCTCAGCTTGATCTTGACAGATTAATCGATTCGTGCTTTTGTATGTAGCCAGAAGCTAACACATGCTTGACCTTTCATACTTTAAACGTTATAAAAAGTATTAAAACCCTAAACCTTGACCCCTGAAAGATTACACAGCACTTTGCTATAAAAAGCACACAGTTCAATGACCTCACGAAATTCCCAAAGTAAAAAAAGTACTTAGATTATTTATACATAATAATAATACCTTTTTACATAATGGTATTATGATAATTCTTAATGTCTTATTGTAGTAATTACCTACTGTAATGTATGCAAAGTGCGTGAATGAGACTTCAAGGTTGTCAGTAGGTATCATAAAATTGTGTTGTTACGCACTATTTTGAAGTTGTCAACTTCAAATTAGTGCGTAACAACAAAATTTATTTAATTATTTATAATATCACGCCTATATGCCCCGAAGGGTTAGGCAGAGGTGTACCAATAGTACACCCACATTTTGCCAGTTATGTTTAAGTCCCATGTAATAGGGGGCGAGCCTATTGCCATCAACCGGGCACAAATCCAGACTCAGGGCTGCTATTGAGAAATTCCAGATGGTAAACCCAATAACACTTTGCCCGACCCGGGAATTGAACTCAGGACCTCATGACCACCAACGAGGCAGTTATTTGGAACAGCTAGGTACCTATGCTAATTGGCACCGATTATGCTCAACTTCATCATCCTTAAGTAATAAAAATGCGAAAGTGAGTTTGTTTGTTTGAAATTGTTTATATTGTTTGTCAAAAATCGCCGCAACGAGGGTTTTCTGAAACGACGTTCTCTAGGTGGCAGCACTGAGACGTCAGGAGCTGTCAAGTGTCAAACCGCCTATATTTTCTTTAGTTGTGACTGAATGATGAACTTATGAATGAAACGAATGATGAACGTTATCATATATTTTATATTCATTGTTGAAATCAAAGACCTCTTGTCAAAGTGACGCCAACTGGTGGCGGGAATTTTCATGAAAACCGTCATTGCAGCTTCGTGTTCGCGATTTCAGAGTAGATTTTTTTTAAACATTTCCTATGTCGTAATTCATTCTATTTTTTAAACATCTTATTTTAAACTTTTTATTCGTGAGCTGCTCACTTTGTTCCTTATACAACTTTTCGTTAAGTTACTTTAGATTTCAGTGTTAGTTTTTATAGTTTACTAAAGGATTGTTTTAAAGTGTTGCCTCTATTGTAGAACCGTTTAAAAGGTTGTTAAGAAAACATAGTTTGTTTTGTTTTTGTATCAGTACCTGGGCGACCGAGCTCTGCTCTGGTGAAAATAGAGAATGCTCATTTAATAGTATAGGATAGTACTTACTAATTCCATACTGCCATGATAGTAAGTACTTACTAATTCCATGCTGCTATGATCATTATTCTACTGTCAATAATGTCATGTCATTATTCATTATCTTTTTCAAAACTTTGGGCGACCGAGCTCTGCTCGGGTGAAAATATGGAGGAAACTAATTTTCCCAACATTTTTTTTTTTACCTAGCTTGTTTGATTTTTCGCACCCGTAAACCCCTATATTGCAACTTTCATCGAAATCGTTAGAGCCGATTTCGAAAACGTGAGTAGAAATCTATATACAAACAAATATACATACATACAAATCTTGCTCGTTTAATAGTATTATAGGATGTAGAAAAAGTTGTAGTTTTATCTGGTTTTTCGCAATTTTTGTATACATTTAATAAAGCAGCAAATTACTATTTAAAGCTACTCAAATACTTACATCATTTTCTTTTGTTGGATGGACTATATCAATAAGTTGGGAAGTTACCAAAAGCAGTGTGAGATGTCAATGTACGTAGACAAAAGAAGTAGGTACCTATTTAATACGTAGGTATAGGTAAAAATAATTAAAGACATACATATTGGAAGGTTCTCTTAGTAAAAATAGTAAAGGAGCTGATAGACGCGACGAGACTATTATAATAGTTTTCATAAAAATTGTTCTACTAGAGTCGCGTCGCGCCTGCCTGCCTTAAACCCTATCGAACAAGTTTCACCCGGTCGTTCGGCAATCTTTATCAATCATCCTCCTGTCCTTGAACAATTAACATTATAAATTAAATAATTTATGATAATTATCACCCATTTTATTTGCATACTTGTCTTTCTAACTCGTTATTTTTATAGCTTCACGCTTCTTTCCATAATGGAATCAGTTTGACATTATTATGTCATGTCAATCGTTGTAAAATTGGGTATAAAATGTTAAATGTAACAAAATCAAACGTCATTTATTCAAATTAAGCTGAGAATCAGCACTTTTTAAACGTCAAAGTCAGTCAGATTTGGTATTCTGTTACTTCTAGAAGAACATAGTAACCTTGAACTGATGCTGCAGCATCCCTGGATTTTGCAGGATACCCAACTCCCTTACCAACTTACAGCACAGGTATCGTGTTTGGGCTCATTGGAATGGTCTCAATGAATAGGTTATAGATAGATGGTGAACAGGGTCTGGTGATGGAGTAGGAAAGAGAAATGGGGAAATATTTGTGTCGGGGGTTTTTAAATATTAACTGTTAAAATTGTACTTGTTACATAATTGAACACGTGATTTAAAACATTACTATCCGCATTTGTTTTGAGGAATAGAGATGATACCTCAAATCTCTACTTCACTATAAATACTCCGGGTATTTATAGTGAAGTAGGGAATCAAGGTACTTATCATATTTTATGTAGCTATCTATGCTAAACTATATACATTTATGCTAAATGCAGTTCACAAGGAATTATTTTGAATAAATTTGTTTCTAAAATAATCTTTAGATCCGCGCTAGAAGGAACTAGAAGAAATATTTATTATAAAAATATTAACATACTCGTCGCAACAGCCAACCTGTTTTCTAATAAAACAGAGATTTTAAAACTAAAAAAATAAATCTAGTGATAGCAAATAGCTGTGAGCGTATAAAACATTTTAAACTACTTGTTAAACAAATGATTTTTCGAAGCCCGTTTTAAATATTGTGGGGTTGTCATTTTGCGACATAAACTTGAAAGTTTTCAGTGAAAAATTCTTAGCTTTCGTGAGTTTTCGAGAACTGAACTGAACTGACATTGATTTAGATCTCAGATCGTGAATTCGCGTTCCAAATTGACTGCCTAGCTTCTCTCTAGATCTATCGTTGCCAAGGAATCTATGAAATAGCTGTTGAAAATCGCCATTATATCCACAAATATAATATTTTAAACACAGAACAACAGACTTATTCCATTTTCTTTTTTTTCCAGGTACACCGGATTTCAAAAATCGAACACAGCAGAATGCAGAAACACGTGCCAGTTACCACATTCACGTAATATGATGTGCGCACTTTCGTTTTGTCGGCAAAATTGTTAATAATACCAATTACGACATTGAATTTAGAAATGTAGGCGCATTCTAGCTTGTAAACAAACACTGGCAAAATTCTTGATCTACATTTTTTTGTTTTTGTTTAGGCATTTTTGCTTTTTTCTAAGGTATGTATTGTACCGAACTAACTGCGGTTAGGGCATGGGGTTAGGGTGGATATTGAAATTCTTGCATAATTGTAGTAATACCAAACCGGGTTAGCTGAAAAAAATATCTGCACTTAAATCTGAGTTTTTATTCATCGGAAAATTATCCTACATATACCGTCATTTCTTTTACGGTTCCTATTCGCGACAGCCTGACCCAACTCTAACAAAACAATTTCTAAGAAAATATCAAGGTAAAACAATTACCGGTGTCGCGTTGCGCCAGTCTGCACGAGTCTTTAGTGTATTTATAAAACTAAAAAGTTTACAGGCTAAAATGATAATAATTGTCAATCTAGTCACAAGGTCCTTGTTATTATTTATTCTTAAATTCCACATAGGAATGTCTTGTTATTGTCTTTTAACATCCTGCTGGTATGCAGGATGACAAAAGACAATTTTAATGAAAATATACGATGCAGAAACATCATAAAAGTGTGCACAATTAATGGTTTTTGTATTGTTATAGTTTTACGACACTGAATAGCACAAGCTGAATAGCGCCATGAGACATAGTCATTATACGATGTAGTTAAGACAATGCAATTAATTACGAGTACATGTATGTAACTAGCTGTATCGCACGGCTTTGCTCGCGTCTAAAATGAAAATACCTGTACACATTTTTACGAGACTGGATTTGTGCCCGGTTGATGGCAATAGACTCGCCCCCTATTACGTAGGACTTGAGCATAACCGACGAAATGAGGGTGTACTATAGATACAGTGGTACACCTCTGCCCAACCCGCCACACCAGGTTTGGTCGAAAATCGGTTTGGTAATTTAGCCATGAAACGTAACAGACTCGTCTTCACTTTAGCTTTGACGACCATACAACCATGATAGGTACCACCCATAGACATAGAGAATGGACTGAGCGTTCCGTATTTAATTATGCAGTGAATACAGATCGAAAAGTACGAGAGGGACAAAGCGAATTCGCGGCCAGTAGTTGTCTTTTTGGTAGTACAGTAGTTATTGGCCGCACAGTCGCTTTGTCTCTTTCTAGAGAGTAGTCACTTTTGTGAGGCTAACACTCAGTCCAATTCTCTGTCTATGATACTACCATTGACGTCATCTTTTTTCCTTTCAAAGTTAACGCTGTCATTACTTCATGATGTACTTATCCATTTGATCTAAAATTAGCTGTGCCTAAATCGATCTAGCTAGGTCTCATATCTAGAAAAATTAGTTTTCTCCGTATTTTTAACCGACTTCCAAAAAGGAGGAGGTTATATGTTCGACGCGCATGTTTGTTTTTTTTTTTTTTTTTTTTTTTTTTATATGTATGTCCACCGATTTCTCCGTCATTGGTGGACCGATTTTGAAAATTCTTTTTTTGTTTGAAAGGGTATGCTCCCAAATTGGTCCCATATAAATTTTATTAACTTTGCTTGGGTAGTTTTTGAGTTAGCTACAAAATACGTATTTTTTTTCCCACTTAGTATGTAGATGATATGATAAGTTCCTGACACTGGTAGTAGGTAGTGGTATTCGAATGTGTGTGGGGTAGGTACCACAACTAAAAAGTGAAAAATAAAAACTTTTTACAAAAAAAAATCAACCGACTTCCAAAAAAAAAACACTACAAAGTGAAAAATAACTTTAATTTCGGAAGTCGGTGGCAAAAAACGAAAACACAAAACCCAAGACACCGACTTCCGAAATTAAAGTTATTTTTCACTTTGTAGTGTTTTTTTTTGGAAGTCGGTTGATTTTTCACCCGAGCAGAGCTTGGTCGCCCAAAGTTTAGAACAAGATAATGAATAATGACATGACATTATTGACATTAGAAAAATGATCATGGCAGCATGGAATTAGTAAGTACCTACTATCATGGCAGCATGGAATAAGTATTAGGTACTATATATAGATTAGTAAGCTATTAAATGAGCATTCTCTATTTTGACCAGAGCAGAGCTCGGTCGCCCAGGTACTTAATTATTACATAACATCACGCCTGTATTCCCCGAAGGGTTAGGCAGAGGTGTACAGTAAGCGCTCAAAAGTGCATGAGCACGCTAAGAGTCGTATTGCTGTGAACACGCGGTATAGCTCGTACATTTGTATGTGTAAGCAACACGATACACACACCACAGATAACGCAGTTACACGAAACAACAATATATTTCCGTCGCTTTAAACATGCTAGCACACACGCACTATGCGCGTGAACTTGACCAGTTAATGGCATTGCTAAAATTCGATAATAACTTGACAAGTGCAGATAGCAGAAAGCGTTAAGCGTTGGTATTGAATTCAAACTGCCTCAGGTTCTAATCTCGTGAAACACAGTGCGGTTTTTTGCAAATATTATTATTTTTGTTTTCGATAATAATATTTTTTTAAATATTGCTGCTTTTTTATGTTGTTATTGCAATAAAGGTTTTAGAATAAAAAATGCGTGATATATGATAACAAAATTAAAAAAATATGTTTATTCGTTATATTTATTTTACATAAGTTAATAAACTGCTACAATTATTTATCATTACTTCAGCTGAATAAGATGTGAAATAGATGTCAAGAAACTTAGAAGCAGTTTGTATTATTTAGACATATTTAAATTATGAAATATTTTAAATTTTTAATGGATTTTTTCACCATAAATATTAAGCTTTGATCATGGTCGAAGTAATTAAGTAATAAATAAGAATATTAGACTACTTAAAATGTAAAAAACTACTTACAGAATAGGTAATTTTAAGGTTAAATATGGGCAGTTTGTTTATATTTTATTTGTATTAATTATTTTACATTTTATTTGACTTTAGTAAATATTGGTTGTTATTGAGGTTAAAGCTTAAGTGTTCATTTTCTTTACGAAAAGAAGATTGAAACTAAACCTCAAATTTTTATCCTAAAATAATACTATTACTAAAATAATATTAAACAATTTCGGTATAACTGCAAGAAATACGACAAACACCCTATTGAAACGTGCTTAAAAAATTCGTTACCATAAATTCATGCAATAACGAATCTGTTGTTTATTAAGTTGGTACGGTCAATATTTTAAGGTCAAAAACGGTTTTCTAGCTGGTCTTCAGTGATGCAAGCCTTCAGAGTGCACGGCGAACGGTTCATAATGACGTGTTTTTAATAATTCAGCAAAATGTCTCGTTGGTATGAAACCATTTGTTTCATTCACCATTTGACGTCGCTGCTACTCGATAATAAGCCCCTTCCTCATATCTCTTAACCCTCACAGTATTTCTCTAGAACAAAGAAAAACATTGTTTTTATTACACATAATACCTTATTATTTATTATTCACTAATCGAATTAAACCTCACAATGAATTTAAAACTTTAAAGGCATCCTCTGTCTCAACAATACCTCTGTTCTATCAACAATACCCTTGATTAAGATTTATGTTTAGTAAAATATGAAATATATTAATGATAACACTCACACTTAGTCCGGTTTCATTAGATATTCACTTCACTTTTACGCAGCGCAATAATATTCTCTGATCTGATCTGATCTCTTCAATATATTTTATGCCTGCTTTTTGATAATAATAACCACAACACTGCGCTAAATACTCGTCACCAATATTATCCACGAACCAAAAAAGTTCTATTAATTAAATACTCGTAACAAACTGCATCTACCCCACAGAAATCGAAATAATTTACTTAGTTTTTTGTGGTCTACCTGCTAAACTTTAATATTTATGTGAACAAGACGAATGAAACTAAAAACGAATGATGATTATTGAACTAGTCATTGGTTGCAGACAAAGTGAGTGTGTGTGTGTAATGTGCGTGTCTACAGTATTGTAACAACTTATAGAAGAAGGTCGTAAGTCAAACCGAAGCGTCAGTCTATTGCTTTGTGAGATTGCTCATGGACTTTTGGTCGGTACTGTACCTATAGTACACCCACATTTCGCCAGTTATGTTTAAGTCCCATGTAATAGGGGGCGAGACTATTGTCATCAACTGGGCACAAATCCAGACTACGGGCTGCTACTGATTCCCGATCAAAAAACCCAATAACACTGCCCGACCCGGGAATCGAATCCAGGACCTCAGTTCAGCAGTAGCGCTTGCGAGTACCTACTTAACCAACGAGGCAATATGTATACGAAACAAATGCCTAGGTACCTACTGCATATTTACTTGTTGCTAACTCACTTTTTCATAACAAATAAAATGTCATTGTACTTTGGTCGTAATTGTAAATATTTCGTATAAAATCTGCCGACTCATCGGTAGGGGCTAATTGACAATCACAATGTTGTTTGCGAGGTCATTGTTCTGCTGGCTAGGCTCAAAATAATGTGCAAGTTTGTGGAGAAAAAGTCTTTGTTTAGATGCTTCTATAACGATAAATTATAAATAATTTTATTTCTATAAGTAGGTTAGTACACACGGCTACACATCAAGCTATACATTTCCAGTTTATGCTGATCTCGCATTGTATAGAATTTCCGTACAATGCGAGGTCAGCTTATACTGGAAATGTATAGCTTGATGTGTAGCCGTGTGTACAAACACTTTTACACGTTAATTATGTTTTAAAAACTAGATGAGGTCGGCGTTTCCTATCTGACTACCAGAGTAGTCAGATAGGAAACGCGCGGCTCAGAAGAAGAAAGGCCGAAATAAACTCAAAGGTTACAGTCGCTTTTAAAGTCTAGACATGATCTTGGTCGGATCATGTGAGACTCTACACGAGATTAAGGTCTGAAATTGTATTTTGAAAATCACAAATTAAAGTACACCATAAAAATTACAGACACTAATTTAGAAGTAGTTTTTCGTGTCTGTCTCGTTGTTATTTATTTATTTAAACTTTTCACACTCAAAAAGGTACAAAGGCGGACTTAATCTTTTTCTTCTTAACTATTTTGATGCAGTTTTCACCATCATTCAATATTATTAAACGAGCAATATGTGTACATTATATTTGTTTGTATATTTATTTGTACTCACGTTCTCGGAATCGGCTCTAACGATTCCGATGAAAGTTGCAATAGAGGGGTTTACGGGGGCGAAAAATCGATCTAGCTAGGTGTCCTATCTGCAAAAATTAGTTTTCTCCGTATTTTCACCCGAGCAGAGCTCGGTCGCCCAAAGTTTAGAACAAGATAATTAATAATGACATGAGAATAATGACATGAGAATAATGACATTAGAATAATGACATGGCAGCATGGAATTAGTAAGTACCTACTATCATGGCAGCATGGAATAAGTAAGTACTACACATGGATTAGTATGAACATTCCTATACTATTAAATGAGCATTCTCTATTTTCACCAGAGCAGAGCTCGGTCGCCCAGGTACCAATATTATTAAGTTAGGATTAGGCTTATCTCCCAATTAATAGTATTGCTACATAACCCCGTTTAGTAAGCGGGTTGGTGATTAAAGAGCAACTAAAAAAAGGAATCAGGAGTTTGTGTCTTATTTTCTTTTTTAGAAGACATATGTTTCTGCAAATAAAAGGTGACACAATACTTGTATTGTTTTGTTAAGTAAAGAAAGATGTTTCCAACCAGCCTTAATTGTAAATAAAATTGTATTATTGTAAGTGCTAAAATATAATCGAGATAAAGTTACAAAACATTTGGGTCGAAAGGAAACCTCTTAACCAATTTTTGAGAGGCAGTAATTCCACTCAGTCGTATTGTTGATCAAATTTTCTTCCCTTTTTTCCTGGAATTTTCTTTTACCTTGAATTTGTAAAAGGATAACGCGACAGCGGCTTTTTCACAAAATAATTAATTGAAATCTAAACAGTTCAAGTGATTTTTGAAGAGTTTAAGATGTAAAAGATTGATTAATTGAAAGTTCTTTTTGCATAATGGTTTTCTACGAGTGTCGATACCGTGACGATGATAGGATACCGGATACGCATAATCTGGGTAGTCAGTACCCTAATTGTGTAAACCCACATTCCGGAGTAGTAAGTCTGGCAATCTTTAGTAAGTGTGGCAATCCATAGTAAGTCTGGCAATCTTTAGTAAGTGTGGCGATCCATAGTAAGTCTGGCAATCTTTAGTAAGTGTGGCAATCCATAGTAAGTCTGGCAATCTTTAGTAAGTGTGGCAATCCATAGTAAGTCTGGCAATCTTTAGTAAGTGTGGCGATCCATAGTAAGTCTGGCAATCTTTAGTAAGTGTGGCAATCCATAGTAAGTCTGGCAATCTTTAGTAAGTGTGGCGATCCATAGTAAGTCTGGCAATCTTTAGTAAGTGTGGCAATCCATAGTAAGTCTGGCAATCTTTAGTAAGTGTGGCAATCCATAGTAAGTCTGGCAATCTTTAGTAAGTGTGGCGATCCATAGTAAGTCTGGCAATCTTTAGTAAGTGTGGCAATCCATAGTAAGTCTGGCAATCCATAGTAAGTGTGGCAATCCATAGTTAGTGTGGCAATTACCCCTTAGGTCTGCTATACCAGCCTTGCTGGCAGGTTAAACGTTTTACCACGGCATGACACGGAGATTAAAAGGACGTCTGTTGACTTCAGTAAGGCAATGTCACTATTTCTGGACTACAAATATGTCTTTGACCGGTCATTGGGTATGCTGCTATCACCGTGTAGCAGCAAAAAAAATGATCCTCAAGTGTCAAGTTATCGAGGTCAATACTTGCAGAAGCTTCGTTATCAATGCATTTAATTAATACAGTTTTTTTTGGCAATGTTGACACAAAAAGTCAATTTAGATTAGCTGATTGACGCCCGGTGGTCAGATATGCACTCGGTTTGAAGTTAAAAATAATCAGTTCAAGGTGCAATGGTTCTGTATAAAGTTGTCACATGTTAAGGCCTAATTTTTAATAGTCAAATAACTTTGTTCAGAAAATAAATATGAAAATTTTGTATAAGTAATTCTTTCTTAAACAAAAGCTGTTTATTCGTCATATAAAAGTGGGCTGGACTATTGAAAAGTCAGCTCTGAGAAGACTAAAAGTTGGTACAATTTTTGTCAAAATTGTACCAACTTTTATGGTACAATTTTTTAGTTAACCAATTGTAATAAAAATAACGTTTAATAAGTTGTGTTAAAAAAAATGTTAAATGCAAACTTTTATAATATATTTAATCACTGAACTGTAACAAATTTCATCGAATCAAATTTCACTTACGTTTTGTGAGTGAATTCTAAGGATCTCTACAAGACATTGTATGTCATTTGTTGCCAGCCGGATCTAGTCCCATTATATCGCAGATAATGTGCAGGTCAAGCGCAGAATTCAGAGCGATGCGATGCCTATCTGAATTATGCCTACTGACGCATGTCTACTTAAGACTTTATGTATAAAAAAGTTATGTGACAGCTGAGAAACGTGTAGTGCGTTCGTGGAAATTACGCTAGGAGTGAGATAAAAATATTGTGGGAAAAATGCATTTTAGCGTTTGCCCCTCAATAGCTTTTCACCCAGTGCATATACTTAAACATACACAGGACGAAAAGCAATATAAGGGACTAGATTCTGAAATTGATTTGTGATCGCAATATTTGAAAGCGGTCTGAGAACGCGTTGACTTTACGAGGATTTGCAGGAAACCCAAGGGTGAGGTTAAAATATGCTCAATCAACGGTTTCCATATATACTATTATTAGTATTACTTGTAAAAATTTTAGGAATATCGTATATTTTTACAATGTTTGTATATATGTGAGCACCATGTATCCATCACATAATTAATTTATTTGTCATTGCTTCATTTTTAATTCTTTTTACCTACTATAGAAATCTTATTCAAGGTGCATCGTCTTCACATATAATTATAAAGTTAATTTATACAAAATTTTGTAAAACCATTTTAAAATATTAACGGTGGAGTTTCTTGCCCATTCTTCTCCATACGAAAACTACCTTATGGAAGGGACTAGAATCAATTTAATTTTTTGTCAATTTTGACGTTCAATGCATTTTATGTGCCTAATTGAAATAAATTATTTAACTTTCACTTTGTCGTGGTTCAGACTGATTTATTGGCTGATTAACAGTCAACACACAACCTAATAAGCCACACAAGTCTGCAAGGGTGCACAAGAAATGATGTATCGTCAAGTCAAAGCCTAAATAGTTCTATCTGAGGCTTGAGTCCCCAGGCAACAGCTAGTAGGTAATGTACAGTACAATAGGCGTCCTCGCGTGCCTAAACGAACATTATGTTATAATTCGCACATCTTCATCATGGCGCTCTGCGGTTGTATTGCATGCCTGACGATCGTTTTAGCCAGGTCAAATATGGCGCCGGTAATAATATAAATTATAATAATATCATAACTGACCTGCATGTGTGATCACTGATTCTCAAGGACGCCTCGTTTCTGCCTATTTTTAAAACGAGAAAGAATATACTAGAAATAGGGGAGGGTGGAAAAAA
This sequence comes from Agrochola litura, assembly GCA_949152395.1. Lineage (NCBI taxonomy): Eukaryota > Metazoa > Arthropoda > Insecta > Lepidoptera > Noctuidae > Agrochola > Agrochola litura. Next base: position 20,539,062 of record OX424508.1, on the reverse strand, counting down.
AAAATGGGCTGCAAGGAAAGGTTAGATTCTAATCAAATTACATTTTCGCATGAAATAATGACTGACAATATTGTCAATTTCAAGGATTTTTAACCCCGACGCAAAAAGAGGGTTGTTATAAGTTTGACCGCTATGTGTGTGTGTCTGTCTGTGGCACTGTAGCTCTTAAACGGGTGAACCGATTTGGATGCGCTTTTTTTATTTGAAAGCAGGTTTTCAAGCGATGGTTCTTAGACATGTTTTATCAAAATCGGTTCAACCGTTTGAAGATTATCAACTCTTTTCTAGTTGATGAATGGATGTGAGCGTTTTCCACAGTTCTGATCGATTTGAAATTTGGTATTCTGTTACTTCAATAATATTAGAAGAACATAGTAACCTTGAACTGATGCTGCAGCGAATTTACAGGATACCCAACTCCCTTACCAACTTAAAGCACAGGTATCGTGTTTAGGCTCATTCAAATGGTCTTAATGAATAGGTTATAGATAGATGGTGAACAGGGTCTGGTGATGGAGTAGGAAAGAGAAATGAGGAAATGTTTATGTCGGGGGTTTTTAAAAATGTAACTGTTAAAATTGTACTTGTTACTATATTAAACACAACTATTGCGAAGAAAGTATCAAAGCAAAGGTAGGTACATGTTGCCAAATTCAAATACCCCACTTTTTATAACAGATGTATTATAAAAAGTCTCTAAAAAATTAACGCAAGGCACGACCATCAGATACCGATGGATCCTCATTACATATTAATTCAGGTATTTTCATAAATGCTCGCTGTATACCGCCTGTCGTTCCAAGTCGAGAACTCGGGACATAAAATTTTAATCACCAGTACATTTTGTATGAGATTTTCTACGGATTACTTATTTATCTTCTCTGCGCTATAATAGCAGATTAATTGATTCGATTTTTGGAACGAAGTTCTTTATCGCGGCTTGTAAACTTTCAGAAATCGTCACGCTAAAAAGTGTTACCTGCTGCTGTGTTCTTCTAATTCAAAGAGAAAGAAAGAGAGAGAGAGAACGACGGCAGAAAAAAAAAAAAAGATTAAAGTGATTACAGTGTAGTGGGATAAAATTGTACACATCGGCCCGAGTACGCTGCATGCCGGAGAAAGAGAGAGAAACTGTGAATTTGGTCAAAATGAAAATCCAAGATGGCGGCTCTGATAATTTTCAAATTTTTCATCATGGGTTTCGTTTTCATAGTTTTCGAGGGTGCTAAAGCCGATGGTGGAGTCAAAATGTAAATCTAAGATGGCGGCTCTGAAAATGTTCAAAATTTTCATCATGGGTATCGTTTTCATAGTTTTCGAGGGTATTAAAGCCAAAAGTGAGGTCGACATGTAATTCCAAGATAGCGAGTGCAACAGTTTTGTTTTTGTTTTAAATCATACGTGAGAAAGAACTTCGTTCCTGACGGGGGTCCCCCAACCGCACACGTTTTTGTTATTTCAATGTATGATACGGACAAAGGCGAAATTAATTGCCAAAAATCCTTTTATGATTTCATATAAGTATGAATGAATTATTTTGGGACCCAAAAGTTAAAGATAGAACCATTGAAACATGAATTTCCACTATAAGAAAAGTTACTTGAAACTGTATATGAATTGCATAAGACCAATATAAATCAAGTTACGGCGAACTATTGTACAGAACAGATTGGCCAAAAAAATGGTTTTCGGCCTTTTTCAACACCTTGTAATATGTTTCGGCAGATAGTGCCTATCTGGAAAGTGAAGAACGACCCTTTTTCCACCAAAAACGTTAGGTATGTCCTCAACCCCCTTTCTGACCGTGCTATCGATTTATTTTTAGCCAAAAATATTAACTATCTCCCTACTTCAATGCCGTGGTCAGTTGCTCATTGTCTAGAGATACGTATCTCGATCTCACCGTTACCTTTGACACGAGATCCAGTACAATAAGAGTAGGTTACTATCTTATCGGACCCCATGGTGGTTCTATGAAAGTTTTGTAAGATGCTAGACTTGTATTTAGATTGGTGTGGTGAACTGATGAAAGTAGTGTGGTTTACTACTTTGCTCTGCCATGTTTTGGGGAGTTTAGAGAGGCAAGCGGCAATTTAAGTGAAAACTTCTTTAGGCGCGTTGGGCATTTTTGAGATGGGACTAAACCATTGATTTCGCGGCCTGTTACCGACACCGTGGAGTAAAAGACATCAACGCGTTGATTACCGCGGTGCCGATTTTTTTTCAAGTTTTCGCTTGTCTCGGCACTCCCGGAATGCCACTGTTTTTTTTTAAAACTGTGAAGCTCTTGGCCTGCATCTCACCTGAAGGTAAGTGATGATCAGGCCGAACGTGGAAGCGAGCTTCACCCGGAATCCTCAACCACAGAGGAACTGGCTATCTTACCAATAACTGCCGAACAACAATGCTGTTAACATTGCACATAGCGTTGCTTGAACGTTGCACAATAAAAGATTGTCCCCAAAAAGCGCCCAGCGTTCTCTTGGTCACATTCTGAGTCCAACCGGTCTATTTGGTAAAAATCGAAGATTGCCACTATTTACAGCTCACTTCGACTATGTTTTCGCAGTGAGATTTGAATGAGAGATTTATCTCCGTAAAGTACTGTGTCCCTACATAAATGCAGTGAAAACATTTTCTGAAAGAATGCATGAGTGATAAAGGTGTAAGAATTTGAAGTTGTCGCGAAACGATCAGCTTCCTTGAGGTAGTCATGAGGATGATTTTACATTCTGTGATTACTTGAACTCACACACTGACTTATTAGTATTACTTGTAACTTTTTTCGTAAATGTACTTTTACAATGCTTGTAAATATGTGAGCACCATGTATCCATCACATAATTAATTGTTCTGTCATAGCTTCACTTTTAATTATTTTTACATATTGTGGTATATTAATCTTATTCCAGGTGCATAGTCTTCACATATAATTATATATTTAATGTATACAAATTATTGTAAAACATTTTAAAAGATGGAGTTTCTTACCCATTCTTCTCCATACGAAAACTAACTTTTGGAAGGGGCGACTAGAATTAATTCTGTTTTTTGTAAATTTTGACGTTCAAAGTGCCTTTTATGTGCCTAATTGAAATAAATCGACTGTAGCAATTAACATTGTCGGATCTACATTTTTGCGATTTTTAAATTATTGCTATATAGGTCTTAAAATAAATTATAAATTTAAAAATCGCAGAAATGTAGATTCGACAACGTTAATTGCTACAGTCGAAATTATTTGACTTTGACAACTGATGGATTATATAAGGTGAATGGTTAGTATCTACTTAGAGGAGCTTGTGGTTAAGTAACACCAGGCGCACGGGTCGATTGATCAGGTTAAGCTACGATTGCCGGGGTTGGCCCGTGGATGAGTGACCATCTTTACATACCGAGACTCTGTGCTTCGGAAAGCACGTTAAGCCATTGGTCCCGGCTGTCATTTGTGGATCTTTGACAATCGTTACGGGTCGTCTAAAGCCCTAAAGTCTGACAACTAGTCTTACCAAGGGGTATCGTATTACCCAGTTACTGGGTTGTGGAGGTCAGATAGACAGTCGCGTCGCTCTATGTAAAATACTGGTATTCAGCTGCATCCGGTGAGACTGGAAGCCGACCTCAACATAGTTGGGAAAAGGCTCGGCGGATTGATTTGATATAAGTAGGGCAGTATTCACTTACATGGTCTTTTCGTGAACTATTGGATAGATTCGAAGTCGCAAAAGATAAAGAGGTTAGTTATCAGCAATTTTGTATTATAAAACTCGGTAGGTATTTTAAAAAGTAAGCACTAAAATTTTTATCTCTACATGACAACACAGAACATGATTCGCTGAAATATTTCGGTCAAGCGTGTTTCGGAGCAGAGGTTAATTACTTGAACTGTTCCGGTTGAGATAGCGTATCGGTTACATTTGCGACCACTGTTTTTTTTTTCTTTTTGGCATCCATGGGCCTTTTTAACGATGTCAGAGGACTCGGCCAGTTTCACTCGAAGAATGCTGCTGGGTCTTTAATGATGCCGGTTGCTGATTGGATAAGAAGTGTTGAACAGCGTGTTATTTGAGAGATGACGGATCGAAACATTTAAATGTGAAGAGGACAGGATGTGATGCAAAAGAGTTCGAGGTTTTTTCAGCATATTTGTATGAAGAAGTATTTATGTGCTGAATGCATGCGAGCTTTATGCACATGCAAATGCACAGGTTCCGCCTGACGAAATTACATGCTCAAATGTTTTACTACTTTCACTGAAGATGTCTGATTGTACCTTTTAGGTAATGTTATATATGTACTAGTTTTTGCCCGCGGCTTCGCCCGCGTGGAGGTCCCACGGGAACGTACCGCGATAAATAGTATCCTATGTGTTAATCCAGGTTATAAACTATCTGTCAAACTTTCACATTTAGTAGGACAGTAGGATAAATGAGTTATAATCTCCCATTTTATTAAACTAGATATGACTCCAATCAAATCTGACGCATCTACTGGCGCCATATGAAATTTGAGTCATGCGATAAGGATAAAAAGCTCATGGTAAGTACGGTACCAACAAGTACCAACATATGCCCATCATTAATTCTGTACCTAAATCGGATGAATCACTTAATCACTACACTAAAAGCATTATCTGTTTACAATTCCGCTCACGCGCATGAGAAATGTCACTTCGCGATTCAAATATAGAATTTGTAATTCGTCATCTGTCGGGGAATTCGGAAATGGAACACATTTTTCAGTCTTAATATATCCATGTGTCTGTTAGTGCAGTCGTTTAGTCATCATTTTTGTTTTTAGAAGTTTTCAGCAACTGCAAACATATTTTGAGAGATGGGTTTGCCAACCTTACGGTTTGAAGGAGAGAAACATGATATCGGTTCCAATTCACACCCATTTGACCGCTAGGAGCGGTAAAAGCTTCTACGCATTTCATAACGTCTCCTAGAAATAGAAGTGTCTGTAGCGGTTACACCGCCACATACGAACTACGCATCATAGACATGACGTCACACAAATCCTGCATCGCGCAGTTAGAGTTTACCGAGCGATCGACATACATACAAGATTTCAACTTCAAACCGAAGGGCAGTTGCCCGCCAGACACAAAACCCGTCTGGTCGGAGGATCCTCCCTTTTCTATGGTGGATGAGTAAACTTTACACCCTGTTCCTCATACCCCTAAATGTCTATGAAACCTTGTGTATATCTAGCTGTACAATATGAATCCGTAATCCATATCCGTCTGTGTGTATGTGTATTATGAAGGGATCTGCAGAAGAACCAAAGTAACCGACATAGCCCTAAGAATTGCTAAACTTAAGTGGCAGTGGGCAGCACATTGCTCGCAGAACAGATGGACGATGGGGCCGAAAGGTTCTGGAGTGGCGATGACCTTGTGAAGGCCATAGGAATCCGCTGGATGCGGGGAGCACAGAACCGATCAAAGTGGCGGTGCTTGGGGGAGGCCTATGTCCAGCAGTGGACGTCTTTTGGCTGAAATGGAGATGAATATGTATGTTGCTTGTAGGAGGCTGTCGAACCTATGCCTTTGGGAATCTAGGATAAGGACACTCGCTACTTACCTAATAAATAATTAGTTAATGGAACACAATGACGGCATCAAGATGTTGGTTTTCAGGTTTTCATCATTCACATTTTTTCAACATGAATTCAAATTCAAAATATTTTATCTCACATAAACCTACATGGGCACTTATGATACGTCAGAAGCTAGGTGCACGGTTGCAATTGGTCGTTTCCTATGGAGAAGAGAAACCCGTAAAGCCACTGTAGTTACATGTATATTTCATTTTAACCCGGTGCGGTCCCGGTAATTTTAACTGCGGTGAAGCCCAAAAGACAGTAGCTAATGATTTGAGACAAAAAAGTGTACAGAATTAAAAAAAAAAACACTACAAAGTGAAAGTCGGTGTCAAAAATCTATAAAGGCTCCTACAAACAGGCTCCTCCTGTTTGTAGGAGCCTTAATTCAAAACCAAAGACACCGAATTCCGGAATTAAAGTTTTTGTAATACCGAATTTAAAAAAAATAACACTACAAAGTGAAAGTCGGTGTCAAAAAACTATAATTCAAAACCAAAGACACCGAATTTCGAAATTAAAGTAATTTTTCACTTTGGAATGTTTTTTTTGGAAGTTCGTTTTTTTTTAGATGATTCAGATCAGAAGCGACCTATCCCATCCACGCATACTACCCACATTTCCTCGCCCACCTACTATGTAGGAAACAGTATTTATTTACACCGCAAGTTTAACTACTGGCGTTAGTCTAAAACAAACGGCTATTCGATCGTTTTATTGTCCATACACCATAGCTTTACTATCAAATTGAACCGTACAATGGGTGCGACCTTTTTATAGATTTATCTGCGGCTCGTGATCGGGAATAGGGCTGGCCCTATCCAAAAGCTGACCATGAGTACCAGTTATGACGTTTGCCAAGGAGTATCTATTCTATTCTTTTTTTAATAAATGGCAAGCAAAGGCGATGTCGACTATTCTGCCAATGTTGAAAGTGAGATTGAAAAAGCAAATGCGTATGATAAAAAAAAAAGTTAAATAAAAAATAAATAAAATTCTTCGATTGATACAGATGAACTCAATGTAGATCTTGTTGGGGCAATAGAGTATCGTGTTATTCTTAAAATTGGGTTAGTTCGTGGTGGGTCGGACCGTGGATGGGTTACCATCTTTACATACTGAAACCACTCCGTGCCTCAGAAAGCCCGTTAGGATGTTGGTCCCGGCTCTCATTCGTAGATCTTTTACAGGTCGTCAGAAGCCCGGAAGTCTGACAACCAGTCTTACCAAGGAATATCGTGTTATCCAGTAACTGGGTGGTGGAAAAGGTCAACAGCTGATGATGTTTGCAGGTAATGACGATTCTTTGCTGGATTGTCATCTATGGTTATTGATCTGCTTGTCGGTTTTGGTGGTTTCATTGATTAAGTAGCTGGCTTGTCTTTAAGCATCTTCTTAGCATTACCCTATTATGCTGAACATGTAGGTACTTATATGGCTTTGCAAGTGACTGTAAGGTCTCACAAATCTCGACATTGCAGAAGTTCAAAAAAAGTTGAGAATAAATAAACTTTCATTAGCTCGAGAGCGTATCTAAGCGGAAAAAGGTGCGCGTCTCAGGTTATTTATTTTCGACTTTATTTTAATGCATGCAATGTTGATATTTGTTTGGCAGTGACAACCGCGCAGCGCTGAGCCTCGCCAGATATGTGCCAGCCTTTAGTGACAAGGTAGTTGTATTTTATCACAAGCATTATAAATTTATTATTAATTCGGTTGCGTTAAAAGTTAACTAGCTTCAACTTTCTGACTAACTGACCGACTCTCTAATAATTCAAAAGTGCCTGTAATTGGTTTAATTGAAATAAATGCTTTGAGTTTGAAGCTCTACTCACTTCTTTCGTGGCAAGTGGCAACCCTATTAAAAACGAAAGTAAAATGTATTTGAGTTAGAAAACTCGAATATTGTCGGTACTATTTTGTTTTCGGTTCGATCACATACTATGATGATTTAATATTTATGTTCATTATTTGACATTATATACCTACAATTTTCTATATTTTTTTAATCAAATTAGATTTGTTACAGCTGTACTGGCAATCATGTCATTTGGTTTAAATAGGTTCTTAATTTTATTATTTTGTTTATCTTTTATATAGATTCTTTTCTTTTAGATTTTGTGAATGTGAGAACGTTGTAGGCTGTAGACTTGTGGACCATTTTCTATTTTACTAAGTACCTGGTACTTGTTGATAGGCCTACACTGTCCTCCCATACCTATTAACACTGTAATTTGAAAACATTGTAGAAACCATTTATTTTGATAAGAGAAACCGTGGAGTTTCTTGCCGGTTCTTCTCCATAGGAAGCGACCAATTGGAACCGTGCACCTAGCTTCTGACGTTTCATAAGTGCCCTTGTAGGTTTATGTGAAATAAAATATTTTGAATTTGTTATCTAGTACAGAAACGTGTTCTATTTCTGTTTTATACTCATGTTTGCATAATTGTTTTCTGCTTACCTTACTCTTGTCTTTGCATGCACGTGTTTCTGTGATAAATAAATCAATTTTTCTTTCTTTCTTTCCAATGCATGTGCTCGAAAAGAGCGTTTTCCAAGTGGCTGCTTGGAAAACCCTCTTTTCGAAACTGGGCGGAAAGTGTCACTTTTTTTGACTAGTGCTTTTTACTTTTCAGTTTTTTTTATAATTTTTTTTCCTCCGTCAGCCCGATGCAAAGAGTTTTTATTATTGGAGAAAAGTTTTACAAATAATGATGATGATGATGATGACGATGGCGATGACGATGACTATAGCGATGGCAATGGTCAAAGTCAAAGTCAGTCAGAATCAGAGTCATGAATGACGATGGCGATGATGATGATGATGATGATGATGATGATGATGATGATGAAGATGAAGAATATTGTTTATATTATTTATGTACCTACGTCAGCCAAGATGTCAGACGTGACACACACATAATATGCAACTACTGTAAGGACCGCTAGTTTTTTTTATTTCTTCGCAAAATGCATAGTAAAACGTTATATGATACACGGGCGTAAGATGATTTCCGACTCCTGTCGGCTTACTTATAAACTCGCTCGCTCGTCAATAAAAATGCCACTCTTCGGAAATCGTCTACTTACCGCACTTATAGCTTAAATAACTATTTTAGCACATTAGGTACAGCGATAAAGTATTTTGATGCCTTATTGGTTTTTCCTTTTACTTAATCGTTCGTAGTTCGATTGTGTTAATGAGAATTGTTACTGAAGTTAAAAACAATTATGTTTTTCGTTTTATAAATAAATGTTTTAACAAGAGTATGAGTCTTGACGTCAATGGCGAATTTCCTTTAATTAAAACTGTTTTTTTGTATGCTTTTAAGGAAAACCAAGGAAGTTAATGTTTATGGTGGCTGTGCTGTGCCTAAAGATTATTTTGTTTTTGTTTAGGTATTAATTAAAACCTCACTACAGTTGAAACGATGTCCGTTTTTTTTTTAATTCTTGTTATTATTTTTTATTTATTTTTCGGAATTGTTTGATTTGTCTTTTAGAAGATAATTGACAATATTAATTTAATACCTATTTGAAAAGAGGGGATTAAAGGTTAAGCTACGCTTGCCGCGGTCGGTTCGTGGATAGGTGACCATCCATTACATATCGAGACCCCCCGTGCTTTGAAAATCACGTTAAACCGTTGATCCCGGCTGTTTTCGTAGATCTTTGACAGTCGTTACCCAGTCAGAAACCCAAGTCTGACAATAAGTCTTACCAAGGGATCGTGTTACCCAGTAACTGGGTTGTGGAGGTCAGATAGGCGGTCGCTCCTTGTGAAATACTGGTATTCAGCTGCATTCGGTTAGGCTGGATGCAGCACCCCAACATAGTTGGGAAGTTGATTGACCAAATCTGATCGTTATTTTCAATATTTAATTCCATTAACGCTTTAAGTTCAAAGCGATCGGTCTTGGCGAACTTATTAAACGTATACTAGAATCAACATATCGATAAAAACTCGATTTCACTTGACACTTTGCCCTAGTTGCACTAGTGATACTACATTGTGTAGATAATGTTAAAATAAGAACACAGAAGGTTCATCTCATAGTTAATGATAAATGATTTTACGTTGCATGTGCTTGAAAAGAGCGTTTTCCAAGCAGCCAAACTGGGCGGAAAGTGTCACTTTTTTTGACTAGTGCTTTTTAATTTTCTGGTCAGCCCGACGCCAAGAGTTTTTATTATTTAAGAAAAGTTTTACAAATTAGATGATGATGATGTTGTGAAGTCAAAGTTAAAGTTAGTCGAAGTCAAAGTTAAAAGTCATGACGATGGCGATGATGATGATGATGATATTGTTTATATTATTTATGTACGTCAGCCAAGATGTAACACGTCATAGGCGACCACTGTAAGGTTCGCTCGTTTTTTTAATTTCTCGCACAATGTATAGTAAAACGTTATATGATACACGTGCGTAAGATGTTTTCCAAAAATGCCACTCGTCGGAAATCACCTACTTTCCGCACTTGTTGCATAAATAACTATTGTTGTAGGTTTATTACAAAGCATTGTTACTCGACAATCATAATTTTTAAACTAGATGAGGTCGGCGTTTCCTATCTGACTACTCTGAGAAGAAAGGCTGAAACAAACTCAGAGGTCACAGTCTCTTTTAAAGTCCAGACATAATTTTGGTCAGATCATCTGAAGACCATGTAGATTTGTGTCTGAAAAGGTCTTTTGAAGAACCACACTGACTGAGTGGACCTGTCCAGTCAGTGCACGGATTTGTCAGTAATGGCGCAACTCAACTCAGAAGTTAAGGAGCTCAAAGACTCGACGAAGCATTTTGCATAGTCTTGCCTGATGATGAGGAATAAAATAGGCACTGAGTCTGTGCATTTCCTGAACACATGCCTTACCTACATTAATAACAGCGGCGGTATGACATATGCAGGATTTTCATAGAATTCAGAAATTATCATCTCGTTTCAGTACAGATCCACCAAACAAACACATGCTCCAATAGTGTATGCCTACATCTCCTACTTCCTTTTAGCGTAGAGATACACGTGCCGAAAATTCTGCGTTTTACAGTTTTCCATGAAAATTATGCAACGTATTTCTTTTTTAAATTTACTTTCTGAAGTTGCTACACTTACCTTGTACCTAACATAATATTACTTTTTTGTGCAACATCAATCTGCCTAGCGTTTTCCCAACTATGTTGGGGTCGGCTTTCAGACTAACCGGATGCAACTGAATACCAGTATTTTACATGGAGCGACTGCTTATCTGACCTTCACAACCCACTTACGGCCGAAAACCAAATAAATTGTCTCTCACCAGTTTTGGTACACTGGAGATGGAAAAATCCATTTATAATGTCCCAATAATCTGTCATAGAATAATGACCTTACAGAATTGTGGGACGAAATTCAATGGCGATCTGTCTTTTACTGAAAATAGGTTATTGGGTTCGGACGTTACTGGGTAACACGATACCCCTTGGTAAGACTGGTTGTCAGACTTACGGGTTTCTGTCGACCCGTAACGACTGTCAAATATCAACGAATGACAGCCGACCAACTGCTTAACGTACTTTTCGATGCACGGAGGTGTCTCGGTATGTTAAGATGGTCACCCATCAAGCGTACCTTAACCTGATTGACCCGTGCGATGGTTATTACTTTGTGCGTGGGTTTCTTTTTGGATATTGCACGGACTTGATCTTCTGTCCGTTCCCTGTTCACATGCTCAGGTATGTTGCAACATACACAGGTATATATCTATACGGTACGTCCGGTGTACAGTTGCATAGCCGCCTACTGATTTATTTACTACCTAAAGGTATATTTATATGTCGATGTTGACGATGCGATAATTTGAGTAAACATCAATTTTGTTAATCGAATGAATTTTTGTTTGTGTGTGGGTCGTAAAGTACTTATCCATTTATGAATTAAATTGGATGTGTGTCACTTTGTAAATGGATTGAGTGAAGATTTTCTTGCTCTGTATTTACTTTTGTATTAATTGAGGAGCTCTTAGCTAAGTAATAACAGCCGCACAAGTCCATCCAAGGTAAAGCTACGCTTGCCGTGGTTGGCCCGTGGATGGGTGACCATCTTTACATACCGAGGCTCCTCCGTGCTTCGGAAAGCACGTTGAGCCGTTGGTCCCGGTTGTCATTCGTGGCTCTTTGACAGTCGTTACGGGTCGTCGGAAGCCCGAAAGTCTGACAACCAGTCTTACCAAGGGGATCGTATTACCCAGTTACTGGGTTGTGGAGGTCAGATAGGCAGTCGCTTCATGTAAAATACTGATATTCAGCTGCATCCTGTTAGACTGGAAGCCGACCCCAACATAGTTGGGAAAAGGCTAGGCAGATTGATTGATTTGATTTTTAATAGATTAATGAGTTGAGGTGGATAGCAATGGCTCGCCCCCTCTTACATTTGACTTAAACATAACTGGCGCAATGTGGGTGGGTGTACTGTAGGTGCACCTCTGTCTAACCCTTCGGGAAATACAGGCGTGATGTTATGTTATGTTTTAACTAATTGAGATAATTATTCTATAGGTAGATACATCGTTTATTTGGTGTACACAAAATACAAAGAGGAAACCGGCATGCCTTTTTTTTTTGAGTGGGAAATTATCAAATAACTTCTCCCGCTCTGGGCGGAGCGGGAGGGCGTGTCAGACTCTTACTGGCGAAAACCCACCCTTGTTCCTTCAGTTGCCTGTATGTTGCCAGGGGCCACGGTATCCCTTTCGGACTTTCCCGCGACCCTTGCAGGCATCGGCCCTAGCGGACCCCGTCAATTCTGCTAGATGTCAGCAGCCTGGTCCTTATCGGACGACGAGTTACCCATTGCTCACCGTCCGCAAGCCCGCGCCTTCGGTGGCCGGGAAAACCCTGAGAGATATTTCTCGACGGCATCTGAAGCCAAGTCAGAGGCCCATGGGCGGCTTTAAAACTCTTGACACCAGGTTAGTCATTAACCAAACGAAAAGAAGAACATAAAAAAGCATAATTAAATAATAACAAATTACATTAATATTAGGAAATAACTGCAAGGTGCCAATATACAAAAAAAAATGAAGAATACAACATAGGATTATGTTAGTAATGAGAATCAAACTCTCGACCTTTCCTTCGCCACACTACGGGCTTTCACCACATGGTCAAAGCCCGTAGTGGCGTAGTGTGGCTTTCTTTCCTTTGAATATTGCAGAATAGATGAACTCAAAGCAGTTACTTAATTCCATAATCTTAAAGGTATTCCAAATGCAAGGAGTTCAAAAAGATAATAAAAAAAAAAATGGTTGCCGGCCGTCATGGAGACTGCCGTGAAACCGACTTTTTATTTTTTTGGGTGGGAAATTATAAAATAACTTCTCCCGCTCTGGGTGGAGCGGGACAGCGTGTCAGACTCTTACTGACTAAAACCCACCCGTGTTTCGGTTGCACTGTTGCCGGGGGCCACGATTTCCCTTTCGGCCCATCGCAGCCCCGGCAGGCATTGGCCCTAGCGGACCCCGTCAGAAATAATGATTACCTAGTATAAAATAACAACAACAACGCGCCTAAAGAAATTTTCACAAAAAAAAAAAATAAGCACATGGTGCTATTTTTATCAATTCGCAACTTAAATAAACTTGCTGGGCTCCGCAATCCGTACAAGAGCTCAAGTTCAAACAAACAAATGAATGTTATCGTTCAAAGGCTGTAAACCCCCCCCCCACCTCTCAAATTTCGTCACATCGACGTCACAACCCTCTCAATGACGTCACAGACACGTGTTTCTGGAAGTCTGGACGCACGCAAGAGATAAAAACAACGCGATGAAAAGGTTTTATAACTGTTATGTTGTTTCATTATCTATTATAATCATAACTGGATTTACGAGTTAGTATTGCACATACGCTTGCATAAATAATCAGCCTATAATGTTCCCACTGCTGGGACACAGGCCTCCTCTCTGTGAGAGAGAGTGGGCCGTAATCCACCACGCGGGACCATTGCAGGTTGGTAGATGTCACATAATGTCTTCGAAGTTTTTGGTTCTCGGACATGCCGGTTTCCTCACGATATTTTCCTTCACTGTTTTGAAAGCAGTGGTGATAAAATAATTCACACAAAGTAAAGCGCCTGTCAGGGTAACATACGCTGGGCACGCCACAATTGCGGCGATAAGACCCCTCTTTGAGGAGTGGCTTGAGAGGCGCCACGGCGCCCTCACCTTCCGCCTGACGCAGGTTTTCACCGGACACGGCTGCTTCGGGAGGTTCCTGTTCAGGATAAGGCAGGAGGAAACGCCCGGGTGTCACCACTGTGTGGATCGCCCGGAGGACACGGTGGAGCATACGGTGGAGGTCTGCCCGGCTTGGGCGGAGCATCGCCGTGTCCTCGTGGAGGGGATCGGCGGTGGTGATCTCTCGCGTCCGGCCCTGGTTCAGGCCATGGTAAGTAGCGAGAGGAAATGGCAGGCCGTCACCTCCTTCTGCGAAGCGGTAATGCTCGCGAAGGAGGAGGCGGAACGCGTGAGGGAGAGGCAAATTTCGCGCCCTCACGCCCCTAACCTCCGCAGGAGGAGACGCCCGGGGCGGGAATTCGGTGGGGGCTTGCGGACGGTGAGCAATGGGTAGCTCGCCGTCCGATAAGGACCAAGCCCGGGTCGATGGCGCGTTGTGTTCCACGCGCGCCTCAAAGAGATGTCAGCAGAACAATGTATCAAAAACTGAATGGGTTGTAACAGGTAAAATCACATATCTGTTCTGCCTGTTCCTGCTCCACGTAAATGACTGCTCCAAAAACCTGTTACAAAATAACAGCCTGTTATTTCATATGTGGGAACAGACTATTGTGTGTTCTCTGTTACCACAGTTATAAAGTATAAACTTGTAACCTGTTTACTGTAACAACTGTTCTTAGGTAGTACACGTATTTACACTTGTCATAATTATTAATTGATTCAGGCGTGACCTTGCGGAAATCCATTATAAAATACAATAGACGTGGATATATTTAGTAACCTGTTCCGTTTAGCTATTTCTAAAGAGCCATAAAAAACTCCTGAAAGAAATCGACACGTGTTTCACCTCTCAACGAGGCATCCTCAGGATGACGATGGGCGTGTTGCCACACCGAGCGCTGAGTGCAGACTGAGCCTTATTATGTCATTAACACTTAATTATACAAAAATCATAAACAACAACAAATAAAATTAAGTATATTATATAATGCGGTTGAATAATCATTTCGTAAAGATGTATGTGTATCAGATCGCAGTAACAGGCTAACAGGACAAGACAAAATAAATTAATAGTTTAAAAAACACTAGAAAAACACGCTTTTATAAATGCACTTACGTGGCCTTTCTCACAAATGCAAACACGACTGTGATAGGCACTGCTTCATCATCAGACCTTGAAACCTAATCGTGGTCAAAGTTCATTACAAGACTTTTCTAAGAAATCCAAAACAGCGATTTTCCTGCATGAAGTTCCAGTTCATATCTTCCGGCTCCGACATCAGATCAGTTCGACAGTACCATGTTATTGTATTGTCATCAGAACTACATACAGCTGCCAAATTTTGTAACGCTACGACCCTTGGAAGATGGTTAAATTAGTTACCTTAGATTCCATAACATAGCTAGTTACATACAGGTCGACCTAATAAAAGCGTGTTAAAAATGTACGTCGTACTTCTCTTTCTAACTTAGGTGTTAAACCTATGCGAGAAAAGAAAAGAGCTTGTGTCGGCTGTAACAGGGTGTCACAGTGTAACAGTAACATTTTTTTATCTTATTCTAACTAAGTTATCTGCCATAAGGATTAATGGAGAAAAGCTTGTGACTGTCATTTATGGGACTTTGTTCTCGTGGAACAGAAGCTGTTATTTCAGTTTGTTTATCACAGTTAGAGTCTGTTATTTTGTGATACCTGTTTTATTTAGCTGTTACGATAAATACGCCTCACTCCAAACAGGAATATGATATCTTTTAGCAAAAAAAGCGTATTAACCCAGCCTGTTTCGG
The DNA here is from genome assembly GCA_949152395.1 of Agrochola litura. NCBI lineage: Eukaryota > Metazoa > Arthropoda > Insecta > Lepidoptera > Noctuidae > Agrochola > Agrochola litura. The sequence goes on along the minus strand of OX424508.1, from coordinate 20,523,456 downwards.
CCAAACTGAATTTTTTGTTTTTCGATTTGCTTTAGAATTCTAAGAAGTGCAGCTAGTTTCTTGGGGAATTCTTCAAGTGGAAAAATATGCAGTTTGGCGAAAACTATAATGATAATTCCCCAGATGACGTTATTTAATATATATACATACCCATTTCTACCTCTAATGCTTCATATTTGGATTTCCATGGGTTTGTTTTAAATGATGATGACATATATATAGTTCAGTTTTTTTTTTTGCAATTATGCACTATAGGCTATAGGTACCTCTACCTACGTTATGTATGATACATGACGGCGCAGCAAGTGGCGCCGTCTAGTTTTGTTACGAAGTTACTAGGAACCACCGAAGAGGTGGGATAAGAGTGACACTGGCTGATTACTGTCACTCTAGCAGAGCGTCGCATCGATGGTTGCGCGGCGGCTCTCTTCCGATGACAGATGATGTCAGGGGAGCCGCTGTCGTACACACGGCTACACATCAAGCTATACATTTCCAGTCTAAGCTGATCTCGCATTGTATAGAATTTCCGTACAGTGCGAGGTCCCTTATACTGGAAATGTATAGCTTGATGTGTAGCCGTGTGTACCACGTCCACGACGAACTGCTCCGAACGATTCCGGCACAATCCTGATGATATTGAAGCTGCTAAACCACTAATACGATGACCACTTCTGGTAAAGGCTAGATACACATAAAGGGTCATAGCATTCCTGTTCAAATAATTTTAAACTAATAAAATGCACAAACCACAAAATACGAACACCTTGCCCCTTCACTGAGGGGTGAAAGATACCGTTATCGTAACCAACTGCCATTACAGACTTCATCGTAATTTCACAGTTCGACAATAGATTCAAATAACCTACTCGAACACAAATTTTCCCCGAATTTCAAGTGCGTATATTTTTTAAGAAAATACGTCTATCCGCCATTTATAACAAGGAGTTCCAAACACGAACGCGCATACAGGGTGTACTAACAATTTTGTGTGGAAATCATAACATTATACGGGTGCTCCCGAGAAAATATTAGCTTTGTAACCGAGCGAGTTTATAGAGATCGTTTCGGATATTTGTGATATTGTAAAACAAGGTTTTATGCGGCTGGAATGTTGTTCTTTACGCTCTTTCATATGTAACTGTAGAATTGTGTCTGTAAAGGGGTAAAAAAGTATAAAATATACAAAGCTGTGACATTGCACACAGTATAATCTGTGGAATAACGGTGTTGGAGTACATGTTCTGATTTTAAGCTACTGCATAGCTTTTATCGCGGGCTTTGAGCGCGGCGACCGAATCTAGAAATTCCGTAACGTAAGGAAAATAAAACCTAACACCCCCATTCCGCCTACCATGTAATGACGGTTCCCATGACAACGTGATGTTGTCATGGGAACGTAATTTTTGTTTTATGTCATCACGTCATCATCCCAAGTGTAGCGTTGACAAATAGGAAGTATGGAGGTTACAAATGCTATGCAATAGCTTTACCGCGGCAGTCCCCGAGTGCCACACGTTTTTTTTTAATTATTTGTTCTACCTATGAATTGTATTTACTTACTTCAAGAATCAAAACTAATACCATTTGAAACTAGTTAATCTTCTAATTTGACGTTAGGTAGGTACTTAAGTACTTTATACCGTTCCTTTACACGTGACTCAGTATAAATAGAATTAGCATAGTTTGCTAGCTTAGCATATAGGGCTATAAATAACCTGATTCTCTGTACACACCGAGATTAAGTCCCGATAACATACTGCATCACGATTTTAACTTAACAACTGCATAATCAATACAATTATGACACTGCACCCGTCAATTCCGTGTATCTACAATTTCCTGATAAGTTGCATACACAGGGTGTTTTGCATACTACCGTACAAGAACCGGTTTTACGAATAATATGGTGAATTATGGTAATACGAATAGTTTCTGTTCCTGTAGACGTTACTGGTTGATAATACTGTTTCGATTTGCATAAAATATGTTAAGTAATAAGTGGGAAACGTTTTGCTTGTGTGGTATTTGCGGGTGGTGGTAGGTGGTATAAATCTTTGCGATTTATGGTGCTAAAGATGACGCGTGGAGCGCTTGTGTGGTCGTGGGTTTATGAAGGTGCTTGTTTCGATGCAAAATATTTAGTGCTATAAGCAGGTCTTCTATAGGGGTATTTTCCAGAAACTCCACGATCAATTTACTGAGATTTTATCTCACGTAGGTATTTGCTAGAAAACGATAGTGGGAGTTTCAGGAAACGCTTGAAGTTATAACCGGTTTTTTTTCTTGTTAGGTACTTGGATCCGAAATTTATTTAAAGAAAAAAATATTGAAATGGTGCCGTTTTACAAACCCTAAAAAGAAGAAGAGGTGTATACTATTAAAATTTTACAGTAAAAATACTCAACACAACAAAACAAGAGCATAACAACACAACTCCCGCCACTATTCGCCAAACAAATCAAAAAGGTAAAAATTGACCTTTGCTACCGACCCGTCACTTCCGGCCGGCCCGACACCGGACATTCCTGCCATAGTCTCTACCGGCCAACGACCCATAGCTTCATGGTAAAAAAAGTTGCACATCCCCATCAAAACCGGTTTCGGTTATTGCAATTTTTGGTCTCCGATGAGGAAAAAAGTCATTATAAGTATTATTAGTTCCAATGATTGGGTAAATTGTGAGGCCGTTTAATTTGTAACTTACTTTGAAATTTTTTAAGTTGCGGTGAATTTCACTAACTTGAACTTAGGAGCAAAAAGGAAGGTATTAAGTCGTAAAATAATGCTAGAAACCTTTGGAAACGCTGACTTCAGTATTACTTCAGTATTGGTTTCTTCTTGTGACTTAGTATAAGTACCTAATATTTCTGTAAAGATCACAGGAACCGATTTTAACATTTCGTTCGCCAGTAGAATGCTTTATTATCACTGAGTAACAGGCTATCTAAATTTAAACTAATATTAAAAGAGATTTGATTTTTTGTATGTTTGTTTGTAATGAATAAACTCAAAACTACTGGACCGATTTAAAAAATTCTTTCACCAGTAGAATGCTATATTATCACTGAGTAACATAGGCTATAATTTATAAAGATATCACGTGGGGGAAGACCCTGGCGGAAGCTAGTGTAATACACTCCCTTTAGGGTAGTTTTGTAAAAAAAAAACCAGTGACACTCCGGGAGTGCCGACAGAAGTAAAAACTTGATCAATTTTACTGTGCAGGATCGCCTTGGTAGAAGAAAAATACTTGTATACAACATTGGTCTGTAACCTTATCTAAAATAAAGAGCACAATCGCGTTCCCAAAAAAAAAATATACTTCCAAACCTTTAAAATAAAAATACTTGCATATAACATTGATCTGTAACGTAATATAAATAAAGAGCACAATCGCGTTTATAAAAATGAGGTGTCGGTAACGGTGTCGCGAATTCAATTGTTTTTCCCACCTCAAAAATGCCTAACGCGCCTAAAGAAGTTTTCACTTAAAAAAAAAGGCCTTTAGGCAACATCTGGATCAGGGAAGACCTCAAAATAAAGTAAAGTAGTAGTTGAGTAAAGGTTAGAAAGATGTCAGACTAAATTACAGTTAGACATTAAATTGCCCGGAGGCACAGAATCCTTAGATGAAATAAATTGCCCAAAATTTTCCTTCTGTTTTTAACTTATTTCTTACAAATTTTTTGTAGTTGACGGTAAAAATAATGTTACAAATACAAAAGTTACGTATAATAAAGTTTTATCTAGTCCACGAAATAATTTATAAAAAAAAACAATGGTACTCCGGGAGTGCCGACAGAAGGGAAAACTTAAAAAAAAATTGGCACCGCGGTAATCAACGCGTTGATGTCTTTTACTCCACGGTGTCGGTAAATTCCGTTACAGTGTCGCGAAATCAATGGTTTAGTCCCATCTCAAAAATGCCCAACGCGCCTAAAGAAGTTTTCACTTCAAAAAAAGTACACACGAAAATTATGTGATTAAATTACAATCTCATTGCCAAAACACGGTTCAGTAATTTAACAGTGAAAACTTACGAAACAGCTTACCTGTTTCGTACCCAATTCAATCAATCAATCTGCCTAGCCTTTTTCTAACTATGTTTGGGGTTGGCTGCGAGTCTAACCGGATGCAGCTGAATAACGGTATTTTGCATGGACCGACTGCCTATCTGACCTCCACAACCCGGTTTCTGGGTAACAGGATAGGGAGTTTCGTACTCAATTATTACATTCAAAAGTTTGATCAGTATTTCGTCACACAATACATAAAGGCTCGCGCATACAGGAGCGACACGATGGTGTGACACTATTCTGGTAGAACAATTTCCATTAAGTTTTCATAGAAATAGTTCTACTGCTATCGCGTCGCGCCTGCCTGCGAAAGCCTTACACTGGGAGTGGCCTTTTTAATATCCATGCTTATATTTCGGCAGGAGTCCGCTTCTTTTTAATTTCCTTATTTTTTTTTGCATAACCCCCTTTCCTACCACAGCAAATTTAAGTAATTCCAAAACCCAAAATATATGGCTAAATCCGAAAACCGGTTTTAAAATATAAAACTAAGGTTACCTAAATCCGGTAGAACCAGTCTTCTACCACACGTATTTCTTCTAAACATAATCTCTGTATTTTACAACCAATGTCTTTATTACCGGTATACCTTCGGGAGCAATCGCGTGTGGTCTAAATATACTAAATGTTATGCAAGGAAGCCGACAACGGAAGGAAGGACGCATAAGGACCCGTACACATCCACGGTGCATTCTACGAATAATATGAACCGTACATCTAGAACTGCACTCTATCCGGGTAGGATCAAATTACTAAATAATAGGTATCGATTCTGAGAAAAAACAATCGGAAAACAAGTGTATGATAATGGGAATTTTGTGACATATAACCACGTTTAATTAGTTTTCGAAACGGATCTCTAGAAGGATCTGATTTTGCAGTAAAAGGGAACAGTTTGTGATAACATTAAAATTAGATTAGAAGGCTCCATACATAATGAATGATGCCAATTTCTTGCTAAGTCATCAAACATTGTCAAAGAATTCGTCGTCCTTCCATTGTGAACTGACCCCCTCCTCGCAATAAACCTATCCACCAGAAAGGTCAATATATCTTTACATTTTCTTCGCTTAACCGCAGTTTGAAACTCAAGTCACGAATGCGTTCAAAATAAAGATTCGATTGTTGACTCATCGACGTCAGAATCGTAACGTTTTCCCGCGTAAAGTCAGCAAACTGCAAACTTAGCAAACACTCGTTAAATTAAAACATTAGGCTTTGAACACTCTTATCTGTAAACAAATACGGGTCAGTTTATAGGGCTTTGTGTTTAACGTGATAGCAAAAAAAAAATGTCAACGTATAAATAGTGCAACGGTGCGTTCCGCGAATTCGCTGCGTTCATTTTCCTCGTCGACTGGAATGTGCCTCCTGACGTCATTTGGAACGCACCTACAAATAACACGGACGAATTAGATTGTCTTCATTCTATGTTTAAATTAGAATTGAAAGCAGGCTCTAGGAATAAGGAGTATGTTATAAACCGGACAATTTGAAGAGTTATGCTGTTGTGTATGGTTTGTTTAGGTTGTATGTCTGTTTAATTTTGTCGGTTATCGAATGCAGGATAACGGTTCTTATAAGTCGAATGACCGATAGGAATGTTTTTATTAGTTCTAAAAAATAAGGTGGTTTTATTACTTATGGCATGGAATTTACGCTTATGGTGTATTTGGACAGGTGATATACAGACAGGTTACATGTTTATGGAGTTGATGTAATTTTAGAAGTGAATATTTTCTTAATGACGCTTTTAATGTCTTAATTAGTAACGCCATGGATAGCTTTTATTAAGATACGGTGGTCAGGAAACGGTTGCTGGCATGTTTGTCTGTTAAAAATCACCCATTTTGATTCCGATTAAAGGGTGCGGCACATTTGTAACACCCTGCGCGGGCTCATTGGACAATTAAGGAAATGAGGCCCCATGATTCGAAAAGCTTTATTTTAAGGGGTAGGGCATCGTATCCTGTCTGGTAATATCTCATTATGACCGTTTATCGTTGCGATTATTATTGAAAGGCCTAAGCTCTGTTAACATTTACGGGTTCATGTTTTATAATGAGACCTTCGAGTAAAGAAACAAGAAAGATTTTTTTTTTCTGCCCAAATATTGTTTTTACGCACATTATAAAATAAACATAACTCACTAAGAAACTTAGCCCAAATACTTGTCTATCATTAATTTTTATAAAACTACCTTGTATAACTGGAAGTATTGTTGATTTTGAAGTGAAAACTTCTTTAGGCGCGTTGGGCATTTTTTAGATGGAAAAAAACGATTGAACTCGCGACACCGTTACCAACACCTCATTTTTGTAAACACGATTGTGCTCTTTATTTATATTACGTTTCTGATCAATGTTCTATTCAAGTACCTACTTATTTTTTCTTTAAAGGTTTTGGAAGTATTTATTTATTTATTTTTGTAAATGCTATTGTGCTCTCTATTTAGATAAGGTTACGGACCAATGTTCTGTACAAGATTTCCTGCACAATAAAATTGTTCAAGTTTTCACTTCTGTCGGCACTCCCGGAGTGCCACTGTCTTTTTTTACAATTTTTTTTTTTATTCCTTGCGAACGAAGTCGCAGGCGAATTGCTAGCAATAGTGATAAAAACAAAAAGAGAAATTAAAAAGCTACAAGTTTAACAATATTAGGTATAGTAATAGTAATCTACTTTCGCGTCGTGTGTTATGTTACCAGTCTGTTCCAGCCTTAACCACGCTAATTCAAAATAAAAATATTTTATTTCTCATAAACATACATGGGCATTTATGAAACGTCAGAAGCGGCGATGGCACAGTATACACTAAAATTTCGAAGCGCGTCGTTACGGCCGTTTTCTATGAAAACATAATACTGTTACTTGATTATACTGTGACGACGCCAACTAATTCAAACAAAACTGCGATTACCAGAAAACGGTAAAACCATTTAAACATAATTTATCAACAAAAGAAAGCGGATGTCAGACATACACTGTTCTTTACAATAACATGAGACAAAACGCTAAGTAAAGAAATATTTCAGAATCATTTGTCCCCCAAGACCGTCGTAAAATAACGAATAGGCAATAATTAGTCGCCATTTTGAAAATCCAACAATGCATTGTGAAACCGAAACTTTCCTATTTAAAAGTCTTTAAAATAACAAGGATAATATTTGCTTCTCTATCTTTAAAAACCCAAACCATTTTGAACCTTATCACCAGTTCTGTTACGGTGTACAAATAATGTTGTGTGCAAGCAAAACAAAATATCGTGTAAAATTATCATTTGGCGGCTAAAGACGAGCGTTCCCAGGTTTACCATTATTCTCCTAACGGTGATGTAATTGATTGCTTACATCAATAACTTTGCAGTCTCCACACAATGGGAAGATAAGCAATGAGTCATTTTAATCAATCTTTAGTATAGAAACCATTTATAAGTATCTAATTTTCTTTATGTAATTGACAGAGGTTTGACATCCTAGTGTTCATATGTTAGGTCTAATGCCTTCCTGTCCTTTGTTAAAATCTCCCTCTAGTGGAAACGGATTTTATGGAAGAACAACTTGCGTAGGTACAAGTTACCATCATCACCAGCTTAGGTATAGCAGGCCAATGCTCGGCATAGCATAATTTATCGGGTATTTAGTCTGAACGGCCCAAAACGAATGGACCGCGGGCCATTCGACCGTAACCAAAAATTGACAACGTTCCAAAGGACCGGTGATAAAATTATTTCAAAATAAATTTAAAGGGACAGTCACATACATTGTGATAGTCGCATAGTTTATGAATAAATTAGATTTCTTATTGTTTAAAAATTAATTATTTATGTTTTTACTTTTTTTCGAAATATATATTGAAAATACATAATTAAGTATATATTTTGTTGATTTGTTTCTTTAAAATGATTTTTAATTTAAAATGATTTAAGTAATTGCCAAATTTAACTTCTGTCAACATTTTATATTATTGTTATAGGAGATAGGAGCCTTTTGGCGTCGTACAGGACTTTCTGCTTTTATTTTAATGTTACTTTGTTTTTTTATTTATGTTTTTATGAGTGTTTTATTTTAATTTGTGAATTTTTGTTTTTTCTTTATTTCCTGTGCGATTCTTAATAAATACTTTTTCTTTCTTTCTTTCTTTATTTCTTTCTTTTTTTAGATACTTCTCTCAGCCTTTCGCATTCTATTGACAAGGCGAGAGCTGTAAGGTGTGGCATAACACCATCATCAATACCTGGTAGACCACTAATCGAACAGTGGTGAACCAGCACTTATAATAATAATCATTTGTATAGAAGACGAGTTCCAATAAATGACGGGTCATTTCAACGTCCACCGTTGGATTATTCCACACACCATTATAAAATGTTCCGGTTCTCAATTCGCGATTTTCGATATTTTAGGGTACTGTGGGTATCGGAAACTGCAGTAGGACTATAGGACATTTCAAGGAATAAAAAAAATTGGGACAGGAATTAACAATAAAAAAGGTTTTTTTTATTTCCTGTCCCATTTTTTTTTCTTTCTTTTCTTTAATTCAATTATTATGATTGTCGGACAATTTTAGTATATTTATTAAATGATGAGAGCAGTGGTGGCTCAGTGGTAACGGCCGCGACTTACAAGTTGTAGGTCGTAGGTTCGAACCCAGACAGGCGCTTTACTTTGTGTAAATTAATTTATCACCACTGCTCTCAAAACGGTGAAGGAAAACATCGTGAGGAAACCGGCATAACCTAGAACCGAAAATTCGAAGACATGTGACATCTACCAACCCGCACTGGGCCCGCGTGGTGGATTACGGCCCACTCCCTCTCACAGAGAAGAGGCCTGTGTACCAGCAGTGGGAACATTATAGGCTGATGATGATTAAATGATGCTTAACTGGATTTGAATTAAAGAGCTTTCATGATATAGTTCTGTTTTCGTTCTGTTTTATCTCTCAAAATTCGAGATAGGAGATTATTGTCGAGGTCTTCGCCTTAGTTAATAACTTTTATGTTACAAAAGTTGAATTAACAAATAATTGTCCATATTTAAAGTAGTCCAGTTTGGGCCTTAAACTAGCTTTCATGAGCAAGGATTAATTCATTATTTATTTATCCATTCATCTGGGTTATCCAGTCATCCAGTAGAACCAGCCCCGCTGTCATGCTATCTTGTAATTTTGTTGGCTCATTTTTTCTACCACGCCATGAATTTTTCACATAGACCATACCTTGCGCGACATGACAAAAAATGTTGATAAAAACCATGATGTCTTATAATATAGGTGTCCATATAAGGAATAATATCATTAAGCTCCCGACTCACACTTGCCCGCGTTTTTTAGTGCTTGCAAAGTCGAAATACCAGTTCGCGTGGTATTCCAAAAATTCGGACTTGTTTGCCGAAGACATGTACGGCATATATTATATCTAGACACGCGATAGCGTGTCGAGCCAAGTTCCAGGCAAGACACGGCTGCAGTGTGTTATATTACACGAACCATTTGGAGCCACTTTTGACCCCTTAATAACTCAAAATCTATGTAACATTAGCACATGAAATTTGGTTTATTTATTAAAACCCCTTAGATTAACTAGAACTCCAAATTTCATAAATAAAGCTCAAACGGTTATTGAGATATTAACGTCTAAAAATCGGCATTTTTATCAACCACATAGCCATGGTCATCAAAAACCTTTAATCCACTTCCGGATGACCTATAAAGTTGAAAGGAGATTTCTCGAAAGCAGGCCCACGGTATGGTACTGTGTCAAAGCTTATTTAACAAAAATTATGTCGTATTTTTTTCAAGTTAAGTCGTTTTTTTTTTTTATTTCTTTCTGCTAGCATTAGAGAACCTAATTAATATTTATTTGGTTGACTAATTGTAATTTTGTACATCCGCCATTCAATCCTAACCTGAATGTTGCCAAATGACAGACTATTCCAATCAAATAATTTGTAATCGATTGAAAAATCGATTCTAACCCACATGGAGTACGTGGAGTATCCACTACACGAGTATGTTTCAAATGCTCTATTGTTCTATGTTTCTAATTATACTCAAATACTGTAAAATTATGATTTTACAATAATTAAAATATTATCTGGTCTGAATATACTCAAAAACTTAAAAGTGTTTCGAGACAGTAATGTTATTTTATAAACTAATCACCAGTGATCGGAGTAGGTAGATTGATTTGGTGTCAATGAACTGGCACGTATATATTAGTATGGATATGCCTCCGGGATTCCGGGATTTTGAAATTATTAAGATTTTTTTAAGGAATTTCAAATGTTGTGATGTGTAAAATAAAGAATACATCAATATGAATAAGAAATGTTTAACCCTTTTGCTGTCTTTTTAATAGTATATAGGTGATCGGACTCCAAGAAAAGGATAGGTATACTGTAAACAATATAATAATTTAATATATTTTAAATGTTTATCTATCGCATTCTATAAATTTCTAATGTAGTAGTTTAAAAATCCTTACTTTAACAATATTTGATTAAATCCCGTAAGTACCAAAATGAAATCCCGGAAAAAAGGCTTATCCATGTTATGATTTCTATGACTATTCATGATGCGAGTACCTACGTAAAATCAATCTACCTACTCCGATCACTGCTAATCAGCCAATCGATTTCGTCAATCGATTACCAAAATAATTAAACCTGGTAACATTGACACCATGCATAATGTCAAACTGTCAAAAAAATATCTGTCAGATCAATGGCATTGTTGGCTGTTTGTTTAAGTTGATTTGAATTTATTTTTCCGTATTTACTTTATAGTTAAAATTACGTTACGATTTAATACTGTTAATTTAAATTGAAGCCAGACGAACTATTGCTTATCTTTCCATGGCCCTGGGTAAGTTTAATAAGTTCTTTAAATATTTGTTGTAAACACCCGTTCACCTTTCACTATTTTAGCGTATTGTATAACCTCATTGATTTTAGCAGCCTATTAGTAGAAGGCCTATGTTCAGTCAGGGGTACGTCGCGCGTCGTCAGCTGTAAATTTCTATAGTATGATGTAATTATATTACATAAGTAAATACACTGAATTTTTTTACCTTTTTCAGGTATGACGATGACATGTGTTATTGCAAGACTTGAAATTATTGATTATATTATCTACAACTCTATCCCAAGTATTACTTGCTCATGGAAATCTAAGCATATTATGTTTTGCAAGTGGCATGTCAATTGCAAGTCACAGAAGTCATCAGGTTAGTGTTTTTAAAATGGCAGAATTATTATGAGTGATATAATTACTAAACAAAAGTAAATAAACAACAATAAGAAGTACTTTCTTACTTTCTAGGTCATACATTTGGATAAAGTTTGTCATTGAGAGAGGCTGCTACCAGAGATGTTTATAGACAAGCAAGTGATGATAAAAACAGAGCCACCCTAGAGTTTAAGAGATTTACCCTTAGGTCAAAACAATAATCTGGTTAGGGCCAGAATCAAATCGTGACGTGTGAGCAGCAGGACTTGGTGTACATAATTATTGATAAGTGAGCAAAATAGGACAAATCGTTTAAGAGATCATAATTGCTTATTACTGTTTCGTGGGAAAGCGTACACCTACCACCTACTGTACCTACGCTGCTTTCATACCATGACTAAGTTATGAGAATGAAGCTGAAGCCGTTTTAAATTCTATGAGAAATAAAATGTTTTTAGTATTTATTGTTGTGTTATTTGTTAGAGTAAACCTTCCTATAGAAGCGCTGAAAATGCTGCTATCAATAAGATTATTGGTAGCACCAATAAGATTATTGGTAGCGGCTAAAATAATGTTTATGCCATTAAATGTTTCATATTTAGCGCGCAAGATTATTAATTTACCTTTATAAAATTGCAAGTCTGTAAATGCAACAATCGCCATTTTGATGACAGTCGAGGTCGAGGCTAAAAAACATAAAAATTGGGGATTTCGAACATCCAAACTCCACCACAAGGACAGTGACTATTACAACATTTAATTATTTGACAAATTCATCCATTGTTCAAGTTAAATAAGTAGTGGTAATGAAGTTTTTTAATACCAAAAGTCGAAGTTTCGCGCCAATCGTGCGTGTTTACATTTTAACTTTTCACAATTAACACTCATACACATGTAGATATGATTTAAAATGTGACAAATATGATTAAAAATATTATAAGCAACTAGAAAATGCCCAGATCTTAACTTATTATACGAACACACGTTCAATAACACGTAATATTCATTACTACTACTCAATTTGTGATAAAAATCGCCGATCATTGTTTTTTTTTATTGTAATGATGTGCGAAAACGATTATGCCAAACGTTTTTTTTTTTTTTCAATTTTGATTGTCTCGATTAATTTAGGTATATGTCGAATGTCTGAAATCTATACTTGAAAATTTAAATAAAATTGTTTTAAGCATTAAATACAATAAGCATTGTTTAAAATAATTATTTATACTTTTCTAGTGTAATTTTAATCGTTTTTAGGACATTCAATATAAAACGAGTCAACAGACAAGACGTGGATAGATACTTACCTCATTTATTGAATTTCGCGCCGAATTGTTTCTACATTTGAATTTAAATTCGGAACGTTGTTCAAAATTATTTTTAATTTATTGGACAATTATTTAATGTGGATTTTATTTTTGATAGTTTGCTACAGAATGCCTAGTATACATTTTTTAGGTAGGCAAGAAAATTTTGTTCGGGAATTATGTTAAATTAATTCTATAAATTAGGTAGGTATTCCGCAAACACTTTTAAATGACGTCTATATTTTTTGTTAGTTGTATGACTTTGGTAGGATTTTATTTTTGATAGTTTGCTACAGAATGCCTAATATACATTTTTTAGGTAGGCAAGAAAATTTTGTTCGGGAATGATGTTAAATTAATTCTATAAATTAGGTAGGTATTCCGCAAACACTTTTAAATGACGTCTATATTTTTTGTTAGTTGTATGACTTTGGTAGGATTTTATTTTTGATAGTTTGCTACAGAATGCCTAGTATACATTTTTTAGGTAGGCAAGAAAATTTTGTTCGGGAATGATGTTAAATTAATTCTATAAATTAGGTAGGTATTCCGCAAACACTTTTAAATGACGTCTATATTTTTTGTTAGTTGTATGAGTTTTGGTAGTATTTGTTTTTAATAGGATAATCTTACTCGAGTAATAGAAATTGCTTTTTTTTTGAGGTAGTTTCAAAATGAAATTTAAAAAACTGCCCAAGTGTATGTTGGAATACGCACAGTGAAGGGTTCCGTAATTGGGATGAATATTTACGCATAAACATTGCATAGTATCAATTTTATCGACTGCAAAAATAAGTTTGTGTTTCTCAAAAACTATAAAAAACAAAGTTAATTCTGCGGTTGTAACCGAAAATAAACTGTATCTCAAAAACTATTGACGTCAAAAGCAAAGTCACTTAGAAACATCTTTAACATTTTAATTATGAGATCCAACAATACACGCTTTATATGCATAGATTTTTTTCATTTCTCGGTTATATGTAGGTATGGAGAATGCCACCCCCACTATTATGTTTATCGTAATTTCACTACACCATTGTTTAACGGTGCTAAAAATACACCTTTTTTAAAATTTTCTTTATTTAAAATGGCTGTATGACATCCGGACACACGGACAGACGAACTTGACGAAATTAAGAGGTCCGTTTTTTTTACGGATTTTGATTATCAAGTTTACAATCGGCATGCAATTGATATCTATGAGAATTGATCTACAATATTATTATTATTTGGAATAGCCGCCATCTTAAAATCCAGAATTTCCATCTAATTCGATATCAGCACTATCTCCCGAAAATGACAGTCATGACGAAAAATTTTCAAATAGTGTTAAAAACTGCCACTTGCTCACTTCAGATGGCGCTGATCTCCAGCGTCTTATAATTTGACAGCTAACTATACATTTTTGATTCGAATGCTAAAAGTTGATGTAAATTCCAGAATTTCATGACTGAATTCAAAACACCCCGTCGAGTCAACTGATGTGTCACGTGTCAAAATCTTGGTCCTTAATGTTAGGCGGTAGTGAATTCATTTCATTCATTCTCTGATCTCGAAAAACGTTGTTACAAACCTCAGGTTGGTATGATCAAGGTAGTTTGTAGGTTGGTACTGTGCTTGAGACGTTTTTGAATTGATAGATCGTATGACTATTGTTTTAGGGACTATTGTCGTTTAATATAGTAAATAGTTAAGGAACTTTGTTCCTGACGGGGCTCCCCGACTGCACAAGTTTTTTCAAATAATAATACTTACCGCGCCGGCTCAGCGACCTGACATCATTGCGGACAATTGTAACAATTGTTACGAAAGAAATACCTACATTCTTACACAATATTGCTACGCATATTTGCAAAAAGAATTTTATAGATCACGTTTGATTGACAAATGATAATAATTTCTTTACAAAAAGTAATGATATCCCATCAAAAACATAAATGTGAAAATGGGAGCCAAGTTCAATAAATATGGTTGTTGACTTCGCCGACAAAAGAATTGAGATCTAAATGGGTGCCAAGTTCTGTAGATAATCCTGAAATTTATTTATAAGAACATGCAACTTTCTAAAATAAAATTAAAACACAAATTCTTGTTTTTTCTGCTATAACAATGTTTGCTATTTAAAAATATAACTTCTTAAATTTGAACAGTCGAATTATTTACACAAAGCACTTAGGATAAATTGAAGCTCAAGATTTGACTTGGCTAGTTTTTACCAGCAAGCTGAAATTTTAGAGGAGGAAGATATTTTGACCTTACAGTTACAATAAGACACAGTATCTTGCGCATAATATAAATATGCCTAGGCAGACAGTCAAAGCTGTAAACAGTTATAATAAGAAACAGTAACTTGCGCATAACATAAAGAACAAAGATATCATCATTTTATTTTATTTATTGAACTCACCAACAATTGAGTATACCGATACAAAGATATGAGATACATCCAATAAACTTATAGACTAGAGTACCAATTTCTTACAGGTCACATCATGAATGACTTATTTGATGTTGAGTGCCTACTTAAAATTAAATAATAATAATTAAATATGACTAGGTAGACAGTCAAAGCTGTAAAGTCGATGAAAAAAATAGCGTCCAACTGTTAGCCGCTTAATGCACGCACACTAGAAAAGTAAAATTACAGCACAATGACGTGGCGCGAGTGTAAGACGTAGAGGTAACGCACACCGGCATAAAAAAGTTACTCTGTTTATTTTAGTTCTTTTGCACCACGACACTGTAGACAAATATAAAATCAAATATAAAGTTGTAAGATAACTTGTATGTAAAAACTAGCCAAGTCAAATCTTGAGCTTCAATTTATCCTAAGTGCTTTGTGTAAATAATTCGACTGTTCAAATTTAAGAAGTTATATTTTTAAATAGCAAACATTGTTATAGCAGAAAAAACAAGAATTTGTGTTTTAATTTTATTTTAGAAAGTTGCATGTTCTTATAAATAAATTTCAGGATTATCTACAGAACTTGGCACCCATTTAGATCTCAATTCTTTTGTCGGCGAAGTCAACAACCATATTTATTGAACTTGGCTCCCATTTTCACATTTATGTTTTTGATGGGATTTATATTACTCAATACCTAGGTCGTTGGCCTACCTGCAATCGGCGTGTTTTGATCGCTGTGTTGCCATTTAGAATTCTATACTTGTTGCTTTTTTTGGACCTACTTACTTATTTTTGTGTGTGTTGTATTATTGAAGGTGTGACTGTTTGTTTATTGTTTTAAGAAATGTGGCTGAGTGTGTGTGTGTGAGTGTGTGAATTGTAAAAGAAAAGAAGGAAAAGAAAGAAAATTCTTTTATTTGCTAAACATGACGCAAAGAAAGATTTAACAAAAAACACGTAAATAACAAATTGCGGGATATACGTCACATCCACGCAAAACGGCCATCGCTCAGCATTATGCTGTGACCCCATGTGAAACAGAGCCCCAGCGCTGGTTTTCAGCGACAGCCGGCGCTGGTATGGTTATGTCCTTTGCGAGATCCTGGCCACGAATAGACGATTTATTCTTTATTGTAGGGCTAGAGTCTCGAGACTTATATTTTCTGTCTCGAGAATACCGAGACTTGATTTGATGAACATGTGATTGATAAAGTTCGAAAAATAGCGAAGTTTTTCAGAAATATCACCAACAAAACAAACTATACTAAGGAAATACGTAGACGAAGAGTTACAAGACACCACCACAGACAAGTAAAATTAATAATTGGTTGCAAGACGAGATGGTCCAGCTTCACTGAAAATCTTGAAAGATTTCTTTTAAAATGAAGATATGCGTTCGAAAAACTCTGATTGATGAAGGATCCGGAATAGAGTTCACTGAATTAGAGTATATAATTGAAAGCAATTCCAAATTCACTTGGTATCATGAAACAGGCCTGGGTACATTTTTTTTTTGTTTGGCAGGTAGTTTAATTTGACGGCACGGTTGGCGCAGTGGTTAAGCGATTGACTGCTGCGCTGCGTGTCGCGGGTTCGATTCCCGCACGGAACAAATATTTGTATGACCTACAAGTAGTTGTTCCGGGTCTGGCTGTTTGTGTATGTGAGTTTAAATGTTTGTAAACGCACCCACGATACAGGAGAAATTCCTAGTGTGGGGCAAAGTTTAAAAAAAAAAAAAAAAAAAAATATTGGACACGTATTTTTTTCTTTTTTGACGTAATCAAAAGATTACGGCGATACGTTGAGTTAAAATGTGGCATGACGTCACGTCTTGCTAGATTTTATACTGAGTTGTGACGTAGCGAGCCCCCACTCCCCAACTTTAATGCGTGTTATCTAAGTCATTGTTTATTAATATGATAAAACAAAAAATACGTGTCTAAAATTTTTTTTATTATCTAAAGGACGGACTAAATTGTATTTCCTTTTTTTTGCCTAGGCATCATCCCTATTGACCTTTATTTCTTTGTGGATTCCACACTAATATTGGTTTATTGCTTAGGTAAAGTTCTTGAAACATCTTTATCTCTAAAGATGTTGATTTTCCAAAATTCGAAGAACTCTATATATAACCTTTTTCAGATAAGTACCTACTGAACTGCCTTCCTGCTTTTTTTTATTTCATGACTGTTTTATGAAGCTGACTGCTGCTCTAAAGCTGGCTGATTTATCTGACGATATAGTGGTCAAACGCAAGTCTATCTAAACTCAAACTCAAAGCATTTATTTCAATTAAACCATTTACAGGTACTTTTGAATTGTCAAGGGGTCGGTCAGTCAGAAATATGAAGCTAGTTGCCAATTCCAAAGCGTAGTAGGTAGGTTCATATGGAGAAGAACGGGCAAGAAACTCCACGGACACTCTTTTAAATCATAATATTGTTACAAAATATTGGTTACATCATTCGTGTTGAAATTATACATGTGAGAACAATGTAGAAAGACGTGCATAAGTGCACAACTACATATTACAAAGAAGGGTCAAACTCATCACAGACGTAGCTATAATATATATTCTGTGTATAAAAATTAATATAAATCTTAGCATTTATTTTCCATAGTAATCTTCGAGCGACCTCAGACAGAGCTATATACATATTTGATAGATATAGCAAGACATATTAATGTATATTGTGGTATAATAAACTGCAGACAAAATGAGGGCAAAAATATATATTATAGTGTAGCTACCGTATGTGGTGGCTTGCTATAATATAATATATACACAGTATTTTTTTTTTTTTTTATCTTGTCACAGTGTTTGTTGCCATACTCCTCCGAAACGGCTGAACCGATTTTTATGAAATTTTATATGTATATTTGGTAGGTCTCAGAATCGGTTGTAATCTTTTTTTCATACCCCTAAGTGATAAGGGTGGTCCACCCCAAACATTTATATGGCAAAACAACGTTTGCCGGGTCAGCTAGTATTAATATATATTATAGCTGCATCTGTGAGGGGTTTTAATGATACATATTGTTTGCTTGCTTATCTGTACCATGCAAGATCTTTTGATGATTTTTCATTTATCAAGCAGATCGTTTACGCATATAATTAGTACAGCAAAGTCACGGGGCATTGGCTAGTGAAGAACATTATTTGCGTCGCATTGTTTTTCGATTACATTCTCGTGCTAGATTTTTATGATCTAATCCGGATGTCAACGAGCGCCAAAGTATTTGTTTTTTATTCAAACAAATGTTGATAACCCCGCTGTTTTATTTAAGACTGGGTTTTATATTTAATCGATTATATATTCTAATTGATTGCAGCTGATGTTTTTCTTAGGTGATATATCGACCTAGCAGAATTGTAGCAGGATACTATTTAAATGTCGGTAGGTACAGACGCCAGCACATCAGGCTACTACAATCTGTCAAATTTATTTAATAGATTTTCAACTTTATTTCTGAAGTTTAAGGTTCAACGTTGATTGGGAAAATTTGACAGTTTCGGGTAGCTTGATGTGCTGGTAGCGTCTGTACCTACCGACTTTTAAATAGTATCCTCTATCTAACGATTTATAACAAAACATTTTCAATGTTTTCGATGAATCTACGACGACAATTAATATTTTTTACATACACATAAATAAACTAACGCCTTCTTCCGATGGGGGTAGGCAGAAAATACAGAATGCCACTTGCTACGATCCTTACGTGTTCTTAAGAGGAAGCTCCCTAAATCTAATACTTTTAAACGAGCAATTCTTGTATATGTGTATATAAAATCAGAATCTCGGAAACAGCTCCAGCGATTTTCATGAAATTTAGTATGCAGGGGGTTTCGGGGGCGATATGTCGATCTAGCTAGGTTTCATTTTTAGAAAACTACCATCCAGATATTTGTATATTAATTTGCATTAATAATTTGAAACAGTCACCAATACAATCAAAATGGAACTTTAGTATATGATTTATTGGTTTTTTTTTCTTTCCATGGACAAGACAGTTACACAATTGGAACATTTTCGCTTGATTCATTTTTTATTCGAAAATCTTGTCCTTTTTTATTTAAATTTTTAAATAAAATGAAGTTTACTCGGCTTTTATGTCTAAAATAAGTATTCACAGCACGAAAATATAGTTTATTATCCAGCCACAAGATAACTTTTCTCTAGATCAGTTATTACTTTAGTTAAAATAATTAAAAAAAAAACGTGTTCGAACACGATCAAAGAGCGCACACGAGATTCAACTTTATTACTGATGTGTTAGCGTTTAGCACATAGTGGAGTGGCGGGGTCAATGGGGGCGGAGTTTGCGTGGAAATTGTGTTTAGAGTGCCTGAGCAAAAGGAATATTCCTTTTGATTCTTTTACGTTCATATATATCTGGTCATATACGCACGTGAGCCGGTTGCGAGTTCTACGCCCCTGAACTTTCTGAAGATCAAATCATATATTCGGGAAAGTGTCTATAAACAATAAGGTTTACCCCTTCTTCTGCAGAAGAGCAATCTCTGTACCAAGAGTCATTTAAGCCAATTAAAAGTAAAGTGCTTTCCAAAACCTAATTAATTACAGGCAAGCGCGAGTGCGGTTTTATCAAAACACTAACTTCAAATGTACAGTACGCGTAGTATGACCACCGTAGAAACGGGTTTTGTCGACTGAAGAATAGAAAAAATGACAGATAAACAATCACAATCTGTCGTTTTGTCTATTCTTCCGTCGACAAAACCCGTTTGCAGGTTGTTGATTTTATCGACAGCCGTAAAGGGACAATTCTGATGAATTTCCCGTAAATAACTGGGTACTTATTTATGAAATACACAGAAAAACCCATAGGTACTACAATCAGCTGCTTAATACACACTTTATTTTGGTTTCAAATACACACACACAACAACAACACTGACTATTATTATTATTACCTACATAAATATACCAATACCCATATATTAACAAATAACCCAATGACACATGAATCCTTAAATAAACGCAAATCTTACCGTTATTTGCAAATAAAACAACTAATTATAACAAAATATTGTTATTTTTGGACGCGACGCAATAAATTACTATTGTTTTTATTTTCGGAACACAGATCTGGAGTCCGCCATATTAGATTTGGGGTGTAATGTTAGTAAACAAGGTTCAAGGCTCTCAAGGTTATTCATTTACGAAATAAATATTCTTATTTTGTGAAGAAACAATATTTCTTACGACTTTTTTTCTTTGGCAAAGAAATTATTCAATTTCTCAATAATATTGTAGCGATTATGTCAGTATGCTAGCCTTTCAAATTCAAAATTCAAATTCAAAAGACATTTATTCAAACTAAGCTGAGGATCAGCACTTTTCGAACGTCAAAATTACATAAGACAATCCCCGAAAAACGCCCACCCTTCACCACTTCCTAGTGCCTTTAGCTGGGAAGAAGAAGTTAGCATAACTATGACAACAATTCCGTCTGCCAAGTGCTGTTTGTATGTCATTTTCCACGTTGATCGTCAATGTGGTGGTTGAACCGCAAAAACAGATAGCCGAATTTCAGACAAGATTCGCTTAGTGACCGTATAAGACCGAATAAAAGGACTGGTAATTGTTCTACAGTGAAGTTTTCTTAGAATTTGTTTTATTTGAGTCGCGTCGCTCGTGTTTGCGGGAGTCTTAAAACCGAGCCGTAGCAGGTAGTGGCTCTCAGCAAAACTCATAAGCCCAGGAAACACTAGGATGAGTAATTATATATACCTGCTATTACCAGGAAAATTTTATATAACATTTAATACACCATAGTTATAAAACAAGAATAAAAATAACTTCTTTAAACGATACCTTTGTCCCTTTAGTGATCAACAAAGCGAATTTTTCCTCAAAGCCCGTAGCAACGACTGGGAAACCTATAACACGGCTCAAACTTCTTTTAATGAACTATTATATTTATACAAAGGTTCAAAACACCCAATTAGTGGGTCTTTATCACTAACATAGATTATACGCGGAAGTTAGGACCCGATACAGAACCGCAACCTTCCTGCCTGCTTTTATCGTGGCCATGAATCCCGTGGGTAACGTGCTTAGGGGAAACCCGACTAACGTAAGTGATATCGTATCACCTTTCCGCTATAATCTAGAAAAATAATTAGGTTGATAATTTTTCTTGGTATTTTTATATACACGTCACACACTCGCCTTCTTCCATAAAAATATCTACCGTCTCTCCATTAATCCATTGCCTACTCAAGGATGCATATCCGGTATGGCTCGCAAATCCTTCCTTATCCTGAGGGCACGTCTTCCCTACCATTACCGCGCCCCCCGGTCTACTCTCTGATATGCAATGGCCTCTGTAGCACCATGAAACATGAGACTCCAGGGGCTAGTGCTAGTGCTAGGCGTTTGGGGTTCATTCGATTTATCTAGTCTGGTTAAACCACGCTGGGATCGGTGGGTTTCATTCATTTCATACCATTCTTTCACGTAAACTCTCGCCTTCTTTCCAATGGGGTTAGGCAGAAACTACAGAACGCTATTGCTTTTTTTCTATGTTGGGGAATTCCCCTAAAATTGGGTCGCGCTACAAGATGACTGATGCCGTCTGTTGGGACAAGTCAACTCAAAATTGCTATTGGTCTTTTCTTAGAACATTTCAGTTGATCCTTTTAGAGGTTTTTAGTTATTTCTATAACATCTTGTATATTGTTGGAATAATATAACACTTTCACTGTTCACAAAGTAGACACGATAGAAACTTCCGCTGTAGCAAATATATGTACCAAGGAGAACTTATTTCAATGTTAATAATAATAAAATATAAATGGAGTTACGATCAATAATGATGATAGTATTGATATCTACATGTTTATGAAATACATATAAAAAATGTTGCACTAAAACTATCAGCCCTAAGTTTTTATTTAGTGACTGGGCAACTACAGGACTCAGGAAAAGTAGGGATAGACTTTTCGAGCTGTATGGCCTTAAGCCTTATATTAACACGGATACTTTTAATAAGTATGTTGCTACTTACTCTAGAACTTTTAAGAACACTTGTAAGGCAGCTAAAGCCTTATACATTAGCAACAAGGTTAAATCAGCAGACAATAAAATACAGACAGTTTGGAAAATTATCAATAATGAAACGAACAGAAACAAAAAGCATAATTCTGATTATACACTGAAGAAGTCATGTGGTGGTCTCATTTGCAATAGCAAAGAAGTTGCTCAAGAATTTGTAAATTTCTTTACCAGTATCCCACTTAAAACTACTGAAACCTTAAATTCCTCGCCCTCGCTCTCTTTTGATTTAGTAAGGGCCAACGTTTCAGCATGCCCGACTGAATTTAACTTTAAGCATATTAACCCCATAACAGTAATAAAAGCTTTTAAACAAATCAAGATCAAATTGACCGAAGATCTTTGGGGGATGTCCATTAAAGTCTGTACCTCCATAATTGAGACCATAGCGCCTTACTTAGCTTTAATTTTTAATTTGTGTGTGGATCAAGGAGTCTTCCCGGATTTAATGAAATACAGTAAGGTAATACCACTTTTCAAATCCGGGGACAGTAAAGACGCCAATAATTATAGACCCGTATCCGTGTTGCCGGTATTCAGCAAGGTGTTTGAAAAGGTAATGCTTAATCAAATGCTCAATCATTTTAACACAAATAAAATCCTTCACGATCAACAGTATGGATTCACCAAAGGACGTTGTACGACCGACGCCGGTGTAACCCTATTAAGACACATTTTTAACGCGTGGGAAGAGGCTCAAGACGCCATAGGGGTCTTCTGTGACCTCTCCAAAGCATTTGATTGCGTCGATCACGAAACCTTACTCTTGAAACTTGAGCATTACGGACTTGGAAAACTTGCACTCAATTTAGTAAAATCTTATTTAAATGATAGACAACAGCAAGTTCAAATAAACGGTATCAATTCACTAGGTTTAAAAGTAAAAATAGGTGTGCCACAAGGCTCGATATTGGGTCCATTCCTCTTCTTAGTGTATATAAATGATCTACTCCATTTATTAAAAAATCAACCACAAATGGTGTTATTTGCTGACGATACTTCTTTAATTTTTAAGGTAGATAGACGTGCTACAAATTTTAACGACGTAAATAACGCCCTACTGCAGGTCCAAAATTGGTTCACTGCTAATAATTTAGTATTAAATGGAAAAAAAACAAAGTGCATAAAATTTTCTTTACCAAATGTCAAAAGTAGTGATTGTGAGATAGTATTGAATCAAGAGAAACTAGAATTTGTCGACAAAACTGTTTTCCTAGGGATCACGCTCGACTCAAGGCTGCAATGGGGTCCTCATTTAACATCCCTTGCAGGACGGCTAAGTTCAGCAGCATATGCTGTCAGAAAAATCCGTCAATTTACTGATGTAGATACCGCGAGGCTAGTCTATTTTAGCTACTTTCATAGTATCATGTCGTACGGTATTTTACTGTGGGGACGGGCTGCAGACATCGAGTCTATTTTTATTCTGCAGAAAAGAGCGATCAGAGCCATATATTATCTCCGCAGGCGCGATTCTCTAAGGAAACTGTTTAAGGATATTAACATCATGACGGTACCTTGTCAATATATCTATGAAAACATCATGTACGTAAGAAAGAATTTACATCTTTTTAGCAAAAGAGGTGATAGACATAACTATAGTACAAGAAATAGGGACCTATTAGTTCAACCAGGTTTCAGACTGGCTAAAGTAGATTCATCTTTTATGGGATACTGTTTAAAATGTTACAATAAAATTCCTCCCCACATACTTCAACTGAATGAGACGAAATTCAAATCTTGTATAAAACGCACACTATGCAGGCAGGCATATTATACGTTGGGGGATTACATCGCTGATAAAAATGCTTGGCTCAATGCTGGTCCTGCTCCACAACTAATTGATTAACATTTGCAAATACTGTTGGAGCTGCTGAAGATTGTAAGACTATCTTTGCATTGTATAAACTCAATCTCCATTGTATTATATAATTGCATAGCACAGGTGTGAGTACTATGTACTAAAGAGTTACCATTTACCGGGTAATATGTCTTGCATTGACTTGAATCTGCCCTGGTGGCTGTGAGTATGTCATGCTCACTCAAATGTTTCGCTGATGGTGGCGCGTGTGTTGGATCATTTAGCTCCCTTCAAAATGGTTGAGCTGAATGGTGCTAATCCATGCGTCATGTTCGTGAACGGGCGCCGTCAGTTGGGACTGGTCATCTCTTAGCTGCCAGGGCTTATTTTTATTTTTATTTTTTGAATTGTTCTTTGTTTTATCTTTTTATTACGGACGCTTCTAACATGCACGTCTTTCTACATTGTTCTCACATGTATAATTTCAACATGAATGATGTAACCAATATTTTGTAACAATTTTTTATTTAAAAGAGTGTCCGTGGAGTTTCTTGCCCGTTCTTCTCCATAGGTACCTACTACGCTTTGGAATGGGCAACTAGCTTCATACCTATTTCTGACTGACCGATTCCTTGACAATTCAAAAGTGCCTGTAAATGGTTTAATTGAAATAAATGCTTTGAGTTTGAGTTTGAGTTTGAGTTGCTCAAAACTTTTAATACGCTTGACAGTCATTTTTAATAGGTACACTCTTCATCTTTGGTTGCGTTTAAAAAGTAGCATCGTTATGTAGAATGGTTTGCTTCGCGCGACGAAAATGGCAACATTTTTGTCCTTTGACTCGTGATGTGTACGAACGACTTTCAAGTAGTGAGAATACAAGTATCTGGATAATACCACCGTTTTAAAAGCGACATAGGTAGACGAGCGACATTGACGAATGCGACAAGTACGAGTGTAAACGCGAGAATTGGCCTCCTGGGACCACCTTCTCATCATAAAACTAGAAAATTCTGAAAATAATTTTCAGAATTACGTTTTACAATAAAGTCTCCAGATGGCGCTATTGGACACCGCTAGATCACGTTGTCGCTGTCGCTTGCCGAATAGTTACAACTTTTTCCCGTAATTATAACCATTGATACATATCAAAAAAGGACATATCACATGTATCAATAGCATTTCATGAGTAGGTATGTATTTCTATTTCATTGATATCACCAAAACCACAATATTAATGCATAAGGAAATTGCCAGAACCACCCGTTTGGAGGCCCATACCTAGACAGCATTGTAAAATGGACTGTTTTGATGAATCGATGTAATAAAACGTACTGGATAGCTGATTTTTACTATTACTTCTGCAGTAGCATTATGTTTACTATGAGGAGAACTTGTGGTTATGTTTTAAAGGATTTTATTTTTTGTCAGCGTAGGCCAATTTGTCGCTTCTTTTTTTGAAGTGAAAACTTATTTATGCGCGTTGGGCATTTTTGAGATGGGAAAAAACACTTGAACTCGCGACACCGTTACCGACACCTCATTTTTGTAAACGCGATTGTGCTCTTTAACGTTACGGATCAATGATCTATGCAAGTATTTTTACTTTAAAGGTTTTGGAAGTTTTTTTTTTTTTATAAACGCGATATTGCTCTTTATTTAGATAAGGTTACGGACCAATGTTCTATACAAGTATTTTTCTTCCACCAAGGCGATGTTGTTCAAGTTTTCACTTCTGTCGGCACTCCCGCAGTGCCACTGTTTTTTTTTCTCTCGAAATGGCAAGAGCTATAAATGTAAGTATAATCGTGGCTAAGTAATAACAGCCGCACAGGTCGATCGATCAAGTTAAGCCACGCTTGCCACGGTCGTTTCGTGGATGGGTGACCGCCCATTACATATCGAGACCTGGTAGTGATAGTGAGGCTGATTTCCTAGGGCAGTGGTTGGCAAACTGCGGCTCTTTGGCCTATAGTGTGCGGCTCTGTACTAATGTCGATGAGCGCGAGTCTAGATACGCGCGGAGGCGGAGTTTCGGTCAAACTATATTTCAAAGATTTATTTCCGAAGTATTTTCACCAAAAATTAACAGGACACCGAAAATTAATAATTTTACTGTACATTTCAAAGTTTTCCAAGGTTAACTTGTTAATAATTTTATTAAGATGCCTTCATCATATTATTATCAGCCGATATGATGATGAAGGTATCCTACTTCTTAGCAAGTTAATTTTAGGAAGCGTTGTGGAGTAAAAGAGGATAGGAGTTTTAAGGATTAAGAAAAGTGTATTGAGACAGTTTAGACACACAGAAAGGATTGGCTCTCACAAGAAATCTTAGTAGTTATAGTGATATTTGGCTCTAGGTATTTACTAATGAGTTTGTCGACCACTGGCCTAGGGTGCGCGGTACTTTCTTGTGCAGTATTTCTATTTTCTTAATATTCCTCGGGAATCATCGCATTTCCGAATACAAACGAATGCTAATTTCCATGTCCATCAATTATTAGATTTATCTTGTATAATAATTTAAATTCAGAACTAAGTACTTTAGTGTTGTTTTGTTTTGATTTTCGTGTGAACTCTATAGAGCTGTAAATCTATTTTACTATCCGTCGTACTTGCGACTTTAGCAGCTTTCCTACCATTTTTAAAATGAATTACATTAAGTTAAATGAGTATTAACAACTCTATATACTTCCAAGTCGATTGAGAGCGTCCGGTCTGCACCAAGTGCAAAAGGCAACTGATAGAAATCCGATAGCTGACGAAACATGAGGTTTGCCGAGGGACATTAAGAAGAAATAAATAAGTTACGCACCTTATAATTGCACTTTATCATCTTTCCGTCTACGTCATTGTCAAGAATATGAATGAAAATGACAGTTCGAAAAGGTGACATGCGCCCGCCATGCGGGAAAGGAATTTGTTTGACAATTGCTCAATATTATCGTTATAGTTTATGCCAATTATGAATTTATTTATTATCTCCTTGACCATATCACCACTCAATCAATCTGCCTAGCCTTTTCCCAACTATGTTGGGCTCGGCTGCCAGTCTAACCGGATGCAGCTGGACACCATTATTTTACGTGGAGCGATTAACTATCTGACCTCCACAACCCAGTAACTAGTTAATACGATAACCCTTGGTAAGACTGGTTGTCAGACTTTCGGGCTTCTGACGACCCGTTACGACTGTCAAAGATTCACGAATGACAGCGTGCCCGTGTATCTATCACCACACGAGGTTATTTCATCATTTAGCTAATTTCTTCCCGTATCGTGTTTCCGGTTAGACCGGAAGCCGACCACAAACATTGCTGGGAAAAGGCTGGGCAGATGATGATCATGTTTTTATAATGAAAAACAATCTGTTTGCCTGTAGGTGCATAGGATACAACTTACCACAATCTGACCAGTTGTTTTTGATATTTGCGAAATCGTTCGACGGACGTGGTCAGATAAATATTCATGCATAGCGATAATACTTTCATTAAAAAAATATCGTACAAGGCCGTGTGTATGTTGTGTTTATTATACTCGTATATAATAATTTAGAGGCTTTGCTTCCTTAACTTTGTGCTGGATAAAGGGTACCTAATTTATCTGGGTAAAACACATTAATAGAATTACCTATAACGATATATTTGGAAAAATATAAACAGGTAATTAAATACTACATTTTGTAGTCATTCGTTTAGGGAAAGTGGATGAGTAGGGAAACCAGGATTTTTTTTAGTTATTAAGGTATTTACAATGCAGATGTGAATGGAAACGCCGGGGGAACCGCTCTATAAGGACTCATAGTGACCTTATTGGTGATGTTCTTCAAAAAGATCAGGTGCGTAGTACTCGCAACCGGCGTGCGTGTATGACCAGATGTATGAACGTAAACGAGGCAAAAGGAGTATGTAAGGATCGTAGCAGGTGGCGTTCTGTAGTTTCTGCTTACCCCCATGAGAAGAAAGCGTGAGGTTTTGTAAGTATGTATACAGGGTTATTGTTTATATGTCGGCAATCCATTAAGGGGATGTAGGAGAGGTAATTTACAACAAAATGACCTCTTTTGACTCCTATGCAAATGTCAACAATTTTCGAGTCATTTGACATTTATATTTTTATTTCATACATTTTAAAACATAAAATCTCAAATTGCTCGAAAATGGTTGACATTGGCATACGGGTCATCAGGGGTCGTTTAGTTGCAAATGACCTTTCCTACATCCTTTAACGGATTGTATAACCAGTAACCCTGTAAATGTTTTTACTTTCTTAACTAAGTTTTTTTTTCTTCACGTGTCGATTGGACTGAAATATCCGACCAGAATGGAGCCACCTGGCCAGCGCTGTCATTGGCTTCTTTTTGATCTTAGAAGGTGCAGTTGGTTGTGCATGATGGGCAAGAAAGAGGTATCGCATATCCTGTGAAGAGGCTCCATACTGGCACTTTGTGTTGGAAAGGGTCGAGGGAACCCTATTTGGCCTAACCCCCCTAACTAAGTATGAATGTAAAGTAATTCTCAAATTCATCAAAAAATAGTTTTCATGGCTTTTCTATTGAACCAATTTTGTTTAAAAATTAACGATAGAATACCTACCTATTTTTCACTCCGGAAAAGCAAAAGTTTCCACGCAGACAAAGCCAGTAAAGTAAGTAAAAACTGAGTATGTTAACAGAAAAGTACGACGCATCTTGGTTGTCGCACGCTGTGGTGCTGGTCAGAAGACCCCACCCACAGCTTTTTATTTTTTTGGGTGGGAAATTATCAAATAACTTCTCCCGCTCTGGGCGGAGCGGGAGGTGTCAGACTCTTACTGACTAAAACCCACCCGTGTTCCTTCGGGTGCCCTGTTGCCGGGGGCCACGATTTCCCTTTCGGTTTTATTCGCAGCCCCGGCAGGCATCGGCCCTAGCGGATCCCGTCAATTCTGCTGACATCTCTGAGGCGCGCGTAGAACACAACGCGCTGCCGTCGACCCGGGCCTGGTCCTTATCGGGCGGCGAGCTAACACACAGCTAACCTTACAATTTTCTTTTTCTTTTTGTTTACTAACAATAGTTTTTAAGAACAATGTTACTAACAATAATTGGGCCTAGTTGCCGTAAATAAACAAATATTTAATTTAATTTTAATAAAAGCCTCTGATATAGTATCTAATTTAAACCTAAGAATTTCCATAGAAACAACGGTTTAAAAATGCTAATAAAACATTGTTCATATTTCGCGATGATGCGAATTCCTAACTTGTAAATTAACACTCGATATTGTCAAATCGTATCCTATTACTTGAATTCCATAATTCTGCCATTTTTATTTCAAACTTCTGTAACCGCTCCACATATTTCCTTTTTAGTGCTCAAAGAACTCTCAATTTTATTTTTCTGGCAATAAGGTGCAATTTAGGTGGTGTAGCGTAAGGACATACGACATTTTGTGAAGGATAGGTTATTGTTGTTTTAGAAAGAATTATGTATTTTGTGATGACGTCATTACAATATCCCTTTTGTTAGGAAGTGCTTTGACAGTTCCGTTACAAAAAATTGTACCTAATTGTTCTATTTACTTCCAAAATTCATTTTATCTT
Organism: Agrochola litura; assembly: GCA_949152395.1. Classification (NCBI taxonomy): domain Eukaryota; kingdom Metazoa; phylum Arthropoda; class Insecta; order Lepidoptera; family Noctuidae; genus Agrochola; species Agrochola litura. The sequence goes on along the minus strand of OX424508.1, from coordinate 20,493,959 downwards.
CGGTAGTTGTAAAAGTCTCACCGTGACAATTTCTAGCATCAGGTGGATTGACGGCTTCATCTAAGTGTTCACGGTGAGGTTTTTTTTTACAGAAAAACACTAGCATAAACAGTCTTCAATGTTCCCACTGCTGGGACTCAGGCCTCATCTCTGTGAGAGGGAGTGGGCCGTAATCTACCACGTGGGCCCAGTGCGGGTTGGTAGATGTCACATGTTTTCGAATTTTTGGTTCTAAGACCGGTTTCCTGACGATGTTTTCCTTCACCGTTTTGAGAGCAGTAGTGATGAAATAATTTACACAAAGCGCCTAGATTCGAAACTAAGACCTGCAACTTGTAAGTCGCGGCGTAAAAGCACTATAGGTAGGGTTATATTTATTTTAAGTGGCAATACGACTAATAGAAGATGCAGAAGAAAAAGTACTGCAGTTACTCGAAATAGAAAGGGTTAAGAGCTACTTCTTTTTTATCGTGTCGACAGCAAACAGAGAATTCGATTTTGTTGGCCCAAAACTACGCAACTTCCACATTATCGTTGGTGACAGCGCAGAGGTCACTAAAGGATCTTGTGCTTTAGACGGCCACGACTCCGGCCAGTCGTGGCCGTCTGTCTAGTGGTACGCGGCTAGATGGCCGTTGCGACCAAGTGCGCGGTTCGTATCAGTTTTTAGGGTTCCGTACCTCAAAAGGCAAAAACGGAACCCTTATAGGAACACTCGTGTGTCTGTCTGTCCGTCCGTCTGTTATAGCCAATTTACTCCATTTATAATGAACCGATTAAGTTGAAACTTGGTACTTACACATATGTATTTCTGTGACCCAAATACGGACATGTCATGTAGGTAACTTTAACAAATGAATTTTGAATATGGGTCACTTTGTGTGAAAAATCAAATGAAAGGGTATATTGTGAGGATCTCAAGTATATTTTTTTTTTATAATTATAAAATAAACAATTTTAGAGATATTTAAAAAAAATTATGAAAATTGACCATTATTTCCAAAATTACTCGGCCAAAAATTTTGAAATAATACAGAGTTCTTCACTCATAGATTACAGGAAAACCTATAAGAAGTCTATGATCTTAAAATAACATGGTAAATCTCTCAATATTGTACGTACAAACTTACATTTACAGTTGGAATGTATGGGAGAACATGTTTTTCAACGTTTGATTTGACCAAACACTTGATAACATTTTATAAACCAGCCAAACTGCGTGATAGTTTGTCGGCAGGATTAGCGCTCGTCTTAAAACATTTGGTAATTTATCTAATTAAACATCAGTACAAATAGTATAAGGACGGTAAGAATATTTTTGTTGAGTAGAATTTATTAACTATTTTCACATGTTGCGACTATTTCGTTCAAAAGTTCCGCTTTTAATTTATTTCCCAGTGCTCGCCTGCTAAATAATTATATAGTTTATCTGGCCGTGGTCGCGGTCGTGGCCGTCTAGTGCGCGAGATCCCTAAGAGCTATACCTCACCGGGATGCCATGGCGACGTCACCAGGTCGCGCTGCCAATTAAATGTATACAGCTCTATGGTGGGATGCCTCACCTGGAGTCGGCTTGGTTACGCAGTCAACCATAAATTTTGTTGGCGACGCGACCTCGTCCCGGGGAGGTATGGCTCTTAGGCTGCATTTTTTGGGGCAGAGAGGGTAAGATAAGAAGTGGGATATATATAGTTTGAGCCATAGCTCCTCACCCTGATGCTGCACCGTCGAGGTAGTCCCACTTTTCGAAGTTGTAATTATATCTTCCCACTTAGGTTCGGAGGCGGTTCAGGTAAAGATAACCGACTTTTAATGACTTTATATTAAAGATCACGTCTGAACGAGTGTCAATGATTTGGAAAAAAATACATGTTAAATTAGAGCATTTTCTCAATAACTTAATATCGGAATATTTTAGATTATATTTTTATATTACATAGTGAAATTAATTTGTAAAGTTATGTTTAATGCAGATAAAAACGAAGAATCACGCAAAATCTATCAAGCGTATTTTTCTGAAACTTTCATCATTTTAAAGATAATTTCATTATTGATCTTTTAGTATACGTGTTTTATTAAAATAACTTTTGTGTTATGTATATAATAAAAAAAAAAACAACCGACTTCCAAAAAAAACACTACAAAGTGAAAAATAACTTTAATTTCGGAAGTCGGTGTCTTGGGTTTTGTGTTTTCGTTTTTTGCCACCGACTTCCGAAATTAAAGTTATTTTTCACTTTGTAGTGTTTTTTTTTGGAAGTCGGTTACTTAATTAATAATGCGGCTAATTAATGGACCCTGTCGGAAGATCCTCGCTTGGTGGATAAGGGCTGAGAAATGATTATGGTCTTCAATGGCAATCATATCATGTCAAAGCGTTCACTGCTAGCCAGTGGACATCTTCATCTAACCGACAACCATCAACGAAATCTCCTGAAAATTCCTTTTTACGTTATTAAGATCCAGACCAATGATCAGCGACTGTAGTTAAAACTAACTTGGAAGTAAGTTTGTCGTGAATATAATTACTGGGTCAAAAGTTGATCAAGTTGTTCAACTTATGGCAGGGTGCCAGCGTTAACTAGATCAGCGAGTAAAGTTTGGGCTATGGCCGAAATAAGGGCAAAGATTTTGTGAGGCGTTCAGTCAGCGTAGCGTTTTAGTTACGTCATTGACTAACAGGACTTTACTGATGGTAAATGAAATGTCTGAATGTTTTAGCAAGGAAACAACACTAGCCTCTCACGTTCCTACTGCTGGAACACACACGGGCCTCCTCTCTATGAGATAATGCGAGATGCTGGATTTCACATGTCTTCGAATTTTCTTCATCGTTTTGAGAGCAGTGGTGATGAAATAATTTACACCAAGTAAAGTGCCTGTCTGGGTTCGAACCCTTGACCTGTATGTAACTCATAAGTCGTGGCCGTTTCCACTGCTCTATAGATATAGATATTATTGACTAACTCTTCAAATGGAGATCGTGTATCTATTAATACACATTAATCAAATTAGAAAAATCCGCCGTCCGCGATTAAGTCGTTGGTCCCGGCTGTCATTCGTGGATCTTTGACTGTCGTTACGGGTCGTCAGAAACCCGAAAGTCTGACAACCAGTCTTACCAAGGGGTATCGTATTACCCAGTTACTGGATTGTGGAGGTCAGATATGCAGTCGCTCCATGTAAAATACCCTGTCGGCCGCTATGGCAACTGATTTTCGTAACTAGTTGTCAACAAAAAAATAACTTTCGTTCTATGCAACCGGTTGCCAAAGAAGAACTTTATTTCGTTTTTGGCAAACAGTAGCCACTATCGCAGAAGTTTCACAACCAGTTACAAAAAAAAAAAAAATTCCCGATTCAAAAAGAAAGTTATACAAGCTGGTATTGAGCTGCGTCCGGTTAGACTGGAAGCCGACCTCAACATAGTTGGGAAAAGGCTAGGCAGTTGATGGTTCAAATTAGAAAAATTCTTAAACTTTGTCACTCCAGTCAACTCCAGCTTATATAGACATTTTCACTACAATGGCTTTCAGTCTATAGCTCAGCAGATACTTACTCATAGGTAAGATTACACCAGATCGGTTGTTAAACTTACAACAAAAGTACAAATAAATAAACAAATAAAACCTAACTCTTTTCAAGTTTACAAGCCCTATAGGAACCGAACCAAATGATTCCCACAACCTTATAATCAATATTATGTGCTTAAACTTTGACGTACATCCATTTCCTGGTATCCATGTATAAATTAAACAAATAATATCATTTCAAAGAACATTATTGTAGTCAATATTTGCCGCAAATAGTAAAAATCCTTGGAGGAACATATACAAATACAGGATTCTGAGATGTTATTCTATAACCGTAAGTTTACCTAGTTTATTGTTATTGTAAAGGACAAAAGATTTAACCTGGCCTTATGATTGTATTAGAAATCGTTAAGAATGTATAATCAGCCTATAATGTTCCCACTGCTGGGACACAAGCCTCAGAGGGAGTGGGCCGTAATCCACCACGCGGGCCCAGCGCTGGTGGGTAGATGTCACGTGTCTTCGAATTTTTTGTTCTAAGGCATACCGGTTTCCTCACGATGTTTTCCTTCACCGTTTTGAGAGCAGTGGTGATGAAATAATTTACACAAAGGCTACAACTCGTAAGTCGCGGCCGTTATCGCCTGGGCCATCACTGCTCTACATTTGCATTGCATTTATTTAATTATACCTTTAACATTTAGCAGGATATCTATTTAATTTTGTTCCATCAATTTAATTTTTCCTTAAACCTTGAATAATGCAACTTAGCTAGAACTATATCTCGAACCATGGCAAAACTGACCTCATTCATAGAAATAGATTTTAAAAAAATAGTGGCACTCCGGGAGTTCCGACAGAAGTGAAAACTTGAAGAAGATCGCCTTGGTGGAAGAAAAATACTTGTATAGAACATTGGTCCGTAACCTTATCGAAATAAAGAGCACAATCGCGGTTACAAAAAAAAAAAAACTTCCAAACCTTTTAAGTAAAAATACTTGCGTAGAACATTGATCCGTAACGTAATATAAATAAAGAGCACAATCGCGTTTACAAAAATGAGGTGTCGGTAACGGTGTAACGAGTTCAATTGTTTTTCCCATCTCAAAAATGCCCAACGCGCCCAAAGAAGTTTTCACTTCAATAATTCCTATAGAAGTGTAGCTGGGCATTGTCGCAAGCATGGGCGTTATCATCATTTCAGCCGAAAGACGTTCACTGCTGGACATAGGCCTCCCCCAAACACCGCCACTTCGACCGGTTCTGTGCTTCTCGCATCCAGCGGATTCCTGCAACCTTCACGCGATCGTCACTTCAGAACCTTTCGGCCCCATCGGCCATCTGTTCTGCGAAGTATGTGCCCTGCCCACTGCCACTTAAGTTTGGCAATTCTTCGGGCTATGTCGGCTACCTTGGCTGGGCGTATCATACGCCCTGAATCTGTAGATGAATGCACGCTTGCATCACACATCACTAAACACATTTAGCGCTAAACAATAAAAAAACAAATAGTTCTGTTTCTGACCATTGCTGACACAAAAATGACAGAGACAGAGTGATCTATACATAATCTGCCTAGCCATTTCCTAACTATGTTGGGGTCGGCTTCCAGCCTAACCGGATGCAACTGAATACCAGTATTTTACATGGAGCAACTGCCTATCTGACCTCCACAACCCAGTAACTGGGTAATACGATACCTTTTGGTAAGTTTAGTTGTCTGAGATTCGGGTTTCTGATGACCCGGTACGACTGTCAAAGATCCAAGAATGACAGCCGGCACCAACGGGTTACCATGCTTTCCGAGGCACGGAGGAGTCTCGGTATGTAAAGATGGTCACCTTTCCACTGACCGACCGCCGCGGCTTAAAGGCGATTTTGCGAAGTGTTGCTTCCGTACGAAGTATTCATTTTTCATTGCCTTTGACCTACTATTTTGGGGTCCGAATGTGGCTCAATATCAGTATTTGGCTTGGAGATTCTTTTATCAGACCCTCGCAACTCTAACTGGGCAATACCAATATCCTCAAATTAGACGAATGCATAAATTTTCGGGTCTTTCATAAACACTGTAATGTAGACGGTCCAGAAGTTCTATCATTATTAGTCTTTTTGAATAAACTATTTTTAGATTTGGACATCTTACATCGGTTTGTGACTTTCGGGTACCTACCAATAATAATCACAGGGACCAACTATCCCAGACACGGAGGAGTCATCGTTATTCGTAAGAATAAGTAATAAAATCGGCCAGACACTAGAAGTGATATAATTACAAGTCATCGCAAAAATTTTCAAAATTATTTTAAGAATAATTTTCATTTTATACATATTTTTTAGATATTAAATGCCTGGTGCGTTGAACTATAAAGTTCTTTAAAAAATATTCCGTAGTCGGAAATGAGTAAATTAGTTCTTAATATGAGACATTAGTAGTCGCCCAGCACTTACAGCATTAGTGCTTTTGACAGATGTCGTATCTTACAACTTAAGGTCATCACGCATTTGTCAACGCGGATTTGGTCTGCCACTAATGTCAAAATTTTTGTTTAAGAAAAATTTTACAGTTTTTTAGGGTTCCCTACCTCAAAAGGAAAAACGGAACCCTTATAGGATCACTCTGTTGTCCGTCCACCAGTCTGTCAAGACCCTTTTTCTCAGGAACGCGTGGAGGTATCGAATTGAAATTAAAATATCAAACACGTAGGTCTGTGGTCCCTTGGAGTTCTAAAAAAATCAAGCTTCTAAGTCAACTCAATAAAAAATACGGCCATATATGCGGCATATTTTGATACTCGCAAATAAATCAATACCTACAGGGTACTTCCTGTTGACCTAGAAACATGAAATTTGGCAGGAAGCAAGGTCTTATAAAACAAGTAAAGGGACAAGTCCGAAAATCGTTAATTTGTAAACAAATAAAAAAAAATGCGGTTACAAACTTACATTTGCAGAGAATTGACCATGACGTATATCGTTGTGTATGGGAGAACATGTTTTTCAACTACAATGTTACAAGTTTGTTTTTGCGATCAATTCATACCAACTACGGAACCCTTCATCGTGCGTGGTTCGACACGCACTTGGCCGGTTTTTTGTACACAACTTTGCCCCACTTAGTTTTCTCAGGTATCGTGGGCTTAGAAAAACTTACTAAAGACAAATCTATATTTTAATACTTTATGAGTACCTAATATATTATATTATAAAGAGGAATTGAGTAGTATGTGAGTTTGTATGCAGGAGGTAATACTACTAACTAACTACTGCTCGGTTTCCTAAAACTCTTTGACCAATGGGAAGCTACAGTATTGTCGAGTGTCACAGCATATTTTTTGTGTTAAAACAAGAAATTTCACGAGGGTGAAGTCGCGGACAAGCTAGGACCTGGAAAAATTTAAAATCCGAAATAATAGTTTTTCCATGTGCGAATTGAACCCGCGGTCCGTAGCGTATATATTGGCGTCTTAGCTCCTAATCCAAACAAATCGTACCTTACTTACTAGTAGCTATCATTTTAATTCTGCAGTATGTCCTGTATTTACTGTACATTACGGCATTAGGCCCTCTTTTCTTATTGAAAAATCATATTTATTAATACCAATGAGATGGTTATTTAGGTAGCTCTACATAGCTGGTTATTTTCATACCAACTCATTTATGTCAGAAACATCAACTTTGCTGCGAATAATATATGCAACATAGTGTACTTAGCTTTGCTAGTCACTAAAACATTGTAATAAATGTAATATCTATACACATAAAATTTGCTACATTAACGCCTAGTCGCCTAGGGTTGTCCACAAAAAGGTTATCATTCAAATAATCCGACGACGGCTCAACAAGTGAGTGACAGCCCTCGCCATCCAAGATGGCCGCCGTCTGGAAGTCAAGAGGACGGCTTGTCGTCTCTTTGTTCGCTTTTTGCGATGTAGTACCTTGACCTACCTTTGTGATTTACTGGGGTCCGGCGCGAGTATATTAAATTTGTTGCTATGGCCCCGAATTGTAGGTACACCATTCAATTTGATGTCTGTGTCTTTGAGATGAGATCGGTATGAGAATAATAGGGATAACTGTTAAAAACTAGTTGTTGTCTGCAACTTTGTTCACATGCAATTTTCAACTCTAAGACCAACTACGATGCAGTTTCGATATACCTTTTCTTAGGGCCCATGTACCACAACCACACCACATCGCAGCGATAAAAAGTGGGCAAGCAGTGTTGCGTTGTAGTTGCGTTGTCACTTGTAGTTGCGATGAGGTTACGTTATGGTTAGTGTTTGGAGACAGATCGACTCCGGCTGTGATAGTGTCGTCGCGTTGTGGTTGCGTTGTGGCTACGACGTCGCCTTGATGTTGTCGGTATCGCCGTATCCGTGTGCCAATTTTCATCCAAATCCGTTCAGCCGCTAAGGCGTGAAAAGGTAGTAGAGAGACGGACAGAGTTGCTTTCGTATTTTTCTATTTACAGGGCTTTGTCGCTTAGCAACCACATCGCCCAGTGCAGAAAAACACAAAATTGTTGATGATGATCTTCCTTATAACTAACTTGTATAATTGTTTAGCCTTATCGGACATTGGAAAAGCAAGGATGGTATTACTTAAGCCAGTATTAATTTCAATATACCTTTTATATCGTCCGAAAACATTAATTCTAGTAGTTTATTCCGGACACACTCCATCAGAATATGGAAGACACCAAAAAAAAAAACAAAATATTTTATTTCACATAAACCTACAAGGGCACTTATGAAACGTCAGAAACTAGATGCACGGTTCCAATTGGTCGCTTCCTATGGAGAAGAGCCGGCAAGAAACTCCACGGTTACTCTTTTCAAAATAAATTGTTTCTACAATGTTTTCAAATTACAGTGTTAATATGTATGGGAGGACAGTGTAGGCCTATCAACAAGTACCAGGTACTTAGTAAAATAAAAATGGTACACAAGTTTAAAGCCTACAACGTTCTCACATTCACAAAATCTAAAAGAAAAGAAAATAATCTATTTAAAGATAAAAAAATAAATAAAATAAGAAACTATTTAAACCAAATGACATGATTGCCACTACAGCTGTAACAGATCTAATTTGATTTAAAAAAAAAAAGAAAATTGTAGGTATATAATGTCAAATACTGAAAAGATTATGTCATGAAGTACCTATGTAAAAAAGTAAAATAAAATAATCATCGAAATTTGGGAGCAGTTAATAGACATTTACATTGCTATGCCGTTAATGAGGTACCAGGGAAGCCACATGTGCAGAAGGAATTATTGCCAGACTTCCTTGTCTTCAACGTACATCATCAACCACTCCACAGGCATCACAATTTGGAGACAAAGCTTTCCTCATTAAGTAATAAAACTTATTTGATGGAATTTGTCCGGAACGAAGTCTTAAGGCTATAGTAATTAATTAGGTTTTTATTGAGGTCACAATTGCTGGATAGTTCGATACCATATTTCTTTTTCTTTTGATCTCTCATCAAAATACTCCTGCCAAAGATCTAAACACTTTCTTTTAGCCCTTCCAAAATAGTCGAATACAGTGGAGTAATAGTGGTTTTCTTACCTAAACTGATTTAAGCTGTGCTTTGTCTGCCTTTCAGTCAGTCACAGACGAATTTCCAAAGAAAAGGATACAAATACAATTTTATGTTATTCGGTAATGAAAATTGGGTAAATCAAAAATTAACGCTACACAGCCTGTGCGAATTGTAGACGGTAATTAAGGTAAACGGATTAAATGTAGCCCGTAGGCAGGATGTCTGCGGCCCAGTTTGGGAGTTACCTATTAACTAATTGTCTTAGTGCTTCGTGTGGGGTCGACTCCTCTATGCGGTAACTGTGTAGTTGTTACATTGTTTCTTGTCCGAGTTATTTTCTGGGCCTATTTGGCGTAGCCGTGAGGCACACAACACTATAGAAAAAAAAACGGTTTTTTGTTTTTGTGTAAATATTGTGTGCCTTTACCTTAATCAAATTTTCAGTATGTATTTTTATTCTTTAGAAGGGAAACTTAGGAGTTTCTGAAGATCGTGGACATTAATCTTGAGCTCTGCCTGTTAATAGACCCAAAACAAGTCGGCAATACGAAGGAATTCAGCTCGGTATCAGCTTAACCTGCCCCGTTGGTCTCGTGGTCGCAAGCGCGACAATCCCTCCTTATCCTAAGGGCACGTCTTCCCTACCATTACCGCGCCCCCCGGTCTACTCCTTGATATGCAATGGCCTCTGTAACCCCATGAAGCATGAGGCTCCAGCGGCTAGTGCAAATCTCGGGGTTCATTCGATTTATCGAGTCTGGTTAAACCACGCTGGGGTCGGTGCATTTCATTCATTCATTCAACAGCCTGGAGTTTATATCCAGCGGTGTGATACCCCAGTGCCTCGGATAGCACGTTAAGCCGTTAGTCCTGCGCCTGATCTCTCTCCGGTCGTGTCGGACTGCCGTCCCATCGGACCATGAGAGTGAAGGAAGAGAGAGTGCACCTGTGTCTGCGCACACACGCCTGCACTATAATATCACCCGCGCCGAAGGTTAATCTCCGTTGAGATTGGCCGCCATGGCCGAATTACGGTCTGGAGGACTATATAACCTGAAACAGAAAGGGTGTGATGATAAGATACAATCCCAGTTAATTTATCCTTTTGACCTGACTTGATTACCGTATATCTTCTTTTTTTTTTTTTTCGGGTGACCACTGAAAATCAGCGCTGTGCTGTGGGTCCCCCATAGCACTGCATCATGCTGAGTGGAAGCCTTCTTGTCACAGTCATGTCGTGCAGCTGCCGCCAAAGTAAACTCTGTTTACTCGTGATTTGTTATGTACTTTGTGTTGTTCTCTGATTACTCTTGTCTTTTATGTATGCATGTGTTTCTGTGACAAATAAACCTATTTTTCTTTCTTTCTTTCTTTTTCTTTTGGTTCATACAAACTTTTGTAGGTGAATTTAGTTTGGGAAAATCTAATCAGATTCCTAAATGGTAATGGAAAAACCTGATTCAAATTCAGTGTGTGACTGAAGACCCTTCTCTAAATCTTTACTTAATTACCATAAAATAATAACATCTCAAAGAAAATTCGTGACTAAAATGTGTATAAAATATTTGAACGTAGCCGAATTAGGGGTAGGTCGCGCAATGACGTCATCTAAGCTGATAACGAGGTGGAAAGGGCGTCATCATTGTGTGAGCGGGAAAACTTTGAACTGGTTCCTGTTTTTTTTTTATTGTTAAGCCCTTTTTTCGTGGCGTAAAGGAAAATAATTGAATAAACTGTAGTTACAGTTTTATTTCTAAAACTTGCTAATTAGATTTATGGCTCTCATTTCTGGAAATCCACTACAGAAAGTGGGCCTCCTACGGACATCCGGTTGCCATGTTTGATTGTCTAATCTATATATCTATCATAAATTCAAATTAAAATGAAATGCTGTTCGTTGGTAAGCGCATCACTTCAAAACGGCTGGACCGATTTGGCTATTTCTTGTTTTAAAATATTGGTAGCAAACTGAATGAGTATTTTTTTTTCTTAAATAAGATTCCCAGAAAAGAAAATTGGGAAAAACTGAAATACTTTTTTTACCGTGGGATTTTTTTATGAATTTTGGACAGGACAACGTCTGTCGTGTCAGCTAGTTTATGATAAAAGAAACAAAGCAAAATAGTTTAATTTATGTACATTTTTAAGCTCACTAACCTGCTAAAACTTTTTCTTTTAACCCAGTAAAAAGTTTACCAAAAAGAGTATAATTTCTATGTAATTTTACAAACCACTTTTCAAATCTAAAATCAGAGCCAATTATCGTAAAACACTTTGGAATTGAATAATTAAATCGTTTTCGTGACACAGTTTAACGTAAATCGACATCTGTTTGGTTTACCACACAAAAGTTAAAATAGGGTTGACGGAGATTTAAAAGAAACAAAATGTTGACCCTTAGGGAGCTTTTCGTGTCGTGGGTGCGACTTTTGTTTCTGTGATTTAGACCAATTACTACGCTAGATAGTAAAATAAATGACACTTCTAGGACTAATTAAATTACATTAGCAAAAAACTTATTACAAAAAAAAAACAATCGACTTCGAAAAAAATAAATAACCGAAGTCGGTGGCAAAAAACGAAAATTCTAAACCAAAGACACCGACTTCCGAAATTAAAGTTAAATTCACTATGTAGTGTTACAGTGACAGGAACTTATCATATCATCTTATCAAAAACTGTCCAAGCAAAGTTAATAAAATTTATATGGTGGTCCCATATAAATTTTATTAACTCGAAAGCATACCCTTTCCAACAAAAAAAATATTTTTTATATCGGTCCAGAATTGACGGAGAAATCGGTGGACATACATAAAAAAAATAACAAACAGACGCTACGAACATAGAACCTCCTCTTTTTTGAAAGTTGGTTAAAAAGTCATTTCTATCTCAAAGGACCATTCAATCGTCGGGCTTAAAACACCACATAATATTCCTGACGAAAATCTGTCGTGAAATAATAAACTTCTTTCTTTTGTTAATCTACACTATCTTTTAGTTTGCTGGGCAAAGGCCTCCCCTATAGTTTTTAATTTATAATTCAGTCTCAGTATTTTCGGCCAAATTAAATAATAAAAACAAAAATATAAATAAACATTCTTATTTGCATTCCATAATGTTTAATGGTATTACAATGGCTTAAAACTAAGGTACAATTACGACCCTGTGGGGCACAGCAAAAACTATAAAGTTAATTCTTAAAATAAAAATAGTTATAAAAGCAAATAAAAATATTATTTAAAACGCTTAAAGTAACTAGACGGCAGACTTTAATTTTATAATAGTAGCACATAAATTGTCTTCTAATTATTGTTATTTGTCAATAATATTAAACGTTTTTGTCACTAATTCACTTTTTTGTCGTATTTGTCATTCAAAACAATACGGATATATTATGTTTATTTAATTCTACCGTCCTTAGACAATCAAAACCTACTTATAAACCTAATATAGGTTATGATAACGTTGTAATTTAAATAACATTTTATTATCGTTTTACATTTTGTACGGATACCTACACAAATTTAATAGACCGCGAATTTCATTTGAGTCCTTTGAAAACCCTAAATTCGTTAAAATTTTATTTTGTAAATGTGTTGTTTTTTCAGTGAAAATTAAAGTATTAAATTTTTCACCCTTTTTTAACTGACTTCAAAAAAAGGAGGTTACTCAATTCGACCGTATTTATATATATTTATTTTTTAATGTCTGTTCGGGGATAACTTCGTCGTTTATGAACCGATTTTGATGATTCTATTTTTGTTGGAAAGGAGATATCCCAAGGGTGGTACCATGATAAGGAAACCAGGATCTGATGATGGCATCCCAGAGAAATCGAGGGAACTCTTCAAATATTATAGACAAACCTATAGCGATTTGGGTATTTTTTATAGTACTTCGTGCAGTTGCTCTTGGAAAGCACCATTTAGTTAAGTGGAACTGATGATGAAGACCACAAATAGCCACCGGAACTACTCAATAATAAGTATTTCACGGGTTGCGATTCGATTACTTTAATATGGTTCCAATGCAATTTATGCTCGTCACAATGCATATGGAGAAGTGGAGCTGATGGTAAAGTACCAGGAGAACTCCTCAACGATGAACGTCCCTGCATCGGGAAAAGCAATATTTTGTAAAAGGTGATGAGCAGTTGGCATTAATAACTTAAATTTCGGAAGTCGGTGGCAAATAACGAAAATACAAAACCAAAGACACCGACTTCCGAAATGTAAGTTATTTTTCACTTTGTAGTGGTTTTTGGAAGTCGGTTGTTTTTTTTGTAAAAACAGTTTTTATTGTCAAACAAAACATTAGCTTCGCAGTTTTAGTGTTGGCCCTAAATCCGCCCACGTCGTCCGCCCACGAGCTGGGCGGTAATATTACAACGCAATTATAATTACCGTTCCTATATTTTATTACTTAGGTAATACGTACTGTTATTTGTTATAGGTTAGATAACTTTGTGAATAGTCACAATTAGAAAGGAAATTGAGTTTTGGAAAGATAGCGGTGTACCCTAAATATTTTTTTCATTTTATTTTATAATTTGTCGTAAGAGACAAAGAATTGTTTACAAGGAGAGAATTGCTTTTTCCTTAGGTAGGTATAACATAAGCATAATCAGCCTATAATATTCCCACTGCTGGGACACAGGCCTCCTCTCTTCGAGAGGGAGTGGGCTGTAATCCACCACACGGGCCCAGTGCGGGTTAGTATATGTCACATGTCTTGAATTTTTGGTTCTAGATCATGCCGGTTTCCTCACGATGTTTTCCTTCACCGTTTTTGAGAGCAGTGTAGGTATAGTCAGGCTCGTAATTGCTTTGACAGCGAATTCCAGTAAATTTAAATGTCAGTAAGGTAGAAACTCTCTAACATTGACAAATAGACCTTATTGTTTTTTGACGTGCGAGGTCGACAACTTAACATAACATCACGCCTGTATTACCCGAAGGGTTGGGCAGAGGTGTCCCTGTAGCAGGTACACCCACATTTCGCCAGTTATGTTTAAGTCCCATGTAGTAAGGGGCGAGCCTTTTGCTATCAACCGGGCACAAATCCAGACTCAGGCTGCTTACTGAGCAGTTCCAGATGGAAAAACCCAATAACACTTTACCCGACCCGGGAATCAAACCCAGGACCTCATGCTCAGCAGTAGCGCTTGCGACCACTAGACCAACGAGACAGTCCTAAAATCACGAATTTTCAATACTTGTTAATTATAGGAAGCCCTATGATTATTTCAAGCAGTATTTGAAAGCTCCATGATCTCCAGTGAAATTAGCCTCGCACCGCACGCGTATGACAATCATAGAAACGGGTTTTCTACGGGTTTTGTCGACGGAAGAATAGACAAAATGACAGATTGTGATTGTTTATCTGTCATTTTGTCTATTCTTCCGTCGACAAAACTCGTTTCTATACTAAGCGTGCTGCCGTGACTAAAAACCATTTTAATATATACCATATTTTTGGACTAATTAACTAAGTAGGAGAGTAATTATGAATGTGTTATAGAGTTCAGTCACAATGATATCTTGGTAATTACGTACTAGGTACTCCCGCTGAGAGAGTGTAGTGTCACCGAAAATAAAATATGTCACGGACAGAGTAAATTCGTAGCACACGATATATTTTATTTTATTTCTTTTTACGTCGAGTTATTCCTGACAAATAATAGCCCTGCCCCCACTTATCTACTATTGTATATCTAAGGTGTTTCAGGTAATACTCTGACTTTCACACTTTCAATTAACTTCTTTTTTTTGTATTGCATCTCGCAGGTCAACCTAGGAGGTTGTCAGCTGTTTAACTGGACTTTGCCTCAATAAATTAAAGCCTCCAGCTAGGGCATAAAACTTAGAATCTAAGCGTCACACGCTAAGGGCACCCCCTGTGAGGTACGGACCTCGGCTTAGGGCGTCGCTGGGGGCGGACGACCAGGGACAGGCTGGATCGGATTAAGGTTGCTCAAACACTGTGACCTCTGAGTTTTTTTCGGTGTTCCTTCTCAGAGTAGCCAGCTAGGAAACACGACCTCATCTAGTTTTAAAACTTCATTTATTTTTGACGTGTAAGAGTGTTGATTAAAACAAATTTGCAGAAATAAATATCATCATCATTCCAGCCGAAAGACGTCCACTGCTGGACCTATAGGCCCCCAAACCGGCTCTGAAAATAAATATCATTTATCATTTATTTATTGTCTCAAAACAACTATCTGATATACGTACTTATTAGTCGGCTTATTCCCGAAATCCCCCCTGAAATCCCCCCTAAGGGGGAAAAGTGGAATTTATAAAAAAAAGTCTAGAAATCCCCCCTGAAAATCCCCCTTGGGGGGGAAAACTGGAATCGAAAAAAATACTTATTCCACAAATCCCCCCTGAAAGTGCACTCTGGGGGGGAAAACTGGACTCAACAAAAAAAAAGTCTGGAATTCCCCCCTGATAATCCCCCTTAGGGGGGAAAACTGGAATCTGAAAAACCAACGTCCAGAAATCCCCACTGAGGTCCTTAAAATTTAAAGAGTGCTCTGCTACCTGAGCTGGGCGTCGATTTGTTCGCCGGTGGTGGTTGCCAAAATATTTACCGCGGACGCCGGCGGATATTTTACTTAGATAACCTAAAATGCAGGAGCGAGCGAAGCGAGCTTGGGAACATTTTGACTTATTCTGTTCTAATACCACTGGTATTTGTTTAAATTCCGAATGAATTCCGATAACACATAACCACAGATAATATAATAACATAACATCACGTAATTCCCGAAGGGTTAGGCAGAGGTGTACCTATAGTAAACCCATATTTCGCCAGTTATGTTTAAGTCATGTCAGTCAGTTAGTATGTGTAATAGGGGGCGAGCCTATTGCCATCAACCGGGCACAAATCCAGACTCCAGGCTGCAACTGAGAAATTCCTGCTGGAAAAACCCAATAACAGTTTGCCTGACCTGGGAATCGAACCCAGGACCTCATGCTCAGCAGTAGCGCTTGCAACCACTAGACCAACGAGGCAGTCCACCGAACGGATACTTCTCTTTAAATAATGAAATTAATTTGCGAACGAATACTAACTACTTGAATTTGGTACAGTCAAACCTAAAAAATAATTATGATTGTTTTATTCTCGGTGCATTACCTATTATGATTTATTTTATGAGTTCTTTTTATTGTTGTACGTATACGTAATGATTTTTTTTTTTAGTATTCGTAAACTGTCTAATTACTAGTAACCGTGTTGTCGTCTACTAGTGATGGTTTTATATTTTCTCTTTATCTTTGTACTTCATTGTTACTTTCTGCAAATTGCCGAAAAACTTGATAATTGTTACATATTGAAATATGTGATGTGCAGGGGGGGGGGGGGGGAAGCTAAACTACTTTGTTTAAACTGTTTTAATTATTATTTTTACTAATATCGACCGATTTACCTTATCGCTGTTTGTTTGAGATTGTTTTTACTCTTCATCACATTTTATTATGTATAACAGAATTCTGTGAAAAATAAGACTCAATAATTATACTGTCGTTTTTTTTTGTTTATTGCATTTTACCTAATCACTTTTTTTTACTTTAAGAGCGTAGAAATCAAAAATAAAAATAAGGGGGAAAAGTGGAATAATCCAAAATGAAAAGGGGGATTTCTGGATTTTTTTACATTAGGGTTCAGTTTTCCCCCCTGAGGAATATTCTCTCAGGGGGGAATAGTGGAATAACTCAAAATGAAAAGGGGACTTTCTGGACTATTTTTACATTAGAGTCCAGTTTTCCCCCCTGAGGGGGATTCTCTCAGGGGGGAATAGTGGAATAAGCCTTATTAGTCTACGAGCGATGTCTTTGTGTCGCGTCGCGTGTCGCGCCTGTTTGTATGAGCCTTTATTTGGGGATCAAACCTGCGACTCGATAAAGCACGGAAGCTATACCTTCAGTCACTGTACATAAGTAGGTCCTGAACCAACCAACCTGTCAAATACAGTACCTTATACAATTACTAAATACAACAGGTTAAGCTAAGCTTGCCGGGGTTGGTCCGTGGATGGGTGGCCATTTTTACACACCGAGACTCCTCCGTGCCTCAAAAAGCACGTTAAGCCGTTGGTCCCGGCTGTCATTTGTAGATCTTTGACAGTTTGTACGGAGTCAGAAGCCCGAAAGACAACCAGTCTTATCGAGGGGTATCGTGTTACCCGCTACCTAACTGGGTTGTGGAGGTCAGATAGGCAATCGCTCCATGTAAAATACTGGTATTCAGCTGCATCCGGTAAGACTGCAAGCCGAGCCCAACATAGTTGAGAAAAGGCTAGGCAGATGATGATACAATTACTAAATACAGCATCTGCTGCTGTATTTAGTAATTGTATCTGTCAGCTAATTAATAACAATAAACTGCAATCACTAATCAATCAGGAAATCAATCAATCATAACCATCGACATTCGCAAGCTCAGAATCCACGTCAGTTTCAAAAAAAGTTACGAAACACAATCTCAATAAAAAAAAGGCAATGTTTATTTATAATTAATCAGTATTGAATTAATTGTACTCCCTTGAACCCAGTCTGCTTAGAAAAGGCCTTGGCAGTGAATGGAATTGCTGCGGACTACCTTTGTCTACTTGTCTTTGACCTACGGTTTAAAAAACCAATACGTCAAATCATACATTCACTAGTAAAAAAGTGTGTGAAAAAGTATAATTTGCAAAGGTATTGACCGTATACAAGGACTAGTGTTATTCTATTTTATGTTTATTTATAGATTTTAACTGCATTTTTTCCAATTCTCATACTTAAAAAACGTTTACATTCAAGTCGCAATCTGTCAAACTTGTCAAAAATGGTAGTAAATTGATTGTATTTTTGACAGATTGCGAATGAGGTATTAATGCGAACGTTTTAAAAAAATACGGGATTTTCCATTCTGACGATTTAAAAGTCACTGACAATCAACAATCAAACACTTTTGATTATTATCGCCTTAAACACCGTGAAATTTGAATCACAGTTTTGCTAGAACAAACGTTGTTCAGACCATGGTCTACTAACATTCAACAGCATCCAATAAAAAAAAAAACATAATTGGTTTTTGAGAAAACACAAAAAAAACAAAGTTTAAAATTTCAAAATTATCGTTACTCCCTACAACACAGACACCACGCATGGGACACAGCATTGTTTACAGGGAAATGTACCTCCATAAACGAAATTTAGTAAGCAGTAGATAATCTTGACATTTTAAACTTTGTCTTTTTGTGTTTTTTCAAAAACCAGTTTATGTTTTTTTTTTATTCGGTTCTGTAGAATGGTAGTAGACCATGGTCTGAATAAAGTTTGTTCTAGCAAAACTGTGATTCAAATTTCACGGTGTATAGATTATAAAACTGACTTTAGAAAAATGGCGGTCAGGATTTCATAAAATAAAACAATGCATCGTGCACTGAAAAAAAAAACCATCATTGAATACGGAGACGTTGTTACGTACAGGGACCGCGGAAGTACTCCATGACGGGGGCAAACTTCTTGGGTCACTCCCCTCCAAAAACGAAGTACTCCATGACGGGAGGGGCAAACTTCTTTAGTCACCCCTTTAAAAATCGAAGTACGTATTCCATGATGGGAGGGGCAAACTTCTTTGGTCACCCACCCCCTTCCAAAAACGAAGTATTCCATGACGAGGGGGGAGGGGCAAACTTGTTTGGTCACCCCCTTTTAAAAATGATTTAATTACTCGCACAACAGGGCTACAAGTAAACAAACAAGGCGACAGGAACATATCTCCACACCTTTTCTTTCCAAACCTTCTTTACCAAGTAGTAAAATTGGAGAGGCCGCGGCCCCCCGTTTGTTTTTAGGGGGGTTTTTGGCTCCCTCTGCCCCCTAGTTACGCGGCCCCTGGTTACGTAACTAAGTTCTAGGTTATCTGTGTCAACATCCCAAAAACATCCAACCCAATTACCTAACACAAAAATGAGAACTGAAAGTACAGCTCCATTCACAAATCTCACAAGAAAATACTATAAAAATACTTAGAACTCACCCACGAACAAAAGTACTTACACACATTTAATAAAAATAAAATAAAACATCTACAATACAACTCTAGCTTTCCCACAAATCTAGCCTACATAAGAATTATTAGAACTCGGCGTCGGGGGGAGCACTAAAAATAGTCTCCTACTAAGGCATAGCGTGGCGAAGCGTGGGCCAATAGTAGCTAGCATGGCTTAGCGTGGGCCCATTCATGGCTTGTGACGTCACGTACTACAGATGTCGTGCAATGCACTGGGTGTTACGTTTGATAATATTGACATTGATAACAGAATGTCAGATGAAGTGTGTTAGCGGGACAATTGTGTGGGTGGTCTGTGCATGTGCGTGGAGGCTTTTGTACGAGTTTTCTTGTTGGAAAGTATTGAATTTATTCATAAAGATATTAGAGGAATAAGGTCAAGAGGAGTAAGGTTGAATTTATTTGTTTGTAGCTCGACATGATTCGTGGGATCAAGTTGTCAATGTTTCTCTAGCCGTGTTCGTTGCCAAAGACGACTGGATAACTTCAACAAACGTTTTCCAGTCGGTATAAACAAAAAACTGTGTTCACCAATGCCAACCATGGTGATTGTAGCAAGTTTCCATGTGGCACAGTAATCTTTGATTGCTTATTGAGAAGTCCTAATAATCTAGCATTAAACATTTCGAGGCTTATAATTTGACAACATACTCAACACGCAACCAACCTAGCCTTTTCCCAACTATGTTGGGGTCGGCTTCCAGTCTATCCGGATGCAGCTGAATACCAGTATTTTACATGGAGCGACTACAACCCAGTTACACTTTCGTGCTTCTGACGACCACGAATCCACCGATCCACGAATGACAGTCGGGACCAACGGCTTAACGTGCTTTCCGAGGCACTGAAGGGTCTTGGTATGTAAATATGGTCACCCATCTACGGATCAACCACGCCAAACGTAGCTTAACCTGATCGATCGACCCATGCATTTGTTGTTACTTAGCCACAAGTCCCTCCAACACGCAACCAAACTTAATAAATAAAAAACGTTTGCGGTCAGGGAACCCCCCGTCAGAAACGAACTTCCTTCTCACGTATGATTTAAAACTAAAACAAAATTTTCGCAGTCGCCATCTTGGATTTTCATTTTGACCAAATTCACACTTTCTCTCTCTCTCTCTCTCTCTCCGGCATGCAGTGTACTCGGGCCGATGTGTACAATTTTGTCCCACGACACTGTAAGTCGACTTACGCACGGACGTAATAAAATCGCGGAGGGATTTTATCGCGCACTGGATTTTCAACTCTCGGCGTTAAACAGAGCGTTGAAAATCAAGTGCCCGAAAGAAAATCGCCGCGATTTTATTACGTCAATGCGAACGTCGGCCAATCACTTTATTCTTTTCTTTTGTTTTTATTCTGCCGGCGTTCTCTCTCTCTCTCTCTTTCTTTCTCTTTGAAATAGAAGAATACAGTCGCAAGTATTAACACTTTTTAGCGTGACGATTTCTGAAAGTTTACAAGCCGCGTTAAAGAACTTTGTTCCAATAACATTCCTTTTGACAACTCTATGAAAACCATGTAAACAATGAAACACAAACTGGCATGCAGCTGAATGAACCTTACGTGGGCACTCCTCGTGCAGATAATGATGATTGTATCGACGGCAAACGTCATTCCTATATCCAATTACTAGTTGTAGTTACTACTTACGAATCGTAAGCTTGAATGAACGCCTACGTCGTCGCTTGATGTATGGATTAATAGAAATAGATAATTCTGAGTGCATTGCGTTCGTTCTTCAGTGTCATTGTTAATGGTAGGAGCATTCGTTATTTATTAATGTTGTTATATTGGTGTCTGCTAGCTGACATGGCAAATAATTTATTTGTGTAAAGTATCAAGTTCTAACTGAACAGACAGCTGTGCTGCTGGGGAGTTTGTTGCGCCACTTCTTCCCAGATAAAGCACTAGGAAGTGAAGGGCGGGCGTTTTGGTACTCCAAAACGCATATAAATACTGTCCCTGTCTTATGTAATTTTGATGTTCAAAAAGTGCTGATTCTCAGCGTAGTTTGAATAAATGACTTTTGATTTTGAGGAATCAAATGAAGGAGACGCCCTGGGCGTCGGGAATCACAGGCAGATTTCCGCCCACCGTAGGCGCGGGCTTGCGGACGGTGAGCAATGGGTAGCTCGCCGTCCGATAAGGACCAAGCCCGGGTCGACGGCGCGTTGTGTTCCACGCGCGCCTCAAAGAGATGTCAGCAGAATTGACGGGGTCCGCTAGGGCCAATGCCAATGCCGGGGGTTCGAAGAAAACCGATAGGGAAATCGTGGCCCCCGGCAACATGGCATAGGAAGGAACACGGGTGGGTTTTAGTCAGTAAGAGTCTGACACGCCCTCCCGCTCCACCCAGAGCGGGAGAAGTTATTTGATAATTTCCCACCCAAAAAAAAAAAAAAAAAAAAAGTGCGTTCATTCTAAAAGTTGGTAACGTCGCAAACAGCTGTCAAATATTTATCTGTTTTGATTAATTTGGCAATATTACTGTATGGAAATATGAAATATCGCTAACTAGCGAACTAGAATATTAATTATTTTTTTAAATTAATTTATTTATTCATCAACTTAGATTTACCATAACAGGACCATTACCCAATGCGATAAATGCGCTTATCCTAACTTATAAAAAAAAATACACTTATCTAAATAAACTTAATTAAGATAATTTGACTAACATCTATAACTAATTACAAACAATGCATTCCTTGTGAATTCACTCAGAGAACAACAGAATAAGTCTGTAAATAATGAATTGTAATTATTTTTGTTGTTAGAACTTAAATAATTTTATGTTAGAACCGTTTTAGGTGTAAAAAAGGCATTTGGAAAGTTTCCAAATACTTTTTTACATCAAAAACTAAATTTTCGGTGTTACGATATTAATTATTGCATTTCATAATTGTAGTAAAACACTAGTCAGCTTAATTTCCATACAGTAATATTGCCAAATTAATCAAAACAGCGAAATATTTGACATCTATTTGCGACGTTGCCCACTTTCAGAATGCACGTTCTTTTAAATGATAAATAAATGATAAATGATAAATGATTTTATTTCTGTAAGTAGGTTTGTACAAACACTTTTACACGTCAATCATATTTTAAAACTAGATGAGGTCGGCGTTTCCTATCTGACTACTCTGAGAAGAAAGGCCGAAACAAACTCAGAGGTCTCAGTCTCTTTTAAAGTCCAGACATAATCTTGGTCATATCATGTGAAGGCCATGTGGATTGGGTCTGAAGTGGTCTTTTGAGGAAAGCACCACACAGATTGAGAGGGCCTGTCCAGTCAGTGCACGCATTTGTCAGTTATCGTGCAGCTCAACTCAGAATTTAAGGAGCTCAACGATTCGACGAACAATACCAAAAAAAGGACATTTGTGTAGGCCACTTAAATTACTCAAACTGTCAGACCATGATTAGAACTAACTGAGAAAAAATTAAAAACATAACAAAAAAGGAATGACCCACATATTCTTCACATTCACAATAATTAAAATAATAAAATACTTTAAAAGTAAATATTCATGTCATTGTTTATATAAAATTCATTAATGTCAATGTGTATATAAAAACCCAGAAATAATCTTGGTCATAGCATTTCATTTGAGGACCATGTAGATTTGTGTCTGAAATGGTCTTCTGAGGAAAGAACCATGCAGATTTGAGTGGACCTGTCCAGTCAGTGCACGCATTTGTCAGTAATAGTGTAGCTCAACTCAGAACTTAAAAGGAGCTCAACGATTCGACGAACAATACCAAAGAAGGGACATTTGGGTAGGCCGCATAAAGTACTCAAAACTGCCAGATTATCATTAGAAGTAACTGAGAAAAAATAAATAAATATAACCCACATAGTCCTCACATTCACAATAATTAAAATAATAATAATATTATACTTCACAAGTAAATATTCATGTCATTGTGTATATAATTTTAAAGTTTGCAAAATAAACAAAGTTCCGAAAGTAAAAAAATAAAAATTATAATTGGAGCAGCTCAATCCCAAGCCTTTTTGTCCTCAACGTAATCTTTAACGGTATAAAAAGCTTTCTGGCACAACTTACGTTTAATGAATGATTTAAATTTATTAAGGCTTAGATCTTGTACGTGGCTTGGAAGTTTATTATAAAAGCGTATACATTGACATCTGAACGAGCCACCTATTTTCTTGAGCCTTGTTGTAGGTACAACAAATTTGTGTTTGTTTCTAGTATTTATGTTATGGATATCACTGTATTTTTTAAACAATTTTATATTTTTATGGGCATATAAAAGATTATCAAAAATATACTGAGAAGGCACAGTCAATACATTAATCTCCTTAAATTTATCTCTGAGAGAGTGTCTCGGACTTAATTTATAAATTGATCGAACAGCTCTTTTCTGCAAAACAAAGATAGTCTGAATGTCGGCGGCATATCCCCACAACAGAATACCGTACGACATTACACTATGAAAATAGCTAAAGTACACTAAACGGGCTGTCTCTATGTCAGTCAAATTACGAATTTTCCTAACAGCATATGCTGCGGAGCTTAGCTTTTTTGACAATTTATCTATGTGTGGGCCCCACTGAAGCTTAGCATCCAAAGTTAAGCCCAAGAAAACTGTGCTATCTTCAGGATTCAATTCTTCGCCCTTTATTAACACACTAGTTTTCACCTGCCTAACATGAGGTAGGGTGAACTTAATGCATTTGGTTTTTTTTTCATTAAGGAGTAAATTGTTAACATTGAACCAGTGAACTACTTTTGAGATCGCGCTATTTACATCGTCAGTAACCAGCTGCTGACGTTTAAGTTTAAACAAAAGTGAAGTGTCATCCGCAAACAACACTATATCGTGGTTATCCTTTATAAGATAAGGCAAGTCATTAATATAAATAAGAAACAAGAAAGGACCAAGAATTGAGCCCTGAGGGACTCCCATTGTTACTATAGATCCGGGAGATCTTTTTCCATTAACGTCAACGCACTG
Organism: Agrochola litura; assembly: GCA_949152395.1. Classification (NCBI taxonomy): domain Eukaryota; kingdom Metazoa; phylum Arthropoda; class Insecta; order Lepidoptera; family Noctuidae; genus Agrochola; species Agrochola litura. The sequence continues at coordinate 20,469,821 of OX424508.1, read as the reverse complement.
AATCCTATTACTCAAGTATGAAATAAGAAGATTCAGAGCGCTGTTCCGGATCCCATAGTGGCGGAGTTTCCTGATTAATGTTTCATGAAGAACGCAATCAAACGCCTTGGACAAATCACAAAAAATACCCAAGGCATCGCATTTATCTTCCCATGCATTATAAATATGACCTAAAAGTTCAACACCGGCATCAGTAGTTGAACGACCCCTTGTAAAACCGAACTGTTTGCTATGCAATAATTTATGTCTATTAAAAAATCTTTGCAATTGCTCTAAAATTAATTTCTCAAAAATTTTACTAAAAGTAGGTAGGACTGAAATAGGTCTATAATTTGTGGGGTCTGATGTACTACCTGATTTAAACAAAGGTATTATTTTACTATTTTTCATAAGGTCAGGAAACTCCCCACAGTCGATACAATTATTAAAGATAAGAGCTAAAGTAGGTGCTACAATGTCAATAATAGACTTGGCAACTTCTACAGAATTACCCCACAGATCTGCAGTCTTTTTTACATTTAAAGTGTGAAAGGTTTTAATTATGTCTCTACAGGTAATATGTTCAAAAATAAAGTCCGAATCGCAAACATTAACATTTTCCTTTAGCAAAGACTCAGCAACAGAAGGTGATGAGTTTAGGGATTTAGTAGTTGAAACGGGAATATCTGAGAAGAAATTTTCAAAGGCCGCGGCGACTTGTGAGTCTGATTTTATTATGTTGTCATTAATAGACAGGCTGTAGTCAGTATTTCGGTTATCAGACCTTCCCGTTTCACTATTAATAATATTCCAAGTCGTTTTAATTACATTACTACTATTTTTAATCTTCGAACTCAAATAACGCGACTTGGCCATACAACACACTTTTTTAAATAATTTTGAATAATTTCTAACATATAAATTAAATTCAGCTGTGTTTACATAAGTCCTTTCATTGTACAGCTCATAAAGCCGTGTTCTACTTTTATGTATACCAATGGTAGCCCAATCACTAAAAGATGCGTTACTATTAACCGAGATAGTCTTGGGAATAAAGGTGGAATTAAATTGCTTACAGTATATATTAAAGAAATCATCATATAGATTATTAGGGTCAGCATGTAAAGACAAAACTGGTAATTTATTCATGAGTTTAACTTTAAAAGTTTCCAAGCGACTTGCAGTTTTGGGGTTAACCGTGATATCCTTTTTGGCCACTTTGTTTTTTTGGTTTGGGATAGTAATCCTCTGCCCGCAATGATCAGAATCTAGTAAATTAATAATTTCTTTGTGGCTTGGTATAACATCTGTATAAATATTATCTAGGCATGTGGCACTAGTAGGGGTTATTCTTGTGGGCTCCAAAAATAGGTTTACAAGATTGTAGGACTGAAACAGACTTACTATTTTACTACAAGTACCTGAGTTTTCTAATAAATTAACATTAAAATCACCGCCAATGATAATGGACTTATTCGAGTTACAAATCTTGTGGAACACTTCATCCATTACCTTTTCAAAACAGTCATACAATCCTGAAGGGGGTCTGTACACACTTAATACAATAAACTGCTCCAATTCTATACAGGCTATTTCAACTGTCCGCTCAACAGATAGGCTCACAATATCCTTACGGTCTTTAAATTTAAGTTGGTTACTTACTAAAATTAATGAGCCACCATGTATAGCGTTAACTCTGCTGAATGAACTACCTATCTGGTGATTATTAAAGTTGAACAAGAACTGGTGGCTTTTAAGCCAATGTTCTGTTATACAAAGAATATCAATACTATTAAAATTCAAAAATAATTCTACTTCTAAATCTTTGTTCATAAATCCTTGAATATTTTGATGCACCAGGTTAATACTATTTACAGATTTTGAACTTTTATTTGACTTTATTTTGCAATTCTGTACACTAATGCTAGAGGTTGCCTCTATTGTCTTAATTTCTAATTTAAATTATTATCAATGTCAATTTTTGATGCCAAATTATTGGCTGAATTATTTAAAATGTCATAGCATTGCTCAATAGAAGCAATTTGTTTAGCCAAATTCTTGGCTGTAATAGAAAAGTAATATGATAGCGACACAGCTATCTGTCTTTTACAAAACTTTGAAAGATAGTACCTATCCGTACAAAATCTATCTTTTGTCAAATAAAAGTGGTTACCAACATAATTGTTAGTGTCAATTAAATGGAATAAATTATTATTACTAGTCAAATTATATAATGTCATATTAATTTGAGATCTAAAATTATTTTCTTCCTGTGGCAAACTTTGGCTGTATGGGAAAGTGAACATCATAATTTTTCTTAAACTTAGGTTGCACAATGATCTATAATATTGGAGTAATTCTCCTTTGTTCACATTACCCCTATTACCAACAAATATTAACAATGTACTATCCTGGTTAAAACTGTATTTTGTAACTTTTTTCATTATGTCAAATAATGAACAACCAGGCATACAGTAGTTCATTATTGAGTGTCCTGGATATTTATTTGTCAACAAGTGGCCTAAATCCTTTCCAATTTCATCACAAAATAATACTATTTCTTTATTTACACTCTGTTTTGGCAAACAATTAGTATTTGATAATGGTAAACTGGCACTAGACTGCGGTATGGTGGTGTCACAAATTGTCAATGAATGGTCCGGTGTGGATACAATAGATGGTGGTTGACAACGTTCACATTTGTTAGTTTGTGAGCTTACCAGCTCATTCATTGCCAATACATATTCCCTCATTTGGTTTTCAGAGGCTGTATATTTGATGGTCATACAAGTAAGTTTTTCCTGTAGTTGGTCAAGTTCATACTGCAAGTCTTCTGTGTCAATTTGGTATTTCCTAGTACTTTTTTCTAAGTTAAATGAATACATGTCTAATTGTTTTAATAGATGCAACCTTTCTCTATTAAGCTTAACATTTTTGATGAAGAACCTTTGTTTTTTGATTTTTAAGAGACGTATGTGATTTTCTGACTAGAAATGGCAGCATATAGGTTTATTGTAGTGAATATGAAACTAAAAAGCCGCCATGTTTATAATTGTTTGTTTGTTTGTGCCTTTTCTTACTTACATGTTTATTTTGTTTATTTATTATACGCGCGTGTATGACCAGATGTATGAACTTAAACGAGGTTAAAAGGAGTATGTAATACGAGTTGCAACGGATATCCGGCCACTATCCGGTATCCGGCCTATCCAGCCATTTTTTTACTATACGGCGCTCGGCCGGATTGTCATCTTGTGCCGGATACCCGGCTAACCGGATATGTGGTCCGATTTTTGAAAAAAAATATAAATAATATTACAAATTTCGAAAACCAACCTGTTTATTTAAAAAAAAATACATTTTAGGTCTGTAAGCACTTATGGTACCTAGCTAATTATAATCAATCTTTGAAATCCATTATTGGAAAATTCTGATGTAAGTATGAAATAATTTTTTCGATCTTCAAAGATAATAAGCGTGTTCGCCTTTTTCGCCGTGACCGCGAGTGGTTGAGTGCGCGAGCAGGTTTTAACATGCATGACGTTCCCTCGGGCCGGATATCCGGCTTCGGTAGCCGCCGGTTATCCGGTATCCGATATCCGGCCAAATCACTATCTGTTGCAACTCTAGTATGTAAAGATCGTAGCAGGTGGTCTTCTGTCTACCCCCATGGGAAGTAAGCGTCAGTTAATGTATGTATGTTTATTTTATTTTAAGATTGTGATGATTGCCCAGTTAGTTTCCATAAAGCACTTGTCCTTACCCTATTTTCATGAATGTGTGTCATGAATACAGGTCAAGACAATACAACGAATAGGTAGGGCAACTTTGTTTTATAGACGAAGTTTATGATCGAATGATCAGCCTTTTATACCGAATTTCACCGATGATACTGAATTCATTCAGGCACATTAATGAATTCGTACTTAAGGCGACACTAAGCGACTTTTAATGATTTTATACTGAAGATCACGTCTAAACGAGTAGTGGTAATGATTTGGAAGAAATATATGTTAAATATGAATATTTTCCCGGTCCTGGTCCTCCGTTCGATCCCCGGGTCGGGCAGTGTTATTGGGTTTTTCTATCTGGAATTTCTCAGTAGCATCCCGGAGTCTGAATTTGTGCCCGGTTGCTGGCAATAGGCTCGCCCCCTACTACATGGGACTTAAACATAACTGGCGAAATGTGAATGTACCTACTACAGGTACACCTCTGCTCAACCCTTCGGGGAAATAAGGCGTGATGTTATGAATATTTTAGATTATGTTTAAATTACATAGTATAGTTAATTTGTAAAGTTATGTGTAATGCGGATAAAAAACTAAGAATCACGCAAAATACATCAAGCGTATTTTTCTGAAACCTTCACCATTTTAAAGATAATTGAATTATGTTTCTTTTAGTAAACGTGATTTATTAGAATACCTTTTGTTTTACGTATAATAAATTAATAATGCGTCTAATTTGGGACAGCGCTCCTTGATGGGCGAGTCACAGAACACGCAAGCTAACTACTCAAAGTCATATATATCTTAAAATCTGAGGAAGTAAGCCCCTACTCTCTCAGATTCTTTTTATACTGCAGTTTATCGTATATTAATTACTGTGCTAAGTGAGTCTTCTTAAACCTATACTTATTATATGCCTTAACCACGCACCCAATTATCTCTTCTACTTGCATTAATATAAACTTTATCTACACCCATGCTATAAATCCTCTATAAAAGTTTCTGAAACAGTTAGCTTATTGCAAACGAGTGTTATAATGTTGTACAAAATTTCATTATGCAACTCCTTTGCTTTTTCGATCCCTTCCTCACTCATCAAATAGCCACATTCTTACTACTCAATTCTCGATATCTTTATGAATTAAAAAAAAAGAACATAGTCATGCACGCGCGTTTCATAAACACAGAGCTGTAATAAAAAAAAAACGTGTGGCACTCGGGGACTGCCGCGGTAAAGCTATTGCATAGCATTTGTAACCTCCATACTTCCTATTTGTCAACGCTACACTTGGGATGATGACGTGATGACATAAAACAAAAATTATGTTCCCATGACAACATCACGTTGTCATGGGAACCGTCATTACATGGTAGGCGGAGTGGGGGGTGTTAGGTTTTATTTTCGTTATGTTACGGAATTTCTTGATTCGGTCGCCGCGCTCAAAGCCCGCGATAAAAGATATGCAATAGCTTAAAATTGGTTATTCGAATTCACGTCTTATCCCGCCATTTTGTTCGATATTAGTATTGCAAAAAATATTTACTTTGTTGTTTACAAAAATGAGTGATACAAGCTTTGACCTCCAGATATTTCTAATGCAGCAAAGGACATTTCTAACCAATTATTACCAGAAAAGTCGAGAAAACAATTTGAAAAGGCGTACCAAGATTTCATGAATTGGAAAATCTTATCACACTGTACGACACCCTGTGGTTTCAGAACCGTTAATAGAGGATTCATGGTGTAGATAAAGTCTTGGATGCAACTGTACATAATTAGGTATTAAAACACTCATGTGATAACCCTTATTATACAACAGTTGCATAACTATTATTAATTCAACAATCTTTCAAATTACGTAATTTAAAACCAGTCGTTCTCAGAAACTTAGATAATGGACCTAAAATAGCACAACGATAAATACTTCAAAACAAAAATTTTTCCTTAGTGATATATCGAGAATATCGTTACTACACAGCTTTATTTAAAACACCTAGACGGTGTCTGTGGATCGCGTGATTGGAACGAATGGATCCATTCATGAACATCGAAGCGGGTAGGTTGTAACGTGGGAACTTACGTCGGAATATTAATAGATAGGTTATTGTGACGTTCGATAAGCGAGACAGGACTATGTCACCTTTTCTCGAACCGTGGGTGTCCTAATATTTGTGACCAATATTTTGTAACAAAAAGTGAAAACTTCTTTAGGTGCATTGGGTATTTTTGTGATGGGACTAAACCATTGATTTCGCGACACCATGACGACACCTCATTTTTGTAAACGCGATTGTGCTCTTTATTTATATTACGTTACGGATCAATGTTCAATGCGAGTACTTTTACTTTAAAGGTTTTGGAAGTATTCTTTTTTGTAAACGCAATTGTGCTCTTTATTCAGATAAAATTGCGGACCATTATTCTATACAAGTATTTTTGTTCCACCAAGGCGATCTTGTTCAAGTTTTCACTTCTGTCGGCACTCCCGGAGTGCCACCACTTTTTTTTTTCATTTAAAAGAGTGACCGACTCTTTGAAAGTTCAAAAGTGCCTGTGAATGGTTTAATTGAAATAAATGCTTTGGTACATGATTTGACCAAGATAATCAATCAATCTACTTAGCCTTTTCCCAAGTATGTTGGAGTCGGCTTCTAGTCTAACCGGATGTAGTTGAATTTCAGTTCAGACCGTCAAAGACTTACAAATGATAACCGCGGGACTGACGACGGCTTAACGTGTTTTTCGAAGCACGGAAGAGTCTCGGTGTGTTATGGATGGTCACTCTTCCAAGGACCGACCTCGGCAAGCGTAGCTTAACCTTCGATTGACCTGTGCGACTGTTATAACTTAGCCACGAGCACCTCAAAGAAGCAGCTTCCTACAGTCTTGTGGTAAAACAAAATGCGATCACTCGTCAAGTAATCCGTTTGCCAAGCGGTGACGAAAGCAACTATTTGACCGATTGTTCAATGTAGCGGTCATTCAGAGGCCCAAATTCTTACGAAGTCTTGCAATACGGATTCTGGCGATAACCCTAAAATGCCGAATGCCTTTGTATCTTGTCTCCCTCTTATCACCACTCGTGCATCCGCGACGCACGTGATACCCTTGAACGTGTCTCTTCTTATCAATCATGCATTTGGTGCAAAAATGTTACTGTTCTTGTTAATATATTGCCGCTAATTGCATGTTCATTGAACTTTCTTTAAATGCAGTGCATTCGTGAATGAAAGATAGTGTTTATCTCCTGTTTACTTTCTATGTTCGTGTAGTAAGTACAAGTAAAAGATTGTGCTATTTACTACGGAATGCTGTGATGCAAATGCAGCGTGGTTCCGGTGATGGAAAAACCGTCTTTTGCACTCGGAATGTGAGAGGAAAAATAATAAGTGGATAATATAGTATTATTTTGGAAAAGATTTACGTAAAGTTCCTCTGTGGTGAGGATTCCGGGTGAAGCTCGCTTCCACCTTCGGCCTGATCATCACTTAACATCAGGTGAGACGAAGACCATGGGCTACACTAATGTGGATAAAGAAGTTTTGTGAAGAGGAACGCTTGTTATCAAACTTTTCCGTCTTCGATAAAGAGTGCGAAGATCTTAAAGTATAAAAGGTGCTTGAAAGATGATATTGGATACCCTCTTCTGTGGTTACATCAACAAACGTTGATCATCAATCTGTATGCCAATAACGGTGTATATTGCAGCAATAAATGAGGAATCTTATTTTTGCAGATAGGCTACACTATAATAGCACTGGGTTTCTAGTTTCTACACAAGATCTGGACTTGATGTAGAAGACCAAGAGGCCCACATCCCAATGATTTGTTACATTAGAATTTATCTAATAATATGGTAATTTTGTATCGCCGCAGTAAACTTTGGTCAAAGATACGATTAACTATACTACAATTAAATATCTATAGTCTTGTCAATGACACTCGATATCAGGATTGCGTACGCATCTGACATTGCTTTAACTTTTGATAACGTAGCTCTCAAGCTTGGTACAATGAATCTTGTTCGTTTTGTATCGCTTTATTCTATTTATTAAAAGGCAAAAAACGTATTAATTAATGCTATTATAATTGATTAAAAGGACAACGATCTCGACGGCGTCTTTTTGTTGAAACTGGTTCAGAAATAATTCTTAGTAGCAATTTCGGTTCAAAACTTTGCATAATTAACACTATTATTTTCCCTTTGCATATATCGTCATCGGCTTGATGTCTCTCTGCCTAATTTTATGTTAATAAAAGTGCAATAGTCAAAATCCTCGTTCATGCCTGACTTACCCTTCAAATTTGCACAGCCGCTCCCGAATTTCTGCGTATAAAAACGTATATACGCAAGGAAAAAAAAACTGCCTGCAAGTAAAATAAGTATATGTGTAATATAACTATCAAGAAAGACTATTACGATGAAGATTTAAAAACTTGTGGGCGGGTATTTAAGAAGATAGCGTTTATTTCCTTTTTGAAACAAAAGCTTTGCGCCATTTAGGACCAGAAAACCTACGACGTTCATAATCATTCCTATAGCAGCAAATAATAATATAGAGTACATCAGTACTCCAAATCCTTTCATTCGTCCGTCAGCTCTCGGCCCTGTTCAGATTCAGAGCAGGTCAGAGACAGATAATCAAACTCACAGATAGTACGCACCCAATAGTTCGATAGATAATTTATAGTTATTAATAAACTAATGAGCGAATGCGGCGATACTTGCAATTACAGCGATAGGCTCGGCCTTGGCTGATTTCACTTATCTAGCGAATTTTAAAATGTGTTTTGTGGTGCCAGTTTTGGCGGTATCTACTTATCGCAAAACCAGCTAAAACACACAAACATAACATAAAATCACGCCTTGTTTCCCCGAAGGGTTGGGCAGAGGTGTCCCTGTAGTAGGTACACCCACATTTCGCCAGTTATGTTTAAGTTTAACCAGCTATTTCTCTAATATTCTATCGTAATCTTCAAGTACTACTTCTGCACATTCAAACTTGGAAATATTGAGCTTCGTTCTCTTTGAAATTATATTTTTGATTATTTAAAATAAATCTTGCTTTTATAAGAGCGTCTTGGGCTTCAGTGGTGTTGCCCGCGCTTAGATTGTGATACTTGTGATAACGTACACCACATCCACGCACACCGTACCCAGTTTCTGGGTTGTGGAGATCAGATAGGCAGTCGCTCCAAGTAAAACACTGGTTTTCAGCTGCAACAACGTACAAAATCAAAGATAGGCTGGTCTTGTAAATAATTCAGCAACATGAAAAATCAACCTCTTTCAGAATCTCATATCGATTTTGTTTCTGTCATTTTCGAGAACCAATTGCATTTGATTTAGAACCAGGTGCTATCAGGAATCGAAAGCTGACTCTCCCGCTTGCGCTCATGACTTATCCCCCTACATAGCAACAGATTTTTCCGAACACAAACATGTGTAAACTGTTATATGCGAATGCTGCGAATGTTGGTGGACTCTTGGCGGCTAAAATCGAACACTCTGTCCTCTATCAATATCTCTCGAATAGTCGTCCTAACCTTGAGATCCCGGGTACTTCCATACCGTCCGCACCTCAATCAATGGCCCTTCACAACGTGGATAGTATTGAGCTGGAAAATACCATACTTAGCCTTAAAGACAATTGTGCTGTTGGATTTGACGGTATATCTGCCTCTATCGTGAAGGCAACTCGTCAAATTCTTATTCCGATCCTTGTTTTCATCTTCAATATGTGTTTTTCAACAGGAACTTTTCCTGATGTTTTCAAAACTGCAGTTCTCCACCCTATCTATAAGTCAGGAGGCAAAGATAATGTCGCTAATTACAGACCTATTTCAGTGTTGAGTACCCTCTCAAAGATATTCGAAAAAGTAATAAACCGTAGACTCACCAATTACCTAAACAAATTTAACCTTCTTTCTAATAATCAGTATGGCTTTAGGACTGGAAAATCCACCGAAGATGCTGTACTGGAACTTACAGATACGATTGTTAGCCATTGGGAAAATAAATATAAAACGCTTGCCATCTTTTTAGACCTATCCAAAGCCTTCGACACTGTCTCAATTCCCATACTTTTGTCGAAGCTAGAGCATCTAGGTATCCGCGGGACGGCCCACGATCTCTTCAGGAGTTACCTTTCAGGTCGTAAACAAGTAACAAAACTTGAAAGATACCTCAGCAACCAGGAGAAGGTTACCTTTGGTGTCCCCCAGGGCAGTGTCCTGGGTCCCCCACTTTTTCTCATATACGTGAATGAGCTGTGTCAGTTATCCTTACCCAACTGCAAAATTGTAGCTTATGCCGATGACACAGCTCTAATTGTTCATGGCCGAGACTGGACTGAAACTCGCCTCAAGTCAGAGTTTGCCTTGAACACAGTCATGCGGTGGCTGACCACAAATCTTCTCACTTTAAATATCAATAAGACCAAATTTATTACATTCTCTATGATGAACTCAAGTCAGCCGCCAACACCGATTGAAATTCGTGTGCACACCTGCCCAAACTTACACGCAGACTGTGGCTGTCAAGAACTGGAAAATACCCCTATTATTAAATATCTTGGAGTCACTCTTGATAGAAACCTGAAATGGAAGCAACATATTGCTTCAACTGTAGCTCGTGTGAGAAAACTTATATATATTTTTAAAAAGCTCAGAGGCGCGGCCGATTTTAGCTGTTTAATAACTGTTTACTTTGCGCTCGCTCAGTCTGTTCTGGGGTATTGCCTAACGGTCTGGGGTGGTGCCGGTAAAACAGTGATGCTTCGGGTCGAACGAGCGCAGAGAGCTGTCTTGAAGGTGCTGGCAAGGAAACCGATCCGATTTTCGACATTCTCTCTATATACCCTCTGCCAGGTCCTCACCGTCAGACAGCTGTTTATCCTCCGAACTATTCTTCGCAAACACAGCCAACTTACCTTTGATCCTAAATGCTGTACACGCCGCTCGAATAGGGTTTGTAACACTGAGTCTCGTAGAACCGTAGCTGCAAGTCGTCATTACAAACACATAAGTTCAAGAATGTACAACAAATTAAACAAAAGCTTACACATCCACCCATTAACCAAGAGCAAATGCAAAATTAAACTTGACTCCTGGTTAAAGTCACAAAATTATGATGAAACAGAGAAACTCGTGGAAGTGTAAAATACTCATCACTCCCTCACACACCCCAACAAAACCACACACGACACACATACCACAAACACTACAAACACCCCTCGCACACCTCATTAACAAGCACCCACACACACCCATTCACCCTACACTCACCACATTAACTCAACGTCTAAATACATCCCAAATCAAATATCCTGTACTGTTTATTTTTATCTATTTTTTGTTTTTATTATTAATTAACTAAATCTAATTTAATTTAACTTAATTACCTTTTTGCATGGAACATCATTCCATTCTGTAGCTGGAGAAGGGCGTTGTTAGCTGCGCTACAGTTTATACTTTTGCAGCTATCATCGTTTTACATCGTTTATTATTTTTGTGTTATTGTTCCAAAATAAACTTTTATTATTTTTTTTTTTTTTTTATTATATGTTCGTATCGGTCTGCAACCTGCAGCACATAATATACCAACAAAATTATTTAATATCTCTAACTGGTCCAATTTACTACTAGACTGGTCGTTACCAATTAATATTAGTAAATTTTCCGATAGATAATACATATTATATTTGACGTACGTTTTGAATAGATTTAGAAACTTGATTGTTGGTTTAGGTCACACGATTTAATTATTGATTGGAAATATTAAGGGGCTAATTTAAAACTTGAAAATGGTGTTTTCCGTAAAGAAGCTTTTTACCAACAAATGCCTAAGCCGAGAAACACTGGTGTTGAATATATCCAAATCATGTTCACCAGACAGTTTATTAAAACGTCTGCACGTTCTGGTAATAACTAATTATGTACAGTTGCATATAAGACTTTATCCACACCCATGATATGAATCCTCTATAAAAAGGTTCCGAAACTATTGGGTGTTAGGAATTAAAGATCAAGACTAAAAAAAACCCACGAAATTCAGTACAACTGCATGTATGAATGTCGCCTGCAGCAGCACATCACCACACGTGTGGGCAGCGGGTGCTGCTGTCCCCCGTTTCAACGTTGAAACGAGTTGCATAATGAAATTTAATACAACATTATAACACTCATCATCATCTGCCTAGCCTTTTCCCAACTATGTTGGGGTCGGCTTCCAGTCTAACCAGATGCAGCTGAATACCCAGTATTTTACATTGAGCGACTGCCTATCTGACCTCCATAACCTAGTTACTAGGTAACACGATACCCCTTGGTAAGACTGGTTGTCAGACTTTTTGGGGTTCTAACTACCCGTAACGACTGTCAAAGATCTACAAATGACAGCCGGGACCAACGGCTTAACGTGCTTTCCGAGGCAACATTAAAACACTCATTTGGATGATATTATGGTTACAATGACACTGGCTGTTTTAATGTTGGCCATAAGCTAACTGTTTCAGAAACTTTTATAGAGGATTTATAGCATGGGTGTAGATAAAAATTTTTATTTACACAAAAAGGGTTACCTAAAATTTTAATAACATAAATGATATTGACATTGACAAAGCCTTGACAGCTAATCTAAAAGTATTAACTACCCACATGCCAAATTATTACCTTTTTTTTGTTATCTACCCATGCTGACGTCAATAGGTAATTGTTTATATTGTGATACTGCATGACCAGATTCAGTGAACCTGACAATAATGGCTGAAAAACGGAGAAATAGGCCTGAGCAGAATGGGTGCACCGAAATAAATTACCAGCTTACTAAGACCCCTGATTATCAACGTTAGCTTGGTCCTTAGAGGCCATCTAAGTCTAGTCCTTTAAGTTGACCAGTTATTAAAGATATTTTCTGTGGTACTAAATGACGGTGGTCAGATGTCAGGGTTTGCTGTTCAGATATGAAAATATCAAATATGAGCATGTCCTACCACAAGCTTACAATGTTACCCAAGGTGATTGATATTTTTCGATATAATACATCAGTCTGAAAAAACTTCAGTTAATGATGATAAGGATGAAGCGGATGATATAACTAATCAATAAAAAAACAACATACACGTTTCTTGTATAGCGGCAATAGAAATACAAAATCTATGAAAAATTCTACTATCTACCTATTACATAAGATACAGCCCGCTGACAGACAAATGGACAGACGAACGGAGAGCGGAGGCTTCTTCTTCTTCTTTTCGTGTGGTTAGTGACTAACCTGGTGTCAGAGTTTTAAAGCCGCCCATGGGCCTTTGACTTGGCTTCACATGCCGTCGAGAAATATCTCTCAGGCATGCCGTTTTTAAAGCAAGTGATAATTCTGTACCTTCAGTGAAAAGTGATATATCTTCACCTATATCAGTTTTAATATTCTTTTATTATTTATTTTTTTTATTATTTAATTTTTTGGTCTAATTGGTACCCCTCTAAGATTAAAATTGAGCAAGCTTATTTTGGTGTAAAGTGCTCTAACTAAGCATTTTTTACATTTATTAATGTGTAATAAAATACATTTTAAATAATATCAAAGTGAACTGAACAAATATTTCAAGTACCTTAATGTATATTAATGCAAATGTATGTGACTCTTATTACGCGATATATGTGAATTAGTACAAACTGACATATTTAGGTACACATAATCATCCAACACCAACCAATAAATAATGTGTAAAATGGTTCAAGTCATTTTAAATTAATTTATATATATAGAACGACTCTAATATATGTTGTGTTAGGTGATACAACTGGATTTCTTTTTAAATTATAAAAAACTTTACAAATTAATCTGTTTCTTCTTACACTAAATCGTGCTCTAAGATATTGTTTACCAATGTCAGTAATCAGTAGGTACTCATTTTAGTGAAGTAGACAAAGAGCCAGATTTTTTAAATCTTTAACATAAATTTTCTCAAAATCATAATTTTCCAGTTACATCACTTCTCACTGAAGGTACAGAATTGTACAATACACACATTAATCCGAAAACTCAGATTTGTGCCTTGGATTGGAACTCGAGACCTTCGGTCTCACCACTGGGCTAGCACTGCTTCTACTGCTAGCGGAGAATAGGGTTCCGTTTGGCATCCTTCGGTACGGAACCCTAAAAAGCGTCAAGGAAGAAAATGGCTAAAGAAGAAGTGACTATTTCCTTTTTCAGTTATTCAGTTAATTTTAAAATTGGTTAAGGAAAGCTCGTGGCTAAATAATAACAGTCGCATGGATCGATCCATCAGGTTAAGCTACGCTTGCCGGGGTTGGTCCGTGGATGGGTGACCATTTTTACATACCTACCGAGACTCCTCCGTGCCTCGAAAAGCACGTTAAGCTGTTGGTGTTGGCTGTCGTTCGTGGATCTTTGACAGTCGTTACGGGTCGGCAGAAGCCCGAAAGTTGAACCAAAGTTGAGTACTTTATGCGGCCTACCCAAATGTCCCTTCTTTGGTATTGTTCGTCGAATCCTTGAGCTCCTTTTAAGTTCTGAGTTGAGCTACACTATTACTGACAAATGCGTGCACTGACTGGACAGGTCCACTCAAATCTGTATGGTTCTTTCCTCAGAAGACCATTTCAGACATAAATCTACATGGTCCTCAAATGAAATGCTCTGACCAAGATTATTTCTGGGTTTTTATATACACATTGACATTAATGAATTTTATATAAACAATGACATGAATATTTACTTTTAAAGTATTTTATTATTTTAATTATTGTGAATGTGAAGAATATGTGGGTCATTCCTTTTTGTTTTGTTTTTAATTTTTTCTCAGTTAGTTCTAATCATGGTCTGACAGTTTGAGTAATTTAAGTGGCCTACCCAAATATGCGTGCACTGACTGGACAGGCCCTCTCAATCTGTGTGGTGCTTTCCTCAAAAGACCACTTCAGACACCAATCCACATGGCCTTCACATGATCTGACCAAGATTATGTCTGGACTTTAAAAGTGACTGAGACCTCTGAGTTTGTTTCGGCCTTTCTTCTCAGAGTAGACAGATAGGAAACGCCGACCTCATCTAGTTTTAAAATATGATTGACGTGTAAAAGTGTTTGTACAAATCTTCTTACAGAAATAAAATCATTGATCATTTATCATTTAACCAGTCTTACCAAGGGTATCGTATTACCCTGGGTCAGATAGGCAGTCGCTCCATGTAATATACTAGTATTCAGCTGCATCCGATTAGAGAAGAAGCCGACTTCAACATAGTTGGGAAAAGGCTAGGCAAATTGATATTTTAAGGGAAGCCCATTTAAAAAAGAAACCGATAAAACACCATAAATCGTAGCAAGTTTTGTTTCAAACTCAGTAACGTAAGCAGAAGCGTCGTAATATCATAGGGTTAGAAGTTCACAGGTATCGATCATAACCTTAAAAGATTTACCTCTACTAAATTACACCATAGACAAAGCGAGCTTATTCATTATTAGGCAACCTGTCAACTAAGAATGCCTCTTAATAATCTCCAATCCGCTTATCAAGCGTGGTCATTACCTGTAATACCTTATAAATATACTGTAGGTATATGTTAAGAAGTAAAAGTATTCATAACGAGCAAAAATATCTTGATATGTCATGGCGGCGCCACTTACCCAGAAAGTGTGTCAAATTCAGTACATTTTTCCATTTAGTTCCGCATTTTCCCGCTGGTCAAGCTAAATTTGGCGTTCTCTGCGTAAGAACAAAACAAAAGCGTGTAATTTATTGCTAACTTTAAGCTTGTCCTAAATACATTAATTATTTTGTGAAATTATGCTAATTTATTTGAATAGGCCTATCAGTCTGAATTTCGACATGCTCTTGTAAAGTTTTCTGTTATTGTTGCATAATTAGTTGATTCTGAGAGATTCTTTGAATACTGGTCCTTGGATACAGTACTAGGTCAGACTAAAAAGACCCATTACAAAACCGTCATCTTCGCATTCAACTTTAATTTTTGCTATGAAAATAGCTGTTGGTGAAAGCGCGCAATGTAACGCATGCAAATCATTGTCCATTGGGTGCATATAACGATACAGGGGTCATATAGGTATTTAAGTACAATTATAACAGTTAAAATTTTAATAACCCCCGACACAAATATTTCCTCATTTCTCTTTCCTACTCCATCACCAGACCCTGTTCACCATCTATCTATAACCTATTCATTGACCAATCCAGTGAGCCCAAACACGATACATGTGAAGGGAGTTGGGTATCCTGCAAATTCCATGTGATGTTGTAGCATAAGTTTAAGGTTACTATGTTCTTCTAATATCATTAAAGTAACAGAATACCAAATTTCAAATCGATCAGACCTTTGGAAGATACATCCATTCATAAACTAGAATAGAACTAATAATCTTCAAACAGCTGAACCGATTTTGATCAAACATGTCTAAGAACCATTGCTAAAAAACCTGCTTTCAAACAAAAAAAAAAAAACCGCATTCAAATCGCTTCAACCGTTTAAGAGCTACGGTGCCACAGACAGGTCAAACTTATAACACCCCTCTTTTTGCGTCAGGGTTTAAAAGCTTACACACATAACATCACGCCTTGTTTCCCCGAAGGGTTGGGCAGAGGTGTACCTGTAGTAGTTACACCCACATTTCGCCAGTTATGTTTAAGTCCCATGTAATAGGGGGCGAGCCTATTGCCATCAAATGGGCACAAATCCAGACTCCGGGCTGCTACTGAGAAATTCCAGATAGAAAAAACCACACACTTTGCCCGACCCGGGAATCGAACCCAGGACCTCATGCTCAGCAGTAGCGCTTGCGACCACTAGATCAACGAGGCAGTAAAAAAAACAAAAAACTTGTTGGGTTGTTGGGGGTTAAAAACTTGATGTCGTTTAAAAAGTTGGAACTCTGACCATCAATACCTCCGTAACTAGAAGGTTCCCAGGTATGGTTCAGAAGGGCACGCCACAATTGCGGCGATAAGACCCCACTTTGAGGAGTGGCTAGAGAGGCGCCACGGCGTCCTCACCTTCCGGCTGACGCAGGTCCTCACCGGACACTGCTGTTTCGGGAGGTACCTGTTCAGGATAAAGCGGGAGGAAACGCCCGGGTGTCGTCACTGTGTGGATCGCCCGGAGGACACGGTGGAGCATAGGTCTGCCCGGCTTGGGCAGGGCATCGCCGTGTCCTCTTGGAAGCGATCGGCGGCGGTGATCTATCGCGTTCGGCCCTGATTCGGGCCATGCTACGGAGCGAGAGGAAATGGGAGGCCGTCACCTCCTTCTGCGAAGCAGTAATGCTTGCGAAGGAGGAGACGGAGCGCGTGAGGGAGAGACAAATTTCGCGCCCTCGCGCCCCTAACCGCCGCAGGAGGAGACGCCCTGGGCGTCGGGAATCACAGGAAGATTTCTGGCCACCGTAGGCGCGGGCTTGCGGACGGTGAGCAATGGGTAGCTCGCCGTCCGATAAGGACCAAGCCCGGGTCGACGGCGCGTTGTGTTCCACGCGCGCCTCAAAGAGATGTCAGCAGAATTGACGGGGTCCGTTGGGGCCAATGCCTGCCGGGGCTGCGAATATGGGCCGATAGGGATATCGTGGCCCCCCGGCAACATGGCAACCGAAGGAACACGGGTGGGTTTTAGTCAGTAAGAGTCTGACACGCCCTCCCGCTCCACCCAGAGCGGGAGAAGTTATTTGATAACTTCCCAACCCAAAAAAAAAAAAAAAAGGTATGGTTCAGAACAGAAAAATTATCACAATGACGAGAAAAATAGGTGGCAAGCTCCGTTAATCGTCTTTTGACACCGGTTCAGTTGAAATGAATCGTATATTTGACGCATTCACTACGGTATCTAAATATTACTGCATCTGAGTTAGGTATGCATATGTAGTATTGTAGTTGCATCTGTTGCATAATAAATGTGGAGATGTTAACTATTCAACAAACAATGTCGTCTCAGTTGGTTAGGGAAAGGAGGAAAATGCATGTATAAATCTTTGACCATTATATATCCCAGGGTTAATCTCTGTGCTAACTTCTAACATAGACTTTAAATAAATTATACGTTATTATTTTTGTTAATAAGCATACCTAAAGAGCTTTTTTAGACGGTACCGTCTTTTAAAGCATAGCAATGGTGGTGCAGTGGTAACTGCCTCGACTTACGTGTCGTAGGTTCGAATTCGAACCCAGGTAAGCAAGCATTTTACTCTGTGTAATTTATTACATCATTTATATTTGCTCTTAAAACGGTGAAGGAAAACATCGTGAGAGAATCGGCATGTCCTAGAACCAATAATATCGAAGACATCTACTAACCCGCACTGGGCAAGCATGGTGGATCATGGCCCCTTTAACAACGCAAGCAGTGGAAACGTCGATGTAATTGAATATTTTCGTTCGATTAGACTGACACATTTAGCCAGCTTACTGTTTCAAACGGTTTCATTGTGGGCTCAGGGGGGCAGTTAGATGCGTGGGCTTGCAGACGGTGAGCAATGGGTAGCTCACCGTCCGATAAGGACCAGGCCCGGGTCGACGGCGCGTTGTGTTCCACGCGCGCCTCAAAGAGATGTCAGCACAACTGAAGGGGTCCGCTAGGGCCGATGCCTGCCGGGGTTGCGGGTTTGTCCGAAAGGGTTACCGTGGCCCCTGGCAACATACAGGCAACTGAAGGAACACGGGGGGGTTTTAGTCAGTAAGAGTCTGACACGCCCTCTCGCTCCGCTCAGAGTGGAAGAAGTTCATAATTTACTACCCAAAAAAAAAAAAAAATAAGGGGGGCAGTAAGATAGAAACTCATCCTAGTACTAATTAAACTGCATCATCTCACACACAATGTGAATAAATCGTAACATTATCTTAAAAATAATATTTTTAACACTACACCAGTCCACGATCACAGTACTTATCACATTTGCGCAAATGAACCAAATAATATTATAGAAAAAAAATCATGATTACTTCTTTGAACGTCGGGTTATCTTGTTAGGTGGTTCACTTGCCCTTCCGAGTTTCATTCTCAAGATCAAAGTCACATTGCTCTTATCAATGCTACACTTATAACGTATGGATATATGACGAAAATTGTGTCATAATTATTTTTGGGCTTCATTGGCAGTAACAGCCACATGGGTCGAGCATGCCGTGGTCGGTCCGTGGTTGACCATCCTTTACATGCCGAGACTCCTCCGTGCCTCGGAAAGCACGATGCCGTTGGCCCCGGCTGTCATTAGTAGATCTTTGCCAGTCGTTACGGGTAGTCAGAAGCCCGAAAGTCTGACAACCAGTAACTGGGCTGTGGAGGTCTGATAGGCAGACGCTCCATATAAACTATTGGTTGAAAGGGTGACTGGTAATTAGTGACCGAAGAGCTCGTAGCCGCACGGGTCGATTAATCAGCTACGCTTGCCGAGGTTGTAATGGTGACCATTTCTACATACCGAGATTCCTCCGAGCTACGGAAAGCACGTTAAGCCGTTGGTCCCGGCTGTCATTCGTGGATCTTTGACAGTCATTACGGGTCGTCAGAAGCCCGAAAGTCTGAAAACCAGTCTTACCAAAGGGTATCGTATTACCTAGTTCCAACTGGGTTGTGGAGGTCAGATAGGCAGTCGCTCCATGTAAAATACTGGTATTCAGCTGCATCCGGTTAGACTGGAAGCCGACCCCAACATAGTTGGGAAAAGGCTAGGCAGATGATTATGGTAATTAGTCACCGATAATTAAACAAGTGACTTTACTCATCATTATGAACAACTTTTACTATGTAACCAAACCTTTTTTTTCGCGATTTCAGATTTTGTCCAATATCAAAAGTATCGGTCACTAATTACCAGTCACCCTATATAGCTGCATCCGGTTAGACTGGAAACCGACCCCAACATAGTTGGGAAAAGGCTTAAAGGCAGATGACATATTTTGGTATGTTTCGGGTAAGACCGAGCTGTCTTGTGATTATTAGGTCGATTAATTTATGTATCAATGTTTAATAGACCATTAGATCCTTCCATAAACATTATAAACGGTGACTAAATAATTATGCCAAGAGGATGACTATTTATAGAAGAATCCCGTCATGTCCTAATAATTACTTATGGGTAACGTTCGGGTGATGTGTTATCCTTACCAGTGTTTGTTACGTGTCAATGTGCTTCTTCCAGCACAAACAGTAGAAAATGGTGTAGGTTGGCCGTTTTAAATACATGAATGATTTATTTATTTTCCAGAACATAGGTACTTATGACATGGTATTAGTAACAGATGGTTTGGTTGAGTTCTCACATTTGTAACTTTTACTTTCAAAGTGTTGATTTCCATAATAAATCAGGATGTACAAGAACAGATTGGACGGTGACCCCCAAACTAGAAATTTTCCTGTATCTTTGGGGGTCGGAATTGCGAGATTTTCAGAGCTATGGATGTACACAGTGATTATTGTATAACTGGTGAACATTAACGATACTAGGTATAATCAATCAAAAAATACATACTTAAAAATAAATGAAAAAACAAAATAATAAATCAAAATAAAACACTTAAAAATACATTGCCATCAGCGTGAGATCAATATAACAAACTATAAATATATGAATAAAACAAAAAAACAAAACAACAAAATAAAAAACAAAAAACAAACAAAATATTAATTAACAAAAATCTAATCAATTTGTATTAAATCATAAAATTAGAATTAAGAAGCTACAGACGCGGAGCACGTAACTTGGCAAGAGTCGTAGATGCGCAGAATGCGTTTTTTTTTTTTTTAACAAGCCATGTTTAAAAATAAATTATGGCAATAACCATAGAATAATGACAAGCAATAATAGTACATCACTGCCACGGTCTATAATGACTACTTTGCTGGTCGCGCTGATGATGGCCGACAGCGCAACGTAGCGCAGCTCCAGGCCGACACAGCGCGGTCAGCGTGCAGCACTTGATGGACGAGCTGAGATAAAGGCTGAGGCCGTAGGTCGAGGCCTTTACAGCGAGGACAACAAGGGCTGCAATGATGGCCAAGCTGGAAGGCCTAGAGCGTAGCTAGGCTGGCTCGAGGCAATCATAGCGTGACCAGCGAAGCAGCCATAGTGGGCCAAGGCTTGTATAGTGCTTTACTCAAAAATGCAAGTACCTAATCTAAATAAAACCAGCACGTAATTTCAATAAAATATATATTAATTAACTAGAAATTTAATTAAAATGACAATTATGAAAAGTACAGTTACTAAAATTCAACACCGACTTTCCCGGTTTGATATTACTAATAGTTTGCGATAATTTTAATGCGGTGTTTGACTGCTGTATTATTTCTTCATTTATTACGCAAAAAAGACACTAAATAAAAATAAAATTTTCGGTGAACCGCGCTTTTGTTACTTTTTTTTTTTTTTTTTCTTTAACAATGGTTGTTGGAACTATACAGCCAAATATGGAATAAAATCTTTTTGTTCCTATCTCTATAAAAATAAAAACAGCTGTGTTTTAAATAAAATCTTTTTGCATTTGATTTTTTAAAACGTTGAAACGTCAAAATAGCGGCCGGCAATGTTTTGCTGGCCTGTTAGAGCGACCAGCAAAACTTTGCCGGCCGCTCCTTGAAACAGAACGGCAAGGTCGACTTTGCTCAAACAAGGTTGTCAAAATAATGACCACATTACATGCATTTTTGAGTAAAAGTTTTTTTGTTGCACTAAGTGGAAATGCGCAACCTTACTCCCACTACGACAAAACCTTGCCAAATTACGTGCCAGCGTAGTCGCTGGTCACTTTGTATGTAGTTCAAACTGGTTCATTTCTCCAACAATTATTATTTTTACTTGACTACGAAAAAACCAAAGTGTGCAAGAATCTGATTACAGTACAGTAGATATTTACGAGTTCCTCAATGAAAATTGTACGTATGACTTTGAGTAAGCTCGAATTTCACATTACTGCATATCCCATTAAGGCTCTTTCAAACAGGCGCGACACGCGACGCGACACAAGCCTTTAATTGCTATATTAAATGACACCTACTGCATCATTTAAAATATTGATATCATCAATAGTGGCTAGGCTTAATTCCATAAGGTTTGGTTTTGCACGTCCGGTCTTACTGAACGAAAAGGATACCTAAGTCGAGTCTGGTACTTTTGCAGTCATACGGCATTGCAGGTGCATTGCAGTGCTTTGGAATATATCAAGGATTTCGTTGAAACTCGTAAGGAATAAAACTAAAACATAAGGCGTGTTTCTACAGCTGGATGACGCAATATTTGATTTTGAAACTTACGGTTTGCAGTAGATAACGAATAATCAAAGTCAAAGTCAAATCATTTATATATGGCACTTTTGAACGTCAAAATTGACAAAATAATAGAATTGATTCTAATCGCCCCTCCCCAAAGGTAGTTTTCGTATGGCGAAGAATGGGCAAGAAACTCCACCGTTACTCTTTTAAAATGTTTTACAATCATTTGTATCGGTACGTACATTAGTTAAATAATTATATGTGAAGACGATGCACCTAGAATAAAATTACTATACCACAATAGGTAAAAAGAATTAAAAATGAAGCAACGACAGATAATTTAATTATGTGATAGATACATGGTGACATATTTACAAACATAGTAAAAGTAGACGATTTTCCTAAAATTTTATAATTAATGAGTCTGGTGTGAGGAAGTAATCACAGAATGTAAAATCAATGTCATTTAACACAAAATAATA
Source organism: Agrochola litura (assembly GCA_949152395.1). Lineage (NCBI taxonomy): Eukaryota > Metazoa > Arthropoda > Insecta > Lepidoptera > Noctuidae > Agrochola > Agrochola litura. The sequence continues at coordinate 20,447,393 of OX424508.1, read as the reverse complement.
AATTTTACAATTAATTTAGCCACCAGTTTGATTTTGTCTAGATTCTAAATTGTCCTATGGAACAGGACTAGCATGTGTAGAATCGAATAATGCTTTTGGAAAATGTTATCTATTTTTAAGGTTTCGTAACCGAAGGGTGCCAAACGGAACCCTATTACTAAGCCTCTGCTGTCCGTCTGTTTGTCAGCGGGCTGTATTTCATGAACCGTAATAGGTAAACAGTTGAAGTTTTCACAGTTTGTGTATTTCTATTGCTGCTATAACAACAAATGATAAAAATTAAATAATGTTAATAATTAAAAGCCCCATACAAGAAATGTGTTTTTTATTAAACTAAAGGACTTAAAATTTTTTTTTTATTAAATATTGAACGGTGGTAAAGAACCCTCCGTATCCGACTTGCACTTGGCTGGTTTTTTAAGTTAATAAAGGCCTCCCCTTTTTCCTTCCAAATCTCTCTGTTTTGTGCGATTTCAGGCCATGTTTATTATTAACTTCTTCTTTTATTGAGATAAGTAATTATTTCGAAACAATTTGAAGTGATAAAAATAAAGTACCTACTTGAGTAAATCATAATACATTTTTGATATATTTTCCGAAGTGTTTTTTTTTTCTAATCATCTGATTATATGACGCAACTGGAATGGCACGTAAAACCTTTTTTTATGAGATAATGACTGCGTAGGTCACATTGAAGTTAATGCGTAAATTCTTCTTGGACAGTTTAATTCTCTGATAACTTGACTTAAATGTTAAAGTTCTTACTATTAATAAAAAAAAACGTGTGCGGTCGGTGAATCCCCGTCAGGAATGAAGTTCTTTCTCATGTATGATTTATAACAAAAACAAAATTTTTGCAGCCGCTATCTTGGATTTACATTTTGACCTCATATCGGTTTTAGCACCATCGAAAACTATGAAAACGATACCCATGATGAAAAATTTGTAAATTTTTAGAGCCGCCATCTTGGATTTTCATTTTGACCAAATCCCACGACACTGTCATCACTTTACTCTTTTCTTTGTTTTTTTCTGCCGGCGTTCTCTCTCTCCCTCTCTCTTTCTTTCTCTTTGAATTAGAAGAAGACAGTCCCAAGTATTAACACTTTTTAGCGTGACGATTTCTGAAAGTTTTACAAGCCGCGTTATAGAACTTCGTTCCAATTATCTTTACATTTTTGTCTTATCGATTGGCAGACATAGACAGGTCTCGCTGGTGTCAAATATGCTATACTTACTACAAAGTAATAAATCGTTATTATTTTCGTCTCGAGGTTTCTTACAAACTACAGCAAATAAGAAAACTCTTAAATTATTTTTAAGCTATTGCATAGCTTTTATCGCGGGCTTGAGCGCGGCGACCGAATCTAGAAATTCCGTAACGTAACGAAAATAAAACCTAACACCCCCCCCCACTCCGCCTACCATGTAATGACGGTTCCCATGACAACGTGATGTTGTCATGGGAACGTTATTTTTGTTTTATGTCATGACGTCATCATCCCAAGTGTAGCGTTGACAAATAGGAAGTATGGAGGTTACAAATGCTATGCAATAGCTTTACCGCGGCAGTCCCCGAGTGCCACACGTTTTTTATTTGGGGTCGGCGTACTATGTATTTTCTTCCATACTTCTTGTTCGTCGTCCACACAGTCCATCCGTCGTTTCTTTGGTCTCCCCCTACTCTAATAGCCATCCACATTCATACTCAAAATTTTCCTCACGACATTTTCCTCATTCCTCCGCTTCACATGCCATGACAATATACACACTACTTTGTGCAAATTAAAATCAATATCTTTCAATTCAACAACACTTGTAGGAAAACCCACAAGATTCTAAAAATAGTAGGAACGTTCTAAATGCTCGAAGCCCCATTAATGTTATATAATGAGTATTGAAAGGTGCCAGCAGCATTATTCAGATATATGTCACGCCCTCCGCTCCCTTTACATACATTTCATGGTGTTTTACTTCAATTACCATAATGTCCCATGATCCATTGAAGGTGTAATAATAGAATTTTTCGTGATTTATAAGGTAGAGTGGATATGGGAGGAAATTGAGTGTTTCTGGTTCGAGGGGAAAATTTTCCATGAGAAGAGAATTTTATTGGTTGGGGGCGTTATGTGTGGTGATTTTCATTGCGGGTGGCAACTTTATAGCTTCGCGTAGTTCTCAGAATGCAACTTCAGGGGTTTGTTGGCTTTCTTAAACATAAAGTGCTGGTCCTTGCCTTAGGTACTTATTCGGCAATTAATTGTTATTTTTGTAAGATGGAAACGTTATTAAAAGATACTGATGTTGATGAGGTTATTTTGACGGTATTATTAACAGACATGGTAAAATACTCGCTGTCTTATCATCACCGCACTGGTCCCATGGTCGATTACGGCCCACTCTCTCTCATAGTACAGACGCCAGCACATCAAGCTACTACAATCTGTCAAATTTATTTAATTGATTTTCAACTTTATCTCTGAAGCATAAGGTTCAAAGTTGATCGGGAAAATTTGACAGTTTCGGATAGCTTGATGTGCTGGCGTCTGTACGAAGGCCAGTGTCCCAGCAGTGGGAACGTAATAGTCTGATGATGTTTATTCTGATGAACTTACGACACAGATTAATCTTTCTATAAAAGCCAAACATCTTATATTCTTCATTTGTTACAGATCTACAAAGGTCTAGACGTGGTGACCGCTAAAGCGTCGACCAAAGAACGGGAGATGGCGACACATCACCTCCTGGACATCCTGGAGCCGCATCAGATGTTCACCGTCGTGGACTTCAGGAACAGAGCACTGAAGATTGTATCCTTTTTAGAAGTGGTTCTTTATAAATGGTCCCGGGATGAACCAGTTCAGAATGACACAGATGATGATGATATCGTGCGTGGGTATCGTCACACTAAGGTCAAGATATAACTGCTTAGCTATATTTAACCTAAGCACACCTACCTTCCTACCAAGGTGGTTATGATGTAACACAGGTAAGATTCATAAGATTGTCTAAGAGAACAATAACAGTTACATTTAACAGGCCATTTCAAGAGCCCTAGACAGATGTAGCCTGTGTTTTAGTTTTACAGCTCAGGAAGCAGGTCTAACAGTTATTCTGAACAGACGATTATGTCATTTCCATTTATTCAAGTCTGTTTCGCACTACATGTATTTTCGTCAAGTGATATAATATTCGGGTTTTTAATAAATTTTTCCAATATTTATACACTAATGAATGACGCTAAGGCCGCTTTCACATATAGGCGACTTTAGCAGCGCGACAGTCGCGCGGCTGACGCGCGCCTGTCGCGCTGTCAAAATTTCATAGTTTAAACAGAAGCGCGGCGGTAGCGCGCGGCCGGCGCGGCCATCGCTTTCGCTTAATCGGCGATGAGCCAGTGTTGCAAGTGTCGGAATACAAACTCAATTTGAATTGATTGCCTATGCGACTATTATCTATTGACATTGTCGATGTTCTTTTTATTAATACTTGTCATTTTTGGTTAATTAATTTAAACATGTCTGTTTTTTTCCCTTCGTCAATAAATAATTTGTTTAGAGTTTGAAAATTGACCATTGTAATGTTAATTAGATTAAATTCGGGACGAGAGCCTGGTGATCCGTGACACAGGGTTTCCTAGTATGGACGCCAACCTCTCTCAAAGGGTCATATTTCACATATTTTTGTCAAAACGCTATATTTCTTGTCTCTATGTTTAAAACTATATGAACCTTTGTGAACAGAGAAATAAAGATTATTACTAATAATTGAAGAAAAAAAAAATTAATGTTGAAATATAATTATAGCTATACAAGTAAACCAAGTTATTATTATCACATGCCCCAACAGCAATCTCACGTGATTAGGTATAGTCCATTTTTGAAATGAAGTGGGCCACACTGATCTAAACTGCGGCGCGGCCGCCGCGCTGCTAACGCGCGGCTGTTCTTATAATGTGAAGGCATGTGCTTCTGCCGCGCCACTGTCGCGCTGCTAACGTCCTAATGTGAAAGCGGCCTAAACGAGTACTTGCTCGTGTAACGCCACAATTTTCAATAATAATTTTAATTTGACCGTCAAATTGACGTTTACACATCTACAGTATTTGTATGAAGAACATTTGTTCAAATATGTACTAAGAACTGAATTGTTCAATAATTTTATGTATAGGGACTAATACATTGACAATACAGCTTCAATTTGGCAAATATTGATTTTTGAAATTTTATGAACAAATTATGTCAGAGTAGGTGTCGACTTGTTGCCAAGCGATTGTAGGTATGTATGTAGGTTAAAATAACAATTTGAGTTTGGATTGCTTCCATAATATTTGAAGACAAAGGCAGAGAATTGACTGTCCCTTCTCTTTCTTTGAATTTCGTAAAAGATATACGAATATGCCAAGAGAATAAAATTGTAGCTCAGTGAAAAATGGAGCCAGGAAGAAAAAATTATCACGTTATACACTAGTTACCTACTACTAAGAATCGGTCCCGTGAAGCTCCGGGCCTGGACGACATTTATTAAATTAGGACTTAATTCCTGAGAATTTTTAGATAAAAAACGTATTTCACATTTCTAAGTCGAATGAAGATATACTTGGTAATCTAAATCAAATATTTTTATGAAAGATTGCTTCTTAGTAAACCTAACGGAAACCTAATTAAAGTGATTCAAAGAAATTAAGATTCATGTCCTTCAAGTCTTGTTGAAATATATGTATCTAAATTCTTGAATATATCGCCGAACATTAAAATTGGATCAAGCATGATCTGAAAATTCCAAACGTTATGAGACTAGATTTGGTCCTGGGTGTCAGTCAAATATCCCTTAGATGGATAATTAGTAACAGATGATACCTCTTCATAACTTGATAACAAAATTGCAAATGAAGTAACACGCGTGGGCTTAATAAAATAACCTTTGAACAAACAAGTCCTTGTAGAAGTGCTTGTGAAAGGGAAACTTATCTAGAATATCAGCTGGTGGTCTATGCAAGTATCCGAAGGGTCAACTGCAATACTAATGGAGCTGTAGGCGTAAAACACGTCACTAACATTGCAGAGTTTAATTTAAACATGCGAGTTACAGACAGTGTAGTAAGAGTAACCGTGAGTCATACTGGTTTGGAATTATTAATGTAAATAGCTGTAGATTTTGAACCTACAACATATAAATTATAGCTATATGAAGTCTTAGATGTTGGATATCAGTTATTTGACTGGAAAAGACAGGGATGAAAATGTTTTTAACTTAGATCTAAGTTCATGCACTTGTGGCGTGGAAATTCTTAAAAGTCAAAGACAACCGAACACATAAAACGTGAAATCTATCTTCCTCTTTTGATTTCCGCGGACCTTAGCAATGGGTGCAGAGGACATGATGAAAAGAACATGACTCCATCTAAAAGCCTTTTTATTGTAACTTCTATCATTAGTTACCTGTGTTTTTGGTCGTTTAATCAAAACAGCTGCCAGTTTGTATGTATGTTGACTTATGAGAAAGTTAATTGTGTAACACACAATGGCAATACCATTTATTTTGACAGTTCAATAATATTCATTGCATTATTTACGTTGTCGAGTAGACGAATTTTTCCAACATATGAAGCAATAGATCGTGAATTTCCTTCGAAGATTGTGATAAAAGAAATATGTTACGCAATTAGGATTCTTGTCAGGCTTTCAGAGTTTATCCTACCAAAACTTTCTTCTACAAATATTCCATAGCCAAATTCTTATATCACAAAAAAAATCCTCGATCAAACCGTAGTAGTGCGCGTCACCTCTGACAAGTATTTGAAAGGTTTACCTTCTTTCGCGTTTCGGCCATTGACCACATAATCCTCTTATGTTGACCAAAGTGGCTTACACATTTGGTACACGGCCTGTCGGTATAATAAGTATGTACTTCGCTAACGAGCAATTTCGTCATTCAAAAGTGAATATTGGATAATTGAAGGTACCGTTCCTCTTGTTGTATTGAGTCTTTGATGATCAAAAGATTGATTGTAACTGAATTAGTGTTTATGCGGTTTTCCTGGTCTCTTTAGTGTTTAGCCGCTCATTTTTTGTTATGTTTTTTTAAATCATTCTTATTGGTAATGTATCGAAATTATTCCCATATTCATACTCGATATTATTCTCATCACAGAGATAGATAATTTGGTTTCGGGAAGCCAAGCTAATTAACTCCATAATCACTGATGATACAAGATTATCTGTGGTTATGCATCCGGTTTATCAATCGCCTCTTTAAATTGACAATATTATAGATCCGTCGAAATGTGATCGACATGATTTCAAATCAGATAACGGTTGCTTCTTTCCTATCTGTGATGGTAACTTCCACAAAACATTTCATAAGATACAAAAATTCACGCCTTCTTCCCATGGGGGTAAGCAGAAACTATAGAACGCCACCTGCTACGATCCTTACACAATACATACTCCTATTGCTTCGTTTACGTTCATACAAAAATATAGTTAAAGTCAAAGTTCCATAATTTCCTGAGTAATATACATTTAACGTCGGAAATTAACTAAACATTTCGATTTAAATTTTTCGTGATTCGTTCATGATCAACAATAAATACTTAAAACAAAGCGCTCTTTACGGTATAATTCTTTAAACATGCTAAATATATGTAATGTGACAGTACTCTTTATAAATAAATACTTACCTTAATATTAAATACAGATAGACTCTCTTGCAGAACAAGGAAAGATGCCAATCGTAGTCGGTGGAACAAACTACTACATAGAATCCATTGTGTACAAAATACTAGTCGAAGACATGGATGATAATGAAGCTTTGTTATGGGACAAGAGTAGGAGAAAGAGAGATAATGATGATGATAGTGAGAAAAAGAAAGAAAAAAAGGAGAGGAAACAATCACTAGAAGCTCAAAGAGAAGAACAGACAGAAAATCCTGAAGGGTCATCTGATGCCTCTAGAAAAGACTTTGATATCTCTAAGTGTCAATTAACCAAAACACAGCTACAGAAAGATTTAGATAACGAGGTAATTTTTACAAACGAAGAGATGCACGCGAAATTGTACCTGGTCGATCCGAAGATGGCGAAGCGGTTGCATCCGAACAATAGAAGAAAAATAATGAGGTAAGTAGTAGATGTAATTGTTGATTCAGTATTTAAAGTTCTTGGTCATCGTTTTCATTAATAAATTGACTTCGCGGTAATTACCGCCATCTATCGACGCGTATTTGTATGTCAGGCTTATTTTACGTAATACACGTGACGAACCGGTTAGATTTTTGCTATTATGTAGTACTTCATGATTGATTTCATAATTACGCTGATCAGCTTTAATTAAAATGAATATTTTTAGACAAATTCAACACTTCTTTTATTATTTTATATTTAATTCTTTAATAGCCTGCTAAGTATCATCTGCCGATTTATATTCTTTTACAAAGTTTTCCACTGGTATTAATTAACCTGACATACATAATTATGTTTTTATAATACCTCAGCGTCTAACCAATTTGTTTTCGCTATCACTAAATGGTTTAAAAATAAATCATTCAACAATATTATCCATTCAAAAACAACGAAGCGACGCAAACAGACTGCCGCGACCGGTTTTTATGAATGAATCTATCGGATATTTATTAGGTGACTATCAATAACTCATTACCAATTTTAATTCTAACCTCTACCATTCGATTATCACCTCTATCGCCGCCTCATAAGACTTGTAACGACGATAAATCTACTTTATAAAATTATGTTTTATAATTTTTATCAAGTTATGTCAAAGTTCAGACGCAGTGTGTCAAATTGATCAATCTGGTGCTTAGCTTGGTGCTCGTTATCTTGGACCTTGTGCTGTGATAATAGCGGTCACATTGGTAAATCAGCAGTTACATGAGGATCAGTCTACGTACGACATATTTCTCGCCCATCACGTGAGCCTTTTAGGATTGTTGCCGTGGGATATTTTTGGGTAATTAAATTTGAATTTTGATGGGAATCTGCCTCAGTTACACCGACTTCTAGTTATGATCTTGATGAATAGATAGTAGTTAGTGATACCTGTATGGAAGGAATCAGCTGTTTTGTAATTGAAGTGGAACAGTAAAAAACATAGACTAGAGGAAAAAATAGAATAGTACGACTATTTATTTTTAAGGTAAACTATTTATTTAACTGTTAAAGTATTTAGTCGATACCCTTCCTCAAACATTTACGTATATTTTTCATGAATTAATTAAAATTTATGTACAGATGTTAACAAACCTATCGGTGGATGTTTCTGGAGAAGTTTTCTTATGAAATATCCATCCAACTATGATAATAAAGGTAATTTATGTATCATAATATTATTAGATTCTTTCGCAAAATCTTCTATCGTATTTCCATTTTTTGATCCTAAATCAACTACTGATTTCAGATATTTTTTTAGCATTAAATCTGAGTTTTCCAACATTTCGTAGGCATATAACAATTCACCCATACCAACTGTCCCTTTCTAAGAATAAATTATCTACAGTGAATTTTTATACCAATTCTATAGTTAACAGCCTTGAACGAATAATCAATATTATTCTCTTTTTATTGCTGTTGATAGTCGGTTTCCTATGTTTAATGTTTTATGAAGATATCTCGTTCGACCTCATCAACCTCTAGCGTTTCCTGTTGCTTAATAATTACGTTCTTAGTGTTACAATGATCGGTTCAGAAAGGGGCTGTTTTTATTTCTTTAGCATCGTCTCCTTTAATAGCTATGTTATTTATTTCTTCTTTTACATCATCTTTGTTCATTTCATTTGATTTTTCATGAGTAATGTATATATATTCTTCTAGTTTCTCAGTTGTGTTCTCAGGTTGGAATATGAATTACGTCACAAAACACCCACTAGGTGTCCACAGAGTGTTATGGTGTAGGAAGGATAATAAACTTAACTCCACAGCCATATTTATGAATGATTTCATAACATCCGTCGGGAAACAATACACAGATCAAATTCAACTAATTTTGAATTATTTATGGGTGTACCTACTTACGTCATCATTACAATAAAGACTACCTCTTCAGTTATCTGTCAACCTAAATCATCTGTTTAATAACCCTTCACCATAGAAGAATCCGTTATAAAAATGGTAACACCAATGACTGTCACTCTATAATTTCATGCTAAGCCGCCTCCCTCGCATATCTCACAAGGCGGACTAAGATATCTAAGATATGAGATATAACCGAAATTAGACTTTGAAAAAACACACTTCCCCCTAACAACAGAGTTGCAAAACTTGTTCACGCGGTTTACATAAACATAGGAACTGAAGGCCGCATGACATGATGACATAAAACGTTTGAACCAGTCAGGTTGAGCCCCCTCCTTGACCGTAACCTCTCTACAAAGGGGGAAGTATATTGACGGCGGCGGTTCTACTTATACTAGACGTTACCACTTCCGTAGGTCTTCAACCGCTGCCAAGGATTTCGTAGACGTTTGCGAATGTGTGTGTGTGACCTTGATTCTACTACCCAGTGTAGTGTGGCCATGTTTGCAGGCGTAGTTCGCGGATTGGGTCGCGGCAAGCGTATGTGGGTCGATCTAATTGGGCGTTTTGTTTGGACAAGTGATACAATATCTTAATAAACTTATACGTCATTTAATTAATTAAGAATTTTGTTTCGTTTTGGTTAATTAAGTTGGGTTTGCGTCCAATATTTGATGCGAACGTATGACATACTGTTGCTACCACTTAAATCAATACTCATCGTTTACTCATTTAAATTAGTCAATGTTATCTCGATCACGATGATCACACGACTTTTACGTAGTAAGTACTCGTAGTACATAATAATGAAATTAATCCGTTATTTTTTCATGTGTTTTTCAAGGTCTGTACGACTGATGTTAAGAAAAAATTTAACATGCGGTTTCTTTAAAGTGTTCGTATTAAAGAAAGCTTCGATGAAAAACTATCATAGATTTTGAAAACGTTGGACTTTTGCACAATATTATGATTTAAAATTATCGCTTATTGCTATCGTTATCGTTTTTGCCTAAACAAAATAGGCAATACAATTTCTAAATAATACATATTTATTTTCCAGGTTTTCGTTATTTTCCAGGTCACTCAACCAGTAATAACTTGTAATGGCAGCCTCTAAGTATTTGTAAACAAAAACAAATCTCAAACTAAACGGATTTCAATCAACAGTCCCGTATCTGGTGTGAGGGATCATGGTCACTCTACATAGTATCGCGAATAAGGCCCCTCGATAACCCCGAATTACTTATCACGTGATTATTGAACATTCGGCAAACTAGACGCGCCATTGATGTTTAAAATGGAAAATTATCATTTTACGCATATTCAACTGGATTTTGGTTTTCTGAATATTTTTCGCGATTTCGAACGAAATGAAAATTTTTGGTGAATATGTATTTCTTTTTGAAGACTTCTTTAAGCGCGTTGGGCATTTTTGAGATGGGAAAAAACAATTGAACTCGCGACAGCGTTACCGACACCTCATTTTTGTAAACGCGATTATTCTCTTTATTTATATTAGGTTACGGATCAATGTTCTATGCAAGTATTTTTATTTCAAAGGTCTTGAAAGTATTTTTTAAATTGATCAAGTTTTCACTTCTGTCGGCACTCCCGGAGTGCCACAGATTTTTTTCTCTCTGTTTATTATTGAAAATACCTCTTTGTGTTGCAGAGTTTATTTATAGTACTGAAAGACAAGACGCTTGGTGGTCAGATTGTTTACAATTGGCCTTTCCTTGCCAAGGTATTGGTCGTTTGGTACATGGAAAATAATGATTACCTACTATAAAATTCAGTCAACTTTATATGTGTAAACCAGTTTCATATCAAACATATCATACATACTTGAAAGATTTACAGAGTGTGAGTCTTTATAATGTACACACATCGAAATGATCAATGCTTAATTTTATCGACGGGTTTTTTTAAATATTTTTTACGGATATTAAAAAAAAAATTGTAACAAAACGGTGTAACTTTTAAATCTAAATGATTATCGCGATGTTACAAACTACATAATGATTGGAAGTAATTATGCGTCCTCATAATATGAAAATTGTGGAAAAAAAACTATTATATTAACTATACAATTGAAAATAAACATGTTTTTTTTTGTAAAAATCTGTTGTTTTTTTTCATACTTTTTTATAATAATCGTAATATTTCTCAATAAAAAGCTAAACAGAATGAAAAAAAAAAATTTTTTTTTTTATATTTTTTCCGTCTATAAAATTAAGCATAGATTTACACTATTTTCATTTGGTATCCAAGAGTTGAATATCAATGGCATGGCTTGTTCAATGGTTAATCATACCACTACATCGACCAGTTCATTCACGAGTTCAGTAATCGATCAATTGACGACATTCGTCCACCATGGACCATTGTGTATCACCCAGAAGATGGATGGCTCAGCAGTTGACGAATAAAAACTCTATTATAAGTTCTGAGCAAAAAAACTTGAGAAAAACCTATCGGGATCATTGAACTCATCTGTTTGAAAGATGGTTGTATCTCACCGTAGTACAATATGAAGACCAATTAAAGTTAATAAATAGATTACAAGTACATACCCGGTAGGTGTATATTAGTTTTTAATTATTTTCATTGCTTCATGGATCATGAAACCAGTGGTAATGACCCCTTTCCCGGTTTTGAAGTCCTTGGTGAATAGGTCAACATGTTTGGTCCTTAGTTACAGGACCAATAATTTTGATGTCTTTGGTGGCCCCAAAGACATCAAAATTATTGTTTGCTTCATATCATCTTAAGCAATTATCTTTCTTTTCGTTGCTTGCAATTAAAACAGTTGTAAAAGCAATATGATACGGATTTCGTAGCTCTTCGAAAACTTGTAATTTTCCGCTTAAGGGACATTTCCGAAAGTTCATTACAATAGACCTGTGTCCGAAAATTTTTTTTTGTCCGTAGGTAGTATTGATAAAAAATGTTGGACACGTATTTTTTCTTTTTTGACGTAATCAAAAGATTACGGCGATACATTGAGTTAAAATGTGGCATGACGTCACGCCCCCACTTCCAAACTTTAATGCGTGTTATCTAAGTCATTTTTTATTAATATAATAAAGCAAAAAATACGTGTCTAATATTTTTTTATTATCTGAAAGACGGACTAAATTGAATTTCTTTTTTTTACCTAGGCGACTACCCTATTATCTAAGGTTCCATTTTCAATGGAAGATGATAAGTTTTGCCTACTATATAAATTCCCGCCACTGAGAGATTGCGTTCCTGACACCTGTCAGTTGGACACGATTAGGAACTAATAAAGCTTAAATTCGTAAAACACGTTTTCCTTTGTACTCAGCTTTTGCAGGTTTTTCACAGTTATTTTACCTCTGATTTTGCTTCACAGTGTACTTTATGGTCATTGTTATACAGTTACTCACCATCTGCCTATCTTTTTCCCAACTATGTTGAGGTCGGCTTCCAGTCTAACCGGATGCAGCTGAATACCAGTATTTTACATGGAGCGACTGCCTATCTGACCTCCACAACCCAGTTACCTACTGAGTAATGCGATACCCCTTGGTAAGACTGGTTTTCAGACTTTCGGGCTTCTGACGACCCATAACGACTGTCAAAGATCCACGAATGACAGCCGGGACCAGGCTTAACGTGCTTTCCGAGACACGGAGGGGTCTTGGTATGTAAATATGGTCACCCATCCACGTACCAACCGCGGCAAGCGCAGCTTAACCTGATCGATCGACCCGTGCGGCTGTTATTACTTAGCCACAAGCCCCAAAAATCGATGTTTTTTTAATAATTACTGTCAGTTGTAAAAATAACTGTGAAATGACTTTAGGTATACAACGTGTAAAATTAAATGCGCAAAACCTCAGACACCCCAACTGATTTTTAATTCAATTGACCTATTTCAGAGAGAAAAAAATCATTACAAAAATTGTAAAGGTTTTATGTGCTGTTTTAGTTCGTAAGATTCGTATTTGCATTGAAATAAAAGCTATTATTATCCCGCGTATGAGAAAATTTAACATGGTCGACAACAATTTGTGTGTGGATTTGCGCATGTGATGGCTTGACCTATTAATAAATAGACACGGCAACGTCTCTAATGAATATTTTTTGAAAAATGTGACCTATATTAAAAATGGTTCAACTGATTCTGCTCGTTATTCTGATCAAACTATTTTCAGGTTTTGTGCATTTAACGTTACTCGTTGTATAACTGTCAGCTGTCTTTTTTTTTTTTTTTTTTTTGGGAAATTATCAAATAACTTCTCCCGCTCTGGGCGGAGGGGAGGGCGTGTCAGACTCTTACTGACTAAAACCCACCCGTGTTCTTTCGGTTGCCCTGTTGCCGGGGGCCACGATCTCCTTATCGGTTTTCTTCGCACTCCCGGCAGGCATCGGCCCTAGCGGACGTCAATTCTGCTGACATCTCTTTGAGGCGCGCGTGGAACACAACGTGCCGTCGACCCGGGCCTTGTCCTTATCGGACGGCGAGCTTCCCATTGCTCACCGTCCGCAAGCCCGCGCCTACGGTGGCCGGTGATCGGCTCGCGATTCCCGACGCCCAGGGCGTCTCCTCCTGCGGCGGTAACTGTCAGGTGTCTGAAACGCATTCTCTCATCGGTCTTAGATTAGCAATGCAATTGTGGTTGGGAATACTATGGTAATACACGTTATGTTACTACAACATGCTGCGGTAAACGTTTGTAGGCTTGCATAGAGGGTTTACGAAAATTCTGTAAACCGCTCTCTGTTATTGAACTAAATATTTTACTATTTTTCTCTTGCAATAAGGATGATGCGTGGGTAAAAAAAAAGGAATTCTATTTAATCCGTCAGTCAGATAATAAAAAAAAGTGTGGCACTCGGGGACTGCCGCGGTAAAGCTATTGCATAGCATTTGTAACCTCCATACTTCTTATTTGTCAACGCTACACTTGGGATGATGACGGATGATGACATAAAACAAAAATTACGTTCCCATGATAACATCACGTTGTCATGGAAACGTAATTTTTGTTTTATGTCATCATCCGTCATTACATGGTAGGCGGAGTGGGGGGTGTTAGGTTTTATTTTCGTTACGGAATTTCTTGATTCGGTCGCTGCGCTCAAAGCCCGCGATAAAAGCTATGCAATAGCTTAAAAATATTAGGCTCGTATTTTTTGCTTTCTGATACTAATAAAAAATTGCTAAGATAAAACGTATTAAAGTTGGGGAGTGGGGGTCGCTACGTCACAAGTATAAAATCTACATACTCGTGACGTCATGGCACATTTTAACTCAATGTATCGACGCAATATTTTGATTACGTAAAAAAATAAAAAATACGTGTCCCATATTTTTTAATAAACAATAAGACGGGCAAAAAATTTTTTATTTTTTATTTTTGGTAAAATAAGACTGCTAATAATATATATTTTTTTCCGAACTGACAAGCATTTTTTCCGCGCCCACAGTATTTTATACCAATACACATTTACTCTCCAAAACTGGGTTATACTAATACTATTATTCCGTACTATACGCTCATATATTCTGACCATATCATCGGAATTATGTATACGGCATGCGAATAGGCAAATTTTTCCGACAGTTATTATAATATAGTCGTGACTCTACGCTCTCTGTTGCTACGCGCCCTACAAAGAGGTAAGATGGCGTATGCGGCGACTCCGCTTGTTGTATTTTGTGTGCTACGGTACAAATAGTTGTCATTCTTTTTGTTAAGACCATTTATCCTAAAAGTTGGCAACGTCACAAATAACCGTCAAATATTTACCTGTTTTGATTAATTTGGCAATATTACTGTATGGAAATATGAAATGTGGCTAACTAGCAAACTAGAATATTAATAATTAATTGCAATTATAACACTGAATTCGATGTTGTAACCGTTTTAGGTATAAAAATATGCGGTGTTATCTAATACCTACCTTTAAACGAGCAATTATTGTATATACTGTATGTATGTTCATATTCTCATACAGTAATATTGCCAAATTAATCAAAACAGCGAAATATTTGACATCTATTTGCGACGTTGCCCTCTTTCAGAATAAATGCTATTAAAAATTGAATTCTATTGTTATTTTAAATCTTTGTGATTGTTTCAATTAAATGAGGCTTTTGTATTGCTTTATTTTGATATAACTATTTTAATTAATTTAATTTGACCATTTATGTACACACATATATACACATACAAAACAAAAGGAACAGAAAAATACGTACAAAGGTGATGCTTATTTCTAAAGAAATATCGTCGTTCTAATTCAAATTTCGAATTCTCTTTCTTTCTCTTCTTCTTTTTCTTCTCTTTTGTCTTCTTCTTCTATTTTCTATTGGTTTGCAAAGTATGATTTTACAACCCCTTTACTGCATGACGATTTATTTGCCTTTTGGTTGGTTCGTATTTTTAACAGTTAATGTTTTATCAGTAAAATGTTCTAAAACTTAATTTAACTAATTACTAGCCATTTTACGTTCAGAAAAATGTACTTTATTTTCTTTTTAATCGACTCCAAAAAAAGGAGGAGGTTCTCAGTTTGTCGGGATTTTTTTTTTAAATGTATTTTCCCCGTTTACTCGAAGACGGCTGGACCGATTTGAAAAATTATTTTTTTGTTTGAAAGGGTATATTTCCAACTTGGTCCCATTGTCATTTGGTCACGATCTGATGATGGGATCTTGGAGAAATCGAAGGAACTCTTCAAATATTATAGACACATCTATAGCGATTTGGGTATTTTTGATGAGCAGTTGACATTACGCTATTGTAACTTAGATAAATTGCAAAACAACCCACTAAAAAGTGAAAAAATTTTTTTTACATTTTAGCTTTCTGACTCCGACTTCTGAAATTAAAGTTATTTTTCACTTTGTAGTTTGGAAGTCGGTTGTATTTTTTGTAAAAAAGTTTTTTTGATGCTCAAAATGTAGTTGAAAACATAAAGAGAACTGGAAAAATATGGAGAAACCTTTGCCTAGAACAACGTAGGTAAAAAAAAACTAGCTATAAAAACTAATACTGTTTCCCAATTCAGTGACCTCATTACTTCGCCTGGTTTCCGTGATTCAAAGCACAGATATAAATAACAAGTCTAGCATGATATAATGTTTAGGCAGACAAAGAGAACTATTTAGATTTTTTCTCTGATCTAAATTGATTCACACGATCGTGTGCACTTGGAACGCACAATTTTTATTTTGAGCGCGTAAGAGAATACTCCTTGCGTTTAAAATAAACGTGAACGCACAGAATGCGTAGATTTTTGCTCAAGATTACCCCTTAAAATTCCAAACTGAACATTGGCGTTCCAAATGAAGAGCAATAGACAAATAACTCGAACTTCTGAAACTAAAGGTTATTTATTCATAAAATATGACTAAAGAAATAACTTTCTGGAAACCATGGTAGGTATGTCTTCAAAATCGTTGAAGTTTCATCGCTTCTTAGTATTTAAACTAGAGACAGGAAGCAGCTGAACAAACCATCCTGCATCACGTTTCTGTCTGTCAAAAAACTACAACCACCAAACATGGGCTATGTTTGGTGATTGTAGTTTTGTCTTCTGCCCATTAACCTCACATAATTCCTCAGTCCCATTTTGAGACACCCATGGACTTATAAGGCCCCTTTTTGCTGAATGTGTGGAAATTTGCCTTATTTTTTGTTCATATAGATAGACTAGCAGCACCTCGCGGTTTCATCCGCATAAGTCTCGATCCCTTGGGAATATCGGGATAAAAAGTATCATGTGTATTAATTCAGGTTATAACATAACTGTGTGCCAAATTTCATCCAAATCCGTTCTGTAATTTTTGCGTGACAGAGTAACAAACATCCATGCATCCTCAGAAACTTTCGCGTTAATAATATTAGTAGTAGGTATAGAAAAAATATATATTTATTATAAAGCGAAAGGATTTTTTATTTTTGTTTGTAATGAATAAACTCAAAACTTTCTTCGGTAGAATGCTATATTATCACTGAGTAACACAGGCTAAAATTTATAAAGATATCACGCGGTCGACGCTTGACGAAAGCTAGTGTGACATAAAGAAGCACACGAAAGTGAGTCTGACACGACATTGTGTCACCAATTATGTCTGTGAGATATTGGTCCAGTCAATGTGGTACACACGGCTACACATCAAGCTATACATTTCCAATTTCTGCTGATCTCGTATTCTATAGGATTTCCGTACAATGCGAGGTCAGCTTATACTGGAAATGTATAGCTTGATGTGTAGGGGTGTGTACACGTGTTTTGTCTTCGGGTCCGTTATAGTTGTTATGGCTATAAGGAAATAGGAAATTTGGCTTTCCAATCCAATCTGCCTAGCCTTTTCCCAACTATGTTGGGGTCGGCTTCCAGTCTAACCGGATGTAGCTGAATACCGTATTTTACATGAAGTGACTGCAACCCAGTAACTGGGTAATACGATACCCCTTGGTAAGGCTGGTTGTCAGTCTTTCGGGCTTCTGACTACCCGTAACGACTGTCAAAGATCCTCAAATGACAGACAGGCTTTATACATAGGTATTGTGTATGTTATTTATTAGATTCCAATTTTCATTAGTTTTTCACCATCGATAAATCTTCTCTATTTTGCCATAGAACCTTGCTACATAGATATACCTCATCTTCAATTATTTCTGTGTGATATTATTTAACGGCTAACTTGCTTAAGTTTTATTTTAAGGCATGAATACAGAAAATTCAAATGTCATAAACCCAACGGCACAGTAGAATAAAATAACAGTATAATGTCTCGGCAGTGAACTTGAAATAATTACCTACAGCCGCTCGGTAGATAAACCTTCCGCGTCCGTGCGTAACTGCCGCGCACTCGAGACTGTTGCGTGCTGATACACACTGAGATTTCGAAGCGCGTCGTTTCGACCGTTTCTATGAATACATAATACTGTTACTTATTTATACTGTACTAACGGCTAAGTCGGCTTATGGTCAAAAGGTTGATATTTAGAAGCCCATTCGCTGCACTATAGTGGTAGAGGTGACCATAATACTAATTCCTGACACGTACAGTACCGACCAAAAGTCCATGAGCAATCTCACAAAGCAATAGACTGACGCTTCGGTTTGACTTACGACCTTCTTCTATAAGTTGTTACAATACTGTAGACACGCACATTACACACACACACTCACTTTGTCTGCAACCAATGCTAGTTCAATAATCATCATTCGTTTTTAGTTTCATTCGTCTTGTTCACATAAATATTAAAGTTTAGCAGGTAGACCAGAAAAAACTAAGTAAATTATTTCGATTTCTGTGGGGTAGATGCAGTTTGTTACGAGTATTTAATTAATAGAACTTTTTTGGTTCGTGGATAATATTGGTGACGAGTATTTAGCGCAGTGTTGTGGTTATTATTATCAAAAAGCAGGCATAAAATATATTGAAGAGATCAGATCAGATCAGAGAATATTATTGCGCTGCGTAAAAGTGAAGTGAATATCTAATGAAACCGGACTAAGTGTGAGTGTTATCATTTATATATTTCATATTTTACTAAACATAAATCTTAATCAAGGGTATTGTTGATAGAACAGAGGTATTGTTGAGACAGAAGATGCCTTTAAAGTTTTAAATTCATTGTGAGGTTTAATTCGATTAGTGAATAATAAATAATAAATAATATGTGTAATAAAAACAATGTTTTTCTTTGTTCTAGAGAAATACTGTGAGGGTTAAGAGATATGAGGAAGGGGCTTATTATCGAGTAGCAGCGACGTCAAATGGTGAATGAAACAAATGGTTTCATGCCAACGAGATATTTTGCTGAATTATTAAAAACACGTCATTATGAACCGTTCGCCGTGCACTCTGAAGGCTTGCATCACTGAAGACCAGCTAGAAAACCATTTTTGACCTTAAAATATTGACCGTACCAACTTAATAAACAACAGATTCGTTATTGCATGAATTTATGGTAACGAATTTTTTAAGCACGTTTCAATAGGGTGTTTGTCGTATTTCTTGCAGATATACCGAAATTGTTTAATATTATTTTAGTAATAGTATTATTTTAGGATTAAAATTTGAGGTTTAGTTTCAATCTTCTTTTCGTAAAGAAAATGAATACTTAAGCTTTAACCTCAATAACAACCAATATTTACTAAAGTCAAATAAAATGTAAAATAATTAATACAAATAAAACATAAACAAACTGGCCATATTTAACCTTAAAATTACCTATTCTGTAAGTAGTTTTTTACATTTTAAGTAGTCTAATATTCTTATTTATTACTTAATTACTTCGACCACGATCAAAGCTTAATGTTTATGGTGAAAAAATCCATTAAAAATTTAAAATATTTCATAATTTAAATATGTCAAAATAATACAAACTGCTTCTAGTTTCTTGACATCTATTTCACATCTTATTCAGCTGAAGTAATGATAAATAATTGTAGCAGTGTGTTTACTTATGTAAAATAAATATAACGAATAAACATATTTTTTTAATTTTGTTATCATATATCACGCATTTTTTATTCTAAAACCTTTATTGCAATAACAACATAAAAAAGCAGCAATATTTAAAAAATATTATTATCGAAAACAAAAATAATAATATTTGCAAAAAACCGCACTGTGTTTTACGAGATTAGAACCTGAGGCAGTTTGAATTTCATACCAACGCTTAACGCTTTCTGCTATCTGCACTTGTTAAGTTACTATCGAATTTTAGCAATGCCATTAACTGGTCAAGTTCACGCGCATAGTGCGTGTGTGCTAGCATGTTTAAAGCGACGGAAATATATTGTTGTTTCGTGTAGAACAAAACTGCGTTATCTGTGGTGTGTGTATCGTGTTGCTTACACATACAAATGTACGAGCTATACCGCGTGTTCACAGCAATATGACTCTTAGCGTGCTCATGCACTTTTGAGCGCTTACTGTACATGCCAAGCTTAATTAGACGGGTCACATCACTACAAATGACAGAGATGTGTACCAGCTTTGCTTTGCACAACACCGCTTGTCAAGTTTTACATCAGGAAAATAAGGCAACTCTATTTGTTACCAAGTATCTGCCCGATTTCATAAATCGTTTGGAAGGTTTGGTAGTTTAGTGAATACGCACTAAACAGGCAGAAAGCATAATCAGACTGTAATGTTCCCACTGCTGGGACACAGGCCTCCTCTCTGTGAGAGGGAGTGAGCCACCACGCGGGCCTATTTTTGGGTCTAGGACATGCCGGTTTCCTCACGATGTTTTCCTTCACCGTTTTGAGAGCAGTGGTGATGAAATTAAATACACAAAGTAAAGTGCCTGACTCAATTATAATTGGGAAGTATCGAGCCTCACACAATAGTCTGTCGCTAAAAGTGCGTTTCCGGCCCTAGTTACAAAATTATCTAAAGCCCATGTTTGGTATGTCTGGGTACCAAGGACGTTACGCATAGAAACACGCATGACGCACAATAATAAATAAATTATTGTGTAAATAATCAAAAGTGGCGGAGAGCACGCCTGTCGTTAATGGCGATATTTACGTTTTTAGTTATCACAATAAGTATACGAGTATGTCTCCAATTTATGGTGGAATTACATAAGGAGTAACAGACTATGAACAAGACCTTGGGCACACCTGAATCATGCATGTATTTTAAACTTTGTGCAAAATTTTAAATTTGTGCAAAATTTTAAACTTCGTGCAAAATTATATTTTGTTTATTCCTAATTCTTTGTTACTGTTGAAAATGGTCTGTCATATATCTCATCAAAAACTTATGTCGCATTAGAAAAGTGCCTGAACTCGACTCCACCGGTACACTTTCAAGACTTGCTTACCCTAATTCTATTACTCGTTGTATAACCAAAACACAATTTCGGCACAGGATAATAAATAATGTGTGTAAAAGAATAAGAATATTCCCCCTTTTTATTTGGAACTCTTAGAAGTGGATGTTTGCGGAGATAATGGTATTATATCCAGTATTTTGTATCTGTCGCGTCCTTGGCCTCGTTCATGACGCTTCCGTATCGATTGGTTTTAGTTCGTTGACTGTAGGGTACTGGGAATGGTTAGATTTTCATGGTATTTTGCTTCGTTCTGTTTTACTTTATCTTTGTGATAAGGGGTAGATGGTGTCTTTGTCATTTTCAAGGTTTCCAAGCTTACACTCTAGGCTGTCGGTGTCGCTTTCATCTTGCGTTTGGTTGCTATGCAAGGGCTGACGAGAACCGGGTAACTTGTCTGGAATAACAGTTTTTACGGTGAGTATTCCCAGTAACCACCACAAAGCCAATAGGTACGTATACTGTTGCCATATTCGACAGAATCCAAACTTGGTAACATCATGATAGGGATGATGCCTGGGTAAAAAAAAAAGAAATATTATTTAGTCAGTCAGTCAATTAATAAAAAAATTGTAGTGTATTTTTGTATCGCCTTAATCTTTTGATTACGTAAAAAAGGAAAAATACGTGTCCAAATTTTTTTTATATTCTTCATGACGGACAAAAAGAATATATTTTAGTCTTTATCCCTATTCTATTGTATATTTCTCCGAAACGCTAACCTAATTTTCTTGAATCAGACGGTGTAGACGCGGGGTCAGCCGTACCTCACAAAGTCATGGACGCGGTCTTTTGATAATGACCTTTAGCCAATTTAAAAGCAGTTTTGAATCATTAGGCATATTCCGTCCATGTCTATCCTCCCCTCTGCCTTTTAAATAAATAGATTGACTGAAGAGTTCGTAATAAGCTTGTAAACTTTTGCTAAACACTGCTTTTGTGCTATTTTATTTATCTTAAGTTTAAAATGTTTAATACCTTTATATTTATGCTGTTTTACCTCATGTAATAAAGTCTTTTCTATAGCGAAACTGGTATTGAATAAAGGAAAACTTTATTTCTGGTCATATTCTGTAGTTTATTATGACAGAAAATTGTGTCATATGTCAACTATTTATCAATCATGGCGACCGTCGCGACGTTTATAAAGCCAATTGACGGGGATTGCCCACACAGCATCGAATTGTGGTTGAGAAGTAATTTAGTTGTCTAGTAATTGAGCTGAGCTGTGGTTTTGATTTGATTATAAAGTTTTTATGACTAGTGCATATTACTAAAAATCTTCATCAGCTGCAGCAAGGTTACATCCTAAAGGGAAATATTGTCTTCCAAAATGTATTGTTCTATCTTCAGATGCCTCCTGGTTAGTTAGTCAGCCAAGTTAGTCAGCTCAATTTTTTTATTACCGGTATCAGCTTTGAAGATCAGGGTATTTCCATCACATTCCATGTATGTAAGTACTTTATATTTGTAATTTTTTAAAGCCTCAAGGTTCTTCAATTTCCTCCTCCATGTTCGAGCGTTGACAGCGCTTCCTGGCAAAAAGAGGACATAAAAATATGAGACCGAATTCAATGTCACACTGGCTAATTTACACCAACTTTCAGTGAACGTGACCCACATACATCAGATGTGTATCTTGAGGAGTCCCGCGGGGTACGGGTTGGGGGCCGCGGGGTGCGCGGGGCGGGGGGCGTCACCCGGAGGATGACGCAAGCCCTACAATAAGGAAGTGTGTTCAATTGTCCATGCGTACCACTGGGCCATTCTGTAGCGGTTGTTTGTTTTTGGCAGTTTTCTTTTTGGTAAAAATTTGGATTCTTTTAAGTTTTTTTTTTAATTTCTAGTAGAAACGCCGAATTACGATTTGTACCTTACGTGGCGTGCGTGAAAGGGGCGTGCGTGAAAGTTAAAAAAAACTCAAAATAAAATTGGTGGCCTCTGAAACGGTTGAGATTGAGCTTCTTCACATTAAAATTCTAAATATAAATTATAATAAATAGACACCGTGACGGTTATAACTGGATTAAGAAGGTTAGGAGACGGTATCATCAAATAATAATCGGTAGGTATCGATAGATACAAGTAAATGATTAATATTAAAATATGCATAATATTAGCAGACTGGTCTACTAGACAATATTCTCTTCGTTTTCAGATATTATCATTTCATAGTTCTTAGGAAATATTTGGCACACTGACCTTCGAAAACTAATTTTAATTAATTTATTATCACTCAACGTCGCACCTGCGACCCCTGAATTATTAACAAAATGTAAATTATGTGTATAACCTACCTATACCTACCAAACTTCATTGACGATTTGCCAATCACGACATTTGGTAGGCTAGTGCTATGTGTTAAATAACTCAGTCCTTTTAGCAGAATAATAAAAAAAAAACTTAATTTAATAATACCTCATGATTTAATTCGTATGCAAATCTAGAATTTATTCAACTTCTGCCTCGTAGTTTTTTACAAAAGCTAATTCCACCTAATAATCCTAAGTGATTTTCAATCGCATACATTTATTACTATTAGCACGCCTACTCTAAATTTTGGCACTTGTAAATATTCGCAGACTGGACCTGCCAGTCGGAATGCGGTGCGTATTGACTGATTTATTGTAATGTAATGTACACCGGCATCATGAGTATTCACAAGTACTGGCAAGTACTACGAACTGGTACATGCAAAAAGACTAGGATACTTGAAATGTACTGGTTTTCGTGTTGGACGATATTTGTTGAGTCGTTAGGAATCTTGAGGCGGTAATGAAGTGTCAAGCTGATAAGTTCTTGTTCTAAGCTTATGTAAATGTAATGATCTCGTAATGATCTCGTACAGTACCTGTAAGACATGTTTTAATTCTTCTTCTTTCTTTTTCGTGTGATCAGTGTCTAACCTGGTGTTAGAGTTGCCTTCACATGCCGTCAGGAAATATCTCTCAGGCATGCCGGTTTCCTCACGATGTTTTCCTTCACCGTTTTTGAAGCAAGTGATAATTATACAATACGCACATGAATCCGAAAAGTCAGAGGTGTGTGCCTTTGGTTCGAACTCGAGACCTATGACTTGGCAGTCCGACGGTCACACCACTAGGCTATCACTGCTTATGTTTTAATTTATATTAGACAAATGTTTGGGAACGGACCGAATAAATGGTTACATGGGATTTTTAAACATAACTGGCGAAATGGGTTGTACTAGGTACACATCAAGCTATACATTTCCATTATAAGCTGACCTCGCATTTTACGGAAATCTTATACAATACGAGATCAGCAGAAACTGGGAATGTATAGCTTGATGTGTAGCCGTGTATACACCCTGGCCTCACTATTCGGGACATATGATGTTATGGTTATATGAATGGGCCACAATGGGATTCTTGCATTTTATGTACAAAATTCATCATCACAGGAGACTTATTAAGTCGAGTCACTTCATTAGGATCTCTCAAATGGGCCTTAGTTGCGAGAACATGAGCTTCAGAAGATTTTAATGGTTACAACTTGGGGAGCAAATCAAATATGGCTGCTTAACTCTAGCAGCAAACAATTTCAGCCATGATGATCAAAATCTAGCGTTGGAAGGCCTCCCACAAGGTGGACCGATGACCTTGTGAAGGCCGCAGGAATCCGCTGGATGCGGGAAGCTCAGAACCGACCGAAGTGGCGGTGCTTGTGGGAGGCCTATGTCCAGCAGTGGACGTCTTTCGGCTGAAATGATGATCTAAATCTCGGCAGCTCACTCATCAGTTCTTAAGAAGCAATAATCGTAATGATGATAGTTCCGACCTTGACAACCAGACAGCCATTTACTATGAGACGATGACATAACTCGCATGAAGTCGGTCTAAAATTATGTAATTAAATATGTATTCTTATTCATTCTTATGCTCACAAAGGCGTGTGTTTTGGGTTTTAGAATAAACCAATTATGTACACTTGAAGTATTAAAAACGTCTGGCAGTTAATGAATAAACATTTTTTTTTAAGAATTTATGTTTCGTTGTTAATTTATGCATGGTATTGATTCAATCCACGCTAGTTATTATAAATGCAAAAGTAAATCGCTCTGTTCTCCGTTTGTTTGTCTGACTTTGCAGCAAAACTACTGAACTGATTTTGATGATATTTACCGTAGAAGTAGCCACTTAATTATAGAAGGACATGTAGTACTTTTCGTTCCGGAGATCCAAATAATTTTTCCCTGTGATAAAAATAATAATGAATTTACGATTTCCGGGGATCTGTTTAAAGAACAAGATAACGTGTATAAGACATTTTCCTTACTGATAAGTACTGATAACACCAATGAAAGTACCTATGTGTAGGTCGGTACCTATTACTTACAATGTTGCAGCAGAGTATAAATAATTAAACGTTTATTAATTACACTGATACAGAGGTTAAAGATTAGAAACATGTTATTACGTTGATTATGACTTTCGTAGTAGTTAATTATAATCTTAATAATTAAATTATATTATGTGCGAACTCGAATCGCTCGATCGATTGTAGGCAATGAGATTATAGTACAAAAATAAATAAGTAATTTTTTATTTTTGTTCATACTTGGACAACGCGCGATGGAATGCAGTATTCTTGGCGTCAAATTAAAGACCACATTTGCAACACCACACTGATTACTGGCATTGCTCAAAAAGCCGCAAAGTTGAAATAGGACTGGGTTGGCCACGTCTGCCGCATGCCCATCAAGCTGTGGGCCTAAATAACAACCATGTGGAGCCCTGAGACAGCCAGAAGACGTCGTGACAGACCCTGTAGAAGATGGCGGGACGAGCTGGAAAAAATAAACGACCAGTGGCCACTAGATCGCAAGCACTGGAAGTCATGGGGAGAGGCCTTTGCCCAGCTCTGGGATGATACGGGCTAACAGAAACAATTAAACAAAAAATAAAAGGAAGAAAACAAGACATTGCGATGACACTGTTGGATATAACACATTTTTTTTTTTTGTTTGGGAAATTATCAAATAACTTCTCCCGCTCTGGGCGGAGCGGGAGGGTGTCAGACTCTTACTGACTAAAGCCCACCAGTGTTCCTTCGGTTGCCCTGTTGCCGGGGGCCACGATGTCCCTTTCGGGCCATGTTCGCAGCCCTGGCAGGTAGGCAATTACCCTGGCTGGTTAATGTAGCAGGTAGTGGTAAAAGTGGTGTAGAGTTTTCTCGTTTTGCTCGTGCCGCGACCCAAGGGAAGAGAGATGCCCTCATGATACCATCATTGTAAAGATAAAGATAATAATTAATATAAAATTAAATAAAAATTTAAATTAAATTAATATTAAATTATATAATTTATTTGTCAAAAACATGAGTATACACACTACACACACATGGCATGCAAGATGTTACAATAAAATTTTACCACAGTCATGTTTTGCCTCAACGGCGTACAAATATAAGTAGGTAGGTTATTACATTTAATCAAATCATTATAAATTTATCCATTATTCAAATAATTTATAGTCCAATTTAGAATTAAAAAATTTAAAATGTTCTAAAGTTCTAATGTTCTGTGTTGTAAAGTCCACTGCCTGGCACAAGTAGGTCAGGATGGTTGCGAACCGGAATCTCATATTCTGGTCGCAATTCAAGCTAAGTGGGTTTGTCTGCATAACGCATTATAAGCATCATGTTTTAAATAAAACAGTGATGAATGAATTATTTTTTTTTTTCAATTCAATTTATTTATTCAGTAACAATTCACATTGCATTCGAATATTTCGAATATAATCCAACATGAAACATAAGTATACACAAATATTATTATTAAAACACATGCAATTCAATATAAATTAGGAAGTAATTGTAAAGATTAAAAAAAAACAGTGGCACTCCGGGAGTGCCGACAGAAGTGAAAACTTGAACAATTTTATTGTGCAGGAAATAATGTATCGCGCGTTGATGTTTTTTTAATGGTCAAAAGCTGGTGTCGTAACAGTGTCGCGAAATCAATTGTTTAGTCCCATCTCAAATGCCCAACGCGCCTAAAGAAGTTTTCATAAAAAAAAAATACTATGCAAACATAAATTTTAAAATGACTGGTAACAAAATGTATTTTTTTAAACAACTGTACTAAAATTTTCGTCGTAAAAAAACGCTTTTTGTATCGACTAATAAAACACCTTATCACCCGTTTACCATGAAAAAAAAAAACAATCGCTAATAGTAAATGTGTAGGTACACGAGACTCAACGGTTTGTGACCCATTCATTAAAATATAAATAACACTGATTCATTCATTCGCTGCGTGTGAGATGACTGCAGTAAAAAAAGTGCAGTTGCTAACAATGAGAATCGTAAATAAGTTGTTATATCGCTATTGACACTGTGACGTAGCTGCCACAGTGCAGTGAATGCAGTATAACAGGTTTATAGCACTGGTTTTTAGATGCAACTAATGTAAGATTGAAAGTGTGTTAAGCTTTCAATCTTACATTAGTTGACTGATACAACTGTACTGATGAATTTCTAGCGTTTTTAACCCACTTTGGAGGTATCATCTTTTTTGTTCTGTGAATTTTTTGGCAATACAAACTTCCTGATTTAAAAACGAATAAAAAGCAAAAATAATAGGCCTGTGTCCAAAAATTGTATTTTTTGTCCGGCTGGTAGATTAATTAAAAATATTGGACATGTATTTTTTCTTTTTTGACGTAATCAAAAGATTACGGCGATACATTGAGTTAAAATGTGGCATAACGTCACGCCTTGCTAGATTTTATACTGAGTTGTGACGTAGCGAGCCCCCACTGCCAAACTTTAATGCGTGTTATTTAAGTCATCTTTTATTTATTGATAACACAAAAAATACGTGTTTAATATTTTTTTATTATCTGAAAGACGGACTAAATAGAATTTCTTTTTTACCTAGATATCATCCCTATTAAAGTACGTAGAATTAATTTGTTTTAAAATAAAAGTCATCTCTAATTTAGCTATTATCAGTAACAAGATATTAGTTAGTTACTAAAAATAATTTGTTAATATTTTCTTTTAAGGAAAAATATCCTCAAAACTACACTAAATAAATATAACAATACAAGTAATAAAAATATCGTTGATTCAAATCTCTTCATGTCAATGTGCTTTGAAGGATACTATATTGATTTGCAATTTATCAATGGGTTTTGTCAATGGGGGCTCCGGAACGTGTGTAGGATAACATGATATAAAACCATTATGTCTAATTTATATTCTGACTGTGTATAACGCATTAAGAATAGCAATAAGTAGCTACAACACGTCGTGCATTCAGTTAGGCTGTGTACATAACATTTATAGCCTTAAAAAAACTTTAATGAATTATGTCTTTGTAACAAAGACTTTTGTTGTAATAAATGGTTCGTAGTACAACTTCAAATCGTGTGCCTTCTGGATTTTTAAGTAGAAAAAAATGAAAATATTGGATAATTTCATTAAAAAAAATTGAGAAACAAAAAATATAATTCTAAAACGTAATCGAGATTTTTAGCTTAACTTACAAAATTGCATATTTTTTAAATTATATTAAGTCATTATCAATATAATTGTAAAGTTGTCAATAATCTTCACTTTTTTATCTGCTGAAGAAATAAAAACATTCGAAAGACAAATTGTATCTGATTTACTGCTGATTATTATTATGTTCGTAGGGTGCGTACGCGCGTCGGCGCCTCGTTGGCTTCGCGTGATGTCATATCCGCCCGCCATTCATGCCGAGACGTTCATTCATGAAACTCGCGCCTCGTTATCTACTACAAACAAATTGTGTCCTTAAAAACTTTACCTTTAAGCGCATTTTAGCTTGAAAAAGCACGTCACGTAATTTTTTGTTTTTTTTTCAAGATAAAATATTTGCTCTCCTAGATCGTAAAAAACAGGAAATGTTCGACCATATGTTCTGAATTTGAAAATTAGCACATTGTTAATTAGTTTTAACTTTTTGAATTAAGAATTTTGTGAATAATGATGGCGCTACAGTGGAATTGGACGAGTTCCTTGAAGTTAGATGATTGTCATGCATAATTATCTTGAATTTTGATGATTGTAGCTTGTGTTAAGGCATTATTAAATACTAAAGACATTAAATATCTTAGTAGTTGCCAAGTGCTTATCTGTTGACGTAATCTACCAGTTAGCCGTTATTTGAGACTCGCTGCGGTCGATACTATTGACTCATTTAATTCCCCACACAGATGCGGACGCTATCATGTGCCAGAGATAAGTAGAAGATTAAGGATCCAACAACTTATTCAATGACTAGCCGTTGCCCACGGATTTGCCCTCGATATCAAATACACAGCAATGAAATTCACCCAACATACGTTTTTATAATCAAGCACGTACGTTGCCACAAGTTGATTGAATACCAAATGAAACTTTCACATATGCATTGCGCGTTGTATGTAGATGTATTACCTGTCTGATCCGATATCATATCTATAAATTCGAATCTAAGAATATTAATGGGTTCCATAACAAGTTAACGATTAATATCGATCGCCATTTTATAGCCTTTAAAAGCTATATCTCTTCTGTTTCGTCTGGGATTATAAAAATATTGTAGATGTGTCATCACTCGCAGGTGCGCATCTAGGCTTACGCTCAAGGGGGGAAATGTTTCTCTTTGGCAGGGGGGGCGGCTTCTCAAGCCGTGAAAGGCCTTAGTAAAAAACTATTTTCCGTAAACTCAACAATGTGCCCTCCTACAAGGATTTCGGCAATTTATCTACATATCCTATAAACGAGCAATATTTTTATATATAAAATTCTCGTGTCACAGTTTTCGTTGCCATACTCCTCCGAAACGGCTTGACCGATTTTGATGAAATTTTTTGTGCTTATCCGGTATCTATGAGAATCGGCCAACATCAATTTTTTTTTTTTTTTTCTATTTTAAGTGATAATGGTGGTCCACCCTAAACATGTATATGGCAAAACAACGTTTGCTGGGTCAGCTAGTATTTTTATAGATTTGTACTCACGTTCTCGAAATCGGCTCAAACGATTTCGATGAAAGTTGCAATATAGGGGTTTACAGGGGCGAAAAATCGATCTAGCTAGTTCTCATATCTGGGAAACTTAGTTCTCTGCGTATTTTCACCCGAGCAGAGCTCGGTCTCCCAAAGTTTAGAACAAGATAATGAATAATGACGTTACAATACTGACATTAGAATAATGATCATGGCAGCATGGAATTAGTAAGTACCTACTATAATGGCGGCATGGAATAAGTAGGATACATGGATTAGAATACTATTAAATGAGCATTTTCTATTTTCACCAGAGCAGAGCTCGGTCGCTCAGGTACTCTTAAAAATATATGTAGAGTAAAAATACAGAAGTAGTCCACTTACAGCACCCGTCCGAATAGCACCTGCGACTCAGCAGCATAAACAAATTTCGTATGTATGTAAGTATGTATAATGAATAAACATTCAAGTGATTTTTATCGATATCTTTCATTTAATAACGTCCCGTAAAATAAATACATCCTAGCAGTAGGCTGCTGAGTCGCAGGTGCTATTCGGACGGGTGCTCTAAGTGGACTACTTCAAAATACGGGCTTATTTCTAATTTAGAGTTTTAGCGTAAGTTTCCCCTGTATCCGCTCCTTTTAGATTCTGGTGAATATAGATGGACATGAATCATTAAAATAACTAAGCTTTGACTCTTATTTATGATATTTCGAACGTTCTTTCTTGACAGGCCACTTCCGATTCCACATCACCATATTATTAAACACATTGTAAAATAATACGGTAAGTATGATTGTGTTTTTTTTTTTCTTAGAACTATTAGACTGTTCTCAATATTCTTGTAACCATTTCGTTTACAAAACGTGGGGATTATTCTCTGCTTCGTCACGATATCACCAATGTAAGGAGCGTAGCAGGTGAACGCCGTGAGTTTATGTATGTATCACCAATCTCAAAACCGATAATTTTGTAAGTTTTTATTTCCAGTTTCTTTGGTTTTAATGTACCATTAAAACCAAAGAAACTGGAAATAAAAATTTGCACCTGTCATGAAATTGTGTCAATTTTGTAATTTTTTGTTAATATTGTCGCATTGTCAATAATGTCGCATTGTCAATAATGTCGCATTGTTAATAATGTCGCATTGTCAATAATATCGCATTGTCATTTAATAGGGCCTTTAGGTAAAGTTCACTAATAAAATTTCTTCTCCCGTGACAAAATTTGCCAGAAATGCGTCGTACCTTGCTATTCCTTTACTCTATGGCCACAGTACACAGTATACGCCGACCGATAATTTTGATCGCACCTCTCGTTATTTCAATATTTCTTATTTATAGTTTTTAATACCGGTAATGAATGTTAGAATCGTGTTTAGAGTTATTGTGTGTGATAATTTAACGTTCCATGATATTATCACTCTGGAATTTTTGATGGAGGATCGGCAGTTTTTTTTTGTACTGTTTTAAGATAAATTGGATAGGTTTTTAGGCATAACCATACCATGATGGCACTTATCACAAGCTCTTTTTTATCCTAAACTTTTTGTTACTACATATTTCTATTCTGATCAAAAACCGGGACACATTTTACACCATTCTATAAATTTTGATAGTGTTTGACATATTTTATTATCATTGATAGCTTATTTATTTTTATTCATTATAATAATGTCTACTGTACCACAGATAATTGCGTACAATACTTACCCATAGAGTAAGTAAGGTAAACAAAAAAAATCTGTATAAATATTTTTTGTAATGTTATCTTAATGGGACATTAAAAAGTCAAATGGTGTCGTTTCGTGGGACCAATAAAAATATTTTGAATACTCTCATGCTTATTGGGGGTATAAATAACAAATATGTAAACAGTAAATGTGTTTACAAGTTTTAATTGAATTTATAGTTTCTGTTTAAGGCGCGTATTGGCCTTTTTCCCACATAAATAGTGAGCTGGATTTATTGATAGAATACCTTTGCGTCTCCCTTTGAAAATTATGCGTCGTTGTCGATGGTATTCCTGCATTGGCCTCTATGTCTTTAACTGTTTTATTACCAAGTGATATTGAAATAACAGAACTAAAAAGCTGTATATAAATAAAATGAAATGCCCTTCGTTGGCAAGCGCATGAGAACGGCTGAACCGATTTTTTTGTAATAGTCAGAATTAGGTCTTTATGAAAAGAATGACTGGAAAAGTTTCCCGGGAAAAACTGAACGTCCTTTTTTCTATGGGATTTTTGTCAACGTCTGTCGGGTCAGTTATTAAATAATTATTATTTTTGTTATCCTTCCTTGTAGATTAAAATGCCTCCAATACTGCTCCCAAATAATCGTGCTACCTTATTCAAATGACTCACTGTCCCACATTTTGATCAAGTTATCAAATTCCCGTCGATTTATTCATAGATTAATTTGACGTCGGCGCCATATTTGTATATTTCGCGCCACGACCGATATCGGCGCGTTTAATATAACATAATCATTCACACCACGTTATAACAGATGTCGCCCTTCAAACTTGGACGATGTTATTAGGGTTGCCACTATTTGATTCAACATAAAAAATTATGTAAAAAAATATATTTTGTAAAAAGCTTTGTGCAAAATTAACTTGAATACTAATTTATATTAGGTAATATGCGCATACCTACGTCATGGGCTCAGGCCAATGCCGCGTAAAAAAAATAAAAAAATGGAGCCATTATTTTTAGAAAAAAACCAGGTTTTATAAATAAAAACTTATCTAAATTAACAGAGACATTAGAAACGAAAGTTAAGTGACCGCAACCAATAAATTATAATAACGAGACGTCCACATTAACCTACGCATAGATATAAAATTATAAACATTTAAATAAGTATCTAGACACATGCGTCAAGGGATGTACGGTCACAAAAAAAACTCGCAAAAAATCTTTTGATATACATATTTATATTTCGAGTTGGAGATGTCGATAACCCTAACGTGGGTGCCCTTGGATAACGTTTTGACAATAGGCCCCGCAGTGCGTAGATATATATATTTTTTTATGTTTCCGCTTTACTTCGTGAGTATTTTATTAGTGTGTTGTAGGCATTCGTTTCTCGACACCTCGGGTTCCGAAGGGCCGGTTGTTCGACAAATACCTATGTGTTTACATACTTGTCTGTTAGACCCAATTGAGGTTGGTAGAAATTAATGCTAGGAACTGGAAGTTACTTTATTAAATTTTTAGTCTGCATGATGATGAGTCCAAACAAGAGACAGTTAGCAAGCGGTGTTTATCACTGGTCATACCATGGTGGTGTTAATTCCATCGCAAAAAGGGAAGAAGTCTTCTCCTTGAAGAGTGACTATAGGTTGACAAAATATTAACCACCGATATCTGCGGGGTCATTGCGTAACACAAATAAATTGACAATTTATTTGTGTCTTTAACAAAAAAAAAAACTTTTTTGTTGAAAAACATGTTCTCCCATACATCGAAATACGTCAAGGTCAATTCTCCAACTGCAAATGTAAGTTTGTAATCGCATTTTATTTTCTGCTTTAGGCGCGTTGGGCATTATTGAGATGGGAAAAACAATTGAACTCGCGACACCGTTAACGATACCTCATTTTTGTAAAAGCATTTTTGTGCTCTTTATTTATATTACGTTACGGATCAATGTTCTATGCAAGTATTTTTACTTTAAAGGTTTTGGAAGTTTTTTTTTTTTGTAAACTCTATTGTGCTCTTTATTTAGATAAGGTTACGGACCAATGTTCTATACAAGTATTTTTCTTCCACGAATGCGATCCTGCACAGTAAAATTGTTCAAGTTTTCACTTCTGTCGGCACTCCCGGAGTTCCACTGTTTTTTTTGTGATAAACCTACAAATTAACGATTTTCGGACTTCTTCCTTTACTTGTGCTGTGAGAACTTGCTTCCTGCCAAATTTCATGATCCTCCTGTAGGTTTTGATTTATTTGCGAGTATCAAAATATGTCACATAAAAGGCCGTATTTTATTATTGCGTAGACTTAGAAGCTTGATTTTTTTAGAGCGCCAAGGCACCATAGATCTACTTAAGTAATTGATATTAATTTCAATTTGATACCTCCACGCGTTCCTAAGAAAATGGGTCTTGACAGACTGACGGACAAACAACGAAGTGATCTAATAAGGGTTCCGTTTTTTTCCTTTTGAGGTACGGAACCCTAAAAATAAAAAAAAACCTTTATTGCAAAATAATGGAACGCAATGGATTTCATGTTGACAGTTCAACAACATTCATTGCGTTATTTACGTTGTTGAGCAGACGAATTTTTCAAACCTATAAAGCAATGGATTAGCAAAAATCCTTTAAAACTCTCAGATTATGATTGAAAGTGTGTTCCACAATTAGGGTGCTAAACTCTTATATTCTCACATTAATCAGTTCTGCAGCAGCTGTTGTGATTAGCCGAAGTAATAACAACAAATAAAACCACTTCAAATTTTATTAGTAGAAGTAGGTCAGTAATCCTACAAGTATCAGAAGTAGCTTCCAAAGCCGAACCTTCCAAAAACTCGGTCACAAGCCCATGGCTTCCATTATTCTACAATACAACCAACTAAAACATGTGTTGTATCTCTTTGTATGGAGCGACGATAACCGGCATATTTTATGGGAATTATAATGAAACAGCCGGGAATGGACTTTGTGACCTTGCGCGACCTAATCTGTGTGAATTAATCAGAGAACGTTTGGCTGGGTTGCCAGATCTACTTCCAATATTGCGAGAGGAAAGTTTGTTAATATGAGATAGTAAGTATTAATGGGAAATACAGACAGACAGGCGCTTTACTTTGTGTAAATAATTTCATCACCACTGCTCTCAAAACGGTAAAGGAAGACAATGGTGCCGATTCCCTTGTTCACAAACTAAACTAAATTTAAGTTCAGTTCATCTTTTTCTTTCTATTTCATTAAGAAAAGGACAGAAGATAAATTTTAGTTTAGTCCTGTCAAATTAATCAGCGTTTGACGTAAATTGACGTAATTTTAGTGGGCAAGTTTTTAATCACGTCTAAACTTGTATGGAGTAGTGACAGGCGCTCATTAATTTGACAGGACTAAACTAAAATTCATCTTCTGTCCTTTTCTTAATGAAATAGAAAGAAAAAGATGCACTGAACTTAAATTTAGTTTAGTTTGTGAACAAAGGAATCAGCACCATTGTGAGGAAACCGGCATGTCCAAGAATAAAAAATTCGAAGACATGTCCATGTGACATCTATCAACCTGCACTGGGCCCGCGTGGTGGATTTACAGCCCAATCCCTCTCGAAGAAAGGAAAATATATAAACAATTAAATTATTGTTAGTAAAAAAATTATACATCTATCAAGCAGTGTTGATCTAGACCAAGAGATTCAAGTGTCCATATTCGGCAACTCGCTTTATGGTTATAATGTAAGGTTAACGTTGATGTTGCTAGATTAGGTTACCAATGAGAATTACGATAGACCGGACAAAAAACCTCCTTTTAAGAAAGATCTATGCGCTTTATGCAGCATCAAACTCAACTCAACCTCAAACCATTTATTTTAATTTTTGAAGGCACTTTTGAATTGTCAAGGAGTCGGTCAGTCAGAAATATTAAGCTAGTACTTGTCCACGGGCGGGCAAAAAACTCCATGGACATTCTTTTACTATGTAGATTTGTGTCATATACCAACACTCAGGGTAAGCGCCATCGCATCTGACAACTCAGCACTTAGCATACCACAGTAATAAGTGAGTCATTACAGGCTGCACAGCGATCATTGCCTTGTGTTGCCAGTATCTAGTCGTTACGTCACTATTTATTAGATTATTACCAATATAATAGTAAATTGATACTGACTCGTTGTTTTATTCATGAAATTGTAGTACAAAATTGAGTTGAGGTAGTGAAGGCCGTGTGGTTCTTATCAAAGAATGCGCTACACCGACTCTGCCCTTAGATGCGTATAGCGAACGATGGATTTTAGCTGGAAGAAGCATCATTTGTGGACTTGAATCAGCTTCAAAAGTTTGCTCGAGCTATTATAACCCTAAATGTAAGAAAAAGAATCGTGAAAACTTTCGTATTAAGAGTATGTTTTTATTCCTCATGCTAAAAGATGATTTCTATCTTTTTTTCTTAAACTTTAGCGCTCTTGTGCTCTTGTGCTTTCTAGCCATCCCTATTGAGAACAAATTCCTTTGACCTACAAACGAGTCACGACCTTAACTTCCTCCTTCGTCTATTTGATATAACTATGCTTCTATCTACCCCGTCCCGCCTTTCCCTTCACTCCTTCCCTCCATAACATTATGAATGCGTCGTGGCAACGCTTTTAATCACTCAGATATAAATGCAGCAGACATTAGCGTTGCGCCTGTACGTCACATACGTTAGTCACATTTAGTATGTTAATACGCCATTGTTCGACTGTGGAGTTAACTCGGTGGTAATTAATGTTAGACGGCTCCTTCGTCGGCTCCCACGCAACTCGCCATTCCTGGCGTGTAGTGGTTGTAAGGTTGGTATAGAAATTGGTAGTACTACAAGAAATAACAATAAAAAAAACACTACAAAGTGAAAAACAACTTTAATTTCGGAAGTCGGTGTTTGGTTTTGAATTTTCGTTCTTTGTCACCGACTTCCGAAATTAAAGTTATTTTTCACTTTGTAGTGTTTTTTTTTAAGTTTTTTTTTTCACTTTTTAATTGTGGTACCTACCCCACACAAATTTGAATACCACTACCTGCTATGTAAATAACAGTGACAGGAAGATAACATATCATCTACATACTAAGTGGGGAAAAAATTCGTATTATTGAAGCTAACTCAAAAACTGCCCAAGCAAAGTTAATAAAATTTATATGGGACCATCTCTGAAGTATGATCTACCAAACAAAAAAAAGAATCATCAAAATCTATTCATAATTGGCGGAGTAATCGCGTAACAAACATACAAAAAATAAAAACATACTGTCGAATTGAGAACCTCCTCCTTTTGGAAGTCGGTTAAAAAACTCATCGATTGCTTACCTTCTGTTTTTGAAGTCGGTTGAAAATAGTGTTACCATCCGTCCGGATTTTAATTTTAGGCGTCCGGACTTTGCCCGGATTTTTTGGCTTAGATGGAATACGAGTAATAAAACTTATTTAAGTAAAACCAAATAAGTCTTTAATATTTATTAACTTCTCATTCATCCAAAAACAAAATATAAATCTTCTTTAACAATCAACATATTAACGAGATCAAACAATAAATGGATTTTGTGACTTAAAATGTCCGGACTTTTATTGAAATGTCTGGCTTTTTGTCAGGACTTTTCAAATTTCTAAATGGCAACCCTAGTTACAAAGGAAAGCAGTTTAAAAAAAAATAGTTTTTTTTTCTGACGTGTAAAATTAAAAATGTTTGACATATTTAAAAGTTATATTGCGTAGTCACTAGAATTGTCACGAACAGTTAGACAACGATGGACAAGACGTGAAAGTAGAACAACCCTTAATTTCTGGCCCACCTTTATTGACCCCAGCCTTTCAATAGTGTAATGAAAAAAATTGTTTCCATAAAATATATAGGTACCTACCTACTGTAAAAAAATTCTTGCAGACATTACGAAAATAAGTTAAAAAAAAAAACGTAATACACAAAATGTTCATAGAAAAGTAAGTCCTAATTTTATTAAATGTTCTGTATACATTTTTTTGCCAACGCTACCTACAACGGTAAGCATTGTGATGTCCTCAGTAATCGCTTGATGCATACGAGCTTTTTTAAATTCGTCTGTGAATCAATTTTGTGTTGTATCTAAAAAATTGTTAGAGTAGGTACAATAGAAACGGTGTATAATAATATTGTTGCATTAAGTTTAAGTGACAAAAATTCCGCGAATTTTATTTATTAAGTTTAATATTATTTTATTAACTAAACAATTTAATTTAAAAACTAAATAAAATCCAAAAAGAATTATATGCACGAACTTGCATAGGCCCCGACGAGATTCGAACTCGTGATCTCCTGTTTACTAGACAGGCGCTTTAACCAACTAAGCCACGGCGCCGCTTGTAGTGTGTGACGAAATTATACACTACGTTACACACACATGAGT
Organism: Agrochola litura; assembly: GCA_949152395.1. Lineage (NCBI taxonomy): Eukaryota > Metazoa > Arthropoda > Insecta > Lepidoptera > Noctuidae > Agrochola > Agrochola litura. The sequence goes on along the minus strand of OX424508.1, from coordinate 20,409,432 downwards.
TCACGATCAATCTTCTTCAACACCAATTCAAATTTGGATTACATGTTCCGTCTCTTTTTATCATCGTAATAAGTTAATTCTTAGAAAGAGACGGGGATAGTATTAATATTTTATTGTATCTTTTTGGGTCGCACTATTGCTAGGCGCGTTTTATTAGCGAAAATAAGATTCAAATGTGTTAATGTTTGACTACACACACAAACACACAATAAAAAAAACAATATTTAACTCAAGATAATGTCGGTGTATCAGATAATTATAATCCAAAACCTTGAGAATTACAGTAGTACAATATTGTTTTAAAATAGGACTGACGAAAATTTTGTAATTTAACATGCTGATTATGAACATGGTTTACTGTTTTTATTGTTCGAGAATAAAAATGGTATGACATAATGTCTGATAAATATATGACGTTATAGCAACTGAGTCAATAAAGATAAGTGTACAGTCAATGAGTTGACGCGAATACCTGCATTGTGTCTTCAAGGACCTAATTATGTCGTAGACAGAAAGAACTAGGTACCATACACTCGTAGCGTGCCTCGGTTACATTGACGGGCGGTAGCGTAGCGATAAGCGGTAGCGATTAAGTATGCCAGCCCCGGAACTAGAATTTATTTGAGGCGGGGCAAAAACTATCGGCTGCTGCCCCCCGCCAATGTTGTTGCGCTAAGTTAGCCCGTGAATTTAAAATTTTCTCAAAATCAAAATGTTGGCAGCAACATATTAATCAAATTCTATCGATCGATAATGCGCCAGTATATATGTGCTGTGCGTCTCATTTATTGCAATGTTGCGATGTGCTGGGTGGTGCACTTCTCTGCTCCGCTTGAAGTTGGCGCCCGGGGCACGTGACCCGGTTTGCCCATCCCTAGATCCGGGACAGTACCTATGGTCCTTACACATACACTATGGCGAAATAAAATCTTATTTCACAATCTGCGAAACTGCGAAAAAATGCCAAACATTGAGTCCAACATTATTGTTTTACACGAACTACAAAAGGAACTTTATAAAAAAAAATGGCCGTCAAAATTATGTATGTATTTATTGTACATCAACGTTATAAACGTCTTCTTCCCATGGGGGTAGGCAGAAACTACGGAACGCCACCTGCTACGATCCTTACATACTCCACCATATTGAATACAGGATCGAATTAAAATAGCTAGCAAAAGAAAAAACTGTTTTTTTTTACTATTTCAAGTGACTACACTAACTTCGGTCGATGACCCCAAGAAAAAATATCATCAAATTAATATTTTTGTTGTTTTATCATGTTTAAATAAGAAAAGAAAAAAGTAAACGTTTATTTGGACACAGTTCGTGAAACACAAAATAAAAAAAACAATGAAAATATTTTTTTTACAATAAAGTGCGTCACGTCACGGCTGCACCAAGAAGGTTCGTTTCAGAATGAATGCCAGATTTTTAATGAACCTGCAGTACTGTCTCTCCTTGTCCTTTAAATCCATTCAAAATGTGTCTTTAAAAGATCACTTTTAGCGATAAGACCGCTCATTGTGTCACCCTATGTAAAATTTCTACACGTACAATGTACACACGTACATAATAAAAAAGTGGTAGCACTCCGGGAGTGCCGACAGAAGTGAAAACTTGAAATGAATGGTTGAGTCCCATTTTAAAAATGCCCAACGCGCCTAAATAAATGTTCACTTCAAAAAGTAGTAGTTGTCGCCCAGTCGTCGAAATTCGACCATAATTCATTAAAATTTTAAGTTTATTAGGATAGTTTATACTAATTGATCCATGCTGCCATGTCATTATTCTAAGGTAAACAAAATAGTGTGTGTGTGTGTCAAAATATGGTAGTGTGTGTAATGTTTTTAAGCTATTGCATAAGTAGCTTTTATCGCGGGCTTTGAGCACGGCGACCGAATCAAGAAATTCCGTTACGAAAATAAAACCTAACACCCCCCACTCCGCCTACCATATGATGACGGATGATGACATAAAATAAAAATTACGTTCCCATGACAACATCACGTTGAAGGTGGTTATCCCAAGTGTAGCGTTGACAAATAGGAAGTATGGAGGTTACAAATGCTATGCAATAGCTTTACCGCGGCAGTCCCCGAGTGCCACACGTTTTTTTTAATATTTTTATTGCCTATTATATAAAATATTAGCTCCTCCTCCATATGTACTCCTCCATATAAACTTTAACAATGCCTTTCATACGTCCGCGTGATTTTCGTAAAAAAGGGTACAAAGTTCTTCAAGTATAGATTCTATTCTATTCTAAGGCACAAGTATGTTTTACAAGTGCAAAGTCGAAAAGGCGAGTGCTACACGAACTTTGCACACATTAAAGGCTAATTTTAACAGTCAGGCTATTAAATGACGTCACGCCTCAAGCACTTAAATATGAGAAGTCTGTCTCATTCATGAATTCATACATCCGCTTGCGACTTCAATATTAAACGACACTTAGTTTAAAAATAATGGATTTTAGCACTTCTTAAGGAAGGACGGTAAGTAAGAAGTTGATGGGAAGTAATTAATATAAATTTTTTAAACTCTGGTTAGAAAATCGCCGTCGAGGGACCGTGGGAAAATAATAGAAGCTGCACTAGTCGATCGAAGGATAAGTTGCTCTTGCCACGGTCGGTTCGGAGATGGGTGACCAACCATTACATATCAAGACCGCGCCGTTGGTCCCGGCTGTCATTCGTATATCTTTGGCAGTCGTTACGCCAAAAGTCTGACAACCAGTTTTCCTAAGGGGTATCGTGTTACCCAGTAACTAGGTTTTGGAGGTCAGATAGGCAGTCGCTTCATGTAAAATACTGGTATTCAGCTGCATCCGGTTAGACTGGAAGCCGACCTCAACAGTCGGGAAAAGGGTAGGCAGATTGATTGAACTACGGTTCACAAATCCTACTTTAAACGTTTCGCTTATTTATAAATCTGCTTCATTATTTTCCTGTAACAAATTTTTCATAGCTGTCATAATTAAATCTCATAGATCTATAGATTGTGCATCCACGAAGACGCGCCCCAATCCGCGATTACTGTACTGTAAGCTGTACTTTTTTTTTTTTTTTTATTATTCTCAAACACATGTACATTATTTATTGCTTCTACAGTGTTACTCGCCAAACTTTCCAGTTTGATGGCGAGAAGCGCTTGTTTACAGGTACACAAAATCTAGCAAAATTAACCTTAAAACTATCAACTATGCACTAATTTCATCAAGGATCAATCACACCGGAACGGACAGATTGCGGACGAGCCGCGGACATCGGACACTGACAGATTCTAAGTATGTACCTATCTGTCTGGAGGTGTCCGCGTCCGGAGCCGCGTCCGCAACCCGCCCGCGCCGGCCCGACCAAACCCTTTGTGTGAATCACAGATTACTCGTAATACTTAAATTATAATTATACTATTAGGTGTTTATTATCTTTAGTACGGAGCGGAGTGGAGTGGGGCGCGTCTTCGTGGATTGCACTATCTATAAACGTGAATTTCCTACTCAAGATTTCTCTACAGTGCGAGTCTTTATAATATGTACATATCGAAATGATTCCGAATCTATCCTTATCTTTACCGACGAAAAAGTCTTTTTATTATGAAATATATCAATCTGCCTAGCCTTTTCCCAACTATATTGGGGTCGGCTTCCAGTCTAACCGGATGCAGCTGAATATCAGTTTTTTACATAGAGCGACTGCCTATCTGACCACAACCTAGTAACTGAGTAATACGATACCCCTTGGTAAGACTGGTTGTCAGACTTTCGGGATTCTAACGACTCGTAACGACTGTCACAGATTAACGAATGATAGCTGGGACCAACGGCTTAACGTGCTTTCCGAGGCACGGAGGAGTCTCGGTATGTAAAGATGGTCACCCATCCACGGACCAACCCCGGCAAGCGTAGCTTAACCTGATGGATTGATATGTGCGGCTGTTATTACTTAGCCATAAGTTCCTCTATAAGATTATGAGATCAATTTTATTAGAATATGATACCACTATTTTTAATATTTTTAACAATTATTATTATTATAGTTCCTAGTTTTGTACTTTACAAGTAACTGCTATCAACCCTATCGAAACAGTAGGCAGTAAGCCCTTTCTATCCTGAAGCAAATTCATTGTTTTTACCCACAATGACCGTACTTGACCCCGTGGCATAATAGACTATAGACTTTTGTTAACTTGTGCTGAACTTAAGTTCAAGTAGTAACTTATCGTACTTATTGATCTTCTTGTTGTTCTACAGAATCTATATAGATGGATGCTTACCTTTTCCTATTTTTTTTAAGTGAAAACTTCTTTAGGCGCGTTACTCGCGACATCGCTACCGACACCTCATTTTTGTAAACGCGATTGTGCTCTTTATTTATATTAAGTTACAGATCAATGTTCTATGCAAGTATTTTACTTCCACCAAAGCGATCTTGTTCAAGTTTTCACTTCTGTCGGCACTCCCGGAGTGCCACTGTTTTTTGGTGAAGCATTGTCATCAGTATTTCTTGAATACCAGCGATAGATTTATCATGATCATTATGATAAATTTATAATACTTTTAAGCATCTTTTTTTCTTTCTAGATAAGGCATGGTAAATTATCTCAGCAATTCTTACAACAAACTCAAATGCCTTTAAAAATATCGAAAAGAACTGTGCCTCGGTTTCTTCGAAATTTTCTTTTCACTCATAACGTTGCCAAAGGAATCCTCCGATGTTTATAGAGAAAAAAAAAAGCTATTCCTAAAGCTCCAATATATGCCATATCTTACCATATTCTTCTACTCCACGTTCACATGGCAACACTTAACTGTCAGTCACCCACGGAAGGAAATCTGTAATAAACTAAATAAACAGATGCCTATCTCCAACCTAATTAATATAAATAATACAGAAGGCACAGCCAGTATTCGTTTCGGGTCACTCGAGTGTAAAATTATACGATTTACATAATAATTTTTAATTAATAAACAAGTTGAGCTTTACCTAATTAAAGGTTAGCCTGGTGAGGGGAAGTCGTTAGTTATCTTCGCCTCGTGTTTCAGAGGGTCGAGGATTTTGTTCGGTTTCTATGGTTACCGTGTCTTCGAAATTTGAGTAAGTATTGCGACATAGTTGACGGATTGTAGAGGGAAATATCCAGAACTAGCTGCGCCCCGGTTTCACCTGCATAAAAGATAAAAAGTATCCTATGTCCTAACCCAGATCTTGGTCTACCGATGTTGCCGAATTTCATCCACTGCCATGACCAATCTGCTTTCCTGGCAAGATCATTCTAGAAGTAGTATAAAAGGTTGGTTGACGGTTGGTTGAAAGTTGGTTGGAGATTGGTTGATGTAAGAGGATGGTCTGATAAATCTGATATAGTGATAATAATAAGGCTCAAAGGTACAAATACCCAAAATGTTAACCAAATGTGGTATACTATACTTATCGTGTAAATCTAGAGAAAGCCGAGGACATAATGTAGCTATAAAGAACAGAGAAAGTTCAGTTGTAGCCTAAAGGCTCATTCGTCTGTAAAGACTCTTCAAACACCTTTCCAAATATACCCACAATATTTCCCCAATATCTCGACTTTCCACTTAAAACCTGAGAGATAAGAAGTCTCTGAACTTTTCGTTCCAGTGACTGCTCCAGAGTCGAGAGCGGTATATAAACACGATATAAAATATGTGATATAATAATCACCCCCTTTATTTTCGTGCTTTATGCCCTGAAGCATCGTTATTACGAGCGGTAAATACGACTTTCGATGCCCGACAATAATGTGAGCAGACAGGTGTGGTGCAAATTATAAGAGGAGCGCTAGAAAGGCACTCCTCTTTCAAAATGGAATCTACACCTTCGCACGTTTCTTAAAATAGTCGTATCTTCTTTCAGTCTTATGTTGTTGACTTTTGAAATGAAGCAAGGTTTAGCGTTGCAGACGTGTTTTACGATAAAGGGCGAGTCCTGAACAGGCTCTTCCTCATAGTATAGAATCTGTCCTTCCTCACACTGTCATGCCACCTTCAGTAAATTAAATTGGGGCTCGTCTGTCATTCGGCAAAGCAAGCCAGTCATTTCATTTGATAAGATATCTAGGAATTGGTCATTAGATTTTAAATTCGTTTTCATTTCACTGAATCTTGTCGTTTCCTTGTATTTTCTTAAAACCTTTCCTTTCTATAAATTATGCGGTAGGTACCCTTCCAGCTCATGCCTTGTCCCTCACATCACACATGACGCATGTTACACGACTTTCATGCAATAATGCGCGCGCGTCTAAACCGAGGCGACTTTTAAAAGTTCCGCGTTAAGTTGCCGACAAGCCGAACGACTTACAGGTGTGTGCTGTGTACGATTTTGTATAATTTAGGATAGTCCTGTTTATTGTTTGGTCCTTTTATTCAATTTTTTCTTTCGTACGAGTATTTGCAAAGATTTTGACATCAGATAGAGATGATATGAAAAAAATTGTGGTTGATGGTATGTTGATTTTTTGCAATTTTTGTTTTTTTTTAGTGAGATGCTGTGAAGATAATGTGAAGTAGTTAAATCAGAGTTGGCCAAATTACTCTTCATCTAACTTTAAAGCACTTTCGTTAAGCGTTAATACTTCTATCTTTTATTTGATGTTTCTAATTATGTTGAAACATTTCTAAACTCAAAACATAATTAAGCAATTATGCAGTTCCATAGCTACTTGACAGCATAACTCATTACCCTATTAGTAAACTAAACCAAAAAATCCGTTAACAGCACACCTTATGATAAATTAAACGCTCTTTAAAAGCTTCCCTATAAAACAGAAAACAAATGGCCCTGTTCTTACTAACAGGTACACAATTACATTACGGCCACCCTAATATAAATCTACGCCGTCGAATCCGATCCATCGCTGAGGAAGTCACAAGTCACACAAGGACCAGAAAACAAAGACCCCACAGATCCCATTTTACACCACAAATTCATTAGGGCCAAAAGGGTGACAGAGCTCTAGTTATACTGGTTGTAAAACTTCGTAATAAATGTTTTGAATATTAGATATTGTTTAATAAAATGCATGCTCGTTGAACGTAAGTTTTTATTATTTATAATTGACGTGAGAATGTCCCAATTAAGGATGAATTATTTATGGTATCCCGATGCATCGTTACGTTGCACGGTATCTTCATGGTGTGTTGGTTATTTGATAAATAAACAAACAGTTATTTAAAATAGGTAAATACGGTAATACGTATGAAGCCAGGGTCAAAAAAAAACTATTTATTCTGTCAGTCAGATAATAATAAAATATTAGACACGTATTTTTTGCTTTATCATATTAATAAAAAATTACTTAGATGAAACGCATTAAAGTTGGGGAGTAGGGTTCGCAACGTCACAAGTAAGTATAAAATCTACATACTCGTGACGTCACGGCACATTTTAACTCAATTTATCGCCGTAATCTTTTGATAACGTAAAAAAAGAAAAAATACGTGTCCAATATTTTTTATTTTTTATTTACAAGACGGACAAAAAAACAATTTTTACACATCATCCCCAATAAAGTATAAATAACTTGAGTAGAGTTAAGTATAAATAACTTAAGTAGAGTAAAGACTAGGTACAGAATTTTCCCCTTTTCCTTGTTTTCCAATCACCATTCGAGTATCATTGAAACATTTTTTATCGCAATGTTATCAAAAACAATATTTACTTATCTCTTCGAGTCAAAAGAAAAAAGGAAAAAGTAAAAAGAAAGAAAAGAAGAAATAAAAGAATTTTCTAATTAAATATGTCAATTCTTTATAGAAAAATCAACTTGGTTAAGTCCATGAACTTTGATTTTTGCAAGGGATTTCCATAACCGTAAAAAGCAGGTAATTCCATGGACTTTGCGGGAACTGACATTTTTTTCTTAACCTCTGCATCTCCAATCTTGTCTGCTACTAGAAATTTTTCATTTCTTATAATTACATACATTTGTAACACTACAGAAAAGCTGATAATGGTTCGCGGACCCAAGGACCAGTAACAACTCAAATGTTTTAATCGCTGGATACATGTGGCTTCAATGTGTAGTTTAATGTACCGGATTATGGAGCTTTCACATTATAGTAATTAGCAAAAGATGTGAGCGAAACATGTTGTTACCATTTTAGATTATGGTGTTGCCACCCCACTGATCCCCACTAGATCGTTCACACTTCGACACACTTATGTCAGAATTATTTATTCCACACTTCTGTGTCATTGCACACAGTTTTCCTCAAGTTATTCTTGGTCTACAAAACCTATACCTAAATGCACACAAAAACAATCAATTAACCTAATAGTGTTGTTCATAATAAATAATTGGTCCTTCGACCCTTCGTATGCACTTTACTCACAAATCTAGATATGTAGGCATTGTACCGGATTTTCCTCAACGCTTGACTCTTGACATTATCATTTGCACAATGTAGCTACGTTCTAATACCTCGTAGGCTGAATGACATTTTAAAGGCGATGGTTCGTAGAGGCTGTAAATTATTTGAATATTTATGATAGTTATTACTCCCAAAGAATGTCTTGGTTGCAGTTATTGGTTATAATCTACTGTCCCAGTCTATTTTAAATTGAAATGTTTTATACGACCTTTATTTGTAGTCCATCTAAGAAGCATCGTAGTCAATGACCAGTTTTTCTTGGCACGGGTTTGAGAACAGGTAAATTTAAGAGTGTTTGTCACACGGGTCAGCAGGCCCACAATCTTATATTATTCTGTTCTTCGACCTTGCATGTTTTCGCAGGGAATACCCGAAACACTTATCCCAATATTATAGGCGCCAACTGAGAGGAGGATAATGTTATCGCATCCGGTGTTTTACTAAGAATTTTATTAACCGTGAAACCACTTTCGTTCGACCTTTGAATCAGAACACACTCAGCTTATAAAGATGAGAAGATTGACACAGTCTTTTCTAAAATTCAAAAGATGTCTTTAGCCTTTCTATGTTCGAAGGCTATCCTGAAAAGGAGATAATGAAGTAATCAACATGCTGAATAAGAGTAATCTTGAGGATCTAAAAGGTAAACAAGGTAATGGTCAGCCTTACTAATGTCAACTCACGTGCAATACGGTAGTTACCTAGGTAAAAAAAAAGAAATTCTATTTAGTCCGTCTTCCAGATAATAAAAAAATATTAGATACGTGGCTAAGTACTAACCGCCGCACGGGTCGATCCATCAGGTTAAGCTACGCTTGCCGGGGTTGGTCCGTGGATGGGTGACCATTTCTACATACCGAGACTCCTCCGTGCCTCGGAAAGCACGATAAGCCGTTGGTCACGGTTGTCATTCGTGGGTCTTTGACAGTCGTTACGGGTCGTCATCAGAAGCCCGAAAGTCTGACAACCAGTCTTACCAAGGGGTATCGTATTACCTAGTTACTGGGTTGTGGAGGTCAGATAGGCAGTCGCTCCATGTAAAATACTGGTATTCAGCTGCATCCGGACAGACTGGACGCCGACCCTAACATAGTTGGGAAAAGGCTAGGTAGATTGAGATACGTATTTTTTGCTTTATCATATTCATCAAAAGTTACTTAGAAAACACGCATTAAAGTTGGGAAGTGGGAGCTCGCTACGTCACAACGCAGTGTTAAATCTAGCAAGGCGTGACATAATCTTTTGATTACGTCAAAAAAGAAAAAATATGTGTTCAATATTTTTTTATAGTCTACAAGCCAGACAAAAAATTTTTTTTGGACACAGGCTTATTACAGTGGATTAAAGAAAATGGTTTCGCTTCTGAAATATTAAGCCTAGGTCACCGATTAAGTGGGCCAAATTAAATCTGCGGTTGAAAGCCCTGTCCTGTCAATGAATGCGAAATAGAGATTATAAATGGGAATTAAAGCTGTTTTTCCAAAAAAACCTATTTCTTTATATGTTTGGATACTAAATTGCGAATGCAGTGTGAATGTGTCTTACTTTAATGATTGCAGTGCATAGGTACTTTACATCTGGTCTGTTAAATGAGCAATATTTGTATGTAGGTATATATATTTGTAATCACGTTCTCGAAAACGGCTCTAACGATTTCGATGAAAGTTGCAATATAGGGATTTACGAGGGCGAAAAATGTATCTACATAGCTAGGTCTTATATCTGGCAAAATTCATTTTCTCCGTATTTTGAACCGAGCAGAGCTCGGCCGCCCAAATTTTAGAACAAGATGGCTACCTTAGAATAATGACATGGCAGCATGTGTAAGTACCTACTATCATGGCAGCATGAAATTAGTATGAACTATCCTATACTATTAAATGAGCATTCTCTATTTTCACCAGGGCAGAGCTCAGTCTCCCAGGTACTTATTTATTTAACCATTTATGCACACACATATAAACAGACAAGAAGAAAGAAACAGAAAAATACGTACAAAGGCAATGCTTATTTCTAAAGAAATCTCTTCCAGCATACGTAAAAACAAAGGTTATGAAGATATAAACATGCAGAACCCAGTGGGGAAAAATTTATCAACGAACAGTGATGCTCAAAACTTGCTTTTACTCGATAACAATTAACTTGATAAGTTATGAATAGAAAAATAAAATATGTATAAGTAATTAGGTATCATAATTAGTGAGATCGTGAGGCGAGCTGCGACTACACCTGCGATTGGTAACAATTCATCGTGACTACGACCGCTCAAGAGCGGAGCGAAGATGAAAAAGACAGATAAAGACCATTCACAAGTACAGTACCTATTTCTATTTTCTTAATGTCCCTCGGGTATCATCGGATTTCCGAATACAAACGAATGCTAATTTCCATGTCCATCAATTATTAGATTTATCGTGTACCATAATTTAAATTCAGAACTAAGTACTTTATTGTTGTTTTGTTTTGATTTCCGTGTGAATTATATAGAGCTGTAAATCTATTTTCCTATCTGTCGTGCCTTTTTTTTTTTTTTTGCGACTTTAGCGGCTTTCCTCCCATTTTTTAAATAAATTACTTTAAGTTAAAAGAGTATTAACAACTCTATATACTTCCAAGTCGATTGAGGGCGTCTGGTCTGCACCAAGTGCAAAGGGCAACTGATAGAAATCCGAAGACTGACGAAACACGAGGTTTGCCGAGAGACATTAAGAACATAGTTAGTCTGTACCTTCCAGTACATTTTCACACAGGTATTAGTAGGTACAAATCAATTAACATTTTACGAGCGTGTCTCAAATTAATAACTGTAGCGTGCGTCATTACGCAGGCGCTTATCGTTTACGTGGCGATGTGAGCTGTGAACACGTAGCGTCGCCGTCGCGACGTCGCGCATCGGGCATAGTTTTATTCATTCATTCGCGGATAGTGTACACTTGGCCTTGAGTTTTCTGCAACTGTAGAGGTGTATGGTTATTTATGCTTTTTTAATCACTTAGATAATCAGCTGATGGTAGATGCCTGTCTGAAAAGTGATTTAGGACTGGAACTCGTACGCACTCGTACTCGCCGGAAAGCCGGACACAGATTTATATTTAGCCGGACACAGATTTATATTTAGCCGGACACAGATTTATATTCAGCCGGACATTTTGCCCTGAAAGCCGGTTTAAAAAAAAAACGATCAAGAGCGAGTCGGACTCGCGCACCTAGGGTTCCGTACCTACCCATTATGTTACCACTATAATAAAATTGGCATCATTTTTATTGGTAAAAAGATATAGGCAAATTTATATTTTCGCGAAAACTTATAAGTACCAAAATTAACCTTAATTTCCAACTTTTTTATTTTTCAGAATTTTCCCTTTATTTGTGCTTTAAGACCTTGCTTTTTGCCAAATTTCGTGATTCTAGGTCAACGGGAATTACCATATAGGTTCTCGACCCAAAACCTACTTCCCTACTCCCACAGAATAAATGCCTGTTGTAGATAGATAAGCCCCAAAAAATTCCACACTGCAATTTTACATACTTATATCTATCACTTCCACGTGAGTTTTGTGTGTACAAACAAAGTAATGTCTTTCGATAACTCACGTAGCCTACACTCAAAAATAGCTATCGTACGATGGCTCTCCCAATCTTATCACTTACTTCCTACTGATAAGAGATTACTATACGAGATAACCTATCACTCATATTAGTAGGTATCTCCTCTTGATATAAAATACTACGTCTTACTTACAGATTTAGATTTTAATGCGTAGTTTTTACTAAAATTCCATAGACTTTTTGCGACGTTTGGAAATGGTATCACCGTTTATCACTATAAAATGAAAACATTAAGACGCAGATATATGATAGTGACCTTGAGTGGTTAGCTTGCGTGTTCTGTATTGAGCTCACGCAACGCGTCTTATGTCCAGCCAGTAAAGGACTCGCCCATCAAGAAGTGCTTTCCCAATTTAGACGAATTATTAATTTATTATACATAAAACAAAAGGTATTTTAATAAAACACGAACACTAAAAAATCAATCATTAAATTATCTTTAAAATTGTGAAGGTTTCAGAAAAAACGCTTGATAGATTTTGCGTGATTCACAGTTTTTTATCCGCGTTAGACATAATTTTACAAATGTAATATATCACTATGTAATATAAACATAATTTAAAACATTCCCATATTAAGTTATTAAGAAAATGCTCTAATTTATCATATATTTTTTACAAATCATTAACACTACTCGTTTAGACGTAATCTTCAGTATAAAATCATTAAAAGTCGGTTATCGTCGCCTTAATGATGATAAAAAAAATTGTTTACATTTCAAATATGTAAATATATACAATTTATATTATTATGTAAGTTATGAGCTAATCTACGAGCGCAGTTTTGATCACAAACGCTTTTCAGGGACAGAAGTGGCAAAGGCGGAAGATCGAGGACTGGGTTTTGTGGCGCAGCTTGGAAGATGCCTCTGTCCAACAGTGGACTGCGATAGAGTGGCTCAGTTGATAGCTTGATTGACGCTTTTCAGTAAAACTGTCGCCTGGATTAATGTCAGTCGTGTTGGGGGGAGGAATCGACTCGACTTTAATATGTACTAGTCAGTCTTTTTCTCTCTCCTATATGATTGGCATGTAACCGTCGTCATCATCCACATGCTGCGCCGGAGTCGCCCACTCATCAACTCCCAGCCGCGACTTCAGAGATTACGTGAGTTGTTATTTCAATTTAGTTTCCAAACACATGGAAAAAAATGGTTAAATACCCACTCAAAAAATATTGGATGCGCTACAATTAAAAAATTTATGACTTTTTCAAGAGTACTAGTCATTTTGAAATCAACCTGTTGAACCCTATTTATTTTCCATGGTGGAACAGAAAAAAAAATGGCTGGCTGGGGAGTCCGCCATTTTGATCTTCAAGAGTCTGTGATATCTGCTAGTTATATCATAGACTATTGCGACTTGCGACGGGACATACGTCAAGCGACAAGCGCGCGCTTCTCCGGTTTCCGTGCGTCGCGCCGCAAGTCGCATCTTGGTGACTCGTATAATAGCACGCTCTAAACAACTTCTTGCATTTGTTTTCTCCGCAGTCGCTGTCACAAGACACGTGTCGCTTGCGCTTGTAGCTCGTGATCACGGGGATAAGAAGCGAAATTGGGCGTTTAAAACGCCCCTAAACTACGAACGCAGTTTTGATCGCAAACGCTTTTCGGGGACAGAAGCGGCTGAGTTGTTTGCATGATTGACGCTTTTCAGTAAAACTGTCGCTTGGATTAATGTCAGTCGTGTTGGGGGGAGGAATCGACTCGACTTTAATATGTACTAGTCAGTCTTTTTCTCTCTCCTATATGATTGGCATCTAACCGACGTCATCATCTCCATGCTGCGCCGGAGTCGCCCGCTCATCATCTCTCAGCGTAAGTCCGCAGTACGTAAGTTGTTATTTAGATTTAGTTTCCGATAAAGATGTGTTTTCGAAAAAAATAGGTTAATAACCACTTTTAATCTTCAAGTCTCTGATATCTAATAGTTACAAAAAACGAGTAATAAAAGTCTGACTGAAAATAATGAGAATGATAATATTACTTTAACCATTCGCGACGTGGATCTAAAACAGACGTGGTCTCAAGATGAGCATTCATAGTTACTAGTTGAGATTGAAGAAAAAAAACGAGCGAGCCTTACAATAGTCGCATATGATGTGTATATAACATGTGACATCTTGGCTGACAGTACCAACCTCTCGCAAAATAGGTTGGTACAATTTGACTCTAGCAACGCGCGCGCTCATTGGTCAAATCAAATAGCGCGCGCTTCCCCGGCTTCCTGTTACACACTTCCGTCCCTTTTCACGAAATCACTCCCACAGATTGCAGGAAACCGAGAGGAAAGGTGTTACACATAAAAAATTGTAACAGAGAAGTGAACGAGTTTGTATTGGACAAATGACCAATAATTATTAACCATGGATAGACTTCAAACATTTAACGATACTTCATAAAAGTAGCTATGCAAACTAGATAACAAACGGTACCTACTGAAACTTTATCAGGCACAAGGAAGGCGTGACAAGCTATTAAAAGTTAAAGCGGCATTTTACACGCCCTGATCATTACGGGCAAGCGCCTATGTTACACGAACTAGTAGAGACGGGACATTGATGAAGGAAAAGTATCGATGTTCAGTTTCATGGGGTTGTGTTTTTGGGGAGTTTTGAAAATGTTGAAACAAATGATCATTGAATTGTAAGAATGTGATCATATCTGTATGACACAATTCGAAACAGTTTATACGAGGAAATAAACTATTTCGCAAAACGACACAACTGTTGGCCACGGGGTGAATAGGCGAAATTGGGCGTTTAAAATGCCCCATAGTTACGAACGCAGTTTTGATCGGAAACGCTTTTCAGGGATAGAGGCGCCAAAGGCGACTGGGACAGACTGGACGCGGAAGACGGAGGACCAGGTGTTGTGGTGCAGCTTGGAAGGTGTCTAGCAGTGGCTTGAGTGACGCTTCTCACTAAAACTGTCGCCCGGATTAATGTCAGTCGTGTTGGGGGGAGAAATCGACTCGACTTTAATATATACTAGTCAGTCTTTTACTCTCTCCTATATGATTGGTATGTAACCGTCGTCATCGTCCACATGCTGTGCCGGAGTCGCCCGCTCATCCCGATGGAAAAACCCAATGGTGTAAAAATATGTATATTACTATGTGCAGATATAAAATAATCACAAACAGACATGAAGCTTATCATGAAACCACAAAATATAACACGTAGCACTCATTTCCCACGGCTGCTGATATAAAAACTGTGCCACGATAATCTAATAGTAAAATAAACACACAATAGTTTAGGTATAACAATTGTTTCAAAAAAATTCATTTGAGTAGAGTAAATAAAGTATTCATAGATAATTTACTACGTATTGACTTAATGAGGTTTCAGTTATCCTTTACAAGATTTTTTTTAATTCTTTTTTTTTCATCGCTGTAGAATTTTGTTCTCATGAAAATAAATCTTTCCGTGAGAAATATTCAATGGTGTAACAGTAGTAAAATAAAACAAATTTCCATTGACACACCTAATGTATACTTATGATAATGGACTTAAGGCCATTATTCTGGGGAAGAACGAAAATCATTGACTTATGCAAATACACGATTAATGCTTTTCTAAACGAATATGATAGTTTGTTTGTTACGCTTTCACGTTAAAATGGCTGAACGGATTTAGATGAAATTTGGCACATGGGTAGACCATGACCTGGATAAGGACATAGGATACTTTTTATCCCGATATTTCCACGGGATCGAGACTTATGCGGGTAAAACCGCGGGGCGCAGCTAGTAAATTATAAAACTGTAACCAATTCGATTAACAGGCGACAAGCGACAATCAAACTCAAACTCAAAGCATTTATTTCAATTAAACCATTTACAGGCACTTTTGAATTGTCAAAGAATCGGTCAGTATATATCGCTCTCGAATCGCGTACGTCTCCGGTTTGCGTTCGTCGCGTCGCGCCGTAAGTCGTGACTCGTGTCGTGGCACGCTCTAAGCAACCGCTTTCATTTGTTTTCTCCGCAGTCGCTGTCACAAGAACGTGTCACTTGTGCGTGTAGCTCGTGGTCACAGGGTTAAGAAACGAAATTGGGCGTTTTCAACGCCCCTAAGCTACGAGCTCTCAAAACGGTGAAGAAAAACATCGTGAGGAAACCGGCATGTCCTAGAACCGAAAATTCGAAGACATGTGACATCTACCAACCCGCACTGGGTCCGCGTGGTGGATTACGGCCCACTCCCTCTCACAGAGAGGAGGCCTGTGTCCCAGCAGTGGGAACGTTATAGGCTGATGATGATGAAGCTACGAGCGCAGTTTTGATCGCAAACGCTTTTCAGGGATAGAGGCGGCAATGGTGGCTGGGACAGACTGGATGCGGAAAACGGAGGACCGGGTGATGTGGCGCAGCTTGGGAGATGCTTATGTCCAGCTTTTCAGTAAAACTGTCGCCTGGATTAATGTCAGTCGTGTTGGGGGGAGGAATCGACTCGACTTTAATATGTACTAGTCAGTCTTTTACTCTCTCCTATATGATTGGCATGTAACCGACGTCATCATCCACATGCTGCGCCGAAGTCGCCCACTCATCAACACTCTCTAAACTGACATTATCTATATACCATAACCACTCTATGCTCTATCAAATCATTCGATACGTTTATCATCAAATTATTTCTAATTTACAACACCTGGCAACAACGATATAAAAATGTCAAATTGTTAATGAGCGCGTCTCTGATTGGTCGGTTTCGATTACCGTTCGGAGTTCAAGGATAATCGACAGTGGCGCTATCGATACAATCACGTGTTTTTTTTTTTAATACACATACATAAACTCCCGCCTTCTTCCCATGGGGGTAGGCAGAAACTACAGAATGCCACCTGCTACGATCCTTACATACTCCTTTTGCCTCGTTTACGTTCATACATCTGGTCATACACGCACGCCGGTTGCGAGTACTACGCACCTGGCCTTTCTGAAGAACATCACCAATAAGGTCAGTATTATGTCCTCCTAGGGCGTCCCCGCCCAGCCTTTCCCTTCACATCAGCCTTGTAAATACATTTTGTTAGTCGCCTTTCATTCATCCTCTCAACATGCCCAAACCATCTCAGCATACCCTTTTCAATTTTTGTCACTACATCTTCTTTTAAAAAAGAATCATCATTTTTTTCCTCAGAAATATTCACAGTACACTATGGCTGAGTGCCATCGGATGTTTATCGTACAGGTATCGAAACGGACGAAGTCGCGGGTAGAAGGTAGTTGTAAATATTTCAAAAGAAGTTATCCTGAGAATTTTACTATGTGTAAATACTTTTAGACGTAGTAAAATTTATTTTTATCAATACACATTTTTCTTTACTATTTCTTGGAATTCTTAGAAATATCGCTGTAAGTATTTTAAGTAATAGTGGCTGCGCCCCGCGGTTTCACCCTTGAAAATATCGGTATAAAAATGTCTTAACCCAGGTCATGATCTATCTACCTAAGTGCCAAATTTTATTCAAATCCGTTCAGCCGTTTTAGAGTGAAAGCTTAACAAACATACCTATAAAAACAATCTTAAATTTCAAATTCGCATTTTTAATATTATTAGTAGCACAATACATAGAATTTACCTATTAATGCTCGGTTCATACATAATCAAAAATGAATCGTTTAACTTACCAATTATAGTTATTTGAAGTGAAAACTTCTTTAGGCGCGTTAGGCATTTTTGAGATGGGAAAAAACAAATGAACTCGCGACAACGTTACCGTTCCGTTGCGTTTTTTATTATTGCCAAACTGGGCATAAAAATATATTCATAAGCTAATTTTACCTGTGATAGCTACTTCGATTTGGGAGGGTCTACTGTGTAAAGATACGAGAGTCTTCATTTTAATATAACGACGAACCGATTCGACCGCCGCCGATCTCGACGGCATGTGAAGCCAAGTCAGAGGCCCATGGGCGGCTTTAAAAATCTGACACCAGGTTAGTCATTAACCACACGAAAACAAGAATACCAAAAACAGTCCGTAAATTATAGGAATCGGCCATTAAAAAATAAAATAAAATTCATTTATTTCAAGTCCTAGACCCATATTAAATACAAAAACAATACACATATTTGTCAGTTTTATAAGTGTGTCACTATTTGAGTTACAGATAAATGTCAATTAAGGTTCCTTCAATAATCGTAACAAAAAATGGGCCTCCCGACCTTTACTACAAATTATACACATTGACGTATACATTACATAAGTAGGTTACTTTGTAGATAACGATGAGTCAATGTAACTGTTTCAACAGAAAACGTAGGTATCTCTGATAAAAATGTTTCCGCAAATCTTTAAACTGAGATATACCTACAGAACCAATTCTTTTCGATATTACATCATCTTCAATGGGTGTGGCAAAATTTATAACGAAAATTAATTGGAAAATATAATTAATTAACATCTGACATAAGCCTATAATATTATTATGTATACATCACAGAGTCGAGACAGAGCTAAATATTCATAATTACAATAAATTATATAGATACGTTTCTTATTATAACTTACTAGCGACCCAGCCTTGCTTCGCACGATTTTTACGACTTGAAAAAAAACGAGATTTTTTATTATAATTTTGTAAAAAAAAAACCCCCTGTCCGATCCGAAAGGGGCACAAGTACCTACTGCAATAAAGTTACCAAAAAGTAATAAAAAATCTTATTATTATTGAAAATAAAAAAGTTATTGCAATTTAAAATTCACATTTTTAGTACCAAAAAAACCCCAAATCCATTAAAAATGAGCAAATTTTCTTATATAACTTGAGCGGTAGATAACCTACTGTTATGACTTCTAAAGGAGGACCACTCTTGCCCCATGTAATAAACCGGCAAAATTCCCCATTTAAAAAAAATCTTTTTTTTTTCATTTTTCCTGAAACCTTCCACATAAACAGACTCTCGGTACGACACTTAACAACACTCACGGATCAGATAGGATTTTTTACATGTTGTATAAGTTTAATGTATTATACACATAAACCTTCCGGAATACATTCTCTAAATGATGTTGAAAATTGCCTCAAAATCCATTGCGTAGTTTAGAAGAACAACGCAGTCACACAGACAGACACGAAAATCGACTATAATTTATAATATTTATATAAAAGACAGACTCCTCGCGACCGCCAACTGAGAATAAAATATGTAAAGAATATAATTTGTCCCACATTATAATATAAATTTCAGTTGGAATGTAGATTTTATTACTTAAAACAAAACTGTCTCCTTGTTCTCATTTTGATAGTTGTAGTCAGCTGATGAAAATAGCTTTTCCAATTTTGTAAATGACAACTAGGAAGTCAGTAGTCACTGATTATCTCTGGCTATCACAAATGAATTATTGGTCCATAAGATAGAAGATTTGTGACGCCTACAAATAATTTTATGAAGCAAAAGAACATAAGAGCCTTCAGTGAGTTCCAAAGATAGGGCTGAACTTCGGTAAAAAAAAAACTGGCACTCCGGGAGTGCCGACAGAAGTGAAAACTTGAACAAGATCGCCTTGGTGGAAGAAAAATACTTGTATAGAACATTGGTCCGTAACCTTATCTAAATAAAGAGCACAATCGCGTTTATAAAAATGAGGTGTCGGTAACGGTGTCGCGAGTTCAATTGTTTCTCCCATCTCAAACATGCCCAACGCGCCTAAAGAAGTTTTCACTTCAAAAATCCAATTAAATTAACCAAATGCAGAACCTGTGCTGTCAATCTAACGCTACATCCCAGAGTTCTGCTCACCCGTTCCTAAAACAAGATCTAAAAAACCGCAGTTTTACTTGAAAAATTTAGGTCATAAAGCCGGTAGTAGTTTCGGGAATCATCGCGCCAGTTCGGCGTTTATCGACATTGTTCACGTCACTAGTTCAAGGGCAGACGCGCGGAAAATTTCATGTACCTACATGTTTCAACTGATAATTTAATAGGCGTTCGTTGCGTTGCGTAATAATTAAATAATTCTAATCGCAATAATTGGACCCGAAATGATAAGCCATATGGAAACCACAATATTTTGTTTCAGTGCCTGATATTTTAGTGTGAATTCCTGTAATTTAATCTGAACCTGAAGTTTAATTATTAATTTTATGTAGTTTTAGACAGACTGAGGAGCTCGTGGCTAGTAATAACAGCCGCACGGGTCGATCCATCAAGTTAATCTACGCTTACCGGGGTTGTTCCGTGGATGGGTACTAGCGAGACTCCTCCGTGCCTCGGAAAGCACGTTAAGCCATTGGTCCCGGCTGTTATTCGTGGATCTTTGACAGTCATTACGGGTCGTCAGAAGCTCGAAAGCCTGACAACCAGTCTTACCAAGGGGTATCGTATTTCCCAGTTACTAAACTGTGGAGGTCAGATAGGCAGTCGCTTCATGTAAAGTACTAGTATTCAGCTGCATCCGATTAGACTGGAAGCCGACCCCAACATAGTTGGAAAAAGGCTGGGCAGATTGATGTAGTTTTAGATAGACCAGTAGAACTTTACAGAATATTAACACTCTCCTTGAAGATAAGTAGGTAGACACTGAAAAGCATAAATAAGTAATATGAATATCTGCTTTAAATGTATATGTAAAAAAAATAGATTAATTTGCAAGTACAAGGTGATAACGATATTGACATACTATTACCCTAATTGACATAATTATTGGTTCGCTTACTTAGTCTTATTTTATATTTTTTTATTGCTATGACCACACTGACATTTTTTATTTAATTCTTTGTAATTCCAATGATCTGCATATTTCTATTTTTTTATTTATTTATTTGGAATTGTAAACCTTTGCATGCCCACGTGACGGTAAAATATGGAGAACTTTATTATAAAAACACCTATGTACTATACCCATTTTTGCAAAGAAATAAATGATTTGATTTGATTTTTTGATTTGAACGTAACTTTTGTAGACAATGGATTACTAACGTCAGTTCAGTTTACGTCAAAGCAAATGTCGTTGCTATTGAAATCTTATTTTTACATTACAATTTCTAAAAGTTTTTCTGAACTTTACAGTGAAGTGAGTCGAGTCGCAAGACACACCCACAATCTTTCTACATATACTGTATTATATATTTCTGAGTTCATTGCTCTGTTTATTTGCGGAAATCTATATGCAAGGCTAATAAGTAAACTGTTAATGGGTGATATCGTCTGTTCAGTATACCCTACTGAGTATTTCTTCACAAAGGAAATCCACAAAAGACTAAAATGGGTCAACGGTAATTATGATTCTAGAATCTAGATAAATAGATAAGTCAGTTTCGTGTGGAGAAGAATGGGCAAGAAAATCCATAGTTACTCTAACTAAAATGTGACGTGGTTATTCAAAATTTGATAGCTTTAAAATTAGATTCACATAATGCTAGAAAAATATAGTAAGGAAATTCAATTCTCTAAAATAATAAGTGGTACTAGCAGGAACGCGTGACTTAAATAAACGTAACGTAAAACCATTTTAAAATTCGAAATCGAGTATTTAGACATTTTTAGTTTTAAGACTTTAGTCATATCTCTGGGCTTGTCGCAAAAATATAAACCAAAATGCTAAATAGAATAGTTGCATTTTCGATAAAAAAAATTGAATTCGAAAAAACTTAGGCCCTACCTAAACTCTTCAGTATGCAGAACAGTCCAATTGTTGAGCTCCTAACATGATCACGAGCCATCATTGTTACAGTGTAAACTTTCAAGGCGAAATCGAGGTCAAGAATGGGTTCATTAACTCATGAAAAGAGAGATTGAACTCTAATTCTGCAAAGGATAAGTAAAATGTTCTCTTTTTCGCAACTTCGGAACGATGACAACTTTCACACTCCACCGTACGGGTGACGCAGGTCAAGTTTTAACTGCCAAACTTTTACGACACTCATAATGTAAAACCAGCTGTCATCACCAAAGCCAAAAAAATATAGGTCATCGCCAGGAAATCACGATCACACAACAATGGCCAAAAAACTTGGTATGCATGTCCTTCTACAAAGTTTCTCAATGTCCCTTAACTATTTCGTTTGTCCGGCACTTGGTAACACCCCGTTTTATGATGGCGTAGGCCTACAACGTGCCTTAGAGACACACAGTGTTGCTAGCCGCATATCATATCATTATTCTATAGCCTCGCGGCTATGCAAAGTTCTGAATCGACCTTAGATTCGCTTTTGCAAGGACTCCTCTTGAATATAAAAGTGATATAAATTGCCAAATTTTAGATTGTGAAATAGGTATGGATTAGGGGAAACGGACTGTGTGTTTGTTTGTTGGTGTTAAATAAAGTTTGGCTCTGAAACTTGATGTGAATGGAAGACTGACAGACTCGAAGACAACGCAAATGTGTCTGCAAATAGTCGTCTTCTCTACAAGATATTGTAATGCCCATAACGTTTTCATTTACATGGAAAGAAAGAAAACTGTCTTGCCGTACAAATTCATGTAAAGTTCTCTTTTAAAGCTCTGAACATGTTATTCCCTAAAAGCCACATGTAGTTCTTTTTTCAGAGCCCAAACTAAAAAAGTCGTCATAAAACTCACAAGCAAACCCAACACTAAAGACTAAGTTAAACTAGTAACTAAACAAAGTGGTATCGTTGTATGCAAATAATGGTCGGTTAATACTACGTCCCTTGAATTTATCACAGAAGGGACGCGAGGTTACCAAGTAACGTATCGGAGTACGGCAGTTTAAATGACAATGATCCGTTGTTAATCTGCCCAGCCTTTTCCCAACTATGTGGGGGTCGACTTCCAGTCTAACCGGATGCAGCTGAATACCAGTATTTTACATGGAGCGAGTGCCTACACTACCTAGTTACTGGTTAACACGATACGCCTTGGTAAGACTGATAATCAAACTTTCGGGCTTCTGACTACCCGTAACGACTGTCAAAGATCTACAAATGACAGCCGAGACCAACGATTTAACGTGCTTTCCGAGGCACGGAGGAGTCTCGGTATGTAAAGATGGTCACCCATCCACGGACCTACCCCGGCAAGCGTAGCATAACCTGATCGATCGACTCAGGCGGCTGTTATTACTAAGCCACGAGCTCCTCTCAGGATGCTATATTTTGTAAAAAAACGTTTTGAGCTACGCCGTAATGGAGAAAAAAGAACCCCCAACATATTTTGATCTTGTACAGTTGATAATGGATAATCTTGTCGTGTAATGGATAGTCTCCCATCCACGTATCGACCGCGGCAAGAGTAGCTTATCGGAAGTTACCTCCGATCGACCCGAGCCTCTCCTGACAATGATCCGTTGTGCTTTCAGTGAATTGGGACCAATAAAGTTGTATCTGCGGTTACGGCTTTATAGTATTCTGACCTAGAAATATAAAAATGTTTTATTGGCTGTTGCTATGGGCCAGTTGGGTGTGAGTTCGTGACGTCATGGAATGTTAGAAACTTAGCGAAGGTCCTTGCTGAGTTAGTTCTGTCTTCTTCAATGAGCTTTGTGTAAATTAAACTAGTACCAGTTTTACGAAAGGGCAAATGTTTTATGTAGCTAAATCTGGGTCAGTTTATTTTAGGCTGATGAAAGTGATCCTTAAAGAAAAATTAAAATGAACGTGGAAAAAACTTTGGCACTCCGGGAGTGCCGTAAGAAGTGAAAACTTTAAAAAAAATCGGCACCGCGGTAGTCAACGCGTTGGAGTTTTTTACTCCACGCACCGCGGTAATCAGCGCGTTGATATCTTTTATTCCACGGTGTCGGTAAACTACCGAGTTTACTTATGTATTTATTGAAGTCAAAACTTATTTTATTTTTTCGCGGCACTGTTACCGAACAGTGTCGCGAAAAAAAAAGAAGTTTTGACTTCAATAAATATGGATGGCCCGTGTCAAAATATAAGCACCGGAAGTGATAAGATTCCTACAGTATAAACAAATACTGATATATCTTCCTAGTTTGAAGAAAAACGATAAAGACATTCGATATAAAATCACAATAATCCGTAATTATCGCAACAAATCTAAAATAATTGGAATCCGCGAATGCCTTGGCAAGATACAGCAAAGAAAATCACAATAAAAATAATCGAGACTACTCGATCGAAACAGAAATAAATAAACATGATCTCACAGTTCCTTGATATTCCAGTTCCCTAAAATACCAGTAACATTGTTAAATTACTCGAGAATTTCTCTAATTTTTAACATTCGCAGACGCCATTAAAGATAACCTGTCAACTGAAGCTATTTCGTCGTATTTGAAGTTATTAGATACTATATTACGTTAGTTTTACGTCAAGGATTATATAAATGAAACTTCCTGAATTACGAAGGTTAACTGATTTATAGAAATTCATGGGTTACTCTTTTCATAATATGAAAGAAATATTATTTCTTTGTGAGTTTTTGCGCTGGAGTGCGAAAAATTGGCAACACTTCTTTAAGATATGACAGAGTAATTATTCTATTGTTTTATGGGAGTGTCATTGAATTGTGAATATATTTGGGATATGTGCTTTGATGTGCTAGAAATTGAAGGGATGAAGACTGACACTTTCCATTTTCCGATAGGTATATATTGAACTAGCTTCGCCCCGCGGTTTCACCCGCATAAGTCTCGATCCCGCAGATAAAAAGTATCCTATGTCCTAACCTAGGTCATGGTCTACCCATTTGCCAAATTTCATCCAAATCCGTTCAGCCGTTTCAGCGTGAAAGCGTAACAAACATACAAAAAATCAAATCTTTTTTTCTTTGGTTCAGCGATACGTAAAAGACTAAAGACATAATGTTCTTTGTTCTATCTCCTTGTGCTCCCTAAAAACAATTAGGAAATTTCAAAATACCTACACTTCGATTTCTCAAGAGGAAACAATACATCTAATCTGCGCTCGCAATTTATTTCCAAACACAAGTTTTAGGAAAAACAACTGTAATACCTACACAAAAGGTTCCATTTGCGCTACAACTTCACAATTTTTTATGACTTTTTCAACAGTACTAGTCAGTCTAAAATCAGTTTTATTTACACTTGTATAAAATTGATGTTTGTTTAAGTGGAAATACATCAATTTGAAACAAGGTTATGAATACACCTTACGTAGATATTGAAACCTAACCTAGCCTCATTACGTTACTTTGTACTTCAAACTAATCGCTACCAAATAATTAAAATACATCTTTGAACAATTTTCAATGAAACTCGATCCTGACCAACCTCAACGGCCAAGTAAAAATGAGCAAACAACAACGTTTTTACTGCCTCAGCCCTATCAAAAAACACGACCGTCCTTCACAACATCATAAAAATAAATTTGAAACAAATTCAACCATTAAGGTGAGATATATTACCCCGGATATATTCGGTGTAACAGTAGCTCCACCTACTCTGCTGTGTACGTTTATGTATATTAATATGTATGTCACCTTGCCTATATCTGTTAACACATACTTACAGAATTTTTCAAATAGGCCTTGATTGTTGCTGGTCAACTATACGAGTAGAAACGCGAAATTGATGATTCTATATTGACCTAAGAAAATAGTGCCAGCCGAAAAAAAGAGCGACGTAAATCATTTGAATAGTAAGTACATAGTTGTAATGTAGTGTGGAAAATGGCGACGATGAAAAATCTCGTCACATCCACGGCAAACTTACGAATCTGCAATTTTAGTGAAATCGATATTTTGACGAAAAACTGTTCCTAATGTGGTACCGTGGAAAATTTACGAATTTTTATCTCTGACGGTTGCTAAATTCAAATTGTTCGATTCTGCGTTTTTTGTAAATACACCCATAGTAAACTTACGAAATTCACGTAGGATGTTTTAGCGTAGTTTTAATATAAAAGAAGTAAATAGATATTTATTCATACCCTGGCAAACTTACGAAAGTGGTACTACTTCGACTTCAAACACTTTACTCCTGCGCTGTCACACTATACATCCGACTATTTCAACGGGCCACAAAGCAGCTCGTAAAACACAGATGTGACGTAGATACAGTGGTAAGCTGTCGCCGTGATGGCCGCCACTTAATCAAGCGCTTCTGCATTACTCTGCAGCGACACTGCAGCGCTTGATAATAGTTTTAACTGTATAAAAGCAGCTGCAAGATGGGATGAGTGATTGAAATGGTTTGGTAAAATGTTTGAAAACTGGGAAATGTATTGACAGTTTGTCCGAATACTTTTCTTGGAAAATCAAGTGGTGTGGAATCATAAAGCTTGACGAAAAACCAAAAAAACCGGCCAAGTTCAAGTCTTACTCAAACACGAAGGGTATTTATTACCTAAGATCAAGCAAAAAATGCCGAAAAAAACACGTTTCTTGTATTGTATCACCCCTTTAATTTTTAACTTCATATAATTTTTATTATTCGTTGATAGAGCGACAATAGAAATACACAATCTGTGAAAATTTCAACTGTCTACCTATTATGGTTCATGAGATACAGCCCGCTGACAGACGGACGGACAGACAGCGGAGGCTTAGTAATAGGGTTCCTTTTGGCACCCATAAGCTGACTTCGGCTAGGGAATTAAAGAAGATTTTTTAAAGATTGCGGGAGAAATCTAATCGAGCAGAATCAGGGGGAAGCTTATCAAATAAAGAATGTCCATAACCATCAGAAGGTAGATAAAGCTGTTAATGATGATAACCCAATCGAAGTCATCGATAGATAGATCGATATTAGATCTCATCGATTTGAAAACATTCGAATTTCGGGTAAGTCAGTTAAATTTTTCGCATGTTTAATTACTATCTTAACGATCAATCTGTATGTTGTTTTGCGCCATTCCGCGAAATTTACGATAAAGAATCTAGATGCGATCATATGACTGGTACTATCTTTATCTATGACTAGCGACGTGCCCATGCTTTGCACGGGTGCAATAGGGCAGCTGACTAGGAAAAAAAAAATTGTACTTTGTCTGTCTTTCAGATAATAAAAAAAATATTAGACACGTATTTTTTGCTTTATCATATTAATCAAAAATAACTTAGAAAACACGCATTAAAGTTGGGGAGTGGGTAGAACGCAGTATTGAATCTAGCAAGGCATGACGTCATGCCAAATTTTAACTCAATGTATCGCCGTAATCTTTTGATTACGTCAAAAAATAAAAAATACGTGTTCAATATTTTTGAATAATGTACAAGTCGGACAAAAAAAAATTTTTGGACACAGGCCTATTGGTTGCAATCTACTTTCTTTCTTTTCTTTCTTTCTTTGCGTTCGTTCTTAATTTTTTCTTTCATAAGAACCTTTCCCTGACAATAACAAACAAAAAAAAAAGAATTAGTGAAATCGGTCCAGCCGTTCACACGTGATGCCGTTGACCAAATATAAAATAGAGATTCATTTATATATATATATATATTAGCGGACCCGACAGACATTGTCCTGTCCAAACAGCGCCCGGCCGACCCCCTGCCGGGTCCAATTGTATTTTCAAACTATCGACTCTAATATATACACAAAATTTCATCCAAATCAGTCCAGCTGTTTAGGAGGTGACAAACACATTTAAAGAAGAATTATATATATAAAGATAGACTAGCTTCTGCCCGCGACTTCGTCTGCGTGAAATTTCGGTCTCCGATTAACCACGTCGCATCACCATCGCCCGCCCGCGCTTTTACTTCGTTTTCACTTAGCGTTCTTTCTGACTTTTTTCTTTTTGCTCGGCTCCTAAGGGTCGTAGCGTGATGTTATATAGCCTTCCTCAAGAATTGGGCTATCCAATGCAAAAATATTTTTTCAAATCTGACTGGTAGTTCCGGAGATTACAAACAAACAAACAAACAAATTTTACAAATTTATGATATTCAGTATATAGATAAAATACAATAGACGTGGATATATTTAGTAACCTGTTCCGCTTAATTATTTCTAAAGAGCCATAAAAAACTCCTGAAAGAAATCGACACGTGTTTCACCTCTCAACGAGGCATCCTCAGGATGACGATGGACTTGTCGCGAACCCGAACACGGCGTGTTGCCACACCGAACGCTGAGCGCAGAGGTTACTAAATATATCCACGTCTATTGTATTTTATAATGAATTTGAGCAAGGTCACGTCTGAATCAATTAACTATTTCAGTATAGATATTATCTACAGACATAAGGTGACCGTCTACGCGGTATTTAAACTAGACTTGCTTTGAGTTGATCTCCCATTTTTATTCACCGACCCGCGTCATTAGCATGACGCTCTTCCAAAATCCACGACTGGAGGAAGAATTTACAATTTTACTTTATAAACAGCAATAAATCAAACGTTACGATGCCTGAACACTGCCTACTAAATGTCGTAGGAAACGCGCGAAATAAAATATATATAAATGTTATTAAAATGAATCAGTTCTAAAAGTTTCGTCTAGTGACCCAAATATAACAGCTGATCACGTCATTGTGTAGTAGGAATAGCACCTGTGTTATGTTGTGGGCGTGTGCGAAATATAACTTTTTATAAAATGTCTAGGTAGGTACTGTGGAAATGGTACCAATGGCGAACGGCAAAGTTCGATGCAACGCAAAAAAAAAACAGCTTTTAATTCAATATTTTGCAGTTGTGACACATTCTAAAAAAAAATTAAAGATACTTTCTTATTTTAAAGGACATTACAATGCAAATACACACAAATGACAAATTTTCTGTTGAGGGGTAATAAATAAGCTTTCACTTCAATAGGTCTGTGTCCAAAAAAAAATTATTTTATTTCGTCTTGTAAATTATTTAAAAAAAATTGAACACGTATTTTTTTCTTTTTTGACGTAATCAAAAGATTACGGCGATACATTGAGTTACAATGTGGCATGACGTCACGCCTTGCTAGATTTAATACTGCGTTGTGACGTAGCCAGCCCCCACTCCCCAACTTTAATGCGTGTTTTATAAGTTATTTTTGATTAATAAATAATAATAATAATCTGTGGCCCGACTGTCAATCCAACTGACATGAATTTTTTTCCTCCGTATTTTATATTTTAGTATTTTTACCGATTCCTTTGATTTTATTAATTAAATATGACACAAAGCTGTGAAATGTGTCCCCAAAGAAACTAAAATGGACAACAATCTCAAGCAAAAACCCTTTGATGTAAGAACAAAAAGTATAGACGGAGACATACAATGCTGACGCGAAGTCGGGCACGATTGATACAAAACACACACCCAACAGCTTCGGGTTCGTCGCTCAGCTCCGCCTCGCAGTTGCCGGATCCTGCTCCAGACGTGAGTCCAGTGATACCGGCCGCTGCAGTTGCGTCGAGCTCGAGCGACGAATACTTCTCGCCGCCGACGACACCACCACCAGTACGTCTGCGCGGAAGAGGCCGACCACCGGCCAGCTTAGGACTCCGAGGCCCACTGGCCTCTGATAGGGTCCCCGCTCCCGGTGGAAGTGTGCAGCGCATGAAGTGGACACAAACTGTCAATGAAAATGTCATGCGCGCATACTTTGGGGCTACAGAGGGGGGAACTAACCTGACTGCGTACCGTGGTCGGATGCTCTCTCTGTTTCAGGTGCTTGAACCAGCTGTCAACGTGTCGGCGCAACGACTGTCGGATCAGGTGCGGGTCATCCAGCGTAACCATATGCTGGATGACGCCGTACTTGATCGACTACGCCTCGAATCACGGAATAACCATATTACACCTGCTTCGCCACTGGTCGCGGTGCAATTGCAAAATTTACCCAGTTCTTCACCGCGACCCGACCGCGTTGGTGAAGAGGATGATGACGGGGTTATATCCGTGAGTTCCCAATGCAATGCACGATTGAGGAGCGCTTTGGAGGATGCTTTTCGGGAGTACCGTTCTATTCCGCCTGGACTTAGACCACAATTACCTCGTTTGCCCATGCACAAGAAAAACAAGGCGCTGGTGTGTACTCTAGACTCGCTTCTGTCAAACTGTTTTGACGACAGCAAAGACCTCGCCGATACCCACTCGATCTTGTACTGTGCAGCTGTGGCGGCATGTCGTGTAGCTCAAGTTAAATTTGCCAACAGTGACAGAGCTCCACGACCAAAACCAGCTGTACCAGCTTGGCAGTGCAGGATTGAGCGTCGTATTGGTGAGGCTAGAGTACTCATCGGCAAGCTAATCTGCTTCAGGGAGGGCAATACTCGCCCTAGAGTGATGCGCTTTGTGAAGCGGGCGTTCTCGGGAACTGAAATTAGTTCTCGAGATTATTTGACCCGCGTCACAGAGCGTATCGACTTCCTGAAGCAGAAGATCTGTGCATGGGCAAATCGCATTCGACGGTACAGGCGGAGAGTGGAGCGGTACACTCAGAATCGCACATTCCAGAGCGATGAAAGGTGGGTTTACAGGGCTTGGGAGCGACCAGACAAAAGTGTGATTGACACGCGCCTACCGAATGATGACGCCATGTGCTCGTTCTGGCGAAGCATCTGGTCGGCGCCTGTCAATCACACCGAAGGAGACTGGACTAGGAAGGTCGAACGAGCGTGCGAACAAATACCAGAAATGGGGGCACTCACCATCAGCCCCCAAGATGTAGCTCGTGCAGTCCGTCCGTTACCTAACTGGAAATCACCAGGGCCGGACGGGCTGCACAATTTTTGGATAAAATGGTTACAAAGGTCGCACGCCCGTTTGGCATCCCAGTTCCAGTCAGCTTTAGAGTCAGGGTCGCTGCCCCAGTTCTTAACGACAGGAATAACCCACCTGCTCCATAAATCAGGTAGTACTGCGGAACCCAAAAATTATAGACCGATCACTTGTCTACCGACGGTCTATAAAGTTTTTACATCCATTTTGAGAGCTAAAATTAACAAACATATAGACACCAACCCCATCATGTCTGCCTCTCAAAATGGATGTAGAAACGGGTCCCGCGGTACTAAGGAGCTACTCCTCATCGATATGGCCATTAGCCAGCAGGTTCGGCGTTCCCGAAGGGATCTGTCAACATGTTGGATAGATTATAAGAAGGCCTACGACTCGGTGCCACATACATGGCTCATGAGGGTGCTGGAGTTGTATAAAGTAGATGCAACTCTACGCACCTTCCTGATGTCATGTATGGGGCAATGGAGGACGGTGCTTCGCTATCCAGGATGTCGACATATCCTGAGGAATAGCGAACCGATAAGGATCGAGCGAGGTATATTCCAGGGTGACAGTTTGAGTCCACTTTGGTTCTGCCTAGCCTTGAATCCTCTAAGCACACTGCTGGAGGATTCAGGGCTGGGTTATCGATTGAGAAGAGGTGGTCAGGTTATATCGCACCTCCTTTACATGGATGATTTGAAACTCTTTGCCCCCAACAATTTTCAACTGCTGGAGCTACTGAAGGTAACCGAAACTTTCAGTAGTGCCATCAGGATGGAATTTGGTGTGGACAAATGTGCGGTCATGCATGTAAAACGAGGGGAGATTGTGGAATCCGTGGGAACCCACCTCTCGGATTCCATACACCTAAGATCCCTCTCCTCAATCGAAACCTACAAGTATTTGGGTATGTCGGAAGCGTTAGGTATCAACGCTGCTGACATGAAGCAATCGCTGAAGGAGCGCTTCTTTAACCGCCTGAATAAAGTATTAAATAGTCTTTTATCAGGCGGAAACAAGGTGCGCGCCTTCAACGGTTGGGTCATGCCAGTTTTGATGTACTCTTTCGGCATACTCAAATGGACTCAGACGGAACTTGACGCCCTGGATAGGAGGGTCCGCACACTGCTGACCGCAAATCGGATGCATCACCCACGTTCATCGGTGATGAGACTGTATATCCCGCGGAAGTGCGGAGGTCGAGGTTTCTTAAATGCTAAGACCCTGCACAACCGTGAGGTATGCAGTCTCAGGGAATACTTCCTAGAAACTGACGTGGGGATGCACCGAGATGTAGTCTCAGTGGACAAGGGCCTCACCCCGCTATCCTTGGCTAACGAGAACTGGCGCAAACCTATAGTATTAGATACTAATGACCGCAGGGAGGTATGGCAGAGCAAAGAGCTTCACGGGCGCTTTTACCGGGCCTTACATGGGCCCAATGTAGACCTGTTAGCGTCCGTATCCTGGTTGCGATTCGGTGACCTCTTTGGGGAAACCGAAGGTTTTGTCTTTGCGATTATGGACGAAGTTATGATGACGAACAACTACCGGAAATATATTGTGAAGGACGGCACGGTTGACATCTGTCGGGCATGCCACCGTCCCGGAGAATCAATCCGACACATTATTTCTGGCTGTTCTCGTCTGGCTAACGGAGACTACTTGCATAGGCACAACCTTGTAGCCAGGATTATCCACCAGCAACTTGCTCTGAAATACAGTCTTGTGGAATCGGAAGTACCGTACTATAGATATGTGCCCGACCCAGTCCTCGAAAATGGCAATATCACGTTGTATTGGGATCGATCTATCATCACTGACAGGACTATTGTTGCCAATAAGCCAGACATAGTGGTGATAGATCGATTAGAGCGTCGCACAATGATTATTGATATAACGGTCCCGCATGACGACAACCTCGTGAAAGCTGAAAAAGATAAACAAATTAAGTATCTTGACCTGGCTCACGAGGTTGTCGACTTGTGGGATGTGGATACAGCAATCATTGTGCCGATAGTCGTGACGGCCAATGGCATAATAGCCAAGAGCCTCGACCAACACCTGAGGAGGCTCTCGTTAGGCAGCTGGATCAAGGGCTTGATCCAGAAAGCGGTACTCCTGGACACGGCGCGTATTGTTAGGAGGTTCCTCTCTCAGGAGCCCTGACCACCGGTGGCTTGGACCCTGTTCCCGACACCGGTGGGCTACTATTTTTTATATTTTTAAATGTTTTTTTAATAATTTTTATAAGAATATTTAAAAATGTAAATTATATGTATATAGATGAATTAAAGAAAATAATAATATAATCTTTATTTCGGACTACACATACAAGTACACACAATCCATATAGTGTTAGTAACAATGACTTAAAAACTATGTTAGTAAACTTTTACAAATTAAATCAACTAAAACTGACGTGGCCCAACACACGTTGGCACGTGCCTCCGTACCCAGTGCCTTATAAAGGGACTGTCCATTTTGTCTAATAATGTTTTTAGGATGCTGTTGGAGCTTCCGCGCAACCTACCCATTATTGACGCTGTTCTCTTCCTCATAATACCATGAAAATCGTCAACACGGGCTTCCGCGAACATCTGCGAAGCGCTGCAGAAGCGCGGAAGCCCCATCAACATCCTAAATCCATTATTATATTGTACGCGAAGGACGTTGTAGGCTCTCTGAGTATATTTCACCCACAAGCTGCACGTGTAGAAGGTTTGGCAGTATGCCTTGAAAAGCGAGACTTTTACATCCTTACTACAACGCGCAAACCTGCGGGCTACCATATTGCATCGAACCGCCAACGCCCTCCGCTCCCTCTCAATATCAGCATCGTCAGATAAGTCCTCCGTGACTACATGCCCTAGGTATTTAAACTGTGTGACTCTCTGTAGTGGCTTTCCGCTTAAAGTCACTGGAGGAACATTATCCAACGAGCTAGACTTCGATTTAAAAATTAGAAGCTCACTTTTCTTGGCATTATATGTGAGTCCATGTGACGCAGCATACGACTCACAAACAGCCAACAACTTCCTGAGCGCGCTGATTGATGGACTCAGCAAGACCAAAAGCAAAAAATACGTATCTAATATTTTTTTATTATCTGAAAAACTGACTAAATAGAATTTCTTTTTTTTAATCTACGTAACTACCGTACTGTATAATTATGTGAGTAACCATGTAAGTAATAATAGGTAATCACTTTACGTGATGTTACTATGAAATTTAATTAAAATGAAAGATCTCGCGCACTTACCCCACGGCCACGGCATTGTATGGTGTGCGCCTAGTTGGCCGTTGCGACCAAATGCGCGATTTCCCTAAATGTTAATTGAATATCAATGACAAATATTTGCGAAATACACGAAAACGCCTCAGACCAAATAAAAAGGCGCTGTTAACAGTGAAGTGAAGCTGGTTTCGTTAACATGTATGCACAGAGCAGAGGTGTAGTTTTGGCATGCTTCACAGTATTGTTCGCAGCTCTATGCCTTAGTTTTTATTTGGTCTGAGGAAAACACAAACATCAAATCTTTTAGATAGTGCAACTGTTGCTTATGTTTTAACATCCAATCTTTTGAAGCATGAAAACAATTACAATATTACAGTCGTGAGTGACAATCCAACATATTGGAGAGATTATGTGCCTGTTAATGACTGTGGCACATCCAATATAATTGAGGAAGAGTGTGAAAATTTATCGTTCGTTTGGCGACACCAGAATAGTGGCTAGATTTATATTCGTGGACGAGAAGTCTGATATTAATATAGGAAGCGATGGTTCCAAGGTCAATGGGCGTGACGCATTTGAATCTAGGCATCAGAGCAATATACTTTTGATGACAGCTCATTTATAGTTTTTACAAGGCCCAATGTTATGTGAAATGCGAATTATTTAATGGTGCTGAATCAAATGTTGCGTCTTAGTTATAAATTTGATTATTCGTAATAAAATTGTATTGAAATATTTTTCAGGTACTTTCAATCAGGTCGACGCGCGACGGCGTGTTGTGTTCTACGCGCGCTTCAAAGATATGTCAGCAGAACTGACGGGGTCCGCTAGGGCCGATGCCGGGTTGCGAAGAAGTCCGAAAGGGACATCGTGGCCCCGGCAACATGGCAACTGAAGGAACACGGGTGGGTTTTAGTCAGTAAGAGTCTGACACGCCCTCCCGCCCAGAGCGGGAGAAGTTATTTGAAAATTTCTCAACCAAAATGCCTTGCTCAATGCCTTGTTCAAGTTTAAAGAGATTAGGCATATAAGTATAAGTTTAATTTATTTTTCAAAAATATACATCAGTTTAATTATTATGGTAATAATACACTCTAAGACACTTGTTTGTACGAACAGATTTTGAACATCTGTGTCTGAACTAGATATATAATATCTGTATTTCAGACATCAGCGCTCTCCCCTGTTGTAGGCGGCACTTAGCAAATAACTTTGTTTGACCTCTATTCACATCTTATAAAACACATAATTTTTTATTAAAAAGTAAGACAAAAATAAAAAAAAAAAAGTGACAAAAAGAGGGGGAATAATCTTAAAATAATAATTAATGTAGTGATGGCCTCCGGTGAGTAGAGTGTAAATGAGTGGATGTGTGTGTGTAGGAGGGTGAGTATTATTAAAGGCTACTTTACTGTAGACAACAGGTTTTCGGTCTCATTGTAGTTTAGCTTGCAGATGTAATCTACTACCGTAGATTTACATTTGTTCCTATTTAAGGGGTATATATCTACAAGCTTATTAGCTTATTGATAGGTATTGACACTAGTGCCTCCATAACGATAAGAAAATCTCACAAGATTTTTAAAAGCTTATGAGAAAATTTGGTATTAAAGGAATCCTCTTGAAATTCTTGTTTACTTTATTAAAAGAAAATAGTTACGTTCATTTAGTTTTTGCCTTATTTTCAGTAAATTATATTTAGGAAAATGTGACAAATACGTAGTACTACGAAACCTTTTACGAGGCATTTTGTATAAAATAGCTAAGGATAAACATGATTGATTTTGACTCATAAAGAGAAACGGCCTTGCTATTTTTTACTCAACTTTTACTTTTTCACTTATTTTAATTCAATGCCAAACAAATTAACTACTTCCTAATTGGCATCATTATCTCAAATTATGAAGTTTTCCTAGAACCTAGCCATTGTAGCAAAGAAATCGCGAATTTAATTAACTACAATTTTTTGTAAGTATTCATGAACAAACACAGGAAATTCTACATAGAAAAACGATAAAACATATTTCAGGGAAGAAAGTCTTATTACATTTTAACATAAAAATTCCTGAGACGAAAAAACAATAATTAAAAACCTCGGAGAACAAAGTTAAATTAAACATTCTCAAGTACAATGAATTAATGACAGTACTATAACAAATCATGAGTCCCTGACCTAATTTTTATCTCAACGGACATTATCTGTATATAACCTAAACATTTTTGTAAAACCGCGTACACACACTGTATAGCTAAAAGTCAAAATATTTTTGTTCCCGCGGTTCAGAAAGTTTCTAATCTTAGATTGCTGTAACTATGTGGCGGGAGGCATGGAGCCATGAAATATATAGTTGGATCAGAGTAGGTAATATATGTTTCAAATTAACTACACCTGCTGTGTCTATTATTTCAGTAGCCAGGAAAAGAATTGTAGCAGTAGATACTCGACTCGGGAGAGGCCGAGTAACTCTAGAATAGACTCAATGACGGGGATTATCAAACGACTTCAAAAGAGGGATTCATTTATTTAACATGATTTCTCTGAGGAAGCTCGCAAAAATTGGTCCCAAAAATCATGAGTTTGGTTGATTATGGTCGTTTTAATTATTTTGAGAAATCTTTCTAGCTGCTGAGATAAAATTATCAGTATATTATTTATTACACACTTCCCGTTCGATGAATTAAATTACATTTATTTGTGGAAGCCCATGTGAACAGAAAGCATCATACATAACATAATTATGTCATCGAACTTGTTCTGTGTTGACTGCCTCGTTGGTCTAGTGGGGAATGATTCCCGGGTTGGGCAAGGTGTTATTCGGTCTTTCCATCTGGAATCTCTCAGTAGCAATCCCGGTCTGGATTTGTGCCCGGTTGATGGCAATAGGCTCGCCCCTATTACATGGGACTTAAACATAACTGGCGAAATGTGGGTGTACTACAGGTACCTACAGCTCTGCCTAACCCTTCGGGGAATACAGGCGTGATGTTATGTTATGTTATGTCATCCAATAAGTTTGACATAATTATGACATTTCCCGGTATATGAAGCTTTTATCATGCACCGGATGGGAAACAACTGATATCAACGTATACATCGTTTTACTTTCTGTTTCATTATTATCAGTATGGGAATAAACTATGGGAATGTTAGTGTTTTAATATTTTTATAATAATGTATTAATTGTGTATGTCACTTTAGATTCTGCTCTGACGTGTCAAACACGTAATGGTTGACGATATGACACGAAATTGACACTTCGCTGATCTTTGCCATTTTTATAATAATTATAAAATTAAAATAAAAAATTGTAGGGAGACCTCCGTAATGGGTTTTCGCGAGATATTTTAATTGAAATAAATGGTTTGAGTTTGAAGAAAAAAATTAATTAGTGTTAAGATGACGTAGATAGTATAACAAACTTGCATGCTAGAGGTTATCAATTCATATACATATAGTTTTCTCTTCTATTATTTTTCCAGTAATTGAAAGGTCAAAACATTAAGATAAATCTTATATAAATAGTAATGAGACCATATGATTCATGATAACAGTGACATAGATCGAGAATATTTCTCAATACCTCTAAAAATACATAAAAGTCGTCGACATTCGATTAAGGAGATTAGTTTTACGACCTGGAGAACGTTGTTAATGTTTATAAACAATAATAAGCATGTGGGTCACGTCCGACTGTATATTATGTACTTTATGTATGTATATTTATGCTCAATGATATATTTCCGCACTCTAGTACTTAGCAAAATATTTGCGTCTCGTTTCATCTTGACTTCCTTATTGGATTAGTGTTTGTTGCTATGACAACGACTTCTCGTACGTTTATATTTTGCTTTATAAAAAAAAGTCGGGGAAAATTTAAAACAAAAATATTTTTGCAGCCGCCATCTTTTTTTTTTTTTTTTTTTTTTTTTTTTTGGGTGGGTAATTATCAAATAACTTCTCCCGCTCTGGGTGGAGCGGGAGGGCGTGTCAGACTCTTACTGACTAAAACCCACCCGTGTTCCTTCCTATGCCATGTTGCCGGGGGCCACGATTTCCCTATCGGTTTTCTTCGAACCCCCGGCATTGGCATTGGCCCTAGCGGACCCCGTCAATTCTGCTGACATCTCTTTGAGGCGCGCGTGGAACACAACGCGCCGTCGACCCGGGCTTGGTCCTTATCGGACGGCGAGCTACCCATTGCTCACCGTCCGCAAGCCCGCGTCTACGGTGGCCGGAAATCTTCCTGCGATTCCCGACGCCCAGGGCGTCTCCTGCTGCGGCGGTTAGGGGCGCGAGGGCGCGAAATTTGCCTTTCCCTCACGCGCTCCGTCTCCTCCTTCGCGAGCATTACTGCTTCGCAGAAAGAGGTGACGGCCTCCCATTTCCTCTCGCTCCGTAGCATGGCCCGAATCAGGGCCGGACGCGAGAGATCACCGCCGCCGATCGCATCCACGAGGACACGGCGATGCCCTGCCCAAGCCGGGCAGACCTCCACCGTATGCTCCACCGTGTCCTCCGGGCGATCCACACAGTGACGACACCCGGGCGTTTCCTCCCGCTTTATCCTGAACAGGTACCTCCCGAAACAGCCGTGTCCGGTGAGTACCTGCGTCAGGCGGAAGGTGAGGACGCCGTGGCGCCTCTCTAGCCACTCCTCAAAGAGGGGTCTTATCGCCTCAATTGTGGCGTGCCCAGCGCTGGGTTGCGACAATCGCAGTCTCCATTCCGCCATGAGATCCCGCCGGAGCTCTGTCCGCTGTGCCGCGACTTCTTGCGGCATCGGAGTTAAGCCCCGGCGCTTCGCCTCCTCGCGCCACTCCCAAATGTGCGCGAGGACCTTTGCCTCCAGATCCCATGGCGGTACTCCGGCAAGGAGGCTCGCCGCCTCGCAGGAGACCGTGCGGTATCCTCGGGCCAGCCGGATGGCCATGACCCTTTGGGACGCGTTCAGCCGGCGGCCTGGCTGCCGCCTCAATGAAGGCGCCCACACTGGCGCCCCGTAAAGGGCCATGGACCGCACGATCCCCACGTAGAGCCTCCGGCAGGAGGCGTTTGGACCTCCCAGATTGGGCAGGAGCCGCTTCAAGGCAGCCCCGGCCCGGTCCAGTCTGGGAGCCAAACGTCGGAAATGCTCCACGAAGTTCCACCGGCTATCGAGGACGAGTCCCAGATACTTCATCGTCGACTCGACGCCGATGTGAACCCCTCCTGCCAATACCTGGGAGCCCGACGGTGGCGCACTACGAGGACCATAGAAACCCATGGCCTCGGACTTGTGCAGGGCCACCTCGAGTCCCAGCTGCCGGATTCTGTCGACGATTGTCGCAACCCCGCGTGTCGCTAAGTCGGCCGCCGCCTGGTACGACCTCCCCTGCGCCAGGACCAGCGTGTCGTCAGCGTAACAAACGACGCTGACGCCAGTAGGGAGGTCGGCGCGCAGCACCCAGTCGTATCCGATGTCCCACAGATGCGGCCCCAGGACCGATCCCTGTGGGACACCGCACGACATCTCTCGCCGGTTCCACTCTCCTTGGTGACCGGGGTAGATGACAAACCTGTCTGTCAAATAGGCCTCGACCACACGACAGAGGTAGGTCGGCATCCGGTGATACCGAAGTGCCTCCCTGATGCAACTCCAGGGCAGGGTGTTAAAGGCATTGGCGATGTCTAGAGACACCGCCAAGACGACCCCACCCCGGGCCACAGCATCCCCCGTCGTGAGGGCCCGCACGCGCATGATGGCGTCCACCGTAGAGCGCCCCCTGCGGAAACCGAACTGGCTCTCCGCCAGATCCGGCCCCACTCGCACCAGCTGCCCGACGAGGCGGTCTGCAATGACTCTTTCAAAGAGCTTGCCCACCTCGTCGAGCAGCACAATGGGCCGATAGGCGGACGGAGAGTCCGCTGGGCGCCCCGGCTTCCTGATGAGGACCAGTTTCCCAGTCTTCCAGCAAAGTGGGAACTGGCCCCTCTCCATACATGCGCTTAGGAGCCCTCTCAGTCGAGGCCCGAGAGTCCCCATGGCCAGGACCCAGGCCCTTCCGGGTATGCCATCGGGTCCTGGGGCGGTATTCCTCGCACTCATCCTGCGTACCGCCACTCTCATCTCTACCTCGGTCACCTCCGGAGCATCGTCGTCGTCGTCGGCGGTGTGGTCCGCATCGGGCACCGCAATGGGCGGAGCCATGGGCGGGGGCGTATGTTCCCCTCTTGAAGGGAACAGAGCGCTCACCACGTCCTCCACAAGCTGGGGCCGGAGACTCTGCGTCAGCGGGGGAGCCCATGGGCGGAGTTTCTCCCGCACCATCTTATATGGGCGTCCCCACGGGTCTCTGTTCAGAGTCTCCAGCATCTCCTCGCGGGCCAGTGCCCTGGCCCGCAGGATCTCCGCTTGGAGGGCGGTCTTCGCCGCTCTGTACCCCTCGTACAGCTCCGCCTGAATGGCTTCCGTATCCGGAGGACGGATACGGAGCCTGCGGTGCCTGGCGTACCGGCGTCGCGCAGCAACGCACGCCCTGCGTAGAGCTTCCAGCTCTTGCGACCACCAGTACACCTGGCGCGAAGCGCGTCCAGGGTGGACTCGGGGCATTGCCACGTCACATATATTGGACATGGCCTCCCGGAACCACTCCGCCTCGTCGTTAATGTCGGCAGGCCTGTCCGGTGATGACACCCAGGCCTGCACGATCGAGGCTTCCAGGAGGAGCTCCCGGTCCAGCCGCTTCAGCGCCCACCGCGGACCACTCGGGGCCTGTCGGACCGGCGCGCTCGAGGTCTGGGTGGAGACGTCAAACCGGATGTACCGGTGGTCGGAATAGGTCTCCACCTCCTCTATGACGCGCCAGTCGATTACACGCGGCGACAGAGCGGGGCTGGCGAACGAGATGTCCACCACTGATTCACCCCGCATCCGCACACACGTGGGGACAGAACCCCGGTTTAGGACGACCAGGCCTGTCTCCAGAGCCCAGTCCTCCACCATCCTGCCCCGTGTGTCCGTAAAGCGGGAACCCCAAGCCAGATTTTTGGCGTTGAAGTCCCCGAGGACGAACACGGGGAGGGAACCGAACCCGACGACGACGACTCTCAACTCCACAAGGGAGTTGTGGAACTCGGCGAGAGTTCGGTTCGGGGAGAAGTATACCCCTACCACGACAATCTCCCCGAACCGTGCTGCCACGCAACCCCGTCCTCTCTTGACAGACTCGAGGGACGGGGTACCAGCGCAGCCGCCATCTTGGATTTACATTTTGACCTCACTATCGACTTTAGCACATTTGAAATCTATGAAAACGACACCCATTAAGAAACATTGAAATTTTTCGCGGCCGCCATTTTGGATTTTAATTTTGACCAGATTCACATTTTCTCTCTCTCTCGCATGCAGTGTACTCGGGCCGATGTGTACAATTTTATCCCACGACACTGTAATCACTTTACTCTTTTCTCTTGTTTTTTTCTGCCGGCGTTCTCTCTCTCTCTCTCTCTCTCTTTCTTTCTCTTTGAATTAGAAGAAGATAGTCGCAAGTATTAACACTTTTTAGCGTGACGATTTCTGAAAGTTTACAAGCCGCTTTAAAGAACTTCGTTCCAATAATCTTACTCGAATGTGAGAGGGGCCACCAATTCTAACATTTGTAATAAATAGATGCTCATACCAATTCCTCCTACTACTTATTTGATAACAAAAAAAACCTCCGTCTGTTATTAAATTACATATAACACACACAAAGTAAATAAATGGGTTTGTCTATTTTGTTTATTAATTTCCATATATTATATTTTATGTGTCTTGCCCATTAGTTCGTACATAATTACTGCCCAATAAATTATTTTTATACACTCAAAGCTAACATAAATATTTACATTCTCAAAGATATGGTACCTTAATAAATATACAAACCATTTTTCATAATTATTGTAAAAATAACTTAATATCTATGTGCTCGTCTTAAATTCGCATAAATCGCTGCGCGCGCGCCGCCTACTGGCGTCGTTTGATCTGCCTATCTTGTTTTATAACACGCACATTACTGGACCGATGTAAAGATCGTGCTTCCGTCGTTTTTCTTGAAAAATCACTTTTATTATCGTTCTACTAATTGAAATTGCCCCGGATTCAGGTCAAGCGTATACTGATGAAGAAATTGTCTGTAACTATCTCGGGATTTATTTATTGATCCGTTGTTAGAATAATTTATTTGTAAATCACCGGTTCGCGCACTTTTCATAATAATTTTGCTACATAAATCAAGCTGGGAGTTCGTTTAAAATAAATTTATTTGCTCATTATTTTAGTGAAAAATCTGACTTGTCATAATTGGGCGAATAAAATGGTGCTTTTGTGTATTTTTGTAAACCTAATTTTACAACTTTGAGTAAAAACTAAATTATGTTTCCTTTATTTAACGACCTAGATAGGACCTATATCAAAACGTTATTGTTACAAAAAAGTTTATGGCGACTTAGATTTTTTTTACAAAACCCGATTTGCACACATGCCTGCTACGTAAACGCCGAAATAGTTTAGTTTTTACTACAACACGGCGCGGCGGAGTTTGAAAACGAATTCCATTATTTACGTATAATTTTATTATTTTGGCACGTTACGTTGTCTGTCCATCCGTATTTAGCGATATCTACAATGTATGACGCATTATAGTGGGCGTGTATGTGGGAACATCGATAAAACCCATTTAAAGACATGAGGAAGTGAACGCCTGCTCACATCACTAGTTACTTATGGTGAATATCGCTGGCGGGGTCTAGCAGCCACGTAAAGCAACTGTCCCACCGCCGGCGAATAATGAGAAGTGAGTAGAGAGCTAGCAACTTAAGCCGTTGGTCCCGGCTGTCATTCGTGGATCTTTGACAGTCGTTACGGGTCGTCAGAAGCCCGAAAGTCTAACAAACAGTTTTACCAAGGAATATCGTATTATTAGTTACTGGGTTGTGGAGGTCAGATAGGCAGTCGCTCCATGTAAAATACTGGTATTCAGCTGCATCCGGTTAGACTGGAAGCTGACCCCAATATAGTTGGGAAACGGTTAGGCAGATTGATTGAGTAGAACTAGCAACTACCAAGCGTGAGTCTATCCGTGACTGTTCTTCCCGCCAAGCGAGCGTCATTGAGGGAATTCTCTCGCTGTGATAGCTCTTTTCACTGTGACAAACGAGTACTCGCTGGCGGTGTAAACAGGCTAAGTTCATTTAGCATCGCTCATGTAGCTACCGCGTCTTAGTTCGCGGTGTGAATCAAAGTATGCAAACTTGCGGTAGCTACCGAGCTATATGAACGAAGATAAACGAACCTTCGCAGTTCGCAGTGTGGTCTGCGCTTTAAGAGCGTTTATTCCGAAAATGGGCAACGTCGCAAATAGATGTCAAATATTTCGCTGTTTTGATTAATTTGGCAATATTACTGTATGGAAATAAAAAATGTGGCTAACTAGCGAACTAGAATATTAATAATGAATTGCAATTATAACACTGAATTTGATGTTGTTAATTTAACGTGTGAATTTAACAACAGCTATTTACAACGTTGCCAACTTTTAGGATAAACCCTCTTAATATATTTTTCTTTTACTTACACGGGACCTTCGCGAGAACATCGTTGATAGCTAGTCGCTTCCTGGTCGGCGGTGGGACAGGTCCTTAATGTTGAGGCTTGACATCTCTATTCACGATTTGCCTCAAGGCGTTAGTAAAGTGTGAGGTACAACACTAAGGAATCAACACGCGATTGTTTTGTGATTGTATGTTGAAATGGTCACCTTAAAGAGAAACCAACTCGATCGTCTGAAATCATATCTTAAACTATTAAACGGGTAATATTTGTGTATATATATATATATATATATAATCACGTTCTCGAAAACAGCTCTCTATCTAGCTAGGTCTCCTATCTGGGAAAATTCGTTTTTTCGGTTTTTTATCCGAGCAGAGCTCGGTCGCCCAAAGTTTAGAACAAGATGGCTACCTTAGAATAATGACATGGCGGCATGGACCCAGCCCGTCCCATCCTTGATGTCCTCCCTCCGGTTGACGTCCTAAGCCGAGGTTCGTACCCCACAGGGGGTGCCCTTAGCGAGCGTTCACCTAGTTTTAATTAGCATAGTTGAATAACCCCTGGCTGGAGGTTTTAAGTGAAGTAGCTTAAGGCACCCACAGGAAAGCCCGGTTAAGTAGTCATGATCTCAGAGGTCAACTACGAGATGTCCTACCAAAAAAAAAAGAAAAGGCGGCATGGAATTAGTATGTACTTTACTATACCTACATGGGATTAGTATGAACTATCCTATATTATTAAATGAGCATTCTCTATTTTCATCAGAGCAGACCTCGGTCGCCCAGGTACTCATTATAATACGAGGTTTCTCAATAATATTCGTTTTAAATAAACTTCAATATTTTTTACTTAAGCGATAACGTGGGCAAATAGTTTTAAAAGCACCAAATTGACAAAGTAAAAGATACCAAATTGACAAAGTAAAAGATACATAGGTAAGTGAAGTTAGGCTTTTAAAAAAGACTTAAAAAATACAAACAGATTTATAAAGCAACGCAGACATCAACCTAAACAAAAAAAAACAGAGTTCATAAAACTCGCTTGACCTCACTCAG
Organism: Agrochola litura; assembly: GCA_949152395.1. Lineage (NCBI taxonomy): Eukaryota > Metazoa > Arthropoda > Insecta > Lepidoptera > Noctuidae > Agrochola > Agrochola litura. The sequence continues at coordinate 20,365,008 of OX424508.1, read as the reverse complement.
CGCCATTTTGTTTTCATTTTCATCTTCGCATCCCTCATGCAGTAATGCAACATTTCTCTCTCTGAAAAACATATTTGATCCCTCCGAGATGAGATTTTCCAAATACATCTAAATGGCTCTATAGGGCCTATAAATGATTCGTTGGCCCCTTTTCATCAAATCCTTGGCTATTTTCGAGAAATGGACATAGAAAAACAAATTGTAGTATTGATACGAAGGGTTTAGAATTAGTAAGGGGTAAAGGGGGAATTCTACTCTACACAAAGGAATCTCGATTTTAAAATAACTCGCGCCTTTTGTTTTTCGAATATTTCAGAAAAGAATTAAGTTTTAAACTTGATTGCATTTAGGTTTTTATTTTATTTTTTAAACTTCACATACGCTTTACAAAGCGCCTAATTGTTTAGCTTCGGATTAGCCCCTGTTAAAATCTCGTCGGGAGAATCCTTTTTTTTTTGGGTGGGAAATTATCTAATAACTTCTCCCGCTCTGGGCGGAGCGGGAGTGCGTGTCAGACTCTTACTGACTAAAACCCACCCGTGTTCCTTCAATTGCTAATGTTGCCAGGGGCCACGGTATCCCTTTCGGACTTTCCCGCGACCCCGGCAGGTCGAGAGAACCCTGGAAAATATTTTAATTAATTTGGTGGATAGTGCCTACCAAGACCCTCAAAACGAAAATACTACTAGTAGGAATCATCAAATCACTGAATACCTGTTGTGCTTACATACCGTGTGGTGGAACCCTGGTGATCAGCTATACAGGTATTCCTTGTGCAGAGACCAGTCTCTAAAACAAATGTCATGTAGTTTTTAAGCTTGTTTTAAATATGATGTCATTGTTTGTGAGGAGCTCGTGGCTAAGGAGTAACAGCCGCACGGGTAGATGCATCAGGTTAAGCTACGCTTGCCGGGGTTGGTCCGTGGATGACCATCTTTATATGCCGAGACTCAAGACGTTGGTCCCGGCTGTCATTCGTGGATCTTTGACAGTCATTACACTCGTCAGAAGCCCGAAAGTCTGACAACCAATCTTACTAAGGGGTATCGTATTACTTAGTTACTGGATTGTGGAACTCAGTTAGGCAATCGCTTCAAGTAAAATACTGGTATTCAGCTGCATCCGGTTAGCCTGGAAGCCGACCCCAACATAGTTGGGAAAAAAAAATCATCTGAACTTGAAACTTTACTGAAACATTTACCAACAAACGAAAACAACCTGCAACCCTCAAATTAGATGACAACTACAATACCCTTCAAAATGGCCGCCTCGTGCGTAAGCCAAGTTCAACTCACGAACTTAGCAAACAGTTTTATCATATTCCCTGGATAACTATAACCACTGCGTTGACCACTACATACTTAAAATAACAATATATTTAGCTACAAATTGTTTTATAATGTTTAAATACACTTTTGAAATGAAAATTATGTGGTGTAAGGGTGTACCCTGCCGCTTGGGACATGGTACAGTCATCGACACTATGTAGCTGTTCCTCCGTTTACCCTTCAAAGGTCAGGGTCGTTAGGGTCATGGTATTTAATTCTATTTATAAATTATAAATATTTTTTTTTAATAATATTGAAAATTTGTAGTTTAGCATTGACGCAATACCAGGGGTCTATTTAATTGGAGGTCTGCCTAGCTTGGGCGGGGCATCGCCGTGTCTTCGTGGAGGCGATCGGCGGCGGTAATCTCTCGCGTCCGGCCCTGATCCAGGCCATGGTACGGAGCGAGAGGACATGGGAAGCCGGCACCTCCTGCAAAGCAGTATTGCTCGCGAAGGAGGAGGCGGAATGCATGAGGAGAGGCAAATTTCGCGCCCTCACGCCTCTAACCGTCGGGAATCGCAGGCCGATTCCCGGCCACCGTAGGCGCGGGCTTGCGGACTGAGAGCAACGGGTAGCTCGCCGTCCGATAAGGACCAGGCCCGGGTCGATGCGCGCCTCAAAGAGATTTCAGCAGAACTGACGGGGTCCACTAGGGCCGATGCCTGCCGAGGTCGCGGAAATGTCCGAAACGGATACCGTGGCCCCTGGCAATACAGGCAACTGAAGGAACACGGGTGGGTTATACTCAGTAAGAGTCTGACACGCCCTCCCACTCCGCCTAGAGCGGGAGAAGTTATTTGATAATTTCAAATCCAAAAAAAAAAAAAAAAAGGAGCCTATTTAATAAAACAGACTGACGACAGGTGAAAGGCGACAATCTGATAATTTTACAAGTTTCTTCCTTACATTTTCTCAGATAGGTCAGATAGGTATTCGCTACATGTAAAATACTGGTATTCAGCTGCATCTGAGTAGACTAGAAGCCGACCCCAACATATTTGGGAAAACGCTAGGCAGATTGATTTCTTTCTTACACTTTCTGCTTTATGTAGGTACAGCATCACTCGTGTAAATGTGACTTTTTGTCAAATACGTAACTTCTCCCGCTCTGTGCGGAGCGGGAGGGCGTGTCAGACTCTTACCGACTAAAACCCACCCGTGTTCCTTCAGTTGCCATGTTGCTAGGGGCCACGGTGTCCCTTTCGGACTTCCCCGCAAACCCGGTAATTATCAATGGGACGAGTACGTCCTATAAGAAAGACTACTAGGCTGCCAGTAGACAACCCAGTAGTCTTTCTTATGTCACAAATACTTGACAAATATGGTACTACTTTCGAGTATTGGCAATCACATTAGTATTCCGGACCACGATCTCCATTCGAAAGTGAATAGTCAGTCAAAACTACTGTAAAACTTTTTGCAACTGACTTGATTATTGATATTTACAGCATTACAGCCAAAACCGTTTATAAATACCGGTTATTACGACGAAATATTGAGGTCCCATCGTTTCTGTTTACTTTTGACATGATTTTTGCTTAATAATTATCGGCTATAACAAACGTAATCCGACGGTCCCTTCGAAGTCGTTATAAACGGTTTTGACTGTATACACAAATAGTGGAAAAAAAACAGTGTCACTCTGGGAGTGCCGACAGAAGTGAAAACTTGAACAAGATCGCCTTGGTGGAACAAAAATACTTGTATAGAACATTGGTCCGTAACCTTATCTAAATAAAGAGCACAATCGCGTTTACAAAAAAAAAACTTCTTAATAAACCTTAAGTAAAAATAATTGCATAGAACATTGATCCGTAACGTAATATAAATAAAGAGCACAATCGCGTTTACAAAAATGAGGTGTCGGTAACGGTGTTGCGAGTTCAATTGTTTTTTCCCATCTCAAAAATGCCCAACGGGGCTAAAGAAGTTTTCACTTAAAAAAAACGATTTAATATTCTAGAGTTAAACAGTAAACTAAAAGAAAGCATTAAAGCATTCCTCTGCATCGCTGAAGACTGGCGGCGGTCCTAAAAGCTGCACTTTAGAGCTTAAAACTTTGAAGGACACTAAACGCCCATAGGCTTCATAAAAATAAAACTGTTATTATGTCCCGTATAGTGTCCTTCAAAGTGTTAATTATCATCATCGTCTGCCATATATTGGGGTCGGCTTCCAGTCTAACAAGATGCAGCTGAATACCTGTATTGTACATGGAGCGACTGCCTATCTGACCTCCAGAACCCAGTTACTGGATAAAGTGTGAAAGCCAGTCAGACAAGGGGTGTCCCTTCGTATGAATGGTAATCAGACTTTTGGGCTTCCGACTAACCGTAACGACTGTCAAAGATCTACAAATAACAGCGTGTTTTCTGAAGCACTGAGGGGTCTAGAATTCTCGATATGTAATGGATGGTCACCGATCCACGGACCCACCGCGGCAAACATAGCTTAACGTTCGATCGACCTGTTCGACTGTAGCCAGCAGCCCCTTTAGAGCTTAGTTAGATTCGATAAATTAGTAGTTCTGAACCCTTTAAGCCAATCAGCAGACGTAATGATGATGATGAATTTTCTTCATACCTCTTGTGCTACCCTCAAGTCACAACCACTTAAAACTCTAGAAACTTCGACTAATCTCGAACTCCATTAAAATGTACGTAACACGGTTAGGGGAAAACTTAATTACTTTAAACTCATAACGACAATACACTAAGCTTAATCCATAATGACTCGATATACGCGCTTCCCGATAAAGATGGGGTCACATTTAGGGTAGTCGCCTAGGTAAAAAAAAAGAAATTCTATTTAGTCCGTCTTTCAGATAATAAAAAAATATGAGACACGTATTTTTTTGCTTTATCATATTTAATCAGAAAACACGCATTAAAGTTGGGGAGTGGGGGCTCGCTACGTCACAACGCAGTATTAAATCTAGCAAGGCGTGACGTCATGCCACACTTTAACTCATTGTATCGCCGTAATCTTCCGATTACGTCAAAAAATTTTATTTTTATTTTAGTTTTATTTTAATTTTTTTGAATTGTTCTTTGTTTTATCTTTTTATTACGGACGCTTCTAACGTGCACGTCTTTCTACATTGTTCTCACATGTATAATTTCAACATGAATGATGTAACCAATATTTTGTAACAATTTTTTATTTAAAAGAGTGTCCGTGGAGTTTCTTGCCCGTTCTTCTCCATAGGTACCTACTACGCTTTGGAATGGGCAACTAGCTTCATACCTATTTCTGACTGACCGATTCCTTGACAATTCAAAAGTGCCTGTAAATGGTTTAATTGAAATAAATGCTTTGAGTTTGAGTTTGAGTTGAGTTTGAAAGAAAAAATACGTGTCCAATATTTTTTAACATTCTACAAGATGGACAAAAAAAATTTTTTGGACACATGCCTTTTGTCACAGTCGACGCGACTACTATTGATCGCCTGATAAAATGCACTAAAAGATTATTTACATAATGCGTAAAGGTACAATTCCGTAGCCGACTGCAATACCCTTGGCAGGACCACAATAGAAACGGGTTTTGTCGACGGAAGAATAGACAATATGACAGATAAACATTCACAATTTTACATTTTGTCTATTCTTCCGTCGACAAAACCCGTAGAAAACCCGTTTCTATAGTTGTAATGGTACGCGTGCATTATTCATAGAAATACTAGAAACCAGTTGTGTCACGACGATACATCGCCTGCTGCTGCTGCCTGCAGTCGGCTACGGACTTGTACCTTAATTAGTATGTTTGTTTTTTTTCTATGGGCTTGAGTTTGACCACTTTTTCGCCTGATGTAGAATATACACCACACAACGACAACACAGCATTGCCTCACGATTAGCAAGCAATCATTCTAATGTTAAATATTTTATTTCACATAAACCCACTTGGGCACTTATGAAACGTCAGAAGCACGCACGGTTCCAATTGGTGAAATGTAATATCCGAAGAAACACCAATCTTCTTCTTTTTCGTGTGGTCAGTAACTAACCAGAAGGCCAATCTCGTACTTACAAAACGTTCACATTCAAGTCGCAATCTGTCAAACTTGTCAAAATGTTGGTAAATTTATAGTATTTTTGACAGATTGCGAATGTTCTTAAAAATACGGGAATTGCTCCTCTGGTGTCAGAGTTTTAAAGCTGTCCATGGGCCGATACACGGATACGTATGCAACTCTGCGTAGATGATGTTGTTGCAAGTCTGTTCCCGCGGACGCAGCTATTCGCGATTAATTCTAGCTCTTCTAAATTCTATTCGTGTGTTCCGCAATATCTCTATTCGATATTACAACCCCAAGGTTTTTCCGTTTCGCTCACGTAGCGAGCCCCTAATCCGCGTGGCGTGAAGATATTTTCGCGACGTTGTGTGGCCACTAGAACTGAGAATGCAGTGGGAAAAAAAACCAGTGGCACTCCGGGAGTGCCGACAGAAATGAAACCTTGAAAAAAAAATCACCGCGGTAATCAACGCGTTGATGTCTTTTTCGGTAACAGGTCGCGAAATCAATTGTGTTTTCCCATCTCAAAAATATCCAACGCGCCTAAAGAAGCTTTCACTTCAAAAAAATGTCGATGCTTTTTTATTTTTATTAGCTTTTAGTTAGATGTATACGACTTCTTGTCTTGTGCATAACTTTCGGGAACTGAAACTACACTTTCCATCATATTAAACGCCAACACCGACATTTGCCACTCCGCTAAAGCTGATATCAGTATCAGATGCTTCGCTCGAGTAAATGTATTTTTTTTGTTTCATTCCACGTTCATCTGCTCCTAAAATTTCATTTTTCGATCATTGGGTGGACAAGTGTAAGATGCCGAGTGCATTTTTCACTTCTGATTAAATTTTGTGTTCAGACGTTTCACTTCGAGTGAAAGATGCCGCCGAATGAAAGACAAAAATGAACAAAAAGAGAAGTGTCTAATATCTGCTAAATCACTCAGCTCATCCCCCCGCTAACTTTAAAGCCGTACTTAAACAAGGAATCGATTCAGCTATAAATCGGCAGCCATGACGACATGACATGAATAATATTATAACTCGTATTTATTGAGGATTAGCCCACCGCTGGGACTGTGCGAAATATGCTGTGTGGGACTTTTTTATTTCTTAATTTATAGCACCTAGATGTCGGGGGGGAATTATTTGGTTGAATTCGGTTTCTAATAGTTATTTGCATGTTTTATGGGTTACAGAACTGCAAATATTGGGGTTGGATTGAGTTGACTTGGGTCTCTATAAATTTTTATTGAAGCCCTGAATGTATCCTGAGCCTTGAATGGGATTATGGGTGAGTGTACCATATTTGTAGAAGTCTAGTTTGAATTCCTTGAAGAGTTTAAAAAGGAGCAACATTTTAAACAAGTAACATTCAATTTCGTAATACATTTCAACCACAGTCACGCAAGGGACGTCTGAAAACCTCTTTTTAAAGCTGACGCTTAAGGGGATAGCGTCAGGGTTGCCCGCGAAATTTAAATTTTCTTATGTTTTTCAGTATCAATTAGTGAAGTGAGAACTTCTATAGGCGCGTTGAGAATTTTTGAGATGGGATTAAAATATTCGACACTATAACGGAATTTACCGACACCGTGGAGTAAAAGACATCAACGCGTTGATAACCGCGGTGCCGATTTTTTTACAAGTTTTCACTTCTGTCGGCACTCCCGGAGTGCCCGTGTTTTAAGCTATTGCGTAGCTTTTATCGCGGACTTTGAGCGCGGCGACCGAATCAAGAAATTCCGTAACGAAAAAAACCTAACACCCCCCACTCCGCCTACCATGTAATGACAACATCACGTTGTCATGGGAACTAACGTAATTTTTGTTTTATTTCATCATCCGTCATCATCCCAAGTGTAGCGTTGACAAGTAGGAAGTATGGAGGTTACAAATGCTATGCAATAGCTTTACCGCGGCAGTCCCCGAGTGCCACACGTTTTTTTTATTTATAGAATTATAATCATAAAAATCATCAATACAAGTTCATATAATCCAATTGAATGACAATTTCATGAAAATATGACGTTTGAGGATTATTCTAACATAAGGAGTTGTACTGATGATTCTAATGACTATCATTCCGTAAAGCCATATTTGTTACGGTCGCGAATCATATTTTAATCAACATACAAACTGACATTTATTTTTTTTTTTTTTTGGGTGGGAAATTATCACATAACTTCTCCCGCTCTGGGCAGAGCGGGAGGGCGTGTCAGACTCTTACTGACTAAAACCCACCCGTGTTCCTTCGGTTGCCCTGTTGCTGGGGGCCACGATTTCCCTATCGGTTTTATTCGCAACCCCGGATACAACCTTAAACTGACCTGTAAATCACAAAAAAAGTGAGATTTTTTTTATTAAACGTTCAAAAAAATGTACACCTACCCAAACATAAATAAGTATTGTTTCATAGAAAATTAAGTTGTCACTAAATCTAGAATACCTAAAATCTAGAATCTCTATTGTATTTCTAAAACGAACAAAACGCTCCGAATTTAGGCATATCGACACCTCGATGACAGCTATTCCATTAATTATTTCTTATCCGAGTCCAGTAACAAATTAACCAAGTCTAGGATAATTTATGTATGGCCGAAAGAGGCTGGCTACCGAATTGAGCAAATATTCTACAACAATTTTTTTTACTAAGCCTACAAACAACGGCCCAGCTAACGGTGACTGGAACGTTGGAGAGTAAAAAAAAATGCCACTCCGGGAGTGCCGACAGAAGTGGAAACTTGAACAAGATCGCCTTGGTGGAAGAAAAATACTGGTATAAAACATTGGTCCATAATCTTATCCATATAAAGAGCACAATCGCGTTTACAAAACCTTTAAAGTAAAATACTTACATAGAACATTGATCCGTAACATAATACAAATAAAGAGCACAATCGCGTTTACAAAACCTTTAAAGTAAAAATACTTGCATAGAACATTCACGTTCACAAAAATGAGGTGTCGTTACAGTGTCGCGAAATCAATGATTTAGTCCCATCTCAAAAATTCCCAAAGCGCCTAAAGAAGTTTTCACTTCAAAAATCTATTTCGTTTTTAATCTACAAAATATTTAGTACTTACTGTAGACTAAAGCTTCTACAAACAAAGGTGAAACGTAAATGTGCAGACAAACAGCAATTCGTAAAGGTCAAAGCTCGCAAATGATTTAGAATGACCCTTATAAATCTTCTCTATTTTCAGGGACTTAGCTTTTGATCCGGGCGTACACGAGCACAACGACTTCTTTATATTTTAACTTCAACCAAACTAAGAACAAAGAAAAAAAAACAAGAAATGGAAAACTATCTATGTCCATTGTCGCGGAGCGAGAGAGAGTAATGCGGAGTGGAGTTGCGGACTGTGTCTGTCCATTAAATGCGGAGCGGAGTTGCGGACTGTGTCTGTCCATTAAATGCGGAGCGGAGTTGCGGACTGTGTCTGTCCATTAAATGCGGAGCGGAGTTGCGGACTGTGTGGAGCTAGGCCGAGTTCATGCGACGAGTAATTTGAGCGAACTGCAATACCCCGCTCCGCTTCCCCGCTCCGCTTTCTCGCTCCGCTTCCCGTTTTTTTATGAATTTTTAAACTATTTCGCAAATCCCTGTCCACTGAAGCGGAGATTTATGCAATTCCATTGGTTAATATTGGCACAGCTCCGCTCCTCTCTCCGCTCCAGTGGACAGTCAGCCTAAATCTGGACAAAAGAAAGTACAGTATGCAATGTTCTCAGCTAATCAGTTTTCAACTTTATTACGAAGGGCAAGAGTGGAAAATGGTCAACCGACAACTTTCTCCAATGTATAAAAAATCTGTTTCCATTACCTGATAAAGAAATACAACCCCTTTCCTTTAAGAATACAGCACGTCTTCCTTTCATTACTTATGGATAAGCAGATGTCACACCCCATACTCTTCGACTCCCAAAGGACATATTTCACGACCAAAAATCGTCGAACTTACACCTATCAAGGGATTCTTTTACACCAGCAGGACGCTTGCAGAATACATTTACAACCACAAATCTAACACACATAGATAAAATAAGCTTTATTGTACAAAAAAAATGCACAAATACTCAAGTACAATCGCTTAGCCATCAAATCAGCCCAGATAAACTAACACACGGCAAATAGAAGTCAAATTTAATCCAATCTTGTAACTGATTGGTCCCAATTGTTGTCGAATTTACATCCTCTTCACATAATTTGTTTACCTTCATCTTCACTCATAAGCAGTACCAATACTTTCTTTGCTATGGTTTCTGCTATGGCCTCGAACTTTTACTTGTCCAAAAAGACTTTCCGTCACCAAAACTAGACAACCTTCGATCGGTTTGGCCTATCGTATTTTTACCAGTCTGCATTCTCTTGTATGCATTCCTTTGTTGTCTTCATTGTGACCCATGAACAGAGTCCTTTCTTTCCCACCTCCTTCTATGTGACCTCGAACTTTAAGCTATTTCCTTTGTTGTCTTCAACGACACTCCGCACCTCTCTCCTCGAACTTTCCTACCTATACAAAAAAGACTTTCTCCATCATAATCTCTCAAATTACGACATCATCTGCAACATCTACAACATCCTTATAACAGCGCCCTCAGACGGTCAGTGACCCCCAACCTGTGTCTGCAAATGGTTGCAACACTACACTAGGAGATATGATACTGCCATACTCTTTGTTGTCTGGGATCAGATTGGTATTACCACGGACCTTGGAGCCGGTGGTAACGCGACTCGAAGTCGATTTCGAGTGTAAACATTGAGGTTTAGTTGATCGTGTTTTGTTTAAGTTTGTGGGTGGTTCTGAAATTGTGTTGCTCGAAGTGTGTTAGCGGCTCATAATAGTACAAGATTCACTCGATATTTTTAAACAGTTTATCATGGAAATCTGGATAACTCATTTCGACCACACTATTCTAGACTTCCTTCTGTGTAACGTTAAGCTAAAAGGTAATTGCAGTAATTCATGATCAAAGAAATAGAGTGTCCAATATCAACAAACTTTTTAGAAGCACACGCGTCAATAGTTTCGGAAGAACACTCATGATCCGTCAACTGAAGAACATTCTCAAACTTCTTGTATTTCATAACATTTAAAGTACTGTTTACTAAACTCTCCCCTCGTCCAAAAGGACGCATACAGATCGTCGTGGAGCAGGAAATAAATAAATGAAAATCAAAAGAATTTCCATAAACACAAAACAATGGTAAGAAATTCTCATTGAGTGGTAGTAGTATGTAAATTATATTTTTCTTTTAAAATATTTAAACTTGGTCTTCGATTCGACGCTACGTTTGTTCATAATTTAGCACGTATTATTCTATAGAGATGTCTGCTGCAGGTTCTGTTTTCTTTGAATTTTCTTGGTTTGAAAGAAAGAAAAAGTATTGATTGGGACTCGCACAGGAGATCTCAAATAATACTAAACACACTCATAAATCTCACGGAGAAGCTACTGGAATAAAATAAAGCCTTACACTTACTGCTCTCATCTCTCGTACTTGTCGTATACAGTCTGATTCATTCATTGTCACTTACACGCACTCTGTATTTAACATTAAATTTAACAAACCCTCACACTATCACTCAACTTTCATACACACCGATGCTCACATTCTACATTCAAATTCACATTTACACACCTTTATACTCACCCCAACACTCCTTAGTATTCACACTCACACACCCCCATTTTCACATTACACACCTTCATAGTCATAGTCACATTCACGCACCCTCATACTCACATTCACACACCCCTACTCTCACTCACACATTTGCATGCTTCTTGTCTAGTTTTAATTTTCCCTTTTTAAGGCTTGTGCAGACCAGCGCGACTTGTCGCGCGACACAAAGACACCGCTCGTCGCGCGACGAGCGGTGCCTTTGTGTCGCGTCGCGTGTCGCGCTGGTCTGCACGAGCCTTTATTTTAAACCGCCTGTTTTTATAACACTTAAAACAAGTAATCTTATGTTATTATTTTAAGTTTTGGAAGAGCGGAGTCTCCTAACACAGGCTTTTTTGCTTAAAAGGAGACTCCAATCACTAGTTGTTAAATTTTACTTATATAATAATTAATAAAACATTTTTCATTTTTTTCATAAATAAAAATAAAAAATCAAAGTGAAAAGAAAATAAAAGCAAAGTTAAATTTGTTTGAGGCCAAAAGGCGCCTATCTCAGCATGATGCTGCGACATTTAAAAATAAGTGTTTGACAGCCAGTTGCAGAAACGAACTTTAACATTTAAAGCTGTCATTAAATACTAATCTTCCATTAACTTGTTTTAACTTGTAGAAAGCAACATTAGACTCGATTTTAATGGTTCTTTGATGAAATTAATTCAATCATTAGCGTTAAGAATCCATTACGTAATGGGGCATTAATGTTTGTCTTTGTGCAAGTGAATTAAATTGAATTAAAATAAATTATTTCTCATTCTAATAAAATAATTATATGATTTATAATAAAATAAATTATAAAAAAATATTATTCTTATTAATAATAAAAAATTAATGAAATAAAACAAATTGAATACTTTACATTATTAGAAATTTAAAATGAATTACTCAATTTTTTATATAGGTACATATTTTAAATTTCTGATTTTGATTATATTTGTAGTAGTACAGTTGCATTCGCTATTTTATTATGATTTAAAAACGAAAAAAAAAACAAATTTTTATTTACTGTAACATCACGCCTTGTTTCCCCGAAAGATAAGGCAGAGGTGTACCAATAGCACATCCACATTTCGCCAGTTAGATTTAAGTCCCATGTAATGGGGGCGAGCCGATTACCAACAACAGGGCACCAATTACTAGATTCTAATTTGCGATACAACCTTTCAAGATCTAGGAAGCTATCAAAGAAATGTACTTACAATAAAAATAATAAATGGCCGCTCAAAGCTGACTAACAAAGTGCTATTAAAGCCATAAAATTACCTTCTACTCAAAGCTCTTTTCACTCTCTCATCATAATTGTGTAAAACATCCCGGGGCCATAATTCGCATACTAACTACTACACCATATTATTCGACCCTCTGCACAAGGATAATGTTCCTGAAACTTTCCACATTGAGTCCAAAGTCCGGACATTTTGACCCCCCGTAACTCTATTAGGAAAATCGTAAAAAAAGTTACAAAAAAATTCTTACTTTATCGGATCAAATGTCGCGGTAAAATTATATTTTCCCGAAGTTTTTGTTTGATATGATTTTTATTATTCAAATTGAAGTTTTTGTTTCGAGAATTCTGCCGTATGAATTCGTTTCATCATCATCATCATCAGCCTATAAATGTTCCCACTGCTGGGACACAGGCCTCCTCTCTGTGAGAGGGAGTGAGCCGTAATCCACCACGCGGGCCCAATGCGGGTTGGTAGATGTCACATGTCTTCGAATTTTCGGTTCTAGGACATGCCGGTTTCCTCACGATGTTTTCCTTCACCGTTTTGAGAGCAGTGGTGATGAAATAATTTACACAAAGTAAAGCGCCTGTCTGGGTTCGAACCTACGACCTACAACTCGTAAGTCGCGGCCGTTACCACTGGGCCACCACTGCTCTCCGAATTTGTTTATCGTCTGTAAATCAAAGGTTTTGTTGAAATGGTTTACGTTTTCATTTCTTGGAAAATTGTTTAGTAACATAACCTTACGAGGCACAACATAAGGAAGACTGAAAAAGAATGGGGGAGACCTTTGCCCAGCAGTGAGACAAAATAGGTTAGCAAAAAAATAAAAACATAACCTAAATCTTGCACTGGTATAATATAGGCCTGTGTCCAAAAAATGTTTTATTGTCCTTCTTGTAAATTATTAAAACCAGTCTCTAAAACCCAAACCGGTCTTACCAAGGGGTATCGTAGAAGATCCTTCCGTGCCTCGGAAAGCACGTATTAAGCCTTTGGCTACGACTATAATTCTTAGATCTTTGACAGTCATTACGGGTAGTCAGAAATTCAAAAGTCTGTCTTACCAAGGGGTATCGTATTACCCAGTTACTGGGTTGTGGAGGTCAGATAGGCAGTCGCTCCATGTAAAATACTGGTATTCAGCTGCATCCGGTTAGAATGGAAGCCGACCTCAATATAGTTGGGAAAAGGCTAGGCAGATTGATTGATTGTAGATTATTAAAAAATATTGAACACGTATTTTTCTTTTTTTAACGTAACCAAAAGATTACGGCGAAACATTGAGTTAAAATGTGGCATGACGTCACGCCTTGCTAGATTTCATACTGAGTTGTGACGTAGCGAGCCCCCACTCCCCAACTTTAATGCGTGTTTTCTATGTTACGTTTGATTAAAATAAATAAAATTCATTTATTTCAGGTAAATAACACCCATTACAATAACATAAAATAATAGAAAAATTACATAAATATTAAAAAATAAATTGAAAATTGAATTTAATTTGAATTTAGATTCGATAAAAACAAACACAATTAAAATAATATCTTGACATTAGTCAGTACGTGAACCATGCAACAGTGGTTCACGTACTGACAGTCGAAACGTTCAGCGAAAGCGTTCAGGATACTGTTGCGGCTGACCCGCACCCTACGCACCAGGGATGTGCACCGCTTGCGCATGATTGTGTGGAAACAATCCACACGCGCCTCGGCAAACATCCCCGATGCGCTACAGAAGCGAGGCAGCCCCAAGAGCACCCTGAACGCGTTATTGTATTGGACGCGTAGAGCGCTGTACTGTTTCTGCGTGTAATCCATCCACAGACTGCCAGTATAAAAGGAGGTACAAAATGCCCTAAATAGGGCTATTTTGACGCCCCTCGAACACCGAGCAAATCTGCGGGCTATCATATTCGCACGAACAGACAGCGCTCTACGTTCCCTTTCAATGTCTGCATCGTCCTTCAGGCCAGAGGTTAATAAGTGTCCAAGATATTTAAACGTATCAACTTTATTAATATGATAAAGCAAAAAATGCGTGTCTAATATTTTTTTACTATTTGAAAGACGGACTAAATATAATTTATTTCTTTTTTACCTAGGTAACTACCGTATTAACTAAATAACATGTTATTTACATCACAACAGGCGCACGGGACGATCAAAGGTTAGTAAGCTACGCTTGCCGCAGTCGGTTCGTGGATGGGTGACCATCCATTACATATGAAGATCCTTCCGTGCCTCGGAAAGCACGTATTAAGCCTTTGGCTACGACTATGATTCTTAGATCTTTGACAGTCATTACGGGTAGTCAGAAATTCAAAAGTCTGTCTTACCAAGGGGTATCGTATTACCCAGTTACTGGGTTGTGGAGGTCAGATAGGCAGTCGCTCCATGTAAAATATCGTATTACCCAGTTACTGGGTTGTGTAGGTCAGATACGCAGTCGCGTTGCAGTTAGACTGGAAGTCGACCACAACATAGTTGGAAAAAGGCTAAACAGATTAATTCTGTTACCTATACCTTAATAATTATTTCTTCTATAGCTTTATACTAAACCACATTTGGTTTCATTCATATTCAGTGCCAAATAATAAAGTTTCAAATGTTATGTAGTCGCCATCTTGAAAAGCTAAATGTAAACAATAATTTCGCGCGGAAATTGTAGACTACACAGTGTTCCCTCCCAGACGACAATTTACGCGCGTAAAGCAACTGATACTGATGTATACGTTTTGTTTACATAAACGACATTGACGCCAAGTTAAATCTTCGAGATTAAGTTTAATCTTTAAACAACATAAGCTCTTCAAAGTCAGTCTAACTTTGAAGGAGAAAGTTGATGTGACGAGCTGATAATTTGTTGTGACAAACAATATTAGGCTATATTCACAAGTTCACAACACAAGACATTTTCTTTCGAAATATTAATGTACTTAAAGAACATAATTGTTCTTACAATACTCACTTATTAACCGCTGGTCATTCTTGGATCTTTGACAGTCGTTAGGGGTCTTCAAAAGCCCGACATTCTAAGTATCGTCTTACCCAGTAACTGGGTTGTGGAGGTCAGATAGGCAGATTGGCCTACTTATTAGTTTACTAGCATCCGCCAGTGGCTACGCCTGCGTTATATCTTTATAAATTATAGCCTATGTTAGTCAATGATAATATAACATTCAACTGGTGAAAGAATTTTTTTAATCGGTCCAGTAGTTTTTGAGTTTATTCATTACAAACAAACATACAAAAAAAAAATATTTTCTCTTTATAATATTATATGATAATGTTATAGTTATGATTACAATACCTAGCAAAAACATCTAACCATTTACCAAGATTATGGAGGTGCCTCAATATTGCCATTAATCATTTATTTTACTAGATAAGGAACAAAGCTCAATTTACCGCCCCCTCCTATCACATCAAAACAAATACTAACTACTGGTTTATTCCAAACAAAAATCCTCAAAATCCTTATAAACGGCGCAAACATCGAAATGTTCGTATAAAGCAAATTTTCAACTTATAATTCGCGCCAAGTTTCCCTAAGTACAGTAAGTACTGAGTTCGACATTCGATTAGAATAGTAAACGCCGCCGTGGGGGACAGACTTCCCCCTGTCTGCGCCCTATTCCCGACGCCCTTTGCCCTTTCGCAAAGATCAATCTTTGATTAATGGTGCAGATGCGGATCTGTTTCGGCGGGAAAATATTTTTTGAAACGGAGTTTTCGAACGAAGTTCTTTAACGTGGCTTGCGGTTGGAGTTGACTGGTAGAAATCGTCGCGTAAGGAAAGGCTTTGTGCCCGAAAAAGTTGAGGTTTAAAGTCACAAGTTTCAAGTGTCAAAAGTTTTTTGTTTTTAGGGTTCTGTACCTCAAAAGGAAAAAACGGAACCCTTATAGGATCACTTCATTGTCCGTCCGTCAGTCTGTCAAGACCCTTTTTCTCAGGAACGCGTGTAGGTATCAAGTTGAAATTAATATCAAATACGTAAGTAGCTCTTTGGAGCTCAAAAAAAAATAAAATTCTAAATCAACGCAATAAAAAAATACGGCCATTTAAGCGACACAAGTATGATAATTGAAAATAAATCAAAACCTACAGGGTACTTCCCGTTGACCTAGAATCATGAAATTTGGCACGAAGCAAGGTCTCACAGCACAAGTAAAGGAAAAAGTTCGAAAATCGTTAATTTGTTGTTTTACACAATTTTTTTTTTTTTACGAACTTACATTTGCAGTTGGAGAATTGACCGTGACGTATAATAGATGTAGGTATGGGAGAACATGTTTTCCAACTTCAAACTTAGGTTTGTTTTTCGGATAAATTCGTCCCAACTGCGGAAGCCTTCATTGTGCGTGGTCCGACACGCACTTGGCCGGTTTTTAATAGAGAGCCGTTTAGTATAAGTTTTTAGTTTCTAAATACATAATATGCAGCGAAAGTTCGTTCCAACCGGGTGTTACGACACCTCCCGACACCTCCCGACTTTTTATTTCCCGTAAAGTACGTCTGTAAATGAAATGAGATAGATTTACAGACGTACTTACATCTGTTCACCGTCAAGTAACAAAATCCTACCTGAAATAATAGAAAAAATACAAAAAAAAAAACATTTACGTGAAAAAATATCTGTTGAGTTACTGATAATTACTTTAACGTTTCTATTAAATTCGTGACCTTTGCCTTAATTGGTATGATTTTCTAGGAATTTGGTTTCCATATTCTTCTCGCTTTCCAGCAGGTGATATCGAGTTCAAAAACTGGCCAATTTGTCAATAAAAAAAAATATATGAACGTCTAAAAGAAATTCTTGTTAAAATACCTTTATTTTGTTACATTTTCTTTTCTTTTTTGAGGGCTAAATTATTTATTTATTTAAAACTCTTAAACTATCATTACAGGTTTAGAAACCTAATGCGATAGCTAAGCCTACTTATAATATTAACTATTTTAAATAACACTATTACTAACAATTACAAATAACTACACAATACATTAACACCAAATTACTTATAACTAAAACAATACAACCTTATAATTATAACAATGTAATATTCACAGAAAATTAACTGCTTTACATTAAAAAAATAACACAAAAAACAGCGAAAATTACAGCGAATCATCTAGAAATATTCGATTCCAAGAGTTAAAATTAAACCCAAATGTAAAACTTATCCATCACTTCGTCGTCCGCAATACCGCACTCAAAATCTAGTTCAAATAACAAAGCATTAATTTAGTCAACGTCTAATCACGGTATCACTCACCGCTAATACATAAATAGGTAAAAAAAATCGCCGCTGAGCGACGTCGCTTCTGTAATTTCAGGCCATTAGTCTGGGGCGAATGTCTCGCCGGGCCGGTACACTCGCACCGAGCGGGCCCGGCGCCCTTACCCTGCCCTCAAAACAGGATACGACCCAATATCCAAATTTCACCTCACTTTCGTATTTTACCCGGCTGCTGCGAAGCCAAAAAGGAAGGTTATATGTTTGACCTGTATGTATGGTATGTATGTATGTCAGTCCCTATGCTCCCTAGTAACTACTAAACGCCTGAACCAATTTTGATGAATAATAATTATGTCGTTAGATTCGTGTTTATTGTACAAGTTTCACTGGGTATATTAAAATTATAAACAATCAAAATCGCGGATTTTTGGCGGCAAAAGGAATGTTTAAAAAATCTCCAATACTAACATGAAGATGGGTATCAACATGAAGGGCTTCAAAAGGTGATTACAAAAATATAAATATACAAACTAGCTGCTGCCCACGGCTTCGCCCGCGTGGACCCTAATTATTTTTATAAAAAAATAGTAGCCTAAGTTACTCCCCATAACATCAGCTATCTGCCAGTGAAAGTCCCGTTAAAATCGGTCCAGCCGTTTCGGAGATTAGCTGGAACAAAAAGAGAGACACAAAAAGAAAATGTTACATGTAGCGTTTGTAGTACTTCTCATACGCATTTAGTAAAAAGCTGTTATTTTGACATTACAAACAGACACTTAAATTTTATACATTTGTAATGTATGTCTGTAATTATAGATGTAATATGGAGTGAGAAATGAAAAAAATACTATAAAGTGTAAAATAAAAAAAATAAAAAAAAAATCTGGCTGCGTAAAAAGTGAACTTTAAAAAAGATGGAAACAAGATGTCCTATTTCTGTTTCCAATCCTACTTAATACTAGAAACAGTCTCATGCAGTCGGAGCAATAGGTATTTATTGTTGAATTTAAGATGCCTTCGACTGCATGAGATTAAGGGGAATTGGAGACAAAAAATTAGTAAAAAGTGAACTTTAATATAAAATATGGAAACGCCATATTTTTTATTAAAGTTGACTTTTTACTGTTAAATAATGTTCTACAGTACACTGTTTTCTATATCAAAGTAATAAATTTTAATTTTGGTTACGGATCTGAGGTGATTTTTCTTGGTAATGTCTGGTTTGGTACGCGCGCACCGAGCTTTCCCGGCGCCCTATTTTTGTCCTTACACCCGGATTCGCTGACTTTGACGTCTATCGATATTCTAAGTAACTTTGAGGTAGATTAGCTAATAGTATTCAAAGCAACCGCTTTTAAGTCTTTCCGTGTGAGCAATTTAAGGCAGGTTTTTTTTTGAAATTTGTTTATTTTTACTTCGATGATTTCGTTCGTCGTAAGTACGTACATGCGCACCGAAGCTTCCCTTCGTCCTTATCCTGTCTGTACAAACAAAGACGTCTCCTTCATAGAAAATAATCGATGCTCATTTACTTAAGAACAACACTAAAATTAACTTAGGTACATGTAGAGTGCGTAGACAGTTTTTGTTTCGCGAAGATTTCTTCTTCGTCTGTCTTGAAGGACCAAATATTCTTGGTCCTTTCGTCCTGGCTGTCTTGTTACCACGAGTGCGGGTGTACCGAGATTTTGGCTCGTCCTTATTGTGTCCTTAGAGCAGAATACTTGGCGGAGTGTTCCCGAGAATAGATCCCGGGGGAGGTTGGAGAGGTGCCTGAGGAAAAGCAAGTGTGACCGAAAGGACCAGACGTTACAATGTTGTTGAATGTTAAATTATGTTTATTTAGTTAGATGTGCGTTTCTAACTGTCAAAATGTTTTAATGCTAGAAGAGGCTTATGTTGTTGGAATAAAATACACAAAATAAACGCAAATGTCAAGGATGCCTGTACGGAAAGTTTCTTCGTCGGGAGATTAAATCCATTCGTATCATTTACATCAAACAGTGTCTGGCAAATCTTCCACTTTCTCGTGAGTATTGTTAAATGTTGTTAAGTGTCAAAAAAGACCTGCAACATGCTCTTATAGAACTCTTAACAATGTTAGTGGTTATACAGGGTGACTGGATCTGGACCCGCCATAGCAAATTCGCATAAAGAGGAGGTCATTTGCTAATTATTAGACCTGACTTTCCCTTGATCGTAAAGATTTTTTTTTAAACCTTGCTCTCTTATTTTTTAACCCTAGTTTGAGAGAAATTTGTAGGTATTTTAATCACCAATGTTTGTACTGCTACTAATAAATAATAAAAAAATTACAAAACAACGCAAAAAAAAAATTTTGGAAGATCTCAATAAAGTATAAAAATTGACATTTATCTCCCAGACTATAAAACTTTAGCTAAGGAAAGTATGATTCAATAATTAGTAAATGACCTCTATATGCGAATTTGCTATGGCGGGTCCAGATCCAGTCACCCTGTATATAGCGCATCTCTGCAGAATCTGTAACTGCAACAATGTTTAAGCCTTGGACTGCTTCTTCATCTTCACGATATACGGCTTCGCCCGCGTGGAGATCGGAAATTATTCTCCGGGAACGTACTACCGGGATAGAAAGTATCCTATATTCTAACCTAGGTTATGGACTATCCGTGTGTCCAATTTCATCGTAACCTGTTCTGCTGATAAGTAGTGAAAAGGTAACAGACAGATAGACGAAAGTACTTTCGCATTTATAACAATATATATATATACTAGCATATATATACTAGCTCCGCCCCGCGGTTTCACCCGCATAAGTCCCGTGGGAATATCGGGATAAAAATATACTATGTCCTAACCTAGGTCAGGAGGAATTAAATGAAATTTTATAATAATAAAATAATATTCCGGATGCCGATGGGCCACAATTTTTTATTATACTTATGTGTTTTTATTGCTTTTCATAAAAAATATTCAAAAATGTAATTTAAATGTTTAAAGTGTAATAAAGGAAATAATATTAATTACTTAGGATAGTTAGGATTAGCCTGGATTTATGCCTTATAAACTTAGATGAAAATATTTGATTTAGTCCTTAGAAAATAAAATACAATAAACGTGGATTTAGTAACCCGTTCCGCTTACCTGTTTCTAAAGAGCCATTAAAAATCCCTGAAAGAAATCGACACGTATATCACCTCTCAACGAGGCATCCTCAGGATGACGATAGACTTGTTGCGAACCCGAACACGACGTGTTGCCACACCGAGCGTTGGACGCAAAAACCCAAACCTATATTAAACTTATCCTTAGAAAATACCTAAATAACCTACATAAGCCTCCAAAAGTTTTTCTCCGTCCTTCCCGTCGCGTCGCTTCGGTACAGATGTACCGAGCCTTCAGAGTCCTTGACGAGTCCTTTCCCAGGATACTGTCTGTCATGCTGATGAAGCGGATTGTGGTAGACTTTAGTGCGAAAATAACAATAGGGCGGTAAGTTATTAGGTTCTGTATTTACTCAGATATAATAACAATTTGATGTTCAATTTTGATGTTATTTATTTACTCTAGACCAATTCTGGTAACTTACGGAGCATTAGGCCCTTTGTACACGACACGGTTTCTTTACGGTACGGTGTATAAACCGCGCCGTAGAAAAATGTGTCTGTCAACAAGCCTCAATAGAGTTCCATATAACAAACAGATGACCTACACACGGCGAGCAAACCGTAGTTTTTCACGACAAGAAAAACGTGTGTGTAGGTCTTAAGGCTAGCAGACAGGCGCAACGCGACACCGGTGGAACAATTTCTGTGAAGTTTTCATAGAAATTGACCTACCAGAGTCGCGTCGCGCCTGTTTGCGAGAATCTTTAGACCTTAAAACTAACACTCGTATCGTCGTCAATTTCGTAGAACGTATATCACCTTTCACCCTAGGTAAGTATCTTATTAGTTTATTTAATTTTGTGCTCCTTTCAGTGAAAGTAAATGAAATTAAATGAAATAGATTTTTGTTTCTTTTTATGGAATTAAATTATTAGTAACTAGCTGTTATCCGCGTTTTCGTCGGCGTTCCAGGATGAAAAGTAGCTATGTCCTTCTCCAGGTAGGGTCTACCTTTTTTTTGATTGGGATATTATCAAGTAACTTCTCCAAAATTCAAAAATTCTAATTCAAATAATTTTTTTGCTTGAATATGGGTAAGTACATGAGGTGATACAAACAACAAAAGATCTTTAAACCATATCCTACCTTAATAGGTGCGCAAATATGTATTACAATAAATAAAAAATAAAATCTTAAATTAATCATACATTTATGAAAGAAAGAAGAAAGAAAAATAGGTTTATTTGTCACAGAAACACGTGCATACATAAAAGACAAGAGTAATCAGAGAACTACACAAAGTACATAACAAATCACGAGCATAGAACAGAATTTACTTAGGCGGCAGCTGCACGACATGACTGTGACAAGAAGGCTTCCACTCAGCATGACGCAGTCCTATGGGGGACCCACAGCACAGCGCTGATTTTCAGTGGTCACCCGTTTATCTACGGCAAATATTATTATTGGGGTCCGCGCTGGGCGGAGCGTGAGTTTCAAATCTCATCCAAATCCGTTCAGCTGTTTTAGCGTGAAAAATCACTTTCGCATTTATAATATTAGTTAGGATTTAGAAATGGTTTTAAAACTCTTTGTTTATGAGTGCTATGAATATGGTCGATGAATTTCTGTCTTATTTTTATGTTAAAGAATTTTATATCTTTCTTTATGTCTAGGTTAGTTACTGTAAGTTAATAAAAGGTCATTTTGCCAAAAGTTAATGTTATTTTCACATAACATAACATCACGCCTGTAAGCCCCGAAGGGTTAGGCAGAGGTGTAACACCCATAGTACACCCACATTTCGCCAGTGATGTTTAAGTCCCATGTAATAGGGGGCGAGCCTATTGCCATCAACCGGACATAAATCCGGCCTCCGGGCTGCTACTGAGAAATTCCAGATAGAAAATCCCAATATCACTTGTTCACTGTTTCACTTGTTTTTATGTCAAAGAATATTACAGGGTGGTAAAGAATATAAGAGGGTGACAGGGACATCGACGCGAAAACTGTTACCATGGATTCAGTACATGATTCTGAACCCCCAAGCATTGTAATTTTTCGTCTGTTATTTTAAAAAAATCAGCTGTTCCATACATTTTGACCTTTTGCTCTTTTATAAAAAGTGCAATACCTACGTATTGCACTTTTTTATAAAAGAGCAGTTTTTTTTTTAAACCGACGAAATTTTTTTACGCAGGGTAGTTCAGAATCATGTACACAGTTTTCCCTGCCACCCTCTTATATTCTTTCGGAAGTCGGTATCGGACTTTCGGAAGTCGGTGTCAAAAAACTAAAATACTGATCCAAAGACACCGACTTCCGAAATTAAAATTATTTTTCACTTTCTAATTTGGAAGTCGGTTGTATTTTTAGTAAAAAAGTTATTTGCCATAATAAGATCAGCCATACAAGTGTAGGTCAAATTTTATAGCCTTGTAAATCTGATAGGTCAATGTATAGTGGCTGTTAACTATAAAATATTTACTTCTAATAAACAGTTTTATGGCTAAATAAATACGAAGTACTTGTTTTATGGAGATTCTAATAATAGATAGGTATTTTCTTTGAACTAATTCTTTATGTGGTTTTGCACGCGAGCGGTATTTGAAAGGAATAAAACGGTCATGCTTGTGATGCCAGTGTGATGCCAGAAGGAGGTAAGCAGGAGTATAAGGTACTGCCACCGTAGCATTATTAAGCTATTGCATAGTTAAGCTATTGCATAGCTTTTATCGCGGGCTTTGAGCGCGGCGACCGAATCAAGAAATTCCGTAACGTAACGAAAATAAAACCTAACACCCCCCACTCCGCCTACCATGTAATGACGGTTCCCATGACAACGTGATGTTGTCATGGGAACGTAATTTTTGTTTTATGTCATCACGTCATCATCCCAAGTGTAGCGTTGACAAATAGGAAGTATGGACTTTACAAATGCTCCCCCCAGTCCAGTCCCCGAGTGCCACACGTTTTTTTATTTTAGAAATTCAAAAGCCCGCTATGGTAAAGATTGCTAAGTCGATAGGAAGTTAATAGAAATTAAAGACTTTTTTTCCCGACTACGGCAAAGTCAAGAAGGCTTATGATTTTAGCAGTCTATGTATGTATGTTTGTTACGACTGAACCGATTTTGATGCATGAGGTATCTATAGAATATAGGTGTAATTTTGTAGATGTTCCTGGCACCCACATGGTATGGACTTTGACTATTTTTACCCGACTACGGCGAAGCAAAAAGGAGGGTTATGATTTTGACCGGTATGTATGTATGTATGTATGTATGTATGTATGTATGTATGTATGTATGTATGTTCATCTGTTACCTCATAACTTCTAAACTGCCGATCATAATTTGACAAATGAGGTATCATTGGAAGCGTTTTGATTGTCCGCTGGTTATAGGCTATGTGACGTTACATTAAATGCAATATGGCGCCCTCTAGAGAACATAAAGTAATGAAATAAAAAATAAAAATAATTGAATTGTGCCATGTTGGGTATCAAATGAAAGAGCTTGACGAGTACATTACAAATATATATATATATATTATTGTCCAAGTAAATAAATAAGTTTAAATTGTTAACAACAAGCAAAAGTGAGACTGTGTTCCGTACGGCGCGGCTGTAAAATTAATACCTATTTTATACCATAAATGCCGTGATGGTCCTGTGGTTAAGGCCTCTCCTCTCATACACGAGGTTGTGGATTCAAATCCGGGCAAGTGCCAATGTAACTTTTTCAATTCAAATGTACTTTCTGAGTTTCTCTTAGACATTACTAACATCGTTGAAGGAAAAATATCATGAGGAAACCTGTACCCTAATTACATAATACAACACAACCACAACCTGTTTCAATTTGAAATAGTTTGCTAATCCATTGATTCATAAGTTGTAAAAAAAATCTGCTCAACGACGTAAATAACGCAACGAATGTTGTTGAACTGTCAAAATGAAACAAATTAGGCAAAATTGCTTACGAAAATAAGTTACGCAATTAAGGTACTGGACTGGTCTTAGCGTGATGATATATAATCTATAGCCTTTCTCGATAAATGGGCTATCTAAACCTGAAAGAATTTTTCAAATCGGACCAGTAGTTCCTGAGATTAGCGCATTCAAGCAAACAAGCAACCTCTTCAGCTTTATATATTAGTATATGTAGATATATAAGTCTGAAATCGCCAACATGTCTTGAGTGCGCGTGGTGATCAATGCTCGTGCCTTCTCTGTATGAGAAGAGGCCTTTGCCTTGCAGAGGGACAATAATAGGCTGGTGTTATTATATAACCCAAAAAAAATGTTTTTAAGCTGCTCTGCAAATACTTTATCACGAAACTATAACCCCAAAATAATTTAAA
This sequence comes from Agrochola litura, assembly GCA_949152395.1. Lineage (NCBI taxonomy): Eukaryota > Metazoa > Arthropoda > Insecta > Lepidoptera > Noctuidae > Agrochola > Agrochola litura. The sequence continues at coordinate 20,340,048 of OX424508.1, read as the reverse complement.
TAAAAAGTAAGTTCAAAAACTAAAACCCGACTAAAAGATATGAAACAAGAAAATATTTCAGACAGAAGTCAAGACATAGGTACAAAAATGATCAAGGTAAAGCCGTGGTCGCATGCCATTATAATTTTGTAGGTGTACCAGCATGCGACCACGGCTTTACCTTGATCATTTTTGTACCTATGTCTTGACTTCTGTCTGAAATATTTTCTTGTTTCATATCTTTTAGTCGGGTTTTAGTTTTTGAACTTACTTTTTATTGTACCTATATCTGAAATATTTTCTTGTTTTGTACGTTTTAGATAAATTTTATTTTTCCGTAGTCGGGTTAAAGTTTTTTAAACTTTTTTTTAAAATATATCTTGGCTTTGCCTGTGACTTCATGAAGAGGCAGAATTTGTGACTTAATTCCATAATCTATACATATAATAAAACAGTAGAATACGGTGTTTGTCTGTTTGTTTGATCGTTCACATCTCCGGAACTCCTGAACGGATTTTCATGTAGTTTTCACAGGTAGACAGAGATTAATTTAGATTAGAATATAGGCTTTGTTTAATTAAAATCGGATGTTGCAAAAAAAAGTTATCGTCATACAAGATGAAATTCTATTCACGACACGTAGTGTACAATTTCTGAGAGTAACCTAAAAAAAGTACTAGGCTTGCATGAATTCACGTTTAGTTTATTTTGAAAATGCTATCTAGACAAGGTTTGAATGAAAGAAAATTTTGGAAAATCCACCCGAAAAGTCGGAAATACACCCGGGCGACGCCGGGCACGAACAGCTAGTACATAATAAGATTTTAATTTTTCGAAATGTATCCTACATACCTACCTATAAGACCTAAGCAGACTGAGACTCTCTCGTCAGTAAAAAGTGTAAATAAATAATAAGTACGTGACCACAACCTCGTCATCATTTCACGACGACCACACAGACTTCGAAATCCTAAATACTATTAATCCATCTGTCAACAGAAAGGGCGAAATAACAAAGCTGAAATACCAGGGCAGCATACTATGTCACAGCTCTTTTAATCTGTAATTTTCCACCTCTTAAATAGCAGAAAAGAATTTGTATCTCTCAACGTGTTCGCGTTAAAAATGATATATTATTATGGGGAGTCACGTCGGCTGAAGCTGTTTTTATAAATAACTGAAGTTTGTCTGTCCGAGTTTTTGGGGAAACTTCGAAGGCGGTTGGCTTTGTCCAATCAAGAAACAACAAACTGCAATGGCGGCACTGCATGATGGCTTGTGACGTTTTACGTTTTTTAATCATTTTCCGTTAATATTGACTGCTAAATGTGAGAAAACAGACGCTACGTTGTTGTACGGGCCGCAGTAAGAAGGTACCGCTGCAACTACAACTATAATTTATCGAAAGGATAAGCTCTCTCTCTCTCTCTCTGCCTAGCGTTATCCTATTTCATTTGGGATCGGCTCTCCTCGTAATTCTTCGCCAAATGTTTCGGTTCTGGGCCGTCGCGTCGTGTCATTCAGGTTATTGTTGACGAAAGGATAAGCTGTATTTTTATCATTTGAAATCTGTCACAGGCGCCATCATACAATTCCGTTGGTTTAGTTGTCAGCTTAATTATCTGTCACAGTAGGGTTCTAGAGAAAACTATGCTGAGCTTATACTTTCCTTCAGCGCGTTTCCCAACGTTTCCTCGCTTGGACTTTATCAAGTGTATGAATATTTTCCTTAACATTAGAACAATATTCCAACTTGACCGGTGTCACACAGACACTTGAGTCATTATTACTTACTAATGAGCTTGTGCTAAATCTGTGATTAAGGAAGCATACTCAAGTCTATTCAGCTCAATGGCGTCCGAAACATCTCTTCACTCTTCTAACCTCTTCTCTCTCGCTCTACCTATTTCAGTAACTCACCTGGTCACAAATAATTTACTACAAAAAATATTTTATATACAAAACGTAATTCAAGATAAAATATAGGCAGTAATGACAATTTCAGTCGCCATCGGTATTCGGCGCGTCTATTTCGAGGCGAGCGGGACCGCGAGGCAAAGCTATGGTTTGTCTATATTTAAAGCTATGTCTGTCTTGCCGGACAAGTATTCGGGTCAAACTATTAGGCTCTACACAGAGACATTGTGACAACGAGAGGAACTTGGAGAAGAATATTTTAGGAATCCGCTTGAAATAACAAATGGACTGGTGAGAGGAATATCAAGCACAGAATCGTAGAAAAATAAACACTTAATATATTGAAAATGTTTGTACGCTTCAAACAGCATGAAATAAAAGGCTATTTTTGAAGTGAAATCTTCTTTAGGCGCGTTGAGCGATTTTTGGTAGGGTTAACTTATAGATTGGCGTAGTGCTGGCCTATATAATATAGATGGCAATAACTCCAGTTTTTTTTTTAAATAGTTGTTTATTTTATAATATGTCATAGACAAAACAAAGCCCGTCCTCAAATAGTCCCCCTCACCCGTCTGTGGAACCTGAACACTGTTGGCTGTTTTCTGTAAGAACCTCTTCGATCTATGCTGCAATGTGGCCAATACAAGTGCTTAGGATGAATAAAATCTTTTTAGGAATATTAGTTAGTTTATTCTAGAGTTTTTGAAGTGAAAACTTCTTTAGGCGCGTTGAGCGATTTTTGGTAGGGGGTAAACTTATGGATTCGCGTCATCGACATGCTTACGCCGTAGTGCTGTACTATAGAATATAGATGGCGCTAATACCAGTTTTAAATTTTGACTTCTGTGGGCTGTCCCCACGAATTTTTTTCATTGAAAATTTAAGCGAACCTGGGCATTTCAAAATATCCTCTAAGCAGTGGCTATTAGCGCTACTTTTAACACGTTCGAAGTGTACGAAACTTTCAACCATTCAAGCTTAATCCTGACCGTAGTGAAGTGGACATCTTAATAAAACCCAACCGTTTCATTAATTAATTAAACGTCATATACAATATGTAAAAAAAAACATGTCCGATAAAATTAATTAAACATCTAATTATTATTGAAAATAAAAGAGTTATTGCTATTTAAAAATCACATTTTAATTACCAAAATTACCCCAAATTCATTAACAATGAGCAAATTTTTTACAGGGGTCAGAAGTTATGACTTGTAGACACCCGCTAAATGACGGCCGCTCGCGCCCCATGTAATAACCCGGTAAAATTCCCCATAAAAAAAATGAGACGAATTCTACTTTTCGATTTTCCTGAAAATTACCAGATAGGTAAATAATACTCTCAGTACGATACCTAACAACACACTCACGGATCGGACAGGGTTTTTTTACATGTTGGTATATTTGTTGCTTCTGTAGTTCCACCTCAAATTGCATAAATTTAATGACGACACCAACAGAAAGAATTCCACAGCCGACATCCAACTCATCAAAAAATTTCGCAATTCTACAAACAACTAGAAATGCAATCGATACCCACAATGACAAAAACGGTAATTAATACTTGTAGCGGGTGCAACACAATACCTCTTTGTCGGCAGCCGTCGGGTAACAATACACAGGTCGACAGATGACACTTCATAGTGTGACCAGTCTATTGTAAAGGTTTTAGACAAAAAAAAACTGATAACAGGTGAAAAGTAACGGGGCTTTTTTGGAGACACTTTTTTGTATCTTGTCTATCCGTTTTGAATGGGGCAAAGGACAATGTTTTTATGTACCTATGCATGTTGGCCGGGTCAAAACCCAACCAAATGGAAGTGGCTACCGTTTTTTCCACTGATTTATTTTTTCGGTGGGAAATTATGAAATAACTTCTCCCGCTCTTGGCGGAGGTGGAGGGCGTGTCAGACTCTTACTGACTAAAACCCACCCGTGTTCCTTCAGTTGCCTGTATGTTTCCAGGGGCCACGGTAACCCTTTCGGACAAACCCGCAACTCCATAGACACCTGTAACGTCAAAATGATGACCGATGCGACCAACTAAAGATTCCAATACTCAATATCTTTGTTACTTTACCATAATGTGTACTTAGGTGGTAACTATATAATTTAGATCATTATGTACCCTGTAGGGCACAGCAAAAAGGGTAGGAGAGCGGAAGCCCTGTTTGTGGGAACATTTAATAAACTTCATAATAATCAAAGTCAGGAGATCGCGAAAAGATAATAACATTTCGCTTTATTATTATTTATGTTTTTTTTTATCTTTAAAATGTACTTAAATATTTTAGTTTTTTTTTTACCTGTACTTACATATCGTGGTTGCGCGTGCAAAAGTCGGTATGTGTTATTTCGTGATTTTCGGCAGTGATTTTTTATGCAGTTTGAATCGTTATTTCAATACACACATACTGTAAAAACAGCAAAAAATTCAAATTTGCCCATCATGTTTAATTTTGGCATTATTAATAATGTTAATGCTACAGGGACACCTCTGCCCAACCCTTCGGGGAAACATGGCGTGATGTTATGTTAATAATGTTATCTATTCAAAAGTAATCTAAAACTACGTCAATTTGTAATATGTATTAAAATAAAAGTAAATTATTTAAATACTCTGGGTATTTTTTGAGAAAATCAGTTTTTGCGTCTCCTGTAAAGTGTGTAAAAAACACATAGCGATTATGGAAAGCGCAGCGACGATATGTGTTATAATTCTGTTTATTTTGTATAAATTGTTTTTCTTTGAATAATTACTGCCGCAGACAGGTGCGACGCGACTCTAGTAGAACATTTTTGTGAAAACTTCATGGAAATAGTTCTACCAGAATCGCGACGTCGCGTCTGTCTGCGAAAGCCTCAAAGAGACGGGGGGAAAAGGTGTAAGGTGCCCAAATCTTTAGTTTTATTGGCGTATTTTTTTTGGGTCTTTTCGACCTATTGAACCACTGAAGATCTTTACGAAAAATGACAATTTAACATTACATAACATCACGCTTATATTTCCCCGAGGGGTTAGGCAGAGATGCACCTATACTGCCCCCGATAGAAAAAAAGACGCATCTAAATTTTTTTCCACATTTGTGTTATACACTGCCTGATATATAACTCAAATCTGGAAAATTTTAGATGCGTCTTTTTTTCTATGGGGGGCAGTATAGTACACCCACATTACGCCAGTTATGTTTAAGTCCCATGTAATAGGGGCGAGCCTATTGCCATATCAACCGGCGCAAATCCAGACTCCGAGCTGTTGCCGAAAAAAATCAGATGGAAACACCCAATAACACTTCGCCCAACACGGGAATCGAGCCCAGGACCTCACGCTCAGCAGTAGTGCTTGTGACTACTAGACCAACGAGGATTCAGATGCTTAATTGGACATCCTAAATTGCCATTTTCGAAGCGTTAAAATTAATCCATAATTGAGCAACTAAGTACAACCAACCGCACAGAAAAACAAATAATTCATTCGCAATTTCACAAAACACTTTCCTTCTATCAGCAAAAGCATTTAAAATACAAATACATAGTTACATATTTATTGTGCAATATCATGCAAAAATGTAGGAACATAACTGTCGCATAGAGCTCGTGTATGCATGTAATTTTACGTCTAATTAGCTGGATGCCTATGCAAACGTGCATGCATGGGGGTTCCCCCATGGTGCACTTTACTTTTAATGGAAATACATAGATTGTTAGTGAAAGTGCTAGGGAAATTATGTTGGGAATGTGCGTTGCTTATTTTATTTTTGAAGTGAAAACTTCTTTAGGCGCGTTGGGCATTTTTGAGATGGGAAAAAACAATTACTCTCGCGATACCGTTACCGACACCTCATTTTTGCAAAGGCGATTGTGCTCTTTATTTATATTACGTTACGGATCAATGTTCTATGCAAGTATTTTTACTTTAAAGGTTTTGGAAGTTTTTTTTTAGTTTTCACTTCCGTCGGCACTCACGGAGTGCCACTATTTTTTTTATTTATTTAACCACTAGCGGACATCACGCGGTTTCACCAGCGTAGTTCCTGTTCCCGTGGGAGTACGGGGATAAAATATAGCCTATGTTACTCGCTGATAATGTAGCTATCCATTGTTGAACGCAGTAGAACGAAAGTAGGCAACTCATTCATGGGTCAATGTATACGTTTTTACAACAAACTCCCCATTGACATTCGAAACTTACCCATTAAACGATTTAAAATCTGTATTAAAACCAAACTTTGTAAAAAAGGGTACTATACAATTTCAGATTATTTAGAAGATAAAAAAGCTTGGGATTGAACTGCTCGTTCTGCTAAGCCTTGTGAAAAAATCATAAAACTAGACATTTTAATTATGTAAAATCAACATATACCAGTTTTATAAACACATTGACATTGTTGAAAATTATATTCAAAATGACATGATTACTTTGTAAAGTATTATATTATTTTAACTATTGTGAATGTGAGGACTATGTGGATATTGTTTTTATTTCTCGGCTAGTTTTAGTGATGGTCTGGCAGTTTGAGTAGTTTATGCGGCCTACCCAAATGTCCTTTCTTTGGTATTGTTCGTCGAGTTGAGCTCCTTAAGTTCTGAGTTGAGCTCCACGATTACTGACAAATGCTTGCACTGACTGGACAGGTCCACTCAAATCTGTGTGGTTCTTTCCTCAAAAGACCTTTTCAGACACTTATCTACATGGTCCTCATATGGCCTGACCAAGATTATGTCTGGACTTTAAAAGAGACTGCGACCTCTGAGTTTGTTTCGGCCTTTCTTCTCAGAGTAGTCAGATAGGAAACGCCGAACTCATCTAGCTTATTTTTAATATTTTTTTATATGACGTGTAAAAGTGATTTCGATATCCTATTTACAGAATAAACAATTTCATTTCATTTCATTTCATTTCAACGAATTTTTCAAATCGGTCTAGTAGTTTTTAAGTTTATTCGTTACATACAAACATACAAATCTTTCCTCTTAATAATATTAGTATAGATTTATGTACACACATATATAAACAGACAAGACAAGTCAAAAGAACAGAAAAATATGTACAAAGGTGATGCTTATTTCTAAAGAAATCCCTTCCAGCATACCTGCGATAGGACAGAGGATAAAAAGAGATGGAAAGAGATGTTGGTAATGAGCGCAGGCGCAAATATAAAGTTCACTCATTAAACAGTTAGGTACTGAAGTTGAATTAATTTGACATTAAATCTTGCTTCCTAGTTCAGTTGTCTGACCAGTGGTGGCCCAGTAGTAACTGCCGCGACTTACGAATTGTAGGTCGTAGGCTCGAGCCCAAGCAGGAGGAGACGCCCTGGGCGTCGGGATCACAGGAAGATTTCCGGCCACCGTAGGCGCGGGCTTGCGGACGGTGAGCAATGGGTAGCTCGCCGTCCGGTAAGGACCAAGCCCGGGTCGACGGCGCGTTGTGTTCCACGCGCGCCTCAAAGAGATGTCAGCAGAATTGACGGGGTCCGCTAGGGCCAATGCCTGCCGGGGCTGCGAATATGGGCCGATAGGGATATCGTGGCCCCCCGGCAACATGGCAACGGAAGGAACACGGGTGGGTTTTAGTCAGTAAGAGTCTGACACGCCCTCCTGCTCCACCCAGAGCGGGAGAAGTTATTAGATAATATCCCACCCAAAAAAAAAAAAAAAAAGGCTAGAGCCCAAAAAGGCGCTTTACTTTGTGTAAATTATTTCATCACTACTGCTCTCAAAACGGTGAAGAAATCGTGATAAAAAGTATCCTATGTCCTAATCCAGGTCATGGTCTACTCATGTACCAAATTTCGTCCAAATCCGTTCAACCGTTTTAGCGTGAAACCGTAACAAACAAACAAACTGACTTTTGCATTTATTTTTAGGATGATCATTGATGATTCATTGTAGGAAAAAAGTACACACGGGTACACATCAAGGTATACATGTCCAGTATTGTCAAGTTTATGCAGGGGGCCTACCACTAGGGAGAAAGAGATGGAGCTATACGACCTGTAAAGCTTCATTTCTTTCCTACACTGAAGTAATATTAAAATATACTGCTTTTGAGCTAGTGATAGGCCCCCTGATCTCGCATTGTATATGATTTCCGTTCAATGCGAGGTCATCTTATACTGGAAATGTATAGCTTGATGTGTAGTCGTGTGTACCAGTTCTAGCTAGTACGTAATTCCTTCATTACACTCCTTTTCCCCTTTTCTCTAAAAGGAGCGAGAACATATTCAGTCAAAAAGTTTGTTTCACGACAGAATGTCACCTGTCTGCGCAAAGTTACTTCGACAAGTTTATGTTAGGAAATTGAAATGTTTTTGTTTACATAAAAGGGTTACTGTATACAGGTGTCATTATTTTGCGATGTTTTGACTGGAAACCAGGTTCGAAGTTTAAAAGCGAGATGTATTCTGCTTGTGACTTTTACTCATTTAAATGTATAATAGACTAATAATTAACTCGCAACTTAGGCTTGTAGAAAATATATCGATATTTTTTTTGCGACATCGATATAAAATATCAGTATAGATACTGATATTTTATATCGATGTATCAAATACGATATATTTCCAATAGCAACACCGTTGTCGCTACTGACTAAACCGTTGGAATTCAGAGCCGTAAAAAATTAGACATATTTTAATTAGTATTTATTAATTTATGATTTTACTTCAGAAATGATGTTCCTTGTTTGGTATTTATTATGTGAATAAAACACAAACACAATAGAATTTCATAACGTACAATTTTTTTTTAAATTTCACCGATTTGTCGATATACAGTTTAATTTTTTCGCTATACCGAAATCGATATCAATTTTTTTTATATCGATACGAAATTTATCGATACTTTTTGCCACTTCTTGCATCCCTATCGCACCTTATGTGATCGACACGAAGCGATATTTAATTAAAAATGTATACACCACGTCTGTACCACATCAATAAAAATGCCCGCACATTTTTGATGTTTTTTTTTTTTAGGTACTTACGTCCTCGTAACCATGACGAACGATAGAACCATGGCGTCGGTAAAACAAACAAAGCCTTTATTGATTTATTACCCATTATTACGGTTTATTTCATTTTCTGAACCACCAGTTAAATTTAACTTAGTTAATTATCACACGTCCCACTTAACTATTATATTTGAAGTTTTTTTTATTGTTATGACTTTATACACTTCCGACCATATAAATTTCGTAAGCTGTTTATTTTCATTTCTTAAACGTAATTTTCATCATAACAATAAAACGGTGATATGTTTTATACTTTTATTGGTTATAAAAGTAAGTCTAATTAAATATTAATAATGTTTGTATAGACGAATACAAATGTTGTATCTAATATCTGAAAGCACTTTTTATTGCAATTAAACTTCTTTTAAGAGAGATTTTACTATGTGTCATGTAGTAAAATCATTTGACTCATAGACACTCCCTTTAAAATGCATTGGTTTGTAATAAATAATAATAATTATACTCATACTAGCGGACCCGACAGACGTTGTCCTGTCCGAACAGCGCCACCTACCGGGTCTAATTGTATTTTCAAACCATCCAGGGACCCACTCAAATATACAAAATTTCATCCAAATCGGTCCAGCCGTTTAGGAGGAGTTATTTGACAAAAACGTTTACAGAAGAATTATAAATACATACTAGCTGACCCGGCAAACATTGTTTTGCCATAAAAATTATTTATGTTTGGGGAGGACCACCCTTATCACTTCATAAAAATTTCATAAAAATCGATCAAGCCGTTTCGGAGGATTATGGCAACTAACATTGTGACACGAGAATTTTATAAATATAGATAGATAAAGCTTACGCATAATTTTTTTACGCATAATTTCTCTAAATTATGCGTAAAAAAATGATGCGTAAGCTGTTATGCGTAATTATATTATGCGAAAATATAACTTTATTAAGCATAAAATTTACAAGCATAAGTTTTTTTCGCTGTAAGAAACATGCAAACAAGCATAACTTTATTAAGCATAAAATTCACAAGCATAAGTTTTTTTCGCTGTAAGAAACATGCAAACAAGCATATACCATGCATGCAGCAAGCATGCAACATGTAAACAATCATGCAAGCAAGCATGCAGCATGCAAGCAAGCATGCAGCATGCAAGCAAGCATGCAGCATGCAAGCAAGCATGCAAGCAGGCATGCTTTCTGTCACGGCTCCGGCGGCGGCGCTGCGGGCCTCCGGCGGCCCCACTCGTGCTAATCGTCGCAGACGGCTTTCGCTCACCACCGGCAGCCTCAGGCGCGGCGGTTCGCTCCCAGCCGCCTCCTTCTCAGCCCGCGGGCCGCCTCGCCCCTACACGCCTACGCGATTTTAAATTACACTCTAGGGGTAGGGCAGACAAGACTACGTGGAGTCGGTTTTGCAGCGATTCGGTTCTGTCACTAACTTTTGTAGCACAACATAATGATTTTTTAAGACAATACTTTAATTATTTATTTTATTTTATTTTATAAATGATTTGCATGAAAATCCAAAATAAATACGTAAAAATAACTCAGATTTGTTTCCCTTATTTCTATTAATTGTATGCCTAAATATTATTATGCTAATAGTCATTAGGCCTACTAACGTTATGCGAATCAAATTTATGCCAAAACAAATTAGTCTTTAAGATGATTATGCTAACATAAAATGTATGCCTAAAAAAATTATGCCGAAGTATTATTATGCCAAAACAAATTGTGCCAAAATCGTTATGCCGAAGTATATTAGGACAAAGAACATTATGCGAAAAGAAGGGATCCCCTGGTGAATCTATTCGTACAACAGTTTGTATTCTCATACGTAAAGATTTTGATGTAAAAAAAAACATCGTAACTATGTAGTTTCTTTGAAAGCAAAATATTCTTTGATAACATCTTCCAACTAGTGGGAAACAGTGGTGCCAATTCCCTTGTTCACAAACTAAACTAAATTTAAGTTCCGTGCATCTTTTTCTTTCTATTTCATTAAGAAAAGGACGGAAGATAAATTTTTGTTTAGTTCTGTCAAATTAATTAGCGCTTGATGTAAATTGACGTAATTTTAGTTGGCAAGTTTTTAATCACGTCTAAACTTGTATGGAATAGTGACAGGCGCTGATTAATTTGACAGAAATAAACTAAAATTTACCTTCTGTCCTTTTCTTAATGAAATAGAAAAAAAAAGTTGCACTGAACTTAAATTTAGTTTAGTTTGTGAACAAGGGAATCGGCGCCAGTGTTTGAGTTACAATAATTTTCCATTTTCAAAAGAATTTCCCTTCATTACAATAAAGTTTTTATGGATACATCTGTCACGCAGTTATTATTCAAAAACAATGAAGTTTTTTTTCTATTTTCACAGATATAAATCCGTTAAAAGTTTGTTACGGATTGTTTCTAATACTTAAGGCTCTTTCAAACAGGTGCCGCGCTGGTCTGCACAAGCCATTACGGTTTATTTTATAGTAGTAAAGTAAACAAACGTAAACTGATCCACTTTTCACGTCCAAGTGTACTTCGCCGGGTCAACGACCTCCATTAAAACTTATTCAATTGTCTTCAACCACAGATTAATATCTAAACACTCCTCACTTAGTAACTTATTATGAATTTTAAACACTTTTGTTACAATTTTTATGATAATCATAAAACTTTGTGTGCGTAGCTCCATTTTTTTAACTACTCAAAGGTACAACCATAATCTTTAATTAGCACTATAATTGTCTTAATTTTTGAAACTCATGATGTAATACAACTCTGACTACACTGTAATACAACTCATGATGTAGACACTCATGATGTACTTTCGAAATTCAAATAAGACATTAGTAAATTAATATTTAATGCTTATTTGCTTATAAATGAGGAAATGTAACGATCCGTTCGAAAGTTCTTTTTATAAAAGCTTAAGGTTGCACTAGTCTAGCTAATATGCGTATATTTTTTATTTTGTATAGTTATTTATTTATTTAGTTTTATTGAAGTGAAAACTTCTTAAGGCGCGTTGGGCATTTTTGAGATGAGAAAAAACAATTGAACTCGCGACACCGTTACCGACACCTCATTTTTGTAAACGCGATTGTGCTCTTTATTTATATTACGTTACGGATCAATGTTCTGTGCAAGTATTTTTACTTTAAAAGTTTTGGAAGTATTTTTTTTGTAAACGCGATTTTGTTCATTATTTTGATAAGGTTACGGACCAATGTTCAATACAAGATTTCCTGCACAATAAAATTGTTCAAGTTTTAATTTCTGTCGGAACTCCCGTAGTGCCACTGTTTTTTTATTTAGTATTTATTTATCTAGTTTTTATTGATTGATTTATTTAGTGACATAGACGATGATTTATAACGAAAACGATCGCGTAAAATTTCATGAACAGATCTTTGGGCGTATAGGTATTATGGAAAAACTACTGGTTGTGTGTACTCAAAATACAATTATTTGAACTTTTGAATAAATTTCTATTGGTTGGAGATTTTATGATATCTAAACACCCATTGTTGGTAGGTATATTTTTTTGAAGTGAAAACTTAAGGCTCGTGCAGACCAGCGCGACACGCGACGCGACACAAAGGCACCGCTCGTCGCGCGACGAGCGGTGCCTTTGTGTCGCGTCTGTTTGAAAGAGCCTTTAATTAGGCGCGTTGAGCGATTTTTGGTAGGGGGTAAACTTATGGATTCGCGTCACCGATGCGCCATAGTAATTTACTATAGAATATAGATGGCGTTAGTACCAGTTTTTTTAGCTAACTTACGTTGTCCCACTGGTGAGCAAAGGTCTCGTCCATACTTTTCCAGTTTCCCATATGTTGTGCCTTTTTCGGCCAATCGACTTGGACTCGTTCGTAGGTGTCTATCTATACCTCATTAAATATTTTCTTGTCATGCTCAACAACAGTTAAGTTATCCACAATTATATTAATTAATACAAAACCCATGTCAGCCCATAAACGTCTTCTGAATGGACCTTTCACTATGATTGCTAGAGCAAACATCCAGAATGGGGGAAACCAGAAGTTATTGCAATAATTACCACGGACTGTAGACTGATTATCGCAGTTTGTTGTTATTAGCAAGAGAACTTTTCTGGACAGTAGAGTTTTCTTAATTATAACATTAATTGTTCTTTACTAAAGCCCCATTTATACAATACAAGTTTCTTGCAAATGGCCTACAATAAAATTGAAGCAATAAATGACTTGTGTCTAAACAACGCTTAGACGAGCAACCTTTTAGGCCGTATTTTCGGCGGCAACGGGCAGCGGGGTGGCGGCAACAGAAACGCGATTAAATGCATAGTTTTATATGGAACTGCTCTCGATGGCAGCGGCACGGGGAGCGAGAACAGTTCCATATGAACAACAGATCCAGTATGAACAGTTCCAGTATGCATTTGAACAGTTCCAGTATGCATTTGAACTCGCCGCTGTCGCCGCTCTCGCACCTCTCTCGCGTCGCTTTCACCGCTATCTCGCCGCTGTCGCCGCTCTCGCGCCGCTTTCGCCGCTCTCGCGCCGCTGTCGTCGCTCTCGCGCAACTGTCACCGATCTCGCGCTGCTGTCGCCGTTCTGGCACCGCTGTCGTAGCTCTCGCGCCACTGTCGCCGCTCTCGCAGCGCTGTCACCGCTGTCTCGCTGCCGGCTACCACTAAGAATACCTTATAGTAACTGCTTCTACTTGTGGTAGAGGCAATGAAATCGCACCATGTTTATCAGGCATTAGTTGTATTTTATTAAAGCCACAGGTGACAGGGCATGCGGCGCAAGATGAAAGGGGGGCCATGGTTTGCGGGAGACGCCGCATATACATTGAGGATCGGAACCATCCGACATAGGTGTGGAAATTATCTTTGCTGCATGCCCTGTCACCTGTACAAGAGAGGACCTTATGTCTGCGTCAGCAAATGGTGTTAGCGTTGCCGAGTTCTGGGCCAAACAGGAAATATACTTCAATTATATTTGCCATCGGCACGCAAATGAAACCCACGAGACCTCAAACATAAGATTAAGTCACAAATATTGAAAGAAATAATCATTTTCTTTTAGTAATCAGTCTCAAATATTTTAACAGTTACGCAACTCAAGTAGGTAGGTACGTTCCTTTGAAAACGTCCATTTCTGGGCAGTCCGTGATCCTGCCCAATATTCCCAATATAGACTTCTTCTCCATCTTGTTGGAATCTCTTATTTAAACCGTATTCCAGAAAAAATTCTGTCATGAAACTTGATTTAAGAGCGTTCATTCTAAAAGTTGGCAACGTCGCAAATAGCAGTCAAATATTTACCTGTTTTGATTAATTTGGCAATATTACTGTATGGAATTATGAAATATCGCTATCTAGTGAACTAGAATATTAATAATGAATTACAATTATAACACTGAATTTGATGTTGTAATCGTTTTAGGTGTAAAAAAGGCATTTGGAAAGTTTCCAAATAGTTTTTTTACCACTATAACTAGGTATTCGGTATTACGATATTAATTATTGCATTTCATAATCAATATATTTTCACTAGTTCGCCTTATTTCATATTTCCATACAGTAATATTGCCAAATTAATCAAAACAGCGAAATATTTGACATCTATTTGCGACGTTGCCCACTTTCAGTGGATTACGTGGATGCTAATAAATAACGATTCTGATGATGACCATTCTTATTCTTCCAATCTTATTTCTGGCTCAGACTCCCGACATCAGATAACAAACAACACTGACCTGCTCTATATTTATCTTAAATTCCCGCCAGCAAAACAAGAAATATATTAAAAATAAATAACAAGCAATCTGCCGTAAGGGTTCGTTTACCTGATCGAAGTCAGGTGACACCAGCAGAACAAAAATAAACTTCTTCAAGCAAATGAACTCGCGAGACTACGTTTGCGGTGGAGACCATCTGTCATGCCTCGACATATGGCGTTTTTACGGGGTCTACGATTTGTTTATATTGCTTCTCTTTCACTATTGAGGGTTGTGGTATGTCTGTCTCGCTCGCACCCAGTTTTTCTTCAAGGTGAGGGGGTAATTGAAATCGAACACTGCATGCGGGTTAAGTGAAAGGACTTGTCTTGGCATAGATTAGGCTGGGAAGATGGGTTTTTGTTTGTATTTTCTACCTATTTCCGTAGACAATAAAAATTAATAGTTTAAAAACACTAGAAAAACACGTTTTTATAACTGCACGTAAAAACAAAAAATTCGTGGTCAAAGTTCATTACAAGACTTTTCTACGAAATCCAAAACAGCTATGATATGATTTTCCATCATGAAGTTCCAGTTCATATCTTCCGGCTCCATCATCAGATCAGTTCGACAGTACCATATTATTGTATTGTCATCAGAACTACATACAGCTGCTAATTTTCATAACGCTACGACCCTTGGAAGATGGTTAAATTAGTTACCTTAGATTCCATTACATAGTTAGTTACATACAGGTCGACCTAATAAAAGCGTGTTAAAAAAAGGTAAACTTAAGTGCATCTAATAAGTTATCTTTTTTTTTGTTGGGAAATTATCAAATAACGTGGGCGTGTCAGGCTCTTACTGACTAATAGCATTATGTCCGCCTTTGTACCTTTTTGTGTGTGAGAAGTTTAAATAAATAAATAATACCCACCCGTGTTCCTTCAGTTGCCATGTCTGGCTACGGTATCCCTTGCGGACTTTCCCGCGACCCCGGCAGGCATCGGCCCTAGCGGACCCCGTCAGTTGTGCTGACATCTCTTTGAGGCGCGCGTGGGACACAACGCGCCGTCGACCCGGGTCTGGTCCTTATCGGACGGCGAGCTGCCCATTGCTCACCGTCCGCAAGCCCGCGCCTACGGTGGCCGGGAATCGGCCTGGAATTCCCGACGCCCAGGGCGTCTCCTGCGGCGGATCTAATAAGTCTCCTTAAGTGCATAATGCTCAATGGTGTGTTGAACACAAGGAATCGTAAGTCCACCGTTAGACATATGCCGAAGGACCTAAGTCCTAAAGCGACTTAAAAAATTTAACTTTCGAAATTCTCATAACATAACATCACGCCTGTATTCCCCAAAGGGCTGGGCAGAGGTGTATTTATAGTACACCCACATTTCGCCAGTTAATTTAAGTCCCATGTAATAGGAGACGAGCCATTTGCCATCAACGGGCACAAATCCAGACTTCGAGCTGCTACTGTGAAATTCCAGATGAAAAAACCCATTACCACTTTGCCTAACCCGGGATTCGAACCCATGACCTCATGTTGACATTCATTAATTATTTCCCTTAAAAGAGTTCGACTCCGATCTTAACTGCGTTTTGCTCCTATAAGAATCAGATTAGATCAGTAGGTAATGGTAAATGATACATGCACTCAGATGGCAATAAAGTTCATTATTTCCTTTTAATTGATACTTATTTACGTTAATGAACTAATATATCTTGTTCTTTAAGCTTTTAAATGATAGTAGGTATACACCGTGAAATTTGAATCACAGTTTTGCTAGAACAAACGTTGTTCAGACCATGGTCTACTACCATTCTACAGCATCCAATAAAAAAAAAACATAATTGGTTTTTGAAAAAACACAAAAAAGACAAAGTTTAAAATGTCAAGATTTATCGTTACTCCCTACAACACAGTCACCAAGCACGGGACACAGCATTGTCTACAGGGAAATGTACCTCCATAAACGAAATTTAGTAAGCAGTAGATAATCTTGACATTTTAAACTTTGTCTTTTTTGTGTTTTTTCAAAAACCAATTTTTTTTTTTTTTTTATTGGGTGCTGTAGAATGGTAGTAGACCATGGTCTGAACAACGTTTGTTCTAGCAAAACTGTGATTCAAATTTCACGGTGTATAAATTATAGCGTACTCCGATTTAAAACTAACGTTATGGTTGTACTGTACTGCTATATTATGAACAATGGTAAATTATAGTAATTAAAACGAAATCTAAGAATTGTTTATTAATTTATTTTGTTAATTTTATTTATTCATTAGAGACAAAAAGCAGTTATATGCTACAAAATACAGAGAAATAATTAAACTAAGATTTTACAGACATGTAACCCCACACCATTGTCCACGTTTAAAAGAACTGCTGAAGACAAGTGATAAAAAAAACTATGGTCGCTACCACAATATTGCTGTGTTACTTAGCTCAATTTAACTTAAAAAACTACTCGCTATCCAAAATATCCAGAGCCATTTTCCTAAATATTTGATTCAACAACAAAAAACAATTGTTGCAACATTGCCGTTCCTCCATGAGAGTGGAAAATATTAGCTACAATACCTGTATTTATTTGTAAGGAATATTAAAACAACGGTTCTATCAAAATTTTGCTACTTTTATCAGAGAAGCTACAAGACTTTAGGCACAAACTAAATTATTTGAAGACTTTTGTACTCTTTGTACTTTTTTCCGCAAACCATGGGAACAATGACCTATCATACTAGTACCCACCACCTTTGTCATGTCAAGAACGTAAACCTGCAGTTAAAGGCAGGTTAAAATTAAACGGGAGATTTATAGACGAGTTCATCAATTTAACCGTAGTTAATTTGATTGATTCATTGTTATATTGTTGGTCCTTTTAAGGAAAAAAAACATCGTTCCAGTTCGCTGTGTAACTTGATATTTTTGTTAAGTTGTTGATTAACGGTCAGTTAAACAGCTGTTTCTTTTGTAAATAAATTATTTTAAAGGAGACGTTTAGCAGTACCGAAGTAGGTATGTCGGTCATTGCAAGAAGCAGATGTTATAATCAACACGATACCACTATACCAGTAAATTTAAAAAAAAACGTGTGGCACTCGGGGACTGCCGCGGTAAAGCTATTGCATAGCATTTGTAACCTCCATACTTCCTATTTGTCAACGCTACACTTGGGATGATGACGTGATGACATAAAACAAAAATTACGTTCCCATGACAACATCACGTTACATGGTAGGCGGAGTGGGGGGTGTTAGGTTTTATTTTCGTTACGGAATTTCTTGATTCGGTCGCCGCGCTCAAAGCCTGCGATAAAAGCTATGCAATAGCTTAAAAGGATTGACGAAAAATATTGATTTCAACTTTCTGTTTAAACTCCAACAACAAGAAATTGCCCATAACTTTATGAACGACGCGCCGTAAAGGTTAACAGCAGAATAGTATCATAAAGGTACTATATCGAGTCATAGTGTGACATTTGATACACCCTAGGCCCTTTTTTTTTTGGGTGAGAAATTGTCAAATAACTTAACGCCCTCCCGCGGAGCGAGAGGGCGTGTCAGACTCTTACTGACTAAAACCCACTCGTGTTCCTTCAGTTGCCATTTTCCCGGGGCCACAATCTCCCTTTCGGATTTCTTCGCAACCCCGGTAGGCATCGGCCCTAGCGGACCCCGTCAGTTCTGCTGACATCTCTTTGAGGCGCGCGTGGAACACAACGCGCCGTCGACCCGGGCTTGGTCCTTATCGGACGGCGAGCTACCCATTGCTCACCGTCCGCAAGCCCGCGCCTACGGTGGCCGGAAATCGGCCTGCGATTCCCGACGCTCACAGCATCTCCTGCGGCGGTTAGGGGCGTGAGGAATTTCCTCTCCCTCACGAGTTCCGCCTCCTCTTTCACGAGCATTACCGCCTCGCAAAAGGAGGTGACAGCCTCCCATTTCCTCTCGCTCCGTACCATGGCCTGACCCAGGGCCGGAAGCGAGAGATCTCCGCCGCCGATCGCCTCCACGAGGACACGGCGATGCTCCGCCCAAGCCGGGCAGACCTCCACCGTATGCTCCACCGTGTCCATGCACCCTAGGCCCTGCTGTGCGAAAATGTTTCCGTCTTATTTACATGGAAAACCACAGTATACTTACTGCGGACGCAGTAACCTCTTCCATCAACTCAGCCTTTTGCAGTCCACTGCTGGACATAGGCCTCTCCGAAGCTGTGTCACAACACCCTGTCCTCCGCCTTCCGCATCCAGTCTGTCCCAGCCATCTTTTAAGGGCGTCGCACAGTGGAAAAAAAAATACCTTTTTGTTCAAAAATCTGTGTACACCACAATTTTTGACGTATCGCTGCCATTTTTTTTATACACTCCTGATATAACACACTTAGGTGTGTCATTGCCACTTTTCCTTAAAATTCAATACTATAACCTCAAAAAATCGGGAAATGAAGCAAAAAAACAATTTCTAAAAAAAAAACAATTTTCAGCGGTTTTTGCAGGTAAATAAATTCATGATGAGGGTCATGAATTTATTGTCTGTTTATAAAAATTCAAAATGGCAGACACAAAAAGGCGGGCCATTAAAAAAAAATTTATTCATTCCCGATTTTAAAAAGAAATTTCGATTTTGGAAAAGTGGCAGTGACACACCAAAGTGTGTTATCTCAGGAGTATATAAAAAAAAATGCCAGCGATACGTCAAAAATTGTGGTGTGGGCAGATTTTTAACAAAAAAAGCCTTTTTCACTCCTCTTGCTCAAAAAGGCCGTCATTGTAGAGTACCAGAGCGGGGAAAAAATTGCATTTCTTGCTCTAGGGGAAAAAGTAATTTTTTTTTAATTTTTGTCTTTTCCAACGAGCCTTGAAAAACGAAAAAGTCTTTATTCTTTTGTAGAACAATCATGAGTATGGACTCGACTTATTACTTGTTCACAAAAAAAAGAAGAACATTTTATTTTTGAAAATGGAACTAAATGCAGCTATCTCTTCGGTAGAATGCGAGCATTGCGTTGCGGCTACAGAAGAAATAAAAAAGGCATTGGCGCGAATCGAAATCTAATCGCGAAATCTTTAGAATTTTTCTCTAATTTAATGCTTAAAACAACTTTCTTTAAATTTTCGATTTCTGACATTCGACATATTAATTAATCGAGTCGATCAAAATTGAAAAAAAAAATCGTTTGGCATAATCATTTTCGCACATAATTACAATAAAAAAAAAAAAAATGGTCGGCGATTTTAACACAAATCGAGTAGTGGTAATGAATATTACGTGTTATTGGACCTGTGTTCATATATTACGTTAAGATCTGGGCATTTTCTAGTTGTGTATAATATTTTTAATAATATTTGTCACATTTTAAATCGTATCTACATGTGTATGTGTGATATATGTGAAAAGTTAAAATGTAAACTCGCACGATTGGCGCGAAACTTTGACTTTGGATATCAAAAACTTAATTACCACTACTTATTTAACTTGAACAATGGATGAACTCGTCAAATAATTAAATGATGTAGTATTCACTGCCCCTGTGGTAGAGTTTGGATGTTCGAAATCGCCAATTTTTATGCTTTTAGCCTCGACCTCGACTGTCATCAAAATGGCGACAATCGCATTTACAGAATTAATTTGAATTTTGTAAAGGTAAATTATTGTATCGGATTATTGTATTTTCTCGCAATCGTAGTGAAAAGTAGAGTGTAACACACGGCGCTAAAACCCATTATAACTCGGTTTCTATTTACTCCCTCGCTAAAGCTCGGGAGTAAAACTACCTCGTTACAATGGGTTATTTTAGCCCCTCGTATAACAATCTACTATTTTTTCCCACTGTGCGTCGACGGCGGCGGCGGTCCATCTAACAAGGAAACCCTTACTTTTTCGGATAATAAACAAGAACTATATGAAAATAGCATTTTTTCATTGGAAAGTATAAGCCAGTCAGCAAGGTAGCGGGGCTGCCAGCCAATCAAATCAAATCAAATCATTTATTTCTTTGCAAACATGGGTAAATTTGTACATAGGTGTTGTCATAAAGTTAGCTCTCCATGTTCTGCCGTCACATGGCATGCAAATCAAATTAATTAATATCATTTTAATCACATTAGAAAATATTATCATAATTACAAATTTTACAGAGTAATGTCAAATCATTTGAATCATAATAAATGTAAAATGTCATAATCTTACATCAAATGTCATTCACTGGCTACAATATTAAAACTATGTCAAATGGATACAATACAAGCATGTAGGCATTTCCATGCCAATAGGCATTTAACTAAAAAAAAAAAACATGTGACGAGAGAGCTGTCAAGTAACCGACTAAACGTAATTAATACCTGTCACTTCAGTTGTCTGCTACGTCACAGTTGTACTCTTCAATTTAGCAACGTTATAATTCGTTGACGTTTAGAGAACCTGTCTTTTTGGGCTCTTTACAATAGACTGATTACAAAATATTAAATTATAAATCTAACAAAAAAATTGTGTTCAAACAGTTCATACATCTACGAAGAGTAGTTTAAGAATAAATTATAAAGTTTTACATATACATTAATAAAAGTGGAAACTATCGTAATTTTTTTAATTTTCTCATAACGTATTTTTAACAGGAAAGTGTCATCTATAAAAACCCTTTTTACGATTTCTTTAGCTTTAGTTAATTACCTAAATGAATTGAGTATTAGTTGCATCGGACGTACATTTCACTATAGAGCCAGTCGTGGAGGCCATTTTAATATCTCCAATAGAAAAAGAATTAGCAATTGCTAGTACAATTCAATATTCAATAATAATTGGCACAATAACTATGTAGGTGTACGATAATGAGCCACACAGCTGGATGACGTGATAGGTCACAAGCACCAGTTTACAATCTAGCTATCGGATCTTGTCATATATGGAATGCCTTAATACTGAACAACAAGTATGCGTCTCTTTTATCTAAACTAATAATATTAATATTATTAAGAGAAAAGATTAGATTTTTTGTGTATTTGTTTGTAATGAATAAACTCAAAAACTACTGGACCGATTAAAAAAAAATCTTTCACCAGTAGAATGCTATATTATTACTGAGTAGCATAGGCTATATTTATAAAGATATCACGCGGGCGAAGCATTTCGCCAGTTATGTTTAAGTCCCATGTAATAGTGGTCAAAATTGGTCCTATTTCGAAGAATTGGTCCTTTTGTCCGTTAGATTGTAAATTTCCTACAGGCAAACCTCATATTTTCGAAAAACAAAGGTACATACATGATCTTGGGTAAGTAATAATAGCCGCACGGGTCGATCGATCAGGTGAAGCTACGCTTGCCGGGGTTGATCCGTGGATGGGTGACCTTCTTTACATACCAAAACCACTCCATGCCTCGGAAAGCACGTTAATCCGTTGGTCCCAGCTGTCATTCGAGGATCTTTGACAGTCGTTACGGGTCGTCAGAAGCCCGACAATCTGACAACCACTCTTACCAAGGGATATCGTGTTACCTAGTAACTGGGTTGTGGAATTTAGATAGGCAGTCGCTCCATGTAAAATACTGGTATTCAGCTGCATCCGGTTAGATTGGAAGCCGACCCCACCATGCTTGGGAAAAGGCTAGTCAGATGATGATACAGTCTTTCATAAAAACTCCAAGTTAAAAACCAGTTCCTGGTCCTTGGATCCCAAGTACCTGATACGCTACGGTAGTGGAGTATCGACGTATCGATAAACCGTCGGTAACAATTAAATCGATGCCGTGACGAGTATTTTACGTCAATTAATCGATTACGTCCGATATTTCATATTTATGTTATATCATGATTTTGTCGATACATGGTTTTGGGTAGGTAAATATGTTTGTTTGTATTTCCATTTCATTGTAAATGTTGAAATTCGCCAACATTCAATGTAGTCAGAAATTGCTGCGTTCGCTTTCGCTGAACGTTTCGACTCAGTACGTGAACCACTGTTGCATGGTTCACGTACTGACTAATGTCAAGATATTATTTTAATTGTGTTTGTTTTTATCGAATCTAAATTCAAATTAAATTCAATTTTCAATTTATTTTTTAATATTTATGTAATTTTTCTATTATTTTATGTTTTTGTAATGGGTGTTATTTACCTGAAATAAATTAATTTTATTATTATTATTATTAAACATCACTACAATTTTTCAGTTTCAATTTAGTGGAAACAATTACTCGTATAATAAGTTGTGTATACAACATGTTACAAAAACCCTGTCTGATCCGTGAAGGATTGTTAGGTATCGTGCTAATTCTAAATAAGGGGTCATTTTTAGAAAAAAAAAAACTCCTCATTTTTATTTTTATTGGCAATTTTACCTGGTTTAAAGTAAAGTAAATCTCAATCTTATAAGAAGAAAAACAAACGTAGCAGACGTGACTTACACAATAAAAAAACTGAAGTGAAAGTGGGCAGGTCACGTCATCAGGGATAGAAACGGAAGATGGGCCAGAGAAGTAACAGAATGGTATCCCAGAGAAGGAAAGAGGAAGACCATTTCAAAGATGGGAAGACGATTTGAGAAATACTGCGGGAGGGACATGGAGGAGAAAAACTCACGATCGTGAGTTATGAAAAAGCCTGGGGGAGGCCTATGCTAAAGAGCAAAGCAGTCTGGAGAATTCTGATGTCTAACTTAACCTTTACTTTGTATGTATAAACTGTAAAAAATGTTTTTTAAGATTGCTAATAAAGGCTATTTGAATTTGAATGGGGTGCGGGCGGCCGTCGTGTAGCGGGTCTACAAATCATAACACTGTCTCTGTTAAAAATTTGCCAACTTCAATGAAATTGGGGTAATTTAGTACTGAAAACGTAATTTTTAAAAAGCAATAACTTTTTTATTTTCAATAATAATAAGATTTTTAATAATTGATTGGTTATTTAATTGCAGTAGGTACCCATGTGCCACTTTCAAATCGGACAAGGTTTTTAGGATTCCGTTGCCAAATGGTAAAAAACTGTCTGTCTGTCCGTCTATCTGTCTGTCCGTCTGTCTGTCTGTCCGTCTGTCTGTCTGTCCGTCTGTCTGTCTATCCGTCTGTCTGTCTGTCCGTCCGTATGTCACAGCCACTTTTTTCCGAAACTATAAGAGCTATGCTGTTGAAATTTGGTAAGTAGATGTATTCTGTGAACCGCATTAAGATTTTCATACAAAAATAGAAAAAAAACAAATAATTTTGGGGTTCCCCATACTTAGACTGAAACTCAAAAAAAATTTTTCATCAGTCCCATACGTGTGGGGTATCTATGGATAGGTCTTTAAAAATGATATTGAGGTTTCTCTTATCATTTTTTTCTAAACTGAATAGTTTGCGCGAGAGACACTTCCAAAGTGGTAAAATGTGTGTGTGTGTCCCCTGTAACTTCTGAAATAAGAGAATGATAAAACTAAAAAAAAAATATGATGTACATTACCATGTAAACTTCCACCGAAAATTGGTTTGAACGAGATCTAGAAAGTAGTTTTTTTTTTTAATTCGTCATAAATCGTAAACCGCAATTTACCTTTCATTCAATATTACTTGCTGCTACGGAACCCTTCATGAGCGAGTCCGACTCGCACTTGGCCGCTTTTTGTTACCTATTTTATAATTATTTACCTTTTACATCCATCCACCTAGACCTCTCTTAGAATTGTCTATTCATCTGGATGGGGACCGATCTACAGCTCGATTCAAACTTTATGGCGGTTCGGAACATGAGACGAGTCGCTGCGCAGTAACAAATTCACGTGTCAGCGGGGGTGAGGGGTGCGGTACTGCGCAGCGAGCACACTTCACAACCGCCATAAAGTTTGACGCATATTACTTTGCTTAGCAAAGATCACTCCCATACATTTTCGTGTACGATTTGTAGAAGAGCAAGCATCGCCAGGCACCAAAACCAGTGTCAGCAATAAAAACTTTACGTCCGATACATTGATTTCACGTGCGTCGGATCATGGCATCGATAATAAGCGTACGGTATGTTAATATTCTATGGTCTCTGGGTTATGTGTTGTCTCACTGGTACATTGTTAGGCTGCGGCGTTTCATTTGACGAATAATAATTTGTGTTGACCCGAATAAGGACACGACGTTAGAATCTATCTTTCTTTGCTAAAAGATTTTCTGTATAGATTCTACCTCTTCGTAATTAAGGACCGCAAACCAGAACCTCCTCTGTAACTATCCATATTTCCTTTCAAGACTGATTTTACAAACTTAATTACCTATTTACATAGCCTAGTGATGTTTACAGCAGAACCATAAACTGTGACCAAAGTGTAAAGGTAGGTCGACGTTCTTTATTCAAACTCACTGGCTGTTTATGATTAGCAAGAAAAACTAATTATTTTAATTTAAGAACCCATAAATTACAAAGCTTCGTAATTCAAAAAATGTTTTGCAAACTTCTTTTTTTCTCGGCGGCCAGCAGGCAAACCAATTACAGGCTAATTTAATTAAATGAAGTAAATAAATAACAAAATAACGCTGTGGCCACAGTATCTCTTGGTTACGACAAACATTTTTAATGTAGGCAAAAAATATGTGAAGCTTATCGAAGTTCAATTAAGCTGCAGTTTTGTTTCTATTTTATCCTAAAACATTACTTATGTCAAAATTAATTGCATTTTTATTCAAATCGGGTCGATAAGGACGCATTAAAATTTGCTTGTGGGGAATTCATTCATGCAAAAAACACGGTGAACTGGTATATAAATAACGCTAAGCTTTATGTTCAAAGACCCGACGACGGTTATGTTATTAACTCATATATTTGTCAATTGATTACTAATTTAAAATTTAATACGTCACTGATTAAAATTGATGAAAAGCTATAAATATCCCCACTTTATTCAACCATCGATCAATAATTTTATTTGTATGCTCGTTTGCAAATATTAAGTTAAATTGTAAATATAGCTTGTTTTTACTTTTAGTGCAAAGAGCTTTAAGGAACAAAGCAAACACACCTTTGATACTTCGACGACACAAGAAAGCTTAATAAAACAAAACTATTTCAAAATACAGCCAAACCTGAGTAAGTGAGAACGGGGCAAGCGAGAAAACTCTATAAATGAGAGTAATTGTAGTAAAACCTCTATAAGTGAAAAAAGAATAAAAACGTTTTTAAGAGAAAATCGTTAGTCACTCGTGAATATCTCTAACTGAGACTGCTACTTGCCTGTACCTCTATAAGCGACAGTCGAGCGTCATTTAACATCTGCTATTTATGACTTATTCTTAAATTTCGAGGAACTAACATTGTTTTTGTTCCTGTTAACCTTTCCCAACCAGCATTAACTTCTATAAGTGAGAAAGGCCACTCCTGTACCTGTATAAGCTAGAAACTCAAGTTATTGCGAAACCTCTATAAGCGAAAAGGACATCGCGGTCCCTTGAACTCTCGCTTATCCAAGTTCGACTAAACAAAGAAGCGTCAGCACACAAAAGCTATCAAAGATTTATTTAATTGTTGCAACATGTGACATCTACCAAACCGCACTGGGCCCGCGTGGTGGATTACAGCCCACTCCCTCTCACAGAGAAGAGGCCTGTGTCCCAGCAGTGGGAACAATAAAGGCTGATTATGCTTAACAGATGGAGGATGTAATAAGCAACTATCTTTTAGAACGAAAAGCTACAAAAATAAAAGAAACTAGGTTACAAGTTAAAATCTAGGAAGATTTCGCTGTCTAGGATTATTTTAGGTGTAGACCCACTGGTTGATAGGCAGTTATAGAATAAAGATGGCGGCCACCTGCTACATTGTCACATGTTGCGGCAGCATGTGCTTGCTTCCGCCAATTGACGCGGCTCCACTGTTGCCCACGATACGACAATTTAAAGCATGAATAGATGATTCGAGGATTTTCTTCTCACGTCTGAGAACGAGACGAGAATATCTCGCGAGGCTGATTATACTATACATGGAGACTAAATATACCTAGAAAAAAATTGGTTGTCTGTAAAGTCGGTTTACGGACGATAATTTTACGTGGTAACGTCACAAGCCGAACGCTCAGGCCGATCGTCCCTCTCTATCGCTTGTTCCGCGCTCTCGCTTGCACGCTCAGCTCAGGCGGAACGTCACACATTTTCGTGCGTGCAGCCGGCGTTCATCGATTTATAAGACGTTATCACGTCAAAAAAGAAAAGTATGAAATCTGATTGTGAGGGCAAACAAAATAGGTATCGTCAAGTTAAAGGTATGCAGAAAGTTCTTCAGCACCATTTTATAGCATTACCTACACACATAGAGAGAAAAATAACGAAAAATTGTTTATTCTGCACAAATAAAACGCACATCCTAATTAATATTATAAATGCGAAAGTAACTTTGTTTATTTGATAAGCTTTCACGTGTTAACGGCTGAACAGGTTTCGATAAAATGAGGCACACAGGTAGACCATGACCTGGGTTAGGACATAGGATACTTTTATCCCGGTAGTTCGTTCCCGTGGGATAAATTCAAAATAATAAAACTCAAAACCAATAAGTATTCAAAAAGAAGAAAGAAGATTTACTTTATCACAAGCGTTGACACACTTGTCAATAAAATATTTATAAGTAAGTGACTAAGAATTTCACCAGGATTTACCAATTTCATGTCTACAACGTGAAAACCCTGTCCGATCCGTGAGAACGTTGTTAGATATCGTACTGACAGTATATTTATGTGGTAATTTTCAGGAAAAAAGAAAAAAGAAATTCTTTTTTTTTTAATAAGGAATTTTACATGGTACGTGGGCGGCCGTCGTTTAGCGGGTGTCTACAAGTCATAACTTTATGACCCCTGTAGAAATTTGCAAATGCAAATTTGCAATGGATTAGGGGTAATTTTGGTACTAAAACTGTGATTTTTAAATAGCAATAATGTTTTTATTTTAAATATTAATAAGATTTTTATTACTTTTAGGTAATGTTTATTGCAGTACCTATGTCCCCCTTTTGGATCGTACAGGTTTTTTTTTAC
The DNA here is from genome assembly GCA_949152395.1 of Agrochola litura. NCBI lineage: Eukaryota > Metazoa > Arthropoda > Insecta > Lepidoptera > Noctuidae > Agrochola > Agrochola litura. The sequence goes on along the minus strand of OX424508.1, from coordinate 20,312,480 downwards.
ATATTGTATAGTTATATTCGTCTACAAATATCTCGAATCGTGATTAATCGTCCTAGCTCTCAATGGAAGCGCGCACACGATTCTTTGACAAATCTTTTAATATAATCCTTACGGCCACACGGACAGTGCTAATGACAATTAATTAACGTTTATTACAATTAACACTCTGAATGGGTCGCACTACATATCATAACTATTTATTACTATCAGATTCAACATTTATTTTCCTGAAATTGCCAAAATTACCACGAAGTAATATAATTTTGGTTGGAAACAGAACTGTTCAATGAGTGGGTATCATTACCCCGCTGAGTTCATTAATAACTGAGATTAGAACATTATTAATAGTAGTAATAATGTAGATTATTAATAGAACATTATTGTAGCAGATGCCTCAAGGAATCTAGATTTTAACGAGTTTCGTCTTCAAATTACATTTTCTGCGTTGAAAGTAATTTTAATACAATTTCTTGTTTATTTTTCCATTCAATAAGAAAATTTTTATGATTATGAAAGTTGTGGAAAGGAATAAACTATTTTAACTTAATTCCGACATATCTGGGATTAACCAATTTCATATTGAAGTGAAAACTTCTTTAGGCGCGTTGGGCTTTTTTGAGATGGGACTAAACCATTGATTTCGCAACACTGTAACGCAATTTACCGACACCGTGGAGTAAAAGACATCAACGCGTAGATTACCGCGCTGCCGATTTTTTTTTCAAGTTTCACTTCTGTCGGCACTCCCGGAGTGCCACTGTTTTTTTTTAAATTAACTTTTACTTGCTGTGTGATTTCGTTTTCATTAATGTTATTTTCAACTCGTCTGGACAAGAAATTTTTCATCTCAGCGAACTAGGTTCGAATAGAATGACTGCCATATTATCATTTGCTTACTTATCTTTACAGTGGTGGCTTAGTGGAAACGGCTGCGACTGACGAGTTCTGTATGAAAGTTGTAGGTTCAAACCCAGGTAGGCACTTTACTTTGTGTAAATTATTTCATCACCGCTGCTCTCAAAACGGTGAAGGAAACATCGTGCGGACACCGGCATGTTCTAGAACCAAAAATTCGAAGACATGTGACATCTACCAACTCGCACTGGGCTCGTGTGGTGGATTACGGCCCATCACTCCCTCTCACAGAGAGGAGGCCTGTGTCCCAGCAGTGGGAATATTATAGGCTGATTACATGCTTATTATGCTAACTTATCTTTCGATAGGAGTCTTAGCAGAAGAGTGAGTGTGTGTGTGAACTAGGAAGCCATTATTCAGTACTATTACGTTTACAAGTATCAATTTAAAGTATCTACCTATTATTCTAGATCAGACCACGAATTAATTTGCAAGCCTCATACTAAAAAAATTAAACAGTTATCATATCATTATTATTCCATTAAATACCTCTCTTAGAATTTCATCGAACAAAAAATATTTTTTGCCTCCCCAAAATTTTACATGTCATGATCAATTAAAAAATCATTCGCTCAGCCTCACGTCTAAACATTTGATGAATAGAAGGCTGTTATACACGGCTAAAGTTCTAGATCTTAAGATAAAAAATCTAGACAAAAAAATAGGTGTATGGCCGAAAGGCTTAGCAAGTTAGCATTCTAAATACTTATCTTGTTAGGCGATTTGATCTTTGAATTTTTATTATTCAACGAGTGAGACATGTACGTGGATTCGTTGATACTGCTACGTCGTGGATATGATCATCTTTTATGTTTGGTTCTCTGATCAGGTCTGTGGGAAATCCAAAAGTAATAAGCACAAAGTATGGATTAAAAGCCTAACAATAGGATTGACTTAAGAGCGTTTATTCTGAAAGTGGGCAACGTCGCAAATAGCTGTCAAATATTTCGCTGTTTTGATTAATTTGGCAATATTACTGTATGGAAATACGAAATGTGGCTAACTAGCGAACTAGAATATTAACAATGAATTGCAATTATAACACTGAATTTGATGTTGTAACCGTTTTAGGTGTAAAAAGGCATTTGGAATTTGATGTCGTTAGAAAGTTTCCAAATCCTTTTTTTACATCTAACACTAAATATTCGGTGTTACGATATTAATTATTGCATTTCATAATCAATATTTTAGTTCCGTAGTTAGCCACATTTCTTAATTCCATACACTAATATTGCCAAATTAATCAAAACAGGTAAATATTTGACAGCTATTTACAACGTTGCCAACTTTTAGGATAAATGCTCTTAACAGCTAAGCTACTCGATCACTGAGTTGAGCTGCACGATTACTAACAAATGTGTGCACTGACAGGACAGGTCCACTCAATCGGTGTGGTTCTTTCCTCAAAAGTCTCAGACTTCACACGATCTGACCAAAATTATGTCTGGACTTTAAAGAGAATGTGACCTCTGAGTTTGTTTCGACTTTTCTTCTCAGAACAGTCAGATAGGAAACGCCGACCTCATCTAGTTTTAAAATATATGGTTGACATGTAAAAGTGTTTGTACAACCCTACTTACAGAAATAAAATCGTTTATCCAGATGAGAGAATGATTGCCTTTACTGGAAACAACGAAAATTCTTATGCCAACATAAGAATTTTGAAAGTCTGACTTTCAACCTTTGGTTATAAGAATTTTTATTATGAAACTCGATCGTTCCTTGTAAAATACTGATAGTCTGCTGCATTCAGTTAGACTGGAAGTCGATCTCAACATAGAGGGGAAAAGGCTAGATAGATGATTAATATGATGAATATGTTTAAAAAGAAACTGAAACAATTCTTAATTCATAAATGTTACTACTCCACAACTGAGTTTATGGAGGACACCACTGACATTTAGCATTACATTTAGATTATTATTATTTAATTTTGACATTGGTAATTGTGTGTTAGTACGTAAGGATTTGTGTGTTATTATGTAAGTAATTGAGGTGTTTCATTTTAAATGTGTGTCTGTTGTTTCGACACTACTAATTTTATATTATTTGTATGCTCTCGAGTAAAATGTAGCGAACTGACCATCTTATTATAACATCCTATTGTATTGAAACCTACATTTACGAATAAATTTGATTTGATTTGATTTGAGAACTGATGAATCAACACGCTCTTTAAGGCTAAGAGGAGACTCGATGGATCTGTGAAAAAACAACTCATCATCTGCCTAGCGTTCTCCCAACTATATTGGGTCGACTTTCAGTCTAACCGGCCAGCCGAATACCAGTATTTTATATGGAGCGACTGTCTATCTGACCTCCACATCCCAGTTACTGGGTAATACGATACCCTTTGATAAGAACGGTAAGACGAAAAAAAAAACAGTGGCACTCCGGGAGTGCAGACTGAAGTGAAAACTTGAAAAAAAATCGGTACCGCGGTGATCAACGCGTTGATGTCTTTTACTCCACGGTGTCGGTAACAGGTCGCGAGTTCAATGGTTTTTTCCCATCTCAAAAATGCTCAACGCGCCTGAAGAAGTTTTCACTTCAAAAAAACAACTGTTGCATAAAAAAGATACACTACCTACCAATATTAATCACATCCTCTTTTGGATCCTTTCACTGGCTCATATCTAACTGTATCTAATTTATCATTAATTGAATCGGTTCGCACTCAACGCGATGCATTCATCTATAGCCTACTCGATAGTTAATGATGACATGCCCCCAATATTAGGCTAGAAAGCTAGCCAGAGCTAGGCTAAAAAAACCGGCCAAGTGCATGTCGGACCACGCACAATGTAGGGTTCCGTAGTTGGGATGAATTTATCCCAAGAACACACTTAACTTTGTAGTTGAAAAAACAAATCTTTTATACAGAATGTATGGGAGAACATGTTTTTACAACCGCAAATCTAAGTTGGTCGATTATTACTCGTTAACTTGTAAAGCCTACTCAGCTGTGATAGTTTTCCTTTTAAATTCGTTATATAAGCTACTGCCGTGAATTTTTTCACATACCTAAAACCAACCATTTAGCTGGCAGGGGGGGGCGGACACTTGACTAACAAAAATTTGCACTTTAAAGCTTAATATTTCGCAAACGGATCTCTGAATTAAAAAATGGTTTTCACATACTCACAATGTTTTTGAAAGACCTTTCCAACAAAAAAAAACATTCCCACTTTACGTGAAGGGGAGGTACCATAAAAAAAATATTTTTCATAATTTTATTTTACCGCTTTGTCGGCATGATTAATATGTATACCCATGCCAAATTACAACTTTCTAGTACTAACAGTCTTGGAGCTAGACCGCGGACAGACAGACAGACAGACAGACAGACGGACATGACGAAACTATAAGGGTTCCTTGTTTACTACGGAACCCTAAAAACTAGGTAGAAAAAAATATAGCGGTGGCGTTGAACCTTAAGATTTATACATGTATCAATCTGCCTAGCCTTTTAACCGACTTCCAAAAGGAGGTGGTTTTTTTTTTTGTATGTTTGTTATGCGCTTACTCCGCCAATTATGAATTGATTTGATGATTATTTTTTGTTTGGTAGGTCTTACTTCAGAGATGGTCCCATACACATTTTTGAGTAAGCTTCAATAATACGTATTTTTTTCCACTTAGAATGTGGATCCTGTCACTGTTATTTACATAGCAAGTAGTGGTATTCGAATTTGTGTGGGGTAGGTTACCACAGCAAAAAAGTGAAAAATTAAAAATTTTACAAAAAAAGAAGAAAATATTAAACGAGCAATATTTGTATGTTTATACATTTGTTTCTATATGTACTCGTATTTGTACCTACTCACGTTCTCGAAATCGGCTTTAACTATTTCGATGAAAGTTGCAATATAGGGGTTTATGGGGGGAAAAATCCATCTAGCTAGGTCTCATATCTGGGAAAATTTGTTTTCTCCGTATTTTAAATTCGTTTTCTCCGTATTTTCACCCGAGTAGAACTCGGTCGCCCAAAGTTTAGAACAAGATAATGAATAATGACATGACACTAGAATAATGATCATGGCAGCATGGAATTAGTAAGTACCTCCTATCATGGCAGTTTGGAATTAGTAGGTACTATCCTATACTATTAAATGAGCATTCTCTATTTTCACCAGAGCAGAGCTCGGTCGCCCAGGTACTGTATATGACACTGATACGTCTGATGCCAAGGGTGATAAGCCAGCCTAACGATAAAAGTATCTCACACAAAAAAACTAATTTAATTCCGATCCGTATGACTTCATAGAGCAAAAAATACTAATTCTAATATAAGCTTGATATAAGACAGCGAGCAACATTTCTATCATCACGACAACCGTCAGGTGGTTGGCAGAACGACAGCTCATCAATTATCTCCCGGCCTGACACTCCGTGTGTGTCAAAGTTACAATTCTTAACAGAAAAACACACGACAATCAACCTTATCGCATTGTAATAAAGTAACACGTAACATATGAACTATTAATAAGATAATTTTTTACCTAACTTGGTAGGCTTGATGCCGTTGACCGCAGTTTCTGTCTGTTTCCAAGAATCATTCAGCATTGTTTACATTAATTATGTTAAGCTAATTAAGAGAGAACGTACATAAAGTTCAGGGTAATTACAATAGGCATTACTACAGTCATAACCTCCACATTGGTCGACCAAGTGTGGCCTGACTTGATATCGACGACAGATCTAGAAACAACCGCTCTCCATCAAACAGTTGTTCATATATGTATAATTTGTTGAAGAACCTAATCCTTAGGGAATCGGGGACGATCGTTATCATTGGGAAATTTGATCTATCTATCTATATACATACATACATACATAACATCACGCCTTGCTTCCCCGAAGGGTTGGGCAGAGGTGTACCTGTAGCAGGTACACCCACATTTCGCCAGTTATGTTTAAGTCCCATGTAATAGGGGGCGAGCCTATTGCCATCAACCGGGCACTAATCCAGACTCCGGGCTGCTACTGAGAAATTCCATATAGAAAAACCCAATAACACTTTGCCCGACCCGGGAATCGAACCCAGGACCTCATGCTCAGCAAAAAAAAAAAAAAAAAATGAATCCCTATTTCCCCTTGGTCATGGTATCACTCGTAAACGGCTGGACGATTTCGCTAATTCTTTTTTTTGTTTGTCATTGTCAGGAGAAGGTTCTTATGAAAGAAAAAAATAAGAAAGTTACGCGGAAAAATAATAAATTTAAGAAAACTTAACGACCATATTAGCTTTTCTAATGTAACCTTAGCGCTTTTGACATAACTGTCAGTCGTTTGACAGTTGACGCGATTGACAGAATGCGCGCTGCAAACATAGTTATGACAGGGCAACGTCTGTCGGGTCAGCCAGTAATTATTTATAAAAGGAAAAGTCTATAATGGCAAACCAAAGTCACTAAATTACAGAAACTATCAACTTACCTTTAAATAAGTATAAGTTTATGAAGACATTCCATCGCCACAAAATCACTATTCACAAAAACATGACAAAAAATTAAAAGGTCTAAAGATTTTCCTTAAAGGAAATAAGTAAAACAACCACAAATTTGTCTCCCGGACTTAGCAGTTCACGAGAAATCTGACACATGTAGTTTGCAAGTGAATGTGCATTCCACATTCTCGGAATAATGTCGATGTCGCTCGTTCATTCAATGGAAGCCTTTCACTTTATACTTATATTTAATTAGCATTAACATTCGCTACCACATACCGAACAGCTTTGTGATTCGGAGTATCGCCAAATGACCTAACAGTATGACGTAAAATCAAGCACTACAGTCCGACCATCGAGAGACTGCGTTTTTGACACCTGTCAGTTTCATACTAACGATTATGTGTTTTGCGAATTTGATCCTTATTACTACTAGAAATTGTCCAACTGACAGGTGTCTAAGTACATGATTGTGTTTTGTTTTTACTCTATCCATTGAACAACACAGTTCATAAATAGAACCACATCAAAAAGTTGTCGTTAAGTTCTGTCCCGTAGTAGATACCATAGATTATCCCCAAATGAAAGTATATTTATTACCCCGCTTATTGCCATCATAATCAGCGGCCGTAAATGACTAGACCAAACATTGGATTTCTTTAAAACCCTGAATCTGACCAACGGACAATACCATATTTGGCTAATCAAACATAGTGCTCATTTTCGCGTTTGCGTCGAGATTTATATTATAACTACAATCTGAATCTCAATGTTAGTAAGATAATCATAACTTCTTAAGGTATATAAACCCAAGCAAAAAATTTTATTGGCAAAATTTCTGTAAAAAAAATTTGTTTAACAGTAACAGGGGATGTCAAAATGTCAAAAACTTACTGCTAAATTCTTACTAAAAAAAAACTCGATACCAGCACGCTTAGCACGACCACAATAGAAACGAGTTTTGTCGACCAAAGAATAGACAAATTGACAAATTGTGATTGTTTATCTGTCATTTTGTCTATTCTTCTGTCGACAAAACCCGTTTCTATGGTTGTCATACTATGCGTGCAGAAGAAAATGTATCATTCCTGTGCAAACAAACACAGGCGGTACCTACATATCTACAAAAAAACATCAAAAGCCATGGAATTCGTCGCACAGAAGAGCACGAAACAAATAAAACCTAAGAGAATGCGCTTGCGCATTCCTATGCGTGCGCCGCTATGGGAGCCGACGAACGAGCTTTGACGCTAAACATACATTAGTATAACTATATTAATGCGTTAGTTTGATGGAGATTTATGTAGGCATGTAACTGTTTTACACCTGTTTAGAGACATATCAATTACGAGAGACCTAAAGAATACCTTGGTAAATTCAACCAATCTCCATCTCCAAAAGATGTAGGTAGTTCCTTTGGAGGCTTTGCCAGCCCTTACTGATAGTCAAAAGCCTAAAGATCTGACAACCAATCTTAGCAAGGGTTATCGTCTTACATAGTAACTGGGTTGTGGAGGTCAGAAAGGCTGTCGCATAACTTAAAATACGGTTACTCAACTGCATACAGTTAGACTGGACGCCAACTCTAACGATAAGGAAGTTGATGATGTGATACCGTGGAAAAAAAATCGAATTTAAATTAGATACGAGATCAAAACATTTATGTTCACATTCACAGTAAGATGCATTCCGTGCAATAAGAACATCTGAATTGAAAGTGAAGAAGACTATTTTATCTCCCTTTATTTATGGAAAATAAAGAGATTTATATCTCATACCCCATTCAAGTGGGGAGTCGTTAAATCTTTTAAAATACCGCACAATACATCATTCTGTGGTTTGACACTTTGAGCTTCCAAGTCGATAACGATATTATTCCACGCTATAATTTTCAAATCAATGGATTTTACTTAAAGTTCTTAACGGTTATTTCATAATGGGTTCTTTTAAATATTTAGTAAAGAAAACTGTTAGATGAAGTATCGACATTAAGGGTGAGTTATTGAGATGAATCAGTACGTACTCGTATACAGCAGTCTATTGTAGCTAGAGAAAGTTTAAATGATCCATACGTTCCATTTAAACTGTCAAAGAAAAACTTTATTCAGGTTTTCAATGAAGCTCATATTGAACAGCAAGTTTTCAACAAGAACACGACAAATACAATTAATAGGTACTGTGAGCACCGCGCTTGGCTGCGGTGCTTTAGGGATCGTTTGTGTATATAATTAAAACACTTTTGAATAGTTGAGACTATATTTTAAATCAGTATTACATGGACACACGCGGGCGGAAGAGTCGAGCTGACCCTCATATATTTTCTTTTACAAAAAAACAACCTTCACGAATCCTATTTAAATATATTTGACAGATTATTCGGACGGAGAAAGATTTCATGCCAGCCTGTGACATATGAGGTTCCCTCTCATATTAAAGCCTCTACACCAGCTACGCCCCTAGATAAATAAATGTATCCAGCAGATACCTTTATTCAGAGCATCCGAATAATCTTCAACCCTTCCTACCTATACCTAAACGAAACATTACCTAACGATGGAAATTAAAATACATAGTGAGGTCTTTCTCTTACAAGAGAAGGCTTAAGTCAGGACGAACGAATCACAAAGTCTTGATACCCGACTAGATATCAGCTAAGTTAACTGACAATATGTGCCAACATGCACCCACCAGGTTAACGTCGTCATGCTTAAACCTTACTGCACCAAAACCATCGAAAAAGGCGCAGCAAGCCTCGGAGAAACAAACAAACTGATGTGACAGTTCACATCTACCCAGAGGGGGTTTAAAAAAAACAAAGAACTACATCCTAAGCCTTAACTCCATTGGACATAATTAAGCCAGAGGGAACAAAGGTTCAAGAAGCCAGCGCCCAAAATTAATAATTCACGACCATACTCCAGAGGGAAAATCTCAAAACCTCCTCACAAGACAATCTTTATCCAATGTTAGTTAATTCCGACTAAACTGTGAGACCTCAGCCTTAAGTTGAACCAATTGTGTCAACTAGACACACCTAGCAAGGATTATATCCATAAAGCAAGGTTGGTGTCAACCTAGACAGAGTACCTCCCTTCTCCAAATGGGATCACAGTTTCTCAAAAAATAATTACCCCTTAACTCGCATTAATAAATTCTGGAGTACGTTCATGCTAATTTAGACGAGACGACATATAATATTGAAGACGCAGACAATGGCTCGTTCCCTCAGACTTCGTAGCGATGTGAGGAGTGACACCTCACTCGCTCCCGGCAACGTCCGATGTTTGCTCCCCATAATATGAAACGAGAAATAAACAAATATGCATCAGCATAATATTATATCTTCCTCACTAAAATAATGTGTCAAAATTAAATGATGTTTACAGCTACATGACATTGACAATATGACATAAATAAATTACATAAAAACTAATAATTAAATTCTACACTATGACAAAGGTTTTATTCTCTTGATATGGGCAAACTCTAAACTTCTTATTATTTAACTTTAAAAATTCGTACTCTAAAACGTAAAACTTCTTTATAAAATGTTTATATGCTTTCGACCTTCTTTTAAATTTATTGATTTTCGATACGAAGCTTTTAATTTTATAAACTTTCGACCTTCTTTTAAATTTATTGTTTTTCGGTGCGAAGTTTTTGATTATTCTCACATATGACCGCTTACTTGTATTTGGTGCTCTTCTTGATACCTTCTTAGCACGTTTTTGTCGCAATGTGGTATAAAGAACTCTTATATATTTATGTTCCTTATGGGTAACATAAATTTGAATATTATCATTTGTGGTTTCGTCTGTTGGGATATTTTCCACATATTCGATCAGATCAACAACTACTTCAATATTATCTGTGACTGAATATGACTCCACGTCATCCTTACTATTATTATAAACTTGATCAACGACGAGGTTATTTATAAGAATTTCCTCATTGTGACCAATGATTTTCTCTGAAAAGGACACATTCTGACCTTCTGAAACATAAATAGATGGTTTAATACATAATGGACTGGACTGACCCGATTCAATAATTTCTTCCACGTGTTCACTCTCGAACACTTGGGTGGACTCCTCTTCATCATCATCATCGTCATCTCTTCTTCTGTCTTGGCAGCTTTCTATCTTTTCTGGTGGGTCATCCTGTCTTCCACTAGAAAATAAACTGGTGTGATTATCCACATTCACAACATTTTCCTGTATGCCTTCATCCGCCACTGTTTGTGCAATCTCCTCTTCTTGCACCCTATATATTTCTTTGTGACATTTGCACGGGAACTCCGCCCTCAGCTTGTCACACAATAACTCAAAAGATATACCATCGTGGTATATATAATTATGATAGTACATCGCTGGACCTTCAAGAAATGCGCGTACTATGAGCGCTAAATCACTATTTCGCCATTCATTAGTTGTGGCTATCAGCTTGAATGCTGTTATAAAATTCTCGAGGCATACACCGTTTATGCCGGAGAAAGCCTGCATTTGCAGAGACATCTCGCTCTTTATATATTAATAATAATAAAAAACCACTCAGCTATTTTTCAACATGGATCTCCTGTCACTTCTCAATTCGGTGCCTCCACCAATATGTGAGCACCGCGCTTGGCTGCGGTGCTTTAGGGATCGTTTGTGTATATAATTAAAACACTTTTGAATAGTTGAGACTATATTTTAAATCAGTATTACATGGACACACGCGGGCGGAAGAGTCGAGCTGACCCTCATATATTTTCTTTTACAAAAAAACAACCTTCACGAATCCTATTTAAATATATTTGACAGATTATTCGGACGGAGAAAGATTTCATGCCAGCCTGTGACATATGAGGTTCCCTCTCATATTAAAGCCTCTACAGTACCTACATACCTATCTCTTTTTTCTATAGTTAAGTTGAAATTCTTTCGGCTACAGTAGGAAAATTTAGTATCAAAACTCCCTTAAAATTAATCATTTGTGAAAAATACTATAAGGATAATGAAGAAAATATTCCAAAAAAACCCTGACGTCACCAAGCGCTTTTGCATCGAACTAACGAAGAACTTCCTGTCTTAATCAAAGAACAACATTCGTTGTGCGATAATACAAGAACTTGTGAAGGGCAAAAGGGATTACTAATTAATGTGGGACTGGTGACAACGACAAGTGACAATGAACTGCGTCTGATAATGCTGGTTATGTCAGAATTTGATGTGACGTGATTACGTCACATCAAATTCTTGTTGTTATGCCTTGCTTGCTATGCCTTGCCTTGCTCTAATTGTTATTCTGCCTTTAAACTCAATTCGTTCAATGAAAGATTTTTCATTGAACGAATTGAGTTTAAAGGCAGAATAACAGAAAAGAAAAGCTTAATAATTATTAATGTGGATTCGCCGTAGCCGATAAACATAAAACTTTTGGAAAACGCAAAAAATTAATGAATAGACTTTGTAAAAGATTGTTTGGCAATTAAGTAAGAAGAAGAATACTAAGATCACAGCTACAGACGCGTCGAGAGAATGCATTCTTGACACCTGTCAGTTTCATACTAAAGAATATGTGTTTTGCGAATTTGATCCTTATTACTACTAGAAATTGTCCAACTGACAGGTGTCAGGAACGCATTTTCTCGACGGCAACGGAATGGATCTCTATGAGAAGCACCATTTAATAGTGAAAGCTTTTCGCATCGAACCAAAAATTCCCATCGAAAGAAGCCTTTAAATTGTCTATGCAAAATATTATTACACTGGAGTCATGTACATTGTACAGGTGACACTTTCGATGTTGTGTAGTGAAAACACATACACGTTTACAATTTATTTCTCACGAGGTTTTGGTTTGTTTGTTTAAAATTGGTGATAAATAACATGCCTTGGTGAAGTGCAAAGATCGAACTGACATAACCAAAACGACTTTCAAAATGGATTCCAAGTGCCAAATCGTGCCTAATAATAATGAAATATTTATTATAATGATTTCAATCAATCTGCCTAGCCTTTTCCCAACTATATTGGGGTCGGCTTCCAGACTAACCGGATGCAGCTGAATACCAGGATTTTACATCTAGCGACTGCCTATCTGACCTCCACAACCCAGTAACTGGGTAATACGCTACCCCTTGATAAGACTGGTTGTCAGACTTTCGGGCTTCTGACGACCCGTAACGACTGTCAAAGATCCACGAATGACAGCCGGGACCAACAGCTTAACGTGCTATCCGAGGCACGGAGGAGTCTCGGTATGTAAAGATAGTCACCCATCCACAGACCAACCCCGGCAAGCGTAGCTTAACCTGATCAATCGACCCGTGCGGCTGTTTATTACTTAGCCACGAGCTCTTCCTATTAATTATAATGATTTGGAAGCACCTTTAATTAATTAAAAACTTTCAAAACCAGCTGGAAACCGTTACTGTGTACTAGAAGCTATACAGTAAATTATTTCATCACTAATTCTCTCAAAACGCTAGAGGAAAACATGGAGAGGAAACAAGCATGTCCTATAACCAAAAATTCGAGAACATGTAAAGAAAAAAATACGTTGATTTGCGGTAAACATGACGCAAAGAAAGAACAAAACAGGAAAATAAAAAATTTACGGGAAAATATGCATAACAGCCACGCCACATAACATAACGGTCATCGCTCACCATAATGCTGCTAGCCTATGACCCTATGTGACATCTACCAACCCGCACCGGGCCCGCGTGGTGTATTACGGCCCACTCTCTCTCACAGAGAGGAGGCCTGTGTCCCAGCAGTGGGAACATAATAGGCTGATTATAGAAACAAATAGAAATACTTGAAAAGTGGCCTTACGTGCTGAAAATGAAGGAACAAAGGCATAGCATGATGGAGCTGGAATGACTGTCCAGCGTGCGCCAGACAAACAATTATATATGATGCATCTTGTTTTTTTTTAAATCAAACAAGCGATGAGGTTTCCCATCGGCATAAATGACGAACTCTATGCTTTTATCCCCTATTGAACCCTCTTAGGGGATGAATTTTCAAAAACCCTTTCTTATTGCTCACCTTCGTTATATCTTATGCATAATTTGATACTATCAGACCCAACGGCTAAGGCTAGCATTGTCTGTGAGTCGTAGTCGTTTTTGGATGAAAAAAAACCGACTAAGTGCGTATCGGACCACGCACAATGAAGGATTCCGTAGTTGGGATGTATCTATCCCAAGAACAAACTTAACTTAGTAGTTGAGAAACATGTTTCCAATACATCGATATACGTCACGGTCAATTCTCCAACTGCAAATGTAAGTTTCGTAATCGCATTTTTTTTTTATTTGTGATAAAACTACAAATTGTCAATATTACTTGTGCTGTGAGACCTTGCTTCCTGCCAAATTTCATAAATCTAGGTCAACGGAAAGTACCCTATAGGTTTTGATTTATTTGCGAGTATCAAAATATGTCACATAAATGACCGTATTTTTTGATTGCGTTGACTTAGAAGCTTGATTTTTTTAGAGCTCCAAGGGAACATAGATTTGAGTATTTGATATTAATTTCAACTTGATAATTCCAAGCGTTCCTGAGAAAATGGTTCTTAACAGACTGACGGACGGACGACGAAGTGATCCTATAAGGGTTCCGTTTTTTCCTTTTGAAGTACGGAACCCTAAAAATGATACCGTCTTATTCATAGCAATCAACCATCAGGAACAGATGAAATATCTGCGAACATAGGTCCCTTCATAAATGGGTATTGCTCAGTAAAATTATATTCAGATAAATAATTCTACCAAGATATGTTCGATTGCCAAAAAACTTCCCCATGAAACTTGTACAATAAACTCAGATGTTCTGCCATTACATATTTCTTATATTTGGCCTTTAGTTGTACGTTCCAGTTAGCGGTTATTTCTCAGGCGGTTGCGAAATACGGATCTTCTGTGGACCTTGAGAATTATCCTTACAAATAGGAGCTGGTAAATTGCTTACTATACCGACTTAGTTTTGCAGCGAGACTAAGGTTGTTGTAGATTCACAAAATATGTCTTGTCTTGTCTTGTGTAAAAATCATTGATGATTTTTTAAATGACCCTAATCTTTAGATTTAATTATTGACATTGTGTATTTCTTTATTATTATTATTATGCTAGTTTTAAATTCTATAATTTTTTGATTAATTTATTTTTTTGCCAATTTTAATTTGACTTTTGGATTTTCATTTGTTTTTTTTATTGTAATAAAATTTACTTTTAATGTTTATAATAATAATAAATAATAAAAAATTATTACGATTTTACGATATTATTAAATGATTACGATTATGATTATGAGGGTTTATCCTAAAAGTTGGTAACGTTGTAAATAGCTGTCAAATATGTACCTGTTTTTATTAAATTGGCAATATTACTGTATGGAATTAAGAAATGTGGCTAACTAGTGAACTAAAATATTGATTATGAAATACAATAATTAATGTCTTAACACCGAATATTTAGTTTTAGATATAAAAAAGTATTTGGAAACATTCCAAATGCCTTTTTTACACCTAAAACGGTTACATCATCAAATTCAATGTTATAATTACAATTGATTATTAATATTCTAGTTCACTAGTTAGCCACATTTCTTATTTCTAAATAACATAACATCACGCCTTGTTTCCCCGAAGGGTTGGGCAGAGGTGTACCTGTAGTAGATACACCCACATTTCGCCAGTTATGTTTAAGTCCCATGTAATAGGGGGCGAGCCTATTGCCATCAACCGGGCACAAATCCAGACTCCGGGCTGCTACTGAGAAATTCCAGATAGAAAAACCCAATAACACTTTGCCCGACCCGGGAATCGAACCCAGGACCTCATGCTCAGCAGTAGCGCTTGCGACCACTAGACCAACGAGAAATGTAAAGTAATATTGCCAAATTAATCAAAACAGCGAAATATTTGACATATATTTGCGACGTTGCCCACTTTCAGAATAAACGCTCTTAAATATAAAATTCATCTTCTTCTACATAAACTCTGCAAGTGAAATGGTATTTCAGTAATAGAAGATGTGCCATTTTTATACGATGACTAGCTTCGCCCCGCGGTTTCACCCGCATAAGTCTCAATCCCGTAGGAATATCGAGATAAAAAGTATTCTATGTGTTAATCCAGGTTATAAACTATCTGTGTGCCAAATTTCATCCAAATCTGTCCAGCCGTTTGAGCGTGAAGAAGAGACAAACATACACACACACTCTCAAACTTTCGCCTTTATAATATTAGTAGGATTAATTTTGGTATCTTAATTTTCTTAATACTACGGGGTAGTACCTACGTTGTTCAGAACCTGCAGATGAGTGCACACTAAACAAGTACAATTTTAACAGTTGTTTAAAAAAACCCCCGACACAAACATTTCCTCATTTCTCTTTCCTACTCCATCACCAGACCCTGTTCACCATCTATCTAGAACCTATTCATTGAGACCATTCCAATGAGCCCAAGCACGATACTTGTGCTGCAAGTTGGTAAGGGATTTGGGTATGCTGCAAATTCCAGGTGATGCTGCAGCATCAGTTCAAGGTTACTACTATGTTCTTCTAATATCATTGAAGTAACAAATTTCAAATCGATCAGACCTGTGGAAGATACTCACATCCATTCATCAACTAGAAAAGAGCTGATAATCTTCAAACGGCTGAATTGATTTTGATAAAACATGTCTAAGAATCATCGCTAGAAAACCTGCTTTCAAATAAAAGAAACCGTATTCAAATCGGTTCACCCGTTTAAGAGCTACGGTGCTACAAACAGACACACACAGAGGGGGTTAAAAAGCTCGACTCGCAGCAGTTAGCACCATTAATTTCCGAAAATGAGAAACTTAAGTATACTCATTACGAAAGAAAATGAACGATCTACCTATTAATATACGTCTTATTAGACCAGTCCCGTAATTCAGAAACATTTACATTGAATCCAAGCATATACTTACATGCAATTTTCATGACAAATGCAAAAAACAAAATACAACTATGAATTATTAGTTAACATTCAAATAAAGTTTCAAACAGTTTGAAACGTAATGTCAAACAAAAGATATATTAAATGTCGGCAATTACCCCGAAGGTCCATTATACTCCAGATTTCTGGATGGAAGTATGAAAATATTCATAAGGTCAGTTTGCACTACAGTTGAAGTCCAATGTCTCCTCAAAATTTAAAATTAAATCGTAGCTTCCGTCCTCAACTATTGTGTGACTCACGCCGTTTGTTTTAAGAAATTATAGGTAATTATATGATGGGAAAAGCCTTGAAGCAGGTCTTTTAGTCGCAGACAGACTGATGATGATGGCATACTCCGAACAAGGAAATAAACAAACAAAATGTCTAATTTAAATAGTCCAGACAATTTTTTTATCATATTACAACGACTAAAAACTCAATGAGCACCCAAAAAACTGTTAGTTCAAACTCAACGACCGAATCTTACTTAACACAATTTTTGCCGCCATTTTTTTTCCCGCCATGATGTAAGCGAGGTCGACGACCCAACACCTGTTGCTTATGTGTTTTTTTTTTTTAATCATGTCTGCGATGGGCACTGGTCTATTAAGTATTAAGCACTTAGTTTTTATTGTAACCTCTTAGCTGATTATTGATTTGTGGTCGGGGAACGTATTGGATTGTAGTTTCCCCGGTTGGTGGTCACAAATGGCGTAGTAAAGAGGGTAGACTAAAAAAGACGGAACTTAACGTAGTAGTAAAAAAACCGGCCGAGTGCGTGTCGGACAACGCACAATGAAGGGTTCCGTATATGGGATGAATTTACCCCAAAAACAAACATAAAATTGTAGTTGAAAAACATGTTCTCCCATACATCAATAAGTATACGGGAACATGATATTGAAAATTTAAAATTGTGTGATGAAACTACAAATAAACGATTTTCGGACTTTTTCCTTTACATGTGCTGTGAGACCTTATTTCCTGTCAAATTTCATGATTCTAGGTCAACGGGAAGTACTCTGTAGGTTTCGATTTATTTGCGAGTATCAAAATATGTCGCATAAATGGCCGTATTTTTTCATTACGTTGACTTAGTAGCTTGATTTTTTTAGAGCTCCAAGGAAATATAGACCTACGTATTAGATATTAATTTCAATTTGATACCTCCACACGTTCCTGAGAAAGAGGGTCTTGACAGACTGACGGACGGACAACGATGTGACCCTTTAAGGATTTCGTTTTTCCTTTCGAGGTACGGAACCCTAAAAATGAGAAATGTAAACGACAAAACTTTGAATCAGAATTGATCAGACTTCTAGAATATTTTGTAAATGTTTACCAACCAAAACAAGAAAAAGATTCCAGTTTGTTTTTTGAAAGACAAACTAAAGTTGTGAGCGTCTCGCACGCTGGATTTGAAAGAAAAGTTCAAGGCTTTAGCGAGATAAAAGCGGGGTTTGTAGCTGGGAATCGATCCCTATCCCCATGAAAAGGGGATTTGGAAGTTTCTCGAAGCATAGATTCACCTTTTGAGCTGTACCCGAACTTTAGGAGTCAAAATAAAACAACTTTTGATCGAACGTTTGATCTCCATGGTTATATTTATAGACAAAAAAAAACTACCGACTTCCAAAAAAAACACTACAAAGTGAAAAATAACTTTAATTTCGGAAGTCGGTGTCTTGGGTTTTGTGTTTTCGTTTTTTGCCACCGACTTCCGAAATTAAAGTTATTTTTCACTTTGTAGTGTTTTTTTTGGAAGTCGGTAGTTTTTTTTTTTGTAAAAAGTTTTTATTTTTCACTTTTTAGTTGTGGTACCTACCCCACACACATTCGAATACCACTACCTACTACCAGTGTCAGGAACTTATCATATCATCTACATACTAAGTGGGGAAAAAAATACGTATTTCGTAGCTAACTCAAAAACTACCCAAGCAAAGTTAATAAAATTTATATGGGACCAATTTGGGAGCATAACCTTTCAAACAAAAAAAGAATTTTCAAAATCGGTCCACAACTGACGGAGAAATCGGTGGACATACATAAAAAAAAAAAAAAAAAAAAAAAAAAAACAAACATACGCGTCGAACATATAACCTCCTCCTTTTTGGAAGTCGGTTAAAAACAGTGGCACTCCGGGAGCGCCGATAGAAGTGAAACCTTGAAAAAAAATCTGCACCGCGGTAATCAACGCGTTGATATCTTTTACTCCACGGTGTCGGTAAATTGCGTTACAGTGTCGCGAAATCAATGGTTTAGTCCCATATCAAAAATGCCCAACGCGCCTACAGAAGTTTTCACTTCAATAACAAAACTATTCTGCATGTGCTAATGCTTTAACTTCTAGTCTGTCATTTGTGGTACTGTCAAGACGTTATCTTCTCTTCATATTTATCCTTTGGCTCTAATCCCAATTTATTCAGAATTGGCTCTGCATGAGGTTTTCCATATATCTTTATCAGCTATTATCCCCTTTCTAACTAGCTATATCATCTTTTACAAGTTTACATTATCCATCCATATTTGTCTTGTTCTTCCCCGGCTTCTCTTATAAGATATGCAAATTCATAACCAAAACATACGATATAAAAATAAAAAAACAGTGGCACTCCGGGAGTGCTGACAGAACTGAAAACTTGAACAAGATCGCCTTGGTGGAAGAAAAATACTTGTAAGAACATTGATCCGTAACCTTATCTATAATATACTATAAAGAGCACAATCGCGTTTACAAAAAAAAAATACTTCCAGAACCTTTAAAGTAAAAATACTTGCATAAAACATTGATCCGTAAAGTAATATAAATAAAGAGCACAATTACAAAAATGAGGTGTCGGTAAAGGTGTCGCGAGTTCAATTGTTTTTTTCCCATCTCAAAAATGCTCAACGCACCTAAAGAAGTTTTCACTTCAAAAAGCTTGGTTTAAATTAAAAACTTTTTGTTGTTCACCATGTTCAGTGTTGTGAACTCTCGTGTCCATGGTCAGGTTTTTGGCTCGTATCGACTTTCATAACATCCTGTGAAGGCATCCTTGAGCTCACGCACACTTTTATTTTGATATCACTCAAACTTTTATACCATGAAGTAGTACAATGTGTCCAATCTCCGGGGTGAGATGAAACAACGAAAACATATTTTAAATATTCTTTATAAATAATAGAACATTTTTTAGCAACGTAGATCCTTTACATGGCTGTCTCATGGGTCTAGTGGTCGCAAGCACTACTGCTGAGCATGTGGACCTGGGTTCGATTCCCAAGAGATGTCAGTAGAACTGACGGGGTCCGATAGGGCCGATGCCTGCCAGGGTTGCGGTTTTTTGTCCGAAAGGATTACCGTTGCCTCTGGCAATACAGGCAACTGAAGGAACACGGGTGGGTTTTAGTCAGTAGGAGTCTGACACGCCCTCCCGCTCCACCCAGAGCGGGAGAATTTATTGATATTTTCCCAACCAAAAAAGAAAAAAAAAAGGTCGGGAAAAATGCAATTGAGTTTTTCCATCAGGAATTTCTCAGTAGCAGCCCGGTTGATGGCAATATAGTCTTGCCACCAAATACATGGGACTTCTGCATAATTGGCGAAATGTGGGTGTACTACAGGTACAATTCTGCCTAACCCTTGGGGGATTACAGGCGTGATGTTATGTTATGTTAATATCTACATAGTTTCACGGTGGCTTAAAAAAAACCCAAAGCATTTATTTCAATTAAACCATTTTCAGGCTCTTTTGAACTGTCAAGGGGTCGGTCAGTCAGAAAGATGAAGCTTGTTAAAGAACACAATCAATATTTTATCGCTAAATCGGACTTTCAGTGTCTTCGAAACTTTTTATAACATAAGCTATAATATATCTTTGTTCAAATTGCCACCATTGGCATAGTTACAAAAACAGATAATTCTCACCCTACACGAAGGAACAGAAACTCATCTGCCACTGTTCTTTTTAAGCCAAATAAAGCTGCTTTATCACGCGCCACAAAACATTGCGATAAGCTGCACTGCGCCATAAAGGCCCTCCTCCACGAGTTAGTTCTTAACCACGTCCAATCTAAGAGTATGATCTCCTTACGTCGACGCTTTCGGGGGCTCGTCTGAGTTCACTTTTATGAGTTTTTAAGTGGCCATTATGGCGATAGAAGGCCGAACTTAATGTCTCTATGTTGAGAACACGGTGCACGGATTCGTGCACGGAAATTTTCTTGTGCTGCGTTTGGTCTGTGGTTTTCTGTTTGATCTAGCGAGCTCTATTCTGTACTATTAAATGAGCAATATTTGTGTACATATTTGTAATCACGTTCTCGAAAACAGCTCTAATGGTTTCGATGAAAGTTGCACTAAGAGTTTACGGGGGCGAAAAATCAATTTAGCTAGGTCTCATATCTGGGAAAATTAGTTTTTTCTATTTTCACCCGCGCAGAGCTCAGTCGCCCAGGTACTTTTTAGACTATAAGAAACAAAAGTGACAGGAGGAAACAATGTTATAATGTTAAAGAAATTACTCTTTACAATTATTTTCCCAGCTGTTGGGTTCAACTTATAATTTTATCCAAGCCATAAGGAAAATTTATTTTGATTACTCATTATTTTATCATTTTTTAACCGACTTCCAAAAAGGAGGAGGTTATATGTTCGACGCGTATGTTTGTTTTTTTTTTTTTTTTTTTTTTTTTTTTTTTTTTTATGTATGTCCACCGATTTCTCCGTCGATTGTGGACCGATTTTGAAAATTCTTTTTTTGTTTGAAAGGGTATGCTCCCAAATTGGTCCCATATAAATTTTATTAACTTTGCTTGGGTAGTTTTTGAGTTAGCTACAAAATAGGTATTTTTTTCCCACTTAGTATGTAGATGATATGATAAGTTCCTGTCACTGGTAGCAGGTAGTGGTATTCGAATGTGGGTGGGGTTGGTACCATAACTAAAAAGTGAAAAATAAAAAACTTTTTACAAAAAAAAAACAACCGACTTCCAAAAAAAAACACTACAAAGTGAAAAATAACTTTAATTTCGGAAGTCGGTGGCAAAAAACGAAAACAAAAAACCCAAGACACCGACTTCCGAAATTAAAGTTATTTTTCACTTTGTAGTGTTTTTTTTTGGAAGTCGGTTGTTTTTTTTTTGTAAAAAGTTTTTTAACGGAACTTTTGTCCTTTTGTCGCTAATACTTGACGGCTAAATGACTTCAGCTTTTCCTAAAAGGCACAAGGCAGGTACAAGGCTTATATATATTACTAACAAAATGTCTTTAAATATTATTTTGTTTTAAAGACGCAACAAGCGCCCGTATTTCACGGATACGATACAAAATAAAAGATCACATCAATAACGAACACGCATTTGTAGTCATTTATCACTAAGAAAAAGTACCTGTCTGTCCGTTTGAACCCCCTGCTTTTGTCTTTATTGATTCCAATTAGTTCCCGATGACTAATAGTTCCTCTGTTTACTTGAGCGAGTCACTCGACTGATACAAATGCGCCCTAAACAAGTTTAAAGTATGAAATGTCTCGCAGGATGTGGTGACATTGTAATTTTTATTTTTTCACTCTTCTACGCCGTTGATGACTCGAAATTGTTAGGTAACCCGATAGTTACCGTCATAAAATAACTGCTTACCGTATTGTAAGTTTCGTGAGAATATTTCTAAATGTACATTTGACACTTGGATTTGACAATTTGCTCGTTAACTTGACTTATTGTTAGTGAACATGATAGCGGATTGCTTGTTTTCAATTGACCTCTTTTCCATGTAATATTTTTGATTTCACAAGTTGGCTAAGCGGTTAAATTAGCGTCATCAATTTTGCATTATCTTGTCCTGCTTTCTAAGTGTTTTTTAAAGTTTTGAAAGGACAATAACTATTTGCTTAGACAACAGTAAGTTCTCATGCCCTGTCGAATTAGGTGGATAGATCGAAACTTTCCATAATACCACGTTACATGTCCATTGTCTACCATCTAGTTCGTGGACTTTGACGAACTTCTTTTTAAACCCATGGGCGTAACAAGGGTCAGGGCTACAAAACACAAAATGAGGTTCAATATGATAAATGAACAATGTATTTTGTTGCTTGTCAATGAGGGGGCCCGGCTACTCAATTTTTCACGCCTACGCTAGAGAAGTTCTAATAACACTAATGATTTTCTTCGCTTCCTCAAATAATGCATAAATGAAATTCAATTTTAGAATAGAATTTCATTTATACATCATTTGAGGAATTACAATGTTTATTTTTAACCGACTTCAAAAAAAGGAGGAGGTTCTCAGTTCGTCGGGATATTTTTTTTTTTATGTATGTTCCCCGATTACTCGAAGACGCCTGGACCGATTTGAAAAAAAAATTTTTTTTTTTGACCGTTATACTTCCAAGTTGGTCCCATTGTCATTTGGTCACGATCTGATGATGGGATCTTGGAGAAATCGAGGGAATTCTTCAAATATGATAGGCACATCTATAGCGATTTGGGTATTAGGCTATTGTAACTTAGATAAATTGCAAACCAACCCACTAAAAACCCATGACAACATCACGTTGTCATGGGAACCGTCATTACATGGTAGGTGGAGGTGTTAGGTTTTATTTTCGTTACGTTACGGAATTTCTTGATTCAGCCGCCGCGCTCAAAGCCCGCGATAAAAGCTATGCAATAGCTTAAAAACACTGTTTCGTTCAACAAAATAATGCCTATACATGGTCTCAAGTTCGTAATATGTTGTTTTTGTCCCCAGGTCAATAGAAGTCTTTCTGAAGACAGGTCGTCTTCACAGCGAGATCTTGGCAGAGCAGAAGATCACCGAGGGACAGCTGCGGAGACCAGGAGCCACTGTCATATTCTGGCTGAAATGCGAAAAGGTAAGTACGTAAATTGATTACTATAATTTTATAAGCATACATTTTTTAAACCATTTTTAATAAGCAAAATCAAACACCTGCAGTGATAGACTAGTGGTGTGACCATCGGACTACCAAGTCATAGGTCTCGAGTTCGAATCCAAGGCACGCACCTCTTGAATATTCGGATTCATGTGCGTATTGTGTAATTATCAGTTGCGTCAAAAACATCGTGAGGAAACCGGCATGCCTGAGAGATATTTCTCGACGGCATGTGAATCCAAGTCAGAGGCCCATGGGCGGCATAAAAACTCTGACACTAGGTTAGTCACTAACCACACGAAAAAGAAGAAAAGAAGAACACCTGCAGATTCCAGAGCACCATGAGTGGCTGTGGTATCAAATGAACCCTGATCAATCAGTCCTATCACCATTTTCCACCACATTGCTGACCAGTGAGAAGTTTTGACGTTCGCTCATCAACAATAGTCGGTCAGTTCTGTAAAATCTCTCCTTAGGTCAGGGATTCCCAACCGTTGGGGCGCGCCCCCCTCGGGGACGTAGAGTGAGAAATGGGGAACACGGCGGCTCCAATAACAAAGTATAGATTTATAAAATTTTATGTTCTTGATATTAGAAAAGGTTAAGACTAGTTTCCAAAACCCAAACGTTTCATAATACTTAAGTATTTAGGTGCTGTAAAATGAGGTTCAGCTTTTCTGCATAAGTCGACAAAATAAGTTTTTCTATTTCTGTATGAGTGGACTAAAGAAAACCGAACCTATCCGAGGCGGCTTGCTACAATTTTCGATCTCGCTTCGTTCACTCTTCCATTCTATATTCTTTTGATTCTGCAACTTTTCTGCATAACTCGACAAAGTAACTCAGGGGCGTAGTGATTTTAAAAGAAACTTGGGGGGCGCGTATGTGAAGTTGGGAACCCCTGCCTTAGGTGAAGTGAGTTTGATTGAAGTGAACTGATACATCGGCAGGATAGAAATTATCACTCATGCATAGTATAATCAGCCTATCATGTTCCCACTGCTGGGAGTGCCGGGTCACAGGCCTCCTCTCTGTGAGAGGGAGTG
This sequence comes from Agrochola litura, assembly GCA_949152395.1. Lineage (NCBI taxonomy): Eukaryota > Metazoa > Arthropoda > Insecta > Lepidoptera > Noctuidae > Agrochola > Agrochola litura. Next base: position 20,288,223 of record OX424508.1, on the reverse strand, counting down.
GGCCGTAATCCACTACGCGGGCCCAGTGCGGGTTGATGGATGTCACATGTCTTCGAATTTTTGGTTCTAGGATATGCCGGTTTCCTCCCGATATTTTCCTTCACCGTTTTGAGGGCAGTGGTGATGAAATTATTTACACAAAGTAAAGAGCCACACTGCAATCCGTAATTCGGGGCCGTTACCACTGAGCCACCGCTGCTCATGCATAGACTAAATTAATTCTTCTAATGAGCCCGCAAATACCTACTGAAGAGACCTCCCTCCCCAATCCTGAGGATAAGCTCTCTGATCCTAGATTAAGGATTACAAACACTCGCAGGATTAGTAATGATACCTTGTTTTATTTAAAAATATATATAATAAAATGATGTTCTCGACGTACACACATACATAACCTCACACCTTCTTCCCATGGGGGTAGGCAGAAACTACAGAACGCCACCTGCTACGATCCTTACATACTCCTTTCGCCTCGTTCACGTTCATACATCTGGTCATACACGCACGCCGGTTGCGAGTACTACGCACCTGACCTTTCTGAAGAACGTCACCAATAAGGCCACCAAATGTCTTTCTAGAGTGTCCCAGCGTTTCCACTCACATTTATCTTGTAACTGACTGCGCCCCGCGGTTTCACCCGCAGAAGTCTCGATCCCGTAAGAATATCGGGATCCTATGTGTTAATCCAGGTTATAAACTATCCGTGTACTAAATTTCATCCAAATCCGTTCAGCCGTTTGAGCGTGAAGAAGAGACAAACATACACATACACAAACTTTCGCCTTTTTAATATTAGTGTGATAATCGCCTTTCATTCATCCTCTCAAGTCTCAACATGACCAAACAATCTAAGTATAATCCCCAATCCCCAATCTCAAAGACGATGACGACATTGAACGGGAGCGGAGAGCGTTGTCGTTGTCGGTTATGGCTCGCAGGTTTGCACGATGCTCACTTCCTGTTAAGATAACACTCTTTCGAGCCTACTGTACATCTTTTTACACGAGCAACCTGTGGGCTAGATATAAGTAAAGATCGTACAACGCTCTCCGCGTTCAGTATAATAACGCGTTTAGGATGCTGGTAGGGCTGCTCCGCTTCTGTAATGCATCGGGGATTTTCGCGGATGCGCATGTAGATTTTTTCTATACAACCATGCGCAAAAGGTGCGGTTCCATGGTGCGCAGGGTGTGGAGCAGCTCCAACAGTATTTGAAGCATGATTTCAAGCCGCCTAGACTGTGTTTTCGTGGGTCGCTGTTGTGCTATCTCACATGGGTTGTCACAGCGGTGATCCACTACTATTTGTGTCTGTTTTTAGTAATATAGTTGTAAGTGTTATTAATCATTTGTGAGTCATACGATACTTGAATAAAGATAATTTTATTCCATTCTATAATCTTTTCAATTCCGACGTACTCCACGTAAACTCCTGTTGACTCGTAAACAGCTTTATAGCTTAATGAAAAAACTAAAATAAAAAAATATAGATTCAACTCTATAAACATAGTCTCCTTTTACTATGTCTATACTCACCCAAATTATAATCGGTATATCCCAGAATTTATAGCTATAAACACTCTACGAAGCGGTAATGCTCGCGAAGGAGGAGGCGGAACGCGTCAGGGAGAGGCAAATTTCGCGCCCGCCGCAGGAGGAGACGCCCTGGGCGGGAATCGCGAGCCGATTTCCGGCCACCGTAGGCGCGGGCTTGCGGATGGTGAGCAATGGGTAGCTCGCCGTCCGATAAGGACCAGGCCCGGGTCGACGGCGTGTTGTGTTCCACGCGCGCCTCAAAGAGATATCAGCAGAATTGACGGGGTCCGGTAGGGCCAATGCCTGCCGGGGCTGCGAATAAGGGCCGAAAGACATCGTGGCCCCCGAAGGAACACGGGTGGGTTTTAGTCAGTAAGAGTCTGACACGCCCTCCCGCTCCACCCAGAGCGGGAGAAGTTATTTGATAATTTCCCAACCAAAAAAAAAAAAAAAAAGTGTTATCTTAGTCAATTCTAATTTGTTTTTAAAAGCCCCGCTTGTATTTAAAACGCAGGTGTACCTTCTAATTAAAATGGGCGAATGCTCATAATGGACGATTAATAGGCCATGCAGTCCTGTATCTATGTAGCTGTCAGTGGTCAATATGTAAAGTATTAATTGTTTGGGATATTTGTAATGTTATATCAGCTGCTTATAAAGCTGTGCAAGCCGTTATGGTGAAATCAATGAGGCTTTTACAATGTTATTTATTTTATGGGACATATCTTTTGGTGCACACAGCTATCTATATTTTTAACCGACTTCCAAAAGGAGTAGGTTCTCAATTCGAATGTATGTTTGTTTGTTACGCGATTACTCTGCTAATTGTGAATTGATTTTGATGATTCTTTTTTTGTCATCTATACTCTATACTTAATACATAAAGCTGAAGAGTTTGTTTGCTTGAATGCGGTAATCTCAGTCATTTAAAAAAAGTATTTTCACCTTCTACGTAAACGAAGTCGCGGGCTAAAGTTAGCGTTAGCCCAAAGTAACTATCCCACGCGGACGAAGTCGCGGGCAGAAGCTAGTACTTTATAAATATTAACTTTGCTTGGATAGTTTTTGAGTTAGCTTAAATAATACTTATTTTTTCCCATTTAGTATGTGGATGATATGATAAGTTCCTGTCACTGTTATTTACATAGCAGGTAGTGGTATTCGAATTTGTGTGGGGTAGCTACCACAACTAGAAACTGAAGTTTTTGTTTTGTTAACTCTTCGTATTTTTACTTGGTGGCATTAAGCCAATATCAGACGCTTACTTTTGTTCATTTTTGCCTTTCATTCGAAGTGAAACGTCTGAACACAAAATGAATTAAAAGTGAAAAATTAATTATTTAGTGAACTGATGCAACGATGTTGGATTTCGGCTTTCAATCGCCCACCGAATAATTGAAAAATTAAATGTATAAAGCAAATGAATGTACATTCCTGTGTAATTTTGTCGGTGTCATGTGGAATGTAAAGCGCCAATAAGGGTTCGAACCTACGACCTACAACTCGTTATTCGCGGCCGATACCACTGGGCCATCACTAATCCTTTTCTTTAAATTATTTGATCACCACTGCTCTCAAAACGGTGTGGAAAACATCGTGAAGAAACCGGCATGTCCTCGAACCGAAAATTCGAAGACGTGACATCTACCAACCCGCACTGGGCCCGCGTGGTGGATTACAGCCCACTCCCTCTTTCAGAAATGAGGCCTGTGTCTCAGCAGTGGGAAAATTATAGGCTGATTATGCTTTTGCATGTGAAATGAAACAAAAATGAACTTTCACTCGATTTAAACATTCATTCAAGTGGAGCGTCTGATAACGGCTTAGCTTCCTTTTTTCTGCTTTGAAGCCTTGCTACTAAAGGATACCTTTTAAGCTATTGCATAGCTTTTATCGCGGGCTTTGAGCGCGGCGACCGAATCAAGAAATTCCGTAACGTAACGAAAATAAAACCTAACACCCCCACTCCGCCTACCATGTAATGACGGTTCCCATGACAACGTGATGTTGTCATGGGAAACGTGATGTTGTCATGGGAAACGTGATTTTGTCATGAGAACGTAATTTTTGTTTTATGTCATCACGTCATCATCCCAAGTGTAGCGTTGACAAATAGGAAGTATGGAGGTTACAAATGCTATGCAATAGCTTTACCGCGGCAGTCCCCGAGTGCCACACGTTTTTTTTTTAACTTCTCCCGCTCTGGGCGGAGCGGGAGGGCGTGTCAGTCTCTTACTGACTAAAACCCACCCGTGTTCCTTCAGTTGCCTGTATGTTGCCAGGAGTCACGATAACCCTTCCGGACTTTCCTGCGACTCCTGCAGGCTTTGGCTGTAGCGGACCACATCAGTTGTGCTGACATCTCTTTGCGACGCGCGTGGAAAACAACGCGCCGCCGACCTGGGCCTGGTCCTTATCGGACGGTGAGCTGCTCGTTGCTCACCGTCCGCAAGCCCACGCCTACGGTGGCCGGGAATCGGCCTGGGATTCCCGACGCCCAGGGCGTCTCCTGCGGCGAATAGGTGCGTGAGAGCGCAAAATTTGCCTCTCCCTCACGCGTTCCGCCTCCTCCTTTGCGAGCATTACTGCTGCGCAGAAGGAGGTGAAGGCTTCGCATGCTCTCTCGCTCCGTATCATGGCCTGGACCAGGGCCGGACGCGAGAGATCACCACCGCCGATCGCCTCCACACTAGAGGATACCTAAGGAACCTAACTAGCGTTATAAATATGACAGAAAATGTGAACAATTCTCAAGTATGTTTATTATAAAAGTTCCATCCACCCGCGACAGGTGTCGTTGTAATACACACTATTAAAATTGTACAAAATGCAGCGCTTCCTGCGATGTACACAGTTCATTATGTTTGCACGAGTAGCGAGCATTCTTTGTAATAATTATGTCAATCATCCAGTGTGTATGCACCATTTCTTTAATCATAATTACATCACGTAATGATTTCTGACATTTACTATTGCGACTACGATTATCCATCATAGGCTGCACCTGTTTAAAAAATAAACTGCACTGTCTCTTCATCCCCTAAGGCATTATATCAAGATGACACATGGTAGAGTCGTTTTCTGTAAACAACGTGCTTCTGTCATCAGTTCATCACACACATCTTTATAAAGTTAAAACAAATAAAAAATAATAACTGTTCAGTATTTCTATTTTCTTAATATCCCTCGGGAATCATCGTATTTCCGAATACGAACGAATGCTAATTTCCATGTCTATCAATTATTAGATTTATCGTGTATAATAATTTGAATTCAGAACTAAGTACTTTATTGTTGTTTTGTTTTGATTTCCGTGTGAACTATATAGAGCTGTAAAATTATTTTCCTGTCTGTCGTGCCTGTGACTTAAGCAGCTTTCTTCCCATTTTTTTAATAAATTAAATTGAGTTAAAAGAGTATTAACAACTCTATATACTTTCAAGTCGATTGAGAGCGTCCGGTCTGCACCAAGTGCAAAGGGCACCCGACGACTGACGAAACACGAAGTTTGCCGAGGAACATTAAGAAAATAGAATATAGGTACTATTTTAACTTAATAACTGTTTCCAAATTATTGGGGCTTGTGGCTAAGTTATTAACAGCCGCCCGGGTCAATTAATCAGGTTAAGCTACGCTTACCGCGATTGGTCCGTGGACGGGTGACCATCTTTACATACCAAGACCCTTCCGTGCCTCGGAGAGCACGTTAAGCCGTTGGTCCCGGCTGTCATTTGTAGATCGTGTTTGACAGTTGTTACGGGTCGTCAGAAGCCCGAAAGCCTGACAACCTGTATAACCAAGGGGTATCATGTTACCCAGTTGTAGGTAGTCGCTCCATGTAAAATACTGGTATTCAGCTGCATCCGGTTAGACTGGAAGCCGACCCCAACATAGTTGGGAAAAGCCCATTTTTTGTGCATATCTTTTGGAGGAGATCCTAAATAAATAAAGCTATCATTAACATAACTGACAGCCTTGTTTCACCCCTGCTGAGACCCCCTTTTGTGCCTTGCTTCCCTGGTCCTCGTGAGTCTCAACCAGGTCCTCGACCTTCTGAATGTCATCCACACATCTCACTGGCTTCTAAGCTATGTGTCACAATAATACGAATCTCTCCTCCACATAAAACCATCATCATTTCAGCCGAAAGACGTCCACTGCTGGACATAGGCCTCCCACAAGCATCGCCACTTCGACCGGTTCTGTGCTTTCCGCATCCAGCGGATTCCTGCGGCCTTCACAAAGTCATCGGTCCATGTTGTGGGAGGCCTTCCAACGCTACGTCTTCCGGTACACGGTCGCCACTCCAGAACCTTTCGGTCCCATCGGCCATCTGTTCTGCGAGCAATGTGCCCTGCCCACTGCCACTTAAGTTTGGCAATTCTTCGGGCTATGTCAAAACAATACATAAAACCTTACTAGGAGTATTTTCTAAGACAAAAACTCGCGCGTTTAAAATGTACCTAATAAGGATCGTAAGCTCAAGCACGCGCCAAGCTGCATCAGAACCAGAGCTATTAACACGCGCGTCTACAAGCCGCATCGCCGCGTCGGTTAGCACCTGATCTTAGAACATGGACAATTAATGACTGCCTCCGATAAGTGTGATTATCTAAATGCATTAATTAGAATACCCACGCCAGCATTGGAATAAACAAGTTATTTTTATAAACTAAACACATCGATATTTTAATGCGCCATGTGCAAGGGTTGGTGCCTCCCCCTTCTGCGTCCTGTGACACAATATCTGAGATTACAGAAGTCGCGTTCATGATAACCATTGTGAATATTTACCAGAGCTAAAAATCATATCTGCATACTGTTGAAACTGAGTAACTCTAACTCTTAACTCTTTCTCGAATTTTAATACTCGTATTTAGAATGACCGCAGTTCTCTACTGCCAAGACTGCAAGCAAGCTTTCCGCAAACCTTAATTTACATTTTTTGCAATCCAGTTGTTCGCCTGTATTTACCACACTCAATCTTTTATAGAGGTCTTTGAGCCTAGAGTTAATCCAGCCAAGTTAGAAGATTACTCTTCTAACTTGGCTGGATTAACTCTAGGCCCAGGTATCAACGGGATAATTTTTTAACGCGACATTTTTTTATCGCGTACTGAATTTTCAACTCTCGGTGTTGAGCCGAGCATCGAGAATTCAACAGAGTGCATCCAAACGCGTCAAAAAATACACTGTTGTATTTTCAACTCTCGGCACTAAGCCGTGCGGTGAAAATCAAGTGCGCGATAAAAAAGACGCCCGTGGGTACGAAGGCTAAAACCGTAAATAAACACAAAAAGCTTCCACAAACAGGCGCAACACGACAGCGCGACGCGACTCTGGCTAGAAGAATAATTTCTATGAAGATTCTCGGAAATTGGAGCCTAAACATGGAACTCATGAAAGTGCTTTCCACAGAATCAGAATCAGAATTTATCTGTCAATCTGACTGCATAATTACACCCTACGCTAAACAGAGCCTTACAAGTAGCAGGTGCACCTCTAAAGTGACACTTCTGCATCTATCTACTTAGTACCACGCAGATGCGCCCGCGTCGCACCTGCCAATCTCGGCGCGCAGGTGAAACTGTGTTTACGTTTTTTTCAACCCCGCGCTGCGACCTCCACGAATGAACGATTAATAACGTTACTTTGTTTAGTTTAATTGGGAGTTTAGGGTTGATCAAGTATTTGACGTTTTTGGTGGTGAACACTGACGTGGAGTGTGATATTTTTGACAGTTGCTTCGGTGAAATGTCAAAAGTTGTGAAAGGTGTCATATTTGACAGTTATTTTTCAGTCTTTTTTAACTTTTATATAATCTTTTACTCTTAGGTGGGAAAAGGGTGTCTATTAGCATATTATGAATAACTATAATTAATAACTATAAAAAAAGTATTTGGAAACTTTCTAAATGCCTTTTTTATACTTAAATTGGTTACAACATCAAATTCAATGTGAATTTGATGTTGTAATCATTTTAGGTGTAAAAAAGGCAAATACTTTTTTACATCTAAAACTAAATATTCGGTGTCACAATATTAATTATTGCATTTCATAATCAATATTTTAGTTCCCTAGTTAGCCACATTTCTTATTTCCATACAGTAATATTGCCAAATTAATAAAAAAAGCGAAATATTTGACATCTATTGCGACATTGCCCACTTTCAAAATAAACGCTCTTAATATTTTATTTTTTAGGTTTGCGATTGTTTTATTTGCGCTAACTTTGTAATGTATCAATCCATGAGGTGGATTATTTTATGAAACGATTTATTTGCGGCGGGTTGTCTACCGTAACAATTAAAAGTAACTAACTTCTGTAAGTTTTTTAAATTTATTTTTTCACCTTTTACTATGATACCTTTTAACGCCAAACATTAATCTAAAGTGAAAGTAGCAGTCGAGAAAGTTAAATGTAATTTTTTCTAATATATTGCACAAAACTACATACAGTGCGTTCAAAACTTATGAGCGATCCTCCAAAAAGTTGGCAACGTCGCAAATAGCTGTCAAATATTTACCTTTTTTGATTAATTTGGCAATAATACTGTATGGAAATAAGAAATATGGCTAACTAGTGAAGTATAACACTGAATTTGACGTCGTTAGAAAGCTTCCAAATCCTTTTTTTACATCTAAAACTAAATATTCGGTGTTACGATATTAATTATTTCATTTCATAATCAATATTTTAGTTCACTAGTTAGCCATATTTCTTATTTCCATACAGTAATATTGCCAAATTAATCAAAACAGCGAAATATTTGACAGCTATTTGCGATGTTGACTTTCTGTATGAACGCTCTTAACCCGTGACACAATTGGTAGCACTGAATTTTGCAGTCATGTGATTAATAGTACTGTTCTATTGTAACGGCTAGGGCTGCGCAGGGTAGGCCGCGCAGGCCATTAACGGTTAGGAAGAAAGTAAAACAGCTAGACAAGTTAATACATATATTTTACACACTGTACTAGTTGGAGATTACACGGCTAGGTCGCGGTAAGGTCACACTGATTTGTTCTGAGCACTAACACAGTAAAATTGGAAGGGTACCGTCCTTGGTAGCATGGGGTAGACGCGGGGACCTGCTCAGCACAGGCTCCGCTGTAGGCCGGACGGCCCTAGCACGTCCGCTGCCGTAGAGGTCGCCTGTCAGCACAGGCTCTCGGCGGTAGGCAGGCTTAGCATGTGGTAGTAGACGTCAGCAGTCGTAGAGCTCGCCTGTCAGCACAGGCTCTCTGCAGTAGGCAGGCCTTCGTCAGACCTCAGTAGCGTGCAGTAAGCCACGCATGCAAGCAGCGTGCAGAATTGGGTAAGAAGTATTTTCTTCAGCCCGAACTGAGAGCCCTGGAAGCGCCATAGGGAGCGCGTGTTAGATGCGGTGCAAATATCAGCAAGCCGCATGCGATGTGCTAGCTTCTTCCCCTTTCTAAGCCAAGGAACGGTGTGGGAAGCATGGTAGGTGAAGCTCAATACATCGCAGCGGCTTACAGGCAGAGAGTTTGCAAACATAGCGTGGCACATTGACAGATGTAAAATGAGGTTAAGTTTGGCGAACACGCGAGCATAAAACACAATGCAATTATGACCATAGCAGATGGCTCGCTGATCGCTTGTAACACACAGTGAGGCCCTACACAGCCTAGATGCAGTAGCAATACATACATAGTACCATCTCCTGTGCACCGGATAACCCCCAGCCGCGTGTCCGACATTGACATACGGGAAATCAGAAACTACTTAGGTGATGAAATCTATATAGGTTATCCGGTGCAGAGGGTCTAGTATAAATACCAAAGTAATGTGGAACTCACCCTAGGTCGGGGCACAAGTAATCCTGATAATTAAAGAATACCTTCCTTTGTGTAAGCCAGCGGAAGTCGAAATGACCGAGCGTCCCTTGAATATTAGTGATGTACCACGTTTTTAGTGATGTGGTTAGTTACTTACTAATTGTGATTAATTACGGTTGAGACCTCACACAACGCTACACTATCAGTCGCCATTTTGAACTCTATTAGTATTGACACTAGAGTGCAAAATTCAGTGCTACCGAGACTGCATTATTCAGTAGTTTATTACTATGTAATTGGACGAATGACATACTACCTTTGCACATGATACCAACATAGTCTAATTATCAATATTTTTCTTTTGATAACTGAAACATGTTAACGTGGAAATAGTAAAATAACAAGGTAGCTCCACCTGGCTTAATTAAAAATGTTTTTTATTTAGAGTACCCTATCACGCGAGGTCCCGGCGCGCGGCGCCATATCTTAACTCACGCGCATTCGGCTTTAAGTAACCTCTGTGGTACTGCACCTTTTGCCGCGCATTCTGCCGCCATTAAAAATGCTAATGTCATCGGACTCACGACGTCATAGACTCATAGTACGGTTAACCTGGTCAATACTGACTGGTGCAATTCTGATTTTTTGCATAATTATATAAAATCGCAAAACAATTTTTTTCCGGAATTATAATAAGTTTTATTTTTGAATATGATTAAAACTTATTGTCAGAGGCAGCTGAATATTAGTCTGGTCTAGCAATTCTCGAGGCTCAGTCGCAAAATGACGACTTAAACTGTGTCCAAATAAACGTATTTTTTCTTTCTTTCACTTCTCAAAATGTCCACTGGCAAAGAATGTCTCTTTAGCAAAATGTCCATTTCGTAAAATCACCATTTCTCAGAATGTCTCTTTCGCAAAATGACCATTCCGCAAAATGTTCCTTTTACAAAATCACCATTTCTCAGAATATCTCTTTCGCAAAATTACCACTTCGCTAAATGTTCCTTTTTCCAATGCACATTCAATCCTTCAAATCAGTTTAAAATCGGTCAAGTGCGGGTCAGATTCGCGCACATACGACATTATTCGTTGAAAGAAACAGGTAACGTGCATTATGTTTCCACAGACACCATACTTATTTTCATACTTATTGTTTTAAATACATAGGATGAAGAATGCATGAAACATTACCACATTTCGTTTACGCATAGAACAACAAAAAAAAAACTACAACTGCTGCATCTACAAACACATCGTCCACCTAATGCCGTACGCATACCGCATGTGACATTCCCAATATAGTCACAGCCACACGGATAGACATACGGATACTTTTTACTTGTATTCTAAGCGGTGAGCAGATGGAGGGTTACAATAATTTATGCTCACATAGAGAACGGGACAACAGGTGTCTTCAAATATGAATTCTTATTTGTTTTAGTTTTTTTTGGAATATGTTAACGATAACATGAGTTTTAACTTAACTGTCTTGTTTCGTTACTTTGTTGCTTTGTATCGAGAAGTTGTAATGGCCGAGCGTCTTGAAAAAGACAAATTCAATGTCAATAAAAGGCCATAGGGAAGGGGATATCTAGGGGACGGACAGCAACACATAAGTTTCGATCCTGTGGGAATATCGTGATAAAAAGTATCCTATATGTGCCATTTTCCATCCAAATCCGTTCAGCCGTTTTAGCGTGAAATCGTAACAAACAAACTCACTTTCACATTTACTTATAATATAAAGTTAGGAAGATACTATTCTTCTATTATGATAAATATGAGAAAATTCGTGACGGTGATTGTAACGTAATCACATAAGCTGAGAGCAGTGGTAGCCTAGTGGTAACGGCCGTGACTTACGAGTTATAGGTTATAGGTTCGAACCCAGACAGGCGCTGTACTTCATGTAAATTATTTCATCACCACTGCTCTCGATACGGTGTAGGAACATACCGTAAGGAAATGTCGTCGTAGTACGAAAAAATTTAAGACATGTGACATCTACAAACCCGCATTGGGCCCGCGTGGTGGAATACGGCCCACTCTCTTTGACCGAGAGGAGGCCTGTGTCCCAGCAATGGGAACATTACTTATAGGCTGATTATGCACATAAACTGCTGATCCCATTTTGATAACAGTTAGCACACAGATAGATCATATCCTGGATTTACACATAAAATACTTTATATGCAGTTCCAATTTTTTATTTTTTTTTATCTTATTTATTTAAGGGATTTTTGTACACATATGTGACGATGTCAATCCCATCGTTCTTTTCCACATAACGACTAAATAAATTAACTTATAACACAAAACTTAACTTGCCGCCGCCGTCAAATTGTTGCTGCGCATCGTTTGAGGTCAGGACATATTCCACTAAACAACTTTGGTTATCTCATGAGAAAATCGGACTCTCCTAACTGTGAGGTGTGTGGTAAAACAGAGGATGCACAGCATGTGTTGGTGGAATGTGTCCGATATACAAGCAAAAGAAATGTACTTTTCAACGCGATGAAATTGTCGGTAATGGATGTTGGAATGTTTCTTTTAATTTTTTGAATTGTTCTTTGTTTTATCTTTTTATTACGGACGCTTCTAACGTGCACGTCTTTCTACATTGTTCTCACATGTATAATTTCAACATGAATGATGTAACCAATATTTTGTAACAATTTTTGAAGTGAAAACTTCTTTAGCATCGTTGTGATTTGAAAGTCGATGAAACGAAAAAGCGACAGTAAAAAGAGACAGACACATAAATTCATAAGATTTAACGTGGGAGAAAATGAGATGGAAATTTTTGAAGGTTTCATTTCTACCACGTGTGAATTGCACACATGTTTTTTTTATTTAAAAGAGTGTCCGTGGAGTTTCTTGCCCGTTCTTCTCCATAGGTACCTACTACGCTTTGGAATGGGCAACTAGCTTCATACCTATTTCTGACTGACCGATTCCTTGACAATTCAAAAGTGCCTGTAAATGGTTTAATTGAAATAAATGGTTTGAGTTTGAGTTTGAGTTTTCATGGTATTTTAGCTAAACCTACATCTGAAGCAGTTTCTCTTGAAAACAAGTAAAACCGTGGGCAGCAACTATCGCGTTTATAATTGCCCTAATTTTGGGTCAACTAGTAACAGCTTATCACTGTTTGACCTTCCTATTATTTTAACTATTAATAATAAATACATTCGCCCAATCGTGCCTATCAGGGACTAATTAATTCCGTTATTGATGAACTATTTATAGGCTCTCCAGTTGCCAACTCTTTTGACCTTCTTGGTGTTTTTAATTTCAGTATAACGAAAGTCCAATTATTTTATAGACAGAATATCTATCTATAATGGGTAACTATCTCCAAATATGACAATCATTGTCATTTTGACAGTTCAACAACATCCAATACGTTACTTTAGTCGACGTTGACGGAAATGCATCAGCATATTTTATATTTCATTTATTTCAAAATTCTTTTACAATACTAATTTATTATAAATTATTTAATTTTTTCTTTAAAAAATTTGTAAATCAGCCAATAATGTTCCCATTGCTGGGACATAGACCTCCTCTCTGTGAGAGGGAGTAGGCCGTAATCCACCACGCGATCCCAGTGCGGGTTGGTAGGTGTCACATGTCTTCGAATTTTTTGGTTCTAGGACATGCCGGTTTCCTCACGAATGTTTTCCTGGAAGCAGTGGTGGTAAAATAATTTACACAAAGTAAAGCGCCTGTCTGGGTTCGAAACTACGACCTTGCAACTCGGTAAGTCGCAGCCGTTACCACTGGGCCACCACTGCTCTCGGACGGATATGCATATGGGTTGAATTATCAAAAAGAGCGATGGTCATTCATTCATTGGTCACGTTCGGGTCGGCAGGATTCAGCACAGGCCGGGCGGGAAAACGAAATGTATATTTTGCCGCCCAGCTATGCCGTAATCGTGCCGAATCATTCCATCCGAACAAGTGTGTAGCATGCCTAAAAATATCATTTATAAACATGAACCGTGTTTGGAATTTAAGGCTTAGCATTTGTCGACTTCCCAGATAACTATCTATCTCTAAAACCTAATAGGCAATCAAGTGGTGAGAGCAGCGAGTTGTAGGTCGTTGGTTCGAACCCTGACTGGCGCTTTACTTTGTGTAAATTATTTCATCATCACTGCTCTCAAAACGGTGAAGGAAAACATCGTGAGGAAACCGGCATGTCCTAGAACCAAACATTCGAAGACATGTGACATCTACCAACCCGCACTGGGTCCGCGTGGTGGATTACGGCCCACTCCCTCTCACAAAAAGGAGGCGGCCTGTGTCCCAGCAATGGGAACATTATAGGCTGATTGATTATGCCATGCATTCATAAAACAAACGAGCCGATTCCATAATATCTAAGCTATCCACACCTGTTGTAAGTAATTTCTTACTTTACATTATAAATACCAAATTCCTAATACCGGCAACACCTTGGGGCTATTTAATCTTGTCTATTAACAATTATGCTAAACACATGTTAGGGCTACAATAATTATAATTATCTATGTAGGTGCCTACTGTAATAACTTCCAACTACAAGCTTTTGCGGGAACTGGAGACTTTATTGTCTATGTAATAAATGGCATTGTGGAATGGTAGAGATGCATTTTAAAGTTGTATAATTTTGCATAGTAATGCAATGGACACAATTATAGTTTTTACTTCAACTTAATGTGCGAATAGATATTATAATGTATTAGAAGGAAGAGTTTAATCATTGAAAGTTAATAAGTACACCCACAAAGTGAATTGTAGAAAAAACTGTGACGATGGCATGTGATGTGACTATTTACGGAAGTTTTTTAGAAACATAAGCTGTTCCCATATAATAGCCTTTACAAATAATTGCTTACTAAACAGGGTTTAAAAATTAAACGAAAATAACATAATAACTGAAGTAAGTAATACATAAGCGAAAAGCTTTTGTAATGACAATGAGACCAACTAAGTTCGTCACCTTTAGAGTGACCTCTAAGTGCAGAAAGATCTCTGAACACTGACATAGGTCGTCAAGCCATTTATTTTATAAGTTTTTAAAAGTAACTTAAAATAATGGGTTAACGACCCATGCTACTAACCATTTATATAATTTATCCTTTAAATTCTAAAATACGGCTATGTTTCTACGAGTTACGACAAAATATTTATCATGATTAGATGCTTGCCCGTCCAATCTAAAACATGCACAGCAGCTTCCTTAATTAACCTAATAAATAGACGATTTTATTTTTTCCTCTATCAAAGTATAGCAGGTGCTGCGCTCGCGCACGAGTCAGGTGCGTTCGGGCATCTTCGGCACCATTCGGTTTTATGATCGGGTTCTAATTGATTGCGTAAATCACTTTAGGGAGTACGCTACGGTCGCTTGTATTCCGTTTTTATCCCCCGACGCAAAAAGAGGGGTGTTATAAATTTGACCGCTGTGTCTATGTCTTTCTGTGGCACCGTAACTCTTAAACGGGTAAAACGATTTGAATGCGGTTCTTTTTACTTGAAAGCAGGTTTTCTAGCGATAGTTTTTAGACATGTTTTATCAAACTCAGTTCAGCTGTTTGAAGATTATCAGCTCTTTTCTAGTTGATAAATGGATGTGAGTATCTTCCACAGGTCTGATCGATTTGAAAATTGGTATTCTGTCACTTCAATAATAATAGAAGAACATGGTAACCTTGAATTGATGCTGCAGCATCACCTGGAATTTGCAGGATACCCAACTCTCTTACCAACTTACAGCACAGGTATCGTGTTTGGGCTCATTGGAATGGTCTCAATGAATAGGTTATAGATAGATGGTGAACAAGGTCTGGTGATGAGTAGGAAACAGAAATGAGGAAATGTTTGTGTCGGAGGTTTTTTTTAATTTTAACTGTTAAATAATCACAAAAGTATGAAACAAGAAAATATTTCAGACAGAAATCAAGACATAGGTACAAAAATAGTCACCTACAAAATTATAATGGCATGCGACCACGGCTTTACCTTGACCATTTCTGTACCTATGTCTTGATTTCTGTCTGAAATATTTTCTTGTTTCATACTTTTTAGAACGTGATTTTTCAGCAGTCGGGTTTTAGTTTTTGATCTTACTTTTTATTTAAATTATTTTGGGGTTATAATTTCGTGATAAAGCATTTGAAGAGCAGCTTTAATTAATTTCTTTTGTTCGAACATAGCACAGTATCACTTTTGCTTGTTTTTAACAATTTAAACATATTTACTTAGAAAATATTAAATATTATACATATTTGTAATGTGCTCGTCAAGCCCTTACATTTGATACCCAAAATGGCAAAAATAAAATTAATTACGTCGTGACTTTATGTCCTCTGGAGGGCGCCATATTGTCACATAGCCTATGACCAGCGGACGATCAAGACGCTTCAATGATACCTCATTTGTCAAATTATGATAGGTAATTTAGAAGTTATGAGGTAACAGATGAACATAAAGTCACCAACATTTTGACATACAGGTCAAATGTTGCTTTCCTTTTTTTTTGTCGGGTAAAAATTGTACTTACTTGTTTCACTGTGACAAAATCACGGAGTACAAATAAAAAGTTATCGTCTTAAGGTAACTTCGCATGTGCGTAATTATTGTAAGGTTGGTTTAGAGTCTAAACTTTAGACTAAAACTTTAGACAATTTTGTCTCGATGGGTCCTAGTTTATCATTTATAACTGCCAATTACAGCTTTATGTAAGCGGGCACGCCCTTTTTTTTAGATATTTGGTTCTGTTTACGTTTAGTTTCTATTTATTTTTTAAATAATGCTTGAGTATAGTTCTCGATGTTTTTGGTTGGTATATTGGCGTGTGCTAGCTGACATATGGCCAGTAATTTATCATTTGAATTATGTTTTGTGTTGCATAATG
Source organism: Agrochola litura (assembly GCA_949152395.1). NCBI lineage: Eukaryota > Metazoa > Arthropoda > Insecta > Lepidoptera > Noctuidae > Agrochola > Agrochola litura. The sequence continues at coordinate 20,271,979 of OX424508.1, read as the reverse complement.
TAAGTTATTTTGTATACTATTGTATAGAATCATTCTCTAACTTGAACAGACAGTTGTGCTGCTGGGGAGTTTGTTGCGCCAGTTCTTCTTCCCAGCTAAAGGCACTAGGAAGTGGTGAAGGGTGGGCGTTTTTGGGGGACTGTCTTATGTAATTTTGACGTTCGAAAAGAGCTGATTCTCAGCCTAGTTTGAATAAATGACTTTTGAATTTTGAATTTTTAAACGAATATAGAACCAGAATCACAAAAGATGGTTCACTCCGCATTTTAGGGATGAAGCTACAACCTACATGTACGCGGCGGGCCCGTCTTGTCGGGCCAATTCGGTGAGTGTAACGTAGTCAGAAGATATAAGAGTAAGCCGACGTCCGCACGGACGTAATAAAACCGCGGCGGGATTTTATCGCGCACTTGATTTTCAACTCTCGATATTAAGCCGAGGCGTTGAAAATCCAACGCGCTGGGACGTACTCTCGCGTTAAAAAAACACACTGTTGGATTTTTAACGCTTCTAACACGCACGTCTTTCTATATTATTTTCACATGTATAATTTCAACATGAATGAAGTAACCAATATTTTGTAACAATTTTTTATTTAAAAGAGTGTCCGTGGAGTTTCTTGCCCGTTCTTCTCCATAGGTACCTACCTACTACGCTTCGGAATGGGCAACTAGCTTCATATTTCTGACTGACCGATTCCTTGACAATTTAAAAATGCCTGTAAATGGTTTAATTGAAATAAATGCTTTGAGTTTGATAATACACTATAAATACGGATTCGCAGTGCGCCCGGCGTATATGTATATAATGTTCTGTGCCTTCGCTTGTCACCATTGTTAATAGTCTATACCATGGACAAGTGATGTTGAAACGTCGGGCGTGAGTAAATTCATATATTTGTCGGGGACGGGTATGTGGCTCTTTCGTTATTATCAGCGATATTTTAACTACTGTGGGCGTAGTGCGGGTAGTGTTGGTCAAAGCGCAAAAGAAAAACCGTTTGCAGTTCAGATTACATTTTAATTTACTATCAAATTAATCACACTAGCTATGTAAATTATACACACACTGGGTTGGACGGCGTTTATTAAAATCACAAATTAACACAATGATCACAAATTACAATCAACACAATAACTGAGCACCACGAATCGAGAACAGTTCCGCGACGTCTTAGCTCCGATGCGATTCGAGGCTGAATCTCCTCCTCACTGTGGCCTTAAAGCATCACGACTCTGTAGAAGCGCGTGCTTTAGGTGTGGGTAGATCACGTCCTGTCACCAGCGGCGCGACACGACTAATGACCGGATCCGACATATTTACTATACATAGTTTTTTTTTTAAATAGTTTTCTTTATTTCGTAATCCCCTAGTGGAATTTATCTAAGTCCATAGGTGTTTCCACGGCATCACAGTGGGCCTTAACAGAATACCAGCGCTGCGGTATTTATTTTTTAATTATCGCCGCATTATGCTGAGATAGGAGCCTTTTTGGCCTCGCACAGGTCGTTTATTTATACTTTATTGTACACCACAAAAACACATAACAAAAAAATAAATCAAACACTTCAAAATATACAATGGGCGGCCTTATCGCTTTCCGCGATCTCTTCCAGGCAACCTTGGAATGGACAGTGATTTGCCTGGACATAAAAATGGGGCTGTCGTTGGTGCAAATAATAAGTATACAATATACTAGAATAGATACACAGATATATACATATCCTAAATAATAAATACATACATACTTACTAAAAATATATAAGCAACAAAAATATATGAAAACTATATGAGAACAAGATTACAACGACAAGTAATGTTCCTTCACGAGTCTCTTAAATACGGGTAACGCTTGCGCGCGTTTTATTTGAAATTGGAATGCATGTTGCATGCATGTTATATGAACCGAACTTCTTTAGCTATACATTATAGTCACTTTTAAGTAAATCGGCTGCTGTCGACATGCGATAAACGAAGACCTACTTTTTTGACGAAAGCGGACTTGAAACATAGGAAAGGTTACGATGATGATGTATGTGTCCCTGTTCGTCGTAAATCGGCTATGTTCGGCTGTTGTCGGCACGTGAGCGGCGTGTGGCGCAGTCAGCCACCTGTTGTGTCTGCGCACCCTCCCTGCATATACAGGATGATTGTAAAAGTAATGAGCAGAGGTTGTAGGTATAGTGTCTTTTGTACTTCTTTGTCTTAAAGGACACTCGTTCAAGTGCAAGGATCTGGTGGACGTCTATATCTACAATTTTATCCCAGACAGCCTGCTTTTCCCCATCCAAAAGCTAAGTGGAAAATGTAGGGGCTGCTCAGCATACTATCTATGTTCTATGTTATGGGGTTTGGTTTCCGCACTTAGTCCGTCAGGTGGACCGTTGTGCGTGGGCCATGGCGGCCGTTTAGTGGTTATTCCAACCAGCCCACCTCCCTCCAGAAGTTATTAAAACTCCTGGTCTGTTCAGAACATCAGTGAAAGATCTGGGTGACCTGAGGGTTTCTGTTCTAATCTGGGTGACGCCTGTGCATTCGAAGAGCACGTGCGCGACGGTTTCCTCAGTCTCCATGCATGCCCTGTACAGAGGACTGTCCGCTCAGCACACTATACAAGTGTACAGTAGCTATAAATAAAACCCATTCTCTTCAGATCGTCGGTCAAAAGCCTTTGCAAGTTATTATGACTCCAGCAATAAGCTAGAGTCCTTGAACGAATGTGTTGATAATTATTCTCATTTTCAATCGAGAAATTAATAATCCTCATCATCATTATCCTTATTAGGAAGGTAAATCCGATTATACAAGTATAAGTGATCGAACTTGTTTTTAATTGTGAAGACCTCCAATTACTTAGCGCTATATTTAAACAACTCATTACTTTTTTACACTAGTTCAATGAATCAACGTTTAATTACAGTCCATTAAATTTTTAATGGTATCATATTAATCGTAGGTCGATTTTTCATCTACGTTATACTAACCGAACTTCTACATATATTTAATCTGTACTTATTATTATAAATTAAAATCGCTTTTCGTGTCTGTGTGATCGCGATGTTCTTCTAAACTACGCAACGGATTTAGAGTGATTATCCGAAAGGTTTATGTTTATAATACATTAATATTATACTTGTATATAATAAAGAAATCTCTATGTTTTGTCAGGTCGTAAATACCGTAAATCATCTATAAGTACCTGGGCGACTGAGCTCTGCTCTGGTGAAAATAGAGAATGCTCATTTAATAATAAAGAAAAGTTCTTACTAATCCATGTATAGTAACCTACTTATTCCATGCTGCCATGATAGTAGGTACTTACTAATTCCATGCTGCCATGTCATTATTCATTATCTTGTTGTAAACTTTGGGCAACCGAGCTCTGCTCGGGTGAAAATACGGAAAAAAAACAGTACAATAATAATAAGGCAACTTTCATCGAAATCGTTAGAGCCAATTTCGAGAACGTGAGTACAAATATATAATATACAAATATTGCTCGTTTAATAGTATAGGTATGGTATGATAACTTAATGTTCACAAACTCAACAGCAAACCAACATTGTGCATTTCAGTGCCCTGACAGGGTTCATGTACAAAAACCGACAGTAAAAAATTGTAAAATGTGTGATGTGCATGAGAGCAAATAAATAGGATAAATTGCAACCAATCAATAAAATTAAAATTGTCAAATGGCTGAAATTGATGCAAGCATCGGAATTACTTCCAACTCGGTATCATCCTGTATGTCTCGCGCGCACCTGCTGTTTTCCCGCCTTTTTTCTTTTTTTTCCTTTGTTTCCCCATCTTTAACCCGTCTTGGCAAGTATAATAAGCCAGTATGTATTATGGTAGGTCATTTGACATCAGTATCTTAACCTTTTTAATATGTTATTGTTTTTTGCACCGGAACTGGCTCGCATTCTTCGAATTATCCGAAACGTCGCGTGGTAGGGTTGGTGAAATTGCTTAATTTATTTCTTTATTTGCAAAAGATGGTTTCATATCTTTCTTTAGTGATTAAAAACACGTTCTCGATTATTTTCCTTTACCGTAAGCAGCAAATGAAGATATTCCTAAATACAATTCTCTTTGCAAATGGTGTTATACTCCATAGGTTTAGGTAGTTAAATAAAGGTAAACAAACCGTAAAAAGAGTTTTTATAGATGACACTTTCTTGTTTAAACATACGATAAAACCAAATTAAATTTATTTTAGATTTTTATAATAGTTTCCTCTTTTAATAATTTATGTTAAACTTTATAATTTATTCTTAAACTACTCTTCGTATATGTAACTGCTTGAACACAATTTTTAGTTAGATTTATTATAATATTTTGTAATCTGCCTATTGTAAAGAGCCCAAATTCTAAACGTCAACGAATTATAACGTTGCTAAATTGAAGAGTACAACTGTGGTGTAGCATGACAACTAAGTGACAGGTATTACTTTTAGTCGGTTACTTGACAGCTGTCTCGTAACGTGGTTTTTTTTGTTTACCTTTATTTAACTACCTAAACCTATGGAGTATAGTTATCTGCATAAGTGTACAGTGTACACAGTTGAGCATTGAGTCAGAAGTTACAAATTATAACAGGCATAATAAACATGTTAGAAATGCATGCTTAAGGTAAACATTACTGAGGTTAATACACCAGCAAAAACATAATAGGATGCAGTTTTCTCAGAACCCAGTAAGTTTACTCATCTCTGACGTCACTTGCCATGTTTTTGTTAAATAAGCCGTCAGCCTCCTTAGCACAAATGCGTGGTAATAAATGATTTCACGTCCATTCAACGCCTCTCAATCAGTGAACGTCAAAATTGTCGATACCACGCCGGTATCAAAGTGCCGACAGATACCAGATACTGATATTGTAATGTAGGCTGATACTACAGGGGCGGACTAGGGCGAGGATGGGTGCATTCGACGATGGTGCTGTTCGGAAGATGTTTTATTGAATTATTGCTTTAATGTACTGTCTTCATTTGAGCAAGTTCGTTACTTGAAGTTACGTTACTAACTCCTGACCAGTGGTCAACCTGAGTGAAAATAAACTTAAACATTAAAAATATTGCTTGCTAACTTTTAAGTGATCATATAAAAATACAAAACATGTAGTAATCTAGCATAAACATAGATGTTATTGCCAAAGCACTAGGTATAATTATTTTTATATTAGTAATAGTACAAATTATGTTGACATCCACTCCTGAACAAAACAGGTTCACAGTGAAAGCTATAAGGTACAGTCCACCGTCATCAATTCACTGTCATTAATAATTGACTATCAACTGTACCAAAGCAACAGTTCATGAAATTAACAACAAACAGAAAGCTCTTAAAAAAATACATCATTCCGTATGTAAAATTTCTACATTTATATCTGTAATTTTTATGGTGTACTTAATAAATAATATTCTATCTATCTATCATTCCAGAATATCTAGTTGCATCCGACTGCAAGCGACTCTTTTCACACCCACCATTGACTACCTGAATCCGGCCCTGTCCTCTTCTGTCAGTCTAGCAAGCTCCCACGAAGCTACAAGTCCCGACAGGTTGAGAAACCAAGTTCATAGACCCCAAATAAAATGACAAAAAGCGATCGCTCGGTTGTAAGCACGCGTGGAAAAAAAATTAAAAACCGTCTTAACAGACTGATTAAGTAATTTTTGCGCAGATTTCAATGACTCGCGATTATTTGCTCTGGGAAAAACATTAAATGATTCGTACTCATTTGCACTTTTTTGGGCTTTAAGTTGGCGTGTGCTAGACTCGGAAACACAGGTTGTCGGTTTCTGCTATTGTTTTTGACAACTATTTTAGTGTTGTACCTAGTAAATTGCATTAGTTTTACGCTAAACTATTAACGTAACGTAAGATAAAAGCCATTTTTTGTAGTGAAAACTTCTTTAGGCGCGTTGGGCATTTTTGGGACAGGAAAAAACAATTGAACTCGAGACACCGTTACCGACACCTCATTTTTGTAAACGCGATTGTGCTCTTTATTTATATTACGTTACGGATCAATGTTCTATGCAAGTATTTTTACTTTAAAGGTTTTGGAAGTATTTTTTTTTAATTGTTCAAGTTTTCACTTCTGTCGACACTCCCGGAATGCCACTGTTTTTTTAATAAATAAAATTAACAAAAACTAAGTATGTAAAAGTAGATTTATGTGAATTTCAACAAAAAGTAGGTAGGTACCCATAGACCTACCTGTGTAGTAATTAATTGATAGCGTTAAAACACGAGTATGTGTAATAATTATAATAGTTTTTTTTTATTGAAACTGTTCAAATATATTATTAATCTCTATTAATGTGTTCCGTGAACCGTAAGATAGAAGTCTCTGAGGTGTTTTTTTTTTTCATTAATACTTTAGTAGTTGAGAACAAAAAAAATAATCAATCTGCCTAGCCTTTTCCCAACTATGTTGGGGTCGGCTTCTAGTCTAACCGGATGCAGCTGAATACCAGTATTTTACATGGAGCGACTACTTATCTGACCTTCACAACCCAGTTACTGGGTCACACGATACCCCTTGAAAAGACTGGTTGTCAGACTTTCGGGCTTCTGATGACCCGTAAGTATATAACGACTGTCAAAGATCCAAGAATGACAGCCGGGACCAATCCGAGGTACGGAGGGGTCGCGGTATGTTAAGATCCACGGACTGACCGCGGCAAGCGTTGCTTAACCTGATCGATCGACCCGTGCAGCTGTTATTTCTAAGCCACGGGCCCCAAAAGACCGAAAAGTTTAGAACAAAGATCAAAAATAAACATAGCCACAACAATATGTTTTCTACTACTAAGTAATAATAAACAGCATATTAATACTATCACGTCGAACGTCAACAAAATCAAAAGTAAATAAATGAAGACTACATTTTATAGAAACCTAATAACATGGTTCTGAATTTCCAATACTCGATATAAAAGGGGCGACGTCGCATGACCTAAAGTTCCTCGAAGCGTAGGCTCCAATGAGTAACAACCTCTCTGAATCGCAATGCCAACGCCCAGCTCAAGTTTTGGCGCGAACCAAACGTCAAACATCAGTGTCTATGGTTGTCTATATGTTTTTCTCTAAACTTTTTTAGGAGGCAAAGGCACAAAAAGTCGCCCGTACCTCGCATCAATGATAGCCATTTAATGGCATTACGACGATAAAAAGCACTGACATCGATAAAAACTAAAATGTAGATCGTTTTGAAATGAGCATACGTGAGTTGTGTTTTTGTGCCGCCATATTGTTGTCGCTGAGGCGTTTTGTTTTGTTATTAAACGCTCCCCGCAGACAGGCGCGACGCGACACTGCGACGCAATTTTGGTAGAACAATTTCCATTAAGTTTTCATAGAAATTGTTCTACGCGCCTGTGTGTGACCGCCTTAACGTTGCAATTTCGAAACATGTTTAATGTTCTATTTAGAAAGAGTCCAGTTGCGGAATATTATGATTTATCGCTTTATTGTTCTTTCTGGAGCAGTGAATTTATTTTATGACTTATTTTATTTATATTTTAGAAAACTTGTTTAGTAGACACAACTGGGTTTTTAGATAAAGATAACGGATAAAGTCACACATAAATCATTTTAATTTAGACTAGGTTTTTTTTTTTAAGGAACTTTTAACATTAATTCCTTACCTGTCACTCACAACTAGTTAACTCATCATCTGTTACGACGCCTCATTGAGGTGGATAACAATTAAAATTCTTATAAGTTTATTTTATTTCTTAAATAAGTTACATTCTTGGTTTTTGTTTTCCAAAACTCCGCAACTCGAATACCGCTCGCTGACGCAGCCGTTAAGTCCTCACTTGTGCAGGTGACAGGGCATGCGGTGCAAGATGGAAGGTGAGCCATTGTCTGTGGAGAGATACCACATACACACCGGAGATCTGAGCCGTCCATGACCCCCTACTTGTGGAGGTTGTCCTTGCTGCGACCTACTTGGGTACGAAGTCTAGGTTTTTCAAGTAGGTTAGTTTTCTCTTGCCAAAGATCACATCTTTCGATGGAGGGGTTACCAAAATATAAGAAAATCACCTCAATAGCAAACTAAACTCACCACCTCAATATTGCAATCTAAACTACAAATATTCCTACGTCTCGTTAAATAGCATAGAGACATCCCTATTCTGAACTGAATAGCATTTCCGATTATTCTAAACGAGTATGTGGATCGATATAAATCTGTCGATTGCTATTTGCCAAGTCATCGGGGAATAAACTTTTTTTGACGATTACGCAAATCTCAGACACGCGAATGATCGATTTTAAATGCACAATTAGATTTGCGGAATCCATTACCATACCTATGTTTAAAAATATGGCGTGTCGGAATATTTTAATTTTTAAGGCCAGTGTACATCGATGTGTGATACCGGATATTAGATGTAAAAAAAAACACAAAATATGTATTTTTTTTTAGTTTTATGGAAGTCGTGAAATTTACATGGAAATATTTTAACGATAATCCTTATATTATAAGAAATATTAATAATTTTATACTTAATTGAAATATTTTAGGTAGGCACTTCGTTATAATTTAATTTAAACAACGACGTACGATGTATCTACGTATTGAGGTATGCTAAAAATAACGTAAAGACGCACACAATCGCGCATAGACGAGTCATTATTTAAATCGCTGTCCCTCAAAAGTAAAAAAAAACCTTAAATTTAAAATATTTTGTTCACTTTTCAGGTAAGTCTATCTAAATAATCTTCCTAAATAAAATGTTCATGGCTGACCGAAGTCTTTTTTAGTTTAAAAAAATTATGTTATCAAAGTTTACATTTCTGGGAACTCCTTGTTAAACTGGCTAGAACTAATCAGACATTGACAGTCGACTTATATCAACATACAAATATGATTTATGTAAAAAGTAACACCTAATGGCGAGGAAAACGAATCTGTTTTTCCTGAGGCAAATATGTTGAATTTAATGGAAAATCACCTTTGCTCTGCAGAGTAAAAGAGCCTAACTGCCTTATCAAATAGATAATACATTTAAAAACGCTAGACAAGAAACTGTTTTTTATTTAAGCCACTTTTTATCAGATGAAATAAGGAAAACTCATCGTATTCCCTAAATAAAATTAACTTCGGCTGACAGACATTCAATTCGTAATCCGCCTATCCTGTCCGTAACTTTTTTTTAAATATCAGTCCTTGACCATATGCTTATTATTTCTTGAAACTAAGTTCACCTGTACGTAGTCGATGTTACTATAGCATTTTTATCTGTAAACATGTGACGCCAGTTAAACTATAGTAACCTCGATTTCCTACCTCTAACTATAATAAATTAAAAATATTAATTTAAATCAACAAGCCTTTTGAATTTTAAGGCAATAAATTATATTTCTCACTAAAGCAGCGACAAAAGTAAATAAATATTCATTTCAACCGACCCCAACCATAATCTACCTCTTTTGTCGAACTAAATGCGTTTCGCGGTAAAACTTGAGTATCGTGTCAACACCGCCTAACATCTGTTATGCTTTTTTATAACGAATTTAAAACTGGCATAATAGACACAATGTGAAATAACACTTTTACTCTTACACGGAATTGAAAAAAAAAATCGTGATTATATAAAAAAAAAATGGAGAAACGTCCGGCTGTCGCAATGGCAGGGCTGTGTGATTTTATTGTAGCATAAAGTAGTATTTTATTGTAGTTTCGTAATAAAATTAATATAAATATTATTAAATTGTCATAGATTACCTAGCGGGAATTTAGGCTAATCCATTTTTGATCCGTGGCATAAAATAAATTTATCGCCCATTACCTGCTGCCCAAATAAAACCCTAAATTAATTGCTACAGTTTTCAGTCCTTCGACAGCTGCAAATATTCGGACATACAAATATTAGTTGCAGTTTTTGAGACACTGGTATATTTATTAGGTATCCCCAATTTACATTATAATAACAACAATTTTTTTTTTTTGTATTTTGTTATTCCAATTTTAACGTCTAATTTATATAAAAAATAAATAGTATTTATCTAAAAATCAAAAAACAAATTTGGTAATATTTTTCAAAATAAAAGCACAGGTTGTTGTTTTTTTGTACTTCTCCTTTTTCGATTCAATTCGGAATCTCGTCGTCAACCCTATCGCGCGACAATTAGCGCGTACCGTCGCGTCGTACTGAGTCAAGGGCAGTCACCGAGGCAGCTGGTTTCCTACTGAATTTTAATACGCTGCCGATTCAGAAACTACGACGCTATATTAGTTTACGACCGCTCCCGAGGTCACAACTCGAATTGTAGTCTTGTTACTATGCGCGATTTCGCGTGGAAAAATTTGATTATTCACAAATTTCGTATGTGCAGATATCTAATAAAAAAAAAATCGAGGATATCGTAATGTATGGTGCTCGTCGAGGTAAACCTTTACAGTAGTGTCAGTAACCTGATGTGTGCATAGCCATAGCGATAAGCAACTGGTTGCTATCTGGATTTTGGCAGAATTTTCAGTCGATTTATGTGGTATGTTTACACTCTTTAACTGACATTCATTTTGATACGCTCAAGCACAAAATCTTTTAAATCGGCGTTTTATTGTAGCGGATAAAATGTACCTACCTACAACAAAAATAGTAGCAGTGTCAAAATAATAGTAGAACTGTTTGCAAACTTTTTAGCCAAAATAAAATCAAAATTCAAAACATAAAGGCGTTCATTGATCGAATATTTTGACAACAATTTAAAATTGGAACGTTCCCGCCAAAAGCATTTAATTTTCAAAGGACGCATGGAAGCCATTAATATTTCTGTCAACATCGATCTCCTTTTGGATTAGCACGCATGAGGCGTGCCCAAACTTGTAACTTTCATATATTTACGCAAATAAAATTCACTTTCGATATTTCCTTACACAGAAACTTGCCTCCGGTAGGACTTGTAGATATGTAGAAATCCTTGAGACATAGGTATAAGATCAGTGTCATAGATAACACGCAATTCTATTTTTGAACATCTTAAACATCCAATATTTACTTGAACCACGTAATAAATTTTAATAAATGAGCGGAATTTTTCATTCATTGGCACGAGCGAGCGTATTCACTGTGAATTAAATGTTGGAGCATAAATTAACTAATTCTAGCATAGTAGCAGACGGCGTAATATTATAATGATATGGAGTAACTTATGTAGTTAATTCAAATTAATCCCCAAAAATTCTGGGCTCCGCGAGCTCCGTCCAAGGTCAGACGCTACGTAGCGCTTGAACTTTAAAAGCGCCCATTTGGTTTGAATTTATTTCAATATTTAAGACGATTTATAAGGCGTGACTGAGGAAATTCATTTCTGAGAGTTCTGATAAAAAGCACTTTAAACGTATGGACGTGAACCCAAAAGATGCACCTAGTAAACTTTTTAATTTATTTTACGTCGGGCACATACATTTTGGTAATGTTATGACTTACCACCAAAAACAACGTTAATTGCCGGCTACCCAGTTATTAAGATAATTAGATATATTTTTGTAACAAAGAAATGATGTGTGGTATTAGTATTTAAATTTTAGACACGAGTTTTGATATTATCTGTGATATAAACGCCTTCAATTACTTGTTTAACATAGCATTATATAGTTTTTGTATAGTTTAATGTACCAAATCGTCGCGAATTTGCGTCGTTTTTAACTGACTTCCAAAAAGGAGGAGTTTTTTTTAATGTATGTCCACCGATTTCTGTCATTTGTGGACCGATTTTGAATTTTTTTTTTTTTTTTGAAGGGTATGCTCGCAAATTGGTCCCATATACATTTTATTAACTTTGCTTGGGTAGTTTTTGAGTTAGCTACAAAATACGTATTTTTTTTCCACTTAGTATGTAGATGATGAAGTTCCTGTCACTGGTAGCAGGTAGTGGTATTCGAATGTGTGTGGGGTACGTACCACAACTAAAAAGTGAAAAATAAAAACTTTTTACAAAAAAAAAAAGAAAATTTTTTTTGGAAGTCGGTTATTTTTTTTTTTGTAAAAAGTTTTTTTTTGCTGAAATATTCACATATCTGAGCATCAAACTACCAGTTATTAATTAAGTACACAACGTAACATAACATCACGCCTTGTTTCCCTGAAGGGTTGGGCAGAGGTGTCCCTGTAGCAGGTACACCCACATTTCGCCAGATATGTTTAAGTCCCATGTAATAGGGGGCGAGCCTATTGCCATCAACCGGGCACAAATCCAGACTCCGAGCTGCTACTGAGAAATTTCAGATAGAAATACCCAATAACACTTTGCCCAACCCGGGAATCGAACCCAGGACCTCATGTTGAGCATGAGGTCCTGGGTTCGATTAAGTAGTAGTTCCCAAAACCTTAAACGTAACCATTGACCTAAACCAAATATGTAGTTAGGTTACTTACGTCCGCAAGAAAAAAAATAAAAAAAATTGACAACAAATCAATTTTCATCTCCCGACGCAAAAAGAGGGGTGTTATAAATTTGACCGCTATGTGTGTGTGTCTGTCTGTGGCACCGTAGCTCTTAAACGGGTGAACCGATTTGAATGCGGTTATTTTATTTGAAAGTAGATTTTCTTGCGATGGTTCCTAAAAACCATCGCTAGAAAACCTACTTCTTCTTCTTCGTCTTCGGCTGAACCGATTCTGATAAAACATGTCTAAACATGTTTTATCAGAATCGGTTCAGCCGTTTGAATAATATCAGGTCTTTTCTAGTTGATAAATGGATGTGAGTAATTTCTTCCACAGGTCTGATCGATTTGAAATTTGGTATTCTGTTACTTCAATGATATTAGAAGGACATGGTAACCTTGAACTGATGTTGCAGCATCACCTGGAATTTGCAGGATACCCAACAACCTAACCAACTTACAGCACAGGTATCGTGTTTGGGCTCATTGGAATGGTCTCAATGAATAGGTTATAGAGAGATGGTGAACAGGGGCTGGTGATGGAGTAGGAAAGAGAAATGAAGAAACGTCGGGGGTTTTTTTAATTTTTAATTTACATTCAAACTTGTAATTATCCAAGACGAAGAAGAGTCCAAGACCCAAAACAGGCATCTCAACAGAAAGTTAATTAATTAATTTTTATTAAAAACTATTTTTGCTTTTAAACTCGATTTCGTTTTCATTATTTATATTTTTACACAATGACATTTATATTGGAATAAAGTTACCCATTCACACGACGACAAATATACGCGACGACTTTAATGGCCCTTTCGCAGATAATAACGATTTAATTTGTCGCGATTGAAATATGGAATTGACTTTGACTGGTCGTTATCCTTATTATTTTGTTACTTAATTAAACTGTTATTTTCACAAGTAGTTTAGAAGATGAACTAGTTCTTATATTTATGTCTTATGTTTGATAGTTTACTCTAAAGCTGGGCCAATAAATAGGGCTATTAACATAGAATACATAGCAATTTATTTATAATTGAGACTAAATCGAATAGTCTTCGTATTCAGCTACTTTATTTTTGACTAACAGTAAACAAATAATTATGTTACGGTTAGATTCTATCTTCCGACCTTTGCCATTCATTAACATCTTTTAGTACAACAAAAGTAGCTACGCCAGTCCGCCTTTCTAACCAACCGGAAAATTAAAATCGCAACACTACAAAGTCTAAAATCGCGCCATGAATGTACGCCTCAGAACTTAGGCATTCTAACATTTGGAAACGTGTTGGTTAACCTTGAACGCAGGCATGGTCGCGACTCGCGATAGTGCACGAGTTGAATGTTCTCGTTAACCGTTTTTTCTTACTACTTAATTAATCTATTAGTATGCACTAAACACAACATTGACAGGGTTGCCAGCTTTACACGTCTAAGCTCTAAATTCAGCATACAAATTGCGGCGAAATCTTTAAAAACCGTTTCGTAAACAGAGATCGAAGTTCAAGCACTTCTTAATCGGTATTGGCATAATTTGCTGTAACCGCAGGCTTGCTAACTATGCTGACGAGCAATCAAATCTGCTCCTTGTGTTATAATAGTTTACGAACAATGGTTTGGTAAAATTAGGGTTTAGTAGTCTAGACAATTTTACCTACACCAAACACTTGCAAAAATAAAAAACTTAAACATTGGAGTCATACATAAATTGAGCCACCCCCAGTAAGTTACAATAGTACTTGTGACGGAGGAACTCTTGAACTATGTCTTTATAACTCTTCGAAAATCAATCGTCCAACGCAGCCCTATGACTGAGTGCAGTTCAATGCGCTACAGCGCGGTGTTTCGGCACTACATTCCGCCTCTGTTAGTCAGACGCCCACGAGCGCCGGCGAATTCGCACGAATTTCGCACTCGGATGCGCGAACATGTTTTAATAAATAAATTGATGTGACAGCTCCACTTGTTTCGCTGTTCGATTTGGCGCGATGTATGTTTTAGTTTTTCTAAATGTTGGAGATCAATAAACTGGCGAGCTGCCTGTCTGATATTATAAAATATTTTGTAGTGGTAGTAGTAATTACTTGAATATACAACTGTCTGTCTACATTTTTAAGCCGTGCGTGGTACATCTGTTATCTAGTTGTCAATTTTTTTCTTTTGATTGTTTTTTTTTTTTGGAATCAGTATAATTATCTTTACAAGAAACTTATGTATTTTATGATGCTTTAATTATGTTTTCTTTTGATACCACCCACTTACCACTTCTTTTGAGACAGGCTTTGTTTTATCGCGATTTATTTCGGTCTATTGCTAATCTGACATGACAGTCTAAGTGCGAATCCTAATCATAACTAATATTATAAATGCGAAAGTGAATTTGTTTGTTTGTTTCTTACGCTTACACGCTAAAACGGCTGAACGGATTTGGATGAAATTTGGCATATGTATAGACCATTACCTGGAGATGGACATAGGACTTTTCATACTGGACCGCAGCCAAAGTCGCAGGCAACAGCTAGTTAAAAAATAAAGTGAAATTCCAATGCTGAGTAAACGCCTCTTCTAATCAACCTCTACCATGAATCCCACCCATTTTAAAATTTTCCTCCTTTCTTCAACAATTCAAGTCTTCACAGCCAAACTAAATATTGCAACATGCCTCATCCAACATCCATTCATGGTTCCTAACAAACGGAACTCGAGACACCAGATACGCCCAAATTTGGTCATGGGTCGTGCGAAATGCAGTTCACAATAGTATTATTATATTACGCGTATAAATAAAGCAGTTAAATAAAGTGCTTGGATATACCGGCCGTGCTATATAACCGTGGCAAATCAAGGAAATATCACATTTGATTTCGGACTTAGATTATGGGGTTTGTATCTGTACTATAATATATATATTTCTGACCTGTTCGGAATGCCCATGAGAACGAAGCTAATTATAATGGTCTAAATTATTTGGCTTTAGAATTAGATCATGGTTGGTTAGCATAGAACAAAGAGTTTATTTGTTACTTCTACTACAGGTTTAACTATAATATAGTCGATGAAATGTGGTTTACATACTGTGGTTATGGTGCACGGGCTTAGATAATATCAACACTGCTGTAAGTATGGGCTACTAACTTCTGCGCGTGACTTCATCTGCGATCCATGATAAAAAGTAAAAGCCTATGTCCTTCTCCGGGTCATTGTTTACCCATGTGCCAAATTTCATCCAAATCTGTTCAGCCGTTTTAGCGTGAAAGAGTAACAAACATCCATCCATCCATCCTCAGAAACGTTCGCATTTATAATATAAATATATTAATAATACACCCGGCGATAATGTAGCTTCCCCTAAATTAAAGAATTTTCGGAATTGGATTAGTAGTTACACACACTACATACAAACTCCAAAAAAAACAGACAAAGAGGCAAAAAGTAGTCGTAGTAGTAGTAGTAGTCTACTATAGACGTATAGATGAAAGAATAGAAGAAATTCAGAGTAAATCCAACAAAGAACGTACAGAAACCAAGATTAAATCAGCCGTGTCTGTTGTCTTCAATAAAAACATTTAACTGGGTAAAATTTAATGGTTAAAGGTGTGTCGTTGCCCATATTTTACCCATTTAACATCGTTTCTCAACATCATTTGCAATTTCAACACCTAATTCACATTCAGGTTTTCATGAATGAACGTTTAAAGTCCAAAACGATAAGGTATTTTAAAAAACCGGTTCGCTGAATAAATATTAGTGAGACCGTGAAAATTAAACGAGTTGCTGATAAAGTAATGAGTAAGGCGCTTGTGGGCGTCGTACGGCAGACGGGCAGACAGACAGACAGGCTTAGTGAAAGGAGGCGATAGTCATGAATGAACTATGGTTACTATGTTTATGGTTAGTACTGCGAGTTAATTCGCAATTTAGAGTTAAAGCGGAAATTGTGAAGGAGTTTTGCCGCTCTTTAATAAATCAAAATTAAAGCTAAGCATAAATTAAATTCGATATTTGATTTTATAAGTAGGTACGTATTAAAAAAATAGAATGATCTATGAAAAGTTACAGATGGATAAATAAAAGGATTATCCCACGATTTTCCAACAAAACTTTATTTAAAACTCAAAACTCAATTTCAAAATAATGTAGATACTGCTTTAATTTTTTTAAAGAAGAACATTGCACACACTTACTTTCTAGTTTCAATTGCAAATTCCTTGACCGAGTGTTCTTAAATCAATCGACAAACGAAAATAAAAATTGAATAATCGCATTGTGAATAGGAGGCTTTACGCCCCCAAAAGTCAACTGTCACAACAACCATAACCAACTCGTTGATTTAACGCCCAATTCAAATTTCGAACGTCAGATTTCACCGCCCACTAGAAGCCCACAGATGACATAAGGTTTGAGTCATGTTGCATAGACTGCATAGAGCGATGCACCCATTGTGGAGATGTCGAGTTATATTGAGAGTAATTCGCACGCATTTGTGTATCACTGTGGCTGTGTATTTGTGTGTTTTGTTGCATGTGTGTCAGGATAGTATGATACAGCTGTAGGTAACAAAAACCTTTTTAACAGTTAAAATTTATAAAACCCCCGACTCAAACATTTTCTCATTTCTCTTCTACCATCTATCTATATATCATCTACCTATTCATTGATCCCTTCCAATGAGCCAAAACACGATACCTGTGCTGTAAGTTGGTAAGGGAGTTGGGTATCCGGCAAATTCCAGGTGATGCTGCAGCATCAGTTCAAGGTTACTATGTTCTTCTAATATCATTGAAGAAACAGAATACCAAACTAATCGATCAGACCTGTGGAAGATACTCACATCCATTCATCAACTAGAAAAGAACTGATAATATTCAAACGGCTTAACAGATTTTGATAAAACATGTCTAAAAACCATCGCTAGAAAACCTGCTTTCAAATAAAAAAAACTGGCACTCCGGGAGTGCTGATAGAAGTGAAAACTTCAACAATTAAAAAAAATACTTCCAAAACCTTTAAAGTAAAAATACTTACATAGAACATTGATCCGTAACAAAATATAAATAGAGAGCACAATCGCGTTTACAAAAATAAGGTGTCGGTAACGGTGTCGCGAGTTCAATTGTTTTTCCCATCTCAAAAATGCCCAAAGCGCCTATAGAAGTTTTTACTTAAAAAAAAACCGCATTTAATCGGTTCACCCGTTTAAGAGCTACGGTGCCACAGACACACAGCGGTCAAACTTATAACACTCCTCTTTTTGCGTCGGGGGTTAAAAAGGAAATACATCATGTAGGTAATTCCGTAATGGGCAGTCAGCAGTCATGTTTCCACATAATTAGGAGTACAGGTCATGCTGCGCCAGTCACGAGTCATCAGACGCCTGGCGCATATGATTATAGCTGGTTATTAGTAATCCATGCTGCACGATACTAATTACGATGGTGTAAGGCTGGGTTGCAGTGGCAGCGGGCATGGTTGGCGCTAAACTGTCTTCAACTCTCCCCGATATTAATATTCTCTAGTCAGCCAGTTGTTAGCGTACGCTGACTGTCCTGGGTGCGACGGACGCACATTTTAACTTCAAGTGTCGACTCCTGGAGACCAATGTTACTGTGAAATCACTCACCCATATAGTGGTTTCAAAACACGAACTAGCTGCTGCAGCTGATGACGATGTCTTTTGTCAATATTAAAATCCCGTGCCTTCTCCAACTTGTTTTTTTCGTGTGCTTTATTTTTAGCGACACGTTTACTGCAAATAAATGTATTTTCTTTTTGTTCCCGGTTGTTGGCAATAGTCTCGCCCCCTATTACAGGGGACTTAAACATAACTGGCGAAATGTGGGTGTAATAGAATACACCTCTGCCTAACCCTTCGAGAAATACAGGCGTAATGTTATGTATGTAAATGTATTTTCTTACTGTCCTGCTATTTCGTCGACGTATTTTAGCAGAGCTTTAAATTCGCTTTGTCATTTGTTGTTGTTTCTTGAAAAGCGTGATGCATCAAGAGCGGAATTATCTGAATAATCAATTAATTCATCGTTAAGTGATTGTCCGCTCGCAGTATGACCACAGTCTGAAGGTCGTTACAATATCAGTATTTATTTGCTTATTATTGCTGGTTTGTCGAATAGTTTCGCGTATTGTATGAAGGACTTGCCGCTACCACTTGGACTTCCCGATGACGCACAAATTTTATAACAGAGCGTACCAAAAAAATCTGCCTAGCCTTTTCCTTACTATGCTGGGGTCGGCTTCCAGTCTAACAGGATGCAGCTGAATACCTGAATTTTACATGGAGCGACTGCCTATCTGACCTCCACAACCCAGTAATACGATACACCATGGTAAGACACCATGTCAGACTTTCGGGTATCTGACGACCCGTAACGACTGTCAAAGATCCACGGATGACAGCCGACACCAACAGCTTAACGTGGTTTCCGAGGCACGGAGGAGTCTCAGTATGTAAAGATGGTCACCCATCCACGGAACAACCCCGATGAGCGTAGCTTAACCTGACACGGGTGGTCATTACTTAGCCACAAGCTCCTCGCGCTTACTGCAAATAAATGTATTTTCTTTTTGTTCCCCGTTGTTGGCAATAGGCTCGCCCCCTATTACAGAGGACTTAAACATAAATGGCGAAATGTGGGTGTACTCTAGGTACACCTCTGCCCAACCCTTCGGGGAATACAGGCGTGATTTTAGTAATAAAAGTAAAAAACCTCAATCAAAGGAAAGTCCACTTTATGTTATCGTTTTCCTTGTCTGACGCATTCTCCAAAAAGTGAGCAACAACAACAACAAAACAATATCAGCTGTGTAGGTACTCGACTTAGTCAGCTGATTAGCATTGTTTATTGCACCACAGCGCCTGCGCCGGGGCTGTGACACAATATTGCACAATAAGTGTAATTCTCATACATAACGATATCGGGTTATCATTCATGATAGTAATTGCGGTGCAAGTGTATTCGTGTAAGAGAGTGCAATCCATTTGCACTTCTTGCACAATAATTATTTAAGAAAGAAAGAAAAAAAACGTGTGGCACTCGGGGACTGCCGCGGTAAAGCTATTGCATAGCATTTGTAACCTCCATACTTCCTATTTGTCAACGCTACACTTGGGATGATGACGTGATGACATAAAACAAAAATAACGTTCCCATGACAACATCACGTTGTCATGGGAACCGTCATTACATGGTAGGCGGAGTGGGGGGTATAAGGTTTTATTTTCGTTACGTTATTTTCGTTACGTTACGGAATTTCTTGATTCGGTCGCCGCGCTCAAAGCCCGCGATAAAAGCTATGCAATAGCTTAATACGAGTACATTTATTTAGTACAGACTAAAAGGAACACAATATAATTTTACAGCTATAAAAAAAAATATAAAAAAAACAGTGGTACTCCGGGAGTACCGACAGAAGTGAAAACTTGTACAATTTTATTGTGCAGGAAATACTTTTCTTTTTTTGAATTCGGTAAAACAAAAGGGAAATGTCATTCATGTCGTTGTCATGTCTCAATGTTTGGAATGTCATTAATCCCAAAGAAAATGTATCGCGCGTTGATGTCTTTTTAATGGTCAAAAGCTGGCGTCGGTAACAGTGTCGCGAGTTCAATTATTTTTTCCCATCTCAAAAATACCCAACGCGCCTAAAGAAGATTTCACTTCAAAAATCAAATAAAAAGTGTAAATTGTTTTTTTAACAATTTCTGTTTTATTGCAGGAAAATTGGGTAGTATATAAATTTAGGTCTGGCTAAGGCGCCATCTCCACGGGCGAGAAAATCGCGGCTATAGTCTCGCCGTGCCATCAACTTCAGTAGAAACTCTTTTGAATCAATCTCACACGGCGAAATCATCGCGGCGATCATTTGAAGGCATAGCGTGAATATCGCCGTAATTCTCTCGTCCGTGGAGATAGGACCTTAAAGATGCAAGATGTATTTTATAAATGCATGGAAAATGTTACACTGAAAAACACGCTGAAGAATATCGATGCATAGTAGGTTGGTAGTTTTTTGCTTCAGAGGTGAAGTTACGTTTATTCCTACCATAAAAATAAGACAAAATCAATCTGCCTAGCCTTTTTCCAACTATGTTGGGGTCAGCTTCCAGTCTAACCAGATGCAGCTGAATACCAGTATTTTACATGGAGTGACTGACTATCTGACCTCCACAACCCAGTTACTGGGTAACACGATACCCCTTGGTAAGACTGCAATAAAAGCAAAAGTCGATAAGTAGTTGTTGTTGATAAGTGCAAAATAAGACATTAAAATCTTAATCCATTCGTGAGAATCATATTTTTTTATAAAAACAGCCAATTTATTGCAATTAAACCATTCGTCTGCTGCGTTTTAATATAAATACTTCGCGAATTGAGTAATAAAACGATTAGTCGCTTTCCCAAAATGGTTGTTAAGCTAATTGTATCCACTTTACGAAATAACAGATTTATTGAAAAATACGATTCTATGCAAATGTTGACCGAAATAAAACCTGAAATGGTGAAATATTCGGCCCTTGCACTGCAGTCGATAATAGGGATGAAGCTTGGGTCAAAAAAAAGAAAGTTTATTCAGTCCGTCGGTCAGATAATAAAAAATATTAGACGCGTATTTTTTACTTTCTCATATTAATAAAAAATTACTTAGATAAAACGCATTAAAGTTGGGGAGTGGGGGTCGCTACGTCACAAGTAAGTATAAAATGTACATACAAATGACATCATGGCATATTTCAACTCAATGTATCGCCGCATTCTTTTGATAAGGTAAAAAAATAAAAAATACGTGTCCAATATTTTTTTATAACCTACATGACATGACGGACAATAATATTTTTTTTTAGTCATCATCCCTATTACGAACTGATTTTTTGTATTGGTTTAACGAAATCAATAGTATTTTACAAAAACAACATCACACCTTGTCTCCCGAAGGGTTGGGCAGAGGTGTACCTAGAGTACACCCACATTTCGCCAGTTATGTTTAAGTCCCATGTAATAGGGGGCGAGCCTATTGCCATCAACGGGCATAAATCCATATATTGCTCTAGTATTTTATGGACAGTTAAAGCTAATTGTCAAAAAAACGCCCATGCAGTAAGGCCGTTTATCCACCGCCACCGTCAACAGGACGTCTTAGACATCTTAGGCAGATGCCAAAAGAAAAGAAAGAAAGAAAATATATTTATTTAGCACAGACCAAAAAAGCACACAATATAATGGGGATAAAAACTGCCATTTGCTCACTTCAGATGTCGCTATCATTGTCCGTCTTTAAATTTGACAGCTAGCTGTCAATATCCATACATTTTTTGTAAACAATCAACTTATTTTACGCCTAATTAAATAATATGCCCCCTTGCGCAGCTGTTGACTGCAAAAATCCGGGGACCCATGTATTCCCCAAAGATCTTAAAAGAAGAAAAGTTTGAAAGAGAGCTCTCCGAAGCAAAAAATTGGAAACCAAATAATTCGTCGAGGTTATGTACTATACATTTTAAACCTGAAGACTTCTATCAGACGAATGCGTATACAGGTGATGCTCTTTTTCATAATACAGTGAACTTAAGTGTGTTTTCATTATAGGCATTTGTGGATATTTATTTATATGCATTGTCTAAGGTTGTGTTGTTAAGATTATCTTTTAATCAACCAAAATACTCGTTTGTCTAAGTAGCCAGCATCTATGCAGCATTTGCTTTATTGCATTGTATTTAATATCTTCATACCAAACTACCTACTGCCTAATATTAACACATATCCTGCACTGAATCCTACCGAAAAGACTGGCCCGCAGCGACTGTGGACAAACCTGTGTGGAAAAGGAAATGGGAGGCCTTTGCCTAGCTGTGGGACTTTATGGGCTAAATAGATACATATATCTTCCACTCATCATATTTTTATTTAATGTTTCGCACATAGATAAGTAGATCATAAATCCTTTTTGTCTGTTCTAGGTGATGAAAATATATACAAAAGGCTCAGGAAGACTGCTGTACCCTCTATGTTTTCTTTTACTAAAGTCAAACCAGTCCACCCCTTAGCTGAAGACAGAGCAAATAGACTGTTACAGAGAAATGAGAAAAAACAATGTTTTGATACATACGGTCCAGCAATTTGATCACTATGATCAAATTGCTGGACCTAGCCATGTTCAAACCCGTGATAGTAATGAAGAGCCATATAAAGACGAGGAATTTACAATATTTAATGAAATAGAAATTTTTCCTAGCACACCATTGGAGCCAGATGATGGGCCAGAGCGGGACCAACATACTGTATCATCAACGCATACTCAAGTGAATTGTGTGTACATTTATGGATCTATAAAGAACTGTAGAAACAATGACAGTATCATTGCTTTTTACACAGGTTTTGAAACCTATCAAAAGTTCTATTTTGTGTGTATGACTTAAGTGTAATGACTCACAAAATGAAGTATTATGGAAGTCATGTGAAGAATATTACTATTGAAAATGTTATTTATTTCAATGTAATTTAATTTTTAATTTATTATTTAATGTAAACCAAATATTTGATCGTAGTTTATTGCATTATTGCTTTGTTTTTACATAATTCTAAATCAGCCATTATTAGAAATTAATTGGAGTCATAAAAATGTTAAATTCAAATATAGTGCATGTGGTGTTAGCTTTAAGTAATTGTTGAACTTATAAATGTATATCGTGTAGTTTTAAAAGAAATGTACTTAAACACTTGTAGGCTAACCTATTAATGAATAAATAAATAAATAAGTCAACGCGTTCACATTGAACGTTTGTTATGTTTGACAAAACATCACAATTTTGTGCCCCTCGCATCAAAGATATTTTTTGTTTGTCTTATGTGCTGTAACTTTAGGGAATGTATTATGTAATATGTATTGTGTATAAGGAGATAAATAAAACATTGTATATAATATTAATTTGGTTTTATTACAGTATCATAGTATTTATCGTAAATTGCTGGTTGGAGATACTCAGTATAAAATGATGTTGTTTTTGGTTGTTTGAACATCATAAATTTTTCTGTGCATACTTTATGCATAGGTAATTGTAATCTTTGTACATACGATATCCTCTATACCATGTAGGACTGTGAAGATATGTTTACAGTGTGCTTCCAAGCCACTTCCAGCTGCTCATTCACAATGACTTTCACATATCATACCAGTCTTATTCATTAATCTTTTCATTTGTGCCTTGCATTGTGCATGAAAATAAGCATGGTTACGATCATTAGCTTGATCAAGCTCCTATTTTCATAGACGATTTTCACTTTAGGAGATATTTGAAACCTGAAATAATATTAACATTAAATTAAGTATATAACACGTTTTTTTTATAGTTGAACTCACAAAGGAAGTAGTGAATGCATCATAAGTTGATCACTGTATGAAAACTTACCTTTCAGCAAACGTTTGAATGTGGGTTTTAGTTAGCGCTCGAAGATCAGTGCTAGAATTGACATCCCTGAACTTTTCCAGGGCAGGAATGTTAGGGTTATCATCCTCAAGCTCTTATTCAACTCCGATCAAGTTATTCCCGTCGTATGCCTCCAGTCTTCAACAAAAAAAGGAGTTTTAAGTAATGTAAACAAAACAATCTATCAAATGTAAAATGGTCATTATTTATTTACCTTTCCACTAAAGCTGCTTTTTTACCCGTGGTAGACGCATCTCTTTTCCATAACTCCGCTTTTAGTTGTACTACACTCCAAATCGCATACATTTTTGTCTAGTTTTCGTATAAACGATATCGACACAACAGTGAAAACATAAACAACAATGGCGGACTAAAGACGCACAACCGTGCTGCCATCTGCTATGAGCTTTCAGTTTTTAACCCCATTAACAGCTGATAATAAAAACAAGAAGTGTAAAGAGCGATGTAAGAAATTAGCAGGGGAGTGTGCCTCACGGCTGCGCTAAAAGGCTCAGTTCAGCAAAAATGCCAGACAACTATAAGTGCCTGACGCTGGTTTTCAACTGAACCTGAAAGTGTGATGTGACGGATGTAAATCAGATTTATAATGTAACGTGTGTATGCATATTGCATACTTATATAATAGTACATTATTGCAAAGGCCGGGAAATAGGCAATTGCAGGTCGAGTATGAGTTTGAAGGCCGAGCTGTAGGCGAGGACTTCACTAATAATTATGAGACAGGCAATTGCCATTTCCGCCGAGGCATATATTTATTAGCGCTTTTCTTTTCTTTCTTATTAGTGCTTTTCTCAAGGGAAATAAAAGTAGTTAAATTTCCATAATTTTTCAAGTTCATTTATTTATTTATTTAATACTTTAAGCACATACATGTACAGAGGCGGACTTAATGCCATAGGCATTTTCTACCAGTCAACCTTTGGGTGATGCAGAGACAAACAGTGGTAGGTGCAATATCGAAAATTGTGGAATAAATATTTATTTAAATATAAGGATACAAATATACCTATCAAAACAAAATATATAATATAACTATATATATAAATATAAGAACAAATAAATACACATAAATACACGAATATATTTATAAAACAATAAGACAAACAATGGGAAAACATTACCGCTGTGATGATACTGCCAGCTTCTTACGAATGTGCTCGCGAACTTTAACTTTAAAAAACATACGCGTCGAACATATAACCTCCTCTTTTTTGGAAGTCGGTTAATGATAATCAGTTAGTTGTTAATGCCGTTTTTAACATGAACTGTACATTTCAGCATGGAATAAATGGCCCATAATGTAGATGGCTTTTAAGTTTTAGTAATCTCATTAAAATACGCCAAAAATACACAGTTTGTAGAAAATGCTCACTTTATTCTTGTTTTTCCAAATCATAAATTTTTCATCTATTTTCATGTATTTTTAACCGACTTCCAAAAAGGAGGAGGTTATAATGTTCGACGCGTATGTTTGTTTTTTTTTTTTTTTTTATGT
The DNA here is from genome assembly GCA_949152395.1 of Agrochola litura. Classification (NCBI taxonomy): domain Eukaryota; kingdom Metazoa; phylum Arthropoda; class Insecta; order Lepidoptera; family Noctuidae; genus Agrochola; species Agrochola litura. The sequence continues at coordinate 20,246,611 of OX424508.1, read as the reverse complement.
ATGTCCACCGATTTCTCCGTTATTTGTGGACCGATTTTGAAAATTCTTTTTTTGTTTGAAAGGGTAGGCTCCCAAATTGGTCCCATATAAATTTTATTAACTTTGCTTGGGTAGTTTTTGAGTTAGCTACAAAATACGTATTTTTTTTCCCACTTAGTATGTAGATGATATGATAAGTTCTTGACACTGGTAGCAGGTAGTGGTATTCGAATGTGTGTGGGGTAGGTACCACAACTAAAAAGTGAAAAATAAAAACTTTTTTCTTTTGACTTCGCTGGAAGCAGTTTTTCCATTGCTAATTTGGCTTCTGATCTTAAATCTGTTGAAGTACAATCAATCTCCATTTCACTCTCTGAACCGTTGGAACTCATTTTAATTATCTATTATATAAGTAAATAACAAATCAAGACGAATTTTCAGCTTTGCCGCCAATTTTCTATTTATCATCTGTGCCGAAAGGCAAACGCATCTAAGGCTATACAGCCACGTGAACGCAATTTGTACTAAGCAAAGAGAACTTTGGTATGCCAAGAATGATAAAAGAGATCCAATCAAAGAGTATTTAATAACCCCAGCACGCCATTTCATACAACATTGCTGGAGCGTTGTAATGTTCCAAATTCAAAAAACGCGCCTGCAATGTATTTGATTTTCTTTGACCGTAAATTCGATACTTCGCGTGTTCTTTGTTCGAAATTATTGACAATATTTCCATGCATGTTTGAGAAAAATAAATTTGCGTCAGATATGAGTAAGTGAGACGGACGCATGATAGACTATTATTAAATAATTATGTAAATAAAGATATCCTTCGAAAAATCATCATCTGCTTAGCTCTTCCCCCTATTGGGGTCGGCTTCAGGTCAGATGAAACTGAATTTTACATGGCCTTTCTGACCTTCACAACCCAGTTACTGGGTAATACCATACCTGTGGTAAGACTAGATGTCAAACTTTCGGGCTTCAGACTACCCGTAACGACTATCAAAGATCTACAAATGACAGCCGGGACCAACTTGTACACACAGCTACATCTCAAGTTAAACATTTCCAGTATAAGCTGATCTCGCACTGTATAGGATAACCGTACAATGCGAGGTCAGCTTATACTGGTAATGTATAGCTTGATGTGTAGCCGATCCTTGACCAAACACCATCTAAACACAGCATTTATTTTCTTTGATTTTATGTGATAAGGTTTATTTGGTACCCTAATTAAGGAAATTTCTTCGTAGCAAATGAATCTAGATAAAAATCACAGTGGAACTGGAACTCCTTATTTGCTCAGTTTTACCCGACTACGGCGAAGCAAAAAGGAGGGTTATGATTTTGACCGGTATGTATGTATGTTCACCTCTCATAACTTCTAAACTGCTCATCATAATTTGGCAAATTAGGTATCGTTGGAAGCGTCTTGATCGTCTGCTAGTTATAGGCGATGTGGCTATGAATATGGCGCCCTCTAGAGTACATAAAGAAGTAAACTTAAAGAAAATATGTTCTGTTGGATATCAAATGAAAGGGCATAATTACAACATTTCAAAAAAAAAATTACAACCCCACAATAATTTAAATAAAATAAAAGTTATAAAACTAAAACCCAACTACGACAAAAAAGTCATCACAGACAGACAAATTAAAAATCCGGAGTCACAGGTGTTAGCGCATAAATCAAACAGATAACGACACGATAACTTTTTAGATTACTTTTTTGTCGTAGTTGGGTTTTGTTTTAAAATCAACAATATTTAAATCAGGACTGCCTCATCGGTCTAGTGGTCGCAAGCGCATAAGCATAAGGTCTAGGGTTCGATTCCCGGGTCGGGCAAAGTGTTATTGGATTTTCCATCTGGAATTTCTCAGTAGCAGCTCGGAGTCTGACTTTGTGTCCGATTGATGGCAATAGGCTCGCCCCCTATTACATGGGACTTAAACATAACTGGCGAAATGTGGGTGTACTATAGGAAGTACACCTCTGCCTAACCCTAAATCTGCTCTGATTGAAATATCACCCACGTGAAGCGATTATTTATTTATTTATGTATCACCAATAGTAAACCACATGTCAATATTATGTGTGACAGCATTGTTTATTTATATAAACTCATAATAAACATCGGACGAAGTTATGACAAGGGCACGATTATAACTCAGTCAAAGGCTCGGAGTCAAAGTCAATTTTATCTAGTATTGAAATTATCTTCTATATTGGGGACGAGGACACAAATGAGTTACGTGATTCATGTGAACCGTGACACAGTGTAAAAAGATACCAGTAGTACAGCAGGACCAATATGTCTCGCGACAAGAAACTTGTACAATGCACTCACTCACTCACTCAAAAGCGTTTATGTCGCCAGGGGCCTATTTAATTGAGGACACGGTGGAGCATACGGTGGAGGTATGCCCGACTTGGGCGGAGCACCGCTCTGTCGGCGTGGAGCCGATCGGCAGCGGTGATCTCTCGCGACCGGCCCTAGTCCAGGCCATGGTACGGAGCGAGAGGGCATGGCAGGTCGTCACCTCCTTCTGCGAAGTAATAATGCTCGCATGAGAGGCAAATTTCGCGCCTTCACGCCCCTAACCGCCGCAAGAGACGCCCTGGGCGTCGGGAATCGCAGGCCGATTCCCGGCCACCGTAGGCGCGGGCTTCCAGACGGTAAGCAATGGGTAGCTCGCCTTCCGATAACGACCAGGCCCGGGTCGACGGCGCGTTGTGTTCTACGCTCGCCTCAAAAAGATGTCAGCAGGACTGACAGGGTCCGCTAGGGCTGATACCTGCCGGGGTTGCGGGAAAGTCCGAAAGGGATACCGTGGCCCCTGGCAACATACAGGCAACTGAAGGAACACGGTTGGGTTTTAGTCAGTAAGAGTCTGACACGCCCTCCCGCTCCGCCCAGAGCGGAAGAAGTTATTTGAAAATATCACAAACAAAAAAAAAAGGGGCCTATTTAATTAAGCCGACAAGTGACAGGCGACAAACCGCCAATTATACAAGTTTTTTTCATACTTTACTACTTTCTTCAACAGCACTTGTCATGGCAATTTTGTCTATTTCTGACATTTTGCGCATTGTCAGTTATATTAAATAAGCCGCTGAACGTGGAAAATCTAACAGCAATTTACAGATACGAATAATGCAGCTTGATTTTAACTGCGTTTAGCGTGGCACCCCAAGAGAACAGTCCACACGTGTACCTATGAGCTTTTCACCTCACATTACTTATTCGAAAGTGGACCTACCGTTCTTTCCATTCTGTGGCCGTACTAAGTATCTACACATGCACACGAGTGCATGTGTCAGGCTGAGCGCATGATGCACTTACGCGCGTACGACCGAACTTAACCCTTATTATGTGGGGTAATCGCTGTGCGAAAGATTTTTGTTGCAAATCTAATTAGCGTACTGATCGTATTAGAGGTGAATGGGGATAATAAAACACGTAAAAAAATCCTGTTCTATTGAAGGGTGTTGTTAAGTATTATACTGAGAGTCTATTTATGAGGAAATTTCCAAGAAATTTCCAATAGGGATTTTTACCGGGTTTATTACATGGGGCACGGGCGGACGTCATTTAGCGGGTGTCTACAAGTCATAACTTATAATTCCTGTTGAATTTTTTTTAATTTTTAATGGATTTAAGGTAATTTTAGTACAAAAAAGTGAATTTTAAATAAGTATCAATCACTTTTGGGATTTCGTACCTCAAAAGGTAAAAAACTGAACCTTTATAAGATCACTCTCTTGTCCGTGTGTCACCACTGACTTTCTCAGGAACGGGTGGAACTAGCAAGTTGAAATTTATACCAGATACTGAGGTCTATAGTCCCATATCAGGTGTATAAAAATCAAATCAATGCTAACATAAACATGTTTAGCTTAGTCAAAGGAATTAACCCGTGTAGTTTCATATTTAAAAACAAGATTGAATTAAGTAATCAAACTAATAAATGTGATTAGATTAAACTGTTTCTTTTCAATATAAAACTCAACCTTGCAAGTCTTCCTCGTGTTTCTTCCCTTTCCACTATCATTTTCTCATCTCGTAGTTTGTTTTCGCAGTAAGCACTCGGCTATACGCTGGAGGATAAGATCCGTTTATTACAAGCACGTGTAGAAAGCACACGTGTAGGGACGTATGAAGGACTAATATATGAGACTTAACTATTTTCTTCGCAGTCTTGAGCATTTAAATCCTAGTACATATTGCAGTATTATCCTATACTATTAAACGAGCAATATTTGTTTATATATAAAGCCGCACGGGTTGATCCATCAGGTTAAGCTACGCTTGCCGAGGTTGGTCCGTGGATGGGTGACCGTTTCTACATACCGAGACTCCGCCGTGCCTTGTAAAGCACGTTAAGCCGTTGGTCCCGGCTGTCATTCGTGAAGATAAAGATAAAGATATATTTATTGCATAACTGTGTACATTAGTTCTTATTTTAAACGTAAACAGGCTCAACAGTCTACCAGTCTGTCAGTCGTGGATCTTTGACAGTCGTTACGGGTCGTCAGAAGCCCGAAAGTCTGACAACCAGTCTTACCAAGGGGTATCGTATTACCTAGGTACTGGGTTGTGGAGGTCAGATAGGCAGTAGCTCCATGTAAAATACTGGTATTCAGCTTCATCAGGTTAGACTGGAAGCTGGACTAACATAGTTGGGAAAAGGCTAGGCAGATTGATTGATTTGTTTATATATATAATATTTGTAATCACGTTCTCGAAAACGGCTCTAACGATTTCGATGAAAGTTGCAATATAAGTAGGGGTTTACGGGGGCGAAAAATCGATCTAGCTAGGTCTCATATCTGGGAAAATTCGTTTTCTCCGTATTTTCACCCGAGCAGAGCTCGGTCGCTCAAAGTTTCGAACAAGATGGCTACCTTAGAATAATGACATGGCAGTATGGAATTAGTAAGTACCTACTATCATGGCGGCATGGAATTAGTAGGTACTATCCTATACTATTAAATGAACATTCTCTATTTTCACCAGAGTAGAGCTCGGTCGACCAGATACATAATTATTGTGTATGATAGTGCTAGGATATACTTTGTTGAACCTAAGATTGTGCGTCTTTGTGTTTATTGCTATAGAATATTGCTTTTAACAAGACTAAACTCAAAAACAGCCAGCCTATTCCAAGTCGGGTTTATACTGCACAAATAGTAACAAATTAGAAACGTATTCATACACAAACGGACACAATTACGTGTGAGCTAAGGTAGTAGTACAGTGTACTATGCACATACAGTGTACAGTCGAACAATGAGACAGGTATACAGGGCGTCCCAAAATTATGGGACATGAAGGGAAAGTACCTTAAATATCGTAGATAGGGTATTTTGCTGAAAGAAGACTTTATGTTATTTTTAAAAGTTAGTAATTCTGCATTCAAAGATTTTCTAAAAATTACTTGCGTCGTCTGGGAATCGAACCGACTTAAATGTAAAAAAAAAAACACCCCTTCTTTTATGATGCCAATCGAAAGAATGACCAAAAACTAATAACTCTTCTTAAGTAACATAGTATTTTAAAAGAAACGAACAACCGGGTCATCTTGTTATAAATAAAAGTCGCTTTTCTTGTGTCTGTGTGACCGCGTTGTTCTTCTAAACTACAAAACAGATTTTGATGCGGTTTTCACTACATCACATACACTACACATTTAGATAATTGACTCCGGAAGTTTTACATGTATAATTCGTTAATACTAAACTAACCTATAATAAAGAAATATCGATATTTTGTGAAGTGCAAATCAGGGGCGCGTCGCTAATTAAAAATAACAATTGGCAGTGTACCTAATAGAATGATGAATATTTTAGCCTGTATACCAAACCCTTAGTTCGACTGTATTGTGCACCTGTAATCGTGTATGAGAAAGGTCAGTGACGGACTGACACACGCTCGACCCAAATGACATAACCGTGACCAACACGGACGAACTAGAAACCTAGAGCTAGTGTACTCGGCTGCTGGTGTACTCGTGTGAGTACAGGTCGAGTACAGGTCCAGTTCAGGTCCACAAGCAGTGATAGCCTAGTGGTGTGACCGTCAGACTGCCAAGTCATAGGTCTCGAGTTCGAATCCAAGGCACGCACCTCTGACTTTTCGGGTTCATGAACATATTATATAATTATTACTTGCTTTAAAAACGGTGAAGGAAAACATCGTGAGGAAACAGAGGCGTACCTGAGAGATATTTCTCGACGACATGGGAAGCCAAGTCAAAGGCCCATGGGCGGCTTTAAAACTCTGACACCAGGTTGTCTGGCATTTTTGCTGAACTGAGCCTTTGGCACACTTTCCTGCTAATTTCTTACATCGTACATTACAATTTTTATTTTTTATTTGCTATATATTATATAACCTTTTGCTAAATAAATGTATTTTCTTTGTTTCTTGTTTATGTACTATCATTAACTTTTTATTTTTTATTTTTGTAAGTACGAGTATTTAGAGTTTTTTTTTTATAAAATTGTACACCTTGACAATTTTATATTTGACAATTTATTATTTTTTTTCCGTTCTGACATTTTTATATAATTTAATTTTTTTTTATGAGTTAAATATTTAAAAATTAATCACAATTTTATTTTGGATTTTATCTGTTTAGATTACAGTTTATAATTTAAATGTATGAGTGAAAACTATGGACTACGGTAAAAAATCTGATGGTTTGCTAGATTGCTGGGCATAATGGTAGGGGAAGCCCATGGCTTGCTTATCACCTAAATAAAATTTCACTTAACCTGGCAAAATCTTCTGTTCTCGTAGTCCATCAAAAATTATGGGGTAACTGCAGCGGGCTATCCTTCTAAGATTTTAGACAGATGACGTAAAAATGCAGTTCCTTCTCACTCTGTTTACACTTAAGAGCGCTTATACAGAAAGTGGGCAACGTCGCAAACAGCTGTTTAATATTTCGCTATTTTGATTAATTTTGCAACAAAGAAATATGACTAACTAGTGAACTAAAATATTGATTATGAAATGCAGTAATTAATATTGTAACACCGAATATTTAGTTTTAGATGTAAAAAAAGTATTTGGAATCTTTCCAAATGCGTGTTTTCACCTAAAACGGTTACAAAATCAAAATCAATGATTGCAATTATCACTAGTTAGCCATATTTATTATTTCCATACAGTAATATTGCCAAATTAATCAAAACAGCGAAATAATTGACAGCTATTTGCGACGTTGCCAACTTTTTGCGTCCATAAATGTGTTTTCTTTATATTTCATCCTTGACATATATCTGCATTACCTATACACCCACTTTTATATGACAGGACCTAGATTACTGTATTCTGCTATGTGGTATAGCCGCTTATAGCACTCCTATGTCATTGATACTGGCACACCGCACGCATTCGGAAAGTACAATGCGTCAAATGCGTGTTCGTGATTCATCGCATGGAAACTATGAATAGTATTAGTTAAATATAGGCTCTGCCCGCTAGTTTGTCCTTTTCGATTAAAATGCTATTCTTTCCTAGATTTGTCTGTATTTTTAACCTTATTTAAAATTGAAATTAGAAATTTTGAAAGAAAGAAAGAAAAACATTTTATTTGGGACACGCACAGGAAATATAAAACAAGAATAAAAAAATTAAAAAATTAACAAATATAAAAAATGAACATTTTAAACTAACAAACAAAATTAATAACGACCTGTGCGAGGCCAAAAAGGCTCCTATCTCAGCATGATGCTGCGATATTTAAAAATAAATTTTCTTAACCCCCTCCTACAAAAATGCTTATGCTAGTAGGTACTGTCGAAGAAACGTATATCTAAGCAGTTTGAAAACAAAATCCCGTGAACACGATGACCACATCTGTTTAACGGCTGCTTTCTAAAGCGGCCGAGCGCTGCAAGCAAAAATATTCCTTGTATAGTACCTACCTAGTGGTCCACGTCAACTGAGCAAAGGCGGTTCAAACTCTAACCTTTCGCTCACCAGTCCACGGGTTATCCGTTGTGCTATAGCCGCTTGTAGCATAAATTATACAACTGGCATCATAGTATGCTACAAGCGGCTATGTATGAGCTTTGTAAATTTTCATGACAAGATTTTTATTCGCCTAAAAAACCTTATTTGACTCTTTCTCTACACTTACAAGGACTTTTTAACCGACTTCCAAAAAGGAGGAGGTTATATGTTCGACGCGTATGTTTTTTTTTTTTTTTTTATGTACTTTTGTCCACCGATTTCTCCGTCATTTGTGGACCGATTTTGAAAATTCTTTTTTTGTTTGAAAGGGTATGCTCCCAAATTGGTCCCATATAAATTTTATTAACTTTGCTTGGGTAGTTTTTGAGTTAGCTACAAAATACGTATTTTTTTCTCACTTAGTATGTAGATGATATGATAAGTTCCTGTCACTGGTAGCAGATAGTGGTATTTGAATGTGTGTGGGGTAGGTACCACAACTAAAAAGTGAAAAATAAAAACTTTTACAAAAAAAAACACTACAAAGTGAAAAATTACTTACTTTAATTTCGGAAGTCGGTGGCAAAAAAACGAAAACACAAAACCCAAGACACCGACTTCCGAAATTAAAGTTATTTTTCACTTTGTAGTGTTTTTTTTGGAAGTCGGTTGTTTTTTTTTGTAAAAAGTTTTTTTTCATTACCAGTACTTATAAAATTACCATCATTCCATACATACAGACAAATAGTTTTCCAACACCATAAGCCCAACTGCCCAATCTTGTCGAGTCGTGACTCACACGATAATCGATTGTTTGAAGTCGTACACGATCGTTATATCGTGTTAACGACCAACAATAGCCATGTTTCGACTAATCGAGTATTGTCATCTAATCATTGTAATTACCATATTCATGACTTTTAGCATGGGAATTAGTATCTAGCGTTTAATGTACCTAAGCGTACGAAAGACCGAAAGTTTTCCGGATTTTTATAAGGTTTCAGGCATAGTTTTGGCAAATCTGATCACAAGAGGATCAGCCATCCGTATTTTATTCGCGCACGGAGGACGGACCTCTTATGATCTTAAACCGATTTCCCAGCTTCAATACAGTCTAGATTGCCAAACAGCTTAGGGTAAGGAAATTACATCTTTTCAAGTTTTCCTCAGCTTCATAAAGGTTTTCATGCAAGATGTTGCCTCACTGTGTTTACCTGTTTGTGGATGAAACTTTCGCGCGTCTATGTGCGCCTAGTACCTACTTTGCGTTTGATATGTAATTCTAATGATCGGTGTTTAACTTTTAAAAGTCCCGTGAATAATATATAATTCATTCATTCATTCATCATTCATTCATTCATTCATTCATTCGACCATAATTCATGACATGAATTATGGTCGCGAAAGTACAAAATAACAAAAAGCATGAGTTATAAAATAGGCAAACAGTAATGTACATTTTTCATCCCATCCCGTCCTCCTGAACTTATAGTCGAGCGTTTACCACAGACGTCCACCAGATTAATTCAGATATGGAAGATTTTGTATTAAATAATCTATCAGATACTCATCTAGCTTATTTTTAATATTTTTTTTATATGACGTCTAAAAGTGATTTCGATATCCTATTTACAGAATAAACAATTTCATTTCATTTCAGATAATAATTAAATTAGAACTAATAGGAAAGTGGTGAAACACCTAAAGCTCCATTTACATGATGCAAGTTTCTTGCCAGTGTCATACAATAAAATTGAAACAACAAATGACTTGCATCGTCTAAACACTGTCATTAAATCGCATCGTGTAAATCAGGCTTTAATTTATTATTTTTTTAAACCATCAACAAAATTCTTTACACGAGCCAATTTGAAAACATTCCATCCGGGCCTGTACATTTCCAGTGACGTAACGTAAATATTGATTGCACTACAGTGCATATATTTATCACCATTTATCACCAATATCTTATCTGCCTGTCGCAAATTCAGATTTATTCGGTTCACACGGGAATCCTTCGTTCCCTAGGTAATGTTGCTACATGGGGGACTGGGGTCTTCGTCCTGCTAATCAAACAGAATTCGGGACACCTGCCACCTCTACAGTTTGTGAAGTGTAAAAAAAAACTGGATTTTTGTTGACTGATTGTGTGGTTATTTCTGGGGGATATGGTTTCCTTGTGGTTATAATGATATGGAAGCTACATGCTTCTTTTACAGACTTCTAATCTCAAAGGAGACTTTTACTAACTTTTGTTAGAATTACCTGGGGGTGTCGTTGTAGAAAAAAATCAAGTTTAATTTCAATCAATATAATAAATACGTAGTAGTTTCATGTCGCTGGAGATTACGATAGACTCCTGACTTAATTCTAGCCTCCCTCAACCATGCGCTGGTGATCGGGAATCCTTGCAAAATCTTCCTATGCCTCATATATTAAGCACAATACTGTACATTCCTCTTCCAGGCCAGGCAAGACGCTTTGCCCTTCGCCTGTGTCACCCAATAAAAAAGGCTAATTAGCAATTATATTTTTGTTCCAGGCCATACACGATCAACGACTGAACGCTCGAGTCGACTCGATGATAGAAGAGGGACTCATACAGGAGCTACTGGACTTCCACGATAAACACAACAAGCAAAGGATACAGGATGGAAAGTGAGTAAAAGCTTATTAATTATATCTTAGGAACTGCAATTTTTTGTAAGCAAATGTCAGGTAAGCACGTAGGCTTAGGATCTATCATCAAACTACTGTTGTCCTGGATCAGTAGCTGGATAGAACTTGTCAATATGAGTTTTTTAACTTGAAAAAACTTGAAAAATGCTGACTAGCAGTTGGTTAAGGAAAATGTTTTATGGAAATCTAGACTTAAATTCTATAAACCTAAAAATCTATCTCAATTATGGAAAATTCCAACATAAAAAAGAAACTTATTATTTAAAAGCAAGAACCATCAGACAGTGAAGTCTGTCGATCGATACTTAATTTACGAAAAAACAAAGGGCATTCGATCCACACAAATTATCCGTGAAATTAAATGGCGCTAAGCGAAACATTTTGTTAGTAAGAAACGCGAAATTGACAGGGAACTCTTCTTTAGAATGTGCCCAGCATGACCTGACACGTGGCAAGACACGGAACTAAATTGAGATATCGTACTGAATTTGACGTTTGCCAAAGAAAGCGGCGCCACCCTCAAATGTCAAGATATACTGGACATGGTACTATTTGCGTAATTATGTGTTTGATAAGTTTTATAGCCGTATTGACTGGTTAAATGGTTTTCAAAGCTTTATATTCGATAATGGCGTCAAAGAACTTGACTCCTAATGTTACACTGAAAAGTGAGTCTGATTGGATGGTGGGAAAGAATAAAGAGGAAAAGTAAAACAGGTAGTTAAAATATTATTCAGGTCAATTTAATTTAAAAGATGACAGTATTTCTCACTTTCATATTCTGGAATATTACTCCAGTATTGAAGACGTAGCGTTGGAAGGCCTCCCACAAGATGGAGCGATGATCTAGAGGCCGCAGGAATCCGCTGGATGCGGGAAGCACAGAACCGGTCGAAGTGGCGGTGCTTGGGGGAGGCCCATGTCCAGCAGTGGACGTCTTTCGGCTGAAATGACGATGATGATGACTCCAGCATTAGTTGCAGCCAGAGTCATTAATTGTTTATCAAATTGATACACTAAATAAATTTTCCGTGTAAAGCCTCGTGCAAACTGGCGCGATGCGACAGCGCGATACGACTCTAACAAAACAATTTCTAAGGAAACTTCACACTACAACAATTACCGTTGTAGCGTCGCGCTAGTCTGCACGAGCCTTTATAGCCATATAGTTCATACAACTGTCAAAAAATGACAGCTGTGATTTGAATAAAGAACAATTTAAGTCGATAGTCAATTTGACTTGAGACAGAATATCTCACATTTTTATTGAAAATCTCTTGCCAGGTGGTATTTTCTCCATTGTAGCTATCTTTCATCTTTCGGTATCGGTAAACGGGTAATTATTTACCCATTCTAACCCTAACCGCGAAACCGCCGCGACGCCAACAAACAATTTATCAGTTGCTTGATCAAGAGTTCAAGATATTTATGTGTCTATGTGGCTACAACGGGCTCACCACACTCTAGCCTATAAATAGCCTACCATACAAAAACTTTAAACAATCCTAAAACAATATGAAGGTACAACAGGCACTGCAACACAAACCATAACTGCACATCACGACTGTAATCCCCGAAGGGCAGAGGTGTACCCACGAAGTTATGTTTAAGTCCCATGTAATAGAGGGCGAGCCTATTGCCATCAACCGGGCACAAATCCCGACTCCGAACTGCTACTGAGAAATTCTTGATGGAAAAACCCAATAACTCTTTACCCGTCCTGGGAATGAAACCCACGACCTCATGCTCAACAGCTACCGCTACCGCTTGCGACCACTAGACCAACGAGACAGTCCAAAATTCTAAACAGGCAGGTGGTAGGCTTTGAATACTTGCTAAAATCGTCCCAACATTATATTTTCAATTTTCTTTAAGTTTCATACGCAACAGATCTAAAAAGCTAAACCAATAGGTATATAAAATATTTTAATCAAAATGCTAACTGCACTTCAAAAATAAAACGTTCCGAGTTGTCAACTTCTTTAAAGTTACAAAAATACTAACGCACCTCCGCGGTAAGAAAGTCTATGGTATTAAAAAAAAGTTGTACAAAAACAAATATGGCGTTCGCGGGCAATGTCCTGAGTGTCATCTGCTGTGCGGACTGTGCGGTCGCGTATTACGCACAGGGTCGTGTTACACGGCCGACCCTATTTTACTACGATACCATTGTTTGGTACTTTCCATGTTATTAGGGGAAATTCTGTCTTAAAAAAAAAAGCGGGTCCTAGCCCTTCTCTGGAACTGAGATTATTCTGTTTACTGAAACCCTTATATGTTACCAATCAAGGGCGAATTTCGTGCGATCAGTAAATCTAAACCACGTTCAAGTGCTGTCAGTGTTATCATTGTTGGAGAATATTGAATATTGTTGTTGAATGCGGTGTAGATGTTCAGTTTTATTGGTGCAGATCGTCCTAAACTGCTTTTCTCTCTCTCTCAGTAACAAAAAATAGGCCCTTTACTGAATTTGTCAATACGACAGACGGTGAGACACATTTAAATACATGCAGTTTTGCAGCTACCCTTTACTTTATGACTGTAGATTTTATTTTTAGCTAAAAAAGGCACTGGTTTCACTGATCATTTCTTTTTCAGCCTGATATAACAACGACATGGCGGCTAGTAACTGTAAAACGTACAATAATCTAGAAACAGCTGTAACAGCATCTTATCATCCACCTACTTTTATGATTGATTAGCTTTTTATTTAATTGAAAATCCATGGAACAAAAAACTTAGTATTTCTGATTGATTCTTTTTTAATGCAGTGTGTAATTGATATCCAATCTTCCGGGACCAATGAACGGAACTCTCGTTTTTCTGATTTTCAAAAGTGAAAGTTGTTTCTGGTTACACTCTATTTCAATAGACTTTTTTTTTAACCACAACGAGCAAGCTTTTGGCCTTCATCTCACCTGATGGTAAGTCATGACCAGGCCGAAGGTGGAAACGAGCTTTACCCGGAATCCTCGACCACAGAGGAACTGGCTATCTTACCTCTAACTGCCGAAACACAAAAAAAGAGTTAGGAGTAAGTAGACATACATTCGGTTTCCTAAAAGCTGATCGACACCAAGATTAACTAACAGGCTGACAAATCGAATTTGACCAAAATTACATCAGCTCTGAGCCAATCGAATCTTTAACATGAGGTTTAAACAGATGAATTTTAATAGGCTTTTAGAAACCTGTGGATAAATAGATATTTTAATTGCAAGTATCAAGATTAGTTAATGAAAGAGCCACTGCGTAAGCGTGGCGGTAGCAAACAGTGAACACCAACCAACTATTGAGCAATGGCATGTGAGCCTACCTGCTACCCCTTCATAGGACCTTAGCCCGTAGACGAAGTTCATCTTAGACAGTCAATATGCAACAATAATAGCTGTTAAAACTAGGAACAAAAAAAAAGAGTAAAACGTACGCATTTTGGCAAAAGATAGTTTTATTTTTGGTGTTCAAATTTAGCTTTCTAAACAACACTGGTTTCCTGTTTTAAATAATTTGACGTTTAATAATGTGTCATGTTCCTACAATAGAACCAGTTCTTTTTTGGCCAAAGAATCAGCATCGCCATACAACGTGGCAATGCTGCCAGTCTTTTGGGCACTTTTCCTGTTGACAGCGATGTGGACGAACTTTTTGATATGATTAAATACATGAACTTATTATTTTTAGACTGTTATAGCTTTTATATTACGTAAATATTATCCAAGAGGAGCTCCTCGTGCTAAGCTACTTGCCGAGGTTGGTCCGTGGATGAGTGAACATCTTTACATACCGAGACCCCTCCGTGCCTCGGAAAGCACGTTAAGCCGTTGGTCCCGGCTGTCATTCGTGGATCTTTGACAGTCGTTACGGGAAGCCCAAAAGTCTGACAACCAGTCTTACCAAGGGGTACCCAGTTACTGGGTTGTGGAGGTCAGATAGGCAGTCGCTCCATGTAAAATACTAGTATTCAGCTGCATCCGGTTAGACTGGAAGCCGATTCCAACATAGCTGGGAAAAGGATAGGTAGATTAAAATACAATAATTCAACACCAAGTCGACCTAAGAGAATATCGGATACTCTAGGATAATTATTCGGATATGAATTTCGAACCAAACTAAACATAATTGCTCTGATTTCCGAGAATCGAGCTTTAGCTTAACACGGATGAAAAGCTCTGTTATTGTACACGTTCAGCTCTTACTATATTAAAATTAATTGATGGTGAACCCTTAACCCAACAAGGAAGTAATACGGGGTGATAGATCAAAATTGTGCATAAACCAGGTACACCTCTATCCCAAAACCACACCCACTTGACCCTTTTGTGTAGCATGGGACGTTACCAACTAGCAGTTCTTTCATTTCACATAGAAATCGATGGAAAAACACGGAAATAAACTGGAATGAAATCTTGGTAAAACTACAGGTTAGTGATTGGAGAATTTTGTTTGTAAATATTTTTTTGGAAACAACTGACTTTTTTAAACTGGTTACTCCGTATTGTCGACTTTAGACCACTACTGAGGGGCTAGGTCTGGAAGATACAATAAGCAAATAGCCGCAATAAGTATTATACAAATTGAATTAAAAGGCAACCGACGTGGATTATCATCAGAAATAAAACGTGTCAACGATCTCTGGGTTGAGATTCTGGATTCTCACATTTCAGGGGGAGATTGGACCCCCAAACCCCCCCCCGCCTACGGCCTTGACTTCTTCTTTTCGTGTGGTTAGTGACTAACCTGGTGTCAAAGTTTTAAAGCCGCCTATGCGCCTCTGGCTTGACTTCACATGCCGTCGAGAAATATATCTCAGGCATGCCTTGACTGAAGTCGCCATACGCAGCAACCAAACCTATTGAACAATGCTCCTGAAAATTACAGACTGATAGGTATTCTTATTTTTAGCAAACAAGCCAACAAGAACATTTTCCTACACCAAAAAGCTATCGATACGTTCACAATCCACAAGCTTTTTTTTTTAAGTTGAAGTAAAAGTACCTACAAAAAACACCAACTTATCTATCAGTTCCAGTATCTCGTAACTCTTGGGAAACTTATAGGTCTTCATCTAGCCGGTGGGTTCATTACGCGCAAGTAATACGTCACCCTACTAACAACTACCCTTTGCCCTACTTCAGCGGCCCTACCCTTCGAATGAGGGCACTGGAGCTGTTAGTGACCCTTCTTCAAATGTTTTGTTGCTATAAAGCATGGGCTGTAGTTCCTTGGTGATTGAGAAAATTGGAGGGGGTGGATAGATTCTGTTTTATGGAAGTCTTTTTGTGTGAAAAGCTACGACATTATAGTACAAATATGTTCTTAATGTCCCTCGGCAAACCTCGTGTTTCGTCAGTCGTCGGATTTCTATCAGTTGCCCTTTGATATTAAAAAGTACTCGGTGCCTTTGCACTTGGTGCAGACCGGACGCTCTCAATCGACTTGGAAGTATATAGAGTTGTTAATATTCTTTTAATTTAATGTAATTTATTTAAAAAATAGTAGGAAAGCTGCTAAAGTCGCAAGCACGACAGAAAGGAATTTACAATTTACAGTCCACACGATCAATCAAAACAAAACAACAATAAAGTACTTAGTTCTGAATTCAAATTATTATACACGATAAATCTAATAATTGATGGACATGGAAATTAGCATTCGTTTGTATTCGGAAATGCGATGACTCCCGAGAGACATAAAAAAATAGAAATACTTATACTATAACTTCTCTTTACTCTACAACATGTAAATAAAATCCCGTCCGATCCGTAAGGGTGTTGTTAGGTATCGGTTAGGGAGTCTATTTATGTGGAAAAAATATAATACCTATCAAGAAAAAATAAAATCGTCTCCTTTTTTTTCAATGGGAAATTTTACCGGATTAAATTTAATCAGTAATAGTGATTAAGAAGAAGATAAAGCTGTCAAATTTCATGATTTCATGAAATCATGACATTTGACACCTTTGCTAACTTATGAAGTTGTATCGCTGATTGTAATGATTATACTTAATTGAGTAAAGCCATATTTGTTACGACCGCGAATCATATTTCAATCAACATAAAACCTGACACTGACCTGCAAAATGCAAAAAATGTAAGAAAGTTTGAATTTCGCGGGCTAAACTGACGCTTCCCCCGTAAGCACTGACTTGTTTAATTAACTCAATCACGACTATAAATGTACTGTTAACTGCAACTATTCTTGTAAGCTAAGATAACGTGCAATTTATAAACGGATTTTGATCTTATCAGGCACTATTATCGTAGTACAGTAAATACGACACAACTTAGATCTAGCATGAATTTGAAAATTTGCATTCATTCATTTAAATTTTATGAATGTATTTGGTTATATGACTTTACAAGTTATTGCGTTTGCGTAAAGATCATTTTCACCTAAAGTAAGTACGTAATAAGGATTGATGATTTTGAAGGCGCATTCAATTCGGATTGTAATCGGTTTTACGAATTTTGCCGATGCTACATCTAAGTTGTGACTATACCTGACTATTAATTAATCTGTACCATTGTTTAGTGAAATCGTATTGATTAAAAACCGGAAAGGCAACTCTACTCCTCCTGAGGGAAAACCTAGGTTTTACATCAGGACTGAAGAATATGACTGTATAACCAACAGTACGATTACAGTCGCTGATATTAGACGTTGGAAGTTCCACTTTGAGCTTAGCAGATTTGATTTGCAGCACATAAATTTCGGGCTTAGTCTAGTCAAGAGAGCTTAGAAAAGTGGCAATCTCTTTCAAAGTCCACGTGCGACTGCTAGTCACTGCCACGGATATGTGAGCGGTGAGACAGGGGAGGGCGCCATTGACAAAATTGGCAGACTGAGTTAGCTTGACCTTTGTTTACCTCCCC
Organism: Agrochola litura; assembly: GCA_949152395.1. NCBI lineage: Eukaryota > Metazoa > Arthropoda > Insecta > Lepidoptera > Noctuidae > Agrochola > Agrochola litura. The sequence goes on along the minus strand of OX424508.1, from coordinate 20,229,114 downwards.
CCCTCACCGCTCACGTACCTCAGGCGATGACTACCAGTCGCGCGCGACCTATATCATCAGTTTGACATTACCTTTTCATTAGCTTATGTCAATTCAATACATTTTGGACTTTTCCATCACCGTTATCGCTGTTACAAAGAATGTCACTTTGTCCAGTACCCTAATTGCGTAACTTATTTTCGTAAACGATTATGACAAATTTGTTTCATTTTGACAATTCAACAACATTCATTGCATTATTTACGTTGTTAAGCAGATTTTTTTTTCCAACTTATGAAGCAATGGATTAGCAATCTGTTTCAAATCGAAACAAATTGTGATTGATCGTGCATTACGCAATTGAGGTACAGGTCCTCAAGTACCTACAGAAGTATGAAGAAGATGCCCTAAGATTAAGACCCATTGCTAAAATTAGTCTGTCTTCTGTCAATCACGAAATTCCTAAAGCTTTCAAGGTGAACTGCACTAGGTAATTAACAATAAATCATCAAATCGAATATATTCGTTAGAATGGTTCCCACGTTATGCCTAACATCTTTTATTATTTATTCCGAGAATCAATTGATGTGTCACGATCCTGTACCACCACGGAGTCAAATTAAAAACTTTCAACAGGTGGAAATATAAGGATAAAGTTATGATAACAACATTTTTGTTTTTTTGATTTTGTTCGAAAATATTTTGACAGTCGATTAAATATTATATTTACTTTGACTTATTATACCTAATTTGTCTTTTTACATAAACTCATGCCTTCTTCTCTTGGGGGTGGGCAGAAATTACAGAACGCCATCTGCTACGATCCTTTCTTACACAGTCTCAGACTTACCAAATTACGTCTTAAAAATTCAAACCTGCCGCAAATGATCTCGCACATTATGGTAGGCATCCAAAAATAGAGAACATTAAGGTAGGTACTTACATTACAAATTATAATTAACTGCGTATTCATATTATTGGTGTACGAACAGAACACGTGACTAAAACACACATTTATGATAAAAATATCAAAATATAGGAAATAAATCGAATAACTTTTGAAGGTTAAACGTCAGCGTGAAGCGGACGAGCCAGAGGTGAACGAACGATACCTAACAAATGTTACGTAAACGATGATCGCTCGCTAAATAATTATACCATCGACAAAAACTCCGCCACGAAATGGCGCGCAAACATTCATATTCCATTTTTAAATGTTCGGGTTTCTACGTTGTCTGTGAATAATTTATTGACGTTTTATGCAAAATACGTTAGTCGTGCATCATCTGCATTGAAAGTATTTATTTATTGTTGTCGATATCTAGTTGGTTATTTATATCTCAATAAGTTGTTCTAGTATCTTGTTAAACAGCTTCGTGCAGAGTTTTGAATATTAGGTGCTCGATTAAATCTACAAAAAATACACTTCACTAGCACGTAACTTATCTGATTTTAATATCTACGCATTTGAGGCAATGAAAAACTATGATCCAGTGCAACGCATAACAGGAACATTATATCGGGATGCCAAGTTCCATAATTGCCAAAAGCTTTCTATAACGTTACCATAAATGGTTACCAATTCATTCTAAAATTACCATGAGTTCATGGGACTACATATAAACCGACTTCAACAACTGATTTGACGAGCGTCCGACACCTACAGTCTTTTTCCATTGCCAATAACAACAGAGCTAAATATTTTCGAATTTAAATGTTCCTACGAAACTGTAACCGTGGTGTACCTATATTTACTACCCATTAAAACAAACGTCTAACACGCCCACAAGTAAACAATCCGCGTGAGTTCCACTTCCCCGAAAGATAAACGGTATCGAAAAGATAAACAAAATATTTTTGCATCGTTTTATGTTGGCAAATACTTATCTGAAGCTAATCCGGCAACGGACTGACCCTGAACGATTTATCTTTAATACATTACAGTTTTTAAACAAATCCTGAAATAACTATCTCGACAGGTTGTTCAATGGGTACATGTTTAGATATATTCGATAATAGTTATAATCATAATCTTTGCTTCTGGCTTCCCTAATCGGCTTTTCGTGTTACCGAGCATACTCAAAATCAATTTTCAACTTTATAAAGTATTATATTATTACTTTGTAATAGTAGTTTATGAAACTGTTGCATAATGAGGGGTATTAAAACATGAGTGTGTGTTTAAAAACCGAGCCGTAGGCGAGGTTTTTAATAGTATCACACGAATGTTTTCTACTCTCATACATTGGGATTGAACCTAATACTAAATAAAAGATCAAAGTTAAAGATCAAGAATAAATTTGAAAAATCCCACGAAATTCAGTAGGTACAACAAAACAAATGAATGTCGTCTGCACCAGCACAACACCGCACAAATGCGCTACAGCGGGTGCTGCTGTCCCCCGTTTAAACGTTCCAATGCAAAAGTTGATGGAAACTCCGTGGTGATATTAACTTCTTGGAATAGCCCTGTATCGTAATAGAAAAAAAATTGTTTTATAGCATTATTTTGTTAGAGAAAAAATGTTATAATATGATTCTATTTTTAAATTTCGGTATTGTGTTCATAAAGTAGGTATGTCAATATAAACTCGTTTTGAATTTTATAATTCGAATATTACGCTATGAGAGTAGATAAAATATTTTAATTATTGTAATTGTGAGGACTATGTGGATGTTATTATTATTTTATTTCTCTGCTAGTTTTAATGATTTGAAAAAAAGGAAAAAGGAAAAAAAAGGAATGATGGTCTGGCAGTTTGAGTAGTTTATGCGGCCTACCCAAATATCCTTTCTTTGGTATTGTTCTGTTTGTTAAGTTCTGAGTTAAGCTCCACTGTTACTGACAAATGCTTGCACTGACTGGACAGGTCCACTCAAATCTGTGTGGTTCTTTCCCCAAAAGACCATTTCAGGCACTAATCTACATGGTCCTCATATGGCCTGACTGACCAAGATTATGTCTGGACCTCTGAGTTTGTTTCGGCCTTTCTTAAAGTAGCCGGATAGGAAACGCCGAACTCATCTAGCATTTTTTTTTTAATAGACTTGTGAAAGTGATTCCGATATCCTATTTACAGAATAAACATTTTCATTTCATTTCAACTTAGGTAACTGCTCAGTGCTCGTAACTTCTACTTCTTATGTTTCATAATCAAAGCTAAGTTGACGTCAAAAAACATTCGTATCTTGTTTTGAATTATTCACTTCTGTGTTCCATAGACGTATATTCAAACTTTTATCCTCGACGGGTAAAAGACCCTTAGAGGTATCCGTACCCCGAGTACCTATCATTAATAATTTATCCTATTTATTATTATTTTCCAGGCCACCGGACTACACCAAAGGCGTCTTCCAAACTCTCGGCTTTAAAGAATTTCATGAGTATTTAATGTTATCCGATGAGGAAAGAAACAGTGATTCAGGAAAAAAATTGCTCTTAGAAAGCATAGAAAACATGAAAATGGGCACCAGAAGGTATGCCCGCCGGCAGAACAAGATGATTAGAGGAAGATTCTTAGAACATCCTACAAGAGAAGTAAGCAAGCTTTAATTAAATGTCAAATACCTACCTACTACAGCGTATTGTAGAACTTTTTTAATAACGGTGTTGTACGTAGGTAATAGAAAAAAACCTACGGGACATAAAAAGTATCATCATTATTCGTGTCGTAAAACAGTCGATAGATCAAATATGCGATATCTAAGTATTGCGTGTTATTAGTTTATTGCGCATTATATTTTGTTTCGTTTGTACTAAACGTTCACATGAAATATGAAATATTTATATTATTTATTAGACAGGCAGTACTGTAACTCAGTCATTGTTCCATTTCAATATATTTTGGCTATTATCATTATTTTATAGTTGCTTGCGATCTTTAAAAAAAACAAGTTTGAAAAGAGCCATCTCGTGTCAAATAGCAAAACTACAATGAAGAAAACTAAACAGAGGTATCTAGTGTCGAATAGGTGAACTATTGACAACGAATCACAACTTTTAACCATGTTAAGTTTTCAAACAACAGATGGCGCTAAAATAATTGTTATTTTCAGGTACCACCCATCTATGAACTTGATACCACAGATGTTTCAAAATGGGATGATGAAGTTAAAAACAAAGCTATACACATTTTAGAAAGTTACCTGAACGAAACTCCATGTGACTTTGAACCATTAACAATCGAGATCGATGAAATGAAAAGAGGTGTTGATGGAAATTCACACAACCATTGTGATGTATGCAACAGAATATTCATAGGGGATAATGTGTATGCCATTCATCTTAAGTCCATAAGACATAATAAAGTACTGAAGAAAAAGAAACGCCTTGAAGACCTAAAGAGAAAGATGGAGCTGGTCGAGGAGAAGAAGACTTCTGATGCTTGACAATGTGTTTAAACTGTAATTTTGTGTAAAAATGAATAAACTGCTTCTCTCAGAAATTATTTATTGAAACAAAACATATCAACTAATAATATATACATCTAAACCATCTAGGTATAACTTAAACTTCTTCCTCTACCACTTTTGTCTCTGGTTTTACTTTTTTTGCCCTGTAATCATAGTGCTCAAATTCAGGATATTGCTTAATAATTTCACTGTATGCATGAACTATTCTGGCAAATTCCATGTTAGCAATCTGGAAAGGTCTGGTAACAGGATCAATGTCGGCCATCTTGTACATTCTCAATGCCATTTCATCTCTTACGTCTTCAGGAAACAAAGTTTGAGCACCTCTAATTGAATACTTTTGTCTCATAGAAAATATCTGCCGAACAACTTTCTCAACCATTTTGAAAGGATGCTGTATTATGGGGTGTTTCAAAGGTGTTAAAGTCACTACTCCTACATCAACGTCTGGTTTTGGAAGAAATGCTCCGCCTGAAATGTCAAACTTATATTTCACTGTGCACCAGTTCTGGCACATGACAGATAGCCGGCATCTCTGACTGCTGAGAATTCTTGCTGCCATCCTTTCAGCTACTTCTTTTTGAAATGTCAGTGTCATTCTAGTTCTGCCAAAAGCCCATGGACCTTCTTGCTTAGATATCATCTCTAGCCAGCGTATTATCAGTATTGTGGACACACTAAAAGGCAAGTTGCCAATTAAATGAACTGGTGGAGGTGAGTCAAGCCAATCGGTCTTCACATCTTTAGGAATGAACTGACCAATGTCAGTCTTTAAAATATCACCAGTTATGATGTCTACATCAACTTTATCTCTACATGCATCAGCTAAAAGTTCCAGTGATGGCATAAAACGACGATCTTTTTCAATCAGGATTAATTTTCTTGGAGCTCTTTGGATTATAGACCTTGTTATTCCGCCGGGGCCAGGGCCAACTTCGCAGACGACGTGTTTTTCTATATTACCAGCGGCGTTCACAATTTTTTCTAACAAACGCGGTTCCATGAGGAAGTTCTGAGACAGTTCCCGAAGCGCACGTAGTTTATACAATCGAATAACATCTTTAATACTTGGTAGAGGAGGTAATCTTATCTGTAAAGCTTTCTTCGCCGCCGCCATATTACTGCTGCTGCACTTTGACGGGTTCCTCAAAGTCGTCGAGGAAGGTTTCTTGTTTCACGGCGAATATCGAGTACAAGTAAACACTTAGTACACCAGTCCCAATTGCTAGTCCGGTGATTCTATTTTTTTTGGAAATCTGGTGCAGTCTATTTACTCGTTCACGGTTTTTCTGCTCTATCAACTTCATGTAAGCTATTTCAGCCTGTTTAAGTACTGGATCTTGAGCAGTACTGTTGATTTTTGGCTTGAAACTTGCATCGGAGTCTCCCATTACGAAAACAAATTCTCGACAAACTTAACCTCAAAACGCAGTTAGCGAACTTCCAGAGAACGAATGGTTATTTGACTACAGATAATGAAATGTTATGTAATGAATGAATGATTCTAGTGTAACATTCCAGAGGCAAGCAAAGTTGAATTTTAAGCGTCACGTCGTCACGCCACTCTTTTTAACAAAATAAAAAGATACTTTTTTATTTCGAACGAAAACAATTAATTGTCTAACTTAATTTATAAAAATGCATGAATTTTTACCAAATATTATTGGCCACAAAAAAATTATGTCTTCAATTCTTTATATAAGCAAAACAAAAACAGCTGTTCCTGACGTCTTCGATAAAATCAACAAAACAAAAGCCATGCGCGCACCCATCCTTTTCTAAACAAGACTTCTCTGTCGCACTTATGCATTTGCATCGGCTCGAACTCGCAACCTCCACTTCTCGTGTCAAAATCGTCAAAACCCGTCTCGCGTTGCAGAGGTTTACTTGTGCGACTCGTTGGCTGCGCACTAGAATCGCGTTAAACTTTGTTGTGTTTTGTGTTATAAAATGCCTTTTATTTCAAAAGACTGGCGGTCACCAGGTGAAGAATGGGTGAAAACTCAAGAAGGATGGGAAAAGAAGAAAGTGCTGGAGTGCACCGCACAAAGGTGAGTTGCGTTGCAAAATAAGCACAGTCCTTTGTTCGCATAGAATTGAACGCAACGAAATAACACAGGCCGTTTAGTTCATTAATTAACCTAACATTAGTGCGCTAAAAATGATAAATATGCTTGACTTTTGTAGTGTTATTGTGATTGTTGAAAATTGCTATTTTGTATTGCAGATATCCCGCTATAACTAACTTTAATAACCCTGATGATAGTCAGCAGAAGTCGTGGTGAGTGTTGCTACAACTTATCCTTATGTTTGTTATATTTTGTCGTGATCAGCTGTTGTCTGTTGTGCGCTGTTATTGATTTTCCTGCGCGTGTGAATGTATCAGTCCTTCGTCTGGTTTTGTGTGAACCACTTTGTGCAAACGAAGAAACATTTTACGTACCTATATTTACTTGTGCAGGTAGGTATGTACTTCCTTAGACGTATGTTATGTAGATACCTACTTACTGGAAGCTATTTGTGAAACAAAGCATTTCAAACGCAACTTTCAAGTTTCAGAATAATTAAAATGTAGGTAAATATCAAAGATATGTATGTATAATACTTCAATGAAATTGTGTTTGTTTACCTCTTGTTTTCTTTGGGAAAAACCAGATAAGTCACATAATAACACAACCACCACCCACTCTCACGCATTTTATGACCCATTAAATTAAATGCCTAGCTGGCATCGGTTAAACGTTAACGTAGGTAGGTATTTATTTAGCGTAAGTACTTATCTTGCAATAAATCAGGTAGGTAGGTACCTACCTAGACCTAAAAAAAGAAAATGCGGACGAAATACGGTAAATCTTTACAGGAAACTAAGTACAAAAAAGTCCTAATACCTAATAGTCTTTACCTGATACTGTCATCTTTGCCATAACCACTGACGAGGGTCGTTATTTGAAGCTTGGTCTGAAGCTATAAATTACACGAAGCGACAGACACTGAGACCCTCAAATCCAATGAGTTTATATAAACCTCATTGCTCAAATCAGTCGACCAAGATAATTATGTCTAAAATTCCAATTTCGTTAAGGTGCACTACCAAAACCAAGTGCTCCTTTTGTATGAGAAATGCAGAGTCCAGCACGACGATTAGCATGACCACAATAGAAATGGGTTTTGTCGACGGAAGAATAGACAAAATTACAGATAAAACACAATCTGTCATTTTATGGAGCAGTGTATGCTCTCGAGTTCAAACCTCTGAGTTTTCGGATTCATGTGCGTATTGTATAATTATCACCTGATTCAAAAACGGTGAAGGAAAATATCGTGAGGAAACCGGCATGCCTGAGAGATCCTTCTCGACAGCGTGTAAAAAGTTTTCTACTGTCTTTAGCATGGCGATTACAAAACCAAATGGTCTTCACTACCTTAGTGATTTTGACAGTTTGGGATAGAAAAGTTTCTTCTGAAATAGTCTACATGTAAAAGGACCTAGACAAAGATCGTTAGAAACGAAAGACAAAATGACAGATTGTAGAAAGATTTCTACTGTGCGATGTCAAAATCATTTTTGTATGTTTGTATGTAACGAATAAACTTAAAAACTACTGGACCGATTTAAAAAATTCTTTCGGCTATGGATAGCTACATAATCAGCGAGTAACATAGGCTATATAAAAAAAGTTGGCATCCCTAGGTAGTACACACGGTTACACATCAAGCTATATATTTCCAGTTTATGCTGATCTCGCATTGTATAGGATTTACAATGCGAGGTCAGCTTATACTGGAAATGTATAGCTTGATGTGTAGCCGTGTGTACCTACCTATCTTTAAAAAACGACGAAGCACCTTTTCAAATTAAATGATGCGAGCAGTCTACTAAGAATAGGTGCTGAGTCAAAATCGAACTACCTCATAATTTTCTTGCCCATATCCCAATTTATTTGGGGTCGTTCATGGCTTCTTCCATACATCCTATCCTATATTATCCTAGTACCTGGTCGACCGAGCTCTGCTCGGGTGAAAATAGATAAACATATCGTCCAGGTATTCCAACGTATCACATTCCCGAGGCAATGAAAATAGAGAAAATTAATTTTCCCAAATATGAGATCTAGCTAGATCAATTTTTTGCCCCAGTAAACCCCTATATTGCAACTTTCATCGAAATCGTTAGAGCTGATTTCGAGAACATGAGTAGAAATCTTTATACAAACAAATAAATAAATATAAAAATATTGCTCGTTTAATAGTATCATATACTATTAAACAAGCAATATTTGTATATAAAGTTGCAATATAGGGGGTTTACGGGGGCGAAAAGCGATCTAGCTAGGTCTCAAATCTGGGAAAATTTGTTTTCTCTATTTTCACAGCTTCGGGAATGTGATACAACGTTGGAATACCTGGACGATATGTTTATCTAAGTATATCACCCAAGCAGAGCTCGGTCGACCAGGTAGGTACTATTAAATGAGCAATATTTGTATATACATATATATATTTGTAAACACGTTCTCGAAAACGGTTCTAACGATTTCGAAGAAAGTTACAATTTAGGGGTTTACGGGGGCGAAAAATCGATCTAGCTAGGTCTCTTATCTGGGAAAATTCGTTTTATTTTCACCCGGGCAGAGCTCGGTCGTCCAAAGTTTAGAACAAGATGGCTACCTTAGAATGGCAGCATGGAATTAGTAAGTACCTACTATCATGGCAGCATGGAATTAGTATGAACTTTCCTATACTATTAAATGAGCATTCTCTATTTTCACCAGAGCAGAGCTCGGTCGCCAAGGTACTGGTCTATTAATCGTCAGCTCAGTATTCTCAATAGTCACCACCTTCCTAGCCATATCATCTTTCACAAAGTTCATCCATCGTTTCTTTGGTCTTCCCCTACTCCTATAGCCCACATTCTTACTCAAAACTTTCCTCACGACATTTTCTAATTGAACTACCTATGTACCTATAAGTAATTACTTTTGCCCCTGAGTCCGAGTTTCTTCTTCCTTCTTCCGACTTCCGACCTTTGGCACAAAGAAGGTCGAAAAATCCCAAGAGCCTCCAGTCACTACAATTTCAGTCACTTCCATTATTTACAAATCAGAGCCCAGATTCCATAACCCTCGGTACCACGAATAGATAAGAAGATACTGCAAGAGCTCAAGTACCTAATCTTATCTATCGATATTCCAAAAACAATATTATGAATCCTAACAAACTATCTAAAAGATATTGTATCGACGCGTAATAGAGAAAATAGGTCGATTGATAATGTAATAGGTATTTATGTAAATAAACAAACATGCTGGCCAAGGAATAAAACATTGTAAGTAAATGTGAATCATCATTTCGTTTCACAACTACATAATATTGTCGCTCGGCATTCAATACCGCGAATGTGACATTTTTTACGAAAATCATTTTGAAATGCAGGATCACGTATTTGAACGCGTAGACTGAAATAAAACAAAAATCTGATTTTCGTCAAAAATGTCACATTCGGTATTGGATGCCGAGCGACGATATTATGATTGTCTACCAGCATTCTCGATGCGACTAAAATTACTTATAATATTGTTTATTCTGATACAATATAGATCTACTAATATCTAACAATTGGGAATGTAATTACAGTCTTATTTCTCTGATCTTTGATTATTTATATTTATCTACTTAAATAGTGTGTCGCGCTGCAAAAGAAAAACAAACAGGCCATTTTTTTATGCTGGTTTGCGTGACAGCTGCGTCTTACACTCGCCCCATGTCATTGTGCTAGTGTGCGTGTATTTAGCGGCTAACAGTTGGACCCTTTTTTTTCGACGAGTTCACAGCTTTGAGTGTCTAGACATATTTTATTAATGTCTTTGGCTTTGATGGACTTCAAAACCAACAGCTGAAGTAGTTGAAAATGAAAGGCATTTTGTAAAAGCTAGACAAAAAATCAAAGGCTCCTAATTTTTATATTTTATTTAAACAACGAAATGAATTCAATAGTCTATTGACATACTCGTAGAAACCCGAACACCCGAAACAAAAATAACGGTATTAAAAAAGCTCTCGGGAAATTTGAAAAAAAAATATTTCAAAATCAGCCCACAAATGACGGAGAAATCGGTCGAACATACATACAACCTCCTCCTTTTTGGAAGCCGGTTAAAAATGGAGTTCCTTCGATCGAATTCCAGATTCAATTTATGAAATCGAAAATCGGAAATAAAATCCATAGACTACGAACACAAACGAGTATTTAATAGAAACGGCAAATCGTGGCCAAACGCAAAAAGTTTTGACCGTATCTAGGTCATTCTCTGAAATGCACAGTTCAGGTCAAACCACTCGCCTGAAAAATTCCAACTCAACATGAAAAACCAATTTGTTTGGCAGACAGATATTTTGTTTAGCAAAGTATTTAGAGCAAACTAGTTAGTTTAAAAAGAAAAGCGTTAGATTTAGACTAACCTAAATTGTGACACTATGATTCATTTAGATTTTATTGTTAAGAACTTTTCCATTAGGCTGATTCATGTGTCTCGCTAAATGTTCGTTGTCTCGGTTTGTGAACGCAAACAATGTTACCATCAAAGACCCTGATATTTTTTTAGGCATATTGTCATTAGAACCATTGTATTGTCGTCAACGCATCGAGAAAAAAACTGAACAATAAACCAATTAGGTTAGCGCTTAAAGAATTATGGATCTCGCACAAACTTATTTGAATTTAATTTTACCCGTAAGTAACGAATTACCGATTAATTATGGATCAATGCATCACTCACATGCCATTAACGTAACGACATTTTAATTCAAAATGAGACCAAAAATAAAAATATGTTCATCCCAAAAGGGTCCACCCACGGGTGACGGCAGGTTCCGGATGAGTCAACAACTCTCAAAACATGTCCCGACAGGAAAGCGGACGATTATTTTTAAAATCTTGAAGATTTTGGTGGTAGGATTCTTTACCACCAAAACCTATGAAATATTGTTGTGACATTCTCATCACAAGATGTTTAGATTTAATATAACATCTTGCAACTATTGCTTTCATTACGACTTCAACAACATTAAATGTTGGCTCATTTTTATGCAAATTGAGAGATTGCTAATTACTTCGCAGTTTTATGTACACTGGCTACTTCTCAATACATTTCGGAATGTTTCAATTAGTCAATATTCCGTTTCGGAATCTCTTTTGTAAGCACTTTGTTGCGGAACGGTTGACAAGTTGTGATTGCCATTTACGATATCCACAACATTCACAAAGAATTTCTAAAAACAAAAAAAATACAATAGACGTGGATATATTTAGTAACCTGTTCCGCTTAGCTATTTCTAAAGAGACATAAAAAAAACCTGAAAAAAATCGACACGTGTTTCACCTCTCAATGAGGCATCCTCCGGATGACGATTGACTTGTCGCGAACTCGAACATGGCGTGTTGCCACACCAAGCGCTGTACGCAGAGTTCTGCGTATATATTATATCCACGTCTATCCACGTCGTCTTATTTTTTTTTTCCAATATTAAAAGTCTCACTCAGTAACTTAAATAGCATTCTAAATTAAAATGCCTCTTTAAAAAGTCAACTAATCCGTTCGGCTACATAAAACTGTCAAAACAGTTCCATAACAACCATTCCGAAACTGCAGCGGGCTAGTTTCCTATATTTAGCCATTCTAATATTAGCAATAGCGGCTGGTAACCTGGCCAGTAAAATTACTAAACTGCCATGAATCATGTTCACGTCTTTGACACACGAGAACCGGTAAAACTAGAAAGGGCGAGGTGGTCAGATAAAAGGGGTTGTCGCAGACGTGGCCAAACCTTGAGATTTTTGGGGTAAGGTACGGCAGACTTGACATTGACAAATGTATAGACTTGAATGAAGTTGAATGTTGGAAATCCAATCTTGCTTTGTACTTAGATGTACGGACTACGGACGTCCGTTCTGCATTTCTAAAGTGTTTGTAAATGAAAGCGTCAGTACATTTTAATAATAGAATATACAAACCTACTTACCAGAAATAAAGTATATGCTAATTCCTTTAGAAAGCTGTTTTTATACTATCAACTTTTACCTTATTATCGATCTCGCTGTTGTTGACCCTTCGTGCTAAGGTTTAATGTGCAGAATTAAGGAGTGGTTTAAGCATAATGGCTTTGCGTGGGACACCTTTGACCTCTCAATATCCAGTCAACTGTGACCGACCTTTTATCCTTCAAATGCTTCCATAGTTAAAGCTGTATGTTGAGTATGTAAATATATTTCTTCCCTATCTTCCATCGGAATTAAAGATATTTGCTCTACCAGTCGATTCATATTAAAGACGCATGTACTATCTAGTCGTAAAGTCGTAACATATTCAGTTTATAGGTCCCATTAGGAGCATGACTCTATAGGAAGAGCATGCATATCGTCTCTAGACTAGCTCGTTTTCTTCTAACGAGTATCGCAATTTGTTCAAAATGAAGCTACATGTATGCTTTCATTTGCATTTTATATTCTAAATGGATGTCCTTATTCTTGCTGCTCTGGAAGGAGATAAATTATCAAGCTGCTGGGCATTTCATTAGTATCAAGACTCACTACCTATTAACTCAAATCTACGAATGACTAGTAAAGCCGCTATTCACATCTTCAAAGCGATTGTAACTGCCTCACTGAACCGTTCGACAATTTGATCTACAAATGCCAGTTGCTCTATTGCAATAAAACGTTTATTGTCTCCGTTGGTGCTAGTCTAGAAACTTTAGTTCCTAACTCTTCCTTTGTTTAAAGTCATTTAACATCAGAAACACTCCATAGGTCTATACATAGATATGTAGTTTCCGCTATATATACTGCAGAACCCAAAGTGAGACTTAACGCTTTCTCAGCAATAACAAATTTAGCACGAGCTATTTTATTTACTACTAAAATTCCGGTATTTCATATCTGAAACATCGTACCAGTTATCACAGACGACAGTTCAGCTCCATTTAAATACTGGGTTGCATTGCAGGTCGGGAATTAGAAAGTAGGCACGATAATCGTACTGTGTTTATAGGCAGTTATGCTGACAGATCATTGGGATGACTAAGTTACTACACTTGGTTTCTATTCTGCCATCATTTCTACTTGTGTGATCACGGTTCTGTGAGTGGATTAATAGCATTTTGAAAATTGTTTGACAAGCCATTATGCTTTCAGAACTGACAATAGAAATAGCATTTCGTAAATTGCCCTAATGCACTTTTTTTCGGAAACGGTCGTTGGTATTCTGTGACTCCTGTCGTTCTGGTTTATTGAAAAGCAAATTACTATTATATATGACAGTATGTATATTTCAATCTATAGTCTGCATACTTCACATTTATGGGCGATACACTTATAAATTCTAAGGAGGATCTATTTTGGATTCTAACTTAGAATCCAAAATAGATCCACTCTCTAGTTTTTATGAATGTCAAGTAGTCCATTAATAGTCCTAGAAGTACCAAGAGTAATTAGGTTGCAGTCTTTGATAATCATAATTATAATATTCTACAGACACTTGACCGTAGACATCAATTAGCTATCTGTCTACGCAATTAACTTGAGTACAGTAACTACGCATGAGCGATGAAGATAATCATATTGCAAAAGATGAATAAATCAAACGTCAGATACAGAGTACAGACTTCCATAGACGAACTGTAATGGATGATATTAGAATATTGATGGCCATGCAGAATATTCACTACGGTTTACTATGAAATCTGGAAAGAAGCCAAGAATCTCTTGCAGTTTTATTAGAGAAGTCTTTTGGCTGGTTGTATTCGTCGATGTTTATAGAGTGTTTTACGAGGATAATAAAAATCAGTAAAAATGGGTTAGTATTTTAAGTTAAGAAGATATGAAGACAAATTACGCAGTAGCTACTGGAAGGGCTGATAAAGTTAAATCATCAAAATGTGATACATATGTTTCGTCAAGTGAACCAAATAATTAACCAGCTGATATGAAAATTAAAATGAAATTCGCTAAATACAATAATACGGGGCGAGTGAAACGGTGCAGAAAATAAGGTAAACATCGAACTGAACATTTCAAGCCAGTTCATTTACCCCTGACTAACTGTGGTACTGTTTTATTTTATTGTAATGTGCGTGTTAAGTAAACAGAGTTTACTTTTGGACTGAACTGGAATACATGAAGCTATCCAATTTCGATTTTGTTTGAGCGGATTTCCAAGCCAAGTTTTGTCACAAAGAAATGCAACAAAAATTTATGGCTAGGCTCGTACTCAACAAAGGCCAACTACTCAGGAAATAGGAACTGGAGACTAATGCTTCTGAACCGTACTTGTAACTGGAACCATAGGTCGATAATGGACATTACGTACTTACATGAATCAGGAGCAAAATGATTTTGGTGAACTCACATTTTAGTGGATCTTCCGAAATCGGCGGTTATGATTTGGAATATTGAGAATCTACAAGCTACAATATGTACCAATTAAAACGTATTCCGGAGCCCGGAGTCTGGATTTGTGTCCGGTTGATGGCAATACATAACTGGTGAAATGTGGGTGTACTATCGGTAGGTACACCTCTGCCTAACCCTTCGGGGAATTCGGGCGGCATGCTATATAACGTAAAACGTATTTCTTTGCCTATAAGTTTAAAGATAAGAAGTCAGCTGCGAACAGTACGTACCTACTTACACCTTTACCTTGCGTTGAGTTCCATACACGAGGCAGTCGTCACACCTGTAACTAAAAACAATCTCACCATAGACAACATAAACAATGAGACATAAGATTAAATTATTAAACAACGTTTTAATACGCACAACCTTTAGATATCAAAACATTATAATGCGAAGTAAACACGAGATTACGATGATTCACAAGATAACCGGGCAGACAGCGAGACGCCTACGAAACACTTGGCAATAAAATGTAGCGTTGGTTGAACTTTGAATTGCATTGTGAGGCTAATCTGAGGAGCTGGGTTTTCTTTAGACATCTTTTTATTGAGTTAACATTTTAGATATTTACCATGAAACTGTTATAAGAATCAGCATCGCCATACACCGTGCCAATGCTGCCAACCTTTCTTTTGGGCACTTTTCCTGTTGACAGCGATGCGGACGAGTTTTTTGATGCCCTATGATTCCTTTCCCTCTCTTTTTAACCGACTTCAAAAAAAAGGAGGAGGTTCTCAATTCGTCGGGATATATATTTTTTTTAATGTATATTCCCTGATTACTCGAAGACCGCTAGACTGATTTGAAAAATTCTTTTTTTTTGTTTAAAAGGATATAGTTTCAAGTTGGTCCCATTGTCATTTAGTCACGATCTGATGGTGGGATCTTGGAGAAATCGAGGGAACTCTTCAATTATTATAGGCACATCTATAGCGATTTGGGTATTTTTGATGAGCAGTTGACATAAGGCTATTGTAACTTAGATAAATTACAAACCAAATCACTAAAAAAGTTATTTTTTTATATTAATGCACAAATTGTTATTATTTAAAGACTGTTTGCTAATATAATTATTATGTAAATATATTGTTTTAAAAAAATACTTTTGCCTGATTAAATTTAACTCTTAAAGCAAAAGCAAGCGGATAGCTGAAGCAACTCGAAAAATAATTTTCAGTCCGGTTGCGTGCCATTTCAACAGGCATGTTTCGAGGATAGTTTTAGATTTATTTGACTCATGCAAAGCGCTTGCAGTTCACAGAATTTGTTTTAAAATGTTCTGCTACCAACCGTATTTAATAAAGTCTCGGCATCATTAAAACTACATAAATTTTTTCGCAAATCTGTTACTCAGAATTCATACACAAGTAGGAATCTCGACTGGAATACAAAGTTACAGTGATACCATCACTAATCTTAATCCAGATTCTTGCTTGAGTATATCTTCTAGAACTCGATATGTCAACTTTCGTCGATCTTTCAAAGGCCTTCGATAAACATAGTCATTGAGTTTCAATAACAATTTTACGTCTCAATTAATCCAGTCTGAGTGGACTCTCCGCTCAGCAATTAAGACGATGTTCATTCAAGTCGGAAATGTAAACAAGTTTAAAGACCTTTTTTTGGGTGGGAAATTATCAAATAACTTCTCCCGCTCTGGGCGGAGCGGGAGGGCGTGTCAGACTCTTACTGACTAAAACCCACCCGTGTTCCTTCGGTTGCCCTGTTGCCGGGGGCCACGATTTCCCTTTCAAGACCTAAAGAAACTGTATACTTTACTTGCTGTAGAGATCGGAAATGATCTCATGAGAACGTACTACCGGGATAAATATCCTTTGTCCTAACCCAGGTCATCTACCTGTGTGCTAAATTTCATCCAAATCCGTTCAGCCGATAAAACATGAAAAGGTAAGTAAGTAAGTAATAATATATTTACCAAAAACTAAAAAAAAAGGCTAGGTAACATCAGTGTTGTTTAAATTATGGGATGGAGGCTATTACAATGAGTAAGACCCCTGCCCTTCAAACTAGGAAAATCCAAAAAAGGTAACAGATGGAGTTACTTTCGCCACGGTTACTCGCGATTTCACCCGCATAAGTCTCGATCCCGTGGGAATAATGGAATAAAAAGTATCCTATGTCCTAATCCAGGTCATGGTCTATCCATGTGCCAAATCAAATATGTTCAGCCGTGAAAGCGTAACAAACAAATAAATAAACAAACTCACTTTCGCATTTATAATAATTACTTAGTACCTGGTCGACCGAGCTCTGCTCGGGTGAAAATAGATAAACATATCGTCCAGCAGGGCTAACATGACAAGCGCGAGAACGCTCTTTTTCTCGTTTTATCGTAATTTGTCTACGATTTTGACGTCATTCTAATCCCTAACATGACCGCAAACGACGAGTAAACTCGACAAAGGCATTTTGACACTTCTTTATCGCGCGACGATAAACCGATGTTGCAAATTATTAAAAACAAATTATTTTTATGATAGCAACATCGGCTTGAAGTTCTGATTCATTCATTCAATTTTATGCATGGAATTATGTATTTTATTGAATAAACGTCTCTCTCTCTTAATTATTCTCTCTTTTAATTATTTATGATTAAAATTAAATGATTTCTTTGGCATGCTGAAATTAAAATACAAAATGACGGTAATTAAAATTAGTGGCATCTATACTCACCACAAATGACAAATGGGCCGACGATCGCAATTTGACAAATCGAAGTTTATTATTGTACAAATAGATTTCGTTAATTAATTAATTTAATCACCATAATTGGCAAAGCGACTGGTTATTACTGAAAGTAATAGTCATCTACGTGATAGTGCTTCCCTCCACTATAATCTCTCATCTCCACTACAAACACATTTAAAAAAAAAAAAAATATTGTACAATAAGTACGACTATGAATCTGCCATCTTTTTTCGAGTTTTTTTTTGTATCATAATTTTGTCGTTTTGTCTACTCTTTATCGTCGTCAAAATCGACGTCGACTAAATACAACAAAATGACTGATTATATCGTGTTGAACTGTCAAAAATCGAGATATATAACGTGTCATGTTAGGGTTTGTCGACAAAACATCAAGTTTGACAGAACGAGTCGAGTATTTTGTATGGCGAAGCTGTCAGAAAACGATAAAACTACAGAAATAGACAAAAATTTGTCGCGCGAGAGTGGATATATGTCGCGTGTGTCATGTTAGGCCTGCAGGTATACCTACGTTGTATCACATTCCAGAGGCTGTGAAAATAGAAAAACTAACTTGCCCAAATATGAGACCTAGCTAGACCGATTTTTCGACCCCGTAAACCCACATATTGTTAGAGCCGTTTTCGAGAACGTAATTACAAATATATACAAATATTGCTCATTGAATAGTATAGGATATAATTATATATAGTTTGGATATGAGTCACGATCACGAAAGAATTGGAGGCCATCTGAAGGTTAGTGATAGTATTTGAAGGCAGTAAGTAAGAGGGATTGAACTGAGATGTAACACGATCTGGTTGAATTTGATACCAATTAATGGACGTTGCAGGTTCACGATTTTATGTACGATAGATACACACGTGTATTAAATAAATTATTTTAGGTAAGTACACTGAATCATAATAATATTTGTCTGAGTATAAAGGCTCTATAAATAGATGCAAAGGCGGAGAATCGAGTGCTTTGATGGAAATGTTTCCAGCCTGCCTGATATGATTAAAACTTATGTTATTATAAACAAAAACCAGCAATATGAAAGACAAACCATCCACAGACATAACTGTGACAAACTGGCTCATTGCGACTACTGCTGTCTTGTTTTTCTCGATAACACCGATTGCAGGAAAAAGGTACTCGTATTATTTTTAATAAACCTGTCCTGGTTTATTAAAAATAATACGAGTACCTTTTTCCTCATAGATATGTTTAGCAACATTACACTTTGTTATTACCTTTACATATTCATGTAAATGGACTAGAGAGACTGTGACTCATTCTAGTTTTATTTCAACTAGAAAAACAAGAGTTGATTTATATCAATCTTGATTCACTGCGGATTGAAAGACAAAGATAAATTGACGAAATAACTTCAGACGAAAACAGGCCACACCTAAATAGAGGAGGGGAATCTACCACACCCACTGAAAAGGTTAAAGTTAGCCTTTTAGGGAATTGCACTCATATCTAATGCATCAGATTATCTTTTAACGAAAAGAGCTTTAGGATTTGGAACTGTAACTTCTGGCGTTAAGAACGAAAATGCTATACCGCAAAACCTAGTCACATTTTGGATATTCAGTGTTCCGGGGTCCCCCGTGGCTCGTATCTTGATTAGTAACGTTTTAGTACGTTTACTGTTAACGATGTGTTTGATCAAATATATTGATTTGGAAATTGAATTACTTACCTACTACTAGACAAGATTCAATGTGTCGGTTATATTCATGGAGTTTTCATCATTCTCTTGTCCTCGTCCCAGTTTATTTGTGGTCGGCGTAGCATCTCGTTTTTCTCCCATACTTCTCTAATAGTCATCATTTTAGTAGTCACCTCCTTTTTAGCCATTATCATCTTGCACACTTGTCCTTCGATCGGTTATTTGGTCTCCCTCTATACATTCATACTCAAAGCTTTCTTCACGACATATTCCTCATTTATCCACATCACATGTTCATACCATGACAACCAATTTACTCACAACTGTTCAGTCACTAGTGATACTTTCAGACTTCCTAAGTAGTTTAGTAGTATTTTATTTCAAGAAAAGTCTAATCCGAATGTAAGCAGAAATAATGTAGGTACATTTCTCCGATCATTACTTTGAACTATGTAAGAGTACAAAAGAGCACAGAGTTTGGATTCGTATCGACTGAATATCCTAAACATTCTTCGGATATCAAAAACATTTTAATCTGGCATCTGTTCAGATATTTTATAAACAATGGGTATTTTCCTTCTATGCATCCGTCTCATATGAAATTGGAAACATTATTTCTGTGACCTCATCAATGTGGGGAATCTGGATCTGATTAGATGCAGTGTAGTGTAATTTATTGATACAAAGGGAGTTGGGATAAGTTTAATTTGGCAGCCTGTTCATCTGTTGCTTTGTCTACAAAGTGGATTGTGCTCTCCGTAAACTTTGTCGTAGGCAGTGGTAGGTATTGTACCAGTATTATCTTGTTTGGCTTTACATATCATATCTTTGAAAAGCGGTTTATGATGCTTGAACTTGGCAAATGTATCTAATTGTTTTTTTTTTTTAATCAAGCGATAACGTCATTATAATGCAATTTGTAATAAAACCATGTACCATATTTTCTAACTACGCTTGACAATTTAGTTCCAACAATAGCAAATAATACATTTTCTATTACTGAAATATTCTTAAGATGTTTTCCATTAGTTTCGATTGAATTCACGCAGCTGACAAACAATTAGTCTTTCTAGGTTTTTGTTTGCTCACACTCTGTTCTCATCTATTTGTCCTACGTGACAGAACTAATCGTAACTTTCTGTAAGAGCTTTTAATTAAAAAAGTTTTGTTTTTCTACCAATATCAGTATTTATTTTTCGGACAGTTGCTTTCAGACGAGATTAGAGTACTTGGCGATTAATAACAATTGGAGAAGTTGCTGTTCGTCGTCCTTACTTTATAAGTAGTTTTTCATGAAGCAAAATCTTGTCTATATTTTATGAACCTTCGAGAGAATTAAAACAGTATTTCTTTCGTGTGAAACAGTGTCGCTCGGTTTATCATTTGTGACCATTCGGTGTATCAGAATTGGTGCCATCAATTCCCATGGGAAAATTTGATCGAAACTTGATTCATCCCTGAAAACTTTCCAGTTTCCAGTGAAGGCAAATTCAGCCTGTCTATTACCAAATCCCGGCACGGCATGTCCGACATTTACCAACCCGCCCTGCCCCCGCGTGGTGTATTACGGCCCTCCCTCTCACCGAGAGAAGGCCTGTGTCCCATCAGTGGGAACATTATAGGCTGAATTATTACCCAATCAGTTGATTCAAATAGTTGCCCAAGATTTACATATGGGTACATATTCTGTGTAGTGAGGTTAAACTTCGCATCTATCCTCGAACAGACAGAAGTAGGTCATGGTCGTAGTTCGTCAGGAAACGATGGAGTAATCTTACTGCGGATGCAATGCTTTAACACTTCATAATCACAGTGTTTTTCTCATAATTATAGTATGAATAGGATATCTGTTCAGAATTGGAGTGCTGATGCTTCTTCTACTTAAGGATGTGAGAATTGAGGTTAGTTTGAAATATGGAGGTGCCTATTATCTGTTGAGAAAAATGTTATTCAACGTTTCATAGTAATCATTTCGAAGGGCGCTGCAACAGTTGAAAAAGCTTCAAATTGATACGCTTTTAAATATTTAGGCTTATCTTGAACCTTCAAAACAATTTACAAAATGATTTACATACGTTTAGGAAAGGTAATGATATCATTTTCCAATTTTCTCTTCCAAAACAATTTCAGGTTTGAGTTCCTTATAAATTATTACATCAAACACCTTACGATCTTTTTATAATATTATATTCTAAACATCATATAGAAACCGTTCCTTCTTTCCTTTTTTTTACCTTTCTTGTATTTTATTCCTAAAAGTGCCTTATAATATAATGTCTCGTGATATTATGTTCTCAAATGTAGGTCGCGGAGTGTCGCGGAGCTTTGGCAACGAACTCAGATAAGGTGTCACGTTGTTTTGTTTGACATCGACCTCTTCTATATTTTATTAATAATGACGTCCGTCTTCTTCTTTATCTATCCCTTTTATTTCGCCGTTAGATGTGTTGATTCCATTTTCTTTTTAGAAACTAGTATTTAGTTTAAAATTTGCATTTTTGCTGCATAGTCAGCGTGTGGTCTTGACTTACATTTTCTCACTCACGCAATGGACCAAGACATGTTGAAGTTTTATCTCAGAGCAGTTCGCTCTGACATAAAACTAAATAAGTAAAATAAATAATAATCCTAACTAATATGATACATGCGAAAGTGAGTTTGTTGATTTCGTTTCCACGCTAAAACGGCTGAACGGATTTGGATTAAATTTAGCACATGTGTGGACCATGACCTGGGTTAGGACGTAGGATAGTTTTTATCCCGATATTCCCACGGGATCGAGACTTATGCGGGTGAAACCGCGGGGCGCAGCTATTATAAAAATAAACCAGTGTTAAAATATCTAGTTACATATAAAGATCAAACAAGATCATGGTCCTTTAAGCACTTGACTAAAGTTTACCAGCTTCATCCGAACACAATATTATAATCAAGATAAACATGGAAGCTGCTTTTGAAACCCTGCTTGGTAAGATAATAGTACCTATTATGTTATTAAAGTCTGCCATTACAAGGCCGGTAATAACAAACAGGCTCTTTCTATTTAAGCCTTATGCTATCATCACTTTCAAAGCTCCCATCATAAGCTACAACTTCTTCAACGTCATGATCCAACTTTATTTTTACAGCTTGCGATAAAAACTTCAATTTGTACCCAGCTCCCATCATATTTCTTTATTATGACACCAGAAATAGAAAGTTTATAGCTTCATGCACTCATACTTTGGGAGTTCCAATTCCACGATATAATGGAAAATATTTGGCAATATCATTGGTGAGGCTAGCATTTTCCGAATATTCCAAAACGCTGTATTAGCACTTGAAATATTTTTATTTTTTTTCTATTTTCCAAGTAAAGTTTCGTTGCCAAAAGATGCCTCTTCAAGTGGGACTCACTTGGTATGCCTCGCCTCGATTTTGCCTTCATCGTATCCGAAATAAATTGACCTGACAAGTCTGGAATAAATTGATGCGGAAACGTTGCCTTGACTTTTCGTATTCTGTCCAACAAATCTTAGTGGGTATTCGATGATGGTTTCCAATATACTGAAAATTGTCGACTTTTGGTAACATTTACGATTTTTTCTGTGATCGAGATTAGTATTCGCACTTCGCATCTTCATGGATTCATTCCTATCCCAATTTGCTTCAATTTGTTACCAGTAATTATCTGAGTGATCATTTAGCTGTATTTCTTCTTAATTTTACGTGCTGCCTCTGGGTTTGATTTCAACTGGTTAAGATCTAGGTGCGTCTGCAATTATAGTCTATGCATCCTCTATGACTCCATCTAAGTAGCTACCATTATCATTACCAACAGCTTTTCTCGATAATCTATAATTATTTACAACCTTACCCCATATTTTGATCAACACCTAAGGTGGTACAAACATTAAATAAAATTGTTCGAAAGTAAATAATCGTTATTCTAACAAGAAACGGAAACGTTTCGCTTGGAGACCGCTGTCTTTACCAATCAACAATCATTGTATTATTGCAATCCTACCAACTTCAAAAGACAATCTAATCGCAGAATTTCTTATAGACTCTGCATCAATTGTACTTGGTTGCATCAAGTTAGTATCCTGACAAATGAAATTGGACTTAACTAGTTCTAGATAAGGTTGAGTTTTCTATTCTTTCTCCATCATTAGGGTTATTAGTTGAAGTGAGTGAAAGTGCTTTCGATTCCCTTGTGTTTATTTTCAGACTGCGGAAGTGTACAAACATTAATAATTACAAGCTACTGGTACCTTTGATGTGCTTGCTGTTAAAAATAGCTGATTAGTTTAAGAAGCCAATTAAAATTTTGAGGATATTTTCTAAGTTACGGTCCAAATAGTTGCAGTTTTTAGCTTGTAGTATCTGGGCGACCGAGTTCGTCTCTGATGAAAATAGGGAATGCTCATTTAATAGAAAGTATAGAAAAGTTCATACTTACTAATTTCATGCTGCCATGATAGGAGGTACTTACTAATTCCATGCTGCCATGATAGTAGGTACTAACTAATTCCATACTGCTTCTAAGGTGGCCATCTTGTTCTAAAATTTGGGCGACCGAGCTCTGCTCGGGTGAAAATACGGAGAAAACGAAATTTCCCAGATATGAGACCTAGCTAGAACGATTTTTCGCCCCCGTTAACCCCTATATTGCAACTTTTATCGAAATCGTTAAGAGCGGTTTTCGAGAACGTGATTACAAATATTGTGTATATTGCTCTTAATATCTTCTTAGTATAGGATACATTGAAATACTAAAATTGTATATCGACGATAGGTGTTAATTTTGAAATGTTAACCAGCGCCTACCACACTGCCTTTTATAACTGGAAAACGTCGTTTTAGTTTATAATTTTTGAGTCTATCCCGTATAACATATTTAAAATAAATTCTCGAGTCACAATGAGCTGCTTGAAATAAATGATAATTTTCTTTACCATGTCGATTTCAGTAAAGAACGAAACTTAAAAGTGAGAGTCGTATCGTTCTGTGTTACTTCAGACATAATTGCGCTATTTCGTAATAAACGAACAATGGTACATTGAAACCTCATAATGCTACGAAACGATGCACATCAAAACGTCCAAATGACAAGATTTTCCAGAGAAAGTTTTGTAAATAGACCTCGACCGGCGCTTGCGCTGCTACGTTTTATTTCTTGGAAAATGATAGTGTAGCGTAACGAATGTTTAAAAAATGAGTTGATGACAACAGGGATGGTGACTAAAAAAATTTATCCATTAGGTAGATTATAAAAAAATATTCGACACGTATTTTTTTCTTTATTTTTTTGCCCCCAAAACGCCCACCCTTCACCACTTCCTAGTGCCTTTCGCTGGGAAGAAGTGGCGCAACAAACTCCCCAGCAGCACAGCTGTCTGTTCAAGTTAGAAAAAAATGATTCTATACAATAGTATGCAATACATTGAGTTAAAATGTGCCATGACGTCACTGGTATGTAGATTTTTATTTACTTGTGAGTCTTGTGACGTAGCGACCCCCACTCCCCAACTTTAATGCGTTTTATCTAAGTATTTTTTTATTATTATGATAAAGCAAAAAATATATGTCCAATATTTTTTTATTATCTGACTGACGAACCAAATATATTTTTTTTTTACCCAGGCATCATAGCTCTTGTATAAATATTAATAAAAGTAATAAGAAAACAATAAATAAACGAGATGAAACTAGATGTATCTTTTTGCAATAGGCCACCTTTAGTTATAATAGGAATGTTCTGTAGTAAAGAATGTGGTGTAGCCATAGAATTTATTATTCTATGGCATGACTGTACTTTCTTGTGACGGTATTAATATTAACAATGTAATATTAATATACCTACGCAGATCATAATTTTACACCAACACTTAAAATAACTTCAAAGAAGATGCGCAAGGCCACAATGTGAAACCAAAACTATATTAATTGACATATTTACACAACTATCTGAGACAGAATCACAGTTAATAAAATAAAACAATGGATAGAGCGCTAGAACTATAACTTACACCAATGCTCCTGTTAAAATTAGTCATTGAATTTTAAATGACAGTATATTTCCAACGCTTATCTCGACATCGCGAGACGCAGTAGCTTCTTATCCTCCACGATCATTACTTGATGAATTTACCGTCATTGTTTTGAAACATTTACAACCAACGACCATCCAACGTAACCATTGCAAAACAATAAGTAATGTCGCGCGGTTTTCGAAATAGACACGGAAGAAAATGGCTCCCGAAACAGATTTAGAATCCGAAGGCTCCGAAGCATCCAGTTATGTGTCGCATTTAAAGTGCTGGTAACACAATAAAAGAGCTTTAACTTCTAAAACGGGAATGAAACAGTTTATAATCGTTCTGACTTGTCTATGCGAGGGGTGACTAAAATGTTGGTCGTTGTCCGACCATCCTTGGCAAAAAGCCAGGATGCCAACTCAGGGAGAAATGTTTGCCTTGTTGGCTGTTTGTAACTATTTAACTGTCTATGGTCGGGTGTTCCAAATTCTAATTTTTAAACTGAACTGTCACGTTCGAAACAGTTGTAGAACGGAATATTTTTATTATGTTACCGAGTTCAAAGGAAACTTTTATGACTCAGTTATTTTTAAATCGCTACATCATTTGGTTGGGTCTTCAATCTCTACACGTCCATTAATTTTAATTAAGAAATAATCGAAGCAACAAAAATATATTTTTACTTCCATTAGGGCTGGATGGGTATGAATATTATAATGAAGGTGCGACCGTCCCTTTTCTGAGTGTTTGTGATTAAGTATCTTTTAAATCTCTTTGGATTAGGTAGGTACTCCTACTGTAAATTCAGGGTTGATTTACTAAGAGACTAAAACTTTGTCCACCGCACCGTGAACTCCACGTCAACGAGAAACGAGATTACGCGGCCATTT
The DNA here is from genome assembly GCA_949152395.1 of Agrochola litura. Taxonomy (NCBI): domain Eukaryota; kingdom Metazoa; phylum Arthropoda; class Insecta; order Lepidoptera; family Noctuidae; genus Agrochola; species Agrochola litura. The sequence goes on along the minus strand of OX424508.1, from coordinate 20,202,975 downwards.
TAAATGTACTGTCAAAGGTACACACTGCTACACATCAAGCTATACATTTCCATTGTAAGCTGATCTCGCTTTGTATAGAATTTCCGTACAATGCGTCGTCATCACGTTCTGGTTGACGTTCCGTTCACGGTGCAGTGAACAAACGGCCTAAGATGTCGTAAAAATAAAGCCTACTTTTTCAATTTCTTCAACAGTGAATGTAAATAGAGTCCTTTTTTCACTGTCGAGAAGGCATGAAACATATTTACCCTAAATCAGTAATCAATAAATCTGAAGAACGGCTATCGCCGACTAGCATCGGACTGACCCGTTTCCCTCATTTAAAACTGGCAAGTTGCTAGGGAAGAAAAACGTTCAGCCATTACATAAAAAAACTATATTTTCTAACATTGCATAGACTAAAAATACGGCCCAGATATTGTGACCGAAAGTCTCTAGATCTCATTGTAGTCTCTCTCTGTGAAATTAAAATGTAATTAAGGCTCCAAAGTCAAAGTCAAAGTCAAATCATTTATTTCAAATAGGCCCATGTATGGCACTTTTGAACGTCGAAATTTACAAAATATTAAAAATGATTCTAGTCATCTGCAGACAAGTGCGACGCGATGCCGGTAGAACAATATTTCCGTGAAGTTTTCATAGAAATTGTTACACCAGAGTTGTGTCGCGCCTGTCTGCAGGAACCTTTATTGTTTCATCCATCCGAGTCTGCTAATTGACGTAATCTTAAGTAATCTATCAATCGTACAAAAACACTGTATTGTACACTTTTTAAACCACCATAGGCATCTAAGCCAGTCTGCCCATGCAATGTAATGTTCATTTTGAATTATGTAACACCTAATACAAAATATCGAATATCAATCGCAACTCTTGTTTTCATTTTATATATACGTGATAGTAGATACATTTTGTATCAAAGATTTCCAATAGTTAACGTAACATTTAGAAACTCTGTTCAAGACTGGCGTGTCGACAAAAGTCATGACAATATGGAATCCGAAAATGTCTCGTGACTAACATAAAATAACATTCTGGAACTTCAATTCACTTTGATACAATATGTAACTGTTTTTTCAAGTTTTCCTATTATTTTTCTCTTATTTTCATGCTGTTGTTATTTGTGACATTCACTCCTCGCCGAGGAAATTCTCCACCTGTAAAACTAGGTGATCAGGAACTACCACAAAGCATTGTAAAATATCTAGGCTTATAGCTTGATCGAAAACACACATGGAAAGCTCATATTCAAGCTAAGAGATGAAGCACAGAAGTCTACAATGGCCCCACTGAGCATAGACAACAAGCTGTTCCTGTACAATGCCATACTAAAGCCAATTTGGACATATGGGATCCAGCTTTGGGACACAGCAAGTGTCACATATTCCAGAGGGCACAAAACAGAATTCTACAAGCCATATCAAATACTCCATGGTTTATCAAAAACTCACACGACATTCTAAAATTAACACTGTTCAACAGGAGATAAAGTCTATTGCTGCACGCTCTAAGACAAGACTTGATAAGCATCCAAACCCACTAGCAGTTGCACTAACCAAGTCTGACCACAAACGAAAACTTAAAAGGCTTGTAATAATAGACCTATCAAGCTAGACTATAATGCCTTGCAAGTCAAGCAAATAAAGTGAATAAATTACTCTGCCCTACCTCCACCTCATCTGCTCATAGTTGACTGGCTGAATGCAGATAAAAAGAGAAAAAAAAAACGTGTGCAATCGAGGGACCCCCGTCAGGAACGAAGTTTCTTCTAATGTAACGTATGATTTAAATGCAAAAATTTTTAATTTTGATCTCGCTATGGATTTTAGCACCCTTGAAAACTATGAAAACGACACCCATGACGAAAAATTAGAAAGTTTTCGCATCTTGGAATTTCATTTTGATTAAATGAAAACAGTCGCAAGTACGAACGCTTTTTCGCGTGATGATTTCTGCCAGTTTACTCCTACTGCAAGCCGCGTTAAAGAACTTCGTTCCAAAAACGTCGTCAGCAAGATAATAGCGGGGCTGACTGCTTAGGTAATCGCAGCGGAGCCTGACTATAAAGATGAAGATGAGCGAAAAATAATATTGCATAAAGATAAATAATGAACAAGAAAATCTACTGCTGTTATGATTATAATTATCTACATGGTTCCTTTAGCAGAAAGTTAATAACACAAATTCCTTTGAAAGTCCTTAACTAAAGTCAAAAAATTACAACTCCCCCACACGTTTTTCAAAGAACAAAAATGACAAAAGCTCTTTAATCTATACGAACAGTAATGTGCTCTTACATAACTGAAATAAAGGCTTCAATAATGCCGAATTTCGCGATGTACGCAATCATTGCCAATTTAAATTGATTGGAGCATGTTATAGCAAAAATTGATTTTACATATTGAATGGTTGGACCTGTCACATGCAGAACATTGCGACGAGGTTCAAACAAAATCAATACTTTTTAATGGGAGAAGGATAAAGGGAAACAAGTGTTAACAAAGCCCTTTGAGCCAGTGTGGTCATGCATAATTTCATACCTATTGGAAATATTCAAGAGCATTTAGGTAATTAAACCTAGAACAATCGCTAAAGATACAAAGAAAACTCCCTAATAAAATAATGCTTATGCTAGTCCTTCTAGATAAAGATTCTTAAAATTCTTACTTAAATTAAAACCGAACAAGAAAAACGTTTCTATTCAAAGGTTTTTAATAGAAAACGTCGTAACAGAAGCAGAATTGGAGGGAAAGAGAACGAATTTCTGTTTATCAAACCATACAATCGAAAAAAGTTTAAATTTTCGCGCTCTAATGAACTAAAAAGTAACATTTCACCCTTTGATAATTCTGCACCACTGAACTCAATATTTCTCCACGTACTTACGTTCAAGTCACATCCTAAACTAACTAATATTAAAAATGCGAAAGTGAGTTTGTTTGCTAGTGGTGCCGATTCTCTTGTTCACAAACTAAACTAAATTTAAGTTCAGTGCATCTTTTTCTTTCTATTTAATTAAGAAAAGGACAGAAGATAAATTTTAGTTTAGTCCTGTCAAATTAATCAGCGCCTGTCACTACTCCATACAAGTTTAGACGTGATTAAAAACTTGCTTACTAAAATTACGTCAATTTACGTCAAGCGCTGATTAATTTGACAGGACTAAACTAAAATTTATCTTCTGTCCCTTTCTTAATGAAATAGAAAGAAAAAGATTGGGTGACATATTCTTTATAGAAAAAACCCTGTAAATAATTAAGATTAAAAGAAAAAGATGCACTGAATTTAAATTTAGTTTAGTTTGTGAACAAGGGAATCGGCACCAATGACAAGCTTTCACGCTAAAATGTCTCAATGGATTTGCATGAAATTTGACACATGGGTAGACCATGACCTGGATTGGGACATAGGATATCTTTTTTTTTTTTTCAATATTCCCACGGGACGGGATCAAGACTAACGCTGGTAAAACTGCGGGGCGCAGCCAGTTTTATATTTTTTTTTGAAAAAAAAAATCACATGGGTGTCCCGCGAAATTCAAATGTTTTTAGGTTTTTTGCAACAAATGTCAAGTTGTACGTTGAAAAAAAAAATATTTGCGACCGTTATAAATAATTATTTACGGAATTATAATCATTAAAATCATCAATATTGAATTGGCCGCCAATGTCATGGATAATATTAATTAATGGATTAACTGATTTTAATGATTATAATTTCGCGGGCAACCCTGGCGCTTTCGCTTTAAATATCCCACTCGTCGTAAGTCCCGAGAAATAGCAAAAAGCTAATTGAAAAGGACTACAAAGGCCTCCAGTGGCTATAAATATTTTGTTAGAACCCTTCCTTCCGCATTCTGGCCTCAACTTGTCGTCCATTTATAGGTCAAGGTCTGGGAAGTGGGAGGCCTGTGTCCCTGGCCTCACAGAGCGAACACTGTCCACAATACGAATCCATTTATTTGCTACAAAAGAGTGACTATTGGCTTTCTTGTTATTGGATCTATTTGCTTGTTGGAATGAAATTGTGATTTATACTGTTATACAAGGGGAGAAGTTTTGTTCGCTTGAAGTGCTCAATATACACGAGCGGCACGTTACCAACGACAGGCAACAGCTGCAATTGCCTGCGCCGTCGACACGTCAGCGACTGCCGTCGACGAGTGTCGATGGCTGCAGTTGCGCCTGCCGTTGGTAACGTTCCTCTCGTGGATATGAGCACTTAGGCGTCAAACAGACGAGCAGCACTTTGCTGTCGACAGAGGTAACTGCTACTGTCGACAAAAGCAACTGCTGCAGTGATCGACACGCCGACTGCTGCCTACTGGCATGTCGACAGCATTGTTGTAGCGCGCCGCTAAGTCGACTGAGGCAGCGCGCGCGCTGCGCTCATACTGTAGCGTCGCCATTGGTCGGCGTTTGCTGTCCACGTGTCGACGGCAAACGCCGACCAATGGCGGCAGCTGCAGTTGCCTCTGTCGACAGCTGAAGGTCAACTACAAAGTGCTGCTCGTCTATACTCTGCCTTAGTGGAGCTAGGTCTGTGTTAGGTTTATCTTCATTGTGTGAAGTTTGTATTGTCCAGCGTTCATGATTAAAAGTTTGGAGTGTTTAGGTTCCTGTAGACCTATTGTTTCTTCTTTTATGGTAGCCATGGCCTTATCTTCTACAAAGAAGTGAGGGTCACTATTTCAACAGTTTTTATCATATCTTTGTTTTGGCAAATAACTTGATTTATCGATGGAGATTTTGACCTTATAATTGGTTCAGGAGTTATGAACATTTTTTCAGACTACATAACAACAAATTGCCTGGATTGCCTGGCGAGCAATAATTACTACCTCGGTTCGCAACACAATTTGCTTGGATTCTCCCGCTTCGTTTTAATTTTATCTCAAGCCACGGATGGAAATATTTTATTTTGTACCTACTTACTTTTTTTATTTTTAAGTACCTACTCGAACAGTAAAATACGAATTGCAGGTAAGTATACCTGCAATTCGTATTTTACTGTACGTTTCCTCAAATATCTACAAAAAATAAATAAAAACTTTAAAAGTTTATGATGTTTAAATAAAAGAATATTATGGAAACTATAGAGTCAATAAATCAGGTGCCATTCATCACATGACAGACTCTGATGTAACAGTAAGAATTTACAGAGGAAAATATTAACATTCTCATTGCAGACTGCAATTTAACCTCATTATAAAAATGAGGTTAAATTGCGTAGGTTTTGCGGTAATTTTTTGCATTAAAATGCAAAAATGACCACAAAAACTACGTTTAACGTTGTTCATAAAATTTCCGGACTAGTTTAATACGACTTTCTTTAAGAAAGAAAAAAAGAAAGGCTTTCTTCATCACAACTTCTTGAAAAAAAAAAAATGCCAATACAGGGTGGCGATTTTGTTACCTGCATCCGTCAAGGGGTGATTCTACCTGCCATAATTATACAACTTTCGCTATGAAATAGGTAAGTACATACCTAATCAGCGATTCGTAAAAAAACTTTTCACAAATCGAAATAGTCTGTAGGTATATTGCTGTATAGGAATTCGATTTTTTTACCTATGACGGATAGAATCACCCCTTGACGGATATCGCCACCCTTTAGAGGACGAATTATATAAATGACATTGTTACTAACAATATTTCTACCGACCATGACCTTGCGTGCAGTACTCGCCACGTGACTGACGTGACATAGACGGATAGCCACAAGTTCAACTTTTATTATTATTGATTCAGCCTTGTGCTAACGGTAGTTTATGCAGTTGATCCTAGTTTAAATGCGTGCAATATATCTAATAAGTGCGAATGAATTGTGCAATCTAACCTCTGATTGGTGCAGTAATTGTTTATGGTACCTAGGTGTTTTTTTTTTTATTCACTCAATGGAACGCACTAAGTGCGGTACGTCCTTATTAAAGGTCTGTTAATTGTATACTTGAATTAATAATGCAGTATGAATATGCTATCCTTGCAGGTAGAGCAATTAGTAATTCAGAAAAATGATTTTCATTATGTTCAAAAACAAATGAAACGGAATGAACTCCTCATATGTATAAGTATTATCAAACCTATATCGAATATTCTAAAGACAACCGAATATCGCAATTATTCAAGGATCGTGTTCCACGATAATAAATCGCAAACAAAAATACTTATACATCTTTGCGTTCAACATTGTTGCATCAAATATTCAAAATGGCATTAGAATGGCGCCTCTTGCTTCATGCGACCGGCTGTCATGAGCGTTGCACACGCGCTGACCCGGAATCTCTCCAGGAACAACTGGTTCGAATAACATCACCAATATATCCTGACCTTTCAATACTCAGTAAACTTCAACGGCTTTAGATGTCGCGAAAGGTCTTGTAAAATGGTAAGTTACAAACACATTCAGCTTCAACATCTATTTTTGAAAACGTTCTTTTTTTAATCTGATTGCATTCAGTGTTCCATTTATGAAAATGTTCTTCAGATTGCCAATTTAAAAAGTTTGATTTTTCGGCTGCGTTCCATCTTCGTGCGTTCACGATTTTCGCACGCGATAACTTTCGTTTTCGCTAAATCTAGTATCAATTACATCAACCTAAATAATATACAACGACAGTGAAATTATTGTCCACTTTCCCGCGTAGCAGTGATGCGATTAATTAATGTCACATTACGCAGCTCACAATTATGACACTCAAATCGACGCTGTAATCGTATGCAAATCTTGTTTTGCATCAGTTTTAAAACATCTACTACTTGCACTTGCCGAGTTGCATTGCGAATTGCAATAAATTAATGTCCTTTCAATTTCTTAAGTAAATTATGATTTTACATAACTTGTTAAGCAATTAGCCTGTCAATAACCACAGAAATCTGCATTATTTAGATTTACTTACTGTATCTTCTCTGGACCTGTACTTGCGGCATTATTTACTTCGACAGGTCAGTTCCAATGTGCAAGCGTTTTTTATTTTTTTTTTGGGTGGGAAATTATCAAATAACTTCTCCCGCTCTGGGGGGAGCGGGAGGGCGTGTCAGACTCTTACTGACTAAAACCCACCCGTGTTCCTTCAATTGCCATGTTGCCGGGGCCACGACCTCTTCGGATTTCTTCGCAACACCGGCAGGCATCGGCCCTAATGTGCAAGCATCATATTACACAGTAGGTTATAAAATGCACAATCTTAAATAGAGAAAGGTGTCTGTGGTAGGAGGGTCCGGTACTGAGTTACAGATCACCCGGCTCTCTTAAATAGGACCGCAGACCAAATAAACAACCAAGATATAGCGCTGTCAACAGTGACGTGAGGCCGATTTCGTAAACATGTGTGCACTTAGTGAGGTGTAGTTTGATTGTAAATGTGTGCATGTGAGCGTTTTTGCACAAAACGGAGGTGTAGTTTTGGCATGCTTCACTGTATTGTTCGCAGCGCTCTGTCTTGGTTTTTTATTTGGTTTGAGGATGGGACATGTTAATTTACAAAACAGTTAGAGTCAAGATATTAAAGGTACTTATAATAAAAGTCTGAGACTCAATAGCAGAATTTATTAGCATGGATGGTCTTATACGAGTGGGTTTTGGTTTGAAAACCTGGCCCAGAAGAATAACCCAGATTTGAAATAGAACAGACCGATTACAAAATCATCGATGTAATAAACCTTACAAAATATTGCAAAACGTTCCTGAAAAGCTTTTTCACAGTTCGTATAGACCTAGTTACAATTTGAAACGTAGATAACGGGCAGAATCCCCAAATACCTACTTACCATTTTACCTGACTGAATATTTTCGTCGAATAACCCAGATTCGCAGAGCAGTGGTGTTCCAGTAGTAACGGCCCCGACTTACGAGTTCGAACCCAGGCAGGCTCTTTACTTTGTGTAAATAATTCCCATCACCACTGCTCTCAAAACGGTGGAGGAAAACATCGTGAGGAAACTGGCGTGCAAAAAATTCAAAGACATAGACCAACCCGCACTGGGCCCGCGTGGTGAATTACAGCCCACTGCCTCTCAAAGAGGAACATGTGTCCCAGCAGTGGAACATTATGCTAACCCAGATTCTACGACACGTCCAATACAATTTTATAACCGTATTTCCCGAAGGAGGAAAACGATGCGATGCGAAACGATACGATACGAATCGCTGAGATAATTAAAAGGTATATTTCTAGTCTTCGGTTAGGAATGGTTCTTCTCAAAGTGGGTTAGTTAATGATAATACAAAAACTAAATACGTTCATAATCGTGCTAACACCTAGAATCTCGTAAAATTTTAAGTGTACGTATTATGCCCTTCATACATTCAAACTCTACCACAAACAGACACACACTTCAGTCTCACTGTTTACAAACAAGATTTACTATGCAAACATCGTTCCTTACTACCAGACCAAAACGGCAGTCAACCTCAAAACATTGTTACCATACAGCGAATCTTCTGATCCCACGTCAACGACCTACGCCATTGCACTGCCATTCAATATCCACCACCATAACCTGATCCCTTCCCCCCTTCACTTTCTTCTAAACCCATCATACAAAGACGAAACTGCAAGGAAATTGAGAGGTCTTGAGAAAATGGCGTAGACTAGTGTAGTAAGTCGACGGTCTCATAGAAAATGCAAGGGATCACGATGACTCAGTCTCGTAACAGAGGGGCTTCTTGTTTCTTTTCTAAGCTATATTATGCACATATTATGTAAGACAATATATTGCTTTATTGGTTATTGCGTCACGGTTAGATCTTTGATAGGGAGATATTACTTCCTCTTTGCAATACGAGTATCCGAGTCATGCAATGTAAATTTCGATTTAAGAATAGAAAACTACTTTTATCTTACTACATTTAGTGGCCTGTGGGATCATTTGGGGTCATAACATGCTGCAGGTATTTAAGGCCTTCACAATGCAGTACATCATTCAAATGTAACTGATCTAAATTCGGAGAATGAGCGAGGGAGAGATGGAAAGATATTTAGCTTGTAGATAGTATCGCATTTCCACACATTTGAATTCGCAGAGCAGCTGTTTGTTATCTTTAATCTTCCTTTCTTAGAAATTACATGCATGCTGTTCTAAAGCAATTGCCCATACTGTAAGCAAAATATCCTGAATGTAATACTTTTTGCATGTTATAAATAACAATTTCGTGGCATGCACCGATTAATATCGAACATTAAAATTGATTGAAGCCGAGATAGCGTACCTAACAGTTGAGTATCGTAAAGAAATCGAAGTGTTACGAATTTGATCTCGAACCGTTTCAAATTATCAAAACAGCATTTGTATATTCGTTGAATAAAACCATAATTAATTACAATTAGAATAACCGAAGTACCTTATTGACATTGCCATCTAGAAGAACTACAGCTGGACATATAATAATGACATTCTTGAATTCCTATGAATTTTCTATTGAAACAGCAAGGAGACTAGACCTGTTTGAGTTTATATTGATTACTGAAGTGAATATAACAAGTTGATAATGAAATCGAACGTATCTATCTACATTAGGTCGACTTGTCTAGTCTGTTGTCGCGTGGCTCCGAACGTGTTGCTGGGAAGTTTGTTGAAATGAAATGTTTATTTAGAAATAAGGAAAGAAAGAAAAATAGGTTTATTTGTCACAGAAACACGTGCATACCTAAAAGACAAGAGTCGTCATTCACAAGAATTTACAAGAACTCTAGTAGGTACCATCGAAGAAACGCAATATCTAAGCAGTTTGAAAACAAAATCCCGTGCACACGACCCTTTTTTTTGTAGGTAAGCGTTACTATATCATCGGCCGAGCGCTGCAAACAGAAATAGTCCTTATGGTGTATAGATATGCGTTTCTTCGATGGTACAGTGCAGATCATCATTCTTCTGCCTTTATCCCAAATTATTTGTGGTAACATATCTTTTTGTCTTCCATATTTCTCTATTAGTCGTCATCTTTGTAGTCACTCCCTCTCTAGCCATATCATCTTTCACGTAGTGCATCCATGCCATCCATCGTTTCTTTGGTCTTACTACTACCCCTACTCATTACAGATGATCGAGATTTTTACTGCTTCTAAAACAATTCGCTAAAACTAGTAGTTGTGCTGCTCCGCTTCTTTCTTAGCTTTAACACTAGGATAACTGGTCTTGATGGCTGTCTTTTGTAAATTGTTCACAATATACATACAGGGTGACAGGGTCATCGACGCGAAAACTGTTACCATGGATTCAGTACATGATTCTGAACCCCCCTGCGTTGAATTTTTTCGTAATACCGAGTTGGGTTTGGATTTCTCATGCTATACTTATAAAATTAGAATCATAAAGATGTAGAAACAATTTCTGACGCAAGAAATCCATGCTACATTTGGTGACACAGCATTTGGATTTTATAAGACAGCACAATACACGGCCATTTGCAAACGTTTCCGGGGAAGGGCGTCAGACCGACGATTGAAAAGATGGCTCCTTTCATTACGTAGCGTTTACGGATGCTCATGTAAGATTTGTGGTACGAATAGAGGACTTAATGTTTGGCTTATCATTTCATTGCCATTTGTGACTAGGCTGTCCTTAGGAACAGCGGTGTCTACCCTTCCGGCCCGATTGGCTTTTGTTGGTGACCTGTGCCAAATAATTCTTACTTTGTAAAGTTTCCGTATCTGGTTTTACGCTAAGAGACTTGTATTCTGTCATACAATAAATAGTTATATCGCCTATTTCAACTCCTACTGTGGCGAAAACCAATGAATGAAAAACTACACAGCAAGGAAGTCGATCTGTAGAAAGCTTTGCAGTATCTATGTAACGGTACGTTGTGTTTGCAAGTCTTAAGTAACACCCCTCGTTAGTGGCGTCCCTCTTAAGTGCAGAGAGCGTGATAATACATATGCATACGGCATATACGAACATGTACTTTGAGGCTCACAGACAACTCTGAAGTTTTGTAATTATTGTCATCTCTCGAATCTGCACGCAAACACGACACTTTATGGAAGTATGGACGTGCATCAAGTATCGCATCTACGTCCGCAAAACTAGCGGTTAGAAGTTACGAAACTTTATGAGTAGTGTTATCTCGACATACATATTAAGAATTTTAACTTCAGCGTAACTTATTCATGCCATATTTTCGGCTTACACAACTAATGAGTTCAGTAAAAAACAGATTTCTTAGTCAATATGGCGGCCTATTCTTACGTAAACGAACTTTCTAATGACCAAAGCAAAAATGTGACGATCTCCCATTATTTGTAATAAAAAGAATTTATGATAGTTATGCACGATAAAAAGGCTATAAACCACGGGCTATGGTGTAGTTATAATAGCAACTAGATTGTCAATTACGATAGTGAATCTGAGAAGGTAATTGCAGGCAAAGCAACGCAAATCGCGATGAAAGTTGACAATATTTAAAATCAGGTCGTCGTTACAGTTTTGTGCTTTTCTTTGTCAAATGAGGGAAATGCCGCGTTTAAAGATGGACGTCTAAATAAACTTCGCGCATTAAAACTTTTCTTCTCAACTTGTCCTATAATTACAGACTTCCAAAAGGTAACTCTATGGTTCGATCGTCTTAAGATGTCCCATGACAATACAATAAAATAGGGAAGTGAACAAGATAGAAACTCTAAAACTTATCGGATATCAGGATTTACCTTCTGTTTAATCGAAAAGGGGTTATAAACTTTGTTATACACAAGTAAGTTAGGGTATTCCTACTTATGTTATGCGTAAGTCTTCTATTCTTTTCTAAAATAGATCTTTCATAAGGTGCATTAGTGCGGATTTTAAGTGTGCATCAACGTACTCTCGTTCCAAGCGAATACAAAGGAACTGCGAGTGATGGCTCTAAGCCGACTATTTTAATAAGACCCCAACACCCATGGGCCATCTTCCTGGTCATCGCTCTATAACACTGGACACGCTTTATAGGTCACGCTTAACCAACTACTAGCGACCCATTTTGCTCGGACCATATTTCGGATATCGGATATCCCTGAGCTATTTTCGTTCGTCCCTTTACACAAAATTCTAGCGTGGCCCTCGTGTATTTTAGGTTTATATGATACGTGTTTAATTTTGTTACTAGTATTAATGGCTCGATATGAAATAAATTGGGTTCAAATTTTTCTGAAATAAGGTTTACTTTACATTGTTATTTTTGGAAAAGATGCCTGCAATATTAGGCTAAATTATTATAGAAATTGAGATTCTTGGGAAAGATTCGTCTTGTGTGGCATGTCGATAGATATACAATAGAGGCATGAGGAACAGGGTGTAAAGTTCACTCATCCTCTATAGAAAAGGGAGGATCCATCGACCAGATGGATGTTATGTCTGGTGAGCAATTGCCCGACGATTGATGTGGGGAAGTTATACATATATACATATATGCTGATCGCGCAGTAAACCCTGCTTGCGTCCCTTTACACAAAATTCTAGCGTGGCCCTCGTGTATTTTAGGTTTATATGATACGTGTTTAATTTTGTTACTAGTATTAATGGCTCGATATGAAATAAATTGGGTTCAAATTTTTCTGAAATAAGGTTTACTTTACATTGTTATTTTTGGAAAAGATGCCTGCAATATTAGGCTAAATTATTATAGAAATTGAGATTCTTGGGAAAGATTCGTCTTGTGTGGCATGTCGATAGATATACAATAGAGGCATGAGGAACAGGGTGTAAAGTTCACTCATCCTCTATAGAAAAGGGAGGATCCATCGACCAGATGGATGTTATGTCTGGTGAGCAATTGCCCGACGATTGATGTGGGGAAGTTATACATATATACATATATGCTGATCGCGCAGTAAACCCTGCTTGCGCGATGCAGGATTTCGCGTGACGTCAGTGCAATGCGTAGTTCACATTGGCGATGTAGATGCCGGATGACGCCACATCAATACAAGACTTATTATGATGTTTCGTAGAATATACAGGGCGTCCCAAAATTATGGGACATGAAGGGAAAGTACCTTAAATATCGTAGATAGGGTATTTTGCTAAAAGAAGACTTTATGTTATTTTTAAAAGTTAGTAATTCTGCATTCAATGATTTTCTAAAAATTACTTGCCTCGTCTGGGAATCGAACCGACTTAAATGTAAAAAAAAACACCCCTACTTTTATGATGCCAATCGAAATAATGACCAACTCTTCTTAAGTAACATAGTATTTTAAAAGAAACGAACAACGTAAAATGTTTGAGTCAAATTTCAAGAAAGTTATTGATTGCCGACGACGACGTTCGAAAAGTAGTGAATGTTTTCCTACTTGGATTGGTACGAATGGACCGATTAGATGGCCGGCCAGATCCCCGGACCTTACACCATTAGATTTCTTCTTTTGGGGATACGTAAAAGATATGCTATACAAAAAGCGATACGAGAACGTGGGCGAGTTACAAACAGAATTGTGCCATATCATATCGAGTATTCACCATAAAATGATAAGAAAATCAACAGGCTCTCATTAAAAGGACTCATTAAAAGATTGGCGATTTGCGTAAGACAAGAGGGAGCATTTAATTAATTCATTTACAAAAAAATACCCACTTAATTGCCTACGGCAGTTTCATGTATGTTTTTAATTTGATTAAAATGATTAATTTCACGCTGTTCCTTTGTTTTAAAATACTATGTTACTGAAGAAGAGTTATTATTTTTTGGCCATTCTTTCGATTGGCATCATAAAAGTAGGGGTGTTTTTTTTTTTACATTTAAGTAGGTTCGATTCCCAGACGAGGCAAGTATTTTTTAGAAAATCTTTGAATGCAGAATTACTAACTTTTAAAAATAACATAAAGTCTTCTTTCAGCAAAATACCCTATCTACGATATTTAAGGTACTTTCCCTTCATGTCCCATAATTTTGGGACGCCCTGTATACCTAGATGACTAGAACAATAGTAGGTATATTCTCAGAAATTTTCCAATTCTATATAATATGAATTATGTCTGACATAGATAATCATCGCCTTCTGGATCTTCAAAAACGAATAATAATGTCTCTTTTCTGTTCCTAGGTCCCCAGAAGGTGAGGAGAGCGATAAGAACACAAGTGATGGAGTGAACAGGATACCTCCACATTGTCACATCACAATCAAATGTACAAGAGAGGTAAGCAGAAGTACCTACCAATAGATACTCATCATCATCATTATACCATTATACAGGGTGGCAGGGACATCGACACGAAAACTGTTACCATGGATTTCAGTACATGATTCTGAACCCCCCAGAGGTGTTAAAATTTTTCGTCGGTTTTTTTTTAAATCTGCTATTCCATACATTTTGTCCGCGTAGGTATTGCACTTTTCTCTGAAACAGCAGATTTTTTAAAAATAACCGACGTAAAGTTTCGATCGCGTCGATGTCTCTGCATTTTATATAACTCGTTTTCTTTTCAATATTTGTATGCCAGCCCATGGCGAGACATAACATAACATCACGCCTGTATTGCCAAAAGGCTTAGGCAGAGGTGTACCTATTAGTACACCCACATTTCGCCAGTTATGCTTAAGTCCCATGTAACAGGGGGCGAGCCTATTGCCATCAACCGGACACAAATCCAGACTCCGAGATGCTACTGAGAAATTCCATCCATCCGTTCCATTTCTTTGAATTGTCAAAAAGGTCGGTCAGTGCGAAAGATAAAGCTAAATAGTTGCTCATTTCTAAGCATAGTAGGTTCCTATGGAAAAGAACGGGCAAGAAACTCCATGGATTCTTTTAAATTAGCCTATAGCAGTCTGGCGGCATCTACATCGCCACATGCGAACTGTGCATCAAAGATCTGACGTCACACAAATCCTGCATCTCGCAATTAGAGTTTACCGCGCGAACAGTATAACTTACTCGACCTGTCTGGACGGAGGATCCTCCCTTTTCTATAGAGGATGAGTGAACTTTACACCCTGTTCCTCATACCACTAAAAGTCCAGTGCTGGATACAAGACTCTCTGCTGCTACCACTGATATCAAAAACCCAAAGCGTAGTGGTTCCCACTTCAAGTGAATCGGTCTATCCTACCCTCTTTGCTGATAAACTGATAACCTATATCTTACAAGTGACTGCTGGCTGATTTGATGACTTTTATTTTATGAGATTCCATCACGGCATGAGTGAACTCCGTTTTACTTTGTATCCTTAAATTAGCATGATATTGCTTCTCAAAAATTTTACATAATGTGCCGTAAGTAACCCTTACGGCACATATAACTTAGTTAAAACCAGCTACATTTATCTATATTACATGGGTTTTTTTATTTGAACGTAGTTAAGGACGGAGTTTAGGACAGAGCAGATGATTATGAGATAATTGGTTTATCAAGAGTCAAAGTATCTCAAGAGTAAAACTTTCTAGGTTCAGTTACGGCCTTTTGTAACATTACCTACACCCGTTCTGTACCATGTAATATCTTTTCCCTTGTTGCTAATTGTTCCGCCCTGTTGGCGTGGGTCTAGTGGTCGCAAGTGATACTGCTGAGCATGAGGTCCTGGGTTCGATTCCAAGGTGGGGCAAATTATTATTGGATTTTTACATCACCAATTTCTCAGTAGCAGCCCAAAATCAGGATTTTCGCCCGGTTGATGGCAATAGGCTCGCCCCCTATTACATGGGACTTAAACATAACTGGCGAAATGTGGGTGACCTACAGGTACACCTCTGGGTAATTAGCACTTCGGGGATTAAAGTCCTGATGTAATGTTATCTTTTTCCCCTCAGATTGCAGGGTTCAACGGTTTATCAGAAGCCGTCCGTCGTCTTGACTTCTCGTCAGCCGTGCGCGATGTTCGCCGGTTCAACTACATCTGCGCGTTGCTGGAGCTGCTGGTCGGTGGTCAGAGATTGACGCATCTGCCCGGCGCCGCGCAGAAACTGTTACTGTCCATGTTGGAGCAACTTGCTGATCAAGGTTAGTTTATTATTTATTAAAAATGTATTATGCAAAAGTTAACAAGTACAATTTTAACAGTTCAAATTTTAAAAACCCCCGACACAAACATTTCCTCATTTCTCTTTCCTAGCCCATCACCAGACCCTGTTCACTATCTACGAGTATATATAACCTATTCATTGGGACCATTCCAATGAGCCCAAACACGATACCTGTGCTGTAAGTTGGTAAGGGAGTTGGGTATCCTGCAAATTCCAGGTGATGCTGCAGCATCAGTTCAAGGTTAAAATGTTCTTCTAATATCATTGAAGTAATAGAATACCGAAATTTCAAATCGATCAGACCTGTGGAAGATACTCACATCCATTCATCAACTAGAAAAGAGCTGATAATCTTTTTATAAAACATGTCTAAGAACCAACGCTAGAAAACCTGCTTTCAAAATAAAAAACCGGATTCAAATCGGTTCACGAGTTTAAGAGCTACGCTATAGCGGTCAAACTTATAACACCCCTCTTTTTGCGTTGGGGGTTAAAAATAACTAAGAATTAAATGGACTTATTGCCTTGGACATTTTCTAACAGTCTACCCTAGGGATGATGATACAGACAAAACATAGTTAGTTATTCGGCCAACTTCTTTAGTACCTGTGGTGGTCCCGGCTTAATGATTCTATGCTATGCTTCAAACCTACTTTGAAACCTTGGCTTGCATTTGACCATTATCTCGCAATAAGCGATAATGCGGTCGACGATGATTCATGCTTGTCTAGAAGTAACCTCTAATTGTCAACCAGTCTGCAAGTTCATTCGTAACTTGAAGATCCCAGCCCAAAGATAACGGAGACGCCTCGACGACCGCTGCTACAGGCCGCATTGTCAACACTTTTCTGACAAACCAAGTGTGTCACCGTTTACTGGCACTACACAGACTACGACACAAATGACGTATCTATAGAAACTGACGTCTTTGAAGGTAGTCCGTGTTAGAAGTTGTGCGCTCAACGGGCATCGAAACGCCACGAATTTTACAAGTACTCTGTACCCCAGCCCTAGGGTATTGGTAGTTATGGGGAAATATAGTATCCGACGAGCAGTGGTGGCCCAGCAGTGGTAACGGCCGCGACTTACGAGATGTACGTCGTAGGTTCGAACCCAGACAGGCGCTTTACTTTGTGTAAATTATTTCATCACCACTGCTCTCAAAACGATGAAGGAAAACATCGTGAGGAAACCGGCATGTCCTAGAACCGAAAATTCGAAGACATGTGACATCTACCAACCCGCACTGGGCCCGCGTGGTGGATTACGGCCCACTCCCTCTCACAGAGAGGAGGCATGTGTCCCAGCAGTGGGAACATTATAGGCTGTTGATGACAGTATCCGACGAAGCCACTATCAAATCTAGACGCAGACAGAACCTAATAGCATACTTTGCTTTTTTTAAGCAGTTCTAATAAAATATCTAGCATTATACATTCCCCTTGCCAAGTTGTAGGCAAACCGCGGCTCATTGGCCTATAGAGTGCGCTTCTGTACAAATGTAGGGCATCTTCGACCGCGGCCTTTATCATGTCATTATCAGCCGATATGATGATGATGATGATGAAGGCATCATATTTCTTAACAAGTTAATTTTGGGAAGTGTTGTGGAGTGAAAGAGGATGTGAGTTTTAAGGATTAAGAAAAGTGTATTGTGACAGTTTGGACACACAGAAAGGATTGGCTCTCACAAGAAATCTTAGTCGTTATAGTATTGATATTTGGCTCTATTGACTAATGAGTTTGCCGACCACTGCCCTAGTCTAAACCGTCTCGGGCGAACCTACTTGCATCCTTTGCTTTAATGCAGTTCTCAGGAAACATCAACCATTCCCCAATTCCTAACAATAACCCTCTTTCCAGTGGCAACCTCAAAACAGAATCTAAACGCTCTCCGCGCGCTAGTGATGTCAGTTTCATCAGCCAGAGAGTCGGAGAAGCGCTCGTGTTGGGGCCGGCCGCTAGGCTCGCGGGCTCTCTGGGGACACCACGACCACGCCATCGCCAGGATCAACCGCATCGCTAACAGTATTTTGATACAAGAGGTATGTAGTAAAGGCTGGCCTAGCCTAGCCACAGTCCAGTGCCATAATGATCTTTTGGCGCTCGAGTGACGTTGACATAGAGGCGCTGTAGGTAAACATTTTTGAAAATATGTATTATTAGAACAAGATGGCGGCGTCCGCCATCTTGTTGACCAAAAGAACATTGTAGTGCTAATCTGGTTCGGTGGCAGTGAAGGCGTCGCTGTCATCGAACAATGAATAACAGTCCTTTTCAAGTTTTCAGAATAGCTTCGTTGGTTTTCCAATTTTAGCAACCGGGACAGATTTGTTTGTAGCACTATAGATTAGGTAATGAATAGGCGTTCTTCTGGCGTCGCTAAGCGCGTGACATGAAAACTCGACGAGAGGTGCAAGGATTTAGGGCATGCTTTCTAAAACTATTTTTATTAATGATTTTGTCTAATCTGAACCCTCTAAGGGTTAAGACTTACGAATCATACGATCCAGTAATATTTGTCTTTATTTGCTTCCTGTCCGCCATTTAACCTAACCAGTTTAAAACTGAAAGCACCACAACCTGCAAAATTTATTTTTACGCTCGTAAATATCATATAACTCATCGAAAAACAAAAGCTCTGGTTATTTTGGACAGCAATTGTCCAATCTATCTTGCACAATCGCCAGGGAACCGCTCATTTAGTGCTATTTTCTGTTAAGGGCATTTTGGCAATGCTCCAAATGGTCTGAACACTCACGTGCGGCCGTTTGGAGTTCACTCGTTGTTAAATCAAGATGCACGTTACAACTAACAAAGCGATTTGTTTTCAGCCGGGACCAGAGGTAGTACCTAAGCTTCACGACTTGCCTGAGGAGTGTATCAGAGAGATTCTGTTGAGGATATCGGATCACAGGGACTTGGATGTAAGTAGAATTTTATTATGTAGAACTATGGACGTTGGGCCTTCTTTTGACCATCGTGATTTTGGCGTATATTAAACTTAACCTCGATCTCCAAGCTTTGGGCCTAAAAAAGCTACCACAAGTCGACTCCTTCCTCTTCTTCCACATTTCGTCTTAGGTCTTAATCTCTTGTTTCTCCGAAAGTAACTTTTCTGTTTATCGCTCAGCTGAATTATATTTTATTTTATATTTTGTTTTATATATTTTCTCCAAAAAAACAAATCGCCGACGTCACCCAAAAAGCAGCCAAGCTTAAGTGGAACTAGACCGGACTAGTCTGCCACATGTCACAGTCATGGGCCAAATCTATCACAATGTGTATCCCAGAAAACGTCCGGTGACATCGTGGTAGACCCAGAAGATGGCGGGACGAGCTTGACGCCTTCAGACAGGATTAGTCCACAATAGCTCAAGACAGAGAGTAGTGGAAAGGAGAAATGAAAGCTTTTGCCGTGCAGTAGGACAACAAAGGCTAGAAAAAAAAATTATTGTCTTTTTACTTAAGTATTTTTTGCCTTCTCCAGGCGGCATCATCAGCATGGACAGTAATGGCATCAGTGTGTACGGAACAGCGCATCTGGCGCGAGCTTGTCAGCTTCCACTTTACTCAGCAGCAGACTGACGCCGAACTGGCGAAAAACAAGGACGAGGTCGTTGATGAGAAGGACTTCGACTGGAAGAAGCTGTTCCATCAGCTTAGAAAGTAAGTCATAAAATAAATAAAAAACCCGCTGTCTATGAACTAGCGAAAATGGTATTTAAAGTTTGTGGGGGTTGTACTATGTTGGGGTCGGCGTCCAGTCTAACCGGATGCAGCTGAATTCCCAGTATTTTACATGGAGCGACTATATCTGACCTCCACAACTGTTACTGGGAAACACGATACCCCTTGGTCAGACTGGTTGTCAGACTTGGGCTTCTGACTACCCGTGTCTATGTAGTTCATTGTCAAATATTGTCTGCATATAAGCATAAAATAAAAATGCCATTTTTATTTTGTAGGTGGCAAATAACGATCATCTATGCCTTAGATGATCGTTATTTGCCTGCATACTTAATAATTTGGCCGTGTGTACATAATTTTAAAGCTGTCATGTAAATTTTAAAGCTGTAATTGTATATGATTGTACCTAAAGATGAATAAAGGCTCGTAAATGAAAGCGTAGCTTGTACCATAAGACTTAACCTATAATTTTTTTCAGGATGTACGGCCTCCGAGAAGACGCGCAATTTGCTGAGACCCTCTCCCTATGTCGTCACTGTAAGTGCTTGTTCTGGCGCTCCCTGGGCCACCCGTGCATCGCCGACCAGTGCCCCGAGTACCGTGAGCGCCTCAAGGAGGCCGGCGGGCCCCTGCCGCCGCACCCCGTTCCTCCGGCGGCCTTCCTAAAGTTCTTTTCTCTTTAAAAAATGGCATTTTTTTTATCGTGCACTTGATTTTGAACGCACTGCTTAGCGCCGAGAGTTTAATCCAACAGTGTATTTTTTTTGCACTCTGTTGGATTGTCAATGCTCGGCTCAACACCAATTGCGCGATGGAACCTACGCCCGTTCGAACCTGGGCTAAATGACTGGAAAACACTCGAACACGACTATCAACACTCTTCGGCTGCAGGCTTAACGTGGACTCTTTTGGACAGTCAACTGTCCAGTTATTTGCAGCTGTACGTCAAACTATGACGTGATTTTTCTGGTGTTCAATAGCTCATTAACTACTGCAGATAAATAAATGTATTTAAAAGTTACGGCCCGTAACCACAGTTTGTGGTTTTAAAGATAACTTGTGACGACACTATCTTAGTACTCGAGCCAAAGTAACCATTGAATAGTTTCCTTTTATCAATGTGGTGAGCAAAATATTCACATTTTCCTTAAAACGCTGAAAAATAGTGGCTAAAGAAACTTATCAGTATTTAAATGTACAAAGAAATAGGTGATTTTAAGCCACAAGTACATCCCTGAATACAAGATTTGTGAGTTTTGACTCACAAATCTTGCTTTCTTGAGAACTCACACACTGATTCATAACGTAATTTGGTAAAATAAGACATTGAGATACTTACTAAATGCGATTCATAATACTTTGGTGCTCTGTCCAGTATTTTAAAACGTATCAAATGGTAACTTGTAGAAACCTTTATTATAAAATATATATGACTGACTAAAGATCTCGGGCGACAGGCCTACTTCGAAATATTATCAGTGCTATTCATAAAATAGGAAATGAATTACTTAAACTGTAGATTTATGTATTATGGCACGACAAAATAAAATATCGACTTGGATCTTACAGGAATGGCTATGTAATTTTTCGAAAAAAATATTAAGACAGAAATGTATTTAGGTATCTGTCAACTTATTTGTTTTGCCGTGTGTACAGTACATTATTTATGAAATTAAATAAAGAACACAACAATACATTTTAAAATCATGCTAGGTACTTTTATCTGTGCTGTGAGAGTAATTTATGACTTTTAAATTAAGGATTTAATTCCTTTCATTTGGTTTTATATAACTATGGCTTAAGTAAATCATTTTGTAAAACTATGGTTTGTGATCTATCGCGAAATTAATCGCGTGTTCCATTGTAGCTATTTTCTATGAAATTGAGTTTTTTTATGTAGTGACAATTTACAAGTAGTCAAGTAAAAATCCTTGTTTTGTATTATTACTGCTGCAAGTATTTTCAGCCAGTTAAAAGAGTTGCCATGCTACAGCAATTACTTTAAAACATGGATTGCGTGAAGATATATATCCTAGAACTTCCTAATAATGGCAACACTACCAGTAAATGTGACCAAAAACATTTAACTTGCTTTGTTTGTTATAAGAATATAATGTTATGTTTATGGGATTAATTTGTTCACCTATTTTTGTTTGCGCACGCACTTAATGCTTGTAATATAAAATATGAATAAGACTAAAAATAATGAAAAAAAAAGTATGTGATAATTCCAAAATTATATCAGTATAAGTGTGTTGTAATCGGTATAATTTACTATTTATCTATGTGTGTTGTTTGTTATGTTTAAATGGTTTTATTTTAGTTGGAAATATAAATTAAATGTAGCCAAGTTAAATAACAGATCACAAATTCACAAGTAAATTAAAAAAGAGACAAGCAAATCCTGCTTGTCTGGCAACCCTGTGTAAGAACTGTGGTGTGTTACCACAATAAAAAAATTGTTGCAATTTTCCTAAGAAAAACTTTAATGTCTCATTTTCAACAGAATTGATCTAACTTTATAAAAAACTATTGAATATTGTAATGCTATTTAAACCATTGACATAGAGAATGGACTGAGTGTTCCGTATTCAATTTTGACAGTGAATTTAAAGTAATAGTTTTTTTTTTTTACAATGTGTAAAAAAAGTTTTACAGTGTATAAATATAATTCGCGGCCAGTAGTTGTCTCTTTAGTAGTACTACAGGTATTGACCGCACAATAATTTTGTGTATTTCTAAAGAATGGTCACTTTTGGGAAAGTAAACGCTCAGGTCAATTCTCTATGTCTATGATTTAAACTATTAGTTCCTTTGTTTTGAATTAGGCTATTTAACAGCTAACGAATTTAACACCATTACTTAATTGCTTTTAAATTGTGTGCTTGCATTTAATTTGCACACTATATTGATTTGTGATTTTTTTCAACTACCCACATCACAACTATGACTGTATAAACAGTAAGTACATCACTATCCGTGATAGTCTATCATTATAATATTGTGGATTAGCCCAACTAGTTGAATTTGACGCAAGAATTTGACGAGACCTTTTTGCCTTTAACAATAATATAAGAGAAACACTTGACTCGTCAAATTCTGCAGCCCTAACTCAGTATTTATATCACAATATTAGTAGTTTAATAGTAAACTTAAAAATATACGTAAAATTGTAAACATACAATATGAGTGTGCAGCTAATAGTAATAAGAAAGCAATATTTTATTACACATTGATAGTTGCATGTATAATACAAGTAAATTAGTCTAAGGACATTTGCAAGCTCACTTCGGAAACTAAAACTGTTGTAACTATAGGTTTTTAGGCCTAAAGTACTGTTTCAAAGTTCTATCCGTCACAGTAATGTAAGCGGTCTCTGTGATTACTTATGAATCTGAATGCAAAATTATTTACCAAGTCTGAAATTAGGTGTATTGTGTTGTAGACTGTATTTATTGGGATGCCAGCTCTATTATAAAATTGTGTAGCTTCATGATCAATCGACTCTGCTTATTGCACAGTCCGCTGCTGGTCATAGACCGGCCATAGCATTTCCACGTCAACTGATCCAATGGCATAATTTGCATTTATTCAAGCACTCTTCACAATATTATTATCATCCATAATTTGATTTTGTGTAAATCACTTACTCGATGACTTGAAAGTACGTGATTGTATCAATTAACCTCACAAATGTCATATGGATCGGCGATTGTGCATTAAAAAATTGCACTTGAAAAGACAACAAATATAGTAATCACCAAAACCGTTGAGTGCTTGCAAGGAGATTGGCGCCTATAAATACAGTATAATCAAAATGTTCATTGTATTGTGGTAGTGTAGTTGTTGATATTGTGATATTTTAAGATAAATTTATTATTAATAATATAATAAGTATTCAATAGTCCCAAGAAGCTAACCCTATGTAGAGTAGATGCATGAAATACAGAACTACATGAGTTGCATTTACGTAATACAAACAAGAATAAACCAACATTTGCTTGTTTGAACATTGAAGAAGAAAAATTACTTTATAAATAAAAGCAATGCTGCACGCGTAGCATCACAACCATAGAAACGGGTTTTGTCGATGGAAGAATAAACAAAATAACAGATAAACAATCACAATCTGTCATTTTGTCTATTCTTCCATTGACAAAACCTGTTTCTATTGTGGCCATGCTAAGCGCGCTAGTATAACTCGATTTTTCTAACTGCACACTTAGAGCTGTCAAAGTTGTTGATTGTTAGTATTGAATTCAGCCACCTGGTTACCTCCTCAGTGCCCCGACACTTCTTAATACGGTCTACACAACTCGTTTTGTCTCCACAGTTCTATCATATTATTTGTGAAGTTGTTGTTATTGTTAAACCTACATACACTGTAATATTTTGACATTGATAGGCACACAGTTAGAAAAATCTGGTTGTAGTATCATACGCCTCAACAGTGTAATTTCCCAATTCTGAATGCTGTTGGAGTGTTTCCGGTTCTGTATGTTTATTTTTCTACAACTCTGTGAACTTGTCATGTATGGAATCTTGTGTAGTTCATTATTAAATTGTAGATGTTAATTATGAAAAATGCAGCTTACTCACTGAAGTCATTTTTAGTAAATCTGTGATCAGCTTTATGTTTTACACAATGGAATTGTTTTTTTTTTCTGATTTGTGTTCTCACTATGGTACTTTATAATGGTATTTTGAAATAAAGTTATTTTGAATAAGAATCTCTGGTTTTCATCATCATTTCAGCCGAACGACGTCCACTGCTGGACATAGGCGAATCGGTCGAAGTGACTGTGCTTGGGGGAGCCAAGCACCGTCACTTCGACCGATTCTGTGCTTCCCGCATCCAGCGGATTCCTGCAGCCTTCATAAGGTCATCGGTCCATCTTGTGGGAGGACTTCCAACGCTACGTCTTCCGGTACGCGGTCGCCACTCCAGAACCTTTCGGCGCCATCGGCCTTCCGTTCTGCGAGCATCTCTGTTTTACTGACTAATTATATAAATGGCGTTGAAAACTATCTGATTATTGATGTGTAGAAGGAGAAAAATATCAAACAAGATATAACGTGCAATATCATTTTTATCTGGAATTCATTCTGTGCCACATAATATTACAAACAATAAATAACTAACCTATCTCACTTTTCATTTTCTCGCAATGTCTCACTAAATCTTTCAGTTTATACACCAAATCTTGTAGCTGTTGGCTTCCACAAGTGAACCTGATATCATCACCACTGTTCGTCTTCAATATAACTGTGTACAACAAGTTTTCGGACCCAACTCCTGGAGTATTGGTCATAACTTCAAGCTTCCACTCCACGTCTGTGATTTTGGGTAAAACGCTGGCATCAATACTCTTTCCCGGCTCCATAGTTCAATGATCTTGACGATATTTAAATATACTTCATTGCACTTTTGATTTTCAAGGTTTGACTAAATATTTTGATAGCCACCAAACCAACAAGTATTTTGTTTGACAAGCAAAGCAAAACAAGTCTCATCAATGAGTGATGACAAATGAAAAAAACGTACATAGACAATAGACACTTGCTCCGATAGGCCCTTCATCAGTGAAGGCCAGTGAAGGGCCAATCGGACCGCCGAACGCTGTCGATGCGTAAAGTCGAGATAGAAGAAAAAACACACTAGGGACTCTGTGCTTGTTGTTGTCTCTTTCAAGTAGTGCAAAAGAGAGCAAAAAGAATGATAAATTGAATATTATGTACTGGAATGGCAAAGGTCGTTGTCAAGTTGTAATATCATTCACTCTTTTATAAGAAATGGAACATTGGATTTTGAGCAAGTATTTTATTTATTTGTCACGGCTATTTGGCAGCTAGATATCATATTTCATACATTATGTAATTAGAACTCTGTCAACATAACAATTTAAAAATATCTGATATACAACTTGCTTAATTTTTTAAACTTTACAAACACAGAGCCGTCCTATCGTCATTGCCGCCGAATCCCGCCGCGAAGCCCCCGTCCCTTGTTCGAACCAGCTCACGCCGTTGACCCTGTAGCTTTAAATTGGTCCCTAATTAATCACGATCCGATCCAGCCTGTCCCTGACTGAGTGTCCCTTGCTACCCTCCCCCAGCGACGTCCTAAACCGAGGTCTGTACCTCACACCCTTAGCGTGTAGGAGGCCTTAATTTTTAAGGCATTCACAGGATGCCGGATGCCCGGTTAAGCAGCCGAAAACCTCCTCGGTTGACCTGCAAGATGCCAGGCCAGAACACACAAAAAGTAAAACGTCGCCCACGCCGCTGTAAGCAAGTGCCGTTTATTAGCTTATTTCGAGGCGAGGCGATACTGCTTAGTGTGCGATGTAGTATAATTATAATTATCGTACTCGCATGGAGTTGCTGAATGGCTCGAATTGAGGCAAAGCCGATCTTATGTAGAGGTTGCGTTTTGAGCTTTTTCAAATTCGTGGTCAAAAAAAGTGTACCACCATCCATAGGGTGTAGTATAATTATCGTACTCGCATGGAGCTGCTGAACGGCTCGACTTGAGGCAAAGCCGATCCAATGTAGAGCTTGCGTTTTGAGCTTATTCAAATTCGTGGTCAAAAAAAGTGTACCACCATAGGGTAATGAAACATCAAGTAATGCGACATCGCATCTCCCAAAACGTCAGGCATTTATCGCTTTGATGTGCGTCGCCTCATACGAAGCTCATGGGGTTCAGATAGACGAAATAAAACCAAAATGTATTACTAAATCGTTAGTATATTAAACAACTTTATGAAAGTTGTAACATTTATTTGTCATCAAAAATATAAATCTACCCTTAACTATAAGTTACAACGTCATAAGGCAAATAATGTTATTCGGCCGGGTTATATATAATAAGGCACATTACACAATAGCGTTAACAAAATTAGTTTGACTACTACACTATGCATTTAATTCTTATTACATCAGTTAATCTCAAAGATACAAATTAAATGACAGTGGTTTCAGAGATTCTAGTGGCTAGTATCGAGACATTTAGAAATGCAGTTTGTAACTAAAAATATATTCAATGTTTATTATTCAAATTGGCTGTTTTTTTCCTTACATTGTTCTTAGTTTTCCTAAAAACACAAGGAAAAACACAACTGTTATTTAAATTTTTTCTACATCTTTTTCAAGCGAGTCTTAGATCTATTTCATATATTTTCTGGTTTATAAAATTCACATTAGCACCGATTTAAATATTAGCAAGTACACTTATCTGTAGATATATTATAATTTAGTCATAATTTAGCATATTTATCCAAAAAAGAAAATTTATTATTAAAACACAACCTAAGTACTAAACAACACTTAAAATACTGGCAGTTAAAAGAGATTTTAGTGATGTTTAAATACAGTTATCATATTAAATAAACTTATGCAAATAAAAAAACATCTCACAGTGCAAAAATAATTGGTATGCCAACGATATCTGCAATATAAAAGATGGTTTATCTTAAACATATTTTGATTACAATATTTGAATTAATACAGGTATAAAATTGATTAGGAAGAGGTTATAAAATCCTAATATTAAAGTGATGGCATCTTATCATTCATTTGTATTATTTTCTTTCGCAAATCGCCAGAGAATATTTTTTAAACATTCATTGATATTGTTTAATAGTTGGAAGCATGTAGAAATAGTCTACTTAATTGATTCAAATCCCTAACAAATGAACAGTGCAATTGACAGTAGCAGATACTTAAATAATATAAAAGCCATATATTGTACGTTTGTTTTCGTAAATTAGAATTCATAAATATAAATAACACTTGGAATAACCCCTTTTAAAATGATTCAAAGTAGAATTAGTTTATACAGGGTACATATTTGAAATTTATTTTAATCAGGGTGGGTTCTGTCACTACTAAAACAAAAAAGTTTTAAATAAATTGTAAAAAAAAAAATATTGCATTACTTGTCGTAGGTAAAACTTAGGATTTCAACACACACCTTGTATAAATTACCTGACATGTAAAAAATATATTTAAAAAAAAAAGTTTCTCAATTCAAATCATTTCAGCGTTTCATTTTTTCGAGTATAGGTATGACCATTTCGAAGGTGGGTCGTTTGCCGGGGTCTTCGTTCATGCAGATCTTGATTAACTTTGCGATGTGGGGAGATATGCCCGGTGGGATCGTGAGCCGGAGCCCTTCTAGGGCTATCTTCATACCGCATTCCATTGGAGATAGGTCGGCGAAGGGGACCTGAAAAAATTGTTATGATTTATTAGACAAAACTTATTTGAGGTACTTACTACGTACTTACTAATGCCACAGGTTGATCACACTTGAGGATCTATTATGAACTTTTCCTATGGATGACTTTGTGCAGATGGGGTTGCCACATTATTCTTTTCATCAAAGAAAGTAGTTTTCTTCTCAAAATGTTGCTATACTCTCCCAAGTATGTTTTTTTGCAGTGTTGTGAGTTGTGGCATGTTTATAGACACAATCTTGTAAACAAAAATAATATCGCAGATGGAAACTACCTTTTAGAAGGAGCAACTACAATCAACTCTTCTTTTTTCTGTAATTTGTGACGTTCAAGAATGCCTTTGAATGGTCTTATTCAATTATACGATTTGACATTGATGTAAAATTACTAATATTCATAGCACAAAACACACCTCTCTAGTAGCAAGTTCCCACAGCAGGATGGCGAAGCTCCACATATCGGCCGCTTCGAGGTTGCGTTTAGCGGGGGGCTTCTGCAGGGCTTCGGGCGCCATCCAAGCCGGCGCGTAGACGCGGCCCTTCTCCTGGAACGAGAACTTCGAGTCCGCCATATTGATACGCGCTGTTAGGTCTTCGTCGATCTGGAAAAGTAGATTTTAAGATAATTTAAGACGTCGATTTGATATGATTACATTTAACAATCAGCACGAAGTCCTGCGGGATAATTGCGTAACACAATTAGAGTAGCAGTTCAACAACATTCATTGCGTTATTTACAGCAAACAAATTTTTCGAAAATATTAAGCCATTGATTTCCTTAATATCCTTTTTCAAATAATTCAGATTATGATTGATAGTGTGTTACGCAATTATGGTAGTGATTGATTGATTAATAAATGATTTTGAATTACATTGGAGGGGCAGTAGTATTTACGCAAAACTAACCATGATCTGTTCCGGTCGCTTTGGTAGAATCATAATATGATAATATTATGAATCACAAAAACTGACCATTCATAATATTATCTGCATTCAATTCATATTACGCAATTCATCTGTTTGACAGTTTTATAATATAATGAAATAACATTTAAACTGTAGAATAAAAAATAAAAATCTCATTTGATTAATAAAAACTGTAAAGAAAAATGATCCGGTAAAATTATGGTCTTCATTTTTTAGTGTGGCAATATTTACACCAAATATGATTCTGATATGAATTGAATTGAATATGATTCAGCTAAAATATTTGTGTCACCATAGAGGAATTGCTGGGAATTCAGAAAATGAATTGCTTTTAGAGGAACTGCTAATGTGGCCGTTTTAGACCCGCTGTACTGATTAAATCTTGAACTGTTGTAGAAGTAAGCATTGCAGAGCAGTGTCGAATATGAATCATAGTGCTTGCACGTTCTGGTCGTGTTTTCCTTTCCTATAATAAAAAATCCCCTGAAATGAACTTACCATAATATGCTTGCTATTGAGCGCATAGGTGGGCAGTATCTTGTCAGTCTGCAGCGCATGCAAGTACCGCATGGCGCGCGCCACGTCGTGCGCCAGGCGCGCGGCGGCGTGCGCGTCCAGCACCAGCGCGCCCGCCGAGCCGCCGCCGCCGCCGTGCAGCAGCGCGTGCAGCGAGCCCCACGACATGTACTGCGAGATCACCACCAGGGAGGGGGGGGACACGCAGCAACCCACCTGGAGTGGGCGAAGATTATCGAATTAAAAATAGAACTGTCTTTAGTAACATCTGGAAGCCACAAGTCAGTTCAGGCAATTCATTTTTGGGCAACTGAGGTATAATGAAACCGGAATTCTAGGCACAGCCTTAAACTTTCAGATGGAGGTCTTAATAAAAATGCTTTTTAGGAAAAAAATCCTATCATCTATTTTGGATTGGAAACAGACTAGTCAATCACCGGCTCAATATTTATGTTACATATTGAATGGAATAGAAAAAAAACCGGTCAAGTGCGTGTCGGACTACGTATAATTAAGGGTTCCGTAGTTGAGATGAATTTATCCCAAATACAAACTAAACATTGTAGTTAAAATACATGTTCTCCCACACATTCCAAATGTAAGTTTGTACGCACAATATTGAGAGATTTATCATGTTATTTTAAGACCACATACTTCTTATAAGTTTTCCTGTAATCTATGAGTAAAAAACCATTCTCTGTAATTTTTTCAAAATTTTAGGTCCAGTAGTTTCGGAGATAAGGGAGGGGGGAGATGGTCAATTTTCATCGAATTTCTTAAATATCTTTAAAAGTATTTATTTTGAAATTATATAAAAAATATGTTTAAGATTCTTGCAACAAATTTTCTTGTTTGCCCCCCAAAAGTGACCCCTATATTCAAAATACATTTATTTACGTTACACGATCGTGTTTGCGTCACAGAAATACACAGGTGTACCAAATTTCAACTTAATTGGTAAATTACATTCGGAGCAAATTGGCTGTGATAGACGGATAGACAGACCGACAGACAGACACACGAGTGATCCTATAAGGATTCCGTTTTTTCCTTTTGAAGTACGGAACCCTAAAAAGATAAACCTCGATAAACATATACAACACACCACGCTGGTATTCCGCCCATGGAGAGACAGAGCTGTATATAGTTAGTACTCTCAACTTGATGAACAACCTAAAAGGGCTTGTTGTTATCACAATATTCTTAAATAAATACTTTTCAAATAAAATGTATGTTTCACAAGTAATACTCACCACAGGCAATATGTTGGGATGAGAGAATATCCGGAGCTTAGGGAACTCCTCGTTGAAATCCCTCTGTATGCGTGGTGTACACTCGCGGACTGCCAGGATCTTTGCTACGATGTCGTTCTTTTGCCATCTACCGCGCCATGTCTCGCCTAGAACAAATTTCTATTAGAATTTTTATGAAAAATTAAGTTGTCTATGAGATCTATGTTATGGCTATGCTTCTGTATCGGCCGCGTCATGTCTCATCTATAACATTGTTATTAAACTTCTGTAAACATTGAGTTGTCCTTATGATATCTATGTTAAAACCTAGGTTGTTGTGGTGAAACTTGGGGCTATATACAGCAGTTTGTCTTTCGGCTAAATAATGAGACCTTTTGTATATATATTTTTGTAATCACGTTCTCGAAAACGGCTCTTACGATTTCGATGAAAGTTGCAATGTAGGGATTTCTGAGGCAAAAAATCGATCTAGTTTTTAAATCGATAAAATTTTTAGACTAAAAGATGCGTTAGTCATTGAAAAATAGCACATTTTATAAATGGCAATTCCCGAAAAGATGCCATGGACGTGGTTCTTCATGTCTGACAAAAGTGGTAATAACAATAAATGTTATTATCATTACAAACCAAAATTGAGGAGCAAGGGAGCTTGCAGCTTCAGTACCTGATGGAGTAACAGCAATCCTGGTATGTAGTGACAGCTCGTTGATATTGATGCCCTTGTGACGCGACAGCGTGGCGTCCCTGCTGCGAGTCTTCAAACCCAGCCAGGATTGATCCTTGAACTGGATCTTCTTCAGATCTTGACCTTGCTGATTGGCGAGCTCGTGTAGTCTGTGGTAACAAGTAAAAAAATGGTAAGTGTATTATTTCTAGAGAAGATATTTTGTTAAATTGTGTGGTATAGGTTAGGTTTTAAAGGAATTCTTTGCTGTCCAACTTATATTCACTGCTGTATGTAGGACATCTTATATTGTGTCTCGTGCTATCAATCTTCATCTTTCGACTCATATTTTATTTTAGTGATGTCATCGAACCATTAAACACCCAGTTATACATTGCTTGACTGGCGACTTGGTGTAATATAGAACACTAGCGAATTGGAGAGTGTTTTTTAGTCAAAATAACTCGGTTTAATGACTCCAAAAGAGCCAGTGGTGGTGTGTTTAAGAAGTTTCTTACCTCTGCACTAGCGTTCCCCTTGTCTTATCCAGGGGCGTGTCCCCATCCTTGTTAGCAAGCGACACGAGAGCCCCAGCGAGCAGCAAGTCTTCGGCGATAGCACTGTAGCCCCAGAAGCAAGCGTAGTGGAGAGGCGAGTTGCCGTGTTCGTTTGTGAAGTTTACGTCTACGCGGTTTTGGAGGAGCTATGAGGAATTGAGGAATGAAATGGATTAAACCTTGTGGGGTAAATCAATGCATTGTTGATAGTTTCATAAATGAAAAGAAAAAGAAAGTTTTAACTCTGAACAGTAAATTAAATTGAATTAAACAATAATGTTTGAATAATTAATGACATTTCCCTAATCAACAATTTATTACTAACCAGCTGTACAATAGGTCTGTGCCCATGAGCGGCTGCCAGATGCAGTGGGGTGTCGTCTCCCATGTTGGTGACATTGATGCGGGCGCCGCGTCTGATCAGCATCTCCACAATCTTGAGGTGACCCTCCTTGCATGCCCAGTGGAGAGGGCTGAAGTGATGGTCATCTCTGGAAAGATGAGAGGGTATTTTTTTAAATTGAAAATCATCTTGTATTTATGTACATGGTGACTTTTGTCTTATTCTATTCATAAAAGCCAAAAAAAATATTTCAAATAGGAACCTTTTAAAAAAAGTGCCTTTTAACTTTTGAACATCAAAATTTACAGAAAAAAAATATCATTGATACTAGTTGCCCCTTCCACTCTTCAGCCAACCATAGTTCTGACTTTTATTTACCTATATTATTGTGACTATTTTTCACAATAACATAGGTAAATAAATCAGAACTCTTTTGTATAAATTAATGTGTCATAAATATTTTATTTCTTATCCTATTAAAGGTCATACATAGCACACATATCAACTCGGAAAGAAATCGTCACCGTAATGCGGCGGTTCGTGAGCTTGTCTCGAGGCGAGGCGATTATGTTACGATTCCGATTAGTGTGCATTGCAGTAGGGAGTTTCAGAATACTGAATGGCTCGAGTTGATACGGTGACGATCCCTTTCCGAGTTGATATGTGTTATGACCTTTAAGGCTATAAAAAGCTTTTCCATTAGGGTATTAACTAACAGGCAGTGGACGTCTATTTGTCAGTTGAAACAAAAAAGTCACATCTGTTTTGTTCGATCATCGTCACCATCGCAGTCTGTATTCTTTAACCATGAATTTCCCAATAACTGCTACAGTGAGTGGCCGAATGGGAAATTATAAATTAAAGGTCATCTTCACCCTTTTGTAAAGACTGTTAATATTAGATAATAAGGCATTTATATGCAGGGATAACCATAATAGGTATAAAAAAATTATGTGTAAAGGTTAAAATTAAAGTAACTTGAGTTCTGGCATTGCTTTATCATGACTAATATTTTCCTCAATGAATGATGCCATTTACATCTTCGTAATAAGTTAATACATTTGTATTTGTTTTGTACATATATTTAAAGCATGTTTAAAACTATATTTAGCCTTGCCATGAAATTAAACATTTTGTAAGCTTTTAGATTTTCAATGAAAATGGATTTTATGGGATAAACTCCATTACCTTATCATAAAAGAGCATTTCTAAATAAAATATAATCTTCGAATAAATTGAAGCTGTGAAACGTCTTGGTCAGTCGTTTTAGAGGCAAATGTCTTCATGAATATTTTCTGTCTTCTTTAATTGTATTTCTAGCTTAATCTAATTCCATGCAAGATTTATTTGAGTTGAAAGTAGGTAACTTAAAGGTTAATGTTTTTTTTTTATTGTTTTGAATTCATTCTGTTTGCTTTTTTGTTTAAACAAGTAATAATTTAATAGATAGATAGATTATGTGAGTGTTGTGAGCTATATATGATAGAATACCTGTTTAAAAACCAAAGATGTCATATGGACAATAAATCAAAAGCACAAGCCTATTCTGTATTATGATTTTTGTCAAAGAGGAAACTTCGGATTTAACTAAACAAGGAAATATTTTACAATACTTTACTCAAATCGTGAGATATTATAACAGGAAAAAAGTACAATAGATGGCTAATAGTCAGGTTCAGGTATGAAGTGCTAATAAGATCCGATCTATTTGCAGACCAATTATTATCAGTCAGGAAGTTTTGACCTACTTAGCTACTCCTGCATCACAATCATATTTTTTAATTAATTATGTTACTACGAAGGTCAAATACCTGATCTCATACACGGACTATTATTATTTTTGTACACATCTGACGCATAATACTAGTCCATGACTACATTGTGGGCGTGTTCTCTCAATGCCTTATATGGGGAAACTAGACCTTCCATATGGAGTATCGTCAGACAAATACACCGTAAATATACTCTACTTACCCTTGGTTCATGTCATGTTCGGTATCATCGAGCCAAACTCGCACCTGTAATGCATTTCCTTCTCTACACCACTGAAATATATCTTCCATGTTTTAACACAAAAATCACTAACAACACAACTTGAATTTGTAGGGAACGTGAGGTTTTCCAAGGCACTCTTCACATAAAGTAAAAAAAACTGTGAATGAATGTAAATTAGTAAATAATTTAATGAAAAATAAATGAAATCATTTCTTCTGTGACCTGTTTGACAGTTTCGCAATCACCGAAAATAATATTATAATACAAATATTTTGAACTGATATCAAATAGTTCTTTATATCTCTTTCATTCAACAATGTTGTATAATTATTTATCTCTTTCTAGCAAGGAAAACCCTATGAACCTAATTGCGTTAGATAATATGGACGATGTTGCCAGATTAGAGAATAGTAGTTTTCCGAATAACCTATAGGCGATTTGGACATCCAAACCACGGAGTAGTACTCCGTGATCCAAACACAAAACGTAAAACATTTAAAGAGTAACGGTGAAGTTTCTTGCCCATTCTTCTCCATACGAAAACTACCTTTTAGAAGGGGCGACTAGAATCAACTGTTATTTTGTACATTTTAACATTCCAAAAGTGCCATACAACTATTTGTTGAAATAAATGATTTGACTTTGACTTTCCAGTCACAAGATTATGATTTGGAGCTTATGTGGTGCTTACACCCCAAAGATTTTGGGGAAAGTCTGTAGACATTCAATTTATTGAGGACTATCTGACCCGGCAAACTTCGTTCCGCCTTGACAGTCAATGAATGTGCATAACCCTACCTACCCTACCGAGATATCAAAAAAGCCGATCCCCACAAAATATATGAGAACGTGAATTTTCTTCATATTTTTTTTGTGAGTTTTTCCATATTTTCTCACCGTTCAAACCTTCCCTGGACTACGACAAACATTTCAAAACCAAAATCAGCTAAATCGGCCAAGCCGTTCTCGAGTTTTAGTGAGACTAACGAACAGCAATTGATTTTTATATATATACTAGCTGCCCGCCCCGGTTTCACACGGGTAGCACTTAGTACTTTTCTTAACTACCTACCCTATCTCTCAAGTTGGATCGAACTGCACATGGTGTGCAAATTTTATTATAATCGGTTAAGTGGTTTAGGAGTCCATTGAGGACAAACATTGTGACACGAGATTTATATATATTAAGATATGTAAATTAAAAGTAGGTAAAGTGAATAACTACAAGACTTACTGGTGGATACAAAAGTAAAATAGTAAACATAGATGCTCTTGAATGAAACTGTCATCTACCTTTAGTTATGATAAATTAAATTATTTACTCCAACCAAAGGCTGAGAATGTTTTTTAGTTTAGGATAATTCTGGTTTTTAGTGATGAAGGTACTAACTTACTACTTCAGTTAATTTTACTTTGATGTAGAAGTAAAAGACATTCTAAGATCTAGAATAATATCACAGCTGAGGAGAGCTGTTCAGGCTAAGTGCAATGCTCAAAACAGTTCTCGAATACTTAAACTTTATTGTTAATATAAGTAGTTTTGTACAATGTAGTACTACAAAATCATATTATTTCTTCGCGAAAGTTATCTTCATTGCATGGGTAGGTGTGATCTTGAATCCTTGAAGAGCTTCCTTTGCTGCAGCTGATTGCATTTCATTTGCAAATTCTACAAAGGCAATGTCGTGTCTGTTTGGCACAAGACGAACTTCTTTGAAACCAGGGAATCTGTAACAAGGAATAGTTCAAGTATAAGTGTACAAAGTATTTTTTTCATGGTAACATTGATTCATAAACTGTCACAGCTAAGCCTAGCCTTACTGAAACACGAATTGAATGCTGTACGATAAAAGTAAACAATACTCACTGGTTGAACAACATAGACAACATCATCTCTGATGTTTCATCAGGTAGATTGGTCAAGAACAGGATCTGGTTAGGAGGCTGCTCAGCATTGACATTGTTGAGCATGCCAGCCGGTCCCACATGCATGCCAGGACGATTGGCATCCTTATTCTTCTTCTTCCTGCTATCATCCAGACCTTTGGGCATTTTTGGTCTCTTTGGTCTTTCTTGGAATGTTCCCTTGACTTTGGCAATAACATCACTGTCGGTTTTTGAGTATTGAATCCTCTGAAAAGTTACAGAAAAATGTTATATCAGGAACATTACAAAATAAAATACACTATATGTAGAGAAAGACAGGGTTGTGAAACTTACCATAGGTTTGTCATAAAATGGGAACCCTTGCATACTTCTCAGTGCAACAGTGGCACTGGAGATTTCCTTAAATATAACGAAAGCCTGCCCCCTCATCTTCAATGTTTTTAATGCCACAATATCCAATATTTGACCAAACTGAGAAAATATGGCATAAAGAGATTTCTTCAATTCTTCCTTTTTAATTTTTTCATTGAGGTTGTTGATGTATATAGTGTGGTTCGGTCGAATATCCATCGCTGAAAGAGGAAAAACGTGAATTAAATTAGAAAATCTACAAAAATGTATGACTGAACGATAGCAACCCTTCTCGTTTTGAGGTTAGGTTTAGGGCTTTAGAACAAGACTTCTTTAGGGTATTCTTATTATTTTAGTTCAAAGTCGACACTTGTTTTGATGCACGAGTTTTAATACAAATCAACCCACGTATTAACTGGATTTATAAGCTGGACTTACTCATGTCGAAAACTCCTGGAAAATCTAAGGATGAAGATGCTCTATCCGACGTTCTGGGCTTGTAGCGTGTTCGAGAAAAACTATTTACCAGAATAAACTGTCTAAATTAGTGACTAATGCTCACTATTGTAAGAACACACGAGGGTATTGCAAATAAATAATTAAACGCTTTTTAATCTTGCGACGCCGCCACAACACACGCCAAACCTACCACAGATTATTAATTTTAAACCTATGTTACAAATCGCAGTTACCACAGATTACATTTCACCTCACTGAGAGCCAAAGAACCACAGAACAATCTAGTGATTGATTTTGATACTGCAACTATGTACAGACGCCAGCACATCAAGCTACCCGAAACTGTCAAATTTTCCCAATCAACTTTGAACCTTAGATTTCAGCAATAAAGTTGAAAATCTATTAAATAAATTTGACAGATTGTAGTAGCTTGATGTGCTGGCGTCTGTACTTTATTATTTATTACTTACTATTTTATTTAGCAATATTGATTTGTTGGATAATAAAATCCTGCAAAAGACCTATGATTTTTAAACTACACGTTATCTTAACGAATTGTAAATCGCTTAATTATCAAAAATATTAATTGATCAGAATATCAGACATCAGTTGAATTTTTGATATGAAGTGATTGATTTATCATTTCAGTGTTTTCAGTGTTATGTACAGACGCCAGCACATCAAGCTACCCGAAACTGTCAAATTTTCCCAATCAACTTTGAACCTTCCACTTCAGCAATAAAGTTGAAAATCTATATAAAGACAGATTGTAGTAGCTTTAAGTGTTGGCGTCTGTACAAAAAAAAACGCATTCGCGCGCTGTCAAACAAAAAGTCATAAATCTTGTCAGTTTTGTCAATGTGAATCGTCGTTTTCAAAATCGTTTTATTTAGTTTTGTTGATTTTAAATGTTTTTTCCTGAAATAAATCCATAGCGAAAGGTCATTTATATAGTTCTGTAATAAATATTCAAGCAAAAGTTGCTTGTACCTTTTACAAAATGCATGATCTTATGAATGATTTTGAAACTGTTACCCCTGATTTATGGATGGCAAACGAAGAAGGGTGGAAAGAGAAACTATTGAAATTACCGAATTGGTTCCAGGTAACATGACATAACACAAATCCTTACTTAAAATGTTTTATTTTTTAATGCATTTGACCTTTACTTAACCTTACATTATTCTCTTTAAGATTCCGCTGATCAATTCAAATGCTTCTCATAATTTGCCTGATGGCACGTTAGTCCGGTTTCGAGGGATGGTCCAGGATATGCACAACCCTGAATTTTATTTTGAGCAGTTTGAAGTGTTCAATACAGTTACAAATGATATTAAACACAAAAGTGGAAAGTACAGGGATGCAGCCAATATAATGGTAAGCACTTTAATTTAAAATTGTAATTTCCAATAATTTGTTTTGTATCATAAATTTTTTTCAGAAACTTGCACAAACATTCTGAAAATTTTTGTTTTTTTTTCTCTATGTCAAAATTATATTCTTATAATTATTTCTTTGAATGTCACAACATAATTTCCTACAAAACACAGGAAAATGAAAAAATCAACTACACAGAGAATCTCAAAAGCTCACAACGTCAAACAATGGTTGTTGTATCAATGCCCGGTTTTAATGACTGGGCACAACAGTTAGAAGACAGACAGAACCATCTGCAACACCTAGAACAGCAACCAAACACTTCTAAACGCCTCTGCCAAGCTAGTATGAAGTTGAAGCGGAGTTATGATGAGGCGGAAGAGGAGTCTGATGCTATGGAAGTAATTGATGAAGTGGCTGGTACTAAGGAACCAAAAACAACTGAGGCAGATAACTGTACAGCCAATGTAGTGTCTAGAGAGCATTTATTAAACTTCCCTCTGCCTGATATGCCAAGCAAGTCTTGTATTGTTAAGGTATGATATTTTTTTGTACTTGTAAAAATCTATAAAATTTTAAAAAATAGACCAAGTATTTCAGTTCACTACAAATTGTATACAGGACAAGTGATTGAATAATAACTATTTTGAATTTAAATAAACAGGAAAGTTTTTTTTTTCTTGTTTTCTGGATGTAAAATTAATCGCATTTTATATAAAACATGAAAGTCAAAATCATCATTAAAAACATGAGCAATATTTATTTTATTTCACATTTCAGCTTTACGATGATAGCGAAAATGTCAAACTGAATGACATGATAGAAGTCATAGGCTTCTTGTCTGTTGATCCAGCATTATCTGGAGAGTTCCAACCAGAGAAGGATCCATTACTGGACCCTATGACAGAGTCGGAAGTAGAGACTATCACCCACAACCCCCCACCAAGCTTAGTGCCAAGACTCCATGCAGTTTATGTGAAGAAGCTGGACCATTGCAACCCTCTGGTTAGGAGTTTTGATCAGGGTATGTAATATGTGATAACTGATAATAAAAAATTCAATAAATCGGGAATTTTCGAATTCCAAACAATGAAAGACATTTGCAAAATAAAAATGCCTTTAAAGATTATTGATGTCACAACATGAAAGTAGAGTGTAGTGTTAACACTATGGTTGGTCATACATTCATTATAGTCTTTTTCACTAATGAACTTCCTTGTGCTGTCTTATTCTAGGAATTTATTTCTCTTAAAAAAATTCAAAATTCAATAGTCATTTATTCAAACTTGGCGGAGAATCAGCACTTTTCGAACGTCAAAATTACATAAGCCATTCCCCCAAAAACGCCCACCCTTCACCACTTCCTAGTGCCTTTCGCTGGGAAGAAGAAGTGGCGCAACAAACTCCCCAGCAGCACAGCTGTCTGTTCAAGTTAGAAAAAAATGATTCTATACAATAATATGCAAAATAATTTACATTACGCAACACAAAACATAATTTAAATGATACATTATTGGCTATATGTCAGCTAGCAAACGCTAATATACCAACCAAAAACATCGAGAACTCACAGAAATAAAAAATAAACATAAACAGAACTAAATATCTAAGGCGTGCCCGCTTACATAAAGCTATTTGAAGCTCTGCTTTTAAGTGATTAAAATTAAATTACAGATGCAGTATTAAAAGAAGCGAATTCGGCGCGTGAACATTTATTGAAAGCTCTCACAGAACTCTTACTTGGGGACAAACTTGCGGCCGAGTATTTAATCTGCCACCTTATTGCTTGTATGTAAGTATCACTTTCGTATGTCTCGGCATTATAGAAAATATGGAGTAGTGAATAAATGGAGTGCTAACGTGAGGGCGAATACGATCGTTCGACGTCTGTGGGTAACACAGCTCTTTTGCAAATTTAGGGTATTTTTAGTATAGAAAACTGTTTTTTTTATAGCAAACATATACCGAATGGAATAATGGATCGCATTAATTAATAGCATAACGATACCTGGCGACTTATTATTTCTTTCCACTACATTTATTGAATGACTGAAAAATTTCCATTTCATAACTTTTTTTTATTCTGAAAGAAGGATCTTTATGTTTTTATCATATTTTCTAGATATCTACGCCAGGAAACATTAGCCCTTGGTCAGTTCTGCCTGAACTTATCAAATCTGCCGACACAGAAGTACCCAAACTACGCCAAACAGTTGTATGAGATCATCAAGCAATTCGTCACTAAGAGCTACTACTTGCCACTCACTATTGATAATATGAATACACTCAGCTTGTTACCTAAGTAAGTACTTCATGATTTTTATGCTTTTCAGTTAATTATTTTAGTTCGCTTTAAAATAAGATTCCTTTTGTCAATCTCATACAAGGAGATGCGCTTTGCCGTCTCCTTATTCTTTCAGCTTAGCTGCCTCGTTGGTCTCGTGGTCACAAGCGCGACTGCTGAGCTTCGATTCTCGAGGTCCTGGTTTCGATTCCCGGGTCGGGCAAAGTGTTATTGGGTTTTACCATCATACCCAGACTTTGGAAGTTGGCGGTGTGATACCCCCGCGCCTCGGTGCGCACGTTAAGCCGTTAGTCCTGCGCCAGATCTCTCTCCGGTCGTGTCGGACTGCCGTCCCATCGGACTACTAGTGAGGGAAGAGAGAGTGCACCTGTGTCTGCGCACACACGCCTTCACTATAATATCACTGAAGGCTAGTCTCCATTGAGATTGGCCGCCATGGCCGAAAAACGATCTGGAAGACTATATCCTTTCAGCTTATGTTCTAGGTAGATAATTTATGGCCTAAATAACGCCTATTTTTAAAGTCTCTATCCTATCTATGGCCAAAAGTTCTTAAAACTAGTTCCTTAATTCACAACAAGCAAGTTATCTAATTTAACAAACTTTATTAAAACATTTATGACGACTAAAACTAATCATAATCTTTACTCCCTAGAAAAGATTACGAATGCAACCGCCTAACAAGCGGAGTCCTACAGCTAAGCAAAGACACGCACCTCATTCTAGATGAGACAAAGATGGAGCAGGGTCGGCTTGACGCGACCGGAGTGAACAATGTTGCCGCTTTAGGCCATATGATCATGACACAGAAAGTGGAGTATGATTTCAAGTATTATAAGATGGAGTTTGATTCTGATGTGGCAGTTCTGATATTGTCCGAGGGCAAGTCTTTGTTACCGGTAAGTTTTCATGTAATCATTTATATCTTTAACATAAAACAACCAAGGCAATTACATTCATCATCATCATCATCAGCCTATAATGTTCCCACTGCTGGGACACAGGCCTCCTCTCTATGAGAGGGAGTGGGCCGTAATCCACCACGCGGGCCCAGTGCGGGTTGGTAGATGTCACATGCCTTCGAATTTTCGGTTCTAGGACATGCCGGTTTCCTCACGATGTTTTCCTTCACCGTTTCTCTTTGCTGTGCCTCTCATTTATACACGCTTCCAAATACAGTATTTATTGGCAAAAACAAGTTATTGAAAGTTATGAAAATACTATGGTAGTGCAGGTGGTGCCAATTTAGTCTGATAAAGTAATATTACAAGTGATGGCTTATTTTAACTTTAACGATAACGAAAATGAGCCATTGTGTGCAATGCTTGCAATTGCTTTTCTTTCTTATCAGATTTGTGATTGTGCACTTTAACTACTTTCGCGTATTTGTTTCTGATGATATTTTTTAATCTCAGTACATAGTTATGCTTTTAATATCATCTTATATTTCAACATAATGAACAATTCCAACTACTGGGCCCATTCTCGTAAAAATTAAACGAATAACTACATGAATTCCTGCCTAGCA
The DNA here is from genome assembly GCA_949152395.1 of Agrochola litura. Taxonomy (NCBI): domain Eukaryota; kingdom Metazoa; phylum Arthropoda; class Insecta; order Lepidoptera; family Noctuidae; genus Agrochola; species Agrochola litura. The sequence goes on along the minus strand of OX424508.1, from coordinate 20,160,950 downwards.
ATAAAAACTTCGGTAGGAGCGGTGGTGGCCCAGTGGTAATGGCCCCGACTTACGAGTTCTAGGTCGTGGGTTCGAATCCAGGCAGGCGCTTTATTTTGTGTAAATAATTTCATCACTACTGCTCTAAAAACGGTGAAGGAAAACATCGTGAGGAAACCGGCATGTCCTAGAACCAAAAATTCGAAGACATGTGACATCTACCAACCCGCACTGGGCCCGCGTGGTGGATTATAGCCCATTCCCTCTCAAAGAGAGGAGGCCTGTGTCCCAGCAGTGGGAACATTATAGGCTGATTATGCTAATAAAAATCTTGAAGTTGTAGTCAAATGCAACACTTATCGATTAATTTGTTTCAGAACGACTATCACCTCCCGCTACGCCCTGAAGAGTCTTCGTTACAAATATTCGACGCCATTGTTGAGGCAGCCACTTATTATTTAAAGGACGACATTATGAACACCATTAGGAAATACATAACAAGTCTCAAGCTTGTAAAGTATACTATTAGTGAAGATTTGCAGGTGAGACTTGGTTTTTTTAGTGTAGCAAGATTTTGCCTTTCTCTGTCTCAGACTCATAACCAGTGATCGGAGTAGGTAGAGTGATTTTATGTACTCGCATCATGAATAGTCATAGAAATCATAACATGGATAAGCCTTTTTTCCGCGATTTCATTTTGGTACTTACGGGATTGAATCAAATATTGTTAAAGTAAGGATTTTTAAACTACTACATTAGAAATTTATAGAATGCGAGTACTCCATTTACTCACTACTCCTTGCCTATGAACAGTCATCTATCTTGCATAACACATTTTCGTAAATCATTAAGACAGATTTGACAGTTCAACAACATACATTGCGTTATTTTCGTTGTTGAGCACATTTTTTTTTCGTACTTATGAAGCAATGGACAATCTGTTTCAAAATTATTCAGATTGTGATTGATCGTGTATTACGCAATTAGGGTCTTTATTTTTGTCTGGTGATTACACCATCTATCTTTGTTTCAGTTTGTGGAAGATGATTTCATAGAAATGAGAAGCAAATCAGATTCAGATAATCCTGTGACAGCCGACGATTTGCACAGGTTACTAGTACTGGCGCGACTGGTCAGCCTCTCACGAGGGCTGGATACCCTCAACAAAGAGTGCTGGGACATCACCAAGAGCATGGAGGCTGAGAGGCTCCACAGAATAAAGAATAGGGTCGCTCCTACATTCTAAGCGTGTAATTTTTTAAGAATAAGTGATGCATTTTTTTAATAAATTTGTTTTGATATTATTTTGCTTTTATTTTTAACTAGCTTTTGCCCGCGGCTTCGCCCGCGTGGATGTCGGAAAATATCCCACGGGAACGTACTACCGAGATTTCATACCTAATAACCGAGGAAAAGGCCATTGACTCCTACCGCTGCGCCCGCGTTGCTACGCGTAATTTTGAAATTGATATCTTTTAAACTATTCATTTAAATGATATGATACAAAGGCATATTTTAATCTAAAAATCTTTAAATGTCCAATTTAAATAGGTAATAAATTTTATTGGGTAAGGATTAATACTATACCGGTCGAAAAAGCTTCGGAAATAACAATTTTTTATCAAATTCTGAAAGATAAAAATGATTATTGTTGGTCATCCTTAGAAGATAGACATATGCCATCGACTTTTTTGTTGAACTTCGCAAGATCTTCAATCCTGTAGAACAGCGGTCGGCAACCTTTTGGCAGGCAAGGGCCACAAGGTGGCAAAATAAACTAAAGGCGGGCCGCACTTGTTATGTTAACCCTAAAAGCCCAATATACCTACGTATAATTGGTCATATCCCATAGAAAAATAAAAATGCTAAGAATTGTTAAAACATACGGAATTTAATTCGTACACGTAAAGCCGGGTATCCTACACGTGTTTTTTAAACATTACACAAAAAACCTTACACATAAACATTTACTTTCATACAAAATATTGTGTTTGCATACACAAATGGCCTCTTTGTTGCGATGTTTTTGTGTAAAAACACGCGCAGGAGACCCGGCTTTATACTTAAATTATGTTTATGTGTTAGCCACCGTAAATCATTCAGAAATGAAAACTACAAAGTACCTAAACAGGTAACTGATTTATACAAATTCACGGGCCGCAAGTAAGACGTCCGTGGGCCGCGTGTTGCCGACCGCTGCTGTAGAACATAAATTTGATGTAGGTATCTGTAACGGTTTACGCGGCGCACGCCAGGAAAGCTCCCAGTCGGCATGATTTTTTCCGACATCTTCGACAATAATCGTTATATTTCAGCCAATTTATTCAAAACCATTTGAAAATCCGTTCGGTAGTTTTTAAGTTTATCGCGTTCAGACAGACGCGGCGGGGGACTTTGTTTTATAATATGTAAGGATAAATAAGGTTGTGTTTCTGGGTGAAAAGGAATTGTTAATGGTTATCTATCTAATCTAATAAGAATACTGTAAGCCTGCGTAGTAACTTTCTTACTCACCGTTTTGATGTTGTTTTTATTTTCTACCATCAAAGTAATAATTTTTTCATATGCAACATTGAGAGACAAAAGCCACATTTCTAATTTTGTAAAATAAAAAAGTACGATGACACTTTTGACAACTATCATTAGCAATGTCACAGTGACGTGTACGATTTTCGTGAAATGACTTATTGATTCCAGATATTAAATGAATTAATTTAATAAATTGAAAGAAAATAACTTATTTAAACATGTCGAGTAAAAGCAAATCTTCAGATGTAAGCAATAAGGTGAAAGCGATCGAATCAGCATGGAAGAGAGCGTTAATTGCGAACGCCGAATGGCCAGACAAGGTTAGATTTCGTATCACGAGACTTTGCTTATATTCGTCAATGAAAATATGATTTATTGATAATTAAATTGTGTTCGACATTTTCAGGAAGAGTTCCTAGACGTTATTTACTGGATGCGTCAAGCTATGGGCATTTTTTTGGGACTGTTTTGGGGCCTCCTACCTATGAAAGGATTCCTTGGTTTACTACTGTAAGTATACATTTACGTTGCCTTTAGATTAACGTTTATCCTATAAGCCTATACAATATTTCAAATAGTAAATTTTCCATTAGATTACTACTGAACTGTAGTATAAACATTTTTCACATAATCTCATAATGGTGTTTTTTTTTCAGATTCGTGCTAGTAAATGCAGCTATTATTTACTTTTATGTGAATAATTTTCAAAACATAGATGAAGAGGAGTATGGTGGCATTTGGGAAATAACAAAGGAGGGATTTATGACTTCATTTGCTGGATTTTTGGTAAACAAGTAGTCTAGCTATTCTCGATAAAGCTATAAAAAAATAATGCAAAGTAAACATTAAATAAGATAAACTCTGAAGGCTTTAGTCAATGCTATGTCAATATTTATTATGTGATTTGCCATATTTTCTCTTCAAGATGAAAACTCTTAGAACACTGTTGTCATTAAACCTATGATTTAGTGATAACATAACAACATGCCTGTATTCCTCTAAGGTACACCTTTAGGTACCTACAGTACACCCACATTTCACCAGTTATGTTTAAGTCCCATGTAATTGGGGGCGAGCCCATTGTCATCAAACAGACACAAATGCAGACTCCGGGCTGCTACTGAGAAATTCCAGATGGTAAAGTCCAATAACACTTTGCTCAACCCGGGAATCAGACCCAGGAGCAGCAGCAGTAGTGCTTGCGACCACTATACCAATGAGGCAGTTTAAGATTTAGTGATAGTTTTGCTATTTTTAATATTTTTTCTATTTTCTAGGTAACATGGATCATCATTTACACAGGACTACACATCGCAGACAACTTATGAGACACAAAGTAAACCTAACATTGAGTGCTACAGTATCAAGCCGAGACTTCAAGAGAGAGTCCTAGTACAAAATATGTAAACACTGTTCCAAGTGGTTTCTACTTTAATAAGCTCATTACGTATTTTTGTTGTTGCTTTTAAGCCATCAGTCGGATTGTTTAGGCATTTCAATTTGTTTCTTAGTTTTATTCTAGATTTCTTTCAGTCCTTACAATAAGACATAATTTAAGTGTGTGAATGTTAACAAACATTTTATACACACTTGATTGGATTCTGATACTTTTTAAGTATTTACTCATACCTTAGACCGAATATAAACCAAGACATAGCATTGTTAACAGTCACGTGAGGCCAGTTTCGTAAACATGTGTGCACTTAGTGAGGTGTATTTTGATTGTAAATGTGTGCATGTGAGCGTGTATGCACAGAGCGGAGGTGTCGTTTTGGCATGCTTCACTGTATTGTTTGCAGCGCTATGTCTTGGTTTTTTATTTGGTCTGAAACTCATACATAAAAATTTCTTGTTGTAAGGATTAGGAATATAATTTTGCAAACCTTTTATCATGAACTTTATTTATATATCCTGTGTTGGATTATGAACGCATTTAAGTCATCGAATTTGAATGAATTATGTATAAATAAAAAAGTAAAATATAACTTAAATCACATAATCCTAAATTTTTTAAGTATGCAGTCTTCTAGCCAGTGCCAATTAGGGCTAATTTAACTTTTATACCATTTGTATGAATTATATAAGAATCACATATTTAATTAAATTGTTCCTTTGCTCCACACTTCTATAGGGCTTGAAATTAATGTTACTCAATTTCTATGAAAACCCTTTGTTTTGTCTTTAGACTGCAAATTATTATCATACACAGGTACTGAATCTTGGATGTTAGATTGATAGTTGGCTTATTTAAAAAAAATGCAACCTCATATTTTTTGTTTCAAATAAAATGCTGGAATCTACTTCCAGCATTATTTTTTTTTGCATTTTTTTGTTATTCAATATTTATGAGACAAATAATTTATTTTACTGTCTTCTATAGACGGTAAAATAAAATATTCGTCTCATAAATATTGAATAACTTCAGCACTGCCCTTTAAATTAACCAGGTTGTAGTGTAAGAATAAATTGGCTGCTAAAACAATAAGTACAGAGATGTAAATTATAATTATGTATCTTAGTATGATAAATATGATAATTCTCTATGGTCCTTGTATTCATTCTTACTAAATATTCTTTAGATTAAAATGAAAAGCAATAGTCAGTGGTGGATACAGAATGATTTTATAATTAAAAAATTTGCCGAGACGGTTAATTCGCGTGTTTTCGATTGTACAGGAAAGCGCTGCTTCGTCCTGGACAAACTTAACATTTTGGAATTAAAAATCGTTTTTGGAGTGATTGTAGGTAATAATGCTGTGAATAGAGAAACTGGAAGGATAGTTAGGTGTTGACAATATCTCCGTCTGCATTTCTGTAGTATTTATTTATTATTGTAAGTAAAATCTTACTTGTTAAGTTTTATCAATATTCCTCAGAGTTCAATCAATATGGTTATAAAGTAATTTATTTTGAAAATACAATAATAATGGTATCTTGTTTGTAATGTTATTCGTTGCGTGTTTGCTCCCGATGAGTTTGCAGTGATGTCTTTATTTTGAACAAATATAATGGTTGATTTAATAAAGTTTTTGTAACTTTACACTTGAGTTTTTTATGTAATTCTCTATGAAATGAAATAACTGCTTTATCTGCTTCAGATAAGTAGAGCGTGGTTCTTTCTCCGTAGGGTAGCTCGAGGGGGGATCGACAAATGGCATTCGAATGGACAGGCCTAAGTCCAGTAGTGTACTGCCATAGAATGACGATGATTCAATCTGCCCAGCCTTTTCTCAACTATGTTGGGGACGACTTCCAGTTTAACCGGATGCAGCTGAATACCAGTACTTTACATGGAGCGATTGCCTATCTGACCTTCACAACCCATTTACTGGATAACTCTATACCCCTTGGTAAGAATGCTTATCAGACTTTTGGGCTTCTGACGACCTGTGACGACTGTCAAAGATCTATGAATGAGACCAACGGCTTAGCGTGCTTTCCGAGGCACGGAGGGGGTCTCGATATGTATAATGGTTGGTCAGTATTTACGAAACTACTAGCCACGAGCTTATACAGTACCTATAGTAATAGATTGGAAACACGAGCCCCTTAAAATGATGACGTTTATGATGAGGAGATCCCTAGGTTCGTGTCGTTTATGAAATTAAACATACTTTAAAATTTAATTATTTAATCATCTCTCCATGTAACTAATACATCGTCAGTTCTATATCTCTGTGTTATTGTAGAATCATTGAAATCCATTGTCGCTCCGGACTCAAAAGCCAGAGCGCCCGCGTGCGCGATCATAACGCCGTTGTCGATACAGAATCGTTCGTCGGTAGCGAATAACTTGGCTCCTCTTTCGGCACACATTACTCCCATCATTTCTTGCAAACGTTCGTTGCATCCAACACCGCCTACTATTAGGACCTGAAAAAATACAGCCAAGAAGATATTAAATTATCTTCTATAATATAAAAATGAATCGCAAAATGTGTTGGTAAGCGCATAACTCAACAACGCCTAAACCTTTTTGGCCAATTCTTTTTTTTAAATGTTCGTTATTTTTAGGACAAGGTTTTAGGGTAGGTAGGGTAGGTAATAAATGATAAAGATGGTGCACCCCAAGCATTTATAAGGCAAAACAACGTTTGCAGAGTCAGCTAGTACTGAAATAAATATAATATTGTTGTCAAATATTTAGATTCATTTAAGTAGTTGTTTTTAACAAGACAACTATGGTAACACTTGAACTCAAAAGGATTCTAATAATATACAAATTAAATTTGCGTGCCTTGCCCTGCTTCCGAACCGAAAGCGATCATCGCGCTCTTTTATATGAATATACCAGCTGCTGCCCGCGACTTTGCCTCGTGGACACTAAAGGCTCGTACAGACCAGCGCGATATCGCGCTGATCTGTACAAGCCTTAATTCTTTTTCTATAATAAAAGCCTTAATTATTCTTTATAACATCAGCTATCTGCCAGTGAAAGTCCCGTCAAAATCGGTCCAGCCGTTTCGGAGATTAGCCGGAACAAACAGACAGCCAAAACAAAAATTGTAATAAGTACCGTATGTATACTTTCATAAATATGCATTTTGTAAAAAGCTATTATTTTGAAATTAGAAACAGACACTTCAATTTTATTTATTTGTATGATATACCTAGATGACATAGTCGCGCGATGAATCAAGTTGCGTTTGAACGTCATAATTTATACAAACGTTCGCTTACTCGCGCAACGGTCGTTTTCGCTTAATTAATCTATTAATTTCGTGTATACCTCGTCAGAGCCACAGTGCGCCATGGCCCGCTCAGTAATTTCCACCAACATGGCAAATGCAGTCTCTTGCAGTGAATAGCACAAGTCTTCAGGGGTGTATGTTTTTAGAAGTTCGTCAATTTTATCTTCCATGTATGATAAAATGCCAGAGAAGCTTACATCCATGCCTGAGAAACGAAAAGGAAACTAGAATTTCAGTGATTTCACTAGTACATAAAAATTATGAAATGGCCACTGCTGCATATTAGCCAGAAAAAAGTAAAATTGAAAATTTCCTAACATAAAGTTGATCCACAATACCTTTTACACAATACGGAAGCTGATAATATTTCGTTCCCTTTTTGGCAGCTTGTTCGATGTTATAGCCTGGACTTGGTGCATTAGATAATTTTAGCACTCTTGCAAATCTGAAAATAAGAAAATTATATATTTCTGAAAACTGGCAAGTCTTAGCCGACGTTTGCACGGACGTAATAAATTCGCGGCGATTTTCTTTCGTGCAGTTGATTTTCAACGCTTTGCTTACCGCCGAGGGTTGAAAATCCAACAGTGTGTTTTTTCAAGGCGCTGGGACGAGAGTGCGTTCCAGCGCGTTGGATTCTCAACGCTTGGCTTAACCCCGAGAGTTGAAAATTCAGTGCGCGATAGTTAGTTAGTTCTAAGGTACCTCTTTTGGGTTTTAAAAATGACATCTTGATCTATTTATATGTTTAAAGACATAAACATAACATGACCTCCTTTGGTCAGTTATGTTAAATGAAAGTAATGATCACTGGCAAAAATAAAATAAATATCAATAGCAGCTCAAATTTTTTTTTTGAAACAATGTACACTTACCGGTCCAAACAGTTGCCCATAGCAATATCTATAGTCTCCCCAAATATCCTGTACCTATTCCTGGAGTATGCTATAATCTGAGTGTTGCCACCACTTACATATAAAACAGTCGGGTTGTTAGCCTTAGTGATGAGCCTGCCCATTTCTATGTCTGTTTGTGTGTTAAGGAATTAAATTAGTTGTCTAAAGGAGCTTTTATATATTTGGTAATAATTTAAGTGACGTTTTCAGCACAATTATTGTAGTTTTGTTTCTCTACAACATTATGGTCAAGCTGCAATAGCAAATATTGAATAAATTATGATGAAATTTTTGGGTATATTTTCAAAAATGATTCTTGTTCAAATTATGATGGTGTTGCATTCATCGTCTGTTTAGTTGCCATATTTGCAAAAAGTATATGAACAATCCATAAACAGGATTATAGGATCATAATACATATTACACACATATGCTCAATATAATGCGAACTATAGGTTAACATTATTTTCAGTTAATTATAAAAGGATACGCCCAATGCAATGATTGACTCCTAGAATTGGTTTCTTCCACAATTTGGCACAAGTTCTAGCCACTATGGCACAGACCATCAACGGGGCTCCCATACCAGGGCCCTTGGTGTAGCAGATCACATCTATTTCCTGAGGAGTTATACCAGATTGATCTAGAGCCTCTTTCAGCACTGCATGGATGTTTTGTCTATGATGCTCTGCCGTTTCTCTGGGAAGGAACCCTGGAAATAAAAGAGAGTAAACTATAATTTTATGGTTCTTACTTTTTTGTCAATTTCACTTTAAGCTATATTTAAAATACTGTATTGATGCATATGGTCTTAAAAAAACTAAAGGGAATTTGAATAGATTTTATGGTAAGCTGCATACATGAAAAGCAGGCAACAAATGCTACATTTCATTTTTATTGCAGATTTGGTAGTCATTTAACACGCCCCAAACATGTGCTTACTATGTGTGCCTATAAAAATCTGCGAGCTATCTGCCTAAAGCTATAAAAAAAACAATAATATTATGATCAATCTAACCTTCAATTTATTTCAAAATATAGGCTATGTGGTCTATTTTAACTGTGTAATAATGTATTTTGAAACTATGAGATAGGTCATTCTTAGCTTGAAATAGAAAAGTATTAATTACCGATGTTTTACGGCAATTATTAACGAATTTTATAAAACTAACCTTCGCCAGCCGGTGTGATGTACGTTCTTCTACAATTGGACAGTATTTCTCCATCTTTGACTATACCGATGCCAATTTTGTTAGCGCTTCCTTCGAATCCAATTGCTATAACCATTTTGAAAAGGAATTTCTGCTAAAAATTTACTATTCAATCTCGTTGGATCTCGTGTTTTCAACAACAATCAATATGTCAATGTCAAGTGTCAACTTTTTAACTGTCAATTAAGTGATGTCAATGCCAATCTGAAATTTCTACTAATTCTTCTCAAAAATTAAATAAACGGACAAGCACCTTTTGGCTTAGGTCCTGAATCCAACGGGTACATTGCAACAGCTACCCACAGCAGCTACCGTAGAGCCTAGTCTAGTTCGCCCCAACCTCTATAAACCTAGAATTTGGACTAACGTAGTGTATTTTCATTGTACTTCAAGGGCTTATAGGAAATAAAAATCGAAATCACGTAGTTTTCTCCTTTGCGGCTTGCTGCAATCATCTGATTACGAGTGTGTGCTTATGACCACACGATAAAGTGAAAACTTACGACTGGGGCAGAGTATACGTGATTCAGCGTCACTGATCGACTGGAGTACACCCGATTTAGCGTCACCAACCCGAGCGTGACGGTTCAGTTTCGTTCATTGTTCAGAAAGAGCGCAAAGTGCGCCTTTCTGTTTTCAATTTCAATAGACTATGTATGAAACTCGTACTCAAACAAAAGAAACAACAATAATGATTGAAGCTTTTCAAGCAATGTAATTACGAAATAGATAAACAAATGTACTCTTATAAAGTTATAATAATCAATTTTACGCTTATGCTACTAAACTTGGCTCTTCATTAACTTCGTCGACGAAATCAGCCAACATATCTTCAACACTGATCTCTTTGCTTGTTATTTTCACTTCTATATTATTCTCATTTGGTGAAATGGCGTCACCATTTTCTTGAGTTTCTTCATTTTCTTCTATTTCAGCTGCTTTAGTATCTACAGTAGATATTTCAATCTCAACTTCAACGGTATCTTTGGCGGGTTCCGATTCTTGGGAAACTACAACCGCTTGCCCGCAAGTTATTTGCACGTCATCCGTTTCATTTGTGCTAGGTAGATTATCGTCATCCAGCTTTTCTAAAACCACCACTTTGCTATCTACGTTGAACGCATCGTAAGCTATCTCCATAGACACTGGGCTTTTATCATCATCTATTGTGTCAGTTGAAGTGTTTAGAGGAACTTGTGTCTTAGCTTCATAGATAGAAGGTTTCTCGCTTGGCTCACTTAGTTTTCTTTTTCTGTTATTTTGATAAGCATCTGTAGTATCTACAGAATCCTCGACTGTCACGATGTTATCTGTGGTTTCAATACTGTCTTTGCTAGTTTTTTGACTGGGCTCTTCGAGTTCGGGTCCTGGCAATACTTCTACTTCGTCCACATCAAAATCATTGTTATCTTCGTTAATTTCTTCAACGTCGTCATCTGAACCATCAGGAATTACTACAGATACTTCAGACTCGCTGCTGATACTAATTCTGTCTTCCTCTAATCGCGGTTTTTTGGTCGACGGTTCACTCATGGTTTCTGCTAGTGCAACTTCGGCGGTCGAAGGTCCCGCTCTGTAAAATAATTTGAACATTACATTTTTTTGAATTGCAATAAATGATTAATATTTTGTTTGTTCTAGAAAATTTAAAGAAGAAAGCACTTTTTAGATGAAAGTGGCCTACCCAGACGGAAACATCTTTTGATAATTTCTTCAAGTATACATAATTACATTAATTGACCATTTTAGTAATTATCATTTTGATAACGTCTTTTGCTATCATATTTCACAAAATATACTACTAACCCTTCATTTATTATAGATTCGAGTGCATCTCGGTTCTCCTCAGATATTTCCTTCCTCTTATTCTTGTTTGCTTCAGTATCGGGTTTAGCTTCGAGCGCGAAGTTGATCGACGGCGGTGAACAGTGCAGGTGCAGTCGAATGTCTAGCAGTGCTTGTGAGCAGAACTTCCTTATCTGTGGGATTATCAAGAATTTTGTGTAAAAAAAAGTGAGAGAAAAAGTGGAAATGAGCAGTGCTTGGCTCGGATATCTTTAACTAAATGTTTCTCCAAAAAAATAACGACAGTTCCAAGTTTTGGCAACGGTCTACCAGATGGCGCAGTGTAGGGTAACCCCCCCTCCCAGAAGCTAAGCTTGAGACCTCATAAAGGGAGCAAGAATTCACTAGATGCAGAGTATGCAGAACCGGTTGTTGTGGAGGTGCTTATTTAGAGTAAAGGCTAAGGTGATGATGATGATATTCAATATCAAGTGTATTATCTATAAATATCCCAAAAAAAGTACGAGATTTAATATAGAGCTGTTACAACCTTGGAAGTACTTGCCTATTTTGTATTACCATGTTTAGAAAATTATGGATTAACAGCTCTATGTAATTCCAAAAATCATTTCAAAACTTTTGAGTGACAGATGACGATTCGAACTGCATACTTTCCTTAGGATATCTGTATGTTTATATTCCTTACCTCATCACAGCGACTGTTAACAAGTGTACTGTACAGTTGTACACAGTACTGTGTCGGCGGCGGTACTGTAGTCCCAGTGTTCTTGCGTGCTGCGTCCAATGCACGCAGGAGATGTAGAGACCGGACTACGCTGTAGGATTCCAGGTTGAAGCACTCGCGGACTAAACGCTCTTGGAATGTCTGGGGAATAGAAATGGCGGTTAGATTATAGGGTTTCTGCAAAATCACAAATGATATACGTCCAAGTCGTTGTTAGTTGCCAAAAGTCGATGGCTTTTGAGATTTAAAAGAATATCACTGAAAATTATTGAAGTGAAAACTTCTTGAGGCGCGTTGGGCATTTTTGAGATGGGAAAAAACAATTGAACTCGCGGCACTGTTACCGACACCAGCTTCTGACCATTAAAAAGACATCAACGCGCGATACATTATCTTTGAGATTAATGACATTCCAAACATTGAGACATGACAACGACATAATTGACATTTCCGTTTTATTACCGACTTCAAAAAAGAAAAGTATTTCCTGCAACTCCTGTCGGCACTCCCGGAGTGCAACAGTTTTTTTTTTTTGTTATTATTATGTTTCTTACCTTTATCAGATTAACAAAATAAGAAATAAAAAGTATTTCATTGATAAAATACAGAACATTGAAAAAAAAATTGCCTATAATTTATTTTTGGGGTGACTATACTTCGTAAATCATTTTCTACTATGGTTACCTACAAACTTACCTTATGTGTAGTTGGTTTCAAAAAGATTCCACTGACTGTGAGGAATGTTTCTGCACATTCTAGAGCTGCATTTGCGACCTCATCGTTTGATTCGTCAGAGCTAAACAATAAACAAATTGCTATTTAATTTTTTTCCTCAATTGTCATCCTGTTTTTCTGGAAACTTTGCTTGCGCGATGTAGGATTTGTGTGACGTCAGATTGTCTTGCATCGTTCGTATGTGGTGGTAATAAGGCACAAAGCATGCATTAAAAAAGGAAAGGCAATACTTACATATTTGCTTTATTTTTCTCCCCTGGACTATGACTAGCGATGGCACTTTGTTGCAGCGTCTGGTTTGCTAGCTTCCTCTTAGCTTTTTTACTCAAGTTTTTAGTGTATTGGTTGCTCATCTGCAAAACAATTTTATAACTATAATGTTATTGTGAATAATTAAAGAAAGCTTTGCTGTAAAGTACAAATAACGGGCATTAGGTCATTATATCTTGAAGTAACTACAGCTGCTCGGGATTAACGGTAGCACGTCGCACGAACTATGGAGAAATAAATAAATTCGTTCATACTTTTTTTTTGTTTTTTCATGACTTAATATCGATGCCCATTACGGCTGTTAGGTTTCACCAGTTAATTTAATTGGACCCGGCTGAGAAGTAACACTACTGAATTTAATTGGACCCGGCTGTGAAGTAACGTTACTGAATTTAATTGGACCCAGTTGTGAAGTAAGACTACTGAATTTAATTGGACTCGGCTGTGAAGCGTTTTCTTAATTTAATTGGACCCGGTTGTGAAGTAATGTTAGTCCTAGTTTAATTGGACCCGGATGTGAAGTAACGTTACTGAATTTAATTGGACTCGGCTGTGAAATAACGCTTCTTAATTTAATTGGACCCGATTGTGAAGTAATGCTTGTCTTAATTTAATTGGACCCGGTTGTGAAGTAAGGCTAGTCTTAATTTAATTGGACCCGGCTATGAAGTAACGCTAGTCCTAATTTAATTGGACCCGGCTATGAAGTAACGCTAGTCTTAATTTAATTGGTCCCAGCTGTGACGTAACACTAGTCTTAATTTAACTGGACCCAGCTGTGAAGTAACGCTTCTTAATTTAATTGGACCCGGTTGTGAAGTTCTGCCATTTGATTTAATGTGACGCTGTATACTTACAGTGAGCTGCACAATCTTCTTTACAGGAGTGATGTCTTCGATAATATGTTTGGTGAGCTCTTCCTCCCAGGATCGTCCCCTGCCTTCAGTCGATACACGGTGCACATTTAATATACTCAACCATTTGGTGAGACTGTTGTAAGCTGTGATTCGGACTTTTCTATAAAGTAAATAAAATAGAACAAATATTATACTAAGTTGTGTATAGCAAAACAAAACTGCTGAAGAAACATACTAGAGAAATGCGGCTATAAAAAACAAATCAATGCATTTATTACAATTAAAATATTTACAGGCACTTTTGAATTGTCAGACTAGAAGAAATAAATTTAAATGTGTTTTTTCTTTTTTTATTAAAAATTCAAAAGTCATTTATTCATACTAGGCTGAGAATCAGCACTTTTCGAACGTCAAAATTACATAAGACAGTCCCCCAAAAACGCCTACCCTTCACCACTTCCTAGAAATTAATTATATAGTTAATTATATTTATAAATCACTAGCAGCGCCCCGCGGTTTAACCCGCATAAGTCTCGATGCCGTGGGAATATCAGGATAAAAAGTATCCTATGTGTTAATCCAGGTTATAAGTCTACCTGTGTGCCAAATTTTATCCAAATCCATTCAAGAGTTTTTTCGTGAAAGAGTAACAAACATCCATCCATCCTCATAAACTTTCGCATCTATAATATTAGTAGGATTTATCAAAGATCACAGATAAAATGAAGTAAATAACTGTTTGAAGGTGGTTAAGGTAGACATTACCTTGACTCGTCATTAGGATTCTCTGAGCTCCATTTCAGCGTCTGCATCACAAATCTGAATACTAGCCCCGAGAATGGAATGAGATTTGGCCCCAAACTGTGAGACAAAACAACGTTACATTAATACACTAAAGACAATGAAAACTTTTGTTATCTTGCTTTAAATATGAAATGCATAAATCCTTTTGTTTTGATAGTAGCAACCCAGTACCCTAATTGCGTAACTTATTTTCGAAAAGAATTTTGCCAAATTTGTTTCATTTTGATAGTTCAACAATATTCATTGCGTTATTTACGTTGTTGAGCAGATTTTTTCTTCCCGAATATTTATGTGTATTAAAGTATTATACACATAAATATTCTGGAAGCAATTCTTTAAATGATGGTAAAACTGCATCAAAATCCAGTTTAGAAGAACTAATGGAACACACACAAGGGATGCTACACACTTGTTCGGATTGGCATGATTTGACACAGCGTGACTCCGTGCAGTCGGGCGTCAAAATCGCCCGAGCCGAATCACGCCGATCCGAATCATGCCAACCCGAATAAGTGTGTAGCATGCATAACTGATTTTGTTTTAGTATACTTTTACTATTTATAGAAGTTGTGTCAGTGTAGCTTACCTTAATATCATGGCATCCAGTGTTCTAAGTGCCTGTGTCTTCACCGAGGCAGCTTCTTTAGCGTCTGTGTTGACACTGCTAGACACACTGAGTGCTTGGACTATCACTTCTAATATCAGCTGGGGTTGGACTGGCTTGGCAACTGGGTACACCTCCCTGTGGATGTTAAGTTTATATTAAAAAATTACAGTGTGGGAATTTGATATGGGTTGGGAGCAACAAACACTTTTAGAAGGCAGTCATTAAGAACTACCATCAAGGAGAGGCTGACAAATATTTTGATTTTATGCCAATCCTATTTTTGTAAGTTTTTTGTTTATACAATTACATACATAAACTCACTCTTTTTTAAATTGTGACCACTGATTACTCATCTCAATTAATATAGAATTAAGGTGGACATGTTTGGAGATGTAAACATTAGTAAATGTAAGATGGATAAATAAATAAATAAATAAAAGAACAGGCAGAGCTAACTATATTATGTCTACATCTCCATAAAACAATGTTTGCATGAGGGGTTCGAAGAGAACCGAAGGGTGGGTTTTAGTCAGTAAAAGTCTGACACGCCTCCAGTGGCGTAGCGTGAGTCACTGTCGCCCGGGGCGGAGTCATAATTTGCCGCCCTTTTGACGTCGTAAAAATAATTAAAAAATAAAATAAATAAATTAAGTACTTAAAATAAAAAACAAACTAAAACTTAATTACTATTAAAACGGCAGCGCGGCAGTCGAAGAAGTTACTGGTACAAGTTCTTGGAAATCACGAGCGCGTCACGCATGGTGTGACAGTGTGCGTGCCCGCAGAAGCCTCGCACACCTTAACACCGTGCATGTACACGTCTAAACACAAACAAGGGCCGACCGCCATTCGTGATTTGCAACAATTGTTTTGGGCGGGAGGGACATTTAATATGTGCAGGTGGTTAAAAGCTAACTTCTTGAAAAATCAATTGTCTGACTGACCGCCAGTGACGGCACAATTTTTTTTTTTTTTGCCTCCCCGCCGCCCTTCTAATGGTGGCGCCCGGGGCGGTCCGCCCCTCCGCCCCCCCCTCGCTACGCCACTGCACGCCTCCCGCTCCGCCCAGAGTGGGAGAAGTTAATTGACAATTTCCCACACATAAAAAAAAAAAATGGTGTGCTCACTTATTATTAAGTTTTTAACATTGGTCCAGATGTTAATTTCTTGATACTTATCACTTTTGTGGACTTTACTAAAAAAAGAATAAACAACAAACAAATACTTACACTAGCATAGCTTGAATGAAGACAAATACATTCCTCAGTTTACTACATAACACTATTTTTTTCTCTTCACTACTAGAGCCCTGGGATTTCTTTACAGTCAAAATGTTAGTTAGAGCTTTTGTCAGTGGACTGTTAGCCAGTAATTCTGGATCTTTTTTCTGAAAGCATAGACAAAAAAAAAGGTAAATCCTGAGTATTGTGCACTTAAGGTTGACTGGTGGAGTGTGAGTATATTGACAACGACTGCTGAGTCAGTATTCTTCCATCACTGAAACTTGTAAATCTGCCATAAGTACTATAGTTTGACCGATACCGCTATACCGCGCCTTAGGAATGCGCGGCCGGGTGGGGGGCGGGACGCCGTGAGCGTTGACGAATGAGCGGCCTGCACTGGCCCCCCGTGAGCCACGCACATACCTAAGCCGCAGTACAGCGATTTCAGTCAAGCTATAAAAAATGTTTATGTCTTGAAATCAATCATCATTATTTTTTTCCCCATTCACAGGCCAGAACCAACAGTTCAATAAACAATTTTCTTATTTTGATGGTGTTTCATGGTATGTATCAAATTCAGGTGCTACTTCCACAAAAACTACTAAAAAAGAATTGTACCTTAACACTTTGGTTGGTTTTGTAAATATTAACCGTGTTGGAGAATATGGCTTCAATGAGCGTGTGTGCTGTGTTGCATAATATAGCCATTTGTTCCCTCCAGCAGTTCTTCGGGCTAGCTGTCTTTTCTTGGGAGGGACGAATCTGTAAGAAAACAGAGCAAACAGAAGGTAAAAAAACAAGTTTTTTTTTTAAAGGGTTTTTTATAAAAAACTTTTTACAAAAAAAAACAACCGACTTCAAAAAAAAAAACACTACAAAGTGAAAAATAACTTTAATTTCGGAAGTCGGTGTCTTGGTTTTGAATTTTCGTTCTTTGTCACCGACTTCCGAAATTAAAGTTATTTTTCACTTTGTAGTGTTTTTTTTTTTGAAGTCGGTTGTTTTTTTTTGTAAAAAGTTTTTATTTTTCACTTTTTAGTGTTGTGGTACCTACCCCAAACAAATTCGAATACCACTACCTGCTATGTAAATAACAGTGACCGGAAGTTATCATATCATCCACATACTAAGTGGGAATAAAAAGTAAGTTCAAAAACTAAAACTCGACTAAAAGATATGAAACAACAAAATATTTCAGACAGAAGTCAAGACATAGGTACAAAAATGATCAAGGTAAAGCCGTGGTCGCATGCCATTATAATTTTGTAGGTGTACCAGCATGCGACCACGGCTTTACCTTGATCATTTTTGTACCTATGTCTTGACTTCTGTCTGAAATATTTTCTTGTTTCATATCTTTTAGTCGGGTTTTAGTTTTTGAACTTACTTTTTATTTAATTTATTTTGGGGTTATAGTTTCGTGATAAAGTATTTGCAGAGCAGCTTAAAAACATTTTTTTTTGGTTATATATGGTATAATAACACCAGCCTATTATTGTCCCTCTGCAGGGCAAAAGCCTCTTCTCATATAGAGAAGGCACGAGCATTGCTCACCACGCGCGCTCAAGACATATTGGCGATTTCAGACTTATATATCTTATATCTATATATACTAATACATAAAGCTGAAGAGTTTGCTTGTTTGCTTGAATGCGCTAATCTCAGGGTACGTTGGAGCCTCATTTCCTACGAAATGTTGGGGATTTATTTTTTTGCGATTTCTGACTTTTCTACTACTCAAACCTCAGTTGGTCTTGTAGAGTTTTTAGTCCGATTTGAAAAAATCTTTCAGGTTTAGATAGCCCATTTATCGAGAAAGGCTATAGGTTATATATCATCACGCTAAGACTAATAGGAGCGGAGCACCAAAGTAACTATTACACGCGGACGAAGTCGCAGGCAGAAGCTAGTATGAACTATAAGTCCAGTACCCTAATTGCGTAACTTATTTTCGTAAGCAATTTTGCCTAATTTGTTTCATTTTGACAGTTCAACAACATTCATTGCGTTATTTACGTCGTTGAGTAGATTTTTTTTTACAACTTATGAATCAATGGATTAGCAAACCATTTCAAATCGAAACAGGTTGTGGTTGTGTTGTATTATGCAATTAGGGTACACGTTTCCTCACGATATTTTTCCTTCAACGATGTTAGTAATGTCTAAGATAAACTCAGAAAGTACATTTGAATTGAAAAAGTTACATTGGCACTTGCCCGGATTTGAATCCACAACCTCGTGCATGAGAGGCGAGGCCTTAACCACAGGACCATCACGGCATTTATGGTATAAAATAGGTATTAATTTTACAGCCGCGCCGTACGTAACACAGTCTCACTTTTGCTTGTTTTTAACAATTTAAACTTATTTATTTACTTGGACAATAATATATGTATACATATTTGCAATGTACTCGTCAAGCCCTTTCATTTGATACCCAACATGGCACAATTTAATTATTTTTATTTTTTATTTCGTTACTTTATGTCCTCTAGAGGGCGCCATATTGCATTTAATGTGACGTCACATAGCCTATAACCAGCGGACAATCAAAACGCTTCTTATGATACCTCATTTGTCAAATTACGATCGGCAGTTTAGAAGTTACGAGGTAACAGATGAACATACATACATACATACATACATACATACATACATACCGGTCAAAATCATAACCCTCCTTTTTGCTTCGCCGTAGTCGGGTAAAAAATACGTATTATTGAAGCTAACTCAAAAACTACCCAAGCAAAGTTAATAAAATTTATATGGGACCACCTCTGAAGTATGATCTACCAAACAAAAAAAGAATCATCAAAATCAATTCATAATTGGCAGAGTAATCGAGTAACAAACATACAAAAAAAAAAAAAAAAAAAACAACATACAGACGAATTGAGAACCTCCTCCTTTTGGAAGTCGGTTAAAAATGAGCAAGCAAGCTTCACTATAGCTGTCTTGCGCCCTAACAACCCTAATGTACTCATAAGTTTAAGCCTAGCCTGTAACTGAGTGTACATTATGCAAAAATAAATAAATTAAATAAATAAATATGAAAACTTGTCTTAATGGATGGAATAAAAAATGTTTTGTGGTCTAGCGGTAAAATAAATAGATTCGAAAAAAAATTTTTTTTCAAAAACATAAGTGTCCTGAAAACCTGAGAAAGGAGCAGGCATTAATTCAATAAAATCCTGAAATGGGTTATGGGCTTTGCAATGCTTGTTAAATAAATACTTACTTGTTGTAAACCATGTGCACATTTTGCTGCCACAATAACATTGTAATAATTGCTTGATTGCAAGAAATGAACCAAGTAGTTCTCTATTGTAGGCCGGTGCTGTGAACAGTACCTTGGGAATCTACAATAAAAGAAAAAGTTGAATGATGGAAGAGATAATTATTGGGTTCCTTTTTTGTTTCAGGTTTGACATGAGACAACCTACTGACCAACATTTTTCTATGTTTAAACGTCTCTTAACTTTAATTAAACCTTATGAATAAACCCCAGATCATATGACTGAGTTTCATAGGTTTTAGCTACTGCTATAAAGTTTCAGTCAGTCTTCTCATCTAGCAAGAGAAGACTGGAATGGGGCTGGGGGGTGCTCAAATAAAGGAATTAAACAATGGGCCGTTACTTCTACCATCACACCTTGACCTGCCCTGTCAGAGCAGGAGAGAACGCAATATAGACGAGTAAAACTTTATGATACAGTATTTATAGGTTATATTACCGGGTTATCACGTCTTCTAATGCACGCAGCCATATGCTGCAATTTTCTACTGTGTGCTTGAGCAAACTGTGGAAGAAAGAGGTAATCACCTCCTTGACCGCATCACTATCGGTTGGGTTTACGTCCCGCAGTTTTTGTAATATTTGACCTGGAATATTTTGAAAGTAAAAATTATCGAAAATTTTATTGTATTACTAAACTATTGTAAAACTTAATGAAGTAATACATTTAAACACTCACTCATCTTATCGTTAAAATTAGCTGGCGTTTATTTTAATATTAGTTCTTTGTTATTTTCATATGATCGGCAAGTAAACAAACCCACGAATCCACGTTTTATTTTACGAAAATTTTATCTTTTGACATTGACATGACAACTCGCTTGACAAGACAAGTATTTGACGTTAGGTCAGGACATTCTTGAAAAAGTTAAAAATGTTACCATTTCCAGTCTCGAACGAATTATTTATACCCGACTGCGTGACAGCAAAGGTAGGTTATGTTTTTCATGCATGTCTATGTATTTTCTGTGGGATTCTGTAAACACTCGAAGCATCCTAACGAATGGATGGATTTTTAAGGTATATATCGACTGACGACTCGGCTTACGCGATGGTTAAGGCTATGTTTTATTGTTGGAGAATCTGAATGACGGATTTTAGACGTAATGCCTTGAATTTTTTTGAGTACTATGTCTATTTGGAGAATAAAAATAAAGGGATTGACGAGACGATTCCAAAAAGAAAAACATAACACACTAAAAATAGAAAAAAGAACCAGTGGCACTCCGGGAGTGCCGACAGAAGTGAAAACTTGAACAATTTCATTGTGCAGGAAATACTTTTAATGAGGTGTCGGTAACGGTGTTGCGAGTTCAATTTTTTTTTCCGATCTCAAAAATGCCCAATGCACATAAAGAAGTTTTCATTTAAAAAAAAAACCATTGAAACATTTTTTTTACTGACATAAAATCTGAGATGTTTGTAATTATCTAACTGCATGACTGCTTGAAACTACGGTATAAAAAGTGATACTTTTGTAGTCGGCACGGCACCGACTGCAACGAGGATTTCAGGCTTTCATCGTAAATGGTAATGTTGTAAAACATTTGTAATGTTGCCTCACTGTTCTTTTTGACAGAATTGATTATGTCATGTGAGGGAAAATAACGCAATTGCCTTTGGCGTTAGCAGTTGGAGTTGTTGTGTGTTCAAATTAGAGTTTTTTTTATTGTTTCACTTGTATACATTCCGATTTTATTACTTACTGTGAATCATCTATTGTGAGATACAGTAACGGAATAACCATGGCTACTTTAGAAGATAAAATTTTGGGTGAGAAATTGCAAAATTATTGTAGTAGCAGTGAAGACGAAGGCGAGGGCGATTCTGATGACGACAGAAGTGGAGACGAAGAAGGAGGAACTGCTAAAGCTGAGGTAGCGACGAATGCTGAGCCACCGCCCATCAACAACTGGACCGGGCAAGCCAGTAACACTGGCCCGAAGGGAGTACTTGAAGATTGGCGAAGGTTTAAGCAGTTGGAGGCAGAAAATCGAGCAGAGCTCGCCAAAGAACGTATCGCTTTAGCGAAAAAACTCACCCTGTCTGTCAAACCAGAACGCGAAGTGGCTCAAGAAAAGCAAAGAGAAGAACTAGAAGATGAACTAACAGAGCTTATGGATGAAGAATTCCTCCTACAATATCAGAAACAACGAATGGAAGAACTGATGAGTCAGTTACAGAAGGTACCTAAGTTTGGTGTACTTACAACTCTTAACAGCCAAGAAGAGTTCCTGAATGCTATTGATAAGGAAGATCCAAAAGTTACGGTAATCATTCACATCTACAACAACAGTACAAGAGCTTGTGAGACAATGGATGGCTGTCTGAATATATTAGCGACTGAATACCCAACAACAAAGTTCTGTCGTATAGCAGTAGACATCACGGGTCTGAGTCGTCACTTCCGTGTTGATGGTGTTCCAGCAATACTAGTGTACAAAGCAGGGCAAACTATTGGCAACTTTGTACAACTTGCTACAGAACTTGGCAATGATTTTTATGCTACAGATGTGGAACGTTTCCTCATTGAGTTTGGGATGCTACCAGAAAAGTAATAAGTTTAATTTTTATTTTGAATCTGAACCCCCTTGTACATAAATGTTAGCTAGATAACAGAGCATTTTAATTCATTTCAAGAATATTACTGAGGCATTGAAATGAAATTGGATCTTGAGTGTAAATGTGTAAGGTGGGTTAATTTATAATTTATTTAATATAAAAAATCATGAATGTAAGCTTAGCTTTAAGGAAATTGGTTCTCATACCTTTTAAGGGAACAATTTCAATGAAATATGTCCGTGTACCAGTGCATAAGGAAAATAATGCTACCTTATTGACCTATTTTTAATTTTTACACTTGATTTTTATTGTGCTGCATGTATTTGCACTTATCATAAATTTTTCCCTAAATAATTACATTTCATGCATCCCACCAATAATATTGTACAAGCTAATCATCCTTGAAGGATGTTTACGGGTTTCTCTGTATTTATGTTACATTTTTTCTCTTTGTGGTTAGGAATTGTACATGCCTCAACATCTTGTTGATATGTAATATGTACGTCATCTGTGTTGATGTTACAGATGTTTTTGCTGCATTGTGGGCCAACAATTGATGTTAATTGTCAGGTTGGTAACAATATTGGTAACAAGAATAACCAACAATGCATTCTTGACCTATTTGTAGAACCAAGTTTTGTACTTCAATCTTTGTATATCGAATGAATGTTATCCAGCCAAAGTATACTAAATTAATGATAGTAAAATTTGCAGAATTTTGCACATTCTTGTGTATTCTATGATATTTTAGCTTATAATATTGGTAGCAATATTTAGAGTTAGTTTTTGATGTGGTAGTTATGTGTAATGTTAAGATTTCGTCAGCCTTACTAGTTTATAACATAATGCGTCGTGTTGTCTTGTGGTACTAATAAAAATATTAGTTTATAAATGTGGTATAATAAATGTACTAAACTTCACTTTAAACACCAAAAAATTTATAATATTATAATCAGCAACTGGCTTTTTTTTCTAAAATGATACTTTTTTTAAATTAAAAATATCATTGCGTGTTCTTACTTAGTTTTACAAAGATAATTCTAAAATTAAGACAAAAATGCATTTACTTTAAAAATATAGTACTTAACCATTTCCCTGTTAGAAGTATCTAATGAGGGAATTACATTTCTAAATGGTGTCTTGCAATGTATCATAATGTAATGCATGTAAGTAATGAAATTTTTGGCTGCATAATATCCGCCTAAGATTTAGCGGGTGCTAATCAATAATACACCTTTTTAAATACCTCCTAATTGTAATTAGAATGTAATAAACGTGAATTTTACGTGAATCTGTTTCATTAATATATTTGCCTCTACTCTGGCGTACATGTTGTCGTTCGTTCTGCAGTTTCTGCCTACTCCTATGGAAAAATGCGTGAGTTTATGTAGGCACGCAGTTGCTTCTTCTTGTGTTGCATACAAAATTGGAAGTACATTGAGAAGCACATACCTACTTACTTAGTAAAAAATAACTACAAAAGCTATTTAAGAAAGTAAAGTGGGCCGGCAGTACGTAAGTTCTTTATTGAGACCGCTACCACAGATTACTCGTTATCGATTCTAAATTTAGGACATCGCCTCGTAAAACATGCGAACTAGAAAAAAGTCGTGAAGATGTTTATTGTATAGGATGCGTAGGATCTATGTTATTTATTACTATTTGTAAATAGGAGAATCTCTGTGTGCGTATTCGGCTTCGGCACATCGTTTTATACGCTCACCGAACCGATAGAACTTATTTATCTTTGAGGAAAAATAAAAATACACCGTACGGTATGTTATTAACTGACTGGAACTAATTACAATTTGTTACGGTGGTTCTGATGAGTAGTTTTGGTTACTGTGTAGCTCATGTTGAAGTTATGTTAAGGAGTTCTGATTTTATCACATTGAAATATAGGTAGGTACCTACCTACTAGGTACAATGTTTTATGAAATCTGTACAAGAACAAGAAGGAATGATATATGATACAAGTTAACTCGTCTTCAAGTGTTCAAACAACAGCGTAGGCACCATCTTCGGATCTTCAGAAAATTCCACATGGAAAATCTATGTCATGTCTTCCTTAGTATCTTATACACCGTGAAATTTGAATCACAGTTTTGCTAGAACAAACGTTGTTCAGACCATGGTCTACTACCATTCTACAGCATCCAATAAAAAAATAAACATACCTAATTGGTTTTTGAAAAAACACAAAAAAGACAAAGTTTAAAATATCAAGATTATCGTTACTCCCTACAACACAGACACCACGCACGGGACACAGCATTGTCTACAGGGAAATGTACCTCCATAAACGAAATTTAGTAAGCAGTAGATAATCTTGACATTTTAAACTTTGTCTTTTTTGTGTTTTTTCAAAAACCAGTTATGTTTTTTTATTTTATTGGATGCTGTATAATGGTAGTAGACCATGGTCTGAACAACGTTTGTTCTAGCAAAACTGTGATTCAAATTTCACGGTGTATAGGTCCGGGAAATGACGCATCTCATAATATGGCAACGGGCTTCCTCTATCACAACATTGAGAACTGTGGGCGTATCGATAATATATCTCTGCCTATCCCATCGACGAGTAAAGCGTGCGGATGCCACCCAAGTCGGACTATTGTTCATTAATTAGACAATAGGCTATTAATCAATATATCATTATCGTATTGTTTCACCCCCATTGTGACAATTAAGGGTCTATGATAATTGTCCCTGCTCAAATGTTAGTCACACTAGGTGTTGGACTATTGGAGATACGCCAAGTCGCTGAATATTGTTTAACAAAATAAAGGAAGTATTTGGCGAATGTTTGCAATGCAAATACATCAAATAATCGTCCCCATGACCCAAGATACGGTTGCCCTCGGGTCAATACTGTTTAGACTTCTTAATTCAACTTATTATTTTAACTGGCTTGACCTAGTCAGGTCAGGGTTTGTTAGAAACTTCTCTCTAAAAAGACAAAGGAATTAAAAAGGATATGAGCAATTTTCTGTTCACGAATTACAATGGACACTGGCCGCTTAATATGACCGTGGGAGTGAGCCGACCGCATTGCAATTAACGGGGCAGTCAGCATGTGAAATGAGGGGAAATCACTCTCGGTGGCCATCAGTAATAAAAACAGGCTACAAAGACGTAGAATATCTTCGCCAAGTATGGTATTATTCAACGATAATTATAGTGTTTTGCGACGGTACGGTCCATTCAACTTTTATAATAGGTAGGTACTTTCAAGTTGATATAGAAGAGTTCATTGCACTGCGTGGCATAAGAGATAATTAAAAAAATTAGATAAATAAATACTGCTTGTTACCAACATCTAATTATTTGGGACTTTGATATTAAAATTACTAACAGGTCCAATAAAATTCCAAATTCTTATCTAAATTAATTTATTAATGAGACAAGAGTACTAGAAAAGTTACATAACTCTTAAATTATAATGAATTGTTCTTATAATTATTCCTCTCAACGAGTTTAAATACTATGCGCAATCTCTTTAATCATTTTGATTACATGACCCAATATAACATATGAACATGTTTTAATAAATTGCAATTTAAACAGGCTAAACGCCTTAATATTTATATAAAAACTTGGTATTTAAACATTTATTCATTTAATAGTAGAAAATTGTAACATTTGCGACCAGTATTTATGAATAGTTGGATGCGCATTCTGAATTTGAAAAGGCTACGTTAACAGAGATTGACGATTTCGTCGCTCATTTCTGTGCGCCTGCGCTTCGGTGGTTTCACTGTGGGTTCATCGTCATCTTCTTCAATTATCTCCATATCACTGTCACTGTCTTCCCGAGTTCTGGACGTCGAAGGACCAGGTTTCGGGTCACTACCGTTTGAACCATTAGCCGGTTTTTCTTCTTCTTTCGGAGTCGGCATTGGGGCATCAGTATCAGTCACAAGTCGCCAGGATTTTTCCTCATCTTCCTGCTGTAATCTGACTCTGACCTCATAGTTTTGTAGGAAGTCATCAACTAGCAACGCACAGCCGTCATTGAGGCCTATTTCCTCTAGTGTTTTGTCGTTGTTGTGGTCGGTTTCGCCAGGTTCTGAGGACAGGACGACCAGGCCTTTGCCCTCAACAGTAGCGTCGGGTGCCTGCATATTGAGTCCCTCCTTGAAGGCGGTGGTGAGATCTTTGAGTGTGAGCTGCTTCAAGTTGCAAGCGAGACCCACTTCTGGTTTTGGCGCGCACACATAGCATTTTGGATTGGGTGGAGTTAGTGCTGGAAGAAAACAATAAAATAATTTATAATTAATTAATTCAGGCGTGACCTTGCGGAAATCCATTATAAAATACAATAGACGTGGATATATTTAGTAACTTGTTCTGCATAACCTTTTCGCAGTGCAGGAGAATGATAGGTAAGAAGTGGGGCCTATCCCCCAAAATTATTCTGTGGTTGTACACTGCAGTGATCCGCCCCATGATCGCTTATGGGGCTGTGGTCTGGTGGCCCCGAACTCAGCTGGTTACAGCTTCTAACAAACTACAACGCATGCAAAGACTAGCCTGCGTGGCGACCACGGGCTGCATGAGGACTACTCCGACTGCAGCCATCGAAGCCATGCTGGGACTACCCCCGCTCCACCTGTTCATACAGCAGGAAGCGACAATGGCAGCGGTACGTCTTAATGCAATTAATCTCTGGGGTAAGAGAGAGACACAACACACCGCGCTGCTTGAGGGACTCAACAATGAGTTCCCTATTACGAAAGCCATAAACGACCGGGTACCCAAACAATTTATCTTCGATAAAAAATACAGGATTCAACTTCACGAGGATCGCCGATGCGAGGGTTTGCGCCCCGCAGAGCTACGTATCTTTACTGACGGATCCAAAACAGGTAGTGGCACGGGTGCTGGAATCTTCTCGGAGGACTTCAACATACACATAGCCACACCATTGGGAGTCCATAACACAGTGTTCCAGGCCGAATGCATGGGTGTATCTCTTGCCGCTTCAGCCATCTTGGCCAGGGAAGTTAAGGACCACTCGATACGTATACTCTCAGACAGTATGGCTGTTCTGCAAGCACTAAGCAGTCAAACTGTTGACTCTGGGTTAATATACGAGTGCCACCAGCGCCTTAACCAGGTGGGTAGCCTCAATAATATAACCATTCAATGGATCAAGGGACACAGCGGTTCGCGGGGCAATGACGCAGCCGACGAACTTGCCAGAAGGGGGTCGAGCATGGCACCGGTGGGGCCTGAACCCATTGTGCCACTCCCCTTCGGGTACCTACGCACTCTGGTAAGGAAAAGAACCAGGGATCAACATCACAAACTTTGGTTGGACCACGGTGAATGCAGGCAGGCCAAGGAGGCACTCCCTATAATTAATAGCCGCCTCACGAAACAGGTTCTCCGACTAACGAAACAGCAGCTGCGTACAGTTACAGCAGCTATAACTGGCCATGGGTCATTTAATAAACACCTCTTTGTCATAGGAGTCACAGACAGTCCGCTGTGCAGAGCCTGCATGGAGGACGACGAGACAGCAGCTCATGTGCTACTAAACTGCCCGGTGGTCGCCACATATAGGGCCAAGTACTTCGGTAACCCAGGTACCCTACGTGAGATTGTCAGTGACACCAAGGCGTTGCTGGTCTTCTTTGAGGAGCTGGGGTGGATCGAATAATCGATTTTCCCACCCGTACGCAAAATACGCGCTTTGACGTGGAGTTGCGGATACCAGCCCGTATTACCTATTACCTATTAACTTGTTCCGCTTAGCTATTTCTAAAGAGCCATAAAAAAAACTCCTGAAAGAAATCGACACGTGTTTCATCTCTCAACGAGGCATCCTCAGGATGACGATGGACTTGTTGGTGCAACACGCCGTGTTCGAATTTGCAACAAGTCCATCGTCATCCTGAGGATGCCTCGTTGAGAGGTGAAACACGTGTCGATTTCTTTCAAGAGTTTTTTTTTTTATGACTCTTTAGAAATAGCTAAGCGGAACAAGTTACTAAATATATCCACGTCTATTGTATTTAATAAAATAATGGTTTTAATTATTTATCATCATCATTGGGCATGTGGTGAGGAGGAATGAGGAAAATGTCGTGAGGAAAGTTGCCGTCGGGCTTGCCGCACAAAGGAGTGCCGTTCGACAAAAGCTGGCGGTTCGTGACCAAAGAATCGATGGATGGACTGTGTGATAGATGATATGGGTAGAAAGAGGGTGACGACTGATGGAAGAAAGGGACATGTTGCGCGGACCCCAAATAAATTGGCGTACCGGCAGGAGAATCATTGGAGGATACTCCGGGGGGCATGGGGGCCATGGCCCACCCCAAATGACCGAAGAATTCCATACTTTCGACTCAACTTTTCGATTCAATTCAGTACTCTAATTGCGTAACATATTTTCGTAAACGATTATGACAAATTTGTTTCATTTTTGACAGTTCAACAAGTTTATTTACGTTGTTGAGCAGATTTTTTTCCAACTTATGAAGTAATGGATTAGCAATCTGTTTCAAATCTAAACAAATTGTGATTGATCGTGTATTACGCAATTAGGGTACAGGTGCACTTTTTACACAGGTGAATTTCTACTTCACAGTTAACATACAAAGATATAACAACATGCTTAAGACCACTATCAAGGAACCCACCTTGTAACTACGTCCGTTTGGGACTGGGACTTTGAAATTATCATAAATTCTTAAAAATGCAAATTTTTACACTCTTGGGTTGAATTTCTAAAAACGCTGAACACATAATTTTAGCTAATAAAAGCTTATTTTTTGTTTACTTGTGATTTTAACCCTAGCTCCAACCCTTGCCAGAATGGCACCCACAAAATGAAATCGATTCGCCCCGGAGGAGAATGAACATGATTGGCAGCCTTGTTCCAGTCACTGCTGACTAGGCACTAATTATGTAAATCTTCGACAAGTGGCATGTGCCGAAATTGTTGTTTTTAAAAGAAATTTGTGGGAGATGGATGGGTACTGTTTTAGCAATCTAACCAGCATTTTTGTGAATAAAATATTATATTCTTATAACACAATTTGATGCAAAAGTAAACAGTGCTATTAAAATATGATGTCTGCTGTATGTTATGAATTCACAGTATCGTTAAGTTAAAGTTACTTACTGGGTAAGGCTGGCTAAGGTATACTTCTGCCTAACCCTTCGGGGATTATACGCGTGATGTTATGTTTATGATTTTATTTGCATCATTTACTAAAATAACATTCATAATTTCAAATTGAAATATTTAACCAATTGATTTAAAAAAGTGTCCATATAGTTTCTTGACCATTCTTCTACAGTATTTCTATTTTCTTAATGTCCCTTAGGAATCATTGCATTTCCGAATACAAACGAATGCTAATTTCCATGTCCATCAATTAGATTTATCGTGTATAATAATTTGTTAATTTCTTTGTTTTGTTTTGATTTCCGTGTGATCTCTATAGAGCTGTAAAACTATTTTCCTATCTGTCGTGCTCACAGATATAGATAGACCTAGATAACGCAAGTATCACGATCTGTATGAAAACCAAGCGTGCCATTTTTTGACTACCTACTATGACGTCACAAGCACTAAGAAACATTTCTTTTATTTTTTCTCCTCGCATTTGCACAGTTTTTACAATGTATAACAATGTAATTAACCATTTTCAATTTTTTTACTGACTTCCGACAAGCGTGGCACCGATGCAGACTGAGCGCGAAAGTGGCAGCTTACGATTATTGTACGTAAGCTAGGCACGAAAATGGCACGCGAAGTAGTTGCTCTTGCGTTATCTAGGTATATCTATATCTGTGGTCGTGCTTGCGACTTTAGCAGCTTTCCTCCTATTTAACAACTCTATTTACTTCCAAGTCGATTGAGAGCGTCCGGTCTGCACCAAGTGCAAAGGGTAACTGATAGAAATACGACGACTGACGAAACACGAAGTTTGCCGAGGGACATTAAGAAACTAGAAATACTGTACATAGGAACCTAATAAGCTTTGGAAGCTTCATCTTTCTGACTGACCGACTCCTTGACGATTCAAAAGTAGCGGAATTGGTTTGAGTTAGACTTACTCTTCTCCGGCACAAACAGCTGTCCGCGATGGTTGACCTTGGGCCGCAGATACACGCTGGTGCAGTTCTCTATCTCGCCGCGGAGCACTGCCTGCGCGCGTAGCACCGCGAGCCCGGCCACGATAGCGTTAGCCGTCGCTATGGCCGGGATTATGTTGCCAGCCATTGCTGTGGGACAAGAAATAATTGTTTTAAAGAACCGGCTGGCCGCCGGGCCAAACTCGTTGGTGGCGTTGCTAATATGTATGCTATTTAATAAAGTTGTTTATTTATTTAGTTAAATGCACGATGATTTATAACGAAAACGAGCGCGTAAAATTTCATGAACAGATCTTTGGGCGTTTAGATAATTATAATGGAAAAACTACTGGATGTATCTACTCAAAATAAAATTATTTGAATTTTTGAATAAATTTTCTATGCCTGTACGGTTTTTATTTTTCCATTTTCATTCTCCATAAGTTATTTATTTACGCCCAAAGTTAAAATTTGTGTTGAAATATGGAAGTTTCGATGCTCATAACTTCCAAACTATTTTTTTTTTTTTGTTTTGCTTCCGTACAGGCCTAGATAATGACGAGACAAATTGATATAATTTTAAATTTTGAACGTACACCGTCAAGCACACGAGTAATCACCAAACTACGTTTGTATGGTAGAAGAAGCGTAACCTAAATATTAAATGTGAAAGTAACTTTGTTTGATTGTCTGTCTGTCATCATTCTGTTCGAGTGAACAGCTTTAAATTAAACTGGGCACATGGTAGACCACGGCCTGGCCTGACCTGGGCTAAGACATAGAATACTTTTTATTCTAGTTGTACGTTCCCGTGGGATAATTTATGACCGCCACGTGGGCTGATCCGTGACCTAAAGCTAGTATAACATATTAGTATACAATAGTTGAGAACTCAGTGTAACTAAGATTTCAGCTAAAACTGTGGAGTTTTTAAACAAAATCAGCTGATGTTCAAGCAAACACATAGTAATGGTGATATTTTCCATAAGAATTAAAGCTCTGCCTCGTTGGTCTAGTGGTCACAAGCGCTACTGCTGAGCATGAGGTCCTGGGTTCGATTCCCGGGTCGGGCAAAGTGTAATTGGAAGTTTCTATCTGAAATCCAGACTCCGAGCTGCTAGCTCGGAGTCTGGATTTGTGCCCGGTTGATGGCAATAGGCTCGCCCCCTATTACATGGGACTTAACATAACTGGCGAAATGTGGGTGTACCTGCTACAGGGACACCTCTGCCCAACCCTTCGGGGAAACAAGGCGTGATGTTATGTTAATTAAAGCTCTGAAAAAGGTAAGATTAAAAAAAAAATTACAACATGGCTGACTTCTTGTCAATTCAAAAATGCTTGAAAATGATTGGCAGCCTGTTTTTGTCTTTGCCTCTCGTACTGGACTTATGCTCTCATAAGTTTTAGAATTCACTTAAGCCACATGGAATAATGGTTTTTTGCAGGAATGTACTTACATTTGATTTCAAACCTGGACTTAAGCGGTATGTTGAAGATGTGCGCTCGTATATTAGCGCAGGCAGTGACGAAGTCCATGGCGCTCTTCTCGTCCTTGTCCCACACCAAGTGGTCGCCTTCCGCACGACCCTTCAGATCCTTTTGTAGAGCACTGCAGCTAAGGGCGAACACCTGGAAATATTATTTAAAGATTTATTGAAGTGAAACCTTCTTTAGGCGCGTTTGGCATTTTTGAGATGGGAAAAAACAATTGAACTCGCGACACGGTTACCGACACCTCATTCTTGTAAACGCGATTGTGCTCTTTATTTATATTACCTTACGGATCAATGTTCTATGCAAGTATTTTTACTTTAAAGGTTTTGGAAGTATTTTTTTAAACGCGACTGTGCTCTATATTTAGATAAGGTTACGGACCAATGTTCTTATACAAGTATTTTTCTTCCACCAAGGCGATCTTGTTCAAGTTATCACTTCTTTCTGCACTCCCGGGGTGGCACTGTTTTTTTTTTATTATTTAGGAATTACTAGATGGTTAGTTGAATGTGTGTGGGTAAGGGGAAGAGAAAGGGAAAGGAAAAGATGGCAGGATGACTTGGTGAGGACGGTGGGAAAAGCAAGGAACAGGGAGAATTGGAAGGGGATGGAGGAGGCCTTTGTTAAAGCGCACACAGAGACTCAGAACTGAGATAAAACACTTTTGTAATACAATCTTAACTCTGAAAAAAGGCTATAAACAAACAGTTGAATGTGTGTAAATAAAGAGGAAGGACTTTCATTATTTGAATAAATACAGAAAAAACAAAAGTTGTACATTTTAATCTTTATGAGTGGCTATCACAGTAGGACTTCAATAACAGCATCAGCTAATATTTAAAATTTTGCCAACTAAGATTGAAAGTACTTTTTGAGTAAAAGGCTTTAGAAAATTACAATGGAGTAAGTTAAAATTACCTGTGCACATTCATGCACTGACCAAGTCCTTTGATCAGGCAACCCGGAATGCTGTGCTGGTGCGTTATCCTTGCCTGGCAAGTTGTCCCACACAAGAGGCGTAGGAGGCCTGCGCTTCTTCCATAGGTTCTCCATCGACAGTAAGTAACGGATGTCATCTCCAAACAACTTGCTGAATAGCTTCTCAGGTTCATAGTTAGTTTCAGCAGCCCATGTCCGAGTGCTCTTCCGTTCTACATTCCCTGCTGTGTTTCCTTCTGTTGACAATGCTGATGCACCAGCTTCCCCGGCTGCCTCCGGGTCTGCGGTATCCGGACTGACATCCTGATCAGGGTCTTCTTCACCGAATAGCTGGTTGAAGAGATGCTTGGCCCATACAATGCAGTGGATTGGCTCGGATGGAGTGTTACGTATTGTGCATCCAGGGAATGTTTTCTGTGGGGCTTTTGGTTGACATTCATAGCACTGTGTCAGGCCTTTTTTGATGAGCTCAACCTGTAAAAATACCAATTAGGAATAAAATGAATAAATGTACCATCCTGTAGCCTACCGCAGGGAGCAGCAGCAGGCGACAGGTAGCCTGTTGCTGCCGCCTGCGGTCAGCTATGGAATTGTACCTCAAGTAATTCTGTAATTGAGGAATCAATATTGTGTTCATGAACTTTTTTGATAAACAGAATAGAATCAAATACTATTTATTATTTACACCATATGTATTACAGATGTAAATACACACAAATATTAATAAATAAATAAATTTACTGAAGATGCTTTATCCTACCAAAACATCACACTTATAGCTACAGCACACTTATAGCTACAGCAGTGTAACTCCTAGTAGTACGTAGTCATTTCACTTTTAAAAGCCCATGCTTTCTAGGCAGCATACATATTTCTGTGTATTTTTATTACAAATATATTAGGATAAATTCTCCTTAAATTGAAACACAATATTACCTGTCCAGCATATCCTGCAGTGCCTGTCTCAATCAGCGGCACGTTGGCAGCGAGACACATCCTGTTCACATGGTTACGTGCCACACGGTTGTCCAACGCATTCATCACAATCTGGAACTGTTTGAAGTAGCTAACACCGTAATCATTGCTGGAATAATAGAAAAAACATTAATTAGATATAATCTTATGCGTTTAGAATTTAAGACATAATCTTAGTGGTAACAAAACGTTAACAAACAAAGCGTAGATGCAAAGGTTTGTGAGATTGAATTTGTTGTATAATTCATTGGGTGACCATAATTAGTAGGTATCTGAACACTGCTTTCTGATTGATGGATTGAAGTAATGAGGAAAATAATCTCAAGAATTCTAGGGTGTGACTGTGTTATGTGTCTGGACTTAACAAATCAGTCAGAAAGAAAAACTCTAATTTTGCATGTTTTACAAAAAATACATTATGCAAAGGTATTTGCACCAGTGCAGTCAATGACCTTTAGCAGCTACGCTGTCGACACAATTACGCATCGAGATTGTTTATTTTACATTCCAAGACGCAAGTCTGACTAACCTGATAACACTGTCGTGATGTGCTACGATATTGACGTTTGGGTTGAAGCTGAGTGCGCTGTCCTTCGCCACTTGCGCCTTTGACTTCCCAACATGCTCTTTGTGGAAAAGAAACTGACGATTCAAGTTGCTTACGTCGATAGTATCAAGGTCGATCTGAAAAAATAAACACATGAATAATGTCTTGCATCCCCACGAATAACCAATCTTATCGTAAAACAAACGTAGCACGTACAATTTCAATGTTAGGGAAGCCGGTTAGCACGAGATTCTTCAATATTTCACAACCTATACCGCCGGCCCCTACGACCAAAATCTTAGAATTAGCAATGGCTTCCGTCAACTTTTCGTCGAAAACACCAGCCACCCGCGCTACCATCTTGGTTTTGATTAATAAAAACACTACAGTGAGGAAATAAAACAATTATTTGCAGTTTTATTTTAATGTTACAACGTAAACGCTAGCGTAGCGAGGATTCATTAATCAACTGTCAAAATTGGCGTCAGTTCCTCACACGTCCTGAAATCGAATAGAGGTAATATTTTAAATAAATTCGCTTGTTTTTAATATTTAAACCAAATTATATTCGAATTAAAGTCTCTATTATGTGATGTTATACGAATAAAGTAGTTTTTTGTACAAATTTAACAATTTGATACTTCTATAGATTTTGCAAAAAGGGTTTTCTAGACTTCTGGACGACACTATAAAATGCGTTTAGTTATTGCATCAAAATACAATTGATCAAAACGGTCATCAAAGGCTACGTTCATTACGAAAGGTTTGCTAGATAGAGGCGCTGGCAGGATTTTAGGTCCTAGAGACATCTATAGCCGCCTTATCGAAGTATTATTATCTATGTATAGGTACCATTTTCGTATATTTCGTTTTCGTGGTCATTGATTTTTTTTTGCAGGTACATACGGCTACTCATCAAGCTATTCATTTCCAGTTTAAGCTAAACTCGCATTGTACGGAAATCCTATACAATGCGAGATCAGCATAAACTGGAAATTTATAGCTTTATGTGTAGCCGTGTGTACGTAGTTGACCAGGCGTAAACATGATCTAATTTGAAAAAAGTTGACACCTTTTCAGTTGAGAATAATTATTTAGGATGGTAAATTTATTGTCTCGAAAACTACGGATTCTTAAAAGAGCGGTGGCCGCCACTAACGGTCGCAGTGACGGCAGTCATGAAAATGATGGCAGTGGCAAAGATTTAAATCGTTAGATTCGCCCAACCGCGTCAAAAGATAGTCGCATTTCTGTTTCATTTTGATACTTCTGACACACATTGACGCTGTGACTTCACTTGATTGTCATGGAAATGGTATTTAATGCGTGAGCTCACACTCTCAGTGTGAACACTTTTTCTTGTGACTAAGTAGGTACGGTACGGTGAGGGCAAATTTAGTGTTTTAAATCTTTTGGCAGCGGGGTTTGATTGAATGTCAAATATTTACTAGTGAAAATTACAGATTTTCATGATAGCCGATAAACTATGACGGAACCGCCTTCCTAGTAAATCAAATGCTTTAAAACTACAGACGTGCTTATTCATCCGATGAGGCCTTCTGAAAAAAGTCTTCATTGTAAGCTTTATGTTCTATCTAGCTGGATAAGGCTAAGCGTATATTGAAATGCAGGTGACGCAGTACAGCACAGTACAGATTTTGCAGGGTAGGGCAGGCGAGGCAGATACCTATAGGTCGCGAGCGCATGCCGCGAAGCAACTACATAGACACGTTCGCGTCCTAGCCAAGTAACCAAGACATAAAGCCTACTTACCGACCAACAAGATCGTCCTTTCATAAAAACACCCGGCACAATAGATTTTTTCGCAGATACTAGTGACTATCTGTCTATACCTAAAACGCTCTTCGAGCGAAGTCAACCATTAAAAAACATAAAATTAAATGATAATGAGTTAAGTAAGATAAAAAACGTAAATCCCATTGACGTACCCAATAATTGTCACTCATTAAATGTTCTTCACCAAAATATTGCAGGCTTTAGAAGCAAAAGAGAAATGTTAGAAATTGCGATTGACACGTTCCTAAATAAAGGTTTGACTATTGATGTAGTGTGCTTAACGGAGACTTTTATTAAAGCGGGTGAGGAGAGTAGCGTTGCCTTGAATGACTACAAATTAGGAGATTGGTACTCAAGAAAAAACAAAAAACGAGGTGGTGTTTGTATATTCTGCCTAAACCACATAGAGTACAAAATACTGACGCAATTGAAAAAATATGCATCTGAGAATGATTTTGAGTGTTGTGGAGTTGAACTCATACCATATAACATTATAATAATAGCCTTATATCGTACGCCAAGCTCAAACCCCTTTGTTTTCCTACGTAATCTAGAAGTTATGCTATGCAACCTTCGAAATAAATCTAAGAAACAATTAGTTATAGTAGGTGATCTTAACATTGACATTTTGGGGAAAAAAAACGATAGAAATAAAAAATGCTCAGACGAATTAACTAGGATTGTAAATAATTTCGGTTTAACATTACACATAAAACAACCAACAAGAAGAAATTCATGTTTGGACCAAATAATAAGTAACTGTAAGGATGCTATATGCGAAGTTATACCACTGGGACTGTCAGATCACGAAACAGCTCAGATGATATCCATAAAAATAGACGATAAAGTTCCACCTCTACGCTTTCATACAATTCGCAAGCGAGATTTTAGCGCCGAAAATAAAGAAAAGTTCTTTAGCTGCTTATCAAATTTAAAATGGACTGACATATTTTTGGATCAAGAAGCTAATAGTGCGTTTATTAAGTTTCATGATTTGCTGGTCTTATTTTTTGATCTATGTTTTCCTAAAATTGAGATTAAAATCAACCTAGTGAAAAAACATACAAAATGGATTTCCAAAGGAATTAAAAAATCTGCTAAAACTAAAAGAGACTTGCGTTTTAAATACTACTTCTCGTCTGATAAAGGCAATAAATTGAAATACCTAAATTATAATAAATTACTAAAAAAATGTATAAAAAATGCTCAAAAAATTCATAATACAAATTATATAACTAGGGCTAAAAATAAATGCAAGGCATCATGGGACCTAATAAAATATAATTCTAATAATGATAGGCAAGTTCAGGAACTTAATATCAAGGAGATAGAAACTGAAACCGGACTACTAACAAGCCCCACGGACATTGCCAATTATATGAATGACTATTATATCAATCTGACGAAGAACGATTTTGACATGAATACTAATAATTATGACATTGACCCTAATATTACTAGTATGTTTTTAATGCCCACCAATAATGACGAAATACAAAAAGTAATCAAATCACTCAGGGATACAAATTCAACCGGTTATGATGAAATACCTACAAAAATTATAAAATACATAGCCCCTATTATTACCCCGGTACTAGTACATCTAATAGACTTATCATTATTCACGGGAGTGTTTCCTGAAAAATTAAAAATTACAACTATTAAACCGATACATAAAAAAGGAAATAAAAAGCTTGTTGACAATTACAGACCGATAGCCCTATTGCCTATTCTAGCAAAAATTTATGAAAAGGTCATGCATGCGCGACTAACACATTTTATCGATAAATTCCAAATTTTAAATCAAGAACAGCATGGATTCCAAAAAAGAAAATCGACAACCACAGCGGCATTTAACTTAGTTAAACTAGTTACCAAAAATATTGACCAGAAAATTCCGACAACTGTTGTATTTTTTGACATGTCAAAAGCCTTTGACTTTGTTTCACACGAGCTACTACTTAAAAAATGTGATAAATATGGAATCCGCGGAAAAGCAAATACATGGCTAAAAAGCTACCTTGCAAACAGATCGCAAGTTGTAGAAATAACTGTAGATAAAGTCGAGCAAAATGGTGTACAGAAACTTAATTCCAAATTAGGTTACAATTACACAGGCGTTCCACAGGGCAGTATTTTAGCCCCTCCACTCTTTCTGCTATATATCAATGACCTGTCAAAAGTAACTGACCATCCCTGCATACTTTTTGCAGACGATGTGTCCGTTATCATCCCTAAAACTAAAGACGACTATAATAAGGAAATAAATAGCACCGTAAGCAAAATAATAACTTGGATGGAAAAGAATAACCTTAAACCTAACATAGACAAAACCAAATATGTGCAATTTTGTAACAAACACTGGAATAAAATTGATTTAAAAATCATTTATAAAGATAAACAAATAGAACAATCAGATAGTATGACTTTTCTTGGGATAGTTCTAGATGAGAGGTGCTCCTGGCTTAGACATATTGATATGGTATGTGGACAACTCAGTAAGTTTGCTTATGCTCTATGGCGTTTATCTAATCTAACAAATAGACAAGCCACACTGCAAGCTTATCATGCATATGTTGGTTCTGTGCTGCGTTATGGTATACTGGTATGGGGAAACTCGGTACATCTCGGAAGAGCTTTCATCGCACAAAAGAGGTGTATACGTGCGATTTGTAATGTAGACCCACTCACATCCTGTAAGCCATTGTTTAAGAAACTCAGAATACTTACATTGACTGGCATCTATATTGAGGAAATATGTAAATTTACCAAATCTCATCCAGAGATGTTTGAAAAACTAGGAGATAAATGTGCATTCAAAACTAGATATCCTAATAGATTAATTAATACGAGAATAAAAACGGAACTATATAGGCGAAGCTGTTATCCTATGTGTATTCAAATTTATAACAAGATTCCCAACCAAATTAAAGAACTTCCAATGGTCCGCTTCAAAAGGGCTTTACGTAGGTGGTTAGTTGAGAATCCCTTCTATAATATAAAAGAATTCTTTCAATTTAAATTTAAGCAATAATGTAATTGTACCTACCTATAACAAAAATTTGCATGTCATTATGTTATGATTAAATATGCTAAGCTACTAACATTATCTACCATTTTAAGAACTTTTGTAACCATATTTATCTGCAAATAAATCTTTGACTTTGACTTTGACTTTAGCTAGTATAAACAATCTATCATTGAAACATCAGTGGTAAAAAGCAAGTGACGACCTGCATGTTTCGCGCAGAAATCTGTGCCGGCTCTACAACGAGACGCAGAGAATACGCTTAGTCTTATATTTGGAAAAATGCTACGTGTTTTTGAATCTCTTTACGACGTCATCATCAAATAAAATCTGTATGTCTCAACATCCATCGTCTTTAACATAAAATGCGGCGTTACGTACTAGTTTCATTAAAATTGCTTTTAACTTTATGGAATGGCACTAACAACCTTTATATTTATTTAATACAATATAGTGCAAAGCGTGGTCATCATTGCTCTTACTTTAAAAAGGTGTCACTGTAAATGGTTGACGACCACTGTTGATGACAAAGAATAACAACCTAAAGGTTGTTAAGAGCAATTTGGGAAGGGTTTATTGAGCCTTCTGGCCAATAACTTAGCTTTAAGCGTTTGTGAAATTAAAGGTTATTGCTAACGGAACCAAATTAGAGAGATCGGGGCAGCAGTGACTTTCCGCCTTCTAATGATTTATTTTGTGTGGGAGGTAACCTACTTTTTCCCTATTTTACGAGTGAATGTGAGCCTTAATGTACTACACCCTAGCGTAACACACTTTCAATCACAATCTGAATCATTTTTAAGGCTAATCCATTGCTACTGATTTTTTATTTTATTTTTTGGTTGGGAAATTATCAAATAACTTCTCCCGCTCAGAGGGCGCGTCAGACTCTTATTGACTAAAACCCACCCGTGTTCCTTCAGTTGCAATGTTGCCAGGGGCCACGGTATCCCTTTCGGACTTCCCCGCAAACCCGGCGTTGCTACTGACAGTGTTTAAACAATTATCCCGCTGGGTACATCCGCTAACGACTGCTCAGATTCTGCCATCTGAACTACTACTACTTACTAATCAAGGTTTTATGGTGAATTTCGAGTTTGTTGTTCCAGAGATTTACATTATGAAAGCTGACTTGACTGGGCTATTGATCAAAACTTTGATGTGTAACATCTTTCCTTTCGCATTCCTGCAATCTGTGGGAGTGATTTCGTGAAAAGAGACGGAAGTGTGTAACAGGAAGCCGGGGAAGCGCGCGCGGTGGTAGAGTTGGCCGTCAGATGGTAGGTACTAACCCATTTTCCAAGAGGTTGGTACTTTCAGCCAAGATGTCAGATTATGTTAGACACGTATGCGACTATTTTTTTTAAACGAGTTCTGTTTTATCCTTAGAGGTTTTATCATATAGTTTGGGGTAGGTTCAGTCTTCATGCAATGCAATGAAAAGTTAGTTAATAAAACCGGTCAAGAGCGAGTCGGCCTCGTGCACCGAGGGTTTCGTATCATTTTAATTTTTCATCGGCGAGGCCTATATTCCAGCTGTGACAGACAGACGGACAGACAGACTGGTTCACACATAAGGGTTCCTTTTTACCATTTTGGTACGGAACCCTAAAAACGATACAAATTGAGATTTAGTCAAACAAAAAGAAACATTTCCTACCTGTCCTCCTCTGCTTGGGTAGATAGGTACACTTATTGGGAGAATTCGCCAGTAATGTAACAATCCAAGATTCCACTGTAACGTCTAGGGCTTTGCAAGTAGACTGCGTTGGCCGTCAACTGCTAAGTTGTGTAGAGCGATAATTGAAACCAGCAGGATAGGTTAATACACATAATTAAATAGGCAGAAGTAACACGGCTAGGTCGCGGGAAAAGGTAACATTACTTACAAGCGAATGCTCTCGGTGAGAGAGCGCCTTAATAGAGCGTAGGTGTTCGTCCGGAGAATGTGCACTCCTCTGACAGGGCTGCCAAACCTAAAATCGAACTCTTCTTCCTTGCTACAATTTACTGGCATAAATACAATTAATTTTGCTATTTAAAAGTTACAAAGTAGCTCAGACCAGGCCAATTCGATATTGTATGTACCTATGTACAGTATGTACCCATGTAGCTGCCTAGGATTAAAGCAACTTGGGACTCATCGCTTATGAGGAAAGGGCGTGTAACCAAACACAGGGTGATCGCTCCATCGCATTTTCTTTTTTATTCCGGGTTTTAATAACACTAAATAAAGGGCAGCCCTATGTTCGGGTGGATGGTTCGGTCCTTCGGTCCACGTTGGTGGTTTGATCGCGGGCCCCCGGGCCCCTAATCTGATTGTATCCGTGGCTACCGAGCTTAAATTGATATTTAGCTGAATGTTCTAAATTCGGGCCAGCGACGCT
This sequence comes from Agrochola litura, assembly GCA_949152395.1. Lineage (NCBI taxonomy): Eukaryota > Metazoa > Arthropoda > Insecta > Lepidoptera > Noctuidae > Agrochola > Agrochola litura. Next base: position 20,119,500 of record OX424508.1, on the reverse strand, counting down.
GGGAGATCTATTCAGTTGGTAATTTGTTACGCATGCTCCATGTCCCGCCAACTGATTGATTTGCATATACTGTAATGTGTATTCTGTGGAAATAAGCGTTGAGCAACAGTTGCTAAACAATCATCGCCTATTTCACTAAATAAATAAAAATTATTTAAATAAATAAAACTAAATAAAAATACTAAATATCATGCTTATTAGTCACGCCACTAACGAGTTCGAGCCGTCGACTAGTGCAACCTTGACAAGTTAGTATTGGGTGTCAGGGACATCGACGCGAAAACTGAAACCATGGATTCAGTACATGATTCTGAACCCCCCCCCGCGGTGAAATTTTTCGACGGTTATTTAAAAAAAAATCAGTTGTTCCATACATTTTGACCGCGTAGGTATTGCACTTTTCTATGAAACAGCTATATTTTTTTTAAATAATCGACGAAAAATTTCAACGCAGGGGGGTTCAGAATCTTGTACTGAATCCATGGTTTCAGTTTTCGCGTCGATGTCCCTGCCACCCTGTATAGTTGGGTTGTTGGATATATGGTAAGTTGGCCAACTAAATCGCAGAGTATACCAATAGACATAGTATATGCTAGCCCGCACGTCTTGTCCACCTAAATCTGCATCTGTATGTTATTTAAGTTATTTAGTTAGCAAACTTATAATTGTCAAGTCTGCGGAGCCCTAATGGGTCGAAAAGTACACTATACCTACATATACAACCTTATTATCATTATTATAAGTACAAAAAAACTTTCTTATCTGAAAAAAAAAACAACTGTCAAAAATATCAAATGTAGTTTTTCAGTTTTTTGTTACTTTTTTTCAGCCACAGTCTTCTTTCAGTAACAGTCGCAGAGTAGAAGACTCTACAGTACTTACACCACCCAAAGATATTATAAATATCAGTAATATCATTGTCACCACCTCAAAGATTGCCATAATAATCAGGCCAAACTTATATGATTCAGGAAACATTATGGAAACTCAAAAATAGGGAGTTCTCCCGCATCTTTCGTTTAGTTTAAGTAGTCATTTTTAATTACAATGGCTCCGAAAAAAAAAAAGGAAGCGAAGCCCCCTCCAAAGCCAGCGAAACCGCTGGTCGGAGAGATACCAAAGCCGAAGAAAATACCGCATCCACCTAAATGTTTTAGCAACGAAGAACTTATGAGATATAAAGAGATTTTTAAATTCCACGATGAGGAAAACATTGATAAGGTACCTTATGAGAATGTATATTTTTCACTTTCACGAGCGTAGCGAGACCAATCATTTATCTAAGGCGTTTCATTAGAATAGTTGGGTGCTGTTTCAGAGTGGATGCACGTGACGCAACGCAAAATTTTTTTTTTCGGATTCTTTGTATGATAGAGAGTATAGATCCGTGGGTCGCGCCCCCTCGAAGCTACCCACCCGCTTCATTGTTCAAATCAACAAAATATGATTTTTATATGAAAAATGCGTATTTTTTTTTACGTTTGCACGAATAACTTGGAATCTGAAGGTTTTAGGCCAAAATCTCATTTAACAAAAGTTGTTCGCAATAAAAAAATACACAAGATATGTGGGTTTAAATACCCCGTTTTTTCAATTAACCATGTTAAAATGGCTATTTTTTATTTAAAAAAAAATCGATGAAATGCAGGAAATTTCTCGAAGTTTAAGTAATCATCTTAGCTTAACAAAACTTTAGCTCAAGTTATCTCAATATATCATAAGTAAGCCATAAAATTTTCAGGGCGATCGCTCATGCGGCTTTTGTTTGTTATGAGAAGATGGCAGTGCATGAATGAGTACTCTTATTTGCAAAATAGCTGGACGCCTAAAAAAATATTTTATTTGCCAAATTAAATTTGAGAGGTTCCTATTCATCGATCCCAGGTGCTTGAATATTCATTTGAATTTTTTGTGTTTTAAAAATACTTTCAATTTGTTAATGTTAAACAAAGTTGAATAACTATCTGAATTTAAACTTTTTTCCACTTCTGCAAGTTGGTGTTGAATGTTGATAGTGCTTTTTCAATCAACCAATATTTTTTTTTAAATCAACCTATCAACACCAACTTGCAGAAGTGGAGTAAAAGTTTAAATTCAGAGAGTTATTCAACTTTGTGTGTGTGTGGAAAAAAAATTACCATTTTAACATGGTTAATTGAAAAAACGGGGTATTAACCACATATCTTGTGTATTTTTTTTATTGCAAACAACTTTTGTTTAATGAGATTTTGGCCTAAAACCCTCAGATTCCAAGTTATTCGTGCAAACGTAAAAAAAAATACGATTTTTTCAAATAAAAATCATATTTTGTTAATTTGAACAATGAAGCGGGTGGGTAGCTTCGAGGGAGCGCGACCCACGGATCTGTATTCTATATCGTACAAAGAATCCAAAAAAAAAATTTTTAACGTTACGTCACATGCCTCCAGTTTACACTGAGCGTTTACAGTATCCAACTGGTCTAACTTCTCTGGTATCACTTATGCGTTTCACTAGACCTAAGTATGATTTGGACGATTTGGTGTCATTTAAATCAAGTTATGTTAATTACATTTATAAAGAGTACCTAGGTATCTAATCTTGATTAAACAATGACTTAAGTATTATTAAATAACACTATCTAAAGTAAAAAACTACACTCTCCACACACGCTGCGTTTATTTTTATTTCAAAATTAAAAACACTCACAGCACAATGCACAATGTAGAAAAAGCTATTTTATCGAGCAAATCTAGTCGTCCACTTAGTTTTGTGAAATATTCGATCCCAATCCATATGAATTAACAAAACGCTTTTATTTAATACAGGTGCCTATAAAGGACATCACAGTGATGTTGAGGAAAGTTGGACTCAACCCGAAAACTGCTGAAGTACAAAAACTGTTCCAAACGTTTCTTGAAGATGATTTAGTGGACACTGTAGAGCTTCACGAATGGTATCAAATGATAGAAGCTAAAATGATTATGGGAGATGACTTCGAGTTGGCAATAACGAAAGCGATAGCAGCGTTGGGGCACGACGACGAGGCACAAACAGGGTTCGTAGACTTCGAGCTGTTCAAGACTGAACTGATGCAGTGGGGCGAGCCAATCACAGAAATCGAGTTCGCGGAATGGTTAAGATTCGCTACGAAGGATAAAACGTACAATCCAGAAACTGGGATGTTTTGTATTCTTAAGTTTGTGGAGAATATGAATGATAAAGATCAGAGATTCTTCAAAGAACCCGTCAACTTCTTCAAGTTAGACCAGAAGACTTTGGCTGAAATGGCCCAAAAGAAGGCACAAGAAGAGAGAGCAGAGGTGGAGAAGAAGGAAGCTGAGAAGCGAGCTCGAGATGAGGTCAGGAGACAGAAGATGATCGCTGATGGCCTGATAGGGCCAAATGACCCGTTACCTCCGAAAACATTGCATATATCACCAGAAAAACTCACATCAGAAATGCCACCGGAATAATATTTTAGTTAAAACCATTATTTATAATTTCTAGCTTAACTTCTATTCTAGACATACAATACGGAGAATAAAAAAAATTAAATACATGATTTTGTAAAATTAATGTATACCGCACCACCTACCTGAGTATTTAAAAGCAGATCGATTTCTGGAGTTGTCGATTCGCTTAACTTCGTGATAATCACCTCAAGAAACAATAATATTTTATTTTAAATGTTGATTCGTCGGTTTCGGGCGAGTAAATCCATGCGAATCACCAATAAGCCTCGAATTCATGTAAATTAGTAAAGCAAACATCTAGGATAGGCAAAAGGGTTTTTTTTAAATTTCGTTACTTGGAACAGAAATAAGCTAGATTTAAAAAAATATCTAAATGCGAATTGAAAGGGTTTCTGAGCTTTATTTCTTTCATTATATTAACACTTTCGACTCCATCCATTTTTCATAGAGCTCATACACTATGCCGCCATACATATTGCAAGTTGACTCCACGGGGCCTACCACCAGCTCAAAAGCAGTATTATTTTAATATTACTTCAGTGGGAGAAAGAGATGGAGTTATACGTCCTGTAGAGCTTCATCTCTTTCAATCACTGAAGTAATATTAAAATAATACTGCTTTATGAGCTTGTGGTAACGCTTAGCATGACCACAATGTGCAATGTGCAATGTGCGTTTCTATGGTTGTCATGTACGCGTGCAGGAGGGTCACCGGTATTACGTTTGCGCTAAAGTTAACCCTCGAGGAGTCTGGCCGGTTTAAAATCTTGTTAAAACATACAACTAATTTTATTTTCAGAGTTTATAATGCCGAATTCGCTAAGATAACCCTACATTTAAAATGAGCCCCCCGCGAGGTCTCCCGGCTTCCCATATGCGTCTTGAGTGAACCCCCCAGGAGGGCTCCCGGCACTGAACGTGTTAAATTGTAAAAATATGCAGGCGTAGTAGTATCTGAGAATAATTAATATACGTTAGTTGCAGTTTTTAATTGGACTTCGGTTATTCTTTTAATTGAGAGGTGAGTTAATAAGCTCACAAATAAATATATTTAAAGGCTTACCAACTCAACACATACACAGCATTAACTCAAGTAGATCTCGCATGTATCTAAATTACAGGAAAGCACGACACTATCAATTAGCATACTAGAACATTAAACATAAACCGCTCAACGCGCCTAAATAAGTTTAAAAACATCAAATAATATAATAACAAAACAATTTCAAATAATAATATAACATTTTCAAATAAATAATAAGACAACAAAAAAAAAAAAAAATACACAACTAATTGATATATATATGTCAATGTACACAACACAACATTGATAAATAACATTACGACTTTACTCTCCGAAGGGTTAGGCAGAGGTGTATCTACAGTACACCCACATTTTGCCAGTTATGTTTAAGTCCCATGTAATAGGGGGCGATCCTATTGCCATAACCGGGCACAAATCCAGACTCCGGGCTGCTACTGAAAAAATTCTAGATGGAAAACCAAATAACACTTTGGCGGATCAACCGGAGAGATATTTCTCGACGGCATGTGAAGCCGTCAGAGGTCCATGGGCGGCTTTAAAACTCTGACACCAGGTTTGTCACTAACCACACGAAAAGAAGAAGAAAAAACCGGCCCAGTGCGTGTCGGACCACGCACAATGAAGGGCTCCGTAGTTGGGATGAATTTATCCCAAAAACAAACTCAAATTTGTTGTTGAAAAACATGTCCTTTCATACGGACTATATGGGATTGAAAACATGTTTTTGCAACTGCAAATATAAGTGGGTCGATTATTACTCGTTAACTTGTAGAGACTACTTAGCTGTGATAGTTTTCCTTTTAATTTCGTTATATAAACTACTGCTGTGATTTTTTTCACACAGCCATAACCAACCATTTAGCTGGCAGGGGGAGGACACTTGACTCATACAAAAATTAGCACTTTAAATCTTAAGATTTCGCAAACGGATCCCTGAATCCAAAAATGATTTTCACATACAATTTTTTTGAAGGACCTTTTAATTTTCATGGGATAGAAAAAAAAAATCATCACCACTACGTGTAGGGAAAGTACCCTAAAATATATTTTTTCATAATTTTGTTTTACCACTTTGTCGGCGTAATTAAATACCTACGCCCAATAACAGCTTTCTAGTACTAAGAGTCTCGGAGCTAGACTGCGGACAGACAGACAGACGGACTTGGCGAAACTATAGGTAAGGGTTCCTTGTTTACTACGGAACCCTAATAAAAATGAAATGGTGTTCGTTAGTTAGCATTACTTAAATGTTCGTAGTAGACCGAATTGGGGTTTTTTTATGTAAAGAAAAATTGGAAACGTTAAAAAAAAAATTGGAAACGAACGTCGTTATCGTTTGGACAGGACAACGTCTTTCGGGTCACCTAGTAATATCGGGTTCAGGAGCATGTTAAAATTTAAATCGAGTTTTGCAAATTAATAAACGCTTTCACAGCGGTATGCTAAGTAAAACTGTCGACTAAATTTCCACAACTTCCTGCGTTCGAAAGCCCTTTCAAGAGCGAATTTGAGTATAGTAGAGTAGGTAGTAAATTCGGTACTACATACTAGTATAATGAGATTACACTGGTGCCGATTCTCTTGTACACCGAACTAAACTAACTAAGCTATCACTAAAATTCCTTACTTTTGGCTATGAGAATCTTAAAGCTATTCTGCAAAAACATTTCTCTAAATTTAAAAATTAGTTTGACACAACTAAAATCGAATTTGATGATCACGATTTGACGTGGTACTTGTTTGCCCTACCCCGTGAATTTAGAGCCGGAGGCGCGCTAGGGCAACAGCCTCTTCGTATTTTATAAGAATTTTTCACATTTTGCATGGCAAAAAAAAACTACATGTTGAGTTTTAGGGGTGGGTTTAAGGGCTTTATGAACGGGGTCGAAATTTTCATCATGGCGATAGGACACACCATTTTCGAGATATAAGCAAAATAAAAAAAAGATAAAACATAACTTGTTTTTGCACCTGAAGTCGAAGTGTTGGTGTGAATTTTTGTTCATGACAAGAAATTTTAAACCACACCTTTTTAATCGCGATTAAAAATAGTCGGATTTTAGTTAGACAATCAAAATTTCAGGTGAAAAACGTCAAATTCAGAATGGCCATTTTCACTAAACTAATAACTCATAAACTCAGTGCCATCTTAGTGCTGTCAAACTAAAATATAGTTAAGTTGTGTCACTTTAGTCTATTTCAGAATGGGAAATCGTCGTTTGCCAGGAATAAACAAAATTTTGGTGATTTTTAGTTTAGTTTAGAGGCATTTGTGACAAGAGAATCGGCACCACTGTCTTCCAAGTACCTACATCTACTATACTTGTAACAGCGAATCAATTTTCACGCCTCTCAAGACCTAGGCCAAATATTTTTTAATATCGTCGTTGACTAGTGAAAACCTCGTAAGTCGATTTTTTTACCAAAAATACTTTTTAATGTAAAAAGTAAGAAAACCACGCAGCGCACATTTCTAGCTCACCTATAATTCGAATGTTCGATTGTAGCGCCATCTCTCGCGTTCAATGAAAACCTCGTAAGTAGGTACTAGGTGTCCGCCATTAAAGAGGGATAAACTCGGCAACACATGCTCTGTGCTCGGCAAGACGGCTGACGTGTGAATTCTTGCTCTTTAATTTGAAAAACTTTGTTCAAAGTGGTTTTCGCGTTGTGAAAAAGGTTTCATACAAAAATATTCAGGAGACGGTTTTTTGTCTCTCCTAAACAATTTTGTTTTCGATACTCCCGAGGTTTTCACTCGTCAACGACGATATTCACATAGCTCATGAACTAAAAGGTGCCAAAAGAATAAGAAAAAAAAAAAAAAATGCGAGTGTCGCAAATCGTGTTTAAAAAAGTTTAGGTGGGTACTCGTGCTAAGGCTAAATCTGGGCGCATGTTTATGTTTTCATGCCGCCGGCTTTTGCCGAGCGGCACTCCTTTGAGTCCTTTGTTTGACGGCTCCTTTGTGTGGCAAGCCGGGCACACCGCGGCTTGCCCGACGGCGGCAGTGCCGGCGGCATTGCCGCTGGCACTGTGTGTAACCCGACTACGACGAAGCAAAAAGGAGGGTTATGATTTTGACCGGTATGTATGTATGTATATATGTATGTATGTATGTTCATCTGTTACCTTATAACTTCTAAACTGCCGATCATAATTTGACAAATGAGGTATCATTGGAAGCGTTTTGATTGTCCGCTAGTTATAGGCTATGTGACGTCACATTAAATGCAATATGGTGCTCTCTAGACGACATAAAGTAACGAAATAAAAAATAAAAATTATTGAATTGTGCCATGTTGGGTATCAAATGAAAGGACTTGAAGAGTAAATTACAAATATATACGTATATAATATATACGTATATATATATATATATTATTGTCCAAGTGACTTGGACAATAATATAAATAAGTTTAAATTGTTAAAAACAAGCAAAAGTGAGACTGTGTTATGTAGTACGGCGCGGCTGTAAAATTAATACCTATTTTATACTATAAATGCCGTGATGGTCCTGTGGTTAAGGCCTCGCCTCTCATGCACGAGGTTGTGGATTCAAATCCGGGCAAGTGCCAATGTAACTTTTTCAATTCAAATGTACTTTCTGAGTTTATCTTGGACATTACTAACATCGTTGAAGGAAAAACATCGTGAGGAAACCTGTACCCTAATTGCGTAATACAACACAACCACAACCTGTTTCGATTTGAAATAGTTTGCTAATCCATTGATTCATAAGTTGTAAAAAAATCTGCTCAACGACGTAAATAACGCAATGAATGTTGTTGAACTGTCAAAATGAAACAAATTGGGCAAAATTGTTTAAGAAAATAAGTTACGCAATTAGGGTACTGGACTTATAGTTCATACTAGCTTCTGCCCGCGACTTCGTCCGCGTGGAATAGTTACTTTGGTGCTCCGCTCCTATTGGTCTTAGCGTGATGATATATAGCCTATAGCCTTCCTCTATAAATGGGCTATCAAAACCTGAAAGAATTTTTCAAATCGGAACAGCAGTTCTTGGGATTAGCGCATTCAAGCAAACAAACTCTTCAGCTTTATATATTAGCATATATAGATATATAAGTCTGAAATCGCCAACATGTCTTGAGCGCGCATGGTGATCAATGCTCGTGCCTTCTCTGTATGAGAAGAGGCCTTTGCCCTGCAGAGGGACAATAATAGGCTGGTGTTATTATACCATATATAATCCAAAAAAAATGTTTTTAAGCTGCTCTGCAAATACTTTATCACGAAACTATAACCCCAATATAATTTAAATAAAAAGTAAGTTCAAAAACTAAAACCCGACTAAAAGATATGAAAAAGAAAATATTTCAGACAGAAGTCAAGACATAGGTACAAAAATGATCAAGGTAAAGGTTGTTTCATATCTTTTAGTCGGGTTTTAGTTTTTGAACTTACTTTGTATGCATTATGAGACCGACCTGTATTTCTCTGTAGTATCTACTTTTTGTAACTGAACTAAAGCTGCGCACGTCTTCTTTATTTTAATAAGGAACTCTAAAGTATTTCTTGCCGCATACATATTCATGTTTTCATTTAATAGATCGTAGGTAGTACGGCTGTATAATTTCTACCTTACAAAGAAATGGGGCGACTATAACAGCGCAGATTTTTCGCTTGAAGACAAATTTTATGTTAACAAGTTGGAATTTGGCTTGCATTGCGTTAAATGACGTGATGAGCTGTTTTGGCTATCATGTTTTAGGTTCCGACGGCCTATGCTACACTGAAGTAGTCTGGCGGATGGATTGATGATCAAAGTATAGTATTTCTATTTTCTTAATGTCCCTCGGGTAGGTATCATCGGATTTCCGAATACAAACAAATGCTAATTTCCATGTCCATCAATTGTTAGATTTATCGTGTTTAATCATTTGAATTCAAAACTTAAGTACTTTATTGTTGTTTTGTTTTGATTTCCGTGTGAACTATATAGAGCTGTAAAACCATTTTCCTATCTGTCGTGGGACTGACTGACTGACTTTAGCGACTTTCCTCCCATTTTTTAAATAAATTACATTAAGTTAAAAGAGTAGATATTAACAACTCTACATACTTCCAAGTCGATTGAGAGCGTCCGGTCTGCACCAAGTGCAAAAGGTAACTAACTGATAGAAATCCGACGATTGACGAAACACGAGGTTTGCCGAGGGACATAGTTTGTCTGTACTTCGTTTTAGGCCACTATGGTTAAGGTTCATCATCATCATTAGTAATTTGACATCTACTGCTGGAAAAATCCATAGATTACCACAACAATATCAATGGGTTTGCATCTATTGACGACTCCCGAGTTTCGCCAGGATAAAATGGCTACCGATGTTGTTACTTACTTTTAAAGTATTACATTATTTTAATTATTGTGAATGTAAAGACTACATGAGCCATTCCTTTTTGTTTTGTTTTAAATTTTTTCTCTAGTTATTTCTAATCATCGTCTGACAGTTTGAGTAATTTATGTGGCCTACACAAATGTCCTTTTTTTTGGTATTGTTCGTCGAATCGTTGCTCCTTAAATTCTGAGTTGAGCTGCACGATAACTGACAAATGCGTGCACTGACTGGACAGGCCCACTCAATCTGTGTGGTGCTTTCCTCTAAAGACCACTTCAGACACCAATCCATATGGCCTTCACATGATCTGACCAAGATTATGTCTGGACTTTAAAAGAGACTGTTACCTCTGAGTTTGTTTCGGCCTTTCTTCTCAGAGTAGTCAGATAGGAAACGCTGACCTCATCTAGTTTTTAAAATATGATTGACGTGTAAAAGTGTTTGTACAAACCTATTTACAGAAATAAAATCATTTAAGTATCATTTATCGTTATGCTTTCAAAGTCGCGTTTTATGCCATCCATGGTAGAAAAGAGGATTCATTCATACTTACATACTTAATCATTATTATAAATGCGAAAGTCCCACTCTCCTATCTGTTGGCTGAGCGGATTTAGATGAAATTTAGCACACGGGAAACGGTTAGGACATAGGATATTTTTGAAGTGAAAACTTCTTTAGGCGCGTTGGGAAATTTTTGAGATGGGAAAAAACAATTGAACTCGCGACACCGTTACCGACACCTCATTTTTGTAAACGCGATTGTGCTCTTTATTTAGATAAGGTAACGGACTAATGTTCTATACAAGTATTTTTCTTCCATCAAGGTGATCTTGTTCAAGTTTTTACTTCTATCGGCACTCCCGGAGTGCCACTGTTTTTTTTTATCCCGGTATCTACGTTCACTTGGAATAATTGAAAGAAAGAAGGAATAACGTTAATTTGGATACAGTTCGTGAAACATAATACAAATAACAAAATAAAAACGTGTGACTGCCGCGGTAAAGCTATTGCATAGCATTTGTAACCTCCATACTTCCTATTTGTCAACGCTACACTCGGGATGATGACGGATGATACGTTACGTTCCCATGACAACGTGATGTTGATGATGTTGTCATGGGAACGTAATTTTTGTTTTATGTCATTACATGGTAGGCGGTGTGGGGGGTGTTAGGTTTTATTTTCGTTACGGAATTTCTTGATTCGGTCGCCGCGCTCAAAGCCCGCGATAAAAGCTATGCAATAGCTTAAAAAGTGAAACCCACTACAACATAATTTTTAAGGAGTTTTTTTGTGTGCAGTAAATACGTTGCTGTAATGAGAAAATCTCATGGAGCGGTATAGTGCCAAGTTTCAATTTGCTAATATCCATTTGTGTAATTGCACTGTAGTAATTTAACTAAGTAAACTTTGTAACTTTGTAAAGTGGCTGTTAAATTATACAAAAAAACAATTTCAACTAAGAAGTAAGTTTGTAAATGAAAAGCAATTCACATATTTTCGATTGATTTATTTACGTGTCTCCATCCATTGTTTATTTGCCAAATATATAATTTTGTCATTTATATTATATCGTTTTTTCATTAATTCCACATTGGATAAACTTCTTATACTAAATTAACTAACGTACTATTAAAATACTTAAATAACAATAAAATATCCTAATTTAACTCATTTCATTGCAGCCGAAAAACGTCCACTGCTGGACATAGGCCATCCCAGAGCACCGCCACTTCGACCGGTTCTGTGCTTGCCGCATCCAGCGGGTTCCTGCGGCCTTCACCAGGTCATCGGCCCACGTTGTGGGAGCCTTCCAACGCTACGTCTTCCGGTACGCGGTCGCCACTCCAGAACCTTTCGGTCCCATCGGCCATCTGTTCTGCGAGAAATGTGCCCTGGCCACTGCCACTTAACCTAACCTAACTAAACCTAACAAACTATTTATCAAATATTTAATAACGTCAGAACTCCTACATGTTAAACATTTAAAGTCATGACCAAAATATACCTTCATGGATATATCGATAAGTACAAGCATCACGAAATTCATTGAAAAGTACAACAACACCAATAAAAACATCGCCATTGAGTTTCATTCTAAACAAGTAGCTAACATGAATAACGATTCAGAATGTTGGGACTTTGCTAGAACATTTAATATGAAACTGTTCTCAATTCCATGCGGGGGTGCGTTCCTAATACCGGATTTGTACTGAATCTAGGTGTCTAAGAATTCCTAGAAATTGTTGGTTAGAACTTTAATGAAAAACATACATGGGTCTTAACAAATTTAAACAAATTTAAGACGTGCTTTAAACTATTTCTGTAGTTACAATACTCCTTAAAAAAAAGACAGGATGTCGAAAGCCGCTGGCTAATATTAATATGCCGCGATCAAATGATAACCTAGTCTACACAATTATTAGATAGGCTGACTGTCTAGAGCAGGCGTCGGCAAGTAATTTTAAGTGCGGTCCGGATAATGTTGAAATTTTTTATCGATATCCAGAAAAAAAAACTCATTATACTTTCTACATAGTTGATTTTTGAAGTGAAAACTTCTTTAGGCACGTTGGGCATGTTTGAGATGGGACTAAATCATTGATTTCGCGACACTGTCACGACACCAGCTTTTGACCATTAAAAAGACATCAACGCGTTGATTACTGTGGTACGGATTTTTTTCAAGATTTTTTTTACTCCCGGAGTGCCACTGTTTTTTGTTGAATGATATAAGTACAAGGTAATTATTATAAGCAGTTGTATACGTATTTGCACCCGCACCCCCGCACTCAAACGCTCTCTTGCGCCACACAGCCCAGCATAGCAACGGCAGGTGTGTCCACCTAAAGCTAAACTAACTAATGAAATTAGATCCTTCGTGGCAGTTACACGTAGCTACGTATAACGATTATTTAAATTGAATAGTAGGTAAGTTATTTAACAATATCTGGCGGTCCAAGTTCCGACCTTTGGCGGTCCGCCTGTTGCCGACCGTTAGTCTAGTTTAGAGTCCAGCTCTAGGGTGTAAATTGAAAAGTCACATTAGATTATAGAGGCATGAGGAACAGGGTGTAAAGTTCATTCATCCTCTATAGAAAAGGGAGGATCCTCCGACCAGACGGGTGTTGTGTCTGGCGGGCAACTGCCCGACAATTGATGTCGGGACGTTGTATATAAAATATGTAATAAAAATCCTGTCCGATCCGTGAGGCTGTTTTTAGGTAGGTATCGTACTGAGAGTCTATTTATGTGGTAATTTACAGGAAACACATAAAAAAATCGTCACATTTTTTCTTCAATGGGGAATTTTACAGCGTGATTAATGGGGCACGGGCGGCCGTCATTTAGCGGGTGTCTACAAGTCATAACTTATGATCCCTGTTGAAAATTTTCTAATTTTTTTATGGACTTGGGGTAATTTTTGTACTAAAAATGTTATTTTTAAATTCATAGTAATAACTTTTTATTTTCAATAAGAATATATAATATAATATAAATAATAATAAGATTTTTTATTACTTTCATGTTATTGCAGTAGGTACCTATGTGCCCCTTTCGGATCGGACAGGGTTTTTTTTACATATTATATACTCGTCGCGCGTAAAACCCTGCTTGCGCGATGCAGGATTTTGCGTGACTTCAATGTTATACGTAGTTCGCATGTGGTGTTGTAGATGGCGCCACAAGATCATCGATCCTGTAACCTTGTGCTTGAGAAATTCGGGGCTATCTATAAAGCACGGAGACGCTTTGGCGCTATGTCACCGTGCCAAACCAAGCGCGTCACCGTTTTCTTGCACTATGACGCAAATGACGTTTAGGAACTGACGGCTATAAAGGCCATCATGACATAACTTGTGCGCTCCCATGCTCGAAAACGAGGTGCCAGCAGTTGTTGTAGCTGAGCACGTAGCTTTAAATACCCCGCCTAATAATCATGATGAAAATTTAACTTTGATCCAGCCTGTACCTTCTTGCTGTCCTCCCCCCAGCAACGCCCTAAGCTGAAGTTCGTACCCCACACCGGTGTCCTTAGCGAGCGTTTGCTTGACTTAGACTAGTTTTTTGTCCCTGGCTGGAGGCTTTGAGTGTAGAAGCTTAAGGCACCCACAGGAAAGTCCGGTTAAGCAGCCAAGACCTTAGTGGTCAAAACTGCGAGAAGACATAGTAAAAAAAAAAATGTGCGCTTAACGCTCTTTCACCGCCACGAATTTTAATAGTTTCGCGATATTGCCCTCTTTAGCAGCTGATGGCGCAGAGATAGCGTCCTCATTGGGCTATTAAACATTCACTAAATCACAGTACGAGTGCCACAATCTTATCTGTGTAGGAGTCGTCTGTCTTTGTCTTGTAAAGCAAGACGCATAGAATAGTCGCTAAATGGTCATGTTTCTGGCAGTTTAAACTTATTTAATGACATAGGTAATAGGTAATAGGTAATACGGGCTGGTATCCGCAACTCCACGTCAAAGCGCGTATTTTGCGTATGGGTGGGAAAATCTGTTATTCGTCATGTATTCCTTGGTGTATTCCTTGGTGTATTCCAAATCGTGTATTCCTTAGTGTCTGACAATCTCACGTAGGGTACCTGGGTTACCGAAGTACTTTGCCCTGTATGTGGCGACCGCCGGGCAGTTTAACAGCACATGGGCTGCTGTCTCGTCGTCCTCCATGCAAGCTCTGCACAGCGGACTGTCTGTGACTCCTATGACAAAGAGGTGTTTATTAAATGATCCATGGCCAGTTAGGGCAGCTGTAACTGTGCGCAGCTGCTGTTTTGTTAATCGGAGAACCTGTTTAGTGAGGCGGCCGTCGATTGTAGGGACAGCCTCCTTGGCCTGCCTGCACTCACCGTGGTCCACCCATAGTTTGTGACGTTGTTCCCTGGTTCGTTTCCTTACCAGAGTGCGTAGGTACCCGAAGGGGAGTGGCATTTAATGACATAATAACTTAGCTAGTACTGCGGGCAAGTGTTCTAACAGAGCAATGTGTCTAACAAACAACTAGTCTTTGCAATATTACGTTCCAGACATTACTCCCATTCTCTGTAATATTATTTGACTTGCATACTTGGGCAGACATTTTAGGAATTATGTATGACATTTTGCATTTTGGAATACTGTTTGTACAACAAGGAACTTAATATTCTTGTTAAAGTTGTCGTGTTGAAGGGTCGGTTCACATCTGACGGAAGATGCGTCGGGCGTAACTTCGTTAGTACGGTCGACGCACTAACGCATCCTCGGTTGAGTGTGAAAGGTTGAATGTTTTCTCTTGTAATTGTCTGTTCTGGCGTTACGCGACCGATAATACGCGACGCATCTTCCGACAGATGTGAACCGACCCTAAGCCCTAAAGTTATCTTCATCAATGATTCCTAATTAGCTTTAGATAGATACCTATACATCTGACTTTAATGGTGATGTTGTTCAGAAACGAAACCTCAGGTGCGTAGTACTCGCAACCGACGTGCGTGTATGACCAGATGTATGAACGTAAACGAGGCAGAAGGAGTATGTCAATTTCTACATTTATATCTAATTTTTAGGGTGTACATAATATGGGTATTATATTACACTGAATCAGGGTTCCTAAACCTTTAATAAGAGAGGTATAATAAGAGTAAGGCAGTAGTTATTAGTGGTTCAGGGCCCTGATTCAGGGTAGTGTAATACCCATATTATGTACACCCTAAAAATTATAGATATAAATGTAGAAATTGAGTTTTCTTTCAGGGTATAACGTCGATTCGACCTTTCTAAGAAACTTTTCATATATCCAATGGAGAAGAAAATAATAATTTCTTATCTTTTATTATTTTCTCTAATAAAAGAAAAGCGAGAGATAATTTGATTAAAAAAGACGGTGTGGGTGAGATAGGTATGTTCTAATTTTAACTCAAGTTGTTCACATTTTCTTTTTCCGTGGTTGTGGCTCGGATATTCTTTTCTCGTTCAAATGAATTTGTAAGAATCTGAAACAATTCTACGTGTCTTTTATTACGACATGATCATTATTTGCCTTAAACTATAAATAACAAGAGGCTATTGTACTTACAGTCAGCCCCTAGCTTAATTATTATATTCTTTATTTTATTTTTTGTTTTTTTTTGTTTTTTACGAACTTGTCTTTTACCGCTACCTATCATTCATGTTAAAGCCAAAGCACGCGTATGGTCCATTATTGATAGTCAGCCCCTAGCTTAATTGCGAAATATCTTTTACCATTACCTACCATTCTAGTGCCGATGCGAAGGAAGATGATTCTAATGGAACTACTTTATTTACTGACTGAGATAGGTATAAAATACTAGCTTCCGCCAGCGGCTTCGCCCGCGTGATTTTTTTATAAATTACTAGCTTTTACCCGCGGCTTCGCCCGCGTGGATGTCGGAAAATATCCCGAGGAAAAGTTCATTGATTCCTACCGCTGCGCCCGCGTTGTCGTCAACCAAAATTACTTTGTTACGCGTAATTTTGAATCTGTATTATCTTTTAAAGAATTCATTTAAATGATAAGATGTCAAGTATTATATTATCTTTGTATACCTGCAGCCTGTGGGTCAGTTATTCGTAGCGGGCATACAGCAACCTGCGTGTCCAATACAACAATGCACTCAGGGTACTGTTGGGGCTGCCATGGCGTTGCAGTGCGTCAGGGATGTTTGCTGAGGCGCGGGTTGATGGATTTGCCGCTGTCATAAGGAAAAGATGTGCCTCCCTGCTCACTCGCGTTCGTGGTAGTCCCAACTCTATACTGGGTGTTTTTACAGATCGGGGGGAGTCCCTCATGTTTCGAAGGTGGATGCGGCTTCATGCCGCAGTTTAATCTGTTTTGTGGTATACATATATGTGTTTTTTTTTGTTTGTGTTTTGTGTAAATATACTTACATTAGTCTTTTTAAGTATATTGTTACTAACAAGAATATGGACCTGGTCTGAAATAAATGTTTAATAATAATTATCTTAATCTAAATTAAATGTCCAATTTAATTAACATAATTTATTGGATAAGGATTGATATAATACCGGTCAAAATAGCTTCGGAAATAACAATAAAATTTTTATGAAATTCTGAAAGATAAAAATGGTTACTGTGGGTCATCCTTAGAAGATAGACATAAATGATATAGCACACTTTTTTGTTGAACTTTTTAAGATTTTCAATCAAGATGTTTACGTGGCGCACGCCAGTAAAGCTTCCAGTCGGCATGATTTTTTCCGACATCTCCGACAATAATCGTCATATTTCAGCCAATTTACACAAAACTTTAATGAATTATACACCAAAACCTTTCGCATGAATCACTCCGTCCATTGGTGAAAACCGTTTGAAAATCCGTTTAATGGTTTTTGAGTTTATCGCGTTCAGACAGACAGACAGACGCGGCGGGGCGACGTTGTTTTATAATATGTAAGGATAGCCTATGTTACTCAGTGATAATATTGCATTCTACTGGTGAAAGATTTTTTTTAAATCGATCCAGTTGTTTTTGAGTTTAATCATTACAAACAAAAATTTTAATGTTTCTTTTAATAACATTAGTGTAGAATCTACACTGTAGATATTAATGTAGAAATAATTCATGACGCAATACGGCACAGTGACGCAATAAACAAAACTCATCGTTTGCATAAGCCTGTGACACGATTCTCCATAAAAGCTCTCTTTTATAAAAGCAAGAAAAATAAGTTCTGCAGAACACGAGATAATTTCTTTTCCCCCATTGCATATGAGATCTTAATAAGATTTTCTACTTATTTAAATTTATTAGGCTGAAATATTTTTCTTTAAAAACCATTTGAAGTAAATTCAGGAAATAAAATATGCTTCATCGAATTTTATACCCGTATAACGAGGTACACAATTACGTGTAATAACGATAGCAATTAACTGCCATTAGGCCGCGGTTTATTGTTACGGAAATACGGCGAGTTACTTATTGACTACGAAAATAAACGATGTTAGTACCGTTCGGTTCGGTTCGGTCTGTAATCTGTGGTTCGGTTGATAGCTTTCCCCAATTTATGGCGTTTGGCACTTGCTATCTGTTTATGTATTTGCGACAACAATTTAGCACAAAACTCCGATTTTTTTGGATCGTTAAGACCAGGCACTCCAAAGACAATTTCTACGTAAACTCCGCCCCCATGCACCCCACGACTCCATTGTATGCTAAACGCTAACAATCAGTGATAAAGTTGAATATCGTGTGCGCTCTTTGGTCGTGTTCGAGCACGGAACTAAATGTCGTAAGTCTCAATTCTTATTTCGTTCATAACTAAAGTAATAATTGATCTAGAGAAAAAATATCTTATATTTAGATAATAAACTACATTTTTTTACTGTCAATAATTATTTTGGACATAAAAGCCGATTGATCTTGTTTTTGTTGCAAATAATCTTTAAAAATACATAATTTTCGAATAAAAAATGAATCGAGCGAAAATGTTCTAATTACGTAACTGTCTTATATTTGGGAAGAAAAAGATCCAATAAATCACATACTAAAGTTCCATTTTGATTGTATGCGTGACTTTTTCTTAATATTAATGCAAATTAACATACAATTTAGGGAGCCTCCTCTTAACTTTGTATGTGCTGTAATTAAAAATGTAATACCTAGACCAGTTCTTTGTAAGGTACAACGACTATTCCAACTTGACCTGCTGTTACGTAGCTCTTCAAGCTCCACAAAGGTCTGCAGCCCTGGTACATTAGTCAAAGCCAGGCGGAAATTAATTATTGGCTAACGAGGATCGCAAGAGGTAGTGTGTCGGTGCTTTCTTAATTAAAAGAGCTTTGGATGACTTTTTTTGTGAAGTCACTTGCTGGTACGTGGATGAAACGTTGTTGTCAAAGATAATGAAAGTTTGAAAGAGATTACGGTTTCCAAGAAAGGTGGGGTTTTAGTTTTAAAGTTGAGCATGATGTAAAAAGCACTGTGGCTTGATAAAAACACAGGAAGCTGAGAGAGAAAAATAAAGTTTTCATACTTCTTGCTCAAAAAGTCCATCTTTGTAGCGAGCGGGGAAAAAAAGACATATCTTGCTCTAGGGGAAAAAGTAATTTTTGTCTGTAACCAACGAAAAAGTCTATAAAAACGAAAAAGTCTGTATTCTTAAGTAAAACTAGCTTTTTATTACCGCATACCGGGATAAAAGTTTCCTTAAAAATTCAGATTGAACAAATAGTAAGTTTTTCATAAAATAAACTATCTATCTTTATCTATTGTTTTGGATTATTTTATTTTCTCGCAATCGTAGTGAAAAGTAGAGTGTAACACACGGCCCTAAAACCCATTATAAAGAACTTGGTTTCTATATGGTTTTACTCCTTCGCTAAAGCTCAGGAGTAAAACTATCTCGATAGAATGGGTTATTTTAGCCCCTCGTATAACAATCTACTATTTGTCAGCAGACAGCAGTTAACAAAATCTTAAAGAAATCAGATCATAGTGTCAATATTTTAGGTGTCGTTATGGTATGTATCAAGCATTATTTATACGTAGTTCACTGCATCAGAATCCCAGTAACGGATATCAGAAGAAAAAACAGTGGCACTCCGGGAGTGCCGACAGAAGTGAAAACTTGAAATCGCCTTGGTGGAAGAAAAATACTTGTATAGAACATTGGTCCGTAACATTGTCTAAATAAAGAGCACAATAGCGTTTACAAAAATGAGGTTACGGTAACGGTGTCGCGAGTTCAATTGTTTTTTCCCATCTCAAAAATGCCCAACGCGTCTAAAGAAGTTTTCACTTCAAAAACTTAATTTTTCTGATATATAAATACAGTAAAGTCTACTTCTTAACGCTATAATCGCTTTATTTATCATATCGATTTGATACTGTATGACCTCCAAGATATTTGAAGGTCTCGCTGATTATGTTGACATAAGGCAGATAAATATTATAAAAAAATACATAAATAGTAAACGATATCAATATTCCAGTGTCATAAAAAGATCAACATTATCTTAAGAAATGACAATATCGCAAAAAAAAAAAAACATGAACAATATTTTTATAAATAGATTAATAGCCGTGGTTAATAATGTGTAATTTCGATTAGACTCTGATATCCGATATGGTCTAGTGGCTAGGATACCTGGCTCTCACCCAGGAGGCTCGGGTTCGATTCCCGGTATCGGAATATCTTTTTGTTTCGCTAAATCAATTAACACATTTTTGCACATGGCACCTTCGATACGTGGCCTGTCATCTTCATTATTTACGTCATATATGCGTCATAAACATAGAAAAATGCACAGTCCAATCACGGGTTTATTGCAAAGGACTATGTTTTTACGATATCTTTTTATGTGCATTAACCAAAACAAATCTATCTGCCTAGCCTTTTCCTAACTATATTGAAGTCGGCCTCCAATCTAACCGGATGCAGCTGAATACCAGTATTTTACATGGAGCGACTGTCTATCTGACCTCCACAACCCAGTAACTCGGTAATACGATACGAGTATCCCTTGGTAAGACTCGTTGTTAGACTTTCGGGCTTCTGACAAACCGTAACGACTGTCAAAGATCCACGAATAATAGCCGGGACCAACGGCTTAACGTGCTTTCCGAGGAGGAGTCTCGGTATGTGAAGATGGTCACCCATCCACAGACCAACCCCGGCAAGAGTAGCTTAACGAGCTCCTCATACATTACATTACCCAAAACAAGTAGTTTAACTGATTCTGTTGATTGACCTTAATCAAAGATTTTGAATTACGAGGTTTGCAACAATAAATAACAGACGATACTTTCAAAGTTACAATGTTTATTTTGCTCAAATAAAATACGAAGTTTTTTTACGCACTTTTTTGGTCCAGTAATAACCTTTTGTATTATTTTAATTTATTACCAGTACTACAGAAACAACAGAAGTAACAAAGAAGGACCAACTTAATTACATCTGAAGCCTTGTTGAATCTACAACAATTTATTACTTCAAGGACTTGTTCCAAGTTATTTAGATTTGTAGTTTTATTACCAACAACTTTATTTTCTTTAGATTGAATTGTTGAATCTTAAGTTGTGTACTCACTTTTTTTTTTTTGTGTGTGTGAAATTATCAAGTAACTTCTCCCGCTCTGGGTGGAGCGGGAGGGCGTGTCAGACTTACTGACTAAAACCCACCCGTGTTCCTTCGGTTGCCCTGTTGCCAGGGGCCACGATGTGGATTTCGGCCCATATTCGCAGCCCCGGCAGGCATTGGTCCTAGCGGACCCCGTCAATTCTACTGACATCTCTTTGAGGCGCGCGTGGAACACAACGCGCCGTCGACGTCCTAATCGGACGGCGAGCTACCCATTGCTCACCGTCCGCAAGCCCGCGCCTACGGTTGTGTACTCACTTGTCAACCATTTAAAATGTTGCTCACATAACTACATACATAAATTCAAACCTTTTTAGTAATGGGTTTCGGCAGAAGCTACAGAACGCCACCTGCAGGTTTAGCATGACCACAATAGAAACGGGTTTTGTCAATCACAATCTGTCATTTTGTCTATTCTTACGTCGATAAAACCCGTAGAAAACCCGTTTCTATGATTGTCATTCTACACATGCTGCTACGACCTAAGGGTCATATTCCTTTTGCTTCCTTCCTTCGTTCTCTCATATTGACTAACGTTTAGAAACTTTTATTGAGCAGCATTGTCTAATAGCTCTTGCCGATGCGACATGTTCTTCGTAACTTTACTCAACATGTTGATCGTCAAGTGTTGCCCAGTGAATCATCATCTGCTTACAGCTGGGCAAAGGGATCTCCAATCATATGCCACTGAGCTTGATCCTCGATAAGTTTCATCCATCCTGCGATGTTTCTTAGTGTTGTTTTTTTGACATGACAAATAAAAAACGGGTAACATATATGTGTTTGCCGATTCGTGGTTTCAAGTCAATAACACGTTTTCCCCAGCGGCCACGGATTCGACGGCTGATATGTCCAGCCCATTGCCACTTCAGCTTGTAAGTATATCCTATGGGCTATGTCAATAACTTTGGTTCTCTGTCGGTACACCTCGTGCCCTTTGAAAACACAGCTTTATTGTTAGTCAGAAACATGAGTCTGCAGTGATTTGTACCGTGTCGTAAAAACCGAAGCTTTACGAGGAAATCCTGTATTTTTTATTCTCTCCCCTTGCTTCAAGTTATGGGTTATTGATGGTTTCGATTTTCATAAAATAACTTGTGTTACCTACTTTTGTATCGATATAAAACAGAGTCTTTGTGATTTTATGAAACAAGGTTGTTGTGTTTCTGGTTTTATGGATTTTGACTTCGCTAAAATTACAGACTCGATTTCTTGTCATATTTTTATTTTTAGTACCTGCCTATATTGGTCTCAGTCTTTTATAAGGTTCTGTTTAATAATAAAACAAGAAGTTTAAAGCTCCTGTTTATTTTCTAGGCTTGAGATGCGAGAGTCGCAGATTGCGTAACTTTTAGTAATAGCGCAAAATCCGAGTCGTTCAAAAATTTGCGCGAAGTCTATAAAACATCTACTAAAACAAATCGGGGAAAGTTAGACGAATATCATCCTTCCTGTATCTACGTTTTCTGACTTAATTTTAAGGCATTGCTAATAAGTGACAAACCATCCGCAAAATACTTACATAGAGATTAAAATAAGTACCTTTAAACGAGGAATTCTTGTATATATCGTTGGCGTAGGTGGAGAACTAAATTACAAAAAAAATCTTGTTTGGAGAAAATTGCGACTTATGTATGCGACATGATTTGGGTGTTACGAAAATTGTGAAAACAGGGGGTTTCGGGGGCAATAAATTGATCTAGCTAGGTTTCAGTTTTAGAAAACATTGTTGTCAAAAAAAACCGAGCGAGGCTCGGTCATCCAGATATTAACTATAATAAATATGTTTTCAAACACTTTTCTCTCTCACATTATTTTTATTTGAGACAATAAATACTTTGACCACGGCGATACTGAGATGCCTAACGCATGTGCATATGCTCACCAATCCGAAAAGCCCTTTTCAGGGCTAAGCAATACTATCATGAATATTAACAATATTCGTTTATAACACAGAGTCAAAATGTTGTAAAATAATAATTTAGTAACCAGTTTGTTACTGACGTCACTAGTCGCTAGCCGTGATGTGTGTCCACAGGACGACGCGCAATTTCACAACACTTGATTTTATACCGGTTTGATAGATGTGAGTTGAGTGAGAATGTCTTGTTAATGTGTATTTGTTATGCAATGTGGGTGAAGCCCACAATAACATAATGTGCCCTTACACCTAGAGAAAGAAAGAAAGAAAAGTATTTATTGAGACTTGCACAGGAGATTCCTCAACAGAATCATTTCTCTAACGTTATCGACAAACCAAAGTGCCAGCAAACAACATATATCCCTCTCTCACACTTTCACCCTCACTCACACAAACTCACACAACATAATACACGCTTTACTAAACTAACCCTGTAAACTAACATATTTCTTTCCACTCATTCGCACTCCGACCCCCAAGATAAAAGCCTTGCTTAGTTTGGGGGTCAACGGTTAAACCAAAACATTGTGATGTTTTAAACTTAAATGTATCCATGTAAGATCACTGGTGTATATGTATCACAGCTTTTCCTTTGCCAATAAAACTATTTGTATAATTATTTTATTTAGATTACAAATTAAACTAAACATACTCATAAAAACATAAAAAATAAAAAAACAAAGTGAAATGAAAATAAAAGCAGAAAGTCCTGTATGAAAGAAAGAAAGAAAATAAATTTATTTGACACAGGCACACAGTTTTCAAAAACAAAAAACAAAGAAAGTTAAAGGCGAAAAAAAGGTTGAAGGTTAAAGTGAAAGGCTCTCAGCATGGTGCTGCGAGATTAAAAGTAAGTGTCGCAGCGCTGGTATTCTGATAGGGCCCGCTGTGATGTGTGATGTTATTTGACTCTCACATACTTACCGACTGTGAATCGCCTGATGAGTCATATACTACTCCCGATAAACTATCAAGGAGTGTTGACATAACTGTAACTGACTTAGTATCAGTCTCAGAAATGAAGGATACAATAGCTCAACTTACACTTCGGTTAGAAAGCACAGAAAATGAACTGGGAACTATATTGCTAGAAAATACCGAACTACATAAACAAATAAAAAAGTTATGTACAGAAAATAATACTTTAAAATCCTTATGTCATTCTTCCTCTTTATTCGGATATCCGGGTACAAGCTACAAGAAAAAGAAGCAAGCCCTGTCACAACAACACTACGTGCATTCTACGCCATCCTCTCCATCGTCATCCACATTGAACGTTGAAATTACTGATCCCGTAAATATATTACGCCTGCAACAGGAAATCCTAACCCTGCAACAACAATTAAGGACTGCAGAAAAAGAAATTCTAACTCTTACAGAACGTATTACATTATTGATACAGAGTCAGAATACCTGCGAACTTTCCATTAAAGAACCGAAACGGAATACGGCTAGTTTTGAAACTTGCACTGCCAAGCAAGTACAAAATCTGATTTCTGGGAAGAAAATATATATTTTCGGTACTCAACGTTGCGTTGGCTTAGCAGCCGCGTTATCACACTCAAGAGTAAATTCACAATATGAAAATTATCAACTCGTTGCTCAAACTAAACCAAACGCACCATGTAGCGAAGTAACATCCAACTGCAGAAATGTAAAATTAACAACAGACGATAAAGTTGTAATTTGTTTAGGTGAAAATGACCGTAGCACAAATATTATCTTGTCGCAATTGAAAAATATATTGGATATATTTAGTTGTAACACTGTAATTGTATTAAATGTCGTAAAAAATGTATTCCTCAATGTCAATAAATTAAACAATTCTATAAGAAATGTATGTAGTAAGTATCAAAAATGTCACTTTGTAAACCAAATAAGCACCGAATTGTCTGATATGTGTAAGTCAATTAGTTTTGTTATAGATTGTAATGACTATAATGATAAATATTTGAACCCTAGTGAAATTCGAAAGAGAATAGCAAGTGGCAAATCAAGTTTCAAATTGAGCATTGGTATACATGAAACAAAAAAAGGGACAATTCCCTACTACTTTAAGAAACAAAGTCGCACTGAAACTGTTAAGCATCCTAAAAGCAATAACTTTACGGAATCCAATACGAAGGTTAGGAAAGGAACTATACCGTACTATTTTCCTGTTATAAATAAGAGCGACTCATTTTTTCGTACCTAAAGCCACCAACAAATCGCACTATTTTAAAATATTACATCAAAATATCGCCAGCGTTCTATCCAAACAAGAACTACTAGAACTAACCATTCAAGAACTAAAGGACGATAATAATGACCCAGATGTAATATGCCTATCTGAAACTTTTATAAAAAAAGGTTTGGACAATTATGTAAAAATAAATAATTATGTAATGGCTACTAACTTCTGTAGAGAACAACAAAGGGGTGGCACTTGTATATTAGTAAAAAAAGAGCTAAATTTTAAAGAATTGTCAATAGTTAAAAACTACGCCACTCAAAATACGTTTGAAGCCTGTGGAATAGAATTAATGTGTGGTAAATTAGTTATTATATGTGTTTATCGCACTCCTAAATCTGATCCGACACAGTTTTTATTAAAATTACACAAACTTTTGCACGATTTAATAAATAAATACAAGTCTAAAGTTAATATAGTTATAGCTGGTGATTTGAATATAAATACACTAAAAAAAGGTAACATTACAAATCAGTTACAAGACTTATGCAATAATTATAATTTGAAAATGCTGATAAATGTTCCCACACGTAAATTGGCTTGTATTGATCATATTTTGAGCAATATTTCCAATGCTACTGCAACCGTACTACCTTTACATCTATCAGATCATGATACAGCACAAATGCTTAGCTTTCCTTCTCAAAATGTACCACAAAAAGCAACAATACACTACGTTTATAAAAGAGCTTACAACCTAGATAATATCCGAAAATTCCGGGAATGCTTACAAAGTCTTTGCTGGTCTGATCTATATATAAACACAGATTCAAATTCTGCCTTTAATGATTTTCATGATCTGTGGTGCCTCTTTTACAATCTCTGTTTTCCTAAGGTAAGAGTCAGGGTCAACAGTACCGCTAAAAACACGCAAAAGTGGATAAGTAAAGGTCTTAGACAAAGTTGCAAAACTAAGCGAAAATTACGCTATGAATTTTATAAAAACAAAAATAATTCTAATAAATTAATATATAAAAAATATTCCTATATGCTTAAAAAATGTATTTACAGCTCAAAAAAGAATGCGAACATAAAATATATTGAAACACAAGATAACAAATGTAAAGCCACTTGGACTGTCATCAAAAATGAAATAAATAAAAATACCACCCCTAAAGATAATATAGATGCAATAAAATTAAATGCTATTGTAGTTACAGACCCTGTAGAAATAGCTTCTACATTCAATAATTATTACGTGAATTTGACGCAAACGTCACCGCAAGATCCAGCTGTTCAAAATTATAGGCTAAATAGATATGTCAACTCAATGTTTCTTAAACCAATGTCAGAAAACGAAGTGCGCCTTGAAATAATGTCCCTGTCCAACACTAGATCAGAGGGCTATGACGAAATTAGTACTAAAATCATAAAACCTTGCTGTAATGAATTGACTAGTATTTTAACCCATTTAATAAACATGTCTTTTGCAGCAGGAACATTTCCCGATAGGTTAAAGTTATCAATTATTAAGCCGTTATTTAAAAAAGGAGATAAATGTGATATTAGTAATTACCGTCCAATTACATTGATACCTATTTTTTCAAAAATTTATGAGAAATGTATGTATAAAAGGCTAATAGAATTTTGCAATAAATTCCAAATAATAAGTACTGAACAGTATGGATTTCAAAAAAAAAAATCCACATCATTAGCTATTTACTCTCTTATGAAGGCAGTACTTTCAAATATTAATAATAATCATCTGACTACGGGACTTTTTTTTGATTTATCAAAAGCCTTCGATTTTGTGTCGCATAGCATATTGTTGGATAAACTAGAGACTATTGGGATTAGAGGACCTGCACTTGAATGGATATCATCCTATTTAGGCAATAGACAGCAACGTGTCATTATTAGTAAAATTAACAGTAATAGAGTTATGATACCTTACTCATCAGAATATAAGCAAAATAAATGTGGCGTTCCGCAAGGAAGCGTGCTTGGTCCAATATTGTTTCTTTTATATATTAATGACATCATAAAAATAACCAAACATAAATGCATTTTATTTGCCGACGATATATCAATCATAGTGACATCAGATAAAAAGAAAAACAAGACTGACCATGAGTTTGACATAAATAATACAATAGACAAATTACTGCTTTGGCTTGACATGAATAATTTAAAAATAAATTTAGATAAATCCGTTTACATTCAATTTAATCAATCAAATAATAATAAAAACAATATAAAACTTAATATTAATAAAATCGAAGAGGCAACCCATACAAGGTTTTTAGGCGTAATAATAGACAAAGATTTTAACTGGAAAGAACATGTAGATAATGTAAGCACTCGAATCAATAAATTTGTATACGCACTGAAGCAAGTTAAAAACGTAACTAACATAAAAACAGCAATTATGTCATACTACGCTTATGTTGAGTCGATACTGCGGTATGGTCTCGTAATGTGGGGTAATGGTACCAATATGAATAGAGCATTTATCGCACAAAAAAGTGCATCAGAGCAATAAGTGGTATTAAACCTGATGACTCATGTAGACCAATGTTCAAGAGGTTTGGTCTGCTACCTCTACCATGTCTGTATATATATGAGGTATGTATATTCGTAGTTAACAACAAACATTTATTTAAATCAGCAAATGATGTAAATCCCAGAAACAGACGAGATCCTCATAAACTGGTATTAAGTGATTTGCCAAGACTTGCGAAATACAACAAAAACTGCCTTGCAATGTGCGTACGTATTTATAACAAAATACCAAGTCGCTTTAAAATATGGAACTCGAGAAAGTTTAAGATAGAATTACACAAGTGGCTTATTGAATGTAATTTTTACAGTTTAAAGGATTTTATGGATGTGAGATGTTGATTCGTTTTGTTAAAATATAAATTTTTGCATGCTATGTTGCTTAGCGAAACATGTTGAGCTACTGTAATAATATTAACATCAATGTATACCATGTTTTACGCAAATAAATGATTTACTTACTTACTTACTACTTACTTACGGAAAGATACAGAAATAAATAATACATACCCTATACAAAATATCTCACAATTTTTTTTATCTGTGTAGGAAATAGATAAATACCTACCTACCATTACAAAGGTACCTTTTTTTTGTAACGTAAATATTAAGAACGCTTAAGTTTACCTACGTTATAAAAAACAGCGTCCAATTATAAAAAGTGTCACAACATTTCAGTCGACTTCACTAATTAAGAGACCTAGCCCTAATGTTTATATACCTATTAAGAAAAAAATTAAGGGTCATTAAAATTGTAAAAAGAGAAACGGTTGTTTTCTATGGAAAATGTTTGTTGTAACAAGCTTGTTTACAAAGTTAATAGGGTACGGGAATAAAGGAAGGAAAAACGGTTCAATCGGCAATTTCGTTCGCTATAGTTCGGCTAGTTTCGTGATTTACGAAGGTAAGTTTTCGTCGAGTTATTTATTGTGTGTCTTTTATTAGACAGGGTTGAGGAAGTATCTACTGGTTTAAGAGGTATCTATTTTATTTTGGTAAAATACCAGTTTGATCTATGAATTTCTAGATGTTGTAGATGATATCTACAATAATCAAATGCTGATTTCGTACAGTAACAAAAATTGGCGACGCTTAAAGCTGGTACTCAAAGTTAATTTTATCTTTATTAAACTTCGGTCCTGTTAAATGTAAACTTATATGTAATTTCATACCAGACAGGTTTGCATTTAGCCATCCTATCTCACTATGTTGACTGATGACTTTATTTCGCGTTAATAAAAAGCTTTAATGCATTAATATACTAGCACACAGAGCATAGCATAAACCGCTAGATCTAGAAGCATGAAATTTTGCACGAGAGTTCCTTAAGTAACAAAGGTCAGGACTAATTTGGATTTTTGGATGCAGGTTTATATAAAAGTTCGCAATTTACCTGTAAAGATAGATTTAAGGTGTTGTTGTAATACATGGAAAATTCTTTTGGAAACTGCAGACAAAACTTTCTCACATAGTGTCAAGACAAAATATTGTATTAGTTCCTTGAAACAAATTGGTCTTAACGGGCCACTAGCTCTCAGGAATTGTAACAACAAAAGAAACGTATATTCTGTGTGATTTTGATATTTTGTGTATTTCGTGAAATACTCTTTGTCAAATGTTACTGTGGCCGTCGTTGCAAGTAAATTGCAACCTTATCGACCTATTCATATAACATTTTTCTAAGAAAGAAAAAAACTTTTTACAAAAAAAAAAAAACCGACTTCCAAAAAAAAAACACTACAAAGTGAAAAATAACTTTAATTTCGGAAGTCGGTGTCTTGGGTTTTGTGTTTTCGTTTTTTGCCACCGACTTCCGAAATTAAAGTTATTTTTCACTTTGTAGTGTTTTTTTTTGGAAGTCGGTAGTTTTTTTTTGTAAAAAGTTTTTATTTTTCACTTTTTAGTTGTGGTACCTACCTCACACATATTCGAATACCACTACCTGCTACCAGTGACACGAACTTATCATATCATCTACATACTAAGTGGGAAAAAAATACGTATTTTGTAGCTAACTCAAAAACTGCCCAAGCAAAGTTAATAAAATTTATATGGGACCAATTTGGGAGCATACCCTTTCAAACGAAAAAAGAATTTTCAAAATCGGTCCACAAATGACGGAGAAATCGGTGGACATACATAAAAAAAAACAAACATACGCGACGAACATATAACCTCCTCCTTTTTGGAAGTCGGTTAAAAATGAGAGTGATCACTGTCTAATTGCATACTAGAAAAAAATATTATATGTACCATTGTGTACCTACATTGACTAGTAACATACACAATAAGAGTCAAATAGTTTTTTGTTCTCGACCGTACTTGTTAATTCTAAAGAACAGTTCTCTAGAATTTCCAGAAGTTGGTTGACAACGAAGCCTTCCAGTTTGCTTGATTATGGTTAAACAAATGTTTATCAAAAGCAAGACTTTAATTAACTTCCAGTTAAATTATGTTAAGTAGGCCGAGCTTAAGAGGAGGCTCCCTAAATTGTATGTTAATTTGCATTAATATTCTGAAAAAGTCAAAGTAAATACAATAAAAATGGATTTGTAGTGTATGATTTATTGGATCTCTTTCTTTCCAAATATAAGAACTACGTAATTGGAATATTTTTGCTTGGTCCATTTTTTATTCGAAAATCATGTCTTTTTAAAGATTATTTGAAACAAAAACAAGATTACTCGGCTTTTATGTCTAAAATAATTATTGACAGTAAGGAAATATAGTTTATTATCCAAATATAAGATATTTTTTCTCTAGATCAATCATTACTTTAGTTATAAACGAAACAAGAATTGAGACTAAACTTAGTTCCGTGCTTGAACACGACTAAAGAGCGCACGCGAACGAAATTCAACTTTATAACCGATGTGTTAGCGTTTAGCAAATAGTGGAGTGGTGAGGTGCATTGGGGTGCAGTTTGCGTAGAAATTGTCTTTGAGTGGAATGCCTGGTCTTAACATAGCGCTGTTTTTGCGTACCGATACAAAGGAAAGTTATTTATACAGGGTGGCAGGGACATCGACGCAAAAATTGTTACCATGGATTCAGTACATGATTCCGAACACCCCTTAAAAGTTTCATCGGTTATAAAAAATAAAAAAACAGATGTTCCATACATTTTGACAGCGTTGGTATTGCACTTTTCAATGAAACAGCAGATTTTTTTTTTTTAATACAGATTCATGCACTGAATCTATGGTAACAGTTTTCCCGTCGATGTCTCTGCCATCCTGTATAATAAAGTGTATTTTTAGTTGAAGTAAAGATACCTACAACTGTGGTCTTAGTGTTTGTTTATACCTATTAGATCGCGTTAACGTAAACTTCAATTTGTAATAATCGCCGTCTGGTGACAATAGCATACTCAGCCTATAATGTTCCCACTGCTGGGACACAGGCTTCCTCTCTTCGAGAGGGAGTGGGCTGTAATCTACCACGCGGGCCCAGTGCGGGTTGGTAGATGTCACATGTCTTTGATTTTTGGTTTTTAGTGGTATGAGGAACAGGGTGTAAAGTTTACTCATCCACCATAGAAAAGGGAGGATCCTCCGACCAGACGGGTGTTGTGTCTGGTGGGCAACTGCCCATCGGTTTGAAGTTGAAATCTTGTATGTATGTCGATCGCTCGGTAAACTCTAACTGCGCGATGCAGGATTTGTGTGACATCATGTCTATGATGCGTAGTTCGTATGTGGCGGTGTAACCGCTACAGGTTCTAGGACATGCCGGTTTTCTCACAATGTTTCCCTTAATAATAGTAGGAAACACAATGATTCATAATTAACTAACTACTTAAGTAGTAAGTTAACGCGATCGAGCAAGTATAAAAACTCACACAAGACCCACTGCTCAAACCCAGGTTGAAGTAAAGCAAGCAGACTGTATTATAAAAAGGTTTAATAGGTGGTTCACAATTATAGCAAACTAAGTACTGGTCAAAAGGTATGTCCAAGCGCGGTCGTGTCGGACGCTGCACTGCTGATGCTGTCGCCTCCCGATCCCCGCGCCGCCGCCGCGCCGTGCCGGGTCGCTCGGTGACGATGTCGTAGTGTGTTCGTTGAATTTCGATGTATGTGTGTGAACACCCACAGTTAACAAAGCACTGACAATATCGTTATAGGTAAGTGTTTATTAACGCACTAAATTACAAGTTTTGTTTTGGTGAAGTTGTTGATACTCATAAATGCTAAATCCAGCAAGTATTAAAATACCTTCTACGCAAATAAACCGCATTTTAGAAGCTCATGCCTTTCACTATTTTATATTCTAGTACTTCTATTGCGGATCGCTGTCCGCTGAACCAAACAGAAGTTCTTATTTAAAGTTATAAGCTTTTGCCCGCGGCTTCGCCCGCGTGGATGTCGGGAACATACTACCGGGATTAAAAGTACCCTATATAGTAATTCAGATAAATAAAGAATTAATTCCGTAATAGGTACATTGTTTCACACGCAAGTTAAGCTCAAGTCGACTTGATTTTTTCCGACATCTTCAACAATCATCATCACATTTCAGCCAAGTTACACAAACCTTTATGAATTATACACTTAAAACTTTCTCATGAATCCGTTCGGTAGTTTTTGAGTTTATCGTGTTCAGACAGACAAACAGATGCGGCGGGGAGACTTTGTTTTATATAATATTTGCTTTTGCCCGCGGCTTCGCCCGCGTGGATGTCGGAAACTATCCCACGGGAATTTACTACCGGACAGTACCGGATTACATACCTAATAGTCCAGGAAAAGGTTATTGACTCCTACCGCTGCTCTCTAACCACAATTATTTTGTTACGCGTAATTTTGAATCT
This sequence comes from Agrochola litura, assembly GCA_949152395.1. NCBI lineage: Eukaryota > Metazoa > Arthropoda > Insecta > Lepidoptera > Noctuidae > Agrochola > Agrochola litura. Next base: position 20,087,066 of record OX424508.1, on the reverse strand, counting down.
GTGATATCTTTTAAACCATTCATTTAAATGAAATGATGTCAAGGCATACTTTAATTTAAATTAAATGCCCAATTTAAATAACATATTTTATTGGATGAGGATATGATACCAGTCAATATAGCTTCGGAAATAACAATGGAATTTTTATCAAATTCTGTAAGATAATAATGGTTACTGTGGGTCATACGTAGAAGATAGATATATACCATTGCAGATTTTTTTGTTGAACTTTTGAAGATCTTCAATCCTGTTGAACATAAATTTGATGTATTTCTAACGGTTTACGCGGCGCACGCAAGTAAAGCTCCCAGTCGGCATGATTTTTTCCGACATCTTCGACAATAATCATCATATTTCAGCCAATTTACACAAAACCTTTCGCATGAATCACTCCGTCTATTGATTATAACCGTTTGGAAAATCCGTTCAGTGGTTTTTGAGTTGTTGACTTTGTTTTATAATATGTAAAGATGTAGTGACAATTAAACGTGTTTATATTTTGTTAATATTTTAAAATGTTACTAGCTTTTGCCCGCGGCTTCGCCCGCGTGAACTGACCGTTACCGACCTTCACGGGAACGTAGTAACGGGATAAAAAGTATCCTATAAGTTCATCCACGTTATAAAATATCTGTGTGCCACATCCAAACTTTCACATTTATAATATTAGTAAGATGATCATTATGTGTGCACCCATACTGAACTAGTTTTTTTTTCAATTCTGCACGATATCATTTTAAACCTCATTTAGAATGATAAATGAAAAGGTACTGAAACTATTTCGAAAAAAAAAATGCTACAAACATCTTCTAAACTAAGCTTTATTTCAAATCAATAATAAAAAAAAAATTGCGAAAAACAGCCGTGACACACAGACGAACAAAAAGACGTACTCAACGTTCCACCATCGGGTTTCCATTTTTATTATAGCTATTAATCTTAAAAGCATTTTTAGAGGGGAAACTTACCTACACGTTAATTGCCATTCATCCATCGCCTTTACTACATGATTGTACCTTCGAACCCCAAAAGTTTATTACTTTGAACCTTCCGATCCATACCACGCCTCACTTTGAACCCAAAAAGTTTTGCTTCCAATTAAATTGAGCTACTGCAATTTTATGTTTATGAAGTTATAAAATTAACTGATACAAAACACGTTGATTAAATAAACAGTTATTTAACTAACCCTTTAATTACGGCTCCCAGGAAGCCCTTGCCAGGAAGCTCGTGGCTAAATAATAACAGCCGCACAGGTCGATCCATCAGGTTAAGCTACGCTTGCCGGGGTTGGTCCGTGGATGGGTGACCATCTTTACATACCGAGACTCCTCCGTGCCTCGGAAAGCACGTTAAGCCGTTGGTCCCGGCTGTCATTCGTGGATCTTTGTCAGTCGTTACGGGTCGTCAGAATCCCGAAAATCTGAAAATCTCCCAACATAATTGGGAAAAGGCTAGGCAGATTGATTTTGCCAGGAACGCAATTTTTACGTCGACACGAATTTAAATAACGTTTAAAATAAGTACCAAATATTATTAAAATAACCAGGTGAATATATTTCACGACTAGAAGCATTTTGCTGGCACCTAAATGTTCCTCTTTTCAGGGACATTTTACTGAAGAAATAAACAGTTTAAAATATAGCAATGCTGCACGAAATTATATTTCGAGCGATCCGATCAATTATATCGCGTAGCACTGTCTACGAAGTGTTACGAGGTTTCGTAGCAGCTACGAAAGTTCGTAGACCCACGTCATACAGAAAGAAATCGTTTCCTAGGCTGCGAAAGGGTTTCCTCAGATGGAAATAGGCTACCTTTGCTAAGGGCGTTGTTGAAGATGAAAAGGGATTACGAAAAGTGATTGGGCAGTAACTACCAACCATCTTGATTTTTTAGAAATATAACTATAGTATCAACTGATCACTGCTACGTAGGACGCTTACGGAGAGGTTTGCCATGTTACCTAAACATTTCATTTGCTTGCCAGCCGCATTCGCTCGTACCGTCGCCGTGAGTTGCAGTGGACGATACCGCCTACATTTTTATACAAAGCGATGAGGTAAAGAACGATAGATAAACAAAAAAAAAAAACAACTAACTTCCAAAAAAAAAACACTTCAAACTGAAAAATAACTTAATTTCGGAAGTCGGTGTCTTTGGTTTTTAAATTTAGGTTTTTGCCACCGACTTAATGTTAATTTTCAGTTTGTAGTGTTTTTTTGGAAGTCGGTTGTTTTGTTTTTTTTTTTGTAAAAAGTTTTTATTTTTCACTTTTTAGTTGTGGTCCCTACCCCACACAAATTCGAATACCACTACTACTACTATGTAAATAACAGTGATAGGAACTTATCATATCGTCCACATACTGAGTGGAAAAAATACATATTATTGAAGCTAACTCAAAAAATGCCCAAGCAAAGTTAATATAATTTTTATGGAACCGCCTCTGAAGCCTATGAAACAAAAGAAGAATCAACAAAATCAATTTATAATTGGCGGAGTAATCGCGTAACAAACAAACAAAAAAAAACATACAATCGAATTGAGAACCTCCTCCTTTTGGAACTCGGTAAAAAATGAATGTGAATCCCCTAAAATGTTAACATAAACATTATACTCAAACACCAACGCTTTAAACCTAACCGAATTCTGTGACGGCAGTCGCAAAGCAAAAATGTAATATGAAACGGGGACACGATTATTGGGAAATTCTGGCCTTAAAGCATGCAGCGTGGCGTTGAAGTGCTAGTAAGTGAAATGGGGGTGGGCAGATGACCTGGCAAAGCGAAAATTAATGGCGGGAATACGGTAGTCGCGTAGCTAAAAAAAAAAAACTATTTAGTCCGTCTTTCAGATAATAAAAAAATGTTAGACACGTATTTTTTGCTTTATCATATTATTTAATAATAACTTAGAAAACACGCATTAAAGTTGGGGAGTGGGGGTTTGCTACGTCACAACGCAGTATTAAATCTAGCAAGGCGTGACGTCATGCCACATTTTAACTCAATGTATCGCCGTAATCTTTTGATTACGTCAAAAAAGAAAAAATACGTGTTCAATATTTTTTAATAATCTACAAGACGGACAAAAAAAATTTGGACACAGACATATTGTTATATGTATATTTGCCGTTGTGAATAACAATTTAATTGGCACGTAAATATGCCTAAACGAAGTGGCGATGTTTTTCATCGATTTTTTTATGTTTCACATACATACATACATACATAAACTCACGCCTTCTTCCCATGGGGGTAGGCAGAAACTACAGAATGCCACCTGCTACGATCCTTACATACTTCTTTTGCCTCGTTTACGTTCATACATCTGGTCATACACGCACGCCGGTTGCGAGTACTACGCACCTGGCCTTTCTGAAGAACTTCACCAATAAGGTCAGTGGTTTATGTGGTTTATGTTTCAGTGATGTGTTATTTACCGAATAAGTGTGTACAGTTTGTATTGAATCTTATGTTACGTGCCAACGACGGTTATTTGGATTGGGTTTTGTAGTAGAACACTTAAAGTCATCGGTAGCAAGTTGTTATAATGTTTGTAACAAATTATCTGCATCGACAAATTTTTCTATAGAATTGCGGATTTTGAAGTCCTAGCCGGGTTAGGAAGTTTATAGCCTGGACTTTAGAATTCCATTCGATATACGTCAAAATTAAGTTCGACACAATTTTGGTGAATGATAATGATAAATAATGAATTATTTTATTTTTGTAAGTAAGTTTTTACAAACATTTTTACACGTCAAACAAGGCATATTATATCTGACTCACATATCGGGGGTATTAGCTGTGTCATCTAAAATGTATAAAGAAAATAATGCTAATCTACGCTGTAATATAAATATAAGTCCAAATTTAACCATAAACGGATGTGTACCGGTTACACCACTTTCTTTTTCACTTCACACACCCTACACCTACACACCACATACGCACTCCCACACATCCTACACTTACTCACTACACACACATACACAAGCACTCGGACCCTATATTTATTCACCTCACCACGCAGCTAAACGTTTTTCATTTTGTGTTTTTTTTTCATAGATTATATTCTGTTTTTATTTTACACTATTTGCTTATTGTTGTAACGTCCCGTTTTATTATATTGTGGCTTTGTCTTGTTTGTTACGGAGAATCACTGACTCCTAAGACACAGGCACATACACCTAGTTTAGGAGTCAGGGAATTAAAATTATTGTGACCTAGTTATAAGCCTTATATGCTCTTAGTTTTTGGGTCTTGTACTGTGATGGCTTTTGGTGAAATAAAGAATATTTATATTTATTTATAATGAAATCTTGCCCGATATTTTAAGCCACCTCAAGGCCACTTCCAACCGCCTAAACTACATTAATTAGTCGACTAGACATTTATGTATACGGAGGTATGGTTCCGCCGAAAGTTGTCGAGATCCAATCAATCACGTTGAATTGGTCTGATAAGTAATAGTAACAGCTGGTGCCTCCGATCTGTTACTATGATTGATACTGCCATGTCGGCTGTGATTGTGGAGAACCGTTTAAACGGATCAAATGTGGAAATGGGCTATATTTGTTGAGAAAAACGATGATAGACTTTGGGCAGACATTTTTAATAGCTGCATAATCTTCGGGTTTTTCTTAATTCATACGTTGATTTGAGCTTTAATGTATTTAGCCTCTATATTTTAAGTGTCAAATCAATGTCAATATCTCAGTAGCAGTCCGGAGTCTGGATTTATGCCCAATTTATGGCAAAAGGCCTGCCCCCTATTACATGGGACTTGAACATAACTGGCAAAATGTGTACAGTGTATACACGTTTCCCTAACCCTTCGCAGATTAGAGGCGTGATTTTATATTTTGTTATTTCCAGAATTGCCTGTTGTGATTGATAGATCGACATTATAACAATAAACTATATAAGTTGATCCATGAGATTAGATATCAGATTAATGTCAATAGCTATATAAAAAACCGGTGGTTAGTCAAAATGTCGAACGTTGTATCTAACAATAGATTCAATAAAATTGTGGCGAACGATCCTTATTTTTGAATACCATCTGGGTAGGTACCCCAAAATTAATATCATTTGCCCAATACCTATTGTACTCAAGATTGTCTATTATGTTCTCGATCCAATTAAATTTGAGAGGAAAATCTCAAGAGAAAATAGAATTGATATCGTTTCAAATACTGATACAATATAATTTTGTTCCGTATATTTCTTTAAATTAAAGAGAATATCTTTCGTTTTCGATATGGCCAACCGGCACGTTAGAGCACGGCTGGTGCTGTCGACTTCATCAATTTCAAACTTTAGAGAATTTTTAATCCGTTCTTATCGTATTCGGATTCTAACTTGACTATGAAAAACTTGACTCATTTCCGATAATTATGTTTTTCGTTTTTGTTTCTTGCTACATAAAAATGAGTTTTGCTGTCTGAGCAAATTTTATCTGGGTCTTAATGAAACTATGTGGTACCAAATATAAAATAATGGCCTTGTTTTTTATACCAGAGTAACAAAAAAAGGAAATTCTAGTACAGTCGGTCGGATGAAACTACCGAAATAAGGTAGGTACCTTAATAAATTGCTATTTTATGTTGGTACGGTAAAGATAATTTGACCATTTCGTTTCAGAATATCGGTAGGTACCTAATTCAAGAATTTAGTTAATGTTAATAAGACTTTTGTACATAACGTATTTGGTTTTGTTATTTTGTCCTTTTACGTTTCTAACTTACGATTTATTTCCATTTTCTTCTTGAATGAGTTTTTTTGCGATATTTAAGGATCTGAATATATGACCTACCTGGAGATGTTTGCTAGGCATGCTCGCTTTTATCTATATATAGTACCCGGCCACGGCCATATAAATTGATTTCATTTGTTGTATAAACCTAGTCTGTAGTGTAAATTATAAATAAAATAAATAAATAAGTATAAAATAAGTAATACGAGGAAAAGCCCATGAATGGTTTGTATCACACTTAAAGGATAGGGTACAATTAGTAGAAATTGAATATTTCGATAACAACACAAGTGAAATAATTAAATTGAGATCCGACAGTAAAGCAGTTAACGCGTCAATTCCTCAAGGGAGTGTGACAGGCTGCCTTTTGTTTCTTATATATATAAACGATCTTCCTAAAATTATAAACGGACCATGTGTACTATTTGCGGACGATATGTCTCTGCTCTGCCGGCTATCGCTGAAAACCAGCGCTGGGGCTCTGTCTCGCATGGGGTCGCAGTTTTATGCTGAGCGATGGCCGTTTTGCGTGGATGTGACGCATATTTTCCCCTGATTTGTTATTTACGTGTTTTTTTTATCTTTCTTTGCGTCATGTTTACCGCAAATAAACGAATTTTCTTTCTTCTTTCTTTTTCTTTCTCACCCCATGCCAGAACGATGACAACATAAACGCCAAATTAAACTCCCTTCTTTCTGCAGCTGTAAACTGGATGGATAACCATAATCTAAAAATTAACTCCAAAAAACAAAATTAATTACTTTTCATCCCCATCAAAAATCCCCATTAAAACTAAATTTCATTTTTAATCATGCAAAACTGGAACAAGTAAATGAATTTACTCTCCTCGGTTTGTCTATAGATACCCACATAAATTGGAAATCCCATATACAGAAAATAAGAGGAAAACTATCAAAATTTTCATATGCCCTACGCGAGATTAAAAAAACTACCAACTTGCAAACTGCACTTGTCATTTTCTATGCATATGCCCAGGCATGGCTCAGCTATGGGGTCATGCTGTGGGGCAACAGTACAGATTCACAAACCATTTTCATTTTACAAAAGAAGTTAATTTGAATAATAACCAACATAGAACAAACAGACAGCTGCAAACCACACTTCCGAAAACACAAAATACTCACACTTCCCTGTTTATATATCTTAGAATTATGTAAATTTGCCAGAAAATATCCAGATTTTAACACCATTTGCGAAGAAACACAAACAAAATAAGACTTTTCGACACAACAAAAACAAAATAAGCATACCTCAATCCCGTCTCAAAATACACTCAACCAGCCCTTTAGTTATGTCTATAAAAATGTATAATAAATTGCCAAATGACATTAGAGAAGTAAGCAAAACAAATATATTTATTAATAAATTGAAACAATTTCTGGAATCCAAGTCATACTACTCAGTAAAGGAGTTTTTAGATGACAAATCGAGTGCAAAATAAAATTATTCTTTCTCTCATACACCAAACATTATGAAATATAATATAATAAGGAATATAGGAAATCAAATATCAATATTAATACATAAATAATAAAATGATTTAATAATAATGAAAATACTTCTAAGAATTTAAATAATAATTAGGTACCTATATTATTCTTATGCAATACATAAAATTAAAATCCCTAATATACTATACCTGTATACACAAACCTAATAATATACAATATATACATAATTATACACCCAATTAAACACATCTTCATTTCAATTTCACACAATTTATAATAATATTGAATTGCTACTTAAATAAAATAAAATTCATTTAATTCAGGCAAAACCCATACAACATCTAACAAAATGTAACTAAACTGCAACACACAATAGAACAAAACCAATAGAATAAAAATAATGTCAATGCAATTAAAATAGGTTCACATAACAAAATTTACAAAATTCAAATAAAAGTAAAATGTCAAATTCAATTAAAATAAACGAATGAGTAATCAGATTAAGTGCCCTGGCTATACATGTCTGTCACAGCATTGTCGTACGTAGGGGCAGTCAAATCGCTCAGCGATCATTTTCAGGACAGTATTGGAGCTGGCCCGCACCCTGCGCACTAAGGACGCGCACCGCTTGCGCATGGTGGCGTGAAAACAGTCGGTGCTTACTTAGCCCTCTTCCTCTCTCCTAATTTTGCTGTGCGCGACAGAGTCCATATTGATCTTTTACTTTGTTATACTATCTATGTAATACATATGGAATGCAATAAAGAATTGAGTATTGAGTAAGTTTCAAAAAACTGTAACCCGACTACGGAAAAATAAAAGTGATTTAAAAAGTACGAAATAAGAAAATATTTTAGACAGAAATCAAGATATAGGTACAAAAATGGTCAAGGTAAAGCCGTTGTTGCATGCCATTATAATTTTAAAGGTGTTTTTGGCACCAACATGGTATACAGGCATGCGGCTTTTCGCTCCCGTAAACCTAATATTGCAACTTTCATCGAAATCGTTAGAGCTGTTTTCGAGAAGATGTTTACAAATATATATATACAAATTTTGCTCATTTAATAGTATAGGACTAAGTAGTGCTTTATTATTCCTAAATTGTACTAATATGGACTGTAAAAGTTCTCTAAACTAATATTTTAAAGAGAAAAGATTTGATTGTTTGTTTGTAATGGATAAACTCAAAAACTACTTAGCCAATTTTAAAAATTCTTTCACCTATAGAAAGCTATATTATCAGCGAGTAACATGGGCTCTATTTTATCGACTTCCACGCGAACGAAGTCGCGGACAGAAGCTAGTCTGAAATAAAAGTTATATTATTATTTTCTTTTTGTCTCTGCTTTTTATAATCATAATTGCTTACAAGAGGTGTATAAGGATTCAAGTGTAGAACGTGGTCCATTAAGGTTAAACTAGTCGCGGGCTCGAATTCACTGGTGACCTTGGTCAAAAAGCAGCCTGGGATCGTGTCCGACAGAGATAGTATCAGTGATGAGCAGTTAGACGCTAGTCTACATGCACAATGTCTAGTTCGCACTCACATAAATCCCGTTCCGAACTATTTTAGTGAAACGAGCGCTTAGAAAATTACGAAAAGTCCTTTGGAAAATCGAGTTTTATGACAAAACCACTGCATAAATTAATTACAAATATAGTTTATTGAACTCTTCGATAGTTAAGCTTTGTCGGTGTTGCCTTTTTTTTGGAGATTTTATACTTCTTTTATTACTTATTTACGCCCAAAGTTGCTTTAAATTTAGCAAGAAAAACGAATCTCTGTGGGCTCATAACTTTTTAATGGCTTTTTATTTTACTATTCTGTTTCCGCACAGACTATATTAATAATGAGACAAAAAGATATCATTTTTAACTTTGGATGTACAATGTTAAACAGTGGAAAAATAACTTTAATAAAAGGTGGCTCTTACCCCCTTTTATTAAAGTTATTTTTCGAGAATTTTTCATGAATATTCAGAAAAATGCGGGCCTTAGCTTAAGACAAGTCATAAACCTATACTAGCTTTTTTTTGGGTGGTAAATTATCAAATAACTTCTCCCGCTCTGTGCGGAGCGGGAGGGCGTGTCAGACTCTTACTGACTAAAACCCACCCGTGTTCCTTCAGTTGCCATGTTGCCGGGGGCCACGATCTCCCTTTCGGACTTCTTCGCAACTATACCTAAACATAAGATTACGCTTGTACACCCCAGGGGTAGTGAGAGCTGCATGGTGTACACAGATTTCACCAGTAATGTTTAAGTTCGAAGAATGTTAATTTTAATTAATGTTTGCTTATTTGCAGTCTTACTAACAAAACTACTTCAAAAATAACCACACCTCAGACCAAATAAAAAACAAAGACAGCGCTGCGAATAATACAGTGAAGCATGCTAAAACTACACCTCCGCTCTGTGCATACACGCTCATACGCATACATTTACACCCATTTACAATCAAACTACACCTCACTAAGTGCACACATGTTTACGAAACCAGCCTCACGTCACCGTTGACAGCGCTGTGTCTTGGTTTTTTATTTGGTCTGAGTTCCACACTTGTTCCATTCGGTATTAATCTCACTGCGATATTACATTGTTGAGAACTTTACACACGCCCCACGGAAAGGTAGAAGTTTGATATTTTTTAAACAAAATTATTTTCTATTTACCGGAGTAGGTAGGTGCAAATAATTAAAGTTACAACCGAGTAGATACCTACTCGTATCTATAAAACGATTAGGATGGAATGCTAATTACCTACCTACAGTAAGTAATTAAAATTACAAAAAACAATCATCAATTTAAAGATCACTTGCTGAGAAAAGTCATTGTAAAGAAGATGTTTGCCTTTTTTTAATGAGGGTGCTAAAAAAAAAACACTGGCCGTTTCCTCACAAAAATACTGAGATGCCATTTGTCTACATTTTTCAATACATTTTTTTATTTCGTTAATGGCTGCCGCCAGTAACATTAATGTTGATGTCAAGTTGAGTTGTCAAATATTTTTTTATTTGAATAAAAACTCATTTGACAACTCAACTCAAAAAATGCAAGGAAATAGTGCATCAAATACCTTGGAATAAAAGGTATTTGCAAAACCAGATCTAACCAAAGTAATAATAAAACCTAGAAAGTACTATTGGAAAGTGAAAAGCCTCTCTAAAGTTGTATCGAAACGACGTGTGCTTTTGTTCATAATCGTTGGGAAAAAGCGGTGAATGCAATTTCACTTAGCGAGCAATATTAAACCGTTGCAGCGGAGATAAAAGCTGCATCTAGATTTGTGTAGTTTCTATACACAATGGTAACTGTTGGCCTTTTTGCGTGTATACAATGGTCCATTCGTAGCCACTTCGACGTCCATTTGCAAATAAACCAGTACCCTAATTGCGTAATACAACATATCATAGCATATCGTCTATTGCTTCATAAGTTGGAAAAAAAATCTGCTCAACGACGTAAATAATGCAATGAATGTTGTTGAACTGTCAAAATGAAACAAATTAGGCATAATTGTTTTCGAAAATATGTTACGCAATTAGGGTACAGTTTTATTCGGGCATTTAAGTTAAGCTCTTAATCACGTACCTACAGTTAGCCGTCTTAATAGTGTAAAAACTATTTAAGTTAGTATTCTTTATCAAATATTTGCGTGTCTAAATTGACATGTCTTCGTACCACGTAATCCGCATCTGAAGTGAAAATAACGCTCTAAAGTTCAGAATTTTTGGGGACGTGACGCTTTTTTTTACTTACGAGTACCTATTAGCTTTCAATGTTCATATAAAGTTATAAACTATCTAATAACATAAACGCACACAAATACAAGAACATACTAACTAACAAACAAACAACACACAACTCACCAATAAATATTAACCACAGATCCGAGTCACACACTCAAGTCCAGCACACTTATTGGCGGCCATTTGTCGTATTTTAGCGGGAACCCTCGGGACCTCAATTCTTGACTCTTGTCTGAGAACAAGAGCCTTTGACGAACGAGCGAAGATTTAGCGTAATTCTAGTGTGAGTATTGTGATTTATATCTGAGATCAGTGACGATTTTTGACGGTGAAAGGGAGCATGATGGGAGAAGTGGCCAAGGTGTGTTGTGACGTAACCACTTTTATTTTATTATATTCGTTTTAATGCATATTTCCACATTCAAGTAAGGTTCAGATCTACTCAAATGTTCAAAAGAATGTATTAGCTAAATTACAAAACTAACAGACAAAATACCATTTCACAAACAACAAAAGTTAATAGACGCTTTACAAAAATGTTAATGAAAGCTACACCATAAGAACAAATAGGAGCTTAGTCGCACCAGCAAAGCCATTACGATATTGGAAAAACAAACGATGCGTTCGAATTTTGAAAATAACTGAAGCCTTCCACGTTCGAATTTGAATGTAAAACGGTTACATTCCATGCATTTCGGATCCAATGTCCGAAGTCCGAATGTTTCAATTTCGAGACGGAACGAGAGGGACGTTGGACGTAGGACGTGAACCCTTTTCTCATAAAGCCCTCTTATATTGAGTTGCATCGTCACTGGCGGGTAACTAAACGACCCTCTACGTCCAAGTTATTCGTAACATGTTGCCAGTCACCAATAAAAATGCAGATTGCTGGAACAAGGCACTCTTGAAGTTGTTTGTTTTGATTATCCTCCACGTCGTACAAATGTATGAATAATGTAAAGAATATTTCAGTACATTTTGATAGATTGGCTTTATGCAGCCTTACTACGGTTAAAGCTAAAATGGCGGGGCACTTGTTTTACCGGGTTTGAGGATTATTTGGGCAATTTGTCAAAGTTTATGGTAAGGTATAACAAAAAAATTGGGGGCATTAAGTTTTGCATAATTCGGCAATCTTTTTTTGGATTGGAGCCTTGAGAAAAACGGGAACCTATATTATCATTTTTGTTAAAAAAACAAGAATAGTTCTTTATTTTCACAGAAAGTAGGTACAAGTTACAGATTTTGAGGTAGTGTAAACAGTTTAAGCTATAATGATAGAGACTCACTCAATAAAATATTATTAACACATTCAATCAAATCAATACAAGTTTACCATGTCAAGATGAAATCTATACTTAATATACACCGTGAAATTTGAATCACAGTTTTGCTAGAACAAATGTTGTTCAGACCATGGTCTACTACCATTCTACAGCATCCAATTAAAAAAAAAAACATAATTGGTTTTTGAAAAAACACAAAAAAGACAAAGTTTAAAATGTCAAATTATAAATTCATCAAGTTCGAGGTCAATACAATTAAATTAAAATGATTATTTAGTACAAGTCAGGTCAGTCACAAAAGCCCATATTTGGACAACTACAGAGCATAAACACGAACAACAAATGTTGTAATGTCGTAATGAGCGTCTCAGACATCTGTACAAATTATGCCTAGTGTACCCCCAGTCCCCAATTATATTCAGTTTACCGTAATACGTCACAGAATACAGGATGAAACCTTCACAGACAGGATGTCCTTTATGTGTGAATAGTTGGGTATTTCCTAAGACATATACATACGAGTACGTCCTACGTGTATATTATCTGGTCCGGTCCCTTAATATTTCGTAAGTGTCACTTTGCCCTCAGCTCGTAATTGGTTTAGACATGCTAAGCCCTAATAGGCTTTGACAAAAAGTTGTTTTATGACCATAAGAGCTTTAGGTGAAGTTATTGCTAAAACACTGCTATGTAGACCACAAAATAACCTTGGTAAAGGACAATAGTAGAGTCCAATTATAAGGCTTAGTTACAATGTCGTTGTTTATTACAACTAGGGCTGCAATCACTTATCAACTAGGGCGGCCCCGGACAAAAACTTCAAATACCCCGGACATTTGGGAGAAAAGAAGATTTGTCCCCGGACGCCCTCGGATTTTTTTACAATAAAATAAAACCATCGTAAAGTATCATATAATTTTTTTTTATTAATAGAAAATCAACTTAAGCCTTAACAATACAAATAAAAGGCTTAATTTCCTAACTAATTGTACTTAGGATATTCTCTATATGAGTTAATAAAGGTAACAAAAATAACGTTTGAGTTTTAAATTAAAAAAAAAACTGTTGAGAGCACATGCGTATATTTGCCGCGCGTCGAATTTTTAACTTTAATAATGCTTTAATTTATTGCAAATAATTCAATTAATCGGATTTCTCCTGAAACAAATTGTTTAAAGACCCCGCCCGGACGTTCCCCGGACGCTCTCCAAACTAGGACAAATCCGGGGAAACCCGGACGGATGGCAGCCCTAATTACAATCCACACGCGAAATTCAATAATAGTATGTTGTATTGTATATCTGCCCTATTTTCACTGCAGTGATTTATACATGGCGATATTATTAACTGTGGATACTTTAGATATCTTGGTATTTGATCGCTCGCTTTGCATCAGACAATCCTGTCCCTACTTTGCCGACGGCACAACATGTAATACGACAAAAGTCACTTTGAAATAAAGTCTTTTCAAATAGGAAATAGTCTTGAGATAAGTTCGTTATATGCAACTCTTGGGGATAGTTAATTGATTCAGGCGTGACCTTGCGGAAATCCATTATACTCGTAAAATACAATAGACGTTGTTATATTTAGTAACCTGTTCCACTTAACTATTCCTAAAGAGCCATAAAAAACCTTGTAAGAAATCGACACGTGTTTCACCTTTCAACGAGGCGCGCTCGGTGTGGTAACACGCCGTGTTTGGGTTCGCGACAAGTCAATCGTCATCCTGATGATGACAACGTTTGTTGTATTTTTTTACTCTTGAGGACTGAAAAATAACGACATTTTCATAAAGTTTTAAACAGTTTTCCATTTAGAAATATGTTTAAACTTGATGTTTATCTAATAGCCGTTTAATAAATCCCTGCCCTAACCATAAATATACAAGGTACAGGCACATATAAAATTGCTAATTACACCAATCAATGATGATTTTCCTTGCGCTGTAACATGGAAGGTCCTACCGCTGCCGGCGCAAATTTAAGTAAACGAGATCAACAGATTAAACAGGAGGGTGCCACACCCCAGCAGTTAACTGTTAACGGGAATGTTCACAGCTCTGGCGGATACCAACCTTTGCCGGGCAATTTAGATAATATCTAGCGAACGGTTAAGTAGGTAATTTGGTTGACTTGAGGTTTGTTGCTTACATGTTGTTTGTTTTTTTTTTTTTGCTTAGCTGGTCTTCGGGTCACAGCAACTGTGTAGATGGTTATACTTTTTAGTGATAATAATGGTTTAAGGAAGCAATGTTATTTTTAACCGACTTCCAAAAAGGAGGAGGTTATATGTTCGCAGCGTATGTCTTTTTTTTTTTTTAATGTATGCCCGCCGATTTCTCCGTCATTTTTTTTCTTTTTTTGTTTGAAAGGGTATGCTCTGAAATTGGTCCCATATAAATTTTATTAACTTTGCTTGGGTGGTTTTTGAGTTAGCTACAATAATACGTATTTTTTCCCACTTAGTATGTAGATGATATGATAAGTTCCTGTCACTGTTAGCAGGTAGTGGTATTCGAATGCGTATGGGGTAGGTACCACAATTAAAAAGTGAAAAATAAAAACTTACAAAAAAAAAACAGTGCTTCCGAAATTAAGGTTATTTTTCACTTTCTAGTGTTTTTTTTAGAAGTCGGTTGTTTTTTTTGTAAAAAGTTTTTATACAAGGATATTCACTTAAGACAATAAATTCATGTACAGGATTCTCTTTCGATCATTTAGCTGTTTCTTCTTCCAAGCATTACCTTCGGTCAGTAAGAATACTGTAATCTGCATTCGCAATTTATTTGCCAAACATGTAAACAAACACGAGTTTTAGGAAAAACAACTAAGTTTTAAAAATATGAAGTTGTAGCGCAAATTGAACCTTATGTGTAGGACATAAGGTTCAGTTTGCGCTACAACTTCATATATTTTAAACTTTTTCAAGAGTAGTCTAAAGTCAACTTTATTTATACTTCCATAAACTTGATGTTTGTTTAATTGGAAATAAAATCAATTGGAAACGAGGTTATAAATAGACCTTAGTGGCACATTGAACTTTACGTAATGGCCACATTTCAGCAGCGATTGCACCTCTGTCGTTGACAGACCGGCGAATGCTGACGTTAGCCGGTTAATTTAGATAACGTCCCTCAACGCACCTGAATGAAAAAGGTATTTACGAGGGTAAACAGGTTGTACGTGACAAAGTGACCGGGAAAAATGGGAAATGTAAAAAAAACAGCTTTTTTTGCCGCCGTCAAAAACCTGGGTTTATTTTGCATAAAGGTATCGGGGATGTTAGTCAGCGGTCACACTTGAGATTAGAATAACAACAGCGCTTTTTTGTATCAAATCCCCATAAGATAACGCGTTTTAACGTGTGGGGACTTTTACGCTGTGCGTGTGCTGGTATTGTACGAAATACATGTTTCTTCGAAAGAAAGAGAAAAAATATGTTTATTTCGCACATACTTAAAGGCAGACAATGGTGCCGATTCCCTTGTTCACAAACTAAACTAAATTTAAGTTCAGTGCATCTTTTTCTTTCTATTTCATTAAGAAAAGGACAGAAGATAAATTTTAGTTTAGTCCTGTCAAATTAATCAGCGCCTGTCACTACTCCATACAAGTTTAGACGTTAAAAACTTGCCTACTAAAATTACGTAATTTACGTCAAGCGCTGATTAATTTGACAGGACGTGGACAGGACTAACCTAAAATTTATCTTCTGTCCTTTTCTTAATGAAATAGAAAGAAAAAGATGCACTGAACTTAAATTTAGTTTAGTTTGTGAACAAGGGAATCGGCACCACTATATTCTGCAAAATAAAAACAAAAAAATATACGTTCTTAAAAAGGAGGGATGGGTGCCTCACGGCTGCACTACAGGTCCAGTTCAGCAGAAATGCCAAACAACTAGTGTGTGTGTAGTGTATTTACGTCATTCAACAAATAAATAGTAAACATTTAAAAAGAGAAATTATGTTTTCTTTTTTCAAATTGTGTCACAATTTCTAACAAACAACATTTTGCATAGACTAAATTGAAAAGGCTCTAAATTGAAAAGTTCGTTGATTGGGACAACAAAATAATAGAGGAAGAGTTTATTTCGCTCTGTTCCACGGTTTGAATGATAACCGACGTGAAAAACCAATAGTTCACTGAACTGGTTCTGAATTTGCTTATTTAAAAAAAAAAAAAAAACCACATATGCTTGTGTTTATCATGTTTGAAACAGTGTATGCTTCGACGAGTTACTGATTGACTCTTTGTCTGACATTCACTCTTATTTTGCCTTTCTTCCTGTGAATTTAGTAAAATTTTCGTCATGGGATTAATCGGGTATGTTCGCGGACGCGCAAACTGACGGCTTCGCTGCGATCAGCATCCCCGTTGTACAGAGTACGTGCCAGCTCCAACAGTCTCCTGGGTGTCATTGCTAACAAACTGGATTGTCCTATCTTTCATTATATAAGCCACCTATAATGTACCTGTTAATATAACTCGGTTGTTGAAGCCAGAATGTTTTGTAAAATGCTAATAAGGTTGTAAGAAAATTGTTACTAGTTAATGTTAAGAAGTCCATGGTACAGACACCAGCACATCAAGCTACTACAATCTGTCAAATTTATTTAATCGATTTTCAACTTTATCGCTGACACTTAAGGTTCAAAGTTGATTGGGAAATTTTGACAGTTTCGGGTAGCTTGATGTGCTTGGCGTCTGTACTTGAAAATAAATGTTTTATCATTATTTTCCTTTATTTCATTTAAATACTTATAAATTATATTTTTAAATATTGGATCATAGAAAATATAAAAATGTAAAAGTAGTAGTCCACCGGTATCGGGAACAGGGTCCAAGCTACCAGCGCGGCGGTCAGGGTTCCGGAGAGAGGAACCTCCTGACAATGCGAGCCGTGTCCAGGAGTTTCGCTTTCTGAATCAAGCCCTTGATCCAGCTGCCCAACGAGAGCCTCTTTAGGTGTTGGTCGAGGGTCTTGGCGATTAAGCTTGGCTGTCTCGACTATCGGCACAATGATCGCTGAGTCCACATCCCACATGTCGACAACCTCGCGAGCTAAGTCATGATACTTGATTTGTTTATCTTTTTCGGCTTTCACGAGGTTCCCGTCATGCGGGACCGTTATCATTATTATTATTAAAATAATATGAATGTAGAAAGCTAGTAAATCTGTTTTCAGTATGCATTTTTCATACACACAAAAAAACTTGCTACAAAACTAAGACGTGGTAGAATCTTGAAAATTGTGAATGAATTTTAAAATTAAAATTCTTTTAACCAACTTTATATTAGTCTCAAAGAGAATAGTGAACGTACAAGTACAAGTTTGTAGTTCATCTCTTAAAGTTTTGAGGTATGTGTACTTGCTGCTTTTACGAAAAAATGCACGGTTTCAGTTCTAGCCAATTATATTATGTTCTACAGTCTCACCCTCCCTCCGGCCTAACGTTCGAATAACTGATCGTATTCAATTTTTGGAGCCAGCATATCAAATGACGAACAATGACGTCACTTGATTTTCTTCAAACATGGCCGACTGGTTTCAGACAGACGTGAAAACCAGTTATTTTCAAATGCATTCATTGAATGAATGCAATTGCTTTTGCGTGCATTATTTATTTTCCCATCTTATATATTTTTTTTTCTTTACTTAGTTCTGAAGTTCCGAACCGAACTGTCAAAGTTATTTTGGTACACCTGCAATATGAAATCCAAATAAAAGTGCTGAGACAAGAGTAAAAAAAACTTGCTGTACGTTCACTGAAAGAAAAGAAGAATTAATTACGTTCGATAAGGTAGTGTATTTACATAACAAACCGTTTGGCTTACAGCCCAAAACATTTAAAATGTCTATTCAATGGACATTTATTGCTGGCAGAAAAGTGATGCACATTTACTTCAGTTGTCAATTTTCTTTTACCAACAAAAATATATCCACATCCAGACAAACTGAAATAAACTACTAACACAATTCCTCTAAAAGATTTCTTAAGGCGTCAAATATAAAATGGAGAATAGTTTCAACCGTTGTTCCTGCTCTAACTTATAGGCCTACCACACGCTCAAGCTTCACCACAGTTAGGCCTGCGCAGGCTTCTCGCATGAAAAAACTGTACACGGACGGCGTTACCACACGGCACAGTTAAGTACGCGCAAGCCACAGTCTTGTCGAAATCGTCGGCGTAGAGACATGTTTCATAATGAAGAACTATTTCTTCTTTCTCCTTTAATAAACCATGTTCCTCTTTCATTTTATTTATCATTTTTTCGTAGACATGCCCTAGTTCTTTTTATTTCGATCGGAATAATCCTTCGATTTAATTTTCCAGAGTGCAGGCAGAGATTTGTATAGACTTATTAATTCAGACATGAACACGCGATTGTGCGAATGCAAATCGGCTATTTTTATTTAGGGTTCTATACGTCAAAAGAAAAACGGAACCCTTAAGTATACGATCTCTCGTGTGTCTGTCTGTCAGTCCGTCTGTCACAGCCAATTTGCTCCGCATCTAATGGATCGATTAAGTTGAAATTTGGTACATATATGTATTTCTGTGACCCAAATACGGATGTGTAACGTAAATAAATGAATTTTGAATGTGGCGGTCACTTTTAGGGGAAAATAAAAATTACAAACTGTACCATGTGACATATCAAATGAAAGGGCTTATTGCGAGGATCTCAAAATAATTTATTTTTATAATTTTAAAATAAATACATTTCAATTTATTTAAGAAAATAGATGAAAATTTACCATTTACCTTATCTTCGAAACTACTGTGCCTAAAATTTGAAAAAAAAATACAGAGAATGGTTCTTTAGTTATAGATTACAGGAAAACCTATAAAAGTCTATGGTCTTAAAATAACATGGTAAATCTCTGAAAATTGTGACTACAAATTTACATTTGCAGTTGGAATGTATGGGAGTACATGTTTTTCAACTACAATGTTAAGTTTGTATTTGGGATAAATTCACCCTTACTACGGAACCCTTCATTGTGCGTTGTCCGATACGCATTTAGCCGGTTTTGAATGTCGGAAGACCACGTATTCACCGAACGACGACTAACCTAGACTGCGGCTTGAACACTGAACGCCCAACCACACGCACAGGCAAGTACGCGCAGGACGGGCTTGCGCAGGCAAAATTTCAAACAAGTCGAAAAGTGCGCAGTCCGCGCCGTGGGGTTTGCGCGTCGTACAGTTTTACCAACCACACGCTCAGTGTTCTGTGTACAAGCCGGCCTGCGCAGGCAAAACTGTGGTGAAGCATGAGCGTGTGGTAGGCCCATTAGTTTGGTAAACTTGTAACTTTGTTTGTCGTCGGCACAAACTTCAGTGTTCGGATTACCCGTGTTGGTGTTGCCACTTTACTATGAGATCGTTATAAACTATTTTGGGCTTGTAATGCGAGCGCTGGCAATAAATTGACATAGTTTTTAAGAGTGGAAAGTTTTATAGTTTTTGTCATGATTTTCAACAAGAAATGGCACTTAAAGAAGTACCTACAGTTTTCGAAATCTCACATATTATTAATTTATTACAGTACGACACAACTTAGATGTAACTTTGAAAATTTGCATTCATTCATTTCAATTTTACAATGTATTTGGTTATATGACTTTACAAGTTATTGCGTTTGAATCGTGTATCGCACGGCTGAAATATCTATATCAAATTGTGAAATATGTAATTTGTTTTTTTCAAAATTTTAATCCGTGTTATCTCCGAGTAAAAGACAATACAAAATGACGTTTCTCCGGGTAACCCCGCCTTAAGTAGTAATAAACATGATGATTTTAAAGGCGCATTCAGTTCGGATGGTGATCGGTTTTACGAATTTTGCCGATGCCACATCCAAGTTGTGTCGTACTATAATAAACTTGTGGAATTAATAAAAATAGCATTATTTTCAGATGTCGTATTATTATGATTGGATATAGGCATTCCACATAGACTTGCAGTACATTTGCTTCTATCAAGTCTGATAGAACCACTTAAAATCAACGTCAAAAATCCAAAAATACCACCTGCATTATCAGAATAATTTAAAATCGCTTGTACAATTTAAATTATAAAGTTAGTCTCGTGATACGTGATGCTAATTCAGAACATCAGACTGTCAGACAAACTGATGTGCTACAATTATGTTTAAATCGCGGCCATTAAAGGTAATGTGAGACTGGAGTCGGTTCTAATCACGTCTACTTATGAGACAGGGGGATTATCCATGCTCTTATCTTTCACGGAATTGAATACTAAGTGGCGTAGTCAGTTGACTAGCTTTTGCAGGGATGTTCCATGTTCAGAGGTGTAAATCCTAGCAATGATACTTGCGTTCTCGATGCATGTCACGTTCTAAATCATCCATGGATGTCATAGTTCACATCGATAGAACGCATGTAACTCCTACTAATATTATACAGGGTAGCAGGGACATCGACGCGAAAACAGTTACCATGGATTCAGTACATGATTCTGAACCCACCTGCGTTGAAATTTTTCGTCGGTTATTAAAATAAAAATCTGCTGTTCTATACATCTTGACCGCGTAGGTATTGCATTTTTCTATGAAACAGCAGATTTTTTTAAAATAGCCGACGAAAAATTTCACCGCGGTTCAGAATCATGTACTGAATCCAGTAACAGTTTTCGCGTCGATGTCCCTGCCACCCTGTAATTTATGTAAAACTTTGTATGTTCAGCCGTTTTTGCGTTACGGATTTAGATGAAATTTGGCACATAGATAGTTTATAACCTGGTTTAACACATATAATACTTTTTATCCCGATAGTATGTTCCCGTGGGATGATTTCTGACTTCCACGCAGGCGAAGCGACGGGCGAAAGCTAGTAGGAAAATAATGTACACTTTATTCGATGTTTTTAATTCATTTTGCAGGTAATAAGTGTGCAATAAGCTATAGCCCTGAGGAACTGCAAAATAGTTGAAAGTGGCGTCCGTGTGGGGACATACAGGGCTAACGTGCCATCGACACAGCCGACGTTCTAATTCGATTTTGCGTAGGTATTTAATAGTAGTTTATGAAACTGTTGCATAATAAGGGGTATTAACACTTGAGTGTGTGTTTAAAAACCGAGCCGTAGTCGAGGTTTTTAATAGTATCACACGAATGTTTTAATACCTAGTTATGTGGGATTGAAACAAATACTAAATAAAAGATCAAAGTTAAAGATCAAGAATAAATTTAAAAATCCCACAAAATTCAGTTGGTACTACAAAACAAATGAATGTCGCCTGCACCAGCATATCACCGCACATGCGCTACAGCGGGTGCTGCTGTCCCCCGCCAAAAGTTGATGTAAACTCTTTGGTGATATTAACGTCTTGGATTAGCGCTGTATCTTAACAGAAAAAAAATGTTTTTTATCACATCTATTCAAAAAGAGCTAATTCGTTCTTCGTAAACAGGGACTAAAATAGCTTTTTAATCCCTAGGGATTAAAAGTGATTTGAACTTGGAATGTGGATATTGTTAGTAAAAGTTCCGATTACCAAAGAGATCAAACACGAACATTGTATGAACAAGTAACAGGTTGGCAAGAGAGAGAAAGTGTGAATTTGGTCAAAATGAAAATCCAAGATGGCGGCTTAGAAAATTTTCAAATTTTTTGTCTTTGGTGTCGTTTTCATAGTTTTCGAGGGTGCTAAAGCCGATAGTGAGGTCAAAATGTAAATCCAAGATGGCGGCTCTGAAGATTTTCAAATTTATCATCATGGGTATCGTTTTCACGGTTTTTAAGGGTGCTAAAGCCGATGGTGAGGTCAAAATGAAAATACAAGATGCAAAAATTTTAAAATTTTTCGTCATTGGTATCGTTTTCATGGTTTTTAAGGGTGCTAAAGCCGACGGTGAGGTCAAAATGAAAATCCAAGATGGCGGATGCAAAAAAATTCAAATTTTTCGTCATGGGTATCGTTTTCATGGTTTTTAAGGGTGCTAAAACCGATAGTGAGGTCAAAATGAAAATCCAAGATGGTGGCGGCGAAAAATTTAAAATTTTTCGTCATGGGTATCGTTTTCATGGTTTTTAAGGGTGCTAAAGCCGATGCTGAGGTCAAAATGAAAATCTAAGATGGCAGCTAAGAAAATTTTCAAGTTTTTCGTCATGGGTGTCGTTTTCATAGTTTTCGAGGGTGCTAAAACTGATAGTGAGGTCAAAATGTAAATCCAAGATGGCAGCTGCGAATAATTTAAAAATTTTCATCATGGGTATCGTTTTCATAGTTTTCGAAGTTCTTAAGTCTATGTGAGGTCACAATGTAAATCCATGAAGGGGGCAGTGATTTTTTTTAAATTTTACTTGTGAAGGAACTTTGTTCCTGACGGGGGTCGGATCATACACGTTTTTTTTTCTCATAGAGGGTGATAAAAAGTAGAGTGTTCACCTCGGGAGCAACACTATTTTAAGCTCGAGTGGCGTACTTTGAATCCCTCGCTGCGCTCTGGATTCAAAGAAACACTCTCGCCTTAAAAATTGTTCTTTGCTCCCTTGGTAAACAATCTACTATTATAGTATTATTTTGTTAGAGAAAAAGTGTTATAATATGATTCTATTTTTAAATTTCGGTATTCTGTTTATAAAGTATGTCAATTTAACTCGTTTTGAAGTTCAGAATTCGAATATTACGCTATGTGAGTAGATAAAAAGTCTTTTTGGAACAACTCCTCATTATTGAATACGTGTTCTGGTTTTTCATTCGACATTTGGTAACTATATTGCTAAGCTTTAAGGCACTTTGTCCTCGTGTACTAAAATTAGATTCCGTTTTTAGTTGAAACCTTTTGGGAGATATTCCAGACATAGTCGATAGGTTTTATGTGATTGGCCTATAAAAATATTGTTCAAAGACTGCCAGAACGTTAATAGATTTTCTCTTTACTGAAATATAGATTCGGTTTATCCATTCTATTCGTAGGAATAAAATTTTCAATGAAACACAATCATCCGCTTAAAAAGGACCTTACCTTTTACTTCAACGTTTCAGATTTCCAATAAATCCATCTAACGGTAACTGAATGCTGTACAGTCTGACTATGTTATTAATGTCCCTCGGGAATCATCGCATTTCCGAATAAAAACGGATGCTAATTTTACATGTCCATCAATTATTAGATTTATCGTGTATAATCATATGAATTCAGAACAATACATTAAATTTCCAAATTCAAATTATTTCATTTCACATAATGGGACTTATGAAACGTCAGAAGCTAGGTACACGGTTCCAATTGGTCGTTTCCTATGGAGAAAAGCCGACAAGAAACTCCACGGTTACTCTTTTAAAAATGATTGGCTTTTACAATACTTTATTGTTGTTTTGTTTTGATTTTCGTATGAGTTATATAGAGCTGTAAAACCTTTTTCGTGTCTGCGACTTTAGCAGCTTTCCTCCCATTTTTTAAATAAATTACATTAAGTTAAAAGAGTATTAACAACTCAATATACTTCCAAGTCGATTGAGAGCGTCCGGTCAGCACCAAGTTCAAAGGGCAACTGATAGAAATCCGATGAATGACGAAACACGAAGTTTGCTGAGGGACATTAAGAAAATATTTATACTGTACATATTTGATCCGCCGTAGGTGCATTGCGAACTGTAAGGAAAACTGACTGTAATGCAATATCGACAAACAAGTTGGTCGATATTGCTTAATCTGCTACATTCGGAGCTGATCTTCCTATAAAATACGTCTGTTAGATATTTCCTGTAGGTTATTTGGAAATAGAAAGGCGAATATTTAGAAATACGTGTTAACTTCAATAGAGTCTCGGAGCAATGTGTGAGAATTTGGTGCGTTGTACTTTGTAGTCGTGTCTTTTTTTTTTGTGTCGTGAAATTATCAAATAACTTCGTCCGCTCTGGGCGGAGCGGGAGGGCGTGTCAGACTCTTACTGACTAAAACCCACCCGTGTTCATTCGGTTGCCCTGTTGCACGATTTCTCTATCGGTTTTCTTCGAACCCCCAGCAGGCATTGGCCCTAGCGGACCCCGTCAATTCTGCTGACATCTCTTTGAGGCGCGCGTGGATCACAACGCGCCGTCGACCCGGGCCTGGTCCTTATCGGACGGCGAGCTACCCATTGCTCACCGGCCGCAAGCCCGCGTCTATGGTGGCCGGAAATCGCCTCGCGATTCCCGACGCCCTGGGCGTCTCCTCTTACGGAGGTTAGGGGCGTGAGGGCGCACGGTGGCCGGAAATCGCCTCGCGATTCGCGACGCCCCGGGCGTCTCCTCCTACGGCGGTTAGGTGCGTGAGGGCGCGAAATTTGCCTCTCTCTCACGCGTTCCGCCTCCTCCTTCGCGAGCATTACCGCTTCGCAGAAGGAGGTGACGGCCTGCCATTTCCTCTCGCTCCGTACCATGGCCTGAACCAGGGCCGGACGCGAGAGATCACCACCGCCGATCGCCTCCACGAGGACACGGCGATGCTCCGCCCAAGCCGGGCAGACCTCCACCGTATGTTCCACCGTGTCCTCTGGGTGATCCACACAATGGTGACACCCGGGCGTTTCCTCCCGCCTTATCCTGAACAGGAACCTCCCGAAACAGCCGTGTCCGGTGAGGACCTGCGTCAGGCGGAAGGTGAGGACGCCGTGGCGCCTCTCAAGCCACTCCTCAAAGAGGGGTCCTATCGCCGCAATTGTGGCGTGCCCAGCGCTGGGTTGCGACAATCGCACTCTCCATGACGCCATGAGATCCCGCCGGAGCTTTGTCCGCTGTGCCGCGATTTCTTGCGCCGCGGTTTCGCCTCCTCGCGTCACTCTCAGATGTGTGCGAGGACCTTTGCCTCCAGATCCCATGGCGGTAATCCGGCAAGGAGGCTCGCCGCCTCGCAGGAGACCGTGCGGTATCCTCGGGCCAGCCGGATGGCCATGACCCTCTGGGACGCGTTCGACTGGCGGACTGGCCGCAGCCACAATGAACGCGCCCACACCGGTGCCCCGTAAAGGGCCATGGACCGCACGACTCCCGCATAGAGTCTTCGGCAGGAGGCGTTTGGATCCCCTAGATTGGGCAGGAGCCGCTTCAAGGCAGCCCCAGCCCGCTCCAGTCTGGGAGCCAAACGTCGGAAATATTCGACGAAATTCCACCGTCGTGTCTGTCATCCTAATCACAGGAAAAGCGACTGTTTTTTTATTGCCTCCCCGTAGTTAAACAGTAATATTATCTATTGCAAAAAACAGTGGCACTCCGGGAGTGCCGACAGAAGTGAAAAATTTAACAAGATTGCCTTGGTGAAAAAAAATACTTGTATAGAACATTGATCCGTAACGTAATATAAATAAAGAGCACAATCGCGTTAACAAAAATGAGGTTTCGGTAACGGTGTCACGAGTTCAATTGTTTTTTCCCATCTCAAAAATGCCCAACGCGCCTAAAGAAGTTTTCACTTCACAAACTACTTCTGAAACATAAACCCTTTAATTACAAATCGTACTATAATCATTGCCTTGGTTTAGGTCTACATTAAAATCTGATTTCGAAATACGAGTTTGTCAGTCGCCGATCAAATTGTTTTGATAAGCTTTTCAGAAATCCGATGTTAAACCAAGTTTTGCAATAAGGATAGAACATGTTATCTTTGATGTTCACTGTACCAAGTAATACAGTAATACAGTGTCAAGATTCGTCGCTCGATGAAAGTCCTAAGATGTCAGCAATCTCAGGTAATATCATACAAGTTAGTATCCAATCTCATAGCGCATTAATATGAGACTCATGTGGCACCGCGTCTTGGAGTAATCTGCTTTAGTTACCAAAAAAAATCTGTGACAAATGAAACATTTCAAAACGTATGAATAAAATGCTTTTGTTATTTCAATTCTCATAACATTTTAATCTAGATAAAAGGAATATCATCTCCCTAAGATGATATTCCTTTTATCTAGATTAAAATGTTATGAGAATTGAAATAACAAAAGCATTTTATTCATACGTTTTGAAATGTTTCATTTGTCACAGATTTTTTTTGGTAACTTTTGTTACTTAGCAACCGTCTTATAAGACAAGTAAATATATATCTTGCTATTATCCTTTATAAGCGTCCTGGCTGGAGGCTTTGAGTGTAATAGCTTGAGGCAGCCACAGGATTGACCGGTTAAACAGCGAAGGTTTCTCTAAACCAGCTGTGAGATGCCATTCCAAAAAAAAATAAAAAATATTATAAGCGTAGTTTATAAGAGAAAAAAATCTACTGAAGTATCACAGATATAGATTATTCCGCTTACCGTTTTCTTAAGCACTACAAGAACCCAACCGAAGCCTTTAAATAACAGCAAAAAGAAATATTAGATCATATTTTCAAATTAGATCTTGAATACCGAAACTGATCAGTCCAATCTTAACCGATGCCATTCATTGTCAGAATCAGACTAATAGCCCAGATTAAATGATTTCCTTATCTGGTGATAGTCTTCAGTACAATCTTGTCAACGGAACACCGTGTGAGTAGGGTCAGCAGATGAGATGGAGACGGATTAAACTAATCCTATGACGAGCCAACCCTATTGATATCAAGACACAGAGGTTAATGACATGAGGGGGTCAACAACCTTTGTAAAAAAGAGTAATCATGCTTTTTTTTTTAATGTAGATCTTTAATTCAAATAGGTAATATGGAAGTCGCTTTGTCATGTTTTTTACTGGTTTTTTATGACGTAATTAGAAATACATGAATGTGTACAGTACTAGACTACTAGCAGCCCGACCCTGCTTCTTTATTATATATATGTTACCGTATAATTATGAACTTCGTTAGTTTATAATCTATCGGTTTTATTTCCGTTAAATTATAAACTGTCGAAAAACTGTGAACTGCAATGAACCATTTACAATTTAACGCATTATTTTTCGCTAGTTTATAATCTTTCCATGGGAAACCGACCAATTGTGAACTGGTATCAAACTTGCTTGCGACGTAACGCACCTTGCGCTAATATTAAATAGCCTGCCTGGCTGCGAGCAACTTGGAAGTAGCGCTCGCCGGCCGCTGCCGCGGCACCGCTCGCTTCGCTCGCTCGGCTCGCGCGCTGTTGGTCACAGTTCTAACCTAACCTGACCCATTTCACCCAGTTCACAATTTTTCGACAGTTTATAATCTAACGGAAATAATTCCGACAGATTATAAACTAACGGTTCTCACAATCTTACGTAGACATATACATTACATATGTAACTTTAATACTAATGTAGGTATTATACAAAAAAACTTTCCACAAGTAATTCTTTAAATGATGTGAACAACACAGTGACACAGACCAAAAGCGAATTTATAATAATTGTATAGATTATCCAGTAATACCATAATTTGTCATTCCTGATGAGCCCCAAATAAGACAATTTGTATCTTGTTATTAATCACATTTTATTCCACAGATTAGTTAGTACCTGTGCCCCAGTTCTGCTTGTGTGGATTAACATCCAAAATCCGGCGTGGAAACATACTTGTAAAGTAAAACAAAATCTTGCAAATCGGATAGACAGCAACAGAGGTAAACGTTACATTTTTAAGGAACCTTTAATTATGACTGACTTGCGTAGAAAAATTACTTAAGCTTCACAAGAAACAATGTGGTGCAACTTTGTATTCCAATAATTTATGGTTACCACAACACGAAAACATGTTACTGAAACAATGTTGCGCAACTTTGTATTCTAATAAATTTACGGTCCCCGCAACACGAAAACATATTGCTAAAACAATGTTGTGCAACTTTGTATTTCAATAAACTTACGGTTCCCGCAACACGAAAATATATTGCTGAAACAATGTTGCGCAATTTTGTATTTCGAGAAACTTACGGTTACCACAACACGAAAACATGTTACTGAAACAATGTTGCGCAACTTTGTTTCCCAGTGAATACGGAATAACCAATTTAACAAAATTGTATGTATAGGCATTCGTAGTGACAGTAATTAATTCCTAATAGGCCAACACGAGTAATGTAGAAAGTTTCAAACCCCATCAATTTTCAAGGACGCTTGGGTTTCGGATACCAAAGTAGAGTGATTGATCTATTTGAAAGTACCTACTTATGTGAACATGTCCTCCAAAACTCTTCAACCGTTTAAAACTTTTGAACGCTTTGATAGTTTGAAATACAACACCTTAATTAGTTATTATGTTTTTCATTTTCCTTATACATGTTTGAAAATTACTTTTTGTTCGTTGTTTGAGAACAATAAATTACTGTTTTTGTTACAATGTTCGTTTGGATATTATTTTAAATTACCTTTTTATACTGGTGTGTGGAATGAAAGAATAATAAGGTATACAGTGAATTTGTACAGTTCTTTTCATAGCACTGTGTTAAGGTTAGATTTATCGTTATTTCCAATTGTTTTATTTGCCAATTCTCAACACATGATATTTTAACTCATACATACATTAAGATGCTTTGACACGACATACCTAATCATGATAGTGAAAAAATATAAATGCGCGGTGGGAGAGTACTGAAAAGCATATAGATTCGAAAAAAAAAAAAAAAAAAATTTTATAAATGTAATGTGCTTCGGCTTTTTGCTTTACTGAAGTCCTCTAGTAAAGATTTGTAAAAAAATTTTGCAGCTAATTCTGCTTCGATTGCTTTTGCGCGCGTTTTTACACAAAAACGAATATTTTCAAATGATGAATGGAACTCACAAACATTTAATTCAAAAATGAGAAAGTGCCTTCTTGTTTTCTGTTTGTAGGTGCGAATAAATTGCAAAACGTGTGATAATTACTTCCGTATTCGGAAACATAATTAAAGAAACGCCTCTTACTGTATGTAACTTATTAATGTGAGTTCCTTACGATCTCCTGCGAGTGAAATGAAAATGTCGTAAAGCATATTATTATAGCAGAAAATGACATCAATTTTATGCTAGAAAATGGCCTTAGGACAACAATTTAGGTACAGTCGAGCAAAGAGATTCTAAACAGTGTTGTGAGTGACATCACTCTTATTTATAAGTGTGTCTAATTAAAATAAATATTGGCAGTGTAGTGGAAAGATAAATATTTTTGCCTGTATACCAAACTCTTTGTTCGACTGCACATACATATCACAATGTAGGATAGCTAGCAATAGCTGTACTAGGAAAACTACCATGACACAGAATTTTCTTTCCAATTATGTCCAAGTTATAACTATAAATTAAAATCGAGTCCATATTTCACGTAAACTATTCTTTAAAAATAAAATGGGTGAAATAAATCTTTGTACTAACGTAGTAGAAAATCGTGGTTGATTTATTCCGTTCATAAATTGCGGCTGTTCGCCATTACGGCATTATGAGGTAAACTTGCTGGCCCGATCTGTTTGTCAATCAATTAGTGCAATAAACCTATGAAGAGAAGAACCTATCTGATTTTCGTCAAAAATGTCACATTCGCGGTATTGGATGCCGAGCGACGATATCCTCCCCGTATATGACACGTTCAAATACATGTTCTATGTTATGGGGTTTGATTGCCGCATTTAGTCCGTTAGGTGGACCATTCTGCGTGGGCCATCGTGGCCGTTTGGTGGTTATTCCAACCAGCCCACCTCCCTCCAGAAGTTAATTAAAACTCCTGGTCTGTTCAGAACGTCAGTGAAAAATCTGGGTGATCCGAGGGTTTCTGTTCTATTCTGGGTAACGCCTGTGCATTTGAAGAGCACGTGGGCGACGGTTTCCTCAGCCTCTATGCACGCCCTGCTTCAAATTCGTGATCCTGCATTTAAAAATGATTTTCGTCAAAAATGTCACATTCGCGGTATCGGATGCCGAGCGACGATATATAGAATCGATTTTACTTTAAAATTTGAAATTATTCAAGCGAATGACGTTATTCTAACTGAACAGACAGTTGTGCTGCTGGGGAGTTTGTTGCGCCACTTCTTCCCAGCTAAAGGCAGTAGGAAGTGGTGAAGGGTGGGCGTTTTGGAGGACTGTCTTATGTAATTTTGACATTCGAAAAGTGCTGATACTCAACCTAGTTTGAATAGATGACTTTTGATTTTGATTACCAAACTTATATTTGATATCTAGATAACTAAGAAGTATACGTAGTGAAGTCCATCTCACAAATAGTTTTACATGATGTAGGTATTGAAGTATAAGGCTCTGCAAAAGCTCTTTGCTCTTGTAACTACATTAATATCTTTAGTACTCAATAAAGAGTATTTTGACTTTAACCTGATGGTCGATAGTAAAGTGCATTTGATCTTAAAGGGAATTTATTCAAGGTAGGAAGGGAGATAAAAGCAGTAAAAGGCAAGAGAATATTTTACCGAGAAAATCGAAACCCAAGATTGTCTATTTCCCGGATCTGTATTTGAATTTCGCTCAGTAAAAAGTCGTAGAAAATGGAAAAGCTATGAATTTATATATTTTTGACATCCTTGATTTCAATTCGCTCTACAAAAGTCTATGCTTTTTCGGGCTTCACAAAGACAATGCTAAAAACTTTGCTTCTCTACGAAACTACACAAAGGTTGCATCAGTTTTGTTCTGCTGTGTTTCCGACTTCAATGCCAACACAGCTCATTTGCTTCTCAGCTAATTAAAAGTCTCTTCCATGAAACGCGCTAGTTACCAAACTATACCGAGCTTACATTTCTTGGCTTGTAATCTTACTTAATACACCTTAAGTGACATCCTTAGATGCCAATGATACTGTTTGATAATCATTATTAATGTAATAAGTAATAATTAAGTTTATGAATAAAAAAGTAACAATACAATTTAGCGAAATTCGGTGAGCCACAAACTAAGCATCGCTTGTCTTGTGGCTCAGGAGTGTGATTAACAACATTATGGTCACCTTACAGTGTGAGGGTAATAATAAAGACTTTAAAAGGTTGATATCGGGACGTTGTATACTGGTCGCGCGGTAAGCCCTGCTTGCACGATGCAGGATTTTTGCGTGACGTTAGTGAGATACGTAGTTCACATGTGGTGATGTAGATGCCGCTACAATTTAAAGGAGATCGTTTCTACTTTTGCCAAAATTAAGGCAAGAAAAATAAATCTTACCTAACCTGCTAACATTTATTTCATAAGCTTTACTCTTTCATACCGCAAAAAAAGAAGGTGTATACACTCTCCATCTAAATATATAAAAGCGATAGGTCACTCACTCACTCACTCATTCATTACGAAATCTGCCACATGATGGTCGCCACGTAGCTGCCGCTAGATAACGACCTACAAATAACGGCCCCCACATGACAGCCGCCACATAGCGGCTGCCACATTGCGACCGCCACATTGCGACCGCCACATTACGGCCACTACTTTACGGCCGCCACGTAACGGCCGCCACATAACGGCCGCCACATTGCGACCGCCACATTATGGCCGCCACAACACGGCTGCTAGATGACGGCCGCCAAATAACGGCCGCCATATAAAAGCCGCCACATGGCGGCCGCTACATAACGGCCGCAACAAAGCGGCCGCAACAAAGTGGCCGCCACATAGCGGCCACCACATTGCGACCGCCACATTACGGCCGACACTTTACGGCGGCCACGTAATGGCCGCCACATAACGGCCGCAATACAACGGCCGCCAAATTGCGCCCGCCACTTTACGGCCGCCATACAACGGCCGCCACATTGCGACCGCCACATTACGGCCGCCAAATTGCGGCCGCCACTTTACGGCCGCCACATAACGGCCGCTGGATGACGGCCGCCATATAACAGCCGCCACATAAGGCCTCTACATAGCGGCCGACACAACCGCTGCCAAATAACGGCCGCCACATGAAAATGATGGGCCGACACAACCGCCGCCAAATAACAGCCGCCACATGGCGGCCGCCACATAACGGCCGCCAAATTGCGCCCGCCACTTTACGGCCGCAATACAACGGCCGCCACATTGCGACCGCCACATTACGGCCGCCAAATTGCGGCCGCCACTTTACGGCCGCCACATAACGGCCGCTATATGACGGCCGCCATATAACAGCCGCCACATAACGGCCTCCACATAGCGGCCGACACAACCGCTGCCAAATAACGGCCGCCACATGAAAATGATGGACAGCGGGGTTTGGACTTCACGGAGCCAAAAAAACAAATTATTAAAAAAAACAAAAAACCCGACTGCAAAAACTCAACAGAAAAGAGAAAAACAAGCATTATAATCTATAGGATTTTGGTATTGCAGGCGGGGGACAAACTAAAGTTTCACCAAAATTTCAGGTTATTTGTTTGCCGCCTGCAATACCAAAATCCTATAGATTATAATGCTTGTTTTTCTCTTTTCTGTTGAGTTTTTGCAGTCGGGTTTTTTGTTTTTTTTAATAATTTGTTTTCTCTTTTCTGTTGAGTTTTTTTTTTATTTCAAACTTTTTAGTTTTATTAATATATAAATAACTAGCTTTTGCCTGCGGCTTCGCCCGCGTGGATGTCGGAAAATATCCCACAGGAACGTGCTACCGGGATTCAGAGTATCGATGTAAATCGATGGAGTATCCTATGCCCTAACCTATCTAGGTCATGGCCTATCCTATGCCTAGAAATCCGTTCAGCCCTTACGGCATGAAAAGGTAACAGACAGATAATAAATCTATTTTAGGGTTCCGTATCTCAAAATTAAAAATTTAAACCTTTAAATGATGACTTATTTTATTTTTTTCTACTTCGTTGTCTGTCAAGACCCTTTTTCTCAGGAACGAAGAGGCATTTGAAATAGATATCAAAAACTTAGATCTACGGTCTCTTGGATCTGTAACGAAATCAAACTTCCAAGTCAACGTAATAAAAAAATAAGGCCATTTATGCCGCATATTTTGACACTCGCAAATAAACCAGTCTATTTGGTAATTTCCGTTGGCCCAGCAGCATGAAGTTTGGCGAGAAGCAAGGTCAAGTAAAGAGGAAAATCCGAAAATTGGTAATTTATGAACTGCAAAGTTAAGTTTGTTCTTCAATCCGGGATCAAAAATGTATAGACCGTGTCTTGAAGTAACATTTAGTATGTAGGTATTTCATTCAAATCGGTATTGTCCACTCTATTAAAAGTTCTTTTTCTATTGAAAAGTTAAGTTTGTACTTCAATCCTGATTTGGAAATTATGGCAGCCGATCAAGCACAGCTTTGAGACGGAACCTTTAGGGCGTAAATCCTACTCATATTTGTCCGGCTTTTTAACATAAATAAAACAGGTTTATATGATTCTAAATGCCTTTCTTAAAATACTTGGTAACGCCATCTCTTGTGGGATTAGTAATTAATTACAACAGGCGATCATATATCCCTTTCTCCCTCCTAATAAAGCACGCTTTTACCGAGGCGTGACAGATTCCGTTTCCGACGGTCAAGCCGCGTAGCTGTGTGACAACGCTGCGCGCACGCCGCTCTGCTCGCTTAATCCGCTCCAACCGCTTTCAATAAATCTGTGATTGAACTATTTACAATAACCGCCCGCGGGTGCCGTTGAGTGATTTTGGTGCATGTGGGACTCCAATGACAAGACAGTGCCGAGCTAACAAAGCAGGATCCCGTCGCCGCCATCTTCAAGCTGAACGCGTGTCGCGAGGGAAGATAAGGTAAGGCGTGCTCTCCTTGGATTCCTAACAATTGATCGCCCGTTCATCACCTATCACCGCCAACCTTTAAATACAGTCCACTTAATTCATCAACCTAAATTGGTAGTTTTCCATAACATAATTTGGTCCTAGCGAGCCGGATTCATCGCTTACCCCGCAAGAGAAGGATTTATAATCCATATTCTGCCATATAACTCGTAGGTATCTTCTAGAAGTGCCTACGTAAGTGGTTAAAAACCTAGCAATACCCATTACGTGGTCATTCCCGCACCTAGTAGGTAATATACTCAAAGTAGCTACCTACTACATATGTAATTATTATAATAAAAACTATCATAGTTGTCTTGTAAATTCCATATTTCAAGCATCTTTTAGTAATACCGCCAATTTTATTTAAGTTCTCGCCAAGCTAGGTAATACCGCCGCATAACTACACCTACCTTACATTTAGTTATCTTATTTCATCTAAGAAATATATACTTAATAGGAACTTTAGATAATCATAGTTTGGATAGGTTGTATATACTTATACCAACATAAACATGTCGAAAGAAAGAGAACTGTCAATTTTGGAAGCTAAACGCAATGTTTTATTTGAGCGTATTCAAGACATTTATGAGCGCTCAAAAACTGCCCATACTTCCGAAACTAAAACAGAATCGTTTCTTAGTTATTGTATGACAGTAGATAATATTCGAACAGACTTTCATCATTTGTTAGACACTTATAACGCAAAGTTACTCTCTTTTGATCCCGAGACGAAGCCGAATTACCAGGCGTACACTTCTTTCGAGGATCTTTATTGCATCATTAAACGCATACAATCGCGGCTAGAGGGTAGATGTAACACAACCGCGCAAGCTCCGCCGTCAGGCCGATTGCCCCGTCTACCCCCAATTGAACTTATGTCGTTTGATGGCGATATACGGAACTGGCCATTGTTCTATGCTAGCTTTAAGTCAACAGTGCACGATAATGGCTCTCTGACAGATGCAGACAGGTTGTACTATTTAATAGGTAAACTGTCACCGAAAGCGCAATCTGTATTTGCAGGTGTAACTCCCAGTGCTGAGAATTATCAAGTCATATTCCAGTCACTCCTTGATAGGTATCAAGATACTCGTGTCCTAGCGTCTACCTACTTTGATCAGGCTTTGAATCTTAAATTGTCTGGCCCCGCCTCTGTTTCGAATTTCCAGCTGTTCATAGATAACTTTATTACCGCCGTTAGCGCCCTTAAAAACTTAAAATTAAAGGATCTTTCCGACTTTATACTATTACAACTTGCTTTAAAAAAGTTCGACCCAGAAACGGTTCGTGCCTTCGAGATGACGGAACGTAATAATAAAATACCTACACTAGATAGCTTTATTTCCTTCATCAAAGATCAGTGCCGAATATATCATAATACGCAGCCTAGTGCATTTAACTCGTCAAATGAAAACAATGTTAAACAGAGGTCGAATAAATCGCGAAATAACAAGAGTAATCCCGTCCCTAACCCGCAATCTTACGTAGCATGTTCGGAGTCTAACAATAATAATTCTAATAAGTGTCTGTGCAATAATATTGAGCACGACCACTATTTTAAATGTCCCGCTTTTAATAATTTAGACCCGACTGCGCGTTTTAAATGTGTAAAAGAGAACAAAGCTTGCGTAAATTGTTTAAGCTTAAAACATAAAACAAGTAATTGTTCTAGTAATTCTAAATGTCGATCATGTAAACAGAACCACCATACATTGCTGCATTTTGAAAAAAAATCGCCGGTATCGGATGAGTCACGTAAACCTGACCAGTCTGTTACGTCACCGCGAGCGGTTCCGAATACAGCTGCTCCGCTCGCCTCCCAGTCAGAGGTATCGCTGTGTACGACGTCCATTGCGTATGCGCACGGTCGTCGGCGCTCAGGCACTTGTCTTGTTCAGCGCGATATTAAGCAGCAATGTGTGGCGTCAACAACGGTTTTGTTGGCAACAGCACAAGTTATTGTTTACGATGTCAATAACAGACCACATACAATTCGTTGTTTACTCGATAGTGCGTCACAAAGTAATTTTATTACTTCTGATTGCTTCAAACGCCTCGGACTGTGGAATAACTTTAAGAATACGAAATTAATAATTAAAGGGATCGGTGGGTCGGAAAAATCTTGCAAGGGTTCCGTAGATATTAAAATATATTCCCGTTTTAATATGGACATTAGTTTTGACATTTCTTCACTTATCGTAGAACGTATTACGGACACGTTGCCAAACGCGCAAGTGGACGTATCCCAACTCAAACATCTCGAGATGTTACCGCTGGCAGATTCTGACTTTGCGCAGCCTGGAGACATCGACGCCCTGTTAGGGGCCTCCATATTACCACATATATTTTTAAATAATGTGGTACGCAGTAAACAACATAATATACCTCCCGCTATTGAGACGATATTGGGATATGTGATTATGGGTACCGTGCCTACGTCACATACTTCTAATTATACTATGTCTTGTTGTGCTGTTCTTCAAGAAAATAATATTGATTCTCTTCTTAAGCGATTTTGGGAGCTTGAAGAGATTTCCGCACCGCCCTCGCAGAGCCGTAAGGAACTCGAGTGTGAAGAACACTTCCGCGCTACCACTGTTCGCGATGACAGTGGCAGATATGTTGTAGCGTTACCTTTTTATGGTGACCCGTATTCGCTAGGTGACTCATACGCTGCCGCACTTAGACGCTTCTATTGTTTAGAACGCAAACTTAATACATCGCTCAAGTTACGCGGCGCCTATAATGACGTCATGCGTGACTATATGAATAAGGGTTTTTTAAGTCCGGTTGTCAACAATGAGGATAATTCCCTTCCCTCGTATTATATTCCGCATCACGGCGTAATTCGCGAAGATAAGACCTCCACTAAACTTCGTGTGGTTTTAGATGCTAGTTGCAAGACTACATCGGGTCAGTCGATTAACGACATTTTGCATGCCGGCCCTAATCTACAGGGTGACTTATTTAACATCCTAATAAAGTTTCGTCTTTTCCAAGTCGCCCTGTCAGCTGATTGCCGCCAAATGTTTCTAAATATCGGCATTTGCGAATCTGACCGTAGATTTCAAAGGATTTTCTATCGTTTTGACAACAGTGAACCTTTATCCGTATATCAATTTAATCGTGTTTGTTTTGGACTCAAGTCCAGTCCATATCACGCGTTACGTGTAGTCCGCAAGTTGATCGCTGATGAAGGCGACAACTTTCCCGCTGCAGCAGCTGTCGCCACCTCCGCTTTATATATGGATGATATCGCATGTAGTGTCACATCCGCTCCGCAAGCAATTTCGCTTTGTGAAGAGCTTATTCAGCTCTTCAAGCGAGGCCAGTTTGATCTTGTCAAATGGACAAGCAACTGTAAAGAGGTTCTCGCACACATACCTGATTCTCATAAGGCTTCTCCAGACATTGAGTTTGAGAGGTCTGTACCGCATAAGGTTTTCGGTTTACGCTGGGATAAATCCTGTGATAGTTTTCGATTTGACGTCGCACCTCCTGATGATAAGTGCACCAAGCGCACCATGCTTTCCGCAGTGGCTCGACTATGGGACATACTGGGTTTTGTGGCTCCCACAATTTTGTACGCCAAGCTCTTGATCAAAGAGCTTTGGCTATCAAAGTGTGAGTGGGATGACGCACCTCCCGACCATATTGTCGCCGCTTGGAAACAATTTTGTATTGAGCTTTCCGCGCTCAATCAAATTGTTATACCACGTCATCTTGGGTTGGTCGACGGATGTGTTGTCAATCTAATAGGATTTGCTGATGCCAGTGAACGCGCTTACGGCGGAGTCGTATATTTGCAAGTCCGCATTGGTTCTAACTACTCGGTGCAGTTAGTTTGTGCCAAGTCCAAGGTCTCGCCTGTCAAAACCATTTCGGTTGCGAGACTGGAGTTGTGCGCGGCCCTTCTGGTGTCTCAGTTGCTCTGCAAGGTTAAAGACACAGTTTTGCCCCACTACCCCATCAATAAAATATACGCATTTTCTGACTCCAAAGTAGCGCTCGCATGGATTTATTCCTCACCGCACCGCTGGCAGACTTTTGTCGCCAATCGCGTTACTAAAATAATAGAGCTGGTTCCCGCTACTTGTTTCCATCACGTCGCGGGTATTGAGAATCCTGCTGATTGCCTTTCACGTGGGGTTACTCCATTTAAACTTCTGCAACATCCTTTGTGGTATCGTGGGCCTTCTTGGATTTCCCATGATCCGTCAGAGTGGACCATACAATCTTGTGACCACAGTGCAGAAGCCGAGGATATACCCGAACGAAAGTCTGTTTCTCATCCCGTGGTCGTCGAGGTCGTGGAATCTCCGATCTATGCACTCGCGCTTCGCATGTCGTCGTGGTCTAAGTTACTACGCGCCATCGTTTATGTCTGTAGGTTTCTTAGGCAACTTCCTATTGGGGCTTCTGTTTCAAGCTCTGACCTTGAATTTGCAGAGTATAGATTGTTGCGAGTTGTCCAGGCTATTTATTTTGGTAACGACATTAAAATTTTAATAAATAACGTACCTTGTTCTCCCGCGCTTCTTAAGCTCAAGCCGTTTCTCGATGAGCATGGCATCATACGCGTTGGCGGTCGTCTGTCTAATTCGGACGAACCTTACAACTATAAGCATCCTTGCATCTTACCGCGTCACGACCATGTCATTGACCTTCTTGTTGATTTCTATCACAGGAAGCATCTCCATGCCGGTCCAGAGTTGCTTATGTCCTTACTCAGGCATAAATATTGGATTTTGGCTGCACGGCGAATAATTCGCCACAGAATATATAAATGTAACGTCTGTTTTAAATTCCGTCCTCGCCCGGTCTTTCCTCTCATGGCTGACCTTCCTAGCCATCGCGTCAAGCAGGTAGATAAAGCGTTCACACATACCGGTTGTGATTACGCAGGACCGCTGCAGTACACGCCAGTGCGTGGTCGAGGCGTTAAAAGCCGTAAAGCTTGGCTATGCATTTTTACATGCTTGACGACGCGCGCTACACATATTGAAGTTGCGACGGATCTAAGCACAGTGTCATTTCTGGCAGCCCTAAAACGATTTCTTTCGCGACGCGGCCCTATACAATGTTTGTACACGGACAACGGCACTTGTTTCGTAGGTGCAAATTCTTATTTACGCGATCTCTATAAGTTTCTCAACAGAGAATATCGTACCCGTCTTCAGGAAGAACTTTCCATGGATCATATAGATTGGAAGTTTATTCCGCCCGCTTCTCCACATTTTGGTGGATGTTGGGAAAGCATGGTCAAGGTAATAAAAACGCATCTCTTCAAGGTCATAGGTCAACAGATTCTCTCCTACGAAGAGCTTTTAACTGTGCTCGCTCAAGTCGAGGCACTGGTTAACTCGCGTCCGCTCACAGCACTGAGTAGTGACCCTGCAGAATCATCTGCGTTAACCCCTGCGCATTTCTTGAACACAGCGCCATTGTCGTCACTTCCCGCTCCTGAAGCAGACTCTTCTAGTTTGCTTCAGAGACATACTCTGCTTGATAAGCTCGTGCAGTCGTTCTGGCGGCGCTGGCGTTCTGAATACCTTCACCAGCTTCAGACTAGATCCAAGTGGAATAGTCCTGCATCCCCTATACAGGAGGGTACGTTAGTCATTGTCATGAATGATAATTCTCCGCCGCTTTCATGGCCTTTAGCCCTCATAGAGAAATTGCACACATCTAAAGACGGTACAACCCGCGTTGTTACTGTTAAAACCGCAAAGGGTAGCTATATGCGCCCTGTTGTGCGTCTCTGTCCGCTACCGACTCAGTGAGATCTAGCCTGAAGTTGGATCTCTCTCTTAGTTTAGGTATTTAGTTAATAGCTTTCGTTATAAGTGTTCCGCTAAAGTTAATTTAGATTATTTAATATCATAACGCTGTCTTAGCTTATGGATAGGTTATGCGGTAGTATACCTAACATGGCTTATTTTATTTTGGTTCCTTCTAAAGGCAACCCTTTAAAGCCGGGGGGAAATGGTAACGCCATCTCTTGTGGGATTAGTAATTAATTACAACAGGCGATCATATATCCCTTTCTCCCTCCTAATAAAGCACGCTTTTACCGAGGCGTGACAGATTCCGTTTCCGACGGTCAAGCCGCGTAGCTGTGTGACAACGCTGCGCGCACGCCGCTCTGCTCGCTTAATCCGCTCCAACCGCTTTCAATAAATCTGTGATTGAACTATTTACAATAACCGCCCGCGGGTGCCGTTGAGTGATTTTGGTGCATGTGGGACTCCAATGACAAGACAGTGCCGAGCTAACAAAGCAGGATCCCGTCGCCGCCATCTTCAAGCTGAACGCGTGTCGCGAGGGAAGATAAGGTAAGGCGTGCTCTCCTTGGATTCCTAACAATTGATCGCCCGTTCATCACCTATCACCGCCAACCTTTAAATACAGTCCACTTAATTCATCAACCTAAATTGGTAGTTTGCCATACCAATACTAATGATTCATTTTACTT
Source organism: Agrochola litura (assembly GCA_949152395.1). Lineage (NCBI taxonomy): Eukaryota > Metazoa > Arthropoda > Insecta > Lepidoptera > Noctuidae > Agrochola > Agrochola litura. The sequence continues at coordinate 20,046,712 of OX424508.1, read as the reverse complement.
TTATTACCACCATTAAATTGTAATATCTACTCTAGTGCCGCCATTGAACCGAAGTAAAACTCACATGTTAGAAAGGTTACCTAGTTTACGTCTTTAAATTGTGATAACTTTGACAGAGTATAGACTAAATGATATAATTCAAGATACAGACTATGGCAATATTTACAATTTCCTTAAATCTCTTAAAAAGAAGACACAAAAAAATAATTTTTACGTGTGAATTTTAAAATCATCCCCCAAACAGGTCCCCCAATAAAACAAATTATTAAAAAAAACAAAAAACCCGACTGCAAAAACTCAACAGAAAAGAGAAAAACAAGCATTATAATCTATAGGATTTTGGTATTGCAGTCGGGGACAAACAAAAGTTTCACCAAAATTTCAGGTTATTGGTTTGTCCCCGCCTGCAATACCAAAATCCTATAGATTATAATGCTTGTTTTTCTCTTTTCTGTTGAGTTTTTGCAGTCGGGTTTTTTGTTTTTTTTAATAATTTGTTTTTTGGTAACTTTTGTTACATAGCAACCGTCTTATAAGAAAAGTATATATCTTGCTATTGTCCCTTATAAGAGTAAAAATCTACTGAAGTATCACGTTTAGCAAACTATAAAAAGCTGATATAGATTCTTCCGCTTACCGTTTTCTTAAGCACTACAAGACCCCAACCGAAGCCTTTAAATAACAGCAAAAAGAAATTACAGATCATATTTTCAAATTAGATCTTGAATACCGAAACTGATCAGTCCAATCTTAACCGATGCCATTCATTGTCAGAATCAGACTAATAGCCCAGATTAAATGATGTCCTTATCTGGTGATAGTCCTCAGTACAATCTTGTCAACGGAACACCGTGTGAGTAGGGTCAGCAGATGAAATGGAGACGGATTAAACTAATCCTATGACGAGCCAACCCTATTGATATCAAGACACAGAGGTTAATGACATGAGGGGTCAACAACCTTTGTAAATAAAACAAATTATTAAAAAAAACAAAAAACCCGACTGCAAAAACTCAACAGAAAAGAGAAAAACAAGCATTATAATCTATAGGATTTTGGTATTGCAGGCGGGGACAAACCAATAACCTGAAATTTTGGTGAAACTTTTGTTTGTCCCCGACTGCAATACCAAAATCCTATAGATTATAATGCTTGTTTTTCTCTTTTCTGTTGAGTTTTTGCAGTCGGGTTTTTTGTTTTTTTTAATAATTTGTTTTATTTCAAACTTTTTAGTTTTATTAATATATAAATAACTAGCTTTTGCCCGCAGCTTCGCCCGCGTGGATGTCGGAAAATATCCCACAGGAACGTGCTACCGGGATTCAGAGTATCCTATGCCCTAACCTATCTAGGTCATGGCCTATCCTATGCCTAGAAATCCGTTCAACCCTTACGGCATGAATAGGTAACAGGCAGATAATAAATCTATTTTAGGGTTCCGTATCTCAAAATGAAAAATTTAAACCTTTAAATGATGACTTATTTTATTTTTAATTTTTCTACTTCGTTGTCTGTCAAGACCCTTTTTCTCAGGAACGAAGAGGCATCAAGTTGAAATAGATATCAAAAACTTAGATATACGGTCTCTTGGATCTGTAACGAAATCAAACTTCCAAGTCAACGCAATAAAAAAATACGGCCATTTATGCCGCATATTTTGACACTCGCAAATAAACCAGTCTATTTGGTAATTTCCGTTGGCCCAGCAGCATGAAGTTTGGCGAGAAGCAAGGTCAAGTAAAGAGGAAAATCCGAAAATTGGTAATTTATGAACTGCAAAGTTAAGTTTGTTCTTCAATCCGGGATCAAAAATGTATAGACCGTGTCTTGAAGTAACATTTAGTATGTAGGTATTTCATTCAAATCGGTACTCTCCACTCTATTAAAAGTTCTTTTTCTATTGAAAAGTTAAGTTTGTACTTCAATCCTGATTTGGAAATTCAGGCAGCCGATCAAGCACAGCTTTGAGACGGAACCTTTAGGGCGTATATCGTACTCATATTTGTCCAGCATTTTAACATAAATAAAGCAGGTTTATATGATTCTAAATGCCTTTCTTAAAATACTAATGATTCATTTTACTTTTATCACCACCATTAAATTGTAATATCTACTCTAGTGCCGCCATTGAACCGAAGTAAAACTCACATGTTAGAAAGGTTACCTAGTTTACGTCTTTAAATTGTGAGAACTTTGACAGAGTGGGCTGATTTTAATGAAATATAGACTAAGGGCCTATTTCACGATGTCCGAATAGCCACTACTTACCGAAAAAGGTATAGCGTGATGATAATCTTTTAAAAGGTTAAATCCGTAACTATCTGCAATATTCTAACCTTTTGGCTAGTCTTTTTACAATTTGCGGTCTATAGAAGAATACGAACATAATGCTACATGGCTCATCCCCCATAGCAAATAGCGTGATAATAATTTTTGAAAAATCTATTGTGATGTTTCCATTATTTGACTTATAGATTATTTATACCAATTTTCAAGTTAATTAAACCGCACAGTAAAATCCTCCACTGTAAAAATGACGTTTCACCCCGTAAGGGGTTGATTTTCAAAAAACCCTGATATACGTTTTTATTTATTTTCAGTTTTAATTATAAATACTGAGTTTCGAGTTAATCAGACCGCTCGTTAAAATTCTTCCATACAAACTTTGACATCCCCCAATCCTCCTTTAGAGGGTACTTTAGAAAAACTAAAAATGGCAAACTTTATAATTTACAAAGATAAGTATTCGTGCCAAGTTTCAAGTTTATTAACTCAAGGAAAAACATTTTTCATACAAACTAAATCCCCCGTTTTCACCCCCTTAAAGGTCGAATTTCCAAAAATCCGTTCTTAGCGAACGTCTACTAAGTATAAACTACCTCCCTACCAAATTTCATCTTTTACGTCAAGTGATTTTCGATACTTCGTGATGAATGAGTATGTGAGTGAGTGACCTTTCGCTTTTATTTATTTAGATTATGTATATATATTTGGAATTGACTCATTTCTAACTTTTATTTGATACCAATAATGTATTTTTTTTAAACCTACCCCTCCTTTTTTCTATTTGCAGATGCAATATATAAATATTATATAGCCTATGTCACTCCCACTATTAAGACGAACCTAACGACACCTCATATGTTAAAATCCATCAAGCCGTTTAGGCTACAGAGCGTGCCAAAGAAATAGACATACATACATACATACATACAAACATACATACATACATACATACATACATACATACATACATACATACATACAAACATACATACATACATACTCTCGAAAAACATTACCCTCCTTCTGGGGCAGTCGGGTAAAAAGAGCAATCACGTTTTCTTTTGAAATGTAGAACTTTTATTCAAATAATATGGAAGTCGCTTTGTCATGTGTTTTACTAATTGGGATCGGGAAATTAATAAAAAAAATTAAGACATAACGAAATACATGAAAGTATACAGTACTAGACTACTAGCGGCCCGACCTTGCTTCCTTATTAGGTATACATAAGTAACTTGAATACTAATGTAGGTATTATACATAAAAACCTTCCACAAGTAATTATTTAAATGATGTGAACAACACAGTGACACAGACCAAAAGCGAATTTATAATTATTGTATAGATTATCCAGTAATACCATAATTTGTCATTCCTGATGAGCCCCAAATAAGACAATTTGTATCTTGTTATTAATCACATTTTATTCCACAGATTAGTTAGTACCTGTGCCCCAGTTCTGCTTGTGTGGATTATCTGGCGTGGAAACATACTTGTAAAGACTGCACGCGGTCAAGTGAACACGCGCACGGGTATCGGAGTTTCTATGTAATAGTCCTATGTAATTTGTATTTTGTATTTAGTTTTCAAAGTGTCTTTGTCTTGTCATTACTAACATTAGTTTTTCATAAGCATTTCTGTGTTACTAACAACTATATGGATGTATGTTAAAAATCCGAAATAAATGAATTTAATAATTAATTAATTTAAAGTAAAACAAAATCTTGCAAAGTCAAAGTCAAAGTCAAAGTCAAAGTCAAATCATTTATTTCAAATAGGCCCATGTATGGCACTATTGAACGTCGAAATTTACAAAATATTAAAAATGATTCTAGTCGCCCCTTCCAAAAGGTAGTTTTCGTATGGAGAAGAATGGGCAAGAAACTCCACCGTTACTCTTTTAAAATGTTTTACAATAGTTTGTATAGGTACGTACATTAGTTAAATAATTATATGTGAAGACGATGCACCTAGAATAAAATTACTATACCACAATAGGTAAAAAGAATTAAAAATGAAGCAACGACAGATAATTTAATATGTGATAGATACATGGTGCTCACATATTTACAAACATTGTAAAAGTAGACGATTTTCCTAAAATTTTGTAATTAATAAGTCAGTGTGTGAGAAAGTAATCACAGAATGTTAAATCAATGTCATAAAACACAAAATAATCAATTTTACAATTAAATTAGCAACCAGTTTGATTTTGTCTTGATTCTAAATTGTCCTATGGAGCAGGACCAGCATGTTTCCAAGCACTCTTATCCTGGATATAATCCTCTAATTTCCGCGTTGCAAATCGGATAGACAGCAACAGAGGTAAACGTTACATATTTAAGGAACCTTTAATTATGACTGACTTGCGTGAAAAATTACTTAAGCTTCACAAGAAACAATGTTGTGCAACTTTGTATTCCAATAATTTATGGTTACCACAACACGAAAACATGTTACTGAAACAATGTTGCGCAACTTTGTATTCTAATAAATTTACGGTCCCCGCAACACGAAAATATATTGCTTAAACAATGTTGTGTAACTTTGTATTTTAATAAACTTACGGTTCCCGCAACACGAAAATATATTGCTAAAACAATGTTGTGTAACTTTGTATATTTCAATAAACTTACGGTTCCCGCAACACGAAAATATATTGCTGAAACAATGTTGCGCAATTTTGTATTTCGAGAAACTTACGGTTACCACAACACGAAAACATGTTACTGAAACAATGTTGCGCAACTTTGTTTCCCAGTGAATACGGAATAACTAATTTAACGAAATTGTATGTATAGGCATTCGTAGTGACAGTAATTAATTCCAAATAGGCCAACACGAGTAATGTAGAAAGTTTCAAACCCCATCAATTTTCAAGGACGCTTGGGTTTCGGATACCAAAGTAGAGTGATTGATCTATTTGAAAGTACCTATTTATGTGAACATGTCCTCCAAAACTCTTCAACCGTTTAAAACTTTTGAACGCTTTGATAGTTGGAAATACAACACCTTAATTAGTTATTATGTTTTTCATTTTCCTTATACATGTTTGAAAATTACTTTTTGTTCGTTGTTTGAGAACAATAAATTACTGTTTTTGTTACAATGTTCGTTTGGATATTATTTTAAATTACCTTTTTATACTGGTGTGTGGAATGAAAGAATAATAAGGTATACAGTGAATTTGTACAGTTCTTTTCATAGCACTGTGTTAAGGTTAGATTTATCGTTATTTCCAATTGTTTTATTTGCCAATTCTCAACACATGATATTTTAACTCATACATACATTAAGATGCTTTGACACGACATACCTAATCATGATAGTGAAAAAATATAAATGCGCGGTGGGAGAGTACTGAAAAGAATATAGATTCGAAAAAAAAAAAAAAAAATTTTATAAATGTAATGTGCTTCGGCTTTTTGCTTTACTGAATGAAGTCCTCTAGTAAAGATTTGTAAAAAAAATTTGCAGCTAATTCTGCTTCGATTGCTTTTGCGCGCGTTTTTACACAAAAACGAATATTTTCAAATGATGAATGGAACTCACAAACATTTAATTCAAAAATGAGAAAGTGCCTTCTTGTTTTCTGTTTGTAGGTGCGAATAAATTGCAAAACGTGTGATAATTACTTCCGTATTCGGAAACATAATTAAAGAAACGCCTCTTACTGTATGTAACTTATTAATGTGAGATCCTTACGATCTCCTGCGAGTGAAATAAAAATGTCGTAAACCATATTATAATAGCAGAAAATGACATCAATTTTATGCTAGAAAATTTTAGACAACAATTTAGGTACAGTCGAGCAAAGAGATTCTAAATAGTGTTGTGAGTGACATCACTCTTATTTAAAAGTGTGTCTAATTAAAATAAATATTAGCAGTGTAGTGGAAAGATAAATATTTTTGCCTGTATACCAAACTCTTTGTTCGACTGTACAGACGCCAGCACATCAAGCTACTACAATCTGTCAAATTTATTTAATAGATTTTCAACTTTATCGCTGACTCGTAAGGTGCAAAGTTGATTGGGAAAATTTGCCAGTTTCGGGTAGCTTGATGTGCTGGCGTCTGTACATACATATCACAATGTAGGATAGCTAGCGATAGCTGTACTAGGAAAACTACCATGACACAGAATTTTCTTTCCAATTATGTCCAAGTTATAACTATAAATTAAAATCGAGTCCATATTTCACGAAAACTAGTCTTTAAAAATAAAATGGGTGAAATAAATCTTTGTACTAACGTAGTAGAAGCTATCTAATCGTGGTTGATTTATTCCGTTCATAAATTGCGGCTGTTTGCCATTATGGCATTATGAGGTAAACTTGCTGGCCCGATCTGTTTGTCAATCAATTAGTACAATGAACCTATGAAGGGCATAATGAAATAAAACAAAAATCTGATTTTCGTCAAAAATGTCACATTCGCGGTATTGGATGCCGAGCGACGATATCCTCCCCGTATATGACACGTTCAAATATATGTTCTATGTTATAGGGTTTTGTTTCCGCATTTAGTCCGTCAGGTGGACCATTCTGCGTGGGCCATGGCGGCCGTTTGGTGGTTATTCCAACCAGCCCACCTCCCTCCAGAAGTTAATTAAAACTCCTGGTCTGTTCAGATCGTCAGTGAAAAATCTGGGTGACCCGAGGGTTTCTGTTCTATTCCGGGTAACGCCTGTGCATTTGAAGAGCACGTGCGCGACGGTTTCCTCAGCCTCCATGCACGCCCTGCTTCAAATACGTGATCCTGCATTTAAAAATGATTTTCGTCAAAAATGTCACATTCGCGGAATTGGATGCCGAGCGACGATATATATAGAGTCGGTTTTATTTTAAAATTTGAAATTATTCAAGCGAATGATGTTCTTCTAACTGAACAGACAGCTGTGCTGCTGGGGAGTTTGTTGCGCCACTTCTTCCCAGCGAAAGGCACTAGGAAGTGGTGAAGGGTGGGCGTTTTGGGGGACTGTCTTATGTAATTTTGACGTTCGAAAAGTGCTGATACTCAACCTAGTTTGAATAAATGACTTTTGATTTTGATTACCTACCAAACTTATATTTGATACATAGCTACGAAGCTACTTCACTACGAAGCATACGTAGTGAAGTCCATCTCACAAACAGTTTTACATGTCGGTACAAATCCAGTATAACCTGACCTAGCATTGTACGCAAATCCTATACAATGCGAGATCAGCATAAACTGGAAATGTATAGTTTGATGTGTAGCCATGTGTACCAACATTAATATCTTTAGTATACAATATGGTGTACTCAATAAAGAGTATTTTGACTTTAACCTGATGGCCGATAGTACAGTACACTTGCTCTTAAAGCGTCCTTGGTGCGTAGGGTGCGGGCTAGCTCCAACACTGTTCTAGCGATGATTGCTCAACAACTGGATTGCCCCTACGTTGGGCACTATTGTAGCAGGCATATTGCTGGTGCGTAATTTGTCAATGTTATGAATATTATAATTTAATTTTTTAGTTCTGACATAACTTCACTTACATAATTTCTGACATAATTTAATTAATTGTTCTATTTAATTTTATTTTGTTGTGTGCTTTTGACATTAATTGATTTGATCCGTCGTTTTTCTGTGACACTTATAAAATTGACAAATTTGTGTATTGTTTTTACCCGACTACGGTAAAGCCAAAAGGAAGGGTTATGATTTTAGCAGTCTATGTATATATGTTTGTATGTATGTATGTATGTATGTATGTTTGTTTTTACGTGTGTTCCACCGTAGCGCCTAAACTACTTAACCGATTTTGATGAATGAGGTATCAGTGGGTTTGTAATAATGGTCCGGGTGACATAGGCTATATAAATTTTCGATAAATTTTTTGTTTTTAATATAGGTCTAGGACCTGAAATAAATGAATTTTATTTAAAGGGAATTTATTCAAGGTTAGACAACGTTTATTCTTGGAAGGGAGATAAAAGCAGTAAAAGGCAAGAGAATATTTTACCGAGAAAATCGAAACCCAAGATTGTCTATTTCCCGGATCTGTATTTGAATTTTGCTCAGTAAAAAGTCATAGAAAATGGAAAAGCTATGAATTTATATATTTTTGACATCCTTGATTTCAATTCGCTCTACAAAAGTCTATGCTTTTTCGGGCTTCACAAAAACAATTCTAAAAACTTTGCTTCTCGACGAAACTACACAAAGGTTGCATCAGTTTTGCTCTGTTGTATGTTTCCGACTTCAGTGCTAACACAGCTCATTTGCTTCTCAGCTAATTAAAAGTCTCTTCCATGAAACGCGCTAGTTACCAAATTATACTGAGCTTACATTTCTTGGCTTGTAATCTTACTTAATACACCTTAAGTGACATCCTTAGATGCCAATGATACTGTTTGATAATCATTATTAATGTAATAAGTAATAATTAAGTTTATGAATAAAAAAGTAACAATACAATTTAGCGAAATTCGGTGAGCCACAAACTAAGCATCGCTTGTCTTGTGGCTCAGGAGTGTGATTAACAACATGATGGTCACCTTACAGTGTGAGGGTAATAATAAAGACAAAATATGGAAAAAAAAAAAAAAAATTTGTCAAATTCTAGACTTAAATTAAAGAAAAGTAAAAATAGTTTACATTTTGTTGGGTTGTGTAGTTTTGTGAGGTTTGAGTGGGTGTGATGGTGTGTGTGATGGTGTGTGTGACGGTGTATGTGCGTGGTGTAGGTTCTATATCAAGGCTTCGGTGTCATCGTGTGATAATGTCTGATGTCTGATTAATATGTAAATAAAGGTAATGTTGGTGTAATTGTGCAAAGAAATTAACTTGAATTCTTTTTCTTCGTGTGGTTAGTGACTAACCCGGTGTCAACATTTTTATGCCGCCCATGGGCCTCTGACTTGGCTTTACAAGCTGTCGGGAAATATCTCTCAGGCATGCCGGTTTCCTCACGATGTTTTCCTTCACCGTTTTTGAAGCAAGTGATAATTATACAATACGCACATGAATCCGAAAAGTCAGAGGTACGTGCTTTGGGTTCGAAACTCGAGACCTATGACTTGGGAGTCCGACGGTCACACCACTAGGCTATCACTGTTTATTTAACCTGAATTAACAACACGAGTACCTGCCTACCAACCTGGCCTCGCTTCCTGTAAGTGAAGAGGCAGACAACGGCAGAGGCAACTGCAGCTGTCGACGAGTGTTGACGGCTGCAGTCGCCTCTGTCGTTGACGCATGCCGCTCATTTGTATGTGCACTAAGGTGCTCTTTGAGCAGCAAAATGTTCGAGCAGTTTTCATTGATAAATTGTTAATTTAACTATAATAATTAATTGTTATGTCGTGCCTTTCTTTTTGACGTGCAAATCTTCTTCATCTTTCGTTTCAGACAGGTGGAGGATTGTGTCACACTCCTCCAGTATTATAAACCAGAGCTTTTCCTGTGCCACGAAGGACATCTCAGGTGTTTACTCTACCCGGGTATCACCACTGTGTGGATCGTCCGGAGGACACGGTGGAGGCGATCGGTAGCGGCGGTGATCTCTCGCGACCGTCCCCTTTTTCTGCGAAGCAGTAATGCTCGCGAAGGAGGAGGCGGAACGAGTGATGGAGAGGTAAATTTCGCGCCCTCACGCCCCTAACCACCGCAGGAGACGCTCTGGGCGTCGGGAATCGCAGGCCGATTCCCGGCCACCGTAGGTGCGGGCTTGCGAACGGTGAGTAATGAGTAGCTCGCTGTCCGATAAGGACCAGGCCCGGGTCAACGGCGCGTTGTGTTCCACGTGCGCCTCAAAGAGATGTCAGCAGAACTGACGGGGTCCGCTAGAGCCGATGCCTGCCGGAGTCGCGGGTTTGTCCGAAAGAGTTACCGTGGCCCCTGGCAACATACAGGCAACTGAAGGAACATGGGTGGGTTTTAGTCAGTAAGAGTCTGACACGCCCTCCCGCTCCGCCCAGAGCGGGAGAAGTTGTTTGAAAATTTCCCACACAAAAAAAAAAGAAAAAAAAGGTGTCTACTCTAATGCAATAGATACAGTTTGCTGCACGTTGGTAGTAACAGACCAGTGTGAGCTGGCCTCTTATACTATTGAATCTCTGTACCTACTAAGCTACGCCAGCTCAATGTCAAGAAAGAAAGAAGATTGCGTTTATTGGCATTAAGACAGAAAAATACACCTTAAAATTATAAAAACAGAAAACAATGATAATAATGGCAAAAGGGCCTCAGCTCAGCATAATCGCAGATGGCAACACCGCTGATTTTCAGCTGCAACCCACGAGTGTCATACGCTAGAATTTTAATAAACACAAATATGGAAGTGTCAGTCCGTTTTAATAAATAAATTAAAGGTAATATAAGATAGGATAGTATAAAAAAAAGCTCATACTAAATCAAATAAATGTTGTGACATAGGTACATGTGTGTATGCAGTGTGTTATAATTAATGAGAAACTGAAATAAATACAAAATAAAGATCCAATATCTGTGTATCACCAGTTACCTATATTAAAATAATAAATCTATCATCTAGAAATAAAAAGTAGGTACCTTTTAATGCAAAATCGTGTGACTGCGTTCTTCTAAAAATACGAAACGAAGGTTGATGCGGTTTTATTATCATTTAGAATAATTATGACAATAATAATTGACAAATAAAACATAAAACTGATAAAATTGAAAATAAATTGATAAAAATTATAAATAAATGTTAATTTTTTTTTATATGGCATGTATGTCTGCTCGAACATTTTCAACATCCTTTTGATGGCTTAATAAAAATTCTTTTAATTTAAATTTGAAAGTCGAACAACTTGTACTATACTTAATGGGAGGAGGGATATTGTTCCAGCATTTAGTAGCAGCGTAGCGAAAACTGCCTCTAAAAGCCGCCGAATTGTGCTGTGGGATGGAAAACTGCTGAGAACATTTTCTTCCTTCACCGATTCGACTTCCTTCACAAACTATCGTGGACAAGAAGACATTCTTGTCCACGATAGTTTGTCATATAAATAATATACAAGGTGGAGACGACATTACGACCATAAATTTAACTACGTATATCTAATGACGTTCTTAGTCCGCATACGAAAATTCAATCAAATATATCCAATAGTTTAGTCACTATAGCTAGTCAAAGTTTGGCAAAATCCATAGTTGGCACATCACTACTATTTAGTTTGTGTGAAAAAATCACTTTTTTTATTTCGATGCTAGGATTTATTTGATGGTTCCAAAATCCTCTTATGTATTAGTATTCCCAGTGTTTTCATTTATTGTCGTATTTTTGTCTCCACATTGTATATAACTTCCCGACATAAATCGTCGGGCAGTTGCCCACCAGACACAACAAAGTATCGGTATCGAATGGAAATGTACTCGATACCACAAAGTATCGATACTTTTTTCGTGTCCCTAGGGATAAATGGTTACAGTCAAAACTAAAGCCTCTGATTACTAGGCACATTATACCACTACCTACTATATTCCGAGCTCTCATAATAGTATAAATTTATTAGTTGCAACTGTCACAATAAACGACACAATACTGCCTCCATACCTACTACAAACATTCCATTCAATAGGTATAAATTAAACTGCTCTAGGATCAACAATTTAACCGTCGGAGTTCAAGCTTATCACTACCAGGCTCCCATAAGTATGTGAGCAATGGGTAGCTCGCCGCCCGATAAGGACCAGGCCCGGGTCGACGGCGCGTTGTGTTTGTAGCGGTTACACCGCCACATACGAACTACGCATCATAGACATGACGTCACACAAATCCTGCATCGCGCAGTTAGAGTTTACCGAGCGATCGACATACATACAAGATTTCAACTTCAAACCGATGGGCACTTGGGACAGTTGCCCACCAGACACAACACCCGTCTGGTCAGAGGATCCTCCCTTTTCTGTAGAGGATGAGTGAACTTCACACCTTGTTCCTCATACCTCTGTACCACCGACGCCATGCGATGGACTGTGGACAAATAAGCTTAATCACGTTAACAGCACATAGAATAATCAAATAAAAGGTTCGGAATGAAATTTGCATCATATTAGGCAATAGGTGCTGAGACAGTATTACCCCATGGCCATAAGATACACGCTCAAGCGACACGCGTCTAGCCACAGCGACTGTGGAGAAAACCAATGAAAGAAATTGTTTACAGCATGCCACAAGCGGCATTATCAGCATCACCGTGACGCGGGAAACAGGTGACGCGCGCACGTGTCGTTTGACGCAAGTTGCGTCGCAAGTCGCAGCGCTCACAGCTGTGAACGGGGCCTTAGACATATTTTTGTAAAGTAACATCTCAAGCCCTGTTTATTATTATAACGATAAGGTGCTTCTTACCGTGAATATTACGTACGTACTTCAGCAAATATTTAGATTATTCTGACGAATAAACAACATCTTGGAATAATAAATCATTCACATTTGAGAGTTCTTTCATAAGTGGTGCTTTATTATGTATGAATTTAGGATTCAATATAGACCTATTGCAAAATATATGTGTATACATATTTATTTTTAACAGCGTTTTTAGAATTTCCGGTGCTATTTTAGGAATGGTTTTATAGGTCAAGGATTTTTTAATGTTTTTAAATTTTAACTGTTTTAGTTACCTATTTAACTGTTACGGCCCGCCGCCGCCTGGTGGCGCACGGTGGGACTTAGGCCTCTGCCTCGAATTTTGCGGGCAGCGGGGCGGCGCCGCCCCGCTGCCTGCAAGATACGAGGCACAGGCCTTACTGTAGCCATGCCTGTACTCTTCGCGCCGGTCAGAGGCGCCCGCGCCGCGAGTATTTAAAAACAAAAAAAAAGCAGAATTCCTTCCTTCAGACATTCGCATGGCGGACGTCTTTTCAGATTCTTTTCAGAAAATAAAATAAATTAAATGGACGATAGGCCTGGTGCCTATCGTCCATCATTTATCGAAGCGTTCACAGCGGCAACAGCCAACACAACAACATTTATGCTGATTGGGAACTAGTTAATTGACCTGCCTTTTACGTGTTAAGTACCTATGCCCAGTCAACTGTAATAAGTAGGTACTCTGGAGGAGCGTATGACAGCTGCTAAAAATACAGACAAACACTCAGAAAAATTAATTTTCCTATTACTAACCTCTCTTAACTATTTCTCTTGAGAAAAACAGGACTACAAAGCTTTGTTTATCTAAGAAACCATTGTAATCTTAAGGGGGATTCACTAAGGAGGCCCGCGAAATTCAAATTTTCTTTAGTTTTTTGCATTTTGTAGGTCAGTGTCAGGTTTTATGTTGATTAAAATATGATTCGCGATCGTAACAAATATGTTATTACAGAATTATATTCATTAGACTTTATCAATAAAACTCTTTTAGTTAGAATTGGCCTCAAATGTCATCCTTACATTATTAGTCTCCCGCCGCCTCTGTCTGTCTGAACGCGATAAACTCAAAAACTACCGAACGGATTTTCAAACGGTTTTCACCAATGGACGGAGTGATTTATGCGGAAGGTTTAAGTTTATAATTCATTAAGGTTTTATGTAAATTGGCTGAAATTTGACGATTATTGTTGAAGAAATCGGAAAAAGTCATGCCGACTGGGAGCTTTACTGGCGTGCGCTGCGTTAACCGAAGAAGATACATCAAATTTACGTTCTACGGTATTGTTCATCTTAAAAAGTTCAACAAGTCCGCGATGGCATATGTTTATCTTCTAAAGATGACCCACATTATTCTTTTTTATCTTTCAGAAGTTGATAAAAATTTAATTGTTATTTCCGAAGCTTTTTTGACCGGTATCGTATTAATCCTAATCCAAAAAAATATTATTTAACCATTTAATTCAGATTAAACTATGCCTTTTAATCATATCATTTAAATGAGAGTAAAAGAAATCGCTGTTTCAAAATTACGCGTAGCCACGCGGGCGCAGCGGTAGGAGTCAATGACCTTTCCTCTGTTATTAAGTATGAAATCTCGGTAGTAATATGTTCCCGTGGGATATTTTCCGACATCCACGCGGGCGAAGCTGTGGGCAAAAGCTAGTGATTTCATAAAATAGTCATTCAATAGACATGGTTATTTGAAGTTAGACAGTTATATATTGATGATTTTAATACTTGTTGTTCTGTAAATACATATTTGTTTCGAACACAAATAATATTTTAATCAACATACAACCTAATACTAACCTGCAAATTGCGAAAAAACGTAAGAAAATTTGAATTTCGTGGTCTACCCTGGCGCTTTCGCCTTAAATGCTAAGAAAACAAAGTACAACAGCCCACCCACACTTAGATTTAATTCCTAGAACAAAACTTTATCATTAGGCACTAGTGTTTAATTAAGGTAAAAGCTTTTTGTCGTTACACAAATTGATGACGCAATTATTAAATTGGCAACACATTTTTACGGGCGGGTGATTAGTATTTTGCGCTGGCAAGGCCAACAGCGCCAGTAACAATTTGTTAGATGAGGTAATTAATGGTTACAACAACGTTTTATTAAGTGCCTTTGAGTCAATTTGAATGCGAAATTAAATTGCGTTCACGGTAATGAGAGATGGAAACTCATAAAATAAGAGAAAAGGGCAGGTAAATCTAAATTGTATTGGGTTATTATTCAGAACATAAATTTTCCTAGTCCTAGTCATTATATTTTGCATAATTAACTCCTGCTCCCTCTGCACAACTGTTAAAGGAACTGACGGCCAGTCTTCCTTTTATATATTATCCCGATTCATCAGAAGTTTTTTACAATAACTAGGTACTAGGTTATTTTGTAAGATCCTACTAATATTATAAGATTTGATTAGTTTGTTACTTAATAATGCAAAAACGGCTGAACGGATTTGGATGAAATTTGGGACGCTTTACAGGACGTATAGCTCCATCTTTTTCTCCTACTGAAGTAATATTAAAATAATACTGCTTTATGAGCTGGTGGTAGGCCCTCTGATAGTTTAACTGTTTTAACTGCTCCCAAATTACGATGATTATTTTATTTTACTTTTTTTTGACATACTAATACACATAATCTTTTCATTATTTGACATTATATACTTACCTACAATATTCTATATTTTTTCATAAAATTAAATGATTTGTTACGGCTATAGTGGCAATCATGTCATTTGGTTTAAATAGGTCCTTATTTTTATTATTTTATTTATCTTTTATATAGATTCTTTTCTTTTAGATTTTGTGAATGTGAGAACGTTGTAGGCTGTAGACTTGTGGACCATTTTCTATTTTGCTAAGTACCTGGAACTTATTGATAGGCCTACACTGTCCTCTCATACCTATTAAGACTGTAATTTTAAAACATTGTAAAAACCATTTATTTTTAAAAGAGTAACCGTGGAGTTTCTTGCCGGCTCTTCTCCATAGGAAAATACCAATTGGAACCGTGCACCTAGCTTCTGACGTTTCTTAAGTGCCCATGTAGGTTTATGTGAAATAAAATGTTTAAAATTTGAATTTATAGCCTGGATTAACAACTGAATTACTAAAAAATACAATAGAAGTGGATATATTTAGTAACCTGTTCCGCTTAGCTATTTCTAAAGAGTCATAAAAAAAAACCCTCTGAAATAAATCGACACGTGTTTCACCTCTCAACGAGGCATCCTCAGGATGACGATAGACTTGTCGCAAACTCGAACACGGCGTGTTGCCACACCAAGCGCCGAGCACAGCGCACAAGTCTATCGTCATCCTGAGGATGCCTCGTTGAGAGGTGAAACACGTGTCGATTTATTTCAGAGGGTTTTTTTTGATAGATTTTATTTTATAATAGATTTCCGCAAGGTCACGCCTGAATCAATTAAATAACTGAATTACTGTTTATCCCGGTAGTACGTTCCCGTGGAATAATTTCAGACTTCCACGCGGGCGAAGCCGCGGACAAAAGCTAGTAAGCGATAAAATAGTAGGTACTTAGAAAAACCTACAAAAACTATCAAGTGGATATTAGGGAGATACTTATCTAACTAACTTGCTTCGATCATCATAATCACATTAACAAAATTCGCGTATTTCAGCTAAGTAGCTGAAATTACTGTACACTTTTTTTACTGTACATAAATGACCTTCCGGGGCAAATAAATCACCCCATGGTGCTATTTGCCGATGATAGCACCGTAGTGGTTGAATGTGACGATCCCAAACTTATGAAAATGAAATAAATATGACATTAAATAAAATTATATCGTGGTTTGACAGCAATAATCTAATTATAAACTTAGAAAAGACTAAAATTATGCATTTTTATCAAAGAATCCCAAATAAAAATCTTGACATTAGCTAATTAGGGACAAATATTGAATCAACTACTGCTACTAAATTTCTTGGTATCAATATAGATAATAACTTAACTTGGAGATCCCAGACAGAAGTAATATGCAAAAAACTTAATACATTTACCTATGTTCTATATAAACTTTCAAAAATAGTCAGTCTAGAATCCGTACTTACAGCCTATCACGGTTATGTTGCATCAACACTCAGATATGGCGTAATGTACTGGGGCAATTCAGTTGATAGAGAATTAGTCTTTAGAGCCCAAAAAAGATGTATCAGAGCTATGTGTGGCCTAAAAAGCACAGACAGTTGCCAACCGACTTTTATACGACTAAAAATTCTTACCTTACCATCGTTGTACATATACGAAACAAATGTATTCGTCAAATCCAACATTTCATCATACAAAATAGCTACTAAAAGTTCCTACAGAAAATTACGCGACAAAAATAAGTCAGAACTCGAAGTGACTTATGGCAAAACTGCACTAATGAATAAAAGCACATTCTGTATGGCCAAAAAAATATTTAATAGACTACCCGAAAAAATTAAAATGTTAAATCTGGACAAATTCAAGAAAGAACTATTTAGAATTTTGACTAATAAATGCTATTACTCAATAAAGGACTATTTCGACGACAATTCTATAATTACTGCCTTAGAACACCCTACCTGACCTGTTTTAATGACCTTGAATTTTGTTTGACATTATTATTAACTTAATATTAACTTAATTATGACATGTAACTTAACCATTTGACATCTATTTGGAAATTGATTGTAAATGTTTCACCAATTTGTTATTTATATTTGTACGCCTCTGGGCAAAACATGGAGGATCTACCTATTTATAACACCTCACACTATGTGTAACTTGACCTATGTTTACAAATAAAGCTTTCTGATTTCTGATTAATTCTGGTTGTTGAATGTAATGAAACTGTTCTATGCAACGGTTTGTGGTAAAAAAAAAAAAAAGATTTTTCTCAAACATGCTTGGAATTTCGAGCATTATTTTGACTACCTTCTTCCAGATAAATCGAAATTGCGGTACAGGTCGAATACATGCAAGCGCCCGGCCGGAAATGTTTGTATGAAAATCCTCTGTCGTGTTTAGCAAATAAATTACTATGAAAAATTATAACTGTTGTGTTAGGTTTTTAAAAATGGAACGAACTTTTTACTTCAACACATGGCAACCAAGGAGGTAACTTAACAAAGATTTTATTTACATTTCGATTTAGAGCTGTTTAAAGTTGTATGCACATGATTGATTCTAGAATGTATAATTAATTTACTTGGTTTGAATTTCGGCGCATTATTTGAGAATAGTTGTGTGCAACAAGAGAGCAAAGTTGTTTTTTGCTGCGAGTGTTGATTTTGAATCCCGAGTAAGCGAAGGATTCTATAATTGAATCACGAGCGTAGCGAGTGATTCTAAGTTAGAATCCTGAGCGCACCGAGGCACCAAAGACACGAGATGCAAGTAACTTTGGTCTCGTGTAACACACACAACTTTTCACCTCAGCAGCGAGAACATACCTATACCTAAAGGTAAAAAAATACAACAAGATAAACTTCGGAACGAAGTTCCTTCTCACGTATGATTTAAAACAGAAACAAAATGTTCGCTGCCGCCATCTTGGATTTATATTTTGACCTCTCTATTGGCTTTAGCACCCTCGAAAACTATGAAAACGACACCCATGACGAAAAATGACAAAATTTTCGCAGCAGCCATCTTGGATTTTCATTTTCACCTCATAATCGGCTTTAACACCCTCGAAAACTACGAAAACGACACCCATGACGAAGAATGAGAAAATTTTCGCAGCCGCCATCTTGGATTTTCATTTTGATCTCACGATCGGTTTTAGAACCCTACAAAACTATGAAAACGACACCCATGACTAAAAATGAGAAATTTTTCGAAGCCGCCGTCTTGGATTTGCTTTTTGACCAAATTCACACTATCTATCTCACTCTCTTTCTTTCTCTTTGAATTAGAAGAAGACAGTCGCAAGCGCCCTTTCGCGTGACGATTTCTGCCAGTGTACTCCTACTGCAAGCCGCGTTAAAGAACTTCGTTCCAAAAATATAATAAAACAGCATCTAAATAAAACCTCAAAATAAAAAAATCTCATGCTCGCAGCAAAATCGAATTTTGCTCACTGTCTATACACAGCAAAACCTGCTTGTTTGAGGTGCTGAGGTGAAAAGTACTATACAAGCCTTGGCCGCAACCAGGCATTGATGGACTCATAAACGATCGTTCATCAATGCCCCAGTTGCAGGCCGCGACAGTAATGTACTAATTACCTACAGTTGCAAAGTCACCTTTAGAAAAGTGTTTTCGCAATTTGAGCTAATGAAAACATTTGAAAGGAAAAAGTAATTAATTTTTCATTGATTATTGAATTTGTTAATGAATTTAAGATTTGCAATGAAGATTTTTTCGTAATATTATTTTGGAATCAGATCCAAATGAAACGTGTTTATAATGAAGGAAAGGTAATTTAACTTAGTTTAATTTCTTGTATGGATGATAATTTGATTGAGTTTTCTTCAGTGGAATACGAGAAATAGAAAATGGAATTAATGAAGCAATGAGGTTTATAATTAAGAAAATAAAAGCTCAATTTTGAAGCTAGCAGAAAAGGTTGTTCATAAAAATTTGTTATGCTGTCCTAAATTAAGTTTTGCACGTCCAATGGCAAATATTCCTTAGTCAATAATAAGTTATGGAACAAATTCGATAATGGAAAAACCAACTAATTTGTGTAATGCGCTCTGCATACGTTCACATTATTCGGCAATTTTATTTAGTACACAAATGCAGTCTTTTTACATGCGTTTTCCAAGAACCAATAATTGGAGCGCTTCACCTTTTTGCACGTTGTTTCGGATAT
Organism: Agrochola litura; assembly: GCA_949152395.1. Lineage (NCBI taxonomy): Eukaryota > Metazoa > Arthropoda > Insecta > Lepidoptera > Noctuidae > Agrochola > Agrochola litura. Next base: position 20,027,231 of record OX424508.1, on the reverse strand, counting down.
AAAAAAATATGAAGATTGAATCAGTTTTTCCATCGTTGAATGCAAATTGTTATGTTCAGCGAAAGTGTGCGCTGTGAGCACGCGATAAGCTTACCTAGTGCAACCACACTTCGACAACTGCCAGGACAAACATCGTAACTTACTTTTTGACCGATTTTAAGTTACAATCATAGTTTTAGTAAATAAAAAATATGTAGATGTGTCCGTGGCATCACAGCGGGCCCTATCAGAATACTAGCGCTGCGGTATTTGTTTTTTCAAATACAGTAGCATTAAAAAAAAAAAAATGCATTTTTTTATTATGCTGAGATAGGAGCCTTTTTGGCCTCGCACAGGTCTTCTTTTTTGTTTTTACAATTTTTGTATTTTAATTTTCTTTTCTGAAACTGCTATTGTTTTCTTTGTTTTAATGTTGTATTTTCTGTGCGTGTCCCAAATAAAAAAATCTTTCTTTCTTTCATTAATTCGCGTTACGATTTTGATCGGACAAAACATTTAAAATCCAATGAAGATAATAAACAGGTACAAATTTAGTTACAATCACTCACCTACACTTGCCATGAACACACCAAAACACATAAAAATAAGGTCAGACTTTAAAAAAAATTGTACAAAGTAAACACGTTCAGTGCCAGGAGCCCACCTGGAGGGTTCACCTAGTCTCATATGGGATGCCGGTAACCCTCCCGGATGGTTTACTTCCAATATGTATGACGGCATAGCGTATGAGTTTTATGAAACTGGGTGGAGTCGAAAGTTCACACCCGATACACTTGAATTGTATGTCTGAGTTACAATGTCATTTTTAATGTTATGTCGTGAAATGTCATTGTACAATGTACAACAACACTCACAAAAACTTATAAAGTACGCATAATTAATTATATAAAAGTGTAGATTTTAGCTTGTTGAATATTTTCTAGGTTTTTTGCCTTTAGAACTTAACAGGAATTATTAAGAACTTTTTAAATCTTTAACGCGCTCTCCTGTAAAGTTACAAAAAATGAGTTACGATGTTCTTCCTTCCTTGACTTGATATTGTGACTGTATACCGCTTATTGCAATGCTATGTGGCTTCAAAGAGCATTTTCACGTAGAAACGTGAGCTTGAAGTGAATTTAGATTTTCTGTTTAATCCATTTTCAAATGTCAGCCTTGCACGTGCTGTGGTTAGTTGGCTTAGCGTGATTCGAAGGTTTAAATGAAAACTTTTGTGAGAGAAATGCTTGTGAATGAATTAGTATGGCTTTGCCTGCCCCTGTGAACTTTAACAGGATGACCAAACAAGATTGCATAGAACAGAATAGAAAACGAGTTAGTAACAATTAAACGTTAGTTGTTTGTTGGTTAGGGTAAGTTGTTTTTTTTGTCATTTTTGTCGTACTTTTTGTTGTTGATGTTGTTAGATGGATAGCCATATGCTTATGTACACGCGAGAGAAACATTGTCGTCATTACTGCCCCCGATAGAAATAAAACGCATCTAATTTTTTTTCGAGATTTGAGATATATATCAGGCAAATGCGCCTTTTTTTTCTGATTCCGGCAATGTATGTAACTCAAATCTGGAATAAATGTTAGATGCGTCTTTTTTTCTTTTTTTTTTTTTTAAATAAATAAAATATAAATCATTTATTGCAGGCAAGCATACCCGTAGCAAATACAAATAATATGAATCAAATGACAAAATTCCATTGATAAATTACTATTTAGAATTTAGCAAAAAATAGATATTAATTAAATTAAAAGTTAGTAGGAATATTGACAGCCATGTTCAAAGAAATAATAAGCTTATTAAATGGTTCTCAATATTATTTAAAAACCTGTTTTCAGTAACCTAGCTTAATTTCATCAAATAAAAGGTCAAGCCACAACTAAATGACGCTATTTGAATATTTTCGAGCAAAGTGCTATTCGTTAAATAATAAGTGTTTTTCATTTAATAATGCAAAATGGTTAATAATCATAAAAGGTTTTTGTGGGAGGTTTTAAGCCGCTTTCAGTGACTAAAAGTTGAAATGGAAAATAGTTGAGTTGAGTGACAATTGTGATGGCTTTACTAAGAAAAATTAATTCTGTGAAAGCTTTTCATCTGTCTGTTATTATTTTCAGCCTGTCACTGTAGATTCGTAAATTTCCCCGAAGTTATACCACAGATGGTTCACTCCGCAAAATCATTTAAATAAAAATCGACTTTTGCTACGACACAATAAAGCGCAATTCAGGTAGCAACTATTTACCTACATTTACATTCACCTAGAAGTTGCCTCTCTATTGTGTAACTCTTATATCTGCTAACTACGTTACGCTCATTGAATTGACGAACTCGCCGCGTACTTGTAGCTATAAAACTAGAGTGCGCCTTCTGTACTATTCTGTGGTTATTCTAAAATAGGTGTATTTTGAGCATTAAGTATTTGGTAATTTTGTGGATGAAAGTTGCCCCTTTAAATATTCTTGTGCTTTTGAGGAAAGCAAATCATAAAAGTTTTTTTCTGTCGTCAGAGTCGAATGACTGAATCTTGAAAGAAAGGGAACAAGAAGAACTAACTTATGTAACTCTTGATAACTGAAACTTAAATTGAAACAATGAAATAACGCTGAAAACGTATCTTAGGTACTTGAAATCTCAGCTCACGTACCTATGTTCTATAAATCGCATCTCCGCGCGACTGTATGGGAATGCAAACGCCACATGGCCATTTCTTCACATAAGTTTCAGTAGATATAAGTGATATAACACACTGAACAGCAATAAGGCTCTCTTAACTTAGTCTCCCGTATAACGCGCTCTTTATTACAAATTTTCGGTAGAATACCGCCTTTCAGAGAATGTGGACAAATTGATTTGTTGCCAACAGTAAATAATGTTGTGACAATGTGGCGCGGAAATTGCTTTAATACTATTGTTATCAGTCAGTATTGTCCTGCGAGCAATGTGCCCTGCCCATTGCCAATTAAGTTTGGCAATTCGTCGGGCTATGTCGGTTATCTTGATTCTCCTGCGAAGCTCTTCATTTCTGATGGCCGATGGGGTCGAAAGGTTCTGGAGTGGCGACCGCGTACCGGAAGACGTAGCGTTGGAAGGCCTCCCACAAGATGGACCGATGACCTTGTGAAGGCCGCAGGAATCCGCTGGATGCGGAAAGCACAGAATCGGTCGAAGTGGCGGTGCTTGGGGGAGGCCTATGTCCAGCAGTGGACGTCTTTCGGCTGAAATGATGATGATGATGATGAGTATTGTCCTACAAACTCTTTCGATATTTCAAGGCTTTTTGGTCGTGAATCATTTCGGATTATATTTTTGGAGCGGTCCACGACATCGACTTCACACCTGTAACTGAAGCCGGGAGTCACTTGTTCTTCCCGTTATTATGAGAGTTTAAATAATTAAATAACAGTGACTGAAACTTTTTATAACATCATCTATATAGACTGAATCGGAAAAATACGTATTATTGAAGCTAACTTAAAATCTACCCTAGCAAAGGTACTAACATTTTGAGTCTTGTTACTTTGATTAAATATAAATTAAATTAAAAGAAATATGGGATCACCTCTGAAGTATGACCTATTAGACAAAAAATAATTATCAAAATCAATTCATAATTGGCGGAGTAATTACGTAACAAATACACAAAAAACATACAGTCGAATTGAGATCCTCCTCCTTTTCGAAGTCGGTTAAAAATATAAGTGGTTTCCCAGCTATTATTTTTGCACGAAGTTACTTATTTTGATGCACAGAATGCGTAGATGACGTCTTCGTAATGGGTATTACTACATTATTGTTGAACTTGACTTAGTATATAAATCACTCTCATTTAAAAAGAGAACTGGAAAAATGAAAAAGATACACAAAAAGACATAAACTTTAAAAAAAAAACAGCGTAAAATCAGAAACCACACCTAGAAGCTGTCAAATGAGCGTAAATACGGGCCGCAGAAAACAATACAAAACTAAAGACAAATTGATGCCTGATTCAAGCCAAGACCAATCAATTACTTGCCAACACCGAATAAATAACATACAAAAAATAGAACCCTCTCCATCGATCAGCATCCAGTTCGCACCTCTAGTAAAAGTTCCAATCAACACCGCATAGCCGCATTGCGCGGCCGATATGGAAACACGTTAGAATATTTTACAGCGCTACACTAAATTGTGGTGGTAATCTGGTAAATTTACAATGCTGAAGAGTTACTGGCTATGGTTCAAACAGATAAGAGGGTTATAATCTTTTTAAAAGAAGTTCCAATTTTTGGTTATGGTGCAGGTGCTGACTGAATTTATGGGTAACTAGCAGAGCCCCGCGATTTCACCTGCATAAGTCTAAATCCCGTGGGAATATCGGGATAAAAAGTATCTTATGTGTTAATCCAAGGGATGAACCATCTGTGTGCCTTTCATCCAAATCCGTTCAGTGGGTTTTGCGTGAAAGAGTAACAAACATCCATCCATCCATCTTCACAAAGTGTCGCATTTATAATATTACATAAAATAACATCACGCCTTGTTTCCCCGAAGGGTTAGGCAGAGGTGGTAGGATTTCGCCAGTTATGTTTAAGTCCCATGTAATAGGGAGCGAGCCTATTGCCATCAACCGGGCACAAATCCAGACTCCGAGCTGCTACTGAGAAATTTCTGATAGAAAAACCCAATAACACTTTGCTCGACCCGGGAATCGAACCCAGGACTTCATGCTCAGCAGTAGCGCTTGCGACCACTAGACCAACGAGGCAGTTTATAATATTAATATAAAATATAATGAGAAATATAATATTTTATAAAATATATGTATTATATTATATATTATATTATATAGTAGGATTAGTAGGATTGATACTCTAGTGGCATTTTTATCTTACAATTCGTTCTAGTTATGAAGTTTTCTACGAGTGTGTTTCACACACGAATTCATGTGCAATCTACAATCTATGTACTATTATCAAATCAATCAAAAATATTTATTTGCTAGAATATGGTACATAAGGTGTTACAGTAAATTTGTTTCAGCATATCCTGCCATAACATGGCGTGCAAATGGATTCACAATCAGCAATGTCAATTAATCTAATTCAATTACAGATTCTATTGATTTGTCTTCTAAATAGTCCTTAATGGCATAATATCTTTTAAATAGCAGTAGTTTGAAAAGTATTTTTTTAAACATTGTCAGCGGTAAGTCTTGAAGTCTATTTGGTAAATGATTGTAAACAATAATCGACATGCAGTATACATTTTTCTTAAATAATTTTAGTTTTATTGGAGGCAGTCGAAGTCTATCTTTATGCCGTGTTCGGCTAATTTATTTATTTTTATTTATTTACTATTCACACTAACATTTGTTTTAACAGGTTCAACCCAATACAGCAATGTAGTCACAATGTTCACTGTGTGGCATAAGTCATACAGAAGACAATATGTTAAGTGTCACCCTCTGGAATTCCGCCAATGAGCATGTAAAGATATCCACTTGCAGAGAGACGCTTTATTGCCCGCCCCACTGGTGCAAACTTTCATCTCCATACTAAGAATGTATTTTACCATCGCAGTATCACGCAATAGTATTTTTCTCCATAAGATCCCTTTTCGATACCCTCGACACGAGATCCGATCGTGAACTATTCTTTACGGAACCAATCACGACGAAAAAATCGTTAGGTCTTTTTCTATGTCTGTAATCCGTCAGCTGTAATCAGGTTCGCCATTAATTCGTGTCACGCCTTTTCAGAGCGTGACATTTCCTTCCTTAGCAAGTGGAAGAATGTGTAAGGAAAATATTGAGACTGAATAAATCTGCCGTTTCATATAAAGTGTTGATATTCAGCTGCATCTGGGTGGGTTTGAAACGGAAGCTGTCGAGATAAGGCTAGGCGAGTGGCGCTACAGACACCAGATACATTATTATTATGGTTCTGAGGACATATATTGAAGTGTTATAGCAATTTGTTGTTTTCGCAGCGGAACATGGCATTGCAAAACTTGAATGGTGCTTTAAATTCTGGACGAAGCTCCATCTCTCTTTCGTACAGGAAAAATTAATGATGGCTGTAACATACAAGAAACTCCACGGACACTTGTTAGTGTCTTGCTCGATCTTCTCCATAGGTACCTACTACGCTTTGGAATGGGCAACAAGCTTCACCTTTCTGACTGGCCGATCCCTTGACAGTTAAAAAGTGCCTGAGGGTAATTGATTTAATTGAAATAAACTCTTTGAGTTTGTGTTTAAGTTTATGGGCCTTAATCTGGCTTTAGGGTGCTAATGACTCCAAAAGCGTCGATACGAAAAAATATCCGGAGAATCATTGGTAATTAGCCACGTTGACAAGTGTCCAGACCATTCAACTTCACGAGCATCAGAGTTCACTGCTGGACATAGGTCTCCCCCAAGCGTAGCCACATCGACCGGTTCTGACGAACAATAGCTCATTATTATTGCACGAGCTTAAGGTACAAGAATACTTGTGAAATTAGAAAATTCGTGCTATTAGAATAAGACGTTCATAACTGACGAAGTACCCCGTCTTCATTGTACTAAACTCTCTATTGTCTTTACTTCATAAACACAAACCGTGTCAGTTTGTGTGTCAAATGTATTCGGTACTTGAGACATATTAAATGAGGTTGTCAAGTACAGTTCAGGCCTATTGTCTATAATACCCGGCTTAACTTAATCTGGGAAGATAAGGTAAGATTGTAAGCGATAGGAAATCACTGAAGCGCGAGGATAAGAAAGACTACTTTAGGGTGGATCAGAAATATTCATTGGTTATGTTTTATTTGAGGAGATTTTTCGATGTATTAATGATGATCAATGAAAAAAATTCAGGTTTCAGATGAATAATAAAATAAAAATTAAAAACCGGCTAAGTGCGTGTCCGAAAACTACAATGAAGAGTTCCGTAGTTGGGATGCATTTATCCCAAGAACAAACTAAACATTGTAGTTTTCTTGTTTTCGTGTAGTTAGTGACTAAACTGGTGTCAGAGTATTAAAGCCCCCTATGGGCCTCTGATTGGGCTTCACATGCTGTCGAAAAATATCTCTCAGGCATGGTTTCCTTCAACGTTTTTGAAGCAAGTGATAATTATACAATACGCACATGAATGCGAAAAGTTAAAGGTACGTGCCTTGGGTTTGAACTCGAGACCTATGACTTGGTAGTCCAACGGTCACTGCTACATTGTAGTTGAAAAACATCATACATCATCATCCCATACATTCCAACTGCAAGTGTAAGTTGGTCGACTACTACTTGTAAAGTCTACTTAGATAATTATAATAGTTTTCTTTTTAACTTCGTTATACACTGTGAAATTTGAATCACAGTTTTGCTAGAACAAACTTTATTCAGACCATGGTCTACTACCATTCTACAGAATCCAATAAAAAAAATAAAAAAAAATGGTTTTTGAAAAAACACAAAAAGATAAAGTTTAAAATGTCAAGATTATCTACTGCTTACTAAATTTCGTTTATGGAGGTACATTTCCCTGTAGACAATGCTGTGTCCCGTGCGTGGTGTCTGTGTTGTAGGTAGTAACGATAATCTTGACACACTTACTTTGACTTAGTTTTTTTTGTGTTTTTTCAAAAACCAATATGTTTTTTTTTATTGGATGCTGTAGAATGGTAGTAGACCATGGTCTGAACAACATTTGTTCTAGCAAAACTGTGATTCACATTTCACGGTGTATATACTACTGCCGCATGCCGTGTAATTGTTTCACATATCCAAAAACTAAAATTTGCACTTTAAAGCTTAATATTTCGCAAACGGATCTCTGAATCGATAAATTGTATTTATACACTAGCAATATTTTTGAACGGCCACTACAGAAACTAAAGAACCACTTTGTCGGCGTGATTAATTTGTATACCCATGGAAAGAAAGAAAGAAAATAAATTTATTTGACCCAGTTTATGGCACACAATACTTAAAAAATAAATAAAAATATATAGCATAAAACAGTATTGCCTGCCTCACGGTTGCGACAAAAAGACCCAGTTCAGCATTAATGCTAGACAACTAGTGCCTGATGCTGGTTTTCAATTGAAGCTGGCATGCCAAATTACAGTCATGCCACATTCTAGTACTTAGAGTCTCTGAGCTAAGCTGCGGATAAACAGACAAGACAAACGGACATGGTGAAATTCATTTAATTTAAAATCAAAAGTCATTTATTGAAACTACTTAGGCTGAGAATCAGAACTTTTCGAACGTCAAAATTACATAAGACAGTCCAACAAAACGCCCGTCCTTCACCACTTCCTAGTGACTTTCGCTGGGAAGAAAAAGTGGCGCAACAAACTCCCCAGCAGCACAACTGTCTGTTCAAGACAGAAAAAAAAAGACAAAAAAAAAATTACATTACGCAACACAAAACATAATTTAAATGATAAATTATTGGCCATATGTCAGCTAGCACACGCCAATATACCATTGGGTACCATGTTAACTAAGGAACTCTAAAAAGCCTCGATTAGGGTCGTAGTTAAAGTTTTTGGTATCGGCAATCATAGTGAATTATCTTAAAATTATTGTATCAGGAATTCCTGACAAATGTCACAAATGATCAAATGAAAATATAAGTTTAAGTTTATGTTTATTAGTAAATACAACAACACAGTACATAGCATAAGGAAAAAGAGGGTTGTACTACAAAGTTTAAAATTATAGTCAGCTTTCCGGGCTCCTAAACTAGGTACGCAGACCTGTATCTTAGGAGTTGGAGATTTTGCGGCTTCAATTTATGAAATACAACCGTGACTTTTCTGTGATTTTTAACACAGCAGAATCCACAATTTTACAAAATATTTGAATATTGTTTCAGTATAACTGCTTCAATTAAGCACCCACTTTCCGCCTACGCTGTAACCTCGGTACTACAGAGTTCTACTCGCTTCGACATTAAAATGTATGGATCAATTAAGGTCTCGATAAACTCGCTTTAAAAGCCTGTATGTATCGGAAAAATGTCTTAGAATCAATCGTGAAGCGCGGTCGATAAAGTTTCGAAGTACCTACCCACTTACACAGCACTGTGTCTAATACCTTTAAACGAGCAATTCTTGTATAAATGTACTTATATATATAATCTGAATCACGGAAACGGCTCCAACAATTTTTATGAAATTTAGTATGCAGGGGGTTTCGGGGGCGATAAATTGATCTAGCTAGGTTTCGTTTTTAGAAAACTACCAAAAAAAAACAGAGCTAAGCTCGGTCATTCAGATATTAATAAATATGACATGATTGAGTTCCGCTCTAACAAAAAGAAAATGTTTTCTACATAACATCACGCCTTGTTTCCCCGAAGGGTTGGGCGGAGGTGTCCCTGTAGCAGGTACACCCACATTTCGCCAGTTATGTTTTAAGTCCCATGTAATAGGGGGCGAACCTATTGCCATCAACCGGGCACAAATCCAGACTCCAGGCTGCTATCGAGAAATTTCAGATAGAAAAATCCAATAACACTTTGCCTGACCTGGGAATCGAACCCAGGACCTCATGCTCAGCAGTAGTGCTTGCGACCAGTAGACCAACGAGGCAGCTAAAATGTTTTCTCTTTGTGTTAATCTATGATATAAATCGATTCTCATAAAATAACGTACCTATTGAAATTTTTCTCTCTCTATACCTCGATAAACGTGATATACCTCGTACAATTTCAAAATCTAGTTAGGATCTACATGAAAATATCGTCTTGTGATAGTTTTCTTAAGTTCCAAAGGATCAATTTCAGTTAAGTTCTAGATAGGACAAAAAGTTCAATTGAATTTTCTTTTCCGAAGTATTTCGCCTAGGATAGGATTTGAAATTCGATAAATGGCAGAGAACTTATTTCGTATCGAATAACGTAGCATAAGAAGCAAAACTATGTTTGTAGATTTCTAGGTAAATAGAAAAAAAAAAACGACAGACGCCCTCGTATGAATCCAGATTATTGCATGAACATGAAAGAGCTCACTCACGCATCCAATTTCGTATTCCACGCCACACTAAATAATCAATCTATCTGTGAATAAATTAAAAATGTGATGAGAAATACCATCCTATTTATATGGACTGAGCAAATAATATATAAGTGATAAACTGTAGGCGAGAGAGGAAAGAAGAATTTCTGAACGGAATTACTCAAGTTGTTACAGTGTCAGTTACTGTTTCATAAGAACACGTTTTGCTTGACATTCTCACACTTCCTGACAGGCATATTGACATCAGGGGCCGTATTATGAAGTATTAATGCCATCATAAATTCAGTTCAAAAAGGAATGGTGCTATCGTTCATAAGCTCCGTCTCTCTTTCGCAGTGGTGGCAAGATGGCATTAAAACGTCATCCGAGATTTGTGTCGTTACCTTCAGTACCTCCTAAATCAAATCCAATCTCACGTGGAACGTTACGGTGGCTTCTTGCATGCCTTTGACACCACATCTCGGAGGAGACAATAGGTCTCGGAACTCCCCACATCGGCACACGTGCATGGTATGTTTGTTTGTATGTTTGTTTGTATGTTTGTTTGTATCTTTGTTTGTATGCTTGTATTTTTGTTTGTTTGTATGTTTGTTTGTATTTTTGTTTGTATGTTTGTTTGTATGTTTGTTTGTATGTTTGTTTGTTAGTATGTTTGTTTGTATGTTTGTTTGTACGTTTGTTTGTTTGTATTATGTATATGAGTATGTTTGTTTGTATGTTTGTTTGTTAGTATGTTTGTATTTTTGTTTGTTAGTATGTTTGTGAGTATGTTTGTTAGTATGTTTGTTTGTTTGTATGTTTGTTAGTATGTTTGTTTGTATGTTTGTTTGTTTGTATGTTTGTTTGTTTGTATGTCTGTTTGTATGTTTATGAGTATGTTTGTTTGTTTATTTGTATGTTTGTTAGTTTGTATGTTTGTTTGTATGTTTGTATTTTTGTTTGTTTTTATGTTTGTATTTTTGTTTGTTTGTATGTTTGTAATTGTGTTTGTTTGTATGTTTGTTTGTACGTCTGTTTGTATGTTTATGAGTATGTTTGTTTGTTTATTTGTATGTTGGTTAGTATGTTTGTTTGTTAGTATGTTTGTATTTTTGTTTGTTAGTATGATTTTGAGTATGTTTGTATTTTTGTTTGTTTGTATGTTTGTTAGTATGTTTGTTTGTATGTTTGTTTGTATTTTTATTTGTTAGTATGTTTGTTTGTATGTTTGTTATTATGTTTGTTAGTATATTTGTTTGTATGTTTGTTATTATGTTTTGTTTGTTAGTATGTTTGTTTGTATGTTTGTTTGTATGTTTGTATACCTAGATTATTTTCTTTTCTTTTAGATTTTGTGAATGTGAGAACGTTGTAGGCTGTAAACTTGTGTACCATTTTTTATTTTACTAAGTACCTGGTACTTTTTGATAGGCCTATACTGTCCTCCCATACCTATTAACACTAATTTGAAAACATTGTAGAAACAATTTATTTTGAAAAGTGTAACCGTGGAGTTTCTTGCCGGCTCTTCTCCATAGGAAGCGACCAATTGGAACCGTGCACCTAGCTTCTGACGTTTCATAAGTGCCCTTGTAGGTCTATGTGAAATAAAATATTTTGATTTTGATTTTGAGTAAGAGAAATTGAATATCACAACTACCTCAAACACAAGACGCTCCAAGGATGCTTCTTACTGTGTTAATTCTGAATAAAATACTAAGCGTTAATTCGGCGCTCCCTGGACAGCTATGTTTATCATTTTTATCACGGCGTAAGCTAATATTTCCGTAAAGCGTGCACCTAGGCTTAATTTCCCTTAAATCTCTACCAAGGTATTTCTATCCATCACCAAAATACCGCACAATTTTACTAAGTCAAACGTGTCATCTCCCCCTTTAGAAATTCTTCGCGATAATGTCGTGATTGCACTTGTGCGCAAATCCATCTAAAAATCAATTTATAAATATTAGGTTCGTGCGAACGCTTTTTACCGTACCGCGGAGGTTTTTATGTTCCTCATTTTATAGGCTACAGCGTTTTGGAGAATAAACAGATAGGTAATGTTTTCCGATTCTTTAGCGATGTTTGGGTATCAGTATCGTTTTTATAGGTCATTTATTTGAAGCCTAACGTAAGCTTTAATGGGGCTCAGTGAAGTTAAGATTTGCGCAAGTTCTGTCTGTGAAGATGGTACATTTTTAACCGACTCCAAAAAGGAGGAGGTTACATGTTCGTCGCGAATGTTTGTTTTTTCTTTCTTTTTTCTTCTTTTTAGGGTTCCGTACCTCAAAAGGAAAAAACGGAACCCTTATAGGATCACTCGTGTGTCTGTCTGTCTGTCTGTCTGTCTGTCTGTCTGTCTGTCTGTCTGTCTGTCCGTCTGTCACAGCCAATTTACTCCGAATCTAATGGACCGATTAAGTTGAAATTTGGTACACATGTGTATTTCTGTGACCCAAACACGAATGTGTAACGTAAATAATTTAATTTTGAATATAGGTGTCACTTTTGGGGCGCAAACAAGAAAATTAAAAAAAAAGTTTTGCTAACAGTACCGTGTGACATATCAAATGAAAGGGCTTGTTGCGAGGATCCTAAATATATTTTTTATATAATTTTAAAATAAATACTTTTAAAGATATTTGATAAATTCAATGAAAAATGACCATTCCCCCCCCCTTATCTCCGAAACTACTGGACCAAAAATTTTGAAAAAAATACATAGTATGGCTCTTTACTCATAGATTACAGGAAAACCTATAAGAAGTCTATGGTCTTAAAATAACATGGTAAATCTCTCAATATTGTGCGTACAAACTTACATTTCGTCGCTCGGCATCCAAAAGGCCCATCTCTCTAGCTACTATAATATCAAAATATCAAAAGTGTTTGACCGTCTGCTTAATACACAAATAAATAAAACTGTAAATGTTCATGACAACCAATTCGGGTTTCGGCGTGGTTTGTCAACAGAAAATGCAGTGTTGTGCCTTAAGCATACTATCACATACTTACTCGTACACACAGCGTAGGACGCCGATTTATGCTAGGTTCATCGATTTATTCAAGGTTTCTGATCAAGTTGCTTATGACGTATTGTGTGAGAAAGATGGAGAAGAATAGGTTGCCAACGGAGCTTATAAACATCTTTAAATAGTGGTATGGTAATCAGATCAATAGTGTACGATGGGCTGGAACTTTTTCCAAGCCATACAGGTTGGAATGCGGGGTGAGGCAGGATTGGCGAGCTCAGCAACACCAGAGTGGGTTGCTATATAGATGGTATTTGTGTAAATAATATTAGCTATGCAGATGATATGGTGCTTCTGTGGTCTCAGAAAGTAATTGGTCGCCAAATGTGAGCAGTATGCCAAAACACATGGCTTGATGTATAACTCCAATAGGTCGGTGCTGCCCCGTTTTTGTAGCGCATCGGGAATATTCGCGGACGCACATATTAATTGCTTTTACGCAACGATGCGAATGAGGTGTGCATCCCTGGTACGCAGAGTACGGGCCAGCTCCAACAATATCGTTAGCAGTCTGGATTGCATGTACATCAATCACTGCAGTGCCGTCTCCCATGGGGTGAAATAAATTTAAACTAGATTACGTGGGGCACTCAGAAAGTTTTGTGATACTAGAAAAAAATATACTACAGGTTATATTTTTTTTTATTAAATCTTTTGAAAGAACTCTCCATTGGCATACACAGTTTTATACGTCTAAACAAATTTTCATAACACATTTTCCAGTCCGCATCAGACACCTCTCCAATCTCCTTCTCAAATGCACCCAGTGCATCTTCAGGTGATGAAAACTGTTTTCCTTTGAGTTGATTTTTTATTTTGGGGAACAAGAAAAAGTCGCACGGAGCCAAATCGGGACTGTAAGGAGGATGACGTATAAATTTGACCGGTGTGCTGTCCAGAAAGTCCCTTGTTTTGAGCGCCGAGTGAGCCAGCGCGTTGTCGTGGTGAAGCAGTAGCCCACGGAGGCCAGTGTTCGGTCGCTTGCTGCTTGCAGTAGTAAAAACTTCTGGCAAACATTTGGTAACATACCATTCAGCATTGACGCTTCTTTGATCTCGTCAGGGTATTGACACCAGATAAACTGGTAGAAAAAAAAAAAACTTGCGATCAACATTTTGCCTGCACTTCTGGCTCGCTTCACTTTGGTAGGCGTTGGTTCATTTTGAAACAGCCACACGGTCGACTGATGCTTCATTTCTGGATCATATTGATAAATCTAAGATTCATCACCCGTAATGATATCTTAAACGCGCCGAGACGAGCCTGCTACCAATTTTGCTATCATGTCTCGGCACCATTCTACCCGAACCTCCTTCTGACCCTGCGTTAGATTTTACGGTACCAGCGTGAAACTATCTTCCATAACCAAAGATGCCTGTGTAGAATTTCATGCACACTTCCCGATCCAATCGGCATTATATACCGTGAAATTTGAATCACAGTTTTGCTAGAACAAACTTTATTCAGACCATGGTCTACTACCATTCTACAGAATCCAATAAAAAAAAACATAAATTGGTTTTTGAAAAAACGTATACGTGGTGTCTGAGTTGTCGGGAGTAACGATAATCTTGACATTTTAAACTTTGCTTTTTTTGTGTTATTTCAAAAACCAATTATGTTTTTTTTTTTTATTGGATGCTGTAGAATGGTAGTAGACCATGGTCTGTACAACGTTTGTTGTAGATAGCAAAACTGCGATTCAAATTTCACGGTGTATGCTGAACCTCTTCATATGTAATTCGCCTATTCTCTTGAATTAAATTTTTCACAGCCAGCACTTTTTCAACAACCGTCATAGGGCGGCCACTTCTTTCTTTGTCTGCCAAAATTACTAGACCACCCATAAATTCGTTGAACCAGCGAAAAAGAGTATTTTTAGAAGGGCTTTTTTCTATGAACACCATTCGAAGTCTTTCAAACGATTCTTCTGGTTTTAGTCGACATTTGAAATCGTACAAAATCATCGCGCGAAAATGTTCTCGTTATAAATCCAGTTTTCAGTAAGACAGACTATTTTGATTTTGCTCGTAAAAAAATGTGGAGGGAATTTCGAATTTGGAATGTCATGTTTTTTTGTAATAAATATTCATCGTTTTAATTGACATCAAAACCAGCCAGTATTCTATTGACAAAAACTGTTAGTCGCAAAACTTTCTAAGTGACCTCGTAAAATAAGTTTTAACATAGTTCATAAGTTTACTAACGCAATGAGTCCTTGTTACTTGAATAAAGAAAAATATCTGGATTATAATTTTTTTTGAACGACGTTTTCTAAAAATGAAACCTAGCTAGATCGATTTATCGCTCCTGAAACCCCCTGCATACTAAATTTAATAAAAATTCTTGGAGCCGTTTCCGAGATTCAAATTATAATTATACATAGGTATATACAAGAATTGCTCGTTTAAAGGTATTATTATTATATTAATACCGCGAATGTGAAATTTTTACGAAAATCTGATTTTTGTTTTATTTCATTCTACACGTTCAAATAAGTGACCCTGCAATTTAAAAAAAAATGTCACAGTCGCGGTATTGGATGCCGAGCGATGATTTGCAGTTGGAATGTATGGGAGAACATGTTTTTCAACTACAATGTTAAGTTTGTTCTTGGGATAAATAAATTCTTCTCAACTACGGAACCCTTCATTGTGCGTAGTCCGACACGCACTTGGCCGGTTTTTTTTATGTATGTCCACCGATTTCTCCGTCAATTGTGGACCGATTTTGAAAATTCTTTTTTTGTTTGAAAGGGAAAGCTCTCGAAATGATCCCATATAAATTTTATTAACTTTGCTTCGATAGTTTTTGAGTTAGCTTCAATAATACGTACTTTTTCCCACTTAGTATGTGGATGATATGATAAGTTCCTGTCACTGTTATTTACATAGCAGGTAGTGGTTTTCGAATTTGTGTGGGTAGGTACCACAACTAAAAAGTGAAAAATAAAACTTTTTACAAAAAAAAACAACCGACTTCCAAAAAACACTACAAAGTGAAAAATTACTTTAATTTCGGAAGTCGGTGACAAAAAACGAAAATTCAAAACCAAAGAAAGACACCGACTTCCGAAATAAAAGTTATTTTTCACTTTGTAGTGTTTTTAGGAAGTCGGTTTTTTTTTTGTTTTTTTAAATGATAGAATAAAGCAATTCTACAGTCGATTTTTGTGTCTGTGTGACAGCGTTGTTCTTCTAATAATTAATATGAAACAGATTTAGATTGGGTTTTCATCATCATTTAGAAAATTTATTCCAAAAGGTTTGTATGTATAATACATCAATGTTTTGACAAGTCGTAAATGTTTTAATTTGAAATTTTATTTAATTCTAACGAACTTAAATCCTACACTATTAAATGTGCAATATTTGCATATTTATACATTTGTTTATGTATTGGTACTCACGTTCTCGAAAACGGCTCTAACGATTTCGATGTAAGTTGCAATATAGGGGTTTATGGGGGCGAAAAATCGATCTAGCTAGGTCTAATTTCAGGGAATTTTTCTCCGTATTTTCACCCGAGCAGAGCTCAGTCGCCCAAAGTTTAGAACAAGACAATGAATAATGACATGAGAGTAATGACAAGGCAATATGGATTTAGTAAGTACCTATTATCACGGCAGCATGGATTAAGAAGGTACATGGATTAGTATGAACTATCCTATACTATTAAATGAGCATTCTCTATTTTCACCAGAGCAGAGCTCGGTCGCCCAGGTGCTACATTTCTAAGTTTAATTAACTTCAGCCTAATAATTATGGCCAATAGAAAAGTCAAGGCTCACGGTCCAACCCGATCATTAAACACACTGTTCTAATTCTTAGCTACTTAAACAGTACAATCCTTTGAATATTTAATCTGGAACCAAACCGCTTGAATCTAGATCAAGTAGACATTTAATAAACACTGCGACCTTTAACTATTATAGACATCTAGTCCAGAATTGGTAATTAACAATGACTTATTAATAACTGATGAATTTGAATTGAGAGCTTTTGACCATTGCGTACTGAAACGTCGGTGAGGTCAGAATTATTGAAGCTAGAGTACAGTTGCTTAGAACTTAGAAACAGGTTTGAAATTGAACATAAGTAAACAACAACACACACACACACACACATCTTAACATACAAACTTACAAACTCAAAAACTCACAAACACATAAACACACAAACTCATAAGCTCACAAACTCACAAACTCACAAACCCACAAACTCACAAACTCACAAACAAACAAACACACAAACACACAAACAAACAAACAAACACCAAACACACAAACACACAAACTCACAAACACGCAATTTCACAATCACACAAACCCTCAAACACACAAACTCACAAGCTCACAAACACACAAACTCACGAACATACAAGCTCACAAACACACAAACTCATAAACAAACAAACACACAAACTCACAAACACAAACTTACAAACTCACAAAAGCACAAACTCACAAACACACAAACTCACAATCACACAAACCCACAAACACAAACTCACAAGCTCACAAACTCATAAACACACAAACTCACAAACTCACAAACACACAAACACACAAACTCACAAACTCACAAACACACAAACTCACAAACTCACAAACAAACAAACACACAAACTCACAAACTCACAATCACACAAACTCACAAACACACAAACTCACAAACACACAAACACACAAACACAAACTTACAAACTCACAAACACACAAACACCAAACAAACAAACACACAAACACACAAGTACACAAACACACAAGTACACAAAAACACAAACAAACAAACACAAACACACAAACTCACAAACTCACAAACACACAAACTCACAATCACACAAACCCACAAACACACAAACTCACAAACACACAAACTCACAAACACACTAACTCACAAACAAACACACAAACAAATAAAACAAAACAAAACAAAACAAAACAAAACAAAACAAAACAAAACAAAACAAAACAAAACAAAACAAAACAAAACAAAACAAAACAAAACAAAACAAAACAAAACAAAACAAAACAAAACAAAACAAAACAAAACAAAACAAAACAAAACAAAACAAAACAAAACAAAACAAAACAAAACAAAACAAAACAAAACAAAACAAAACAAAACAAAACAAAACAAAACAAAACAAAACAAAACAAAACAAAACAAAACAAAACAAAACAAAACAAAACAAAACAAAACAAAACAAAACAAAACAAAACAAAACAAAACAAACACACAAACACACAAGCTCACAAACTCACAAACTCACAAACAAACAAACACACAAACACACAAGCTCAACAAAACAAAACAAAACAAAACAAAACAAAACAAAACAAAGCAAAACAAAACAAAACAAAACAAAACAAAACAAACCAAAACAAAACAAACACAAACACAAACACAAACACACAAACACACAAACTCACAAACACACAAACTCACAAACCCACAAACCCACAAACCCACAAGCTCACAAACACACAAACTCACAAACACACAAACACCAAACACACAAACACACAAGCTCAACAAAACAAAACAAAACAAAACAAAACAAAACAAAACAAAACAAAACAAAACAAAACAAAACAAAACAAAACAAAACAAAACAAAACAAAACAAAACAAAACAAAACAAAACAAAACAAAACAAAACAAAACAAAACAAAACAAAACAAAACAAAACAAAACAAAACAAAACAAAACAAAACAAACAAACAAACAAACAAACAAACAAACTCACAAACACACAAACTCACAAACACACAAACACACAAACACCAAACACACAAACTCACAAACCCACAAACTCACAATTACACAAACCAACAAACACACAAACTCACAAACACACAAACTCACAAACCCGCATACACACAAACCCACAAACACACAAGCTCACAAACACACAAACAAACAAACACACAAACTCACAAACTCACAAACACAAACTTAGAAACTCACAAAAGCACAAACTCACAAACACAAACACCAAACACACAAACACACAAACTCACAAACTCACAAACACACCAACTCACAAACTCACAAAATCACAAACACACAAACAAACAAACACACAAACTCACAAACTCACAATCACACAAACTCACAAACACACAAACTCACAAACTCACAAACACACAAACACAAACTTACAAACTCACAAACACACAAACACCAAACGAACAAACAAACACACAAACACACAAACACACAAGCTCACCAACTCACAAACTCACAAACACACAAACACCAAACACACAAACTCACAAACCCACAAACTCACAATTACACAAACCAACAAACACACAAACTCACAAACACACAAACTCACAAACCCACATACACACAAACCCACAAACACACAAGCTCACAAACACACAAACAAACAAACACACAAACTCACAAACTCACAAACTCACAAACACAAACTTAGAAACTCACAAAAGCACAAACTCACAAACACAAACACCAAACACACAAACACACAAACTCACAAACTCACAAACACACCAACTCACAAACTCACAAAATCACAAACACACAAACAAACAAACACACAAACTCACAAACTCACAATCACACAAACTCACAAACACACAAACTCACAAACTCACAAACACACAAACACAAACTTACAAACTCACAAACACACAAACACCAAACGAACACACAAACACCAAACACACAAACACAAGCTCAACAAAACAAAACAAAACAAAACAAAACAAAACAAAACAAAACAAAACAAAACAAAACAAAACAAAACAAAACAAAACAAAACAAAACAAAACAAAACAAAACAAAACAAAACAAAACAAAACAAAACAAAACAAAACAAAACAAAACAAAACAAACACACAAACACACAAACACACAAGCTCACAAAACAAAACAAAACAAAACAAACACACAAACACACAAACACACAAGCTCACAAACTCACAAACTCACAAACAAACAAACACACAAACACACAAGCTCAACAAAACAAAACAAAACAAAACAAAGCAAAACAAAACAAAACAAAACAAAACAAAACAAAACAAAACAAACCAAAACAAAACAAACACAAACACAAACACAAACACACAAACACACAAACTCACAAACACACAAACTCACAAACCCACAAACACACAAACCCACAAGCTCACAAACACACAAACTCACAAACACACAAACACACAAACACCAAACACACAAACTCACAAACCCACAAACTCACAATTACACAAACCAACAAACACACAAACTCACAAACACACAAACTCACAAACCCACATACACACAAACCCACAAACACACAAGCTCACAAACACACAAACAAACAAACACACAAACTCACAAACTCACAAACTCACAAACACAAACTTAGAAACTCACAAAAGCACAAACTCACAAACACAAACACCAAACACACAAACACACAAACTCACAAACTCACAAACACACCAACTCACAAACTCACAAAATCACAAACACACAAACAAACAAACACACAAACTCACAAACTCACAATCACACAAACTCACAAACACACAAACTCACAAACACACAAACACAAACTTACAAACTCACAAACACACAAACACCAAACGAACAAACAAACACACAAACACACAAACACAAGCTCACAAACTCACAAACTCACAAACACACAAACAAACAAACACACAAACTCACAAACTCACAAACACAAACTTACAAACTCACAAACTCACAAACACACAAACTCACAAGCTCACAAACTCACAAACTCACAAACACAAACACACAAACTCACAAGCTCACAAACTCACAAACACATAAAAGCACAAACTCACAAACACACAAACTCACAAACACACAAACACCAAACACACAAACTCACTAACACACATACTCACAATCACACAAACCCACAAATACACAAACTCACAAGCTAACAAACTCACAAACACACAAACTCACAAACTCACAAACACACAAACTCACAAACTCACAAACACACAAACAAACACACAAACAAACAAACAAACAAACAAACAAACGGAACAGAACAGAACAGAACAAAACAAAACAAAACAGAACAGAACAGAACAGACCAAAACAAAACAAAACAAAACAAACACACAAACTCATAAACTCTCAAACACGCAAACACACCCTAACACAAACTCACAAACACACATACACAAACACACAAACTCACCCCCACACATACAACACACAAACGCAACAACAACACAACATACACACCCAACATACACACACAACAACACAACACACACACATACTAAAACATACACACATACAAGACACAAGACACACCCCACTACTTGTAACATACTTACATGTTTTTAGGATTATGGTTATCAATTTCTGATACACGTTTGGTGGCAAAAAAGTTTAATTGATTTGAGCAGTTTACTAGGCTCCTCTAACTATCTATGGCTCTAACAGCGGTGGTTTAAAACGAAGAACACCACTCCACTATGAGATAGGTACTACACACAATAGTTGAACAAAATGATGATCAAAAATCGAAGAATAAACATTTAAGTTTAAGTAACTGACCATAATTAAGAATAAACACCCTTCGACGTTAAATCTGGTCAAATTTGAACATTGAATAACTATTTAAAAACGAGTAGCTGGTTAACTGGGCTAAGGCGTCGGACAACAGTTAAATCTAAATATCTACTACTAACCGAAGACTCGGTAATTGAAGTAAACATTATAGTCAATCCAGCAGGTTGTGGGGTTCAATTTGTATTTCTACTTCAATTAGATATATACGTACTTTGAACAGAATAATAGTAGTGGTGACTGTGATTAAAGATGTTTTGTCGCGAGATTAGTGTGACAAGCAAAGTTTTTTTTTTGGTTGTGAAATTATCAAATAACTTCTCCCGCTCTGGGCGGAGCGGGAGGGCGTGTCAGACTCTTACTGACTAAATTCAGCTGCCATGTTGCTGTGGGCCGGGGGCCACGATTTCCCTTTCGGTATTCGGCCCTAGCGGACCCCGTCAATTCTGCAGACATCTCTTTGAGGCGCGCGTGGAACACAACGCGCCGGCGACCCGGGCCTGGTCCTCATCTGGCGGCGAGCTACCCATTGCTCACCTACTTATTCCCAGTCTGGTAGTGATAAGCTTGAACCTCGACAGTTAAAATTGTTGATCCCAGAGCAGTTTAATTTATACCTATTGAATGGAATGTTTGTAGTAGCTATGGAGACAGTATTGTGTTGTTTATTGTGACAGTTGAAACTAATTCATACTATTCTGAGAGCTCGGAATAAGGTGGTAGTGGTTTATTGTGGTTGAAGATGTATAAAGCCTCGCGATCTTATGCAAGCCTGGTAGTCAGAGGCTTTAGTTTTCAATGTAACCATTTATCCCTAGGGACACGAAAAAAGTATCGATACTTTGTGGTATCGAGTACATTTCCATTCGATACCGATACTTTTGTACTCGATACTTTGCATTTGGTACTTTTACTCAATGAGTACTTTTTAGCAGATATCGTATAGAAAAGAAATTAAGTTTTAAATGCGACCTTACGGCTTATGTTTATGGTTATGGCAACGCCATCTAGTTCACTCGTTCTGAACCTTCTAAAACATTACATCGATCTTTACTCGAAATCATTCCTTCCGTTCACAGTTAAATTCCTAACCTTTCCTTCATTCATTTACTACACTAATCAATCACTCATTCACTCCCTCGTTCACCGTTGTCATTTGTTTTTTCATGTCCTGCCCTACTGAAGTTAAACTGACGTTATTTACCGACTGATATTGACCTATGCTCTATGCGCTTAGGCCCTAAGAAAAGTACTCGATACCTAGAAGTATCGATACTTTCCTTTCGATACTTTTATGAATACGATTTTTTTTTTTCGATACTACCCATGAGTACCTACAGTATCGATACTTTCTATTCGATACCGTGTCCCTATAATCCCTTTAAGCTATAGGTAATTGTTTTATGTAAAACACTGCCTTATCAAACTAGTTGAGCGTACATTAAAAAGTAGATACTATTTCCTTTGATATTCTAGAATTGTTTCTTTACTTTAACTTTGTAGTTGAACAACTATCATTCACGCAGTCTGACAAGTCAGTCTATTAAGTTTTTCTGTTCTCACCACAAGGGAAATCAGGATGAACACAGTTTTTTTATTTATCAAAAAAATTATAATATACAATGTGAAGGTGGCAGAAAATTTAATAAGGTGAAGTCAGTCTGGATAAACAAGGACGGAGGCTTTCCTCCGTCCTTGTTTAACGTCTTTACGTTTCCTTATAACTAGAATAGAACAGTAATATTTGGAAGTCAACAAGGTGTTAGGTTAAACGAATATACTTTTAGGCAGTAGGTAGAACCTACTCATGAAAATTTATAACTTTTACAAAGGGACCAACCAAAAAAATACAAAATAAAATTTTGCTGCTCCATACATTTTCTGTTCGCACTTCCTTATAGTATGTACCATAATAATGAACAGGTGTTCAGTAGAACTTTTATATCGTAGCATCGTAGTCCATACTGATGAACGAAAAAGAAGATACGAAATGAGTTGCCACTGAAAATTTTAGCGTATTTGGGAGTGCCTCTGCTGCCGGCGCTGGCTCCCAAAAATAACGCCATTGGGAACCGGTATGACATTACTGCCGGCAGCCGAGGTTAAAAACATCGGCTGCCGGCACAATAAAATACTCTGTGGCCGGCACCACCGCCGCCGGCTCCTATAATGGACACCGGCGGGCGGGGCGGCGTTTATGGAATCCCTTCCAATATTCAGAACTCCCAACTCACTAACCCTAACAAAAGTATTTTTTTCTATATATTCGCTCGCTTAGTTCGCTCAGCTCGTGAGTAGGAGGTCACAGTTCTAACCTAACCTGTTTTTTAAAATATTTAGCCTAATCTAACTAGTTCGGCTCCGGGTACTTAGTAGGTACTTAATTACTGGAATATGGAAATCATTGACTATGGAAATATAATACTGGAAAAAATAACCCCGTCTATCTACTCCAATATGCCAAATTGCCAACCCCGGCTTTCAGCTTTTTTTCCAAACTCAGCGCCGGCAGCCAATTCAGCAACCGGCGCCGGCAGCTAATTCGGGAGGCGGCGCCGCCAGCGGAGGCATTCCCTAAATATTAAGTAAGTATATTAATCAGCTGTTAGCTCTCACGCTTGTGAAACTTAACTTTATGAAGGGTTACTAAAGTTATACAAAAGGGTCTTCTGTACAGATTATTTCATATTAAGTAGTCCTAATGCTTTTTCCAATGATTTTCGAAGCATTTTTAACGTAAAATTTTCGTCTACTTATATTAAAAGAGTAAGTAGCGTACTAAATTAAGTATTACATTTTTAATGAAAATTTTGGGACCTCTTGTAACTCTTCCATTAGATTGAATTAAAAAAAACGAGCGAGCCTTACAGTAGTCTCATATGATGTGTAACATCTGACATCTCACCTTGGTAATAAGCAACATTAAAAGGGCGGGGCCTCGTCAAGGTCGTTTCTGACCAACTCTAGCACCGTGCGCTCATTGGTCAAACCAAATAGCGTGCGCTTCCCCGGCTTCCTGTTACACACTTCCGTCCCTTTTCACGAAATCACTCCCACAGATTTGATTATTTAGATTTAGATTTAAATTGCAGGAAACTGTGCGGAAAGATGTTACACATCAACATGTAATCATATGGGTAGGTATCAATTTTCTACCTCAATCAAACGTGATCTCTTCTATACCAACGCTGCATTGAGACTAAACTATTTACTAAATTAATTAACACGAGATTATTATGAACCCGGTCTATTTCCGTGCCTGTTGCTACCTATCTTATCTTACTTAATATAATTTAATATTTAAACTTAATTAAATAATATTATAAACGCGAAAGTTTGTGAGGATGGATGGATGTTTGTTTGTCACTCTTTCACGCAAAAACTACTGAACGGATTAAGATGAAATTTGGCACACAGATAGTTTAAAACCTAAATTAACACATAATAATAAAAAAATATAATACTAGCCTATTATTGTCCTACTGCTAGGCAAAGGCCTCTTCTCATACAGAGAAAGCACGAGCATTGATCACCACACGCGCTCAAGACGGGTTGGCGATTTGAGACTTATACCTATTAACTATAAAGTCCAGGTTTCCTCACGATGTTTTTCCTTCACTGATGTTAGTAATGTCCAAGATAAACTTAGAAAGTACATATTAATGAACACATAGGATACTTTTTATCCCGATATTCCCTCGGGATCGGGATTTATGTGGGTGCAACCGCGGGACGCTGCTAGTTCGTACATAAACACGTGTACTGTAGACTAGTTCGTATAGTTTGACTCTGTGAGATGTGCTTCTAGGACTTCAGTATTAGATGTCCTCAGAGAAGTACTTTGAAGTAAGTTCATATCCTGGTTCAGTGATAACTTGTTGTTCTTTGTCTGTTTACTTAGTTGGACAAGGTACAGCAGTATGGTTAGTCTTTGGCAGGCATTTAATTTACTAGGAGAAGAACAAAATTCTGAAGTGCCCTATAGGAATTGTTTTTAGCCATACTCCGTACAATTTTGATTTTTCTTCTTTATTTTCATAAAAATAACTTAGAAACAGCACTGTTACACAACCTTTGCTCACAAGTGGAGTAATGACTTCTAATATTATTTATTTATTAAGTCTTTATGCACAAGTAAAAAAAAATACTGTACAAGGGCGGACTTAATGCCTGAGGCATTTTCTACCAGTCAACCTTAGGGTGGTGCAGAGACAAAACATGGCAGGTGCAACTTAAGGGTTAGTTAAAAAGAATACATACATGTGTAGCGGTTACACCGCCACATACGAACTACGCATCATAGACATGACGTCACACAAATCCTGCATCGCGCAGTTAGAGTTTACCGAGCGATCGACATACATACAAGATTTCAACTTCAAACCGATGGGCAGTTGCCCGCCAGACACAACACCCGTCTGGTCGGAGGATCCTCCCTTTTCTATGGTGGATGAGTGAACTTTACACCCTGTTCCTTATACCACTAAACATACATAAATATAAACCGAATAAACGTTGTCAGGAGAAATAACGATAGGTAGAGGAGAAAACAAATCCAGCAAATCAGCGCTGCAATGATTCTGCCAACTTGTTACATATTCACGTGCCTTCAATTTAAAAGATAATCAACTGGTTGCTATCCTGATGTTCAGAGGGAGCGCATTCCAATGAAATACCGCCTAGACAAAGAAAGAAGAGTGAATAAAACCAGAGCGATGAGAAGGACATCGTATTATATGAAACATATATTTTCACAGCCAGAAATCTCACACAGTCTCATCATAGCGAAAGAATGATATGAAAATAAAGGTATTCGTATTTTCCATAAGAAAATCGACTTATCGCGTCTGTTATTTCTGGGTGTCCGACAAGTGTGAAATAAAGCTGATGGCAAGACGGAAGGCTTATTACAGCTGGGATTGGAAACCCGGTCGCGTGTGAACTGCGAATGTCGAGTTCTGTTCTGTTATGTGACCTCTGTAGACGAAGCTGTGGAGCATAACATTAAATAGAAAGGGATATAAATAGTTTCTTGTTTGTATTGTTTTACACACATATCAACTCGGAAAGGGATCGTCATCGTATCAACTCGAGATATTCAGTATTCTGTGTATGAAACTCCCTACTGCAACGCACACTAATCAGGATCTTAACGTAATCGTCTCGCCTCGGGACAAGCTCACGAACCGCGGTGCGGTGCTGGTCAACTTGCAGTTTCCGCGCTTACGGCTCCTCGTCCCCGCGCTTAGAAAGAAAGAAAGAAGAAAGAAAGAAAAATAGGTTTATTTGTCACAGAAACACGTGCATACATAAAAACATGAGTAAACAAAGAATAGCACAAAGTACATAATAAATCACGAGCATAAAACGGAATTTACTAAGGCGGCAGCTGCACGACATTACTGCGACAAGAAGGCTTCCACTCAGCATGATGCTGTGCTATGGGGGACCCACAGCACAGCGCTGATTTTGATTTTCGCGTCTCTCTGTACCCGACCTTACGTCTCTTCGTCCACCCTTGCCCCTCTCATCCCTCCCGCGGCCTGCCTGCAGCACATTACTGCCGCGCGCGCTTACAGCGAGCCGTAAGCGCGGCGTCGCCTAGCCGTAGCCGAGTCGACGTATCGGAGCTGATCAGCAGATCAGCTTTGGTTACGTTAGATTGACGCCTGTTTGACGGCGAAGCGGAAGGCGATACGGTGACGATCCCTTTCCGAGTTGATACGTGTGCCATGACCTTAATCCATTATTTATATTATGTCACATTTGAATAATTTAAATAGTAAATAAGGATTATGTTGTGATTTAGTTTTTCTGACTATCACACCCTGCTTATTTCAGCAACTAAAAATGCGGTCGACTTGGAATTTGGGATACTTTTACATCATGTAAATAACTAGGAAATGTGCATGTACTGTACACTTCTACCTAACCCTTCGTAACACAGGCGTGATGTTATGTTGTAAACTTCAACCTCAAGACAACACAAGACAATACCTGTTAATTTTCCTGCAAAAACACTATTCGGTCTCGTGGTCGTCGGGCGTCAACCAACCTAAGTTTCCATCAAGTATAATGACAGATCTCACGGGCGTGATTGTCTGGACTCTTACTCATTGTAAGTTTAGCGGCAAATTCTTCAATCTAAGACCACGGTCGCACTGGAGAAGTGAGGGCAACGGATAGATAAAACAATTCTCTCTCAGCATTTGCACTGTGGTCTTTGTCTGCGATACGAATGGAACAAATCTCTTTTATCTTCCGATAAAGAGGATTTATAATAGTCGTTTCAATTTACCGATGGAGCTGAGAATTCCTTTCAGTTTTTCATGCAGACAAAGTAATTGATATCCTATACTATTAAATGAGCAATATTTGTAATCACGTTCTGGAAAACGGTTCTAACGATTTCCATTAAAGTTGCATTATAGGAGGGGTTTACAACGGCAAAAAATCGATATAGCTAGGTCTCATATCTGGGAAAATACGTTTTCTCCGTATTTTTGCCCGAGAAGAGCTCGGTCGCCCAAAGTTTAGAACAAGATGGCTACCTTAAAATAATGACATGGCGGCATGGAATTAGTAAGTCCCTACTATCACGGCAGCATTGAATTAGTAAGTACCTACTATCAAGGAAGCATAGAATTAGAATGTACAGACGCCAGCACATCAAGCTACCCGAAACTGTCAAATTTCCCCAATCAACTTTGAACCTTATACTTCAGCGATAAAGTTGAAAATCTATTAAATAAATTTGACAGATTGTAAATAATCTTTCCTATAGTACTATTAATGAGCATTCTCTATTTTGATCAGAGCAGAGCTCTTTTGCCCAGATACTTAAAAACACAAAAATTCATCAAAACATTTCATTTGTAAGAGCATCTTCACACTTTTTCTTCAAGTTGTCATAAATTACAGATTTAGGCTTCCGTAATATAAATACAGTTTGAATTAGAACATTGAAGAATCAATCTATACGTAAATCTTAATACTAACCCCCTTATTTTTAAACGTTGCTTAGACTTACTACGTTCGATTAAAATGTTAAATAAGACCACCATTTTACTACTGATTTTTGAAGAGACCTACTTCAGACCATTATAGTTAAAGCCGCTGTTAATTCTATTCTTCTTAAATTTTTTCCGTCAAAAATCATGTTAAAAGTTTTTCGACAATCTATGGCGGGTGCTCTTTCAAAGTGGACTCCCCACAGATCAGTACATTGTGGATACAATCGAGTGTTTAAATTGGTAACCGTTCTTTACCCTTTCAATCACTTTACGCCTTGGAGCCTCGGCCCTCATCGATTCCGGACACCCGGTTGTCAAACGAAATACTTTGGAAATTTGCACGCCATTTCAATTTAGCTGATATAACACGCTTCACTTTTTCTTCATTTTTGCCTTTCATTCGCCATCTTTCACTCGAAGTGATACAAACAAAAGTAATCAAAAGTGAAAAATTCATTCATTAGTGAACCGATCCAACAATGTTGGATTTCGGCATTCAAGGGCCGTGCACGAAATCGACCGATTTTGATCAATTTTGTTCATTAGTTGTGAGAAAGGAAAACAGAATTTAAACAAAATTATTTGTCAAATAAATTAAGGATTCGTGGAAAATCACTAAAATTCGCAACTAGTTTTTCATTTCGTTAGAAGAAACTACTTTTGATTTAAAAAAATATCATCAATATCATTATGTGATCTAATTGTACATAGGGGAACCACTTTTTTCAACTTCCATACAGAATGTAGCAGAAAAAAATGTTGAAATAACCATTTTTTTTTAAACCCAATCGAATGTAGGTATTTTTTCCTATTATTTAGCAAACCATTTCAAGCAATTTAAAAATCACACATTAGTCTCCAGCTATCCTTGAAATAAAATAAAAAAAATATTTTATGATTACACTATTTCCTCATTAAGTAAATCAAAGGCGAAATAAACCATTTTCGAGTGCGCAAAAGTGTTGCAACTATTAACAGGTACTGTGACTGACACGAATGGTTATTTTAAGATTCAGCACCATGGGCCTGTAAGGTTTGCCGCCCCATAAATTAACGGAAATAAGCAAAAACTTTTAATTATAAAATAAATTCCAGCAGTGTGTTGATGTAGGCTGAGAATGATGAAAAAGAAATAAACACTATTTATTCAATATTTAATTTGTTTTCAGATGGACAGGTTCTTCAATGACACTGTCAACGGATTTTGTCAAGTCAGCTTCTGTAGTAAGAATAGCTAAACTGTTCGCATATGGATGATTTCCACCAAACGGCTCGCATCGCATCGAATCGGAAAGGATACGAACAGATCGGCAACAGCCGATCGCGTCCGGCAGGATGTTTACGCATACGATCGGCTTTGTACCGTCGTCGCTTGCAAACGTATCCGTTTCTGCGCCTAGTCAAATAGTTTCATTTCTACCGTGTTGACGTGTTCTAATTTTTGAAAATGGTTGTTGTTGACGTAGTATAAGAAGAAAATAATCATAAAACAGCCGAAAGGATCCGATCGGATACGACAACAGGCGAACGGAGCCGATCGCGCATCTCAGCATACTTTCGGCTACGATCGCGTGTCGCGGAAGACGCCCACGGTAAAACTGCTGTGCGCGGCTTGGTAATATAAACTTTAAATACTGTGTACACGATTTAATATCGTTTGAAGATTGTAAAATTCGTTCCGGTCAGTGCACAGAAATATGCGTCAAATCCTTTTGTTTAATAAATAAGTTTATTTGGTTGCCTTAATTAAAACTCATTTTATTTTCATGAGAGATCAAAAACTGTTTCAAAAGAACACATTGTTCTTGTTATTGTTTTAAAAGAACACGTTTTTCATCCACCAGATCAATCGGGTGTACTTTTTGGAGTTTTATGGCTTTCACGCTAACTTCTGCTTGCGCCGCTACTCGCAGCCTGCCGCCGCGGGCCATGGCCCTTTTGGCCCTAAGTTAAATACACCACTGACCACGGAAACTGTACTTTTATACTTACACAGACTTAATGTTTCAATTATTTCAAGCTTTCTTACAATTAGATAAGTTATTGACGAAAAAGGGTTTTTTTCGTGCACGGAGCCTTCAGCATTTTTCACTCAAGCTCCGAATTATCAAAAATGAAATGAACAAATGAACGTTCATTTCTATTTTGTCGGCGTCGTGTGAACGTGGAATGATACAGAAATGATTTTTCGCTCGAGTGAAGCGTCTGAAGGAGTGGGTATTAATTACCTAGTCTTAGCTAGTCCTATTTCTTATACAAGATTTGAATCAAGATTACTTAGAATCGAATCTAAAATCTCAAAATACAGGTCCACGAATGAACATTGTTCTGAGGCCGTAAGAGGATAATTTGTGATCTTAGCTAAGCTAGTTAGTTCAGGTAAGTTTAGTGGCTTGTCTAGACTAAACCGAAGCAGTTTTAATGATCTAAGTTCAGCACCACTCACTTGTTGGAACTTGTAGCCGTTCGGGTATATTTAGTTAACTACTAGAAATCTGTTGTAATTTGAAGACCTGGTCGTGTTCTTACTTAATTATTAAAATTATCATTAAAATGGTTGTGTCCGTGGCTTCGCTCACATGACTGTGAATCCTTTTGGCATTTATACATTTTTATCATAAAGTATTAATATGGTTTTTCAAATCACAAATTGGGGTTTCATATGACCGAAACTGTCACCAACAATATTATCCCACTTCAACTTGTACTTCACAATAACACTGAATCAGTTTCCCCTTTCTTCTTTTTCTCGTGTCGATGACTCATGTTTTATTTCCCCCTAGAACACCAAGTTAACACCCAAAAACACCAATTGCACCTCTTTACATAATAAAGCTATATTCCATACTATTAAACGAGCAATATTTATATATATGTCACCGTATAATTATGAACTTCGTTAGTTTATAATCTATCGGTATTATTTCCGTTAAATTATAAACTGTCGAAAAATTGTGAACTGCAATGAACCATTTACAATTTAACGCATTATTTTTCGCTAGTTTATGATCTTTCCATGGGAAACCGACAAATTGTGAACTGGTATCAAATTTGCTTGCGACGTTACGTACCTTGCGCTAATATTAAATAGCCTGCCTGGCTGTGAGCAACTTGGAAGTAGCTCTGTTGGTCACAGTTCTAACCTAACCTAACCCATTTCACCCAGTTCACAATTTTTCGACAGTTTATAATCTAACGGAAATAATTCCGACAGATTATAAACTAACGGTTCTCACAATATTACGGTGACATATATATGTATTTTTAAAGTTGCATTATAGGGGTTTACGGGGGCGAAAAATCTAGCTAGGTCTCATAACTGGGAAAATTAGTTTTCTTCGTATTTTTACCCGAGCAGAGCTCGGTCGCCCAAAGTTTAGAACAAGATGGCTACCTTAGAATACTGACATGGCAGCATGGAATTAGTAAGTACCTAGAATCACCAGCATGGAATTAGTATGTACCTACTATGCATGGAATTAGTATGAAATATCCTATACTATTAAATGAGCATTGTCTATTTTCACCCGAGCAGAGCTCGGTCGACCAGGTACTCTATAATAAGATAATAATGGAAGCGTTCCTATTATACATATACAGTTATACAAACATCTTAGTTCAGTAGTTATATAACATCACCCAGACAAAATGAACAAACTCCTATGACAAACTAAGGTGTATTAATTCGAGATATCAGCGCAACTGAAGGGGTGGCTGATGCCTGCCGGGGTTGCGGGTTTGTCAGAAAGGGTTACCGTGGCCCCTGGCAACATACAGACAACTGAAGGAACACGGGTGGGTTTTAGTCAGTAAGAGTCCAACATGGCCGTCCCGCTCCGCCTAGAGCGGGAGAAGTTATTTGATAATTTACCAACCAAAAACAAAAAAGGTAAAAATATGGTATTCAGATCCCCAATGCATAACATCACGCCTTGTTTCCCCAAAGGGCTGGGCAGAGTTGTACTATTGCATTTCGCCAATTATGTTTAAGTCCCATGTAATAGGGGGCGAGCCAATTGCCATCAACCGGGCACAAATCCACACTCTGGGCTGCCACTGAGAAATTTCAGATAGAAAAACCCAATAACACTTTGCCCGAGCTGGGAATCGAACCTGAGACCTCATGCTCAGCAGTAGCGCTTGCGGCCACTAGACCAACGAGGCATTCTTTGATGATAGAACAAGACCGGTACCATAATATTAGTAAAACATACAGATGGACATTCTCATGCCATCCATTGCTGGTTTTCCTCAGTATTGGTTGTCAATAGATAATGACATGTGTTCAGTTAGATAGGTCCAACT
This sequence comes from Agrochola litura, assembly GCA_949152395.1. NCBI lineage: Eukaryota > Metazoa > Arthropoda > Insecta > Lepidoptera > Noctuidae > Agrochola > Agrochola litura. Next base: position 19,994,337 of record OX424508.1, on the reverse strand, counting down.
TCGAGAAAGAGGTCAATCGTCGAATCCGACTTGGCTGAGCAGCGTTCGGGAAGCTACGCAATATCTTCTCGTCCCACATACCGCAGTGTCTCAAGACGAAAGTCTTTGACCAGTGCGTGTGATGACTTATGGCACTGAAACGAGATCACTCACAATGGGCCTTATCAGAAGGCTAAAAGTCACCCAAAGGGCAATGGAGAGGGCTATGCTTGTAGTGTCCTTACGTGATCGAATGACGTGATGAAGAGATCCGTAGGAGAACCGAGGTAACCGACATAGCCCGTTTGACCTTTGGATGATGCAGAGACAAACAGTGGTAGGTGAGTGGTGTGGTTCTCGCAGAACAGATGGCCGATGGGATCGAAAGGTTCTAGAGTGGCGACCGCGTACCGGAAGACGAAGCGTTGGAAGGCCTCCCACAAGATGGGCCGATGATCTTGTGAAGGCTGCAGGAATCCGCTGGATGCGGGAAGCATAGAATTGGTCGAAGTGGCGGTGCTTGGGAAAGGCCTATGTCCAGCAGTGGACGTCTTTCGGCTGAAATGATGGTGATGAGACAATGTGTATAGCGAGATGAAATTGGAAACTTATTTTATAAAGAGTTACGATTGCCTGTTTTGTTGTGGTACGAGTTATACTGGTCTTCTGAAGACGTGTTTTTACAACGAGTATGAAATCTCAATTTATGATATACTGCATTTGGAGACAGAGCCAGGGATGTCACTTATGCATTAAATGATAAGGATGCCGAAAAATTGGTCATCATTTTATGAAATACTAGCTTCTACCTGCGAATTACTTATTAAAAGACCTACACTGTCCTCCTATACCTAGTAACACTGTTATTTGAAAGTATTGTAAAAGCCAATTATTTTTAAAAGAGTAACCGTGGAGTTTCTTGCCGGCTCTTCTCCATAGGAAACGACCAATAGGAACCGTGCACCTAGCTTCTGACGTTCATAAGTGCCCATGTAGGTTTATGTGAAATAAAATATTTTGAATTTGACTTCGTCCGCGAGCCTATAACCTTCCTCGAGAATTGGGCTATCTAATGCAAAAAGAATTTTCAAATCCGACTGGTAGTTCCAGAGATTACCCCCTACATACAAACATACAAACAAACAAACAAATTTTACCTCATTTACAATATTAGTATAGAAGTATGACCTAAAACTTAGGTAAGATAAATTAAATGGCTTATAATATTCTCTGGATGGTAGACGGAAATATTCGTTCGTGAGATTTTTTTTTTGTTTTCTACTACACAATACAAGTCAAAGGAACTCAATTAGTTCTTTCGTAATATACTCAATTCTTTATTGCATTCCATGTGTATTAGATAGATGGTATAACAAAGTAAAAGATCAATATGGACCCTGTCGGGCACAGCAGAATTAGGAGAGAGGAAGAGGGCTAAGTAGCAATTCAATATTATTATAAATTATTAGATGTGTTTAATTGTTGGATTGTTGTTGTTGTGTTTGTTGTTTATACATGCATCCTTACATACTCCTTTTGCTTCGTTTCATATAATAATATCGTTGTTATCGCTGACTTGGAGATCACGTACGAACTATAAAAAGAAAATATGTTCGGTTTTCATTACACATTTTGTAAGACTGTTTACGACGAAATATAATATTTTGTGCTTTTTGTTACGTTTCCAGATTGGTGAATACATTACTACAACCCTTTTTTACCCGATTGCGGCGAAGCCAAAAAAGGAAGGTTAAGTGTTTGACTTGTTTCAATGTATGTATGTCCGTCTCTATATTCCCTCGTAACTACTAAACGGCTGAACCGAATTTGATGAATGATATTTCGTTAGATTCGTCTTTATCGCGCGAGTGTCACTTAGTGTATTAAAATATTAAAAAAAACAAAATGGCGGGGACAAACAGAAGTATTTCAGGTTATTGGTTTGTCCAGTTTGTAATACCAAAAATATTATTCTCTTTTCAGTTATGTGTTGGGTTTTTTTGTTTTTTAAATGACTCTTTTAAAACAGGCTTTGGCTCGCAGTAGGTAGGAAGTTAATAATCTTCCTGTATCATGAATAGAATACTCTCGAGTGACTTGGAGACTTCGGCATACGTGACTTGGAGACTTCAGATGTGAGCCATCTTTGTTGATGTCACTTGGAAGTTCATCGCAGGATGTTTATTTGTAAAGACACGTGTAATACTTGGCAAAACTTAACAGCAAGTTTCTCTCTAGAGCATTAATTAAAATATGACTTGGCTGCTTTGCAATCTAATATTTTCGAATAATCATTATATTATCTGCAAATACAGGGTAGCAGGGACATCGCAAACTTTTGCCATTGATTTAGTACATGATTCTGAAACCCGTTTTTTTTTTGGGTGGGAAATTCTCAAATAACTTTTCCCGCTCTGGGCGGAGCGGGAGGGCGACTCGTACTGACTAAAACCCACCCGTGTTCCTTTGGTTGCCCTGTTGCCGGGGGCCACGATTTCCCAATCGGTTTTCTTCGCACCCTCGGCAGGCATCGACCCGGGCCTGGTCCTTATCGGATGGCGAGCTACCCATTGCTCACCGTCCGCAAGCCCGCGCCTACGGTGGCCGGAAATCGGCTCGCGATTCCCGACGCCCAGGGCGTCTCCTCCTGCGGCGATTCTGAACCCCCCTGCGTTGAAATTTTGCTTCGATTATTTTAAAAAAATCTGCTGTTTCATATAAAAGTGCAATCCTACGCGGTCAAAATGTATGGAACAGCAGATATTTTTGCTTTAACCAACGAAAAATTTCAACACAGGGCGGTTCAGAATCAAGCTGAATTTTAGTTTTAGTTTTCGCGTCTATGTCCCTGCCACCCTGTATTATTGCAATTACAATCGCAATATATTGTAAACATAGCAATGTAAGCGTATTACAAGCACTGCTTTCCATCGTCTTCATTGGAGATTCCAGAAATCGATTCTCCACTCAAACAGATCCAGCAGTTCCTTATTTTCCGTCTTGTTGGTGAACCACAGCGATTATCTTGAGGTTGTGTCTCGCGGGACCCGGAAGAGGAAATAATATGGCGAGGAGGCAAAGACTGTGTCGTATTTACGACTGTACGCCCGACCGGTGGCAGTAAAACAAAGTGTATGTACCATTGGGGTAACGCATATCTAATCAATTTGAAAACAAAATCCTGTGCACACGACCCTTATTTTTCGTAGGTAAGCGATACTATAGCTGCCGAGCGCTGCAAGCAAAAATAGTCCTTACAGTGTACAGATATGCGTTTCTTCCATAGTACCTAGTTATATGATCCTCGTAGAAATTGGCCTCTATTGAAGATGAAAATACAAGCAGCATCGGGACTATGTATACAAATTTCTTTTATTGAATGTTTTAATTAACACTTACATTATTTTAAAAGTTAAAATTTAAAAACCCCCGACACAAACATTTCCTCATTTCTCTTTCCTACTCCATCACCAGACCCTGTTCACCATCTATCTATAACTTATTCATTGAGACCATTCCAATGAGCCCAAACACGATACCTGTGCTGTAAGTTGGGTATCCTGCAAATTCCTATTCTTACTATGTTTTTCTAATATCATTGAAGTAACAGAATACCAAATTTCAAATCGATCAGACCTGTGGAAGATACTCACATCCATTCATCAACAAGAAAAGAGCTGATAATCTTCAAACGGCTGAACCGATTTTGATAAAACATGGCTAAGAACCATTGCTAGAAAAGCTGTTTTCAAATAAAAGAGAACCGCATCGCACAGACAGACACACATAGCGGTCAAACTTATAACACCCCTCTTTTTGCGTCGGGGGTTAAAAGGAGTTGTTAAAGAGTCACTGACCTGGTGGGAATCTGTTGTTGTTCTAAGGTTGAGGAAGACTATCCGCTCGTGATACAGTTTTATACTAGTACAAGGGGATAGGGCGAATCAGTCCAAAGACAACTAAACCATTTTTTACAACCTACCATTTCACATTCTCCAACTGTTGACCTGCCTAAATTTTATTGTTAAAATAACTTTAAACGACTTCTGGTCTATTTTTTTTTTTTGTTGGAAATTAACAAATAACTTCTCCCGCTCTGGGTGGAGCGGGAGGGCGTGTCAGACTCTTACTGACTAAAACCCACCCGTGTTCCTTCAGTTGCCTGTATGTTGCCAGGGGCCACGGTAACCCTTTCTGATAAACCCGCAACCACGGCAGGCATCGGCCCTAGCGGACCCCGTCAATTCTGCTGACATGTATTTGAGGCGCGCGTGGAACACAACGCGCCGTTGACCCGGGCTTGGTCCTTATCGGACGGCGAGCTACCCATTGCTCACCGTCCGCAAGCCCGCGCCTACGGTGGCCGGAAATCTGCCTGTGATTCTCGACACCCAGGGCGTCTCCTCCTGCGGCGGGTAGGGGCGCGAGGGCGCAAAATTTGCCTCTCCCTCACGCGTTCCGTCTCCTCCTTCGCGAGCATTACTGCTTCGCAGAAGGAGGTGACAGCTTCTCATTTGGTCTATCCTGGGTTTATTATTAAGTTATTCTGTATGGTTGTCTCATATTCATGAATGAATAAATAAATAAAAATAAAAATTAATTAAACCAACCGTAAAAGTTACTAGAGATTCTAGAGGTAGAATCCTTATACATAGTTTTAGTGTTTACAGAATGACATTATTGTTATTGAACTTTAGAAATACAATATCTTGTTTAGTTTATATGAAGCCTAACCAAGTTCTAAATTGACCTGAAGGCCTTCTAAAGGTTAAATCTGTCCTTAAATAGAGGAGACTTATAATACTGGCTATAGCCAGAAAGAATAAGTAGGCACACAGAAGTACTAGCGTTTTAAAATTGTGTTATTCGATCGTAAACATACAGGGCAGACTGATGCTGTTTACCATAAAGTGAAAATAAAAAGTCTGGTGGCCAGAAATTAAGTCTCGTCTTTGAATTTTACTGCCTTTTTAAACGAGTCATTAAAAGTATATTGTAGAAATCTACATTTTTTAAATATTTTTCTTCATTAGAATATAAATAAGGGAGTGCCTCCGCTGCCGGCACCGGCTCCAAAAAATAATGTCATTGGGAATCGGCATGACATTACTACCGGAGATTAAAAACATCGGCTGCCGTCACATTACATATTCTGTGGCCGGGCACCATAATGAAAACCAGTCATATGCGTATCGGAGAGCAGTGGTGGCCCAGTGGTAACGGCCGCGACTTACGAGTTGTAAATCGTAGGTTCGAACCCAGACTGGCGCTTTACTTTGTGTAAATTATTTCATCACCACTGCTCTCAAAACGGTGAAGGAAAACATCGTGAGGAAACCGGCATGTCCTAGAACTGAAAATTCGAAGACATGTGACATCTACCAACCCGCACTAGGCCCGCGTGGTGGATTACGGCCCACTCCCTCTCACAGAGTGGAGGCCTGTGTCCCAGCAGTGGGAGGACCACGCACAATGAAGGTAGTTGTGATGAATTTATCCCAAAAACAAACAATTTTGTAGTTGAAAAACATGTTCTCCTACATCACGGTCAATTCTCCAACTGCAAATATAAGTTGGTAATCGCAAAAAAATAAACTACAAATTAACGATTTTCGGTTTTTTTACTTTATTTGTGCTGTAAGACCTTGTTTCGTGTCAAAATTCATGATTCTAGGTTAACGGGAAGTACTCGTACCTTGTAGGTTTTGATTTATTTGCGAGAATCAAAATATGTCGCATATATGGTCGTATTTTTTTATTGTGTTGATTTAGAAGCTTGATTTTTTTAGGGATCCAAGGGAACATAGACTTACGTATTTGATATTAATTTCAACTTGATACCTCCACGCGTTCTTGACAAAAAAAGTCTTTACAGACTGATGGACGGACAACGAGATGATCCTATAAGGGTTCCGTTTTTTACTTTTGAGTTACGGAACCCTAAAAATAGCAAGTCGTCCAGCAAACCGATATCAAATTCATAGATACTAAGAAAGCCGACCACCGTAGACAATCCGCTTATAAGCCAATAACTCTTCAAAGTGGTTATAGACAAAATTCAAGACACAAAGTATGACGAGTTCAAATTTGTTCAGTAAGAAGACTTAGTTAACTAATTCCAAGTGTTTCTAAACTTAGAGGCAAACAGCTTCACGCTGCTGTATTTGATTTGTCAATCAGTTTTATACTGAACATGCTTAGATAAATATATTATTGAAAGAGGATTAAAGGAAAAATACGTATATTGAGGATACTATCCGTTCAAAAAGTTTTAGTAAGTTGATTTTAACGACAGAAACACGAAAAGTACCGATAATTGCTTTTTATTTTGACTAGGTCATTTCACAATTGACCACAAAGGTCATGGCTGCTGAATCGGGCTTTCCTGTGGCTGCTTTAAGCTTCTACACTCAAAGCCTCCTGCCAGGGGCAACAAACTATGCTAGTTAAAACTAGGTGAGCGCTCGCTAAGGGCACCCTACGAACCTCGGCTTAGGGCGTCGTCGCTGGGGGAAGGATAGCAAAATGGGACAGGCTGAATCAAATTTAGATCATCATGATTATTATTCGAGGAATTTAAAGCTACGTGCTCAGCTGCAACAACTGCTGGCACCTCGTTATCGAGCAAGGGTCGGGGGGAGTATCATTTACTCGGGGTCGCGGTCGCGGAGGACCTCGGCGGCGAGGTCGGAATGATGGGTGTCGTCTGTTTTTGTATACTACGGCCCTACTGCTCTCCTGGAGGAGGGTTATGGGGTCATCAGGGTCGAAAATAATATGCCTCGGACGGCGGATTTTACTGATGTTAGAGGGGACATAATTGGCTGCCTCGACAACCAGAGGGTTGCGATGTTTGGTAGCGGAGTCAAAGTAACGCTTGGACATGCGTTTTAGGAACTGGTGGATGGTGGGAATTTTACAATCGAGATGGAGGACCTCGTTTCTGACATACCAGGGGGATCCCGTGGTCTTGCGAAGGAACCGGTACTAGTAAACAGACCACAGTAATATACCTAAGGCTAGTTCAATGATCAAGTTAGTTTGAGTATATTTTTAATCAGCTTAATTTTTGATGATCATAACCTATCAACGCAAACAATTTGTGAAAACATCAAATAATTCAGCATTGATAAGGCTTAACTCCAATAACGCTAGTCCCTCTAAAATCCTAAAATAACACAAATCATATTGCTAGTCTTAATTAAAATAATCATCAGTACAAATCCCGCTGTTCTCGTGGTTAGCATATCAAAACACAACATTCTCCATTCAGGTTTTAATGAAAAGCAATAGAATACAAAGGATCTCAATAAAACGTGGATCGTTGTCTCCCTGTCCTGTCCATCTAAAATGCAGATAAGTATTCGAGATGACTTTATTCAGTGGACGAAACGCCTGTTTAACCAGACAACAGGTAAATAGCAGAAGTTGAAGAGCTGGTAAGATTAAAAACAGAATTAAACATACATATTAAGGAAAAAAAAAAAACCCACCGGATCGGGAACAGGTTCCAAGCTACCGACGGTCAAGGCTCCAGAGAGAGGAACCTTCTAACAATGCGAGTCGTGTCCAGGAGTACTGCTTCTGAATCAAGCCCTTAATCCAGCTGCCCAACGAGAGCCTTCTTAGGTGTTGGTCGAGGCTCTTGACAATTAAGCCATTGGCTGATACCGATAGTCGTATCAGCCAATGCACAATGATTGCAGAGTCCACATCAAACATGTCGACAACTTGGTGAGCCAAGTCAAGATACTTGATTTGTTTATCTTTTTCGGCTTTCACGAGGTTTCCGTCATGCGGGACCGTTTAACTTACAGGGTATGAAAACTTATGAGATACCTACGGACTAAACCAACGAGGTGCAATGAATGCCTCCACGACCCGATTGATGGGTACTAAATGTTAAGCCAAATTCACATGAATGTGTTGGATCGTGTCGTGCGCCTTCTGACGAAGTCACAAAATAGATAGTACTGACAACAGTGTTATCTAATCAAAACTTTTTGTGAAACGATGATCTCCTGACCAGATTCGTTTGATTGGGCAATCTTGCATAGGACTTTCGAACCCTGACAGGCGCTTTACTTTGTGTAAATTATTTCATCACCACTGCTCTCAAAACGGTGAAGGAAAACATCGTGAGGAAATCGGCATGCTCTAGAACCAAAAATTCGAAGACATGTGACATCTACCAACACGTACTGGGCCCGCGTGGTGGATTACGGCCCACTCCCTCTCACCGAGAGGAGGCCTGTGTCCCAGCAGTGGGAACATTATAGGCTGTCCTTTTCTTTTTGTGTCTACCCTGGGCAGTAGAGCCTTCTACCAACCTCTGCTTACTGGTTTATCTTCCTACTACGACATGACTTATTATTCTAGAGAGAAAAGAAGCCGACTAAGTAAATTGTTATGATAACCGAACAAACAGCTGTGCTGCTGGGGACTTTATTGAGCCACTTCTTCTCCCCAGCTAAAACACTAGGAAGTGGTGAAGGGTGGGCATTTTAGGGGACTGTATTTTGTAATTTTGACGTTCAAAAAGTGCTGATCCTTAGCCTTTTCTTTTTTTTTTTTGGTTTGTAAATTACCAAATAACTTCTCCCGCTCTGGGTGGAGCGGGAGGGCGTGTCAGACTCTTACTGACTAAAACACTAAAACTCACCCGTGTTCCTTCGGTAGCCCTGTTGCTGGGGGCCACGATTTCCCTTTCGGCCCATATTCGTAGCCCCGGCAGGCATTGGCCCTAGCGAACCCCGTCAATTCTGCTGAGGCGCGCGTGGAATACAACGCGCCGTCGACACGGGCTTGGACCTTATCATACGGCGAGCTACCCATTGCTCACCGTCTGTTCCTTAGGCTGTAGTTTGAATTAAAAAAAAATGATTTAGATTTAAAAATAAATCTGAAACCTGCGTTTTTCAATAAATAACGAGGTTCTACATTTGTGGTAATGACGATTGGCAGCCTACAGAAATGTTCTGGCAGATATTTGGTAATGTATTTTCCGTAGCCGACGGTACGAACTATCCATACCCGCTGACCGGATATTTATTATTTACCAAGCTAAACTTCTGTTCCGCAACTACGTCACAACGTAACCGCTTCAAATGTTTTATTGATGAGCACTCCACTTCATATAACCGACAAGCGACGCTGAAACGAATCATAGGACTCACGGTCCTTTAGTCTTTAACTTCGGAAAATAATAACTGAACGGATATTACTTACGGATAAATTGATAGGATTTCGGGTCACAGATCTAAAGCATGTAAGAACCGACATTGGAGGAGGTTATTAATTCGACTGTATGTTTTTTAGGGTTCCGTAGTAGACAAGGAACCCTTATGGTTTCGCCATGTCCGTCTGTCTGTCTGTCTGTCCGCGGTCTAGTCCCGAGACTCTTAGTACTAGAAAGCTGTAATTTGGCATGGGTATACATATTAAGTTTGTTTTTGGGATAGATTCATCCCAACTACGGAACCCTTCATTGTGCGTGGTCCGACACGCACTTGGTTTTTTTTAAGAAGGTGTGTTCCTTAAAAACTCATATATGCTGCGAGCAAGGACTTTAATATTCTTTGTAAAGAGTTCTCATTTGACCCATTTACAACCAAAACCTATTCTGCACGCGCGCGGCTAAACGCCGACTTTTTTAAGTGCATAGTGCTTACCGTACCTCATATAATATAATTTGTATACTTAATCTTTTTTATCGTGCTTGTTAGTGATCCTAAGATTTCTACTACTTTTTCTGTTTTTACCCGTGAGAACCTGTAATTGGCTCTATGTTTCTTAAATAACTGTTATCCATTTGCTATATAGCTCTTGTTTCTCCTATAATAGTAGTTTATGAAACTGTTGCATAATGAGGGGTATTAAAACATGAGTGTAGGCGAGGTTTTTAATAGTATCACACGAATGTTTTAATACCTAGTTATGTGCAGTTTCATACACTACTTTATCCACTCTCATAGATTGGGATTGAACCTAATACTAAATAAAAGATCAAAGTTAAAGATCAAGAATAAATTTGAAAAATCCCACGAAATTCAGTACAACAAAACAAATGAATGTCGTCTGCACCAGCACATCTCCGCACATGCGCTACAGCGGGTGCTGCTGTCCCCCGTTTAAACGTTCCAATGCAAAAGTTGATGGAAACTCCTCCGTGATTTTAACTTCTTGGAATAGTCCTGTATCGTAATAGAAAAAAAATTGTTTTATTGTATTCTTTTGTTAGAGAAAAAATGTTATAACATGATTCTATTTTTAAATTTCGGTATTGTGTTTATAAAGTATGTCAATACGAACTCGTTTTGAATTTTATAATTCGAATATTACGCTATGAGAGTAGATAAATAAATAAAGTTAATTGTTTTTACTATCATTTCATAGGGAAACCATGTAGGTAGCTAGTTCATTGGTGAAGTTTGAAATCTATCTTAGGAAATACAATATTTAAAAAAAACCCTGTCCGATCCAAAAGGGGCACGTAGGTAGGTACTGAAATAACAACAAAAATTAATAAAAGTCTAAAAATAAAAAAGTTATTGCTATTTAAAATTCACATTTTTTGTGCCATATTCTCCCAAATCCATTAAAAATTTGTAAATTTTCAACAGTTATGACTTGTAGACACCCGCTAAATGACGGCCGCTAGCGCCCCATGTAATAAACCCAGTAAAATTCCCCATTGAAAAAATATGTGTCGAATTTTTTATTTGCTTTTTTTCTACACACATAAATAGACTCTCAGTACAATACTTAACAACACCCTTACGGATCGGACAAGGTGTTTTTACATGTTGTATAGAATCGAACCCTTCAATGGATGACAGCAAATCACCCGTGATTGCTGAAATTGCGTGAAGAATAAAAAAGCATTGTGTGGTTTTATGAAACCACGGTAAAAGTGAAACTTTTAAGCGAACTATAGGCGCCGCCATATTGGCCTCGGCTGCTCTGACGAGCGCCTTTCACTTTATCCCTACTCCGCGGCCGACCGTCACGCGACATGCAACACACGGACGAAAACGTTTGAGACGATGTAATAAAAGTTTCACTTTAAGAATAAAATAAGTAAATAAATTCTAGTGCAAATAAAGGTGTAGATGGACAGATAGAGAAGTTAATCTATGGATGTAAAAATGTGATCTATCTAAAACAAACATTGAACAACTACATTATTCTTTATACATGTTGTTTGCAGGTATCTAAAATTATTCATCATTTTCTTATGAGAGTAAGTACTTTGCCGACATTAATAAAACAGCTAATCGCAGGTATAGTACCCCGAGCTTGCGATGTTTATGCAAATACTTTCAGAAAATTATTATTTTTGCCAAATGTACGTATTTTTTTCAACTTTTTGCTTTCTTTCTGAGTGAGTCCGTTCAACTTTCTTTGATACACTCGCCTAAAATATTACCTTTTGATGACTGAGCTCTTTGTAAGAAATATTCTTTCAGTTTTGTTAGGAAAATTATAAGGGTTCACACGGCTTATTTTCGTTGGTAACTGATATTTTTTGAAGGCGTAGACTGATTTTTGTTACGGTCTAGTAGACTAGAGGTCTAGGCAGGGTAATATGAGATACATCGTAATGTAAGTTATTTTGCATACTGTTCTATATTTTTCTAACTGAACAGACAGTTGTGCTGCTGGGGAGTTTGTTGCGCCACTTCTTCCCAGCTAAAGCACTAGGAAGTGGTGAAGGGTGGGCGTTTTGGGGGACTGTCTTATGTAATCTTGACGTTCGAAAAGTGCTGATTCGCAGCCTAATTTGAATAAATGACTTTGAATTTTGACTCAAATCGCGAGATACACTTTTACAGACTTGTGCAGATTTGTTCCTAGCGTTTTGAAGAAATTACTAACTTATTTTTATTTTATTTTAATTTTTTGAATTGTTCTTTGTTTTATCTTTTTATTACGGACGCTTCTAACGTGCACGTCTTTCTACATTGTTCTCACATGTATAATTTCAACATGAATGATGTAACCAATATTTTGTAACATTTTTTTATTTAAAAGAGTGTCCGTGGAGTTTCTTGCCCGTTCTTCTCCATAGGTACCTACTACGCTTTGGAATGGGCAACTAGCTTCATACCTATTTCTGACTGACCGATTCCTTGACAATTCAAAAGTGCCTGTAAATGGTTTAATTGAAATAAGTGCTTTGAGTTTGAGTTTGAGAAATTCTGGAACAAGTAACAGTATTTTTTAATAATTTGAAGTAATTTTTAGGCCATAATTTAGATTCTAAGCTAATGCATCTCTTCGTGCTAATGAGATATGATAATTTCCCTTTCTGCATTCACTAATTTCAATATGAACATAAATACAGGTAAACGAGCCTTTTAACTCCGATGCCGCAAGAAATCGCGGCACAGCGGACAGAGGTCCAGCGGGATCTCATGGCGTCATGGAGAGTGCGATTGTCGCAACCCCGCGCTGGGCACGCCACAATCGCGGCGATAAGACCCCTCTTTGAGGAGTGGCTTGAGAGGCGCCACGGCGTCCTCACCTTCCGCCTGACGCAGGTCCTCACCGGACACGGCTGCTTCGGGAGGTTCCTGTTTAGGATAAGGCGGGAGGAAACACCCGGGTGTTGGAGGAACACCATTGTGTGGATCGGCCTGAGGACACGGTGGAGCATACGGTGGAGGTCTGCCCGGCTTGGGTGGAGCAACGCCGTGTCCTCGTAGAGGCGATCGGCGGCGGTGATCTCTCCCGTCCGGCCCTGGTTCAGGCCATGGTACGGAGCGAGAGGAAATGGCAGGCCGTCACCTCCTTCTGCGAAGCGGTAATGCTCGCGAAGGAGGAGGCGGAACGCGTGAGGGAGAGGCAAATTTCGCGCCCTCACGCCCCTAACCGCCGCAGGAAGAGACGCCCGAGGCGGGAATCGCGAGCCGATTTCCGGCCACCGTAGGCGCGGGCTTGCGGACGGTGAGCAATGGGTAGCTCGCCGTCCGATAAGGACCAAGCCCGGGTCGACGGCGCGTTGTGTTCCACGCGCGCCTCAAAGAGATGTCAGCAGAATTGACGGGGTCCGCTAGGGCCAATGCCTGCCGGGGGTTCGAAGAAAACCGATAGGGAAATGGTGGCCCCCGGCAACAGGGCAACCGAAGGAACACGGGTGGGTTTTAGTCAGTAAGAGTCTGACACGCCCTCCCGCTCCGTCCAGAGCGGGACAAGTTATTTGATAATTTCCCACCCAAAAAAATAAAAAAAAAGCGCAGTTATGAAACGTCAGAAGCTAGGTGCACTGTTTCAATTGGTCGCTTCCTATGGAGAAGAGCCGGCAAGAAACTCCACGGTTACTCTTTTCAAAATAAATGGTTTCCACAATGTTTTCAAATTACAGTGTTAATAGGTATGGGAGGACAGTGTATTCTAATACGTATTTTCCGAAACCAACCAATTTAAATGCGAAAAATTGTAGTACACTTAGGTACCTATTTTTTCCCGGGTGTCGTCACTGTGTGGATCGCCCGGAGGACACGGTGGAGCATACGGTGGAGGTCTGCCCGGCTTGGGCAGGGCATCGCCGTGTCCTCGTGGATGCGATCGGCGGCGGTGATCTCTCGCGTCCGGCCCTGATTCGGGCCATGCTACGGAGCGAGAGGAAATGGGAGGCCGTCACCTCTTTCTGCGAAGCAGTAATGCTCGCGAAGGAGGAGACGGAGCGCGTGAGGGAGAGGCCCTCGCGCCCCTAACCGCCGCAGCAGGAGACGCCCTGGGTGTCGGGAATCGCAGGAAGATTTCCGGCCACCGTAGGCGCGGGCTTGCGGACGGTGAGCAATGGGTAGCTCGCCGTCCGATAAGGACCAAGCCCGGGTCGACGGCGCGTTGTGTTCCACGCGCGCCTCAAAGAGATGTCAGCAGAATTGACGGGGTCCGCTAGGGCCAATGCCTGCCGGGGGTTCGAAGAAAACCGATAGGGAAATCGTGGCCCCCGGCAACATGGCATAGGAAGGAACACGGGTGGGTTTTAGTCAGTAAGAGTCTGACACGCCCTCCCGCTCCACCCAGAGCGGGAGAAGTTATTTGATAATTTCCCACCCAAAAAAAAAAAAAAAAAAAAAAAAAAAAAAAAAAAAAAAAAAAAAAAAAAAAAAAAAAAAATCCCCTATTTTTTATGCTTCTTTTCTTCTTAAGTTCAAATTTACTTAAATAAAATGAAACTTTTTACAAATTAAAGTTATCTTTCACTTTGTAGTGTTTTTTTTGGAAGGCAGTTGTTTATTTTTTGAAAAAAGTTTTTATTTTTCACTTTTAATTAGTGGTACCTACCTCAAACAAATTTGAATACCATCATATTATTCACATACTAAGTGGGAAAAAATAGGTATTATTGAAGCTAATTTAAAAACTATCCAAGCAAAGTTAATAAAAATTAAATGGGACCAACTCGAGAGCATACCTTTTCAAAGTCAGTCCATAATTGACGGAGAAATCGGTAGACATATACATAAATAAAAATAAAAAAAAGTTACGAACATAGAACTTCCTCCAAGGTAAAAAAAAAATAAAAAATGTAACCTTTTAAGACGCGTCTAGTGGTGGTTTCATTTCGAACGCGTGCGTAGACAAGGCAATAATTTAAGTAAGTATAACAATTTTCAGTGTATTGATATAATGTTGTTTACACGAAGCGCGGGCGTTTGATGAATGCGACTTGTCCTAAAAAATTAATAAAAGCAATCCTTCAAACCACTGCCATTCAGTTTACGCCTACAAAACTATGCCAACAAGGTCTACCCGAAAGAGGCTGAAACCTAATAAATATGCAAATAGCGGCAAAGTTTGTATACCCGCCATATTCTCAATTAAAAATCATCCTACCCTCTAAATTATTTACTTCAAGTTGGCGCCGTTCCAATCAAGGCTTGCTAAAACTTTACAAATATTTAATTTTTCATTGGTGGTTAATTATATATTTTTAATGATTAACGAACGTGAGTCTTCGATGGAGATTGTCGAAGATTCACAACAATTAAGTATTTGTATAGATGAGAGATTAGAGAGGAGACATCTTTTACAAAATCTTCATGGTTCAAGGAATTTCACTAGAGTAGGATTAAATTATGATTTCCTCAAGGGCTATACTTCTTTTCGACCAGTTAGCGCGTGCGTAATTTTTTGCTATTATAATAAAAACTATCCTATATCTAAAATAACTAATTTAATGCCGAATATAATTATTTAACCTCAAAATAGATACTATTCCCCAAATGAATCTTAAAGTCGTTACCCCAATATCATAATCTAAAACTGTTTAATAAAACTACATATTTACAATATTTCAGGGATAAGGAAGTAATATGAAACACCAAGATATTTGTCAGCCATTTATATTTCTTCGCCAACATCAAATTCAATATTCTACACCATACCATCACATCTCCTATTCTCCACATAATATCTCAATTCATTTCACCATCAAATCAGTATTCTAATATTTACCATAAAACTAATAGATTAATTTACAGTAGATCTCCAACCAATACTATGCCAATCTATCTTTTTACCGACCGCCACTCAGCACGTCCTACCGTCACGAGCGCCCAACCCAGAAGGCCACATCGAATCTTTCGGTGCTGCCAGTATAATAAATTGAAACCTAACACTATGATTTGGGCTAAATTTCTAATAGGAAAAGAAAGAAAGAAAAAAATTATTTGCGGTGTAGCAGTTACACCCCCACCTACAAACCCCCATCATAGACATAACATACTTTATTCATAAAAATACCTACTTGAAAGTAGCCTAGCAACAACTAAGTATCTCTTAACTTATTATGACGTAATCTGAACTTAGGACCGTAAGCTCGGTAGCCTTGTAAGCCAAACATAATTCAAGTAAACATCATCTTAAACTTACCTAACTCTAAAAAATAAACCTCTTCATAAAGTCACACTTTTCCTCGCCAATTTTATTTATTATCAGCCCCTAGTCGGTGACACGCAATGACAGGCGACTCACAAGGGATATTATTAAATAATAACCCAAGATCTAGGACATCTCAAGGTTTCTCGACACAATATCGACAAGAAAAATTACATAATTTGTCAAATAAAGGTCGTCTAACGGTCACCTAATTTTATCTATGCCCGCATAAATAACTGAAAACTTGTACCGTTTCATGTAAACCTTGTTGTTGGAAATATCATTATGATATTTCTTTGGCTTCGACAGGCTAGTTCTTAATTTAAAAAATACCAAGAAAAGGGTATTAATTTGGAACGAATAAATGAAATTTAATAGAGATACGTTATATTTAAACTCTACTAGTTTTCAAAAAGGTATTGCTTTACGATTGATAATATGCAATCACAAGCAGCGCCCCGCGATTTCACCCACACAAGTCTCAGTCCCGTGGGAATATCGGGATAAAAAGTATCCTATGTGTTAATCCAGGTTATAAACTATCTGTGTGCCAAATTTCATCCAAATCCGTTCAGTCGTTTTTGCGTGAAAGAGTAACAAAAATCTATTCATCCTCACAAACTTTCGCCTTTATAATATTAGTAGGACTAGCTGCGCCCCGCGGTTTCACCCGCGTAACTCTCGATCCTGTAAGAATATCGGGATAAAAAGTATTCTATGTGTTAATCCAGGTTATAAACTATCTGTGTGCCAAATTTCATCTAAATTGGTCCAGCTGTTTGAGCTTGAAGAAGAGACAAACATACACACACAACCTTTCGCCTTTATAATATTAGTGTGATTATAGTAGGATAGGATAGGATAGGACAGTAGGAATAGGATATATATATATGTATATAATAATATATATTTGTAGGAAGTAGGACAATAGGATATCAAGAAATGGATTCAGCATGCCTCTGGTACATACTATGCATTATGAATTTGATTTGTCCATTAGAATAATCTAAAAAGATTTATCTACTCCTAAATAGGTAAGTACCTACATATTTCTTATGGATGTCACAAAGAAAAAATATCCAGTAAAATAAATAATAATCATCTGTTGCTTCAAGGAAAAGGTGTGATATACTTACACGTTTGTTAAATCTTCTCTAAACTGATATTCAAATTGGAATGAACAGTAGCGTTACCTCTACACGCATTATACCCAGAGATGTTAAGAATTCAATACAACTGAGTGCTGTGGATTGTTCACAGTTCAGGGATTTGTCAATCCATTTACTTACATTTCTAAAAATACTGGTTGAGCATTCACAAAGAAGCTTTGCTCAAAAATTTTAATATTCTAGAAGTGATTACAACATGGAGCACAAAGCAAATGTTAAGCTGACGCAAACGTTAATGTAACGGAGTTTTTGCTAAGCTACAGGTGTCAGATTGATCGTCGATCCCCTAAACAACCCAGAACTTTATCACCGAAAGCAGTCTCTTTCTGCCGACTGTATTGATAATCACTGTTATTTTGACTGGACTGACAGGACCATGAAGGGATGAATTTTATTGCAAAAAGAATACACAATGTTTGCGATTGCTTTGTCTTAAATATCCTCGTAATACAGAGACATCGACGCGAAAACTGATACCATGGATTCAGTACATGATTCTGAACCCTTTTTTTATTACCGACGAAAAATTTCAACGGGGCGGGGCGTTGAAATTTTTCGTCGGTTCAGAACCATGTACAGAATCCATGGTTTCAGTTTTCGCGTCGATGTCCCTGCCACCCCGTATTAAATATCTACGATGTCCTTCTCACCGATCTGGCTTCATTCACTCTTCTTTCTTTGTCCAGGCGGTCTTTCTTTGGAATGCGCTCCCTCTGAACATCAGGACGGCAACCAGTCGGTGGTCTTTTAAAGTGAAGGCACGTGAGCATATATAAGAAGTTGGCAGAAACATCACAGCGCTGATTTGCTGGATTCGTTTTCTACTCTACCGATCGTTATTTGTCCTGACAAAATTTTATTCTGTTTATATGTTTGTATCTGTGTATTTATTCTATTGTATTTTATAGTTATTTTCGTGTTATCAATCTCTTAAGTTGCACCTGCCATGTTTTGTATCTGCATCACCCTAAGCTTGATTGGTAGAAAATGCCTCCGGCATTAAGCCCACCTTTAGATTTTTTTTACTTGTGGATAAAGTTTTAATAAATAAATAATTGTGGTGTTGGCTGTACAAGCAAATAAAGATGAAAACATATTATTCTGCAGTAATAAACCACATCCAGCAAGATAAGATACAGCTCCTAGCAATCAAGCGAAGTGCGAAGTCTCCAAGACTTCATCAGTCCGTCGCAGGCTCCCCCGGTGTGTACTCTCTGTCTTATTTTGTTGACCAAACCGCTCGCAGCCCGTCCGAGCGTCCATTTCCCGGATTTGTCCCACTTTCACACAAAGCACGCTTTTAGAGTCACTCCAGATCTAGGTAAATGCTTTTGGGGAAACTTTACCGTGAGGATTTATTGAGATTTTCAACCTTACAATGTTTTGGTGACCTGGTTCACATAAAGAATCTGTGCTTCAGTTGATAAAGCTACGGTTTTAAGTTATTACAATGCGGGCTGCATTTTTCCCTTGCAAATTCTGTTCCGCTGCGTTGTAAATTCTGTAGATGAAATTGCAAAGTCTGCAAAAGGTGAATGAGTTCCGCTCTAAATCAGACAAATAATACTGACAAAGAGATTTTTGTTTTAATTATGCAAGCCTTTGAACTCCATGATACTGGAAAGATATGAAGACTATGGAGCATTTTATAACAGTTATTACTAATCCGTAGTTAGTCGGAATACACCCAAACAGACGAGATGTGTTTTTAGTTTCTGTAAAATTAAAAATCAACGTCAATTTTAATTGAAGTTTATACGCTTTTTAGTTTTGATTTAAGGAGAAATGTTCGAGCATTCTTCAAAATAAAAATAAAAACGCTTTGTCATCATGACATGAAATTAGATTCTGTTCTGAATCAGCATTATTTAGACAAGCTTAAGGGATCAGTTAATTGGTCCATTACGGCAAATGGCACATAAAATTGAGGAAGCGATTTGATGATTAGGCTTCCCCTCGTAAACGTTGGAATAATCCTTGGCGTGGGGGACTGTTTAAGGAAACCTTGTTAACTCTCTTCCTGCAAGAAGTTTTCAAGTTGTGTTATGACTTTATGAGACACCGACGCTGCTTATTCTTGGTTCAATTGCAGTGACTTTCGTCGCCGATGTCTCATTATTAGAAAAGGATTAGAATAAGTGAGTACACACAGATTTTGACAGCAGATTTGTCGATAGGGATTTCAAAATCTGCGCGTGTTCAGAATAAAAATAAATTAAAAATAAAAATATTACGGTTGTCAATCTACGGCGTTTGAATTAAAGTTAGAAAATATTTAGACATTTAGTACAAGACGTAGTAACACAAATTAACACGTAACAACAAAACATGTTACGAATGGTAACTATTGATGTCAGTATATGATCAATAGTTATCAGTTACCTACGTATCCGAAATAACACTTAGATAGTGCCTTGTTCTGGGCATCCGTTTTAATAATCTTTCATCGTATTATATCCAAGCGACTAGCGAAAAACGGTTGTTTACCACCAACGATGATGGAAAAAATACAAAATGTATTGGATTGAGATTGAGAAACTAGGTACCGAAAAGCTTATGTCAATCCTGTTGAAAGTATTTGTAGAAATAAATAACGCTTTGAAAGCGGCTACCACTTGTCTAAACCTTGTGATGAACTCTAGTCACTAGTTTTGGCAAACGGACGAGGTGCATGCTTTAGATGTATGTCATAGCACCCACAGGAAGTTGGCTTTAATATTCTATTCTGGACAGTAATTTATAATATTATCTATTGGTTATTTCTACATCTGATTCTCTTCGAGCTTTGTATCTTAAAATAGATTAAGTACAGTACAAAAATAATGAACAATCTATACATATTAAATGCTTTGTCCTGAATGACTGACTGACGGATCAACGCACAGCCTAAACCGCTGATCGTAGAGACGTGAAACTTGGAGGGTGTGTTCTTTGTATGACGTAGGCATCCGATAAGAAAGGATTTTCCGAAATTCTACCCCTAAGGGAGTGAAAAAAGGGGGCAAAGTTTGTATGGGACAACGTGATTCCTTGGTCCAATGTACTAAAATTTTTGCATAAACCTTTTTTAACAGAATTGATGGAAGACGTGTTTCGCATTTTATTGAAATTCATCCCCTAACGGGGTTAAAAAGGGGTAGAAAGTTATTTTGGCGGTGATTTGCTTCGAAGTTGATATCAATACTTCTTTGTACATTTGATTTAAATTACATTTTATTTTGACACATGTTTGAAAACTCAATCCGATTTTATTCAAAAAAGGTTGAACTCACTTAAAAACATAAGCAAATACTCTTTTTAGTTTTAATTATTGTAAAAATATCTGTGTTTGATTTATTGTGAACAATAAATACTTATGGTTTTCTTTTAGTTTTTCTTGGAAGTTTAATAGTGTAGTTTATAACCTGGATTAACACATTAGGATACTTTTTATCCCGGTATTATGTTTCCGACTTCCACGTGAGCGAAGCCACGGGAAAAAGCTAGTAAGTACACAAATAAAATACATCATAAAATGAAAAGAGCAGCAGAAGCAAATGTATTTATTTTTATAAAGGCTTACTAAACTAAATACAGATACAGCATTTACCCACCTTTGTCATAATTATAGACTTTTATTATTCGTAGTCTCGCATGTATCAAAATTATAGGAAAGCACGACATTATTAATTAGCGCACTAGTACATACGGCTACACATCAAGCTATACATTTCTAGTTTATGCTGATCTCGTATTGCATAGGATTTCCGTACAATGCGAGGTCAGCTTATACTGGAAATGTATAGCTTGATGTGTAGTCGTGTGTTCATTATACAAAAGAATATACACTTATCTAAACAATATGTAAAAAAAAACCCTGTCCAACACGAAAGGAGCACATAGGTACTCCAAAAACATAACAAAATCTTATATTATTGAAAATAAAAAGTTATTGCTATTGAAAATTCACATTCTTAGTACCAAAATTACCCAAAATCCAAATTAGCAAATTTTTAACAGGGGTCATAAGTTATGACTTGTAGATCCGCTAAACGACGCGTGACGGCCGCCTCCTGCACAACGTGTAATAACCCGGTAAAATTCCCCATTGAAAAAAAATGTGGCGATTATTTACATATTTTTTTCTCAAAATTCCCACATAAATATACTCTCGTACGATACTTAGCAACATCCGGATCGGACAGGGTTTATTTTACATGTTGTATATCAAGCCCGATCGGCAAAAATAAAGAATTTCCATCCCCATATTTAATCCCTTTAGGGGGTGAATTCTTGTCGAGTCGACGATGAAGTATCTGGGACTCGTCCTCGACAGCCGGTGGAATTTCGTAGAACACTTCCGACGTTTGGCTCCCAGACTGGAGCGGGCCGGGGCTGCATTGAAGCGGCTCCTGCCCAATCAAGGGGATCCAAACGCCTCCTGCCGGAGGCTCTATGCGGGGATCGTGCGGTCCATGGCCCTTTACGGGGCGCCGGTGTGGGCGCGCTCATTGAGGCTGCGGCCAGCCCGCCGGTTGAACGCGTCCCAGAGGGTCATGGCCATCCGGCTGGCCCGAGGATACCGCACGGTATCCTGCGAGGCGGCGAGCCTCCTTGCCGGATTACCGCCATGGGATCTGGAGGCAAAGGTCCTCGCGCACATCTGGGAGTGGCGCAAGGAGGCGAAACGCCGGGGCTTAACTCCGATGCCGCAAGAAATCGCGGCACAACGGACAGAGCTCCGGCGGGATCTCATGGCGTCATGGAGAGTGCGATTGTCGCAACCCCGTGCTGGGCACGCCACAATTGCGGCGATAAGACCCCTCTTTGAGGAGTGGCTTGAGAGACGCCACGGCGTCCTCACCTTCCGCCTGACGCAGGTCCTCACCGGACACGGCTGCTTCGGGAGGTTCCTGTTCAGGATAAGGCGGGAGGAAACACCCGGGTGTCACCATTGTGTGGATCGGCCTGAGGACACGGTGGAGCATACGGTGGAGGTCTGCCCGGCTTGGGCGGAGCAACGCCGTGTCCTCGTAGAGGCGATCGGCGGCGGTGATCTCTCGCGTCCGGCCCTGGTTCAGGTCATTGTACGGAGCGAGAGGAAATGGCAGGCCGTCACCTCCTTCTGCGAAGCGGTAATGCTCGCAAAGGAGGAGGCGGAAGGCGTGAGGGAGAGGCAAATTTCGCGCCCTCACGCCCCGAACCGCCGCAGGAGGAGACGCCCGGGGCGGGAATTGCGAGCCGATTTCTGGCCATCGTAGGCGCGGGCTTGCGGACGGTGAGCAATGGGTAGCTCGCCGTCCGATAAGGACCAAGCCCGGGTCGACGGCACGTTGTGTTCCACGCGCGCCTCAAAGAGATGTCAGCAGAATTGACGGGGTCCGCTAGGGCCAATGCCTGCCGGGGGTTCGAAGAAAACCGATAGGGACATCGTGGCCCCCGGCAACAGGGCAACCGAAGGAACACGGGTGGGTTTTAGTCAGTAAAAGTCTGACACGCCCTCCCGCTCCGCCCAGAGCGGGAGAAGTTATTTGATAATTTCCTACCCAAAAAAAAAGAAAAAAAAAAGGGGTGAATTCTCAATAATGATTTCTTAGTTCTCACTTTTGCTACAGGTATAAGAAACTTTTGTGCAAAATTTCCTACTTCTAGACCCAGCAGTTTAGGCTGTGCGTTGTCTGTCAGAATGTATTTTAAGACTTCGATTAAAATGGCATGCAGAATCGTGTTTAAAAATATCGAATAATTATAAAACAGTATGAAACATCTATTTCGTCAGTTTGTTATAATAAGTACTTTGTAGGGAGCGAGCCTGCTGCCAAAGTCAAAGTCAAATCAAAGTCAAATCATTTATTTCAAATAGGCCCATGTATGGCACTTTTGAACGTCGAAATTTACAAAATATTAAAAATGATTCTGGTCGCCCCTTCCAAAAGGTAGTTTTCGTATGGAGAAGAATGGGCAAGAAACTCCACCGTTACTCTTTTAAAATGTTTTACAATAGTTTGTATAGGTACAGTAAGCGCTCAAAAGTGCATGAGCACGCTAAGAGTCGTATTGCTGTGAACACGCGGTATAGCTCGTACATTTGTATGTGTAAGCAACACGATACACACACCACAGATAACGCAGTTACACGAAACAACAATATATTTCCGTCGCTTTAAACATGCTAGCACACACGCACTATGCGCGTGAACTTGACCAGTTAATGGCATTGCTAAAATTCGATAGTTACTTAACAAGCGCAGATAGCAGAAAGCGTTAAGCGTTGGTATGGAATTCAATCTGCCTCAGGTTCTAATCTCGTGAAATACAGTGCGGTTTTTTGCAAATATTATTATTTTTGTTTTCGATAATAATATTTTTTAAATATTGCTGCTTTTTTATGTTGTTATTGCAATAAAGGTTTTAGAATAAAAAATGCGTGATATATGATAACAAAATTAAAAAATATATGTTTATTCGTTATATTTATTTTACATAAGTTAATAAACTGCTACAATTATTTATCATTACTTCAGCTGAATAAGATGTGAAATAGATGTCAAGAAACTTAGAAGCAGTTTGTATTATTTAGACATATTTAAATTATGAAATATTTTAAATTTTTAATGGATTTTTTCACCATAAATATTAAGCTTTGATCATGGTCGAAGTAATTAAGTAATAAATAAGAATATTAGACTACTTAAAATGTAAAAAACTACTTACAGAATAGGTAATTTTAAGGTTAAATATGGGTAGTTTGTTTATATTTTATTTGTATTAATTATTTTACATTTTATTTGACTTTAGTAAATATTGGTTGTTATTGAGGTTATAGCTTAAGTATTCATTTTCTTTACAAAAAGAAGATTGAAACTAAACCTCAAATTTTTATCCTAAAATAATACTATTACTAAAATAATATTAAACAATTTCGGTATATCTGCAAGAAATACGACAAACACCCTATTGAAACGTGCTTAAAAAATTCGTTACCATAAATTCATGCAATAACGAATCTGTTGTTTATTAAGTTGGTACGGTCAAAAACGGTTTTCTAGCTGGTCTTCAGTGATGCAAGCCTTCAGAGTGCACGGCGAACGGTTCATAATGACGTGTTTTTAATAATTCAGCAAAATGTCTCGTTGGTATGAAACCATTTGTTTCATTCACCATTTGACGTCGCTGCTACTCGATAATAAGCCCCTTCCTCATATCTCTTAACCCTCACAGTATTTCTCTAGAACAAAGAAAAACATTGTTTTTATTACACATAATACCTTATTATTTATTATTCACTAATCGAATTAAACCTCACAATGAATTTAAAACTTTAAAGGCATCTTCTGTCTCAACAATACCTCTGTTCTATCAACAATACCCTTGATTAAGATTTATGTTTAGTAAAATATGAAATATATTAATGATAACACTCACACTTAGTCCGGTTTCATTAGATATTCACTTCACTTTTACGCAGCGCAATAATATTCTCTGATCTGATCTGATCTCTTCAATATATTTTATGCCTGCTTTTTGATAATAATAACCACAACACTGCGCTAAATACTCGTCACCAATATTATCCACGAACCAAAAAAGTTCTATTAATTGAATACTCGTAACAAACTGCATCTACCCCACAGAAATTGAAATAATTTACTTAGTTTTTTGTGGTCTACCTGCTAAACTTTAATATTTATGTGAACAAGACGAATGAAACTAAAAACGAATGATGATTATTGAACTAGTCATTGGTTGCAGACAAAGTGAGTGTGTGTGTGTAATGTGCGTGTCTACAGTATTGTAACAACTTATAGAAGAAGGTCGTAAGTCAAACCGAAGCGTCAGTCTATTGCTTTGTGAGATTGCTCATGGACTTTTGGTCGGCACTGTACGTACATTAGTTAAATAATTATATGTGAAGACGATGCACCTAGAATAAAATTACTATACCACAATAGGTAAAAAGAATTAAAAATGAAGCAACGACAGATAATTTAATATGTGATAGATACATGGTGCTCACATATTTACAAACATTGTAAAAGTAGACGATTTTCCTAAAATTTTGTAATTAATAAGTCAGTGTGTGAGAAAGTAATCACAGAATGTTAAATCAATGTCATAAAACACAAAATAATCAATTTTACAATTAAATTAGCAACCAGTTTGATTTTGTCTTGATTCTAAATTGTCCTATGGAGCAGGACCAGCATGTTTCCAAGCACTCTTATCCTGGATATAATCCTCTAATTTGTAATATGCTTGTTTACAAAGTGCACTTTTGATATGAGTTTTAAATTTTCTTTCATTTAATTGCAATATGTCACAAGGTATTTTGTTGTAACATTTAACACAGTACCCCATAAAAGATGTATGTACTTTAGATAATCTGTAAAATGGTTGATCTAGTTTATCTTTATTTCTAGTATTAAAATTATGTCTATCACTTATTTTATTAAAGAGATGTGGATTTTTCCTTACAAACATAATATTTTCATAGATGAATTGGCAAGGTACCGTCATAATATTAATCCTTTTAAAAAGTTCCCTGAGAGATTCGCGGCGACGTAGATTATAAATGGCTCTGACAGCTCTCTTTTGCAAAATAAAGATGGATTCAATGTCAGCAGCCCGACCCCACAGTAAAATGCCATACGACATAATGCTGTGAAAGTAGCTAAAATAGACCAAACGCGCGGTTTCCACATCTGTTAACTGTTTTATCTTTCTAACAGCATAAGCGGCCGAGCTTAACCGCCCCGCAAGAGATGTTATATGAGGTCCCCATTGTAATTTCTCGTCTAGCGTGATTCCTAGGAAAACTGTTTGATTAATAAATTCCAGTTTTTTTCCATTCAATATGATGTCACATTCGCTACTTTTAACATTAGGTAATTTAAATCTAATGCATTTGGTTTTTTTTTTATTAAGTACCAGATTATTTACCGTAAACCAATCTTGGACTTGCAGAATAGAGCTATTCACGTCGTCAAGATTTTGTGACCGTCGGTTTATTTTAAAGATTAATGATGTGTCATCTGCAAATAACACCATCTTCGGTTGATTTTGAAGTAATTGGGGTAAATCATTAATGTAAACTAAAAAGAGGAATGGACCCAATATCGAACCTTGAGGAACGCCCATTGCCATTTCAGACCCTAATGAGTTTACGCCGTTTACCTGAACTTTAACATTTCTATCTTGCCATCACCGAATTTAAAAAAATACAAGAAAATAAATAAATCTTGTAACTATTGTTGTAAAAAATTAATATTTGGCAAACCAAGCACAAGGGTGGACAGATTGCGTAAATATTATGTTAATTGAAACTGAATCTGTCACTAACGACCTTTTCACTTGTATCGCCAACTGTATTTGTCGATTCAATTCCCACTGAAATTCCGTGAATTTCATATTAAACTTAAATATTCGATACGTTCCTGACAAAATACGAAATTCGTCTGCAAAAGGAACACAACGGACAAGCGCATTTGTTTCTGTATTATTCAATTCTGGAATGGAATGCATTTCCTTTGTTCCACCGAATCGGACTTATCAAGGGGGGGGGGTTAAAATAACCCATTCTATCGAGATAGTTTTACTCCCGAGCTGTAGCGAGGGAGTAAATAGAAACCGAGTTATAATGGGTTTTAGCGCCGTGTGTTACACTCTACTTTTTTCTACGATTGCGAGAAAATAAAATAATCCAATACAATATTAAATAGTTAAAAAAATATAGCTACAATTTGTTCAATATGAATTTTTAAGGAAACTTTTTATCCCGGTATGCGGTAGTAAAAATTTAGTTTTGCAAAAGAATAAAGATTTCTCGTTTTTGTATGCTCGTTGGTTACCCTAGAGCAAGATATGCTATTTTTCCCCTAGAGCAAGATATGCAATTTTTTCCCCGCTCTGGTACGCTACAATGACGTACTTTTTGAGCAAGAGGAGTGAACATTTTGTTTCAGTGCGGTTAGAGGAAGTGCTCAGGTGCGGTTCGGACACGTGCTGTTGAAATCAGTGCTCTGAGAGGAATAAATACCTCGCATTTTTCATAACTTTCTGCTAACATGTTATATTTTTGACATTACGTGTCATCGAGAGGCTTGTGGCTAAATAATAACAGCCACGTGGGTCGACTGAAGGTTAAGCTATGCTGACCGTGGTCGGTTCCTAGATGGGTGACTATCCAATACATATCGAGATCGAGACCCCTCCGTGTCGCAGAAAGCACTCTAAGCCGTTGGTCTGATCACCAGTCTTACCAAGGGGTATCGTGTTACCCAGTAACTGGGTTGTGTTGGTCAGATAGGCAGTCGCTCCATGTAAAATAATGGTATTCAGCTGCGTCTGGTTAGACTGGAAGCCGACCCCAAAAATGCTAGGAAGATTGATTGACGTATTTATAAATATTTTTCAAAAAACACAAAATCTGTCTGTTTGTGCTTGGTTTCACTTGCATCGGAATTTCATGCACCCGTCGGGTATATTTCATTCAAATCTGTTCAGCCGTTTACAAACAAACATGACGATCAAACGAATACTTTCGATTCAAATTTGTTTACTTTACAAAACATTATAGATTCCTGATTCGTGCTAGCTCCCCTGGCCAGTATGGAGTGAACATTAGTATTCTATTAAAGTCGTTTCTTGAGCCTTCTTGAAATGCCAGTGTGGGACACTGATTGACTGATTCATGGCGGCTTACAGTCTCAATACGAGTATATGCAGCTATTGGATTTAACTGTAGGTAGTATAGTGTAATTTCTTTACAGTACCATTGTTTTACTTTCTTAATCTTTTTTACGTCACACAGAGGAGGTGTCTTACGTTCATAGGTAAAGAAATGTTGAATGAATATTTAAAATAATTTGATTTCACTTTTAATAAATATATTTAAATAATATAATATATATTATAATATAATAATAATATTATAAAGAGAAAAGATTTGATTTATTGTATGTTTGTTTTTTTTTTGTTTGTAATGAATAAACTCCAAAATTACTGGATCGATTTTAAAACATTTTTCACCAGTAGAATGCTGTATTAAAAAAAAAACAAAATTCAAAAGTCATTTATTCAAACTAGGCTGAGAATCAGCACTTTTCGAACGTCAAAATTACATAAGACAGTCCCCCAAAAACGCCCACCCTTCACCACTTCCTAGTGCCTTTAGCTGGGAAGAAGAAGTGGCGCAACAAAGTCCCCAGCAGCACAGCTATCTGTTTAAGTTAGAAAAAATGATTCTATACAATAGTATGCAAAATAATTTACATTACGCAACACAAAACATAATTTAAATGATAAATTATTGGCCATATGCCAGCTAGCACACGCCAATATACCAACCAAAAACATCGAGAACTATACTCAAGCAGAAAAAAAAAAACTAAACGTACACAGAACTAAATATCTAAATAAAAGCCTCCAGGTATAAAGGGCGTGTCGGCCTACATAAAGCTGTAATTGGAAGTTATAAATGATAAACTAGGACCATCGAGGTAAAATAAATAAACAGTTAATTACTATTATCACTGAGTAACTATAATTTATAAAGATATCACGCGGGCGAAGCCGCTGGCAGAAGTTAGTCATAAATAAAACAGAAAGTTTTTCACATTTTAATTTATTTATATTGCATTGAAGGTTCGAACATTTTATACATTTTTAAACATTTTATATTTGTTAAGTTCTTTATTTCGTGAGATCAAATTACATTTTAATAGTAAAATAACCTACAAACTCATTGTTTGAAGATGTAAATCATTTATCTAGTACCTAACTACTTGTTTTCTAATACATTTTATTTTTATATTAAACCATTTTCGTTGGTTGCCTCTAAGATCTTAACCACTAAACTCTTAAAGGAATCAGCAAAGGTTTCAATCTGTGGCTAAAAAAAGTAACTTTTCCTTCTTTGGCTATGTTGGAAAAATGTTATATCGTTTATATGCATTTTCAACTTATTACTGTAACTATCGCCTAACTTAATCAATAAATTTTTCCTAATTTTCACGTCGAAAAATTCGAAGTACTCCACTTAGAGCACCCATCCGAATAGCACCTGCGACTCAGCAGCCTACTGCTGGGATGTACTTGTTTTACAGAACGTTATTAAATAAAAGATATCGATAAAACAAATTTCGTATGTACGGAAGTATGTGTAATTAATAAACATTCCAGTGATTTTTATCGATATCTTTAATTTAATAACGTCCTGTAAAACAAATACATCCCAGCAGTAGGCTGCTGAGTCGCAGGTGCTATTCGGACGGGTGCTCTAAGTGGACTACTTCGAAAATTCTCATTCGTGTCTGTACATTCTCTCATAGGTAGATTGTATGAAGCTCGTTATCTGTAAGATGTCTTCTCTTGTGCTAGCTACAGGTATATACCAGGCATTCTACACAGCGGCAGGGGTTCACATCCCGGACATTCCGGCGGTACGTATACTATGCACTCTTCTTCTCCGAGACAGACGTGGTCTTCACACACGTCCATCGATGATAGGCAGGATCTGTAGGCTGTAAGGAAAAATATTGTATTAACTTTATGATGTATGCTTAATAACTAGTACAATAGGCCTGTGTCCAGATTTTTATTTTGCCCTTCTTGTAGATTATTAAAAAATATTGAACACGTATTTTTTCTTTTTTGACGTAATCAAAAGATACGGCGATACATTGAGTTAAAATGTGGCATGACGTTACGCCTTGCTAGATTTAATACTGCGTTGTGACGTAGCGAGCCCCCACTCATCAACTTTAATGCTTGTTTTCTAAGTTATTTTTGATTAATATGATGAAGCAAAAATACTTGTCTAATATTTTTTTTTTTTTACCTAGCAACTACCCTATTGTCTCATTGGTATGTATTTGCGAGCATGACTGCTGAACTGCGGGTTCGTTATCCAGGTCGAACAAAAAAGGAGACGTGTTTAGTAAAGGGAAATAAGCCGCGTGGGTCCTATTAAACAGACTCACGGGTCGATCCATCAGGTTAAGCTACGCTTGCCGGGATTTGTTCGTGGATGGGTGACCACCTTTACATACCGAAACTCCTCCGTGCCTCGAAAAGCACGTTAAGCCGTTGGTCTCGGCTGTCGTTCGTGGATCTTTGAGAGTCGTAACGGGTCGTCAGAAGCCCGAAAGTCTGACAACCAGTCTGACCAAGGGGTATCGAATTACCCAGTTACCGGGTTGTGGAGGTCATTCTGGAACCCGACCCCAACATAGTTGGGAAAAGGTTAGGCAGATTGCAAAAGTTTATTTGCCTTTTCTAAATTGATAACTCAATTCAAATTAAAAATATATTATTTCACATAAACCTACATACATGGACACTTATGAAACGTCAAAAACTAAGTGCACGGTTCCAATTGGTCGTTTCCTATGGAGAACAGCTGTCAAGAAACTCCACGGTTACTATTTTAAAAATAATTGGCTTTTACAATACTTTCAAATAACAGTGTTACTAGGTATGGGAGGACGGTGTGGGTATTTCAATAAGTACCAGGTACTTAATAAAATAGAAAATGGTCAACAGATCTTAAGTCCACTAAGCCTACAGCGTTCTCACATTCACAAAATAGAAAAGAATCTATATCTATACAAAAGATAGTTAAATTGATAAAAATAAAAACCTATTTTAATGATTGTTTCAAGACCTTGAGACCATACAGATAGTGAAACATGTACACTAATGATTTTAATGAGCGCACTAATGAATAATTCCGGGATAATCATGTTATCTAACATGAATGCATAATGCTAGCTTGTCAGCATGTCACTCATGACTCCATCATACTAATAATAGGTATTGTAATAAAGCGGCTCATTAGGAAACTGCTGGTTTGGAACTTTACCCCCTTATTAATAATCGCGGAATAAAGTTAAAATTCAAAATTCAAAAGTCATTTATTCAAACTAGGCTGAGAATCAGCACTTTTCGAACGTCAAAATTACATAGACAGTCCCCCAAAAACGCCCACCCTTCACCACTTCCTAGTGCCTTTAGCTGGGAAGAAGAAGTGGCGCAACAAACTCCCCAGCAGCACAAAGTTAAAAGTAAAAGTAAGTATTAAGTTCAGTTTCCCATTATAATTGAGGGGAGCAGTGGACTGTCAAGTCATAGGTCTCGAGTTCGTATTGTATAATTATTACTTGCTTCAAAAACGGTGAAGGAAAACATCGTGAGGAAACCGGCATGATCTAGAATTAAAAAATCGAAGACATGACTACCAACCCGAACTAGACCCGCGTGCTGGATTACGGCCCACTCCCTCTCACAGAGAGGAGGCCTGTGTCTCAGCAGTGGGAACATTATATAAGCTAATGATTTTCTTTTTTTTACCGACTTCCAAAAGGAGGAGGTTCTCAATTCGACTGTATGTTATTTTTTAATGTTTGTTACGCGATTACTCCGCTAATTATGAAATGATTTTGATGATTCTTTTTTGTTTGGTAGGTCATACTTCAGAGGTGGTCCCATATTTTTTTTATTAACTCTTCTTGCGCAGTTTTTGAGTTAGCTTCAATAATACGTATTTTTTCCCACTTAGTATGTGGATGATATGATAAGGTCCTGTCACTGTTATTTACATAGCAGTTAGTGGTATTCGAATTTGTGTGGGGTAGTTACCACTACTAAAAAAGGAAAAATAAAAACAATCTTCAAAAAAAAAAAACCTGTCGCTCCAGGAGTGCCGACAGAAGTGAAAACTTGAACAATTTTATTGTGAAGGAAATACTTTTGTAAATGAGGTTTCGAGAACGGTAACGGTAACAGTATCGCGAGTTCAATTGTTTTTTCCCATCTCAAAAATGCCCAACGCGCCTAAAGAAGTTTTCACTTAAAAAAAACAACCGACTTCCAAAAAAAAAAACACTACAAAGTGAAAAATACACCGACCAAAGACACCGACTTCCGAAATTAAAGTTATTTTTCACTAAATAGTGTTTTTTCAGTAGTGTACTTTAAGTCGGTCGTTTTTTTTTTTGTAAAACCTTTTTATTTTTTGCAACAAAAATTTTCCCGCGACCTTGTCTGGCACAATGTATTACTGCTGGAATTCTGAGGCAGTGACTATTTTGTTGTGTGTTTGTGTAATTGTTGTTGAAATTGTACCACTAACATAGTTGTAAGTTTATTTTATTGTTTCTAACATTGTATGAGTCTCATAGTTACTCGTAATAAAGAATTTAATTAATTAATTACAATATAACATAAATACGCGGTACTCACTATCTATACACTCGCCATAGAAGCAGCATCCTCCGCAACATTGTTCGTGGTCGACACACTGTGGACAAAACGTTTTGTTTTAATGTTTGATTAGTATCTAGGGAATGTATGTGATTAAATAATCAGCGGTTTTCTCACGTTTAAATAAAAGTTTACCTATTTGTTTTGATGAAGATGTTTTTGGGTATGAACTCGGTGATATCCATTGTCTAATCCAGGGATCACCAATTAGTTTTATCGGGGGTCCGTTTAAAAAAATAATATGTCTGTACCGCCACATGAAGTTACAAAATAGGCGCTCAGCCATTTGGTGACTCCTGTCTAATCTATCGTCAGAATTTCCAATCCGTCTCCAATCTCTAAAAACGTGTTTTTCTTGCACTTTATACTTCTACTCTCACTTTATACTTGAAAATACTTGTTGTTACATATTTAACTTTTGGGAACTATACCTCATTTTGGTCATAAATCAGTTCCTATATTTAGACCATCTTTGTTCTAAAGAACAAATAGATATATCAAATGGAAGTTGCTTCTTTAGAAGTAGGTACCCAGTTTATATTAATAGTTGTTTCCACCATAGTTTTATTTTAACTCTTTGTCACGATACTAATATTCTCAGCAACTACATATATGCGTTAGGTAGAACAAGGTTTGTCAATGCAAAACAAAATTTTATAAGTGTGAAGGTTTGATTAGCATGTCTGTAGTAGATTTCCAGAGTATCAGCTGATATCTCACGTTCCACACATTTAGTTATTGAACGTTTATGTTCCGTTAGATATAAACTAACTTCAACTGTTCTTAGTTTAGACAATGTTTTCATTGCTATTTATTAATAACACTTTTTTATGTGCTTCTGGATTTGTAGCAATAATTAATTATGTAATACGCATTTTCATATGGCAATACCACCCAAGGACTCCACGAGACAGGCTCGTCCTAATGCGGAGTTCATAAGCAATGTACTTCCTTTGCGTCTTATTTCAGTAAATAATGTAAACCTAGCTAATAATGTAGACTATAAGGAAATGTAAAACACTATTTTTAGCAAAAATAAACATTAATTAATTCATAAATGCAATAATTTGTAGCAAAAATTGCAATCAACCATTATTTATTTAGAAAGAACGCTGTCTGAAAATCACCAAGTTTCGATGCTGACAAGATTGTTGAATTTTGAGAAAATTGCATCTTTATCTTTATCTTTACAGATTTTATGTATGAATTAAAAACCTAGTCTCAAGTCAATTGGCAATTAGTAATGACATGGTTCGTGCTCATTAGTTGATTAGCATTACCACCATTTATTGTTCTAATTTGCCATGAAATAGTGTTATTTGGAACTGACTGGACTTTATAATGTTATAAATGTTTTCGTTTCTTTTTTCTAAAAGGCATCTTAAAAAGAAAAAATAAATAAAATAGTAATCTAACCATTATATAGGATGACAGGTAATTAGTGACCGATACTTAAACATGTGACTTTACTCAACATTATGAACAACTTTTACTAAGGAACTAAACCTGAAATTGCGAATAAATATCAACTGTTCCCTACATATTGACGAGTTAAGCGAACATTTTTAAGCAGGTGTAGGTCGCTAGCGATAGTCGTATACATGGTTTAATGTGAATAAAACAATTACAATTTGTTTAGTTATGGATGTTTTTAAAATATGCGTTTGGGTGTTTCACTACTGTGTTATTATGTATAAGACGTTCTCGTAACATAAGGTTCAGTTGAAAACCAGCGTCAGGCACTAATTGCCTGGCATTTATGTTGAACTGGGCCTATTTGTCGCAGCCGTGAAGCACACAATACTGTTTTAAGCTTTTTGTTTTTGTGTGAATATTGTGTGCCTTAAGGTGAAAGCGTCAGGGTAGCGAAATTAAAATTTTCTTACGTTTTTTTCAATTTGCAGGTCAGTAATATTTATTTATACAATTATAATCATAAAAATGATCAAATTCAAATTCAAAATATTTTATTTCACATAAACCTACATGGGCACTTATGAAACGTCAGAAGCTAGGTGAACGGTTCCAATTGGTCGTTTCCTATGGAGAAGAACCGGCAAGAAACTCCACGGTTACTCTTTTAAAAATAATTGGCTTTTACAATACTTTCAAATAACAGTGTTACTAGGTATGGGAGGACAGTGTAGGTCTTTCAATAAGTACAAACTTTAACAAAATAGAAAATGGTCAACACGTCTACAATCCACAAATCCTACAGCGTTCTCACATTCACAAAATAGAAAAGAATCTATACAAAAGATAAATAAATTAATAAAACTAAAGACCTATTTTAATAAAACGCAATTATATGATTGCTATTACAACTGTAATTAATCTGAATAATTATCATGTCCACAAGAGTCACTAATAAAGAGTTGAAATTAAATCGTAGGTATATAATGATCAATTCAACAAGTTTATGTAATCCTATTAAATGACTTTTGAGAATTATTCTTTCTTAAGGAGTTGTATTGCTAACTCTA
Source organism: Agrochola litura (assembly GCA_949152395.1). Classification (NCBI taxonomy): domain Eukaryota; kingdom Metazoa; phylum Arthropoda; class Insecta; order Lepidoptera; family Noctuidae; genus Agrochola; species Agrochola litura. The sequence goes on along the minus strand of OX424508.1, from coordinate 19,959,575 downwards.
ATGATTATAATTCTGTAAAGCCATATTTGTTACGGTCGCGAATCATATTTTAATCAACATAGAAACTGAAACTGACCTCCAAATTGCAAAAAAATGTAAGAAAATATTAATTTCGCGGGCTGCCTTTGCGCATCCCTCTTTTCCTGGGTCAATATTTTTTTTCTTTTTATAATAATATTTATTTTCAGACAGGTATAGATAAAATAATTTTAATAAAATATGATCATTAACTGTATCCTACGGATAACATTTTATTATCCTAACTCACCGAAAATGACCTGAACCGAAAAGTGAAAAAAATCCTATTCATTCTTAAAAACAAATCACCGAAAAATGCACCCAACCTTTTTCCCGCCAACTTTGCAATCCTGCGCACCGGCAAACACAAGCACACAACTGAATAACAACACTATTACTATCCTCATCTTGTCACTTTTATTACAAGTCTCTTCACTACAACTGTCAAGTCATGTATAAAAATAAATAGAAGAAAATTGTCACGAGGTATCGCGTATATGAAATTATGTAAAATGGTCGTATCTGCGCTCGCGCCGACCTCGGGCATTGTGACCGAGTTAGTTCAGCCGGTACACAGTACTATTACGTATTCTAATAGCAATGGAATTTAGGTATGTCAGATTGACAGTTGTGATTGTGTAATTGGCTAATTGGAGTCTGTGAGTTATGATGTGATATCTGATGGTAATGACTAGAGCTGCACTATTAATTTATGAGGTCAGTGTATACGTATATATTGTTAGAATCTTCAATGGGTACAGTAATTATTTAAAAACTCACATAGTTTAAGTTAGTTGGTTAGTTTTAGTTTAGTTTGTTTTTTTCATTATAATGGAACATAAATTATAACTGAGATTATGATGTGCTCGGTTGATGTCAATAGGCTCGCCCCCTATTACATGGGACTTAAACATAACTGGCGAAATGTGGGTGTACTACCCGTGCGCGATAAGTTGGGACCTGAGCGCGGTGACGTCGAATTCCAAGCAGGGGCAATTATTATTTTAATATTACTTCAGTGGGAGAAAGAGATGGAGCTATACGTCCTGTAGAGCTTCATCTCTTTCCCACACTGAAGTTATATTAAAATAATACTGCTTTACGAGCTTGTGGTAGGCCTCCAGGTCCCAACTTATCGCGCACGGGTAGTACTATAGGTACACCTCTGCCCAACCCTTTGGAGAAACAAGGCGTGATCTTATTATTATATATTAATCATTTATTTCAGGAAATTATTCCCATATTGAGCACTAGAAATTACATAGAAATTATGCATTAAAATTATACATTAAAACATTATGTATAACTGAGATAGGTATACGTTAGATAATTAAATGTTAAAGTTGTTTTTAAATGTTTAAATGTTAAACACACGTAATAACTTTCCCAGGTAAGTGAGATGTCGAAACTCAAACCACACTAACAAGAACCCTGAATATGTATGGAGTAGTTCTTTCTTTTTGACATTTACTTAGCACCTAGAGGGGACACAGGTCCACTTACACTGGTTTAAATTTGAAACGCTTCAATAGTTTAGTTAAATACGGGTATTAAAATATTCGATGGTTTTTATAACAATAGTGAAAGTTCTATTGTGGGGCAGATTAATGAAGTTATGCTAGTATGGTCCATTTGACAGTTTTATTGTTATTGTAAACAGAGGCAAAAAATTTGATTTTTTGTATGTTTGTTTGTTTGTTACGGTTTCACGCTAAAACGGCTGAACGGATCCGGATGAAATTTGGCACATGGGTAGACCATGACTTGGATTAGGACTAGGGTTGTCAACTTTTTTATTTTAAAAATAGTATTTTCGAAGCCATTGCCTGTAAAAATATAGTATATGGCGAAAAAATATAGTACCTAGGTATGTTTAAAAAACATTTTTATTATTTAAATTAATATTTTTTGCTACTATGAACTTTTATCAACAGGTTTTTTTTTTAATGTCTCATAATTATTTTTACACTCTAAATTTAAGGTTACAAAAAATCATTAATTCAGCTTTTATGACATAATACCGGCCCTATTGCGATCATCTCGCCATTTTTATTGAAGTAAAAATATAGTAGTTTCGCCAATTTTTTAAGAAAAAATGTAGTATTTTAAAAAATAGTATTTTTAAAGAAAAAATATAGTATTTATTATAAAGCATGATAGGTACTCTATTGTATAGTGGGGTTAGCAACTCTAATTACTACATAGAATATTTTTATCCCGAAATTCCCACGAGATCGAAACTCATGCGGGTGAAACCGCGGGAAGCATGTAGTTACTAAAATAATTCAACCGTAAAATGAGGAGTGCGTAAGTAATTGATAACCATGTTTTATGTGCAGAATAATATGTGCTTAATTATTGATTAAGTAAGTACCAAAATAGCTAGCTAGTTTTAAATTCTATAATTTTTTGATTCATTTATTTTTTTGCCAATTATAATTTGACTCTCTGATTTTCATTTGTTTTTTTTATTGTAATAAAATTTACTTTTAATGTTTGCATGCCTAATTGGTAGATTGTACAGGGATCTCAACATTTTGTGAACACCTTTATTTATGTACCTACTCTCAAAGCGAATAAATGATTATGATTATGATTAGTATCAAACCAACTGAATAAAACTTAGGACAGTTTGTTTGGTAGTAAATAGAATATATCAATCCTGTAGAATCTTGTTGATCCCGTATTTAAGCTGATTATATTAGTACACTGGCTCATCACCACGCCAAGCCTCTTGTGCAAACACCGTTTCACTTTGCAGTGTTTCCCGCCATTCGTGGTGAACTGACAGTTGACATTACTGACAGCGATAGTGTTTAAACGGGTATTACACTACCCTGAATCAGGGCCCTGAATTAAGGGAGCACTAACTACTAACCACTACTAACTACTGCCTTACTCTTATACCTCTCTTATTAAGGGTTTAGGGACCCTGATTCAGGGTAGTGTAATATCCGCATTAATAACTAATATATACAAACACTACACATCCGAAAATTGAAGTATTGTGCAATTTCTGAATTATTAGTTAGTTTCAAATTCAAAAGTCATTTATTCAAATTAGGCTGAGAATCAGCACTTTTCGAACGTCAAAATTACATAAGACAGTCCCCCAAAAACGCCCACCCTTCACACGTTTAAAAAAAATATACAAAAACCACTTACAACATCACCATAATCGTCACATTCTTCAGAAACCACAACCACTAAATAAATAATAAATAAAGTAACCGCCTTTACGCAAACAGACATGTTTCCTTTGATTTATGAATCGACACACAGCTCGCAATCGATCACACAGGTTCATTTATTATCTAAAAGTACCAACCCTAATTACCATCCCAAAAACTTTTTTGAACTCTATCACTAAGGCTTAAGATTCATATTCATTTTTGGTGACAGAATATTTGAATAGATACTTCAGTCGCGTGCCAAGGATGTCACACCGCATTAGTGAACAATTCGTGATAAATTTTGAATAAATCGAGGTCTTCGATTGTTGCAGGATACAATGCATCGTCATTGGTTTTCAAAGACAATTAAGATTTACCAAGGACAGAGAGAAGTGTCTTATAAATCGTAACCGGTTATTTTAGTGCCAAAACTAATCTGACATGCTTCTCAAATTCAATAAAAAAATAAATAGGCTGAATTAAAAACTCGCTGCGTAAAAAGTGATCTTAAAATTTGTAAAAAGAAAATGGGAAAATCCTCTTCCATTAGCTTAATATGCTGACGCCTTTTAGACTCGGGTCTTAAGAGAGCAATTGGAGGTTGATAAAAAGTCCGAAACAAAATTATTAATCTTTTTAACCAAATATAATAAGTACTTGTAAACAGTCAGATTTAATAGGAATGTTCATGGTATCCAGTTGTTTAGATCTTTCAAAGTAATAAAGAGTAGGTTGTTGTGAATGTTCGGAAAACTTCGGTAAATATCGGCCATTATCGCCGCCCTTTTACGCCGTACCCCCTTTGGTCTTATGCTCAAGCAATAAGGTTCAAACATGAAGGTCTTGACCAGGATCAGTTTAAGTTTGTCTTCAACTTTAGTTGGTTGCTTTACAAAAGCTGTATGTGAATGGGCGTGAATTTTAATCATGTGTTAGTTTAGGGTCCCCACAAGAGAAACTATTGGCTGTCATGAAGTTGGAAGATAAACGAAGACTTATTACAAAACCGGCCAAGAAGGGTTCCGTAGTTAGGGTGAATTTATCCCAAAAACAAATTTAACTTTGTAATTGAAAAACATGTTCTCCGATACATCGATATACGTCACGGCCAAAAAAAAAAAAAAAATGTGTGATGAAACTATAAATAAACGATTTTTGGAGTTTTTCCTTTACTTATGCAGTGAGACCTTGCTTCCCCCCAAACATGATTCTAGGTCAACGGGGAGTATCCTGTAGGTTTTGATTTATTTGCGAGTGTCAAAATATGTCGCATAAATGGCCGTATTTTTTTATTGCGTTGACTTAGAAGCTTGATTATTTTAAAGCTCCTAGGCACCATTAGAAAGAAAAGAAAGAAAGAAAGAAAAATAAGTTTAATTGTTGTTATTGTTGTTTGATTGTTGTTTTGTTGTTTTATTGTTGTTGTTTTGTTTATGTACGTATTTGATATTAATTTCAACTTGATACGATTACGCGTTCCTGAGAAAATGGGTCTTGACAGACTGATGGACGGAAAATGAAGTGATCCTATAAGGGTTCCGTTTTTTCCTTTTGGGGTACGGAACCCTATAAATTAATATTTAAGAAAATACTACAGCCATTCTCCACTTTAATCGTTGGGTTATAATTATTTTTGTGTAATAATATTATATTTTTAGCATAACATAAGCATAACATCAGCCTCTAACGTTCCCACTGTTGGGACACAGGCCTCCTCGCAGTTATTTAAAAAAATCTGCTGTTCCATACTGTTCGAGTTAATCGAACACTCAGCGAAAATGCATAATTGCATCGAACACAAATATGCACATTCGCTCGTTCACCTAAATGTGGGCCAGTTGCGTTCAGATCTCATTAGAGACACCACGTACTCAAAACCATTACCATACAGTTTTACCAATAATTAAGTTAGTTATATAGTTTACCATTTTCTACCAGTTCTTGTAATTAAGTGTTATAGTGATTCAATATAGCTATTTCCCATATAATTCGAGACTTTAACTTAAACCATATATACCATATCCTATCAATACGAGAAAGGTGTGTTAGGTCACCATAGCGCCGAGCACTACTTTCTACACATACATTTTGACCACGTAGGTATGGCACTTTTCTAAGAAACAGCAGATTTAAAAAAAATAACCGACGAATAATTTCAACGCAGGGGTTTCAGAATCATGTACTGAATCCATGGTAACAGTTTTCGCGTCGATGTCCCTGCCACCCTCTACTGAAGTAGATAATGTTTTTTCTTGTTCGACATTGTAAAAATATTCATTTTCGTGTTAGTATAGGAGGTGACTTCTTTTTTTATAGGTTCTAGCTTTCGCCCGCGGCTTCGCCCGCGACGAGGTAGGATATTAGGTATCCTATTATTATTATCATAAAAGTTTCCTATGCATATATTCCAGGTTATACACTATCTGTGTGCCAAATTTAATCTAAATCCGTTCAGCCGTTTTTGCGTGATTGAGTAACAAACATCCAAACATATAAACTGTCACATTTATAATATTACTAGCTTTTGCCCGCGGCTTCGCCCGCTTGGATGTCGGAAAATATTCCACAGGAACGTGCTACCGGGATTCAGAGTATCACATGTCCTAACCCAGGTCATGGTCTATCCTATGCCTTTCATCTAGAAATCCGTTCAGCCATTACGGCATGAAAAGGTAACAGGCAGATAATAATACTATTTTAGGGTTCCGTAACTCAAAATGAAAAATTGAAACCCTTGAAAGATGACTTCGTTGTCTGTCAAGACCCTTTTTCTCAGGAACACGTGGAGGCATCAAGTTGAAATAGATATAAAAAATTTAGATCTACGGTCTCTTGGATCTGTAACGTAAATCAAACTTCCAAGTCAACACAATAAAAAAATACGGCCATTTATACCGCATATTTTGACACTCGTAACATTATACTATATCTAAATAGTAGGATTTAGTTTTCAAATAACATGCATAACATAACATCAAGCCTTGTTTCCCCGAAGGGTTGGGCAGAGGTGTCCCTGTAGCAGGTACACCCACATTTCACCAGTTATGTTTAAGTCCCATGTAATAGGGGGCGAGCCTATTGCCACCAACCGGGCACAAATCCAGACTCCGAGCTGCTACTGAGAAATTTCAGATAGAAAAACCCAATAACGACTTTGCCCGACCCGGGAATCGAACCTAGGACCTCATGCTTAGCAGTAGCGCTTGCGATCACTAGACCAACGAGGCAGTCACTTTTCAAATATGTGGAAAATAAAAAATGAAAAGAGATTCCAACTGGTATTTTCTTTAAAAAATCCATGGTACGCAAAAAAAAAACAGTGGCACTCCGGGAGTGCGGACAAAAGTAAAAACTTGAATAAAAATCGGCACCGCGGTAATCAACGCGTTGACGTCTTTTACTCCACGCACCGCGGTAATCAACGCGTTGATGTCTTTTACTCCACGCACCGCGGTAATCAACGCGTTGATATCTTTTAATGGGCAAAAGCTGGTGTCGTAACAGTGTCGCGAAATCAATGGTTTAGTCTCATCTCAAAAATGCCCAACACGCCAATAGAAGTTTTCACTTCAATAATGATTTTATCCTTTCATATGGTCATGTTGCATTGCACTAACCAATTCTACATTTATTATAGAAATATTTTCACAAAGTAATAAACATAATTGATAAATGAACAGGTAAAGTCAGATGAAACATTTAATAAAAACACGATCGTTAAGCTGAACAAAATAAATGGTTTCCTATGATCGATGCGCTGTCAAAAATATTTGGCAAACATTCCTAAATAAGACAATTTCGTTTGGGCAAACTCTTAACACAACAGCACAAGGTTGATAATCCCTAAAATCAATATAAAATATTTGCAAATCTGTAAAATAATCACTCAATACAGTATCAACTTATCAAGATTGATATCCGATGCTCGGGTGTAAAATCCATTAGGCTGTTTCCCTTTTTCGGTAAAAAGGGATAACAACGATTTTCCAAGTCCCTTAGGACCAATGATGGGCAGCTTTCGGTAAATAAAGGACCGGGAAACAAGGTACCGTTTTTGGTCCAAAAGAAAATAAATTGCTTTTCACTGAAAAGTTTGAGAAGTAAAAGGTGGTTGAGTGAAAAGTGGTAGAGTGAAAAGGATTAGGTTACTGCTTTCGTAATTATAAAATGACTATTTTAGAATATATTTAGCAGATTTGGAGTGGTGACCCATTGGAAAAGGCCGCAACTTACAAGTTATGGGTTCCAACCCAGGCAGGCATTTAACAGGCACGCCACAATTGCGGCGATAAGTCCCTTCTTTAAGGAGTAGCTAGAGAGGCGCCATGGCGTCCTCACCTTCCGCCTGACGCAGATCCTCACCGGACACGGTTGTTTCGGGAGGTTCCTGTTCAGGATACGGTGGGAGGAATCGCCCGGGTGTCACCATTGTGTGGATCGCCTGGAGGATACGGTGGAGCATACGGTGGAGGTGTACCCGGCTTGGGCGGAGCATTGCCGTGTCCTCGTGGAGGCGATCGGCAGCGGTGATCTCTCGCGTCCGGCCCTGATCCAGGCCATGTTACGGAGCGAAAGGGCAAAAGAGGCCGTCACCTCCTTCTGTGAAGCAGTAATGCTCGCGAAGGAGGAGGTGGAACGCGTGAGGGAGAGGTAAATTTCGCGCCTTCACGCCCCTAACCGCCGCAGGAGACGCCCTGGGCGTCGGGAGTCGCAGGTTGATTCCCGGCCACCGTAGGTGGCGGCTTGCGGACGGTGAGCAATGGGTCCGAGTTTGCCGTCCGATAAAGACCAGGCCTGGGTCAACGGCGCATTGTGTCCCACGCGCACCTCAAAGAGATGTCAGCACAACTGACGGGGTCCGCTAGGGCCAATGCCTCCCGGGGGTTCGAAGAAAACCGATAGGGAAATCGTGGCCACCGGCAACAGGGCAACCAAAGGAATACGGGTGGGTTTTAGTCAGTAAGAGTCTGACACCCCCCCGATCCGCACGGAGCGGGAGAAGTTATTTGATAATTTCACAAACAAAAAAAAAAAAAGTGTGGTGAGAATCATGTACTGAATCCATGGTTAAAGTTTTCGCGTCGATGTCCCTGCCACCCTGTATAATTACTAGTATTAAAAGTCATAAGAGAGACAGGTATACCTACTTGACGAAAAAAAGAAAATACATAGAAGAAAAAAAATGTTACGCTTGAAGTGTGTATTAATTATAACAATGGAAAAGCGCCTAGCAATGGATTCATAGGTACACAGTTACACAGTGCTATAATAAAACCTGAGGTCAAAAGTTAGATCACAAGAGTACTTATACAATGACATAATACTGATAGCATTATATTGCCCCGAGGAATAGTTGGCAAAGATTAAATAATGTGTCGCAGATAAGACACGAGACACTTTGTGTCTACATGTTTGCCTCGAAGAAAAGCAGTGGTGGCCCAGTGCTAACGGCCGCGATTTACGAGTTGTAGGTCGTGAGTTCGAACCCAGGCAGGCACTTTACTTTGTGTCAATTATTTCATCACCACTGCTCTTAAAACGGTGGAGGAAAACATCGTTTCAAAACCGCCATGTCCAAGAACCAAAAATTCGATGACATGTGACATCTACCAACCCGCACTGGGCCCGCCGCATGGTAGATTACGGCCCACTCTCTCTCGAAGAGAGGAGGCCTGTGTCCCAGCAGTGGGAATATTATTGGGTAATTATGTATGCCTTTGAAGAAATTAAATTATTGAGGCTTTCCTTTCGTTTTCTCAGTCCGATTGACCTTAATTTACTAAATCGCAGTACTATTTTTAAACATTTGACGATCACATTTCTGTAAATTCGAACGTATAAAAAATATCCAGTTGCTAATTGCGTATTGGTAAGAATAACTTTACTTATATTTAAACACAACATAATACCACGTCAGTAGTCCCCGAAGGGTTAGGCAGAGGTGTACCCTATATACAGGGTGGCAGGGACATTGCATGACACGAAAACTGTTACCATGGATTTTCAGTACATGATTCCGAAAAATTTCAACGCAGGGGGCGTTGAAATTTTTCGTAGGTTATGAAAAAGAACCATCCTTGCTCTAAAATATCTAATTTAATTCCGAATATAATTATTTAACCTCAAAATAGATACTAATCCCCAAATGAATCTTAAAGTCGTTACCCCAATATCATAATCTAAAACTGTTTAATGAAACTACATATTTACAATATTTCAGGGATTAGGAAAATAATATGAAACACCAAGACATTTTGTCAGTCATTTATATTTCTTTGCCAACATCAAATTCAATATTCCACATCATACCATCACATCTCTTATTCCCCACATAATATCACAAATCAATCAGTATTCTAATATTGACCATAAAACTAATAGGTTAATTTACAGTAGATCTCCAGCCAATACTATGCCAATCTCTCTTTTTACCGACACAGCCACTAAGCACGTCTTACCGTCACGAGCGCCTAACCCAGGAGGTAGTTCCCGCGCTATTTTTTGACACGTCGAATCTTTGGGTGTTGCCAGTACAATATCCAACAATTACGTATTAATAAATTGAAACCTAACAGTTATAAAAAAAAACAGCTGTTTCATAGAAAAGTGCTATACCTACGCGGTCAAATGTATGGAACAGCATATTTTTTTTTTATAACCGACCCCCCCGACTAACGCTTTTGGCTTTAGGTATAAAGCATAATTAAAAAAACTGTCCTATCTGTATCAAACATTTTAGTCTTGATTAAGTACTAACAAGCACTTTATAAGTAATTATAATCCCTCATTACTTAGCTTTGACACATCAGGGTGTTGTTTTAGGTGGCTAGACTGACAGGTGACATTTCTACCTAGATTCTAGATCCAAGGTCCTAGGTCCAAGGTCCTAGGTTAGTAGGTACTTATGTGTTTACAAAGTCGTACTTTCCGGGACTTAAAAACCGATTTTTCACAAAACGAGCTTACATTGCAGCTGGCACCAAACTTTAGCCACATTCAAACTTTTTAATGTTGAAAGTACGTAAATATTATGAGTTAAAGTTGCGAATTACTGAAACTTCTGCGGAATAGGAGTATTGCATAAAAATGTGATTTTCTATGTGGCTGACTTTAGCAAATAAAATTACAGAGAGAATAATGCAACGAATCCATATTATAATATGGATTAACTACAATACGTAGGTACCTATACATTTTCCCGTGAAAATATGTACGTGTTAAAGTAGGTAGTTATTTTTATCTGCCTATACTTCTAATCAGAGAGCAGTGGTGGCCCATGGTAACGGCCTCGACTAAGGCCTGAAACTGCGTTATGCGGGCGCCCGCGACGGGCATCCGTCGCGTCGCGGTGCCTACGCGCGTGGACACGCGGATGGGCTCCGTGGGAACGCAACGGCCTCCGTCGCGGGTACCCGTCGCGGAGACCGGATTATTTTATTTACGCAGTGTTGCTAGTTCAATTTTAACGGTGTACATGCACAGTCGTGTCGATGAAGAACTTAATATATTAGTACCTAGGCGACCGAGCTCTGCTCTGGTGAAAATTGATAAGGCTCATTTAATAGTATAGGATAGTTCATACTAAGCCCATGTATACTAATTCCATGCTGCCATGATAGTAGATACTTACTAATTCCATGCTACCATGTCATTATTCTAATGTCATTATCCTCATGTCATTATTCATTATTTTGTTCTAAACTTTGACAGAAAACTAATTTTCCCAGATATGAGACATTGAGACCTAGCTAGATCGATTTTTCGCTCCCGTGAACCCTATATTGTAACTTTCAACGAAATCTTTAGAGCCGTTTTCGAGAACGTGATTACAAATACATATATATATATATATACAAATGTATGCTCGTTTAATAGTATAGGATTACATTGCAAAACCACTGGCCACACCGCTGGCGGGAAACGCGTGTGCCCCCGTGCGGGCTTCCGTCGCACGAGGCGGGCGGGACACGTGGCGCGAGCGCGGGGCCCGCTTCCCCGCGACGGTAGCCCGCGCTTATCCCGCAACGGAGCACTTTTGTATGGAACCGCGCAGACGTCCGCTTAACGCAGTTTCAGGCCTTACAAGTCGTGGGTTGAAACCCAGACAGGCGCTTTACTTTGTGTAAATTATTTCATCACCACTACTTTCAAAACGGTGAAGGAAAACATCGTTTCAAAACCGGCATGTCCAAGAACCAAAAATTCGATGACATGTGACACCTACCAACACGCATTGGGCCCGGCCGCGTGGTGGATTACGGCCCACTCCCTCTCACCGAGAGGAAGCCTGGGCCCCAGTAGTGGGAATATTATAGGCTGATTATAATGATTAACATACTTCTAATCAAATACTTGAACTCAACTCAATGCACTCTACTACCACTGACTATAGTGAATAATTACTAAGGTATGTCGGAAATACGTTGCTGAGTTGACTAATCGGGACGCTAGCGCCGCCTAGCGGCGCTCAACAGAGTCTACAGAGTTCATCGGTGGCGGTCAAGCAGTGAACACGTTTAGAAACTGTTGCGCATTCCGAATAGTCGTGTCGTGTACCTACAGTGTGTGAATTGCTAGTTTGATTAATTTGATAGTAAATTATAATTTGATCTGAACTGTAAACGGTTTTTCTATTGCGCCATAACCAATACTACCCACAGTACGCCCACAGTAGTTAAAATATGGCAGATAATAACGAAAGAGACATACTTTTTCCTTCAGGTATATTAGTCTTGACATGCCTTTTCTACACTAATGCTTATCCAATTAGGTAACAATGCAATGATTACTGCTTCAACATAGCTTGAAATTTTAAAATGGCTGTCCGATAGGGAATGATGGATTCTTATTGAAATAAGTATGTAGATACCCGAGATTGATCAATCAAATTAATCAAACAGTACCTTCACCTGCATTAAAGCTGATTATCCACTGAAAAAATTACCTTAAGTACATAAACCACGAGGAAAGCACTTTGTGTTAAAACCTTTTTAAATAATTGTAACAAGAATAGTAACTCAGCGCAGATAACTTTTGTCAAGGAATATTGGCAAAAGACGCCTGAATTTTTTAAATCGAGTTAATGGATGTGTAGCGGTTACACAGCCACATACGAACTACGCATCAGAGACATGGCGTCACACAAATCCTGCATCGCGCAGTTAGAGTTTACCGAGCGATCGACATACTTACAAGATTTCAACTTCAAACCGATGGGCAGTTGCCCGCCAGACACAACACCCGTCTGGTCGGAGGATCCTCCCTTTTCTATGGTGGATGAGTGAACTTTACACCCTGTTCCTTATACTACTAAAGATGCAATACGATGAGGAATTTCACTAATGCCAAATTTCACCATGCAATAATTAATATCGTAATACCGAATATTTAGTTTTTAACAAAGTCAAATTCAAAGTCAAAGTCAAATAATTTATTTCAATTAGGCACAAAAAGGCACTTTTGAACGTCAAAAACAAAAAATAGAATTGATTCTATTTTTTCCCACTTAGTATGTGGATAATTATGTTAAGTTCCTCTCACTGTTATTTACATAGCAGGTAGTGGTATTCTAATTTGGGTGGGGTAAATACCACAACTAAAAAGAGAAAAATAAAAACTTTTTACAAAAAAAAAAACAACCGTCTCTAATTTCGGATGTCGGTGTCTTTGGTTTTGAATTTTCGTTTTTTGCCACCGACTTCCGAAATTAAAGTTATTTTTCACTTTGTTGTGTTTTTTTTGGGAGTCGGTTGTTTTTTTTTTTGTAGAAAGTTTTTTAGATGTAAAAAAAGCATTTGGCAACTTTCCAAATGCCTTTTTTATACCTAAAACGGTAACAACATCAAATTCAGTGTTATAATTGCAATTCATTGTTAATAATCTAGTTCGCTAGTTAGCCACATTTCATATTTCCATACAATATTGCCAAATCAATCAAAACAGCGAAATATTTGACAGCTATTTGCGACGTTGCCAACTTTCAGAATAAACGCTCTTAAAGCGAAGCGCTGTGCAATACTTTAAAGGTTGTGTACAGTAAATAAAAGAGTTTCGTATGCTGGCAAGAAAAAAAACAACCGACTTCCAAAAAAACACTACAAAGCGAAAAATTACTTCAATTTCGGAAGTCGGTGGCAAAAAACGAAAACTCAAAACCAAAGACACCGACTACCGAAATTAAAGTTATTTTTCGCTTTGTAGTGTTTTTATTTTTCAGTTTTTACTTGTGGTACTTACCCCACACAAATTCGAATACCACTACCTGCTATGTAAATAACAGTGACAGGAATTGATCATATCACCAATATATTAAGTGGGAAAAAAATACGTATTATTGAACCCAACTCAAAAACTATACAAGCAAAGTTAATAAAATTTATATGGAACCACACGGGAAGCACCAGCTATCATAAAAAAAAAAAAAATTAAAATCGGTTCACCCAGTCGAAAGTTCTGAGGTAACAAACATAAAAAAAAATACAATCGAATTAAGAACCTCTTCCTTTTTTTGAAGTCGGTTAAAAAAAGATCGTTGTACTCAGACAGTTCTGATTTCAGAGGTCTAAGCTGTCAGTGTTGTGGCGGCATCTACATCGCCACATGCAAACTACGCATCAAAAACCTGACGTTACACAAAATTCTGACTTCACGCAAAATCCTGCATCGCGCAATTAGAGTTTACCGCAACATCGACATATTATTTAGCTTTCCAACATCAATCGTTGCGCAGTTGCCCACCAGACACGATACCCGTCTGGTCGGAGGATCCTCCCTTTTTTATAGAGGATGAGTGAACTTTGCAACCTTTTTTTTTTTGGGTGGGAAATTATCAAATAAATTCTCCCGCTCTGGGTGGAGCGGGAGGGCGTGTCAGGCTCTTACTGACTAAAACCCACCCGTGTTCCTTCAGTTGCCATATTGCCGGGGGCCACGATTTCCTTTCCCTTTCGGTATTCTTCGCAGCCCCGGTAGGCATCGGCCCTAGCGGACGCCGTCAATTCTGCTGACATCTCTTTGAGGCGCGCGTGGAACACAACGCGCCGTCGACCCGGGCCTGGTCCTTATCGGGCGGTGAGCTACTCATTGCTCACCGTCCGCAAGCCCGCGTCTACGGTGGCCGGAAATCGGCTCGTGATTCCCGACGCCCAGCGTCTCCTCCTGCGGCGGTTAGGAGCGTGAGGGCGCGAATTTTGCCTCTCCCTCACGCGTTGAACTTTACACCCTGGTCCTCGGATTATTTCTCTAAATTGGTGAACCCAACGTGATCATCACGCCTCTAAAGTGTCAGTGTAGGTGTCACCGTAGTCGAAATCGGCATGGGATTTATTCTTATTAATAAATAAAATCAAAATCTGAATCTTAAATCTGTGCAGGAAATCTTGAGGATGATAAATATATCATCCTCAAGATTTCCTGATTTCGTACACACATTTGTAAATAGACTTCTACATTTGTCTATTGGATTGCCACAGAGGTTTATGTTATTGCCCGCAGAATCAAATCAATCATCAAATTAGAACTGTAAGAACCCTGAAAACTTGTTGAATCGTTCCGTTATTAATCTCATGATCTGGAATAAAAGTAAAAGCTTGTAAAAAATGAACATGATCAACTAACGTGTTCACGTAAAGAGCCAACCCCATATTTGTATGGCAAGTCTTGTTCAAGGTCTATCAAGTGCACGGTACTAAGATAACATTGCATGTTGCCCTTAGGGAGGGCTCATTTACGTTTTAAAGGGTACCTAATGCCATTACGCTTGTAAGGCACCGTTCCCACTGAGTCGTAACGGTAGAAAGAATAATATAAATCACTCTGCAAAATAAGACGACAGAAAATCGTCACTGTATAAATAAGTAAGTATTGTGTCTTAATAGAAAACGGCCGAAACGACGCGCTTCGAAACCTCAGTGTATAGTACGCAACAGTCTCGGGTGCCCGGTAGTTACGCATGGACACGGAATGTTTATCTACCGAGCAGCCGTAGGTAATTATTTCAAGGTCACTGCTGAGACATAATACTGTTGCTTAATTATACTGTGCCATCGTGCCGTTAAACTTTAAATTAGAACGGAATCAGTCGTCAAGACACAGAAGGAAAATCTATCTAGGGTGTCTACAGAACTGTAGTCAATTATTGACATAAGTTTATTATTGTCATTTTCCAATGCGGCTTTGCGAAGCTTGCGGTTCTATTTATTATTCATTCGCTATCCGCTGTCATCTCTGAAAACCACGAGCAGCCGGTAGATTGATATTTCTGACAGCGGGTCTACATTCGGGTTGGGCAGGGTGAGCAATAACTGCTTCCTGATTCTACTAAAGATACATTTATTATTCCAATCAGTTGAACTCTATTTTCTGATGAATTTATGGATTGAATCCAGTGGAACAATTTATAGCAGTGTTCAAACTGGCTGGCTTTATGACAGTTTGCCGGGTGCTTAATGATAGTAGTATAATTATGTAGCATGATCAGAATAAAGACAAATATGCTATGATTACAAGGACCGCATCATACAATTGCGTGTTGTTGCACGCGCAATTGTATGATGCGGTCCTTGTAATCACACATAAGTAATTTTTCTGAAACTTTCTAACACAGTATCGAACGCGCTAGCTCATTTTTAACTCTGAAAAGCATGTCAAATACTTATCCATCAGATCCATCTGTTGAAACTAGAATTCAACTCCAAAATCCTGTGGGATCGCCTCAAAATACGAGGTTCTAACATTACACGGTATACAATATCTCCCGCAGGTTGTGTCTGCTAGTAACTTAAGCTAGACTCCGTAGTGAAAGCCTCCTTAGGGAGACTCACGTTAAGAGTAACCGACACACCGTGTTAGCGCTGCAAGTCGCTCTGAACTGTTCTATTATTTAAATAGTGCAGGTGCGGAGTGTGGAGTGTCTGTGTTTATATTACTGTTTTAGAAAGATGTATGTCATCGGGTGACTGGTTACAGTCAGCTGTTCCCGCCAACGCTGTTTTATTTAAAAAAAAAATCGCGCCCTCACGCCCCTTACCGCCGCAGGAGTAGACGCCCTGGGCGTCGGGAATCGCAGGCCAATTTCCGGCCACCGTAGGCGCGGGCTTGCGGACGGTGAGCAATGGGTAGCTCGCCGTTCGATAAGGACCAGGCCCGGGTCGACGGCGCGTTGTGTTCCACACGTGCCTCAAATAGATGTCAGCGGAATTGACGGGGTCAGCTAGGGCCGATGCCTGCCGGGGTTGCGAAGAAAACAGAAAGGGAGATCGTAGCCCCCGGCAATAGGGCAACCGAAGGAACACGGGTGGGTTTTAGTCAGTAAGAGTCTAACACGCCCTCCCGCTCCGCCCAGAGCGGGAGAAGTTATTTGATAATTTCGAAAAACATGAATGTAAATAAATTAGTCAGGTATAAAAATATTATATTGTTTGCTTTCATGTTGATTAGCGCAAACTGGAGCGAACTGAGCAGTCATATTCGATTATTAATAAGTCTAATGCAACATAATTTTGTGTCTAATTTCCAATACCACTTTGTGTGGTTAATTTGCTATTCATCGACTAGAAATTAATTTCAATTATGCATTACCAATCTCTATTTGATATTAAATTCAACAAGCGGGCCACAGTTTTATATAACCACAGTTTTGGTAATAAATCTAACTCTATGCTTGCGAATTAGCCCATTTCCAATATTAGGTATACCTAACTAATGTGGAATACATAAAAATAATCAGAACGATATTTGTCTCACAATTAAGGAGTTATTTCCGGTGTTAAAATATATTTTGACAAGGTCGGGTTCACCACAACCAGCAACGTACTCGTAATTGCGCAACACACTTTCAATCAGAATTCGATGGATTTTGGAGGAAATTGCTAATCCATTGCTCCATAATTATGTTGGAAAAATTGTCTGCTCAACAACGTAAACTACGCAATGAATGTTGTTGGACTGTCAAATTGAATGGCATTGCATTTGTAAGTGTGTTATGCAATTACCAAGCTCAAAGTGTGGCATTTAGTCTGAAGTATAAGCATTAGGTGCTAATTACAACGCCTGAGCGCATTAAGAGGTACATCACAAGGGAACAGCTTCGACCTTCATGTTTGTAATTATGTGAATGGAAATGTGTGGAACGCTCTTCTGTAGGAGTAGGATTCTATTTTTAAAAAGTGTTTATGCTTATTCTTTTTGTGGCATTCGGGAAGCTGTTGGTGGCCAGGTCAATTTGATCTTGACAAATAGTGTTCATGAAATAATAATAAAGTTCCTTTTCGATTTAGTATTTTCAATAGATTATCGCAAGTTTTAACAACAATACAAAATTGGATGGGTTGGGTTGTCAAATTCAAAATTCAAATTCAAAATATTTTATTTCACATAATAAACCTACATCCAATGGGCACTTATGAAACGTCAGAAGCTAGGTGCACGGTTCCAATTGGTCGTTTCCTATGGAGTCAGTAAGTACTTACGTTTTTACGACGTCAACACATCATTTGCGAGAGTTTCAGGAGGAAACTTATTTATGTGACAAACTGTTCTAACTTTATAGACGCAAATGGCAAGCAGATTAAAGTAGTAAGTGTAAATAAAAAAAAAATACATTACACGAATTTTATGACTTTAGTATGGGGGATAGCAGCCTTGAAAAGATGGTCATTGGTGCTAGCCGGTCGCCAACACAATGGTCTGATCAAGTAAAAGAAGTTACATATTCAAGCAATTTCCAGCAGGTGGTGATGGCAACTGGAGTCGATGCAGGTAGATTTTCCGCTTAAAGGGGTCCAGTGACTACAACCCTCAGTACTGAGGGACCGATTGAAGAAGAACATAGGAGAAGTGGAACAACATAGGTTAACTAACTAAAAAAGTTTATTTTTAACTGATTGATTCAAACTCAAAGCATTTATTTCAATTAAACCATTTACAGGCACTTTTGAATTGTCAAAGAGAAAGATTGCCAGAAAGTTGAAGCTAGTTGCCCATTCCAAAACGTAGATCTCGATGGAGAAGAACGGGCAAGAAACTCCAAGGACACTCTTTTAAATA
The DNA here is from genome assembly GCA_949152395.1 of Agrochola litura. Lineage (NCBI taxonomy): Eukaryota > Metazoa > Arthropoda > Insecta > Lepidoptera > Noctuidae > Agrochola > Agrochola litura. The sequence continues at coordinate 19,941,339 of OX424508.1, read as the reverse complement.
TAGATATTACAAAATCCTGGGAACATTATTCTTGTTGCTTCTAGATTTGATTGTGAACTTTTACGTATTAAAAGTGGCAATGCTAATGACTGGGCCCCATTTATCCTGCTTCATGGTCATACCAATATTATGAGCTAACACACCATCTCAACCCTAGATTTATTAGATTAACACGTGGCTAACTGTGGAGAGGTCCTCAGAGAATTGGTAGAAAATTCACCAATGTATCGTGCTGACAAGTTAGATTGATGCCTGGACGTCCGGAGACCCGGATTGGACAGTTGTTGGAATATATTGTGTGACGATTGTCACGTGACGTAAGTAACATATAGAAGATCCACTTTATGTCTTGGCCCGAATAGTTTTGATCTTTAGCTTCATTGCATATTCGTTGACTTGTTGATATTTTGATAACGTTGCTACAGGAGATCCAAGCTCACTGCAAAAAAAATATTGGTTGTCTGTAAAGTCGGTTTACGGACGATCATTTTACGTGATAACGTCACAAGCCGAACGCTTAGGCCGATTGTGCCTCTCTATCGCTTGTTCCGCGCTCTCGCTTGCATGCTCGGCTCAGGCGGAACGTGACACTTTTTCGTGCGTGCAGCCGGCGTTCATCGATTTATAAGACGTTATCAAGTCAAAAAAACTTTTTACAAAGTAAAAAACAACCGACTTCCAAAAAACACTACAAAGTGAAAAATAACTTTAATTTCGGAAGTCGGTGTCTTTGGTTTTGAATTTTCGTTTTTTGTCACCGACTTCCGAAATTAAAGTTATTTTTCACTTTGTAGTGTTTTTTGGAAGTTGGTTGTTTTTTTTTTGTAAAAAGTTTTTATTTTTCACGTTAGTTGTGGTACCTACCCCACACAAATTCGAAAACGACTACCTGCTATGTAAATAACAGTGACAGGAACTTATCATATCATCCACATACTAAGTGGGAAAAAGTACGTATTATTGAAGCTAACTCAAAAACTTTCAAAGCAAAGTTAATAAAATTTATATGGGACCATTTCGAGAGCATACTCTTTCAAAAAAAAAAAAGAATTTTCAAAATCGGTCCACAATTGACGGAGAAATCGGTGGACATACAGAAAAAAAAAAAAAACAAAAACAAACATACGCGACGAACATATAACCTCCTCCTTTTTGAAAGTCGGTTAAAAACATTCATTTGAGATAATCAGTTAGCATCCTAACTATATAAATATTATAAATGCGAAAGTGAGTTTGTTTGTTACGCTTTCACGCTAAAACGGCTGAACGGATTTGGATGAAATTTGGCACATGGGTAGCCCATGACCTGGATATGGACATAGACTATTTTTTATCCTAGATCGCAGACGAAGTCGCGGGCAACAGCTAGTAGAATACAAAATCTTTATTTTGCATTTTTAAAACAGTTTTTTTTTCCCATCGATAAAATTAAGTTTAGATTCCCTCATTTCGATATGTGCACATTATAAAGACTCATAATGTATATGGTTTCACATTATTTAGCTTACTTATAGATAGTGCAGTCCACGAAGACGTGCCCCACTCCGCTCCGCGCCGTACTAGAGTGCAGCTTGACAGTACAGTAATCGCGGAGTGGGGCGCGTCTTCGTGGTTTGCACTATCTATAGCATGTTTTAAAGCATGCAAAAAAATACCTACAAATTAAATTACAGTTATTACTGCTGAGATCAGTTGATTTATAATGTTTCATAACCGCTCACGGACCGCGGGTGGTCCGCGCCGTGACAGATTTACGACCGCACTTAAATAAACAATTACTCGGGTTTCATTATAACGTCTCAAGTAGTATTGTTTATGTTTTTTGCTACTCGAATAGATTAGGAATACGTTTCAAATGGTTGCAGTCTTTGTAAACAACGTTCACTTATCTTTATTACCCGCTTTTGTTATTGTTTCTTTTGTTCTTTGTGATAACGATTTCTGATAAAACTACCGTACCAATTCACACGAAATTTTGCAGGGTACATTATGGATAGATAAGTTATCTAACAAAAGCGTTTTTAGAGACAAACATTCAAAACAAAAAATTCAAAAAATCTAGATTTTAGATAATCTAGATTTTCTAATGCTTACGTAACTTTCTCCGTCCCAAAAAAATATTTTTTTGTATTATTTTGTTCTAAATGTTGTCTAATACGATGATACATGTAATATAGAAAAGAAATAAAACACTTACGGATCAGATCCATACAGAAAAACCACAAAATATCACAACTTTCACATTGACGGGAACTTTCTCTTATCTGTTTGTTTACACTTTTTTGGTTGGGTCAAAATAGGTATAACATGATGTTATTTATATCTAAAACGATGTAATATTTACTTCAAAATGAAAATATCACCACTTTCCGACGATTTACACACAAAAACCATTAAAAAACGAATTATTACAGCGAACGGGAGTGACATTTGACTGACATTTTACCGCGCGGGAACGTGATTTTCAACATTTTTTTAAAATGTTGCCTATTAATATTTTTGCTTTTAGTCGATTTATTTGACGAGAATATCTATCCGACCATAGACACAAAAATTCACAGACAATAATAGCCATTACAGCGAATACAAATAGAGTTGTAAGCCGCGTGGGTACTTGGACGCACCGGTGCGTCCGCGGTCCTTTAGCGGTAGTAATGTTTCTATTCAAATGTGGTCAGCCACAATAAAATTGCGCTATCTGGCATTACAAAGGTAGTTATCGCGTTCAGTTGATTTGCTTTGGGAAAAGCGTCTGTCCACATTCTTCTTCATTCACTACCGACACAATATACTACGGAATGAGGGTTTTCTGTAATGAAGTTTGCTAGGTGGCAGCACTGACCAGGTCCAGCAACCTGTCAAAAGTGTCAAAGCGCCTGATGAACGAATGAATGAAACGAATGATAAGCGTCATCATAAATATTCATTGTCGAAATGGAAGACCTCTTGTCAAACTGGCGTCAACTGGGGCGGGAATTTTCATGAAAACTGTTATTGGTTTATATCCTTACATATTATAAAACAGAGTCCCTCGCCGCGTCTGTTTGTCTGAACGCGATAAACTCAAAAACTACGAAACGGATTTTCAAACGGTTTTGACCAATGGACGGAGTGATTCTTGAGGAAGGTTTTAGTGTATAATTTATTAAAGTTTTGTGTAAATTGACTGAAATATGACGATTATTGTCGAAGACGTCGGAAAAAATCATGTCGACTGGGAGCTTTACTGGCGTGCGCTGCGTTAACCGAAAAAGATACATCAAATTTATGTTCTACGGTATTGTTCATATTAAAAAGTTCAACAAAAAAACCGCGATGGCATATGTCTATCTTCTAAAGATAACCCACAATAATCATTTTTATCTTTCAGAATTTGAAAAAAAATTAATTGTTATTTCCGAAGCTTTTTTGACCGGTATAGTAGTAATCCTTATCCAAAAAAATATGTTATTTAAATTTGACATTTAATTTATATTAAAATATGCCTTGACATCATTTAATTAAAATTAATGGTTTACAAGATTAAGATTAGAGAAAATTACGCGTAACAAAATAATTATAGTTGGAGCGCAGCGGTAGGAGTCAATAACCTTTTCCTGGACTATTAGGTATGTAATCCCGGTACTGCCCGGTAGTACGTTCCCGTGGTATATTTTCCGACATCTACGCTGGCGAAGCCGTGGGCAAAAGCTAGTCACGAATAAAGTTGAGTGAACCTTCTATCTCTAGCCTTTAAAATAGCAAACACGTGTACGTCAGAATTAAGGCACGATCTAAAGGGACCTCAGGGGATAACCTATCGGATATTCCATCCGTATTAGAATGTTTTACTAGGATGAAAGTAAAACATTCAAAATCGCTGTCGACTGGTAATGTACCCAAGAGACTGGCGGCATTGCTGCCTTGTATGGCAATGTTTAGCCTCTGGCCCAGAATATGAAACATTCAAATTTGACAATTATTTTTGACTCATAATGCGAAGCATTAGAGAGTGCTCTGCGATCGAAAAATTTGTTTTGCCTCCTTTCTGCAACTGTTTTTATTGTAACATTCCTGCTAGTACACAGAACCTACTTAATTTATTTATTTAGTACATGGAGGACTTGCAGCTAATAAAAACAGACAAAAAAGGAGACCATAGTCACCAGATAGCCAATTACAAATCCTCACGTATAGAAAAATAGTAATTTATGGTGTGAGCAAAACAACAAAAAAAAACATCGCATCACTTGTTTTTTACCACTGAATCATAATTTTGTTTCAATGACAGATTGTTTGTACCAGCTAGGACGCCAATGTGTCTGTGTAGCTGCGTCGCAGCATGCGTTCGCGACCTATGTCTGCCTCGCCTGCCCTACCCTGCAAAATCTGTACTGTGCTGTGCTGCGTCACCTGCGTCTCAGCATATGCTCAGCCTAACGGTTGAAACCTACCTATGCGGAACAATAAATACACCTCACGAACAAACTATGGCTCATGATCCTAAATAAACAAAACAATAATCAGTTGGAACAGTTTCCATTATTTATATAGATGAATACCAACCCTTAGGCTGCCTGTCCACTGGAGTGGAGTGAGGTAGCGGAGCAGAGAAATGTGCCAATATTAACCAATAGGAGCGGAGCTTTGAAGCGGAGTTTAGATTCTATTGGTTAATATTGCAGAACTAGGCGGCTAATAGTTGCGTTTAAGGCCCTTAGGGATTCTGCAACACTGGAAAAACTAAAACTAGTCTACCTAGCCCTATGTCAGTCCATTATCCAATACTGCATAACCGTGTGGGGAGGTACAACCAAGACCTGTCTACTCGGGTTAGAGCGGGCACAGAGGGCTGTGCTCAAGGTTATGACTAAGAAATCATATAGGTTCTCCACCTCCCAACTATTCTTTGATTGTAAAGTCCTCACAGTACGTCAGTTCTATGTGCTCAAATCCATCCTGAGGAAACAACGATATTTTCCCTTACCCGACCCATATAAACGTAGCAAATCCTCTATATGCCCTACAACACCCTGCCGGACCTCCTTTGCAAAACATCAGTTTAATAGCCTAAGCAGCAAACTTTACAATCACGCTAACAAAAAGCTTAAAATAGCTAAAATGTGTCGGCAGGAAATGAAAAAGAAAGTAGCAGACTGGCTCCAAAAGATGGATTATCAGGAGACTGAAACTTTATTCACATTCATATCATGATCCAAAATTATTACATACTTCAGTGTCCCCTTCTTACACACATTCAAAGGTGCGAACATTAACAGACACTCATACACACCCTTACCCCTCTCTCTCTCTCACACACACACGCACAGAGATAGACACTCATTCACACAGACACACATTCACACGCACAGACATACGCATAACATATTTTTACCGTGTTTTTGTTGTTCATAAGTTTTACCAATGTTTTAAACTGATAAATTTAATTAAATATGTATAAATATGTATATATACTGTCAACTATGTAGCGACACTTCTCCACAATTTTGTATGAGCAATAATAGAGCCCATGGCTGAACGCTGGCCCCCAAAATACAGGTCCAGGCCTAGTTTGGGGGTTAGGATCAGATTCTTGGCAATACATTTGTGTGCTATATTATTACGATCTACTCGTTTGTAACTTGTATTTTAAGTATCAAATAAATGTTTTATTATATATTGGCAAATTTCTTCGCTCCGCTGCCTCGCTCCGTTCCAGTAGACAGGCAGCCTTAAGCAATAATTTGATTGTCCTTATTAGTTAGCTGTTCCATAATAATATGTCATTATTAGTTTGATTGGAGAGTTATTACTGCTTCGCAATTCTATTATCATCGAGAAAGCTAAATAAACTGTTTTTGTACCAATTTCTAATTACGATCACTCGTTCTTCGTTTAATCCTATTTCTTAGAGAATCTATCAAATTATAAGGGATTCATTATCACATTTATTATTTGTCTATTTCACCTGAATCATTTAGATTAATTTCGCAGTTTTATTAGTAAATTCAATGCATAAATTACAGTCTTGCAGTACCTAGGTTTATCTCGTATACCTCGAGATTAATTTAAAATAGAAAGGCCAAAAGATCGATTGGTGGGTGGGTTAGTTAATTTACTTTTCAAGTGTAAGCATGATTCAGCATGGCAGACACATTGTGGTAGTCAAAGCATCATTAAGAGGAGGCTCCCTAAATTGTATGTTAATTTGCATTCTGAAAAAGTCACGCATACAATCAAAATGGAACTTTAGTTTATGATATATTGGATCTTTTTCTTTCCATATATAAGACAGTTACATAATTGGAACATTTTCGATCGATTCATTTTTTATTCCAAAATCAAGTCTTTTAAAAAAAAAATTGAAACAAAAACAAGATTACTCTGCTTTTATGTCTATTATTGGCAGTAAGAAAATGTAGTTTCTTATCCAGATATAATATATTTTTTCTCTAGATCAATTATTAGTTATAAACGAAATAAGAATTGAGACTTACGACATTTAGTTCCGTGCTCGAACACGAGCAAAGAGCGCACGCGATATTCAACTTTATTACTGATGTGTTAGCGTTTAGCACATAGTGGAGTGGTGGGGTACGTGGGGGCGGGGTTTGCATGGAAATTATCTTTGGAGTGCCTGGTCTTAAGGTAGCAGGCTGCAGTCCCGGTGCAAAATGGCTGTTTTGATCCCGCTGCAGATTTCCGCTGACGTTACTGCTATTATTGTCCGTTCATAAAATAATACGGCTAAATTCAGATGCTTTTGTTAAAGAAACAAAAAAACATCACATGGAACACAAAGCAAGTTTATAACCTACCTCCTACGCAAGTTTTTTAGATGTAACCTATTCTAACAGCACATCTTTATTCTCTGTACGGGGAGACAGAGGTGTCTAGCACACCTAAAATTGGCCAGCTATGTTAAAAGTCCCATAACTGTAGAACTATAGTACTCGCCTTATGAACTGAGTCGTCGGGCCATAAATGTCAGTAGCAATAAGAATGTGCAATGTCTTGAGTCTTATTGAAAATTTGCTCCCTGATTCATAAGCGCCATAAGGGCGAGCGAGACAGACGAATAACAATGATTTATGGCCCGATGACTCGGTTCTTAACGCGGCGACTATAGTCTTAAATTTCGACTGACCGACTCCTTGACAATGCAAAAGTACATTCCTGTAAATTAACTCTGGATTACTGTTGTACTGTTTCTCTTTTTAACCGACTTCTAAAAGGAGGAGGTTCTCAATTCGACTGTACGTTCTTTTTTTTTTAAGTGAAAACTTTAGGCTCTTTGGGCATTTTTGAGATGGGACTAAACCATTGATTTCGCGACACTGTTACCGTCACTAGCTTTTGACCATTACAAAGACATCAACGTGTTGATTACTGCGGTGCGTGGATTAAAAGACATCAACGCATTGATTATTGCGGTCCCGATTTTTTTCAAGTTTTCACTTCTGTCGGCACTCCCGGAGTGCCACTGTTTTTTTATGTTTGTTATGCGACTATTCCGCCAATTATTTATTAATTTTGATGATTCTTTCTTTGTTAGGTATGTTATACTTCAGAGATGGTCCCATATAAATTTTATTAACTTTGCTTGGGTAGTTTTTGAGTTAGCTTCAATATTACGTATTTTTCCCATTAAGTCTACAAAGATGATGTTATAGTTTCTGTCATGGTTATTTACTTTAAGCACGTAGTGGTATTCGAATTTGTGTGGAGTAGATATTACAACTAAAAAGTGAAAAATAAAAACTTTTTACAAATAAATAAAACACCGACTTAAAAAAAAATACACAAAAATCCCTGTAAGTACCTTCATTTTCGGAAGTCGGTGGCAAAAAACGAAAATATAGAATCAAAGACACCGACTTCCGAAATTGAAGTTATTTTTCACTTTTTTGTGCTTTTTTTTGTTACTAGCTCAAATTGTCAGTAGTGCTGGTCTCAGATAATGTCATCTAAACTTCATTTGAAATAAGATTAGACATTTAAATAAATCTTTCATACAGTTCGTTCAACCGAAATTGACTTCTATTGCGTTGGTGGTATGACAAATGGCAGCTGCAGTAAATAGTTGGTTTTGTAACCACTTTTTTGCTTTTAATAATGGTATGCAAAAACCGATTTTGACTTCTATGCCGTAAGCATAAGGATGGCCTTATGCTTACGGCATAGAAGTCAAAATCGGTTGAACGGACTGTAAAAAAGGTTTGTTTAAATGTCTAATCTTATTTAAAATGGAGTATAGCTTTGTAGATGAAGATATTTTAAGCCGTGTATTGTCGTCAACAAACCTGACGTAACACCACCAGTCCATGCTATCCCAAAGGAAATCAGCCGCGTGATGAAAACAGGCCTTATCGAGCTCTGACGTCAGTGTTATTGTTAGGCCTCATTCTCAATTTAGCCGTAGTATACGACTAAATTTAGACGCTTTTGATTCACGAAACCAAAAAAGTTTGTTGACTAAAGAAAAGTTTTTATTTACGTTTGAATTTTTTTGTTTTTTTTAGATGTTATTATATGACCATTTGTTTGCGTATGTTTTTATGGTTTCTTTTTTAACAAACTTTAAAAAAAGGAGGTTATCAATTCTACACGTATGTATGTAGTATTATTGGAACTTAAATAGGGTTCCCAAACATTTTTACGAGTACTTAGGGAACAGTGCAAGTTTCATCAAAATTGGTTTAGTCATTTTCAAGATTTATGGACTAATATGTATAAGTGTGACGGTCTGGCTTATTGAACGATATGAACTACGGGTGTGGTGTAAAAGGAAAAACATCTTCAAACCTTTGTCAACCACAACTAAAGTAAATAATAAAAAAAACTTTTATACACCAAACTCCAAAAAAAAAAAACACAAGATAGTGAAAAATAATTTTAATTTCGGAAGTCGGTGGCAAAAAACGAAAATACTAAACCGAAGACACACACACACCCCGGTGGATGGAAAGGTTTGGTGTTTTTTGTGTTTTTTTTTTTCTAAAAATGTTTTTTGTACTCTTAAGTACTTGTGTTTGTTAAAATTCGCGAATAGTAGAGTATAAGCTATAATTTTTTGGGCATGACAAGCCGTGTCTAACCTCGTTCGTTATTTCAATCTCTAAGAAAACGGTCCTCGTAATTTAGAAAAATTACCTGCATATTAAATTTTAATCTTACACTTGAGTTAACATTTCATCTGATTTGTAGGGCAGGAGGACAGCCCTGCAAATTGGTGGTCCCGACTCGGGGCTTCTTGCTTAACAATATTAAATTTACTAATAAAACGTGTAATAAGATGCTCGTATTTCATTAAGTGTTCCACTTCATTATTTATTTCTCCATTTAATTACAATTAATTACATAAAGAGCAGGCCTCATTCCATGGAATTTTCGATATTTAAATTCCTCGAATTTTCTGTGTTCGATTCCAAGATGGCAGCAATAACTAGCTTTTGCCCACGGCTTCATCTGCGTGCAGGTCGGAAATTGTCCCACAGGAACGTACTACCGGGATAAAAGTATCCTATGTCCTAAACTAGGTCATTTATCGCAGCCATCTGGTTAAATTAGCCAGCTAATTCGACGCCTAGGCCGTTCATTAAACGCTGGCATCCAATTAAATAGCTGAAGGACAACTAGCCAAGTCATTGAGCGTGACGTTTAACCAAATGGCTGAATGTCATGTAGTCGTTTAGTTAAACTGGGTGAAATAGGTTAGGGTAGATTAGAACTGTGACCAAACCATGCGCGAGCCGAGCAAGCGTAGCGAGCGGTCCCGCCGCAGCGGTCGGCGAGCAAGCGAACGCTATTTCCAAGTTGCCCGCATAATTTTTTTCACCATTTGGATCACTTGGCTGAGTCTTGATCAGTCATCTTCAAAGGGCTGACTTTCAATACGCCAAGTTGTTAAACGTTGAATGATTCTAGTTCAATTAATTATCGGCCTAGGCGTCCAATTAGCTGGCTACTTTAACCAGATGGCTGCGACATATCCATGTGCCAAATTTCGTCCAAGTAGTCGCAAACGCGCATGTAACTACAATTTTTTTGTATGTTATTAGGTCTTCTGAGAGTTGTTTAAACCCAACTTTGCAACCCTGAAAACCTTGTGCTATATACACTTTCTCTAAAAGGACCATTAGTTCAGCTGGTACGTGTCTTGGCAAAAGACCGTAAATCGAAAAAAATACAGTTTTTGAAAAAATGCTCATCTTTGATAAGCTGTATCTTCGCAACCAATAGACCTAGAGTGCTTGGGTTGAGCTCAAGGTTGCTTCTAAAAATATACAATAAAGATAACTAAAAATGCGTACTTAAGGTTCATTTTCCAAAAAAACTGAAACATCTGCCAGAATTTTTCGAGCACCATGGTGTTCAGGGTTGCAAACTTGTGTATAAATTACTCTCAGGGGACCTAACAACATATAAAAGAATCGTAGTTACATGCGCGTTTGCAATGTTTGATGTTGTTATTGACTGGGCTAATTAGTTAGGATGGATGATGGAGATAATGTTTAATCCTTAGAGATTGAAACTAATGTGGAGGTTCAATGAATCGAGTTAATGGAATTTCAGTGAAGTTTGAACTATTTGATCTAAATATGGATAATTTTGGTACTGTGATTTTAATATGCAAGGTGCGAGTTATTTACCTTATATAACGTTTCTCAAACTAACAATAATAATGACAGTAGTTCATAAAGGATCATAAGATCTATCTATCACAACAAAAACAAAGCAAGATACAAACTTAATATGTAACTAGGATTAACGTGTGGTTTCGACCACACCACAGTATAAATAAGTACAGTATTCTATCTTCATAGAAAACGGCCGAAACGACGCGCTTCGAAATTTCAATATATCAGTACGCAACAGTATCGAGTGTGCGGCAGTTACGCACGGACGTGGAAAGTTTATCTACCGAGCGGCCGTAGGTAATTATTTCAAGGTCACGGCTGAGATATAATACTGTTACTTATTTATGCTGTGACCACACGTTAATCCTGCCACATTGTAATATACCTGTGGGTATGTATAAAAGGCTTAGACACAACAGGTGTTACCCCATATCATGGCTGAAGACACACTGAAAGGATAAGCTTGTGAAATGTTAGTTTAACTGAACATTTCAAAGGAAAACGTCACGGGACAAGCATGGCAATCTGCATGAGCATTTTGAGCAATCTGCATAGTCCTCATGAGGCCTGAAAAAGATTATGTCTGGACTTTAAAAGAGACTGTGATCTCTGAATTTATTTAGGTCTTTCTTCTGAGATTAGTCGGATAAGGAAACAGCGACTTCATCTAGTTTTAAAACATGATTTATTTTTGACGTTTAAAGGTTTTTATTGAACCAATTGATAGAAAATACCTGGGCGACCGAGCTCTGCTCTGTTGAAAATAGAGAATGCTCATTTAATAGTACACTAATCCATGTATAGTACCTACTTATTCCATGCTGCCATGGTAGTGGGTACTTATTAATTCCATGCTGCCATGATCATTATTGCCATGTCATTATTCATTATCTTGTTGAACTGGATGAAAAATACGGAGAAAACAAATTTTCCCAGATATGAGACCTAGCTAGATCGATTTTTCGCCCCCGTAAACCCCTATATTGCAACTTTCATCGAAATCGTTAGAGCCGATTTCGAGGACGTGAGTACAAATCTATATACAAAAAAAACTTTTTACAGAAAAATACAACCGCCTTCCAAAAAAACACTACAAAGTGAAAAATAATTTCGGAAGTCGGTGTTTTTGGTTTAGAATTTTCGTTTTTCGACTTCCGAAATTATTTTTCACTTTGTAGTGTATTTTTTTGTAAAAAGCTTTATTTTTCACTTTTCAGTTGTGGTACCTACCCCACACAAATTCGAATACCACTACCTGCTATGTAAATAACAGTGACAGGAACTTATCATATCATCCACATACTAAGTGGGAAAAAAATACGTATTATTGAAGCTAACTCAAAAACTACCCAAGCAAACTTAATAAAATGTATATGAGACCACCTCTGAAGTATGACCTACCAAACAAAAAAATAATCGTTAAAATCAATTCATAATTGGCGGAGTAATCGCGTAACAAAGATACAAAAAAAAAAAGAAAAACCCAAAAAAAAAAAAACATACAATCGAATTGAGAACCTCCTCCTTTTGGAAGTCAGTTAAAATATAAATACAAATGTTGCTCGTTTAATAGTATAGGATAAAATGTCATTTACGAGTATCATGGCTTTCAAGTTTTATGTCTAAGACTGGGTGTACGGTTCGTACACTTGCAGAGTTGTAGTTGTTGAGGTTGTTGTTCAGATTGAAACTTGTAGAGAAAATATCGTTTAGTTAGGCTTAATACGTATGAATTGTGTTTACAAGTCAAACTGTTGACGATTCTTTTCTCTAATGTTAGTTATCGCGTAGCAGTAATCGCACTCGCCGATTTATGTATATTTATAGTAATAAAATGACACGTCTGAGGCAAACTACTGCGTCAGCAAACCATGTACAGTTTAGGACTATTTGAACATTTCAGTAGGTGTAGTGGTACTTATACATTTTATTATTGACGTCATTCAGTCCAGGCCATCTTTACATACCGAGACTCCTCCATGCCTCAGAAAGCACGTTAAGCCGTTGGTCCCGGCTGTCATTCGTGGATCTTTGACAGTCGTTACGGGTCGTCAGAAGCCCGAAAGTCTGACAACCAGTCTTACCAAGGGGTATCGTATTACCCAGCTACTGGGTTGTGGAGATCAGATAGGCCGTCGCTCCATGTAAAATACTGGTATTCAGTTGCATCCGGTTAGACTGGAAGCCGACCCCAATATAGTTGGGAAAAAGCTAGGTAGATTGATAGATTGATTGCAGTCCAGGCCTTATTGGTGATAGATCAAAATGTTTATGCTCAAGTTTTTGGACAATCAATAAAGAAGTTAGTTGAGTAGCTGTTTACAAGTTTTAAATCACTAAACACTCGCGCGAATAGTAAAACAGAACTAAGAAAATGGAACACAGAATTAGCACCTAGAACGTAGCAACTTCGACCTTATTCTCATTGCCCTAACAAGTTACAAGTTTTTAACTTAGACGACGTTTTCCTAACAAGATGCAACTTAGGACCAGTTGCCAAGTTGCTTGTTCGATCCCCTAGCTATTTATCTGCGTGCGAAGTGCTGCAATCTTTAAAACTGTGAGTTTGTAAGTATGCTAAGTTCTTGGAAACTGTTGAAACTGTAAAGTAGCTCGCTCAGTGAAGTTGAGATTCTCGAGCAAACGCCTGGGATCGTTTATTTACCAATTGGGGTTTTTAAAATACGATTTACTATGTAAACTTTAGCTTTAGCCGTGGGTCCCGGCTGTCTGTGTGCATGTTTGATAGTCGTTACGAGCAGTCAGAAGCCAGCAAGTCCGACAATAAAGTCATACCAAGGAGTATCGTGTTAAATTATGGATGTGAAGGTCAGATAGGCAGTCGCCCCATGTGAAATACTATTATTCAGCACAACCGGTTAGATTGGAAGCCGATAAAATTTCTTTTAAGTCTGAAATTTTTATGGTGTACATAATAAATAATATTCTATCTATCTATCCTAACATAGGGAAAAGGCTAGGCAAATGATGGTACCTAAGTAAAGTTTAGCAGTTTGTGAGGTCATTTTAAATGGCGTTTGCCTTTACAAATTCTTTGACTAGTTGGCAATGTTGGCGTACCAATCGTTCAGTTTCTGAATGTATTTATTTTTAAGCTATTGCATAGCTTTTATCGCGGGCTTTGAGCGCGGCGACCAAATCAAGAAATTCCGTAACGAAAAAAACCTAACTCCGCCTACCATGTAATGACGGATGATGACGTTCCGTAATTACGTAATTTTTGTTTTATATCATCATCTGTCATCATCCCAAGTGTAGCGTTGACAAATAGGAAGTATGGAGGTTACAAATTCTATGCAATAGCTTTACCGCGGCAGTCCCCGAGTGCCACACTTTTTTTTTTTAATAATAATGTCAAATCAATCTGCCTAGCCTTTTCCCAACTACCTTGGGGTCAGCTTCCAGTCTAACAGGATGCAGCTGAATACCAGTATTTTACATAGAGCGACTGCATATCTGACCTCCACAATCCAGTAACTGGGTAATGCGATACCCCTTGGTAAGACTGGTTGTCGGATTTTCAGGCTTCTGACGACCCGTAACGATTGTCAAAGATCCACGAATGACAGCCGGGATCAACGATTTAACGTGCTTTCCGATGCACGGAGGAGTCTCGGTATGTAAAGATGGTCACTCATCCACGGACCAACCCTGGCAAGCGTAGCTTAACCTGTTTGATCGACCCAAGCAGCTGTTATTACTTAGCTACGAGCTCCTCCCTCTCCTTATAAAAAAATAAAGGGAATTTACAAAAAAAAAAAAAAATTGGGATGTGAAAACAGCTAGGCATCAATTTCAGCGGAGACAATTTCACGACAGTCAATATTCAGACTTTTACTTTGTTATTGCCTGGGAGGCAGAAGTTGCGGAATACAAATATTATTTTGTTTTGATGCAAGTGAAGAGTTTTTAGCGGGCAATAAATAATTAGATAATATTTCTGAATTAGTTTATGGTTCTGGGCAAAGTAGATGCTCACCAGTAGAGGGTCGATATTCCGAGGAATTGATGGAGAAATAGCCATGCCTTCAAAATCAACAGTTATCTATGCGAGATATCTGCGAGTATATTGATTTTTGAAAACCTTTTTATCGGTTAAGGAAAACCGGAAATTGAAATATCAAAGATTACCTATATTCTTTTATGTTAGCCAATTTAAAAAAAAATATTAAGTGGAAGAGTTTTAGAGATAGCTTAAAATTATAAAAGGTACCTTTGTCAGTTATTTTAATGTTCCACAAAAATCTACTGCCATAGGTACACAACTTATTTTATTCTAAAAATATCCGGTAACAATGTAATTTCCAAGGATTTAGTAATGAAAGCAAAAAAGAAATACAAAGTAATAAAGCCGTTATCTTCGCTCGTAAGTCGTAATTTACGGCTTTTAAAGTCTTCTGAGGCAGTCATTGAGACTTTTATGATGGTCGTGGGCGCAGCGTTTGTGACTTATCATTACATCGACTTTATATTCTAGCGTCTTTAAGATGAGAAATGAGGTTGATTATCACTTGGCTTCCTTACTTACCGGAAGATTATTCTGCCAGATATTTAGTAATTTGACGGGGTCCGCTAGGGCCAATGCCTGTCGGGGCTGCGAATATGGGCCGATAGGGAATATCGTGGCCCCCCGGCAACATGGCAACGGAAGGAACACGGGTGGGATTTAGTAAAAAAAAAAAAAATATTTAGTAATATTCCTCTTTGCATATTTTTAGGGTTCCGTACCTCAAAAGGAAAAACCTGAACCCTTATAGGATCACTCGTGTGTCTGTCTATCACAGCCAATTTGCTCCGTATCACGGAGCTGCTTCATGCTCCGTATCTAATGAAACGATTAAGTTGAAATTTGGTACACATATATGTATTTCTGTGACCCAAACACGGAAGTGTAACGTAAATAAATGTATTTTGAACATGGGGGTCACTTTGAGGGAGCAAACAAGGAAGTTAAAAAAAAATTACGTACTGTACCGCGAGACATATCAAATGAAAGGGCTTGTTATGAGGATCTCAATTATTTTTTAATTATTTTTTACTGCCTCGTTGGTCTAGTGGTCGCAAGCGCTACTGCTGAGCATGAGGTCCTGGGTTCGATTCCCGGGTCGGGCAAAGTGTTATTGGGTTTTTCTATCTGAAATTTCTCAGTAGCAGCTCGGAGTCTGGATTTGTGCCCGGTTGATGGCAATAGGCTCGCCCCCTATTACATGGGACTTAAACATAACTGGCGAAATGTGGGTGTACCTGCTACAGGGACACCTCTGCCCAACCCTTCGGGGAAACAAGGCGTGATGTTATGTTATGTTATGTGTTAATTTTAAAATTAATACTTTTAAAAATATTTAAGAAAATTTCCCCTTATCTCCTAAACTACAGAGCTTAAAATTTAAAAAAAATATAGAGAATGGTGCTTAACTTATAGATTACCGGAAAACCTATAAGAAGTCTATGATCTTAAAATAACATGGTAAATCTCTCAATATTGTGCGTACAAACTTACATTTGCAGTTGGAATGTATGGGAGAACATGTTTTTCAACTACAATGTTAAGTTTGTTCTTGGGATAAATTCATCCCAACTACGAAACCCTTCATTGTGCGTAGTCCGACACGCACTTGGCCAGTTTTCTTACCACTTCTTCTCATTTTTATGTGTAACATCTTTCCTCCGCTTTCCTGCAGTCTGTGGGAGTGATTTCATGAAAAGCAACATAAGTGTATTACAGGAAGCTGGGGAAGCGCGCGCTATTTGATTTGATCAATGAGCGCGCGCGGTTCTGGTGTTGGTGGTGGTGTTTCTCACAATTAGATAAGTGATTAACAAAAGAGGGTATTTTTTCGTGCACGGAGCCTTAAGAACGCGGCGACGCATGAATTGTCCATACAAACTTAATACCTAAATAATTTACAAATTGGGCATATTTCCACCATATTATGTTATTATTCGGATTTAGACAGTGTTTATCTAGGCTCCTACATCTTCTTTTTTCCAATTTTTTTTCTAAAATGAAGTTTAAACGAATTAAATTTCGCATATTTTTGCAGCGTAAATGACATGTCTTTATACTGTTCTTTCTGTATTATAAACTACAATATTTATAATATTGTTTCTGCAGAAGCATAGCTTATATTATCAAGTTACAAATTATCGGAAAAATATTAAGTTTTTATTCATAATTTTTTGTATTACGGAACACATCCAAATTTTTAATCCAATCCAATAATTGTCAATGTGTGCGTGGTAGTATTGCTCACTGTAGGTGTATATCGCTCCGACAGGCACTCACACTAGCGCAACGTGCTTGGAATTGAATTTTGCAAACATCTCGATTTGTAGTTGCGAGCCGTGTTCGCAGGCCTCTTAAGCTTATATTATTTTAGTATTTTGTCTAGACATGAATTAGGCTTTTTAAAAAGTTTAATCTAAAAGAGACATTAATCTGGACAGCAAATTCTCCATGGAGTGAAGGGCTATATGACACATACCGTAAGAATTTATTAATAATAAAATAATATCATATGAGAATATGACTCAAATAAACTTCAATTTCTCAAAGAAAAAGCCATATAATAATATTTTAGTACCGTACGTGAACGTTTAGAATTAAATTCTGCTGGAAAATATATTGTGTCTGATTTGCGATTCACCTTCTAAACCACAAAACAGATTTTGTACGTGAAAGGATACTATTAAAATGTAATAAATCGCTATTTTCTAAACCTTGGTCCACCCTAACCACTGGATACAATAATCTAACATGCGACACGAGAGCCACACAACATTGTTATCATAATCGTAAAGAACTATTGCACGTGTGGCACATCGAGGCAGCTTTTCAATTTTCGTATCCAAGCAGAATGTCGTAGGTATTATGCATAGGTTTACAGACAAGCAGTTGGTATCTAGTGACGGAAACCATAAAAAACAAGTACAATTTTAACAGTTAAAATTTAAAAACACCCAACACAAACCGTTTCTCATTTTTCATTCCTACTCCATCATCAGACCCTATTCATCTTTCTATAACCTATTCATTGAGACCATTCCAATGAGCCCAAACACGATACCTGTGCTGTAAGTTGGTAAGGGAGTTGGGTATTCTGCAAATTCCAGGTGATGCTGCAGCATCAGTTCAAGGTTACTATGTTCTTCTAATATCATTGAAGTAACAGAATACCAAATTTCAAATTGATCAGACCTGTGGAAGATACTCACATCCATTCGTCAACAAGAAAAGAGCTGATAATCTTCAAACGGCTGAACCGATTTTAATAAAAAATGTCTAAGAACCATCGCTAGAAAAACTGCTTTCAAAAATTTAAAAAAACACATTCAAATCGGTTCACCCGTTTATGAGTTACGGTGCCACAGACAGACATAGACACATAGCGGTCAAACTTATAACACCCCTCTTTTTCCGTCAGGGGTAAAAAATCGGAGTCCTGAATCCCAAAAATATTTTGTCTAGCAGTTTTGCTGCTACCTATCGATAGCATGCAATATGGCAACTTCCTGTGTTTCTATTTTCTTAATGTTCCTCGAGAATTATCGCATTTCCGAATACAAACGAATGCTAATTTCTATGTCCATCAATTATTAGATTTATCTTGTACAAAAATTTGAATTCAGAACTAAGTACTTTATTGTTGTTTTGTTTTGATTTTCGTGTGAACTACATAGAGCTGTAAAACTATTTTCTTATCTTTCGTGACTGCGACTTTAGCAGCTTTCCTACCATTTTTAAATAAATTACATTAAGTTAAAAGAGTATTAACAACTCTATATACTTCCAAGTCGATTGAGAGCGTAAATATTAAGAGTTGTTGACATTATTCTGCAGTAAATTTTAATTTTTAAATTCTAATTTGGACTGTTAATAATAATGAATAAGTTTATAATTAATTGATTAAATGTAACCTACCTATTTATATTTGTACGCCGTTAAGGCAAAACATGACTGCGATATAATTGAATTGTAACATCTTGCATGCCATGTGTGTCTTTATCTTTAGCGTCCGGTCTGCACCAAGTGCAAAGGGTAACTACGTACGTGTTTCGTCAGTCGTCGGAAAGAAATCCGACGACTAACGAAACACGAGGTTTGCCGAGGAACATTAAGAACATAGTTGTACTGTACAGGAGTTTGTCGATGTAATTAATTTAGGATATTGCAGTCTACTGCTGGACGTAGGTTCTCCCAAGTTGCGATATGCTCATAATACCGGATTCTCCACCTTCCTCATCCACACTGTCTTACCTAACCTTTTAGGGACAGTGATACATCTTCAGTATACGAAGTAACATCATAATATCACGCTTTGTTCCCCGAAGGTTTACCTCTAGTACACGTGTTTTAAGTCCCATGTAATAGGGGGCGAGCCCTCAACCGGACACAAATCTAGACTCTACTGAGAAATTCCTGTTGGAAAAACCCAGTAATACTTTGCCCGACCTGAGAATCGAACCCAGGACCTCATACTCAACAGTAGCGCTTGCGACCACTAGACCAACGAGGCAGTATGCAAAGTGTTGCTTTCAATATATATCAAGGTTTATATATATCAAGGTTTAAAAGCCTCATGGTACCTTTAATTGCACCAGCTCCATACAACGAACTTCATCCAAGAACAATTACTTAAAACTCCTACCCATCTATGTGACCTACTCACAAAAGTTTCCGTAGTTACAAAATGGCCGCGATAAAAACTATACAGGATGGTGTTAATTGCTTCACAAAGTTGGGTACGCAATAGATAGCGGGTGTGTGCGGACCGTTATTGTCGGTTTATTGTTTGTTATCGGCGGAGAGCACAAGTTTTTCCGCTGCCCTAATTGGCTGTTGAAGTTTTCTTTTTAGATAGTTTTTTGGTGATAGTCGTAGTTTTTGATAGTGTGAATTTTTATTGTCAATATTAACTTGAAGAGTATAATAATCTGTATAACTGCGTGTCTACGTGTTAAGGAAACGCTTTCAGAATTTGCTGTAAAGAAATAGCAGTATTAATTCCAACTGCAAAAGAAAATGGGAAAGATTTGAATCTTTAGAACGAACCATTTCCTCGTAATAAATTCTTCGAAATAATTGACGGATTTTATATAGTGGGTGTTGGTATTTGTATAGTCCGCTTTCGCGAAAAAAATGAGGAACGCATCACCTATAACAGTCTTGTGCTAGATTGGGCACGCCACAATTGCGGCGATAAGACCCCTCTTTGAGGAGTGGCTAGAGAGGCGCCACGGCGTCCTCACCTTCCGCCTGACGCAGGTCCTCACCGGACACGGCTGTTTCGGGAGGTTTCTGTTCAGGATAAAGCGGGAGGAAAGGCCCGGGTGTCGCCATTGTGTGGATCGCCCGGAGGATACGGTGGAGCATACGGTGGAGGTCTGCCCGGCTTGGGCGAAGCATCGCCGTGTCCTCGTGAAGGCGATCGGCGGCGGTGATCTCTCGCGTCCGGCACTGGTTCGGGCCATGGTACGGAGCGAGAGGAAATGGGAAGCCGTCACCTCCTTCTACGAAACAGTAATGCTCGCAAAGGAGGAGGCGGAACGCGTGAGGGAGAGGCAAATTTCGCGCCCTCGCGCCCCCCTAACCGCCGCAGGAGGAGACGCCCTGGGCATCGTGAATCACAGGCAGATTTCCGGCAACCGTAGGCGCGGGCTTGCGGACGGTGAGCAATGGGTAACTCGCCGTCCGATGAGGACCAAGCCCGGGTCGACGGCGCGTTGTGTTCCACGCGTGCCTCAAAGAGATGTCAGCAGAATTGACGGGGTCCGCTAGGGCCGATGCCGAAAGGGAAATCGTGGCCCCCCGGCAACATGGCAACTGAAGGAATACGGGTGGGTTTTAGTCAGTAAGAGTCTGACACGCCCTCCCGCTCCACCCAGAGCGGGAGAAGTTATTTGATAATATCCCACACAAAAAAAAAAAGGCTTGTGCTAGATAAAGAATGCTTCTTTCTATTCGCCATAAAGATCCATTTAACCCTACTACTTTTTAACCGACTCCAAAAAAAGGAGGAGGTTCTCAATTCGTCGGGATATTTTTATTTTTTTACTAGCTTTTGCTCGCGGCTTCGCCCGCGTATATGTCGGAAAATATCCCACAGAACGTACTACAAGATTTCATACCTAATAACAAAGGAAAAGGTCATTGACTCCTACCGCTGCGCCCGCGTTGCTACGCGTAATTTTGAAACTGTGATATCTTTTAAACTATTCATTTAAATGATAAGATTAAAAGGCATATTTTAATCTAAATGAAATGCCCAATTTAAACTATTTATTTTTTTGGGTAAGGATTAATACTGTACCGGTCAAAAAGGCTTAACAATTAAATTTTTAAATTTTTATCAAAACTAAATAACAATTAAATTTTTATCAAATTCTGAAAGAAAAAAATGGTTATTGTGGGTCTTATTTAGGAGATAGACATAATAATATGCCATTGTAGATTTTTTTGTTGATCTTTTTAAGATAAACAATATCGTAGAACATAAATTTGATGTATCTTTTTCGGTTAACGCAGCGCACGCCAGTAAAGCTCCCAGTCAGCATGATTTATTCCGACTTCTACAACAATAATCGTTAAATTTCAGCCAATTTACACAAAACCTTAATGAATTATGCACTAAAACCTTTCACATGAATCATTCTGTCTATTGGTGAAAACCGTTTGAAAATCCGTTCGGTAGTTTTTGAGATAGACAGACAGACGTGGCGGGGGATTTTGTTTTATAATATGTAAGTATGTATGTTCCCCGATTACTCGAAGACGGCTGAACCGATTTGAAAAATACTTTTTTTTTTTGAAAGGGTATACTTTCAAGTTGGTCCCATTGTCATTTGGTTACGATCTGATGATGGGATCTTGGAGAAATCGAGGGAACTCTTCAAATATTATAGGCACATCTATAGCGATTTGGGTATTTTTGATAAGCAGTTCACATTAGGCTGTTGTAACTTAGATAAATTACAAAACAACTCTGTACGGGTTGTAGTAGTTAACTCCGTACACCGATTTGTCGTGAAGGTTTGAAAGTTCACTCAGTATAGAGAAACACGTTTCACTAAGTTGCACTAAATAGTTAAGTTTATTTAAGTTAAAAGTAAGTTATAGTAAGTGAGTGGAAGGCGAATATTTCTCTCTGTTGTTAATAGCTACACAGTTATAAGTTCACTCTATTTTAATTCGTTAGTCATGTCATTTTATTATGCTAAATTATGACGCGCATCGTTAGCTTAAAGTAGGTTACAGAGTAAGCAGAAAAAATGTCCGATTTTTTTTTTTTTTTTGTACGGTCTCATCGCCGTCGATGAGACTGTACACCAACCCACTAAAAAGTGAAAAACAAACTTTAATTTCGGAAGTCGGTGTCTTTGGATCGGTATTTTAGTTTTATGACATCGATTTCCGAAATTAAAGTTATTTTTCACTTTGTAGTTTGGAAGTCGGTTGTATTTTTTGTTAAAAAGTTTAATTAAGTCAAAGTTTGACTTGCCGAGAGACGTCCTACCACGACCATCATCGGTCCGTCCTAACCATCGTAACATAGCACCACTTGCCTGAGATAAAATATAAAATTATTATTGTAGGTAAGAAGAAACTCAAGACTATACAACCACAATCATACTCCTTAGCAATAAAAATCCAAATCTAAATCTTCCAATTATGATCACAGAGCAGTAAAGCCAAAACATGCAATTCCGCCATTGTGTAGACGCCGCTATAATTTAATGACATTACATTGACGCCATCTTTGGGACATAAACCACCCAAATGTCTTGCTTGAGGCTCTAGGAGCTACTGCGCGGAATATTCGCTTCATACAATGTATTGTCTTATCTGTTTGCGTCAGGTCTTTGCTGATATCGTGGGTTCCTCGTAATAGCTGCGACTTTTTTATCTGACAGTTCGAGCGGTCATACTTTACGACGTATTTTGAACTAGCAATAGTTCAAAATACGTCGTAAAGTATGACCGCTATGATAGGTAGTATTGCCAACACTGGCAAAAAAAACATGTTGGTGTTCTTTTAAGTATTTTTACGCTGAATTTAAGTATATCAACTGAAATAGCCACCACGAGCGTCGATCCTTAAATGTTGGTACCTAATCTGCGTTCGCAATTTACTTGCCAAACATGTAAACAAACACGAGTTTTAGGAAAAAACAGCTGTAATGCCTACATATAAGGTTCAGTTTGCGCTACAACTTTATATTTTTTTATGACTTTTCAACAGTACTAGTCAGTCTTAAATCAACTTTATTTACAATACTATACAGTTGATGTTTGTTTAAGTGGAAATAACATCATTTGGAAACCAGGTTATAAATAGCCCTTACGTCAGGTATACCCTGGACAGTCAGGCCCGATACCACCTTAAAATGGTTAAAATATTCTAACCATCATATGAGCCAATGGTGTCGATTCCCTTGTTCACAAACTAAACTAAATTTAAGTTCAGTGCATCTTTTTCTTTCTATTTCATTATGAAAAGGACAGAAGATAAATTTTAGTTTAGTCCTATCAAATTAATCAGCGCCTGTCACTACTCCATACAAGTTTAGACGTGATTAAAAACTTGCCTACTAAAAATACGTCAATTTACGTCAAGCGCTGATTAATTTGACAGGACTAAACTAAAATTTATCTTCTGTCCTTTTCTTAATGAAATAGAAAGAAAAAGATGCACAGAATTTAAATTTCGTTTAGTTTGTGAACAAGGGAATCGGCACCACTATCAACTTAATGCGTGCCGATATACGAGAGAATAGAGAGCGAGAGCTTAGCGTCATTCAATTTTAATTTATCTCACTAGAGATATTAATAAAAGTTTGTTACGCAAAGTCAAAGTCAAATCATTTATTTCAAATAGGCCCTTGTATGGCACTTCTGGGGGCCTAAAACGGCCGCTTTTGCAGAATCATATTATGATAATATTATGAATCACACAAACTGTCAGAAACTGACAATTCATAATATTATCTGCATTCAATTCATATTACACAATTCATCTATTTGACATTTTTGTGATTTAATGAAATAACATTTAAACCACAGAAATAAAAAATAAAAATCTCATTTGATTAATAAAAACTGTAAAGAAAAATTATACGGTTAAATTACGATCTTCATTTTTTTATGCGGAAAAATTTACACCAAATATGATTCTGATATGAATTGAGTTAAATATGATTCAGCTAAAATATTTGTGTCACCATAGAGGAATTGCTGGGGATTCAGAAAATGAATTGCTTTTAGAGGAATTGCTAATATGGCCGTTTTAGACCCGCTGAACGTCAAAATTTACAAAATAATAGAATAGATTCTAGTCGCCCCTTCCAAAAGGTAGTTTTCGTATGGAGATGAATGGGCAAGAAACTCCACCGTTACGCTTTTAAAATGTTTTACAACATTTTGTATTGGTATTTAAACTAGTTAAATAATTATATGTGAGGACTAGGCACCTAGAATAAAATTACCATACCACAATAGGTAAAAATAATTAAAAATGAAGCAACGACAGATAAATTAATTATGTGATAGATACATGGTGCTCACATATTTACAAACAATGTAAAAGTAGACAATTTTCCTAAAATTGTACAATTAACAAGTCACGCGAAATAAATACCTTAAGATAATATATTATCTTAAGGTAAATGTTCTCAAGTTGTCCCTTGATTGCCTAGTACAGTGGTTCCCAAAATTGACTGGATCGCGACCCACCTAACAAAAGCTTACAAATTCGAGACTCAGCTCTTGGCTGTCCTGGAGAAAAAAAAGGGCATAAATATATGAATGAAGGACTATTCAAATAAGAAAAACCATTCTTTCAAAAATTTTAATATTTAATTAATTAAAAGGAGAGCAATTTCAATAATAAAAAATAAAAAAATGAGAAGGATGTTTTTTTTCGTATTTTTTGTCATTGTAGCTTTAGCATCATCTTCAATTTTAGTTATTTTTAATCGCAATAAGTTTGAAACATCCAATTTATTTCGGTATTTAGTTTTAATATAGTCATAGGTCTCGAGTTCGAACCCAAGGCACGCACCTCTGACTTTTCCGATTCATGTGCGTTTGGTGTACATAATAAAGAATATTTTATCTATCTATCTATCTATTGTATAATTATCACCTGCTTCAAAAACGGTGAATGACAACGGTGGACGGTGTCCAAGTCAGAGATCCATGGACGGCTTTAAAACTCTGACACCAGGTTCTGGCACCAGTCACTAACCACACGAAAAAAAGAATAAGAAGAAGTTTTAATATTAATCTTAGTTGAAAATTAATTATTCAGGGCCCACCCAAAATTCACTCGCGACTCACCAGTGGGGTCGCGACCCGTAGTTTGGGAAACGCTGCTAGTAGCAATTAATCTTGTAACTTAGACGAATCACTATTTCCTTGAATGTGGAATCGATCCTTTAATAGTTTGCCTTAATTATTTTATTAGTTTACCTTCCCTTTATTAGTTTACTTTCCCTCGAGGGTTTATTAGATTTAGTGATTCCTTTACTTGTCCTTCCTTTTATATGTTACGGGTTATTTGAGTGGGTAATTCTGTGTCTATTTAAATATTATTAATATCATAAAATATTTAAGAAAGTGTTTTGTACTAGTGAATAATTCAACGCATTGGTGATTTAAATGGTAAATTCGGTCCTGACCACAACACTTAATGTTCCGTCGACGATCAGGAAAGTTCTTATTATTTTCCACTCTGATTTTGTGGCTAGTCTGGACATGAAAACTCATTTTATAAAAGTAGGAAATATAAAAAAGGTGTATAGCGTAGTCTGTTTTTGTTATTTCGCATTAGCTCAGGCGCAAGCTGCACCCTAATCGCGTAGCTTTTAATAATAATTCGAAAGATTTTGTGGGAAATTGCCAATGCATTGCTTCATAGATGTTTGAAAAATTTGTCTGCTTAACAACGTGGAACTTTTAAAATGAAAGGCATTATCATAAGACACCTATTGCAAGTGTGTTACACAATTATCCCGCTGTTCTGATAAAAAGTTTTCCTCAAATTCAAACCTCACATTTATTTTTATTCTCAAACAAAGGTCCTCTAACCTACACCACCCTTTTTAACCCCTCAACAAATATTTTCTATTACTCAGACAGATTAAAAAACAATTTCACAAGTCGATCACTCGTGTAAATCCGTCAAAGAGTAGCGCTGAAGCGAAACCGGAAGCCAGATAGCGGCCATGTTGTCGCTCACCGGATGTGACGCGCCAGTTGTAATGCGACCATGTGGATATTGCAACACACTTTGTTGGCTGGGAAACCGATGTCTACAGTGATTGGTATTTGCTGTTATTAAATTCTCTGGTACAAGTGTTTCTACAATATTGTGATTTATTTATTTTAAGGGTTTTCAACTGGAGACACATTCCAATTATCTTCTTAAAAATAAAAACTTGATCAGTATACGTAATCCTGTAATGCACTTTCAATTATAGGTAAGCACAGCTTACACATTATCGAGTTTATAAATGCTCTCATACATAATTGTTTTTTCACTCCTCTTGCTCAAAAAGGCCGTCATTGTAGAGTACCAGAGCGGAGAAAAAATAGCATTTCTTGCTCTAGGGGAAAAACTATTTTTTTTTAATTTTTGTCTGTTCCAATGAGCCTTGAAAAACGAAAAAGGCTTTATTCTTATGTAGAATAATCATAATTATGGACTCTACTTATTACTGGTTCACAAAAAACAGAAGAACATTTTATTTTTGAAAATGGAACTAAATACGGCTATCTCTTCGGTAGAATGCGTACATTGCGTTGTGGCTACAGAAGAAATAAAAAAGGCATTGGCGCGATATCTTTAGATTTTTTTTCTAATTACGAATTGAATTGGTGACCGTTATATAATTTACAACAGTGAAAATGTCATTATCTAGTGAGAACATCTTCACAGAGGATTCAAATTAAGTTCCCGGAAAAAATATCTCTTTAAATATCCAGAATTGTACAAATTGTACATTTAAATAAAATAAACAATTTAATATTGTATTGGATTATTTTATTTTCTCGCAATCGTAGTGAAAAGTAGCGTGTAACACACGGCGCTAAAACCCATTATAACTCGGTTTCGATTTACTCCCTCGCTAAAGCTCGGGAGTAAAACTACCTCGTTACAATGGGTTATTTTAGCCCCTCGTATAACAATCTAATATTAAACTACTTAAAAATGAACAATATTCATGCTATTATTAAAGATGTACAGATATCTTGTATATAAAATTCGCGTGTCACAATGTTAGTTGCCATACTCCTGCGGAAACGGCTTGATCGATTTTTATGAAATTTTATATGTATATTCGGTAGGTCTGAGAATTTGTCATAATTTTATTTAAATTCCCTTAAGTGATTAGGGTGGTCCACCCCAAACATAAATAATTTATATGGCAAAACAACATTTGCCGGGTCAGCTAGTAATATTAATAGAATTTTCTCAATAGTACAGCGTGGGCAACAAAAACAAAAGCAATTCATATAATTTAATGCAGGGTACTAGGAAATTACAGTATGCGAGTGCTTTTTGTACGAAATTTTGCTCAGGGACGTATTACAGCGATATTTATATGATGTTTATCACCAAGTAGCATTCCAGTGTTCCAGTTTGAAATGCATGGGTACCGATAAAATTACACGCACATGAGATGTTTCAATTTTGATTCTTAACGCAATCACGGACACTGAACAAGACACAACAGAAGTTTTATTATTAAACGCCTATGGGCGTTTAGTGTCCCTGAAAGTATTAATCCAACAACGTATTGGCAAAACCTTCGGTGCTCACAACTTCACTGCACTGCAGGCATTGATGGACGCTACTGATCGCGCCAAACTCGTAGCTAAGTCCTGGGTCGACTCGAAATAGATTGCCATATACAATGTGTAACGTTAAATGCGCAAAACATGAAAATAGTTTCATCAGAATAACGAGCAGAATCAATTGAATCACTTTTTAATATAGGTCACATTTTTCAAAAAATCTTCATTAAAATCGTTGCCGTGTCTATTTATTAATAGGTCAAGCCATCACATGCGCAAACCCGCCAAAATAGGTAAATAAAACACAAATTGTTGTCGACCAATTTAAATTTTCTCATACACGGGATAACAATAGCTTTTATTTCAATGCAAATATAATGATAAACGTGTTTTAGTTAGTAAGTATCAACTTATTTTATTACCTAGTATTATTAGTATTAATTACTTATCTTATGGATATCTGGTCTGAAAATAAAGACTTATATGTCTTTGACATTTCTCGGGACCCAGGGGTCCCGGACCTTTGGAAGGCTTACGAGGGGCCGAAGCCAACTCGCAGAGGCCCCTTAGACGTTTTTAATTAAATGAGGTACCAACCGACGATTATCCCTGTTCGCACTATGCAAGTGCAGCCAAGGACAGCCCCCGGTTGGTGTAGGACTATTGTAAGATATGGAAACAAAGATATCGGACTATGGGTTTGGGTTGCTAAAGTGGACTGGTCACCTGGAACTATGGAAGGACTATGGCCCCTGCCTGACCTATGTTTTATATGCACACGGATAAAGTGGCAGGGGGTGACTTGCACACTCAATAATGGGCCCCCGAAAACGGTCGCTAGCACATAGTGTCGTAGCGACAAGGGGGCAACATGTCCTGAGGTGCTTATGAGGAGTGGAGAGGTATTCCACGGCTATCAGGACAATCCCGGAAGTACGGTCAAGATCCCTACCAGCATCTTACTGGAATACTTCCTTCCTCCGAGCATGTTTGCTCTTGCGAATCTCCACTCAAGCCAGCCAATAAAGGCAAGAATGAGGTGGGAGCTCTATTCCTCGTCAGTGTTCACTCTAGCCGGCCAATAAAGGCAAGCCAGAGGTGAGGAACAAGACTTCTCTCGGAAGATAGGGTCCGTGGGGTCGCTACTGCCCAACAGCTCGCCACATGCTGCCCTGCGGGTTTTTGTATCTCTCTTGGTCTGGCTCCTCGGCAAAGTAAACTTTACCGGCACAGACCCAGAGTTCGGAGCGCGCAAGCCCCACCACGACGTCAACGTAGAGATACCGCGGTGGGGAGATACGGCGGTGGTGAGATTTATATTATTATTATATTATAAACAGCACATAAAACCTTTACAACTTTTTTTATGATATTTTTTCTCTCTGAAATAGGTCAATCGAAATCTGTTAGGGTGTCTGAGGTTTTGCGCATTTAACGTTACACGTTGTATACGCTAAGAAGTTCTGCATGCAACTGCAAATCCGTCTGGACCACTTTGATGTAAATTAATAAGTGACTGACCAATTTACCATCAGGAATTTCTCAGTAGCAGCACGGAATTTTGATTTGTGCCCGGTTGATGGCAATAGGCTCGCCCGTTATTACGTGGGACTTAAGAGTTCTATTACACTTTTTACGGAAATTCATGATTTTTGACCTTGTAATTTTCAGGAACAGTAAGATATTTTAATTATTTGATTATATTAACGATAGTGCCATTCTCTTTCTTATAAGTTGGAGTTACACATTTTAATTTATCTTTTCGTGTAATTTATTATAAATATTTTACGAACTCAGTTTACAAGAAAACCGTCGGCGATGGAACTTTGACGCTCAAATTCACATTATTCCATTCAATTCTAATAAAAGCTAAAATTACTAAAAGGTAAGTTCAATATTTTACTTGTTTATTAGAGTTCTAGAATTTCTTTAAATTCCTTGAGTGTTCACTGAAAAAATCATAAAGAAAAACAATAAAAATTTCTTGATTCAGCGTCCATTATATTCCAAATAAACAAAATTTTATCAAATAAACTAATATAATATAAAACTCCTATCTACAATGAATACGTTTCATTAGTTTTCGTTTCTCAATATAATAATACAAAATTAACATAAATAATAAAAAACAACCGACTTAAAAAAAAACACACTACAAAGTGAAAAATAACTTTAATTTCGGAAGTCGGTGTCTTTGGATTTGAATTTTCGTTCTTTGTCACCGACTTCCGAAATTAAAGTTATTTTTCACTTTGTAGTGTTTTTTTTTTGAAGTCGGTTGTTTTTTTTTTGTAAAAAGTTTTTATTTTTCACTTTTTAGTTGTGGTACCTACCCCACACAAATTCGAATACCACTACCTGCTATGTAATTATTTACATAGCAGGTAGTGGTATTCGAATTTCACTGTCACTGTTATCAGTGACAAGAAGTTATCATATCATCTACATACTAAGTGGGAAAAACATACAGACGAATTGAGAACCTCCTCCTTTTGGAAGTCGGTTAAAAAATAAAGTAATAGCGTCAATTCAGTAAATCACTTGAAAAGAATGTATAACTCCAACTTACAAGAGAGAGAATGGCACTATCGTTATTATAATCAAATAATTAAAATATCTACCGTTGCTGAAAATTATAACGTCAAAAGTCATGACTGAAATGAAAAAAAAAAATGTAATGGGTCTCTTAAACATAACTGGATAAATGTGGTACCATTAGGTGCACCTCTGCCCAACCCTTCGCGGAAAAAAAGCGTGATGTTATGATAAGTTGTGAACGCGATGAAATTGTCGGTAATGGATGTTGGAATGTTTCATGGTATTTTAGCTAAACATACGTCTGAAGCAGCAAAAATATTATATACTTTTTTAGATAAGTAATTAGATTAAGTTAAGTTTTGTGTTATAAGTTAATTTAGTTAGTCGTTATGTGTAAAAGAACGATGGGATTGACATCGTCACATATGTGTACAAAAATCCCTTAAATAAACAAGATTAAAAAAAAAAATGATAAGTTGTTTACAAACCGATACCATTTAATTGTAAAGCAGTATTTATTAAACGATATTGTATAAAAACTTTTTCGATCACATCGAACGTTGCCGTGGAGCGTACATAATGGAAGCCAATTTTAAACTTTCCGATTGGTACCGTAACTGTATTTTAGAAAAAAAAATACTTAAACCAGTATTTTTTTACTTGTGCATTGATCGGTGCTCTATCCCCTGTTTCCAATTACTGCTCGGGTTTTTTATTGATTTGTTGTTATTTGTCACAAACTAAGTAAATAGCCTTTTAATTAAACGTGTAAGAAGTTGGTTATGTAATTGTCTGGTTACATTTAGTGTTTCTAAAAAATTCATACAATTTTTTTTTGTCCGTCGCCGTCATGAGATTATTAAAAAATATTGGACACGTGTTTTT
Organism: Agrochola litura; assembly: GCA_949152395.1. Classification (NCBI taxonomy): domain Eukaryota; kingdom Metazoa; phylum Arthropoda; class Insecta; order Lepidoptera; family Noctuidae; genus Agrochola; species Agrochola litura. The sequence continues at coordinate 19,910,481 of OX424508.1, read as the reverse complement.
TCTTTTTTTACTTAATCATAAGATTACGGCGATACATTGAGTTAAAATGTGCCATGACGTCTCGAGTATGTAGATTTTATACTTACTTGTGACGTAGCAACCCCCACTCCCCAACTTTCATGCGTTTTATTTAACTCACTTTTATTAATATGATAAAGTAAAAAATACATGCCTAATATTGTTTTATTATCTAATTGACAAACTAAATTGAATTCCTTTTTTTTTACCCAGGCATTATTTCTATTTGCATAAATGATGTGTCAGATTTCTAGTAAAGTATTCATAATGTGCTTTTACAAAACAAAAGCATATTGAGATGTCAAGCATCTTCCAAAATAATATGTATTTTGTTATTATTATGCGCTGTTTTAATAGCGCATTTGCATATTCAGTAGGTAGTAGTAAAAGCTCAACATTATTTTAAAATAAACAACATGAAGAAATTAAATGTAGCTAAATAGATTTCCAATGAGAATGAGTTTTGCTAGCCATTGTTTCGTTCACAATACTTTACTTTTATTAACTTCGTGCTGTTTTTTATTAAGTTTTTTTTCTTTAGAATTTGAATTTTAAACATCGTTAACTCTTTTCTACTGGGTATGTTTATAAGTCTAGTCTTGTAATTGCTTGGTCATGAAGAAATCGCCGAGTTGTGCAGCTGTGTACATTTATATCACATATATAACAGGTGCACGGGTAGATCGAAGGTTAAGCTACGCTTGCCGCGGTCGCTTCTTGGATGGGTGACCATCCATTACATATCGAGACCTGTCAGTGCCACGGAAAGCACGTTTAGCCGTTGGTTACAGCCATCTTTCGTAGATTTTTGACAGTCGTTACGGGTAGTCAGAAGCCCACAAGTCTGGCAACCATGCAGTCTTACCAAGGGGTATCGTGTTACCCAGTAACTGGGTTGTGGTGGTTACATAGGCAATAACCGCATGTAAAATACTGGTACTCAGCTGTGTCCGGTTAGACTGGAAGCCGACCTCAACATAGTTGGGAAAAGGCTAGGCAGATTGATTGTATATCGCAATTGTCAGCTGAAAACTAGAAATTTGCCAGAATATCGGAAATCGCCCGCATGTGTAGCCTTATCTTTATCCAAAACCAAGCAAACTCGGGTAAGCCCAACTATCCCTAATAATATAGAACCATTACAGTAGACTACCCCGTAGTTGGACTACCCCGTTTCTCGGACTACTGAAATAATATTTAAGTAATATTCTTAGCATCGTTGTACTAAGTCATCATTTTTATTAAGAATTAAATGAACGTCTCGCTAGTACATAGATAAACACTTTTTTTTTTGGTTGGGAAATTATCGAATAACTTCTCTCGCTCTGGGCGGAGCGGGTGTCAGACTCTTACTGACTAAAACCCACCCGTGTTCCTTCAGTTGCCATGTTGCCTGGGGCCACGATCTCCCTTTCGGACTTCTTCGCAACCCCGGCAGGCATCGGCCCTAGCGGACCCCGTCAGTTCTGCTGACATCTCTTTGAGGCGCGCGTAGGACACAACGCGCCGTCGACCCGGGCCTGGTCCTTATCGGACGGCGAGCTATCCATTGCTCACCGTCCGCAAGCCCGCGCCTACGGGGGCCGGAAATCGGCCTGGGATTCCCGACGCATTAGGCGGCGCAACGGTTAGGAGCACAGGGCGCGAAATTTGCCTCTCCCTCACGCGTTCCGCCTCCGCGCCTTTGCGACCATTGCTGCTTCGCAGAAGGAGGTGGCCTCCCATGCCCTCTCGCTCCGTACCATGGCCTGGACTAGGGCCGGACGCGAGAGATCACCGCCGCCGATCGCCTCCACGAGGACACGGCGATACTCTGCCCAAGCCCGCGACACCTCCACCGTGACATAGATACACCCTGAGGTTCAAATCAAAATAAAAAATTGAAGAATAGTTTTGGAAATAATATAAATATATAAATTATATATAGATTCAGAAAAGACATTTGGACATTGATTGGTTTGAGCTTCTAGCTCTGTCAAATTCTGTCACAAACATAATACATGAATGGAACTTTTATATTCATTGCTAGTAAAAGCTTTTAACATAAGGTTTCAATATCACTTAGCACGTAACGAAATTGTACCATCATTTCGTTACAAATTAAAAAACATTAACAGAAACAATGTAAGGTAGTAAGCTTCAAAGGCTCCCTCAAATGTTTTGTATGTACCTACAGTCAACAAAAAAAATCAGTATTTAGGCAACTAACCTTGACTGCTTTTAATTTCGTTGAGCATGTGCTGAGGTATTGAAGTAGTGGATATCGTTAGTCCGAATGTATCATTAGTTCAAAAAGATTATAGTAAAATTTTCTCAAAGATGAGCTCGTGGTTAAATAATAATAGCCGCACGGGTCGATCATCAGGTTAGGCTACGCTTGCCGGGGTTGGTCCGTGGATGACTATCTTTACATACCGAGATTCCTCCGTGCCTCGGAAAGCACGTTAAGCCGTTGGTCCCGGCTGTCACTCATGGATCTTTGACAGTTGTTACGGGTTGTCAGAAGCCCGAAAGTATGACAACCCAAGCCAAGGGGTATTGAGCCAAGGGAGGTTTGGTAAGCCAAGGGGTATCGTTTTACCCAGTTACTGGGTTGTAGAGGTCAGATAGGCAGTCGCTCCATATAAAATACTGGTATTCAGCTGCATCCAGTTAGAATGGAAGCCGACCCCAACATAGTCGGGAAGAAGGTTAGGCAGATTGAGTTAACGTTTCTTAAAGTAAATTATTTTTGCGTACATTTATTTTTAAACGTCGCAGCATCATGTTGAGATTGGATTCGTACAAGACTTTATTTTATACTATTTTTATTTTTACTTTTCCTGTGCGAGGGCCAATATACTTATAAGATAGATAGAATATTCTTTATTATGTACACCATAAAAATGACATACATAAATTTAGAAATTTTACATTGGGTGACACAATGGGCGGTCTTATCGCTAAAAGCGATCTTTTACAGACAACCTTTCAATGGATTTAAATGGAAAAGGAGAGACAAGTATAAGTAAGTATATGTTTTCTTTCTTTAATTTTTCTTACAAAATGTTTTGTTAACTGTACACAAATTACTTTTACGTAAACATTCGTCTGAAAGCTACAGAAAATATGTACGTGACTCATTAGAAAGAGCCAACTTTTAATTATTATGCGAACTGTAATTAAAATTTCATAATTCAGAGTGTTACCCGTGACGCCTATAAGCCTGAGGCGACGCGAAATGGAGGACTTAAAACAATTCAATTTATGTTGTAACATATTTTAAGAAAATTTATTTATTTATTTGCTCTGGTTCTCCAATTTTTACGAAATTAAAGGCGTTACGTGGCCTTTATCAGAAGAGGTCTTATTGTCTCTTATGCGTGGGTATGCGGGCGAGGAGATCAGGAGATGTAAGTAAATGAAAGTCAATAATATTCTGAGTAATCAAAAATCTCTGATCACATCAGGGAATTAACAATAATGTAAACGACAAGCCCTGCAAGGGTAGTCACAATGATTTCCAATATCTCAGTCGCCGTTAATCAATGGCCGGGTTCGACCCCTCATTTCGATCTTGCTTATTTTTTGACAGCCGGCCGCCTTCTCAGTACTCGGGGTTACGTCAAGTTGACAGCTGTCATAATCGTTCTAAAATCAACTCCGTAAGTTTAGCGTCGTAAAACCTTTAGACGCGCCGTCAAAGTTACTAAGGAGAAAAACGGGTGTTCCCATGAAAGGCAAAGTGTTATTAGGTTTCTCTATTAGGAATCTCTCTGAATCATCCTCGAACCTTAATGAGTCTATAGCTATCTACCGAGCACAAGCCCAGTTGACTGCAATCTTGCTCCCTTTTACATGGGACTTAAGAACAAAATTTTTTATCCACATCGGTGAAGGTCTTGGCCTGCATCTGACCTAATGGTAAGTGATTCGGCAAAAGTGTGCTAGATATGGCCCCAATAATATATATAATAGTTTACCAGAAGCTATTAGAAATACAGATAGTCTGGGATCCTTTAAGAGGTATTTGATTAAATTCCTTTACTACTCCATCACCGAGTTTACTACTGATAAACAGAGGTATGACGATTCCGACTTGCTAATTAGACACTTATGATTTTATTTATTGACTAAGTATGAATGTGTTTATTTGTCTAAAATTGTATGACATGTTAACTTAACTGACATATTATTTTTAATTTATATTATTATTTCTTTTAATGTAATCTATTGACATGCCACCCTTATTGTAATTGCTTATTTGTGTTAATTTTGTACGTCATAAACATTGGCAAAACATAGTGCGTATATTTTAGACTACTTATATACTATCTGTAACCATACCTGTGTTTAACAAAATAAATGATCAGGCCGAAGGTGAAAGCAAGCTTCACCCGGAATCCTCGAGCACAGAGGAACTGGCTATCTTACCTCTAACTGCCGAAATACAACAATGCTATTAATATTGTGTGCCTGTTAACATTTAGGCGTACTGATTCACCGCTGTGTGTTCTCACAATACGTACGGTGCGCTGCATCAATTGAGTACTCCAGTTATATTAAAATTTTAATACAATTGGGGTACCCAATTCTTTTTTTTCTTTTTTTTTAAAAACGTTGCCCCACACTAGGATTTTCTCCTGTATCGTGGGTGCGTTTACAAACATTTAAACTCACATACACAAACAGCCATACCCGGAACAACTACTTGTAGGTCATACAAATATTTGTTCCGTGCGGAAATCGAACCCGCGACACGCAGCGTAGCAGTCAATCGCTTAACCACTGCGCCAACCAGACCACCGTACATATAATTTCAACATGGATGATGTAATAATATGTTAATTGTATGTGTCCATGGAGTTTCTTGCCCGATCTTTTCCATAGGAATCTACTGCTGAGGTTTTGGAAAGGGTAACTTACTTAGTTTTTCTGACTGACCGACTCTTTTGCAATTTAAAAGTGCCTGTAAATGGTTTAATTATAATAAATGGTTTGAGTTTGACTCTCTATCTATCTTTTTGGATTCGAGCGTAATGTTTATAGTAGTTAATTGATTCAGGCTTGACTTTGCATTGACGGGGTCCGCTAGGGCCAATGCCTGCCGGGGCTGCGAATATGGGCCGAAATCCCATCGTGGCCCCCGGCAACATGGCAACCGAAGGAACACGGGTGGGTTTTAGTCAGTAATAGTCTGACACGCCCTTCCGCTCCACCCAGAGCGGGAGAAGTTATTTGATAATTTCCCATCCAAAAAAAAATATGTAAAAAAAAGGCTTGACCTCGCGGAAATCCATTATAAACTCAGTCTGCGTTCAGCGCCCGGTGTGGCAACACGCCGTGTTCGGGTTTGCGACAAGTCAAATTGGTCATCCTGAGGATGCCTCGTTGAGAGGTGAAACACACGTCGATTTCTTTCAGGATTTTTATGGCTCTTTAGAAATAGCTATGCGGAACAAGTTACTAAAAAATCCAAGTCTATTTTATTTCGTAATGTTTATATAAGAAGAAAACTGAATTGGTCTTTAAATGGCTATATTGTACCTACCAGATAAATCTATCTCCGAAACCGTAATACGGGCGATTAGAATTGATGGACCGTGAGATCAAAAGGAGTCTGTACCGTCACAGTATCTGATATCGACAGATATTGCCCAAGATTGCTCAGCTAATTGCTTCTCTGTGTTCGGCGATTGTCACCAGGGCGATTAATTGCCTACAGACCGACGCACTTAGGTCTCCATAACAGATGTGGTAAGTCAGAATCTTGATAAATCCTTCACATTAAGCCAAAAACGTCAATGTAGCCCGCGACATTATTTTTTTTTTTTGTTTTTTTTTTTGTAATTTGCAGGTCAGAATTAAGTTGTGTGTTAATCAAATTATAATCGCGACCGTAGCAACTATGTATTTAAAGAATTATTATCATTAAAATTTTCAATATAACTGTGGCTGGCTACCTTACCCCTTAAACAACCTACTTTGGATATTTAGTAGTCGTGTAAAGACTACGCGCTTACTGTTAGAGGTTGTAAACCTATAAGTTTAATATAAACTGCATCTTGTCTACTGTTTATGGTGTCCTAGCAACCGTAGTAATTTTCTAGTCTAAAATATATTTTTCTGTTGCACTACAAATAAGTATTTTCTATCTGCAATCGTATCCTATTCTCTAATATGGTAGCAGAGCGTGAGGAAGCAGAACGCGTATGATATAATTAATTACAGTATCAAGTAATAATTACGAAATCGCGAAAATGAGTAACCAATCCATCGCAATTGAAAAACTCTCCGGAGTAAATAATTACACCTCCTGGAAATTTCAAATGAAGATGTTGCTTATTCATGAAGACTTGTTTGAATGTGTCAACGAGGTCGATAAGAAAAACAAACCAGAATGCGAAGACAAGAAGAAACAGGAAAAAGCGCTGGCACGAATCTGCCTCAGTGTTCAGCCATCTATTTACTCCGTTGTCAGAAACTGCAATACTGCGTTTGACGCCTGGAAGAATATACAGAATTCGTTCGAGGACAAAGGTCTGTGTAGAAGGTTAGGTCTCCTTAAAATGTTTAAAATTAGCGCAGTTTGAGAGTATGGAGGCGTATCTTACAAAAATTCTAGATACAGCCCAACAACTGCAAGACATAAATGCTTCTCTGGAAGACGAGTTCGTTGCTATAATAATGCTCAGTGGGCTCCCCAAGCAGTTTGACCCACTCATTATGACGTTAGAGCATAGTAGCCTGTCTCTCTCAAGTGAACTGGTGAAAACTAAACTACTCCAGGAGGCACAGAGACGAGGTGATGCAGAAGGTACGGAACAGAATGCCCTTACGACTTCGACTTCGATCTCAAAGCGTCCCAAGTGCTTTCGATGCAAAAAATTTGGTCATTACGCTAGAGATTGCAAACAGAAAGCTTCGCATAAGGATAAGCCATCTAGTTCCAGTTGTCAAGAGGAGGAGAAGGTTCAGAAAACTCCTGGTAGGACGACTATGTTGTCGGCTCTGACGGTAAAGTTGGATCGAAATGTGTGGTACGTCGACAGTGGTGCAACTTGCCACATGACCAATAATAGAGACATTTTGCATGATTTTGTGTGTGATACGCCAAAAGAAATAAGCGTTGCGAACGGTGAAAAACTTTTTACATCGGGTCGTGGTAATGTGAAACTCTTTTTACAAAACCAATGGATAACTGTCAGTAATGTAGTTTTTATACCGAACTTGTCATGTAATCTGTTATCTGTCAGTATTTTGACACAAAAATGTTTTGAAGTAAATTTTATATCTAGTTTTTGTAATATTTACGAAAACGGAAAGGTAGTAGCTGTAGCAAAACGGGATGCATGCGGTCTTTATAAATTAGAAACCGGAGATGCGTCTCTAAATTCCGTTTCGCGCGAACACAGTATGCCAGTAAGCGTCTCCTTGAATACCCAGGTAGAGGTTCAATCTCAGGGTTTATGGCATCGTCGGCTTGGACATCTGAATAGTCGCAGCATGAACCTACTCAAGAGTGGTATGGCAGCTGGTATCGACTATGATGTTTCCACATACGAGCAATGTATCGCTTGTATTGAAGGTAAGGTTACTAATTTACCTTTCCCTAAGAAATCTTTTTCACGTGCAAGTGAGGTGTTAGGATTGGTTCACACGGACGTGTGCGGCCCTATGCCAGTGAAATCTATAGGCGGTGCAAGATATTTGCTAACATTTATTGACGATTTTTCTAGGAAGACATTTTGTTATTCAATAGAATCGAAAGACAAAGTTTTTGAATGTTTTTTGATTTTTAAAGCTCTTGTAGAGAACGAGACTAATAAAAAGATTAAAATCCTGAGAAGCGACAATGGTGGCGAGTACATCAATACGAGATTTAAGCAGTATTTGAGTAAGTGTGGAATCCGGCATCATACTACTGTTCCTCACTGTCCACAGCAAAATGCAGTTGCCGAACGCGCGAACCGCACGATTATGGAGGCGGTGCGCTGTATGCTTCTGGAAGCAGGTTTGGATCAACAGTTCTGGGCTGAGGCTGCGAACACTGCGGTATACATTAAAAATCGCTCACCTACAAAGGCAGTTAGAGGTGCAACTCCAGAAGAAATTTACACTGGACATAAGGTAAACTTAGATAACTTACGTGTGTTTGGTTGTTTAGCATATGCTGTACAAAATAATCGTAATAAACTGGATCGCAAATCTAAACCTTACATATTCGCGGGATATTGTGAGAACACAAAAGGATACAGGCTCTTGGATGTTGAGAGCTATAAGCTAACAATAGCGAGAAATATTAAGTTCATTGAGAATCAATTCCTCAAGCATCTGAACTTCACTAAAGTAGAATCAGATATGGTTATAGAACTTAAGACTCCTTGTGTATCCGAGCATAGAACAGAGTCGGAACAAACTTCTGTGACTTCTGATGATGCTAATGATAGCGAGGCTTCGACCAGTAGCTCGGTCACAGATCATCACTCGGATGCTACTTATGTTCCAGATGTTTCATTTGAGACAGATGACTCTAGAGCAGAATACGTAGAAGCTGATGAGAACATCTTCCTGTGTGGTTTTTTGACGGGGGAAGCGTGTGGCAGTGATGATCCAAGAACAGTTGAAGAAGCGTTAAATAGTCCTGAAGCCAGGCAGTGGCGAGCTGCTATGAAAGACGAGTATCAATCCTTTTTGGACAATAAGTGCTTTACTTTATCCGATTTGCCGAAAGGTGCAAAGCCAATAAAGACCAAATGGATATTTAAGAGGAAAAGAGGGCTTAACGGTGAACTATTACAATACAAAGCACGTCTAGTGGCAAAAGGATTTACACAAAAGTATGGAGTGGATTATTTTGAAACTTTTTCACCTGTAGTGAGATACGAAACCATAAGAATGTTATTAGCTTTGGCTGTGGAGTACGACATGGAGATTGACCATATGGACGTAAAAACAGCCTTTCTAAACGGTGATTTAAAAGAAACCATTTATATGGAAATACCAGAAGGTTTTGAAAAAGGTAGAGGCAATAATAAGGTGTATCGACTACACAAAGCTGTGTATGGTCTAAAACAAGCGTCTAAATCATGGAATGAAAAGATAAATCATATTCTTGTCAATAAACTCAAGTTTAAGAGATTGGTCTCTGAACCATGTGTATACATAAAGCGAAATGGCGACAAGTTTGTGATTATTGCATTGTATGTTGATGATTTAATAATTTTTAGCAATTGTAATGCGAAAAAAACTAAAACTAAATCATTGCTGATGAAAGAATTCGTGATGAAAGATCTTGGTCCTGTAGAAAGAGTTCTAGGATTAAGAATCAGGAAAGAGAATGGCAAGATTACTCTAGATCAAAGTGCCTATATTAAAAAGATATTAGAGAAATACAAAATGCAAGACTGCAAATCTGTTGAAACTCCAATGCAGTGCCAAAAATTGAACAAAACTGAAGAAAAAGATGACAGTTTGGAGTATCGAGAATTGATCGGTTGTCTTATGTATTTAGCGGTCTGTTCGCGCCCTGATATATGTCACGCTGTAAGCGTATTAAGCCAATTCAATAACTGTTTTTCCGATGTCCACTGGAAAGCAGCTAAACGCGTGTTGCGTTATCTTAAAGGTACAGTAGATTACTGCATTACGTATAAGAAAACTGGCTTATCTGTGACGGGTTTTGCTGATGCAGACTGGGCTTCTAATGAAATTGATAGACGTTCTTATACGGGATATGTTTTCAAAATTGGGAATTCTATTACGTGTTGGGAAAGTAGGAAACAGCGTACCGTTGCGTTATCGAGTACTGAGGCAGAGTACATGTCGCTCTCCGATGCTTGTAAAGAAGCACTGTTTATAAAAACTTTCTTGCACGAATGTATAGGTAGTAACATTGAAATAACTATTTTCAATGATAATCAGTCGGCCTTAAAATTAACTGAAAGCAGTATGTTTCATGGTAGGTCAAAACATATAGACGTACGTCATCATTTCGTCCGGGAGACGGTCAGCAATGGTGCAGTAAAAATAAATTACATGCCAACGTCCAAAATGACGGCGGATGTCTTAACTAAACCTTTGTCGGTAGAGAAACATAAGTATTTTGTAAACGAGTTAGGTTTGGCTACCGATGTATGTTTACAAGATAAGTTTAAGGGGCAGTGTTAGAGGTTGTAAACCTATAAGTTTAATATAAACTGCATCTTGTCTACTGTTTATGGTGTCCTAGCAACCGTAGTAATTTTCTAGTCTAAAATATATTTTTCTGTTGCACTACAAATAAGTATTTTCTATCTGCAATCGTATCCTATTCTCTAATACTTACTACGGCGTAGCTGATATTGTCATTGCTACGCCAATCGCTACGCAAGCTCCGCTACGTAGTTTTGTAGGCATTTGTATTTATTATTTTGTCTTTTAGTAAACGTACGGTCAACTTTTCATATTAAGAATCTTGTAATTTTTAACCGACTTCCAAAAAGGAGGAGGTTATATGTTCATCGCGTATGCTTGTTTTTTTTTTTATGTATGTCCACCGGTTTCTCTGTCATTTGTGGACCGATTTTTATAAATTTTATTAACTTTGCTTGGGTAGTTTTTGAGTTAAAGCTACAAAATACATATTTTTTTCCACTTAGTATGTAGATGATATGATAAGTTCCTGTCATTGGTAGCAGGTAGTGGTATTCGAATGTGTATGGGGTAGGTACCACATCCAAAAAGTGAAAAAAAAAACTTAAAAAAAACACTACAAAGTGAAAAATAACTTTAATTTCGGAAGTCGGTGGCAAAAAACGAAAATACAAAACCCAAGACACCGACTTCCGAAATTAAAGTTATTTTTCACTTTGTAGTGTTTTTTTTTGGAAGTCGGTTGTTTTTTACGATGAAAATGGCGCAACGACGTTTTTTATGAAGTTTAATGTGACAAAGTCCAAAAGTGATTAAAGTTTTCGTAAGGTTAGATTAAACCTGCAAAATTTACTACCTACCTTATTGTAAGAACATATTTGGTAGAATATTGTGAAATTTAACGACGTTGGCTCTTTATTGAGTCCGAGGATGCCCAAGAGCAAGTAAGTGGATAATGTTTGCGAGTATCGGTTTTCCACTTTATAGCATAAACCAATGTTGAAATTAGTTTATACCGAAATAGGGCTGATGTTCGGAATAGGTTTATGTGGAAATAGATTGTTAGGATAAGGAGTTAAAATTTGTCGAAACAGCAATATTTTTAATTGTAACTTTTGTGGATATGAAAATTATTCTGATTTGTTACAGTTGTAATAGCAATTATGTCATTTAATTTAAAATTGTTTTTTATTTTTATTAATTTATTTAAAAAATAAATCTTATCTTTATAAATATAATTCTTCTGTAAATGTGTTTGTCACCTAACTCCTAAACGGTTGGATCGATGTGGATGAAATTTTGTGTGTACATTTGAGTGAGTTTTGGTTTGAAAACACAATTAGACCCAGTAGGGGGCGCTGTTCGTGCAGGACAACGTCTGTCGGGTCCGCTAGTCTTTTATATTGATTCTTTTCTATTTTGTGAATGTGAGGACGCTGTAGGCTTGGAACTGTAGATCTGTTGACCATTTTCTATTTTGTTAAGTACCTGGTACTTGTTGAAAGGCCTAAATTGTCCTCTCATACCTAGTAACACTGTTATTTGAAAGTATTGTAAAAGCCAATTATTTTTAAAAGAGTAACCCTGGAGTTTCTTGCCGGCTCTTCTCCATAGGAAACGACCAATTGGAACCGTGCACCTAGCTTCTGACGTTTCATAAGTGCCCATGTAGGTTTATGTGAAATAAAATATTTTGAATTGTTAACAAGTTGTAGATTCGCATTATCTTCTGTCCTTAGGTGCATGCGAAGTATTCATAGTAAAAAACAAAACAAGAAAATAAAGCGTAGTTAAGTTTTGCGTCCCGTAAAAAGAAGTACCTAGTGACATTAAGAGCTCTTTTAAACTTTGATACTTTTTCTTTAGCTGAAAGTAATGAAAATACACTTCTTGTTCTAGCACCTGATAGCCGCATCCGATTGCCTAACTTTCTCCAGTCTATGTAATAGCTAGTCTTCATACAACTTGAGACTAATTCTTTCATGCTAGATCTACAATATGTAAAAAAAAAACAATGTCCGATCCGAAAATATTATTATTATTGAAAATAAAAAGTTATTGCTATTTAAAAATCACATTTTTAGTACCAAAATTACCCCAAATCCATCAGAAATGAGCAAATTTTCAACAGGGGTCATAAGTTATGACTTGTAGACACCCGCTAAACGACGGCCCATGTAATAACCCGGTAAAATAGCCCATTGAAAAAAAAAAATTTAAGCTATTGCATGTTTTTAACGCGGGCTTTGAGCGCGGCGACTGAATCAAGAAATTCCGTAACGAAAATAAAACCTAACACCCCCCACTCCGCCTACCATGTGATGACGGATGATGACATAAAAACAAACATAACGTTGTTTTATGTCATTATCCGTCATCATCCCAAGTGTAACGTTGACAAATAGGAAGTATGGAGGTTACAACTGCTATGCAATAGCTTTACCGCGGCAGTCCCCAAGTGCCACACGTTTTTTTTTTTCTTTTTTCCTGAAATTTACCACATAAATAGACTCTCAGTACGATACCTAACAACACCCTCACGGATCGGACAGGGTTTTTTTACATGTTGTATATTAGTTTCTATCCGACAAAACTTTCATATGATGGATTACCCTACCCTCATATACCTACGCAATTTCTAGCTGGGTAACTGCGTAATACACATAAAATTGCATGCTTAAATTGCAGCCTATAATGTTTCCACTGCTGGGACACAGGCCTCCTCTCAGTGAGAGGAAGTGGGCCGTAATCCACCACGCGGGCCCAGTGCGGGTTGGTAGATGACACATCATGTTTTCGAATTTTTGGTTATAGGGCATACCGGTTTCCTCACGAAGTTTTCCTTCACCGTTTTGAGAGCAGTCAAGTTTAAATTCAAATGATTTTATTTCACATAAACCTACATGGGCACTTATGAAACGTCAGAAGCTAGGTGCACGGTTCCAATTGGTCGTTTCCTATGGAGAAGAGACGGCAAGACACTCAACGGTTACTCTTTGAAAAATAATTGGCGTTAACATTATTTTCAAATAACAGTGTTATAGGTATGGGAGGACAGTGTAGGTCTTTCAACAATTACCAGGTACTTAACAAAATAGAAAATGGTCAACAAATCTGCAGTCCACTAAGCCTACAGTGGTGATGAAATAATTTACACAAATAAAAACGCCTGTCAGGAATTGAACCTAAGACCTAAGATTCGTAAGTCGCGGCCGTTACCACTGGGCTACAACTCAGTTTGCCTAGCCTTTTCCCAACTATATTGGGGTCGGCTTACAGTCTAACCGGATGCAGCTGAATACCAGTATTTGTATAACTGGGCCACAACTGCTCTGCATAAAATGACATTCGATTGCAATACCTTTTATTTTGATAGTTTAGCCACGTTTATTGCGTTATCAACATTGTTGAACAGACGAATTTTTCAAACCTATGAAGAAATGAATTTCTCAATGAAAGACATGGTGATCGATTTCCAGTTATGTGGGTTATACAATTACCCCGCTGGTCATGGAAATTTCGTTTATTTTTTGTCAGAAACGTGTTGTCATCGAACTTGCTAAATGGATTCAAAGTTTTGTTTTTACTCGGCGTTTTTCGTGAACATTTTTATTGTGTTTTTTTTACGTAAATTCGAGTTGAAAGGTCATTTTGTTACGGAGGTAAAGGTTTGATTTTTTGTTTGTTGTAAGTTTAAATTGGAAAAAAATCGTGGAATGTTGTGTTATTTGAGTTATATAGATGCAAAGGTAGCAACATCCAATTATACCAAAATGGCGGTAAACAATTTATCACCCTGTTCACTCATCCTCTTTTGAAAAGGGTGGATCCTCCGACCAGACGGGTGTCGTGTCTGGCGGGCAACTGTCCAACGATCGATGTCGGATAGTCATATATATGTCGTTCGCGCGGTAAACTCTAATTGCGAGATGCAGTATTTGTGTGACGTCAGGATTTTGTGTGACGTCAGGTCTTTGATGCGTAGTTCACATGAGGCGATGTAGATGCCGCCACAATAATATTTTTGGTTTTAAAGCAGTGCAATTACTATTGGATATTGCTGTTTTTGCTGCAAACCCATATTTATGAGTTGTTACTGTTTTTGGTACAAACTTATTAAGTCAAGCAATGAAACTGATTTGACATTGACAAATTGCATTAAAAGTTGCTATCACTGAAAAATAGGATGCTGCTGCCTTTGCACATTTATGACTCTTTGCTTGTAAAAGTTTAAATATTAGTTTTTACAAAGTATCTGAATATTAATTTTTGCTTTTCACAATAGCAGTTATCAATATCACGATACCGTAGTACTGCGAACAGTAGACCTCGCGAGAGCAAACTTTTTTACAACAATTCAAATACCGCTAAAGTCATTTACCATGTTTTTTGTTTTTAAAAACATGATAAATATCCCGAAATGGTTATTCCATGTCAGTTTAAAATCATATAATTAGTATATCTATCCAACTTTTTTTTTAAACCTGACTGCAGATGTAGGTTACTAAAAAGCATATGGTGGCAAGATGATAATTAAACAGAAATGAACTAACCAATTACCACCTGTTAAACACGAGACTTTACTTTTGAAGCTACTTTACAAAACTCAGTCACAATCAAAATCAAGTCAAATGTTCGACGGGACCTAACCATTTGGCGAGCGACAACGACAGCGCAATCTAGCGCTGCACAGTAGCGCCATCTAGTGACCATATTGTTAAACATTTTTTGAGAATTCCGATTTTTTTCGGAGTTATCTAGTTTTGCGATGAGAAGGTGTTCCCAGGTGCTCCATCAATCCCTACCTAGTAGTTAAAGGGCCGATTCCACTGGCAAAAATTTTAAAGTGAGCAATTTACTGCATTTTGAGGAGCTATTCTGATCATCACGCCTAAGATCCTCATTAGATCTTCAAATTTTTTTATGTGGCCAATGTAAAGTTAGTATCTTTCAAATAAAAAAAGGAACATCGAAATCGGATTTCATTAGGCGGAGATATTCAGTTAGATATGATGATGAATCTTCTTTTTTGGAGGAAGTACTCCTCCAATCGAAAATCTCCGACGACAAAACAAAAACTATAAAGTCGTAAAACCTGTATACCAAGTTTCGTCCAGATTGGTTGTAAAATACGACCTGTAGAGTACTAACAACTCGGTCAATTAAGGAAGGCAAAACCGTAATTTTGAAGCAGTTATTATTTTCACCGCCCTTGTATCCAAATTATTGCCGTATTATTTTCTCGATAATACGCAGTATCCACTTAATTTATATTCATCTCATGTGTTTAATTTTCCCCTCATGTCTGTTATGTGGTAATATACACACAGCAATTAAATTAACGTGCTATTTACTTTATTTTACATCATTTACTCTTAAATGAAAGCTTGTTTTTCGGTTTTTACTTTAAAACAACACAATAATTGGCTCACCGCGCCTGAAATTATTTGATGCAACGGGCGTACAAAATGAAATGATGCATTTAATATTAAATTGTTTTACCGTTAATGCAATATTTTGTCGGGTAGTCGTTTCAAAATGTCTGATGATGGGGAACTTATGAAAGCGTTTTTATAGCCTTTTTAATTAATTACAGTTTTTTGGCAACCTAAAAAAAAAATTTGAATACATTTACTAAAAAAAAAAAATTTTTGTTTCACAGTAGGTGTTAGTAGTACCCACTTAATACTATGTTAGTTCTAAAGCAGAACCCAAAAACTTACCCCACCTACCCCCTTCTCTAAACCTATTCCTGTACTCGAGTAGATGTCTTTGAATAAAAGGTAATTTCCCTAGTTGTTGCTAGTGTCAACTGAGAGAATTTTGGATGAAGGGCTAATACGAAAAGGTTCCTCTACGTGTCTTAAAGCTACTCCCTGGTGATCCCAAGAAGTGTTTTCGCAATTTCAACACATTTGATGTTACGCTTTAGTTTCCTAAAAGAAATAAAATTTGTAATAAGTAGATATTGTAAGCATAAGTATAATCAGCCTAAAATGTTCCCACTGCTGGGACACAGGTCTCCTCTCTTCGAGAGGGAGTGGGCTGTAATCTACCACGCGGGCCCAGTGCGGACTGGTAGATGTCACATGTCTTTGAATTTTTGGTTCTAGGACATACCGGTTTCCGCACGATGTTTTCCTTCACCGTTTTGAGAGCAGTGGTGATGACATTATTTACACAAAGTAAAGCGCCTGGGTTCAAACCCTCGACCTACAACTCGTAAGTCATATTAAAAAGCTACCAAATTAATAAAATTAAGGTGTACTTATTCTCTCGTGTGGGTTCCAAATGAGTTAAACTCAGACCTTCGTAAAAGAAAAAGTCGGCAATCAATCAGCAGGTTGGTTGCTCAACTGACTGTCCCGGGTATTTCCTGCGCCTCCAACTCATGGCATCAGGAAGAACCGTGTGGTTTTCGTCGGTAGGAGTCCGACATAATAATACAATTAGACGCAGGGTATCCATGAAAATTTCTGAACGTTTAAAAGTGAATTTGATGTCTTGTTTACTGTATGAATAAATTATTTCGCTTAGCTGTACTTACTAACTTCCATCAAAGTCAAAAGTCAAAGTCAAATAATTTATTTCAATTAGGCACATAGAAGGCACTTTTGAACGTCAAAATTTACCAAAAATAGAATTGATTCTAGTCGTTCATTTCAAGAGGAGAGAGGGAAAGTTCGTTTCATCTTATCAACACCCATCACTTCACCTCAAGTAACAAAGTCATACCCAAAAAGGGTCCTCAAGTCCTCGCACAAACGATGATCATTGACGCGTAAACTGGAGCTGCCGTGTTGAGCTGATAATTAAGGATTAACCAGATTACTCAGCCCAATGAATGCTTCTATATGTTTCCGATAGCTCTTTGTCTAACAAATGTAGGCAATCGCGTAATGGAACGTAATCATGCTGCGGTTTGTGAACGGTATTGTCTATTGTGAGCGGGAAATAAACAGTACTGTAATTTAGTAACAGTGATTTAAATTAGTTTGTTGCTATGTTATAATAGTGTGTTTGAATCCGTCCAATAAAGTGAAAATTGAGTTGAAAAGTTGAGCTTAAATTTTGTCTATAACGTTGGCGTCGAAAGACCTTTCGTGTCTATTTTCGTCGACAAGTACCTACCTAAGTCACTTTCCTAACCAAAGCGATCGGTCGCGCGAATACCCAATTGTCGCGTTCATATATGTCACTCCTTTTTTTTTTTTTTGGGTTTGAAATTATCAAATAACTTCTCCCGCTCTGGGCGGAGCGGGAGGGCGTGTCAGACTCTTACTGGCTAAAACCCACCCGTGTTCCTTCGGTTGCCCTGTTGCCGGGGGCCACGATTTCCCTATCGGTTTTCTTCGAACCCCCGGCAGGCATTGGCCCTAGCGGACCCCGTCAATTCTGCTGACATCTCTTTGAGGCGCGCGTGGAACACAACGCGCCGTCGACCAGGGCTTGGTCCGTATCGGACGGCGAGCTACCCATTGCTCACCGTCCGCAAGCCCGCACCTACGGTGGCCGGAAATCGGCTCGCGATTCCCGCCCCGGGCGTCTCCTCCTGCGGCGGTTAGGGGCGTGAGGGTGCGAAATTTGCCTCTCCCTCACGCGTTCCGCCTCCTCCTTCGCGAGCATTACCGCTTCGCAGAAGGAGGTGACGGCCTGCCATTTCCTCTCGCTCCGTACCATGGCCTGAACCAGGGCCGGACGCGAGAGATCACCGCCGCCGATCGCCTCTACGAGGAAACGGCGTTGTTCCGCCCAAGCCGGGCAGACCTCCACCGTATGCTCCACCGTGTCCTCAGGCCGATCCACACAATGGTGACACCCGGGTGTTTCCTCCCGCCTTATCCTAAACAGGAACCTTCCGAAGCAGCCGTGTCCGATGAGGGCCTGCGTCAGGCGGAAGGTGAGGACGCCGTGGCGCCTCTCAAGCCACTCCTCAAAGAGGGGTCTTATCGCCGCAATTGTGGCGTGCCCAATATAAATGTCACTCCTTAGTTCGGAAAAGCGGAAGGCGCCTCTGTTAGCGTGACGACGCGTTCGGTTTCGCTGAACAAATTGTAGGTACGCGACGGACGCGGGTTTGCGTGACGATCGCTTTGATTAGGACCCGACTTCCCATATCAATATTCTAAACTTGTTTTCTGGAAACATTGAACTAGGCCCAAACTCTTTCTTTATTGGACTTAAAAACACAAGTTCATTGAACATCAGTTTTAAACGATACAAGTTAAAACCGAAGAATCCTTAAGGATGGCGATAGGCTAGCACAGGGGTTCCCAAACTTTTTCAGTTCGCGGCACACTTGCAGGTTTAGTATTTTGTTTCGGCGTCCTAGCTAGTCAAAATAGGGTAGATAGACAGAAAAACTAAAACATCCACGATATGAATATGAGTTTTTAAATTTGTCGGAGACGGGTATGTGACATTCGTTATTATCAGCGATATTTTAACTATTGTGGGCGTAGTGTGGGTAGTGTTGGTTAATGCGCAATAGAAAAACAGTTTGTAGTTCAGATCACATTATAATTTACTATCAAATAAATCACACTAGCTAAATTATACACACACTGGGTGCAACGGCGTTTATTAAAATCACCAATTAACAAAATGATCACAAATTACAACTAACACAATAACTGAGCACCACGAATCGAGAACAGTTCCGTGACGTCTTCTCGCCGATGCGACCAGAGGCTGAATGCCCTCCTCGCCTTGGCCTTAAAACATCACTACTCTGTAGAAGCGCGCCTTTTTTGTAGATAGGTCACTCTTCATGTCGCTAGTGGCGCGCTTGCGATTCGTTTCGTGTCCATACTAATGACCGGATCCGACATATTTATATTGACACAAGAATACATTTATTTTCCATCAGGTTAAGCTACGCTTGCCGTGGTTGGTCTGTGAATGGGCCATCTTTACTTACCAAGACTCCTCCGTGCCTCGTGGGATAAGGCTTGACACCGCTGCTCTCATTTCTTGCTCCACATTAATCTTCGAGCAATGTTTGCTCTTTATGACAGCTACAGCTGAAAATCAGGCTTCACATAAATAAGATGTTGCAAAGGGAATGAGAATTCTTAGAGCTTTTTTTTTGTATCCGCGAATACCTAAGTTTTGTTTCCGGAGAACAGTAAACAGGATCGCCTCTAGGCGCTCCTCTTTACTCTCTACGGCGCACAGTTTGGGAACCGCTGGGATAGCAGGTTCCTTCCATTAGTAATACAATACAGTCGGGTATAGGACAGTCAAGGGGTATCGTGGAACTTGGGTTGTGGATGCCAGATAGGCAGTCGCTCCATGTAAAATACTGGTAAACAGCTGCATTAGGTTAGACTGAAAGCCGACCTCAATATAGTGGGGAAAAGATTAGGCAGATTGATTTTGGGTATAGGACAATCTGCCTAATGTAAAGTAATTTCAGATAATAGAAGATAGTGGAACCTTGAAACAAACTAAAATTACGTATTTTTTGTATTTTTTCAACTCGGCTTATTAGCCATATTATTGGGCTTACCATACACAGTCATCTATTGCGCTTTATTTGAGTAGTTAGCTAAAGTTATCCCCATATAACGATCCAACCCAACATTATTTCAACAACAACTTGCAAGAAGGCTTCTTACATAGTTAAGACCTTTTCATCTGTATCAAACGAAACCGCAGTCTGAAAGTTCAATGTTTGTAAGTTCTATTCAAATCCTTGTTTCCAATTGATGTTATTTTGACTTAAACGAATATCAACTTTATATCTCTTTAAATTAAGTTAATTTTAGAATCACTAATACTATTGAAAAGTCATAAAAATTATGAAATTGTATCGCAAACTGAATTGTCTGTAGGTATTAAAGTTATATTAAATTTTTCTAAAAACTCAACTTTGTTTATAATTTCGGAAACTAATTTGCGGACGTAGATTATTCTCAGTTCACCTGATTTGAATCAACGAACTTGGGAAGTGTTTGGACATCAAATGCCAATGAATTCTGTTTGATCGCTGAATGGACTGATTTGGTGTTGAATTAGCATTAATAAACAATTGATTAGAGAAGAATTGTGTTGGTTTGACATTTAGATGAGGGGTGAAAATGAATAATTGTTGAAATCGTGGTTTTGTTTTTCTTGAATGAGTAATTTCAGGCAGTGCTCTGAAAGGTAGCTTTCGAAAAACTTCTTTGTTAGAATGTATTTAACTTTTATAGTCGGCAACTTGATGATTATTTTATTTTATCGTTAACTATACGTAGCTATTGCCCGCGGCTTCGCCCACGTGGAGGTCGGAAATTATCCCACTGAATCGTACTACCAGGATAAAAAGTATTTTATGTCCTAACCTAGGTCAAGTTCTACCCATGTGCCAAATTTCATCCAAATCGGTTCAGAGGTTTTAGCGTGAAACAAACAAATAAACTCACTTTTGTATTTATAATATTTAGTTAGGATGGCAGCCAGCAGAAGTCTGAAAGGAATCATGTTTTCGTAGGTGCTGGAAAAGATCGAGAATATGATTGTGATATAAAAAATCAATCTGCTGGGGCTGCTGCTGCAAGTGCGGTAAACCTCAAACGGCGCAAATACCTACTCCAATCTTATTGGGACTTATATGTTTGAGCCGTTTGGGGTTGAAACACTAGGGCCATGGGGTCCGAGTGCCCACCTAGTTTTTCAAGACATCGCCAAGTGGCTGGTCGACTCTTCACGTGACCAGAGGGCTGGCCTATTCTTTGGCCAAAGAATCGGCATTGCCATACAGCGTGGCAATGCTGCCAGCCTTTTGGGCACTTTTCCTATTGACAGCGATGCGGACGAATTTTTTGATGCCCTATGATTATTCCTCCCCCCTTTTTTATATACTTGTACATATAATTATATTAAGTCTAACAGTTTTTAAATCTGCTTAGTCTTTTCCCACTATATTGGGGTCGGCTTCCAGTCTGACCGGATGCAACTGAATACCAGTATTTTACATGGAGCGACTGCCTAACTGACCTCCACAACCCAGTAACTGGATAATTCAAAACCCCTTGGTAAAACTGGTTGTCAGACTTTCGGGCTTCTGACGACATGTTAAGACTGTCAAAGTTCCACGAGTAACAGCCGGGACCAACGGCTTAACGTGCTTTCCGAGGCACGGAGGCGTTTCGGGCCACGAGCTCCTCATATGATTGTGAAATAGTGATCGTTTAAAATACGCACGGAGGGAACAGGGTTGCGTAATTATTACATAATGAACTAAACATTGATAATTACCGAAAGATTAATTACCTAATATTAAAAGGAAGACAGAAACTAACATTAAGTTCGCCTTGTACGACTAAAAAGTAAAATATTTCAAGCTTAGTCAACATAAAGAGATCTAGATCAAAGCTAACAAAAGACCTAGTAGAGATTTGTGGCACAGAGAATGTCCAGGAAAAGCTACGGACATAATGGATGACCTAATTAATAAGTTCATTTCATGCTAGTACTGAGAATCTGCTTTGTGAATACATCGGAATTATATTAGGAGTTGTCCCAGCTATTTTAATTGAAAATAGTCTAAAGTTTCTTGTTTTAGATGCTCTATTGAGTGCATCGTGAGGTCTGTAAAACTTGGTAATATACACATTCAGGCGGCGGTGATGTGTCGCGTCCGGCCCTGATTCAGGCCATGTTACGGAGCGAGAGGAAATGGCAGGCCGTCACCTCCTCCAGTAATGCTCGCGAAGGAGGAGGCGGAACGCGTGAGGGAGAGGCAAATTTCGCGACCTCACGCCCCTAACCGCCGCAGGAGGAGACGCCCGGGGCGGGAATTGCGAGCCGATTTCCGGCCACCGTAGGCGTGGGCTTGCGGACGGTGAGCAATGGGTAGCTCGCCGTCCGATAAGGACCAAGCCCGGGTCGACGGCGCGTTGTGTCAGCAGAATTGACGGGGTCCGCTAGGGCCAATGCCTGCCGGGGCTGCGAATATGGGCCGAAAGGGAAAAAAGTGGCCCCCGGCAACAGGGCAACCGAAGGGTGGGTTTTAGTCAGTAAGAGTCTGATACGCCCTCTCGCTCCTCCCAGAGCGGGAGAAAAAAGGGGCCTGTAAAATATCCTTCTAACCTGAGGTACCGTATCGTTAGGTTTCTGAGATTCCAAAAAGTCCATAGAACGCCAGCCTTGGATAAGTTTCTGCAGTCGCATACCAATGTAGATGCTGGTGGTGCCTACTCGACATCCATACTCTCCCGCAATGTACCTTTCAAATGGAAGACTACATTGCAATAATGACCAGCAGGTTTTAATTTAAATCTTTCTGAAAATCTGTATTCATTACCCAGTTCACCGTGATGTTTATAAATAAATAAATACATTTATATCAGGTAAATAACACCCATTGCCAAACAGAAATTAATAGAAATCAAATAAAATAAAATAATGCCAAAAAAAATGATGTTCAAAATAGTTAAATAAAATAATGTTTAAAATAGTTAAATAAAATAATGTTCAAAAGTTCCATACATGGGACTATTTGAAATAAATGATTTGACTTTAAGTTTATGAATGTCTATAAGTTTCCAAAGTCGCTCGCTCAGTAGGAAGATTGTTTCTTGTTTGAACAAATACTAGTTTTAACCCGCGGCTTCGCCCGCGTGGATGTCTGAAAATATCCGTATCTTGAATACTTTTGTAAACATGTTCGTATGCTCTGTTATCACCTGGTATGTTTACTTCATGGTGATCATGGTTGTGCTGAATCTTCCAATATTTTTAACTGACTTCAAAAAGGAGGAGGTTCTCGATTTGTTTTTTTTTTACTTTTTTACGCGATTACTCCGCTAATTATGAATTGTTTTTGATGATTCATCTTTTGTTTGATAAGTCATAGTTTAGAATAAAATTTATATGAGACTGTCTCTCATATAAATTTTATTAACTTTGCTTGGGTAGTTTTTGAGTTAGCTTTAATAATACGTATTTTTCTCACTTAGTCTATGTGGATGATGTTATATTTCCTGTCACAGTTATTTACATATAGCAGGTAGTGGTATTCGATTCGTATTTACACTGACATTTTACTATTATAATTTGACAAATGATTGACATTTTTAAAATTAATATAATAACTATGATGTATGTTCTTATTAGCTTATTATTTCATTTATGTAATTTTGCATGTTAGTTTTAGCGAATTGTTTTAGAATCTGTTAAAAAACCCGACCATCTGTAATGTATATAATTCTTGGAAATAAAATTTCATTTCATTTCGAATTTGTGTGTTTTATATCACAAATAAAAAGTGAAAAATAAAAACTTTACCAAAAAAAAAAAAAAGGATTGTGTGGTTTTATGAAACCACGGTAAAAGTGAAACTTTTAAGCGAACTAAAGGCGCCGCCATATTGGCCTTGGCTGCTCTGACGAGCGCCTTTCACTTTATCCCTACTCCGCGGCCGACCGTCACGCGACATGCAACACACAGACGAAAAAGTTTGAGACGATGTGATAAAAGTTTCACTTTTTTTGAAGAAGAAGGTTGTTTTTTTTAACTCCTTTACTACATAGTGTAAATTCCTCACTACTAAATAGCTACGAGTACATACAATCATAAATTACATTCCAAACCGCTGACCATTTTAGCTTATCTTCCAAAATGAATTGTCGGACTTCGAGGCAGGTTTATCTTTGCCAGTCTTCCTCAAACTTGTGCCAGCGAGAACGTTCCTCATACTATCAGACGGCAACTTGTTTGTAAGACATGTTCCACATGTTATTAGTTGAGAAACTTTGCTTGTAAGTAAGATAAATAGGGAGGTTCGTGTATTTGCGTTTACCTCGCGAAGTTTTGATTTAAAATGTAGGATCAAGTTACTTTCGTGAAGTTTTGTTGTTCCTGATTTTAACATTTCTATGGAGCCTTGTTTTTCAAGAGAACTCTTGAAACATACCCTGGTTTCAAAGGAAAAAGGTATTGCTCGTACGGAGAAGGTTGTTAATAACTTAATACTGTACTTACAAATTTTGTCTACAAAGAAAAATTACAGTATTTCTATCACGAACATACTCAATTATTTTTATGGAACCACGTTTCGCGTCGTCAAGTGTTTTTTGATTTTATCGGCTATCGTAATACTTGATACGAGGTGGACATAAAAAAACGTTTCGTACCAAGTTCTAATGTTATAAATATGAAAGTGAGTTTGTTTATTTGTTTGGCTTTCACGCTAAAACGGCTAAACAGATTTTGGATAAAATTTGGCACATGGGTAGACCATGACCTAGATTAGGACATAAGATACTTTTTATCCCGATTTTCCCACGGGATCGACACTTATGCGGGTGAAACCGCGGGGCGCAGTACTACCATAAATATGTTCGTCCCACTAATTCCATAACAAAGTCGATAGATAGTTTCATTATCTCACTTAAAAGGAAATGTGTCTACTTAAAATAAGTATGGTATAGTATAGTTTGTCATATAAATATTGTTATTATTAGGTTTTAACTAGATTAATTTATTATACATTTTTGTACAACTTCTTTATGCATGCGGAGTTAACCTGTAAGTGATTGTTGCACTGTTGCATACACGTTTTTGCATGCTACTCATAAGCATTATCCAGTGTAAACAATTTTTGGTGAACCTATAAATAAATAAATAAATAAATAGCAACACAACAACGCTCACTATAATATTTTGCACAATATTCGCTAAGGAGATTGTAACCATATTAGAAATCAATTTTGTTTTCGACTTGAACATTCCGTAATTTCAGCGACTTTCATTGAGTACTGAAAACAATTAATTCCATCGTTGATTCGACCTACATATTAAAGCTTTTAATTAAACCGCGTCTACCAATGAATATTTAAATTTTGTTTCAATCACATTGTGTTTTCACAAGGGATTCCAACTTTTGGGTGTGATTTTAGGGTAGGAGAGCTTTTTAGTTTAATGGGTAGTTGGGATTTATATCAGTGGATGGTCACTCATCTATTAAGTTAAGACCGTGGTAAGTGTAACTTAACTTAGTTTGTCATTGACGCTATTATGTATGCTTGCTATGGGTTGTTATTGAGTTGGTTAGTTAATTGATTCAGGCGTGAACTTGCGGAAATCCATTATAAAATACAATAGACGTGGATATATTTAGTAACCTGTTCCACTTAGCTATTTCTAAAGAGCCATAAAAACCCTGAAAGAAATCGACACGTGTTTCACCTCGCAACGAGTCATCCTCAGGATGACGATTGACTTGTCGCGAACTCGAACACGGCGTGTTGACACACCAAGCACTGAATGCAGACATCGTTGCGTTCAGCGCTTTACTAAATATATCCACGTCTATTGTATTTTATGATTATTACTTATATTTTAATACAAACTAGACGATACTAGGAACCTTGAAGCACGTCAAAACAAAACAATACACTTTACAACATGAAACAACACTGTATCCGATGTTTTCCGCCCGCTAACTTCAAGTTACCTAGATATTTGTTCGTTACTTGTTGCTTTTTGTATACAAAGTTGTTATGTTCTGACTTTGTAGAAATTCTGTGTTAAAATGAAAATTAAATAACTTTCTGTTTCTTATGTAGAAGAAGACTAAGTCATCACCGTTTTTTTTGGGTATCTGAAAAGGGGCATAGAATTGGCTCAATATTACACTTTGTTCAGTGATAATCTTCATTTCCTAATATTTTGTCTTTGGTTCTTTCGGTGTTACATAAAACCAATTATTGGAAGGTATTTTCGGTTGTGGACGATTAAATTTTTTTGGCTGACATAGAACTAAACTTTCTCGTTAAAAACACTTTTAATGACTTTAAAAGGTATCCATAGAGACACATAGGACAAACTGGTTTGAACCGTGAAACTCGTTTGATTTTTTTTGCACCACATAATGTCTACGTAGCATATGCCCATGTAGTTATAGTATGTAATAAATTGTAGATTGTAAATAGTAAATTTATCAGATAATGTCACTATATCAGTAACAGAGTTATTAACATTATTCATAATTAATAGTGGGATGTAACGACTTCTGTACTACATTATATTGGCTCCAGAGACTCCCGGAGTAGTTTATGAGTGAAATATTGCCAAGAATATTTGGCTCGTTTGTTACATATACATTGCATAAATTTCCTTTACACCCTGTAGGTGTAAGGGAAATTGATGCACAAACTGTTACTATGAATTCAGCACATGATTGTAGATACCCTGCATAAAAACGTTTCGTTGGTTATTAAAGAATCTAATAAATTTCAAAATTAAATATAAAATAAATAATCAGCAGTTACAATACTGCAATACTCGCACAGTCAAAATGTATGGAACAGCTGATTTATTAACAATTGATTTTTTTTACTAGTCGTAGGACAACGGATCTCACCTAGGCGCACTTCCTTGTGGGTAATTTTTTTCATCACCATTCCGGTGTCAAATGGTGACGAACAAACTTGATGAAAAAAGCTTGACTTGCTCATCTTGCATGCCATGTGTGTGTATACTCATGTTTTGGACAAATAAATGATCTTATCTTATCTTGGATCTCCAGATTCAAGTCAAGCTTTTTTCACCTTTGTTCTAAACAAGCTTTGTTCTAAAACCAAAAGTTCGAAAAAAATATTGGGGTATTTATAAACGTTGCGAATGAGGTGTGCATCCTTGGTGCACAGAGTACGGGCCAGCTCCTATAATATCTTAAAAATAATAGTAGTATTTAAAAATACTAGAAAAACACGCTTTTATAAAATCGTGCTTATGATCGTGTTCAAAGTCCATTACGTGGCCTTTCTCACAAGTGCAAACACGACTATGATACGATATTCCATCATGGAATGCCAGTGCCTATCTTCCGGCTTCATCATCAGACCTTGAAACTTATCGTGGTCAAAGTTCATTACAAGACTTTTCTAAGAAATCCAAAACAGCTATGATACGATTTTCCATCATGAAGTTCCAGTTCATATCTTCCGGCTGGAGCCGGACTACTACTACTACTGTCGAACTGATCTGATGATGGATCATCAGATCAGTTCGACAGTACCATATTATTGTATTGTCATCAGAACTACATACAGCTGCCAATTATCATTACGCTACGACCTTTGGAAGATGGTTAAATTAGTTACCTTAGATTCCATTACATAGTTAGTTACATACAGGTCGACCTAATAAAAGAGTGTTAATAATGATCGTTATTGGGCTCGATTGCATATACCTAATATGTCAATCACTGCAGTGCCATCTCCCATGGGGTGAAATAATTTCAAATTAGAATAAAATAAACTAACATAGTTCTTAAGTTTACTAACATAATGAGTCCTTGTAACTTAAATAAATAAATTTATATTATATTATTATTATAAACGTTGCTTAAAGTTAAGTAATGATTAGCGATTGTTTTAACCATACATTTTTGTCGTTTGAACATCACTAAAACTTTACGCAACGTTTATAAATAGAACCCAATATGACAATTACTAATCCAACGGCCTACTTTTTTATTTCAAAGAGTCTTTCAAACGAGTCTTCTTAAGTATCTGTTCCTCATAAAATATTTTAATAACAGTGATATCCAAATTCCAGTTAAATATGACGTTAATACACGACAAGCCAAATCTAAATCATTTCACGTGCCACGCAAAAATAACTTTTATGGCAGGCGTACCGCTTCTTTCACAATACCCAATTTACTAAACCAAATACCTGTAGACATTAGAGACTTAATGAATAGTAAAAACATAAAGCGTATAAGCTGAAGGAATATTATATCAACTCGATTATATTTAACTATTAATAGCGCGTTGATCAAATCTCAGGCCATGGCATACTAAGATAGACCCCAGAGGTCTAATTGTGTGCTTTTTTAAGTGTAAGGAATATGTAATTTATAAAATAAAGCGTTTCTTATTTCTACAAAGACTTTCAACAGGGTTAACATAAGCTTTGCGGTAGCTTATGTCAATCCAATACGCTACTACTAAGTTACAGCTGGTGATCAGCGATCACAAACTATTGTCATAGTTTTTCAAGTCTGTCTAAATTATAAGATGCCATTGTTTGTGAAGAGAAAATAAAAATGAATTGAATTTGAATTGAAGTTGAATTGAATGGAATTTGAATTGAATTTGAATGAATTTGAATCAAATTTAAATTGAATTTGAATTAAATTTGAATTGAATTTGAATTGAATTTGAATCGAATTTAAATTGAATACATTTTTGACTTTACCATTATCGGTATCGCTGATAGAATGTCACTTTGGAATTTCACTCAAGATTGTTGTAAACCAAGGAGTAGTCGAGTAAAGAGGTTATTGGCATTTGACCTTTACATATATTAATGGGCTTATTTTGGTAATTGATTAATGAAATATATGTTATTAGATATTCTGAGTTGATTCATTGATACATATTGAGGTTGGTTATTAATTGGTGAAATGTATATTGGATATTACATTTAGTTGATTGATTGATAAGATTGAAGTGTGTTTATCAAAATACTGCCTATCTGACCTCCACAACCCAGTTACTGGGTGATAAGATACCCCTTGGTAAGACTGGTTTTCAGACTTTTGGACTTCTGACTACCCATAACGACTGTCAATGATCTACAAATGATAACCGGGACCAACGGCTTAAGAGCGTTCATCTAAAAAGTTGGCAACGTTGCAAATAGCTGTCAAATATTTACCTGTTTTGATTAATTTGGCAATATTACTGTATGGAAATATGAAATATGGCTAACCAGTAAACTAGAATATGAACTTGACGCTGTAACCGTTTTAGGTGTAAAAAAGGCATTTGGAAAGTTTCCAAATAGTATTTTACATCTAAAACTAAATATTCGGTGTTACAATATTAATTATTGCATTTCATAATCAATATTTCAGTTCACTAGTTAGCCATATTTCCACATTAATCAAAACAGTGAAATATTTGACAGCTATTTGCAACGTTGCTCACTTTCTGTACAAGCGCATGCTTTCCGAGGCATGGAGGAGTCTCGATATGTAATGGATGGTCACCCATCTACGGGTCGACCTCGGCAAGCATAGCTCGGCCCATGCGGCTGTTATTATTTAGCCACGAGCCCCTGTGTGTGCTAAGATAAGCTGGTCTATTAAGGTGTTGAAAGTATCTATCTATTTGACATCTGCTACTATAGTCATGTGACTTTAGAAGTCATATAAATAAGGTTTAAATTGCAATGATTGACGAGCGTTCGTAAAATGCAATTATATTTAAGATTACTGCCGCGTAGATTATATACCTGCAGCAGCTTCAATCGATAGCTACATATACTTGCTCTGCGGGGGTTGTGCACCGCGATTAACTGTCATGTTGAGTTTAAACGCTTTTCCTTGTTGTCGATACTGGTTGTGTTACGTTATTAAAATTAAATTATAAATCATGTTTTTTTCCGACACAACAACCGCTTAGGTACTTATTATATTATTTTGTAGCAAAAATTCCTTTGTGTTATATGCAATGGTATTTATTGACAAACCGTAAAGATAAGAAGTAAGTTGTAGTAAGGAGGTTAAGATAACGTTGTTTAAGGCTTACTGCCAGACCTTCTACACGAGCAGCCTGTGGGCCAGCTACACGCGGAAAACAATGGACGCACTGAGGGTCCAATATAATAACAGCTTCAGAATGCTTTTGGGACTGCCGCGCTTTTGCAGTGCCTCTGGCATGTTCGCGCAGGCGCGTGTTCACGATTTCCACGCAATGTTGAGGAGAAAAACGGCATCGCTGCTAAAGAGAACGTGGTCAAGGCTTAACAGCATTCTGAAGATGTTAGTGGACCAATTTGACTCGCCGATAATGAATCACTTCATGCAGGTGTTGGTTAGGTAGGAGTGATTCATTACATTCGGTGAATATATGTAAATATTGTTTTATGAGTTTGTACTTAGTTATAATTGTAACACACTAACATGACTTTTTTTTTTTTTTGTATCTAACTAACTTACATATGGATCATTGTTGTCTAAGTCAACAAATAAATTTAATTTTAATTTTTTAAAGTATCTATTATTTTTAATACGGCAGCGGAGTTAATGCAAATCCCAAACATGTCAGATAGGAAACGCCGACCTCATCTAGTTTTAAAATATGATTGACGTGTAAAAGTATTTGTACAAACCTACTTACAGAAATAAAATCATTTATCATGACATAAAAAGTAATATTTTTTATTATGGTTCAACCCAAAATGGAGTCAGAACCGGTTTGCGAAAGATACAGTTTCCTTATACAATAAACCGGTTATTGGTACTGCTCTCATGCAGTAATATTCAAAGCAGACTATAGCAAATATTGCGGGTGGTTAGCAATAAACCGCTTCGCTCCAGTAGTAGGTAGGTGCATGTCATTTCAGCTCTATGATCCTAAGGGGAGCTGTCGTGAATTGAGTCTTGCAGTTACGTGTAGGTTCCACTTTCCGACCATTTTTAACGTAAAACGGGAAAATTTTGTGCTTTTATGCATTTTATACTTATTTTGATAGCATAAATAGGTTATTGATTTGATAAGAATTTATAAAAATGCAACACAGAAATACAGAGGAAGCATATTAGATGTAAGGGATGAATATAAATGTGAATAAGACGAAGGTCATGGTGTTTGATAGAGAAGAGAATGTGTCAGAATGCGATGTGAAAATAAATGATGAGAGTGTGAAGCAAATAAATGAGTTTGTATTGTGAAGGTTTTAATATGAGATGGAACCTCATATATATCACAGGCTGGCATGAAACCTTTAGTGTTCCGAATAATCTGTCAAAATATATTTAAATAGGATTCGTGAGGGTTTTCTTTTGTTGAAGAAAATAGATAGTAGTCAGCATCAGGCCTTCGCCCCCGTATGTCTTTATATTTATAATTTAAAATATAGTCTCTGCTCTTCAAAAGTGTTTTAATTTATATACACTACACGATTCCAAAGTACCGCAGCCAAGCGTGGTGCTTACAGTATATTTGGGGAGTCTGTTCACAAGAGATGCAAAGATTGATGAAGATGTGGAAAGGAGAGTGAATGCGGGAATTAAAGTGAATGGTCCTGTACATGCCATGTCCAATAAGGTTCGACTGGCTGTTCACAATGGTGTGTCTGTGAGGGGACGCCCTAGAAGGTCATACATATTATATTGACTTTATTGGTGATGTTCTTCAGAAAGGTCAGGTGTGAAGTACTCCCAAACGTGTATCACCAGATGTATGAACGTAAACGAAGCAAAAGGAGTATGTAATGATCGTAGCAGGTGGCGTTTTGTATTTTCTGTCTACTCTCATAGAAAGAAGGCGTGAGTTTATGCCATTATTATTATTGTTCCATTAGCTACGTTACTATTAAGGAAATGACGTTAGAAACAAACAATAAGAAAGTAGCCTTAGCCCAGTAACTTTATTTTTAACTCTCGGTATTGAGCCGAGCATTCAGAATCCAACAGAGCACATTCGAGCGCGTCAAGAAAACGTACTGTTGGATTTTAACTCTCGGCTCTAAAGAGAGCGTCGAAAATGCAGTGCGTTGAAAAAATATCGCCGTGAAAAAAAAGCACCCGTGCTAC
The DNA here is from genome assembly GCA_949152395.1 of Agrochola litura. Lineage (NCBI taxonomy): Eukaryota > Metazoa > Arthropoda > Insecta > Lepidoptera > Noctuidae > Agrochola > Agrochola litura. Next base: position 19,878,806 of record OX424508.1, on the reverse strand, counting down.
CTGGGCTTATGCGTACTTAACCTTGCTCCTCATATAGTCTCTCTTCTCCAGATACAAACAAAAACTTGAAGGTTTTGCTGAGTTCCAATCAAAATAAGCTATTCATTCATAAAACATCAAAAAATTACCATCTTGAAATCAAACTTTGATCAAACAAACGCTTATTTCAGAACAATTCTTACACAATTGTATTATGGACAAGTCGTAGAGCTGACTTAATACTACATAGTACCCACATTAAATCTACTTGTAACTTAATTGAAAATTGTCTGGATTCCCGGAACTCGTCTTGATTGAGTTTGTTAAGAACAGCTGGCCTTTTGAATGTTTCATAGATAACAAGAAGAGCCGAATGGCCTCGTGTTCAATATTTAATATTTTCACAAACGTCTATTATTTCTTCTGAAGAAAGAACAATGTCTTTTATTTCTCTAAATTACTGTTACCCGCTGTTTCATCTCCATCTTTGAAATTATTATTTATGTAATCTTGAGCATGATCCTATCTGTGTGCCTAATTTTATTCGAATTCGTTCAAATAAATAATAAAATAAATATTATTGAATTGGATGGTTACAAGGTCAAAAGCTAAAATTGAGGAGTGCATAATTGAACAAGAGTATGAGGCTGTTGAAGATCTTCTTACCTGGATCTGTTGATTCTATTACATAGTTTTCTTCACGACGGCACCACCCCCCGCTCATCTCCACGCACACACCTACACTCAATACTTGTTACAAATGCACACAATACTCACTACATTAGGTACACGACACCACACAACACGCACACACACCCTCACACACACAAACACACCCCCACACAACTACTATTTATGTATAAATACATACATCACCAACCACCAAATCACACTAACATACACATCTGCACTTACCAACGTCTTATTATTATTTTTTCTTTCTTTTCATTTGTACATAACCTTATCTTTGACAATTCTCTAACTGCTCACAACAATCGCTCGACCTTAGTAATCTACGCGAAGACACTGCCGCCCAAGATACAGGATTTTCCTAAATTGGGGGCAGGATACATATTCTTCATGGACTTTCAACATCACTTTTGTATAATTATACTTAAGTTTGCTTACCTTTCTCTATAGCTATCTATTGTATTGTCAAAGTGTATGTTTTTTGTGAATAAAGAATTTATTTATTTATTTAAATATAATATACAATATTTTTTCCCAATTTTATCTCATTGTTAATATCTAGTAGGATGGGGTTGGATAGAGATTTTGTGCCAAAGGCAAATAAAACCTTGATCGTTCTAGGCTGGCAACATCATTTCACGCCATGATATTCTACGTCTCCCTAAAAAAATAATTTATACTGAAATATCATACTTACCTCCACATTATGCCAAGAAAACAATCTTAGTCTCACATTCCCATTAACCAAGATGAATCTTCATAAATATTGATAACATCGTTACGCAACGCGTCACAACGTTTCGCGTTACTAACGCGAACGCGAAAGTTAACGTTAAGAACTGCCAAATCACGCTTCCTAAAAACAGCTTGACGTCAGAAACACGGCTGGGTGATTAAAATGTAACTTTATATCATAATGTCACTAGAGCTTGCAAACAAGAGCATCCGACTTGGTAAGGCTGGTATTACGTTCATAAGCGGTAGCATAGGCGGAAAAGGTCTGATCCTGGGCTAAGCTCATCAGATTATTGGTGACTCGTAGTAAGTAGTAGCGAATAGGGTATTAGTAATCTCATAAGGTCTCACCAATCCTGCTGAGAATGGTAACGGAAATAATTATTTTATCAAGACATTATATAAGATAATTACCATTAATACGAGAAAGATCAGTGATTGTGATGGGAAGCGTAATGTGGGTGAATATAAACGTTACTATGCCAATAATACATAACAAATTGTTATAAACTCATGTTTTCTGGGCAATAAATATGGAGACTTGTTTTTTTGGAAAATTTCTAGGAATGTAAGTTACTCATATTTAGCATTCCTGTTAAACTCTCCACCGAAATGCATAATATTCGTCCTAGTTAAGAAGTCACTGGTGCCGATTCCCTTGTTCACAAACTAAACTAAATTTAAGTTCAGTGCATCTTTTTCTTTCTATTTCATTAAGAAAAGGACAGAAGATAAATTTTAGTTTAGTCCTGTCAAATTAATCAGAACCTGTCACTACTCCATACAAGTTTAGACGTGATTAAAAACTTGCCAACTAAAATTACGTCAATTTACGTCAAGCGCTGATTAATTTGACAGGACTAAACTAAAATTTATCTTCTGTCCTTTTCTTAATGAAATAGAAAGAAAAAGATGCACTGAACTTAAATTTAGTTTAGTTTGTGAACAAGGGAATCGGCACCAATATACTATTGTATAGATCCTAAGTTCTTCTAACTGAACAGACAGTTGTGCTGCTGGGAAAATTGTTGCGCCACCTCTTCTTCCCAGCTAAAGCACTAGGAAGTGGTGAAGAGCGGGCGTTTTGGGGGACAAATGGAACTCGAAATGACATTTTGTCCGCGCATTAACAAAATCGGTTCAGTCCAACTCTAAATCATTACCGCAAAAAGCAAGGAGCGGTGGCTATATTTGAGTAGCGCTAATTGAGGCTCGCAGCCGCTGAGCAAACATCACGACAGCGGGACAACTCACACCGGCTAATTTTAGTAATAGCCGCCCCGCACGTACGGAGAGAAGAGCTTTCCAAGTCATTTGGATAATGGTAAAAGTCCATTGAGCTTAAAATGTCGCTCAAAGCTCATCTTGTTTTATTTTTTATAAAGTTAATTGTAGGTAAGTGGAATTAATTAGTGAGTTTTTAAATGAAAGTTAAGACTAATAGACGCTCATTAAACGAGTGGAATGGATATATAAAAAAAACCGTTTCGCAGGGAATATTTTTTTAGAAATAAATACATTTTATTTGTGATTAGTCCGAATAGAGCAAAATAAATGTTTCTTGATATTTTTAGGGTTCCGTAACTCAAAAGTAAAAAACGGAACCCTTTTAGGATCACTCGTGTGTCTGTCTGTCCGTCTGTAACAGCAAATTTGCTCCGAACCCAATAGACCGATTAAGGTGAAATTTGGCAAACACGGACGTGTAACGTAAATAAATGAATTTTGAATATGGGTCACTTTTGGGGGACGGATAAGAAAAAAAAAAAGTTTTACCGACAGTGTATGTACCGTGTGACATATCAAATTAAAGGACTTATTGTGAGGAACATAGTTTTTTATAATTTTAAAATAAACAGAAAGTAGATGAAAATTTACCATTCCCCGCCCTATCTCCGAAACAGCAGAGCCAAAAATTTTGAAAAAAAAACAGAGAATGTTTCTTCACTCATAGATTACAGTAAAACCTATAAGAAGTCTATGGTCTTAAAAAAACATGGTAAATTTCTCAATATTGTGCGAACAAACTTATATTTGCAGTTGGCATGTATCGGAGAACATGTATTTCAACTACAGTGTTAAGTTTGTATTTGGGATAAATTCATCCTAACTACGGAACCCTTCATTGTGCGTATTCCGACACGCACTTGGCCGGTTTTTTTTTCATTTTGGTTTACATAGAAAAATCTATTGACACATAAAAAAATCAGAGGTGTCGTGGGAGTCTCGGTTGGTACGAAGTTCCTTTCGCTTTTGTATACTTTTGTTAAATCGCCCATAACTTTTTTTCTTATTAACCTTTTTTGGGTCTGTTTTTCTTACGTTAGAATTTTTTCATATTCACCATTCGATAGAGCGAAAAATTCTGAACAAAACTGTATACTCAACTCATTTTGGGTATTTTGTCCCTTACCTCAATTGAACCTATGGTCGACGATATTATACTATGACAATACCTTTTTTATCATTGCGGGGACCGATGGTAAGTGATGATCAGGCCGCAGGTGGAAGCGAGCTTCACGCGGAATTCTCAACCACAGAGGAATTGGCTATCTTATCTCTAACTGCCGAAACATAACAATGCTTTTAACATTGTTGTTATGTCGGTAGACTTAGATAAGATGGTGATAGCTAGCCAGGAGGACTTAGAACAAGCCTTATCACTTACCAAACCGAGCAGAAAATGTTGCTCCTACTCGGAATCGAACCAGGGACTTCTGGATTTGAGATAGGTGGTCTAACTACTAGAACACAGAGGTTAAAGTAAAATAATACGTATGGCTCTGTGACACAAAATGGCCTACAGCAGCTTTGTCACAATCAACAATCCCAGTGACATCTTAAGAAACATTTAGCAATATTACATCATCATTGGCATCATTTCAGCCGAAAGACGTCCACTGCTAGATATAGACCTCCTCCAAGCACCGCCACTTCGACCGATTTTGTGCTTTCCGCATCCAATTTTTGTGCTTTCACAAGGTCATCGATCCATCTTGTGGGAGGCCTTCCAACGCTCTATCTTCCGGTACGCGGTCGCCACTCCAGAACCTTTCAGCCCCATCGGGCATCCGTCCTGCGAGCAATGTGCCCTGCCCATTGCCACTTAAGAGGGCCCTTCCCGATCCATCTATCGTCAACGCGAGCATGGTCGAAAAGCATGTTGTTTCATCTAGCGCAAGTGAGAACTGCTAACAAGCAAGTGAGAACGCGATAACATTGTACGAAAAATAGTGTGCGGAAACTTGTTTCAGGAAATACGTTTTTTTGAGTAAGCTTTACCAGTTTGTAAAATAAATGTTTGTTATTTAGAATCTCCATTACATGTGCAAGGTTTCTATGCAGATGTTTTCTTTACTTTTGCAATTTATGAATACATTATGAACGGCCAAAGTTCAGGTAAAAATTGTGCAAAAATGCAGATTTTCGGAGGCTTGTACTGAATTTATTACTCGAAATTTTAATTTTTTGGTTTCATAGAAACCTAGAAATAGGGCACAAGTCACCTATTAGTTTAAAATTTTCAAAGAAAGATGTGTTACGACGCCATAATGACTTACGAGCGTTTGTATGAAAAGTATGACGGGTTGGCCGCTCTTAAGTTTGGCAATTCTTCGGGTTATGTCGGTTACCTGGGTTACCTTGGTTCTTCTGCAGATCTCTTCATTTCTAATTCGATCGTGTAGGGAAACTCGGGAAACTACAATATTAATCACACCTACACTAACACAAATTTATACAATGAAAACGAATCCATCTGGAAACAATATATAAGCAATCTAACGGAGAAAGTTAAACAACCGACTATTTTCCTTCCATTTCTCTTTTCACTTAAACAGAGGGTATTTGCCTAAAGAATTATTATTAGCTAAGACTACGTCACTATTTATTCCCGGGAGGTATAATATTACATAATTTTTTGTTTAGTAAAGTAAATGAATAAATCTTTGTCTTTGTAGATAGAGTAAGTAAAAGAATAGACGTTGATATATTTAGTAACCTATTTTGCTTAACAATTTCTAAAGAGTCATAAAAAACCCTGTAAGAAATCGACACGTGTTTCACTCTCAACGAGGCATCCTCAGGATGACGATTATAAAAAAAAAAAAAAATAATAAAAATAAAATTTATTGTGTCAAATAATTGGTCTTACAAATTGTTGTGTTTGGAATCTTCTTTTAGACAAATAATGCCTGTAGTAGAAGACTCCGCCCCTCCCTATTTTGTATAGCATGATAGTTAACACAATATTTTTAAAATGTAAAAGAATATTAAGTCTAGGCCACCCAAAATAAGAAATTAAAAGAAGAAAAAATTAAAGAGTATACTTAAAGGTTGAGAGTGTGCGCGTATATGTTGTATGTTTGTGTGTGTGAGTAAGGGTGTGTGTGTGTGTGTATGGGCGTGTCTGTCAGAGTAAGTGGGTGTGTGTGTCTGTGAGTATGTGAATAATTCCGTGTTATAACAATGCTTCTGTGTCTTCATACGTAAGTGGTTTTATCCACTTAATTAGTGTTTTTTTACAGTCGTATTTATTTTTCGAGTGTATATTTATCTTTTTATTTATTCTATTATACAATTGAGCTGATCGTTTACGATATTGATTACATGCAAATTTGGTCTTAGTTGATGGTATATCAGCTATGCTGAACTTCCTTCTTTTCGGGGTAATACCCACATTGAGGGGCAAAGACTTATGCTTTTTTAATATTGTTTGGACTATGTACAGTAAGCGCTCAAAAGTGCATGAGCACGCTAAGAGTCGTATTGCTGTGAACACGCGGTATAGCTCGTACATTTGTATGTGTAAGCAACACGATACACACACCACAGATAACGCAGTTACACGAAACAACAATATATTTCCGTCGCTTTAAACATGCTAGCACACACGCACTATGCGCGTGAACTTGACCAGTTAATGGCATTGCTAAAATTCGATAGTTACTTAACAAACGCAGATAGCAGAAAGCGTTAAGCGTTGGTATGGAATTCAATCTGCCTCAGGTTCTAATCTCGTGAAACACAGTGCGGTTTTTTGCAAATATTATTATTTTTGTTTTCGATAATAATATTTTTTAAATATTGCTGCTTTTTTATGTTGTTATTGCAATAAAGGTTTTAGAATAAAAAATGCGTGATATATGGATAACAAAATTAAAAAATATATGTTTATTCGTTATATTTATTTTACATAAGTTAATAAACTGCTACAATTATTTATCATTACTTCAGCTGAATAAGATGTGAAATAGATGTCAAGAAACTTAGAAGCAGTTTGTATTATTTTGACATATTTAAATTATGAAATATTTTAAATTTTTAATGGATTTTTTCACCATAAATATTAAGCTTTGATCATGGTCGAAGTAATTAAGTAATAAATAAGAATATTAGACTACTTAAAATGTAAAAAACTACTTACAGAATAGGTAATTTTAAGGTTAAATATGGGCAGTTTGTTTATATTTTATTTGTATTAATTATTTTACATTTTATTTGACTTTAGTAAATATTGGTTGTTATTGAGGTTAAAGCTTAAGTATTCATTTTCTTTACGAAAAGAAGATTGAAACTAAACCTCAAATTTTTATCCTAAAATAATACTATTACTAAAACAATATTAAACAATTTCGGTATATCTGCAAGAAATACGACAAACACCCTATTGAAACGTGCTTAAAAAATTCGTTACCATAAATTCATGCAATAACGAATCTGTTGTTTATTAAGTTGGTACGGTCAATATTTTAAGGTCAAAAACGGTTTTCTAGCTGGTCTTCAATGATGCAAGCCTTCAGAGTGCACGGCGAACGGTTCATTATGACGTGTTTTTAATCATTCAGCAAAATGTCTCGTTGGTATGAAACCATTTGTTTCATTCACCATTTGACGTCGCTGCTACTCGATAATAAGCCCCTTCCTCATATCTCTTAACCCTCACAGTATTTCTCTAGAACAAAGAAAAACATTGTTTTTATTACACATAATACCTTATTATTTATTATTCACTAATCGAATTAAACCTCACAATGAATTTAAAACTTTAAAGGCATCTTCTGTCTCAACAATACCTCTGTTCTATCAACAATACCCTTGATTAAGATTTATGTTTAGTAAAATATGAAATATATTAATGATAACACTCACACTTAGTCCGGTTTCATTAGATATTCACTTCACTTTTACGCAGCGCAATAATATTCTCTGATCTGATCTGATCTCTTCAATATATTTTATGCCTGCTTTTTGATAATAATAACCACAACACTGCGCTAAATACTCGTCACCAATATTATCCACGAACCAAAAAAGTTCTATTAATTGAATACTCGTAACAAACTGCATCTACCCCACAGAAATCGAAATAATTTACTTAGTTTTTTGTGGTCTACCTGCTAAACTTTAATATTTATGTGAACAAGACGAATGAAACTAAAAACGAATGATGATTATTGAACTAGTCATTGGTTGCAGACAAAGTGAGTGTGTGTGTGTAATGTGCGTGTCTACAGTATTGTAACAACTTATAGAAGAAGGTCGTAAGTCAAACCGAAGCGTCAGTCTATTGCTTTGTGAGATTGCTCATGGACTTTTGGTCGGCACTGTACAGCTTTCTGACAGAGAGTACATCACTAATGTGATAAAGGTCTACAGTAGGGAATCTAAGTCTTTTAAAATGCATAATCTTTAGGAGTGCGCGTTGTGCTCGTTCTAGTTGTATCAATTTGGTTTTTGCTGTACCTCCCCAAACCGGAATACAGTATCTGAGCACAGATTGTACAAGTGCAAGGTAAACTTGAGTGAGTAAATTTTTAGGCGGGCAGTTTTTGTTTGCTTTTACCATTGGCGCAACATGTCTTAGGGTTTTGAACAACCAACTTAACTTTCTAATTCTGGCGGTAACTTGTTCTACATGAGGGTACCAGGATAGCCTATTATCCACTACTACACCCAAATACTTAATTTCGGTAACTTTTCGAATACTTGGGCAGTTACAATTAATGCCGTATTCACCCTTACAAGTATGTATAACGATACCAAAATTATCAGGTGGCTCATTACGCTTAGAAATGCTAAAAGATATGAAATTAGTTTTGGAGGCATTTAAAGTTAGGAGGTTGAATTTTAGCCAATCAGCGACACGAGATATACCTGTCTCAGCATGATGCTTGACATCGTGCCAAGAGCTCCCATAGAAGACTACGGCTGTATCATCGGCGTAGGAGAAAACTTTAGCATTGGGTATAATCATACTGCAGAGGTCATTTGTATATATTAAAAAAGGGTTGGACCCAATACACTCCCCTGAGGGACTCCGTACAATACAGCCGCGTAGCCACTGATGTGCTGGCCAATCTTCACACTTTGTGTCCTGTTTGAAAGGTAGTCCTTTAAAAGGTCAAGAGCTATTCCCCGAATACCAATCTTTTCCAGTTTGTTCACAAGGATAGTGGTAGAGACGGTATCAAACGCCTTTTTGAGGTCTAAAAAGACAGTGAGGCACTTTTGTCCATTATCTAGATGTTTGGTTATTAGAGAGGATAGAGCACTAACAGCATCTTCCGTAGATATATTTCTTCTGAAGCCGTATTGCGAGTCGGATAATATGTTAAATGTGCTCAGATAAATTAGCAGTCTAGTATTTATTAGTTTTTCAATAATTTTTGATAAAGCAGTTAAGACTGAAATTGGTCTATAATTACTGATATCGTCTCTATCTCCACCCTTGTGCACTGGCGTGATTATAGCTTCTTTTAACGGGGCCGGGAAAATTCCTTTCGAGAAGCACAGATTTGCAAGGTGTGTGATGATGGGGACCACTACAATGCTGGTGTGTTTTAAAAACTTTGTGGATATGTTATCCTAGCCCAAAGCGCCGTCGGACCTAAGATTCATTAGAGTTCTATGTACCTCATCACAGTCAGTTTCGAGAAGCACAAAAGAATTAGCTTGTGTGAGTGCATCACTGAGTGGAATAGGGCAATTCGTAGTTTCAGGTTGAATTTGCTGAGCTAGCTTACAGCCTATATTAGCAAAATAATTATTGATGAAATTTATAGATTCAGAGGGGGATGACTTTAAGTTTAGCAATTCTGTATTTTGATTATCTGTTTTATTAGTATATGTTATAGATTTAATATTTTTCCACAGTTGTTTTGAATTTTTTATTGAATTTGAAAGAAGCTCTTTTTCGTATTTTCTTTTTAACCTTTTTAGTAAATTGTTACAATAATTTCTATATCGTGTGTAAGTTATTTTTAGTATTACATTATCTGGGTCAAGACGAAGCTTCCTTTGAAGTTTATTACGATTCTGTATGCAGCGCAAGATACCTGTAGTGATCCATGGCTTGATAATGCGTTTGCTACTAGGAATATTGATAGTAGTAATGTTAGAGTTAATAGTATCGGTAAGAGATTGCAACAAGAGTTTACATAAATAATCTGGATCATTACAAAAAAGCAAATCGCTTATGCTCTTTTCTTGCAAATGTGTTAGAGCCTGTTCATAGTTAAGTAAAGTAGTCGTTTTAGGAATAGCCTGTTTATATTTTTGCTTAGACAGTACTAGAAGCGTTGTGAAATGATCTATGATGGAAGAGTGTAGGATAGCAATGGTAGCGGAAAACTTTTTCTTATTTATTTTTAACATAAAGTGATCTAGGCATGTTTTGTCTCTAGTCGGTAACAAATGCCCAGGCAGAATACCATGAAGAGATAGCATATTGAGATAGTTTGTTCTATTTCTTTGTTCATGAGACTGCTCGGTCGGCTTCGTTATAATATTGATATTAATGTCACCCGCAATAACAATACTTTTTTGTGACGTTATGGATTCTAGATGTGTACTTAGTGAGTCTATGAAACTGTCAGTATTTGTATTTGATGGAGATCGATAGATACATAGGATAGTGTTATTTAATACGTCCAGCTGAAGGCAAGAGGCTTGTGATAGTGATATTTCCTTAACCCGGGGTTTTAGTGTATTTTTAACATAAACTACGACTCCATCATTTTGGTTCAGCTGCCGTGTAGTCATGTACGACTGGTAGTTACTTAACTGTGGAATAGGTTTATTTGTGCTCAACCTGCACTCTGTTAAAATAATGATATCCACTTCAAATTTAATTATAGATAATGTCAACAAGAAATCATCAAAATTACAATATATGCTTCTTATGTTTTGAGATAAAATGGTTAAGTCCTTTTTGTTTACATAAATGTGTTTACTGAGCTCTACGCAGTCAGATTCAATAGCTCGTGCAATCTCTATTTTATCTATCTCAGTAATATTTTGTAATGAATCAGTCATTTCAAGGGAATGCAAGCGTACAACGTCAATTCAGAGCGCATGTGTCCAATGTTATTAACCATGCCATACTTAGGATTAGAAGCAAATATTATACTTTCTGAGAGATCTTGACCTCTTGTTTTTTTTATATGTTTAGTGTACAATATGGTATTTAGAGTATAGAAGTGTACGTGATACGTGTAAGTAGTGTATATGCATTGTGTGGAAGGTGAAAGAGTGTCGTATGGATGTATATTGTGAGTATATGTCTGCATATATGAATTGTATGTGTGACAGTGAGATATAAAGATGTTAGACAACAATACATCAAACATATTTTTAACTAGAACAACTACTTTAGCAAATAGCGCAAATACAATACAAAAATACAGGCACCCTATATAGAAAGAACAGTTATGTATTTTAACGAAACAAGATAAGACTGGTGCGCTTGCATTATATAGTACATGAAAAAAATAGTAATAATAGCTATAATTTACACATAGTCATTTAGCTAGTGTTAGTTTGTGGACTTGCTCCTCACTTTTAATAATGATAGTTGGTGCTTGATCCTCCTTTTTTACATACACGTTGCCATATGAAGTCCAGCAGTACTTATAGGATCCAGATTTAACTAAGTCTCGTGCCAGAAAGTGCAGACGGGAACCCTTGGAAGTCAGATGCTCTGATAAGAATACGGGGTCATCTTCTTGTGTTTTAAAGCCAAGATGCTTGCAACATAGTTTGGATTTGTGTTTTATATTAAAAACCTTAGCTGTTTTCATAATTTCAGCTTTCAGAAGGGTGGAACCCGTTTCCACAACTATAGGGGATCTTTGTTGTTCCAAGTTTCTACCGCGCACTCTGTAAATGTCCTTGATGTCATGTCTGTTGACGTTACAGCCAATAGTTTGGGATAAAAATAAGGTCATTGCTATAAGATCTTCTTTTGTTTCATTATTTGTCCTCGGAACGTTTTTTATAACAAAGTTAGTTTTTCTACTTCCAATTTGCATCTCCTCTATTTTATTCTCTAATATAGCTATATTTTTTTTATCGTCTCTGGCTTGGTTTTCCAACTGAATAATTTTCTGTTTGTATTCCTCATTTTGTGCAGTAAGAGATGCGATCGAGTTTTCTATGTTACAATTAGATTGTTGAATTTCCTTTAGAGTTGAAGTTATTTTCATCATTTCACTCCCATGGTTAGTTGCAAGAAGTGTCATCATCTTCTTCCTTTCCTCTTTAAATTCATTTAATTGATCAGTAAAACTATCGTCCATGGCCTCTCTGCTTCTCTTCATTCTTCTAGATACATAGTTTGTCGGTGTTATATTTCCACTGCCTACCAGATTAATATCTGTGTCCGACGCAGACTTGTTAAGATTGACTTGTCGCGAATCTGAACACAAAATAGATAGAATGAGGTTGAGATAAACCTTGGAAGAGCCTGCCCGGAGCCTGATCCTGATAGAGTAAGTCTCGTGGATGTCAGATGAAGGATTTCAGTACGATAGGCAAAGTTGCCACGTGTAAAAGGAAAATTGAGTTGGAAAGAAAAATGTGTGAACATCGTTGAAGATAATCTTGGAAAAGTAAACAAGTAAATCCACTACTGTTATTATGAAGGTTAAATGATCGTAAAAATGTTCGTATTTTCTCACTTACAAAGCTTACTAAGTGTAACATGTTTCGAGTGAATTCACGTCAATAGTGCAGCAGTTGAGGAGCTCGTGGCTAAGTAATAACAGCCGCACGGGACGATTCATCCGGTTAAGCTACGCTTGCCGGGTTGGTCAGTGGATGGTTGACCATCTTTACATACCGAGATTCCTCCGTGCCTCGGAAAACACGTTAAGCCGTTGGTCCCGGCTGTCATTCGTGGATTTTTGACAGTCGTTATAGGTCGTCAGAAGCTTGAGAGTCTGACAACCAGTCTTACCAAGGGGTATCGTCTTACCCAGTTAATGGATTGTGGAGGTCAGATAGGCAGTCGCTCCATGTAAAATACTGGTATTCAGCTGCATTCGGTTAGACTGGAAGCCGACTCCAATATAGTTGGGAAAAGGCTAGGCAGATTGATTGAGTGCAGTAGTTGGAATCTCACTGTCACGTTCACTAACGTTGTTATATTTCTATCTGACAGCGGCGGAGGTCCACAGGAGTATTTCTTTGGCTCAGTTCTATTAAAAAAAAAAAAAAAAAACGAAGCCATAAATACTGGCAAGCTAAACAAGACCAAGCTTTTTTTGTGACCCTAAGTTGACACTTAATTTTTATGCTTCTCGAGTCATAAATCACAGAAACAAGAACCAAATTTATCTTCATTTCGAAGAAGCGTAGCATTAAATTTAGTTTAGATAAATAAATATGTCAGAAACCGGAGGTTATCGTTCGTGAAGACGGAGACACAAAGCGGAAATAGTCTTAAGATATGAACGAATCATGTGTAGCATTTGTATGGTATTTTAATATCCTGAAGATATTAATGCGAGTGTGTGTGTCCATGTGTGTGTATGTTTGTGTATTAAGGATTATTTCGCTGAGATTTCGTGTTCTTTAAAGTTCAAGGTAAAATATGGGTCGTTTATTTGTAACATGTTGACCTAAGGGAATTTGTGCGTAAAGATGTTGTAAATTATGTTGTGGTAAATGTCATGTGCTATTAATAAACAAGGTTTATGCGAGGTCCAGATGGAAAACATTTTTTTTATTACCAATATCGGAAGGTATAACTTTGAAAGAAATTCGGGGTGATTAAAAAAGTAATTTTCTTTTTTTTATTAAAGACGGAGGAGGTTGTGAATCTTGCGTTTTTTTTTTGGAAGTTTAAATCTAAATAACTTCTTTAAGTGAATTACGCGCCAGTGATACGCGCTGCTACGTTGCTGTAGCCAGTGCCTTCACTGCTCGCTGTTGTAGCGCGTAGTAGTCTGCTACGACGTAGCTGGCATTGTGATACGAAAGCGTTGGCCGGAATTTTCTTTTGAAAACTCATTTGACTGTGAGATTCCAAATAACATTAATTTTATCTTTTACGTCATCGCTATACTTTATTCACAAAAACGTCAATTTCTAGCCATTTCTGTTGTCACATATAAAAAAATACTTAGCCATTTTATTTTTATTACAACCCAAGAATTACGTCAAAAAGTGAAATGATTGATGAAAACGATTTCACGTCTTTTCTCATATATAGGTTTCGGTGGTATCAATAAAATACGTTTTGATACCTACTAAAGTAACGTTAAAATAATAAGTTATTGGATTTATGAGCAACTGTTACGTTAAGAAAGTTTTTCGAAGAAAATTTCAACATTACGTGGTTCGAATATTCTTGGGGGGTTTATTTCAACATTATTCAACAGGTGAAAGGTGAAAAGGTTTTTCTGAGCAAGATTGCCATGTTAATAGGTAGAATGACAGCTCGTTGTCTATCTATGCATGTCATAATTTGTGATACTTGTTTAAGACACAAATAAATTATTATATATATTTAAATATTTAGTAGATAAAAAAGCTTGGGATTGAGCTGCTCGCTCTGCTAAGCCTTGTGATAAAACTATAAAACTTGACATTTTGATTATTATGTAAAATCATCAAAATATACCAGTTTTATATACACATTGACATTGTTGAAAATTATATTCTAAATGACATGATTACTTTGTAAAGTATTATATTATTTTAATTATTGTGAATGTGAGGACTTTGTAGATATTATTATTGTTTTTATTTCTCAGCTAGTTTTAATGATGGTCTGGCAGTTTGAGTAGCTTATGCGGCCTACCCACGGGGCCTACCCAAATGTCCTTTCTTTGGTATTGTTCGTCGAGTTGAGCTCCTTAAGTTCTGAGTTGAGCTCCACGATTACTGACAAATACTTGCACTAACTGGACAGGTCCACTCAAATCTGTGTGGTTCTTTCCTCAAAAGACCATTTCAGACACTAATCTACATGGTCCTCATATGGCCTGACCAAGATTATGTTTGCAATTTAAAAGAGACTGCGATCTCTGAGTTTGTTTCGGCTTTTCTTCTCAAAGTAGTCAGATAGGAAACGCCGAACTCATCTAGCTTATTTTTAATTTCACACTTTAGCGAGAGAATTCGTGGTTTTACAAAAATGGTGTAAATACACTGTTTAAAAAGAAAATAAACAATTTTCCGATAAAGCCAAGCTTATCAGACATCTTGTTCATGCCAGTGTATAAGCATATAGAAGAAAATTGCCTAATTTAATATTTTTTGTCAAGGATGGCATGTCTTAAGTGACTGCTATTGTCAGGCCGACGAAAATACAATTCCACACACACATACATTATAAGTCCTAAGGCTTATTCAATTTAATTTGCGTATGATTTCTACGATAACATTAAGCCTGCTTAGTTGTCTTGTGATTCTAATATTCAAAGCCTAATAGATTTTTAGGGTTCCGTACGTCAAAAGTAATTCAAAAGTAATTTTACTTTGTTTTTTTTTTATTGTTTTTTTTATTAATGTTTTTAATGAAGGTGTTTAGTTAAATTTGTGATTTCCTGTGCGAGTCTCAATAAATACTTTTTCTTTCTTTGAAAAGGAAAAAACGGAACCCTTATAGGTTCACTCATTTGTCTGTCTGTCCGTCTGTTACAGTCAATTTGATCCGAATGTAATGGACCGATTAAGTTGTACATATGTATTTCTGTGACTCAAGCACGAACGTGTGACGTAAATGAATTTTCACTTTGGGAGGCAAATAAGAAAAAATAGTTTTACATACTACGAGTATACCGTGTGACATAACAAATGAATGAATGTTGCAAGGATTTCAAATATATTTTATTTATAATTTTAAAATAAACACATTTAAAGATATTTAAGAAAATAGATGAACATTTACCATTCCCCCCTTATCTCCAAAACTACTAAGCCTAAAATTTTTAAAAAAATACTGAGAATGGTTTTTTACCCATAGATAACAGAAAAATCTTTAAGAAAGTCTATGGTCTTCAAATAACATGGTAAATTTCTCAATATTTTGCGTACAAACTTACATTTGCAGTTGGAAAACATGTTTTTCAACTACAATATTAAGTTTGTATTTGGGATAAATTCATCCCAACTACGGAACCCTTCATTGTGCGTGGTCCGACACGCACCAGGCCAGTTTTTTTTATTAAATTAATAATTTTCCATATCGAAAAACAAGCTATTATCATTTTCAATCGTAATTTCATTTCTTTAAGAACTTAAATGTTTATCCAAGTGCTGATAAGTGCTGATCTGTTTTAGTAGCTTGAGTTAATTATAATGAAGTTTGGTTTCATTAAATTGGGCACCATGCATTGAACTTGTGTATACAATAATATGTAGGTACGGCCGATGTACAGTACCGACCAAAAGTCCATGAGCAATCTCACAAACCAATAGACTGACGCTTCGGTTTGACTTACGACCTTCTTCTATAAGTTGTTACAATACTGTAGACACGCACATTACACACACACACTCACTTTGTCTGCAACCAATGACTAGTTCGATAATCATCATTCGTTTTTAGTTTCATTCGTCTTGTTCACATAAATATTAAAGTTTAGCAGGTAGACCACAAAAAACTAAGTAAATTATTTCGATTTCTGTGGGGTAGATGCAGTTTGTTACAAGTATTCAATTAATAGAACTTTGTTGGTTCGTGCCGTGATAATATTGGTGACGAGCATTTAGCGCAGTGTTGTGGTTATTATTATCAAAAAGCAGGCATAAAATATATTGAAGAGATCAGATCAGAGAATATTATTGCGCTGCGTAAAAGTGAAGTGAATATCTAATAAAACCGGACTAAGTGTGAGTGTTATCATTTATATATTTCATATTTTACTAAACATAAATCCTAATCAAGGGTATTGTTGATAGAACAGAGGTATTGTTGAGACAGAAGATGCCTTTAAAGTTTTAAATTCATTGTGAGGTTTAATTCGATTAGTGAATAATAAATAATTAGGTATTATGTGTAATAAAAACAATGTTTTTCTTTGTTCTAGAGAAATACTGTGACGGTTAAGAGATATGAGGAAGGGGCTTATTATCGAGTAGCAGCGACGTCAAATGGTGAATGAAACAAATGGTTTCATATCAACGAGATATTTTGCTGAATTATTAAAAACACGTCATTATGAACCGTTCGCCGTGCACTCTGAAGGCTTGCATCACTGAAGACCAGCTAGATAACCGTTTTTGACCTTAAAATATTGACCGTACCAACTTAATAAACAACAGATTCGTTATTGCATGAATTTATGGTAACGAATTTTTTAAGCACGTTTCAATAGGTGTTTGTCGTATTTCTTGCAGATATACCGAAATTGTTTAATATTATTTTAGTAATAGTATTATTTTAGGATTAAAATTTGAGGTTTAGTTTCAATCTTCTTTTCGTAAAGAAAATGAATACTTAAGCTATAACCTCAATACCAACCAATATTTACTATAGCCAAATAAAGTTTAAAATAATTAATATGAACAACTGCCTTTAACCTTAAAATCAACAATTTTGTCAGTAGATTTTTTTACATTTTAAGTAGTCTAATATACTTATTTATTGCTTAATTACTTAGACCATGATCAAAGCTTTATATTTATGGTGCAAAAAAATCCATTTAAAATTTAAAACATTTCAAAATTTAAATATGTCAAAATAATACAAATTGCTTCTAAGTTTCTAGACATCTATTTCACATATTATTCAGGTGAAGTAATGATAAATAATTGTAGCAGTTTGATAACTATACTTAAGTAAAATAAACATAACGAATAAATATTATTTATTTTTTATTATAACATATCACGCATTTTTTATTCTAAACCCTTTATTGCAATAACAACATTAATAAATAGGCAGGATATTTAAAAATATTATTATTGCAAACAAAAATAATAATATTTGCAAAAACAGCGCTGTGATTTACGAGATTAGAACCTTAGCCATCTTGAATCTAAGACCAACGCTTAACGCCTTCTGTTATCTGCATATATAATTTACTTTCGAATTTTAGCAATGCGATACACTGGCCAAGGTCACGCGTACGAGTATGATGCGTGCTAACAAAAGTTATGGAAATATAAGTGCAGCGCCCGCGAACCGTGACGATACGATAGATAGTGTGTAGTTCAAAACTGCGTTCTCTGTGGTGTGTGTACGGCACTCACACCACAGACGTCTGACTGTTTACACATACAAATGTACGGACTATACCGCGTGTTCACAGCAATACGACTCTTAGCGTGCTCATGCACTTTTGAGCGCTTACTGTACGTATTTTTGTGTAAGATATACAATTTCGCCCATGGGCATGTGCTCGCCCGCATTTTTCTGAATATTCATGAAAAATTATTGGAACATTGGAACATTGTAATAGGTATTTTTTAAGGTACTACAAGTAGGTACCATAACATAAATAAATGCCATATTAAGGTCATTGAATACCATCGAAAACCACCATCATTAGTAAGCAGACGCCAAAAACATTTTGCCTCAGTTAAGGCCAGAAACCGATATATCCAACATTCCAATGACATTCTCCCTTCTAAGGTACCTGTGTAGTGGTTGACAACCAATTTCAGACAACATTAATCGCGGTCGGCTTTGATAATCGATTTACATAAATTCGATATCCGATTAAATACTCGCTAATCGTTTTAAAGTCGCTTGAAGATAAACGAAATTTCTATTTTGCTATTATAGTATGCTAATCATTTTGTGAGACCAGATTATTTTGAGCTAAATGGGAGATTGTTTTGAGAAAATTGAATAGCCATGATATACTTTAATATCAGTTTGGAAAACCCACTTAATAAATGCAATCATCTAAGGCAGGGGTCGCCAAGTAATTTTACGTGCGGTCCGGATACTGTTGAACATTTTTATTGAGGTCCAGAAAAAGAAACCCATAATACTTTCCGGTGGATTTCTTTTTATTTTATAATAAGCAGTTTTATACACACTTGCACCCGCACCCCCGCACTCAATCGCTCTCTCTTGCGCCACAATGCTGTGTGCAGCATAGCAACTGCAGCTGTCCTACTAAAGCAAAACATTAATTCTGTGGCAAAAATAACTAATCAAATTAATTCTACGTGAACGTGGCACTTATATAAAAAAGTTTTTTTAACCGACTTCCGAAATTAAAGTTATTTTTCACTTTGAAGTTTGGAATTCAGTTGTATTTTTGTAAACACGTTTTTTTTTCTCTTTTTTTGTGGGTTGGTTTGTAAGTAATTTATCTAAGTTACAATAGCCTAATCTCAACTGCTCATCACTTTTTATAAAACATTGCTTTTCCCGATGCAGAGACTTTAATTATTGAGTAGTTCCCCAGGTGTTTTTCACCATCAGCTCCACTGCACCATATGAATTGTGACGAGCATCAATTGCTTACCAACCATATTAAAGTAATCGAATCACAACCCGTGAACTACATATTATTGAGACAAAGAACAAACTGGAAAGTATACTCTTTCAAACAAAAAAAGTGTAAAGTCAAAGTCAAAGTCAAAGTCAAATCATTTATTTCAAATAGGCCCATGTATGGCACTTTTGAACGTCGAAATTTACAAAATATTAAAAATGATTCTAGTCGCCCCTTCCAAAAGGTAGTTTTCGTATGGAGAAGAATGGGCAAGAAACTCCACCGTTACTCTTTTAAAATGTTTTACAATAGTTTGTATAGGTACGTACATTAGTTAAATAATTATATGTGAAGACGATGCACCTAGAATAAAATTACTATACCACAATAGGTAAAAAGAATTAAAAATGAAGCAACGATAGATAATTTAATATGTGATAGATACATGGTGCTCACATATTTACAAACATTGTAAAAGTAGACGATTTTCCTAAAATTTTGTAATTAATAAGTCAGTGTGTGAGAAAGTAATCACAGAATGTTAAATCAATGTCGTAAAACACAAAATAATCAATTTTACAATTAAATTAGCAACCAGTTTGATTTTGTCTTGATTCTAAATTGTCCTATGGAGCAGGACCAGCATGTTTCCAAGCACTCTTATCCTGGATATAATCCTCTAATTTGTAATATGCTTGTTTACAAAGTGCACTTTTGATATGAGTTTTAAATTTTCTTTCATTTAATTGCAATATGTCACAAGGTATTTTGTTGTAACATTTAACACAGTACCCCATAAAAGATGTATGTACTTTAGATAATCTGTAAAATGGTTGATCTAGTTTATCTTTATTTCTAGTATTAAAATTATGTCTATCACTTATTTTATTAAAGAGATGTGGATTTTTCCTTACAAACATAATATTTTCATAGATGAATTGGCAAGGTACCGTCATAATATTAATCCTTTTAAAAAGTTCCCTGAGAGATTCGCGGCGACGTAGATTATAAATGGCTCTGACAGCTCTCTTTTGCAAAATAAAGATGGATTCAATGTCAGCAGCCCGACCCCACAGTAAAATGCCATACGACATAATGCTGTGAAAGTAGCTAAAATAGACCAAACGCGCGGTTTCCACATCTGTTAACTGTCTTATCTTTCTAACAGCATAAGCGGCCGAGCTTAACCGCCCCGCAAGAGATGTTATATGAGGTCCCCATTGTAATTTCTCGTCTAGCGTGATTCCTAGGAAAACTGTTTGATTAATACGCTTTTTTGCGGTTACACCGCCACATACAAACTACGCACCAAAGACATGACGTCACACAAATCCTGCATCGCGCAGTTAGAGTTTACCGAGCGATCGACATACATACAAGATTTCAACTTCCAACCGATGGGCAGTTGCCCGCCAGACACAACACCCGTCTGGTCGGAGGATCCTCCGTTTTCTATGGTGGATGAGTGAACTTTACACCCTGTTCCTCATACCACTAAAAAGAATTTTTCAAATCAGTCCAGCTGTCTTCAAAAAAAAAAAACATAAATTAAACGAACTGAGAACCTTTTACTTTTTTGAAGACGGTTAAAAATATTATTTAAATTTAATAGTAGCTATGTTATTTAACCATATTAGGCGGTCCAAGTTCCGACCTTTCGCGGTCCGCTTGTTTCCAACTGTTAATCTAAGATTAGAATTTATAGTTGTTAGACTTTCAGGATTCTATACTCGTAACTACTGTCATAAATATGCATAGGCCAACCGTCATATATGTCTAAAGAATAGTGTTAGGTTTTAATTTATTAATACGTAATTGTTGGATATTATACTGGCAACACCCAAAGATTCGATGTGTCAAGAGTAGCGCGAGAACCTGCCTTCTAGGTCTGGCGCTCGTGACGGGAAGACGTGCTTAGTGGCTGTGTCGGTAAAAAGATAGATTGGCACGGTATTGGTTGGAGATCTACTGTAAATTAAGGTAACCTATTAGTTTTATGGTAAATATTAGAATACTTATTAAATAGTGATATTATGTGGGGAATAGGAGATGTGATGGTATGGTGTAGAATATTGAATTTGATGTTGGCAAAGAAATATAAATGACTGACAAAATATATTGGTGTTTCATATTATTTTCCTTATACCTGAAATATTGTAAATATGTAGTTTTATTAAACAGTTTAAATTATGATATTGGGGTAAGTAACGATTTTAAGATTCATTTGGGGATTAGTATCCATTTTGAGGTTAAATAATTATATTCGGAACTAAATTAGTTATTTTAGAGCAAGGATGGTTCCTATTATAATAGTTAGAAGGTAAATTGCCTAAATAACCAAATCTACTTGGCAGGCGGATTCGCGATGTCAGTTTTTAGGGTTCCGTACCCGAAGGGTGCCAAAAGGAACCCTATTACTAAGCGTCCGCTGCCCATATGTCTGTCAGCGGGCTGTATCTCATGAACCGTAATAGGTAGACAGTTGAAATTTTCAGTTTTTTAGTTCTATTACCCCTATAACAACAAAAAATAAAATAAAGTAAAAAATTAAAGGGGGTCTCATACAAGAAACCTGTTTTTTTCGGCGTTTTCTGCTAAATATTGAACGGTGGTATGGAATCCTTCGTGTGCGAGTCAGACTTGCACTTTGACGGTTTTTTTTTGTCACTACAAGAGGATGCTGCATCCCATTCTTTCGACACAATCATTATAATTAAGTCACTTTTAACAATAACAAAGTACTTAATGATTATTTTTCCCATTCAGATTAAGGGATGCGTTCTGCGTGCTACGGTCCGGTCAACTCGAATATTTGTGTTATGTTATGTTCAATTTGACCGGACCGTACGACGCAGAACGTTTCCAGTGTGCCAAGTCCCTAAAGATTGAAGTGTATACATATTAAAAAGGAAGAACGTTCCATAAATAGTCGATAATGGCGTGGACATGTTCCTTAGTTTACTGCTACACTACGACCGAAGAGCCGTTCCTTTTAAGTGTAAATACGATTTTAATGCCACGTAGGTACTTTACTGAAGCCAGTATCTTTGGTACGTATTTCACGAAGATTCTATCTAAGATCTGGGCATTATATTTTGAATGGCTTAAGCCTCGTTTGCCACAAGTAGCAAGTCAAAACATCTATATAGCAACTTGCCAAATGTTTGATCAGCACATCGAATTTTGAGCTGAGACCGTGTGCTTTGTGCGGACAAGATAAGCCTTGCATATTATACCGGCGTAAGGGTTCAGCACAATTGCGTGTGCCAGCGTAGTGATAAAATAAAACTTTTTACAAAAAAAAAACAACCGACTTCCAAAAAACACTACAAAGTGAAAAATAACTTTAATTTCGGAAGTCGGTGTCTTTCTTTGGTTTTGAATTTTCGTTTTTTGTCACCGACTCCCGAAATTAAAGTTATTTTTCACTTTGTAGCGTTTTTTGGAAGTCGGTTGTTTTTTTTTTGTAAAAAGTTTTTATGTTTTACTTTTTAGTTGTGGTACCTACCCCACACAAATTCGAAAACCACTACCTGCTATGTAAATAACATTGACAGGAACTTCTCATATCATCCACGTACTAAGTGGGAAAAAGTACGTATTATTGAAGCTAACTCAAAAACTATCGAAGCTAAGTTAATAAAATTTATATGGGACCATTTCGAAAGCATACCACATCAAACAAAAAAAAAATTTTCAAAATCGGTCCACAATTGACGGAGAAATCGGTGGACATACATAAAGAAAAAAAAAAATAAAAAACAAACATACGCGACGAACATATAACCTCCTCCTTTTTGGAAGTCGGTTAAAAATTTGTATTAATAAAGTTTATTTCCTCATCCGTTTCACTAGTGATGCGAACCAACAGTAATTATTACACTAATATTATAAAAGCGATAGTTTGTGAGTGTGTGTATGTTTGTCTCTTCTTCACGCTCAAACGGCTGGACCAATTTGGATGAAATTTAGATTTCAGATAGTTTATAACCTGGATTAACACATAGGCTACTTTTTGTCCCGAAATTCTCACAGAATCAAGACTTACGCGGGTGAAACCGCGGGGCGCAGCTAGTTAAACCATAAAGTGTACGTGTGTCACGAAAGGGTTACTACACAAACGTTTAGGTTGAAAATTTAATATACCTAACTACGAAATATTATTAAACCATAACGTCGAGACCGAAAAGCAATACCAACGATCTACGAATATTCCCATTTCATACATTTTGGTTTCCAATCTAGCTGCTGCCAGCATCGACCCTTATTATTTTCTAAAATTAAAAACCACTCCCCCCACCCTGGAAGAGCTCGTGGCTTAGTAGTAACAGCCGCACGGATCAATCCATCAGGTTAAGCTACGCTCGCCGGGGTTGGTCCGTGGATGGGTGACCGACAGACTCATCCGTGCCTCGGAAAGCACGTTAAGCTGTTGGTCCCGGCTGTCATTCATGGATCTTTGACAGTTGTTACGGGTCGTCAGAAGCCCGAAAATCTAACAACCAGTCTTACCAAGGGGCATCTTATTACCCAGTTACTGGGTTGTGGAGGTTAGATAGGCAGTCACTCCATGTATAATACTGGTATTCAGCTGCATCCGGTTAGACTGGAAGCCGACCCCAACATAGTTGGGAAAAGGCTAGGCAGATTGACTCCCTACTTATAACATCAGTTATCAGCCAGTGAAAGTTCCGTCAAAATTGGTTTAGCCATTTCTGAGATTAGCAAACGGACAGACAGTCAAGAATATTTCTCCTAAGCCATTGAACAGATTGTTATGTTTGACAGATAGATAGGCTGAGAGAAGGACATAGGATACTTTTCATCCTGGATTTTTGTATTAAAAATAATTAAATACAAAATAAAGGCAGACAAAGGCACGGGCTACAGTGTTATTCATATTTTATCACTGTGCAGGTCCTCAATCTTAATCGGAGAAAGGTTCCAATATTCGACAATTATGTAGTTTGTCGAAAGTTCGGCCGCAAGGCTTAAGGTTTCACAAAGATGCAAATTGGAAACTTAAGCTCTAACTATTGAACCTTATTAAGTATCTGTCTACTCAAAAGCGATCCATCGAAGCGTTAAAGATAACGTTCTGTTAGGATCGCCATCATAAAACGTTATCTTTTACGCTGTGGGTCCTTTGAAATGAAAACACTTTGGTTGCTACTACACAAACTAAATTTTATTAAAATAAAAAACTAGATATTTTTCTACTCTGCAATCGGCATTTTGTTTGTTTTTTTGTTGTCATTTGCCGAGTACGCAATGTAAATTGTCTTTGGTCCCTGACTCCGACATCAAGCAATAGATAAAATTGTCAAGCTTCTACAGCTTGCATTTATTTTAGCCTTTTTTTGTAAAACATTTTTTTTAGCCTAAGAAGTCACATAGACAGACGCGAAATGCGGCTTTGTTTATAATCTGTATGTAAAGATATTATTTCTGAATTACGAGTAGGCATATGTGAGTTTAACAATACAAGAAGCAACGTCTGGAATGACATAACAACTATAATAGTTTTAACTTAATTATTTAAATTTTCACGTAACAAGCATTTCCAAACATCTAATAGAAACATCCTCTTTTCCTAAATAGGTTAAACCAGTACCCTTATTGCGTAATACAACACAATCACAATCTTTTTCGATTTGAAACAGATTGCTAATCCATTGCTTCATAAGTTGGAAAAAAAAATCTGCTCAACAACGTAAATAAGTAATAAGCATCACCTTTGTACGTATTTTTCTGTTCCTTTTGTCATGTCTGTGTATTATTTGTGTGTAAATAATTGGTTAAATAAATAACGCAATGAATGTTGTTGAACTGTCAAAATGAAACAAATTAGGCAATATTGTTTATGAAAAAAAAAAAAACAACCGACTTCCAAAAAAAAACACTACAAAGTGAAAAATAACTTTAATTTCGGAAGTCGGTGTCTTGGGTTTTGTGTTTTCGTTTTTTGCCACCGACTTCCGAAATTAAAGTTATTTTTCACTTTGTAGTGTTTTTTTTTGGAAGTCGGTTGTTTTTTTTTTGTAAAAAGTTTTTATTTTTCACTTTTTAGTTGTGGTACCTACCTCACACATATTCGAATACCTGCTACCAGTGGGAAAAAAATACGTATTTTGTAGCTAACTCAAAAACTACCCAAGCAAAGTTAATAAAATGTATATGGGACCAATTTGGGAGCATACCCTTTCAAACGAAAAAAGAATTTTCAAAATCGGTCCACAAATGACGGAGAAATCGGTGGACATACATAAAAAAAAACAAAAAAAAAAAAAACAAACATACGCGACGAACATATAACCTCCTCCTTTTTAGAAGTCGGTTAATAAGTTACGTAATTAGGGTACTGACTAACCGAATACCGGCTACTGCAGGAAATCCTGTGTAAATATTAAATGCGGTTCGCTGTATATCCGGCATCATTACATTCTGCTCCTATTAGATTAGACTACATCTGTCGATATCATCAGAACTCTTAATTGAAAGTAAACGAATCATTTGATGCTTTCTTTTAATTGAAACTTGATATAGGCTTCGTTAGTCATTTTTTTTTTCAACCTATTTGAATTTTTTATAGTCATGGTCGCGTTGAAATAGGCATAAAAACGTTGCATATTGTACCGACTGCGTGTTATTTTAATCTCTTTTTTCAGTGCAAATTCGAATGTTACACAGGTTGTCAATCTTTCAGGCTTCCGAAAACCCGTAATAGAAAATATAGAAAAACCCGATGTGCAATAAATGGTAACCCATCCACGGGCTAACCGCGTCAATCGTCGCTTAATCCCAAATACCTATCCATCGAATCTCGCTGTTGCCATTTAGCTAAGTCCAACTCAAGGTTAAAATAACCTTCAGTATCCAGACTAATTTATTAAGGCAGTCTTACGCAATAAAAATTTATATAATAATCCGAAAATTGTATTACTAATAAACAGAATGAATTTAATTGTGGTTATAAGGTCACGTGTTAAGGGACTGTAAAAATGGACTGCCGAAACATGACCTAAATTATATTAATAGGAATATATGAATGAAATTTCGGTCACTTGGGTACGTTTGCAAATGATATGGGCATGAAACGAGGATTTTGAAGCTGGTACTGTTAGAAATAAATACAGAATCATTTTGCTCAGCGTGTAATTTTTTTTTTTTTTTTTTTAAACGCACTTGATTTACACTCAAGCGGCAAAATCGAGAGCAGTTGTGGCCCCGACTTAAAAGTTGTAGATCCTAGGTTCGAACCCAGACAGGCGCTTTACTTTCTGTAAATTATTTCATCACCACTGCTCTCAAAACGGTGAAAGAAAAAATCGTGAGGAAACCGGCATGTCCTAGAACCAAAAAATGGAAGACATGATCCATACAGGGTATGTAGGTACATATTAATCTGATACAGACTATATTTGAGATTATATTTACAGTAGCTCCCGCTCCCTATTATATGGGGTTTAAACTTAAACGCTACTAGTGAATGTTCCCACTGCTGGGACACAGGCCTTCTCTCTTCGGGAGGGAGTGGGCCGTTATCCGTTGGTAGATGACACATGTCTTCGAATTTTTGTTTCTTGAACATGCCGGTTTCCTCACAATGTTTTCCTTCACCGTTTTAAGAGCAGTAGTGATGAAATTATTTACACAAAGTAAAGCGCCTCGCTAAGTTTGGCCCACTGGGCCACCACTGCTCTCTGATTGGTGAAGAGTGTGCGTATTTTTACATCACTGCCCAACCTGTTGAGAAATACAGGTACAGGTATATTTATGTTATTTACACTAGTCATGGCTTATAATATTATGGATAATAGACGTCAAAACGTAGATACGCCATCGAATACGTAATTGAGACCCCTGTCACTTGTCACTATGACGAGAAAGGTAAATGCGTTGTCAATATCATGATGTGTGTGTGTGTGTCTTAATATAACAAATATCAATTTAACGATTTTCTCGATTTAACAACAACAAACCTCCTCCTCTTATACGCTCAAACCTAGTATGTTTTAAATAATAACACAAGATTTATTGTTTTGTTTCAGTCGGAAAACAGCAGTGACAACATCACGACAGCTACAGTTGATTGGGTGGTGAAAAAATATCTTCCCTTCTCATTTTTCGATGACGAAGCTACACAAGTATATTTTCGACGTATTTGCCCTAATATGGTGTTTCCTAAAAGGTCTACACTTAGAAGGAAAGTCAAAGAGCGATTTGAAGAGCTCCAATTGAATCTCAAGGAACGACTTCAACAATTATCATCTAAAATGTCTTTTACCATTGATGGGTGGACGTCAATTGCTGGTAGGAGTTACTACGGGGTTACTATTCATTATATAGACAACGAATGGAAGTATCAATCTGTAGTTCTTGATTTTATACCATCACGCGGTCGACATACTGGGGAAGATATTGCAACGATTTTCCATGAATGTTTATTGGAATATGGCATAATTGATAAAATACAAGGTATCACGGTCGACAACGCAACTGCAAATACCAAATTTATGTATGAACTGGGCAAACAGCTGCCGCCACACTTTGATTCAGACAATCAACATTTCCGGTGCTTTGCTCACATTTTAAACCTTGGTGTACAAGATTTATTAAAGACCTTAGCATTACACTGTGAGTCTGACACTAACGCGCAAGATCAGCAGTACGAAGACTATGCAGACGAAACTGAGGATGAGGAAGATGAAGAATCTGCACCAAATATTGCTGACTCGCGTACATCTGTAACAAAGTTACGCAGTATTTCCAGTAAAATAAAAAGAAGTGAGATAGTGAAGAAGAAGTTTCAGTCTGCTTGTGAAGCAGCTGGCGTGCCATCAAATCTAAATGCCATTATTGACTGTCCAACGAGATGGAATTCCACACATGATATGATTGGATTTGGTTTAAAAGTGAGAGCGGGCATTGACATATTGTGCAGTTCTGTCACCGAATTAAATGATTTTCAAATCACAGCTAATGAATGGCAGGTACTCGAAAAATTACATAAATTTCTAATAAACTTTAAACTTTTAAGTACAAAACTTGGTGGAGACAAATATGTTACATTACCGCTAGTCATTGTATCATTCAATCTCTTGCTAGATAAAATTGAATCCATGGTAAAACAGTTAGATGAGAAACCTAATCGATCTGAAGTGGATGAAAGGCTCATTCTAGCTTTCCAAGCAGCTCGAGACAAAATGCTTAAACATTACAAGAAGAGCAACTGGATTTATTGTACTTCTTTAATTTTAGACCCAAGGCATAAGGCTCAGACTTTTGACCTGACAATGTGGGGGAAGCAACTTAAAACAGAAAGTCTGCGCAAGTTCAATGAACTTTATGAAGAATATAAAAGTCTACACTCACTGAACAAATCTCTGGAATTACCAGAAAAAGAAAATAAAGTATGTGATGAAGATGAAGACGTAATAGACTTTGATAAACTCTATGAATGTCCCTCGACGTCATCTGGATCTTGTCTTCAAGGCTTAGTGATAGACGAGTTGGAGGAGTACCTGAGAAAACCAAGAACTGCCAGCTCGGAAGACATTTTAGATTGGTGGAGGACGCATGAGACAGAGTATCCGATTTTATCGAAAATGGCCCGTGATTTTCTCTCAATACCTGCAACTTCAGTACCTGCTGAGAGGTTATTTTCTAAAGCATCATTAGTAATTAGAAAACATAGAAATAGGTTAAGTGATGAGTCAGCCAGATGGTTACTTTGTATTAATTCTTGGTCAAAAAAATTGATATAAAGTATCATAACCTTTAGTAATTAGAAAACATAGAAATAGGTTAAGTGATGAGTCAGCCAGATGGTTACTTTGTATTAATTCTTGGTCAAAAAAATTGATATAAAGTATCATAACCTAATGATAAAGCTGTTGATTTGTGTTGTATTTTATTTTTTATTCAAATAAATGATAAATCGTAAAACTCTTTTATTAAATTTCTTATAAGTTGAGGGTTCAATCTCTTTCTAGACAGATAAGTATTGTTCTTTAAAATACAGTCAAGTTATTGTAATTAATTTGTTTTTTTACATGTTTTAGCAAATGTAAGCTTATAAATCATAAATGTTTATTAAGAAACAGTTACTTCCATGGAAAACGACATATAGGTCAGTTGATTTTTCGAATTTCTTATCAAATCTTCAGTTATTTATTAATCTGCTTGATCTTTACTATGGCTATGTTAATTCAAGCTCACAATGTTCCAATTCTAATACGTTTTTCTAAGATTTAAAGTAAACTTTAATAAATAGTAATAGACTAATAGGTAATTGCAAGACTTGCAAGACTCTTGCTGCAAGACCAAGACCAAGACCAAGACTGGGAGCGCAAGACCAAGACCAAGACCAAGACCAGGTGTATTGGCGCAAGACCAAGACCAAGACTGGCTAAGTCTCGTCTTGTTCTTGCATTTGGGCAACACTAGTTTGTGTATTATTTGTGTGTAAATTATTGGTTAAATAAATAACGCAATTAATGTTGTTGATCCGTCAAAATGAAACAAATTAGGCAATATTGTTTATGAAAAAAAAAAAAACAACCGACTTCCAAAAAAAAACACTACAAAGTAAAAAATAACTTTAATTTCGGAAGTCGGTGTCTTGGGTTTTGTGTTTTCGTTTTTTGCCACCGACTTCCGAAATTAAAGTTATTTTTCACTTTGTAGTGTTTTTTTTTGGAAGTCGGTTGTTTTTTTTTTGTAAAAAGTTTTTATTTTTCACTTTTTAGTTGTGGTACCTACCTCACACATATTCGAATACCTGCTACCAGTGACACGAACTTATCATATCATCTACATACGAAGTGGGAAAAAAATACGTATTTTGTAGCTAACTCAAAAACTACCCAAGCAAAGTTAATAAAATGTATATGGGACCAATTTGGGAGCATACCCTTTCAAACGAAAAAAGAATTTTCAAAATCGGTCCACAAATGACGGAGAAATCGGTGGACATACATAAAAAAAACAAAAAAAAAAAAAAAAACAAACATACGCGACGAACATATAACCTCCTCCTTTTTAGAAGTCGGTTAATAAGTTACGTAATTAGGGTACTGACTAACCGAATACCGGCTACTGCAGGAAATCCTGTGTAAATATTAAATGCGGTTCGCTGTATATCCGGCATCATTACATTCTGCTCCTATTAGATTAGACTACATCTGTTGATATCATCAGAACTCTTAATTGAAAGTAAACGAATCATTTGATGTTTTCTTTTAATTGAAACTTGATATAGGCTTCGTTAACCATTTTTTTTCAACGTATTTTGATTTTTTTATAGTCATGGTCGCGTTGAAATAGGCATAAAAACGTTGCATATTGTACCGACTGCGTGTTATTTTAATCTCTTTTTTCAGTGCAAATTCGAATGTTACACAGGTTGTCAATCTTTCAGGCTTCCGACAACCCGTAATAGAAAATGTAGAAAAACCCGGTGTGCAATAAATGGTCACCCATCCACGGGCTAACCGCGTCAATCGTCGCTTAATCCCAAATACCTATCCATCGAATCTCGCTGTTGCCATTTAGCTAAGTCCAACTCAAGGTTAAAATAACCTTCAGTATCCAGACTAATTTATTAAGGCAGTCTTACGCTATAATAATTTATATAATAATCCGAAAATTGTATTACTAATAAACAGAATGAATTTAATTGTGGTTATAAGGTCACGTGTTAAGGGACTGTAAAAATGGACTGCCGAAACATGACCTAAATTATATTAATAGGAATATATGAATGAAATTTCGGTCACTTGGGTACGTTTGCAAATGATATGAGCATGAAACGAGGATTTTGAAGCTGGTACTGTTAGAAATAAATACAGAATTATTTTGCTCAGCGTGATTTACACTCAAGCGGCAAAATCGAGAGCAGTTGTGGCCCCGACTTAAAAGTTGTAGATCCTAGGTTCGAACCCAGACAGGCGCTTTACTTTCTGTAAATTATTTCATCACCACTGCTCTCAAAACGGTGAAAGAAAACATCGTGAGGAAACCGGCATGTCCTAGAACCAAAAACTGGAAGACATGTGACATCTACCAATCCGCATTGGGCCCGCGTGGTGGATAACGGCCCACTCCAGCCCATTGAGAGAAGGCCGGCAAAATCGAATAATGTAGATAAATGTTCGTTGATGTTAAAGTCGCTCTTAGCTCAAATTGTACCGAGCCGACCTGAACATGATTTCGAAGCGATTGTAGATGCCGAATCAAGACAAATGAAAGCCGAATATAATATATTATGTAGTAACTGCTTCGGGACGGCTTTTTTGTTCAACAATTACTGCCGAATCGAATGTGTCGACCCGAAAAAGTGTGATTGACGAGCATAGAACCTCTACGACCAGCGCTCGGTGTATCAACACGCCGTGTTTGGGTTCGCGACAAGTCAATCGTCATCCTGAGGATGCCTCATTGAGAGGAGAACCACGTGTCGATTTCTTACAGGGTTTTTATGGCTTTTTAGGAATAGTTTAGCGGAACAAGTTACAAAATATATCAACGTCTATTGTATTATACGCCTAAAGAACTTAATTTACTTGTGAATATATCATGTTATCCATACAGGGTATGTAGGTAGGTATTAATCTGATACAGACCATATTTGAGATTATATTTACAGTAGCTCCCGCTCCCTATTATATGGGGTTTAAACTTAAACGCTACTAGTGAATGTTCCCACTGCTGGGACACAGGCCTTCTCTCTTCGGGAGGGAGTGGGCCGTTATCCGTTGGTAGATGACACATGTCTTCGAATTTTTGTTTCTTGAACATGCCGGTTTCCTCACAATGTTTTCCTTCACCGTTTTGAGAGCAGTAGTGATGAAATTATTTACACAAAGTAAAGCGCCTGGCTAAGTTTTTTACAGGTATATTTATGTTATTTACACTAGTCATGGCTTATAATATTATGGATAATAGACGTCAAAACGTAGATACGCCATCGAATACGTAATTGAGACCCCTGTCACTTGTCACTATGACGAGAAAGGTAAATGCGTTGTCAATATCATGATGTGTAAGTTGACGACTTCGAAGTTAGCGCTGCGACTTCGAAACTTAAGGAGAACTAAAAGGTAAGAAAACTTATTTAGTTTATAGAAGCTAATAAAAGTCTAGAGAATATTATTTGTGTCTACAACTTTTTGGGGAAGTTTAATGAGTATGAGTTTGTTTTAAACATGTAATGTTGTACAGTCATGTAGAAGATAATGTATAGTCTTAATTATGAAATTACAAATATTTTAGTATCAATCCCTTGTATTTCAAAAGGCATCCATAGTTATTGGTAAATTTTAAACAAGCTTATGAGTTAGGTTCCGTTTTGACCTAGCAAAATAAGCCTAAAGTGTCCCCACTGCTGGGACACAGGCCTCCTCTCGGTGAGAGGGAGTGGGCCATAATCCGCCACGCAGGCCCAGTGCGGGTTGGTAGATGTCGCATGTGATCAAATTTGTGGTTCTAGGACATGCCGGTTTTTTCACGATTTTTTCTTTCACCGTTTTGAGAGCTGTGGTGATGAAATAATTTACGTGAAGTAAAGCGCCCGTCAGGGTTCGAACCTATGACCTACAATTCGTATGTCACGGCCGTTACCACTGGGTCACCACTGCTCATGAAACACAGTAAAGTTGATAAAATACTATTTTTACCCTTGTAATATCGTTCCTAGATACAGTATAACAATAGTTTTGTCCGCAGTTCGTGAAGAAAAATACAGGTGAAACTTTTCTACTTACGGGGCAGTTTTGCTTCCAACATTGCTGACCTTATGAAACTTTTCGCAGTAACTATTCTATTTTCCGGATCGCTATAACGTTAGTTTTTTTATAGAAATCGGCCATGACACTAAACGATACGAGATAGTTGGCCAATTTAGACCCGTTGACCTTTACGTACCTGCGTTAAATGGAAGGTGTCGACTCGATAGTTTTTATGGCCCAATTTGCCGGGTCGGATTAGGATTCCGTTCGCATACATTTATAATGGTTTCCGGTCGCTGTCCGATTTTGAACCTTTTTCCTTGATAAGTAAAAATGTAATTCTTTTATTAAAAGGTTGAACAGTTTCTTAATTTATATTTAAGTAAGTTTACATACAAAATACTGCCTCGTTGGTCTAGTGGTCGTAAGCGCTACTGCTGAGTCTACTGTGCAGGTCCTGGGTTCGATTCCCGGGTCAGGAAAAGTGTTATAGGATTTTTCTATCTAGAATTTCTCAGTAGCAGCCCGGAGTCTGGATTTGTGCCCGGTTGATGGCAATAGGCTCGTCCCCTATTACATGGGACTTAAACATAACTGGCGAAATGTGGGTGTGCCTGCTACAGAGACACCTCTGCCCAACCCTTCGGGAAAACAAGGCGTGATGTTATGTATGTTATGTAAGTTTACAAGTTTCCACATAAATTAAACAAATATCATTTCAAGTATAGTGTGCTTAATACTGCTACAACAAAATAATTACTTTTTATAATTTGAAGGTTGTGTCCTAAACATTATTCTTAAAATAATAAT
This sequence comes from Agrochola litura, assembly GCA_949152395.1. Lineage (NCBI taxonomy): Eukaryota > Metazoa > Arthropoda > Insecta > Lepidoptera > Noctuidae > Agrochola > Agrochola litura. Next base: position 19,845,181 of record OX424508.1, on the reverse strand, counting down.
CATTTATGAGGTAATGGTTGTTGTTCCAATGAAGTTTATGAAAGTTCAAGACTTCAAGGCAAACTGAATAAACTAACAAAAACAATATTGTTGTCCGTCAAATTATCTAATATCCATTAAAATAAACCGTCTAGAAATTTTGCTTCTACTTTTAAATTGAAAAAAGAAAAAGATAATTGAAAACAAAGAAAACAAAAGTCAAATTGATGTATTAAGGGCGCGTCACACAGACTTATAACGGCACAAGAAACGTTTGGCGAGAGGTCAAAATCGGAACTGAAGCCGCCATCTTGTTTTTTCAAGTCGATTTCTGTGACAATTTTACAATTGCTTACTTATCAACAATAACAACTCCTGTCAATGTCATTCAGGCGCTAAAAGATTCTTGTTGCATTCTTTATGCAGAAGCTATAAATGGTTCAGCAACATTCATTGTGTTGTTTGTATAGGCCAGACTTCACTCAGTCTCCACGTTTTAATAGGTAATATATATTGCACGACTCATAATGCGTAGCATTAGAGAGTGCTCTGCGATCGAAAAATTTGTTTTGCCTCCTTTCTGCAACTGTTTTTATTGTTTTACTCCTAAACATAGAACCTACCTACTTAATTTAAATACCATTGTGTTGATAATTAATGGGGATTAATTCTGTATTTTTTTTAAATAGATTGAATGCAGCAGAATCGAAACATGCATCAAAATGTTTAAAAAAAACCTGTCTATCAATGTATGAAACCTCAAAACATTATAGCTTGCGAGAAAATCAATTAATAGAGTCAATTTTTTTAAGTAGATTTGTTTTATCTATTGGAGGAACCCTATTGAAAATGGCTCTTTTATTCAAAGTAGTTTAATTATAATTAATAAAAAACTAACTAATATAATATCTACATATTTCCAACTTCGACCCTCTTCCGTTGCCTAGCAACCAACAAAGCAAACCTAAATAGTCTTTGACAGTACGTCAAAATTGCGAGGTTAGAAATTTTATCCATATTGATGGGTAAAAAGCAGTCAAAACATACTTCATGAAAAGTCGTTTAAATATTTTTCTGTTTTTGAATGAGCGTTATGAGACGTACACTTTTGGATTGTCCAAATATAAGCTTCTGCCCGCGACTTCATCTGCGTGAAATTTCAGCTACCTCTTTATTATAGAATTAGATTTAGATTCTTGACCATGAACAAAAAGTGTTTTTATTTAAGTGTGAAATAAATTATCTTCTGGTTTGCCTCGCCTTGCTTTCTATTAAAAGCTCCCAACAAAAAGGCGCAACCGACTCTAATAAAACAATTTCTAAAAACTTCACGGTAGAGCAATACGGTGGTTGCCGAGGTAAAAAAAAAGAAATTCTATTTAGTGTCTTTCAGATAATAAAAAAAATATTAGACACGTATTTTTTGCTTTGTCAAATTAATCAAAAATTACTTGGAAAACACGCATTAAAGTTGGGGAGAGGGGGCTCGCTACGTCACAACGTCGTATTAAATCATGCCACATTTCAACTCAATGTATCGCCGTAATCTTTTGATTACGTCAAAAAAGAAAAAAATACGTGTTCAATATTTTTTAATTATCTACAAAAGGGACCATTAAGTTTTTTTGGACATAGGCCTATTACCGGTATTGCGTCGCGCGACAAGTCGCGCCAGTCTGCATAAGCTTTAACGCTTTACTTTACGCAGCGCTGTGCTGTGGGTCCCCATAGCACAGCATCATGCTGAGTGGAAGCCTTCTTGTCACAGTCATGACGTGCCAGCAGCTGCCGCATATTTCTGTTTTGTGCTCGTGATTATATTTAAATCTATTGTTTTATTTTATTTTATTATTCTTTTCTTTTATGCACGTGTTTCTGTGACAATTAAACTTATTTTTCTTTCTTTCTTTCTTTAACAACCTACCTTTGTTCGTTCATAAGTTACGCTCCCATTTATTAGTGACACTGAACGTGTTCCATTTGTTGTCGTCATAGTATACAGGATGATATCTAGCGGAACAATAGGGAAGTCACACCACTCACAGCGTTACAAGTTTATGTTAAAACGTTACTAATTTATGTTCTCCGTCTTGTTAAGGGGTTGAGAATAATTTCTATGTTGATTTGGGTATTGTCATTGGTTTGATAGAACTCGGTTATCGACAAATTTGGGACAAGTCTTAGTTTATGTTGGTTTCGGAAATCATTTCCGGTGTTTTTTATATAGTTGGTCGACACGGGAATTACAGTGGTTGGGAATTATAGTTTGGTACGAGTGAATTACTTCTTTTTTTGAGGTACAAACTATAGGTACACACAAGCAATACATTTCCAGTATAAGCTAACCTCGCATTGTACGGAAATCCTTTACAATGCGAGATCAGCATAAACTAGAAATGTATAGCTTGATGTTTAGCCATGTGTACTACGTAAATAAACATTAGCTATTACTAGCAAGTTTTTTTTTTTTGTGGGTGGGAAATTATCAAATAACTTCTCCCACTCTGGGTGGAGCGGGAGGGCGTGTCAGACTCTTAATGACTAAAACCCACCCGTGTTCCTTCGGTTGCCCTGTTGCCGAGGGCACGATGTCCTTTTCGGCCCTTATTCGCAGCCCCGGCAGGCATTGGCCCTAACGTCAATTCTGCTGACATCTCTTTGAGGTGCGCGTGGAACACAACGCGCCGTCGACCCGGGCCTGGTCCTTATCAGACGGCGAGCTACCCATTGCTCACCGTCCGCAAGCCCGCGCCTACGGTGGCCGGAAATCGGCTCGCAATTCCCGCCCCGGTCACCAAAGTACAAAGAATTGACAATAAAGAACATTTAAAAAACATAAGACTTGTAGCGGTTACACCGCCACATACAAACTACGCATCAAAGACATGACGTCACACAAATCCTGCATCGCGCAGTTAGAGTTTACCGAGCGATCGACATACATACAAAATTTCAACTTCCAACCGATGGGCAGTTGCCCGCCAGACACAACACCCGTCTGGTCGGAGGATCCTCCCTTTTCTATGGTGGATGAGTGAACTTTACACCCTGTTCCTCATACCCCTAAATTGGTGACCCCGACGTGATGAACGTCAACGCAGCCTTCGTGCAATTACTTCGGCGTGACGTCATCATCATCATCACTCCCGCAAGCTTTCGTGAGGCGAGTCGCACAGCCAGCCAGCACCCACGGCTTCAACGGGTATCCTGACCACCAGCATGCAGCGAACGCGCATTCCTGGTCATCACCCTCAGCCTCATCACCCCGACTCACTGGGGAATCAACGCAATTCAGCCTCATCACCCCGACTCACTGGGGAATCAACGCTATCACCTCAATCACCCCGACTCACTGGGGAATCACAGCAATCACCCCGACTCACTGGGGAATCACCACAATCGCCGCAATCACCACAGAAAGTTCCGACTCACCGCGAACTATGTGGCACCCGGTTCCGACTCACTGGAACCACAGCTGGCACTGTGTGAAGCATCGCAAGATTCAGCCCACTATCGACCTCCGGTCTCCGGAGGGGAGTGATGTAGCGGTTACACCGCCACATACAAACTACGCATCAAAGACATGACGTCACACAAATCCTGCATCGCGCAGTTAGAGTTTACCGAGCGATCGACATACATACAAGATTTCAACTTCCAACCGATGGGCAGTTGCCCGCCAGACACAACACCCGTCTGGTCGGAGGATCCTCCCTTTTCTATGGTGGATGAGTGAACTTTACACCCTGTTCCTCATACCCCTAAAGACTCATTTTGGAACTTAGAAGTTACAAAATGTGTACCTCCTTCTTGCCCGTGATTACGTTTGCGTAGACTTTGGAATTGGGGCAAGAGAGAAATGAAAAATGCAGAAGCAATTTTTTCATAATTGATAACAGTCTTATCCGGATAAAGTATTCTATGTGTTAATCCAGGTACAGTAGACGCTCGGTAATCCGACACGTCCATTCCTAATTTAGCTCTCCTACCATAGATAACCGTCTCCTACTCTGTAATTCAGAAGGTTTAATACAAAAGTGCCGGATTACAGAGCGCGTGCATTGATCGTTGTCGTTTTGCAGTAGGTATTATTACGTAAATTAATGAAGATTATTACTTTGCAAATATCTATCATCAAAAACTAAATTATTTCTTACTAGCTAGCTGACATTTCTTATAGAAATCAAATAATCCGGCGTTTTCAAAATCAAATTAAAAAAAAAAAAATATGAAGATATTTTATTGGAAAAAAGTGGTGCCGGATTACCGAGCGCCTACTGTATCTGTGTGCTAAATTCCTTCCAAATCTGTTCTGCCGTTTTTGCGTAATTGAGTAACAAATATCCAAACGTACAAACATTCAGGTTTATAATTTTAATAGTATGATAGGATTTGTTTGAAAATATAATTATTTTACATGTTGAAATACGCCATTCTCATGACCCAACTGACAGAAATGAGGGCAATAAGGCGACTTGTCACTTTCACACAACCGTGTATACAAAGTACTCTGTGCGTGTATATGACAAATTGGGTACGTATTTGAATATCGAAGATTAAAATACCTACTGTTAAAATATCGATGTTCATAACATCGAAAATGGAAAAATCGAACGACCATAAAACCGAAAATTAAAATAACGAAAGTTTATAGTATCGAATGGTTAAATATCCTACGTCCAATATATCTAAAATCTAAATATCTACAAAAGTTACATCGAAAGATCCAAATATCGAAATACAGATTATCGAATGTCCTAAATATCGAAGTACAAACTATCGAACGTCCTAAATATCGATGGGTACATAGAACATCGAAAATGAATATACCTACGTGTAAAAATGGGTTAATTTTCAACATTTAATACATTCATTAATTCACCCTAAAAATACGTACCTACAAGTTAAAATATCAAAAAAAAATTGATGTAAGTAGTATGAGTGGAAAAAGGTTGCTTCTGCAACGTCTCCGGCGCTACGGGAAGTGCAACCCCTTCGCCCTTGCGTAACAAAGAATAGGCACCCATGTTCACCTCCGCAGCTTCGGCTTGCTGGTCGCCTCCGGCGACCAGCCTCAGCCGCTACGGCTCCCACGGGTGCCTATGCTTTGTTACAGCGGGCGGGGGTTGTCCTCCCTTCGCGCCTCCGGATTTTTATATACACTCTAGGGGTAACAGCCAAAAGACTACGTAAATTCGGGGTGCCCCAATTCGGTTTTGGAACAATTTTGACCTATTTTATCCATGAAAATCAGTGTCTAGTGTACAAGCATAGGTCAATCGTGAAGGTATTATTTAGGTCTTTAAATTAAAATATTTTCTTGAAAGTCAATATGTTGTGCTACTAAAGTTAGTGACAGAAACATATCGCTGCAAAACCGACTCCACGTAGTCTTGTCTGCCCTACCCCTAGAGTGTAATTTAGAATCGCGTAGGCGCGGAGGGGCGAGGCAGCCCGCGAGCTGAGGAGCAGGTGGTTTTAACACCCGCCGCCGCAGCTGAGGTTGGCCGGCGAAGCCGGCCAACAAGCCGAAGCTGCGGTGGTGAGCGTTTAGACCATCTGCGACGTTAAGCTCGCGTGGGACTGCCGGAGCCCTGCAGCGCCGGAGCCGTGACAGAAACCATGCTTGCTTGCATGTTGCATGATTGCTGCATGCTTGTTTGCTGCTAGATGGTAATCAGTTACTAGGTGGGTTACAAAAAAAACAAGGAAAACTTCCTTTCCTATTTTTACATAATAAAAACCCAAAATAAAACACATTTGTACGCAAATGTACAATATAATCAGTGACAATAATACAAAATAGGGTACGTATTTGAATATCGAAGATTAAAATACCTACGCTTAAAATACCAATGTTCAAAACATCATCATTCATCATTCGGTCATTTTGAACTTAGGCATAATGTCATTCGATATTTTGAATCATTCGAAATTTTAATCACTCGGCATTTCAATCTTAGACGTTTTAAGCTTAGGTATAACAATTTTCGACATTTTGATATAATCGATATTTAAATTTTCGATGTTTTGAACATTGGTATTTTAAGCGTAGGTATTTTAATCTTCGATATTCAAATACGTACCCGACAAATTGTTACACCGCCAAGTTTATTACATAAAACTTTTTGTTTTTATTGCCTTTGTGTCAGAATTAATGTAGTTTGGATGAACGTAATTTTATGAAACATAGGTTTAGGGATTAATGAGGTAGAATGTAAATGATAAGTCATAGAAAAACAGGGTATTAAAAGGCGAATATTAAAAACTGTCATTATTCGTGAGAAATTTTGGAGACATCGATATTCGGATATCAAAAACTTCGGCTTTTAGCTTCGGCTTCGGCAAATACCATTCGGCCTTTGACTGTTGCTCATTAAAAATTCAAAAGTCATTTATTCAAACTAGGCTGAGAATCAGCACTTTTCGAACGTCAAAATTACATAAGACAGCCCCCTAAAAACGCCCACCCTTCACCACTTCCTAGTGCCTTTAGCTGGGAAGCAGAAGTGGCCCAACAAACACCCCAGCAGCACATCTTGTAGACGGTGAGCAATGGGTAGCTCGCCGTCCGATAAGGACCAAGTCCGGATCGACGGCGTGTTGTGTTCCACGCGCGCCTCAAAGAGATGTCAGCAGAATTGACGGGGTCCGCTAGGGCCAATGCCTGCCGGGGCTGCGAATATGAGCCGAAAGGGACATTGTGGCCCCCGGCAACAGGGCAACCGAAGGAACACGGGTGGGTTTTAGTCAGTAAGAGTCTGACACGCCCTCCCGCTCCACCCAGAGCGGGTGAAGTTATTTGATAATTACCCACACACAAAAAAAAAAGCAGCACAGCTGTCTGTTCAATTAGAAAAACTTGATTGTGTACAATAGTACTTATACATAATAATTTACACTACGCAACACAAAACAAATCGTGGTTACCTTATAGCACCAAGAAATCGAAAGTGTTTTGTTTCAATATCCTTATTACAAAAGCAATACTTCTGACATTCCCTTACCAATTTTCCTATCATGTTTAGTCTACTTTTGCTCCCCTAAAATTTATTCGCTAACTTAGAATTCAAAGCATTTTTTTCCTCATCATACATGGCATCGTATCTTCAAATAGGTACTGCCTCAAAAATGTAAAAGAAAGATGTGAGTAACCCGTGCCTAACCGTTTGCTTCATACATCATACGACAGAATGTCCTGGCACAAGATAAGGAATTCATAATACAAATTATGAGAATTCCCCTTTTGTGATGTTTACAGGTAAATATTTACGGAATTGCTACGGCTAGTGAGCCGTAAGTATACGCTTTAATGTACAAAAATGTATGAAAACAACAACAACCTTCTATCTTGATATAATTTTATTTAAACCAGTGGCGTATTTTAAGATTCAGCGCCCTGGGCCTGTAAGGTCCCACAAATTAACGGAAAAAGCAAAAACTTTTAATTATAAAATTAAATTCAGCAGTGTGTTGCTTGTGGCTAAGTAAGAACAGCCGCATGGGTTGATCCATCAGGTTTTAAGCTACGCTTGCCAGGGTTGGTCCGTGGATGGGTGACCATCTTTACATATCGATACTCCTCCGTGTTTCGGAAAGCACTTTAAGCCGTCGGTCCCAGCTGTCATTCAGGGATCTTTGACAGTCGTTACGAGTCGTCAGAATCCCGAAACTCTGACACCAGTCTTACCAAGGTGTATCGTATTACCTTGTTACTGGATTGCGGAGGTCAGATAGGCAGTCGCTCCATGTTAAATACTGGTATTCAGCTGCATCCGGTTAGACTGGAAGTCGACCCCAACATAGTTGGGAAAAGGCTAGGTAGATTGATTGGCAGTGTCTTGATGTGGGCTGAGAATGATGCTAATGAATGAAAACGTAAAAAGGCCATACAAAGAAATAAACACCATTTATTTATGTTATTTTTTTCCGATGGACAGATTGGTTAGAAATTCTTCAATGAGACTGTTAACTCATAATTAACGGATTTTGTCAAGTCAGCTTCCGTAGTAAGAATAGCTAAACTGTACGCTTAAACGGGAACGTAGATTTTTTTTTTAAATTCTTCTAAGTACGGAAAACGAGTGTTTCGCACTGCAATTTGTCACCACAAAGCTTGACGCATAAGTTTGTTTAGTTAATTAAACTCATTTCATTTTTATGAGAGGTCAAAAGTTGTTTAAAAGAACACATTTTTCTTGTTATTGTTTTAAAAGAACACATTCTTCATCCGCTAGATTAATTGGGTATACTATTTGGAGTTTTATGGCATTCACGCTAACTTCTGTTTCAGACATTGTAGCGCGAGGTGCAGCTTGCATCGTCCCTCGCAGCCTGCCGCGCCGGACCATGGCCTTTTTGGCCCTAGGGTAAATAAGCCACTAATTTAAACTATGACATTCCTTTTCCTAGACTTTAATTATAACCTGCTTTTTTAACCGACTTCCAAAAAGGAGGAGGTTATATGTTCGTCGCGTGTTTTGTTTTTTTTTTTTTTTTTCTTTTTTTTTTTATGTATGTCCACCGACTTCTCCGTCAATTGTGAACCGATTTTGAAAATTATTTTTTTGTGTGAAAAGGTATGCTTTCGAGGTGGTCCCATATAAATTTTATTATCTTTGCTTCGATCGTTTTTGAGTTAGCTTCAATAATACGTACTTTTTCCCATTAGTATGTGGATGATATGATAAGTTCCTGTCACTGTTATTTACATAGCAGGTAGTGGTATTCGAATTTGTGTGGGGTAGGTACCACAACTAAAAAGTGAAAAATAAAAACTTTTTACAAAAAAAAACAACCGACTTCCAAAAAACACTACAAAGTGAAAAATTACTTTAATTTCGGAAGTCGGTGACAAAAAACGTAAATTCAAAACCAAAGACACCGACTTCCGAAATTAAAGTTATTTTTCACTTTGTAGTGTTTTTTGGAAGTCGGTTGTTTTTTTTTGTAAAAAGTTTTTTTCCCTGCTAAGTTCAGCTTGACTTAAATTTTAACCAAATGCTGTAGAATAATTAGTAGGTACGGTACCTACTGTAGGAACATAGAGTGGGCTTCAATATGGCTATCAAGTATCTGAGTATCAATCCGTAGCGACTGATAGGTATTTATTTTGTGAGACGACCAAGACTGACGGTATTAATCGCACTCTGTAAAGATTTGTACCGACTTAAGACATAATCCGCAGACACACTACGGCAAGTGAAACCTTGCAGAAAGATCGATCCTTACGAAGCCACAAACCCTTTCAATAGACATAATATATACAACATAAAATACAATAGACGTGGATATATTTACTAACCTGTTCCGTTTAGCTATTTCGAAAGAGCTATAAAAAACCCTGTAAGAAATCGAAACGTTCGTTACGTTCGTCTCTGCGTTCAGCGCTCGGTGTGGCAACACGCCGTGTTCGAGTTCGCAGCAAGTCAATCGTCGTCCTGAGGATGCCTCGTTGAGAGGTGAAACACGTGTCGATTTCTTTCAGGGTTTTTTATGGCTCTTTAGAAATAGCTCCACGAATCGAGAACAGTTCCGCGACGTCTTCTCTCCGATGTGACCAGAGACTGAATGCTCTCCTCGCCGTGGCCTTAAAACATCACGACTCTGTAGAAGCGCGCGCTTGGTGTGGGTAGATCACGTCCTGTCGCCAGCGGCGCGCTTGCGATTCGTTTCGTGTCCGTACTAATGACCGGATCCGACATACTTAATTAAAGAAGTGGTCATTTATTTATTTATTAGGTTACAGCTAAGCGGAACAGGTTACTAAATATATCCACGTCTATTGTATTTTATAATGGATTTCCGCAAGGCCACGCCTGAATCAATTACCAATAATATAACATAATACCACGCCTGTTTTCCTGGGTAACCCTCCCTACCTCTGCTTGACCCTCCCGGGAAAGCATATGCAGGCGTGACCATACCTCAAACCAAATAAAAAACCAAGACATAGCGCTGCAAACAATACAGTGAAGCATGCTATACCTACCTACACTTCCAATCTGTGCATACACGTACACATTTACAATCAAACTATGTACACACGGCTACACATCAAGCTATACAAATTCTGTATAAGCTGACCTCGCATTGTACGGAAATCCTATACAATGCGAGATCAGCATAAACTGGAAATATATAGCTTGATGTGTAGCAGTGTGTAGACACACGTTTACGAAACCGGTTTCACGTCACTGTTGGCAGCGCTCTGTCTTAGTTTTTTATTTGGTCTGAGGACCATGCCACCACATATCTCAATACTCCCCCATCCCCTTTCAGTAGACAAGACACCGCTAGAAACATCCAACCAGATCTGGATACAATAGAAAAGAAAAACAGTCCGTACCAAAGAACCGTTTATTTTCAATTTCAGATCAACACGATATCGTTCCAATATCCTAACTTTGTAAAGTTTTTGTTGCCAAAGGATTGGAGCGGAACAAATATACGAAACAAATCGAATGGTGACAACGTTATTTTAGAGCTTTTGTTCGATACAACTGGGTTGTTAGTCTGGCCCTTTAGTTTAGAGTTGAGACCACAGAATTGTATAAATGGAAGGTTAAGTATTGCAAGTTATAGTTTGGTACTTTTTAAATCGATGATGTTTGTTTTATTTTATTCCATTATTAAGAAGGGGGTGACTACCGAGATGAAAAGAGAAGTATGGAAAAAAGGTACATGTTGTGCCGACCCCAAAAAAATTGGGATACTGGCAGGATAATTATGATGGTGTTGCAATAATCATGGAATTTTTTCAAATCCAATTTCAAATCTTCATGTATGGAATTCTCCAACTTTACACCGTTTTTGCCATAAATCAGCAATCCAAATTTTTTTTTTCCTCTTCTGTGTTTTAAGATTATTTTCTTCTTCTTCTAATGCAATAGCCAACAATACTACGTCAACTACAACCATTTTCAAAAATTAGAACACGTCAACACGGCAGGAATGAAACTATTTTACTAGGCGAAGAAACGGATACGTTCGCAAGCGACCGCGACGGTACGGAGCCGATCGTATGCGTCCACATCCTGCCTGATGCGAGCCATTTGGTGGAAATAATCCTTTATTGTGTATTATTTTGATTACTCCATTATTAAGTATTCTGTGTTTAAAACACACAGAAGCCAATAAGGCGATTTACGCGTAACTTCGCAAGGGTTCATGGTTTGTAAATCATGTTTACTGCCGAGCATGGCTGAAAGGCTTGACCACGAAACTGAAAACAGTTTGGATGATTTTCATTACGGTTGGAGAATTGTTGGTGGCTGGCTTATACATATTATTGGTTCAGTGGAGTGGTAGGTGTATTCAATAGCGAAAAGAAATAATATGTAGTGCTTATAAAGTGATTTTGATTGTTTTTTTTCTTGAATTCGAATGTATTTGGAAGTTGATGTAATTTTTACGTCTATACTTTTTTCACAACCAATAATCCGGAATCCTAATCTTAACTTAATAGTATAAATGTTAATGTTTGTTTGTTTGTTACGGTTTCATGGATAAACGACTAAACCGATTTTGATTAAATTTGGTATGTGGATATTTTGAACCCTGAGGAAGGACATAAATGCTACGTTTTTTCGACATACCACGCGGGCGAAATCGCGGGCGGAAGCTAGTAGTTTTACATTGCACTACCTAGTTCTTCTTTTTGTTTTGCTTTGTTATTAATTCTAAAGAAACACTACAAGGTATCCTCTAGGCAAAACATTTAAACAGTAATCTGAAACGCCTCGTCGAGTTAAATATCAACTTACGTAGAAAGATAAATTGCAGCTGCATTTTCTTTTATCTTTTTTCTTTCCTCCTCTACAAATCTTGAAGAATTACAATTTAAGTTTTAAAAGTTCAAAGTTTTCAGTTTCCTTTATTCTTTTTAAATGTAGACGTATAGTGTTTCCTGTGTGACCTGCACTTTATACCTAGTTAAGATAAATTTAGGCATCTTGCGCACAAGACGGCCACGACCACGACTTTTGGTCGCACTGACCTGGGGCTGCAGTCTCGACATAAATATCGATCGCTATTATACGACCAAATTCGGTCGCAAAGTCCTAATGGCGTCCCTATACGGTCAAAATTGCTTGACAAGCACGTGATTTTTCGCATGTCGCGCGCGTCTTCGGACGCCATTAGGATTTTGCAACCGAATTCGGTCGCTTAGCGATCGCTATCTATGTCGAGACCAGGGATGTTACGGAAGTCGTTTTACCGGAACCGGAACCGGAGTCGGGGGTGGAAGTAAAAGAAAGATGTGTTATGGGAAGGCTTAATGAAACACTTGAAATATAATTCAGTCTCTTTAATCAGTCAAATATTCATCCACAAACAAAACAATAAACTGAGACTTCGAGCGCGAGCGTGTATAAAATAAACTAAAATTACATTGGCGACGAGTTAAAACTTTTTTGTACGAGCTCTAGTCACGTGCTTCGATGCGTTTTGAACTTCAGTATAACTCCGATTCAAAATTATCGGAACCGAAGTCGGAATCGGAGGTGTAAAATTGATCGGAAGTTCCGACCTTTCGGAACCGGAACCGAAGCTTCGTAACATCCCTGGTCGAGACTGCAGCCCCACGTAAACTATAATAACCGTTACAAATCGCGCAGTTGGTCGCAATGGTCAACCGACTGGTTTGTATAGTTTACCTGGTCGGTGCGACCGAAAGTCATGGTCATGGTCGTCTAGTGCGCCAGATCCTTCTATGATTCTAAAAAGTATTTTTTAAATGTTAGGTTAGTCAGCCTAGAGAAGTTAAATGGCCTCGTCATGACAACTATAATAATATGTTAAATATCTTAACCATCTTCCTGCGATTTACTGTAGGATATTGCACAAAAAACCAGTGTTATATTAATTCATAATATTTTCTGTATTTTTTTCATGAATGCGCAAGTATTTTCAAATTCACGGAATTCATATTACCTATTTCATCTTGTATTTTTCACACAAAATGTTGGCATTTTACGTAAACAAATTAAAATGTCTAATATTTCGTAAATTTTTTCATAATCTCAACAATGTAATAAATTTTCAGGTTTTTCCTAAAAACAATCACAAAAATGGTGAAACATTTTTAAGTATTCTGAGAAAGTTGGCCATAGTTTGAATAACAACAATGTATCGGGCCCCGATTGCGTGAGCCGAGTTGTGTAGCCGCCACTTGGGTGGCTTCATTAAATTAATGGGAGTTTTCTGACTGAAGTTGGCAATCCTGTGCTGAAGGACTTACCTTTAGCCACAGACGAAGGATTATGTAATTTGGTAGGCAGCGACGAATTTATGGGTATCATTTGTATGGGTACATTTGAAAAAAAATCGAGGTTTTGTTTAGCAGTGAGCTGTTATAAGCAATTTATGATGACGTCTTAGCACGTTAAAAAGCTGTTGCAAAACACTTAATGGCAAGATTGTTGAGACAATACTGAAGCTCAAACCAAATTATCTTAATTTAAAGCCTTTTTTTGTGTGTGGGTAACTATCAACTAACTTTTCCTGCTCTGGATGGAGCGGGAGGGCGTCTCAACCCACCCGTGTTCCTTCAGTTGCTATGTTGCCGGGGGCCACGATTTCCCTTTCGGTATTCTTCGCAACCCCGGCAAGCATCGGTCCTAGCGAACCCCGTCAATTTTGCTGACATCTCTTTGAGGAGCGCGTGGAACACAACTCGCCGTCAACCCGGGTCTGGTCCTTATCGAGCGACGAGCTACCCATTGCTCACCGTCCGCAAACCCGCGCCTACGGTGGCCGGAAATCGGCACACGATTCCCGGCGTGAGGGCGCGAATTTTGCCTCTCCCTCACGCGTTCCACCTCCTCCTTTGCGAGCATTACTGCTTCGCAGAAGGAGGTGACTGCCTCCCATTTCCTTTCGCTCAGTACCATGGCCCGAATCAGGGCCGGACGTGAGAGATCACCGCCGCCGATTGCCTCCACGAGGACATGGCGATGCTCCGCCTAAGCCGGGCAGACCTCCACCGATCTTAATTTAAGGCCTAAGATATTCATTTCAGTTCAATCATTCACACCGTAATTAAGTACTAAGTCTTAAGCTATAGTTACGGTTCTGGAAATTGAAGTTGTTGTAACAATAACTACTCCAATAACTGAATTTAAACCGTAACATTACTGTAATAAATCTTATTTTTCCGTGCTCTAGATAAATAACAATAGACTCAACTCAACACGAAAATTACGACCACCCTCTATAAAACACGATTTTATCTCTCTACTCATTTAATTAATATGAGTACCTAGTATTGTGGAAACAATAGGAGTATTGTGTCAATTTATATAATAGAACAAGAAGCACCTTTTGTAGGTCAGGTGTACCAGAGACCTTTCATTTTTATTGTGGCGTGAAACAATGAAATACGGTGACCGCCGCTTCGAACCACTTCAAACTGCTTGAAACCGGATCAAGCCAGCTTACGGCAGTTTCAAACGAACTTTTTGAACTGGTTTTCAATATGGCCGTGTAGGTGAATTTAATGCCGCAGTTGGCTTTTATTTATTAGATTTTTGTATTCCGATAAAGGTGTTTAAAAAAAAGTGGATGATTGCACTTTGCTTGCAGACAATCCAATAATTTTACGACCTTTTCAACTTACATATTTTTTCCGTAATATTCATTGTTAGTTTCCACTACATTACAAATCCTTATAGTAATACGAGTACCTAGACAAAGTTTATTCTCCTAAAACAAAAAGTTTGGCTTCAATAATCTCATCATCATTACATTTTTAAACACCAAAATGAATTTATGAAACATAATTAAGATTTTAATCACCTCATTTAAAATAAAATTAAGATAAGGTATGTAAGGCTTAAAGAATTTATTAATAGAACGGTTTTTATCGGAGGGCTGTCAAAAGGGATTTAAGAAGAAAGAAAGTAGGCTTAGTAGACTAGATTTGATGACCATTTTCTATTTTGTTAAGTACCCGGTACTTATTGAAAGACCTACACTGTCCTCCGATACCTAGTAACACTGTTATTTTGAAAATATTGTAAAAGCCAGTTATTTTAAAAGAGCAACCGTTGAATTTCTTGCCGGCTCTTCTCCATAGGAAACGACCAATTGGAATCGTGCACCTAGCTTCTGACGTTTCATAAGTTCCCTTGTAGGTTTATATGTTTCTTTTTTGTTGAATATACCTCTTATAGCCTCATAAAGGAAAGGAAGGTGTAGGTACATACATACATCCTACATTAGGAGTGGTTTATTGTCCTGTCAAGGAAATTAATTGATTATCAAATTGACATACTACGTCTATTTGCCGTGTTATAGCAATTTCATACTACTGCCAATGAATGGCAGTTGTATTATGAATATACAGGCAATTTAAGTTGGTAGTCCATTTTGTGGGAAATAACACTGATTAATATAATATTTATTTAATATAAGCACATACATGCTATCAAAATACATAAAAAATCACATTTGAAATCATATTCAGCACATTTAAATAATTTTCCTTTAATTAACGTACTGGGCTGCCACAATCAAACTAATAAAGGAATTACAAAATAGGACTTATGAACACGTGGATAGAAAGAAAGAAAGAAAAATAGGTTTATTTGTCACAGAAACACGAGCATACATATGTAGAAGACAAGAGTAATCAGAGAACAACACAAAGTATATAACAAATCACGAGCATAGAACAGAATTTACTTAGGCGGCAGCTGCACGACATGACTGTGACAAGAAGGCTTCCACTCAGCATGATGCTGTGCTATGGGAGGCCCACAGCACAGCGCTGATTTTCAGTGGTCACCCGTGGATACTTGTTACCCTTTTTCACAGACTGTGAATATTTGTACACAGTTGTTGACTCGTTGAGAACTGCACGTAGACTGGGCCCCCGATCAACTCGTGAAACTCCCTTTTCGTAAACGCTTGTTTACTACTCGGTACGCCATCAGGTGACGGTCGTGACGTCATGACGTTTTTTCCAATCAAATAAAACGCGTCGATAACAATTTGGTAAACAACTAATTTCGCTGACCTTAATGCTTGATAAGGGCAAATATTTTCCGCCACTTCAAAAACGCCCCGTTATTAATATGAAGTGTGTAAGCATCAAAATCAATGCTCTATCCTGTTCTGTATTAGAAGAGTCCTTTACCTTCATCATTTTAGCCGAAAGACGTCCACTGCTGGACATAGGCCTCTCCCAAGCACCGCCACTTCAACTGGTTCTGTGCTTTCCCCATACTTCCCTTTGCCTTAAGATGGCTGAACATATACAGGCTGACATTCTGTAGTGCGATACCTACATTCAGGGTCAAGTTTCCAGGATGCAAATTTAGTATATTTTTGTAGGTACCATGTGTGTTATGTAGTCTCTCCCAGTAAATCGTTGCTAATGGTGCCAATTCTCTTGTACACCGGACTAAACTAACTAAACTGTCACTAAAATTCCTTACTTTTGACTATGAGAATCTGAAAGCTATTCTGCAAAATAATTTTGACACATCTAAATCGAATTTGACAATCGCGACTCCACACGTGATACCTACGTGTTAGAAAATCAAAAGTTTAGGTGAAAAACGTCGAATTCAGAATAGCAAAATTGCCATTTTCACTAAATTAATATCTCAGTGCCATCTTAGTGCTGTCAAACTAAAATATAGTTAGTGTGTCACTTAGTCTATTTCAAAATGAGAAATCGTCGTTTGACGGGAATAAACAAAATTTTGGTGATTTTTAGTCTAGTTTAGAGGCATTTGTGATAAAAAAATCGGCTCCAATGTCTGCTTTTTCAATATATTTATCCCCAAAGTTAGCGGATTCTAGGAAAGCATTACTCTAGAACTCGCCGAGTCAACGGTAAATGGTAAAGTTGCGTGATACCGTAACAAATGCTGACGCTATTGTTCATTGTTACTTACTCTCTCGCAACGTCTGGAGAACCCAGACGCCATTTCTCTTCAATTCATCCTTAATATAGTTTTCGTAGAGTTAGAAACAGGAGCTATTGTATATTTGGTTTTTCTTTTTGGAAATCTGTGAGCTGATATTTTGGGAAATGTTATTTGAGCCGAGGATAGCCTAAGCTCAAATAATATTTGGATTTGGATTTTTTTTCTACATACATACATAACCTGACACTTTTATCCCATG
The DNA here is from genome assembly GCA_949152395.1 of Agrochola litura. NCBI lineage: Eukaryota > Metazoa > Arthropoda > Insecta > Lepidoptera > Noctuidae > Agrochola > Agrochola litura. Next base: position 19,828,063 of record OX424508.1, on the reverse strand, counting down.
GGGGTAGGCAGAAACTATAGAACGCCACCTGCTACGCGGTCATACACCGATTGGAGTACTGCACCCCGGACCTTTCTGCAGAACATCACCAATAAGGTCATTATTATGTCCTTCTTAGGGCTTCCCCTCCTGGTGTTTCCACACAAATCTGCCTTATAAAGAGTTTTTGTTAGTCGCCATTTAGTCAGCCTCTCTTTGTTTTCTCGTTAGAAATATTTAAAATTACCGCATTTATGGCGGCACACAGAAATTGTACCAACGATTCTAGTTATACATATTGACAAAACATGTAATAGGGATGATGCTGGGTCAAGAAAAATAAATTCTATTTAGTCCGTCATGCAGTTAATAAAAAAATGTTAGACACGTATTTTTGCTTTATCATATTAACTAGCAGCCTGCCCCGGCTTCGCACGGGTATTAAACAAACATTTCAAAAGATATATATATATATATATTTTTTTTTATAGCCTATGTTCACCGGAGATAGTGTAGCTTCCCAACAGTGAAAGAATTTTTCAAATCGGTCAAGTAGTTTCGGAGCCTATTCAATGCAAACAAACAAAAAAACAATCAAATCTTTCCTCTTTATAATATTGGTGTAGATAAAAATCACTTAGATAAAACGCATTAAAGTTGGGGAGTGGGGGTCGCTACGTCACAAGTAAGTATAAAATCTACATACTCGTGACGTCTTGGCACATTTTAACTCAATGTATCGCCGTAATCTGTTGATACCGTAAAAAAAGAAAAAATATGTGTGCAACATTTTTAATAATCTATCTGACGGACAATTTTACGAAATTAATATTTCGTGAAACTAAAATTAAGCTCTACGGACTATTTACAAAAGGTAATACCAATTTTAGCTAGTATAAAACTAAACATTTAATTCTAAACTAACCCCGACGAAACTAGTTCATGGCTATTTCAAGGAGAAATCTCCTACGTCCAGGATAGGTCACGTAGACAATATTAGGTCCACTGTTTATACCGAGATAGTACTTCTAGGAGCTCTACTGTGGAGAGTTTATACTGCAGCACAGATTAAAATTAACGTTTCCATTTTATTTGTTTTATAGACGTTGTTGTGATTATGCGAAAATCAACATCATGTTTTTTTTATTTATTCTTAGATCATCTACGAGTAGTGATGCATAAAGATATTGGAAATGTTTCTAATTTCTGTAAGTGCTGCTTAATTTTATCCTGGGCCATTATGGCCCACTATTACCGATTTTCTAATCTTTCGTTCGTATAACTTTTTCTGCCGAAAGTTTTTATCACGTCTTTTAATTATATTGTCAATATGAAAGGAAATACTTGTAATAGTCGTTTCGATTCATGCTTCACCGAGTTTTCTATAAATCAAAACATCGCAAGTATAGTCGGGGAAATTATTTTATTAACAAGTTGACACACTACCTACGTCAATTTGCCATGTCATAAACCAGGAGTCACCAGATGACAGATGACGGTTAAGTAAACAGTAAAATAATTAAAACCTAATCTAATAATTTTGAGTAATTTAATTAAGCCCGCGCTTTTATTTTCGTATTTTTTGCTGTCGCCGTCGTCGACATGACAACGAACGACGCGAGATGCAAGCCGCACGAAGCTGCAAATGTTTTCGGAAGTAATAATCCTACAGATGGAAGTAATCAATTTCTAAGAAAACCCAAAAGTACGCAAGTTCCTCTCCAAGAATCCTATCCTTATTAATATCATAAATGCGAAATTGAGTTTGTTTAGGTATTTGTTACGCTTTGACGCTAAAACGGCTAAACGGATACGGATGAAATTTAGCACATGGGTAGACCATAACCTGAAAAATGACATAGGTTAATTTTATCCTGGTCCGCAGACGAAGTCGCAGGCAACAGCTAGTTTTAAATAAAATTTGTGTGTAAATTGCGATCTCGACTTACCAATGAACATCTTTTAATCTTGGTTGCTAGTAATCGTCTTCCATACGGACCGCAACAGTCATATTTTTTATAAACGGACCCCAATGAGATCAATTGGTGATCCCTGTCATATCATACAACTGTCATTCTTTGATAGTAAATTCGAATCAAATTGTGTAACTGTTTAAGTTGGTAGTCACTTTGCTTAGCAATTAATTGCCCTGAATTTACATAAACAACATTATTATATTGCCGAGAGCCTATTTGACGTAGAAAGTAGGAACACAAACTCGCAATAATTTAAGCAACTATTGTGTGTGGAAAGTTTCCTAATGATGAGTAATGATAACCTCTCAGGAACATTATTAGCACCACTGGAGTTTCTAATGAGCGATCTTTTATAACTTAAAAGGAAATCTTCCTGCCTGTTAATAAATTTTATTTCAATAATCCTTAACTTCCCCAATTTTTTTTGAGTTCCTCAAAATCCTAGGAAAAGAAGGTATCGAATTCTATTTTTGGCCCCGAAAAGGTCTTCACAAAATATTCAAGAACATGGTAACATACGTAGAGTAACTTTTAAGGGACTGATTACCATAATTTGATGTGAAAAACTTATAGAATTTATATTAAATATCAAAGTGGACGGCCACTCAATTAATGTTACAGGAGTTTTATTAATATAACTAGCTTCTACCCGCGACTTCGTTCGCGTGGAAGTCCTAAAACATTACACTATAAAAAAATATAAAAAATAAACTGGCGCTCCGGGAGTGCCGACAGAAGTGAAAACTTGAACAAGATCGCCTTGGTGGAAGAAAAATACTTGTATAGAACTTTGGTCTGTAACCTTCTATCTACTTACATATACTGGATGATTTTTTTTACAGTCTCCAAATTTTTACAGGTTGTTCTACCCATGAATATAAACAACTTTCACTATGGGAGCAACTCTGAGATCACGAAAAAAAATCAGCTGTTTCATATAATATATTTTGGTCAAAAGGTATTGAACTTTTGTATAAACAGCAGATTTTTTTTTCGTGATTTCAGAGTTGCTCCCATAGTACCCTGTAAAAATTTGGAGACTAAAAAAAATATCATTCAGTATACCTATATAAAATTCTCGTGTCACAATTTTAGTTGCCTCCGAAACGGCTAGATCGGTCGTAATCTATTTTTCATACACCTAAGTGATAAGGGTGGTCCACCCCAAACATAAATAATTTATATGGCAAAACAACGTTTGCCGGGTCAGCTAGTATCTAAATAAAGAGCACAACCAGGATAAGAAAAAAAAAAAAATACTTCCAAAACCTAAGTAAAAATACTTGCATAGATCATTGATCCGTAACGTAATATAAGTAAAGAGCACAATCGCGTTTACAAAAATGAGGTGTCGGTAATGGTGTCGCGAGTTCAATTGTTTTTTCCCATCTCAAAAATGCCCAACGCGCCTAAAGAAGTTTTCACTTCAATAAAGCGTCTTAACCGCACGGGTTGTTACCTCAATGACAGGCATGCACAGTTCATTCGACTCTTCTCGGTAATGCTCGGTTCTCGTCGGGCTGCCGCCCTCGGCTCCCGACCCACTACGTTGCATCGCATCGCCCGCTCGCGTTATTACTTCGTTTTCGCTTAGCGTCCTTTCTGACTTTTTTTCTTTTTGCTCCGCTCCTTAAGGTCGTAGCGTAATGTTAAATAGCCTGTAACCATCCTCAAGAATTGGGCTATCAAATGCAAAAGGAATTTTTCAAATCCGATTAGAAATTCCAGAGATTAGCGCGCTCAAATAAAAACAACTCTTCAGCTTTATTATATTAATACCTAGTACCTGGGCGTCCGAGCTCTTCTCTGGTGAGAATAGAGAATGCTCATTTATAGCATAGGATAATACATACAAATTCCATACTGTCATTATTCTAAGGTAGCCATCTTATTCTCACCCCTCGAGAACGTGATTACAAATATATATATATTTATATATACAAATATTGCTCGTTTAATAGTATAGGGTAGGATAGATGATACAAGATTACAGATGTTTTTCTGAGAACTAATCTTATTTCTTTCAAGACTTTATTTTCGCTTAGGAAATCTAACTTGTTTTCTATTTGATTGGTTTCAGTCGGTTATTTCTTTTTAATTTTAGGCTGAAATAGCTAGCTACCTAAAAAGGTTTAACGGAATCATCATTATTTTGAACGACTGAAAATGGCCAGGGCTATTTTCAGCAGCGTCGTTTGGCCATTTGGCTTTACCAATAACTGTTAAAATGGATAGCCAAAGAGAATGTGTCCAATCGATTTGGAATTGGAACCATTCAAAATTAAATACGGCAATGCTGCTTTAGGGTAGATAGTTGTATCGCACTTTTGTGACGAAAATCTGTATTCGAAACGTTTCATTTTAAAATATGTAAACCAATCAGTGCACTACATCTACAAACTCACCTATAATATAATATCTCCCCGATTCTCCCCCGGCATTACTTGCCGAGAATGAATTTTCATATGTATGTCAAACTACCTTTTGCCCGCGGCTTCGCCCGCAAATACGTCAGAAATTATCCCACGGGATCGTACTAGCGGGATAAAAAGTATCCAGTGTCCTATCCCAGGTCATAGTCTACCTATGTGCCTTTAGTCGAAATCCGTTCAGCCGTTATGGTGTGAAAATGTAACAGAAAAATTGATCGAACTTTGCGCGCGGTCTGCATGAGTAAGCGGCAGCGCTGGCCCGAGAATTCCTGGCGCCCCCCTAGCGAAAGGCTGGAACGGCGCCCTTTTAAGAAAATTCCTGACAAAATTAAACTATGTTCTTTCTTTTTCGTATGGTTATTGACTAACTTGGTGTCAGAGTTTTAAAGCCACCCGTGGACCTCTGACTTGGCTTCACATGCCGTCGAGAAATATCTCTCAGGCATGCCGATTTCCTCACAATGTTTTCCTTCACCGTGTTTGTTCAGTATTTTGTAGAAGCGGTAAGATTAAATTCCTTTGATTAAAGAACTTTGCTATAGTTTGACCGAGACCGCTGTACCGCGCCTTAGTAATGCGCGGCGAGGCGGAGGGCAGCGTTGATGAATGAGTGGTGGGACGCCGTGAGCGTTGACGAATGAGAGGCCTGCACTGTTCCTGACTCGCCGGGCACATACCTATGGCGCGGTACAGCAATAGCGGTAAAACTATAGTCAAATAAATTTTTAACAAAATATTATACCATGAAGCAATAAATTTGAAAACGCGATTTTTTTTGCAATGGACTGAGCTTCAACTCGCTTTTGATTTGTAGATGAACCATACAAGTTGTAAATAAAAAAAAAAAACTATTATATTATTTTTTAATTTCGATGCCGCCGATTGCCGCCCCCCTAATACAAGCGCCCTAGGCCGTCGCCTAGTTCGCCTATATGAACGGGCCGGCCCTGGTAGGCGGCGTGATCAACGCGTCATCGGCAAGCTGAGCCGCGCCGTGGCGGTGCTACAGCTCGGCCAGATGACCACTCGCGTCTACGGACTCCACCGCGACTTGCGATACTCCTAAGTGCTTGTCGACACGACGCCGTCGCCGAGCTGTCACCGCGCCGTCGCCGCGCCGCGTAACCATGTAGACTGACCCGCCGCTGGCCGTGCCGCCGCCACGCCGTCGCCGCTTGATTTTGCCATACCGCTCTACAATTTGCGGCGGCGCGCGGCAGTGCGGCAGCGGGGTGGCGACCTTGCATATACACAGCACCGCTGTGGCGGCGCAGTGGCGGCGCGGCGACGGCGTCGTGTTGCCGAGCTCTAATTCAATTTATTTATTGTTTGTCTGGGACAGTAGATATTTGTAAAGATTACACGACAAATAAACCAATGCCCTTTTCAAACAATCTACTCTTTTAGTACCCGAGCTAAAACAGACAGAGTTACTTACGAATTTATAATATTAGTATGGATAATATTTACTTAATACAAGGAACCGAATAAAATTATGACGGACGTTTGCGGTGAACTCATATTGATAAATCAATGATAGTTCGTGCTCCGGGAATCGAGTTATGTAGATTTAAGAATAGTATGTAGATTTGGCTGACGTATGATATGTTCGGTGGGCGATGCGGCCAACATTCTGGATCAAATGCCAGCATTCTGGATCAAACGCCGACATTCTCGATCAAATTAGTGGCTTCGAGCTATCGTTTAGTGATTACAAGCTAACACACGTCTCGTATTGTAATCGAGGATGATTTCTATCTCCGATTCTGGTTGGTAACGATTTAATGCTAGTTTGGTTAGATTGATATTTAATTAGCGTTGATTTAGAGATGACGCTAATATAGGCAGCGTATGCGCATTATAAACTTTTTAAAGTACACAAAAGTCTGTGAAAACTCAATTTGAATCACCGTGACCGTGACAAAATCAACTATTTATAGTAACTTAGTTTAGAAGACACAGACTCTGAAGGCCTGGAAGTATTTAGGCTGCTCGAATGCTACGTAAAATTAGTCTCTCATAGTGGAGAGCTCAAGATTACGCGCCTGATGACTTTTTTATGCACATAACAACCACAAAATCAGCTCATTTCGAACTGCGGTTGTGGCGATGGCGAGACAGTGTTTATAGCGCGTATACCATTAATTCCCCACAATTACCAGTTCAAGCACATGCAGTTCTCTGGGAGCGTATGCTTTGCGATCAACAAGTCAGAGGGGCCGACACCGAAGGCTGAAGGCTGCGGGTGTCTACCTCAGGACAAGCTGCTTCTCACACGGACAACTGTACGTCGCTTGCTCCTGAGTCACCATTCGTGGCTCTCTGTGTATTTTGACTGCTGAGAATAAAACTACAAATGTAGTATACAGGGATGTTTTATAAAAATGTGGCTGTTATTGTAGTATATTGTGGTGTCTTACGACTTCCACGTGAACGAAGTCGCGGGCAGAAGCTAGTTATGAAATAAATTTCAAATTTTCAGTTACATCACAAGACTAGTGGCTTTGTCCTCTTTATCCAATCGATTTTAATTTCCGCGTAAAGGAAAGCCGATGAGATAATACTGATATTTTTTATCGATAACTGTGCAAATTGGATTATAGTACTTTAAAAATATTTTTGTTTTTATCGTGTTGGTTTTTGAGGATTAAAGCATACCGTCAAAAATAGCTTCACGAGGAATTATTCAAATAGATGTACATCAGGCACACACTGAGCTGCTGTCAACCCTGCCATCGCCTTGCTGACTGGGTAATGAAGGCATGAGCTATTCATTTCATTTTTCGATACGCAAAAAGAAGTACTTGCTTATTATGTATCGCGTTAGCGACCATTCTCTACTTTAAAAACAAAATGTTCCTTGTTCCAAGGCCGCTAAAGTTCAACGTCAGTCCAGCTAAATATTTCGTACCTCGTAAAAGCAGCCAGCACCATGTTTCCATAAAATGAATGGCTGCAGAAATCGGAAACTCGTCAACCATTTTGGGTTCAATAATTGATTTGGCAAGGCCGGTTTTCTGCAGTCAATCTATTATACTCCCGAGCCGTTGACATTGCAGACGAAACTTCGGTTTTGGTGGGAATCAATGCTAAAAGGAATGATGCTATCGGTTATGGATAGCTAGAAAGAAAGAAAGAAAATACATTTATTTAGCACAGACCAAAAAAGCACACAATATAATTTAATCTGCCTAGGCTTTTCCCAACTATGCTGGGGTCAGCTTCCAGTCTAACTGGATGCAGTTGAATACCAGTATTTTACATGGAGCTACTGCCTATCTGACCACCACAACCCAGTAACTGGGTAATACGATACCTCTTGGTAAGACTAGTTGTCAGACTTTCGGGCGTCTGACGACCCATAACGACTGTCAAAAATCCACGAATGACAGCCGGGACCAACGGCTTAACGTGCTTTCCGAGGCATGGGGGAGTCTCGGTATGTAAAGATGGTCACCCATTCATAGACCAATCCCGGCAAGCGTTGCTTAACCTGATGGATCGACCCGTGCGGCTATTATTATTTAGCCACGAGCTCCTCGACACACACACAATATAATTAACAACAAAAAAAATTATTAAAATCAAATAAAAGCTACGTCTCACCCTAGCACTGGAATCATGATGGCAATATGGCACCTGGTTTATTTAAGATGATTTCTCTCATGGTTGTGTTAGTCAGTTCAAAAACCAAATTATTATTATCAGTATTTTGTGTTCCACTGTAGGACAAAGGTATCTCTTTTTTCTTTTCATTCATCTCTATCTATTGCTGTTTGTGGCCAACCTTAATGAAAAGAGTCGAGTTCATCCCGATATCTCCTCCTGGACCTGCCTCGTTGCCGAATGCTTCCGTTTCTAATAAATCTAATAATAATATATATATAATATTGATTTTTATTTCGGAACAGAGTCCATAGTGTGTTAGTAACATAATATAAAATAACTTATTATCTAGTGTTAGTACCAATCACCCTCTGCACAAACAGCTTTACAATTGGAGAGCTAAAGCTCTCCGCTACAGTTCTCAGGATGCTGTTTTGACTGTCTCTCACTCTTCTCAGTAGTGAAGCTGTTTTTTTTGCGAACAATCGCATGGAAACCGTCAGTACGGGCTTGCGCAAACATTTCCGAAGCGCTGCAGTAGCGGGAAGTCCCAACAACATCCTGAAACCATTGTTGTACTGGACGCGCAGGACATCCAGCGACCTTTTGGTGTAATTGACCCATAGATTGCTCATGTACAGACTCTGGCAATAAGCCTTGAAAATTGTGATTTTTACTAGATCTAATGATATGATACCGTTTTAATTCTTTGAGTATTTTCTATGATCTAATGATACCGTTTTAATTCTTTGAGTATTTTTAGCAGTTTCTTATAATATCGGATTTGGCCATCCACGCATACTTGGAAAATTCGACCTTTACAGTTAACGCGATTGTGTTCTTTATTTTTATTATATTATTACGGATCAATGTTCTATGCAAGTATTTTTACTTTAAAAAGGTTTCGGAAGTATTTTTTTTTTGTAAATGCGATTGTGCTCTTTATTTAGATAAAGTTACGGACCAATGTTCTATGCAAGTATTTTTCTTCCACCAAGGCGATCTTGTTCAAGTTTTCACTTGGTGAGTGGCGGCACTCCCGGAGTGCCACCACTTTTTTTTCCCGGAAAATGTGACTTTATCTACAAACAGGATAAATCCCAACAAAAACTCGTAGGTTTTAATACCAACCTTCGTTATGTTTTCAAAAACATTAATCTCATTACCTTGTTTGTGTCGGACGTAGATAAGTGTTTTTTAAACGATCATATTGTAACCATCAGCTAAATTACTTGGCGTGACGACGACGGCGGCCATTTTTCAACGGTTAACCAATTAACTTAAGATTGTTTACGTCCAAATTACTGTTGAGTAGTGTCTGAGTTTAATTTCTTTGAACATTTTGTTTATTTTTAGAATAGAGTGCAGTGCTTTTTCTTTAAGAGCGGCCAACCCGTCATACTTTTCATACAAACGCTCGTACGTGATTATGGCATCGTAACACATCTTTCTTTGAAAATTTTTAACTAATAGGTATCTTGTGCACTATTTCTAGGTTTCTATGAAAGCAAAAAATTAAAATGTCGAGAAATAAATTCAGTACAAGCCTCCGAAAATCTGCATTTTTGCACAATTTTTACCTGAACTTTGGCCGTTCATAATATACTCATAAATTGTAAAAGTAAAGAAAAAATCTGCATAGGAACCTTGCACATGTAATGGAAATTCTAAATAATAAACATTTATTTCACAAACTTATAAGGCGTATTCAAAAACACGTATTTCCTGAAACAAGTTTTATGAAATTTCCGCACACTATTTTTCGTACAATGTTATCGCGTTCTCACTTGCTTGTTAGCAGTTCTCACTTGCGCTAGATGAAACAACTTGCTTTTTGACCATGCTTGCGTTGACGATAGACGGATCGGGAAGGGCCCTCTTAATACAGGATGTTTCTTATGTTTAGTTATATCTACCCGTAGTTTCAGATTTTTCTTGAATCTATTTAAACGTAGGTCCACGTATTTTAATCTTCTTTGTATTATTATAATTTTATAGCACAGGTGTGAGCACTATGTACTAAAGAGTTACCATTTACCGGGTAATATGTCTTGCATTGACTCGAATATGCCCTGGCGGCTGTGAGTATGTCATGCTCACTCAGATGTTTTGCTGATGGCGCGTTTTGCGCGTGTGTTGGATCATTTAGCTTCCTTCAAAATGGTTGAGCTGAATGGTGCTAATCCATACGTCATGTTCGTGAACGGGTGCCGTCAGTTGGGACTGATCATCTCTTAGCTGCCAGGGCTTATTTTTAATTTATTTTAATTTTTTAATTGTTCTTTGTTTTATATTTTTATTCGTGCGTGCTTCGCTTCTACCATGCACGTCTTTCTACATTGTTCTCACATGTATAATTTCAACATGAATGATGTAACCAATATTTTGTAACAATTTTTTATTTAAAAGAGTGTCGGTGGAGTTTCTTGCCCGTTCTTCTCCATAGGTACCTACTACGCTTTGGAATGGGCAACTAGCTACATATTTCTGACTGACCGATTCCTTGACGGTTCAAAAGTGGCTGTAAATGGTTTATTTGAAATAAATGTTTTGAGTTTGAGTTTATGAAACCTGACACAATAATTATTACTTGTCAGACATATTAATGAATTGCTTACGAGAAAAACTAGGTATCTAGCTCGAGATGGAATATCGTGCTTATTTAAAACGTGTATTAGATACCTACCTAATATATAAATATATTTATTATTTTTCCCTTGTCCTAGGGTTTGAACCCTAAGATTAGGGTTCATCCTATTGTTGACAATAGGATGAACCCTAATCTTATTACAATCTAGCCTTATAAATAGACTAATAAGTAATTTAATTATAACCTAAACTATTAAATTGTCTTTACTAAGAATGTGTCCAATAGCACTTTTCTTATTGTCTCTATTAAGGCGAATACACTTCGTTCTTGTGTTTGTTTGGCACCTAATTTAAAATAAAGAAAAAATCATCAATAAATCGTAGGCATACAAATCTTGATTGCCAATGAATGAGTTGGGTGATTAAATGAATCTAATTTAATCTCTGAAGAAAAAGGGTTGGTTTTTATTTCTCTGTCCATAATAATGTCTTCATGAAGTTTGCATCCAGAACAGATTGGAACCGGTTCCGGTCTTGCAAATGTGCTCAAAGAGAAATCTGATTGGATAAAAACATTACGATGAAATTTGCTTTGTTGGGTTGTTCCGATGAATATTTTAATTCTGAACTTGCTTCTGAGACTTTTTAATTAAATATTTCTTTCTTTGATAAGGGCCTCGCCTCTCATGCACAAGGTTGTGGGTTCAAATCCGGGCAAGAACCAATGTGACTTTTTTAATTCATATGCACTTTCTGACTTTATCTTGGACATTACTGCCATCGGTAAATGAAAATATCGTGAGGAAACCTGGACTTTATAGTTATTATAAGTTTGAAATCGCGTGGTGATCAATGCACGAGCCTTCTCTGTATGAGCCGAAGCCTTTGCCCTGCTGTGGGACAGTAATAGGCAGGTAATATTCAGTGCCGGATTAAGCCAGCACGGGGCCTGTAGCAAATTCTACTAACGGAAAAGTATTTAAAAAAAAAGTTATTATAAACCGACTTCATTTTGGATATGACACTCTAAACAGTGACGTTATTTTCTTCGTGTTCCTTAACACTCAGTTTTCTTGAATCAAATTACTTTCTTTTGATAATTTATCATACAGAAATAGGAGTTGCTTTGTCGACAAGTAGAAAAGCTACAGAATTAAGGGAAATTTGAATGCAAGAACGAGTGAAGCGAGCTCGAAAAACTTTAGCATCTCGCCTTGGAGAGGTCAGATTTCTTTTGACACGTCACCCAAAGTGCGGGGCCTGTAGCATTTGCTACATCTGCTACGTGGTTAATCCGGCTCTGTACAAAGGCCGAAACATTTAGAAATATAATATTACTAATATTATATTTCTAAATGTTTCGGCCTATGTATTTTTATTTACTAAAACTCTGTCCCAATTTCCATCAGATTAAAACCTATTTAGGGATTCCAAAACGTTTACAACTTGTGGTCTTGTCGACATAATGATCCGGGCCAGACGTTGGTCTGTCACGGAGAAACTTAGACGATTAGTGACATGTGCTCCCTCGACGTCACAAGTTCCTCTTAAGAAATAGAGATGGGACATGTCTTTGTGAATTCCGATACGATGGAAATTTTCGCAATAGCTACGTGATAGGGGGTAATGTAAAATTGATTATAGGCTTACGTTTACAATTTTTGCACGTATCATGAAAGGGCTCTTACATACCTACATAAAACCGTTTTTACCCACTTTCTTCTTCTTCATTATAGGTATTTTGAATACCAAGGAGTCCAATTAATCTTTTGAGTCATGAAATTGAATGATAAGGTATTTTATCGTAGTGTACAATAGACGTGGATATATTTAGTAACCTGTTCCGCTTAGCTAAGTATTTCTAAAGACTAGTTTTGTATTTATTTTATTTTTGATTTGTTATTTCACTATATGCTGCACCGGTTGACGTCATCACGTCAGCGCCGGCTATCGCTGAAAACCAGCGCTGGGGCTCTGTCTCGCATGGGGTCGCAGCTTTATGCTGAGCGATGGCCGTTTTGCGTGGATGTGACGCATATTTTCCCCCAATTTGTTATTTACGTGTTCTTTTTTAATCTTTCTTTGCGTCATGTTTACCGCAAATAAAAGAATTTTCTTTCTTTCTTTTTTCTAAATCGACACGTGTTTCACCTCTCAACGACGCATCCTCAGGATGACGATTGACTTGTCGCGAACCAAAAACAAAAAAAAGCCACGTCTATTGTATTTTATAATGGGTTTCGGCAAGGACACGTCTGAATCAATTAACTATCTTATCGTAGTGTGTTTAGTAATTTTACGTGCTCGTAGGAGAGAGCTCGTAGAGGAGCTCGTGGCTAAATAATAACAACCGCACGTGTTGACCCATCAGGTTAAGCTACGCTTGCCGGGGTTGATCAGTGGATGGGTGATTATCTTTACATACTGAGACTCCTCCGTGCCTCGGAAAGCACGTTAAGCCGTTGGTCTCGGTTGTCATTCATGGATCGTTGACAGTAATTACGGGACGTCAGAAGTCCGAAAGAAAGTCTGATAACCAGTCTTACCAAGGGGTATCGTATTACCCAGTTACTGGGTTTGTGGAGGTCGGATAGGCATTCGCTCCATGTAAAGTACTGGTATTCAGCTACATCCGGTTAGACTAGAACTCGATCCCAACATAGTTGGGAAAAGGCTATTCAGATTTATTGTGTATAGTAATTTTACGAGAAATTACCTCATTCTTCGAATGTCCAAAACTCCTCCAAAAATCGCTCAGTCTGAAATAAATCTTCTCGAAATTCAGTCATAATTTTGATGATGGCTTTGTTTCTGTTAGTTCAGAATAAACCCAAAACGGTTCCCAGTAGACATAATTATTGCTAGGATTTATGTGAAATTTCGGATTTAAGTGACTGCTCAATTAATGTTAGTTATAATTTATAACAAGAGAATGGGAAATTTCAGTGTGGAAACTAACATTTCAAGCTATAAGGTAGGTGTTTTAAATGTATTGTACGTATTTTTACAAGCTTAAATTGGAAAAAAATCCAGTCTAAATTGGTTATAATGGCTACATTTGCACTATCGCACTTGAACTCTAATAACATCATATCGAACGTTGGTCGAATAAAATATTATAAATTAGAACAGAGATTTTGATCCATTACGTGCCTGCGTCATTAATTTGTATTCAGTTGAGTAATTTAAAAGATTTATGCTTCAATTCCAGACATACTTAAATTTATTTGAAGTTATCCAATGTTATTTCTGAATTCATAAATGGGCTACGATGGAATAAATTGCAACGTAAAATAAAACAATTTGTCTAGGCCTTTCCCAACTATATTGGGGTCAGCTTCCAGTCTAACCGGATGCAGCTGAATACCAGTATTTTACATGGAGCGAATGCCTATCTGACCTCCATTACCCAGTAACTGGGTAATACGATACCCCTTGGTAAGACTGGACGACCCGTAACGACTGCCAAGGATTCACGAATGACAGCCAACGTACTTAACGTACTTTCAGAGGCACGGAGGAGTCTCGGTATGTAAAGATGATCACCCATCCACGGACCGACCCCGGCAAGGGTAGCTTAACCTGAGGGATCGACCGGTGTGGCTGTTATTACTTAGCCAGCTCCTAAGTTGTAACGTAAAAGGGTAACTTATATAAAGATCAACTAGAATCACACTACTTACCAAACTCCAAAATTATGCCAATATTAACAAAAAAACATAATAAAATGTGTTGTAGCATACAGCGTGTTTCAGAAATGCGAGGTCATATTTTAAGTGTGCGACCGTCAAAACTCAAACTCCAAGCATTTATTTCAATTAAACCATTTACTTTACAATATTACTTTTGAATTGTCTGGACTTAGTCAGTCAGAAATATGAAGCTAGTTGCCCATTCAAAAGCGTAGTAGGTACTATCGCAGACACGCATATCTGAACACCGTAAGGACTATTCTTGCTTGCAGCGCTCGGCCGCTATAGTAACCCTTACCTATGAAAAAAAGGATCGTGTGCATGGGATTTTGTTTTTAAAGTGGTTAGAATGCGTGACCGCGATGGTATTTATGGAGAAGAATGGGCAGGGAAATCCATGGACACTCTTTTAAATTATATTGTTACAAAATCATACATCAAATCGAACACCTTTTTCCATGGGACCAAACATCGTAATCACGCAAAAATAGTCAGCTATCCTACATCAGGATAGCGACCACCCAATTATTATCTTTTCAAGTTAAAAAGTTCGCGAGCATATTCGCAAGAAGCTGGCAGTATCACCACAACGTTAATGTTTTCCCATTGTTTGTCTTATTTGTTTTAGTATATTTATTTGTGCTCATATTTATATGTCGGAGACGGGTATGTGATTCTCGTTACTAACAGCGATATTTTAACTACTGTGGGCGTAGTGTGGGTAGTGTTGGTTAATGCGCAATAGAAAAACAGTTTGCAGTTCAACTCACATTATAATTTACTATCAAATGAATCACACTACCTAAATTATACACACACTATACAAAATGATCACAAATTACAACTAACACAATAACTGAGCACCACGAATCGAGAACAGTTCCGCGACGTCTTGAACCTAATGCGACCAGAGGCTGAATGCCCTCCTCGCCGTGGCCTTAAAACATCACGACTCTGTAGAAGTGCGCCTTTTTTGGTGTAGGTAGCTCACTCTTGATGTCGCCAGTGGCGCGCTTGCGATTCGTTTTGTGTCCGTACTAATGACCGGATCCGACATATATATAATTAGGTTTTCAAATTATATTGAAAGTTTTTAATAAGTTGATTTTTATCTTTATATTTAAATAAATATTTAATCTTCAATTCTCGCTATTGTACCTACCACTATGTCTCTGCATCACCCAAAGGTTGACTGGTAGAAAATGCCTAAGTCACTAAGTCCGCCTCAGTACATTTGTGTGCTTGGATCGAGTAGATATTAAAGTTTTGTGTGGAGCAGAAAATTTTTATGATTAGAGAAAGTTGTTCAGTTTGATGGTATGTTTACGACAACACATTTCTGACATAGGTACTCTGTTTATTTTACCAACTTTATCCATTTCCGATGCCAATATTATCATAAAACTATAAAATGTTTTGTAGACACATATTTTACCAACTTTCGATACGTATTTTATTCGAAATCCAATATTCAACAAATGTCACACTTGTGAAAAACTGCTTCGTTGGTCTAGTGGTCGCAAGCGCTACTGCTGAGCATGAGGTCCTGGGTTCGATTCCCGGGTCGGGCAAAGTGTTATTGGGTTTTTCTATCTGAAATTTCTCAGTAGCAGCTCGGAGTCTGGATTTGTGCCCGGTTGATGGCAATAGGCTCGCCCCCTATTACATGGGACTTAAACATAACTGGCGAAATGTGGGTGTACCTGCTACAGGGACACCTCTGCCCAACCCTTCGGGGAAACAAGGCGTGATGTTATGTTATGTTATGTTATGTCACACTTGTCAAATATTCAAAAAATTCAAACTTTCTCATTCAAATATACGATACTGAATACTTGAATCGAATAACTTTAGCGTTGTCGCATCCCTAGTCAGAACTAGGTTGACTGGGCAACTGGATGTAATATTCCTTCGACAGACGTTTCTCTTGCAAACAAACTTTACTGGGCAAGAAGAGCTAACATAGAAAATTTATGGCTTTTATGATAGTTAAGTGGTTGGGGAAGTGACTTGCGATGTGTTTCCGGAATTCTGGAAACGTTTTTCTTTTCCTATGAATATTGTATGTAGTTTGTTTCCTGGTTTACTTTCTTCCTTAGAAACTGAAACTTTCTTCACAATCGTGGCCTTTAGTGATTGAGAGTGGATTTTTGAGATGGGGCATTAATAGGGGCAGCTACCTTAACCGTTGTAGCTACAGGAAAACGATCTTAGGAGACTGTCCTTAACTTTTGAGACATTTTCATCTACATTCACAGATTTTGAAAAAAAATATACAGTCAGAGGCAGCTTTCACAAAAAATAAAATAATATCCCTATCGATCCTGTTTCTTTTAAGGACCGAAAAACTCTGTCGAACCAACTTAGGTTTGAGTACTAGAAAAGTCAGAAATCGCAAAAACTTTTCCCATACATTTTGTAGGAAATGAGACTGGAACCTACTATTCCCGATGGATAGACTAGCCCAAAAAAACAAAAACAAAAAAAAAAATAACTTTGAACAAATATGCGTTATTATTTATTTCCTTTGAGAACGAGATACTTTGTTGCTGGTAATTTCCAAAGTTCGGAGAAAAAATTACCTCAAATAATTTTGAACTTTCAGACTTGTTTGGGAAACATTAAAAAAGACGCTACAAAAGTCAGAAATTGCAAAAAAACCTTTGTTTGGAAAATGTTTATTCAAAAGCGACAAACTATCAAAATTTTGTTCTCAAATCAAATAAAATTATAACGCTTATTCGATCGAAATTTAAAATTTTGTTTTTTGTTTATTTTCGGCCAGTCTCAAAAATCCACCCTTTATAATAATATTAATAAAAATCCATTTATTCAGATCATTTAAAACTTATGCTATTAAAATGAAATGATTAACTAGTTGTAAATAAAAAGTTCAAAAAATAAATATATTGTTGACACCGGCTGTCTTAAGCCGGTTCTTCTACGCGTGTTTTTTCGAAACATTACACAAAAAACCTTACACATAAACATTTGCTTTCAAAATATCGTGTTTGCATACACAAATGGCCTCTTTGTTGCGATGTTTTTGTGTAAAAACACGCGCAAGAGACCTGGCTTTAGTCTGTGTGTCCATTGGCAAAGGCCTCTTCCATTTTTCTCTAGGTATCGAGTTCTAATCGATTGCTAATCGAGTTCATGATTTTTCCCTTGTAATTCCAAGCTTGTCGCTCCAGCGTTTTTCTGTTTAAATCGTTTGATTAAATCGCTTCGTTATTCGACGGTAGACAACAGTGATGGCTGTCGCACGTCCATCCCTAAGTTAGGGAAATTAATTGACTTAAATTGTCAGTTTATTCAAATCACAACTGTCATTTTTTGACAGTTGTATGAAATGGCAATTACACGGCATAGCTATTGACGTAGGGTGTCAATTTGCCAAACAATTAATTTCCGTGACTGTACGTAACAGTCTCTAAATAACAATTTAATACGCTAATATTAAGGCGACGCGACACTAATAAAACAATTTCTAAGAAAACTTTACGGTAGAACAATTACCGGTGTCGCGAGCCTTTATTTAAATAATTTCAATGTAACACACATCGTTCAAAATTCTTTGATGTCTTTTCGTTTGTCTGTACCTAATAATAATATATTTCGACATTTTTGGTAAAAGTTTTCAAATTCATTAGGAGTTTCCTTTTTGTTTTTTTTTTTCAAAGGATTTGTCTCGAAAAGTCGAAAATAACTTGTAGGCGGGCTTTGTTTTAAACTCATGTGAAAAATATTCTACATACCTAACTAGTTTGATTTTCATCAGAATCTGTTTGAAGACTTTTCAATCGGTTTTTGATTTGAAAACTTGTCAAAAGTCTGCTTTGGCATTTTTTAAGATGAAACTCCAAGAAGACTTTTTTTTTTTTGTTGCAATATGGTACCAACTCTTGACCTCGATCTCGCCTGAGATGGAAAGCGATGGATGAGGTCTATAATAGAACGAGCTCGCCCAGAAGATGCCTGTTCACTCTTACTTTAAAGGCAAAAAACATAAAAAAACTTGAATTTTGCGGGTTACATTCAATGAATCACCTTTTAAGAGCGTTCATTCTAAAAGTTGGCAACGTCGCAAATAGCTGTCAAATATTTACCTGTTATGTTTAATTTGGCAATATTACTGTATGGAAATATGAAATATCGCCAACTAGTGACCTAAAATATTAATAATGAATTGCAATTAGGTATAGCACTGAATTTGATGTTGTAACCGTTTTAGGTGTAAAAAGGGCATTTTGAGTTTTTGTTTTGTTTTTGAAATATGGATTACCTATGAAATTTTTGCTTGTAAGTAATTAATTTCACTTTTTTTTTTAAGTAAAGTTCCGTGAAAAAAGGCCCAGGCTGTTAAAATTGGCAAATTATTATAGTTTTTTCAAAAGAAATTGTGCGTATATTGCATACCGTTAGAACGGGTATGAACCAAAGACCATATTTTATATTCCATAGTTCACTAGAGCGATATTTCATATTTCCAAACAGTAATATTGTCAAATTAATCAAAACAGCGAAATATTTGATAGCTATTTGCGACGTTGCCCACTTTCAGAATGCACGCTCTTAAGTAGGTAATTCAAAAGTAGAGTTTGACAAGATCTCAACTTCAAATTCTCAAAACTAGGAATTAATTACTTTATATACCTATGTATTAGGTACCTACAGATCACTAAGACTGACCTACCATAATTTTCGTATCTTCGCAATATTAAAGCGTGGTCTGCAATCTACATACCTTTGCATAATAATTATAAGACATTTTTATCCTTTCGAAGCATTTACAGGTTTAATTTTATTCAGTCTTTTCAAAGAATCAATTTAATGTTGTTAAAAATATTTCAGGTACCTTCCTATAGGTTCAGGAAATAGGGTTTAAAATAAGTCTAACAAACAATGTCTTTGGTACACTTTATTTATATAACGACAGCGAATTGCACATATTTCATCCATTGACATTAATTTACAAGGCATTTTGCATTTTATTTACATTTTTAATTTCCATATTTTTACATTACAAAAATATTTTTAGCGTAACACAGCGCTACTTAAAACTTCCTATGACTAATGACTATACATTTATAGAAAAAAGTACTTTCGTCAATGGGCTCAAAGTTCATAATCGAACTACATAATTGACGTAAATACTTTTATTCTTAATTATGACAATATTTATTTACACTAGACATTATTTTTTGGCTACTCTGTACATTTTTCGTATACTTACTTCTCTATTTACATACAATCTTTAATTACGTGAATTTAATAACTTTTTTACATAGGTAATTTGTTCGTTCTATTAGGTAAAATATTTCATATTTTATATGAATAAGAAGGGGTTTTTCTAATAATTTTTACAGTATTTTTTTATCTTTAAAGGTCCACACATACAGGATCCTGAACACAGTAATAACTATTGATAATGACATAATAAATTAGAAATTATGAGAACAAATATCAAAACATTAATCCGCATACTTATTTCGTGAAAACATAAAAGTTCTTATTTCTTATACTTTTAAACTACAACTGTTCTTTTTAATGTCAAAACACGAATTTTAAACACTGCTATATATATATTTTTCATTCGAAAGGAGGTCACTGCAATGTATTACCTGTAACAAAAAAAAATACAAAATTATAAAACAAAAGAAACCTTTAAAAGTTCGGTGTTTTTATGAAAAAGAATTTCTGTTGGGGGAGGATGGGTGACGCAATATTTTGTATAAAAACATATTATAATTTAAAAGTTTGTATATTTTGTTTTGTAGTCTCGATGAGGCTAACTAGCTTAACTGTAGCCAATCTCAACATTATTTTATTAAAAAATTACCAAAATCGCCAAAGATACAGGCTGTTCTTAGTTTGGGACCAACAATACAATACCAAATTGTAATTTTGAATGTTGAAATAAACGTTTTTTACGTTAAAAAGAAACCGTTAAAAGTTTGGTGTTTTATGAAAGAGAATTTCTGTTGGGGAAGGATGAATGATGCAATAATTCGCACCCTGTTACACTGAGAGGGTGAGGTAACGAATTGCTGCGTTTTTATAATTTGATTAGCGACCCGCCCCTGCTTCGCACAACTTTTACGACTAGACAATACATTGAGATTTCTTTATTATGTATAAGTTTCATATTAATTTTAAATTATAAGCAGGGTGGACGTGAAAACTGTTACCATGGATTCAGTATATGATTCCGAAACCCCCTGGGCGTTGAAATTTATCGTTAGTTATTTTAAAAAATCTGCTGTTTCATAGAAAAGTGCAATACCTACGCGGTTAAAATGTATGGAACAGAAGATTTTTTTTATGGGTGTTCAGAATCATGTACTGAATCCATGGTAACAATTTTCGCGTTGATGTCCCTGCCACCCTGTATACTCGGTGGCGAAAACCATATAAAAACCCGTTACGGAGTTTGGAAGAACAACGCGATTTCATAGACAGACACGAAAAGCGATTTTAATTTATAATATGTATAGATATAGATATTAGCTGTTATTTTTCAAACGTAAAAATAATGCAAGAGATTTCATCCATGGTAACAGTTTTCGTGTCGATGTCCGTGCCACCCTGTATATTGTTCACAATCCATTCCAATAGTATATTTACCAGCAATGTGAACCTTTGATAATCTACAACAATAACAATAATAGCAAGGAATAGTGCTAAAATAGTTTGTGAATTATAACATTAAATTAATATTGCTTTTATACATAATCTTAACCGTACATTGTGCAAAAGTAAATAGTGCTAAAATGTGAGTAATTAAATAATTCAAGTTTTGATTGTGCATTATGATTTGAAAGTTATAAAAAAAGCGGCCAAGTGCGAGTCGGACTCGCACACGAAGGATTCAGTACCACTGTACAATATTTAACACAATTTTTTTAAAATGTTTTATTAGAAATTTCGTTTCTTAATTTCATTTTTATTATTTGTTATTATAGCGGCCATAGTAGTATACAATCTGTGAAAATGTTAAGTGTCTACCTATTACGGTTCAAAAGATACAGGCCTGTGACATACAGACATAGGGTTCAGTTGGCACCCTTTGGGTACGGAACCCTAAAAAGAAGAAAGAATAATTTATTTTTTATTTTTAGCTATGGCATCTCGCAGTTGACCACTAAGGTCATGGCTGCTTAACCGGGCTTTTCTGTGGCTGCCTTAAGCTTCTATACTCAAAGCCTCCAGCCAGGGGCAAAAAACTATGCTAAATTACTAGGTGAACTAGGTGAGCGCTCGCTAAAGGCACCCCCTGTGGGGAACGAACCTCGGCTTAGGGCGTCACTGGGAGGAAGACAGCAAGATGGGACAGGCTGGATCAAAATTAGATTATAAATTAGAATATTTTGCTAAATTTAAACCATTATACCTACCATATTTTACCATAACGGAAAAGTAAACTGAAAAACAAAGTCTAAAAGAACAGAAATAAAAAAAGAAGGTCATATTTAAAGATAAATCTAAATTACAAACGTACTACAGGTACTACAGTTTGTACGAAAGATATAAAAGTCGCGATTCATTTTATAAAATCAACATGTAAAACCCATGCATACAATGTTTTATGGGCAATGAAGCCGAACAATCTAAATCTGTACAAACGTGAGCTAAATAAACAAATCCGGCTCTATAGTTAAATATAAAAATAAAAGTTATTGCGCTGGCCCATCGTGTGATGGGTACGGGCCATAAAAGAAGCAAGATCCAAACAAAAATCTCGATGATTCCCCTTTGAACATAATCATAATATTTCTCATCATATTTTTATGGAGTTCTTCTATTATACGATTCGTCTTTTCACTCCTTGTTATTTTCCGTTTTTGAATTTTTAAGAGTTCCGTCTAATGAGAAATCCTGTAAGTTTTTCATTTCTTCGCCATTTTATTACCGAAAATTATTCTGACGAATTTTTCTTTGATGTTTGGGGAGAACAGAGTGATAACTACATGCCATTATTGCAACTTTCATCAGAATAGAAATTCATAATTTAATATTGTATTTTGTTTTCCCTATTTCCCGTAGTTTTGCTTTCCGCGATAGGACTTCAGAAGTTCCATCTCAAAAATTCGCTCTGTATGTTAAAATAGCGGAATATATTACAACGTTGTGTTGATTAAACGAATTGTGCATTCCCGATTGAAGTACAGATAAATGTACATACATAAATCTGTACAATTTATTCCGTTGACTGTACGCTGTACGAATATACTACAATTCCGAATCGGATCCCGAAATGGCGGAAAAATAATAAGATTTATGTAAAAAATTGTGTGCAATTTACATTGTGCATTGATTAATTTATAGAATTGCAATTTGCGTAAGTGCAATAAATATGCTTTGGTAAGCATACAATGCGAGTTCAGGGATATTAAATTGAATAAACAGGAAAGACAAAAAATGTGTTTTGAAGTATTATTTATCTTACAATAAAATTATAAATTATTTTATGTAAAACGACTTTACATTTAAGCAGCACATTCAGCACCTTACCGAGATAAGAGTTACATTATAATTAGTGATGTACCGGATATCCGTATCCGCAGATATCCGAGGGAGAAAAAAGATCTGTATCCTGTATCTGTATACATTTTATTACGTATTCATTACATAACCGTAATGAAATGTATTAATATAAAAGATCTGTGCAAGATCTGTCAAAAAGTAACGGATACAGATCTTTTTTCTCCCTCAGATATCCGCGGATATCCGCGGATACGGATATCCGGCACATCACTAATCATAATTACTTACTAATAGTTTTACGTCGATCGTGAATGTCCTGCCTTATATATTTCACGAACGCTCTTTAACGATTGCAATTTATAAACTTCTGACGTAAAAGTAACATTACACGGGCTCATGAATTGCAAGGACTGTAGTAGATATTAGAGAAGCAGACAGAACTACACGTGCTTTCAAAATCGTGGCCTACTTACTTGTAAATCGATTATGTACAGAAAATGGGTTAAACTCGATCACAAAGCTCAGCTGGAAGGCAATAAGCGATTTGAAACTGAGTCATATCGTTTCAAAAGTGAAGTGGGGTGCAAAAGAAATTATCTAAAATTAGATCCAAGCAAAATTAAATGGCATTAAATCACAACATACATTCCCCTTTTGTGGGAATGTTTTTCTTTTTATTTTGCCTAGTGTTGATCATGGCTATCATATCTAGCCATGATCATTGAAACATATATAAACCTACTTCATACAGATACCTACAGTTTCAAGGCATTATAGTACAAATTAATTAATTCTGGCTTGCTTGATATAGCACTAATAAGCGACTCAAATTCAAATTCAAATCTTTATTGCATAACACATATGTTTACAAGGTCTTAAACCCCACCTAGGTCTTACGATTAATGCACGCATGCATGCATGCATTACTCATGTACGTATTTTTATGTTATTTAATAATATTTGTTCTTATAATCAATTGTATAGTTGTCTTTTATTCTAAGCACTGTTTATTTATTTAATTTTGTTACCTACCTATTTAATAGACAAATCACAGAACCTGACTTGATTTCCGTACATCTTTTTTCGGGTGACCACTGAAAATCAGCGCTGTGCTGTGGGTCCCCCATAGCACAGCATCATGCTGAGTGGAAGCCTTCTTGTCACAGTCATGTCGTGCAGCTGCCGACTAATTTCTGTTTTATGCTCATGATAATAATGTACTTTTTTGTTGTTTTCTGATTACTCTTGTCTTTTATGTATGTACGTATTTCTGAGACAAATAAACCTATTTTTCTTTCTTTCTTTTTATTAGCCCAGTTTCCTTTCAATTCGAAATAATATTTCTATTTGCGTGGTCTGGCCTACAAAACAGTGCATACGAAATGTCTGCTTTAGCGAGTTTGCGACAGACTGGCTGTCTATTGCCTTATCTACGACTGCATGCATGAATGACAATTTTAAGCCTGGTACTCCACACCGTTGAGACTCGTTGCTTACATATGGATGACTTCAGTTTACATCAAAATATACGAAGTATTAGTTTTTTTTATTTTTTACTTTTTTTTTTATTACTCAGAACCAGTTATGGTGTGCGAAAAGCGTGCATTTGATAAACGTCCTTTCTAATTTCCCTTTCACATATAATCCGGCTGCTTTCAAACGAAGAGTGAACAGGCATCTCCTGGGCGAGCTCGTTCCATCATAGACCTCATCCATTGCTTTCCATCAGGCGAGATCGAGGTCAAAAAAGCACTTATCTACTCAAAAAAAAAAAAAACCGGCCTAGTGCGTGTCGGACCACGCACAATTAAGGGATCCGTAGTTGGGATGAATTATTTATCCCAATCACAAACTTAACATTGTAGTTGAGAAACATGTTCTCCCATACATTTAAACTGCTAATGTAAGTTTGTACGCACAATATTGAGAGAATTACCATGATATTTTAAGACCATTGACTTGACTTGAAGAACCATTCTCTGTATTTTTTTAAAAATTGTAGGGTCAGTAGTTTCGAAGATAAGGGGAGGGGGGAATGATCAATTTTCATTAATTTTCTTAAATATCTTTAAAAGTATTTGTTTTAAAATTTCTCTTTTATTTGAAATGTCACACGGTACATAAAAAAATATGTTCTTATTTGCCCCCCAAAAGTAACCCCATATTCAAAACTAATTTATTTACGTGACATATCCATGTTTGAGGCACAGAAATACATATGTGTACCAAATTTCAACTTAATCGGTCTATTAGATTCGGAGCAGATTGGCTGTGACAGACGGATAGACAGACACACGAGTGATCCTATAAGGGTCCCGTTTTTCTTTTTGAGGTACGAAACCCTAAAAACGTCATTTCGATGCTATACGCACAAAAGATCTAAGCAGTATGTAAATTATCTTCTCCCTGAATAGGAAACGTAGCAGTTTTAAAGGATTTTAAAATAAAATTTTAAGCTATCATGATTGTACTTAAATTCGATTTTTTTCTTATATGTTAATATGTCATTGAGTTCTACCAATTGAATTGATTTGAATTTGTGGAAAGGAAAGTAATAAAAATAATCTGCATTGAAAAAAAGAATATGTAAAATTGCCTAATTACGTAAATTCTTAAATAAATGAACTGGTGTGAGTTCAGGCTCAATAAACTGACGATGACTCAATTGGAATCGAATAGTTTGGTAAGTTTTTATTGTAATGTATTTCGAAAGTCGTAACTTTATTCTAAAGCTCGTATAGTTGAAAGCAACTAAATAAAATCTAAAACTATTCGGATCGTAAATAAAAATACATTTTACTACTCAATAAACGTTTTTGCCTGTTTCTGACAGTTCCCTTTGGAATGTTCGATAAATTTTTATTGGATTTATCCTAGAGTTCTATTCTCGAATCTATAGCATAAATCAGAATCACACATTCAAATACTCAAGCTGTACCTATTTTAGGTATCCCAATAAACCCTTTAATTTCAAAAATAGTTGTCGGTATAAATTCCCGACAGTTTTTTTTTTTAATTGTATAAGTATTTTTACAGATAAATTATGCCTCAAAACTAAATATTGTCGACCTAAATAATTGATACGTGCTGTGTTTTCTACAATATTTTACCATTTTTAGAATGCGTAAAATCGCCTGAATTGACAGCTGTCATGTGTGTTCACGATTACTCTCAAATTGGGACACGTCTGTATAAGTTACAAAAATACGATCCTGCAGAAATCATCCACCAATTTGTCACCTGCGAGCTTCGCGAAATTCATAACGAGCGATTTCAAAATTGAGCCCTCGACATAATATTCTGTTAGCAAAAATATTGTGTCGTATATTGTTGTTTGAGCTAAGATAATACATTTTGGTCAAACATTTTTCAAACTTTACACAACCATAAAACTTGAATGACCGAGAGCAAGAGACTATAAAACTGCAAAATATTGAAAACTAAAATGAAAATGCACTAACATGAAAACAATTTGCGCAAAACTGTTCCATTGAATTCAACTCTCTAACGTCCGTGCATATATTTTATTGCCCATGTTTGTGTATCAGCGAGCGGTTGGTTAAATAAAAGCTGAAAACTTTAGGTTTCAGTTTGTGATTTTCGGGCTGTAATTTTCTCTTCAATTTCTGTTTAATTATCAAACTATTATTTGCTAGAGCGTATTGTAGTAAATTTTCTTTTCAGACTATTTATTTTATTATTTATTTCTGTAGTTGCCTTTTTTTTGTCACAACTAATTGCTTTCTCTTTTATAAATAACAGCTGTTGTTCAAAGTTCTCATTTTTATAATGGTAAAAGATTAAATCTATAATGATACTATTCCATTTTACAAAATTAGTTTTGTTTATCTCCATTTATTTCTACTTGAATTTCTATTAGTGCTGCAATTATCAAAACTGTTTAGAATTTCAATTAAGTATCTAATGGATGCTGCTATTTCATGAGACAGTTTACTAAATAGATATTGGTTAACTAATAAATGTTGGCAGCATACATTTCTGATTAAAGCATTATCGATCCTATCAAGTACCAGCAATGTTTTGTCCTATTAGTAACTATTTGTTGGCATGGAAGAACAGAGAGTTTATTTTTAATTAGTTAGTTCATTATTGAAAGCGTTTTCAAAATATTTGTTTATCTTAATGACGTTTCAACTTACCATTATATCTACAGTGCAGACACGATAGGCTCCTTATCCGAAGTATTTACAGTTTTATCTACAAACATATACATATTAACACAGTCTTCGTTAGGACTCGGGTTGTCCTCTGGCTTCTCATCAGGACTTATATTTTCAACGCCATCATCTTCATACACCTTTAATTTATCATTGAATTCTATTTTATATCTAACTGAGGGTATTTTACTAACTGTGGAGGTCAAAAGGGACTCTTGCACGGTATCGTTACCGTTGCAAGTTTTCTCTGATCGAAACATACCTGTCCGCTCTGACTGGTTGAACTTCCTCTTAGACCTCTTAGTGACCAACGCTCCTAAGCACGGCAATATCTGCATAAACTCCTTTCTGAAGTTCTCGTTCAACCACGCGTACAGGAATGGGTTGTAACAAGTAGAAGACATAGCGATGAAGTGCGCAACGAAAAATAACACCATGTAATATCTCCAGTCTTCGGCCAATGAATAAAAGTCACTACTTATATTTATTAAGTTCAAAGGCAGCCACGACAACCCAAATATGGCCACCATTGCTATCAACATTCTATTTGTTCGCCTCTTCCTTTCTCTTTCTGCGTCTTCCTTCTTACTGTTCTTACTTCCAGGCCTTGATTTTAATCTATCATTCAATTTAACACTAACACATGTATAGCAAAAAGCCATTACAATGAAGGGAACCACAAACTGCATAATAGTGGTCACTGCGCCAAACGCCTTACGTATTTGATCTGAAGGCCATTTTTCCGCGCAGTAGACTTCTTGGAGGGCCATATAGTAGCCATAGGGGAAAGTCACAGATAGAGAGAACACCCAAATAAAAACAATCAGGCAAATACAGGTCTGGATCTTCATGCGAGGTTTGAAGGGATAGATGATAACGAAGAATCTATCTATAGCTATCGAAGTTAAAGTTAACGTGGAAATATAGACGCTGCATCCTTGTGCATAAGGCATAATATGACACAAAGGGCCTCCAAACACCCATCTACCGAGGAAAGTGTAAAGTGGTGTAAATGGCACAGCAAACACGCAGAGTAGGATGTCGGATAATGCGAGGTTCGTGATGAAGAGATTAGTGACGGTTTGCATAGCTCGGTTCCTGATCACTGCGTAACATACTAGAGCATTCCCAAAAATTCCAACTACGAAAATAATGGTGTATGCTGTACAGAAAGCTGCTTGAATCGCTTTGTCCTCAATTGGGTCAGTCGTTGTATTGTTTTGGAATTCATCGTTGATTGCGCTGTATGTGTCATTGTCAATTGGAGTATCGGTTGCCCATAGGTCGGTCGGCATAATTCCTTCTTGTTTCTTAACTTGTCATCATAAACCATTTAGGTTTGTTTTTATCATATTTGGTATGTTTTATCTTATTTATCTCTATGTGAAGCTCACTTTGTCTCATACTGTTATTGACAGCTTATATACTTATTATTTCCGAAAGCAAACATAATATGATATTTGGGCATTGTTTTCTATATCCGGTCGATCATTCTTGATTGATGATTGAAATCTGAAACAAGAGAGACAATATTTATTGTATTTGTTCGAGTGAAACTTTTTAGACAGTTATCGACGTCTTCAGTCATTGTATTGAAGATATTATTTATTATGGACGCTTTTATTTAGATAAACTCAATGCCTAGGTCTCGTCAACAGTTCTAAAGAACAAAGCAATCCCAAAGGTTTTCTAGATATCTTACTTTTTAACGCTAAAAAATGTGATAGATATTAAAGAATGTTCCACATGTTGAAATTTATTGTTCATAAAGTATTAATATCGGTTCGTAGTCGATTGGCTGTAAAAATACTTATGTCTATAAAATCGGTATGCTGAAGTGGAAACTATAAAATGTGGATTCTAAAATGAGTTCTGCCATAAATATGTCTGTTGAATCGATGAACCGACCAACAAATATACTGGTTCAAATAAAAATATTTTGATTTATATTGTGAAATTGTTTTATAAACATCATCTTAAAACGTTAGTCACTCTTACTGATATTACCTAAGCTGATTTTTTGAGACGACAATTTATTTAATCACTCACTGATTGATGATGTCAGCATATAAAATGCTCTGTAAATGGTCATCTAGGGTTATGTTTGCACACGGGGTTAAGCTCTATCGTTTAATATCTACTGTATCTATTTAAACAAAACAAACTTTCATACAAATTAGAAGGATTATCCAAACAGACCAGCCTAGCTTAGTCAAAGTTGAACAGTTTATAATGCTTAAGCAATGGACACTAATTGTTTATCAAACTGACGGGCTGTTTGTTTCGTAATAAGATCAGTTCTGTTGCTTCTAGCCAATGTATTTTTATTTGTATGTAAATTTTTGTACAGTTGCTGGGGCAGCATGGGCTGAGGAAAAAATCAAATGGTCTATTTCCGTATGTAAAGGCAGATGTGGTCTTCTCATCTGTAGAAAAAGCTAGTCACGAATCTCATGACTATTTATTACATGGTGAAAATAATGACATTACAGAGACATAATTATACTGAGGACTGGCAAAGGTCGTGGGCAAAGTATTTTTTTTAATATTAAGTTGTATAAGTGTAGGTTTGTAAGAAGATGAATAAAAACAGCCTGTCTGTCCCACAGTCTTTTAAGGGCGTTCTGACAATTCATAACAATCCGTGAAACGATATGCCCATTTTTCTTCTTTATTCACGAATTCGTGACATCTATAAAAGCCCAATAAATCGTTGCTGTCGTTCTCATTTTCTTTTCAGATGGAGCTGTAGATAATAGCTGTACTTTTCGCTTTTTTCTGTCAAAACAAAAAAAAAATAAGTTGGGTTTTATTTTCTCATAAATATTGTTGTCATTGAAACATTCGTTAATTTATACTGAAAAAAAACCGGCCAAGTGTATGTCGGACCACGCACAATGTAGGGTTCCGTAGTTGGGATGAATTTATCCCAAGAACAAACTTAAATTCGTAGTTGAAAAAAAAATCTTTCATACAGAATGTATGGAAGAACATGTTTTTATAACCGCAAATTTAAGTTAGTCGATTATTACTCGTTAACTTGTAAAGCCTACTCAGCTGTGATAGTTTTTCTTTTAAATTCGTTATATAAGCTACTGCTGTGAATTTTTTCACATGCCTAAAACCAACCATTTAGCTGTCAGGGGGGGGGGGGACACTTCACTCTAACAAAAATTTGCACTTTAAAGCTTAATATTTCGCAAACGAATCTCTGAAATCAAAAATGGTTTCAAAACACTCACAATGTTTTTGAAAAACCTTTCCAACGATACCTACCCCACACAAAGGGACAGAAAAAATAAAATATCCCCACTTTACGTGTAGGGGAGGTACCCTAAAAAAATATATTTTTCATATATTTTTTTACCACTTTGTCGACATGATTAATATGTCTACTCATGCCAAATTACAACTTTCTAGTACTAACAGTCTTGGAGCTAGACCGCGGACAGACAGACGGACATGACGATACTGTAAGGGTTCCTTGTTTACTACGGAACCCTATAAACGTTTACTTTGAATATACCAAGTATTTAATTTTATGAGAATAGTGTTAATTTCAAAGGTATTTAATTATGATGAATTAG
The DNA here is from genome assembly GCA_949152395.1 of Agrochola litura. NCBI lineage: Eukaryota > Metazoa > Arthropoda > Insecta > Lepidoptera > Noctuidae > Agrochola > Agrochola litura. The sequence continues at coordinate 19,797,537 of OX424508.1, read as the reverse complement.
ATTGATGCTATCGTCAAATTATGTGGCTTGTTAAAACATAGATCAAAAGTTAATTAAAGATGAAAGGACGTTATGAAATATAGTGGGAAAATATTTTTTAATTCAGTGAATTAAATTAACAACGGATCGGATACGTTCTTGGACATAAATTAGACTCAGAAAATTTAAGAAACCGGCCAAGTGCGTGTCGGACTACGCACAATGAAGGGTTTCGTAGTTGGGATGAATTTATCCCGAATACAAACTTAACATTGAAGTTGAAATACATGGTCTCCCATACATTCCAACTACAAATGTAAGTTTGTACGCACAATATTGAGAGATTTACCTTGTTATTTTAAGACTATAGACTTCTTATAGGTTTTTCTGTATGTAATCTATGAGTAAAGAGCCATACTAAGTATTTTTTTCAAAATTGTAGGTTCAGCAGTTTCTTAGATAAGGGGGGGAATGGTAAATTTTTATCGAATTATTTATTTTAAAATTATATAAAAATACATTTAAGATTCTCGCAATAATCCCTTTCATTTGATTTGACTTTTTTTTAAATTTTCTTGTTTGCCCCCCATAAGTGACCCCTATATTCAAAATTCATTTATTTACGTTTCACGTTCGTATTTGGGTCACAAAAATACATGCACCAAATTTCAACTTAATCGGTCCATTAGGTTCGGAGCAAATTGGCTGTGACAGACGGACAGACAGACAGACACACGAGTGATCCCATAAGGGTTCCGTTTTTTTCTTTTGAGGTACGGAACCCTAAAAATAAAATAGGTTATTCCTAATACTTAGAGAATTTCTTGCTTTGTTGCTGATGTCATTAATTTCCAACTTTTATAAGCTTTTCGATGATAATACAATCTTTATTTGTTTTAGCTTACAGTTTAGTTTTTCTTTAGTTAACTTAAGAGCGTGCTTTCTGAAAGTGGGCAACGTCGCAAATAGATGTCAAATATTTCGCTGTTTTGTTTAATTTACGTTTAATATAATATGGCTAACTAGTGAACTAAAATATTGCTTGTGAAATGTAATAATTAATATCGTAACACTGCTTATTTAATTTTATATATAAAAAAGTATTCGGAAAATTTCCAAATTTTGCCTTTTTTACACCTAAAACGGTTACGACATCAAATTCAGTGTTATAATAAATTGTAATTCATTATTAATAATAGTTCACTAGTTAGCGATATTTCATATTTCCATACAGTAATATTCCCAAATTAATCAAAACAGGTAAATATTTGACAGCAATTTGTGACGTTGCCAACTTTTAGAATAAACGCTCTTAAGATTAGAAGCTACACATCTTTGACTCGTAAAAATTCAGGGAGATATGAACGGATGAAATGATGAAAGAAGGTGGTAATACAGTGACAGCATATCCGTACCTCGGAATGTTTGTACGAATTTAGGATGTTTCCTCCGATTGTAAATATTACACGGTATTCCTATCGTTACATTGGTTGGTAAACGTCAATTTAACGAGACGTTTAGTTGATTTAGATAAACACATATAGCTACCTATCTGTTCGTCATCATTATTTATTTCAGTCGTAAAAATCGTCAATATATTTTATGTAATGTATGTCAATCAGTTAGCTTCATTTAGACATATTGGCGTTGGTATTGATCACAGATGTGGCTGCTTGGAAATTCGCCAGCGTTTTATACTCAATATAGATAATCAAAATAAATAAAGTTATTTTCATAACAATATTGATAAATTATAATTGGATAAAGATTGAGTTATGGCTTTTTTATAATTACGGTTAGTTAAAGTGTTTAATGTCAGGGAAAATCATAGTTTTTCAAATTGACTACCAACTTAAATTGTCCGTATATTCAAATCTTAACTGACATTCTTTGACAGTTGTATGAAACACGACGCGACACAAAGGCACCGCTCGTCGCGCGACGAGCGGTGCCTTTGTGTCGCGTCGCGTGTCGCGCCTGTTTGTAAGAGCCTTTACACGGCAAATTGACGTAGTAAGTCAATTTGATAAACAATACATTTCCCTGAATTTACATAATTTAAAGTACCTGGGCGACCGAGCTCTGCTCTGGTGAAAATAGAGAATGCTCATTTAATAGTATAGGATAGTTCATACTAATGACATGTATAGTATAGTATCATACATACTAATTCTATGCTGTCATGATAGTAGGGACTTACTAAATCCATGCTGCCATCATGGTAGGTACTTACTAATTCCATGCTGCCATGTCATTATTCTAAGGTAGCCATCTTGTTCTAAACTTTGGACGACCGAGCTCTGCTTGGATGAAAATACGGAGAAAACGAATTTTTCTAGATATGAGACTTAGCAAGATCGATTTTTCGCCCAACTAAATATTTATATTGCAAGTTTCATCGAAATCGTTAGAGCCGTTTTCGAGAACGTGATTACAAATATATATATTTACAAATATTGCTTATTTAATAGTATAGGATAGGATATGGTCATTTTCTTGTTCGTATTTTGATAAACTATCAACATGACGTGATTTAAATTATAGTTGTGGACTAATAATACCTACCTACCACCCTATGTCATCTACCAACCGCCTTCCTTATCTCTTGATACTTAGTATTTTGGGGTCGGCTTCTAGTTTAATCAAACTTCGTCGTTTCTAATCACAGTAGATGACAGACTTTGTGCTGATCTAGTGCCGGTTGACGTAAGCTGCTAGGCACTATTTTGTTAAAACGGATTGCCAGAGTAACCCCCATACCATACCTAAATCAAATCAAATCATTTATTACTTTGCAAACACGGATAATTATTACATTGATGTTTTATTAAGAAAGTCCTCCATGTTCTACCGTTACATGGACATACAAATCTTATTTAATTAACACAAATTTAAAGACATTATAATTTTAATTAACAGTTAGGTTATTAAGACAAAACATAATATAATGTCAAATCGTTCGAATTGCAGTAAATGTCAAATGAATACAAAAATGTCAAATGTCAACAAGGTACAGTAATAAAAAAAAAATCTAATGGATTATTAGCATGTCAATCAGTCAGTGATTCATTATTAAGGAAATCGTCAATTGTGTAATAATAATAATAACTGTTTTTCAATTAATATTTTATATTAAGTATCTACCTATTTTAAAGACTTGGTAGAATTCATATTCCATACATATAATTATGTATATCCTAAGTAGACAGTAAGCCTACAGTACATTCTAGTCTTCAAAAAGCTAAATCATTTCGTTTGTCCTATTTTGCTTTCGGAGCTAGAGCACCAAGATATGAGATATATCGGAGACAGCGTCTTTTGTAACGTATGCACAAGTAAAGCCAAATGACAAAATCTGCCAAAAAAGTAAGAAAAGAAAGCCATTGACTATTGAAAACACCATTGGAGGAGCTTATGGCTAAGTACCAACAGCCGCACGGGTCGATCCATCAGGTAAAGCTACGTTTTCCGGGGTTGGGCTGTGGTTAGGTGACCATCTTAACATACCGAGACTCCTCCGTGCCTCGGAAAGCAAGTTAAGCCGTTGGTCCCGGCTGTCATTCGTGGATCTTTGACAGTCGTTACGTATTGTCAGAAGCCCGAAAGTCTGACAACCAGTCTTACCAAGGGGTATCATGTTACCCGGTTACTGGGTTTGGAGGTCAGATAGGCAGTCGCTCCATATAAAATATTGTATTCAGCTGCATCCGTGTAGACTGGACGCCGACCCCAACATAGTTGGGAAAAGGCTGGGCAGAATAATATACATATATTTATATTCTAAGTGGACTGCAAGCCCATAGTACATTCTAATCTTCAAAAACAATAAGCTAAATCATTTCGTTTGTCTTATTTTGCTTTCGGAGCTAGAACAGCACCAAGATAATTATGAGATCGATTGGAGACAGCTTCTTTTGTAAAGTACGCGCAAGTAAAACCAAATGACTAAATCTGTTGAAAAAACCATTGACATTTGCCATTGACTATATTATAGTCAATGGCAAATCAACGAACAATATCACTATGAAATGACCTGGTCATGCTTACTTCTATCTGTATTCATAAGATTAAGATTTCTCCCAGCAAATGGGTAGTCTTAAAAAGAAAAGGCGATGTTCAAAGAGAAAATTGTAATATTTGACTTTTTTCCATCAATAATATTAGCATAGAAACCACCGAAACTTGCAGAATACACGTAAATATTTATTTGACCATTGACCATAAAATTAGCTCATCATAGAGATTACATTTGACTATGAAAGTCAAAATAATAACCAAACATGATACTGAGGGAACTTTATGATCAAAATATTATTCATCTGAAAATGTCAATGGGGTCACGGTAATGAGATTCGTGGCTACGAGTGAAATGAGCGATAGAGTAATGAAATGCATATCCGATGAGTTGACAGAGAGTGGTTATGGAAAGAGGTTTCGTTACTACATAGTAATATAATTATTCGTATAAGTCGTGATGGCCCAGTGGTTGAGGCCTCGCCTCTCATGCACGAGGTTGTAGGTCAAAATCCGGGCAAGCAACTATGTAAGTGTGTGGTAAGTGACTTTTTCAATTCATATGTACAGTATTTCTATTTTCTTAATGTCCCTCGGGAATCATCGCATTTCCGAATACAAACAAATGCTAATTTCCATGTTCAACAATTATTAGATTTATCTTGTATAATAATTTGAATTCAGAATTAAGTACTTTATTGTTGTTGTGTTTTGATTTTCGTGTGAACTATATAGAGCTGTAAAACTATTTTCCTATCTGTCGTGCCTGCGACTTTAGCGGCTTTCCTACCATTTTAAAAATAAATTACATTAAGTTAAAAGAGTATTAACAACTCTATATACTTCCAAGGCGATTGAGAGCGTCTGGTCTGCACCAAGTGCATAGGGCAATTGATGGAAATCCGACGACTGACGAAACACGAGGTTTGCCGAGGGACACTAAGAACAAAGTTTGTCTGTAATTTGTGTATATTACATCAGTGAAGGAAAAACACCGATGCCAGTAATGTCCAAGATTAATAACGTGAGGAAACCTAGACTTGTAATAATATCTATCTAATAATAAGTCTAAAATCGTCAACCCGTCTTGAGCAAGCGTCTTGTGCGGTGATCAATGCTCGTGCCTTCTCTGTATGAGAAGAAGCCTTTGCCCTACAGTGGGACAAGAATAGGCTCATATTATTATAATTATAATGTTAGTATTATAAACACATGTATAAAAATAGTATTGGTGCAAACCTAAAATGGTTATCATCATCATCATTTCAACCGAAAGACGTCCACTGCTGGACATAGGCCTCCTCCAAGCACCGCCACTTCGACCGATTCTGTGCTTTCCGCATCCAGCGGATTCCTGCGGCCTTCAAAAGGTCATCGGTTCATCTTATGGGAGGCCTTTTAACGCTACGTCTTCCGGTACGCGGTCGCCACTCCAGAACCTTGTGGCCCCATCGGCCATCCGTTCTGCGAGCAATGTGCCCTGCCCATTGCGACTTAAGTTTGCCAATTCTTCGGGCTATGTCGGTTATCTTGGTTCTCCTGCGGATGTTTTCTGATTCGATCACTTATGGAAACTCCAAGCAGAGCCCTCTCCATTGCCCTTTGGGTGACTTTAAGTTTTCTGATAAGACCCATTGTGAGCGACCACATTTCAGTACCATAGGTCATCAAAATGGTTAATCTAAACTTAATAAAATAAAACATTTACTGCAGAGATGGAACACGAATTTGGATTTATGATTTGGTGTCTTTGGTTTTGTATTTTAGTTTTTGCCACCGACTTCCGAACTTAAAGTAACACTTTGTAGTGTTTTTTGAAGTTGGTTGTTTTTTAGTTGTGGTACCTACTGGGTAAATTCGTATATCTCTATTTGCAATATAAATAAAACTGACAGGAAGTTATTATAACATCGCCAACATACGTAAAGTGCAAAAAATACGTATTATTGAAGCTGACTCAAAAACCACTAATCAGAACTTGACCAAATTTATAGGTATAGGAATAATCTGGAAGTATACCTTTTCAAGAGCAGTGGTGACCTAGTGGTAACGGCCCCGACTAACGATTTGTAGGTCATGGGTTCGAATCTAAACAGGCGCTTTACTTTGTGTAAATAATTTCATCACCACTGCTCTTAAAACGGTGTAGGAAAACATCGTGCGGAAACCGGCATGTCCTAGAACCAAAATTTCGAAGACATGTGACATCTACCAACCCACACTGGGCCCGCGTGGTAGATTATAGCCCGCTCGCTCTCATAAAGAGGAGGCCTGTGTCCCAACAGTGGAAACATTGTAGGCTGATTATGATATATTTTCAAATAAAAAAAGAATATCCCAAATCAGTTAATAAATTACGGAGACCAAACCTTAAATAAAAAATAAAATAAACAATTGAATTGAGAACCTCCTCCTTTTTTGATGTCGGTTGATATAACAAGGCATTTATTGCAGAGATAGAACACGAATTTGGATTTACCAAAACACTTAAAACATGATTTATCTGAATGAAAGTCCTAAAGCTTCAAGCAGACAGATTATAAACAAGCATTTAAATATAAAAACGCTTCAAGAGTTTATCTCAACATAATGGGATCCATTCATAGACGGCTCAAACGCAGACTTGTTTAAATATAATACAGATTAATATGACAAGCAGCTGTTATAAATCGTAATTTGTATGTGAGGGTCCGTGTGTGTGTTTAAGCCATTTATTATTGTGTGCATACGATGAACACAATTTTATATGGCTTAAACAATAACACAAACAGCCATAAACATTTACACATTATTTGTGTGTGGGGTGTAAATCTGACAGATTACTGTGATTTTTATTATTATTCAGTTTTGCTGAATATTAGAAACCAACCACAGAATTATCAAATTAAAAGTAAAAAATTAAAAAGGTCAAATTAAATTAGTTAGCAAAACTCCGCGGATGTGAGGGTTATCGATATTGCAACTTTCGCTATAGATTTTAATTTGACCCTGTATTATAGTGATTTACTTTGGTGACACTGCCATTATCCCTTAGTTATTATGAAAGTAAACATTTACTTTTCAGTGAGATCTTTGTCTTGTTTATAATTTTTTATGTAAATACATTATTGAAAGCTAAATATCACAGTTTAAAATTTGTGAATTGAAAATCCAACTAAGATGAGTTTCAAGAATTTTATCAATTGTTTTGTAATATTAATTATTAATTAATAGTTCCAAATGCTTTTAGGCCCTTCAAATTAAACATTTAATGTTACGATATTAATTATTTAATTTTTTTTAGGTTCCTTTACATACATGCCTTTTTTATTTTCAGTTACAAATATTGACGAAATAATCAAAAGAGCAAAATATTTGACAGCTATTTGCAACGTTGCCAGCTTTCAGGATTTAAAAATTGTTTACATTATTAGACAGCTAACGTTTTTGTACATCCGTGTAAGTGTGTCAATGTGGATTATATTTGTAAGTGGATGGTCCACCACATCAACTATGAGATGAAAGACGGCTTTTGAATTAAATGAAGTGCTTTGATTAAAAAAATCTATTAATGTTCTTTATATTATTGGCTTTGGCCATGCCTATATTTTATTATTATATGGCTGTATACAATGGAGCTAATCCCTAGTGAATTAATCCTTTTAATTAAATAAAGTGTTTTTATTGCTGTTTTTGGGCCTCAACAACGCGTTAAACCCAGTAAACCCAATTTGGATTCGGCAATGTATAAAATAGCTGTCCGCTATCTAAATTCTAAATACATTCACATAAGGTTTTTTTTAAGATGTTCAACCCATTGACAAGCCAGTGGCTTATTGCCACATCAATGGAACGTAAATTGGCGTTCACAATTGGTTTTTACTAAACGAAGATGATCCTTTTATTTTTATTTTTATTGGGTGGGAAATTATCAAATAACTTGCTCATATAATATATAATAAATATAATATATATATAATAAATAACTCTGGGCGGACCGGGAGAGTGTGTCAGACTCTTAGTGACTAAAACCCACCCGTGTTCCTTCAGTTGCTTATGTTGCCAGGGGCCACGGAATCCTTTTCGGGCTTTCCCTTGACCCCGGTAGGCATCGGCCCTAGCGGACCCCGTCAGTTGTGCTGACATCTCTTTGAGGCGCGCGTGGAACACAACGCGCCGTCGCCGACCCGGGCCTGTAGTGCTATTCTGTAACCATCTCACCGTGTTATCTTAGGTGAAGTGAGCGTGGAGTGAGCTGTCAGTTGCTAAGGATTGACACTATTGGCAGCTCACTTCACCTAAGATATCACGATGAGATTTTTACAGAATAGTACTACTGGTCCTTATAGGACGGCGAGTTACCCACAGCTCACCGTCCGCAAACGAAGATAATTCTGCACCCTAATTGCGTCATTGGTTTGAAAAATTCGTCTGCTCAGCAACGGAAATAACACAATGAACATAGCTGAACTGTCAAAATGAAAGGCATTGCAATCAATTTCCTTGTTATGTGTGTTACGCAATTTTTCTATTTTTGTACGCGGTTTTTCTTATGTCAATGTTCCCTTTCAAAAACAACAAGCAAAAGTATAAAGTTACAAAAAGTCTTCCACCAAATCCTCGTCTAATTTTGTAATTAAATAAATGAGTTGAGCATACTCTACTTGACGTCGTAATGTACCACATTTTAATCATTTTACGCTTGCGTTACCCCACAATTATGAGAATGCGCTGCCAATGCGGTGAAGGTGTCGACTGTCTCGGACACCATGGCCTATCCTGCAGTAAGAGCGCAGGCCGGATAGCACGGCACGCCAGCAGCAACGACATCATCCGTCGTGCTCTTGTCACCGCCGGAGTGCCAGCTGTTTTAGAACCCAATGGCTTGGCACGCGACGATGGGAAGAGACCAGACGAAATGACCATAATGCCTTGGAAGGTAGGTAGGCCTTTGGTGTGGGATGCAACGTGTGTCGACACCCTTGCGCCATCCCATCTTCCTAGCACGGCGGGCTGTGCGGGGGCTGCTGCTGCAGGTGCGGAAAACCTCAAACGGCGCAAATACTCCAATCTTATTGGAACTTATATGTTTGAGCCGTTTGGGGTTGAAACACTAGGGCCATGGGGTCCGAGTGCCCACCTTGTTTTTCAAGACATCGCCAAGCGGCTGGTCGACTCTTCACGTGACCAGAGGGCTGGCCTATTCTTTGGTCAAAGAATCAGCATTGCCATACAACGTGGCAATGCTGCCAGCCTTCTGGGCACTTTTCCTATTGACAGCGATACGGACGAATTTTTTGATGCCCTATGATCATTTCCCCGCCCCCCCCCCCCCTTTTTATATACTTGTACATATTATTATTTTAAATCTGATAGTTTTTAAATAATGTAAATACCTTTGTAATTGAATTTAGTGAAATATATAAGTCATCATTTGAAACTTAAATTGTCGGTTTTCTCAGAAATAAGATTGGGCTAGACGTCGAAGAATGCTTAGTCTATAATGAATAAATAGAATGAAATTAGTCCAATGTTTTCGAAGTATTTTGATTAGAATCTTTGAAAATAATCACCGTTACAATTATTAATGTCTAGACTGCTATTTTAGATCACATAAAATTTAAAAAAATAAGAGGAGCTCGTGGCTAAGTAATAACAGCCGCACGGGTCGATTTCTCAGGTTGCCGGGGCTGGTCCATAGATGGGTGACCATCTTTACATACCGAGACTCCTCCGTGCCTCGGAAAGCACGTTAAGCTGTTGGTCCCGGCTGTCATTCGTGAATCTTTGACAGTAGTTAAGGGTCGTTAGAATCGCGAAAGTCTGACAACCAGTCTTACCAAGGGGTATCGTATTACCCAGTTACTGAATTGTGGAGGTCAGATAGGCAGTCGCTCCATGTAAAATACTGGTATTCAGCTTCATCCAGTTAGACTGGAAGCCGACCCATAGTTGGGAAAAGGCTAGGTGGAAACTTTTAAAATCTTTGCACATTAACATAATTACCATTTATTTTTGGAACACGATGAATTTAACAAGTCGTGAATATTTTTCAAATATTAATTGAATTTGCATTAAGTACAATAACAAGAATAACTTGTAAATGTTGAATCAAATTTTGCTACACGCGTAAGAAGATCGCCCACTTAATTATCGCCTACTTAAATTCAATATTTAACAAGCTCTTAAACTGCAACCATTCTCATCCTGATTTCAATTCAGATCTCTTGTTTCAAACAGCGCTAAAGCGCTATCGAGATAAATTCAAGCACTATTTGTTTAAGAACATCGTTTGAATTTACCTCCACACAACTAACCCACTCACAGTTCTCATGTTAGACAAACAATGCGCGGAAATTAGCTCATAAGTGATGCAATAACAAGTAAATAACACGGGAAATGATACACAACGGCTTTGGCAAAGATTTATCGTGAATATAAATTATGGTGAGACCCTTTTCACTTGAGCTGGGCGCCGCAAGAATCTGCGGGTGCTGATGGAAAGTGATGGATTTTAAGACGATGCTAGTCCGTCATTGGCTGAATATTTGGTTACTTATCGTGCCGAAAATAAATGACACTTGAAGATGGAAGCGGAAATCCTTTGGGTAGTAGAATATTGAAAACAGATATGAAAACAATTTGATTTTTGAGAGCTCAACGTTGGAGGAGATAAGTGGATTGTAATTCTCGAGACAGGTGGTTAGGAGTATGACACTGTGCAAATATGATTGATTGATCAACTCAGCTGGGCTGGTAGAAATTATGGTAGATAAATTGATTAATTACTACACCTATTTATATCCACAAATACCCGGACAAGTGCGAGTCGGACTCATGCTTCTACTATCAAAACTTTTATAGTTAAACTTACATGTTTTGTTCGGAACCGGATTGCAGAGACTAATTTTTGTCTCATTAGTTCGGTTATGACGTCAAACCGAACTTTTGAGATTTGTTCTGTAGTTCAGTTAATGATGTAAAACACAACATTCAGTGTAAAAAAGTTTTTAAAATATCATAGCAAGATGGATTCTAAATATGTATTCACCTTATGTTATACGAACTTGTTATAGAATTGAATTATCTTTATTCAAGTATCGTGTGACTCACAAATGATTAATAACACTTACAACTATATTAAAAAAAAACTGACACAAGTAGTAGTGGATCACCGCTGTGACAACCCATGTGAGATGGCACAACAGCGACCCACGAAAACACACTCTAGGCGACTTGAAATCATGCTTAGGATACTGTTGGAGCTGCTCCACACCCTGCGCACCATGGAACCGCACCTTTTGTACCTAACCTGTTTTGTTTTTAGTAAGCAAAAACGAAAGCAGAAACTGTAACTACTTGTGTTTAAAAAAAAAATGTTTTTACAAAGAAAATATGTTTCAGTATTCTCCGGTCAGTATTTTTACAAAAGTGCCTAATAATTAATAACTACCAAACTATGATTTCAGGGAATATGTTTCATTTTTTTATTTATAATAAAAGCATTTTATGTTAACAACCCTAACCGGACTACTGGTATGTCGGCGCATCATATATGCTCATGATTCTCTGCGGGGAAAGCGCGGGGTCTCGGGGTACCAAACCCGCTACCGACGACGGCGGCGCGCCCGCCATACCACTCAGCTCACAGACGCGCTCCACTACGGGCATTTCTTTGTCCTATATTTCTATATGTTGCTCATTGTAATTACGGTATTACACCTATTTTAATACAGTCCACTAATCTTTTATTATAAAGTCCCGATTGAGCCCATTCAGGTATCTTTTTAGTATCAAAAGTTCGGTTTGACGTCATAACCAAACTAATGAGTCAAAAATTAGTCTCAGTATTCCGGTCCCGAACAAAATAACCGAAATAGAGGAATAAGATTACGCCTTTATCTCCCTGAAAGTTTAGGCAGAGGTGTCCCAATGGTAGGCACACCCACATTTCGCCAGTTATATCTAAGTCCAATGTACTAGCCTATTGCCATCAACTGGGCACAAATTCAGACTCTGGGCTACTACTGAGAAACTCCTGATGGAAAAACCCAATAACACTTTGCCCAACCTGGGAATCGAACCCAGTACCTCATGCTCAAGAGTAGCGGTTGCGACCACTAGACCTACGAGGCAGTCTATAGTTAAACTTCTTTTTACAATTGAAACGGAGTACCTATTAAAGTTTAAAAAATACAGCCTTATGACATTCAGACAGACCTGAAGACCCTACAAATGGTATTTAAGGACAAAATATTTTAACTTTTTTATCGAATTGTTTGTTCAATAACTAAATAACCATGACGATAATCAAATAACAGCTGGTAATGTAGGCGGCCACTCACAAGCGTAAATACGAGTACTTCAAACGCTAACACGAAACCTTTTGGGCGATAAGATAAAATTAAAAAGTTTGCCACGAATCCCTCGGTCACCTAAAACCAACGCTGACTGATAAAATATTGATGGACCTAAATGTTACAATTGCTACTGAATATTACGTCAATAGCCTATGTTTGAGGGCGATTGTTTGTAAAGCCATCGTTTCGTTTATCATTTTAGAGGACTTTACTCTTGTTGGAGCATGTGCAATAAAATAATCCAATCCCTCCTCGACTCATGCGAACTACGCAAGTTCGACGCGCGGCTAGCATATATACAACGTCCCGACATCAATAGTTGGGCAGTAGCCAACACAACACCCGTCCGGTCGGAAGATCCTCCCTTTCTACTGGGGATGAGGAACTTTACACCCTGTTATAAGCTACTCGTCTAGATAGACACTTGACTTGAGCGTGGCTAACTACCTAGGATGCACCGGAGCTTCTTAGTATCGCTGCTTTCGGAGACTTCTAGCACCCCTATTGGCACTTTTGATCTGTCAAGGAATGCTAGTCAGAAAGATGAAGCTTGCCTCATAGCTCTACAGTAGCAGAAAGAACAGCTGGGGTTTTAGTTGGCAAGAGTCCGTCACACTTATAAGAATTTCCTTCACAAGAAAGAAGGAAAACTCCTTAGTTAACAGTGTATTATTGACTTCATTTGGTGACGTCACAGTTTATACCTACTTAAACCGAAGAAAAGCAATACAACCCACACTATCATGGACAACACACAAGACAAATTGACCTAAGGTAGTAACTGACTGAGAGTGCAGGCCTACTAGATGTTGCCGCAAGAAATCGCGGCACAGCGGACAGAGCTCCGGCGGGATTTCATAGTGGCATGGAGAGTGCGATTGTCGCAACCCAGCGCTGGGCACGCCACAATTGCGGCGATAAGACCCCTCTTTGAGGAGTGGCTTGAGAGGCGCTACGGCGTCCTCACCTTCCGCCTGACGCAGGTCCTCACCGGACACGGCTGCTTCGGGAGGTTCCTGTTCAGGATAAGGCGGGAGGAAACGCCCGGGTGTCACCATTGTGTGGATTGCCCAGAGGACACGGTGGAGCATACGGTGGAGGTCTGCCCGGCTTGGGTGGAGCATCGCCATATAGTTAATTGATTCAGGCGTGACAAGTGATAAGTGGGTTTGACAGGCGATAAGTCTCCCTCTGCGTTCAGCGCTCGGTGTGGCAACACGCCGTGTTCGGATTCACGACAAGTCAATCGTCATCCTAAGGACGCCTCGTTGAGAGGTGAAACACGTGTCGATTTCTTTCAGGGGTTTTTTATGGCTCTTTAGAAATAGCTAAGCGGGACAGGTAACTTAATAATCCATGTCTATTGTGTATCCTTTATTCGTCTTTTACGACATTGGGAAAACAGTAGCCTGTCTTTTGCCTCACGAAAGAGAGAGAGACAATATAAGTACTTAGGTGACTGACCTACTCATACTCTTGGCTCGACAACCAGGTGCCAGCAAGCTTTGAAGCCGAGTCTGTAGCTTTAAATTCCCCGATTAATAATCATGATTATGTTTATGTAGGTATGTATGAATGTATCTAAATTTGATCCAGCCCGTCCCATCTTACTGTCCTCCCCCCAGCGACGTCCTAAACCGAGGTTCGTACCCCACAGGGGGTGCCCTTAGCGAGCGCTCGCCATGTTTGAATTAGCATAGTTTTTGCCCCTGGCTGGAGGCTTTGAGTGTAGAAGCTTAAGGCAGCCACAGGAAAGCCCGGTTAAGCAGCCACGACTTTAGTGGTCAATTGCGAGATGACCTAGTTAAAAAAAAAACAGTGGCACTCCGGGAGTGCGGACAGAAGTGAAAACTTGAACAAGATCGCCTTGGTGGAAGAAAAATACTTGTATAGAACATTGATCCGTAACTTTATCTAAATAAGGAGCACAATCGCGTTTACAAAAATGAGGTGTCGGTAAAGGTGTCGCGAGTTCAATTGTTTTTTCCCATCTCAAAAATGCCCAACGTGCCTAAAGAAGATTCACTTCAAAAAACAAAAACTCATACTCTTGTCTACCAACTAACGATGATTTTATCTATGTTTCTTTTTGTTCTAGCATACTTATATCAACTGTGTAAGGCAAGCAAGTTGGCATTAAAATACCTTTTACAACTACATTTCCTAGTCCCATTATTTCTTTTCCATTAAGCTGAAGACATAAAGCTTATACCGACTACTATCTAAAGGTAGCTGTCTCCACCCTGTAAAAATTTAATGCCTTGCATTTTATGTGTTAAGAGTGCAGGGTGCACTTTATACAATTCACTGGGTTCCAATGGTGCGGAAAAAAGGCACTTTATTCTTTGATAAAAAAAATGCAGTGCAACTCTAGAATGATAATAACTTCATTCTCTTTCTTTTTTTAAATACGCTGTAATCTTTTTGGAATCACTAGTTTAATTACGGAAAAACTTGTAAAGAAAAAAATTTATAAAAGAATGCATAAGGAAGCGTCATTGTATCACATTTTAATTATCATTGTAACTCTACGCCTCTCATTATAATTTTCATCTTGCACCCTTCATTATAATTTCACGCCCCATTTTTTTTTCCAAGGTTTTTTTATGGTTCCGTAGTAAACAAGGAACCCTTATAGTTTCGTCATGTCCGTCTGTCTGTCCGTCTGTCTGTCTGTCTGTCTGTCTGTCCGCGGTCTAGCTCCGAGACCCTTAGTACTAGATAGCTGTAATTTGGCATAGGTATACATATATTAATTACGCCGACAAAGTGGTAAAACAAAATTATGAAAAACATTTTTTTTAGGGTACCTCTCCTACACGTTAAGTGGTAATGTTTTTTTTTTTAACCCTTGCTTTGGTGTATCATTGGAAAGGTCCTTTAAAAACATTATGAGTTTGTGAAAACCATTTTTGGATTCAAGGATCCGTTTGCGAAATATTAAGCTTTAAAGTGCTAGAGTCAAGTGTCTCCCCTGCCAGCTAAATGGTTGGTTTTGGATGTATGAAAAAAATCACAGCAGTAGTTTACATAACGAAATTAAAAGGAAAACTATCACAGCTAAGTAGGCTCTACAAGTTAACGAGTAATAATTGACCAACTTAACTCTGCAGTTGCAAAAACATATTTTCCCATAAATTCCGTATGGGAGAACATATTTTTCAACTACAAAGCTAAGTTTGTTTTTGGGATAAATTCATCCCAACTACGGAACCCTTCATTGTGCGTGGTCCGACACGCACTTGGCCGGTTTTTTTATGTTTTCTTTTTAAATGAGATTTCAATGTATTTATTTATTTACGTATATTTATCTCTCCCTTCTAACTATCATTACAGGTTCATCACCTAATGCGATAGTGAGGTCTCTTATGCTGTCTTTATATAATACAAATTATTTACTATTTAAAACTATTAGGAACTTTTAAGTTCAATAATATTTTGTAGGTATAGGAAACATTACTCACAACAAATAACACATAGGAACATAATTTTACGAGACAATAAAATAAATCATATCCCACAATAACATACTACACTAATCTACAGTAGGTATAACATAAAATAAACAACAATAACCTTGCAAATTCACTCAAATTACATGTGAATAAATCAATTTTGAAATGAAGATCGATGTAGTATCCACCAGTTTATTAGTTTTTAGCGAGTTTTAAGATAAATATTTAATTAGTTTTTTACCATTCCTAGACAGAGGCCAAGGAATAATTCAATTAAATGATTCTATGTAGATGGATTATGGAAAGTGTTCCAGTTCCGTAAAGGAAAAAAATAAAGAAAGAAAACTTTAAGCCAAGAACTGAGATGGCGGAGTCTGGCGTACATTGTTAATAGCTTAAGCCGCTTTGTTAAAGGGATTAGGCCCCGCCGAGTGCGTGGCTAATTCCTGGTAATACGTTTAGAAAACTGTACCATCGTTACCTATATCGAGTTAATTGGAAATGAGAAAATGCTATCATCTACCTACCTACATAATTAAAATCTCAAATTAATTCATTGACTCACTGAAAGAACGCACGGCCTAAACGGGTTTAAAAGCAAGAAATTTTGCACGAGAACTCCTTATATACCGAAGGAGAGCTATAATTTATCAAGAAATAAAATAAAAACTCACCCCCTAAAGGGGTTAAATACGGGATGAAAGTTTTTATGGAAATTCGTCCTTTTTGGCCAATGGAAAATGTTATCGGGCACACGGCTTGTCTAAAATAAACCAGTCAAATGTCAAGGTCATGATGTTCCTTTGTTTATATGAGAGATTTGATTGACCCTTTCGATTGGTGCTATGCAACAAATAGGGTGACCTTTTTTCTCAATTGTTTACTTTACATCCTGTATGATACAACAATTTTGTGGTTGAAGCACTGTTCTCGTAGCTACCCTATTCCCTAGAATTTGGTCCCGAGAAACTGAAAGATTTCCCAGAGGACGAACGAAGGTAGTAAAAATTCTTTATGCATTCGATAAGGAAATACCTAAAGAAAAGCTCAAAAATTGTTACTTTTTTTGAAACCCAATGGGTGGAGGATGTATTCCTCCACTTTATTAGTGGAGGACATTAAAGTAGATCGTCCACCCACCTGGCAATCGATATTTCAATAGCCAGGTGCGTGGACGACCTACAGAACATCGCGGGCTTGACCTGGACGAGACTCGCACAAACTCAAACCATCTATTTCAATTAAACCATTTACGGGCACTTTAGAATTGTCAAGGAGTCGGTCATTCAGAAATATGAAGCTAGTTGCCCATTCCAAAGCTTAGTAGGTTCCTATGGAGAAGAACGGGCAAGAATCTCCATTGACATTCTCTTAAATAAAAAAAATGTTATAAAATATTGATTATATCATTCAAGTTGAAATTATACATGTGAGAATAATGTAGAAAGACGTGCACGTTAGAAGCGTCCGTAATAAAAAGATAAAACAAAGAACAATGTTAAAAAATTAAAATAAATTAAAAATAAGCTATGGCAGCTAAGAGATGACCAGTCCCAACTGACGGTGTCCGTTCACCATTTTGAAAGGAGTTAAATGATCCAAAACATGCAACGCCATCTGCGAGATATCACAGACCAGGGAAGCATGGTACAATAGGGAGGGGGTCTATACTCAGCAATGGGTGGAACAAGGCTGCCAATGATGATGATCATGATGATATCTTCCAAGTCAGCCTCAGATTTGACTTTCATTGTCATTCCACATAAAAAATTATATCCCAAGGAAATGGGGAGCAAATAATTTTGAAGGAAATGTTCTTTTAGAGTGCCACCCATCTTAAGTGGATGTATGAGAATGAAGAGTGACGTCAGAGCACGGATGTTCCATTGCTGAATTGTTTATTTATTTAAGTAAACTTCTCGAACACAATAAAAGGCGGACTTAATGCCTTAGGCATTCTTTAGCAGTCAACCAAGGGTGGAGAAGAGATAAAATGACAGGTACTCTGTTTGAGAGGAGATAAAAATAATTAAAAAAAAATGTGACAAAGAATTATAAATAAAATAAGTACACACGGCTACACATCTGCGACCTCGCATTGCTGACCTCGCATTGCTGACCTCGCATTGTACGGAAATCCTACACAGTGCGAGATCAGCATAAACTGGAAATGTATAGCTTGATGTGTAGCCGTGTGTACACAAGTGCATAAAAGTACACAATAAGGAAAACTTATCTGTTAAAAAAAAACAGTGGCACTCTGGGAGTGCCGACAGAAGTGAAAACTTGAACAATTTTACTGTGCAGGAATGAGGTGTCGGTAATGGTGTCGCGAGTTCAATTGTTTTTTCCCATCTCAAAAATGCCCAACGCGCCTAAAGAAGTTTTCACTTCAACAATGGATGGCTTTACTTATCTCAGTAACCATCTCTGTGATCTAGTGGTTAGACCACCTGTCTCAGACCCAGAGGTGGGTTAGATTCCCAGCGGGGATTAAATTTTCTGCTCGGTTTGGTTGGTGGTAGGGCTTGGTCTAAATTCGCCTGGCTACCTTCCACCATCTTTTCTAAGTCTGTCGCCATAACTACAATGTTAACAGCATTATTGTGTTTCGACAGTTAGAGGTATGATAGTCAGTTCCTCTGTGGTTGAGGATTCCGGGTGAAGCTCGTTTCCACCTTCGGCCTGATCATCACTTACCATCAGGTGAGATGCAGGCCAAGAGCCCCGTTGTGGATAAAAAAAAATGGAAATGTATTTGACCTGTAGGCTCAGTAAGCCTGGTTAAGATACTTAATTGATTCAGTGGCGTGACCTTGCGGAAATCCATTATATAATATAATACAATAGACGTGGATATATTTAGTAACCTGTTCTGCTTAGCTATTTCTAAATAGCTATAAAAACCCTGAAAGAAATCGACACGTGTTTCACCTCTCAACGAGGCATCCTCAGGATGACGATTGACTTGTCGCGAACCCGAACACGGCGTGTTTCCACATCGAGCATTGAACGCAGAGACAAAGAGTCTCTGCGTTCAGCGCTCGGTGTGGAAACACGTCGTATTGTATTAAGCCTTGTTACTCGTAAATAAATAAAATAGATTTTCTCGACAGTTTCGTGGAACCTGATTTGTGTTAAAACAAGTAACCTGTTGGTCCATTTCTTCTTCCATGATTTATTAATATCATAAACATAACATCACGCCTTGTTTCCCCGAAGGGTTGGGCAGAGGTGTCCCTGTAGCAGGTACACCCACATTTCGCCAGTTATGTTTAAGTCCCATGTAATAGGGGGCGAGCCTATTGCCATCAACCGGGCACAAATCCAGACTCCGAGCTGCTACTGAGAAATTTCAGATAGAAAAACCCAATAACACTTTGCCCGACCCGAGAATCGAACCCAGGACCTCATGCTCAGCAGTAGCGCTTGCGACCACTAGACCAACGAGGCAGTCAATAAAAGGCAATAGGTTAATATCAAAGGCTCGATTTTCGAATAAAACTTGTCGTGGGAGTATTAACTGAATTGGGCACTTGTCATGAGTATCTCAGCGGTATTTTATTACGTTATGACAACCTTTTGCAAAAAGGTTATTTTTTATTTTCATGAAACTAATGATATACCTAGCTAATATGACAGCTGATTTGACAGTCCACTTGGACATTTCTTTAGATAACCTTTTAACATATTAAGCTCAGGTCAGACTGAAGCCGATCCCGAATGGGACTGGTCATCTCTTAACTGCCATGGTTTATTTTAATTTTTGAATTGTTTTTGTTTTTATTAGGGTTCCGTAGTAAACAAGGACCCCTTATAGTTTCGTCATGTCCGTTTGTCTGTCTGTCCGCGGTCTAGCTCCAAGACTGTTAGTACTAGAAAGTTGTAATTTGGCATGGGTATACATATTAATCATGCCAACAAAGTGGTAAAATAAAATTATGAAAAAAATAATTTTTTAGGGTATCTCCCCTACACGTAAACTGGGGATGTTTTTTTTTCTATACCTTGGTATGGGGTATCGTTGGAAAGGTCTTTCGAAAAAATTGTGAGTGTGCTAAAACCATTTTTCGAAATAATCCGTTTGCGAAATATTAAGCTTTAAAATGCAAATCGTTGTTAGAGTCAAGTGTCCCCCTGCCAGCTAAATGGTTGGTTTTAGATATGTGAAAAAATTCACGGCAGTAGCTTATATAACGAATTTAAAAGGAAAATTATCATAGCTAAGTAGGCTTCGCAAGTTAACGAGTAATAATCGACCAACTTAAATTTGCGGTTGTAAAAACATGTTCACCCATACATTCTTTATGAAAGATTTTTTTTTCAACTACAAAGTTAAGTTTGTTCTTGGGATAAATACATCCCAACTACGGAACCCTACATTGTGGGTGGTCCGACATGCACTTGGCCGGTTTTATATTTTTATTACGAACGCTTTTAACGTGCGGGTCTTTCTACATTATTCTCACATGTATCGTTATCACATTGTCAATATCATCATGAATAATGTAAACAATATTTTGTAACAATATCTAATATATAAAATTCTCGTGTCACAGTTTTCGTTGCCATACTCCTCCGAAACGGCTTGACCGATTTTGATGAAATTTTTTGTGCTTATCCGGTATCTATGAGAATCGGCCAACATCTATGTTTTTTTTTTAAATCAAAAATATCTGTAATTTGTTTATTTGAAATAAATGCTTTGAGTGAGTTTGAATGGGATGCGTTATGAAATTCGCTCGCGCCGATTTTGTCAACTAACCTGCGCCATATTACACTCAGGTGTGAAATCTGGCAAGAATAGTCGTGTTACTTCCTAATCATTAAAAAATCGACGCGTGCAATCGCGTCCCGCATCCCGCAGGGGATTCGCCTCAGTTTGAACAGTCGTTTATGATGATCTAGTTTCTACGTTACTAATAGCCGACTAGACACTTTCAGTAATAATGGCAGTGTACAAGGTGTCAGGGACATCGACGCGAAAACTTTTACCATGGATTCAGTACATGATTCTAAACTGATGAACAGATTTTTTTTTCATTTACCGACGAAAAATTTCAAGGCAACTTGAAATTATTAGATAGGAAGATAAGAAAGAATATTCTTTATTATGTACACCAAAAAAACCCTGAAAGAAATCGACACGTGTTTCACCTCTCAACGAGGCATCCTCAGGATGACGATTGACTTGTCGCGAACCCGAACACGGCGTGTTTCCACACCGGGCAACCAATTATTCGTAGGTTATTGAAAAAAAAAAATCTGCTGTTTAATAGAAAAGTGCAATACCTACGCGGTCAAAATTTAAGGAACGGCAGATTATTTTTTCAATCATCATCTTCCTGCCCTTGTCCCATGTTACTTGTGGTCGGCGCAACATGTTTTCTTTTTCCACTCTCCCCTGTCAACCGTCACGTCATTCACTCCCTTCTCTTTCATATCATTCCTCACACAATCCTTCCATCTTTTCTTTGGTCTTCCTCTCCCGCTCCATCCATCAACATTTATATTCATCACTCTTTTAAATAACCGACGAAAAATTTCAACGCATGGGGTTCAGAATCATGTACTGAATCCGTAACAGTTTTCACGTCGATTTTCTTGCCACCCTGTATTCAAGTAATGTCATTACTACTGATAGTGTGGTAGTTGGAATGATAATGTGATTTTTGTCAAGGAATGACAGTAATATTAATGTCACTATTACTGACAGTGTCTGGTCTGCTTAGAGGTCCTTGCTCTTTTAACTATAATTAAAAAGTACAAAAAAAAACACAAAAAAAAACTAATTTTCTAAGATTACAGGCGCTGTTCCCTGTCACTGGCTATTCTCATCTATCAGTGGCATCTGTCGATCATTAGTCAAGATCAATCTGACGTGCTGACTGAAATAATCCAGCCCGATGAGAGATAGAAACATTACTTTTACGAAGGGATCGAATTCACAATCGATGTTTGCTTGACAGTTGTGGCTACTGACATAATCCATGAATGGTATTATATACAGGGATTTAAAACGGTAAAATTACCCGATGTAATACAGTGAAAAAAGTAATTTTACGTAATTTACGGTAAAATATGGTAATTTTCGGTAAAAAACGTATAAAACGTACTCATACAGTCATACCCACTAAAACAACACAAATATGGAAGTAAGTATGTTTGTGTGTATCATGTGTATGTCACTACTTAACTATTATTTATTATATAAGCAGTATTGAAATTTACGACTTCTTAAGTCGCCGGTAATTTTACCGTAATTTCTATAAATGACCGTAAAATACCCGTATTTTACCAGCGTTTTCCATAAAATTACGTAATTTTGCAACCCATTTATATCTACAACGCTACAAGGATCAAAATCCGAACTATCGCCTCCATTTTCTTTTGTTAATACAGTTTCTGGGACAATATTATTACAAATGTATACGAACGATGCCCCCCTATAAATGTCATTTAGGCACCAAAAGATCGACGGTAGCTGTGACGGGGCAAGGTGACTTGTAGATTAGCCGGACAAAAACATTATTTATGTTGAATGAAAAAATTCACACACACAGTTCTAAATTCGAATTCAAAATGGAAGCATGAAGTGGCCAGTAATGAAGATTGGCGGTGCTTACAATTTTTTTATTTAAATTTATTTAGGATCTCCAACAAAAGATGTACCTACACAATACATGACACATAAATATAGGGTGTACTTCTTCACTTATATGAGACCACAGTATGCACAATAAAGTTAAAAACTAAGCTAACAAAGTAAAACTATTAATAATACGAAAAAAAAAAACCATTATGCATTTATTATATTTAGACAGAGACTTGCAGATGTCCAAGTCCGTAGTTATAGGCTGGACACACACATTCTGAATTCCTTTCTGAATTCAGAATCGGAATTCATATTTTGAAATCCGACAAGTTGCCTCACACATATCGTGTTTCTCAGCTCAGGCAAACGTCTTGGACATGGAAGAGAAATTAATTCTCATCGCACTACTCTTAGTTATAAATAACGAAAAAAAAAAAAATGCAAACGGATACACTAGATTCATCCTCTTAATCTGAACAGAGTAAGGGAAAGTCAGTTCTACACTACGGCAAAAAAATTACTACAGTATCCTGACAGATTTTTTGGTTACTACAGAATGTCATGGAAGTGTCCCATATACAAGGGCGCCTTTCGACGCACAATATAAAATTTTCCGTGTCAGACATCACACCAGTACCCTAATTGCGTAATACAACACAATCACAATTTATTTCGATTTGAAACAGATGGCTAATCCATTGCTTCATAAGTTGGAAAAAAATCTGCACAACAACGTAAATAACGCAATGAATGTTGTTGAACTGTCAAAATGAAACAAATTAGGCAAAATTGTTTTTGAAAATAAGTTACGCAATTAGGGTACAGATCATAACTTCACAAGCCTCAACACGTCTAACCGTTAAGTATTGCTCGCAGTGTCAACTGAAACAATTCATTATCTGATTCCGGTGTGTGTGTGTTCGCGTGTTCAAATGTATAGAAAAACGCGCGTTATGAAATCATAATCTTACATTTTCCGATACGGAATTCAGAACGCTCGTCAGGGTCATTCTTACAGATCGATCTGAGCAAATCATAATCTGAAAAAATCTGAATGGGTGTGGAGCACAATTAAATTGTATGTAATTCTGGGCTTCCTTAATTAATAATGTGAATTCCGACTCTGAATTCAGAATGTGTTTGTCAGCCTTAGCTAACACGTTATATTGTTCTACTTAAAAGAATGAAGGAGGATTACTTAGTCACAAACTTTTTACAATATTAGAGAAGTTTTTAAACACAGTGTTACGTTACAGTTTGATTAGTAAGCTTATTTCAATATGCAAAGCTTTAAGCGATTCAAAAACAAAGCGGGATGAGTTCGTACGGTACCGAACTAAGTTTGTACAGTTCCGTACCGAACAATTAAAATTAACCGTTCGAGCTTTCAGCAACATATTCGGGAACGTACGTAGAATAGTTGCCTTTGTCTGTTTAAATTGTTGCAACTCTTGTTGGTACTCATCTGATCCGACTACCCTGAGGGTTTATTTATTGAGTGGATGCAAATCACTATTCTATACTATCCTACTATAATATACATATATTTCATATTATATAATTAATAATAATATCATTGTGCCGATAGTCGTATCGGCCAATGGCTTAATTGCCAAGAGCCTCGACCAACACCTAAGGAGGCTCTCATTGAGCAGCTGGATCAAGGGCATGATTCAGAAAGCGGTACTCCTGGACACGGCTCGCATTGTCAGGAGGTGCCTCTCTCTGGAGCCTCAGGGCTCCAGAGAGAGCGGTCAGCCGCCTGGCTACTATTTTTTATATTTTAAATGTTTTTATATTCTCTTTATTCTAATATTTAAAATATAATTTATAAGTATTTAAATTAAATAAAAGATATCATAAATGTGAAAGTTTGTGAGGATGGAAGGATGTTTGTTAGTCTTTCACGCGAAAACTTCTCAACAAATTTGGATAAAATTTGACACACAGGTAGTGTATAACCTGGTGTAACACATAGGATACTTTTTATCCCGATATTCTTATGGTATCGAGACTTATGCGGGTGAAACCGCGGGGCGCTTTGAGTATTATTATAAAACAATTTCCCCCGCCCCGCATCTGTCTGTCTGTCTGAACGTGAGAAACTCAAAAACTCCCGGTAGGATTTTCATGCCCTCTTGATTTGGAAAAATAGGGGACTTTTTTTCCAGCCGTGGTATGTTACAGGCTCGAAAAGATAGAAATAAACTAGATTTCAGACTTTAAATGAAAGTCCGAAATGCAGAGGAATG
Source organism: Agrochola litura (assembly GCA_949152395.1). Taxonomy (NCBI): domain Eukaryota; kingdom Metazoa; phylum Arthropoda; class Insecta; order Lepidoptera; family Noctuidae; genus Agrochola; species Agrochola litura. The sequence goes on along the minus strand of OX424508.1, from coordinate 19,772,903 downwards.
TCTTATTCAAAAACACGAACGTATTGTTACAGAATTCCTTCTTCAAATTACTTCAAAATTGGTTGCAAATCTTATCACGAAGTTTAGGCTAGCTCGCTAGACTTCTTGTTCTAGATAATGTTACCAAAGTATCCACAAAAAAACAATATGACGTAAAATAAGGTAATAAGCTTGAACGTTTTTTCATATTAGCGTATATCTTTCTTAAAAAGTAATTTATTGTCCTATCTCGCTCACACGTTCACAATTTCATTATATAATCTTCTGTGATGAATGAAAATGGGTCTTCCTCTCACAAATTCTTTCATAATATGTTTGGCTGCGCGTCGGTTATTATAAGAACTGATTTAACGTTCACGGTTAAAAATAATACAGGCAATAAAGAAAAATACAAAGCTTGAAAATTAAAAACAAAAAAAAAAACAATGGCACCTTAGGAGTGCCGACAGAAGAAGTGAAAACTTGAACAATAAAAAAAAATACTTCCAAAACCTTTAAAGTAAAAATACTTGCGTAGAACATTGATCCGTAACGTAATATAAATAAAGAGCACAATCGCGTTTACAAAATGAGGTGTCGTCATGGTGTCGCGAAATCAATGGTTTAGTTCCATCTCAAAAATGCCCAACGCGCATAAAGAAGTTTTCACTTAAAAAAAAAAAAAAAATTCTAATAACATCTCAGCTTGATAATAAGCAACATTAAAGGGGCGGGGGCCTTGTCAAAGTCGTTTCTGACGGCCAACTCTAGCACCGCGTGCGCTCATTGGTCGAATAAAATAGCACACGCTTCCCCAGCTCCTTGTAATACACTTCCGTCCCTTTTCACGAAATCACTCCCACAGATTTCCCACTCCACAGATTGCAGGAAAACGAGAGGAAAGATGTCACACATACACAAAAAAAATAAAATTGTTGGGTTTGTATTTATAACTGTCTTTATCTACTCTCATTGCGTAATATTCGAATTATAAAATTCAAAACGAGTTTATATTGACATACTTTATGAACACAATACCGAAATTTAAAAATAGAATCATATTATAACATTTTTTCTCTAACAAAATAATGCTATAAAACAATTTTTTTTCTATTACGATACAGGGCTATTCCAAGAAGTTAATATCACCAAGGAGTTTCCATCAACTTTTGCATTGGAACGTTTAAACGGGGGACAGCAGCACCCGCTGTAGCGCATTTGTGCGGTGATGTGCTGGTGCAGACGACATTCATTTGTTTTGTTGTACTGAATTTCGTGTGATTTTTCAAATTTATTCTTGATCTTTAACTTTGATCTTTTATTTAGTATTAGGTTCAATCCCAATGTATGAGAGTAGATAAAGTAGTGTATGAAACTGCACATAACTAGGTATTAAAACATTCGTGTGAAACTATTAAAAACCTCGCCTACGGCTCGGTTTTTAAACACACACTCATATTTTAATACCCCTCATTATGCAACAGTTTCATAAACTACTATTATTCAACACGGCTTTGCAATACTAAGAAACTGACATATTAATTTTAAACACAAAAACCACATCACGTAAAATTACTTTTCAAGGTCAGACAATATCCACCTGGATAAACTTGATTTGTTTATTTTGAAACAAAACAAAAACTTTTTCCAAAAAAAAAAAAATTACAACTGAATTTAAAAAAACACTACAAAGTGAAAAATAACTTGTTTTTTTTTTTCGTAAAACTTTTATTTTACACTTTCTAGTTGTGGTAACTACCCCACACAAATTCGGATACCACTACCTGCTATGTAAATAACTGTGACAGGAACTTATTATTATTGAAGCTAACACAAAAAAGTAACCAAGCAAATTTAATAAAATTTATAAGGGCCACCTTCGAAGTATGACCTACCAAACAAAAAAAAGAATCATCAAAATCAATTCATAATTGGCGGAATAATCGCGTAACAAACACACAAAAAAATAAAAAAATGAGAACGTCCTCCTTCTTGAAGTCGGTTAAAAATACCTAGACTCAAACGAACAGTTATTCCACGTACCTTTAAGTAGTTGATACTAAAAATCCAGTACACTACCTATTTTTTTGGCTCACACTTTTACTTAAGCTATCAAAAATCTGTTCACAAAGCTTGTAGGTTCACTGTTTCGTATTTTATAAGTAACAGCTCAACACCTCACTTGCTACTGAAGTAAGTTATCACGATTATCATACAATATCAACGTCTAAAGCCGCGGTCTCACGGCTCGCTTTCTCACAGGCCAAATCGCGCCAGGCCAGGCCGACAGGCCGTGGGAACCGTCGCCGTCGCATCCGATGAGGCCTGCGATGACCTGTCGGCGCCCGTCCGATCCGTCGGGGGTCGGTAAATTCACAGGCGTGGCCTGTCTGTTAAGACCAGGCACTCTAAACACAATTTCCACACAAACTCCGCCCCCATGCACCCTGCCACTACACTATGTGCTGAACGCTAACTCATTAGTAATAAAGTTGAATATCGCGTGCGCTCATTGATCATGTTCGAGCACGAAACTAAATGGCGTAAGTCTCAATTCTTATTTCGTTTATAACTGAAGTAATCAATTAATCTAAGGAAAAAATATATTGTGGCTGGATGACAAACTATATTTTTTGACTGTAAATACTTATTTTAGACATTAAAGGCAAGTAATTTTCATTTTACTTAAATAATCTTTAAAAGAGACATGATTTTCGAATAAAAAATGAATCGAGCGAAAATGTTCCAATTACGTAACTGTCTTATATATGGAAAGAAAAAGATCCAATAAATCATATACTAAAGTTCCATTCTGATTGTATGCGTGACTTCTTCAGAATATTAATGCAAATTAACATACAATTTAGGGAGCCTCCTTTTAACGGGCCGTGGGACCGCAGCCTTAAGGCTTTATACCTTTAAGCTTCATACCCTAAGGCTTAGTACACATAGGAGGATGACACGTGGACAATGGACACGCACGTGGCGGATGTTAGATGATATTTTATGTGAAGTGAAGGTAAGGTATCTGTGGAAAAGGTATATTTCTTGACAAAGAATTTACTACCGTCATATTTTATTCAACACGTGTGGGGCAGTTAAATAGGAGTGTGAGTCACAACCTGAAAATTGTTACCTAGGGTCAGTATAGTGATATGAAAATGCTAATGTGTGGGTATAGTATTTATGGAAATATTTCTTTATGACTTACATATTATTACTATTACAGCTGTCTATGAACAGCCTCAAGTTCAATGCAAAACTTTCAGTGGCTGATATTAAGAGGAGGCTCCCTAAATTGTATCTTAATTTGCATTAATATTCTGAAAAAGTTACGCATACAATCAAAATGGAATTTTAGTTTATGATTTATTGGATTTTTTTCTTTCCAAATATAAGACAGTTACTTAATTGGAACATTTTCGCTCGATTCAATTTTTGTTCGAAAATCATGTCTTTTTAAAGATTATTTGAAACAAAAACAAGATTACTCGGCTTTTATGTCTAAAATAATTATTGATAGTAAGAAAAATATAGTTTATTATCATCCAAATATAAGATATTTTTTCTCTAGATTTTAATTATTTATTACTTTAGTCATGAACAAAAAAAGAATTCAGACTTACGACATTTAGTTCCGTGCTCGAATACGATCAAAGAGCGCACGCGATATTCAGCTTTATTACTGATGTGTTAGAGTTTACCACATAGTGGTGTGGTGGGGTGCATGGGGGCGGAGTTTGCGTGGAAATTGTCTTTGGAGTGCCTGGTCTTAAAATAATGACACAGCGACGACATGACGTAAAATAGGTCCAAGCTCACGCCACGTCCGCGCCACGTCCACACAACATTCTATCTGTACCACGCCTAAATACGTCATCGTTCATAGTCTGTAGGTTTTTACATTTCGCGAGTCAGTGGCAATAAATTGGTCATAAAACTAGCGATAATGAAATGATAATGACATTTGTAATGTAAGTTATAATACATACGTAATTTTGTTATGTCATGTTGTCTCTACGTACGCTGTTTATGAGCGGTATCAACGCTGCTCGTAATCTAAGCTACAGTATAATAAAGTAACAGTATTACATATCGGCATTGACCTTGAAATAACCTACGGCCGCTCGATAGATAAACGCGCACTCGATACTGCTGCATACTGATATATACACTGAGAATATAACAAAACATTGGGATAAGGGGACGAGGATAATGACGGTGAAAGTGATAATGACAACATTTGTAAACTAATAATAATTCATCTAAACTCTGATAACGACGCAAAAAGAGGTGTGTTATCAGTTTGACCGCTATGTGTGCGTGTCTGTCTGTGGCACCGTAGCTCTTAAACAGGTGATCCGTTTTGAATGCGGTTTTTTAATTTAAAAACAGGTTTTCTAGTGATGGTTCTTAGACATGTTTTATCAAAACTGGTTCCGCCGTTTCCGCTCTTTTCTAGTTGATCAATGGATGTGAGTATTTTCCATAGGTCTGATCGATTTGAAATTTGGTATTCTGTTATTTCAATTTTATAAGAAGAACATAGTAACCTTGACCTAATGCTGCAGCATCACCTGGAATTTGCAGGATATCCAACTCCCTTACCAACTTAGTATCGTGTTTGGGCTCATTGGAATGGTCCCAATGAATAGATTATAGATAGATGGTGAACAGGGTCTGGTGATGAACTAGGAAAGAGAAATTAAGAAATATTTGTTTCGGGGATTTTTAAATTTTGACTTGTTTATTTACTAGACTAAAATGACAGCTGCGATCGATCTCTTTTTTAAACTAACGCGATATATTATATAATTAATATCAGAGAGACAGCATGACAACAGTGAAGGCCCTTCTGCAGAGAATGATTCAGTGGTTCTTGGTGAGAGTCACTCGGTAACTGAATTATTTACTAGGTTATTTTTATGTTGATACCAAATATAATTTTAGCTAAGCCAATAAAAAATCTGAGTGTAGAGGAAGATGTGGCTTATTTGAAGATTTGAAATTCATTCATTTATCGGATTTCATTCATTGATGAAGATTCTAAATAAATACTAAGGGCTGATTTTACAATCGTCAAATTGATTTTATCTAAAGAATAGATATGGTGGTTTGACTTTTTTTTTTTAAAACTGTCTAACGGATTTTTTTTTATTCCTCAGATAAAAGTTATCTTTATATTGCAAATACGGCCCTTACACTAACAGAAGTTTGAAGACCTCAAACAAAACTACCATAAACTACGTATATTAGGTTCACATAATTAATATACTATTTCAAGCGAGTCAAAACAAACCCTGTGAGTAGTTCAGCTAGTTTATTTAACAAATTACTCATGCTCCACGCACTGCTGACGCGGCGGGATATCTCGCGTCACATTTAAAGCGGTTTTAACCGAAAGGTGGAAGTTTAACAGTACAGCAAATAAGGTGAGTTGTCACCGGGAAATAGAACAAGTTTCTCAATTGCTTTTGTGAAATAACTATGTTAGACTAACTGGGATTGGGTTACAGAGAGGTATTTACACAGTGGAGTGCCTCATGATTTATTTTGATCACTTAAAAGCATCTCAGTATTAATTCCTTCTTCTTTTTCGGGTGGCTAGTGACTAACCTGGTGTCAGAGTTCTAAAGCTACCTATGGGCCTCTGACTTGGCTTCACATGCCGTCGAGAAATATCTCTCAGGCGTAAACGAACGCAACACATCGTGAGGAAACCGGGATCTCACGATGTTTTCCTTCACCATTTTTGAAGCAAGTGATAATTATACAATTCGCACATGAATCCAAACAGCAGAGGATTGAAGAATTGCACGCCACAATTGCGGCGATAAGTTCTCTCTTTGAGGAGTGACTAGAGAGGCGCCATGGCATCCTCATCTTCCGCTTGACGTAGGTCCTCACCGGACACGGTTGTTTTGGGAGGTTCCTGTTCCGGATAAGGCGGGAGGAAACGCCCGGATATCACCATTGTGTGAATTGCCCGGAGGACACGGTGGAGGTCTGCCTGGCTTAGGCGGGGCACCACTGTGTCCTCATGGAGGCAATCGACAGCGGTGATCTTTCGTGTCTGGCCCTGGTTCAGGCCAAGGTACGGAGCGAAAGGCCATGGGAAGCCGTGACGGCTTCCTTCTAAGAAGCAGTAATGATCGCGAAGGAGGAGGTGGAACGTCGGGAATCGCAGGCCGATTCTCGGCCACCGTAGGCGCGGGCTTGCGGACGGTGAGCAATGGGTAGCTCGCCGTCCGATAAGGACCAGGCCCGGGTTGACGGCGCGTTGCGTTCCACGCGCGCTTCAAAGAGATGTCTGCACAACTGATGGGGTCCGCTAGGATCGATAAAGTCGAAAGTCCGAAAGGGATACCGTGGCCACTGACAACATACAGGCAACTGTAGGAACACGGGTGGGTTTTAGTCAGTAAGAGTCTGAAATGCCCTCCCACTCCGCCCAGAGCGGGAGAAGTTATTTGATAATATCCCAACAAAAAAAAACGTGTGGCACTCGGGGACTGCCGCGGTAAAGCTATCGCATAGCTTTTGTAACCTCCATACTTCCTATTTGTCAACGCTACACTTGGGATGATGACGGATGATGACATTAAACAAAAATTACGTTCTCATGACAAGATCACATTGTCATGGGAACGTAGTTCGTAGTAGTAACGTAGTATTTTTGTTTTATGTCATCATCCGTTATTACATGGTAGGCGGAGTGGGGGGTGTTAGGTTTTTTTTGTTACGGAATTTCTTGATTCGGTCGCCGCGCTCAAAGCCCGCGATAAAAGCTATGCAATAGCTTAAAGAAAGAGGTGCGTGCCTTGGGCACGAACTCGAGACCTCTGACATGGCAGTCCGACGGTTAATGCTGCTTAATTCCTTATGCATTCCTGAATAGAAGAAAAAAATCATTAATACAAGTTTCGAAGAAAATTTGCGTAGGATATTTAGGTATTCTAATTATTTTGACCTAGAACTTAGCCAACATCGAGTCTATAAGCCCTCGTTCCTGGTTCAAAAAGAAAATAAATAAATAATTAAAAAAAAACATTTATTCAACTGAAAATTTTGAGAAACATAGCTACCCTGTTTTAAAACCCGAGTGCGTTTCAAAGCTGTATCCACAAATAAATCTCTAGAGAGCAAACGATATGTAACAAACGACTGAAACGTGCGCTTTCAAACTTTTAACTGAAGGAATGACTGAAAATGTACAAACAGAACATTTTCTTAAAAGACTTCAATCAATCTGCCCAGCTATTTCCCAACTATATTGAAGTCATATTCCAATCTAACCGGTTGCAGCTGAATACACCATTATTTTACAATGAGTGACTGCCTATCTGACCTCCGCAACCCAGTAACTGGGTAATACAATAACCCCTTGGTAAGACTGGTTGTCAGACTTTCGGACTTCAGAAAGACTGTCAAAGATCCACGAATGACAGCCGGAACCAACGGCAACGGCTTAACGTGCTTTCCGAGGCACTGAGGAGTCTCGGTATGTAAAGATGGTCACGATGGGTGACTAAACTCGGCAAACGTAGCTTAACCGGATGAATCGACCCGTGCGGCTGTTATTGCTTAGCCACGAGCTCCTCTTAGCTTTTCTTAAAACACTTATCGAATAATAATATTTTTTTCGAAATAAATCTAAGCAAGAAAAAATACAATAGACGTAGATATATTTAGTAACCTGTTCCGCTTAGCTATTTCTAAAGAGCCATAAAAACCATGAAATAAATTTACATGTGTTTCACCTCTCAACGAGGCATCCTCAGGATAACGATTGACTTGTCGCGAATACGAACATGGCGTGATTCCACATCGAGCGCTGAACGCAGAGTGAACCACTCTGCGTTCAGCGCTCGGTGTGGAAACATATGGTATGGTATTTTATAATTCCGCAAGGTCACGCCTGAATCAATTAACTGTCTAAGCAAATATTGCATAACAAACATCACGCCAGTTTCCCCGAAGGGTTAGGTAGAGGTGTACCTATAGTACACCCACATTTCGCCAGTTATGTTTAAGCCCATGTAATAGGGGGCGAGCCTATTGACATCAACCGGGCACAAATCCAGACTCCGGGCTGCTACTGAGAAATTACAGCTGGAAAAACACAAACGGAGAAAATAATAAGTTTGAGATATTAATTTAGAAGACAGTTTTTGGATACTCAAGGCAGAGACAATATTACCAATTTGAAAAGTTATACCTTTCGCAGATATACTGAACGATAAATCGTGTAAGTTAGTGTTGAGTCAATATTTACGACGATCATGGAGAGTTCACATGATCTATTACCAATTACCATACAACCATTTATTTGTAGTTTCAATTACATCAATATTTAGTAGATTCCTTTCCGTATTAGCACAGATTACTTAACAGCTTCTTCGTCATGTGGTAGGTACTTACTCGTGTGAAAAACTCGCTGAATTTCGCGGTTACAGTCTAAATAGGTATGACGTAATGTTTGTTTACTTTTCTGTATCAAATCTTGAATTATCGCAAGTGTAATACAGTGTGAGTCTTAATAATGTGCACATATTGAAATGAGGGAATCTATGCTTAATTTTATCTGGCTGCCGGTAATAATGTCATGCTGGTTCCCAATGGCGTTATTTTTGGGAGCTGGCGTTTGCAGTGGAGGCACTCCCTATTTGTTAAGACGCAGATATATGACAGTGACCTTGAGTGGTTAGCTTGCGTGTTCTGTACTGAGCTCACGCAACGCGTCGTACGTCCAACCAGTAATAGGAACCACTCATCAAGGAGCGCTGTCCCAAATTAGACGCATTATTAATTTATTATAAATAAAACAAAAGGTATTTAATTAAAACACGAATACTTAAATTATCTTTGAAATGGTGAAGGTTTCAGAAAAATACGCTTGATAGATTTTGCGCGATTCTCAGTTTTTTATCCGCGTAAGACATAACTTAACAAATTAATTTCACAATGACAACATAATCTAAAATATGCCTATATTAAGTTATTAAGAAAGTACTCTAATTTAACATTTTTTTTTTTTCCAAATCATTAACACTACTCGTTTAGACACCATCTTCAGTATAAAATCATTAAAAGTCGGTTATCGTCGCCTTAACCTGCAATTTTTTAAATCAAATGAGATACTTATTACCGTAGTACCCATGCATATCTGAAACCGACGCCACTAATAAGAAGAATAAATAGTGTGAATATTTGCTTAATAATATAGCACGATTTAAATAGGTTTCGGGGGAGAAAAGTATACGCGCGAAGTAAAGCCGTAGACTAAAATGTAGTCTCTGAAGTTAATTACATAAGATAATTAATTGATTCAAGCGTGACCATGCGGAAATCCATTATAAAATACAATAGACGTGGATATGTTTAGTAAACTTCTGAAATAAATCGACACGTGTTTCACCTCTCAATGAGGCATCCTCAGGATGACGATGGACTTGTTGCGAACTCGAACATGGCGTGTTGCCACACCGAGCGCTGAGTGCAGACTGAGCCTTATCGCCCGTCAAACCCACTTATATAGTGTCGCTGTTATCAGTGCGATAAGGGGCGAACAATCGCAGCAAAGGTGACCTTGGCATACTCGTATTTAATTCGTTCAACAGTGTAATGTTTCCGGTATTATTTTTGACAATTTCTAAACTTTCTAGTACTGACATTCTGAAAAACATTATGTAATTTAAAAATACAACGTGTATTGTATTTTTTAATTACATAATGAAAACAGTGGCACTCCAGGAGTGCCGACAGAAGTGAAAACTTGAACAAAATCGCCTTGGTGGAACAAAGATACTTGGATAGATCATTGGTCCGTAACCTTATCTAAATAAAGAGTACAATCGCGTGTACAAAAAAAAAATACTCCCAAAACCTTTAAAGTAAAAATACTTGCATAGAACATTGATCTGTAACGTAATATAGGTAAATAGGAGTACAATCGCGTTTACAAAAATGGGTTGTCGGTAACGGTGCAGCGGTGTCACGAGTTCAATTGTTTTTTCCCATCTCAAAAAAGCCCAACGCGCCTATAGAAGTTTTTGCTTCAAAATAAAACAAATAACTCTCCCCTTTGTAATTTGATAGCATGATATTTTAGGCTGTAGAAACATATTTTCTATCATTTTTAATGTAAAAACTGACAACCCCAGGGCAGTAATTGCATTTACGCTTGGACGAATCACGTGGATTTTCATTTGGCGAAGTAGAGTTATTTTTGTAATTCATTACGATGTTACATCCTATAATATTTGTATATTTTGTAATAAAATTCTCGAAAACGGCTCTAACGATTTCGATGAAAGTTGCAATAGAATTTACGGGGGCGAAAAATCGATCTAACTAGGTCTCAAATTCGGGAAAATGCATTTTCTCCGTATTTTTACCCGAGCAGAGCTTGGTCGCCCAAAGTTTAGAACAAGATGGCTACCCTAAAATAATGACATGGCAGCATGGAATTAGTAAGTACCTACTATCATGGCAGCATGGAATTAGTATGTACTATACATGGAATTACTATGAACTATCCTGTATGATTAAATGAGCATTCTCTATTTTCATCAGAGCAGAGCTCGGTAACCCAGTTACTAGTTTAACAATAATATGGCATAGCATAGCATAAATCAGCTCATAATGTTCCCACTGCTGGGACACAGGCCTCCTCTCGGTGAGTGGGCCGTGCTGGTCTGTAGATGTCAAATGTCTTCGAATTTTTGGTTCTAGGACATGCCGGTTTCCGCACGATATTTTCCTTCACCGTTATGAGAGCAGTGGTGATGAAATAACCAGAATACCCGCGAAGTTTCGCGTTGTTTGCATAAGTTTTTAATTAGTTGAGATTTTTAATTCATATTCTTTATGGCACCTCTTTAGGTCATGAGCTATCCGAATATCGAATAGTAGAATAGTAGGTGGTTATACGAGGGGCTAAAATAACCATAGACTATAGACTATAGAGGTAGTTTTACTCAAGTAAATAGAAACCGAGTTATAATGGGTTTTAGCGCCGTGTGTTACACTCTACTTTTCACTACGATTGCGAGAAAATAAAATAATTAAAAATATACAATTTCGTATGGAAACTTTTGTCCCGGTAAGCGGTAGTAAAAACCTAGTTTTACATAAGAACGACTTTTTCATTTTTGTAGGCTCGTTGGTTACAGACAAAAATTACTTTTTCCCCTAGAGCCAGATATACAATTTTTTCCCGCTCTGGTACGCTACAATGACGGACGATTTGAGCAAGAGGAGTGAAAAAAATATTTGGCTCAAGTTTTAAGGGGGATGCGTGAACATGAATTCGCTGTTGCAATGTATAATAGATTTGCATAAAAAACCTATTAGTTTGCCTATATGCAAAACGAGTCAATATCAACACGATGATGGATAGAGCACTATTTCCATTACGTGGTTTTTAATCATGCGCGTTTGGCAAACGATCAAAAACATTGTGGTTTTCAACGTAACTATATGTACCTCGAAAAGTTACGTTAAACACCATAATGTTGTTGTGGCAGTGGTAACGGCCCCGATTTACGAGTTGCAGGTCGTGGGTTCATACCCAAGCGTGCGCTTTACTTTGTGTAAATAATTTCATCACCACTGCTCTCAGTACGGTAAAGCATTTCGCATAATGTAAGTTATTTTGCATACTATTGTATAGAATATTTTTTTTCTAACTTGAATAGATAGCTGTGCTGCTGGGGAGTTTGTTGCGCCACTTCTTCTTCCCAGCTAAAGTACTAGGAAGTGGTGAACGGTGGGCGTTTTTGGGGGACTGTCTTATGTAATTTTGATGTTCGAAAAGTGTTGATTCTCAGCCTAATTTGAATAAATGCCTTTTTAATTTTAAACTTCGAAGGAAAACATCTTGAGGAAACCGGCCGATACCTATCCTAGAACCAAAAATTCGAATACATGTGACATCTACCGATCCGCACTAGAGCCACGTGATAGATCCTGCCCGCTCCCAGGAGGCCTGTGTCCCAGCAGTGGGAACATTATAGGCTGATTATGCGTACCTATGCTTATGAAAAAGAAAATCAGGTTAAACATTGTACGCACTCAATCAAGAAAATTCAATCCAACAATAAGCCTATAAAAATCTGTTGTCATTTGAACACATGGTTGATAATAAAACCACACGCTTTTGTTTACGAGGCCATACAAAATTCATCGTACAACATGTCGCAATCATAATCAACTAAATAGGAAGAACGATAGATTTCCATGAAAAATGTCCGCCCATCTATAAAACGTGTCAATATCAGACGCTGTACCGTACAACTGTGTTGTGACGTCACACAACAGACGCCATTTTGATTACGAGGCTTTTTAGGGTTCCATAGTCAACAAGGAACCCTTATAGTTTCGCTATGTCCGTCTGTGTGTCTGTCTGTGCACGGCTTAGCTCAGAGACTTAGTACTAGAAAGCTGTAATTTAGCATGGGTATACATACATATCAATCAATCAAAGTAGTAAAATAAAATAATAATAAATAATTGTAGGGTACTTGCTTTGCACGTAAAGTGGATATGATATTTTTTTTTCTCGTCTGTCCCCTGGTGTGGGGTGTCGTTGGATAGACTGTTCAAAAAGGTTGCGGGTCTGTGAAAATCATTTTTCGATTTAGATCCGTTTACGTAATTTAAGTTTTAAAGTGATAATTTTTGTTAGAGGCAAGTGCTCTACTCTAGGGTACCTCCCCTACACGTAAACTGGGGATGTTTTTTTTTTTCTATCCCTTGGTATGGGGTATCGTTGGAAAGGTTTTTCGAAAAAATTGTGAGTGTGCTAAAACCATTTATGAATTCAGAGATCCGTTTGCGAAATATTAAGCTTTAAAGTGCAAATCGTTGTTAGAGTCAAGTGTCCCCCCCCCCTGCCAGCTAAATGGTTGTTTTTGGATATGTGAAAAAATTCACGGCCGTAGTAAATATAACGAAGTTAGAAGGAAAACTATCACTTCTTAGTAGGCTTTACAATTTAACGAGTAATAGTCGACCGACTAACATTTGCAGTTACAATGTATGAGAGAATGGGTTATTCAACTAAAATGTTAAGTTTGTTCTTGGGATAAATTCATCTTAATTACGGAAACCTTATTGTGCGTGGTCCGACACGCACTTGGCCGGTTTTTAATTATCGAGTACTATGTTGATAGCCATGAGTACCTATTTTTTTTTTTTTTTTTTTTTATCTTTATTAATTTGAAGGGGTTTTATCACTTAGTGATAATGTCACCCCCGTAACAGAAAACATTCAACAACTTAAAACTAAACAATGGATATAAACAGAAATTATTATAATTACACTTATTTGTTTTGGTAGATAACCAACAACAAACGACACAACATCCGAGCCTCCTCCGACAAAGGGGACGCTAGGATGCTGTTACATGCCCCCACTTCAAAACCTACACCGAGCGAACATTGTCTATCGTATATGTTCCGGTCACATTCCATCAGCACGTGGTAAATATCCTCAATCACCCCACAAACTTCGCAGTTTGGTGAGATACTTTTACCCATTAAATATTTAAACTTATTCGATGGGATATGGCCCGAACGCATCCTCAACAGAGCTACTACATATTTCCTATCTATCTCCGTTCCTTCAAACCATGGGTAACGAAGCGGTTCAGACTGGATGGTTTTATACCAGATTCCCTTTAACTTTGATCGTTCATCAAAATATTCGTGCCATCTTTGTCTGCATAGATCTTTGACATGACCAAGCCAATCTGAGTATAACGGTTTGCATGTGTAATTCATACCCTCATATGATGCTTGTTGGGCTGCTATGTCTGCTTCCTCGTTACCCATGATTCCAATGTGTGAGGGAATCCATTGAATAGTGACGGTTTTATTGATAGACTGCATCTTACGAATTGAGTCTAAAATAATTATGGCTATCGGGATCCCTCGAAGACTCGAGGGTACTCGAGCCAAATGTTGGAGGCTGCTTTTTGAATCCGAAAATATGACAAAGTTCTCTTGATCTATACTCAGTAAATACAACAGGGCTTCAGATATAGCTATGAGTTCACAATACATAATAGAAATATTGGCGTTAATTTTGAATTTAGCTTTAGTATTAAGTTGAGGATCAATAAAAGCAGCTCCCAAGTCTGAACCATCCTTGGATCCGTCCGTAAATATTTTATAGTGTCGACTAAACTTATCATCTATCATTTTTACACACGTATTGTTAAGATCCGTTACATTAATCAGTCTTTTTGCCGAGCTTATACCCTTAATTGTATCACATATTACATTAGATAAATCTATATTGGTCACCCAAGTGTCCAAGGAATAAATATCTAGTATCGGGCTAGAGTACAAAGGCATTTCTGCATAAACTCTGTGGACATCCACTAATAATGGCAGCTTTTTGTTTCTCCAGTATACACCTTGGCATTGGTCAGACAGCTCCCCCAAGGTACTTATAAGACTACTGTTACAAACTGATTTTGATCTTAAATAAAATTTACCTGCCAGAAACAGTCTTCGAATAAATAACGGTTGGAGGCACAGCTCACTTTCCATCGTATGTATAGGCGTGCTTCTAATGAATCCTCCTATGATTCTCATTGCTTGATTTTGCACTTTGTCAAGCTTAAGAAGATGACAGTTGGCACAGTTTCCGTACAAAAAGCAACCATAATCCATCCTACTTCGAATTATAGCTATGTATAGCCTTCTAAGATGTAAGGGATGTACACCCCATTTAGTACCAGCTAATATTTTAAAAAGATTTAAAAAACGACAAACTTTTTCCCGAATTTCGTTCACATGTTTACCCCACTTTAAGGAACTATCCAACCACATTCCAAGGTATTTGACATAATTGACTTGTTCAATAAGGCTGTTATTAACAGTTAGATGGATACTATTCCTTCTTCTCCCTCTACTAAAAAGGCACACCTTTGTTTTCTTATGGGAAATACTTAGACCTAAATCTGTCATCAAACTTTGAAAAATATGTAACGCGTTTTGTATATGGGATACTGAATCGGATAATCTTTTCTGTATATCATATAAAATGAAGTCGTCAGCATATTGCGAAATGTACACATTAGTTATGCTTCTACAAAGATTAATTGTGGCCGCATTAAATAGTAAAGGGGATAAAGGGTCTCCTTGAGCAATGCCCATACCAGCAATTCGACATATTAGACTGTTATCCTGTAGTTCAATGAATAAATGCCTCTGATGAAGATACTGCCAAAGATAATTACAAAAGACAGAGCCCACCCCCAAGTTATCCAAAATACCTAAAAGAGATGTCAAGTTTATGTTATTGTAGGCACTTTCAATGTCTATGAAACAGCCAACAGCTGGCACACTTTTAGAGAAACCAGTTTCAACCCGTGTAACTAATCTAGATAGACCATCATAACATGACTTAAATCTTCGGAAGCCCGTGGTGTCATGGGATAATAAATTATTTTTCTCCAGAAACCATTCAAGCCTGCGTGTTATGATGGTATGAAGTATCTTACAAAAGCAAGATATAAGCGCAATAGGTCTAACATCCGCACTTGAGCCTGGATCACCTCCCGGCTTCGGTATAGGAATAATTTTAACTTTTTTCCACTGCTCTGGTACGAATCCGGATAACATACACTTATTGTAAATGGAAGTCAACATAATTTTCGCAATATGGGGTAAATGTTTTATCATAGAATATGAAATACTATCATGACCTGGAGCAGAATCTGTTTTTTTAATTGAGTTAATTACTTCCTGTACCGAAACCGGGTTAGCCAATTGCATGTTACAAGAGGAAAATGTAGGAGTTGGTGGAGATACGTAATCTGGGGCCAGACTTCGTAACAATCCTTCGGCTTTACCTTGGTCAACAACAGATGTAGCTGGTTTGTACCCTTTGATCCATCTCATGCGCTTCCACATTTCTCCCGAAGAAGTTACACTATCTATGTCATTGCAAAATCCCTGAAAGGATTTATTCCTGGCTTGTCGTATTAGCCTTTGCGCCTCACTCACTTTCCTCTGTAAAGCTTCAAGATTTTGTGGATTGGGGTTGCCTCTAAAAGTTGCCAGTGCAAGGCGTCTCTGTGCAACAATATGTGATAAATTTTGATTCCAATATGGTTTTGGTATGAATTTGTCTGACTGAAGAGGATTCTCGCTCACTCTAATCGTAGGTATATATTGATCAGCTGCAGAGTTTACAATATCTATAAATGTATTATATGCAGATTGATGATCCAAAGGTAGCTCCAAGTTTGTTAAATCCGATTCTATTTTCCGAGTGTAACCTTGCCAATCTGCTTTCTTAAAGTTCCTCCGTTTTTTAACCATATTTGATTTATTATTTTCTAAGCAAGTCTTAATTATCATATGGTCACTTCCCAGATTTTCATTCATGACCCACCATTTTAATTTTAAAACCAAATCTGTTGAAACAATAGTTACATCTGGGGACGATTTTTGTAAAGCCCCATTGACCAATTTCAAACGTGTATGTGTGTTGTCGTTAAGTGTACATAGGTTGTTGTCCATGACAGAATCAAAAATCTGATTACCCCTTGTATCAGTTCTAGAAGACCAGTTTGAATGGTGACCGTTCAGATCTCCTGCAACGAGAGCTTTGTGTTGTGTTATTGAAAAAACTTCATCCCAGTCGCTTCTGCACGTGTGCACCGACGAGGGGCAATAGATAGAAATTATATTCTCCAGATGAGCGCAGTTGAGTAATTTTATGTGTACAATTTGAATTTGTGTATTTGAAATATTTACGTTACATTGTATAGCCTTAATAGAATGGTGTGTAAAAACAGCTGTACCTCCATACCCATCGTCACGATCTGCTCTGAATATATTGTATCCGCTGAGTCTGACTATACTCTCTGGGTCAAACCAAGTTTCACTGATTATTGCTATGTGAATTTTCTCCTGATTCAGTAAAGCTTCAAATTCCGTAATTTTCGGTCGTAAACTCTGTGCATTCCATTGTAGAATATTGATTTTTAAATGTCTGTGTCTATTGTTGTTATCCATTGTTTTATGTTAGATAAGAAAGGCAACTCGGTTATGTAATCCATCATGAATGATGTACACCAGTCAAAGATCACCTTTGCGCAATCTAACACTTTATTTTCCAGATTGGTCCCGCTATCCCAAATTTTTTCCTTTAATTTATTCCATAACCATTTCCAACTCTTTTTCTTCTTTTTGTTTGAATTATCAGTTTTTTCTGTTTCTACATGATGTATTTCCGAGTCACTGTCAGAAAGTGCCGCCCAATTAATCACGGTATTTGTTTTTTGTTTATTCTTCGGGTTGACCCCACCCTTTTTATTACTGTCTTGTTGTTTTACTGTAGACTTTTTCTTTGCTTTAGAATTTAAACTTTCCGCCTTATTTACTGTATTAGCATATGTATCTTGGGGTTGTGTTATAGGTCCCATTTCTGTATTTGTTTCTTGACTTAACACTTGGTGATGTTCTTTTTCCATTTCCTGTTCTATTTCTTCAGAATTCTCCTCATAATTTGATTCTGGCGGCACGTATAGTGTTAAAGCTCTTTTGTATGTGCAGTTAAACTCTGCCATCAATTCTCTTAGCCTTCTTTCTTTTAAATACATTGGGCAAGTGCGAGATAACGCCATATGTTTTCCGGAGCAATTATTACATTTATAGGCCGTAGTGTCACAATTAGGGTGGAACTTACTACATTTTGGGCATATACCCTTGATTGATGAACATACTCTAACTGTATGCCCATATCTCCAACAGCGTGAGCATTGCGTGACGGGGAATTGGTAAGGATTCACTTTTACCCTGGTATCAAAGATGTATACGTAAGAAGGTAAGGAGGATCCTTTAAAGGTTACTCTGACTGTTTCTCCGGGTTCCCATTGTCCGCTATTTGTGTTGCGCCGTTTTAATCTTTTAATGCCTATGATCTCTGTGTCACAGCTCAAACCCTCTAGTATTTCTTCCTCAGATGATTCTATGTCTATATCTTTAATAACGCCGTAAGTTTCTCTAATCTCCAGTGTTTTCTGACATCTAAGTCCTTTTTCTTTCAAGCATTTTGACTCAATTAATTTATTCGCACTCTCATCGTTAGTAAACTGAATAAGAACCTTAAACGCATTAATATACTTTATACTTGTTATGTCCGGAATATTTTCTGTTTTTAATAATTTTGCTAATCCAAACTGTTTTGGTAACTTTTCTTTAGACGTTATGCTAATTTCTATTTTATCTTCAGGTATTCTTATCTCATCATGAACATGACTAGTTCTGGCAAAACGTTTACCCCCTCTCGTAATTCTTGTCCACAATTCATCTTGGTCTATCTGTCTATTTCTTTTACTCGATCTCACTGCGTCGCTTTCCCCACTATTTTGTATACTTTCTTCTGTTAACTCCATATTCTCACTATTACTGTTACTAATAATCTCACCACAATCTTCTATGCCATTATTCACATCAGCTGTCTCAATTGATTGGTCGTATTCGCGTTCGCTGCTATCCATTAGTGCTTAGCATTTTTAAACGATGACTCATACGCACGGTCGTACGATGTGAGTCGACACCGGTTCAAAGTCACACAGTGTGCGCGTCTAACGTTGACAAGCGCCCGCGCGCAACTGAGTACCTATTTGGTTTTGTGAATTTGAGCTGTCTATGAATCTACTCACAAATACATTAAACTCACGTACGCGCGGACGGACGTAATAAAATCGCAACAATTTTTTTCGTACACTTGATTTTCAACGCTCTGCTTAGCGCCGAGAGTTGAAAACCCAACACTGTATTTTATCAACGCGCTGGGACGAGAGTGCGTCCCAGCTTTTTGTATTCTCAACGCTCGGCTTAACACCGAGAGTTGAAAATCCAGTGCGCGATAAAATCCCGCCGCGATTTTATTACGTCGATGCGAACGTCGGTTTAGGCAGGCATAACGACTGCATCCCTAACCGTCATTATTTTACTTCAATCTTTGCTAAAATGCTCAACCTCTTTGAAAACCGTAGCGGTATGAATGTAGATATTCAACAAAGTCAACAACCATGCATTCTTAAAAAAAAAAAAAATATACATAATGGTTGAATTCATAAAAGTTTAAGACAAATATTTTTCATTATGATGAAACTCGAAGAGCAAATTTCGGCCGCAGGGGACGACTTGGGCGTCGGGAATCACAGGCCGATTTCCGGCCACCGTAGGTGCGGGCTTGCGGACGGTGACCAAAAACCCAAAAAATAAAAAAGTGGTACAGAAAAGGATGTGCAGCTGGACCGAGGGCCCATTGACATAGGGAACCTTTGATCCAGAAAAATCTACATTAACGCAAGCGAAGCCGCGGGCAACGCTAGTACTTGAATAAATTATTAATAAGAATTGTTTAATAAGAATAATTGTGTTTAAATTATGTACCTAGACGAGTTGTTTGCAATATAAATTAAACGTTATGTTCTATTCAACTTGTTTGTAGAAATTATTAGATAAACAGTAATTAACATGACACATTTCTAAATTATCATCTAGATTCAAGAAGATACCTTAACTGCATCTTTTAATTTATTCTAGGTAAGAAACTTGAACATGTTATTGTAAAATTAATGAACTATCCAATTTTTTATCTCATCAATTCATAAAATTACAAAAAAAAACATCAACAAATTAATAAAACTTTCAGAATAATATTTACATTCTTTCACATAAACACAATTTATGATATTTAGATTACGTCTAATAAATATCTAGTCTATCCAAACACAGTATGAATCGATGAATCATCTCAATGTTTGCTGAAATCGTAATTTAAAACAATTGATGGCGCCGTAAATAAAAACGGTAATAAAAAAAAGTATAAATATTATCGAACGAAAGAATTTAAGAGGAGTTAGGTCATTACAATTGAATGAACCAGGAATTTCAAGAATTTTTGCCACCGACTCTGAAATTCTCGATACAACAATTCCTGCAGAATTTCAAGTAGTATAATAAATTTGTCAAGCAAGCTACAGTTGGAGAATTTCTCCAATAATGTGCTTCAAGTAAGGCGCAATTTCTTGAGCCCTTGTTAATACGGCTTATATTTGTGGGTACGTTGAGAAATGAATAAGTAAAAATAAAGGTATTTTCGCTTCGAACCAGTACCCTAATTGCGTAATACAACACAATCACAATCTGTTTCAATTTGAAACATTTTGCTAATTCATTGCTTCATAAGTTGGAAACAAAAATCTGCTCAACAACGTAAATAACGGAATGAATGTTGTTGAACTGTCGAAATAAAACAAATTCGGCAAAATTGTTTACGAAAATAAGTTACGCAATTAGGGTACTGGTAATAGTCAGGTATATTTTTAACCCATACAATATAAATCAGATTTTGATTCGGGTTATTGCAATTTGATGTTATTTATTCTTCTTTTCATATGAAATGAAATTGAAATAAAATGAAATTGTTTATTCTGTAAATAGTGGATAATGATTGGAATATATTTAAAATAAAGTCGACATTTCGAATCTGACTACTGTTGAGAAAAAATGCCAAAAAAAACTCGGGGATCAAAGTCTCTTAAAGTCCGGACATAGTTTTGGTCAGGCCATATGAGGACCACGTCGGTTAGTGTCTGAAATGGTCTTTTGAGGAAAGAACCACACAGATTTGAGTAGACCTGTCCAGTCAGTGCAAGTATTTGTCAGTAGTAGAGCCTAACTGAGTATCTGAGTACATTAGGTTCAACTTATATTATTAAGACGCAGATATATGACAGTGACCTTGAGTGGTTAGCTTGCGTGTTCTGTACTGAACTCACGCAACGCGTCGTACTTTCAGCCAGTAATAGGACTCGCCCATCAAGGAGCGCCGTCCCAAATTAAACGCATGATTAATTTATATGGAACAAAAGGTATTTTAATAAAACACGAATACTAAAAAATATTAATAATTAAATTAGCTTTAAAATGGCAAAGGTTTCAGAAAAATACGCTTGATAGATTTTGCGTGATTCTCAGTTTTTTATCCGCGTTAGACATAACTTTTCAAATTAATTTCACAATGTAATATAAACATAATCCAAAATATGCCTATATTAAATACCTATTAAGAAAATGCTCTAATTTAACATATATTTTTTCCAAATCATTAACACTACTCGTTTAGACATTATCTTCAGTATAAAATCATTAAAAGTCGTTTATCGTCGCCTTAAATGGCAAATTTTACCGAGTTTTAGGTTACGCTACGCTATACAAGGTCAAATTAAATTAGCTTGCGAAACTCCGCAGACGTGATGGAATTGATGACTTTCACCCTTGTTACACTCTACTTTTAATTTCGAATTCATGGAAAGTAATAAAATTGTAGTTTTTCTGAAATATTTATTAGTCATGTTGATCTAGAAGTATCCCGCCAAATTATGTAGTCTTTTTAAATTTTGAATTATGGAACACACCGCGTCACCGCCGCGGGTAGATAGGTATTTTTTTAATTCACACTGGCTGTTTATTACACTCACAAGATGGCAGCATTTTTTATTTTAATCGAAATTTTTCTAAATTATGTAAAAAAAAAATTGTAGCCGACTGCCTAACTAAAAGTTCTATTTTTTAAATTCATTCCCGCCCTGGAGAGGGAAGCAATTACTATGAGTCTTTCCCGCCCGAAGATGGGGAGCAGCGTCTTCCACCCGCTAGTCGGACCAAACAAACATTACTTTCCGAGTGTGAGAAATGAAAAATATATATTTAATGAGTTTTTTGGGGTCTACAACCGCAAGTAGTCTATTATAATTATTATTATGTAATGCATATTGCACGGGTCGGGCAAAGTGTTATTGGGATTTTCCATCTGGAATTTCTCAGTAGCAGCATGGAGTCTGAATCTCAGAATGATGGCAATAGGCTCGCCCCTATTACATGGGACTTAAAGAGAACTGGCGAAATGTGGGTGTACTATCCGGACCATTACACCCACGAAACATCGAGTATTTTTTTTATTAATTTGTCATCTATATCCACCATCACTTGTCAAGGTCAACTTAACCTAGACTTAACTTTATTGTAGTCGAATAAATCTAAACTGGGTTTATTGCACGAAATAAAATGGCGGACAAAATAAAGTACACAGATTTTACGTGAAAAAAATCCGGTAAATGGGACTGTGGACTTTTATGCGTTGGCTTCAATAGGATTTATGATCTAAGCACCGGTGTTTGGTGGTTAAAAATAGACTATAAGGAGTCTGCTAATATCAGTACGAAATATTTGTGACATTCAAGCTCGACTAAGACAAGAGATTGACTGCATTTACGTGCGTTAAATAAACTTCACTTATGTTGTTAAACGTCTTCTTTATGGTGCCGTTGAATCTAAAATAAAAACAAGTTAACACACACACACATATTATATTTTATTAAAAAGAAATATCTGGTGGGGGCAATAACGAGCAAGCAGATAGGTACCAATCAACACGACCAATCAGATTTATATTTTCTTCAACAGAAATAAAAATACTGATATTTAAATTAGCAATTTGTATTTTCGGTCGACGCCTCTACGGCGGCGGTGGCGTTCCCGTTGCGGATATTGAAAACAAAAATATCGTTTTCTCTTAGCGAATACATTATTAAAACAAGAAGGAAAACGCATAAATTAAAACGCCAGTTAAGCAGCTTATGATTAACTTTTTAATCGTAAAAGTTGTTAAAAAAAGCCGGTCGTAAAAATGTTTTTTTATTCCGATCCCTTTTTGACATAAATCTCCACTGAAATTCGTCCGTAGGTATATATATATTTAAGTATAAAAAAGGGAAAATCTTAACGACATCCGACACAGAATATTGTATGTGAATGACAGCTCAGACATTACCGTAAACATATGTTTTATAACAAAAAATAAAACCGTTTGTGTTTCGTTTCGGTGCACAGCAGTTTAACAGACTAGTACTCGTACTGATGTATTGAAAAGGATAAATCTACCGGGTGATTGACACATTGGTCCAATAAATACTGAGTTGTCGGTAAAAAAAGTGCTTTTGTTTCTGACGTAGATTTTATTGAATTACGTAGTTATTTTGCGTGGGTACGAAAATTTTGGTATGAAAAACAATAAAATAATGCTAATTAATTGATTCAGGTGTGACCTTTCGGAAATCCATTATAAAATACAATAGACGCAGTTATATTTAGTAACCTGTTCCGCGAACTATTCCTAAAGAGCTATTAAAGACCCTGTAAGAATTCGACACGTGTTTCACCTCTCAACGAGGCATCCTCAGGATGACGATTGACTTGTCACGAACCCGAACACGGCATGTTGCCACACCGAGCGCTACTAGCACTCGGAGTCCTCTATTGTATTTTACAATAAATGTTATAAATCTATATTTTTTATGAATAACTTTGTTTACAATTCTATATTGGTATGAATGTTTTGTTATCAAATTAGTTATTTAACCGTTTATGTACACATATAGAAAGACAAGAGGAAAGGAACTGAAAAATACGTAGGTACAGAGGTGATGCAAATTGTCGGCTTCGTTTATACTCATCCCCAGTTCGAACTCGCCCGGTTCGTACACACGGCTATACATCATGCTATACATTTCCAGTTTAAGCTGATCTCGCATTGTATAGGATTTCCGTACAATGCGAGGTCAGCTTATACTGTAAATCTATAGCTTGATGTGTAGCGGTCTGTACATGTAAAGCTTCACAAAAGAAGATACGTAGTACACACGGCTATATAAAAATCTATACATTTCCAGTTCAAAATATTTTATTTCACATAAACCTACAAGGGCACTTATGAAACGTCAGAAGCTAGGTGCACGGTTCCAATTGGTCGTTTCCTATGGAGAAGAGCCGGCAAGAAACTCCACGGTTACTCTTTTAAAAATAATTGGCTTTTACAATACTTTCAAATAACAGTAACATGGAGGACAGTGTAGGTCAGGGAGGACAGTGTAGGTCTTTCAATAAGTTCCAAGTACTTAACAAATTAGAAAATGGTCAACAGGTGTGACGTTATCAGTGCGACCGTTATCAGTGCGATAAGGGGCGAACAATCGCAGCAAAGGTGACCTTGGCATACTCGTATGTCAGTACTAGAGAGTTTAGAAATTGTCAAAAATAATACCGGAAACATTACACTGTTGAACGAATTAAATACGAGTATGCCAAGGTCACCTTTGCTGCGATTGTTCGCCCCTTATCGCACTGATAACGGTCGCAGTGATAACGGCGACACTATATAAGTGGGTTTCACGGGCGATAAGGCTCAGACTGCACTCAGCGCTTAGTGTGGCAACACGCCGTGTTCGAGTTCGCAACAAGTCCATCGTCATCCTGAGGATGCCTCGTTGAGAGGTGAAACACGTGTCGATTTCTTTCAGGAGTTTTTTATGGCTCTTTAGAAATAGCTAAGCGGAACAAGTTACTAAATATATCCACGTCTATTGTATTTTTTTAATGTTACCATGGATTCAGTACATGATTCTGAACCCCCTTTTTCTTTTTTGGGTGGGATATTATCAAATAACTTCTCCCGCTCTGGGCGTAGCAGGAGGGTGTGTCAGACTCTTACTGACTAAAACCCACCCGTGTTCCTTCAGTTGCCATTTTGCCGGGGGCCACGATCTCCCTTTCGGACTTCTTCGCAACCCCGGCAGGCATCGGCCTTAGCGGACCTCTTCAGTTGTGCTGACATCTCTTAGAGGCGCGCGTGGAACACAACGTGCCGTCGACCCGGGCCTGGTTCTTATCGGACGGCGAGCTACCCATTTCTCACCGTTCCACCGTCCGCAAGCCCTCGCCTACGGTGGCCGGAAATCGGCCTACGATTCTCGACGCCTATTCTAAAAAATTTTTCGTCGGTTATTTAAAAATAGTTTTCGCGTCGATGTACCTGCCACCCTGTATAACTTCCCGACATCTATCGTCGGGCGGTTGCCCACCAGACACGACACCCGCCTGATTGGAGGATCTTCCCCTTTCTGTAGAGGATGAGTGAACTTTATATCCTGTTCCTCATACCTCCATACATGCTTCTACTACATAGCATAGATACTCATTAAGATTTTAATACACACTTTATTGTGTCGTACTCCTGAACATTTTTATGATTTTCATGCTAACACCATAAATGTCAAAAGGGTGACGTCACCCCTGAACTCATCATTTTACTTTATGGCACCGAAACATGAACTTTGCGAGCTAATGGTGCCGATTCCCTTGTTCACAAACTAAACTAAATTTAAGCTCAGTAGGTACATCGTTTTCTTTCTATTTCATTAAGAAAAGGACAGAAGATAAATTTTAGTTTGCTCCTGTCAAATTAATCAGCGCCTGTCACTACTCCATACAAGTTTAGACGTGATTAAAAACTTGCCTACTAAAATTACGTCACTTTACGTCAAGCGCTGAATAATTTGACAGGACTAAACTAAAATTTATCTTCCGTTCTTTTCTTAATGAAATAGAAAGAAAAAGATGCACTGAACTTAAATTTTGTTTAGTTTGTGAACAAGGGAATCGGCACCACTGTCTTACAAAACACCTTGACACCATGTAATTACAATCGTAGACAGACAGAAACACATATATTATTTTATGATTTATGAAGTTTTAAACAAACATTTTGGCAGTTCAACAACATTCATTGCATTATTTATGTTGTTGAGCAGACAAATTTTTCGAATACATGTAGCAATGGATTGGCAATATCAACGGTTCAATTTATGATTGATCGTGTGGTACGCAATAAGGGAGCAGGTTTCATCACCTCCCTTTGCCAAAGGCTTGAATAGTCAAGTCTGTCTGTCGTCTCCTAGTCATAGGACTACATGATTGTTGCAGCAAACAGTCGTTTTAAAGCTGGTACTTTGTCTACAAAGCTTGACCTTAGAACACCCAATTTGGGACATGATATTTATTCAGATTTGTTAGTTGTAATGGCAATCATATAATTTGTTTTAAATAGGTTTTTATTTTATTATTTTTAACCCCCGACGTAAAAAGAGGGGTGTTATAAGTTTGACCGCTATGGATGTGTGTCTGTGGCACCGTATCTCTTAAACTGGTGAACCGATTTGATAGCGTTTTTTTTACTTGAAAGCAGGTTTTCTAGCGATGGTTCTTAGATATGATTTATAAAAATCGGTTCAGCCGTTTGAAGATTGTCAGCTCTTTTCAAGTTGATGAATGGATGTGAGTATCTTCCACAGGTCTGATCGATTTGAAATTTGGAATTCTGTTACTTCAATGATATTAGAAGAACATAGTAAACTTGAACTGATGCTGCAGCCTCACCTGGAATTTACAGGATATCCAAATCCCTTACCAACTTACAGCTGCACAGGTATCGTGTTTGGGCTCATTGGAATGGTCTCAATGAATAGGTTATAGATAGATAATGGATAACAGGGTCTGGTGATGGAGTAGGAAAGAGAAATGAGTAAATGTTTGTGTCAGGGGTTTTTTAAATTTTAACTTTTACAATTATTGTACCTACTTGTATGTACATGTCGGATCCGGTCATTAGTACGGACACAAAACGAATTGCAAGCGCGCCGCTGGCGACAGGACGTGATCTACCCACACCTAAAGCGCGCGCTTCTACAGAGTCGTGATGTTTTAAAGCCACGGCGAGGAGGGATTCAGCCTTTGATCGCATCGAAGTTAAGACGTCGCGGAACTGTTCTCGATTCATGGTGCTCATTTATTGTGTTAGTTGTAATTTGTGATCATTGTGTTAATTGGTTATTTTAATAAACGCCGTCGCACCCAGTGTGTGTATAATTTAGCTAGTGTGATTAATTTGATAGTAAATTATAATGTGATCTGAACTGCAAACTGTTTTTGTATTGCGCATTAACCAACACTACCCACACTACGCCCACAGTAGTTAAAATATCGCTGATAATAACGAAAGAGTCACATACCCGTCTCCGACATACACATGTAGATTATTTTCTATTATGTGAATGTCAGAACGTTGTAGGTCTTTGTTGACCATTTTCTATTTTGTAAAGTACCTGGCAATTATTGAAAGGCCTACACTGTCCTGCCATACCTATTAACACTGTTATTTAAAAATATTATAAAAGCCAATTATTTTTAAAAGAGTAACCGTGGAGTTTCTGGCCGGCTCTTCTCCTTAGGAAACGACCCATTGGAACCATACACCTAGTTTCTGACGTTTGATAAGTGCCCATGTAGGTTTAATGTGAAATAAAATATTTTGATTTTGAATACAGTAAGGCCCGAAAAAAAATATGGAAAAAACCTTAAATCACTAAAGGTTTACCAAAGAATTGGTAATAAATTGTTACTATTTCTAATTGGAATATTACATTATTTCAGCTTCTTATTCCAAAAATCTCAGTCAACTTTTAAAACAAGAAAATAACCTACTCTTTAAGAAAAGAGCACGGCTTATTATGAGCAATTTCTGTAAAAATAATAACAAAATCTCTCGCCGACCCTCTTCCAGTCTTTAAACATTTATAACACCATAATGTCATAAATTGAGAAAAAAACCCTGCAAATAACATCTTACGGAGCGTTCGCGAGGAAATTATGAAACAATAAACTCGGACGTTGAATAAGTCACGACAGATTTTTTATTGCATGAAAAATATAACCTTATTCCTTTAACACAAGGTTCTTTCTCGAATGTCGAAATAACTGTATAATTTTTCAGACAAAGTAGGAAAGGCGGGCGACAAATTATTCTTCATTGCCGTTTTATAAAAGCCCGAGGCCTGCGTCTTGGACAAGGGTTAATTCTACTGCGCGATTAAAAATTAACCCGTTGTTCGACAAGAGAATATTTAAAGCGAAATCTTTGTAATTAAACTAGTGGGTATTGTAACCAAGTTTGTGATGCTTTTAGAAGAGCTAAAAGCGTCGAAGGGAAATGTAGCGAAACCACAAGACCTTTCAGTTTACCATAATTTCGGGTTGGGTCGTGACTAAAATGAATTGTAGTGGAAACTGAAGGTACTTTTAAAGGAAACAGATTTAAATTTGGAATCCCGAAATGTATAGTTACTATCGAAGTCTATTTAAATTACTTAATTTTAAGTACGAAATATTTAAGTATTTATTTCAATACGGTTGTCACTCTTGTTTAAATATTATCGTGAGAGACATTCACGTTAATATTTAAACAAGGATGACTTGGGAATGTATTGTGACGATGTCAATAATGTCGATATTGAAATATTATCAATATGAAATGGTATCTCAAAACATACTGTCTAACAAAAAGCTTTCAGCCTGTTTGTTTACTGTCCTATGTATAACTCGCAGTAACATACCTAGCACAGGCATATTCAATTATTCATGACCTCAAATATAATGTCACAAAAAGTGAGCTCTTGGTATTTAAAGCAGGTACCAAGTCACCAGATCAGGTTCCTCCCGCGATTTTGAACGGAACACCTATGAAAGTGGTCACCTGTTTTAAATATCTTGGGCATATAGTCACTGATCTCCTACGCGATGATGAGGACATGGATAGAGAGCGCAGGGCGCTGTCTATCAGAGCGAACATGATAGCCCCCAGGTTTAAACGTTGTAATGCACAAGTGAAAATAACACTGTTCAGAGCGCATTGTACATCACTCTACACGTGCTGCTTGTGGGCTCATTATACCCAGCGCCCTGCGCGTCCAATATAACAATGCATTCAGGGCGTTGTTGGGGTTGCCGCGCTGGTGCAGTGCGTCGGGCATGTTCGCGGATGCACAAGTTGAGGGCTTCCACGCCGTGCTCTGAAAGCGATGCCCCGCGGCGCTCGGCAGGTTGCACGCCAGCACCAACAGCATCTTGGCTGTGATTGCGGATAGGCTGGACACGCGTTACGTCCAGCACTGGATTAATACCCACATTGGGAAATATTTTTTTTAAATGTTTTAAGCTTTCTCTTTTTTTAAATTACTTACATTAGTTTCATAAGTTTTACTGTAATTACTAACATTCTATGGATTTCAAAGTCTGAATTAAAAAGATTTTATTTTATTTTTTATTTATAACATAACATAACGCCTTGCTTCCCCGAAGGGTTGGGCAGAAGTGTCCCTGTAGCAGGTACACCCACATTTCACCAGTTATGTTTAAGTCCCATGTAATAGAGGGCGAGCCTATTGCCATCAATCGGGCACAAATCCAGACTCCGAGCTGCTACTGAGAAATTTCAGATAGAAAAACCCAATAACACTTTGCCCGACCCGGGAATCAAACCCAGGACCTCATGCTCAGCAATAGCGCTTACGACCACTAGACCAACGAGGCAGTTTTTTATCTATATTACTGACAATTATACATAGGTATAGGTTTTTATATACAACATAAAAGTTAACAACTTTGGTACCAGGCCAAGCTATCGCCATCGCTTCTAAAAATACTTAAATTAAAAATCTGTTCTTTGTTCAACAATATCATTACCGGTTCGAAAAATCTTCAAAAAAAACTTAAACACACCGAAAACTTAGAAAAGATATTGTTTTTCTTAAATTTTATCTTAGACAGTATTTTGGTAAAAAGTAGTATAATAGGCCCAGTTATAAAAGAAACTGGCATGTTTTATGAAGTTAGTCTCTTAAAAGGAAAAGAGATTAAATCCGAAGCCGTAAACTAAGAAATGATTTTACCATTAACGGCTCTTTGTGGACTTTATAAAAATCTTTTATTAAAATATAAGCGGCATGGAAAAAAGCACTCCGAGAGTGCCGACAGAAGTGAAAACTTGAACAAGATCGCCTTGGTGGAAGAAAAATACTTGTATAGAACATTGGTCCGTAACCTTATCTAAATAAAGAGCACAATCGCGTTTACAAAAAAAAAAAAAACTTCTAAAACCTTTAAAGTAAAAATATTTGCATAGAATATTGATCCGTAACGTACTTTAAATAAAGAGCACAATCGCGTTTACAAAAATGAGGTGTCGGTAACGGTGTCGCGAGTTCAATTGTTTTTTCCCATCTCAAAAATGCCCAACGCGCCTAAAGAAGTTTTCACTTCAAAAAGCGGCCATACCACCGTATAACATTAGTTGGACGTTATTGCCATTACCAAGAACGAAGAAAAAAACCCCGAAGAAAACACGAATCTTAATGTATGAGCCTTTAATTTGAGTGTATCCCATCTGGCCCGGTGACTTGGCCCGGCACCGGGCCACATGGGACAAAAAAGTTTTAACTGGCCCGGTGATATGTTTACCGGGCCAGATGACACAAATCAAGTGCCATCGTCCCCGGAAAGGGGAGAAAAGAGGATACGCCTCGTAATTTGTGAAATACTAACTATATGCATCTATGAAAGGGATTGAACTTATAAATCAAACTGCTGAAACATTTGCTGAAAAGTTGTCAGGCAAACGTAATTCTTGTGTGGTCGATATGTTACGGCTAAAACCCGAAGTGCGGCTACACCTAGTTTTAGCCGGCTAAAACTAGGTGCGGCCGGTAGCAGTGGGATAAACTTGCCTAAATGGTTTCTGGCACTCGCCGGCCGCTACCGCGGCACCGCTCGCTTCGCTCGCTCGGCTCGTGCGGTGTGTTATGTGGTCACAGTTCTAACCTAACCTAACCTACCATTCAGCCATTTACATAACATAACATAACATAACATCACGCCTTGTTTCCCCGAAGGGTTGGGCAGAGGTGTCCCTGTAGCAGGTACACCCACATTTCGCCAGTTATGTTTTTAAGTCCCATGTAATAGGGGGCGAGCCTATTGCCATCAGCCATTTACATCGAGGCGTATCCTCTTTTCTCCCCTTTCCGGGGACGATGGCACTTGATTTGTGTCATCTGGCCCGGTAAACATATCACCGGGCCAGTTAAAACTTTTTTGTCCCATGTGGCCCGGTGCCGGGCCAAGTCACCGGGCCAGATGGGATACACCCTTTAATTTTAACTTTATTTTCTTTGTTATTATTATAGCAATCCACTGCTGGTCTTCTTCTTCTTTTCGTGTAGTTAGTGACTAACCTGGTGTCAGAGTTTTAAAGCCGCCCATGGGCCTCTGACTTGGCTTTACATGCCGTCGAGAAATATATCTCTCAGGCATGCCGGTTTCCTCACGATAGTTTTCCTTCACTGTTTTTGAAGCAAGTGAAAATTATACAATACGCACATGAATCCGAAAAGTCAGAGGTGCGTGCCTTGGCCTCGAACTCGAGACCTATGACTTGGCAGTCCGACGGTCACACCACGAGGCTATCACTGCGGTCATAAGCTAGCAAGCTGCGCCACAACACCCTGTCCTCCACCATCCTCGTCCAATATGTCCAAGCCACCTTTTAAAAGTCGTCGGTACATCTAGCTGGGCGTCCCACACTACGCTTGTCAATACGCGGCAAGCGTATTCCACTCAGGCAACTACAAATCTTAGTGAGGTTCCTACTATTCCTGCTCAGATTTCAAAAATAAAATATAATATACAGTGCATAAAAAAAAAAAAAAACATTAATATAATATACAACGAGTACCTAACGTTAAATGCGCAAAACCTGAAAATATGTAGTTTGACCAGAATAACGAGCAGAATCAATTGAACCACTTTTTAAAAGGTCATATTTTAAAAAAAATCTTCATTAAAAACGTTGTGGTGTCTATTTATTAATAGGTCAAGCCATCACATGCGTAAACCCGCCAAAATAGGTAAACAAACACAAATTGTTGTTGACCAATTAAAATTTTCTCATACGCGGGATAATAAAGCTTTTATTTCAATGCAAATACGAATCTTACGAACTAAAACAGCACATAAAAACTTTACAAATTTTTTTAATGATTTTTTTTATCTCAGAAATAGGTCAATTGAATTAAAAATCATTTGGGGTGTCTGAGGTTTTGCGCATGTATAATTTGTAAGAATATTTTAATCTTTCAAAAATATTATGAACGGCCTGTTATTTTCGTTGCCTTTGAGCAAGGTGACAGAATGAGATATTTTCATCTCGAAATGGGTCCAGGAAAATAATGTGAAATATTATTTCGGTCCCATTTCACGTAACTGACTGTTGAATGAGGACGAACGGTCACTAAAGTAACGTTACTTTCTAATTTTATGCGAATATATTATCCTTTGCATAGTTAAAGTTACATTGATATGAATAATTATTTATAATAGGGTTTTGAATTGTGTTATTAGTTAAATGAATATTATGATTGTTTTAATTCATACTTAGTTATTTATACCTTTTTTTTTTTTTTTTTTGTGTGGGAAATTATCAAATAACTTCTCCCGCTCTGGGTGGAGCGGGAGGGCGTGTCAGACTCTTACTGACTAAAACCCACCCGTGTTCCTTCCTATGCCATGTTGCCGGGGGCCACGATTTCCCTACTGCGGGTACAAACATAATTGTTTTTTTTTTTAATTTTTATTTACTGAACGAAAGTAAAAAAAAATACAAAATTAGGTATACAAAGTATGATTTTTACACTGTAGAAATCATACTTTGTATAATTTTCTATTTTTTTTTTCTATATTCATACTTAGTTATACCTACTGCGGGTACAAACATATTTTTTTTTTTTTTAAATTTTCATTTACTGAAAGAAAGTAAAAAAAAAAAAAAAATTACAATGTATGATTTCTACACTGTAGATATCATACTTTGTATAATTTAGAACTATTGAGTCTAAGCACGTAGGCAAAGACAAGACTTCAAGAGTCGTACGTTATTAAACTACTTTTTTTTTATTTCCGATTCTATAATTTACAAAAACGTTTTTATGCATAGTGATTTTTTTCGTTACATTTTTCGAATCAATCTGAATGCCTACCTGTTGGTTTATGTTTTTAAATCAATTTTAAATAAAATTCCTCTTTTAAAAGACTACTATTTGAACATTCATTCCACAATTTTAAAATTTGGCACTCAAACCTTTACAGAAGGTGTTTGAACAACGAACTAAAACAATAACGTTCTAAAATATTTTATTTCATAACTGGTTATTTCAACTCAATTGAATTCTAAAAAAAGAACAAAAAAACTGACCCAGCTCTTTGTAAGCGAGTAGCTATAGAAGTAGACTACTCTTTGTGGTTCCATTTTCAAACTATAGGGTAGATATGTACTGTTATTAGTCTGCGCTATAGAATTCATTATTTAAATTCTACGTCCAGAGCAAAGGATACGAAACTCGATGATATGGTACCTACTTTTTGTTGCGTTCATCTCGATATAAATAATGGTAAATATGTTAGGTAAAGCTATTTACTGCCATCTGATAAATACATGACGTAAATGTTCGTATAACCTTGACGATGTATTGAATTTATTAAATTTTGTAAAAAGTAGTATGGGCTGTTCAAAGTACCTATGTGTTTGATTGACAAGCAAATCTAAAAAAATACTATACTAATTAACATACCTACCTACTAACACATTTAAAAAAATACATTCACCGTCATTACATATAAGGTTAAGGTATAAGGTAAGTATTCAAGTTACCCCTTTACTTTTGTCAAAATCAAACCATCTGTTAAACATGTTCTTATTTCTTTACGTAAAAATATCCTTGAATTTGTAACCTTTGTCAGTAAAATCCTTGATAACACACGTGTCCCCATAAGGCATGGTACAATGGGGAACACTATAAAAGCATAAAACCTACCAACCCGTACATAATATCCATTGATCACGCAACTGACTGATAGTCAAAGCAAATGTCCGAATTTATTTGGCTGTGTGCGACAGTACATACTCTTAAAATAACTGTTGTTTGAAAAAGGGGAGAGAACTGCTTGGCAATAGGTAGGGGAGACCGGGTCAAAATCGTATAGCTAAGGGTTTAGGGTTGTAGGTCTTTAATCTCAAAACAGAAATTTATTTACTAAACAATTATAATTAGTCAGTCTCTTAAGGAACATAATCACTTGCACATATTTGGAATAATTAAAATATTAAACAATAAAAACCAAAAATTATTAAACTTCTTCTAATTACGATTTTGCCCCGACACATGGGCAAAACCGTATATTATATACGATACTGCCCCAGAAATTATCTAGAAGCAACGCATCCCATACAAACAAAATTATCTAAATCCTCTGGGTCATAACCTGTACAGCCTTCATGAGCCCAACCTTTACACTCCGTACATTGCACCCAACCTTCATCCACGCGGCTTGAACCGTATTCTTCGAGGCAGTACAAGCAAATGTTATCATTTATTATTTTTTGTTTTGGTTTTTTGGTCTTAGGCGGTTGATTCAAATTAAGCTTAGGAGTTTTATTTTGTGAGATGGTTATCAACTCATTTTTATAGGGGGAGGAAGTGATAACAGCAGTTTTTCCTCTTCGGTGATCGCTTGCTCTTTTTCGGTCCACACTTATTTTAGGAATTGGCATTATATCCGCCGGAGACACTGTCAGATTCAACGTAGTAGGAACTGGCGGCGGTAGCGGAGAAATTGATGATATTGAGTGAACGAGTGGCGCAGAAGAAGTTGACGGTGTCGGGTTGACATATGCATCAGCGGAAGTTGATGGTGTCGTAGAAGGTATTTCCGTTGTTTCAGCAGCGGCAAAATCTGCTTCACCGAATACTGTCCTGTTCGTTGGGAATATGCCTGTTTTAGTAAAGCCAGACACGGCGTTCTGTATAGTAGCCGCTTTACAGTATGCTGCTCCAAAAAGTCTTGCCAGCTGGAATTGTGTCACTACTCTACCCGGATTATTCCGTAGCCACGCGTTTACTTCTTGGGTGTAATATGTGCTCAATGGACCCATGATACTCACGTCTAGCGGTTGAAGTCTGTGGGTGCAATGAGGGGGGAAACTTAAAATTATAACTCCATTATCCCTAGCTTTTTCGATCAGTGGGAGATTTTTTGTGTGGGTAGAGTGTCCATCGAGTAAAAGAAGGACAGGATCTTCTTTTTTGGGCTTTACTGATGATATGAAGTGATTCAACCACTCAACAAAAATATCACTTTGTATCCAGCCACTTGGATGGCAAACCGAAACTGTCCCTGGTGGAGCACCATCTAGAAGTTCAGCCTTCATCCGAACTCGTGGAAATATTAGCAGGGGAGGAATATAATTTCCAGAAGCAGACACACACAGGACAGCAGTAGTCAGCTGGCCTCTTTCCGCTGAACTAGCCAGACCGACCTGTTTTCTTCCTTTTAAAGCAATTATTCTGCTTTGTCTTTTTGGTACCGTTGTCAGGCCCGTTTCATCCACATTGTAAATGTGTGTAGGCAGAAATTTATATTGATCTATAACTCCTTCTAGCAAATCAAAAAATTTGTTGACACTGACCATGTTAAATCCCATCGCTCTCGCCACCGACGTTGGCTCGGCAGCACGCAGTGATAATTGTGGGTGTCGCTTCATGAACCCAGCTAACCAATCTTCTCCCGCTAGTTTATAAACCTTATTGAAACAATGGTCAATACGGTTTGCTTCTGCGAACTGATACGCTAAGCGTCGAAGATCTTTATACGTGAGACCAAATAATCGTTTTTCCATGATCAAGACATGTTCAACTAGACTTTGTTCTTGGGAAGTTGAAAAAATGGGCTTAAATCGTCCCAAGCCTTTGCGTGTGGAAACGTCCAGATCATTGTTCTGTTTAAATCGGTTTACTCGATCTTGTAATGTTGATTTTGGTACCTCAAAAGTTTTGGCCGCTTTCAAGTAACCTATGGTGCCATCAAATACGGCTTGAACGGCTTTTTTCATGTTATCCGGATCCCATTCTTGTCTAGAAGTAGTCCTTTTATAATTACGCGGCATTTTAACTGCACCTAAAATAAAATAAAATTAGTTAGTTTATATTCATTCGTGCGGGTCAAAATCGTATAGTGGCCGGTTTTGCCCCGTACGGTTTTGACCCAAGGCTCAATGTATAAATATATCACTCACTACTACATACGCAAACCAATTTTGCCTACTCAAACAGTTGTTAATTACGAGTAAATACACACACTTTAACATAGTTGATTGGACACTTACCTGTAATATATGTAAATTTCACTATGATTGATTGAATTTTCACAAAACTAAGATCAAGTACGCCGAAAAATAATAAAATCGAATATTTTGATAACGCGCGTGCCTGCAGCGACAAGTGTTTGTTGACAGATAGCTCCCATTGGTCGACGCCGCTGAGCAGTTTGCGCGCGGGAACTTTGAATTATTGACAAGAATAGACATGCTGTACTGTTTTACCCCAGTATACGGTTTTGTACAGGTCTCCCCTATATTTCTTACAACGATTTGTTGAATACAAAACTATTCAAATAATCTGTTATTCTAGTGAGGAGGAATATTTTTCTTACTTCCTACAAGATTCAACTACAAAATACTAATTCATAAGCTTAGAGCGTTTTACGCCCAATACTGGCATAGTCCAAATGAGGCTTGTCTGACCAAAACTGGCCTTTTTTGTTTCTTGAGCAATTATCGTAATAAATAGCTTGTTATTGATCAAAATGAAAATAAATTTAGGTACACAAGGGTGACTAGACCCTTAAAACGGGGCAATTGGGACATTTTATTACAAGGGACGCAATTTACACGTTCAAGCGACACGCATCTTGTGACAACGACCGCGGGGAGAACAAATGAAAGAAGTTGTTCATAGCATACGCGAACCACCGTCACGCGACTTGCGGAAAGACGCGACGGACGGAAACAGGTGACATGCACCCGTGTCGCTTGACCCCGCGTCCTAACCAAAAGCCATCGTCGCGTGAGTACGCGATTGACGCGATCGTTCGTATGAATTTTGACGTACAAAGGCGACTTGATTTTTCGCGCTACTATATCATATTCATATAAAAAAGTGCAACGATCGTGTATAGCTTGTCCAGTCTGAAATGGCTCGCCCCACTACCGCATTTTACGTTCAAGCCGCGGCGCCCGTGTACGTAAAATGCGGTAATGGGGCGCGTCATTTCAGAGTGAACATGCTATACTCGCGCGATGATCGCTTCTGGTAAGGATGCGTCCTGACGCAAGTCACATCTCGCTCGCGGCGATTATTTTAAAATTATAGTTGAAAATCCAACAGTGTGTTTTTTCAACGCGCTGGGACGAGAGTACGTCCCAGCGCGTTGGATTCTCAACGCTCGGTTTAACACTGAGAGTTGAAAATCCAGTACGCGATAAAATCCCGCAGCGATTTTATTACGTCCGTGCGTATGTCGGCTACGAGTCGTACGTACATTCATTGATCGTAGAGAAATAGCCACTTCAATAATTATTCTCGTACTGTAGATTTTAAATAAACATTGGAGCGGTGTGGAATCTTTCTCGTATTAAATGCTAAGTACCAGTAGACGCGATGTTTCAACCTGATTGCATAATTAATTCGATCAATAATACATGATGTTCTAGAAATGTAAATATTTGATGTAGAAACGTGTTGAATAAAATTTGTTGCTGATGTCATTTGATATAATGGTACCTAACCTTAAGGGTACACTAGTCGGTCATTCTTCCATACAAACGTAGTATGGTGATTACTCGTCTGTTTGACTGTGTACGTTCAAAACTAAAAATTATATCAATTTGCCTTGTCATTATCTAGCCCTGTATGGAAGCAGAATTGAGAAAAAAGTATTGGTTTGGAAGCTAAGAGCGTCGAAACTTCTATATTTCAACACTAATTTTAACTCATCTTTGGGCGTAAATAAATAACTTATAAAGTATAAAAACGGCAAAATAGAAACCATACAGGGATAGATAATTTATTGAAAAATTCAAATCATTTTATTTTTAACCGACTTCCAAAAGGAGGAGGTTCTCAATTCGTCTGTATGTTGTTTTTTTTTTTTTTTTTTTTTTTGTATGTTTGTTAGACGATTACTCCGCCAATTATGAATTGATTTTGATGATTCTTTTTTTGTTTGGTAGATCATACTTCAGAGGTGGTCCCATATAAATTTTATTAACTTTGCTTGGGAAGTTCTTGAGTTAGCTTCAATAATACGTATTTTTTCCCACTTAGTATGTGGATGATATGATAACTTCCTGTCACTGTTATTTACATAGCAGGTTGTGGTATTCGAATTTGTGTGGGGTAGGTACCATAACACTAAAAAGTGAAAAATAAAAACTTTTTACAAAAAAAAAAAAACAACCGACTTCAAAAAAAAAACACTACAAAGTGAAAAATAACTTTAATTTCGGAAGTCGGTGACAAAGAACGAAAATTCAAAATCAAGACACCGACTTCCGAAATTAAAGTTATTTTTCACTTTGTAGTGTTTTTTTTTTGAAGTCGGTTGTTTTTTTTTTTTTGTAAAAAGTTTTTTGAGTAGATACATTCAGTAGTTTTTCCATAATATCTATCCGCCCAAAGGTCTGTTCATGAAATTTTACGCGCTCGTTCTCGTTATAAATCATCGTCTATTTCACTAAATAAATAAATAAAAACTAGATAAATAAATAACTTTACTAAATAGCATGCATATTAGCCACGCCACCAACGAGTTTGAGCCGTCGACTAGTGGAACCTTAACTAAAACTTTTAACAAACTGAAATATGGCGTCGAAATTCCTCTGCAGCTGCCGACTGGTAATGTACCCAAGAGACTGGCGGTATTGCGGTTGATATTATATTTTTATTCTAATAGTTTCTTAGATAATTTAGTATAAGAAGACTATCCACTGTTTATATTTTTATCGTATGATTAAATATTGTACATATATGATTGTTATAAAATGATATAAGTATGATAGGTTTCTGTACAAAAAAGTAGGTTATTCTGTTGATTTATTTTTCCACATTTAGGCAAAATATAACCCACCAAAGCAATAAAGTTAATTTAAAACACGCGTTCTGAACGTTTTAGCATTTTATTTTTAATTCACAGTAATGCTTCTACCCAACGTTCGTGGACGTTATTTATTTACGCAAAAATAAAATTAACAAGCTTTTATGAACACAAAATAATTGTGTTTAAGCCCTTCATCCTGTATCGTTGAACTCTTAAATGATCCTCTTCGCAATTCCCATTAAAAACGTGAACCGAATATTTTTAAGCTCTTATATGAACAAAGCTGGACTTATCGCTAAATAAAATTATTGGTCAAAATGCTGATAGATAACAGTCCCAAAACTGCTCACATTTCATTCGCGGTTTCTCTCCGGAGGCCGGTCAATCAATTTTACTATTGTCAGTCAATAAAACGAGCTGTAACGAATTCGGGTGTTTAAGTCATAAGAAACTGCGAAAGAAAAGATAGAAAGAAAATACGTTTATTTGCGGTAAACAAGACGCAAAGAAAGAACATAAAACAAAAAAAAGTTGGGGGAAAACAAAAAATAGTGGCACTCCGGGAATGCCGACAGAAGTGAAAACTTGAACAAGATCGCCTTGGTGAAAGAACATTGGTCCGCAACATTATATAAATAAAACAATAGCGTTTACAAAAAAAAAAAAACATCCAAAACCTTTAAAGTAAGAATACTTGCATAGAACATTGATCCGTAACGTAATATAAATAAAGAGCACAATCGCGTTTACAAAAATGAGGTGTCGGTAACGGTGTCGCGAGTTCAATTGTTTTTTCCCATCTCAATGTGCCTAAAGAAGTTTTCACTTAAAAATGTGTGTTGATCTTTACTTTCGTGGGTAGTGACTGGTAATGTTAACCACTTTCGATTAGGTGGACTTTCGATTACCTTGCCTATATCTATATATACAATCAACTCAACCTGTCGTAGTCCACTGCTGGACCTGGGCCTATCCCAGGCTGTGCCACAAAACTCTGTACTCCGCTTTCGACCTTTTTAAGGTCATCGCTCTATCTAACTGGGGGGCATCCCACACTACGCTTGCCAATACGCGGTCTCCACTACAGGACTCGGTAGCTCTATCGGCCCTTTGACAAACATGGCCAGCTCACTGCCACTTCAGCTTTGTAAGGTCTATTTAAAACCTGGTTCCCAATTAATATTATTTCCGCTTAAACAAACATCAACTTTATGCTGGTGTAAATAAAGTTGATTTTAGACTGACTAGTTTTGTTGAAAAAGTCAATAAAAAATATGAAGTTGTCGCGCAAACTGAACTTTTTTGTGTTGGCATTACGGGTATTTTTCCTAAAACTCGTGTTTGTTTATATGTTTGGCAAATAAATTGCAAACGCAGATTAGGTTGCTTGCTTCATATATACAATAGGCTAACAAAAACAATAATTTTGTGAAGATACATTTTTTTTGTGTTAACGTTATACAATTTCCTGTTCACGTTATTAGCACTCCTCGTTTATTTATTTGCGAGTTTTTGCTTATTCGCGTTATTAGCATTCCAAGTTTATTTATTTGCGAGTTTTTACTTATTCACGTTATTAGCATTCCAAGTTTATTTATTTGCGAGTTCTTGCTAATTCACGTTATTAGCATTCCAAGTTTATTTATTTGCGAGTTGTTGCTTACCCATTTTCTGGTTGTTACAAAGTGTGGGTTTAGACTGCGTTGCTACAAGTATTTGATACCACTTCGTGCTTACCTGAAAAAATGAAAAGAAAGGTTATAGAAAATACAGCTTTGAGCCGTTTGAGGTCGAAACGCTCCGATCATGGGGCCCGAGTGTGCGTCTCCTTTTTAAGGAAATTTCTCGTCGACTGGTCGACACTTCATGTGACTAGAGGGCTGGCTCGTTCTTTGGCCAAAGAATTAGCATTGCCATTCAACTGGGCAATGTTGCCAGTCTTCTGGGCACGTTTCCGGATGACAGCGATGCGGACGAATACTTCGACGCTTAAGTGTCGTTTTGTTTTTATTTTTATTTATACAGATATGTAGTTAGTCTTTTAATTTAGTACCTAGTGTAAATAGTTATGTTGAAAACTGTAAAGTTATGTAAATCAAATATTATAAATAAAGTCAAAATATACAAAATTACATTATCAAGATTAACGAAAATGAAATGATCGCGTTAACTTTTAGTAATTAGGTTAAAGTTCGTAAATAGGTAAATATTAAATCAGACAAAATAGTAAAAAAATCTCCGTGAATCATTCATTGGATTGCCTGTTAACATACAAATATCAGCTTTCATGCAAAAGAATATGGTCCTATTTACTTCGCCTAGATAACGGAAATTATATAGTCCGCTACTTTTTATGCCTTAACCCACTACCCAAAACCAACCGCGGCCATTCACATACGACTGTCCACCAATTTATATTCCTTTGTCGACTTCTATATACTTTTATTATCAGCGTGGTGTACAAATGTACCAGTTCCAGTGTGAATGGTCCACAGTTTATGACCATTGTGTAAACGCTATGGCTTGGAAGGTACATGGTGATGTTTCAAAGAAAGTTGAGGAAGTAATGGGTTGTGTGTGTTTTGTTTTTTTAGAGATTTCATTTAATAAAATAAAATTTAATTACCAAGCAAAATGTTTACCTTTAACCTGGCACTTATTTACACGTGGAATTAAAGTATTGATTTATGCCTACATAGACTGTCTCGTTGGTCTAGAGGTCGCAAGTGCTACTGCTGAGCATGAGGTCCCGGGTTCGATTCCCGGGTCAGGCAAAGTGTTACTGGGATTTCCAACTAGAATTTCTCAGTAGCAGCCCGGAGTCTGGATTTGTGCCCGGTTGATGGCAATAGGCTCGCCCCCTATTACACGGGACTTAAACATAACTGGCGAAATGTGGGTGTACTATTAGGTACACCTCTGCCTAACCCTTCGGGAAATATAGGCG
The DNA here is from genome assembly GCA_949152395.1 of Agrochola litura. Lineage (NCBI taxonomy): Eukaryota > Metazoa > Arthropoda > Insecta > Lepidoptera > Noctuidae > Agrochola > Agrochola litura. Next base: position 19,731,223 of record OX424508.1, on the reverse strand, counting down.
TGATTTTATGTTATTTAATTTATTAATTTCATTGATGTGGATGATTACCATACAACATGGCAATGCCGCCAGTCTCTTGGGTACATTAGCTGTCGACAGCGATGCAGAGGAATTTTTCGACGCCATATTTTAGTTTGTTAATAGTTTTATTTAGGTTAAATGGAAAATAAATTCGAACCAAGAATTTTATTAATAAAATAAAATATAAAAAAATTCCATCTGTGATAGGTAGGTACCTACTAGCGAAACAAAAATACTTTGAAATTGTTTCTCCTTTATAAATTGGATAGGCTCGTGTAAAGCCGCAATCTTTTTTACTTTTTACCTTGCCTAGAATCAAACCTCGTCTGGTTTTTCAATCAGAATCAAACTATTTACTTCAAACTACAAAACTCTATGCAGAACACACTGTGGACCTAGCACGAACGCACGGAATAAACGTAACGAAAATTCGATTTTAAAATTGGAAATTTTCATTTCGCACTTAATATTTACTTAGTTTACGTACATAAACTCACGCCTTCTTCCCATGGGGTAGGCAGAAACTACAGAACGCCACCTGCTACGATCCTTACATACTCCTTTTGCCTCGTTTACGTTCATACATCTGGTCATACACGCACGCTGGTTGCGAGTACTACGCACCTGGTCTTTCTGAAGAACATCACCAATAAGGTCAGTATATATGTCCTCCTAGGGCGTCCCCACCCGGCCTTTCCCTTCACATCAGCCTTGTAAATAGAATTTGTTAGTCGCCTTTTATTCATCCTCTCAACATGCCCAAACCATCTCAGCATAACCTTTTCAGTTTTTATCACTACATCTTCTTTTAAATCACACCGCTGTCTTATCACATCATTCCTCATCCTATCATTCATAGTCAGACCACACATACTTCGCAAGGAACGCATTTCCACAGCATTTATTCTACTTTCATGTTGTTTTTGCCACACCCAACATTCACTTCCATACATAAGCGTGGGCACCAGCACACCATTGTGAACAGCCAGTCGAGCCTTTTTAGACATCGACTGGCTGGTCACAATCGCATGTATAGCACCATTCACTTTGTTTCCCGCGTTAACTCTCCTTTCCACATCTCCATCAATCTTCCCATCCCTTGTGAACAGACTCCCCAAATATATAAACTCACTTACTTGCTCCATACTTTTATCATTTATTTTCACATCACACACCGATACATCCTCTCCTCTTACTTTATTCATATCTATGACTGAGGCTTATTGTTTTTGTCGCAATTTAAACCAAAATGCTATAGGATGAGCAGATGGTGGCCAAATGTTAACGGCCGCGACTTACGAATTGTAGGTCGTGGGTTCGAACTCAAGCAGGCATTTTACTTTGTGTAAATTAATTCTTCAACATTTGCGACATCCGCCAACCCGCACTGGGCTCGCATGGTGGATTCTGGTCCACTCCCTCTCACAGAAAGGAGGCCTGTGTCCCAGCAGTGGGAACATAATAGGCTGAATATGCTTATGCTATATGATAGTTGTATTTTCGATTTAATAATCGTTCATTTTACGTAAAGTTTGTTGCGCGTTCGTGCTAGGGCCTTTGAACACACAGATTCAATTTACCTCCCGGAAAAATACCTGGGCAGCATGAACCTCGTTTGATGTTCCCCTAACACTGCAGTGTCAAAAAGAACCATTGAGTTCAATATGTCGAGTAGAGGCTTTTAAACCAACGAGCCGTGTCCGTACATTGTGATCTGTGCTAGATACATCGAAAGGGATTTTTTGAATGTCCTGTTTTACATACACATACAGAAACTCACGTCTTTTTCCCATGGGGGTAGGCAGAAACTATAGACCGCCACCTGCTACGCTCCTTACATACTCCTTTTGCCTCGTTTACACGCACGCCGGTTGCGAGTTGTACTGTTTTAATCTAGTTAAAATGAGTATTTTAAAATCAATTTCTTCTTTTGCATTGTTAACATTGAATATAATACAGCCTCTGCATGTTTTTCAACCAATGATTTTTTTCTGATTTCCATTCTGGTGAAATCTGACAGAACTGGCTACTCATAATTTGCCTAGCCTTATCTTAACTATGTTGGGGTCGGCTTTCAGTCTAACTGACTACTATAGTCATTAAAGTCTCAGGGTGAACATAAACATGGCGCTGTCCGGTAAAGCCTGACTTATTTAGCAACTCGTAAGCAATAGCGGATCCAAAATTACTTCTAAAAACAAATGACACTCACAGTATTTCTATACAAAAAAGATCTAGATATTCAACTCAGAACACTAATTTCCGAGCCGCATCTGAGCACTTCCACTTCGTACTGAAACTGAAGAATAGTTTATCAATATTATTTTCAGTCCTCTTGCTGAAAAAGTCCGTCATTGTAGCGTATCAGAGCGGGGAAACAATAGATTTTGCTCTAGGGGAAAAAGTAATTTTTGTAACCAATGAGCATAAAAAACGAATAAAATTTTTTTTTACGTAAATCTAGCTTTTTACTACCGCGTACTGGGATAAAAAGATTCCTTAAAAATTCAGATTGAGCAATTTGTATATTTTTTAAAATAAAATAAACTATTTAATATTGTATTGGATTATTTTAATTTCTCGCAATAGTAGTGAAAAGTAGAGTGTAACACACGGCGCTAAAACCCATTATAACTCGGTTTCAATTTACTCCCTCGCTAAAGCTCGGGAGTAAAACTACCTCGATAGAATGGGTTATTTTAGCCCTTCGTAAAACAATCTACTATTTCAGTCCCCGAACGGCACCTACATAAAATATCATTTCCGAAATCAAATCAACAAAAAAAAATGAGCATCGCCCACCAAAGGTCCCAATTATTAGTCACAGAGCCACGACGAATGGCCAATTTGACCGGGCTTTTTAGTTCAACGAAGCGTGTTCGTCCATTTTGATATATTTGCACGACACTCTCTAACTATTACTCTGGGGCCTGTTCATGAATATTGCCCGAATTAATGAGCCTAGGCAATGTTCAATGGTTCATCTTTAGGAAAAACTTAAGTACAAGAGGCCATTTCTAAGGACGGACGAAATTGGGTGAGCTTACCTAACGATGTGTGCACGTTTTTTTCGTGAAGATAAGAAGATTTCCGCTGTGTTAAGTGGGGACTACAGATCCGGAGGTATATAACATTACATAAGTTGTTATCGTTTATGTTGTGTATTGTCGTAAAAAGTTGAGTCTGGAAAAAGATTAAATAGAGATCTTGTACCAAGACTGTGAAATCTTTTAATTAATGTTAACAGCCATGTTGTGTTTCGGCAGTTAGAGGTAAGATAGCCAGTTTCTCTATGGTTGAGGATTCCGAGTGAAGCTCGCTTCCACCTTCGGTCTGATCATCACTTACCATCAGGTGAGATGCAGGCCAAGAGCCGTAGTGGAGAAAAAAAAAAACTGCTTTAAGTGCTAAATTAAACAATCACATTTTTTGTTAAAACAGTTTCAAAACTGAACCATCATTAACATCAAGCCAGATTATTTTTTCTGCTCAATATGGCTGTTCTAATAAAAATCTACTAAAATTAATTATTAAAAAAAGAATCGTAGGCATTCAGTTTTCCATACCACATTACGTGCTATGCTATGTACAGTACCGACCAAAAGTCCATGAGCAATCTCACAAAGCAATAGACTGACGCTTCGGTTTGACTTACGACCTTCTTCTATAAGTTGTTACAATACTGTAGACACGCACATTACACATACACAGTCACTTTGTCTGCAACCAATGACTAGTTCGATAATCATCATTCGTTTTATAGTTTCATTCGTCTTGTTCACATAAATATTAAAGTTTAGTAGGTAGACCACAGAAAACTAAGTAAATTATTTCGATTCCTGTGGGGTAGATGCAGTTTGTTACGAGTATTCAATTAATAGAACTTTTTGGTCCGTGGATAATATTGGTGACGAGTATTTAGCGCAGTGTTGTGGTTATTATTTTCAAAAAGCAGGCATAAAATATATTGAAGAGATCAGATCAGATCAGAGAATATTATTGTGCTGCGTAAAAGTGAAGTGAATATCTAATGAAACCGGACTAAGTGTGAGTGTTATCATTTATATATTTCATATTTTACTAAACATAAATCTTAATCAAGGGTATTGTTGATAGAATAGAGGTATTGTTGAGACAGAAGATGCCTTTAAAGTTTTAAATTCATTGTGAGGTTTAATTCGATTAGTGAATAATAAATTATTAGGTATTATATGTAATTAAAACAATGTTTTTCTTTGTTCTAGAGAAATACTGTGAGGGTTAAGAGATATGAGGAAGGGGCTTATTATCGAGTAGCAGCGACGTCAAATGGTGAATGAAACAAATGGTTTCATACCAACGAGATATTTTGCTGAATTATTAAAAACACGTCATTATGAACCGTTCGCCGTGCACTCTGAAGGCTTGCATCACTGAAGACCAGCTAGAAAACCGTTGACCTTAAAATATTGACCGTACCAACTTAATAAACAACAGATTCGTTATTGCATGAATTTATGGTAACGAATTTTTTAAGCACGTTTCAATAGGGTGTTTGTCGTATTTCTTGCAGATATACCGAAATTGTTTAATATTATTTTAGTAATAGTATTATTTTAGGATTAAAATTTGAGGTTTCGTTTCAATCTTCTTTTCGTGAAGAAAATGAATACTTAAGCTATAACCTCAATACCAACCAATATTTACTAAAGCCAAATAAAGTTTCAAACTGCCTTTAACCTTAAAATCAACAATTTTGTCAGTACATTTTTTTAAATTTTTAGTAATCTAATATTCTTATTTATTGCTTAATTACTTCGACCATGATCAAAGCTTTATATTTATGGTGAAAAAATCCATTTAAAAAATTTAAAACATTTCAAAGTTTAAATGTGTCAAAATAATACAAATTGCTTCTAAGTTTCTAGACATCTATTTCACATATTATTCAGGTGAAGTAATGATAAATAATTGTAGCAGTTTGTTAACTATACTTAAGTAAAATAAATATAACGAATAAATATTATTTATTTTTTATTCTAAACCCTTTATTGCAATAACAACATTAATAAATAGGCAGGAATATTTAAAAATATTATTATTGCAAACAAAAATAATAATATTTGCAAAAACAGCGCTGTGATTTACGAGATTAGAACTTTAGCCATCTTGAATCTAAGACCAACGCTTAACGCCTTCTGCTATCTGCACTTATAATTTACTTTCGAATTTTAGCAATACGATACACTGGCCAAGGTCACGCGTATGATGCGTGCTAACAAAAGTGATGGAAATATAAGTGCGGCGCCCGCGAACCGTGTCGATACGACAGTGTGTAGTGCAAAACTGCGTTCTCTGTGGTGTGTGTACGGCACTCACACCACAGACGTCTGACTGTTTACACATACAAATGTACGGACTACACCGCGTGTTCACAGTAATACGACTCTTAGCGTGCTTATGCACTTTTGAGTGCTTACTGTATGTGGAATATACTGAAATTTCCTAATTGTTAGTATGTAAAAAGACTCCAATAATAACTTCCAGCTGTAGGCCTACAAATTGGTACTCAATAAGGAAACTCATTAAGATTCGAGCCCTGTTCGAGTACCCTCCTCTGTTACATACCCAATAAGGCTGTTTGCTGTCGAACCATTACCTTATTAGGCGGTACCCACCTACTATAATTTCTTTTTACAATGTTCAATAAACCTTCTTCTTGGTTATTGGGTAGATGTTTTTATCGAAGATGTTATAAAAAAGAAAAGAATACGGAAAACAAGGATCTACTTGTTGAATAACTTCCAAATATTTTTTTTTTTTTAATAATATCGCCAATTTACGATCTTTACTTAAAAGATTGCTATCTTAAATCTGGCCTCCAAAAGCATGTTCAGCTTTAATAAATCTTTTGTCAAAAATAGCTGTCATTAACAGCTAATTTTATAAGTTGACAATAGATTTATTAAAGCTGAACATGCTTTTTGAGGTCAAATTTAAGCAATCTTTTCGGGTAAGATCGTAAATTGGCGATATTATTTTGATAATCAACGTTTTACAACAGTTTTCTTAAGATTATGACATCTCAGTCATCGATCTCATGAACAGGCTTTCAAAAACCATGGCTGAAAAACATGATTTTTCCTGAATTTTTTTTAAACACCTGGCGCTTTACAAAAGAATCAACAATACACTTCATTTCCTTCTCATCCTAATTGCGCCATTTATTTCATCCTTCTGTGCAAATAAAATCGCGCGTTGAAACAGAAAAAGAAATTTTCTTTTCAAGATTATTTTTTGTTTCACAATTAGGAGTGTTCTGGGTCAACGAGACAAGGGGATTAATATGGTTCTATTGTTAATATTACGAAAGGAAGTTATATTTTTACTGGTCATTAACAGCTTTGGAGTTTTTAATTGGTAAAAATGCTGTGGGATTTTTAATAAAAATATAGGTAAACGTTTACAGAAATTGTGAATATTCCTTCTTTAGCAATGAATTAGAGTTTCCAGTTCTGTTTTCCTTTGGTTAGCTAAGTTATAAAAAAAGAAGGTAAAGTAAAAATTTATTTGCATAGATTGCAGGTACAGTAAATAAGATGTGACAGTTAAAATATGGGTGATCCTTGTACAATCTACCTTATTAATATTAGTTGATAAAAATAACAAAATTATATACTAACTTAACTAAAACTATTCACAAACTAAAATATAGCAACGAAGATTCGTCCGCGTCGCTGTCGACTGGTGATGTACCCAAGAGACTGGCCGCATTGCCACGTTGTATGGCAATGCTTAGCCTCTGGCCAAGGTAAAAACCAGCCCTTGGGTCACAGGAAGTGTCAAATGACCGTTTTGAGATGTCACGGAACAGGCCAGTATCTTGGGTACATTACCACTCGACAGCGATGCGGATTTATTTATTTATTTAAAAAAAAAACACTACAAAGTGAAAAATAACTTTAATTTCGGAAGTCGGTGTCTTGGTTTTGAATTTTCGTTCTTTGTCACCGACTTCCGAAATTAAAGTTATTTTTCACTTTGTAGTGTTTTTTTTTTGAAGTCGGTTGTTTTTTTTTTGTAAAAAGTTTTTATTTTACACTTTTTAGTGTTGTGGTACCTACCCCACACAAATTCGAATACCACTACCTGCTATGTAAATAACAGTGTCAGGAAGTTATCATATCATCCACATACTAAGTGGGAAAAAATACGTATTATTGAAGCTAACTCAAAAACTACCCAAGCAAAGTTAATAAAATTTATATGGGACCACCTCTGAACCACCAAACAAAAAAAGAATCATCAAAATCAATTCATAATTGGCGGAGTAATCGCGTAACAAACATACAAAAAAAAAAAAAAAAAACAACATACAGACGAATTGAGAACCTCCTCCTTTTGGAAGTCGGTTAAAAATGAATAGCAATTATGACATAGATAAATTGTTTTTAAGGTAGGGATTACAAATGAACAATAGTCGGCAACAGGTACCTACATTATTTTAATAAAACATGAATTTACATAAATATCTGCAATACAATAAACACAATAGGAATAAACTCAAATAAATTGAAACAATGTCATAATAGGTATGTCAAAAATTACATTAAATTATTCAGTACATAAGTCAGTATCATTAAGAAAGTCATTCACAGAATAATAGCATTTTACAATTAATAATGCTGTCAGTTTCTTTTTGAAGTTTTGAATTGTGTCATTTTTAATTGTGTTAGGTAGGTATTAAATATTATTGGGCCCATACTAATAACACTTTTTTTTTGTAAAGCAGTATTAAAATTAAACAAAAACATGAAGTAGATATGCAATCGTTTCTTGATGCTAGCGCTTGAATTAGGTACCCATCTAGTTTACCGAAAGTACCTAAGTAGGTACGATCGCGGACACGGAAATCTGAACACCGTAAGCCGTAAGTGTGCGTCCACACTGCGAGCCTAGCGCGGTTGCGACGACGGGCGCGAAGTATCAAACATATGAAACACGCCTTTGCGTCCATAGTGTAGTGACTTGACTAAGACGGAAGCCTAGTTAGCCTAGCGCGACGGGACTGAGCGAGACAACGCGCGTAATTTTCAAACGTTCCTGTCCGCGCGTTCTGGCCGCACTACGGGCCTAGTCAGCAAGCGATCTAAGGCGCGGGTGGCGGGTGTAACAAACCAGTTCGGTCTTGCCGCTCGGCGTATGCGCGTCTGTACATTTATTTTAGGTGATATTTTACTTAGGATGTAGTCAAATGTTGATACGGGCATTCGAGTGTACTCAAAGAATTTTGAAGGGTATAATCTCAGTTCTTTATATAAATAAAAAAATTCACCATTTATTTATCTGTTTTTATTTATTTCGTACACACCATCTCTAGTGTTCAACACCTCCCATCTCAGAATCGGACTATCTATTAAAAATAGCAAATCCTCGTCCATAGTTTGCAACACCTGATATACGTCGAACCGCTACAAGAGCTCGCGCGTCACTGTGGCCACCGCACGCCTCCGCTCGCCGCGCCCGCCTAGGCTCCAGTCACCGCGCATTCAGTGTGGACGCACACTAAGGACTATTCCTGCTTGCAGCGCTCGGCCGATATAGTAACACTTACCTACAAAAAAAGGGGGCGGTAAAGAGATGTGGTCACCGTGTGCACGGGATTTTGTTTTAAAAGTGGTTAGATGTGTGTTAGGTGCTTGACCGCGATCGATGGTACATACTCCAATTTTTTTTTATCAACCAGTAATAATAATTAGAAAATCGTTCCATAAAATTTCAATCATTTACTTTCACACACACACAAAAACACATCATTTACTTTGACAGATGTGGTAAGCAACTAAAGTTTAAAATCACAATAACTTTAGGAGCGACGATCTCCGCAGGGTGGCGTGTAGCAGCTAGATGAGAGTTGCCGAGAATCGAGCTGAATGGCGTGTAATTGGAGAGGCCTATGTCCAGCTGTGGACTGCTGTAAACTGATTATGATGAAGACAAACTGCCATATAATGAACAAGTGATTTGATCTATATTTAACTTTGAACCCAGTTCAATAGTTACAATAGGGCACAACTAAGAGGTTACATAACAATCGATTTGCTGATCTAATGACCAAAACCATTAAGTGTATCCACAAACAGGCAACTGATCGCTACAAAGAGGTCAGTGATGGCCACTTTTCATACATTTTCCGGCCACACAGTGTGTTAATGGCTATCGCTTATTTAGAATACCAGCGCTGCGGTATTTATTTTTTAAATATCGAAGCGTTATGCTGAGAAGTCTTTTGGCCTCGCACGGTACATTTTCTCGATCATTTTATTAGTTTTAATGTTAAATTTTTTTACTGTTTTTATTTCCTGTGTGTCGCAAATAAAATATTTTTCTTTCTTTATTTATTTTCTTTCTGCCTAGCCTTTTCCCAGCTATGTTGGGGTCGACTTCCATTCTTACCAGACGCAGTTGAATACCAGTATTTTACATGGAACGACTGCCTATCTGACTTCCACACCCTATTTACTAGGTATAACACTTGGTTGTGAGACTTTTGGGCTTCTAACTACCTGTAACGACTGTCAAAGATCTACAAATGACAGCCGGGACCAACGGCTCAACGTGCTTTCCGAGGCGCGGAGAGAACCCATCTACGGACCAACCGCGGCAAGCGTAGCCTAACCTGATCGATCGACCTGTGCGGCTGTTATTACTTAGCCACAAGCCCCCTATTTTCAGTCTACGTGCGATTTGTCAAACGTTCTTGGCTCTGACAATCCCTGTCCGAGTTCAAATAGTTCAGTTTAAACTAATTTAGACCGAATTTTGACGATGGTACTTCTAAATTGTGTCGTACTGTCCTTCGTTTATGCTTAAAGTTAGGCCTGTTTACTTGAGTACCCAACCGACTTACTTCACTAACTCCCTTGGGTATTAATTAATTATTCATTAATAGCTGACAGCTTAGTTAAATACAAATATAATTTCGTTTTGCTGGAAGATATTATCTTTCGGTTAGATACGGCTTCGGACTCAGTATACTTTGCATAAAGGTTGTAGTTAGTAACGAGTTGGAGTAGCAGACGAGTCTTGGAGTAGAGACTGCGTATCGGCAAGCGTAGTGTCGGACGACCCCCAGCTAGATGGGCTTACGACATCGAAAAGGTGGCTGGGACAGACTAGGTGTGGAAGGCGGAAGACAGGGTGTTGTGATGCAGCCTTTTTTTTTTGAGTGGAAAATTATCAAATAACTTCTCCCGCTCTGGGCGGAGCGGGAGGGCGTGTCAAACTCTTACTGACTAAAACCCACCCGTGTTCCTTCAGTTGTCATGTTGGCGGGGGCCGCGATCTCCCTTTCGGACTTCTTCGCAACCCCGGCAGGCATCGGCCCTAGTGGACCCCTTCAGTTCTGCTGACATCTCTTTGAGGCGTGCGTGGAACACAACGTGCCGTCAACCCGGGCCTGGTCCTTATCGGACGGCGAGTTACCCATTGCTCACCGTCCGCAAGCCCGCGCCTACGGTGGCTGGAACTCGGCGTTGTGGTGCAGCCTGGGAGAGGCTTATGTCCAGCTATCGACTGCGAAATGCTGAGTTGAGTATAATAGTTAGAGCAGTGATAGTCTGTGTAACCGTCGGACTGCCAAGTCATAACAAGGTACGCACCACTGACTTTTTGGATTCATGTGCGTATTGTAAAACTATCGCTTGCTTCAATAACCTATTTCGGACTATTACAAACATTTTAAGATCAAAACTGGCCAAGTGCGTGTCGGACCACGCACAATGAAGGGTTCCGTAGTTGGGATGAATTTATCCCAAAAACAAACTTAACTTTGTAGTTGATAAACATGTTCTCCCATACGAAATGTATGGGAAAACATGTTTTTGCAACTGCAAAGTTAAGTTAGTCGATTATGACTCGTTAACTTGTAAAGCCTACTTAGCTGTGATAGTTTTCCTTTTAATTTCGTTATATAAACTACTACTGTGATGTTTTTCACATATCCAAAACCAACCATTTAACTGGCACTTGACTCTAACAAAAATTAGCACTTTAAAGCTTAATATTTCGCAAACGGATTCCTGAATCCAAAAATAGTTTTCCAAACTCACAATGTTTTTGAAGGACCTTTCCAATGATACCCCACATAATGGGATAAAAAAAAAACATCACCACTTTACGTGTAGGGGAGGTACCCTAAAAAAAAATTGTCTTTCATAATTTTGTTTTACCACTTTGTCGGCGTAATTAATATGTATACCTATGCCAAATTACAGCTTTCTAGTACTAAAGGTCTCGGAGCTAGACTGCGGACAGACAGACAGACAGACAGACGGACATGACGAAACTATATTGTTTACTACGGAACCCTAAAAACGGTGAAGGAAAACATTGTGAGGAAACCGGCATGCCTGAGAGATATTTCTCGACGGCATGTGAAGTCCAGTCAGATGCCCAAGGGTGGCTTTAAAACGCTGACACCAGGTTAGTCACTAACCACACAAAAGGAAGAAGTGGTTAGTGAAGCGTAATGGGCTTATTATTATGTTACTTCGACAATGAGTTTCATCATTATCTTTTTTACTAAATATTTTAACTTTCTAGACGGTTCTTGGAACTGTGTTGATAAAAGAAAAGATTCGGGGTAAAAGGATTTTATGTTGTTGAACTTTAAATTATTCTCCACAAAAAAGTCAGTGAATTAGTTAAGAACTTTGTCTTTCACTATTAAAATGAGCAATAACGTATTATTTTATTAGAAACTACATTCTGTGTCAGTGTTTTAATAATAATATTGGGCTTGATGTTCTAGCTTGCTCATTCTGGCCTGGTATTACTCAAATCAAACACCAAAATTTCCACTGAACTCATCTATAGAGCGTGTTATCGTTCCCACTGAAATCTAAAGCACTTGTAATCTTCGTAGGAGATAAAAATTAATACCTTTTGATACCGCACTATGTTTGGTACGGTAGACCGCACGTCAGTGGTAACAAAAAATAAATATGAAAAACTAAAACCTAATTAGGACAAAAACGCAAGGTATACACAAGACATACGGACAAATAAAAAATCCGAAGTCACACGTCATGTTATAAATCTATATATAAAATTCTCGTGCAACAGTGTTAGTTGCCATACTCCTCCGAAACGGCTTGATCGATTTTTATGAAATTTTATTAATTTATATGGCAAAACATTGTTTGCCGGGGTCAGCTAGTAAATCTATATAAATCGAACAGATTACGTGTGACTCTGGATTTTTAATTTTTTTTGTCTGTATTACGCTTCCAACGATACCTCGTTTGTCAAAATACGACGAATACATACATACAAACATAGCCTGTTAAAATCATAACCCTCCTTTGTCTTTGCCATAGTCGGGTAAAAAATAGTACACGCTGGCCACTTATTCGATCGAAACTCCATACTACGCTAGACCAGCTCAAGGTCAAAGTGTTATTACTGACATGCAGTCTACTGTACATAAATTACTTACTAAAATGTGCTGCGATTGGCAATCTTTGACATCATCGGTTTTTTTGCAATAAAATTAATTATTTATTGGGTATCGATTTAGTTATTGCAGTGGATAAAGTGCACATTAATGCATTAAAGGAAAATTACCGGCCGGTTGGTTATTTAGCAGTTTTAATACCTGTTCTGAGAATATACTGATTCTTAAACATTAAGGCAAAATACCAGATTGCGATTTGCTGGGCTGTTGTATAAATAATCAGCATATAAGTTCCCACTGCTGGGACACAGGCTTCCTCTCAGTAAGAGGGAGTGGGCCCGCGGGCCCAGTGCTGGTTGGTAGATGTCACATGTCTTCCTCCGGCAGGAGGCGTTTGGACCTCCAGATTGGGCAGGAGCCGCTTCAAGGCAGCCCCGGCCCGGTCCAGTCTGGGAACCAAACGTCGGAAATACTCCACGAAGTTCCACCGGCTGTCGAGGACGAGTCCCAGATACTACATCGTAGACTCGACGCCGATGTGAACCCCTCCCGCCATTACCTTGGAACCCGACGGTGGCGCACTCCGAGGACCATAAAACCCATGGCCTCGGACTTGTGCAGGGCCACCTCGAGTCCCAACTGTCGGATTCTGTCGACGACCAGCGTGAAGTATAGCACTACCTGGGTCCGAACCCACGACCCACAACTCGTAAGGCGGTGCTGTTACCACTGAGCCACCACTGCACAACTGCTGGGCTGTTATATTGACTTAACTAGAGTAATACTTGTGTGTCACCGGGAACATGGTGAACAAGGAGGCTTAAAATTAATCTGTCAAGTTATCTTGAGGTAGGTACTTCAGTACCGATGTCTTCGTCAAAGACGCGTAATAAACCAGCGTGTGAACCACAGACATTATAAAGGTGTGACACCACAGACATGATAATTTCCAACCCAAAAAAAAAAAAGGTATACCCCCTTTTTTTTTTGGGTTGGAAATTATCAAATAACTTGGAGGGCGCGTCAGACTCTTACTGACTAAAACCCACCCGTGTTCCTTCGGTTACCCTGTTGCCGGGGGCCACGATTTCCCTATCGGTTTTCTTCGAACCCCCGGCAGGCATTGGCCCTAGCGGACCCCGTCAATTCTGCTGACATCTCTTTGAGGCGCGCGTGGAACACAACGCGCCGTCGACCCGGGCTTGGTCCTTATCGGACGGCGAGCTACAAGGTTTCTGTCATAAGTTCAGATTGCTACAATCTATTTGTATTTATACATACGGAAGGTAAACAATAAGTTAAATTCGAAATCAAAATGATAAACGATTAATACTTATATATTTTTAAAGACTAAAGCAGATAATGAATGTGGTAAAACTAATGAAAAAAGGTTGATAAGACAATAATAAAATGAAATAAAAAAACATGAAGATTTACTGCATCAGAGATTAAATAGAAAGACTGTATCTAAATAAAGATAATAATTATCCAATTTTTTATCTTCTTATGACTCAATGCTTACAAGATAGTTTTTTCACGTACTTAACGATCATAAAGTGTTATCATCACAAATGACATCATAATTAAGTTGAGGTTTTACATTTATCAAAATTTTAATTGATTAACTTCAGAAGCTGACTAGATAAGATAGTTTGACGTAAGAACTGAAATAGGCAGTGTTGGCAGACTGAACAAAGAAGGCGTAGAACTGGGATTTTGGGTTGACTTAAAAGAGGTTTATATCCCTGACAATGGACTGTGACAGCCTTATGCTCCGTGTAAACCGGCCACCAACCACAGCCACCGGTGGTTATCGCGCGCCGCGTTCTTTGGTACCGCGCAAACGAAGGTACGTCGGTGGCTGCCACCAGTGGTCGGTGGCTGCCACTAGTAGTCGGTGAAGTAGCGAGTGGCTGCCACCGGTGGCGTGTTGCAGACACTGAGTCGCGAGTGGACGCCACGTGTGCGGCGATTCCATACAAAACTTGTTAAAAAATCATGTAAACAGCTTGTCGCCAGCCACCGCGCACCGGTGGCTATGGTCGGTGGCCCGTTTGTGCGAAGCCTTAGTTATTTAATTAAAACCTCATGAAGAGTCAAAGTTAACTTAGTCCATACCTGGCAAAACACTAGAAACTCAAACATATAGTCATCTATCAAACAATGATGAGAAACTGAGTGTGAATAACATTGTAGTTCCAAACGTTTTCATATAAACTGCACTTGAGGTGGACTACTAACGAGAAATGAATTACTAATACTCCTGTTAGACCCGACTAACCGAGTTTAATGAGTTGGAACTGGGAATTCACCACAATACAGTCCCATTTTCAATTTTAACTACTTTTAGTTGTTTGGTGTTAGATGGGCTACTAACTCCCTTCCCAAGTGTATCGTCAAAACATGTCCTATTTGTTTTGGTAACTGCACCAAATTCAGATGACAGGATTTATCGTTCGATCAGCTTACTTTTAAAGGCATCGTCTAATAATAGCATAGCATAATCAGCCAATAACGTTCCCACTGGGAATTATAGGCTTGATTGTAGACTGTACAATAAAAAAAAGGGTAGTATTTAAACGCAAATCAAAAAATATCCTTTTTCTATGCAATAAGATTCCGAATTCCCATCAAAATTACTGATTGCACAGCAAAACATTCAACTCAAAATATCACTAAACACACTACAATTTATTTTCGCAGCGTAGGTACAGCGATTTTTCCTAAAGCAAAAGAAAACACGGTTGTTCGCACTGGCATATGGCACTCGACGGCCGCTGCCGCGGCACCGCTCGCTTCGCTCGCTCGGCTCGTGCGGTATATTATGTGGTCACAGTTCTAACCTACCATTCAGCCATAGAACAACCAGTTGAACCATGGGTAAATTTACTTGGGATAGTTATTTTGCTATGAAATATGGAAAATTTGCTGTGCAGTCAGTATATAAATGATGGAAATAAATTGATAGGTGATTGTTTATTTGATGTGCAATTAATAATATCCCAAAATAAATACCTTCTAATTTACAGTAATCATTCATTAATCAGAAGCTTCTGACGAAAAATCGACAAAACCAAATCGATTGTTAGTTCATTATTGAATCTTCGAATTTGACGCTCTGTAGATTCTGTCTATTCACTTGGGATAATGATTTGATTTACGATTATGTACGTACGTACATTATGTACCTATTTGGTCAAAGGCAATCAAGCAAACTAATGTACACAGGCAACACTGTACAGTACATATCTATTAGACAAATCATGCGTAGTGCTATTGACATTATCAGTTGTATTAGTAGATAGGCGATATGCTATATAGTAATCTGCTAGTATATTTCATGTCACTCACTGAGTAAAGTCATAAATAAACAAAAATGGTTACTAAGTGATATCGATAACTGAATTTCACTTGCGAGTGGAATTTCTTTTAAAAGGCTCTATCACTTACGTAGATATTCAATAATTAATTGATTCAGGCGTGACCTTGCGGAAATCGATAATAAAATACAATAGACGTGGATATATTTAGTAACTTGTTCCGCTTAGCTATTTCTGAAGAGCCATAAACCGAGCGCTGAGTGCACTCAGCGCTCGGTTTATGGCTCTTTAAAGTTTTTTTAGTTTTTTTTTAGTTTATGGTTTGTGGCAACACGCCGTGTTCGAGTTTGCAACAAGTCCATCGTCATCCTGAGGATGTCTCGTTGCGAGGTGAAACACGTGTCGATTTCTTTCAGGAGTTTTTTATGGCTCTTTAGAAATAGCTACGCGGAACAAGTTACTAAATATATCCACGTCTAATGTATTTCAGATATTCAATAGTTAGTTCGCTATTTTTACAAGCTTTATATTAAGCCTGCTCCACATTCTCGGCGGCAGGTCTCAAAGAGAACATTTATCGAGACAGGGGAAGACGAGAGCATTCTTGCCTGGCACAGTAGTATTGAACTCTCGCACCAAGATGGACGTTTTGAAAATATCTACCCCTGTATCATTATGCGCTGCTGCAGCCTAAAGTTACGAAAAGATGTTGGAATAAGTCGCTATTGCACCTACCACTGTTTGTCTCTCTCTGCATCACCCAAAGGTTGACTGGTAGAAAATGCCTTTGGCATTAAGTCCGCCTCTGTATATTTGTGTGCTTGAAGTATTAAATAAATAAATAAGTGGAGCTGGTGGATGACTGCCGTACACCGTAACAGATGATGAGATGTGCTCGCTACGGTGACTGGTGGCCGACCATCCCTGACCGTGAGAGCGAGCGATAATGTAGAGGAATGGTTTTACATAAACACAAAATTACTCGAGTCTTTTGATGTACCGACACGGGACGGATATAATACGAATATACCCGAGACAACAAGAATATAGACGAATATTCCCTCTACACTCTCGTATTCGGCAAGTCTCGTGTAGTTTTGCAGATAATGTGGAGTAGGTTTTAGCTTATTTCGTTCATATTGTTTCCAGTTGCTCCAGTTGTGATCTATTTTTCAAGCACTCCTGGCATCCGATTTTAAGATAAGCGTCAGCTTGTTAAAAAAGAAAACAGTGCCACTCCGGGAGTGCCGACAAAATTGAAAACTTGAACAATTTAATTGTGCAGGAAATACTTTTCTTTTTTGAAGTCGGTAAAAAAGAGGGAAATTTCAATCATGTCGTTGTCATGTCTCAATGTTTGGAATGTCATTAATTCCAAAAAAAATATCACGCGTTGATGTATTTTTAATGATCAAAAGGTGGTGTCGGTAATAGTGTCGCGAGTTCATTTGTTTTTTTCCCATCTCAAAAATGACAAAGGCGCCTAAAGAAGTTATCACTCCAAAAAAAATTTAATTTATTGCACTTAATGTTAAATAGTCAACCATTACACATTAACATTAACCGTTTAGTCATTTATTTTCCTACTACTACTTATATAATTATGCTATATGATAAAACTAGCCACCCCTGCTTCGCGCGAGTGCATTTACTGATGTGGTGTTATGTCAAAACATCGAGATTTCTGTGCCACATCTAAGTTAACTGTTAAGTACTTAGGCGACCGAGCTCTGCTCTGGTGAAAATAGAGAATGCTTATTTAATAGTATAGGATAGTTCATACTAATCACATGTATAGTACTTACTAATTCCATGTTACCCTGTCATTATTCTAAGGTAGCCATCTAAACTTTGGGGTCGCCCAAAGTTTAGAATGAGCTATATAAATATATTTATATATAACAGAGAATAGAGCTCTGCTCGGGCGAAAACATGGAGAAAATGGGTTTTCCCAGATATGAGACCTAGCTAGATCGAATTTTCGCCCCTATATTGCAACTTTCATCTAAATCGTAAGAGCCGTTTTCGAGAACAAATATTGCTCATTTAATATTATAGGCTTTACTATACATAATTATACATGAAACCTTTCGGAATAAATCCTCTAAGTGATGGTGGAAACTGCATCAAAGACGATTGTGTGGTTTAGAAGAAATAAGCAGTCAAACCGACAGCCAGCAAAAGTAACTTTGTTTTATACTATGTATAGATTACTAGAAGATAACAAAGTCGTAATATTAATCACAATGACCACATTGGCTACTCATCTTCAGCGAGATTTTTACATTATAATCGGGTTGAGCAATGAAAGAATATTATCCCGTCATGCATGTAAAAGGCGGACCCTTTTCAAAGAACCCTTGTGAGTAGACGTGTCCCTAATTCCGTGTAGTACGATAATAGATTCATATTTGATGGCGGAAATATCTATTGATACCTCTGTCACAGAATAAATATGTGCAGAAGGCCGGCTCCTTACACAGAAAGAAAAAAGAAAAAAAAGAAAATTCAGTTATTTGAGGTAAACATGACGCAAAGAAAAGTAAAAAAACACGTAAATAACAAATTGGGGGAAAATATGCGTCACATCCACGCAAAACGGCCATCGCTCAGCATTATGCTGCGACCCCATGCGAGACAGAGCCCCAGCGCTGGTTTTCAGCGACAGCCGGCGCTGACGTGATGACGTCAACCGGTGCAACATATAGTGAAATAACAAATCAAAAATAAAATAAATACAATACTTACATTTCAAGTTACAGTCCGGCCGTCGAGAGAATACGTTCCTGACACCTGTCAGTTAGGCAATTTCTAGTAGTAATAAGGATCAAATTCGCAAAACACATATTCGTTAGTATGAAACTGACAGGTGTCAAAAACGCATGCTCTCGACGGCCGCGGCCGTGCTGTTACTCAAAGGCCGGTCGCGAGTGCGCTTGCACTCACTGTACGTGAAGCGTGTCTATGAGTACGTGCATATACGCTCGTTGCTGGCCTTCTGTATAGTCAGCATAAATACGTTACAGTTACGCGACATTCAGTTGCGAAGTGTAAGGTATTTGTATTCGTGACTGTACCTCTCTATTTCGTTCCTTTGTAACAGACACGTTTTAATCTCCGCATGTAACTTTTATACATTATGTACAATTCTTAGGTGACTATTTTCGGACCAATGTATTTTATTCTTGCCTATTTTCAATACAACGATGACCTTTCGAATTCAAAATGGAGGATCAGACAATTTCCGGAAATGCGTACCTACCTAAAGTCATGTCATGTGTGGTGGCACACAAGCAATTCTCAATTTTTTTTACAATTTCCGAGAATACTCCGTGCTCATGTAAGGAAAAAACAAGTTAGGAAGAAAACTGCGAAACCACTTGTAATCAAAAGGAATCACACAGTTCTCTGGGGGATTACCGAAAATCTAGAACCTTTGTAAGGAAACAAAGAATTGGATCTAAGATTGTGTAATCCTGTTACGATTCCAAACGTCCTCAAGTCAATTTGATCTTGTTATTATTTTTCTTTGTGATACCTATTTCTCTTATTTTTAATGGCATTGTACAATCTGATTTTATGTAAACGGCTAGAAGAAAGATCTAGTTTCTATTAATAATTGAAAAACTAGGTCCATATTATTGAATTATTACTAGCTGGTTATAGCCGCCGTCGCCCGGGTGAATTTACAACTTTAATCAGTACATTTTCCAAAAAAAAACCGTCATACAAACCTTGTTCTAACAATAAAAATAAAAAAATACTGCCAAATCAGTCGAGCCGTTCCCAATCTTTCATACATGCGGCAATTGATTTTTAGTCATGTAAAGGTAAAAAATTCTAGAAGGTTTACCAGTTTAAATAGTTGAAAGAAGAATCCTGTGTTAGCAGTTTTTTAGTTAAAATAGGTATGGTATTCTGTACGATTTATTCAACTAAAATAACAAGTCTAGAATTTATTAATAACTGGATTTCATACAAAACAATTGTTTCCTCGGACAGACAAAACCACAAAAGCTGACCGGACACGAGTTCAATCTAGACTACCTACGTGATCACTATTCGTTTGATTGGCTGTGAGCGTGAACAAAAGATTGTTTTCCAATTCTGTTCCATATTCGAATTTTGATTGCAGTTCTAAATAAAAATTGCGCATCACCATTTTGATATTTGTTTTGTAGAATGTCGCCGTCCGATTTTTTTTACGTTTTTGTATTTTAAAACAGATTCTTCCAAGCTTATTTTGGATGACTTCCTCTGGATATGTTATTATTTTCGTGACCTTTTCATGTAACTTATTTTCGTAAACAATTTTGCCTAATTTGTTTAATTTTGACAGTTCAACAACATTCATTGAGTTATTTACGTTGTTGAGCAGATTTTTTTTCCAACTTATGAAGCAATTGATTAGCAATCTGTTTCAAATCGGAAACAAACAGATTGTGATTGTGTTGTATTACGCAATTATGGTACTGTTATTATACTCGTTCCATTATAATACAATTTTATTTGATAGAGGTGACCTTAAGCTGTATCCTAGTTCGTCTCCATAATATACAATGTCGCCCATCGGCATGTGACCGCCCGCATTTTTCTGAATGTTCATGAAAAATTATCGAAAAATAACTTTAAAAGGGGGTCTATCATGACTTTTGTTTTTTTTTAATTTTTTTTTTTTCGACATCCCCACTATGATTTTATGAACTTACGCTTGTGTTTTTTTTTTAAACTCGATTTAAAAAGAAGAATATTATGTTTTCACCTCCGTTTTTTTTGCATAGTTGACAAATTTTAATAAAAATGTAGTTATTCCGATAAAATAACTCATGAGCTTTTAGAAATAATAAACAGAATCCAAATCGAGCCAATAACATCGGAGATATGGCAAACGCTACTCAAAACAAAAAATTTAATAACATGAAAAATATTAAAGATAGACCCCCCTTTTCAAAGTTATTTTTCGATTATCTTTCATGAATATTCAGAAAAATTCGGGCGGTTACATGCCGATGGGCGACATTGTATATCTCCATAACATTTTCTTTTGTTTAGTTCGTTAGTTTTATTTTATTTGAGAGGGTTCATAATTGTGTTCCTATTTTAACGAGGATTAACTATTTCAACAAGCTGTATAATTAACGAGTATATTATGATGGATGTATTCCTTCATCCGAGAGGTACAGTAGGTAGCTAATTAGTTTTACACGAAGCGACTGCATCTGCCTGCAATGGAAACACGATTTTGCACTATTTATACTAGCGCGGTGAATCTCGTTTACTCATTTTAATAATTAAGTTATTATGAGGTAAAGTTATTAGCAGCATTTGCTTGGAAAGGAAGCTTACATCTCATTAAAAATACCGGAGTGTTGATGTAATATTTTTTTTTTTCAATGAAATTATATTTTTTTATGTGAGACAAGGGCAAAAAAATCTTACAGCTACCAGGGATTTAAAATATATTTATACCGTTTGGGAATCGAACTAAGATGCTATCAAAAAAATTATTGCGTAGCATTGATCAATCGTTTCAACGAATTCGAAACTTACCTACCCATTAAACGATTTAAAATCTCTATCAAAACCAAACTTTGTAAAAAGGGTACTATACAATTTCAGATTATTTAGAAGATAGAAAAGCTTGGGACTGAACTGCTTGCTCTGTTAAGCCTTGTGATAAAACCACAAAACTAGACATTTTAATTATTATGTAAAATCAACTTATACCAGTTTTATATACACATTGACATTGTTGAAAATTATATTCAAAATGACATGATTACTTTGTAAAGTATTATATTATTTTAATTATTGTGAATGTGAGGACTATGTGGATATTATTTTTATTTCTCTGCTAGTTTTAGTGATGGTCTGGCAGTTTGAGTAGTTTATGCGGCCTACCCAAATGTCCTTTCTTTGGTATTGTTCGTCGTTTTGAGCTCCTTATGTTCTGAGTTGAGCTCCACGATTACTGACAAATGTTTGCACTGACTGGACAGGTCCACTCAAATCTGTGTGGTTCTTTCCTCAAAAGACCTTTTCAGACACTAATCTACATGGTCTTCATATGGCCTGACCAAGATTATGTCTGGACTTTAAAAGAGACTGCGACCTCTGAGTTTGTTTCGGCCTTTCTTCTCAGAGTTGTCAGATAGGAAACGCCGAACTCATCTAGCTTATTTTTTTATATTACGTGTAAAAGTGATTCTAATATCCTATTTACAGAATTAACAATTTCATTTCAATGAGTTGTATCCAAAAGATAAATGATCAAGAATATTTCCAATCAGTTACCACAGGTGATTGAAAACATTCTTGGTCCTAAAAATATCTGTCCTGTCTTAAAAGTTTAGTTTTTTTAAATGTGTATTAACTTTTACAAGGTTTAAGTTACCACTCTACCTTCGATCCAAATAATTCAACAAGGAAACTCACATTTATAAAATAACAAAAGTTATCCCGAAAGAACGAAAACTTCATTACTCCACGCCAAAAGCCACATTCTTAAACCATTCAAACAACACAATAGAAAAAAAAAAAAACGTGCCGCCAGTTGCCATGCTGTTCTGAATTCAAAATCTAAACAATTCGGTATGTAGGTCGCATAGTGCCGGGATTACCATAATCTTGACATCAACTGACGGTCGGCTGACACCGAAAGACATTAAGTACCTAAAATGTTGACTAAGGACTAAAATTACAATCTGTGTGAGTAATTATACTTCAAGAAGTAGTGGAGCGGATATTCTTGTCGGCTGTCTAATTTATTTGTTGATGTTTTGAAGTCAGTGTGTTGCCCACATTTGCACCCACAAATTGTGATACTTGTTTTGTCAAAAACATGTCGTGTATAAGACATGGATATGGTATTGACTTTTTTTCAGACATGTCTTGTTAACTATTTTGTTTCTATATTTTTTTTATTTATTTATCAACTTACATTTATCATTACAGGACCATTACCGAATGCGATAAATGCGCTTATCCTGACTTAGTTAAAATAATTTTACTAACATCTATAACTAATTAAAAACAATGCATTCCTTGTGAATTCACTCAGAGAACAACAGAAGAAGTCCGTCTCACTCGCTATGAGGTTGCGCGTGCGGAGTGCACGATTCAGGGGCGCCTGTTCACTTTTTGACATTTTTACAAAGTTTTCTACAAGTTTTGTATAAAAATATTCTTTACTACTTATTTATATGAAAGGAAACAGTAGACACACCAAGTAAAATTAGTAAAATACATGTTTAATACCTTGGTGTAAACGCGGTGTTCGATTTTGGCTGAAAATCCAGCATGGATGCATAAAGTACATGCATTTTATCATCCATTGCTAATCTGCACGAATACTATCTAAAAAACAGAAACAACATTTCAATAATTTTAGTAACAAAGGTCACAAATGAGTCAATAAAAACTATGAAAATAAATACATGATCAGAAGTTTTTGTGACGCTTTTAATTATAAAACCAGCCATATTTTTATTTGTTATATACTCTTTTCTCTCTTTCGTGTGGTTAGTGACTAACCTGATGTCAGAGTTTTAAAGCCACCCAAGGGCCTCTGACTTAGCTTCACATGCCGTCGAGAAATATCTCTCAGGCATGTCGGTTACTGTACGATGTTTTCCTTCACCGTTTTCGAAGCAAGTGATAATTATACAATACACACATTAATCCGAAAAGTCAGAGGTGCGTGTATTGGGTTCGAACTCGAGACCTATAACTTGGCAGTCCGACGGTCACACCACTAGGCTATCACTGCTAATTCTTCTCTACTCTTGCATGACGGTAAAGTTAGTAACGTGCCAGAATTCAAACTAGTGTGCTAAAATTGTCGAAAATTTATCTCCTCTATAATATCGATGAAAATTTTCAGTTGAATGAGTTTCAAACTAGAAAATATGGATGAGAGAATATTCCAGGCTAATGCGTCGACTCAAACTAATGGCAGCGATTACGTAAAATTTTCAACCTTACCCGAAACGTTTAATTACCGTATCTTATTTTGAATAACAGCCCAATATTTTAGGTGAGCCTAATTTTTTGTTGGATTAAAAAAAAACAAAATTCTCAAGTCATTTTTGAAAAGTAATTTTTTCAAATTAGGCTGAGAATCAGCACTTTTCGAACGTCAAAATTACATAAGACAGTCCCCAAAAACGTCCACCCTTCACCACTTCCTAGTGTTTTAGCTGGGAAGAAGAAGTGGTGCAAATAACTCCCCAGCAGCACAGCTGTCTGTTCAGTTGGAAAAACTTGATTCTTGCGTAATCTAAATTATTTTGCATAAGTACTAAGTACTTATGCAAAATAATTTACATTACGCAACACATAACATTAAATTTAATTACTTGCTAAATGTTAGCAGATTGCTGGGCAAATAAAAAAAAATGGGGTTAAAAAGTCAAAAAAGTCAAAAGTCAAAAATGTTTATTAACGTCGCAAACGTCGTGGGGCTTATGGTTAAGTAATAACAGCCGCACGGGTCGATCGATCAGGTAAAGCTACGTTTGTCGCTGTTGGTCCGTGGATAGGTGACCATCTTTACATATCATGGCCTCGGAAAGCACGTTAAGTTGCAGGCTGGTCCCAGCTGTCATTCGTGGATCTTTGACAGTCGTTACGGGTCGTCAGAATCCCGAAACTCGTATCGTATTACCTAATGACTGGGTTGTGGAGGTCAGACAGGCAGTCGCTCCATGTAAAATACTGGCATCCGGTTAGACTGGAAGCCGACCACAACAAAGTTGGGAAAAAAACTAGGCAGATGTGAAGTGGTAAACGTCACTGAAATAGCTGAATGACGAGTACAAATAGGTAAGTAGATGTTCAGCAATTTTGTTTCAAAAATACAATGCGGCGTGGCGTTCGGTGTGGCAACACGCCGCAACTAGTCAATCGTCATCCTGATAATGCCTCGTTGAGAGGTAAAACACGTATCGATTTCTTTCAGGGTTTTTTATGGCTCTTTAGAAATAGCTAAGCGGAACAGGTTACTAAATAAATCCACGTCTTTTGTATTTTAAAATGGATTTGCGCAAGGTCACGCCTGAATCAATTAACAGTTTTGTTTGATGAAACGTAACTTTTAAACTCATAGGAAAAATATTAATAAACTTGGCTAGTATGTCATTATTACTGTTAATAATAATATGTGTGCCAATAATATTCATGAATGGGTGTGTTGGGAGTCGTATTCTAGTGACCAGCAAGGACAACTGTGTAACATGATCTAACAATTATTATTAATTTATAATTGAGAATGAACTGCTGTTCACCTACGTCGTTTATAATATGGAAACCAAATTGTTTTCTTTTAAATATTCATACAAATGACCGTGTTATGAACAAACACGTACAATTATTTATTTAAGTGGTGTTGCAGCGTAACACAACTGAATAAATTATTTAAAACTAAGTGGTTGACCACGATTTGAGCCACGCTCAAAACAATTCATGTGCATTTCATGAAATATTCACAGTATGTAAGTTGAACAGAAAGTTCTGTTAAATTATTAATCGTTTGTTTTATTAATGTTTATTTACTAGCTTTGGCTGCGTTGAGGTTATCCCACAGGAGCATACTACTGGGATAAATAGTATCCTATATAGTCCTAACTCAGTTCATGGTTTACCTCTGTGTCAAATTTCGTATTTTTTTAAGCTATTGCATAGCTTTTATCGCGGGCTTTGAGCGCGGCGACCGAATCAAGAAATTCCGTAACGAAAATAAAACCTAACACCCCCCACTCCGCCTACCATGTAATGACGGATGATGACATAAAACAAAAATTCCGTTCCCATGACAATATCACGTTGTCATGGGAACGTAGTCATCATCCCAAGTGTAGCGTTGACAAATAGGAAGTATGGAGGTTACAAATGCTATGCAATAGCTTTACCGCGGCAGTCCCCGAGTGCCACACTTTTTTTTTTATCTATGGTATCTCGCAATTGACCACTAAGGTCATGGCTGTTTAACCGGGTTTTCCTGTGGCTGCTTTAAGCTACTACACTCAAAACCTCCAGTCAGGGACAAAAACTAATCTAAATTTAAAAAACTAGGCGAGCGCTCGCTAAGGGCACCCCCTGTGTGGTACGAACCTCGGCTTAGGGCGTCGCTGGGGGGAGGACAGCAAGAAGGGACAGGCTGGATCAAATTTAGATTTTCATCTTGATTATTATACTGGGTATTTAAAGCCACGTGCTCAGCTGCAACAACTGCTGGCACCTCATTTTCGAGCAAGGGTCGGGGGGGATTATCATTTACTCGGGGGCGCGGTCGCGGAGGACCTCGGCGGTGAGGTCGGAATGACGGGTGTCGTCTGTATTTGTATACTGTACTGGTGGCCCTATTCTTTTTCTGGAGGAGTGTTATGGGGTTATCTGGGTCGGAAAGGTTCGTTTCAAACGCAAACTCAAAGCATTTATTTCAAATAAACCAATTACAGGTACTTTTGAATTGTCAAGGGGTCGGTCGGTCAGAAAGATGAAGCTAGTTGCCTATTCAAAAGCGTAGTAGAAAGGTTCGTTTCAAACACAAACTCAAAGCATTTATTTCATATAAACCAATTAAAGGTACTTTTGAATTGTCAAGGGATCGGTCAGTCAGAAAGATGAAGCTAGTTGCCCATTGAAAAGCGTAGTAGGTACCTATGGAGAAGAACGGGCAAGAAACTCCACGGACACTCTTTTAAATAAAAATTTTGTTTCAGCGGTTAAGTTAAAACAAAGTTACTTGCGCAGTTATAATATTATTGGTATAGATTTCATGTTTGCTAATATGTGAACAAAAATATAATTATTCTAATATTTTAATAGGTATCTTCAATATTTATTCACTGACGTTACTTAAAATTTAATCACAAACTAACATAACATCACGCCTGCATTTCCTCGGAGGGTTAGGCAGAGGTGTACCTATAGTACACCCACATTTCGCCAGTTATGTTTAAGTCCCATGTAAAAGGGGGCGAGCCTATTGCCATCAACCGGGCACAAATCCAGACTTCCGTTTGCTACTGAGAAATTACAGATGGAATACCCAATAACACTTTGCCCGACTCGGGAATCGAACCCGGGACCTCATGCTCAGCAGTAGCACTTGCAACCACTTGACCATCGAGGCAATCTATGTAGGTAGGTATAGGTCAATAAGTACTTTATTCCACATGTATAGTGGGATCGGCTTAAAAATAAAATAAAAATAAAAATAAATTTATTTTTATTTATTTTATTTTTTATCGGCTTCCCTCTAACCTCCACAACCCAGTAACTGGGTAATACGATACACCTTGGTAAGACTGGTTGTCAGACTTTTGGGCTCCTGACGACCTGTAACGACTGTCAAAGATCCACGAAAGACAACCTGGTCGAACGGCTTAACGTGCTTTCCAAGATACGGAGGAGTCTCGGCATGTAAAGATGCTCACCCATCCACGGACCAACCTCGGTAAGCGTAGCTTAACCTGATGGATCGACCCGTGCGGCTGTTACTGCTTAGCCATGAGCTCCTCCACTTTATTCCACGTGTAAGTAAGTACTAGGTTAAAGGTCATTAGAGTCGGTAAACATTTTGCTTAGTAATTATATAAGGGCAGGAACACATGTCACGTTGATGGGTGGCGGCGGACAAGACCGCGCAATCAAAATATTTGGCAAAAACCAATGAAACTATCTCAAGATAAATTCGACGAATTCTTTATTTTATTGCATTAAAAGTCTTTGCGGGGGCATTTAATAATTTTTTTAATACCTTTAATGCAATCAAATAAAAATCGCAAAATGTAGATCCGATATTGTTAATTGCTGCGGTCGAATTATTATTTTTATTTCTGTAAGTAGGTTTGTACTAATAAGTCTATGGTTTGTACATACTAGCACTTTAACACGTCAATCATATTTTTTTAAATTAGATGAGGTTGGCGGTTGCCGAAAAAAGCTCAGAGGTGTCAGTGTCATTATTAATGTGGATTTATTAACACTGACAGTTCTTGACGTGGTTTAGATGTGCGGATCACGTTGGGTTTTATTGGTGAAATTTGTCCTAAGTGAGAAATTGCAAACAAGCCTTGGTGAAGATTTTGGTAAGTTTAGGAGGTAGTTCATTTCTACTAGTCCACTTATGGTGTGTTTTTCACTATTACCTACTTTACGTAGAAATCTTAGGATACTGGATGTAAGTACAACTAGTTTCACCTAGGTAGGTAAGAATTTATCTAACGTCAGTCAGTACAGACTTTTTAGCCAATATCATAAAATAGCCAAGTCAAATATTTTACTTTTGCGCAACACAAATAGATGCACGTTTTTCCTTAGTAAATATAATAAATAACACAAACAGCTAACTAGCGTTTGTTAAATATTATGAGTGTAGTGTGCATAGCACACGATTAGTTTATTTTTAACACGGCAACGGAAAAACTTGGATTTTCCTCGACTTTATTCATGATGGCATTATTATTCGTCAGCGCTCCGCTCGTGTGACCTAACCTTTACATTTTAATGTCGTCGATAAAATTAGGGAAATTGCGTTTGCCTCATTTTGCACATATTATTGCTAACTTAATAACATAATTTTGGAGTTTATTTATGTGTATGTAAATATTTTTAGTTAAGTATATTTTGGTTTTCTATGCAAATTCCGAAGCACTGTATTATTGAAGGTGGAAATTATTTTTGTTAGTATTATATTTTTCGTTTGTTTTGATAAGAGCAGTGAGCTTTTGTTGAGCAGTGGTAGCCCAGTGCTACCGGCCTCGTCTTACGACTTGTAGTTCGTGGGTTTGGACCCAGGCAGGCGCTTTACTTTGTATTAATTATTTCATCACAACTGCTCTCAAAACAGTGAAGGAAAAAACTTCGAAGACATGTGACATCTACCAACCTGCACTGGGTCCGCGTGGTGGATTACCGCCCACTCTTTCTCGACAGAGAGGAGGCCTGTGTACCAGCAGTGGGAACATTATAGGCTGATGCTTATGCCTTTGATAACGTGAAAAAAATGCCGTATAAAGAAACTAAATTATGATATTTTTTCAGGTTTTCCCTCATTATCTGCATCATCATCTGCCTGGCCTTCTTCCGACTTTGTGGCATGGGGTCGGCTTCCAATCTAACCGGATCCAGCTAAATACCAGTATTTTATATGGAGCGACTGCCTATCTGACCTTCACAACCCAGTTACTAAGTAACACGATACCTCTTGGTAAGACTTTCGGGCTTCTGACGACCCGTAACAACTGTCAAAGATCTACAAATGACAGCCGGGACCAACAGCTTAACGAGCTTTCCGAGGCACGGAGGAGTTAATGTATGTAAAGATGTCACCCATCCACGGACCAACCGCGGCAAGCTTAGCTTAACCTTATCAATTGACCCGTGCGGCTGTTATTACTTAGCCAGAAGCCCCTCCCCCCGTTGAATTATCCCAACTCAGCTACAGCTTGCTTCAGGTTAAAAAAAACATGAATGACAAAAGTTGGCAACGTCGTAAATAGCTGTCAAATATTTACCTGTTTTAATTAATTTGGCAATATTACTGTATGGAATTAAGAAATGTGGCTAACTAGGGAACTAAAAATAATTAATATCGTAACACCGAATATTTAGTTTTAGATGTAAAAAAAGTATTTGGAAACTTTTCAAATGTCTTTTTTTACAACTAAAACGGTTACAACATCAAATTCAGTGTTCTATTTGCAGTTTTAGTTCACTAGTTACCCACATTCCTTATTTCCATACAGTAATATTGCCAAAATAATCAAAACAGCAAAATATTTGACATCTATTTGCGACGTTGCCCACTTTCAGAATAAACGCTCTTAACATTTAAAAACTTAATGTTCAAAGCACCATAAAATAAAGAAATTAATGTCTAGTAATAATTTTATGCACAGTTAAGCACAATGCAGCTCAAAGTTATCGCAACAATGAGTAATATTGTTGGAAACTTTTAGACAAGTAGTTAAGCTTGAAGCTGCATTTAATATTGAATTATTATTTCCGTACTTCATCTTTATCCTGGTTATAAAGACTTGTTAATGAACTTCGCTTGAAGTTAAAAATTCCTTTACCAATCTCGCGTCTTTAGCGAAGTATTTTAAGTAGTTACATAGTCAGATAATTTTTAGAACTTAAGATGGATGAACGAACGAACAAATGAACGTAACCGAAGCAAAAAGAGTATGTAAGGATCGTAGCAGGTGGCGTTCTGAAGTTCCTGCTAAAACCCATGGGAAGAAGACGTGAATTTTTGTATGTTTAAAAGTAAAATCACGATGATGATAACAATATTTGTAGAACAGAAAAACTACTTAGTTATAGCCCACGTTCGCACGGACGTAAAAATATCGCGGCGGGATTATGTCGCGCACTGGATTTTCAAATCTCGATGTTGAGCCGAGCGTCAAAAAACATGGTGTAGTATTTTCAAATCTAGACGCTAAGCAGAGCATTGAAAATACAATGTGCAAAAAAAAATCACCGTGGGAAAAATCGCTGCATACTTGGGCTTACTGCTGAAAAATAACAGGTTTCTCGTAATAATCTAGTAAAGTAACCTCTCAGGGATTAGAGGCGTGATTTTATTTAGGTACATAATGTAAATTCACTATTAATGATTTACTAATATTTTGTAACAATATAATTTAAAAGAGTGTCCATGGAGATTCTTGAAAGTCAAAGTCAAATAATTTATTTCAATTAGGCATATAAAAAGCATTTTTGAAAAAATTGAATTGATACTAGTCGCCCCTTCCAAAAAGTAGTTTTCGTACGGAGATGAATGGGCAAGAAACTCCACCGTTACTCTTTTAAAATGTTTCGTTCGCATTTTGTGGAAGTAATTTGAATAGAATGAGTTTCTAAAGGTTAAGTTATAATAGGCTTGGGTCTAAGCCAGAATCCATCGGACTGGTAAAAAAAAGACGTAGGTTTAAAAATGTAATATACTGGCTGCACCGCGGTTTCATCCGCATAAGTGTCGATCCCGTGGGAATATCGGGATAAAAAGTATCCTATGTCCTAACCCAGGTCATGGTCTACTCATGTCCCAAATTTCATCCAAACAAAATAACTTTCGCATATTATTAGTTAGGATTCTAGTTCTGCATAAAAACAGTAATTTGCTATGCATAGGGGCAAGTACAGGTTAGTAACACGATTTTTGTACAAGCACTAAATTATGTTGAAGTGTACGCACTATTCACATTGCATGATTTTTGTCAAGTGCCGGAGTTTCCCTACGATAACAGCCAGATGTTACATTCTGTAACATTCCCAGTGGCCTGAAAATGCGCTACATAAGTTTACATACCTACGTAGATAATGACGTCATAATGTATGACGTCACTGTAACCACGCTCGTTAATGTATGGCGGGGTAATGTTAAACGTGGTTTATGTACAAAGTTATATTTAATTTCTTGGTGCAATATTGAAGGGAATTTCGTAAAATTATATGATCGACAGTTCGGAACAGTTTATGGCAGACTTTTATTTTGTTCCGTTATGTAAGTTTAGTAGGACAGTAGTGGTGGCCCAGTGATAATAGCGCGACTTACGAGTTGTAAGGTCATAGGTTCGAACCCAGACAGGCGCTTTACTTTGTGTAAATTATTTCATCACCACTGCTCTCAAAACGGTGAAGGAAAACATCGTGAGGAAACCGGCATGTCCTAGAACCAAAAATTCGAAGACATGTGACATCTACCAACCCGCACTGGGCCCGCGTGGTGGATTGCGGCCCACTCCCTCTCATCGAGAGGAGTTCTGTGTCCCAGCAGTGGGAACATTGGCTGTAAGTTTCAGACTTTTCAGGGATGCTTCCCGATAATGTAGGAAAGGCATCATTTTTAGTAACCCTTATAGTTTCGCCATGTCCGTCTGTCTGTCTGTCTGTCTGTCCGCGGTCTAGCTCCAAGACTGTTAGTACTAGAAAGTTGTAATTTGGCATAGGTATGCATATTAATTATGCCGACAAGTTGGTAAAATAAAATTTTGAAAAATATTTTTTTTAGGGTACCTCCTCTACACGTAAAGTGGGGATGTTTTTTTTTTCTATCCCTTTGTGTGGGGTATTGGTTTTAGATATGTGAAAAAATTCACGGCAGTAGCTCATATAACGAATTTAAAAGGAAAACTATTACAGCTGATTTGGCTTTACAAGTTAACGAGTAATAATTGACCAATTTAGATGTGCGGTTGTAAAAACATGTTCTCCCATACATTCCGTATGAAAGATTTTTTTTCAACTATAAAGTTTATTCTTGGGATAAATTCATCCCAAATACGGAATTCTACATTGTGCGTGGTCCGACATGCACTTGGCCGGTTTTTACTAAGTATAGGTAGTTTAAAAACGACGACTATTAGAGAAGTTTGGCAGGAAAAGATATGTTGTGTTGACCCTCAATAAATTTGTATATGGGCAGGAAAATGTCGTTTAAAATTTTTTGAGTTTTTCAAGAATGAGCAATTAACTGGGACGAGCAATGTTTGCTCAGACATACTTATTACTGTATGTTGAAGTCGAACGTCTGAGACCTGTGGTGTGGAGGAGCCTAGCACCTATGAACAATTCTTGACTTCCAAAAAGAAAGTAATGCGGAATGTTTAATTCCCTTAAGAAACATTCTAAAACATACCGAAAATCTTTTAAAATAAGTGCATAACATTACCTAGTGTAACATTTGCTACAGTAGTGTTATCTTCCCAAAAAATTCAGACAACAAAATTCTAGAAATTCCGAGGTTTTCAAAGGAAAATATTCACAGTTGGCAGCGATACCGTTGTCACAAAGTACACACGACTACACATCAAGCTATACATTCCCAGTTTATGCTGATCTAGCATTGTATAGGATTTCCGTACAATGCGAGGTCAACATACTGGTACTGCGATAAGATGTCACAACGGATCTTAGTTCTTATGTACCGGCGACCTTAATCTATACATATGTAATGTTCCAACACCGTTAACTGGGGTTAAAGGTGACACTGCTTCGGTTAAACACGTCATTATGAGAGTTTTTGTTTAAATAAATAAATACTTGAAATCATGAATGAGTTGAGTCGGTAAACGGTACCTTTGGTGGTATTGCTGGAAAGAGAAGAATTATTTATAAATAAAGAAATTGGGTTCTATTGTAACATAATATCGACTTGTGTCACCAGATTAAAAGATTATGGAGTGATACCCGGCAAAGATTAGACAGCTCATAAAGGCAATTTAAGCTGGTATCAGACGCGAGACAGAGTACACACGACACGAACAAAATTACATAGGAATGAATGTTCATCTGGTCCTAACATTAAATTTTTCGGTAGGTGAGTAAAAAATCCAACATCGTTGGATCGGTTCACTAATGAATTCATTTCCAGTTCCGTACCCGAAGTGTACCAAACGGAACCCTATTAATATGCCTCCGCTGTTCGTCTGTCCGCCTGTCTGTCAGCGGGTTGTATCTCAGGAACCGTAAATGGTAGCCGGTTGAAATAAATATTAAAGGTACTTTAAATACTGATTATGAAAAAAAATTAAAATCTTACCCAGGCATGTGGGCTATCACTATCTAGAACTCATTAAGTACAATATGAATATAATTTTTATTTGTTTTTATTTTCAAAAATGAAGAAATAGGGGTTGTAAAAGTTGTCGGTTTTAGACCATTCTTGTACGAGCTTTATCGCAACATCTAAACAAGTTAAGAATTTGAAATTTCTGTAAATTATGTACCAAATACCGTGTTTAATAAAAAAATAAAAAAACACCGATTCGTAAGGCGTTTGTTTAAATATGGGCGATTTTCTGCAACTTATAAAAATTACTTTCTAATTCACAGTATCAATACAAAACATAAATATTTGAGATTTTTTAAATTTTTTATGAAAATTATACTTCATTTAGTATTTTCATTAAACAGAACTAAAAAACAGGTCAAGTTTAAGTCGGAATCGCATACAAAGGGTTCTGTACCACCGTACAAAATTGAACACTACATATTTTTAGGGTTCCTACAGTAAAATAAAGTTAAAAATTAAAGAGTTCAACTCGCATTTAACCGATTTTTCACTTTTGATTTAGTTTATGTTCAGATTATATCACTTCGAGTGAATGAAAAAAAAAAACCAAAAAGTGAAGCGTGTGATATATAAAGTAAGCGTGTGATAGACCAAGAGTTGTGACCACCTTTCTCGAACCTCCTCGTAACCATAGCAGTATGACAGAGCAGTTATTAGAAGACAATAATAACGTTTTTTTACAACATTTTACCAAGAATTTAAATTGCGTCACCATACAAAAAATACCAATTTACCAAATTGTCAGAATACCAACACACTTTTTTTTGGTTATCTCAATTTTCGTCGTAGTTATGGCGAAGACGTGTGAGTATACACACGGCTGCACAGCAAGCTATACATTTCCATTATCCTATACAATACGAGATCAGCAGAAACTGGAAATGTATAGCTTGATGTGTAGGGGTGTGTACGTGTGTGTGTTGTGTTTCGTGTAGTTACTTTAAATTACTCCTTGAGCACCTCGTGGCTATGTAACAGCCGTACTGGTTGATCCATCTGGTTAATTATCTACGCTTGCCGGGGTTGTTCCGTAGATGGGTGACCATGACCATCTTTACCGAGAATCCGCCGTCCTTCGGAAAGCACGTTAAACCGTTGGTCCCGGATGTCATTCGTGAACCTTTGACAGTCGTTACGGGTTGTCAGAAGCCGGAAAGTCTGACAACCAGTCTTACCAAGGCGTATCGTATTACCCAGTTACTGGAAGTCAGACAGTCAGTTGTTGTGGAAGTCAGACTGGCAATAATTATGCGCTGGGTACGCGCCAGCCCCAACAGAATCCTGAAAACTATAGCTGATAGGTGGGACAGCCCCATACTGGGACATTGGATACGCCTACATGCCACTGCGGCGTATTAATGTATAGCTTGTGTTTTTTAGGGTTCCGTACCTCAAAAGGAAAAAACGGAACCCTTATAGGATCACTCGTGTGTCTGTCTGTCTGTCTGTCTGTCTGTCTGTCTGTCTGTCTGTCTGTCCGTCTGTCACAGCCAATTTACTCCGAATCTAATGGACCGATTAAGTTGAAATTTGGTACATATATGTATTTCTGTGACCCAAACACGAATGTGTAACGTAAATAATTTAATTTTGAATATAGGTGTCACTTTTAGGACGCAAACAAGAAAATTAAAAAAAAAAGTTTTGCTAACAGTACCGTGTGACATATCAAATGAAAGGGCTTGTTGCGAGGATCTTAAATATATTTTTTATATAATTTTAAAATAAATACTTTTAAAGATATTTAATAAATTCAATGAAAATTGACCATTCCCCCCCCCTTATCTCCGAAACTACTGGACCAAAAATTTTGAAAAAAATACATAGTATGGCTCTTTACTCATAGATTACAGGAAAACCTATAAGAAGTCTATGGTCTTAAAAAAAAACAACCGACTTCCAAAAAAAAAAACACTACAAAGTGAAAAATAACTTTAATTTCGGAAGTCGGTGTCTTGGGTTTTGTGTTTTCGTTTTTTGCCACCGACTTCCGAAATTAAAGTTATTTTTCACTTTGTAGTGTTTTTTTTTTTGGAAGTCGGTTGTTTTTTTTTGTAAAAAGTTTTTATTTTTCACTTTTTAGTTGTGGTACCTACCCCACACACATTCGAATACCACTACCTGCTACCAGTGACAGGAACTTATCATATCATCTACATATTAAGTGGGAAAAAAATACGTATTTTGTAGCTAACTCAAAAACTACCCAAGCAAAGTTAATAAAATTGATATGGGACCAATTTGGGAGCATACCCTTTCAAACAAAAAAAGAATTTTCAAAATCGGTCCACAAATGACGGAGAAATCGGTGGACATACATAAAAAAAAAAAAAAAAAAAAAAAAAAACAAACATACGCGTCGAACATATAACCTCCTCCTTTTTGGAAGTCGGTTAAAAAAAAAAAAAAAAAAAAAAAAAAAACAAACATACGCGTCGAACATATAACCTCCTCCTTTTTGGAAGTCGGTTAAAAATAACATGGTAAATCTCTCAATATTGTGCGTACAAACTTACATTTCGTCGCTCGGCATCCAAAAGGCCCATCTCTCTAGCTACTATAATATCAAAATATCAAAAGTGTTTGACCGTCTGCTTAATACACAAATAAATAAAACTGTAAATGTTCATGACAACCAATTCGGGTTTCGGCGTGGTTTGTCAACAGAAAGTGCAGTGTTGTGCCTTAAGCATACTATCACATACTTACTATACACAGCGTGGGACGCTGATTTATGCTAGGTTCATCGATTTATTCAAGGTTTCTGATCTGGTTGCTTATGACGTATTGTGGAGAAAGATGGAGAAGGATAGGTTGCCAACGGAGCTTATAAACATCTTTAAATAGTGATATGGTAACCAGATCAATAGTGTACGATGGGCTGGAACTTTTTCCAAGCCATACAGGTTTTAATGCGGGGTGAGGCAGGATTGGTGAGCTCAGCGGCACCAGAGTGGGTTGCTATATAGATGGTATTTGTGTAAATAATATTAGCTATGCAGATGATATGGTGCTTCTGAGCGCGTCAATCTGTGGTCTCAGAAAGTAATTGGTCGCCAAATGTGAGCAGTATGCCAAAACACATGGTTTGATGGGAGATCATGGTCTTTGAGGCTGGGGGCAGACCGGGTTATGTACCACCTGTATTACTCAATGGGACTCCACTACAAAGAGTATTTACGTTTAAATATCTTGGTTGGTATATATTGACCCCTGACCTCAATGACGGACTCGATATTGAGCGGGAGCGAAGGGCGTTGTCGGTAAGGGCAAACATGCTGGCTCGCAGGTTTGCACGCTGCTCACTTAAAAAGCCAAAATGACTCTGTTTCGAGCTTATTGTACAACGTTTTACACGTGCAGCCTGTGGGCTAGATATATCCAAAGGTCGTGCAACGCCCTTCGTGTCCAATACAATAACGCTTTCAGGGTATTGGTGGGGCTGCCCCGTTTTTGTAGCGCATCGGGAATATTCGCGGACACACATATTACTTGCTTTTACGCAACGATGCGAATGAGGTGTGCATCCCTGGTACGCAGAGTACGGGCCAGCTCCAACAATATCGCTAGCAGTCTGGATTGCATGTACATCAATCACTGCAGTGCCATCTCCCATGGGGTGAAATAAATTTAAACTAGATTACGTGGGGCACTCAGAAAGTTTTGTGATACTAGAAAAAAATATACTACAGGTTATAATTTTTTTTATTATATCTTTTGAAAGAACTCTCCATTGGCGTCTATACACAGTTTTATACGTCTAAACAAATTTTCATAACACATTTTCCAGTCCGCATCAGACACTTCTCCGATCTCCTTCTCAAATGCACCCAGTGCATCTTCAGGTGATGAAAACCGTTTTACTTTGAGTTGATTTTTTATTTTGGGGATCAAGAAAAAGTCGCACGGAGCCAAATCGGGACTGTAAGGAGGATGACCTATAAATTTGACCGGTGTGCTGTCCAGAAAGTCCCTTGTTTTGAGCGCCGAGTGAGCCAGCGCGTTGTCGTGGTGAAGCAGTAGCCCACGGAGGCCAGTGTTCGGTCGCTTGCTGCTTGCAGTAGTAAAAACTTCTGGAAAACATTTGGTAACATACCATTCAGCATTGATGCTTCTTTGATTTCGTCAGGGTACTGACACCAGAAAACCTGGTAGAAAAAAAAAAACATGCAATCAACATTTTGCCTGCACTTCTGGCTCGCTTCACTTTGGCAGGCGTTGGTTCATTTTGAAACAGCCACACGGTCGACTTAATTTCTGGCTCATATTGAAAAATCCAAGATTCATCACCCGTAATGATATCTTAAACGCGCCGAGACGAGCCTGCTACCAATTTTGCTATCATGTCTCGACACCATTCTACCCGAACCTCCTTCTGACCCTGCGTTAGATTTTACGGTACCAGCGTGAAACTATCTTCCATAACCGAAGATGCCTGTGTAGAATTTCATGCACAATTCCCGATCCAATCGGCAGTATACACCGTGAAATTTTAATCACAGTTTTGCTAGAACAAACTTTATTCAAACCTTGGTCTTCTACCATTCTACAGAATCCAATAAAAAAAAACATAAATTGGTTTTTGAAAAAACACAAAAAGACAAAGTTTAAAATGTCAAAATTATCTACTGCTTACTAAATTTCGTTTATGGAGGTACATTTCTCTGTAGACAATGCTGTGTCCCATACGTGGTGTCTGTGTTGTAGGGAGTA
Organism: Agrochola litura; assembly: GCA_949152395.1. Classification (NCBI taxonomy): domain Eukaryota; kingdom Metazoa; phylum Arthropoda; class Insecta; order Lepidoptera; family Noctuidae; genus Agrochola; species Agrochola litura. The sequence continues at coordinate 19,693,146 of OX424508.1, read as the reverse complement.
ACGATAATCTTGACATTTTAAACTTTGCTTTTTTTGTGTTTTTTCAAAAACCAATTATGTTTTTTTTTTTATTGGATGCTGTAGAATGGTAGTGGACTATGGTCTGAACAACGTTTGTTCTAGCAAAACTGTGATTCAAATTTCACGGTGTATGCTGAACCTCTTCATATGTAATTCGCCTATTCTCTTGAATTAAATTTTTCACAGCCAGCACTTTTTGTTATGTAACAACCGTCATAGGGCGGCCACTTCTTTCATTGTCTGCCAAAATTACTAGACCACCCATAAATTCGTTGAACCAGCGAAAAACAGTCGCTTTAGAAGGGCTTTTTTCTATGAACACCATTCGAAGTCTTTCAAACGATTCTTCTGGTTTTAGTCGACATTTGAAATCGTACAAAATCATCGCGCGAAAATGTTCTCGTTATAAATCCAGTTTTCAGTAAGACAGAGTATTTTGATTTTGCTCGTAAAAAAATGTGGAGGGAATTTCGAATTTGGAATGTTATGTTTTTTTGTAATAAATAGTCATCGTTTTAATTGACATCAAAACCAGCCAGTATTCTATAGACAAAAACTGTTAGTCGCAAAACTTTCTAAGTGACCTCGTAAAATAAGTTAACATAGTTCATAAGTTTACTAACGCAATGAGTCCTTGTTACTTGAATAAAGAAAAATATCTGGATGATAATTCTTTTTTGAACGACGTTTTCTAAAAATGAAACCTAGCTAGATCGATTTTTCGCTCCTGAAACCCTCTGCATACTATATTTAATAAAAATTCTTGGAGCCGTTTCCGAGATTCAGATTATATATACATAGGTATATACAAGAATTGCTCGTTTATAGGTATTATTATTGTATTAATACCGCGAATGTGAAATTTTTTACGAAAATCTGATTTTTGTTTTATTTCATTCTACACGTTCAAATAAGTGACCATGCAATTTAAAAAAAAATGTAAAAATGTCACATTCGCGGTATTGGATGCCGAGCGACGATTTGCAGTTGGAATGTATGGGAGAACATGTTTTTCAACTACAATGTTAAGTTTGTTCTTGGGATAAATAAATTCATCTCAACTACGGAACCCTTCATTGTGCGTAGTCCGACACGCACTTGGCCGGTTTTTTTTTTTTTTGGTTGATTTATTTACTAACACTAGTTTCTAAGTCGTGTGTATAGTATACTAACCAAATGGACTACATTTGTGGGACTGAAATAAAAGATTTTAATTTAATTTAATAAAATACTGGTATTCAGCTGCATCCGGGTAGACTAGAAGCCGACCCCAACATAGTTGGGTTGCTAGGCAGATTGACTTTAAATTACACCTTATGTGCAACTATAATCTTCTTTCTGATACCGGTAATTTGCTACATCTACCAAAATGTAATTAAGTATTATATTATGAAGGCCATGTCAATAACCTAAGCCATAAACAACACAATCATGGCTATAAGGGCTCTCGATCGATGGTGATGTGGAACAAATTACTGTTCGCGCCAAATTGTCGCCTTGTAAGGAAGTGGCCACAGTGATACGCACACGCGTTTTCAAAGTATTTGGTTTGTCAAAAAAGTTGCTAGATATTGGAGATATTGGTGTTTCGAGCTGATTTACAGAGTGGGTAATCCGTGTGAATAAACTATCTAGAAATGAAATGAAATTGTTTATTCTGTAAATAGGATTTCAGAATCACTTTTACACGTCATTTAAAATTAAATAACATTAACCTAGATGAGTTCAGCGTTTCCTATCTGATTACTCTGAGAAGTAAGGCCGAAACAAACTCAGAGGTCGCAGTCTCTTTTAAAGTCCAGACATAATCTTGGTCAGGCCATATGAGGACCATGTAGATTAGTGTCTGAAATGATCTTTTGAGGAAAGAACCCAACAGATTTTAGTGGACCTGTCCAGTCAGTACAAGCATTTGTCAGTAATTGTTGAGCCCAACTCAGAACTTAAGGAGCTCAACTTTAGCAAACAACAGAGATTTAAGATTATGCGAGATTCTTGAATGTCCTGTATTTTTTAAAAGCACATCAGACAGATTTTCCGAGGACTCGATATAAAACGAAATCACAAAATACTACGCCTTTTTTTCTTAATTATAACCCAATTAAAGCTTTAAATGTCAGCATGTTAAGTAACATAAGAAGCTTGGCAACTTTTCGGTATCGTAAATCCTCGAAAATTATGTGGAAATTAATAGATTGCTACTGGGTTATTGTATAGCAATTTCCGGTAAATAACAATACGGTATCATTCCAAGTTTTGTTTGTCCAAATAGAGCAGAACAAATTGCTTATTATTCTTCTTTATTCTAGTTGTAGCGTTCTTGTTTTATTTGGTGTACAAAAAAGTGTTTCATGTATATTAATAACAAAGCTGTAGCGTTTGTTTTTTTCTTTGTTTGTTTAAATCTCAGGAACTACAAGTCGGTTTTGAAAAAATATTTTTGGATTTGATAGCCCACGATGTTAAACAACGTTACGACCCTTAGAAACCAAGCAAAAATTTTAAAAAGTCAAAAATATTTCCCATTATTTGTTTAATAAGTATATTCGTGTATTTATTTGTTCTTACATTTATATATATTTAGGTATATTATAAACATTTTTTTGATAGGTATCTATATATATATATAATATCCTTATACTTAAATAAACATTTATTCCACAATATTCGATATTGACACGACTTGGACTGCCTCGTTGGTCTAGTGGTCGCAAGCGCTACTGCTGAGCATGAGGTCCTGGGTTCGATTCCCGGGTCGGGCAAAGTGTTATTGGGTTTTTCTATCTGAAATTTCTCAGTAGCAGCTCGGAGTCTGGATTTGTGCCCGGTTGATGGCAATAGGCTCGCCCCCTATTACATGGGACTTAAACATAACTGGCGAAATGTGGGTGTACCTGCTACAGGGACACCTCTGCCCAACCCTTCGGGGAAACAAGGCGTGATGTTATGTTATGTTATGTTATTCGATATTGCACCTACCACTGTTTGTCTCTGCATCACCCAAAGGTGGACTGGTAGAAAATGCCACAGGCATTTATGTGCTTTAAATATTATATAAATAAACGATAACGAAGTTATAGAGCGGGCGGGCGATTCGATGCGACGCCGACGGGTGGGACGAGGGAACAAGAAATTTCACGCGGACAAAGTCACGAGCAGATGCTAGTCTATGTAATAAAAATAAAATGCTACACAGTACACATAACATCACGCCTTGATTCCCCGAAGGGTTGGGCAAATGAAATGCTGTTCGTTGGTAAGCGCATTACTTGAGAACGGCTTGACCAATCTGGCTATAATTTTGTTATAAAATGTTCGAAATAGTCCGAATCAGGTTCTTACGGATAGAAAAATTGGAAAAAATGCCGGGAAAATTGGTGCATTTTCTATGAATTATTTAAATTTGGACAGGACACTTATTAATATTATAAAGAGATAAAATTTGTTTGTTTGTAACTTTGTATGTAGGGGGTAATCTCCGAAACTATCAGTTTTTTTTTTTTGCATGTGGTAGCCCAATTCTTGAGGAACGATAAAGGCTCACGAAAGAAGTCGCGAGTAGAAGTGAGTAATAAATATATAAAGAATTTCCGTAGATAAACGATGACAGTTATATTGTTACCCGCACGTTTAGAAGCACAAATGGGTCAATGAAAGCGCTCGATTGATGGGATACTAGAACAACTATAATTACTGTGCAAATTGTTGTCGCCTTGTGTTACCAATTTACAGCTTCAGCCGTAGTTTAAACTTTAGAGTAACAAACTAATATCACTTTAAAACTGTTTAGGTACACGTTTTTGTTGAGTATAAAGTAGCTATGTTATGTTTTTGTATGCAGTTTCTTATACAATACCTATACAGGGTGGGGATTTAGTCACCTGCATCCTTCAAGGGGGTGATTTTACCCGTCATACTAAACAAAATTCGCTATTAAAAACTTTTTACACATATATGGAAATAGTCTGTCTACGGTTTAATAGAAATTGTTTTTTTCTTCTACAAATCGGGTATGAGTGTCATAGCGAAACTTGTTTATTATGGCGGGTAGAATCGCCCCCTTGACGGATGTAGGTGACTAAAGCGAGACACTGTATAATAAATCATGAGGAAGTTCACGATGTTGTGTTGCATTCGTTTTTTTATGGCCTACCTACCTACTGTCGAATTACAATCTAAACCCTTGTTGTTGAGAACAAAAACAATTGATTTAAATACTTGATTATGATACGTATTACATCAATTGAGAAGTTACGAGTTAAAAGTGACCAACGTTTTCGTTTATCGTGAGGAAACCGGCATGTCCTAGAACCGAAAATTCGAAGACATGTGACATCTACCAACCCGCATTGGGCCCGCGTGGTAGATTACGGCCCACTCCCTCTCACAGAGAGGAGGCCTGCGTCCCAGCAGTGGGAACATTTATAGGCTGATGATGATGATAATGAACGTTTTCGTAAGGTGATTGGACATACTCAGATGATACTGGCAATTTGGATGTAGCCTGAAGCCGAATTTACATTACGAAACTATGTAGTTGCGCAAACTTAGTTATTATTTGCGCGACTAGTTTCGGAATGTAAATTCGGCTTAATCCTTACCAGTTATATAAATTTGAAAGTAACTGTCTGTCTGTCTGTCTCCTCACAACTTAACGGCTGAATGGCAGACTATGACCTGGGTTAGGACATAGGATACTTTTTATTTGATTTCATGAACTTTTCAAAACACTTTATATTCCTGCTATTTATTACTGAACAGTGCACTCAAAATCAATCTGCCTAGCCGTTTCCCAACCATGTTGGGGTCGGCTTCTAGCTAATCAGATGCAGCTCAATATCAGTATTTTACATGGAGCGACCGCCAATCTGACCTCCACAACCCAGTAACTGGGTAATACGATACCCCTTGGTTAAGACTGGTTGTCAGACTTTCGGACTTCCAACGAACCGTAACGACTGTCAAAGATCCACGAATGACAGGCGGGACTAACGGTTTAACGTGCTTTCCGGGGCACGGAAGAGTCTCGTTATGTAAAAATGGTCACCCATCCACGGATCAACCCCGGCAAGCGTAATTTAACCTGATGGATCGATCCGTGCGGCTGGTATTACTTAGCCACGAGCTCCTAGTACTGAATAGTGCACTATTTTACTAAACTATAATACCGATGAGACCAAGCTTATACTCATTAAACAATAGCTCTTTAAGTGTTTTTTTAGGTTATGATTATATTTCTCAGTATTCCCGTTAGATGAGGTATTACTAATACTACCACTGTAATTTAGAGACCATAAGGAACAAATCAACATCCGTTTCATTAATAGACGTCACAATTTTTGTTGGGCCTAATCGCCGAACAAAAAAAACTATCTCCTTTGAAAGTAATTCTGTCTGACACCTTTTTAGATTCCGATGAAAGGCACACTGACAGACTTTAACATGGGTTGGGACATAGGATACTTTTTATGCCATGTATGTTTCCGTGATATAATTTCCAACTTCTACGCGGTCGATGCCGGGTCGCAAAAGCTAGTGTTAATTAAATTCAACTTCTCAAACAAAACATTCAACAGTAAAGCTATTTTCATGAACTAAGTAGGCACTCTATATTTTAACAATGTTCGTGTAAATAAGTACACTGGATTTACAAACGTCGCCTGAAAAGTTTTCAGTTGGCTCGTTACAATTTTGTACTTTCATTAGAAATTTAGGAACATAATTTCAAACTGGTGTTTGGTATTAGCAGTTCTGTTATCTAGCGGTGTTTAGGCGACCAAGTACCTGTGAAGAGTTGAATTTTAACTCTGGCGAGTACGAAACGCTTTTTTTTTTTTTGGTTCTACAGAATACTAAATGGCAAAAAGAAATGAATAAATTGTGTGGAAGATGATATTGCTAGAAAGGTAAATACTGAGATTCTGGCTGCTAAATGTCATCTTTAACTTCTATACTAATAAAATAATTGAACAGTTTAAACGCGCTAATCTCTGGAACTACCAGCCGGATTTGAAAAATTCTTTTTTATTCGATAGCTGAATTCTTGAGGAAGGTAGGCTATGATGACCCTTAGGAGCCGAGCAAAAATAAAAAAGTCAGAGATAACGCAAAGCGAAAACGATGTATTAGCGCGAGCGGGCGATGCGATGTGACGCGGTGGGTTGGGGAAATATGAAAATGCGGACGAAGTCGCGAGCAGAAGCTAGGGATAAAGATAGAATGTTGCACCGACAGCAAACAATAATGCCAACATAAAAAAGACAACAATTGCCCAAAAACTACGATTTGGACTTGGCTAGTTTTTTTTAGGTAGTGATATTCGAATTTTTGTGGAGTAGGTACCGCAACTAAAAAGTGTTTTTTTTTTTAAAGAAGCGACTTCCAAAATAAAAATCAACTAAGTCAAAAATAACTTTCGGAAATCGGTGGCATAAAACGAAAATTCAAAACGAAAATTCAAACTTCCGAAATTAAAGTAATTTTTCAATTTGTAGGTAGTGTTTATTTTGGAAGTGGGTGCTTTTTTCTTTTGTAAAATTTTTAATGTGTAAATTGTAATAATCGCAGTAAATTATAGCTATTTTCGTAACGGAATCTGGGTATAAATAGTTTCGTTTGTTTATGATTGATGTCCGTTCTTTGAAGCGTCGTCGTGAAATTAAACTGGCTGTGAACTCATGTATAAAGGCCGGCGGAAAAAACAAAATGCGTTTTATGATTATGAAATGCGCACATTGCGCACTGTTATGAAATTATTACAGAGTATTTTTGTACAAGCCATTATTATATTCTGGCGCAAAGACTTCTAATAATAAATTCTACTTAGTAATGAACGTCATAGCAATAAAGTACTAAAAATACCACGTCAATATGTTGTTATGTTAATTCTTTTTGTGATTAATTGTTAAGTATAATTATGTTCTGTTATTAAAGGTTAATCAGGAAATACGTAATTAAAATCTTTTTTATATTTCTTTCAGAAGAGTAAAATAGATTTCGTTAGTGTCCATTTTACTGGCCATTGATCTTGCGGTGATGGTTAGTGACGCAGAACGTTCAATGGCCACATGATATTCGGGATATTATTGAAAAAACCGGTCAAGAGCGAGTAAATTTAGATTTTCGCGAAAACTTGTTAGTACTTGGGTGTATCCCATCTGGCCCGGTGACTTGGCCCGGCACCGGGCCACATGGGACAAAAAAGTTTTAACTGGCCCGGTGATATGTTTACCGGGCCAGATGACACAAATCAAGTGCCATCGTCCCCGGAAAGGGGAGAAAAGAGGATACGCCTCGTAATTTGTGAAATACTAACTATATGCATCTATGAAAGGGATTATATAATATGATTATAGGATATGAATGGTAGGTTAGGTTAGGTTAGAACTGTGACCACACACCGCACGAGCCGAGCGAGCGAAGCGAGCGGTGCCGCGGTAGCGGCCGGCGAGTGCCAGAAACCATTTAGGCAAGTTTATCCCACTGCTACCGGCCGCACCTAGTTTTAGCCGGCTAAAACTAGGTGTAGCCGCACTTCGGGTTTTAGCCGTAACATATCGACCACACAAGAATTACGTTTGCCTGACAACTTTTCAGCAAATGTTTCAGCAGTTTGATTTATAAGTTCAATCCCTTTCATAGATGCATATAGTTAGTATTTCACAAATTACGAGGCGTATCCTCTTTTCTCCCCTTTCCGGGGACGATGGCACTTGATTTGTGTCATCTGGCCCGGTAAACATATCACCGGGCCAGTTAAAACTTTTTTGTCCCATGTGGCCCGGTGCCGGGCCAAGTCACCGGGCCAGATGGGATACACTCCTAAAATTTTCCCTATAGGTTTTGGGTCGAAAACCTATATGGTAGTTCCCGTTGACCTAGAATCACGAAATTTGTCGAAAAGCAAGGTCTTACAGCACAAATAAAGGGAAAATTCCGAAAAATAAAAAAAGTTGAAAATTAAGGTAAATATTGGTACTTATAAGTTTTCGCGAAAATCAAAATTTGCCCATATCTTTTTATCGTGTTGACCCAGGAACTTGATTTTTATACACCTATAGACTTCAGTATTTGGTATAAATTTCAATTTGCTAGGTCCACCCGTTCCTGAGAAAATTGGTGGTGACACAAAGACAGACGGACAAGAGAGTGATCTTACAAGGGTTCCGATTTTACCTTTTGAGGTACGGAACCTTAAAAACAACGATTTTCAGCTTTTTTTTTACTAAAACATGGCATTATGATTTACGGAATAGAATATAATATTTATGTATCATAAATAATTAAGAATTAAAAAAAAGGGTGTGCGGTAAAGAGTTAATGTTTTCAACGTTTTTGTTAATTTTTTTTAATGTTTTTATTACTTTCAACTGAAGATGAATATTATTGAAGAATGTTTAAAAGCTAGTTTTTATGATAATTGCCATAGAATTAGATGCTGCTCAGGCTAATTGCAATTCACGAAGTTCCCTAACAAAGACTTGACCCATGCCAGAGCTGAAATGCACATTTACTTAAATCTACGTAAAATTAATACATAACATAACATCACGCCTTGTTTCCCCGAAGGGTTGGGCAGAGGTGTACCTGTAGTAGGTACACCCACATTTCGCCAGTTATGTTTAAGTCCCATGTAATAGGGGGCGAGCCTATTGCCATCAACCGGGCGCAAATCCAGACTCCGGGCGTAAAATTAATATTCAACATAATAAGTTACACAGAAGCTTGCTGTTACTTACTGTTACTGCTGCCCCATTTAGTTATCATAACGAGTTTGAGCATTCTGTTTTCAAGTATTAATTAACAAAATAAATTATACTTTGAGATTATGAAAATTTATAATACTGTTCCTTGGTTTGAACCAATGCGCGGAGCTTGTCAAAAACTACGTTCAACAATATGTTTTTGAATACATACACTTTTGTTTTTTAGCTATTGTGTGTGTGTTTTGAAGGTTAATTGTGAAAACCGTATAAGCAAAATTTGATCTGATATAATGCTGTAAGCTGTCCTTATCTGTCACAGTCATTTATCAGAGTTTAGAAGAGTCATAATGTTTTGGTAAAACTTGAGTGTTTTCATTGCCCGCTCTCGCGCCCGCTACCGCCTCCACCATATTACAGCCTCTCACCGCGGGTACAATCAGTAATGGCTCTGCAAATAATGTGTTCGAACATGTCAATAACGCCATCGCGTGATTTGCTGTGATACTAAACATACAATATTAATGTGTTTATTTGTTAGAAATTGATGTCAATTATAGATCGATAATGGTTCAGTTAATAAACGACGTTTTTAGGAAGTAATAAGGCCTTGATGACCTTGAAAATAGATTGGCAAGTCATGAAAACAAAAGATAAACAGTGGGTGATCACACACTCACTAGACTTTACTTTAACTTTGAGAAGGTCTCACACCAGTGCTAGTACGGAACCCGTTTTAAGAATATGTCTCACTTCCTTTCCTGCACTCACTCGGTACATACACAACCATCTGCACCTTCCAAGATTTAAACGAAGCCAATGATCGACTTCTCAGGTCAATTGACACGGAAAAATGAAAAAGAAGGGCTGAGTTCTAGCAGTGGAAAGATTATGGCTGATTAGTAGCAAACCGATGGAAATGGGTAGAGGTTCTACCACAGAGGTGTCTGACTATCGAATGAAAACATGCAAGTTTATACCCAGTTGTTGTATGAATGGACTCATTCTTGGCACAAGCTTGGCTAGGTTGAAGGAAATGTTTATAATGTGCAACTTAGACACACTATTTTGCCCACAGACTATTCTAATTACTAATGAATCTATTCAGTTTTTGAATAGTTTCCAACAACATTTTCCTGGCCATAACCGTTTTATGATATTGCAAACCTTGACAATGGCAGTCTGTAGGCAAATAGCACAAAAGACACGTTTTGAGTTCTGTTTATTGTACAAAGTTCTTACTGCTAGTTCAGACTGTAGGTATTCTATAAGGGACTGTAGGTATTCTATAGGGGACTGTAGGTATTTTACCCGCCAAGTAAAACACTTTGTCTCTTAGGGTTCCGTACCTCAAAAGGAAAAAAACGGAACCCTTACAGGATCACTTCGTTGTCCCTCTGTCCGTCTGTCTGTCAGTCTGTCGAGACCCATTTTCTCTGGAACGCGTGGGAGTACCAAGTTGGCCTACTGGAATATGTCTAGAAGCATCATAAGATGGCGCCAATTACGCAATCGGGACTTGCGTCTCATCTCAGTGTATTTGCGCTTTCTTATAATACTGTGTATTTATTTAAAGCGAAGTTCAAAGAACAAACATACGTGATAGCACTGATTGCAGTCCATAGAAATCATAGCTTCGGAGTCCTAATTAGCTGTCGCAAAAGTACACAGATAACCTACAGAAGCGTTTTTGTTATACTTAATAAGAGTTAATTGAATTAACATGAGCGGAAAATTAATAGTAAATATTGAGGGGTAAAATAAATATAGTTTATAATGAAGGTAGGATTGTCAGAATCTAACGAGCAGGTCGACAGCTTTTCTGAAAGAAATCCTCGAATGCTTTTGAGCGATTTGCCGATGCGTTTGCAAGTTTATAGGGAAAAGTCGTCGGTACTTTTAATTTAACCTGCACCAGAGAAACGGGTTTTCTACGGGTTATGTCGACGGAAGAATAGACAAAATGACTGATTTTTTCAATCAATCAATCTTTATTTGTGAACACAGGTATTACAATAAAGGTCTTATGTATACATTTTAGTCGAGCTCTATGTCCTACCAATGAAATTGGTGTACAAATATATTAAGTTTTTAGCAATAATTCTGAATTTATACAATACAAAGTCACGTTCGAGTAAACAATGTCGACAAAACCCGTTTCTATTGTGGTCATGCTAAGCATGCTGTAAATCTGTTAGCAGTAGGTATTGCTTGTTGGCATTGCTTGTTAAATATTTCTGAAAATGTGTTGTACCACTTAATCAGACCTAACCCTGAAGATATTTTGTTATTCAAAACATCAATAAACCAAGCATTGGTTTGGATAAGTCTCAATTTTAATCAACAGGATCTTAATTCGATAACCAGTGGAGCTTTTACCAAAGATAAAAAATATGGGTCCTTTTGAAACTCGAAGGGTTATGGTGTGGGCTTAGTAATGGCGTATTTATTCATGAATTTAGTGCTGAATAAATAATTGCAATACCATTTATACTAATCGTGGAAAGGTTGCGTAATATGGAGACACATAATGTTGCTGCGAAAGCATTAATTAATTATTAATTCAAATTCTCACCACTTCAGTGGTAAGAATTTGAATTAAATGCTTCTCTTTTTATATAATGTGTCTATGAAATATGTCCGATAAGGAACCATTTATTCTGGATTTTTCACGTAGACCTCAGAAAACTGTAAGTTTTACCGCGTTTGGAGTAGAATATGTCAATTTGTTGCTAGATAGATCAAAATTGAAAATATTGAAAATAGATAAAATTTTCAAACTTTTATTGCTTGAATACGAGGCTTTTGGCTACGTTATATGTGTGTGTGTTTTTTTTTGTGTAATGTGCGTTTTGTTTGTGCAGTATAAACAATTTTAATTTCTTTCTATATTTAAAATATTTTTAGGATGGACATAATAAAGAGTATTCTATTCCTCAAAATAGGGTCACTATTTGAGGTAGCAGCACCTCAGCAGTTTTAAGGTAGTAAAAAGGTTTGGTTAAAAGTAAATAATATTTATCACAACATAAAAGTACAGTAACTAATTGGTAGGTAACAAATTTAGCATAGAATCGGAACTGTAAGAAAGTATTAGCAAAAATTCCGGTACGAAATTCGATTGGCAAAAATAACTGGCAACATTATCGTTTACAGGGCACACTAGTAATTGTCCCCTGACCCTTATTGGTTAAGAGGGTTACCAGCAAAAAATGCTGAACTATATTTTTTTCTCATCCTGAAAATCTAATTTGATTCCCAGCTCGATTTAATGAAGTGTCATGAGGGTTAGATATTAATTTGAAATAGCACGGAAAGCTCGTTACACCGTTGGTCCCAGCTGTCACTTTTGAATCTTTGACAGTCGTACCGGGTCATCAGAAACCAACAAGTCTGACAACCAGTCGTATCAAGGAGTATCGTATTATTTAGTTACTGTGTTGTGGAGGTCAGATAGGCAGTCGCTTCATGTAAAATACTGGTATTCAGCTGTTGAGAAAAGGCTAGGTAGATGATGATTAAAATAAAAAGAGAGACTGCCTTGTTGGTATAATGAGTGCTGAGCGTAGCAGTTCTGGTTTCGATTCTCGGGTTGAGTATTGTATTGTTTATCAGGCTGCTGCCACAACTCCACGTTCAAGCGCGTATTTTACGAATGGGTGGGAAAATTGATCATTCGAATCACCCCACCTGTGTTATTGAGTTTTTACGGGAAATTCTCTGTAGCAGTGGAAGTTTGTATTTGTGCTGACTGGGTTACTGGCATAAGATTGGACCCCTATAGGTTACATAAGTAGGTATATAATTGGCCAAATGTGGCCAATTGCTATACATATATAACTCTGTCTACTTTTTTGAAATATAAGCGTGAAATTATTTTACTTTCCTAAAAACAGATAGAAAGGCGAACTTGATATATCATTGTGCGGACTTCGTAAGTCAAATATAAATAAAAATAGAAATCGTTCAAAGGTCACTTACGGTAAGGACAAGCGTTTAATTAAACTCAAAATTAGGGAAGATACATACACAGTTTTGTGAGGTCAAACAAAGCGATGACCGGTCTGAAATTTCATGTAGGTAAGTAAAATAAAGGCCAGCTTCATTTTAATGAAGCAGACTACAAATGTTTATACATGTACAGTGTGGGATAAAGCGTTGGATTTTTTACGTATAGCGAATAAAAACAAAATAATGAAATAAAATATTTCTATACGGAAAAAATAAAAACCGGCCAAGTGCGTGTCAGACCACGCACAATGAAGTTGGGATGAATTTATCCCAAAAACAAACTTAACTTTGTAGTTGAAAAACATGTTCTCCCATTATGGGAAAACATGTTTTTGCAACTGCAAATATAAGTTGGTCGATTATTACTCATTAACTTGTAGAGCCTACTTAGCTGTGATAGTTTTCTTTTAATTTCGTTATATAAAATACTGCTGTGATTTTTTTCACACATCCAGAAGCAACCATTTAGCTGGCAGGGGGGGGGACACTTGACTCTAACAAAAATTAGCACTTTAAAGCTTAATATTTCGCAAACGGATCCCTGAATCCAAAAATGGTTTTCACACACTCACAATGTTTTTGAAGGACCTTTCCAATGATACTTTCCACACTATGGAATAGAAAAAAAAAGCATCGCCACTTTACGTGTAGGGGAGGTAAAATGTATTTCGTAATTTTATTTTACCACTTTTTCAGCATAATTAACCATGCCACCCATGCCAAATTACAGTTTTTTTGTACTAAGTATCTCGGAGCTAGACCGCGGACAGACAGACAGACAGACAGACGGACATGACGAAACTATAAGGGTTCCTTATTTACTACGGAACCCTAAAAATGTTCATGTTGGCGATATTTTGGCCTTTCATTGTACAAGTGCTATGCTTGTGAGCGAAATAATTCGTGATATAAGTTTTGTAAGTATAGATTTTTTTTTTTACGTATACCATTTACTGTGCAGTTAAATCATTTCCGAAAATAAAATAATGCTATTTTCTTCTTTAAGCCCAGAAACGCACGAGTGATTTATTTTCGCGCACTGTATTTTCAACGTATTAAGCCGAGCATTCAGAATCCAACAGAGCGCATCCCAGTGCGTCAAGAAAACACACTTGGATTTTTAACTCTCGGCCTAAAGGAGAGCGTTGAAAGTCCAGTGCGGGAAAAAAAATCGCCGCAATAAAAATGCGTCTGTGCGAATCTGGGGTTAATTGCTGACAAAGTCCAATCTGTTTACTATTAAAAGAAGTGTGCAAACACTTAGAATTTTTACGACAAACTTAAACGATGGTTATAAATCTTATGAGTTTACATAAGGCATAAATCTCTCGTTAATGCATTTAAGTACTTGTAGATTTATTGTGTACTTATACTTTTTTTGGGTAAGTGACGCAGGTGATTGATATGATCCACCTGGTAATAACGTCATTACATTGAGATAGGGTTAAAGTTCAAAATTTTATGATTGTCTTGTCAGTAATTCTACGAGCATACTTAATATTATTATAAGTTTATAACGTAAAGTAGGACGCCCCCGGGCTAGGTGGAGCGTCGATTCTTCGTAGTCTGGCTGCTAGCAGCTGGCTGTGATGGCCATTGGAGTGGCCTATGTCCAGCGGTGGGCTGCTATGTATTATGCTGATAACGATAATGATTTATGACGACACATACCTCTGCTGATTATAACAGCAAAATAATGCTAACAGGAAAAATGTGGGTATACCTATTGTATTGTATAAGTCCGCAACTCTACGTCCATACGTTTATTTTATTTTATGAATGGCATCTCGCAGGTCAACCTAGGAGGTTGTCGGCTGCTTCCGGACCTTCCTGTGGGGTGCCTCAATAAATTAAGTCCTCCAGCCAGGGCATAACTCTTAAAACTAAGCGACTACACGCTAAGGGCACCCCCTGTGGGGTACGGACCTCGGCTTAGGGCGTCGCTGGGAGAGGACAGCAAGGGCCAGGCTGGATCGGATTATTATTTTCGCCAGTATGAATTCACCGAAGGAGTTTCTAGAATAATTCAAGATTCAATTTTGATCGCCATCTGCCTGACTTTTACCAACTATGTTGGGGTCGGTTTCCAGTCTAAGGGGCCGTTCAAGTATTACGTAAGCAGATTTATTACAATTATTTACCCCCTCCTCCCCCTTATCAGCAAAAGTAAGCAAAGCTCTTACCCCCAAACCTTACGTAAATATTGGTATATGAATTTTTCTTTTAATGTAATTATTCTGTTTTTTTTTATTGATTCATGAGCAATAAATTGACGGAAGAAATTTAGGTAAGTGAATAGCACGCGGTAATTCCCCTACTCGGTTCTAAGCGAGTACCTAAACGTATTCATTATTTGTAGGAATCCCCGAATATGCGTTTCGTTTTCAAGCATAGACAATGTGTGGGTTGCAATATGTGTAAAAAAGTAAATAATTACTGCTGACGTAATCGCCATGTAGACCCCCCATGTCATCAAAAATAAGCAAATCATACACCCCCCGCCCCCCTATAGTGCTTACGTAATACTTGAACGGTCCCTAACCAGATGCAGCTGAATATCAGTATTGTACATACATAAAGCGACTGCGTATTTAGCCTCCACAACCCAGATACTCGGTAATACTATACCCCTTGGTAAGACTGGTTGTCAGACTTTCGAGCTTCTGACTAACCGTACTTCTGACAAAGATCTATAAATTATAGCCGGGTCTCAATATGTAAGTAATGGATGGTCAGCCATCTACGGACCGACCTTGGCAAGCGTAGCTTAACCTTCGATTGACCCGGGCGGCTGTTATTATTAATCCACGAGCCCCTCGTGAATTCTTTTTTAATAATGCTTTAATATTAAAAACATTTCCTAGAAGTTTCATAAAACAGAGGTCAACGAGAAAATTCAAATCAAACAAAAATTCTGGAACTCCAAACTTTCATAATATAAAGTACTTATGTACCGTGCTATTGTTATACCAATTTATTGAAGTTGAAAGTATTTACCTACTTACTTTTGATAAATATGGACCTATACATAATTAAATGTTCAGCGAACTTATTTCAGGAAAGTTGTGTAGAATGTTACTAGGGACACTTTGAAACTCTTCAATAAATTAATATTAAATTCATAAATATATACCTTAGTCAGTATTTTCAAGTGGAACTTTGACAGTCGTTACGGGTCGTCAGAAACCCGAAAGTTTGACAACCAGTATTACCAAGAGGTATCGTATTACCCAGTAACTGGGTTGTGGAGGTCAGATAGGCAGTCGCTCCATGTAAAATACTGGTATTTAGCTGCATTCGGGTAGGCTGGAAGCCGACCCCAACGTAGTTGGGAAAATCATTCAATTCATCCGCATAAGTCTCGATCCTTTGAGAATATCGGAATAAAAACTATTCTATGTCCTAATCCAGGCCATGGTCTGCTCATGTGCGAAATTTCATCCAAATTAGTTCAGCCATTTTAGCGTGAAAGCGTAACAAACAAAAAAACTCACTTTCGCATTTTTAATATTACAGTATGAAAAGTATGAAATGGTAATAACACGGAAAATTATTGATGTAGTGTGTCAATTTGATAAACAAAACATTTTCGTGCATGTACACACGGCTACACATCAAGCTATAAATTTCCAGTATAAGCTGACCTCGCATTGTACGGAAATCCTATACAATGCGAGATCAGTATAAAAAGGAAATGTATACCTTGATGTGTAGCCGTGTGTACAACTAACAACGGAAAACTGTATCTATGACAGACAATGTACATTCTGCTCTTCCTAAGATCAAAAGCTGTGACGTCACTGTCACAATGTTATTACTTTCTCACAGGTAACGTTCAGGATATAACCTCAGGGTTTCCTGGTGACCCTTGTCCGTATAACTGACATTTTATACCGGATATACTCCAGTATA
Source organism: Agrochola litura (assembly GCA_949152395.1). Classification (NCBI taxonomy): domain Eukaryota; kingdom Metazoa; phylum Arthropoda; class Insecta; order Lepidoptera; family Noctuidae; genus Agrochola; species Agrochola litura. Next base: position 19,676,500 of record OX424508.1, on the reverse strand, counting down.
AAAGCCACTATATTCTATTAGTTTATTTTTCCCTGCGGCATCGGTCACATGAATAAGTTATAAACAAAACGTGTGTTCCTTTGATATTTCAATAGAAACTCTTACATGATTTACTTGGATCTTGCTTCTGGGTAACGTAAAATATGCCTATTCTATTAAACGAGCAATATTTGTACATATATAGGTATATTTGTAATCACGTTCTCGATAACGGCTCTAACGATTTCGATGAAAGTTGCAATGTTTCATCATATCGATCTAGCTAGGTCTCATATCTGGGAAAATTCGTTTTCACCCAAGCAAAGCTCGGTCGCCCAAAGTTTAGAACGAGATGGCTATCTTAAGATAATGACATGACAGCATAGAATTAGTAAGTACCTACTATTATGGCAACATGGAATTAGTATGAACTTTCCTGTACTATTAAATGAGCATTTTCTATTTTCACCAGAGCAGAGCTCTGTCGGCCAGGTACTGTAAACTAATATGAAATGGCATGTATTTAATCAAACCTCTAATACATACCATTTCGAGCTCCTAAAAATATTATTAACAATATAGTAAAATAAAATGATGGTAAAAATCTTTAAAAACATTGATTTAAAATTACTTAAAAAATATATTTGACATCCTCGCAAGAAGCTTTTCATTTGATATGTCACACGGTACTGTTTGCAAAACTTTTGTTTTTAATTTTCTTATTTGCCCCCATATTCAAAATTCATTTATTTACGTTACACGTCCGTGTTTCGGTCACAGAAATACATATGTGTACCAAATTTCAACTTATTTGGTCCATTCGTTTCGGAGAAAATTGGCTGTGACAGACGGACAGACAGACAGATTAAAACGAGTGATCCTATAAAGGGGTCGTTTTTTCCTTTTGAGGTACGGATCCCTAAAAAGTGTCAATCATTAGAAGAACAATAAGTTTTAGAGGATCATTTCCCATTTAAAAATACTATAAAGATTCATTACGTCCAAAGAGTAATTACGTCAGACGCACAATGGGATATATTTTAAAAAAATATTATGAGAAGAAGAAAAAGTAGTCATCAAATAAAAATTCAATTCTAAACAAAAAAAAAAACATTTATTTCAGATGAAGTCCATATACTCAAGTCCAAATACTGTTAGTAACACAAAAAAACTTATAAAACCATTCTTAGTACATACAAAAACAAAGCCACAGGAAGAAATAAAAATAAAAATCACAAAGTGGCACCGCACAGGAGTGCCGGTTTATGTCAATCCCTGGACGCGTCTACCCGCAGTGTGTAGTTTTATCCAGTGCCGCCACATCGACGAATCCCAGAGGCCCACAAACACGCTCAGAAGGCTGTTCGGCGTACAAGTTTACGAATGATGGTATGAAAACCATTCACGCTTTTCACCGCAAACATTATGCTGAAGCGTTGCAGCGGCGCGGCAGCCCGAACAGTACCCTGAACGCGTTATTGTACAAAAAAATAAAAACCATTACCAGAATACTTATTATGATATAAACGCAAATAAGCGCTCTTCCTCCTCTCCCCTACTATGTGGTGCCCGACAGGGTTCATAATAATTGTTTCATAAATTTTAAGCCTACCTCAGACCAATTAAAAAACCAAGACAGCGCTGCGAACAATACAGTGAAGCATGCCAAAACTACACCTCCACTCTGTGCATAAACGCTCACACGCACAGTTTTACAACCATTTACAATGACACTACAATCAAACTACACCTCACTAAGTGCACACATGCTTACGAAACCGGCTTCACCTCACTGTTGACAGCGCTGTCTTGTTTTCTTATTTGGTCTGAGAAGCCTACCAACTATTTTATCAACAATATGGAATGCAATTAAGAATTGAGAATGGGAAGTCAATCCCGCTTTCATTTTGTCTGCTAGCTAATATTTCAAGTTTCAACACGGGGCGTGAGCTATCCTCATAAAACTTATACTACAAGGCTAAATTAAACTAAATGGAGATAAAAGAAACATATTTTTTTTCAAGTAACTACATACTTAGCTGATTACGGGGTCAACGGCCGTTGGAAGTATACTTACTTGAAACTATGAGTTTGGGAATATGTTTTTAAATTGGGAGTGCCTTCGCTGCCGGTGCCGGCTCCCGAATTGGCTGCCGGCGCAAACGGAAAAAGGGTTTGACAATTTGGTATATTGGAGTAGATAGGCGGAGCAAATAAAAAAAAAACATGTAATAAAGCTTAATTTTTTTCCAGTATTATATTTCCATAATCAATGATTTCCATATTCCAGTAATCAAGTACTAAGTACTCGGAACCAAACTAGTTAGATTAGGTAAAATATTTTTACTCGCAAAAAAAGTTGAGGTTAGGTTAGAACTGTGACCCTCTACGCACAAGCCGAGCGAGCGTAGCGAGCGGTGCCGTGGCAGCGGCCGGCGAGTGCCAAAAACGACTAGAATATTAAGAAAAAAGAACTTTAGTTAGGGCACTAGTTAGAGTTCTGAATACTGGAAGGGTTTTCATAAACGCCGCGCCGGCGGTGTCCTCAGAGCATGCCGGCAGTAATGTCATGCCGGTTCCCAATGACGTTATTTTTGTGAGCCGGTGCCGGCAGCTAAGGCACTCCCTTTTATATTTGGCTATGTCGCAAAGAGATGTCAAATATTTCGCAATTTTGATTAATTTCGCAAAATTACTGTATGGAAATATGAAATATGGCTAACCAGTGAACTAAAATATTACTAATGAATAGCAATTATAACACTGAAGACAGTAGGTATGTGTGCATTCATTGTGTGTGAAACATGTTTACAGCAACCCAAAACAATGTTACAAATGTTTTGTTTACCCTGAATACTAGGCTTTATTCGCCTGCCATAACATCTGATGTCATAACTCATTGTGATAATAAACAGACTAGAGGAAACGTGTCGGAAAAGATATTAAATTACCTACCTCTGGAAAAAATCTGACAACAATCCAGTGATGCGTAGTGATAGAATTAAGATTTGTACCTAAACAACAAAAAATTACGTGATTTATAAACGAGAATCAAGTTCTTGATAACAAGAGTGCAGATGACAAAGATGTATCAAAGATTGATCGAGATAATATCCGTTGATGTCGCAAGAATGGAATGATAACGTTTGGTGAATCACTATCGACAATCGGAAACAATGTTGGGAATTACGGAATGTTGACAAATATACCATCTTACACAAGGTAGGTAAAAACTATCCTCGAAAAACTTGTCGTATCGGACTCCAAAAACTCTCATCTGTTGAGTCACAGAAAGATCTAGGTGTTATTATGTTCCACGACCTAAAGGGGGAAGCTCACATTATCCAGTATTGTAAAAAGAACAAATTCGAAATTTTACATCATCCGCAAGGCATTCAAGTGCCTGACGCCTAAGACCTCTCTTGGAATATGCTAATGTCATCTGGGATCCATATTTCAAAAAAGACATTACTCTACTTGATAATGTACAAAGAAGGGCAACCAAGATGGTTCACACCATACGTAATCTACCTTACGAACAGCGCCTCAAAGACCTTGGCCTTATCATACTAGAACAGCGTAGACAAAGGGGTAGGCTCATTGAGACGTACAAAATACTAACAGAACACTATGAAGTGCCCAGCCTTCAAGACCTTTACACTCTGAATGCCAACAAACATAAGCTTGGGCATTCCCTAAAGTTATGGGAAAATTCATCAAAGAAAAAGTCTTTGAAGCAATTTTAACTAACCGAATTGTAACAGCACGGAATAGGCTCCCGGAGAATGTTGTGACGGCTCCCTAACTGAACTGATTCAAGAATCGACTGAACAGATTAAACATCTACAAGCTATTTGATACACACGCATCAGTTAATTAGCTCCTAGTGTGTCTAACTAAATAATAATAAATACATTATCTAATGAAACACGTTTCTTACGCACATCTCATAAATCAGTGTATATTGGAAAACTTATTACAAAGTCGCTTATGAAAGAAAAACTGTACCTACACTTATTAATATTTCTGCCTGTGTCCCTGCAGTGGGACCTTTCAAGGTTGATTATGCTATGCTATCACAGTTTTCAGTTCTGAATAAGTACCTACCCACGTGTAATAGGAATACAATATATCTACATATAGACAAATTCTATTTTACGTGCTCCTTCTAGAGTTTTTTCCTCAAAAACTCAATAACACTTTTGGAATTTCGAACAAAGGTTATATTACTTCGACAGTCGTGCATATGCTTCTCTTTGAAAGCAGTCCCTTTCCAGTTTATGTGGCTAAAACACGGCAGTATATACGCGTACTGTTTCTCCATTTACTTACTATACATACTCTGTAACGGTAACCGATTTCTTTTATATAGGTTATCAGTATCTCGGGGCCAAGTAAACCATCGTAATGGACACTCAGATTACAAGGGAAACAATTCGTGTAATTTTACGTAGGTGTCAGTGAAGCTACCATGTATGAAGGGTTCGTTTGGGTATGGTGAAGCTAATTGGGTCAAGTTTAATTTTAGCATTTGTAATGTCATTTTTGTAATAGGACATGAAAATACCTTCTATGATTCCTGAAACGTTTTTCACTTTAAAGAATCGTTGTTTTAAAAAACCGGGATCAAAAGTATTATGAGTACTTTTGCTAACTTTTTTCGAAATGTATAAATGAAATTAAGAAACGTCAAATCCTAAACCAGGCATTTATAGAGTGCTGACAGAAGTGAAAACTTTAACAAGATCGCCTTGGTGGAAGAAAAATACTTGTATAGAACATTCATTGGTCCGTAACCTTATCTAAATAAAGAACACAATCGCGTTTACAAACATGAGGTGTCGTAACGGTGTCGCGACTTCAATTGTTTTTTCCCATCTCAAAAATGCCCAACGCGCCTAAAAAAGTTTTCATTTAAAAAAAATTGTTTAATATATGTAGAAGTTCCCAGTAGAAGTTTCTTGTTTAAAGTATTTTACTATTCTTGGGTCAGTCATATCAAATTAACTCACAAACGACACACTATCTTCGAACTAAATCACCCATGAAATTGTCATAATTATTATTATGAGTACAAGTGCGATAACCCTTGCATATGTGATAGTCTATCCATTAAAATCGCGTGAGTGTAGCATACCTACGTGTATATGTGGATATATACAGACGCTTAATGTTCTGAAGTGCTCTGTATCGAACATTCAAAGGCACGTGTTTGATCTATTCATAGTTCAGAGTTCAGACCTTTTCCGTGCAGAAGAATTGAGCATTTCTAGCGGAAAATAGACAAAGGGATTACATATAGGGGTTATGCAGCAGAAATACTTGCAAGTAAGGAGTAAGTATTTTTGCTGCATATCGGCCACGAATTCTGGTTTAATCTGTTAAGATTATACCAGTTTCGTGGCCGGTCTCTCTTGATGATCCACCAAAGAGTATTGATACAACAAATGTACCTAAGTAAATTGTTTTTCTGTATAATGTAGCAGTTTGTCATTCTGCAAAAAAAAAAAAAACTTCAACTGGAAGACCTTTGATTCTCAACAACCTCACTCAAAGAACAAATGTAAGTACCTCATTATTACCATTTCCTTTCAACAACAATAATTTCTGATTGCAGATGCTTTTCACAGCTTTGTCGAGAGGAGCTATGGAAGCCATTGCATAGTGTTCGACAGTGCAAGCACTGTGGATAGTTTAAGGACGAGTTGAGAGTTGAGAAGGTTTGCACACATCTTTGTGGAGTACACTTGACATCTAGAGGTACTTCACTCGTCGCTACTTTGAAACAGAGATTTTAAAGAAGGTTGAAATGTAAATAGAAGTTATAGAGAGGATATGAATCTGTTTTTATTTAAGACTATCTTCCACCAGCAGCTTCGGCCGCGTGATATCTTTATACATTATAACCTATGTTACTTAGTGATAATATGGCATTCTATTGGTGAATGAATTTTTTAAACCGGTTCTTTAGTTTATTGAGTTTATTCATTACAAACAAAAATACACATCTTTTATCTTCATGATATTAGTGGTAAAATATTAGTAAAGGTGGTTAAGAATTAAGATATAAAACACAATGTGTGAGAAAGCTGGAGTAACACGTAGGTTATGACTTTCAGAGTATTATTTATTTAGGATATTTGTGTATAAAACTTTTTACAAAAAAAAAAAACAATCGACTTCCAAAAAATGAAATTAAAGTTATTTTTCACTTTGTAATGTTTTGGAAGTCGGTTGTTTTTTTTTTTGTAAAAAGTTTTTATTTTTCACTTTTTAGTTGTGGTACCTACCCACACAAATTCGAAAACCTGCTATGTAAATAACACTGACAGGACCTTATCATATCATCCACATACTAAGTGGGAAAAGTACGTATTATTGAAGATAACTCAAAAACTATCTAAACAAAGTTAATAAAATTTATATGGGACCATTTCGAGAGCATACCCTTTCAAACAAAAAAAGAATTTTCAAAATCGGTCCACAATTGACGGAGAAATCGGTGGACATACATAAAAAAAAAACATATACCCTCCTCCTTTTTGGAAGTCGGTTAAAAAGATGTACGCAATACATTACATATAATTAAAGGGCAACATTGGGTATTAAGTAGGTGTACTCCTTCACTTATATGAGACCACAGCATGCGCAACAAAGTTAAAACATTAATAATAGGAAAAATTTGGAAAATAAAATTAACTTTTAAAGGACATAAAAAAATTAAGAAAATATGACATTTAGAGATAATATTAAATTAAATCTTATTATAAGTATTTATAAAGTGTAGTGTATATAAGTATATGTGTATTATAAAGTACTCTGAGGTTACGACAGTCGGACTGGACCGATCATTGAGGCGATTTTTGGGGGAAGCCTATGTACAGCTGTGGACGACTTTTGGATGAACTAACGATGATAAATCTACTGAATGTTATAGAAAACTGGTATCTAAAGACATAATGAGTAACATGTTTATGGCCTGTTTTTTAACCGACTTCCAAAAAGGAGGAGGTTATATGTTCGACGCGTATGTTTGTTTTTTTTTTTTTTTTTTTTTTTTTTTTTTTTTTTTTTTTTATGTATGTCCACCGATTTCTCCGTCATTTGTGGACCGATTTTGAAAATTCTTTTTTTGTTTGAAAGGGTATGCTCCCAAATTGGTCCCATATAAATTTTATTAACTTTGCTTGGGTAGTTTTTGAGTTAGCTACAAAATACTTAGTTTTTTCGCACTTAGTATGTAGATGATATGATAAGTTCCTGTCACTGGTAGCAGGTAGTGGTATTTGAATGTGTGTGGGGTAAGTATCACAACTAAAAAGTGAAAAATAAAAACTTTTTGCAAAAAAAAACAACCGACCTCCAAAAAAAAAAAACTACAAAGTGAAAAATAACTTTAATTTCGGAAGTCGGTGGCAAAAAACGAAAACACAAAACCCAAGACACCGACTTCCGAAATTAAAGTTATTTTTCACTTTGTAGTTTTTTTTTTTTGGAGGTCGGTTGTTTTTTTTTGCAAAAAGTTTTAATCTCATAACATTTCACTGTTTTTAAAACAACTGTTAACCGCTTATCTAATCAGCATTAGAATGATACTCGTACTACAATGTGATAAACTAGATCTAACTGAAATACACCATAAACAAAATGTTGTTACAGAAATGAATCGCCAAAAGTTATGCGGACGAAGAAAAATGCGCATAAATTAACTTAAGAAGAAAACTCAAGCATTGAGTTTGAGTTTTTGTAACTTTCACAATTTGTACAAAATATTGGACTTTCGATGTTTTTTCTACTTAAAGATTCTGAGAACCTGAGAAAGCAAGGTATATCTGTAAAGGAGTTCATAATTGTTATACATAGGTAGGTACTTCAAAAGTGGAGATATACGTCACGACCCTCTTTGACAAGGATGCACTCAACCCGTTTGAGTATGTGCAAACGAAATGTCTTGTTTTTTTTGGGAATGTTTTCTCGCAGGTCAACCTAGGAGGCTGTCGGCTGCTTAGCCGGACTTTCCTGTAGGTGCCTTAATAAACTAAGCCCTCCAGCCAGGGCATAAAACTTATAAACTTCACGCTAAGGGCACTCCCTATGGGGTACGGACCTCGGCTTAGGGCGTCGCTGGGGGAGTACAGCAAGGAACAGGCTGGACCGGATTAACGAGATGTCTTGTAATGAAGGTAATACATTGGTTCCTCTTTGATTGCCTCAGTGTACCTTTGACTTATTGTCTGAGGATTGCACTTTGATTAATAGTTTCCTTTGAAATATCTTGAAAGGAAGAAGCAACAGGCAACCGACGTGGTTCTGTAATCCAAGATTAGCTCAATGTGCGCCTTTTGTGTATCAACAAGACAGATAGATACTAGACAGTATCCGACAGTCAGTTCAGTTCTGTCAGTAGATAGTATTTGTGTACCTACATCATACGCATTATGACTAGGTTCATTGAATCTTTGCACAGGAATTAATAGTAGCCAATGAGAATGAATATTTTTTGTGGTCATCCGTCATAACGTAAATATCCCAAGGGTGTCATTAGAAACCGCTACTATTAAAGCATAACTCCGCAAATGATAAACTTCTAATTCTAACCTAATAAATGAAAAATATACTATGTTCATTTTGTGATGATTGATTTGACACAAGGCTGAATGTCATAACAAAAATCTAAATAAGTTATTTGATTCTTTTAAATACCAAACTAAAACTCTTCTTTGGATTATTTAAGGGATGCAGATGTGATGCAATGCGTAGTTTCCAAATAAATTTTGACTTTGGTGGGTTTTCCCGTTATGTAATGCTAGAGGTTGACAAGTTCTCAACTTCAAATTCTTAATTCAGAAATGGGTTTTAAGTATAGTCAAGTCAATCGCGCTTTAACGTTTTACCTACATCTTATAAAACATATTATCTGATTCATTGGTCTAGTGGTCGCAAGCGCTACTGCTGAGCATGAGGTCCTAGGTTCCATTCCCGGGTTGGGCAATGTGTTATTGGGTTGTTCCATCTGGAATTTTACAGTAGTAGCACGGAGTCTGGATTTGTGCCCGGTTGATGGCATTAGGCTCGCCCCCTATTACGTGGGACTTTAACATAACTGGCGAAATGTGGGTGTACTATAGGTAGGTACTCATCTGCCCCTCCCCTTCGGGGAAAGAAGGCGTGATGTTATAAAAAAAATGTTGCAAGAGATATTTCATTTCGATCGCCATAAACTCAGCAGAGTATAAATAACCCGAAACGAACATAAGTTTGGGACCCGTTTTAATCTGTTTTCCGGAGTTACGACGCTGGTAGTATTTGTACAAATTAGATAGTTTGCAGATAGATATTATACAGTTAAAACATAATTAGGTAGTTGTGCTATTAAAGTTAAACATTTGATCAAATTAAGTTCGTATTTGGAAAATGTAGTTGATCGGAAAGTAGATATTGGTAATTTTGTTACAACAAGTTAATTAAAAAAAAATGTTTTTACTAAAAATGATTACGTATTTGTGCCAAGCACCGATCAGAGAAAATACCATTTCTAATTACTATCTGTACTAACTTACCTACCTACCTACATTATACAAAAACAAAAGTAAAACCAATGTAGACCTTCATGATTTATTCAAAGGGTCAATTTGGTTTGCGGTCAGAATTCAGAGCCTTCTTGAAAAATAAATTGAATTTCAAGCTCATCAACCATTTTTGGTAACCACCTGAACCCTTATAACTTCGTTTATAAAAACTAGAATTGACAGGTAAATGAGTTAATTAAGGCAATTGTTGAAAAAGTTAAATATTGTTGAGCTTAAGTCCCATGGAATAAATAGGGAACAATATAGCCTAATGAAATGAAATGAAATGTAATGGAATGAAATGAAATGAAATTGTTTATTCTGTAAATAGGATATCGAAATCACTTTTACACGTCATATAAAAAAAATACATATTAAAAATTAAGCTAGATGAGTTCCGCGTTTCCTATCTGACTACTCTGAAAAGAAAGGCTGAAACAAACTCAGAGGTCGCAGTATCTTTTAAAGTCCAGACATAATCTTATAATCAGCCAATAATAGCATAATCAGCCTATAATGTTCCCTTTGCTGGGACACAGGCCTCCTCTCCATCGAGAGGGTTGTAATCTACCACGCGGGCCCAGTGCGGGTTGGTAGATGTCTCATGTCTTCGAATTTTTGGTTCTAGGACATGCCAGTTTCCTCACGATATCTTTCACTGTTTTGAGAGTAGTGATGATACAATAAATTATACAAAGTAAAAACCCACGACACGTAAGTCGGCCACCAGTACTCCAAATAGTCCAGATGCTGAGAAACAAAGCAGATGCTAGAAGCACAATTGGTCTGTTAACATAGTGAATACCACCCAATACCCAACTATAAAAAGACCACCGTGTCATAGTAAATGCGGGGAGTATACTTAAAACGATGAGCAAAAATAATGGATATCCAGGTTCTGAATAGATTCCTTGAAGGAGTTTGCTTTGCACCTTTAAAGTCATGCACTTAAGAGTTAGTTTACTACTACTCTTAAGTTCCTGCTGCAATCCGATTCGTGGAACACTGATATTTGCAAATTTGTGCTGCAAAATTGCTGTGCGGTTTCCAAACATCGTGTGGAAACTGGCATGACCTAGCACCAAACATTCGAAGAGATGTGATGGGCTTGTGGCGGCATCTATCTCCCCACATGCAAACTATACATCAAAGACCTGACGTCAAACAAAATCCTGACGTCACACAATCGCGAACACCATTATAACTTCCCCGTAATCAATCGTTGGGCAGTTGCCCACCAGACACGACACCCATTTGGTCGGAGGATCCTCTCATTTCTATAGTGGATGAGTGAACTTTACACCCTGTTCCGTAAAGGCACACGTGGTCGATTATCCCGTGGTTCCAGCAGTGGGACCGTTATTGGTTGGTTATGCATCTACATTGTTCTAATAAAAACGGCCAACACGACAATGGAGATGCTCAGAGCATGGTTAATGCGCAAACATAGATATCCAGCTTCAGGTTGGTTACATCTGGTTTTACGCAGATAACTGCAGAATCACTTTACTGTGAAAATAAGAAATCCATTTGCTTGATAGTACAATCCCTGATAAAAAAGGCTGATGATAACATATTAAGTATTGCGTATTTGTTGAAAAATTCGGTAGTTTTTGTTTGATGTTTTCGTTCAGTGATTATGTGCATGTGATGACGTAAAGGTGTCATGTGTTAAGTCAATTTAAAGCTAGTGATTTCATTTTTATTGTCGTCTATATCTTAATCGCAGGAAAATATTCCGTTTGCCGATAAAAATCTTGAAGTAGGTCATTGGGGATTATTTAACACACAAATCTCATATGCACAGCCAGTAGGCATAAAAATAATAGTAACTGGGCGACCGACCTCTGCCCTGGTGAAAATAGAGAATGCTCATTTAATAGTGTAGGAAAGTTCATACTGATCCATGTATAGTTGGTACCTACTAATTCCATTCGGCCATGTCATTATTCATTATCTTGTTCTAAACTTTGGGCGACCGGGCTCTGCTCGGGTGAAAATACGGAGAAAATATAGGACCTAGCTAGATCGATTTTTCGTCCCCGTAAAACTTTAATCGAAATCGTTAGAGCCAATTTCGAGAACGTGAGTACAAATATAGTATATATATATATACATAAATATTGCTCGTTTAATAGGATGTAGTTCAGATAGGCCCTACCAACTATCATTTTATAAATTGCTCCAATCGCTCAGATACCACGCAAATAGACCCATCAAACATTCTGCTCCAGATATTGCAGAAAATGTTAAATGTGATCTAATTTATCAGTCTGTTATTTCATTGATACCATCTGCTAAGGTCGGTTATAAGAAGATATCGTGTGCTTTTCCTCAACTAAATCGCAAGATTCTGATGTTGTTGACAGTTTGTAATCCTTGTGTCGAAACTTACCATGGACAAGTTCAGACGAGTAACAACAACGATACGAAACGTTTTAGAGCAAGTAAAGTTTTGTTCAGCAAAAAGCGGTGTTACCTAGAAAAATCTAACTTAGGTACAAGTTGTTATTTCACCTACGGGTTATTTTTGGTTCTAGTTATAATGTTTGTCTGGTAACGCTACAGAAAAAATTATAGGATGATCACGATCACTAAAAATCACGAACCTTCAAACTGTTTACTTCTATTATTACACTACAGGGGCAGAACTCATTCCTTGTGCGTGCAAGCAGAAACTTTAATAGGGTATGTGCACAGCATGACTTCGATCCTTTTACAACAAGTGTATCTGTGGCTAGAAAGTGTTTCAGCCTTAACTTTTTCACCTGATGCAAGATATTGCTCAGATTTTGTTAGCCTCAGTAGCCTAACTTTACCATCTATATTAATTGGACCGTCGGTCTAGTGGTCACAAGCGCTACTGCTGAGCATGAGGTCCTGGGTTCGATTCCCGGGTCGGGCAAAGTGTTATTGGGTTTTTCTATCTGGAATTTCTCAGTCGCAGCCCGGAGTCTGGATTTGTGCCCGGTTGATGGCAATAGGCTCGCCCCCTATTACATGGGACTTAATAATATAACTGGCGAAATGTGGATGGTCCCTGGTCAAAATATCTAGTAACACTATTATGTTAAGGCACTTGGACCTGTTCACTACATATTCCATGTAAGCCACAATCTTACTTGATTCGTATTTCGATCTGCAAGTTAGCACAATTCCGGTTGGTTTCATTTGATGGCATTGGTACTTAGGAAATGGGACCTCGAGGTCTAAAGCTAATGTTCCGTGCAGGACAGACTGAATAGAACTGGATGATAAGAAGGTTCTTTCGCTACGAAGAGACCGTAATGTTCGTGAAAAATGTTAGTAAAAATGGCAATGTATTTTTTTTTTATTTCTATATTGAGACTAACGGCTTATAAAAGAATAGTAGAAAACCATACAATAGAGAACTAGTTATTAAGAGGCCGACGACAACTACAGCGCGGTCATTGTCGGATGGCATAGAAAAGAAAAAGAAGCGCGATGACAACTCTGGTAATTTATTTCAAAATAAGAAGCAATTATCTATTTATAAAAAAATCTATTGATTGGACAACAAATTAAAAACCATTACCTACGTTAATATGATATAAACTTAAACTGACAAAAAATCTGAATGTTTGTATGTAAGGTGGTTTTTAATCGTTAATATATAAAAAATTAGAGGTATCTTCGTGATTTTTTTCTATCGTATCGTTTTGTTATGTCTTCAACACACTATCTAACTAGCATAATATCCTGAAGAATGAAGAATACCATTTATATTTTTCTGTTTTTGTTTACTACAGCGGATCTTCAAATTCAAATTAAAAATATTTTATTTCACATAAACCTACATGGGCACTTATGAAACGTCAGAAGCAGGGCACGGTTCCAATTGGTCGTTTCCTATGGAGAAGAGCCGGCAAGAAACTCCACGGTTACTCTTACTTTGAGGCATTATAAAATTTGCGTTTAGCTTCTGGGCGTTTTGGGAATTGAGAAGTTTCGTTACAGTTAGATTTAGATAATTACAATGTCTCTTCAAATTACCAGTCGATGGCATTTTAATTTTGAACTCGAATTTACTTTAATTTAATGTGTTTAAACATAATTTGTTAATTAATTATGTAATATTTAGTTGTGTGAAGTTTTACTGTAGGGTATTATATTTTCATTTTTATCTAAACTCCAATTTAATTAAAATATGAAGTTTTACTAGAATTAAGGTTTATTTAAATGATTAAATAAGTCAATATATAATACCTACGAAAAGTCAAACTAATTTTATTTTGTGTGAAGTTTTACTGTAGGTACGTATTATTTTCATTTTTATCTAAACTCCAATTTAATTAAAATATGAAGTTTTCCAAGTATTCAGTTTTATTTAAATGATTAAATAAGTCAATATATTATACCTACGAAAAGTCAAATTAATTTTATTTTTAAAGTTAGGCAATCCCAATGTATTTAGATTTCAAGTTACGCCTATGAAATTATCAGTCGGCTGTTTCTTAGAAACTGTTTTTTAAGTACAAAATGATAAACAAAATCGCTCCTTTTAGATAAGTCTGGGTACCATCCTTATCTAGATTACTATGAGATTTGGATGTCTGCTGATAGAGCATCACAATTTTTCTATCGTTCTTTGAGAAGATTATAAAACCAGTAATTGCACCTTGATTTTATTTCGTAATTTCAGGTACTTAGACCAATTCTTGATATTACCTTTCAGTGTAAGTATAATATGTAGAAAACCTTTACTACTTATCTATCCAATATTTGAGAATTTCATTTCTTAATACAGTTGGGATTTTAATTTATTTAAATGATTCTGTAAATTATTTCGTGGAACTTTCCTGAAAAATATTCAAATTAAATATATGATCGAGGTGAACGTTAAACTGTCAGTATACATTAAGATTTATTGGCCGTTCCAATAGCAATGATCATTGGCAGAAGATAATTTATGACTGCTGGAAAACGGTATAAGTATAAATAAACTTATGACGCCATCTTTCATAATTTTACGATGTGTATTTTTAGTATTCGACTAAAAAAGGTTGGACAAAAATTTTCACCTGAAAATTCGAACCCTAATGTTTTTTTTAGACGAAAACTCCGACCTTAAAAATTGCTATTAAGTTTAAATTAATTCCAGATATTATTCATGTTGTGATTCACATAAATGGGCAAATTTAAAACAAAACTTTTTAGAACTTACCAATAAGTAGAGCCGATGAAACAAAAACCAAATATTTGTTCACGAAACTTTTTAAACCAAACAGAAAGTCGCACGTAATTAAAAAGTTATTCGAATCACAGATGGGAAAAGTTTTTAAAACAAAGTACTCGAGGTTGTTTTGTAAATTCCCTGTTTCACAAAGTTTTCGCGCGTACGTTCCCGCTAGACGAAGCGTCAAGTCGTCTTCACGCACCAATGTTCAATGTGAGACTGGTGGTACTGTGAGTAACAGTTGCCGTTCGCTGACACAATGATACGTCACGGCACTAGACTGAAAGCCCTATTTTCCCTGTTCCTAACTGGCAAAGGAATTAAAATTATAGGCTCACTAAACAATAACACAGAAACCTTTTTGTTAAAAAAAATCATTTATTATTTATTTCTGGAGTACGAGAAAATTACGCGCAATTTTTTTTTTATTAATTTGAAAATTGGAGTGTATTAAATATATCCCATCTTTTATTTTTAGAGGACCTCATGTCTAAATAATAACAGCTGCACACGGGTCAATCGAAGGTTAAGCTACGTTTGTCGCGGTCGGTTGGTGGATGGGTGGTGTTCAGCTGCATCCGGTTAGACAGCCAACACCAACATAGTTGGGAAAAGGATCAGCAGAATTTTTTTATTTTTTATTTAATAGATTGTAAAAATAATGACAGTACCTATTTCTTTAGTATGGTATCAAAAAGACAATGTCGTAATACCTAATTAGACGAATCTTATCAGTGACTTAAGAAGTATTACTCAATAATACACACGATACCAGTATATTGAATTAATACTGAGATATTGTGAGTAAATACTGGGCAAGTTGTGTTTAATTAGAGATTTTTTGTACATACATATATGTGTAAAAATAGACTTCTAATACTTCTTTAAACAGTTGACGCTGAAAGTATGTATACTTTCTGCGTCAACAACATGTAAATTGTTCATCTTTTTAAATGTTTTGTGTATGTTATGCGACTACTTTTTGACTGTCCGTTAAAACAATGTTATAATTATTTCAATTTTATAATTATTTTCCTTTCCAATATGTATTGTTACGTTCCAATATGTATTGTCCGTTGAAACAATGTTATAATTATTTCAATGTTATAATTATTTAAATTTTATAATTATTTTCCTTTCCAATATGTATTGTTACGTTCCAATATGTATTGTCCGTTGAAACAATGTTATAATTATTTCAATGTTATAATTATTTCAATTTTATAATTATTTTCCTTTCCAATATGTATTGTTACGTTCCAATATGTATTGTCCGTTGAAACAATGTTATAATTATTTCAATGTTATAATTATTTCAATTTTATAATTATTTTCCTTTCCAATATGTATTGTTACGTTCCAATATGTATTGTCCGTTGAAACAATGTTATAATTATTTCAATGTTATAATTATTTCAATGTTATAATTATTTCCTTTCCAATATGTATTGTTACTTCTGTGCTGGGTAGGTAGAGGAAATCGCAGTTTTTTTTTTTGCTAAAAACATAATTTAGGCAGTGTTTATTTTCACCGCTTGTTTATTAATTTTCGGGTATTCGTGACGAAAACCTTTCAAAAGGTCACTGAATTCGACTTTGATGGGTTGTCAATAATGTTTCTGAGCAGACATACTTAACCACAATTTTTGAATAGAAAATTTCTTTAGGCGCCTTGGGCATTTTTGAAACCATTGATTTCACGACACTGTTACGACACCAGCTTTTGACCATTAAAAAGACATCAACGCGTTGATTACCACGGTGCGTGGAGTAAAAGGCATCAACGCGCTCAATACCGCGGAACCGTTTTTTTTTTCAAGTTTTCACTTCTGTCGGCACTCCCGGAATGCTATTGTTTGTTTTTAATGTGATAAACTGCGAAAATATTGATGACTAGCGGTGCCCGTGGCATCGTTCACGTGACTGTATTCTTTTGGCATTTTAAGTTCATTGGAAACGTGACGCTATGACGTCATGTTTCGTGAGAAAATAAATCCTGACCAAATCCTATATTAAATAATAAAGATTAAAAAAATAGTCCAATGCCAGGTGCTTTTTTTTTTCTTAAACCACTAGAGACTGTGAAAGTTGACAGTACTGGCAACATTATTTTTTTGTCTCCACAACGAATAAAAAACCTTTTGTCAAACATGCTTGGAAATTCGAGCATTATTTTGACAACCTTCTTCGAGATAAATCGAAATTGTTGTACTGGTCGAATAAATGCGAGCGCCCGGCCGGAAATGTTTGTATGAAAATCCATATCTATCGTGTTTAGCGGCAGAATAAATTACAATGAAAACTCATATCTGTCTTGTTATTTAAAAATGGAACGAACTTTTTACTTCAACACATGGCAACCAAGGAGGTAACCTATCAAAGATTTTATTTAAATTTCCATTTGGCTTGCAAATAGAGCTGTTTAAAGTAAAGAAGAAACAAATGAACATATTGGCGCGTGAAAAATTATCGTTGTTTGTCATTGACTCTGGAATTTAAAAATTAATTTACTCCCGCGCATTATTTGAGAAAAGTACTATACAAGCCTTGGCTGCAATCAGGCATTGATGGACTCACTTATGTGTGCCTCAGCTTCGCCTCGGCCTATATTTTCACGATCGTCCTTTTGTCCTTGTTGCAAGCCGCGACAGTAATTTATTATTTCAATCCTTTTACACACATGGAACAGTCGCAAAAACATTACCAGCCAGCAACAGCTTTCAAAAGATTAAAAATCATTTCACTCCAAAGTCTTCGCTCCCCACTCGGATTAATTCTCAATTGACTTCGCTCAGCGGGATTATATCGAATCAACAGCATTATATCGAGATATTATGTTCGAATCGATTTTTTCCCTTTTGCCACGAAGTCAGCAGCATTGAGGATAAGCTTGACTTTGTTTGCACTTGGTTAGTCACAGTCATCGTGGTGTTTGGTTATGTACGTAACATATGTAAAAACCGGATAAGGGCGAGTTCTACCGAGTTTTCCTATTAAGTACAAGAGGTTTTCCTATTTCCTAATGTAAATCGAAGAAAAATCCGTCGCAAATCTTGGCAAAACTACCAAGCTTTTTAAATCCTAATCATAAACATATCAGTGCAGTAAAACCGAAATAGAAATGATATTTTAATGATTAGGTAGAGAAGATTTTATACCGGTAACAGAAAAGGGAGGAGGTTATGCATTTGACGAGTTTTTGAAGTGAAAACTTCTTTAGGCACGTTGGGGATTTTTGAGATGGGAAAAGACAATTGAACTCGCGACACCGTTACCGACACCTAATTTTTGTTAACACGATTATGCTCTATATTTATAATACGTTACGGATCAATGTTCTATGCAAGTATTTTTACTTTAAAGGTTTTGGAAGTTTTTTTTTTAATTGTTCAAGTTTTCATTTCTGTCGGCAGTCCCGGAGTGCCACTGTTTTTTTATCACTATTTAGAAGCTTTTCTTTAAGTAGGTTGTTTTTTTACCTTTGGAAATGAAACCAGATCGTGCTTTTCATTCTATAATAAACACAAAACAACGTTAAAACTGTGTTGGGAACATAATCATAATGTTGTTGTATAATATCATAATGTTGTCTGTTCACATTTCATCAATTTAGTTCAAGTCACAAGTCAAATCGGATGAGTAGTAAAACACAAACTAAGTACCAGCAATAGGTTGTGGTTTTTATTCTACAGTTTTTCGTCAAGCTAAAAACCTCTTTAGCGCAGTTAAACTTAAAACAATACGTAAAAAACAATAGTACTTTTTCTTCTTTTTTTCCTGTTCTCGAATAACTAATTGTCTTGGAGATTATTGCAACAGCTTTTCTGTTCTGTCAGTCCTGTCAGTGAAAGATGACCAGTTCCTTACTGAGCGTATTTCGAACTATTTTCTTTCATGACTTTAGCGGGAAAAGAAACAGTTGGTACTAATTATTTTTTCGTTTTGTTTCAGTAAGTACAAGAACATTGTTATACTGCAATCTGGCGTAAATTGGCAGGATAAGAAACAATGTGTGTTCTGGATTTAGGACTGTAATCGTCTGTCGTAAATCGTAAAACGTGCAGGCTTAAGGCCGTATTCTCGGTGGCAGCGAGCAGCGGGCAGTGGGGTGGCGGCGACAGCGGTGTGGAAGCGGCGCGATCAAATGCATAGTTTTAATGGAACTGTTTTCGCTCTCCGCCCACTGTCATCGAGAACAGTTTCATATAAAACTATGCATTTGATCACGCCGCTGTCACCACCCCACCCTGCTGCCCGCTGCCGCCGAGAATAAGACCTAATAAAAGGTTATTTTGAAGTTTTTATAAGGTAGTTATCAGACGCTTCACTTTTTGTTCAGTGGTGCCGATTCTCTTGTCATAAACTAGACTAAAAATCACCAAAATTTAGTGTATTCCTATCAAACGAAGATTTCCTATTCTGAAATAGACTAAAGTGGCACAACTTAACTGTATTTTAGTTTGAGAGCACTAAGATGGCACTGAGATTTTAATTTAGTGAAAATGGCAATTTTGCTATTCTGAATTTGACATTTTTCACCTTAAATTTTGATTGTCTAACTAAATCCTGACTATTTCTAATCGCGATTAAAAACGTGTGGAATAACATTGGTTGTCGTGAACTTTAAATTCACACCAACATCTCGACTTCAGGTACAAAAACAGTACTGTATCTTTTTTTCTTTTGCTTATATCTCAAAAATAATGATTTCGACCCCTTTATAAAACCCATAAATCCCTAAAACTCAACATATTTGTAATCATTTTTCTTATTTTCTGTACAAAAAGTGTACGATTGTCAAATTCGATTTAATTGTGTCAACATTATTTTTAAATTTAGAGAATTTATTTTGCAGAATAGCTTTAAGATTCTCATAGCCAAATGTAAGGAATTTTAGTGATAGTTTAGTTAGTTTAGTTCGGTGTACAAGAGAATTGGCACCATTGTTGACTTTGATTCAGAATCTTTCACTCAAAGTGAAACGTTACTTCATTTCACAATTCCGGGTGAAGCTCGTTTTTACCTTCGGGCTGATCATCACTTACCATCAGGTGATGCAAGCCAGAAGCTTCCCCGTAGAGGATTTAAAAAAATACAGTCACTCGAGTTCAGTGCCTGCATTAGCTTAACAGATACGCCGAAAAAACCCAACACGTAGAAATGTTTGTTTATTTTTCTCTTTTGTTTAAGAGTCTGTCACAACATAATAATTACTTTATTATCAAACTTCTACTGAAAATGTTATTTGGGATATAAGAGCTGGCTAGCCTTGTGAGGGTTATCTGGGGATAACCCTCACAAGGCTAGCCAGCTCTTCTACGAAACGGGTTCAACAGATAACAGATAAGTTCGGGTCTTCAACCTACGACTTTTTACCAATCAACACCCTGATCGCTGAACCATTGTCTCTTATACACGGGCACCCAAGCCATTGACATTTTATACGGTTTTGCAACTTTTATTGTTGAGTTCTTATGAAAATATTTCTTTTGTCACTTTATTGGTTTCTTTTGTTAAAAGGACTTTGGACTTTGTGGTGCATGATTTATCGTTGATAAAAAAAAAAAAAACATTATTCGGTAGTATGAACTTGATTTATTTGCTTAGAATTATCTAGATGTCACTTGAGAAGCTAAAGGTACAATTTAATCGACTGATAAAAATAATTGTGTCGCTTTTAACGTTTTTTTTTTGTTTATAAATTATAATAATACCTAATTAAGATAGGGAGCGCACTGTCTCATTAAATAAAAATACAAATGACGAAATCTTTTTTCTCGGTACTTAGGGTCGCTTGTCCAAGGGTATGCACCTCAACTTAAAGGGGAAAATCTACAAGTCCGTGATAAGGTCTGTCGTACCGTATGGATCGTAATGCTGGGCCGTGAAGAAGACGGATGAAAAAAGATTGCATGTAGCGGAGATGAGAATGTTGAGATGGATGTGTGGAGTGACGAAAGTGGATAAAGTAAGAATGGAATGAGTATTAGGGGAAGTTTAAAAGTGGCACCAGTGACAGAAAAGTTGGAAGGAAATCGTTTGGCCTGGTATGGGCATGTGATGAGGAGAGAAGAAACGCCTGTGACTAAAAGAGTGATGAATATAAATGTTGATGGATGGAGCGGGAGAGGAAGGCCAAAGAAAAGATGGAAGGATTGTGTGAGGAATGATATGAAAGAGAAGGGAGTGAATGATAGCGTGACGGTTGACAGGGGAGAGTGGAAAAACAAAACGTGTTGCGCCAACCACAAGTTTAGTAACATGGGACAAGGGCAGGAAGATTATAATGAAATCTTTTTACTACTGTTAATTAACTCCGATTATTGTCAGTACCTGGGCGACCGAGCTCTGCTCTGGTGAAAATAGAGAATGCTCATTTATTAGTATAGGATAGTTCATACTAATCACATGTATAGTACTTACTAATTCCATGCTGCCATGTCATTACTGTCATGTCATTATTCATTATTTTGTTCTAAACTTTGGGCGACCGAGCTCTGCTCGGGTGAAAATACGGAGAAAACGAATTTTCCTAGATATGAGACCTAGACGGGCTGGTTGTAAATATGTGAGCACCATTGTATCTATCACATAATTAAGTTGTCTGTGATTGCTTCATTTTTAATTCTTTTTACCTACTGTGATGTAGTAATTTTATTCTAGATGCATCGTCTTCACGTATAATTACATAATTAATGTATACAAAATATAGTTAAACATTTTTAAAAGAGTATCTAACCGTGGAGTTTCTTGCTCATTCTTCTCCATACGAAACTACCTAGACAACTAGAATCAATTACTTATATTTTTCCGTAAATTTTGACGTTCTTTGAAATAAATATTTGACTGTGACTTTGATGGAAGCTATCACTATCACCAAGCAAACTAAACTATGTTAACCTCATACATTTAGTAAATTAGGCAAGCCATAATAATAACGTTATACTATTAATTTCCAAGTGTTTTGTTATGATCCCTTGTTGAAACTAATACCCTTGGTAATGAATTATTTTAATTAATGAAAATAATAAAACCATAGAGATAGCGACCCTCCATTACCGCGGGTAATTATTTTAATTGTCTTTAATAATCCTTAACAAAACCATTAATAAAATTCCACAGCTAAACGACCCACCAGCACTTCCATTGTGTAATACACTTTCAATCAAAATCCTTTGGTCCCGGCTGTCTTTCGTGGATCTTTGAAAGTCGTTACGGTTCGTCAGCAGGGCTAACATGACAAGCGCGAGAACGCTCTTTTTCTCGTTTTATCATAATTTGCCTACGATTTTCACGTCATTCTAATTCCTAACATGACCGTAAACGACGAATAAACTCGAAAAAGGCACTCTGACACTTCTTAATCGCGCGACGAGAGACCGAGATGTTGCAAATTATTAAAATCAAATTAGTTTTTATGATAGCGACATCGGCTTGAAGTTCTATTTCATTCATTCAATTTTAAATTTTAATTTTAAAATACAAAATGATGGAAATTAAAATAAGTGGCACCTATACTCATTAGATAATCACTACAAATTACAAATGGGCCGATGATCGCAATTTGACAAATCGAAGTTTATTATTGTAACAGTCACCATAAAGTCCATGACATTGCGAATTTTGTGAATCACCACACTCACCAAAAGGACTGACGTTCAAATAAATTGGCAGGTGGAGTTGATTCCGCTATTATAACCATAAAAATTGTTAATCACCACCTTTAGGAAATATGTGATTATAGGATGATGATATAGGATATACCATATGATATTAGGCCATACAGCCATAATCCCTAGATTTCGTAATTAATTTATTTAATCACCATAATTGGCAAAGTGACTGGTTATTACTGAAAGTAATAGTCATTTACGTGATAGTGCTCCCCTCCACTACAGTTTACCAGTGTACACCCATATTCAAAAAAAAAAAATACCTATTTTAAGTACGACTATGAATCTGCCATCTTATTTTCGAGATTTTTATGTATCATAATTTTGTAGTTTTGTCTACTCTTCTCGTCGTCAAAATCGAGGACGACTAAATACGACAAAATGACTGATTATCTCGTGTTGAACTATCAAAAATCGAGACAAATAACATGTCATGTTAGGGTTTGTCAACAAAACATCAAGTTTGACAGAACGAGTCGAGTATTTTGTATGGCGTAGCTGTCAGAAAACGATAAAACTACAGAAATATACAAACATTTGACGCGTGAGAGTGGATAATTGTCGCGTGTGTCATGTTAGGCCTGCAGAAGCCCGAAAGTCTGACAACCAGTCTTACCAAGGGGTATCGTATTACCGAGTTACTGGGTTGTGAAGGTCAGATAGGCAGGCGCTCCTTGTAAAATACCGGTATTCAGCTGCATCCGGTTAGACTGGAAGCCGACCTCAACATAGTTGGGAAAAGGCTGGGCAGAATAATATACATTGGGTAAAAGCTAAGCAGATTGATTGAGTCAAATAAAAAAAAAATGTGTTTGCAATTACTTATATCGTAAGTTGCTGCGTTAATCCATGCGTCATGTTCGTGAACGGGCGCTGTCAGTAGGGACTGGTAATTTCTTAGCTGCCAAGGCTTATTTTAATTTAATTTTTGAATTGTTTTGTTTTACTTTTTATTGCAGACGCTTTTAACGTTCTGCATTGTTCTCACATGTATAACTTCAACATGAATGATGTAACCAATGTTTTGTAACCATATTTTGATTTAGAGTGTCCGTGGAGTTTCTTGCCCGTTCTCCTCCATAGGTACGTACTACGCTTTGGAATGGGCAACTAGCTTCATCTTTCTGACCGACCGACTCATTGAAAATTCAAAAGTGCCTGTAATTGGTTTATTTGAAATAAATGCTTTGAGTTTGAGTTTGAGCTGTGGATTCTATTCGCTGCATTCACTATTTATCTAAGACAATAAGGGTAGATTTTGTAGATATTCTTCCCGACTGAAATATACTTACCAACCTTGCTTATGAACAAGCTCCACATAATTCTTTAAGTGGATTGAAACATCTTTCTTTCCCATAGATTTATAGGGTGTTCCATGAACAAGGTATTAAATATTGACTAGAGGCACGCATAGTGCCCTATTGATTTTGTAGTACATACCTATTATATACAGGGTGGCAGGGACATCGACGCGAAAACTTTTACCATGGATTCAGTACATGATTCTGAACGCCCCTGCGTTGAAATGTTTCGTCGTCGTTATTAAAAATAAAACAGCTGTTTTATAGAAAAGTGCAATACCTACGCGGTCAAAATGTATGAAATAACAGATTTTTTTTTAAAATAACCGACAAAAAAATTCAACGCAAGGGGCTGCATAATCATGTACCTACTGAATCCATGGTAACAGTTTTCACGTTGATGTTCCTGCCACCCTGTATAATAAATAACCTTCACCTTGTTGTGGAAACTATATGAAATTGTCTGAGTCGTCATAAGCAGTCTACTAACTATTGATATTTCCATATTATAAATTGCATCCAGTAAGCAGAACAAATATGTAAGTATGACTCAATTATTAAACGAGTACAGAAAATTGATTGAGTTCTGACAATATATAAATTACTAGCAGCTGCCCGCGGTTTCACCCGTGTGGACCGTAATTTTTTTCTAAAATGAAAGTAGCTCAAGTTACTTCTTATAACATCAGCTATCTGCCAAGGAAAGTCCCGTCAAAATCTGTCCAGCCATTTCGGACAATAGCTGAAACAAACAAACGACAAACAAAAGTTTTAATAAAAACAGTTTTTTTATTATGACTACCGTGTATAATTTCATATGCATTTAGTGAAAATTACAAGCAGACATTTCAATTTTATTTATTTGTATAGATTTACCCCACATTTCACCACGTCCGAAATGTTTAGCTGTTGTAAATAATTGGCGCAACCAACTTCTCAGTTAACACATGCCTGCTATAATTACCATACTTGGCAGACAAATGAACGAATATAACAAGTTATCTTTAGTTCTACAGGGGAGACAGGTTCTCAACATTAAGCTTAGCCAACATACGAAAATAATATGTTTTAGATTCGTTGTCTAGGGCCTAATGAAAGAAAAATTATGAAAAACTAGCTTCTAACCGCGAGCCTATAACCTTCCTCAAGAAAAAATCCAGAACAAATTCACAAGGTTTCTGTACCGTAAACAGTACGGGGTTTATCCCTTTTATCCCCTGATGTGTGTGTCCGAGTCTGTTCGTCCTGGGCATGGTCGGGTACACCAGGCTGGCCGTAAGAAGGGACGTGGCGCTGGTCAAGTACGTGGCCCGCGTACTGCTAGGGTTTCTGCATCACCCGGAGGTGCTGGCAGTGCTGCGGCTGCGCGCGCCGGACGGGTGCGTAGGTGCACGCCGCCGCCCCGCACTGTTACATGTGCCGGCGGCTAGGACTAACCTACTCAAGTTTGCCCCTATGTCACGAGCCGCACGTATTATTAATGTTATTACGGTATCGGAGGATATTTTTGGGCAAAACCTGCCGCAATTCATTCAAACGACACAAATAATAATTGAAAAAGGTTTGATAGAATAAAAGTTGTCATGTATATAATAATTGTTATATTACATAATATTATATAATTCATTGTAATTCTGCTGACAGGATATTTATATATATTTTATTTTAATTTGTGTATATTTTGTGACTTATAACATCGCCTTGGATTAATCTGTAAAGGTGTTATAATTGTGCTTTTAATAAATAAATAAATAAATAAATAATAAATAAAAATATTTTTTTCTAATTCGGCTGGTAGTTCCAGAGGTTACCCCCTACATACAAAAAAACAAACATAAAATAAAACATACAAACAAACAAATACCTCTGTTTATTTATAGTATAGATACTGTAATCATTATAATAAATATACCTTGTACATTATTCCTGACATCTTTACAAATCGTGACATTAATAAAATTTGCTTCAATGATATTATTTTTACTTTTTATTTTGTCCAGTATTGCCCCATTGCAGGGCAAAGGCTTCCCTTTTTTGTTTCCACTCAACTCGATCCTGAGCCAATATGGACAAATCCCTCCTATGTCAAGTTCATCCCGCCATCTACGCCTGGGTCTTCCACGATGCGTTGGACGTTTTCAGGAACCCATGTTGTGGTTGTATTAGCCCACAATGCATCCGACATGCAGCAAACGTAACCGGCCATCCCACTTGAGCTTGGCTGCTTTTTGGGTGACGTCAGCGATTTGTGTCTTAATTTTAGGGTTCCAAATTTCAAAAAGGAAAAAGTGGAATCTTCATAGGATCACTTCGTTGTCTGTTCGTCTGTCTGTCGGTTTATCAATACCCTTTTTATCAGGAACGCGTTATCAAGTTGAAATTAATATCAAATACGTAGGTCCCTTGGAGCTCTAAAAAAATAAAAAAATACGGCCATTTATGTGACATATTTTGATACTCGCAAATAAATAAAAATCTACAAGGTACTTCCCGTTGACCTAGAATCATGAAATTTGGCAGAAAGCAAGGTCTCACAGCACAAGTTAAGGAAAAAGTTCAAAAATTGTTAATTTGTAGTTTTATCACATTTTTTTGTTTTTTTGCGATTACAAACTTACATTTGGAGTTTGAGATTGACCGTGACGTATATCGATGTCTGGGAGAACATTTTTTAAATACAAAGTAAAGTTTGTTTTTGGGATAAATTCATCCCAACTACGAAACCCTTCTTTGTGCGTAGTCCGACCCGCACTTGGCTGGTTTTTTGCTTCAATGATAATTTGCTTTTAAAATTCCTGATCTCATTGACATTTCGCATATCGCGATTATATCGATTATCCTTTTGTCATCGTTGTTTACTAAGTTAGGCGTCGCTCGATGCCCACTAATGAAACAGCTCGTTAATTTACAAGCTCGAAACAAACCCCGGTACTTGGGCCGAGGCTACGATAGCTTTTCGATTAGTTGCGTCTGAATACATTTACATGGTTACTATTAGTTTGTGTGGTGTACTTATGTACTGTTGGTACACATACACACTTAGTTTACTGTCATGTCTAAGTATCAGCAGAGTGGAGCGATTCGTCAGGTTATAAGCTGCGTTTATTAAATTCGGTCCATGATCAGTAAACAATTGAGAGACTTGTGGCTTGTGGCTCAGTAATAACGGCCACATAGGTCGATCGATCAGGTTAAGCTACGCTTGCCGCAGTTGGTCCGTGGATGGGTTACCATCTTTACAGACCAAGACCCCTCCGTGTCTCGGAAAGCACGTTGTGTCATTGGTCACGGCTGTCATTTGTAGTTTGACAGTCGTTACGGGTAGTTAGATGCCCAAAAGTCTGACAACCAGTCTTACCATGGGGTATCGTGTTACCTAGTAACTGGGTTGTGGAGATCAGATAGGCAGTCGCTCCATGTAAAATACTGGTATTCAGTAGACTGGAAGCCGACCCTAACATAGTTGGGAAAAGCCTAGGCAGATGATGATCAGTAAACAATTCGAATCGAGATCTCTGAGTGTCTTGAACAGCATATTAAACTGTTGCTTCCATATGCATACGAATATGTATAGTCACAGTCAGAAGCATAACAGTGTGACAACGTGGTTTAGATGTGGTCTCTCCGTACAAACTATTCAGTTTCATCTGGTTTTACTGAACGAAGACTACAACTTGATTGGGACCAGGCTAGTTGGGTGATGTCTGCTGCATGTACAATGTACAGTATAGTAGTAGTTTTATTAATTTATTAATTTTAACCGACTTCAAAAAAAAGGAGGAGGTTCTCAATTCGTCGGGATTTTTTTTTTTTTTTTTATTTATGTTCCCCGATTACTCGAAGACCGCTGGACCGATTGAAAAAGATATTTTTTTGTTTGAAAGGGTATACTTTCAAGTTGGTCCCATTGTCATTTGGTCACGATCTGATGATGGGATCTTGGAGAAATCGAGGGAACTCTTCAAATATTATAGGCACATCTATAGCGATTTGGGTATTTTTGATGAGCAGTTGACATAAGGCTATTGTAACTTAGATAAATTGCAAACTTGGGTGAGTTTGCAATTTATCTAAACGTTTACAATTTCTATAAATTAAAAAAGTGAAAAAAAAAAACTTTTTTACAAAATATACAACCGACTTCCAAACTACAAAGTGAAAAATAACTTTAATTTCGGAAGTCGGTGAAAAAAGTTAAATTTTTTTTTCTTGTTTTTTCTTTATTACCCCTTTTTTTTTTTTTTTTTTGGGTGTGGAATTATCAAATAACTTCTCCCGCTCTGGGTGGAGCGGGAGGGCGTGTCAGACTCTTACTAAAACCCACCCGTGTTCCTTCGGTTGCCCTGTTGCCAGGGGCCACGATTTCCCTATCGGTTTTCTTCGTTATTACCCTTGTGAGAGGACTGGCTGCATCCCCTCACTCCTATTATTCTTCTTCTTCCTAAGAGGCCTTGCCATGCAGACAACTATAACACCTACCAGTGTTGATAGACTGTAAATCTAGACTGTATATAACTTACATACATGTGGGATAAACTCAATATTACTTGAATAACCGCCAAACTGATTTCTGGATAATATAGTACTCGTAACCATGGGCAAAAAGCCGTCACTTTTTTCACGGATACTAGAGTGTCCAACGGGTACATGTTGAATATTATGTCTATTCCGTAGTTTGTTATTTTCCGTCTTCTTTACGCTGTTTATTTTCACTGAAACTTTTGGGCTACCTTCTTCTACGTTTTGATGGCACGACAGTTTATTAATTTTGTTGACCCAATCCTTCGCCACTTCTACGTTATCATCAGTGGCAGCGCAGAGGTCACTGTGACTGTATTTTTGGGGCACAGAAGGCAGGATAAGAATTGGGACATAGTTTGCGCCATCCACGTCTTGGTGCCGTAACGTCACGCAATCGACACCTAGTAGTCAGTAACGCAGAGTCAAGGTGACTAATTCTTTTACCACGAGGACATGAACCGGTCTTTCTAAAGACCCATCTCAAACGGCTCTTTTAAGAGCCAATCCCCGGAATTTAACTTCACTAGCCACTTCTTCTTTTCGAGTGGTTGGTGACTAACCTGGTGTCAGAGTTGTGAGAACTATGATTATATGTGAGAAGTGATAATTATACAATACGCACATGAATCCGAAAAGTAAGAGGTCTTGGGTTCGAACTCGAGACTTATGCCACTAATACTTATTACTTCATACTTACTTATTCTTATACCAGCCCTTATACTTATTCATCTCGATACTAATAATAATATAGTCTTTAACTCTAACGTCTTACACTTTTTCTTCGTCTTTCCCATCTTACATTCTACATTTTAAACATTCATTCACTATCTCTTTCACTCCTTGACTATTTCGTTCATTCTTCTCTGTCACTCGTTTATGCTTCACATCTGTCATCCATCTTCACGTCTCGTTTCACTATCCTGTCATAACGTTCCGTTCCTACATATATACCTATTGTTCCAAAATAATTCTGTCTGCTAAACGGTGGTTTATCGACAAGCTTGTATCATCCAAGTTTACAATGCCCGAGAGAGCTTGTAAGATGTTCATGTCGCAACCAATAGCTTGTTGTAATGCTAATTGATTGTTGTTGTATAGATTTGTATTATCAACTTATAAATCAGTCTACCAACCAGCCCGCGGCTTCGTCCGTGTGGTGGTCGGAAATTATCCCAAGGAGACGTATTACCGGGATAAAAGTAACCTAAGTGTTAATCCAGTACCCTAACTGCGTAACTTATTTTCATAAATAATTATGCCTAATTTGTTTCATTTTGACAGTTCAACAACATTCATTGCGTTATTTTCGTTGTTAAGCAAATTTTTTTTCCAACTTATGAAGCAATGGATTAGCAATCTGTTTCAAATCGGAACAGATTGTGATTGTGTTGTATTACGCAATTAGGGTACAGGTTATAAATTATATATGTGTCTTTCATCTAAACTCTATTAGTAGCATAATACTAATGGTTGAAATACTATCGTAGATTCATGCAAGCCTAGTACTTTTTATCTGACTTCCAAAAAGGAGGAGGTTATATGTTCGTCGCGAATATTTTTTTTTTTTTTTTTTTTATGTATGTCCACCGATTTCTCCGTCAATTGTGGACCGATTTTGAAAATTCTTTTTTTCTTTGAAAGGGTATGCTTTCGAAGTGGTCCCATATAAATTTTGTTAACTTTGCTTCGATAGTTTTTGAGTTAGCTTCAATAATACGTACTTTTTCCCACTTAGAATGTGGATGATATGATAAGTTCCTGATAGCAAGTAGTGGTTTTCGAATTTGTGTGGGGTAGGTACCACAACTAAAAAGTGAAAAATAAAAACTTTTTACAAAAAAAAAACAACCGACTTCCAAAAAACACTACAAAGTGAAAAATAACTTTAATTTCGAAAGTCGGTGACAAAAAACGAAAATTCAAAACCAAAGACACCGACTTCCGAAATTAAAGTTATTTTTCACTTTGTACCTAGTGTTTTTTGGAAGTCGGTTGTTTTTTTTGTGAGAATACTTCTCAGAAATTGTGCACAACGTGTCGTGAACAGAATACCGTCTTGTATGCATGCAACGTACTACCGACATATATAGTACCTTATGTTCTAGCCATGGTCTACCTATGTGCCAAATTTCATCCAAATCCGTTCAGCCGTTTTAGCGTGATAGCGTAACAAATAAACAAACAAACTCACTTTCTCATTTATAATATTAGCTAGGATTTTAATAATAGAACTTAAAAATAAACTTAACAAATTATTCCTGTTCGTCCCACCATCAAAATCAGTAGAACGAACGGGAATAAATCTAATATTATTGTATTAAATTCCCATAGACAATAACGGGAATACACATAAATTTCAATGACAAGTTAATTAACCTTTGAAATTGAGTTCGATAGAATAGCTGTTTCAATCACATCGTCGAATCGACTCACTAATAACGCTAGCTAGAATTATATACAATTTGAGTCAAATGACGTATGCTAAACGTTAAATTGGATGGTTGAACGTCATCTGCCGGTCATTGTCGCCGTGCCAGTCAATTGCGTAGCACGTGGAACTGAGGTTGAAACGCAAAGTAGATACGCTATATTATTAGTATCGAGATGAATAAATATAAGGACTGGTATAAGAATAAGTAAGTAATAAGTATAAATAAGTATTAGTGGCATAGGGCTCGAGTTCGAACCCAAGACAAGTATAATTATCACTTGCTTCAAAAACGGCGAAGGAAAACACCGTGAGGAAACCGGCCTGAGAGATATTTCTCGACGGCATGTGAAGCCCAGTCAGAGGTCCATGGGCGGCTTTAAAACTCTGACACCAGGTTAGTCACTAACAACACGAAAAGAAGAGGCTGGTGAAGTTAAGTTCCGGGGATTGGGTCTTAAAAGAGCCGTTTGGGTTAGGTCTTCAGAAAGACCGGTTCATGTCCTCGTGGTAAAAGAATAAGTCACCTAGACTCTGCGTTACCGAGTGTTAGATGTCGAGTGCGTGACGTTACGGCACCAAGATGTAAATGTGAAGCTGTGGCGTAAACTATGTCCCAACTTTCCTTCTGTGCCCCAAGAAAAGCAGCCATAGCGCTGCCACTGAGGATGCCGTAGAAGTGGCGAATGATTGGGGCAACAAAATTTCATATACTGTCCTGCCATCAACACGTAGAAGAAGAGTAGCCCAAAAGTTTCAGTGAAAATAAACAGCAGATGTAAAGAAGACGGAAAATAACAAACTACGGAATAGACATAATATTCAACATGTACCCGTTGGACACTCTAGTATCCGTGAAAAAAGTGACGGCTTTTGAAACTTTTGTCAGTGGAAAGCAGCAGACGTAAAATTGCAGCTGGCTGTCGCTAAAAATCACTTGCCTTGTTAATTACCGCTGTGGTGCAATCAGCTCTAAACAGAATAAAAAACCTGCCAAATGCGTGTTGGACTACGCACAATGAAGGGTTCCGTAGTTGGGATGAATTTATCCTGAAAACAAACAACATTGTAGTTGAAAAACATTTTCTCCCATACATCGATATATGTCGTGATCAATATTCTCCAACTGCAAATGTAAGTTAGTAACAGCAAAAAAAAAAGTTTTTGCGTAATAAATCTATTTTCCGACTTTTTCCTTTACTTTTGCTGTGACGCTGTGACTGTGAGACCTTTCTTCCTGCCAAATTTCATGATTCTAGGTCAACGGGAAGTACCCCGTAGGTTATGTCACATAAATGGCCGTATTGTTTATTGCCTTGACTTAGAAGCTTGATTTTTTTAGAGCTCCAAGGGAACATAGATCTACGTATTTGATATTAATTTTAATTTCACGCATTCCTGAGAAAAAGGGTCTTGACAGATTGACGGACGGACAACGAAGTGATCCAATAAGGGTTCCGTTTTTTCCTTTTGAGGTACGGAACCCTAATTAAGCTGGCTGACCAGAATAAAGGAAACTTAAACATAGATAGATGGATCAAGAGACGGTGATGATGGCAAGAAAGTAAATGAGCACTTAGATGTTGTTTGATACAGATGAATGGAAACTCGCTACCGAACACAAATAAATTGGATAATCTAACTGACTCTTTTCCAAGTTTAAATATGGAAAACTTTTTTTTTTCGCCAACGGATGTGAAAATGTGAATAAATCTATAGATCTATACAGAACAATAAAAACTATTGTACATCGGATCCATTAGTCATTACATCATACGAACGCAGATGAAACAGTTCACTATAATGGTGCTAATGGAATTTGCGGCTCAGATCCGCATCGTGAATACAAACTAATTAGTAGCGAAAATAGTAATGAAACACATGCGTTGGAATTTCTGAGGATTGTTTTGATTCATTGTTTGGTATGGAGGCATTACAATTCCACACAGTAGTACCTACTTAGAATAGAAAATTATTGGCCAGATGCTAAAGTTTAACTTACCCAAACGTCCTTTCTTTGGTATTGTTCGTCGAATCGTTGAGCTCCTTAAGTTCTGAGTTGAGCTGCACGATTTACGACAAATGCGTGCACTGACTGGACAGGTCCATTCAAATCTGTGTGCTTCTTTCCTCAAAAGACCAATTCAGACACTAATCTACATGGTCCTCACATGATTTGACCAAGATTCTGTCTGGACTTTAAAAGAGATTGCGACCTCTGAGTTTGTTTCGGCCTTTATTCTCAGAGTAGTCAGATAGGAAACGCCGACCTCATCTAGTTTTAAAAATATGATTGACGTTTAAAAATGTTTGGACAAACCTACAGAAATAAAATCATTCAAAATCAAATTTTCAAATTCAAAATCATTATTTGCAAATATGGGTAAACAATGTGCAGATGTTTTACATTTATGTAATAATTATATTATATTACAGTCTATCACCATATTTTACCTTTCGGCATGCAAAGTACCTAAAAGGAAATCACAAAGATAAATAAATGCTAAACAGAATAAAAATTAAAATGAGTCAAACTAGTTTAAAAAAATCCTAAAGTTTATCCTGCAAATATTCAGATACACTGTAATATGCTTTATTTATCAAAAACTTTTTAGTTTTTTTTTGAATATACTAAGTTGACTAATGAGCAGTGATCGGAGTAGGTAGATTGATTTGGGGTCAATGAACTGGCACGTATATATTAGTATGGATACGCCTCCGGGATACCGGGATTTTGAAATTATTAAGATTTTTTTAAGGAATTTCAAATGTTGTATTTTTAATAGTATATAGGTGATCGGCCTTCTATAGTAAAAAACTATGGTATGGCTAAACTTGAGTAAAAAGTAGCAAACGTAAAGTGGAATTCTATTAGTAATAGTTACTGTGGTGTGTGCGACGAAAGATGGGACTTACCTCTCCGCTATCCTACTGACGCACGGTTGTCGAAATTTCTAATGTAGTAGTTTAAAAATCCTTACTTTTACAATATTTGATTCAGTCCCGTAAGTACCAAAATGAAATCCCGGAAAAAAGGCTTATTAATGCTATGATTTCTATGACTATTCATGATGCGAGTACGTAAAATCAATCTACCTACTCCGATCACTGCTAATGACAGACAATTAATATGCCCATCAACTCAGCCCGTCGCAATCCACTCCCAGGCTGCTTCGCAACACCCTGTTCTCCAATTCCAGTCTGTTCCAACCACCTTTTTAAGGTCATCGGTATTAATAAATCAATGTCTATTGGGACGTTACTCCCAGGAGTCACACGGGCAGATATAGATTGTACAAACTATTCTTGTTTGAGGTTGAGTATGTTTGATTTCGACTTTAGGACTTCTCACATTGTAATCTTCCACGGAATAGTGTTTCATCCGCAATTCATGCTCTTCAACATAAGTTCTCACTAGGCGACACCGAAATGTATTTTCAAATTTCGGCGCGTTGAAAATCCAATAGCGTACTTAAGTATTAATTTAGGTAGGCTCTAGTGTTAATGAAAACGGGCATAAGAATTTCACTCCTTGTGTCGACTCTGAATTCCGACAACGCAAATCACGAATTCATCTGATAAATGGGCAACAAATATGTTCCGTTGTAGGTTCTACCTAAAAATTATTACTCTGCAGGTACTGGGTATCCTAAATTCCTAACTATCCTAACTTATTTAAAAAAACAACCGACTTCCAAAAAGTGAAAAATAACTTAAACTTCGGAAGTCGGTGTCTTTGGTTTTGTATTTTCGTTATTTGCCACCGACTTCCGAAATTTTTTACTTTTTGGAAGTCGGTTGTTTTTTTTGTATAAAAGTTTTTATTTCTCGCTTTTTAGTGGGTCAATTTGTAATTTATCTAAGTTACATTAGCCGAATGCCAATTGCTCATCGCTTTTTACAAAATATTGCTTTTCCCGATGCAGGGACGCTCATCGTTGAGGAGTTCTCCTGGTACTTCACCATCAGCTCCACTTCTCCATATGCATTGTGATGAGCATAAATAGCATTGCAACCATATTAAAGTAATCGAATCACAACCCGTGAAATACTTGTTATTGAGTAGTTCCGGTGGCTATTCGTGGTCTTCATCATCAGTTCCACTTAACTATATGGTGCTTTCCAAGAGCACTATAAAAAATACCCAAATCGCTATTGGTTTGCCTATAATATTTGAAGAGTTCCCTCGATTTCTCTAGGATGCCATAATCAAAACCTGGTTTCCTTATCATGGTACCACCCTTGGAATATCTCCTTTCCAACAAAAAAAGAATCATCAAAATCGGTTCATAAAAGAAAGAAGTTATCCGCGAACACATATAAAAAAAAATATATAAATACGGTCGAATTGAGTACCTAACCTCCTTTTTTTGAAGTCGGTTAAAAATGCGAAAGTAAGTTTGTTACGTTTTCACGCTAGGACGGCTCAACGGATTTGGATGAAATTTGGCAAGGGTAAACCATGACCTGGGTTAGAACATAGAACCGGGTTAGGAGGGTACTTTTAATCCCGGTAGTACATACGGCTATACATCAAGCCATACATTTCCAGTTTATGCTAATCTCTTATTGCATAGGATTTCCGTACAATGCGAGGTCAGCTTATACTGCAAATGTATAGCTTGATGTGTAGCCGTGTACGTTCCCGTGGGATATTTTTCAACCTTAATGCGGGCGAAGCCACGGGCAAAACCTAGTATAATATAACTCGAGTGTTCTTTTAACCTACCTGCTTTTTTCATAATAATTTTCAACATGTTTTTGCTCTTACATAAATGCAATTTTCGACTTTATAATTTCATTTTGTTCCGTTGAATGCCACGAAACTTCTGTTCAGTTTAATTAGATTTTTGTCCAAACAACGTTTTTTATAGAGCTTTAACAATAGAACCAGAACTGGACTCGGTTACTGCATAGGTACACGTTTTCATTAAGAATGAGGCTGCTAGTGTAGACTGCTAAATTCTCTTAATTTTCGAACTTATGGCGTTTTCTGGCAGAAACTCTATTACCGGGGAAATGCAAGAAAATGCATGTAGGTTTTAGAAAAAATAAATAAAAGAAATAACATACATAACATCATGCCTTGTTTCCTCGAAGGGTTGGGCAGAGGTGTACCTGTAGTAGGTACACCCACATTTCACCAGTTATGTTTAAGTCCCATGTAATAGGGGGTTAGCCTATTGCCATCAACCCGGGCGCAAATCCAGACTCCGGGCTGCTACTGAGAAATTCCAGATAGAAAAACCCAATAACACTTTACCCGACCCGGGAATCGAACCCAGGATCTCATGCTCAGCAGTAGCGCTTGCGACCACTAGACCGACGAGGCAGTAAAAGAAATAAATTATGTCATAAAAAAGAAAGAAAAAAACGTTTATTTGCGGTAAATATGACGCAAAAGAGAGCTTAAATTAAAATACAAAAACCGGCCAAGTGCGTGTCGGACCACGCACAATGAAGGGTTCCGTAGTTGGGATGAATTTATCCCAAAAACAAACTTAACTTTGTAGTTGAAAAATGTGTTCTCCCATACGGAATGTATGGGAGAACATAATTTTGCAACTGCAAAGTTAAGTTGGTCAATTATTACTCGTTAACTTGTAGAGCCTATTTAGCTGTGATAGTTTTCCTTTTAATTTCGTTATATAAACTACTGCTATGATTTTTTTCATACATCCAAAACCAACCATTTAGCTGGCAGGGGGGGGGGACACTTGACTCTAACAAAAATTAGCACTTTAAAGCGTAATATTTCGCAAACGGATCCTTGAATCCAAAAATAGTTTTACAAACTCACAATGTTTTTTAAAGGACCTTTCCAATGATACCCCATAAGAAGGGTTAAAAAAAAAACAAAACGTCACCACTTACGTGTAGGAGAGGTACCCCAAAAAAAAAGGTTTTTCCAAAATTTTGTTTTACCATTTTGTCGACGTAATTAATATGTATACCTATGCCAAATTACAGCTTTCTAGTACTAAGGGTCTCAGAGCTAGACCGCAGACAGACAGACGGACAGACAGACAGACAGACGGACATGACGAAACTATAAGGGTTCCTTGTTTACTACGGAACCCTAAAAATGAGAAAAGGTTGGGGGAAGCATGCGTCACATCTACGCAAATCGGCCATCGCTCAGCATTATACTGTGACCCTATGCAAGATAGAGCCCCAGCGCTGGTTTTCAGCGACAGCCGGCGCTGACGTAATGACGTCGACCGGTGCAGCAAAAAAATGTACCGGTACAGCGTACTTTAAGAAAAATAATTTATTGTAATTAAAATGTGATACAATATAATATAAACAGATATAAAAAAAAGAAATAGACATACTTTATTCTATGTTACGAGAATACCATCCTCAAAGACCGTTTTCATTGTCATGGTGTGCAGTACCAAATTTTTTACAAAGTAGGCACTATTGTCAATTACTGCCCGCGACCTCCACCTTGTTCCCCCGTCCCACCCTGTTGCATCGTATCGCCCGCCCGCGCTACTACTTTGTTTTCGTTGTTGTATGTTGTATGTTCTATACAATAAGTGAGTTCTTAAATTATAAGCAAAGTGCGAAATATGATCTCACTAGTAATTTAATTAAATAACATAATTTTAAGGATTTTTAGTTTTTACATCATCAAATAGTTTGTAAGATATTTTTTGCATGCTGAAATATGTAAGTAAGCAAAATATGTGGAACTTCTTATATTTAAGACCTTTAATGTACCATATTTTATGCAAAATAAAGAAATTCAATTCAATTCAATTCGCTTAGCGTTGTTTCTGCTTTTTTCTTTTTGCTCGACTTCCATGGCGTGATGTTAAATAGCCTATTATAACCTTCCTCAAGAATTGGGCTATCAAGTGCAAGAATTTTTCGTTCGAAAGATTAGCGCGTTCAATCAAACAAAAAAAACAACTCATCAGCTTTATTATTAGTAAGTATAGGTTATTTATTTTAAGGCTATGTTGTCCCACTGACCAAAGCACTGCAGGGCACAGGCAAAGGTCTCCATTTCTCTTTTCCTCTGTCTTGAGCTAGTGTGGCCCAATCCTGTCTGTAGGCATCAAACTCGTTCCGCCATCTTCCCCATTAGGCACTATTAGGTATATTTTCAAATTAAATTCTCGCTTGAAAGTTGTGTTTGGGTCTTGAAATTGGTCTTATTTAAAACCATATGATACGATGGTAGATCTTACCCAGTTTTAAAAATTCACCAATGATTACCATCAAATTTGTGTTCTGTTCTGCCTAGCCTTTTCCCAACTATATTGGGGTCGGCTTCCAGTCTTAACCGGATGCAGCTGAATACCAGTATTTTACATGGAGCGACTGCCTATCTGACCTCCACAACCCAGTAACTGGGTAATACGATACTCCTTGGGAAGACTGGTTGTCAGACTTTCGGGCTTCTGACGACCCGTAACGACTGTCAAAGATCCACGAATGACAGCCGGGACCAACGGCTTAACGTGCTTTCCGAGGCACGGAGGAGTCTCGGTATGTAGAAATGGTCATCCATCTACGGACCAACCCCGGCAAGCGTAGCTTAACCTGACAGATCAACCCGAGCGGCTGTTAGTACTTAGCCATCAAATTTGTGTATGTTTTAAAAATAAAAACTTTGACTTTGACTTTAATTAATCTAATTGTGATGTTATTCATAAATATAAGAACTAGGTAATCGAAATTATATCTCAACACTTTTCACGAAAATAGCTTTTTTTGCACGTGAATGTACAAATAAAACCGACATTTATTTCCATAGAACACGTATTTTACAAAATGGACCAGACTTAGGTTTTGAAAATAAGGTGCTACATAAATCAGTGGTTTCAAAATAAAGTGGTTAGCCTCTTTGAGACCTTTATTCATGTTGAATAAAGTTGCCTTGGTCTTGTTAGAGTGTTTTGCTAACAAGCACTTTTATCAAACGTTGGTACCTTTTTGTATGATGAATTGGGGGGCTGGAGAAAAATACAAGGTTGGTACAGATTTTCCTCAACGTAATGGTATAAGAGATGTAACCATAACACGTCTGTGAGCGGCCATATTTAGTGACCCAGCCAACGAATATCGTCAGTTTTTATGCTGTTCACACGGGTACTACTCATATCATAATGCCGTAATAGTAGCAGCCTTCCTAGTTATTGTTCATTTTTGGTAACAATAACTCGTCTTTGAGCAGCGATAGATTGTCACTTGGCCAGCCGCATGCGGGCAGACAGTCACTGTTCTCACTAGAGGAGGCACTCACCAATTAATGAATCGGCT
The DNA here is from genome assembly GCA_949152395.1 of Agrochola litura. NCBI lineage: Eukaryota > Metazoa > Arthropoda > Insecta > Lepidoptera > Noctuidae > Agrochola > Agrochola litura. Next base: position 19,637,558 of record OX424508.1, on the reverse strand, counting down.
TTCCTAGCGATAGTTACCAAAAGTACGGCTATCTCTTGGAATATAATAACTGTAATCTGCACCGTTTTGAAAGCAGTGCTGATTAAATTATTTCAAACCTGTGACGAAAGTTGTGGTGAAAACTTTGTGGTAGTAAAAGTGTATTTTTAAACTTATGATTTTCGAATGGAAAGATTAAACTATTCGATGAATAGTATATACATATATAAATTGACGCCTTTTGCTCATGGGGATAGGCAGAAGCACAGAACGCCATCTGCTATGATCCATAAATTTATAATAAAAACTACCCTTGCTCTAAAATAACTAATTTAATATCGATTATAATTATTTAACGTAAATGAGGCAAAAAGAGTATGTAAGGACCGTAGCAGGTGTCGTTCTGTAGTTTCTGCCTACCCCCATGGGAAGAAGCCGTGAGTTTATGTATGTATGTACGTATAATTATTTAACCTCAAAATATACACTTATCCCCAAATGGATCTTAAAGTCGTTACCCCAATATCATAATTTAAAACTGTCTAATAAAACTACATATTTACAACATTTCAGGGATAAGGAAAATAATATAGAACACCAAGATATTTTGTCATTGTTGTTTTGTTTTTGTTGTTTTGTTTTTCTTTGCCAATATCAAAATTTAATAGTCTACACCATACCACCACATCTCCTATTCTCCACAAAATATCACTATTGAATAAATAATCGATTATTTAAAATAAAACTAATAGGTTACCATAATTAATAACAAATCTATGCAAATCTATATGTTAACCGACACAGCCACAAGCACGGTCATTCCGTCATCAGCGTCCGACCCAGACGGCCATTGCCGTGCCATTTTTGACATATCGAATCTTTCGGTGTTACCAGTACAATAAATTGAAACCTAACACATTATACTCCTAGTAGGTGGCGTTCTGTAATTTCTGCCTACCCACATGAATGGATCTGCCTAGCCTTTTCCCAACTATGTTGGGATCGGCTTCCAGTCTAACCGGATGCAGCTGAATACCAGTATTTTACATGGAGCGACTGCCTATCTGACCTCCACAACCCAGTTAGGTACTGGATAACACGATACCCCTTGGTAAGACTGGTTGTCAGACTTTCGGGCTTCTGACGGCATGTAGGAGTTTCGGTATGTAAAGATGGTCACCCATCCACGGACCAACCCCGGCAAGCGTAGCTTAACCTGTTGGATCGACCCGTGCGGCTGTAATTACTTAGCCACGAGCTCCTTCCACATGAATGGATACGTCTCGTATTTTATAGTTTTACAAATTAGAACCTAGTTTTATAAATAATTTTCAGATTACATAGAGAATCTCGCATAAATAATTAAATTGTGTGTGTTATGTGTAGTTGGAGACAATGTGCGCCTCGTAGATGTCCACCGTCCATAAAATATGTGCATGTTATAACTTTATCGTGAACGGAAAGAAAGAGTCTATAATATTTCCATACATTTTAGTTCCCTGTGTTATCGTGATATCGTAGACGTCCTTATTAATATTGTCACGTTAGAAATTATAAAAACACTCATTGAAGAACAAATTGCAAGACTTTCCTTTTATATATCCTATACTATTAAACGGGCAATATTTGTATATATATTATTATGTATATTTGCACTCACGTTCTCGAAATTGGCTCTAACGATTTCGATGAAAGTTGCAATATAGAAATTTACGGAGGCGAAAAATCGATCTAGCTAGATCTCATATCTGGGAAAGTTCGTTTTCTCCGTATTTTCACCCAAGCAGAGCTCGTTCGCCAAAAGTTTAAAACAAGAGAATGAATAATGACATGAGAATAATGACATTAGAATAATGACATGGCAGCATGGAATAAGTAGGTACTATACATGGATTAGTATGAACTTTCCTATACCTACTATTAAACGAGCATTCTCTATTTTCACCAGAGCAGAGCTCTGTCGGCCAGGTACTAGGTATTATTAGTTAAAAAACCAGCCAAGTGCATGTCGGACCACGCACAATGTAGGGTTCCGTAGTTGGGATGAATTTATCCCAAGAACAAAATTAACTTTGTAGTTGAAAAAAAAATCTTTCATACAGAATGTATGGGAGAACATGTTTTTACAACCGCAAATCTAAGTTGGTCGATTAGTACTCGTTAACTTGTAAAGCCTACTCAGCTGTGATAGTTTTCCTTTTAAATTCGTTATATAAGCTACTGCCGTGAATTTTTTCACATATCTAAAACCAACCATTTAGCTGGTGGGGGGGGGGAACACTTGACTCTAACAAATTTAAAGCTTAATATTTCGCAAACAGATATCTGAATTCAAAAATGCTTTTACCACACTCACAATGTTTTTAAAAGACCTTTTCAACGATACCCCACACAAAGGGATAGAAAAAAAAAATCGTCCCCACTTTACGTGCAGGGGAGTAACCCAAACAAAAATATTTTTCATAATTTTATTTTACCACTTTGTCGGCTTGATTAATATGTATACTCATGCCAAATTACAACTTTCTAGTACTAACAGTCTTGGGGCTAGACCGCGGACAGACAGACAGACAGACAGACGGACATGACGAAACTATAAGGGTTCCTTGTTTACTACGGAACCCTAAAAAACGTTTATTGTAATTTTAATTTAATTTCAAATAATTTAAATTTTAAATGGCAGTTCGCTATAATATCCTCTAGAAATATTAATGACTTCATTACGAGAAATGAATTACTTATTCCCGTAAGAGTAGTATTGTATGATTTATTACAAAAGGCTAATTAATGAGTTCTCCTCTCATTACTATTCGATGCATGCGCTGCTATCTGTCGTGATAAATTGTTACGGGAAAACCTATATATAAAGTTCTAGTTGTTTTCCTCCTCCCTATGTATTAAAGAAAATAATGTACTAAAGGTGTTGCGAAAAAGATCTCCAAGGCATTTTGTCATGAGTATTAGGAATTATGGAATTTCTCAATAGCAGCTTAGTGTCTGGATTTGTGCCCGTTTGATAGGAATAGACGACCCTTATCTATATTATTCTATACTAATATTATAAAAAGGTAAAATTTGTTTGTTTAGTTGATTGGTTGTTTATTTGTTTGTTTTTAAGTTTGTATGTAGGGGGTAATCTCCGGAATTAGCAGTCGGATTAAAAAAATATTTTTGCATTGGATAGGATAGCCCATTTCTTGAGGAAGGTCATAGGCTATGTAACATCACGCTACAACCCATAGGAACCGAGAAAAATAAAAAAATCGGAAGGTTTTTTTTTTTTTCTGTTGGTCATCTCATAGCTGACCTCTGAGGCCATGACTATTTAAACCAGTCAATCCTGTGGATGCCTTAAGCTGCTACACTTAAAACCTCCAGCCAGGGATTATTCAACTAAGCTAATTAAAACTAGGTGAACGCTCGCTAAGGGCACCCCCTGTGGGGTACGAACCTCGGCTTAGGGCGTTTACCGGAGGGAGGACATCAAAGATGGGACGGGCTGGATCAAAGTTTTGATCATGATTATTAAAGCTACGTGCACAGCTGCAACGACTGCTGGCACCTCGTTTTCGAGCAAGGGTCGGGGGGGAGTATCATTTACTCGGGGACGCGGCGGTCGCGATCGCAAAGGACCTCGGCGGCGGGGTCGGAATGACTGGAGGCGACTGTGTTTGTACACTGTGCTTGTTTCCCTATTGCTCCCCTGGAGGAGGGTTATGGGGTCATCAGGGTCGGTGATCAGAAGGAACGCTTAGCGAAAACGAAGTTACCTATAGCGCGGGCGATGGGATGCGGAGCGGTGGGTCGGGGGCCGAAATTTCACGCGGACGAAGTCTTGGGCAGAAGTTATTTACCTTTATGGGACTTAGGGGCGATATTATAGTCGTGCCACATATTTCTATGCACTCTCTTAGGGGCCGTTTCCACGAGCGAGAGAATTGCGGCAATGCGACGAGTGGCTGAGTGCGAGCGAAACGTCATCGTATCGCCGCACGCTCGTCGCTACTGGCAGCACGCCCACCGCGCTCTCGCGGTGGAACAGGACGCTCTCGCGGTGGAACGTGACGTTCTCGCGGCGGAACGTGGCACTCTCGCGGAGGAACGTGGCGCTCTCGCAGCGAGAGCGCGGCGATTGCTGTCTTCAACAAAACAATTGCACAACGCCTCGTCGTAGAAACGCGGCAATTCTTGTACGAGTCGTGACGATACGCTGGCGGACTAATTGCTCGCTCGTGGAGACGACCCGAAGTATAAGCGCGGATCTGTCGTGATCCTCTCGCTCGTGGAGGTAGCCCCTTAAAGTTATCTGAGGAAATATAGGTGAACTAATAAGTACACCTCTGCCTAACCCTTCGGGGAATACAGGCGTGCTGATACGTTATGTAACAGGAATAATCTACCTAAGATTAGATTTTTTTTGTGTCTCGCCGTTTTATGGTTCAATGAGTTCACAACTGTTCATAATCATACTGACGAACAAATTGTGTGCTATGAGATTAACAAGAAGACGCTATGGTTAATTTTCCTGATACAAATTCTAAATTACATTTTTCGAAGGTTAGGTAGGTCAAAGATGGTCCACCACCGTCAAGAATTCACATAATCAGACATATTCAACCTGTATGTCCTGCTGTATGGGTCGCACACACCTTGGATGTTAGCTTGAATGATAAGTCACGGATAGCCAAAGACGATGGTTTATTGAATGTTGTGAGAATGAGTACAGCTTACTATGAACGCTGATCGTGTACTGTCGCGTTGCACTGTAATTTGTACAAGGCAATGGAAAAGCGCTGATCTATGCAATGCATGCGTGCCATGTACGATACATGACTCGAACACAGCCTATAATGTTCCCACTGCTGGGACACAGGCCTCCTCTCTTAGAGAGGGAGTGGGCTGTAATCTACCACGTGGGCCCAGTGCGGGTTGGTAGATGTCACATGGCTTCGAATTTTTGGTTCTAGAACATGCCGGTTTCCTCGCGATGTTTTGTTACTCGTAAGTCAGGCTCATTACTTACCACTGGGCCAACACTGCTCCGTCATGAATTCATTATCTATTAATATCAACCAACATCACTTCGCTAAACACAAGAGCTAATACCAAGGCATATTTCTTGCCTTATCTAATAACTAGAGCAAAGTTCCTCACACTATATTTACGAGTACTGATAGCCCAAAATTAGCTAATCGTGGCTAATATAGCTGTTAATCGTGGAAAACTGGGGGATTAGCATTATTTACGATGCTTGAAATAGCGTTTGGTTGAAAAACTGTAAGTAGGAAACACGTAATGAAAAGATGGAGGCCTCAGCGATAGTGAGAGCGATAAATCGAAGCAGATTTGTGTTTTTGAAGTGAAACTTCTTTAGAATCGTTGTCATTTGAAACCGGATGCAACGGAAAAAACGACAGGTAAGAGACACAAATACAAAAATGTGTAGGATGAAGCCAGGAAAGAATGAGACAGAAATATCCCATACTTCGTAGCGTCCCCACTCCCGTCTTCTAAGCATAGTCGCCTGTAATTTGTGAGCCAGAGCGAGAGAGCAGATATTGCATACTGTTTAATACGTGCTTGTATTTGAGCATTTAACGTGTGTTAGTGTATGTGAAAACTACGTGAGCTACTGTACACTGTATGCGGCTGCGTATTACAGCTTTTTAGTAAGATGTCAGCGTGGTGTGTTATTATTTAACTGTGTGTTTGTTTATATCTTGTTGTGCTAAATAATAAATTTTATAAGATGCCGAAAACTAATGCCGAAATGTGTCGTCAATATCGACGCAAAAAAAAAGAAAATAAAATTGAAATGAAAAAAAATCCAGGAAAAAGTTCAACAGAACGTAGTCGCGAGTTTCGTGCACGTAAAAAACAATTATTGAACAATCAAAATAGATGTTCAAATATAAGTGTTAATGTGACTGATGTAATAAATTTCGCTTAAGCTAAGTTCCCGTAACGAGAGCCGCGATTTTTAAGACCATTTTACGTGCAATTTTCTCTATGATTTATGGCTTCAAACCTCTACTTTTTTTTGGTCCCATGGTTGGATCGCTATGAAATTTGCACATAACAGAGCTTACATAATCCTGTCTTAGTATACATATCAATTTTTATGGTATCTTCAGTATTAAAGGATTTCCTAGAACATTAACTGTCTAAAATTAACTTTGGTACATTTTCATTATATAAAACTGCTAATATCTTCAAAACCCGTGGGTCGATTTATACAATTCAAACGTGACAAGTGTTTTTACACCTAATCCTCTTATTTGGAACTAAAATTACGTTAATATCTCCGTAAACAAAAAACCTCATTTTCAAGTTACGTAATTATACTGAACATTTTACTCAAACATTAAAATTTATACAATTTGCATCTTTACTTTATCTTATTAGATTCTAACAAGGAAACTAATAACTAAATTCAACTAAAGAACTAATTAGAACATCATAAAACACTTAAATCTAACTAGAAACTACAAAAAACTTATACAAAAATGGCAAAAGCTCACCTACACTCATTCATCATTTGTTGATCATTTGTTGAAACTGAAAATATGGAACTTGAGTAATAGATTATGTAACATAATATGTTAAATAAAATATAAAATATCTTTTAAAATTAATCAAAATACTTTCATTTTTAAACAATTAAACTTTGTAATTATCCTACCCTTGTTATATATATTCATCTCATTCTTTTGTCGATTTACTGAAGTTTCACTTCTATCGTGTGTGAATCGCACACACACCTTTTTTTTTCTATTATATTATATCAATTTTCGTTGGATGCAAGAAGTGCAGGACCAGTTGTCATGAAGATGCTTTGGGGAGGCTTTTTTCCAGTTGGATAGATAAATCATTTATTTAATGCACATAACACACAAAAGCACAGTTAAATGCTAAGTATATGAATATAAAAAATACAAGATACCACAATACAAACAACAAAAAAACACATTTGAAAAAAACTGACGTCGTGACTATCACATTATATAGGTTCTTTGATTCAGATAAAGAACAAACAATGTGCCAATGTCCAAACGTTTGGCTGTTAATGATCATCCCATCAAAAACAACATGTACCTAAATAAATGAATAGTTTAAAAAACACTAGAAAAACACGCTTTTATAAATGTACGTAAAAACAAAAAAGACCTTGAAACCTAATCGTGGTCAAAGTTCATTACAAGACTTTCTAAGAAATCCAAAACAGCTATGATACGATTTTCCATCATGAAGTTCCAGTTCATATCTTCCGGCTCCATCATCAGATTAGTTCGACAGTACCATATTATTATATTGTCATTAGAACTACATACAGCTGCCAATTTTCACTACGCTACGACCCTTGGAAGATGGTTAAATTAGTTACCTTAGATTCCATTACACAGTTACATACAGGTCGACCTAATAAAAGCGTGTTAAAAAATACAAGTCTCGCAACGCAGTTATTCTACCGCGAAAAGATGTGAGATCTAATGTAAAAACAAGTCTGTTAATTTGTAGGAGAATCTATTCAACAACTTTGTCATAAATTGTTATAAATAACATTTTAAGGTGACTGGTATTAATATGAAACATCTTTATTTCTTTAATAAATATAATCACTTGGCCATCGCAAGGTAACATAATCACATGAATAATTTACTATTTTAAATAGTCCTAATAAATAATTTAGTATTAGGTAGGTTTTGTTGTATGTAGATTCTATTGCTGTGTGCGAATGCCAAGTCATTCGTTCTATATTTTAGATTTGTAAGTTTGTGTTTATTTATTTATTTATTAAAACTTTATGCACAAGTAAAAAAATATTGTACAAAGGCGGACTTAATGCCTGAGGCATTTTCTACCAGTCAACCTTAGGGTGATGCAGAGACAAAACATGGCAGGTGCAACATAAATGACAGATAACTTGAAAATGAATACATACTAATACATAGATACATAAATACATACATATAAACCAATTAAACTTTGTCAGGAGAAATAACGATAGGTAGAGGAGAAAACAAATCCAGCAAATCAGCGCTGCAAAGATTCTGCCAATTTTTCACGAATATGTTCACGTGCTTTCACTTGGATGTTTGTTACTCAATCACGCAAAAACGGCTGAACGTATTTGGATGAAATTTGGCACACACATAGTTTATAACCTGGATTAACGTACATAATACTTTTAATCCCGGTAGTACGTTCCCGTGGGATAATTACCGACATCCACGCGGGCGAAGCCGCGGGCGAAAGCTAGTTAAAGAAATAAAGATGTCTTATAACCAAGACCACGCATTGTCTAAGTTACTTTTGAGTAAGCGAATTGCTCGCGAATCCATTCCACTCCCTCATCAGGTTCTGGACTGCCACCAAGCTAACAAGCACGTCCCTGTGTGTTTATTTAATACGATACATTTCATCCGCTAGCACTAGAGCCCCACACAGTCCACACTCACAGTTTGCTACGCTCCGAGGCTTAGCCCTCCTCATAAAACTCTCAACTCTCGTCTGTTATCTTTGTAGTGTGGCACAAAGAGACGCAATTTCCCTCAAAACAAACCCCTTATCCTCTCTTTCCTCTCAATTTTCGTCTGAATTGATATAACTGAGAGGTTTCACTCAAGAAATTATATCGTTTTCGTAATTTGTCAGGTACGTTAATTAATTGCACAGAGTCATATCTTGACGGCTTAGTTTTGTTAAGAAATATGTTTGTTATTGTTATTTACTGGCAAGTTTTCCCCATTGACGGTCTTAACAAGTTATTTTGGGAAACGCCTTTGAACTGGGTGGTGATAATTTCCATAGTAATTTCAGTAAACTTTAGCATCCTGTGTAAATAAATATGAACGCAGCTAATGAGTACCTAGCTTTGAGGCGGAAGAACCTAAGTAAACAACATTGCAGCTGTCTGCGCTAAACGATGTCATCGGTGTACAAACTTGAGCTCTCTATTTATTACGTTATGCATGGCTGGACATAGCGCTCCCCAAAATTCTACACAGGGCTTCGGTCTCTTTAAATCGCTTCCAGTTCGCCTTAATTACCTTCTTTAGGTAGAAATTTGTGTTCAAACTTCAGTTTTCGGATTATTAGAACATTGGTTGTTGAAGTTTTTAATCTGCCATGGCCGCACTAGGACCTAAACACAAACAGATATTAAAAATACTATCCAAATGAGCCCAAGGTTGAACTGAAACTTTCTTCTGCATGCCATATGTTCCAGTAATTTAAAAGCCCATAAAATATACGAGAATATTAATGACTGGCTGTAAACGTTACGGTGTAAGCTTTGCTTCTTGAAAACAAACATGGTGGACCACTTACGATTTGTTTATAGGCTTTACGTGTTGTGAACGAGTTTGGGGTCAGCTCAAACTTGGCACCAAAGAACATGCTCGATCATTTTGCTGCTTTATCTGCGCTAACCCTTAGGGGATTTGTCCACTGCAGCCGTCACCGGAACGTCACCGAGAAACGAAATTATTGGAACCAAACCTGACGTCCCGGTGACGGCGATCGTTTATCGACCGCGATCGAACTCAGCGGTTCAATATGTTATTATTATGATGGATAAATAAAAGCCGGGTGAACGGCGCCGGTGTTACGGGGCGGCAGTGTGAGGACAAGATCAAACGTGTTTTGTATTTATTGCCTCGGGCAGAGTTCTAGCGGCCGCACCAAACTATTCGAAACTTTGGCGGCCGGACACGCGTTCATAGAAAATGAATGTATTGCTTCGGCGCAGTCATCTCGTTCTCGGTGACGTCCTGCTGCAGGCCTAACATGACACACGCGATATTATCCACTCTTGCGCGAGTAATTTTTGTCTATTTCTGTACTTTTATCGTTTTCTGACAGCTACGCCATATAATATACTCGGCTTGTTCTGTCAAACTTGATGTTTCGTCGACAAACCCTAACATGACACATTAGTTATCTTGATTTTTTCTGTCATTGATTGTCATTGATTTTGTCTGATAATCAGCGTTTTTTCTGTCATTTTGTCGTATTTAGTCGTCCTCGATTTTGACAACGAGAAGAGTAGACAAAATTATGATACATACAAAACTCGAAAGTAAGATGGCAGATTCATAGTCGTACTTAGTGTAGGCATTTTTTTTTGCTCTATTCTTAAAAAGTGATGAAATGTGGGTGTACACTGGTGTGAGTTCCTTTCGGCGGCTGCGAGAAAAACTGTGGTGGAGGGGAGCACTATTACGTAGATGTCTATTACTTTCTGTAATAACCAGTCACTCTGCCAATTATGGTGATTAACAAAATCTAGGGATTATGGCTGTATAGCAATATCAAACCTTCGTAACATAATTACTAAAATCACCAGTTCATTTCCTAAGGGTGGTGATTAACCATTTTCATGGTTATAATAGCGGAATAAACTCCAGCTGCCAATTCATCTGAACGTCAGTCCTTTTGGTGAGTGTAGTGGTTAACAAAATTTGCTATGTCATGGGCTTTATGGTGATTGTTACAATAATAAACTTCGATTTGTCAAATTGCGATCGTTGGCCCATTTGTCATTTGTGGTGATTATCTAATGAGTATAGGTGTCACTAATTTAAATTTCTGTCATTTTGTATTTTAATTTCAGCATGCCAAAGAAATCATTTAATTTGAATCAAAAAGTCGGTTACACAAAAACATTACACAGCTACAAAATGAAAACCTACCCACTAGGTAATATAAAATCGATGATCCCACAAAAATTATCTTTATCATATTTCTTCGCTTCCAGACAAAGAATTGAATTGATTTTTGATATTCAAGGATAAAAAAATATGACTAATTTTTAGATCATATCTTAACTTAATACACTTGGGCCCAACATTTTCCATCTCCTTTAAACCAATAGCCAGGTTATTCGGCTTCGACGATGGAGCAGAGCAGCCCTACCAAGACAAAACTAATATACATCTGTACGACGAACTGAGAAGATGTCGATTGCAATAAATCGCGATAGATAAATGAGCTTATAGGTATGTTATGTTATGAAATGTTAATTTCCGATGATGTAAATAAATTTGGGTAAAACTCTAGTTTCAGCATGGTGTCAACATTTGGAAAATGATGTCACATTATATTTTTTACATTCAATTGCATTCATAATCTTTACAGAAAAATACTAAAATTAAAAAAAACCGGCCAAGTGTGAGTCGGACTCGCGCATGAAGGGTTCCGTACCATTATCTATAAAAACGGCAATAAAATCTTGTTTTTTGTATGGGAATTAAATATTTGTTTTATTTTAGTTTTAATTTTTTTAAATTGAATATATAAATAAATATTCTGTGAATATTTCAAGCGTCTACCTGTAGCCGTTATCAATATCGAGCACAAACGAGCAAAACAACCACGTTTGTTGTATGGGAGCCTCTTTAAACATTTATTTTATTCTGTTTTTTTGAATTTGTTGTTATAGCGGCAACAAATATACATCATCTGTGCAAATTTCAACAGTCTAGCTATCGCGGTTTTTGAGATACAGCCTGGTGACAGACAGACGGACGGACAGACAGCGAAGTCTTAGTAATAGGGTCCCGTTTTTACCCTTTGGGTACGGAACTCTAAAAAGAACCTGAAATTTATTTTACACTTAAATAACGAAATTTTCAGCGTAGGTGCTGATAAATTGGATTTCTGTTTAAAAATATACCAGATGTTGGCACCCTTTTTTTTATAATTTCCAACCCAAAAAAAAAGATGTTGGCACCCTATATTTTGAAATAATCTAATGGAAATCTTTAAAATCCTATTCATTACAATTCTCATAAAACATTTGAAACAGAATGATAAATTGACTGCCAAACTTACCCCCAATGAGTAAATATGGCCGAAAAACACCAACAACTGTAGACCGACTTTTTGAATTACGATCCTGCCGCCGTTTTTGATGTTTACGTATCGAAAATATTGCCACTGTACCAACTGAGTATGTGACGAATAGCGTTTGTGACCTGTACCATAATTGCTAAATACAACACAACCACAATCTGTTTCGATTTGAAATCGAATCCATTGCTTCATAAGTTGGAAAAAAAATCTGCTCAACAACGAAAATAACGCAATGAATGTTGTTGAACTGTCAAAATGAAACAAATCAGGCAAAATTGTTTGCGAAAATAAGTTACGCAATCACCAGGACTGGTTTAGGTTACTGGAGCGTGTAATCCGTATTTACCTAGTATATTTTTTTACTTTGTAATACCACAACCAAAAGGAGAAACTGATATTTTTAACTTATCCGCCGAGGTGCTGATAATTGGTGGAGTGCTAGCAATTCGGTGATTCACCCTAATTGTTTATTTATAAAATAAAATTTAAATTCTATTGACTGGTTGTCTACGCATCGTCATCATGAGCGAGCCCACTACTATTGGACGGCAGAGAAGAGGAGTGCGGGGTGTGGTACCAAATTCCTTCACGCGCGGCGCGGCCGTCGCATTCGTTAATCAACCGACATACACGCATAAGTATCATGGCTAATTGTTGTAAAAACCTTAAATCATTCATTATACGCCTAATTACTATCGAAGAAGAATTTCATTCATCTCCAAAACATATTTTGGACCTTCAACGCCGGATGCAGCAAAAGAAATCGTTGCGACCAGCATTAAGGCTTGTGCAGGCCAGCGCGACATGCGACGCGACACAAAGGCACCGCTCGTCGCGCGACGGGCGGTGCCTTTGTGTCGCGTCGCGTGTCGCGCTGGTCTGCACAAGCCTTTAATCGGACGCACGAGGCCATCAGCGAAGTCATCCACGGTACCAGCATAAAACGGTCAGGTCAAACATCATTCTTCATCCTTATCCCTTTATCTAGATATTCAGTGCTTCATTTGTGTTAATACTGTGTGAAATCCTAGTGTTTTATTCCCGTTAAATAGTTAAAAACGCGTAAAGATTTTTGTTTTGTCACTATCTTCAACTTCGTTTAAAAGGAAAAAAAAAATCTTTTGCAAATCTTTACAAAGAAGTATTTTCCACTGTCTTTCAAACTCCAAAATGACTAAAACTCCGACAAAAGAGGGTCGTAGTAGTGGTGAGGATATATTTAAAGAATTAAATAAAAGAAGAGGTGTTGTTCGCGGTCATCATCATCGCGGTTCGCGGTAAACTTCGACTATTCATGAAGTATGTAGACTCTGTAGAAATAATGCCTGTTACTGAAACCATTAAAACAGAATTACAAACGCGTTTACAAACTATGCTCAATGCTCTTCTGACATCAACACCGGAATGTAACTTGTTTGCTGGGAGATGGATCGATGTGTGTCGTGAATGTTTAAGTTTTTGTGAGAGGATGGATAAAAGATAATTTTGTTATAAGTTTTTTCTTCCTCTTGATTGCAGTTTGTTTATTTTACAAGTGTTATTTTATTTGTCAATTTTGTTATTTCTTGTGTTTTATGTGCTTTTTTCTTTTTTTTTTGTAATTTACATAACCTACTACGTAGGTATGTGTGTAATTTTTAGTTTGTATATTGTTCTGTACGACGCCTTGGATGTATATTCTGTTATGTTGTGCATGAAACTTAAATAAATAAATAAAAGGCAGATTTATTGTTACAGAAGTTTTCAGATATTCAGGATGAAATAGACTTAAAAATCCCTGATAGTCAAATAGAAAGTCAGTATTATAACAAAAAAACGAGTTTTAATGCAAAACATCGTAACTTCTTCAGGTTCTGTCGTACAGGTAGTATTTAATGTTTTTTTAGTTTTGTGTCCGTGGCTTCTTTTATTTGCATTTATGTTCAATAATAGACTTTTGAATTCTTTGTTATTTTCAGTTAAATAGGTACGTGATACGTTAAGGTTTTATTCAAACAATAACAGAACCCTGAAAACATTCAGTTTACAGCTTCACATTGAACCATTATTCAAACTGAATATATAAACTAGGTATCTTTCACTTTTAAAACCATATTGTACAATTGCAAGTGGCATAGAAATGCAAACAATCGTTATTTAAGCACTGTGAGCACTTTTTAAACACTTCTATCCCTAATAGAAGATTTATTGGGATCCTTAAGTAATTTAGAATCGACGCCATTAAATAAATAGTTAAACTATAAAATTTTCAAATAAAAAAAAATCTTATCATTATTGGCCCACTTATTTACTTTATTATGGTCAATTTCCCATTAAAATACGTATAGACAGTACCAAAAAACTATTATTTACCATAATCGAAATTAAAAAATTACTGAGGCACTTATTTTATTCTACATATTATAATCAAAAGCAGTTTATTTTTGAGGCGCTTCAAAATTTAGACGAAAACTCATATATATTGTTACAGAAAACTTACCATCGCAGTGGGTTTTAATAATTATAACAACAGTAATCTAAAATTCATTAATTCACTTACCTCCATTTTATTTATTAAACATAGTCACTTTCACAATACTAACACTTAGACTATACGGGGATGAATCGTAATGCCAAATATTTTAACGCTATTGACGGTAACAGAAACATAATAATTATTTAAAGAGATGAAAAACTTGGCGCTTAGAGTGATGTTTATCGATAATAAATACCACCAATATATTCTCAAGGTATATATTGTATCGAGGAAGCACTAATATGCTACAAAAAAGTTATTACAGTAGATTTCGTAACTATATTACTAGGTACTTTAGCTTGCAGTTTTAACTTGTGTTTAGCTTACAATACACTTAAAGTGATAAGCGCTGCTTCAATAGCACTATCGGAACTTTTTATTGTCACTCATTTATCACTACTCTATAACTATTTAGTTACTTTTGATAAAATTTAGTTTAAATAAGATAGAATATTAATTTTTGAAGTATAATCTGTTAGATAGTGTTGTGTGGGTATGATGACAGTCATTTTTACGTTGGATGTGACTGTCATCTTATACCACTAGATGGCGTTACTTTTGGTATGATTACGATCCATTTATTTTGTTAAACATTGATTTTACCATTTAAAGTTATACATTATTAAAGTCCTGTATTTTAAAACATGTTGTTACGTTAAATCGAATATTTCAAAGAATTTTAGTATTATTTTAGTTTGTATTTAAAATGTCAATTAATTATACTGTTTTATCAAACGAGGTGGCGTGCTACATCCTATCCCCACTCCTGTTGGTTGCCGGCGTAGCGCGTTAGCTCTTGAGTCAGTCAGTTACCAACTGTGTTGCGAGCAAGGCAAATAATAAAATAAATAAGTGTGTTTAAAAGTGAGTTTTATTGGAGCAGACTACACTTTAAGCTCTAATTTCGTGGGCCCAAATCAGGGTTGTAAGAAAGTTAAAACGCGCTATATCACCAAATGTTAGTGCCTATATAGGACCGTAGGTTTCCAAATGCTCTTAAATAGCTCATGTAGCACTTATTCTTATCACCAAAATGTTAGTTGGGACTTCTTCCCGGTCGAAACCCGTGCTGAGCGTCTGATACACAGATTACATATAGTCTGATAGCTGTGCGCTCACCTGAAGATATATGCTCTTGTGAATTGCAGTTTCCAATACTTTTGCCGGCGTCGACAATACTGCGACTGGCCTAAATCCCTCCACCGATTCTGCTGACCCTCCCTTCGGAACCGGAACAACGCGCGTCACTTTTCACCTCTTTGGAAACACGGCAGCTTTTAGGTACTGGTTAAAAATATGAAGTAGGGGCTTAGGTAGCACTAATCAACAATCCTTGAATATGTAAGGCGGAATGCCGTGAGGCCCTGCGGATCGTTTCGGCTTAAGATCTTCAAGCGCACGACATACGTCTACTAACTGTAATTGGTCCAAGTGCACCCGCGCCGCTGCATTTCCGTTACCTGCATTAGCTATAACTGCGTCCACATCAACTCCGGTTGCTCTGCCCTATACACAGAATAAAAAAAAACATAATTGGTTTACTGTAAATAATTTGGTATTAAATGAGAAGAAAACTAAATGCATAAGATTCGCGTTACCGAATGTTAGAAGTAGTGAATGTCAAGTTGTATTGAATAAGGAGACACTAGAATTCGTCGAAAAGACGGTTTTCCTGGGGATAACGCTTGACTCCAAACTACAGTGGGGTCCTCACATAACATCACTTGCAGGGCGGCTAAGTTCAGCCGCTTACGCTGTTTGGAAAATCCGCCAACTAACAGACGTGGATACCGCGAGACTGGTCTATTTTAGTTATTTTCATAGCATCATGTCTTACGGTATTTTGCTGTGGGGACGGGCTGCAGATATTGATTCTGTCTTTATTCTGTCAAAAAGGGCCGTCAGAGCCATCTACAACCTCCGCAGACGCGAATCTCTAAGGGAACTGTTCAAGAAAATTAACATCATGACGGTACCTTGTCAGTATATATATGAAAACATTATGTATGTTCGAAAAAATCTACACCTTTTTAGTAAGATAAGTGACAGGCATAATTTTAACACTAGAAATAGGAACAAATTAGATCAACCACGTTTTAGATTGTCTAAAGTTCACACTTCTTTTATGGGGTACTGTGTAAAATGTTATAATAAAATACCACTCGATATTCTTCAACTAAATGAGAAGAAATTTAAAACATGCATTAAACGCACACTATGTAGACAAGCATATTATAAGTTGGATGATTATATAGTAGATAAAAATGCTTGGCTTAATGCTGGTCCTGCTCCACAGCCACTTGGGCTCACTAGTTAAAATTTTAATATTTGGAAGAGTTGCTTTCCCTTTTTTAAATTCTGTTTTTGACATTACAAACTTAATGTTTATTTTTTATTTTACCAAGTAAATTGTTCAATGCTCCAATTAGATAATAATGATTTTCTTACTTTTTGGTAGTAAAATTCTATTAATTTCTTAAATACATTGCAAACTATAGTTTTGTATAATTTAGAAGCATTTTTAGATTTTTGTAAATGTGAGTACCATGGAGCCGTTTACTATGTTATTAAGATGTATGTTGACTTGAAAGAGCATGGCAGTTGAGAGAATGTCAAGCTCACTTAAATGTCTCGCTGATGGTGGCGAGTGTGTTGGATCATTCGGTTCCCTACAAAATGGTTGAGCTGGATGGTGCTGATCCACGCGTCATGTTCGTGAACGGGCGCCGTCAGTTGAGACTGGTCATCTCTTATCTGCCAGGGCTTATTTTTAATCATATATTTGCAACTGCTTTGATTATTTTTTGTACATTGTTCTCACATATAGAAGCAACAAGAATAATGTACCCAGAATTTTGTAATATCTATATTTAAAAGAGTGGCCTTGGAGTTTCTTGCCCGTTCTTCTCCATAGAGATCTACGTTTTGGAATGGGCAACTAGCTTCAACTTTCTGACTAACTGACCGATTCTTTGACAATTCAAAAGTGCCTGTAAATGGTTTAATTGAAATAAATGCTTTGAGTTTGAGTTTGAGTTTGAAACAACCGACTTCCAAAAAAAAAACACTACAAAGTGAAAAATAACTTTAATTTCGGAAGTCGGTATCTTGGGTTTTGTGTTTTCGTTTTTTGCCACCGACTTCCGAAATTAAAGTTATTTTTCACTTTGTAGTGTTTTTTTTTTGGAAGTCGGTTGTTTTTTTTTGTAAAAAGTTTTTATTTTTCACTTTTTAGTTGTGGTACCTACCCCACACATATTTCAATACCACTACCTGCTACCAATGACAGGAAGTTATCATATCATTTACATACTAAGTGGGAAAAAAATACGTATTTTGTAGCTAACTCAAAAACTACCCAAGCAAAGTTAAATTTGGGAGCATACCCTTTCAAACAAAAAAAAAAATTTCAAAATCGGTCCACAAATGACGGAGAAATCGGTGGACATACATAAAAAAAAAAAAAAAAAAACAAACATACGCGTCGAACATATAACCTCCTCCTTTTTGGAAGTCGGTTAAAAAATACTCCGCAAACTCTTCCACAGAACGTTGACCAGACAATGCCACCCTGTCTTTCAAAATCGCTTGCGAACTTCTCCCTCCTCTCTTAGACTTAGCATAATTCCAAAAAGATTTGGGATCACTCAGCATTTGACTTTGTACACGGTTCCGATATTGTTCCTGTGCTACTCTTAACATATTTTTAATGTTGGTTCTACACCGAGCAAACGCTTCGTAATCGACCTTCGACCCGCTTGTCTTGTACTGTTTATGCAGAATAGCCTTTAATCTTATGTCGCGAATTATTTCAACAGTGTATCACTCAGGATAAATGTACCTTGAGTTTACACGACTTCGCTTTTTTTTCGGAACACAGTCATCTATAATATAATTAATAATGTTATAAAAATAATTTAACCCTGCTTCTAAGTCCATTTCATACAACGGAGTCCAGTCTACGGCTGCAATTACAGAATACAATGAAAAAAACGTTGGCTTTATTAAAGTTCCAACCGTCCGTCGGGTGCACATGCGTTCACGTCAGGTACAGCTGAGCCTGCTGAGCCGGGGTGCCGGCGCAGGCGCGTGTGTGTACTAACCGAGATCTCGAGCGGCGGGTGGTACGCGTCTACCGGTACGAGCGGCTCCTCCGCCGCGCGCACACTCACACCCCCTCCCTCCGCCAGTGTACTCCAAACAACGACCATTGCAATTACCCACTGCGTTACTCTGAGTGAATCCACAAAAAGTTTGAAAGTATTCGTAATAACTATTTATGGCTACAGAACCCGAATACAAGTTAAAATCGCCCAAAACCAGTACATTCCTATACTTATTTCAGAACTGTTCAATGATGCGAAATAATAACATGTATTCATTATAAAAGTATTATAAAGTAAAAACATAAATCTGTTACTTATGTACACAGTAGCACATACCAGTTTAAACACCTGCTCGTTAATGTTGACGTCATCAGGTAGTGACAATCGCCGCAAATCAAATAATGACGTGTTTTTAATAATTCAGCAAAATATCTCGTTGGTATAAAACCATTTGTTTCATATTCATTCACCATTTGACGTCGCTGCTACTCGGTAAGAAGCCCCTTCCTCATATCTCTTAACCCTCACAGTATTTCTCTAGAACAAAGAATAACATTGTATTTATTACACATAATACCTAATTATTTATTATTCACTAATCGAATTAAACCTCAAAATGAATTTAAAACTTTAAAGGCATCTTCTGTCTCAATAATACCTCTGTTCTATCAACAATACCCTTGATTAAGATTTATGTTTAGTAAAATGTGAAATTTTTAAATGATAACACTCACACTTAGTCCGGTTTCATTAGATATTTGTGTAAGTAACATTCACTTTTACGCAGCGCAATAACAATTTTGTTATCCCTTCAATATTTGCTTTTTGAAAATAATAACCACAACACTGCGCTAAATACTCGTCACCAACATTATCTACGAACCAACAAAGTTCTATTGAGTGAATACTCGTAACGAACTGCATCTGTCTACCCCACAGAAATCGAAATTATTTAGTTAGTTTTCTGTGGTCTACCTGCTAAACTTTAATATTTATGTGAACAAGACGAATGAAACAAAAAACTAATGATTATCGAACTAGTCATTGGTTGCAGACAAAGTGAGTGTGTGTGTGTAATGTGCGTGCTTGCAGTATTGTAACAACTTATAGAAGAAAGTCGTAAGTCAAACCGAAGCGTCAGTCTATTGCTTTGTGAGATTGCCAATGGACTTTTGGTCGGTACTGTACAAGACAAAGAATTTCACTTTTCAAATCACAAATAATTTTGTTTTAATTCTGTTTCTCTTTTCCACTATTAATGAACAAAATTGATCAAAATTAGTCGATTTCGTGCACGGAGCCCTAAAATTTTAAATTATAACAGGCCTAAGGAATGTGAATATTATACTCGGAACTTGGATTAGAAAAAAGGTCAAGGTTGTATGTTTTAAAGATTTTAAATTTGAATAATATTAAGTGGGTATGCTAATTTTGTTTATAAATAAAAGTAGACAGTATAAATACGATGTTCACCTATTTGAAGTTTAAATTAGTTTGAAGACTTTGAAGTAAGTACCAGTGTCTTCTTTTTTTTTGTAACTTTACGCGATCTATCTTGAGCGACGCTTAGATTAAAATATTACTTACAACAATTAAACTCAAAACTCTACTCTAGTATTAAAATTATGTCTGTCACTTATTTTATTAAAAAGATGTAGATTTTTTTCTTATATATATAATATTTTCGTTGAAGAATTGGCAAGGTACCGTCATAATATTAATCTTTTTAAATAGTTCCTTCAGAGATTTGCGATGACGTAGATTATAAATGGCTCTGACGGTTCTCTTTTGTAAAATAAAGATGGATTCAATGTCAGCAGCTCGACACCACAGTTTAAGACATAATGCTGTGGAAGTATCTAAAAACATACGCGACGAACATATAACCTCCTCCTTTTTGGAAGTCGGTTAAAAAGACCAAACGCGCGGTTTCTACATCTGTTAACTGTCTTATTTTTCTAACAGCATAAGCGGCCGAGCTTAGCCGCCCCGCAAGAGACGTTATATACGAGGTCCCCATTGTAGTTTCTCGTCTAGCGTGATTCTTAGGAATAAAATGACTTGGCAATCGCACACGGCAATAGAATCCACATTCTGCATACAAACAAATCTACCGAATTATGGCTTTGCGCTTTATTTAATTAGGACTATTTAAAATAGTAGATAATTCTTATGTGATTATGTTGCCGTGCGATGGCTAAGTCATTCTATTTATAACAGAAAATTTATTAAAGATGACCAATAGATAGGTACTGAATAAATGAACAGACTTGGTTTTACATTAGATCTTACATCTTTTTGCGGTAGAAGAACTGCGTTGCGAGACTTGCATTTTTTTACATTTTAGGATTTTGATGGGACATAATTTATTGGATATTTTTCTTTCCATGTACACACAGCTCTATTTAGTAGTTACCCCCCCAAAAGACGTGCGTTCAAATCCATGATAGGCCCAAGTTGGTTTTAGTACTTTGCAAAAACATTTTATTGTAATAAATATTTTGTTTTAGTGAATAGGCTTAACATTTACAAAAAGTTATTCAACCTCTAAATAGACCAGAGGTTTCAAGACCGCTTATCGTGCATTATCCTTTCAACTGCCTTTAATGAGACACAATAGAATTTTAATTGTTATTGATCTCAATGAGTCCTCGTGACAGTTGAACTCATAAGATAGGAGATTCAAATCCTAGGCACGAACGCTTTTTGTCATGCATTATATTTTTTATAGTATTTTTAAATATTTTTTTAAGTAATATTTTTTTTTTATCTTGAAAACTAAAATACTTTAATAATCATTTAATAATATCTATTACTTATTGCTATTATTTAACAAAACTTTGATCTTATTTTCCTACAAAGATTTATATTTTACAATTTGATTTGATAATTTACAGATATCACATCCCTACTAACGCAGACGATAAAATAGGAAGCGCTAGAAATAAACAATAGTTTTAAGTGAACGTATACATTAAACGTTGTAGTTATAACTTGAGGGTATGGATTAATTTTATAAAGAAAACGTTAATGGATACCCTCAAATTATAACATCTATCGATTAGACAGAGACCTAAAGATAAAGTGACTCGGACGATAGTAGATAACAATTTCATCGCAGTTCACATGGACTCGCTGGCTAGTTCGTCAAACTGCCGGTATGAGTATGATGACGTCCGGTGAAGTGATGATGGTTCGCTTTCAAGTCGTAACAATGAACACTTTTTGAAGTATTCTTTAGATTATTCGTAACGAATTCAATGTTGTAGCAGTGAAACATTTTAAAACTTGAGGGGCTAGCACATACTGACGCTGCCGCTGTGTGTACAAGACGGTTACATAATTGTAACATTTTCGCTCGACTCATTTTTTATTCCAAAATCATGTCTTTTTTTTAAAGATTATTTAAATAAAATCAAGATTATTCGTCTTTTATTTGTCAAATAAGTATTCACACTAAGAAAATATTGTTTATTATCCAACCACAATAAATTTTTTCTCTAGAACAATTATTACTTTAGTTATAAACGAAATAAGAATTGACACTTACGTCATTTAGTTTCTTGCTCGAATACGATCAAAAAGCGCATGCGATATTCAACTTTATTACTGATGTGTTAGCGTTTAGTACATAGTGGAGTGGCGGGGTGCTTGCGTGGAAAATGTCTTTAGAGTTGAGAAAGAAAAGAGCTGATAATCTTCAAACGACTGAACAGATTTTCTTGAGTCATAGCTAAGAACATTTTTGATCAAGCCAACTTTCAAACAAAAAAAAAACAAATTCGGTTGAGCTGTTTAGGAGCTACAATGCCACAGACAAAATACTAGATATTTTTATCTGTCTACAGTTTATTTATGCATGTTTCCAAATTAATAATTGTTCTTTGAAAATAACAATTGTAATACATAAAATAAAATCAATAAAATTAATAATTGTTCTTTGAAAATAACAATTGTAATACATAAAATAAAATCAATATGAATAACATAAATTATTCTTTTTTTCAGCTTTTTTTGCAGTAAAGATCCCATAATGTTGAGGAATATCTTCATACTTTTCATGGTCATCGCTTTGTTTGCGATTTCTGTTTATGCAGAAATAATTTACCGCGAATTAACTCCAGAAGAACGAGCATATGTAAGTTAAAAGCAACCAAAAGCCAATAAAGTCAAAATAATTTAAATAATAGGTCACTTAAATTATTTTGACATTATTGGAGCCAATAAAGTCAAAATAATTTAAGTAACCTATCAAATCACCTAATACCTTCTGCTGATATTTTTTTCTCGTATACGATGTTGGTCCCTTAACGATAGTTGTTCAGTTTGGTAGTCTGCACCACATCATTAAATTTGACCACACCTTTCTTTGGTAGTCTGCACCACATCATTAAATTTGACCACACCTTTCTAATACACCCTGTATATTGGACTCATCAAAATGAATCATATTATGAGCCCAAACTCGAGGGGTTTACTAGTAGCCACTGAAGAGTTCCATCTACCTCCTGGCCCCTCACTAGATCGGCTACAGGATACCAAATTATAATATTGTCATTCGAACTATGTACCTACATATATGTACATACAAAGTTTATTTATTTATTTAATACTTTAAGCACATACATGTACAGAGGTGGACTTAAAAAAAGAGTGACTTAAAGTTTCATTTCGATATGACGATTAGAAGTAGGTTCAAATTTAGTTCCAAGATTTAAATTAAATTGCTTGTTTGTTAGTTACAAGTGAAGCTAATAGAGGCGACAGTAAGTGACTTTTAATGATTTTATGTTAAATTAGAGCATTTTCTTAATAACTTAATCTTCTTTTATTATGTTTAAATTACATACAGTAATTAATTTGTAAAATTATGTCTAACGCGGATAAAAAACTGAGAATCATGCAAAAACTACCAAGCGTATTTTTCTGAAACCTTCACCATTTTAAAGATAATTTAATTATGTATCTTCTAGTATACGTGTTTTATTAGAATACCTTTGGTTTTACGAATAATAATGCGTCTAATTTGGGATAGCGCTCCTTGATGGGCAAGTCTTATTACTAGCTGGACGTACGACGCGTTGCGTGATTTCAGCACAGAACGCGCATGCTAACTACACCGTTGCTGGCATATATCGGTGCCTTAAATAAATAAAAAAAATAAAAATATTTTATTCTCAGACAACCAAGGCCCATAGTGTCGGTTACAAAAAGCTTAAAAAGGAAGTCTAAACGTACTCGTTAAAAATTTTTTTTTTTTCAGTGTGACGAGCATTGTGATCCCGCTGCTGAGTGTCCAATAAATGAAGAAGGTCTAGTGTTCTGCCAGTGACGCTGTTTAGAAAATGTACTAAATTGATTACAAACTTTCGTTTTTTTTTTACCCTGATTACTTACGTTTTAAAGTGAAACTTTTATTACATCGTCTCAAACTTTTTCGTCTGTGTGTTGCATGTCGCGTGACGGTCGGCCGCGGAGTAGGGATAAAGTGAAAGGCGCTTGTCAGAGCAGCCAAGGCCAATATGGCGGCGCCTATAGTTCGCTTAAAAGTTTCAATTTTATCGTGGTTTCATATAACCACACAATCCTTTTTTTTTTAATCCTTTCTTAATAAACACATTTTTATTACTATTATAATTTTGTACTACATCGGGGGCTAATTTTTCAATCATCAGATAACTTTTGGCTGAAGAATAAATATGGCGGTGAGACATATTATTTTCTGTACAAAAGCTGTCAAACTAAAATATTTATTTTTCAGATTAAAGTTTTCTGTCGATTGAACAATCGGCCCTATTTGTTTTTTAAATAATTATAATTACCCGCAATTTAACTTGAACCCATCAAAACGATAACATTTGGTATCCTAGGTATTTGTAATATCAATGACTAGGTTAAGGGGCAGCCTCCGGGGAGACTCCAATATAAAACAGGCGCGACGCGACTGGTGGAACAATTTCCACCCTAAAACAGCCACCCTCTGGTGGATACTCGGAATCGTGTGTTCATCTATGTGGTCAAAAGGGATTTCCGATTATCCACCCCGTCTGGGGTGGCCCAGCTGGGGTGGATAATCGGAAATCCCTTTTGATTATTCTTCGGACTTTTCTACCCCAAGTACAGTCATTATCACATTGAATGATAGGTAATTACAAACGATTTCAGCATCAAAGAAGTATTTATGTATTTTTGGCTTCGTCCAAACTCATCCCCAATCCGAACTCGCCCGGTTTTCATATACCTACCTACACGTATAGCTAGAAGGCGCAAAAGTACTGATGGTAAGAAAAGTGCTAGTATGATTTTATTTATTTTTATTTATTCATTATACGTGGTATAAAATTAACAGCAGGTGGGTAGGTAGCTACTATAAGTGTTTTCTCACCATCCATAAAATAGAATCAACATTAATAAACAACATAGGTAATAAACGTTCGTTTAAAAGAAATGTATGTCCAGCGTGCGAAAGAGATAATCCGCGTTGGTTTTTTATAATTTCAAAATATGGCGAAACTCCCCGAAAAGATTCTTCCCCTGACATGTTGCCGACACATACTGATACATAAAATGACTTGTAACTAGGTGCACTTCGGCAGCATTGTAAAGTCAAAAGGAAGGAAAGCTTCTTATCTTAGTAATCTGAAAACCAATTTGTTTTCTTATCCTTTTGACTGTGAGCCTAGGTTTACCTAAAAACACACATCTTGTCCACCTAATTGTCATTTGCTTTGATTTTTGGGTAGGCCTTCGGAAAAACGAAGAATTGGTCAATATACCGTCATTAACATGGCACATATTAACCTTTCTGGCTTCGTTATGAGTTAACCTAACTAAATAAATTTTTTAATTTATTTTTCACAGAGGTTTATACTCACCTGATTTTGCAGTGATATGATATCTTTTCATTTTGATAATTTTCACTCACATAACCTTGAAACTTTATCACAATATATCGAATTCACACACCCATTCACCACATAAACACTTGATTACGACAATACAATGTGTAGGCCATACCATAAACATGATAACAGAAACCCGTAGCACTTGAAACCTTATCTAAACCATAAAAACTTTTTGTTTACACAACGATAAAAATTTGACGTGTCATGGTACGCGGGAACTACGCCGAATTTACTTTTGGAAATACGAATACGATAAGAATACGCAATAGTATCAGTAGCTATAGGCCAAATTACGTTCGTAGATAAATAAACTAGGTACTTATGTGTATTTCAAACAGTTTACAAGAATATTTATCATAAAAACTTTACTAAACACGGCGACGGCGGCGACAGCTTCAAAATTTGTGCATTACAAAACTTTCGATATCTTTTCATGAAAATATTTATCACTTTTCGATAAACTAACACTCAATATGAAATCTATACTTATTTCTCAGTAATTCCGTATAACATTCTAATAAGATAACTCACCGTTTTCTTCATAAAAACATTGCGAACAAATGTAAACAACACACACACCTCACCGAATTTTGACAGTATGGCGGCGTCGCGTCACATAAACCACAGATACATTTTGTTTGTTTTTTTTTTCCGTTCATTTTGGTGGTGTTCCCAGTAAATTGTTACTAAAACCGGTCAAGTATTAATTGATTAGTCGAATGATACAGCCAGATCGTGTTGCAAATGCAAATAAATGTCAAATATTATCGTCCAATGGCAAGCAGTATCTTTATGCACCGCATAGGTGCATTTGGCATTTTTTATTATGCACCTATGGGGTATCACGCGACATTTCAAGAGTTAAATGAATGAGAGAGGAGAGACAGAGAGAGTTCTATGTAATTACCAAATCCCGCTATAACAAAAGGCTTGTCAAAGGATGCCGCTGTCTTTTGTCTATTGCAGTTAATGAATTTTATGACTATTTTGTTTGGAAACGTGCAGACTTTGCATAGTATAAAATTTCTAGTAATACAAAATTTAATAATTAATAAATATTTATTTGCACGGAATCTAAGTAGCTCATTTTGTAAAAAAAAAATGTAAAGATCAAGACTGCTATAGTAAATTAATATGCGATAAGTATTTATTTTCTACATCGTTGCACTTTTCCGACAAACTGTACCCTTGCAGCTGATAGGCATCTATAAAAGCGGGCGAGTTCGGATTGGGGATCAAACCCCGATCCCTCAAATTAGGTACCTTTAATGCCAATGGCTTAATAAATCAAAAAGATGAGATCGCGGAATTCCTCCGCGATCATCAGTTAGATATCCTCCTCATCCAGGAAACCTTTCTAAAGCCCCACAAACGTAGCCCCACCATAGCTAACTATCGCTTAATCCGGAACGATAGGACGCGCTGTCACGCGGGTGGCACTCTCATTTATTATAAAAAGGATCTGTACTGCATTCCTATGGACCCTCCCCCCCTCTCCCGACTAGAAGTATCAGTCTGCCGTCTAGGTATGACTGGGCACCCACCGATCACTCTAGTATCGGTCTATATCCCTCCCATTCCATCTGTAGCTTCAGAAAATTATCAACTTCTATCTGATGACCTAACATTACTCTTCGGCATGAGTGACTCCGTCATTATGGCGGGCGATCTCAATGCCAAGCACCCCTCATGGAATAGTTCCACCACCAATACCAGAGGCCGACACTTGTTCGACCTCTCCTCCTCCCTTAACTTCGACATCATCGCTCCGATGGACCCCACTCATTATCCCCATTACATCAATCACGCCCCTGACGTCCTTGACCTAACGCTCCTTAAGAACGTAAACCTACGTATTGACACAATAGAAACGGTGCACGAGCTTACCTCTGACCACCGCCCAGTCATCATCAATCTTGTCTCCCGCATAGGTCCCTCTGACCCTAACCATCCCCCCTCCACTAGAAAGGTGACGGACTGGAAGAAAGTAAGCGTTCAGCTGAAATCCAACACGTCCCCCTTATTAGACGCAATTCCCGATCAATTTGACTCAATCGCTGACACGACGGCCGCGATCGACTCACTCACGGAGCACGTACAAACCGTCCTGAGCGACTGCTCAAGGGAGGTTCCAGCAACAGAACCCTGTTACTTGAAACTCCCGGACGATGTGCGTGCTCTGATGACTGAGAAGAGCGCGGCCACTCGTGCCTACAGTGTCTTTCCTTGCGCCGCCAACAAAGCCCACATGCGCTACTTACAGAGAACTGTAAGGACACGTATTGTGGAGCTGCGTGACGCGGGCTGGGACAAGATGCTGGGCGATCTCGAGCCAACCCATCTAGCCTTCTGGGAACTCCAGAGGAAACTCAGGTCCACTCAATCAGCCTCTATGCCCCCTCTAGTCCGCCCCGATAAAACCATCGCCTTCGATGACATCGACAAGGCCGAGTGCCTAGCCGACAGCTTAGAAGCTCAATGCTCTCCCAGCTCTCTACCAGTAGACAAAGCTCACCTCGACGAGGTCGACGCCGAAGTCGAACGTAGATCCTCCCTCCCTCCCGTTGAAGACCCTGATTTTCCCCTGCCCCCCATCGAACCAGATGAGGTACACGAGATTATCAAGGGTCTCCATATTCGTAAAGCCCCCGGTTCAGACGGACTCACCAATAGGGTGGTCCAGCTCTTCCCAGCCCACTTAATCATGCTACTGACCACCATCTTCAATGGTGCATTAGGCAATAACATCTTCCCTCAGACGTGGAAAGAGGCCACAGTCATAGGAATCCCAAAGCCCGGCAAGCCTAAAAGCGAGCCCACTAGTTACCGCCCCATCAGTTTGCTCAAAGTCCTCGGCAAAATCTATGAGAGGCGTCTCAGAGACTACGCAGAGACCAAGGGCCTCATCCCCAACGAGCAGTTCGGCTTTCGAACTCAGCACTCTAGCGTGCATCAGGTCCACCGTATTGTCGAGCTGGTTAGCGGTGCTCTCACCCAAGGCCGACAGACAGGTGCGGTCTTCTTCGATATTGCGAAAGCGTTTGACAAAGTCTGGCACAACGGCTTAATATATAAGCTTTACAAACTCGGTGTGCCAGATCGTCTCGTGCTCATCATTCGAGACTACTTGTCGAACCGCACCTTCCGCTTCCGTATCGAAGGAGCCCTATCCTCTCCCCGCCCCATAAGGGCAGGAGTCCCTCAGGGCTCCGTGATAGCTCCCCTCGCATTCACCCTATTCACTAGCGATATTCCCAAACACAGATGGACGCACTTGGCTCTGTTCGCAGACGATACTGCGATCATCTGTAAAGGCAATACCGAAACGATGCTCCTAAACCTGCAAAGGGCTGTCAATAACCTTGGCGCCTGGTTCAGGAAATGGAGAATCGAGGTCAATCCCGACAAAAGTCAAGCGGTTTTATTCACAAAACCGAGATCCAGAGCCCTCCCCCTCCCCCGACCTATCACCTTGTTCGGCAAGCCGATCCCTTGGGAGAAGCGAGCCAAGTACCTCGGTGTTATCCTCGACCATCACCTCTCCTTTTCAGAGCACATAAAGTCGGTTCACTCGCGAGCCGCTTTCGCTCTAGGTAGACTTCATTTCATTCTCAATGCACGCAGCAAATTGTCACTAAAGTGCAAATTGCGAACCTACACAGCGTGCATTCGCCCCATCATGACCTATGCGGGATCAGTCTTTGCTCACGCCAAACCCCATTCCATCCATAGGATGCAGACCCTACAGAACCGTTTCCTTCGTAAGGCCACGGGAGCCCCCTTTTATGTCAGAAACGAGATCCTCCATCTCGACTGTAAGATCCCAACGATCCGCCAATTCCTAAAACGCATGTCCAAGAGTTACTTTGACTCCGCTCCCAAACATCGCAATCCTCTGATTGTCGAGTCAGCCGACTACATCCCTTCCTGTATCAGTCAGATTCGCCGACCGAGGCATACTCTTTCCGACCCAGATGACCCCATTACACTCCTCCAGGAGCAGAATAGGGCCACCAGTACAGTATACAAAAACAGACGCCTCCCGTCATTCCGACCTCGCCACCGAGGTCCTTTGCGATCGCGACCGCGTCCCCGAGTCAATGAAACTCCTCCCCGGGTCGGGGAGGAGTTTCATTGAAAGCTCGAAAACGAGGTGCCAGCAGTTGTTGCAGCTGAGCACGTAGCTTTAAATACCCCGCATAATAATCATGATGTAAATATAAATTTGATCCAGCCTGTCCCTTCTTGCTGTCCTCCCCTCAGCGATGCCCTAAGCTGAGGTTCGTACCCCACAGGGGGTGCCCTTAGCGAGCACTCGCTTAATTTTAATTTAGAATAGTTTTAAAAGCTCCTGGCTGGAGGCTCTAAGTGTAGAAGCTTAAGGCCACCACAGGAAAAGTTCGGTTAAGCAGCCAAGACCTTAGTGGTCAAAACTGCGAGAGGCCATAGTTTAAAAAAAAAAAAAAAAAAATATTGGGGATCAGTTTGTACGAAGCCGTATTTTTATAGGTATGCCATGGCCAATGTCTAGTGTCTACTTAGTATCTTGGGTCAGTTTTTCTACCATGTTTCTCTAGATGACTGTACACAGTCGAGGGAGAAAATCGAAAGAAAAATTATAAACGAATTCCGATTATCCACCCCATTTAGAGTGGATTCTCGGACATATGTTTCCGAGTATCCACCTTAGGGTAATTTTTTTGGGGTGGATAGTCGGAATAACCTAAAACTTCACAGAATTTTTTTCTTCCGGTGTCGTGACGCGCCTGTCTGCGGAGCCTTTTTAAATTGTACGTTTATGGGTAGGTAATAGGTAGATGATGACTAGGTCAAAGGGTTAAAATATATTATCATCTTAATCAGCCTATAATGTTCCCACTGCTGGGACACAGGTCTCCTCTCTTTGAGAGGGAGTGGGCTGTAATTATCAACAACATTGCAGCTGTCTGTGGCAAACAATGTTGTCGATGTACAAACTTGTGCTTTTTATTAACCGACTTCCAAAAAGGAGGAGGTTATATGTTCGACGCGTATGTTTGTTTTTTTTTTTTTTTTTTTTTTATATTTGTCCACCGATTTCTCCGTCATTTGTGGACCGATTTTGAAAATTCTTTTTTTGTTTGAATGGGTATGCTCCCAAATTGGTCCCATATAAATTTTATTAACTTTGCTTGGGTAATTTTTGAGGTAGCTACAAAATACGTATTTTTTTCCCACTTAGTATGTAGATGATATGATAAGTTCCTGTCACTGGTAGCAGGTAGTGGTATTTGAATGTGTGTGGGGTAGGTACCACAACTAAAAAGTGAAAAATAAAAACTTTTTACAAAAAAAAAACAACCGGCTTCCAAAAAAAAACACTACAAATGAAAAATTACTTTAATTTCGGAAGTCGGTGGCAAAAAACGAAAACACAAAACTCAAGACACCGACTTCCGAAATTAAAACTATTTTTCACTTTGTAGTGTTTTTTTTTGGAAGTCGGTTGTTTTTTTATGTAAAAAGTTTTTTTATTACATTATGCATGGCTGGACATAGCGCTCTCCGATATTCTACACAGGGCTTCAGTCTCTTCAATCAAGTTCGCCTTAATTGCCTTCTTTAGGTAGGAATTTGTGTTCAAAGCTACTTCAGTTTTCGGATACTATAACATATTGGTTGTTGAAGTTTTAAATCTGCCATGGCCAGACTGGCACCTAAACATAAACAGATATTTATAAGACTATCCAAACGAGCCCAAGGTTGAACTGAAACTTTCTTCTACATGCCATATGTTCCAGTAATTTTAAAACCCATAAAATATACGAGAATATTAATGACTGGCTGTAAACGTTACGGTGTAAGCTTTGCTTCTTGTAAAAAAACATGGTGGACCACTTACGATTTGTTTGTAGACTTATCGTGTTGGAAACGAGTTTAGGGTCATGGCTGACAAAGCAGCAAAGTGCTGGAGCAGTTTTTCATGGATTAATTGATATTTAGGGATACGTAATTTTCGTTTTTACGAAATAGGTGCGATTTATGCAAAGAACAATGCCCACTTCCCATACATTTAAAAACCTGACAATGAACGTTTATGTATAGTTATGAGGTATAGTAGAAAGACTACCTGTAAGTTTAGAAAATAATGTCTTATAGTCATTTTTATGGTTTAAACGCTACGAAGTCCAAAAAATATGAATGTTACTTTTTAGGTCAGGATTTGCCGTTACTTACTAAACATTGAGAAATAAATGTGCTAGACCTAATTATTAACACTCGAAGTATAGTCTCAAATAGGAATACACCTACGGCGAGATATGCATAGTGTAAAGTCTTTTTTTACTTTGAGAATTCCTTGAAACAAACTCCCTTATATTATAGTGACAATCATCGAGCAAAGGTCGTCAGTTGAGGAAGATATCGAGGTCCAGTGGCGGTAAATAGGGTCGTAAAAGGAAGTATTACACACAAAATGGCACAGTACATATACAACGAGACGCAAGCGCAAGCACAACAACGTAGGACTGCATCCCTATATTAAAAAGTACTCTGTGACTGCAGCGATGATGACCGATGCCAATCGCAAAACTGTCAAATGACCAAAAAATCCGTTTCACTCTTGTGAACTCAATTACATACTGCGTGATTAATTTATTTATTATGTTATTTTTTTATTAATCTGTATTTGGAAAAGACTAATATAGAAATACTTACTGATTAAATAAAACGTAAAGTAATATATAAAACTTGGAAACAGAGTTGAATAAAGTCAAGTAGCGGTATGTAAAATGGAACGTTGTAAAAACAGGGAAGTTGAGATGCGTTTAAAACATGGTATACGTTTACTCTTACGTAGAATAAGCATAAAGAAATATTAAAAAATATTCTTTTCCTGCGTTTCTTTTAACATTGTGATAAGCGTAATTAATATACAATTAAATTAGCTGAATTTTAAGATTTATTTCATTACTATACATTGTCAGGTGAAAAATGGGCATTCTTCTTTACTAATTAGTGCGAAATGTTGTGTTTTATATACTTCCAATTTTCCACGAAAATTTGAAGAAAAACATTTTTTAAACGCAACGATTCCGTGACGTAGGTAACTAAAGAAATGCGTCTCACGCGCGTTGCCACCGCCCGCGTTTGCATGACTTTATTTTGACCTTTAACCCCCCACCCCCTTTATTCTCCAATGAGATACCACAGGATGAACTCTTAGATGGATACGCTTCATTTCCATAGGCAGCAACTAAATGTAGTTCAGCAAGAAACTGCTGTCGACGTCACACAGATTTTAGTAGCAACAAAATGTAGCTATACAAAGCGTCCACAGCCCACTTACCAGGGTAGACACTGAAACATATTTTACTATCTACAATATTGTCTTATATGACCGAAGGCACAGATTTAAGCAGGAAACATAGAAACAACCACAATGTTAGCTTTAACAAAAACAAGTTATTTGATAATTTCCCACATAAAAAAAATAAATAAAAGGTCTTATAATGATTATGCATAGCATAATATGTGATTTCTTTTTTGTTCTTTTTTTTGCGAATAAAAGCGAAAATTTGTGTTTGTATTTATGCGAAATTTCGATTTTTATTTAGAAAATATGCGCAATCCTATTGATAATGAGCTTCATCACTAATAAATACAGTTCAAAATAGCGTGCAAGATACGATTTCCTGTGGCGTTTGTTAGCACCCGCATGTTCACGCAAATTTTCCATCAAAACTTGATAGCAAAGAACACTCTCTAGCATTTTGTTGCTCTGTCGTGCTGAACTTACGACAAAGCACAGTTTCACGACATTTTTTTTGCACATAACTAAATTACAATTGATGCAGTGCGTAAGGTAGACAACGAGAACGATGTGCAAAATGAATATTCGGTGGAGGCGCCCGAAATGATAAGAAACGGTTCGTTTTCGATACCTAACTAAAAACGTCGTTTTTTTGTGCCTTAATCCTTATGGATGCAGATTTGTGCTCTTTCGATATACAGTAGAGTATATTTAAAAAAATTAACAAATCCACGGAAACTTTTCATAATATTTACGTTCTGAATTTTAATGTTTAACTCGGGTGGATTTAGATGAAAGAAAACCTACAGGTTTTGAACTACCTCTCTTAGAAATATCTGCTTCAAAAACATCAACATTTTTGACAATAATATTTTAGGTGTATGAGGAACAGGGTGTAAAGTTCACTCATCCACCATAGAAAAGGGAGGATCCTCCGACCAGACGGGTGTTGTGTCTGGCGAGCAACTGCCCATCGGTTTGAAGTTGAAATCTTGTATGTATGTCGATCGCTCGGTAAACTCTAACTGCGGGATGCAGGATTTGTGTGACGTCATGTCTATGATGCGTAGTTCGTATGTGGCGATGTAACCGCTACAATATTATTAAATAAACTGTATTTCTCTGGCATGTGGGGTGTCATTTTTGAACTCATCGAGTACAGTACAAATATAATTTTTATTTATTTTTATCTTCAAAGATTAAGACGGGGGCCGTAAAACTTGTCAGTTCTAGACCATTTTTGTACGAGCTCCATCGCAATAACCAAACAAGTTAGGAATAAAAAAGAATTTGAAACTTCTGTCTAACATATTACTGTATATAATAAACAAATACTTAAAACGCCGATTCATAAGGTATTTCATTTTATGCTGCTTATGATTGTCAAACTCATTTACCAAACGCCGAAAAATTAAAATGACTGCCGATTAATTTGTTCAACTGATCAAATAACCTATGTTTGTACAGTTGTAAAAATCATTACCCTTGTTAGCTATACTATTTAGTAGCCTGGGTTTGTTCTAGTTTATCCTGTTTTCCAAATGGATCGCTATTTTGAAAAGATGTAAAAAAGGTCAAGGCTCTATGTTTTACTGCTTTTAATATAAACTAGCCTTTGCTCGGCTTCGCTCGCGTGGATGTCGAAAGATATCCAACGGCAACATACTACCGGGGTTAAAAGTACCCTATGTGCTGCAGAGCGCGCATGTGCGGCGTGGAGCCACTACCGCAGACCTGGGACTCCTAGCAGCCCCGCGTCGCTTCTTTCTAAATGAGAGGCTCACCAAAACTAACAAACACTTGTTTTACCGGGTGCGTGAAGCTGGCAGTCGTCTCGGGTGGAGGTACACGTGGACGAAGTTCGGTCGCATTTTGGCTAAGCAGGGTGATGGCAAGCCTACCCACTGCATTCGCTCAGAGGCAGACTTGGCGAGTGTTTTTAGCTGTGAGGTGCTCGCTGAAAAGGAAGTCTAATAACATGGCTCCTGGCGAGCGCCATAATTTAGTCTATGTTATTTTAACATTTTATCTTTTTATATCTGTTTTGTTTATAATTAAGTGTTTTAGTTTGTCTGGTGCGAGGCCAGTAATTTTCTTGTCTCAGTATACTTTGGTTTCTTCTAGTGGCCCAGCTGCTCGACCGGTGACTATATAGTATGTACATTTTATAAGTATAACACTTCCGCTCACTATTTTCACGCCAACACTTTGGCTGTGCATGTATATCTCTGCAATAATTTACAATACTTCCCTTTTATTATTACGAATTACACCTAACACTATGTATTTCGGTATATTTATATGTCGTATTATTAAGCATAACTCTACACTACATCTACTTACGATACTATCTACAATGAACATACTACTACTATTCTTTACACTACCATTACATTTATCACTATTTACAAGAAATGAATAAGACAAAAAATCTAAAAGTTGGACTATTTAATGCGGGGTCACTTGGTACGCGCCATGAGGAGTTCCTTGTCGCTATGGAGAGCCTCTCGGTAGACATCATGGCAATAAATGAGACCTGGCTCAGACAGGGAGAGGAGGATCGCGCGCCGACAGTGCCGGGCTACCGACTGCGGCACGAGCCGCGGGGGCGGCGTGGGGTTCTACGTGCGCCGCGGGTTGCGCGTGCGCGCCGTGCCGCACCCGCCGGCGCCGCAGGTCGAGCAAATGTGGCTCAAGCTTAACTCGCATTCAGTGATCATCGGCACTGCATACAGGTCGCCGTGGCTTGATGTCAATGTCTTCCTGGATGCGGTTACTGATTCTCTATCCTCTTTTGCTAGCACGGACAAGGTTGTTTTGGTTGCCAACTTCAACATTAATCTCTTAAACCAAACTGACAACAAATCAAAGCTACTATACAATTTCATTCATTGCTGCAAGCTTAGACAAATCGTTACTGAGCCAACCCATTTCACAGACAATAGCGAAACTTTAATTGATATTGTGTGCACTAATGCCCGTGTGTGTGGGGTCTCTGTATCATACATACCGGAGGTCGGTCACCATGCAGTTATATTTATGGAACTAAATTTTAAGTTAGAGAAACCATCCTCTTACTGGATTACCTTTAGGCTACTTAAAGATATCCTCCCGGCACTTTTTAATGATGACTTAAATAAAATGGACTGGGAACATATTGAAAGTCTGGAAGATGTGGATTCCATGGTGGCAATGTTTAATCAATATATTTTGACATTATTTGATTTGCATGCTCCCCTTAAAAAAATCTTAATTAAAGAGAAATCTTATCCCTGGATAACTGACACTGTCAGGGAAATGATGAGGCTGCGTGACAAATGTCACGTAAAATCCAAAGCAACAAAATCCGAACATCATATTAAATCATATAAAGAGTTTAAATACCTTGTTAGAGCTGCTTTTGATAGTGAGAAGTGTGCATATTTTAAAACATATATTAATAGTAATATTAAACAACCTAAGAAGTTATGGAGTCACATCAAATCAACTATAGCCACCTCAAAGAAACCAGAGCATAGTTTGCCACATTTCTGTAACAACCCAGAATCTATAAACCAACACTTTTTGGATGTACCGGGCAGTGGTAAGGTCGAAACGAGATCTAGCTAGTAGTTTTTTTTTAATACGTTATAAATCTTAAACCGCAATTTACCTTTCATTCAATGTTACTTGCTGCTACGAAACACTTCATGAGCGAGTCCGACTCGCACTTGGCCGCTTTTTACTTTTAGACCGAGTGAATTGACACCATTAAGTTTGAACTTGCTGTTGTTTATCATTTATAAGATCACTTTTCGCAAATGTAAAGTTCCGTGATAAAAGGCCCAGGCAGTTAAAATTGGCGAATTATTCTAGTTGTTTTAAAAGAAATCTTGCAAATTGCATACCTTTAGAACGGGCATGAACCAAAGATATTTTCTTAGAATTAAAGCTGCTCATCACTAAAAAATACAATAGACGTGGATATATTTAGTAACTTGTTCCGCTGAGCTATTTCTAAAGAGCCATAAAAAAACTCCTGAAAGAAATCGGCACTTGTTTCACCTCTCAATGAAGCATCTTCAGGATGACGATGGACTTGTTGCGAACTCGAACGCGGCGTGTTGCCACACCGAGCGCTGAGTGCAGACACACTCACACAGCACCCACTCTCACTCTGTACTCAGCGCTCGGTGTGGCAACACGCCGCGTTCGAGTTCGCAACAAGTCCATCGTCATCCTGAGGATGCCTCGTTGAGAAGTGAAACACGTGTCGATTTCTTTCAGGAGTTTTTATGGCTCTTTAGAAATAGCTAAGCGGAACAAGTTACTAAATATATCCACGTCTATTGTATTTTATAATGGATTTCCGCAAGGTCACGCCTGAATCAATTAATTATCTGCTCATCACTCTTTTTTTTTTTTAATGCAGTTTAAAGCCGGGCTTTCGGTATGTATTTTTAATTTGTTTGTAATTTTAGGGCTCGTATTTTATTTTCTAGCAATCGTCTGTGTCAAATAAGATTTTATAAGATTCTACAGTTTATTTAGATTAAAATAAAATAAAAATATTGCCAGTTTTGTTATTATTAAATTAAATTATTGACTTTTGAAGTCTTAGCAACGACGAATAACGAATAAAAAAAAAAAAAAAACATTTAGAAAAGTCGTGTAGCATTTTTTTTTTTTTTTTCTTTTGGTTGGAAATTATCAAATAGCTTCTCCCACTCTGGGTGGAGCAGGAGGGCGTGTCAGATTCTTACTGACTAAAACCCACCCGTGTTCCTTCAGTTGCCATGTTGCCGGGGGGCCACGATTTCCCTTTCGGCCCGTATTCGCAGCCCCGGCAAGTCGTGTAGCCTAGGTCTTGTTAATGGACCTAAACACGTAGCAGACGGCCCCACGGATCTGCCATTTTCATTTCTTCCACCGTCTGCGTAACACCCTGATTTTTTTTGTATGAGACTCGTTCTCACACCTCGTAGCAATTACCTAGTTCTTTAATTCGAGTAACCAAGACTCATTAAGATTGTTAGTAAAACTTACGACTATGTTAGTAAGCACAGACACCAAACAAGAACAAGAAAAACAATACAATCAATAACAGTTGGTCACCGCCGCGACATCCCATGAGAGAGGGCACAACAGTGACCAACGTATGCACAGTCCAGGCAACTCGCAACCATGCTTAAGACACTGTTGGAGCCGCCCCACACCCTGCGCACCAGGGAAGCGCACCTTTTACGCATTGTTGCGTAAAAGCAATCTACATGCGCATCTACGAACATCCCCGATGCACTACAGAAACGGGGCAGCCCCACCAGTATCCTAAACGCATTGTTATATTGAACGCGGAGAGCGCTATACGATCTTTGCGTATATCTAGCCCACAGGCTGCACGTGTAAAAACTAGTACAGTAGGCTCGAAAGAGTGTGATCTTTACAGAAAGTGAGCATCGTGCAAACCTGCGAGCCAGCATGTTCGCTCTAACCGACAACATCCTCCGCTCCTGATCAATGTCATCATCGTCTTTGAGGTTGGGAGTCAATATATGACCAAGATATTTAAACCTGTAGATAACATAACATCACGCCTTGTTTCCCCGAAGGGTTGGGCAGAGGTGTCTCTGTAGCAGGTACACCCACATTTCGCCAGTTATGTTTAAGTCCCATGTAATAGGGGGCGAGCCTATTGCCATCAACCGGGCACAAATCCAGACTCCGAGCTGCTACTGAGAGATTTCAGATAGAAAAACCCAATAACTCTTTGCCCGACCCGGGAATCGAACCCAGGACCTCATGCTCAGCAGTAGCGCTTGCGACCACTAGACCAACGAGGCAGTAAAGGAAATTATCAAATAACTTCTCCCGCTCTGGGTGGAGCGGAAGGGCGTGTCTGACTCTTACTGACTAAAACCCACCCGTGTTCCTTCAGTTACCATGTTGCCGGGGGGCCACGATATCCCTATCGGCCCATATTCGCAGCCCCGGCAGGCATTGGCCCTAGCGGACCCCGTCAATTCTGCTGACATCTCTTTGAGGCGCGCGTGGAACACAACGCGCCGTCGACCCGGGCTTGGTCCTTATCGGACGGCGAGCTACCCATTGCTCACCGTCCGCAACCCCGCGCCTACGGTGGCCGGAAATCTTCTTGTGATTCCCGACGCCCAGGGGGTCTCCTCTTGCGGCTGTTAGGGGCGCGAGGGCGCGAAATTTCCGTCTCCCTCACGCGCTCCGCCTCCTCCTTTGCGAGCATCACTGCTTCGCAGAAGGAGGTGACGGCCTTCCATTTCCTCTCGCTCCGTAGCATGGCCCGAATCAGGGCCGGACGCGAGAGATCACCGCCGCCGATCGCCTCCACGAGGACACGGCGATGCCCTGCCCAAACCGGGCAGATCTCCACCGTATGCTCCACTGTGTCCTCCGGGCAATCCACACAGTGACGACACCCGGGCGTTTCCTCCCGCTTGATCCTGAACAGGTACCTCCCGAAACAGCCGTGTCCGGTGAGGACCTGCGTCAGGTACTTCATCGTCGACTCGACGCCGATGTGAACCCCTCCCGCCATTACCTGGGAACCCGACGGTGGCGCACTACGAGGACCATAGAAACCCATGGCCTCGGACTTGTGCAGGGCCACTTCGAGTCCCAGCTGCCGGATTCTGTCGACGATCGTCGCAATCCCGCGTGTCGCTAAGTCGGCCGCCGCCTGGTACGACCTCCCCTGCGCCAGGACCAGCGTGTCATCAGCGTAACAAACGACGCTGACGCCAGTAGGGAGGTCGGCGCGCAGCACCCAGTCGTATCCGATGTCCCACAGATGCGGCCCCAGGACCGATCCCTGTGGGACATCGCACGACATCTCTCGCCGGTTCCACTTTCCTTGGTGACCGGGGTAGATGACAGCCCTGTCCGTCAAATAGGCCTCGACCACACGACAGAGGTAGGTCGGCATCCGGTGATACCGAAGTGCCTCCCTGATGCAACTCCAGGGCAGTGTGTTGAAGGCATTGGCGATGTTTAGAGACACCGCCAAGACGACCCCACCCCGGGCCACAGCATCCGCCGTCGTGAGGGCCCGCACGCGCATGATGGCGTCCACCGTAGAGCGCCCCCTGCGGAAACCGAATTGGCTCTCCGCCAGATCCGGCCCCATCCGCACCAATCCAGCCCCATCCGCACCAAACTTTTATTTCCTGCGTTCTAAACTTAATATTACTGGTTGACACGCTACGATCGAGACGTGTCTAGCCGCAATCTGCGTATCTGTATAAACCGTGCCATTAAAGATGAGACTTGACGCACCACGTGGTTTGACTTGTGCTGTAGACGATTTATGGGTCTCTTTAGCGGTATGAAGTCACCGGGGCGTCATCGGGGAGGCGGAAAGAGCGGCGGGAGGCGCGGTCAAGTCTCATCTATAATGGCACGACTTGTAAGTATTTTTCCCCACAGTGTAGCTTTATTTACTTCAGACACATTGATCCATATTTTTGTTGGTAAACTTAAGAATTATGTTAGTAATCAAAGATTACACCACAATCAAACTATTATAACTAAAATTAATTAACAGAAGTACCTACATTAGATACTCACACAAATAAAATCACAATCATCTTTAAATAAATTCACAAAAATGTTTAAAATCATTAATATTATTTAAGATCAAGAAATGCATTAAAATATTAAAACAATTTTTTTTTTTAAATAAAAATCAATATTATTTCATCAGTTGTTGTTTTTTCGACATGCGACTAATATTGGGCAGTCAATTCTGCCAGTCACAGTGGTCAGAATGCTGATGCTACTGCCGCGGGCACGACTTAGCAACGATGCAGCTGTTTTTGAGCATGGCATGGAAGTCATAAATGCGAGCGTCGCACAGTGGAACGAATGTATGGGAGCGGTTGGACGTAGACATTTCCGAAAAAAAAGAGTAAAATTATGCCAAACTAATGATGCCATCTTATTCGATTACTTAATGCCTTCATAACTTGTGGTGATGAATTTCTTCATAACTCCCATATTTCGGGAGTAATTTGAGAAAATGTGAAATTTTACTATGAAAATGAGTGTATCGAGCTCTCTCCCTCCTGATTCCGGGCTTGTTTCAAGTAGCGGTCTCTAATATCATAATGCTAATACTAAGAGCTATATTTAATACTAAGACACATAGTGCGCCAAATGTGCACTTTCTGGGATAAAGAGTGATGTTTATTTTATAACACAATTTTTTTATTTTTTGTTTATTTTGTTGATTAAAACCGTTTTTCTAAAGGTTTACCTTATTACAATAACATTTCTGAGCAGCCAATTAGAGAAGATATAAGCTAATTAGGATATATAATTAGGGACTTAAGGTTTACATATAAAACTGATGCACTAATGATTACTGATAAGAACATTGCTATTATTTAATTACTAAATGGCTCTTAATACACTAATTTAGCATGCATCATTTACTAATTATCACAATAACTAATTACCTTGCAATATTTAACAAAGGATACCTGGGATACCTGGATTTTATATAAATAGGTCACTATTAGTAACTTTAAAATCAGTGTTGATTTACACCTCGTTGTATCCAAGCTAATCTCGCAATGTATTTTCCAAATTTTAATACAAATCTTGATATTCACGTTGCTTTATGCGCACGCGCACATAAAGATTTACGCGACTTTAACTATTTGTTCAGTGTTTTAAAAGATAACAGTTGTGTTCAGTTATGTGAAAGTGCTGAAACAAGTTTAAAAGACTGGTGTCGTCGATTTTGCTACCGCATTTATGCAAAATGGACACAGTCTGGAAGAAGCACAGATAAGTTTCGGAAGAAACATGAGATTTGGCTACAGGCTGCAATTCAATGGCCGGAATTACAGAATGAAAATATGGAACCTTCTACAGAAAATATAAGTGACGTCATCGAGCCCATAATTTCTCCTGCTAAATCTGATGCTTCAACTTGTACACATCCTAGTCCTCGTAAATCTTTTGAGGACCTTAGTAACCGGCAAAAAAGAAGACGCACTGAAGATAGTCTTTCATGCAGCAGTAGCAGCGCTGAAATTATGTTTTCGGCCGAAAGGGCGCTTCAAAAGGCAGGACAAAGCGATACAGCTTATGTTATGAAATACTTGACGGAGAATCCAGAAGAGGCCTCAAAAATCAAAGCCTTCATTGAAGGTAAATCAATTCAGGTACGGGAAATATCCCCTTTGAAGGCATTGGCTCTTTATGTATCGATGAACTTATCGAAATGGCGCTATAACACTCTTCGGGATTTCAACACTCAAGAAGGAGCTCTTCAATACCCGAGTTACTACATGTTGGTTAAAGAAAAAATTAAGTGCTATCCGGCCAAAGAAGATCTCACAGTTACAGAGAGCTCTGCAAAAATCAAATTACAAGCCTTGATGGATTTAACCTCAAGAAGACTTATTAGGTCGTTAGAAACCCCTGTTGATCCCAATCAACAGCTCGTATTGACCAGCAAATGGGGTTTT
Source organism: Agrochola litura (assembly GCA_949152395.1). Taxonomy (NCBI): domain Eukaryota; kingdom Metazoa; phylum Arthropoda; class Insecta; order Lepidoptera; family Noctuidae; genus Agrochola; species Agrochola litura. The sequence goes on along the minus strand of OX424508.1, from coordinate 19,595,421 downwards.
GACGGATCATCTAGCCAAAGCATTTATCATCAAAGGACGAGTGAAGATGAGCAAATCGATCTTGCTAGTAATTTTATGATTAGTCTTGTACCACTGCGGCTCGTCTCAAAAGGTGTAACAATTTGGGAAAACGAGCGACCATCTTCCACTTCATTTTGCCGGCCAATATTGTTTAAGTTTATAAAGGAAACCAAAGAAAATGTGCAGAGAGAGATGGCTGAAATCGAAGCAGAGATTGAAGCCTTAACTCCATCCACCATCACTGATGGAATTAGTGTCAAACACCAACTGCTGTTGACAATGATTGATGGTAAAATTCATTCCATTATATCCAATACAGCAGCTTCAGTGTGTGACATATGCAAGGCTTGTCCTAAAGAAATGAATAGTTTAGAGTTAATCAAAGATAAACACGCAAACGAGGACATGTATAAATATAGCTTAAGCACCCTTCACGCTTGGATTCGCTCAATGGAATGCTTATTACACATTTCCTACAAATTAGACATAAAATCATGGCAAGTAAGGGGTGATATAGCAAAAAGGCAAGTTGATGACAGGAAGAAAAGAGTTCAAGAGGCTGTAAGAAGAGAAACGGGCTTACTTCTCGATGTTGTGAAACAAGGCAGTGGATCCACCAACAATGGCAACTCGGCAAGGAGATTTTTTGAAAACTACACTAAATCTGCTGAACTGACCGGAATAGATGCTATGCTTTTAAGAAAAATCTGTGTGATCTTGCAGTGTATTTCATCAGGAGAGAAGATCAACGTAACTAAATTCCGAGAGTTCTGCTTTGATACTGCTAAGCTTTACGTGGAGTTATACCCATGGTATTATATGCCTTCTTCACTTCATAAAATTTTAATGCATGGGCCAGACATAGTTCAGAACATGTCAATTGTGCCCATTGGTTTTCTATCCGAAGAGGCATCTGAGGCTAGAAATAAAGATTTTAGAAAATATAGAGAGGGGCATTCTCGAAAGCATAGCAGTATCTCATGCAATGAAGATATTATGCACAATCTTTTACTGTCTTCTGATCCACTTGTTACAAGTATCCGTCCAAAAGGAAATAAGTTTGTAAAAAAATCTTCTTTTAAGGAATTTTATGAGCTTACGGATTCTGAGAAAAGTGATATCGAATTTGTTAACATAAATGATTTAGCGGACATCGATTCTGAATTTGAATTAATTGATGATGATGATGATGACGAAGATAATTAAATGATGTTATTGTTTTAAAATGTGTAACTTAGTAAATTAGAGCTTACATCTTAATTATTTATTGTACTTTTAATGAAACTAGGTAATTTATTATCAACTTACTTAAAAGTCATACTCTCATCAGTTCTTGTGAATATTTTTGTTAATATATATTTCTGTATATATATAATATATTTATAGACCTCTTAATAAGTCTGTCTGCGGTTTAAAGTAAATACAAATGGGGAAAAAACGTTTTTTTTTTTAAATTTTCATTTCCTTTTATCCCAGAAAGTGCACATTTGGCGCACTATGTGTCTTAGTATTAAATATAGCTCTTAGTATTAGCATTATGATATTAGAGACCGCTACTTGAAACAAGCCCGGAATCAGGAGGGAGAGAGCTCAATACACTCATTTTCATAGTAAAATTTCACATTTTCTCAAATTACTCCCGAAATATGGGAGTTATGAAGAAATTCATCACCACAAGTTATGAAGGCATTAAGTAATCAAATAAGATGGCATCATTAGTTTGGCATAATTTTACTCTTTTTTTTCGGAAATGTCTACGTCCAACCGCTCCCATACATTCGTTCCACTGTGCGTCGGCAAACATGGCCGACGCGCTGCAGTGCCTTAACTGCATTGCATGGCAGTGCATTAACTTTTTAAAGGTATTATTGTATGTTTGTTTACCGTTTTCTCTGACATTACTAGGCCGATGAGAATTATAATAATATTTAGAATTTCACTCAGATGAATAAAAAATGTTTATTACGGTTAATGTTCATGGGAAAATAGCATAAAAAAAACCGGCCAAGTGCGTGTCGGACTACGCACAATGAAGGGTTCCGTAGTTGAGATGAATTTATTTATCCCAAGAACGAACTTAACATTGTAGTTGAAAAACATGTTCTCCCATACATTCCAAATGCAAATCGTCGCTGGGCATCCAATACCGCGAATGTGACACTTTTACGTTTTTTTTTAATTGCAGGATCACTTATTTGAACGTATTGAATGAAATAAAACAAAAATCTGATTTTCGTAAAAAAATCACATTCGCGGTATTAATATAATAATAATCTAAATCTAATAGGTACCTTTAAACGAACAATTCTTGTATATATGTATATTTAATCTGAATCTCGGAAACGGCTCCAAGAATTTTTATTAAATTTAGTATGCAGGGGGTTTCGGGAGCGATAAATCGATCTAGCTAGGTTTCATTTTTAGAAAACGTTGTTAAAAAAAAATGGTCATCCAGATATTTTTCTTTATTCAAGTAACAAGGACTCATTGTGTTAGTAAACTTATGAACTATGTTAACTTATTTTACCAGGTCACTTAGAAAGTTTTGCGACTAACAGTTTTTGTTTATAGTATACTGGCTGGTTTTGTTATGTCAATTAAAACTATGACTATTTATTACAAAAAAACATAACATTCCAAATTCGAAATTCCCTCCACATTTTTTTACGAGCAAAATCAAAATACTCTGTCTTACTGAAAACTGGATTTACAACGAGAACATTTTCGCGCGATGATTTTGTACGATTTCAAATGTCGACCAAAACCAGAAGAATAGTTTGAAAGACTTCGAATGGTGTTCATAGAAAAAAGCGTTTCTAAAGCGCTGTTTTCCGCTGGTTCAACGAATTTATGGGTGGTCTCGTAATTTTGGCGGACAAAGAAAGAAGTGGCCGCCCTATGATGGTTGTTACATAACAAAACGTGCTGGCTGTGAAAAATTTAATTCAAGAGAATAGGCGAATTACATATAAAGAGGTTCAGCATATACTGCCGATTGGATCGGGAAGTGTGCATGAAATTCTACACAGGCATCTTCGGTTATGGAAGATAGTTTCACGGTGGTACCGTAAAATCTAACACATGCTCAGAAGGAGGTTCGGGTAGAATGGTGACGAGACATGATAGCAAAATTTGTAGCAGGCTCGTCTCGGCGCGTTTAAGATATCATTACGGGTGATGAATCTTGAATTTATCAATATGATCCAGAAATGAAGCGTCAGTCGACCGTGTGGCTGTTTCAAAATAAACCAACGCCTACCAAAGTGAAGCGAGCCAGAAGTGCAGGCAAAATTTTGATCGCAAGGTTTTTTTTTGCCGGTTTATCTGGTGTCAGTACCCTGACGAGATCAAAGGAATATCAATGCTGAATGGTATGTTACCAAATTTTTGCCAGAAGTTTTTACTACTGCAAGCAGCAAGCGACCGAGCACTGGCCTCCGTGGACTACTACTTCACCACGACAACGCGCTGGCTCACTCGGCACTCAAAACAAGGGATTTTCTGGACAGCACACCGGTCAAATTTATAGGTCATCCTCCTTACAGTCCCGATTTGGCTCCGTGCGACTTTTTCTTGTTCCCCAAAATAAAAAATCAACTCAAAGGAAAACAGTTTTCATCACCTGAAGATGCACTGGCTGCATTTGAGAAGGAGATTGGAGAGGTGTCTGATGCGAACTGGAAAATGTGTTATGAAAATTGGTTTAGACGTATAAAACTGTGTATAAACGCCAATGGAGAGTTCTTTGAAAAGATATAATAAAAAAATGTATAACCTGTAGTATATTTTTTTCTAGTATCACAAAACTTTCTGAGTGCCCCACGTAATCTAGTTTAAATTTATTTCACCCCGTGAGAGATGGCACTGCAGTGATTGATGTACATGCAATCCAGCCTGCTAGCGATCTTTTTTCAGGATATTGTTGGAGCTGGCCCGCACTCTGCGCACCAGGGATGCACATCTCATTCGCATCGTTGCGTAAAAGCAATTAATATGTACGTCCGCGAACATTCCCGATGCGCTATAAAAACGGGGCAGCCCCACCAATACCCTAAAAGCGTTATTGTATTGGACACGAAAGGCGTTGTACGACCTTTGGGTATATCTAGCCTACTGGTTGCACGTGTAAAACGTTGTACAATAAGCTCGAAACAGAGTAATTTTGACTTTTTAAGTGAGCAGCGTGCAAACCTGCGAGCCAGCATGTTTGCCCTTACCGACAACGCCCTTTGTTGATAAATGATAAATGATTTTATTTCTGTAAGTAGGTTTGTACAAACACTTTTACACGTCAATCATATTTTAAAACTAGATGAGGTCGGCGTTTCCTATCTGACTACTCTGAGAAGAAAGGCCGAAACAAACTCAGAGGTTTCCCGCTCAATATCGAGTCCGTCATTGAGGTCAGGGGTCAATATATGACCAAGATATTTAAACGTAAATACTCTTTGTAGTGGAGTCCCATTGAGTAATACAGGTGGTACATAACCCGGTCTACCCCCAGCCTCAAAGACCATGATCTCCGACTTATTGGAGTTATACATTAACCCATTTGTTTTGGCATACTGCTCACATTATTTTGGCGACCAATTACTTTCTGAGACTACAGATTGACGCGCTCAGAAGCACCATATCATCTGCATAGCTAATATTATTTACACAAATACCATCTATATAGCAACCCACTCTGGTGCTGCTGAGCTCGCCAATCCTGCCTCACCCGCATTCCAACCTGTATGGCCTGCAAAAAAGTTCGAGCTCATCGTACACTATTGATCTGGTTACCATACCACTATTTAAAGATGTTTATAAGCTCCGTTGGCAACCTATCCCTCTCCATCTTTCTCCACAATACGTCATAAGCAATCAGATCAGAAGCCTTGAACAAATCGAGGAAGCTAGCATTAATCGGCGTCCCACGCTGTGTATAGTAAGTATGTGATAGTATGCTCAAGACACAACACTGCACTTTCTATTGACAAACCACGCCGAAACCCTAATTGGTTTTCATGAACATTTACAGTTTTATTTATTTGTGTATTAAGCAGACGGTCAAACACTTTTGATATTATAGTAGCTAGAGAGATGGGCCTATTGGCTGCCGAGCGACAAAATGTAAGTTTGTACGCACAATATTGAGAGATTTACCATGTTATTTTAAGACCATGGACTTCTTATAGGTTTTCCTGTAATCTATGAGTAAAGAGCCACACTATGTATTTTTTTCAAAATTTTTGGCCCAGTAGTTTCGGAGATAAGGGGGGGGGAATGGTCAATTTTCATTGAATTTATTAAATATCTTTAAAAGTGTTTATTTTAAAATTATATAAAAAATATATTTAAGATCCTCGCAACAAACCCTTTCATTTGATATGTCACACTGTACTGTTAGCAAAACTTTTTTTTTAAATTTTCTTGTTTGCGCCCCAAAAGTGACCCCTATATTCAAAATTAATTTATTTACGTTACTTATTCGTGTTTGGGTCACAGAAATACATATGTGTACCAAATTTCAACTTAATCGGTCCATTAGATTCGGAGTAAATTGGCTGTGACAGACGGACAGACAGACAGACAGACAGACAGACCGACAGACAGACACACGAGTGATCCTATAAGGGTTCCGTTTTTTCCTTTTGAGGTACGGAACCCTAAAAAGAATATGTTAGAGTTATGAACTGAAACACGTAACTCCTACTATTATACCAAAAGTCAAAGATTTTTTTTTTCATTAATACGATAAGAAAACAGTGGCACTCCGGGAGTGCCGACAGAAGTGAAAACTTGAAAAAAAAATCGGCACTGTGGTAATCAACGCGTTGATGTCTTTTACTGCACGGTGTCGGTAAAGTGCGTTACAGTGTCACGAAATCAATGGTTTAGTCCTATCTCAAAAATGCTCAACGAGCCTAAAGAAGTTTTCACTTCAAGGAAAGCCAAAAACTGTGTGGCACAGGCTTTTGCCAAGAATGGTCGTATTCGGTGTTCGAAGTATAAACTGTAGGCCTGGTTATGTCTGAGACTTGATAAATACAACTGACCTCTCAAAAGATCTGTTACAACAGCAGGTAGATTAGGAATCGGTATTGGATGCTTTTTCAACTAAAGATTAATAAGTTCCAAATCTTTTCAATTAATTCGTCTATTGTACCAATTCTGAAGAAAATAAACATCAATCTATCAATTAGGTACAGAATGCTGTACCTACCTACATAAATTAAATAAATGAACACAGCTGTCAAGCCAAATGTCAGGGCTGAAATCATGATTAATGAAGCCACTGTTTCAAATAAGGTTTGTTTTTGAATTTATTAACGCTATGACTTTCGTTTTATTAGATGAAACAAAAATCTTCACTGTTAAACAAGGTGGAAATATGAAACAATAGAAAACACGTTTATAGAAAGTAAACTAATAAGTTATTTTAAATAAAATACTTTCAACTCACACAAAATCTCACTTCATGAGTAGCAAAAATAAATTTGTCGGAGACGAGTATGTGACTTTCGTTATTATCAGCGATATTTTAACTACTGCGGGCGTAGTGTGGGTAGTGTTGGTTAATGCGCAATAGAAAAACAGTTTGCAGTTCAGATCACATTATAATTTACTATCAAATTAATCACACTAGCTAAATTATACACACACTGGGTGCGACGGCGTTTATTAAAATCACCAATTAACACAATGATCACAAATTACAACTAACACAATAAATGAGCACCACGAATCGAGAACAGTTCCGCGACGTTTTAACTCCATTGCGACCAGAGGCTGAATGCCCTCCTCGCCGTGGCCTTAAAACATCACGACTCTGTAGAAGCGCGCCTTTTTTGGTGTAGGTAGATCACTCTTGATGTCGCCAGTGGCGCGCTTGCGATTCGTTTCGTGGCCGTACTTATGACCGGATCCGACGAATATAATATGTAAAAACACTGTCCGATCTGAAAGGGGCACATAGGTACTGCAATAACATTACTAAAGTTTTATTTTTTATTGTTATTGAAAATTAAAAGTTACTGCTATTTAAAATTCACATTTTTTGTACCAAAATTACCTCAAATCCATTAAAAATTAGAAAATTTTCAACAAGGGTCATAACTAGCCCTTATTTGTGATTTGTAGATACCCGCTAAGCTACAGCCACTCGGGCCCCATGTAATTAATAAAATCGTGGTAAAATTCCCCATTAAAAAAAAATGTGTTGAATTTAAAACTTCATAAACAGACTCTCAGCACGATACCTAACAATATTCTCACGGATCGGACAGGTTTTTGTTTATATGTTGTATAGATATAAAACTAAAACTAAAAAAAATAGTGGCACTCCGGGAATCAACGCGTTCAAAGTCAAAGTCAAAGATTTATTTGCAGATAAATATGGTTACAAAGTTCTTGCAATGGTAGTGTGATAGTAGCTTAACATATTTAATCATAACATAATGACGTGCAAATTTTTGGTACACAATATTATATTATTTTCATTTAGACTGAAGGAATTCTTTTATAGTATAGAAGGAATTCTCAATTAACTAGCTGTGTAAAGCCCTTCTGAAGCGGACCATTGGGAGTTCTTTAATTTGGTTAGGAATCTTGTTATAAATCTGAACACACAGGATAGCAACTTCGCCCATATAGTTCTGTTTTCATTCGAGGAATTTAATCTATTAGGATATCTAGTTTTGAGCTTACATTTATCTCCTAGTTTTTCAAACATTTCAAGGTGAGATTTGGTAAATTTAATACTTCCTCAATATAAATACCAGTTAATGTAAGTATCCTAAGTTTACTAAACAGTGGTCTACAGGATGTAAGTGGGTCTACATTACAAATCGCACGTACACACCTCTTTTGTGCGATGAAAGCTCTTCCCAGATGCACCGAGTTTCCCCATACCAGTATACCATAACGCCAGTATTGAACCAGTATTGAACCAACATATGCATGATAACCCTGTAATGTGGCTTGTCTACTTGTTAGGTTAGATTAACGCCATAGAACATAAGCAAACTTACTAAGTTTCCCACATATCATCATCATGCTGAGATAGGAGCCTTTTTGGTCTCGCACAGGTCGTTATTAATTTTGTTTGTCAGTTTAAAATGCTCCTTTTTATATTTGTTAATTTTTATTTTTTTATTCCTGTTTTATATTTCCTGTGCGTGTCCCAAATAAAATATTTTTCTTTCTTTTCTTTCTTTCTTTCAATATGATTAATCCAGGAACACCTTTCATCTAGATCTATCCCAAGAAAAGTCATACTATCTGATTGCTGTATTTGTTTATCTTTATAAGTGATATTTAAATCCATTTTATTCCAGTTTCTGTTAAGAAATTGTACATATTTGGTTTTATCTATGTTAGGTTTAAGGTTATTCTTTTCCATCCACGTTATTACTTTGCTTACGGTACTATTTATTTCCTCATTATAGTTTTCTTTATTTTTTGGAATAATTACGGCCACATCGTCTGCAAAAAGTAAACAGGGATGATCAGTTACTTCTGTCAGGTCATTGATGTATATCAGAAAGAGTGGGGGCCTAAAATACTGCCCTGTGGAACGCCTGTGCAATTGTAACATTATTTGGATTTAAATGACAGTTCACCGATTTTATTTGGTTTATCCACTTACTTTTTACCCATGTATTTGCTTTACCGCGTATTCCACATTTGTCACATTTTTTTAGTAGTAGCTCATGCAATACAAAGTCGAAGGCTTTTGACATGTCAAAAAATACAACAGTTGTCAGGATTTTCTGGTCAATATGTTTTGTAACTATGTTAATTAAATTAAATATCGCTGTAGTTGTCGATTTCTTTTTTTGAAATCCATGCTGTTCATTTTTCAACATTTGAAATTTATCGATAAAATTTATTAATCGCGCATGCATGGCCTTTTCGTAAACTTTCAATAAAATAGGCAAAAGGGTTATTGGTCTGTAATTATCAACAAGTTTTTATTACCTTTTTTATGTATTGGTTTAATAGTTGTCATTTTCAATTTCTCAGGAAATACTCCCGTGAATAATGATAAGTCTATTAGATGTTCTAGTACCGGAGTTATAATAGGGCCTATGTATTTTATAATTTTTGTAGGTATTTGATCATAGCCTGTTGAGTTTGTATCCCTGAGTGATTTTTTTTAATTTTTTCTTTTGCTATCATTAGTGGGCATTAAAAATATACTAGAATTAATAGGATCCATGTCATAATTATAGTTAATTGATATGTCTATGTCATAATTAGTTGATGTTTTTTACTCCACGGTGTCGGTAAATTGCGTTACAGTGTCGTGAAATCAATGGTTTAGTCCCATCTCAAAGATGCCCAACGCGCCTAAAGAAGTTTTCACTTCAAAAGTTTCATGTGCCTATTTATAATAACACCAGTTTCTGCCCGGATCTTGGTCCGCGTGGAAATTGCCAATAAGTAGGTACCATAAAATATATATCCTGTGGCACTAGGCAATCCTGTAGCTTCCCATTAGTGAAAGAATTTTCGGAATAGGATCAGTAGTTTCGAAGATTACCCCGTACATACAAACTCACAAATTTTATCTATTATTACCGCTTTATTTTATTAGTATAGATGTCGTGGTTTGATCTTAGAATTGACCATTTCATGAAATGGCCAGCTGCAATTGGCCATATCGTTTAAACGTCAACGTTTAATGATATTTCAGTCAACGTTTTACCATGTCATTAATGTAGAGTATCCATGGTTTAAGGTGTAGTCAGAATAGCTAAGTAACTGCGACCAACTTGGAAATTGCGCTCGCCGGCCGCTGGTCATAGTTCTAATCTAACCTAACAGGTCAGGGTGCGGCGTACATTTTAAATTTTTTTTTAACAAATTTTAATTGCTATGTTGCATTTCACGCCTCGGCAGCAACCGGCGTGCGCTACTTGATGCGCGCAAGTTGATCGCTTTCCATAATATCATATTTGGAAACCCAATAAAAGTCCATCGACTTTTTTTGCGTGATCACCCTACTTTGTTTGATTTGTTGTATGCCGCCGCCATGATGCACAACAAAAACTAAGCGACATCAACGCCTCTACCGGTGAATAATCTAACTATTTTACGATATGATCACTAATGTTTGGCCACATCATGAAGTAGTCGTGCGTTTAACTGGTCATATCGTCAAACGTTGAGTATTCATTGATCTGGCCAGACCACATCATGATGTGACCAGCGGTCGATGTTCATGTCATGTAATGATCAATTCTAAGATCTGACCACGACATAGATATCACACGAACTTAGAATATTGTAGGAACGTAGAACACAAAAAAGCGGCCAAGTGCGAGTCGGACTCGCCCATGAAGGGTTCCGTAGCAGCAAATAACATTGAATGAAAGGTAAATTGCGGTTTACGATTTATGACGTATTAAAAAAATTCTACTTGCTAGATCTCGTTCAAACCAATTGTCTGTGGAAGTTTACATGGTAATGTACATCATATATTTTTTTTAATTTTATCATTCTCTTATTTTAGAAGTTACAGGGGGAGGACACACATTTTACCACTTTGGAAGTGTCTCTCGCGCAAACTATTCAGTTTAGAAAAAAATGATATTAGAAACCTCAATATCATTTTTAAAGACCTATCCATAGATACCACACGTATGGGTTTGATGTTTTTTTTTTTTTTTTGTTTCGTTGTAAGTATGGGGAACCCCAAAATTATTTGTTTTTTTTCTATTTTTGTGTAAAAATCTTAATGCGGTTCACAGAATACATCTACTTACCAAGTTTCAACAGCATAGCTCTTATAGTTTCGGAAAAAAGTGGCTGTGACATACGGACGGACAGACAGACATGACGAATCCATAAGGGTTCCGTTTTTTGCCATTTGGCAACGGAACCCTAAAAACCACTTCAAAACAACATTTGAAATCTTGGCTGGCAGTACCAACCTCTCGGAAAATGGGTTTGTACCATCTGCCGGCTAGCTCTAGCACCGCGCGCGCTCCTTGGTCAAATCAAATAGCGCGCGCTTCCCCGGCTTCCTGTTACATACTTCCGTCCCTTTTCACGAAACCACTCCCACAGATTGCAGGAAAGTGAGGAGAAAGATGTTACACATAAACAAAAAGATTAGAGAGAAGACACTACTAAGAATAACCTCCTCCTTTTTGGAAGTCGGTTAAAAATACAATTAATTCTCTCAATCCGTAACAAAGCGGTTTATCGAGTATAAAGTTATCTCTAGAAAGCAAATAATATGATGAATTGATGACGAAAAATAAATTCAATATAATAAATATCCTTCATAAACACAATCCTACTTTCCTTTAATAAATTGTAATCAGTAGTCATATTAATTAACGTGATAAATGATTCTTGAGGCGTTATCTTTTAATTTTATGACTGTAAATAAAGATATAAGTAATTATTTTCTTCGCAGTTTTACCTCTTCTTCTGTTTGCGTATCGGTTAGAGCTATGACAGAATACGTCATAGTTTATTAACAAGAGCAGTGGTGGTCCAGCCACGACTTAATAAGTTCATATGACCGCGCGGAACTACTAACCGCGCGGTACAAGATCTTGCGCACGGGACGGAGCGCGCTACCCCGACCCTTACTCGAAAATGAGGTGCCAGCAGTTGTTGCAGCTGAGCACGTAGCTTTCATCATGCCTGTCCCTTCTTACTGTCCTCCCCCCAGCGATGCCCTAAGCCGAGGTTAGTACCCCACAGGGGGTGGTTAGTGGTGGGTTGCCCTTAGAGAGCACTCGCTTAATTTTAATTTAGAATAGTTTATGCCCCTGGCTGGAGGCTTTAAGTGTAGAAGCTTAAGGCACACACAGGAAAACCCGGATAAGCAGCCAAGACCTTAGTGGTAAATAAAAGCAATAGTCAAAAAAAAAAAATAACGGAGCGCGCCTCGCTTTGCCGCGCGGTAGTGTGCGTTAATTTAGACGATAAACACTATTTAGTTTGATCTTGTACCGCGCTAAGGTCCGCATACAGGCGCGACGCGACAGTGGCACGACGCGATTCTGATAGAACAATTTCCATAAAGTTTTCATAGAAGTTCTTCTAATAGAGTCACGGCGCGACTCTCTGCGGGGAGTCTGTACGAGTTGTAGTTCGTAGGTTCGAACCGAGACAAGCACTTTGCATAAATTATTAATTTCATCACCGCTGCTCTCAAAACGGTGACGGACAACATCGTAAGGAAACCGGCATGTCGTAAAACCGAAAATTCGAATACATGTGACAACCACCAGCCCGCATCGAGCCCGAGTCTTGGATTACGGCCCACTCCCTTTAGCTCACTTTAACAACAGAAAACAGCACGCTGCGCGGGCGTCCGCTCCGTGCACCCGCTTAATGCAGCGGACGGCCTTAAGAGCGTTTATTCTAAAAGTTCGCAACATCGCAAATAGCTGTCAAATATTTACCTGTTTTGATTAATTTGGCAATATTACTGTATAGAAATATGAAATGTGGCAGACTAGTGAACTAAAATGTTGATTATGAAATGCAATAATTAATACCGTGACACCGAATATTCAGTTTTAGATGTAAAAAAGTATTTGGAAACTTTCCAAATGCCTTTTACACCTAAAACGGTTACAACATCAAATTCAAAGTTATAATTGCAATTCTTTATTAATATTCTAGTTCGGTAGTTAGCCACATTTCTTATTTCCATACAGTAACATTGCCAAATTAATCAAAACAGCGAAATATTTTACATCTATTTGCGATGTTGCCCACTTTCAGAATACACGCTCTTGAGAACGCGGCGACGCATGAATTGTCCATACAAACGTAATACATAAATCATTTGCAATTTGGACATATTTCCACCATATTATGTTGTTATTCGGATTTAGGCTCCTACATCTATTATTTTTGCAAAAATCTTTTCTAAAATGAAGTTTAAACGAATTTAATTTTGCACATTTTTACAGCGTAAATGACATGTCTTCATATTGTTTTTCTGTATTATAAACAATATTATTTGTTTGAAAGGGTATGCTCTCAAATTGGTCCCATAAAATTTTATTAACTTTGCTTGGGTAGTTTTTGAGTTAGCTACAAAATACGTATTTTTTTCCCACTTAGTATGTAGATGATATGATAAGTTCCTGTCACTGATAGCAGGTAGTGGTATTCGAATGTGTAGATACCACAACTAAAAAGTGAAAAATAACTTTAATTTCGGAAGTCGGTAGCAAAAAACGAAAATACGAGACCCAAGACACCGACTTCCGAAATTAAAGTAATTTTTCACGTTGTAGTGTTTTTTTTTGGAAGTCGGTTGTTTTTTTTTTTTGGTATTACGGAACACATCCAAATTTATCATACATTTTCGAAAGCTAGTAGTGCTATCGCGTCAAGCAATAATTGTTAATGTGTGCGTGGAAGTATTGCTCACTGTAGGTGTATATCGCTCCGACAGGCACTCACACTAGCGCAACGTGCTTGGAATTCATTTTGCATCTCGATTTGTAGTTGCGAGCCGTGTTCGCAGGCTTGTTAAGTATTTCTACAGATAAACTCATGCTCTGAAGGTTCCTCATTACAGACCAAGGGACTCAGTTAAACCGCCATAAATCTCTAACGTCATATTCTAGCAAGTTGTTTTTTTTTTATGGTTTAAGAAAATCTAAACTAATTTCTTGAATAAAAATTATTAACACAGAAATACTACTTTCAGATATTTATGCTATGCCACGTTATGCAAGCATCTGGATTGAGAGCCCAAGTGATGTATGCATAAAGTTTTAATTAACGTTTAGAAATTTATGGACCTATGCTTTAAGTTTTTACTGTTAAAGAAAAAAAACCTTTTTTCAATTTGTTTCGCAAGAAAAAGAAACCAGTTAAGAGCGAGTTGGACTCGCGCACCGAGGGTTCCGTACTTACTCATTATACCGCCATAATAAAATTGGTATCATTTTTATTGGTAAAAAGATATGGGCAAATTTAGATTTTCGCGAAACCTTGTACTGACTCCAGACCTTGATTTGTATACACCTAATAGGGACTATATTTCTCAGTATCTAGTATAAATTTCAACTTGCTAGGTTCACCCGTTCCTGCGAAAATTGGTGGTCACAGACGGATATACGGACAAGAGAGTGATCTTATAAGGGTTCCGTTTTGGCCTTTTGAGGTACGACACCCTATAAATGGGTCCTCAGTCCAGATGCACATCTTTTCACAGAGAGGAGGCCACCTGTGTCCTAGCAGTGGGAACATTACCTACAGGGTTTATGCCTATATTAGCTAGGCAATAGGACGGTCGTAACTAGGCCTTAAGAGCCCATACTACCTCAGCTCAAATTCACTTTTTATCTCGCTCGCACCATACTGCTCGCGGACTGCGTGAGAGCGAGACGGAGTGAAGTGCTAGCGGCTCCGAGGCGCCAATAATTTAGGTAATTGCTTTTTACGGCGAAAATAATGGTAATTTAAAAAAAAATAAAAAAACATAGTCGCTGCTTTATAGTTAGTTCAGTTATTATGCAAAGTTTCATGATCTAATTTGAAGTATTTTTTTAATACCAGCGGTTTATTGTTCGGTTTGGAGGTAACTTTGGAATTTTTTTCTATCGAGAAAATTTTATGGAATCGTGTTTTCGTCTAACATTAATCCTTAACTTTAACACATATTTCTTTCAAAATTAATGCTGCAGTATATTCGATATAACCGAGGATCATGCTAAGCCATTTGAGGTGGTATAGGCCCTTAAGTACCTGCCTGTGGTGCATCTGTCATACAGTACATTTAAGATTCATTGAAGCTATTATAATGTATACATTCAGTTGAATAGTGATTTATATTCACACTAGCTGTTACCCGCGACTTCGTCTGCGTGTATTTTCGATCTCTTAGTTAACAATCAGTTCAGTGGTTCAATGCGTGAAAAGGTAACCAGACAGACAGTTTGATTGAGTTACTTTCGCGTTTATAATTAATTCAGTATCGATATTACTTTTTCGGGTTTTAATTTAACTGTAAATCTTTACTTATCCACGTAAAAACCACCACATTCAATCCTGTAGTTTAATTTTTTTTTTTTAAGTTAAAGTCTACTTATTTTATTACGACAAAAACGCCGACTAAAGACAACAACAACAACAACAACAACATCAACAACATTTTAAATTTTTAAATTCTTATTTGGACTATAAATTATTTGAATAATGGATAAATTTATAATGATTTGATTAAATGTAATAACCTACCTACTTATATTTGTACGCCGTTGAGGCAAAACATGACTGTGGTAAAATTTTATTGTAACATCTTGCATGCCATGTGTGTGTTTACTCATGTTTTGGACAAATAAATTATCTTTATCTTTATCGATATCGATTTTTTTTCGATTTTCGTAAAGCCGAAGTCACACGTCATTACTAAGGACGAATTTCACCAAAGAAACTGAACGCGATTAGCACATAAACCACGTTTAAGAACTGTCAGTGTCATTATTCTCTGTGGAATATTGACAATGACAGTTTAGATGGGTTGAACGCGTTCAGTTTCATTTATGAAATTAGCACTAAGTCATGTAAGCTACATGTAATGTATAGATTCCGTGTGACTTCCTTCCTCGCCCCTTCCTTCCTTTTGCCTTCGCCGTCGTCGTGTCGTGTACATAATAAAAACAATAGAGAAACTTACTGCTTGTTAGTCTGCGAAAACTGTGAACGAAGTGGAAAATTTTGTAATGGCGATGGCGCTCGCAAACAAGGGGCAGATATCTTGTCAATACACTTGAGTCAACAGTTTCTTGTTATATTATAGTCGAAGTTTTGCCAGGGTCAAATGTTACGTAGGTAGAGATTCGAAAGGAATTGTTACCTACGAGTTTTCATTGGAGTTTTGTGTTCATTGGAGTTTTTTTACGTCCCACAGGCCACTACATGGGGCTAATGGTGGCACTCCTACCGCATGCCGCGGCCGATTACCTAATTGTGTTACCAACACATGTGTTTGTATTATGAATGTGTCATATTTAAGTTATTGTATGTTAATTACGTTAAAGATTTCGTTTCATTATAGTCTGTTTACACTGTGAAATCATTTTTGGGCATAACGGACTCCGTGCAAGAAAAAAACCCTCTTTTGTTCATTACTTATCTAATTGTGAGAAAGCTTATAATAATTGAAAGATTAAGTCTGTCTGACTATAAAAGTACAATTTTTGTGGTGCTAAACCATTCGTGTCAGTCACAGCACCTTTGCGCTCTCGAAAATATGGTATATTTCGCCTTTGATTTATTTAATGAAGATATTGCATAAGCATAAAATAAAATTTTATTTTATCTCAAGGATAGCTGAAGGCTAATGTCTGATTTTTTAATTTCTTGATATGGTTAGCAATAATAGGAAAAAATACATTAATGACTGGGTTAAAAAAAAGCCGATATCCATCACGTTTGCTTAATTTGGCTAGCTAACTTAATTTGACCCTATTTTATTGTATACTGTATTGTCTATTAGGAAAATTAATGCACAATAACCACAGATAATGACTTTAATCTAAATCCTTCGCTTTCTACACAGTTATCAGTGCCTATAATCTCCCGTATAAAACGTTAACTACACGGATTTTCCTGCCATAAAATAATAAAATGGTATAACATGGCGACCTCCCTATATAACTGGCGCAATATCTGCACACTCGACGGACCACTTGTTGATACCACTCACGATAGAGCGGAGCCCATCAGTCATGTCGACACTGCGTAGTATAGAGGTTTAATGATAGATGGCGTTGTTTTCAATTTTAATTTTCTTGACCTCTTTTCTATTGTGAGAAAACCTGGGGTTATAATAATAATTAACCCTCAGCATGCTTGGTGGTAAAAAGTTACACGTTATGCCTGGTGGGTCTGTCAGACCCGGATTTTTAACTTGTTATTTCTCAAATAATTATTGATAAATAAGTTATTGTAATGTACTAATGTTTTTACTAGGGGTGTATATTACGAGTTAAAATAAAAATTACAAATCAACATTTCGCTGTCCCCGACGAACAAAATGGTAATGTGCTAATACGATACTTCTGACTTTATTGCATACTAGCTTTTGCCCACGGCTTCGCCCGCGTAGATGTCGGAAAATATCCCACGGGAACATACTACCGAGATTTCATACCTAATAACAGAGGAAAACTTCATTGACTCCTACCGCTGCGCCCGCGTTGCTCCGCGTAATTTTGAAACTGTGATATCTTTTAAACTATTCATTTAAATTATATGATTTCCAGGCATATTTTAATCTAAATTAAACTTTGCGGTTTGTGTTTTGAGTAGTTTGTGGTGATATTTGTGAAGATTTTCAATGGATACCGAAGCACAGGGTATGTACTTAATTATGATGCTAAAATATGATTGTTCTTTTTGATATTTAGTTTCTTTATCGAGGTTAAAATTACTGATACTAAAATATTGATATTTTTGACTAAATTGTTAAAAAAAAAGGTGTTTTAGTAATGGTTCCGGTCATGATCGGGCAATTTTTTAATTTTTATTGGTAACTATATACCTTAACTATGCCATCCCAATACAATCTCACCCGTCTTGCCACCATTTTTTTAAAAGACTGTTTATGTTTCGAATGTATTTTTTTTTTCATATTTTGCACATTAACTTAAGAGGTTGTTTTTTCATTTTAGGTTCGGCCCCATGTGATATCCAAATGTCTAGAAGATCATTATACACGCTTTTTAGAGACGGCAGTAAACGAAAATTTGATCATAAATTATTGGACATGGAACAGAAACTTAAGGAGATTACGAAATGTCCAGAAAATGAGTTTCGAATAATTTGGAATGATCTGAGACATTTTAAATCAGATTTGAAAATTCTCGAGAGAACTATGCAATAAAGATGTCTTCAATAGGCTTTTGCTGACTTTAGATCCATTTCTGAGCTGTAGACGAAAACGGCAGAAGCTGAGGAGCAACCAGTGTTTTTTACCAGAAACCATAGAATTGTTTGTTTGTAGAAGTGGGTCCTGAAAATATCCAAGAACTGAGTGTGGAAAGTTGTGAGTGACTAAGTTAGGTATTTTATGATTTTGTTATGCGTAAACTTGTGTCCTGTTTGTTTATTACAGATTTTGGAAATAAATCTTAAGTATTTCATATATAGTTTTATTTTTTTCCAAGATTATTACGTTATATATACGATATAGCATTAAAGTCAGCATTTTAAATCATCTCCATTAAAAAAATAGCAAGAAATAATTTTGACCGGATTTTGAGGTCGAATACTCCTTTTTTTTTTTTTTTTTTTTGGGTGGGAAATTATCAAATAACTTCTCCCGCTCTGGGTGGAGCGGGAGGGCGTGTCAGACTCTTACTGACTAAAACCCACCCGTGTTCCTTCCTATGCCATGTTGCCGGGGGCCACGATTTCCCTATCGGTTTTCTTCGAACCCCCGGCATTGGCATTGGCCCTAGCGGACCCCGTCAATTCTGCTGACATCTCTTTGAGGCGCGCGTGGAACACAACGCGCCGTCGACCCGGGCTTGGTCCTTATCGGACGGCGAGCTACCCATTGCTCACCGTCCGCAAGCCCGCGCCTACGGTGGCCGGAAATCTTCCTGCGATTCCCGACGCCCAGGGCGTCTCCTGCTGCGGCGGTTAGGGGCGCGAGGGCGCGAAATTTGCCTTTCCCTCACGCGCTCCGTCTCCTCCTTCGCGAGCATTACTGCTTCGCAGAAAGAGGTGACGGCCTCCCATTTCCTCTCGCTCCGTAGCATGGCCCGAATCAGGGCCGGACGCGAGAGATCACCGCCGCCGACCGCATCCACGAGGACACGGCGATGCCCTGCCCAAGCCGGGCAGACCTCCACCGTATGCTCCACCGTGTCCTCCGGGCGATCCACACAGTGACGACACCCGGGCGTTTCCTCCCGCTTTATCCTGAACAGGTACCTCCCGAAACAGCCGTGTCCGGTGAGTACCTGCGTCAGGCGGAAGGTGAGGACGCCGTGGCGCCTCTCTAGCCACTCCTCAAAGAGGGGTCTTATCGCCTCAATTGTGGCGTGCCCAGCGCTGGGTTGCGACAATCGCAGTCTCCATTCCGCCATGAGATCCCGCCGGAGCTCTGTCCGCTGTGCCGCGACTTCTTGCGGCATCGGAGTTAAGCCCCGGCGCTTCGCCTCCTCGCGCCACTCCCAAATGTGCGCGAGGACCTTTGCCTCCAGATCCCATGGCGGTACTCCGGCAAGGAGGCTCGCCGCCTCGCAGGAGACCGTGCGGTATCCTCGGGCCAGCCGGATGGCCATGACCCTTTGAGGTCGAATACTCCTGTGTGCGAAGTTTAAACACGTCCTACTATCTACTACGGGAGCGCGCTCTGGTTTGAGGTAGCGAGCGGAGAACATCTAGCAATTCATAAAGGCCAGCTTCTGAGTGCGGTTAGGGAAGAAATTCAAATTTGAATAAAAAACAACAGTTTATGTGCAGAGGCATGTCGAGGGTTAATATAAATCTGAAATCGCCAACCCGTCTTGAGCAAGGGTGATTAATGCTCGTGCCGTCTCTGTATGAGTAGAGGCCTTTGGCCTGTAGTGGGACAATAATTGACTAGTATTAGTAGGCAAAAGAACTTTTACTGATATTAACTTTTAAGGATGATCTCTGAGAGGCCAGAGTCTGCAGTGCTGGGTAGGTTCATTCAGCTTCACGTGACGAGATGATGACATGAAATGACACGAGTGATTTAATTATTTATATTTGGAATTTTATGTATTTTGAATTTATTTATCAATGATCACTAACATAGTTTTAAGACCTCTGTGACTAACAATTTATGGACATATCAATTAGTCTGAATTAAATTTAATTATTATAAGTGTAATAACAAAAGCATTTGAAAATAAAATGCATTAATTTTAAACGGCCTTCATTTTAAACTAGGATATTCAAGGATCCGCATAACTTCAAAGTGAAAGCTTTTTCGTGTAATTCGAGATTACAAAGCTACAAAACCCTTTTGGCGCGTGGCCAACATTGGAACTACGGCTGCCACCATCTTGTTTTGTCAAGAGGTTTTTCTATAACAATTTCATAAATGTTTATTGCATAGAATCCGCAGAGGAACGATCTTCACCCATCTGTTTAATGGATGAAATGTATTTTTAATCAAATTTGGTTTGTTAAAAAATATATCGCGAGTGGGGTTGGCAAAAAAAATCCTGGCCAGACTGAGATTTAAAAAAAATGCTTTTTTTAACATTGCAAGACATACATTAATTGAAAGAGCTTTTTAAGGAGAACCTTTGCTACGAACTCGTCTTTTGAAAAAAAATTGTTAATGACATAATACCTATATGTGACTACTTGGCCACCTAAGTTTAGAAATGTTCTTGGCACCCAATAGCCATAAGTGATATATCAATGGATAGTGCTTTTTAAGAGAAACATTTGTTACTAAAACGAATTAATCGTCAAACGAATGAGTGCAATAAAAATAAAAAAAACATAGTCTTTAATATATTTTTTAACATATAAAATTTGATATAATTTTATATGTTAAAAAATAAGTACTGCCTTCTGAATCAGGCGCTTGATCCAACCGCCTAACGAGAGCCTCGAGAGATGTTGGTCGAGGCTTTTGGCCATCAGGCCATTAGCCGTTACGACAATCGGCACAATGATAGCCGAGCTCCCCAACGAACCCACACGCTCCACCCATCAAATGCCTTCCCTCCTTTCCCCTTATCCCGTCGGTCCCAGAGGAAGGGTAACCTCTATTCCAAAAAACGCCCACCCCCCAAACATCCATGAAAATGCAGTCTTGTGAAAAAACTACCCAGGTGGGTCCCGGCCAAGCCGGGGAATCCCACACCGCTTCAGCGGTTAGCCCCCATCGTATTATGGGGGGGGCCTCAACCTGCACGATGGAAACATTGATGCCGCGCTTTTTAGCGCGGCCGGCTGCTGACCTAGCGCCCATAACTCAGGCTGCGACTAACGCGCCCATATTCCCAACCCCGGCTGCGACCAACGCGCCTCTAACTACCACAACGGCTGCGACCAACGCGCCAACACTCACGACACGGGCTATGCCTCCCACGAGCCTCTGGCAACAGAGCATCGTGCGGAACAGCATAACGAACCCGGACAAAGACAAAGACCAACACAAACTTACTGAGACGGGGAAAGATGACGGACCTGGCAACTTTAACACTCTTCCGGTTGCCAGTGATGAAGTACGCCCGCTGACAAAGCGCGAAAAAATCCTGGCCCGGAAGAAGAGAATTGGCGACCGTAAGCGCAATATCCGCGAAGGCACTAGCCAGCGCGGAGCGCGATCGGACGCCGAAGGGGAGGTGCGCGACCGGCCACAAGTCCGCGAAGGGGAAACCCAGCGCGAAACGAGGCCGGACGCACGCGACCGGCCGCCAGAGCGCGAAGGGGAAACTCAGCGCGCAAAGCGGCCGGACGCGGAACCGCGCGTGCGGGAGCAATTTTGCGAAGGGGCAACCCAGCGCGAAAAGCCTCCGCATGCGACTGAGTCCGCCGGGACCGACAGCCGACCCAATGACACTAACGGATCCCACGACCGACCTCGTCCTAAGCACAGCAGGGGTAAGCGAGGTGGTACCCGACACCCGGTGACACAGCCTGGCACCTCTAAGCCGCAGCCTGGACCGAGCGGTACAGGGCCGGTGAAGAGGGGGCGCCCTGACGACTCGGCTTCGCCGAGCACGGTCCAGGGGGATGCCAAACGGGTGAGGGTCCACTCCGCTCAAGGGGAGCAGAGGACCTACGCGAGCCGTGGATCAGGAACAATAGAGTATGCGGCCTCGGTAACATCGGAGGTAAGCTAATTCTCAACACACACAGCTCAGACAAGCCAAGAACCTGCGTCTACATACCCAAAGAAATTCCTATCACACCACTCACTCAATTCTGTTCCAGAGACCTGACAGTTGTCAGGCTCCAGACTGAAGGTAGCGTTCCAGATGTTGTACTGGCCTCGGCATACATGCCAGGCGAGGACGCGGACTGCCCGCCGAAGGAGAGTACAGCACTGTAAACGCGCCGAACTAGACCTGATCATCGGCACCGACTCAAACGCACACCACCCGCTCTGGGGCAGCGATGCACCAAACTCCAGAGGAGAGGTACTATCCACCTATTTATTTTCTACTAACCTTAATATTGTAAACCGTGGCTCAGAACCCACTTGGGTCACAGCCCGAGGACAAACGATTATAGATCTAACACTTGCTACGGAAAACGCGACAAACCTTATTACAAACTGGCACGTATCGGACGAGCCTTCCTGCTCAGATCACAGAAGGATCCGCTTTACCCTAACTACCAATACTAGGAAACCAGAATCAAGGCGAAACCCGAGGCGCACTAATGTTCCCGGGTACAAACGTCTCCTGGCCTCCCTATTAGCTAGACATTTAACACAGGTAACCATAAGAGACCAAGCACAGTTAGAATACACCGTAACAAAACTATCAGAATACCTAACTGAAGCATACCACGCATGCTGTATACTAAGAGCGCCAAAAACCAGGAACGAGAGAAGCTCTTGGTGGAACGCTGAACTCAGTAAACTCAGAGATGCGCTACGTAAACAATTTAACAGAGCCAAAAACACCAGACTCCCGGACGACTGGGAGACATACAAAGAGACCCAATATTTATACAAAAAGCAAATCAGAACCGCCAGGAGGACAGCATGGCGTAAATTCTGTGAGTCTATCGAGACAAATAACGAAGCAGCAAGGGTAAGGAAGATCCTATCAACCGATCAGGACCGAACCCTCGGCGCGCTTAAAAAACCCGATAACTCATACACACTAACTGACCATGAAACCAGTAAGGTCATTCTCGAAACTCACTTCCCAGACTGTAGAATCCTGGAGGACAGGTCGTGGGAGGCTGAACCAGAATGGACCCCAACGGATCAAGACTGGTCAAGAGCCCGCAACATAGTGACAGAAGAGCGAGTAAAGTGGGCTATCAACACCTTTCAGCCATACAAGTCGGCAGGGCTGGATGGCATCTTCCCAGCCCTGCTGCAGTGGGGGGTAGATTATTTGACACCATGGCTGGTGGAGATCTATCGAACCTGCATAGCACTTAGACACACACCTCTCGCATGGCGCGAGGTGAAAGTCATTTTCATACCCAAACCTGGCAAAACCGATTATACACAACCCAAAGCTTATAGGCCTATAAGCCTTACATCTTTCTTACTGAAGACCCTCGAGAGACTCTGTGACCGGCACATCCGAGACGGACCTCTCCGGGCAATACCACTTCACAAACAACAGCATGCGTACTCCACAGGCAAATCAACAGAATCAGCGCTGCACAGCGTGGTTGGTAAAATTGAATGCGCAGTGGACCACAAATGCTCAGCACTGGCTGCCTTCATTGACATCGAGGGCGCCTTTGACAAAACCATGTTTAACAGTATAAACACGGCCCTCGACCAATACGGCATAGACTCGACCCTGAGTGGCTGGATCACCAACATGCTCAAATTGAGAGCTGTACAAGTCACAGTAAATGACACTACGAGAGCCATCGTTGCGAAGGGCTGCCCACAAGGGGGCGTCCTCTCGCCGCTGCTATGGAACCTGGTAGTAGACAGCCTCATCAAAACACTTAATGACAAAGGTTATTTTACCGTAGGCTACGCCGACGACATAACCATAATAATAAACGGGACACACGAAAACACCCTATGCAATCTCATGCGTCAAGCTCTGAAAATAGTAGAGGAATGGTGCAGCATGCACCAACTCTCAGTGAACCCCACTAAAACCGAACTGATCATCTTCACAAAAAAGAGGAAATTGATGACACTACAGCTACCACGATTCTTTGGAACAACCCTAAGCCTCTCAACTGAAACCAAATACTTGGGCATCTTTTTGGACAAGCAACTGAACTGGGCAAAACACACGAACTATGTCACAACTAAAGCCAGCATATCCCTGTGGCAGTGTAAGCGACTGCTTGGCAGGAATTGGGGGATTAGCCCCAAGGTCACCCACTGGTTATACACCACAGTCATTCGACCGCTTATCACATACGGCTCACTGGTCTGGTGGCCCAGGACAGACCTGAGTACAGCCCAAAGAGATCTCGAAAAACTGCAGCGATTTGCTTGTGTTGCAATCACTAGCAGCATGAGAACTACACCCACAGCCGCCCTACAAGCAATGCTTGGACTGCCGCCTCTGCACCTCATTGTGCGGGAGGAGGCGGCTCTGGCTGCCTTTAGGCTGCATTTATCAGGAACTCTAAGCAGAGATTCTAGAATTAAGCACACACGCATAAAGGAAGATGTAATCAAACGTCGGCCAATGATGGCATCACCCTGCGACAAAGCCCCGAAATCACACCATTTTCAAAGGCGCTACAACATAATACTTACAGAAGAACAGTGTGACCACTCAGGCTCGGAAGAGTTGAGGGTTTACACTGACGGATCGAAGACCGACTCCGGTACCGGGGTCGGAGTCTTCTCATACGACCTCAACATTAAGATATCCCGACCGCTAGGAATGTTCAACACCGTCTATCAGGCGGAGTGTGTGGGCATCATACAAGCGGTCCACGCCATTGAAGCCAGGAGAGTTACGGACACTCACATACGTATACTCTCTGACAGCGCCTCAGTTCTCCAATCCTTGAAGAAAAAATATATTACCTCAAAGTTAATACTAGAATGTCACAATGCACTAGAACAATTAACGGTATCTAGTCGCAACACGGTGACGCTACAATGGATAAAAGGACACAGCGGTTCACTAGGTAACGACGCAGCTGATGAACTTGCTAGAAGAGGTTCTGGCACGGCAGTCTGTGGACCCGAACCTATCGTACCAATACCTTTCAACCAAATACGCAGGTGGCTACAGGAGTTCACCCTCACACAAGCGGAGTACTGGTGGACCTCGACACCGGGCTGCAGGCAGTCCAAGGAAGCTATGCCATCCCTGGATAGCAGGCTAACCAGGCGCTTATTACGCCTGGACAGGATCGGCCTGCGCCTGGTGACGGGAACCATCACGGGACACTGCTCGCTAAACAAACACTTCCACACAATAGGCATAACGGACAGCCCTCTGTGCAGGGCATGCATGGAGGCTGAGGAAACCGTCGCGCACGTGCTCTTCGAATGCACAGGCGTCACCCAGATGAGAACAGAAACCCTCGGGTCACCCAGATCTTTCACAGATGTTCTGAACAAACCAGGAGTTTTGATTAACTTCTGGAGGGAGAGGTGGGCTGGTTGGAATAACTACCAAACGGCCGCCGTGGCCCACGCACAATGGTCCACCTGACGGACTAAGTGCGGAAACCAAATCCCATAACATAGAACATAGAACACAGATAGCCGAGCTCACATTCCACATGTTAACAACCTCGTGTGCTAAGTCGAGATATTTTATTTGTTTCTCTTTCTCAGCTTTCACGAGGTTCTCGTCATGTGGAATGGTAACATCGACTATCATTGCGCGGCGCGCTAATCGATCTATCACTACTATATCAGGCTTATTTGCTACAATAGTCCTGTCAGTAATGATAGACCGATCCCAGTACAACGTGACATGGTCATTTTCGAGAAGTGGGTCGGGCACATACTTGTAATATGGTACCTCAGAGTCCACAAGTTTATATTTCAAAGCAAGTTGCTGGTGAATAATCCTAGCCACTTGGTTATGTCTGTGCAAGTACTCGCCGTTAGCTAGTTATTATTATTATTTATTACTACTTATCCTTTTATTGGTGTTTTAAATTAAGTTTACAATGATGATATGAAGCAGTAGAAAATGTGTTTTAATGAAAATACTTTACTATACTAATAACCAATAACTATTAGATTGCCCTGTAAGGCAGTTAAATCTTCAGAGGAATATAATATTAAATAAGTTATACCAACATTACTTATGAATTACTTATTTATTATTTTATCCCCAAAAATGGGACTGAGCCTGTCCCGCGCGGGACATTTAATTTTGGGCAAAAAATCGGGACGTCTGGCCACGCAGCATACCATTTTTTTTATTTTTTTTTGGGTTGGAAATTATCAAATAACTTCTCCCACTCTGCGTGGAGCGGGAGGGCGTGTCTGACTCTTACTGACTAAAACCCACCCGTGTTCCTTCGGTTGCCCTGTTGCCGGGGGCCACGATTTCCCTATCGGTTTTCTTCGAACCCCCGGCAGGCACGCTGCATACCATGGATATTTGTATGTAGGACGCCGCAACGATACCGCTCCGGCGTCGCAACGCATCGTGTGCACAGTATCTAATAATCTTTTGAAAATACGAAGGCGTGAAGTCTTAGGCTAAGTTCTGAAGTTCTAGAACAAATCGCTTAAAGTCATTTGAAATGCAGACGACGAGTTTGTGTCGATTACTTTGCGAGAATACTTATTGTTTAGAACTCGTATAAGTTTAATACTTTGATGTGGTTATAAAACTAGCTATGAAGATCTGGAACTTTACTGTAGTAGAAATATATGGCTATGCTATTTCGAGCTTTAATTTCTTGGAAGTAAGGTTCGAACTCCTATTTTGGATTGTCGAGTTGTAAGGACAGCAAGAAGTAATTCTAAACGCATCATGACATATTATGTTTCTTGCGTGAGCAATTATGCTTGATGAAATTCGGTAGATGCAAGAAAGATTACTAATTATTTAGGAGCTCGTGGCTAACTAATAACAGCCGCGCGGGTCGATCCATCAGGTTACGCTACGCTTGCTTGGGTTGGTTCATGGATGGGTCTTTACATACCAAGACTCCTCCGTGCCTCGGAAAGCACGTTAAACCGTTGGTCCCGGCTGTCATTCGTGGATCTTTGACAGTCGTTACGGGTCGTCAGAAGCCCGAAAGTCTGACAACCAGTCTTATCAAGGCGAATCGTATGATCCAGTTACTGGATTGTGGAGATCAGATAGGCAGTCGCTCCATGTAAAATACTGGTGTTTCAACCGTATCCAGTTAGACTGGAAGCCGACCCCAGCATAGTTGGGAAAAAGCTAGGCAGATTGATTGAAGGATTATTGAAAAATTGCAAGTCCTAATGGCGCAGGATAGCCTTTACCAGAAGTGGTCATCGTATTAGTGGTTCTGCAGGTTTATTTCCATCAGAATTGTTCCGTAATATAGCAGTTTATCGTGGACGTGGTACAACAGCGGCCCCACCAAGAAGCTTATAAATAAAAGTGGAGGGAACACTCTAAATATCTAAGTGAAGACGACTTTGGTCGGACGTTCTCTTTCTGAATACATACATACGATAAAGAAAACACATCACTATCTCGTTCTTATGTGTATTCAGAAAGAGGGCGCTCGACCACAGTTGTTTTCATTTAGGTATTTAGAGTGTTGCCTCCACTTTTATTTATAAGCTTCTTGGGCCCCACTGACATTCTCTTCTGTCATTAGAAGACAGCCGCCACGCAATCATCGATGCGACGCTCTGCTAGAGTGACTGCCACCAGCCACAGCCAGTGTCACACTTATCCGACCTTGTCGGTGATTCAAATAACTTCATAACAAAACTAGACGACGGGCGTCACTTGCTGCGCCATCATACTTAATATTTCATTCGCATACAAACTCCGCTGCAAAGAACTCTACGAAGACATTCTATCTACGCTCCCTTTCAACATATCTTCAAATTTTTCCGTTTGTTTTCAGTGGTTTGCTCTTGGTTTCTTTCAACTTGTAGTAGATAGATTATTAAATAAAGTTTACTAGGTGACTAAGCAGACTCTAGACTGTCACAGCAAAATTGGAACCGAACACGCTGTTTTTAGGGTTCCGTACCACAAAAGGAAAAAACGGAACCCTTATAGGATCACTCGTGTGGCTGGGGTTTGTCCGTCTGTCACAGCCAATTTGCTCCGAATCTAATAAACCGATTAAGTTGAAATTTGGTACACATATATATTTCTGTAACCCAAACACGGACGTTTTGGTTTATGTAGGAAGGCTGCCGATCCACATAAATGTACTTTTTAATTTTTGTTTATTTGGTTGCATAATTTGTAGATATAATTTATTTATTTTTTAATTTTTGCATGCCGTAAGGTAAAGTGTGTTGGAACTGCTTTTACAATGTTAACATCTGATTTTGTACCCACATTCATTGCAAAATAAATTATTCTGTAATTTTGAATATGGGGGTCACATTTGGGGGACAAAAGAAAATTAAAAAAAAAAGTTTTGCAGACTGTACTGTGTGACATACTAAATGAAAGGGCTTATTGCGAGGATTTAATTTCTTTTTCCATAATTTTAAAGTAAATACAAAATAAAGATATTTAAGAAAATTTATGAAAATTGATCATTTTTCTTATCTCCGAAACTGCTGAGCCTAAATTTTTTTAAAAGTACAGATAATGGTTCTTTACTCAATGAAGATTACAGGAAAACCTATATAAGAAGTCTATGGTCTTAAAATAACATGGTAAATCTCTCAATACCGTGCGTTTTGTACGCACAGCATTGAGAGATTTACCAATTTTTTTTCAAAACTTACATTTGCAGTTGGAATGTATCGGAGAACATGTTTTCAACTACAATGTTAAGTTTTTCTTAAGATAAATTCATCCCAACTACGGAACCCTTCATTGTGCGTAAGCCGGCCAAGTGCGCACTTGGTCGGTTTTTTATTGGTCAAAATCACCAAACATTTTGGTCGCGTCTCTGTATTTGCCCAATTTACGAAATGTAACATGTTTACAGTCGGGTTTTATAGGTAGAAAACTAGGTAAAATTGGGTCTAAGTAGCCTTGAGCAATGGATAAAACTTCTATTGCGGAGTATTTGAAGTGCTTATTTTTCTTTTACTTTCTGCCTTCCTCAGCAGCTGTATCCATATAAATTTCTTAGAATTTATTTCTTTGTTTTATTTCAGTTTTAGCTAGTTTTGGACTTATATAATATGAGTATGGCTGCCAAAAATTTTACAATAACAGTCGTAAATGGTAACACACAGTATCAACACAAAATTCGTGTGTCTCGCTAGGACACACGAATTTTGTATGAAAGTGAAAAGAGGCCTATTAAAAAAAATCTCCGGAAATTCCGGAAACCAAAAAAATATATATGATTTTACATAATTTTGCTAACCAGATCCACTTAAAACATATCATAAAAATTAAACATAAATATGTTTTTTTTTTTAATATAAATGAGAAGGACACAAACTTGTCTCCAAATGTACAATTTTTGGCGGCCATACTCTTATTGGTAATTTATATTTATTTTTATTTCTGCCTATTTCATTCCTAATGCGGTTTTATTTTAGATAACTACTTATTTTCTACCACTTCTTTCAAGGAATTAAAATATATAGCTTCGGCCCTGTAGTCGGGTAGTGACGTAAGGCTAACGAATCCTTCGCGAGCACCCGTGCATAATGAACGGCGATGACAACGTGTTAAAACAAACGCAGATGTACAGTGACCATTCGTTTTATGTAAACTGAACTTAATATCCTGGTGGTTCCTATATTTTACAAACCGTTACTTGTTGAATATACCTACGAAAAGTTCTGATTCTGAAAGTGGGCAACGTCGCAAATAGCTGTCAAATATTTCGCTGTTTTGATTAAGTTGGCAATATTACTGTATGGAATGAAATATCGCTAACTAGTAAACTAAAATATTGATTACGAAATTAAATAACTAAAATCGTAACACTGAATATTTAGTTTTAGATGTAAAAAATAGTATTTGGAAACTTTCCAAATATCCTTTTTACACGTAAAACGGTTACAACATCTAATTCAGTGTTATATTTGCAATTCATTAAAATAATTAAGGTAAATAAGTAGCTAGCGATATTTCATATTTCCATAAAGTAATATTGCCACAGTAATCAAAATAGATAATTATTTGAAAATTATTTGCGACGTTGCCAACTTTTAGAATGAACGCTCTTAAAATGAAGATTGTGAAACACACTATCATAATATTTGGTTTTATCTGTAAAATTTCTATTAATTTATGTTTGGCAATGGGTGTTATTTACCTGAAATAAATAAATTTATTTATAATATGATAATTATCAATCCTTATGTACTGTGATCATTTTCTTATAGCTAGGCAGATATACCTACACATAAACCTTCCGGCATAAATTTTCATGATGGTGAAATCTGAATCAAAATTCATTATTTGTTATAAACACTTTTTTACAAAAAATACAACCGACTTCCAAACTACAAAGTAAAAAATAACTTTAATTTCGGAAGTCGGTGTCCTTAGATCAGTATTTTAGTTTTTTGACACCGACTTCCGAAATTAAAGT
Source organism: Agrochola litura (assembly GCA_949152395.1). NCBI lineage: Eukaryota > Metazoa > Arthropoda > Insecta > Lepidoptera > Noctuidae > Agrochola > Agrochola litura. Next base: position 19,565,103 of record OX424508.1, on the reverse strand, counting down.
TATTTTTCACTTTGTAGTTTGGAAGTCGGTTGTATTTTTGTAAAAAAGTTTTTTTTTCACTTTTTAGTGGGTGAGTTTGCAATTTATCTAAGTTACAATAGCCTAATATCAAAAATACCCAAATCGCTATAAATGTGCCTATAATATTTGAAGAGTTCCCTCGATTTCTCTAAGATCCCATCATCAGATCGTGACCAAATGACAATGGGACCAACTTGGAAGTATATGCTTTCAAACAAAAAAAATAATTTTTCAAATCGGTCCAACCGTCTTTGAGTAATCGGGGAAAAAACACAAAAAAAAAATGTCCAGACGAACTGAGAACCTCCTCCTTTTTTTGAAGTCAGTTAAAAAGAACTAAGGTTTTACATGGACAAACACGAAAAGCGACATTGTGTTATTCTTATACATTTTATAGATAGATATAGATTATCCTGTGAAGCTCTCCATAACTCTTCAAAACGTGAGATTCTTACCTACCTCTTGCCAAAACATTTTTTGCTAGAATTTGGTACACAGCTACAGAGCTTAGAAGTAAGGTGTGTCCCGAATGGAATCAATTTGATAGTTTTTCATTGCGGAATATTTTTCTCGGACATTGCTCCTAATCCTATGTTTAAACACCAAGGTATGAAACATGGTGTCTCCATTTTTTGTTTACACCTAAGACAAGTTGTAAAGACTAGTTGTTTAGAAAACTTGTCAAAAATGTCAATACGATGAACGAATGAATAAATATTAAATGTCTGAAATACGACAATACAGCATGTATGATCGGTAGGTAGGTACATGTTTTATGAACGACATGTTTTTGATAAAAAATTTACAACAAAAAAAAAAACAGTGGCACTCTAGGAGTAGCGACAGTACCTAGTCAAAACTTAAAAAAAATCAGCATTGCGGTAATCAACGCCTTGATGTCTATTACTCCACGCACCGCGGTAATCAACGCTTTGATGTCTTTTACTCCACGGTGTCGGTGAATTGCGTTACGGTGTTGCGAAATCAATGGTTTAGTCCCATCTCTAAAATGACCAACGCACCTAAAGAAGTTTTCACTTCAAAAACAAATCTCACAACTTGTATTTGGGTATAAACACGGGGTAAGCTGTACTCGTAGCCAGTTTTAAACATAGAAGATCATGAAAAAACAACATTTTCCGCGAAGCGTCACAAACATGGCTGCCCTACCACAAAAGTAAAATGAAATAATATTGAACACACGCAGATGCGTCATTAATGTGTTTGACTTTGACATCACGTGTGACAACAACGATATTTTATTATTATCTGAAGTCTTATTGAAATGCGTAAGCAATGTGGAAAACGTCGTTTTTAGGGTTCCGTACCAAAATTAATAGTAAAAAAAAGAATAACTCGTCAAAAAAAAAAAGGCTGTGCAGCAAGTGGCGCTGTCACCGCCTAGTTTTGTTACGAAGTTACTGGAATCATGGAAGAGGTCGAATAAGAGTGACACTGACTGATTACTGACACTCTAACATAGCGTCGCCATCCATGATTGCGTGGTGGATGTTTTCTGATGACATATGATGTCAGGGGAGCGGGAGCCACTGTTGCAACACGTCCACGACGAACTGCCAGCACAATCCTGATGATATTGAAGCTACTGAACTACTAATACGACGACCACTTTTGGTGAAGGCTATCCAGCGCCGTTAAATACTATTACCAAAACATGGATGATGGTCACATTAAATAAAATAAATTATAAACATAGGTACATACCTCCCGTTTCTTTGTATTGTTTTAACAAAATGAGGAAAATGGTTACCTACTCATTTTCCTCATTTTGTTAAAACAATACAAAAGCAACATATGGTAAAGTTACTTGTTTTTAAGGGGTTGTATATAATGTTCTTTTATTTTCCTACACGTGGAGAAAGGTAGGGATATTCTTCTTTAATAATATAAAATAATAAACGCATAAAGTTGCTGGCTAAATGTGGCTATTTCTGAAATTGAATAAAACACTTTGCTGGAAAAAATAAATTTCATATTAATATCTCGTTTTTTTTTTCTAACCGGTTAATAAATAACTTGTACCCGTTTGAATCTAACAACTTTGCAAACAAAGAAGAAGTTTTGACCACGCTTTTCTCCCTTCTCAACTCTCCCACTCCTCCTTCTTATCTTTTGTCTCACAACCAATATCTATGTTCTTCACACACTAAGAATCTGCGTTCTTCTAACAATCTTCTCCTACTTTGTCCTTCTCATACTTCTGACTTTGTTCATTCTTCCTTTTTTATTCAGTCTATTCTTCTATGGAATGCGCTTCCTCTTGATATCAGGACGGCCACCAGTCGGTATGCATTTAAGCGGAAATTGTTTGAGTTTTTTTTTCAAAATAAATAGAGTCATCTCGACACCTCTCTCCCTTGAATTTGTATATATATATTATATTAAATGTATGTATGTGTATTATAAGTTAAAACCTATTTATGTACTGTTGTTCCTACATTTTATTTCTAATGATATATTTTTAATAATTTTTTCTTTGTTCCTCTCAAACAGAGCACCTGCCATCTAATCTCTTCACCACCCTTGGTTGACTGGTAGTGATGCCTATGGCATTAAGTCCGCCTTTGTACCTTTTTGTGTGTGAGAAGTTTAAATAAATACCTAAATAAACTTTTGCTGAAAATAAGTGGTAAAGTTTTGACAATTTTCTTCGCTTGTTTTTTATAGTAGGTACCTAACTGCGGTTATTTATTTATTTTATTTTATTATATTCGGGAAACTTACAGCTGCAAGTCACGAGAAATAGAACGTGGTTGCTAATGATGTGTGCGAACGATATCCATTCCTGGTTGTAGAGTGTATTTTTTAAGGTTTATGACGGTGATCGAATTTGCATATTTGATTTTTAACATTATAGGTATAATTTTGTTTGCGTGCGTCCAAGTTAATTTGGCGATAACATACGTGGTTTTATGGTTAAAGTACGGTGATCCACATTAATGGTAATTTTTTTTTTTAGGTTTAAATGTACTTCTGTTTCCAAAAATGATAATACTTCAACAGGGAAAGTGCGCTGCGAGCGAGCAGCTGGATGAGAGTTGCCGAGAATCGAACTGAATGTCGTGCAAATGGAGAGGCCTATGTCCAGAAATGAACTACTATAGGGTTCAGAGTTCAGAGTATTTATTTGTAAACGTATGTAACAGAAACACAGGAGTGTGAGATGTTACATTTAGGCTGATGATGATGATGATGAGGGGAACAGCGTTGATTTCTGAAATACAGATATTTTACATCAAGTGCGGACACAGATGTTCAGAATCTGATCATAGATAAAGTATCATAGAGTTTATCACCATTATTATTTAAATTGGCTAAAAGAACCACTGACGACGACATCGCGGCAGGCCGACATGAAGATGGCGGGACGAGCTTGACTCCTACCGAAAGGACTGGCCGACAGTAGCAATGGACAGAATTGTGTGGAAAAGGGAGAGGGAGGCCTTTACCCTGCAGTGGGACAATACAGGCTAGTTAGATTAGATTAGATTATTTAAATTGCTGTATTTTTTTACCAAAAAATATTCTTATTCTTATAATTTGTAGTTTATATTGAAATTCTAAATGAAATAGGTAGGTAACTTTTTCTGTTCATGCAATTATTATTTTTCAAACATAACTCCGAAAGTATGCATCGAAATAAACATAACATTCCAAATACCAATTTAACTGCTGTCTAAAAATGTGAATTTCATAAAATATTTTCAGAAAATGCAAAAATAAAATCTGCTTCTACCTTCAAACGTACTGTTAAGTGGATTTAAAACTACGACTTGAACTTTTCCGTACATTTGCGATGTTTAAGCTCTTTTTATAAGCACATTTAGTTCCATAACTTCGTACTTAAGAGGGCACCGAGCTTTTTATGCACACAAACATGTTTCTATTAAGCTTATTTGAAGTAGTAAACAATTAAATTAAAATGTAGGGAAATAAATTGGTATTATTGGGGATATATACTAGACATTACGCGATGGAAACACGATTTGATAAAGTTGGCTCGATAGAATAAATTTTCAAAGTTACCTCTTATCGAGTCATTCCTCTATTTTGCTACTTTTTTATATAAGTAAATAAGCAAATTTATATTATGATTCATTTACTAAAATAAACTGCCTCGTTGGTCTAGTGGTCGCAAGCGCTACTGCTGAGCATGAGGTCCTGGGTTCGATTCCCGGGCCGGGCAAAGTGTTATTGGGTTTTTCTATCTGAAATTTCTCAGTAGCAGCTCGGAGTCTGGATTTGTGCCCGGTTGATGGCAATAGGCTCGCCCCCTATTACATGGGACTTAAACATAACTGGCGAAATGTGGGTGTACCTGCTACAGGGACACCTCTGCCCAACCCTTCGGGGAAACAAGGCGTGATGTTATGTTACTAAAATAAAGTTGACTTAATAGATTTAATACATGACTCCAACGTTTTTCGCGTTAGTTTTTTTATTTAAAAGCAATATGACGAAAATAACAACGAAAAACATTGAAAAAGTGCAAAAGTGTGGTTATTATCTTTATTCTTTACACGTAAAGAAAAAAACAGAGACAAAAGTAAATGGTTGGTATACTCTTAAGAGCGCACCGGGGAAAATGCCAAATAATTGCGATCGTTTGATACCTTGCTGCATCGTTATTACTTAACCTTTAGTTATGCAATTAATATGTAAGACTAGCAGCGCTCCGCGGTTTCACCCGCATAAGTCTCGATCTCGTGGGAATATCGAGATAAAAAGTATTCTATATTAGTCCAGGTTATAAACTATCTGTGAGCCAAATTTGATCTAAATCCGTTCAGTAGTTTTTGCGTAACGAACATCCATCCATCCATCCTCACAAACTTTCGCGTTTATAATATTAGTAGGATATTTAAGGATTCACTCCATAAATCATACACATTAGAAACATGATTACTTGTAGTTTCCTCAATAGAAAAAAAATCCAAAATACCTAATCTCTAAAAAACAACATAAACCCTTAGTACGGCGTAAATACTTCACGGAAAGTCATCAGGTTTTTAATAATAACAAAACTACATGTTTTCGTACATTTTTAAATGTGTATTTGTTTTAACAATACGAAGGAAATATCTAAATGACGCGTGAACTACCCGTTCTTTATCCCGCTCTATCCCATTTATTAGCGGCAGAAGTTCGGCGCGCCCTTAATCATTTCCTACAACTGTGCTTTTAACTACTCGAGAACTCAATGAAATGCTGCACTCGATTTTAGTACTTTACAAAAGGATCAAGCTTCAAAGTTTGGCGATTAATATTATTTTATTATATCATAACGATCATATTATGTTAAAGTTTTACTAGTTACAAAGGTTACTAGCTCCCGCCAGCGGCTTCGCCCGCATGATATCTTTATAAATTATAGCCTATGTTACTCAGTGATAACATAGCATTCCACTGGTGAAAGAATTTTTTAAATCGGTCCAGTAGTTTTTGAGTTTATCGATTACAAAAAACATACAAAAAATCTAATCTTTTCTCTTTTTAATATTAGTTTAGAAGTATAGATTTTATTGTTACAGAATTTTCCAATTTTAAAATTGGTTTCTAACGTTCTTTTTTAAGGTAAACAAAAACCTGCCAAGTCTTTTAAGTATTGCTTGATACAAATCTACATAAAACCAAATAAATTTAACAGATATATCATATATCTTCATGATTAAGTATCACTGCTCATCCTTTCAATTTAAATCCACATACTTTATCAACGTCTTAAGAAAACAAGAATTTTGTATATGCTTAGTCATCTCCTTGAAAGAAATAAACTACACTTAATGGATGGTATTATTCCATTTGTTAGGAATATTTGCAAAGTTTTGATCTTTGTGAAGTACTGATAAGTAAAGCCGATGAAAAACAATTCACTTAAGACAATGGAGTCTCGTGACTTTTAGTTATAAATAAACTGAAGTAGTAGTTGGAATAGCCTGAAAAAAATACTGCATTGATTCTGACTACGGAATATTGAGAGCCTTATACAAGGTAAACTATTTGTTCGTATTAGGCAACTCATATTTCAGCTAAAATATGAATGTAATGTAATGTAAAATAGATTTTTTGTAATAATTTGAATAATTTTGATATAATTTTTTTATAATTTTAATAATTTTTAAAAAATGATTTGATTTTGATTTGATTTTATAATTAATTCTCAAAGAAATCGCAGGCCGCGGTGTGATTGCGGTTCCCGTTACTTTTGAACAATAACATACAATTCTATAGTGATAACCTGCTCCTTTTTTTTCGTCGTTTAAAAATGATAATGAAATGCTGTTCATTAGTAAGGGCATCCACTTGAGAACGACTGGACCGATTATTTGTTTTGAAATGTTCGTAATAGTCCGAATTAGATTTTCATTATTTGTTTTCAAATGTTCGTAATAGTCCGAATTAGATTTTCATGGGAAGAAAAATTTAAATATTTCCTGGAAAATTTTCAAGTTCGGAAAAACTCTTGTCCTTTTTCTATGGGATTTTTGTATGAATTATAGAGGACAGGATCGAGTCTGTCGGGCCTGCTAGCATGTAAATAAAATACAGCAGCTGGTTAAGAGTGGCCGATGAACGTGTAATATAGCGAGCGATTGGAGAGGTCTGTGTTAAAAGTGAATTACTAAACTGATGATGATGATGACGATGTTGATGGTAACATGTGGATGATGTTATAATAAGTTCCTGTCACTGTTATTTTCAGGTAGTGGTATTCGAATTTGTGTGGGGTAGATACCACAACTGAAAGTTTTCGGTTAGTTGGTTCGGTTTGTCATTAAATAATAAATATTTTACATTATACGATAAAAGGCTTGTTTACCTGTATCTATGTTCACATTGAAATTAGTGAATGCAGAATCAGAATCAGAATCAGAATCTTTATTTGTAAAACATAGGTAAAGGGAAGGGGGGGGGGTAGGTTTGTTAAAGGGAAATTATCGAGCACGAAGAGATGCATTAGCTTAGAATCTAGATTGTGGCCTAAAAAGTACTTCAAATTATTAAAAAAATACTGTAACTTGTTCCAGAATTTCTTGCTTGGCAAAATATGTCAGGATTTCTGCTTAAGCTCTTAAGAAAGAAAGAAAAGAAATAAAAAGAAAGAAAAAGAAAGAAAGAAAAGAAAGAAAATAAAGAAAAGAAAGAAAATTGCGTTTATTGGCATTAAGACAGAAAAATACACCTTAAAACTATAAAAACAGAAAACAATGGTAATAATGCCAAAAGGGCCTCAGCTCAGCATAATGTCAGATGGCAACACAACCTGACGGTGATTTTCAGCTGCAACCCACGATTGTCATACGCATTACTAGCTTGCTTAGCTTGCTAGCTTGAGTCTTCATACAATATTGTGTAGTTTAGTCACGTTTTTATAGTGGCAACAGATATTTCTTGGAACTAGTCGGTGGAATTAGGGGAGCATGACGCTTGAAGCCTCACAAGTGATCTTTAAAAATTCTGTGAGTTAACAATGTTTTCTTTCGCTAACAGTCTAGATTAGTAGTTGGTAGGTAGGTTTAGGTCCAAAGTTTTCTAATTGCTCTTATTGTAACCTTAAACGAAATAGGGAGACGTTATAAAATCAACGTGCCATAGTGGGTCAATTACATCAAAAGGTTGCTGGATGTCCTGCGCGTCCAGTACAACAATGGTGTACAGTACAACAGGATGTTGTTGAGACTTCCCCGCTACAGTAGCGCGTCGAACATTTTTGCGCAAGCCCATACTGACGGTTTCCATGCGATTGTTCGCAAAAAAACTGCTTCACTACTGAGAAGAGTGAGAGACAGTCGCAACAGCATCCTGAGAACTGTAGCGAAGAGCTTTAGCTCTCCAATTGTAAAGCAGTTTGTGCAGAGGGTGATTGGTACTAACACTAGATAATAAGTTGTTTTTATATTACCTATGTTAATAACACACTATGGACTCTGTTCCGAAATAAAAATCAATATTACTTATATATACCTATATATAAACATTTTCTCGATACAAACGTAAGTATCGTGGTTTTTTGAAACTGGGCAAGATGCTAGGTAAAGCAAGGTAGCGGGCTGAAGCTAAGGCTGCGCAGGCGCATATGTCAGTTCCGCCAATTGTGAAAGCTTCATTGCTGCAGTGACAAGTAATAAAAAATAATTTCATACACACGTGGGAAATATTTTGACAAGGACTAAATTTTCCCAAAAAATTGGGTTTTGTTATTGGGTTTTGAAATCTATTAAAATTTCTCAGAAGCAGCTTGGAGGCTGCATTGGCAATAGGCTCGCCCCCTGTTACAGATAGTGCCATCCCCGAAGACGCGCCCCACTCCGCGATTACTGTACTGTAAGTACGGAGCGGAGCGGAGTGGAACGCGTCTTCGTGGATGGCACTATCTATACATGGGACTTAAACCGACAAAGTCCCACTGTGACCAATAAAATTGGTTACGATAGGTACGCGACATTACAATCGAGCCCCACTGTGACCAATTGGTCACGGTCGCCTCACGCGACTTATATCTCTGTTTTTACTGCTAAGTAAGGTCTAATATTGTCTGTGAACAGTTTTACTCTATGGTCTGACGGATATTATCGTCAAATACACCAAATTTTTCAAGAAATGACAGATAACACTGAAAAATTTAGATGAGTTTAGATTTAGATAGATTTTCCTGTAATCTATGACTAAAAGAACCATTCTCTGTATATTTAAAAAAAAAATTAGGCCCAGTAGTTTCGAAGATAAGGGGAAAATGGTAAATTTTCATCTATTTTCGTAAATAACTTTAAATTTAAAATAATACATTATTTTGAGATCCTCGCAACAAGCCCTTTCATTATTTGATATGTCACACGGTACAATTTGTAATTTTATTCGCCACATTCAAAATTCATTTATTTATGTTACACATTCGTATTTGAGTCACCGAAATACATATGTGTACCAAATTTCAACTTAATCGATCCATTTCCAGGAAAAATCTGCATCTTTTTAAGAAAATAAGTGATAGACATAATTTTAATACTAGAAATAAAGATAAAATAGATCAACCATTTTTCAGATTATCCAAAGTACAAACATCTTTTATGGGGTACTGTGTTAAATGTTACAACAAAATACCTTGTGATATATTACAATTAACTGAAAGAAAATTTAAAACGCATATTAAAAGTACTCTTTGTAAACAAGCATATTACAAATTAGAGGATTATATCCTAGATAAGAATGCTTGGAAGCATGCTGGTCTAGCTCCATAGGACAATTTTGAGTCTAGACAAAATCAAACTGGTTGCTAATTTAATTGTGTAATTAAATATTACAACATTTTTTTTAAAAATTCAAAAGTCATTTATTCAAACTAGGCTGAGAATCAGCACTTTTCGAACGTCAAAATTACATAAGACAGTCCCCCAAAAACGCCCACCCTTCACTTTACATTCTGTGATTACTTGAACTCACACACTGACGAATTAGTATCACTTGTAATTTTTTTAGGAATATCGTATAGGTTTTACAATGCTTGTAAATATGTGAACACCATGTATCCATTACATAATTATTTTTTCTATCATTGCTTCATTTTTATTTTTACCTATTGTGTTATAGTAATCTTATTCCAGGTGCATCGTTTTCACATATAATTATATAATTAATATATACAAAATATTGTAAAACATTTTAAAAGAGTAACGGTGGAGTTTCTTGCCCATTCTTCCCCATACGAAAACTACCCTTTGGAAGGGGCGACTAGAATCAATTCTATTTTTTGTTTTTGACGTTCAAAAGTGCCTTTTTGTGCCTAATTGAAATAAATTATTTGACTTTGACTTTGACTTTGACTTTGAGTTAGATTCGGAGCAAATTGGCTGTGACAGACGGACAGACAGACAGACGCAAGAGAGATCGTAAACTTAAGGAGTCCGTTTTTTCTTTTGACGTATGGAACCCTAAAAATGGCCGATTTGCGTACGCACAATCGCGAATTATATCTCTATCTATTATATCTCTATCTTGGTCAAATAGTCTCTTTCCAGGCAAGACAAAACAAAGAAGTTGCAAGACGCACCGAAAATGCCTGGAAGAGCTATTGGGCCATGAAAGATCTAATGAAGGGCGATCTTCCTCTATCCCTCAAGAGAAGACTCATCGACGTGTGTATTCTTCCCATCCTCACGTATGGTTCTCAAACATGGTCTTTGACAATTCAGCAGAGGTCCACGCTCGGGGTTTGCCAGACAGCTATGGAACGGAGTATTCTTGGTATTAAACTTGTGGACTGGGTTAAGAATACAACAATCCGTTCCATCACTAAAATAACTGATGTCACTCGAAAAGCTGCCACGCTTAAATGGAATTGGGCTGGACACATCTGCCGCATGTCAAACGATCAATGGGCCAAACTTACGACCCAGTGGGTCCCGCTTAGTGGCAAACGACATCGCGGCAGGCCCAGACGGAGATGGCGGGATGAACTGGACTCCTTTAAGAAAGATTGGTCCTTGGAAGCTCTGGACAGAGAGAGGTGGAAAGAGGGTAGGGAGGCCTTTGCCCAGCAGTGGGACAATAATGGCTCAGAAAAAAAAAAATCGCGAATTCATGTCTGAATTAATAAAGGCTTGTTCAGACCAGCGCGACACGCGACGCGACACAAAGGCACCGCTCGTCGCGCGACGAGCGGTGCCTTTGTGTCGCGCCGCGTGTCGCGCTGGTCTGCACGAGCCTTAAGTCTATACAAATCTCTGCCTGCACTCTGGAAAATTAAATCGAAGGATTATTCCGACCGAAATAAAAAGAACTAGGCATGCCTACGAAAAAATTATAAATAATATGAAAGAGGAACATAGTTTATTAAATGAGAAAGAAGAAATAGTTCTTCATTAGGAAACATGTTTCTACGCCGACGATTTCGACAAGACTGTGGCTTGCGCGTACTTAACTGTGCTGTGTGGTAACGCCGTCCGTGTACAGTTTTTCATGCAAGAAGCTTGCGCAGGCAGAACTGTGGTGAAGCTTGAGCGTGTGGTAGGCCCGTTAGTGTTTGGGCTATACCGGTCCGAGATGTGGGTGAACTATAGGTATACCTCTGCCTAGCCTTTTGGGGAATACAGACGTGATATTATGGAAAAAAAAACTATATAATTTGATGTAGGTACCTACCTAACGTTCCTTTGCGGGGTCATTCCACCCAACATTGAAATACACGTGATTTATTGATAATTTTCATAAGAGTTCTCGACTAGGAACGCGCATTGATTTCTGAAGACTTTCGACGAAACTTCTTTGTTGAGAAACACAATTGGTGGTATTTCTTTTCTTTATAAGTTTATTTGTGAAGAGCATATTTAAGTATGTTGTTAAAAAATTCATCGGTCGCTTAAGGTTACAAAGTGCTAGCAACCAATGACCTTGGCATTTTAAGTTCGAAGAATGTTTTTGTTTTCTGGGACGTCCTTCAAAAAAAGCATTGTTTGTTGAGCAAATCACTTTGATAAACAATTTATTTAGTATCTAATACATAATTAAACATTTACCTAGAAATTCAATTTAGTTTGATCGACCTCACAAGGAGTGATAGACATAATGATACTTGAATTACGAAAGTAATTGCCATTTAAATGTCGAAACAATTTGCCTGAATCCATTCACGTTTTTGGCCTTCTTTGTTACTAAACCAAAAATGTTGGGCACCACTGGCCAAAATCACTTGAAAATTAAGTCAACTGTGGAGATTTTGACGGGAGTCGGGATGAAATCACATTTTAAATCTGTAGAATACCTACTTAAGCCTAGCCCGCACTGCGAATTTCATTCACACGGTTTATATTCAGTATACAATATTGCAACGAACGCGAATTTTAAATTGCCAGAGCGTTTAGATACACAATTGCGACAAAAATCTCGCGCGATTTTTTATCGCAGTGTGCAAAATTAACAATTTTTTTATTATAATTCACTTACATGAATAATAATATTATTATTTGCATATTAAAAATAAAAAAAGAGTCAATACTGTTGGGTGTTTTACAAAAACTAGACATTGTACAATAATTAATTTATGATTTTTAAATTTTAATTACTTAATATTCGCTTGATACACGGGCTCAAACATCAAATACAACAAAAGTATGTTAAGTTTCTGTTCAACACAGTAATAAATATGTGACGTTATAACTTAATATACGTTTCCATATCCAACATAAACGATATAACTTGTGTATACACGTTTACATATAATGTTTCCGTTCAACACAGTAATAAATATGTGACGTTATAACTTAATATACGTTTCCATATCTAACATAAACGATATAACTTTCGGAATGCCGCAGACTCTTTGAAACTATATTAATTTTTGTACACACACGAAGTAAAAAAATGGACGGTATATCACGAAAATTGCCGTCAAATATTTTCGGACGCCGGCCCCACTTATCTTCGGAACACTTTGTACATCCTACCCAAAGATTAGAGAAGTAACCTGCGAAAAAATATTACGTGCAAAATGAACGTTTATCATCGCTGCACGGGTGCCAAATAACACCACAAAAGTGACGGTTTTATCGTCATAATCGGCTTTAGTGCTACTCCTTAATAAGGTCCACTTTACGGCAAAGGATTACTGGCATAATGCCTAAGGCATGGCCCTCCCGGGGCCCTTAGGTATATGACCCACTTGATTGCGTATAAACTTTATCCGCTAATTTAGACCGTATCACGGTTTACGGTCCTCATTTATAAATTATTATATTAATAGTGGTGTTAATATTGTGGTTTTAGGCTTGTTTAATTTTATGTTGGTATTAAAATAATAATTTACTGCCTCGTTGGTCTAGTGGTCGCAAGCGTTACTGCTGAGGCATGAGGTCCTGGGTTCGATTCCCGGGTCGGGCAAAGTGATATTGGGTTTTTCTGTCTGGAATTTCTCAGTAGCAGCTCGGAGTCTGGATTTGTACCCGGTTGATGGCAATAGGCTCGCCTCTATTACATGGGAATTAAACATAACTGGCGAAATGTGGGTGTACCTGCTACAGGGACACCTCTGCCCAACCCTTCGGGGAAACAAGTCTTGATGTTATGTTTATGTTAAAAATAGTAATATAATTAATAGCTTGCTAAACTGTCAGAGTGGACTGGGGCTTTATTATTTATACAAATAATAAATACCTTACTAAATAAAAACTAATACATTAATTAATTAATAAATAATATTAAAAAGTGGTAAAATTTGTTTATTTGTTTGTTTGTATGTAAGGGGTAATCTCCGAAACTACAAGTCGGATTTGACATTTTTTTTTGCATTGGATAGTCCAATTCTTGAGAATGGTTATTAAAGGCGCGGATTAAGTCGCGGGCAGAAACTAGTAGGTTACGTAGTTCTCGTGTGTTCAATAAAATACGAGCAATTTTTAATTCTTATCCTATTTATTTGCTCGTTCTTTTTCTCATGATACCAAGGTCTATTTTACTACTTTATCTCATTCGACACTTCACGTGACTAGAGAGCTGGCCTTTATGGCCACTGCCAGCCTTTTAGGCACTTTTCCTGAAGACAGCGATGCGGACGAGTTTTTTGACGGGTATGATTCTTTCCCCTCTGTTTAGGGTTCCGCACCCGAAGGGTGCCAAACGGAGCCCTATTACTAGCCTCCCCTGTTTGTCTGTCTGTCAGTGAGCTGTATCTTATGAATAATAGCCCCATATTTAAAAAAAATACTAATAACGATGATTTTCTGCAACTGCAAAAATAACTTTGTAATTCAAAGTATTGTAATGAAATACAAATCAACTCGCACTTGGCCGGTATTTTATTTACATATACCTACATTTATTTTTTATTTTTATTTTAAATCTGTTAGCATTATATTATGTAAATATTATATTATTTGAATACGCCCGACGTACTTATTATAATACTTACACCCCATATTTACATAGAACTATTACATTATCATAAAGGCATCAATCTACCTAGCCTCGTTGGGGTTAGCTTCCAGTCTAACCAGATGCAGCTGAATATTTTACATAGAGCGACTGCCTATCTGACCTCCACAACCCAGTTACTGGGTAACACGAAACCCCTTGGTAAGACTGGTTGTCAGACTTTTGGGGTTCTGACTACCCGTAACGATTGTCAAAGATCTACGAATGACAGCCGGGATAAACAGCGTTGTGCTTTCCGAGGCACGGAACCCCCCATCCACGAACCGATCGCGGCAAGAATAGCTTAACCATCGTTCGACCCGCGCAGCTGTTATAAACTAGCTGTTTGCAAAAAAAAAAATACACAGACACTTTTAATAGCGTATTACGGATTGGTTGCATCAGTTCTAAGATTTGATGTTATTTTTTGGGGGCAATCTACTGAAAGAGATACTATTTTTAAAGCGCAAAAACGATATATTCGATCCTTGTGTGGATTAAAAACTACAGAATCTTGTGCACCCCATTTTAAATCTTTAAAATTACTTACTTTACCAGCTATGTACATCTACGAGACTTTTTGTTTGTTAAAATGAATTTAAACCTTTTTACAAAAATTACCAATGTAAAAAAACTCCAATGCGTTCTCAATATGAAAATCAATTGTGCGACATAAAATGCAGAACCACTTTGATGAAAAAGAGCTTTTTTGGAATGGCTTCAATTTATAAGAAAATACCCGATAGTATAAAAATATGCTCCTAACAAAATTTAAGAAAGTTCTCACCTATCTATTAATAAAAATGTTATTATACTGTTCAAGATTTTATAAATGATAATTTTTAATATTTTTTTTAGTTTTGTTTTTATTGCTTATTTTATTTAGTTTTTTAAGTAGTTTAGTGTTTTTTTAATTACATTTTAATTAAAATTTGCATGCCTTCGCGGCAAAACATAGAGCGCTCAAATATATTAACATAACACCATTAAGTAAATACATATCTATGTTTAACAAATAAAAATTCTGATTCTGATTCTATAAGCTAGCCACGAGCCCCTCATTATCATAAAGGCATATAACTTAGAAGTACGTAAAGATTTACGTCAGGCTTTCACATTTGCTTACAAATATCTTATTACGTTCTCTCAGAATACAAGTGTTAATAAATTACAGACTGTGTTTACCATTTGTTTTTTTCTTTGTTTATGTTATTCATTTGTTTTTTTAATGGCTGGTATGGAGTTTGTTAAGCCTTGTGTACTTTGTACGGTATTATACAGGGTGCAAAAAACCCATCACGAAGCCATAATCCACTGGGCACGCCACAATTGCGGCGATAAGACCCCTCTTTGAGGAGTGGCTTGAGAGACGCCACGGCGTCCTCACCTTCCGCCTGACGCAGGTCCTCACCGGACACGGCTGCTTCGGGAGGTTCCTGTTTAGGATAAGGCGGGAGGAAACACCCGGGTGTCACCATTGTGTGGATCGGCCTGAGGACACGGTGGAGCATACGGTGGAGGTCTGCCCGGCTTGGGCGGAGCAAAGCCGTGTCCTCGTAGAGGCGATCGGCGGCGGTGATCTCTCGCGTCCGGCCCTGGTTCAGACCATGGTACGGAGCGAGAGGAAATGGCAGGCCGTCACCTCCTTCTGCGAAGCGGTAATGCTCGCGAAGGAGGAGGCGGAACGCGTGAGGGAAAGGCAAATTTCGCGCCCTCACGCCCCTAACCGCCGCAGGAGGAGACGCCCGGGGCGGGAATCGCGAGCCGATTTCCGGCCACCGTAGGCGCGGGCTTGCGGACGGTGAGCAATGGGTAGCTCGCCGTCCGGTAAGGACCAAGCCCGGGTCGACGGCGCGTTGTGTTCCACGCGCGCCTCAAAGAGATGTCAGCAGAATTGACGGGGCCCGCTAGGGCCAATGCCTGCCGGGGGTTCGAAGAAAACCGATAGGGACATCGCGGCCCCCGGCAACAGGGCAACCGAAGGAACATGGGTGGGTTTTATTCAGTAAGAGTCTGACACGCCCTCCCGCTCCACCCAGAGCGGGAGAAGTTATTTGATAATTTCCCACCCAAAAAAAAAAAAAAAAAAAAAGCCATAATCCACGCATTCTCTACATCAAACTAAGTAACATTGGGCATAAAAAAATATGGTAAACTTTTTTTTGTGTTAAAATTCGCTGTTTATGTTAGTACGCAATGTAACGCACGCAAAATATTGTGCTTAAGGCGCATGCAACAGTAAAGGGATTGTGGGAGAATGTAAAGTTAAGTTATAACATTTAAAACATGTTTTCAACAAATTATGACTTTAAATATCTCCGTAACCAGAAGGTTGTACATACATAATAAAATAAATAAGGTTCCCAGTTTATTTATTTATAGTTAATTAAAACTGCATAACACCAATTACCCCTCGTTGGTCTAGTGGTCGCAAGCGCTACTGCTGAGCATGAGGTCCTGGGTTCGATTCCCGGGTCGGGCAAAGTGTTATTGGGTTTTTCTATCTGAAATTTCTCAGTAGCAGCTCGGAGTCTGGATTTGTGCCCGGTTGATGGCAATAGGCTCGCCCCCTATTACATGGGACTTAAACATAACTGGCGAAATGTGGGTGTACCTGCTACAGGGACACCTCTGCCCAACCCTTCGGGGAAACAAGGCGTGATGTTATGTTATGTTATGTTATTAATTAACAAAGAAACATTTAAAAAAATACAATGTTGCTGTATAATATAATTTAATTAAAACTAACATGGAACAGTGGACAAATACTTTGTCTCACAGAACAGTTATAATCTGCCCGAAAAAAAAACGACTCCCACTGTTAAAATAAATAAAAATATTTCTTCTCAAGAAATAACATCATACGATTCACCTGCAGATTAATATTTAAAGGCGAATTCATAACCAAAATATTTATAACTACTTCTCCTACTTTTATTCCGATACTTGTGCAATACGGCTAAACTCATAAAAAACTATACAACAGACTTTGGAATTATAATAATAAAATATCATGAACCAACAAAAATACGTGAAAGAGAACCTACTGAAATTCATGTTTATTTCCTTTTTAACCGACTTCCAAAAGGAGGAGGTTCTCAATTCGTCTGTATGTTTTTTTTTTTTTTGTTTTTTTTATTTTTGTATGTTTGTTACGCGATTACTCAGCCAATTATGAATAGATTTTGATGATTCTTTTTTTGTTTGGTAGATCATACTTCAGAGGTGGTCCCATATAAATTTTATTAACTTTGCTTGGGTAGTTTTTGAGTTAGCTTCAATTATACGTATTTTTTCCCACTTAGTATGTAGATGATATGATAACTTCTTGTCACTGTTATTTACATAGCAGGTAGTGGTATTCGAATTTGTGTGGGGTACCACAACTAAAAATTGAAAAATAAAAACTTTTTACAAAAAAAAAACAACCAACTTCAAAAAAAAGTCACTACAAAGTGAAAAATAACTTTAATTTCGGTAGTCGGTGACAAAGAACGAAAATTCAAAACCAAAGACACCGACTTCCGAAATTAAAGTTATTTTTCACTTTGCAGGACATTTCAGATTATCCTACTAATATTATATTATATAATAAAAGTTTGTACGTTTGGATGTTTGTTACTCAATCGCGCAAAAACTGTTGAACGAATTTGGATGGAATTTGGCAGGTATCGCAGTTAGTTACCTGGAATAACACATAGTCAAACGGAACCGTATTACTAAGCCTCCGCTGTCCGTCCGTCCGTCTGTGCGGGCTGTATTTCATGAACCATAATAGATTCACAGATGAAATCTTCACAGATTGTGTACTTCTATTGCCGCTATAATAAAAAATAAATAAAGTTAATAATTTAAGGCCCCTAAAAAAACCCTTCGTGTTCGACTCGCACTTGACCGGTTTTTTATTAGAGTAATTGGCATAACCATATACGCGGTATTTACTTGAAATTGGAACAGATTTTGTGAAGCTGAATGAAAAAAGAACGACTAGGTAAAAGTAAAAAAAATGAATAAAAATAATCTATACCAACGCTTTGTTTTCGCCTAAATGGTTGCAGTTCACTGGAAAATCCGATATTCAAATTTCTCCAATTTTTTCGCTTTTATTTCCATGAAAAACTCTGCAGAAATGGAAAAAAATTGTTTGAGTAAAGTCAGTCTTTGAAGTTTTTTCTACATAGTTGTGCCATTTCAAACTCAAACTCAAACTCAAACTCAAAGCATTTATTTCAAATAAACCAATTACAGGTACTTTTGAATTGTCAAGGGGTCGGTCAGTCAGAAAGATGAAGCTAGTTGCCCATTCCAAAGCGTAGTAGGTACCTATGGAGAAGAACGGGCAAGAAACTCCACGGACACTCTTTTAAATAAAAAAATTGTTACAAAATATTGGTTACATTATTCATGTTGAAATTATACATGTGAGAACAATGTAGAAAGACGTGCACGTTAAAAGCGTCCGTAACTAAAAACAAAAATAAAAACAATTCAAAAATTAAAATAAACCGTGGCAGCTAAGAGATGACCAGTCCCTACTGACGGCGCCCGTTCACGAACATGACGCATGGATCAGCACCATTTAGCTCAACCATTTTGAAGGGAACTTAATGATCCAACACACACGCCACCATCAGCGAGACATTTGAGTGAGCATGACACTCTCAGCCGCCAGGGCACATTCAAGTCAATGAAAGACGTACCCAGGTAATGGTAGCTTTATGGAATGTACGTGGTCACAATGCCCACACATGTGATATGCAATTATACAATACAAAGAGATTGAATTTATACAAAGGAAGATAGTTTTTACAATCTTCATCAGCCGCAACAACACTTTCGAATGCTCATCAATTAATTTATGTGCCCTTGTGGAGCTGGACCAGCGCTAAGCCAAGCATTTTTATCAGCGATTTGATTTAGAATACAAAATGGCGATGGGACGGAATTCTTCTAAAGAAAGAAAAAAATATTTTATTTGGGACATGCACAGGAAATACAAACAATAATAGGAGCATTTTAAACTAACAAAATTAACATATTTTTTCGAATAAAAAAAACAAAACATACAAAAATTTTACAAACGTTTTATGCAGACTCTCACCCAAGGATAGGAGTGATCCTTAAAATCTTCCGTTATGGTAGTAATAAAACAAACTGTTGTCGTGATTTCTTTGATTAAAAAAATTGATTATTTTAATATCGATTTATAATAATTATCCACTATGGCAACACTGTCAAAGTATAAATTATTAATATTATTAAGAGACTTCTAAATTTATTTTCATTATGGCAACTGAATGTATTGTTTTACTTTGGCAACACTTAGAAATGACGGTTATGATGTCTTAATCGTTATTTCTGGGTGGGGCTAAAGTCGTTTTAAATGGTAAAATGTAATGCATAGTTAGTCGTCGTTTGATTGTGAAATAGTGTAGTAGTCTGGATTATAAGTATTAGCAAGAAAAGAGTGTTTTCTTTATGCTATAAAAATAGGAGATAGGTAGTTTTAATTATTTTGGTTGTGAATTCACATTTAATTAATGTGTAGATGAATCGTATGCATGGTGTTACTTTTCTCATAAATAATTTAATTTATTTTATCAGAGTAGATCCTAAAAATTGGGCATGCTATACTTAAGTGTCAGTGGGCAGGGCACGTTGCTCGTAGAACATAGTCGATGAGGCCGAAAGGTTCTGGAGTGGCGACTGCGTACCAGAAGACGTAGCGTTGGAAGGTCTCCCACAAGGTAAACCGAAGACCTTGTGAAGGCCGCAAAAATCCGCTGGATACAAGAAGCACAGAACCGGTCGAAAGTGGCAGTGCTTGGGGGAGGCCTATGTCCAGCAGTGGACGTCTTTCGGCTGAAATTATTTATGATGATACTTAGCTTTGCGATTAGAACTTTTTAAACTGTTGCCGATGAAATGGAAAATAATAGTTATGTTTACAGTCAAAGTAAATAAGACATAATTTTCCACAGACAAATCCTATACTATTTACACGAGCAATATTTGTATACATTTGTTTGTTTATATATATTTGTACTCACGTTCTCGAAATCGGCTGTAACGATTTCGATGAAAGTTGCAATATAGGGGTTTACGGGGGCGAAAAATCGATCTAGCTAAGGAAAAAATTGCTAGGAGGCAAATTTCGCGCCTACATGCCCCTAAGCGCCGCAGGAGGAGACGCCCGGGGCGGGAATTGCGAGCCGATTTCCGGCCACCGTAGGCACAGGCTTGCGGGCGGTGAGCAATGAGTAGCTCGCCGTCCGATAAGGACCAGGCCCGGGTCGACGGCGCGTTGTTTTCCACGCGCGCCTCAAAGAGATGTCAGCAGAATAGACGGGGTCCGCTAGGGCCGATGAATGCCGGGGCTGCGAATATGGGCCGAAAGGGACATCGTGGCCCCCAGCAACAGGGCAACCGAAGGAACACGGGTGGGTTTTAGTCAGTAAGAGTCTGACACGCCCTCCCGCTCCTCCCAGAGCGGGAGAAGTTATTTGATAATTTCCCAACCCTTAAAAAAAAAGTACCATGTATAATATAGATTCGACTTTTGTCCCCTCGACTGCCCATAAATATTTTACAAGTAAAGTAACGCGTCGATCTTCCTTACCTGTCATGGCTGCTCGTTGATTGGCTGCACACCCAACTATTTCGCCATGTGTAATTTAATCTTAAGAGGGAACGTAAATTATTATGACATCAATTTTCCTAACAAATCTCCCACTTGTGAGAATGTAGACGTCACGAGAAGCGAGATATATCCTGGTATACGACAGTATATATGTGCTTACAAGATGAGTGTATCTGTCAACTACATGCCCCTTGACTTGTGATGTCAAAATGTTATGTCAAGCTGACGTCGTCATATTTTCTAGAGGGGTTGTAATTTGGGCAATAACATTTGGAGAGGATGAGATAATATTATACTAGTTGTGTGTAGATAGGTACTGTAAAGGAGTGGAGATTCTTGCTGGAGTCTGTGTTTCCCAGAAATCTTCAAATCATGACTGAATAGGTTGCTTTAGGCAAGCGTGCATCATTTTAGAAAAGAAAGAAAGAAAATTCGTTTATTTGCGGTAAACATGACGCAAAGAAATATAAAAAAACACTTAAATTGGGGGAAAATATGCGTCACATCCACGCAAAACGGCCATCGCTCAGCATAATGCTGCGACCCCATGCGAGACAGCCCCAGCGCTGGTTTTCAGCGACAGCCGGCGCTGACGTGACGACGTCAACCGATGCAGCATATTATAGTGAAATAACAAATCAAAAATAAAATAAGTACAATACTTAGTCCTAATTTTCGACTGCATCATCTCCTATTATTCTGAACTGCAATAAAGTACAGGTATAGAAAAAAATAAAGCTGTGGTGGCCCTGCGGGTTTCCATTAGCCGCGAGTTGTAAGTCCTCGTTCGAATGCAGACAAGGCACTTTATTTTGTGCAAATTATTTCATCACCACTGCTCAAAAAATGGTGAAGTAAAACATCGTGAGGGAACCGGCATGTCCTGGAACCAAAAATTCAAAGGACACGCGGGGTGGATTACGGCCCACTGACCGACAGAGACGAGGTCCGTCTCCCAGCAGTGGGAACATTATAGGTTGATTACGCTTATCGCTTAACAACAGGCATCTAGTGGTCCTTTTGACCACTATCTTGCCTTCTTGAAAATTATCGCGCGTGACGCTTTTTTGTCACTTTTTTGAAAACAAGAAGCACGGTAACTTAATAATCATACTGTGTTTTTCGAAAGTGGTTTTCATAAAGTCATCATATTCCACCAGCTTTTATTAAAATTTTCAAACGAGTTGAAGTTACTTTTTCCTGAAACGATCACCAACTCCAATTAGCATAGTGTTTGATGGATTACGCAACTTTCGCTGCACGAGTGGAGTCAGATTCTGCCCACACTTGTTTAACCCAAACCATTTCCTACCCATTTGAATCCCTCGTCCAATCCAATTATTTAATATCAAAATATCAAGTTCAACCCACTTCAAAATGAAAAGCACTTTCATGCAAAGAGAAAAGAGATGAAAAAAATGCAGTTTTGATATAAGTAGCAGAATAATTTTTGAAATACCAAAAAAACTTTTTACAAAAAAAATCAACCGGCTTCAAGTGGGTTGATTTTTTTTGTAAAAAGTTTTTATTTTTCAGTTTTTGGTTGTGGTACCCCACGCAAATTCGAATACCACTACCTGCTATGTAAATAACAGTGACAGAAACTTAACATATCATCCATGTATTAAGTGGGAAAAAAATACGTATTATTGAACACAACTCAAAAACTATCCAAGCAAAATTAATAAAATTTATATGAGACCACTGTGAAAGCATACCCTTTCAAATAAAAAAATATTTTTTAAAAATTTGTCCATAATTGACGGAGAGATCGGCGGAAATACATTAAAAAAAAAACAAACATACGCTACGAACATATAACCTCCTCCTTTTTGGAAGTCGGTTAAAAAGTGTATCTTTGCTGATGTAGGTTTTAAATATATATTTCGGTTTAATCTGTATTTCGGTATGGATAGATGCTGATGACAAGCATCATCATAGTAAGCTAAAAACGAATACTAGATGGCTCTGTATTATAGGAGGAGGCTCCCTAAATTGTATGTTAATTTGCATTTTAATATTCTGAAAAAGTCACGCATACAATCAAAATGGAACTTTAGCATATGATTTATTGGTTTTTTTCTTCCCTTATATAAGACAGTTACGTTATTGGAACATTTTCACTCGATAATTTTTTTATTCGAAAATCATGTCTTTTTTAAAGATTATTTGAAACAAAAACAATGTTACTCGGCTTTTATGTTTTAAATAATTATTGACAGTAAGAAAATATACTTTATTAACCAGATATAAGATTTTTTTTCTCTAGATCAATTGTTAGTTTAGCTATCAACGAAGTAGGAATTGAGACTTATGACATTTAGTTCTGTGCTCGAATACGACCAAAGAGCGCACGCGATATTCAACTTTATTACTGCTGTGTTAGCGTTTAGCACATAGTGGAGTAGTGGGGTGTATGGGGGCGGAGTTTGCGTGGAAATTGTCTTTGGAGTGCCTGATCTTAAAAAACAAAAACGTTTGACACTTGAAAGTGACTTTTTCGGGCATAACGTGACGATTTATGCTAGTTTACTCCTACCACAAGCCGCGTTAAAGAACTTCGTTCCAAAAAACTCTAACTGTACACACACTATAAGAAAAATTAAAACACTCGAATAGTGGAACAGAAAATGTGTTCTCGCCCTAAGCTCCTCATATTTTTTGCACACTTAAATAAAACTTAGTTGCCGTGTAGTCTGTTTGCACAGCCCATTACTTCACGTTCTGATGCTAAATAAGTTACATTACTGAAATGGGAGATACTCGTAGGTAAGTATTAAAAGAAATGCATGAGTTTCTTGAAGGTTGTTTGTTCTTTATCTAAACAGCTGTTGGAAAACAGAGGTTTTTTTAGAATGTTTTGGATTTTATAATTAAAACTTTTTGGTTGATACACTGGCAACTTTGTTCATTTGTTTTTTGCAAACTTAGGTAGTTCCGAATCCTCCTTCTGCGAAGCAGTAATGCTCGCGAAGGAGGAAGCGGACCGCGAGAGGCAAATTTCGCACCCTCGCGCCCCTAACCGCCGCAGGAGGAGACGCCCTGGGCGTCGCGAATCACAGGCAGATTTCCGGCCACCGTAGGCGCGGGCTTGCGGACGGTGAGCAATGGGTAGCTCGCCGTCCGATAAGGACCAGGCCCGGGTCGACGGCGCGTTGTCTTCCACGCGCGCCTCAAAGAGATGTCAGCAGAATTGACGGGTTCCGCTAGGGCCAATGCCTGCCAGGGCTGCGAATAAGGGCCGAAAGGGAAATCGAGGCCCCCCTATTTCCCACCCAAAAAAAAAAAAGGTGGTACCGAATTTAAAAATAGTTTTTTTTTTACTATTATTTTCTTTTGTTTTACCAATTTTTCCTTTAGGTTGATTGACTGATTATCCAAATCAGCTTATAATGTTGCCACTACTGGGACAAAGCCCTTCTCTCTGTGAAAGGGAGGAGTGATTTTGTAAGCTTTGGCATTCCCGAATTATGAAAATATATATATATTATTTTTTTTTGTAACCTTCAACGGAACTCTAACTTAGCCTTTATTGCCCAAAAAACTTTATACAGATTTCAGCAAGTTACTTTATTCAGTCCGAAATAAATTAAAAAAAACTACTCAGTCTTTCTTTTTTATGGTGTCTCCTAAAGAAATGTTATTGTAAACTTTTTACTTCGTGAATAAATATTTTGTTCTAAGTACTTCTTTGTGAAACGGGTTTCCGTCGGTCCCGAGTCCCAAATTAAATATTATAACAAAGCGAGTTTATTATTGGAATATAACTTTGCTTGGCTTGTGAAAATTTCTGTGCACTTAAATATTTCAGTTGACAAAGTAGGTAAACTAGCGAAATTAGGTAATTGTTTATCAAATTAACTGCGAACTTAAATATAGTTCGTGCTTCTTGGTTCTAGCTGTCATTCATAGATCTTTGACAGTCGTTACGGGTAGTCAGAAGCCAAAAAGTCTGACAATCAGTCTAACCAACAGGTATCGTTTTACCCAGTTACTAGGTTGTAGAGGTCAGATAGGCGGTAGCTACATGTAAAATACTGATATTCAGCTGAATCCGGTTAGACTGGATGTCGACCCCAATATAGTTGAGAAAAGGCCATATAGACGATGATGACTTAAATTGTCCGTATATTCAAAGGATTTTTTTTTTTTTTAACAGTTGTATGAAATAGCTGTAAGCCCATGTACGCACGGACTCTATATAATGTGACATTTTTTTACCGCGCACTGGATTCCCAACGCCGCGAGTTGAAATGCAACAGTACGCTTTTCTAACGCGCAAGGGATGCTCTGTTGGATTCATACCACGCACTAAATTGCCAACGCTTGGCTTAAGGCAGAGAGTTAAAATTCAATAGTACGTTTTTCTAACGCGCAAGGAATATGCTCTGTTGGATTCATACCGCGTACTGGATTGCCAACACTTGGCTTAGCGCAGAGAGTTGAAATTCAACGGTACGATTTTCTAACGCGCAAAGGATGCTGTGTTGGATTCATACCGCCTACTGGATTGCCAACGCTTGGCTTAGCGCAGCGAGTTGAAATTCAACAGTACGCTTTTCTAACGCGCAAGGGATGCTCTGTTGGATTCATACCGCGCACTAAATTGTCAACGCTTGGCTTAGGGCAGAGAGTTGAAATTCAATAGTAAGATTTTCTAATGCGCAAAGGACGCTGTGTTGGATTCATACGGCGTTCTGGATTGCCAACGCTTGACTTAGCGCAAAGACTTGATATTCAACAGTACGCTTTTCTAACGTGCTAGGGATGCTCTGTTGGATTCACAACGTACCAAGACGTACCGTGAGTCCATGACGTTCGTAACGAGAGTTGAAAATCCAGTGCGCGGTAAAAAAACGTCGCATTATAAAAGCGTCCGCGCGTACATTGGCTAACACGGCAAATTGATCTGTGTTGATTTGATAAACAATGAATTTCCCTGAAATGGTGTAGGTACACGGAATATAATCTGTAAAGTCTCTACTAATGAGAAACAATTAATTATCTATTGTTACGTTTCTCCCGGAGTCACACGTGCAGATAATTATAGAATAATTATTGGAAAGTATTGGCTACATAATAGCAGCTGTACGAGTTGATCGTAGGTTAAGCTACGCTTGCCGCAATTGGTTCGTGGATGGGTGACCATCCATTACATATCGAGACTCCATCGTGCCTCGGAAAGCACGTTATGCCGTTGGTCCCAGCTGTCATTCGTAGATCTTTGACAGTCTTTCCGGGTCTTCAGAAGCCAAAATTCTGACAACTAGTCTTACTAAGGGGTATCGTGTTACCTAGTAACTGGGTTGAGGAGGTCAAATAGGTAGTCACTCCATGTAAAATACTGGTATAGGCAGATTTTAGATTGAGTTACTTTGTTTATAGGACATTATAAGACATAAAAAATCGTTAAAATATAAAATATCATACAATGTTTGTATCCGCCCACATCTAACCTTTCTATAATAACTTGGAAATACCACAACACTTTCGTTACCTTTTTGAAAGATCGTTACACGTGGATGCTTTAAAATGAAGTGAATTGGTAAAATGGCTACAAATTAAGCGCTCACCAAAACAACTTAAAGTATAGTATTTTTATCTCACGAAGCGACGCGCACTTTACTTGTGGTTACCAAGTGTACACACAGACTGTGGATGTGTGTGTAAGCGCAGAAGCTCTTGGTACAATGGCAAAATCGGAAGTGTGTGTAGGGGTGCGTGTGTGTGTTATGCGCTGACGTTACTGTGTGTGTTACGTGTTTGTACACTTAGTTACTACAAGTAAAGCGCGCGTCGCTTCGTGAGATAAAAATACTGTTCCTACAAATTTGGAAAAGTAGGTACCTGTTTATAGCAGTAGCTTTGAAGATAGCATGCATCAGCGTCCTCTGATGTTGCAGCTATACTTGGTTCCTCTAATAGTTTGAGATTTCTCCATACTAACCCATTTCAAAAGATCCCCATGAATACAAAGAAATAAATCAGCATGGAATCTTGCAAGCGAAAAAGTTCCTAATAGCAAACAGAATAAAAATGCAGCGACAAGATATCATCATTACGTCGAAGGTCTAAACGATCGAGATATTATAGTATTGAGGTAATAAGCATTCGAGATAACAAGCGACAAGGTATCGTGTTTCGAGATACAGAATATTTTGAGGTCATGAAGCTGAGATGTAATGATATAACGTCGGATCGTCAACGAAGTAACGAGCCAAAAGGGAGTGGTACTGAAAATTATATGGGTAGGTATTTCTGTGAGTAGAGAAGTAGGTTAGGTTACTGAAAATACCCAGTTACTTTGTAAAATCAGGGAATTCTGTTGTTAATCAAATTGAATACCAACTTATTGACGGCTAATGCATAAATAAATTACCATACAACTAACTATTTACACTTGGTACTAAATTTAAAAAACGAGCGAGCCTTATGAGCCTACCACACGCACAAGCTTCACCACAGTTTTGCCTACGCAGGCCTGTTTGTACACGGAACACCGTGTACAAATCGGCGAGTTTTACCAACCCCACGCACGGTGTTTCGTGTACAAACCGGCCTGCGCAGGCAAAACTGTTGTGGAGTTTGAGCGTATGGTAGGCCCATAAGGTAATAAGCAACATTAAAGGGGCAGGGCCTCGTCAAGGTCGTTTCTGACGGCAAATTCTAGCGCCGCGCGCGCTCATTGGTCAAATCAAATAGCGCCTTTTCACAAAATCACTCCCACAGATTTCCCACTTCACAGATTCAGACAAAGCGAGAAGAAAGATATTACACATCAAAAACTGACTATCTAAATATGTACAAAAACAGAACGACATACAGACGTCGAAGTACTGGCTCCACATCACTGCCATCCAGAAACGTGCTCAGAAGAATAAAAATGCTAATTCTTTGGTCACATGAAGTGTCGTCACGACCAGTTGGCGAGAAAATTCCCTAAAAATGGAGACGCGCACTCGGGTCCCCCGAGCGTTTCGACCCCAAATGGTTCAAAACTGTAGTCACCCTTAAAGTTACAAACTTAGATTGTCCGTATATTCAAATCACAACTATCTCTTTCTTTGGTAGTTGTATGAAATGGGTATAATGGTCACGGAGGACTTATCTGATGATGTCTTATTTTGGACATGGGAGCGTTTAAGGCGTTTACGGTTCGGTGCAATATGTAGTAGGGATGTGAAGGTGTATCTTTTTAAAGCCTACTATGCCAAACATTCTACACGTGCAGCTTCTTCTTTTCGAATTGATGGTAAATACATATTTATATTATGTTAAACGAGTTGGGCCCAGTAGGTGGCCATGCCAATCGCGGCATCAGTGGCATTTTTAGGTCGTCAGAAGTGTAGGTGTGTGGACACTTTGGGCACTCCGGATATGGTTTGGTCAGGAGCACCGCATTCGCACTGGGTATCTGTGGGATCTATTATCCCCCATTTTGCCAGATTGTGCTTGCAGCGGCCTACTAGGGTCCGCAGTCGATTGATTGCAGCTTGTGGGTGAAGTGCTAACGCAGAGGCCCTACAACGTCCTACGCGATCAGTATAATAATGGATTTTGGATGTTGATGGGGTTTCCGCGCTTTTACAGCGCTTCGCAGATGTTCAAGGAAGCCCGCGTTGATGATTTTCATGCCATAATGAGAAAGTGGGCGGCGTCAATAATGGGTAGGTTGCGCGAAACCTCCAACAGCATCCTAAAAACGTTGTATGATAAGGTGGACAGCCCCTTTATTATAGGCACTGGGTGCGGAGGCACGTGAATGCCAACATGTGTTGAGCCACATCGTTATTAGTTGTTTTTAGGTTAGTTTGTAAGTTTTACTAACATAGTTTTTAATTCGTTGTTACTAATAACTATTTGGGTTGTGTGTATTTTTATGTGTGATCCGCAATAAACGAAATATATGTGACGGAGGAGAGTATCTGTCTTTTTCTTGGTTATTGCGCAATTATTTACTATCAAATTAATCACACTAGCAATTCACACACTGTAAGCACATGACACGACTATTCGGAATGCGCGACAGTTTCTAAACGTGTTCACTGCTTGACCGCCACCGATGAACTCTGTCAAGCGCCGCTAGGCGGCGCTGGCGTCCCCATTAGTCAACTTAGTAACGTATTTTCGTTACGGCCGTCCTGTGAGCATACATCCTCGTGTGTTAACCTGTAACCAAAACTCAACAACGGTGCCTGTTCGACTCGGCCAATTATGACCATTTACAATCCTCAATATTCTTATTGTTTTAATAAAACAATAGGTGCTTCTAAATGAACTAAATAAACTTTCGACCAATCCTAGCAAAAATCATCAACCAGAGCCATGTACCATCGTTTTCCACACAATCATCTTTTTCACTAAGAGCCTTAGATACTTGGAAACCCACACACCAGTAAACCACTCTAAAGCCACGGCTCTCTAGCCGACCAGCAATCGCATTGCTCTCACACATCCATCGCATGGGTCAAAACTACGATCTCTCCAGACCCCGACCTCCGTTTCATCCAAATCCGTTGAACCGTTTTAGCTTGAAAGCGTAACAAACAAACAAAGAAACTCACTTTCGCATTTTTAATATTAATAAATCTTACTTCTTACCAATATTATAAATGTGAAAGTTTGTGAGGATGGATGGATGTTTGTTATTTTTTCACGTAAAGCCTACGAACGGATTTGGATGTTTGGCACACAAATAGTTTATAACCTGGATTAACACATAGAATACTTTTCATTCCGATATTCCCACGAGATCGAGATTTACACGGGTATATATATAGTTAGGATTTCAATATTGGCAGTCTTAGACAGCTATAAAAAATAATCATCTAGAATTTAAATAATCTCCCAAATTGCAGTCAACAATTTATTGAACCGCAGTATACTATTTCCATCAAAACTCGCAAACAACTGCTACGAGTCCATTCCATGATTGATTAACTTGATAATTCTCAGTTTTGAATATGAAAAATTATTTCTTTCTACCACGTTAATGTGGAATTTGGCAAGGAGCCAAGATCTCGAAACTCCGTGTCTGGAATTTCTGTAACGTTAGGCAAGTTTGAATAACATTATCATATCGCACACATTATTAAAGATTCTACTATGTTTGCATGAGAATTTGCGAGTTAAGTTTCCCGACAATAACATTACCGAACCTTCACTTCGGAGCCTGTAAAGCAGATAATATTTTATCAAAGACGTTACATAAAAATACTTATCCAACTTTTTTTCGCATAAGTACAAAAAAAGGTTTTATTCAAGACGATACTTATTCTAAATATGTTTAATAAAGTCTGGTAACTAATAAAGAAGTGAAACACTCGTCTTTACGGCTTATATTTTCAAAATAAGAATGTAGGCTGCTACGGACAGCGTAGGCGAGCGTTCGCTACGTTCAGTCTGTATACAGCCAGCGACCGATGCGAACCTCTGTACCGGTATCAGCCGTCAACAACACGATAAACAGCAAAACTTGGCTGTAAGCAGTTTTCCGCAGCCAAACCAAAGAACTAAAAAGAAAACGTTTAAAAAAATATTTTCCACTTGAATGAGACTGTTCTTGTTCATTCGAATTTCAAATAACTTTGATAGATTTAAAAAAGTGCGTTCTTTTTGTTTTGTTTTATTTTAACGTTGCGTTAGTTTGTCTTCGTGATTGTTTTGAATAAAGTATAGACTGTGGAATTTAATTGACATAGAGAACTGAATTTTTGTTGTTTGTGGCAGTTTGCGAGTGTTTCAGTGGACCTTCAAAACGATCAAGTCGCCTCGTAAAGGTTTGTGAACTTATTTTTTTAATATTTGAAGATTTATTAAATGTTGGGTTTATTACCTATTTATTTCAATGCAAATATTTTCTATTTTGTGTTTTACATTTTAAAATGAGTAAGGGCTCTAAAGCCGCTATTATGTTCAACTACAATTTTACCAAGTTACAGCTACTTTATACATCGGGACTCCTTAATTGTTACTTATTACTATTGGCTTGTGTGTGTGAAAAAAAATATGTTGATTAATTCTTACTTGGAAAAAAATTATCTTATTTTATAGGTAAGCACCTAATCTTATACGTTCTACGTTTATTTAAAAAAAAAACGAATACTGGCTTCTATGGAGCAAGGACTAAATAAGCCCTTTTTTTCTCTGGTTCTTATAGGTATTCTTATGGTTTACTAAATCCCAACCCCAAGACTCCGCCATTAGAACTACACAGACATGAAATACCAAATATTTATTTTTAGTTATAAAATAAATGAAAACGTTTCGAACAAAACTGAACTTATCGTTAAAGAGTAACAAAATGGATCGCGTTTCGTCGTTTGACTTTACTAACTTCCCAATTTGGTACAAACTGTCACCTAACCTCTAACAATTAGTAATATTAAACCGGTCATTTTAATTCCGCATAGCAGGAGAGGACAGTTTGAAAGTTTTAACGACTAAAATCTGGTTCAAACCGGTAAGTTCCATAATGACATTATGGCAGTCAAAGCTCGTTCCACCGTCAAAAGACTTCTTTTTTTTAAAGTCGTCATCAACGCTCTTATTTGAATTTTCCGCATTCAAAGAGAATCCTGGTATTATCCGGAAAAACGGTCGATTTTTTTAGTACGTTTTTGTTACTAATCTTCTTTGACTCATTTTCTGTGTGCAATTCCTACATTTGATAGAGTTTTAAGAGGGTTTATCCTAAAAGTTGGAAACGTCGTTAATAGCTGTCAAATATTTACCTGTTTTGATTAATTTGGCAATATATGTATGAAATTAAAAAATGTGGCTAACTAGGGAACTAAAATATTGATTATGAAATGCAATTATTAATATCGTAACACCAAATATTTAGTTTTAGTTGGAAAAAAAAGTATTTCGAAACTTTCCAAATGCTTTTTTTACACCTAAAACTGTGACAACATCAAATTCAGTGTTATAATTGCAATTCATTATTAGTATTCTAGTTCGCTAGTTAGCCACATTTCTTATTTCTCTAAAGTAATATTGTCAAATTAATCAAAACAGCGAAATATTTGACATCTATTTGCGAGGTTGCCAACTTTCAGAATAACGCTCTTAAATCAAAATTTTCTACATTTCTTTTTGATATCATGTAGCTGACAATATTATATTTTAATCTAAGTTGACATTATAATAGATATACTTAATAGATTATACAGTAATCTAAGTTTAAGTGCCACTAATCTGACAATCAACTAAGGAACACTTAAAAGCACGAGCTTTTAGGGTCCACTTAATTATTTACTTACGTAAACAGAAGTAATTGGTCCTGAAAATCAATAGTGAGTCGTTAAGGTATCATTAACGAAATATCGAACTAAACTACTAAAAGAATAAAGTCCATAGGGCTTAAAAAATTGGCTGAAAAAGTATACGAACAAGTCTTTAAGCCTGAGAGCTTACTGGACTGAAAATAAAACTTTCTAGCCCGTTCTTGTTCAGACACACTTTCTGTGATTTAAGCCACGTAAAATATTTTGTAGGATCAGTCTGTTGGTATGATGTGGAGTGATTAGAAAGATATTTTTATAGCATATTATTTGCACTTAATCAGAAAAAAACACACACATAATTAGGTGTATTAAGTAAAAGGAAACTCAAACTCAAACTCAAACTCAAAGCATTTATTTCAAATAAACCAATTACAGGTACTTTTGAATTGTCAAGGGGTCGGTCAGTCAGAAAGATGAAGCTAGTTGCCCATTCCAAAGCGTAGTAGGTACCTATGGAGAAGAACGGGCAAGAA
This sequence comes from Agrochola litura, assembly GCA_949152395.1. Classification (NCBI taxonomy): domain Eukaryota; kingdom Metazoa; phylum Arthropoda; class Insecta; order Lepidoptera; family Noctuidae; genus Agrochola; species Agrochola litura. The sequence goes on along the minus strand of OX424508.1, from coordinate 19,532,758 downwards.
ACTCCACGGACACTCTTTTAAATAAAAAAAATGTTACAAAATATTGGTTACATTATTCATGTTGAAATTATACATGTGAGAACAATGTAGAAAGACGTGCACGTTAAAAGCGTCCGTAACTAAAAACAAAAATAAAAACAATTCAAAAATTAAAATAAACCGTGGCAGCTAAGAGATGACCAGTCCCTACTGACGGCGCCCGTTCACGAACATGACGCATGGATCAGCACCATTTAGCTCAACCAAAGAAAGAGAAAGAGAGAGAGAGAGTAAGTAAAAGTACCTACGATATAAATATTACAGATAAGTGCAAGATGATTATGTCTAGGTAGAGGTGAATACCGAGATACATTGATGGTTAATTTATATGGTATAATCAGGAGTACTTATGTATGTAATAGGAGAATGTATGTGACATATTTTTATTTGTACTTTACACTATTTTCTTAGTGGTATAGTTTTAGACCCAGGGGTATGGCCAGTGGTATGGTGGGACCGCAATGGGTATAATGGTAGAAGAAGTCCATGCTGTGGCGACCCCAAATAAAATAATATTAAGCAATTATTAGGTAATTGATCATCATCATCATCATCATCAGCCTATAATGTTCCCACTGCTGGGACACAGGCCTCCTCTCTGTGAGAGGGAGTGGGCCATAATCTACCACGCGGGCCCAGTGCGGGTTGGTAGATGTGTAGTTGTCACATGTCTTCGAATTTTCGGTTCTAGGACATGCCGGTTTCCTCAATTGATACTAGCAGAATAGTCAACATCTGCTCAGTTGCCAAAAATAAAAGTAAATCTTATTATTCACATTTCTACTTTCCAACTTCACTGTCAGATATTTATGCTGCATCTTAATGACAATAGAATGGATGAGTCATGAAATCAGATATCATTGCCGAGTTGTCCATAGTAATTTATATTTATGCTCGTCATTGTTCAGAAAGAAAATCTCGTGAAAGACAAACTATGCAGTTGGTAACCATACTGTTTTCCGTAAATATAAATGTTTATCGATATAACTAATACAATTATTATTGTTATCGATAGTCCTGATATGAATATCTGGGTCACTGTTTTCCCATTGTAAAACATTTTTACTGATAGGATTAAATCTATGAGCTTTTACGGTGTTAGTCACAATAGGAAAATCTTTTGTAGAATTTGATATTACGGCACCAATTAGAGTGAAAAAGAATTGTGGAAAATAAAATTATTAGTTCACATTATTAAATTTTAACTATTTTAATGTTCGGTTTGGTTATGTTTTTTTTTTTCTAAAAATATACAAATAGGTAAGATAAAAAATAAATTAACCTAAGTATGGGAAAAAAAATCTTCTCTCTGATTGAATCGAGTTTCTCGAAAGAATACTTTAGTTCTTAAAAAAATCGTTAGTTGAGTTCAAAAGTTTCAAACATCGACACTGCAGGGGATATATATTTTTTTTTCGTAAAGGAACCTATTCTTATAAAGGTAACTTCTACTTACTTGTTATTGTAACTAAATATATTTATTACTTCTCCACACATAAAAACCGTTTTTCACAGAACAGTTTCAAAGAAAATCAAGTTAACAAGGCGGCTCATTAGTGATTTTGCAAATAGAAACGATTTGCTTTGCAACTGCGCGATGAAAAGGTTCTATTAAAAGATAAAAAAAATACATACATAAAACAAACGGTTTCATAGAGCAACGAGCGTCTGATTTAAAATGCACTGTTTATTTCTGTAACTACCCATTGTGTGCTCATTTAGGATTATTTATTTACGCTCACAAAAAAAAAAATGCAAGACAAGTCCTAAATAATTTTTCGCATTTTCGATTTAATGTTTTTTTAGATAGTCATTTATCTGTTATTTATACTTAACCTTGAAATCACGACATACATGCATGTGCAATTTAAAAAATGAACGTCAGAATTTTTTTATCAATATTTATATCAGTTCCAAAAAGTGAAGTGCCAACACTCAAACGTGACAACGTTCCATTTTTAGATAGCGCCTCACATCACATCAAACATGGCGTAATTGGAAGTTCTTCTCGCATTTGTATCTATTGATAAAAGAATGGAAAGATAACGGATAATATTCTGCAAATAAAATAACCTGCTGTTTGAGAATAAAAGATAAGGCGGTTGGGACGACCTTTGGTATCTTTTCTGAGATTTTCTACAGTCACAGCAAAGTGTACTGATCAAAAACCACTTGGGAATATTTGAAATAACGTTACGGTTTTTGAAAAGCTGATAAATTCAACTAACACGCTGTCATATAGAGAAATAATAACAATTATTTCAGTCAACTAATCTGAGCAGTTAATATGAGATATGAGAACGTATTAGTTGAATTTATCAGCTTTTTAAAACCGGGTGTTAGTTAGACAAAGCCCGAAACAGAACAGTCAAGTGTTCTTCTAAACTTCGCATTGGATTTTATTCCGAAAGTTGTGTTTGAAACATTAATATTAAACTGACATAAAATAAATGAGAAATCTGTTTTTCCAAGTCGTAAAAACCGCGTGGAGCAGAGGCGGGTCGCTAGTTATTAGTAAAACTATAATTATACTAAGTAGTCATTTAGTATAGGATCACTTTTTTGGGTAATAAATAATTATGAAAATTAATATGCTTGTTAGTTTTAACCATTATTTTTAAAACGATGTCACGATGTACATTTTATTATCCATTATTAGGTACAGATTCATAATATTCTTAATTACAAACTTAATTAAGAATATTATGAATCTGAAAATCTTAAATTAATTAGAAACTTACAGTTCTCTCATGACAGATTTGGGTTTCATAGTGATATAGCGAGCGAGCCCGTAATCATTTTTATTGAGGCAGTTCCGGTTCTGGGCCGTTATTAAAAACATTTTTCTGACAGGTTTCAGAACGTTATGAAGATGTTGAAAAAAGTAAAGATATTTTGAGTTTCTTTAATTTTATTATTCTAATAGAATAGGTAGTAGGTAGGACCTATACATACCATTTTTTTTTATTTGTTAAAAAAAATATCGTGCTTATTTTATTATAATTCCATTTCTAAAATTAATAGAACAATGGAAAAAACAATAACTGAAAGATGCCCCATCCCCAACGACACATATTTTATTATAATAATAAGTTGTCCTTGGGTGTACTTGCATAGAGCAAACAGGAATAATCGTCGGTTGGTGCCTCAACACTTAAAATTGTCTAAGAGGCCTCTGCGTTTTGGCTTCGCGCCAAAGGTTCGGGACCCCAGGGTCCCGAGATATTTCAAAGACTTTTAAATAGTAAAATATATTTTTTCTTTTTTTTTTATGTAAATGAAATAAAGGAAATAATAATAATGTTTATTAATCAAAAATAACAAAACAATTTAGCTAACTTCGGTGAGCCACAAACTAAGCGTTGCTTGTATCTTGTTGCTCTGGAGTGCAATATTACGATGCATATTCACTGAACCTGACTTGATTTCCGTACTTTTTTTTTCGGGTGACCACTGACAATCAGCGCTGTGCTGTGGGTCCCCCATAGCACAGCATCATGCTGAGCGGAAGCCTTCTTGTCACAGTCATGTCGTGCAGCTACCGACTAATTTCTGTTTTATGCTCGTGATTTATTATGTACTTTTTTGGTATTTTCTGATAACTCTTGTCTTTTATTTATGCACGTGTTTCTGTGACAAATAAACCATTTTTTTTCTTATTTATAAATTAAAGTCCCTTTTCGTGTCTGTTTGTTTAACCGCGTTTTTCTTTGAAACTACGCAACGGATATTAATCCGGTTTCCACAATCATTTAGAGAATTTATTCCCAAAGGTATATCTGTATAATACATTAATATTAAACTGACATTTAATAAAGAAATCTTGTTGTTATTTCAAGTCGTAAAAACCTTACAAAACGGGGGCGGGTTCGTAGTTTTAAATAAATCACAGACCAATATCGAGTTAGCACAATACGCAATAACTCAATGAGCAATAAAGCCCAACTATTGCTCCAATTTATTTCACACAACAATGCCAAATGAACTCGCACTAACTGATTTACTGTATGGTGTAGTTCATGTAACTAGGACACATTGAATGCGGGTGAGAATTACAGTAATTTAGCACAGTAGTACAGTATTTTATATTTTCTTAATGTCCCTCGGAAAACTTCGTGTTTCGTCAGTCGTCGGATTTCTATCAGTTGCTCTTTGCACTTAGTGCAGACCGGACACTCTCAAGGCTTGTGCAGACCAGCGCGACACGCGACGCGACACAAAGGCACCGCTCGTCGCGCGACGGGCGGTGCCTTTGTGTCTCGTCGCGTGTCGCGCTGGTCTGCACAAGCCTTAAATCGACTTGGAAGTATAAAGAGTTGCTAAAACTCTTTTAAATTTATGTAATTTAGTTTAAAAATGGGAGAAAAGCTGCTAAAGTCGCAGGCACGACAGATAGGGAGATAGTTTTACAGCTCTATATAGTTCACACGGCAATCAAAACAAAACAACAGTAAAGTACTAAGTTCTAAATTCAAATTATTTATACGATAAATCTAATAATTGATGGACATGAAAATTTGCATTCGTTTGTATTCGGAAATGCGATGATTCCCGAGGGACATTAAGAAAATAAAAATACTGTACTGGTCTGTAATTTATCTTAGTGGAGGGTAAATGCCTCTTCTTGTACGGATAAGTAACTAGTATTGGTTGCAACGATCGTTTAGTACAAATTGATAAAATTTAGTATTATTAATTCTTGATTTTTGTGCCATGTTCTCATTTATTACAGTGGTGAAAAGTATCTATGATTCGGAGAATTGATTCTCCTAGTAGGTATAACGCTGGAGCTCTGTCTCGCATAGGGTCGCAGCATTATGCTGAGCGATGGCCGTTTTGCGTGAATGTGACGCATATTTTCCCCCAACTTGTTCTTTTCGTATTTGTGTTCTTTCTTTGTGTCACGTTTACTGCAAATAAACGTATTTTCTTTTCATTTTCTTTTTAGTAAAGTCAGGGTCTCTTAAATTGTCAGTATGCGAGTTCAACTGTCACTAACGACACACAATAGAATTTTTATTGTTATCGCCTTCTAAAGGCCAATCGACAGTTCGACAATTAGGACAAGAAGTGGCACAGCAAATTGAAGTAGTGTGTCAATTTGATAAACAATTTACTTCTCTAACTGTTCACACCTACCATGTCCGAAAAGTTAGTGCAACATAAAAAATAAAGGCATTACTAAGTTTTGGAGTACTTACTAAGGCGATGCCTTGGTTAAGATCTAAAAAGCATAATGCTTGAATATTTCAGTGAATGTCAACTGTTTATAAACGTGATTCTGCACCTCTCTACCGTGTACAATATTGGCAGGTGGATTGCTTTTGACAGGGTTATAAGAAAACAGATATATTAATATTTACAGGTAACTTACATTTCAATTTAATCGACTACTTTTACTGTCAGAAGTCCCAGTAAATGGAATTTTGTGATGTTCCTACGACATATATTTCACATTTTTAGACCTTGAAACTATTTCAGAAGCTTGGCCTTGTACTGGAGGTTTGCTTCTATTAGGTTCAGCTAGGGAAATTAATTATTTATCAAATTGACACCCTACGTCAATTTTTCGTATTATAGCCAAAAACTCAAAGACGTGACATGTGCCAACCCGCACTGGGCCCGCATAGATTGTAGCCCACTCTCTCTCGAAGAGAGGAGCTCTGTGTCCGAACAGCGATAGTGTTTCATACAATTTTTAAAAATTTACAGTTGTGATTTGAATATACGGACAGTTTAAGTTGGTGGTCAAATTGCTTACCAATTTTTTATCCCTGACCTTGTATGAGATCAATAGGATAAGTGATAATATGTGAGTGAACTATACTCCTCTGCTTGCACCTTTGGGCAAAATAGTCGTGACGTTTTGTCATGTAATTTATAAAACGTCAAAACAAAAGTAACTCTAAATCTTAATTTTTACTCTAAATCTTAAGTTTAGTAAGAACCATCCTTACTCTAAAATAACTAATTTAATTCCGAATATAATTATTTAACCTTAAAATAGATACTAATCCCCAAATTCATCTTAAAGTCGTTACCCCAATATCATAATCTAAAATTGTTTAATAAAACTACATATTTACAATATTTCAGGGACAAGGAAAATAATATTAAACACCAAGATATTTTGTCAGTCATTTATATTTCTTTGCCAACATCAAATTCAATATTCTACACCATACCATCACATCTCCTATTTCCCACATAAAACCACAATTCAATCAGTATTCTAATATTTACCATAAAACTAATAGGTTACCTTAATTTACAGCAGATCTCCAACCAATATTATGCCAATCTATATTTTTACCGACACCGCCACTAAGCACGTCTTACCGTCACGAGCGCCCAACCCAGAAGCCCGTTATTTCCCCATTTTGACATATCAAATCTTTGGCTGTTGCTAGTACAATATCCAACAATTATGTATAATATAATATAATACATTAAAACCTAACACATGAGTTTAAAAAATATTGTCTTTTCAGAATTCAGTGAATAGTCTTATAATATTGAAATACGCTACGCCGTATTTCTCCATCCCAGCATAAACTACAAAGGAAAATTTGAAATTCATTTTCAGCATATATAAAGTTCAGGTTATTGGAAGGTACTCTGCGTGCAATTGACTTATTCTGACAATCTTTCGTAATCGTCTGGAGCTGAAAGGACGATATAAATCTTATATTATTTCTTTCTACCTTTCAGTTAACTTAGGCGTTAAAAGCGAACTGGTTGGTAAAATTGCTGATCATATACTACAAGGTCAAAATAAATTCGCTAGCAAAACTTATCGACATGTAAACACGAAAAAAGAAAGAAATATAAGATTCGGTGTTTTCTTTTTTTTGGGGTTTAATAACTGCTACTTGAAGTATGAGTCGACAAAATCTGTTTTTTTTTTGTTTTATCTTGTTGAAATATCGATACCTATCATGTCTGCTATTTTATGTGAAAAAAGAAATACGCAGTCTGGCAGAAGCTAGTATTTACTAAACGTAATTAATTCACGACTAAATTAGACTAACATATTAATGAACATATATCATAGTACAAAATACAGGGGTAAAGTTCACAATGGCTTACCTAGAATAAACTTTATCAGCGCTGTGTGTATAAATTCACGAAAAATTTATTTGAATAATAACTCGTTTGAATGAGCAATGTTTGAATGGCAGCAAAAATGTAAAATGAACAGTAAATTTAGCGCGAGAAAATTTTGATTTGACAACAGAGGGGCAATTCTTGTATTTTTAACAACGTTTGCATAGATTACCTACAATTAATTGTTGATAAGTTTTTAACCGACTTCCAAAAGGAGGAGGTTCTCAATTCAACTGGATGTTTTTTTATGTTTGTTACGCGATAACTCGGCCAATTATGAATTGATTTTAATGATTCTTTTTTGTTTGGTAGGTAAAGAGACGGTCCCATATAAATTTTCATAACTTTGCTTGGGTAGTTTTTGAGTAAGCTGCAGTAATACGTATTTTTTCCCACTTAGTATGTGAATGATATGTTAAGTTCCTCTCACAGTTATTTACATAGCAAGTAGTGGTATTCGAATTTGTGTGGGGTAAAATAACTTTAATTTCAGAAGTCAGTGGCAAAAAACTAAAATTCAAAACCAAAGACGCCGAAATTAAAGTTATTTTTCACTTTGTAGTGTTTTTTTTGGAAGTCAGTTGTGTTTTTTTTTAAATGTTTTTTTGACATTGATTATCGCTGAGATGAGATTGCTACTGGATTTTGAACGTTTTTAATTACGGGAATTGGTCTCCTGAATGTGGTCGGTACTTATCTTTAGTATGTCTACTTTAAAGGTTATTAAAACAGTGAAATATTATGTTAATTGAGGAACGTGATTTGCCAACACCTTTGCCTACGTTAAAAAAAGAACACTCGTTCTATTTGTATACGTAAAAGATTTCGCTACAAAGAATTGTGAACTTTGATGAGCCGATAAGTATAAAAAATAAAACAAAACTATGCCTACTTTGGACAACGTGAACCTATAAGGCATACGGTACTTTTTAGTGCTCCAAATATGTTCATTGGGAAACGAAACGCTACGTCTAAAAAAAGCGTTTGTCGCACAAATCTCGGTACAATTTCGAGGTGCCGACTAATACCCGGACACCTGCGCTTAAGTGCAAAAACATGTAGCACGCCCTAGTGCTAACGCAACTCCTCTTTAATCTCAAAAACAGTCAAAAACAAATGTTAAAAACCGGCCAAATGCGAGTCTGACTCGCATACAAATGGTTCTGTACCATCATACAATATTTAACACTACACTTTTTTTACTACTACAGTCAAATTAAAACACGTTTCTTGATCAAATAATAAAAAAAAAGTTATTTTTTAACTGTATTTTATTATTTTTGTTATAGTGGCAATAGAAATACACAATCTGTGAAAATTCCAACTATCTAGCTTGGCAAAAAAGAGTAAAATGAAAATGAGGGCGCCACTGTATTATACTAATGCAGTTGTTATCGAACTCAGAGTTCAATAAAGTTTTTATTTTTTATTTACTGTCGCATTGTCACACAGGTCACTTCGAATGGGAAATAAATGTGCAACAAAAAATGCTGCTTGTGGATAACTCAAATCAAAACCTATTATCACTTTGTCGGCAAAGTAGTGCCATCATCATAAGTAAAAACATTTAGTTCCAAGTGTCACCACATCAGATTCTTTTATGTCGACCTGTACCTGTTATGGTTCATGAGATACAGCCCGCTGACAGACAAACAGACGTACAGATGGACAGCGGAGGCTTAGTCTTAGACAGCGGAGGGTTTCATATGGCATCCTTTGGGTACGGAACCCTAAAAACGAAATCAAAAGCTGTTATATCATATCAGATTAGCTTTTAACTCCGAAAATAATAAACGTGCCGTCGAGCAAAGCGTAATACCCTACGCATGATTAGCTGTTATCTGTTAAAACACGGGTTTCCATAATTTCCCTGTGCATTACCAACGAATAGAACTTCAAAGAAAACAATTCTATATGGTCTAAGTCCTGAGGCTAAATGTCTACGAAAATAGGATGAGGAGCGTTCAAAGTTGTTTACTGAAAGTAGGCAAACGTTTTTATTGCGCTGTAAAACTGTTAAGAGTGAGTTAAGACTTTTAAGAGTAGGATCGAGAAACGGATGTCAAAATATTTACTGGTTTCGTGCTCGTTTTATTAGAGTAGTCGATTTTATTAATTTTGTGAGATGTTTATGAGATGCTCGTTAATGTGGAAAAACATACTATCTATAGCAGTGATGTATGTCATCTGTTTGTAGTCCGCTAGGGCCGATGCCTGCCGGGGTTACGAAGAAGTCCGAAAGGGAGATCGTGGCCCCCGGCAACATGGCAACTGAAGGAACACGGGTGGGTTTTAGTCAGTAAGAGTCTGACACGCCCTCCCGCTCCACCCAGAGCGGTAGAAGTTATTTGATAATAACCCACGCAAAAAAAACGTATATGTTTAATGCTTTTAATTTTCCGGAACGCAAAACCCTGTCCTTTTTCCAAATTGCCTTTTTGCGGTAGATATTCGTCAATATAGGTTCGGTAGTTTGCCGTATCTTAGATATACAGAGGAATTTATTTTCGTTATAATTTGAATATCATTCCTTCCTATTATACTCTCGGCAAAATAAATATAAAATGAAAGGCTATGTTCACTATATCGTAGGTAAACTTTCTTTTGAAATGATATTTCTATCCTGACACGGGCAAAAAATGTATAAAAAAACTTGTTTATTTATACCTGAGCCAAAAACGTACAAATAATAACTACTCAATCTGCCTAGCCTTTTCCCAACTATATTGGGGTGGGCTTCCAGTCTAACCGGATGCAGCTGAATACCAGTATTTTACATGGAGCGACTGTCTATCTGACCTCCACAACCCAGTAACTGGTATCCCTTGGTAAAACTGGTTGTTAGACTTTTGGGTTTCTGACGACCCGTAACGACTGTCAAAGATCCACGAATGACGGCCAGGACCAACGGCTTAGCGTGCATTCCGAGGCACGGAGGAGTCTCGATATGTAAAGATGGTCACCCATCCACAGACCAACCCCAGCAACCTGATGAATCGACCCGTGCGGCTGTTATTACTTGGCCACGAGCTCCTCAAATAATAACTACTATTCCAAATTATTTGGCTTTCAAAAGATTTTGTTTGTGTTTAGATTTTATAGTTTGACCAATACCGCTGTACCGCGCCTTAGGAAGGCGCGCGGCGAGACGGGGGAGCAGTGCAGGCCGCTAATTCGTCAAAGCTCTAGGCACACGGCGTCTCGCTCGTCGCTCATTGGTCAACACTGCCCCCCGCTTCGCCGCGTATTCCTAAGGCGCGGTACAGCGATATTGGTCAAACTATAGCATACTTTTTTTTTCTGTTAGAATGACATTAAACACTCGTTTTTTATTAGCCAAACAGCAAACGTTTATGTGGATGCATTTATTTTAGCTATTATTTCCTGCGCAAAAGCTTTTTTTCCGACATAGAATAGCTATAGGCCACAAAATATCTGCAAAAAAACACATAAGTATTATAATCTGATTGTATGATTCTTGAATTATAAGTTAATTAACATACATAACGTTGAGTTTTACAAAGTAAGGAATTCTTTACTTTTATTTGACGACACTCCAAAACATGCCAGTTAAGTGAAACGTAACTTCAGCTGTTTTAGCGCTGCAAGACCGTACCTCAGAGACAGTCTTACAAATAAAGACCTCATCGTCGTTCACAAAAAAACATCTGCTTCCAAAAATGTATCTACTAGAAGAACAAAATAACAATTACTAACACAGGATCCAATGTCGTCAATTTAAATCTATTTTCTTGAATTTGTGCCTAGTTTATCTAGATAAAGCGTCTAAGTGCAGCGTCGGATATCAGCGTTTTCGTCCATTTGTCACAGCCTGACACCAACATGAGTCAGAAATTCAGACTTTATTAGAGATCAAAGAAGTACCTTTCTCTTTTAACTCTAAAAAACCTTTACTTCTGACTCATCTCAATAGAAGTAGCCAAAGTACAACGTACAGATTCACATATTGACTACATATCACTCTACACGCTGAAAACAACAAAATCTTAAAATGTAACCTTTATCTTCTTAATCTTAATAGAAGTGTAGGTATTTACATAACATAACATAGTGATGTTATGTTATGTTATGTAAATACCTACACTTCTATGTTTCCCCGAAGGGTATTTAAGCAATTAATTTATGAATTATATGAATTGAAAAGAGAGATTTTGATGATTAATTTCAATGATGAATGATTTTTTTCCATCAGAGATCAATTTAATTAATGCACAAAAAAAACCTTGTTTCATTTCGCCGCTGATATCAGACACTTCACTTTTTGTTCACTTTTGTCTTTCACCAAAAGTAAAACATCGGAACGCAAAATAAATCAAAAGTGAAAAATTTACTCATTAGGGAACCGATCCAATGATATTGGATTTCAGCACTCTAGCTCCGAATGTTCGAAAACTGAAATGAAATGAGCAGATAGATGAATTTTCATTTCTATCTAGACAAAATCAAACTGGTTGCTAATTTAATTGTGTAGTTAAATATTATAACTTTTTTTTCCTTCTGTGATTACTTGAACTCACACACTGACTAATTAGTAACACTTGTAATTTTTTTTTAGGAATATCGTATTGGTACCTAAATGCTTGTAAATATGTGAACACCATGTATCCATTACATAATTATTTTTTTCTGTCATTGCTTCATTTTTAATTATTTTTACCTATTGTGGTATAGTAAACTTATTCCAGGTGCATCGTCTTCACATATAATATTATAATAATTAATGCATACAAAATATTTTAAAACATTTTAAAAGAGTAACGGTGGAGTTTCTTGCCCATTCTTCTCCATACGAAAACTACCTTTTGGAAGGGGCGACTAGAATCAATTCTATTTTTGTTTTTGACGTTCAAACGTGCCTTTTTGTGCCTAATTGAAATAAATTATTTGACTTTGACTTTATATAATTTTGACGGTGTCGTGTGAACGTGGAATGAAACAAAAATTTACATTCACTCAAGTAAAGCGGCTGATATCGGCTTAACATTGTTTTGGTCCATTTTTGTCACAGCGTGACACCAACATGTCCGTGCGTATGAATCATAAATTAAGAAACAAAGAGGTACCCTATCTTTTTATCTCTAAAAGCCTTTACTTCTGACTTATTTAAATAAAAGTATAGCCTTTATACGGCGTACAGGTTCACATCGACTACATAGGTATCACTCTACACGCGGTAAACAGCAGTCTTAAAACGTTACCTCTAATTTCACATTACACACGATACCGGTAAATCCTTTAATACTATGATCCGTGATACCGTTATCTTGTTGGGTCTTAACTGTCGGTACTAGGTAACTACGGTTTCTGCAAACATCCTTTTATGGCACGCCGAATATTTGATAAAAAATTTGATGAATTCAGTCTTCAGTGTTTTTAATTTTGACTAACAGCGCCCCGCGGTTTCACCTGCATAAGTATCGATCTCGTGGGAATATCGCGATAAAAAGTATTCTATGTATTAGTTCAGATTATCAACTATCTGTGTGCCAAATTTCATCCAAATCTGATCAGTAGTTTTTGCGTGAAATAGTAACAAACATCCATCCATCCATCCTCACAAATTTTCGAATTTATAACATTATTAATAGGGTAGGATAGTAGAATATATATATATTATGTATAGGATTCATCATCTGTCTATCCTCTTATCCAACTATGTTGGAGTCGAGTCAGCCTAACCAGATGCAGCTGAATACCTGCATTCTATAAGGAGCGACTGCCTATCTGACCGCCACAACCCAGTTACTGGGTAATATGGGCACCCCTTCCTTGGTAAGACTGGTTGTCAGACTTTCAGGCTTCTGACGAACTGTAACGAATCTACGAATGATAGCCAACGGCTTCATGACTTCCGAGGCACGAAAGATGGTCACCCATCCACGGTCCGACCGCGGCAAGTGTAGCTTAACCTGATCGATGGACCCGTGTGGCTGTTACGTAGCCCTCACTTTGAATTTTAATGGACATTTGCTATTTTTATGGTCATTTCTTTTTTTTGTAAGCGGTAAACGGAAACTAATTTGTTGTTCTTTTTGTAACGTGACTATAATTTTTCTTCAATATACAAGTAAAAATTAAATTAGTAAGTAAAACTTCACAGACGTGTTGGATATCGATATCTAAACATGCACAACATGCTATTATGATATCAATGATTATTTAAATGACAAATTTTAATTTACAAGTTTTATAAAATAATTATAATAAATAGGTACTAAATAAGTAATAAAATGAAAAGCCCTCTTCCTCTCTCCTACTTTTGCTGTGCCCGACAGGGTCCACAATGATCATATTATTTTGTTAAACCTACCACCTAAGTTCACATGTGGAAGCAATAAATATATTGAGTATTGAGTATTGAGAACATGATAAAATAAAAAATAAATTAATTTGATGTTTTTTTGGGGTCATCAACCGCAGGTAGACACTTGAAATATCAGTTTGTTTGTTTTGTTTGTAAACTTTACAGACGCGATGGGTTTTAATATCTAAACACGATAAAACAAAAATAAAACAGTTCTCTCAACTCATACTTCAAGTAACATCAATACGAATTTTTATCTATCTACAAGCAGTCGTTGTCCCAAAAAAAATAACATTTTTATCGTATGATATCGATACCCTTCACTTTTGCGGAGTTTTGCTAGTTAATTTAATTTAACCCTGTATTCATTTCCTAAATGATGTGTAGGGTTTATTTAAACCGTTTAGCGTTTTCTAATAATCCACTCGTGATTTTTCAAATGCCTACGTCACTGACATGTTTCCTTTGAAATGGTTGAGATTTAGCTGATACAGTGAAAATCGTTTATAATGACTTCGCTTAAAACTACGACTTACCGGTTATTACAACGAAATTTTGAGGTCCCAGCATTTCTGTTTACTTAACATAGTTTTTGGTTATCGCGACTGTCGGCTATAACAACCGTTATCCGACGTTCCCTTCGAAGTCGTTTTAAACGATTTTCACTGTAATTAATTCAAAAGATATTCCGGAAATTTTCTTATCTAGCATCACAGGCAGCCTATTTACTAGGTGTGTTATCTTCAGGCACGGATAGGACAACCAACCGGACGTCAGTGGTAATAAAACCAGTATAAAGTGGCCTCTGGTTCTATTGAAACTCGGTGCTATGCTAGGCCAGCTCAAGACCAAAGTGTTAGAGTCTGGCCACGCTAAATCTGCAATGGAATAAATGGGCAACACCAAAAAAAAAATGATATTATACTTTTACATCAGTCAGTTAAGCCAGTTTGTAAGTAGATCTAATGATTTTGATATTTTGCCTTTTGATTTTTGCATAATAGATTATGTGTAATAAATAGACTATGTCGTACCTATGCTCTACCTCCATACGTTGACAAAACTGTATCTAATCCACACTTCACCGTGCTTAAGTGACTATTCTTTACCAGGAATAAATCAGAATATAAACAAAATAATCTATCAAAAACAAAAAGACAAAGTATCAAATTCTTTTTCGGCTTGTACCACGGACCGCGGCCTATGGTACTAATGGTTGATTCCTATAAATTACGGACCGTCATTGGTTATTATTAAGACTTATATATTTATAAATAATGCAGCAAACACCTCATAGCTTTGCACAGTAGACCCTACCATAAAGATTTAGCTATCACAGGTAAAATTAGCTCTATCTATTTATGTGCCTAGTTTGGCAATAAAAAAACGAAAAGCTGACATTGGTACGTAAAATTATTCATTTTTGTTTATAGGAACCAAGCATTAGTAGGCAACTTTGACTCAGGCAAAGGATATTTCTATTACAATATCATAAATGCCTTGTGTATTAATTTATTAGAACATAATAAACAATAATCTGGATAATAAGAACCACATAATGTGACATGATAGCGATAGACAATGAGACTATTTCATTATTTGTAATGTTATAATGGATTTATTATTTAATGATTGCTCAAGCATTTAATATAGTTACAAGCTTTTGCCCACGGCTTCGCTCGCATGAAGGTGAACGTACTTCCGAGATAAAAAAGTATCCTATGAAATACAATAGTCGTGGATACATTTAGTTACCTGTTCCGCTTAGCTATTTCTAAAGAGCCATAAAAAACCCTGAAAGAAATCGACACGTATTTCATCTCTCAACGAAGCATCTTCAGGATGACGATTGACTTGTCGCGAACTCGAATACGGCGTGTTGCCACACCGAGCGCTGACTGCAGACAGAATGTCTGCATTCAGCGCTCGATGCTTCGATGCCTCGTTGAGAGGTGAAACACGCATCGATTTCTTTCAGGGTTTTTTATGGTTCTTTAGAAATAGCTAAGCGGAACAGGTTACTAAATATATCCACATCTATTGTATTTTATAATGGATTTCTGCAAGGTTACGCCTGAATCAATAACTAAGTATCCTATGTCCTAATTCCGAAATTCGTTCAGTTAACAGACAGACAGAGTTACTTTCGCGTTTATATCATACTTAGCTAACGATTTTAAAAATACCTTAAGTAAATAACATTCAAAGAATCTGTGGCAGATGTTACGTCGAAGATTACATACTGTATACATAATTCATATAATGTTTGTTCACACATCTGTGAGACAAGACATCTGAGAAAATACAGAGATACAGATCAATAGGTATCAGTGACAGCGAAATATTGTTAGACAGAATCTGTTGGATACCGACTTAATGTAGGGCAATCTGACTTATATTCTGACCTACAAAGGTTCTGCAACAGCAAGGCTGGATATAACCACTGTTTAGCCACTGTTTTGTTTTCTGTTTTAACAATTTGTTGGTATGTTGGCGTCTGCTAGCAAATATGGTAAATATTTTTTATTAATGTTTTGTGTTTTGTAATGTTAATTCCTTTGCATACTATTGTAACTGCCTCGTTGTTTTCGTGGTGGTAACCGTGACTGCTGAAGTCCTGGGTTCGATTCCCAGGTCGGGCAGTTTTATTGGGTTTTTCTTTTTTAGACATTTCTTAGTAACAGCCCGGAGTTTGGAAGTTGACGGTGTGGATATCCCCGAACCGGTGGTCCTGCGCCTAATCCCTTTCTGATCATGTCAGATTGTCGTCCCATCGGCATCAATATGAGAGTGGGGGAAAAGAGAGCGCACTTGTCTCTGCGCACACACTTGTCCACATAATATTTTCCGCACCGAAGGCTAGTCTCCGTTGAGATTGGCCGCCATGGGCGAAATACGGTCTGAATAACTATATACTGTTGTATAGAATCAAGCTCTTCTAAGTGAACAGATAGCTGTGCTGTTGTGGAGTTTGTTGCGCCATTTCTTCTTCGCAGCTAAAGGCACTAGGAAATAGTGAAGGGCGGGCGTTTTGGGGGTCTGTCTTATGTAATTTTGACGTTCGAAAAGTGGTGATTCTCAGCCTAATTTGAATAAGTGACTTTGGATTTTGATTCCCGGTAAATTGAAACGTCACTAAGGTTGAAACTGTCTAACGGTCGCGTAGACAAATAGACCTTGTACGTTTATAACTTGAAAGTGACATTCAACCGTATTATACACATATCATTAAGGAACGTTGTCCCAAATTAGACGCATTATTAATTTATTATACATAAAACAAAAGGTATTTTAATAAAACACATATATTGAAAGATCTATAATTTAATTATCTTTAAAATGGTGAAGGTTTCAGAAAAATACGTTTGATAGATTTTGCGTGATTCTCAGTTTTTAACATAAAACAAATTAATATCACTATTTAATATAAACGTAATCGAAAATGTTCCTATAATAAGTTATTAAAAAAATGCTCTATTAACACTTCTCGTTTAGACGTGATCTTCAGTATAAAATCATTAAAAGTCGGTTATCGTCGCCTTAAAAGTACTTATATGTACATTAGTTCTGTCTGCATTCAATATTGGACAGTGCGCACATACACATAATAATTTCATCTATCATATTCAGAACTGTTTTATCTTGTTTCAAAACAGATTTTGCCGTGCTTATAACCTTTCCTAAGTATGAGTCTGTGTACTACGCTTCCATCATTGTTTTCATCCAGACTTGGTCTGTGCACAACCTTAGCTATTCTGTTATACAGTCTTTCTCAACAACGCGTAAAAGTGTTTTTATAAAAAAAACAACCGACTTCCAAAAAAACACTACAAAGTGAAAAATAACTTTAATTTCTGAAGTCGGTGTCTTTGGTTTTGAATTTTCGTTTTTTGTCACCGACTTCCGAAATTAAAGTTATGTGTTTTTATGGAAGTCGGTTGTTTTTTTTTTTATAAAATGTTTTTTTTTTTTCACTTTTTACTTGTGGTACCTACCCCACACAAAGTCGAAAACCACTACCTACTATGTAAATAACAGTGACAGGAACTTATCATATCATCCACATACTAAGTGGGAAAAACCGGCCAAGTGCGTGTCGGACTACGCACAATGAAGGGTTCCGTAGTTGAGATGAATTTATTTATCCCAAGAACAAACAACATTGTAGTTGAAAAACGTGTTCTCCCATACATTCCAACTGCAAATCGTCGCTCGGCATCCAATACCGCGAATGCGATATTAAAAAAAAAAAAAAATTTGCAGTGTCACTTATTTGAACGTGTAGAATGAAATAAAACAAAAATCAGATTTTCGTAATAAATTTCACATTTGCGGTATTAATATAATAATAATACCTTTAAACCAGCAATTCTTGTATATACCTATGTATATATAATCTGAATCTCGGAAACGGCTCCAAGAATTTTTATTAAATTTAGTATGCAGGGGTTGGTTTCCGGAGCGATAAATCGATCTAGCTAGGTTTCATTTTTAGAAAACGTCGTTCAAAAAAAAATTATAATCCAGATATTTTTCTTTATTCAAGTAACAAGGACTCATTACGTTAGTAAACTTATGAACTATGTTAACTTATTTTACGAGGTCACTTAGAAAGTTTTGCGACTAACAGTTTTTGTCTATAGAATACTGGCTGGTTTTGATGTCAATTAAAACGATGACTACTTATTACAAAAAAACATAACATTCCAAATTTGAAATTCCCTCCACATTTTTTTACGAGCAAAATCAAAATACTCTGTCTTACTGAAAACTGGATTTATAACGAGAACATTTTCGCGCGATGATTTTGTACGATTTCAAATGTCGACTAAAACCAGAAGAATCGTTTGAAAGACTTCGAATGGTGTTCATAGAAAAAAGCCATTCTAAAGCGACTGTTTTTCGCTGGTTCAACGAATTTATGGGTGGTCTAGTAATTTTGGCAGACAAAGAAAGAAGTGGCCGCCCTATGACGGTTGTTACATAACAAAAAGTGCTGGCTGTGAAAAATTTAATTCAAGAGAATAGGCGAATTACATATGAAGAGGTTCAGCATACACCGTGAAATTTGAATCACAGTTTTGCTAGAACAAACGTTGTTCAGACCATGGTCTACTACCATTCTACAGCATCCAATAAAAAAAAATATAATTAGTTTTGGAAAAAACACAAAAAAAGCAAAGTTTAAAATGTCAAGATATATAGATGTATACTGCCGATTGGATCGGGAAGTGTGCATGAAACACAGGCATCTTCGGTTATGAAAGATAGTTTCACGCTGGTACCGTAAAATCTAACGCAGGGTCAGAAGGAGGTTCGGGTAGAATGGTGCCGAGACATGATAGCAAAATTGGTAGCAGGCTCGTCTCGGCGCGTTTAAAATATCATTACGGGTGATGAATCTTGGATTTTTCAATATGATCCAGAAATGAAGCGTCAGTCGACCGTGTGGCTGTTGAACCAAAATGAACCAACGCCTATCAAAGTGAAGCGAGCCAGAAGTGCAGGCAAAATGTTGACCGCAAGTTTTTTTTTTTTTTTCTACCAAGTTATCTGGTGTCAGTACCCTGACGAGATCAAAGAAGCATCAATGCTGAATGGTATGTTACCAAATGTTTACCAAGTTTTTACTACTGCAAGCAGCAAGCGACCGAACACTGGCCTCCGTGGGCTACTGCTTCACCACGCAACGCGTTGGCTCACTCGGCGCTCAAAACAGGAGACTTTCTGGACAACACACGTGTCAAATTTATAGGTCATCCTCCTTACAGTCCCGATTTGGCTCCGTGCGACTTTTTCTTGTTCCCCAAAATAAAAAATCAACTCAAAGGAAAACAGTTTTCATCACCTGAAGATGCATTGGGTGCATTTGAGAAGTAGATTGGAGAGGTGTCTGATGCGGACTGGAAAATGTGTTATGAAATAAGTGAATGAAGTGTTAGTACTTATATTTTTTTTATATGATCAAGATATTTAAACGTAAATACTCTTTGTAGTGGAGTCCCATTGAGTAATACAGGTGGTACATAACCCGGTCTGCCCCCAGCCTCAAAGACCATGATCTCCGACCTATTGGAGTTATACATCAAACCATGTGTTTTGGCATACTGCTCACATTTAGCGACCAATTACTTTCTGAGACCACAGATTGACGCGCTCAGAAGCACCATATCATCTGCATAGCTAATATTATTTACACAAATACCATCTATATAGCAACCCACTCTGGTGCTGCTGAGCTCGCCAATCCTGCCTCACCCCGCATTCCAACCTGTATGGCTTGGAAAAAGTTCCAGCCCATCGTACACTATTGATCTGGTTACCATACCACTATTTAAAGATGTTTGCTCCGTTGGCAACCTATCCTGCTCCATCTTTCTCCACAATACGTCATAAGCAACCAGATCAGAAACCTTGAATAAATCGATGAACCTAGCATAAATCGGCGTCCCACGCTGTGTATAGTAAGTATGTGATAGTATGCTTAAGGCACAACACTGCACTTTCTGTTGACAAACCACGCCAAAATCCGAATTGGTTGTCATGAACATTTACAGTTTTATTTATTTGTGTATTAAGCAGACGGTCAAACACTTTTGATATTTTGATATTATAGTAGCTAGAGAGATGGGCCTTTTGGATGCCGAGCGACTAAATGTAAGTTTTTACGCACAATATTGAGAGATTTACCATGTTATTTTAAGACCATAGACTTCTTATAGGTTTTCCTGTAATCTATGAGTAAAGAACCATACTGTATATTTTTTTCAAAATTTTTGGTCCAGTAGTTTCGGAGATAAGGGGGGGGGAATGGTCAATTTTCATTGAATTTATTAAATATCTTTAAAAGTGTTTATTTTAAAATTATACAAAAAATATATTTAAAATCTTCACAACAAGCCCTTTCATTTGATATGTCACACGGTACTGTTAGCAAAACCTTTTTTTTAAATTTTCGTGTTTGCGCCCCAAAAGTGAAGCCTATATTCAAAATTAAATTATTTACGTTACTCATTCGTGTTTGGGTCACAGAAATACATATGTGTACCAAATTTCAACTTAATCGGTCCATTAGATTCGGAGTAAATTGGCTGTGACAGACGGACAGACAGACAGACAGACAGACACACGAGTGATCCTATAAGGGTTCCGTTTTTTCCTTTTGAGGTACGGAACCCTAAAAAGTACGTATTATTGAAGCTAACTCAAAAACCATCGAAGCAAAGTTAATAAAATCTATATGGGATCACTTCGAGAGCATATTCTTTCAAACAAAAAAAGAATTTTCAAAATCGTTCCACAATTGACAGAGAAATCGGTGGACATGCATAAAAAAAACAAACATACGCGACGAACATATAACCTCTTCCTTTTTGGAAGTCGGTTAAAAATGTCCAGTTATGCAAACTTAAAATGTATGTAGCTGTTTTCTTTTCATGATTTCGGGGTTCCATAGTAAAAGCTATTCCTAATGTCAGTACAATAAACCCTTACGAGATTTTTTTGTATCAGTCTTTAGAATTTAGTTGGCGACCGAACCTTCTTTGTATCTACACTAATAATTATTATAAAGAGAAAAGATTTGTATTTTTATTTGTAATGAATAAACTCAAAAACTACTGGACCGATTTAAAAAAATCTTTCATCAATGGGATGCTATATAATCACTGAGTAACGGCTATAATTTATAAAGATATGAATATGAAGCCGCTGGCGAAAGCTGTTCTAATATATTATGTTAGTTTCCCTTCACTTTTACTCCCTACACACAAGCACGAGTTCCTAGATAATTTAATAACAGCCATGATTTAATCAACGCGGGCCAATATTCCATTATATTAAAGCAAGCGACGAAATACATAATGTATTTATACATTTTCATTTTCATCTATGATGTAAGTATAACTTGTGACATCATACTAAACTGCCAGCTAGCAACGTGAATGTCAATTACGTGTCTTTGCCGGAAATCGGCCTGCGATTCCCGACGTCTAGGGCGTCTCCTGCGGCGGTTAGAGGCGTGAGGGCGCCAAATTTGCCTGTCCCTCACGCGTTCCGCCTCCTCCTTCGCGAGCATTACTGCTTCGCAGAAGGAGATGACGGCCTCCCATGCCCTCTCGCTCCGTACCATGGCCTGGACTAGGGCCGGACGCGAGACGTGCATGAGAAATTATTTGAAAATCCACGAAATATTCTTTTAAAATATTATGCATAGCTTTTCCATTATAAATTTCTTGGAAACAGCCCTGAGTCTGTATTTGCGTCTGAATAATATCAAAACGTTCTTTTTTTGTTTACCCATTGAGAATACAATCGTAATTTTAAGAAATGCCTTGAGTATTTGACAAACAAACGGCATGCAATAGATATTTTTCATTGATATTTGAAATCAATCTATACTAATAATACATATTAAAGTTTGTATGAAGGGGGAATTTTCACGTATCGGAAGCTACATTAGTGTAATGCTGGGGCTGCATCTGCGTCTATCGTGATAAAACAATGCGTGCCAAAGCTTCGCATGTTTTGCTCGCTTAAAAATCGTGCTAATGCGGTGGTCATATTAGCGGTTTCATAATTTTAACGAATTATCGTGCAATAATCCAAGATGGCTGTACATTATTTTGACAAAGCGTCTACGCAGTCCGGAAACAACAGTTGAAATGACCAATGCTAGTCCGACCACGCGCCACACTTATTATGTACCGCTACCCAGGCGATAAGTGCTACGCAGCCCGAACTATCGCGACGATAACTAATAATGCTTGGTCACAGCTGCGTGTATCGTATCACTGTGCCAAGCTTCGTCAAGATAGACGCAGATGCGGCTCCAGCATCATAGAAATATTTTATGCCAAAACGAGAAATTTCACGCTAACGAAGTCTTGGACAGATGCTAGAAGTAAATAAAAGATATAACTATTCATAAGCTTACCTAATGTTAGCGTTCCTGTCTGAAAGTGAAATAAAAGCATGATATTTCTAAACGTGTTTGTTCCATAATATAGAGCCTTTAAGACTCTATAGAGCTAAGCTAAGCAATAGAAATAAAACCTATTTTTAGATAACACGTCAGACTTAAGTTGTAAACATAAAAAATTGTGCTGATGTCATTGTGAGGACGTGAAATATTTATTTTTATATTCAAGACTATTATTTCTTAGTGATCTGCAGGCAGCAGGAGTGTCGCCGCGTCACTATTTATTTCTATGAAATACCTTCCGTAGGCTAGCGACACGGTATTTAAAAAAAATACTAGAAACCAATATAATGTCGCGACGACAAGTCGCTTGTTGCTGCTGCCTACAGTCGGCTACGGATTTGTACCTTAAGAGGGCCCTTCCCGATCCGTCTAGGCATGCAGGCACGCAAGCATGGTCAAAAAGCATGTTGTTTCATCTAGCGCAAGTGAGAACTGCTAACAAGCAAGTGAGAACGCGATAACATTGTACGAAAAATAGTGTGCGGAAATTTCATAAAACTTGTTTCAGGAAATACGTGTTTTTGAGTAAGCTTTACTAGTTTGTGAAATAAATGTTTGTCATTTAGAATCTCCATTACATGTGCAAGGTTCCTATGCAGATGTTTTCTTTACTTTTACAATTTATGAGTATATTATGATCGGCCAAAGTTCAGGTAAAAATTGTGCAAAAATGCAGATTTTCGGAGGCTTCTACTGAATTTATTTCTCGACATTTGAATTTTTTGGTTTCATAGAAACCTAGAAATAGTGCACAAGATACCTATTAGTTTAAAAACTTCAAAGAAAGATGTGTTACGACGCCATAATCACGTACGAGCGTTTGTATGAAAAGTATGTCGGGTTGGCCGCTCTTAAGGGCCAACGCAGACTAGTGGACGGGACGGCAGAGGATTTTAAATTTATCAATTGAATTTATAACTTAATAAATTGAATTAATTACGTATTAACTTATTTAATACTTATTAGATTTCATGGTCCATGAAGGAATTATTCCAGGGTGAGTTGCCTATGGCACTGAAACGCAGGCTCATGGACAAGTGTATTCTTCCCGTCTTAACCTATGGTGCACAGACTTGGTCTTTGACTAACATCCAGAAGTCCAAACTCAAGGTCTGCCAACGAGCAATGGAGCGCAGTATACTAGGCGTTAAATTAACGGATCGTGTTCGAAACACAATACTGCGCTCCAAAATAAAAATAGTTGACGTGGCTCAAAAGGCTGCCCAACTTAAATGGGACTGGGCAGGACATGTCTGCCGCATGCCGAACAAACTGTGGGCCCAAATATCACAGCACTGGTGCCCTGAGACAGTTAGGCGGGGTCGCGGCAGACCACGTAGGAGATGGCGGGACGAGCTGGATAAGTTCCGTCAAACCTGGAAAGAGAACGCCGACGACCTTAAACAGGTGGCTGGGATAGACTGCATTTGGAAGGCGGAGGACAGGGTGTTGTGGCGCAGCCTGGGAGAGACCTATGCCCATCAGTGGACCGCGATAGGCTGAGTTGATTGCTTGATTGATGCTAACTCTTGTGGTCTGAAACCAAACACAATTTGGTTTACTCTCAAATTCAATTCATTAAAGCACGTTTAGTGTCAATTTCTATCTAATAGAATAATCCCAAAAATACCTACTAAAATGACTCTGCAGAGCTGCTAGATAAAATGTCCATCGTCGAGGTTTTAGCTCATTTGTAAGAGCTATATCACACTGGCGATTTGCGAGCGTGTTTCCAGCGAAGCGATTGTTTAACGAACTCGTTGAGTGTGTTCGCCACATTTGCGGAACAAGAGTGCAGAAGAGGGTGCGAGACAAGCGAGTGTACAATATTGTGAAAACGCGGCAAACACGTCGCGTGGTCGCGGCTAGTTCGCTTCAGTCATAAATCGCTTCGCTGGAAACACGCTGGCAAATCGTCAGCGTGATAAAGCTTTAAGAGCTTATCTCTTATCCTTCGAGCGTTGGAGGAACTGCGGTTTATTGACCGTTATTAGTATCAGTCACGACTCGTAGAGATGTTGCTGATTTAAAGCTGATAATTCATTAGTCAATCAATCTGCCAAGCCTTTTCCCAACTATGTTAGGGTCGGCTTCCAGTCTAACTGGATGCAGCTGAATACCAGTATTTTACATAAATAAATAAATAATAAACATTTTACAAACCTGCCAAACTGCGTGACAGTTTGTCGGCAGGATTAGCGCTCGTCTTAAAATATTTAGTAAAAACATCAGTAAGTACAAATACATAGTATAAGGACGGTAAGAATGTTTTTGTTGATTAGAATTTATTAATTATTGTCACATGTTGCAACATGGAGCGCCTGCCTATTTGACCTCCACAACCCAGTAACTGGATAATACGATACCCCTTGGTAAGACTGGTTGTCAGATTTTCGGGCTTCTGACGACCCGTAACGACTGTCAAAGATCCACGAATGATAGCCGAGACCAAGGGGTTTGCGTTCTTTCCGAGGTACGGAGGAGTCTCGGTATGTAAAGATGGTCACCCATCCACGGACCAACCCCGGCAAGAGTAGCTTAACCTGATAGATCAATCCGTGCGGCTGTTATTACTTAGCCACGAGCTCCTGGTAATTAATTAGTAACTCAATTAAATTTATTTATTCAGTAACAGTTCAAATTGCGTTCGAATATAATGCAGCATGAAACCTACATATATGTATGAATATAATATGCAATTGAATTTAAATTAGAAAATATCATTTAGTAGATCAATTACTTATATACTGAAAACCAGCATCCATTTACATCCTTACAAATCATTAAAAGCAAAATCTCTCCGTCTGTCAGTTGCTGTGCGTATAGCTCGAAAACCACGTTTTACGATTTTCACTATGCATTCACACTTAGATACTTTTTCTCTCTCGTATTGTAGTAACTTGTAGCTGACATGTAGTTGAGTACATTATTTATATTTTCTTAATGTCCCTCGGCAAACTTCGTGTTTCGTCTTTCGTCGGATTTTTCCCTTTTGCACTTGGTGCAGACCGGATGCTCTCAATCGACTTAGAAGTATATAGAGTTATTAATACTTTTTAAATTTAATATAATTTATTTAAAAAATGGGATGAAAGCTGCTAAAGTCGCAGGCACGACAGATAGGAAAATAGTTTTACAGCTCTATATAGTTTACATGGAAATCAAAACAAAACAACAATAAAGTACTTAGTTCTGAATCAAATTATTAAACAAGATAAATCTAATAATTGATGGACATGGAAATTATCATTCGTTTGTATTCGGAAATCCGAGGAATCCCGAGGGACATTAAGAAAATAGAAATATTGTATGTGTATATATAAGAGTCAAACAACACGAGCGGAGTTTGGGACACAGTATGTCATAAAATAAAACAACGATTAAGACAAAATCGATCAAGGACACTAGAAGTAGCCTTGAGGAAGCTTACAAGAATAACAACAACAATCAATTTGCTTCTAATTAACTTAAAATCCCAACAGACAGCGGCCATATTACGCGAAACTACCACCAATTTGCTTCGAGAAAATTCTTCCCCTTGATTCCCCTCTACGTCTATTTTGATCTTGAAGATTATCAAATAACTTCTCCCGCTCTGGGTGGAGCAGGAGGACGTGTCAGACTCTTACTGACTAAAACCCACCCGTGTTCCTTCAGTTGCCATGTTGCCGGGGGCCACGATTTTCCCTTTCGGCCGCGATGTCTCGAATGACATGTTGACGTCTGTAACTTGATTAGTAATGTTATGGGGCCCCAGTATGTTGCCTAGCACCTTTTTGGGGCCCGAGTATGTCACCCTGTCGTATCGTTATGGGGCCCAATATGTCATCCCATCGTTCGAGCTAGTAAACCTTTCCTTTCGATTAAGTTTTACGATGAGAGAAACGGCCGATGCATTTTATGTTTTCCTATTGGTCCTTGGAGTAATCTTTTGTCCTTCGTCGCAATCAGAATTATTTTCAATACACCGTGAAATTTGAATCACAGTTTTGCTAGAACAAACGTTGTTCAGACCATGGTCTACTACCATTCTACAACATCCAATAAAAATAAAAAACATATTTGGTTTTTGAAAAAACTCAAAAAATACAAAGTTTAAAATGTCAAGATTATCGTTACTCCCTAAGTCCCTACAACACAGACACTACGCACGGGACACAGCATTGTCTACAGAGAAATGTACCTCCATAAACGAAATTTAGTAAGCAGTAGATAATCTTGACATTTTAAACTTAGTCTTTTTTGTGCCAATGAAATGAAAAATGCCAAAAACCAATTATGTTTTTTTTTTATTGGATGCTGTAGAATGGTAGTAGACCATGGTCTGAATAACGTTTGTTCTAGCAAAACTGTGATTCAAATTTCACGGTGTATATTGTGTGAAATGTACGAGATCGGGTAGGCAAGTTCTTCTAGTCAAACAAATCATATATGTACCTTATGTTTTTTCTTAACCCCAAATAAATAGAGATAAGGACCAAAGAATAATTATGTATGTTTCTCTTGAATTCTAAATTAACCAAAACAAAAACAAATGAATGCTCTGAAATTGTTTGAATTCTATGTTTGTCTTTGGTATAATGATGTTTCTAGAAAATGGCAGACTATTACGAAAGTTATTAAAACTAATTTGAAATAACGAAGGTCCGAGACCCAACGTAACCCTTACGAACCGTACCCACATATCAATTACTTTTATTGAAATCCCAAATTATGACGAGCGGTTTGAGTTACACACTTATGTACAAGTTAAATAAATTCTCGTAAAACAAAATTAGTCTTCCTTATCTCGGAGTAGCAATCAAATAGTAATCAATAAGCTCTCAGGTCAGTTGCGAGACGTGATGGGATTTGGACGACAGCCAAGACCGACGTGTAAAGCTGGATTTACAGCAGAGCAACATTGTGTGAATTGTGGTGCTACAAAATGTGGCATAATAATATGTCGTGTTGTTGCCTGCTTTACAAAAACAACATTTTACGACCTTGCTACATAGGGTAGGTACGGTTGTTCTCCTATAGTTTAAGAAAAATATACTTTTCTTAAAATGAACTGCAAATTATTACTTAAGTAAAAAACATTAACAGTTTTTTTATTGTGTTTTAAACATATTTCGGCTAGCGGTAACTAATTGTATATACACGAATAGCAGTGACGTAGGTACTTTTTTAATATAAACTGGAACAACATCTTACAACATTGAGGCATCCTACATGCTTTGAAGTCAATATTCACGAAGGCAAGACCGTGTCTGATTGTGGAGACTTGCCGAAGATTACCGGGTATTGTCATCTCAACTCAAAGCATTTATTTCAATTAAACCATTTACAGGCACTTTTGAATTGTCAAGGAATCGGTCAGTCAGAAATATGAAGCTAGTTGCCCATTCCAAAGCGTAGTAGGTAAGTACCAATGGAGAAGAACGGGCAAGAAACTCAACGGAAAATCTTTTAAATAAAACGTTGTTAAATTATACTTGTGAGAACAATGTAGAAAGACGTGCACGTTAGAAGCGTCCGTAATAAAAAGATAAAACAAAGAACAAATCAATAATTAAAATAAATTAAAAATAAGCCCTGGCAGCTAAGAGATGACCATTCTCAACTGACGGCACCCGTTCACGAACATGACGCATGGATTAGCACCATTCAGCTCAACCATTTTGAAGGGAGCTAAATTGTATCCGCATCTCAAGGATCCGAAAGGCATGGATTGTAGATATATTAATCTTTACGTTAGACACCAAGAGTCTGAAAGATTCCGTTGGGTAGGTATATTAAACTGTCTACCAAATTCAAATGAATAATATTGCTTTTCCGACATGGGACTGTTGAGACCAAAAATGTTGTTAATATGAGAACTAATGCACACAGTTATGCAATAAATATACAAGGTTGTTGGTTAAATGTCTACAATCTATTAAGGAGATGTAGGAGAGGTCATTTACAACCAAATAACCCCTTTTGACTCCCTTGCAAATGTGAAAAAATTTCGAGTATTTTCACATTTTATATTTTTATTTCATTCATTTTAAAATATCAAATACATCCCCATAACGAATTGCCGACGTATAACCAATAACCTTGTATATCTTTATTTTTATCTTTGTGAAGCCGGCTTTACTATTTGATTTATTATGACAAACATTGTTTAAGAGTGATTGGCATTTGTTTATGCTGATCGAACAATGAATGGCGTTCAATTTTTTTGGGTCTGACGAAAGATAGCTATTCTTAAGTGGTGCTATAAATTTCTATTCTTGTGAAGGTTTGTCCCTTAACGTAATCCCTTTGTCGCCTTTAAAGAGTCCTGTGGGTATAAAAGGGGTAAGCTATTTTTAGATGGTCAAAAGTATCCTTTTATCAATCTACTAATATTTAAGAAAAGCAAAGTCTCTTGAATACAGTGGTGGCCCAGTGGTAACGGCCGCGACTTACGAGTTGAAAGTCGTAGGTTCGAACCCAGATAGGCGCTTTACTTTGTGTAAATTATTTCATCACCACTGCTCTCAAAACGGTGAAGGAAAACATCGTGAGGAAACCGGCATGTCCTAGAACCGAAAATTCGAAGACATGTGACATCTACCAACCCGCACTGGGCCCGCGTGGTGGATTACGGCCCACTCCCTCTCACAGAGAGGAGGCCTGTGTCCCAGCAGTGGGAACATTTATAGGCATCAGCCTATAAATGTTTTAACTTGTCATCATCATCATCAGATGATGATGATGATGACAAGTTAATTAATAATCTATGCATATTGTAAAATAGTAAAGAAGTCAAAAATATACATTGAATATTTTTGAAAAAAAAAAATAATAGCTACGAGGTGTGGGAACGAGTCGATGCCCAAAATAGAGTTTTTAGAATTTTTCTCCGTTTGTCTGGATGTATGTAACAAACAAACAAACTCACTTCCAAATTTATAATATTAGTTCTTCTTCTTCTTCTCGTGTGATTACTGACGAACCTGGTGTCAGAGTTTTAAAGCCGCCCATGAGCCACTGACTTGGCTTCACAAGCTGTCGAGAAATATCTCTCAGGCATGTCGGTTTCCTCGCGATGTTTTCGTTCATCGTTTTTGAAGCAAGTGATAATTATACAATACGCACATAAATCCTATCCTATCGCCTTGGGTTCGAACTCGAAACCTATTACTAAGTATTATAGCATTAGTGATAATATTAGTTGGGATGTAAGTCTGAAATCGTTAACATTGCCAAGCGTGATGATTAAAGCTAGTGTCTTCTCTGTATGAGAAGAGGCCTTGTTCAACAGTGCTGGAACGTTACAGGCTGGTCTTACTGACTGTGTTTTTGTACCCAAGGTCTTATAATAATGCCACCCATGGGCACATTGACCGCCCGTATTTTTCTGAATATTCATGTCTTTTTTTTTTTGAAAATTAACTTTAAAAGGTCTATCTTGTTTTAATTTTTTTGGATATCTTTTTTTTTTATTCAAAATCCTGTTATTTTATGGACTTACACTAGTGTTTTTTTAAATAAATACTGTTTTTTTTTTAGGAAAAATGTCTTTGCCTCCGTTTTATTTTTCATATTGAACTCATAAGCTTCTAGATATAATAAACAGAATCCAAATGGAGCCAACAACATCGGATATATGGCAAAAGCAACCCAAAAAAAAAAAAAAATACCTTAAAATTATTAAAGATAGACCCCGCCTTCTAAAGTTAATTTTCGAAAAAAAAAACATGAATATTCAGAAAAATCCGGGCAGTTACGTACCCATGGGCAACATTGTAGAAATTGACTAAAACAAATAATAATCAATATCAATCAATCTGCATAGCATTTTCCCAACCATGTTGGGGTCGGCTTCCAGTATACCAGAATATCTGTATTTTACATGGAGCGACTGCTTATTTGACGTCCACAACCCAGTTACTGGGTAAGACTGATTGTCAGACTTTTGGGCTGCTGACTACCCATAACGACTGTCAAAGATCTACGAATGACAGCCGGGACCAACGGCTTAACGTTATTTTTAAGCCACGGAGGGGTCTCGATGGATGGTCACCCATCCACAAACCGACCGCGGCAAGCATAGGTTAACCTCCGATCGGCCCATGCAGCTGTTATCATTTAGCTATGAGTCCCACATTGAAATATTAATTAATTAATTTATTTATTTTGATTTACACGGCTTAAGATACCAATTACATAAATCAAAGTATATTTAAGTACAAACATAACACATAAACGAATAACAATAATTAAATACAATTATTACCACAAAAATGTAGGCACAAAACCATTAAATTGTCGAATTTATCATCGAACAGATCACAGTCCGGGTTGGCTTCCACGAGCTTATTTAGTGCGTTCAACACGCGCGGTAGGGGAGACGCAGCACGGGCTGCTGACTTAATGTCGACCTATTCACAGTTCTATCGTACAACATCTTCATGTGCTGTCATCTAAAGAAGTTTTAAGACGTAACAGGTATAAGTTAGTACTGAAAGTCTAACTTGTCTTTGTCGTAACTCGGTATTAATGTGATTCAGACCAGCGTTGTGTAAATATTACATAAGTTATTGTTATATAAATAATGACAGTTTGTGAACAGTTGCCAATTTTTAACCGACTTCCAAAAAGGAGGAGGTTATATGTTCGACGCGTATGTTTTTTTCTTTTTTTTTTTATGTATTTTTTGTGTATGTCCACGGATTTCTCCGTCATTTGTGGACCGATTTTGAAAATTATTTTTTTGTTTGAAAGGGTATACTCCCAAATTGGTCCCATATAAATTTTATTAACTTTGCTTGGGTAGTTTTTGAGTTAGCTACAAAATACGTATTTTTTTTCCCACTTAGTATGTAGATGATATGATAAGTTCCTGACACTGGTAGTAGGTAGTGGTATTCGAATGTGTGTGGGGTAGGTACCACAACTAAAAAGTGAAAAATAAAAACTTTTTACAAAAAAAAAAACTACCGACTTCCAAAAAAAACACTATAAAGTGAAAAATAACTTTAATTTCGGAAGTCGGTGGCAAAAAACGAAAACACAAAACCCAAGACACCGACTTCCGAAATTAAAGTTATTTTTCACTTTATAGTGTTTTTTTTGGAAGTCGGTAGTTTTTTTTTAGGCCTTTATGATTCGTTGTTACATTATTAGTAAGTAAGTTAATTTATTTGTATAAACATGGCGTATATATGTCGCAGGGATATGAGGAAAACAGGGAATTGATCAAATCTCTAAGCGATTTGATCAAATCACGGAGGATGTTAAAATAATAACACGTTTTTATCATTTCCCTAAGCAAATCTAGTGATTTGAACAAATCTCAAAATTGGTTCAGTGAAATGACAAAAATAACTTTTCTGTGGTAATTGAAAGGTTTATTTTGTACTAGCAACCCACCCCGGCTTCGCACACAAAATGTAATTTAGATCTCAAAAATCACAACTAGAACATAATTATTTGAAAAGAGAAACAAAAATGTATTAAAAAATAGAAAAACGTAACGTATGATATGCCTATTTGTAATATTCACTTATTAAAACACGTAGCAGATTTGTGGCAACGTGAATTACACAGAACATTATTTTTCTTACAGGCACATTTGTTCGTTTTGCATCGTACTTTGGACTCTTGACAAGAACACTGCTTGAATCCTTGTCCTCCAAATAAAGATAATTTTCCTGCAATTTCACGCAAACTCAGCATTGTGGATGGAACCGAATCGGTTAATGTAACTGTAGATAATTGAAGAGCGTTTCTTGGAAGCCAATCTCTTATGATACCAACTGAAGTACCGATTTGAAATAAATTGTTTTTCGTATCTAATACAATCCCTGTAATACTATTTGCATCTAGTGGACCTCTGTCTACTTTTGGTACATCAACCAAAACGGTGGATCCAACTAATACATCCTTGAATTTTTTCGAACAAGTTTCTTTCATTTTATCAGCAGATCTTTTTAAATTTTGTGAAGCATCTTCCCTTTGCTTTTTAATTTTCTCTTCTTTTTGGCATTATAAGCATAAAACTCCCGACCCATATCCTTCTTCGCTTGTCGTAATGCCACATATTGCATGCACGGAATTTCCGCAAATGTCACATGAATGAGCTCCTGTAGATTCTTGTCCACAAACAATACAAATCATTTCCTGTACTCTCACAACCGATTCACTTTCTGATACAACAGGTGGTTCAGCTAATAATTCATGTGTTAAAATAGGTGAAGTCGAAGTGTTATCTTCATTTGATGCAATAGTTAGTTGTTCCTCAGAAGTTGTGGCGTTGTTATCAATTGATTCAGTAGCTAATACGTTTTGCTGTTTAAGAAGCTGATCCAGATCCTCTTCAGTAACTAACTTGTCAAGTAATTCTGTTGAAATATGAGTAGATCGGAGTCCTGTTTTTGGTTCTGTTCCAAATAACGCCTTGTAAGGTGAACGCTTAATGGTACGATGAAAGGAGGAATTCTTTTGAAATTGAACAAAATAACAGCCGATTGCCCAATTTTTACTGTCATTGTCAATTAACCAAGCCCGTAACATCGCTTCGACATCTTGGTTTGCACGCTCAACTGACCCTTGACTCGCTGGATGTCTAGGCCTACCATTAATAATTTTGCATGTTGGCCACATGGCAGTTAATTCTTGAATGATTGCAGCAGTAAACTCACGGCCATTGTCACTTTGTAGTATATGGGGACAACCGACTTCCAGGAAAATTTTTAAAAGTTCCATTGCTACTTCAGCTGCTCTTTTTGAAATCAATGGTCGCAAAAAACTGAATTTTGTTGCGTGATCTTGATAATGTAATAGCCATTTATAATTCCTGTCGGGGGTTGACTGTAGGTCAATCAAATCAACCTGGCCGCGATGGTTAAAATCATTAGACACAATCGGGCAAACAAAAATACCTTTTCTTGGGAATTTCTTTTTAGATTGACATACCGTACAGAGTTTCAAAAATTCTAATACAACAGAAGTGGGAATTAAATATCTGGATTTCAAATAGTACAGCATTTTATCTCTGCCACCGTGGCCCGTCGCTTGATGGGTTTCACAAAGTATGGCATAAAATTTATTTGGAGTCACTATCTTAACCACTGAGTCAGAAGCAAACTTTCTTTTTAATATCAAAAACTTGGTTGTACCTACCTCCATTACATCATATTTGTTACCGTAATAATATTGCTTGTTTGTTCTCTTAAGATTCAGAACTGGAGCTGATTTAAATTGTTCAATCGCTGTAATCGCTTCTTCTACCCTCTCTTGAGTCCATAACGGTTTTTCCTTATCATGCCGCCCCTCTACAATCGTCTTAATAGCTTCATTAAACTGTTCCTCACACACAAACTCAGTACGAGGCTGATTTTGTTCCGTATTCAAAGCCATTCTCTATAATTTTCGTAAAATTATACTCAAAAGTGCGTGCGTCCGTCTCCCATAGTGTTTAGAACCAACTAAGACCACGTGCGGGCGGCCGCGGGTGAGTGCGGGGTGGAGCAGGGGGCGCGGTAACTGACAAGCAAGCGCGAGCGCGACGTAAACAAGAACTGGACATGTTTTATTATCTTTTCACTGAACCAATTTTGAGATTTGTTCAAATCACTAGATTTCTTTATTGGGATTTGTCAAATCACCAGATTTGCTTAGGGAAATGATAAAAACGTGTTATTATTTTAACATCCTCCGTGATTTGATCAAATCGCTTAGAGATTTGATCAATTCCCTGTTTTCCTCATATCCCTGCGACATATACATTGCATGCAAGATATTAAATACAGAAATGTTCTTTCATGTTCAGCCGCGTATCGTGGCGTACAAATCGGTAAGAAGAGATACAAACCGCGACTATATTTATCAAAATTACATTATGAAATTATTTACTATATCAAAATTACTTATTATACGTTATTATTACAATTAAATATCCATACTTATTATTAATTAAGTCATTGCAAATTTTAATTCCATCAACATTAAAAACAATACATATTATTATTGTTATTATGTTTGTAAGCTCGCTAGCTTGTTTCTTTAGGAGCTAAATAATAACAGCCGCACGTATCAATCCATCAGGTTAAGCTACGCTTGCCGGGGTTGGACAGTGGATGGGTGACCATCTACATACCGAGACTCCTCCGTGCCTTGGAAAGCACGTTAAGCCGTTGATCCTGGCTGTCATTCGTGAATGACAACCAGTCTTACCAAGGGGTATCATATTACCCAGTTACTGGGTTGTGAAGGTCAGATAGGCAGTCGCTCCATGTAAAATACCTACTGGTATTCAGCTGCATTTGGTTAGACTGGAAGCCGACCCCAACATAGTTGGGAAAAGGCTAGGCAGATTGATTTTGACATTACCTACTGATACAAATGCTTGAAAGTACTGTTTTATGCATTGATCTCTATTTTCCTATTTTTTCCACAACGGATCGAACTGTTTGGCGTGCATTCAAAATTCAAATTCAAAATTCAGATTCAAATTCAAAAGTCATTTATTCAAACTAGGATGAGAATCAGCACTTTTCAAACGTCAAAATTACATAAGACAGTCCCCCAAAAACGCCCACCCTTCACCGTGTGTTCAAAGACGTGTGGCAAGACAACAAGTTCATAAATGTTCGATACAAAATTACAAAATTTCTAACGGTGTACTAAATGTTTCCAATCTTTTGGCGGAATTAAGTATAGCTAGCTGTACCTCGACAGAAAACTATTCGATCTGGTCGCGAGGTAGCACCGCACCCGTGAATCGTCTAATGAGAAATTATAATAAAATCGCTACACGAACCAATTTCATCGACATCTTCTCTAACCCTTTTATTCCGTACGAGACTTTTAACCAGCTCGGAGTCTCAAGACCTCTGTGCGACATAAGCCGCTTATTAATAAAATTGTATCCACTTCCATTTCCTTCTTTTTAGGTATTTTTTGTTATTTAGTTAAATATTTCATCGTAGTTGTGGACATAATTAATTTATATTTTTATTTTGTAACTAAATCGACTAACGATAAAAAAACGTCCTGTTTTTATTAAATTCTCTGTTAGTGCTGTGCACTTCTGTAAGTGACGAGTTCACAATACCTATAAAACTGTATGTGATTTTTGTATGTGTATGTTTAAGTGAGTAAGTAGTTGAGGTGCCAAATAAATAAATAAATTACGTTTAGTGGATTCTTGGCAGTCAAACCATTTTTTTTTTTTTATTTGGGAAATTTTCAAATCACTTCTCCCGCTCTGGGTGGAGCGGGAGGGCGTGTCAGACTCTTACTGACTAAAACCCACCCGTGTTCCTTCGGTTGCCCTGTTGCCGGGGGCCACGATGTCCCTTTCGGCCCTTATTCGCAGCCCCGGCAGGCATTGGCCCTAACGGACCCCGTCAATTCTGCTGAAATCTCTTTGAGGCGCGCGTGGAACACAACGCGCCGTCGACCCGGGCTTGGTCCTTATCGGACGGCGAGCTACCCATTGCTCACCGTCCGCAAGCCCGCCCCGGACGTCTCCTCCTGCGGCGGTTAGGGGCGTGAGGGTGCGAAATTTGCCTCTCCCTCACGCGTTCCGCCTCCTCCTTCGCGAGCATTACCGCTTCGCAGAAGGAGGTGTGGCAGTCAAACCCTGACAGAATTTCTGACTGGTTAATCTTTCACGAAGTCATCCTTGTTTAGGCAAGTATATAAAGAACCTCATTAATATTATGTATACCCATGACTACAATGATTAGTACCCGAAACGCAAGTTCCACTTTAACAGTTGAACGATTTTCTTCAATGACAAAAATTAGTTTTCGTAAAAAGGAGACCTTTTCTTTCCCAAACTTCACAGTCCCCTTACACCGGATCTTAGAATGAAAAGTACGAACTGTATAAAAACCTGGTTCATTCATTCCGTGACCGTGGTTTTCACGCATCACTGACAAACTAATAAACGCCTAATACTCCGGAAAAGAACATGTATTGAAAGTACTTTTTCCTAGACGTAAGGATTCTATTGAAGAAAACTGTTTCACAATTTTGTATTCAGGTACTGTCCACTTTCAAGTGGTTTTAATTAACAATTTCCTTTCTTTGACATAAAGCTTTCTTTAAAATGTAGGCTTTTTGTTTTTAGTCCAGCACTTTACGTGATGCAGTATTATTTTATCAGCAGTTTGTGTCTTAACCTTGCTACATATCGTCCTTAAGTTTTTAAGAGAGAAATATGCAATGTTCATGTTCAACACTAATGTTTTACAAAAAAATAACATTGGTTCACCTTGACATTGTAATACTTCGCCGGAAACGATCAGGCTTACCATGTTGCTATTTTGTCTATAATCTATCACGTTATCTTGTCGATTTAATATCAATGATAACTCTCTTGATTAGTTTTCATACAACTCAGATCAATTTCACTGCTTGAATATTTGATCGAAGGCTTGAATGAAAATAGTTCATTAACATCGATTGTTTACAAAGGGTCACTTGTGCCGTGATACCTGCACGTAATAAAGATGCTCCCTCAGCAGGAGCATTCACCTGTAATGTAACGTTCAGAGTCGAGAATTACAGCGCGCAACCTGTAATGACACAATTCGAGCATAACAGCGCGCAACCTGTAAATTAACATTACATAAGTGCGGGAGAAGAACCTCGCATTACAGTGCGCAACCTTTTTTTTTTTTTTTTTTTTTTTTGGGTGGGAAATTATCAAATAACTTCTCCCGCTCTGGGTGGAGCGGGAGGGCGTGTCAGACTCTTACTGACTAAAACCCACCCGTGTTCCTTCCTATGCCATGTTGCCGGGGGCCACGATTTCCCTATCGGTTTTCTTCGAACCCCCGGCATTGGCATTGGCCCTAGCGGACCCCGTCAATTCTGCTGACATCTCTTTGAGGCGCGCGTGGAACACAACGCGCCGTCGACCCGGGCTTGGTCCTTATCGGACGGCGAGCTACCCATTGCTCACCGTCCGCAAGCCCGCGCCTACGGTGGCCGGAAATCTTCCTGCGATTCCCGACGCCCAGGGCGTCTCCTGCTGCGGCGGTTAGGGGCGCGAGGGCGCGAAATTTGCCTCTCCCTCACGCGCTCCGTCTCCTCCTTCGCGAGAATTACTGCTTCGCAGAAAGAGGTGACGGCCTCCCATTTCCTCTCGCTCCGTAGCATGGCCCGAATCAGGGCCGGACGCGAGAGATCACCGCCGCCGATCGCATCCACGAGGACACGGCGATGCCCTGCCCAAGCCGGGCAGACCTCCACCGTATGCTCCACCGTGTCCTCCGGGCGATCCACACAGTGACGACACCCGGGCGTTTCCTCCCGCTTTATCCTGAACAGGTACCTCCCGAAACAGCCGTGTCCGGTGAGTACCTGCGTCAGGCGGAAGGTGAGGACGCCGTGGCGCCTCTCTAGCCACTCCTCAAAGAGGGATCTTATCGCCTCAATTGTGGCGTGCCCAGCGCTGGGTTGCGACAATCGCAGTCTCCATTCCGCCATGAGATCCCGCCGGAGCTCTGTCCGCTGTGCCGCGACTTCTTGCGGCATCGGAGTTAAGCCCCGGCGCTTCGCCTCCTCGCGCCACTCCCAAATGTGCGCGAGGACCTTTGCCTCCAGATCCCATGGCGGTACTCCGGCAAGGAGGCTCGCCGCCTCGCAGGAGACCGTGCGGTATCCTCGGGCCAGCCGGATGGCCATGACCCTTTGGGACGCGTTCAGCCGGCGGCCTGGCTGCCGCCTCAATGAAGGCGCCCACACCGGCGCCCCGTAAAGGGCCATGGACCGCACGATCCCCGCGTAGAGCCTCCGGCAGGAGGCGTTTGGACCTCCCAGATTGGGCAGGAGCCGCTTCAAGGCAGCCCCGGCCCGGTCCAGTCTGGGAGCCAAACGTCGGAAATGCTCCACGAAGTTCCACCGGCTATCGAGGACGAGTCCCAGATATTTCATCGTCGACTCGACGCCGATGTGAACCCCTCCCGCCAATACCTGGGAACCCGACGGTGGCGCACTACGAGGACCATAGAAACCCATGGCCTCGGACTTGTGCAGGGCCACCTCGAGTCCCAGCTGCCGGATTCTGTCGACGATTGTCGCAACCCCGCGTGTCGCTAAGTCGGCCGCCGCCTGGTACGACCTCCCCTGCGCCAGGACCAGCGTGTCGTCAGCGTAACAAACGACGCTGACGCCAGTAGGGAGGTCGGCGCGCAGCACCCAGTCGTATCCGATGTCCCACAGATGCGGCCCCAGGACCGATCCCTGTGGGACACCGCACGACATCTCTCGCCGGTTCCACTCTCCTTGGTGACCGGGGTAGATGACAGCCCTGTCTGTCAAATAGGCCTCGACCACACGACAGAGGTAGGTCGGCATCCGGTGATACCGAAGTGCCTCCCTGATGCAACTCCAGGGCAGGGTGTTAAAGGCATTGGCGATGTCTAGAGACACCGCCAAGACGACTCCACCCCGGGCCACAGCATCCCCTGTCGTGAGGGCCCGCACGCGCATGATGGCGTCCACCGTAGAGCGCCCCCTGCGGAAACCGAACTGGCCGTCCGCCAGATCCGGCCCCACTCGCACCAGCTGCCCGACGAGGCGGTCTGCAATGACTCTTTCAAAGAGCTTGCCCACCTCGTCGAGCAGCACAATGGGCCGATAGGCGGACGGAGAGTCCTCTGGGCGCCCCGGCTTCCTGATGAGGACCAGTTTCCCAGTCTTCCAGCAAAGTGGGAACTGGCCCCTCTCCATACATGCGCTTAGGAGCCCTCTCAGTCGAGGCCCGAGAGTCCCCATGGCCAGGACCCAGGCCCTTCCGGGTATGCCATTGGGTCCTGGGGCGGTATTCCTCGCACTCATCCTGCGTACCGCCACTCTCATCTCTACCTCGGTCACCTCTGGAGCATCGTCGTCGTCGTCGGCGGTGTGGTCCGCATCGGGCACCGCAATGGGCGGAGCCATGGGCGGGGGCGTATGTTCCCCTCTTGAAGGGAACAGAGCGCTCACCACGTCCTCCACAAGCTGGGGCCGGAGACTCTGCGTCAGCGGGGGAGCCCATGGGCGGAGTTTCTCCCGCACCATCTTATATGGGCGTCCCCACGGGTCTCTGTTCAGAGTCTCCAGCAACTCCTCGCGGGCCAGTGCCCTGGCCCGCAGGATCTCCGCTTGGAGGGCGGTCTTCGCCGCTCTGTACCCCTCGTACAGCTCCGCCTGAATGGCTTCCGTATCCGGAGGACGGATACGGAGCCTGCGGTGCCTGGCGTACCGGCGTCGCGCAGCAACGCACGCCCTGCGTAGAGCTTCCAGCTCTTGCGACCACCAGTACACCTGGCGCGAAGCGCGTCCAGGGTGGACTCGGGGCATTGCCACGTCACATATATTGGACATGGCCTCCCGGAACCACTCCGCCTCGTCGTTAATGTTGGCAGGCCTGTCCGGTGATGACACCCAGGCCTGCACGATCGAGGCTTCCAGGAGGAGCTCCCGGTCCAGCCGCTTCAGCGCCCACCGCGGACCACTCGGGGCCTGTCAGACCGGCGCGCTCGAGGTCTGGGTGGAGACGTCAAACCGGATGTACCGGTGGTCGGAATAGGTCTCCACCTCCTCTATGACGCGCCAGTCGATTACACGCGGCGACAGAGCGGGGCTGGCGAACGAGATGTCCACCACTGATTCACCCCGCATCCGCACACACGTGGGGACAGAACCCCGGTTTAGGACGACCAGGCCTGTCTCCAGAGCCCAGTCCTCCACCATCCTGCCCCGTGTGTCCGTAAAGCGGGAACCCCAAGCCAGATTTTTGGCGTTGAAGTCCCCGAGGACGAACACGGGGAGGGAACCGAACCCGACGACGACGACTCTCAACTCCACAAGGGAGTTGTGGAACTCGGCGAGAGTTCGGTTCGGGGAGAAGTATACCCCTACCACGACAATCTCCCCGAACCGTGCTGCCACGCAGCCCCGTCCTCTCTTGACAGACTCGAGGGACGGGGTACCAGCGGCGGCCGACGAAATGAGGGTCACTGAGCCGCTCAGGTCCTCCACCCAGTCATCCCTGGGCGGGACAAAGTACGGCTCAGCGACCACGGCGATGTTAATCGACCACTGTGCCATGCTCTGGAGCAACAGATCCTGAGCGGCGGCGCAGTGGTTGATGTTCGCCTGGAGGAGGCGTAATGGGGCCGTTATTGGCACTCCATTTCAACCCCCTCCCTAGCCCCCTGTGAGGGCACCGCCGCGGCGGCAACGGCGGCGACGACGACAGTGGAGGCGGCAGCGGCGGCGGCACTAGTGGCGGCGGCTGCGGCGGTGACGGCGGTGGCGGAGGGCTTGCCCTTGCCTCTGGCCTTGGCGGGTGGAGCGCAGGCCTTGCTCCCAGCCCGGTGATCGGCCGGCTTGCCAGCCGCCGCACATACGACGCAGTGCGGCGCGGCGTTGCACGAGCCGGCCTTATGACCGGGCTGACCACAGCGGAAGCAGTGGTCGCTGCGGTCCACCTCCGAGGTGCACTTCGCTCCCACGTGGTCACCCACCCGGCAGCGGAAGCACCTCATAGGTCGGGGCTCCAGCAGTTTCACCTGCGCGGAGACCCAACCCACCAGAAGCCTTCGGCCCTCCCCGGCTATCTGCTTGGCCGCCGACACGGGGCAGCTCACCGTTACGGCTCGCATCCCCGTGGAGTCAGGGTGGATGGTGCCTACCCTCACCTCCTCGGCAGAGCACCCCCCAGTCCTGGCGACCGCGGCCACAACCTTTTCCGCCGTCACGCAGTCATCCAGGCCCCGGATGCGCAAGTCAGCGCGTTTGGTGGGCCTGGACACTCGGGCCTCGTCCGGATTGAGGGTCGCCCTGAGCCTATTGGCCAGAGCGTCCGCTGCCGGGCCGCTGTTCGCACCGGGGATCTCCAGCATCCTGGCCCCGGTCGCGGTGATCTTCAGCCGGACGCCATTGGCCGTCTCCTTAAGATCCACCGCCGCATCCACCTTGGCGAGCACGTGCTGATAGGACACGCCCTTCTTCTCCGCTTCCGGCTGTAGTGTGATCACTACAGCTGCGGACTTCGGGGCGCGGAGCCTATCCGCAACGCTACGCTCCTTGCGTCGCTGCCGCCTCGCCTTTCTTTTGGCCGCCCTTGCCGCCTTGCCAGCCTTCTTCTTCTCCCCGGCTACTTGCCATCCGGCGTCGGCCGGAGGAGATTCTGAAGGTGGTGGGGGCGGCCTTTTCGCCGCCTTAGCCGAGGCCCCCGCAGCCTTGGCCGGGGCCCTTGCCGCCGCTTTCGCCGGGGCCCCCGACGCCTTGACTGGGGCCTCCGCCGCCTTGGCTGGGGCCCTCGCCACCTGTGCAGCCGCCCCACCTTTGGTCGGCCCCGACGAGGCTGGTCCGGCTGCGGCAGCTGCGGTGGCGGCGTATGACGCCGCCTTTCGCTGGCCCGAGGCCGGCTGGCTTGCCGCCAATGGGGGGCGCAGGACTATGGCCTCCAAGGTGGAAAGCTTGCTCCGTAGAGCAGCCATTTCCTGCCGCACCAGATTGAGGATCCGGTCCTCAGCAGTCACGGGCCGTTCCTGCCCATGCTGCTCCCCCTCCTGCGGCACCTCTCGGGGGCCGGCTCGTCGGAGCCCAGCCAAGTCCGCTCGGAGCTCCGCATTCTCCTTTTGGAGATGCTCCATGGCGGCTGTCAAGCGGGCGATCTCCGCCCGCATTTCTGACATACCGTCCGACGGAGGCCCGGGTTGGAGGGCCTCCGCAGCCGCCATGATCGAGGCAGTGGCCACGGAGATGGCCTTGCCTCTAGAAGACTTCGTCTTCTTAAAGGCCACCTCGCTGATCGCGGCCGCTACCTCCTCCGCGAACTTGACCGCTCGCTCCGAATTGGAGCCGCCAGCGGCGTCCGGCTTACCACCACGGTGGTCCGGCTTTGTTTTGGCCCGCTCCCGGAGCGGACGGGCCATTTCGGCGACCACCCCACCCTGAGCACTCTTCGCGGCGTCAGGCCGCATCTTCGTGCCCACCAGTGAGGCGGCAACCACCACTTCCGGCTCCTCTGTTGAGGCCTCGGATGACGAGACCCCGGGGTCGCTCTCCGCACTGATAACCGGGGTATCAGGCCGTTTGAGGCGACCCCAATTGCCCCGCCCCGGCCTCGAAGCGGAAGCTGCTCCCGCTACCGCTCGTCCTCGGCCTCTCCTCACCGTCGGCACCTTCGCGATCGGGAGGCTTTCCTCGCTCGAGGATTGCCCCGCCGATCCTGTGCGCTCCGACCCG
This sequence comes from Agrochola litura, assembly GCA_949152395.1. Taxonomy (NCBI): domain Eukaryota; kingdom Metazoa; phylum Arthropoda; class Insecta; order Lepidoptera; family Noctuidae; genus Agrochola; species Agrochola litura. The sequence continues at coordinate 19,490,090 of OX424508.1, read as the reverse complement.
CGCGACCTTTTGCCCCAGAATTTGGAGCCCCCACCACGTCCTACGTCCTGGTCGGACATACTTTGGTCCCCTGAGGGACTGGAGCCTCCTCGGCTCTTGTTGCCGTTGCCGGCAAGCGGTAACTTCTCCGCCAATACGATTGGCACGTCATCTTGGTTTTTGTTTTGCGTATTTATTTTAATCGATTCCATTTTGTTCCCACGAGTAGAGAGGAAATAAATGTCCACCTAGGCAGAGCCTCTTGCCTAGGTAAGCCTACATACTGTAGAGTTCGGCAGGTATCTACAGGGGAAGCGCTAACGACTGGTCCCCCACCAGCCACTCATCCTCTCGCCGCGCTTCGAAACTTAGGATTAGGTGGTTTTTTATCTTAGAGGTGTCCTTCCTCTGGGCCGGGCGGTTAAGCCAAGCCCCCGGCGGCGGCATTAAACATGCCTCCGTTCGCTGTCCAGATAACCTGGCTCAGCGAACCCGCCGAAAGTTCTCCCTCAAGATCGCTCTTGAGGGAGAAACGACAGCCGCTTTGGTGCGCCTGCACCGCAGCGGCTGGGTCACGTCCAGTGTCAATCGACTAACGTCGATCGATCAGGAGCGACCCGCCTCCCTCGTTCCTCCACTGTGCCCTCTGCAAATCAGAGGGACACGTGGAAGAACGTCGAGGAGCATGCTGCTCCCCCGCCCGCAGAAATTAGCCACAAACAATACCCTCTCCGAAAAACTCCCAAACCTTTTCCGAAGAGTATATTGTTCATGCCCAGGGTGCACCGGCCTGACAACTGCTCTTCCCCCCGAACGTATCCATAAGGGACCAGCAGGTATCAGGCACACGTGGAGGTTTTCTGTACGCACCCCACAGTGCGCAACCTGGAATCATACAATTCGTTCATTACATCAGCGAGGGAGGAGAACCTCGCATTACAGTGCCCAACCTGGAATGATACAATTCGAGCATTACATCAGCGAGGGCGGAGAACCGAATATTACAGTGCCCAACCTGTAATGATACAATTCGAGCATTACATCAGCGAGGGCGGAGAACCGAATATTACAGTGCGCAACCTGTAATGATACAATTCGAGCATTACATCAGCGAGGGAGGAGAATCGAGTATTACAGTGCGCAACCTGGAATGATACAATTCGAGCATTACATCAGCGAGGGAGGAGAACCGAGTATTATAGTGCGCAACCTGTAATGATACAATTCGAGCATCACATCAGCGAGGGAGGAGAACCTCGCATTACAGTGCGCAACCTGGAATCATACAATTCGTGCATTACATCAGCGAGGGCGGAGAACCGAATATTACAGTGCGCAACCTGTAATGATACAATTCGAGCATTACATCAGCGAGGGAGGAGAACCTCGCATTACAGTGCGCAACCTGGAATCATACAATTCGTGCATTACATCAGCGAGGGCGGAGAACCGAATATTACAGTGCGCAACCTGTAATGATACAATTCGAGCATTACATCAGCGAGGGAGGAGAACCTCGCATTACAGTGCGCAACCTGGAATCATACAATTCGTGCATTACATCAGCGAGGGCGGAGAACCGAATATTACAGTGCGCAACCTGTAATGATACAATTCGAGCATTACATCAGCGAGGGAGGAGAATCGAGTATTACAGTGCGCAACCTGGAATGATACAATTCGAGCATTACATCAGCGAGGGAGGAGAACCGAGTATTATAGTGCGCAACCTGTAATGATACAATTCGAGCATTACATCAGCGAGGGAGGAGAACCGAGTATTATAGTGCGCAACCTGTAATGATACAATTCGAGCATCACATCAGCGAGGGAGGAGAACCTCGCATTACAGTGCGCAACCTGGAATCATACAATTCGTGCATTACATCAGCGAGGGCGGAGAACCGAATATTACAGTGCGCAACCTGTAATGATACAATTCGAGCATTACATCAGCGAGGGAGGAGAACCTCGCATTACAGTGCGCAACCTGGAATCATACAATTCGTGCATTACATCAGCGAGGGCGGAGAACCGAATATTACAGTGCGCAACCTGTAATGATACAATTCGAGCATTACATCAGCGAGGGAGGAGAACCTCGCATTACAGTGCGCAACCTGGAATCATACAATTCGTGCATTACATCAGCGAGGGCGGAGAACCGAATATTACAGTGCGCAACCTGTAATGATACAATTCGAGCATTACATCAGCGAGGGAGGAGAACCGAGTATTACAGTGCGCAACCTGTAATGATACAATTCGAGCATCACATCAGCGAGGGAGGAAAACCGAGCAATACAGTGCACATGTCTGTAATATTTAATCTGAAATGTTACATTAAAAGCAAATGCAGGCAGTATTGTAAGGTATTTCTCAAAAACGAATTTGTAACGTTGCATTACAGGCGAATGCTCCTGGAGAGGGAGCGCCTTAACAGCAATTAATTGAGGTTACTGATATTGGTAAACTCCTAGCCTAACTGTGTTTTGGACTGACAGAATTTAGATTGCCATTTACACGCTCAGAAGTCAATCGATTCCCTTTTGCGTTCTCGAAGGGTTCGCTTCGAGGTTCGAAGCTCTATTTGTTAATTCATTTGTTAAATGATAAATTATATTTATTTCTGTAAGTAGGTTTGGATAAACACTTTCACAAGTCGAAAAAAAATTAAAAAATAAGATGAGGTGAAAACTGCCAGTGCTTTAGTTTAATAGAAAGAAAGTAAGAAAAAACATTTATTTTGACACAGTTCGTGAAACACAAAATATAAATAAAATGAAAAAAAAATTAAATAATATTTTAACAACTACTTGTATAAAATCCCACATATTTCTGACCCGATCCGACAGAACGTCAAACATACAAATATTTGAACTATGTTCTGCCCCGGAGCGCTAAAGTAAATCGCTCGCATCGACTGCGCCTTTCAAGCCGCTTTTGTGGTTTTGTGAAAACCTGTGAACAAATAGACACATTACTACAGATATCTACAGCTCAATCTTATTTGCAAACGATATAAAAATCATAGACAAGATAAGATCGCAGTTTATAGCAGACATTAACCTCTCGTTTATCTAATCCGATGGATCGTTCGTGTTTGATGTCGGCGCAATTTGCCGACGATTACGTCCGATTAGCCGGTACGGCTGTGTTAATATGACAGGACAGGTATCGGAGATATACGTTATGGGAAAAACGTTTGCCTTTTGTTTTTGTGATGATACGAATGTTTTTCCTACCTAGTCTGATTTATATGATGCGATTTAATTCCTTGTGGCGGACCATACGTTGAAGCAACATTAAAAGTTGCATTGTCTAAACGGTGCAGCGGGGTGCCTGAATGCGGTGAATTTTATTGTATGCCACAGGTAAGAAACTTGCAGCGTGTAAATGAGGCTTATATGAAAGAAGAAAGAAAGAAAGAAAAAATATATTTATTTGTCATAGAAACACGTGCATACAAAGACAAGAGTAGGTAAGCAGAAAACAAAATAGGTATAACTTAGTACATCAAACATCATCATCATCTATCTAATCTTTTCCCAACTATGTTAGGGTCGGCTTCCAGTCTAACCGGATGCAGCTGAATACTAGTATTTTACATGGAGCGACTGCCTATCTGACCTCCATAACCTCCTCACATAACCTCCTCTATATCCTCCATAACCAGTCTTACCAAGGGGTATCGTGTTACTAGATAACACGATACCCCTTGGTAAGACTGGTTGTCAGACTTTTTGGGCTTCTGACGACCCGTAACGACTGTCAAAGATCCACGAATGACAGCCGGGACCAACGGCTTAACGTGCTTTCCGAGGCACGGAGGAGTCTCGGTATGTAAAAACGGTCACCCATCCACGGACCAACCCTGGCAAACGTAGCTTAACCTGATGGACTGAACCGGGCGGCTGTTATTACACATAATATGCAAACATATGAGGTTACTATTCAAGTCTCTCATTTAATTGGATGGTTAAGGTGTTATTTTTCCTTTATGCCATTTTTTTTAAATCGGAACAACTTTGAACGGTGTTTTTTCACATTCACACAAGTAGGTACATATATATTTTCAAGACATTAACAGAAATATTTTTATTACAAACGTCGAATCATTTAAGCATACAGCAAACATACATACCTACATGAGTATGTCAGTGATTATATTTAAGACATCTGTCAATTTGGTCGAAGCGAAGAAACACTACCTACCTACTAACTGAAGAATCGCTACTGATTTTCGCTTAATCTAATTCATATTATTCTGGCAAAAGTTCTTTTCACCTTTTCCATACAACAATTTCCCCGTAAACTCTTATAAGTGCTCGGAATTACCCAAAAACTTGTTAACCCCAAGCGAAAAAAGGGAACCGTTAATAAATTGAGTTCGCGAAAAATTTTGCAGCAAATCAGCCTGTCGGATGTTTCCCCAAAATGTTTACCGTCAATAAGTTTCGCGGGAAAATTGAACTTTTTTCGTATTCTGTACAAACGAAGTTGTTCTTTCTTTGAATGTTTTTACAATAGCAAATAAATGACTGGCTGGATGTTTTTTTTTGGGAACTTTAATAGTATGTTGTACTAATCTTTTGGCGCGTGGTCGAAATTGGGAGGTATTCCACTCAGAGCACTGATTTCAACATCACTTGTCCCAACCGCACCGCACTGAAAAAAATTTTTGATAAATGCAATTCGGTGGAACAGTTTGTAACAGCGCCATCTTGTTTTTAGGGTTCCGTACCTCTCGTACGCTGCGATTACAAACTTATGTTTGCAGTTGGATAATTGACCGTGACGTATATAGATTTATGGGAGAAAAAAAGTTAAGTTTGTTTTTGGGATAAATTCATCCCAACTACGGAACCCTTCATTGTGCGTGGTTCGATTTGCACATGGCCGGTTTTATTTTCAATACATGTCACAAAAAAATTGCATAAATGTTTACCAACAGTGCAGCACCCCCTGTCGTCGTCATTCGATCGCCAAAACTTCCTGGTGTACGAAACGTCTGAAAAAACAATTCCAATTTTAAACAAAAAACAATGAGCAAATAAACGGTCAAATTAAATTACCTAGCGAAACTGCCTGAGACGTGATGGATCGATATTTATACAGGACAAAATAAAAAAGATGGATGATATTTTTTTGGGGTCCCCATCGCTCGTTGTGTTGTTACTTGAAGTACTTATCTAAACAAATGTTATATAAAGATTTTTTTTTTGTTTTTTAATGGATAAACTCAAAAATACAACCCGATTCAAAAAGTATTTCACCTATAGAAAGCTACATTATCAGCGAGTAGCATGGGTGGTTTTTGGTCACTATTGTGTGGATTGCCCGGTGGACACGGTGGAGCATACGCTGGTCTGCCCGGCTCGGCGGCGGCGATGCCCCACCGCCGTGTTCTCATGGAGGCGATCGGCGGCGGTGATCTCTCGGGTCCGGCCCTGGTCCAGGCCACGGTACGGAGCGAGAGGGCATGGGAAGCCGTCACGTCCTTTTGCGAACCAGTAATGCTCGCGAAGGAGGAGGCAGAACGCATGAGGGAGAGGCAAAGTTCACAGCCTCACGCCCCTAGCCGAGATGTATTAATGATTATAATAATTATAATTCTGTAAATACATTATCTGTTATTGTCGCGAAACATACTTTAATCAAGATACAACCTGACACTGACCTCCAAATTACAAGAAACATAAGAAAATTTGAATTTCGCAGGCTAAAACTGCGGATTCACCTTATGCAACGTTTATGAATAAGAGGGCTACTGTTTACTGTACCAAATAAAAACCAAGGCCATTTAAATATAACTGAAAATGCGACATATTTGTCAAAAAAAATAATAATTTGTCGGATTTTTACGACAGATGCTTTTTAATAAAGCTGAAATACATTTAAGGAAACACTTACAAAATTGTCAGATTGCCGGATTGTCGCCTGTCACCTGTCACCTGCCGGTTCTTTTAAATAGGTTTTATTAAATGGGCCAAACTTACGACCCAGTGGCCCCCGCTTAATAGCCAACGACATCGCGACAGGCCCAGACGAAGATGTAGGGGGATGAGCTGGACTAATTTAATAAAGATTGGTCCTTGGCAGCTTTGGATACAGAGAGGTGGAAAGAGAGTATGGAGGCCTTTGCCCAGCAGTGGGACAATAAGTGTTGGCCCAGCGGTAACGGCCGCGACTTACGAGTTTGTAGGTCGTAGGTTCGAACCCCGACAGGCGCTTTACTTTGTGTAAATTATTTCATCACCACTGCTGTCAAAACAGTGAAAGAAAACATCGTGAGGAAACCGGCATGACCTAGAACCAAAAATTCAAAGAAATGTGACATCCACCAATCCGCACTGGGCCCGCGTGGTGGATTACGGCATTTACGGCCCACCCCTCACAGAGAGGAGGCCTGGCCTGTGTCCCAACAGTGGGAATATTATAGGCTGATTATCCATTTGTATGTAATTTTTTGGCAAAACATAGCGCACTACCAAATTTTTAAGATCTTTGTATATGACTACCAATGTTTCACAAATAAATGATTCTATTCTTTTCTAATGGATAAACTAACTACTGGTAGACTATGTGAAAACTTAGAACATGACGTCACAATGTTTTGGTAGTCTTGATTGCTGCAAACTTCATTACTGACTGCATTTAGGAAAAGGATTTTAATCATACTTTTATGCTCTGGACGAGTTTGAGTCTACTGAACATTTCAAATACTCTCCCGGACTCTTAAATCGAGCCCCGGAACTCATATAGTTAAAGAAAAATAGTTTATAACTTTTTAGATGGTCGTGAATTCAAATTCGGAACAATGATGACACCAAAATGATGTCCAGTACCCTATGCATGTCGGCTTCGAAACTGTCCAAATCGAAAAATGTCGAAAAATTTCCTTTTTTTGAGTTGAGCTCCACGATTACTGAGAAATACTCGCACTGGCTGGACAGATCCACTTAAATCTGTGTGGTTCTTTCCTCAAAAGACCTTTTCAGACACAAATCTACATGGTCCTCATATGGCCTGACCAATATTATGTCTGGACTTTAAAAGAGACTGCGACCTCTGAGTTTGTTTCGGCCTTTCTTCTCAGAGTAGCCAATAGGAAACGCCGAACTCATCTAGCTTATTTTTAATATATTTTTATATAACGTGTAAAAGTGATTCCGATAATTCTATTTACAAAATAAACAATTTCATTTCATTTCTGCATAATAAATCGATTTATGTATTTTCGTTGCCTAGCAACGCGCATCATAGCTGTACAGGCGCATAATTCACCCATGAACCAGCCTGTATTTGACAGATTATAAAATGGTTCTACAAAGCAATTTGAATGAAATTGTTCTACTCGTAATACAAAAGATACGTACTCAATGATGCTGTCATTTTAATTTAGCCATGCCATGCGCAATGGGTATCGGGGTGACTGAGTGAACGTTTATTAAATAAAATATTGGGTGAAAGCCTGCCATTTACATTTCGTTCAAAAAATTACTTTAAACCTTACAGAAACTTATTCTCCCCGTCAATGAATCTGCCTAGCCTTTTCCCAACTAAGTATGTTGGGGTCGGCCATCTACAAATCGATAGCGGCAAGCGTAACTTAACCTTCGATCGACCCATGCGGCTAAATAAATATTTTTTTTCACAAATTTGTCTTATTTGCAGCAAACATATTTTTGAGAGCTTTTTTGATGTTTCAAATGATTATAATTTAGTAATTATTTTATCATAATTGTTGCGTAATGAATTTTGATCAACGTACAGCGTAAAACAATGCCGCAATTTACAAAACAACGTAGGAAAATTGAATTTCGCGGAATACATTGAAGGAATCATCTTTATGAAACTCAATATTCAATTAGATTTTCATAAAGTACGTAACAGATGGAATATAAATTAAAATATGCGAGCTCAAACCAAAGTATAGAAAAATGTGGGTACCTACCTATATTACGATAATTATGTTAATATGACATGGAATATGTAGGGAATGCAAGGTCTGTGCGATTCAATGAATGTGGACCCACATTGTTGAAGTATAAATTAGAACGTGCGGACCATTTAGTCCAAGGAATTTAAATTGATTTTCCCAACTGTTATGATCCCAGGAGTTTGTTAGTCATTTAGTTATTTTAAAACTTTTTGATTTTATGGCAACTGTTTATTGTTTAGTTGAACTTTTATTGAAAGGTCATGTTATTTTAAAATAACTTTAAATAAAAATCTAGCCCCTGAATCTAGTTGAATGTTTTTTGTAACCTTAGCTGAATCAACCACAAACTTTTAACCATAATATTTACGTTTATTAATATAGATCAAAAGGTTGAGCAAAAACGAAACATTCTGTTCACTTAATTTTTTCGAAGTATGTACCAGGTAGTTTTAACGTTTTATGAAATAAGAACACTGCTAAAAATAGAAACAAATCGGTGAAGGAAAACATCGTGAGGAAACCGGCATGTCCTAGGACCAAAAATTCGAAGACATGTGACATCTACCAACCCGCACTGGGCCCGCGTGGTGAACTTCTACCCACTTCCTCTCATTGAGAGGAGGCCTGTGTCCCCAGCAATTATGATTACCTATGCTTATGCTGAAAATAGACTAACAGTAAAATTCAAAATCAATTTCCCGAACTCCGTAGTACAGAAAGATCACTTTAGCATGAAATAAATATTGTCTTACGAACCTTTCCTTTCAAATTATCTAAAATACAGTGTTATATAGAAAGCGACCCAAGCGTCGTAATCAAACAAAATTAGTCTCTCCCTCAAACTCAAACTCAAAGCATTTATTTCAAATAAACCAATTACAGGTACTTTTGAATTGTCAAGGGGTCGGTCAGTCAGAAAAATGAAGCTAGTTGCCCATTCCAAAGCGTAGTAGGTACCTATGGAGAAGAACGGGCAAGAAACTCCACGGACACTCTTTTAAATCAAAATATTGTTACAAAATATTGGTTACATCATTCGTGTTGAACTTATACATGTGAGAACAATGTAGAAAGACGTGCACGTTAAAAGCGTCCGTAATAAAAATATAATATCAATTCAAAAATTTAAATAAATTAAAATAATCCGTGGCAGCTAAGAGATGACCAGTCCCTACTGACGGCGCCCGTTCACGAACATGACGCATGGATCAGCACCATTTAGCTCAACCATTTTGAAGGGAACTTAATGATCCAACACACACGCCACCATCAGCGAGACATTTGAGTGAGCATGACATACTCTCCCTACCGAACGAACCAATAAACGTAATACGGGCGGCACCGGGGCGATAATTATAGGCTGTCGAATTCAAGACAGTGTGCGAATTCAATGGATGGCGGACCTGATGACCTCGCAATCAATTTTGTTGGATTCGGCTTTAGAAATTGGAAGCTTTTCGATAGGTGTCGGAAGTCAGTGTTAATTCTGTTTTAGATTAAGCCATCTATGAAAATGGTTTCCTGAAAATTGCAACCACGAGTCATCATCCTACTTTGTAACCTTTTGATTATTTATTTGTCTAGATAGAGTATCGCGCTGCAAAAGAACTAAAGCAAACAAGCCAACTTTATATGCTGGTGTGCGTGACAGCTGCGTCTTACACTCGTGCTGCGTCATTATTCTGTCACTGTGCTTTCCTAGTGTGCGTACATTTTAGCGGCTAACAGTTGGACGCTATTTTTTTTGACATAATTATGTATATCTTTGCTTTATCCCTATTTTGTTACTGTCGCATAGAGTCTGTCCACGCTAAGTCTGCATACTCGTAAGTAAAAAAACGATGGAATTTGAAAATCTATAGACGGCAACACCATCCTGTCCTACGAAAAAATAATTTGATACTTTATTTGTCTTTTTGTTTTTGATAGGTTATTTTGTTTATATTCTGATTGATTCCTGGTAAAGAATAATCACTTTAGCACGATGCAGTGTGGATTTGAAACAGTTTTGTCGTCGTATGGAAGTAGAGCATAGGTACGACATAGTTTGTTACACATAGTCTATTAGGCAAAAATCTAAAGGCAAAATATCAAAATGATTAGATCTCCTTACAACCCCGAAACTGACATAACTGACTGATGTAAAATTATTAAAAAAAGGATTGTGTGGTTTTATGAAACCACGGTAAAAGTGAAACTTTTATGCGAACTATAGACGCCGCCTTTCACTTTATCTCTACTCCGCGGCCGACCGTCACGCGACATGTAACACACAGACGAAAAAGTTTGAGACGATGGAATAAAAGTTTCATTTTAAAACTTTTTGGGGTTGCCCCTTTATTCCATTGTAGACTTAGCGTGGCCAGACTCTATATAGGTACTACTGCCAGTTCTACACTTTCATGTTTTAATCTATATCTATACTAGTCTATACTAATATTATTAAGAGGAAAGATTTGTATTTTTGTGTGTAACGAATAAACTTAAAAACTACTGGACCGATTTGAAAAATTCTTTCAGCTATGGATAGCTACATTATCAGCAAGTAACATAGGCTATATTTTATCCCCGTACTCCTACGGGAACGGGAACTACGCGGGTGAAACCGCATAACGTCCGCTAGTGTAGAATAATTATGTTTTTTTTTCTGTTAGAAAGCGGTTCCTATTCTATGCTACTAGTGACCCGTGCTACGCATGGTTTTAAATACTTGACAAAACATCGAGATTTCTTTATTATAATAATATGTACCATCTAACAAACTCATATCAAACCAGTTTGAAAACAAAATCCCGTGCACACGATGACCACATCTGTTACCTTCCCGGTTCCATAGCTGCCGAGCGCTGCAAGCAGAAATTGTCCTTACGGTGTATAGATATGAAATTCTTTGCTAGTAATTAAGTTAAATATGAATGTAGGTATTATACCTACACCTAAACCTTCCAGATTAAATTCTCTAAATAATAGTGATAACCGCATGAAACTATGTTGCATAGTTTTGAAGAACAACGCGGTCATACAGACAGATACGAAAAGCGAATTTATTTTATATTATTTTATAAACAAATAAAAGATTTAAAAAAATAAAAAGTGTTTATTCACAACAATACTTGTTTTTACCTAGTAAATTACCTCTGCCAAACTGCACAGCAAAAAGATGACTATGTTTAACACTTTGATGTGTCAACAGTTTTAGTTTTCAATTTTAAATTACAAATTAGAGGCTGCGCTTGACATAAACGACCAATTAGCATTTTGTTAATGTGCATAATTTAAAACACGTTTAGACTTTAAGATTACTCTGTTTAGCATATCAGTGCTTTTATATAGATCTGATATAAAATAAAACAGACATGCATGCGTAATATTGTCATACAAAAAGTAATTAACAACAGTTTTTAATAAATTGCCCATTTATTTTAATTGAGGGGCTAATTTCAGTTTTCTATATATTCGTTTAACCGCACTACACAAAGTTGAACAAAGTTTCCAACTCATTTATCTATGGTATGTTTGTTTAGGTACCTACAGTTAGCAACAAAACTCGGTTAGCGTTCTTTAAATCTTGACTGAGCACAATAGTTTTAAGAAAATAGGAACAGGTGCATCGTTCGCTTATTAATCACAATCTACCCCACACAAATTCGATTACCACTACCTGCTATGTAAATAACAGTGACAGGAAGTTATTATATCATCTACATACTAAGTGGGAAAAAATACGTATAATTGAAGCTAACTCAAAAACTACCCAAGCACAGTTAATAAAATTTATATGGGACCACCTCTGAAGTATGATCTACCAAACAAAAAAAGAATCATCAAAATGTATTCATAATTGGCGGAGTAATCGCGTAACAAACATACAAAAAAAAAAAAAACATACAGACGAATTGAGAACCTTCTCCTTTTGGAAGTCGGTTAAAAATAAACAAAAATCTTTCATGCTCCCATTTTTACTTCTTTTTGAAGTGAAAACTTCTTTAGGCGCGTTGGGAATTTTTGAGATGGTAAAAAACAATTGAACGCTTGCGAAATGCGACATGCGACATTCACCCTTTGTTGCATCTGTTGACGGAATCTTCGCCCCACAAATGTCAACCTTCATAAAACATCTTGGAGCTGCAATCGCCGACCACTGGAACAGGCCCATGAGTGTAGTGATGGGATGGCTAAGATCAAGAATCATCATCTCAATCATCCGTGCCACCAGCATGTGCATTCGCGGCACAAGGCATAAATTTAAACCAATAGCCAGGTTATTCGGCTTCGACGATGGAGCAGCTCTACCAAGACAAAACTAATATACATCTGGCCGATGAACTGAGAAGATGTCGATTGCAAAAAATCGCGATAGATAAATGAGCTTATATGTTATGAAATGTTATTTTTCAAAAATAAATGATCATTATGCCAAAAAAAACAGTTGAACTCTCGACGCCGTTATCGACACCTCATTTTTGTAAACGCGATTGTGCTCATTATTTACTTTACTTTACGGATCAATGTTCTGTGCAAGTATTTTTACTTTAAAGGTTTTGAAAGTATTTCTTTTTTTTTGTAAACGCGAATGTGCGCTTTATTTAGATAAGGTTACAGACCAATGTTCTATACAAGTATTTTTCTTCCACCAAGGCAATCTTGTTCAAGTTTTCACTTGTGACTTTTTTCTTTTTTTGGTTCCGGTACGTGTCCCAAATAAAAACATTTTCTTTCAACTATTTTATTTCTTAGATACTATTTCGAACAGTATAACATACCATTACGCTTATTTCCCCGAAAGGGTACGATAGAGGTGTTCTTGTACACCCACATTTCACCAGTTATATTTTTAAGTCCCATGTAACATGGGGCGAGCCTATTTTCATCAACCAGGCATAAAATTCCGGTCTGCTATTGAGAAATTACCGATGGAAAAACCCTCTCGCCTGAGATGGGAATTGAACCCGTCTCAATTTGACTTAGGTATTATGCAAAAGCAAGTACCTATCAAAGAAGTTTTTGGTAACGTACCTGGCAAAATTTTACTTAAGACGCAGATATATGACAGTGACCTTGCATGGTTAGCTTGCGTGTTCTGTACTGAGCTCACGCAACGCGTTGTACGTTCAGCCAGTAATAGGACTCGCCCATCAAGGAGCGCTGTCCCAAATTAGACGCATTATTAATTTATTACACGTAAAACAAATGGTATTTTAATAAAACAAATATACTAAACGATCAATAATTTAATTATCTTTAAAATAGTGAGTTTTCAATAAAATACGCTTGATAGATTTTGCGTCATTCTCAGTTTTTTATCCGCGTTAGACATAACTTTACAAATTAATTTCACTATGTAATATAAACATAATTAAAAATATGCCTATATTAAAATATGAAAAAATGCTCTATTTAAGATATATTTTTTCCAAATCACTGACACTACTCGTTTAGACGTCATCTTCAGTATAAAATCATTAAAGGTCAGTTATCGTCCCCTTAAGTAAATTATTTTCCAGAAAAAAGTTATACAGTTCATCATTTCATTGACTTAACAAAAAGAATGGGAACAGAAAAATTGTATCCTTTGTACTAAAATGTAGATGTTCCTAAATGAGGCCACATTCAAGATTTGATCCAGCCCACATCGAATACAAAGTCCCATAATTTTAGTTCATCAACCTATGTTCTATTTCAGAAAACAAATTGACGTTTGATCGTGCTTTCTCAAATCGAACTAAGTAATTCAATCAGGCAAATTGGCAAATTCGCCGAATAACCTAGATCTTGGGGTTTCAAATTAGTGGCTGAACGGAACGGAACGGAGAAATTGCTTTGTAAGAAAGAGATTAAATGGATGATCGCACCGCTCCGTTCTGACAGCTCACTAGTCATTTCTGATGTCGTGTCGTGTTGCTTCATCATGATTTTATTTGGCGTCGTTATATTTAGACGTGGTAAGACAACTGCAAGATACTACTAATTTATAATCGTTGCAATGTAGAATTATTCGCCATTGTGATTTTTGAAGTGAAACCTTCTTTAGGCGCGTTGGGCATTTTTTAGATAGGAAAAACAATTGAACTCGCGACACCGTTACCAACACCTCATTTTTGTAAACGCGATTGTGCTCTTTGTTTTTAACCGACTTCCAAAAGGAGGAGGTTCTCAATTCGTCTGTTTTTTTGTTACGCGATTACTTCGCCAATTATGAATACATTTTGATGATTCTTTTTTTGTTTGGTAGATCATACTTCAGAGGTGGTCCCATATAAATTTTATTAACTTTGCTTGGGTAGTTTTTGAGTTAGATTCAATTATACGTATTTTTTCCTACTTAGTATGTAGATGATATGTTAACTTCTTGTCACTGTTATTTACATAGCAGGTAGTGGTATTCGAATTTGTGTGGGGTAGGTACCACAACAAAAAAAAAACAACCGACTTCAAAAAAAAACACTACAAAGTGATAAATAACTTTAATTTCGGAAGTCGGTGACAAAGAACGAAAATTCAAAACCAAAGACACCGACTTCCGAAATTAAAGTTATTTTTCACTTTGTGGAATTTCTTTTTTTTTTTAAGTCGGTTGTTTTTTTTTTTTTTGTAAAAAGTTTTTATCTTATATTACGTTACGGATCAATGTTCTATGCAAGTATTTGTACTTGAAAGGTTTTGGAAGTATTTTTTTATTTTTATAAACGCGATTGTGCTCTTTATTTAGATAAGGTTACGGATCAATGTTCTGTTCAAGTATTTTTCTTCCACCAAGGCGATCTTGTTCAAGTTTTCAATTCTGTCGGCACTCCCAGAGTGCCACTGTTTCTTTGTCAGATATTGCATATCTTTCAAAGTAGACATAGGCCCATGCACGCGTAGCATGACCACCAAAAAACGGGTTTTGTCGACGGAAGAATAGACAAAATGGCAGATTGTGATTGTGAATCTGTCATCTTGTCTATTCTTGAGAGACTCGCACATACCAGGGAAGCATGGCTCAAATGGTTGTATACTCAGCAGTGTGTAGAACAAGGCTGCCAATGATGATGATATTATTTGATTAGAGAATTTACATAGAGAGACTGCTTATCGTCAGATAGGCAGTCGCGACAACCCAGTTACTGGGTAACACAAAACCCTTTGCCAAGGTTGTCAGACTTTTAACGAGCTTTCCGAGGCACGGAGGGGTCTCGATAAGTAATGGATGATCACCCATCCACGAACCGAACGAGGCAAGCGTAGCTTAACCTTCGATCGACCCGTGTAACTGTTATCATTTAGCCACGAACACGTTTATAAATAAACACTTTAAATAAAGGTTTAGTAATAATAATCGCCGATCGGTACCGTTGCCTAATTACTTAAAGTTATTGGTCCTCAAGACCAATTCGTTAGCTATTTGTTGGGTCGATCTAATTGGTACCGAAGACTAACAATGGAACCGTAAGTTGGATAGGTACACTCAAGAGTCCATACGTGGATTGTAATTTCATCCAATTAATTGGGTATCAAGTTGCTGTTCATCTTACTAATATGAGACTTCTAGGCTAGTTACTGACTTGACTAAATTCACAATATTATATCTATTCAATCACCCGTTAGACCCGTTCAAGGGTTGAATTTCAATAGGTTTTAACACAATAGTTTTAACCGATAGAGCTCTACCCTCTTGTATAATTTACCTTGAATTTCCACGTTTTTGACATTGACGCGCGCTTTATGTCACTTTCATTTTTTTTTTTAATTTTCCGTATTACCTATCATTTTTTGAATAATTTTGTTCTAAATATCCATCAGGCCATAGAGAAAAAGAACCCACTGACCATATTAGGCCATAATTAAGAGCACAAAAAGGGATTAAATCCGCGTGAGTCGACCGGATCAAATTTGTTCCACCGGGGCTTGACGGATCTGGCGCAAACAACGCACCGGAACAAAATTGATCAGGGTAGATTTAAGGATGAAGATTTAAAGCGTGGATTTACTCACTTTCAGACCCCGTTCGGGGCCTCGAGCGATGCGACAACCACGCGTGTCACCTGTTTCCGTCCGTCGCTTCGGCTTTAGCAGTATATCCAACATTATTAAAATATTTCCTTCATGGTTCTTCAATTTCCATTGGTTTAGGCTGTGCGTTGACTTGTTAGTCAGTCACGAAACATTCAAAATATAGAAGATTGACAAGACTAACAGCAATGGCACCTTTGCCAGTATACATTACACATCGGAAGCACATGGTGACAGGCAAGTTCATTAGCAAACCATTAGCATGTTAGTACACCTACGGCCAATAGGGGCACCTCCCTATTCTTAGAAATAATTGATAAATGGGACACAGGCGCGTATCAAATCAAATTAGTTGGCACTTCTCAACGATACGTTATTGGAAGCGGATATTTTTAACTTGACATTTTAGTAGTAAGATGATACGATAAATTTAAATTGGCGGGTACTTTTACTGACATGAATGATGTCTGGTTGTGATTTACGAAAAATGTTTAGAAGGCCAATTCCCGTATTTAAAAACGTACAAAATCTATTCGTAGTCTGATTTCAGAGGCAATCAATGTCAAATTTTTAAAGAGTATGCTTAGATGGTTTGGTCATGTTGAGAGGATGAATGAAAGGCGACTAACAAAATGTATTTACAAGGTAGATGCGAGTGGAAACGTCGGGAGGAGACACCCTAGGAGAACTTAATATAGTGACCATATTGGTAATGTTCTTCAGAATAGTCAGGTGCGTAGTACTCACAACCAGCATGGGGTATGACCAGATGTATGAACGTAAACGAGGCCAAAGGAGTATGCAAGGATCGTAGCAGGTTTCTGTAGTTTCTTCCTACCCCCATGTGAAGAAAGCGTGAGTTTGTGTGTGATAACAATGTCAATAACTTGTCAAAAATCCTATAGGTACCAACTATTAAACGAGGAATATTTGTATATATAGGCTCTAACGATTTCGATGAAAGTTGCAATATAGGGGTTTTCGGGGGCGAAAAATCTACCTAGCTAGGTCTCATATCTGGGAAAATTAGTTTTAATAGTATTTTCATCTAAGCAGAGCTCGGTCGCCCAAAGTTTAGAACAAGATAATGAAGAAAGAGTAAGTACAGTACAAATATGTTCTTAATGTCCCACGGCAAACTTCGTGTTTCGTCAGTAGTCGGATTTCTAACAGTTGCCCTTTGCATTTGGTGCAGACCGGACGCTCTCAATTGACTTGAAAGAATATAAAGTTGTTAATACTCTTTTAACTTAATGTAATTTATTTAAAAAAATATTGTAGAAGAAAGCTGCTAAAGTCGTAGGTACGACAGATAGGAAAATAGTTTTATAGTTCACACGAAAATCAAAACAAAAAAAACAACACTAAAGTACTTAGTTCTGAATTCAAATTATTATACAAGATAAATCTAATAATTGATGGACATGGAAATTAGCATTCGTTTGTATTCGGAAATGCGATGATTCCCGAGGGACATTAAGAAAATAGAAATACTATAGGTACCTAATATCATGGCAGCATGGAATTAGCATGGAATCAGAGGTATTTTTGGCAGATTGAGACCAATTAGAATGAAAAGTTGAGAACGGTAATAGAAATACGTAAATAGTTCCCCCTTCCATTTACGTCAACAACTTGAACACAATTATCAAAATATTAATAAGTTTTGTTCTCAGGAGAATGTTTGCGATAGAAAAAAAAACTTTATTTAGTTATTTATATTGGTGGATTATTTTTATCGTTTTGTTTAGTAGCGATACTATATTTGTATTTAATAATGTCATATCCCTTACATAACAGGAAAATGCTTCTGAAAATATGGTAAGAGTGCTTGTGATATGGTAATGTTGGGTTTCCCAAAGGGTGACCCTAAGTGGTTCGTGAAAAGGGGTATTAATTTAAAACCTCATTTTGTATGACGCATTTTTGATATTGTGTAGTTCAGTTTGTTTTTTTGTAATTGAATTAAGATTTGAGCTTTCTGTAGGTAGTTTAAAGATTTAAACCTTTTATTATTATTCGTTTAAGCGTAATATTTAAGAAAATATTAAGATATAAGATAAGGTATATAGCAGGACAGATATTTCCATAGGCCTATTACCATAGATATAGAGAATTTTTTTTTATTTTTTATTTTATTTATTTGTTTATTTGACATAAAAAAGTACACAGATACAGGTTGACACTTAATTACACGTGGAAATAGCTTGATACAAAATATTGAACGATGACCCCTATGCTAGGAAAAACCTGTGTTACAGGGGTCATCCATTCGTCCATTATGGATATTATAAAAGTTACATACAATTTAGTAATGTGCACTTATGTAAAAAATAAATAAAAATAAACTAGACTGATTTTGGAGATAATAAAAGAAAGCGGGGGAAGAAAGTAAAGGGGTTTTAAATTCATTATTGGCAAGGAAAAGGAAGTATCTAATTATGTGCCGGGTGTGTGTTGTATGAGTGGGTGTAGGTGTGTAAATGTGAGTATAGATATGTATGAGTGAGTGTAGGTATGACTGAGCGTTAGCCTCAAAAAAGTGACCACTCTCTAGAAAGAGACAAAGCGACTGTGCGGCCAATACCTGTCTCTTTTCTGCAAGCCTGTAACAAGCGCAAAAAAGAGACAACTACTGACCGCACATTCACTTTGTCTCTCTCGTACTTTTCGATCTATAGATAGTGCAATCCACGAAGACGCGGCCCACTCCGCTCCGCGCCGTACTAGAGTTCAGCTTACAGTACAGTAATCGCGGAGTGGGGCGCGTCTTCGTGGATTGCACTATCTTTAATTCACTGTACAACGGAATACGGAACGCTCAGTCCATTCTCTATGTTTTTGACTACTACCATAAATAATTACTTTGGTCGGATTTCAGCAAAGCGATTTTTTATAATAATAATCGAAGACAATAGTTTTTGTTGACTTATTCCATGGTTCATTGGTTAACATTAAATTCATTTATTTTTATCTCTAACTTATTATTCTATCACGTATAAGTTTGAATTATTATTAGTCCATTAGGCTAGATTGCAATCAATCAAATTATTACAGCTTTTTCTTTTAAATTGTGATGTTGAGGTACAAGTAAAAACAGCACCGTATTCATAACATTAACATGAACTCACCACGCGTTCTTCCTATGGGGGTAGGCAGAAACTACAAACCCTTAAGACTGCTGTATACATTGGGCCAATGGCCAAGGTGCTGGGCCAGCATGATGGGCCGACGCGCTAACGTGTAGAGATCAAATTGGCATATGTTGGTAGTTGGCGACCAACACTGGCCGGCCAACCAAATAGGGTCGCTTTTACGTGCACACATCAAAGGATCTTGGCGCGCTCCGCAAACAATGTTCACACGTTGGGCGTCTTATTCAGTTCGTTGTTATTCGTCAGCAAAGACAGTACCTAGTCGATACATACGCCAATGCACAATGATCCCAATGGTCGCTGTTTACACATTGGCGTATTGATCAATGAAACGAGTTAAAAAAAATTACCAGATGCACAAGGTGACGTATTAGTGAATGTGACCCATTAGGGATAGCGACGAAATAGCGAATGTGACGAATGGTCATCATATCCGATTTTTTTGGCCCAGAACCTTGGCCCAATGTGTTGCCCCATTCTTCCAATAAAATAATAACGACGTAGTTTTCAACCCGGTTGAATCAGCCTTCAAAGAGTAGGTCAGCACCTACTCTTTGTCCAGAACCACAAAATCATTGGATGTCCAGATGACGTCACTGAAGTTCCACATTGAATGAAACGTTGTCTTGGAACAAAGCAACTGGGTCTCCGTGGAACTATGGCCGACTAAGTTCCAAGTCGAGCTAACATTGTGAGCTATTAATTAGTTATGTTGCGAACTGTATAGCAATGTAGCTCGAGTTTAGAGTAGTCATAATGATGTCCTGCCTGAGTCGCGGGTAAGTCCGAAAGGGATACCGTGATCCCTTTTTTTATAATTTTTTTAAATATTTTTTTTGGGTGGGAAATTATCAAATAACTTCTCCCGCTCTGGGTGGGCCGGGAGGGCGTGTCCAGACTCTTACTGACTAAAACCCACCCGTGTTTCTTCGGTTGCCCTGTTGCCGGGGGCCACGATGTCCCTTTCGGCCCATATTCGCAGCCCCGGCAGGCATTGGCCCTAGCGGACTCCGTCAAATGACCCCTGGCAACATACAGGCAACTGAAAGAACACGGGTGGGTTTTAGTCAGTAGGAGTCTGACACGCCCTCCCGCTCCGCCCAGAGCGGGAGAAGTTATTTGATAATTTCCCACCCAAAAAAAAAAAATATAATTTTGCCGGTATATTTAGATTTAGAGTTTGTATATTTAATTTCATCACCACTGCTCTCAAAACAGTGAAGGAAAACATTGTGATGATACCGGTATGTAGTAGAACCAAAAAAAACCAAAACATGTGACTTCCATCAACCAGCACTGGGCCCACGTAGTGGATTATGGCCCACTCCCTCTCACAGGGAGGAGGCCTGTGTCCCAGCAGTGAGAACATTAAGGCAGATCATGAAAGTTTAGAAAATCCAAAAATGCATACCTTCTGCACTTACTTTATTATTGTTTTTTTTTTATTATAAAAGGTTATGTTCACTACGTGGTTATATCTACTTCAATAAATGAATGATAAAGTACCTAAGTACTGTAAGTAGATGTCGTTTTTTTATAAATTTTACATTAAACACCAGAATCAGTAGACAGTAAACCTTGTTTATACCCACGCGAAAATAACTACTTTTATTGTAAAACAGAAAACATGGGATGCTATTGAAAAACTGTTAGTTCTACTGTTAAAACAGTAGGGTTGGCAACACTGTTGGCGCCTCACTTAAAAGAAGAAATATAACATAGGTATACAAGTACCTATAGTGCTGAAACGGGGAACCTACAAGCCGTGTCCATCCATGGCACCTAATTCGATAAACAGTAGAAGAACGACCTCAGCGATTGTACTGAAGTCTTCTTGCTCACCAATTTTGGCAAGAAGTACTAAAATCCAAACTACCCTTCACCACGTATGCAACTCAACAATTACTTACTTACAGCACGTTCACTAAAAGTACTTACAATAAACTCTCTTAAATATAAAGTCAAAACAAGGGATGCGTGCTACCGACATGAATGCAAAAACTGGCCATAGACGAGACTACCCTTTTGTTCTAATTTTAAACTCGTCTCTAGTCCGTCACACCCACGTGTGTTAAAGTCGATCGTCCATGGCTAGGAGGAGCTCGCAGAGGTTTGCCACGTTAGCCACCTAGCTTCTGACGTTTCATAAGTGCCCATGTAGGTTTATGTGAAATATTTTTTTTGAATTTTTTGAAGTGAAAACTTCTTTAGGCGCGTTGGGCATTTTTGAGATGGGAAAACACAAATGAACTCGCGACACTGTTACCGACACCAGCTTTTGACCATTAAAAAGACATCAACGTGCAATACATTTTCTTTGGGATTTACATTCCAAACATTGAGACATGACAACGACATGATTGACATTTCCCTTTTTTTTACCGACTTTAAAAAATAAATTAATTTCTTGCGCAATAAAATTGTTCAAGTGTTCACATCTGTCGGCACTCCCGGAGTGCCAATGTTTTTTTTTTTTGTTTTTTTTTTGTTTTGTTCTTTTGTTTGCCAGCCACGCATTCCTGCGTAGCGTGGCCAGGTACCGTAGTGGACCCGCCTATGGTCTTTTCCAAAAGTATTTCAAGAAAATTTATACAAACGGATCAGAAAACGAACGCCACTTACAAATAGAGTGACATGATTTGATTATTTCGGTACCCGAAATTCTTATTTGAAATCACCTTAGATGTTTTGCATTTGAAAATAGAGATGATGACAAAAATATTTTTTTTTTGTCCTAGCTAGACTATTAAAAAATATTGAACACGTATTTTTTCTTTTTTTACATTATCAAAAGATTACGGCGATACATTGAGTTAAAATGTGCCATGACATCACTAGTATGTAGATTTTATACTTACTTATGACATAGCAACCCCCACTCTCCAGCTTTAATGCGTATTATACAGGTTGGCAGGGACATCGACGCGAAAACTGAAACCATGGATTCAGTACATGATTCTGAACCCCACTGCGTTGAAATTTTTCGTCGGTTATTTTAAAAAAAATCTGCTGTTCCATACATTTTGACCGCGTAGGTATTGCACTTTTCTATGAAACAGCAGATTTTTTTTTTAATAACCGACGAAAAATTTCAACGCAGGGGGGGGGGGTTCAGAATTATGTACTGAATTAATCCATGGTTTCAGTTTTCTGACACCCTGTATAAATAATTTTTTATTAATATGATAAAGCTTAAAATACGTGTCTGACGGACTAAATCAAATTTCTTTTTTTTACCTAGGCATCATCCCAACATCCTCCATTTTCGTCGATGATTGTTCAAGTACAATTTAATAACGTTATACAAATCACACTAATATTATAAAGACAAAAGTTTGCGAGTGTGTGTGTATGTTTGTCTGTTCTTCACGCAAAAACTACTGAACGGATTTGGATGCAATTTGGCACACAGATAGTTTATAGCCTGGATTAACACATAATATACTTTTTATCCCGATATTTTCACGGAATCGAGACTTATGTGGGTGAAACCGCGGGGCGCAGCTAGTATCTAATAATTGTTGGAAAAAGTGGTGAGGTATATATTTGAAATCTTCTACGTTCACTAAATCCCTTTAGTCAGTGATTGCGTAAGAATTTAACTAGAAAAAAGTTTTTTTACACTTTCATCAGAAACACTTGGAACCGACTAGACATTTTCATACAAAGCGAAACTAAGTACACGTGCGTAGCTTAGCCGTGGGCTGCTGTGGAGCGGCGCCTTTACGGTCAAGATGGCCGAATCGGGTGTGCTAGATTTACAACTTAATTTAGCCGGTGACCCGAGAGAGAGGTCAAGTGGTGACGTCACTCATGTCTTGGTTGATGGGAAGATTTATGTTGTTCTGTAGTGACTTGAGTTAGAAACAATTCAATTTGTCTTTTAGACTGATTGCTTACGCTGTCAGTTCTTCGGTTGTACGTTCAGTGTTGGCGTGCTTTACAAAGGAAACCCTTTCTTTTTTATGATGGTAAGGGCTGGTGGTGAAGATTGATATTTTGTAGGCTTATCTATTCTAGTTCCACCAGATATTCAAATCACTAAGTTTTGTAAGTCGTGGGGCTTCACTTTAAGGTCACTCAGCGCGCTATGGAGCGGACTATGTTCGGAGTCTCTTTGAAAGATAAAATTAGGAATGAAATCATCTGGAAAAGAACAGGAGTTATTAGCATAGCTTGCAGAGTAAGCAAACTGAAGTGGCATTGGGCTGGTCATGTTTGTCGAAGGACCGAGTCTTGGAGTGGAGACCGCGTATCGGCAAGTGTAGTTTGGGACGTCCCCAGCTAGATGGACTGACGGTCTTATGAAGGTGGCTGTGACAGACTGGATGCGGAAGGCGAAGGACAGGGTATTGTGTCGCAGCCTGGGAGAGGCAAATGTCCAGCAGTGGACTTCGATAGTCTGAGTTGATTGATTGGATCTTAACTTGTTAATCTTGAAACCATGTTATTTGCTTTTCAACCTGTTCTTTAGAAAATAGTTACTCTATTAAATTAAATCAAATAAGATTAAAATAAAAACGTGTGCGGTCGGGGGACCCCCGTCAGGACCGAAGTTCTTTCGCACGTATGATTTAAAACAAAAAATGTTTGCAACCACTATCTTGGATTTACATTTTGACCTCACTATCATCTTTAGCACCCTCGAAAACTATGAAAACGACACCCATGACGAAAAATTTGAAAATTTTCGCAGTCGCCATCTTGGATTTACATTTCAACCCCACTATCGGCTTTTGCACCCTTGAAAATCATGAAAAAGATACCCATTACAAAAATTTTACCCCACGACACTGTAATACTCATTTTACTGTTTTCTTTTCCTGCCGGCGTTCTCTCTCTCTCTCTCTTTCTTTCTCTTTGAATTATAATAGAAGAAGACAAAGTATTAACACTTTTTAGCGTGACGATTTCTGAAAGTTTACAAGCCGCACTAAAGAACTTCGTTCCAAAAATAGATAGAGATAGAGATACAGTAAGTCCTTTAAAAACGACCAAAACTAACCACATATGAATGAAATACAGTGTAAGTTATAAACAGGTTCATACCGTGAGGGCTGTAACGGAAATCAGTGGCGCGGCCGTCCCGCAAACCTCCGGCCGGCACTCCTTTGTACCGGCAGCGGTATACCTACCGGTATGACGGTCTGAACCGTCTAGCGGTATACCGTATGAAATATGAATTAAATTGAGGGAATATAAAGCATTTGGAAGGTAAAGTCAAGATTATTCTGGCTAAGCTGAGTCTATAAATAATTAGAGTTACTGAGGATGATAATATTTTTGGTTTGTTTTTGGCAGTACTTCACTGAATCTGATTGGCAGACACATACTACTGTGCGTTCATTGTAACTTTCTAATATTATAACGTTCTGTATTCCTACGTAACATAAAATTAAATTTTGAAAAAAAAGAAAGAGAATTGTTTAGAAAACGTTTTTTGCCACCTCGTGATAAAAAAAAATAACCGACGAAATATTTCAACGCTTTGAAATAACGCTTGCGGTTCAGAATCATATACTGAATCCATGGTTTCAGTTTTCGCGTCGATGTCCCTGACACCCTGTATGAATGAAGAAAACCATTCGTTAAAGGTATTGTTACATAAATGATTATGGTCGTTAATATATTAACCAGAAAATGAAACAAACTATTGTAAATTAACGTTTTGAATAGGTACATTAACTGCAGTCTGTCGAACATCGAAGCCAAATTAATTGAACGAATGATGAGTTTGACAGATAATATAATGTGTAAAATCGTGTTTTGTTTTTGTTAAGCGGAGGCTCCCTAAATTATATGTAAATTTGCATTAATATTTCGAAACAGTTACATACAATCAAAATGGAACTTTATTACCATCTTTTTCTTTCCATGTACAAGACAGTCACGTAATTGTAACTTTTCGATCGATTAATTTTTTATCCGAAAATCATATGTTTTTAAAGATATTAAATAAAATCATAATTACGCGGCTTTTATGTATAAAATAATTATTATTCACATTAAAAAAATTTTTACAGTTTATTATCCAGCCACAAAATATATTTTCTCTTTATCAATTATTACTTTAGATATAAACGAAATAAGAATTGAGACTTACGCCATTTAGTTTCATGCTCGAACACGATAAAAGAGCGCACACGATATTGAACTGTATTACTGATGTGTTAGCGTTTAGCACATGAGTGGAGTGGCAGGGTGCATGGGGGCGGAGCTTGCGTGGAAATTGTCTTTAGAGTGCCTGGTCTTAATCATAAATTAAATAAAGGCGAAGTATACCCATACTAGCGATCCACTCCCGCTTCGCATGGTTTTTACGACATGACAATACATCGAGATTTCGTTATTATTACGTTAGTTTAATATAAATGTATTATGCACATAGACCTTCCAGAATTCATTCTCTAAATAATGGTGAAAACCACATCAAAATCCATTTCGTAGTTTAGTAGAACAATGTGGTCACACGCAGATACGACACAAAAAGCGACTTATATGTACAGATATAAAACATAATACAGGAGGGGCTTATGACTAAGTAATAACAGTCGCACGTGTCGATCGATCAGGTTAAGCTACGCTTGCCGCGGTTATTTATTTATTTAAACTTCTCACACACAAAAAGGTACAAAGACCAAGTCCGTAGATGTGTGACCATCTTTACATACCAAGACCAATCCGTGTCTCGGAAAGCACGTTAAGCCGTTGGTCCCGGCTGTCATTTGTAGATCTTTGACAATCGTTACGGGTAGTTAGAAGCCCAAAAGTCTGACAATCAGTCTTACCAAGGGGTATCGTGTTACCTAGTAACTGAGTTGTGGAAGTCAGATAGGCAGTCGCTCCATGCTGCATCCGATTAGACTGGAAGCCGACTGACTGGAGGCAGATGATGATAGATATATAATACATGTTATGAATTTATAACCTAGCATGGAGGTTATTACCTACGACCCTATTAATGATATACTTATGTAGCTATTGTAAAAGACGATTTGCTAAGTGTTGCCCCTTTGACTAGGTTGGTTAACAAAGTTCAAACTCTGCTAACCCTCTCAGAAGCATTCAAGGGTAAAGCTAAGACTCCTTTCTTAGTCGACCAAAGGGGTTTATTAAGAAAGTAGTTTTTTTTTGTTCTCGGAACTAATCTTATCTAATTAGCTTGTATTGTCTTATATTGCAAGGACCTCTTCTCCCTTTTCTACACAATCCTGTCTTTTGTTAAGAGCGCATCCAGCTTAATTGCGAAATAATTGCGTTCGTTTAATCCATTGCTGCATCATAATTACTAAACCTTAGTTATACAATTAATATGTAAGATGTTTAAGGATTCACTCTGTAAATCGTATACTTTAGAAACACGATTACTTGCAGTTCTCGATAGAAAAAAAAACAGTGCCGACAGAAGTGAAAACTTGAACAGTTTTATTGTGCAGGAAATACTTTTAATGAGGTGTCGGTAACAGTTTTGCGACTTCAATTGTTTTTTCCCATCTCAAAAATGTCCAACACGCTTAAAGAAGTTTTCACTTCAAAAATCGAAAGTAATCTCTAAAAAACAAAATAAATCCTTAGTACGGCGTAAATATTTGACAGGTCATAATTTTTTTAAGAAAACTGCATGTTTTATTTATATATTTTACATTTTCAAAATGTATTTTTGTTTTGATAATACAAAGGAAATACCTAAATTCTTTACTCCACCCATCCCATTCATTAGCGCCAGAAATTTGATGCGTCCTTTCAGTAGGAATTAAGCTTGGAACTACTTGATTTTTACCACTCGTAACCTTGCATAATATTTATAAAATTTTCCTAATTTCCAGATATCAAAAAAGCGACATCGACAACATCTGCCTCCCAAACGTAAGTTCCAAAACAATTTTCTTCAATATAATAAAACTTATCGGCTACTGACCATCGCCCACTATCAAGAAGAATCATAAAGAAATAGTTTTCCCAATAAATAATACTTCTATATGACAGATTTCCACGATAAACCACATTTATGTTTCTTCTATTACGATTCGATTTCGGACACAATAAATTACCGAACTTAGAACTAGATGTTTTCGATTATCTTCTAACTTTGTTACTGTCATGATGTCTAAATGGCAGTAAAGCTTCGATTGATGACCATTTTTGATCTTGTCTGTCGCAGCGTATATGCGCGTAATACGCGCATCTGCTCTGCATGCTGCTGGGGAGTTTGATGCGCCACTTCTTCTTCCCAGCTAAAGCACTAGGAAGGGTAGGCATTTAAGGGGACTGTCTTATTTAATGTTGACGTTGGGAAAGTGCTGATTCTCAGCTTAGTTTTAATGACTTTCGAATTTTGAATTTTTTTAATTTTGAATCTGTCACGCCACTTGAGACCACTTGAGATTAAAATGACGATATCTCAAAAGTTTTATATGGGAGCTATTTATAAAACTTATGTCGTTGGAATCGTTAGGGAATAAGTAACGCATTAAAAATGGATAAGTACAGTTTTGCCTCCTAATATATTATTAATCTCCGATTAACTTTGGAGATTGATAGCAGTGACTATGTTGTTATAAATGCAAGAAATGCATGCCATTCACAGAACTTTTTGTAAAAGAAATATGGTGAAATCTTCAAAAAGATATTGGTCCTCCTTGGTCTTATTATTATTATTATTTTAATGGTCTAATGAATTATAATGTAGGTACTTATTTTGTATTGGTGTAATGAATTTAATGAATTGTATGTATTTGTGATTAGTGTATTGGGACTTGGTGCCTTATTAAGTAAATAAATAAAATAAATATTTATTGCTAAATTCACAAAATATTTTTATACTTTGTGCCCTAAATGGCACCTTAAAGGCTGCAATTTCTGCCTACTTTAACAGAAAATACATAAATGTATGTCAAAAATTAATTATAATTCACACATCGAAAAACTCTGGGAATCCAATTTGCATCCAAATAGTTAGTGACAAATGTCGCTAACGATGTGTATACACGTAGCACGCGTGAAATGGAGTTTGAAATAAAACTTTAAATGCTTTTTCGATCAGCATTTATTTTTCCTATTCATCAAACGACTTCCACGAGCAATACAGCCTTGGGCCACTAGAGTGGGTAGTAAAAGACGTACTTACTTATCATTGAAGTTCCGTGCGTCCAAAAGAAAAACGGAACCTTTATGGGATCATTTGAGTCGTGTGTCTGTCCGTCTAACAGACAGCCAATTTGCTCTAAATCTAAGTTGAAATTTGGTACACATATGAATTTCTGTGACATGGACGTGTAACGTAAATAAACAAATTTTGAATATGGGGGTCACTTTTGGGAGCCAAATAAGAAAATTGCAAACTATACCGTGTGACATATCAAAAAAAATATTCTGTGAGGGACTCAAACATATTTTTTTTTAATAAAATAAATAATTTTATCTACTCTCATAGCGTAATATTCGAATTATGAACTTCAAAACGAGTTTATATACTTTATAAATAGAATACCGAAATTTAAAAATAGAATCATATTATAACACTTTTTCTCTAACAAAATAATACTATAAAACATTTTTTTTTCCATTACGATACAGCGCTAATCCAAGAAGTTAATATCACCAAAGAGTTTCCATCAACTTTTGGCGGGGGACAGTAGCACCCGCTGTAGCGCATGTGCGGTGATGTGCTGGTGCAGGCGACATTCATTTGTTTTGTAGTACTTACTGAATTTCGTGGGATTTTTAAATTTATTCTTGATCTTTAACTTTGATTTTTTATTTAGTATTTGTTTCAATCCCAATGTTTGAGAGTAGATAAAGTAGTGTATGAAACTGCACATAAAACCGAGCCGTAGGCGAGATTTTTAAACACACACTCATGTTTTAATACCCCTCATTATGCAACAGTTTCATAAACTACTTACTGTTATAGTTGTTTAAGAAAATTTATGAAAATTTACCATTCCCTTTTCTCTGATACTACTGAGCCTATTTTGAAGGATTTTTTCATCATTATCATTCAGCCAAAAGATATATCCAACCTAAGAAGAACCGATCAGATCAAATAAAGATATGAATATGAATATCCACTTCTGAACATAAACCTTCTCCAAACATTGCACCAACAACCGGTCTTGTTTCCTGCATCCAGTGGATTTCTGCGACCTAATATAATAGCCCCATGGATTCCTGCGACCTAATTTATAACATTAAAGCCCCATTTATCCTATGCAGTGATAGCCCAATGGATTAGCAGTGATAACCCACTGGTGTGACTAGGCTTGCCAACCCTACTATACTATAATAATTATAATATCCTACTATATTAAAAAGGCTTAAATAATAAATTTCAAATGACTAATTTATACTATATTTCATTTCTCCATTTTATTTCAATAAAAAATGGAGAAATGATCGCAATATGGCCAGTAACCTTAATTTAGAGTGTAATAATTGTTACATACATACATACATAAACTCACGCCTTCTTCCCATGGGGGTAGGCACAAACTACAGAACGCCACTTGTTACGATGCTTACATACTCCTTTTGCCTCGTTTACGTTCATACATCTGGTCATACACGCACGTCGGTTGCGAGTACTACGCACCTGGCCTTTCTGAAGAACATCACCAATAAGGTCAGTATATGTCCTCCTAGGGCGTCGCCGTAAATTGTTATGAAATTAATAAAAATAAAAATCTGTTAAGTAACTATGGATTTAAAATATAAAAGTGCTTTTGAAATATACCTACAACATTTTTTCGCCATCTACTATATTTTATAGGCAATGGCTTTGAAAATACTATAATATTTGATTAAAAAAATGTTGGCAACCCTAGGTGTGACCGTCGGACTGCCAAGTCATAGGTCTCGAGTTCGAACCCAAGGCACGCACCTCTGACTTTTCGGATACATGTGCATAATTATCACTTGCTTCAAAAACGTTGAAGGAAAACATCGTCAGGAAACCGGCGTGCCTGAGAGATATTTCTCGACGGCATGTGAAGCCGTTCTTAGAGGGTAATGGGCGGCTTAAAAACTCTGACACTGGGTTACTCACTAACCACAGCGTCAGACAGCATTAATTTGTCTGGCATTCATACTGAAATGAACCTTTTCGACGCAGCCGTAAGGCACACTCATTATTGTTAAACGATTTTTTCTCTTCAACGTTTTCTTTTTTTCATTGTTTTTTCTTTCACACGAAAAAGAAGACTATGCAAGTTTCTTGCCTAAGGCATACAATTAAATTAAAGCAATAAATGTCTTGCAACGTCTAATGACTGACGATGCAATTTTTCTTGTTGCTTCAACTTGTGGTACGCCACACGCAATTAATGGCACCGTGTAAGTTATTATGTATTTTTAACCCTCACGCAAAAAGAGGGGTGTTATAAGTTTGACCGCTATGTGGCTGTGTGTCTGTCTGTGGCACCGTAGCTCTTAAACGGGTGAACCGATTTGATTGCGGTTTTTTTTATTTCAAAGCAGGATTTCTAGCGATAGTTCTTAGGTAAGTTTCATCTAAATCGGTTCAGCCGTTTAAAGATTATCAGCTCTTTTCTAGTTGCTGAATGGATGTGAGTATCTTCCACAGGTCTGATCGATTTGAAATTTGGTATTCTGTTACTTCAATGATATTAGAAGAACTTAGTAACCTTGAATTGATGCTGCAGAATCACCAGCAACTTACAGCACAGGTATCGTGTTTGGGCTCATTGGAATGGTCTCAATGAATAGGTTATAAATAGATGGTAAACAAGGTCTGGTGATGGAGTAGGAAAGAGAAATGAGGAAATGTTTGTGTCGGGGTTTTTTTTAAATTTTGACTGTTAAAACTGTTCTTGTATTTTGGTTCCAAACAACAACAAAGTAAAACAAGAGAGTCTCCCTAAAGACAAAAGACAAACAGCTATCAGACTTCAAGCTCACCAAACAAATAACATCTCGCTTGTAATCCCCCCAGGCTTAGACAGAGACGAGAGACAGGCAAACACGACTAATATTCCATCTATTCCCAATGCATAACAGAGCCGGTCCACGTCCAATCATGGTCCAATTTGGTCATAATTCGGGTTCAAAGCATGTACCGCAACGAAATAAAGCAGAGTACTTCGAGGTCAAACCTAATTGATACGATCCACTTCGCTCTAAGAGTATGAATCTATATAGAGCGGGCCTATAGGGAATTGGTGTTTAAGAGAAATATTTTACCGTTTTAGAAATATGTATTGCGATTAGCCCTCATACCCACCCACGGGCGTTTCTTTTTGCGCTCTGGGTTTTTAACGCTGTGCTAGCACCGAGAGTTGAAAATCCAACAATGTGTTTTTTTGACGCGCTAGGATTGCGCTTTGTTGGATTCTCAATGCTCGGCTTAGTACAGAACATTTAAAATCCAGTTGCCATAAAAATCGCTTGTGCGTACTTGTGCTGTAATACGGCAACCGTGTATTTAGTGAAATCTTTTTAGGGGCAAAAAAAGAACGCATGAAAAAAAACAATATTATGCGGGACTTTTTGAGAACCTACTCCTTTTTGTCGTCGATTAATAAGCTCAAGAATGCGGCTCGAGCTTGTATGATTCACTGAAGATTAATGGGATCGTCCATTAATCACATGAGGCTCGAAAGGGGGTTGTTCAGAAAAAAATCACGAAATATCACAAGGGGAACGGGGTGAGTAGTGAAATATCACGTGTATTTATTTTTGTGTTGGACGCGTGATTTTCAAACCGAAAAGTGGCGCGTGACCTTGACTCGCCGTTGCTAAGCAACGATTATATCTGTATTTTAACAAAAAAAATAAGAAACTTTTTACCAACACGCGTTTTTTTACACGTGACTTTGGGTAGGGGGGAGGGTTAGTTTAAACCTTACCACGTATCACCAGGGGGGACTGGGGAGTTAAATAGTTGCTAAAAATCATCACGTGTTTAATGGACGACCCCAAAATACGGATGTAAACAGCAGAGTAGTGGGAAAAATAACTCAAAAGTTCAATTTTACAATTTTTGGATATTGCGTAAAGC
Source organism: Agrochola litura (assembly GCA_949152395.1). Taxonomy (NCBI): domain Eukaryota; kingdom Metazoa; phylum Arthropoda; class Insecta; order Lepidoptera; family Noctuidae; genus Agrochola; species Agrochola litura. The sequence goes on along the minus strand of OX424508.1, from coordinate 19,458,004 downwards.
CGCAAGTGGCCTCTGGGCCTCACTGCGGTCTATAACTGTGCCAAACGTATAATGTTTTGATATTAAAACTGGTTATAGATTTTTTATAGCAACCGACGTTCGTTAAAATACTATCTTTAGTAGTTTACGTGGAAGAATTTAATATCAAACAAAATACGTATGTAAATGGCAGGAGCAATATTGTACTGAAGCTCTATATTAAAACTGTTTTTTTTTTTTTTTAAGTTATTGGAATTCTATCTTTTTTACATGAGAGAATTTAAAAAAGACGAGCGAGCCGTACAGTGAGATGTGTAACATCTGACATCTCACCTTGGTAATAAGCAACATTGAAGGCGCGGGACTTCGTCGTTTCGGCCTCGGCAAGGTCGTTTCTGACGGCAAACTCTAGCACCGCGCCCGCCATTGGTCAAATCAAATTGCCCGCGCTTCCCCGGTTTCCTGTGATCACGCCCACAGATTTATTTCGTTTTTTTTTTAATTTTTATTTGCAGGAAAATGAGAGAAAAAATGCTATACCTAATTTTACATAAAAATCAAACAAAATGCATATGCAAATGGAAATAGCAACATTGTACTGGAACTGTCGTCTTGCACATCATCATTGCCAACTGGTCTATGCGAGTCTTGCACATAGGACCTGTCAACATCGTTTAATTCATACCCCAAAGGTCCATTTCTCCTGTAACAGTCCAATACCTCTTGTCACGTCTGACATGGCATTGCCAAGTCTTGTCACGTTGTTTATGAGCCTATGTTAACGAATCTTACTTGCTTTTGTGGCTAAACAAATTTTGGCTTATTCGGATCGGATCCCACAATTGGATCCCACATTTTGGGACTAGGTACGAGTAGGTAATAAGAAATACTGCTGAAACTTCAGGGATAGAGGGTTTAGTAATAGAATCAGCGAGATCACGTTATATTGTTTAATGAAGGCATTTCAGTCTCCTCGTTATCAGAGTGGTTGGCCATATTGGATGGGTAATCTAAATAAAATTCAAAGTGCTTGGTACAAGCGTCTATTACGGGGCTACAGTACAATAATTACAAAAATATCGTGAAACTAGGTGAACGCAATCAAATTTAGGAAACTAGGCTTTTTTTTTTTTTGGGGTGGGAAATTATCATAAAACTTCTCCCGCTCTGGGTGGAGCGGGAGGGCGTGTCAGACTCTTACTGACTAAAACCCACCCGTGTTCCTTCCTATGCCATGTTGCCGGGGGCCACGATTTCCCTATCGGTTTTCTTCTTTTCTTCGAACCCCCGGCTTCGAACTTAAATAGGCTGGCAGGGACATCGACGCGAAAACTGTTACCATGGATTCAGTACATGATTCTGAAGCCCCTGCTACTGAATCCATGGTAACAGATTTCGCGTCGATGCCCCCTGCCAGCCTGTATATACATACATCATTTATTGCAGATCACACATAGAAGGTACTAACAATCCATATGATATTAGTAACAAAGACTAAGAAACTATGTATGCATGTTAGTAAAACTTACAAACTAATCTAACAACAACACATGGCTCAACACATGTTGGCACGTGTCTCCGCATCCAGTGCCTAATAACGGGGTTGTCCATCTTCTTGACCAACGTTTTTAGGATGCTGTTGGAGCTTCTGCGCAACCTACCCATTATTGACGCCGCCCGCTTTCTCATTTAGGCATGGAAATCGTCAACACGGGCTTCCGCGAACATCAGCGAAGCGCTGCAGAACCGCGGAAGCCCCATCAACATCCTAAACCCATTATTATATTAAACGCTTAAGACGTTGTAGGCCCTCTGCGTATACTTCATCCACAAGCTGCACGTGTAGAAAATATCAAATGTCAACCGACAAATTGTCAACCGTCAACCCAGTGTTACCGCTTTCAACCCAGTGTTGCCACTTCCTAAATTGACCTCACCCAGGTAGGTACTCAACTTGGGTGACTTTTCTGGATCAGTGTTGACACTCCGACATGTTGTTAATTATCCTGTCGTAAGAATACAAGAATCTCGTACATTTTTGTCTGTGGTAATGGGTAAAAATATAGATGAACGTACTCAAACCTGTTCCCAACATTTTAGATGAAGGATATTTTTCTACATTTTCAACTATCCTAATAGGTATAGTTTTCAAAATAGTCCGTCTGCGTTATAAGGTTAGTCTGTACTTCAAAATACAAAAATAATTTACCACCGCATAATTACTAAATTATAACTGTTTCTTCCCTTTTTATTATTATTTTACTTACAATTGTAATATAAAAGCTCAGTTTTGAAATGTTTTTTTTCTAAAATCTTGCCACGCTAGGTCTGCATAAGTTAAAAACGGTGGAATTTGAAAATCTATAGACGGCAAAACCATCCTGTCTTACGAAAAAAGAATTTGATACTTTGTTTGTCTTTTTATTTTTGATAGGTTATTTTGTTTATATTCTGATTTATTCCTGTTAAAGAATAGTCACATTAGCACGATGCAGTGTGGATTTGATATAGTTTTTTCATCGTATGGAAGTAGAGCATAGGTACGACATAGTTTATTTCACATAATCTATTATGCAAAAATCAAAAGACAAAATATCAAAATCATTAGATCTACATAAAACCCCGAAACTGACATCTGATTGATGTAAAAGTATACCATATACAAAACTTTTTGGGGTTGGCCATTTATTCCATTGTGGCCAGACTCTAATTTCAACATTTACTTTCTTTATTCATATTTTTATTCTGTTTACACCTTATTTTAGATGTGAACGCTGTAGTCTCCTGTAATTGAAGGAGCATACAAAAAAGAACCTATTGTACTATTGTGAGTTCTATTGTATCTGTGTATTCTTTGTTGGAGATCCCAAATAAATAAATAGCTAGATTAACTTTAACATTTATTTATTTACTATTCACACTAACATTTGTTTTAACAGGTTCAACCCAATACAGCAATGTAGTCACAATGTCCACTGTGTGGCATAAGTCATACAGAGGACAATATGTTAAGTGTCACCCTCTGGAATTCCGCCAATGAGCATGTAAAGATATCCACTTGCAGAGAGACGCAGCCGCTATTGAGTATCTTTATTGCCCGCCCCACTGGTGCAAACTTTAACAGGTTTGTACGGGCCAGCGGGACTTGAAACAACCTATCTCTCGGCCCTTGTTGCAGCCTACTGTTTGGAACGAGCAATCCCAAAGATTCTAGTATTTGAGGATTATTCAGCATACCACGAAAAACCATGAAAACATATTTAACTAGTGCGAAATTGCGCCTTACCCCCAACTTATAGTAACCAACCATCCCTATTACAAAGAGGGTTGGATACATAAGTGGATAGAACATCATATTGCAATGTAATAAGTAAGTATAACACTACAACTTCGGTGTGTACTTTGGTGGTCACTGTACCTGTACCTAAATGAAGACGAACGTGTGTAGTACCTACAAGTTTAAAATGTATCCTCTGAGACCAGCCCAACAGCCCTTTTCACTTTACAAACTAAATTATGTTGAGTAAAATTGTTAAGGTGTCTTTCAAATATATTTTAACAAATTAAAATAGTATAACATTTATTTAACGAAAGAGCTATTTTAATAGTAAAAACACAATTCTCTTAAGTCTATTACGTGCTATTACTAAACTTGCCCCGCGTCCAAACCAAAGCGCTCGATCGAGGGAATACGATATCGTTCATATGTCACAGGCAAGGCTCGGAACCGGTTTAAAAAATACCGGTTAATACCGGTTTATTTAGGGTTTCCTCCGAACTTTTCTTAAGAACGTGAACGTTTAAAGAACTTTATTTTAACCTAAATTGCACATTGACATTTTGATTATTATATTGACACATTGACATGCCGCTCGTCTAATAAGCCGGTTGGCTTATTAGACGAGCGGCATGTCGGTAAACGCATTGGAAACTGACAACTTGTGAGGTTCCAGCGCTGCACAAAAACCAAACAAAAAACCGGTTAATATTGCTCTAAACCGTTTAATCAGAAAAAACTTGACTACTTTAAAACCGATAAAAAAAACGGTTTATACGAACAAAACCGAATGTAAAGGTTTTTGCGAAAAGTACATAAAAACGGTTTGAAAATTTAACCGGTATCCGAGCCTTGGTCACATGTTCCGGTTCACCGATCAAAATGAACACGACGGCGACGGTCGCGTCTTCGTGCGACCATTGCTTTGGCTAGGACTCAGCCTTAGCCATCTAAAACCTTGCCGCAGTAGACGCACTGATCGTCGGGAAGCCCAGACCGATTCCCGGCCACCGTAGGCGCGGACTTGCGGATGGTGAGCAATGGGTAGCTCGCCGTCCGAAAAGGACCAGTAGTGCTATTCTGTAAAAATCTCACTGTAGTAACTTAGGTGGAGTGAGCTGCCAATAGTGTCAATCTTTAGCAACTGACAGCTCACTCCACGCTCACTTCACCAAAGATAACACGGTGAGATGGTTACAGAATTGCAATACAGGTCCGGGTCGCCGGTGCGATGTTTTCCACACGCGCCTCGGAGAGATGTTGTAGCGGTTACACCGCCACATACGAACTACGCATCATAGACATGACGTCACACAAATCCTGCATCGCACAGTTAGAGTTTACCGAGCGATCAACATATATACAAGATTTTAACTTCAAACCTACGGGCAGTTGCCCGCCAGACACAACACCCGTTTGGTTAAAGGATCGTCCCTTTCCTATGGTGGATGAGTGAACTTTACACCCTGTTCCTCATACCCCTAAATTGGTGACCCCGAGTATGAACGTTAACGCAGCCTTCGTGCAATTACTTCGGCGTGACGTCATCATCATCATCACTCCCGCAAGCTTTCGTGAGGCGATTCACACAGCCAGCCAGCACCCAGGGCTTCAACAGGCATCCTGACCACCAGCATGCAGCGAACGCGCATTCCTGGTCATCACCCTCAGCCTCATCACCCCGACTCACTGGGGAATCAACGCAATCAGCCTCATCACCCCGACTCACTGGGAAATCAACGCAATCACCTCAATCACCCCGACTCACTGGGGAATCACCGCAGTCAACTCAATCACCCCGACTCACTGGGGAATCACCACAATCGCCGCAATCACCACAGAAAGTTCCGACCCACCGTGAACTATGCGGCACCCGGTTCCGCCTCACTGGAACCACAGCTGGCACTGTGTGAAGCATCGCAAGATTCAGCCCACTATCGACCTCCGGTCTCCGGGGAGTGATGTAGCGGTTACACCGCCACATACGAACTACGCATCATAGATATGACGTCACACAAATCCTGCATCGCGCAGTTAGAGTCTACCGAGCGATCGACATACATACAAGATTTCAACTTCAAACCTACGGGCAGTTGCCCGCCAGACATAACACCTGTCTGGTCGGAGGATCCTCCCTTTTCTATGGTGGATGAGTGAACTTTACACCCTGTTCCTCATACCCCTAAAATGTCAGCACAACTGACGGGGTCCGCTAGGGCCGATGCCTGCCGGGGTCGCGGGAAAGTCCGAAAGGGTTACCCTGGCCCCTGGCAACACACAAGCAACTGAAGGAACACGGGTGGGTTTTAGTCAGTAAGAGTCTGACACGCCCTCCCGCTCCGTCTAGAGCGGGAGAAGTTATTTGATAATTTCCAACCAAAAACAAAGAAGGCATCTAATACTTTCATAAATAAAAACAATTATTCGACCGACTGAACAACTAGAATTGAAAAACAAGTCACACGAGTTTCCCGCTCAATTACATTGGGTCAAGAAGGACGGCGCGCGGCCGCCATCTTGTTTCTTGTATCCATGGCAACTAGATATGGTCCATTAGGCGTGTTATTCCAGATTTATTAGCATCTAAATGTATGCCATTAGGCATTGTTTGTATTGATTACTGAACAGTAGGTACGCATAATGTTTGCAAAGGGCCTTATTAGGAACGAAATAATATGGATTGTATTGGACAAAGAAATAATTTTGCTCGAAGTGGTCCTTATTGATGGCTGGAGTGCCTGAAAATGTATTGTGCCATAAAGTGCCTCATGATATCCCTGTTTCCTCACGATGTTTTCCTTCACCGTTTTGAGAGCAGTGGTGATGAAATAATTTACTTACACAAAGTAAAGCGCCTGTCTGGGTTCGAACTTACAACCTACGGCTCGTAGGTATGTCGCGGCCGTTACCACTGGGCCACCACTGCTCTCTAGTTTTTGGTGAATCTCTCTCTAGCTAATGTTTATGATTTCCACCAATCGGCTCGCATCGCATCGGATCGGAAAGGATACGAACGGATGCGGCGACAGCCGATCGCGTCCGGTAGGATGTGGACGCATACGATCGGCTCCGTACCGTCGCGTCGCTTGCGAACGTATCCGTTTCTGCGCCTAATCAAATAGTTCCATTCATACCGTGTTGACGTGTTTTAATTTTTTTAAATGGTTGAAGTTGACTTAGTATTCTTGGCTATTGCATTAGAAGAAGAAAATAATCATTAAACACAGAAGAGGAAAAGATAAAGGATTGATGATTTATGGCAAAAACTGAAAGCCGAAAGGATCCGATCGGATACGACGACAGGCGAACGGAGACGATCGCGCGTCGCAGCATACCTACTTTCGGCTACGATCACGTGTCGCGAAAGACGCCCGCGGTCAACTGCTTGGTAATATAGACTTTAAAAACTGTGTACACGATTTAATATCGTTTAAAGATTGTAAAATCCGTTCCGTTTGGTGAAAATTATCCTTTAGTATTTAAAAACTTGGATCCGGCTATGAGCAATAGAGCATTGTTCTCGAAAATACGAGTCTTTTTTCTCAAATAAACCTACAAACGTATGAATGCACTTCATTTCTATTGTATTGTATTTACTATACGTAATTATTGCAAAGGGTACAAAACTAAATTTCATGAAGCGAATAATAGAAACGCCAAATAATGTTAGATAATGCCTTTAAAATAATGGTCCAACTATTACTCCCGAACGTGACCAATTTCAAAAGCCAGGTATTGCACGTACCTCCCTCCTGCTAGTATATAATAGAATATAGCGGCAATAAAATACTAGAGTTGACAGTTTTCTGTAGACCATTGTCTATGCTTTATTTATTACCTTACTGCATGTGCAGTAGGATATAATGCAGTGTGGTTTTAAAGAATATAATGGGCAAGGCAAAAGGGTGGCCATGAAAATGTACGATGCTTAACAATGCCAATATGAAAATGTCGGATCTGGTCATTAGTACGGACACGAAACGAATCGCAAGCGCGCCACTGACGACATCAAGAGTGATCTACCTACACCAAAAAAGGCGCGCTTCTACAGGATCGTGAAGTTTTAAGGCCAAGGCGAGGAGGACATTCAGCCTCTGGTCGCATTGAAGTCAAGACGTCGCGGAACTGTTCTCGATTCGTGGTATATATAATGTGATGCGATAGTAAATTATAATGTGATGTGAACTGCAAACTGTTTTTCTATTGCGCATTAACCGCAATAGAAAAACAGTTTGCAGTTCAAATCACATTCTAATTTACTATCAAATGAATCATACTAGCTAAATTATACACACATTGGGTGCAACGGCGTTTATTAAAATCACCAATTAACACAATGATCACAAATTACAACTAACACAATTACTGAGCACAACGAATCGAGAACAGTTCCGCGACGTCTTACTTCAATGCGGCCAGAGGCTGAATGTCCTCCTCACCTTGGCCTTAAAACATCACGACCCTGTAGAAGCGCGCCTTTTTTGGTGTAGGTAGATCACTCTTGATGTCGCCAGTGGTGCGTTTGCCATTCGTTTCGTGTCCGTACTAATGACCGGATCCGACATATATATATATAGTAGTAAAGTACACTGGTTAAGAATTTCATAGCGAATGTTGTTCAGTATGACAAGTAGAATGAACCTCTTGACGGATGCAGGTCACTAAATCACCATCTTGTATTATTTTCACAGTTTCAAGTTAATTATGTTACCTTTAATCTAAATAATAATTCATTTTTCGTCTTGTTTATTTCAAAACATTTTACCCAAATCACTTCTGTGTGCAAGTGTACTTTACTACTGGAGTTGTCAATTCGTCCACAAATAAATTGAATTTCTGTGAATCGCCTCAAGAAACAATAACATTAATTAAAATGATCGATTCGGCCGGATTTGGGCGAGTTAATTCGTCCGAGTTACCAATAAGCCAAAACTTCAATACTTAGTCAGACACGAACTAAAAGAAAAAAAAACAGTGGCACTCCGGGAGTGCCGACAGAAGTGAAAACTTGAAAAAAAAATCGGCACCGCGGTAATCACCGCGTTGATGTCTTTTACTCCACGGTGTCGGTAAATTGCGTTACAGTGTCGGAAATCAATGGTTTAGTGCCATCTCAAAAATGCCCAACGCACCTAAAAAAGATTTCGCTTCAAAAAATTACTCCAACGATTTCCAATCGAAATAAATTCAATTAAAAATCAATACGAATCCAGACAGATTTTCTAGAATAAAATGACATTTGGTGTCGACATAAATATAACCTAGTAAATAATCCAGTTACCGAGTGACTCTCACCAAGAACCACTGAATCATTATCTGCAGCAGGACATTCACTGTTGTCGTTTTGTCTCTGTAATATTAATTATTTAAAAAAGTGGTGGCACTCCGGGAGTGCCGACAGAAGTAAAAACTTGAACAAGATCGCGTCGGTGGAAGAAAAATACTTGTATAGAACATTGGTTCGTAACCTTATCTAAATAAAGAGCACAATCGGGTTTACAAAAAAAAAAAAAACTTTCGAAACCTTTAAAGTAAAAATACTTCCATAAAACAGTGATCAGTAACATAATATAAATAAAGAGCACACAGCTGTCATTTAGGTCTAGCAAGAGTTTAGTCTAGTGCACGTCTGACTCCCACGCAACGACGCAGCCGACTGAGTGAAGTGACCTTACTTTGAATTAACTTTCAACTACCTTTCTTTTCGCACCGTTGGATTTTCTAAATTCGCAGTGCATTTATTTATAGTTCGCTGTTATAAATCGGTGTACTTCGTTACATTCTCGGTATGTTTAATTTATTTGTAGTCATCATTCTCTTGCCTTTATTCTAAGGCACCATCTCCACGGATGAGAGAATTGCCGCGATAGTCACGTTGTGCTTTTAAAATTATCGCCGCGATGTTATCGCCGTGTGAGATTGATTCAAAGTTTATATTGAATTTCATGGCACGGCGAGACTATCGTCGGAAGAACTCGTGGCTAAATACTTACAGCCGCACGGGTCGATCCATCAGGTTTAGCTACGCTTGCTGGGGTTGGTCCATGGATGGAGGACCATTTCTATATACCAAGACTCTTCCGTGCCTCGAAAAGCACGTAAAGCTGTTGGTCCCGGCTGTCATTCGTGGATCTTTGACAGTCGTTACGGGTCGTCAGAAACCCGAAAGTCTGACAACCAGTCTTACCAAGGGGTATCGTATTACCTAGTTACTGGGTTGTGGAGGTCAGATAGGCAGTCGCTCCATGTAAAATACTGGTATTCAGCTGCATCCGGTTAGACTGAAAGCCGACTACAACATAGTTGGGAAAAGCCTAGGCAGATTGATTTTGGCGATCGCCGCGATTTTCTCGCGCACTGGATTTTCAACTCTTGGTGTTAAGCCGAGCGATGAGAATCCAACGCGCTGGGACGCACTCTCGTCCCAGCACGTTGAAAATACACACTGTTGGATTTTCAACTCTCGGCGCTCAGCAGAGCGTTGAAAATGCAGTGCAGCTTATTTATTTGGGGTCAGCACAGCATGTCTTCTCCATACTCCATACTTATTTATTAGTCATCATCTCAGCACTCACCCCCTTCCAAGCCAATCATCTTTCACACAGTTCATTCATCGTTTCCTTGGTCTTAGACCTCTAGCCCACACTGTAAATTTTATTCGCGCGGTTTATATTCAATGTACGGCATTGCAACGAGCGTGTATTTTAAATTGCCAATGCGTGTAGAATTGCGATAAAAATTTCGCGCGATTTTTATCGCAGTGCGGGGTTGGCCTCAAGCCGGGTTTCCTGCACGTGTTTTTTCGAAACATTACACAAAAACATCGCAACAAAGAGGCGTGGCCATACATATTTGTTTATGCAAACACGATGTTTTGTACGAAAACAAATATTTATGTGTAAGGTTTTTTTCTGTAATGTTTCGAAAAAACACGCGCAGGAGACCCAGCTTAAGAGGTACAGTGGTAACAAAACCAGTATAAAGCGGCCTCGTATTCTATTTAAACTACTACATAATAGAGGCCAGCACAAGTTTAAAGTGTTACCATCAATGTCCGGTACCTACCTAAAACATCAATTACCGCAAATCCACATTCGCCAAACAAAAAAACAGACAAACTCTCAACGAACCGCTAAGCCCCATTCACAACGCGGCAGTAGAAAGGCAAGTGAAGTGGTTTAAACAAACGCGCGCTAAAACCTCGTGGAAGGTAACCGTTGACTTTCAGGTTACGTCGGCTACAGCTGTTTGTACAAAGTTGTGAACACGTGGAACGGTTTCAAGTTTATACGTACATGAGTCATATTTTTAACGATTTTGTACTGTGATTTTAACTCACGAAGGCGGGTTGGTCTTGACTGTGAGTGTCCGATGCACGTTCACAGTTTATTTATGAACAAACTCGGGAGCACTCATGCTTGTAACTAGACGACACTAACACTAGACGACATTTTAAACGAACCTCTTTTAGTGGTATGAGGAACAGGGTGTAAAGTTCACTCAGATTTAGGAGTTTGAGGAACAGGGTGTAAAGTTCACTCATCCACCATAGAAAAGGGAGGATCCTCCGACCAGATGGGTGTTGTGTCTGGCGGGCAACTGCCCATCGGTTTGAAGTTGAAATCTTGTATGTATGTCGATCGCTCGGTAAATTCTAGCTGCGCGATGCAGGATTTGTGTGACGTCATGTCTATGATGCGTAGTTTGTATGTGGCGGTGTAACCGCTACAGTCTAAACAAAATCCTGTTATTGGATTTTCAACGCTCAGTTCATTGCCGAAGCTTGAAAATCTAACGCGTGATTTTATAGGCATTGATATTATAAGCATAGGTATTGTTAATATGTTTTGTTTCAAGCTTTGTTTATGAAAAGCAAAATATAAAATCGAATAGTTTCATCATGTGACGTTACGCAATCGGCACACGTTCGAAGCACTAATTAAAATCTATGAAAGAACATTGAAAAAGAATTAAAACCAGCAAACACTTCATGAGATTTTTTAAATAAAGTAGTTTCATTAAATTTCGGTTGACGACTTCAAATCATTAAGCCCGATTCAGAGCTTTTCGATAATGAACCGAACACGAATCAGCATAATCAGCCTGTAATGTTCCCACTGCTGGGACACAGGCCTCCTCTCGGTGAGAGGGAGTGGGTCATAATCCACCACGCGGGTTTAGTGCTGGTAGGTAAATGTCACATATTTTCGAATTTTTTGATTCTAGTACATGCCGGTTTCCTCACGATGTTTTCCTTCACCGTTTTGAGAGCAGTGGTGATAAAATAATTTACACAAAGTAAAGCACCTGTCTGGGTTTGAACCTACGACTTACAACTCGTAAGTCAGGGCAGTTACCACTGGGCCACGATGCTTTTAACCCTAGCTAGCGTTAAGCCGTTGATCCCGGCTGTCATTCATGGCTCTTTGACAGTCGTTTCGGGTTCTTTGACAGAAGCCTTACCAAGGGGTATCATATTACCCAGTTTCTGGGTTGTGGAGGTCAGATAGGCAGTCGCTCAATGTAAAATACTGATATTCAGCTACATCCAGTTAGACTGGAAGCCAACCCCAAGATAGTTGGGAAAAGGCTAGGCAGATTGTAGTACAAACCATCAAACTGCACAACCTTCTTCATGGGACAGTTGATATTTTTTCACGATTACGATGTTGGTCCGGTGGATGTGCACCTTTTAATCGGATAATAGAATTATTTTTGTTACTGGAACGTTATTTTTATAATTTATTTATATTTAAAGGGAACGTTTAAAAATTCTACTAAACTATTTCCGTTTTCAAAGAGACACAGTTCTTAATAGTTTTCGATAATTTTTCCTCATCCAAGAACAAAAGAATTTAAAGATAAACGTTAACGGATGGTTTTCATCAAAACGTAGGAATTCATCCTGTGTATAGGAAATAATATAAATAACATTTTATTTAAGAAACAATAACTGTGTATAATGTATCAAACTGTTAACAGACAAACTGTGCCGTTAAACTGGTTATGTTTATAAGAACTATGTTACTAGTTGAAAAACTTATTTATTTCCATTACCTAGAACATGACTGTACGGACAGCAATACAGCAAAAACCAATCTATGTAGTTTTTTTCTTATCGCTGGACGCAGAGAGGTTCGGTGAGGCAACACGCCGTGTTCGGGTTCGCAACAAGTCAATCGTCATCCTAAGGATGCCTCGTTAAGAGGTGAAACACGTGTCGATATACAGAGTTTTTTTACGGATCTTTAGAAATAGTTAAGCGGAACAGATATCAACGTCTACTGTATTTTATAATGGGTTTCCGTTAGGACATGCCTGAATCAATTAACTATCTTAAACTATTTTTATTTAATAATTATTAATTTAAGTATTTGCCGCCCTCTGGGGCCCCGGGCACACGCACTTGTGCTTGAACCCAGTGCCCCAGAAGGGGGCAGTCCAGCGTGTGGCTGAGCACGCTCAGGATGGGTTGGTGCTGTCACGCGTGCGAAACATCAGCGAAGCGATGCGGTCCTGCAGCACAGTGTGAAAGCCGTCAGTGTGCGTGTGCGCAAACATCGCAGACGCACTACAGCAACGTGGGAGCCCCACCAGCACCCAGAACGCGTTATTATATTTTATTCGGAGAGCGTTGATGTGCCATGAAATCTGTTACTCCAGATTTACCGCCCTGACAGGTTAGAAAGAAAAAGAAAAAAAAACTTGTTTATTCTGCACAAACAAAACGCACATTTAAAAAAAAAAACTGGACAAAACACACACAAAACAAAAGTAGCCAAAAGCCTCGTATTCAATTAGTAAAAAGGTTTGATAATATTGTTCATAGTAACTATAACACTGGTTTATTGGTTGACGTCAAGGCCACGGACCAAAGACAATATTGCATAATTAATGTTGCAACATTGGCAAATGACAACAAAAACATAACAAAAACAAAATGCCGATTGCAGAGTAAAGGCTCTTTCAATCAGGCGCGACACAAAGGCACCGCTCGTCGCGCGACGAGCGGTGTCTTTGTGTCGCGTCGCGTGTCGCGCTGGTCTGCACAAGCCTTTATAACAAATATTAATCTGTGCGTCGCATCTGTGCAAGAACATGCATGCATGCATGTGAGTTAGGTACATCTGAATGATGGCCCGCTGCGTGCAATTGACCCACAGATTGCAGGTGTAGAAACCGGTGCTTAGTAGACTCACATTTCGCCAGTAATGCTGAGTCCCACGTAATAGGGGCGACCCTTTTGCCATCGACCTGGCATAAATCCAGACTACTACAGAGAAATTCCAGATAGAAAAACCCAATAACACTTTGCCCGACCCGGGAATTGAAGCCAGGACCTCATAGGTACTCAACAGTAGCGTTCACGACCACTAGACAAACAAGGCAGTCTTCTTTTTTTGCTCACCGTATTGACATACTTCACAGCAATTATAAATACAAAAACTGGTCACTTGTGTGTCGGACCACGCACAATGAAGGGTTCCATAATTTGAAAGAATTTATCCCAAACACAAACTTAACATTGTAGTTGAAAAACATGTTCTCCCATACTTTCCCACTGCAAATGTAAGTTTGTACGCACAATTTTGAGAGATTTATCATGTTATTTTAATACCATAGACTTCTTATAGGTTTTCCTGTAATCTCTGAGTAAAGAACCATTCTCTGTATTTTTATTTATATTACGTTACGGATCAATGTTCTATGCAAGTATTTTTACTTTAAAGGTTTTGTAAACGCGATTGTGCTCTTTATTTAGATAAGGTTACGGACCAATGTTCTATAAAATTATTTTTCTTCCACCAAGGCGATCTTGTTCAAGTTTTCACTTCTGTCGGCACTCCCAAAGCGCCACTGTTTTTTTTTTCAAAATTTTAAGATCTGTAGTTTCGGAGTTAAGGGGATGGTCAATGTTCATCTATTTTCTCAAATGTCGAATTTGAGGTACGGAGCCCCTAAAAACATGGTTAGTGCCACTCTTTCTCCAGACTTTGCTTCTTTGTTTTTTTCTCGTATATTTTCGCATAAATATGTACTGAAAACCTTACCAATGTCACAAATAAATACAGTAATATATCTTCATAGAAAATGGCCGAAACGACGCGCTTCAAAATCTCATTGTACACGGCATTTACGCACGGACGCGGAAAGTTTATCTACCGACCGTATAGGTAATTATTTCAAGGTCACTGCCGAGAAATAATACTGCTACTTATTTATTCTGTGCCAAGGGGTATCGTGTTACTTAGTAACTGGGTTGTGGATGTCAGATAAGCAATCGCTCCATGTAAGATACTGGTATTCAGCTGCATCGTATTAAAATGGAAGCCGACCCCAAAACAGTTCAAAAAAGGCTAGGTAGATTGTTTGTTTCGCGTAGATACTGAACTTGAGGATGAAAAACAATAGCTATCTAGCTTCTAGAGTCTAGATCAATCTAGCGAACATATAGCCTGATTGATATAGCCGTATCAATCGTGCCTGCGAACCACTACCGGCCTGAAAAATTGGCTACTTTGTTACTGATGCTGTGTTGTATCTCCTAGTTCCGTTGTTTGTTTGTGTCTAATATAATCTAATATATGAAATCAATATGAAGCTCTGGACAGAGAGAGGTGGAAAGAGGGTAGGGAGGCCTTTGCCCAGCAGTGGGACAATAATGGCTAAGAAAAAAAAAAAAAAAAAAATGAAATCAATAGACTGCCTAGTTGGTCTAGTGGTTGCAAGCGCTACTGCTGAGCATGAGGTTCGATTCCCAGGTCGGGCAAAGTGTTATTGGGTTTTTTCATTAGGAATTTCTCAGTAGCAGCCCGGAGTCTGGATTTGTGCCCGGTTGATGGCAATAGGCTCGCCCCCTATTACATGGGACTTAGACATAATTGACAAAATGTGGATGTAATATAGGTATACCTCTGCCTAACCCTTTGGGGAATACAATCTCGATGTCATATTATGTTAAGACACAGATAAATGCCAGTGACCCTTGAGTGGTTAGCTGGCGTGTTCTGTACTGAGCTCACGCAACGCGTTGTACGTCCATCCAGTAATAGGACTCGCTCTTCAAGAAGCGCTGTCCCAAATTAGACGCATTATTAATTTATGATACATAAAACAAAAGGTATTTTAATAAAACATGAATAAAATAAAATGGTGAAGGTTTCAGAAAAATACGCTTGACTGATTTTGCGTGACTCCAGTTTTTTATCCACAAGACAGTTTTTTAGACACAACTTACAAATTAATTTCACTATGTAATACAAACATAATCTAAAATATTCCTATATTTAGTTATTAAGAAAATGCTTTGATTTAACATAATTTTTTTCCAAATCATTAACAATACTCGTTTAGACGTGATCTTCAATATAAAATCATTAAAAGTCGGTTATCGTCGCCTTAAGTAAAAATTAAGAATGTCAGATTGTCACCTATCGGTATTATGAAATAATAGGCCCCTGATCTAAGCTTAAAGACAACTTTTATCACTAAATAAAGTTTAGAACAGGCTCTGACTAGACTGAACCCCTCTCCACTGTTGTCTAACATGATAAAACCTAACCCACGGGAACAAGCAGAGACATACTTATTCCTTATCAATATCACATTATTTTTATTTATGTTCAGATTCAAATCTCGATTCTTAAATAGATTTTCTCTTTCTACCGGGAATAAAAAATATCTAGAGTACCTACGTCTTTATTATTTGTACCTTTTGATTTAGATTTCTTCTGTGTGACTGGCGAAACTAATATCCAATGCTATTCTTTATAAGATTTTGAGATGTCTGTAAGAACCTTAGGTAGGGATAGGTATCTTTGATTATTTATATGTCTAGATACAGTGTCGTGCTGCGAAAGAACTAAAACAAACATGCCAACTTTGTTATGCTGGTGTGCGTGAGAGTTACGTCTTAGCCGACGTACGCACGGACGTAATAAAATCGTGGCGATTTTTGAAGTGAAAACTTCTTTAGGCGCGTTGGGCATTTTTGAGATGGGAAAAACAATTGAACTCGCAACACTGCGGACCGTTACTGACACCTCATTTTTGTAAACGCGATTGTGCTCTTTATTTATATAAAGTTATGGATCAATGTTCTATGCAAGTATTTTTACTTGAAAGGTTTTGGAAGTATTTTTTTTTTGGAAACGCGATTGTGTTCTTTATTTAGATAAGGTTACGTACAAGTATTTTTCTTCCACCAAGGCGATCTTGTTCAAGTTTTCACTTCTGTCGGCACTCCCGGAGTGCCACTGTTTTTTTTTTCGTGCACTGGATTTTCAACGCTCTGCTTAGCGCCGAGAGTTGAAAATCCAACAGTGTGTTTTTTCAACGCGCTGGGACGAGAGTGCATCCCAGCGCATTAGATTCTCAACGCTCGGCTTAACACCGAGAGTTGAAAATTCAGTGCGCGATAATATCCCGCCGCGATTTATTACGTCAGTGCAAACGTCGGCTTACACTCGCACCACGTCATTCTGCTATTCTAGTGTGCGAGCATTTTTTTCGACGAATTCAGAGCTTTGACTATCTATTAGACATGTTTATATCTTTGGGGAGTACCTACTCTCTTACCTAGACTAGATATTGATTGAATAGTCACTTGCAAAAAGACACAAGCTTAGATGAATTCAAGAACGGTTTTCGAATACAGTATTTTTGAGATTATGAGACTATCTTCAGATTCACTCGATTATAGTTTTTTTCAATTTTGCACATAACTGCACCTTCTTAGAAAGTAATTCACAAGAACAAAAAAAAACGTAATAATCTGATTAAGCTATGAAAATCACAAAAAAACACGCCTGTTAATTAAAAGTTAAAAGTACAATCTCTTTGTCTCGCTCATGAATTTAAAATGTCCTTTATAAATTCAGAACAACGAACACCAATTCACGTGATAAATTCAACCAATTCTTACAATTTTCTCCATTTCACCCTACAACTTTAACTATTTAAAATTCCAGACGGGCGCCGAATCGAGTGAAAATATAAATAAATACCGAACATTCCAATAAGTTGCTGCTATACAAAAGTATTCCCATAAATCTTGTGCAGGAAGCATTAGTTTCTGCAAACACTACGGAATGTTGTAAACGATTCGATACATCCTGAGAGTTTTATACTGGAGAAGTTTGAATTTCGTTTTAAAATATATATATGTCGGATCCGGTCATTAGTCCGGACACGAAACGAATGGCAAGCGCGTCACTGGCGACATCAAGCGATGTCTACCCACACCAAAGGCGCGCTTCTACAGAGTCATGATGTTTTAAGGCCACGGCGAGGAGGACATTCAGCCTCTGGTCGCATTGGATTCAAGACGTCGCGGAACTGTTCTCGATTCGTGGTGCTCAGTTATTGTGTTAGTTGTAATTTGTGATCATTTTGTTAATTGATAATTTAATAAACGCCGTCGCACCCAGCGTGTGTATAATTTAGCTAGTGTGATTCATTTGATAGTAAATTATAATGTGATCTGAACTGCAAACTATTTTTCTACTGCGCATTAACCAACACTACCCACACTACGCCCACAGTAGTTAAAATATGCCTGATTATAACGAGAGTCACATATCCGTCTCCGACATTTAGTTTTCTTCAGGTATTTCAAAATTTTGATACGTTTAGTTGTTGCAACAGTTTTTTTCTTTTTAGAATTACATAACATCATGCATGTTTTCCCCGAAGGATTACATATAGGTTTGCATACAGAGTGACGATTTGGTTATCACATTAAATAGTACAGCGGTTAACACAAGTTCATAATTTGGTTCAAATTATTAAATAAACATTTAACCTAAAAAATATATGACGGCGCCAAACTTACGGAGTTGATTTTAGAACGATTATGACAGCTGTCAACTTGACTTGCATTTTTCAAACAAAATAAATAGCATAAAAATTGTCACGAAATAAGCTACCCTTGATAATATTAGTTTATGGCACATAAAGTTGTTGTTTTATTGTTACTGTTGTTTGTTATACCATCATCACCCTGCACGTCCATATGCTGAGCACCTGGGCAGCCCATGGGACAATTTTAACACTATTTATTTTGTTTGAAAAATGCAAATTTTAGTACAGAAAGACCCACTCTGTATACTATAGAGAGAGTAGTGTTCTTACAATTAATACTTAAGTGGAAGAGGGCATTACCTTACAGGCTGCCATATATTAGTTTCAGTCACAGCTTATATAAAACCACTGCTGTGATAAACAGGGTCTCATTTCTATTGTGCCAATTTTCTCTATTTCTTTTTGGTGGTTTTGGTAAAGAAAATAACAATAGGTAGGTTGTATTTTTAATTACTGAGAATGTAGGTAATGAGTTACATTTATAGCAGCTTGCATTCAAAAAGACAAAAATAAAAAATGGCTTTCAAGAGAAATATATTTATAATAAAGATGACAGAGCATCTTTTTATTAACAAGTATATAAAATAAATATTAAAATTAAAATCCGACTGCAAAAATACATAACTAAAAAGAGAAAAAACGGCCTCTTACTCACTTCAAAAGTTCAGGATTCTTTTATCATTTCTCATTCCAAATTACATTAAACAAATAACTTAGATATATTTTTGGAACCACCCCTTTATTTTAATACCCCAATCCATAGGATCGGAACATTTTTTAAATTTTTAAACATACCTTTTTGCGCAAAAAATCCGTCATTTTGATTTTTTTGATTTTATAGTTTCGTCATGTCCGTGTGTCTGTCTGTCTGTCCATCTGTCTATCCGCGGTTTAGCTCCGAGACTGTTAGTACTAGTAATTTGGCATGGGTATATTAATCATGCCGACAAAGTGGTAAAATTAAATTTTGAAAAATATTTTATTTTAGGGTACCTCCCCGTAAAGTAAAGAAAAACCATTTTTGAATTCAGAGATCCGTTTGCGAAATATTAAGCTTTAAAATGCAAATTTTTGTTAGAGTCAAGTGTCGCCCCCCCCCCTGCCAGCTAAAAATGGTTGGTTTTAGATATGTGAAATAAAATTACAGCTGTAGTTTATATAACGAATTTAAAAGAAAAACTATCACAGCTAAGTAGGCTTTACAAGTTAACGAGTAATAATCGACCAACTTAGATTTGCGGTTATAAAAACATGTTCTCCCATACATTCCGTATGAAAGAAAATTATTTTCAACTACAAAGTTAAGTTTGTTCTTGGGATAAATTCATCCCAACTACGGAACTCTGTATTGTGATTGTCTCTGTTTTTTAAATTTTAATATACCCAGTGACACTCGCGCAATAAAGACGAATCTAACGAAATATCATTCATCGAAGTCGGTTCAGTAGTTTTTTAGTTACGAGGGAACATAGAGACGGACACATACATACATAAAGTTCAAACACATAACCCGACTTTTTTGGCTTCGCTGCAGTTGGGTAAAAATGGCATTCTTTCTTAGTTATTTGCCAAATCTAATGTTATCATTATTCTTTGACAACACAATTGAATATATCAACTCATTGAATACAGCGGCCATACCCGCGTGATGGAACGATTCATACATACATATATAAACTCACGCCTTCTTCCCATGGGGGTATGCAGAAACTACAGAACGCTACCTGCTACGATCCTTACATACTCCTTTTGCCTCGTTTACGTTCATACATCTGGTCATACACGCACGCCGGTTGCGAGTACTACGCACCTGGTCTTTTTATTTATTTATTTATTAAGCAAGGTACACCAACAACATGTTTACAAGGATAGTTACAATAGGTATCACAAGTCTTGAGTACTGTGTAAATACATCACTTATAGGCATAACATTCTTATTAAAAGGTGAACAATTATTCTACAAATTATTTCTGAAGAACATCACCAATGTAGTCTGCCTAGCCTTTTCCCAACTATATTGGGGTCGGCTTCCAGTCTAACCGGATGCAGCTGAATACCAGTAATTTACATGGAGCGCCTGCCTATCTGACCTCCACAACCCAGTAACTGGGTAATACGATACCCCTTGGTAAGACTGGTTGTCAGTCTTTCGGGCTTCTCACTCGTAACGACTGTCGAAGATCAACGAATGACAGCCGAGACCAACGGCTTAACGTGCTTTCCGAGGCACGGAGGAGTCTCGGTATGTAGAAATGGTCACCCATCTACGGACCAACCCCGGCAAGCGTAGCTTAACCTGACAGATCGACCCGAGCGGCTGTTAGTACTTAGCTACGAGCTCCTCATGAAGAACATCACCAATAAGGTCAGTATAAGTCTTCCTAGGGCGTCCCTTTTCCCTTCACATCAGCCTTGTCAGCGATTCAATACGAACAAAATTCGGTGAATTTATTTGTGGTTGGAAAATACAGTTAACATGATAGGTACACATCAGCTACCAAATTGTGAACCCTCCATAAAACATGATAAAAGTAAATAAACTGTTGAAAATTGTATTAGTTCGCAACAAATTACCTTGGAGACTTTGTTGGGAAACCTGTGGCGCGTTCCCAAATGAGTTACCAAACAAACTTAGCTCCTTCATGGCGGAATCCCGTAAAATTTTACCAAGTTTTAGCTTAGGATATTGGAATCCATTCATAGGTTGAGTTCGAACAAACTTTTCTTGAATGAATAAACAGAATTTTCGTAAAAGTTTCGATTCCTAGAAATGGGGTTCTGTCGCTACATCTGTACCAATGTTTATATCAGTGATCAAGACCTCTAAACAGCTACCTTATCAGCCTTGTTTACATAGGTAGTAAAACTTTACTTACTAGGTACTGCTTAAATGATAAAAGAAACGTGAACGGTCGGGGGACCCCCGTCAGGAACGTAAGTTCTTTCTCACATAGGATTTAAACTAAAAACAAAATTTAGCCACCTTCTTGGGTTTACATTTTTGACCTCATAACGGCTTTAGCATCCTCGAAAACTATGAAAACGACACCCACGATGAAAAATTTTAAAATTTTCGGAGCCGCCATCTATTTTGACCAAATTTGCACTTTCTCTCTCTCTCTGGCATGCAGTGTACTCGGGCCGATGTGTACAATTTTATCGCACGACACTTGAATCACTTTACTCTTTTCTTTTGATTTTTTCTGCCAGCGTTCTCTCTCTCTCTTTCTTTCTCTTTGAATTAGAAGAAAACAGTCGCAAGTATTAACAATTTTTAGCGTGACGATTTCTGAAAGTTTACAAGCCTCGTTAAAGCAAGTAATTAATCATTTATTTACCAAAAACTTAGCCCAGGTAACATCAGTGTTGATTAAATTATGAGATGGGTATAGCTATTACAATGAGTTAAGACCCCTGCCCTTCAAACTAGGAAAATTCTGTATCTTGAAAGACAGTGTTCTTTACAAGGATTGACACTTTTTACAAAATATTTATAATTGCGCAATAATTCTGAGAACTGAAAAACTTCGTTCCAATAATATTTTGGATATTACGACAAATACCAAATGGTCCAACGGTAGTTTTCATAATTCATAATCAGCCTATAATGTTCCCACTGCAGGGACATAGGCTTACTCTCTGTAAGAGGAAGTGGGCGGTAATCTACTCCGCGGGCCCATTGTGGGTTGGTAGATGTCACATGTCTTCCATGAGCAGTGGTAGCCCAGTGGTAACAGTTCGAACCCAGGCAGGCGCTTTACTTTGTGTAAATAATTTCAACGCCACTGCTCTCAAAATGGTGAGAGAAAACAATGTGAGGAAACCCGCGTGTCCTAGAACAACAGTAGCTATGAAAAATAATATCAAGACAATAAATAAATTGATCATCTATTTCAAAATTCAAATAATCTGACAGAGTTTTACTGTACAACGTTCATACAACGTGATAAATAAAATCAAAATGACCACAAAAAAATACACCACGATAGCTAGTATTATAGCAGTGAAATTTCCACAATAAAACCGCAGAAACATTTATACACAAAAATGCGAACACAAATACGTCACGTCACGTCAGCGCCGGCTATCGCTGAAAACCAGCGCTGGGGCTCTGTCCCGCATGGGGTTGCGGCATTATGCCGAGCGATGGCCGTTTTGTGTGGATGTGACGCATATTTTCCTCCAATTTGTTATTTACGTCTTTCTTTGCGTCATGTATACCGCAAATAAACGTATTTTCCTTCTTTCTTTCTTTAAATAGACATTTATTTTATTCAGGAATCCAATCAAAAAACCTTCCTTCAAAGCTTACAATAAAAGAAAATAATCCCGTGCCACGAGTTCAGAGGAAGATGAATAAATTAGAATGACAGAAAGGGAAACATGTGTACAAGAGAATACACAAATATTTGAACATAATGATACTGGAATAAAGTTAGACGAATTTCTTATGACGTCACACTTATCGTCTCGTTTGTCTGATGACCTTTTTAAGTCTCTGATTTTCTGTAAGCGAATTGATATGGGTCGTAACTGTGTCATAAAGAATGTTATAAAGAATAATAACGAGAAGAATGAAATAACAATTTTGACCCGTATTGTGTGAATGTTGAGGTTTTGATCTACCAGCAGAAGAATATCAATCTCTGCCCAGATAAAACTCTATGATAGATACATACATGTAGAATGTGGGATTGTGGGGCAAGTAAAATGCTTGGAAAACATTTACAAGTGGTTTATTTTAATTTAATACCGAAACTGCTACAATGTAAAAAAAACCTCTTAAATAATTTTATTCATCTTGATGTCATAAACTCCAACCAAGAACTAACTGACATTTCCCTCCTTCCTTTCTTCATTATTTCCTCTCCTTCTCTCACTGTCGTTCCTTTTCTTTCACACGCGTTCCGTTCCATTCCTCACAGATAAACACTAAAAACACTCATCCTACATACATGATTAACAAATACACTTCTTTGATATTTTTTTTATCCCAGAACATAACATTGAAGCACTGGATCGTGGAACCTCCTTTTTATGTACCTACCTTCTCAGTCTGTAGAAGTTTGATATATTTTACCCTCCCTCCATAACCTCTTGGAGACACCTTCTTTTAGAAACCATTCCTGCGCAATAACTACCTACTTCTAGTTCCGCAAGAAACTCAGTCAACCCTTGCAAAAATACTTGTGCTTTTATGACTGTTTCTAAATTACCCTGGGCTGATAAAATTTAATTTTTTTCTTAATTTTGTGCCGTATATCTCTCCATAGACACATAGTCTCGTTGCTATCGACTAAGTTCTATTTCTGCCAGCCTAGACTACGTCGACGGCTCCCTATCGTGGTTTAAGCCAATTGTCGCCCTTATTAAAATATGTCTCCTAAATCCCTAAAAAACACTTCAATCAGCCCATCTTCCCACACTTTCGCAGAATAGGTTTATGCTGTTTTAGTACAATTTTTCAATTGTTTTAAGAGTACGTTTGGGTATTACTTGGGCTCAACTTATGGTGACCAGCAGTGCTATTCTGTAAAAATCTCACCGTGAACGCTTAGGTGAAGTGAGCTTGAAAGTGAGCTGTCAACAGTGTAAAACCCTAGTATTTGGTGGAATGACAGCTCACTTCAAGCTCACTTCACCTTAGCGTTCACGGTGAGATTTTTACAGAATAGCACTGCTGATATGTCACTAGTAGGTATTGGTGAGTTACTATTATAGTTTGACCAATACCGCTGTACCGCTGGAAGGCGCGCGGCGAAACGGGGGAGCAGTACAGGCCGCTAATTCGTCAAAGCTCTCGGCGCACGGCGTCCCGCCCGCCGCTCATTGGTCAACACTGCCTCCCGCCTCGCCGCGTATTCCTAAGGCGCGGTACAGCGGTATTGGTCAAACTATAGAAATCAGATATTTTATGTACTCGTTTTCTTGGAATTTTTTAAATTCTTGCTTTCAACCTATCGGCCGGCATTGTCACTAGTGTGTTTCCCATTAAATAGAAAATTATATATCTGTGGCATAAACCATTGTGCCAGTTTTAAAATATAAATAATATTTTGTTATTAAATCGTCTGCACTAAACTTAGGCATTGACACGTACCTACTACTAACTACTTAGCATAAAATGCCGAATGCGTTGCACCAATTTTAAAAACAGCCGCCAAAAATGTTGTCTAATGTATTGGATATTTAAGAATGATATTATAGTTTAAGAGTTTCTTAATTAAGCTCTGGTTTAGCCGACTTTAGTGCAGGCGGGAATTTTAGGCAGTTTGTAGGTATATTAAGATACAATAGACTTGGATATATTTAGTAACCTGTTCCGCTTAGCTATTTCTAAAGAGTCACAAAAAACCCTGAAAGAAACCGACACGTATTTCACTACTCACCGAGGCATCCTCAGGATGATGATTAACTTGTCGCGAACCCGAACACGGCGTGTTGCCACACCGAGTGCTGAACGCAGAGCGCGATCTGCGTTCAGCGCTCGGTGTGGCAAAATCGTCCTGAATCAATTAACTAGGTATATTAATTAAATAGAATAATAAAAGGTCAGGTGCGTAGTATTCGCAACCGGCGTGCGTGTATGACCGTAAACGAGGCAAAAGAAGTATGTAAGGATCGTAGCAGTAGATCGTAGCGTTCTGTAGTTTCTACCTACCCCTATGGGAAGAAGGTGTGAGTTTATGTATGTATGTAATAAAACGTGACCTGAAAAATGAAATATGTTACACAAACTCGTGCAAAATGACGTCAAACGTTAAATAATAGACGGCTAACGAGTATACGCTGTATTTATACCGGTTCAATCCTACTAATTAATAACACTCGGTACTTGAGCGGGTAATTATTTACCCGTTACAATGTATGGCATGTCATGCTTGCGGGTGCGTGGCGGTTTTATTCTAAACTAGATGAGTCCTGCGTTTTCACCCGCATAAGTCTGATCCCGTGGGAATATCGGGATAAAAAGTATCCCATGTCCTAATCCAGGTCATGGTCTATCCATGTGCCAAATTTTTTCCAAATCCGTTCTGCCGTTTTAGCGTGACAGCGTAACAAATAAAATATTAAATCAATAAACTCACTTTCATATTGAAAATATTAGTTAGGACAATGTTACAAATTCCCTTGTTCACAAACTAAACTAAATTTAAGTTCAGTGCATCTTTTTCTTTTTATTTTATTAAGAAAAGGACAGAAAATTAATTTTAGTTTAGTCCTGTCAAATTAATCAGCGCCTGTCACTACTCCGTACAAGTTTAGACGTGATTAAAAACTTGTCTACTAAAATTAGGTGTCAATTTACATCAAGCGCTGATTAATTTGACAGGACTAAACTAAAATGTATCTTCTGTCCTTTTCTTAATGAAATAGAAAGAAAACGATGCACCGAACTTAAATTTAGTTTAAGTTGTGAACAAGGGAATCGGCACCATTGTGTCATCTAAACTAATATTTTATAGAGAAAAGATTAGATTTATTGTATGTTTGTAAGGTATGTTTGTTTGTTACGCTTTCACACTAAAACAGCTGAACGGATTTAGATGAAATTTGGCACATGAGTAGACCATGACCTGGGATAGGACATAGGATACTTTTTATCCCGATATTCCCACGGAATCAAGACTTATGCGGGTGAAACCGCGGCGCGCGGCAAGTTTAAAATAATGTTAAATTCTAAATAATATAAATGGATATATTGGAATATTTCAAACTAAAACTGTGCTTGTTAGTTAGATTTTAGTCACGTTTGATTGATTTGTTAATCGGAGTGGATTTAATAGAGTAGTCTAGTGTGAAAAAGTAGTCTAGTCTGAATTTTGTCAATGCAGTTCCTACAAACAAAAGTATCATCAATGATATTAGCTTATTTCGATCAGCACTCTTTTCTATTCTAGCTTTCAAATAAACGTTTCTGCAGCTAAAACAGAAGAAGCATAAATGAGATGATAACCCCTGAAAGTAATGAAGGTTTCAAGGGTTACCATTAAGTTCCTGCTTTCCGAAATCCATAATATCCATTGACGTAATATCAGTAATTCTGTCCTGTGTCTGTGTGCGTTTTATCAGCGATTCTGTGTGTGAGACTCCATGTTTGATCCTTGTCCCCATAATTCGGGTCTTAGGACCAAATGGCAACTATCGGAAAATTGGATAGTTCTGACAAAAGAAACTACGTCTTATTCAGTTGTCGTTTAGGATTTTCCTGAAATTCGTAGGATGAAAGGACTATTTTCACTGGTTGCACCACAAATATAGTTTTCTTTTCATTTTAGATCAAACTGGGTTATACAATAAGGTATTCGAAGGTTTTGTGGGTGGCACATCGAAAAGCGGGTTCTAGAATTTTACAAACTAGTAAATGATGTAAGGGTTTGAGCAGCTGTGTTTTTTTTTTTTAACTAATAACAATGCTGCAAATAAATTAAAGACAACTAATTTCAAACTTTTATTTTAGCAATAATTAGGCGGCTTTTGTTCAGCTGAATCGAAGTCGAATTAGAATTATTTTATGGTGACGATACATGTTGAATGAATGATCAGCTTGAATTCATAATCTCTGATAATTTACATTCCATCGTCACTAACTTATTTATCTACTTTATCACTAAGCATTTTAAGTTGAATTTTGAGTGACCATTTGTAATATAAAAGGTCCTAAAAAAATTGGGTTTCAATGAAATTTGGACTTTGTCTTGTATCACACATTGAGTTAAAATTACTTCAGATTCTGATTTCAAATATAAATGAAACATAACAAAAGCACATACGTACGATTACATCCACAAAAACAAAACACAATCAGCGCTACCAATATTAAGCTATCCATCGGCTTTGATAAATGACGTCACGAAAAAATAAATTCCATCGCATTCATCGTCACGGCTACGATATGGCTGTGTCAATAATGTGAATCGATGTACCCGAGCTTGTTTACATTGTCCCACGTCAAATTGTGTAAACCTTCCACTCTACCATTAAATCTTGACACACGCCAACCGAAGGAACTAAGTATGACGTTAGAAATTTGACGTTTCACTGACAGCTTTCTTCACAAGCAGCACCGCCATGATGGCTCAGGGTATATTGGTCACTCTGTACAATAATGGAGAACCTTGTGTCCATGATATTAATATTTCTGTTTTTGCTTACAACTGACTACCTACGGAAAAGGTTTTCGGGTACGTAAATTGACACTTTTGGCAAGTATGGGAAATAGATTTGTGGGTCATCTTTCTGTTATAGAAATAAGCGGTGTTTTGATACTAAGTAACATCGGAAAACAATGTATAACTTTTGACAAGTTTTAAACAATATAAAGGAATGAACCGTTTTCGTTTTTGATGTCGAAAACGTGCCGAATCTCAACTGAATTTGAATAAATGAGTTTTGATTTTGCTTACAATACATTTTACAAAATCATCGTTACAATTTATGAGATATTGTGTCTTTGGGGTTGGGTTTTTTATTATCTGAAATTCTGAAAATAGACTGCTTGTTTACATGGTTAGCTAGCATAGCATTAAGTCAAAAATCAATCTGTCTAGCCTTTTCCCAACTATGTTGGGGTCGGCTTCCAGTCTAACCAGATGCAGCTAAATACCAGAATTTTACATGGAGCGACTGCCTATCTGACCTCCACAACTCAGTAACAAGATAATACAATACCCCTTGATAAGATTGGTTGTCAGACTTTCGGCTTTTGTCGACTGTCAAAGGTCCACGAATGACAGCTAATTATTTTATTTAAATAAAAGTAGCCTAAGTTACTCCTTATAACATCAGCTATTTGACAGTTAAAGTCACGTCAAAATCATTCCAGCCGTTTAGTAGATAAGCCGAAACAAACAGACAGACAGACGGAATAAAAAATTAAAAAATTGTTATAATTACCGTATAAACTTTCGTATTATTACGCATTTAGTAAAAACCTGTTATTTTGTCCTTACAAACAGACACCTCAATTTAATGTATATATATACACGGATGTATGTATACATAGATAAATAAAAATATTAGACTTTGTTTTTCCACTACCTTCAGGAAAAAGATCTCTTCTCATACAAAGGGATACGACCGTCGACCATTGATCATTTGCTCACCACTATTTATTTATGTATTTAACAGTTTATGTACACACATATAAACAAACAAGATGAAAGGAACAGAAAAATACGTACAAAGGTGATGCTTATTTCTAAAGAAATCTCTTCCAGCATACCTGCGATAGGAAAGTACCTAAATAAAAAGATGTAGACAACGTGTGTAAGAGTAGAAGAGAAAACAAAAAAAAAAAAAAAAAAAAACAATAAAAAAACACAAAAAATTAAAAACAAAATACTACATTATTATTCATTCCAGGTTTTCTCACGATGTACGATGCTTTGCTTTACCGTGTGTCAGTAGTATTTACGATTAACTAAAAACGTACCAATTAATTTTCTCTTGATAACCAGGGAACAACATTAATTTCATCGAATAAATTGTTTTTTGTTTTCATGTTAAGTTTAGGTAAGTTGCAAAATGTTTGGATATAGGAAAATCTCTACAATACTTTTTAGAAGGCTCTTGATTAATTTTAGAATAATTAAAATTCAAAAAAAAAAAACGATTTCTTTATTTTTATAAAAAAATACAGCATCTGAAATAGCTTAAACACTTGTGACACAGGTTTTTATTTATTTAAGGGCTGGCTCAAGTTTAATAACCTTATTAAAATTCTAAATCCCTCGTAAGCCATCTTATTTGTAAGCACATCTGAAAAAGAAACAGGTGGTTTAGTAATTACATCATTTCTAAGAAACCGTGCACGTTTTTCTCTCCGCCATTGACATGAATATTATTTATACAAGTTGAGTCTTAAAAGATAAAGCCACAGGTTGAAAACTAATTAGGTACACGTAATCTATATAGGAGTAGAGATTTATCGAAAGTTCTATAATTAGAGAAACTCCTTTTTAATTGGAAAGAAAAAAGGGACATTGATGAACGATCGTAAAAATGTGGGCCGAGGCAGACATACGTGAGTCCATGAATGCCTGGTTGCGGCCAAGGCTTGTATAAGACTTTTCTCAAATAATGCACGGAATTTCAAACTAAATAAATTAATTATAAATTCCTGAATCAATGACGAATAAAGATAATTAATCACGCGCCACATTAATTTGATTCTTCTTTATTTTAAACAGCTCTATGTGCAAACAAGTCGAAATTTAAATGAAATCTTTGACAAGTTACCACCTTGGTGGCAATGTGTTGAAACTTAAAGTTCGTTCCATTTTTAAATTACACGACATATGTATAAGTTTTCATAGTAATTTATTCGGCCGTTAAACACGACAGATATGGATTTTCATACAAACATTGCCGGTCAACAGCTCGCATGTATTTGACCAGTAAAGCAATTTTGCTGTCAAAATAATGCTCGAATTTACAAGCACGTTTGAGAAAAAAAATTTTTTTGTTAAACCGCCCCGATATTTTAAAAGCAAAATACCAATGCACTTTTTGCTGCAATGAATAATGCAGGCAGCTGATAAAAATGAAGTAAGTATCACAATTACATACCAGTACCAATGTACCAATAGATCATTTTTCTGAAAATAACGAGGTATTTACTGTCATAAATAAACCTTCATCTAGACACGCGATAGCGTGTCGAGCCAAGTTCCAGGCAAGACACGGCTGCAGTGTGTTATATTACACGAACCATTTGGAGCCACTTTTGACCCCTTAATAACTCAAAATCTATGTAACATTAGCACATGAAATTTGGTTTATTTATTAAAACCCCTTAGATTAACTAGAACTCCAAATTTCATAAATAAAGCTCAAACGGTTATTGAGATATTAACGTCTAAAAATCGGCATTTTTATCAACCACATAGCCATGGTCATCAAAAACCTTTAATCCACTTCCGGATGACCTATAAAGTTGAAAGGAGATTTCTCGAAAGCAGGCCCACGGTATGGTACTGTGTCAAAGCTTATTTATCAAAAATTATGTCGTATTTTTTTCAAGTTAAGTCGTTTTTTATAAACATTTCTTTCTGCTAGCATTAGAGAACCTAATTAATATTTATTTGGTTGACTAATTGTAATTTTGTACATCCGCCATTCAATCCTAACCTGAATGTTGCCAAATGACAGACTATTCCAATCAAATAATTTGTAATCGATTGAAAAATCGATTCTAACCCACATGGAGTACGTGGAGTATCCACTACACGAGTATGTTTCAAATGCTATTTATTATACTCAAATACTGTAAAATTATGATTTTACAATAACTAAAATATTATCTGATCTGAATGTACTCAAAAACTTAAAAGTGTTTCGAGACAGTAATGTTATTTTATAAACTAATCACCAGTGATCGGAGTAGGTAGATTGATTTGGGGTCAATGAACTGGCACGTATATATTAGTATGGATATGCCTCCGGGATTCCGGAATTTTGAAATTATTAAGATTTTTTTAAGGAATTTCAAATGTTGTGATGTGTAAACTAAAGAATACATCAATATGAATAAGAAATGTTTAACCCTTTTGCTGTCTTTTTAATAGTATATAGGTGATCGGACTCCAAGAAAAGGATAGGTATACTGTAAACAATATAATAATTTAATATATTTTAAATGTTTATCTATCGCATTCTATAAATTTCTAATGTAGTAGTTTAAAAATCCTTACTTTAACAATATTTGATTAAATCCCGTAAGTACCAAAATGAAATCCCGGAAAAAAGGCTTATAGGCGAGTACCTACGTAAAATCAATCTACCTACTCCGATCACTGCTAATCAGCCAATCGATTTCGTCAATCGATTACCAAAATAATTAAACCTGGTAACATTGACACCATGCATAATGTCAAACTGTCAAAAAAATATCTGTCAGATCAATGGCATTGTTGGCTGTTTGTTTAAGTTGATTTGAATTTATTTTTCCGTATTTACTTTATAGTTATATTACGTTACAATTTAATACTGTTAATTTAAATTGAAGCCAGACGAACTATTGCTTATCTTTCCATGGCCCTGGGTAAGTTTAATAAGTTCTTTAAATATTTGTTATAAACACCCGTTCACCTTTCACTATTTTAGCGTATTGTATAACCTCATTGATTTTAGCAGCCTATTAGTAGAAGGCCTATGTTCAGTCAGGGGTACGTCGCGCGTCGTCAGCTGTAAATTTCTATAGTATGATGTAATTATATTACATAAGTAAATACACTGAATTTTTTTACCTTTTTCAGGTATGACGATGACATGTGTTATTGCAAGACTTGAAATTATTGATTATATTATCTACAACTCTATCCCAAGTATTACTTGCTCATGGAAATCTAAGCATATTATGTTTTGCATGTGGCATGTCAATTGCAAGTCACAGAAGTCATCAGGTTAGTGTCTTTAAAATGGCAGAATCATTATGAGTGATATAATTACTAAACAAAAGTAAATAAAAAACAATAAGAAGTAGTTTCTTACTTTCTAGGTCATACATTTGGATAAAGTTTGTCATGCTTATTGAGAGAGGCTGCTACCAGAGATGTTTATAGGCAAGCAAGTGATGATAAAAACAGAGCCACCCTAGAGTTTAAGAGATTTACCCTTAGGTCAAATCAATAATCTGGTTAGGGCCAGAATCAAATCGTGACGTGTGAGCAGCAGGACTTGGTGTACATAATTATTGATAAGTGAGCAAAATAGGACAAATCCTTTAAGAGATCATCATTGCTTATTACTGTTTTGTGGGAAAGCGTACACCTACCACCTACTGTACCTACGCTGCTTTCATACCATGACTAAGTTATGAGAATGAAGCTGAAGCCGTTTTAAATTCTATGAGAAATAAAATGTTTTTAGTATTTATTGTTGTGTTATTTGTTAGAGTAAACCTTCCTATAGAAGCGCTGAAAATGCTGCTACCAATGAGATTATTCATCTTTAAATAAGAGAGTTGGCTAAAATAATGTTTATGCCATTAAATGTTTCATATTTAGCGCGCAAGATCATTAATTTACCTTTATAAAATTACAAGTCTGTAAATGCAACAATCGCCATTTTGATGACAGTCGAGGTCGAGGCTAAAAAACATAAAAATTGGGGATTTCGAACATCCGAACTCCACCACAAGGACAGTGACGATTACAACATTTAATTATTTGACAAATTCATCCATTGTTCAAGTTAAATAAGTAGTGGTAATGAAGTTTTTTATTATCAAAAGTCGAAGTTTCGCGCCAATCGTGCGTGTTTACATTTTAACTTTTCACAATTAACCCTCATACACATGTAGATATGATTTAAAATGTGACAAATATGATTAAAAATATTATAAGCAACTAGAAAATGCCCAGATCTTAACTTATTATACGAACACACGTTCAATAACACGTAATATTCATTACTACTACTCAATTTGTGTTAAAAATCGCCGATCATTGTTTTTTTTTTATTGTAATGATGTGCGAAAACGATAATGCCAAACGTTTTTTTTTTTTAATTTTGATTGTCTCGATTAATTTAGGTATATGTCGAATGTCTGAAATCTATACTTGAAAATTTAAATAAAATTGTTTTAAGCATTAAATACAATAAGCATTGTTTAAAATAATTATTTATACTTTTCTAGTGTAATTTTAATCGTTTTTAGGACATTCAATATAAAACGAGTCAACAGACAGGACGTGGATAGATACTTACCTTATTTATTGAATTTCGCGCCGAATTGTTTCTACATTTGAATTTAAATTCGGAACGTTGTTCAAAATTATTTTTAATTTATTGGACAATTATTAATGTGGATTTTATTTTTGATAGTTTGCTACAGAATGCCTAGTATACATTTTTTAGGTAGGCAAGAAAATTTTGTTCGGGAATGATGTTAAATTAATTCTATAAATTAGGTGGGTATTCCGCAAACACTTTTAAATGACGTCTATATTTTTTGTTAGTTGTATGAGTTTGGTAGGATTTTATTTTTGATAGTTTGCTACAGAATGCCTAGTATACATTTTTTAGGTAGGCAAGAAAATTTTGTTCGGGAATGATGTTAAATTAATTCTATAAATTAGGTGGGTATTCCGCAAACACTTTTAAATGACGTCTATATTTTTTGTTAGTTGTATGAGTTTGGTAGGATTTTATTTTTGATAGTTTGCAACAGAATGCCTAGTATACATTTTTTAGGTAGGTAAGAAAATTTTGTTCGGGAATGATGTTAAATTAATTCTATAAATTAGGTAGGTATTCCGCAAACACTTTTAAATGCCGTCTATATTTTTTGTTAGTTGTATGAGTTTGGTAGTATTTGTTTTTAATAGGATAATCTTACTCGAGTAATAGAAATTGCTTTTTTTTTGAGGTAGTTTCAAAATGAAATTTAAAAAACTGCCCAAGTGTATGTTGGACTACGTACAGTGAAGGGTTCCGTAATTGGGATGAATATTTACGCATAAACATTGCATAGTATCAATTTTATCGACTGCAAAAATAAGTTTGTGTTTCTCGAAAGAACTATAAAAAACAAAGTTAATTCTGCGGTTGTAACCGAAAATAAACTATCTCAAAAACTATTGACGTCAAAAGCAAAGTCACTTAGAAACATCTTTAACATTTTAATTATGAGATCCAACAATACACGCTTTATATGCATAGATTTTTTTCATCTCTCGGTTATATGTAGGTATGGAGAATGCCACCCCCACTATTATGTTTATCGTAATTTCACTACACCATTGTTTAACGGTGCTAAAAATACACCTTTTTATAAATTTTCATCGATAGAGAGTAAAAAGACTCCATGTAAAATGGCTGTATGACATCCGGACGCATGGACAGACGAACTTGACGAAATTAAGAGGTCCGTTTTTTTACGGATTTTGATTATCAAGTTTACAATCGGCATGCAATTGATGTCTATGAGAATTGATCTACAATATTATTATTATTTGGAATAGCCGCCATCTTAAAATCCAGAATTTCCATCTAATTCGATATCAGCACTATCTCCCGAAAATGACAGTCATGACGAAAAATTTTCAAATAGTGTTAAAAACTGCCACTTGCTCACTTCAGATGGCGCTGATCTCCAGCGTCTTATAATTTGACAGCTAACTATACATTTCTGAATTTCATGACTGAATTCAAAACACCCCGTCGAGTCAACTGATGTGTCACGTGTCAAAATCTTGGTCCTTAATGTTAGGCGGTAGTGAATTCATTTCATTCATTCTCTGATCTCGAAAAACGTTGTTACAAACGTCAGGTTGGTATGATCAAGGTAGTTTGTAGGTTGGTACTGTGCTTGAGACGTTTTTGAATTGATAGATCGTATGACTATTGTTTTAGGGACTATTGTCGTTTAATGTAGTAAATAGTTAAAAGTAACTATTTTCGATTTAAACTTACGAATAGGTAAGTCCATAATGAGGTCAAAATGTAATTCCAAGTGGCGGCTGCGAAAATTAAATAATTAAATCATACGTGCGAAGGAACTTTGTTCCTGACGGGGCTCCCCGACTGCACAAGTTTTTTAAATAATAATACTTACCGCGCCGACTCAGCGACCTGACATCATTGCGGACAATTGTAACAATTGTTACGAAAGAAATACCTACATTCTTACACAATATTGCTACGCATATTTGCAAAAAGAATTTTATAGATCACGTTTGATTGACAAATAATAATAATTTCTTTACAAAAAGTAATGATATCCCATCAAAAACATAAATGTGAAAATGGGAGCCAAGTTCAATAAATATGGTTGTCGACTTCGCCGACAAAAGAATTGAGATCTAAATGGGTGCCAAGTTCTGTAGATAATCCTGAAATTTATTTATAAGAACATGCAACTTTCTAAAATAAAATTAAAACACAAATTCTTGTTTTTTCTGCTATAACAATGTTTGCTATTTAAAAATATAACTTCTTAAATTTGAACAGTCGAATTATTTACACAAAGCACTTAGGATAAATTGAAGCTCAAGATTTGACTTGGCTAGTTTTTACATACAAGTTATCTTACAACTTTATATTTGTCTCAGTGTCGTGGTGCAAAAGAACTAAAACAAACAGGGTAACTTTTTTATGCCGGTGTGCGTTACAGCTACGTCTTACACTCGCGCCACGTCATTGTGCTGTAATTTTACTTTTCTAGTGTGCGTGTATTAAGCGCCTAACAGTTGGATGCTATTTTTTTCATCGACTTTACAGCTTTGACTGTCTACCTAGTCATATTTAATTATTATTATTTAATTTTAAGTAGGCACTCAACATCAAATAAGTCATTCATGATGTGACCTGTAAGAAATTGGTACTCTAGTCTATAAGTTTATTGGATGTATCTCATATCTTTGTATCGGTATACTCAATTGTTGGTGAGTCCAATAAATAAAATAAAATGATGATATCTTTGTTCTTTATGTTATGCGCAAGTTACTGTTTCTTATTATAACTGTTTACAGCTTTGACTGTCTGCCTAGGCATATTTATATTATGCGCAAGATACTGTGTCTTATTGTAACTGTAAGGTCAAAATATCTTCCTCCTCTAAAATTTCAGCTTGCTGGTAAAAACTAGCCAAGTCAAATCTTGAGCTTCAATTTATCCTAAGTGCTTTGTGTAAATAATTCGACTGTTCAAATTTAAGAAGTTATATTTTTAAATAGCAAACATTGTTATAGCAGAAAAAACAAGAATTTGTGTTTTAATTTTATTTTAGAAAGTTGCATGTTCTTATAAATAAATTTCAGGATTATCTACAGAACTTGGCACCCATTTAGATCTCAATTCTTTTGTCGGCGAAGTCGACAACCATATTTATTGAACTTGGCTCCCATTTTCACATTTATGTTTTTGATGGGATTCAATATTCACGATACAATTATGCTCCGAAACTTAAAATAACACAAGACATGGCAAGGCGTGCATCCTAATTCTAACTAATATTATAAAAATGCGAATGTGAGTTTGTTTGTTACGCTTTCACACTAAAACAGCTGAACGGATTTGTCACATGAGTAGACCAAACTCAAACTCAACTCAAACTCAAAGCATTTATATCAAAAAAACCAATTACAGGCACTTTTGAATTGTCAAGGGGTCGGTCAGTCAAAAAGATGAAGCTAGTTGCCCATTCCAAAGCGTAGTAGGTACCTATGGAGAAGAACGGGCAAGAAACTCCACGGACACTCTTTTAAATCAGAATATGGTTACAAAATATTGGTTATATCATTCTTGTTGAAGTTATACATGTGAGAACGATGCAGAACGTTAAAAGCGTCCGTAATACCATGACCTGAATTAGGACATAGGATACTTTTTATCCCGATATTCCTACGCAATCGAGGCTTATGCGGGTGAAACCGCGCGGCGCGGCTAGTAATAACATAACACCGAAACTAGCACAAATAAAGATTTATATAGTATAATAATAATTACCCCTCCGCCGTGTCTCTACGTTGACGTCGCAGTGGGGCTAGCGCGCTCCGAACTCTAGGTCTGCGCTTGTAGTTTACTTTCCGGAACGGGTCTAGGATGAGGAGCCAGACCAAGAGAGATTCAAAAACCCGAAGGGCAACATGTGGCTAACTTTTGGGCAGTAGCGACCTCACGGACCAGATCTCCCGGGAGAAGTCTTGTTCCTCACCTCTGGCTTGCCTTAATTGACGGGCTTGAGTGGACACTGACGAGGAACGGAGCTCCTACCTCATTCTTGCCTTAATTGGGTGGCTTGAATGGAGATTCGCAAGAGCAAACGTGCCCGGAGGAAGGAAGTATTCCAGTAAGTGCTCGTAGGGATCTTGACCATCTTCCGGGCTCTGGGATTGTTCTGAAAACCGTGGAATACCTCTCCACTCCTCAAGCACCTCAGGACATGTTGCTCCCTTGTCGCTACGACACTTTGTGCTAGCGACCGTATTCGGGGGTCCATTATTGAGTGTGCAAGTTACCCCTGCCATTTTATCCGTGTGCATATAAAACATTGATCAGGCAGGGGCCATAGTCCTTCCATAGTTCCAGGTGACCAGTCCACTTTAACCACCCAAACCCATAGTCCAATGTCTTTGTTTCCATATCTTATAATAGTCCTACACCAACCGGGGGTTGTCCTTGGCTGCACTTGCATATTGCAAACAGGGATAATCGTCGTTTGGTACCTCATTTAATTAAAACGTAAAAGCTTCTTCTCAAACAGAGAAGGCCTATCACCACGCTTTCTTAAGACGGGTTGGCGATTTCGGACTTATAATAACTACAAGTCCAGGTTTCGTCACACTGTTTTTCCTTCACCGATGTCAATGATGTCCAACATACGCTAAAACGACGATAAAATGTAGTAGGTAGCTTACATATCGTCTAGTTTTCAACAGTGTTGATTAAAATTCAGTCGATATTGACCAATCAGAGAACTGGATTACACAGACGAATGCAGTAGAATAGGGTTCCTGGTTTTACATACCACACCGTTTGGCGGTTGGATGATCACGAATATGCTTGTCGAATGAAACCCTAACTTTTGAATTTATTTGAATTCCGATTTCTATCATAGTTCTGTTATTTGAATTTTCGATTTGGGAATTCAATTTATGGTAAGTACGACTTTTCTAGGATTACGTTAACGTCTGATAAGATATTGGAACCTAGATTATTGTATTGGTATCATATGCGGCTAAAAAATAAAAAACCGGCCAAGTGCGAGTCGGACTTGCGCACCGAGGGTTCCGTACAAACCTGTAGGTATATAAGTAAAAGTTATGGTATACGCGTTCATGAGGAAAGGGGTAGTGTAGGAGGTCTTGCAGGGGTCGCACACGCGAAGGAAACACCGGCGAAGTTTTCTGGTTATATATATTATTTCAGCAGTTATAGGTTTTTACAGAAGAAAATTGGTATTTTGGATTTGTATAATAGGTACAGTTCCCACGACCAAGTCCTGAGACGAAGGTCGGGGAATGAAGTCCCTTTATCCAAAAAATATTCCTGAGGGAATTTATTTAGCTACAACTAGCAGGGATGTCTCATGTAACCTTTCCAAGCAGGACGAGATTCATGAATGCACCGTCTGGTTAGTTGTCTTGAGGAAGTTCACTGGTCCGGCGAGGGTCATTAAGTGATGGAGGATCTTAACACCGCGATTCAAAAATGCGCGTCATAGGCACAGCGCCATCTAGTAGGGAGCGGTGGAACTTCTTCGACCAACTTAATCAGTGAACTTCTGTTACTTATGAATCTAATACATGGTAATACATGGTAGGATGTGTAAATAATAAATGGTTAACTAAACGTGTGTTACAATCTCCCCCTCAGTCCTCAAAGACGTCTCGGCGTGGTGGACTGGATAGTGGGATTATTGTTTTCTCGGGCGTCCACGTCCTCGTGAAGGCTTGTTCGCAACCTTCTCCTTTCTAGGTCGTCCTCTTCTTCGAAGTGGTTGCACGGGTTCTGGAACTGTTTCAAGGCTTTCTCCTTTATATGGAGTCAAAGCGGAAACATGATAGAGGCCGATTGGGTTAGTAGGATCATTTGGGGAGGCTACTTTAAAAGAGGTGGGTCCATGTTTATTAAGGACGACGTATGGTCCATCTCTACGTGGCGCAAATTTGGCGGTTACACCTTGAGCTCCCTTGCTCACGGGGTGTAATTTAACAAGTACCAAATCGCCTGGTTGATACTGTGGATGTCCACGTCTATGCTTATCAACATATGCTTTGCGTGTCTCCTCCTTCTTTTCTTGTACTTCTCTTGCCTTGATTAAGGTCTCCGCTAGTTGTACGAGTTTTGGTGTTATTTCTGGTATTATATTTTCAGAAATTACTATGTTTCTAAAGTCAACTTCGTTGTCACATGGGGACCTTAGTTCCCTTCCGAACGTTAAGTACGCCGGGGTTTTACTTGTTGTAGAACCGGTAGTACTATTCATAGCGAAACGAATCGCCGGCAAAAGCTCTGACCATATATTATGTTTCCCCCTTTGTACCATTATAGCTAGTTGGGTCTTTAAGTCGCGATTCTTACGTTCAACGGGATTAGCTTCAGGGTGATACAACGGGGTATACTGGTGCTTTATGTTCAGACTGTACATAACTTGTTGCATTACAGCACTCACAAACTGAGTTCCATTATCACTTATTACTCGGCGCGGTATCCCATATCTTAGAAAAACTTCGTTGATCAGAGTCATTGCACAGGTTTCAGCCGTGGCGGTAACTAAAGCGAAAAGCTCCACCCAGCGGGTAGCGACATCCTCAACGATTAATATCCAAGATTTTCCATCTTCTGTTTGTGGTAGAGGTCCAAACAAATCAAAAGATACTACTTCAAATCGTTGGCACATGCTTGTAGTTTGCAGTAATCCAGCCGGTTTCTGATTACAGGGTTTATACCGTTGGCACTCCAAGCAATTTTCACGTAACTTGCAACATAGCTACGCATCCCACTCCAATAGTATCTGTTGGCTATCTTCTTGTAAGTTTTCTCAGCCCCATAGTGACCTGCTAATGGATCATCATGGTAAGCACTGAGAACGTTTGCCCACTCGTGACTAGGTACCACGAGTTGAGCATCATCAGCTTCGGAATCAGGATGTAACCTGTATAGCATACCATTGTTCATAAGGTATCCTTTGTTACTCCAGTATACAGCATCTTCTGTTCCATTAGTTTCCTCTAATGCTCCTATGATTTTCTGAATTTTGGCATCCTTCATTTGTTCTTCTCGGATTTCTTTAATACTCCTTGTGGGCATATCTACGATTATAGAACATATCTCACAGGTAGGATTATCCTCACAACACGGTGGTCTTGACAAAGCATCAGCCACGGTATTCAGTTTACCAGGTTGGTAATTAATATTAATAATGTTGAATGTTTGGAGTTGTAATGCCCATCTAGCCAAACGTCCGGTTGGCGATTTTAAATTCATTAACCATTTTAAAGCTTGGTGGTCAGTTACCACAGTCACAGGTTGACCCTCAACATATGCTCTAAATTTATTTAATGACCAGATTACGGCTAACGCTTCTCGTTCAGTAGTGGAGTAATTTTTCTCAGCGGGCGTGAGCAATCTACTCGCATATTCAACGGGATGCTCATCTTCCCTCTCCCCCTGGACCAGAACTGCCCCAAGCGCATAGCTACTGGCATCAGTTTTGAGAATGTAGGGCTTTGTTTCGTCGGCCTGCCGCAACACAGGGGCAGTAGTTAACCGGGTTTTAAGCGTGTTATAGGCCTCTTCCTGTTCAATATTCCATACCCAACGGGCTTCCTTCTTTGTTAATTTCGTAAGGGGTTGGGCTATAGCGGAGAAGTGTTCAATAAAACGTCGGTACCAAGAACACATTTGCAGAAAAGATATGAGCTGTTGAAGATTCTTGGGTGTTGGCCTTTCTAAGATAGCTTTTGTTTTGTCTGAATTTGGCTTAAGTCCTTCAGGTGTTATGATGTGACCTAAATATTTTATTGACGAGCAGAAAAATCTACATTTATCTT
Source organism: Agrochola litura (assembly GCA_949152395.1). Classification (NCBI taxonomy): domain Eukaryota; kingdom Metazoa; phylum Arthropoda; class Insecta; order Lepidoptera; family Noctuidae; genus Agrochola; species Agrochola litura. The sequence continues at coordinate 19,417,384 of OX424508.1, read as the reverse complement.
TGTTTACTGTGATGTTATATTCTCTCATTCTTTGTAGTACGTCCTTCAGGTCGGAAAGATGGCTTTCAAAGTTGCTGGAGAATAGGAGCAAGTCATCAAGATAGGCCAGCATGTTAACATGTTCTAGGGTAACTCGGAATCTATCGACAAGTCGCTGGAAGGTAGCCGGTGCATTGCGTAGACCAAATGGCATTCTTTTGAATTTGTAAAGACCGAAAGGGGTGATGAATGCTGTTTTTTCTTCGTCTTCTTTCCTGATCCTCACTTGCCAGTAACCAGATTTCAGGTCGAGCGATGTCATGTAAGGCGTTGGCTTCGCAGCGTGCAACAAGTCGTCTATTCGTGGAATAGGGTAAGTGTCGGGCACAGTGATAGCGTTTAGGCGTCGGTAATCGATACATACTCTAACCTTTCCATTAGGTTTCGGTACCATAACCACTGGCGAAGCCCAGGGTGAAGAGCAGTGCTCAATAATATCCTTCTCCATCATTTCATGTAATTCAGCTTTAAGAATATCTTTCTTTGTTTGAGATAATCTGTAGGGAGGTACAGATATTGGGATATCATTCTTTGTCACAATGCAGTGCTCCCCAAGCAAGGATGGTTTATTGTTATCAATAAAAACATCTTGGTAGTCTACTATTATTTTATTTAACATTTCCTTTTGCCTATCATCTATATCAACACTACAAAAACGATAATCACTATCAGAGTCCGTAGGATCGTTTGCACCAGGAAAGAGTTGACTTGAATGCGGGGATAATTTGACTTCCGCTTCTTTTACATTTATTTCCGCGTCATGCATCATAAATTCTGCGAAAGCAGGTAAGTACCCATCGAAGACCCTTTTTGCTTTCTTAGCAGGTGATAGCTCGAGTGGTATCAGTTTATATCCTGGGGAAATCTCGGGAAGAGCAGCAGCACTTGAGGTTGCAATAGCCGCTGAAGGCATCCCCTCTGTGGTATCTAGAGCAACACTGGCCAAGTTGCTATTTATGGGTTCAAAGGTCACAAAGTCCTCCTCATATAACTCGTAGGTCGACTCGGCATCAAGAAATTCCCAGGTAAACTGAGGAAGGTTGAGTAGCATTTTTGCGTCTTGCATAAACCCGACGCCTAGTAGTGTTCGATTGTCCCTAGAATTAGGCAAAACAATGAAGCTTGTCGGTATGATGCGGTCCTCTAACTTCACAGAAACTGTTATTTTCCGTACTCGTTGGTTTAACCCGATGCCATCTGCCAGAGTGATCTTTACTGTCTCTTCGTAAAATTTGTGTCCCTTGTTCATCAGCTGTTTGTATAGCTGGTACGATGCGATGCTGGTCTTCGCACAAGTATCGACGTATGCTGTCCCTTTAATGCCATCTACCTCAATAAATACTATTGGCCTGTTTCTTACATCCGATTGGACGTTAACCGGACAAAAGGCTAGGTTTGTTGACGGTAGTGAACGTTGTTTATTTGCGCAGCATGTTGGGCAGCTACTGCGAACTACACCGGGTGTACCACAGCCGTAACATGACACTTTGGGTGCGGATGGAGATGGAGCCTGCGTCGTTTTGGTAGAAGCTATTGTAGATTGACTCTCAGGAACGGACTCAGTTGCCTCTAATCCTTGCTGTTTCTTTTTCAGCTTCCTACACTGTTCAGTAGAATGGCCGATGAAATGACAGAACCCGCACTTCACCTTGGGTTTCGCGGTCGGTCTTGGCTTAGTTTCTTTGCGTTCGTCACCGTTATCCGGTTTATCAATCCATATTTGTTCGACGCCCCTAGCTGCTTCTAATAACTCGTCGTAACTTTTAACAGAGTTGCGCGGAATCTTGTCACGTATTCGGTGCTTCAGCTGACCGTATACCATATGAAGTTGATGGGATTCTGGTATTTCGGGTTCTGGAAGTTGAGCAAAAAGCATTCGCTTATGTGCAATGAAGGTTTCAGTGGTTGTGCGGATGTCTTGCTTTTCTGAAACGATTTCTTGGAATATGATAAAAGCAGGTTTCTTTGGGGCAAAAGCATGACGGAGACGCTCTTCGAAATCCGCCCATGTGGAGACATGATTTTTAACTCCCTGCCACCACACTGCAGCTTCACCCTTGAGGAGCAGTGGTAAACCAGTGAGCGCTTCTGCATCACTTACATTTTCTATCTGTTTGAAAACTGATACTGCCGCCAGAAAAGCTTCCGTCACTTCGGAGTCCTTGGTCCCGTCGAATTCAGCTTTGCAGGTTGTAAAAGAGCCGTGTCTTCCTGGTGAAAGCTTCGACAGCAGCACCTCGAACTGAGTATCGGACATGGTCACCGACATCTCTGCTTTCCTCCTTTCTGTAGGTGTCGTTGTTATTCGTCCGTAACGTGTGACGTACTTCGGTTTCTCTTCGTGCCCACAGTTGGTCGCCAGATTGTAGGAGGTCTTGCAGGGGTCGCACACGCGAAGGAAACACCGGCGAAGTTTTCTGGTTATATATATTATTTCAGCAGTTATAGGTTTTTACAGAAGAAAATTGGTATTTTGGATTTGTATAATAGGTACAGTTCCCACGACCAAGTCCTGAGACGAAGGTCGGGGAATGAAGTCCCTTTATCCAAAAAATATTCCTGAGGGAATTTATTTAGCTACAACTAGCAGGGATGTCTCATGTAACCTTTCCAAGCAGGACGAGATTCATGAATGCACCGTCTGGTTAGTTGTCTTGAGGAAGTTCACTGGTCCGGCGAGGGTCATTAAGTGATGGAGGATCTTAACACCGCGATTCAAAAATGCGCGTCATAGGCACAGCGCCATCTAGTAGGGAGCGGTGGAACTTCTTCGACCAACTTAATCAGTGAACTTCTGTTACTTATGAATCTAATACATGGTAATACATGGTAGGATGTGTAAATAATAAATGGTTAACTAAACGTGTGTTACAGTAGTAAGTTTAAAATTATTAAAAAAAATATTATTTTATGATGTAACTAAAATTTTATGTTTTTCGCAATTTTTCCTTTATCTGTGCTATAAGACGTTGCTTTGTACCAAATTTCAAGATTCTGAGTTCACGGGAAGTACCCTGTAGGTTTTGATTCCCTTGCGAGTGTCGAAAATTTGCAGCATAAACGGCTGTATCTCTTGATTGCGTTGGCTTAGAAGTTTGATTTTTTCACAGCTCCAAGGGACTACTTGAGTATTTGATATCGACACTGGAAATTTCAAATGTCGTAAAGGACAGGGAATACAATGTCCTTTACGACAATTGAAATTTCCGGTATCTATATGAATTCCAGCTTGATGCCTCCACGCCTTCCTGAGAAAAAGGGTCTTGACAGACAGACAGACATACGGACAACAAAGTGATCCTATAAGGGTTCCGTTTTTTCCTTTTGAGGTACGGAACCCTAAAAAACAAATCCAGTGACACTTAGCTTTTCTATTAAGTTTCAAGATGGTTCTTATTGACATTTCGATGACTTATTCCACTTTGCTATTAATGTGATCAATGTGGGTGTAGGTATCTGTTTGTTCTGCCATACCAGTAAAAGGTACAGTCTGACTATTGTCATAATGTCCCTCGGGAATCATCGGATTTCCGAATACAAACGAATGCTAATTTTCATGTTCACCAATTATTAGATTTATCGTTTGTAATAATTTGAACTCAGAACTAAGTACTTTATTGTTGTTTTGTTTTGATTTCCGTGTGAACTATATAGAGCTGTAAAATTGTTTTCGTGCTTGCAACTTTAGCAGCTTTCATCCCATTTTTAAAATAAATGATATTAAGTTTAAAGAGTTTTAACAACTCTATTACAACTCTATACTTCCAAGTCGATTAAGAGCGTCCGGTCTGCATCAAGTGCAAAGGGCAACTGATAGAAATCCGACAACTGACGAAACACGAAGTTTGCCGAGGGACATTAGGAAAATAGTTGTACTGTACCTATCTATTTTAGTACATCCATATCATTATATCAATACGTCTATCGACATGGGTTACTAACAGTAAACTTATGATAGACTGCCAAAATATACACCATATTACAATTTTATTAATCTTTCGTCTAGTGTAAGCCCAAAACTCTATAAAAGCTAATTTGCAAACTAAAATGCATTAGCTAACGGTTATGGCGGTCAAAATTTGGCAAACTCGTGAAGTTACGTAATTGACGCGGTATAATCTCTAATTTAATGAAACACTGCGGAGTCAGAATTACGGCCTGGAGTTTCGTAGAGGATGTATCTTTGGCGTTCAGACTGATTTATAGCGATGATAGTTATTGGTATTTGCGCCTAAATGACTGATTATGACATCGCTTTTTTACTGTGATTTTTATTTACAGTAAAAAATACTTAAATACAAAAAACAAGCGACTACTAAAATATAAAATACATTGTATTCAAGCGGTTGGCTGACTATTCACGAGACCAGAAGGTTGGCCTATTTTTTAAGCCCAAGAATCAGCATTGACATTAAACGTGGCAATGCTGCCAACCTTTGGGGCAGTTTTTTGATGCCCAATGATCTTTTCCCCTTTTTATAAACTTGTACATAAATATTCTATTACATTTTTCAATTTATTACCCTTAAATTCTAAATATTTTTCGCGTAGAAACCTCACACAACCGTGGCACAGTACCTATATGCTACGCGATTGCTACGCCGTAGCGGGCTGCTCTACGTGGTACATTTTTTTCCTTAGGAGCTACTTAAGTCAATATAACATAAATCTTTAAAGCATTTTATATTAATTTGCGGAACGAATAATTGGTTTTATTACAAAAAAAAATTGGGGCCCAGATCCTTTGCAAAACAATCAGTTTATTCGAAAATGGAGATTTTGTTTTCATTTTATGTTTATCACAGAATTAATATTAAATTAAATTAGATTATTTTTTTGAGAAAAGTAAATACGACAATTCTCTGTGAAAAAAATGCCAAACGCACCAGCCGTTAGATACCAAACCACGGTCTGTCCCAAATTCCACTCAGTGTACATTTCATTTGTTAAAGTGGAATTTAATTTAATTAAAATACTTTCGGCCAATTTCGAAGTCACAATAATAAATTTAATCCGTCGTCATACTAAATTTTCTTCAACTTTGGAGACCGTCGAGTGTAAACGAACCTTTACTGCGGCTCATAAAATTAAGTAAGTAGATTTAATTGAATTCTGAAATTTTTGATGAAAAAAATTAAAGTAATTTGATCACGTTATGTGAGTTTGAAGGCAATTTCCTTAAGAAACGACGTTTTTTTTTTTCATAAAATTAATATAATATTTGAGGCTTTTTGGCTGTTCCAACATGTTAGGTTGTCGTAATAACGGCTACGGGTTTGTGCCTTTTATCGAGCAATCAAATGAATATCCTTACTTATCGTGTTTCTGAGAGAGTTACCACTCTGTTATCTGTGAATAGCACTGTCTTTTCACTTGAATAAACAATGTCTATCTTGGAATGGAAACGATTAACTGTAGGACTGTAAGTACCTTCCTACTTCTTGAGTTTCATTTATTATTTTGTCTCTGTATTACGTTCTGTGAAGCTTAGGCTCTGTTTATTTGTTGAAAAATAAAAGAGTAATAAAGTATCCACTTTGACATTCATCCTTATTTCAAATACTTGAAGATTGTGTCAGGATAATTTGGGGGACAAAACGACATTAAGTACTGAACCATTTTTAATTACCAGCTAATTTAAAATGAAAGACAGTAAAGCCGAAGACCTTATATGGCTTTGGTATATAAAGCATGATCTAGGTTCGACAGAGAATATCCTTTTTACTCGAAATACATGGTTAAAATCATAACACGCTGTCAGAGGCTACGTATGTTTTCGGCCAGTCAATTTGCGAATTACATAATTCGCAGGTAACTTCCGACTGCATGCCTTTTTTTTTAAATAGAAAATACTCTTCGCATACAACAAAAGAGTTCCATGACAATATTCAACAAGTTAAACACAAGCTTAATCTCTCAAATCTTCACGTAACCCAACTTTCTAACTTAAATTTTCACCTCTTCCGCTTTTATTTGCGTAATTGGGAAAGTTTCTTGCAGGCGTTTGAGAAACTTTCGATAAAACCAATTACAAAACTGACTGCTTTTAGCTCTCAATTTGAAACAAAGTTTTCTACAAAAAATGATCCTCATAAAAATGAGGAGCTGAAAGCAAATTACAGGAAGTTTTAGACTCTGGGTGGAATGTTTGTAGGTTTCTTGGTGCGTCATCTATAAAGTGAGTTTGTTGGAAAACAATGACGCCTTTTTTTTTTTTTTGGGTTGGGAATTATCAAATAACTTCTCCTGCTCTGGATGGAGCGGGAGGGCGTGTCAGACTCTTACTGACTAAAACCCACCCGTGTTCCTTCGGTTGCCATGTTGCCGGGGGCCACGATCTCCCTATTGGTTTTCTTCGCACCCCCAGCAGGCATCGGCCTTAGCTGACCCTGCTGACATCTCTTTGCGGCGTCTCTGTGAGGGCGTCCTGAGGACTGCATGCCTTGATTTAAGAGTATGATTTATTTATTTTCCGCAATCTTGTAACCAACTTTATAGTTCACTTTTTATGCAGTCGGTTTTTTTTTTTTATTTTATTAATCGAACCTATTTTTCCAATTTTAATATTTTCAGGAAGAAATCGCCGTTTTCGATAAGGCTGGCTCATTTCATTCGTGGTAACTTATTATTGTATTTATTGAATAATAAAGTAATGATTTCTTTACATCGGAAATGTTGTTTGAAGGCCAATTCCGAGTTAAATATATCCCAGTTTGCACAATTCAGTTCATAATGACGCGAAAGTCAATAAACAAAGATATCCCGTTTCAACCAAGTCAATAACAACATTTGATTGTCTTCCGTGATTGATTGAAATGTAAACGAAATTGATACGATGATTTATTATTAGTGATTTTCAGTGTTTTTCATAAAAATCAATCTGCCCAGCCTTTTCCCAACAATGGTCGGCTTCCAGTCTAACCGGATGCAGCTGAATACCAGTATTTTACATGGAGCTACTGCCTATCTAATCTACACAACGCAGTATCTAGGTAATACGATACCCCTTGGTAAAACTGGTTGTCAAACTTTCAGGCTTCTGACAACCTGTAATGACTGTCAAAAATCCATGAATGACAGCCGGGACCAACGGCTTAACGTGCTTTCCGAGACACGGAGAAGTCTCGGTATGTAAAGATGGTCACCTATCCACGGACCAACCCCGGCAAGCGTTTGACCCGTGTGGCTATTAGTAGTTAGCCACGAGCTCCTCCGTGTTTTTCTGTGTTTTTCATAGTAGGTACACACGGCTACACTTCAAGCTATACATTTCCAGTTTATACAGTCGCATTGTATAGGATTTCCGTACAATGAGAGGTCAGCTTATACTGGAAATGTATAGGTTGATGTGTAGCCGCGTGTACTAAAATGTAATGATAATTATAGCTTTTAATTGTAATAAATTTTTCTGCTTGTGTTTTCATACCTAAGCACCCACGACATAGGAACCTTTACAAAGGGGCTAAGTACGCTTAAAAACAAAACAATGTAATTATAACTGTGCGTTTACACTGGCGAAACATTCACAACAAAACATGTTGAAATCTCTAGTTCCCGTCAAACATTGTATAGAACATTGACAGAAAGTAAAGATTTCAACATGTTTTGTTGTGAAAAACGCCACTGTAAACGCACAGTAACAGAACTAGAAGCAAACAATAATAATTAAGACACATAAATTGGATCGGCCGCCGGTAGGAATCAACAACCTCTATAACATAATTATTTTAAAATAATACAATGGCCTTTTCTTATATACAAAAGACTTGAGCATTAATTGCCATGTTCAAGGCATATTGGCGATTTCAAACATATATTCTATAATTCCAGGTTTCCTTAATTTTTTTCCAAGATAAACCTCAATTATTTTTATAGGTATAGGTAAATTGAAATAACTATTAATAACATACAATCTGTTTATTATGTTAGCAGTGATATCCTAGTGGTGTGACCGTCGGACTGCCAAGTCATAGATCTCGAGTTCGAACCCAAGGCACGCACCTCTGACTTTTCAGATTCATGTGCGGATCATATAATTATCACTTGCTTCTAAAACGGTGAAGGAAAACATCGTGAGGAAACCGGTATGTCAGAGACCAATGGGCGGCTTTAAAACTCTGACCACTCGAAAAGAAAAAGATTATTTTAGTGATTGATTGAAGCGTAAACCGCACATTATTTTAACACATTCCATTTTTATAGTAGTAAAACATATCTACTATCTTGAACAAGATGCTAATCAACTAAGATTTTCATAAAATTAACAGTAGGGACTCAATAGACCCAACGTTATGTTACTTCTTGGAAACCACATTTTTAGGGTTCCGTTGCCAAATGGCGAAACACGGAACCCTTATAGATTCGTCATGTCTGTTTGTCTGTCTGTCTGTCCATCCGTATGTCACAGCCACTTTTTTCCGAAACTATAAGAGCTGTGCTGTTGAAACTTGGTAAGTAGATGTATTCTGTGAACCGCATTAAGATTTTCACACAAAAATAGAAAAAAAAACAAATAATTTTGGGGTTAAAATTTTTTTTTGAGTTTCACTTCTAAGTATGGGGACATACCTACTTAGAACTGAAACTCAAAAAAAAAAAATTTTCATCAAACCCATACGTGTGGGGTATTTATGGATAGGTCTTTAAAAATTATATTGAGGTTTCTAATATAATTCTTTTCTAAACTGAATAGTTTGCGCGAGAGACACTTGACCAAAGTGGTAAAATGTGTCCCACTGTAACTTCTAAAATAAGAGAATGATAAAACAAAAAAAATATATGATGTACATTACCATGTAAAATTCCACCGAAAATTCGTTTGAACGAGATCTAGCAAGTAGTTTTTTTTGTTACGTCATAAATCGTAAACCGCAATTTACCTTTCATTCAATGTTACTTACTGCTACGGAACCCTTCATGGGCGAGTCCGACTCGCACTTGGCCGCTTTTTTTTAAATTATGGTATGACCTGCTCTTGAACCTATTCTCGCCTGAAGGAAAGTGATGGATGAGGTTTATGACATGACATGGTCACATCTTGGCACAAATAAATTGGATATTAAGCTTGTTTACGTCCATTGATATCAAGAAATCACCCCCAGCGTAAACGATAATATCCCAAACAGTATATAAACCAAACTTCATGTTTCTACATCCGATAATACGCAAACTCTATTGACACAACCAGAAATTCTATTTGTCAATCAACCAATCTATCATAAACAAGATTACGCTAACTGATTGATTCAAGCGTAAAGGATATTCTATTGTCTCGAACGGTATTTATAAATTAAATTCCCGCTCATATGTCTGTCCAGTGGCTTTCGTCAACGTCGTATTGTTTGTGTGAACAGTCCTAAAATATATTCAGCAGGTACGTGTGAGTTGGCCTTAACATCTATCTTAATAATAGAATATTGATAAAATATTTTTTGGAATAGAATAGTTGAATGGCTATAAGAAAGAGTACGGGAAGACCAAAGAAACAATGGATAGACGAGATGACGACTAATAGAGAAGTATAGAAGCAGAAGACTTAATAATAATAATAAAAGCCCTTTATTCATACCATTAAAAACTAATGCTATTAAAATAAAATTATTAACAAGTTGTAAATCAATCTATCTACCTAGCCTTTTCCCAACTATGTTAGGGTCGGCTTCCAGTCTAACCAGATGCAGCTGAATACCAGTATTTTACATGGAGCGACTGCCTATCTGACCTCCATAACCCAGTAACTAGGTAATACGATACCCCTTGGTAAGACTGGTTGTCAGACTTTCGAGCTTCTGACGACCCGTAACGACTGTCAAAGATCCATGAATGACAGCCGGGACCAACGGCTTAACGTGCTTTCCGAGGCACGGAGGAGTCTCGGTATGTAGAAATGGTCACCCATCCACGGACCAACCCCAGCAAGCGTGGCTTAACCTGATGGATCGACCCGTGCGGCTGTTAGTACTTAGTCGCAAGCTCCTCCATTAACAAGTTGTAAATAAAAGTTGAAAATAAAATTACAATAATTCTATTATTGACACCGGCTGTCTTAGTCTGTGTGCCTATTGGAAAAGGCCTCCTCCATTTTCTTCCATTTTTCTCTATCTATTGCTAATCGAGTCCATAATTTTCCATCTGTATTTTCCAGCTCATCAATCCAGCGTTTACTCTACCTACCTTTATTTCGTTTGCCATTAATTGGATACCAGACTGTAATTCTTTTGCTCCATTTGTCTGAGCCTCTGAGGGCATGACCAGTCCACTTCCATATAAGTTTTCCGTTTTTCCGTGTGACGTCAGTCACTGACCGTCAGTGACTGACGTCACACGGAAATTGGGATAAGGACAAGGGATGATGAATAGAATACCTAGTTGAATAGTTTATCTGTTCACTGGTTATGAATTTTGTGAATAGAATATATTTATTTTCATGCAAAATAGTAGTAAGGTACCTATGTCCATCAACTAAGCCTATCGTAGTCCACTGTTGGACAAAAGGCCTCTACTAGGCTGTGCCACAAAACCCTGTCCTCCACCTGCCGCATCCAGTTTTCCCCAGTTAAGGTCGTCGGTTTATCTAGCTGAGGGTCGTCCCACACTACGCTTGCCGATACGCAGTCTTGACTCAGACTCGTCTGCATACACACATGGCCAACCCACTGCCACTTCAGCCTTCAGCTTTACTCTGCAATCTATGCCGGTAATTCCAGTTTTTTTCCGGATAATTTGATTTCCATTACTTATTAGCCGTATATTTTTAAGAAAAAACTTTTGTTTTACATAAACTTTAGAAGTACGAAAAAAAGACTTACCCAACCAAATTTTCGGTAAGTTTATTTTATTCGTTCTTCTTGGAAGGAAAAGTTAATGAGCTGAATAATTTATTTGACATTGATACGAGTCAAAAGTCAATCGACTGGCCGGAGTCGGGGCCGTCTAGTGCAAGAGATCCGTTAGAGTAATACGCGGCCAAGTGACGTTAAGTTTTTGACATAATTATATTTTCATTTCTCTTGCTCAAAAAGTCCGTCATTGCAGCGTACCAGAGCGGGGAAAAAATTGCATATCTTGGTCTAAGGGAAAATTTAATTTTTATCTGTAACCAACGACCCTACTGTGGCGAACGACATGGATGTGGATATCCACTATAAATAATATCTTTACGTTACAAATTATAAAATCACACACTAGCTGAATATGACAAGAAGATAGGTGTGTTGTGCCCTTCTTTTATTAAAACAACCTAAAAATAAACCAGCTATCTAATTGTTAACTGTTTCATTTTGACAGTTCAACAACATTCATTGCATTATTTAGGTACGTTGCTGAGCAGATTTATTTTCGAACTTATAAAGCAATGTATTAGCAATCTGTTTCAAAACAGTTCAGATTGTGATTGGTCGTGTATTACGTAATTAGGGTACAGGACAGGCCAAGCGCCCAAAAAAATTTTTTTCAAAATGTTATTTCACTAATTACGAAACAGACTTCGTTCTACAATAAGTTTTTTATAAACATAAACAATGTAATTTGGCCCAAAGTTCTACTAAGTATACATGTACTTTATAAGGGCCAAATATGCCAACAATAAACTTAAGATTTCTTTCCTCAGCCTATCAAAATATGAATGACGTCATCAACAAGTTTATTGAGGTTCCTCGTTGGTGTTATTAAAACCACACGCTGTGAAGCAATATTAACTATGGTGGTTTGAGAAAAGAGTACTTAAAATGTTCTTTACTAAATTCTATCACGACGGCGTTTCTTTGTTTTGGATATGGAGGTCTTGCGGCTAAGTAATAACAGCCGCATGGGTCGATCTTTCAGGTTAAGTTACACTTGCCGCGGTTGGTCCGTGGATGTGATGTGATCTATCTTTACATACCGAGACTCCTCCGTGCCTCAGAAAGCACGTTAAGCGGTTGGTCCCGGCTGTCATTCAAAGATCTTTGACTGTCGTTACGGGTAATCAGAAGCCCGAAATTCTGACAACCAGGCTTATCAAGGGGTATCGTATTATCCAGTAACTGGGTTATGGAGGTCAGATAAGCAGTCGCACCATGTAAAATACTGGTATGCAGCTGCATCCGGTTAGACGGGAAGCTGACCCCAACATAGTTGGGAAAAAGCTGGGCAGATGAAAATAAAGGCAGATATAAACACGAGACATTTCAGCTTTGTCTCTGAAATGGTAACCGTGAAACTGCCCGTGATGATGTTGTTGCCTTAGATAGTTAGTTGATTCAGGAGTGACCTTGCAGAAATCCATTATAAAATACAATAGACGTGGATATATTTAGGAACCTGCGCCACTCATTACAAAAAGTTGTTGTTCACCTACAAAAAGTGACCTATGAGATGCAAAATGGTGTATTCAAGTTAGGTGGATTCGGTATTGACTAACACAATAATTAATTATGAGTATTTTATTTACAACACTCAAAAAATATATATTATTAGTGTTCATCTATACCTTTATTATTAAAGGAGAAACTGACTGACTGATTGATATATCAACGCAGAGTCCAAACTACTGGGACTAGAGACGTGAAATTTTGCACACAGCTTTCTTTTATAATGTAGGGAGGTACTATGAAGGGGTTTTTGAAAATTCCACCTTTAAGGGGGCGAAAAGGGGGGATTTCGTTTGTATGAAAAATCTTATTCCTTGAGTAATAAACTTGAAACTTGGCACAAAAAGAACTAGGCTTGCACGAATTCAAGATAGTATTCAATCATTATGTTATGCTACTAATAGGATTCAGATGAGGTCTGCGAGGCGGCGAGCCTCCTTGCCGGATTACCGCCATGGGCAAAGGTCCTCGCGCACATCTGGGAGTGGCGCAAGGAGGCGAAACGCCGGGGCTTAACTCCGATGCCGCAAGAAATCGCGGCACAGCGGACAGAGCTCCGGCGGGATCTCATGGCGTCATGGAGAGTGCGATTGTCGCAACCCAGCGCTGGGCACGCCACAATTGCGGCGATAAGACTCCTCTTTGAGGAGTGGCTTGAGAGGTGCCACGGCGTCCTCACCTTCCGCCTGACGCAAGTCCTCACCGGACACGGCTGCTTCGGGAGGTTCTTGTTCAGGATAAGGCGGAAGGAAACGCCTGGGTGTTACCATTGTGTGGATCGCCCGGAGGACACGGTGAAGCATACGGTGGAGGTCTGCCCGACTTGGGCGAAGCATCGCCGTGTCCCCGTGGAGGCGATCGGCGGCGGCGATCTCTCGCGTCCGGCCCTGGTTCAGGCTATGGTACGAAGCGAGAGGAAATGGCAGGCCGTCACCTCCTTCTGTGAAGCGGTAATGCTCGCGAAGGAGGAGGCGGAACGCGTGAGGGAGAGGCAAACTTCGCGCCCTCACGCCCCTAACCGCCGCAGGAGGAGACGCCCTGGGCGTCGGGAATCTAGAGCCGATTTCCGGCCACCGTAGGCGCTGGCTTGCGGACGGTGAGCAATGCGTAGCTTGCCGTCCGATAAGGACCAGGCCGGGTCGACGGCGCGTAGTGTTCCACGCGCGCCTCAAAGAGATGTCAGCAGAATTGACGGGGTCCACTAGGGTCAATGCCTGCCGGGGGTGCGAAGAAAACCGATAGGGAAACGTGGCCCCCGGCAACAGGGCAACCGAAGGAACACGGGTGGGTTTTAGTTAGTAAGAGTCAGACACGCCCTCCCGCTCCGCCCAGAGCGGGAGAAGTTATTTGATAATTTCCCAGACGAAAAAAAAAAAAGGATTTTACAACCTAAATTAACTAACATACGATAATTTATATCCTAGTAGTACGTTCCATGGGATAGTTTCCGACTTCCACGCGAGCTTAACCGCGGGGAAAGTTTGTGAAAATATAACAAATCAACGCCCCCAAATCAACGCCCCCTCATATTTTGTAGTAATGTGGGTGTTCATGATGATTAAATGGACACTTTTAACGTTTCACACTGTGTAGGAGTCGAAACGTGTTTTATAAAATTGCTCGAATTTTTCAAACCATTCAAGCCAACAAAAAGCTTTATTGGCAAAAGGTGATGACAGACAGTAAGCTTAAATTTAACACACACACACTTAGAGTACACCTGTGTCTGCGCGCACACTTGTACACTATAATATCTCCCGCGCCGAAGGCTAGTCTCCGTTGAGATTGGCCGCCATGGCCGAAATACGGTCTTTAAATATATTTAACACAACTAAGTTTGTAGATTACAATATTTTGGTTTGCCTTTTGACCCTCAAACTAAGCAGGGCTTGTATCTTGGGGGTCGAGAGCGATTAAACAGAAACAAATAATGTCTGTTTACAAGGCTAGTTTAGTAAAACGTATGTGTTGTGTGTGTGTCTGTGAGGGTGAAACTGTGAGAGAGGGATGTTGTTTGCTGGCACTTTCGCTTGTCGACAAACGTTAGAGAAAAGATTCGGTCTCGGTCAATGTTAGTTCCAGAAGCCATTTCTTAAGTACACTTTTTAGGGGAGCGGTTAACAAGTCTTTGATGTCCAGTAATTTGCAGACCTTGTTAAATGTGTGTAGGTGAGAGTAAGCTGGGCTCCGTCTCATTATAGTATATTCATAATCAATCAGCCAACAACATTCCCACTGCTGGGACACAGGCTTTCTCTCTGTGAGAGGGAGTGGGTCGTAATCCACCACACAGGCCAAGTGCGGATTGGTAGATGTCACATGTCTTCGAATTTTTGGTTCTAGGACATACTGGTTTCTTCACGATGTTTTCCTTCACCGTTTTGAGAGCAGTGGTGATGAAATTAAATACATAAAGTTCCTACCTGGGTTTACCTTCGGCCTCTCGTAAGTCGGGGCTGATTCCACTGTACCACCACTGCTCTCAGTCGTCAGTCAGTAATAAAGTATTTTCGTTACATTTTGCAAATGCTTGGACTGCGCCAGTCATTCCATTTTTAAATACAGTTATCTCATCATCTGTTACGACGCCTCATTGAGGTGGATAACAATTAAAATTCTATTGTGTCTCGTTAATGACAGTTGAAAGGATTATGTAAGTTGAATTCTTGTTGAATGATTACTAATAAAATGTGCAACAATGATGTACGGAAGGAACAAAAGCAAAATCATAGTGTTGGTTGGAATTGTTTTTATAATTATTTCGTCGAGCGATTTATACAATAATGGCAGAACATTACACAGTTGATTGTCTTTTTTGCACTGTGTATAATGGGCAAACAACTAAGCTAAATTATGAAATAATAAATAAAAGATTGCTTCATCCTAAATTCAAAAGATTATGTAATCTTTTGAATTTAGGATTTATTATGGAGCTTCTCCACAATTCCATACCTACAAGATTCTGCTCATACCACATTCAACAAGAAAAAAGAACAAAAGTTCTTTTTTGTCTCTTTGGTCTAAGTAGTGAGTAAAAAATTACAAAAATTACAAACCTTTAAATAATGCCTACCTACTTAAAACCGCAAACCGTATTAAAATCACCTTGAGTTTTATGAGATGCAACTTGTCACTTTCGTATAAGTCGACATTTTTCATAAAGTTTAAAGTGGAAATCTTGACGCCTCATACTTTATTATACAAGGATGAAATATTGCTCTAGAGCATATAGCTTCATAACGTGTCAAGTTTTCAGACGAATATTTTGGAACCCGTCGCAACAAAAAAATATGTTAAAATTTAGCTATAGATAGAGGTGTCATCCAAAGGGCAATGGAAAAGGCTATGCTTGGAGTTCCCCTACGTGATCGAATCAGAAATGAAGGATCCGTAGGAGAGCCAAATAACCGACATAGCCCGAAGAATCGCCAAAATTAAGTGGCAGTGGGCAGGGCACATTACTCGCAGAACAGATGACCGATGGAGCCATACGTTTCTGGAGTGGCGACCGCATAACGGAAGACGTAGCGTTGGAAGACCTCCCACAAAGTGGAGCGATGACCTTGTGAAGGCAACAGGAATTCGCTGCATGCGAGAAGCATAGAACCGGTCAAAGTGACGATGCTTGGGGGAGAAATGATGATGATGAAAGAGATGAGGTAGACTGGATTTCAAAGAAAACAAAATGTGTGCCAAAATTTTTCGAAAAAACAGGTACTGGTACAGGTGTGTAGGTACTGTTTTGTCCGAGAATCGCAGACAATTTTTTTCTTCTAATTCAATGTTTACATAACTCATCACCTGTTAAGCAGCCTTATTAAGGCGGATAACAATTAAAATTCTATTGTGTCTCGTTAATAACAGTTGAAGGGCTAATAAATTCTTGGATCTCCAATCGGTTTTTGTCAATGCAATAATGTTTATATGAATATTCACACATTTCATCATCTTCATTAGACTAATCACGGTCATGTCTGATCAAACTCCTACTTTTTTACCTCTTACTCGAAACAGCTTGAAACAAAGGTTTTTCATGAATATTTAAAACATTGTTTTGTCACAACACAAAAACAACGTAACATATTCGTATAAATCTTTCTTCATACCTACGGTAATGTCAGTTTGTTTTCTAAAATCTAGTTGCATTTGGCGTTCTGCCAACGTCCAGTCACAAAAGTGTTTGCTCCCGACATATGCAAAGGTAAGAAGCACTGACCTGCTTATTTTGTTTAGTATTTCCTTGTATTTCTGTTAGACGATTGACTGAAAATGTTATCTATATATTTTCAGTTTGACTTAGCAGTCTTCGAGGGTAAATAAATTGTTTGATATATCGAAATATACGAAATACTTTAGTCTTAAAGTATTGCTGAAGTTTCTGATGGTATACTGTAGTCAGTAACTTACTGTAGGTTAGTTATAACATTGAGTTACGAATGTCGTTTGTTCAGTTTTTTATTTTACTGACATTAAAGTAAGTAATTAAGTAAGGTTTGTTGCGAGTTTGTTGCATTTCTTCTTCCCAGCTAAAGTGCTAGGAAAAGTCGTGAAAGACATTTTGGGTAAGTGTCTTAATTTTGACGTTCATAAAGTGTTGATACTCAGCTTATTTTGAATAAAACCCATTTTTTGCGTAGTTTTTGGAAATATTATATTATAGCTCCGTCTGAGGTAGCTTGAAGATTACTATGAAAAATATATCGTAATATGTCTTGCTATAATATATAAAAGAGCTACGTCTGTGATGGGCTTAAATGAATTTTGGTTTTTTATTTTCCAAAGCGATAAATAGAAGTAGGTACTTGGAAAGTTTATATAAATTATGTCAAGATCTTCATTCTATGATCAATAAACTGTTTGGCAAACGCAGTTTTTATGCTAATATCGTTGCACCATGCAGTAAAATTTACATAGTAATGATATTATGGACTCTATTATGTAGTCTATTCAATTAACTAGTAATTTTACATGCTCGTTAATATAGGCCAAAGCCAAATTGATAACCCCCAAAGGAATTAACGGATATAATGTATTGTATAAACGAAGTCTGTTGACAGAATAGGGTCCCAAAGTGACATAGGTCTCTTTATGGCGATTAATCACGCAAAGTTCTAGCTAGGACCTAACTATAAACTTTTCTTATTAAACCCGAAATTCTGAAGTGTATTAGTTTGAGAGTTTAGTTAATTATTAAGTTCTTGTTTGAATTTGGGCATTTAAAGTTTAAGTTTTTTAGTGGACTGTCTTTTAGCTAACACTTTTCATCTTTAGAAAGAAAGAAAGCAAAATAGGTTTATTTGTCACAGATACATTAAAGATACGCGTGCATACATTAAAGACAAGAGTAATCAGAGAACAACAAAAAAGTACACTATTATCACGAGCATAAAACAAAAATGTAACAAGAAGGCTTCCACTCAGCATGATGCGCTGATTTTCAGTGGTTACCCGAAAAAGAAGTACAGAATTTAAGTCAGGTTCAGTGATTTGGCTAAAAAAAAATAAAAAAAATAAACAGTGCTTAGAATAAAAGACCAATACAACGAATTATAAGAATAAATATTATTAAATAACATAAAATAAATCACACTTTGCATCTATTGTTCACTAGACGTTTCGTTTAAATAATGACAGACAGTATTTTCAAGTGGTTGCCAACCCTCGTTACCAGACGTAGTGTTTATCCGGTCTGTTGCTAAGTGCACGTATAGAAGTCGCGGCTAAGGATGGATGGGGAAAATAAACTTAAGATTAGCTAGCTAAACTTGAGCTTATTTTCGAGGAGAGGGTAATGTTAATTGCTTTCATCTTTAGCCGGCTCAACTTAAGTGTAGCCGTAATCCCTTGGCTAAAAATGAACTAGTAAATTAAAATAGCTGAAAGGTAGGTTAGGTTAGAACTGTGACCACAAAACGGTCGGTCAGGGTCCTTTTAGGCACAAGAGAATGTAATGTTTTGGGAATGTTGTGTTTTGCGAATGTGATGATTTGCGATTATGGAGTTTGGAGTTACTCTGCGACGAAGGGGTCGCGTTCTCATGCGCTCTGCCCCCAGTCTATGCGTATAGATCGAATATTTATTAAACGTTGCGCTTAGGCTAACGTGCATTGTGCAGTTTAGCCGGCTAAAGATGAAATCATTTATCGTAAATGTATATTATGTATGTTTTTTCCGTCATTAAGATTAAGCATAGATTCCCTCATTTAGATATGTGCACATTATTAAGACTCACACTCACACAGTCTCGAATTCTAACCCAAGGCACGCACCTCTGACTTTTCGGAATCATGTGCGTATTGAATAATTATCACTTACTTCAAAAATGGTAAAGGAAAACATCGTGAGGAAACCAGCATGCCTTTTTTTTTTTTTTTTTTTTTGGGTGGGAAATTATCAAGATAACTTCTCCCGCTCTGGGTGGAGCGGGAGGGCGTGTCAGACTCTTACTGACTAAAACCCACCCGTGTTCCTTCGGTTGCCCTGTTGCCGGGGGCCGCGATGTCCCTATCGGTTTTCTTCGAACCCCCGGCAGGCATTGGCCCTAGCGGGCCCCGTCAATTCTGCTGCCATCTCTTTGAGGCGCGCGTGGAACACAACGCGCCGTCAACCCGGGCTTGGTCCTTACCGGACGGCGAGCTACCCATTGCTCACCGTCCGCAAGCCCGCGCCTACGGTGGCCAGAAATCGGCTCGCGATTCCCGCCCCGGGCGTCTCCTCCTGCGGCGGTTAGGGGCGTGAGGGCGCGAAATTTGCCTTTCCCTCACGCGTTCCGCCTCCTCCTTTGCGAGCATTACCGCTTCGCAGAAGGAGGTGACGGCCTGCCATTTCCTCTCGCTCCGTACCATGGCCTGAACCAGGGCCGGACGCGAGAGATCACCGCCGCCGATCGCCTCTACGAGGACACGGCGTTGCTCCGCCCAAGCCGGGCAGACCTCCACCGTATGCTCCACCGTGTCCTCAGGCCGATCCACACAATGGTGACACCCGGGTGTTTCCTCCCGCCTTATCCTAAACAGGAACCTCCCGAAGCAGCCGTGTCCGGTGAGGACCTGCGTCAGGCGGAAGGTGAGGACGCCGTGGCGTCTCTCAAGCCACTCCTCAAAGAGGGGTCTTATCGCCGCAATTGTGGCGTGTCCAGCGCGGGGTTGCGACAATCGCACCCTCCATGACGCCATGAGATCCCGCCGGAGCTCTGTCCGCTGTGCCGCGATTTCTTGCGGCATCGGAATTAAGCCCCGGCGTTTCGCCTCCTCGCGCCACTCCCAGATGTGCGCGAGGACCTTT
Source organism: Agrochola litura (assembly GCA_949152395.1). Taxonomy (NCBI): domain Eukaryota; kingdom Metazoa; phylum Arthropoda; class Insecta; order Lepidoptera; family Noctuidae; genus Agrochola; species Agrochola litura. The sequence continues at coordinate 19,397,711 of OX424508.1, read as the reverse complement.
GCCTCCAGATCCCATGGCGGTAATCCGGCAAGGAGGCTCGCCGCCTCGCAGGAGACCGTGCGGTATCCTCGGGCCAGCCGGATGGCCATGACCCTCTGGGACGCGTTCAACCGGCGGGCTGGCCGCAGCCTCAATGAACGCGCCCACACCGGTGCCCCGTAAAGGGCCATGGACCGCACGATCCCCGCGTAGAGCCTCCGGCAGAAGGCGTTTGGACCTCCCAGATTGGGCAGGAGCCGCTTCAAGGCAGCCCCGGCCCGGTCCAGTCTGGGAGCCAAACGTCGGAAATGCTCCACGAAGTTCCACCGGCTGTCGAGGACGAGTCCCAGATACTTCATCGTCGACTCGACGCCGATGTGAACCCCTCCCGCCAATAAAACCAGCATGCCTGAGAGATATTTCTCGACGGCATGTAAAGCCAAGTCAGAGGCCCATGAGCGGCATAAAAACTCTGACACCAGGTTAGTCAATAACCACACGAAGGCAAAGAAGAATATGCTAAAAACATTATGAATGCTACCAGCATAGACAGTACTTACAGTCAAGAAAATCTTTTAAATCTATCCACAAATTCAAATTCAAAAGTCATTTATTCAAATTAGGCTGAGAATCAGCACTTTTCGAACGTCAAAATTACATAAGATAGTCCCCCAAAAACGCCCACCCTTCACCAATACCTAGTGCTTTAGCTAGGAAGATGAAGCGGCGCAACAAACTCTCCAGCAGCACAGCTGTCTATTCAGTAAGAAAAAAAAATGATTTTATACAATAGTACTTATTTATGCAAAATAATTTGCATTACGCAACACTTATCATTAAATTAAATTAAATTATTTGCCATATGTCAGCTAGCATACGCCAACATACCAACAAAAATATCGAAATAAATACTGAAGCGAAAATAAAAACTAAACAGAATTTAATACGCAAGCTAGCAAGCTTAATATGAAAGCCTCCAGGAATAAAGGGCGTGCCAGCTATTGAAGCTGTAACTCGAACACAAGTAATCTTCACACCATCATAAGTAATCTTCAGAAATCATCGTAATCTTCTCATCATCAGTTTGGATTACAGATTCAAAGCTCTACGGCTTATTGGTGATTAGCCAGAATTTACTCGCCCGAAACGAATCGGCACAAATAATAATTATTATTTTTTCTTGCGCCGATTCGCATGTAGTTAATTTATTTGTAAGCGTCGAAAAAAGCCACCAATAAGCCGTCTCTTCTTATGCTGTGAATCTGTGATCGACCCATTACTAAAAGACATACTTTCGGTCGAATATTTCCGTATTTTTCCGCCCGACTCTTTCGGGGTAAACGGAGCGAGCTTGCAAATGACTGCCATCTTTATGCTGCGAGTCTGCGACACACTTCAAACTGCGGTCGCTTATGTAAGGGCGCGTGCACACGTACGTATTATTATTATATACGTTGCAATAGATTAAAATGGTTTACAGAAACTGCATTGAAATGTTTGTATTACATGTGGCCCGTGGAAACTTATATTTAGTTAAACAATCCACTATCTATTTGATTCTTTACGCCACCCGTTTTTAAATCCCGCGTTACGTGTGATTTACGTAACACTTGTTGTTTGTATGACGGCTTTTGTGTAAGCTTCCAAAATAAAGTAAATAACAACTCCTTCACTCGAGCAAAAGGCATTTTGCGATTACCCTTAATACATTACAAAGTGATTTCAGTATTATATAATTCAAGAAACAAATTGGATTCCAGTGTCCGTTTACTAGTACAGACCTGTGTTCTTTTTGTACCTGACATAACATAACATACATGTCGGATCCGGTCATTAGTCACGGACACGAAACGAATCGCAAGCGCGCCACTGGCGACATCAAGAGTGATCTACCTACACCAAAAAAGGCGCGCTTCTACAGAGTCGTGATGTTTTAAGGCTAAGGCGAGGCGATTCAGCCTCTGGTCGCATCAGAGTCAAGACGTCACGGAACTGTTCTCGATTCGCGGTGCTCAGTTATTGTGTTAGTTGTAATTTGTGATCATTTTGTTAATTGGTGATTTTAATAAACGCCGTCACACCCAGTGTGTGTATAATTTAGCTAGTGTGATTCATTTGACAGTAAATTATAATGTGATCTGAACTGCAAACTGTTTTTCTATTGCGCACTAACCAACACTACCCACACTACACCCACAGTAGTTAAAATATCGCTGATAATAACGAAAGTCACATACCCGTCTCCGACATACATAACATAATATACATAACATCACGCCCTATTTCCCCGAAGGGTAGGGTGGAGGTGTTACTTTAGCAGGTACACTCACATCGAGCATTCGCTAGAATGATCGTGAAAATGTTCGTAGCGATGTTTGGCTCTGTTCGTTGTTCAGTTCGAAACATTTAAAAACGGCGAATGCTCGATGTTCTGTTACAAGTGAATGCTCAAGATTATCACTAACTTTATGTACTAGAAATAAACATTACTGTAGAATAAATTCGGTAATCTCTCTTTTGTTGCGTTCCAATCGATAGAAGGAATTTTCCACCTTTTCGTTACCAAACCTCTCAAAATAGACGTTTATTTTACCAATAATAGTCAGAAACAAGTAAAGGATCTATGTAAAGGAGGTATTTGAAGGTAAATACTAAAAGAATGTCAGCTTACCACACAGATACCCTACATATGTAACCTATGAAAATACATGATAATAAAATCGTGAAGATATTTTCTTGATATAATTCGGTAGATTCTTTCAGATATTCATATTTTTCTATCAGATTTCCAGACTTTAATATACTCTTTGTATGACATTACATTATGCCCCTGTAATCCCCGAAGAGCTAGCTAGGCAGAGGTTTACCTACAGTACACCCACATTTCGCCAGTTATGTTTAAGGCGACACTAACCGACTTTTAATGATGTTATACTGAAGATCACGTCTAAACGAGTAGTGGTAATAATATGGAAAAAAAACTTTTTACAAAAAAAAACAACCGACTTCCTAAAAACAATACAACGTGAAAAATAAGTTTAATTTCGGAAGTCGATGTCTTGGGTTTTGTATTTTCGTTTTTTGCCACCGACTTCCGAAATTAAAGTTATTTTTCACTTTGTAGTGTTTTTTGGAAGTCGGTTGTTTTTTTTTTGTAAAAGTTTTATTTTTCACTTTTTAGTTGTGGTACCTACCCCACACAAATTCGAAAACCACTACCTGCTATGTAAATAACGGTGACAGGAACTTATCATATCATCCACATACTAAGTGGGAAAAAGTACGTATTATTAAAGCTAACTCAAAAATTATCAAAGCAAAGTTAATAAAATTTATATGAGACCACCTCGAGAGTATATATACCCTTTCAAACAAAAAAATAATTTTCAAAATCGGTCCACAATTTACGGAGAAATACATAAAAAAAAAAAACTATAACCTCCTCCTTAATAATTTAATCTGTGAATATTTTAGATTACGTATATAGTAAAAGTGTAATTAATTTGTAAAGTTATGTCTAACGCGGACAAAAAAACTGAGAATCACGCAAAAACTATCAACCTTCACCATTTTAAAGATAATTTAACTATTTTTCTTTTAGTATACCTGTTTTATTAAAATACCTTTTGTTTTATGTGTAATAAATTAATAAAGCGTCTAATTTGGGACAGCGCTCCATAATTGAGTTTTATTACTGACTGGACGTACGACGCGTTACGTGAGCTCAGCACAGAACACGCGAGCTAACCATTCAAGGCCACTGGCATATATCTGCGTCTTAAGTCCCATGTAATAGGGGACGAGCCTATTACCATCAACCGGGCGCAAATCCAGACTCCGGGCTGCTACTGAGTAATTGCTAATGGAAAAACTAATACTAAGTATTTCCTCCATGAAAGACGTCTATTGCGCATTTAATTTATCTGACAATGCGATAACATTTGTCAAAATATTACTTACAGTATTCGCAACATTTGCTGTTTAATAAACCAAAAATCTTGAATTAAACTTATAACATTGTGGAATGGTCAGATTGTCGTCTGTCAGTTAAATTTAAATAGGCCCCTGGCCAGTCAGCCCCGTTACTTTATTCGCTTGACACTTTTATCAAAGTAATATTAGCTTCTCTCTAATTTGTGCTAATATGAGAGAAGTTTATCCATGTTAATTTTGAGAGGAACTAACACAAACGTCTACTGCCTCATCCTGGAGTGACCTATGACTTTACCAATATGGCGGCTATCTCACCCGGATATAATCCCCTCATTTCTTATAAAGACACGCGCCGGAAGATACTGTCTTCTGAGCGGGAAGACAAACACACTCACATTAAAGAAAAATTAACCAGCTTAGTGCGTGTCGGACTACGCTCAATGAAGGGTTCCGCAGTTGGGTTGAATTTATCCCAAGAAAAAACTTTACATTTAAGTTGAAAAACATGTTCTCCCATATATTCCAACTGCAAATATAAGTTTGTACCCACAATATTGAGAGATTTTCCATGTTATTTTAAGAAGATAGACTTTTCATAGGTTTTCGTTTATAATTTTAACTATTTTATGAACTTTTTTAGGCTCATTCGTTTCGGAGATAAGGGGGATTTTTCATCTATTTAGTTAAATAACTTAAAAACAAAAAATAAACTATTCGAGACAACAACCCCTTGACAACAACCCCTTTTATTTAAAATGTCCGTGTGACATTTTAAATAAAAGGGGTACTGTTTGCAAAACTTATTTTTTTAATTTTCTAACTTGCCTCCCAAAACTGACCCCCACATTCTTAACTATTTTATTTATGTCACACGTCCGTGTTTCGGTTTCATAATACCAAATTAATCGGTACAGTAGATTCGGAGCAAATTGGCTGTGACAGACAGACACACCAGTGCTCTAAGGGTTTTGTTTTCTCATTACCTAAAAACATAAAAACACCAACACAAACTGAAAAATGATGTGCCGTCTTATATTTCGTGTGTGGATACGACCACAGTTCATTAATCAAACAAATATCTTGCCAATGATTAGTGAGTAACGTTCTCGAAAAGAGACGTATTGAATCAACCCCAGATAACGAATAGAAAAATTAAAATCAGGCAGGAATATTTCCCTAATACCTATACCTAGATATTTAGTGGCATTTTTTTGCAAGGCCGTGGAAGTATTTTCAAGTTTTTTTTAATTCCACGTTTTTGTACAAGTCTGCTCAGCATTTGAAATAAAAATAAGATACATAACATCACACCTGTAATACCGAATGTACTGTAGAGGACAGACAGACACAGACCCACGAGTGATCCTATAAGGGTTCCATTTTTTTACATTCTGACGTATGGAACCCAAAAAACAAAAAATGCTGGTCAAATATAACCTTTATTGTATTTACCCCGGCTCACACTTTCAGCATCATTGGATCTTAAATAATACGCGGACAAATAGAGGCTCATAGAGGCCTTATAGGATGTTTCTGTCGTATTATTTATGATCAGATCCTGTTTATCAGGAACTAATAACTAGTCGTCTTATAAGACAAGTAAGAAAGGGTTTTTTGTTACGTCAACTTTGTTATTTCGTCGTAAATATTTTGTGTCTGCCTCGTAGTCGTTACAAGCACTACTGCTGAGCATGAGGTCATGGGTTCGATTTCCGGGTCGAGCAAAGTGTTATCGGGATTTTCCATCCGGAATTTCTCAGTAGCAGCCCGGAGTCTGGATTTGTGCCCGGTTGATGGCAATAAGCTCGCCCCCTATTTTAATGCGACTCAAACATAACTGACGAAATGTGGGTGTACTATAGGTTCACCTCTGCCCAACCCTGAGGTTATGTGGCGTGATGTTATGTTAAGTTAATGTTATGTTATGGTATGTTATGTTATGTAAATGTTATTTATGTATTTTGTAGGTGTAATGTGTGTTTGTGTTACCAGTAAATGGGAAAATAATGTGTGAATCATTTAGGGTATATGGAGAGAAGAAGAATCTGTATTTGAATGAAAATTTTACGATGTACACACATTACGGTGCTATGAAATTGCTTTATCAAAATAAAGACCTTTTCTTTGGTTGAAAAAACAACTCTGTTCTCAGAACAAATTTTATTTATAAGGCTAATATTATCCTAGTACGAAATGCTTGATTAAATTTACATCTTAGTAGCAAAACAAATAAAATCGGCTCGCACGAAATGGAATCTAGATTTAAAATTCAATTTCACGTTTTTTTGCTACAAAGCAAAAATTTTATTCATTTGCCCATTACGAAAACTGAAACGTAAATAAAAAATAGGTCCGTTTACATATACATAAGCATTATTATCTATTAAGCTTTATTTTTTGTAAGGTATTGTGCACAAACCAATAACCTGAAATATGGTGTCATTTGCCTGCGGTATCTTACAAAATACAACAAGTTCAACACACAATAATGCTTGTCTTTCTCTTGTCGGTTATGTTTTTGCAGACGGGTTTTTTTACTTCTTTTTAAATAATTTTCTTTATTTCAAGCTTTTAGTTTATTTTTGTATTTGGAATTGACTCATTACTAGCTTTTATTTGATACCAATATTGTAGAAATTTATTTTAATAATACAGCGAAAACTTGAACAATTTAAAAAAATACTTCCAAAACCTTTAAAGTAAAAATACTTGCATAGAACATTGATCCGTAACATAATATAAATAACCAGCACAATCGCGTTCACAAAAATGAGGTGTCGGTAGCGGTGTCGTGAGTTCAATTGTTTTTTCACATCTCAAAAATGCCCAACGCGCCTAAAGAAGTTTTCACTTTTAAAAACATTCCCCTCCCACAATTAAGACTAATCTAACAACATCTCATGTTAAAATCCATCCAGCCAAAGAAAAACACATACATACTCTCGAAAAACGTTACCCTTCTTCTGGGGCAGTCTGGTAATATTAATGTCATTCTTTTGCAACATTTTGTGATATTTCTTTAATAAAATAAATATATTTAATCATCACAATACGCTTCAGCTTTAACAGTCTCAAAGCCTGAAAAGAAAGATTACCTTAGCTCAATGTATGTGAGCGAGAAATCTCTTCAAACGATGTAAAGGTAGCATTCACAGAAAAGACATACCGACAGTAAACCGTATTTTTTACGGCAAAAAATATTTCAGATTAGGAAAAATTACGGTTTATTCGCCGTGTGTAGGCACGGTCGTCAGTGTTCTATACATCACTATGGAAGCTTGTAGACAGACAGGTTTTTTCTACGGCGCGGTTTATATGCCGTACCGTAAGAAAACCGTGAACCGTGTACAAAGGGCCTAACAAAATAATACACAATGATTTTAAGTTATCAAAGCAATGTACAGTGTGCGGCCGTTATTATGACACATAGAGCGTTTGTAAAAGTTCAGCTTTGAGCATTGTCTGTCGTTCCTTTATGACAGTGTCTTTCGAGAACTCGATGAGTCATTTATAATATATGTAAGCCCGGGTAATGTATGTCACGTGTATAGGCAGTTGTTAAAACTATGGTTTCCAAGAAGAGCAGTGGCCGCACGTAACGTCAACAGTGACAGCTGTCACGAAAATTATGACAGTGGCAAAGATTTAAATCGTTAGATTTGCGCTACCTCGCGTTTCTGTTACGTTTTGATACCTCTGATACACAATAATGCAGTGACTAGACTTGATTGCCATGGAAACGCTAGTTAATAATGTGTGAGCTCACTTTTCTCAGTATGGACACTTTCGCGTGACTTAGTACGGTGCGGGCAAATCTAGCAATTTAAATCTTTGTGCAGCGAGATTTGACTTTACGATATCAAAAACACTCTCTAGAAAAACACACCAACTTACTTTCTTAAATAACGTTTTAGTGACGTCATTCACCGGTAAATTGCGAACACTGTGGCGGCCACCGCTTTTCTAGAAGCTTTAGCGAAAAAACAAAAGCTAAGCGAGGAATGACAATTATTATTTAAATCTTTTCGACCCACCAACCTGCACTTGGCACAGTGGATTATGGCCGACTCCCTCTTACAGAGAGAAGGCCTGTGTTCAGCAGTGGGAATGTTATAGGTTAACTTTGCTGTGATGATACGTATGTCGCAATATTTGCCAGTAGGAAGGTGCTATAAACACGAGTGTACAAAAATTCTGTTTCAGGAGTATTCAAATTCCTGGCACGTTCGCAGAACCTGGCACCTGGTTCGCGGAACCTCCGTAGTGGATTCGGCAAAGCTTTTTTAAAAGGCATACAGAACCGGTGCAATTCGTGACAATACTGTTACAACCTTTTTGGTGATTGACATAACATTAATCTTAACATGGTTTTGGAGTATTTTAACCTCTCGAATGCCGTAATTACAGAAACAATTAAAAAACCATTGTGTCTCGTGTAGATTAAAGGTTAAAGAACGAATTAATTTCAATCTCGCTATAACGTTGTAGTTATGGTATCTAAATTATTATTTTGAATTTCTGTCGTATAATTTCTTCAATACATCTTTATTAGCCGTCAGTTCTAAAGTCACCCCCTTTCTACTTTACCATATCATATTTCACACAATACATCCATCGTTGCTTTGGTCTGCCCCCATTTATAAAGATGATTATACTCAATACAACCACATTCATACTAGCTAAGTTATAACAGCTGCACGATTCAATCTATGAGGTTAAGCTACGCTTGCCGGGGTTGGTCCGTGGATGGGTGACTATTCTAACATACCAAGACCCCTCCGTGCCTCGGAAAGCACGTTAAGCCGTTGGTCCTGGCTGTTATTCGTGGATCTTTGTCAGTCGTTACGGGTCGTCAGAAGCCCGAAAGTCTGACAACCTGTCTTAACCAAAGGGGTATCGTATTACCAAGTAACTGGGTTGTGGACGACAGATAGGCAGTCACTCCATGTAAAATACTGGTATTCCACTGCATCTGGTTAGACCACAAGCCGAACCCAATATAGTTGGCGCGAGCTAAGATATCCAACTGGAATTTGGCCGCAAACATCCTAAAATCCACCATTCTCAGGAATGAATCTGTGCCTAGCTGTCGAGCTGACAACACAAACATACATAGGTGAAGACTAGAATGTACAAAACCCTTTGAGTTAGTGTAGTGTAGAAATAATAGTGACAATGTCACACATAAAACACATGAACAAAGTGTTTTTGAAGTGAAAACTTCTTTAGGCGCGTTGGGCATTTTTGAGATGGGACTAAACCATTAAATTCGCGACACTGTAACACAATTTACCGACACCGTGGAGTAAAAGACATCAACGCGTTGATAACTGCGGTGCGTGGAGTAAAAGACATCAACGCATTGATTACCGCGGTACCGATTTTTTTTTCAAGTTTTTTTTATTATTATATCAGATTATAATAAAGTGGAACGGACTTGTGCAAAGTGAAAAAACACTTCTAAGTTTTAAAATAATTATCACGTAAAAATAAAGTAAGATTAAAATTGCTTATTTGTCTTATAGGCTAGATTGTAATTGATTATTAAGAACCTGTTTCTTTCTAATAAAGCATTAAAAAAGCTCCACACTCCGGAATTAATCTGTACCTGGCTGTGGGCTGAGGATACCTACAGAGAAGTGCCACTTAATCTTAATTAGAACGCTAGGGTTCTCTTTTTCTGTCATAAACTTGGTTCTCTGAGAAACACTGTGGTTTAGTAATAGAATAAGTAGATCTGCAAGGCAGGTACCGAGACTGACTGCCCAAGGGTTATACGTATTATGCAGGCTATTTCAATCCTTAATGCTGCTTCACTAATAAATATTAATAAAACAAATCCAGAAACTTTACTTGCAGAAACCGATACGTGTGGGTGGTGATATAATGGTTCAATTGGCGTGGGTGCGTCTTTCCGTTCTATACAAGGCCAGAACGCAGCCATAGGAAACTGCTCGCGTATAGATTGGAAATCATTTTTTTACTAAGGTCTTCCAATCTGTACAAGACTAGTACGCAAATACTCGCGTATACTTCGTAGTGACCTTATTAACTACCTCATTCCATAGTATACAGTGCCAGTACGCATACGGATTAATCGAGTTTAGATTGCGAGAAATTGTGAACTGGTAACCAACTTGTTTGCGATGTAATGCACCTTGCGCTAATATTAAATAGCCTGCCTGGCTGCGAGCAACTTGGAAGTAGCGCTCGCCGGCCGCTGCCGCGGCACCGCTCGCTTCGCTCGCTCGGCTCGCGCGCGGTTTGTCACAGTTCTAACCTAATCTAACCTAACCAAAGCCATTTCACCCAGTTCACACTTTTGTTCTTTTCTTTTTTTTAAAGACTTTATCTATAAAACTCTTATCAGGCGTAAGTGATGTAGTATAGTTTGGAACCAGGACACGCTCGTCCACGCTACAAACTATACACCAGCAATACGCAAAATTTGTGCAAACTCAAACTTAAACTCAAAGCATTTATTTCAATTAAACCATTTACAGGCATTTTTGAATTGTCAAAGAATCGGTCAGTTAGTCAGAAAGTTGAAGCTAGTTGCCCATTCCAAAACGTAGATCTCTATGGAGAAGAACGGGCAAGAAACTCCAAGGCCACTCTTTTAAATATATATATTATAAAATTCTGGGTACATTATTCTTGTTGCTTCTATATGTGAGAACAATGTACAAAAAATAATCAAAGCAGTTGAAAATATCTGATTAATATGCATACATTGTAATCACAGATTTCAAAATAGCATTACAATGTATACGCGAGCAGTTTCCTATGACTGCGTTCTGGCCTTGTATAGATTGGAAATACGCGGCGTGGGTGCTGTGGTCGAGGCTATACATAATTATATGTAAGGGCAAACATTGTCATTTCCATTCAAGAATTTATCTAAGCGCAAGCCCTGTTCACTTCACACACACTTCTGGATCTTATGACTGAGTCAGTGAGCGGAGTTTTGGACCAAACATATTTGAATTTTTTTGCCATCGATAGAGTGTTGGTCCACCGCAGCCGTCACCAGAACGTGACTATTCAAACTAAACGTGACATCCCGGTGACGGCGATTGTCCACCGCTACCAAACTCGACGGTTCAGTATGTTTTGATAGACAAAACAAAAGCCGAGTGAACAGCGCCGGTACAACGGCAGTATGTGGACAAGAACAAACGTGTTTGTATTGCGGCACATCGGCCCGTCATAATCTTAGGCCCAGTCAAAACTCAAAAAACTCAAAACTCAAAGCATTTATTTCAATTAAACCATTTACAGGCACTTTTGAATTGTCAAGGAATCGGTCAGTCAGAAATAGGTATGAAGCTAGTTGCCCATTCCAAAGCGTAGTAGGTACGGAGCGTACCTATGGAGAAGAACGGGCAAGAAACTCCACGGACACTCTTTTAAATAAAAAATTGTTACAAAATATTGGTTACATCATTCATGTTGAAATTATACATGTGAGAACAATGTAGAAAGACGTGCACGTTAGAAGCGTCCGTAATAAAAAGATAAAACAAAGAACAATTCAAAAAATTAAAATAAAAATAAGCCCTGGCAGCTAAGAGATGACCAGTCCCAACTGACGGCGCCCGTTCACGAACATGACGCATGGATTAGCACCATTCAGCTCAACCATTTTGAAGGGAGCTAAATGATCCAACACACGCGCCACCATCAGCGAAACAGTTCTAGCGGATACGCCGAACTAGTTGAAACTTTGGCGGCTGAAATGACGGCGCTCGGGTGACGGACGTGCAGTGGACACGCGGCCATAGTTAATGTATGTATTGCTAATTCGGTGCCATCATCTCGGTAACGGACAGTAACGGTGGACAAACACCCAAAGAAGAATATTTTTTCGTCTTGTCTCGTGGCACGAACTACATTCTGGGAAAAATTCATGCCATGGTAAATATATTTGCCAGTCAGTAACATCGGAGTAACGCTAATCTAACCACTTTGAAAACAAAATCCCGTGCACACGACCCTTTTATTTCGTAGGTAAGCGATACTATAGCGACCGAGCGCTGCAAGCAAGAATAGTCCTTACAGTGTACGGATATGCGTTTCTTCGATAGTGCCTACTCTTGTTGACTACCCAAAATACGCTGGGTATACATTTAAGTATTACTACATGTAAAGGCTTTTCTCCCCATACAATTGTTACAGTATTTGGTTTCTAGACATTTTTAATGATCCAGACATAATTACAAATTCAAATGTTTGTTACCATTCTCAACTACCAACAATAAAACCATTTACGAAACTAGTAGAACAATTTTCAAGCCGCAATCCTACAAGTTTCAAGACCATCGTTTTCCTAATTGCTCATACATTTGTCTCGGTAGAATCTAAACGTTCTAACAGAACTCCAGAACATTTACTGCTAAGCCAAACGGATTTACCAAGCGTATTGGAGGTGTAGTCGCCAGTAATAGTACTTACGAGATTAAGCGTCGGGTAATGGAGTACCTACTATCGGTTATCGGCTAAGTATTATTGGAATGCTGTTGCGATTTGCGACGTAGTTTTTTATTTTGTCTGTAGATAAGTAAGTTATAGTGGTCGTGTTGCTTCTAGAATGAATACACTACTCTTGATTATTGGAAGTGTAATTTGCGGCATCAGATTATCCACTCTTTTTCTTTCTCTTTTCTGATTGGTATCGTAAAAGGTGACTAAGGTGCTATCTCCACGGGTGAGAAAATGGCGGCGTGCCATCAAATTCAATAGAAACTTTATGGATCAATCTCCACACGGCGATATCAACGCGGCGATAATTTGAAGGCACAGCGTTGCCGCGATTCACATTAATCTTCAACTTTACCATAATATATTTATTTCAAATTTAATGCTGCAGTATTTCCAATATACCGGAGGATTATAATAATAATTGTCCATAGTTCTAGGTTACCAATCCGTTATAGCCACCCAAATCCATAGCCCAATATGTTTTGTTTCCATGTTCTGCAATAGTCCTACACCAACCGGGGGTTGTCCTTGGGTGCACTTGTATAGTGCATACAGGGATAATCGTCGGTTGGTGCCTCAACACTTAAAACATGTTTAAGGGGCCTCTGCGAGTTGGCTTCGGCCCCTCGTACGCCTTCCAAATGTCCAGGACCCCAGGTTCCCGAGATATTTCAAAGACAATAACAATAATATTCCATAGTTCCAGGTAACCAATCCATTATAACCACCCAAATCCATAGCCCAATATGTTTTGTTTCCATGTTTTGCAATAGTCCTACACTAACCAGGGGTTGTCCTTGGGTGCACTTGTAGGTATAGTGCATACAGAGATAATCGTCGGTTGGTGCCTCAACACTTAAAAATGTCTAAGGGGCCTCTGCGAGTTGGCTTCGGCCCCTCGTACGCATTCCAAAGGTCCGAGACCGCAGAGTCCGTAAATAATTATAATAATAATTTTATTATCAGGCAACTAAGGCCCATAAAAACGGTGAAGGAAAACATCGTGAAGAAACCGGCATGTTCTATAACCGAAAATTCGAAGACATGTGACATCTACAAACCCGCACTAAGCCCGCGTGGCGTTACGGCCCACTCCCTCTCATAGAGAGCCTGTGTCCCAGCAGTGGGAACATTTATAGGCTGATGATGATGATGAAGGCCCATAAATAGAATACACAAAATAATCTTATTATATAATAAACTAATAACTATACCAAGCAATTTGAGGTAATAGACAATTTGAGACATTATAGAGTACCGTAAACAAAAAAGGACATTTACATTTCATACCTACTTCAATTCAGATCTAGTTTACCGAGATGCACTCTTCCGCTTCATTTCAGAATATGGGTTAAAGACCAGCCATAACACAATTTAGGGCTTAAATAAAGAGGGTCGTTTCCAACGTATCATATCTAGCCAAACATGCGGAAAAGTAATCCTGCTTGCGCTAAGGAAAAATGTTAGGGAATAGAAATACTTTAGCCTGACTTTTATCCCGCGATAAGGCATAGCTGCCGTTCTTTTTAACACGTTTTAGGATACTTTAGAATAGCACTTTGTATGGCTATTTGACAGGTTAAAGAGAGTACCTCGACGACCGAGCTCTGCTCTGGTGAAAATAGAGAACGCTCATTTAATAAATAGTATAGGAAAATTCATGCTAATCCATGTATTATACCTACTTATTTATTCCATGCTATCATGATAGTAGGTACTTACTAATTCCATGCTGACATATCATTATTCTAATGTAATTTATTCTTATGACATTATTAATTACTAGCTGCGCTCCGCGGTTTCACCCGCGGTTCGGTAAGTCTCGATTCTGTGAAAATATCGGGATAAAAAGTATTGTATGTATTAATCTAGGGTATAAACTATCTGTGTGCCAAATTTCATCCAAATTAGTCCAGCCGTTTGAGCGTGAAGAAGAGACAAATATACACACACACTGACAAACTTTCGCCTTTATAATATTAGTGTGATCTTGTCCTAAACTTTGCGTGACCGAGCTCTGGTCAGATGAAAATACGGAGAAAACGAATTTTCCCAGATATTGAGACCTAGCTAGATCGATATTTCGCCCCCGTAAACCCCTAAATTGCAACTTTCATCGAAATCGTAAGAGCCTGAGAACAAATCCAGCCAGCCAGTTCTGTTCATTTGGTTCACATGAAGATATCCATGTGAACCATGAACGGAACGTAGCAAATATAAAATGTACTGTCCTTTTTCACCTTTAAGCCACAAGGGGTCAACACATTTATTTCAAGCAGACAATACCTTAAAAATTATAGTATTTAGGATTCTCACCTCAGTAATTAAACGAAAACAAGATTTAAAAAAAGAAACAGGTAGCTCTCCGAGAGTGCCGACAGAAGTGAAAACTTGAACAAGATCGCCTTGGTGGAAGAAAAATACTTGTATAGAACATTGGCCCGTAACCTTATCTTAATAAAAAAGCACACTGGCGTTTACAAAAAAAAAAAAACTTTCAAACCTTTAAAGTAAAAATACTTGCATAGAACATTGATCCGTAACCTAATATAAATAAAGAGCACAATCGCGTTTACAAACATAAGGTGTCGGTAACGGTTTCGCGAGTTCAAATGTTTTTTCTCACCTCAAAAATGCCCAACGCGCCTAAAGAAAGTTTCAATTAAAAAAAAAAAGTGTAAGATACTGACGTATTATTAAGTAGTTATCCGTTATGTAACTTATCTTTATTTATTAATTTCACATTTCAATATTGAAATTGTACTACTTTTCATGCCTTTCAACGTAATTACTTATTTTACATCAGCAGTAGCTAAGTGCGTGTTTTTATTCCATCAACCACTAGTTAACGTAGAAACCCATAAAAGTAGGGTAGTTGTTAGTTTGTTATTATCCATCAGTTTGTATTATGACCAAATGATAAATAACATTAAGCTTGAAGTGTCTTAAAGTATTCGAATTTATTAATCTGTGAAGATAAAAGGCGGTCTTCATTTTGTAATCAAAAAGTTTTGTCAAATTAAAAAAAAAAATTGCATAAAGATTTCTGTACATACGTTTTTCCTACCTAAAATTGACCCTTTACACCCAGCTTCTGAATTTTGAATTTGAAGTTGAGAACTTGTCAAACGCTAGTTTAGCAATGCTTAAAGTGACGTTGAAGGAATCACCATAATTAATGCTAAAGTAGAGTCTGTCATTTCTCAGCTTCAAACTCTCAATTCAGAAACCGGGTGTGTATCACCAGTAAAAAAAAGAAATTCGACAGATGTGAAAACTTAAAACTATGAAATACCAAGTTTCTTTTTTTTATTTTCAAATTAATTGTAATAACAAAAATTAAAAATTTATCATTTGTAAATTAAAAATTATGAATAAATAAATAAGTAAATTACTTTAAAAAAATTTTTGATGGTTACATTTTTTATCATTTTTAGGGTTCCGTAGTAAACAAGGAACCCTTATAGTTTCGTCATGTCCGTCTGTCTGTCTGTCCGCGGTTTAGCTCCAAGACTGTTAGTACTAGAAAGTTGTAATTTGGCATGGGTATACATATTAATCATGCCGACAAAGTGGTAAAATAAAATAATGAAAAATATTTTTTTTTAGGGTACTTCCCCTACACGTAAAGTGGGGATGTTTTTTTTTCTATCCCTTTATGTGGGGTATCGTTGGAAAGGTCTTTCAAAAACATTGTGAGTGTGTTAAAATCATTTTTGAATTCAGAGATCCGTTTGCGAAATATTAAGCTTTAAAAAAGCTGCTTTAAGTGCAAATTGTTGTTAGAGCCAAGTGTCCCCCTCCTTTGAGGAGTGGCTTGAGAGGCGTCACGGCGTCCTCACCTTCCACCTAACGCAGGTCCTCACCGGACACGGGTGCTTCGGGAGGTACCTGTTCAGGATAATGCGGGAGGAAACGCCCGGGTGTCACCATTGTGTGGATCGGCCTGAGGACACGGTGGAGCATACGGTGGAGGTCTGCCCGGCTTGGGCGGAGCAACGCCGTGTCTTCGTTGAGGCGATCGGCGGCGATGATCTCTCGCGTCCGGCCCTGGTTCAGGCCATGGTACGGAGCGAGAGGAAATGGCAGGCCGTCACCTCCTTCTGCGAAGCGGTAATGCTCGCAAAGGAGGAGGCGGAACGCGTGAGGGAGAGGCAAATTTCGCGCCCTCACGCCCCTAACCGCCGCAGGAGGAGACGCCCGGGGCGGGAATCGCGAGCCGATTTCCGGCCACCGTAGGCGCGGGCTTGCGGACGGCGAGCAATGGGTAGCTCGCCGTTCGATAAGGACCAAGCCCGGGTCGACGGCGCGTTGTGTTCCACGCGCGTGTTATAGCCTCGTTGTGTGAGTGCAGTGTACCTTGGTATGTGTGCCGTGTCGTATGCACATGCAGTGACAGACTCTTACTCTCGTTCGTAACTTTAAGCTAGATACTTGTACCGACATGTAACCTTTTATAAAATAAAGTCTAATAACATACAAAAACTTTATATTCAACCTCACCGATTGCCCCCAAAACTATAATTGGCGCAGCCGGTAGGATTGTTGAAGAGGAAATCTGAGCTTTTCAAAAATCAAGAGCTTTGAACGTTCCTGTTCAGTTGTAACCTTGTTCCTGATAATTGTGGCTTTCGGTGACAAAAGTGGTTTCGATCATGAGACTGTGGACCTGGATTTTCATCAAATCGTAAGTCCAGATTTTTTTGATTTTGTGGATTTAATATTGTGGAGATTTTGGGAACTTCAGAAAAATATTTCTTTTGTATAATATATTTAAAACTTGTTTGCTAGAAAAATAAGTAAGTACATTGAACGAGGGTCAATTCGTGAATTGTGGTATTTTATTTTATCAAAACTGTGTTTGTTGTTTTTAATATTTACGAATATTAAGTGTAGGTATAATTGTAAAAAAATATTTTACAATATGGATCCTACAACTTTATCATGTATTAAAACTGCTCTATTGATAATTCCTAAATATTATGGAAATCCAAACCAATTGAACAGATTCATTACAACTTGTGAAACTATTTTGACTCAATTTTATAATAGAACTGAACCGAATTGTTTTTCCAATACAATCATATTGCATAATATTTTGAACAGACTTGAGGGAAAGGCAGAAGAAATAGTTAATATCCATGGTGTATCCTCTTGGGAACTCATAAAAAAAATTTTATTGAAAAATTTTGGTGATCAGAGAGATGAAAACTCTCTAAATCGAGATCTAGTTAATATGAGGCAAGAAATATAAGTACTATTATTAATTATGTAGACTTACATGAAGCAGACCAGTCTGTAAAAGATTGCAAAAGAAGTTTCTTTCAGGCTCAAACCCTAAAGACATTTTTAGCTGGTTTGAAAGAACCTCTAGGTACATCTATCAGAGCAATGCGGCCCTCAGATATGCCTACAGCGCTTAATTTTATTAAGGAGGAAGAAAATATTCGATACGTACAGAAAAGTTATTATAGTAATAAGCCGTTTGATAATAATAAACCATCTCAGAACAACAACATTAATTCAAAAAATTTACCATTTTTGAACATAAACAAGCCATTACAACCTCCTAAACCTAATAATAACATGCAACAATTTAGGCCGTATTTCAATCAAAATAACAATCAGTTTGGCACTCCAAGGCCAAATTTTAATAAACAACAATTCAATAACAATGCCTGGAATAGACCCCAGTTCCCATACAGGCCAATGCAACATGGCTCGTATAACATAAATACGAATAATAAACTAAAACCAGAACCCATGAGTGGAATATCCTATCAATCTGCTCATACCCCTTTGCGACAACCGGTAGCAAATTATCATAGTACCAAATATCCAAGCGCAGCTGCATGCAATCAGTTCGATGTAGCCGAGCCTAACCCAAACAACGCCTACGCTGAACCGAGCTGCGATGTACTACTTGATGATAACGTTGATCCGTGTACAAGTTATAATGAATCGAATGATAATATGCAATTCAACTCTGAAAATGTTGTCGTTCCGGATGAACAAAATTTTCTTCAGGATTTGAATGTCAACCCCGAAACCTAACGGAAATAAATACTCATATACAGCGGCAATTACCATACATCGAAATTAAGGAACCACCCCTAAAACTGTTGATTGATACCGGGGCTAATCAATCATTTTTATCTCCAGAAGTAATCGAAAAATATTACCAACACATACTTCCGAATGAGGAGCCTTTTATCGTAACTAATATGAACAGCTACACTACTGTTAACAATTACTCTATAAATATACCTACTTTTTCCGAACTAAATGAAAACTCTTTCTCTAAGTTCTATATTTATAAGTTTCACAATGTCTTCGATGGCTTAGTTGGATTTAAAATGTTAGAAAATATTAAGGCAAACGTAGATCTCCACAGAAAAAAAAATTGTTACACCAAATGCGGAAGTGCCTATAAAACTTTTAGACAGTGGAATAAATAATCTTTTTGAGGCCTTGGTTAGGTCAAAATCGTCACAAACAGTAAAAATCCCTGTTAGTGTTTCTAATGGTGATATTTTTGTACCGGAGACTAACATAAACAATTGTCGCATACCACCCACGATAAGTCGAGCGCACTCTGGTTATGCATACCTGGAGATAACGAATCCTACTAATAATGACATCATCGTGAGTTTAGTTTCGCCGCTGAAGGTTGAAATACTACATGATCATTATGATTTGTTTAATTTTGAATGCATTAGTGACGGTAAACAAAATAAACAAATAATAGATTCTTTAATTCGTACTGAACATCTTAATTCGGAAGAAAAATATAATTTAATAGAGTTATGCCGTAAATATAGTGACATATTCTACATTGACAATAATCAGTTGACCTTCACAAATCAAATCAAACACCAAATAAATACCACAGACGAGATACCAGTTTTTTGCAGATCTTATAGATATCCTCACATACATAAAGCAGAAGTAAAAAACCAAATAGAGGAAATGTTACATCAAAATATTATTAGACCATCAAATAGCCCCTGGTCATCACCAATATGGATAGTGCCTAAAAAACAGGACGCCTCTGGTAAAACAAAATGGCGCTTAGTGATAGATTTTAGGAAGCTCAACGAAAAAACTGTAAGTGACCGGTATCCAATCCCAAATATTAGTGATATCTTGGACAAATTGGGCAGAAGCCAATATTTCACAGTGTGCGATTTAAAATCTGGTTTCCACCAAATTGAAATATGTCCCAAAGACATTCCAAAAACTGCTTTCAACGTTGATGATGGATATCGTGGCCACTACGAATTTTTGAGAATGCCCTTTGGGTTAAAAAATGCCCCATCAACATTCCAAAGGGTCATGGACAATGTTCTTCGCGGTCTTAAAAATGTAACTGTGTATATGGACGATATTTGTATCTATAGTTCATCACTGCAAGAGCATATTCAGGACCTGGAAGCCGTTTTCCAGCGGCTTCGAGAGGCTAACTTCAAAATCCAACTTGACAAGACAGAATTTATGAAAAAAGAGACGCCATTTTTAGGTCACATTGTTACTGCTGACGGAGTTAAACCCTGTCTTGGAAATCCCTATTTCTGAAAAACATATTAACGTTTTTGACAATCAGATATTCCTAAATTTTGTACATCATTCACTTACTAAACCAAAAACCATTGAAGTCTTCCCGGGAAAAAAGTGATTATTAATACAGGTAGATAAGAGTAATTTGGAAAATAGTATTGTAAATATATTCAAGGAATATGTTAAACCAGGTATTAAAATATGGCATATACACAACTGAATCTAGATTTATCCCCTTAATTACTACTGTATTACAGAAAACATTCCAAAATTCTGCTTATAATTTAACCTTTTGTAAAACTAAAATTGAAGATGTAACATGCCAGGACAAACAATATCAAATAATTAAAAATTACCACGAAAGTAAAAATAATCACCGCGGAATACAAGAAGTTCAACAAAGAATTAAGTTACTCTATTATTGGCCTAATATTAAAAATCAGCTAACAGAATACATAAATAATTGCGGTATTTGCCAAACTTGCAAGTATGAGAGAGCCCCAAATAAACAAAGTTTTCAGTTAGTTCCTATTCCAGATAAGCCCTTTGATGTTTTGCACATTGACACTCTAACCGTTAATCGACAAAAGTTTTTAACCATTATAGACGTATTTTCCAAATATGCCCAAGCGTATCCCTTAGAATCGCTTACAGGAGTGAGTGTAATGAATGCGTTGTCAATATATATATCTCATCATGGTGTACCAATTAGTGTAACTGCCGATCAAGGAACTGAGTTTAAAAACAAGCCTATACAAGAGTTTGCAAACTTACACAAAATTAAGTTACACTTTATCAGCGTCAATAATCCTCATTCAAATGGAGCTATTGAAAGGTTTCATTCTACTATTTTAGAACACATCCGCATATTATCTGTTACTCATTCTGAATTATCTACAAACGAGTTGATGTTATATGCTGTCATAGGATATAACAATAGTATTAATTCGGTTACAAATATGAAACCTATGGAAATTATAACCGGGCATACCAACAACAACGATCCTTTTGATATAAATTTAGAAAACATCTATCTTCAACATTATGTTAACAGACACAAAACTGTAACCATGGAGTTATACAGTGAAATTAATAAAAAACTACACAATAACCAGATTAAGACAACGTCTAACGCTAATAAAGACAAATCGGAACCCCTTCAATACGAAGACGGTAAGACATTATACGTAAAAAACCCTCTTGCGGTTCGGCATAAGACCAAACCTCGTTATCTAGGACGTAGAGTTAAGAAAAACTTAGATATAAAAGTTATAGACGATAAGAACATTGTTCACCATAAACGTATCTTGAGGAAACCTCTAAGATATCAAAATACCTTGTTCCAGGGTCTTGGCACTGATCCGGGCTGAACAAATAGTGACCACGGAGCTGCTGAACAATCCAGGGATACTTCCCTTTAGGTTAGGTAGCGTTAAGTTTCAAAAGACAGAACATGTGTTCTTACATTATTATGAGTTAGGTAGAATTAAAGATAGCATTAATAATATAGAAAGTTATTTAGGTAGATACATAGAGTACATTAGGTCATCAGACCAAGCTTACTTTAGCGATACCTTACTAGTTACTAATCAAGTACTCGTAAGTATGTTAGGAACTATATACAATAGGTTTAACTCTTTATTTAAGCAATCTAAACAAAAACGTGGTCTTATCAATGGTTTGGGATCAATCATAAAAGGAATATCAGGTAACTTAGATCAGGATGATGCATTGTTTTACAATAAATAACATTAAAACGAAATTACAAAATAAAACTAAATTCTAAAGGCACTTTAATCCATTTATGGTAGTGTCAAAAGCCATAAACATTTTGCAAAATAATCAACAGGCTTTAACAGATAAATTAAATTCAGGAATTAGTTTAAACAAGCAAATACTAGAGGCTTTTAACATGACCTTATCTACTCTTGTATCAAATGAATATAAACTGCATGCAAAACTAAATGATGTTATGACTACTGTTAATATGACTAATTATAGGTTAAGTGATTTTTTTAAAACTAACGGATTGTTTAGTTTGTTAAAAATCAATTTACAAAATATTTTAAATTATGTAACATCTTTGGAAAACGCCTTGAGTTTTTGTAAACTTTCCATAACTCATCATAGTGTAATTAGTTCTGAAAATATCCGTTTTATGCTCGATGTGTTACTAAAGTTGTATGATAAATCTGAATTAATGATCGACGAATATACTGAAATAAGAGACTTTTATGATATTATTGTATGTGGTTCGTATTATGTAGACAATACGGTTGTATTCATTCTGAAGTTTCCCATATTGCATTCGAACATGTACACTTATTACCATCTTTTCCCTACTCCAACTGTTAATAACACAATATTAATTCCACCTAAACCATATCTGGCAATGAACGACGACGACCATCGTTATATGGACAAAGAATGCAAAAGGTTCCACAAGGTATATTATTGCCAAGAAGGCGAACTTACGACCAATACAAACCCAAACGATTGTATTTATCAATTGATGCTAAAACAAGAAATATTGAGCAGCTGCAGTTTCGTACAATTCAAGGCCGAATCTGAGATGTTACAGAAATTAGATGATTACCACTATGTTTGGTCATGTACCAGAAACACCAAGGTGCAATTGCATTGTGACCGAGATACATACCAGTCATTACAAGGTACATATCTGATCGAAGTACCAGAAGGTTGCAATTTTTCTACACATCTCCATCAAATACTGAATTATAGGAACAAAATAAGAGGGACTCCAATAAAGTTGCTGTCCTTCCATGTCAATAACATAACCATAAAAAATAAGGATCACCCATTATTATTGGAAGACGTTCCACTAGATGAAATGCACAGATTGCAGAACTTGGTAGAAAAAGAAAATTACCTAGAATTGGATAAATATCAAGATAACAGTTATCATTTCTGGACTGCCCCTATCTACATTATAATGATCCTAGCTGTTCCCCTTTTTGCTGCCTACCGATGGTTGAAGACAAAGAAGACTAACCCAGTAATAGAGCAAGCTGAATTACAAAGTTGCGGTGCTCAGCTCTTTTTCTCTGGAGAAGAAAGAGCTTCGAACTAGTGCGGGGGGTGTTATAGCCTCGTTGTGTGAGTGCAGTGTACCTTGGTATGTGTGCCGTGTCGTATGCACATGCAGTGACAGACTCTTACTCTCGTTCGTAACTTTAAGCTAGATACTTGTACCGACATGTAACCTTTTATAAAATAAAGTCTAATAACATACAAAAACTTTATATTCAACCTCACCGATTGCCCCCAAAACTATAATTCGCGCCTCAAAGAGATGTCAGCAGAATTGACGGGGTCCGTTAGGGCCAATGCCTGCCGGGGGTTCGAAGAAAACCGATAGGGAAATCGTGGCCCCCGGCAACAGGGCAACTGAAGGAACACGGGTGGGTTTTAGTCAGTAAGAGTCTGACACGCCCTCCCGCTCCACCCAGAGCGGGAGAAGTTATTTGATAATTTCCCACCCAAAAAAAAAAAAAAAAAGTGTCCCCCTGCAAGCTAAATGGTTGGTTTTAGATTTGTGAAAAAAATCACGGCAGTAGCTTATATAACGAATTTAAAAGTAAAACTATCACAGCTGAGTAGATTTTACAAGTTAATGAGTAATAATCGACCAACTTGAATTTGCGGTTTTAAAAACATGTTCAACCATACATTCTGTATGAAAGATTTTTTTTTCAACTACAAAGTTAAGTTTGTTCTTGGGATAAATTCATCCCAACTAGGAACCCTACATTGTGTGTGGTCCGACATGCACTTGGCCGGTTTTTAATTTCTGCATTAGCAGCGGTGAACAGTTCTGGAGAGATAACGTCTCCCTGTCTCACACCTCACTGCAGAAGAATAGGTTTCGAGGTCTGCTCCTGGAGTCGGACTGACATAGTGGCGTTTTTGAACGGATACTTCAGCACCTCGATGTACCGATAGCCGAGCTGCATAAATTATTTACATAGATGTTTCCCTTCCAAAAATCCCTCAACACGCCTAAAGAAGTTTTTAGTTCAAAAACAATTGAAAATCCGATTCCAATCTATGAAGCTTGTCATAATGTAGGCCATGTCCTTCAATAGGGACGAACTCAATTGAATTGTGCGAAGGATTGAGACTCTTCGTTAATTTGTGAGGTCATTAATTCAGTTTTAACGACTCTGGATGTTTTCGTGTCGCGATTACGATTTTAGGTACGTAATGAAAGTTTGTGATGGTCTAAGTCATATTTTTTTGCGGTATTTCTTTGTTTTTTTTTTGGAGTTCGATAGTCTAACCAAACAACCAATTAACCGAACCAACCAAGCAACTCACAATCCACCAACCAACCAACTCCAACCTACCAACCAACCAACCAACCAACTTCTAACTAACTTTAGAGTTGGGTATAGCAGCGGTGTAGCCAATACCAAATGATTTCTACTGTAAACAACACTAATGTTTTACGTCCGGTTTCTGAGGGCCTCAAATAAACTGTCAGTAACTATCAATCCAACAAAGTCAACTACATTAAGCAAGTTTTTTTTCATTGATAGAAATAAAAAAATACGTTATTACCTTTTAGTTTGAGTGTGGATTCACTCGAACAAATATATAGTAAATTGATGTTTAATTTGATTAACGTAACGTAGAAATTTACTCTATGAATATTTAAACAGTGTGTGCTTATAATCACATTAACAAAATGAGTGTTTCATTGTTTAGTTTCAATATGTTTAACAAATTAAGTAATTTAATATGTATTTATTTTCAAAGTTGTTTTTTTATCCTTTCTTAAAAATAACCAGGTTCTTAAGAATTAATTACAATCTAGCCTATAAGACTAATAATTGATAATGAAAATTGAAAATTATTTTAAAAATTAGAATAGCCCTGATTGTACTTACGATTTCAAAGTTATGTAGTGTTTTATCACGGAAGTGATAGGAGTAGGTAGTAAAAATGTAGTCTGATGATTATTTAAAATAAAAATCCTCCCGACCGAATTTCAACCAGGGTGGCCAATCTTAACGGAGATTAGGTAAGTACGCAAAAGGGTGCATAAGTGTGGCGGCAATCCGACACGACCGGGGAGAGATCAGGCGCAGGACCAACGGCTTTACGTGCTCTCCGAGACACGGGGGCTTTACACTAACTTCCAATCTCCGGGCTGCTATTGAGAAATACCTAATGGAAAAACCCAATAATACTTTGATTATTCGACGTGATAAAATAAAGAGCAAAGGTCGTCTCACTAAACTAATATATAACTCACATGTTATGATCACATTGCGACGCTCACAAAATAATACTGGATACCACGTATTTTTTAGCAAAATATTAAAATGGCGCTTTTAATAAAATGTAAAAACAATGGAATTTACAGCGGTGCTTTAGCAGTTTTATACCTTACCAAAAAGTTTTGAATGGAATACCTGACATTGCGAAACTTCAATATCATATTTTTATAGACGTGTTCAATATTTCATATTCTTTTTAATATTTCACATCAAACTTATGTATATTATAAAATCAAGCATATTAAAACGAATCATACAGTGCAGAAGTTCTGTATAACTCGTTTTGGTATGCTACGTACGTAACCTACTTTAAAATCATCTGGAATTCGAAATATGTTTCACTTAAACCACCTTAAATGGCTTTAAAAACAGAAGACACCTTTTAAATTTGATTTCATTCTCCAACGCCTTAATCCTGAACGAACAATAAACAAACCATTAGGACAAGAATCTTCGGAATGAGGCTCAGAAATATTCCCATTAATTTCGTAATTGTTCCTTACCTCATAGCAATGTTACTACAATTATCCCGGTTTTAAGTCTCAAGGAATTATTCTGAAGTACACTTTTATTTGAAAACGCTCTCCCAATGACAATCGCTGTCATTTTGACAGTTCAACTACAAGGCTATTTTGGCGCGTGTCCAAAATTGGAACTAACGCCGCCATCTTGTTTTTTTAAATACATTTCAAGTGACATTTCACAACACGATTGCACAAAATGTTTACCAACGGCGCTGTCAACGTTATTCGATCGCCAAAAAATCCTTAGAGCAGTGTAGTTAACCTTCGTGAAGACTAAACAGTCTTCACGAAAATCAAATACTATTACTATTTATTATTTTACATTGTAATTGAATTAAATCATTGCATTTGAAAACTTTCAAACATAATGTGTACTGGACACATTATGTTTGAAAGTTTTCAAATGCAATGATTTTCTAATTGTCAAAATGTGTAAGACCATGTTACACAATTAGACCGCTGGAAACTGTCAACGGGACAGAGATTATAGACTCCATAATTGGAAAGTTTGTTTTTCAGTAAACAGGAAATTTGGTAACTCTACAGTGTTCAAATACTTTTGAGTGCTGTACCCGTTACTGTCAACATAAAACTGAATACGTTGGATGTAAGTACACCTATGTCAAAAGTAGTCAAAACTTCTTCGTCCGTTGATCAAGTTACTGAACTTGTTTTGAATTCTATACGTGTTCCCATTTCGTGTTTCTGTTATTCTGTTGGACGACATTAATCTCTGTTACCGATGTTTTCTAATATCATTTTGATCGATTTTAGAAAATTTTAGATTTACTGATTTCGATAACGACAGCCCTGAGAAATTTTAGTGTTGCCTTGCGTGTACCATTTATGGCTCGCTAAGATTCCACTAGAAATCCAATAGATTGAGTGCCTATTAAATTCTGTTCCTACTTTTTTACCGTATTTTCTGAACTTAAAACCAAGCGGTATGACGTCGAAACCAATTTCAGGTTGGTTTTCATCTCTAATCCGACAAACAGTACTTCCTAATATCGCTTAAGCTTTATTACCATATTCGAGTAACCGAGTTAATTCTGCATTAAATATAGGTGCGTATGAGTTAATCAATACCCTAATAGGCTTACAAGGGTATTTAGCTAAGAGTATTTTGGTCGTGGGTCCTAATCCTGCCTTGTTGAATTGTTGTGTTTAATCCTTTTACAAATACAAACAGTTATATATACAAGAGAATTAGGTGGCAATTACAGGGTTATGCCAAGTTTGATGATTAAGGGAAAAGTCTCCAACGAGCTACTAAAAGGTTTATTTGCAGGATAATGTCAAGTTAGATAATCCTGATGATAGTAATTTTAGTAGAAATTTCAAGAGGTTTCTTAATGTTCATCGAAGCAAGAGTTCATTTGTTACCAACAGAAATAGTAATAAAAAATTCTTCGAACGGCTCCATCAATATAATTGGAGATTATCGAAGCATAAAAGCTTATTCCACTAGAAAAATTCAAGATGACACTTAACTTTTCTCTCGAAAATAAAATATTGAATAGTTACAGTCATCCATAATAATCTTCATGGCACTCAAGGTTGATGAAGGATAGCTTGTCGACCCAAAACTTACAAATTTAATTTAATTCTGACAGTATTTTTGTAGCTGCCACACATGGTGCCAGAATATGACGTAATATATAGCCCATCCGCAATAATGTTTTGGGTTTATTA
This sequence comes from Agrochola litura, assembly GCA_949152395.1. NCBI lineage: Eukaryota > Metazoa > Arthropoda > Insecta > Lepidoptera > Noctuidae > Agrochola > Agrochola litura. The sequence goes on along the minus strand of OX424508.1, from coordinate 19,370,239 downwards.
GCGATCATTTCTGTTGCCATAGCAACCATCCGAGTACAGCGCCATTATCTCGGAAATTGTATTAATCAGTTAAGCAATATTAGTCTCTACGGACTTGTCAGAAGGTTCAGATGAGAAAATACACATGCTGCAAGGTTAAATTGAGCGTGGGCTTTGTACTCATTTTCTTGGAAATATGTTCAGCCCATTTAATATTTTAAATCCCTTTGAAGGAAATTCCGATTTCAAACTTTTTACATGAATTAATGTATATTTACTTAAATTGTTTCTCTTTGTTCACAGATGGACTGGCGAGCTACCGAAGTTTGTAAAAGGAAGATAATTTGGAGTTAACATGCTGTCCGCTTATAATACTAGCAGCCATGACGACTTGGCAACTTTAGCTAGTCGATATGTCCCCGCTGCGATGTCTCTCAACGGAACCACCTACATAGGCGGAGGGGTCCTAATCCTCACCAAAACACTCACTGGAGAATCAGTGGAAATGATGGATGAGCCGAAATCCAATAAAACAACAGATATAATCGATGTTAAAATAGTTCAAGTTGCCTTTTGTATTTTATACACAGTTATCTTCGTTCTCGGCGTTTTCGGCAATGTCCTGGTCTGCTATGTCGTCTTCCGGAATAGAGCGATGCAAACCGTCACAAACCTCTTCATTACTAACTTAGCCCTCTCCGACATACTACTATGTGTATTCGCTGTGCCTTTGACGCCTATGTACACGTTCCTAGGAAGATGGGTTTTTGGAAGATTGCTCTGTCATCTAATGCCATACGCTCAAGGCACAAGTGTTTACATATCTACGCTCACCCTAACATCAATAGCTATAGACCGATTTTTCGTCATAATATACCCCTTTCATCCTCGAATGAAATTGAACACCTGTATATTTATAATAATATTCATATGGGTGTTTTCCCTGGTCGTAACTTGCCCATACGGCCTCTTCATGGGCATACAAACGACGAACAATAGGACGTACTATTGCGAAGAAAGTTGGCCTTCCGATAAATCTAGAAAAATATTCGGAGTTTTCACAACGGTATTACAATTTCTAATACCATTTTTAATAATAGCTATATGTTACACATGCGTTAGTATAAGATTGAACGATCGAGCGAGGTCGAAACCAGGTGCTAAGAATACCAGGAGAGAAGAAGCGGACAGAGATAGGAAAAGACGTACTAATAGAATGCTCATATCCATGGTGGCTATATTTGGAATATCTTGGCTGCCCATAAACTTGATCAATATTTTCAATGACTTCTACGCCCAGATGACGGAGTGGAACTATTACTTCGTGTCATTCTTTCTCGCTCATTCCATGGCGATGGCGTCAACATGCTATAATCCTTTTCTATATGCATGGTTGAACGAAAACTTTAGAAAAGAGTTCAAGCAAGTGCTTCCTTTTTTTGAGTCAACTGGCGGAGTGAGAAACAGTTACCATTCTGGTCGCATGCCAACTCACAAAACGGATAAAATATGTAACGGTAATGATACCATTCAAGAAACTTTGTTGGCTTCGTCATTTAATAGAGGGCCGTCGATAAAGCAGAGGATGTTGGAAGGCAATGGGAAAAAAGATAACGGTGTTGAGGTAGAGAATATTATTTTAGAAGATAAAACAATATCAGCAACTTTCCATACGAAAAACGAAAACGTAAACTTGCATTTGATAGATGAAGAATCACAACTCAGTGAGCCGAGGGAGACAAAATCTCCTATATAATTGTAAGTATCAACATAACCTAAAATAACTCTGATATTAGCATAACATCTGTGACCTTATTCTAGACAGGACGAGGTTTGAACATAATTATATTCATCCAAAATCATAACCTATTCAGAAGCCTGTTATTTTTGTTACAAGTCCCTGATGTATGAATGTCAAACTTAAATTCAGACAATCACAAAAGAAGCTTCATAACTTTTATGCCAGTTAAGACACTTCATAAATAGAAAATACTCTTCGCATACAACAAAAGAGTTCCATGACAATATTCAACAAGTTAAACACAAGCTTGATCTCTCAAATCTTCACGTAACCCAACTTTCTAACTTAAATTTTCACCTCTTCCGCTTTTATTTGCGTAATTGGGAAAGTTTCTTGCAGACGTTTGAGAAACTTTCGATAAAACCAATTACAAAAGTGACTGCTTTTAGCTCTCAATTTAGAACAAAGTTTTAGATATAAAAATGAGGAGCTGAAAGCAAATTACAGGAAGTTTAGGAATCTGGGTGGAATGTTTGTGGGTTTCTTGGTGCCTCATGTTTATAGTAAGTGAGTTTGTTGGAAAACAATGACGCCTGAATTGCACTTTTTGTTCTATGAGCTTGTTTTTGTTTAGACGTATTGGGGCTTCGAAAGTATTTGTCGATCGTGCAAAACCAATTCCCTCCAGTATAATTGAACAGGAAATTGGAGATGTTTGTCAATGGTCAAGGGAAATTACTCTGTTAACGACATTAACATAGGTCCTATGTGACAAGTTTCGCTAATATTGATTGTTTCAGGTTCGATATCAAAAGGATCCAATTGGTATAAACTACGTCCGAAGTTTTCATTATCTATATTCCTAAACTGTTCAACAACAAAATCTTAAAATTACATAATTTAACTGCCTAACCATATTTATTGAAATTTAACTCAATTCAAATAAGTGCTACAATTCACTCCATGATTAAAACCAAACCTCAATCTCTGTCACAATCATCAAGTTATTACCAATAATTAGTGGTTTTATAGCTGATTTAGTATGTGAACTAGGTATAAATAACACAAAGCCATGACACCAATTAACATCAGAATTAATCGAGAATTTGACTAGCAAACGATCCTGTATAAATTATCGTGTCCTGGATATGAATATTGTCAACTAGTATTTCGAAAATGAATGATAGCTGAAATTATAATTATTAAATAGAAATTGACGTCTGTATTGGTAGACTTACATGAATTATGCTTGTCAAAGCGAATTGTGTTTCTCAGAATTTATGAGATTCCATTTCATCGTTACATATCATTTCATGTACATTATGTTTGGCGTTTTGATTCCCAGAGGTTTTGTAAATTTTGCAGTAATTATCTTATTTATTTCTCAACCCCTGTTTACTATTTGCATTTGATTCCTATAATATAACAACATGTTTCTTATTGTCATGTCTTTGTTTCTTATGTCTTGCGGCTCAATAAGTTTATGGTGGATTTCAACCACTCAGTTTGTTCGAAGATTTTCATCCATATGCGGTTGTGTTCATGTAGCTTTGTTTGACACACAAGTACGCGACACGCCGGTATTTTCTTTTATCTTTGATATTGTTCGTATTTTATTCTTTGCAGAACATGTTTTTGTCAGTTTTGTGAGTCTTTATTCGTTTACAACTTCCATAAAAACATTAACTGCGTCACTGACTTTTTCGTAGTTTTATCGAAAATAGATGTCTTTTCTTATTTCTCAGAAATATATATTTACTGTCTTAAATCAGAAATTGAACGCTAGCTTATGTCTTTAATTAAATTTCTATCTGCGCGGTAGAACGAAGACAAGAGGCACAAGGAGTCAGGCTTTAATTAAACTAACGATCTATGATAATAATTTATGAGAAGCGCGACACGTATTTGCATATGAACTGAGCCGAGGCAAATTATGGCATTGTTTGACGGGATTATGTTAGCACAAAGTTAAAATTGATTTCTAACTTTTTGATTAACTTTAATACGCTTTTCGTGTAGTATTCTTTCCTCATTTGTATTCTCACCACTGTTCTGATTCTTATTTAGGCTAGTTTTTATATTGTCAAACTTCTTATTGACATTATCATTAATGTCTTCAAAATCCTTAGAACGACCAATTGCTTGTTTAGGCACGGTTTTCACGGTCATGGTCATTGATGTATCAATAACATTCACCCTTTAATCTCTGCCTTTTGGCCTTGTAGATCGATGAGACATCCACTCAGTAACCATTTGCGACGAGCTCCAATCACTTGACCTTAATTATTATTTTCCATAAGCAAAGAGCTTTTAATAGCCACACGGAAGTGACGGAAACATTCGAAGGCTAAATTATAAGTAAACAAAAATGTCAGAGCATTTAATTTGTTACTAACATGTTTTTTTTCCTTGTTACAGACCACAAATTCGTTACAACGATATTGAAACGAAGAATTCGGATAATGTAAAATATGTTGAAAGTGATGTTTGTGTTTTTTACATTTTTATCAAATTAAATTGTATAGATATTTAACTTGCTTTGCTTACTGTGATCAGTGTTACTTAACGCTATTGTATTAGGATCTATGTTAATGTAAATATATTGTACTTCAGAGAATGTGTGTACCCATAAATTTTAAGCTAGTCAGTAATATAAAGCGAGTATCCAAATGGCCTATGATTATTTTCTATCTCAATGACAGTAAAACTGTCTAATGTATTAATAAGTAAGTGATCTCTGATTGGTGTTTTCTAATTAGACTGTTGAGCCCAGTTTCAAACATCACAATTTTTAGCTTTGGTATTGTCGATTCCGTTGCTTACTTTCAATTATCTTTATATCTTCCACGTGTTAGATGTCAACTGTGTTAACTTTGATAGCTTTAATTATAGTAGCAACACGAGCGTAATTGTTTCTGTCATCATTATAGTCTTTTTCAAACTATGTAGAATATGGACATGTGTATATTATCTAGTTCTGTCCTACTTTCTTCTTTTAGAATAAAAATGTAAGCATCAGAATTATTATATGCAGCTTCAATAATATGTGTCATTTTCAAAAATAAAAATGTCGATGTTTGAAATTATGAGTTAATCGGGGAACACAAATCGAGAATCTTTAGAAATATTTCTCATATAAATGAAACTGTACAAACTTTCACTCTTAGTTATAGGTAGCGACATTTTGTAAATAAGGTTAAAATCTATTGTAAGATCTAATTTAGCGAAGTTTTTCGTGAATCGCTTGGTAGTGTTATCTGTTAAACTAAATGATCAATGTTTTAGTACTTAGTATACATGTTTACTGTTACATTTGTGGAGAATAAACGAGGATTGATTGTTTTGTAATTTACCGTTTTATTAATTCCTTTAAACTTATAATAAAACTATAATGATCTTATATTTGTAATAGCTTCGGGCTAAGATTCCGATACATAAGCATTTATGTTAGGATCAAATACATTTTATGCTATGTTTAATATATAGCTCTTACTTAATAACCTCAAATATATTTCAAAAGTAAGTATACTAAAAAAAACTAAAATAAATGTATTTTCTTTCTTTATTTCTTTCTTTCTAAACTGTCTGTATTTATTTTGAAACCATTTAGCTAATTAGGTGCCACTTAAAATTAATGGTTTTATTAACCGACGTCTTTTTCTTAAGGATTCCTTTGATAACAAAAAGTAGTCATAGTAGTCACATCTATCTTTAAAGCGTATTTGAAAGCATAGGCACTATCTTATTTTTAATTTCTCTAATAGCAAAATTTACTTTCAATACACATGCATGGCAAACGACATGATATTTATTAAAATTCTCACTTGAATAATAAACTCATTATATCCAGGAATTTCATCTGCTATGCCCTGTCGGTTGCTAAGGTCTGCTCAATAACCATTTAATATAAAATCAAATTGGACGCTTAATACTTTTATTTGTATCCACAAACACTAAAGGATCGAAAGTCGGTACTGTGAAATGGAATTTCAATTACAATATCTGCATATTAACTTATTGAAAACAATTTAATCTTATTGTATTGGCTCTGGTATTGGTTTCTGAAGCTGTGGTATCGGGAATGAGAATGTCAATTGTTTTAATGAAAATATTTTTTATCTACACCCATGCTATAAAACCTCCATAAAAGTTTCTGAAACAGTTAGCTTATTGCCAACATTAAAACAGCCAGTGTCATAGTAACCATAATATCATCCAAATTAGTGTTATAATGTTGTACTAAATTTTCTGAAACAGTTAGCTTATTGCCAACATTAAAACAGCCAGTGTCATAGTAACCATAATATCATCCAAATTAGTGTTATAATGTTGTACTAAATTTCATTATGCAACTCTAATTTCAGTGCATCTTTTTCTTTCTATTTCATTAAGAAAAGGACAGAAGATAAATTTTAGTTTAGTCCTGTCAAATTAATCAGCGCCTGTCACTACTCCATACAAGTTTAGACGTGATTAAAAACTTACCTACTAAAATTACGTCAAGCGCTGATTAATTTGACAGGACTAAACTAAAATTTATCTTCTGTCCTTTTAATAGAAAGAAAAAGATGCACTGAACTTAAATTTAGTTCAGTTTGTGAACAAGGAAATCGGCACCAATACCATGCAATAATGTAGAAGTATTCAGGAGGAATACTTAAACAGTTATTGGGAATCGAGAGTTCTTGAATGAAGAATTTACAAGCACTAGAATTCACGGCTAGCTAGCAAAATGGACAAGGTAAGAACGAATAACAAAGTAGGTACATTAATCTTTGAGCTCGACAGTTTAATGTCCACTGCTAAGCATAATCCTCATAATTAACCACAAAACACGGGAAAAAGCTCATAAGTACCTACGATATCCACTTTAAATGAACGAAGAAACGCTGAAAGAGAGATCGCGGTAATCCGGAGGTATGCAATGAAAAAAGGCTTGATCGTAGTTTGTTTTCTTGAAATGCATGTGTGATATTACTTTCTTGACTAATTAAATAATTACAGTTAATTTTTAGCTAATTACCAAGAAGCTTTAGTAAAGTCAAAGAGAAATATTTTTTTATCAATTAAGCATATAATTGAATGTCAAAAATAAAATAAAATTGATACTAGTAAGAATTAACACAACTTTAATACTATCGATGTTCGACTCACCAACATGTTTAAGCATGATCACATTTTCTGTTACGGAAAAAATATCAACAGACTGCACTTAGAAAATGATAAGCAACGAGTTTCTTAGAAAGGAGGATAACCATTAATCGCAGTGGCCTTTATAACATTTCAACGAGCTCGAGAAAACGACCTCTGTGCTTACCCGAGCGAGACATATTAGCGTAATGGCAAATTACGTAGACCAGGTCAACGATAGCATAGCTTCTTCCTTATACAGGGTGTTTGGTAGAAGGACCGACCATTTTTTTGAGAGATTGCATTGTCATATTCTAGCACAAAATAGTTATATTATCCGTTTTTATCGTTAATTTAAACGTTGAAATTTTTCGTACCTGAACACAATTTTAAAACTTAAGAAGCTTAAAAGTAATTTTCTAAATCCAATCGTAAATAAGTGCCATTGCCGATAACATCAAAAATTATTGCGTTCTATTACAACTACAAAAAAGAAATTCGTGACGATATTTCGGGTTTAAAAAAATAACAAATTATTATCTCAATTGCCTACCGTGACACCTAAAACACAGGTTTTATGGTTAAAAGCTGGTATATGACACTCCCTATTCCTAAGAAAATTGTGTCGGTCTTTCTACCGTACACCCTGTATACGTAAGTATTCTGAGAATACGGGTAAGCTCCACAATGTCATGCAGTCCTGGTAGGTACCTTCAAGTAATTTTGTTAATAATAATAATGGTGGACTCGTCTCCTTAGTTAAATTAAAATGTTTTTTTTTTGTTAAAAGTATTAAATTAACATTAAAACGTGACCTTAATAATAACAGCCGCTTGGGTTGATCGAAGGTTAGGCTACGCTTGCCAAGGTCGGTCCGTGGATGGGTGACCATCTATTACATATCGAGGCTCCTTCGAAAGTACGTTAAGCCTGTCCCGGCTGTCATTCGTAGATCTTTGACAGTAGTTACGGGTCGTCAGAAGACCGTAAGTCTGACAACCAGTCTTACCAAGGGGTATCGTATTACTCAGTGATTGGGTTGTGGAGGTCAGATAGGCAGTCGCTCCATGTAAAATACTGGTATTCAGCTGCATCCGGTTAGATTGGAAACCGACCTCAACATAGTTGGGAAAAGGCTAGTTTAATAATGATGTGAACGTAACTTTAATACCACATTTTATTTGAAAAGGCAATATCGTTTTAGGGATAGCGTTCGTTGGCGTTATTCGCGATAGCGTGCATTCGGTTTAAAGTCATTTCGGATTACAGTTTATTCGGGATAAGGTGATTCGGGATAGCGTTCATTCGGGATAGATTCGGGATTGCGTTCCTTCGGAATTTCTTAATACAAATCAATGCTTGTGCAGTAAAAGTGAGGTCAATATGCTTTCTAACTATTTTATGCACAACCAATGTAAGGCTGGTTTCACAGTTATCCGGGAGACCCGTACGGGTAGCGCTCGTAGTGCTCTGAAACGAGGGAGTTAGTACGATACGGTTGCTAGCGTTGTACAGGCTGTACGTGGAGTTTCTTGCCGGCTCTTCTCCATAGGAAGCGACAAATTGGAACCGTGCACCTAGCTTCTGACGTTTTATAAGTGCCCTTGTAGGTTTATGTGAAATAAAATATTTTGATTTTGGTTTTGTACCCGCAGCGGGTCGCGTACGGATCAATCCGCGTCGCTGTAAAACAATGTTCTAGTACCTTACGTGTCTCCGTTTCGGGAGCCTGTACGGGCGGCCCGCACGGGTCTCCCAGACAGCTGTGAAACCAGCCTTAGACCTCAAAATACCGCCAGCACACGTCCGCACAGTACTCCTGTGAAGATTAGAATTCTCGAGTGTTGCCAACTCATCATATTGATTCTAACGATTTCTTAAATGGATTATACCTACCGTTATTCGGTTTATTGTTTATTTTATTTTATATAATTTTAATGTTTTATTTCTATTAAAAATCATATGTGTTACACTTGTCACATATTCATGCCATTTATTATTAATAACAACGGAGTTTTATGTTAATTTAAAGCCTCTACAGTACTTACCACGTAAAAACGCATTATTCTCTATCTACCCGCATAAAACATTCACTTTTGTTAATCAGCACAGAAATATAGATAAAATATTATTAAATGCCAGTCAGTCTGCATTCGCAAAGGCGAGATAAAACTTCATTGTCGCCTTTGTATTTAAAGGGTTGAAGCTCTGGGGAAATCAGCGGCCAAGTAGGTATACACGGAGAATACTATCATTTTAATAATGAATTAATACTTTAATTTAATTGAAAACTTGAGTTGGAAAGCAATCTTGACGTAGGTCGTCAAGGATGACGACTTATACAACCCTGATGACACTGACAGATCTTGAACGCGGACTAGATGATGTGCTGATCGCGTTCAGTTTCGTTGGTAATATCCACCCTTAACCAGACTTCACCAGACCGCGTTCGATCGGCGATATCGTGACTAATTTTGAGACTCGTATGATTGTTGATGCTCATCGCCTACCGCTGTCTGATTGCACACAAATCATTATCAGTAGCACGAAAGCATGCCACTTAGCTTAGCATGTTTGTCGAAACATTGTTAGTAATAAGCACGTTTATTTCGAGTATGCTCAAAAATCAATAGTCGTTTGATTTTCGAGCATGCTACCTGAGACGCGGGTGGAAGAGAGCGTGCTTTGAACTGGTTTGCTTAATAAGAGCATGCTAGTATCGATTTGATCCAGTCTGCGACAGGTGTGCATGCTTAAAATTAGCATGCTTATTGCTAGCAAATGTGAACAGCTGCAAAGTATGCTAGACAAGCATGCTTTTTTATATGCATGTCTGTCGGTATCTTTATGAAACTGAACCTATTTTATCGATATTAACTGCTGCTCAAGTCACAAAAAGCTGTCAAAAAAAATAATATCCTCGAAAATCTTGTGTGACGACGGTATAAAATAATTTCAATATCCGGCAGTAATCTTACACACTTGATTGAGTTCGTCAACTCAACTGTAATAGGTAGGTACTTGCTTATAAATGTGCGAACCTTACGAGAATCAAAGTGTCGAATAAATTGAAATAATAAATTGGATTATTATATCAAGAGGAACGGCTAAGGAAAGTACTGTAAATATTATTATTCTACATTTTTTCTTAGGGAGGAGCTCGTGGCTAATTAATATCAGCCGCACGGGTCGATCCATCAGGATAAGCTACGCTTGCCGGGGTTGGTTCGTGGATGGGTGACCAACTTTACATATCGAGACTCCTCCGTGCCACGGAAAGCACGTTAAGCCTTTGGTCCCGGCTGTCATTCGTAAACTTTGACAGTCGTTACGGGTCGTCAGAAGCCCGAAAGTCTAACAATCAGTCTTACCAAGGGGTATTGTATTACCCAGTTACTAGGTTGTGGAGGTTCGATTGGCAGTCGCTCCATGTAAAATACTGGTATTAATTTACATCCAGTAACTGGAAGCTGTTCCCAATATAGTTGGGAAAACGCTAGGCAGATTGACATATTTTTCTTCACCATAAACTGCAATGTAACTAGATTTAAATCTTAATAAAACGGCAGTGCGGACATTTGCATCGCACACAGTATTATGACGTTATAACGTTGATGTATGCAAGTCTGTAGCAGATGTGATAAAACTTTATGATCCAACACGTTTTACAGTTCGAAATATGTTTATTTCTATAAGTTCAGTTATGTTATGTTTAATCGTGTAGGATGGCAGAAAATAGATAAAATAAATATTAACTAAAAGGGATGTTGACTTAAAAAAATGATTAATTAATTTATCCTTTGTATAAATTCTTTTCGATTTTGTGAATGTGAGAACGCTGTAGGCTTAGTGAACTGTAGATCTGTTGACCATTTTCTATTTTATTAAGTACCTGGTACTTATTGAAATACCCACACTGTCCTCCCATACCTAGTAACACTGTTATTTGAAAGTATTGTAAAACCCATTTATTTTTAAAAGAGTAACCGTAGAGTTTCTTGCCGGATCTTCACCATTATGAAACGACCAATTAGAACCGTGCACCTAGCTTCTGACGTTTCATAAGTGCCCATGTAGGTTTATGTGAAATAAAATGTTTTTAATTTGATATGAATATTGGGCCGTATACGTGCCGTATGCGTCTGCTGTTCAGACTGAAGTGATAAGTTTTTATGTAAACGATTAAAAGTATTGACGTCGATCCGTATAGGAAATCGCACTAATGAAAATGGTCTAGTGGTCGCAAGCGATATTCCTGAGCATAAGATCCTGGGTGTGATTCACAGGGCGGGCAATGTGTTAGGTTTTTCCATCAGGAATTTCTCAGCATCGAGTCTGGATTTGTGCCCGGATGATGGCATAGGCTCGCCCCCTATTACATGGAACATGTACATAACAATATACAGTAAGCGCTCAAAAGTGCATGAGCACGCTAAGAGTCGTATTGCTGTGAACACGCGGTATAGTCCGTACATTTGTATGTGTAAACAGTCAGACGTCTGTGGTGTGAGTGCCGTACACACACCACAGAGAACGCAGTTTTGCGCTACACACTATCGTATCGTCACGGTTCGCGGGCGCCGCACTTATATTTCCATAACTTTTGTTAGCACGCATCATACTCGTACGCGTGACCTTGGCCAGTGTATCGCATTGCTAAAATTCGAAAGTAAATTATATGTGCCGATGGCAGAAGGCGTTAAGCGTTGGTCTTAGATTCAAGATGGCTAAGGTTCTAATCTCGTAAATCACAGCGCTGTTTTTGCAAATATTATTATTTTTGTTTGCAATAATAATATTTTTAAATATCCTGCCTATTTATTAATGTTGTTATTGCAATAAAGGGTTTAGAATAAAAAATGCGTGATATGTTATAATAAAAAATAAATAATATTTATTCGTTATGTTTATTTTACTTAAGTATAGTTATCAAACTGCTACAATTATTTATCATTACTTCACCTGAATAATATGTGAAATAGATGTCTAGAAACTTAGAAGCAATTTGTATTATTTTGACATATTTAAATTTTGAAATGTTTTAAATTTTAAATGGATTTTTTTGCACCATAAATATAAAGCTTTGATCATGGTCTAAGTAATTAAGCAATAAATAAGAATATTAGACTACTTAAAATGTAAAAAAATCTACTGACAAAATTGTTGATTTTAAGGTTAAAGGCAGTTGTTCATATTAATTATTTTAAACTTTATTTGGCTTTAGTAAATATTGGTTGGTATTGAGGTTATAGCTTAAGTATTCATTTTCTTTACGAAAAGAAGATTGAAACTAAACCTCAAATTTTAATCCTAAAATAATACTATTACTAAAATAATATTAAACAATTTCGGTATATCTGCAAGAAATACGACAAACACCCTATTGAAACGTGCTTAAAAAATTCGTTACCATAAATTCATGCAATAACGAATCTGTTGTTTATTAAGTTGGTACGGTCAATATTTTAAGGTCAAAAACGGTTTTCTAGCTGGTCTTCAGTGATGCAAGCCTTCAGAGTGCACGGCGAACGGTTCATAATGACGTGTTTTTAATAATTCAGCAAAATATCTCGTTGGTATGAAACCATTTGTTTCATTCACCATTTGACGTCGCTGCTACTCGATAATAAGCCCCTTCCTCATATCTCTTAACCGTCACAGTATTTCTCTAGAACAAAGAAAAACATTGTTTTTATTACACATAATACCTAATTATTTATTATTCACTAATCGAATTAAACCTCACAATGAATTTAAAACTTTAAAGGCATCTTCTGTCTCAACAATATCTCTGTTCTATCAACAATACCCTTGATTAAGATTTATGTTTAGTAAAATATGAAATATATAAATGATAACACTCACACTTAGTCCGGTTTCATTAGATATTCACTTCACTTTTACGCAGCGCAATAATATTCTCTGATCTGATCTGATCTCTTCAATATATTTTATGCCTGCTTTTTGATAATAATAACCACAACACTGCGCTAAATGCTCGTCACCAATATTATCACGGCACGAACCAACAAAGTTCTATTAATTGAATACTTGTAACAAACTGCATCTACCCCACAGAAATCGAAATAATTTACTGAGTTTTTTGTGGTCTACCTGCTAAACTTTAATATTTATGTGAACAAGACGAATGAAACTAAAAACGAATGATGATTATCGAACTAGTCATTGGTTGCAGACAAAGTGAGTGTGTGTGTGTAATGTGCGTGTCTACAGTATTGTAACAACTTATAGAAGAAGGTCGTAAGTCAAATCGAAGCGTCAGTCTATTGCTTTGTGAGATTGCTTATGGACTTTTGGTCGGTACTGTACCTATGGATATGACACGTATGATTTTATGTACATCGTGTGTATTTTGAATCCCAAGTAGACTGGTCTAAAAACGTGGAATTCGAAAAACCTCAACATTAGAAAGAAGAAACCTTGCAAAAATAAAACCCGCAAATACGTAGGGTAGGTATTATGGGAATATTCCTGTCTGATTTTCATTTTTCTGTTCGTTATCTGGGGTTGATTCAATACGTCTCTCTTCGAGAACGTTACTCACTAATCATTGGCAGGATATTTGTTTGATTTTTGTGCTGTATTCGTATCATACACGAAATATAAGATGATACATTATTTTTCAGTTCGAGTTTTTGTTATTTTGATTTTTAAGTAATGAGAATATGGAATCCTTATAGGAGCACTTGTGTGTCCGACTGTCCGTCTGTCACAGCCAATTTGCTCCTAATCTAATGGACCGATTAAGTTGAAACTTGGTACACATTAATTTCTGTGACCCAAACACGGACGTGTAACGTAAATAAATGTTTTTCATTGAAGTGAAAACTTCTTTAGGCGCGTTGGGCATTTTTGAGATGGGACTTAACCATTGATTTTGCGACACTGTAACGACATCTCATTTTTGTAAACGCGATTGTGCTCTTTATTTATATTACGTTACGGATCAATGTTCTATGCAAGTATTTTTACTTTAAAGGTTTTGGAAGTATATTTTTTTGTAAACGCGATTGTGCTCTTTATTTAGATAAGGTTACGGACCAATGTGGCGATCGGCGACGGTGATCTCTCGCGTCCCTGATTTGGGCCATGGTACGGAGCGAGAGGAAATGGGAGGCCGTCACCTCCTTCTGCGAAGAAGTAATGCTCGCAAAGGAGGAGGCGGAACGTGTGAGGGAGAGGCAAAATTCGCGACCTCACGCCCCTAACCGCTGCAGGAGGAGACGCCCTGGGCGTCGAGAATCGCGAGCCGATTTCCGGCTACCGTAGGCGCGGGCTTGTGGACGGTGAGCAATGGGTAGCTCGCCACCCGATAAGGACCAGGCCCGGGTCGACGGCGCGTTATGTTCCACGCGCGCCTCAAAGAGATGTCAGCAGAATTGACGAGGTCCGCTAGGGCCGATGCCTGCCGGGGTTGCGAATAAGGCCAAAAGGGAAATAGTGGCCCCTGGAAACATGGCAAGTGAAGGAACACGTAGTCAGTAAGAGTCTGACACGCCCTCCTGCTCCACCCAGAGCGGGAGAAGTTATTTGATAATTTCCCACCCAAAAAAAAAAGGGCATGTTGCCAGAATACATAATTAATTGGTTTCATTAGGCAAAGCTAGATCGGTAAACAAAACACGCTCGTTTTGTTCATTTTCTTTATTATTTTCTTGTCATCAGTCTCGATCCACTACTTCTTCTAATTCACACGTCATGGTCTCAAATATTAGCTCTTCTCTCACGTAACACGGTCATAAATCACATAGTTACACACATGATTGATAGTAACTCGCTAATATTGCCCCGTAATTCACTTCTTGTTCACTTGGAGACAGCGCTATTTTATTGCTCGTCTTTATTTTGTTTTTTGACAATTTATGGGAAGAAAAGGCCGTTTTTGTAATGATGAATGAGATGGAAAACAACAAAAATAGGGAGAGTCTCAGGCCCGCACTTTGAAGTTAATTGATTTATGGTACACTGCTACACGATTACTTACTACGCCACTGCTACGCGATTGCTACGAGATTGCTACGAGATTGCTACGCAATGCTACGACTTGTCCCGCTGCTATCGACGGGTTGAAGTCGCTAGTGTTTTGTTCATTTATTCTTGTGTGTCTTCTGCTAAACATAGGACTCTATACATACTAATATTATTACTCTGTCTGGGTTACCTTTTTACGCCTAAACGGTTGAACTATGGCCTGGGTTAGGACATAGGATACTTTTTTTAGGTAGCAGTAGGTTCCCGTGGGTTAATTTCCGATCTTCACAAAAGCTAGAAAGTAATTTTGTGAAAATATTGCCGTTATTACTACCTTCATAAAACTGTCTCTAATAACATCATTATAAGTTAATAAAAAAATAAAAACAGCCTCGGCTTATGGCATATGACCTACATAACAATATTAAAAAGTTTACCAACAACCTAGTTCCCATTAAATACGTTTCCAGAGTAAAACGCACTTTTCATCAAATGTAGGGAAGTACATATTTCAACGTAAGAGAAACTTTTGGTACACAGCAGTTTAAGGTGTCTACAGATTTGCTCTGAGTGTGTGATGGAAAATTTTTTTCAAAGTCACTTGCTGTAATAGACATGTGTAGCCAGAGCACTTAATCTAATTAACACTGACCTTTATTTATAATGACTTGTTTGTATTCTATTGTTTTCATATGATTTTTTTTTTCATTTTGATTCTGTGACCCTTTGTCATTTTATTTTAATTTCAACTGTGACCTTTATAATTTGTGACTCATTCGTTTATTTGAATTGCATTTGACGTTTTATTTTAATTTTATTTCGGGGCCCTTTTATTATGTACCTACTCATTCGTTTAATTTAATTGCATTGACATTTTTATTTTATTCTGTTTTTTTTTTAGGATAATTCAATATTTTAGTTGGATTTGTAAGTCCAGACTTATGACTCAACTTAGGTTCATATTCTAGAATAATATCCTACTCAAATTTTCAGGTTCCTCGATTTCAAACTAGAGTTGAGATTCGTTTGAAATCTGACAAGAAACAAAAAAAGATGCAAAACCATGTGTAAGAAAGACAAAGAGTTAATCCATCACCATTTGCTTTTCCAACTACGTTGGGGTAGGCTTCTAGTCTAACCATATGCAGCTGAATACTAGTATTTTACATGGACCTACTGCGTATCTGACCGCCACAACCCAGTTACTGGATAACACGGTATTAGAGGGATTTAAGTTTTTTACTTGCCTACGCTGTCCCACTCCTGGTCAAAAGCCTCCCTCCACTCTTTCCACCTTTTGCGAGTCCACGCATCCTCCTTTCAGTTTTGACGGAACTTATTCAGCTCGTCTCGCCGTCTCCTACGTGGTCTGCCGCGACCCCGCCTCACTATCTCAGGGCACCTGTTCTGTGCAATTTGGGCCCACAGTTTGTCCCCAAAAAAAATCTACTATTCCATACATTTTGACCGCGTAGGTTTTGCGCTTTTCTATGAAACAGCAGATTTTTTTTTGAAAAACCGACGATAAATTTAAACGCTGGGGTTTTAGAATCATGTACTGAATCCATGGTAACAGTTTTCGCGTCGATGTCCCTGCCACCCTGTGTAGCTATATCCCTAGGGATATAACTATATCACGGCTATAATCCCTAGAGATATAACTATATCACGGCTGTAACCATCTTACTGCGACATATACATCGTCCCGACATCAGACATCAATTGTCGGGGCAGTAACCCATCAGACACGACACCCGTCTGGTCGGAGGATCCTCCCTTTTCTGTAGAGGATGAGTGAACTTTACACCCTGTTCCTCATACCTCTACAGAGTAACGTTGATGTAACTAATCGATCTATCAATAGCAATCGATCATTTTCGCGCGGTTCACGTGTCACACGTCGTTGTAACTAAAGTCTAGTTTGAAAGTGATCGTGTTTGGTGAAGGCCTGTGATACTTCAAATGTTCGACATACAACCTTGAATGGGCTCGTACTAACTTCACATTGACGTGGTAGCATCTATATTATTTAAGTAAGATTTGTTTTGAAACTTACCTTATCTTACTAGTCTTTTCCCAACTATGTTGGGGTCGGCTTCCAGTCTAACTGGATGCAGCTTAATACCTTAATTTACATGGAGCGACTGCCTCTCTGACCTCTAAAACCCTATTACTGGGTTGTGGAGGCCCGACCGACCCCTCTAACCCGGCCTTGCCCGGCCAATACCCCTTGGTAAGACTGGTTGTCATACTTTCGGGTGACCCGCAACGACTGTCAAAGATGTTGAAGTAGGCACAAACTAAAGCAATCAATTAAATTCTTTAGCAACACAGCGTAATTGCCGAAATAAAATTACACGTCCATTTTTTAATGAATACCACGCATTCCCCGTAAGCAGTAATTTAATAAGAATCACCCTCATACAGTATCGTATTTATTTGTTTAAATAAAGCTCCGTTGATTGCAAAACATAATGAACACGCAATCAAATGTGAATGATGATGAATAATAATGCTCTAAAAAAAAACAACCGACTTCCAAAAAAGTGTTTAAGTGTTTTTTTTAGTTGTGGTACCTACCCCACACAAATTCGAATACCACTACCTGCTATATAACAGTGACAGGAACTTATCATATCATCCACATACTAAGTGGGAAAAAATACGTATTATTGAAGCTAACTCAAAAATTACCAAAGCAAACTTAATACAATTTATATGGGACCACCTCTGAAGTATGACCTACCAAATCAAAAAATAATCATCAAAATCAATTCATAATTGGCGGAGTAATCGCGTAACAAACATATAAAAAAAAAACATACTGTCGAATTGAGAACCTCCTCCTTTTGGAAGTCGCTTAAAAATGAAATAAAACATGTCCCCATCGAATTATAATGAAAATATAATTTCAATGCAAAAATATAATTTCAATGCAAAAATTTAATTTCAGTACATTTTTATTTATGGAACCAATATGATATATTTACATATTTGTAATATGCTCGTCTAGACCTTGCTTTTGATACTAAACATGTCATGATTATCACAAAATCTTTTTTAGATGTCAGAAATTTACTTGTAAAGTCCACCATATTAAATTTAGGGAGAATTTATATAGCCTATATTACCCGGACCGTTATTACGAATCTATTGATACCTGTATTTTTTTGTATTTGTAAATATACATAGACTAGACTGCTAAAATCATAACCCTTCCTTTTGGCTTTGCCGTAGTCGGGTAAAAAAAGAGGAAAAAGATGATTCTTTCTCCTCTTTTTTTACCCGACTAGCTTCAAGTATTTTTGAATTTTATTTGAGTAATCTGTATGGATTTATATCTAATTAGGTAAATCTTATTAAAACAATGTTTACATTCTATCCATACCTTTTCAATTCTCAGAAGAGAATCTATTATTAGGTATAGGTATGCATTTTGTTAATCTCAATGTTTTGGTGGTGCTCAGTAAGAATACTCCATGATGACCATATTGTATGGCAAGCGAGTATTTCAGTCATTTGGCGTTCCAGACTGATTACTCTCTTATTCACAATTTGGCAGGCCTGACTGGCTCCTAACTGGCGGCATACTTATTCTGGTTCTTTTATTTATAGAAAACTAGCAACCCGCTGCTGCTTCGCACGATTTTTACAACTTCAAAAAACAACGAGACTTCTTTATTTTATATAATAGTTTAATATACAGAGTGGCAGGGATATCAACGCGAAAACTGTTACCATGGATTCAGGACACGATTCTGAACTCGAAATTACTCGTCGGTTGTTAAAAAAAATATGTCCCTGCCACCCTGTATATTAATGTACGAGTATTATACACATGCAAATATTCCGGAATAAATTCTCTAAATGAGGGTGAAAACCGCATCGAAATCCGTTGCGTAGTTTAGAAAAGAACAATACGGTCACAGACAGACAGGAAAAGCGACTTTTATCTATACAAATAAGTAGAATTGAAGTGACTATTTGTAATGCCAAAATAACAGCTTTATACCAAATATATTATGAAAGTATGTACGGTACATAAAGCAAAAAAAAAATCTGTCTGATCTTGCTAATCTCCAAAACGGCAGGAAACAAATAAATAAAAGAAAACATTCAAGACTGACGTTGATCATTAACTAGATACTTAGATGTTTTCAAAATCTAAAGATGTTAATACTTTGAATATTTTGAAAGAAAAGGCAAATGAACATGGAAAAGTATTCAAAAATCAGAATAAGGAGCAACTAATAGCAGTCAACATCTCTTTCTATAGAACAATGATTGAAAAGTTGAGACACCGTATTAACTGCTAATATTTTTGTTACCTTTAGCGTTTACTTTTGTAACAAATGATTTGTACAAACAATCTTTCGTTTTATACATCAATATTAATTGACTTTTTAACTGACTTCCAAAAACGAGGAGGTTATATGTTCGTCGCGTATGTTTTTTTTTTTTCTTTTTTTTTATGTATGTCCACCGATATCTCGGTCAATTGTGGACCGATTTTGAAAACTCTTTTTTTGCTCGAAATGGTCCCATGTAAATTTTATTAACTTTGCTTCGAAAGTTTTTGAGTTAGCTTCAATAATTCGTACTTTTTCCCACTTAGAATGTGGATGATATGATAAGTTCCTGTCACTGTTATTTACAAAGCAGGTAGTGGTTTTCGAATTTGTGTGGGGTAGGTACTACAACTAAAAAGTGAAAAATAAAAACTTAAAAATAAAACATATTATATTCTAAGTATTTTACCTACAGTTATAATCAGGTGATTTCTGAAACAGATCCAATCTGTGAGATAAAGTTTCCCGACATCTTGCTCTTCTCCAAGGCAAAAGCATCTTCTCATACAGAGAAGGCACGAGCATTGATCATCACGCTTGCTCAAGACGGGTTGGCGATTTCAGACTCATATTAACTATACTTAAATGTCTCGCTGATGGTGGCGAGTGTGTTGGATCATTCGGTTCCCTGCAAAATGGTTGAGTTGGATGGTGCTGATCCACGCGTCATGTTCGTGAACGGGCGCCGTCAGTTGAGACTGGTCATCTCTTATCTACCAGGGCTTATTTTTAATCTTATATTTTCAATTACTTTGATTATTTTTTGTACATTGTTGTCACATATAGAAGCAACAAGAATAATGTACCCAGGATTTTGTAACATCTATATTTAAAAGAGTGTCCTTGGAGTTTTTTGCCCGTTCTTCTCCATCGAGATCTATGTTTTCGAATGAGCAACTAGCTTCAACTTTCTGACTAACTGACCGACTCTTTGACAATTCAAAAGTGCCTGTAAATAGTTTAATTGAAATAAATGCTTTGAGTTTGAGTTTATAAAGTCTAGGTTTCCTTACCATGTTTTTTTCCTTCACCGATGTCAGTAATGTCCAAGATAAACTCAGAAAGTGCATATAAATTGAAAAAGCCACATTTGGTACTCACCCGGATTCGAACCCACAACCTCTTGCATAAGAGGCGAGGCCTTAAAAGGCGAAAGCATCGGGGTAGCCCGCGAAATTCAAATTTTCTGACGTTTTTTTGGAATTTGCAGGTCAGTTTCAAATTGTATGTTGATCTAAATGTGATTCGCAGTCATATTAAATATTTATTTATAGAATTATAAACATAAAAATCATTATTACAACTCTCTAAGTTCATGTAATCCTATTGAATGACTATTAAATGAAATCATGACATTTGAAAAGAAAGAAAGAAAGAAAGAAAAATCGTTTATTTGTCGTTTATTGCTGATTCTTATGATTATAATTCTGTAAAGCCACACTTGTTACGGTCGCAAATCATATAATAATAATAATTATATATAATAATTAATAATAATAATAAATTATTAATTTATTTTTAATGTTATATTATAATTAGCACTTTAAAGCTTAATATTTCGCAAACGGATCCCTGAATCCAAAAATGGTTTTGGCAAACCCACAAAGTTTTTGAAGGACCTTTCCAATGATATCCCACAATACGGGATAGAAAAAAAAAAAACATCACTTTACGTGTAGGGGAGGTATCCAAATTTACCTCTTTGTCGTCGTAATTAATATGTATACCTATGCCAAATTACAGCTTCCTGGTACTAAGGGTCTCGGAGCTAAACTGCGGACAGACAAACAGACAGACAAACAGACGGACATGACGAAACTATAAGGGCTCCTTGTTTAATAGGGAACCCTAAAAAGGCTAAAAAAACAAAAATAATCACACACACTAAACAAACAAAACAAAACACACAAACAAAAACAAAATAATATAAAATGGTTAGAAAAAGCCTGTTCCATAAATTCGATTAATATTGTTGTCAAGGTGATGAATGAGACCATACCTATTAGGTACTCATACGCTTGATAAATAAAACGTAGGTACATAGTGTGTTCTTGTATGAGGACTACTTGTTTTCATTTTCTGAGAAATCGCTGAATTGGTTTAAGAGTTTTTATAAAGGTTTTTAGACCGATTTGGTGCTTTTGTTTGGCTTACAAAAGACAACGAGAATGAAAGATTCTTGTACAATGAGATGTTTTAAGATGCAGCTGTTGGTTTAGAAGTTAATAGTAACGTTCTTCGGTAAATTGATGATTGACGTAGGCTCAGACCAAATAAAAAACCAAGACATAGCGCTGCGAACAATACAGTGAAGCATGCCAAAACTACACCTCCGCTCTGTGCATACACGCTCACACGCACACATTTAAAATCAAACTACACCTCACTAAGTGGATACATGTTTACGAAACCGGCCTCACGTCACTGTTGACAGCGCTATCTCTTGGTTTTTTATTAGGTCTGAGGACGTAGGATGTCAACTCTACGTTAATTTGTGTTTTAGACTCCGTTTTTAACGAGAAACGAGTGGAGCTAGCAAGTAAAACTAGTTGGCGAGCAGGGAACAGCGAGTCCGCGACGGCGACGAGCGATTACTCGCTGGTGTACATACCAAGAGTGAGTCTTTCAGCGAGTATTCTGCCCGCCAAGCAGTGTTGTTATCGTAAAAATCTGAGCTGCCGTATGTCACAGCCTGGTTTGCCGTATTATAAGGAAAAAAACTAAATTGCCGTATTTATTAAAAAAAAATATATGTATATTCCTCATTTGTTTCTTCTCCATAAAGGTTTCTTATCGTTTATATTACTTTAGATTCATGTTTATCTAATTTGTACTTATCCTTGCTTCTCGCAACACCTTCGACTTGGTACAGTGTCCTTGATTTTTGCCTTGATTTTGCATCAGTTGTCATCGATTTTTTGAAGGTCATTTTCAATTTTGACAATTCGTTTTAGTTTCTGGGAACTACTATACTTTATTGCCACTAGGCAATATTACAAAAAAAAAATCTAACAATGTGGCGCACAGCCTCTTCAGGTGGCAGATATTTGAGTTTCATTTTCATTTCATTCATTACGCTAGTGAAAAAAAGTTTCGTTTAAACTATAGTCAATTGCCGAATTTTGTGATACGGCAATGAGAGGCCTGCCGTATGCTGTACTTTCCGAAAAAAAAATCATGGAATGCCGTATAATACGGCAATTGCCGTTTTAATAACAACGCTGCCACCAAGCGAGCGTGCCTGAGCGAGTACTCTCTATGATAGCTTTTGTCACTACAACAAAAGAGTACTCGCCGGTAGCGTGAACCGTCAGCGATCAACTATTAATCCTCCTTATTTACTTACATCATTGTAAGTAAACCTACAATCTTTTGTACGTTTCATAAAGAAAATGGTTGATAGCTAGAGACACGTATCTTATAGCCATTTCATACAACAGCCGAAGAACGCCAGTTGTGATTTGAATCATCGGACAAGTAACGTTTTCTTCACTCATTCAAACAAAATTCAAGAAAAGTATTTAACATGTTCAGAACAGTACAAATTTCAATATCAGTCTGACTAGTCTTTTCCCAACTATGTTGTAGTCGGCTTCCAGTCTAACCGAATGCAGCTGAATACCAGTATTTTACATTGAGCGACAGATCGGAGCCTCGGAAAGATGGGCAGTCTCGATAATATATGTAATAAATGAATGTTCACCCATCCTCGAACCGACCTTGGGAAGCCATAACCTTCGATCGAACCCATAACAAATGTCTCGGCACTAAATAAAGGTCGAACGATTCTTGTAAAAGGCCAACAGGCTTTTAATCAACACGCGAAAATACGAGAAAATTCTTCATAAAAGACGTCTGTAAGGGCCAAATTAATAAAGCGAAATTTTTCCTAGTATTGTGTCTATGTCAATTATTCCAGTCCAATAAAAGTTCAAAATGAGATCAAGGGAAAATGATTCTAATAAGCTTTTTCGCGAATCGTGACTATGTCGGTAAAAAGATAGATTGGCATAGTATTGGTTGGAGATATACTGTAAATTAAGGTAACCTATTAGTTTTATGGTAAATATTAGAATACTGATTAAATTGTGATATTATGTGGGGAATAGGAGATGTGATGGTATGGTGTAGAATATTGAATTTGATGTTGCAAAGAAATATAAACGAATGACAAAATATTTTGGTGTTTCATATTATTTTCCTTATCCCTGAAATATTGTAAATATGTAGTTTTATTAAAATAGTTAGATAGCACATAGTTTTAGATTATGATGTAACGGGGTAACGACTTTAAGGGTCATTTGGGGATTTTGAGGATAAATAATTATATCGTCGACCGTAGGTTCAATTGAGGTAAGGGACAAAATACGATTTTTCAGGAGAGGCTGACGAAGTTTTTTTTTGGACTAAACCGCCCATAACTTTTTTCTTATTTACCTTTTTCGGGTCTGTCTTTCTTACGTTAGAATTTTTTCATATTCACCATTCGATAGAGCGAAAAATTCTGAACAAAACTGTATACTCAACTCATTTTGGGTATTTTGTCCCTTACCTCAATTGAACCTACGGTCGACGATATTCGGAATAAATTAGTTATTTTAGAGCTAGGATAGTTTTTTTTTGTATTATATTTTATTAGTGTGTGTTTATTCATTTATTTATTCAAACTAGTACTAGTAAAAATAACCGTGCATATGCGGACTTAATTCCATCGGCATTTTTTACTAGTGTACATTAGGGTGACACAGACAAAAGACAGTAAGTGCAACATGATAGAAAATTTATTAAATATTAATGAATAAATACACAGATTATTAGATATTGAAAGAAATATGTAAGATAAGAGAGATGAAACTACGTAAATGGAGAAAAATTATCCCACAAACCGTGTCTCAGATGATTCTGCCAACTTCTTGCTGGCTTGATATAGAAAGTGCGCTTGAAAAGTGACCCTATGTTCTATGATCGGAAGTTTTTTAGGGTTCCGTACCTCAAAAGGAAAAAACGGAACCCTTATAGGATCACTCGTGTGTCTGTCTGTCTGTCTGTCTGTCTGTCTGTCTGTCTGTCTGTCTGTCTGTCCGTCTGTCACAGCCAATTTACTCCGAATCTAATGGACCGATTAAGTTGAAATTTGGTACATATATGTATTTCTGTGACCCAAACACGAATGTGTAACGTAAATAATTTAATTTTGAATATAGGTGTCACTTTTACGACGCAAACAAGAAAATTAAAAAAAAAAGTTTTGCTAACAGTACCGTGTGACATATCAAATGAAAGGGCTTGTTGCGAGGATCTTAAATATATTTTTTATATAATTTTAAAATAAATACTTTTAAAGATATTTAATAAATTCAATGAAAATTGACCATTCCCCCCCCCTTATCTCCGAAACTACTGGACCAAAAATTTTGAAAAAAATACATAGTATGGCTCTTTACTCATAGATTACAGGAAAACCTATAAGAAGTCTATGGTCTTAAAATAACATGGTAAATCTCTCAATATTGTGCGTACAAACTTACATTTCGTCGCTCGGCATCCAAAAGGCCCATCTCTCTAGCTACTATAATATCAAAATATCAAAAGTGTTTGACCGTCTGCTTAATACACAAATAAATAAAACTGTAAATGTTCATGACAACCAATTCGGGTTTCGGCGTGGTTTGTCAACAGAAAGTGCAGTGTTGTGCCTTAAGCATACTATCACATACTTACTATACACAGCGTGGGACGCTGATTTATGCTAGGTTCATCGATTTATTCAAGGTTTCTGATCTGGTTGCTTATGACGTATTGTGGAGAAAGATGGAGAAGGATAGGTTGCCAACGGAGCTTATAAACATCTTTAAATAGTGATATGGTAACCAGATCAATAGTGTACGATGGGCTGGAACTTTTTCCAAGCCATACAGGTTTTAATGCGGGGTGAGGCAGGATTGGCGAGCTCAGCGGCACCAGAGTGGGTTGCTATATAGATGGTATTTGTGTAAATAATATTAGCTATGCAGATGATATGGTGCTTCTGAGCGCGTCAATCTGTGGTCTCAGAAAGTAATTGGTCGCCAAATGTGAGCAGTATGCCAAAACACATGGTTTGATGGGAGATCATGGTCTTTGAGGCTGGGGGCAGACCGGGTTATGTACCACCTGTATTACTCAATGGGACTCCACTACAAAGAGTATTTACGTTTAAATATCTTGGTTGGTATATATTGACCCCTGACCTCAATGACGGACTCGATATTGAGCGGGAGCGAAGGGCGTTGTCGGTAAGGGCAAACATGCTGGCTCGCAGGTTTGCACGCTGTTCACTTAAAAAGCCAAAATGACTCTGTTTCGAGCTTATTGAACAACGTTTTACACGTGCAGCCTGTGGGCTAGATATATCCAAAGGTCGTGCAACGCCCTTCGTGTCCAATACAATAACGCTTTCAGGGTATTGGTGGGGCTGCCCCGTTTTTGTAGCGCATCGGGAATATTCGCGGACACACATATTACTTGCTTTTACGCAACGATGCGAATGAGGTGTGCATCCCTGGTACGCAGAGTACGGGCCAGCTCCAACAATATCGCTAGCAGTCTGGATTGCATGTACATCAATCACTGCAGTGCCATCTCCCATGGGGTGAAATAAATTTAAACTAGATTACGTGGGGCACTCAGAAAGTTTTGTGATACTAGAAAAAAATATACTACAGGTTATAATTTTTTTTATTATATCTTTTGAAAGAACTCTCCATTGGCGTCTATACACAGTTTTATACGTCTAAACAAATTTTCATAACACATTTTCCAGTCCGCATCAGACACTTCTCCGATCTCCTTCTCAAATGCACCCAGTGCATCTTCAGGTGATGAAAACCGTTTTACTTTGAGTTGATTTTTTATTTTGGGGATCAAGAAAAAGTCGCACGGAGCCAAATCGGGACTGTAAGGAGGATGATCTATAAATTTGACCGGTGTGCTGTCCAGAAAGTCCCTTGTTTTGAGCGCCGAGTGAGCCAGCGCGTTGTCGTGGTGAAGCAGTAGCCCACGGAGGCCAGTGTTCGGTCGCTTGCTGCTTGCAGTAGTAAAAACTTCTGGAAAACATTTGGTAACATACCATTCAGCATTGATGGTTCTTTGATTTCGTCAGGGTACTGACACCAGAAAACCTGGTAGAAAAAAAAAAACATGCAATCAACATTTTGCCTGCACTTCTGGCTCGCTTCACTTTGGCAGGCGTTGGTTCATTTTGAAACAGCCACACGGTCGACTTAATTTCTGGCTCATATTGAAAAATCCAAGATTCATCACCCGTAATGATATCTTAAACGCGCCGAGACGAGCCTGCTACCAATTTTGCTATCATGTCTCGACACCATTCTACCCGACGTTAATCTGACCCTGCGTTAGATTTTACGGTACCAGCGTGAAACTATCTTCCATAACCGAAGATGCCTGTGTAGAATTTCATGCACAATTCCCGATCCAATCGGCAGTATACACCGTGAAATTTTAATCACAGTTTTGCTAGAACAAACTTTATTCAAACCTTGGTCTTCTACCATTCTACAGAATCCAATAAAAAAAACATAAATTGGTTTTTGAAAAAACACAAAAAGACAAAGTTTAAAATGTCAAAATTATCTACTGCTTACTAAATTTCGTTTATGGAGGTACATTTCTCTGTAGACAATGCTGTGTCCCATACGTGGTGTCTGTGTTGTAGGGAGTAACGATAATCTTGACATTTTAAACTTTGCTTTTTTTGTGTTTTTTCAAAAACCAATTATGTTTTTTTTTTTATTGGATGCTGTAGAATGGTAGTGGACTATGGTCTGAACAACGTTTGTTCTAGCAAAACTGTGATTCAAATTTCACGGTGTATGCTGAACCTCTTCATATGTAATTCGCCTATTCTCTTGAATTAAATTTTTCACAGCCAGCACTTTTTGTTATGTAACAACCGTCATAGGGCGGCCACTTCTTTCATTGTCTGCCAAAATTACTAGACCACCCATAAATTCGTTGAACCAGCGAAAAACAGTCGCTTTAGAAGGGCTTTTTTCTATGAACACCATTCGAAGTCTTTCAAACGATTCTTCTGGTTTTAGTCGACATTTGAAATCGTACAAAATCATCGCGCGAAAATGTTCTCGTTATAAATCCAGTTTTCAGTAAGACAGAGTATTTTGATTTTGCTCGTAAAAAAATGTGGAGGGAATTTCGAATTTGGAATGTTATGTTTTTTTGTAATAAATAGTCATCGTTTTAATTGACATCAAAACCAGCCAGTATTCTATAGACAAAAACTGTTAGTCGCAAAACTTTCTAAGTGACCTCGTAAAATAAGTTAACATAGTTCATAAGTTTACTAACGCAATGAGTCCTTGTTACTTGAATAAAGAAAAATATCTGGATGATAATTCTTTTTTGAACGACGTTTTCTAAAAATGAAACCTAGCTAGATCGATTTTTCGCTCCTGAAACCCTCTGCATACTATATTTAATAAAAATTCTTGGAGCCGTTTCCGAGATTCAGATTATATATACATAGGTATATACAAGAATTGCTCGTTTATAGGTATTATTATTGTATTAATACCGCGAATGTGAAATTTTTTACGAAAATCAGATTTTTGTTTTATTTCATTCTACACGTTCAAATAAGTGACCATGCAATTTAAAAAAAAAATGTAAAAATGTCACATTCGCGGTATTGGATGCCGAGCGACGATTTGCAGTTGGAATGTATGGGAGAACATGTTTTTCAACTACAATGTTAAGTTTGTTCTTGGGATAAATAAATTCATCTCAACTACGGAACCCTTCATTGTGCGTAGTCCGACACGCACTTGGCCGGTTTTTTTTTCTATGTAGCATTTGAATGGATCATGAAATTGTAATCCTTATAAAATTCTGTACCATTATACTAGAACAAATTAATCATTTCATGTCAACACTAATATCGAATTAAATGCCTACGAACCTTACTTACCTCTATCTAAACGTAAGCTCAATCTATGAATAGAGCAGTATATTATACTGCGCTAATTTAATAATAATGATATACACATTATTATGTGTATATTTTGAAAGCTTCCTCTTACATCACGTTGCGAATTTACGGCATGCCTGCTTTTCCGAAAAGATAAGGAAAAAATAACATTTTGTAATTTGCCCCCTGGTGAAAATCTCGGGGGGGTTGATTCAGGTACCTATGTAATTCCGTTAATGGACCACATAGCTTCAAGGCAGTGCACAAGTTAAGCAATCGAAAAAATAGAAGGAAATATGGGCAACAAATGTCTACCTGAAATTATGGTTTATGGCAATAGGCTCGCCCCTATTACATGGGACTTAAACATAACTGGCGAAATGTGGGTGTACTTTAAATACACCTCTGCCTAACCCTTCGGGAAATACTGGCATGATGTTATGTTATGTTAAATACCTACATAATATCCATTCACCGAAGGCGTCCTTGTGCAAGATGATCCATTAACAAACCAAACGCAGTCACAATATTAGTTACGATCAAAGAATCCTTTGTCAACACAGCTTAAATATCCCACAGGCACTGTATTACCACTGAAGAATAATTATAATGGAGTGCTCACACTGCTCACTTTTGCCATTGCTTTTCGCAAAATCCGAATGTTGGAAGATTCTATACGAGATATCTATTCGTTTATTTCCTGGTGTATTAAATCTCCCAAAAACTATTGTACACGTATAATTAAGGGATTGCCATCTACACACACGTCACACAAACACATATACAAAACACAAACAAACATTATACAAATCACTGAACCTGACTTGATTTCCGTACTTCTTTTTCGGGTGACCACTGAAAACCAGCGCTATGCTGTGGGTCCCCCATAGCACAGCATCATGCTGAGTGGAAGCCTTCTTGTCACAGTCATGGCGTGCAGCTGCCAACTATTTCTGTTTTATGCGTCGTTATTTCTTATGTACTTTATTTTGTTGTTTTCTGATTACTCTTGTCTTTTTGTATGCACGAAATAAACCTATTTTTCTCTCTTTCTTTCTTCCTACACCTTGCTAGACAGACAGATTCATATTCAACTTAGTCATCAACACAACAGTGAATACTGCCGTTAATTTCTTCTGAGATTCAAACATGTCTTTGTGATAGTGGTCACGTCACTCGGCTAAACGCCAGACGTTTTGCAAAGGCAGAGTACAAAGTTACATCTCCGCACATCACCGATCCGTGCGATGATTTATACTGCACATATATCAAAGTCAGAAGGCACTATTCACCGTGCATTAGTCTCCATTTCTTACTCCTCAATGTCGCAAGATCGATCAAAGTACTCATCAGTCACGGCCCCCTGTTGACTTGAATGTATACTATTTACTTATCTGGCAGTTTTCCCTTTCTTTCTACCGTTCCTGTTTGAGCCCTGATTGCGTAATAGTCATCTAAGTAGGAGCTCTTGTTATCCCATTATTAGGAGGGGTCACAGACTGGAATGTAGGTCAGTTCAGTAAACATATATAGTTGTACTGCTATACAGAAAGTGAAGAGGTTAATCTTGAGGCGGTAACAGCCGGTACGGATTTCAGCCAGTTCAGACTGATCAGATAGGTTCCGCTTCTCCTGGGTCGCGGCCGCAACTTACAAGTTCTTGACCATAGGTTCAAACCTAAGCACCAATTATTTCATCACCTCTGCTCTCCAGAAACGGTGAAGAAAAACATTATGAGGAAACCGGCATATTCTAGAACCATAAATTTTAAGACGTGACATCCACCTATCTGCTCTGGGCCCTACGTAGCGGTATACGGCCCGCTCCTGAGTCCCAGCCGTAGGATCATTGTAGACTGCTTATGCTAGATGCATCTGAAGGTAGAACTGACCACGTATGGAGCATTTACACTCTGCCGGGGTTGCGGGGATGTCCGAAATGGTTAACGTGGCCCCCGGCAATATGGCAACTGAAGGAACACAGGTGGGTTTTAGTCAGTAAGAGTCTGACACGCCCTCCTGCTCCGCCCAGAGCGGGACAAATTATTTAATAATTCCCACCCAAAAACAAAAACAAACATGGAGCATTTACACTGCTTCTTCACACATCTCCGCATCCGTGAACATGAATACTCCGCTACACTACTTTCTCGCTCATCTCCGCTTACTCGCTCCACACCAGTGGAGAAACAGCCTTTTTCGCGTAAGGTTCTACAATAGATGACTGGATTTCTTCCGTGTCCCAGTGATTTGTGTATTTTCTAGCGTGATTCAGACCGGATTACAGTCTGAATTTATATCTGATTTTCATGCTATTCGTGGATTTTTCAATTTTATTCTTGTAACCTCGAAAGGAAGACATCTAGTGTATAGGCTAAAATTTTATTACTAGGCAATATTTTAACCACGTATTCTAACCATGATACTTCTTTGTTAAGGCTAAAAATACCGAAAATTCTGTGTTTTTCTATGTTTGACAACTGTACTTATGCATTAAAATGTTGATAAGAACAAGAAATAAAATAAATGTTTTCAGATAGGTCTGTCTGCCTGCCTTATTATGTATTTCGCAGAATTGTTTTGATCCGGTTGGTTCATTGTTAAGTTCTTTGTACCAATTTTCCTATCATGTTTATTAGCAAATCTTTCCTGCAGAAAAAATATTTTTGCGAGAGACTGTAATATTAAATTTAAAATAACTGTAGCCAAGTCTGACGTGTACATTTCTTCTATATTTAAAGGGTCCTTTGTCAGACAGTTGTGTCGTTTACATATAAAAGAACAAAATCCCTCTTTACAACATTTGCGACAAATCCCTTAACCCGTTGACAACCATCAAAAGAGAATTTTCTAAAAACAAGCTGTCAATCCGCGATGATACCCGAGCGTCCCCGATTGGGCCCGAGCGGATTTAGACCCACTTAAGCAAATCCCACACGACCGTCCTTATGTAAGCCGTTTGTATCGTAAATATACATTACGAGTAATTGCCTCGAGCGAGGACCATTTAATTTTGTACTTTGAATGCAATTATTGTGGTAATATGAACATATAAAAGTAATTTTACATAGATTACTTTTACTGAAGATAAAAAGGGGCTAAATACCAGACCATTTTTGTCGTGACAACAATTTTTTTTACAACTTATTCTCTCCTAAGAATTTCCTTAGTATTGCGGATCCGTTTACGAGTAAGTCTGACATACACAAACAATTATAGCGAGAACTAATATGTGCTAAAACTAATAATGTGTTACACAAATATTGACGACTAGCTCATATTAAATTAATTATATTATACAGAAACCTCAAACATATTAGGTAGGTATTATCAAGCTTGTGGCGGCATCTACATCATCACATGTGAAATACGCATCAAAGACCTGACGTCACACAAAATCCTAAGTTCAAACAAATCCTGCATCGCGCAAGCAAAGTTAACAGCGTGATCAACATATATATAACTTTCCGAAATCAATCGTTAGGCAATTGCCCGCCAGACATGACAGCCGCCTGGTCGGAGGATCTTCCCTTTTCTATAGAGGATAAGTGCCTGTCCCTCCTGTATGTCCCTGTTCCAAAATTAATGGATCGTGTTCGAAACACAATACTGCGCTCCAAAACAAAGATTGCTGACGTGGCAAGGCTGCCCAACTCAAATGGGACTAGGCAGGACACGGCCGCCGTATGCCGACAAACTGTGGGCACAAATAGCACAGAACTGATGCCTTAACACAGAGAGGCGGGGTCGCAGCAGACCACGTAGGAGATGGTGGGTCAAGTTGGACCGGTTCCGTCAAAACTTGGAAGAGGATTCGCGAGCTCGTGAAAGATGGAAGGAGTGGAGGGAGGCCTTTGACCAAGAGTGGAACAGCGCAGGATAGTAAAAAAAAAAAAAACTGGCACTCCAAGAGTGCCGACAGAAGTGAAAACTTGAAAGATGTCTTTTATTCTACGCACCGCGGTAATCAACGCATTCATGTCTTTTACTCCACGCACCGCGGTAATCAACGCGTTGATGTCTTTTACTTCACGGTGTCGGTAAATTGCGTTACAGTGTCGCGAAATCAATGGTTTAGTCCCATCACAAAAATGCCCAACGCACCTAAAGAAGTTTTCACTTCAAAAATTCAAGCCAAGCGTATTGCATTTCAACACAAAAAGCGCGGCACGACCCACCCTAGTCAACACAAGCCTTAATTATTATAAAACGCAACATCTGTACATTTTAATGCAGCAGAATAATTTAGCACAGGCCACTAACTCGACTGACAAGTGCATCAAAGGACGCGTATTATTATTAATAAATTCATAGTTTTGCTATGAATTTATTAATAATAATACGCGTCCATTTTCAATTCTGTTTGAAGCTTAAGACGTAAGTCTAAGTGCATTGCATAA
This sequence comes from Agrochola litura, assembly GCA_949152395.1. Taxonomy (NCBI): domain Eukaryota; kingdom Metazoa; phylum Arthropoda; class Insecta; order Lepidoptera; family Noctuidae; genus Agrochola; species Agrochola litura. The sequence continues at coordinate 19,337,662 of OX424508.1, read as the reverse complement.
TACTGAGGTGCTAATGAATATAGTAGGTACCTACCTAAAGTAAGTAGCCGTCTCCTAAGCTCTGAAGTTGGACATGACTCAGTTTGTATACGAAACTTGTAATGTATTAAGGTGGTTTAACACTGACGAGGCGAGGCGTGAATGGGATGGGCGAAAATTGAAATTTCTATCCACGCCCTGACCATCTTTGGTGTAAAAGGTACAGATGAGCGAGGATGTGCGAGGCGAAAATTTAAATATTTGTTAGTACAATATTGAATTTTATTGTTGTAAGAATAGAGAATTCATTTACATTGTACAACGGATATACAAATCTCGCACCGGCCATCGAGGACCCGCACGGTCTATCTTTGTCAAGTGCTGACTCGCGATGTCTCGCGCTGGCACGCGCTGGCACGCGCCGGCTCGCTCCGACCATCGCGAGACATCGCTGCATACTATACTCTCGGCTGGCCGGTGGCGCACCAGACACGGCTTGCCGGGCAGCGCGTGACATCGCGAGCCGGCACCGGCGCGAGGCAGTGCTGGCGATCGCGAGACGGCGCGGTACAGCGCTGGACATCTTTCGGTGTAAAAGGGTTAGCGTGATTTCAATTCTCGCCCTTCCCATCCACGCCTGGCCTCGCCGGAATAAAACCATCTTTAAGGTCTTTTCCAAAAGTATCTCATGAAAATGTAAACAAATGGATCAGAAAACATACCTGTGCATACCAATTTGTAGCGCCACTTACAAACTGAGTGCATTAGTTTGATTATTTTAATACTTTAACACGAAATTCTAATTTGAAGGTGTCTTAAAAAAATTTTTTATGGACAATTGAGGTAAATTTTTAACCAACATTTTTGTCGATGATTTTTCTATTACAGTTTAATGTTATTCAAACAATAGCTGTCGAAAAAAGTGAGGAAACTATTCAAAGGTAAAACCTTCTAAACACAGGTGAATATGTTATGAGTTTTCTTTACTGAGTGATTACGTAAAAATTTAACGTGTTTAGGTTTGTTTACACTTTCATCAAATACTTTTGTAGCAGACTATACATAACTATTATGCGCTTGCTCAATAGTACAAGTATTCCTAGTTTTTCATCGTACGATATGATGACGAAATACAATGTAATTCTTCATAATATGCACATATCGAAATGAATGGGAATCTATGCTTAATTTTAACGACGGAAAAAATATTTTAAAAAATCCATATATTCTTTTCTACTTTCTACGGAATTAAAAAAAAAATTGTAACAAAACTGTGTAACTTTTAAACTAAATCATCTATCGCGATGAAACAAACTCCATAATGATTGAAGTAATTAGACGTACACATAAAAAGAAAAATGAGAAAAAAAAAACTACCCTCAATTGAAAATAAACATGTTTGTTTAGCAAAAATCCGTATTTTTTTCATAAATTTTTACAATAATTTAAAATTGATAAATAAGATACCAAAGAGAAAAAAAAAATATTAAAACAACGTGTTCGGGTTACAAACCACAGAGAGAAGTATTTATTTTTTAATTTACACAAATACACCATAGACGACAGTACCAACATTGTAGATATTTCACAACACCCCCACTATATCTAACAATGTGGTTACACATATAGTTAAATTTTAAACATGCTGAACACCCAATTTATTTAAAAAATAATAATGCTTATTAGCACATAAACTCTTTGTAAATAAATCAGCAGGCATTTCAGCTGTCGGCAAATATTGAAAGTTCACAATTCTATTAGTTACACAATCTCTACTAAAGTGATACCGTATATCGATGTGTTTGGTTCTTTTGTGAAAAACTGGATTTGCAGTCAGCTTTAGTGCACTCTGATTATCATTATAAATATCAACAGTGTACATTTTCTTTGTTATCTCATACTGTAGGTTCCTTAAATAAACAGATTCTTTGCAGGCTTCAGTCAATGCCATGTACTCTGCTTCGCTACTGGACAAGGCAACAGTTTTCTGTTTTCTAGCTTCCCAAGAAATGACACAGCCAGATAATGTAAAACAGAAACCAGTGTATGATCTTCTATCAATACTGTTACTACCCCAATCAGCGTCAACAAACCCTTCTAAAATTGAGTTCCCATTAGCAGTAAACTTTAAGCCATACTGTTTGGTATGTTTTAAATATCTTAATATACGTTTAACATATGAACAATGTTCTTTACTATAGCAATTATTAAATTGACTCAAAAAACCAACTGCAAATGCTATGTCAGGTCTGGTAAGTACTGCCAGATACATGAGACAACCTATTATTTGTTGATAAGGAAATTCATCTACATAATTCTCATCCTTTGATACATGTAACTTGGTCTCCATTGAGTTTGAACAGTTTTACACTGACTCATATTAAATTTATGCAATAGCTGATCAATGTAATCTTCCTGACTTAATGATATTGTTTTTTCAGATTTGTTTACAGTTACATTTACACCAAGACATTTTTTAATTTCACCTAAGTCTTTAATTTTAAAATGACTAGCCAAAACATCTTTTAAGTATTTGGTCTCTTTACTGTCATTGGAAAAAATAAAGAAATCATCCACATACAGAGTGACAATAGTTTTTAACTTATCCTGTATCTTCAAATACATACATGGTTCTATCTTAGATTTAATATAACCAATTTTAAGTAAGCACTCGTCTACTTTCCTGTACCATGCTCTAGAAGATTGTTTAAGGCCATATATCGCCTTTTTTAATTTAAGAACTTGACCTCTCTGTATCTTTTCAGAAAAACCCTCAGGTATTTGCATATAAATGTTCTCTTCTAGAGTGCCGTTCAAGAAAGCTGTTGTCACATCAAGGTGCGTTATATCAAGACCTAGTTGAACAGACAGAGCAAATAATAATCTCAAAGTGGTGTGTCTCACTACGGGAGAAAAAGTATCTGTATAGTCTATACCTTCGATTTGCGAAAAACCCTTGGCTACTAAACGCGCACGAAATCGAATATTATCTTCACTGTCAAATTTTTTACGTAGCACCCACTTGCACTGCACAACTCTACTGTCTTGTGGAGCATTACTCAACTCCCAAGCATCATTGTTTTTGAAACACTCGAACTCTTCAGCCATGGCCATCTTCCACTGCTCCTTTTCAGGTCCATTTAAAGCTTCTTGTAGAGACAAACCTGCCGCATCATCATAGGTATCCTCACCTATACAAAGATTTGAATAATGATACCAATCTGGCTTTTTCCTCTCCCGTGTAGACCTAAAAGGTTTGGGAGAATTATCCTTAACTTCATGATCACTGGGTTCATATGTCTCATCATTCACATCTAGAAATGTGTCATCCGAGCTTTCTGTGTTATCTTGACTTGTGTTTGATTCAGATGTTTCCAGATCACATTCTTTCGCCTTAACTTCTTCTTCCCCCACTGAATCAAAACTCTGATCTTGTACTTGTATGAGACACTCAGATTTTGATTCCGGCTCAATTATAATCACATCCCTACTAGTCAACACAGTTTTCGTTTCTGGATTAAACAGTCTATATCCCTTTATGTTTTCTGGATATCCAATGAGAATACATTTCACTGATTTCTTGTCCCACTTCTTACATTTTTCTTTAGATATATGGACCATCGCAGTGCTACCAAAGATTCTGATATGACTAACATCTGGTTTACAGCCATTCCATATTTCGTATGGTGTCTTGTTTCCCAATGCTGCAGCCACGCTTCGATTCTGCAGATACACCGCTGTGTTGGTGGCCTCACTCCAGAACGCTTTACCTAAGTTGGCATCAAAAAGTAGGCATCTTGCCTTTTCAACAATTGTGCGATTAAACCGTTCACACAATCCATTCTGTTGTGGTGTATACGGATTGGTCTTTTGATGAATCACACCAGCACTACTTAAATAGTTATCAAATTCCTTATTACAATATTCTAGCCCATTATCACTTCTTAATACTTTGATTGTCTTCATTGTTTGATTTTCCACTTGAGCTTTAAATTCCTTAAAGTACTTCAATGCCTCATTCTTGTGTTTCAGAAAATAAACAAAAACCATACGGCTATGATCGTCAACAAACAACAAGAAGTATCTCGAGCCACCCAAGGATACATTTTCCATAGGTCCACAGATGTCCGTGTGGACTATATCTAGCAAGTCACTACTTCTCTGACTAGTATTCTTGAATGGTAGGCGACACTGCTTACCTTCACAACATGTAGTACATGAAGCCTTGCTTATATCCACTTTGTCATCAATGGTCATACCCTGCACAGCATTCTTCATTTGATTTAAGTAGTCTTTATTGATATGTCCTAATCTGCGATGCCACGTAATTCCAGACACGACTGATGCAGCTAAATGTACTTGGTTTGACAAGTTTACCTTGTACACTCCATTTACTAATAATGCTGTAGCTACTAACTCATTCTTCTTGTTGTATATAGAACAACCGATGTCCGAAAACGATACCTTGTTTCCTTTTCTTATGAGTTCGCTAACTGATAGCAAGTTCGTTGTCATACTTGGAACACAAAACACGTCTTTTACCACGATATCGTATTCCAAACTATTAGTCGTAGTCGTAATCTTCACATCGCCAGAACACAAAACTGACAACTTTCACTGTTTGCAACAACAATTTCCTTCTTCTGTTCATAAGATGCATTCATAACCCAACTTTCATTAGCTGTTAGGTGTACGCTGGCTCCCGAGTCAGTGTACCATTCATTTTTACTGAAATTTCCACTCATAAACACTGCACTAAACGCATTAGACTGCAAACGATTTTTGTTTGATGAGTTCTTTTCGTCATTTACTGTACATTGATTTCTGTAATGTCCTTGCTGTTTGCATCGATAACATTTCACCATTTTTACATTCGGTTTTGACGGATCTGTACTACCAACTTTGACATTTTTTGCCATAGACGAATTAGTACTTCCTTTTTTATTGAACTTTGAACGAGTAGCGAATGCTCCGCTAACTTCATCTTGTTCGGTCACTGACTCCATGTCTAATAATTTTGATTTGATGGAATCTGCCGTTATACTAATCCCTGAATGCTCGATAGCCATGATCATTGGAGAAAAACGATCTGGCAATCCCGCTAACAGCAACGATCCTGTCCACTGATCATTAATTTCGAATCCCGTCCCACTTAATTTTTGCGCTGTATCAATAATTTGAGTCACATACGACGTCATCGAGCTGCAACTTTCTAGGCGTATCGAAATTAAATTCCGCAGCAGACTTATTTTTCGCGAAAAACCGTTGTCATCGAATAATTGTTGTAGTTTTGTCCACAATTCCTTCGCAGTTGTTACAGTTTTCACGTGTACATACAAAGACGGGTCGATTGTCATAGTCAATTTTGCTCTGGTTTTTTTGTCATCAGCAGCTCCTATGTCCACCCCTTCTTCTGGCTTTACACAATGGTTCATACCCTCGAGGATAAGGAAATTCTCTGCCGCGAAGCACCATTCGCTATAGTTTTCACGACCCTTTAGCTTGGGTACATTTATTAGATAGTTAGTAGACATTATAACAGTCCAATCACTACAACTTCGCGAAGACAAAATAATCTTCCCTTACAACACACGTTACGTTTATATTTTAACACTCGTTTCAGTCCGAAATTCTTGTTAAAACAACGACTTTTTAATTTTTTACAGGCCCATAACCTATTATTAAAACAACGTGTTCGGGTTACAAACCACAGAGAGAAGTATTTATTTTTTAATTTACACAAATACACCATAGACGACAGTACCAACATTGTAGATATTTCACAACAAAAAATTATACAATTTTTTTTTTAATTCCATAAAAATTAGAAAAGAATATACCTATAGATTTTTTTAAATATTTTTTCCGTCGATAAAATTAAGCATAGATTCCCCCATTTCGATATTTGTGCACATTATGAAGAATCTCACTGTATAGTATGTTTGATGTAGTTAGGAGCGTCAACCAATTAATCTTAGATAATAACTACGGAAGCTCATGTTTATTTACCTACTTCCGGTGGGCCGTCGCGTCAGCTTGTATGAGATCCAATAACACAAAAATATCTACTGACACAGGTTTTCCTCGTTTTGGGCCAATATTTTTTGTGAAGGAAGTTTTTTTTAGGGATTCAATTTATTCTTGTTTTTTACCTGTCTTATAAAAAAGGCCTCTAAAAAGCATGACAAATTCGTCTTGGTGTGTTATTCTCCATCCGTGTGCCTAATATCTAAAAACCATTGTGCTACACTTGTTCAGTTCGGTACAATTCGGCACAGCCGATCGGCAAAATCGAATAAACAAGATGGAGATTATAGGGTATGAGGAACAGGATGTAAAATTCACTCATCCTCGATAGAAAAGGGAGGATCCTCCGACCACACGGGTGTTGTGTTTAATGGGCAATGTCCGACCATTAATGTAGAGACGTTGTATATATGCTAGTCGCGCGGTAAACCCTACTTACGCGATGCAGGATTTTGCGTGACGGCAGTGTGATGCGTAGTTCGTATGTGGCGATATAGATGCCGCCACAAGATGACAATATGACAAGAAATTAAACTTCGTTTTCTAATATTTTCCAAACTTCAGCCAAATATGTCCAATGGTTTAGTTACTATAGCCAGTCGGCTGATCGGCAAAACCTAATTAGTCAGCCAATTACTCGATACTATTTAGATTTTTTGATAAAATCACTTTTTTAATTTCGATGTTTGTAATTTATTCTCAGGCTAGATCTTGGCGTATACAGGGTGGCAGGGACATCGACGATCAATCTGTTACCATGGATTCAGTACATGATTCTTAATACCCGCTGAGTAGGAATTTTTCGAAAAAATTCTACGCTATCGGTTCTAGAATCATTTGCTGAATTTATGGTTACAGTTTGCACGTCGATGTCCCTGCCACCCTAAATATTGTTTTGTGATAAACACAGGTCATAATAAGTAAATTGACGGGGTCCGCTAGGGCCGATGCCTGCCGGGGTTACGAAGAAAACCGAAAGGGAGATCGTGGCCCCCGGCAGCATGGCAACTGAAGATACACGGGTGATAAAACTCACCCATGGCCGTCAGTAAGAAATGAAATGAAATTGTTAATTCTGTAAATAGGATATTAGAATCACTTTTACACGCCATATAAAAAAATAAAAATAAGATAGATGAGTTCGGCGTTTCCTATCTGACTACTCTGAGAAGAAAGAACGAAACAAACTCAGAGGTCGCAGTCTCTTTTAAAGTCCAGACATAATCTTGATCAGGCCGTATGAGGACAATGTAGATTAGTGTCTGAAAAGGTCTTTTGAGGAAAGAACCACACAGATTTTAGTGGACCTGTCCAGTCAGTGCAAGCATTTGTCAGTAATCGTGGAGCTCAACTCAGAACATAAGGAGCTCAAAACGACGAACAATACCAAAGAAAGGACATTTGGGTAGGCCGCATAAACTACTCAAACTGCCAGACCATCACTAAAACAAGCAGAGAAATAAAAATAATATCCACATAGTCCTCACATTCACAATAATTAAAATAATATAATACTTTACAAAGTAATCATGTCATTTTGAATAGAATTTTCAACAATGTCAATGTGTTTATAAAACTGGTATATGTTGATTTTACAAAATAATTAAAATGTCTAGTTTTATGGTTTTATCACAAAGCTTAGCAGAGCGAGCAGTTCAATCCCAAGCTTTTCTATCTTCTAAATAATCTGAAATTGTATAGTACCCTTTTTTACAAAGTTTGGTTTTGATAGAGATTTTAAATCGTTTAATGGGTAAGTTTCGAATGTCCGACACGATTGCTACGCCCAGAGCGGGAGAAGTTATTTGATAATTTCCCACCCAAAAACAAAAAAGTCATAATAAGTAATTTATTCAAAAATAAACCATACGCACGATACCGTATCGTTATCGTATCGTGGCCTTTAACAACCTTTCAAGTTAATACTGCCAGGAACAATAAATTTTCAAAGCTCAACGTATTTCCTTCCACACTTGTCAAGATCCTTCTATATAAGACTAACGATGAAAAATGGACTTTCTGTGTACCTCCATTAGTTTGTTATTACATCAAGTCATAACTTTTAGCTCCACCTTTCTAAAACTTGTAATAATGTTAGCAGACTTTGGAGAAGCTTCATTTTTAAAAAGCACGCAACAATATGTTAAAAAAATATTTATAGTTGTTATGAATGACGTTAATCAGTAAAAAACCGGCCAGATGCGGGTTGGACTCGCGCACGAAGAGTTCCGTACCATTATCTATAAAAACGGCAAAAAAAAATCATATCTGTTGTATGGGAGCCCCTTAAATATTTATTTTATTCTGTTTTTTAGTAATTGTTGTTATAGCGGCAACAAAAATACATCATTTGTATTTCTGTTGCCAAAATTTCAACTGTCTAACTATCACGGTTCATGAGATACAGCCTGGTGACAGACGGACAGACAGACTGACGGTCAGCGGAGTCTTAATAATAGGGTCCCGTTTAACCTTTTGGGTACGGAACCCTAAAAATAAAACTAAACTAAGTTTCTAAGTATAAATTGCGAGAATCCATTTGCTAAACATGTCTAAAAATCTTTTGGGTACAAATATTTTTTCAAAAAATTATTTACTAATTAAATTGAAAAACAAACACACCACCTTGCATGGTGATTTCTTTAACATTATTTTAAGTAGTTAGGTGGTAAGTACCAAGCATACGCTAGATTGGTGATTGGTGGAATTATTTAGCGTCATTGGATTAAACACAAACGCAACTGTTAAACTTTGTAAACTTTCTTCATAAGTTGCCTTTAAGCCGCCCATAACAGCTTAAGAGCGTTCATTCTAAAAGCAACGTCGCAAATAGCGGTCAAATGTTTACCTGTTTTGAATAATTTGGCAATATTTTATTACTGTATGGAAATATGAAATATCGCTAACTAGTAAACTATAATACTGACAGCTGTCAAGAACGTATTCTGTCGACGGTTGGACCGTTACTTATTATTACTTACTCACACAAACACACACAAAAAGATAAACCCTAAGACGTTTTCATAGTGTGGCTAAAAACAATTTCAGGTTATTGGTTTCTCCCCGCCTGCGATACAAAAAACAAAGTTCAGTGCTTGTTCTTCTCTTTTAAATTATTTGTTTTTGCAGTCGGGTTTTTGTTTAAAAAATATTACAAATGGTTTTAGCCACACTAAGAAAACGTATTAGGGTTTATCTATGTGCCGCATGAAATCGTGGCACAGCGGACAGAGCTCCGGCGGGATCTTATGGCGGCAAGGAGAGTGCGATTGTCGCAACCCAGCGCTGGGCACGCCACAATTGCGGCGATAAGACCCCTCTTTGAGGAGTGGTTAGAGAGGCGCCACGGCGTCCTCACCTTCCGCCTGACGCAGGTCCTCACCGGACACGGCTGCTTCGGGAGGTTCCTGTTCAGGATAAGGCCAGAGGAAACGCCCAGGTGTCACCACTGTGTGGATCGCCCGGAGGACACGGTGGAGCATACGGTGGAGGTCTGCCTGGCTTGGGCGGAGCATCGCCGTGTCCTCGTGGAGGCGATCGGTGACGGTAATCTCTCAGGTCCGGCCCTGATTCGGGCCATGGTACGGAGCGAGAGGAAATGGGAGGCCGCCACCTCCTTCTGCGAAGCAGTAATACTCACGAAGGAGGAGGCGGAACGCGTGAGGGAGAGGCAAAATTCGCGCCCTGACGCCCCTAACCGCCGCAGGAGGAGACGCCCTGGGCATCGGCAATCGGGAGCCAATTTCCGGCCACCGTAGGCGCGGGCTTGCGGACGGTGAGCAATGGGTAGCTCGCCGCCCGATAAGGACCAAGCCCGGGTCGACGGCGCGTTTTGTTCCACGCGCGCCTCAAAGAGATGTCAGCAGAATTGACGGGTTCCGCTAGGGCCGATGCCTGCCGGGGTTGCAAATAAGGCCGAAAGGGAAATCGTGGCCCCCGGCAATATGGCAATCGAAGGAACACGGGTGGGTTTTAGTCAGTAAGAGTCTGACACGCCCTTCCGCTCCACCCAGAGCGGGAGAAGTTATTTGATAATTTCCCACCCAAAAAAAAAAGGTTTATCTATGTGTGTGTGGGTTTGTGTAAGTAAGTAATAATAAGTTACGGTCCGGCCGTCGAAAGAATTCATTCTTGACAGCTATCAGTTTCAAACTAACGAATATAATAGTGTTTTCCGAATTTGATCCTTATTACTACTAGAAATTGTCCAACTGTCAGGAACGATTTCTCTCGCTGGACTGTAAGCAAAGCAAACAACAACGTAACCGACTCTGACACTATTTCATATTTATTTATTTACATAAGGCACCAAGTTCCAATATACTAATCACAAATACATACAATTAATTACATCAGTAAAAATAAGTACATTACAATTCATTAGATCATTAAAATAATATATAGACATTAAAATTGATATTCAAAATTCCATATTTCAAAATAAATTACATTATACTATCTAACAAAAACAAACCAAAATATCACAATCTTTATCGTCTGTTGGAACTCCAATGGACTTCGAGCCAGAATACCTGTGGATCGAACTACTTCTTTAGTTATGAATTGCAGTTTTGAACTTACGATAAGAAAGTTTCTAGTAGGGTGTTCAGTTTATCCAGATATTGCGAGCTTTCTGGAGTTTATGTCAGTTTGAACCAATATTAGGTGCCATCTAAATGAATGTCTAAATAAAAAAGTGAATTTTTGACTTTCGGCTTTGAGCCGAGCGTTAAAAATCCAACAGCGGTTGAAGCAAAGTGAACGAAAACGTTAAGAAAATGGACAAAACAGAACCATTGTAATTCAAGAAATTTCATAAACCTATACTTGTACCTACATAAGAGGGCTTATCCTAAAAGTTGGCAACGTCGTAAATAGCTGTCAAATATTTACCTGTTTTGATTAATTTGGCAATCTTAATATATATAAATCTCGTGTCACAATGTTTGTCCTCAATGGACTCCTAAACCACTTAACCGATTATAATAAAATTTGCACACCATGTGCAGTTCGATCCAACTTGAGAGATAGGATAGGTAGGGTAGGTAGGGTAGGTAGGGTAGGTAGGGTAGGTAGGGTAGGTAGGGTAGGTAGGGTAGGTAGGGTAGGTAGGGTAGGTAGGGTAGGTAGGGTAGGTAGGGTAGGTAGGGTAGGTAGGGTAGGTAGGGTAGGTAGGGTAGGTAGGGTAGGTAGGGTAGGTAGGGTAGGTAGGGTAGGTAGGGTAGGTAGGGTAGGTAGGGTAGGTAGGGTAGGTAGGGTAGGTAGGGTAGGTAGGGTAGGTAGGGTAGGTAGGGTAGGTAGGGTAGGTAGGGTAGGTAGGGTAGGTAGGGTAGGTAGGGTAGGTAGGGTAGGTAGGGTAGGTAGGGTAGGTAGGGTAGGTAGGGTAGGTAGGGTAGGTAGGGTAGGTAGGGTAGGTAGGGTAGGTAGGGTAGGTAGGGTAGGTAGGGTAGGTAGGGTAGGTAGGGTAGGTAGGGTAGGTAGGGTAGGTAGGGTAGGTAGGGTAGGTAGGGTAGGTAGGGTAGGTAGGGTAGGTAGGGTAGGTAGGGTAGGTAGGGTAGGTAGGGTAGGTAGGGTAGGTAGGGTAGGTAGGGTAGGTAGGGTAGGTAGGGTAGGTAGGGTAGGTAGGGTAGGTAGGGTAGGTAGGGTAGGTAGGGTAGGTAGGGTAGGTAGGGTAGGTAGGGTAGGTAGTTAAGAAAAGTACTAAGTGCTACCCGTGTGAAACCGGGGCGGGCAGCTAGTATTACTATAAGGAATTAAGAAATGTGGCTAACTAGGGAACTAAAATATTGATTATGAAATGCAATAATTAATATCGTAACACCGAATATTTAGTTTTAGATGTAAAATAAGTATTTGGAAACTTTCCAAATGTCTTTTTTACACCAAAAACGGTTACAACATCAAATTCAGTGTTATAATTGCAATTCATTATTTAATATACTAGTTCGCTAGTTAGCCACATTTCTTATTTCCATATAGTAATATTGCCAAATTAATCAAAACATTGAAATACTTCGCATCTATTTGCGACGTTGCTCACTTTCCGAATAAACGCTCTTAATAAAACTCAATATCTTTCTGACTGTTTGGTGTGCTTATAACCCGGTAAACCGTCGATTATTAAAATAATTTAGAATATTGTTAAAAAATACGCGGTAGGTTTCTACCGGGTATTTTTCAACAAAAACTGTTTTCCTTAACTTGGGTCAAATTTTATTTTCTGTATTTATTTTCTTAAGAAGGCATTTCTATAAGTAGGTAGGTACATATATAATAAAATCATGATCTAAAACCTCACTTTCATTTTTAATTATCAAACAAGAAACCTAAACCTAACAAGATAATAAAATAAAACCACAAATAAAAATTATAGAAAGTAAACGAAAATCCCCTGAATTTCACAATTTTACAAGCTTATAAACGTCAACAGGGGAATATCAAATTATATTAGACTTTATTTTTCGTTGCCAGAGCCCACAGGATACCGAAATATAATTATGGCTACAAGGTTGAAAATGAAAGTAAAATATCGTTAGAAATTTTGGGCTTATGAATATATCAGCTGTTAAGAGGTTCTACACACTTGTTCGGTACATTCAATTGGGCAGTATTTGTTAAAAAAGCCTACCCCAAGCAACGACGAGCGGTGCCTTTGTGTCGCGTCGCGTGTCGCGCTGGTGTGCACAAACCTTAAGGGTTTGGTGCTACACAAATTCGGCTATCGTTCATCTCGTGCCGATCAGCAAATTCTGTACGGCATCAACCCTCGCTGAATAATTTTCGGGTCGGGACGGCAGAATTCAATCTAAACCGAGCGGCTTTTTTCCGAATATAATGGGTGTAGGGAATTCGATCCGCAAACTGTTACCATGTATTCAGTATTTCGGATTCTAGACCCACCAGTGTTGAAATTTTTTGAAGGTTATTTAAAAAAAAGAAAAAAGTAGGCTGTCATGGGGTCTGCCGATAGAAGTGAAAACTTAAAACTGGTACCTATTAGCGTCATCTTTATTCGATATTACAGCACTACGGCGCGAGCATGTCGGTGACGTGAATCCATAAGTTTAACCTCTACCAAAAATCCCTTAACGCGCCTAAAGAAGTTTTAACTTCAAAAATCTACGCTCAGGCCGATGTGTTGAATTCATGGTAAAAGTTTGCGCGTTGATGTTATGTCATGCATATTTAATAGACTTGATTTTGCCGCCCGGCCGTGCAAAATCATGCCGACCCGAAAAAGTGTGCAGCACCCCTTATTCGAGACTTTGTTCGCAAACTTCAACCCTTCGTTGGCCCGCTCGGAAAAAGATTTGATATCTCAAATCTTCACAATATAATTTTGTTTCCTTTTATGATTTCGTATTGTATGGTTTGATTTGTTTTATCATTATTATTATTTTCGCTTTTTCAAGCTTAATGTATTTACCTAGAGTATAAGAGAATGATGTGTTTGACCTTCACAACCCATTCACTGAGTAATGCGATACCCCTTAGTAAGATTTGTTGTCAGACTTTCGGACTTCTGACGACCCGTAACGACTGTCAAAGTACCACGAATGACAGCCGGGACCAACGCTTAACGTGCTTTCCGAGGCACGGAGGAGTCTAAGCGCTCGCTCGTATTTGTCCTCGTACTTGTAATCTTGCACATAATTGTGTAGCCTCTGTTGGAGATCCAATAAAATAAATAAATACGTCCTGTGTAATTTTCCCTCTGCAGGCCGGTAAAGAAACTTTCCATAGAGAAAGCAAGCATTGATTACTAAAACACCACAACACTCTTTAAATAATTAAATAGGTAGTATGAGGGCTGATGTCAAAATAACAAACCAGTCACAACAAATCGGTAACCATAGCAACGAACCCAATGACATAACATGTCATTGTTACATCGTTTTGTAGAAAAATGACGATGCAGAATTTGTTTTACGGTGTAAATATTTGAAATAAAATGAAATCTGGTGCATAAGAATATTACTCATTGTGAATACATCCTATCCTATACTATTAAACAAGTATTATTTGTAAATATGTAGGCATATTTTCCTTGAAATTAAAATAATTAAAGTTAACCGTGAAATGAAACATTAAATTCATTGGTGGAATGGAATGTAAGATGAGTGAATGAGAAAAAGGAGTGAGTGAGAGCGAGACGGAGAGAATGGTGGATGATTGAAAACTAACGACGACGTTTAGGTAGAATAAAATTTGTACTGTTTTGACGAGCCAAAATATACGAAGTTAACAAGAAAAACTGTTTCTACGCCACTCTCCTACATATATATATATATATTTGTAATCACGTTCTCGAAAACGGCTTTAACGATTTCGATGAAAGATGCAATTTAGGGGTTTACGGGGCCGGAAAATCGATCTAGTTAGGTCTAGGCTAGGTATCTGGGAAAATTCGTTTTCTCCGTATTTTCACCCGAGCAGAGCTCGGTAGCCCAAAGTTTAGAACAAAGTTAATGAAATAGAATAATGACATGGCAGCATGGGATTAGTAAGTAGTTACTATCATGGCAGCATGGAATTAGTAGGTACTATCCTATACTATTAAATGAGCCCTAGCCCGAGCTATTAGTTTAGTCCCCACGATATATTTGCCTCCACCATAACGCCATTGAAAGACACAAAATATTTATATTCAGATAAAATCAACTGAACTTCGATGGTATCAAGTAACCCCAAGTTTACTTTACCATTACTTTCTTTGGTAACCCATTTTCTCTATTGACTCACACTTTGTCACCCTTGTCAGTAAGGGTGTAGATTTATTCCTAGTATAAGTTCACCTCGCATTGTATAGGCTTCCCGTGTAAGTTGAGGTCAGCGTACACTGGTAATGTATAGCTTGATAGGTATATTTTCATGTGTGAAACTTACTTGTCTTATCAAAGTGGAGTATTGCCTAAAGCAATGCTTTGATGGCAAGTAATATAATATTGACATCTCTTTCCGAATATTTTCGCTGAAATATGATCCGTTTGATTTGATTAAATGCTTTGTGTTCATTTTTGGAAGGTCCTTGAATAAATGGCGAAGTTTAATAGGTACAGATTGGTGAAAAGCAATATGTAATGTCGTAAAGATAAAAGTCGCCTAGTGGTTGTGTTACATTTCAAGTTGCATTGCAAAAATTAGGACGGCTTATTTGTGTTAAATTTCATGTAAAGTTTCACCCGGCATTAGATTTAGGTACTATCTTTAGATACATAATTATAAAACAAAGTCCCTCGCCACGTCTGTCTGTCTGAACGCGATAAACTCAAAAACTACCGAACGGATTTTCAAACGGTTTTCACACATAGACGGAGTGATTCAGGAAGGTTTTGGTGTAGGTTTCTTTTTAGTTTTGTGTAAATTGGCTTAAATATGACGATTATTCTTGAAGAAGACGGAAAAAATCACGCCAATTGGGAGCTTTACTGGCGTGCGCCGCGTAAACTGCGAAAGATACATAAAATTTATGTTCTACAGTATTGTTCACCTTAAAAAGTTCAACAAAAAAGTCCCCTATGGCATATATCTATCTTCTAAGGATGACCCACAGTAACCATTATTATCTTTCAGAATTTGATAAAAATTTAATTATTATATCCGAAGCTATTTTGACCGGAGTTATATTAATCCTTATCCAATTAAATACGTTATTTAAATTGGACATTTAATTTAGATTAAAATATGCTTTGACATTGTATAATTTAAATTAATGGTTTAAAAGATATCACATATTCAAAATTATGCGTAATTACATATTTATGGTTGACGGTAACGCGGGTGCAGCGGTATTAGTCAATGACCTTTCCTCAGCTATTGTATGTAATCCCAGTAGTACATTCTCGTGGGATATTTTTCGACATCCATGCAGGCGAAGCCGCGGGCAAAAGCTAATTTATAATATTTGCCAATTAAAGATTTAGGCATTTGGCACTTTATTCTCAAAAGTACTTCGAGTCCTGTTTTCTGCCTGCCCTGCTCTTTTATAACATGGCGTCGGTATTAATATATTTTTTTGTTGAATTATTCTCCTCTGTCAGCTGTCACATTATACATACTTACATTCACCCTCTTTTCATTCATGTGCCTTACTTATGAAGATGGGATGACAGTGGCAAGGCATTCAACTATCTTACAAACTGATGAAAATTGATGTAGGTTTATCATACAGTATTATTGTAACTGCAGCATCAAATTGAAGTAAAATTAAGCAAAATAAGGAATAATAATCAGGAATTTCTTCTTAAAAACGGAGGAACTCGTGGTTAAGTAATAACAGCCGCACGGGTCGATCCATCAGGTTAAGCTACGCTTTCCGGGGTTGGTCCGTTGATGGATGACCATCTATACATACCGAGACTCCTCCATGCCTCAGAAAGCACGTTAAGCTGTTGGTCCCGGCTGTCATTCGTGGATCTTTGACAGTCGTTACAGGTCATCAGAAGCCGAAAGTCTGACAACCAGTCTTACCAAGGGGTATCGTATTACACAGTTACTGGGTTGTGACGGTCAGATAGGCAGTCACTCCATGTAAAATACTGGTATTCAGCTGCATCCAGTTAGAATGGAAGCCGACCCCAACATAGTTGGGAAAGGGCTAGGCAAATTGATTGAATCAGAAATTTCTTAATAGCGGCCTGGAATCTGGATTTGTGCATGGTTGGTGGCAATAGGCTCGCCCCCTATTACATGGGACTTAAACATAACTGGCGAAATATGGGTGTACTATATTGCATCTCTGCCTTGCCCTTCAAGAATTGCGGGCGTGATGTTATTCTACGTTTTGTTAGTTATCCTATAAGCTGATGAAAGTTTTGTACATCATAAAGAGTTATTGTAACTGCAACATCCAATTTAAGCCAAAATAAACTCCCAATATCGATGAAAATTCGTGAACATCCGCCGCCAAACATGGCGATGTGGACTGAAACCGGGCTTTTTACGCGTCAAGTAAAAGCCTTTTTATTGCACATAAAATTATTTTCGTATGGAGCGCCCCGGTTCTGCGGCCCGGGTAATGTAATTGTTATAAAGGATAAGAGGCAGCGGTTTTAAATATACTATCTGAATTTGAGAGAACAAAAATTTATAAATTATTTTAGTTCACAGTATGCTGCAGTAAAATACGAGTATCAGTAACGACATGAAACTTTGTACTACAATACTTTGGGACCTATCATGCCTGACGTTACTCAAAAGTCAATGGTTTATGTAATTTCAGTTAGATAGGTTAATTCATCATAATCAGCTTTCAATGTTCCCACTGCTGGGACACATGCTCGGTGAGAGGGAGTGGGCAGTAATCTACCACGCGGGCCCAGTGCGGGTTGGTAGATGTCACATGTCTTCGAATTTTTTGGTTCTAGGACATGCCGGTTTCCTCACGATGTTTTCCTTCACCGTTTTGAGAGCAGTGGTGATGAAATTAAATACACAAAGTAAAACGCCTGCCTGGGTTCGAACCCACGAACTCTTAAGTCGGGGCCATTACCACTGGGCCATCACTTGTTAACCATTTTCTAATTTGTTACGTACCATCGGGGTAACGCATATCTAACCAATTTGAAAACAAAATCCCGTGCACTCGACCCTTTTTTTTCGTAGATAAGCGATACTATAGATTACTTGTTGAAAGGCCAACACAGTCCTCCTTTATTTACTAGCACTGTTATTTTTAAACTAGCTGTTAGGGACTTGTCACACTGGATGCGTTCTGTGTCCTACGGTCCGGTCAACTCGAACATTTTTGTTATGTTTGCACGCATCCAGTGTGACAAGTCCCTTACCCGCGACTTCGTCCTCGTGGAATTCTATACTTCAACTTTATTTATTTGTATAGCTGTCAGTGACAGTTCCGACAAAGTCCAGCCCTTTCGGAGATTAGCCGGAACAAACATATAGACAAAAATTTTAAAAGTTGAGTTTTTGTTGTATGTAGGTACCGTATATATTTCAATAGCGGTCCGTAGACGACGTGACTTACTAACACGTTATTACTAGTTTGCGATTGGTTGCATCGTGTACGGACCAGTACAACTGTACGGTACTAGTGCTGTGACATTCTGGCTACTCATTAGTGATTTGAGTTTGTAACACGTTACTTTTGAATAACGTCGTGGACGCTGGGCTTAACTCGTCAAGTTACATACAAATCTTTGTATTATGACGAGATCTAAGTAATCTGATTTTTTTACATGTAAAAAACCCTGTCCGATCCGTGAGGGTGCTTTTTTTTCAGTGGGAAGTTTTACCGGGTTATTATTACATGGGGCGCGTTCAGCCGTCGTTTAGCGGGTGTCTACAAGTCATTACTTATGACCCCTGTTGAAAATTTGCATTTTTTTTTATACTAAAAATGTGATTTTGAAATAGAAATAACTTTTTTTTTCAATAATAATTAGATTTTTTATTAATTTTAGGTAATGTTATTGCAGTACCTATGAGCCCCTTTCGGATCGGACAGGGTTCTTTTTTACATATGATTTCGTTTTATCTGAAACTAAAACAGGTCACAAAAGCTTTAAAAGTTGAGTTAAATTTGGACTCGAGAACAGATTAGGTGACATAAAAATATTAAATGAAAAGAAAGAAAGAAAATACATTTATTTAGCACAGACAGAAAGGCACACAATACAACATAATTATAACACAAGTCAAAGATAGAAATAAAAAGGAAACAAAAAACAGTGTGTAAAATAATAATTTAACACAATGAGAATGTGACACATTTTCTTTATTGTTCCCTCAATGCTAAGGATCGCGCTCACTACGACGTGTCTCCAATTATGCGGTCTTCTGCCGTGTAAACGGCTCGGTACATGCTGCCTCGAACAGCGTTCTTGATCGCGTCTGACCATCTTTGAAACATGCAGATTCGAATAAATTTTAAAATCTTTCAGAATAATTAGAGTTTTCTACTTAATTAAAATCAAAAATTTACTTGCTAGAAATATGCACGTGGCTAAATTATAACAGCCGCAAGAATTGAACGAAAGTTAAGTTACGCTTGCCGCGGTCGGTTTGTAGATGGGTGACCTTCATTACATATAGAGACCCCCGTGCCTCGGAAAGCACGTTAAGCAGTTGGTTCCGGCTGTCATTTGTAGATTTTTGACAGTCGTTACCGGTAGTTAGAGCCCAAAAGACTGACAACCAGTCTCAAGCTAAGCGTATGCTGAGGCGCAGGTGACGCAGGTTCACGCAGCGTAGGGCAGAGCAGATTTTGTAATGCATGAACGTACTGACAGCTGCGTACGCTGTGACGTAGGCACGTGCAACGCTGACATGTGTCTGTCCTGCTCTGCGTCTCACTGTAGAGCCGGCACAGATTTCTGCGCGACGCGTGCAGGTCGTCACTTGTTTTTACCACTGATTCATAATTTTCTTTCAATGACAGATTGTTTGTACTAGCAAGAACGCGAATGTGTCTGTGTAGCTGCGTCGCAGCATGCACTCGCGGCCTATGTCTGCCTCGCCTGCTCTACCCTGCAAAATCTGTACTGTGCTGCGCTGCGTCACCAGCGTCTCAGCATACGTTTAGCCTTACCAAGTGGTATCGAGTTGTGGAGGTCAGATAGGCATTCGCTCCATGTAATATATTGGTATTAACCTGCACCCGGTTAGACTAAAACCGATCATACATAGTAATTAATAAAGGCTAGGCACAAACATATTGATACTTTAACTTCTTTTACTTGTACCACACCACCACATGTCACGATATTCAATTCTTTTCGTAAAATGAGTGAGAGTAGACATCTGTACATGTCTACTGTTGACGCTGAGCAGAACTGAATTAATTCCAACAGATGAAGTAAACGGATTATGTGAATTTGTTTCAAGAAATATTAGAGCGTTAAAGAAAATATTTTTATTTATTCAAGTAAGTGTTTCGTTTAACATCAGTTGGTTTTATGCCGAGGTTTGCTGGGGTGGCGTTTGGCAAGCTTTGTCGAGTCTTCTCGTCGCGTATTCCACAGAGAAAAAGACTGGTCTTCCATCAGTGCATCCAGCCTGTTATGACTAACGGAGTCGAAACATGGACACACACGGTACGGCTGGTCCATAAATAAGTGGAGACCGTGATAAGGACCACGCTCGGGTTGACGGCGCGTTGTGTCCCACGCGCGTCTCAAAGATATGTCAGCACAACTGACGGGGTCCGCTAGGGCCGATACCTGCCGAGGTCGCGGGAAAGTCCGAAAGGGATATTGTGGCCCCTGGCAACATACAGGCAACTGAAGAAACACGGTTGGGTTTTACTCAGTAAGAGCGGGAGAAGTTATTTGATAATTTCAAACCCAAAAAAAAAAAGGACGGGACTAGGTGGAGTGACGAACTGTCTTTGAAGGGTGGCTGATATCAGCTAAATGAGAGTTGCCGAAAATTGAGTCATGCAATAGGAGAGGTCAAAGTAAAACGGTGCTGTAGGCTGCTGATGATGCTATAGATATGCTCTATTTCTGCTAATTTATATCAAAACTTTAGGTATTTGTTGCTACATGATTGAACATTAGCGCCATCTACAACTCTCTAATCATTAGCCATACTTATCCTCTAATAGATTTTTTGGACCACAGGTTGGTGTTTTAGATATCAAGATACGAGGGGTGAAAGGCTATTTGGTTTAAGCAACATCTTGGGCGATATTGAGTTATATACATATTCGGAATCAGCAATTTTTTCTCCGTCGGATGATGCCGGATTCATTTAAATCTGAGCACTTTTTTGGCGCTTCAAACAACTCTATTTTTGGGTTGTTTCCAAAGTGGCAGTGGAAATTTTAAACTTTAAATGGCTCTCCTGTAAAGTTGCAAAAATGTCGCTTAAATCAAATAGCCTTTCACCCCTCGATATAATATAAATATGTTACCATATTATGTACGTATGAAATGTTTTAAACATCGCTCAAAATCTCATTTATATTTCAAGAACAAATCTTATTTTTAAATTCAAATGCGATTTCAATTTCAAATTACAATATACCTAGGTCTCAGTAGCAATAAGATTATCCCAAGCTTTGAAATACTCAATTGTTAGAAAACATTTTCTTAGAAAATTTTAGGTTCGACTTTGGGATTAAATCTTGGTTTTGAGATGAAATTCTTACTCGAATTAGTTCCGTAGATCTCTATTTTTAGAGTTATTTAATAACATTAATTTAACAAAGTATTATAGCAGTAGGTACATAATAAACTAAATAATTTGAATAGGTAACGAAAAAGCACGCTAGATTTCCAACATGTTTTTGCACTGTTCTCAGAGGAATTCTTGAAATAAACCGCATTCAATTGTTTTTAATGGAATATATTTATTCCCAAACACAAATAAATGATTTATTTAAAACATATTTATTTGTTTTATATTGACGACTGTTTTAATGATACCTAATTCAAACATTGTGGTAATCAGTACCTTCGCACCCTAGTCAACTATCCCACCACTGACGAGGAAGAGGATAGCTGTCGATGGTTTTCTCGCTAAAGAAACGTACAAACGATTGTAGATCCCGTGTCAATAAAAGAGATACAATATGATTTGCTGATCGCTGACTGTCCACTCTGGCGCTGGCGCCCGCGAGAACTCCACTAGTTTGTCACAGTGACAAAAAAATCAAAAATACGCGGCGCGCGTGCGTGGTTGTTTGCCACCCACTTCCGTTTTAGTTATTTTTCACTTTATAGTGAAAGTCGGTTGCCTTTTTTGTGAAAAAGTTTTTATTTCACGCTTTTTAGCGGGTCGGTTTGTAATGTATTTAAGTTACAATAGCCTAATATCAACTGCTCATCACCTTTTACAAAATATATGCCTACTTTTCCCGATGCAGGGACGTTAATTGTTGAGAAGTTCTCCTAGTACTTCGCCATCAGCTCCACTTCACCCTATGCATTGTGACTATCATAAATTAAAGTAATCAAATCGCAACCCGTGAAATATTTATTAATGAGTTGGATTTATCATCAGTTTCACTTCACCAAATGGTGCTTTCCGAGAGAAAATTCACGAGTTGCTATAAAAAATATCTAAATCGCTATAGGTGTGCCTATAATATTTGAAGAGTTTCCTCAATTTCTCCAGGATTCCATCATCCGATCCTGACTTGATGACAATGAGACTATTTAGAAAGTACATCTTTTAAAAAAAAAGAATTTTCAAATCGGTACAGCCGTCTTTGAGTAATCGGGAAAATAAAAAAAATAAAAAAGATTCCAACGAACTGAGAACCTCCTCCTTTTTTTTGAAGTCGGTTAAAAATACTCTTTCAGTGACGCCCGCTTGGCGGGCAGAACACTCGCTGTGAGACTCGCTTGGTACATAAGCATACCAGCAAGTGACGGGGCAGTCATTCTATTCGACGCACTCGCGCACTCGCTCATAGCCCAGCGACAAAACTATCCGAATTCCACACTCGCTGCTCGTTGTTCGCCAACTCGTTTCTAGTTGCTAGCTCTGTTCACTTTTAAACGGACAGTTGCCTTAGATATGTAGTAATATGCCTGACATCCCAATCAATCAATCTGCCTAGCCTTTTCCCAACTATGTTGGGGTCGGCTTCCAGTCTACCCGGATGCAGCTAAATACCAATATTTTACTCTGACTTTTCGGATTATCACTTGCTTCAAAAACGGTGAAGGACAACATCGTGAGGAAACCGGCATGCCTAAAACATATTTCTCGACGGCATGTGTAGCTTAGTCAGAGGCCCATGGGTAGCTTTAAAACTCTGACACTAAGATAGTTATTAACCACACGAAAAGAAGAAGATCAATTCTGAATTGCTTAGAGCAGAAAACCTAAAATTAATAACCAATTCTGATTCGGATTTGTCCCCCCGTCTATGGCAATGGCTCGCTCTTTATAACATGAGGCTCGCTCTTTATTATGGGTGACGAGGGTTAACCTTCTAACCCCTCTGGAATATCGCAGTTTTAGGCCAGCACCATCTCTGGACCGACAGTGGAACTAATGTAATTTTTGTTGGTGATTTCTGAAAAAGTGTGCTATTTGGAGACATTGTTTTATTTTTCCTGTAATCTTTACATAAACTTCTTTTATCACATAGAATAATTTAAGATTTTTCTCTATGCAAACTTCGGAGATAAGGAAGAACGATATTTGTGACAGACTGAGTCGCACCATAAGAGTTCCTTTTTACCATTTTGGTGCGGCAAAAAGGCAACTCTCAAACACTACCACATAGCGTCTGAGAGCAAAATCGCGGAAAGAGCAATCAAGATGTAAAACTCTTCTGCATTATAGTTACAGCCTAAAAAGGTCCTGTAATAACATATTGGCTAACAACCTCTTTACCACGACATAATAATCTCTTAACATTATCAACATTATAATCTATCGAAGTAGCATGTGCCAACATTCGAGAATAAGAATCTGAATTTCATAGGTACATTAGACCACAAATGTTAGTTGTGTTGTCATTGAAGCCATGTAGTGATCCATAAACGCCTTCTAGCCACCGAATCGTATCCATTAGTGTGAAGTGAGCTGCATACGCTAATGAGTCAACCACAAATCAAAGCGGTCCAATACCTCGTCTGCGGTGAGCCGTAGATACCTAACCATCAATGAAAATTAAATGGCTGCCAAGACCAGCTGATATTATATTTTGACCAATACCGCTGTACCGCGCCTTAGGAATACGTGGCGAGGCAGGGGCAGTGTTGACCAATGAGCGGCAGGCGGGACGCCGAGCGCCGAGAGCTTTGACGAATTAGTGGCCTGCACTGCTCCCCCGTCTCGCCGCGCGCCTTCCTAAGGCGCGGTACAGCGGAATTGGTCAAACTTATAGTACACGTGTTGTACTTTGTTGGATTGAGGCTGCCTTATCATTTCCGAACAGAAGGGAAGTGCTTGTCCACTTCGCTTCACTCCAAAATATTAGAGCCTTACGATTAGGATCAATATGTAACTTATTTCTTAAGCATAATATTCGTGACACAAGGTGAAACTTAGAACAATTTTTACAGGACTCAAAAATCTGCCTAGCCTTTTCCCAACTATATTGGGGTCAGCTTCCAGTCTAACCGGATGCAGCTAAATACCAATATTTTACATGAAGTGACTGCCTATCTGACCTCCACAACCCAGTAACTGGGTAACACGATACCCCTTGGTAAAACTGGTTGTCAGACTTCCGGGCTTCTGATGACCTGTAACGACTGTCAAAGATTCACAAATGACAGCCGGGATCAACGGCTTAACATGCTTTCCGAGACACGGAGGAGTCTCGGTATGTAAAGATGGTCACCCATCCACATACCAACCCTGGCAAGCGTAGCTTAACCGGATGAATCGATTATTATCTTTAACAGTCGTTACAGGTCTTCAGAAGCCCGGAAGTCTGATAACCAGTCTTACCAAGGGGAAAATATTAAAGTCTTAAGATTAGGATCAATATGCAACTTATTTCTTAGGCATAATATTCGTAACACAAGGTGAAACTTTGAAATATTTTTACCGGACTCCAAAATCAACCTGACTAGCCTTTTCCCAACTATATTGGGGTCGGCTTCCAGTCTAACAGGATGCAGCTAAATACCAATATTTTACATGGAGCGACTGCCTATCTGACCTCCACAACCCAGTAACTGGGTAACACGATACCCTTTGGTAAAACTGGTTGTCAGACTTCCGGGCTTCTGACGACCTGTAACGACTGTCAAAGATTCACAAATGACAGCCGGGGCCAACGGTCTAACGTGCTTTCCTAGGCAAGGAGGAGTCTTGGTATGTAAAGATGGTCACCCATCCACATACCAACCCTGGCAAGCGTAGCTTAACCGGATGAATCAACCCGTGCGGCTGTTATTACATAGCCACGAGCTCCTTGAACAGGACATCTTCATATTACAGTAATAATCCAACTCAGACCCTAGAGCAGTGGTGGCCCAGTGGTAACGACCGCGACTTACGAGTTGTAGGTCGTAGGTTCGAACCCAGACAGGCGCTTTACTTTGTATAAATTATTTTATCACCACTGCTCACAAAACGGTGTAGGAAAACATCGTGAGGAAACCGTCATGTCCTAGAACCGAAAATTTAAAGACATGTGACATCTACCAACCCGCACTGGGCCCACGTGGTGGATTACGGCCCGCTCCCTCTCACAGAGAGGAGGCTTGTGTCCCAGCAGTGGGAACATTATAGGCTGATGATGATGATGATGAGGCCCTAGAAGCACTCCACTCCTTCACTTCAAAAATAAATTCGTGAACATGAAAATGACAAGCGAAAAACCAATAAAATTACGATCACGAGACATGGTTCCTTTTGAACAAAATGCTGCAAACGCAGTTTTTATTGTGGTGTTTCCTTTGGAAGAGAAAAATAAAGAGTAACAACCCTTTCGGACCTATCCAGAGAACAGCAAGCTGAGTCGTCCTGTTGACTAATTAATATGGTATAGCATGCTATAAGTATAAAATATAACCCTCCTTTTAGGTATTGCCGCAGTCGGGTATAAAATATAAAATGCTAAAACCTCTCTTGATCACCAATGAAATAAATTACTAGGTATCGAATGTTTAAATTCACAAACTTATTAAGTTTCAAACTTTAACATCATCC
The DNA here is from genome assembly GCA_949152395.1 of Agrochola litura. Taxonomy (NCBI): domain Eukaryota; kingdom Metazoa; phylum Arthropoda; class Insecta; order Lepidoptera; family Noctuidae; genus Agrochola; species Agrochola litura. Next base: position 19,312,072 of record OX424508.1, on the reverse strand, counting down.
CTGCATAAAAATCAGTTTATATTAATTTTCATTACGGCGAGCGCACTTAAATAACTTAAAATTTTAAAATTCACAACGTACCTTGTTTTTCATGGAAAAAAGCCAGTCTGAAAGTAATCAAATTCCATGGGCGTCATCGTGAGTTAATTAAAAAAGGTATGAACTGACTTGGATGGTAACGAAGGAGAATGTTTGATGTAGTTTCGATTCCCATATTGGGGTCTGATTAAACTGTTGATTACTAAGCCAAACATCGACATAGTCAGCGAGATTAATAGTTCAAATCAAATCAAATAATTTATTACTTTGCAAACATGGGTAATTATTACATTGATGTTTTATTAATACGCTGTTAAGAGCGTTTATTCTGAAAGTGGGCAACGTCGCACAAAGATGTCAAATATTTCGCTGTTTTGATTAATTTGGCAATATCACTATATGGAAATATGAAATGTGGCTAACTAGTGAACTAAAATATTGATTATGCAATGCAATAATTAATATCGTAACACCGGATATTTAGTTTTAGATGTAAAAAAAGTATTTGGAAACTTTCCAAATACCTTTTTTACACCTAAAACGATTACAACATCAACTTCGATGTTATAATTGCAATTCATTATTAATATTCTCGTTCGCTAGTTAGCCACATTTCATATTTGTATTCAATAATATTGCCAGATTAGTCAAAACAGCGAAATATTTGACATCTATTTGCGACGTTGCCCACTTTCAGACTAATTGTTCTTAACAGCGTACGTCAATTTGCCGTGTTATAGCCATTTCAAACAAATGTCAAAGAATGACAGTTGTGATTAAAATATATGGACAATTTAAGGTAGTCATTATTAATTTTCGCTGACTTTACTTGTTGCTATACTCACTAATCAAATTATGACACTGAGGAAATGCCAAAATAAACTCAGAGGTCGTGATTTTTATTAAAGTACGCTTCACTATCGGTAGTAGAATATTTAATTGTGAGTCTAACAATGTACGCTAACCTTAAAAGTTATTTGTTTAAGAAAGAGCCATCAGACTTCGGCGCCTCGACTCAGACGACACACATGTGTTATTCTGAAGCTCAACCCTATCTTACAGAGCACAACACAAAAAAATATTTGTGAATCAAAATCAAAACTTTTTTATTTTACATAAACCTTATGCACTTATGAAACGTCAGAAGCTAGGTGCACGGTTTCCATTGGTCGCTTCCTATGGAGATGAGCCGGCAAGAAACTCCACGGTTACTGTTTTAAAAATAATTGGCTTTTACAATGTTTTCATATTACAGTGTTAATAGGTATGAGAGAACAGTGTAGGCCAACTACGGCGAGCTACGCATTGCTCATCGTCCGCAAGCCTGGTCAACAAGTACCTGCCATGTACTTAAGAAAATAGAAAATGGTGTACAAATCTACAGCTTGTAAATGTTCCATGTCTCTACTGTGTATTTAAAACAGTCTTGCCATGCAAATGTTACTTTGCGTTCATTTTACGTTTTCAGACAAAAACGTAAAATAGAATATGACTCAATTTTGTTTTTGCAATTTCAAAAAACACTTATTAATTTTCGTACTTTTTTGGGTCGTAAATATTTGTCTGGCATAAGATACGCACTATTCATAAAATGCCCTTCTAATTCATGCCATGATTAATTGCAAAATGTTGTGAAACTGACTTGCGTAAGCAAGCCACTTATTCGCTGTTTGAGAAAAAAAACATAAGGAAGCATATGCTTCTTTAATAATTAATAATAATGATTTATAATCAAAACTTGTTTCAACACTTTTAGTGAAGAAGTAGATAATAAAATAACATATTAAAAGCGACATTTTTTTAATGTTTATTTTTATTTTTATTTATTACTAGCTGCGCCCCGCGGTTTCACCCGCAGAAGTCTCGATCTCGTGAGAATACCGGCATAAAAAGTATTTTATGTGTTCATCCAGGTTATAAACTATATGTGTACCAAATTTCATCCAAATCCGTTCAGACGTTTGAGCGTGAAGAAGAGACAAACATACACACACACTCACAAACTTTCGCCTTTATAATATTAGTGTGATTAGCCCTTATAATTACTATCCCACTGCTGGGAAACGCCTTCCTACTGCTTCTTCCACCTCAATGATCATTTAACAAAATCTTATTCGTTCTTATTTCAATTTCTTACTAACACTACTTTTTCTACTTTTCCCTTGTTGGTCTAGTGGTCGCGAGCGCTACTGCTGAGCATTAGGTCCTGGGTTCGGGCAAGTGTTATTGGGTTTTCCTATATAGAATTTCTCAGTAGCAGCCCAGAGTCTGGATTTGTGCCCGGTTGATGGCAATAGGCTCGCCTATTACATGGGACTTAAACATAACTGGCGAAATGTGGGTGTATTTGCTACAGGTACACCTCTGCCCAATCCTTCGGGGAAACAAGGTGTGATGTTATGTTGTTTATGTGTTTAGCCCTTATAATTACTATCCCACTGCTGGGAACCGCCTTCCTACTCCTTCTTCCACCTCAATGATCATTTAGGTACCAAAATCTTATTCGTTCTTATTTCAATTTCTTACTAACACTACTTTTTCATTATTTTTTTCTAGAATTCTCACAGGTTCATTATAACAATAAAACTGTTATCCTTCACCCATTAATACTGACTGGCGTATAATCCTAATATTATAAATGTGAAAGTGAGTTTGTTTGTTGCGCTTTTGACGTTAAAACGGCTGATTGGATTTAGATGAAATTTGGCACATGGGTAAAACATGACCTTGGCTTAGACACAGGATACTTTTTAACTCGATATTCTTACAGGATTTCAACTTATGCGGATGAAACCACGGGGCGCAGTTATTTATAAATATTTAAAACAAAGAGTATGAAACGATAGAAGGGTAATTACCGCAGGCACCGCTAAAACAACATTTTTATCAAAAGGCCTTCTCATTAAAAGCGTGGTGTGAGTGAGTTCTCGGAAAAATGGGTATCTAATGTATTTTTTCATGAATATGACACACATTACATCACTTATGTATTCCCGAAAGGTAGGAAGAGGCATATGTTTGCCAGCTATGTTATAAAAAAAAACCTACTTCCAAACTACAAAGTGAAAAATAACTTTAATTTCGGAAGTCGATGTCAAAAAACTAAAATACTGATCCAAAGACACCGACTTCCGAAATTAAAGTTATTTTTCACTTTGTAGTTTGGAAGTCGGTTGTGTTTATTGTAAAAAGTTTTTTTTTTTTACTTTTTGTGATTTGGTTTGTAATTTATCTTAGTTACAATAGCCTTATGTCAACTGCTCATCAAAAATACCCAAATCGCTATAGATGTGCCTATAATATTTGAAGAGTTCCCTCGATTTCTCCAAGATCCCATCATCAGATCGTGACCAAATGACAGTGGGACTAATTTGAAAGTATACCCTTTCAAACAAGAAAAGAATTTTTCAAATCGGTCCAGCGGTCTTCGAGTAATCGGGTAAAAATCCCAACGAATTGAGAACCTCCTCCTTTTTTTTTTAAGTCGGTTAATAATCAAACAACTCTTTACCACAACCGGGGAGACTTCAATCTTAGCGATAAAATGACAATAAAATTAGGACAAAACCTTTTAAAAAGTTTATTTTTCACATTTTAGTTAACACAAAACAAATTGCTATGTGAATATTATAACATCATAAATTACTCAAAAAAGATAATATAATTTACATGGGACCACCACGCGGGCTTCCTCTAACAAATGGAAAATAAAGCACGTAAATCGGCCCAGTAATCACGGAGAAATCGGTGAGGAGCTCGTGGCTAAGTAATAACAGCCAAACGGGTCAATTTATCAGGTTAAGCTACGCTTGCCGGAGTTGGTCCGTGGGTGGGTGACCATCTTTACATATCGAGACTCCTCCGTGCCTCGGAAAGCACGTAACGATCTTTGACAGTAGTTACGGGTCATTAGAAACCCGAAAGTCTGACCACCAGTCTTACCAAGGGGTATCGTATTACCCAGTTACTGGGTTGTGGAGGTCAGATAGGCAGTCGCTCCATGTAAGTACTGATATTCAACTGCATCCGGTTAGACTGGAAGCCGACCCCAACAAAGTTGGGAAAAGGCTAGGCAGGCAGGCAATCACAGAGAAATCGGTATAAATACAGGAAAAAAAGGCTGTGTGCATAACCTCCTTATTTTTTTTGAAGTAGGTAGCTAGGTTTTTAAGTAGATATCGTTAAACGCCTAAATCAGCGGGTTAATAGCGTAACACACCTATATTAGCATGGCTTTCATTTTGACAGTTCAACAACATTCATTGCGATAATTACGTTGCTGAGCAGACAAATTTCCCGAACTTATGAAGCAATGGATTACCAATATCCTTCAAAATCATTCAGATTGAAATTGTGTTACGCAATTAGGGTACTGTAAATTGATGGCCTATCAGTAAACTAATGACAAAATTTTCTACCAAGTGTTTCAAGCTAAATTAATTACATCTTAAGAAATATTGGGACTCCAATTCTTGTGAAATTAATTTGTCTAATTAGAAAATTAATGTCAGCCTGTTCTGTTACATAATTTTGTTTCCATTTCGATTTGGAACACAAAACGTAATGGCTTTTTAAATTATTTGTCATTTGTCGTTAAAATTGTATAGGTAATAAAATTGTAACAACATTTGAAAAATAATTCCAGTATGATTTTTTTTAAGAAATAGAGTTTCTTACTAAGTTTGATTTTTACAATATAAAACACCTTTTTCATGTTTTTCTGTTTTATTATTTTATTTTGATTTAAAACATTTCAAAGAATATGCATTATAATAACTATATGAGATGTCGTTAAAATATTGGAGACTTTAATAATTTGATGTTTTAGTATGGTTTAATAAATTGTACAGAGAGATAACATTTTATCCTAGGAGAGTTGTATTTTAAATTAAATTACCACAAATTTATATTTTATTCATTTATTTATTTTATTATATTATGTACACAGTAAAAAATATAGAAGTACGACGTAACTATAATTTGAGTACACTTCAATAACTATGCTAAGCTACATTATAAGCTACCTAATAACAATGTTGAAGTTGAGTAACTATGACGTACACCTACGTGCACATCATAGTTACTCAAAGACTCCCAAGATCCCTAAAGTAAGTATGAAATTTCGCAACAGGTAAGCTATCTTTTCTATTAAGATTTTGAAGATGATTGATTCTGATAATAATAGTCTTCCAGATCGAATTTTGGGTATAGCGACCAATCTCAGCGGAGACAGTAGGAGATATTATAGTGCACAAGTGTGTGCGCGATACAGGTGCACTCTCTCTTCCCTCACTCTCATAGCCCGATGGGACGGCAATCCGACATGACCGGAGAGAAATCAGGCGCAGGGCCAACGGCTTAACATGCTTTCCGAGGCACGGGGGTATCACATCGCCAACAACCAAACTCTGGGCTGTTACTAAAAAAAATCTAATAGAGAACCTAATAGCACAGGCGATTCCGGAAATTCTAAGAAGTTTCAATGAAACTGTACAAAACTTGATGTAATATGTGAATGATGAATAAAAATATATTTATTGAAGTGAAAACTTCTTTAGGCGCGTTGAGCATTTTTGAGATGGGAAAAAATAATTGAACACGCGACACTGTTACCGACACCTCATTTTTGTAAACGTGATTTTGCTCTTTATTTATATTAGGTTACGGATCAATGTTCAATGCAAGTATTTTTAATTTAAAGGTTTTGGAAGTATTTTTTTTTGTAAACGCGATTGTGCTCTTTATTTAGATAAGGGTACGGACCAATGTTCTATACAAGTATTTTTCTTCCACCACGATCTTGTTCAAGTTTTCACTTCTGTCGGCACTCCCGGAGAGCCACTGTTTTTATTTTTATTTTTTTATTCATAATTTTAATCAATTTTAATTTTGATTTCTCAGTTTCTAATTTGTCGCCATACCTAGTAATTTGCACTTATGATCACGTCATGCATACTCAGGAGAGAACAGTTCCTCAAAGTCGTATACTACACAATTCACTCCTAACATATATTAATATATTATAACAAACTTCAAGTACCTACCTAATAAGACAGTTCCAAGATCTACCTCAACTCAGCAATATTGCAACTGCAAAACACCTGAACATGCAAGTGTAAATCAGCTTCACCAACTTCGAGAACTTTGAACAATCTGCGCATGAAGAGCTTGGAAGGGCCTTATCACACTGGCGATTTGCGAGCGTGTTTACAGCGAAGCGATTGGTGAACCACGGGTGTGAAGCGAGTCAGCCGCAACTACGTGACGTATTCTCCGCGTTTTTAAATCAAATCAAATGTTTATTTGCCAGAAATACAATTATGTATAACCTAAGTGTCATTGTATTCTACCTGCAAACAAGCGTGCAATTTTTTTATTATGTTTACATACATTCTTTTTTATTATGTACTAGTACTATGCATTTATTCACTATTTAATTCATATTGCTGATATTCTTATAAATTATAGGTGCAAATTTTCAATTTTATGTTCCATAAATTCCTTTAAACTATAAAAACAACACATTATAAGCCATTCTGTCAGTTTTGTTAAACACATTACCATGTAATAATTTGAAACCGTTAGGTAAGTTATTACAAATTAAAACACATAAATAAAACACATTTTTCATTCTATTCTTTGCGTTTTCTCAATATTGTACACTCGCTTGTCTCGATCTCTCTTGGACTCTCACGTCAATCTCTCGTTTCGCAAACGCGGCGAACACGTCGCTCACACGTGGGGTACTCAGGTCATAGTTTACCTATGTGACAAATTTCATCGAAATCCGTTCAGCTAGTATGGCGTGAAAAGGTAACAGATAGACATTTAGAGGCATGAGGAACAGGGTGTAAAGTTCACTTATCGTCTATAAAAAACTTTTTACAAAAAAAAAACAACCGACTTCCAAAAAAAAACACTACAAAGTGAAAAATAACTTTAATTTCGGAAGTCGGTGTCTTGGGTTTTGTGTTTTCGTTTTTTGCCACCGACTTCCGAAATTAAAGTTATTTTTCACTTTGTAGTGTTTTTTTTTGGAAGTCGGTTGTTTTTTTTTTGTAAAAAGTTTTTATTTTTCACTTTTTAGTTGTGGTACCTACCCCACACACATTCGAATACCACTACTACCTGCTACCAGTGACAGGAACTTATCATATCATCTACATACTAAGTGGGAAAAAAATACGTATTTTGTAGCTAACTCAAAAACTACCCAAGCAAAGTTAATAAAATTTATATGGGACCAATTTGGGAGCATACCCTTTCAAACAAAAAAAGAATTTTCAAAATCGGTCTACAAATGACGGAGAAATCGGTGGACATACATAAAAAAAAAAAAAAAAAAAAAAAAAAAAAAAAACATACGCGTCGAACATATAACCTCCTCCTTTTTGGAAGTCGGTTAAAAATGGAAATGATCCTCCAACCAGACGGGTGTTGTGTCTGGCGGGCAACTGCCCGACGATTGATGTCGGATAGTCTTGTTTATCGTCGCTCGGCATCCAATACCGCGAACATTTTTCACGAAAATCAGATTGTTATTTTATTTCATTCTACGCGTTCAAATACGTGATCCTGTATTTAAAAATGATTTTCGTCAAAAATGTCACATTCACGGTATCGGATGCCGAGCAACGATATGTCATTCGCGCGGTAAACTCTAATTGCGCGATGCAGGATTTGTGTGACGGCATGTCTTTTTGATGCGTAGTTCGTATGTGGCGGTGTAACCGCTACAGACACACAGACAAAATTACTATCGCATTTATAATATTACCTACTATGGAGTAACACCCCGCAAGCTCCTCATCCTAGACGCGACCTTACCTGGGTCGACTTTCTTCGTCTCGTACAATTTAGTGCTTCGGTCGCAAGTACTAAGTAAAATTACTTATTTGTTGAAAGCAGGGTTTCTAAAGTGAGCCCTGATCACTTTATGTTGTGTGAAGAAAGGTAAAAAGAAAGAAAGAAAATTGCGTTTTAAGGTTTATTTTTCTGTTTTAATGCCATTAAAACAGAAAAATAAACCTTTAAACTATAAAAACAGAAAACAATGATAATAATGCCAAAAAGGCCCCAGCTCGGCATTATGTCAGATGAAAAAGTTTTATACTTAGAAGTAAGAAACAGGTTGTTTTCCAAACTTTGTATATTTGTCTCGTTTTGACGACATTTATTTGATAGAAATGACATAATGCTTTTTGCTTGACAATTACCTTCTATCATACTTATCTGGGCGATCGAGCTCTGCTCTGGTGAAAATAAATAATGCTCATTTAATAATATAGCAAAGTTCATACTCATCCATGTATAGTACCTACTTACATACTAATTCCATGCTGCCATGTCATTATTCTAAACTAGCCATCTTGTTCTAAACTTTGGGCGACCGAGCTCTGCTCGGGTGAAAATACGGAGAAAACGATTTCCCAGATATGAGACTTAGCTAGATCGATTTTTCGCCCTCGTAAACCCATAATGCAACTTTCATCGAAATCTTTAGAACCGTTTTCCAGAACGTGATTACAAATATATATATGTCGGATCCGGTCATTAGTATGGACACGAAACGAATCGCAAGCGCGCCACTGCACTGGCAACTTTACGTCTACCCACACCCAAAGGCGCGCTTCTACAGAGTCGTCCTGTTTTAAGGCCACGGGAGGGATTCAGCCTCTGGTCGCATCGGAGTCAAGACGTCGCGGAACTGTTCTCGATTCGTGGTGCTCAGTAATTGTGTTAGTTGTAATTTGTGATCATTGTGTTAATTGGTGATTTTAATAAACGCCGTCACACCCAGTGTGTGTATAATTTAGCTAGTTTGATTAATTTTATAGTAAATTATAATGTGATCTGAACTGCAAACTGTTTTTCTATTGCGCATTAACCAACATTACGCACACTACGCCCACAGTAGTTAAAATATCGCTGATAATAACGAGAGTAACATACCCATCTCCGACATATAAATATACAAATATTGCTCGTATAATAGTATAGAATTATTATTTAAAAGCAATGGATGCAGGTTAATCTAACCACACGGAAAAAAGGAGAAGCAGTGGGTGCCTTGCACTAACATATAATTCTGTAAGTTATAAGGTTTTGAAGTATAAGGTTTACAATCTTTGAAAATGTGATTAAAGTTTTACGTATATAGGTAGTACCTACGAAATACAGTAGAAGAGGTTGAATCTGAAATAAGAATTCAGTGCATCTTTTGCAATATTAAAAGTAACTGTGGAGTAATGAATGCATTAGAAAGTCTTAATTTTTTTAAATGAAAACTTCTTTAGGCGCGTTGGGCATTTTTTAAATGGGAAAAATAATTGAACTCGCGACGCCGTTACCGACACGTCATTTTTGTAAACGCAATTGTGCTCTTCATTTATATTGCGTTACGTATCAACGTTCTATGCATTTTTACTTTAAAGGTTTTAGAAGTTTTTTTTTTTTTTATTGTTTACGTTTTCACTTCTATCGGCACTCCCGGAGTGACACAGATTCTTTTTTGGTCTGTTACCTCTTTGTGACGTTGCAATTTGCCTCTACTACATAACTATCAGTTTTTCATTTTCGTAGAAGCTTAATTTAAATAGCTCTCTCCGTGGTTAATTTATTAGCCAGCTTATCTGAATAGCAGGTAAAAAGGTAAAAAAAAAATTCAATTCATTTTCAATTGGTAGGTTTATCCTTACTATATCTATACTAATAATAAGAATATTATAAAGAGGAAAGATTTGTATTTTTGTATGTAACGAATAAACTTAAAAACTACTGGACTGATTTTAAAAATTCTTTCAGCAGTGGATAGCTACATTATTACCGAGTAACATAGGCTATATTTTAGCCCCGCACTCCCACGAGAACGGGAACTACGCGGGTGAAACCGCGTGACGTCCGCAAGTAATTTTATAAATGTGAAAGTGAGTTTGTTTGTTACGCTTTCACGCTAAAACGGCTAAACGGATTTGAATGAAATTTGACACATGGATAGACCATGACCTAGGTCAAAACATAGGATACTTTTTATTCCAATATTCCCACGGAATCGAGACTTATGCAAGTGAAACTGCGGGGCACCGCTAGTTTAAAAACATTTTCTATTGCACAAATTATTCCGCATGAAAAATAATAATTGAAGACTATTTCAAAAACCACCTGTGTCAAAAATTTCACGATATGAGTTAGTTACGCCACCAAAGTAAAATATATTATGAAGTTGTGAAGAAGTTTTTTTACTCTACTGTAAAACTGACTAAGGTGGTTTTTTTTAAATAATGTCTTCTGGTTTTTAAAATAATGTCTGCAATTTGCTCCGTCCTAGCTAAATGATTTTCCAAGACAAATAAATCAAAATGATAGATTATTACGAAATGCCAGTAAAATATCTCATTATTCCTTCGGGAATCCATTTTTCTATCAAAAGGCATTCCCTATTTGTGTTCACGAAAGAAAATCGGCCATTAACCTAAAATATCATTCAGTGAAATTTTCAATTCTTTTGACTTAATTTCCTTGAATAACGAACAGGAAATTCAAAATTGGTTGGAACCTTTTTGTTTTTATACGGAAAACTTGGTATACCGAATATTTTAGCGTTTAGTACCTATACGAATCTATGTATTAAAAACACTGACTTTATAGGTAAATACTGGTAGTTATAATGACAGGCTAGATTATTTTCTTGCAATAAGTCGGTACACTACGAGCAAATGAGTTGAAGTCATTGTGGCTTACAGAGTAAAATCCCCTTTGATTAATTTAATTTTAATTTTATTAATTTAAATAATCTCAATTAAATCAATTATAAAACTCTATAGGGTCTTCTCGTCTTTTTATGCACGTGTTTCTGTGACAAATAAACCTATTTTTCTTTCTTTCTTTTTCTTTCTTTCTTTGGGAAAATCTCTATAGTCCGTTATGTGCAGCTGTCCATTTCTAAAATATCTCTGCCTATGTCGCTACTACATATAACATTGTCACCCTGTGGTAGATTGAACGTGTGCAAAGTGTTTAACACTGGGCCAAAAACGCATCCTTGTGGCACTCCAGCTAGGATACACAAATAAACTCACAACCTTTTCTCATGGGGGTAGGAAGAAACTACAGAACGCTCCTGCTAAGATCCTTACATACCATACCTCCGTTGGCTTCATCCTCGTTCATACACCTGTTAATGTCCCTCGGGTATCATCGCATTTCCGAATACAAACGAATGCTAATTTCCATGTCCATCAATTATTAGATTTATCATGTATAATAATTTAAATTCAGAAATAAGTGCTTTATTGTTGTTTTGATTTCCGTGTGAACTATATAGAGCTGTAACACAATTTTCCTATCCGTGTTGCCTGCGACTTTAGCGGCTTTCCTCCCATTTTTTTAATAAATTACATTCAGTTAAAAGAGTATTAACAACTCTATACACTTCCAAGTCGATTGAGAGCGTCCGGTCTGCACCAAGTACAAAGGGCAACTGATAGAAATCCGACAACTGGCGAAACACGAAGTTTGCCGAGGGACATTAAGAAAATAGAAATACAGTACTCCATTTGAAATACTTCTAATTGCTAAAAAAATAAAAGAAAATTCGAATTTCGTGGATATCTCAGCGTATTCTATATCTATTCATATTATAAATTAAAGTCGCTTTTCGTGTCTGTATGTGTGACCAGGTTTTTCTTCTAAACTACACTGCGCTACGCGATAAGGTGTTCACCATCATTTAGAGAATTTATTTCGAAAGGTTTCTGTGTACTGGTACTGCCCTAACTTCGCCTGGAGTCTTATGTAATGAAAAATATGTAATATCTTTTACTTGTATGGCTATTGAAACTTAAAGTTCTCTGTGAAAACTCAAAATTTCGATTGCCATACAAGTTAAATGAAAAATATATTATAGCTTTTTCATTAAAAGCAAACATAGGACGCCAGGCGAAGTTAGGGCAGTTGACCGGTACCTATTATACCTACATTAACATTTAATTTAGATATAGCACAGAAATCTCGATGTTTTGAAATGTCGCCGCATCAGTACATTGCACCCGTGCAAATCAGGGGCAAGTCGCTAGTCAATCAATAAAATATTTAAAACATCAGTCTGGTCGCTATCATCTTTTGCCAAACACAAAATTTGGTGCTTAGCGATTTGTGGTGCAATCATCTCCAAAATAACAATTTCCAATCCGTGGAAAAGAGATTTGACAACAATGATTAAATTAAAATAGCCTTTCAGCAATTTGTGGTTTAAACTGTTAATGACTTTACGGAGTTGGCAGAAATTCAAAATATTTGCTGTTGGTAATGTTTGGCGGCCATTTGCAACTGACTCATCTTAATTATCGCTGGAGGCACTTGCTACTGATTTGTTAAACTTTCAGTATTTACTCTAAACAGACTAAACCGCTGTTTGATTACGTAATAATATTAGAGCTAGATCATAGATAGTTTATAGTGTTAATAAAAAGTTGATTTATTACTAGTGTTGTGTAACTAATGTTTCTAATATTCGTAAAGATTTGAAAAAAGTTAAGATAAAGTATCCAAATTATCTATAAAAAAAAAAATTGGCACTCCGGGAGTACTACTGTTATTTTGAAGGCCATCAGTATCAAATATTGTTATGAATATTATTTTGATTATAATTATGAAGGAATATCTACTCTTAATGTCAATGACCGCATAATTATTTTATTATAAAAGTAAATTTTAAAGCAATCTTTGACTTCCGAGAAAAGTTTGTTTGTTGTTCAGGTAGAAACCTATTTATTGATCATCACAAAAAATTTAATAAAGTTTTCTCTTCGAAAATTAAGAAGAATTTCCAAGTTATTGTCATTATTTTAAAACCAGAAGCGCTATTGTTCGTTCATTTGTTTAATTTGTAAATTAAAATATAAGGAAAATTTGGTGGTTCTGAAATTCTAATAAATGGCGGTAGTTAATTTTCGTTTTTTTTTTTTAACTTTTGCGACCTAACAGTACAAAATTAAGCAATATGAGCTCTTTGTTTTAAAAAAAAAATCGTCTTTTGCTCAAAAAGAAAATGTTATTTTTCAAATTTTACCTCTCTAAGTACGTAAGTATCAGATATCGCAGCAAGGTTTCAGATTTCAAAACAACAATTTCAAAGAAACATTCCTTTGAACATCAACAAACAACATAGAAACTATCATAAACAATCAAATCAACTTTGCAATCAGTTGCTGGCTCACTATAATACAAACCTGCTGTGTGTGATAGAAACTTTTCGATGTGTCAATATCTTGTCTATAGTATCGTTTTGTTTGCATTTGATCGAAATCGCAATAGTGGGATTGCATTTAAGTAAACAAGGATTGTTTGTGGATGGTCTGTAAGCGATACCTGTGTTGTCGTCCTACTGTGGTTTACTAGTGTTAACCTACCTGTATCTAAGCAACTGTCATACACAACCTAAAATCACGCTTGTGTTCCGCAAAAGCTAAGGTATATTCTCTCTTATGTCTTAAATTCCAACCAAAGACGTCGAGAAATGGACTAAGCGTTCCGTATGCAATTGTGTAGTGAATACAGACCGAAAAGTACGAGAGAGACAAAGCGAGTATGCCGCCAGTAGTTGTCTCTTTCTAGAATTCTGATTCTGAATAGACTATTGAATTTGACAATTCGTCAACATTTTCTTTTAGAGGCTTGCAGAAAAGAAATTACTCACTTTGTCTATTTCACTTAGTCACTTTTGTGAGGCTAAAGGTGGTTTTACACCGGCGAGGCAAGGCGGGGATTGGATGGACGAGAATTGAAATCACGCTTACCCTTTTACACCAAAAGATGTCCAGCGCTATACCGCGCCGTCTTGTGATGGCCAGCGCTGCCTCGCGCCGGCTCGCGATGTCATGCGCCGGCCATTGCTACGTAGCGCCGGCTCGCGCTATCTCGCGCCAACCGGCCAGCCATGTCTGGCGCGCCGGCTAGCCAAGAATATAATATGCAGAGACGTCTCGCGATGGTTGGAGTGAGCCGGCGCGTGCCAGCGCGTGTTTTCAATCCTCGCCCATCCCATCCACGCCCCGCCTCGCCGGTATCAAACTACCTTTACTCTCAGTCCATTCTCTATGTCAACCACAAAGCACGGAGACACTTCGACGGCCGCTGCTAGAAGCTACACTGTCCATATACTCTGTAGTCCAAATTCATGCCTAACTTTTCTGCAACTAGGAGCATTTACTGTGTCCTAGTTTTAAAGGTATATGTGCCCGTGTTATCATAGTTACATGGAGCACTTAATCTCTTACCTTAGACTACGCAGCTGCGATGCTTCTCGTGTTGCAGATGACCTTAGACAGCTGTAGAACCCCAAGTTTGTTTGACAGTCAATACCAAAAACAAAAACTGCAACTTAATTTGCTATGTGCGGAGCTAACACAACTTCAGTAGTCGTCCCAAAATCTGCTAGCACATACCAAAATACCTTTCAAATTTCACAAAAGTCAAAAGACTCAGTACTCACTATTATGTAGAGCCCACCGTCACGGTCAAAGCCTTGACCAGCTCCGCTTGGAATCACAACGTTTACATTGTGACACAGACCGAGCAAACAGCTAACATGCTGTATTTGTTCGCGCACCCGTCCGTTGACACACTAATGGTTGCTCGCATTTGATGTGGGGTCCAAGTGTACACTGAGAATAGGTGTTCCAGGAAACCAGGCAATGGGTTTACATTACATACTATCGAATAGGAAGTATGTAGGAGTTAAGGAGTTACCCGGAATAGGTATAAAGACAAAAAAAAACTTTTTTATCCGCCAGGTAGATTATTGAAAATAATTAACACGTATTTTTTCGTAATCAAAAGATTGTAGCGATACATTGAGTTAAAATGTATCATGATGTCACTTGTATGTAGATTTTATACTTACTTATGACGTAGCGAGCCCCACTCCCTAACTTTATTGCGTTTTATCCAAGTATTTTTTATTAATATGATAAAGCAAAAAATACGTGTCTAATATTTTATTATTATCTGACAGAATTTTGTACAGGATTTTTTTTTCATCATTATGAACAACTTTTACTATGGGACCAAACCTGAAATCGCGAAAAACAAAAATCTGCTGTTCCCTACATTTTGACGAGTTATGCAAACATAAATGTAGGGAACAGCTGATTCATAAATGTTTCAATCAACAGTGGTGCCTTACTTAAAGGGTTTATGTGGGTTTTACATGAATTAGGCACAAGTGTCAGACCAGTGGTGGCCCAATAATATCGGTCATGGGTTCGAACCCAGTCTTAATTTTTTTTTTTTTTTTTGGTACTGGTTCTTGCCGGTTTCATCATGATATTTTCGTTCACCGTTTTGAGAGCAGTGGCTATGAAAAGCTTCGATATTGGTCCTTGTTATTTAAACTTACAATAAACTTTTAATTCTTAACACTTTGAGGGACACTAAACTTGAATGCATTAAGGAGAAACTTACTTAATGGTATGCAATAGAAATGCTTCGAAAGCAAATTAACTGAATAATTTGAATGAAATCAAGACTTTTGAGCAAGCCCGCTGCTGGCCGCTTCACCACCCGCGCACAAAACTGACAATGCCGCCCCCTCTTTACCCTACTAGGCTTTTAGAGAGGAATTTGATGTTGGTTAAAATATTATTGAAGTGTATAAAAAACACCGGCCATGTGCGTGTCGGACCACGCATAATAAAGGGTTCTATTACAAGGGAATACCCTCTTAGAGATTACCTATCTAAGGGTCGATTTTTCAATAATTAGATAACTTTAACCTGAAGAATAAATGTGACGTTATGATAGATTGTCCAAACAAAAACAGTGAATATGACAAAATTATTCGTCGGATAAAAGTTAACTGGCGATTGAAAAACCGGCCCTAAGTGGTTCGAACCTGCAAACGTTTGCGTTAATTTTTTATATAGAATAATAAAAGAAAGAAAATTGCGTTTATTGGCATTAAGACAGAAAAATACACCTTAAAACTATAAGAACAGAAAACAATTATTATAATGCCAAAAGGGCCTCAGCTCAGCATAATGTCAGATGACAACACAAAGTGTACCACCTGACGCTGATTTTCAGCTGCAACCCACGAGTGTCATACGCTAGAATAATAACAAACGAAGTGTCAGTCCGTTTTAATTAATAAATTAAAGGTAAAATAAGATAGGATAATATAAACAAGCTCATACTAAATCAAATAAATGTTGTGACATAGGTACATGTGTACAGTGTGTTATAATTAATGAGAAACTGAAATAAATATAAAATAAAGATCCAATATCTGTGTATTACATATATAAAAATAATAAATCTATCATCTATAAATAGATAGTACCTTTAATGCAAAATCGTGTGACTGCGTTCTTCTAAAATTACAAAACGAAGATTGATGCGGTTTTTATTATCATTTAGAGAGTAATTATGACAATAACAATTGACAAATACTGCCTCGTTGGTCTAGTGGTTGCAAGCGCTACTGCTGAGCATGAGGTCCTGGGTCGATTCCCGGGTCGGGCAAAGTGTTATTGGGTTTTTCTATCTGAAATTTCTCAGTAACAGCCCGGAGTCTGGATATGTGCCCGGTTAATGGCAATAGGCTCGCCCCCTATTACATGGGACTTAAACATAACTGGCGAAATGTGGGTGTACCTGCCACAGGGACACCTCTGCCCAACCCTTCTGGGAAACAAGGCGTGATGTGTAATTGACAAATAAAACTGATAAAATTGTAAATAAATGTGTAGATGAACAATAAGGAGATTTCTATGTTTGCCGCCCCCTTGAAAGTGTCACCCTGCACGCCCGTACCCAGCGGGCTTGCTTTTGAGTATGTGACTGAAAGTTGTTATAATGTGCCAACAAAGTATGAATAACTGTCATGCCAACAACACGAAGAAGATTAATGTGTTTTCATAATCCAACCTACAATTTGACTTTCATGCAAACTTTAAATATGCATGAAAACCGTACGAATGATGACGTCACGCGTTGCGAAACAATATTTAGTTTTTCATGGTCACGTGTTGAACATTTTCATATAAATAATACTCATTGAAAATATTAGGAATGTAGAGACGTACACGTGGATTGATCACTTATAAACATTTGGACCTGCGATTCGAATAAAATTGTAACTCGAAAATGAGGGTTTACAGGTAAGTCAAAAAACGTTTTCGTGCACTTTGAATCGCGATAAAAGGGGTATCTGTTAGACTTTCAGGTTTAAAAAAAAAACAGAAACATAAATTTTTCAATCCTCATCTATCGGTATAATTCTTTTTTTGGTAACTAGCCTAACAAAGATTTTTGTGAGAGTTACGATAATGAAAAGTAAAAAATATCTGTGAAAGAAAGTTGTAACTTCGCACACAATATTATAAGGTGTTTTTAGTACGTTGTTTCTTGTACGAAGAATAACGTAACAATTGATACATCCTAGTTTTTTTTAAGTGAAAAGAAAACGTACCTTTCTATCTGTTGTGACAATATCTCGGTGAAATAATAACGAAAGTAAGTTTCTATAAGCCACAAGCGTGATTCAGTTGGTGAAAGAACATTGTAAGTTGATATACGTTTCGGTTTCACTGAGATTCTTGGTAGGCGCTTGAAAACTACTGTGATTTTTTAAGTGTAACTCTAATTACGTTTTTCTTTCGCTAACACTTTCATTAATTGGAGTCTAATTGTAAAAAGTTACAATACTATAATATTGGATAACTTTTTTTTAATAATAAAATAATAAAAATATTTACATACATCGATGTAGTTACTTTGACAGGTACCAGGATTGAAAAATCTCGTAATAGTGTATCAAGACTTACAATTTTCTTCGAACCAAGGGTCGATTTAATCCACACAAAATTTAATATTATAAGCGCAAATGTAACTCTATCCATCTGTCTGTCTGTTTCTTTTTCACGCCTAAACCACTGAACCGATCCTTATGTTTGACAGATAGGTAGCCTGGGACTTGGAGAAGGACAGATGCTACTTTACTGCATCTTACTCATTTCATCTTCGAGGAGATGGCCACCTGTCTCACTCACATAGAGGCGGTTCTTAATTCACGCCCTCTCACTCCTCTTTCTTCAGATCCTAACGATTTTTCGGCACTCACTCCCTTCTCCTTAGTCCTGATAAAAGAAAAAACAACGCCACCTCTGCTCTGGTCCCTGGGCCGGGTCACGAAGATCTATCCCGGCGTAGACGGGGTCACGAGAGTGGCCGAACTGAAGACGAAGCGGGGCACCATTCGTTGTGCCTTCAACTGCATCTGCCCCCTTCCAGTCTAAAATTGAAGACTATCCTTCAACCCAGGGAATATGTTGGCGCATTACATATGCGCATGATTCTCTGCGGGAAAATCGCGGGGTCTCGGGGTACCAAACCCGCTACCGGCGACCGCGGCGCACCCGCCACACCACTCAGCTCACAGACGCGCTCCACTACGGGCATTTCTTTGTACCTATATTTCTAAATGTTGCTCATGTAAATTACGGTATTACACCTATTTTAATACAGTCCACTAATATTTTATTATAAAGTCCCGATTGAGCCCATTCATTACTACTAATGATTGTTAATACTCTCTACTTCGGTACTGGATACCGAATGTACTCTTCTGGGAGCTAAACGTTTAACCAAAATACACATACATATATAGTCAGACAGTAACACTTTCAATTACACAAGTTGAGTTGGACACCCAGTTAGGGTTATCATCAATTCGGATTTGTCCGGATATGTCCGGTTTTTTGACCCCACCATCCGGAATTTGTCCGGTCTTGTTATTTGTCTGGACTTCTCGACATAAGGGTACTTAATAATAAAATATAAAAGTTAAATGAGTAAACAAAAAAAATAAACGGTGAAGGAAAACATCGTGAGGAAACCGGCATGTCCTAGAAACAAAAATTCGAAGACATGTGACATCTACCAACCCGCACAGGGCCCGTATGGTAGATTACAACCCACTCCCTCTCAAAGAGCCTGTGTGCCAGCAGTGGGAACATTACAGGCTAATTATCATTGCAAAAACTTTATTATGGTTTCGAATGTATTAATTGAGCCTACACGAAGAAATGGCAACAAAACAATACCAAATTAAATTCTGCTCAAATCAACTTTCAACAATAAACATGAAAATTATATGCTTGGTTTGTTAATGTAAACACATCAGGTTTATGTAAATTTTTGTGCTGTATGTTAAATTACACAACAATAATTATCATGCGCTCATTGAAATTATTCAATTTATTCTGGATTAAGTTTCAGTTGGCCTGTTTAATTAAAATATTAAGTTATAAACCAGAGTGCATTATTTCGTTTGGTTACAACCGACTGTTTGTCGTCGACCTGTTCGTCTCATTTAATCTGTGAAAGTAGTAATATTGTGTCCGTATGGATTGAGGAGCCATGTCTCATATTTAAACGCGGTTACTACCAATATTTAGTAGTAAATTAGGCGATTTTGTAGGCCCGATCCTGGAATTTGTAGTAAAACACTTTAAAAGATACACGACTTTTAAGGTGGCACACTATCTTTAGTTCCTAGTATCATTTTCGCAGTGGTGCCAACCTTGGGGTTTTCCCCCTAAATTTAGGGGGAGGAAGTGTTAAAAGGGGGAATTTCAGGAGTAGACATTTTTTGGGGATATTTTTAGAGGCTTCAAACAAAACCTGCAATTTTAATAAACCGAACAATAGTAGGAATAGAATGACATCGAAAACGAAAAACTTTACGAACGCGATCTATAATATGGGTGTTGTGTGTGAACCTACGGCAAATTATGATCGACTTTAAAAATACGCCGAAAAGTAGTACCGCTGGCGATGATGATAATGCCATTCTAGAAATTATCAACAATAGGTATAGCAAAAATTTTGATAATTTCTAGTTTAAGTAGTTTAGCAAACTATATAAACTATATGTAATATTGTATAGTTATTAGGTACATACATACACTTTTATTTAAAAAAAATTACAAACAATATTTGTGTGCATTTTATTTTATGAGTTACGAATGATGTGGGCAGTTGCGCACTACATAAAAGTTTTTTTTTTTAATTTACTCTAGGGGTTTGTAGGGAATTTTAAAAAAATCTTGGGGGAAAACTTTGATAGGGGTTGGCAACACTGCATTTTCGCTCCCATGCAGTTAGAAAGGACAGTCACCTTTTGAGTGCCAATTATTACCCAGTAGATAATTACCAATAAGCATAATCAGCCTATGATGTTCCCACTGCTGGGACGCAGGCATCCTCTCTTCGAGAAGGAGCAGCCTGTAATCTACCATGTGAGCTCAGTGCGGGTTGGTAGATGTCACATGTCTTTGAATTTTTGGTTCTGGAACATGCCAGTTTCATCACAATGTTTTCCTTCACCGTTTTGAGAGCATAGTGATGAAGTTATTTACAAAAAGTAAAGTCTGCCTGGGTTCGAATCCACGACCATTACTCGTAAGTCGGGGCCGTTACCACTGGGTTACCATTGCTCTTACAAATTACATTGTCCCATAATTCGAACATAATTAGGTTAATAGCATGTTGTATGGGCGTGTTAATCTCCCTTTAGTTTATGAAAATTGTTTGTTAGCGACATTTTAAGTGATTAGTGTAATTGTTGATTGTAATTACTACATTTTGTTTAGTTTTCTCCCGCTTTAGAGTTTTGAATGCGGGTTCGGGTGTAAATTGGTTTGTTTGATGTTAAGCGGGTATTGGAGGCTTCAATTTGAGTTTCTGCAAATTAGACTATATTAATCCATTTTGTAATAGATGATGGTTAGGGTCGGTGTCCGACTTCGTTCTTGGAAAAAATAAGGTGAATGTCATTGTGTATTTTGAAACTTTTAATTGTGAAATTATAATAGTAGGTTAAGCTGATAATAAGCCGTCATCGTGATGTGTAATTATGTGATTTTGTAACATATTTCATGGAAGATTATGAAAGGACATAAGCACAACAACAAAGAGCAACTAAATTCCTGTCATATTCATTTTCAATAATTGCACGAATCATAATGAGAGTATTCATTAGAGAGTACTCTGCGATCGAAAATTTTGTTTTGCCTCCTTTCTGCAACTGTTTTTATTGTTTCACTTCTGCTAGTACACAGAACCTACTTAATTTATATACTATTGTATAGATAATTTAATGGAAATTAATTCTGTACTTTTTAAAAATTTATTGAATGCAGCAGAAACAAAAAAACATCTAAATAGTTTTAAAAAAAAAACCGTCAATCACGTGTAAAACCTGAAAACATTGTACCTTGAAAATAAAATCAATTGAGTTTTTTTAAATTTTGTTGTTTCCTTTCAGCCGTAGGAGGAATCCTATTGAAAATGGCTCTTTTATTCAAAGTAGTTTAGGTAATTTTAATAAATAAAAAACAAATTAATATCTATATCTATTTCTAACTTCGACCCTCTTCCGTTGCCTAGTAACCAACAAAGCAAACCTAAATAGTCTTTGACAGTGCGTAAAGATTGCGAGGTGAGAAATTTTACCCATGAGTAAAAAAGCTGTCAAAACATACTACATGAAAAGTCGTTTAAATATTTTTCTGTTTTTGAATGAGCAATAAGTAAGGCCTCTGCCTCGAATCTTGCGGGCAACAAGCGGGGCGGGCAACGCAGACCCGTTCTCGAAACCAGCAGGCAGATCGCGCGGCACTATAGCGGCGTAGTGTTGTGTTCGTGGTTGTGTCGTCGAGATATTTGTTTTTACTCGCGAACGAAATGTCTGAACAACAGCGACAACATCTTTTTGATTCAAATTTATTCCTAACGCTCGATTTTAATTGCACAACACTGCAATGCAGACGCGTGGGTGGTCACCGCTTCACTGGAGTGCACCGCTCGTTGCCCGCCCCCGCTCTCCTACCAAGCCGCTGTTTTCGAGGGCCGGTCCATTTGATTTTACGCATTAAATCATGCCGCTCCCACGCCGCCACCGCCGCCGCCCCGCTGCCCGCAAGATTTGAGGCAAAGGCCTAAAGCGTACACTTTTGAATTTTCAATTTTTTTTGGAAATTCTAGTTTCTTACTTTTTATTAATTATCTGATATTTTAAAAGGTGCGATTTCAATGTTTAAAAAATATAATACTTTAATATAAATCACGGTTGTCAAATCTCTCTACAAGTCACAACATCGTTACTGCTTGAAACAAGGTTACGAAACGCAATTTGAGTCTCTCGTCGAGTTATCCGTGAAATTGCAGTCATATTGGCGGGATGCTCGAGGCCCAGCTATGCAGTGGCATTCCGCTAGGCCGCCGGTAATCCCGATATTAGCATGCGATATTGTTGCGCTGGCATTACATTGGTAGCCACCATACTCCAATTGCTCAGGTAGAATATCTATTATATATAATTTTAGTGGTTATAAAGTTATTCAAATTAATCATTTCTACGGAAACTCAGAAGATAAATCGTATAAAATGTTGTCAAGACGCGTGACGTCTGGGTAATTTCCTGATCGAAATCACCTCAAACTTTTTTGTTGAAATTGGTTCAGAATGTCTTAAGAAAAGTGATGTGATTTGACGCGTAGGCCGTAGCGGTTCGGTTAATTGCTACGACGACGTAGGCCGCGTAGCAATAATTTCATCTTGCTACGCGCTTGCTACAAAACTACGTAGCAACTTTGGATCCCATGAATTACTGTTGTCATTTGCATTTTAAATGTCTCTAGTCCATACTAATAATGAAGAGGTTCTTCACATCATGGTGGACTGTGCCCGGAACGAAGATCTTAGACCTGAGTTATTGACACACTTTGGTGTTGATGTTAGAGAGGTGGGAAGATGCAATAACATTCTAGCATGCCCCTTGTCAGAAACAGCGAGGCTATTATATAAACTTGTGCGGATTGGTATTCGTAGAAGATAATTAGTCTTATGAAAGTAGAATGTATTATATTTATAAAATGGAGTTTTAAATTATAAGAAAGGCTTACGGAGCGACTTAGTCTTGTTGACCAAGCTCGTTAAAAAAAGAAAAAAAAAAACATGTCTCTGGTCCATACTAATATTATGAAGAGGTAAAATTTGTTTGAATTTTTTGTATGTAGAGGTAATCTCTGAAACTTCCAGTTGGATTTGGAAATTTTTGTTTTCATTGGATAGCCTAATTCTTGAGTAAGATTATAGGCTCGCGGATGAAGTCGCGGGCAGAAGCAAGTTGAACAATAAAATATTACAATAAGTATAAAAAAGTAAAAATGTTTTGACCAGACTAAGGCACACAATTTAGCTACTTTACAAATAATCTAGAAAAATACGACATCCTCCTTTCTATTAAAATATTTCTACAGCGAGTAACGTTAAATGCGCAAAACCTGAAAATAGTTTGATCAGAATAACGAGCAGAATCAATTGAACCACTTTTTAATATAGGTCACATTTTTCAAAAAATCTTCATTAATAACGTTGCCGTGTCGATTTATTAATAGGTCAAGCCATCACATGCGCAAACCCGAAAAAAAAAGGTAAACAAACACAAATTGCTGTCGACCAATTTAAATTTTCTCATACGCGGGATAATAAAGCTTTTATTTCAATGCAAATACGAATCTTACGAACTAAAACAGCACATAAAACCTTTACAACTTTTAAAGATTTTTTTCTCTCTGAAATAGGTCAATGGAATTAATAAAAATCAGTTGGGGTGTCTGAGGTTTTGCGCATTTAACGTTACACATTGTATAAACCTTCTGGTGATAGATTGTTGTCCATTTTAACAAAAAATATAGAAATGCTACGTAAATAAAAATTCAAGAAACCTTTTACAAGTTTAATTACATTATAGAAATTATGTAAGTCACGGAAGAATATTCCCGGATTCCGGAAAATCTTAGAGAACTGTGCTATATTGTGAGGAGAAACTTTAAACAATTTGACGCCTGTTTGAATCACAAATTCTTCAGTTAATTAATTTTCCTTAGTCGCGACATATTTACAGCGACGTGCTCTGTTTATAGATAGATTGTTACTTCAGAAAATATTTGAAGGAAAATTACAGTTATAAAACGGATTGGATACTGTCAACCCGTTCTGTAATTATAGAGAAGTAAAACTCTTTGTGATGGCGATCGTCTTGTGAAGTAAATTACCATTATTTCATTTTCTGTCGCCAAGCAGCGTCGCTGTTGTCTGGTTTGAAAGAGTATGAATATAATAAAAGGCACTTAAAAATATATATATTTATATTTTGATGGCCTCACGTGGATTTGAATAAGTATAGTAAGCCTATCAATAATATGTCCGAGGTAGGAGCACTGTAACTGTTAACAAATAAACAAAAACCTGTAAACAAACAAACTAAAAAAGGCGCAAACGGCCATGTCCGCGGTAGTAGAATCATTTAAAAAAAAACAGTGGCACTCCGGGAGTGAGATTTCAGATTTCAGATAAGTCCTCACTTCAACATTGTGAAGCACAGTTCACATTATCAAGCAGTGCAATTATTCAATAGGTTACCACTACACTTAAAAGGTTTGATTTATACATCTGTATTTAAAACAAAGCTTCAAGCATTCCTACTAGATAAGTGTCTCTACTCCGTTGACGAAATGTAATATTATGTTGTGTTACCTTGTGTTTTCTCCTGTCAACTCAAGTAGGTATGTTACTAGAGCCGACTGTAATTGTTATTTTATGTAATTATGACATTATTTTTAAATGACAGATGTATTATTATTGATGTTGATTATTTGAGTTGACATTAAACTATATAATTTAATTATATATTTTTTTTTATGATTTTCTATTCCTAATCTTAAATTCTTAATGAGATGACTTCGAAATTTTTTATTGTAGGTAATTTTTATATTTATCATGCATGATGTTAATTTTTAAATGTGTTACTTTTAATATGAATGTTTTTTTTTTTTGTGTCGTTTAGAATATTTCAAACACAATGTAAATTGTTTGTAAATAAATAAATTGAATTGAATTGAATTGAGTGCTAACAGAAGAGAAAACTTGAACAATTTAAAAAAATACTTCCAAAACCTTTAAAGTAAAAATACTTGCATAGAACATTGATGCGTAACGTAATATAAATATAGAGCATAATCGCGTTTTCAAAAATGAGGTGTTGGTAACGGTGTCGCGAGTTCAATTGCCATTTTTCCCATCTCAAAAATGCCCAACGCGCCTAAAGAAGTTTTCACTTCAAAAACCGGCCAAGTGCGTGTCGGTCCACACACAATTAAGGGTTCCGTAGTTGGGATGAATTTATCTCAAAAACAAACTTAACATTGTAGTTGAAAAACATGTTTTCCCATACATCGATATATGCCACGGTTATTTCTCCAACGGTTATTTCTCCAACTGCAAATGTAAGTTTGTAATCGTAAAAAAAGCATTTTGAATGTGATAATACTACAAATTAACGATTTACGGACTTTTTCCTTTACTTATGCTGTGAGACTGCTTCTTGCCAAATTTTATGATTTTAATTCAACGGGAAGTTCCCTGGTTTTGAATTATTTGCGAGTATCAAAATATGTCACATTAATGGCCGTATTTTTTATTGCGTTAGAATAACATATAAGAATAAAAATAAATTTATTTGCATTAAACATGGTACAATAATGGTCTTAATAATAGGGTGATCTTCGTGTTTCGCCATGGACTGGCATATAAATATTTTAAAGGAAACGAGTTCCAAATAATTATGCAACTAGCATCAATAATAACAGTGAAGGTAACAGTCATTATACTAACTAGTACAAAATGGTACCTAATTCTAAAATATTTACAATGGTGCCGATTCCCTTGTTCACAAACTAAACTAAATTTAAGTTCAGTGCATCTTTTTCTTTCTATTTCATTAAGAAAAGGACAGAAGATAAATTTTAGTTTAGTCCTGTCAAATTAATCAGCGCTTGACGTTAATTGACGTAACTTTAGTAGGCAAGTTTTTAATCACGTCTAAACTTGTATGGAGTAGTGACAGGTGCTGATTAATTTGACAGGACTAAACTAAAATTTATCTTCTGTCCTTTTCTTAATGAAATAGAAAGAAAAAGATGCACTGAACTTAAATTTAGTTTAGTTTGTGAACAAGGGAATCGGCACCAATGTTTAGTAACAGTTTTAAATCTCTGTAGTATTTAAATATCAGTAATCAGTAACAATATTTATCACTTACTTTTTTACCAAAGAACTCTTTTACACTATAAAAAGTATTACCAACGAACCATTTATGTAATTTAGACTTAAAAATATTTCAGAGGGAGTTCTCTAATATCTTTTGGGATGTTGTTAAAAAATTTGCGTTGACTTAAAAGCTTGATTTTTTTAGAGCTCCAAGGGACCATAGATGTATTTGATATTAATTTCAACTTGATACATTCATGCGTTCCTGAGTAAATGGGTCTTAATAGACAGACAGACGGATAATGAAGTGATCTTATAAGAGATCCGTTTTTTCCTTTTAAGATACAGAACCTTAAAAATAACAGCCACTTGAAATATCTGATATTCTGATATTAGAGTATCTGTAAGCCTCTGATATTGTATTTTTTTATTGAAGGCAGTAGTACTATAAGATGGGCCACCTGCGTGAAAAATGATAAATGATTATACAAGCTGGAGACGACATTACGACCATAAATTTAACTACGTATATCTAATGACGTTCTTAGTCCGCATACGAAAATTCAATCAAATATATCCAATGGTTTAGTCAATATAGCTAGTCAAAGATTGGCAAAACCTATAGTTGGCACATCACTACTATTTAGTTTGTTTGAAAAAATCACTTTTTTTATTTCGATGCTGGGATTTATTTGATGGTTCCAAAATACTCTTATGTATTAGTATTGCCAGTGTTTTCATTTATTGTCGTATTGTTGTCTCCACATTGTATAATACCTGTAAGAAAGTTTTTGATGCCCTATGATTAATTCCTCCTTTTTAAATGTATGTATGTGTATTATAAGTTATAACCTATTTATGTACTG
Organism: Agrochola litura; assembly: GCA_949152395.1. NCBI lineage: Eukaryota > Metazoa > Arthropoda > Insecta > Lepidoptera > Noctuidae > Agrochola > Agrochola litura. The sequence continues at coordinate 19,285,052 of OX424508.1, read as the reverse complement.
TTGTTCCTACATTCTATTTCTAATGATATATTTTTAATATTTTTTACTTTGTTCCTCTCAAACAGAGCACCTGCCATCTAATCTCTTCACCACCCTTGGTTGACTGGGAGAGAATGCCTATGGCATTAAGTCCGCCTTTGTACCTTTTTGTGTGTGAGAAGTTTAAATAAATAAATAAAGGGTAAAATGAGACCCTATTACTAAGACTCCGCTGTCCATCCGTCTGTCTGTTCGTCTGTCACCAGGCTGTTTATCATGTATCAGTTAGACAGTCGAAATTTTCACAAATGATATATTTCTGTGGCCGCTATAACAACAAATACTAAAAAACAGAATAAAATAAATATTTAAGGGGGCTCCCATACAACAGACATGATTATTTTGCCATTTTTATAGATAAATGGTACGGAACCCTTCGTGCGCGAGTCCGACTCGCACTTGGCCGGTTTTTTATATACTTTTACATATTATTATTTGAAGTATTAAAGTTATGTAAGACGAGTTCGGTTTGCTACACAATAAAGAAAAAAAAAACATTTTGTGGAAAACCAAATAAACAATTGCTGACATATCCTTTTTTTTCTTTTTTTGGTGGGAAATTATCAAATAACTTCTCCCGCTCTAGGCGGAGCGAGAGGACGTTTCAGACTCTTACTGACGAAAACCCACCCGTGTTCCTTCAGTTGCCCTGTTGCCGGGGGCCACGATTTCCCTATCGGCTTTCTTCGCACCCCCGACAGGCATCGGCCCTAACTGACCCCGTCAATTCTGCTGACATCTCTTTGAGGCGCGTGGAACACAACACGCCGTCGACCCGGGCCTGGTCCTTATCGGACGGCAAGCTACTCATTGCTCACCGTCCGCAAGCCCGCGCCAACGGTGGCCGGAAATCGGCACGCGATTCCCGACGTCCAGGGCGTCTCCTCCTGCGGCGGTTTTCATTTATATTGAAATTTGAAACGCATGCTACAAGATGCGAATTTTTTATTGGTGTTTCATCAATACAAATAGAAATACCACAAATAACTTGCTGGCAATAAACTTTTTAAACATAAATGAATATTTGATTAAAATTCCTTTGATGTAAAAAGAATATGCAAATGAAAGAACTCTGAAATTGATACCGATCAATAGAATAACAAAAAGTTCATATTTAAATGAAAATCTGTGCTCTGGAAAGATACTTTTTCGAGGGCTACTTTAAAAACAAGTGAGTTTGGTTTCGAATTATATGCAGTCACTTGAGTGATGTTCCTTGTGAATTTTCTAGTCTTCACAAAAGCACTAAGGCCACCACACCGTGAACAGGACGTCAACGAAAACGAGATGACGACGCTGAAGTAGCGACAATACATTTATTTATTAAAACTTTATGCACAAGTAAAAAATAATCTGTACAAAAGCGGACTTAATGCCTGAGGCATTTTCTACCAGTCAACCTTAGGGTGATGCAGAGACAAAACATGGCAGGTGCAACATAATTGATAGATAACTCGAAAAATAATGAATACTAATACACATACATATTAACAAACTAAACTTAATCAGGAGAAATAACGATAGGTAGAAAATCCGCGCTGGGATGATTCTGCCAACTTCTTTTGAATATATTCACGTGCCTTCACTTTAGAAGATAACCGACTGGTTGCCGTCCTGATGTTCAAAGTGAGCGCATTCCCAAGAAATACAGCCTGGACGAAGAAAGAAGAGTGAATGAAACCAGAGCAGTGAGAAGGACATCGTAGAAGACGATTGTTGGTGGAATAAAGATTTTTACTATGGGCAGAGCATAAGTATTGAACATGGGAAGTCAGGTAAGAAGACGAAATGGGTTTGTCGAGTATAGAAAACAACATAGACAGAGCCCTCAATTCTCTGCGCTGACGAATGGGTAACCATTTTCAAAGCATTTACTATAGCCGAATAATCTCGTTTCTCGTTGACGTCCAGTTCACGGTGCAGTGGACAAACAGTGTAAGCCCATCGTCCACGACGTTACTCAAAACTAATGTATCTAACTTATATCGCCAATAATAATAATACCAGCCTATTATTGCCCCACTGCAGGGCAAAGGCCTCTTCTCATACAGAGAAGGCACGAGTATTGATCACCACGCGCTTGCTCAAGATAGGTTGGCGATTTCAGACTTATATTAACTGAAAGTCCAAGTTTCCTCAGGATGTTTTTCCTTCACCGATGTCAGTAATTGTTAATCGATTCAGGCGTGACCTTGAGGAAATCCATTATAAAATACGAGTACAATAGACGTTGATATAATTATGTAGTAACCTGTTCCGCTTAACTATTCCTAAAGAGTCATAAAAAACCCTGTTAGAAATCGACACGTGTTTCACCTCTCAATGAGGCATCCTCAGGATGACGATTGACTTATTGCGAACCCGAACACGGCGTGTTGCCATACCGAGCGCTGGATGCAGAGACCTCGTTAAAAAGTGAAACACGTGTCGATTTCTTACAGGGTTTTTTTATGACTCTTTAGGAATAATTAAGCGGAACAGGTTACTAAATATATCAAAGACTTGTTTTTTTTTTATATCCGTAATGTCTAAGATAAACTCAGAAAGTGCATTGATGCTATAGTTTGACCGAAACCGCTGTTCCTGCGCGGCGTGGTGGGGAGCAGCGTTGACGAATGAGCGGCGGGTGGACTCGCGCACCGTGAGCGTTGACAAATGAGCGGCCTACACTGCCGACTCGCCGTGCACATACCTAAGGCGCGCAACAGCGATCTCGGTCAAACTATAGCCCGTATTCGAACCCACAACCTCGTGTATGAGGCCCTCACCTCTCATACACGAGGTTGTAAGTTAACCTTAACCAATGGGCCATCACGACATCAAATCATCAATAGCCAAAATGTCACAGCACTACAATTTCAATGTAGATCCGTATACGACGCGACTTACTAACGCGTAATTAGCTAGTTTGTAATTGGTTGCGTCCTGTAACAACATCTTTAAGTGAAACGCTTAGTCAGTAGCACCTACGAGCTAAGACGAACTAGATTATCTAGCTCTTTCTTAAAGAAACAATGAGAAATTACTGCAATCTATCAACCACCAAGTAAGGTAGGTACTGCTTTACAACGGAACTCAAATGAAACATAATATTTTTGCATAAACACTTCCTACCACCATTAAAAATAATTTCAAAGCTGGTAAGCAAATTTAATAATACTTACAAAAATAATTGGCAGCATAAATTATTTAGTAAATTAATGTCCCAGGGTAAGAGCGGCTATAGACGGAGATTTTTTGATGATTTTTGTGATTCAGTCGTGACGTGGAAGCTATATTTATCGTATTAATATAGCCCATAAAGTTTTAGAAAGGGTTCGGCTTTTGTACGTCATCTTTGTCACGTACCTGTGTGATTCTTTGTTAAATAAAAAAAATAAAAAATTTAATTCAGGCAAAACCCATAAAATAAAATTTAACTATACTGCTACACACAATCGAACAAAATCAATAGAATAAAAATAATGTCAATGCAATTAAAATAGGTACACATTATAAAGTTCACAGAATTCAAATTAAAATAAAATGTCAAATTCAATGAGTAATACAAATTATAGGGTCACAGAATCAAAATTAAAATGATATGTCAAATTATAAGGGTCACAGAATTAATTTTAAATTTAAAATAATAATTTCATCAAACAAGTCATTAATAAAAATATAGGTTAGTGTCAATCATATTCATAATCATACTCATACCTGTGTGACTTTTTGTCGCTCAGACATGTGACTTACTCTTTGTCGCTCAGACATGTGTGACTCTTTGTCGCTCAGACATATGTGACTCTTTGTCGCTCAGACATGTGTGACTCTTTGTCGCTCAGACATGTGTGACTCTTTGTCGCTCAGATATGTGTGACTCTCTGTCGTTCAGACATGTGTAACTCTTTGTTTTGGGGTTTATTCCGTCCATTTTTGTAATTAGAACTTTAACTTTGTCGTAATAAAATTTAATAAGGCCGGGTGTGGCTTGCTTGTTTTAATGCTAGTGACGCGATAAAGTCACGCGTTAGTATCACTGAGAAAAAATAACCGTGTGTAACAGCTCTAAATCTTAACAATAGAGTTATATAGCCTGTTAGGTACGGGAAGGCTATAAAGTGTAGAAAAGGTCTACGGTCACGAGTCAAGCCTGGCTTGGGTTGTCCTTAAGTGAGCTTGCATTTACATATTGAGCTATGAGTTATCGGGCTATATTGCTAATTGTTAGAATCACTTGCGCGTGGTGGTGGAGTTTTTTAAATGAGATCTTAAGGAATTCTTGTTGCTGGATGTTTTCACTGTTGATCTTCAATCGGCTGATTGAGTTCTTAAAGAAGTGAAAGAAATAACAATTAAAGTTTTTGAATTTGTACTATTGTTACCGTCGGGACCAAGAAGAAATCATGTTTTTTTTTTGCTCGTTAGCATTCCCATAACTAATAAAGATAATGCTTATTGAATACACAGTCACGTGAGCGAAGCCACGCGCACAACTAGTTAAGTATAAAATTGCTATAATTTAATCTGTAGATAATAACAATTATCAACTAACGCCGGAAGGTGCTTTTGCTTGAAATCTTTTATCTGTCGACGCAATTCAGCCCCGAGTAGGAAAGTGACAGATTTCTCTTTAGAAATGCCAGCACTTCAAGCTACTACAATCTGTCAAATTTATTTAATAAATTTTCAACTTTATCGCTGAATTTTAAGGTTCAAAGTTGATTGGGAAAATTTGACAGTTTCGGGTAGCTTGATGTGCTGGCGTCTGTACTTACCAAATACTGCTTGCAAATTGCAAAACCAAATATCATGAGTAGCAACCACAATGTCACATTTTATGCGAATTAAAAGATCTCACTGCCTCACTGGTCTAGTGGTCGCAAGCGCTACTGCTAAACATGAGATCCTGGGTTCGATTCCCGGGTCGGGCAAAGTGTTATAGGATTTTTCCATCTGGATTTTCTCAGTAATAGTCTGGAATCTGGCTGTAATGTAGGTAGGTATACCTCTGCCCAATCCTTCGTGAAAACAAGACGTGTTGTTATTAGGACTCAAAACTTTAGAATATCAACATAAAAACTTCGCTGAGAGGCCAATCGAAAACCATTTTTATTTTAATCGAACGATTTAATTTTATTCACCAGCTTTTCTATTAAATAAAGTTTGTAAAAGCCTTTGTGCTATTCTCATAAACAAATTATTTCAATTTGGATTCTTTTGTAAAAGAAAATAAATTATTTCTATTTAATTAAACATCAGAGCTAAACAGGACTTCAGAAATCGGGGATAAATCTAATAGAATACGGCAGAGAGAATGTGTAGCATACGATTCTTGTTTCACATAAACCTTAACACGATTTAAACATAACAGCCTACTAATTAGTTATAACAAACAAACAAAGGTTCTCCATTATGTTAATGTTAAAGTTATGTTACCGCAAGCAACTCAATTTGGAGTGCGTACGTTAAACCAGTTATTTCAGTCACTCCAGAATCCACATGTCAAAGGTAACAAAGGAAGTAATGCCATTAGAAGAGAAATTTAATTTTTTCGTAAGTGTTAACGCATTAGATCCAGCATTCGTAATTAATTGTAAATTAATTCAAACTCAACTCAAACTCAAAGCATTTATTTCAATTAAACCATTTACAGGCACTTTTGAATTGTCAAGGAATCAGTCAGTCAGAAATAGGTATGAAGCTAATTGCCCATTCCAAACCGAAGTAGGTACCTATGGAGAAGAACGGGCAAGAAACTCCACGGACAATCTTTTAAATAAAAAATTGTTACAAAATATTGGTTACATCATTCATGTTGAAATTAAACATGTGAGAACAATGTAGAAAGACGTGCACGTTAGGAGCGTCCGTAATAAAAAGATAAAACAAAGAACAATTAAAATAAATTAAAAATAAGCCCTGGCAGCTAAGAGATGACCAGTCCCAACTGACGGCGCCCGTTCACGAACATGACGCATGGATTAGCACCATTCATCTCAACCATTTTGAAGGGAGCTAAATGATCCAACACACGCGCCACCATCAGCGAAACATTTGAGTGAAACATTTTTAACAATTGTTTTGCAAATTGACTAGCAACTTAAGTTGCCCGTATATTTGTCGCAGTAACATGATTATAGCCGTGATATAGTTATGTCCCTAGGGATATAGCTATATGAAACCGGTTCATAACTGTTTTAATGAGTGTATTTTAGTTTAATTTGTGGTTTCCTGTGCGAGTCTCAATAAATACTTTTTCTTTCTTTCTTCTTTCTTAACTGTCGGAGTGCCCTAATTTTGTTACTGTGACCAATTTCAAGTTAGCGCTCGCCGGTCGCTGCCGCGGCCCCGCTCGCTTCGTTCACTCGGCTTGCGCGTAATTGGTCACAGTTCTAACCTAACCTAACCTATTTGATCGGAGTGCCCTAATAGTTATAGTACTAGATCGTGCTCGTATCATAGTTATATTCCTAGTAAGATAGTTATGAACCGCTTTCATTAACTACATCTTACTGCGACATTTCAAATCACAGCTGTCATGTTTGTCAGTTATAGTAAATAACTGGAACGCGGCAAATTGACACATTATTCATTTACCTGACTGTACCTTCTGAGAATTTCAAGTAACTATGTTAGACTAGGCATTTTATTGTAAACGAGGCAAAAGAAGTATGTAAGGATAATAGCAGTGTCGAACTGTAGTTTCTGCCTACCCCTATGGGAAGAAGGCGTGTGTTATATATGTCACCGTATAATTATGAACTTCGTTAGTTTATAATCTATCGGTATTATTTCCGTTAAATTATAAACTGTCGAAAAATTGTGAACTGCAATGAACCATTTACAATTTAACGCATTATTTTTCGCTAGTTTATAATCTTTCGATGGGAAACCGACAAATTGTGAACTGGTATCAAACTTGCTTGCGACGTAACGCACCTTGCGCTAATATTAAATAGCCTGCCCGGCTGCGAGCAACTTGGAAGTAGCGCTCGCCGGCCGCTACCGCGGCACCGCTCGCTTCGCTCGCTCGGCTCGCGCGCTGTTGGTCACAGTTCTAACCAAACCTAACCCATTTCACCCAGTTCACAATTTTTCGACAGTTTATAATCTAACGGAAATAATTCCGACAGATTATAAACTAACAGTTCTCACAATCTTACGGTGACATATATATATTTATATTGTAGACTTTAACCAAATAGGTACGCCAGTAAAATATTAATAAAATATTAAATACAAGCTGCGCCCCGCGGTTTCACCCGCATAAGTCTAGATCCCGTGGGAATATCGGAATAAAAAATATCCTATGGCCTAATCCAGGTCATGGTCTACCCATGTACCTTTCATCCAAACACCAATGTATTCATGGATACCAGTACATGTACCAAACCTAATATTTTAATGACCTGTCTCACATTGGGTTTCAAATAGTTATCAATAATAATTTAACTGCATTCGATTTTAAAACACACTTTTATGGTATGTAAAGTTGTTCGATCGCTGATCAAAAAATTTAGTCATTTATATGGACTTGAGAGCACATATTTTATGTCTTGTTAGCTCTAATAACCAGACATCTTTATAGTCCTTTAAGGTAGATTTGAAGAAATGAACATAGAACCAGAACAAGAGCATTATTTTCTTAATATTCTTGGCATTTTGGTATGGATAGGATGGACCAACGAAAGAATCCTTTGTCCCTGTTTACACAAAAAGGAATTAGATAGAGTGGGGATAGAAAAAAAGAAAGAAAAAAAACATAAAAAAGAACAAAAAAACAGATTTAAAGTTTTTTTGTTTTGTTTGTTTGATAGAACCGGTTGTTCTAAACCGATCTACAAAACGAGTATGTTCGCTCGCGCAAACAAGCGACTTGACTTAACTATTATAAATACGTCGTTTTCTGGTTACCACTAAAAATCAGCACTGTACTGTGGGCTCCCTTACCACAGCATCATGCTCCTCGTCACCGACACAACGTGCAGCTGTTCTGTACTCGTAATTTGACCTGTTTTGTTTTTGAAGTGCAAACTTCTTTAGGCGCGTTTTGCATTTTTGAGATGGGAAAAAACAATTGAACTCGCGACATCGTTACCGACACCTCATTTTTGTAAACGCGATTGTGCTCTTTATTTATATTACGTAACGGATCAATGTTCTATGCAAGCATTTTTACTTTAAAGGTTTAGGAAGTTTTTTTTTTTGTGAACTCTCTTTATTTAGATAAGGTTACGGACCAATATTCTATACAAGTATTTTTCTTCCACCAAGGCGATCTTGTTCAAGTTTTCACTTCTGTCGACACTCCCGGAGTGCCACTGTTTTTTAGGGTTCCGTACCTCAAAAGGAAAAAACGGAACCCTTATAGGATCACTCGTGTGTCTGTCTGTCTGTCTGTCTGTCTGTCTGTCTGTCTGTCTGTCTGTCTGTCCGTCTGTCACAGCCAATTTACTCCGAATCTAATGGACCGATTAAGTTGAAATTTGGTACATATATGTATTTCTGTGACCCAAACACGAATGTGTAACGTAAATAATTTAATTTTGAATATAGGTGTCACTTTTAGGACGCAAACAAGAAAATTAAAAAAAAAAGTTTTGCTAACAGTACCGTGTGACATATCAAATGAAAGGGCTTGTTGCGAGGATCTTAAATATATTTTTTATATAATTTTAAAATAAATACTTTTAAAGATATTTAATAAATTCAATGAAAATTGACCATTCCCCCCCCCTTATCTCCGAAACTACTGGACCAAAAATTTTGAAAAAAATACATAGTATGGCTCTTTACTCATAGATTACAGGAAAACCTATAAGAAGTCTATGGTCTTAAAATAACATGGTAAATCTCTCAATATTGTGCGTACAAACTTACATTTCGTCGCTCGGCATCCAAAAGGCCCATCTCTCTAGCTACTATAATATCAAAATATCAAAAGTGTTTGACCGTCTGCTTAATACACAAATAAATAAAACTGTAAATGTTCATGACAACCAATTCGGGTTTCGGCGTGGTTTGTCAACAGAAAGTGCAGTGTTGTGCCTTAAGCATACTATCACATACTTACTATACACAGCGTGGGACGCTGATTTATGCTAGGTTCATCGATTTATTCAAGGTTTCTGATCTGGTTGCTTATGACGTATTGTGGAGAAAGATGGAGAAGGATAGGTTGCCAACGGAGCTTATAAACATCTTTAAATAGTGATATGGTAACCAGATCAATAGTGTACGATGGGCTGGAACTTTTTCCAAGCCATACAGGTTTTAATGCGGGGTGAGGCAGGATTGGCGAGCTCAGCGGCACCAGAGTGGGTTGCTATATAGATGGTATTTGTGTAAATAATATTAGCTATGCAGATGATATGGTGCTTCTGAGCGCGTCAATCTGTGGTCTCAGAAAGTAATTGGTCGCCAAATGTGAGCAGTATGCCAAAACACATGGTTTGATGGGAGATCATGGTCTTTGAGGCTGGGGGCAGACCGGGTTATGTACCACCTGTATTACTCAATGGGACTCCACTACAAAGAGTATTTACGTTTAAATATCTTGGTTGGTATATATTGACCCCTGACCTCAATGACGGACTCGATATTGAGCGGGAGCGAAGGGCGTTGTCGGTAAGGGCAAACATGCTGGCTCGCAGGTTTGCACGCTGCTCACTTAAAAAGCCAAAATGACTCTGTTTCGAGCTTATTGTACAACGTTTTACACGTGCAGCCTGTGGGCTAGATATATCCAAAGGTCGTGCAACGCCCTTCGTGTCCAATACAATAACGCTTTCAGGGTATTGGTGGGGCTGCCCCGTTTTTGTAGCGCATCGGGAATATTCGCGGACACACATATTACTTGCTTTTACGCAACGATGCGAATGAGGTGTGCATCCCTGGTACGCAGAGTACGGGCCAGCTCCAACAATATCGCTAGCAGTCTGGATTGCATGTACATCAATCACTGCAGTGCCATCTCCCATGGGGTGAAATAAATTTAAACTAGATTACGTGGGGCACTCAGAAAGTTTTGTGATACTAGAAAAAAATATACTACAGGTTATAATTTTTTTTATTATATCTTTTGAAAGAACTCTCCATTGGCGTCTATACACAGTTTTATACGTCTAAACAAATTTTCATAACACATTTTCCAGTCCGCATCAGACACCTCTCCGATCTCCTTCTCAAATTCACCCAGTGCATCTTCAGGTGATGAAAACCGTTTTACTTTGAGTTGATTTTTTATTTTGGGGATCAAGAAAAAGTCGCACGGAGCCAAATCGGAACTGTAAGGAGGATGACCTATAAATTTGACCGGTGTGCTGTCCAGAAAGTCCCTTGTTTTGAGCGCCGAGTGTGCCAGCGCGTTGTCGTGGTGAAGCAGTAGCCCACGGAGGCCAGTGTTCGGTCGCTTGCTGCTTGCAGTAGTAAAAACTTCTGGAAAACATTTGGTAACATACCATTCAGCATTGATGCTTCTTTGATTTCGTCAGGGTACTGACACCAGAAAACCTGGTAGAAAAAAAAAACATGCAATCAACATTTTGCCTGCACTTCTGGCTCGCTTCACTTTGGCAGGCGTTGGTTCATTTTGAAACAGCCACACGGTCGACTTAATTTCTGGCTCATATTGAAAAATCCAAGATTCATCACCCGTAATGATATCTTAAACGCGCCGAGACGAGCCTGCTACCAATTTTGCTATCATGTCTCGACACCATTCTACCCGAACCTCCTTCTGACCCTGCGTTAGATTTTACGGTACCAGCGTGAAACTATCTTCCATAACCAAAGATGCCTGTGTAGAATTTCATGCACAATTCCCGATCCAATCGGCAGTATACACCGTGAAATTTTAATCACAGTTTTGCTAGAACAAACTTTATTCAAACCTTGGTCTTCTACCATTCTACAGAATCCAATAAAAAAAAAACATAAATTGGTTTTTGAAAAAACACAAAAAGACAAAGTTTAAAATGTTTAAATTATCTACTGCTTACTAAATTTCGTTTATGGAGGTACATTTCTCTGTAGACAATGCTGTGTCCCATACGTGGTGTCTGTGTTGTAGGGAGTAACGATAATCTTGACATTTTAAACTTTGCTTTTTTTTTGTTTTTTCAAAAACCAATTATGTTTTTTTTTTTATTGGATGCTGTAGAATGGTAGTGGACTATGGTCTGAACAACGTTTGTTCTAGCAAAACTGTGATTCAAATTTCACGGTGTATGCTGAACCTCTTCATTATGTAATTCGCCTATTCTCTTGAATTAAATTTTTCACAGCCAGCACTTTTTGTTATGTAACAACCGTCATAGGGCGGCCACTTCTTTCATTGTCTGCCAAAATTACTAGACCACCCATAAATTCGTTGAACCAGCGAAAAACAGTCGCTTTAGAAGGGCTTTTTTCTATGAACACCATTCGAAGTCTTTCAAACGATTCTTCTGGTTTTAGTCGACATTTGAAATCGTACAAAATCATCGCGCGAAAATGTTCTCGTTATAAATCCAGTTTTCAGTAAGACAGAGTATTTTGATTTTGCTCGTAAAAAAATGTGGAATTTCGAATTTGGAATGTTTTTTTGTAATAAATAGTCATCGTTTTAATTGACATCAAAACCAGCCAGTATTCTATAGACAAAAACTGTTAGTCGCAAAACTTTCTAAGTGACCTCGTAAAATAAGTTAACATAGTTCATAAGTTTACTAACGCAATGAGTCCTTGTTACTTGAATAAAGAAAAATATCTGGATGATAATTCTTTTTTGAACGACGTTTTCTAAAAATGAAACCTAGCTAGATCGATTTTTCGCTCCTGAAACCCTCTGCATACTATATTTAATAAAAATTCTTGGAGCCGTTTCCGAGATTCAGATTATATATACATAGGTATATACAAGAATTGCTCGTTTATAGGTATTATTATTGTATTAATACCGCGAATGTGATTTTTTTTACGAAAATCTGATTTTTGTTTTATTTCATTCTACACGTTCAAATAAGTGACCATGCAATTTAAAAAAAAAATGTAAAAATGTCACATTCGCGGTATTGGATGCCGAGCGACGATTTGCAGTTGGAATGTATGGGAGAACATGTTTTTCAACTACAATGTTAAGTTTGTTCTTGGGATAAATAAATTCATCTCAACTACGGAACCCTTCATTGTGCGTAGTCCGACACGCACTTGGCCGGTTTTTTTTTTTATTCGGGTCAACTTATCTTTTTTGTATGCACGAGATTCTGTGACAAATCTATTTGCTTTTCAATCGAATAGTTTATTCGATGAAATTGCATCGAAACCTCTCACCATACCGCGAGTGCTGTTGCACGAGTTTGCACATGACATCCCTATTGTTGCCATATAACAGTATTGCTTAACGTTCTCCCGTCAATTGCTGAGCGGAACCAGTGTTAATAGACTGCCGAATTAAAATGATGTAAGGTTTGATAGACTACCGAATTATAATGATGTAATACGGTTTGCAAATTCTTGATAATACGTATGATCTGTTCCAGAAGTATCATAAAAGTGTAAACAAATGGATCAGAATTCGTACCTGTGTGTTTTCACCTCAATCGATTGTTATTTCCCCTGACTAAGTTTATTTTAGTTTTTAGGGTTCCGTAGTAAACAAGGAACCCTTATAGTTCCGTCATGTCCGTCTGTCTGTCTGTCCGCGGTTTAGCTCCGAGACTCTTAGTACTAGAAAGCTGTAATTTGGCATGAATATACATATTAATCATGCTAAAAGTGGTAAAATAAAATTATGAAAAAAAATTTTTTTAGGGTAGGTACCTCCCCTACACGTAAAGTGGGATGTTTTTTTTTTTTTCTATCCCTTGTTTTGAGGTATCATTGGAAAGGTCTTTCAAAAACATTGTGAGTGTGTTAAAACCATTTCTGAATTCAGAGATCCGTTTGCGAAATATTAAGCTTTAAATTGCTAATTTTTGTCAGAGTACCTAAGTGTCAGCCTAAATGGTTGATTTTGGATATGTGAAAAAAATCACAGCAGTAGTTTATTTAACGAAATTAAAAAAAAAAAACTATCACAGCAAGTAGGCTCTACAAATTAACGAGTAACAATAGACCAACTTATATTTGCAATTGCAAAACATGTTTTCACATACATTCCGTATGAAAGATTTTTTTTTCAACTACAAAGTTAAGTTTGTTCTTGGGATAAATTCATCCAACTACGGAACCCTACATTGTGCGTGGTCCGACACGCACTTGGCCGGTTTTTATGTAAGTATCTATACCTATACAGGGTGGTGATTTAGTCACTTGCATCCGTCAAGGGGGTGATTGTACCCGTCAACTTTCGCTATGAAACTCAGATATAATCCGACTCGGGGGAAAAATAACAAATTCATAAACATTGCTTTTAAAATGGTTACCCATTCGTCAGCGCAGAGAGGTGAGGGCTCTGTCTATGTTGTTCTCTATTCTCGACAAACCCACTTTTCTTTTTTACCTGACTACCCATATTCAATACTTATGCTCTGCCCAAAGTAAAAGACTCCGTTCCACCAACAATCGTCTTCTACCATGTCCTTCTCACCGCTCTGGTTTCATTCACTCTTCTTTCTTTGTCCAGGCGGTCTTTCTTTGGAATGCGCTCCCTCTGAACATCAGGACGGCAACCAGTGCCCCGTAGAGGGCCATGGACCGCACGATCCCCGCGTAGAGCCTTCGGCAGGAGGCGTTTGGATCCCCTAGATTGGGCAGGAGCCGCTTCAAGGCAGCCCCGGCCCGCTCTAGTCTGGGAGCCAAACGTCGGAAATGTTCGACGAAATTCCACTGGCTGTCGAGGACGAGTCCCAGATACTTCATCGTCGACTCGACACCGATGTGAACCCCTCCCGCCATTATCTGGGAGCCCGACGGTGGCGCATTCCGAGGACCATAAAAACCCATGGCCTCAGACTTGTGCAGGGCCACCTCGAGTCCCAGCTGCCGGATCCTGTCAACGATTGTCGCAACCCCGCGTGTCACTAGATCGGCCGCCGCCTGGTACGACCTCCCCTGCGCCAGGACTAGCGTGTCGTCAGCGTAACAAACGACGCTGACGCCGCTAGGGAGGTCGGCGCGCAGCACCCAGTCGTATCCGATATCCCACAGATGCGGCCCCAGGACCGAACCCTGTGGGACACCGCACGACATCTCTTGCCGGTTCCACTCTCCTTGGTGACCGAGGTAGATGACGGCCCTGTCCGTCAGATAGGCCTCGACCACACGACAGAGGTAGGTCGGCATCCGGTGATACCGGAGTGCCTCCCTGATGCAACTCCAGGGCAGGGTGTTGAAGGCATTGGCGATGTCTAGAGACACCGCCAAGACGACCCCACCCCGGGCCACAGCATCCCCCGTCGTGAGGGCCCGCACGCGCACGATGGCGTCCACCGTAGAGCGCCCCCTGCGGAAACCGAACTGGCTCTCCGCCAGATCCGGCCCCACTCGCACCAGCTGCCCGACGAGGCGGTCTGCAATGACTCTTGAAAGCCGATAGGGAAATCGTGGCCCCCGGCAACAGGGCAACCGAAGGAACACGGGTGGGTTTTAGCCAGTAAGAGTCTGACACGCCCTCCCGCTCCACCCAGAGCGGGAGAAGTTATTTGATAATTTCCCACCAAAAAAAAAGAAAAAAAAAAAGGACGGCAACCAGTCGGTGGTCTTTTAAAGTGAAGGCACGTGAGCATATGTAAGAAGTTGGGAGAAACATCACAGCGCTGATTTGCTGGATTCGTTTTCTCCTCTACTAATCGTTATTTCTCCTGACTAAGTTTATTCTGTTTATATGTATGTATCTATTTATTCTTGTATTTTATAGTTATTTTCGTGTTATCAATCCCTTATGTTGCACCTGCCATGTTTTGTCTCCGCATCACTCTAAGGTTGACTGGTAGAAAATGCCTCAGGCATTAAATCCGATTTTGTACGATATTTTTAATTCTGCATAAAGTTTTAATAAATAAACAACAGTAGACAGATTATTTCGATGCATCTATGAATTATTTTTTTCTGAAACGAATCGGGTTGGGGTTTCATAGCGAAAGTTGTTCAGTATGACAAGTATAGATAGTGCAATCCACGAAGACGCGCTCCAGTAATCGCGGAGTGTGGTGCATCTTCGTGGATTGCACTATCTATAGAATCGCCCCCTTGATGAATGCAGGTGACTAAATCGCCACTCCGTAAGTACAAGTATATATCAGTATTTATTCTTGTATAAGCATTTTCATAGTTATTTTCATACTCCACTACATCCATCCCTTATGTTGCATCTGCCATGTTTTGTCTCTGCATGACCGTGACTGGACCGTTGACTTTTAGAAAAAGCCTCAGGCGTTAAGTCTTCCTTTGTATAGTATATTTATTTGTTATGTAATAAGTTTAAAAGTAGTTTAAAAGTTTAATCCTAATTTAATATTATAAATGCGAAAGTCAGTTTGTTTTTTTTTAAATTGTAAACTCGTTTAGGCACGTTGGGCATTTTTGAGATGGGACTAAACCATTGATTTCGCGACACTGTGATGACACCAGCTTTTGACCATTAAAAAAACATCAACGCGTTGATTACCGCGGTGCCGATTTTTTTTCCAGTTTTCACTTCTGTCAGCACTCCCGGAGTGCCCTGTTTTTTGTTTGTTAAGCTTTCATGCTAAAACGGTTGAACGGATTTGGATCAAATTTGGCACATGGGTTGACCACAACCTCGAAAAGGACATAGGTCATCCTGGATCGCAGACGAACCACCCACATTCGCTGTATTCATACCTACATAATCAACAATTGTTCATCCTATACCTACATTGAATATAATTTGCCAATCGTGGTTAACAATGAACCAGCATGTCTAATTGGGCCCTCAATGTGTAGTCCATTGTCATGCGTCTCATTGTGTAGTTTTCAACCGTCATATTTTAGTCAATTGGAACTGACAACCAACTGGTTTATTGTACTCGATAATTATAGATAACGTGTTGATTGTTATTGCATGTTATATGATTCTGATATAGATGCATACTTAAATATAGGAGTGTTATACGATGAAATATTTGGAAAATGAAGTTGTTAAGAAAACGGGTCCTTTTACCAGGCCGTACAGGTTTTTTGAATACCACGTATAATGTTCCCACTGTTGGGATACAGGCCTCCTCTCTTCAATAGGGAGTGGGCTGTAATCCACCACGCAGGGCCTGTGCTGGTTGGTAAATGTAATATGTCTTCGAATTTTTGATTCTAGAACATCGTTCATCGGTTTTTGGTTTTCGGTTTCCTCACGATGTTTTCCTTCACCGTTTTCAGAGCAGTGGTGATGAAATTATTTACACGAAGTAAAACGCCCGTCTGGGTTCGGACCCACGACCTAAAACTCGTAAGTCAGGGCCATTACCACTGGGGCACCTATGCTCTCCCGTAGGTACATATTTCTTGATAATTCGATTAAAATGTATAGTTATTGGTACAGTAGACCTTGAGCTGACCTAGTCTACTTAGTTTCAATAGAATACGAGGCTAGCTTGTACTGGTTTCGCTACCAATGATATATGACCTACTGACAGTTCCAGGTACTCGTATTTAATTTAATCAATACTACCTACTGAACATTAGCCTCTCAATAACCAGGAATAAAACGGTCCGAGGGGATTTTTGAACACACACGTTGCTTAAGAAACTCATGAATAATGGCTTGCCTGTGCAGACTGGCGGACGAGACGGCAGCGGATTTTAAATTTATCAATTGAATTTAATACTTGTCCAATCGAAATAAGGCATATGTTTCAGTGCTCGGTAATCGACCTTGGAGCATCGCAGCGCAGTTTTCTCTGGAGCATCGAAGAGCACGCTGGAGGATACCGCGGCGGGAGGCAGCGGTATGCGCCGGTATGCGCTGGAGTCTGCCAGTCTGCCACACTCTTTCAAAAACAACTTTTTGATTGCGTAGTCGCTAGTGGAATAATCAAATCCCGGCGAGCGGTGGCTAACAGGCGGATGCTTCGGTAAACTGGCGGATGCTCACGATATTGCAGAGGATTTTTAGGGTTTCGTACCTCAAAAGGAAAAAACGGAACCCTTATCGGATCACTCGTGTGTCTGTCTATCACAGCCAATTTGCTCCGAATCTAATCGACCGATTAAGTTGAAATTTGATACACATATGTATTTCTGTGACCCAAACACGAACGTGTAACGTAAATAAATAAATTTTGAAAATAGGGGTCACTTAAACAAGAATATTTAAAAAAAAGTTTTGTTAACAGTACCGTGTGATATATCAGATGAAAGGGCTTGTTGTGAGGATCTCAAAAATATTTTTTTATTATAATTTTAAAGTAAACACTTTTATAGATATTTGAGAAATTCGATGAAAATTTACCATTTACCCTTATCTCCGAAACTACTGGACCTAATATTTTGAAAAAAATACGTAGAATGGCTCTTTACTCATAGATTACAGGAAACCCTATAAGAAGTCTATGGTCTTTAAATAACATGGTAAATCTCTCAATATTGTGCATACAAACTTACATTTGCAGTTGGAATATATGGGAGAACATGTTTTTCAACAACAATGATTGTAAAGTTTGTATTTGGGATAAATTCATCCCAACTATGGAACCCTTCATTGTGTGTAGTCCGACACGCACTTGGCCGGTTTTTTCTTGTCAGTCTGTGCTTGTAGATAGAGGAATCCTCTTCGACGCTCTCCTCTGCCATCCGCCAGTGTTCGCAGGCCCTAAAGGTTCCGGTTTACTTTGAGTAGTTTATTTTAGTCATACTGCCTCGTTTCTGGCCCTACGCCTTTATCGCCCTGCTCCAGCATTCAAACTACAGCCTTAAAAATTACGTAGAACAGTTTACACTTGTTAGTTCCTATACACATAATTTTATGAAGCAAGTTAATTTACCTACGCCAAAGTAGCTAGACCACTAGGTTGGAAATCCTTTTGCCATTTCACCCGAACTATTAAGTCCGCTCCATAAATTTTTATCATGTTGGCTTGCGAAAACCTCAGGGTTGGTTTAAATTGAGGAATTATGATGGTAAGCTTTGACATCGTCTATTTTGTTATGCATGACGAGTTACAACCGGGCGGGTGGTCATAAAAAATGAAATTTGGGTAATGGAGTAATTAGCAGAATGGCCGATGGTAATCTACATAAATATATAGAGATTTAATAGTGACTGACTCAATTAAAATTAAGTAAATAAAACTTAGTAGGCAAATTAATTATTTTGAGAAAAATTACGGCAAAAAAAACTACGTAGGTACATAACAAGTAAATTTTTTGTAAGATTAGTGCTACGAAAGTGGACGTGTACACACGGCTACACATCAAGCTATACAATTCCAGTTTATGCTGATATCGCATTGTATAGTATTTCCGTACAATGCGAGGTCAGCTTATACTGGAAATGTATAGCTTGATGTGTAGCCGTGTGTACATCATAATCATGTTTATTATAACAAAAAAAAGCGGCAAGTGCAATGCGGACTCGCACACGAAGGGTTCCGTACAATATTTAACAGCACATATTTTTTGTGTTTGTTGTTAGATTACTATGGCCGCTCGTACAGTGTATACTAACACACTGTGAAAATTTCAAGAATCTACTACCTATTGAGGTTCAAAAGATACAGTCCTGTCACAGACGGATGGACGGACGTACAGACGAACGGACAGCTGAGCCTAAGTAATAGAGACCCTTTGTGTACGGACCCTAAAAACGGTTTCCACAAGTCGAGTTTTATGATATAGATAGTGCAATCCACGAAGACGTGCCCCACTCCGAGATTACTGTACTGTAAGCTGAACTCTAGTACGGCACGGAGCGAAGTGGGGCGCATCTTCGTGAATTGCACTATCTATACAAGTGACGTTTTAAACATAAAAACAAAGAAGTCATACACCTCTCTATTTACCAGAAAACTTTTCATCAATTATCCTGACTTCTTCTTTTCGTATGGTTAGTGACTAACCTGGTATCAGAGTTTTAAAGCCGCCCATGCCGCCAAATATCTCTCAGGCATGCCGCCGGTTTCCTCACGATATTTTCCTTCACCGTTTTTGAAGCAAGTGATAATTATGCAATACGCACATGAATCCGAAAGGTCAGAGGTGCATGCCTTGGGTTCGAACTCGAGACCTATGACTTGGCAGTCCGACGGTCACACCACTAGGCTATCACTGCTTTAATCCATTTCCATACTCGTTCAAAGAGCAAGAAATTCTTTACCAGACACTCCAAAGTGTCTGGTAAGGAAAGTGTCAAGAAAAATCTGTCTTTTCATGCCTAATAGAGCGTAGTGTGTTACCTACGAATGGATATTGATAGAATCCAACCTTTTTACTCAGAATAAAACCTCTGATGTGTGAAATATGGGAAGAGGTGACAGTGCGACACAACTTAAAGTTTCCATCGGAACGTCAAACACGATCACTTTCCAAATAATGCGACTTGGGTTTGAATGTTGTAATTGACAGTGTGAATAATGTCATCATTATCTGCTTTTTCCCAACTATGTTGGGGCCGGCTTCCAGTCTAACCGGATGCACCTGAATACCAGTATTTTCCTTGGAGCGACTGCCTATCTAACCTCCACAACCCAGTTATTAGGTAACCCTGTGTCCAGTTTACAAGCTATCTTTGCGCGAATTCGCGTTCGTCGCGTTCATAATGTCACCTTTTTTCGGGAAACTGGAAAGCGCCCCCTATTGTCGCTACCGTGTTCAGTTTCACCGAACAAAAAGTGACATATAAATGCAACGATCGGGTATTCGCGCGACCCTCTCCGACCCAAATGACCAAATAACACTCCTCCAGGAGAAGAATAGGGCCACTAGTACAGTACACAAATACAGACGACACCCGTCATTCCGACCTCACTGCCGAGGTCCTTCGCGATCGCAACCGCGTCCCCGAGTAATTGATACTCCCCCCCCCCCCCCCCCCCCGACCCTTGCTCGAAAACGAGGTGCCAGTAGTTGTTGGAGCTGAACACGTAGCTTTAAATACCCCGCATAATAATCAAGATGAAAATCTAAGTTTGATCCAGCCTGCCCTTCTTGCTGTCGTCCCCCCAGCGACGCCCTAAGCCGAGGTTCGTACCCCACAGGGGGTGCCCTAAGCGAGCGCTCGCCTAGTTTTAATTTAGAATAGTTTTTGCCCCTGGCTGGAGGCTTTGAGTGAAGAAGCTTAAGGCAGCCACAGAAAACCCTGGTTAAGCAGCCATGACCTCATAGGTCAACTGCGAGATGCCGTAGTAAAAAAAAAAAATCGCACGACGATCGTTTTAAAAATAGAATGTGGCCTAACACGATGCCTCTTGCTAAGTCTGGTTGTCTGAGTTACTGACTTCTGACTATCTGTCAAGTAGAGCAAAAATATGCGTTTGTTATTAATACTAGTCAATACTAGTATCTACTAATTTTCTTTGCTCCATTAAGTGTATAGACGATTTCGTATTTGTTATCCCACAATTTCCAGAAAATTAAAATTTCACTAAAGGAAGAAACTATTAACGGTAACTTAGAAAAAAACTTTTTACAAAAAAAAACAACCGACTTCCAAAAAACACTACAAAATGAAAAATTACTTTAATTTCGGAAGTCGGTGTCTTTCTTTGGTTTTGAATTTTCGTTTTTTGTCACCGACTTCCGAAATTAACGTTATTTTTCACTTTGTAGTGTTTTTTGGAAGTCGGTTGTTTTTTTTTTTTGTAAAAAGTTTTTATTTTTCACTTTGTAGTTGTGGTACCTACCCCACACAAATTCGAAAACCACTACCTGCTATGTAAATAACAGTGACAGGAACTTATCATAAATGTCATCCACATAATAAGTGGGAAAAAGTACGTATTATTGAAGCTAACTCAAAAACTATCAAAGCAAAGTTAATAAAATTTATACGGGACCATTTTGAGACCATACCCTTTCAAACAAAAAAAGAATTTTCAAAATCGGTCCACAATTGACGGAGAAATTGGTGGACATACATAAAAAAAAAGAAAAGAAAAAAAAAAAAAACAGACATACGTGACGAACATATTACCTCCTCCTTTTTGGAAGTCGGTTAATAAATAGACCTTGTCGTTTTATGACGTGCGATTGACATTCATTTCTTACACTGTTTGTCCACCGCCCCTGTCAACAGGACATCAACGAGAGACGAGATTATTCGAACCGAACGAGTCGTCCCGTTGACAGACGTGCGGTGGACTTGCGGCTATAGTAAATGTATGTATCGCTACTTCGGCGCCGTCATCTCGTTCTCTTTGACAGGCCATTGACATGGCGTTGGACAATCTTAAAAGTTGGCAACGTCGTAAATAGCTGTCAAATATTTACCTGTTTTGACTAATTTGGCAATATTACTGTATGGAAATAAGAAATGTGGCTAACTAGTTCCCTAGAATATTAATAATGAAATGCAATAATTACGATCGTTAAAAAAAGTATTTGGAATCATTCCAAATGCCTTTTTTACACCTAAAATTGTTACAACATCAAATTCAGTGTTATAATTGCAATTTATTATTAATATTCTAGGGAACTAGTTAGCCACATTTCTTATTTCCAAACAGTAATATTGCCAAATTAATCAAAATAGCGAAATATTTGACATCTATTTGCGACGTTGCCCACTTTCAGAATAAACACTCTTAACCAATTAAGAGTTCGACTATACATCAATGAAACCTTTTAGTTATGTCGTACTGTAGGTGCGTGTCGCTTTTTAGACGCAAGTGACAATTGTTACTGTACCTTTGTGGGTTTTCAAAAGGAAAATGTTTCCATCTTTGATGGTGAAGAAGCTTTATAACTACCACAAAGGAGGGCAATGTTATTCGCGTATGTTGAAGGTTTTTGTGTTAATTCCTTACACGTGTCTCTGAAATAAGACGGCAAGGTCTTAGACAGCGTGTATAGCAAGATTTCTACAGGGGAATTGACCTAGTTGTCTCGTATTTATTATTTTATTTATCCTCAACAGGTAGATACGGCGTATACAACATATTTTGTTATTATAATTATCGGGAAATTAACACAGATAAAAAAGTATTGCACTAGTTTGAGCTAGGCTATGCATAGACCTGAGTCAAGACTGTCTTTACATATATTGTCGGACTATGAAAACAATGTCTGCGTGATCACTCGCAATAAAACAGTCTTAATGTCAAAAATCCACTGAATGACTTGTTTTAGCGCAAGATAAAACTACTGTAGCTGCATCATTATTCCAAAGGACGCGCGCCGCGAGCGCCGACTGAGTGGCCGACCGCGGAGCCCTAGCGCTCTGCTACCACCACCGCGATGGTGGCGTCCCCGTCGTGAGTTTCGTGAACTACAGACTAATACGTGCTGTGTAGTGATTAGTCTATTCTAAATGATATGTTTTTAAGTGGCCCGCAAATGATTTTTATGTTATAAAGACTTTGGATTAGTAGCTAAGCTTTTCTGAAATAAAACAGTACCATTTAGTGCCTTGAACTGGTCGTTTCCTTCAATCACCTCATGTCCTAACACTACATTATTCTATTTATAAGACTAAACAATTTTGTTACTACTGAGCGCACAATATTTGTTTAGTTTTAAGACTATTCTTATCTATGGGTCATACTTACTGTGCTTGCTGCATAAACTTAAACCAAAACTCTTTAGGATAGTTGTATTTTCTAATATGGTTGTTTTTTTTTTTGCTATGGACTTGTCATGTTGTCCGTGTAATAGACAATAGATGGACCATAAAAACCACAAAATGGAAAGGACCAGAAGGAAAGAGGAAAGTTGGTAGACCTAACAAAAGAACGGATCGACGATATCACCCAAATAGACCCAAGTACGAGTAGTAGTTAAAAATTTCAAAATGTCTTTATTTTAAACATTTTAAGATATACACCAACGGAAAGAGCTTTTCAAGGAGGACCTTTGCTACTAACTCGACTTTTGCCAATTGTTAGTTACTTGGCCAATTATATTTAGAAATGTTCTTGGTTCTTGTTCCTGTTTAGCTCGGAGTCTGGATTTGTGCCCGGTTGATGGTAATAGGCTCGCCCCCTATTACATGGGACTTAAACATAACTGGCGAAATGTGGGTGTACCTGCTACAGGGACACCTCTGCCCAACCCTTCGGGGAAACAAGGCGTGATGTTATGTATGTTATGTATGTTCTTGGCGCCCAATAGCTTTAAGTGATATATCAATGGATAGTGATTATTAAGAGAAACCATTTGTTACTAAAACCAATTAATCGTTAACATGTTGACTGTCCGGTCTATTTTGGGTAATTTTGTGGTACGTCCAGTGTGATTTTTTTATTTACAGCTTCATTTTATGTTCCAAAGAAGGGGCTGATATGTCGATGACAGGAGGATACAGGAGGCCTGAATTTCAGCATGAATTACATGTAAAGCATGGACGTCTTAACTAGATTATTGTGAATTACATAAACCAACATTACAACCAATGATGCAAGAAAAAAGACTACACAAATCATAACTGTGTGTCTTCCTTGCAAAAAAGCGTTTTGCCTAACATGTTTCAATGAAGCTCATTAAAGTTTTGTTCTTTAGATTAAGACGTCCATAAAAATAAAAAATAAACATTATAAAATCGATGGGACATTTGAGTTTTATTTTCGCCTATTTATTGTTCATAAGTCCCTAGAAAATCAAAGTTCTAGCTCATATGTCCGTCCCAGGAAACGTGGTTCAGTTGCCTTTGGCTAACGCATTACATGTAATGCACGAACGTCACAGCCAGACCTAAAATACATTACATGTAATGCACGGACAGTCAACGTGTTAGCATACAAAATTAGAAATAAAATATTTTTCATCCATTAAAGAGAAGGGTGAAGGTCGTCTCTAGGTCGGACTTAAAGGCAGAAAACTCTGTAAAGTAATCAGAGACAAAACAAAAGACTTTTATTCAATGACAACATATCTCAAAATGCTACCTTATCATCTAGCCACAAAACAAATGAATGTGCTTATTTCAAACTTTCAATCAAGATAAATCAATACAATTCAATAGACAAAATAATTCCAATTGTAATTTCTTTCAATAAATTCAGGGTTAGCGCCTCAAAAACGGCTCGAAAAATAAGCAACGTAGCAATGTTGTGCGATCT
Source organism: Agrochola litura (assembly GCA_949152395.1). Taxonomy (NCBI): domain Eukaryota; kingdom Metazoa; phylum Arthropoda; class Insecta; order Lepidoptera; family Noctuidae; genus Agrochola; species Agrochola litura. The sequence continues at coordinate 19,260,882 of OX424508.1, read as the reverse complement.
AAAATCGAATAAGCACGAATAATAAACAATTTTTTTAACCCAATCGTTTTGATTTTCTCAGTAGTAGTTCGGAGTCTGGATTTGTGCCCGGTTGATGGCAATAGGCTCGCCCCTGTTACATGGGACTTAAAAACTTGACTGGCGAAATGTGGGTGTACTATTGGTACATCTCTGCCCAACCCTTCGGGGAAACAAAACGAAATGTTATGTATGTTTACATTTTCATTTTTATTGTCATCATCATCATTTCAGCTGAAAGACGTCCACTGCAGGACATAAGCCTCCCCCAAGCACTAATCAAAACTAAAAATCAAAAGTCATTTATTCAAACTAGGCTGAGAATCAGCACTTTTTGAACGTCAAAGTCTGGCGGGCGTTTTGGGGGACAGTCTCATGTAGACAGTCCCACGCAGCCCGCCTTTCACTGAATCTGGAGCTCATCATATTTAAAAAACCTTCTTATATATTTTGAATTAACAATATAAATGCACAGTACTATCAATCGCGGCCAGTTGAGCAATGAGTTTTTCTTGATCGAAGTTTCAAACAGCATTCATGTCGGTTATGCCTTAAATAAAGAGTGTCCTAGTTGAATGTTCCCTCGAATCCGAGAATCGTGACCAACTCAACGAATGCTTGGATTTTCCTGTACTGGGCTTATAAATGAAATAGTAAAAACATTCTCCCCTTGGGCAAAGTTGTGAGAGAACAGCTTGTAAAGGTACCATTGAAAAGTAGGTTAAATCAAGAATTCTAAAATAGTTTTGTCACGAGGCTAGTCTAAATTAAAAAAACTAGCTGAGAAATAATAACAACAGCATAGAGAGTCAACTGAATGTTTTCATTCATTCAAAAATGAGAATAGCTCACGTGGTGAAAAATATATTTTGCCAATCATCAAGATGGAAAATACAGGGTGCCCAAACTGCCCAGAGTGCGCCATACATTTGTGTCACCGTATAATTATGAACTTCATTAGTTTATTCAATTCAATTCAATTCAAAACATTTATTTCAGACGTAGTCCATATACTGTTAGTAAAAAAAAAAAAGTTATTATAATCTATCGGTATTATTTCCGTTAGATTATAAACTGTCGAAAAATTATGAAATGCAACAAACCATTTACAATTTAACGCATTATTTTATCAACAAATTGTGAACTGCAGGTCTAAAACGGCCACATTAGCAATTCCTGTAAAAAATAATTAATTTTCTGAATTCCCAGCAATTCCTCCATGGTGACATAAATATTTTAGCTGAATCATATTCAATTCAATTTATATCAGAATCATATTTGGTGTAAATATTGCCGCATATGAAAAAATTAAGACCATCATTTTACCGGATAACTTTTCTTTACAATTAATCAAATGAGATTTTTATTATTTTTTTCTACAGTTTATAAATGTTATTTCATCATATTACAAAACTGTCAAACAAATTAATTGCGTAATATGAATTGATCGATGATATGTCAGTTTGTGACAGTTTGTGAGATTCATAATATTATTATATTATTATTCTGCCAAAGCGGCCGTTTTAGGCCCCCTGGTATCAAATTTGCTTGCGTCGTAGCGCACCTTACGCTCATACTAAATAGCTTACCTAGCTGCGAGCAACTTGGAACTAGCGCTCGCCGGCCGCTGCCGCGGCAAGGATCGTTTCGCTCGCTCAGCTCGCGCGCGTTTGGTCACAGTTCTATCCTAACCTAACCCATTTCACCCAGTTCACAATTTTTCGACAGTTTATAATATATCGATATTATTTCCGTTAGATTATAAACTAACGGTTCTCATTCTTACGGTGACATATGCATAATAATATAATAGGAACCGTTTCTGAAATAAATATAATAAATTCTAATCTTAAATCATACACAGCTTTAATTATGTTTCAGTACTAAATAAACGATATAAACTTAATTACATCTTCGCGAAAACAGGTCAATTATTCGAAATAACTCGGCGCACCTTGAAATTTTAATGGGGCATTTAAATTAACGTCGAGACTGAACTTGGAATGTAGAAATAAGGGAGTTTAGGCGGTGACTTGATTTGATTTGGGGGAATGCAAATGTAGCTGTGACACAGAAGTTAATAAAAAACTGTCCTATCTTAGTGTTTTTCGGCAAAGATGCTAATACCCGATGTAACTAAGTGGCTCATACACGGCAAAAGCCTCTCTCTCACACACACATTTTTTTGTCGTATTTGTACATTGGCATACAATCAGTCAATCAATACTTGGCAATTAGCCCAGCTACCACATTTTTCCTGGCTAATTAAATCAAATCATTTTATTCGAGTAACATAGACCCATAATAGAATAGGCATACACATTTACAAATAAAATTAAATAACAGTCAAAATCTAAACTCAGATTAAAACTAAAAAAAAAAAATTAAATTAAATTCGTCATAAATTACAGTTACATAAAATGTCATTTCACAAGCGCGTCCCGTGGCGCTCACAATAGTGAGTCATGATGGCACTGTCACGCCTTCCCGCGAGCGCGGCCAGCATGCAGTTGGCGCTCGCTGCACCAGCAAAGTGCTTCGCTTGCGCATTGTTACGTAAAAACAATCACCGCGGGCTTCCGAGAACATTGGTGCCGAATCTCTTGTCACAAATGGCTCTAAACTAGACTAAAAACCGGCCAAGTGCGTGTCGGACTACGCACAATGAAGGGTTCCGTAGTTGAGATGAATTTATTTATCCCAAGAACAAACTTAACATTGTAGTTGAAAAACATGTTCTCCCATACATTCCAACTGCAAATCGTCGCTCGGCATCCAATACCGCGAATGTGACATTTTTACATTTTTTTTTTAAATTGCATGGTCACTTATTTGAACGTGTAGAATGAAATAAAACAAAAATCAGATTTTCGTAAAAAAAATCACATTCGCGGTATTAATACAATAATAATACCTATAAACGAGCAATTCTTGTATATACCTATGTATATATAATCTGAATCTCGGAAACGGCTCCAAGAATTTTTATTAAATATAGTATGCAGAGGGTTTCAGGAGCGAAAAATCGATCTAGCTAGGTTTCATTTTTAGAAAACGTCGTTCAAAAAAGAATTATCATCCAGATATTTTTCTTTATTCAAGTAACAAGGACTCATTGCGTTAGTAAACTTATGAACTATGTTAACTTATTTTACGAGGTCACTTAGAAAGTTTTGCGACTAACAGTTTTTGTCTATAGAATACTGGCTGGTTTTGATGTCAATTAAAACGATGACTATTTATTACAAAAAAACATTCCAAATTCGAAATTCCACATTTTTTTACGAGCAAAATCAAAATACTCTGTCTTACTGAAAACTGGATTTATAACGAGAACATTTTCGCGCGATGATTTTGTACGATTTCAAATGTCGACTAAAACCAGAAGAATCGTTTGAAAGACTTCGAATGGTGTTCATAGAAAAAAGCCCTTCTAAAGCGACTGTTTTTCGCTGGTTCAACGAATTTATGGGTGGTCTAGTAATTTTGGCAGACAATGAAAGAAGTGGCCGCCCTATGACGGTTGTTACATAACAAAAAGTGCTGGCTGTGAAAAATTTAATTCAAGAGAATAGGCGAATTACATAATGAAGAGGTTCAGCATACACCGTGAAATTTGAATCACAGTTTTGCTAGAACAAACGTTGTTCAGACCATAGTCCACTACCATTCTACAGCATCCAATAAAAAAAAAAACATAATTGGTTTTTGAAAAAACAAAAAAAAAGCAAAGTTTAAAATGTCAAGATTATCGTTACTCCCTACAACACAGACACCACGTATGGGACACAGCATTGTCTACAGAGAAATGTACCTCCATAAACGAAATTTAGTAAGCAGTAGATAATTTAAACATTTTAAACTTTGTCTTTTTGTGTTTTTTCAAAAACCAATTTATGTTTTTTTTTTATTGGATTCTGTAGAATGGTAGAAGACCAAGGTTTGAATAAAGTTTGTTCTAGCAAAACTGTGATTAAAATTTCACGGTGTATACTGCCGATTGGATCGGGAATTGTGCATGAAATTCTACACAGGCATCTTTGGTTATGGAAGATAGTTTCACGCTGGTACCGTAAAATCTAACGCAGGGTCAGAAGGAGGTTCGGGTAGAATGGTGTCGAGACATGATAGCAAAATTGGTAGCAGGCTCGTCTCGGCGCGTTTAAGATATCATTACGGGTGATGAATCTTGGATTTTTCAATATGAGCCAGAAATTAAGTCGACCGTGTGGCTGTTTCAAAATGAACCAACGCCTGCCAAAGTGAAGCGAGCCAGAAGTGCAGGCAAAATGTTGATTGCATGTTTTTTTTTTCTACCAGGTTTTCTGGTGTCAGTACCCTGACGAAATCAAAGAAGCATCAATGCTGAATGGTATGTTACCAAATGTTTTCCAGAAGTTTTTACTACTGCAAGCAGCAAGCGACCGAACACTGGCCTCCGTGGGCTACTGCTTCACCACGACAACGCGCTGGCACACTCGGCGCTCAAAACAAGGGACTTTCTGGACAGCACACCGGTCAAATTTATAGGTCATCCTCCTTACAGTTCCGATTTGGCTCCGTGCGACTTTTTCTTGATCCCCAAAATAAAAAATCAACTCAAAGTAAAACGGTTTTCATCACCTGAAGATGCACTGGGTGAATTTGAGAAGGAGATCGGAGAGGTGTCTGATGCGGACTGGAAAATGTGTTATGAAAATTTGTTTAGACGTATAAAACTGTGTATAGACGCCAATGGAGAGTTCTTTCAAAAGATATAATAAAAAAAATTATAACCTGTAGTATATTTTTTTCTAGTATCACAAAACTTTCTGAGTGCCCCACGTAATCTAGTTTAAATTTATTTCACCCCATGGGAGATGGCACTGCAGTGATTGATGTACATGCAATCCAGACTGCTAGCGATATTGTTGGAGCTGGCCCGTACTCTGCGTACCAGGGATGCACACCTCATTCGCATCGTTGCGTAAAAGCAAGTAATATGTGTGTCCGCGAATATTCCCGATGCGCTACAAAAACGGGGCAGCCCCACCAATACCCTGAAAGCGTTATTGTATTGGACACGAAGGGCGTTGCACGACCTTTGGATATATCTAGCCCACAGGCTGCACGTGTAAAACGTTGTACAATAAGCTCGAAACAGAGTCATTTTGGCTTTTTAAGTGAGCAGCGTGCAAACCTGCGAGCCAGCATGTTTGCCCTTACCGACAACGCCCTTCGCTCCCGCTCAATATCGAGTCCGTCATTGAGGTCAGGGGTCAATATATACCAACCAAGATATTTAAACGTAAATACTCTTTGTAGTGGAGTCCCATTGAGTAATACAGGTGGTACATAACCCGGTCTGCCCCCAGCCTCAAAGACCATGATCTCCCATCAAACCATGTGTTTTGGCATACTGCTCACATTTGGCGACCAATTACTTTCTGAGACCACAGATTGACGCGCTCAGAAGCACCATATCATCTGCATAGCTAATATTATTTACACAAATACCATCTATATAGCAACCCACTCTGGTGCCGCTGAGCTCGCCAATCCTGCCTCACCCCGCATTAAAACCTGTATGGCTTGGAAAAAGTTCCAGCCCATCGTACACTATTGATCTGGTTACCATATCACTATTTAAAGATGTTTATAAGCTCCGTTGGCAACCTATCCTTCTCCATCTTTCTCCACAATACGTCATAAGCAACCAGATCAGAAACCTTGAATAAATCGATGAACCTAGCATAAATCAGCGTCCCACGCTGTGTATAGTAAGTATGTGATAGTATGCTTAAGGCACAACACTGCACTTTCTGTTGACAAACCACGCCGAAACCCGAATTGGTTGTCATGAACATTTACAGTTTTATTTATTTGTGTATTAAGCAGACGGTCAAACACTTTTGATATTTTGATATTATAGTAGCTAGAGAGATGGGCCTTTTGGATGCCGAGCGACGAAATGTAAGTTTGTACGCACAATATTGAGAGATTTACCATGTTATTTTAAGACCATAGACTTCTTATAGGTTTTCCTGTAATCTATGAGTAAAGAGCCATACTATGTATTTTTTTCAAAATTTTTGGTCCAGTAGTTTCGGAGATAAGGGGGGGGGAATGGTCAATTTTCATTGAATTTATTAAATATCTTTAAAAGTATTTATTTTAAAATTATATAAAAAATATATTTAAGATCCTCGCAACAAGCCCTTTCATTTGATATGTCACACGGTACTGTTAGCAAAACTTTTTTTTTTAATTTTCTTGTTTGCGTCCTAAAAGTGACACCTATATTCAAAATTAAATTATTTACGTTACACATTCGTGTTTGGGTCACAGAAATACATATATGTACCAAATTTCAACTTAATCGGTCCATTAGATTCGGAGTAAATTGGCTGTGACAGACGGACAGACAGACAGACAGACAGACAGACAGACAGACAGACAGACACACGAGTGATCCTATAAGGGTTCCGTTTTTTCCTTTTGAGGTACGGAACCCTAAAAATCACCAAAGTTTTGTCAAACGACGATTTCCCATTCTGAAATAGACATTGTCGTGCAATATGCTCCAAAAAGAGTTATGTTAACTTCACTTGAACACCTAGCAAACCTACGGATTACCATGTTCGCTCTGATTAATGTTTTTACCACGACATAAACAATAAGGGAGAAGACTTACATAGCAATTTATTATCATTATACTTGGTGTTACATTACCTACTTGGTGTAACTTCTAAAAGGAACAAACGTGGTGATAAATGATCGTGTATTCTCTGTATATGAGAAGAGGCATTTGCCCTGCAGTGGGACAAAAATAAGCTTTTATTATTATTATTATAACTTTCAAAACACGGGAAGAAAGAAAGGGATCCAAGCTTAAGGCTAAGCTTATGCTGAGATGCAGGTGACGCAGGTCCACGCAGCGCAGGGCAGAGCAAATTTTATAATGCATGAACGTACCTCAGTACGTAGCTACGTACGCTGCAACGCAGGCACGTGCAACGCTGATATGTGTCTGTCCTGCTCTGCGTCTCGTTGTAGTACCGTCACTGATTTCTGCGCGACGCGTGCAGGTCATCACTCTGTCTGTCTCGCCTACCCTACCCTGCAAAATCTGTACTGTGCTGTACTGCGTTACCCACACTTAGTCTTCTAATCAATGGGTAGGATAGCTGTAAAATGAGCCATGTTAATTCATATCTTTATAATTTCTAATGCCTCCGACTACAAGTTTTAAGATTTAAACCTCTTCATTACGTGCCTTTTTATCAAGCTGCGGTAAATGAGGCTGTGAAATAATTACGCCATATTATTTTTCTTCTAATTACCTTCGGAATTTGCTGGTGGCAGTTCTTGGTTGATGGTAATAGCCAAAACTCAAAAGGATTTAATAAACTTAATGTTATGCAGAGGGCGCCAACGGCGTTCGTGACAATGGCGCCGAATAACTACTTATGTAAACGTTATAATTAAGTAATAACGTCATTTGGTTAATTAAATACCTGTTGGTGTAATTTAATATTTTACTTTAACTGGTTAATTATATAGCAGTAACTTTGTAATACTTGTCAGGCTTTTAATTTATGGAAATTGTTATGTAATTACTTGTGGAATGATTACTTACCATTCTTGCATTAACATTTTTGCAGAAAGCAAAGAAAACATTTTTTTTTTATGAAAAGGGATAAGAAGTAGGTATAAAAAAATACCTATCTCTAAAAATATCCGAATTATTCTCGCCACAAATGTCCGGTTATTTATCAAGTTACACAAATACAAAATTTCCGAGAATTCAATTCTCCATAAATAAATCTAAGTAAGCATTGTTAAATTCGCCCATCGGAAACCCAAAGCTGTAGGCTAAAACACACCGAAACACAGGATTATCTGGGACTTGTCAACTCTTCAAAGGGTTTAAAAGGGTTTTATTGAATCGCTGTACAATATTGGATATGTTTTATTTTGCCTGCGGCTACAACTTACGAATTTATTAGGGAGGGTTGGCCTTTCTGTTTCCTTTAGATGTTGAAACAGACATTCTGTGTAAAAACTTGTTTATAATGTTGCTTGCTCAGATGACATGACAAGTTTTTTTTTAAGCTGACTAGTGATGTGGGTTTCACTTTGTAAGTTGTATGTAACGTGTTCCTATTTCCATTATTGTCTGTTTGTTATTTTTAACGAATCCTGAATGTTATTCTTCATTAGTCTCTGTTTGTGGGAACTGCTGGATGTCGTAGGTATAAAGCCGAAAATACGAATTAAAATGTGGCGGCATCTACATGCGAAATACGCATGACACTGACGTCACGCGAAATCATGCATCGTGCAAACAGGTTTTACCGCGCGATCAGCATATATACATATAACTTCCCGATATCAATCGTCGGACAGTTGCCCACCAGACACGACACCCATCTGGTCGGAGGATCCTTCCTATTCTATGGAGGATGAGTGAACTTTACACCCTGTATCACCATTTATCTAATCAACTTTTCTGTAATTTCTTGAACATCATGAGCCTTGTTTAATTTTTAACCGACTTCCAAAAGGAGAAGGTTCTCAATTCGACTGTATGTTTTTTTTTTGTTTTTTTTTACGCGATACTCCGCCAATTATGAATTGATTTTAATTCTTCTTTTTTTTAAATTAGTTGTAAAAAGATCATAACCCTTAAAATCAAACGTAATTTATCACGCAATTAATTAATATAGGAAATCCGAATCACATTTCAAATTCTCTAAGGAGTTCGTTGATTATACCTAACAGTGATTGATGAGTCAAGTAGCAGTAAGTATTTATATTTCACATTAATTAGTAGGCTCAAATTTCAGAATATTATTCCTTTGCAAATCCCAAAAATGGGCATATATAGTTTAAAGAAAAATATTCAAGCCTTTGCTTATCTTACACAAACCCTAATGTTCCCCTCTTAATAAAAGTTAAAATCTCAAGATAATTCAATAACAGTTCTAATTACAACATGCAAATACTTTCCCTCCAATAATTTATTCCGTCATTCCATGTTTATCGACTGATAGGCGACAGTGACACTACTCGCATCATAATGAGAATCAATTTACGTCTTATCAGTAAGCCTGGCTGTTATCAACGATGAATTTTAATGCCCCGAGCCAATTATTATTAGCTCATAGTATATTCTGAACAGGGAATCTGTGGGATGCCTGAGAAGTACCCAGGATGTTTTGAAAACATGGCTGTTATTTCAATATAGAAACATAATATAGATAAAGACTAATCTCTGTGGTCTAGTGACCGCCATTTTTAATATCTGAGACGTCAGTAGGCCTTAGAATTTTGACAGTCACAACATAAAACAAACGCTATACAAAAGCTTGGCGTGTACTATAGATGCCAAGCTCGACAAAGCCGGTCCACAAAGTTGTGCAAGTAACTTCCTCGGATGTTTCTGCCATCATTCATAAGATTTGTCTGCCTCCTTGGTCTAGTAGTAGCAAGCGTTACTGCTGAGCATGAGATCCTGGGTTCGATTAATAAAATTAAGCATAGATTCCCTCATTTTGATATGTGCGACTCACACTGTATAAGGAAGGTTAGACAGGTGTGAGTGTAAACGCCGGAAGGGGAAGCCTTAAGGTACCATTCCGTACCCGACCGTAGAAGGCAACTGCAGGCGACGTGTCGCCGCGACATTACTGGTTTCTATGAATTTCTCTGAAATACCTTCCGTAGCTAGCGACACATCGTTGGCAGCTACGGGCGAGTGACAGGTGACACGTGCATCCCGACCGCAGACCAGTAGTGCCCGGGTCGACGGCGCGTTGTGTTCCACGCGCGCCTCAGAGAGATGTCAGCAGAATTGACGGGGTCCGCTAGGGCCAATGCCTGCCGAGGCTGCGAATATGGGCCGATAGGGATATCGTGGCCCCCCGGCAACATGGCAACTGAAGGAACACGAGTGGGTTTTAGTCAGTGAGAGTCTGACACGCCCTCCCGCTCCACCCAGAGCAGGAGAAGTAATTTGATAATTTCCCAACCAAAAAAAAATAAAAAATAATAAAGACCAGTAGTGCCGCCAATGCTCTAGCGATAGTCATGTTTTTCTATCTTCTATCTACTGACTGGAATACGGGCAGTTGCCGCCTGCGGTCGGGTTCGGAATCATGACTGCAGCGACATGACGCCGCGACATGTTGCCGCGACATGACGCCGCAACACGTTGCCTGCAGTGGCCTCCTGTGGTCGATTCGGAATGGTACCTTAAGAAGGACATTTAGTGACATTATTGGTGATGTTCGTCAGAAAAAGCAGGTGCGTAGTACTCGCAACCGGCGTGCGTGTATGACCAAATGTGTGAACGTAAACGAAGCAAAAGGAGTATGTAAGGATCGTAAGCAAGTGGCGTTCTGTAGTTTCTGTATACCCCCAAAGGAAGAAGGCGTGAGTTCATGTGTAGGTAATATTAGGTACCACATGCCGTGATAAAAATATATTAGCCAGTCTGCACATTGGTAACACAGCTGACTGCCCAAAATGCGTCGAACAAACGCTTGCATCATTAGTCATGGAGGCTCATTCATTGCCCCTTTTACTTCTCTCAACCTTTCCCGGTAAAACTAGTCATGAATTAATCTTCCGCATAAAACAAGGAGTTTGCTCGATCACTCGACCGGTTTTCAAGAGTCCTACACATTGTTACCCTCTATGAAAGGCTAGAGGCGCTATTGTTCTACCAGCTATTATACCTACTAGCTCGAGTGCCCTTAACATTTAAAAGGGCACTAGATGGGCATTATTTGTAACGAACACTGTATTTGTAGGTTACTGTGTCAGGTTTGTTTATTAATTTTTGTCTGAAATACGGATCAACAGTACGTACTTTGAAAACTTTAGTACCTCGGCGGCTAGTAGTGTCTAGAAAGCCTAGCCTATCAATATTCCATTTTGATAACGAAGTAGTTGGCATTAACAACTACTGAAGCCGATTGAATCTATGCCTAAATATTTAAAGAATCTGTAGATTCTTTAAATATTTAGGCATAGATTCAATCGGCTGTCGCCGCCAGTCTTCGTGCCTGTTCGGACTTTTTCATCTGTTTCGAACTTTTCGGTACAAGAGCATGCTTGCGTTGAGGTCAAGCAAGTGATACAATTACAACAAAAATTATCTACAAAAACACACAAACACACACACTGACACACCCTCCCACACAAACACACACACTCAACAAATTAGTCACTGCTTCAGTATTCCAGCTGAGATACTGGAGCAACGACTTACAACACAGCAGTCCAGCCTGTCAGCAGTAACTCTCAAGATGCTGTTAGAACTGCCTCGCACCCTGCGCACCAAGGACGCACATCTTTTACGCATTAATGCATAAAAGCAATCAACACGCAATTCCGCAAACATCCCTGATGCGCTACAGAAGCGAGGTAGCCCCATTAACACCCTGAACGCATTATTCTATGCGAGTACAAAAAAAATCATATCTCTCAAAGTTTTAGTCACACTGAGATAAAAATAGGTTTATTCGAAAGGTAATAATATTTTCTACTCTCTGCATTACAAAACAATGTATTCACTATTCTAAAAATTTTGAAAAAAAAATGTGAAAGAACAAAAAATTATGCAATTCAACCAATAATTTGTTAATTACCACAAAAACGAGGAAGTGTATTGGACCCAAGCTTAGAGTGTAATTGTACTTTAAAATAGTTTATATTTAAGTATTTAGAATATCGCTAGTCCATGTCCGGACACACTGTATAATAAGTATGAATGTCGTAAAGAGAGTAATTAAGTTTCTTGACATACACCACACTGACACAACAATGTTCTTCTAATATTTCACTGCAGCTGTAACATGTCAAAAAGCTACCAGTATTAAATAGTGCTCTATGCAAAGAGGCTTTAACATTACATACCTCTGTGGCTCGGAAAGCACGTTAAGCCGTTGGTCCCGGCTGTCATTCGTGGATCTTTGACAGTCGTTACGGGTCGTCAGAAGCCCGAAATTATACCAACCAGTCTTACCAAGGGGTATCGTATTACCCAGTAACTGGGTTGTGGAGGTCAGATAGGTAGTCGCTCCATGTAAAGCTGCATCCGGTTAGACTGGAAGCCGACCCCAACATAGTTGGGAAAAGGCTAAGCAGATGATGATGATGAGCATGCCCGCTGAAACGTAAGGAAACTCGCGGATTCCAGATGTACGTTACATCAGTCAAAATTGTTTCGTTATTTCTAAAGAAGATTTTAATAGAAAGTGACGTGCAAACGAGAATATAAAGATGAATTTAAGTAAATTTAAGAAGAGAAATTTGAAAATAGCATAGCAATTACACGTGGCCTCCACAACTGTTGAAAGCAATTTCGCAGTGACAGGAGTACATTGGAGGCAATTTAGACAGTGGAGAAAAAGAAAAAATCCTATTATTTAGTACAATTGTTACGTTCTAATGTATTATACTGGCAACACCGAAAGATTCGATGTATCAAAAGTGGCGCGGCAACGGCCTCCTAGGTCGGGCGCTCATGACGGTATTATGTGCAGTTGGAGATCTACTGTAAATTAAGGTAACCTATTAGTTTTATTGTAAAAATTCGAATATTAAATAAATAAGTAAATAAGTGTTATTATGTGGGAAATAGGAGATGTGATGGTATGGTGTAGAATATTGAATTTGATGTTGGCAAAGAAATATAAATGACTGACAAAATATCTTGGTGTTTCATATTATTTTTCCTTATCCCTGAAATATTGTAAATATGTAGTTTCAATAGACAGTTTTAGATAATGAAATTGGGGTAGCGACTTTAAGATTCATTTGGGGATTAGTATCAATTTTGAGGTTAAAAAATTATATTTGGAATTAAATTAGTTATTTTAGAGCGGATAGTTTTTATGATATAATCATGTTAATTTACTGTAAAAAGAAAAGAAAAATCATGATATTTAGTAGGTATTAGTGTAGTATTGTATTACCCAGTTACTGGGTTGTGGAGGTCAGATAGGCAGTCGCTTCATGTAAAATACTGGTATTCAGCTGCATCCGGTTAGACTGGAAACCAACCCCAACATAGTTGGGAAAATGCTAGGTAGATAATGGTATGCCTTGAGGAAATAATGAAACGAAAACTGTGCATCATCTGTTTAGCATCCCACGGTAATTTAAAGACACTGACGGAAGAATGAATTCTATTCCTTTTGCTTGCGATCATAACAATGGATCCCTTTACAAAATAATTTATAAGCACACAGCGGCAGCCTTTTGTCAGCAAAAAGTTTTTTTTGTAATCCGTTTGATTCTTTTGTAAACTACGGCCACTTTATCCCGTGGCTCTAGCACAAACGCGCGACATAAACTTAACTAATTTGATCGAAATACTAAACTATCCTATAACATTTTGGTTAAAGTTGCAAAAAGCATAATTTAGTATTACCTTTAGATATGAATAAAATTTTAAAACTACGTAAATATTATGTGCGAAACGACTATTTTCAATTTTAATATCATTCGAATTTACGTTACGTTTATTCCGCGAGTTCGTGCTAAGCCCACTGCTCCATGTTAAAAGGTTTTTAAGTGCCATTTTTATTTATTTTCCATGAACTAAGTTATATTCAGAGTAGGTACTGTATAGCTGAATATGACTTGCCAAAGAGGCTCTTCTGCATATTTAGTTCACTCGTAAAGGCTCTTATAATGCACCTCTAACATATCTTTTGTGGCCTAACAATGAAAGCATGAGTATAATGTGGCATATCGTCAATGCAATGGACAAAGCCAAATTTCAATAATGTTTTATCCAATACTAGCTTCTGACCGCGACTTCATCCACAAGCCTATACCTTCTCAAGAATTGGGCTATCCAATGCAAAAATAATTTTTCAAATCCAACTGGTACTTTCGGAGATTACCCCTACATACAAACAACAAACAAACTTTACCTCTTTATAATTATAATTAAAAATAGATTAGTAATTAGTATAGATTGCCGTTTCCATGACAATCAAGTCATATCTTTGTGACATTGTGGGTGACAGAGGTGTCAAAACAAAACAGAAACGCGACCGACAGGGCCAATCATTCGATTTAAATCTTTCGTTTTATCACATTTATAAATGCTTGCTTGAGGTCTTGTACCCTAATTACATAACTTATTTTCATAAACGATTACGACTAATTTGTTTCATTTTGACAGTTCAATCACATTCATTGCGTTATTTACGTTGTTGAGCAGATTTTTTTCCAACTTAATAAGCAATTGATTAGCAATCTGTTTCAAATCGAAACAGATTGTGATTCATCGTGTATTACGTAATTAGGGTACCTACTGGGTTCGATTCGCAAGTCGGGGCAAAGTGTTATTTGGTTTTATCAGTCGAAATTTCTCAGTGGTAGCTCGGAGTCTGAACTTGTGCCCGGTTGATGACAATAGGCTCGCCTTCTATTACATTGGACTTACACAGACATAGACGACATACAACACCACAGAAATATTAATTCCGCGCCATGTATCAAATCATCCAATTCTCCAATGCACTATGGTGCTAATTCTTAGATAAAATACCACATTGCTCTGTATAATTTTCTCCCAACCACCCCACACGTGTTACCAGCTATTTCCATCGATTCACAGTAACCCCCCTTCTCAGCAACGTGACTCACATTCAGGTGTTCCAGTTGAAGACTTACATTGCCACAGCCGTCACTGTAAACAATAACGTTTAACTCCTACGTACACAACTTACACAATTAGCTCTGCTGGAATGCGCAGGACCTGGTTCTAGAATCTAGAAGAAATAGGATACGGTGTAAATTGACTTTTGAAGGTCCAATCCACACTTTATACGGAATACCTATTATAAATGCTAAAGTTACTATGTCTGTTACCTTTTCACGCCAAAATTAACCACACAAGTAGACCATAACGTAGGTTAGGACATAGGATAGGTACTTTTTGTCTAAGTAGTACTACAGTATTCAGATTCAGATTTATTTTGCCAACAGATGGTACAGGTCTAAGATGGTACATCACTAAGTTTTTCCGCTACATTCTTCCTTACGGCATGCAAAGTCGTAAAAACTAAAAAATACAGTTTTCAAATAAATCATGCAGTCGTAAAAACGAACGATACAATTTTCATCTAAATTAATAATTAAGTCATTCTGATATAATATAAATTCTCGTATATGTCATTAATATTTTTAATTGTTATATATTTTATTTAAAAAGTCTTTTATACAATAATAAAAAAAAATCTAATAATAATGCAGTCAGCTTAGATTCAAATATTCGTATAGGGTGTTCTTTAAAAATGTGCTGAATTTTACTGTAAAATATATCTCGGCAGTGACCTTGAAATAATTACCTACGACCGCTCGGTAGGTAAACCTTCACGTCAGTGCGTAACTGCCTTGCACTCTAGTATTTTGCGTACTGAACTACTGATATACACTGAGATTACGAAGTGCGTCGTATTGGCCGTTTTTTATGAACATATAATACTGTTACTTATTTATACTATGGTAGTACTATCCCATGGGATAATTTCTGACCTTCTAGTAGCTAGTCTAGTACTTGTACATACACTAATATTAAGAAGAGAAATTAAATGTTTTTTTTTTTTTTTTTTGTAATAAATAAACTCAAAAACCACAGGACTGATTTAAAAAATTCTTTCACCAGTAGATTACTATATTATCACTAAGTATCATAAGCTATAATTTATTAAGATATCACGCGAGCAAAGCCGCTGGCAGAAGCTAGTAAAAATAAATTTCGATTACATATAAGATACTGGCTTATTTACAAAACGATGAGATCTCTCCAGCAAACATCACACGTAGTAATGAAGTCTGTGTTAGATTATTCATTAATTTCGTCAGCTAAATGATGATTCGTAATAGAGCCAGATTTCAGAATCAATGACGAACAAAGAAAATTTTTCACGCGCCAATTATGTTCATTTGTTTCTTATTTACTTTAAACAGCTCTATTGGCTAAGCCAGTTCGAAATTTAAATAAAATCTTTGATAAGGTACCTTCTTGGTTGCCATGGGACGAAGTAAAAAGTTTGTTCCATTTTTAAATAACACGACAGTTGTGAGTTTTCATAGTAATTTATTTGGCCGCCTACTCGCTTCTTTTTGGCCAGTACAGCAATTTCGATTTGTCTCGAAGAAGGTTGTCAAAATAATGTTCCAATTTCCAAGCATATTTGAGAAAAACACAGAAATGAGAAATAACTTTGCCGGAAATGTTAGTCACAATTTTATGTTAGAGCATATCACACTTGCTTCTTTATCCAAGTATTTAACAGAACCTTGAATGGAATCAGAACTTCGGAAACCAATGAAAAGCTTGTTATTTGCGTCCAATAACCACTAATTGAATTAATCAATTAATTATTTCAATCTTACGTAGACAGGGAAGTTCTCAACTTGGTAAGTACTTTGAGTTTGTTATTGGAATCTATTAGCCTCTTAGAATCCGAAGATCCTTTGGAGTTGAAGCTGAATGTCGACACATTTTAGGCTTATTGAGATATAACGAAAGACAAAATGACAGATTGTAGAAATATTTCTACGGTGCGATGTCAGAAATAGAGAAACGAAATGTCATTTTGTATAGAAAGAACTGTGACTATTCTTCGTAGAAATAGAAAGCGTCATGGTAAGTCTGTAGGTCGATATAAAAGAGTCTGATGTGGTAACATTTAGTACTAAATATTTTACTTAATGCAGACTTATGATGATGGCAATACTTTGCTGACAAGTGCTAGTAGGTTTTGGTTTGAGTTACCCAAAAGCAGCGGTTTTTGTTGCACATTTATTTGCCATTCGAAGTGACCTAAGTGCGAAAGTGGCGCCCTCATTTTTTCCAAACTCTTTTTTTGTCAAGCTGTATTTATTTGGTAGTGGGTTAGTAATTTAATTTAGTACCTAGTGTAAATTGTTAGATGTGTTAAATATTGTAAAAGAAATAAATTTAACCTGCAGAAAAAAAAAAAACTATTTTTTGTTTAAGGATAATAATGTAAGAGTTATTTTCGAGGTTAATAACCAAGAATAATGATCATTGGTCAACCGAATAATTGGATTTTGAAGAACATACCTATCTATAATGAATATTAAACAAACAATAAAATTCGACTAACATCCGACATAAAGCCGTACCTACACGTTCATCTAAAATTATCGCCGACCGATTTAAACGGCTTTACGGACACGGACGATTGAAATCATTATTTCCGGATCAAAACTGATTTAATTAAAATACACTGTTTCCGAATGCTGTGTGTGACTTTTGACTGTGTATCGTATGATAGTAGGTAGATAGGAATAGTTGTAAGTGAACCTGCTCTAATGTATCTGTGCGATGGAGGAAGAAGGGAGAGGAAGGCCAAAGGAAAGATGGATGGATTGTGTGAGGAATTATATGAAGGAGAAGGGAGTGAATGCTCGATGGTTAACAGAATGAAATAAGAAAACCTGTTAGACCAACCTCAAGTAACAATAGGGGCAGGAAAATGATGACTCCTGATGATCTAATGCAGGCCAGAAATCATAACAAAAGTTTTTTTGGAACGAAATTCTTTATCGCGGCTTGTAAACTTTCAGAAATCATCACGCTAAAAAGTGTTAATACTTGCGACTGTCTTATACTTCAAAGAGAAAGAAAGAGAGAGAGAGGGAGCGCCGGCGGAAAAAACAAAAGAAAAGAGTAAAGTGATTAGTGTTGTGGGATAAAATTGCACACATCAACCCGAGTACACTGCATGCCGGAGAGAGAGAGAGAGAAAGTGTGAATTTGGTCAAAATGAAAATCCAAGATGGAGGCTCTAAAAATTTTAAATGTTTTTCATCATGGGTATCGTTTTCATGGTTTTCAAGGGTGCAAAAGCCAATAGTGAAGTCAAAATGAAAATCCAAAATGGCGGCTGCGAAAATTTTAAAATTTTTCGTCATGTGTGTCGTTTTTATAGTTTTCGAGGGTGCTAAAGCCGACAAAAAGGTCAAAATGTAGATCTAAGATGGCGGCTCTGAAAAATTTGTTTTGATTTAAATCATACGTGAGAAAGAACTTCGTTCGTAACGGGGGCTCAACGGTAGAAGTTCTACCGTGAAATTTTCTTAGAAATTACTTCGTAAGCCGACATTCGCACGGACGTAATAAAATCGCGGCGAATTTTTTTCGTGCACTGGATTTTCAACTTTCGGTGTTAAGCCGAGCGTTGAGAAAACAACGCACTGGGACGCACTCACGTCCCAGCGCGTTGAAAAACACATTGTTGGATTTTCAACTCTCGGCGCTAAGCAGAGCGTTAATCATTGAAGAAGTAAGAAAATCATTGAAGGGTTTTCCAAGAATGAAATCCCTAGCATTTTTTCTCATTATATCGTTTATCTTCAGTAGGTGTCTCTAGTTCCAACTGTTGTGGAAAGGACTTTTTCGCAGATGGTCTTGAAATGAACTGACGTGGGCAACAATAATGTACCCTCGATTTGATAAAGAGTGAATTAATGACCATTTTCAACTGAGACTATAACAATAACTGCATTGAATTTCACAAATATGTTAAATCAAATAAAGATATATTGAAACTTACACGATCTTCTTTAAACTGGTTTTGACATTGTGATTGTGATTTTGACGTTAATATTGATTGTTTTGACATTACTAGTAATTATAACCAAAGTTTGCCGAATATTATTATGTACTAACACTAGTGTTTAAGATGTGTTTGTATTTACTAACAAATGGATTGTATGATCTGTAATAAATTTTTTGATTGATTGATTGATTAAACTATAAGTAGCAATAAATAAATAATAAGAACGAAAAATACATGTTTTTTATTATTTTGTCCCGGGAAAATGTTTAAATCCCGTTTTTTTAAACGAGTTTCAACGAATTGAGCTTTTTTCCCTTTAAGAATAAAAAAATCTGGCAACCCTAATACCACGATGACCCATAAGACTTTTATCAGGCGTTATATTTTCCACACTTAAGAGCGGCCAACCCGTCATACTTTTCATACAAACGCTCGTACGTGATTATGGCGTCGTAGCACATCTTTCTTTGAAAATTTTAAACTAATAGGTATTTTGTGCACTATTTCTAGGTTTCTATGAAACCAAAAAATTTAAATGTCGAGAAATAAATTCAGTACAAGCCTCCGAAAATCTGCATTTTTGCACAATTTTTACCTGAACTTTGGCCGTTCATAATATACTCATAAATTGTAAGAGTAAAGAAAAAATCTATTTAGGAACCTTGCACATGTAATGGAGATTCTAAATGACAAACATTTATTTCACAAACTAGTTTGTGAAATAATGTGAAGCTTACGCAAAAACACGTATTTCCTGAAACAAATTTTATGAAATTTCCGCACACTATTTTTCTTAAAATGTTATCGCGTTCTCACTTGTTTGTTAGCAGTTTTCACTTGCGCTAGATGAAACGACATGCGTTTTGACCATGCTTGCGTTGACGATAGACGGATCGGGAAGGGGACTGTATTATGTAATCTTGACGTTCAAAAAATTACATTTGATTTTGATTGATACCTCCGAAGAAAAAAAACCTGAACGCCAATTCCTGTAACTGCCTAAAAACTTTGAAATTCAAGATGCAATCTCATCACAGCGACAATCAATGTCAAAAAATTTAATAAATTAGTTTGGCGATTGAGACTGAGATTAAGATGTAAACGTTCTTAAAAACACGGGAATTGCCCCTCTGGTAACGAGTCCATCTTTTGTCCGGATTTTTAAACGTCTAATTTGTATGTACACACGGCTACACATCAAGTTCCAGTATAAGCTGACCTCGTATTGTACGGAAATCCTATTCAATGTGAGATCAGCATAAACTGGAAATGTATAGCTTGATGTGTAGTCGTGTATACCAAAAACATTAAACAAGCAATATTTTGTTATAACAACCTTGATCCTAACCCACGTTGGCTTCGCTTCCCATCGTAGCAAAAAATAAGTACCATAAATAAAAAGTGTATATTTAAGAAAAATATTTTTGATAAAATGTAGTGTTATTATAAAAATCCCAGTAAGTTATACCGTAGTATTCACAGTATTCAACATTATTTTTTAAATTATTTTATTGTTATTATTTGAATTTGTTTTATTACTATTATATTATTTGATGTTTTTAAACTTATTTAGGCGCGTTTGAGCGGTTTGTGTATTAATGTAGTATGCTAATTGATAGTGTCGTGCTTTCCTGTAATTTAGATACATGCGAGATCTACATTTGACAGAGACTTTGGGATAATGCTGTGTATGTGTTTAGTTGGTAAGCCTTTAAATAAATAAATAAAAAAATAACGAACAATTTTTTCATAGACTGCAAATAAAGTTACGACCCAAATGTACTAAAATATAGTCAGAAAACGCGAAACGAGGAAATTCTTCAAAGACATGACAGATTAGCAAAAGGGACGTAATCTTGTAGCCTACGACAGAGTTTGGGCAAATATTAATTGAGTTTCAAACTTGTTATTAAGGTAAAAGCGATGATGAAGCCATTTTGAGAAAATTTTGTCGAGCTTCTTGACTTGAGATGTGTTAAGGCTGTACGCAGACTTGAATGTCTTTAGACAGACTATAGGTCGCGTTCTAACCAAAGCGATGGTCGCGCGAACACGTGAACGTTGCGTTAATTTTTTTAGTCGAACCTGAACCGGCCGGTCTTCCGAACAAATGAGTGACATATGAACGCAACAATCGCGTATTCGCGTGGCTGATAGCATTGGTTAGGTCGCGGGGTATGGCTTTATAAAACAATGATGGCTCGCGACAAAAGTTTTCTTTCGGCAGACAAAACACTTTTGATTATTTTTATGTCTAGATAGAGTATCGCGCTGCAAAAGAAAAAAGCAAACAAGCGAACTTTTTTATGCTGGTGTGCATGACAGCTACGTCTTACACTCGCGCCACGTCATAGTGCTGTCATTGTGCTTTTCTAGTGTGCGTGCATTTAGCGGCCAACAGTTGGACTTTTTTTTTTGACGAGTTCACAGCTTTGACTGTCCATCTAGACATATTTATATCTTTCACTAACACACTACACCAAATAGAAGAAACACAAACAAAATACACCTTTCGACACAACAAAAACAAAATAAACATACCTCAATCCCGTCTCAAAATGCACTCAACCAGCTCTTTAGTTATATCTATAAAAATGTACAGTAAGCGCTCAAAAGTGCATGAGCACGCTAAGAGTCATATTGCTGTGAACACGCGGTATAGCTCGTACATTTGTATGTGTAAGCAACACGATACACACACCACAGATAACGCAGTTTTGTTCTACACGAAACAACAATATATTTCCGTCGCTTTAAACATGCTAGCACACACGCACTATGCGCGTGAACTTGACCAGTTAATGGCATTGCTAAAATTCGATAGTAACTTAACAAGTGCAGATAGCAGAAAGCGTTAAGCGTTGGTATGGAATTCAAACTGCCTCAGGTTCTAATCTCGTAAAACACAGTGCAGTTTTTTGCAAATATTATTATTTTTGTTTTCAATAATAATATTTTTTAAATATTGCTGCTTTTTTATGTTGTTATTGCAATAAAGGTTTTAGAATAAAAAATGCGTGATATATGATAACAAAATAAAAGAAATATGTTTATTCGTTATATTTATTTTACATAAGTTAACACACTGCTACAATTATTTATCATTACTTCAGCTGAATAAGATGTGAAATAGATGTCAAGAAACTAGAAGCAGTTTGTATTATTTTGACATATTTAAATTATGAAATATTTTAAAATTTTAATGGATTTTTTCACCATAAACATTAAGCTTTGATCATGGTCGAAGTAATTAAGTAATAAATAAGAATATTAGACTACTTAAAATGTAAAAAACTACTTACAGAATAGGTAATTTTAAGGTTAAATATGGGCAGTTTGTTTATATTTTATTTGTATTAATTATTTTACATTTTATTTGACTTTAGTAAATATTGGTTGTTATTGAGATTAAAGCTTAAGTATTCATTTTCTTTACGAAAAGAAGATTGAAACTAAACCTCAAATTTTAATCCTAAAATAATACTATTACTAAAATAATATTAAACAATTTCGGTATATCTGCAAGAAATACGACAAACACCCTATTGAAACGTGCTTAAAAAATTCGTTACCATAAATTCATGCAATAACGAATCTGTTGTTTATTAAGTTGGTACGGTCAATATTTTAAGGTCAAAAACGGTTTTCTAGCTGGTCTTCAGTCTTCAGCCTTCAGAGTGCACGGCGAACGGTTCATAATGACGTGTTTTTAATAATTCAGCAAAATATCTCGTTGGTATGAAACCATTTGTTTCATTCACCATTTGACGTCGCTGCTACTCGATAATAAGCCCCTTCCTCATATCTCTTAACCCTCACAGTATTTCTCTAGAACAAAGAAAAACATTGTTTTTATTACACATAATACCTTATTATTTATTATTCACTAATCGAATTAAACCTCACAATGAATTTAAAACTTTAAAGGCATCTTCTGTCTCAACAATACCTCTGTTCTATCAACAATACCCTTGATTAAGATTTATGTTTAGTAAAATATGAAATATATAAATGATAACACTCACACTTAGTCCGGTTTCATTAGATATTCACTTCACTTTTACGCAGCGCAATAATATTCTCTGATCTGATCTGATCTCTTCAATATATTTTATGCCTGCTTTTTGATAATAATAACCACAACACTGCGCTAAATACTCGTCACCAATATTATCCACGAACCAAAAAAGTTCTATTAATTAAATACTCGTAACAAACTGCATCTACCCCACAGAAATCGAAATAATTTACTTAGTTTTTTGTGGTCTACCTGCTAAACTTTAATATTTATGTGAACAAGACGAATGAAACTAAAAACGAATGATGATTATCGAACTAGTCATTGGTTGCAGAGAAAGTGAGTGTGTGTGTGTAATGTGCGTGTCTACAGTATTGTAACAACTTATAGAAGAAGGTCGTAAGTCAAACCGAAGCGTCAGTCTATTGCTTTGTGAGATTGCTCATGGACTTTTGGTCGGTACTGTACAATAAATTGCCAAATGACATTAGAGAAGTAAGCAAAACAAATATATTTATTAATAAATTGAAACAATTTCTGGAATCCAAGTCATACTACTCAGTAAAGGAGTTTTTAGATGACAAATCGAGTGCAAATTAAAATTATTCTTTCTCTCATACACCAAACATTATGAAATATAATATAATAAGGAATATAAGAAATCAAATATAAATATTAATACATAAATAATAACATGATTTAATAATAATGAAAATACTTCTAAGAATTTAAATAATAATTACCTATATTATTCACATTTTTAGAACACAACAAAATTTTGTTCATATTTTGTTAGTATTACAAATGCTATTCAAAGAAGTCTGCTTATGCCCACGCATACTAAAATATTTAAGATCAAACGTAGGTTATAAATGGTTCGTCAGAAAATCTCGATTGTAAGAATTCTTAGGTAAAAAAGAAAAATACATTCAATGGCCATGTAGGCCGGGAATTCTATCGTTTTTTCTTTTATTAAATTCTCGTGAAATACACGAAAATATCTTTTGGGTGAAATGAAATAAGTTTTAGAACATACGACATATTAGGTACCTACTGAAAAAAAAAAGAATAAGTAACCTTATACCGTCCGTATTTTGAATTAAAACTATAATAAAATTGCGAGAATTAAAATGAACCGTACATAAATAATACGAAAACCCACCCGAAATGTTTAAGGTCATCAGATAACTTGAAGCTTAAAATGCCAATGTATTTCACAACTTTCCTTGACAAATCCTTTACTGTCCAGCTCGTTTGAGGAATGCATTACCAGCAGGCCTAACATGACACACGCGACATTATATCCACTCTCGCGCGACAAATTTTTGTCTATTTCTGTAGTTTTATCGTTTTCTGACAGCTACGCCATACAAAATACTCGACTCGTTCTGTCAAACTTGATGTTTTGTCAATAAACCCTAACATGACACGTTATTAATCTCGATTTTTGACAGTTCAACACGAGATAATCAATCATTTTGTCGTATTTAGTCGTCGTCGATTTTGACGACGATAAGAGTAGACAAAAAGACAAAATTATGATACATAAAAAAACTCGAAAAAAGATGGCAGATTCATAGTCGTAATTTTTTTTTTTTTTTTGGAATGTTGTTACATCGCTGTACTGTAGTGCAGGAAAGCACTATCACGTAGATGACTATTACTTTCAGTAATAACCAGTCGCTTTGCCAATTATAGTGATTAAATAAATAAATTAACTAAATCTAGGCAAATCAATGGCTGTATGGTAATATCAAACCTTCGCAACATAATTACTAAAATCACCAGTTTATTTCCTAAGGGTGGTGATTAACAATTTTTATGGTTAAAATAGCGAAATCAACTCCAATTTATTTGAACGTCAGTACTTTTGGGGAGTGTAGTGATTAATATCATGGACTTTATGGTGATTGTTATATTGCGATAAACTTCGATTTGTCAAATTGCGATCGTCGGCCCATTTGTCATTTGTGGTGATTATCTAATGAGTATAGATGCCACTAATTTTAATTTCCGTCATTTTGTATTTTAATTTCAGCATGCCAAATAAATCATTTAATTTTAATCAAAAAGTCGGTTACATAAAAACTAATCATAAATAATTAAAAGAGAGAATGATTAAGAGAGAGAGAGAGAGACGTTTATTCAATAAAGTACATAATTCCATGCATAAAATTGAATTAATTGAATTAATTGAACTTCAAGCCGATGTTGCTATCATAAAAATAATTTGTTTTTAATAATTTGGAACATCGGTTTATCGTCGCGCGATAAAGAAGTGTCAAAGTGCTTTTTTCGGGTTTACTCGTCGTTTACGGTCATGTTAGGGATTAGAATGACGTCAGAATCGTAGACAAATTACGATAAAACGAGAAAAAGAGCGTTCTCGCGCTTGTCATGTTAGCCCTGCAGTTCCAATAAAACGCGCGCAATTGGCTATATTTAAAAGACTCGTGAAAGAACATTACTTGTCGCTACTCTGACACACACATACTCTTAAACACCCTCAAACTCACGATCACAACAATGACACACTTACACTCATTCACATACTAGATTTGATTTTAATTTTATTTTTATAATTTTCTTTTTGTTTCGTTTTCTTACATTTTGTTTCTTAGATTTTTTTTTTTTTTTGTTATTTGAAGGAAACCTACTTATTTTACTTTTTGCATCACCGAACTGTAGGAAATAACACAGATTAGTATAATATTCATTAAATATAAGCACATACAAATACATGTTATCAAAATACATAAAGAATCACATTTCAAATCGTGTTCAGCACATTTAATAATTTTCCTTTATTTTACATACTTAGCTGCCACAATAAAAGTAGTTTAGGTATTACAAAATAGTTGGGACTTAGGCACACTTTTATACTTGTTCCCCATTTTCACAGACTATAGCTGTAGGTAAATACTTGAGATAGTTATAGACTTGTTGAGAACTGCACTCAGACTGGGGATCAACTCGTGAAACGCCCCCAATAAACTCTCGTTTACTGAGAGGCCCGCTGCCGCTGCCGTCAGCTGGCCAACGTGACGTCGTGAACCCTTTTCTAACGCGTAGATAACTAAATTTATTTTTAAAATAAATGTTGATATTGATTGATGCCCAAGCCACAGGCTTGCTAGTTTGGGGCCAATGTAATAAAACCTTTGTAATCTTTTTGGCAATAAAGTTTCAATATTATTATTTAAAATCACATTAGTTACGAAACACCCTGTTTCTACTGCAGAACATGTTCCTAGAATTGTGAATAAATTATGACAAATAAATTCATCCTTGCGACGACGTTCACTTCAAACCTGAGTTCTGCAAACATAGCCCAACTTAGCATAGCATAGTTTCCCTCGTGAATCGTTTGCATGTCTGCTGTTCTCCTATAGTTTCTGCATGTCTCTAAAGACGTGAGTTTATGTATAAATAAGTACTATTCGCGACGTTGTCCTGTACTGTTATTCTCTCTAAACATAACATTACAACACGCTTGAAATCCCCGAAGGGTTAGTCAGACTGTACCTATGGTGTAGGACTTCTCTCTAAACATCACTTCGAAATGTGAATCCACCCTCAACTTCAAAGAAACAAATGCTATAAAATTTCGACCGGCTCCAAGTCCTAATTAAAGCGATCGTTCGTGCGAATACGCGATCGTCACATTCTTATATGGGATTATTTTTTTCAGAAAACCGGAAAGCACCCTCTGTTTTCGTGACCAAGCCTTCGGGTTCGCCGAACAAAATGATCGCGACGGTCGCGTGTTCGCGCGACGATTGCTTTGGTAAGGACGCGGCCTAGAGTAAGATTCTTAGTGATTTTTTAAGTAACAATGTGACGCAAGGGAACACGTTTAAAGTTTGGACACATAGAAATTGATTGTTCATCAAATTGACACGTTACGTCAATTTGCCATGTCATACAACTGTCAAGGAATGACAGTTGTGATTAGAGTATACGGACAAATTAAGAGGGTTTATATTAAAAGTTGGCAATGTCGTAAATAGCTGTCAAATATTTACCTGTTTTGATTAATTTAGCAATATTACTGTATGGAATTGAGAAACGTGGCTAACTAAGGAACTAAAATATTGATTATGAAATGCAATAATTAATATCGCAATACCGAATATTTCGTTTTAGATGTAAATTGTTACAACATCAAATTTAGTGTTATAATTGCAATTCATTATTAGTATTCTAGGGAACTAGTTAGCCACATTTCTTATTTCCATACAGTAATATTGCCAAATTAATCAAAACAGCGAAATATTTGACATCTATTTGCGACGTTGCCCACTTTCAGAACAAACGCTCTTAAGTTGTAGTCAATTTGATACACAATTTTATTAATTTTGCACTTTGTCATTATCTTGCGAAGTCCAAATTAAGTAAGTTCAACACTTGTTTGAAGACTTTGGGGCTATGTCGGGCTCTGACTTGAGATTAATATACATCTTACACTGACTTGCTACGGTGAAGATGTAATTCCAAACTTGAAACGTACTAGGAGCAGAATATTTTAACATAACCATTCCAAAACGAGCCGCAACATTGTACCTCCTAATTAATTCAGCACATTAATGTAGCAGTAAAACTTGAATTTTCTTTGTATGTATGTATGTAGTGGTGGCCCAGCGGTAATGGCCGCGACTTTGTAGGACGAACCCAGTCAGGCGCTTTACTTTGTGTAAATTATTTCATCACCACTGCTCTCAAAACGGTAAAGGAAAACATCGTGAGGAAACCGGCATGTTGTAGAACCAAAAATTCGAAGACATGTGACATCTACCAACCCGCACTGGGCCCGCGTGGTGGATTGCGTCCCACTCTCACTCACTTAGAGGAAGCCTGTGTCCCAGCAGTGGGAATATTATAGGCTGATTATGCTCATTTAGAAGTAAAGAGTAATAGGTAATACGGGCTGGTATCCGCAACTCCACGTCAAAGCGCGTATTTTGCGTACGGGTAGGAAAATCGATTATTCGATCCACCCCAGCTCCTCAAAGAAGACCAGCAACGCCTTGGTGTCACTGACAATCTCACGTAGGGTACCTGGGTTACCGAAGTACTTGGCCCTGTATGTGGCGACCACTGGGCAGTTTAGTAGCACATGAGCTGCTGTCTCGTCGTCCTCCATGCAGGCTCTGCACAGCGGACTGTCTGTGACTCCTATGACAAAGAGGTGTTTATTAAATGACCCATGGCCAGTTATAGCTGCTGTAACTGTACGCAGCTGCTGTTTCGTTAGTCGGAGAACCTGTTTCGTGAGGCGGCTATTAATTATAGGGAGTGCCTCCTTGGCCTGCCTGCATTCACCGTGGTCCAACCAAAGTTTGTGATGTTGATCCCTGATTCTTTTCCTTACCAGAGTGCGTAGGTACCCGAAGGGGAGTGGCACAATGGGAAGTAAAGAGTAATAACACTAACACCGTGGCGCGACGCTGGTTGCGGGAAATTTTCGCGTCTGCCGAGTTTAAGCCTGGTTACAAACGACCTCCATTTACCTATTCTATGTTGGGTTAAGCCGACTGCACAGTATCCAGATTGGTTGATGAATTACTGATGAGTTACTGAGTAAACTATTTTGATGAAAAAAAGAAACAAAGTTAGGAAATGAGTCTTTGATTTGCTATTTTAAAATTCAAAAACATTCCATGGATTTTAATGAGTTAATTTACGAGTCACACATTTGATTTTACTTTGATAGAAATCAACTACAAATGGTCGAATACCTATAAAACGGACCGTTACTGGTTCAAATTAAGACTCTTGTATCTTAACCAATAATGAAGCAAAGACCTCATAGCTTCGCGCAGTAGACCCTTCCTTATGGAAGTAGCTATCACAGGTAAAATTTAGCTTACGAATCTATTTATATGCCCTAATTTGGTAATAAAAACGTTACCATTGGTTAGCAAAACCATTCGTTTACGTTTATAGGAAATTAGTTAGTATGTATCATTAAATAAATTATATAAAATAAGCCTTTATTGCTGTAACTTATTAACATGAATAATATAAAAAATATACTTTATTAAATTTAACAATTTAACTTTTAGCTAATTATAACGGCAGCTGGTTTTTCTTTTACAGCTTAGCCTTCCCTGGTACCTCATTAACGGTATAAATAAGTAAGAGTCTATTAACTGCTCCCAAATTACCATGTTTATTTAAATCTTTATTTTTTATTTATTTTTACATTCGCCCTTGACATATTTCTATTATTTGACATTATATACCTACGATTTAATTTCAACTTTTTTTTTTTTGTTTGTTTCTATTGTGGACATGATAATTATTCAGATTGACTACAGTTGTAATAGCAATCATATAATTGCGTTTTATTTAAAATAGGTTTTTTACTTTTATTAATTTATTTATTTTTTGTATAGATTTATTTCTACATATTTTGTGAATGTGAGAACGCTGTAGGCTTAGTGGATTGTAGACCTGTTGACCATTTTCTATTTTGTTAAGTACTTGGTACTTATTGAAAGACCTACACTGTCCTCCCATACCTAGAAACACTGTTATTTGAAAGTATTGTAAAAGCCAATTATTTTTAAAAGAGTAACCGTGGAGTTTCTTGCCGGCTCTTCTCCATAGGAAACGACCAATTGGAACCGTGCACCTAGCTTCTGACGTTTCATAAGTGCCCATGTAGGTTTATGTGAAATAAAATATTTTGATTTTGATTTTTGATTTTGATTTCGACAAAGGCCTTCTCTAAATCTTTCCATTTTGTCTTGTCCTTTGCAGTGCGTGTCCATTCTGGACCAGCTATCTTTTTCATGTCGTCTTTCCAACGTTTAGTTTTTCTAACTTTGTTCCTTTTACTATCGCGCGGGTACCATTCCGTTACTAGTCTTGTCCATTTCTCTGTCCTTTCCCTATCCTGTTCATCTCCATTTCAAGCGTTTGTACACGGTTTGTACATTTTCAAATTTAGTTTTGGTCTTTATATTTTGTAATCTCCCCTTGTCTCTTCTTTTAACCCCAATTACGATTCTCTCCATTCCATTTTGACATACTTAGATTTTTTTGAGTTGCTGCTCAGTTAGTGCCCATTGTGATAAGTATCATTATGACCTGTTAAATGTAAGCACTTTAAGGAGAAGCGTCAGGGTAGCCCGCGAAATTCAAATTTTCTTATGTTTTTTTGCATTTTGCAGGTCAGTGTCAGGTTTTATGTTGATTAAAATATGATTCGCGGTCGTAACAAATATGGCTTTACTCAATTATAATGATTACAATCAGCAATAGTGATTAAGAAGAAGATGAAGGTGTCAAATGTCATGATTTCATGAAATCATGCTAACTTATGGACTTGTATTGCTGATTGTAATGATTATAATTGAGTAAAACCATATTTGTTACAACCGCGAATCATATTTTAATCAACATAAAACCTGACACTGACCTGCAAAATGCAAAAAATGTAAGAAAATTTGAATTTCGCGGGCTACCCTGACGCTTCCCCCTTAAGTTACTGTCTCGAACACCACATGCAGGTGAACAATTTGTTTGTTACACTACTTACGTAGATACAGCAAAGAAACCTACCACCGCATTAAATTATCCAAATAAAATATGTTGCCAAGTTTCTAGACAAAAATTAAGTATCAAATATTTAAGGCAGAATAACATTCTATACCCTGCCTAACAGCAATAGGGAGTGACCCTGATTACTTCTTGGCACTGCTGAACAAATGCCTGGCGCACCACCACTTCCCGAAGATCTGGAAGGAAGCTACGGTGGTTGTGCTCAGAAAGCCGGGCAAAGACTCGTACACTATACCAAAGTCGTACAGGCCGATTGGGCTTTTGCCTGTCCTTGGAAAAGTGTACGAAAAGATGCTGGTTGCTCGTCTCAAGTTCTATTTGCTACCCAGGATCAGTACTCGCCAATACGGCTTTATGCCCCAAAAAAGCACTGAAGACTCCCTCTTTACCCTCGTGCAGTACATCCGCGAAAAATTGGCACGGAAGAAAATAATCACTCTTGTGTCACTAGATATTGAGGGAGCATTTGATAGTGCGTGGTGGCCTGCTATTAAGGTAAAATTGGCTGAGGAGAAGTGTCCTGTAAATTTGAGACGAGTAGTCAGCAGCTACTTCAGTGACAGGGTGGTCACCGTGAAGTATACCGGGGAGGAGAGCAGGAGACGAACCAGCAAAGGGTGCGTCCAGGGATCCATAGGGGGGCCCATATTTTGGAATCTGCTGCTTGACCCGCTCCTGAAACAGCTGGAGAGTAGGGGCGACTACTGCCAGGCATTTGCCGACGATGTAGTGTTGGTGTTTGACGGTGATGCGGCACAAGAAATCGAGGGACGAGCCAATGCCGCTTTCGAACATGTTCGTGCGTGGGGTGTCAGAAATCGGCTGAAATTTGCGCCGCACAAAACCAGTGCGATGGTGCTAACGCGGAGGCTCAAGTACGACACGCCGCGCTTGAGCATGGGGGGGGATCGACATTGGCATGTCCCAAGACATTAAAATCTTAGGGCTCGTTATAGATGCCAAACTAACCTTCAACAGACACATAGCTGTCGTCTGTAAGAAGGCGATAGCTATGTACAAGCAGCTGGCCAGAACAGCCCGGGTCAGCTGGGGTCTGCACCCAGAGGTGATAAGGGCAATTTACACCGCAGCAGTGGAGCCGACTGTGCTGTACGCCGCAAGCGCATGGGCACCAGCTGCAAACAAGTTGGGGGTTAGGAAGCAGCTCAACGTCGTCCAGAGGGGATTTGCTCAGAAGCTGTGCAGAGCCTACCGCACAGTCTCCTTTAACTCGGCACTGGTTCTGGCTGGGATACTCCCACTCGACCTCCGTATCCGGGAAGCGGCTGCGCTCTACGGAGCCAAGAGGGGAGTGCCCCAGCACATACTGGGAGATAGGGAGGTTGAGCAGATGGCCCCGGCAATAGAGGCCCCACACCCCGCGGAGCAAATTAGTCTGGAGTTTGGAAGCCTGGTAGACGAGGAACAATATAGCAACCACAGAGATTTCGATGTGCGTATCTTTACCGACGGCAGCAAGATTGAGGGCAAAGTCGGAGCGGCACTATCCTTGTGGAATACCACCACCGAAACAAAGGCCCTCAAGCTCGCCTTGCCGTCCTACTGCACCGTCTATCAGGCTGAACTCCTGGCCCTACAAAGATCGGTAAGGGAAGTGCACAAGCGCAGTGAAACCACGTTCGGCATCTTCAGCGACTCTATGGCGGCCCTTCAGTCGGTGATCAACGTAAGTTCCCCCCACCCCTTGGCCGTGGAAACCAGAGACACCATAAGACGCTGTAAGCTCCAGAACAAGAGTGTCTCCTTGTTCTGGATCAAGGCCCACGCAGGTTTGGAGGGAAACGAGAGAGCCGACCAGCTCGCGAAGGAAGCCGCCCTGGGGTCGAAGAAGAGGCCGGACTACGATATGTGTCCCGTATCATTCGTCAAGCGAAGAATCCGATCGGAAACGCTTGACGAGTGGAACGGGAGATATAAGTCAGGTGACACGGCTTCGGGCACTAAACATTTCTTCCCTGACGCGGTGGTAGCGTACGGTGTAGTACGGAAGATGGCCCCCACGAGCATAACCACGCAAATCCTGACGGGACACGGTGGGTTCTCTGCATACCTGAAACGCTTCAAGTGTAAAGAGAATCCATCGTGCGTCTGTGAGCCTGACGTGGAAGAAACCGTATTGCACATATTGCTCGAGTGCCCAATCACCGCAAAGATGCGATTTGAAACAGAGCAACAACTCGCCGTCGCATTGGTCGCCCAAAATCTACCAAGTATAATGGAAGGTAAAAATAGAAAAGCGTTTTTAAATTATTGTAGCAAAGTAGGAAACTTAGTCATAAATAGAAATAAAGTAGCTTAAGAAAATATATGATACTTAATATATAATAAGTATATACTTAAAGTATCATAAAAAGAAAAACAGAGAAAAAAAAAAAAAAAAAAAAAAAAAAAATACATAGTGACAATTAAGATTTAGTACGGTGAGAAACCTCAAATATAGTAGATATAGCATAGATATAGTGATATAGGTTAACATAGCATAGATATAGTGATATTGGAATAGATTGGAATAGTGTTACCTATTTGTTGTTGGCTGTCTAGTAGAGGAAAGTCTCTGTAACTGCTTGTTGAAATTTTGATAACCTTGACTTGACATCTCGCAAAAGAAGTACAAGGGCTCTGATCATGTCAGAGGACATCAGGCAAGGCAGGAGTGTGGTTTTAGCCGGTAAGAGTCCGGCACTGCCCAGACTAGCTCATCTGTGAGTTAGTCTGGGCGTCCATGAAGAATTGAAGATTTCCCACTCCTGCCTAAAGAAAAAAAAAAAAAAAAAAAAAAAAACAGCAATAGGGAAATGAGAAAAATAATGTCAACATCCGAAAAAGGATTTCCTGGTTTCCGGTAAACATCCCGACTCGCACATTAAGTTTTGATTTTGTACAAAATTTCTTTTTTGCCACCAATTACATCCTGCCATCCGGATTCCGGAAAATGGCTGAATGAGTTAACGTCGTCTGCTTTTTAGGCGGAATTATTTTAAATGAGAAAATTTTAGCTTTTAAACTGCAAATTAAAATATGTTCTAGAAAAATGACTTTAATGCTCACACATCAAATTCAGAGCAACAATTTATTTATGTTTTTTTTTTCAAATAATATTATAGTAATTATGAAATCAGCATAATTTACTCTGGTTCAAAGTTAATCTGCCTAGCCTTTTTCCAACTATGTTGGGGTCGGCTTCCAGTCTAAACGGATTCAGCTGAATACCTTATTTTACAAGGAGCGACCGCCTATCTGACCTCCAGAACCCAGTAACTCGGTAATACGATTAACGTATAATATATACAAACATATTTACAACTAACTACTATATTTATTATGTACAAGTATGTAAAGGAAAAAGTTAAAAATAAAGATAAGAGCTCATTGGGCGTCAAAAAATTCGTCCGCATCGCTCTCAGCGGGAAAAGTGCCCAAAAGGCTGGCAGCATTGCCACGTTGGATGGCGATCAGGTAATCGATACCCCTTGGTAAGACTGGTTTTCAGACTTTCGGGCTTCTGACGACCCGTAACGTCTGCTAAAGATCCACGAATGACAGCCGGGACCAACAGCTTAACGTGCTTTCCGAGGCACGAAGATATCTCGGTATGTTAAAATGGTCACCCTTCTACAGCCCAAACCCGGCAAGCGTAGCTTAATCTGATGGACCGAACCATGCGGCTGTTATTACTTAGCCACGAGCACCTCTTGGTTCAAAAATAATATTTGTTTAAATTGAAATAACATCAAATTGGAAACAAGGATTTGAATGTGGAATACATTTCCACCCTGAGGCGTCACTCCCACCGCCGCCGCAGCATAACAAGAAGCGAGTAGAGCTAGCAATTAATTGACGAAGACGAGTAACAAGCAGCGAGTGATTACTCGCTAACTAGTATACGTAACCAAGCGTGAGTCTCTCGGCGAATATTCTGCCTCCCAAGCAAGCATTGTTGAGCGAGTTCTCTCTTTGACAGGTCTTGTCTCTGCTACAATCGAGTACAAGTCGTACCATTAAAGATAAGACTTGACACACCACGTGGTTTAACTTGCGCTGTAGACAATTTATGGGTCTCTTTAGCGGTATGAGGTCACCGGGGCGTCATCGGGGAGGCGGAAAGAGCGGCGGGAGGCGCGGTCAAGTCTCATCTTTAATGGCACGACTTGTACTCGACGGCGATGTAAACAGTCAGCATACTTACACGGGACCTAAATCTTTTGTACGTTTCTTGAGCGAGAACATCATTGATAACTAGTCGCTTCCTCGTTTGTGGTAGGACAGGAGCCCAACTTAACGTGCTTAATATTTTAAACATTATAAATCCGCTACATTTTCTACATAAAAATACATATTTAAGTAAGTAAACGCCAGGTATACAGGCGAGATATCCTCCCGAGGAGATGTTCATACCTGTATAATAAATATGAAATATGAGTACAGCTTGCATACATCCAGGAAAGCATTTATCAAGACTAGGTGTGCACATTTTCAAAAGAATTTTAGTTTACGTACATTCATAATATTTTCACACAGGGAAATCACAGTCACAGTTACAGTCAGGGAAATTAATTGGTAAGTAAATTGACTACCAAATAAAATTGTCCGTTCAATCAAATCACAACTGTCATTCTTTGACAATTGTATATAGGTAATTTGGGTAAATGATATTTATTTCTGTAGGTATATTGGTTTAAAAAAAACACTTCTACACATCAAATAGTAGATTGTTAAACGAGGGGCTAAAATAAAATAACCCATTGTAACGAGGTAGTTTTACTCCCGAGCTTTAGCGAGGAGTAAATAGGAACCGAGTTATAATGGGTTTTAGCGCCGTGTGTTACACTCTACTTTTCACTATGATTGCGAGAAAATATAATAATCCAATACAATATTAAATAGTTTACTTTATTTAAATGTACAATTTGTACAATTCTGGATATTTAACGAGATGTTTTTCCGGCAACTTAATTTCAGTCCTCTGTGAAGATGTTCTCACTGTGATGACATTTTCACTATTGTAAATTATATTACGGTCACCAATTCAATTCGTAATTAGATAAAAATTCTAAAGATTTCGCCCCAATGTCTTTTTTATTTCTTCTGTAGCCGCAACGCAATGCACGCATTCTACCAAAGAGATAGCCGCATTTAGTTCCATTTTCAAAAATAAAATGGTCTTCTTTTTTTTGTGAACCAGTAATAAGTCGAGTTCATAATCATGATTATTCTACATAATAATAATAGTACATTACTGCCGCGGTCTATAATGACTACTTTGCTGGTCGTGCTGATGATGGCCGACAGCGCAGCGTAGCGCAGCTCCAGGCCGACACAGCGCGGTCAGCGTGCAGCATTTGATGGACGAGCTGAGATAAAGGCCGAGGCCGTAAGTCGAGGCCTTTACAGCGAGGACAGCAAGGGCTGCAATGATGGCCAAGCTGGAAGGCCTAGAGCGTAGCTAGGCTAGCTCGAGGCAATCATAGCGTGACCAGCGAAGCAGTCATAGTGGGCCAAGGCTTGTATAGTGCTTTACTCAAAAATGCAAGTACCTAATCTAAATAAAACCAGCAAGTTATTTCAATAAAATATATGTTAATTAACTAGAAATTTAATTAAAATGGCAATTATGAAAAGTACAGTTACTAAAATTCAACACCGACTTTCCCGGTTTGATATTACTAATTGTTTGCGGTAATTTTAATGCGGTGTTTGACTGCTGTATTATTTCTTCATTTATTACGCAAAACAGTCACTAAATAAAAATACAATTTTCGCTGAACCGCGCTTTTGTTACTTCTGTTTTTTTTTTAAACAATTATAGTTGGAACTATACAACCAAATATGGAATAAAATCTTTTTGTACCTATCTCTATAAATACAAACAGGTGTATTTTAAATAAAACCTTTTTGCATTTGATTTTTTAAAACGTTGAAACGTCAAAATAGCGGCCGGCAATGTTTTGCCGGCCTGTTAGAGCGACCAGCAAAACTTTGCCGGCCGCTCCTTGAAACAGAACGGCAAGGTCGACTTTGCTCAAATAAGGTTGTCAAAATAATGACCACATTACATGCATTTTTGAATAAAGACTTTTTTCGTTTTTCAAGGCTCGTGGGAACAGACAAAAATTAAAAAGAAATTACTTTTTCCCCTAGAGCAAGAAATGCTATTTTTTCCCCGCTCTGGTACTCTACAATGACGGCCTTTTTGAGCAAGAGGAGTGAAAAATAAATTATGTTTAATTGTGATTGTGTTGTGTATTGTGTGTTTGTGTGGTGATTGTGTTATGTTTTTGTTTGTGATTGTTGGGGTAGGGAGGTGTGTGTGTGTATGTTGTGTTTTATTGTGTTTTGTTTTTTTTGTGTTGTGTTTTGATTTTGAGGATTTTTTTTTGTTTTATTGTTGTTTTGCTTGTGAAACTAGATGAGGTCAGTGTTTTCTATCCGATTAATATGAGAAGGCGGCGTGCGTGTATGACCAGATGTATGAACGTGAACGAGGCAAAAAGAGTATGAAAGGATCGTAGCAAGTGCTGTTTTGTAGTTTCTGCCTACCCCCATGGGAAGAAGGCGTGAGTTTATGTATGTAATATGAGAAAAAATTAAATAAAATCTATTTTTTAACCGACTTCCAAAAAGGAGGAGGTTATATGTTCGTCGCGAATGTTGGTTTTTTTTTTCTTTTTTTTTATGTTTCTTTTTTTGTTTGAAAGGGTATGCTCTCGAGGTGGTCCCATATAAATTTTATCAACTTTGCTTTGATAGTTTTTGAGTTAGCTTCAATAATACGTACTTTTTCCCACTTGTGGATGATATGATAAGTTCCTGACACTGTTATTTACATAGCATTTGTGTTTTCGGATTTGTGTGAAGTAGGTACCACAACTGAAAAGTGAAAAATAAAAACTTTTTACAAAAAAAACAACCGACTTCCAAAAAACACTACAAAGTGAAAAATAACTTTAATTTCGGAAGTCGGTGACAAAAAACACAAATTCAAAACCGAAGTTTTTTTGCAAGAAAGTACATAAGTTTATAATGTATGATCTTAAAACTATAATGGCCTCTTTACATTCTACCATTACATAATTTATAGTGTTCAAATATTTAATTTTATTCTGCACAATGCACAATTTAATTTTAAAAATGACAGCAGCAATAAATAAGCGCCGTTGCATTAAGATTTTTATGGAACAAATTAATTCATTTATGTCAAAGTTATACTTATGTCAGTTCAAGCGATAAAGTTTGATATAATGTCAGATTCATCATTTACCTAGCTTTTTCCTAACTATGTTGGGGTTGGCTTCCAGTTTAACCGGATGCAGCTGAATACCAGTATTTTACATGGAGCGACTGCATATCTGACCTCCACAACCTAGTTACTAGGTAACACGATACCCCTTGGTAAGACTGATTGTCAGACTTTTAGGCTTCTAACTACCCATAACGACTGTCAAAGATTTAAAAATGACAGCCAGGATCAACGGCTTAACGTGCTTTCTGAGGCTCGGAGGGGTCTTGGTATGTAAAGGTGGTCACCTATCTACGGACCAACTGCGGCAAGCGTAGTTTAACCTGATCGATCGACCCGTGAGGCAGTTATGACTTAGCCACAAGCCCCTCTGTGTTCTCATCTAATACAATGTCAGATTAAGAATATATAAATAATTGAATGCGAAAACTACCTTTTGGAAGGGGAAATTTTGACGTTCAAAAGTGCCTTTTAAGTGCCTATTTGAAATAAATTAGGCATAACAGACTCCTAGAATATTGGAGGCAAAACTATTTTTGACGCTATTGTACTCAAGTGTGAGATAGACAAATATCGGTCGAGACCAGATGTTGACATTGACTGACATTGTAAGTTATTCTTAACCTACCCACATATATTTTCAGTATCTTCGTGGGTGTATTGAGATACGAGAGATATTTTTATATAAGATTTAATCAAAATCCACTCGACTTGTGTCGAAGCAAAGATAAATCTAATCGGATCGGATTATCATATGCAATCTCCGATGCGTGAAAGTGGCACAAGATGCATACCTACTCTCAATATAGAAATATTTAATTAGTGATTATTTATAAGTAATTGGGTACATACTATAGTCTGTTTCAAAAGTATCTGAAGAAAACGTAAACAAATGAATCTGAAAACGTAACGTGTGGATACCAAATGTTATTTATATGTTGGATCCGGTCATTAGTACGGACACGAAACGAATCGCAAGCACGCCGCTGGCGACAGGACGTGATCTACTCACACCTAAAGCGCGCGCTTCTACAGAGTCGTGATGTTTTAAGGCCACGGCGAGGAGGGATTCAGCCTCGGATCGCATCGGAGTCAAGACGTCGCGGAACTGTTCTCGATTTGTGGCGCTCAGTTATTGTGTTAGTTGTAATTTGTGATCACTGTTAATTGGTGATTTTAATAAACGCCGTCGCACCCAGTTTGTGTATAATTTAGCTAGTGTGATTAATTTGATACTAAATTATAATGTGATCTGAACTGCAAACTGTTTTTCTATTGCGCATTGAAATGAAATGAAATTAAATGAAATGAAATGAAATGAAATGAAATTGTTTATTCTGTAAATAGGATATCGAAATCACTTTTACACGTCATATAAAAAAATATTAAAAATAAGCTAGATGGGTTCGGCGTTTCCTATCTGACTACTCTGAGAAGAAAGGCCGAAACAAACTCAGAGGTCGCAGTCTCTTTTAAAGTCCAGACATAATCTTGGTCAGGCCATATGAGGACCATGTAGATAAGTGTCTGAAAAGGTCTTTTGAGGAAAGAACCACACAGATTTGAGTGGACCTGTCCAGTCAGTGCAAGCATTTGTCAGTAATCGTGGAGCTCAACTCAGAACTTAAGGAGCTCAACTCGACGAACAATACCAAAGAAAGGACATTTGGGTAGGCCGCATAAACTACTCAAACTGCCAGACCATCACTAAAACTAGCAGAGAAATAAAAACAATATCCACATAGTCCTCACATTCACAATAGTTAAAATAATATAATACTTTACAAAGTAATCATGTCATTTTGAATATAATTTTCAACAATGTCAATGTGTTTATAAAACTGGTATATGTTGATTTTACATAATTAAAATGTCTAGTTTTATGATTTTTTCACAAGGCTTAGCAGAGCGAGCAGTTCAATCCCAAGCTTTTTTATCTTCTAAATAATCTGAAATTGTATAGTACCCTTTTTTACAAAGTTTGGTTTTAATACAGATTTTAAATCGTTTAATGGGTAAGTTTCGAATGTCAATGGGGAGTTTGTTGTAAAAACGTAAACATTGACCCATGAATGAGTTGCCTACTTTGTGGAGACGTGTGCGATGTACAGCAAGGTTGTGTTTATTCCTGGTATTTAAACTATGAATATCGGACATTTTCTTAAAATTTGATATATTTTTGTGCACATACAATAGGTTTTCAAAAATATATTGTGAGGCTACAGTCAGAATATTTATTTCTTTGAATTTTTCTCTAAGGGAATCTCTTGGACCTAGATTGTAAATGGCTCGAACAGCCCTTTTCTGTAGAACAAAGATAGTATTAATGTCCGCACAGGTTCCCCAGAGAAGAATCCCATATGACATAAGGCTATGAAAATAACTAAAATAAACAATTCTGGCTGTATCTACGTCAGTTATCTGTCTAATTTTTTTAACAGCATAGGCGGCCGAACTTAGCCTTCCTGACAATTTTTCTATGTGTGGGCCCCATTGTAATTTACCGTCAATAGTGATTCCAAGAAAAACTGTCGACTCAACAGGGTCCAACTCTGTTCCATTAACCTGAACATTGGTAGATAGCTGCCTGACATTTGGCATTGAAAATTTTATGAGTTTAGTCTTTTTTTCGTTCAGGAGAAGATTATTTACATTAAACCAATGCACAACTTTAGAGAGTGCATCATTAACTTGTTCAAAGTTGACTAACTGACGTTTGATTTTAAAAATGAGGGAAGTATCATCTGCGAATAATACGATCTTGTGATTATCCCTTATGTGATAAGGTAAGTCGTTTATATAAATTAAAAACAAGAAAGGACCAAGAATTGAACCCTGCGGAACGCCCATGGTGACCGCAGATCCTGCAGATCTCTTGCCATTAACATC
Source organism: Agrochola litura (assembly GCA_949152395.1). NCBI lineage: Eukaryota > Metazoa > Arthropoda > Insecta > Lepidoptera > Noctuidae > Agrochola > Agrochola litura. The sequence goes on along the minus strand of OX424508.1, from coordinate 19,220,528 downwards.
GACCCTCTGAATTCTGTTGTTCAGATAAGAAGTCAGAAGGTCAAGAGCCTTGTCCCTCATACCATAGTGGTACAGTTTCCTGATGAGTGTTTCATGATGTACGCAATCGAATGCCTTGGACAAGTCGCAGAAAATGCCAAGAGCATCTTGCGACTCCTCCCAGGCCTCGAATATGTTCTTCAGTAATTCCACGCCCGCATCTGTAGTTGAACGACCCTTAGTAAAACCAAACTGTTTCAGATGAAATAAATTATGTGCATTGAAATGTCCTAACATTTGTTTTAAAATTATTAACCAACACTACCCACACTACGCCCACAGTAGTTAAAATATGCCTGAAAATAACGTGAGTCACATACCCGTCTCCGACGTATACAATAATTGTTGAAAAGGTAATGTTATGTAGGTAGTAGCGCTTGCAACCACTAAACTACCGCTGAGCATGAGGTCCTGGGTTCGATTCCCGGGTCGGGCAAAGTGTTATTGGGTTTTTCTATCTGAAATTTCTCAGCAGCAGCCCGGAGTCTGGATTTGTGCCCGGTTAATGGCAATAGGCTCACCCCCTATTATATGGGACTTAACCATAACTGGCGAAATATGGGTGTACCTGCTACAGGGACACCTCTGCTCAACCCTTCGGGGAAACAAAGCGTGATGTTATGTTATTCACGGTAAGTCACTCATTCTACTATCGATACTGGTTTTAAATAGCTACTATCAATTCTGTCAATAGCACAGTTGAAAGTATGTATGATTTCGGGCCCGTCGATAGTTTACCGCTAGTACACATTGTCCTCAATCGATATGTTGTACCCATTGATTGTCCGGCAACACTAATGACGGAACTGCAAGCCTGAAGTAGTCGCATTTATGATCTATACCAAATATATCTGGTGAAAATGTAAGCAAATGGATCAGAAAGTGTAACTAACCATTTTGAAAACAAAATCCCGTGCACACGACCCTTTTTTCGTAGGTAAGCGTTACTATAGCGGCCTAGCGCTACAAGCAAAAATAGTCCTTACGTGTACAGGTATGCGTTTCTTCGATAGTACCTGTGGATGCCAATTTGTAGTGCCGCTTATAAATTGAGTACTTTGATTTGATTATTTAAATAGGTACTTAAATCCGAAATTCAAACTCTAAATCACCAGATGTTTTTCATTTGACAATTGTTGAGGTTAATTTATAATCTCAATTTTCGTCGATGGTATTAAGATTTAAACAATTTAATTATGTGAAAAAGGCACTTTTGAACGTCAAAATTTACAAAAAATGAATTGATTCTAGTCGCCCCTTCCAAAAGATAGTTTTCGTATGTAGAAGAATGGGCAAGAAACTCCACCGTTACTCTTTTAAAATATTTTGTATACATTAATTATATGTGAAGACGATGCACCTGGAATAAGATTACGATACCCCAAATAGGTAAAAATACAAAAAAATTAAGCAATGACAGAAAAATAAATTGTGTGATGGATACATGGTATTCACATATTTACAAGTATTGTAAAAGATACAGATGAGTGATTTACTGAGTGATTGCGTAACAATTTAACCGGAACAGGTTTGTTTACACATTCATCAGATATTTTTTGAACAAACTATAAGTACTTGTTTCTTTCTTTATTAAAGACCTAAGGTCTTAATTAGATACTACAGTATTTATGTTATTCGACAATGTTCCAAGATATAAATCAAAACTTTTACACACTGAGGTATATAGGGTCAAATTGAATTAGCTAGCAAAACTCAAAAAAGAAATTGATTTGATGAGTTTTTGGCTGCGTTCCCTGAGTTACGCTGTAAACGATTTGAGCGTACTAACACCCGTTTCGAGTTAGCGTGAGCGCGATAATGATGTCCCGTGAATCGTCATAGATGACGTCATGACATAAGCCATCTTGGGATAACGCCGACCATGCACTAAATTAATGTCACTGTGAGTGCTGTCAGAAATGACAGTTGTGCTGTTTTGTTTTGATTCGCATCATAACTTTAAACTAACGTGGTATTTTCGAAATTGTGCTTCTGGCTACTGTCGTCATCGAAGCAAAGAAGAAGAAGAAATTTGTGGTTTATGCACAAAGAAATATGCTATGCAAGTTTTGAAGTTGAGCGACCACTGTGAGCGCGTTCAAGAGCGTTACGAATTGTTGACAGCCCTCAGCTGTCATAATCGTGTTAACTAAATCGAAACGCAAATTATTGATGTCAGCGCAGTGAGAGATTATGTTCTAATTCGGAAAACGGCCTTAATTTGGGGTCACGGGGCATGTAGTTTAGTCACTTGAAATATAAGTCAGGAAATTACTTTTTTTGTGTAAACTTCACAGATGATACGAGTATCAATATCCAAACACGATAAAATAAAATAAAAATAGAGTTTCTCAACTCATTCTTCAAGTAATAAAAGGGCCAGAGGTCGCTGACCCCAAAAAAAAATCTTCACTTTTGTTTTTGTCCTGATATACATATTGATATCCATCATCACGTCGGCGGAGTTTTGCTAGGTAATTCAATTTGACCCTGTAGATTCAAAGTTCTACATCGAATAGAGTATTTCTTTTGGCGTCAAAAGTATGGCAGTCACGTCCGCCATGCCTGCCAGTTCCTTAGGGAAACACACTATAACAACTAATCCTTGAGAGATAACTAAGAAATAGTTGGTAGTTAATCTTGTTTATGGAATTACGAGAAGTTGCGTCTCTGGTTTTGTGTACATATGAGAATTGGTGGTGCTTTAGTTTTCCGCACAAAAGCCCACTAGCACGACAGCGGGCTTAATAAAGTAACCTCTTGCTTCGTACTGGTGTAATCTATGAGACGACATGTTTTGGCTGACTGTCCCCTGGAGCGGAGAGGAGAGGAGCGGAGCGGAGCTGTACCAATATTAACCAATGGAATTGCATAAAATCTCCACTCCGCTTCAGTGGACAGGAATTTGGCTATTTACAATCTAATATCGAATTAAATTCCAATAATCGCATTATTTACTTAGTCTGTGTTGTTCTATCTTGTATTTCCACAGATTTAGAGTTCCATTTTTCATACCTACCCGTTTTTGAAGCTGCATATCTCTTTAAAAAGTGTTTGGCATATCGGGTCACCCTCCAGTTTTCCAATGTTTTGTTTTTTATTGGGTCATCTCATTTCACATTCACTCACAATCGCATAAAGCACTGACACATAACTTTTGCATAATTTTAAACACATTACATCATTGGCCATTTTGTAATTTCTTACATCACAATTTGGGTGGTGAACGTCAAATAAGACGCGTCGAAATGTTGCCACTATATAAAACATAAAACGTTTTTCGAGAATGATATTCTCGTAACATAGAATAAAGTATGTCCGTTTCTTTTTATCTTTTCAAATCTATTTAGTATACTGCATCACATTTTATTTTGAATAAATTATTTACAGTGTTAGACAAAAAGACTATGTTTTAAACATGGCTAGCTGTCACCAAGAACCTAGTTGTTATAGAGAAGCTACTAAAAGCTCTAATTGGAATCTTTGGAAAAAGGCAATGGACTGTGAGATGAATTCACGCGTTACAGATTTGTGTACTTTCTTCGAGAGAAGTCAGAGGTACATGAAAAGCTGAAAGAGATGTTGGCATCTGCCAAGGTGTCTGGACATACTGTTAGAGAAGTGTTGAGTGACAATGGCGGAGAGTTTAACAATCAGAAGGTACGAAAAGTAATGACGGATAAAGGCATAAAGCAACGATTGGTTATGCCATACACGCCGGAACAGAATGGGTGTAGCGAAAGGGACAATCGCACGATTGTTGAGGCAGCAAGATCTATGATGCACGCTCATGAGGAACTACCTCAGTTTTTGTGGGCCGAGTTGGTGAATACTGCCGTTTATATTTTGAACAGGACAGGTCCAACTGCAGTAGAAAACAAGTCTCCGTTTGAACTTTGGGTTGGTAAGAAACCACAAATAAAGCACTTAAGGATTATCGGATCGCTTTGTTATGCGCATGTACCAAAGGTAACCAGGAAGAAGCTGCGCAAGAAAGCAATGAAATGTATCTTAGTTGGATATGATAATGATGATGGATACAGGCTCTGGAACCAACAAAATAATTCGCTGGTGAGGTCAAGGGATGTGTCCTTCGATGAAAAGCCCTTGGGTGCAGAGGCTCCAGTGAAAGCTTTTACAGAAGCTGAATTGGAAATACCTCTGGAATTGCCACAGTTGCATAGTAATGAGAATGATATATTGAATCCAGTGAGTCAACCACAAGTTACACAGAATGCAGCAAATTCAGGCAATGATAGAACTCTCAACAATAATGAAAATGTCAAAGAAGGTGTTGGTACTGAAATTGGGGACACTGAGTTCATTGGTAGAGAAGACGTTCTAGTTGAAGATTTGGATGATTTTGATGACGCTAGGAGTTGTGCTTCTGAACAGAGTTTTGAGTTAGGGGGAGATATAAGGGAAGTAGATGAAGATGAGACTGAAATTCATACCAGAGATGTAATGCCTGAACAGGAAATCATGGAACATGGTGGAAGGATTCTCAGAGACAGATCATTACTTCGTCCACCTAATAAACTCAAAGACTATGTTTTAAACATGGCTAGCTGTCACCAAGAACCTAGTTGTTATAGAGAAGCTACTAAAAGCTCTAATTGGAATCTTTGGAAAAAGGCAATGGACTGTGAGATGAATTCTTTGAAGGAGAATAAGACTTGGGTCCTCGCGCCTCTTCCTAATTACAGGAAGGTTATACCATGCAAATGGGTATACAAAGTAAAACTGAATGCTGATGGTTCAGTAGATAAATATAAGGCTAGACTTGTTGTAAAGGGGTTTAGTCAGAAGAAAGGGGTTGATTATGACCAAACTTTCAGTCCTGTGGCTAAAATGGCAACAGTCAGGAGTGTATTGGCTGTGGCAGCCAATGAGAACATGTTCATGATACAATTTGATGTATCAACAGCCTTTCTGTACGGGTCACTTAACGAAGAAATTTTCATGAAACAGCCCGAAGGCTATGATGATGGTTCGGGTCGCATCTGTTTGTTGAAGAAAAGCTTGTATGGTTTAAAACAGGCTCCAAGATGTTGGAATAAGCGGATTTTGGACTACTTCAAACAGATTGAATTCGAAGTTAGTGACTCAGATCCTTGTTTATTCATAAGGAAGACGCCGTCTGGAGGTAAACTTATAGTTGCCCTGTATGTTGATGATGGTTTGGTGGCTGCAACGAGCCAGGACCTTATAAACGAGTTCATAGGACAAATTAAAACTAAGTTTAAAATAACAACGAAGGCAGCGTCATATTTCCTTGGAATTGAAATAGAGAAGACTGATGATGGAATCAAAATATCTCAGGGATCTTACGCAAAGAAAGTGCTCAAAAGATTTGGCATGGAACACTGCAGACCGGTAATGACACCAATTGTAAAAGAGGATCAATGTCAGGGTCAAGACTCATGCGATGTGAGCAATTTTTTGAGCAACTACAGACAAGTGGTTGGTGCATTGACATATTTAATGATAGGAACTAGACCAGATATTGCATATGCAGTGAGCGTAGTTTCTAAGACCCTCGAAAATCCTACAAAACAGGATTGTGTCAAACTAAAGAGAATACTACGGTATTTGCAGTATGCTCCAGAAAAGGGGATACTCTACAAAAGAGATTTCAAGACAGGTATTCTTGAGAGCTACAGTGATGCCGATCATGGCGGTGACTTGAACACAGGACGTTCAACCACTGGTGTATTGTGCATGTATGCTGGAGGTGCCGTGTCATGGATAAGCCAACGTCAGACAAGCGTGGCTATATCTACCACCGAAGCAGAGGTCGTAGCTGCCAGTGAAGGCGCTCGGGAATCAATTTGGCTGTCCAGAGTCATTGGAGATATGACAAAACTGAAGGGTGTGCCAATCCTGAGAGTAGATAATGAAGCTGCGATCAAGCTAGCTGAAAATCCCGGAGTACCACAAACGTACTAAACATATCCGGATTAGACACTTTTTTGTCAGGGAGATGGTAACAAGTGGAGAGCTAAATGTAAGCAGGATCACAACTGAAAATCAGCTTGCAGATACGTTTACAAAAGCGCTAGCCAAACCAAGGCTGCTGAAGCTTTTGAAATTAATAGGTCTTCATTGAGAGAAGATAATAAGGTTGGTCTTGCAATGTGCGACCTCTTATAAAAAAGAAAATGAAAGATGTTACTTTTGTTTTTTTTCTGTCAAGTTGTACTAGTTTTACATCAACATACAGCGTCTTAATATTTGTTTGCTGCACGGGTCGACGTCATTACGTCGGTGCCAGCGGTCGCTGAAAACCAGCGCTGTGGCTCTGTCTTGCATAATGCTGAGCGATGGCCGATTTGCGTGGATGTGACGCATGCTTCCCCCAACCTTGTCTCATTTTTGATTTCAAAAAATTTTTTGCTGCACCATGTTTACCGCAAATAAACGGTTTTCTTTCTTTCATTTGCGAACTAGGTTAAAAATTTGTACAAAACTGGAAATCGGAGCGAGGAAGCGGAGCGGGAAAGCGGAAAAAAACCGGTCGCGGGGTATTGCAGTCTGCTCAAATTACTCGTCGCGTGAACTCGGGCTAGCTTCGCACAGTCCGTAACTCCGCTCCACACTACCTCGCTCTACATCAATGGACAGACACAGTCCGCAACTCCGCCTCACATTACTCCTCCGCTGCCTCACACCGTGTCAACGGACAGGCAGCCTTAAACATCGAGATTTCTGTGCTATTTCTAAATGAAATATGAATGTACAATTATGCACAATAAACCTTACTACATAAATTCTCAAAATGATGGTGAGAACTAAATTACAAACCATTGTGTGCTTATGGCACAGCATGGCAGCGTGGCATGTGACACAGCGTGTTTATGCACTTGGTTACCACAAGTAAGGCGTGCGTCGCTTCGTGATACAAAAATACTGTACTACTGACTTGCGGTTGACCGTACAGCGTACATTCTAAAATAATAATGTAGGTAGGTAATTAAAGAATGTTACGTATGTCTTGTATGGTGGGTACAGATTGGTGATCCGTAACACAACAGCTAACTGAATTTGTTTTAACGTGTGTTACATTTAAGAGGGTTTATTCTAAAAGTTGGCAACGTCGTAAAAAGCTGCTAAATATTTACCTGTTTTGATTAATTTGGCAATATTACTGTAGGTATGGAATTAAGAAATGTGGCTAACTAGGAAACTGAAATATTGATTATGAAATGCAATAATTAATATCGTAACACCGAATATTTAGTTTTAGATGTAAAAAAAGCATTTGGAAACTTTCCAAATGCCTTTTTTACACCTTAAACAGTTACAACATCAAATTCAGTGTTATAATTGCAATTCATTATTAACATTCTAGTTCGCTAGTTAGCCACATTTTCATACAGTAATATTGCCAAATTAATCAACACAGCGAAATATTTGATATCTGTTTGCGACGTTGCCAACTTTCAGAATAAACGCTCTTAATATTATATTTCATCAATCTGTACACGGAATACGACTTATTTCCTTAAACGCGTAGTGTCTTCGTATAGCCTTGTACCTGAGTGTCATCTAACTTGATTGCCCGACGTCAAACCCCGTCCCCCGTGCCCAGGAAAATGTTTAGGTGGTGAGATCAAAAGGCAGTTTTCCCGCTAATCGCATTTGTTTAGACTTGGCATCGTCGCGTAGGTATTATCGAGTGTATTGGCGCCGCTAATATGGTGCTAACATGCAAAGATGTTTTTTTTTAATCGTATTTAGACGTGCCATTAACAAAAAGGCTCTCCTTTCCGGACCATGTTTTAATAAATAATTTTTATTATTTTTTGTAGCTCTTCAACTTATACGACCGTATCGACTCACTCACCAATCGTGAAAATTTACCCCGCGTCCTAACTAAAAGCACAGTATAAATAAATAACAGTATTATGTCTCGACAGTGACCTTGAAATAATTACCTACGGCCGCTCAGTAGCTAAACCTTCCCGTGAGTAACTGGCGCGCACTCGATACTGTTGCGTACTGATATACACTGAGATTTCGAAGCACGTCGTTTCAGCCGTTTTCGATGAAGATAAAATACTGTTACTTATTAATACTGTGCCAAAAGCGATCGTCACGTTCATATGTCACTTTTTGGTCGGAAAACCGGAAGGCACCCTCCGTCGCGTCTGCGCGACCATCGTTTCTGGTTAGGACGCAGCCTTACGCATACGTCGAAAAACATGTGAATCCATTCAAAATATAATCATGAACCGTCGTAAAAGATGTAGATAGCCTTTTGTTCCTTGGCTATAAAATAACTTGCTATGAATTATAATACAGTTAATATTTCAATTAAAACAGAAAATGAGAAACTGATTGTTGAACTGAGGATTAACATTTTCATGAAGAAACACAGATCTCAATAATTAAATTATTAGAGACCCAACTTTCAATTTCAAACAACGGTAAGATTTTAGATTGTCGGAGTAAATGAAGATTACTTAATAAAAGCCTTTTTCCTCTTTATTATTATACTTATTAGCTAGAAAAAGATAGGTTCTACTTCTAATGCTATGAATAAGGTTGCGTTTCCACGTTTGACTTAAAAATATGATGAAAGCAAAGTCAAATAAAAAAAAAACAATTAGGTACATAAAAGGCACTTTCGAACGTCAAATTAAAAAACGTCTTTTTGGAAGGTAGTTTTCGTATAGAGAAGAATGGGAAAGAAACTCCACCGTTACTCTTTTAAAATGTTTTACAATATTTTGTATACATTAATAATATGTGAAGACGATGCACCTGGAATAATATTACTATTCCACAATAGGTAAAAATAATTAAAAATAAAGCAATAACAGAAATATTAATTATTTGATGGATAACATGGTGTTCACATACAAGCATTGTAAAAGTAGCTATACGATATTCCAAAAAAAAAAAAAAGTAATATTAATAAGTCAGTATGTGAGTTCAAGTAATCACAGTAATAAATTATAAAATTAAATTGCCAACCAGTTTGATTTTGTCTAGACTCTAAATTATCCTATGGGACTAGACTCTAAATTATCCTATGGGATGTCTGATTTCAATATTTTAACAAAATTTTGATTTAAAAGAGCCTACTTTGCTTTGAAATGCAACTACCTTCATCTTTCTGACTGGCCGACTCTTTGACAATTCAAAAGTGCCTGAAATTGGTGTAATTAAAATAAATAATTGAAGTTTGAGTTTGACAAACACGAAAAGCGTCATTTTAGGGCCGTAACCCTAATGCGGTTAGACGGACGGCCGTGTCGAGTTAACTCGATAATCCTGGCAATCTATTGACGTAATATCTTATGGACAAACTGGCATTAATATTCATTGGCGGATATCTCTTTCAATGACCCCTTTCGACGGCATTGTTTTAAGAGTGCTGTCGTACGCTGTAAGTATAAGTAGGTACGTACAATGTAGAAAAAGAAAAAATTGTTGTGCTTTACGATAAAAAAAACCAGCCCAGCGTGTGTTGGAACACGCACAATGAAGGGTTCCGTAGTAGGGATGAATTTATCTCAAGAACAAATTTAACATTGTAGTTGTACATTACTTTTGTTTGCGGGTAGCAATTAGAGCATTGATGGTCGATCGTGAAAATGTGGGCCGCGGCCAAGCAGAGGCACACATACGTGAGTCCATGAATGCCTGTTTGTGGCCAATGCTTTTATAATACTTTTCTCGAACAATGCGGGGAAATTCAAACTAAGTAAATTAATTATAAATTCTAGAATCAATGACGAACAAAGAAATTTTTTTACGCGCCAATATGTTCATTTGTTTCTTTTCATTTTAAACAGCTCTATTGGCTAAGCCAGTTCGAAATTTAAATAAAATATTTGATAAGTGACCTCCTTGGTTGCCACGGGTCGAAGTAAAAAGTTAGTTCCATTTTTAAATAACACGACAGTTACGAGTTTTCATAGTAATTTATTTCGCCGCTAAACACGACATTTATGGATTTTCATAGTAATATTGCCTACCATACTCGTTTGTTTTTGACCAGTACAGCAATTTCTATTTACTTATCTCGAAGAAGGTTGTCAAAATAGTTTTCGAATTTCCAAGCATGTTTTCATGCCAACAACATATTGTTATGTCATGATTTGGGAGAAAACTTTGAGTTTGAAACAAGAATTTGAATTCTCTTATTGATACCAATTGTTGAAAAATTCCCATTAAAATAAGGATAAATTCATCATAGTGTCGAGTGTATTTTCCATCTACAAAAATATGGTAAGGTCCAAAATACAATTTGAATTGGGATAAAACAATAACAAATTTCTTGAGGGTCGGAGCTCGGGTCATTTACATATTTTGCAAACAAACGTACTACATAGTTAAATTTTTGGAAACTTCTCGGCCAATTTTGATGAAACTTGGTATGTATAATTATTTAAACTGGCAAAATGAATACTTTTTTTAAACCCTACTTAAAAATTATATAATATTACATACTAGGTCAGGTTTTAAATGGGAGTTTTGATTTCATAAAATGGCTACACACACGTCAACTTTGACGTCAACCACAAAATGGCGAAAAGAAAAATATTATTTTTGGAATATTTTAAAAATGAATGAATGAATGGAAATGATATAAAATAATGTTACTTATAACTGACTTTTTTCGTTGTTTTTGATCGACTTTTGTAATTTCTGCACACTTTAATAATTACACAAGCCGTCATTGTAAACAACATAATTTTGCAGAGCAACTCGAGCGTCTCCAGTGACAGCCCAACTGACACTGAGCGCGGGGGAGGGATTTGCCGGCTAACTTTTGGACGGCATTTTTTTCGTCGAGTTCAGCTTTGACGGGTGAAGTGAGCTGTCGTTTCACCTGATGCTAGAGATTGACACTATTTACAGGTCACTTCAAGATGGTGAGAATTTTACGGAATAGATTGGCAGGATTGCTTTTAAGTTTGAATCAAGGATTAAAACAGACAACACATTGTTGCTCGTTTAAAATTATCGCATGACTAACACAGCCAAAGCAAGTTTTGATTTTGTTCATATTAAAATATGTATGTTTAGTTTAAGGTATTTTTCTATGGTCTCCGAAACGGTTGAACCAATTTTCACTGGCAGATAGCTGATGTTATAAAAAGTAACTTGGCTACTTTTATTTTGAAAAAGAATTAAGGTCCACGCGGGCGAAGCCGCGGACAACAGCTATATAAAAATATAAAATTATAAATGTATGTTTTTACAGTCATAAATCAGTTTGAAACATTATAGGCATAAACCAAACTGTACAAGTGTAGACTGTTTATTATATCTGGGTTGCGTTCAGGAAATACCGTTCTATAATTAATTTTTACCATTTCCTTTGAACGCGATATTAAACCGGCTGTCTATAATTATTGCCTGCCAGTTTTGAAATATTTTACGGTATCAAGGTCAAATATTTAGTTGAAGGTTCAAGAATCCTGTCCCTAATTTTGGACGAGCAATGTCATGGTAGGAATTATTTACGTAATATGAAGAGGTCTCTGGATAGAATACCATAGTTTAGATACCTAGGTATCTGGAATCCGTAGAATTATTTGAGTCTACGATCAACATGGCGACTACGAGCTGAATTTTAAAGAATTTCTTAAATTAATTTATTTTCACAGACAATTTTTACTTGCTAGTGTTTTGTTTCGAATCAGTTTCGATTGTATTTTTTTTGCAGAGGTTTTATTTAATCTATTGAAAGTATAAAACAAAATCGGTTTTCGAATCTGTCTGTGACCACTTATTTATTCTAAGCTATTTAGACCGTATTTGGTAACGGCCGCGACTTACGAGTTGCAGGTTCGAACCCAGTCAGGCGCCTTTCTTTGTATAAATTATTTCATCACCATTGCTCTCAAAACGGTGGAGAAAAAAACTTTTTACAAAAAAAAAAACAACCGACTTCAAAAAAAAACACTACAAAGTGAAAAATAACTTTAATTTCGGAAGTCGGTGTCTTGGTTTTGAATTTTCGTTCTTTGTCACCGACTTCCGAAATTAAAGTTATTTTTCACTTTGTAGTTTTTTTTTTTTTTGAAGTCGGTTGTTTTTTTTTTGTAAAAAGTTTTTATTTTTCACTTTTTAGTGTTGTGGTACCTACCCCAAACAAATTCGAATACCACTACCTGCTATGTAAATAACAGTGACAGGAAGTTATCATATCATCCACATACTAAGTGGGAAAAAATACGTATTATTGAAGCTAACTCAAAAACTACCCAAGCAAAGTTAATAAAATTTATATGGGACCACCTCTGAAGTATGATCTACCAAACAAAAAAAGAACGATTAAAATCAATTCATAATTGGCGGAGTAATCGAGTAACAAACAAACAAAAAAAAAAAAAAAAAATTGCCTAATTGAGAACCTCCTCCTTTTGGAAGTCGGTTAAAAAATCGTGAGGAAAACGGCGTGAACTAGAACAAAAAATTCGAAGAAGTGAGACATCTACCAATCCGCACTGGGCCCGCGTGGTGGATTACAGCCCACTCCCTCTCACAGAGAGGAGGCCTGTGTCCCAGCAGTGGGAACATTATAGGCTGATTATGATAATGATGATCTAGTTTGTAACTACACTACATAATGGATTTTGATGCGGTTTTTACCATCATTTAGGGAATTTATTCTGGAAGGTTAATGTTTAATATACATTAATATTTAACTCATATACAGCACAGAAACCTAAGGGCCTTTGCACACCTCCGCCGCGAAACCATAGCAGTGAAACCGCAGTAGTTCAATTCAACTGACTCGCGTCATGTTCGTGTTAACATGACGCGAACTACTGCGGTTTCGGCGGAAGTGTGCTACCCGCCTAAGGCTGCCTGTTCATTGGCGCGGAGCGAGGGAGTAATGCGGAGCGGAGTTGCGGACTGTTTCTGTCCATTGATGCGGAGCAAGGTAGTGCGGAGCGGAGTTGCGGACTGTGCGGAGCTAGCCCGAGTTCACTCGACGAGTAATTTGAGCGGGCTGCAATTACATTGATTGCACCCCATGCAAAGCCAGGGCGGGTCAAGTGACATACTAAATCCTAAGAAAAAGAGATGGTGCTATTTCATCCCTGCAGTTCCATCTTTCTCTCTCACTTGAATTATGATGGTTCTTATATTTTTTACTCGAAAAACCTGATTAGAAATCTACTAAGCAAATGATAATACTAGAAGCGGTACCTATCATCTGCTTAGTCCTGTGTTCAAGAGATACGGCCAAAATAAATTGAATTTTACCTCCTTCACTTTTACAAAAAGAAACTACTCACGCGTTCATTCAATTTGATGGCTTCTTTCACTAATCATGTAAAGAGTTGGGATGAGCATGGAGATTAGTTTATATTACTAATTAATTTTAATAAAATAACTAGTAAATTGAGCAATACGTCTTACCAAGGAGTATCGTGTAACTCAGTACATACTGGGTTGTGGAGGTCAGATAGGCAGTCGCTCCATTTTAAATATTGGTATTCAGCTGCATCTGGCGAGACTGGAAGCCGACCCCAACATAGTCGGGAAAAAGCTAGGCAGATGATGAATAAGTAAATTGAGGAATATTGTTTTTAATGAGTAGGTGAATCAGACCCTGTGAATTAAATCCACGAACCGTATATTGTCTTTCATCTCTCTGAAAGAATCGTCAATCTCTTCCTAAAACCAGCGTTGCAAGTATTAAATTTGGACTAAAATTCTTGCCCAAAAAATACGGTGACATTCAAAATTCTGGTCTATAAACTAAAATAAATGAAGGCACATTTTTGGTATCAGATTTAAATTAGGAATTGCGATATTCCGTTGCAGTCGAAATATGTTACAAATTCAAATTTAGCTTAAGTTGGTCATATTTATTTTTATTTTAGAGGCATAAACTTCGAAATATGGTCCAAGTTTTCCACATTTGAAAGTCTGTCCACTGGGGACTTTATCTAATGTCGAAAATATTTGCGCGACGCAAGTTTGACGTGTAATACTTTCGTAAAAATCATAAGTAGGTCAGATTTATGACAAATTGCGAATCTAGGTTTTGTACCAAAGTATTCTATGGTTTTTAAATCATATCTAAGAATAATCTTAACACAGTTTTCAAACAAAGACACAAAAGAAGTTTTAAGATAGCGGCTGTCATTTGGAAAAGTGGATTTATGCCCTTTTTCGCTTATGCTCACTTCAATATCGCGCTTTTATTTACGCATTTATTTAGGTATTTCCTAGTGTTACTGAAATGAGGCATTATATTATTTACATTCTTTTTGTATTCACTAATTATACTCAGAAATCATACGGCGCCCTTCGCGTTCAATACAACAACGCATTCAGGGTGCTGATGGGGTTGCCTCGATACTGCAGCGCATCAGGAATGTTTGCTGAAGCACGCGTCGACTGCTTCTACACTGAGATGCGGAAGCGGTGCGCATCCCTGGTTAGTAGGGTGCGGGGCAGCACCAACAGCATCCTATCTATGATAGCAAGCAGCCTAGATTGTGCGTTTGTGAACCACTGCTGCAAGGTATCGGCTGGGCCTGTCACCTTGCAGCAGTGATGTCTCAAATTGTTTCTGTGTTTTACGAACGTATATTGTAAGTTACTGACACTATGAGTCTTGTTGCTTGAATTATTAAAAAAAAATACGAAATTATGTTATACTTAATGACAATATACAATAAATAATGGCTTAAAATTTTTAATATACAACATTCTAAATTCAAAAGTCATTTATTCAAACTAGACTGAGAATCAGCACTTTTCGAACGTCAAAATTACATAAGACAGAATCCCCAAAAACTTCTTCCTTCAAAAAGTTTGGGACTACATTACTCGGATTACATTCTCACAACTTTTAGGCAAAATCATCAGCAAAGTAGTGCTCGTCTGTAAGAACACTAAACGTGACTCATTATTGCTACTGTATAGATGTTTCTGACACTTTCGTGACTAGCTTCATTAGTTGAGCACTCCAACTCCGAATTTTTTTATCTAGTTTTATTTGAACCCTTAATACCACTCTCAAAGTCTAAGTATGTTCTTACTTGTGATAATTTGTAAATAAGAACCAAAAGAAGGCTATAAAGTAGTAATCTATTAGAAAGCTTTAACAAACGTGCTCGAACATTCCCACATAATCTAATTGTGACCAAATAAATTCACAAGTAATCCGGCAATTCAATGTGCCATTTTTTTTCATCACCTTGATGTAAATTTTTTTCATTACATTGTAATTAATAATATATTAGTGTTATTTATTTTAGAAATATGTATGTTTGTAAGTATGTATGTAAATAAGTAATTATATTCTCATATTATTTGTTTTATTATATTAAGTGAATTGTTTTGATTAGAGAGAAAGTAAAATACATAAATTTTACTTTCTCTCTACTCTTACACACGGTGTCTACATCTCTTTTTATCTTCTGTCCTATCGCAGGTATGCTGGAAGAGATTTCTTTGGAAATAAGCATCATCTTTGTACGTATTTTTCTGTTCCTTTTGTCTTATCTGTGTATTTATAAGTGTACATAAATGGTTAAATAAATAAATAAATATTTAATAATAATAATACCAGCCAATTACTGTCCCACTGCAGGGCAAACGCCTCTTCTCATACAGAGAAGGCATGAGCATTGATCACCACGCTTGCTCAAGACGGGTTGGCGCTTTGAGACTTATAATATTAACTATAAAGTCCAGGTTTCCTCACGATGTTTTTCCTTCACCGATGTCCAAGATACTCTCGGAAACTACATATGAATTGAAAAAGTCACATTGGTACTTGCCCGGAGTTGAACCCGTGCATGAGAGGCGAGGCCTTAACAATGATGAATATTTATTACCTAGTAAAATCATGACTAAATCACATCACATGCTTCATTTACTAAATTCAGTATTTTTGGCGATATCTGAAAAAAATAGCGTATGTAGCAAATTATTTACCAGCGACGCGTGTCGTACAGAAGGAAAACTTTTCCAAAAATGCTATAAACGGATGTTGGTAGAACTAATTATTCCAAACCTGCATCGTTGGTCCAGTGACGGCAAGCGCTTTTGCTGAGATTAGAGAGAGTTAGATTTCCCAGAATATAATAAAATAGTTCTTTATTTGCACAGGTCGGTAGTGTTATTGGGTTTTCCAACAGGAATCCACCGAGCACAAATCCACACCCGGAGTGTGGATATGTGCCCGGTTGAAGGCAATAGGCTCGCCCCCTATTACATGGGGCTTAAACATAACTGGCGAAATGTGGGTGTACTATAATAGGTACAACTCTGCCAACCCCTTCGGGGATTACAGGTGTGATGTTATGTTATGAAAAACCCTAAGGGCCTATTTCACGACGTCCGAATAGCCACTACTTACCGAATAAATTCAAAAATTGAACAGAATTTGTAGGATATTATCTGCCAAGTAAGTTAACGAGAACCTACTTGTAGGTGGTGAAACAAGCCCTAAGCCTGCTTTACAAAGAAAAAAAACAGTTGACTTCCAAAAAAAAAAACACTACAATGTGAAAAATAATTTAAATTTCGGAAGTCGGTGTCTTTGGTTTTGCCAGCGACTTCCGAAATTAAAATTATTTTTCACGTTTAGTGATTTTTTTTTAGCTCGTATCTAAGTAATAACGGCCGCACGGGTCGATCCATCAGGTTAAGCTACGCTTGCCGGGGTTGGTCCGTGGATGGGTGACCATTTCTAGATACCGAGAAGGAGTCTCGATATCTAGAACGTGCCTCGGAAAGCACGTCATTCGTGGATCTTTGACAGTCGTTACGGGTCGTCAGAAGCCCGAAAGTCTGACAACCAGTCTTACCAAAGGGTATCGTATTACCTAGTTACTAGGTTGTGGAGGTCAGATGGGCAGTCGCTCCATGTAAAATACTGGTATTCAGCTGAATCTGGTTAGACTGGAAGCCGACCCCAACATGGTTGGGAAAAGGCTAGGCAAATTGATTGAGTGATTTTTTTTTTAAGTTTTGTTTTTAGTTATCCTCGCAAATTCAAATACCACTACCAGCTATGTAAATAACAGTAACAGGAAGTTATTTTAACATACACTGGTTAAGTGGCAAACATACGTATTATTGAAGATAACTCAAAAACTACCCAAGTAAAGGCAAAATTAATAAAATTTATATGGGACTACTGCGCAAGTTTTCTCTACCAAATAAAAAAGAATTTTCAAAATCGGTCCATAATTGACGAAAATATCGATAAAAAAACAGTGACACTCCGGGAGTGCCGATAGAAGTGAAAACTTGAAAAAAATCGGCACTGCAGTAATCAACGCGTTGATGTCTTTTTAATGGTCAAAAGCTGGTGTCGTAACAGTGTCGCGAAATCAATGGTTTAGTCCCATCTCTAAAATGCCCAACGCGCCTAAAAAAGTTATCTCTTCAATAAATTTAAAAAAAGAACATACAGACGAACATAGAACCTCCTCCTTTTCAGAAGTTGGTTAAAAACAGTAATGTTCAGTAATCTTCTCACAGTGTAGCTCTAAGGCTGGCTGGTAACTTTAATTGTTACTCACAAGTACCAAACATGTTTATCCGTTGCTGAATTCAATTGTCTGCCTTGAATGTTATCATAGTCAATGACGAGGTAAGATAAGAAGGTCTATGTAGCTATACTACATTTGAAATAAGACAAGATATTTAAACAAACCTTTTTTACAGTCCGTTCAAACAATTTTGACTTCTACCACACCCACCCCATCAAGTCCAGAGGTAAGGTCTCATCATAACTAACAAAACGAGCCCAAACTCGGCACACCTAGTTCTACTCGTGCAAGAGTACCAGTAACAGACACCGAAGTACACCTTCAGGTCACTCCATAAGTCCGGATGTAAGGTCTCATCATTACTAACAAAACGAGCCCAAACTCGGTACACCTAGTTCTACTCGTCCAGGAGTACCAGTAACAGACACCGAAGTACACCTTCAGGACACTCCATCAAGTCCAGAGGTAAGGTCTCATCATAACTAACAAAACAAGCCCAAACTCGGCACACCTAGTTCTACTCGTCCAGGAGTCCCAGTAACAGACACCAAAGTACACCTTCAGGTCACTCCATCAAGTCCAGAGGTAAGGTCTCATCATAACTAACAAAACGAGCCCAAACTCGGCACACCTAGTTCTACTCGTCCAGGAGTCCCAGTAACAGACACCGAAGTACACCTTCCGGTCACTCCATCAAGTCCAGAGGTAAGGTCTCATCACAACTAACAAAACGAGCCCAAACTCGGCACACCTAGTTCTACTCGTCCAGGAGTTCCAGTAACAGACACCGAAGTACACCTTCAGGTCACTCCATCAAGTCCAGAGGTAAGGTCTCATCATAACTAACAAAACGAGCCCAAACTCGGCTCACCTATTTCTACTCGTCCAGGAGTTCAACAGACACCGAAGTACACCTTCAGGTCACTCCATAAGTCGGGATGTAAGGTCTCATCATAACTAACAAAACGAGCCCAAACTCGGCACACCTAGTTCTATTCGTCGAGTAGTTCCAGGAACAGACACCGAAGTACGCCTTCAGGTCACTCCATCAAGTCCAGAGGTAAGGTCTCATCATAACTAACAAAACGAGCCCAAACTCGGCTCACCTATTTCTACTCGTCCAGGAGTTCCAGTAACAGACACCGAAGTACACCTTCAGGTCACTCCATCAAGTCCAGAGGTAAGGTCTCATCATAACTAACAAAACGAGCCCAAACTCGGCACACCTAGTTCTACTCGTCCAGGAGTTCCAGTAACAGACACCGAAGTACACCTTCAGGTCACTCCATAAGTCCGGATGTAAGGTCTCATCATTACTAACAAAACGAGCCCAAACTCGGCACACCTAGTTCTATTCGTCGAGGAATTCCAGTAACAGACACCGAAGTACACCTTCAGGTCACTCCATCAAGTCCAGAGGTAAGGTCTCATCACAACTAACAAAACGAGCCCAAACTCGGCACACCTAGTTCTATTCGTCGAGGAGTTCCAGTAACAGACACCGAAGTACACTTTCAGGTCACTCCGTAAGTCCGGATGTAAGGTCTCATCATTACTAACAAAACGAGCCCAAACTCGGCACACCTAGTTCTACTCGTCCAGGAGTACCAGTAACAGACACCGAAGTACACCTTCAGGTCACTCCATAAGTCCGGATGTAAGGTCTCATCATTACTAACAAAACGAGCCCAAACTCGGCACACCTAGTTCTATTCGTCGAGGAGTTCCAGTTACAGACACCGAAGTACACCTTCAGGTCACTCCATCAAGTCCAGAGGTAAGGTCTCATCATAACTAACAAAACGAGCCCAAACTCGGCACACCTAGTTCTACTCGTCCAGGAGTCCCAGTAACAGACACCGAAGTACACCTTCAGGTCACTTCATCAAATCCGGAAGTAAGGTCTCCTCATAACTAACAAAACCAGACCAAAGTCCACGGCTCACATCTCTCTACTATTAGCAGGCGCCCAGTGCCTAGCAGTCACTGAAGTAGGTATTTGTATCTCAGTATTATTTAGTAAAAATATAAACAATAATACGAAATATTTTTTTTAGGTGCTTATGTATTATAAAGAAATAAGAAAAAAATATACTTTCAAAGTATCAAAATTTGTTCACTTGACTACTATTCCCGCGTACACTTGTGTGTGTGACCCGTGTCAATGTAGTGGCTCAATTTTGTAAACGCGTCCTTTACAACAAATAAAATAGGGTTTTAGAAATTCAAGCCTTAAGCTCTCTACCCACTACACCGTCTCATGACCGTAATAGGAACGAGGCGACGCGAGCGAATTTTATGCCGCATCCCGCGCGCGATTCGTTTCTGCTTGGCCAGAGCTTAAAACTTTTCTACGACCAGAATAAAACACTTTTCTTGAGAACTTTAACTTAGATTCTCTTGTTCTTAACTTAGTATTGTCGAAGTGAAACTTCTGTAATATTCTTCTCGAGTATAACACTAAGACTAAACTTGACTAACTATTGTTAGAAACTTAGTATCACAGGGCTATTCACTTAGATTACGAGTTAGATCGGGTTTTAGGCGAATTTAGTCTTAAGCCTCAAATTAATAACAATTAGTTTAGTATTAAGTATAATTGTTACTATTATAATGCAATGTTATAGAATTAACTTTGTCAATGCCTTACAAGTTCGTTACAAGTTTTAGACGAGTTCCAAAGAACATTTATTAATTGATGGTTTGATCTGCCTAAGACTTGGCACAGAAGAATTAGAGCTGTCAAAACTGACGATAATTTCATGCCCAACCATTTGGGGAAAACAGGCATAAAGATATATTAAGAACTAGCTTTTGCCCGCGTGGAGGTCGGAAATTATCACACGGAAACGTACTAACATGACGCGCACGCCAGTAAAGCTCCCAGTTGGCATGATTTTTTCCGACATCTTCAACAATAATCGTCATATTTCAGCGATTTTACACAAAACTTTAATGAATTATACACCTAAACCTTCCTCATGAATCACTCCGTTCATTGGTGGAAATCGTATGAAAATCCGTTCGGTAGTTTTTGAGTCAATCTCGTTCAGACAGACAGACAGATACGGTGAATTATTTTAATTGAAAGGATATACTTACATATTGGTCCCATATAAATTTGGTCAAGTTCTGATGAGTAGTTTTTAAGTTAACTACAATAAGGCTGGTTTTCTTGTCACGCTGACCGCACGCTGACGGTCGGCGCTGATGTCAATATGTATGTAATTAAAGCGCTGCGCGACTCAAAAACGCTACCTATAACTACATACATATTGACCCATCAGCGCCGACCGTCAGCGTGCGGTCAGCGTGACAGGAAAACCAGCCTAATACGTATTTTATCCACTTACCTAGTGTACGATGGTGATTTTAGGTATATTATAACTTCCTGTCACTGTTATTTACATTGCAAGTAGTGATACGAATACATACAAATTTATGTGGAATAGATAAAACCACAAAAAAGTAAAAAAAAATGTTTTTACAAAAAAAAAACGACTTCTAAAAAAAATACTACAAAGGGAAAAATTTTGGAAGTCAGTGACAAAGAACGTAAGTACAAAACCATCATCATCATCATCATTTCAGCCGAAAGACGTCCACTGCTGGACATATGCCTCCCCCAAGCATCGCCACTTCGACCGATTCTGTGCTTTCCGCATCCAACGGATTCCTGCGGCCTTCACAAGGTCATTGGTCCATCTTGTGGGAGGCCTCCCAACGCTACGTCTTCCGGTACGCGGTCGCCACTCCAGAACCTTTCGGCCACATCGGCCATCCGTTCTGCGAGCAATGTGCCCTGTCTATTGCCACTTAAGTTTGGCAATTCTTCTTTAATACAAAACCAAAGATAACGAATTCCGAAATTAAAGTATTTATTCCCTGTTATGTGAAGGTGAGCTCAAACTCAAAGCATTTATTTCAAATAAACCAATTACAGGCACTTTTGAATTGTCAAGGGATCGGTCAGTCAGAAAGATGAAGCTAGTTGCCCATTCCAAAGCGTGGTAGGTACCTATGGAGAAGAACGGGCAAGAAACTCCACGGACACACTTTTAATCAAAATATGGTTACAAAATATTGGTTACATTATTCATGTTGAAGTTATACATGTGAGAACGATGCAGAACGTTAAAAGCGTCCGTAATATAAATAAAACAAATAATACAATTCAAAAATTAAATTAAAATAAGCCGTGGCAGCTAAGACATGACCAGTCCCTACTGACAGCGCCCGTTCACGAACATGACGCATGGATTAGCACCATTCAGCTCAACCATTTTGAAGGGAGCTAAAGGATCCATGCTCTTTTAGGAAACCGTAGTTTTAGTAATCAGTCTCGTTTTACTAGTTCACCGGTTTTGTTTCACGTCTCGATCGCTCGAGGCAATTACGAAATGTAGTGTACTGTTAATAATAGCTCTTTAGTTATTCTTTTGTGGCGTTATCTTTACAGACCGACTGATCGAAAAATGTTTTGTGTAGTTTCAACGATACGTGTTTTTTTTTTATACATAATCAGCCTATAATGTTCTCAGTGCTGAGACACAGGCCTCCTCTCTGTGAGAGGGAGTGACCGTAATCCACCACGCGGGCCCTGTGTGGGTTGGTAGATATAATAATTATTATTTATATTCTTCTGGATAATAATAATTATTATCCTGAAGAACTGAACTGACTATAGGATAATACATGCGCAACTCATCATCATCTGCCATAACTTTTCCCAACTATATTGGGGTCGGCTTCCAGTCTAACCGCATGTAGCTGAATACCAGTATCTTACAAAAAGCGGTTACTGCCTCGTTGGTCTAATGGTAGCAAGCGCTACTGCTGAGCATGAGGTCCTGGGTTCGATTCCCGGGTCGGGCAAAGTGTTACTGGGTTTTTCTATCTGAAATTTCTCAGTAGCAGCTCGGAGTCTGGATTTGTACCCGGTTGATGGCAATAGGCTCGCCCCCTATTACATGGGACTTAAACATAACTGGCGAAATGTGGGTGTACCTGCTACAGGGACACCTCTGCCCAACCCTTCGGGGAAACAAGGCGTGATGTTATGTGATAATAAAATTAAATTGATGGGAGTCTTTATCATTATAGCTTAAACTGTTTGCATGCCTTAGTTAAGATAGTTAGTATAAAGATAATTTTAAACTTAACATCTGTAACTTGTACCTACTTTCTGTACACATAAAGAAATATTCTATTCTATAAACAATTCAATTTTTTTCCTAAAAGAAGCCGCAAAAAATATTTTGTTTTCATTCAATATTCAGGAACTTCTGTTGATCGTAACCGTATCAACGTGACACCTCGGTCTGTCACGCTAAACAAGAAACAATACAAGTTGAATGAACTTACCGCTTTGCTAACCACTGAATATAAACGAAGGAACTACCACGAGTTTTAGAACTACTTGTGCTCGTGCTCGAAAGTTATCGTACTTGTGCTCGAAAGTTATCGAAGACTAGCATAAAGTAGTTAATGTCCTTCCCCAGAGTTTAAAGTATCCCCATACAAAATTTCATCAAAATCGGTTCGCCGTGAAAGCGTAAAAAAATATACAAAAAATCTAATATTTAATCTTTATTATAATAAAATAGCCAAGAGCCTCGACCAACACCTGAGGAGGCTCTCGTTAGGCAGCTGGATCAAGGGCTTGATCCAGAATCCGATACATTTGAATACGGCGCGTATCGTTAGGAGGTTCATCTCTCAGGAGCCCTGACCAGCGGTAGCTTGGACCCTGTTCCTGATGCCGATTACATTTTTAAATGTTTTTTATTAAATATTTAAAAATGTAATCAGCACATATAAAAATGCAATAAAGGACATAATAATATTAATTTATATAAAGAAAATTTTCTATAAATTAAAAATAAAAGGGAATTTAAATAGAAAATACCTATCATTATCATCATCAGCCTTGCCTTTTTCAAACTACATTGGGGTCAGCTTAGCTTCTAGTCTAACCAGTATTTTACATGGTGCAACTGCCCATCTGACCTCCATAACCCAGTTACTGACCCATACATCATCAGGGTTACGTAATACTAACCTCTTGGTAAGACTAATTGTCAGACTTTCAGGCTTCTGAGTACCAAAGATTTACGAAGATTGACAGCCGGGACTAGACAGTTAAGCGTGCTTTCGAAGATACGAATATAATGAATATTGATAATATTTTGCACTTGCAACAGTAAAATCAGTATTGCTGAACAAAACATCGTACCCCATTATTTACGCAAACATTTAAACCATGCGGCGTTCCAATGCATAAACCGTCGCCGTCACCCGAAGCATTATGTTTACGAAATGAGTGCAGTTTTTGCGTTATGACGTCAGCCCTCAGTTACATAATATCCACATTGTATGTCAGCCCCATACGTACATAATAATTGGCGTATTTGCGTTGTGACGTCGGCTCTAAATTACATAAAATCCACAACATCTAGGTCCATCTAGGTCAGCTTCATATGACTGAAGGTATTCCAACCGCATTGGCACACAAAGACCAATAAGCAACAACATAACATCACGCTTTGTTTCCCCGAAGGGTTAGGCAGAGGTGTACCTATACACCCAAATTTCGCCAGTTATGTTTAAATTCCATCATATCGATATGTTTGCTCTTTCTGCTGACAAATTCAAAAATATTGTAATCAAAATAGTCATTAACTTAATTTCTATTAAGATTTGCATGCCTTGATAAGTTTTTTTTTGTTTACTAAATTTATACAAAAAACATTTCCACATTTGCACAAAAAATGTTTTCTAACTAAAATTTTTGTAGTTTGTAAAGATTATTTTTGAAGTGAAAACTGCTTTAGGCGCGTTGGGCATTTTTGAGATGGGACTAAACAATTGATTTCGCGACACAGTTACGACACCAGCTTTGACCATTAAAAAGACATCAACACGCGCATTATTTCCCGCACAGTAAAATTGTTAAAGTTTTCACTTCTGTCGGCACTCCCGAAGTGCCACTGTTTTTATTTGTATTCCGTGGAAAATGTTGTTAGTTACACATTTGGCCGTATTTTGTGTTTATGTAAAATGTAATGTGTCACTGTTTGTTTTCCTTAATAAATAAAATAGAATTTCATGTAATATAGGGGGCGAGCCTGTTGCCATCAACCGGGCACGCATTCAGACTCCGGACTCCCACTGAGAAATTACTACTATTACTACTTACGAGAAACCCAATTTCACTTTGCCCGAACAATAAACTTCAATTATTAGCTAATCTTGCTGCTCGCTACTTCTATTCAGCTTGAACTTAATAGCTTACTTAAGCCTAACAGTTAGCCAGTTAATTACTTTTCTAATGAGTATTGCAACATTTCCAAGAATTCTACATTTCCTCAACCCATTCGAGATCCAATAGTAAGACCGGAGTGAACGGCTAAGAAAATTGGATTCGGGTTACGACCGACCAAAGTTTACTGTCGGGAACCAATGGCATATCGGGTCGGTGCTGCGACGGTTTTTGTGAATTAACTATCGTGGTTATCTAACGTAAGTTTGGTAAGGATAGGTTTGTTGTTGTTGATATTAATCCTAACTAATATAAATGCGGATGTGAGATTGTTTGTTTGTTTGTTTGTTACGTCTTCACGCTAAAATAGCTGAACGGATCTGAGCTGGGGACAGAATGCTTATATCTTAATATTGCCACGGGACCGAGACTTATGCGGGTGAAACCGTGGGGCGATGCTAGTTTAGGAGTATGAGGAACAGGGTGTAAAGTTCACTCATCCACCATAGAAAAGGGAGGATCCTCCGACCAGACGGGTGTTGTGTCTGGCGGGCAACTGCCCATCGGTTGGAAGTTGAAATCTTGTATGTATGTCGATCGCTCGGTAAACTCTAACTGCGCGATGCAGGATTTGTGTGACGTCATGTCTTTGATGCGTAGTTTGTATGTGGCGGTGTAACCGCTACATCACTCCCCTCCGGAGACCGGAGGTCGATAGTGGGCTGAATCTTGCGATGCTTCACACAGTGCCAGCTGTGGTTCCAGTGAGTTGGAACCGGGTGCCGCATAGTTCGCGGTGAGTCGGAACTTTCTGTGGTGATTGCGGCGATTGTGGTGATTGTGGTGATTCCCCAGTGAGTCGGGGTGATTGCTGTGATTCCCCAGTGAGTCGGGGTGATTGAGGTGATTGCGTTGATTGCGTTGATTCCCCAGTGAGTCGGGGTGATGAGGCTGCTTGCGTTGATTCCCCAGTGAGTCGGGGTGATGAGGCTGGGGGTGATGACCAGGAATGCGCGTTCGCTGCATGCTGGTGGTCAGGATACCCGTTGAAGCCGTGGGTGCTGGCTGGCTGTGTGACTCGCCTCACGAAAGCTTGCGGGAGTGATGATGATGATGACGTCACGCCGAAGTAATTGCACGAAGGCTGCGTTGACGTTCATACTCGGGGTCACCAATTTTAGGGGTATGATGAACAGGGTGTAAAGTTCACTCATCCACCATGGAAAAGGGAGGATCCTCCGACCAGACGGGTGTTGTGTCTGGCGGGCAACTGCCCATCGGTTGGAAGTTGAAATCTTGTATGTATGTCGATCGCTCGGTAAACTCTAACTGCGCGATGCAGGATTTGTGTGACGTCATGTCTTTGATGCATAGTTTGTATGTGGCGGTGTAACCGTTACACTAGTATTATTTATTTATGAAAACACCAAATAAAAATTAAGTAGATACATAAAAGTAGTAAAAGACAGAGTCCTGCTTATTAAGATATGATGATGGGAGATATTACAGTGCACAAGAGGAGCTTGTGACTAAATAATAACAGCCGCACGGGTCGATCCATCAGGTTAAGCTACGCATGGTCTGTGGATGGGTGACCATCTTTACATATCGACATTCCTCCGTGCCTCGGAAAGTACGTTAAGCCGTTGGTCCCGGCTGTAATTCGTGGACAGTCGTTACGGGTCGTCAGAAGCCCGAAAGTCTGACAACCAGTCTTCAAGGGGTATCGTGTTACCTAGTTACTAGGTTGTGGAGGTCAGATAGGCAGTCACTCCATGTGAAATACTGGTATTCAGGTGCATCCGGTTGGACTGGAAGCCGACCCCAACATAGTTGGGAAAAGGCTAGGTAGATTGATTGAAGTGTGTGCGCAGACACAGGTGCACTCTCTCTTCCCTCACTCTCATAGTCCGATGAAACGGCAATCCGACACGACCGGAGAGAGATCAGGCGCAGGGCCAACGGCTTAACGTGCTTTCCGAGGCACGGGAGTTTCACATCGCCAACTTTCAATCTCCAGGCTGTTACTAAGAAATTCCTAAAGGAACCCACTTAACACTTTTCCCGACCCGGGAATTGAACCCAGGACCAATCTTATAACCTACCAATCTAAACTGCACCATTATGATAATGCAATAAATATGATAAAATTTTTGACAAAATACTAGGTATTACAAATACAATACACAATACTTATAGTTAAATAATATTTAATTAAAAGGCTCTTTTGATGTGCACAGAATAATTTGTGTCATACAATTGTTTGTTACCAAACCATAATACAGTTCACTGATCAAAACAAAATAATTAGCATAAATTAATCTGTAATTTATTAAATGTATTGGTATATTGGCGTGTGCTAGTTGACATATGGCAAATTATTTAATTTAGTGTTTTGTTTCGTAATGCTAATTACTTTGCATAATATTTTAAAGAATAAAGTTATTTTAACTGAACAGATTGTTGTGCTGCTGGGGAGTTTGTTGCGCCACTTCTGCCCAGCTAAAGCACTAGGAAGTGGTGAAGGGTGGGCGTTTTAGGGGACTGTCTTAAGTAATTTTGACGTTCAAAAAGTGCTGATTCTCAGCCTAGTTTGAATAAATGACTTTTGATTTTGGCTTTGAATCATTGTATTATTAATCATAGATTAACAATTTGCATACTTTGTGTCAATGTAACGTGAAAATTAAATCGTTTGCTAATAATAAACTTTAACAAAATCATTTATGGTCATCACCTTAAAGAGCAGTGGTGGCCCAGTCATGGTAACAGCCCCGAATTACGAGTTGTAGGTCGTGGATTCGTACCCAAGCAGGCGCTTTACTTTGTGTAGGGAAATAATTTCATCACGACTGCTGTCAAAACGGTGAAGGTTAACATCGTGAGGAAATCGGCATGACTGGCATGGTAGAACTAAAAATTCGAAGACATAAAGAAAAAGAAAAGAAAGAAAAAAAAAATCGTTTATTTGCGGTAAACATGACGCAAAAAAAAAAATTGGTACAAAAACGAGGAAAAGTTGGAAGTTAGGGACATCTACCAACCAGCACTGGCCCCGCGTGGTAGATTACAGCCCACTCCCTCTCAAAGAGAACACGGAGGAGTTTTGGAATGAAAACATGGTCACCCATCCACGGACCAACTGCGGCAAGCGTAGCTTAACCTTATAGATCAACCCGTGCGGCTGTTATTACTTAGCCACAAGCCCCTTCCATGAGCAAACCATTCTGATACATCCTGTATATTCACTTGCTAGAGGTTAATATGAACAACTAGATAACTGTTCAAAATACTTAGTCCATTAGCAAATTCGTAACTTATCGACATCGTGAATCTCACTGAAACTAAAAAAGGAATGTAGTATTTCCACCGACTGTGAAAAAAAAAGACAAAGATAAAATCTTTTGCGGAGTATACCACTCTGCATTAAGTAAATCTAAGTTATAACCCCACTAATAAACTATGGACCACCACTCAATTACCTGTGCATACAATTAAACAGTTTTCTCGTAAAATATAAACAATGCACATTTACTGTAAACTATTGTAAGTTTCGAACTAACAAACATTATTTAACTCGTTGTTGCAAATATCTACGCTTTACTTAAGATGCGGCGCTGTACTTAAATTAAACTTGATATTAAGCTGCAATATTATCACGCAATAACGGGCTAGATTAATTTTAATATTAGTTTAGTACAAAGTGTAATTGTGAAGTCTCAATTTTATAATGGAATGTTTATTTTGGCATCTAGCGACAGTAAATAATACATGCACAGTTCACTTGTCATTAATTTGTGGATGGAGCAATCAAATAATTAAATAGTGAAAACTTAAAAGATTCAAGGCAAATTTTACCAATGAAACTGAACTTAATATTAGAGGATAGGTCGATAAAGTTAAATAGTAAGTCCTGTCGAGAATTTTCGATAAATCTGCATTCACTTTAACTAGTGTGACCCTATCAAGACCCGGGGCAAATAGATGATTAGAAAAATTGGTAATTACTTCTGCAAATTAGCTATAGTTTGACCGAGACCGCCATCCCGCACCTTAGGAGTGGCGAAGCGGGAGGCGGGACACCGTCTTCTTCTTTTCTGTTCGTATAGTTAGTGACTAACCTGGTGTTAGACATTTAAAGCCAGCCATGAGCCACTGACTTGGCTTCACAAGCCATCGAGAAATATCTCTCAGGCATACCGGTTTCCTCACGATGTTTTCCTTCACCGTTTTTGTAGCAAGTGATAATTATAATACGCACATGAATCCGATAAGTCTGAGGTTTGGGTTTGAACTCGAAACCAGACTCAGACTTGGCAGTCTGTTGGTCACACCACTAGGCTATCACTGCCCAACTGTGGTACGCCGTGAGCGTTGTCGAATGAGCGGCGGGACGCCGTAAGCGTTTACGAATGGGCGGACTGTATTGACCCCCCGTCTCGCCGCGTTCATACGGCACGGTACTGCGGTTTCGGTCAAACTTATAATTTACAAGTTTGACGAATTTCCACAGACCAACGGTAGCAAGCAATATATCAAATCTGCATGACCCTACCACTTAATAGAGGGCCCATATCACCCATATTTGTAAAGGTCACGTCATGACCCTCGTGATTGAGGCGAATGAGTGAGGGGAGAAGACGGTCTCGGCACTTAAAATATAAGTACAGTCGAGCGCAGATTGAGGGGCTCGTGGCTAACTAATAACAGCTGCACGGGTCGATCAATCAGGTTAAGCTACGGTTACCGCGGTTGGTCTGTGGATGGGTGACCATCTTTACATACCAAGACCCCTCCGTGCCTCGGAAAGTCCGTGGAGCCGTTGGTCCCGGCTGTCATTTGTAGATCTTTGACAGTCGTTACGGGTAGTTTAGAAGCCCAAAAGTCTGACAACCAGTCTTACCAAGGGGTATCGTGTTACCTAGTAACTAGGTTGTGGAGGTCAGATAGGCAGTCTCCATGTAAAATACTGGTATTCAGCTGCATTCGGTTAGACTGGAAGCCGACCCCAGCATAGTTGGGAAAAGGCTAGGTAGATGATGATGAGTCGAGCGCTGGGGGCCTACCACCAGCTCATAAAGCAGTATTATTTTGATATTACTTCAGTGTGGGAAAAAGATGAAGCTCTACAGGACGTATAGCTCCGTCTCTTTCTTCCACTGAAGTAATATTAAAATAATACTGCTTTTGAGCTGGTGGTAGGCCCCCTGGTTGGTGGTAACACTTGACCTTGAGTTAGCTACATTCGTCTACTTTTACTATAACTAAATCTAAACTAATAATAATTATAAAGAGAAAATATTTTATTTTTTTAATGTTTATTTTTATGGTTTCACGCTAAAACAGCTGAACGGATTTGGATGAAATTTGGCATATCGGTAGCCCATGACCTGGGTTAGGACATAGAATACTTTTCATCCCGATATTCCCACGGGGTCGAGACTTATACGGGCGAAAACGCGGGGCTCAGCTTGTTTGTAAATATGTGAGCACTATCACATAATTATTTTTTCTGTCATTGCATAATTTTTAATTATTTATTACTTAATGTGATGTAGTAATTTTATTCTATGTGCATCGTCTTCAATTATATAATTTAATGTATACAAAATATTGAAAAAAAATTAAAAGAGTAACGGTGGAGTTTCTTGCCCATTCTTCTCCATTCGATACTACCTTTTGGAAGATTTATTTTTGTTTCAAAATTAAATACTGTGCGTTAGTCATTAGACTTTTTATAATGGTAGCGTGCAGGCTATCTTGTGTTTGTTATACCTATACAATCAATATCAACAGCAAGATTTGCATGACCACAACAGAAAAGGGTTTTGTCGACAGAAGAATGGACAAAATGACGGATAAAGAATCACAATCTGTGATTTTGTCTATTCTTCCGTCGACAAAACCCGTCTCTATGGTTGTCATGCTATGCAGGCTGTAATCAAAGCAAATAAAGCAATAGATAGTTAAGTTTTAAAAATATCAATATCGGCATGGTAATGAAATTTTAAATAAATAAATAAATTTCCAAAAAAAACTCCCCCTTTATATTTATTTTATTTCCCCACAAAGGGGGAGTTAGTTGGAAATTTCTTAAAAAAACTATTAATCTATGTAGCTACATACATAGATTAATTGTTTATGGTATAAAAATTCGTACATTAGAAAACGTTTTAGGCTTTACGGTCTGTGATTTCCAATTCTAAAATGCTGCTCTATTTTCAAATCATAGAACTGAGTTTAATTGTGTAAACTGGATATTTTTTGTAGCACGTGCAATGCACGACATACGATGTAATTTCTGACGTCATATTTTTCTACCCATCCGTATTTACATCACACATCGAATTATGACGTCACGACTCAGTGAGTCAGCAACAACTAGCAACTCTCTCGCTACACAATTCGATTAGCGCAGAACTCACAGATCTGTTAGTTAGATCTCTTGGAGAAGTCCTCAAGTCTGTGGTATCAAAACCAGTAAAAGCCGGCCTTTAATTCTGTTGGAACTTTGTACTATATTAAGCTAAAGTCAAATTCAAATAATTTGTTTCAAATAAGCAAATAAAAGCCACGTTTGAACGTCAAAATTTACAGAAAAATGGTACAATGCAGAAGTCTAAAATAAATCACAAAATCAATTTCAACTAATACTAATACTTCCTGTGGTGATTGTGGTGATTCCCCAGTGAGTTGGGGTGATTGAGGTGATTGCGTTGATTCCCCAGTGAGTCGGGGTGATGAGGCTGAGGGTGATGACCAGGAATGCGCGTTCGCTGCATGCTGGTGGTCAGGATACCCGTTGAAGCCGTGGGTGCTGGCTGGCTGTGTGACTCGCCTCACGAAAGCTTGCGGGAGTGACGATGATGATGACGTCACGCCGAAGTAATTGCACGAAGGATGAGTAGACGTTCATACTCGGGGTCACCAATTTAGTGGTGTGAGGAACAGGGTGTAAAGTTCACTCATCCACCATAGAAAAGGGAGGCTCTTCCGACCAGACGGGTGTTGTGTCTGGCGGGCAACTGCCCATTGGTTTGTATATATGTCGATCGCTCGGTAAACTCTAACTGCGCGATGCAGGATTTGTGTGACATCATGTCTATGATGCGTAGTTCGTATGTGGCGGTGTAACCGCTACACTATAATCCCAACTTATCCTAACTAATATTACATAAGCGAAAGTGAGTTTGTTTATGTGTTTGTTTGTTACGCTTTCACAATAAAACGGCTGAACGGATTTAGATGTAATTTGGCACATGGGTAGACCATGAGCAGGGTTAGGATATTGAATAGTAGTTCGTTCCCGTGAGATAATTTCCGACATCCACGCGGACGATGCTGTGGGCAAAAACTAGTTTCCTACAAATCCTCTGTAATCCTAAATCAGATACCTAGGTTAGAATTACATACATACATAACATTGCCATCAACCGGGCACAAATCCAGACTCCGGGCTGCTACTGAGAAATTCCAGATAGAAAAACCCAATAACACTTTGCCCGACCCGGGAATCGAACCCAGGACCTCATGCTCAGCAGTAGCGCTTATGACCACTAGACCAACGAGGCAGTAGAATTACATGTTGTGGCAAATGTCTGAGTAGCACTCACGGGGCCTATCACAAGCTCATAAAGCAGTATTATTTTAATATTACTTCGGTGTGGGAAAGAGATGAAGCTCCACAGTACGTATAGCTCCATCTCTTTCTCCCGCTGAAGTACTACTACTTGGAACTGGAGAAGGGTGTGATTACCTTTTGATTTGATATTCAGCTTAGCTTTGAGTGAAAGACATTCTGAGAAATGCTGCTTCTTGCACCTTTGAGTCTAGAAATACTTTGAATATTATAAACTAGCTGCGCCCCGCGGTTTTACCCGCATAATTCTCGATTCCCTGATAATATCGGGATAAAAAGAATCCTATGTCCTAACCTAAATAATGGTCTACCAATATGCCAAATTGCATCTAAATCCGTTCAGCCGTTTTAGCGTGAAAGCGTAACAAACAAATTCAATTTCGCATTTGTTATATTATACTAGCTGACCCGGCAAACGTTATTTTGCCATATAAATATTTGGAGTGGACCACCTTTATCACTTAGGAGTATGAAAAATAGATTACAACCGAATCTTAGACCTACCGAGTATACATATAAAATTTTATAAAAATCGATCAAGCCGTTTCGGAGGAGACAAGAGAATTTTATATATGTCGGAGACGGGTATGTGACTCTTTCGTTATTATCAGCGATATTTTAACAACCGTTTACAGTTCAGATCACATTATAATTTACTATCAAATTAATCACACTAGTTAAATTATACACACATTGGGTGCGACGGCGTTTATTAAAATCACAAATTACAATTAACACAATAACTGAGCACCACGAATCGAGAACAGTTCCGCGACGTCTTAACTCCGATGCGATTCGAGGCTGAATCCCTCCTCGCCGTGGCCTTAAAACATCACGACTCTGTAGAAGCGCGCTTTTTGGTGTGGGTAGATCACTTGATGTCGCCAGTAGCGCGATTCGTTTCGTGTCCGTACTAATGACCGGATCCGACATATATATAGATAGTTAATATTAGCTCTTATCTCAAATTGGATATCGACCTACATGAGGAATCGCTTTTCAAATTTTGCTGTTTGGGGTGCTTTTACTTTGAGCAGAACAACGGCAACCAGTAATAGCCACGATGACCCACTAGCAACCAAGAATACTGGCCACTAAGACAAGCCTTATTTACGAAAAAGATTTTTTGTTTGAACCGCCTGTTACTATCCTAAAATAAACAAAGCTACGAATCGGACATCCATTTAGCCGAGTGATGGGAAATTGGCGTTTCCGAATCGCACCGTCTGAGATCAAATGGAACATTTTATCCTCGACACGTGATACCTTAGGCCAGTGGAGCGGAGGAGAGCAATCGACCGGTTGATTCGTGATAGCAGTTCCATTTGGTAAAGTTTCCCTATTATGGCTCATATTGGAGAATGTTTTGGTGGTAAGTACAATAGCAAATACGGTGAAAGGAAAAAAAATTGAGGCAGGATTTAATGACCTGAAATTAACGAAGTGAGCGTGTTGATTTAACTTGCGGTAGATTTTTTATTTTATTTATTAACTTGAATTAAAACGTTTAGAAACCCATAACAATAAATTATTTTTCTTGGTCGCGTACTTCATTACTGAAGGTCGTGTCCCTGAAAGGCCTTAGTGGCTTTGTGTATGATGTTTTTCCACTTCGTTCGGTAGGTACTCCGCTTCTCTCATGGCGGTCGCAACAGAGTCCAGTGCGGGCGGTTACTTGGTCTGACCTGCGGTTAGGTGACTGGCCGCGAGGTCTTTTCCCATCCATCTTACTCATCACCACTAGCTTTTCAAAATTATCTAGTTCCCGTCGGGCAATGTGACCAAAGTAACCGATAATCCTTTGATAACAGATCGTGGATAGTCTATCTCTTATGCATAGTTGTTCGAGAATAGATTTGTTCGTTCTCTTGGCGGTCCATGGTATACGGAGCATTCTTCGCCAACACCACATCTCAAAAGCTTCTATCTTTTTCCGTTCTATTACCCGAATCGTCTACGACTCTAATAATCAAACAATAATAAATAAAAAATATTTCACTTATGAAACGTCAGAAGCTAGGTGCACGGTTCCAATTGGTCGCTTCCTATGGAGAAGAGCCAGCAAGAAACTCCACGGTTACTCTTTTAAAAATAATAAAGACATATATATAACTAATAGGTAATTTAAAAAAAACGCTTTATTAATAAAAACGCCGAAATTAACAGGTTTCTTGCATGGGGACCAGACATACGGACAGCGGAGCCTTATTAATAGGGTCCCTTTGGCACCCTATGGACACGGTACCCTAAAAATACCTGTAATTAATTAATTTTTAGAAAACCATGTCATCTATGAAATCAGGGTTTCGGCAATACCTACTTAATGATTTTACTTAACTAAGAGACCTTAACGATAAATGTTTTTAATAATTAAAATGAAATCGTAAAAAATGTACTTAAAACAAAACGGCTCAACAAAAGAAAATCAATATTTTTGTTGAACAAATTCCAATTAGTGCTGAGTAAAAATGCTTGAGTCCTTCTCAAATACTTTTATTTTTATTGTTCCGTGCCAAAATTGGCATAAAAAAACTTATTGTATTACCGAAATACCTGTTTTCGATTCAATCAATAAAATTATATTTTCTCATTCGAATTGAGGTAGAAAGATAATTACACTACAAAGTGGTTCACGCCGAATACGTGGTAACGCAATTAAATTTCAATTTCGCGGCATCAAATAAATCAGTAACGAAATGGGAATCGACGTCGAACTGACACGAAGCAATCATCTTTTTTGTGTGGAATATTTGTTCTGCAAAATCAGCCGAAAGATAATCCATTTTATTTGTCTGTGTTTTGTTTTTTGTAACTCGACAGTATTGAACTTCGAGGTATTGAGGTCTTCAGTCATAACTTTATTTATTTATTTAATACTTTAAGCACATACATGTACAGAGGCGGACTTAATGCCATAGGCATTTTCTACCAGTCAACCTTTGGGTGATGCAGAGACAAACAGTGGTAGGTGCAATATCGAAAATTGTGGAATATATATTTATTTAAATATAAGGATATATATATATATAAATATTAAAACAAAATTTGTTTATTTGTTTGGCTTTCAGCAAATATCCTTGTCCACACTTGTATCGTTTTTTTGTTTCATTTTCGTTTGGTTATATGCCGCCCATGGGCCTTTTTCTTTTTTGTCCTTTATTAAAAAGAAACAGGCTCTTAATAATTAATTACAATCTAGCCTATAAGACTAATAAGCAATTTTAATGCAACTAAAATTTTTACGTAATAATTATTTAAAAAAACGTGTGGCACTCGGGGACTGCCGCGGTAAAGCTATTGCATAGCATTTGTAACCTCCATACTTCCTATTTGTCAACGCTACACTTGGGATGATGACGTGATGAAATAAAACAAAAATTACGTTCCCATGACAACATCACGTCAACATCACGTTGTCATGGGAACCGTCATTACATGGTAACGTAACGAAAATAAAACCTAACACCCCCAGTGTTAGGTTTTATTTTCGTTACGTTACGGAATTTCTTGATTCGGTCGCCGCGCTCAAAGCCCGCGATAAAAGCTATGCAATAGCTTAAAATTTGAATAGTGTTGATTATAGATACTTTACACAAGTCTTAAAGTCTGTTAATGGCTGTAAATGTCTGGTGGCAGGGACATCTACGCGAAAACTGTTACCATTTTTTTTTTTTTGGGTCTGAAATTATCAAATAACTTCTCCCGCTCTGGGCGGAGCGGGAGGGCGTGTAGGTAGTGCGGAGCGGAGTTACGGACTGTACGGAGCTAGACCGAGTTCACGCGACGAGTAATTTGAGCAGACTGCAATACCCCGCTACCGGTTTTTTTCCGCTTCCCCGCTTCGCTTCCCCGCTCCGCTTCCCCGCTCCGCTTCCCGGTTTTGTATGAATTTTTAAACTAATCGCAAATCACTCCGTCGTCCACTGAAGCAGAGCGGGGATTTTATGCAATTCTAGTAGTTAATATTGGCACAGTTCCGCTCCGCTCCAGTGGACAGTCACCCTTAAAAAGTGACCTTAAATTATTTCAAAATGATAGGCATTTGTGTACTCTCAATACGAAACTTAAAAACGCCCTCACGGATCGGACAGGTTTTTTTTTACATGTTGTATTAACATACTAACATTATAATAAAGAAATCTCGATTTTTGTCAAGTCGTAAAAAACCGTGCATGCGGGTCACTAGTAAACGATGGAGCTTAAATTCCAACGATTATTTTTAAGTAACAAAAACACCAACTTCACCCAAAAATAGCCCACGAAAACATCTAACAAAGTTCAAACAAGACTTGATCTAAATTAGAATTTACTTTAGCGGCCATCGCACCTCCAGCAAATTATCTTTTGTGAATTATTCCGACGATAATTAAGTAACGACGTTATTGCTTTTACCTTTTGATGAAGCTGCATGAAAACGAGCCTAAATGAGGTTTATTTTCGGAAAAGGTGTATTATGTCAGGAAAGGCAATTTTTAGGGTGCTGTTATGGAGAGGTAAGAGGCGGTGTTTGTCTGAGTGAAAGGAAGATGGCGGAATTAAACGAATAAAAAACATTAAAACAGCTTGAGCGTTAAAATCGAAATCTCTAGTTTTACTCAATATTCTCATAAAATATTTGGATCATGTAAAAACACTATCCACAAAGCTTTTTGCGGGTCTGTTTTACATCAGCAGTTATTTCAGACTTCCACAACTCAAATTAAAACTTTACATTTAAATATACTGAAGCAGAGAACAATTTCCAACAAATTTTCAGCTTTCCAATTAACTCTTAAGCTAATTAATTTCTCAGTAGCAGCCCGGAGTCTGGATTTGTGTTGATGGCAATAGGCTCGCCCCCTATTACATGGGACTTAAACATAACTGGCGAAATGTGGGTGTACCTGCTACAGGTACACCTCTGCCCAACCCTTCGGGGAAACAAGGCGTGATGTTAATGTGTCTTAAGCTACGCGCTTAAGCGGGAAAGTAGTAGGTAAACTGTTTTTATACAAAATCCTGATTGTTCTACGCAGAAGATAGTACAGAAGGCCATCTCCATACAAGAAGCGCGCATGCTTACTCACCCCGTGGCCACCAGCTCCACGTCCACGGAATTTAGTTTGACCCTGTATATTTTTTATAATTCTAATTAAAATAATATCTAATCTAAATATATAAAAGCGAAAGGTCACTCACTCACTCACTCACTCACTCACTCATTCATCACGAATATCGAAAACCGCTTGACGTATTAAGATTAAATTTGGCAGGGAGGTATTTTATAGTTAGTAGACGTCCGCTAAGAACGGATTTTTGGAAATTCGACCTTTAAGGGGGTGAAAAATCTTATTCCTTGACTTGGCACGAAAGCAACTTTTCTATGTAAATTATAAAGTTTGCCATTTTTAGGTTTTCTAAACTACCTCTAAAGGAGAATTGGGGGTGTCAAAGTTTGTATGGAAGATTTTAAAGAGAAAACTAAAAATTAATAAAACTTATATCAGGATTTTTTTTTAATCTATCCCTAACGGGGTAAAACGGGGTATTCATTTGAAAGTGGAAAATTTTACTTACTAGATGTTTTAAGGCCACAGCGAGGAGGGATTCAGTCTCTGATCGCATCGGAGTTAAGGCGCCGCGGAACTGTACTCGATTCGTTGTGCTTAGTTATTGTGTTAATTGTAATTTGTGATTATTGTGTTAATTGTAATTTGTGATTATTGTGTTAATTGTAATTTGTGACTATTGTGTTAATTGTAATTTGTGATTATTGTGTTAATTGTAATTTGTGATTATTGTGTTAATTTGTGATTTTAATACACGCCGTGTATCGCACCCAGTGGGTGTATTGCTAGTGTGATTAATTTGATTGTAAATTATAATGTGATCTGAACTGCAAACGGTTATTCTATTGCGCGTTAACCAACACTACCCACAATAGGTAAAATATTGCAGATAATAACGAAAGAGTCACATACCTATCTCCGACGTAATATTTATAACAAAAAACAAAATTGTGTTTTTCTATCAGAAATTTCTCAGTAGCAGCCCGGAGTCTGGATTTGTGCCCGGTTAATAGCAATAGGCTCCCCCTACTACATAGGACTTAAACATAACTGGCGAAATGTGGGTGTACCTGCTACAGGTACACCTCTGCCCAACCCTTCGGGGAAACAAGGCTTGATGTCATGTAATGTTATTTCTTCTAATTTCATAACTCACATCTGCTGTGCGTGAAGCGTCTCTAAGATGCTATAAAGATCTTTTGACGGTTGAATGACGTTGGCTTAGGAGCTGCTGGTAAACATTTCTGAAATCGTTTTGAGAATGTGTTCAATCTGCCTAGCCTTTTCCCACCTATATTAGAGTCGGCTTAATCAATGGTTTCTAAAATCATAATGGCGGTGCTAGTTCTGATTGTGGCTACGTGCAAAAAGATCCTTGCAAAGAAAGAAAGAATAATAAATTATTTGGGACACGCACAGGAAATACAATCAGTAAAAACAAAGGAACATTTAAAACTAACAAAATTAAAATTGTCGAAGAGGTGTCGGTAACGGTGTTGCGAATTCAATTGTTTTTTCCCATCTTAAAAATGTCCAACGCGCTTAAAGAAGTTTTCACTTAAAAAAAAATACACAAAAAAGGACCCGTACGAGGATAAAAAGAAGTAGTTCACTTAGAGCACCCGTCCGAATAGCACCTGTGACTCAGCAGCCTACTGCTGGGATGTATTTGTTTTACAGGCGTTATTTAAATGAAAGGCATCGAATACAATAGACGTGGATATATTTAAGGTATCGATAAAAATCACTAGAATGTTTATTAATTACACATACTTACGTACATACGAAATTTGTTTTATCGATATATTTAATTTAATAACGTCCTGTAAAACAAATACGTCCCAGCAGTAGGCTGCCGAGTCGCAGGTGCTATTCGGACGGGTGCTCTAAGTGGACTACTTCGCTAAAAAGACGTAATGCTGCGATATTTCAAAAATAAATACCGCAGCGCTGATATTCTGATAGCGCTGTGATGCCACGGACATACCTACGGACATCTATTATTATAGATCCCACTAGGGGAATAATAGAAAAATAAGGAACTTGTACAGTGAAAATTATACGCAGTATGTTTGCGTGCGTGTTCGCACGCGTATAGAGCCGACCTTCTATATTATTCTGTAGTTTATCTAAAGCCCCCAGTACACGTTGGAGGAGCCCATCGCTTAGCCAACACAAAATACACGCAAATCAAACGGCAAATCACGCAAAAAGGCTCGCCAAATGTACACTAGGGGCTTTAAGACTTGCCTACATTTCCTGAAAATCGCAAACCTTTTTCATCTGCTTTACCTTGTAACTGGATAGTACTATCTTAATTAATATTTACCTCATCCGCCTCGACAAAGTCTTCGATAATTAACTATATTGACCTTGAGTTATAGTTAACTAGCTTTTGCCCGCGGCTGCCACCGCGTGGAGGTTGGAAATTATTCCACGGGAACCGGGATAAAAAGTATCCTATTCTCTAACCCGATTGCGTAAAGCCAGACTGTATATAACCATAGACATCCATAGTCTGTACTGGACCGCTTTGTGCTCGTTACACTTAAGAGCAAAATGTATTTCAACACAGACATTGTCTCTTGTCATTTTCTTAATGTCGCAGCATATGCTGAGATGTGAGCCTTTTGGCCTCGTACAGGACTTCCTGCTTTTATTTTAATTGTTTTTATTTTTTAATGTTTTTATTTTTATTAATGTTTTAATGAGTGTATTTTAGTTTAATTTGTGGTTTCCTGTGCGAGTCTCAATAAATACTTTTTCTTTCTTTCTTTCTGTATGTACTATGCTCTTCATTCATTAAAGCAAACTACCTACAAGCACAGAGCAACTCGTGTCTGTGGTAATATACAGTCAGGCATTACGCGACCCGGTCATCATCTATCCGTGTGATACAAATCCGTTCAGCTGTTAAGCCATGAAAAGGTAACAGATAGACAGGCTTACCTTTCATTTATAACATTTATCAAATAGTATGGATGGATGGAAGCACAGAACCGGTCGAAGTGGCGCTGCTTGGGAGAGGCCTCTGTCCAGCAGTGGACGTCTTTCGGCTGAAATTATGGTGATGATGATAGATACAATGGCCAAGATTAGTAACATAATATTTAAATATAACATAACATCACGCCTCTAATCCCAGAAGGGTAATGCAAAGGTGTACCTATATTACACCCACATTTCGTCAATTATGTTTAAGTCCCATGTAATAGGGGGCGAGCCTATTGCCATCAACCGGGCGAAAATCCAAACTCCGGGCTGCTACTGAGAAATTCGTGGAAAAACACAATAACACTACGCAACCCTGGCAGGCATTGGCCCTGGCGGACCCCGTCAATTCTGCTGACATCTCTTTGAGGCTCACGTGGAACACAACGCGCCGTCGACTCGGGTTTGGTCCTTATCGGACTGCGAGCTACCCATTGCTCACCGTCCGCAAGCCCACGCCTACTGTGGCCGGAAATCTGCCTGTGATTCCCGACGACCAGGGCGTCTCCTCCTGCGGCGGTTAGGGGCGTGAGGGCGCGAAATTTGCCTCTCCCTCACGCGTTCCGCCTCCTCCTTTGCGAGCATTACTGCTTCGCAGAAGGAGGTGACGGCTTCCCATTTCCTCTCGCTCCGTACCATGGCCCGAACCAGTGCCGGACGCGAGAGCTTACCGCCGCCGATCGCCTCCACGAGGACACGGCGATGCTCCGCCCAAGCCGGGCAGACCTCCACCGTATGCTCCACCGTATCCTCCGGGCGATCCACACAATGGGTCGCCATTGTGTGGACCGCGTTTCCTCCCGCTTCATCCTGAACAGGAACCTCCTGAAACAGCCGTGTCCGGTGAGGACCTGCGTCAGGCGGCAGATGAGGACGCCGTGGCGCCTCTCTAGCCACTCCAATTTTGGCGTGCCGAGCGCTGGGTTGCGACAATCGCACTCTCCATGCCGCCATGAGATCGCACCGGAGCTCTGTCCGCTGTGCCGCGATTTCTTGCGGCATCGGAGTTAAGCCCCGGCGTTTCGCCTCCTCGTGCCACTCCCAAATGTGCGCAAAGAATAACACTATGCCTGACTTGGGAATCGAACCCAGGACATCACGCTCATCAATAGCGCTTGCGACAACTAGATCAACAAGGTACTCAATCTTAGTTCATTATCATGGTTTATAATCTATACTTCTTTAACTAGTAATAATATGACAGCGCGTCTAAAGGTTTTACGACGCTAAACTTACGGAGTTGATTTTAGAACGATTATGACAGCTGTCAACTTGACGTAACCCCGAGTACTGAGAAGGCGGCCGAATGTCAAAAAAAATCAAGATCGAAAGGAGGGTTTGAACCCAGCATTGATTAATGGCGACTGAGATATTGGTAATCAGTGTGACTACCCTTGCAGGGCAATGAGTTGATTGATGTGCGCTCGCGCTCACGTACTGGGGGGAATGTCGTTTACATTATTGTTAATTCCCTCATGTGATCAGAGATTTGTGATTATTCAGAATATTATTGACTTTCATTTACTTACATCTCCTGATCTCCTCGCCCGCATACCCACGCATAAGAGACAATAAGACCTCTTCTGATAAAGACCACGTAATGACTTTAAAAATTATAAAGAGGAAAGATTTTTTTGTTTGTTTGTTTATACCGAATAAGCTCCAAAACTACTGGACCGATTTTAACAATTTTTTTCACCGATAGGAAGTAACGAAGGCTATAATATATGTCGGATCCGGTCATTATTACGGACACGAAACGAATCGCAAGCTCGCCGCTAGCGACAGGACGTGATCTACCCACACCCAAAGGCGCGCTTCTACAGTGTCGTGATGTTTTTAGGCCACGGCGAGGAGGGATTCAGCCTCGGATGGCATCGGAGTTAAGACGTCGCGGAACTGTTCTCGATTCGTGCTGCTCAGTTAGTGTTTTAATTGTGATTTTAATAAACGCCGTCGCACCCAGTGTGTGTATAATTTAGCTAGTGTGATTAATTTGATAGTAAATTATAATGTGATCTGAACTGCAAACTGTTTTTCTATTGCGCATTAACCAACACTACCCACACTATGCCCACAGTAGTTAAATATGCCTGAAAATAACGAGAGTCACATACCCGTCTCCGACATATACAAGGTGCAGTTTTGGATCTGCAAAACATTTTAGGAGGTAATTATGTTAGTGATTCTCGACCCGAATCAACAATAAAATGGGCAGGTATTTTTTTTACATTTTATTCTTATTTACGGAAATCGGTAAGTGTGAACTCCCGTTTTTAAAACGAGGCCAATCTGTACGTGTCCTTAAACTGCGCTTTCACACACACAGTGACATGACGCGCGATACATCGCAATGGGTGATTCTGTTTATTTGTAGAGGGTTATTAAGAGAGTTATTCTGAAAAACAATAAAATTTAAAAATCGAAAATAAAAAGTATTATTGATTATTGACTTGGTATCGTATTGTTATATGATTATTTACGAGTGTCATAACACCCTCCTGAAATGTTTTGCAGGTTCAAAACTGCACCTTGTATATATTTTTTTAATTGAGATCCTTAAGAAAATTGCAATAATGTAACCCAAAGTAGCAAAATGTAGCCTATAAAATGTATTACTTAGCCGCAATCCCCCAAACAGAACTAATACCTATTGCAACAATACATTTGTAACCCAATCCAATATCATCATCATCAGCCTATAATGTTCCCACTGCTGGGACACAGGCTTCCTCTCTGTGAGAGGGAGTGGGCCGTAATCTACCACGCGGGCCTAGTGCGGGTCGGTAGATGTCACATGTCTTCGAATTTTCAGATCTAGGACATGCCGGTTTCCTCACGATGTTTTCCTTCACCGTTTTGAGAGCAGTGGTGATGAAATAATTTATACAAAGTAAAGCGCCTGTCTGGGTTCGAACCTACGACTTACAACCCGAAGTCGCGGCCGTTACCACTGGGCCACCAGTGCTCTTCACCCAATCCAATATATTTATAATTAAATAAATATATTGGATTGGGTAGCTT
Organism: Agrochola litura; assembly: GCA_949152395.1. Classification (NCBI taxonomy): domain Eukaryota; kingdom Metazoa; phylum Arthropoda; class Insecta; order Lepidoptera; family Noctuidae; genus Agrochola; species Agrochola litura. The sequence continues at coordinate 19,177,037 of OX424508.1, read as the reverse complement.
GATGTTTAAAAGTTTGGTTAGTAAAACTCATTTTGGTAATAATTTAATGCTTGAATTTAATTATCATAATTATTCAATTATGTGAATGTTATCAATGCGGTTAATTTAGTTGTGTTGGGACATGTTAAATTGAGCTTTTCATAAGTAATTAGGTTTTAGGTCTATAACAGTGTTATAGATTAGGATCAGCTTTGTGTGTCCTAGCAGGCTTATATATAATATTGTTAATTTCTTCTATACTAATATTATAAAGAGGAAAGATTTGTATTTTTGTATGTAACGAATAAACTTAAAAACTACTGGATTGATTTGAAAAATTCTTTCAGCAGTGGATAGCTACATTATCAGCGAGTAACATAGGCTATATTTTATCCCCGTACTCCCACGGGAACGGGAACTATGTGGGTGAAACCGCGCGACGTAATTTCATAATATTAATATTGTTCAATGTATAGTTACTGTAAATTAAATATGTAAACCGATTTATTTATTTTTATTATTTATTAAAACTTAATGCACAAGTAAAAAAATACTGTACAAAGGCGGACTTAATGCCTAAGGCATTTTCTACCAGTCAACCTTAGGGTGATGCAGATACAAAACATGGCAGGCATGATAGACATGGCATGGCATGGTCGATTTATATTTTGTTTAGATTTAAATTGATTTAATTCAAACAATAATGTAAACAAGATTCGGTTAGGTCTACGAAGTAGCTACGGCGTAGCTTATTGCTACGAAGTCGTAGCAGTTTGACAGGCCGCTACGCGCCTACTACACACCCTTTGCATTAATGCAAAATCATATGATTTTTCTAGTTGGTAGTACCTATCGAAAAAAAATATTTCCATAATAATGTATTTCGGTTATACTTGTCAAATATATTCCACTGCGTAACCAAAAGGAACCCAATAATTAATTACGGCGTTACCTCTTTCAGGCTTTTAAATGGGCATTTTAACAAATACTTCTCTTTGAATTGTTCAACAAGTGGATTATTTCAACAGTGCGCAACTATTTACTCTGAAATGAACAACATATTTTCGCAAAATAATAAATTATCTCACAATTCACCAATTTAATATTGTTCTTTGAACCGTATTATTCAAGTTAATGGGTTGTCTATTTTTCTTTTATCATTCGTTCATTGTCAGTCACTCACTCGTTCCATTCATTAATTCGGTCTATATGTAATTTTTGGGTATACTTGCACATGGATGGATCTTGACAGTGGCTTATTGAATTTAGTAATCGAAATAATAGTTTTCTGCAATATTTGTAATTTGTAAATAATCGCGTTTATTTTTGTATTTGAACTTTAAAGTCCTGTTGAGTATCAAGCTCTAGGTGTGCTGCAGGTGGTCTTGACTTCGTAATAAAACTACTTGATTTTGATATTTGATAAGTACTGTATTTCTTAGGCTGATTACAATTTATTGAGACGACTGATATGTGTGCGCACGCTCAAGGTGTCAGCGAGCGAGTGATAGCAGTGTGGTGTGTGATCCGATGTGACGTCAGGAGCAAGTCCCCTTTAGCAATGGGTAGCTCGCCGTCCGATAAGAACCAGGCCCGGGTCGACGGCGCGTTGTGTTCCACGCGCGAATCAAAGAGATGTCAGCAGAATTGACGGGGTCTGCTAGGGCCGATACCTGCCGGAGGTGCGAAGAAAACCGATAGGGAAATCGTGGCCCCCGGCAATAGGGCAACCGAAGGAATACGGGTGGGTTTTAGTCAGTAAGAGTCTGACATGCCCTCCCGCTCCGCCCAGGGTGGGAGAAGTTATTTGACAATTTCCCACCGAAAAAAAATTAAAAAAAGGAGCAAGTCCCTTTATGGCTAATTTTCCAGTCATTTCTTTAGTTAAAAATTGCATTTATATTTCAAAGGAATGTTCTATATTTCAAATATGATAAACCACTAGCTTTTGCCCGCGATTTCTTTTGCGTGAAATTTCTTGTTCCCCCGACCCGCCGCGTCGCATCGCATCGCCCGCACGCGCTCGTATCGCTCTTTCAGACTTTTTTATTTTTGCTCTCCTCATTTGGGTCGTAACGCTAATGATAAATCGCTGTCCCCGGCGAATAAAATCATAATCATAAAAACTAAAAATTAAAACGAAAAATAAAAAACAGTTTTTTGTGAATATCTTATTATATGTCAAATACCAAAAGAAATGTGATTTTTTTCATTCATTTCAATACACCTTAAAATCTCGTAACTTCTCAAATAACCGTAGGAAATGAATGAAAAAAATTGACAGAGTGTAATCGGACCTCTAAATATCGAATATGCAATAAAGTTAAAACTATCGTAATAGCACATTACCATTTTCTTTGCCGGGGACGGCGAAAGAGCTTTCAAAAAAAAAAATTTTCGCGTTCAAACAAAGTAAGTTTTACTTTTACCAGTTTGAATCCGCAACACCAAAAAATCAAGCTAAACAAAATTTAAATTTAATAACCTAGAAACTCGCAACCAACTCAAACTCAATTTAAAACAAACTATAATACGCTGTCAATAACATAAGGACCTAAGTACATAGCTAGTTATAAACACTGACTCGAAACGAGGTTAACAGTTAACTTACCGTTGAAAAGTTTTCTATGGTCCGGGGAAAAGTTTCCAACGTAGGTATTTACCGGTTAGTTTCGCTCTAAGGCCGGTTCACGGCCTCGAGCGATACGACTTGCGTCAAGCGACACGCGCGCGAGTTAATAAAGTGAGATTCAGATTACACAAATGCTTAGTTCTACTACAAGTTTGGAAAAGTCCTCGAATACAGTGAAATCGTTGCTTATATAGTCTACGATAAGAGTGAATCCTCACGGGGATGGAATCTTAGTAGCGATAACAGAATACTTTCGTGATGACTAGTTTACGATTAAGTGTCCTAATCTTCATCTTGTTGAGGTACTCGTATGTCGTCATCTTGTGCTGTGCTGGTAGGGTCGTGATATTTACACGCGCGTCTCCTGTTTCCGTCAGTCAGTCCGCAAGTCACGTCACGGTAACTCGTGGCAGGCTCTAAATAAATTTTTAATATTATGTTTTCATGCCAGTCGCTGTCACAAGACGCGTGTCGCTTGAGCGTGTAGCTCGTCCACGGGGTAAGGGTGACACTCCACCGAGGCGGAGCGGAGCGTTGCGAAGACTAACCTCTGAAGCTCAGCAGAGAAGAGCTGTTAAAAATAAAGGGCTCTATTGGGTATTTCCATAATGCTCCTCTCCGCCTCAATGGAATCTCAGCCTAATGCTGCCTATGCATAAGAGCGGCGTGAGTAAGAAGAGGTAGCTGTTCAGTGTAGCGGATTATATACAGAGTGTGATTCCCCATAGACGAGCAAACTGTTACGATGAATACAGTACATGATTCTAGTACCCCAGCGTAGAAATTTTTGTCGGAAAGTCGTCCACTGCTGGACATAGGCATCTCCCAAAGGTTGAGTATTAAAACAAAAATCAACTGTTTCAAACAAAAACTTTTTAGCAATGGTATCTACCCCATACTAATTCGAATACCACTACCTGCTATATAAATAACAGTGACAGGAACTTATGATCATATCATCCACATAGACTAATTGGGAAAAATACGTATTATTGAAGCTAACTCAAAAACTATCGAAGCAAAGTTAAAAAAATTGATATGGGACCATTTCGAGAACAAACCCTTTCAAACGAAAAAAAGGTTTTTAAAATCGGTTCACAATTGACGGAGAAATCGGTGGCTGAAACAATCTTCACGCACATTACAATAAAAATACTTTTAGTACACATTTACAATTTAGCCAAAAGCCTTGTATTCAAGATTCAAAACTAGTAAAAGTTTAATAATCTATTGCTTGATGTCAGGGCCAGAGATCAAAGACAAATTACAAATTGCTTGAGTAATGGCTGAAGTGTGGATGGCTATATAGACGAAAGAAACTATGGACTAACTATGAAAGGTGATATGATTAGAAAGAGGGTGATTACTGGAGATGACGATTAATAGAGAAATATGGAAGAGGAAGCCATGCTGAGCCGACCACAAATAAATTGGGATAAAAGCAAGCGAATGGTGATGAGTCATGGTCAATGACTAGCGTCCAATGAAGCGAGGTGTAGCGAAACTGTGAATACACCGTGACATTTTAGTTGTCTTAAAAAAGCAGCCAACTTCATGTATCCAATGACTACTAAACATTCATTTTTAAAAATAATACACACCGTGACATTTTAGTCGTCTTACAAATGGCCACTCAATTTACCCGACATGAAATACCTCTAGGAGCAATTAAAAAATTGTTACAAAATATATATATTTTTTAATGAATGTTTAGTAGTCATTGAATGCAGAGGTTGTCATTAGAGGGGCTTTTGGCTAAGTAATACCAGCCGTACGGGTCGATCGATTAGATTAAGCTACAATTGCCGCGGTTGGTCCGTGGATGGGTGACCATCTTTACATACCAAGACCCCTCCGTGTCTCGGAAAGCACATTAAGCCGTTGGCCCCGACTGTCATTTGTAGATCTTTGACAGTTATTACAGGTAGTTAGAAGCCCAAAAGTCTGACAACCAGTCTTACGAAGGGGTATCGTGTTACCTAGTAAATAGGTTGTGGAGTTCAGATAGGCAGTCGCTCCATATAAAATACTGGTATTCAGCTGCATCCGGTTAGACGGCAGAAGAAGAGTAGTCATTAGATACATGAAGTGGGCTGCTTTTGTAAGACGACTAAAATGTCACGGTGTATATAAAGCTGGTGTAAAAAGATGCAAGAAGATAAAAATCCCTCGTACTTCCTTGTCATTGTGATATTTTTTGTACCGGACCATACCTGGGAACGTTCTGGTTACAGAGATATTGGAGGTTAAAGATTCAACTTTGTTTTAACTTATTTTCACGAAATAAGTTTAAATGTGCATGCTGCATGCACCCAAAAGCACAATGTTTAGCGTGAGTAACATTGCGCACTGCCAAACTGCTAACTGTGTCCAAATACACTAAATTCTTTCTTTCTGCCCTAAACAGCGATTTTTCACACCAAAAATAAAAGTACTTTTACAGCAATAATTTTTGCTCAATGTTGTCTCTTACTTTGGTACATAGAATGTGCAAATAATGCTATGTGATGGCTCTTTTTACACCTTAATTAGTTAAAATACAATAGACGTGGATATATTTAGTAACTTGTTCCGCTTAGCTATTTCTAAAGAGCCATAAAAAACTCCTGAAAGAAATCGACACGTGTTTCACCTCTCAACGAGGCATCCTCAGGATGACGATGGACTTGTTGCGAACTTGAACACGGCGTTTTGCCACACCAAGCGCTGAGTGCAGACTGAGCCTTATCGCCCGTGAAACCCACTTATATAGTGTCACCGTTATCAGTGCGACCGTTATCAGTGCGATAAGGGTCGAACAATTGCAGCAAAGGTGACCTTGGTATACTCGTATTTAATTCGTTCAACAGTGTAATGTTTCCCGTATTATTTTTGACAATTTCTAAACTCTCTAGTACTGACATTCTGAAACCTTCATCTCCTCTGCAAGGTCACGCCTGAATCAATTAATTACCTTAATTAGTTACCTAGTAATTAAGTTACAGCGGTTAATGTTTTCCTGCATTTTTCTTTTTCTCCCTCTCTAATGAACAAGCATTCTAAAAGTTGCAAACAAACCAGTTGGTTCTTTTCCAATATTTTTAGCTTGATACGGTCGCAGCTGGCCAGGTGGAAATAGTAGTTTTCAAGATGTTCTTTTTCCAATTTAGACGACTGCCGTTCCACTTTTAAATTTGCAGATACTTTTGGTTTCTATGTTTGTTGGTAACTGGCATAATATTGTTTTTATTTTTATTTTTTTACTTGCAGGCATCAAGGACAGGATATGTAGTATCGCACTGTTTGCGGGTCAGCATCACAATTTCATTCCAATGTTGGATTATTTAAATCACTTGTTTATGTGTTTGGTTTTGCGTATTAAGTTAGAATAATTATAAATATTAAATGCCTATGATCTAATTATAAAGATAACTAATAGCTTTAATTAAATTGTGTTGTATCAAAAACTTGTGCTTCGTAAACATAACTTCTGGTAGGAAGAAACTTAAGTAAACCATACCTAGTTAACACTGTCTATTATTAAGTTAATAACAACATTACAGATTATTCAACTTGGGCAAATTATTATATAAGTTCAAAAATGCTTGCGTCCTGGTCTAGTGGTCGCAAGCGCTACTGCTGAGCGTGAGGTCCTGCGTTCGATTCCCTGGTCGAGTAAATTGTTATTGGGTTTTTCTATCTGGAATTTCTCAGTAGCAGCCTTGAGTCTAGATTTGTACCCGGTGGCATGGCAATAGACTTGCCCCCTGTAACATGGGACTTAAACATAACTGGCGAAATGTGGGTGTGTACCCAACCCTTTGAGAAAACAAGGCGTGATGTTGTTATGTTAATTTCAAAAATAAATTAAGGTCGATTATTATTCTTGCTATTCAAGATGAATGGGTATTATTTATAGAGGTATTCTGGGCTTTTATTTATAGAGACCCGGTCATAATCCTCCTCTGGTCCAGGGTTAATAATAGTAGCATTAAATAGGGATCACTAATCTGCTTATATTTGGGCTTGTTGTATAAGAATAGTAATAATATTATATAATAATATATTTATACATGAGGCAAGAAGCTTCCTCTCTTGTATACTGCGCCACTCTTGTCATCACCTTCTGATGCAACCAATGTCTACATTTATATAATTTCATTTATGTAAGAATGCTGGTCCATAACACAAGTTAAATCTTTCTGGGGGGGCCTAAAACGGCCACATTAAGTAATTCCTATAAAAGCAATTCATTTTCTGAATTCCCAGCAATTCCTCTATGGTGACACTTATTTTATTTGAATCATATTCAATTCATATCAGAATCATATTTGATGTAAATAGCAGCTTCCTAATTAATTTCTGGTTCATACTTGGGTTTTTCGGGCATCAAATCTCCTAATGCTTGCAGCACTTCCGGGGATAGAGTAGGCTCAGTGTCTAGTTCCCTAACGCCAGTCGACAACCAAACGTATATTTAGAGCTGAAAGCAAAAAACTAAACACACAAATGTAGCTGTTTCCGTTCTATATGTTATCTGTCATTATTTTAGAGTAAGGTATGAGAATCTCAATTTTTCTGGGGTTGGGTAGGGTGGGTTCCCTATATCTTCGAACGAAGCCTTTCGTATAATAATGATCGAACTTCACAACAGGTAAGTTCGTTTGATCACTTATTATACTTGGGCTTCGTTCTCGATATAACATTTACAATGCAGATGTTAAGAGTTTGTTGCATGAAAAAATGTTGACTAATTTTACCGTATAATTTTTTTTTACAGTTTTTATTAATCAAATGCGGTTCTAATTTTTTTTTTCTATAGTTTAAATTTTATTTCATTATAATACAAAACTTTCAAACAGATGAATTGCGTAATATGAATTGAACACAGATAATATTATGAATTGTCAGTTTGTGTGATTCGTAATATTATCATTTATTATGATTCTGCCAGAGCGGCCGTTTTAAGCCCCCAGAGTTCATACAAAGACTGCTAATAACACTAAAGTTTATATAATTGTATTACGCTATTATTGTACACGCGTGATTTAGGTTGTAAGTGTTCGATTGTTCAACCATTTTTGCTCAATAAATCTTTATCTTATCTTAAATCGGCTTGATGCAATTTTGCACACAAAGTCAATCAACGAAAGTAACACATATTGAATGGGTGTTTGTTCTGTAACTTTTCACAAAAGCCCCAACAAAAACCCTTTCAGAAGCTAACCCAAAACAAATTTTAAAAACATAACCCTTTTCTTTGGAGTAAACAGCGCGCTGAAAACTGAATGTATTATTTTTATCTCAAACTTATTTTCTAACCGGAGGCGGCGACAAACGCTACAGTTTCATCAGATAACTAGCGACCTGACCTGTCCCGTCTTCGCTCATATCAGATAATTATATTTTGCATCTACCTTCGTTTACTTTGTCATAAGAAAATAGCTTTTTGTTGCAGTAACTAACGCAAACTTTCATTTCGCATAAAATCTATACCTACTATAGATACATATACCTATTATTATAAGCCTGTGTTGCCCGGCAACGGCCTCCTTCCTTCTTTTTCCGGTCTACTGCGATTGCAGGCTAAACTTTAAGAAGGAGTCCAGCTCATCCCGCAATCTCTTTCTGGGCCTGCCGCGTAGTCGTTTCCTGCTATTTGGGATCCACTGAGTGGTGATTTTTGCGTACTGCTGCTCCGACATGCGGCAGATGTGGCCAGCCCAGTTCCATTTTAGTCCAGCAACTGTGCGGCCAGCGTCCGCTATTTGTGTTTTGGAACGAAATCTTTGTAACTTAGATATACCATAGAACCGGAGTGTGACTGTACCTAAATTACCCTAGGCTGATAAAATTTTCGTTTTTCCTAATTATGCTAACATTAGTGTTTAAGTCGGTTCCCCCTTAGGGGAAGAACAGTGCCCCTCCTTTCCGCACAGTTCTGTAGGGCTCGTCCCAGACTGGTCACCCTTTTTTTTTTTTTTTTTTTTTGGGTGGGAAATTATCAAATAACTTCTCCCGCTCTGGGTGGAGCGGGAGGGCGTGTCAGACTCTTACTGACTAAAACCCACCCGTGTTCCTTCGGTTGTCCTGTTGCCGGGGGCCGCGATGTCCCTATCGGTTTTCTTCGAACCCCCGGCAGGCATTGGCCCTAGCGGGCCCCGTCAATTCTGCTGACATCTCTTTGAGGCGCGCGTGGAACACAACGCGCCGTCGACCCGGGCTTGGTCTTTACCGGACGGCGAGCTACCCATTGCTCACCGTCCGCAAGCCCGCGCCTACGGTGGCCGGAAATCGGCTCGCGATTCCCGCCCCGGGCGTCTCCTCCTGCGGCGGTTAGGGGCGTGAGGGCGCGAAATTTGCCTTTCCCTCACGCGTTCCGCCTCCTCCTTTGCGAGCATTACCGCTTCGCAGAAGGAGGTGACGGCCTGCCATTTCCTCTCGCTCCGTACCATGGCCTGAACCAGGGCCGGACGCGAGAGATCACCGCCGCCGATCGCCTCTACGAGGACACGGCGTTGCTCCGCCCAAGCCGGGCAGACCTCCACCGTATGCTCCACCGTGTCCTCAGGCCGATCCACACAATGGTGACACCCGGGTGTTTCCTCCCGCCTTATCCTAAACAGGAACCTCCCGAAGCAGCCGTGTCCGGTGAGGACCTGCGTCAGGCGGAAGGTGAGGACGCCGTGGCGTCTCTCAAGCCACTCCTCAAAGAGGGGTCTTATTGCCTCAATTGTGGCGTGCCCAGCGCGGGGTTGCGACAATCGCACCCTCCATGACGCCATGAGATCCCGCCGGAGCTCTGTCCGCTGTGCCGCGATTTCTTGCGGCATCGGAGTTAAGCCCCGGCGTTTCGCCTCCTCGCGCCACTCCCAGATGTGCGCGAGGACCTTTGCCTCCAGATCCCATGGCGGTAATCCGGCAAGGAGGCTCGCCGCCTCGCAGGAGACCGTGCGGTATCCTCGGGCCAGCCGGATGGCCATGACCCTCTGGGACGCGTTCAACCGGCGGGCTGGCCGCAGCCTCAATGAACGCGCCCACACCGGTGCCCCGTAAAGGGCCATGGACCGCACGATCCCCGCGTAGAGCCTCCGGCAGGAGGCGTTTGGACCTCCCAGATTGGGCAGGAGCCGCTTCAAGGCAGCCCCGGCCCGGTCCAGTCTGGGAGCCAAACGTCGGAAATGCTCCACGAAGTTCCACCGGCTGTCGAGGACGAGTCCCAGATACTTCATCGTCGACTCGACGCCGATGTGAACCCCTCCCGCCAATACCTGGGAACCCGACGGTGGCGCACTACGAGGACCATGAAAACCCATGGCCTCGGACTTGTGCAGGGCCACCTCGAGTCCCAGCTGCCGGATCCTGTCAACGATTGTCGCAACCCCGCGTGTCGCTAAATCGGCCGCCGCCTGGTACGACCTCCCCTGCGCCAGGACTAGCGTGTCGTCAGCGTAACAAACGACGCTGACGCCGCTAGGGAGGTCGGCGCGCAGCACCCAGTCGTATCCGATGTCCCACAGATGCGGCCCCAGGACCGAACCCTGTGGGACACCGCACGACATCTCTTGCCGGTTCCACTCTCCTCGGTGACCGGGGTAGATGACGGCCCTGTCCGTCAGATAGGCCTCGACCACACGACAGAGGTAGGTCGGCATCTGGTGATACCGGAGTGCCTCCCTGATGCAACTCCAGGGCAGGGTGTTGAAGGCATTGGCGATGTCTAGAGACACCGCCAAGACGACCCCACCCCGGGCCACAGCATCCCCCGTCGTGAGGGCCCGCACGCGCATGATGGCGTCCACCGTAGAGCGCCCCCTGCGGGAGCCGAACTGGCTCTCCGCCAGATCCGGCCCCACTCGCACCAGCTGCCCGACGAGGCGGTCCGCAATGACTCTTTCAAAGAGCTTGCCCACCTCATCGAGCAGCACAATGGGCCGATAAGCGGACGGAGAGTCCGCTGGGCGCCCCGGCTTCTTGATGAGGACCAGTTTCCCCGTCTTCCAACAAAGTGGGAACTGGCCCCTCTCCATGCATGCGCTTAGGAACCCCCTTAGTCGAGGCCCGAGAGCCCCCATGGCCAGGACCCAGGCTTTTCCAGGTATGCCGTCGGGTCCTGGGGCGGTATTCTTCGCACTCATTTTGCGTACCGCCACTCTCATTTCTACCTCAGTCACCTCTGGAGTATCGTCGTCGTCGGTGTGGTCCACATCGGGCACCGCAGTAGGCGGAGCCATGGGCGGAGGGGTATGATCCCCTCTAGAAGGGAACAGAGCGCTCACCACTTCCCCCACAAGCTGGGGCCGGAGACTCTGCGTCAGCGGGGGAGCCCATGGGCGGAGTTTCTCCCGCACCATCTTGTATGGGCGTCCCCACGGGTCTCTGTTCAGAGTCTCCAGCATCTCCTCTCGGGCCAGTGCCCTGGCCTGCAGGATCTCCGCTTGGAGGGCGGTCTTCGCCGCTCTGTACCCCTCGTACAGCTCCGCCTGGATGGCTTCCGTATCCGGAGGGCGGATACGGAGCCTGCGGTGCCTGGCGTACCGGCGTCGCGCAGCTACGCACGCCCTGCGCAGAGCCTCCAGCTCTTGCGACCACCAGTACACCTGGCGCGAAGCACGTCTAGGATGGACCCGGGGCATTGCCATGTCACACACATTGGACATGGCCTCCTGGAACCACTCCGCCTCGTTATTGATGTCGGCAGGCCTGTCCGGTGATGACACCCAGGCCTGCACGATCGATCGAACTTATATACCATAGAACCGGAGTGTGACTGTACCTAAATTACCCTAGGCTGATAAAATTTTCGTTTTTCCTAATTATGCTAACATTAGTGTTTAAGTCGGTTCCCCCTTAGGGGAAGAACAGTGCCACTCCTTTCCGCACAGTTCTGTAGGGCTCGTCCCAGACTGGTCACCCTCCCACCGATATAAGAAAGAAATGAATTCCCTTACCCTAAACTGCCTTGTCCCGGCTTATAAAAAGTTCAGGGACAAGGATTGGATACTAGGTGAAGTTAATATTGGGAATTCACAGTTAGTAAACATAAGTATTATAATATGAAGCTAAGAAGACAAGAGGGTATGCAAAAGTATATAATATAATATTATGTTTAGTATTATAAATATTGGAACACCAGCGTCTCCCCTCTCGCAGTTGAACACCGATAACTGCAATATAACCTTTATAATGTGAAGGGGTAAAGGAATCGTTACGCTTGCGCTTCAAATCACTATTTATAGCTACGTTAATTTGTCTGTTTACAATGTACCCACTTCAGTGAGACCGGGAACCGTTTTACAACGTTTTGTCTCAATTTACGTGTTCTGCTAGACCTAACGCATAGAACCTCTGAGGAACTAATACGATTCTAACGGAACACGTTTCCTAAGCATTCAATAAATGTCTTACTCAATCCTAAGACAGGGTACTGCGAAGTCCATCTGTTATTGAGGAAGGCAAGTATCGGATAGTTCTAATCGCGTACTTGTGTGAAAGACACCCTTACGGCGGCCTAGCCCCTTTTTACTAAGATAATACAAAACTAGCACAAGCGCACCGTAGACTCAGTCTCTAGCAGAATATATTACGATCGAACTTGGTGAACGCCGAAGTGGTGGTTCGTCACTTCTCATTTCGTTAATCTGCCCCATTTAGAGGATACTTTGCGGCATTTAGCGGCTTAGCGTCCCAATAGCGTGTCTCGATAAATAGTGACGATTTAGTAATAGTCCTACAGAACGGACGGGTTTTTTATCGAGATACGGTCCCTAGCGTTCATTGAACGTCTACCAATTCAGTTTGGGGTACTTGGTGAAGCCTAACCCCTCTCCCGGAAATGTACGTCAACAAGTCTCACGCAAAGTATTCTGTGGCGAGACCTTTTTGGATACAGATATCATCACTAACATTTGGTTGTTTTATAATGCAATTGCACATTGGCTTTATAGCCTAGTTCAGCTTTAATTGAGCTGCGAGTATTTATGGTTCTGCCTTCCAAATGTAGTGTGTCAGTTCAAGATCAAGAGTCGTCAAAGGTCAGGAGCATTAGTGCTCAGTGTCAAGTATGGTGGAAGGCTTTCGCCATTTCCCTATAACCAAAAGCAAGTGACTACCCTGCCAAGGGGTGGATTAGGATAGGGACACGTAATACACGGGAATATAGCGTTAATTATAAACCACTATACTAAATAAGAGTTATATCGCCATTCTGGAATAAACGATCATTAATAGTTAATTAAAGTTGACACTTACCAATTCCTTAGAGAGGATTAGGTTACAACTCACACAATACGACACGTACCAGCTTCGCCTCAGACACCTCCTCGATCGCGACTCGTCTCCGACGCACCTCAAACTAACTCTAGCTTAGACTACGTCAGCCGCTACCTAACGTGGTCTTAAATTCCCGATCAACTTAATAAGTAATGACAGCCCACAGACATCACCCCTTGGTATTCACCAAGACAGGCCAAGACTCCTAATTTAACTAGCTTGGACTATTACGTCAGTAGCCTCTCGCGACTCAAAACCAACTGCCATGACTTTATTCCTTGGTCCCCTAAAAATCCTAAAAACACCGCGTTTGGCCCATCTTCCCACACTTTTGCAGAATAGACTTATGGATGTTTTTTGTGCAATTTCTCAATTGTTTTAAAAGGGTCCGTTTGAATTGTCGGAGCCCAACCTAATCGTTAACAGATGTGGCTCTAATAATGTCCGCTGCTTTGGTTCAGGGATTGGCAACCTTTTGAGACGGTATAGCCAAAAGTAACAATTTATATAATTTTATTATAAACATTCAATTATGTTTTAGCACAAATTTGATTAGAGCAGCTATTATTCTAGCTAGCTGCTAGAATAATAATATAATTAATCCAATAATATAATTACAGTTATTAGATAATAGATAGTTACATCAATGGCTTTTTATCCTTTTGAAAGTTTGGTTAAATCTGGCTAATAAGTGGTTGTTTTAAATTTCAAGCATGACTCTAAATTTATATTCGTTAGTCGGTTTCTTTACCTTACTTACACTTTCTCACACGCATTTCGAGAGCCGCGTGTTGGTTATCCCTGCCTTGGTTTCAGTTCTTAGAATTAGTAAAGCTTGCATTCCATAAAATATAAACGTAAAGTGGTTTGAAAGAGGTTCAATATTGTTTCACGATTTTAAAGAAATAGGATATTTTGTAATTAATTAGGGTAACGTGTCGAACTGTCAGCCCATAAAATAGAGATTTAATGTGTTTCTAGGAAGCCCGAGCTGTGTGCCGATTTTAAAATAAATATAATATTTTGTTATTAAAATAGGAGCAAATGACACACAGTCACAGGAGTTACCAACATACTATGTATGTAGCTTGCAGAGTAAGCAAGCTAAAGTGGCAGTGGGCGAGCCATGTTTGTCGAAGGACCGATGGCCGGTGGAGCAGACGACTCCTGGAGTGGAGAGCGGGTATCGGCAAGTGTCGTGTGGGACGCCCCCAGCTAGATGGACCGACGACCTTAAAAAGGTGGCTAGAAGGGTGAAGGACAGGCAGTTGTGGCGCCACCTGGAAGAGGCCTATGTCCAGCAGTGAACTGCATAGGCTTATTTGATTGAGTTAAAAGCATAGAAGTCTCGATTGCAACGGCTGTGCCAAGCAGAAGTGGGTCGCTAGTACTTTTTTTAATCCAAAACAGTTTACAACAAAGTGATTTTGCAACTTTTAAATTGGTAACAACAAATTCAATAACTCTTCTATTGACTTAATTACACAAGCTTCACTAATAAATAGACCAAAACACTTCAATGTTAATCTTCGGTCCGAAAATAAACTTAATTACATGGTTTATTTTAAGGATCACCCTCGGCATCCCAGCTATTGTTACTGAAGTAGATTGTGCCCACGAACTTTCTAATGAGATGTAAGCACGGGGTGTTTATAAATTTTAATTGAATTTAGAGTTTTGTCAAAGCAATAAAAGTCATAAGATAACTTGTGTGACATTCTCAATTTGTTTTATTTGAATTCAAATTCAAAATATTTTATTTCACATAAACCTATAGTCCGTGCAATCCACGAAGACGCGCCCCACTCCGCGATTACTGTACTGTAAACTGAACTCTAGTACGGCGCGAAGCGGAGTGGGGCGCGTCTTCGTGGATTGCCCCCCCCCCAAAAAAGATTTTTTGATTATTAAATCATAAAGATAATATTTACAAATTATTTTTACATTTAGTGGGAGAACACAGTAAATAAAAGAAAAAAAATATACAATATTAAAAGTTATTATTGAAGAGTGTACCAGTGAAGTGTGGTGATTGGCGATGCGTGGTGTGGTGTGCTATGGCATAGTGTAGTGTCGTATGGTGTAGTGCAGTGTGGTGCAGTGTGGTGTAGTGTGGTGCAGTATGGTGTAGTGTGGTGCAGTGTGGTGAAGTGTGGTATTGTATGGTGCGGTGTAGTGTAGTGTGGTTTTATGGATAGGCTAAAAACACATTAATCTTAAAACAATAAGAAGCCTTTCAGTGCTATCGTAATCAAGATTCAGTAAATAAAAAATGATAACTCTTTAAGCCTCTTCAAAACGGAAGGATATGTTGTCGCTTTTTACTAACACTTAGGCTCACATCTTAGAACTCAAAAGGACTACGTACAGCCAGACCTGGAACAACTACTAATCTCTATGTTATACAAACAGATAATCTAACTAAAACTATTAACAAACTAAAATATGGCGTCGAAAAATTCCTCCGCATCACGGTCGACTGGTAATGTACCCAAGAGACTGGCCGCATTGCCACGTTGTAAGGCAATGCTTAGCCTTTGGCCAAGGTAAAAACCAGCCCTTGGGTCAAAATAGTAAAATAAAAGTTGATTTACATGCGAAAAAACCGGCCAAGTGCGGACCACGCACAATGAAGGGTTCCGTAGTTGGAATGAATTTATCCCAAAAACAAACTACACATTAAATTGTTGTTTATAAAATATGTTCTCCCATACATCGTTATACATCACGGTTAATTCTTAAATACAAATGTAAGTTTGTAAACATTTTTTTAGGTGATGAAACTACAAATGAACAATTTTCAGACTTTTTCCTTCACTTGTGTCCAAATTTCATGATTCTAGGTCAATGAGAAGTACCCTATAGGTTTTGATTTACTTGCGAGTATCAAAATATGTCGCATAAATGGCCGTATTGTTTATTGCGTTGACTTAGAAGCATCATTTTTTTTTAGAGCTCTAAGTGACTCAGACTTACGTATTTGATATCAATTTCAACTTGATTCCTCCACGCGTTCCTGAGAAAAAGTTTCTTGACAGACTGACGGACGGACAACGAAGTGATCCTATTAGGGTTCCGTTTTTTTCCTTTTAAGGTACGGAACACTAATAATTATTTGTTTTTGTAGGGTACAAACCAGAGGGCTTAACAAATAGAAAGAAAAATAGGTTTATTTGTCACAGAAACACGTGCATATATAAAAAACATGAGTAAACAAAGAACAACACAAAGTACATAATAAATCACGAGCATAGAAAAGAAAAAAAAAAAAAAAAAAAAAAGAAAGAAAAATGAAAGGAAGAAATGGCAATCGCTTTCAAAGCGTTTCGTATTCCTACGACTTTCAACAGTACTCATATAGCTTTTCGGTAGCTTAAGTTACTCTCGTAAAGTATTTCTATTTTCTTATGTCCGTATTTCTTGTGTCGGGTATCATCGGATTTCCGAATACAAACGAATGCTAATTTCCATGTCCATCAATTAATAGATTTACCGTGTATAATAATTTGAATTCAGAACTAAGTACTTTATTGTTGTTTTGGTTTTGATTTCCGTGTGAACTATATAGAGCTGTAAAACTACTTTCCGGAGGAAAGCCGCTAAAGTCGCAGGTACGACTGATAAGTCGTACCTGCGACTTTAGCGGCTTTCCTCCCATTTTTTTAATAAATTACATTAAGTTAAAAGAGTATTAACAACTCTATATACAGATAATTAATTGATTCAGGCGTGACCTTGCGGAAATCCATTATAAAATACAATAGACGTGGATATATTTAGTAACTTGTTCCGCTTAGCTATTTCTAAAGAGCCATAAAAAACTCCTGAAAGAAATCGACACGTGTTTCACCTCTCAACGAGGCATCCTCAGGATGACGATGGACTTGTTGCGAACTCGAACACGGCGTGTTGCCACACCAAGCGCTGAGTGCAGACTGAGCCTTATCGCCCGTGAAACCCACTTATATTGTGTCGCCGTTATCAGTGCGACCGTTATTAGTGCGATAAGGGGCGAACAATCGCAGCAAAGGTGACCTAGGCATACTCGTATTTAATTCGTTCAACAGTGTAATGTTTCCGGTATTATTTTTGACCATTTCTAAACTCTCTAATACTGACATTCTGAAACCTTTATCACATGTGTGTAAAATTTCGAAAGTGTTATTATTATTTAACGAATGACCTGTATCTATTAAATGTTGTGCAAAATGGGATTTTTCTGGATAATTATACCTGTACGCTGCAATATGTTCCTTATATCTTGTCTGAAAATTACGACCAGTTTGACCTATGTAAATACCATTACAATCATCGCAATGTAACTTGTATACACCTGATTTTTTGTGGTTTTCTAATCGATCTTTTCCGTTACAAATCTGTCTTAGTGAATTATTTTTTTTAAAAGCTACCTTTAATCCATTTCGAAACAAAGTTTTTGAAACCCTATCACTAATTGACCCTAAGTATGTCAAACTTCCTAAATATTCATGTGGTCTTTCTGGAGGCAGTGGATACAAAAGTGAACGAACTATGTTGCGACGTTTCGTTTGAATCAAATCATCAACCATTCTCTTATTGTATCCGTTACTTTCAGCTATATGATAAATAATGTTAAGTTCTCTGTCATAATTATCTCGTGAAAGTGGTACTGTCATTAATCTATGAGTGAAACTATGATAAGCTGCTAATTTATGTTGAATCGGATGACAAGATGACGCAGGAATCGTAACATCTGTACAAGTTGGTTTTCTATAAATCTGAAAATCGTGTTTATTGTTTTTTCTTGTAATAGTTAAATCTAAAAAGTTAAGGGATCCGTCAATTTCTAATTCTAATTTAAACTTTATTTTAGGGTGTAAACTATTGATTTTATTAACAAAAACATCAATTTGACGCAATGTTTTTTGTTAATAAAATCAATAGTTTACACCGAAACGCACAAAAAACATTGGCGCAAAAAACATTGCGTCAAATTGATGTTTTTGTTAATAAAATCAATAGTTATTGTAATTATTGATTTTATTAACAAAAACATCAATTTGACGCAATGTTTTTTGTTAATAAAATCAATAGTTTACACCCTAAAATAAAGTTTAAATTAGAATTAGAAATTGACGGATCCCTTAACTTTTTAGATTTAACTATTACAAGAAAAAACAATAAACACGATTTTCAGATTTATAGAAAACCAACTTGTAAAGATGTTACGATTCCTGCGTCATCTTGTCATCCGATTCAACATAAATTAGCAGCTTATCATAGTTTCACTCATAGATTAATGACAGTACCACTTTCACGAGATAATTATGACAGAGAACTTAACATTATTTATCATATAGCTGAAAGTAACGGATACAATAAGAGAATGGTTGATGATTTGATTCAAACGAAACGTCGCAACATAGTTCGTTCACTTTTGTATCCACTGCCTCCAGAAAGACCACATGAATATTTAGGAAGTTTGACATACTTAGGGTCAATTAGTGATAGGGTTTCAAAAACTTTGTTTCGAAATGGATTAAAGGTAGCTTTTAAAAAAAATAATTCACTAAGACAGATTTGTAACGGAAAAGATCGATTAGAAAACCACAAAAAATCAGGTGTATACAAGTTACATTGCGATGATTGTAATGGTATTTACATAGGTCAAACTGGTCGTAATTTTCAGACAAGATATAAGGAACATATTGCAGCGTACAGGAATAATTATCCAGAAAAATCCCATTTTGCACAACATTTAATAGATACAGGTCATTCGTTAAATAATAATAACACTTTCGAAATTTTACACACATGTGATAAAGGTTTCAGAATGTCAGTATTAGAGAGTTTAGAAATTGTCAAAAATAATACCGGAAACATTACACTGTTGAACGAATTAAATACGAGTATGCCAAGGTCACCTTTGCTGCGATTGTTCGCCCCTTATCGCACTAATAACGGTCGCACTGATAACGGCGACACTATATAAGTGGGTTTCACGGGCGATAAGGCTCAGTCTGCACTCAGCGCTTGGTGTGGCAACACGCCGTGTTCGAGTTCGCAACAAGTCCATCGTCATCCTGAGGATGCCTCGTTGAGAGGTGAAACACGTGTCGATTTCTTTCAGGAGTTTTTTATGGCTCTTTAGAAATAGCTAAGCGGAACAAGTTACTAAATATATCCACGTCTATTGTATTTTTTAACTCTATATACTTCCAAGTCGATTGCGAGCGTCCGGTCTGCACTAAGTGCAAAGAGCAACTGATAGAAATCGGACGACTGATAAAACACGAGGTTTGCCGAGGGACATTAAGAACATATTTTTACTTGTACATTTTTGACTTTTCAATCATCGTTATCGCTAACAGAATGTCACTCCACCTAAGCCCTTGGGGACAGTTAGCGCACCACAATATATCGTCAGACTTACCCTAGGGCCCTACCCTAGAGTCATTGATATGTCCAACGCACTAAAGTTACTTATTTCTTCTTCAGACTTCTGGCTGTTAATGCACCCGTCCACGACTCGTAAAGGCTTCTTCCCACGGGGCTAGTGAATGGTCGTTAAGACCTAGACTTTGTTGAGAGACTTGGGCCGTGACGTCATTGAACTGGCTTGCTGTGTATATGTAGAGGTTTGCTTCTTGATGTTACTGTTTTAAATGGATTAAAAAAAGTGTTTTGTCGCGGTGGAGATCGCAGGTCAGTCATTTACTAAACCAAAACTAGGCTATCTTAAAATTATCTGAATAATAATAAACGTTAGGCATTGCATAGCACAGTCGATTGCACATACATCAATCACTGCGGTGCCATCTCCCATGGGATAAAATAAATTCAAATTAGAATAAAATAAACTAACATAGTTCTTAAGTTTACTAACACAATGAGTCCTTGTTACTTGAATAAAGAAATGTATATATGTTATGTTTAATGACATCACAACTCAGGTCCCCAAGATAGTGGTAACTACATAATTTAGGGACCATTGTCCAAATAAACTGATTATCAAGATAGTTTAAGATAAAATAATCATGTACTTATGTAGTAAGGTTATCTTTGTAACAATGACCAAATAAATTTATTCGTATCCTTATTCTATATGTGTCATGATAAATTGTTATATTTAAGGCCTAAATAACGAGAAATTATATAATTAAACTATTTTCTCAAAAAGCACGACCAAATTGAAAATAGAACTCACACCCAAAGCAAAATCCTCATGACAAATTCAAACCCAACACGATCACAAATTGCTTTTCTTCTACACCCATGGGGGACGGACGCCACGAATCAACTTTGAAATCTGACAAAAACGCAATTTGCTAAGTTAGAAATAGTTGAAAAAACCGGTTGTCACGTTGCCCGATGAAATTAGTTTTGGATGTCACGCGTTGAGCCGCCGACGCAAGGATGGATAAATTTCAACGTTATTTGAAAAATGAAAGGTTGGTTTCGAACATAGAAAAAGCGTAGTGATTTCTGTCCGAACATTGGGACGCCGGAGATAAGTTTGGTTGTTGAAATATTGTGTCTATTTGTGATATGAGTCGATCTAGAGAGATTTTCTATATTACTGTGACTGTCTTACAACACAGGCTACATCTTAAGAAACATGAAAATGAACATAATTTTATATTTCACAGAGAGTATGTGACAATCCATTGTGAGGTCACAATGGGCCTTATTAGAAGACCACGGGTCATTAAATTCACCCAAAGGGCAATGGAGAGGGCTATGCTTGGAGTTTCCCTACATGATCGAATCAGATATGAAGAGATCCGCAGGGGTACCAAGGTAACCGACATAGCAGCACACATTGCTCGCGAAACAGATGGCCAATGGGGTCTAAAGGTTCTGGAGTGGCGACCGCTTGCCGGAAGACGAATCGTTGAAAGGCCTCCCACAAGGTGGACCGATGACCTTGAGAACGCCGCAGGAATCCGCTGGATGCGGAAAGCACAGAACTGGTCGAAGTGGCGGTGCTTGGGGGAGCCCTATATCCAGTAGTGGCCGTCTTTTGGCTAAAATGATGATAGATATTCTTTGTTATCATTTACACATCTATAAGTACACCTATAGGCCCACCACTGCCCAACCCTTCGGGGAAACAAGGCGTGATGTTATGTTTTTATGTTTTATAACATAACATAACATAACATCACGCCTTGTTTCCCCGAAGGGTTGGGCAGAGGTGTCCCTGTAGCAGGTACACCCACATTTCGCCAGTTATGTTTAAGTCCCATGTAATAGGGGGCGAGCCTATTGCCATCAACCGGGCACAAATCCAAACTCCGAGCTGCTACTGAGAAATTTCTGATAGAAAAACCCAATAACACTTTGCCCGACCCGGGAATCGAACCCAGAACCTCATGCTCAGCAGTAGCGCTTGCGACCACTAGACCAACGAGGCAACGAGGATCTATAAGTACTCACTAATAAGCAGTGATCGGAGTAGGTAGATTGATTTTACGTACTCGCATCATGAATAGTCAAAGAAATCATAACATAGATAAGAATCAAATATTGTAAAAGTAAGGATTTTTAAACTACTACATTAGAAATTTCAACAACCGTGCGTCAGTAGGATAGCGGAGAGGTAAGTCCCATCTTTAATCGCACGCACCACAGTAACAGTTACTAATAGAATCCCACTTTACGTTTGCTACTTTTTACTCAAGTTTAGCCATACCATAGTTTTTTTACTATAAAAGGCCGATCACCTATATAGTATTAAAAATACAACATTTGAAATTCCTTAAAAAAATCTTAATAATTTCAAAATCCCGGAATCCCGGAGGCATATCCATACTAATATATACGTGCCAGTTCATTGACCCCAAATCAATCTACCTACTCCGATCACTGCTAATAAGAAACAACACTTTTATATAGGAACATATGAACCTGCGCAATTTAAGGTAACTATTTGTATCCGTTATAATTATCAAATTAATAAGTACGACATCGACAGTAGAAGGTGCATATTCTTCCCATAATTTCTTTCCCCATTCAAATCAACAGTAAATTCTCCTTCAGTTCTCCATAATTATTCGCCTGTTCAAATAATTACAACAGCCTTCCTAATTCCATTAACACAGCCGTGAGTTTGAGTGAGTCAGTTTGAACGGTCGTCGAGCAAATTCGCATTAAAGTAAATTGTTATTTGATTAGGAAGTGCGGCAGACTGGTGGTTGGTAGTTGAGAACGGACGAAAATGTTCCTGAAGTTTTAGGTAAATATTTTGGAGCCAGTGGAGTAATGTGACCTGGTTTAGATGTGAAGATGAATTCATCCATAAATACTTATTATATGTTGAGCATTTGTGAGAGAGAGTGAGAGCAGTGGTGGCCGCGACTTACAAGTTGTAGGTCGTAGGTTCGAACCACAGGCAATTTTATTTTTTATTTGCCTTAATTGTGTCCCACTGCTGGGCAAAGGCCTCCCTTTTCTCCTTCCGAATCTCTCTTTTCACAGGCACTTTACTTTGTGTAAATTATTTCATCACCACTGCTCTCAAAACGGTGAAGGAAAACATCGTAAGGAAAGCGGCAAATCCTAGAATAAAAAAAGTAAAACTCAGTCAGTGCCGACAGAAGTGAAAACTTGAAAAAAAATCGGCATCGCAGTAATCTGCGTTACAGTGTCGCGAAATCAATGGTTTAGTCCCATCTAAAAAATGCTAACGAAGTTTTCACTTAAAAAAATCGAAGACATGTGTCATCTACCAACCCGCACTGGGCCCACGCGGTGGATTACGGCCCACTCCCTCTCAACGAAAGGTCTGTGTCCCAGCAGTGGGAACATTATAGGCTGATTATGCTATATGTTGAGATGGAAATTCAGATGTAAAATGATGAAACTATTTTCATTTTTATTTCGCTGCCATTCAAAGTCCAGAACTCTAAATGCTGATACTTACATGACATTAACTAGAAGTAGCCTCGTTCGTTTAGTAAGTAGTCGCAACCTACTGAGCATGAGGTCCTGGGCTCGATTCCCAGGTCGTGTAAAGTGTTATTAGATTTTTTTCATCAGGAAGTTTTTTTCTCAGTAGCAGTCTAGAGTCTGGATTTGTGCCCAAACATACTTAAAACAGAACTTAAACAATGTTGACACTCCAATTTATCATAATGCGTCCCCAGACTGAAGACTGCCTTGCAGGCGAGAACTTTTAAAGTTAATTATGCAAACAGAAGAACATTGCTGATTTATATAAGTGTCACTTTTATAAATTCTTGAACAACTATGCATTTTGTTTGCTATTTTTTATTTCAAGTTTTTAGCTCGAAAAAGGTTGATTTTGACTCAACTTGGGAGTTTTTGTAAAATTAAACTAATAGGAGTTTGGGTATAGTATCAAAAGTGTGATAATCCACAGGATGCCAGAAGCACAGGACCGGTCGAATTCGCGAGAAAGTCTGAAAGGGATACCGTGGCCCCTGGCAACATGGAAACTGAAGGAACACGGGTGGGTTTTAGTCAGTAAGAGTCTGACACGCCCTCCCGCTCCGCCCAGAACAGGAGAAGTTATTTGATAATTTCCCACCCATAAAAAAGGACCAGTCGAATGGGTGACGCTTGGGGGAGGCCTATGTCCAGCAGTAGACGTCTTTCTCCTGAAATGATGGATGATGATGAAAAGAATGATAAGCAGTCTTCCCCCGCAACCTATTATAAAAGCAATTGTCGCCGATCGTTCGAAGTTTTTGAAGTGAAAACTTCTTTAGGCGCGTTGGGCATTTTTGAGATGGGAAAACACAATTGAACTCGCGACACCGTTACCGTCACCTCATTTTTTTGTGAACGCAATTGTGCTCTTTATTTATATTACGTTACGGATCAATATCATATGCAAGTATTTTTACTTTAAAGGTTATGGAAGTTTTTTTTTTGTAAACGCGATTGTGTTCTTTATTTAGATAAGGTTACGGACTAATGTTCTATACGAGTGTTTTTCTTCTAAAAAGGAGATCCTGTTCAAGTTTTCACTTCTGTCGGCAATCCCAGAGTGCCACAGTTTATTTTTTTTTTGTTCGGTGAACCAGAACGCGTGGTCGCGCCGACAGAGGGCGCTTTCTAGTTGTCACAAAACAAAAAGTGACTTATACACGCGACCGATCGCGAATACGCGCGACGATTGCTTTTAAATGACACGCGGCCTTCTACTAAGACTTTTTACTGGATTTACCATTAAGATTTTTTACTAGCAGCGGCCCGAGGTTTCACCCTCATAAGTCTCGATCCCGTTGGAATAACGGGATAAAAAGTATCCTATGTGTTACTCCAGGTTATAAACTATATGTATGCCAAATTTCATCCAAATCCGTTTTGCCGTTTTTGCCTGAAAGAGTAACAAACATCCATCTATCCATCCTCACAAACTTTCACATTTAAAATATTATTATAAATAGGATTAACTCTCACAATTATTTCGCACTTTACAGTTGAGAAACTGGTAGCTGATGTAGATTTTTAAATAAAACATTCATTAAGCAGTTACTGTTTATTGAAAAATTTCGCCATCCAACGTGGCAATGCTGCCAGCCTTTTGGGCACTTTTCCCGCTGACAGCGATGCGGACGAATTTTTTGACGCCCAATGAGCTCTTGTCTTTATTTTTAACTTTTTCCTTTACATACTTGTACATAATATATACAGTAGTTAGTTGTAAATATGTTTGTGTATATTATATGTTAACATAGTAAACATTAATCATGTAAACAAAATGAATAAATTTATATTTAAAAATTATTGAAAAAAACACAATGATTTTTTTAGTTATTCTTCGTTTCATGTCAACTATAAAAAAAAACAAGACATGTTTTTTCTCAAAAAATACAAAACAAACTTGTATCCAATTGAAGCTTCAAATAATTCAGGTTTGTAAGTACACTCGGTATCATAAGCCTGATATAAATTAAACCAATTCTACAAAAAGCTTTAGAGAAACATTTCTAAAATGTATCATTCCTCCTACCAAAACGAGAACACTAAATGTCAAGTGGCCTTATTAAGAACAACATTACAGAAATGTATGTTTGTTTTGTACAAAGTGTCGCTTGAACTTATGTCTTTCCGCCACAAACGACGCTTGCTCCCATCAGTCGTTGTACCCGCGTGACATTTTCTCTCCAAACAAGGACAAAGCTACCCGAATATTGTGTAATATTTAAAGATTAGGTCATGCAACATCTTTTTAAAACATTGCTTAGGAGATATTCGACTTGTAATTTGGTTTAAATAGGTCTTTATTTTTATTATTTAGTTCATCTTTTCTACAGATTCTTTTCTTTTAGATTTTGTGAATGTGATAACGTTGTAGGCTGTAGATTTTTACTGTAGATTTTTGGACGATTTTGATAGGCCTACACTGTCTTCTCATACCTCTGTAATTTGAAAACATTGTAAAAACCATTCATTTTTAAAAGAGTAACCGTGGAGCTTCTTGCCGGCTCTTCTCCATAAGAAACGACCAATTGAAACCGTGCACCTAGCTTCTGACGTTTCATAAGTGCCCTTGTAGGTTTATGTAAAATAAAATATTTTGAATTTGTAAGTATAAGACGGCCTCGTCGGTCTAGTGGTCACAAGCGCTACTGCTGAGCTCGAGGTCCTGGGTTCGATTCCCGGGTTGGGCAAAGTGTTACTGGGTTTTTCCATCTGGAATTTCTCAGTAGCAGCCCGGAGTCTGGATTTGTGCCCGGTTGATGACAATAAGCTCGCCCCCTATTGCATGGGACTTAAACATAACTGGCAAAATGTGGGTGTATATAGCCAGTATAGGTGCACCTCTGCCCAACCCTTCGAGGGATACAGGCGTGATGTATTACTAAAATCTAAAATCATGTGTTTTTTTAAAGATTATTTAAATAAGATCAAGATTACTCGGCTTTTATGTCTAAAATAATTATTCACAGTAAGAAAATATAGTTTAATATCCAGCCACAAGAAATTTTTTCACTAGATCAATTATTACTTTAGAAAAACGAAATAAGAATTAAGACTTACGCCATTTAGTTTCGTGCTCGAACACGATCAAAGAGCGCACGCGATATTCAACTTTATTACTGATGTGTTAGCGTTTAGCACATGTGGAGTGGTGAGGTGCATGGGGCGGAGTTTGCCTGGAAATTTAGTCGTGCATTCTCAAAAATATGCACATTAGTGTAGCAGCTGTTCACATACAAATGCTTGTTCTACGCCACAAAATACTAGCAGTACCACAAAATACCAAAGTTTTTGGTCGTTTTCTCCTCGTTTCCTACTCGTATGTTTTCCTAAACGTCATGTGATATATTTTGACACAGAGCTGTCAAGAGCCTGTTTAAGGACTATGTAATGACAACTTAAATGAACAGTAAAACTAAACTATTGTGCGTTCATTATAACTTGTCCCGTGACGCATTTGGTAGCACTATTCTGTCCGTCGCCATTTTGAACTCTATTTGTATTGAAACTAAGCTTGACAAACATTGGTGCCAACATGACGGCAAGGGACAAGTTATAGTGAACGGTCTGTAAGCATAATGTTCGGTGTTTTCACCGAAAACCTTAAGTTAGCAATATCGGCGTGACGCGTTGACCTAATTTTATATTACTTTTAACGTATTATTTTACATTAGATCAGTGCACCTTTGTCTACCGCGACACGCGACGCGACACAAAGGCACCGCTCGTCGCACGATGAGCGGTGTCTGTGTCGCGTCGCGAGTCGCGCCTGTTTGTAGGAGCCTTTAGCCGGGTGTATTCATCAACATTTCAACATTAATTAACATATTAACATTAAGAACAACTTGTGAGTGAGTAAATAAATAGAGTTAAACATAAATATTTGTTTCTCTTCAAAACACCGACACCTTGCTACGTACCCCGACACCTGTCATGGATAATATTAAGTGTTATTATGTCACAATATGACGACCAATGAATGAAGAACAATGTTGTTCTTAGGACATTATTCTTCGGCATAACAAGTGGAAAACTTTACAGGGATAATGTTCTTGTACTCTACGAAAATGTTATCACTCTTGTCAATTAACTTAGCCATGTAATTATCGTCTTGCGTCACCCGTCGTTGGCGTTACCATCACCAATTGTTATTATGTGGTGATCTCAGGTAGATTCATATTAGATAATTTTTAGTTTCGTGTGAATATACTTATTTTTATCCATTAACAGTGTTAAAAGTTAATTTAGAAGGAAATTTTTGCAAATTGAAATTGTCATAATTACGTAACTTGAAAACTCACTTTTTTTGTTTGTAAAGATTTTTATTTAATTGTCTTGTCTTAAATGAAAGATCTAACCTTAAAACCATTTGTCACGTTTAATTCATGAAAATCGGCCCGCGAAACACAAAAAGATACGATCATTCAAAGGAACGTAACGCCTCACTTTTAGTTAACGCTCGATTTTACTCCTCATAAAATTTTTATACCGCGGGCTAAATATGAAAATCGTTTCTTAAGGAGTATACTCCAAAAAAATACAATAGAATAGATAATGTTAATTGACAGGTTCTAAGTTTGGTCAAGATTTTCATAGATCAACTGTACTTATTTAAAATCAAAACGTTGTTGCTTATAACAAGTAATAATTTCTACTTTTAAACCGATATAAAAAAGGAGAAGGTTATGCAACTAACCCAGCAATACAAGCAAAACTGCAGACAAAACAAACTTGAAAATAACTCACCAATCCAAACCAGACAGAACGTCATTTGTACGGTCGACACAACAACATTGTATGCGTTGCAAATAGAATTCTATGAGCCGTCAAAACGAGCTCTAAACACGCTCTGCTTTGAATGGGACCATTATAGACTCCCATTTACATGAATGGGACTCTATAATGGTACTAAATAGGGCTCACATAAACGTGGAAGCCTGGGTAGGCTCTGTTTTACGTAGAAACATTGTTTACGTAGAATGAGTTCTGTTATTTCTTTGTTCGTAACATTAAGGCAGTGTAAATAAAAACCATTTCCGAAAAATTAAACAACAAACAAAGATTCGAGCTTTGTATTTAATAATGCCTGAGTAAGTAGATGTTTAGACTTCTAAACATTAGGCTAACTTAGTAGAGGTCACCAACATTACGCAAATTATGTTTAAGGGCTCACGTAATATATAAGGAGTGGTCCTATTACCATCAACTGGGTACAAATCCAGACCCAGCAGCTCTGTTCCGGGACTATACTGAGAAATTCCAAAAAAAACACTTGAAACAAAAATCACAAAAAACAATAACATACTGGTCGAAACCTCAGGATTGAACTCAGGAACCAAACACCTAGCAGTCGAAATTACGACCGCTAAACCAGAAATAGTAGATTGTTATACAAGAGTCGAAAGGAATCAATTCCCGTACGAGGTATTTAGACGCCCGACTGCAGCAAGGGCGGCTATTGTCCGAGTAGGAATTGATGACTTTCACCCGTGTTAAACATTCTACTTTTCATTTCAAATATAAGGAAAGTAAAAAATTTTAGTTTTTCTAAAACATTTTTTGATAATAATAACCTATTTAAAATTAATTAAGAAGTTAGAACAATTTGAGTTTTTTTTTTTTTTTTGTAAATTATGGAACACACCGCGCCACCGCTGCAGGCCGTTTCGCTTAATAGGTAGGTACTGTTTTTATTCACACTGGCTATTTATATACTCACAAAACCGCAGCATTTTATTTTTATTCTAATCGATATTTTTCTATGTAAAAAAATTCGTAACCTTTTTTTTTTTTGGGTGGGAAATTATTAAATAATTTCTCCCGCTCTGGGTTGAGCAGGAGGGCGTGGCAGACTCTTACTGATTAAAACCCACCCGTGTTCCTCCAGTTGCCATGTTGCCGGGGGCCACGGTATCCCTTTCGGTATTCTTTGCAACCCCCGTCAGGCATCGGCCCTAGCGGACCCCGTCAATTCTGCTGACATTTCTTTGAGGCGCGCGTAGAACACAACGCACCGTCGATCCGGGCCTGGTCCTTACCGGACGGCGAGCTACCCATTGCTCACCGTCCGCAAGCCCACGCCTACGGTGACCGGAAATCAGCTCGCGATTCCCGACGCCCAGGGTGTCTCCTCCTGCGGCAGTTAGGGGCGTGAGGGCGCGAATTTTGCCTCTCCCTCGCTCGTTCCGCCTCCTCCTTCGCCGATTACCTAACCTAATTTAGTTCTATTTTTAAAGTTCATTCCCGCCCTAGAGAGGAAAGCAATTACTATGAGTCTTTCCCGCCCAAAGATGGGCAGCATCTTCCACCCGCTACTCCGATCAAACACTGCTTTTGAAGTATGAGAAATGAAAATGCAGTTTACATACACCACGGTTATTTTTAATTGAAAAACATTCTACAGAAATGCATTACACTGAGGCCTTAAAAACCAATCAATTTAAATGTTCCACATTAACAAATCAGTTGCAATTAACCTTAATTGCAGCATTTGCAGCAACCTTAATCGAGCAGTGGTGGCCCAGTGGTAACGGCCGCGGCTTCGGACTTAGGTTCGAACCCAGACAGGCGCTTTACTTTGTGTAAATTATTTCAACACCACTGCTCTCAAAACGGTGAAGGAAAACATCGTGAGGAAACCGGCATGTCCTAGAACTGAAAATTCGAAGACATGTGACATCTACCAACCCGCACTGGGCCCGCGTGGTGGATTACGGCCCACTCCCTCTCACAGAGAGGAGGCCTGTGTCCCAGCAGTGGGAACATTATAGACTGATGATGATGATGATGATGAACCTTAATTAATTAAATCCATCGCCAACCCTACGGCTATGCTAATCGATCAGCTAATTAATGGAAATCCAATAAATACGGCAGTTAAATTGGAGGGAGAATAGGCAGCTAATGTACCGATATATTGCCTGGTATGGTTTCAATACTCAAATGTTCAACAGAAGGTTCATTCATTACGAAAATTATAGTAGTATACAACTCTATATTGGCGAAACTTTTGTATGCAAATAATATAGCTTAATCAGCCTATAATGTTCCCACTACTGGGACACAGGCCTCCTCTCTATGAGAGGGAGTGGGCCGTAATCTACCACGCGGGTCCAGTGCGGGTTGGTAAATGTCACATGTCTTCGAATTTTTGGATCTAGGACATGCCGCCGGTTTCTTTCACCGTTTTGAAACTGAAAGTTCACTCACTACGAAAATGACAGCACTACATATTGGCTTAACTCTTAAAATCATCTTTTGAATGCAAAAGGTAAACAGTATTTTAAGAACACGACCGCACACGCTTTTTGTCGTACTGAAATTAAACAATTCTGTTACGTGAATTTCAGGAGAAAAACATTTACAAAAAGAAAATGTAAATAGGTTCAAAATCACACAAAACTGATACTGCAACATTTTTGCTATCCAAATCTAAAGTAAAAATTTGGAAACACAAAAGAATGCACCGTTTGTCTCAATTGTCATGAAACATAATAGGTACAGACGCCAGCACATCAAGCTACCCGAAACTGTCAAACTTTCCCAGTCAATTTTGAACCTTATGCTTCAGCGATAAAGTTGAAAATCTATTAAATAAATTTGACAGATTGTAGTAGCTTGATGTGCTGGCGTCTGTACTAGACTTAGAACTGAGGCACAATAGATTTTTGAGAGTAAGAAAAGCTAGTCTTGAAATAGTCATCGCGTCCGATTATGGGGATAAAACTGCCACTTGCTCACTTCAGATGTCGCTACTATCACTAGTCCATGAATTTGACTGTTAGCCGTCACTATCCATTTTTATTTTTTTTTGTAAACAAACAGGCTACTTTATTTACGAATAATTATTTAGTACGAAACTATGCTCAACTGTTAATTGCATAAATACAGGAATTATTTTATTTCACAAATATGTTATTAGAAGAAAATTGGAAAGCCGATTATTTTCCACTAAATCTATCTTTTCTTAACTCAACTTTTAATCTCTTAACTCAACTCTACAAGTCGCACACATTTTTATCGTTAAAATTAAATTAATTAAAACTAACTAACAACAGAAACACACCAATTGAAGGGTACAGGGGCAAAACAAAGAATGTTACTAAAACAACATTTTGTGTAATTCACATTTTAATGTTTTAAAGTTTATAACTCTTTTTTATACCTTTTTTTTAAAATTACTTATTGGAACTTAAGTTTACCTTAAAGAGATCAGCAATATGTACAAATAAACTTTTTGCTAATATTTACAAATATAATTATGATTGAAAAATGTATTTAAACTACACCGGCTCCAAAGCAATTACAACAACAAAACGTATCCTCTCTAAAACTGACATTGACAGTTGGACATTCCTTATAACGTTCTGTTACACTAGGGACATTCCCAGTTTTGCACCTGTACAGGGTTTTAAAATATTGAAGATATGAGGGACAATAATTGTTTTTACGCTTTTAACTTAATGCTACATAAAAATACGCGCTAAAACCTAAGTGTTGCCACACTTAACTTATACAATATTTGAATTTCTTGTGACACTCCTTGTTTTGCCCCTGTACCCTTCAAATACAGCTGTATTCAAGTAAGTAGGTACACGACAGCGCTGCCATCGATTGGATTTGACCTTCTTTCGTGTCTTCTCTGTGGTTTAAGTACCGACTTTACAAGCGTCTGCTTCCATGTTCTACTTCATTTGATGACGTCATAATGTCTCGGTCAAGTGATTTTAATGTTGTGATTATACGCGGTTATCTATGTCAACAGGATTAAGATTATCCTATTAGAAATAATGCTTCTGGAAAGAATATAAATTTTCTACATTTTATGTGGACATATAAGACGGGCAGCTATATGTTTGAGCCGTTTGGGGCTGAAACACTAGCCAGAGTGCTCATTGAGTATTTCGGGACATCGCCAAGCGGTTAGTCGACTCTTCACGTGACCAGAGGGCTGGCAAGTTTTTAGGTCAAAGAATCCGCATTGCCATCCAACGTGGCATCGCTGCCAGCCTTTTGGGCACTTTTCCCAATCACAGCGATGCGAACGAACAGTACTAAGAGTCTCGGAGCTAGACTTCCGACAGACAGACAAACAGAACATGACGACACTATAACGGTTCCTTATTTACTACGGAACCCTAAAAATGATCCATGACCATCGCATCGAAATCCCTAAAACCTCTCAACTTTTAAGTGAATCTGTAAGGGTTACACGTAGCCCATTAAACAAGAAGAAATGCTCTAAAATGTGGCGCAAAATTCCCTAAAGTGTGTTACAAAACGCCCTAAAGTGTAGCACAAAATCACAAGGGGCAACGTACTTTTATGGGCTAAATGATGCCACTTAGCAATTAGCACGTGGGGAACTTTGCTTTCAAAGGTACGTGTTCGTGCTTTATATGTGACCATTAGTGATACTTAAGGGTTTGTGTGTAGGGAAATGAATGATGATTCAACTTGTGTAGCTATTAATTTTATTAAAAAAAAGGATTGTGTGGTTTTATGAAACCACGGTAAAAGTGAAACTTTTAAGAGAACTATAGGCGCCGCCATATTGGCCTTGGCTACTTTGACGAGCGCCTTTCACTTTATCCCTACTCCGTGGCCGACCGTCACGCGACATGCAACACACAGACGAAAAAGTTTGAGACGATGTAATAAAAGTTTCACTTTAAAAGGAACTATGTCTTTTAAAGTGAAGGCACTTGAGCATATACGTAAGAAGTTGGCAGAAACATCACGGCGCTGATTTGCTGGATTCGTTTTCTCGTCTACTGATCGTTATTTCTCCTCTACCGTTCATTATTTCTCGCGACAAAATTTATTCTGTTTATATGTATGTATATGTGTATTTATTCTTGTATTTTATAGTTATTTTCGTGTTTCAATCCCTTATGTTGCACCTGCCGTGTTTTGTCTCTGCATCATCCTAAGGTTGACTGGTAGAAAATGCCTCAGGCATTAAGTCCGCCTTTGTACGGGCTTTTTACTTGTGCATAAAGTTTTAAATATGTGGATATTATGAAAATAATGACTGCCTCGTTGGTCTAGTGGTTGCAAGCGCTACTGCTGAGCGTGAGGTCATATGTGAGATTTTTTTTTTTTTTATTCAATAGTCATTTATTCAAACTAGGCTGAGAATCAGCACTTTTCGAACGTCAAAATTACATAAGACAGTCCCCCAAAAACGCCCACCCTTCACCACTTCCTAGTGCCTTTAGCTGGGAAGAAGAAGTGGCGCAACAAACTCCCCAGCAGCACAGCTGTCTGTTCAAGTTAGAGAATGATTCTATACAATAGTATACAAAATAACTTACATTATGCAACACAAAACATAATTCAAATGATAAATTATAGGCCATATGTCAGCTAGCACACGCCAATATACCAACCAAAAACATCGAGAACTATACTCAAGCATTATTTCAAAAAATAAATAAAAACTAAACGTATGTAATTGGCAGTTATAAATGATAAACAAGGACCATCGAGATAAAATAAATGAACAGTTAATTACTAGTAACAATAACAAAACCATGATCAGCAAGACGACCAGTCACCACAAGCAGCAGGTTAGGCAAAGTTTTATTGGGTTTTCCTAAAAATATTTTTTCTGTAGCAGCTCGAACTCAGGATTTGTGCCCGATTGATGGCAATAGACTCGCCCCCTATTACATGGGACTTAAAACATAAATGGCGAAATGTGGGTGTTTTACAGGGTCTCTGCCCAAACCTTCGGGGTAACAAGGCGTGATGTTATGTGAAAATAATTAACCACCTCTGATGTGTAAGACAGCTTACAACGTTGAAATCTAATAACTGATTACAGATATATATGAGATCCGCCTTAGTACAGTATTGTTTTACATAACATAACACCACGCTTGTAGGTATAGGTAGCAGGGGCGTCGGGTCTAATAAACTCGATTCCTACCGGCTTCCCTTCGGAAATTCGTAACACAACCACTCTATCGTCATTGAATAATCACACTATAATTAAAGTATTTAATACACCATAAAATTAAAACATTACAAAACGCCTTCATTTTTTTTGTCTTTATATCCAAACAACAAAATATTTCGCGCTAAAATAACTCGTAGGCGCGTCCGGCTTATCGTGAATTCAATTTTTTTAGAAAATAAAGTCCATCATGACGTCACTTCGGTCACGTGACGTCGCGGTTTCTTAGCACAAACGAGTTACGAAAGGGACAGTAGTAGTAAACGCGCACGCGGAAACGAGAAAGAACTATTGCTATTGTCCACGTCGTTCACGCATACGCATTTGATTCGGTTGTTTTCGTTGAATTTCGTAATGAGTTCGACTCGAAGTTCGAACATCATAACATAAACATAATTATCATCATTCGATTGACAACGTGTGTGTTTTTTTTAACATACCTAATCGTATTAGAACCATATTAATTTGCATTATTTTCGCTCAGTATTCATTGAATTCATTAGTTTATCATTACTAGTAGTAGTAATATTTGTTTTAAGTGGCGAAATGTGGGTGTATCTGCTACAGGGACACCTCTGCCCAACCCTTCGGGGAAACAAGGCGTGATGTTATGTTATGTTATGATAATATTTGTTTGTAGGTATAATAGAACAGTGATTATGATAGTGTTTAAGTGTTTTGAGTTAAGTGAAAGTAAAGTACTTACGTTGTAATTAGGTATTTAGGGTAAGCAGATAGTTTAATAAGTTGAAATTATTTAGAGTAGATTTGAAAAGTAATTATTATGATCAGTAGGATTAGGATGACGGCATTAATAGTTTTAGATTGTTGCTTGACAGATTATTAACTTTGTGAGGAAACCTGCTTCTCAAGGTTAAGTTTTGAAAATGAGAATCACATAATTAAGTTAGTGACTATAAATTACAAACAACGCGATGGATTTTTCAAACATTTAAATGTTTCCCTTTACGATAAATATCAATGGCTGACTGGTAGTTGTAAATAAAATAAAATGTATTCTTTCCCGTGTTTACTTTTCTCAGATTTTAGTAGTTTATGGAATAAAGGGGGTTTTACAGATTTTAATAATCTGACGAATTCAACAAAAAAACCTGTTCAGACTGAAAAACATATTCGTAGCTGTTTAGAGTTACATGAGTTTGGGACTAGTAGGATAGAATATTTTTTTGCAAATTCGCATGAAACTCGCAAATAGGAATTTAATGAAACGGTTTATTGACACCGTTATTTTGTTAGGTTAACAAGAAATAACTTTTCTCGGTCACGGCGAAAGTCCCAATTCCGATAACCGCAGTAACTATATCGAAACTTTGTCATATACTTATATCTGAGCAAGTATGATACAGTGATGGACTCGCATTTAGAACTACGTTCTTCAGTTCAGAACTCCGTGTTTTCTGGTCTCTCTAGGGATATTCAAAATTATTTCATACATAGTATTACATCCGTTCACGAGACCACATTAGATTAAAGAAAGATAAAGCTCAATTTCTGTCTGTAATGATTGACGAAACTCCTGATGTCAGTGACAGTTGCTTTTTTTTTTGTTCCTCCTTACTTCTCCCATAAAACCACTCTTCGCCACTGATGATGTACCTGAAATAATTACCTACGAGGCATCTATCACGGGTAACCATACGAGACAAGGCACAATTAGAATACACCGTAACAAAACTATCACAATACCTAACCGAGGCATACCATGCATGCTGCAAACTAAGAGCGCCACGAACCAAAAGTGAGAGAAACCCCTGGTGGAACGCTGAACTTAGTAAACTCAGAGACACACTACGTAAACAATTCAACAGAGCCAAAAACACCAGACT
Source organism: Agrochola litura (assembly GCA_949152395.1). Lineage (NCBI taxonomy): Eukaryota > Metazoa > Arthropoda > Insecta > Lepidoptera > Noctuidae > Agrochola > Agrochola litura. Next base: position 19,141,435 of record OX424508.1, on the reverse strand, counting down.
CCCAGAGGACTGGGAGGTATACAAAGAGACCCAATACACATACAAGAAGCAAATCAGAACTGCCAGGAGAAAAGCATGGCGGAAATTCTGTGAATCAATTGAAACTAACAACGAAGCGGCACGAGTACGTAAGATCCTATCAACTGATCAGGACCGAACTCTCGGCGCGCTGAAAAAACCTGATAACTCATACACACTAACTGACTATGAAACCAGCAAGGTCCTTCTTGAGACTCACTTCCCAGACTGTAAGGTCCTGGAGGACAGGTCGTGGGAGGCTGAACCAGAATGGACCCCAACGGATCAAGACTGGTCAAGAGCCCGCAATATAGTAACAGAAGACCGCATAAAGTGGGCTATCAACACCTTTCAGCCATACAAGTCGGCAGGGCTGGATGGCATCTTCCCAGCCCTGCTGCAATGGGGGGTAGATCATCTGACACCATGGCTGGTGGAGATCTATCGAGCCTGCATAGCACTTAGACACATACCTCTCGCATGGCGCGAGGTAAAAGTAATTTTCATACCCAAACCTGGCAAGACCGATTATACACAAGCCAAGGCATATAGGCCTATAAGCCTCACATCCTTCCTACTGAAAACCCTCGAGAGACTCTGTGACAGGCACATCCGAGACGGACCTCTCCGGGCTGAACCACTTCACAAACAACAGCATGCGTACTCCACAGGCAAATCAACAGAATCAGCGCTACACAGCGTTGTTTCTAAAATTGAATGCGCAGTGGACCACAAATGCTCAGCACTGGCTGCCTTCATTGACATTGAGGGCGCCTTTGACAAAACCATGTTTAACAGCATAAAAATGGCCCTCGACCGACACAGCATAGACTCGACCCTGAGTGGCTGGATCACCAACATGCTCAAATTGAGAGCTGTACAAGTCACAGTAAATGACACTACAAGGGCCATCGTTGCGAAGGGCTGCCCGCAGGGGGGCGTCCTCTCACCGCTTCTATGGAACCTGGTAGCAGACAGCCTCATCAAAACACTCAATGACAAAGGTTATTTCACCGTAGGCTACGCCGATGACATAACCATAATAATAAACGGGACCCACGAAAACACTCTATGCAATCTCATGCGTCAAGCCCTGAAAATAGTAGAGGAATGGTGCAACAAGCACCAACTCTCAGTGAACCCTGCAAAAACCGAACTGATCCTCTTTACAAAAAAGAGGAAATTGACCACACTACAACTACCACGATTCTTTGGAACAACCCTAAGCCTCTCAACTGAAACCAAATACCTGGGCATCTTTTTGGACAAGCAGCTGAACTGGGCAAAACACACGAACTACATCACCACGAAAGCCAGCATATCCCTGTGGCAGTGCAAGCGACTGCTTGGCAGGAATTGGGGCATTAGCCCCAAGGTCACCCACTGGCTATACACCACAGTCATCCGACCAATTATCACATACGGCTCACTAGTCTGGTGGCCCAGGACAGACCTGAGAACAGCCCAAAGAGATCTCGAAAAACTGCAGCGGCTTGCGTGTGTTGCAATCACTAGCAGTATGAGAACTACACCCACTGCCGCCCTACAGGCAATGCTTGGACTACCGCCCCTGCACCTCATCGTGCGGGAGGAGGCGGCCCTGGCCGCCTTTAGGCTCCATCTATCAGGAACCCTAAGCAAAGACTCCAGAGTTAAGCACATACGTATAAAGGAAGATGCGATCAAACGACGACCAATGATGGCATCACCCTGCGACAAAGCCCCGAAATCACACCACTTTCAACGGCACTACAACATAACACTTACAGAAGAACAGTGTGACTATTCAGGCCCGAAAGAGCTGAGAGTATACACAGACGGATCGAAGACCGACTCCGGTACCGGAGTTGGAGTCTTCTCATACGACCTCAACATAAATATATCCCGCCCGCTGGGAATGTTCAACACCGTCTATCAGGCGGAGTGTGTGGGCATCATACAAGCGGCCCATGCTATAGAAGCCAGGAGAGTTACGGACACCCACATTCGCATACTCTCCGATAGCGCCTCAGTTCTCCAATCCTTACGGAAAAAATATATTACTTCAAAGTTAACACTAGAATGTCACAATGCACTAGAACAAGTAACGGTATCTAGCCGCAACACGGTGACGCTGCAATGGATAAAAGGACACAGCGGATCGCTAAGTAACGACGCAGCTGACGAACTTGCTAGAAGAGGATCTAGCACGGCAGTCTGTGGACCCGAGCCTATCGTTCCAATCCCCTTCAACCAAATACGCAGGTGGCTACAGGAATTCACCCACACACAAGCAGAAAACTGGTGGACCTCGACACCGGGATGCAGGCAGTCCAAGGAAGCTATGCCATCCTTGGATGGCAGGCTAACCAGGCGTTTATTACGCCTGGACAGGAGCGGCCTGCGCATGGTGACGGGGACCATCACGGGGCACTGCTCGCTAAACAAACACTTCCACACAATAGGCATAACGGACAGTCCTCTGTGCAGGGCGTGCATGGAGGCTGAGGAAACAGTAGCGCACGTGCTCTTTGAATGCACAGGTGTCACCCAGATTAGAACAGAAACCCTCGGGTCACCCAGATCCTACACAGATGTTCTGAACAGGCCAGGAGACTTAATTAACTTCTGGAGGGAGGTGGGCTGGTTGGAATAACCACCAAACGGCCGCCATGGCCCACGCACAATGGTCCACCTTACGGACTAAGTGCGGAAACCAAACCCTATAACATAGAACATAGAACATAATTACCTACGGCCGCGCAGTTGATAAACCTTCCGCGTCCTTGCGTAACTGCCGCGCACTCGAGACTGTTGGGTACTTATATACACCAGCGTTACCAGACGTCCCGATTTTTTGCCCAAAATTAAATGTCCCACGCGAGACAGGCTCAGTCTCGATTTTCGGAGATAGAAAAATAAATAAGTAATTCATAAGTAATGTCTGTCCTCTGAAGATTTAACTGTCTTACTGGGCAAACTAATAGTTATTGGTTATTAGTATAGTAAAGTAACGTATTTTCATTAAAATACATTTTCTACTGCTTTATTTCATCATTGTAAACTTAATTTGAAACACAAATAAAAGAATAAGTATTAAAAAATATTACAAATAAATAATAATATAATAGTTCTATAGTTATCTCCACGACTGGTGAACCATCTCCTCCGTAGCCTGAAATTAATAGACCTAGAAGCATCCCTTTACATCAATCTGCAGAAAGCAGCCATTCTAAACACATGCAGAATCGTTAGGAAGTTTATGCAGTTAGACGAAAGTACACCACACGCTGCATTTACTTGGCTTTGGCCCGTAAATGTAGCTAAAACTAGCCAAAGAGCTGAGAAAAAAAAAACTCCCGATAATAATATAATTTACGTTTTCTTATTACGTCCCGCTTTCGACGAAAGAATCCCGCTTTTTTACTCAAAAGGGTTCAAAATCCCGGATTGCCCTAAAAAAAAATCTGGCAACGCTGATATACACTAAGATTTCGAAACGCGTCGTTTCGGCCGTTTTCTATGAGGATATAATACTGTTACTTATTTATACTGTGGCTCCGAGTAGAGGGATTCGGAATCATAAAACAATATAGTTTTAATCGAGTCATATACACTACGCCGGTTTCGCCCAGTCGTTAAAACTTCGAGTGCATCTCAGCTTCGAAACATTATAGTGTGTAACTTTTGTTTGAACTGAAACTTTTTGTGTAAAAGGGGGTTTTATTACAAAACTTCGCTCAAGTTACTGAGATAGCAAAGAATAGGACACCCTTTATTTAGAAGTATTAGTTTGTGGCGTGTGCGGGGCTCGTGGCTAAATTACAGCCGCATGAGTCGATCGAAGGTTAAGCTACGCTTGCCGCGGTCGGTTCGTGGATGGGTGACCATCCATTACATTTCGAAAACCCTCCGTGCCACAGAAAGCTCGTTAAGCCGCTGGTTCCGGTTGTCATTCGTAGAGCTTTGACGAGTAGTCAGAAGCCCAAAAAATCTGACAATTAACCAGTTTTACCAAGGAGTATCGTGTCGTGTTACGGTGTCGCGAGTTCAATTGTTTTTTCCCATCTCAAAAATGCGTAACGCGTCATAAGAAGTTTTCACTTAAAAATAAAATCATCTGAATGGTGAAGCCTGTTCAAAGATATGTGCAAAAACACAAATACACAAGTTATTGCCGTGTTTGTACAGACGCCAGCACTTCAAGCTACTACAATCTGTCAAATTTATTTAGTAGATTTTCAACTTTATCGCTGAAGTTTAAGGTTCAAAGTTGATTGGGAAAATTTTACAGTTTCAGGTAGCTTGATGTGCTGGCGTCTGTACAAGAAACCCCAACTGAAATCGTATTTTACTACCCTACAAAGCAGATTTTTGTACAAAACAACAACGACATAACATGAATAAGTAACTCGGCAACCGTACCCCATCAAGTTCCCGGCGTGAAAAATATATTGTTTCCTTTTTTAAAAGATTACATTTTAACGCAGATTTATGTTTTTGTTGTGGTGCGAATCTGTAGTTTTGTTTTCTTTAATAATAACGTTTATTAAGTGTAGGTAATATAAATGTATAGTTTCATAAAGTTTTCAGAATGGAACAGTATAATTACAAGTTACAAAACACAATGAAAGAAAGATAGGAAAGAAAGAAAAGAAAGAAAAGAAAAAAGAAAGAAAAGAAAAGAAAGAAAAGAAAGAAAAGAAAGAAAAGAAAGAAAAGAAAGAAAAGAAAGAAAAGAAAGAAAAGAAAGAAAAGAAAGAAAAGAAAGAAAAGAAAGAAAAGAAAGAAATAATGTTGTTATAGAATGGAAACATTGATTTGGCTCAAAACAACGTAAGAGAGATATTCATTGGTAAAGTTTTATTCAAGACCAGGGCCATATGATGATAGGTCAGTCATTTAAAACAACGTAGGACGCAAAAAGTTCCATCCAGTCCAAATTCCATCTTTACATACCAAAACCCCTTCGTGCCTCGGAAAGCACGTTAAGCCGTTGCTCCCGGCTGTCATTCGTGGATCTTTGTCAGTCGTTACGGGTCGTCAGAAGCCCGAAAGTCTGACAACCAGTCTTACCAAAGGGTATCGTATTACCCAGTAATTGGGTTGTGGAGGTCTGATAGGCGGTCGCTCCATATAAAATACTGGTATTCAGCTGCATCCGGTTAGACTGGAAGCCGACCCCAACATAGTTGGGAAGAGGCTAGGTAGATGATGAGGTCGCAAAAAATTGCACTGTACTTAATTTTTGGAATGTTGTTAAGATCAAGTGTAAAACCAAGTTTGCAACTTCGAAAGATCTGTGCTAACTGCGTGGTGTTCGAAAAACTTCGAAATTTTCGGGCTTCTCTCAGTTTTTGGCTTATTTCAAAGATTGAGTAATTTAACCGGCATCCTGTTCAAAAGACGGCTAAGACTACATTTATGAACGTTTTGTGAAAAATTGCCAATGTTTGAAGTGCTTTATCTCGAGTTCTTTGAGACCTAAAGCGTTGCGCTTGTAGAAAATTTTGTATACTTGTAAAACGTAGGTACTGATGACTTTTTCCGTAGGATGCACTTTTTAGAAGTTATAAGTTAATAACTTACTGTTCTAAAAGATCTTCAATTCCTAAAGCAGCAGTTCCAATACATCGGCCTTGACCTCGACTTCTCAAAATGCGAAATTTACCTTTGTGACAATACCGACAGACAATCGACCATTCAGAAATTCAATTCAATAACCCCAGAAATCAAAGTTTTGGAAAAAAGTTCACTGCACCTCCTAGGTTCCCCAATTTTAGACAACAGTTTTTCACCTTTCGTTGATGAAAAAATTAAACACTTTAACGATATTTCGGACAGACTTTCTAAAATAAACTTACATTCGGCATTCACCCTTATCAGATACTGCTGTTTCGGTCCAAATTTTATGTACTTTCTCCGCTCTTCCTCTTTATGGAAGAAGCGACACCTTTTAGACAAAATCGATCAAATTATTCGAAGTACTCTAATATCAATTATAAATTTGGCATTGGACGACCGCGCGTGGCTGCAAGCCACACTACCCATCCGCTTCGGTGGGCTCGGCGTCCGCAAAATTTCTAGTGCGTTCCTGTCCTCGGTCCACAGCACCGAAGAGTTAACCAGAAAAATCTTAATCGCTTCTTGTATAGGGGTCCCTATACAAGAAACGTGTTTTTCCCTTTAATTTTGAACTTTATTTTATTTTTATAATTTTTTGTTTTAGCGGCAATAGAAAATTTCAACTGTCTACCTATTATGGTTCATGAGAAACAGCCCGCATCGCAGACAGACGGACAAACGGATGGAGGGACAACGGAGGCTTAGTAATAGGATTCCATTTGGCACCCCAAAACCCAAAAAAGCATAATTCTTGAGTGGCATTCACTTTTTAAAGGTAGATGAGGTACTGGTTTACATGTATTATCGGTAATAGGTATGATATGAGCGAGCAATAACAGGCAATCACGTTAATTCACTTGCTCGAGCAATTGAAATGGAAGCAATAAACTCGCAAAAGTACGTCATTGACGCTGTCAATGACATGTGTTTCAATAAACGTTCCGGGACAGGAGAGAGGGCTTCAAATGAACACAATATTATTAAAAATTGCTTTTATTTATCATTTTTTCAAATTGCTGAACCCTCATAATGTATCTCTACGATAATTGGAAATAATACAATTATAAAATACTTAATTACAAGGCATTGCACCAGTGAGATTGTCAAAGTCAAATAATTTATTTCAATTAGGCACTTAAAAGGCACTTTTGAACGTCGAAATTTACAAAATATAGAATCGATTCTAGTGGCCCCTTCCAAAAGGTAGTTTTTCAACCATATACTGCACTTAACTGATTAATAGCCTTCCAGACTGACTTATTCATAGCATTGGCAGAGACAAATTCTACTATACGTAGGAGTAATGTATGCAATAACAATAACAAATACTTAAAGAGAAAACTGACTGTGAATGTGAGTACCATGTAGGTTAGATAGAATCTATGTATCTGCCTTTACCCAACTTTGTTGGGACGGCTTCCAGTCTAACCAGATGCAGACTAGATAGAATTATACATGACTAAATAACTGTCTGGCTGTTTTGAATAGCGTCGTGTGACGGGTCGTTGAGCCATAGTATAAAGAGAGGTAGTAAGCTATCTTCATAGAAACCCACCGCGCGCGGCTTGTATGTGTGCGCGGCTTGTATCTACTCGTATGCGTCGCCGCACGCACACTTAACAAAACCTCGACCCGTTTCTCGTGAGAAACCAGCCGAAATTTTACTAAGTGTGCGTGCGGCGACGCATAGATACAAGCCGTGCACACATACAAGCCGCGCGCGGTGCTTTTCTATGAAGATAGCTTACTACCTCTCTTTATACTATGGCTCAACGACCCGTCACACGACGCTATTCAAAACAGCCAGACAGTTATTTAGTCTTGTATAATTCTATCTAGCTTGCATCTGGTTAGACTGGAAGCCGACCCCAACAAAGTTGGGAAAAGGCAGATACATAGATTCTATCTAACCTACATGGTATCATCACATCTGAGTTTATTTTGAAATTTCTTCTCAAGGATCAGTCATTCCGGCTTTTAAAATATTGACCCAAACTTGACATGTAGGTAAAACTGTAAAAAATCAACAAACATAAAATAATAATATTATTTGATCAGAAATAAACATAAACACAAACAACATTAAAACATTCTAATCATGATGCACAATCCAATACTGTCAGCTCCGGACCTATTCGTAGTTCATTTCAGCCCACTCCACCCTTCCAGGTCACAATATGAACGAATGAAAACATGCCAAGTGCCGAGTCATGTTCGCACTGTTTGATTGATGAGGGTGGGAAGGGTAGCAGTGGCACTTGTTTGTATCGGGAAGGAACCTTCAGCCAATATTGAATATTTGTGTGAGATTTTATTAAGATGACAGTTTATGTGTACCTACTCAATCAATCTGCCTAGCCTTTTACCTACTATTTGGGTCGGCTTCCAATCTAACTGGATGCAGCTGAATACCAGTATTTTACATGAAGCGACTAAAACAGTGGCACTCCGGGAGTGCCGACAGAAGTTAAAACTTGAACAAGATTGCCTTGGTAGAAGAAAAATACTTGTATAGAACATTGGTCCATAACCTTATCTAAATAAAGAGCACAATCGCGTTTACAAAAATGATGTAGCGAGAACGGTGTCGCGAATTCAATTGTTTTTTCCCATCTCAAAAGTGCCCATCGCGTCTAAAAAAGTTTTCACTTCTAAAATTATTAATTTTATCTATCGTGTTACCCAGTAACTGGGCTGTGGAGAGCAGATAGGCAGTCGCTCCATGTTAAATACTAGTATTCAGCTGCATCCGGTTAGACTGGAAGCTGACCTCGATACTTATAGTTGGGACAAAGGCTAAGCAGATGATGAAATTCATCTACGAAGACTGAACTAACTTTCCAACATAAATATAACGAACAATTTATGTACAGAATTCTTCATATTCTATTTAGCATAAGTCACTAATTAGTAGGTAAATATTTGCATAATAAAAATCAAAGCACATAAACCAACCAAACAGTTACATAATTTGTTATTTAATAATGTTATCTACAAAAACAGCGATTACTACTCACACCGTTATCTACAAAATGGCAGAGTTCAAATATTTGTTTATTAAAATCAAAACAACTTACTGTGATAAGGGTCCATTTCTTACTGCAGTGAATCTGTAAACGTGAACCATGAAGGTCGTAGTTACTGGTGCTGCAGGGTTCCTTGGCTCTCGAGTGGCTGATGCCTTGCTGAGGAAACAACCACCATGTCCTCTCGATGTGACAGAACTGATACTGACTGACGTCATCACGCCTCAGGCAAGGCTTGAGAGCTATGTCAAAGTTTTGGCGCTCGACCTGACGAAACCATCAGCTGCTGAAGAACTCATTGACGAAAATTGTGATGTCGTGTTCCACCTAGCTGCCGTTGTTAGTGGCCAAGCTGAAGCTGAGTTTGACTTCGGATTAAAAGCAAACCTGGACGCAACAAGGCTGCTTCTAGACGCAGTAAGAAGAAAGGCACCGAAAGCGAAATTTGTTTTTGCCAGCACGTGCGGTGTTTTCGGAGGAGATCTGCCGCCAATCGTCGATGACCTGACTGCTCTGATGCCTCAGACCTCATACGGTACTGCTAAAGCCATGTCCGAGTTACTTGTCAACGATTACTCTCGACGTGGCTACGTAGACGGTCGTATTGTGAGACTACCAACAGTGAGCGTTCGTGCAGGAGTCGCCAACGCTGCAGTGACGTCATTCGCCAGTGGAATAGTGCGGGAGCCTTTGAATGGGAAGGTGTCGATATGCCCCGTGAGTAAGGAGCAGAAGTTGTGGTTCACGAGTCCTGCGACTGTGGTGCGTAATATCGTGCATGCAGCGACGTTGGATGCCAGTATGTTGGGAAAATGGCGAGCAATCAACTTACCGGGATTGTGTGTGTCTGTAGGTGATATGTTGGCAGCTCTACGTACGGTGGCGGGTGATCAAGTTGCCTCTCTAGTTCGCTTCGAGTACAATGAAACCATTGCCCGCATGGTCGCATCATTTCCAATCAATTTTGATAACAGCCGCGCTCTGAAACTCGGGTTTACTGTGGATTCCAACTTTGCTGATGTTATTCGTTCTTACGTGAAGGATGATTTAAATAATGTTATAACAGCACCAATTACCACATACAGATAAGTTCCACTAATAAATTTATTTGTAATTGAATAAAAAGTGGATTTTAGATGTTTTAAAGTAGGAGTGTTTTCTTATTTTTTCGTTTTCGTTTAAATTCATGATTACTTAAAACATAATTGGTCACATTCATACTCAAACCTTTCCTGACCACATTTTCCTCATTCATCTTTATTTTCTTAAACTTAACCCTAAATAAAGCAAAAAAAAAGGCTTTAATAAATAAACTGCTTAACTTGCTCGATACTAACCTGAACAAAAACAATGAGACGGAACGCCCATCTGTTTCGGCACGATTCCATTTGTTAGAAATAAATTCTTAAGGGTGAAACAAATCGAGGTCGCTTTTTTCCTTCTTCCTCTAACCTGGAAGATATACAGTCAGGGAAATTGATTGTAAAGCAAATTGACATCCAAGCCAAGTCTAAGCCAAGTCAGAGGCCCATGGGCGGCTTTAAAACTCTGACAACAGCAGTGCTATTCTGTAAAAATCTCACCGTGAACGCTAAGGTGAAGTGAGCTTGAAGTGAGCTGTCATTCCACCAAATACTAGGTATTGACACTGTTGACAGCTCACTTCACCTAAGCGTTCACGGTGAAATTTTTACAGAATAGCACTGCAGATGTCAATTTCTTGAGTCAATCATTCAACTCAGCCTTCCTCAGGCCACGTCTAGAAATGTCTGTCCCAGCCACCTTTTTAAGGTCCTCGGTCCATCTAGTTGGGAAGAGTCCCATACTACACTTGCCGATACGTGGTCTCCACTCCTGTAATGCTATTCTGTAGAAATCTCACCGTGATAACATAAGTGAAGTGAGCTGCCAATAGTGTTAATCCTTAGCAACTGACAGCTCACTCCACGCTCACTTCACCTAAGATAACACGGTGAGATGGTTACAGAATAGCACTACAGGTTAGTCACTAACCACACGAAAAGAAGAAAACCCTACGTCTATTTTCCGTGTTATACCCATTTCATTCAACAACATTCAACTGTCAAAGAAGCTGTGAATTGAATAAAAGGACAATTTAAGTTGGTACAGTACGCAGTCGAGAGAATGTTTTCTTGACACCCGTAAGTTTTATACTAACGAATATGTGTTTTGCGAATTTGATCCTTATTACTAATAGAAATTGTCCAACTGACAGGTGTCAGGAACGCAATCTCTCGACGGCCGGACTGTAATCAATTTGCTTTATAATCAATTTCCCTGACTTTAAAATGGTATGCATCTTATACATATTTTTAGCACTTCTTGTCCTTTAGGCAAAAAAAAAGTTTCAGAAACGCTTGTCTCGGTCATTTTTAGAGTTCCGTACCTCAAAAGGAAAAAACGGAATCCTTATAGGATCACTCGTGTGTCTGTCTGTCTGTCTGTCCGTCTGTCACAGCCAATTTGCTCCGAATCTAATGGACCGATTAAGTTGAAATTTGGTACACAGATGTATTTCTGTGACCCAAATACGAACATGTAACGGAAATAAATAAATTTTAAATATGGGGGTCCCTTTTGGGGGACAAACAAGAAAATGTATAAATAAAGTTTTTCAAACTGTATCGTGTGACATATCAAATGAAAGGGATGTTGCGAGGATCTCAAATATTTTTTTTAAAGTTTTAAAATAAATACATTTAAAGATATTTAAGAAAATTAATGAAAATTACCATGGGAACCTTATCTCCGAAAGTACTTAGCCATTTTTTTTTTATTACAGGGCATGGTTCTTCACTAATAGATTACAGAAAAACCTATAAAAAGTCTATGGTCGTAAAATAACATGGTAAATCTATCAATAGGTGTCGGTAACGGTTTCGCAAGTTCAACTGTTTTTTCCCATCTCAAAAATACCCATCGCGCCTAAAGAAGTTTTCACTTCAAATATTATGATAATGATAAAAGATTTCATTTCTGTAAGCAGGTTTGTACAAACACTTTTACACGTCAATGATATTTTTAATAATAAAAACTAGATGAGGTCAGCGTTTTCTGTCTGACTACTCTGAGAAGTAAGGCCGAAACAAACTCAGAGGTCACAGTCTCTTTTAAAGTCCAGACATAAGCTTAGTCAGATCATGTGAAAACCATGTAGATTGGTGTCTGAAATGGTCTTTTGAGGAAAGAACCACACAAATGGAGGGGACTTTTTTTTGGCTGGGATATTATCAAAATAACTTCTCCCGCTCTGAGCGGAGCAGGAGGGCGTGTCAGACTCTTACTGACTAAAACCCACCCGTATTCCTTCAGTTGCCTGTATGTTGCCAGGGGCCACGGTCCCTTTCGGACTTTCCCGCGACCCCGGCAGTTGTGCTGACATCTTTGACCCGGACCTGGGTTCTTATTGGACAGCGAGCTACCCACTGCTCACCGTCCGCAAGCCCGCGCCTACGGTGGCCGAGAATCGGCCTGGGATTCCAGACGCCCAGGGCGTTTCCTGCGGCGTGAAGTTTGCGTCTCCCTCACGCGTTCCGCCTCCTCCTTCGCGAGCATTACTGCTTCGCAGAAGGAGGTGACGGCTTCCCATACCCTCTCGCTCCGTACCATAGCCTGGACCAGGGCTTGACGCGAGAGATCACCGCCACCGATCGCCTCCACGATGACATGGCGGTGCTCCGCCCAAGCCGGGCAGACCTCCACCGTATACTCTACCGTGTCCAGATTGAGTGGAACTGTCCAGTCAGTGCACGCAATGTGCATTTATTTTGTTTGTCATCCTTCTAATTTGTAAATAATTCCACGTCAAGAAAAGGACAACCACATTATTAAAAGAAATGGCAACATGAACGTCGCTGAGTCGAACATTCGTCACAGGATATTAAGAGACAAACAGTGTGTCCTAGGAGTATATATCACTTATATTATCCAAGGGATACACGGGTACATTAGTCATAGTTTTTATATTCAGTGCATCATAGAACATTTATCTTGTTTGCACGTGCCTTGTAGGAAAGAAGACAATTCTTCATGTTGACATGGACGTAGTTACGTAAATTCAGAGGCGGTGGTGTATATTTTTCTAGGAGGAATATTTAAATATGATGCATTTTACATACAAAATATTTTATTTTTAAACAAGATAATATTTACATAATATACAGGGTTGCAGGGACATCGACGCTAGCATGGATTCTGAAACCAACAGTTGATGGTCATGAATGTCCTCTGTACTAAAATGCCACGATCAATATTAAACCCTAAACATTGCAAGTCTACATAACCTACGTCTAAATTCTCGTTAAAGTTTTCGCCTCGGTACAACGAAAACAAGTTACCGAGGTTCATAAAAATTGTACACTTAGGTTACACAAATAATACAGAGACCTTTTTCAACTGAAGACAAATCCCCGGACGCTCCGCAGACCTGTGATGTATTGAAACCGAGAATACATTGTAATTTTATTGAGAACTAGCTGACCCGTGCCCACTTCGTTGGGCGGTAAACATTTTAACTTGTGATGAAATTGTGAGTGTGGTTCGGTTAGTACTGAGTGCTATGATTTATTTCCTGACTGCCAAAAGGAGGGTTTTGGTTTTATTGCATATTAGCGAGCCGCTGCGAGCGCTCAGCGCTAGTTTCCCTATCCCTTGTTGCTGAGACATGCTGCCTTAAATCAGAAAGACGCTGCGCACGTTCAGCGCTAGATTCCCGAGCACGGGCCTGCGATGTTCTCGCGCTTTGGCTAGCGAGCCTCTGCGAGCGCTCAGCGCTAGACTCCCTATCTCTTGTTGCAGAGACATGCTGCCTTAAATCACTGAGACGCTGCGCACGTTCAGCGCTAGATTCCCGAGCACGGGCCTGCGATTTTCTCGCGCTTTGGCTAGCGAGCCTCTGCGAGCGCTCAGCGCTAGACTCCCTATCCCTTGTTGCAGAGACATGCTGCCTTAAATCATTGAGACGCTGCGCACGTTCAGCGCTAGATTCCCGAGCACGGACCTGCGATGTTCTCCAGCTTTGGTTGCAAGCCGCTGTGAACGCTCGGAGCTAGATTCCCTAGCGCGTGCTTGCGAAATATTTTTATATAATAATTCCTCGAGAGGCGCTGATGATTTTTAAGAGCAAACTCTTCCGTACGGCGTACTCGAGCTGCTCTTGTCTAGGATGTCTGACGGGAAGTTGTGATTTCCTTTTAGGCATGATAAACAATCGCTGAAACTATCCGATATCCCAAAAACAGAAATACCACAGCTTCGAACTCGAAGAATGAGAACGAAGTATTATTTGTGTTTTAAAAAACCGAGCAACCAAAACAATTTTAAAGACCAACAACATTCAACCAACTGCGTACAACTCACCTACATAACGACGAAAATTCTAAATAATAACTGGAGAGGTTCATAAATCCGCGGAAAATCTAAAACCGCGATTCAAAAAAATGACGTAATTGCACAACGTCATCTATGGGTAAATGGATAAAACGTCCGTACAAAGCATGTTCTAATGCGGTTCGTAAATGGACGGCGGCATTTTGCGATTTAGTAATTTTATATTATCTTCGAAACTATTTAACCAATTGACATACTGTTTTGGGCAAATCGTATCTCTATGATGTTCTTGTGATCATTATAATATTTTTTTCGATAAGGTTTAATATTTTGTTGTTTAAAAAATCGTCCAAAGGTAAGTACGTCGAAAAATACTTTTTTTAACACATAAAAGCTACTATATCTGCTAAAATATAAAAGATAGAAATATGGTGTCGCGGACTTTTTTGTAGAACTATTCAAAACGGACCAGGTTGCCATACATTGTTTTCAATTATATACAACTGTTAAGGCAGCGCATGCAAATAACTCTGTTGTAAGAGCTACTTTTTTCCGCCTGGCTAGACAAAAATTGAGATAGTTCGGCTAATATGCATGATATCTTTATAATTTATAGCCTATAGCACTCACGAATAATGTAGCTTTCTACCAGTGAAACAATTTTTAAAATTGGTTCATTATTTCCGGAGATTACCCCCTACATACAAACTTACAAACTTACAAACAAATGTTACCTCTTTATAATATTAGTATAGACAGAATTTTAGAATAGGTAACCCTCTATTCTCTAGATACACTAAATTAAGAGGTTTATTTATAAACGTTGCTTAAAGTTAAGGAATGATTAGCGACTGTTTAAGCATACATTTCTAACATTTGAACGCCACTTTTAACTTTAAGCAACGTTTATAAATAAACCCCAATACGCTAACAAAAGATCAAGCTGTGGCTGTGGTGTGAAATGTAAGCTGTAGTTACTTATAATTGAGTGTGCATTGTGTCTTGATGGCCCAGTGATTAAAGGCCTCGCCTCTCATCGTACATGAGAGGCGAGGCCTGTTTAGTTCGTCGTTCGTTTTAGTTGTTTATTTCTTAGTTTGTGGGTACAAATCCGGGCAAGTACCAATGTGACTTTTTCAATTCATATGTACTTTCCGAGTTTATCTTGGACATTACTAACATCGGTGAAGAAAAACATCGTGAGGAAACCTGGACTTTATATAGTTAATCAATCTGCCTAGCCTTTTCCCAACTATGTTGGGGTCGGCTTCCAGTCTAACCGGATGCAGCTAAATACCAGTAATTTACATGGAGCAACTGCCTATCTGACCTCCACAACCCAGTAATCAGGTAATACGATACCCCTTGGTAAGACTGGTTGTCAGACTTTCGGGCTTCTGACGACCCGTAACGACTTTCAAAGATCCACGAATGACAGCCGTGACCAACGGCTTAACGTTTTTTCCGAGGCACGGACGTATCTCGATATGTAATGGATCACCCATCCACAGACCGAAATCGGCAAGCGTTGCTTAACCTTGAAGATCGACCCCTATGGCTCTTATTATTTGCCATAAGCCCCATCTATGAGCCCATTATGTTCCCATCCAGAGGATTAAAAAACCTTTTTACAAAAAAAAAACCGACTTCCAAAAACGACTACAAAGTGAAAAATAACTTAAATTTCGGAAGTTGGTGTCTTTGGTTTTGTATATTCGTTATTTGCCACCGATTTCCGAAATTTAAGTTATTTTTCACTTTGTAGTAGGTAGTTTTTTGGAAGTCGGTAGTTTTACTTTAATTTAAAAAAAAAAAACTCGCTCTTTTGTGGGTCGAATTGCAATTTATCTAAGTTACATTAGCCTAATGCCAACTGCTCATCACCTTTTACAAAATATTGCTTTTCCCGATGCAGGGAAGTTCATCGTTGAGGAGTTCTCCTGGTACTTCACCATCAGCTTCTCTTCTCCATATGCATTGTGACGAGCATAAATTGCATTGCAACCATATTAAAGTAATCGAATCGCAACCCGTGAAATACTTATTATTGAGTAATTCCGGTGGCTATTTGTGGTCGTAATCATCAGTTCCACTTAACCAAATGGTGCTTTCCACAAGTTACTATAAAAAATACCCAAATCGCTATAGGTTTGCCTATAATATTTGAAGAGTTCCCTCGATTTATCTGAGATGCCGTCATCAAATCCTGGTTTCCTTATCATGGTACCATTTTTGGGATATATCCTTTCCAACAAAAAAAGAATCATCAAAATCGGTTCATAAACGACGAAGTTATCTGCGAGCACATATAAAAAATGTATATATAAATGTATACGATCGAATTGAGTAACCTCCTTTTTTTTGAAGTCGGTTAAAAATAAGATTCTGCAGCAAAAAACATTACACAGTTATTATTTGCACTCATTTAGGTCATAATTATACCCGACACTTTTGTAAAGTTATAACTTTCAAGCCCCGCGAATTGACACGCGCGCCACGTCACTTTTTGGCGCGCGCGTCAAAGTCAATCGTCGCTTATAAAGTGCCTGCTACACGGTCGCCAACCGCGTCCCAACAGAGGTGACCTTGGTGGTTTACAACCGTGTAGATGGTGGTTTACGAGCAAATTACAAACAGCTCTGCCGGTCGACAACCAGGGTCACCTCTGTCAGGAACGCAGTTAGCAACCGTGTAGCAGGCGCTTAAGCGACGGCGGGGTCTTGACGGTAGTGAACGTTACTGTCGCTTATAAGCGATATCGAGGGCCAGACCGGTATAGTGGTATTATTATAAGTCAATATTACGAGTAAAAGCAGGAAAAATAAACACCATCCCATAAGACATTAATTTATTTTGTTCTTTATACAAAGGAAGGGTGGCTACTTAATTATCTATTAAGGTTGGCGCGCACTGCAGCAGCCAAGGAGTTTGCTCGTTAGTTCAAACATAAATTACTAAAATGGAGAAAACATTCTACCGCTTTTGTATAATTGCTTTAAACTTGGCTACAAGCCATTCGAGAAACATGGGAAATAGTTCACTATGAAAAACTAAGCAACCAATTTGCATAGTAATTATCGGTAAATTAATTATGCCCCGTCTTCACTCTTGCATACGAAAGCTGGCAGAGGGCAGAGGTGTACCTACAGTACGCCCTCATTTCGCCAGTTATGTTTTACTCCCATGTAATAGGGGGCGAGCTTATTGCCATCAACCGGGCACAAATCCAGACTCCAGGTTATTGATAAAAAAGGGATCTTAATATGTAGCCGAACTGACGTCAATCTTGTGTACCGTGGTACGCACAAACCTTTTAAATATTGACAAAATAAGTAAATATATCATAATATCACTATTGACATTTATATTTACAGATAAATATAAAAATATCGATTATGTGTGTATTTCTCTCTGTTGTCAAATATTTGTAATGACATGAAACGTTGTTTGGTCAACAATTTTATAAATAAATATATAAATTATAATATGTATTTAGATATATAATGTAAGGGTCGTATTGACAGGTACGGTGGGCTGCATCAATTGGGTACCCCAGTTGTATTAAAATTTTATTACAACAATTTTATTTATCAATTAGGGCATAATTTTGTTATCTATTTATGTGCTCAACATCTCTTATTAAAAGATGACGCTAATGTTTCTCGTACAAAAACACCTACTCAATATTATATCTCATACATACAGAATGAAAAACTTACTAAATTAGGTACTCGACATGTGTCGGCACATCCCATATGCGCTGATTGACAAAAACAAAATACAAAATCATTTATTTGCAAATTTTACATATTTAGATATTATTTAAGAAATTAATTAATTACTTGAATAATGCATCCGATTAGTAAATTATATAAATTCATTCAAATTTGGTACCTACTTAACAATTAATTCATAAATGACATTATACTACAAACTACAAAATTCACAACTTATAATCCAAAAACTCAAGTACACTATAAAAGCATTTATTAATTAGTAGTTTTGTTAATTTACGCTTAAATTAAAAAAATGGTGTCTAAAATAGAATTGACCGCGGAAAGGCGCAGTGTGTCTGATCCGGTAATGATCCAGCTCGAAGGACCATTGAATGGGCTCAATCGGATTTTATAATTAAAAGAAGTGGTAGACTGTATTAAAATAGGTATATTGCTAAAATTCACAATGATCAACGGCTATACAACAGTACAAAGGAATGCCCATAGTGGAGCACGTCTGTGAGGTGTGTGGGGTGGAGGGCGCGCAGCGGCCGTCCCGTACGGGTTCGGCACCCTGACACGCAGCGCCTTTCTGCGGTCAAACACACGCATATGTGATGCGCCGACAACATGCAAGTTATTATGTGAATGGCATAGAAAAGATTGGTCTCTGGCAAATCAGCACCCTAATTGCGTAAGACTTTCTTTCAGATTCCGAAGGATTTTGAAGGAAATTCCTAATCCATTACTTAATACGGTTGAAAAATTCGTCAGCTCAACAATTAAATAACGCAATACATGTTATCTAATTTTAAAAACGACGTGTAGTGTGTTACAAAATTATCCCGCTGGACAGAGAGAGGTGGAAACAAAGTAGGGGGGCGTTTGCTCAGCAGCAGGACAATACGGGCTTATAAAAACTATAAAAATAAAACTAAGATTCTTTCTACAAAGGAAGGGTAGCTACTTAATTATCTATTAAGGTTGGCGAGCACTGCAGCAGCCAAGGAATTCGCTCGTTAGTTCATACATAAATTACTAAAATGGAGAAAATATTCTACCGCTTTTGTATAATTGCTTGGCGATGTAATGTCACATTACTTTGCGATGAAAATAATAATAAAGCAAACCTTAATTGGGTCGTTCTAATTTCACAGTGATGTGTCGGCATTTCTCTAAAATGTCGTAATAAAGAAATCTTGACAGCTTACGTCAAAAATTGTAAAATTGACAATTATTTCTTTGATCGCACAATTTGGATGATAAATGCTCATAATTTAATTATGAGCATTTTAGTATTTTAACCGTAGACAGAGATGTTTTAT
The DNA here is from genome assembly GCA_949152395.1 of Agrochola litura. NCBI lineage: Eukaryota > Metazoa > Arthropoda > Insecta > Lepidoptera > Noctuidae > Agrochola > Agrochola litura. The sequence continues at coordinate 19,122,397 of OX424508.1, read as the reverse complement.
CTGTATTTATGTAGCTTATTTTGACGTGACAACGTCTTATAAATTGGTTTGCCGGGTGACACTTCAAGAAACTGCGTTACGCTCCGCTCACGTTATGCGCTCACAATGAGAGCGAGTGAGAGGCACGCGTGCATGGTTAGCCCGCCTAAGAGCGAGAGAGACAGACATAAAAAGTGAAAGGCACGCGTCCCTTCCACTCGAGCACAGTTAGCCCGCCTAAGAGCGAGAGAGACAGAGCGAGAGAGAGAGAGTGAGAGAGATAGGCATACACACCGGTTCATGTGTATAAATAAATGTTTTAAATTGTTACTATTATTTCATCCTTCTTCCTACTATACGAATGAATATTCACATTAAAATTATTTTACCACTCAAAGTCGTTGTCACGTAAAACTTTCGCCCGTATACCGACTTTACAGGCAACCAATTTTTTCATTTTGACCCAGTCTCCAATACTTATACAAATTATTAGCGAAATGTTTTCTTACATACATACCTAGGTACATCAAAAGGTAAATAAACCTACGTCAATTCAACAAACAATCACGTATATTATATTTGACGTAAGATATTGCTCAAACACAAACAGGGCAAAATATTAATCATAAGTAATTAACTCTGAACTTAATTATATCGACGTGTAGTAGTAGGAAATATGCTATTTGTGAAACATAGCATGTATAATATTATTATACAATATTTATTTATCGTATAATATTATTATACATGCTATGCTATGTTATGTCGGTGGCAGGGGAGGAAACCGGCATGTCCTAGAACCAAAAATTCGAACACTTGTGACATCTACCAACCCGCACTGGGCCCGCGTGGTAGATTACAGCCCACTCCCTCTCGAAGAGAGGAGGCCTGTGTCCCAACAGTGGGAATATTATAGGCTGATTATGTTGCTTTTAATAATATTATTGGCTAACTATGTTTTGATGTTAGTTTTAAAGTTTGAGTCAGTTGAGGTTGAATTTATTTCAGGTTATAATAAAATTTGTGAAAAATAACTATGCAGTATGCTGACGTTTAATCTACCTAACCTTTTCCCAACTATGTTGGGGTTGGCTTTCAGTCTAACCGGATGCAGCAGAATACCACTATTCTACTCGAAGCAATGGTTTTGACCTCCACAACCTAGATAATGGATAACACGATACCCCCTGGTTGTCAGACTTTTGGGCTTCTGATTACCCGTGACGACTGTCAAAGATCTACGAATGACAGCCGGGACCAACGGCTTAACATGCTTTCGGAGGCACGGACGGGTTTCGATATGTAATGGATGGTCACCCATCTACGAATTGACCGCGGCAAGCGTAGCTTAACCTTCGATGAGCTACCTGTGCGGCTGTTATTATGTAGCCACGAACCCCAAATAGAAAACAGAACAAAAGTGTTATTTATTTAGATACATTTGCTATTCATGCAAAGGACCTTTCGTAAATTGGCATCTTTTTTAAATAAGGAATATAGAAAGAGAGAGGGAAGAGAGAGTAAACCTGTGTCTGCGCACACACTTGTGCACTATAATATCTGGTCTCTGCTGAGATTGGTCGCCATGGCCGAAATTTGGTCTGGAGAACTTATTATGTAATGGGGCTACCACACGCACAAGCTTCACCACAGTTTTGCCTGCGCAGGCCGGTTTGTACATGGAACACCATACGTGTGGTTGGTAAAATTCTCCGATTTGTACACGGTGTTCCGTGTACAAACTGGCCTGCGCAGGCAAAACTGTGGTGAAGCTTGTGCGTGTGGTAGGCCCATAAGGAATATTGAAGTTTTTTCTTAAATAGAAATTTTACAATGTAAATAGTTTTCTTAAATACAATATGAAATTGAACTAATTCTCATTACGAAAGTAGTTTGTTCAGAATCATTTACTGAATCGTTTTCTGTCATTTTTAATAAAGGTATTTTTTTTATCCTATAAATAATTATAACTACGTAAATTACAGTCACACTTCCGCTGTACAGTCAAAACCAAAATGGACGAAGTACCTGCTACGCTAGACAGGACGTGTGCAACTGTGTGCGTGCGTAGATTTGTAATGTGACCACAATTTTCTCCACAATCAGTAAGTACAACTAATTTAATAAATAAAAAATGTTCATAATCATAATACCCGCGAAATTTCGCGTTGTTGCATAACTTTTTAATTAGTCGAGATTTTTTATTCATATTCTTCATGGCACCTCTTTAGTTCATGCATGACTATTCGAATATCTAAAAATATTTGGCCTAGGTCATAAAGGAGAGGCGTGAAAATTGATTCGCTGTTACAATGTATACTAGATAGTAAAAATTCAGTGTTTGTACAGTACAACTATGTTCTTAATGTCCCTCGGCAAACCTCGTGTTTCGTCAGTCGTCGGATTTCTATCAGTTGCTTTTTGCACTTGGTGCAGACCGGACACTCTCAATCGACTTGGAAGTATATAAAGTTGTAAATACACTTTTAACTTAATGTAATTTATTTTAAAAATGGTAGGAAATCTGCTAAGGTCACAGGCACGACGGATAGGAAAATAGTTTTACAGCTCTACATAGTTCACACGACAATCAAAACAAAACAACAATAAAATTCTTTGTTCTGAATTCAAATTATTATACAAGATAAATCTAATAATTGATGGACATGGAAATTAGCATTCGTTTGAATTCGGAAATGCGATGATTCCCGAGTGACATTAAGAAAATAGAAATACATGATTATAACATAATAATCTAATTAGGGCGTTTGGTGGTGTGCGTTAATTCCGGGACATGTTTTTTTATCTAAAATATTGGTTACACTATGTTACAAAACGGATTGGTGTCATATTCCAAGGCAAGACATAGCAAGACGGATTTGGTGGATGAAAGAAAGAAAAACAGGGGGCCTACCACCAACTCAAAAGCAGTATTATTTTAATATTACTTCAGTGGGAGAAAGAGATGGAGCTATACGTCCTGTAGAGCTTCATCTCTTTCCCATACTGATGTAATATTAAAATAATACTGCTTATGAGCTGGTGGTAGGCCCCCAGGTTTATTTGTCACGGTCAAGTTTGAATAAAAATGCAATTAGTTAAATTAAAATGGTTACACAAGTCTTCATCGAACAAAACCATAAAGTACCAAATGAAAACGTATATTTCCATTAAATTAATAAAAACTGTTGATTTAATTACTAATTTAATTTTAAAACTTGTACTGATTAAGAAAAAAATATATCTATAAGTAATTCTTTAGTTATAAACAATTAAAAAACTGTCTATGCTTTCTACTCTCTCTCGTCTTTATATTATTTATTTTATTAGATATTCTAATTTAAGATTCTCTTAATGTAATTTATATTTATTTATATTTTTTTTGAATTACAGCAGTTTTGTAAAGTTGAATGATATATTTTAATCGTTGCAAAAGTTTTGTTGGACATTACTTTTTAGTTAATAAGTGCAGTCAGGGACATTAATTGTTTTAAGCAGATTGACACATTATACGAATATTTGAAGTGTTGTACCCATTTCACACGTCTGTCAAACGATAGTGTGATTTTAAATTATACAGACATTTATGTTGAGATAAAATTTGCTAATCAATCATTTCCCTGACCTTAAATTAGGAATGTTCTTATTTTTCTAGAGACTATCGATTGGTGCAGATCTATAACTTAACATTAGAGATTTCTTAACAACCTGTACTTCAAACTATTGGAATGAAAAACACTACTTTACGGACTACGGCGAAGCCAAAATGAGAGTTGTGTTTAATAAGTATAATTTTTTAATGAGAAATATTTAACTGATCCTTTAAAAACTAATTGACCTTCTAATGCTGCACCCTTTTTTAAATAATTGAGTCTCTTTTTAACTTTCTGGCCTTTTCTCACAGTTGGTCGCAGTAACTAAGCTAGGGTACCCGACCAAACGGGTTAGGTTAGGTTAGAACTGTGACTTGTCGCGCGAGCCGAACGCTACATCATATTTTTAAGACCCCAAAATAGAAATTATTTGAGTTTCACAAACTCAAACTCAAAGCATTTATTAGAAATAAACTAATTACAGGTACTTTTGAATTGTCAAGGGGTCGGTCAGTCAGAAAGATGAAGCTAGTTGCCCATTCCAAAGTAGGTACCTATAGAGAATAACGGGCCAGAAACTCCACGGATAGTGTTTTAAAAACAAATTAGAGAGAATTACAAAAAACACAAAAAGGGCGCAATCATTATATTAGAGTGGTCAATAATTATAAGGAGCGCAAATAATTAGAGGTTCGATTAAATATATGAACTTAAAACTTGGTAAGTAGATGTATTTTGTGAACCGCATTAAGATTTTCACACAAAAATAGAAAAAAAAACAATACATTTTGGGGATTCCCCATACTTAGAACTGAAACTCAAAAAAAAAAATTTTTATCTGACCCATACGTGGATAGGTCTTTAAAAATGATATTGAGGTTTCCATATCATTTTTTTCTAAACTGAATAGTTTGCGCGAGAGACACTTCCAAAGTGGTAAAATGTGTGTAACTTCTAAAATAAGAGAATGATAAAACTCAAAAAATATTATGATGTACATTACCATGTAAACTTCCACCGAAAATTGGTTTGAACGAGATCTAGTAAGTAGATAATGGTACGGAACCCTTCGTGTGCGAGTCCGACTCGCACTTGACCGGTTTTTAAATTATAATTTCAGAGCTTTTCTACCATTATATGAGCTACTACGGCTGATACTAACTTTTGCGAAATAAAATCAAAACTTAGAAAATGCAAAATCTTATTTAAATCACTTTTTAAATCAGTCTAAGGATTTTTAAATCATTTTTGGAGTCCACATTATTCAATTACACTATTTATTATATGTTTTTGTTTACAGTTTTTTTTTTATGTAACTTCATATTTTACCCTTTAAGATTATTAATTATAAACTATAAATAGAACCTATTTCATGTTATTCCTTTTGATAAGCTGTCAAAGCATGAAAGTTAAATAGGTACCTACTATTAAATTATTATTCACTTTATATAATATTTTTTTAAATTACACTTATTCAGTTTCAATGGCATCTTTTGAAAAGGAATTTACCGAAGGAATCAATTTTAATTTAGAAATGCATATAAGTATTATTAACATTTTTTTCTGTTATGTGTGCTGTGTTAATATTGTAAAAGATATATTACAAATAAATAAGCTCTGGTGCATTTATTATTCGATCATTATTATGTTTTGAGGATAATATAATAATAATCTTCACTAGGTAGGTAATCTTAAATATTTGTGCTTTGGTGGACATAAAATATATTAAAAATTCTAAAACTGCTAACTACCTTAGGTCTAGTCATATTGCTTAACATTGACTCACATTAACATTTGACACTGTATTCTCTAGAATCGCACACATACTTATTAACTTACTAATTAGTTAAGATATAAAACAAGTTACACTTCTGCCTTACCCTTCTAGGTGTACAGGAGTGATATTATGTTACTCCATACAAAAGTTATGATCATTTAAGTTTTTTTTTTTGTCGAATGACAACTGGTGTCATTTTTGACAGCTGTCAATCTTGACATTAGATCTTTAACACACTTTGTTAAATATTCACTCTGATCGTGGGATTGTGTGCAATACCGTGAGAATATGAAAATTAAAAGTAAATAATATCTTAGAAATCCCTGTTATCATCATTGACATAAATTATGTACCTACGTAGACATGGTGTTCATTCATACTTTACAAACTATCACTATGAGTAATTAGAAAATAAAAATGTGACAGGTATATATATACTCTACTCAATTAGTAACAAACAACTAAATATTTACATAATTAAATTGTAAATATTTCGACATTACAATAGGAAGTATAATTATAAATATTGCTTTAAAAAAAATACAGGTCAAAATATTTATTTATAGCTCAGTTTAAAACGATATAAAGTTACGTCACTGTAATTATTTATCTTTATAATACATAGACACTAAGAAAATTCATAAGATTTAACACGTAAGTAACATCCTCTTCATATTATGCTAAATTAAAACTAACTTAGACTTAAATAAAAGAATTTAGGCAAAGATTTAAATCGTTAGATTCGCCCTACCGCGTCAAAATATAATCGCGTTTCTGTTTAATTTTGACACCTCTGACACACAATAACACAGTGACTTGACTTGAGGGCCTTAGTACACCTCCGCGGCGAAACCATAGCAGCGAAACCGTAGTAGTTCAATTCAAATGACTCGCGTCATGTTCCGCTACTCGAATCTGATTCGGGTACTGAACATGATGCGAGGTGTGCTACCTGCCTGATTGTCATGGAAACGCTATTTAATCATGTGTGTGAGCTTACTCTTCTCAGTGAGGACACTTTTTGCGTGACTAAGTACGGTGAGGGCAAATATAGCGATTTAAATTATTGGAATTAAATTGTTTGTTCTCTAAATGCTTGTGGGTAAAACCTTACTTAGGTACTCCAAACCCTAAAATTTAAATTTTTACATAAAATATTTTATTTAGCATAATATAAAGAGCGTCATATTTCACACCGTTTACAATAATGTGTTTATTATTTAATATTATTTAATTAGACAAGAAATATCGTCTTAATTACAAACTTGTGCCTTTAGGAACGACAAATAAAAACTCTTTTTGCCCGTTTTCACTAACAGACCTAAATTAATGCAATAAAAACGCGCTATTGGATTTTCAACGCTCAACTCAGCGCCGAAAGTTGTAAATCCGACAAAGCGTCACCGAGTGTTATTAAAAATGGGCAGTCTAACTTACCTTATTTTACGGGACTGGGGCCCTTGCTTAGGACTTAGTTACTACAGTAAGGCTACGGGTCTAGGTATTATCTATAGTACAAATCTAGTGTCTGATCTCAACAACAAGCACTTAACGCTAAAGGATTCATAATAAAGATGCTATTCTATAAAATTATCTTCGTACCTCACTCAAGTGACTTGCACATAATTTGAGTCTACTGTAGAGGTTTTAACCACGATGGCTTTTGTAACCAACCTCCACGGACGTTATAAGTTAATGGCATAATAGAGATAAACATTATTTTATATTTAGAAGATTAGAGGAAAATAATTGAGAGTCAGCTGTCAAGATGAAAAATAAATAATTAGTTCATTGATAGACATAATTAACATTTATATACGAACGAACCGACGAAACCGAGAATCTTATTACTATTGTCTCTTAATAGATTTATACTGTATTTAAATTAAGGCATTGTTTGCTTCATTTATGTTGTTTTTTATAAGTACTTGCACGACACTCAGTATCAATTGTATGCTATTATACCTGGAGGAACTTGGCTCCTAAAACACAAGCTTCTGGTTTAGTTTAGGAGGCAGTAGTTCGCCCTTTAATGTGACACTATTGTACAATATTTATATAATTCTTGTGTACTTATGTGTGTTTTTCTAACTGTACAAATAAACATTTTTATTATTATATTATAAAACACGCCTTTCATTGTCCCGGGCGGTACAGACTATAAGAAATCCTATAAAATCTGTTTTTTAACCGACTTCCAAAAAGGAGGAGGTTATATGTTCGACGCGTATGTTTGTTAACCGACTTCCAAAAAGGAGGAGGTTATATGTTCGACGCGTATGTTTGTTTTTTTTTTTTTTTTTTTTTTTTTTTATGTATGTCCACCGATTTCTCCGTCATTTGTGGACCGATTTTGAAAATTCTTTTTTTGTTTGAAAGGGTATGCTTCCAAATTGGTCCCATATAAATTTTATTAACTTTGCTTGGGTAGTTTTTGAGTTAGCTACAAAATACGTATTTTTTTACCACTTAGTATGTAGATGATATGATAAGTTCCTGTCATTGGTAGCAGGTAGTGGTATTTGAATGTGTGTGGGGTAGGTACCACAACTAAAAAGAGAAAAATAAAAACTTTTTACAAAAAAAAACAACCGACTTCCAAAAAAAAACACTACAAAGTGAAAAATAACTTTAATTTCGGAAGTCGGTGGCAAAAAACGAAAACACAAAACCCAAGACACCGACTTCCGAAATTAAAGTTATTTTTCACTTTGTAGTGTTTTTTTTTGGAAGTCGGTTGTTTTTTTTTGTAAAAAGTTTTTTAAAGTAAATCATCGTAGATTCTCACCTCAACACCAACATATGTGAATGTTTATTTATGAATTTGACGGCTGACATTGCAAAAACAAAAATGTTCGGTAGTATCGTAGACATAGAGAAGGACTGAGCGTTCCGTATTCAGTTGTGCAGTGAATACAGACCGAGAAGTACGAGAGAGACAAAGCGACTTCGCGGCCAGTAGTTGTCTCTTTAGTAGTACTACAGGTATTGGCCGCATAGTCGCTTTGTCTCTTTCTAGAGAGTGGTCACTTTTGTGAAGCTAACGCTCAATCCAATTCTCTATGTCTATGGGTAGTATGTAAAAGGATCTTTTGAAGTGTGGCCGAAATTGGAACTAACGCCGCCATCACAATTTCACAAATGTTTACCATCAAGGCCCCGGTCAAAGGACTCAAACGCCAAAAGATTATTGTAACACTTTAGGTAGGTAAGTTTTTACTAAATAGCCTTGATTGTCACTCATTTATTATTAAGAATCCTTTTGCGATAAGCTCTTGATTTTAAGATCGACCATTTTTATTTCTAAGCAAAATCTAGGGACACCATTGTGGCAGTATTAAAGGCATTGGGGGACTATTTACGAAAATATGAAAATATTAATTAGTTTTCACACATTCGTAAAAGATTTTCGTGCTCAACACGTGTCGATCAAGAATAAGGTAATAATTGATTTAAAAAATTAAAATAATAATTATTTGTTTTTAATTATCTAAAGGTTAGTAAATTGATAAGCGTAATTCAGTAGTCGATTGTGCAATAGTAAAGATATTATCAGTAAAAAATAAATTCACTCCAAAAATATCGGGTACTCTTATGTCTATCTACAATTCTCAATTCTTTTTCAAAGTTGGGAACGCTTCCATCGTCGCACCTGAGGGAAAAAAAAGTCACATTAATTAAAAAAACCAGGTTTAATTCTATCATTTTTGTAATATATTTCCTATGGGACTAAGGGATCATAATATCAAGGACATAGACACCATTATCCTGTCAATCTATTCATGTCACATTATTTTACGTGATACAGCAAAATGTAAATTCCCTTAAGGGTTGTGAATCAAGAAACTGTTATTGCAAATAAAATAAAACTCGCTGATACACAGGAAGACATATCATTTTCTTTTTATCAATTCCGGCAACAGAGGTTCAGGGTAAAGAATAATAAAATAGTAGCGAAAAATATTTATGTCAATGTAATAAAAGTCTGACATGAAAAAAGGTCCCCCAAGATTTGCATAATGTCAAAACATTTTGACATTTAACCTCGTTATTATTTACTTCAGACGTAAACAGATGGAGGCCCTAATAACTTAACAAAGTCCCTAGTACAAGAAAATGCCCGATAAGAATTACGAGTTGGCGAGAAAAAGGTTTAGTATGGCAGTTACAAGGGATCGAAGCACTTTTTTGTCGACGCCCGAACAAAATTAACAAAGAGAAATGCTCACCCTTGACATCAACTGTTAGAATTGACTTTGCGTCGGCGTCCCGTCAAATGACTCCTCGTTGATTAACCTCAATTTTACCGACTCCCTTCTTAGGTTATAGCTTGTTGATATATGGCAATGTTTCACGTCTACATTCATTAAATCTTCATCCAATTCCACACCGCTTTTTTCCACGTCCGCGGCCGCGCTTGGCTTCCTTTTATGTCTGAAAGAGGTCGCCCTCTGGGAACTGGAACCCAAGTAACTATCAGTCGTTGTATTGCCATTGAAAGTCTTCTCAGAAGGACCAACTCCCAACTGATCTAATGGTATGTTACCCCGCAGGTTTGCAGAGGAATCGATACAAGGAATCAGTTGCTTGAACTCCTTACGGAAATTCTCATTCATCCATGCGTAAATAAACGGATTGTAGCATGTTGAGGACATCGCTATAATATGTCCCATAAAGAACACCAAGAAGTAATACTTCAAATGTATTGCGTACATGTAGTAGTCATTGCATAAGTTAATAATATTCAGAGGTAACCACGACAATCCGAATATCGTCACCATAGCTATCAACATCTGGTTCGTTCGTCGCTTCCTATTTTTATCTATCTCCTCTTTCCGAGAATTTTTGCTGGCTGCCTTCGCTTTAGCTCTGTCATTCAATTTAAAACTGACGCACGTGTAACAGAAAGCAATCACAATAAAAGGCAGCACGAATTGCAATACAGACGTCACTGAGCCGAACACTCGCCGCAACTGTTCAGACGGCCACGTCTCTTCACAGAACCTGCCTATATCTAGATCGTAGTACGTCATAAAGATAGCGTATGGCATCGTCACGGTCACAGAAAAAGTCCAAATCATGACGATGACGATTAAACAAGTCTCAATCTTCATCCGTGGTCTAAAAGGGTAAATAATTACAAAGAACCTATCGATAGCGATAGACATAAGCGTTAACGTGGATATGTATACACTGCATCCTTGTGCGAAAGGCATTATGTGACATAAGAGGGAGCCCCAACTCCAAGCACCGCGGAATGTGTAGAGCGGTGTGAAAGGGACGGCGAACACGCAAAGTAAGATGTCAGAGAGAGCCAAGTTGCTGATGAAGAGGTTGGTTACAGTCTGCATGGCTTTGTTTCTGATGACCACGAAGCATACTAAGAGGTTGCCGAGCAATCCAAGAACGAAAATGATGGTGTATATGACGCAGAAACTAGACTGGATCCATTTGTTGTCAATGATGTTCTCATATCCGCTGTGCATAGGAGGCAGACCGTCTGGCGTCAAGTTGAGAGATTTCTCCGTTATATACAGTCCCGTATAATTTACGGTAGTTCCGTTCATCGTACCGTGTTTCCCTCCGTTGTAAACTGCGGATACCAATTTATTTTGGCTTTAAAACGTCAATTTTATGGCATCGATGCTCCAAATTTTATCTGTGTCCAAACCTGTAACAAAATAAAAGCTTTGTTTAACATCTTTGTCTCAATGAACACTGAAAAGCCTGTAAACAATTATAGTTTTTCCGATAATCGCCTGCGAAACATTTGTTGATTTCTTTTTAATAGCGCCACTCAGTAAATGTCTGCGAATTTACGGACCTCTTAAGATGTCTGTTATAACAAGCCACTTTGGTCATTATCTTGTCATTCAACAATCATTTATTTTCTATAGGTACGGTAAAAAAAATATTTTATTATCATTTTCTCTAACATCTGAGCCCGCTTGGTATCAAGCAAAATGATGCTTTATATACAATGTCGCCCTTTGGCATGTGACCAACCGTAGTTTTCTGAATATACATGTTTTTTTTTCGAAAATTAGCTTTAAAAGGTCTCTAATATTTTTCATGTTATTGATTTATTTTATTTTTTGAGTAGCGTTTGCCATATCTCCGATGTTATTGGTTCGATTTGGATTTTGTTTATTATCTCTAAAAGCTAATGAGTTATTTTATTGGATTAACTAACATTTTTATTAACATTTTTCGACTATGAAAAAAACGGAGGTGAAAACTTTTTTTTCTAAAAATAATCAGTATTTATTTAAAAAACACAAGTGTCAGTCCATAAAAACAGGGAGATTTTGAAAAAAAAAATTAGTAAAATATAAGCAAAAAAAAACATTTAAGATTAAATTTTAACCTTAATTAACCCTTTTTAAAGTTAATTTTTCATGAATATTCAGAAAAATACGAGCGGTCACATGCCCATGGACAGCATTGTATATTTAATGCCCAAATCCTGAGTCGTTTCCATTGAAATGAAAATAATAAGCCCGAAACAAAATTATAACATAGCTTTCCGAAATTACACTTGAAAACCAAAAGTTTTGAAGGAGCCATATTGCTTCACAATGGAAACGACTCAAACGAATATTATATTGTTGAAATTTTCAAGTAAGTATACCGGCAAAGGCTTTTCCTAACTTGTTTGGTACATGCACAGATACACAGTATTTTGTACATTACAAAGTACTTTGTGAAGATACCAGTTCTTTGTACAAATTCTGGGACGAGGCATTCGAGTTTAGTGAATTGAAATGAAGCTTAGCAATTAGTTCCGATTGCGTCAAAAATGTGTGATGTTAAAAGTAACACAGAGTACTGTCACTATTTTGAGAAAATACAAGGTGGGACAAAAGTAATGTCACAATGTGAATGTGCCTTAATTTTTGCAAATGGCGTCAAATGTCATTTTTTTTTTGACATTTCGTTAATAGACAAATGGAGAATCAGTTGAGAATGCAATGGAGCCATACACATAGCTCAAGAGCCTCAGGCAATGACAGAGATTTTGAAACACGAATTTCTGGGCCGTTTTGGCGATTTGATCTGGCTGGCCAGATCGCCAGTTCTGACGGTACCAAACTTCTTCCTTCGGGGATTTTTGTAATCTCGCGTTTACCAACATAAACCACAACCTTGCAAGCCTTGAAAGCCAACATTGAACAAGAAATCACCAAATTGGAGCCAGATCAATTCAAAATGCCGTAAAACAAGCAGAAATGAGCATCAACTCAGAAGGTGGTCATTTGACCGAAATAATTTTTTCACCTTAATTAATATCATCAATTTTACACCTTTAAATAATCTTTCCGTCAAAACGGCCCAATTTTTTTTATTTTCAACAAAGTCTCAACCAATTCACATTATAAAAGTAAGAGGGTTTATCCTAAAAGTTGGCAACGTCGTAAATAGCTGTCAAATATTTACCTGTTTTGATTAATTTAGCAATATTACCATATGGAATTAAGAAATGTGGCTAACTAGGGAACTAAAATATTCAACATTCAAAAGTCATTTATTCAAACTAAGCTGAGAATCAGCACTTTTCGAACGTCAAAATTACATAAGACTTGAATGATTATGAAATGCAATAATTAATATCGTAATACCGAATATTTAGTTCAAGATGTAAAAAAAATATTTGGTAACTTTCCAAATGCCTTTTTACACCTAAAACTGTTACAACATCAAATTCAGTGTTATAATTGCAATTCATTATTAATATTCTAGGGAACTAGTTAGCCATATTTCTTATTTCCATACAGTAATATTGTCAAATTAATCAAAACAGCGAAATATTTGACATCTATTTGCGACGTTGCCAACTTTCAAAATAAACGCTCTTAACAAGAATACATGTTTTTTTTTTGTTTCAATTTCCCCTGGTAGTGTTGTTACTTGAAGTGTGAGTTGATGAAATATGTTTTATCATGTTTACGTATCGATACCCATCACGTGCGGCGTTTTGCTAGCTAATTTATTTTGACCCTGTATATTAATTCCTTCAGATGTCATGCATAAACTACTCCTCTAAAATAATAATATAATAATAATTTCAATTATTTAATACTATAATGTTTAAAAATAATAGAAACATAACTGGCGAAATGTGGGTGTACCTGCTACAGGGACACCTCTGCCCAACCCTTCGGGGAAACAAGGCGTGATGTTATGTTTATGTTTAATTAAATGTAATCATAATTAATAATAATTTAATTTAGTTAAATAGTTGATATACGTACCTACTTTAACTTAAGGTTCTTCTATATCAAATTTATTTTTATTTTATTGTTTTTGTATTATAAATGTTGTGTAAATGTTGGAACACCGACGTCTCCTCTCTCGGAGGTGGGCGCTAATGGCTGCAACACAGTTTTTTTTTTTTTTAAACTAATGTAGCTGTTAACAAACACAAAAAAAATTGTAACCCTATTTTTGTTCCAATTCCAAATATTTGAATTTTGAATTTGAATGTAAATAGAAATCTTATAATAAGTACAGTGATACTCAAAATTATCCTATATTACGTAGAACATTACACCGTACCCGGTGACCTTTAACGCGCCAGCCTAAAAGGTAAGCAATTGTGTGAACAATGCAAACCGGTCAACACCAAGCACGATGTAAAATTGCATATACATTTCCGGTAATGCGCTCCAATTTGGTATCTAAGTCAAGGTTGAACTTGAAATAGCCCACCCCCATAGGTGGGTGGCGGGGGGGTAGGAAGGTATAGTATACCCTCATCTTCGATCGTATCCGCACGAGTAATAATTTATGGATAGCTTTGGAAGATTAACCAGTCGGCAAAGTTTGTCTAAAGGAGCCTCTTCTAAATTTAAATGTTTACAGAATAAACCCCATACTAATGGATGGACCCTTAAGGGTACACTTGTCGGTCATTCTTACAAACGTAGTAGGAGATTACTCGTCTGTTTGATGGTGTAAGTTCAAAACTAAAAATTATATCAATTTGCTTTATCATTATCCAGCCCTGTATAGAAGCAGAATTGGGAAAAAAGTATTGGTTTAGCAGTTATGAGCGTCGAAACTTCCATATTTTAACACTAATTTTAACTCAAAGTCAAAGTCAAAGTCAAATCATTTATTTCAAATAGGCCCATGTATGGTACTTTTGAACGTCAAAATTTACAAAATATTAAAATTGATTCTAGTCGCCCCTTCCAAAAGGTAGTTTTCGTATGGAGAAGAATGGGCAAGAAACTCCACTTTGGGCGTAAATAAATAACTTATGTACTAACTCATCTTTGGGCGTAAATAAATAACTTATGTAGTAGGAAAATGGCAAACTGGAAACCGGACAGGGATAGATAATTTATTGAAAAGTTAAAATAATTTTATTTTGAGTAGATACATCTAGTAGTTTTTTTACTTAATATCTATACGCCCAAAGGTCTGTTCATGAAATTTTACGCGCTCGTTTTCGTTATAAATCGTTTTCAAATGTAAGAAAAAAGTATAGTTGCAATTCCCTGAAAAAGCTTTTTCACAAAGAGATCTTACAATACCTACAACAAAGTTAGGAATAAATATCATTCCTTTCCTTCCACAATAAAGAAGAATACAAGATAATTCCGCTAGTGGAGTTTACAACTGTAACCGCTAATCCAACCCCGACAAATTGGCGGGGTGCCAACAACCCCCGGGCTTTGTCGGTGATACGGGTTACTTAGTACCCCAAAAGGAAATTATACGGAGTGTTTTTGTTTGAGTCTCGATTTCGAAATCGTTTGAGGATAAGAAGCTTAATGAATAAGGTTTGTAGTGTTTTTTCTTCCAAAATGCTCCGTAAAATAATTAATAAGGGATTGTTATCATACTTTCTGATAAATCGTAATTTTATCGAAAATACGATTCTTATGTTAAACGACCTTTAAAACCATAGTTTCGTAAGATTGTAGTAAGCAATCATTTTCGTAAAAAAATGTCGCTAACGATAAGACGGCGGTCAGGGCTAGAAATACATTTTTTTACATTTTCTTCCTTTTATTTGTTTGTATATTGTCACCTTGTGGCTAGTTCCTAATAGCTAATAGTTTTATTTTATCGTGCTATTGTATGTTGTGCTGTTTTTTGTGTGCACTAAATAAACGATTTATCTATCTATCTATCTATCAAAATATTGTTCTGACATCACTTCGAAATTCGAATGCCGCTGTCGAGGTTTGAATCTGCAAAGATTCACTTTAAAAACAAATGAATTGGCGTTCGTGTGGAATTGCGGTCACTTAATTAGAGTGTCATTTGTTTTTAAAACTAGAACTCATTAGATTACACCTTCTACCCCCTTCGGGGTATACCTCTGCCTGACTCTTTGGGGGAAGCAGGCGTGATGTTATACTATTACATATGTCATTAGATAGTCGAAAAAAAAAAGAACAGGAGTTTCTTGCGTCTAATCTAACTTCGGAATATCAGAATTGCCCAGTAATTGGGTTGTGAGGGAGGTCAGATCCTGGGTCACAACGATATGACCGCTACAATGCGTTCATTTTAGAGACACAAAGGCCAAATGCCTTACGCTTGGTAGGTAATCCATTCATGTACCTATTACTTTTTTGCATCTATGTTACTCGTATGTTTGTTTAGAAAATAGCCCTGGGAATAAATTTGTTGTCAAAAATCCAATGGCATTTAGCGCGTAAAAATAAACAGTGGCACTCCGGGAGTGCCAACAGAAGTGAAAAATTGAACAATTTTATTGTGCAGGAAATACTTTTCTTTTTTGAAGTCGGTAAAAAAAAGGGAAATGTTAATCATATCGTTGTCATGTCTGGAATGTCATTAATCCCAAAGAAAATGTATCGCGCGTTGATGTCTTTTTAATGGTCAAAAGCTGGTGTCGATAACAGTGTCGCGAGTTTAATTGTTTTTACCCATCTCAAAAATGCCCAACGCGCCTCATTTGTGAAACGTCAGATGCACGTATTAGGCTAAGCGTATGCTGAAACGCAGGTGACGCAGCACAGCACAGCACAGATTTTGCAGGGTAGGGCAGGCGAGACAGACATAGGCCGCGAGCGCATGCTGCGACGCAGCTACACAGACACGTTCGCGTCCTAGCTAGTACAAACAATAGACGATTGCAGCAAAATTATGAATCAGTGGTAAAAAACACGTGACGACCTGCACGCGTCGCGCAGAAATCAAGAAACTACGAGACGCAGAGCAGGGCAGACACATGTCTGCGCCGCAGCATACGCAGCTCTCAGTACGTTCATGCATTACAAAATCTGCTCTGCCCTGCGCTGCGTGGACCTGCGTCACCTGCGTCTCAGCATACGAGTTGTATTTGATAAACTACGTAGGTATACGAAGTAACTTGTCTTTTTTCAATAAAACATTTTTCTTTCTTTTCTTTACTGAAAAAGACAAATAAGGCAGAAATCACTGCTACTCTTCTTGATCAACATCTATGAGGAGCCAATAAAATTATATAATTTCTCTTTAAAATTCACAAAGGTTCCCCAGCATACAATTTGTATTCCTACCATGCAAGCGATTTAAATCCCTAGAGAGCACTTAATAGATCTTTCCGACTAACATCGTATGCAAACCGAGATGTGGTTGAACCGATCCGTCTCAGATTATGCCCCTAGAGGTCTCTTTGTTAGATAAGGCATTTTTGTTCCAGTTAATTGGAATCAGTGTAATTTTATTTCATAAGTAATTTGATTGAGTTCGATTGCCCAGGTCGGGGATGTGTAATTGGGTTTTTCCATCGGGAATTTCTCAGTAGCAACCCGGGGTCTGGTTTTAAACCGACTTTCAAGAAGGAGGAGGTTATATGTAAATGTCCTTATACTTAAATAAATATTTATTTCACAATTTTCGATATTGCTCCTACCACTGTTTGTCTCTCTCTGCATCACCCAAAGGTTGACTGGTAGAAAATCCCTATGGCATTAAGTCCGCCTCTGTACATGTATGTGCTTAAAGTATTAAATAAATATGTTCGTAGCGTATGTTTTTTTTTAATGCATGTCCACCAATTTCTCTGTCAATTGTGGACCGATATTGAAAATTATTTTTTTGTTTGAAAGGGTATCTTCCCGAGATGGTCCCATAATAAATGATATTAACTTTGCTTGGATAATTTTTGGATTAGCTTCAATAATACGTATTTTTTTACAATTAATATTTATTTATCTATTACAACACCTTAAACCTATCTTTACAGGTTGCCCTAATGCGATAGTTAAGTCTACATATTAATTAATATGTGGATGATATGTTATGATAAGTTCCTGCCACTATTATTTACATAGTATTCGAATTTGTGTGGGGTAGGTAACACGACTAAAAAGTGAAAAATAAAAACTTTTTCCAAAAAAAAAAAACCGTCTTCCAAAAAACAAAACCCTACGAAGTGAAAAATAACTTTTTTTGTATACATAGTTTTATGGGTCTGATCTCGCCTGATGGAAAGCGATGAATGAGGTCTATGATGGAACGAGCAAGCCCAGAAGATACCTGTTCACTCTTGCTTTGAAGGCTAACGGGTTATAGGTGGAAGGGAGCACAGATCCTGGCAGAGATATCCACACTTTGACTGTGCTATGCTATATTATAAATAAAGAAAGAAGGAAAATACATTTATTTAGCACAGACTAAAAGCACACAACATAATTATACAGGTAAGACTGGTTGTCAGACTTTCGGGCTTCTGACGACCCGTAACGACTGTCAAAGAGCCACGAATGACAGCTGGGACCAACGGCTTAACGTGCTTTCCGAGGCACGGAGGAGTCTCAGTATGTAAACATGGTCACCCATCCACGGACCAACCCCGGCAAACGTAGCTTTAACCAAATGGATCGACCCGTGCGGCTGTTATTACTTAGCCACGAGCTCCTCAATTATGCAGCAGATAAAAAATAAATAATAAAAATCAAATAAAAAGTGTAAAGTGTGATGTAAGAAATTAGCACGGAAGTGTGCCTCACGCCTGCGCCAAAAAGATCCAATTCAGCAAAAATGCCAGTCAACTATAAGTGCCTGACGCTGGTTTTCAACTGGACCTGAGAGTATAACGTAAATGTGGAGGAGAAGCGCTATGTACAACGGGATATCAACCAAGTGTTGATGGTACTGGGCTGATGGCAGTAGAACCGCCACTTGACAAAAACTTGCACCGACTGGACAGATCCACTAAAATCTGTGTGGTTCTTTCCTCAAAAGACCTTTTTTGACCTAATCTACATGGTCCTCATATGGCCTGACCAAGATTATATCTGGACTTTAAAAGAGACTGCGACCTCTGAGTTTGTTTCGGCCTTTCTTCTCAGAGTAGTCAGAACGAAAACGCCGAACTCATCTAGCTTACTTTTAATATTTTTTATATGACGTGTAAAAGTAATTCCGATATCCTATTCACAGAATAAAGAATTTCATTTAATTTCACTTATTGTGCACTTTTATATTTTCTAACCTCGGTTTTATCGTGGACATCTATAAAATGTATGAAAATATGTGAATTTAAAAGCGTCTTCATATATTTCCATACATTTACTTCCCCATGTTATCGTGATGCCGTGACGTCGACGTGGACACGATAATATCGTCACGTTAATAATTAAATAAGTTCACAACATAGGACTTAAAAAAAACAACCGACTTCCAAAAAAACACTACAAAGTGAAAAATAACTTTAATTTCGGAAGTCGGTGTCCTTGGTTTTGAACTTTCGTTTTTTGCCACCGACTTCCGAAATTAAAGTTATTTTTCACTTTATAGTGTTTTTTTGGAAGTCGGTTGTTTTTTTTTTTTTTTTTTTTTGTAAAAAGTTTTTATTTTTCACTTTTTAGTTGTGGTATTTACCCCACACAAATTCGAATACCACTACCTGCTATGTAAATAACAGTGAGAGGAACTTAACATATCATCCACATACTAAGTGGGAAAAAATACATATTAACTCAAAAACTACCCAAGCAAAGTTATTAAAATTTAAATGGGACCACCTCTGAAGTATTACGTAAAAACATAACTGGCAAAATATCAATCAATCAAATCTTTTTATTGTGAGCATAGGTTAGACAGACAGATGTTAGGTTAATTACAGTTCCGTTAAGTCTTACCTAATAGGCATACAATAATGATGTCAACAGGCAGTATAAAAAAATCTTAGGTATCACTTAAAAAGCAAATCTTATAAAATAACAATTAAGTGTTTGGTGACAGATTGTTGAAGGCGGGAGGAAACGCCCGGGTGTCACCATTGTGGAGGTCTGCCCGGCTTAGGCGGAGCATCGCCGTGTCCTCGTGGAGGCGATCGGCGGCGGTGATCTCTCGCGTCCGGCCCTGGTTCAGGCCATGGTATAATGCTCGCGAAGGAGGAGGCGGAACGCGTGAGGGAGAGGCAAATTTCGCGCCCTCACGCCCCTAACCACCGCAGGAGGAGACGCCCTGGGCGGGAATCGCGAGCCGATTTCCGGCCACCGTAGGCGAAGGCTTGCGGACGGTGAGCAATGGGTAGCTCGCCGTCCGATAAGGACCAGGCTCGGGTCGACGGTGCGTTGTATTCCACGCGCGCCTCAAAGAGATGTCAGCAGTATTGACGGGGTCCGTTAGGGCCAATGCCTGCCGGGGGTTTGAAGAAAACCGATAGGGAAATTGTGGCCCCCGGCAACAGGGCAACCGAAGGAACACGGGTGGGTTTTAGTCAGTAAGAGTCTGACACGCCCTCCCGCTCCACCCAGAGCGGGAGAAGTTATTTGATAAATTCCCACCCAAAAAAAAAGGTATCTCTTAAAAAGCAAATCTTATAAAATAACAATTAGGTGTTTGGTGACAGATTGTACATGCCGTAAGCTTCGTCAATTAAAAAATTAAGCAATTTGTATTTGAATAGTGTCAGTTCCTTGGTGCTTAAAATGTACACAGGTATCTTATTGTAAATGTTAGATGCCATTCAAAAAAATCTTTTCCCCAGAAGAGTAGTTCTATGTGATATACTAGATATATATATATAATGTGGGTGTACTAACTGCCTACACCATCTGGGAATCCAGACGAGAAGATACACATATGTTGAATTAATTTTAGTACCTAATTAACCTTTCGAAAACGGGAGCCCTATTTTAGAAAGACAACTAAGTATTTCTGGAGTCTACTGACATTTAAAAGACTAAAATGAGAACAAGATATTTTTAGGGTTGAGATGAGGGTTAAGGCAAAACCTTGTTATTTTCATCTTTCTATTATTATACGTATATGATCCATTCACCGACCGCCGACACACCGTCATTCCACTGGCCTCATTCAAGTTTTAAAACATAATTTATTTTACAGAAATATTTATATCTAGCTTCTGCCCGCGACTTCGTCCGCGAGCCTTTAACCTTCCTCAAGAATTGGGCTATCCAATTCAAAAAGATTTTTTTCAAATCCGACCCCCTACATACAAACTTACAAACAAACATTCAAACAAATTTTAATCTCTTTATAATATTATTATATTAGGTATATATTATAGAAGTATAGATTGAGCTATAATTTGACACCTTTTTAACCGACTTCAAAAAAAGGAGGAGGTTCTCAGTTCGTCGGAATATTTCATTTTTTTTAAGTTTTTTTTTTTTTTGTAATGCCTGCAGGTGTTTGACAAATGTATTTTCATTCACAGAATCAAACATTGTTTACTATTCAACTCTTCATTTTATTTTTTCTAAACTAATATTATAAAGAGAAAAGATTTGATTATTTGTATTTTCTATGTTTGTTTGTTTGTAGTGAATAAACTCAAAAACTACTGAACTGATTTAAAAAAATATTTTACCTTTAGAATGCTATATTATTACTGAGTAACATAGGCCATAATTTATAAAGATATCACGCGGGCGAAGCCGCTGGCGGAATCTAGTAATGTAAAAATTTTATTTATTGCTAATATTGTGATGATTTTAATAACTTAATCGATTCATTGTTTACCTTTACACAGGATTATTGGTAAAACACTTACAACTTCTTAAGGAACTACTTTACTTTTACTTTACTTACTTTCTACTTTCTTAAGGTCCACGCGGGCGAAGCCGCGGCCAGCAGCTAGTTATTTATTATTATTATTATATTTTATTAATAAATAAATAAACACAACACAACAACTGAGACTCACTAATTCTTTTCACATTCACAACTATGAATACGTTCACTTGACCTTCGTCCATAAAATATTGCGTCCCGAGTCAACTTTATATTTCAACCTGTATCTACAGGCCACAAAGCACTCTCTACACGTAAAATTATCTCTGAAAGCTATACAAAAGAACTATCAGACCCATGTCGCCAGGTTCTGACGTGTTTCTTTAGAAAAGTTTTAACTTTGTTATGTTGTGGGAACGTGTCGTCTGATGAAGCACTGAATGGATGGGATAAGCCAATTAAATGACAAAAGTAGTAATTTTAAGAAAAAAAATCTATGGCATGCAGCAAAATATGTGCAGAAAATAATAATATTAATCTATTTTTTATATAAAATATAAAAACAGATAAATGTTATTATTTTTATATATATTTAATAAAAAATAAAATAAAGAGAAAAAATATTTTAGTATATTTTTAAATAACATTTAAAAATGTAATCAATTTGTTTAAAAATGCAATAAAGGGCATATTTATCTATCTCAGAAAACTTGTCTTCTTAAGAATCTTCATTTATTATTTATTATTATTTGAATATTCATTTAAATTTTTCACTTTTCACTCTAATATTACCACACACAGTTCTAAACAGCACTAACCTTGCGTATTTTTAAGTAGCGCAATAATTATAGTATTTTGTACTTAATCCATTAATAACGTCTAAAACGAAATAAACAAAAATTTACCTTAAACAAAGTAAATAACTCTCTCCTACTCTATTTTAATTTTAAATTTCAGTAAAATTTTATGCTACATACAGCTCTTAAAAAAACATTTATGTCATATCAATCATCAAAATAATACAAAAGTTACAAAATAAAACAGTGTAATTAAGCAAAAATGCCTACCTACTGGAAAAAATCGATCAACCAAAATAAAAACTTTCAAACAGGCGTTTCTTGTTTTAACTTAACTGTAAGTTAGAGGCAAACAGTTTTATTACCCTAGGTAACGACCTCGGAACCTATCAAACGTTCAAACGGTCTCAAACTCAAGTTTATTGGCACATAAATTCAAAATGGCGACGTGGATGACATAACTATTAGAAGTGCATCACGTAATGGGCCAGTGTGGAAACGGGAATGGGCATTAAACACGTAAAATGCAGTTTTATGTAAGTTTATTTGATGCTGCTGAAGCTTAGTGTCAGCCTTTATTATCTGACCTCCGCAACCCAGTTACTGGGTAACACGAAACCCCTTGGTAAGACTGATTGTCAGACTTTTGGATACCTGAACCGTAACTGCTGTCAAATATCGACTAATGACAAATAAATATAATTTATCATTGAGCTATAATTTGACACTTTTGGCTATTGAAAACAGATAATATTCGTTGTTTTACTGTGATTTTATTCACGTGAATTTCGAGAATGCGTGACTAGTACATAATCAGCCTGTAATGTTCCCACTGCTGGGACACAGGCCTCCTCTCTTCGAGAGAGAGTGGGCTAGTTAGTAGTGCGTGACATAAATTCAAAATGGCGACGTGGATGACGTAACTATTGCAAGTGCATAACGTAATTGGCCAGTGTGAAAAGGGGGATGGGCCATAAACACTGTTTTATATGAGTTTATTTGACGCTGCTGAGGCATGTTTATAGTCAGCGTGTATTGTCCCGAATGCTGGGTAAAGTTCACCTTTTATTCTCTATAATGCATCAACCGCTGGAACTCAACTCTTGACTGTATTTTTTGTTTTTTTGTTTTGGTGACTCTACCATAGACATATTTTTGCACTGTTTATGATTATCGTTTCCGCGTGGAAGCAATACAGTACTCTCATTTGTCAAATAAGTTATAGAGACTTGAGGAACAGGGTGGAAAGTTCCTCATAGGTACTCCATAGAAAAGGGAAGATTTTCCGGCCAGACGTGTGTTGCGTCTGGTGGGCTACTGCATAACGCTTGATGCGCGAATAACTCTGTTCTCATTCTACTTGCGCGATGGTGGATTTGGGCGAAGTCAGGTGTGATGCGTAGTTCGTATGTGGCGTCATAGATGCCGCCACAGAGTCAACAATACGAAAATTTCTAACTAACCAAGTCCTTAATCATTCAAATCCGTGAACGGTTCAATTGTTATAAATGCGTTGACGTGACATTCCTTACGTTTTATCTTCTACTTCTTTTAAATATTCAATTCTATCTCCCTAAAAAATTTAGAAAATAAAATAGGACGATCAATTCAACAACGATTCTCTTCACTAAAACCATAAACAAGTCTTCATCAATTATTAAAGACAAACAATCAATGAGGCCATCACTTTAAATAATTGCTGCTTAAGTACGCCCTTACGTACTTAGGCATGTACTCCTGAGAGCACATCGAGTGATACTTAGATTAAAAATGGAGATGAACAGGAAATTCAGATTGATTGTAGAAATCTTGAAGGACTATGGGCCCATTTAACTTAACTGACAAATGCGACATTTTTAACAAAAAATTACAATACTGTCACATTTTCACGACAAATGGCGGTTAATAAAGCACTAATACTATGAAACAAACTAGTAAGATAGTCATCAACTAAAAAAAATAAAATGGCAGTATCACTCCGGGAGTGCCGACAGAAGTGAAAACTTGAACAATATTGCCTTGGTGGAAGAAAATATACTTGTATAGAACATTGGTCCGTAACCTTATCTAAATAAAGAGCACAATCGCGTTTACAAAAAAAAAACTTCCAAAACCTTTAAAGTAAAAATACTTGCATAGAACATTGATCCGTAACGTCATATAAATAAAGAGCACAATCGCGCTTACAAAAATGAGGTGTCGGTAACTGTGTCGCGAGTTCAACTGTTTTTTCCCATCTCAAAAATGCCCAACGCGCCTAAAGAAGTTTTCACTTAAAACAAGAACTTTATTTCCTTCTTTTCTGATTAACTCATCACAAGCAGTTCCTTCTCTTTAAAAGCACAATCATTTATCCTCCAGTACGTCAATTGCAGGCAGATATAACCCTTATATACCTGATGTATTTCTTCCACAGAACTATAACTGAGTTTCAGTGCAATAAAGGAGTTTCTCCTCTACTGTTTTACGAGAAAAGTATGAACTTCATCAAAAACTCCCCGTGATTTTTAGCTGATGTGTTCTAGGTACTTATGTAAACGTGACGCCAGACACTGATTGGATGCTTGTGAGGGAAAGTGATATGTGTAGGTATTGGTGGTAGTAATTTTACACTAACAGATCAATGTACCATCGAAAAAACGCATACCTGAGCAGTTTGAAAACAAAATCCCGTGCACACGACCCTTTTTTTTCGTAGGTAAGCGTTACTATATTGGCCGAGCGCTGCAAGCAGAAATAGTCCTTACGGTGTATAGTTATGCGTTTCTTCGATGGTACATTGATCTGTTAGTGGAAGATAAAATTATCTTCCCTTTGCTAGAGTCAGCTACCAATCTACATACCCGGGTTCGTTTCCCAGTAAGGACAAAATTTTCTACTCGGTTTGTTTAGTGGCAGGGCTTGTTCTAAGTCCGCCTGGCTAGCTACCACCTTCTTATCTAAGTCTGTCGCCATAACAACAATGTTAACAGCATTGTTGTGTTTCGGCAGTTAGAGGTAAGATAGCCAGTTCGTCTGTGGTTGATAATTCCAGGTGAAGCTCGCTTCCATCATCAGCCTGATCATCACTTACCATCAGGTGAGATGCAGGCCAAGAGCATACGCATTGTGGATAAGAAAAAAAAACAGTGGCACTCCGGGAGTGCCGACAGAAGTGAAAACTTCAACAAGATCGCCTTGGTGGAAGAAAAATACTTGTATAGAACATTGGTCCGTAACCTTATCTAAACAAAGAGCAGAAACGCGTTTAAAAAAAAAATCTTCCAAAACCTTTTTAAAGTAAAAATACTTCCATAGAACATTGATCCGTAACTTAATATAAATAAAGAGCACAATCGCGTCTAAAAAAAAAACTTCCAAAACCTTTAAAGTAAAAATACTTGCATAGAACATTGATCCGTAACTTAATATAAATAAAGAGCACAATCGCGTTTACAAAAATGCTGTCGGTAATAGTGTCGCGAGTTCAATTGTTTTTTCCCCATCTCAAAAATGCCCAACGCACTTTTAGAAGTTTTCACTTCAAAAAACGTCCTCCTTCTCCTTTTTGAAAATAAAGAGAAAAGATTTGATTTTTTGTATGTTTGTTTGTTTGATACACGCTAAAACGGCTGAACGAATTTGGATGAAATTTGGCACATAGGTAGTCCATGACCTGGATTAGGACATAGACCTTTTTATCCCGATATTTCTACGGGATTGAGACTTATGCGGGTGAAACCGCGGGGCGCAGCTAGTATGGTACAAACAAAGAATAATTGCTTCTATTCTATTAAATTGTAATATAACCTTCCTGCTACCTCTTTCTATACAAGTAACACGGTACACCTCATCTCATCGTCGCTCATAAATGTCAAGTCACTTAATAAATTAATATGGTACTGCCTCCGGCGTACATGTTTACATGACCTTGTCGATGTTCGCGTTTACGTAAACGTCACCAAAACGTGGGCCTATACCACAGAATAGTACAGAAGGCGCACTCCGCATTTTAAGTATGAAACTACAAGTACGCGGCGAGCTCGTCTTGTCGGGCCAATTCAGTGAGCGTAACGTAGTCAGAAGATACAACAGTTACGCGATAAAAAGAGAGGCAACTTCTAGGTGAATATAACTGTAGGTAATTAGCGCTTTGGGATCTGAATTGCACTTTATTGTGTCATAGCAAGAGTTGCTTTTTTTTTTCTTAGCCATTATTGTCCCACTGCTGGGCAAAGGCCTCCCTACTCTCTTTCCACCTCTCTCTGTCCAGAGCCTCCAAGGACCAATCTTTCTTAAACAGTTGTAGAAAGTTGCTTTTGACAAACTTTATATTATTTAAATCATTTCGCGGAGTGAATCTTCTGTACTATTTATGTGCCTGTACACAATGGACGATATTGGACACGCTTCTACGCCCACTGATGGTTTAATAACTATAGCTTTTATAGTAAAGGAGCGATGGACGATAAGTGTGATCCACGTGGCCCAATTTGGGCAACAACAACAAACAATATTTACAAATTTCTATTAAATAAAAGGTTTAATGAAGAATGTTTCTACGGGAAACGTGTCTGTTTCTGTAAAATCTACGCTTTTAAATATATATGATTCGTGTTGTTTCTTATAAATCGATGGTGAAAATTATAAATAAGGCATGCGTTTTATTTACATGATTTCAGACCGTTTCATTGGGAAAATTGCTGTGTAAAATCGAAATGAATGGACAAAGAAGAGCCACTATGTTGACCTCTTTCGGTTTTCAAAGACAAAACCACCACAATGAACTCTTCGTCTGCTTCATTAAATATTCGATGACACGTGCAAGAGCTACTTGGGTAATTGGGGCTTTAAAACACAGGTTTACACACAAAACTTACAAAAAAGGACTCTAATCTAATAAAAAAGACTTCTAAATAGCTTTTATCGTCTACAGGATCAAATTAGTATAACGAAATCAATTATTGACAGTAACCAAAAATTTTAAGGTTATTTCACGATATGGAAAGGTCACACGGGTGTTGTTACTTACGAAAATCGAACGCGAACGCCCACACAAGCACAGACAAGCTAGACTTTAACAAAAAAGAAAAGAACAACGTTTGAATTTATAATTACGAAAAAGGAACACTCGAAATGCATTTGTTTTTGGCAGGATTGAGAGGTTCACTCGACATGATGACATGCGCGGGTTTGTTTCGCGCCTGCGCAGTAGACCTCCGCTCAGGCTACAGACAAGGCAATTATTTCTGTGAAATTTCCGTTTTGCCCTGTATCGGAAATTTTTAGGGCTTGCCGTGTCGGTTTCGTCAAAGCGAAGTTTTGACAGGTAATCGTGACTGCCATTTTTTCGTTAAAATGACATGGTTTGATTAATAGATGTTTAGTTAATACACTGGGGTGCGTCAGGGGAAAATTGGATTATAAACGTTTTGGCGTAAAAAGATTTAATTCGGTGTAAATATACTTGTTTAATTTTGTCATGCGTGCAATTATAATGTAAGGAATTACAATAACAATTATCGATATCTTCCAGACTTTCTGGCGTTTTTCCAGCTGTAATATAACTTTTCCCAAGTGTCAATTTCATCTTCATCCAATCCAATCATTTCTACGTCCCCAAAAGCCAAATGGAAAACGAACTTAGCTACATAAACTTACAGAAACGATAATTAAATTCGCCTTTCGACTATTTGTAAAGTTTTCGCTATCGAAGTTCGACCCGAGCCCGGTAGGCACATGCCGCGGCATCCTATTGAACAAGTTGTCGCTTCTTCCGATGTCGACGGATATGGCGACAAACTACTTCCCCAGTTCCCCTTGTAGATATTGCAAAATGAATTGCGCGTGCAAAATCTATTGTGTAAGTGAATTTGACATAGTTAAGTTTAGTTTTTTGATGTGTAACATCTTTCCTCTCACTTTCCTGCAATCTGTGGGAGTGATTTCGTGAAAAGGGACGGAAGTGTGTAACAGGAAGCCGGGGAAGCGCGCGCTATTTGATTTGACCAATGAGCGAGTCCGGTGCTAGAATTGGCTGTCAGACTCCACACAACCCATTTTGGTACTGTCAGCCAAGATGTCAGATGTTACACATATGCGACTACTGTAAGACTCGTTCGTTTTTAGGGTTCCGTACCTCAAAAGGAAAAAACGGAACCCTTATAGGATCACTCGTGTGTCTGTCTGTCTGTCTGTCGGTCTGTCTGTCTGTCTGTCTGTCTGTCTGTCTGTCCGTCTGTCACAGCCAATTTACTCCGAATCTAATGGACCGATTAAGTTGAAATTTGGTACACATATGTATTTCTGTGACCCAAACACGAATAAGTAACGTAAATAAATAAATTTTGAATATAGGGGTCATTTTTGGGGCGCAATAAAGAAAAAAAAAAAAAAAAGTTTTGCTAACAGTACCGTGTGACACATCAAATGAAAGGATTTGTTGCGAGGATCTTTAATATATTTTTTATATAATTTTAAAATAAACATTTTTAAAGATATTTAATAAATTCAATGAAAATTGACCATTCCCCCCCCCTTATCTCCGAAACTACTGGACCAAAAATTTTGAAAAAAATACATAGTGTGGCTCTTTACTCATAGATTACAGGAAAACCTATAAGAAGTCCATGGTATTAAAATAACATGGTAAATCTCTCAATATTGTGCGTACAAACTTACATTTTGTCGCTCGGCAGCCAATAGGCCCATCTCTCTAGCTACTATAATATCAAAATATCAAAAGTGTTTGACCGTCTGCTTAATACACAAATAAATAAAACTGTAAATGTTCATGAAAACCAATTAGGGTTTCGGCGTGGTTTGTCAATAGAAAGTGCAGTGTTGTGTCTTGAGCATACTATCACATACTTACTATACACAGCGTGGGACGCCGATTAATGCTAGTTTCCTCGATTTGTTCAAGGCTTCTGATCTGATTGCTTATGACGTATTGTGGAGAAAGATGGAGAAGGATAGGTTGCCAACGGAGCTTATAAACATCTTTAAATGTAGTCCAATTATGGTAACCAGATCAATAGTGTACGATGAGCTCGAACTTTTTTCAGGCCATACAGGGTGGAATGCGGGTGAGGCAGGATTGGCGAGCTCAGCAGCACCAGAGTGGGTTGCTATATAGATGGTATTTGTGTAAATAATATTAGCTATGCAGATGATATGGTGCTTCTGAGCGCGTCAATCTGTAGTCTCAGAAAGTAATTGGTCGCCAAAATAATGTGAGCAGTATGCCAAAACAAATGGGTTTATGTATAACTCCAATAAGTCGGAGATCATGGTCTTTGAGGCTGGGGGTAGACCGGGTTATGTACCACCTGTATTACTCAATGGGACTCCACTACAAAGAGTATTTACGTTTAAATATCTTGGTCATATATTGACCCCTGACCTCAATGACGGACTCGATATTGAGCGGGAAACCTCTGAGTTTGTTTCGGCCTTTCTTCTCAGAGTAGTCAGATAGGAAACGCCGACCTCGTCTAGTTTTAAAATATGATTGACGTGTAAAAGTGTTTTTACAAACCTACTTACAGAAATAAAATCATTTATCATTTATCAACGAAGGGCGTTGTCGGTAAGGGCAAACATGCTGGTTCGCAGGTTTGCACGCTGCTCACTTAAAAAGTCAAAATTAATCTGTTTCGAGCTTATTGTACAACGTTTTACACGTGCAACCAGTGGGCTAGATATACCCAAAGGTCGTGCAACGCCTTTCGTGTCCAATACAATAACGCTTTCTGGGTATTGGTGGGGCTGCCCCGTTTTTGTAGCGCATCGGGAATGTTCGCGGACGTACATATTAATTGCTTTTACGCAACTATGCGAATGAGGTGTGCATCCCTGGTGCGCAGAGTGCGGGCCAGCTCCAACAATATCCTGAAAAAAGATCGCTAGCAGGCTGGATTGCATGTACATCAATCACTGCAGTGCCATCTCTCACGGGGTGAAATAAATTTAAACTAGATTACGTGGGGCACTCAGAAAGTTTTGTGATACTAGAAAAAAATATACTACAGGTATACATTTTTTTATTATATCTTTTCAAAGAACTCTCCATTAGCGTTTATACACAGTTTTATACGTCTAAACCAATTTTCATAACACATTTTCCAGTTCGCATCAGACACCTCTCAAATCTCCTTCTCAAATGGAGCCAGTGCATCTTCAGGTGATGAAAACTGATTTCCTTTGAGTTGATTTTTTATTTTGGGGAACAAGAAAAAGTCGCACGGAGCCAAATCGGGACTGTAAGGAGGATGACCTATAAATTTGACCGGTGTGCTGTCCAGAAAATCCCTTGTTTTGAGTGCCGAGTGAGCCAGCGCGTTGTCGTGGTGAAGCAGTAGTCCACGGAGGCCAGTGTTCGGTCGCTTGCTGCTTGCAGTAGTAAAAACTTCTGGCAAAAATTTGGTAACATACCATTCAGCATTGATATTCCTTTGATCTCGTCAGGGTACTGACACCAGATAAACCGGCAAAAAAAACCTTGCGATCAAAATTTTGCCTGCACTTCTGGCTCGCTTCACTTTGGTAGGCGTTGGTTTATTTTGAAACAGCCACACGGTCGACTGACGCTTCATTTCTGGATTATATTGATAAATTCAAGATTCATCACCCGTAATGATATCTTAAACGCGCCGAGACGAGCCTGCTACAAATTTTGCTATCATGTCTCGTCACCATTCTACCCGAACCTCCTTCTGAGCCTGTGTTAGATTTTACGGTACCAGCGTGAAACTATCTTCCATAACCGAAGATGCCTGTGTAGAATTTCATGCACACTTCCCGATCCAATGGGCAGTATATGCTGAACCTCTTCATATGTAATTCGCCTATTCTCTTGAATTTAATTTTTCACAGCCAGCACGTTTTGTTATGTAACAACCGTCATAGGGCGGCCACTTCTTTCTTTGTCCGCCAAAATTACGAGACCACCCATAAATTCGTTGAACCAGCGGAAAACAGCGCTTTAGAAAGGCTTTTTTCTATGAACACCATTCGAAGTCTTTCAAACTATTGTTCTGGTTTTGGTCGACATTTGAAATCGTACAAAATCATCGCGCGAAAATGTTCTCGTTGTAAATCCAGTTTTCAGTAAGACAGAGTATTTTGATTTTGAAAAAATGTGGAGGGAATTTCGAATTTGGAATGTTATGTTTTTTTGTAATAAATAGTCATAGTTTTAATTGACATGACAAAACCAGCCAGTATACTATAGACAAAAACTGTTAGTCGCAAAACTTTCTAAGTGACCTGGTAAAATAAGTTAAGATAGTTCATAAGTTTACTAACACAATGAGTCCTTGTTACTTGAATAAAGAAAAATATCTGGATGACCATTTTTTTTAACAACATTTTCTAAAAATGAAACCTAGCTAGATCGATTTATCGCTCCCGAAACCCCCTGCATACTAAATTTAATAAAAATTCTTGGAGCCGTTTCCGAGATTCAGATTAAATATATATATATACAAGAATTGTTCGTTTAAAGGTATTAGATTTAGATTATTATTATATTAATACCGCGAATGTGATTTTTTTACGAAAATCAGATTTTTGTTTTATTTCATTCAATACGTTCAAATAAGTGATCCTGCAATTAAAAAAAAACGTAAAAGTGTCACATTCGCGGTATTGGATGCCCAGCGACGATTTGCATTTGGAATGTATGGGAGAACATGTTTTTCAACTACAATGTTAAGTTCGTTCTTGGAATAAATACATTCATCTCAACTACGGAACCCTTCATTGTGCGTAGTCCGACACGCACTTGGCCGGTTTTTTAAATAATGAACCTCAAAAAACTAAAACGCTTTAAAAAGTAATTTAACCTCTTTTTAACTCTCTGGCCTTTTCTCGCAGTAACCAAGTTAGGGTACCCCGACCAAACGCACGCGTGCCGAGCAAGCGAAGCGAGCGGTGCCGCAGTAGCGTCCGGCAAGCGCTATATCCAAGTTGGTCGCAGTTACTTGGCTATTTAGTATTTTTAGGACCCCAAAATAGGAATTATTTTAGATTCGATTAAATAGGTACATTGCCTTAACCAAATAGGTACATAAATGAAGTTAGGTAACCCGAAAGCCTAAACAGAAAGAAGAAGGTGAACTTACTTCACTTGCTTACTTATTTATTTAGACCAAGTAGCCGAGCAAGGAGCTTGAAATCGTGGGGATTGGAAATAGTGTCATTCCTTTACATTTTTTTATACCTACATATGTCTATAAAACATGTTTTAAAGTAAAAACTTCTTTAGGTGCGTTGGGCATTTTTGAGATGGGAAAAAACAATTGAAGTCGCGACACATCATTTTTGTAAACGCGATTGTGCTCTTTATTTATATTACGTTACTGATCTATGTTCTATGCAAGTATTTTTACTTTAAAGGTTTTGGAAGTTTTTTATTTAGTTTTC
Source organism: Agrochola litura (assembly GCA_949152395.1). Taxonomy (NCBI): domain Eukaryota; kingdom Metazoa; phylum Arthropoda; class Insecta; order Lepidoptera; family Noctuidae; genus Agrochola; species Agrochola litura. Next base: position 19,089,890 of record OX424508.1, on the reverse strand, counting down.
ACTTCTATCGGCACTCCCGAGTGCCAGATTTTTTTATTACAAAATCTCTGAGGTTATACTGACAGCCTCAATCAATACGACGATGTTTGCCAAAGCCCCTAAGTTGAACACACACACAACAATTCACACACAACAATTCACACACGCACACATATCAACACTATATTCCGTAGCGAACTTTTTGAAGCAGATGGTGTTGAAATACCTACAAATATTTTCTCGTTCACATGTTTTCGGGTACTGAAAAAATACACTTTTTAATTGAAATGATGTCTCATGGTGTTTTGAATCTCTGTCTACAGAATAATATTTTGTCAGGTTACCAATGTACAGCCAGGGAAATAATTGTTCATCTAAATTGCAGGGACATCAATTTCCCATTTCATACAACTGTCAAAAAATGACAGTTGTGATTTGAAATACAAAAAAAATAAGTTGTTAGTCGATTTGCTTTACAATTAATTTTCCTGACTTTACCTACCTAGTACGTCAGCAAAGTTCGATTTTACGTATTTAGGTAAAACTTTTGTCCATCAGTCGTGGTAATCTAATTGGACGGCTTTTTTTTCGTTTGGTTAGTGACTAACTTTGTGTCAGAGTTTTTATGCCGCCCATGAGCTTCTGACTTAGCTTCACATGCCGTCGAGAAATATCTCTCAGGCATGGTTTCTTCACGATGTTTTCCTTCACAGTTTTTGAAGCAAGTGATAATTATACAATACGCACGTGAATCCGAAAAGTCAGAGGTGCGTGCCTTGGGTTCGAGCTCAACATCTATGACTTGACAGTCCGACGGGACGGTCACATCACTGACAGAAAACGGACAGTAATTCTTATTTTATTTGTTATATATTGTTTGGATAGTACTAGAACATCACCATTTTAAAGCATTTACTATGTATCGCTACGCTCGAAGTTGGGGACAAGTATGTTTACCTAGGACGAACTGTCCAGCTAGTTATGTCGGTCAATCGTCGTATCCGACTCGGCTGGGCAGCGTTCGGATAGCCGATAATGGTTGGTCAACCATTACCGGCTATCGCAGCGATAGTTCGGGCTGCGTAGCACTTATCGCACAGGTGGCGGTACATAATAATCATGGCGCGTGGTTAGACAAGCGTTGGTCATTTCGACTGTTGTTTTCGGACTGCGAAGACGCTCTGTCAAAATAATGAAGAGCCATCTAGGATTATTGGACGATGTGACCACTGCATTAGCGCGATAACTTTTTAGTGAGCATAACATACGAAGATTCAGCACGCATTTCATTGTCACGATAGACGCAGATGCGACCCCAGCATAAGGTAAACTGTTCGTACATACTGAACAACACTGAGTTAGTTTACCAATTTTACAGTTATTTACAACTCAACTACAAAAAGCACTAAAGCCCTGAACAAAGGCTAGTGTTGCCTGTCAACCAGTGATGTACCTATACAGTTCAAAACTTTCCCTATTTTATTTTTCAAGCGAGTTTCCAGTTCGTCGCGCTTGGCTTTTACGTGTTTCTTGAACCAGAAAAGTAAAGGTAAGCTCTGTTAAGTAAGCTTTACAGTTGGGAAAATAGATCTACATTAAAGTACGGTGAAGTAAGTGGCAAGCGACTAAGATCATGAGTTCAAACCTCAGTCCTTGTACTGTTGATGTGAACTAACTGTCATAGTTTCGGCAATCAACCACAACCAGCACCCTAATTTTGCGAAACACACTTTCAAATTCAAAATATTTTTTATCTACACCCATGCTATAAAACCTCTATAAAAGTTTCAGAAGCAGTTAGCTTATTGCCGTCATTAAATCAGCCAGTGTCATAGTAACCATTACCTCATCCCAATGAGTGATATAATGTTGTACAAAATTTCATTACGCAACTCGTTTCAACGTTCAAGCGGACAGCAGCACCCGCTGCACGCATGTGTGTGTGATGTGCTGCTGCAGGTGACGTACATATGTGCAGTTGTACTAAATTTCGTGGGAATTTCTTTATTCTTGATCTTGAATTACAAACACCCAATGGTTTCAGAAACTTTTATAGAGGATTCATATCATGGGTGTAGATAAAGTATTGTATGCAACTGTTATAATTAGGTATTAAAACACTCATGTGATACTATTATAACCCACATTCGTGTTTTAATACCCCTTATTATACAACAATTGCATAAATAAGGAATTTCTCATAAACCTACATGGGCACTTATGAAACGTCAGAAGCTAGGTGTACAGTTCCAATTGGCCGTTTCCTATGGAGAAGAGCCGGCCAGAAACACCACGGTTACTTACTCTTTTAAAAATAATTGGCTTTTACTATATGTTCAAATAGAAAGAAAGAAAGAAAGAAAAAGTATTTATTGAGACTCGCACAAGGAATAAAAAACTAAATAACAATGTTAATAGGTATGGAAGGACAGTGTAGGTCTTTCAACAAGTACCAGGTATGTAACCAAATAGAAAATGGTCTACAAATCTACAGTCAATCAATTATAATCACAATCTGAATCATTTTTAAAGGGATCACGAATTCATTGCTTCATATGTTCAAAAAAATTATCTGCTTATCAAAGGTAATAACACAATGAATGTTGTTGAACTGTCAAAATTATATCCATTGCTACTGATAGTGTGTTACACAATTACCCCGCTGAAGGCCAAATCTCGTCACTAAATATGTTCAAAATCTTGTCACAATCTCATCTCACCGACAATGAATACAAAAACTTGTCAGTCACGTAGGTAAGTTATAGGAATTTTTGACATATTGTGACTGAGATTTGAATTCGAACGTTCTTAAAAATACGAAAAGTGCCTCTCAAGATTATGGATAAATAAAAGAACCTCGACCCCGAAACGGGTGTCCAACCTTTTAAATTGTTTGCGAATATTTATAACCGTGAAAATGGTTTTCCATCCGTGAAATTCTGCCCGTGAAAATGCTTTGATTTTAAAACCAACGTACATACTAATAAATCTTGTTAAAATATATTTTTCACAGTTTGTAATGCTGTATTCGCAAAAAAAACTTACATTTAAAATGAGCCCTCATCGAGGGCTTCCGGCATCCCATATGCGACTAGAGTGAGCCCTCCAGAAGGGCTTCTGGCACTGAACGTTGAGGGACGCTATAGGTAACGCCCCGGATCGTAGCTTAGTGTTGCCACTTAACAAAGGTGCGTGTCTGACTAACTTATAACTTGTCGACGCCACATATGCTAATGTGCGTTCACAAATGCACAATACGTGACGCCACAATAGCATTCCAGAAGCTTCCCGACGTTCTCTATGAAACAATACCTGTCTTACTTCCAAAGGCGCCTTTTAGACCATCTGGCTGTCGTAGTAGTGTAAAATAGTTCCCCCGACCACAGCACATTAGAGTAAGCAGTAGAACAACAACTAACTATCGCCCAAATAAAAAAAATCATCACATGTACACAAACACCCTTAAAGACCTTTCCAGGTTTTTTTTTATATGAATGGCATATTATCGCAAATCAACCTAAGAGGTTGTCGGCTGTTTAACAGAGCTATCCTGTGGATGCCTTAATAAATTAAAGCCTCCAGCCAGGCCATAAAACTTATTAACTAAGCGCCTACACCCCAAGGGCACCCACATGCGAAGGGCACCCAACATGGGTCTTACCAATGGGTATCGTGTTACCCAGTAACTGGGTTGTGGAGGTCAGATAGGCAGTCGCTCCATGTAAAATACTGGTTTTCAGCTGCATCTGGTTAGACTGGAAGCCGACCCCAACATAAATGGGAAAAGGCTAGGCTGTGTACTTTGCGCTCCGGTGGAGCGTAGGAAATGTAACAAAAGTAACTGAGTTAAACTACTGTTTTATATTTTGACTGTGCCCTGTTCCATTAGAGCCCATTGTTTCTACTTCTATAGCTGTTCTGAAAAATTCACAAATGGAAATTGGTGTTACCCCCCGGTTTGTTCAACTGCAAATTTTTCAAATGGCTGCAGTTTGTAGAATATTTTTCAGTGCAGAGGTTTTGTTATTTCATATTCGGAATAAAGACAATCTCTAGTCACTTAGCATAGATTTTCTTTGCCTATTAAGTAACTTGGGCACGGCTTAAAGTAAACTGACAGTTTATTTAAATTGACGGGGTCGGTGGTTTTAGCGGGAATAACACCTACTGTCTTATATCCGTTGTCAAGCTTCCCATTCCCAACACACTTTTACGAAAACAAAAACATGTTTCTCGAAAATACATCAACAAAACTAAGAGAATAAGGAAAATAATATCTTCCCTGGGGAAGCACGCTGCCATTGTTAATAATACGAATAAGTAATACGTAAATAAAAATAATATTTCGTACTGATTCGAAATTAAAAAGAAATCTTAGCTGTATTTTTAATCAAATTGAAAAGCTAATCCAGATTTTTTTTTTTTTAAGTCATCATCTGTTACGACGCCTCATTGAGGTGGATAACAAATAAAATTCTATTGTGTCTCGTTAATGACAGTTGAAAGGAGGAAAATAAATATAACAAAAGTTTTCATTCTCATATTATAAACAAATGAACATGACTACTCATTCGGATCGCGCCTTATTAAAAGAGACATTTCTCGTCTGGCATACCCAAACGACTATTACCTAGGCTTATCCGAGTCCAATTTTCTGAGAAGTCAAGACTAATGGTCCCAAAATCTTCAAATAAAACGCAAAAGATAACACCAAAAGCTTTAAAAACGTGCATGAAACTTGAAATAGAGCTCAAAAAATCGTTTTAAAAAAACAGGATTCGGCCGCGTCCCCATTTAAAAGTTAATGAGAAAAATCTGCATACCAAGATCGGAATTTGCATAGCTTATGTGGAATTTCCTTTATTGTTATCGAGATTCTAGTTGTGGAACGTGCTGAATTAGTCGCTCTGTAAAAATACATTCCATTTTTAAATCTTTGCGGTTTTGTAGTTGGCTCCATAGACATAGAGAATGACTAAGCGTTCAGTATTCCTCCACACCCCACTCCACTTTACTTAATTTTTACTCTATTTGCATTCTTATCTTATTTTATTTGCTACTAGTTGTTCTAAAAGTAACGAAATATGTCTATTAATATAACAAATTTGAACTTGTAAGCTTTTAAATGGTATTTTAGGAATGAGCGCTGTTGTCTGAGATACAGATATTTATTTATCTAGTTCAGGCACAGATGTCTTGTCGAATTTTTGTTAGTATAAGATCCTGATGTTTTTATTTATGATGTACTTACTATATTATTTGAATTTGAAATAAATTATTATTATTATTTTCCTTTATTTCATTTATAAACATATAATTTACATTTTTAAATATTCTTATAAAAATTATTAAAAAAATATTTAAAAATATAAAAAATTGTAGCCCAACGGTGTCGGGAACAGGTCAGGGCTCCTGAGAGAGGAACCTCCTAACAATACGCACCGTGTCCAGGAGTACCGCTTTCTGGATCAAGCCCTTGATCCAGCTGCCTAACGAGAGCCTCCTCAGGTGTTGGTCGAGGCTCTTGGCTATTATTATTATTATTATTCAGTTGTGCAGTGAATACAGGCCGAAAATTACGAGAGAGTCAAAACGAATTTGTGGCCAGTGGTGGTCTCTTTAGTAGTAGGTATTACAGGTATAGGCCGCACAGTCGCTTTGTGTCTTTAGAGAGTGATCACTTTTGTGAGGCTGACGCTCAGTCCAATTCTCTCTATGTCTATAGTTGACTCCAACAAGCATTGTTTGTAATATTTTTTTAAGTGAAAACTTCTTTAGGCGCGTTGGGCATTTTTGAGATGGGACTAAACCATTGATTTCGCGACATTGTAACGGAATTTACCGACACCATGGAGTAAAAGACATCAACGTGTTGATTACCGCGATGCGTGGAGTAAAAGACATCAACGCATTGATTACCGCGGTGCCGATTTTTTTTCACTTCTGTCGGCACTCTAGGAGTTCCACTGTTTTTTTGTCTATGGTTAGGTCTCGAGAAAGCTGTGGTCAACATTTGGCTAATGATGGTCATTAGGATGATCATTTCCCGTAGCTTTTATTTATTCAGCCAATCTAATCCATTGGTAACTATATAATTTTTAATAGGTCAAATTATCAGTATGTGAATCTGTACCCTAATTGCGTAATGCAACACAATCACAATCTGTTTCGATTTGAAACAGATTGCTAATCCATTGCTTTATAAGTTGGAAAAAAAATCTGCTCAACAACGTAAATAACGCAATGAATGTTGTAGAACTGTCAAAATTAAAAAAAATTGACATAATTGTTTACGAAAATAAGTTACGCAATTAGGGTACTGGTGAGAAACCAAACTAATAAAGCCAAAAAAAAAGTTTAGAGGGCATTAATTGAAATAATAAATCATTTGTTTTGTAACTTAATCTCCGTATATTATAACGTCAGGCCTTCAACCCTCGTCTCGCATGACATCAGATAAGCCAGACAGCCTGACAGTGTAATTACACTGTATGGTAGCCATCTTGAATACGGTAATTATTATGAGATGTGGCAACACTTCCAAATTGATGTCAAAACTATTTACGAAGAAGAGGCGTCCTCTGTCTGCTAAAAATAATAAAGTTTTTTTTTACGTTTATTAAAGCGATTATTGAAGTATTTAACTTGTTTATTTCAAATAACGTAACGTAACGACACCAGCTTTTGACCATTAAAAAGACATCAACGCGTTGTTGCCACGTTGGTGCCGATTTTTTCTCAAGTTTTCACTTCTGTCGGCACTCCCGGAGTGCCACTGTTTTTTTTTATTATTGTTTTAATGATTTTATTACTTTTAATGTTTTGTGTTCTATGCTTATTGTTTTATTTTCTGTGCATGTCTCAAATAAAATATTTTTCTTTCTTTTACTTCACATAAGCATGGGCTTGTTAATTGGTTAATTCCTACTGGTTTACATGGGTAAAGCAGTAGAAATTAACCAGTTGATACATAGATAAATTACTACAAAACCTATCCTATAAAACTATTACAAGTCCCATTCATATTTGAGGTACTGCCTTCCAACTGAGTGCAGAGTATGCCAACAAGAAAAACTCGATGTACCTTCACAGCCGAGATAGGTTTTTTTTTTTTTTTTTCTTAGTCATTATTGTCCCACTGCTGGGCAAAGGCCTCCCAACCCTCTTTCCACCTCTCTCTATCCAGAACTTCCAAGGACCAATCTTTCTTAAAGGAGTCTAGTTCATCCCGCCATCTCCGTCTGGGCCTGCCGCGATGTCGTTTGCCATTAAGCGGGACCCACTGGGTCGTAAGTTTGGCCCATTGATCGTTTGACATGCGGCAGATGTGTCCAGCCCAATTCCATTTAATCGTGGCAGCTTTCCGAGTGACATCAGTTATTTTAGTGATGGAACGGATTGTTGTATTCTTAACCCGGTCCACAAGTTTAATACCAAGAATACTCCTTTCCATAGCTCTCTGGCAAACCCCGAGCGTGGACCTCTGCTGAATTGTCAATTATTTACTTATTATCAAGTAACCAAATTAGTGTTTTGTACAGTATTAAGATCGAGCAAAAAACGCCAATAAAATAGTAGATTGTTATAGAAGGGTCGAAAGGAATCAATTCCCATACGAGGTATATAGACGCCCGAGCACAGCGAGGGCGGCTATAGTCCGAGTAGGAATTGTTGACTTGCACCCGTGTTAAACACTCTACTTTTGACTTCGAATTAAAGGAAAATAAAAAAAATTAGTTTTTCTAAAATATTTATTGATACTAATAACATGAGTATTCTAGTACCTATTAGTCTTTTTTAAATTTTAAATATGGAACACACCGCGTCACCGCCGCGGGTCATCCCGCTTATACTTAGGTTTTTTTTTTACTGGCTGGCTATACACTAACAAGACCGCAGCATTTTTTTTTATCGATATTTTTATGTAGGGGGTGGTATTACACTATCATATCTATGATCAAAGATATAATTTTAAAATAGACATAATTATAATGGGTAATTTGTGAGCTTCGTAGATAGGTATATGATATAATAATGATAACAAAATGTGTATTTTACAATTTCATTCTATCTTTGATCATAGATATGATAGTTAATACCCCCCTTAGTAAAAAAATTCGTAGCCGAATACCTAACCAAAAGTTCAATTTTTAAAATTGTGAGGGAAGCAATTACTATGAGTCTTTAACGCCCAAGGGTGGGGAGCAGCATCTTCCACCCGCTACTCTGATCAAACAAACACTACTTTCCGAGTATGAGAAATGAAGACATGTTTCTTGTATATCCTTTAATTATTAACTATATAAAATTTTATTATGTAGTGTTATAGCGGCAATAAATGCACAATCTTTAAAAATGTCTACCTATTATTACGGTTTATGAATGACATATAGCCCGCTGACAGACAAACGAACAGACGGACGGACAGCCTGCGGAGACATAGTAATAGCGTTCCGTTTGGCACCCTTCGGCTACGGAACCTTAAAAACTGACTGACTGTAGCCGAAATTGGCATCAGATATATAATTAATACCAGCAAGAAAAACTAAAAGAAAATGATTACCTATCAGAAACGCCCCAGTTAATCCTAACGCCCTACATTTGCGTCACAAACATTCAGTCTGACTATCAATCATCTAATTTGCCGGTGTCATCGTAATAAATCTATGTCATTGTGGACAACGCGTATTGTTTCCATTTTCCTTCCCTACTTCAATTTTATATAACTGTTTGTTGTTCAAGATGTTGGTTTTATTAGGTGGACATAATTAACTTTCACTAAGTGAAGTTTTGGGACGGTAACACCCCGTTGCACAAGACAAAAATTAATGCCCCATTACGTAATGAATCACTAACGCTAATTATTTAATTGATTTCATCAAAGAACCATTTAAATCGAGTCTAATGTTGCTTTATGCAACAAGTCAAAACAAGATAATGGAAGATTATTTAATGACAGCTTTAAAAGTTAAAGTTGGTTTCTGCAACTGGCTGTTAGACATGCTTGTCTATTATTAAAAGGGTTTATCCTAAAAGTTGACAAAGTCGTAAATAGCTGTCAAATATTTACCTGTTTTGATTAATTTAGCAATATTACTATATGGAATTAAGAAATATGGCTAACTAGGGAACTTTAATATTCAATCGTCCGATTTTAGTGGCTTTATTTTTGTTTAAACATTAATACCTTAATAAGTGTCCAAGTAAATAGAACTAACTATATACAGAGGAAAAAATAAAATAAAATATAGGAACAAAAAATTGGGCATCAAAAAATTCATCCGCATTGCTGTCAGTGGGAAAGATACCCAAAAGGCTGGCAGCATTGCCACGTTGTATGGCAATGCTAATTCTTTGGCCTAAAAATTGGCCAACCCTTTGGTCACGTGAAGAGTCGACCAACCGCTTGGCAAGGAATAATCGATGAGCACTCGGACCCCATGGCCCTAGTGTATCTACCCCGAACGGTTCAAAAATATAGCTACCGGCAAGGTTGTTATATTTGCGCCGTTTGAGGTTTTCTGCTAAAATATGCAGTGTTATAATTGCAATTCAATAATAATATTCTAGTTCGCTAGTTAGCCACATTTCTTATTTCCATAGAGTAATATTGCCAAATTAATCAAAACAACGAAATATTTGACATCTATTTGCGACGTTGCCCACTTTCTAAAATGTATCGGGGTTTTTTTTAAGCAGCTAGATTAATGCAGCTAAGTATCTATTAATACTATAAACGTTATAGTTAATTACAAAGGAAACTAATAAATAAAAATACGTTTACTGGACTATGAACAAAAAACAACTTTAAAATATGAATACAAAAAGCTAACAATATACACGAGTATATTTCATTTATTTCGGATCACACAAATCATATTAATACAAACAATCCATATAGTATTAGTAACAAAGACTTAAAAACTTTTTTAGTAAAACTTACAAAATAACCTAACAACAACTAATAACTACGCGGCTCAACACATAATGGCACGTGTCTCCGCATCCAGTGCCTAAATAAGGGGGCTCTTAGAGTATACAGAGTGGCAGGGACATCGACGCGAAAACTGTTACCATGGATTCAGTATATGATTCTGAACCAACTTAAATCAGCTATTTGATAGAAAAGTGCAATACCTACGCGGTCAAAATGTATGGAACAGCAGATTTTTTTTAAAATACCTAACTGACGAATAATTTCAACGCAGGAGGGTTCAGTATCATGTACCTAATCCATGGTAACAGTTTTCGCGTCGATGTCCCTGCCACCCTGTATATAACACCTAAGGAGGCGTCCAACTTGTCGAACAATGTTGTTCAATGCTTCTACATACTCGTACTACCGGAATAAAAAGTATCCTATGTGTTAATCCAGGTTGTAAACTACCTGTGTGCCGAATTTTATTCCAATCAGTTAAACCGTTTTTGCGTGACTGAGCAACAAACATAAAAATGTAAAAAAAATAGGATTTATTATTTGATTTTATATTTGTCATCTTATCTCAGAAAACACACACACACACTTCACACACCCACACGCACACTTCACACTTCTACGCGTCTATTTTAACACTGTCGTTTTTTCAGAAACCTAATAAGATTTTATTTAAAACTAATTCGAAATTCGCTTGAATTATCGAATGCAACCATTTTTAACAGACTTCCAAAAGGAGGAGGTTGTCAATTCAACTGTATGTTTTTTTTTTGTATGTTTGTTATGCGAATAACTCCGCCAATTATGAATTGATTTTAGTGATTCTGTTTTTGTTTGGTTGGTCATTCTTCAGAGGTGGTTCCATATAATTAAAGACACCGACTTTCGAAATTAAAGTTATTTTTCTCTTTGTAGTGTTTTTTTGGAAGTCGGTTGTTTTTTTTTTACTTTTTCTATCAGCCTGTACGACATAAGGTCGCCTTTTGCATGTAACCTTTACAGTACCTAAGTAAGAATTCTTATCTACACAATGGAAAAACTTGGCTCACGTTCAGAAAACATCCATTGAACTTATATGACCATCTTACTAAGCAATGGATGTTTGAATAAGGATGATGAGTAAAAATTTATTTTTGTCCGTCATGTTTATTAAAAAATATTGAACACGTATTTTTTCTTTTTTTACGTTATCAAAAGATTACGGCGATACATTGAGTCAAAATATAATATGACATCACGAGTATGTAGATTTTATACATACCTACTTGTGACGTTCCGACCCCCACCCTAAGTATTTTTTTACTAAAATGATAAAGCAAAAAATACGTGTCTAATATTTCTTTAATATCTAACTAACGGACTAAATCATTTTTCTTTTTTTTACCCAGGCATCATCCCTATTACATCCATTGTATGAGAGCATTTTGTATTACCATCATACGCCGTATCGTTAATCACAAACTATTGATGAGCACAAGATAAAATTAATGATGATACTACCTCCAGGATGATAAATTAGTCTTCAGTTGTCAATTTTCTTGAAAGCTTTTGTCGTGTTTAACCAGAATATCGTAAATCCCTACCTACTAGTACCGTACCATTTTGACTAGTTATAACCACGGAGAAAATGTTGCTCCGTGGTTATAACATTTTAAAAAGAAGTAGTCCACTTAGAGCACCCGTCCGAATAGCACCTGCGACTCTGGGATTTATTTGTTTCACAGGACGTTATTAAATGAAAGATATCATATATAAAACAAATTTCGTATGTACGTAAATATGTATAATTAATAAACATTCTAGTGATTTTTATCGATATCTTTCATTTAATAACGTCTTGTAAAACAAATACATCCCAGCAGTAGGCAGCTGCAGGTGCTATTCGGACGGTTGCTCAAGTGGACTACTTCTTTAAAAAAAACTTTTTTACAAAAAATACAACCGACTTCCAAACTACAAAGTTAAAAATAACTTCAATTTCGGAAGTCGGTGTCTTTGGATCAGTATTTTAGTTTTTTGGCACCGACTTCCGAATTAAAGTTATTTTTAACTTTGTAGTTTGGAAGTCGGTTATATTTTTTGTAAAAAATGTTTTTTTTAATATACAAATTATGTATTAGGTATGTTGAAACTGTTTGTACTCCCCGTCACTTGTCCTTTTAAGGGTTCATTAGAAAACCAGCGTCAGACAGCATCTGTCTGGCATTAATGCTGAAATGAACCTTTTTTGGCGCAGCCGTGAGGCACACACTATTGTTAAAATATTATTTTAATTTTTTTTCATTTTATGTATATTTTGTGTTTCACGAACTGTAGCAAAATAAATGTTTTTTCTTTCTACCTTTCTTTCTTTCTAAAAAAGATTTTTTTTCACTATTTAGTGGGTTCGTTTGTAATTTATCTAAGTTACAATAAATAGCCTTATGTCAACTCCTCATCAAAAATACCCAAATCGCTATGGATGTGCCTATAATATTTGAAGAAGAGTTCCCTCGATTTCTCTAAGATCCCATCATCAGATCGTGACCAAATGACAACGGGACAAATTTGAAAGTATACCCTTTCAAACAAAAAAAGAATTTTTCAAATCGGTCCAGCGGTCTTCGAGTAATCGGGGAAAATACATAAAAAAAAAAAAATATATATATACAGCACAGCACATTGGCATTGGCAGGGCACATTGCTCGTAGAACGGATGGCCGATGGGGCCGAAAGGTTCTGGAGTGGCGACCGCGTACCGGAAGACGTAGCGTTGGAAGGCCTCCCACAAGATGGACCGATGACCTTGTGAAGGCCGCAGGAATCCGCTGGATGCGGAAAGCACAGAATCGGTCGAAGTGGAGGTGCTTGGGGGAGGCCTATGTTCAGCAGTGGACGTCTTTCGGCTGAAATGATGATGATATATATATCCCGACGAATTGAGAACCTCCTCCTTTTTTTGAAGTCGATTAAAAATGCCATCTATTGTTAAGAAACCTTTGCCCGTTTTCACTAACACTACTGTGTGTTCTGTAGTGTAAGTTCAGTATTAACATAAAATGCAAATTCGAACAATTTGAATTCTGTAACCGTCAAGAGATAAAAATTCGTAAATTTTCCACAGTGTGTAACACATTAGGCACAGTTTTTCATCAAAAGGTCGATTTCACTAAAACTGCAGATTCGTAAGTTTTTCATTCAATCAAATCAATACAAGTTTACCATTAATTTTTTACTAATCAGAATGTTTGGGACCAGTGAGAAAACGTAGGAGTCACACACTCATTCTTTCTCTTAGTATGACTGGTATTAAAAAACTAGACAGGACACGAAATACCGTGATTAGAGAAAGGACAAAAGTTACTGATGTTCTTACCAAAATAGACCAACAAAAGTGGAGATGGACAGGCCACATGTGCGTGTGTGGCATCTAAGACAAGTGGAGTAAAGTTGTGACTGAATGGTACCCCAGAGATGGCAAAAGGAACAAGAGAAGACAATTTAAGATATGGGAAGACGAACTGAAGCTTACAGCGGGTCCAAATTGGAGAAGAGTTGCGAGAGATAGGACTCAGTGGAAGTTGTTAGAGCCTTTGCCAAAAGGCACACTGAACATTCTGTAAACTAGAAAAATACCACCACGCAAAGATTTTATAATAGAAAGGGCTTATTATTACCGCACAAGTCACATTGCTTAGCATGATCCTCCGTTGTATCGAAAATACTGCAGCATTAATTTTGAAATAAATATGTGGTAAAGTTGAGGATTAATTTTAAGTACTACGTGTGACGAAAACACGATTCCATAAAAAATTCTCGATGAAAAAAAATCCAATGTTACCTCCAAACCGAATAATGAACCACTGGTATAAAAAAATACTTTAAATTAGATCATGAAACTTTTCATAATAACTGAACTAACTATAAGCAGATACTGTGTTTTTTTTAATTACCATTATTTTCGCCGTAAAAAGAAATTGACTGAACTATTGGCGCCTTGGAGCCTTCTACCCGCCGCTCAGTCCACGAGCAGTATCGTGCGAGCGAGATAAGGAGTGAATTTGAGATGAGGTATTTTGGACTCTTAAGTTAAGAAGGTAGGTAACAGAAGGCGATTATTTCTCTCAGTTGTTGATAGCTACATAGTTTTAAGTTCATTATATTTAAATTCGTTACTTATATTATTTTACTAGCTTCTGCGCGCGACTTCATCCACGAGCCTACCTTGCTCAAAAATTGGGCTATCTAATGCAAAAACAATTTTTCAAATCCGACTGGCAGTTCCAGAGATTACCTCCTACATACAAACTAACAAACAAATGTTACCTCGTTATAATATTAAGTATAGATTACGCTAAATTAGACGCACATCGTTGGCCTAAAATATATGTTCCAGAATAAGCAGAAAAATGTACGGCGATGAGACTGTACACTCGTGTTGATAATTTTATTTGTCAAAAATATTTTACTACTAGAAATAAGTTATGAATAAGCTGAAGAACAAAGGGCGAACTATTTTCATGAAATTTATATACGCTTTGTTTATCGTTCAGTACTAGTAATCACAAGCATCCCTGCAATGGCTTTATTTACTTTGTGTTCAGAAAATATTTTATTTACGTATCTCCGTATGCATGTTTTAAAATAGCAATGGCGATGCGGAGTATATTTTCGACCGAGTTTCGTCTGATTAAATTTTCTGCAGAATTGGAGCACTATTGTTACTACCTGCGCGGTTTCCTTATGGAAATATTAATAAGTAAAATCTCTCTTTTGTGTACCTTTGTAGTTGCTATATATGCCAACGTAAAACGTAAAATAGGAATAGCGCAAATAATATTAATTCTTTCTTTTTCGTGTGGTAATTTGGTGTCAGAGTTTTTATGCCGCCCACGGGTCTCAGACTTGGCTTCACATGCCTTCAAGAAATATCTCTCAGGCATGCCGCTTTCCTCATAATGTTTTCTTTCACCGTTTTTGAAGCAAGTGATAATTATACAATGCGCACATGAATCCGAAAAGTCAGAGGTAGGTTTGAGTTCGAACTCGAGACCTTTGTCTAGGCAGTCCGACGGTCACACCATTAGGCTACCACTGTTATTCATATAAAATATTAATTTAAAAAACACAAAAGCCTTCTAAAATATTCCTTTTACCGACAATATTCTCTATAAATAGCACTGAATGCTAGCTGACGAGGCAAATCAAAAAACGAACGTAAAAAAACAAACTACAAAAAAATAAAAGCTTGTTCATTTCAGTTCACTCACTGCGATTTTTTGTATGCCTTTTGACACGCGTGTTGAAAACAAAACCGTTTGGTTTGCAGGCCGGTCGTAGGTATAAAAAAATTAAGATGGCGCCACCGAAAAATTGCATTATCGGTATCAGCGCCCTCGAAAACCTTGAAAATGATACCCATGATGAAAATTTTGCCACATTTCTTAATTCCATATAGTAATATTCTCAAATTAATCAAAACAGGTAAACATTTGACAGCTATTTACGACGTTGCCAACTTTTAGGATAAACCCTCTTGAGTAAAGACACATTTGTGATTATTTATTTTTACTTCGTTGGTCCTAATTTAACATTTGTGACTTCGAGTTACAGCTTTAATAGCTATATGTAAACGGGCACACCCTTTATGCCTAGAAGCTTTCATTCGGGTATTAAGTTCTGTTTAGTTTATTTTTATTTTCGCTTGAGTATAGATTTCGATGTTTTTTGTTGGTATATTGGCGTGTATTAGCTATCAAATGGCAAATAATTTAATGTTTTATGTTGCGTAATCGCAAATCAAGAGTTTCTAACTCAACAGACAGCTGTGTTGCTGGAGAGTTTGTTGTGCCACTTCTTTTTCCCAGCTAAAGCACTGGGAAGTGGTGAAGGGTGGGCGTTTTTGGGGGACTGTCTTTCGTAATTTTGACGTTCGAAAAGTGCTCATTCTCAGCCTAGTTTGAATAAATGACTTCTGATTTTTTTTTACTGTCGACAAATTATGTGGTTTCGGTCTTCGTCTATGGCAATCTATATAGAGTCAGTCCAGAACTTGACAACGAGCTTGGCATCTTCAGAAGCGTCCATCAGCTCCTGTAGCGTGCAGACAACAAGACACGATATTAAGTACCCCATTATTGTTATGGTTTCGTTTGGTCTGTAGTTGACTGTCATAGCTAGGGTTGCCAACCCGACTAGATAAAATAGTATCCTGCTATATTAGAGGCTTAAATACTATATTTCTAAAGAAAAAATATAGTTGGCGAAACTACTAGGTACATATTTTTATTTTCATACAAAATGGCGAGATGATCGCAATAGGGCCACAGTATTGATCTCATAAAAGCTGAACTAATGGTATATTGTACCCTTAATTTAGAGTACTTACCTATAAAAATAGATATGAGACATTAAAAAAAAAACCTGTTAATTTTGTTCGCAGCAGCAAAAATTCTGCATTAAAAAATTTAAAGAAATGTGACAAGAAACATACCTACAATATTTTTTCATTATTTCGCCATCTACTATATTTTCACAGGCAATGGCCTCGATAGTATATTTTGATATAAAAAGTTGGCAACCCTAGTCGTAGCTGTCAATTTCACATAACAGAATTTCCGATCCTATTCATCTATTTCTTGAAACATTAAAACTTGATTTGTAAATGAACACAAACAAACCCTGTAAGTTTCTTTGAAGTAAGGCTTTACGTAGGAAATTACGTATTGTGCACGCCTACATAACTACAAATTATGCAAAATCAAGAATCCCATGTATAAACAACATTATGTTGTTTCTACGTCTCAGCATTATGCATAATTGTTCGTCTTAACGTGATTCGGGCCTATTAACATAATTTACTGTTCTTAGAAGCGCTGGAGTGTGAATAGTTAGATTATGAGCTGCTTCTTCATCCATGATTGTATGGCTTGTAAGTAGAGCGACCAATGACATGCAGCTTAGATATTCTGTACGTCGAACGACGCCATCTTATTTTCATATAAAACTGACAAGTATAATGTTACTTACAGCGCCCCCCTGTCAACGTTATTCAAGTGCCAAAAAGATTCTGGAAGCAGTGTAGGTCTATATCGAGATGTCACGCAGAATATGTCAGTTTCATAGGTATTGTTCGCTTGCACTTTACCAGAATACCCGCAAAATTTCGCGTTGTCTCATAACTTTTTAATTAGTCGAGATTTTTAATTCATATTCTTTATGGCACCTCTTTAGGTCATGAGCTATCCGAATATCAAAAAATATTTGACCTAGGTTTTAAGGGAGGGGCGTGAACATTGATTTGCTATTACAATGTATTGTAACTGATTTAAAAGTAGGATTTTCACGGTAGAAGAAATTACAACTGAAATCTGTTTTTGAAACTTAATTATCACTTGCATTACCCACGAAAAAACGTGCGATATTGTCAGGGATTGTTTAAAAACGTATAATTGTATTATTTATTTTTAATCGAAATTCATGACAGTACATTTTGGTTCACTAATCAAAATCTCCAAATCCTTCCTCCGAAGTTGACATCTAAATTCTCTCGTTAGGTAACACTTTAACAATCACAACAAAGAATCACCAATTACACAAGTTGATAACTAAATGGTCAATTTTATTACCCTCCGAATGTTTTCTACAAACATTATCCGATGTTTGCAGCACATAATTTAACGAAATGTTGATACATAGCCCCCATTTCCGATAATAACCAATTATTTGTGGGCAAACAAGGCTATTGTGTCAAATGCACGGGTTGTTTACTTTGTCTTGCGCTCTTTTTGTCATGTGTACTCATTATGTACCTGTTTATGTGTAAGTGTACATATAAGTAAGTGTATATATGTAAGTGTGCAACTTATGTAACTTATTTAATTACTTAAGCTTTCTTTGTTATTTCCTCCCAAATGAGAAATACAAGTAAAGAGCTTTGGAAAAAAGAGACATCGCTTTATAGTATGATATTATTTGAGTTCAAGTTTTTTTTTTGAACACATGGCATAGTACTCCATCTAATCCAAGAAAGCGTACATATGTTCCCCCAGGTGTACAGTACAAAACCTCATTTGCAAGACGTCAATACTATGTCTTAAGCCATCATGTTTTCAAAAGAATACAGAAAGAACTAGACATAATAGACCTAAATAAATTTAATGTCAAATCAAAAACCTCTGAGTGGCTCAAACAACAGGACTATATTAAAACAGAGTCTTTACTAGCATCATATTTCGCTTGACATAATACTCACACTCACACTCACACACACATAAACATTTTACACTCTCCCTTTCCCGTCTCACAAACACACGCACCTCAATACTCTCACATATTTGATTAATATTAATATTCATTTGTACTGGTAGATCATCACACCTTCACTCTTGTATACTTAGTTTTATAAATTTAAATTTTGGCCGAGCACTGTCTCTTAAGATACAGGTTTCCTAGTTTAAGAGACAGGGTTCATTATTTCCTGTATGCATATACTTTTTTATTTTTGTAATCCTAAATCTGTACACAAGTTATGTTTTTATGCTCTCTGTACTCTGTCGCATTGTAATGAACTGTGTCTGTGTGTATTATTTATTGGGATAAATAAACAATTTTATTATTATTATTATTATTTAAACGTCTTTGACATTTCTCGGGACCCAGGGGTCCCGGACCTTTGGAAGGCGTACAAGGGGCCGAAGCCAACTCGCAGAGGCCCCTTAGACGTTTTTAATGAAATGAGGTACCAACCGACGATTATCCCTGTTCACACTATGCAAGTACAGCCAAGGACAACCCCCGGTTGGTGTAGGACTATTGCAAGATATGGAAACAAAGACATCGGACTATGGGTTTGGGTTGCTAAAGTGGACTGGTCACCTGGAACTATGGAAGGACTATGGCCCCTGCCTGATCTATGTTTTATATGCACACGGATAAAATGGCAGGGGGTGACTTGCACACTCAATAATGGACCCCCGAAAACGGTCGCTAGCACATAGTGTCGTAGCGACAAGGGAGCAACACGTCCTGAGGTGCTTATGAGGAGTGGAGAGGTATTCCACGGCTATCAGGACAATCCCGGAAGTACGGTCAAGATCCCTACCAGCATCTTACTGGAATACTTCCTTCCTCCGAGCACGTTTGCTCTAGCGAATCTCCACTCAAGCCGGCCAATAAAGGCAAGAATGAGGTGGGAGCTCCGCTCCCCGTCAGTGCCCACTCCAGCCGGCCAATAAAGGCAAGCCAGAGGTGAGGAACAAGACTTCTCCCGGAGATAGGGTCTGTGGGGTCGCTACTGCCCAACAGCTCGCCACATGCTGCCCTGCGGGTTTTTGTATCTCTCTTGGTCTGGCTCCTCATCCCAGACCCGTTCCGGCAAAGTAAACTCTACCGGCACAGGCCTAGAGTTCGGAGCGCGCAAGCCCCACCACGACGTCAACGTAGAGATACGGCGGTGGGGTTATTATTATTATTATTAAGTGAAAATTATGTTACCATGGTAAGTGTAACATAAAATTTAGTTTTGTTGAATGTATATTGTTGTGTTGTAACTTAACTGACACCACTGACTGAAAGACATCAAATCAATGTAATTATCAATCAGCACGCACAGAGAGCTAGAATGGGGATCTATGGATATTCCACCTCTGTATTGTAACCGACTTTTGCACACATAGGAAAAGTCATTCCACATGTTTGAAAATAGAGACAATAAACTTCTGAAACGAATATCTCGTAAAGACATACAGCTTTCGATAAATTTTAAACTTAGAGCTAGATATATATCTTTTTCGTGTTCAGACTATAGTGAAGCATCGGATACATACTTTAATTTACGAGTTTCAGAAACTATGTGCAGCACGCAGCTTTAAAAGTTCGAAGCTCCAGTAGAATTTAATTCTCTTCCTCCGTTAGATGAAGTTTTTTATAGGTTCAAGCTCACCTGCGTTAGTTCTCGTTTTTAACCAGACATTTTTCTTAAATAAGTTTTATGAATACTGCTGATGTTATTAATTAGTTTAGAAACTTAAAAGTTCGCTGAAAAATTGATGCGTTTACGGCTTTAATAAGTCCTGAATTAATGACATCGTGTCCCACATTGGGCGCCAGTCATAATCTAGAAATCAATTTATCAAGAAACTACACGTGAACGTGTTCATCACAAAATAAATGCGTAAATCAACCGACAGCTTTTCTAAAAAGTCCTAAATTGTATCTGAATTTGTTGTAAATGTCCCACGTCGGGCGCCATTCTTGTTTTAGAAATCGATTTATTAAAAAATTTCTCTTTCAAGTTACTAATAAGGCCTGAATAGCACCTGAATATTCACATCATAAATGTCCCGCGCTGGGCGCCACTATATATACGTAAGATTGACTAATTTAAGGGTATGCTGAGATGGTTTGGGCATGTTGAGAGGATGAATGACAGGCGACAAACAAAATGTATTTACGAGGCTAATGTGAAGGGAAATGGAGGACATACACTGACCTTATTGGTGATGTTCTTCAGAAAGGCCAGGTGCGTAGTACTCGCAACCGGCGTGCGTGTATGACCAGATGTATGAACGTAAACGAGGCAAAAGAAGTATGTAAGGATCGTAGCAGGTAGCGTTCTGTAGTTTCTGCCTACCCCCATGGGAGGAAGGCGTGAGTTTATGTATGTATGTATGTATGTATTGACTAATTTATTATTTCCTAGTGTTGTCTCCAATGCCTGCATACATTTGTCACTATTTAGTAGTGAATGTTTGCTGTCCCAAGTCTGTTACATACAGTTAGTTATATGCAAAACAAGATGAAACTTTTTTTTTTAATACCGTGTTATTTTGTTTTAAATATGGTCTTATAAATTATGAGGTACATCTTTGATTTTATACTGTGTTTAATTTTGCTTTTCTTACCTACATTTTGACCCTGAACCAAAATCGAAGCATTTATTTCGATTATACTATTTACTTTTGAAGTGTCAAAATTATTTTAATTAGTCGGAAAATTATCTGTTTCTAACCGTGTATAGATAGTGCAATCCACGAAGACGCGCCCCACTCCGCTCCGCTCCGTACTAAAGTATAGCTTACAGTACAGTAATCGCGGAGTGGGGCGCGTCTTCGTGGATTGCACAATCTATAACCAAGAGCAGTGGTAGCCCAGTGGTAACGGCCGCGACTTACGAGTTGTAGGTCGTAGGTTCAAACCCAGACAGGCGCTTTACTTTGTGTAAATTATTTCATCACCACTGCTCTCAAAACGGTGAAGGAAAACATCGTGTGGAAACCGGCATGTCCTAGAACCGAAAATTTGAAGACATGTGACATCTACCAACCGGCACTGGGCCCGCGTGGTGGATTACGGCCCACTCCCTCTCACAGAGAGGAGGCCTGTGTCCCAGCAGTGGGAACATTTATAGGCTAATGATGATGATGATGATGATGATGATGAACCGTGTATTCCTATGGGGTGAGAACATTCATTCACGAGAACTCATCATTCTCCTGCTCTTATCCCTGCCTTTTCTTATTTTTATGGTGTATACATAATAAATAATATTATATCTATCTATCCCAATTTATTTTGTGGTTGTGGTCGTTGTGGTCTTTCTTCTATACTTCAACTAAACACATGGCTTCAAACAGTGGATTACCTACAGACAGAAAACATACTTAAAGAACAATACTCGTGATAATTAAATAGAAAAGTAGGCAAACAAATCCTCACATATACCCAAAGTCCAACCACCAAGCACAATCACTTACACTCACTCGCTCACACAAACACATACACACTTATACACATACACAAAAACACAACAAACACACACGCACACAAACCACTCAAGAGCGTACATGCACTAAATTTGATTCCTACATTTTAAATTATTTTATTTTTAATGTTATTGCATAAAATGTTTATATTTAAAAAACGGGTGAAGACACTGATTCCTGTAATACAGGTAGTTCAGGAGTCAGGGCTTCAAATTAATATGTAACGTCTTTTTTATGTCAATAAAACATTTTCATTATTTATTATACTTCTCTATAAGTCGTCATCTCGGTAGTCACCCCCTTTGTAGCCACATTATCTTTCACACAGTGCATCCATCGTTTCTTTGGTCTTCCCCTACTCTTATAGCCATCCACATTCATACTCAAAACTTTCCTCACGACATTTTCCTCATTCCTCCGCATCACATGCCCATACCATGACAACCGATTTTCGCACAACTTTTCAAATACCGGTGCCATTTTCAGACTTCCTCATATGTACTCATTTCTTAAAACACCACTCACAAGAACTATTGCACAAAAACAAAGTCGCATTACACGGGAGAAAAATGGAAAATGTGTGGAGAGGCTTTTGCCCTGTAGTGGGACAAGACGGGCTTTTAATAAAAATAACAAAATACATAACATCACGCCTGTATTCCCCGAAGGGTTAGGCAGACGTGTACCTATAGTACACCCACATTTCGCCAGTTATGTTTAAGTCCCATGTAATAGGGGGCGAGCTTCTTGCCATCAACCGGGCACAAATCCAGACTCTGGGCTGCTACTGAGAAATTTCAGATGGAAAAGCCCAATAACACTTTATCTGACCTAGGAATCGCTCAGCAGTGGCGCTTGCGACCACTAGACCAACGAGGTAGTAATAAAAATAACTAGTTCACAATAGTGACTTGTATGTTGCAATGCACTATATCTGTACTGACCTTTAGGTGCCCTGTCAAACGTTATCTTTACTATAAATAAGTCCTGGGTAACGTCAACATATTTACGATCACGTAGCTCGTATTCCACTATAGTTTATTCCCGTATCTACGTTTTGTGGCACAACAGGTTGCATTGACAAATTTATTGTTTCCTACAACTCAGTTTGAGTGAATTTACTGTGTTAATTTATAGTACCTGAGCGACCGAGCTCTGCTCTGGTGAAAATAGAGAATGCTCATAGTACCTACTAATTCCATAAAGCCATGATAGTAGGTACTTACTAATTCTATGCTGCTATGTCATTAATCTTGTTCTAAACTTCGGGCGACCGAGCTATGTTCGGGTGAAAATACGGAGAAAACGAATTTTCCCAGATATGAGACCTAGCTAGATCGATTTTTCGCCCCCGTAAACCCCTACATTGCAACTTTCATCGAAATCGTTAAAGCCGTTTTCGAGAACGTGACTAGGGATTTTTTTTTTTAGGCAACTACCGTATTGGTCGTTTCCTATGGAGAAGAGCGGGTAAGAAACTCCACGGTTACTCTTTTAAAAATAATTGGCTTTTACAATATTTTCAAATAACAGTGTTAATAGGTATGGGAAGATTGCGGTCGATTGCCATTTTACGTGTGTAACAAAATGACCCCGCAGGACTTGGTAGACCTCGTGAGTCATGCTGCAACTAGCGAAGAATGAAACAAAACACTTCAATATTCCACGATCCTTTATAACATATTCCCATTCCAAATTACCATAAACCCGTAGAGTAATGACTTCCATTTCTGAACCTAAGACTGAGAACACAATGTGTGACAGTTCCACTTCGCTTGCAGCACCGCAGGCGCGAGATAGCGAATAATTTATTATTTTATATATTACTGTCTACCATGCACATACAAGGACTAGATGCCAGGTGTGTGGACTACCTATTAATTTAAGTTTACGTTAGCTGTGTGTGGACTTGAGGTGTTCCGCTCTACGTTTTAATTTAAAACGTAAGGTTAATGTTTTATTTTTCATTTTCACTTGAAAACTAGTGACAAGTGGCAATGACGCCCTAATATTACTACTTTAAAATCAAATTGTAAACTATGAAAATTAGGCTAAAAACAACCGATTTTTTTTTCTGAATCTACAACATCTTAAAAAAAAGTTTTACAAAACTTTGTATTTCTTACTTTTTTCTTGTGGTTCCTTTCCCATACAAATTCGAATACCACTACCTGCTATGTAAATAACAGTGACAGGAATTTATCATCATATCATCCACATAGATTAAGTTTGAAAAATACGTATTATTGAAGCTAACTCTAATACTATCCAAGAAAAGTTAATAAAATTTATATGGGACTACCTCGAGAGCATACCCTTTCACACAAAAAAAGATTTTTTTAAATTGGTCCACAATTGACGGAGAAATCGGTGGACATACATAAAAAATACATACGCTACGAACATATAACCTCCTCCTTTTTTGGAAGTCGGTTGAAAACACATCCCCAATACCGTGCCATTCACAGTTTCTTAAAGTTGTTTAAAATTTTGTTTTAATAAAACATCCCACAAAAAAAAATGGTAGGTAATCGCACCGGTAATGAACAAAGAACCAGTAATGGACGAAAAAAAAACAAATCTTGTAGAATAAGGACAGGAATTCGTTTTTATATATTGGCAACACTTTGACATAGACAAAAGTCATCTAGCTGCAAATATTTGACGTTTTGTTCAGTTCGGTCTTTTAGTTTCAAAATGGCGTGAAGTAGAAAGGGTTCGTGTGTTTGAAATTTTTTATTAACGGTTTTTGTAAAGAAAATTCTTAGTGAGGTAAGTAGAAAGTTTCCCTGTCAATTTGGTATTGCTTTATTTTAACCAGAATGTGTTTTCTTGCTTGGTTTAACCATGAAATTAAGACGACAATACACTGTGTTGTTACTCCAGAGCGGTTATGGTTTTTGATATTTTGCCAATGTTTATTACTGGTGCACTAAGGTTGAACGATTGCGGTAATGGACAAAATGTCCAAACTTATTTTTATTATTGTTTATTAAGATTTTGATTAAATTTTATTCTCCTTTTTATTCTATATTACAAGCTAGTTGAAAATTTTAAATATGTTGATCCGTACCAGTAATGGACGTATGTGTCCATTATTGGGAATCGCATAGAAACCCAGTTATGGACATTGAAACAAAATGTAATAGATTTTTTTATTTTATTTTAGAAATGGCGCCTAAAAAAGATTATACACCTCAACAAATGGGCTTGGCTATCGAAGCTGTTAGAAAAGGCGTAAAAATATCCGAAGCAGCAAAAAAATTCAATGTGCCTAGAATAACTTTGCACAATAAAATCACCGGGAAAAGTCCCATAGAGTGCTCAATGGGACCCAGTACCGTTTTGTCGAAGGAAGAAGAGGATATTCTAGAAGTCTGGATTAAAGATATGGCAGATAAACATATCCCAATAACGAAAGAGGAATTATTAGACAGTGTCCAACGTATAATATTCGACAAAAACAGAGTGACTCCTTTCACTAATAACAGACCAGGCAAAAAATGGTATTCCTCATTTATGAAACGACATCCTACGATTTCTGAACGTACTGCTCAAAATTTATGTACAGCAAGAGATAATGTTACTCAAGACGACATTGAGAAGTGGTTTTCGGAAGTTGAAGGTGATTTGAAAGATAGAGGGCTGACTGAAATACTGAAAAATCCTAAAAGGATTTTCAATACAGACGAGAGTGCGTTTTATTTAAATCCAAAACCAGGACGTGTCCTTGCTACAAAGGGAGAAAAAAATGTATATGCTTCTTCAGGCGACGATAAAGAAAATTTAACAGTTTTGGTTACTGGAAATGCCGCAGGAGATCTAGCACCTACTCTGGTAGTTTTTAATTATGCAAGGATACCGTCATCAATTTCAGAAACATTCCCCAATGAGTGGGCTATCGGTCGCTCAGAAAGCGGATGGATGTGCGCAGGGACATTCTTTGAATATATGACAAATGTTTTTAATCCTTGGCTGATAAACGAAAATATTGAAAAGCCAGTATTATTTTTTTTGGATGGACACAAGTCACATTTAACTCTGCACCTGTCTAATTTCTGCTCTGAAAATGGGATCGAAGTTATAGCACTTAATCCAAATTCTACACACATTTTACAGCCAATGGATTTGGCTGTCTTTAGGCCTTTGAAGTCATCATGGCGAGAAGCGGTTAAGACCTGGAAAATGCAAAATTTGGGACAAGTCCTCAAAAAACATAATTTTGCTCCAGTTTTGAAGATAGCAATCCAAAAAATTACTTCTGAGACAGTCAAAAATGGATTTCGAGCGGGGGGACTGTACCCATTTGGTCCAGAATACGTAGACATGAGTAAAATCAAATCTCAAAACAAAAAGCAAATTGACTCAATGTGCCAAAACGAATTTTTGAAATCGTTAGAAACCAAAATACAAACAACTTTCTCAAGTGACAAATTAAAGCTGTTCAAAGATCTCTATTATAAAAGTCGCTTCGAACTTGATAATCTATTGCCTAATGAAGACATATCTTTATACTTGATTTGGGCCAGTAGTAAGCAAACTGATCATGACGTAGGTCATGAAGTATCAGCACCCACTACCTCCGTTGAAAAGTCAGGTCCCTTATCAGAAACTAACAATGACAATGATTCTCCAAAAGAAAATGAAACTATTGCTGTCTTGTCTCATAATACGAACCATTCCGAACCAAGCCCTTCAAGTCTCGGCCAGGGAGATTTAGTAGACATCACTACTTTACCAAAAAGTTACAAAACACCTATCAAGAGTTTTAATCCTAGCACTTCAAATTATGTGATACCATCGCCTTTTAAACGAAGCTTATATTGGCCAGAAATAGATGAAGCAACAAAAAACAAGAAACGCAAATTAAAAGAGAAATTTCCATTTACGATTACAAGCCCTGCATGGAAGACATACAATACCAAAAAGGAAGAAGAGAAAAGGAAACAAATAGAAGAGAAGGAATTGCGAGCAAAAAAACGAGAAGAAAAGAAATTGGAGAAACTTAATAAGAAAAAAGTGTCAAAAAAACAAAAAAACAGGTCTGAATCATCTGAAAGTGAGACTGAAATAATTTATGCCGAAAGTGATGATAGTTTCTTGTCTGAAGGATCGGACGACGGCGAAGCATCAATGAATACGTTGGTCTCTTCACGACAGAAACACACGAAAGGAAGTTACGTGATAGTTTTATACGAAGGGCAACATTTTCCCGGAGTTATTGAAAACACAAATAAAAACGAGTTTGAAGTTAGCACGATGACATTTTCAACAGGAAACACCTACAAATGGCCAGAGAAACCTGACAAAATGTGGTACCAAGGAAAAGATGTCGTAGAGCACATCAATCCTCCAATCTTGATAAACAAAAGAGGATTTTACACCGTAAAAGAAATGGAAAAATACTCTGTGTTTACTTCTTAAGTGTTACCCAAAATTTAAAGATATTTAATTTAACATGTGATTTTTTTAAGAGTTTGTGATTTACAGAGTTAAGTGATTTTTTATTTTTGTTTTTATATAATTATATTTTATACTTGCCAAAGTAATTGAATAGATTCTAATCTAACAAGAAATTAGAATATGTTTCAATGTTTATCTCTTTTTCAATTTTTTAAAGACTAAGAAAAACAAGTTAATGCTCGTGAATTACAATAATACATGAAAGGCTGAATAAGAGTACCTAACTAGGCAAAGTGATTATGTAATTAAGTTCTTCTATGCTGATCTCATTGTTAATTTTCAAGACTTACATATTTACATTAAAAGTTGATTGAAAATAAAAGTTCGTATTATTATACCTATTCAAAATTCAATACTCCACATCAAGCGATTCACCACAGGTCTGTCGATTACTAGGTGTCCATGACTAGGTTCATGTTCATTTCTAGGTGTCCATGACTGGTTCGTGTTCATTACTGGGTGTCCATAACTAGATTTTTGCTGTCCATGACTGGTTAAAAAAATTAAAGTTTTTATTTGTTAGTTATATTGAAACCAATTGCAGTATCTTACATAAAACACAGCAGAAATATAGAATAAACTCAGGACTTTCAACCACCAATACGTTTAGTGTTAAACGTTCACAGAGTTGAGTGAAATTTCAAAAATAGTAGGAAATCGTTCTTAAAGTGTCCATAATTGGTGTGTTATCTACGACCCAGTGTCCTAACCGAATGCGACTGTCACTCGAATACGCGATCGTTTACCTGAATAATGACGTACATACGCAACTTGATTGATCGCACAATTATGTCATATTCATACAAAAGGGTGCAAAGATCGCAAACAAGCGCGGCGCGACGATCGACGCCTAATAAAAATAAAATATCTAAATAAAAAGTGGTGGCACTCCGGGAGTGCCGACAGAAGTGAAAACTTGAACAAGATCGCTTTGGTGGAAGAAAAATACTTGTATAGAATATTGGTCCGTAACCTTATCTAAATAAAGAGCACAATCGCGATTATAAAAAAAAAAAAAATCCGAAACCTTTAAAGTAAAAATATTTGCATAGAACATTGATCCATAACGGGGTATAAATAAAGAGCACAATCGCGTTTACAAAAATGAGGTGTCCTCATGGTGTCGCGAAATCAATGGTTTAGTCCCATCTCAAAAATGCCCAACGCGCCTAAAGAAGTTTTCACTTCAAAAAAACGCCTGAAAAG
This sequence comes from Agrochola litura, assembly GCA_949152395.1. Taxonomy (NCBI): domain Eukaryota; kingdom Metazoa; phylum Arthropoda; class Insecta; order Lepidoptera; family Noctuidae; genus Agrochola; species Agrochola litura. Next base: position 19,061,564 of record OX424508.1, on the reverse strand, counting down.
TATTATAAATACTCGGACTCGGACCACCACAGTCTCCAAGTGAAATAATCAAGGGACCTCAGTTCTAGATTACTTGGATTTCTCTGAAGCAATACTGAGCTTTCATTTGCAGTTTTATTTTAATATTTTCAACACAATAGAAAGTCGAAGATTCCACTGATTATATTTCAGCCAGACGAATCTAGTGCTTATTTCTGTAAATGAAAAAATAACAAGTTTTTGCTTTATTATTCGCTGTTGGTGAAAGATGGAAAGGCATTTACTGCACACACACTGAAATTATGTCTATTTCTGTAAGTACTTAGATCTTTTATTAAGACACTTTTACAAGTAAATTTTTGGTCAATATTTTAAAACAAGATAGCGCCGGCTTTTCTTATCTAACTGATCCCTGAGAAAAAATGCCGAAACTAACTCAAAGGTCATGGCCTCTTTTAAAGTCCAAACATTATACAGGATGGCAGGGAAATCGACGCGAAAACTGTTACCATGGATTCAATACATGATTCTGAACCCCCCTGCATTGAAATTACTTGTCGGTATTTTTTTTTTTTATTCTGTTGTTTCGTATAGAAGTGCCAATCTACGCGGCCAAAATGTATGGAACAGCAGTTTAAAAAAAAAATAGTTGACGAAAAATGTCAACGCACGGTTTAGAATCATGTACTGAATCCATGGTAACAGTTTTCGCGTCGATGTCCATGCCAACCTGTATTATTATTAAGATTTTATATGAGTCTGAGATGCAGGGCCACATTTTCCTCTCCCTTTGAAACAAGATAAGATGATATGAGTTGACTCAATTCCCACATGGAACGAAGACTTTTGTATTACTACAGATTATCGTTTGTAGGTCTTTGTTTTCGTGCATTCAAGACTATAGTTTGACCGAGACTACTATGCCGCTACAGCACCTTAGGAATGCGCTGCGAGGCGGGGGGCTGCGTTGACGAATGAGCGGCGGGAAGCCGTGAGCGTTTTAGAATGAGCGGCCTGTACTGCCCCCGTCTCGCCGCGCACATACCTAAGGCGCGGTACAGCGGTCTTGGTCAAACTATAGTCTTCCGTTTACCTACGTCAAAAAAAAGTTAGAAAGGATTTAATTTTCAGACGACTTTCACAACATTTTTTTTTACTGTGATGTCCCACTGCTGGACAAAGGTCTCCCCATACTTCGCCATTCATCTTTGTCTGCTGCCTTTTCTAGCCAATCAGTCAAGAAAGAGTCTAGGTCGTCGCTCCAGCGTTTCTTAAGCCTGCCTCGGTGACGACGCCCGTCTTCAGACACTCACTGCGTAACGACCCTGGCCCATCTGTCCTGATGCATCCTGTATGTGTGGCCCGCCCAGTCCCATTTCAGCCTTGCGGTCTTTTTTTTTAATGATATTTGGGTGGCTTACAGCTAAAAAACTAATAAGTAACAACATTTAGCAAAAGAGTAACGTTGTAGAAGTTATAACGTTGATTTAGTCGATTAAGTTACAAAGGAAATTAAACATAACACTCATAAGTATTAAATACATAACAGAAATGCATGCATGCGCAACCTATTATCATACTTACTCCGCACATTCAGAGCCGAAGCACAAATATTCCGGATAAGTCTGTCGATTAAATCTTAGTCCCAACTTGCTAACTATCGGACATTGAACTAACAAACCAGTAACAAGTACGAAGTCACAGCGGCGCACGCCGGTCATAAATACTTGTTGACTTGCAGTTCAGTAACAATTTCCAATATCCTGTCTAAGAACTTGCAAGGATTCATTACGTGTACCGATAGAGTTTGTTAAAGAAATTGCTGATGTTGTATGCTCCACCATCTAAGTACTTTCTCCCCCACTGACTGCCCTGTTGGTGTCGTGTTCGCGAGCGCGACTGTTGAGCCTGGGTTCGATTCCCGGATCGGGCAAAGTGAAATTGGATTTTTCCGATGGGAATTTCTTAGTAACAGCCCAGAGTTTGGAAGTTAGCGGTGTGATACCCCCGTGCCTCGGAAAGCACGTTAAGCCGTTAGCCCTGCGCCTGATCTCTCTCCGGTCGTGACGGATTGCCGTCCCATCGGACTATGAGAGTGAGGGAAGAGAGAGTGCACCTGTGTCTGCGCACACACTTGTGCACTATAACAATGTCTCCCGCGCCGAAGATTGGTCTCGGGTAAATTCGGTCCGGAGGACTATTATTACTTTCTCCTCTGGTATATCAATGGGTAAGATACTGGTTATTTTCTAATTTTGTGACCCATCTGAAATATTGGCAGTCTCATTCTATGCCTTGCTTTATTATTTCCAGCCTTTGCCAGGGTCCACAACACTGGCAGATCCCTCATCGGTTATGCTACAATGGTTTCTCGCACGATTGAACCTTTTTAATTGGACCTGTCTGTTCACTCTGCGATTGGACTGGCAATAGACTCCTATTAGTTTGGAGGTATGAGAAACAGGGTGTAAAGTTCACTCATCCACCATATAAAAGGGAGGATCCTCCGACCAGACGGGTGTCGTGTCTGGCGGGCAACTGCCCGACGGTTGTACGGCTGTAAGTCGGAATCTTGTATATATTTCGATGCAGGATTTGTGTGACGTCATGTCTTTGATGCGTAGTTCGTATGTGGCGGTGTAACCGCTACATTAACACCCCTTGCCTCACCGTAGCCTTGGCCGCTACTGTAGCCAAGGGTAGGTGGGCCGAGCAGAGGCCATTTATTATTGGCGTTTGTCATTTTTGGGGGGGGTTTGCCATAATAGCCACGTTTGGCAGGCGGGTTGGCGATCGCAGTATAGTGTTAAAAATGCATAAAGAACGCTGCTGCCCATTCTCTTGTAAGTCCCTTAAGGATAACGCTCATTATAACAGCACCGCTTCGACACGGCAAATAACTTGTCATTCAAGTTAGGATTTTAAATCAAATGCATTATAGTCTATTTTACGTGTGACGGCTCGCGGGCAGTGAGCGGCCGGCAAGCCTGGACGGCTTGCCGGCCGCTCACTGCCAAACGTGCTATTCTGAACAGCCATCGTAAAATAGACTTTAAAGCATTTGATTTAAAATCCTAACTTGAATGAAAAGTTATTTGCCGTGTCGAAGCGGTGCTGTTATAATGAGCTATGTCCTTTAGTCGCTTTTTACGACACCCACAGGAAGAAATAGGGTGGTGGTATTCTTTAAGTACGACACGGCACTGATGACCCTATTACATCGTACTTAAACATAAATGGCGAAATGTGGATGTTACAACAGGTACACCTCTGGCCGAGGTACACTTACTTGAGTCCATCAATGCCTGTTTGCGGCCAACATTTGTTCAAGATTTTTCTCAAATAATGCGCGAAAATTCAAACTAAGTAAATTAATTATAAATTCCAGAATCAATGAGTAACAACGATAATTTTTCATTTGTTTCTTCTTTACTTTATACAGCTCTGTTTGCAAGCCAAATCGAAATTTTAATATAATCTTTGATAAGTTACCTCCTTGGTTGCCATATGTCGAAGTAAAAAGTTCGTTCCATTTTTAAATTACACGACAGATATGAGTTTTCATAGTAATTTATTTGGCCGCATTTATAACACGACTGCTATGGGTTTTCAAATTATCATTGCCAGCCAGCTACTCGTGTGTATTTGACCTGTACAGCATTTTCGATATATCTCGAAGAAGGTTGTCAAAATAATGCTCGAATTTCCAAGCATGTTTGAGAAAGAGTCTGTTTCAACAATAACTATTTTAAATCTGTCTGTATTATGTAATCTCTGACACGTAATAAAGTTAGAACTATTTCTACGGAGATTGCAATAAATGTCTTCAACTCAGCGACACTTGCAGACAACTTGTTGTATCAACAAGCTGACTCTTGAGAGACTGAGCTGTGTATTAGGTATACTAATTGATATGTAATATGATGTAATGATGCTTGTAACAAACATGTATATGGTAACACTTGAACAGATTAGGAATTGTGTAAACTACCGAGTAAATAAATCCAGTGGACACTTTTTAAAGCATATTGTCAGACATTTTACACGTACAGCCTCAGGACAAGCTGTACGCAGAAAGCCATCAATTCTCTTAGAGTCCAATACAACAATGCGTTCAGGATGCTGCTGGGACTACCACGTTTTTTCTAGTGCGTCGGAAATTTTTGCTGAATAACCGACGAAATATTTCAACGCAATGGGGTTCACAATCATGTACTGAATCCATGGTTTCAGTTTTCGCGTCAATGTTCCTGCCAGCCTGTATAAGAGAGTGAATACCCTAATTACGATTGTGAGAGATTTGAACCGTGAAATTTGAATCACAGTTTTGCTAGAACAAACGTTATTCAGACCATCCAGACCACAGACCAAAAAAAAAACATAAATTGGTTTTTGAAAAAACACAAAAAGACAAAGTTTAAAATGTCAAGATTATCTACTGCTTACTAAATTTCGTTTATGGAGGTACATTTCCCTGTAAACAATGCTGTGTCCCATGCGTGATGTCTGTGTTGTAGGGAGTAACGATAATCTTGACATTTTAAACATTGTTTTTTTTTTGTGTTTTTTTCAAAAACCAATTACATATTTTTTTATTGGATGCTGTAGAATGGTAGTAGACTATGGTCTGAACAACGTTTGTACTAGCAAAACTGTGATTTAAATTTCATGGTGTAGTTATGGAAGAAGAAGACGAACCAATTGTGATAAGGAAGGAAGATGATAAGTATGATCGCAAAAGGTCGCAGCATTCTGCTGAGCGATAGCCATTTTGCGTAGATGTGACGCACCCAACTTGTTTTTTTTTTGTTTTGTGTTTCTTTTTTTGCGTCATGTTTACCGCAAATAAACGTATTTTCTTTCTTTCTTTCTTAATGATAGTGAACTTAACATTTTAGCTATTACCACTCTAGGCGAAAAAAATAATCTATTTAAGCTATTTCAAATTTTTGTGACAGCATGGCGATTCTCACCATCAGAGTACCTAACCTTAATATTAAAACGCTGTGGAAAACAGAATTCTCAAAACAATTTCCTAGATGACATTGCGAAATTGGTTCAAAATAAATGGAATAAGAAAGCATATTGCCACACTCCATACTATTCAAACAAAACTTTCAAGTAAATTCGACTGCAATCGGAATTTCGATAGCTTTCATTCCAAGCTTATTTCTTTCGAAATCAGAGAATCGACAGCACTTTGGATCGGTTCCAAAGAGGTTACTTTACAGTAACAAATGTAATGCTGCCCCCGAAGAATTAAAGATGGCGTCATGACGTTCAAGCTTTTATGAGCGCGGGAAAAGATTTGTCTCTGTATACAAAATTGACTATGTTCTGTTTTCAAAAAAAATTATAGTTTTTTGGACACTTATTTTATCTACGGCCGGAATAATTTATAATTTTGTAGTCGGCTGCTTAACCGGGCTATCCTATAGACGCCTCGCCTGAGCTCCGACTTCAATCAATCAATCAAGATATTGTATTTCACATAAACCTACATGGGCACTTATGAAACGTCAGAAGCTAGGTGCACGGTTCCAATTGGTCGCTTCCTATGGAGAAGAGCCGGCAAGAAATTCCACGGTTACTCTTTTAAAAATAAATGTTTTCAAATTACAGTGTTAATAGGCATGGGAGAACAGTGTTGGCCTGTCCACAATTACCAGGTACTTAACAAAATATAAAATGGTCTACAAATCTACAGTCTATATTATGCCAACAACGTTCTCACATTCACAAAATATAAAATAATCTATTCATCAGATAAGCAAACTGAGTGCGTTTAGAGACGGTAGAAGGTACTAAAACTACAATTCGTGACGTCACTTGGTTAGTATGGAAAGTGTTGACAATTATTGGAATGAAGTTCTTTAATGCGGCTTGTAAACTTTCAGAAATCGTCACGCTAAAAGTGTTAATACTTGCGACGACTTGATGTTTTCAAGAGTCCAAAAGCCAATAGCGAGGTCAAAATGTAAATCGAAGCTGGCGGCTCTGAATATTTTCAAATTTTTCATCATGGGTATCGTTTTCATGGTTTTCGAGGGTGTTAAAGCCGATAGTGGGGTCGAAATTTAAATCAAAGATGGCTGCGAAAATTTTAAAATTTTTCGTCATGGGTGTCGTTTTCATAGTTTTCGAGGTGCTAAAGCCGATAGTGAGGTCAAAATGTAAATCCATGATGGCGGCTGCAAACATTTTGTATTTTTTTTTTAAATCATACGTGTGAAAGAACTTCGTTCCTGACGGGGGGTCCCCCGACCGCACACGTTTTTATTGTTATTATTTAATTATAATCAAGTAACAAAAGACTCTTATTATTTAAATTATTAGGCACACCATTTCAATAATAATACAAACATACAAAATAACAATGCCGCCTCTAGCAGCGGCTGTCAAGACGTGTCCGTACGGTGAAGGACTTTTCATCTGATTTTCATTTGGAAAGTCGGATTAGGCTGCACGCCGTTTTGTGGTTTCATAATGTTGGGTTTCATTTTAATACACGTAGTTTTACTTCAGTAAACGTCTTTCCAGTCGATTCCAAAATGTTTTTAGTCTGGATACTTATAAAAGATATTCGAGCCAAGAATGTACCGTTTTGGCAACTGCAGTGACAGATTTAAGACGTTATTTGAGCTTTGTTCAGTTATGCTTTATCTGTTGTGTACCGATTTAGAGATTTTTAAGGTTCTGTATCTCAAAAAGAAAAACGGAAACCTTATAAGATCACTCGTGTGTCTGTATGTCCATCTGTCACAGCTAATTTGCTCCGAATGTAAAATGACAGATTAAATTGAAATTTGGTGCACATGTATTTTTGTTACACACAACATGTTTTTTAACTAAAATGTTAAATTGGTTGTTAGGATAAATTCATGCCAACTACGGAACCCTTCATTGTGCGTGGTCCGACACTCACTTGGCCAGTTTTTAGGGTTCCGTTGCCAAATGGCAAAAAACAGAACCTTTATAGATTCGTCATGTCTGTCTGTCTGTCTGTCTGTCCGTCCGTATGTCACAGCCACTTTTTTCCGAAACTATAAGAGCTATGCTGTTGAAACTTGGTAAGTAGATGTATTCTGTGAACCGCATTAAGATATTCACACAAAAATAGAAAAAAACAAATAATTTTGGGGTTCCCCATACTTAGAACTGAAAGTCGCCGCCAAGAAAGTCGTCGAAGTTCTTCTAAAGCAGTGACCGGTGTAGAGTTCAACATCTTTAAGTTTTAAATATTTAGCAATTTCCTTTGGCACATTGCTAATTTTATTTTTGCCGATGGCTTGTCGAGTACATTTCCCATTCCGACAGTTTATAAAAAATCTATTGTTTTCCATGTTGGTGAGACGTAATGCTTGGTATTTATGAATGATTTTAGTATATTGTCCTTGTACAATGAATGACCGATTTTTCTTTGTCTTAGTTTCCTTTACATTCATCATCAGCCTATAAATGTTCCCACTGCTGGGACACAGGCCTCCTCTCTGTGAGAGGGAGTGGGCCGTAATCCACCACGCGGGCCCAGTGCGGGTTGGTAGATGTCACATGTCTTTGAATTCCTTTACATTAATCAGCAGTAACTCATTGGAATGATTTCAACGTCCTCCACCTTTAAGGTTACAAGTTCACATCCGCGGCAAGCACCATTGAGTCCAAAAATTAAGGCCACCTATAACAAAGATAAAAAACAGGTAAATATATAGAATAATTACCATTACCAAGATACGAAATATTCATAGTTAAATCACGTATACTTACTTTTGTGGGCAAAAAAATTTCGTCAGGAGCTTCATTAAGAATTTTTTCCACATTTTGAGTCGTAAAAATTTTAGACTTCTTTGCGCAATGCCCCTGATTTTCTTTTTAAAAAAGCCAGTAATTTCGTGAATCTATTTATTTCAATGCTGTGTTTGATGCTTATTGTAGCTTTCAGTTTTGAGTATATGCACCAAAGTGTATTCGGATTCTTTGTCTTGGATAAATAATCAAAATAGACAAGAAGTACTGATTCTGAAATTAATAGGTCTTTCGCACTTCTCCACGTTGAAAATTCTTCATAAGTTTTAAATAATTTTCCTTGAATTTTGTTGGAAGCAAATTATTTATAATTGCGGCAGCATTTGCACTGATGGAATCCGACAATTCACTGTCACTGTCGCTTTGATTTAACATCGTTACGTATTTTTAGAACATTAACTTATTTATAAAAATAAATTAAAATAAACTTAACGTTTATGTATTTGAAGAAAACAAAAACGCGGCAAATTCCTAGACTAATATTTTTTTGTCGGAAAAGCAAAGGCATCAAGCTCATACGGCCTCGTCGGTTTTCGTAATTTTATTTAATAATCATCACTGCATAATAAATGCGTATTCCTTTTTCAAAAAGATGTATAATGCTTTATATATGTCACCGTAAGATTGTGAGAACCGTTAGTTTATAATCTGTCGGAATTATTTCCATTAGATTATAAAATGTCGAAAAATTGTGAACTGGTTGAAATGGGTTAGGCTAGGTTAGAACTGTGACCAACAGCGCGCGAGCCGAGCGAGCGAAGCGAGCGGTGCCGCGGCAGCGGCCGGCGAGCGCTACTTCCAAGTTGCTCGCAGCCAGACAGGCTATTTAATATTAGCGCAAGGTGCGTTACGTCGCAAGCAAGTTTGATACCAGTTCACAATTTGTCGGTTTCCCATGGAAAGATAATGCGAAAAATAATGCGTTAAATTGTAAATGGGTCATTGCAGTTCAAAATTTTTCGACAGTTTAAAATTTAACGGAAATAATACCGATAAATTATAAACTAACGAAGTTCATAATTATACGGTGACATATACAAACTCAATGGTGTAAACACAGATGTAGTTCAGTATAAATTTCGGCAAGTATTCCAAATTTAAATCACATTCTCCCCCTAGAGGATGAATGAAATTCAGTACAATTTTCTTTCCCTGTTTTTAACAGATTAAAAATGACTATTATTATGTTCGCTTTTTGTGGCATAGAATGTCACTTTTTTGAGCAAGTGGTACGAAAAATACATTACTTACCACAGACTAAAAGGCAACACAAAATAAAAAAACAATTAAAAAGTGTAAAGTGCGATGTAAGAAATTAGCAGGAAAGTGTGCCGCACAGCTGTGTCAAAAAGGCCCAGTTCAGCAAAAATGTCAGACAACTAGTGCCTGACGCTGGTTTTCAACTGAACCTGAAGTAAATATTCCAAATACTTATTTAAACCATCGTTCTAATTTTCGAGTTCAAACAAAGAATATTCAGAAAGTCAAAGATTAAACACTCTTTTTTCTTTATTAGTTAAATTACAAAAGTTTTCCACGTTTAAAAACATCATTCCTTTTTTATCAGTTACAGAAGCAAGGGTACTCAATCATAAAGCCAAGTTGAAATTAATTATAGTTTTGTAACAAAACTTTTATTTGCAGGCTAATCTCTTTGTCCAATTTTATTATACATTCATAACCTTCCTATCTACTTCATTATTAAAATAATAGATATTATAAATAAAAAATAAAATAAAATCTTTTTATTTCAGACACATTTGGCCCATAATGTTGTTAGTAGAAACGACTTACAAACTATTATTAGTTAAATATATTATAATTAAATTAAACCTGAATTAAATTTTAATTAACTAATATAGATTAGTTAATTAAAATTTAATTCAGGTACTTGCCGCCCACTGGGGTCCCGGGCACACGCACTTGTGCTTGAACCCAGTGCCCCAGAAGGGGGCTGTCCAGCTTGTGACTGAGCACGTTCAGAATGGTGTTGGCGCTTCCACGCGTGCGGAACATCAGCGAAGCGATGCGGCGCCGCAGCACAGTGTGAAAGCCGTCTGTGTGCGCGTGCGCAAACATCGCAGACGCACTACAGTAGCGCGGGAGCCCCACCAGCACTCTGAACGCGTTATTATATTGTATTCGGAGAGCGTTGATGGCCCGCTGCGTGTAGTTGACCCACAGATTGCAGGTGTAGAGAGTTTGGCAGAATGCTTTAAATAAAGTAATCTTTACTCCTAAACTACACCTCGCAAATCTGCGTGCCAACATGTTACAGCGGACCGCCATCGCTCTCCTCTCCCTTTCTAAGTCTCCATCGTCTTTCAAATCCTCGGTGACCACATGGCCGAGGTATTTAAACTCTCTCACTCTTTGAAGAGCGACAGCGTTAAGAAGCACAGGTGCCACTTCCCCCAGTTTACGACCCCTGGCTTGAAAAACCAAGAGCTCACTTTTCTGTACATTGTACAGGAGACCGTGTACTCTCGCATACTCCTCACACACGCCCATCAGCTTTCTGAGCGCAGCTATTGATGGGCTGAGCAACACCATATCATCCGCATAACTAATACTGTTGATACAGTGACCATCGATTGAGCATCCTACTCCAGTGTCACTCAGCTCATCAATCAGCCCGTTCACGTACAAGTTGAAGAGTGAAGGAGATGTTAACCCCCCCTGTCTCACTCCACACTCCAACCTGTACTCATCAGAAAGTGCGCCAAGCCATTTGACCTGGTTAGTTTGGCGGTCATACCAATATTTAAAAATATTAATTAACTCACCCGGCACACCTGTATCTTTCAATTTACGCCAGAGAATATCATACCTAACCAGGTCAAATGCCCTGGAAAAGTCAAGAAAGGCTGCATACACAGGCGTGCTCCTATCTGTGTAATACCTGACAGTCTGCTTGAGAGACATAATCGCACATTCTGTCGAGAGTCCCGGTCTAAAACCGAACTGTGCATCGTTTAAATTAAGGTGTTCTTTAAGCTGTCTCTCAAGCAGGCCATCAAGCACTTTAGCTGTGGTTGTAGCTAATGATATCGGGCGGTAGTTGCACTTGTCGGAATAATCTCCAGTCTTGTTTTTAGTTATAGGCACTACCACCGTCTTCATCAGTTCTTCTGGCAGGTAGGAATGCCTAATACAGAGCGTAAATAACAGTCCCAGGAGCCTCGGGAGGTGTGGCCCCGCATGCTGAAAATGTTCGATGCTAAGATCGTCGTGTCCGGGCGACTTCCCTCGAGTCATGCCCTTTATTATTAGAGCAACTTGTTTTGCTGTGACACGCTCGGGCACCGCTGACACGACGACCCCCACATCCCTGGTCTGCTCACCCCTCAGCGGAGACTCCACTTGAAAGTGACATCTAAACACATTAGCAATGTCTTTTGGTTCGCTGATACCACTGACACTCACCGGGACGCTAGGTTTTAAGTTTAACTTTTTTGTTTGTTTCCAAAATCCTTTAAAATCTTTATTCTTATGTTTTGTAGCTAAAATATTCATTTATATTAACTGTTAAACTGCCTCGTTGGTCAAGTGGTCGCAAGCGATACTGCTCAGCATGAGGTCTGCGCCTGGGTTGCGACTCCCAGGTCAGTCAAAATGTTATTGAGTTTTTCTATCAGGGATTTCTCAGTAGCAGCCCGGAGTCTGGATTTGTGCCCGGTTGATGGCAATAGGCTCGCCCCCTATTATATTACGTAGGACTTAAACATAACTGGCGAAATGTGGGTGTACTAAAGGCACTAGGAAGTGGTGAAGGGTGGGCGTTTTTGGGGGACTGTCTTATGTAATTTCGACGTTCGAAAAGTGCTGATTCTCAGCTTAGTTTGAATAAATGACTTTTGAATTTTGAATTACCGGCGTGATGGTATGTTTACGTGTAAGTTATTATTAGATGTTACTTTTGAAGACCTTCAAGTTTTGTTTAATTTATTTTTGATGTGTATCATCTTTCCTCTCGTTTTCCTGATATTAAAATCAAAACAATCAAATCTGTGGGAGTGATTTCGTGAATAGGGACGGAAGTGTGTAACAGGAAGCCGGTAAAACGCGCGCTATTTGATTTGACCAATGAGCGCGCGTGGTGCTTGAGTTGTCCGTCAGATGGTACTAACCCATTTTTCGAGAGATAGTAAAGAGAATGATGATGATGATGACGATGACGCAGTGACGGTGATGGCGATAATGATGAATATTGTTTATGTCATAAATTCATATTATGGTAGTTGCCTAGGTTAAAAAAAGAAATTCTATTTAGTCCGTCTTTCAGATAATAAAAAAATATTAGACACGTATTTTTTGCTTTATCATATTAATCAAAAATAACTTAGAAAACACGCATTAAAGTTGGGGAGTGGGGGCTACGTCACAACTCAGTATTAAATCTAGCAAGGCTCGACGTCATGCCACATTTTGTATCGCCGTAATCTTTTGATTACGTCAAAAAAGAAAAAATAAGTGTTCAATATTTTTTTATAATCTACAAGAAGAACAAAAAAATTTGGACACAGGCCTATTATATACGTCAGCCAGATGTCAGATGGTACACACATCATATGCGAGTACTGTAATGCTCGCTGATTTTTTAAATTAATTTATTTTATCAACTCTGATATGGTATGAGTTTTACATAATTGTTTTGCATTCCAGCAAATCCTGTTACCCTTTTGTCCTCGTTTATTTTTCATTTGACGCCTCTTCCGTGTTCCCGCCATGATTACTTTCGACCCTTCAGAGTGAGTTGAACCGAAATAACACGCCTCAATGAGACTTTTTATTACTTTACAGTTTAATTCCTATTCAAATATTTTAATAACAGCACTTCGACTAAGTAATGAATGTGTGTAATTTTGTTGTATTTTGTGTGTTTTGTTTATTGAATTTAATTTTAATTAATATAAGCAAGTACTTTGAATTTGTAAATACTTAATTTAATAATTTATAATTAAGTATTCTGAATTTATTTTGAATATACTGTAGCTATAAAATTTGTACGCACCTAGCAAAACATAGAGAGTCAACTGAATTTTTACTGAAGACCAAATGTATGTACAGTAAGCGCTCAAAAGTGCATGAGCACGCTAAGAGTCGTATTGCTGTGAACACGCGGTATAGCTCGTACATTTGTATGTGTAAGCAACACGATACACACACCACAGATAACGCAGTTACACGAAACAACAATATATTTCCGTCGCTTTAAACATGCTAGCACACACGCACTATGCGCGTGAACTTGACCAGTTAATGGCATTGCTAAAATTCGATAGTTACTTAACAAGCGCAGATAGCAGAAAGCGTTAAGCGTTGGTATGGAATTCAATCTGCCTCAGGTTCTAATCTCGTGAAATACAGTGCGGTTTTTTGCAAATATTATTATTTTTGTTTTCGATAATAATATTTTTTAAATATTGCTGCTTTTTTATGTTGTTATTGCAATAAAGGTTTTAGAATAAAAAATGCGTGATATATGATAACAAAATTAAAAAATATATGTTTATTCGTTATATTTATTTTACATAAGTTAATAAACTGCTACAATTATTTATCATTACTTCAGCTGAATAAGATGTGAAATAGATGTCAAGAAACTTAGAAGCAGTTTGTATTATTTAGACATATTTAAATTATGAAATATTTTAAATTTTTAATGGATTTTTTCACCATAAATATTAAGCTTTGATCATGGGCGAAGTAATTAAGTAATAAATAAGAATATTAGACTACTTAAAATGTAAAAAACTACTTACAGAATAGGTAATTTTAAGGTTAAATATGGGTAGTTTGTTTATATTTTATTTGTATTAATTATTTTACATTTTATTTGACTTTAGTAAATATTGGTTGTTATTGAGGTTATAGCTTAAGTATTCATTTTCTTTACGAAAAGAAGATTGAAACTAAACCTCAAATTGTTATCCTAAAATAATACTATTACTAAAATAATATTAAACAATTTCGGTATATCTGCAAGAAATACGACAAACACCCTATTGAAACGTGCTTAAAAAATTCGTTACCATAAATTCATGCAATAACGAATCTGTTGTTTATTAAGTTGGTACGGTCAATATTTTAAGGTCAAAAACGGTTTTCTAGCTGGTCTTCAGTGATGCAAGCCTTCAGAGTGCACGGCGAACGGTTCATAATGACGTGTTTTTAATAATTCAGCAAAATGTCTCGTTGGTATGAAACCATTTGTTTCATTCACCATTTGACGTCGCTGCTACTCGATAATAAGCCCCTTCCTCATATCTCTTAACCCTCACAGTATTTCTCTAGAACAAAGAAAAACATTGTTTTTATTACACATAATACCTTATTATTTATTATTCACTAATCGAATTAAACCTCACAATGAATTTAAAACTTTAAAGGCATCTTCTGTCTCAACAATACCTCTGTTCTATCAACAATACCCTTGATTAAGATTTATGTTTAGTAAAATATGAAATATATTAATGATAACACTCACACTTAGTCCGGTTTCATTAGATATTCACTTCACTTTTACGCAGCGTAATAATATTCTCTGATCTGATCTGATCTCTTCAATATATTTTATGCCTGCTTTTTGATAATAATAACCACAACACTGCGCTAAATACTCGTCACCAATATTATCCACGAACCAAAAAAGTTCTATTAATTGAATACTCGTAACAAACTGCATCTACCCCACAGAAATCGAAATAATTTACTTAGTTTTTTGTGGTCTACCTGCTAAACTTTAATATTTATGTGAACAAGACGAATGAAACTAAAAACGAATGATGATTATTGAACTAGTCATTGGTTGCAGACAAAGTGAGTGTGTGTGTGTAATGTGCGTGTCTACAGTATTGTAACAACTTATAGAAGAAGGTCGTAAGTCAAACCGAAGCGTCAGTCTATTGCTTTGTGAGATTGCTCATGGACTTTTGGTCGGCACTGTACCTGTGTTTAACAAATAAACATTCATTCATTCATTGATTTATGTGTTCAAAAAATTTGTCTGCTCAGCAACGTAAATAACGCAATGTATGTTGTTGAACTGTCAAAATGAAACAGATTGAGATTAATCATGTGATACGCAATTAGGGTGCAGTTTTATATTTTACAACTATTAGTTTACTGTTAAGACCAGCCACTCCAAAGACAATTTCTACGCAAACTCCGCCCTCATGCACCCCACCACTCCACTATGTGCTAAACGCTAACACATCAGTAATAAAGTTGAATATCGCGTGCGGTCTTTGGTCGTGTTCGAGCACGGAACTAAATGTCGTAAGTCTCAATTTTTATTTCATTTATAACTAAAGTAGTAATTGAGCTAGAGAAAAAAAATATTATATTTGGATAATAAACTACATTTTCTGACTGTCAATAATTATTTTAGATACGAGTAATCTTGTTTTTGTTTCAATTTTTTTTTTTAAAGACTTGATTTTTTAAATAAAAAATTAATCGAGTGAAAATATTCTAATTACGTAACTGTCTTATATATGGAAAGAAAAAAATCCAATAAATCATATACTAAAGTTCCATTTTGATTGTATGCGTGACTTTTTCAGAATATTAATGCAAATTAACATACAATTTAGGGAGCCTCCTCTTAATATCTTATTAGATACTAGCTGACCCGCCAGACGTGATCCTGTTCAAAGATCAATAGTTTATATAAATATCCTATAGAAAAAAGAACGTTCAGTTTTTCCGGGTAACTTTTCCAATTTCTCTTTCCATAAAAACATATTTCGTACTATTATATTACGAAAATTTTAAAACAAAAAATAGCCTAGTCGTTCCAGCTATTCTCAACTGATGAACTTTCCAACGAACATTTCATTTTTATTTAAAAAGAAAAAAGATAACGAACACGGATTGTTTAAAAAGATTTCTCCGTCCTTCAATTTAAAAAGCTACAAAAAAGAGAGTCACAAGATTAAAGTGTCTTACTCAATTTAAATATTGTAGATACTAAGTGATAACTAGATAGGATTATTTTAAAAGAAAATGAATCATTTGCACGAGGAGAGTTTATCGCCCGTCTTGAGGCGAGAATGTCCATCGAGCGAGACTTTCACGTTTATACTCAAGCCAAACTCGCCTACGGTTATCAAGCATTTTTATCGAACTGTAATTTTGTAGCTCGTAATAAGATTATATTTAATTAAGATATAATTAAGTTGAAGCGATTCTCGCATATCGAACTGCGAGTACCGTATGCACTCTTTGCATGATTTTATCCACCCTTAACCATAGACCATTCCAGACACCTATCTTTTCGGACGGTGAGCAATGGGTAGCTCGCCGTCCGATAAGGACCAAGCACAGGTTGACGGCGCGTTGTGTTCCACGCGCGCCTCAAAGAGATGTCAGCAGAATTGACGGGGTCCGCTAGGGCCAATGCCTGCCGGGGCTGCGAATATGGGCCGATAGGGATATCGTGGCCCCCCGGCAACATGGCAACCCAAGGAACACGGGTGGGTTTTAGTCAGTAAGAGTCTGACACGCCCTCCCGCTACACCCGTAGCGGGATATTAGTTATTTGATAATTTCCCACCCAAAAAAAAAAAAAAGACACCTAAGTATCTACATGGTCATGATCTGACCAAGATTATGTCTGGACTTTAAAAGAGACTTATTTAAGGCAACGGCACGTAAAATTTAATCGGAGAGGCAACCGGATGGAGAGTGGTAATCTGGGTCTTGAAGTGATACCGAACCCCCCCGTACGGTCCGAATGGACCCCAAATGGACGGGGGCGGAAATATGAAGGATGGGGGCCAAACATTTATTTTAAATATGGAATTCAAAATTTAAGCTCTATTATGTGCAAGGAATTTGTGTGTATCAATGCCATCTAGTTTTGATAAAACTCACCCTCATTTTTGGTGATAAATCATCGATAAGGAGTTTCAAGCATATATTTTTTTTATATTTTTATTTTTTTTTAAGTTTTACCGTAGTATTCATAGTATTCAACATTATTACTCATTATTTTAAAGTTATTTTATAATTATTATTTGATATTGTTTTATTACTATTATATTATTTGATGTTTTTAAACTTATTTAGGCGCGTTTGAGCGGTTTGTGTTTTAATGTTCTAGTATGCTAATTGATAGTGTCGTGCTTTCCTGTAATTTAAATACATGCGAGATCTACATTTGACAGAGCTGTGTATGTGTTTAGTTGGTAAGCCTTTAAAGAAATAAATAAATAATATAAGGCGTAAGACATTATTTCAATTATAACGATGTTGAGGGGTGGCAACCGGATGGCATTGGTACACACAAATTGTTTGCACATAATAGAGCTTAAATTTTGAATGCCATGTCAAAAAGAAAAAAGTTTTGCAAATTTTTACAAAATATAGGGAAAAGTTGTTAACTTAAACATAGGAATTAAAATAAGAAGCCAGGCTGGAAGACCAGATTTAGTAAATATTAATTGCATATTTTTTATAGTTAAAAATGTACTTGATCCCTAGACAGTTTTGATGTGTGTATTATTGACGTGTAAAAGTGTTTGTACAAACCTATTTACAGAAAATAAAATCATTTCATTTCATTTAAAGAAAGAAAAATATTTTATTTGGGACACGCACAGGAAATACAGACAAAAACAAAAAATAAAATAAAACAAAAATAAGAAAGGAGCATTTTAAACTAACAAACTAACAAAAAATAGTAATGACCTGTGCGAGGCCAAAAAGGCCCATATCTCAGCATAATGCTGCGATATTTTAATAAATACCGCGGCGCTAGTATAGGTGGTGGTGGTGTGGCTGGTGGTTAGGTGTCATCATTTCATTTTCTCCTTTTAATAATCGCCTATTGGAGGCGAGAAACTATCCTCGTGTAAATGAGCCTTAAATTCATAGTACGAGCAGTGTCAGGCTCCATTAGCAATTCTAAACGCGCCAACAAGACGATTATACAAACTTCTCGTTAAATATGAATGACATGAATTATTCATGGCGGAAAAATGCAATAGCAACTTTAAATAAACTGGGTTTTTTTCTGAAGGTGTGAGACATTTGCTGGGTTGCCCAGAGAAGAAAGGTTTTTTTTTGCCCTTTTTATAAAGTATCACAGAAGGTGATACTTCATTCACATTACAATCTGACCCATCCAGCCCGTCCCATATTTGATGTCCTCCCTCCAGTAAACGCCCTAAGCCGAGGTTCGTACCCCACAGGGGGTGCCCTTAGCGAGCGTTCACCTAGTTTTAATGAGCTTAATTGAATAACTCCTGGCTGGAGGTTTTAAGTGTAGCAGCTTAAGGCATCCACATGATTGACTGGTTAAATAGTCATGGCCTCAGAGGTCAGCTATGAGACGTCCAACAGAAAAAAAAAAAAAAAAGATCTGACCCATTAGCTAATAAGTCAAGTCATAAGTCTCGAGTTCGAACCCAAGGCAATCACCTCTGACTTTTCGGATTTATGTGACGGTGAAGGAAAACATCTTGAGGACACGGCATGCCTGAGAGATATTTCTCGACGGCATGTGAAGCCAAGTCAGAGGCCCATGGGTGGCATAAAAACTCTGACACCAGGTTTGTCACTAACCACACGAAAATGAAAGAAGCTAATAAATAAGTAAATTCTTTATTGGCATAAAAAAAAACAACTATAATACATATAACTACAATACACTTGTTTTAAAAACATTATTATGATAAATAAACATTAACTAATTTGAATTTAGGACTTATAACTACATAAAGACGCAAATCTTTTGTCATTGACTAAGCAATTGAATATTGAATAGAAATGGTAAATTGAAAATTTTCGATACTAAATATTTGGCTTATTTTATTTTGTGTAGAATATGTTATCAAAATCAATCAATCTGCCTAGCCTTTTCCCAACTATATTGGGGTCGGCTTCCAGTCTAACCGGATGCAGCTGAATACCAGTATTTTACATGGAGCGACTGCCTATCTGACCTCCACAACCCAGTAACTGGGTATAACGATACCCCTTGGTAAGACTGGTTGTCAGGCTTTCGGGCTTCCACGAATGACATCCACGAATGACTGCCGGGACCAACGGCTTAACGTGCTTTCCGAGGCACGGAGGAGTCTCGGTATGTAGAAATGGACCAACCCCGGCAAGCGTAGCTTAACCTGACAGATCGACCCGAGCGGCTGTTAGTATTTAGCCACGGGAATTTAGCGCGGCTGTTGGTATGTTATACCAACTGAAATATTTGACT
The DNA here is from genome assembly GCA_949152395.1 of Agrochola litura. Classification (NCBI taxonomy): domain Eukaryota; kingdom Metazoa; phylum Arthropoda; class Insecta; order Lepidoptera; family Noctuidae; genus Agrochola; species Agrochola litura. Next base: position 19,042,561 of record OX424508.1, on the reverse strand, counting down.
ACATTAAAATTGGTAAAAGTACTATACTCCATTTGAAATAAGATTAGACATTTAAACAAACCTTTTTACAGTCCATTCAACCGATTCTGACTTCTATACCGTAGGCATAAAGATGGCATTAAAAGCAAAAAAGTGGTTACAATACCAACTGTTCACTGCAGCTGCCATTTGTCATGCCACCAACGCAATAGAAGTCAAAATCATTTGAACAGACTGTAAAAAAGATTTAGTTATACGTCTAATCTTATTTCAAATTGAGTATAGTTGGTAAGCAAGTTACTGTTTAAACGTTCACTTGCCAAACATTGGGTTTGCGTTACAATTATTTGTGAAGAGTTAATTTGCTAACCAATAATTTGGCAAATGTAATTATGCGGAAAATTGTTTGGGAAGTGATAATTTGTCAATTTTTTTTTTTGATAAAACAATGGTAAACCACTTGTTTCACGTGTTCTTTATAATAGTCAGCACTTGCAATGCAGTCTGCAGTTGTTACGGGTCGTCAGAATCCCGAAAGTCTGACAACCAGTCTTACCAAGGGGTATGGTGTTATCCAGTACCTAACTGGGTTGTGGAGGTCAGATAGGCAGTCGCTCCATGTAAAATACTGGTATTCAGCTGCATCCGGTTAGACTGGAAGCCAACCCCAACATAGTTAGGAAAAGGCTGATGATGATGACTTGCACTGCAGTCTCAAAAGGGGTTACCCTTTTTAGTCTTCGCACTAAAGCAAAGATGTCGATGGCGTTGGATCGCCTCGACATTCACGTGGTGATGAAGTCTGTGCTCATGAGCTTGCCGGATGGTGCTCATAACATACATCGAAAGTAAGTTATTTTAATTTTGGATTCTCGGGGTAGCCGAGATTTTTTTTCAAAATGTTGGTTTTCTAAGTTTCTTATCAATCATCATAAAATAAACGGAACTAATGGTATTCTAATTGTATTAGTAGTAGTCACTGATTCAAAATCATACATTTCTAAATTATAAAATAAACGAATATTCCAGTAGTTAAATTAAAAAATAAACACGAAATTTATTAAAATTCATTGATTATTATTGATTAAAATTTAGAGACGATTTTGGTTTGATTTATAATATTGGCGGCAGGTCAATTTCTCAAAAATTTTGTTAGCCAATGTTTAAATGATTTCGAACAACAAAATATACCTTTTGAATCACCGTAAACTCAATAAGGTTATTCACTGAGTCCGTAGGCATGTTCCTAAACGGAAAAAAAACTATAAACACTCGCTCCGCCACTACAAACTTATCTGCCACTAGACGCACACTTAATAAAATTAAATTAAATAATTAATTATTAGTAAATTAAAATTAGACGGTAAAGTAACACTGCGTACAAAAGTTGTAAGTACCTACTATAGGTACCTACTAAAAGTTACAACTGCACCAAAAAGAGAACCATAAAGATTCACTTTTATTTTCTTATTAATGTTAAAATATTTAGATTTTTGGACTTTCTAAGGAGTCAAATCTGCTATCTTTGCTGCACCAGACGTTTGTTTTCCCACTGTGTTTACATTTTGGTAATAAAGCTTAGGTATGCATTATACTCGCAGTACATAATATTATTCAATATCTTAGAAACCCTGATCTTCGAAACTAGGTGTTTGTTTATCCCACGAATTAATTTAATCGTAACATACGAGAGTGTATGCCTTACATATTCCCTCGGCTTCATACTTCAGAGAATCGCCCCTTATTATTATTCTGATTAGCTCCCTCATCCCTGATTATAATCACAACTTCGCGTTAAAATGATGGTAATATTAAATTCTAACGTCGTTCATAAATATAATAATGCGTGGTGTGGAATAACATTGTGTAGGATTAGGAATGAGTGTATATAAGCCCACGTTTGCACGGACGTAAAAATATCGCGGCGAGATTTTATCGCACACTGGATTTTCAACGCTCTGCTTAGCGCCGGGAGTTGAAAATCTAAAACTGTGTTTTTTCGACGCGCTGGGATGCACTCTGTTAGATTCTCAACGATTGCCTCAACCCCGAGAGTTGAAAATCCAGTGCACGATAAAATCCCGCCGCGATATTTTCGCCGCTAAGATGGCTTCGTCCGCGTCGCATCGCTGGGGACTGGTCATCTCGTAGTTGCCACGGTTTATTTTAATTTGTTTTAATTTTCGAATTGTTCTTTGTTTTATCTTTTTATTACGGACACTTCTAACGTGCACGTCTTTCTACATTGTTCTCACATGTATAATTTCAACATGAATGATGTACTTAACCAATAGTTTGTAACAATTTTTTATTTAAGTGTCCGTGGAGTTTCTTCTCCATAGGTACCTACTACGCTTTGGAATGGGCAACTAGCTTCATATTTCTGACTGACCGATTCCTTGACAATTCAAAAGTGCCTGTAAATGGTTTAATTGAAATAAATGGTTTGAGTTTGTAAGTTTGTATGTAGGGGGTAATCTCCGGAACTACCATTTGGATTTCAAAAAATATTTTTGCTTTGAATAGCCCAGTTTTTGAGGAAGGAGGAAGTCGCGGGCAGAAGATAAATAGAGGAAGATCAAATGTAGCACCGTGACTGAAAAGCCGAAAGATTACAGTCCACAGAACAGGGACATGCCTCCACCGCTGCTAGAGATGGAATTATCAACACTCTCCATACAAACCAAAATTGTTATTTTTATTTGTTTGTGTTTTTTTAATAGGGATGATGACAACATTTTTTTTAGTTCGTCAGTTATTATAACAGGTCAGGTATTAAAATGTTGGACACATATTTTTTTATTTTTTTACGTTATCAAAAGATTACGGCGATTCATTGAGTTAAAATGTGCCATGACGTCACGAGTATGTAGATTTTATACTTACTTGTGACGTAGCAACCCCCACTCCCCAACTTTAAGGCGTTTTATCTAAGTAATTTTTGTTAATATGATAAAGCAAAAAATACGTGTCTAATATTTTTTTTTTTTTATTTCCTGACTGACGGAATAAATAGTTTTTTTTTTGTCCCAGGAATCATCCCTATTATAATATTGGTATCTGCATGTTTTGTTATTTGTTTTATATTTAATGCTAATTTGCTTTAGATAATTCATTTTGAAATCTCAATAGCTCACGTAATTTTATAATTTTTTTTGTTTTTTTTTTCTCTACTGAGTATTAATTTTATAGTATAGTACTTGTGGCACATTTATTAACCTATAAGAAACTATTACACTAACCTTAGATTTTAGTAAAACATTAATTTATTATTTTAACAGTATAAACAATTGATGGTTGGCCATTAAAGAAAAATAAAATAAAACCAATCGTGTCCCCGTTAACTCGCAATATCATTTATGACACAAATTTGTGTCTGGGGGTCCGTGACAGAAGTTTTATGGTTAAAACATTTATTTCTCAAAAACAGAATACAATTATTCACTTAGAATGAGAAACACTGGTTACATGCATTTAAACGTTCCTTAGAACGAGTATCGGAACGGTAGGTTTAAAATGTTTGAGGTAGAAGTAGGTATAACATTGTTAGTCACTAACTTATCATTATGTTAGTAAAATAAACTGTACTAGAAGAGATCAAGTTTAGAAGGTATTTTTTTATATTTTTTAAATATGTTTTGCTTGGCGTAGGCAATCTGCAAAAAAAAAGTTTTACGCTATGCGCACCTTATTGGTAGAGTGCGTTTCATCAAATAATTCCTATGCCGTAATGTTGGCCGCACTGTTGTAGGACAAACATGAGTACGCTATGGCGCTACGTAATTGGTCCGTTGTTAAAGTTTAACAGTGGAGCCAACATTACGGCAAAGGAACTATTTGATGAAACGCATTCTACAGCCGGCTCTCGCTGTCAGTGCGGCGATTCCGTGCTCTGTGTAAAAGTCAAACTTACGAACCTGACAGGTCATCAGTTCAAACTGCAATCAACAATTTACGTAAGGAAACTCTAAAAACGAGAATATCAAGAAATGCAGTAGTAGTAAACGACCACCCAAAGATTTAAATCATTAGATTTGCCGTCGCCATGCTAAGTTGCGTGAAAAAGTGTCCACACTGAGAAGAGTGAGGTCACACATTATTAGGTTTTTCCGTGACAGACAATGAAGTCAATTCTGTCATATATGAAGTCAATTCTCTCGTCATAGTGTATTTCAGAGGTGTGAAAACGAAACAAAAACCACGGTAGGATGAATCTATGATTTAAATCTTTGCGATCACCTCGTTGAATAAAGGGTCGTACGCGCGAATGCTGAAAATCATCGCAAAAAATCTTGACGGAAAAATCAAATACGATTACGTAGTGCTAACGTAGTTTTTTTTGTAGCAGCCTGGAGTCTTACTTTAACACATAACATAACATCACGCCTGTATTCCCCAAAGGGTTAGGCATACATCACATTTCGCTAGTTATGTTTAAGTCCCATGAAATAGGGGGCGAGCCTATTGCCATCAACAGGACACAACTCCAGACTCCGAGCTGCCACTGAGCAATTCCAGATGGAAAACCCAATACCACTTTTCCCAACGCGGGTGCTCAGCAGTAGCGCTTGCGGCCACTAGACCAACGAGGCAGTCAGACAGTCTTAATTTATGCCCAGTTAATTAGCAATAGGTTCGTCCGTATTACATGCAAGAAACATGTATATCTTTGAGAAATAGAGAAATAATCCTATACTATTAAACGAGCAATATTTGTAAACACATTTATAAGTATGTCGGCACAGGACATTGGGGAGGGGTCGTGCTTCTATCCTCTGACATTGTTGTGGGCTGTTTGTGGATCTCGGGCAATTAAAAAATGATAACAGCTTTTTAAAATTAGTTTATCGAGTTGCACAAATCACAATTAACAAATAATGTGTGCACGCGTCTCATGAACGTCTGACAGTTCCTAGGGCTGAAGGGTGACTGGCGCTCCTGTTGTTTCTCGCGCCCTCGGCCTCCGGTCCTTAAGACTCCGTCATAGCGCACCGACTGTATACAGTACTTCAGTTGGCAACACTGTATTTCATGCGACAAGTATATATATTTTGTACCTACTCACGTTCTCGAAATCGACTCTAACGATTTCGATGAAAGTTGCAACTAGCTAGGTCTCATATCTGGGAAAATTCGTTTTCTCCGTATTTTCACCCGAGCAGAGCTCGTTCGCCCAAAGTTTAGAACAAGATATTGAATAATGACATGAGAATAATGACATTGGAATAATGATATTAGAATAATGACATTAGAATAATGACATTAGTATAGTGACATTAGAATAATGACATTAGAATAATGACATGGCAGCATGGAATTTAGTAAATACCTACTATCAGGGCAACATGGATTTTTTATTTATTTGTTTAAGGATTACCAACGAGTTACATTACAATTATTATCTCTTACAATAATAAAACTTAGTTATAATACATTTCCTGTAACGCACACTCAACTACAGGTAACCACAGCTTACGGAATAAGTAGGTACTATACATAAATTAGTATGAAGTTTCCTATACTATTAAATGAGCATTCCTTATTTTCACCAGAACAGAGCTCGGTCGCCCAGGTACTGTTAAGTTTATATGAAAACTACAAAGAATAAAAAACCCGCTTTTCTACTAATCTTTGAAACTCAAAAATGTACTTCAGCAACTAATTAAACTGAGACTAATCCCAAAAGCAGAGAGAACCTAATCCCTTTGTAACAAAAATTTACAATATCTTCCAAAGAACCGTCGATATATATTTAGTACTGGCCACTAATCTTCTTAAATAAAATTATGTTGCGGTTCCCGTAGCTTAAGAGCGTACTTTAATCTTAAAGCAGCTTAAAGCCGCTTATGACAAGACTTCAAAAAGATATGAAAAATTAGTAGCGATGAGCATAAAGCGATCGTGAAGAATATTAGCGGTCGGCAACGGTTGTTAGGTGGAATAAAGTCTGTGTAGACTGTCTTTGATGAAAAGTGAGTGTGTTTCCAAAATCAGTCCATTAAAAAGACTTTGCCTTAAACAGACAGGCGCGACGCGACGGTACAACGCAATTCTGATAGAACAATTTCCATTACATTTTCATAGAAATTGCGTTCTACTAGAGTCTCGTCGCGCCTGTCTGCGAGGGCATTATGTATATTGTATCTATATACTTTTTACTTGCACCTATGGACAACTCCATTTTGTGTCCTGGCAATTTCTGTCCATTCTAAGGTTGCCTGGATGAGACCTCAAATCAGCGATTAGGCCGCCCATTGTATGTTTTGCATGTCTAATTTATTTTCTCTGTAATGAATTTTTCTATTGTTTAATAAATGGTGGTAAATAAATAAATACACAATTATATTGGTCCTTGAACAAAAACAAAATATCAATATTCGTCTTCCTTGAAGAGGTAGGAAGGCGGTCTAGTACACCAACAGCCGCCAGTTAATTAAGTTATGGTATAGCCACTAAAAGAAGACAATGATGGCCCAGTGGCAACGGCCGCCACTTACGAGTTCGAACCCTGACATGCTTTACTTTGTGTAAATTATTTCATCACCACTGCTCTCAAAACGGTGAAAGAAAATATCGTGAGAAAACCGGCATGTCCTAGAAACAAAAATTCGAAGACATGTGACATCTACCAACCCGCACTGGGCCCACGTGGTGAATTACAGCCCACTCCCTCTCACTGAGAGGAGGCCTGTGTCCCAGCAGTGGGAACATTATAGGCTGATTATGCCACTAAAAGGGCACATAGCTTGACTTTGCTATTATTGAGAATTTCCTGATGGTAAAACGACTCTTATTCCGAAACATGTATTGACTTCTAAAGAATTCTAAAACTGTTTTGTCTACAAACATTTCGTAAACAATAAAAAATATTCTTAGATGTATTATTAAGGTGAAGATAGACGAGTACCTATCATTTTAACTAAGAATGATAGGCAAGAGACAGGCAGATAATCTCCTGAAGAAAGACGAGCAAAAATAATGTCCATGTCGCAGCTGAATCCAAAGAAATCTATTAGAGAAAATCTTTTTCCCTCTTATGAAGTCATTCCACGTTCCACGTAAACGAATCTCAACTTTATCTAGTAGAAAATTAATTCTGTTTTACGTTACACTTCTGTACGACAAATGTAATGATCGTACGTGCGTGCGATTTTTATCGCGTTTTGAGACTTTTATGTAACTTTAGAATTTAAAAGGAATTTCTTACTTGAATGTTGATTATTATCGTTGAATATTGTTTAGCTACATAGAAATTCTAATGAAATATTATTGCGACTAATCGGTCTGCAATGCTAGAATGGTTTTAATTAGTATTAGGACCCATTTTTATCTGAAGCCGAATCGTTTTAACATTATTTGTACCTAAAGCAGCAGTGGCATTACTAGCAAAGACCATAATGAGAACATGAAAGAAAAGAAAAAAAAATAACTCAGATTAAGGCACACAATACCCAAATCAATCGACACACAATCTATTACATAACATTACAAATACAAATAAAAATTGAAGTGTCTGTTTGTAATGTCAAAAAAACAGCTTTACGGTACATACAACAACACATTTTTTTAATTTGTCTGTCTGTTTGTTCCGGCTAATCTTCGAAACGGCTGGTCCGATTTTGATGAGACTTCCACTGGAAGATAGCTGATGTTATGAGTAGTAACTTAGGCTACTTTTATTTTAGAAAAAGGAAACGTAATTAGGGTCTACGCGGGCGAAGTCGCGAGCAGCAGCAAGTTCACAATAAATTGTTGGTATAATTACTATAAATTAACTGGAAAACCCTCTTCGGGAGTTTTATCATTAGACTGTGGATTGTGTATATATCTCATATGGAAAATAACCGGGGAAGCACAACTAAAAAAGTTTTGCTGTGCGAAGAAGATAAAGGATATTTTATTTCTGTAAATTTTTAAACACGTCAAAAATATATTATGTTTTAGAACTAGATGCGGCCGTCGCTGAAAACCAGCGCTGTGGCTCTGTCTCGCATAGGGTCGCAGCATTATGCTGAGCGATGGCCGTTTTGCATGGATGTGACGCATAGGTCCCCCTAACTTGTTCTTTTTTGTTTTATGTTCTTTCTTTGCGTCATATTTAACTGAATGCTTTGAAACAAGTCGTCTTGAAGACTTAGACAAGAAGCGCCAAATACGCAAAAGTCGCCCAAAGCCTTCATATACGTACACATACAACGATGCTGATCAGCTCTTTTGCACACGGTGTGACCGGGTTTTCAAGACCAAATTTGGTTTTGCTAGTCATCAGAGAGCTCACGAAAGGAAAAAAGAAAATTAGTCTGGGTCGCTGTCGCCGGATACGGTGAAGAGGACTATATATACCGGGTGATTGGAAGATGGGTGCAAAGCTTTAAGGTGAAGATAGTATAGACAATTTAGAACCATTTAAGCCATGGTTGTCTCAGACGAAGTCTTACCAATTTTTTTTATTTTAATAAGGTTTAAAAGTCGTATTGTACAATTTTTTTTATTTTTTCTGAGCTTTAAATGTCTGTAAAAAAATGTCTAATGACACAGAAGCCTAAAACATGTTTTGCTTGATTGCTTACACATTACTTTAATTAAATAAATAAAAAATGAATTCATTTATCATTCAATTTGGCCATAATTATGCAGTTTACATTAAATTTTGAGAATTTCCGAAAAAAAACTTAAAAATTTGGTTAAAAATATTTGGTAAGACTTCGTCTAAGACAACCATGGCTTAAATGGTTCTAAATTGTCTGTACTATCTTAAGCCTTAAAGCTTTGCACCCATCTTCCAATTACCCTGTATATTTACCGCAAATAAACGTATTTTTTTTCTTTATTTTTTTCTTCCTAGATGAGGTCGGCGTTTCCTATCCGATTACTCTGAGAAGAAAGACCAAAACAAACTCAAAGGTCAAACTCTCTTTTAAAATCCAGACATAATCTTGGTCAGGCATAGACAGACATAAGCAAACAAAATTGAATATTATAAAATATTTATCCGTTTTTAAGCGTATTATCTATGAATATTTATTTAGTTATTTTAGTGCATACATGAGATGACACAATAGAAAAAGAACAAAAAAATATTTAAAATTAAGAAAAATAAAACTATAAAAAACTTTAATTTCGGAAGTCGGTGTCAAATACTGATCCAAAGACACCGACTTCCGAAATTAAAGTTATTTTTCACTTTGTAGTTTGGAAATCGGTTGTATTTTTTGTAAAAAAGTTTTTTTTTCACTTTTTAGTGATTTGGTTTGTAATTTATCTAAGTTACAATAGCCTTATGTCAACTGCTCATCAAAAATACCCAAATCGCTACAGATGTGCCTATAATATTTGAAGAGTTCCCTCAATTTCTCCAAGATCCCATCATCAGATCGTGACCAAATGACAATGGGACCAACTTAAAAGTATACCTTACAAACAAAAAAACAATTTTCAAATCGGTCCAGCGGTCTTCGAGTAATCGGGGAAAATACATAAAAAAAAAGAATATCCCGACGAATTGAGAACCTCCTCCTTTTTTTTGAAGTCGGTTAAAAAGGAGGTTTTAAAGGTACTATAAAACCTACCTTCTTGTTACTAACACCAAATGAGGACCATGCAGGTTAATGCCTGAGATGCTCTTTAGAGGAAAGAACCACAAAGATTAGAGTGGATCTGTCAAGTCAGTCCTCGATCCTTGTCGTAAACTATTTCGAGTTTCCTAATAGCAAAGCAAAGCCTATTCGCACCCCTAGATGAAGACTCCGGTAACTCAAAAAACCTCATTTTTCAGAAATGACGAAAAACTGTTTTTAATATATTTAGGAAAGATATCAAAAATCTATTGAGACATTCATAGAGGTAACGTTGAATTAGCTTGTTTGTATTTTGTCTGTTAAAACCCTGGAAAATATCGAGATTTTTTAGTTACTCTAGTTTTGCAGCTGTAAGCAAATTAAGTAAAGCTGCGTTTTATTAATTAAGTAAAGCTATCTTTTAACAGCAGTTGAAGGTATTGTAACGCGAGTTATATCTATGTGTAGGTATTCGAGTCAGAACTTGAAATGCGTACTTTTTGAGTTACCGGAGTCTTCATCTAGGGGTGCGAATATAGCAACGTCTTACCTCCAAAAAATCCTGGATAAACCCCTCAAAAACGTTTTGTCAGTCGACCGTTTACACCATTCCCTAAGAAGATGTCGTTGACAAATAACTGTCTTCCGCTCATCCGTGAGCTGAAAGACAGTCGATATTTCACACGTCTGCCTCTCTTGTACGCACAACAAATTGCTCGGATGAAAGGAGATATAATTTTGGCGTCGTTCGAATCCGTGACTTGAATATTTTTCACGTAAACGTGGCGTGTAAAGCAATATTTTAGTGGAAACACTCATTATTTAGAAACAATGGCTCTGCGAGGTTGATTTGAGCTGGAGTTAATCGAAATGATACTTGTATTTTTTTGGAAGATAAATGCGGCTATACAGGGTGGCAGGAACATGATTCTGAACGCCACAGAGTTGAAAATTTTCGTCGGTTATTTTTTTTTTTTTTTTTTTAATCTGCTCTTTATTATTATTTTTTTTTTATTATTTAATACTTTAAGCACAAACATGTACAGAGGCGGACTTAATGCCATAGGCATTTTCTACCAGTCAACCTTTGGGTGATGCAGAGAGAGACAAACAGTGGTAGGTGCAATATCGAAAATTGTGGAATAAATATTTATTTAAATATAAGGATATATATATACCTATCAAAACAAAATATATAATATAACTATATATATAAATATAAAACAAATAATACAAACAATGGGAAAACATTACCGCTGTGATGATACTGCCAGCTTCTTACGAATATGCTCGCGAAATTTAACTTTAAAGGATAATCTGTTGGTTGCCATCCTGATTTCTTGGGGGAGCGCATTCCACAGAGAGATAAACTGAACGAAGAAGGAAGAGTGAATGAAATCAGAATAATAAAAACTTTTTACAAAAAAAAAACAACCACTACCACTACCAATACCACTAGCTGCTACCAGTGACAGGAACTTATCATATCATCTACATACTAAGTGGGAAAAAAATACGTATCTTGTAGCTAACTCAAAAACTACCCAAGCAAAGTTAATAAAATTTATATGGGACCAATTTGGGAGCATACCCTTTGAAACAAAAAAAGAATTTTCAAAATCGATCCACAAATGACGGAGAAATCGGTGGACATACATAAAAAAAAAGAATAAAAAAAAAACACACGCGACGAACATATAACCTCCTCCTTTTTGGAAGTCGGTTAAAAATAGAGAACAGAAGAGGAGAAAGAATGCCGCCTTGAGGAACGCCAGCATGATGAAGAATCCCCAACATGAATGGATAATGCATGGCTCTTTCATACATTTCGACCGCGTAAGTATTGTACCTTTCTATGAAACAGCTGTTTAAAAAAAAAACAAATTGTTTCATATAAAGGTACAATAAGATATAATGCCTGTAACGACTGTCAAAGATCTATAAATGACAGCCGGGATCAACGGCACAACGTGCTTTCCGAGGCACGGAGGGGTCTTGCTATGTAAACATAGTCACCCATCCACGGACGTTGCTTAACCTGATCGATCGACCCGTGTGACTGTAACAGATATAAATTAAATTATAATTCGAAATATTTAATTTCACATAAACCTTACCCTACATGGTTTCTTATTTAAAATAAATTACAATTTAAATTATACCTACTTTCTACAAAATGCTTTAAAAGAAAAACACTTTCGTTCAACATCAATCAGACAACCGAACTATCGGACCGTGAACTACCTAGAAAATTGATAAATAATGTAATATTATATATTTATTAATAATGTAATAATGCCTCAAAGAAGCAATTTAAACTTTTAGTTGACTTTGGATTCAGTAGAGAGTGAATAATATTTTAGATAGTAAAGCATTTACAAACAATTTCGTTTGTCGCTCAAATAAAAAAATGCTAACGTTAATAATACTTTATCATTTTAGACTTTTTTTACTTTATCATGTTCGTCTTCCCGCTACGCCTTTGTAGACTTCTGCTACGCTTGCTACGACAAAGAGCTACGCCATCGTAGCATCGCGTAGCCGTGTAGCATCGAGTAGCCGCGTAGCAGACATTATTGCGTCGTAAGTTTTAGCAAAACAAGCAAGCATGTACTTTGCAATGTGAAAGAAGTATGATATAAATCTTTAATTAAATCTCGTAAAAACTACAATACACATTATAGTCGGATATTTTGTTCTTAGATTTCATAAAAATACACGCGCGATAATATTAAACAGAAAATCAGCACTGTGCTGTGAGTCCCCCATATCACAGCATCATGCTGAGTGGAAGCCTTCTTGTCACAGTCATGTCGTGTAGCTGCCGATTATTTCTGTTTTATGCTCGTGATATCATGTGGATCAATTTTGTTTTATTTTTCTGATTATTCGAGTTAATTATCTTTTTGTATGCACGTGTTACTGTGCCAAAAAACCTATTTTCCTTTCTACATAGTATATGTAAATATGTTGCAGGTTCGCTAAAAACATCACACTAATATTATAAAAGCGAAAGTTTGTGAGTGTGTGTGTGTATGTTTGTCTCTTCTTCACGCTCAAACGGCTGAACGGATTTAGATGAAATTTGATACATAGATAGTTTATAACCTGAATTAACACATAGGATACTTTTTATCCCGATATTCCCACGGGATCGAGACTTCTGCGGGTGAAACCGCGGGGCGCAGCTAGTATGGAATATAATACTCGTAGATGGGACTGAGTTCCTCGGAAACACGTGTTTCATGTTTATTCCTTTGTGTTTATCCGAGCATACGATTGTTTCTCAGAAAATTAAATGACTGTGCTAAAGTTATGAAAAATTTAAATCTATTGGGGCGACAAAAAAAGCTAGATACTTGATAAAACTTGGTCCTAATAAAGTACCTACCAATTATTTATTTTAATTTTTTGAACACTAAAAACCAAAAAAAACTTCCGCCGAATTAACAAACAACCGCCAATTTCAAATTAAGAACACAAAAAAAAATTTAATGCAACAAATCAAGGTAATTCAATAAAACCTCCTGTTTTCAAAAACAAAACGTCCCTAACTAATTTCCATTCTATCCACGTTCTCGAATGCATAATATATTCATTACACGTGTCTATCAGATACAGTCTGTTGAGATTAATGATAGATCTATGTGCCTACTGTCCTGCCACGTGTCATCAATCACCGAATTTGGGTGCGTAATGAACAAATTACAAACCAAAGATTTAAATCGTTAGATTTGCGCTACCCCGTCGAAAGAAAAGGCGTCGCAGTCGCCATGGAAACGCCATTTGCGGAATATATGACACTCAGTGTGGACACGTTTTTCGCGATTTAAAAGTACGATGAGGGCAAATCTAACGATTTAATTCTTTGGTAAAAACGAGTTTGTATAGAAAGGCCGTAATTAAGGTCCGTAATAGGATTGTAGTTGATTAGGGCTTGGAGGATTATGTTGAAAAAATTACGTTTATTAGGGAGAGCGCTCTCAAATAATAAGCCTTTTTAATACACCCACTCTTTAGTATTTTTTATTTGATAACACCTACACAGATTAACGCTCAAACTCTTTATAGAACCAAGACCTTTCATCTTCTGTAATTGTAAACAGTAGGTACAAAGCGACTCTACTCAACCTGCCTAGCCTTTTCCCAACTATGTTGAGGTCGGCTTCCAGTCTAACCGGATGCAGCTGAATACTATATTTTACATAGAGCGACTGCCTATCTGACCTCCACAACCGATACTGGGTAATACGATATTCCTTGGTAAGACTGGTTATCAGACTTTCGGGTGACGACTCTTAACCAGTCTATTAATTTGTCAAAAAAATTATAAATTCATAAACTTAATACAAGATTTCATAATTTTATATAATATTCTTATAATGTACCTAGTTCTGAATTGCATATACTTAGCATATTATTTAAAATTTCCACACCAGCAATGGTAGTATGTGTGAAGAAGTGCTTAATGTAAGATCTCAATGTACCATATACTGAGAAATAAATAAAAATACAAATACACATAATACAAACTCTTTCAGGAATTTAATAGGTGCCCACAAGTCCTGGGCACTAGCCAAACTTATAAGCTTTCAAGAAACGCGCAATCTATCAAATAAGTATACAAAGACGACCTCAATGCAACTACCCACTTAAATTCCAATCTCCCCACTAACAGATCACCTAAACAAGAACCTAGCCAAGTCTAAATTATAACCATTAAACTAAACAACAAGTAATAAATATACATTTTTAACGCTTCACTCGCTTTGCAACATTTTACTGTCACGAAATTCACTGAGAAACGGCAGTGAATCTCAAATTGTCTTAAATTTTAAAGACTTTTCGCAAAAACAAAGGAAAATCAACCTTGTTTTTGTGGAGATAGAGATGTAATGTAATAGTGCTGACATACGTCATGCTATCAATGATGCTCATCAATGCTATCACTAGGAACGACATAGCAACGTTTGTCATCCCCTTTTTAGGGTACCGTAGTAAACAAGGAACCCTTATAGTTTCGTCATGTCCGTCTGTCTGTCTGTCTGTCTGTCCGCGGTCTAGCTCCGAGGGCCTTAGTACTAGAAAGCTGTAATTTGGCATAGGTATACATACATATTCATTCCGCCGACAAAGTGGTAAAACAAAATATATAAAACTAGATGCAATAACGGAAACTATATTCTTAGGAATTACTTTAGATTCAAAATTACAATGGGGCGCCCACATTAGATCTCTTTCAGGTAGATTAAGTTCAGCTGCATATGCAGTAAGAAAAATAAGGCAGTTGACTGATATAGCCACAGCTAGGTTAGTATACTTTGCTTATTTCCACAGTATTATGTCTTATGGCGTCCTGCTGTGGGGATCGGCAGCTGACGTAGATTCGATTTTCATTTTACAAAAGAGGGCAATCCGCGCGATCTATAAAATGAGTCCTCGCGAGTCCCTTAGAGACAAATTTAAAGAAATTGATATACTGACTTTGCCTTCTCTTTATATCTTAGAAAGTATTATGTATGTTCGCAAAAACTTAGGACTTTTCAAAATAAGAAGCGATTTCCATAATATAAATACACGTAGTCGACATGAAATTGTGATACCCAAATTTAGATTAACTAAAACAAGCAAGTCATTTCTTATAAACAGTGTCCGCTTTTATAACAAGTTGCCAAAGTCGGTGACAGAACTTAGCGATGGGAAGTTCAAAACCCACATCAAACGTGTCCTTATCAAGAAATCATATTATAAAATTAAAGACTACGTTGAAGACAAGGAAGTTTGGCAATAATTCCTTCTGCACATGTGGCTTCCCTGGTACCTCATTAACGACATAAATAAGTAAGAGTCTATTAACTGCTCCCAAATTACCATGTTTATTTTAATCTTTAATTTTTATTTTTTACATTCGTCCTTGACATATTTATTCTATTATTTGACATTATATACCTACGATTTCATTTCAACTCTTTGTTTGTGACTTTTGTGCACATGATAATTATTCAGATTGATTACAACTGTAATAGCAATCATATAATTGCGTCTTATTAAAATAGGTTTTTACTTTTATTAATTTATTTATTTTTTGTATAGATTCTTTTCTGTTTTGTGAATGTGAGAGCGCTGTAGGTTTAGTGAATTGTAGACCTGTAGACCATTTTCTATTTTGTTAAGTAATTAGTACTTATTGAAAGACCTACACTATCCTCCCATACCTAGTAACACTGTTATTTGAAAGTATTGTAAAAGCCAATTATTTTTAAAAGAGTAACCGTGGAGTTTCTTGCCGGCTCTTCTCCATAGGAAACGACCAATTGGAACCGTGCACCTAGCTTCTGACGTTTCATAAGTGCCCATGTAGGTTTATGTGAAATAAAATATTTTGAATTGAATTGAATTGAATATGAAAAACATTTTTTTTTTGGGTACCTCCCCTACACGTAAAGTGGTGATGTTTTTTTTTTATCCCATGGTGTGGGGTATCGTTGGAAAGGTCCTTCAAAAACATTGAGAGTTTGTGAAAACCATTTTTGGATTCTCATGGATCCGTTTGCGAAATATTAAGCTTTAAAGTGCTAATTTTTGTTAGAGTCAAGTGTCCCCCCCCCCCCCTGCCAGCTAAATGATTAGTTTTGGATGTGTGAAAAAAATCACAGCAGTAGTTTATATAACGAAATTAAAAGGAAAACTATCACAGCTAAGTAGGCTCTACAAGTTAACGAGAATAATCGACCAACTTAACTTTATAGTTGCAAAAACATGTTTTCCCATACATTTCATATGAGAGAACATGTTTATCAACTACAAAGTTAAGTTTGTTTTTGGGATAACTTCATCCCAACTACGGAACCCCTCATTGTGCGTGGTCCGACACGCACTTGGCTGGTTTTTTATTCAAGGGATATAGTGAGCTACAACATAGAAGGTGAATATGACATTGAACTTTTAATAATTTTCTGCAGAGTTCTTTTTTGTATATTTACCAAAAACAAAAATACATACTTATCTACAGACCAGACAAGAATGAAAGAAAGAAAGAAAGAAAAATAGGTTTTTTAGTCACAGAAACACGAGCATACATAAAAGACAAGAGTAATCAGAGAACAACACAAAGTACATAACAAATCACGAGCATAGAACAGAAATTACTTAGGCGGCAGCTGCACGACATGATTGTGACAAGGAGGCTTCCACTCAGCATGATGCTGTGCTATGGGGGACCCACAGCACAGCGCTGATTTTCATTGGTCACCCGCGTGGTGACACTGCTCCGTTCAAAAAGATGTTATTTTATTTAATGATTGGGCCGAATTGACTCGGCCTTTAGTTCGTTTCGCTTCGCTCATGTAATTAGCTACCGAATCTTTTCATACTTCGGTTTACACCGTGAACTATAAATGAACTTCGCTTCGTTCCCAGTATGGTCTGCGCTTTAGTGTGCCTATCCACGAGAGCGGAGCGATAAAACCTGCCAATAGAAGCGAAGCTATGAAGCGGAGCTCTGAAGCGGAGCTCTGAAGCAGTCTAGACTATATTGGTTGATATTTTTTTTTTAATAATAATAAAACAACTCGTAGGAAATGGAGCATTGAAATGAATAAATTCATCCTACGCACTTATCTTCATCTTACTAGTATGGATACAGACAAAAATGCCTACCTTCCATCTCTCCACACAAAGTTTCTAGAAAAATACCCGGCTATGCAAGTAAGCCGACAAAGAATAGGCGACCAGCGTCGAGCCATAGTTCAAAAGAAATTACTACCACAGGACACAATAGATCAGATTTATGAGGAAGTCAGAGCCGAATTACAAATGGTACACACTCAAATACAGCAACACTCTAGACACTCTCATACACAAACCGGCCAGCGCATGAAATGGACGAACGAATATAATGAAACAATAATGAAAATATATTACACTGCCACAAAATTAGAAACAGATAAAACAGCTTATAGAAAATATTTACATGAGCAATTCATAAATATTTATCCGGAATTAACACATATAACAGAGCAAAGATTATCAGATCAAGTTAGAGCGATTTTAAATAACAATTATATAAATCCCAACAGATTAGAAGAAATTAAAAACCAGATAGCTGCTGAATTAAGGGAAAACAACACTAATACACAAAATATTGAATACATAAGTATCGATCACTTGAATACACAAACACAGAAAGACTTAGAACAACCGGATACAAACACTTACATCACTGGCACACCTACAAATACGTTCACAAATCATATATCCCTAAACAATAGCACAGATACAGGCATCTTATCTCAGACATTCGTAAATACAGATGATGGCAATTTCTTGAACGACATACATATTGGTCAATTTGGACCCACGATAACTAACTTTGATGCTGCCCCAGAAATCAATACAGAAATTGAAGCCACATTTCAACAAGCTCAATATAATTTTATTGACACACTCCCCACTAACAGGCCATATATCCCCAAGCAGAAGACATCTAGAAAGTTTTCTGCCATAGTTACATACATAAATACTGTCATTCTCCCGAAACACGTAAATATCGACACCGAATTCATCAAATTGCAGACCATAATTTACTGTGCAGCATGGACGGCAGCTACATGCAACGGTGCTAAAATATTATCAGACTCTATACAAAATGAACGTCGAACATATACACAGCGAAAACCAAAATGGCAAATCAGATTAGAAAAGAAAATTGAAAATCTAAGAGCAAACATAGGTAGGCTGACACATTTCATTAACGGTAGTAGAAGTCAAAAATTAATAGCAGCAGTAGAAGAAATAAAGAAAAAATACCAACTACACGCACAACACGAAAATTCAAATACACAAATAGAACACTTTTTGGACACTTTAAAACAAAAATTAAGCGCAGCATCCAGTAGACTTAAAAGATACATAACATGCACGAACCGCAAAGTACAGAACATAAAATTTAATAACAATGAAAAAATATTTTATAGGAACCTGACAACTAATAACAGAGACACCACTAACCAAACCATAGAGACACCTTCATCTGAAACACTAAGGGAATTCTGGGCCAACATTTGGGAAAATCCAGTATACCATAATAATCGCGCAGACTGGGAAAATGAAACACGAGAAATTCCAGAAATGGAATTTGAGTTTATACCTATAGATACATTTATAGACATCATCAAACGCACACACAACTGGAAATCACCTGGCACAGACCACATCCACAACTACTGGTATAAGAAATTCTCTAACATACATCCATTCTTACATAACCATTTAAATACATTCATCCAATCACCAAATATACTTCCAACATATCTAACACACGGAGTAACTTACATGATACCTAAAGACATGAATGACACCATAAATCCAGCGAAATACCGACCAATTACTTGTTTACAAACCTTGTACAAAATTTTAACAGCCTGCGTAAGTGAAGTGATATACGAACATTTAACTAAAAATAACATTCTAGCAGAACAACAAAAGGGATGTCGTAAGAATAGCCAAGGATGTAAAGAGCAACTTACTATTGACGCGATTACTATGAACAGCGCTGTTAAAAACAGAAAGGATATTCACACAATGTTTATTGATTACCAAAAGGCTTTCGATTCAGTTCCGCACAGCTGGTTATTAAACGTTCTAAACCTGTATAAAATTCACCCAATACTGAAACAATTCTTAGAAACTTCCATGCAGAATTGGCAAACTGTTCTTAAAATTAATTCATCCTCCTCGACTCTGGCTACTGAGCCAATCTGTATAAAACGTGGAATTTTTCAAGGAGACGCTCTAAGTCCTCTGTGGTTTTGCATGGCACTCAATCCACTCTCACACTTGCTTGATAAAACAGACGTAGGATTCACCCTGGCAAACAATGACACACAATACACCCTTACACACCTCATGTACATGGATGACATAAAGTTATACGCAGCTGACAAAAAAGCGCTTTTCCAACTAGCTGACACAACACAACAATTCTCTGACGATATTTGCATGTCGTTCGGAGTAGATAAGTGCAAAATTTTATCAATTTTAAAAGGAAAAATCCAAAATAATAGTTACACACTCGCATCAGGTGAATCGATCGAGCCAATGGATGAACAGAGTACATACAAATATCTAGGTTTTAAACAGTCCAGGCAGATACAACAAAAGATGTCCAAACAAGAACTGCAAAAAAAATTCTCACACCGCCTCAACCTTATCATAAAAAGCAACCTTAACTCTAGAAACACAATTAAAGCCATTAACACATTTGCAATACCTATTCTCACATATTCTTTCGGAATTATACGATGGTCAAAGACTGATATCAAAAAACTACAGCGCACTGTCAATACACTCCTAACCAAACATAGAAAACACCATCCAAAATCATGCATACAACGACTTACACTGCCACGCCAAGAAGGAGGAAGAGGATTAATAGACATACACAATTTGCACAATAAACAAATACTTTCACTCAGAGCGTACTTCCATGCCAAATCAGAACATTCATCACTACACAAACAGGTAACGGAAACAGATAAAAAACTTACACCACTAAACCTACAAAATAGGAACACGCAAATAAATGAACACATTGTAAGTACACAACAAAAAATTGCAGCATGGTCTGCAAAAGCCCTACACGGAAGACACCGAGCCTACCTGAGCCAGCCACACGTCGACAAAGTGAAGTCGAACGAATGGCTCAAACGAGGCGAATTGTTTCCCGAGACCGAGGGTTTTATGCTAGCCATACAGGATCAAATAGTAGCCACTCGTAATTACAGAAAGTACATCATAAAGGACCAACATCAGCCGACTGACTTGTGCAGACATTGCAACACTGCCTCTGAAACCATACAACATATAACAGGAGCTTGTAAATCACTTGCACAAACCGATTATAAACATCGCCATGATCAAGTCGCTGCAATAATACACCAACAGTTAGCATATAAATATAAACTCGTTAACGAAATGATACCATATTATAAATATAAACCAGAAATAATATTAGAAAGTAAGGATCAGAAAATTTACTGGGACCGAACAATAATAACAGATAAAACTATTCATTACAATAGACCTGACATTACCGTTCACGACAAAACTAATAAAACAGTTTATCTGATAGATATAGCAATACCGAACTCACATAATATTCAAACCACCATATCCGAAAAGCTCAGTAAGTATCAAGATCTCGCCATAGAAATTAAAACCCAATGGAAAGCACAAACCGTTCATATTGTCCCCGTTGTCCTTTCATCTACTGGTATAATACCAAAATCTCTCACACAAAGCCTTAACACCCTACAGATGCCTACTCACACACTTTACATGCTCCAAAAAGCAACCATCCTTAACACCTGTCGCATCACCCGAAAGTTCCTGACTTCTTCAACATTGTCATCCACCTTTTCAATCTAAATTTCACCTTACATACTTGGTCCCGACCCGTATGTAAGGTTTCTTGACCTCTCTTAAATGAGAAGAAACGTAAAGAACCGAAAATAATAATAATAATAAATCGTTTATTTATAAAAAGGTGCACATTTACAATAAGTAGGTAACTTAATAATTAAAATAGAGCACAGTTGCTTATTTACCTGAACTAGGTTAAACCTGTGTTTCAGGCTACGAAGTGCATAAATACTTACTTAATGTAATAAATTAAACTATGAGTATAAAGTATAAACCAAATATAAATTAGGTAAACAAAAGTAAAATAGCATGTTAGCGGTTCTATTTGCAGACAACAAGTAGATCTTCTGTCTGTGCATAATCTATGGTTAGTAAATATTCAAGTATATTTTTTTTACAGCTAAAGTAATTTAATTTATAAATACTAAGTTTCCTATTTAATCTATTGTACAGAAATGGGCCTAAGAATGTAAAAAATCTTTCTACAAAGACATGTTTTGAGGTCGCATTAGATGTGCATACTATATCATTCCTTCTCTTGTTAGAATTGTCAGCAGTGTAGGTAAGCATGGTATGCTGTTTTAATACTAAGTGCATAATGAAAAGTTGGCGAACAGTCAGCACGTTGCAGGATTTATATAGCAGATCTGTGGGAAAGAAAAAGGGATGGAAGTTTGCTACTTTTAAAATTGCTCTCTGAGCTCTTTCAAGAGGAAGTAGATAGGATTTTGGTGCGCCACCCCATGAAGTGATGCAGTATTGAGTTATAGATTGACATAGGGCCAAATAAACTTGAGTGATTAATTTTGAATCTGCAAATGTTCGCAATTTTTTAAAAACATATATTAATTTGCGCACTCTTTTAGTTAGACTTTCAATATGTTTTCTGAAAGACAGTGTGTCGTCCATTATTACACCGAGGTATTTTATGCTGCTCGTTTTGAGGATAAAAGGGCAATTACACATGTTGACTGAACGGTTTCCACATTGATGGGCATATAGATGAGGGTTAGTAATGTTAAATTGAGGCTTGCGCATGGAGAAGTAAATGTATTTGGTCTTGTCAGCATTTAATGTTAGTAAATTGCTTTGAAGCCAATTAGTCACAATATTAAAACTTAGCTGAGCAATTTCGAACAGTTCGCTACTGGTTTTAGCGGTAAATATTAACGCCGTGTCGTCGGCATACGATATAATTTTTCCGTCTTTAATATTCAGATTACACAAATCGTTAATATAAATCAGGAATAGCGTAGGGCCCAGAATACTTCCTTGGGGAACACCAAAACCAGTACTTTTCTGCTCATCGCTCGTGATATTATCTATTCTAACACATTGGTATCGGTCAT
Source organism: Agrochola litura (assembly GCA_949152395.1). Lineage (NCBI taxonomy): Eukaryota > Metazoa > Arthropoda > Insecta > Lepidoptera > Noctuidae > Agrochola > Agrochola litura. The sequence goes on along the minus strand of OX424508.1, from coordinate 19,020,255 downwards.
CTAAGTAGTCCGCAAAAAGTTTCAGCGGCGTTCCCCTTATTCCTATGGCCTCTAATTTGTTTAGAAGAACAGAAACAGACACTGTGTCGAAGGCCTTGGCTAAATCAAGGAAGACTCCCAGGGTCTGGTTACCTTTGCCGAGTTCTTCTGTAATATAATCGGTCAAGCTATGCACCGCATCGGCTGTGGATAATTTGGCTCTAAAACCAAATTGTGCAGGGGATAAGATATGATTTTTTTCTAGATATTTAACTAGTCTACTGTTTATAATTTTCTCAAATATTTTTGATATTGAGGGAAGTAACGATATTGGCCTATAATTATTTACTAAGTCTTTATTACCAGATTTAAAGACAGGGACTACAACTGCTCTTTTAAGAGAGCTCGGGAAAATTCCTTGGGATAGACACATTCCAAGTATATGCGTTAAGGGAGGTACTAAAATATGCTTAAAGAGTTTAAGGATCTTATTGCTTATATTATCCCATCCGACTGCACAGTCATCTTTTAGTCCAGAAATGATTCGGGTTATTTCGTCTTCGTCAGTGTCCAGCATAGCAAAAGATTTCGTGTTACAGTTATTGCTTGATTTTTGGAAAGGTGATTGGTCACGATAATGTTTCGGAATCTGTTCAGCAAGAGTTTTCCCAACATTGACAAAGAAGTTATTAACGTTGTTAGCTGACAAGAGTGGTGAAGGATTAGTAAGCAGTAAACTCGAATTTGATTCACGCTGTTTAGACATATTGGTGACGTTTTTGATATGTTTCCAAAGTTGCTTGCTATTGTTACCTGCTCTATTTAATTCATTTTTATCGTAATTATTTTTTAACTTCTTTAGGAGATTATTGCAAAAGTTCCTGTATCTTTTATAAGTGGTTTGGATTATTAGATTATCAGGATATCTCTTAGTTCTCTGATGAAGTTTATCTCTGTGTCTTATACATCGAATTAGTCCAGGAGTAATCCAAGGTTTAATATTATAAAGTTTCTTATTCACTGTAGAAACTGTCGTGCTACGTAATATTGCTTGTTGGACATGTTTTATAAAGTACGATAAAGCCAAATTAGCGTCAGCAGTATTGTAAACTAGGCTAAAATCTAGGTTGCATAAATCATATTCGAGTTTATTTGTGTTTAATTTGCTTTTGGTCTGGGGACGATTTAGCTTAGGCAGCGTTAAATTTACGGTAAGTAGGACAGCATGATGATCCGTGATTGTTGCGTTAGTAACAAGCGTAATATATGATAGGCTTGTTTTAATCATCATATGATCGAGACAGGAACCGCTCTGATGAGTAGGCAATAGGTGAGCTGGGAGAAAACCATGGTATGAGCATATATTAAGATAATCTTGGGTCCCTGCATCGCAGTTTTCGGAGCCAATATTTATATTTAAATCACCTGTTAGTATAACATTCTTAAAAGAGCTTAGTGCTTGAAAAATCTGGTTTAAGGAAGTGTGAAAAGAATCCAAGTTTCTAACGGAAGGGGACCTATACATAGCGATTATCGCTGTGGTTGTACCAATTTTGATTACTAAGCAATTAATCATACAGTCTTGTAGAGTAGGTTCCTCGACTGTTACCTGTAATGATTCCTTAGCAAAAACCACTACACCATCATTTTGATTTTGGTTTCTTTTGGTATGTAATAGGTTATAACCAGGTATTACTGGAAGGTTATCGATGCGGTTAGCTAGCCAGCACTCGGTTAGTACCAATAAATCACAATCAAAGTTAAGTCTATGAAGGAAAATTTTAAAGCTATCTATGTTCTTATAAATACTACGAATGTTTTGGGTTAGTACGGTTAGTGACTTTTTATAATCGGAAAGATATTGTCTGCAATCCTCAACGTCACATGTCTTTGATACAGTTAAAAATGTATTATCTATGTCGGTAATTAAGTTATTATCCATACTAAACTAGAAAAATAACAATAATAAATTACGTCTAAAATATACACAAGTATGTGGCGCTCTTAGGCGCCTTCATAATCGATCGAGTTGATGTACCTGTATTCGGCAGCTTTTTTAGCCGGGCAATCTGCGTCTCCTGTCTTGTGGTCTGCTTGTTTTTTGAAGCGCAAACATGTAGCACATTTTGGCGCACCGGCTTTTTTTGCACAGTCTTGAATATTATGTCCTTCTTCACCGCAATGTCCACATGTAGGGGCAGCAATTTTGCATGTTTTGGCCGCATGACCGTACTGCTGGCATTTGTAACATCTTGTTACCAGTGTGAAGTCTCGTACCGGACAGGACGACCAATTTATGAATAATCTGTCTTGAGTGATGAGGGCCTTACGTATGACGGCTGGAACTTCTATAATAAAGTTGCAATTCTCTACATCTTTCCTGCCAGATTTATGGCTTAGTTTTATTGAGGTCAAAAATGTATCTAGGGATATAGCGGGCAGTTTTTCGGCTAAGTTTTGTTCATAAATACATTTATAAACCTCATTTTCAGCCATTGATGTAGGTACTCCTATTACTATAATGCGAGGTTTGCGCTTTTTAGGTTCGTCGACGGTAAGACCTGACGAAGCGAGTTGGACTGTTTGCTTGAGCCTGTCTAGGTCATCTTTGGTCTCAGTGCTGATTATAAGTCCTCCTATTCCAATTTTACGTACGCCTCGTACTTTCAGTTTCATTTCTCCAGGGCATATGATTTTTTGAATCATGTTCTTGGTTTCGTCACTGGTCTTTGAGTTGTCACTGGGATAAATGGCCACGGAGCTAAGGGTATTAGGACGAACAAAGGTTTTAGAGCCGTTCTTCACCATAGCTGCAAAAGATGTAGATGCTTCCTGCTTCGTACAGGACTCCTGAATCGTCCGGTTCATCTCCATTAGACAATCTGATAGGTCTCGAGCTTCGGTCATGGTTTTAAGGGAGGTATGGGTTTGTATGGCTTTTTGCTTTAGTGACTGGTATTGAACAGCCATTTGCGAAACTCCATGTCCAACTTTTCGGCAAAGATTGCTTATTTTTACCTTCTGATCAGCGTTTAGCTTTCCCTCAGAAGCAATAACACAGACCTCATTCAGGCACTGCTCAATAGACCCCATCCAGTTCTGAATCTCCGGAGTAGACACAACTTCAACTTTTTCATCTTGGTCCTGTCTTGATTGTTGGGGCGATGTCGGTGCTGGTGTCGGCACCGGGGTCGGTGTCGGTGGAGGGCTGCGTCGCATCTTCGCGCTCCGATTAAAGGGGCTGTCTTCCATGTATCAGTTTATAAAAAATCATTCAGTTCATTATTTTAAATTATCACTATAATGTTTATTTGTACACGCTAATACACTGAAACTAGGTCACTATTTATGCAAGCGTTAATTTATTTTATTGATATTATGCATTGATGAGCACGTCTGTATGCGTTGAATGCAAAAATATTCGATATTAGCACATTTCTCCGCTCCAGTGAACAGGCAGCCATATGATATCCTACGCGCTACTTCCATTTATCATTTAAGGGGATGCGCTAACGTAGCCCGCGAAATCCAAATTTTCTTTAGTTTTTTGCATTTTGTAGGTCAGTATAATATGATTCGCGACCGTAACAAATAAGGCTTTTGTGATGATTTCATGAAATAAATAAATAATAAATAAATTCTTTATTGGCATTATAAAAAATTGTGTACAAAGGTGAAGCCCTGACTCCCGCGCTAGGTAAAAACACCTGTGTTACAGGAGCCAGTGTCTTCTCCCAATCAGTAAAAATCATCACATTTGACAGTTATGCTAACTTATGGAGTTGTATTGCTGTTTGTAATGATTATAATTATGAAAAGCCATATTTGTTACGGTCGCGAATCATATTGTAACCAACATAAAACCTGACACTGACCTGCAAAATGCAAAAAACTAAAGAAAATTTGAATTTCGCGGGCTCCCTTAGCGCAACCCCCTTAATAGTGTGACATTACATCATAGTGAAACAAACTGACATCATTATTAATTGTAAAATACTATTATTCTGTGAACGACTTTCTTAATGATACTGACTTATGTACTGAATAATTTAATGTAATTTTTTGACATACCTACCTAATTATGACATTGTTTTAATTTATTTAAGTTTATTCCTATTGTGTTTATTGTACTACAGATAATTATGTACTTAAATTAATGTTTTATTAAATTAATGTAGGTACCTGGTGCCGACTATTGTTCATCTGTAATGCCTACTTAAAACAATTTATCTACGAGTATATCGTAATTGCTATTCATTTTATATTAATTCACCCGTGTTATAATAATGTTGCATGCCTAATATTAAGGTAGATTGTACAGACGCCAGCACATCAAGCTACCCGAAACTGTCAAATTTTCCCAATCTACTTTGAACCTTATTAATAAGTGAAAAAGTTGAAAATCTATTAAATAAATTTGACAGATTGTAGTAGCTTGATGTGCTGACAAGGATCACCCATATTTTAACTGTTACATCTTATTTACTGTACCTGCAATCTATGCAAATAAAGGACATGTCCTAAAATGGTTTTTTATTATTCAATAATTCTAACCAGGATAAGTTAAATATATTTGAATAGACATCCTAAAAACTAGTGGTTCTAACTATATCATACATTTTTAAAGACCTCCAATTTTGAGAAAAATCTTTTTTATTTTAGTAAGAATTTACTCCTAAAACGAACAAACCTTTCTAATCATCTAGGTTATTATAGTGAACACACCCCATAAAATAGTAAACTTGTCAAAATTGACACATGTTACTGTCATCACTGTCAATTGATTGACAGAATTGACAGTACCGTGTGTCAATTTATATCTTATTTGTCATAGTTGCCATCAACAAATAAAATATTTGTACTTTAAATAGTTTATGATTTTTCTCATAAATGGAGGGGTCTAAAAATATTATTTCAGTGGTTCCTAGGTCCATATTTTGTCGTTTTTTTTTAGATGTAGTTTGATGCTGGTTAGATTTTTCTCGGAATAAAAAACCAACGTCCCTACAAAAAGCAGACTCTCCTTTTTACTTACTTACTATTATGCCGTTTTTGAAGGTCGCAAGTTGAGTAGACTGCGCGCAGGATATGTCTGCGCGCGGCTGAAATCGGAACTAATCGTATGCCGCCGTCTTGTCGTTTATGTAAGGTCAAATTAAGTATAGAATTATTTAATTAGGTAATGTATATAAGATTAATAATATTAAGATTAAATGATTAATATAGATTTAATATTTTAAATATTACAGTATAGAATTAAGCACGCCAGCGCCACCAGTCGCGCGCAGACTTTTATCTTGCGCGCACTCTAGGTAAGTTATCTAATCTAAATATCATTGGCCGACACTGACCAATATGGCGGCGGCTAATAAACAATTAAAAAAAAAGCTGCACAAAATATTTCACGTCTAATAAAAATTCAATATCCGAATAATTCAACCGTTCGTATGTACCCTTGATTAAAAATTTTACTGCACTGCAGCAGTAGCCACAAATGAACTTTACAAAACCAATCATGCTTTTGTACTTACTTGATATTGTGTTTAAAAGTGGTTAGAACAGTCAACTCAGATTGTATTCCAGGCACTTCCCCTTTGTACAGTTATATCTTAAAAGAAAATGTCTTCCACAATAAGACTTGGAGAATGTTTTCCACTGCATACTGCAAATAGATTCACGTAATTTTACGAGGAATTTTTGTTTCTTTGTTTGTATATCGTGGCTTGTATTCTTGGAATATTTGGTCCTGCACTGCTGTAACAGACTAGAAATGAGAATCCTTTTCAGCAGCTAGCACTTTGTTGCAAAATGTAAAAATACCGGCCAAGTGTGAGTCGAACTCGCACACGAAGGGTACCGTATTAATATCAAGACAAAACGCCGAAAAAAACGACTCCGTATCATTGTTGCGACAAACAAATGCACGACAAATGTTAGGGCGACAGTATAGACGCCAGCACATCAAGCTACCCGAAACTGTCAAATTTTCCCAATCAACTTTGAACCTTATGCTTCAGTGATAAAGTTGAAAATCTATTAAATAAATTTGACAGATTGTAGTAGCTTGATGTGCTGGCGTCTGTACAATAGGTCGAGTGCGATAGCACATCAGCTCGATGAACATTAGTGCGACAGATTGTTTTCACGACAAACGATGGGTCGACGAAACTTTAACTTTAACTTAAACATGTGCGTCCACATGCATGAAAAACTGTCAAGCTAAACTAAACTAACTTAGTTTTAGCTCGCGGTGGACGGCTCACGTAAAAGTTGCGGCTTCTGAACAGTGTTTAGACGATGCAAGTCAGTTGTAGCTTCAATTTTATTTTGAATGTTTCGCCAATGCAAAAGCATAGTAAAGAAGCGCGTCTGGCGTGTGTTCCCAACGCCCGTGTTTGTATGTCCAGTCAACTGTGTATATAGACGCTGAAATATATTTTAGTACTTATCTACAATATTGTCATAAGAAAATATTGAAACAACCACAATGTGAGCTATTAACAAAAAAAAAAAAAAATGTATTTCTAAGACCTTATACAATAAAATAAAATCACAAAAATGTAGATCCGACATTGTTAATTGCTACGGTCGAGATATTGCAATGATTATGCAAATTAATACGTGTTTTTTTTTTTATAAAAACGAAATTTTGTATTTTGAGCTTATGTGAAATTTCGATTTTTTATTTTCGAAATTAAATTTACGTAACCCTAATTATAATCTATAGAATTTTGGTATCGCAGGCAAAAGTTACACTAGCTCGCCGTCCGATAAGGACCAGCCCCGGGTCGACGGCACGTTGTGTTCCACGCGCGCCTCAAAGATATGTCAGCAGAATTGACGGGGTCCGCTAGGGCCAATGCCTGCCGGGGCTGCGAATATGGGCCGAAAGGGACATCGTGGCCCCCGGCAACAGGGCAACCGAAGGAACACGGGTGGGTTTTAGTCAGTAAGAGTCTGACACGCCCTCCCGCTCCGCCCAGAGCGGGAGAAGTTATTTGATAATTTCCAACCAAAAAAAAAAAAACCGGCCAAGTGCGTGTCGGACTACGCACAATGAAGGGTTCCGTAGTTGAGATGAATTTATTTATCCCAAGAACAAACTTAACATTGTAGTTGAAAAACATGTTCTCCCATACATTCCAACTGCAAATCGTCGCTCGGCATCCAATACCGCGAATGTGACATTTTTACATTTTTTTTTAAATTGCATGGTCACTTATTTGAACGTGTAGAATGAAATAAAACAAAAATCAGATTTTCGTAAAAAATTTCACATTCGCGGTATTAATACAATAATAATACCTATAAACGAGCAATTCTTGTATATACCTATGTATATATAATCTGAATCTCGGAAACGGCTCCAAGAATTTTTATTAAATATAGTATGCAGAGGGTTTCAGGAGCGAAAAATCGATCTAGCTAGGTTTCATTTTTAGAAAACGTCGTTCAAAAAAGAATTATCATCCAGATATTTTTCTTTATTCAAGTAACAAGGACTCATTGCGTTAGTAAACTTATGAACTATGTTAACTTATTTTACGAGGTCACTTAGAAAGTTTTGCGACTAACAGTTTTTGTCTATAGAATACTGGCTGGTTTTGATGTCAATTAAAACGATGACTATTTATTACAAAAAAACATAACATTCCAAATTCGAAATTCCCTCCACATTTTTTTACGAGCAAAATCAAAATACTCTGTCTTACTGAAAACTGGATTTATAACAAGAACATTTTCGCGCGATGATTTTGTACGATTTCAAATGTCGACTAAAACCAGAAGAATCGTTTGAAAGACTTCGAATGGTGTTCATAGAAAAAAGCCCTTCTAAAGCGACTGTTTTTCGCTGGTTCAACGAATTTATGGGTGGTCTAGTAATTTTGGCAGACAATGAAAGAAGTGGCCGCCCTATGACGGTTGTTACATAACAAAAAGTGCTGGCTGTGAAAAATTTAATTCAAGAGAATAGGCGAATTACATATGAAGAGGTTCAGCATACACCGTGAAATTTGAATCACAGTTTTGCTAGAACAAACGTTGTTCAGACCATAGTCCACTACCATTCTACAGCATCCAATAAAAAAAAAAACATAATTGGTTTTTGAAAAAACACAAAAAAAGCAAAGTTTAAAATGTCAAGATTATCGTTACTCCCTACAACACAGACACCACGTATGGGACACAGCATTGTCTACAGAGAAATGTACCTCCATAAACGAAATTTAGTAAGCAGTAGATAATTTTGACATTTTAAACTTTGTCTTTTTGTGTTTTTTCAAAAACCAATTTATGTTTTTTTTTATTGGATTCTGTAGAATGGTAGAAGACCAAGGTTTGAATAAAGTTTGTTCTAGCAAAACTGTGATTAAAATTTCACGGTGTATACTGCCGATTGGATCGGGAATTGTGCATGAAATTCTACACAGGCATCTTCGGTTATGGAAGATAGTTTCACGCTGGTACCGTAAAATCTAACGCAGGGTCAGAAGGAGGTTCGGGTAGAATGGTGTCGAGACATGATAGCAAAATTGGTAGCAGGCTCGTCTCGGCGCGTTTAAGATATCATTACGGGTGATGAATCTTGGATTTTTCAATATGAGCCAGAAATTAAGTCGACCGTGTGGCTGTTTCAAAATGAACCAACGCCTGCCAAAGTGAAGCGAGCCAGAAGTGCAGGCAAAATGTTGATTGCATGTTTTTTTTTTTCTACCAGGTTTTCTGGTGTCAGTACCCTGACGAAATCAAAGAAGCATCAATGCTGAATGGTATGTTACCAAATGTTTTCCAGAAGTTTTTACTACTGCAAGCAGCAAGCGACCGAACACTGGCCTCCGTGGGCTACTGCTTCACCACGACAACGCGCTGGCTCACTCGGCGCTCAAAACAAGGGACTTTCTGGACAGCACACCGGTCAAATTTATAGGTCATCCTCCTTACAGTCCCGATTTGGCTCCGTGCGACTTTTTCTTGATCCCCAAAATAAAAAATCAACTCAAAGTAAAACGGTTTTCATCACCTGAAGATGCACTGGGTGCATTTGAGAAGGAGATCGGAGAAGTGTCTGATGCGGACTGGAAAATGTGTTATGAAAATTTGTTTAGACGTATAAAACTGTGTATAGACGCCAATGGAGAGTTCTTTCAAAAGATATAATAAAAAAAATTATAACCTGTAGTATATTTTTTTCGAGTATCACAAAACTTTCTGAGTGCCCCACGTAATCTAGTTTAAATTTATTTCACCCCATGGGAGATGGCACTGCAGTGATTGATGTACATGCAATCCAGACTGCTAGCGATATTGTTGGAGCTGGCCCGTACTCTGCGTACCAGGGATGCACACCTCATTCGCATCGTTGCGTAAAAGCAAGTAATATGTGTGTCCGCGAATATTCCCGATGCGCTACAAAAACGGGGCAGCCCCACCAATACCCTGAAAGCGTTATTGTATTGGACACGAAGGGCGTTGCACGACCTTTGGATATATCTAGCCCACAGGCTGCACGTGTAAAACGTTGTACAATAAGCTCGAAACAGAGTCATTTTGGCTTTTTAAGTGAGCAGCGTGCAAACCTGCGAGCCAGCATGTTTGCCCTTACCGACAACGCCCTTCGCTCCCGCTCAATATCGAGTCCGTCATTGAGGTCAGGGGTCAATATATACCAACCAAGATATTTAAACGTAAATACTCTTTGTAGTGGAGTCCCATTGAGTAATACAGGTGGTACATAACCCGGTCTGCCCCCAGCCTCAAAGACCATGATCTCCCATCAAACCATGTGTTTTGGCATACTGCTCACATTTGGCGACCAATTACTTTCTGAGACCACAGATTGACGCGCTCAGAAGCACCATAGCATCTGCATAGCTAATATTATTTACACAAATACCATCTATATAGCAACCCACTCTGGTGCCGCTGAGCTCGCCAATCCTGCCTCACCCCGCATTAAAACCTGTATGGCTTGGAAAAAGTTCCAGCCCATCGTACACTATTGATCTGGTTACCATATCACTATTTAAAGATGTTTATAAGCTCCGTTGGCAACCTATCCTTCTCCATCTTTCTCCACAATACGTCATAAGCAACCAGATCAGAAACCTTGAATAAATCGATGAACCTAGCATAAATCAGCGTCCCACGCTGTGTATAGTAAGTATGTGATAGTATGCTTAAGGCACAACACTGCACTTTCTGTTGACAAACCACGCCGAAACCCGAATTGGTTGTCATGAACATTTACAGTTTTATTTATTTGTGTATTAAGCAGACGGTCAAACACTTTTGATATTTTGATATTATAGTAGCTAGAGAGTGGGCCTTTTGGATGCCGAGCGACGAAATGTAAGTTTGTACGCACAATATTGAGAGATTTACCATGTTATTTTAAGACCATAGACTTCTTATAGGTTTTCCTGTAATCTATGAGTAAAGAGCCATACTATGTATTTTTTTCAAAATTTTTGGTCCAGTAGTTTCGGAGATAAGGGGGGGGGAATGGTCAATTTTCATTGAATTTATTAAATATCTTTAAAAGTATTTATTTTAAAATTATATAAAAAATATATTTAAGATCCTCGCAACAAGCCCTTTCATTTGATATGTCACACGGTACTGTTAGCAAAACTTTTTTTTTTAATTTTCTTGTTTGCGTCCTAAAAGTGACACCTATATTCAAAATTAAATTATTTACGTTACACATTCGTGTTTGGGTCACAGAAATACATATATGTACCAAATTTCAACTTAATCGGTCCATTAGATTCGGAGTAAATTGGCTGTGACAGACGGACAGACAGACAGACAGACAGACAGACAGACAGACAGACAGACAGACACACGAGTGATCCTATAAGGGTTCCGTTTTTTCCTTTTGAGGTACGGAACCCTAAAAACAGATCTTTTCGTGTAGTTAGTGACTAACCTGGTGTCAGAGTTTTAAACCGCCCATGGGCTTCTGACTTGGCTTCACATGCCGTCGAGAAATATCCCAGGCATGCCGATTTCCTCACGATGTTTTCCTTCACCGTTTTTGAAGCAAGTGATTATTATACAATACGCACATGAATCCGAAAAGTCAGAGGTACGTGCTTTGGGTTCGAACTCGAGACCTATGACTTGGCAGTCCGACGGTCACACCACTAGGCTATCACTGGCTTGCAAGAAAATAGATGAAAATTTACCATTCCCCCACTTATCTCCGAAACTACTGAGCCAAAAATTATAAAAAATACTGAGAATTACTCATAGATTACAGGAAAACCTATAAGAAGTCTATGGTTTTAAAATAACATGGTAATCTCTCAAAATTGTGCATTCACCAACTACAATGTTAAGTTTGTTCTTGAGATAAATTCATTACAACTATACGGGACCCTTCATTGTGGGTGGTTCGACACGCATTTGGCCGGTTTTTTATACTCATTTAAGGCCAAAAAGGAAATGGCATGAAATCGTTTATTCTGTAAATGATATCCATTTTACGGAATCACTTTTACACGTCACATTTTTTTTTTTAAATAAGCTGGATGAGGTCGGCGTTTCCTATCTGACTACTCTGAGAAGAAAGGCCGAAACAAACTCAGAGGTCGCAGTCTCTTTTAAAGTCCAGACATAATCTTGGTCAGGCCATATGAGGACCTTGTAGGTAGATTAGTGTCTGAAACGGTCTTTTGAAGAAAGAACCACAAAGATTTGAGTGGACCTGTCCAGTCAGTGCAAGCATTTGTCAGTAATCGTGGAGCTCAACTCAGAACTTAAGGAGCTCAACTCGACGAACAATACCAAAGAAAGGACATTTGGGTAGGCCGCATAAACTACTCAAACTGTCAGACCATCACTAAAACTAGCAGATAAATAAAAATAATATCTACATAGTCCTCACATTCACAATAATTAAAATAATATTATCTTTACAAAGTACTTAATCATGTCATTTTGAATATAATTTTCAACAATGTCAATGTGTAGGTAAGTAGGTATATAAAACTGATATACAGGGCGTCCCAAAATTATGGGACATGAAGGGAAAGTACCTTAAATATCGTAGATAGGGTATTTTGCTGAAAGAAGACTTTATGTTATTTTTAAAAGTTAGTAATTCTGCATTCAAAGATTTTCTAAAAATTACTTGCCTTGTCTGGGAATCGAACCGACTTAAATGTAAAAAAAAAACACCCCTACTTTTATGATGCCAATCGAAAGAATGACCAAAAAATAATAACTCTTTTTATGTAACATAGTATTTTAAAATAAAGGAACAGCGTGAAATTAATCGTTTTAATTAAATTAAAAACATACATGAAACTGCCGTAGTCAATTAAGTGGGTATTTTTTTTTTAATTAATTCTACTCGCCTCGCCTCGTTGGTCTAGTGGTCGCAAACGCTACTGCTGAGCATGAGGTCCTGGGTTCGATTCCCGGGTCGGGCAAAGTGTTATTGGGTTTTTCTATCCGAAATTTCTCAGTAGCAGCCCGGAGTTTGGTTTTGTGCCCGGTTGATGGCAATAGGCTCGCCCCCTATTACATGAGACTTAAACATAACTGGCGAAATGTGGGTGTATCTGCTACAGGGACACCTCTGCCCAACCCTTCGGGGAAACAAGGCGTGATGTTATGTGTATGTTATGTTAATTAATTAAATGCTCAAAATGTGATCCCTCTTGTCTTACGCAAATCGCCAATCTTTTAATGAGTCCGCTGCCTGTTGATTTTCTTATCGTTTTATGGTGAATACTCGATATGATATGGCACAATTCTGTGTGTAACTCGCCCACGTTCTCGTATCGCTTTTTGTATAGCATATCTTTCACGTATCCCCAAAAGAAGAAATCTAATGGTGTAAGGTCTGGGGTTCTGGCCGGCCATCTAATCGGTCCATTCGTACCAATCCAAGTAGGAAAACATTCACTACTTTTCGAACGTCGTCGTCGGCAATCAATAACTTTCTTGAAATTAGACTCAAACATTTTACGTTGTTCGTTTCTTTTAAAATACTATGTTACTTAAGAAGAGTTATTCGTTTTTGGTCATTCTTTCGATTGGCATCATTAAAGTAGGGGTGTTTTTTTTTACATTTAAGTCGGTTCGATTCCCAGACGAGGCAAGTAATTTTTAGAAAATCTTTGAATGCAGAATTACTAACTTTTAAAAATAACATAAAGTCTTCTTTCAGCAAAATACGCTTTCTACGATATTTAAGGTACTTTCCCTTCATGTCCCATAATTTTGGGACGCCCTGTATATGTTGATTTTACATAATAATTAAAATGTCTGGTTTTATGGTTTTATCACAAGGCTTAGCAGAGCGAGCAGTTCAATCCCAAGCTTTTTTATCTTCTAAATAATCTGAAATTGTATAGTAAGTACAGTACCGACCAAAAGTCCATAAGCAATCTCACAAAGCAATAGACTGACGCTTCGGTTTGACTTACGACCTTCTTCTATAAGTTGTTACAATACTGTAGACACGCACATTACACACACACACTCACTTTTTCTGCAACCAATGACTAGTTCGATAATCATCATTCGTTTTTAGTTTAATTCGTCTTGTTCACATAAATATTAAAGTTTAGCAGGTAGACCACAAAAAACTAAGTAAATTATTTCGATTTCTGTGGGGTAGATGCAGTTTGTTACAAGTATTCAATTAATAGAACTTTGTTGGTTCGTGCCGTGATAATATTGGTGACGAGCATTTAGCGCAGTGTTGTGGTTATTATTATCAAAAAGCAGGCATAAAATATATTGAAGAGATCAGATCAGATCAGAGAATATTATTGCGCTGCGTAAAAGTGAAGTGAATATCTAATAAAACCGGACTAAGTGTGAGTGTTATCATTTATATATTTCATATTTTACTAAACATAAATCTTAATCAAGGGTATTGTTGATAGAACAGAGGTATTGTTGAGACAGAAGATGCCTTTAAAGTTTTAAATTCATTGTGAGGTTTAATTCGATTAGTGAATAATAAATAATTAGGTATTATGTATAATAAAAACAATGTTTTTCTTTGTTCTAGAGAAATACTGTGACGGTTAAGAGATATGAGGAAGGGGCTTATTATCGAGTAGCAGCGACGTCAAATGGTGAATGAAACAAATGGTTTCATACCAACGAGATATTTTGCTGAATTATTAAAAACACGTCATTATGAACCGTTCGCCGTGCACTCTGAAGGCTTGCATCACTGAAGACCAGCTAGAAAACCGTTTTTGACCTTAAAATATTGACCGTACCAACTTAATAAACAACAGATTCGTTATTGCATGAATTTATGGTAACGAATTTTTTAAGCACGTTTCAATAGGGTGTTTGTCGTATTTCTTGCAGATATACCGAAATTGTTTAATATTATTTTAGTAATAGTATTATTTTAGGATTAAAATTTGAGGTTTAGTTTCGATCTTCTTTTCGTAAAGAAAATGAATACTTAAGCTATAACCTCAATACCAACCAATATTTACTAAAGCCAAATAAAGTTTAAAATAATTAATATGAACAACTGCCTTTAACCTTAAAATCAACAATTTTGTCAGTAGATTTTTTTACATTTTAAGTAGTCTAATATTCTTATTTATTGCTTAATTACTTAGACCATGATCAAAGCTTTATATTTATGGTGCAAAAAAATCCATTTAAAATTTAAAACATTTCAAAATTTAAATATGTCAAAATAATACAAATTGCTTCTAAGTTTCTAGACATCTATTTCACATATTATTCAGGTGAAGTAATGATAAATAATTGTAGCAGTTTGATAACTATACTTAAGTAAAATAAACATAACGAATAAATATTATTTATTTTTTATTATAACATATCACGCATTTTTTATTCTAAACCCTTTATTGCAATAACAACATTAATAAATAGGCAGGATATTTAAAAATATTATTATTGCAAACAAAAATAATAATATTTGCAAAAACAGCGCGAAGATTAGAACCTTAGCCATCTTGAATCTAAGACCAACGCTTAACGCCTTCTGCTATCTGCACATATAATTTACTTTCGAATTTTAGCAATGCGATACACTGGCCAAGGTCACGCGTACGAGTATGATGCGTGCTAACAAAAGTTATGGAAATATAAGTGCGGCGCCCGCGAACCGTGACGATACGATAGTGTGTAGTGCGAAACTGCGTTCTCTGTGGTGTGTGTACGGCACTCACACCCAGACGTCTGACTGTTTACACATACAAATGTACGGACTATACCGCGTGTTCACAGCAATACGACTCTTAGCGTGCTCATGCACTTTTGAGCGCTTACTGTACCTACCCTTTTTTACAAAGTTTGTTTTTAATACAGACTTTAAATCGTTTAATGGGTAAATTTCGAATGTCAATGGGAAGTTTGTTGTAAAAGCGTATACATTGACCCACAGATTTTGACCCATGAATGAGTTGCCTACTTTGTGGAGACGTGTGCGATGTACAGCAAGGTTGTGTTAACTTCACAAAGCACAGAGCAAAGCCCGAGTCAAAAACGGACGCGGGGGCTTTTTTAATCGTCTCGTTCTCATAAATACCTGTCTGTAAAAAAAAAACAACCGACGTAAAAAAAAACTATTACCTACTTTATAATAATAAAATTTCGGAAATAATATTTCGGAAGTCGGTGTCTTTTGTAAGCAATTACAAAATAAATCAAGATATTTCAATTGAATTTAAGATTTAATTAAGTAGATAGTAGGTATGCAACTTGATTAGGTACCTACTTGACTAGTAACAGTATTCCTTCCAGTACGTGATAGTGTGAGCCATTTTCAACAATTAACCGCTCAGGCGCCGTGGGTGGTCCGCGCCGTGACAGTTTTACGACCGCACTTAAATAAACAAACCACCAAACAGCACCCCATAAAGCCAATTTCAATTTCAAAATTTCCCAGAATTCGTCACTAATATCCAAACTCTCAAATTGAATGGCTTTCATTCCTATCGGGGGGCACGGCAGTGCCCCCGCCAAGTCGAGCGCGAAGCAAACACTGCCGTACCATCCTTTACTGGAACCATTTCGCCGCATTTTCAGGCCCCTATTTGAGAACCTCTGGATAAGATCAGAACGCAGAAATTTTCGTCATCCAGTAAGCTATAATCACATACTTAAAATCCAAAATTTCAAGTCTGTAGGTCATTTAGTTCCGAAGTTAAGCGAAAGCAAAGTTTCGCATTTATGACACTCACTCACTCATGATCATCAGAATAGAACTAGTACTTCCCATAAACTCAGAGAGCTGAAATTTGGTACAGAGTTAGGGTTTAATGGCCACATAAAGGGAAAACTATAAAAACTAGGAAAATCAAAGATCCGGAGTACCTGGTGACCCTGATTAGAAAACACAAGAGCCCAACCAAACTATTAGAGATCGACATAGGCCTTTACAAAAAATATTCAACTTGGTGGGCCGCTTCATTTGATGTCAAAAATCGAAGGTCTGAAGTATCTGATGAAGAACCCTCAGCTGGTCTCAGCTGTATTAGAGATATGGTAATACTCCCTTCTACTATTGGTACATAAAAAAATCGACTGTCATTGCAAAAATCCAGCGTAGTGGAACACATCTTCTAATCTAATTTAATCTAGCCTATAGCGTCTCACTGCTGGGCGAATGCCCTCCCTTCTGCTTTTAGTACGCATATACATAAATTTAAAGGAAAACTCTGGATAAGACTAGATTGGCTTTTATACTTACAAGTTTACAAGAAGAAATATTCGAACGATTAACTTTATTCTACTCGAACATTACACAAATTAAATAAACAAATTACACAAAAATATTAATTTCGCTCAATTTCGCTCAAAATTTGGTCAAAATATAATGCATTGGACTAAGAGTGGCGGTGATACCCGCACACGTCGCTAGATAGCGCCGACTGTATTTTAAAACGCGCTTACGTACGTTTTTCCGATAACCTTATATGGCGAAGTGGCAACCGGCCGCGTTACAGTCGTTTACGACATTCTTCTACTGCGCTTGAAAACGTTTGCTAGGGATTAGGAGGGATTATTTACATTTCGTTGATTTCGCTTATTATTTCGTGAGGTTTGCTAAGATTAATTAGCAGGTTGTTATTATAACAATTCGAAGATTTGAATAGGTTAGGAATTTTATGATTACTGACGGATTACTGATTATTACTTAATTATTAGATTTAAAAGAAGTTTTAATTGAATAATTTATTTAATTGTTAGTTATTTAGTACTCTTAGTTTTCTAGGTTTAATTTACAGTTAGGCAGTACTTCGAATCGCGTTCGTGTTTATAAGTACTTTTCTAGTATTCTAGGTTTAGTTTATTTAGTTAGATATTACTTCGTTTCGTTTAAAAATATCATTTAGCTGTATTTCAGTACTACGTAGGTAATACCTTTGGTAGAAAGTTCATTGATAATTAATTATATTGACATTTGTCTAATAATTAAGAAATTCGTTAATAATTTGATTCACGAATTATTGCCTATTAAGTCAAAATTTGAGATCATACCCCGGGCATGCGTGTACAGAGAACAATTCCAAATCTGTGTGGCGTATTCCCAATGTAATAACAATTCACAAGAGCCAAGGTCTAAGTCTAAAAAATACCCTCATGGACATTGGCACCTCCATATTCTCTTGTGGCCAAGCCTACGTGGCGCTTTCACGAATAACCAATCTTCATGGGGTGCACCTCATAAATGTTGACTTCAAGAGTATAAAAGATCAAGCTTCAGCGATCACCGAATATAACCGGCTTAGGCGTAAATACCGCGCCGATCTTTCAGAAATTAAACCGTCTAAACCGTCTAAAAGAATAAATAATGAACGCGAATGGGCAATACGAAAAACTGTTGCTACTGTACAAGAATCAGAACCGGAAAAAAAGAAAAGAAAGATTTGTAATAATAAAAAAAGCAAAAGAAAAAACTACTCCTAAAAAGAAAGAAACTGTGTCAAATAAGAAAATCTAATGCAATAAATCAATATGCCCACGTTTCTACAAAAAGAAGTGAAATCCCACCAAAAACATTCTGTAAAAAACTAGCCAAGTCTCGATGGAGCTGCTTGTTTATCTCTAAAAAGTAATGAAATCTAGACAAAGTCGTGCCAAGTCTAAGGTTCCTTACTGCGATTTCTTTATTATTATAGTTAATGTTGTGTGACTTGGCCGTTGAAGGGTACACAAGGGTATAAAACCAGGTGCTCCATGACACCATTGCACCAATCTGTCACCAGAACCGCTACCCATTGTCAATGCTGAATGCATGTGTTGCACAATCAACAACAGCCTAAAATGAGACACTAGCGTCCAATTACCAATACCAGTATGGGCTATTATCTCGCTTAACAAACATAGGTAGTTACAACAGATATAACATTACGTGTAAACAAAACTGACTTGTACCCACTAACGTATAAAGAATGTTCAACGGCCAAGTCACACAACATTAACTATAATAATAAAGAAATCGCAGTAAGGAACCTTAGACTTGGCACGACTTTGTCTAGATTTCATTACTTTTTAGAGATAAACAAGCAGCTCCATCGAGACTTGGCTAGTTTTTTACAGAATGTTTTTGGTGGGATTTCATTGTATACTTAATACTTTAACAAACCTTTCGATGTAGCCAAATTTTCCAAAACATCAAATACTTAAAAGTTAAAGGAAGAAGTTTATCAACCATTTTCAAAAATTGTCTACGGACATGAACTTTGACACCAGTAGTAATCTCAAAATTTTATTAAGGCATTAAGCGTACAAATTTCGGGGAAGACATCTTCATTTAATCAGCTACTAGACCCTGAGTCATGATAAAAATTCAAAAGCCGTTTTGCAATTTATGACCTGGTCATGACGACCTGTACCTACCCTAATTGCGTAATACAACACAATCTCAATCTGTTTCGATTTGAATTGTTTGTTTGTTTGTTTGATTGTTTGTTTTGTTTGTTTCTGTTTGATTTGTTTTGTTTTGATTTTTTTTTGTATAAGTTGGAAAAAAAATCTGCTCAACAACGTAAATAACGCATTGAATGTTGTTGAACTGTCAAAATGAAACAAATTCGGCATAATTGTTTACGAAAATAAGTTACGTCAATTAGGGTACTGGATGCCTAACGTGTAATGGACTGCTGGTAGGTTAGAAAGTAGTGGGATGGCATAAACCAGTTATTTAATTCGACAATCACACAATTTTTTTATATTTCAACAATAAGCAAATTCGACGAACTATAAGATTTGCTGAAAAAACCAACTCCATTTAACAAAACGTATTTGTCAGACAAAATTAAACGCAGATAAAAACAAAACAATGTCAAAGTCAATCGTCAAAAGTAAGTATCTCTCTCTCTTTTTCCCCCTTTTTTTTTAACTTTATAGTGAAAACACAAAAATATCAACTAAAAACTATGACAAAACATCTATAGTGTTTGTGCTGTTCCCCTCTCCCCTCTCTATTATAAAATTATTCATTGCCTTTTGATAGCAATTTGAATGAACGTAATTAGTTTTTTTTTTCTTTTCTACGATAATTTTGGCCAAAAAACGATAATTTCGACGTGGGATCTCGATAATTTGAACTTTTGGAGTTGGCAACACTGAGGAAGGCGCAATCCGAATTTCGGCAATCGATTCCACAGGGAGCATGATCGATTCGTTTACTTCACTTGGTTTCACGCAGGATACATAATTATGTTCTGTGGTTTCACGTTTCACTGAGTGTATTGGAGCTTGGTTTTGTAGTAAGTAACTGTGTCTAGAATTCAAAATAATTATTGTAGCTTTTATCTGGTTAAATAATGATTAAAGTGTTGTAAATATCATAATATTATTATCAACCCGAGGAGTTCGCTTGTTATGAAAATAGTATGTGTAATGGAACGAAGTGTGCGGCTTCACGGCTTGTCACATTTTTAAAAAGTTCAGCCTTAGAAACGGTTTGTTTGGTTGATGGAAGTATGTTTTGTTGTGAATAATTGAAATTAATGACGAATATTTAGGCACTCAATTCTGTGCATTGTAGCGTATTTAATTCTGTTTGTGTGCTATTTTTCTTTCAAAGGTGATCTATTAACTATTTTTTTGTAGCGGTCTAAATTTTGACTTGCACATCTATCATTAAAGCTTTCTGTATACATTTTTGTCGTTTCCAAGCATTAAGAAAGTCGCAAATCCTCATTTCCTTAAACACGACCAGTGCGACTTACGAACATTTACTACCTACGCCACTTGTGTTCAAAACCGTAGCCATAGCATATATTCAAGTCCATTGCTTGCATTAAATCCACGCTATTGTACATAATTATCATACCAAACTCGCCAATTAAGCTTCAATTACAATTTCAGGTGATAAAATGCAGTAAAAATGCCAAAAACTAAGACTTCGTCCCCTGCGCGTTCCCTGGGTGGTGTAACCACGCCAAAACGCAAGACAACCCGTGGCAGCCGTAGTCTGTGCTCCCCAGCCCTGTCCACTGCTTCTGGCAGGCTCACCTCACTTGCAGACCAGTTCAAAGACAAGAACATGGAGTCATTTGCACTTTCCCCGTTGAACGGCAGATCTGTGTTGAATGACAATACTGAAATTGAAGAACCTAGACGTGAGTTCACTTGTATCTTAGTCTATGTTTTTGTCAGTATAAGCATGAGTACTCAAGTTCTTTTATCATAAAATCTTAGTTACTGCCTGTGGAGAGGAACTGTGCCAGATCATAATCACCTGCATAAGCAACATCACATTATAATGTATTTTTAGTTTTTATTTATGTTGATGTCCTGTGCCAGTAACATTTTAACCTGGATATTGCAATGGACCTTTTACACAAGGCCCAAAATAACATTGTAAGTCAGTACCTGTATTAATTTAAAACTTAATTTATTTCAACAGCAAGCCTTGTACATTTTATTTAATATTTTTACCAACACTATTAGGAATTATTGCTTTGAATTAAAACAACATGTGAAAAACTTCTTATTTTGGACATAGAGCTTGACTAAAATGTATACATAAGACCTTTATTGTAATACCTGTGTTCACGAATAAAGAGATTGAAATTATGCTAGTG
Source organism: Agrochola litura (assembly GCA_949152395.1). Lineage (NCBI taxonomy): Eukaryota > Metazoa > Arthropoda > Insecta > Lepidoptera > Noctuidae > Agrochola > Agrochola litura. The sequence continues at coordinate 18,999,220 of OX424508.1, read as the reverse complement.
TCTATAGTAGTTTCAGTTCCTATGACCAAACTGTAGTAATATTTTTTTTTGGTGGTTATTAAATATGCCACTTTAAAACTTTGATGTCAAAACTGACAAACTATAGTTGCTTGTTCTGCTACAGGTACATTGTCGCGATAACGAGAACTACACTTCGCGCGCTTTCTCTCACGCACCACTCGACGTCTCGCTGTACAACAGAGAGCGCGCCAAGTGTAGTTCGCGTTATCGCGACAGTGTAGCCGAATTGAGAAAATCGTTTATTTGCTTACAATGTTGGTATACAGATTGGTTGAAACTGAGACTATGAGGAAGTACCTAATCATATTGTATTTATCTGTGGGGGCTTGCAATTTAGTCATATATTATTATTTTTTAAATTTTAACAAATCCCGGGACCATGGATCCCGGTCCTTTGGAAGGCGTACGAGGGGCCGAAGCCAACTCGCAGAGGCCCCTTAGACATTTTTAAGTGTTGAGGCACCCAAGGACAACCCCCGGTTGGTGTAGGACTATTGCAGGATATGGAAACAAAGATATTGGACTATGGGTTTGGGTGGCTAAAGTGTACACGGATAAAATGGCAGGGGGTGACTTGCACACTCAATAATGGGCCCCCGAAAACGGTCGCTAGCACAAAGTATCGCAGCGACAAGGGGGCAACATGTCCTGAGGTGCTTGTGAGGAGTGGAGAGGTATTCTACGGCTATCAGGACAATCCCGGAAGTATGGTCAAGATCCCTACCAGCATCTTACTGGAATACTTCCTTCCTCCAAGCACGTTTGCTCTTGCGTATCTCCACTCAAGCTGGCCAATTAAGGCAAGAATGAGGTGGGAGCTCCGTTCCTCATCAGTATTCACTCCAGCCAGCTCTACTGGCACAGGCCCAGAGTTTGGAGCGCGCAAGCCCCACCACAACCTCAACGTAGAGATACGGCGGTGGGGTCATATATTATTATTATTATAATGTTATTAGTCTGTAAGCCTTCCGAAAAAATAAAACATATTATATCAAGAGCCAATCTCCAGCATTTAAATTAATAAAAGTTCATAAAAATATTACATAATTAATAGCATCAGCATAATTATTAGTACTTACAGAAATAATATTTATTTGAAAATTCACACATATAGAAGACTAATAAGTTTTAAAGCTGCCTTTCTACTATTTTGCTGTGTCCTACAGGATCCATAATGATCTGGTTACCACACATTGTGGAATACAATAAATGATCTATTACTATTTGTCAGAGCTATGTTACTTGGTTATAATGCACCATGAATGAATTTTCAGGTAAAAGTTGGTGGAAGAAACTGGATGAGAACTCCCGAGATGTGATGGAAATTTTTGAAGATAATAAATTGACAGTAAACAATGCTATTGAGGAGTTTATTGATATTGAAGTTTTGAGGTAACTTATATGAGTACTTACTAACATCATTGCCATATCAGCCAGAATGCTTGCATTACTTAAGTACATCTACCTGCAATGCAACCTTTCTGGGGCGATATTTACTTACTCTTTATTATGTACTATCAAAGATTCGCATATTCCGCTATTGTATCACTTACCTACGAAAAAAAAAGGGTTGTGTGCACGGGATTTTGTTTTCAAAATGCTTAGATATGCATTACCCCGATGGTACATCATATAAATGTAGAAATTTTACATAGGGTGACACAATGGATGGTCTTATTGCTAAAAACAGTCTTTTAAAGGCAATCTTTAGATGGATTAAAAGGAGAAAGAGAGACCTCACTGCAGGTAATCTGTGGTGTAAGTGCCATTTACAGAGACAGCCCTAGCAATTTTTTTGGTAGAGATCCCAAAGCTGCGCAACCTTAAACACAAAACCTTATTGTTCCTATGCTATCTGTGATTATAAATAGTATTAGACCTACCACATTTCTACAGGTGTATCTGCGGGGCCAGCACAGTGGTATCTGTCGCGCTTGATATAGTAGTTATTCTGCTAATTTGCATTAAAGAAATGTTCTCCATTCCGCTCGCACTACTTTGTTGCAACGCCACTGTGCTTACGCTGCTAAGGTGACAAGTTGTGAGATGAGAAATAATAACAGTTAATAATTTTGTTTGAAAACCTATTTGGGTTGTTGTTTTCTTCGATTCTGACACCATCGTCACCACCGTTGTGTCACACTTCTTGGTCGCTAGTGTGGTTGCCATGTGCTACTACAGGTTTGACAGTCAATTTACTAAGATAATGTTGGATTCTAGAGAGAATTTAGCACCCTGTCATGGATAAGTTAGATTTTCTTTTGACTATTCATAGAGACTTAGCTACTTGGTCATCATAAGCAGAAAATAGTCCCTCTGAATATTTTATGTTTATGAACCAAATAGATAGGTCAGATGTTTTCTTGATCATTCATAGAAAAATAGCAGCTACTTGGTTGATTTATGTAAAACATATTTAATCTGAATAGTGTCTATTATAAACCTAGGCACCAGGAATTAGCTTAGCCCGCTCGAAATTCAGCTGAAAATCCGATTGATCGTCGGTCAGTAACGAGTCGGTGACCGGTGAAAGTATTTTCGTTGATTTCGGCGCCTCGCACCGCCCTAGCGTCACCACTGCATTTACACATACAAGAAATAAATACATAAAAATATATACTTAACTGGTAGGACGGCCATCCAATACTAACTGACCAGTTTCAAGTTGCTGTTCCTCAACCTTTCTGTCCCACTGAATACATCTATTTGCTTACTACAGTATACACGCTGCTTAGTGCCCATGGCTGCTTCTACTATGTAATACTGATTCAGGCCTGTATTACAGAACCTCACTCAAGACTCAAGCATTACTTAAAACTAGTTTAAAGGTTCTGTAATATGGGTCTTAGAATATGGAGGCTGTGACCACTCTGTAACTCCCTCAGTGATAATGATCAATAGTGATAAGAATGGCCAATTTTTTTACGGTCGAATAAACTGAAATGGAATGAATGAAATTAAAAAATTACTGAGACGATTCCTGCTGTTGCTGTTATTATCCAAAATATATTTTGGTTGCAAGGATATTTAAAACACTAACCATTTTTTTTCTGTTTTCAGCCAGGAGAAAAAGAATTACACTCTTGACCTACTAGAGAGCAGCGACAATGAGTCAATCCAAAGCATAGTTCTCCCTCAAAGACGGCTATTCACACAAAAAGAGAACCAACCTGAAAAGAAGTATGGCAACCTAATAGACAACAGAGAATCATTGGCTAAACTCCACAAGACCAACACCACAAACATTGATAAAACAGTAAATGTTCCAACAAGAGAACTCTTTCAAAACACAAAGAGGTCCAAACCAATATTTCCAGCTGCCCTACTGAACATATCCCCAAATAAAACAGCTGCTGATAAAACTAGGGAAAATGTACTTGCAGATCCTAAACCTCGAGTTAGGAATATCTTCGGTAATCAGCCAGCAAACAAAAGAAAGAATATGTTTGCTGATTTCATTGCATCTGAAAGTGAGGATGAAATACCTGAAATTCAACCAAAAGTGTTTTGTTTTCAAAAGAAACTTGAACAGAGACGAATTAGTTCGGTATCTAAAGGCAGGGATGCATCCCCAGCATCAAGTATTACTACTGACATAGAAATGGACTTTAGGATGCTCCTACCATCCTCGACGATGGTTGAGAATCAACTGGAAGATAATATGTTGGCAGACAATACACCTATAAAAAGAGCTAGACTTAGTAAACTATCTGAAGCTAAGGAATCTGAAGCAGGAACTTTACAAATAAATACAATTTCTGATAAAACAAAGCAATCCAATAAATCTGTTGCTTCTAAGGATAAGTCTAAAGCTTCACCAGATATCAAAGACAAATCATTAAACAGTTCAAGGACTACTAGAAGTATGTTGAAGAATGCCTCAAAACGTGACGAAAACGTTAATACTTCTGTAAAACAGGATGCCAAAGGCAATAAGTCTCGAAGCAAAATTTCTTCTAAAGGTAATGAGTTAGATGTAAGTAAATCTAAGTCAGACACGGAAACACGTAACGCCTCACTAAATAAATCTTTGAAACAAAACAAGACAAGGAATAGCCCAAAAACAATAGAAAACGAAATAGAATCTGAAGAAATCGTCGTAAATGCTATAAACAGCGTAACACGGGTCATTAACAAATCCACAAACAAAAGTCTTCCTAATACTACTGCTACAAATAAAATTGTAAATGAAAAAGAACGTACAGTTACTCTCAAAGTACATAATAAAGTAAACGAGACTGGTTCAAATGATGTCGAACAAAATGAAGATGATGAAAATAATTTTACATTAGAATATGAAAATGATGAAGTTTTAGAAGAAGCAGAAATCCACAACGACCTCAATGAAAACCAAAAAGATAATACAAAAAAACATAATTCCGCTGTTTTAGATAGCCAAGAAACTGAAAATAACAAATCATTTCAACAAAAACCAGCAAAAATAGTTGAAGAATCGGTAGAATCCCAAACTGAACAATATTCTGCGGTTGATAACGTTGACGGTAATCAAGAACAGGAAACAGATAATGTTCCAAATAAAGATGAAGAGATGATCAATGAAGAAATTGATGAAGACGCTAATAATAGCCGCGAAGATATGAGTGACAGAAAAGTAATCGAAGAGAACGAACAAGAAAATGAGGTTGAGGTAAACGTAAGTCAAGATAATGAAGAAAAAGCAAATGAAAGTGAAGAAAATGAAGACGAAGTAAATGTCAGTCAAGAAAAGGAAGAAGAAACGAATGAAAGTCAAGAAAAAGCATTGAATAAGAGCCAAAAAGTTGAAAATGAAGTAAGGGAAGGCGAAAACGAGGAAGAAGCGAAAGAAAGCGATGGAAATGAGGATGACGCTAACATAAGTGATGTAAATGAGGATGAAGCTAATGAAAGTCAAGAACTCGAGGCCGAAGTAAATGAGACTCAAGAAATCGAAGAGGAAGCAAATGAAAGTCAAGAAGTCGAGGCCGAAGTAAATGAGAGTCAAGAAATCGAAGAGGAAGCAATCGAAAATCAAGAAGTTGAGGAGGAAGTAAATGAAAGCCAAGAAGTTGAAAAAGGAACAAACGAAAGCCAAGAAGTCGAAGTAGAGGCAAATGAAAGCCAAGAAGACGAAAAAGAAGCTAATGAAAGCCAAGAAACAGAAGAGGAAGCTAATGAAAGCCAAGAAGCAGAAGAGGAAGCTAATGAAAGCCAAGAAGAACAAGAGGAAGCTAATGAAAGCCAAGAAGCACAAGAGGAAGCTAATGAAAGCCAAGAATTTGTAGATGCTCATGCTTCCGACGAGGAGAGCGACGACGGAATGGATGAAAATGAGAAAGAAACGGCCAATGAGAGTCAATTCAATGAAGCTTCCGCAAACGAAAGCCAAGAAGTTGAAAATGACGAAGAGGAAAGTCATGAAGTAGCAAGTGACGAAGTTGAAGATGGCCAACAAATGGACGATAGTGACGAGGCTGACAATGCAATCGCCAGTGATCCAGATATTTCTGATGACAACCAAACTGACGAAATGGAAGTCGATGGTGACGAAGAACAAGAATCGGATAATGAAAGTGAACAAAACGAACATAACGAAATAGAACCAAGTGAAGAAATTGAAGAATCGCCAAACGTAACACACGACACTACAGGCAGACATAGAAAAAAGCACTTAAACAAATCCCTAGAAGTGATCCTACACGATAGTAATAATATCAATCAAATGGACTCTTTCACAGCCAGAGGACGCAATACCAGTGTCAGAAAAACTAAAAGCATGATAAAAAATCTGGTTAATAAACCAAGTTTAGCCCCAGCCAGAGATAGTATAGGCTTTTCTGACGGAACTAGGAACTCAAGCGCAGAAGGGTCCGGCTGGGACTCACATAGAACAACCCGCAAAACGCTACGACAAACTTTCGGCAAAGACTTTACTCCAAGAAAGTCCTTACGAGCCTTAGTTATGGAGAAATCTGCGAAAAGACAGACTGAATATATTGAAATGCATTCGGAAACTGTGAAGTTTCCTCTGGCAAATTCTACGGAGATGCCTGAGGATTCTAATCATGTTGAAGATATTGTGGAGTCGGATCATGAAGTGTCGAGGAGAACACGGCAGACGACGCTAGAAATGTATCTGCAGAAAATTAAAGAGCGGAATATTGAGGAGAATCTTAAAATGGTAAGCTCTGTTAAATAACAATAAATATGTTTGTATATCGTTGTAAATTTATCGCAGTAGGCTCGCCGCTAGTATCAAACGCGCCAACGACGCGTCGCGGCCGAACGCGAATGCGACTTGCGACTTAAACTTAACGAAATGTGGGGACTATATTCACTTTATTGCACACCTCATAAATCACACACCGCGACCAGTCACCACTATATCTCAGCCTTACCCTTCAGGGATTGTAAACATGATATTATATAACCATAAAATGGCTAAACATACGAAAAAAAAAAATCTTAGCAGATTCATTCAATAGTATTCTAATCATCGTAACGGGGGACTTCTTATATTAAAAAGTGTTCCTTACAACGACACAACGGTTTCCCGGCAGCAATGACAATTTTTTATTTATCTGTTTAGTCAGCAACCTTTTGCTTGTATATACGGATTAACTAATACAACTTGTTTTTTACTTTTGAGTTCGTTTTTTGGTGAGCTTGAGTTTTTTTGTTACCCTTAATTTTGTTCACTACTTATTTATAAACAAATATAATAAATTGTTGTAAATGTTCCAAAAATTGTATCGCCCTGTGTAAAGTTTCTTGTAACTCATATAGTGTATTCTATTCTTCAGTCAACATAAACATTTACAAATTCTATATTACAGGAAGCAGCAGTGAGAAATTCATTCAAAAACCCCGTTTCAAATTCACTGAGCCTTTTCAAAGTACCCAATAAGCCGGCTCCGCGCCGTTCCAAGCCAACACAAAGCAAACCTAAGAAAAAGTTGAAGTCTATAATTCCCTTCGACGAGTTGCCTGCAGAGGTGATTGAAGACATGAAGTATAAACCTCCGAAGAGGTTCCAACCGAGCAACGCGTCGTGGACCACTAAGAGACTGTATAAGTTCTTGGAAAATAAGTTGGAGGCCAAGTAAGTGAATACCAGAATATACATTTTGGGCTTTTCCTAGCAACAATTGCAGCTTCCACTAAAAATTCAAATCAATCATGCTCGACTGCTAGAGGACTCTACATAAATATACCTGTAGACATCTTGCTAATTAAATGCATGCAATGATATTATGTTATGTGAGTCATTTTGCGCAAGTGCGATTTAGTGATAGGCTACTATCACTAAATCCCGGCAACAGGGCAACCAAAGGAACATGGGTGGGTTTTAGTCAGTAAGAGTCAGTCTGACACGCCCTCCCACTCCGCCCAAAGCGGGAGAAGTTATTTGATAATTTCCAACTCAAAAAAAAAAGCCTATCACTAAATGGGTGATCAATTTGCCCAGCTTTTTCCCAATTTATTTTCTCATCTATCCATCTATCTATTATTATTTATTTTCAAATATTTACAGATATGACTACAAAGCGCGTGTTCGAGCAGAGAAGCTAGTAGAAACGATTTACTACTTCGTTAAAGACCTCCGTCGACACAACGTAGCGCCCACAGACGCCGTCGATGTTCTGAAGCATGAATTCGCCAGGCTAGAAATTGTGCGCACGCACTTTGAGTTCTACGAGTTCTTTAACGAGTTCATGCCCAGAGAAGTTCGTATTAAGGTGAGAGGGTGTTCATAAATTAAATGTTTATTTCTGTTAGTCTACTAACAGAAATAAACATTTAATTTATGGTAAAAATATTTACCAAAAATTTACTAGTGATCTATCACTAGTAAATTTTTGGTAAATATTTTAAAACAAGATGGCGCCGGCATTTCCTAGCTGACTGATCCCTGAGAAGAAATGTCAAAACAAACTCAGAGGTCACTGAGGTCTGTTTTAAAGTCCAAAAATTTGTATAATAGAAACTTCTTGATATGATTGAGTCAATACAATAGGGAATTATATTGTGAGGATAGACGATTTCCTCTTGCATGCTGATACAGATTTTGCATTTCACAAACGCTAAAAAGTTGTAGGCTAACGACTGGTGCCAGAAGGGTCTGCACATCTGAAGGAGATAGAGATAATATATTATATTTGTGTCTTGTTTACTATTACTACTGGATCTAATAAGTGTGTCCTTGTGTCATTATTATTATATTAAAAAATGTCTTCGACGTTCCTCGGGACCCCAGGGTACCTACGAGGGCCCGAAGCCAACTCGTAGAGGCCCCTTAGACAATTTTAAATGGAATGAGGCACCAACTGACGATGATTATGATAATATATTATTTACGGATAAAATGGCAGGGGGTGACTTTCACACTCAATAATGGGCCACCAAAAATTGTCGCTAGCACATTGTGACGTAGGCGACAAGGGGCAACATATCCTGAAGTGCTTGAGGAGTGGAGAGGTATTCCACGGCTATCAGAACAATCCCAGAGCCCAGAAGATGGTTAAGATCCCTACCAGCACATCTTACTGGAATACTTCCTTCCATCGAGCACGTTTGCTCTTGCGAATCTCCACTCAAGCCTGCCAATAAAGGCAAGAATGTGGTGGGAGCTCTGTTCCTCGTCTGCGATCACTCCAGCCGGTCAATAAAGGCAAGCCAGAGATAGGGTCCGTGGGGTCGCTACTGCCTAACAACTCGCCACATGCTGCCCTGCGGGTTTTTGTATCTCTCTTGGTCTGGCTCCTCATCCTAGATCTGTTCCGGCAAAGTAAACTACCGGCACAGATCTTGAGTTCGGAGCGCACAAGCCCCACCACGACGTCAACGTAGAGATACGGCGGTGGGGTTATTATTATTATTCAGTGACTTGTCTATTGCTTGTACTGTATCTACGAAATTTTTATATTTTGTTGCAGGTCATTCCCGATATCGTAAACAAAATAGCTCTTCCCCGGCACGGAGTGTTCTCTGATATCCAAAGATGAAATACAGTAAATGGATAACAGTATTTTGTTGTAAGATAGGTAATAAGTTTTGTTTATTAGAGGGATGCGCTAAGGTAGCCCGCGAAATTCATTCATTATCAAATATTTATTTATAGAATTATAAAAATCATCAATACAACTCTGTAAGGTCATGTAAACCTATTGAATTCATGAAATCATGACATTGGAGGATTATTCTAACTTAAAGAGTTGTATTGCTGATTCTAATGATTATAACTATGTACAGCCATGTTTGTTACGGTCCCGAATCATATTTGAATCAACATACAACTTGACACTGACCTGCAAATCGCTGCAAAAAAACTTAAGAAAATTTGAATTTTGTGGGCTACCCTGACGCTTTCGCCTTAAAGAGCGTGCATTCTGAAAGTGGGCAACCCTTTTTACAGTTACAACATCAAATTCATTCTTATAATTCGCTGTCCCCGACGAATAAAATGGTAATGTGCTATTATGATAGTTTTAACTTTATTGCATAATCAATATCTAGAGGTCCGATTACACTCTGTCAATTTTTTTTTTAATTAATTTCCTACGGTTATTCCAGAAGTTACGAGATTTTAAGGTGTATTGTAATGAATGTAAAAAATCACTTTTCTATATTCACAAAACTGTTTTTTTTATTTTTTCTGTAAAATGTAGTTTTTACGATTACGATTTTATTCGCCGGGGACAGCGAAGTGTAATTAATTATATTATTAATCCTCCCACAAGATGGACCGATGACGTTGTGAAGGCCGCAGGAATCCGTTGGATGCGGGAAGCACAGAACCGGTCGAAGTGGCGGTGCTTGGGGGAGGCCTGTGTCCAGCAGTGGACGTTTTTCGGCTGAAATGATGATGATGATTAATATTTTAAGTCACTAGTTAGCAATATTAAAGTATTTATGACGTTGCCAACTTTTAGAGTGCACACTATTAATTTTGAATTGATATTATTAAATACTACATGTTTGAATATAAGACTTTTATTTTCTTTCTATCTTCATCCGAATCAGATTGATACAGGCAGACTAGCATCCCTTACCGTGTTCAATTCGACTAAATAAAAAAGAGTGGAAAACAATCATTCTCAATTTTAAAATTGTTCGAATTTACGTTACGTTCACTCCGCGCGTTCGTGCTACAGAAGGGATATAGCTCTATACCGTAATATTGTTATTTGAAAGCGGTTCATAAATGTGTTAGTGTGACTGACATTGGTGCCGATTCCCTTGTTCACAAACTAAACTAAATTTAAGTTCAGTGCATCTTTTTATTTCATTAAGAAAAGGACAGAAGATAAATTTTAGTTTAGTCCTGTCAAATTAATCAGCGCTTGACGTAAATTGACGTAATTTTAGTTGGCAAGTTTTTAATCACGTCTGAACTTGTATGGAGTAGTGACAGGCGCTGATTAATTTGACAGGACTAAACTAAAATTTAGCTTCTGTCCTTTTCTTAATGAAATAGAAAGAAAAAGATGCACTGAACATAAATTTACTTTAGTTTGTGGACAAGGGAATCGGCACCATTGGCATGACCACCATCAGGGATTTTAATTTTGATAACGTAAAAAAATTGTCGCTAATTAGTCGAAATTTTTCGTAAACTTTTTGATCTAGCTCAATACTCAATTCTTTATTGCATTCCTTATGTAGCTCTTGGACTATACTTAAAAATGTAACTATTTATGTATTCTAAACTAAGACCAGACTAAATCTGTGACTTGGCGAAGAATTGCGACTAATTAGCGACAAAATTTGGAAGAAAACAGATCTTCGCTAGGTGCCCTAGCTTTTGAGATTCAATTTGGTCAAGCTGGGGAGATGCTCCCCAGATCGGCCACCTATAAACTACCTATGAACCAGTGACCGACAAATTCTGATTTATTTGGCGACAAATTTAGACAAATTTTTGGTGTTATTAAAATTAAAATCCCTGATGGTGGCCATGCCAGTATCAGTCACGCAATGTTTTATTAAGGATATAACTATGGTAAGCGCACGATCTATATTCCATTTGTAATAAGATTAGACATTTAAACAAACCTTTTTTACAGTCCGTTCAACCGATTTTGACTTCTATTCCGTAGGCATAAGGATGGCATTAAAAGCAAAAAAGTGGTTATAATACCAACTGTTTATTGCAGCTGTCATTTATATGTATTTGTCATGCCACCAATGCAATAGAAGTCAAAATCGGTTAAACGGACTGTAAAAAAGGTTTATTAAAATGTCTAATCTTATTTCAAACGGAGTATAGTAATATAGCTATTAGGGCACAGGGTTAGAACTGTGACCAACTACGCTACGTCGAAATTGGTCGCAGTAACAAAATTAGAGCACTCCGACAGTTATGAACCAACGCCGAGTTATGGTAAAAAAGAAAAAACGAAAACTCCGGAATCTAGGACTTGTTTATTTTGAAAATATTAGGATACAAATGTAAACCTATGTTACAAATTACAATACAATGGAGCACCATACACATAAAATTATATTGCAATAATATAGGTACCTACACACGGCTACACATCAAGTTATACATTTCCAGTTTATGCTGCTGTATAGGATTTCCGTACAATGCGAGGTCAGCTTATACTGGAAATGTATATAGCTTGATGTGTAGCCGTTTGTACATACAGAGAACATGTTTCAACGTAATACAAAAAATACACATCTCACTTACATGACTTACGACTATTATGTATAGAAGGAGAAAGGCGAAGCTTTAGTCTTGGTTAATCTCCTAATTGGGGCACATTGACTCTAACATTCCTTATAAATACATAGGTAAGTATACTATAATATTGCAAGGCTGGATAATAATTTAAAAAAAAAATGAGCGAGCCTTACAGTAGTCTCATATGATGTGTAACATCTGACATCTCACCTTGGTAAAAAGCAACATTAAAGGGGCGGGGCCTCGTCAAGGTCGTTTCTGACGGCCAACTCTAGCACAGCGCGTGCTCATTGGTCAAATCAAACAGCGCGCGCTTGCGGCTTCTTGTGACACACTACCGTCCCTTTTCACGGAATCACTCCCACAGATTAGATTTTTTAGATTTAGATTTTAAGCAGAGGAAAGATGGTACACATCAAAAACAAATGTAAATGAGTATATTAGTAAGTATGGGTTATGTATACAGGGTATACAGGATCAAAACAGTTCACACGTGAATAAAATAATGTTGGGATTATACAGGTGGTGCCCGGTAAAGAATGGATCACCTTGAAACAGCATATAATAGACCTTATAGCAGTACAAAAAAAAATTACATTCTTCTTTGTTGTTGTAATATTGTACATTGACTATGCCGACAGAGAGGCAGTAAATAATGTGACTAGATATTGCACAGTATTAAAAAAAATCGTATCTTAGGTACTATTGGGATATTTTTTTTAAGTGAAAACTTCTTTAGGCGCTTTGGGCATTTTTTAAATGGGACTAAACCATTGATTTCGCGACACCATGACGACACCTCATTTTTGTAAACGCGATTGTGCTCTTTATTTATATTACGTTACGGATCAAAGTTCTATGCAAGTATTTTTACTTTAAAGGTTTCGGAAGTATTATTTTTTGTAACCGCAATTGTGCTCTTTATTTAGATAAGGTTACGGACCAATGTATACAAGTATATTTTCTTCCACCAAGGCGATCTTGTTCAAGTTTTCATTTCTGTCGGCACTCCCGGAGTGCCACCACTTTATTTTTAGAACGGCCATAAGGTCTATTATATGCTATTTCAACGTTATCTATTCTTTACCGGACAACCTGTATAACTGTGGAAGTAAAGTTATTTTTAGTAATGGAAGTTTACGTGAAAACTAGGTTTAATAAAGCTTAGGTAGTAATGACAAAACATAACATTTATGCATCAACTTCCCTAATGGAAACTTTATCTTCGTCACTGTTAGGTAGGTAAGCAGCACGCGAGCATGACTACCGTAGAAACCGGTTTTGTCGACGGAAGAATAGACAAAATGACAGAATCACAATCTGTCATTTTGTCTATTCTTCCGTAGACTAAACCCGTTTCTATCATGCCACACGTGCAGTAGTCAAATAACAGTACATTGTGTGATACTAATACTTTTAACATCTGCTAAATTATCTGTACAATAAAAGTGATATTGTTCGTGTCTAAAAATAAGCATCTGTACATTTGGATAGTATTGTGATTTTACGAAGCATTTTTGTGAAAAGTAATAAGGCGCTTACAGACGAGCCCCACTATGTGTAAAAGCAAGCGTCATCGTTGACTGATCACAGTTTATCAAAATACTGGTCGTCTGTAAGCGCCTTAAATTCTACATTATTTCGCTTAACACGAAAAGAGTATTGCAAATTGTGACAAAATGTGTAAACACCTAAGAAAAGGAACATTTGCAACTATAAATACTAAATTCAATATTAAAAATGCAGTGTTTAAAGTACATTAAGTAGTGAGCATCTATTTGTGACAGAATAACTTTGTGATCAAGATTATTTTTTTAGATAAAACTGTTTGGCACTACTCCGACAATTTGTACCAAAAGGATTCCAAAATACATAATTTCATTTCTTTACAGTCAAATAATTAAAATTACATCATTGTTTTATTCACTACCACGACTCTTCTCACAAAACGTATAACATTTTCTAAGTACAGCTAAAAAGCTTTAATAAAAATGCAGTCAAAGGTATAATTAAAGCACTCAAATTAAATTGAAGCCTACATTAAACACTAGTGCGTAAAAAAGAAGCACATCAAAATAATTACTTATTATTTCACTTTGGCCAAAATGTTGGCGACTCCGATTTTTATGTTGCCAATTAAAATAATACGCTTTAAAAATACAAATGCAGAAATAGTCTTTCATCAAATAATAGTAATGCCTAAAATATAATTTTTCATAAATAAATGGCAGTCTAATGACTCGTAATAAGTCTAATAAATGAACTTAGAAACTAAGCTAGAAAATTACTAACGCAGTTCATAATAAGCTCTTTAAAAATTAATAACTTAACTACATAAATTCAAATTATTGCTTCATATTCAAACAAACGATCAATAAAGCGATAATAATAACAATATTTCCAAATAAATCAGTTTTCACTGAATCTTATAAAATAGCGAACCTACATCATTTCTTACAAAAAAAGTTTCTTTTCGTCATTAAAATACTTGAACCAATGAAATTCTTCGATCTTTATCTCGCATTTTTGGGCCAAGAAAGTTATCATTATAAAAGCGATAGATATAATTTTAGTGCCATTGAGGCCTCGTTCGTTTTTACATCGAAATTCTCTGAATATTAATAATTATTATCCTTATTTTAACAAGAAGGAAAATGCATTCCTAATTTTATTGAAAAGGCAACAACTATTTAATTTTGACAACAAAAAATGTTTGTATTTTTATTTGGAAGTCGACTACTTTATTTTTTATAATTTCATGAGTCGGCACTATACGTGCTAAATCTATAAATTATTTTTTATAAAAAAATCTAAATCTATAAAATTCATCCGATCAAAAATTTTGAAAACTCGAACTCGACTAAAAATTCTTTCTCATCTCAGTCTAAATTGCTTCCAAACCTACTGTTTAGTGTTGCCATTATAAAGACCTTTTGAATCCGAAGTTAGAAAATGGACTATTTCAAATGACTAATATATTATTCTTTTTAATTGATTTTAAATGGTATTGAAAATGTTAAAAATTATTTTGAATTCGAATCGAAATAAATATTAATGGAATCTATCATTAGTCTATTGAATGCTATGTTAGAGTTGACTATTCTTTTAAAACATTATATAATTTTCCACTCAGACTATTTATACGGCCCAAAGACAATACACTAGACTTTTATGCAAGGTCCCAGACAAATGCAAAAACCACAAATTAAAGTGAGATCGCACACAAAGTTTGCGTACATGAAACTTTAGCAAGTTGAATAGTTAGAATAAAACCCTGACCGAATCGGAACATGACTATATTGGTATATTTAAGTCTTGTTTCGGCGCGCGATAATGTGACAGGGAAGTTTTTAGCCCAACTGGCCTCAACAGAAGTCTACATTGACGACTTGTCAGAGCAAGTTCTGTTCTTCAAAGTATTCCAATATTTTTTTTAATGCATATAAGACTTTATTCTATATCCGGGACCGCTCTTACGCATTGTTTTAATCGATTAAACATCATAAAGTGCGTATTGCATCAGTCCTCGTTAATATTAAGTTAATAACACTCTCACATTTAACTCGCATTTTATAGCTAGTATACACTTAATATTAGAATTATCGTATGGTGCACACAAGAGAGGGTAGATTGGTATCCTTGTCTTTATTCAAATATAGTACGAAGTTCCACAAATCTCGCACTTGCTTCTAATACGCTATGTAAATTGAGTCTGGCCACGCTAAGTCTGCATAAGTAAAAAAACGGTGGAATTTGAAAATCTATAGACACCATCCTGTCCTACGATAAAAGAATTTGATACTTTGTCTTTTTGTTTTTGATAGGTTATTTTGTTTAAATTCTGATTTATTCCTGGCAAAGAATAGTCACTTCAGCACGATGCAGTATAGCATTGATACTGTTTTGTCATCGTATGGAGGTAGAGCACAGGTACGACATAGTCTATTACACATAATCTATTAGGCAAAATATCAAAATCATTAGATCAACTAACAACCCCGAAACTGACATAACTGAATGATGTAAAAGTATACCATATTTAAAACCATTTATTCCATTGCAGACTTAGCGTGGCCAGACTATTATCTTGATGCGATCATTCAACTGTGCTATTCTGAAAGATTAATATTTTTACGACTCTTGACATTTCTCGGGACCCTGCCCTGCGGTCCCGGACCTTTGAAAACGAGGGGCCGAAGCCAACTCGCAGAGGCCCGTTAGACATTTTTAATTAAATAAGGCACCAAGATTAATATAATTATTATGGTAACTTTTTGAGAACTGTTAGAAAACAAGATTAGTAAACTAACGGAGAAGATTTGAAATATATTTTTGTGCAATTATCTTTGATTTGGTAAGGAATATCTCAAGAGTATCAACCAATTTACCCAAACGTGTCACATTCCACATATACATACACAAAAGTTTTACCATCAACTTTTAATACCATCTCATGTTTACACTTTGTAAAATGCCGAAATACTGCTAATTTGCAGTATTCAATTGAGATTATATGGAATGGTACTAAAAGTTACAGGTAATTACATTTTACATGTTACTTAGAAGAAATATCTGTAAACCTGATTGTCCATAGCTTCGCATATTATTTGATAATGGTGTCTTAGCTTTAGAGCTTAAAGCTGTGCGTTCTGAAAGTTGGCAACACCGCAAATAGCTGTCAAATACTTACCTGTTTTGATTAATTGGTCAATATTACTTTATGGCGAAATATGGGTGCCAAACCCTTCGGGGAAAGCAGGTGATGTTGTGTTACCTTTATTACAAAAAATTTAAAAATAACAAAAAAATATATTATTATTAGCCAATGGAAATATGAAAAAATGCTAAAATATTGATTATAGTTTCCGTATCTTTATAAATCATAGCCTATGTTACTCAGTGATAATACAGCATTCTACCGGTGAAATAATTTTTCAAACCGGTCCAGTAGTTTTTGAGTTTATTCATTACAAACATAAAAAAATCTAATCTTTTCTCTTTATAGTATTTGTTTAGATGAAATGCAATAATTAATACATATTTAGTTTCCGATGTAAATTAAATCTTTTGATCTTTTTAGATCTAAAACTGTCACAACGCCAAATTCAGTGTTATTATTAAAATTCATAATTAATACTTAAGCGCACTATGGAGCGATATTCCATATTTCCTTACAATAATATTAACAAAATAATAAAAACAGGTAAATATTTGACAGCTATTTGCGATGTTGCCAACTTTCAGAATGCACGCTCTTAAAACATTCATAAAGAATAGAATATTGTATTGAGCCTTGTGATAGAATTAATACAATACTCGATTCTTAAATATTTTACGCTGCAGTTAAATCTGGCTCATATATATGTATTTATATAATCCAGATTTCACTGAAGCCTAAGATAATATTTTACGCACATGACACCATCATTCCTTCCCATCACAACTCTACAGATAACCCCGCCAAGTAACACAAACCTCCCGCTAGCGCCCTAGCGCGGCTGGCACGGCAGCAACTCCACATAGTTGGCGGGGAACAGTCCGAACACGCCGTGCGGCCCGAGCCCCTGCCACCAGCCCGCGTCGATCTGTTCTATGTGCGTGATAATGTCGCCCGGGTCGAAAGTGATCTCGGATTCATCGGCTGAAAGAGATTGAATTAATATTTCAATTACTTTATAAGGATTTTATGAGTCAGGTAAATGGTGTTTTTATCAGGTATGGCTGCAGACTGATATAAAAAAACGGATTAAGATCATCATGCATCTATTCTGTTGTCTATATTTTTGGTAATGATTGATACGCTGGGAAAGAGTCGTTCTTCAAAATCGGGAATCAATGTGAAATATTAGAACAATACATAAGAAAAACAAAATAGACAATATATTAGTGAAAGATATAAAATGTGTATTGTAATATGATGACTTCATCTCGAACGCATTCCATTTAGTAAGCACAATAATGTACAGTATTTATATTTTCTTAATGTCCCTCGGCAAACTTCGTGTTTCGTCAGTTGTCGGATTTCTAACAGTTGCCCTTTGCACTTGGTGCAGACCGGACGCTCTCAATCAACTTGAAAGTATATAGTTTCTTTTTAAATAGTTTGCTTTATTTCAAGCTTTTTAGTTTTAACTTGATGTAATTTATTTAAAAAATGGGAGGAAAGCTGCTAAAGTCGCAGGCACGACAGATGGGAAAATAGTTTTACAGCTCTAAATAATTCACACGGAAATCAAAACAACAATAAAGTACTTAGTTCTGAATTCAAGATTTATCGTGTATAATAAATACACGATAAATCTAATAATTGATGGACATGGAAATTAGCATTCGTTTGTATTCGGAAATGCGATGATTCCCGTGGCGCATTAAGAAAATAGAAACACTGTATAGTCGATGTTTACGTCAATATTGACATAATTTATTCAGTCAGAGTATGTATGGTATTATGAAATTGCTATAACATAAACAATATAAACTCACCGGCTTGGTAGTCATATAGTGCTCGCGCGGTGAGACCCGGATCATCGTCTAGATCTTCGTATATCGCGCCTTCGTCTTCCAAACCTTCGGGCGATACATCTGAAATGTAGGAAAGATAGACTTTCTATCAGCCGATAGTTTGGTCGGTTTAAGCTACTAGCCCAACTAAACAGTCGGGTTGGTGGTGAGTGCGTATACCAAACAACGGTAGGCTGACTACTCTCGACTATTTTACGTTTACTTTTTCAATTTCTATCAAATTTGATCGACGTATCCACAAACAGCGATGGAGTAGAAATGGATAGCGCCATCATGAAAAATATGCATGACCATCTGGCGCTAAAGCTCGGTATAAACTGTACTATCAGCCGGGTCGGTCGACTAAATAAACAAGTGCTTACAAACTATTATAAACTAGCTGGTCGTGCACGGCGTCGCCCGGGTGTATTTCCGACTATTCCGGTGGGTTATCCAAAATTTTCTTTCATACCATGTCTAGACAATTACGAATACAACAAAAATAAATCTGCCAAATCGGTCGAGCCATTCTCTAGTGATGATCTTTCATACACGCGGCAATAGATTTTTATTTAAGTACTCAAAATAAACTAAACTTGAATTCATACAAGCCCTAGTACTTTTTGTTAGTTATAAACTATTTGTGTGCCTCATCTCATCCAAATCCTATTAGTGGAATATACTATCTTGAATTCATGCAAACCTAGTCCTTTTTTGTAGGTTACTCTCAGAAATTGTGGACAACGTGTCGTGAACAGTCTTTTATGACGATAACTTTTTTTTAACATCCGATTTTAATGAAATACGGCCTATATTCTGCTCCAAATTAATCTGTCTATCTGTGAAAACAACATGAAAATCCGTTCAGTAGTTCCGGAGATGTGCGCGAGCAAACAGACAGACACCGGATTCTACTGTTTTATTATTATGTAGACACTGGACAGATTATGGATATGGAGGACCTGAAGATAGACGATACCGGAAGTTCAACCTATGAGTTTGCTGATCAAACAGAAAAATCTAAGAAAAACTCACCGTCCAGCGTAGTGCCATTAGTCTCCTTCTTAAAATTAACATTCTCTATGACCGTATTCTGTCGCGTCAACTCACTCGTCCGGTCGTTCTCATCGGCGATATTATTCTTACTGTACGGTGACCTTTTAATAGTACTGAATTTATTATCACTATCATCATCATCATTCTCGTTCGAGCTGGAGTATGAAGCGTCAAACATGTCATTTTCTAGAATATTCTGTTTTATCATTGGCTCACTTTGCTTCAAAGGCTCGATATCTCTGTACGAATTTTCTTGCTTCGTCTCAGCGTAGTTAATGGCACTAAATGAGCTTGCTTCGTTCTCCGTTGAAGGACTCAAATCTGCAGGATCTATGATTGGATCGTATTGTATCTGTGATGGGCTCTCTAAGCTCATTTTTATTTTATCTATGTTCTTTAGAGGGCTGGTCTTGGGTTCTTCGGTTTCTGGTATCGGTATCGGTTTCGGTTCTATTTTGGTTGGTGATTTGATTGGTGACGCTTGTGGAGACTGCGCTTGAGTGAATGTGTTTATACGTTGCGCTATTACTGAACTGCGAATCGGCTTTTCTGGTGTGTTTGAGTTTGATCTGGGGAGAGAAGAATTTTATATGAATATGGGAATATATTATCTTGTAATAAAATCGCGACGATTTTATTTCGTGCACTGGATTTTCAACGCTCTGCTTAGCGCCGAGAGTTGAAAATCCGACAGTGAGTTTTTTTAACGCGCTGGGACAAGAGTGCGTCCCAGCGTGTTGGATTCTCAACGCTCGGCTTAACACTGAGAGTTGAAAATCCAGTGCGCAATAAAATCACGCCGCGATTTTATTCCGTCCGTGCGAACGTCGGCTTAGAGTTTACCGCGCGAACGACATATATATGACTATCCGACGTCAATAGTTGGGCAGTTGCCCGCCAGACAAAACACCCGTCTGGTCGGAGGATTCTCCCTTTTCCATGGTGGATGAGTGAACTTTACACCCTGTTCCTAATGCCCGTAAAAAAACATAATTACGTGCAAAAACTAATGCATTTTTGAGTTTCATTTTTCGTGTTATAAATTTGACAACTGAATTTAAAATTAATTTCTCGACCATTCTCGCAATGAATTTCCATCTTTTGAGACCTTAAAATAGTAGGTATTAAAATCGGCGAGCACAAAATCGTCCCACATCTTATTACGATTTCTATTACCAACATTATGTTTTAACATGCTACTTCTTGAAAACATGACGGTTATTTAATAACCAGTTCTGACCTGGTGACGCCCAGCTGTCCTTGCGCCAAGTTCTGCTGGAACAGTGCCCTGGCTGCAGCTGTGGAGGCTCCTATGAGTTGCCTCGCCTCGGCTGAACGTTGTCGTCGCAGCGCCTCGCTTGCACTCACACCTGTTCCCGAGATAGGCGCCTCTGGGCTAAGTGGCCTAGGGGATAAAGGAGATAATATAATACTGAGGCAATTTTGCGAAAAAATAAGACACCTATATCGTAGACGGGGTAGACCCAACAAGAGATGGAGTGACGACATACAAAGCTTAATAGGAAAAACATGGAGCAGATTAGCTAGAGATAGAATAAGATGGAGACAGATGAAGGAGGCTTTTACCTCAATAGGCGGTCCTTATAATGAAATACCAAAGTAAATAAATAAAAAATTAAAAATATATATATATTTAGGGGCCGTTCAAGTATTACGTAAGCAGATTTATTACAATTATTTACCCCCCCCCCCCCCTTCCCCTTTTTTTTTTTTTTTTTTGGGGTGGGAATTTATCAAATAACTTCTCCCGCTCTGGGTGGAGCGGGAGGGCGTGTCAGACTCTTACTGACTAAAACCCACCCGTGTTCCTTCGGTTGCCCTGTTGCCGGGGGCCACGATTTCCCTATCGGTTTTCTTCGAACCCCCGGCGGGCCCCCCTTCCCCCTTGTCAGCAAAAGTAAGCAAAGCTCTTACCTCCCCTCCCGTGCTTACGTAAACATTGATATATGCATTAAATTCCTTTGCTTACAACACGTCAATGTCGATCGTACCGAAACGAAACAATGACGGAAGAAATTTAGACAAGTGAATAGCACGCGGTAATTCCCCTACTAGGTTCTAAGCGAGTACCTAAACGTATTCATTATTTGTGGGAATCCCCGAATATGCGTTTCGTTTTCAAGCACAGAAGTGTGTGGGTTGCTATGTGTAAAAAAGTAAATAGTTACTGCTGACGTAATCACCATCTAGACCCCCCTCCCCATCCCCGATGTCATCAAAAATAAGCAAAACATATACCCCCCCGCCCCCCTATAGTGCTTACGTAATACTTGAACGGTCCCTTACTATTTAATTATAAATTTATGTACTCACAATAATAATTGCTAATCATCATCATCTAATCATTTCAATGTATAATTTATTCAATTATTTATTTTTGTCATTCTTCTTCACATAACTAATATTATTCAAATTTTGATTTAATTACTTTTCTACTGTACTAACTGTGGTATTATATTAGTATTAAGTAAACAATAATTTATGTTTTATTATAATCGAATTGAGATGTATTTTTTATTATTATTAATGTATTTTGTAATTGTAAGGAATCAATAAAAGCTTTTATTATTATATTATATGTTTTGTAGGTATCAATGCTAAATAATTAATCTCGTTGCCAAACTGACATATTTCAAGCTAAATTTTACTCGAATCTAGTTAGCAATAGTGGTTCATGCTTGAACTATATAATTATCCTGGGATACGGGCATTAGCATATAATATTACATATTAAAAAGATTGCATGTAGCGGAGATGAGAATGTTGAGATGGATGTGTGGAGTGACGAAAATGGATAAAGTAAGAAATGAGTATATAAGGGGAAGTTTAAAAGTGGCGCCAGTGACAGAAAAGTTGAAAGGAAATCGTTTGGCCTGGTATATGTGATGAGGAGAGAAGAAACGCATGTGACTAAAAGAGTGATGAATATAAATGTTGATGGATGGAGCGGGAGAGGAAGGCCAGAGAAAAGATGGAAGGATTGTGTGAGGAATGATATGAAAGAGAAGGGAGTGAATGATAGCGTGACGGTTGACAGGGGAGAGTGGAAAAAGAAAACGTGTTGCGCCGGCCCCAAGTAACATGGGACAAGTGCAGGAAGATGATGATGATTTTATAATCTAATCTTATTGGGTAATTTTACTATATATCCGTGGCTGGCGAGAATATGTTGACATGTCTAAAATGGCAATTTATCAAGACTGCCATTTTAAAGGTTTGACCTCTTCTGGTAAATCGGTAAATTAGTTTACAGTATGTGTTTTAGGGGTTAAGTTGATTTAACGAAATATCAATGTTCGTTCACAAAACCATGTGAATCGTTAATTTGACATGTTGTTATCAAGTAAAACACGTAAAAATGCGAGATGTCAACATAATACCATAGTCGATTGCTCCAAAAGTTAAGTTGTAAAGAACGTATTAAGCCAATAAAAAAAAAACATACAAGTCGAGATGTCAATATATTCACGCCAGCCACGGATATAAAAATTTTATCTTTTAATAAGAATGTTGTGAATGCATAAGTGATGTATTAACACAGTATTGAAGACTCGTGATTACCTATTGTTGTATTGTTGTACCTTTTCGTTGGTATGCCTTGCTCAATATATAAATAAGCATACATATCATAACACCTGTAATCCCCGAACGGTTAGGCAGAGGTGTATCTATAGTACACCCACATTTCGCCAGTTATGTTTAAGTCCCATGTAATAGGGGGCGAGCCTATTGCCATCAACCGGGCACAAATCCAGACTCCGGGCGGTTACTTAGAAATTCCTAATGGAAAATCTGAATAACACTGCGCGACCTGCGAATCGAACCCAGGACCTCATGCTCAGCAGTAGCTCTTGCGACCACTAGACCAACAAGTCAGGTTAGAAGAGATTGAGAATATAATCAGTTTACTCACTTCTCTTTTTCAGCTTTAGTTCTCCTTTCCGCTTCAAGTTCATCTCTTCTCCTGGCGAGTTCCTCTGCTTTTCTCTTCTCCTGAAATTACACAGTAAATTAATACTTTATATTGATTTCAAAATTATTTACGGACCGTTATTGGTTAATATTAAGACTTTTATCTTTTCCAATAATGAAGCAAATACCACATAGCTTTGCACAGTAGACCCTCTCATATGGAAGTAGCTATCACAGGTAAAATTAGCTTACAAATATATTTATAAGCGGTTTGGCAATAAAACATGTTACCATTTGTAAGTAGAACGATTCGTTATTGTTTATAGGAACCGAGCATAAATTAACATATAAAGACAGGGTCAGATCAATGACAGTAAAACCAAGATCTGCTTACGTGTTCTCTACTACCGCGCATTATTTGAATCTATTCATCTATCTAAGTAGATAGATTCAAAAAAAGATCTAAGTAGGTAGAAAAATTAAAAATAAGTCACTAAGTAGCGACTTATTTTTATTTTTTTTACCACATCTTCTTTAAACAATTTCACTGAAGCTTTTGGGGAAGATGGCCATTTCCTCAACTTCTAAAACAAAATGAATCTTCTAATGCAAAACAGAGATAGATAAAATTCAAAAGTCATTTATTCAAACTAGGCTGAGAATCAGCACTTTTCGAAAGTCAAAATTACATAAGACAGCACAGCATAGCACAGCTGTCTGTTCAAGTTAGAAAAAAAATATTATGCAACACAAAACATTATTTTAATTATAAATTACTGGCTATATGTCAGCTAGCACACGCCAATATACCAACCAAAAACATCGAGAACAGACTCAAGCAGAATTAAAAAAATAAAAACTAAACGTAAACAGAACTTAATATCAAATTTTTTATTTAGATATTAAGTTCTGTTTACGTTTAGTTTTTATTTTTTTGCCTCCAGGCATAAAGGGCGTGCCCGCTTACATAAAGCTGTAATTGGAAGTTATAAATGATAAACTAGGACCATCGAAGTAAAATAAATGAACAGTTAATTACCTCATCTCTACGTTTCCTCTCGGCTTCCACTCGCTTCTTCTCTTCTTGTTCCTCTTTCAACCAAAACTGGTCCCTTTCTTTAGAATTTATTTCTTGCACTGAAACAACGGATTGTCAATAATATTATAATTCTAAAAAAACAACCGACTTCCAAAAAACACTACAAAGTGAAAAATAACTTTAATTTCGGAAGTCGGTGTCTTTGGTTTTGAAATTTCGTTTTTTGTCACCGACTTCCGAAATTAAAGTTATTTTTCACTTTGTAGTGTTTTTTGGAAGCCGGTTGTTTTTTTTTTGGAAAAAGTTTTTATTTTTCACTTTTTAGTTGTGGTACCTATCCCACACAAATTCGAATACCACTACCTGCTATGTAAATAACAGTGACAGGAACTTATCATATCATCCACATACTAATGGGAAAAAGTACGTATTATTGAAGCTAACTCAAAAACTATCAAAGCAAAGATAATAAAATTTATATGCCCGGTCTCATATAAATTTTATTATCTCTCGAGAGCATACCCTTTCAAACAAAAAAGAATTTTCAAAATCGGTTCACAATTGACGGAGAAATCGGTGGACACACATAAAAAAAAGAAAAAAAAAAACAAACATACGCGACGAACATATAACCTCCTCCTTTTTGGAAGTCGGTTAAAAATAATGTCAAGTATTACATGTCATTTTTTTAATTATTGTGAATGTGAAGAAATGTGGGTCATTGTTATTTTTTGTGGAACTCGTGGCTAAGTAATAACAGCCGCACGGGTCGATCCATCAGGTTAAGCTACGCTTGCCGGGGTTGGTCCGTAGATGGGTGACCATTTCTACATACCGAGACTCCTCCCTCCGTGCCTCGGAAAGCACTTTAAGCCGTTCGTCCCGGCTGTCATTCGTGGGTCTTTGACAGTCGTTACGGGTCGCCAGAAGCCTGAAAGTCTAACAACCAGTCTTACCAAGGGGTATCGTATTTTCTAGTTACTGAGTTGTGGAGGTCAGATGGGCAGTCACTCCATGTAAAATACTGGTATTCAGCTGCATCCGGTTAGACTGGAAGCCGACCCCAACATAGTTGGGAAAAGGCTAGGCAGATTGATTGTTATTTTTTGCATTTTTTTCTCAGTTTGTCTAATCATGGTCTGGCAGTTTGAGTAATTTATGCGGCGTACCCAAATATCCTTTCTTTGGTATTGTTCGTCGAATCGTTGAGCTCCTTAAGTTCTGAGTTAAGCTGCACGATTACTGACAAATGCGTGCATTGACTGGACAGATCCACTCAATCTGTGTGGTTCTTTCCTCAAAAGACCATTTCAGACCCCAATCTATATGGTCTTCACATGATCTGGCCAAGATTATGTCTGGACTTTTGAGACTGTGACCTCTGAGTTTGTTTCGGCCTTGTCAGAGTAGTCAGATAGGAAACGTCGACCTCATCTAGTTTTTAAATATGATTGACGTGTAAAACTGTTTGTATAAACCTACTCAAACAATAATTCAAATAATAATTGTAAAGATTGTGGCATGATTTTTGTAAAAGAAATAAGAAGAAGATTTTTGTGATTGTGTAAAGATTTTTTTTTTTTTTTTTTTTTTGTATTTTTTTGTATTTGTGGCTGTTGATTACCAATAACATTTTTGTAATATACGCTTATCAATAACCAGTACACTGAAATATAAGTAACGATTGGACAAGAGAAGTCAGTGGCCTTTACGTGACAGGAGTACAGAGTTGAAAAAAAAACTGTTTTTTTTTTAATTATAAAAGAAAATGTTTTAAACAAGAGTTTCTTTTGTTTAAAATTTACAACCTTTCATTTATTTCCACTCATTCGCAATTTAAAACCATGTTTTTTTTTCCTTAATGTTTAAAACATTATTTTAAACTTGTTCAAATACTGTGATTTTAAACACTTCATAAAAATCATTGTTTTATTTCAAACTGTTTTAAACACTGTTTAAAATACGTGTTTTTAAAACAACTTGTTTGTTTTATGTAGTACCTATCCATGGTGCGTAGATCACATGCTGTTACACGCTACTCGATTGCGTGAGCCCTTATAATAGAGGACTAGATAAATAATTAATCCACGGCTTGATAACTAACACTGGCACAGCCGAGTACGTAATTACAAACTAGTTTGTAGCAAGTCTACTTGTGCATGACTTAGGCATCTCGTGCACTAAACAGACACGACCACAAGCAGTGGTCGCCGCGATCAGACCAGCTAAACAATACAACATGTAAACAAAATCCTGTCCTATCCGTGAGGGGGTCGTTAGGTATCGTACTGAGACTATTTATGTGGATATTTTCTATGGAAAAAAACAATTCGCCACATTATTTTTTACCGGGTTATTACATTGGGCGCGGGCGGCCATCGTTTAGCGGGTGTTAATTAATTTTGGTACTAGAAATGTGAATTTTAAATTGCAGTAACTTTATTTTTATTTTTGAAATGAAAACTTCTTTAGGCTCGTTGGGCATTTTTGAGATGGGACTAAACCATTGATTTCGCGACACCATGACGACACCAAATTTTTGTAAACAGGATTGAGCTCTTTATTTATATTACGTTACGGATCAATGTTCTATGCAAGTATTTTTCTTCCACCAAGGCGATCTTGTTCAAGTTTCCACTACTGTCGGCACTCCCGGAGTGCCACAGTTGTTTCTTTTTTCTTTTTTTTTTTTTTTTTCAGTACGTATGTGCCCCTTTCGGATCGGACAGTTTTTTTTACATATTGTAGAAACCGATTCGAATCGCGCACTTGGTCGTAACGGCCAACTAGCCGCAAACCATACAATACCACTTGTCGGCCACGACTGGCCGGAGTCGTGGCCGACTAGTGCACGAGATACCTTAACTGGACTCGTTTATTTATCAAAACAAGCGAGTTGAAACGAAAACACCATTAAACCGTAAGAAAAATTTACATAGATAGGTTTCCGTTCCTGTCTGTTTATATGTGTGTAAGTACCTAAATAAACTGTTAAATAAATATATTATTAAATATCCTCCACGACTAGGGATGTAAAACGGTAAAATTACATAACATAACATCACGCCTTGTTTCCCCGAAGGGTTGGGCAGAAGTGTCCCTGTAGCAGGTAAGTACACCCACATTTCGCCAGTTATGTTTAAGTCCCATATAATAGGGGCGAGCCTATTACCATCAACCGGTAAAATTACCCTGGTATAATACGGTAAAAAATGTTATTTTACGTAATTAACGGTATTTTACGGTAAAATTTGGTAATTTTCGGTAAAAAACGTATTAAACGTACTCATACAGTCACACCCACTAAAACACTACAAATAAAGAAATGAGTATGTTTGTGTGTATCATGTGCAAGTTACTACTTCACTATTAACGGATAATTGGATTTGAATGAAATTTGCCAGAGATATTAGCAGTATTGGAACTTAAAAAAAAAACAGAAAACTGGGCTCGTGCTACTCATGCGTACTAAAAATCCCTAAAACTTAATTCTAAAGTCCAGAATTCAAGATATGAATCACGCCATGTCATGGATTATAATAATATCATCTATGTGCAGAGGCAGAGCAGAGGACAGCACAAATTAAAATTTTGCCGTCGCCGGTAATTATACCGTAATTTATATAAATGACCGTAAAATACCCGTATTTTACCAGTGTTTTCCGTAAAATTACGTAATTTTGCAATCCTATCCACGACACAATACCTCTTCGCAAACTATTCTTCCGCTTTTTAATTTCCTCCGCGCCCTTCTTCGTCATTTTCACAAAATTGCCACTTTTCAAACCACTATAGTATTAAATAACCACAATCTTGCGTACGCGCACATCGCACTGTTACAAATGCAACGCGTTTCTTGTTTATATTTACAATTTAAAACTGATGCAGAATGGTAAATAGATCCTTTGTGGCGTGATATTGTTATTGAAGTTATTGTAAACATGAGTTCCAGAATGATGTTATGTCAAGACAATTTTAATAATGGAAAATGGTATTTCTTGAATCATTTTAAGGTGGAATAATTTATCGACATGGAGTTAAATAGCAGAACATAAGTATAATCAGCCTATGTGGGCGACAAGGTGGATGACGTTGTGAAGGCCGCAGGAACCCGCTGGATGCGAGAAGCACAGAACCGGTCGAAGTGGCGGTGCTTGGCGGAGGGCTATGTCCAGTAGTGGACACCTTACGGCTAAAATAATGAATCAGCCTATAATGTTCTCAATGCTGGAATACAGGCCTTCTGTTTGTGAGAGGGAGTGAACTATAATCCACCACGCGGACCCAGTGCGGCATTTTTTTGGTTCTAGGACATGCTGGTTTCATCACGATGTTTTCCTTCACCGTTTTAAAACAGTAGGAAGGAAAGAAATAGCATAATATATAGTGCAACCATTAACTTGGCAGTTACCACCACTGGTCTCTGTAAAATAGAACGTTTAATCCGGAAACGGAACTTGGCACTTGTAGGCCGTAAAATATGCTACCAAAAATGTTCTGAGGAGATTGGTTAACTCACATATTGTTCCATCTAGGAGAGGTTAACGACCGAAACAATTTAGACAATTTTACTTTGCCGTTTGCTGTAAGGTCACAGGTTACGGGAAGCAAAAATCTTCGCAAGGTGCTGGTAGCTGCTGGATGATAGTTGCCGAGGATCGAGTTAAATGGCTAACAGTGGACTACTTTAGCCAGGAGTTCCCAAACTTTTAACATACGCGCCCCCCTAACTTTCTTTTAGAAT
Organism: Agrochola litura; assembly: GCA_949152395.1. NCBI lineage: Eukaryota > Metazoa > Arthropoda > Insecta > Lepidoptera > Noctuidae > Agrochola > Agrochola litura. The sequence continues at coordinate 18,970,258 of OX424508.1, read as the reverse complement.
CACTACGCCCCTGAGTTACTTTTTAGGGTTCCGTAGTAAACAAGGAACCCTTATAGTTTCGTCATGTCCGTCTGTCTGTCTGTCTGTCTGTCCGCGGTCTAGCTCCAAAACTGTTAGTACTAGAAAGTTGTAATTTGGCATGGGTATACATATTAATCATGCCGACAAAGTGGTAAAATAAAATTATGAAAAATATTTCTTTTTCACAAACCTTCCCTACACGTAAAGTGGGGATGTTTTTTTTTTTTTTTTCTATCACTTGGTGTGGGGTATCGTTGGAAAGGTCTTTTAAAAACATTGTGAGTGTGTTAAAACCATTTTTGAATTCAGAGATCCGTTTGCGAAATATTAAGCTTTAAAGTGCAAATTTTTATTAGAGTCAGGTGTCCCCCCCCCCCCCTGCCAGCTAAATGGTTGGTTTTAGATATGTGAAAAAATTCACGGCAGTAGTTTATATAACGAATTTAAAAGGAAAACTATCACAGCTGAGTAGGCTTTACAAGTTAATGAGTAATAATCGACCAACTTAGATTTGCGGTTGTAAAAACATGTTCTCCCATACATTCCGTATCAAAGATTTTTTTTTCAACTACAAAGTTAAGTTTGTTCTTGGGATAAATTCATCCCAACTACGGAACCCTACATTGTGCGTGGTCCGACATGCACTTGGCCGGTTTTTTACCTATAAGCAGAAAAGCATAAGTGTAATATAATGTAAAGAGAGGTCGAAAATTTTTGCACCCCCTTGGTTAGGTTACATTTTCTTTTTATCATTGAAACAGAAACAGAAGTTAGATTGTCGAGTTTTGCAGAAAAACTCAAGAATTATGAGAATATAGAATGGAAGAGCGAACGAAGCGAGCAAGCCGCCTCGGATAGGTTCGGGTTTCTTTAGTCCATTCAAACAGAAAATACAAAAACAAATATAAAAACTTATTTTGTCGACTTAAACGCGAAAACGCTGAACCTCATTTTACAGCACCTAAACAGTCCGGAGCTCTCCTGGAGATCGATAACAATTAAAATTATATTGTGTTTCATTAAGGACAGTTGAACTCATGTATTATGAAACGTTTGGGTTTTAAAAATTAGTCTTAACCTTGTCTAATACCAGGAACATACAATTGAATAAATCTATAATTTACTATTAGAGCCGCTTCGCCCCCCATTGGTCACCGAGGGGGCGCGCCCCACCGGTTGGGAATCCCTGTTTTAGACTGATGAGGCAGGAAACATAAGGCGCGTCGCTCACACGATCTAGAGTCGAGGCGCAGCGTCGATGAGGTGCGGCCCGCGGGCGTACAAACAGCGCGCCGCATCTATGTTTTCTTAAGAATAAATGGCAATGCGCTCATATACTAGAGTCGCGACGCCCCCGCGACCTCGCGCCTCGCCTCGACTTACCAGTGAGCGACGCGCCTTACAATCATCTACAACTCTCTCTTCAGTGGCTTTAATTCGATTTGTTGTCCATTTTCTATTTTATTAAGTACCTGGTATTGACAGGCCTACACTGACCTCCCGTACCTATTGACACTGTAATTTGGTAATACAGTAAAAGCCAATTATTTGTAAAAGAGTAACCGTGGAGTTTCTTGCTAACTCTTCTTGATAGGAAACGAACAATTGGAACCGTGCATCTAGCTTCTGACGTTTCATAAGTGCCCATGTGAAATAAAATATTCTTATTTTGAAAGAAAAACCTATAGCCCAGGGTTTCCCTAACTGTGTGTAGCGACGCCCTGGGGCGTCACGGCATTATCCCAGGGGCGGCGTGAGGCGATCCACATAGATTAGAAACCCTTTCCAGTCGACCTTACTACTATCAATACTTTCGCCAGAGGATAAAGAACAATTACCTAATAGAATTGTCTTGTGACTACAGCCTCCAATACGACAAAGATAAATTGCTTGAATTTTGGAGCTCAGTTTCTCAATGTAGAGAAAGAGATGAGAGTGGCGATTTCTAAACTTGAGCCCCGTTTTGAGAGGCTATGCTCAGAAAAGCAAGCACATCCTTCTCATTAGTAGCCAGCCAACAAAGTAAAATAAATACCTCTTTTTATTTTAATTCTTATGATTTGTTTTTGTTCTTATTTTCTAATGGAAATTATAACTGTTATGGCGCTAGAACTACAACTGGTAGGTACTTTTTGGCTAGAGGGGGGGGGGGGGGGCGTCGCAAAAAAATGGCAAATTCCCGAGGGCGTCACAGTAAAAATAAGTTTGGGAAGCCCTGCTATAGCCTATTCTACAATCCTCACCTGGATTAACTTTGTGGTAGACCGTGCCAATAGGTCCACTCGGCGGCAATTCCTCTGTCCGACTAGTCTTGAAGTTGTAAGCCGACCCTGCCTTCGCCAACTTGTCTTGAATGACCTTCTCGTCCAGGTCGTCTTCAGTTCTTGCGTGCATGGTCAGGTGGAACCCAGTGAAGAAGTTCGCTACATGCTTTATATGATTCGCGCATGTGCCTTTACGCACAGTTGGGGCACCTTCTCCCTGGAAAGTAAGAGAATTTGGTTGAGATGTGTGTAGCAGGTGCAGGTACTAAAAGGTAACAAAATCATTTGTTAGTTAGACTTAAATCATATTTAGATGCAGAAAGAGGATTTGTATTATTATGGCTTGATGTTTTGATGGCAAATTATTGTGGTTTTGGTAAAAGGTAGTTTGATACCAGAAGATCAAAAACTTGGAGGTGCGCCTTGTTGGAATTTTTTAACGTGGTAAATTTGAACATATCACCATTACATCTCGCCTGTATTGTATTAGCCAGTAAGTAGTACATAGAATACTTCATTCTTTGCCAATAGCCAGAGAGGCGTATAAGGTCATCGCTTATTATAACAGCACCTCCGACACGGCAAATAAATTGTCATTCAAGTTAGGATTTTAAATCAAGTGCATTAATAGTTATTTATGCAACTGTTGTATAATAATAAGGGGTATTAAAACACGAATGTGGGTTTATCACATAAGTGTTTTAATACCTAATTATAACAGTTGCATACAAGACTTTATCTACACCCATGATATGAATCCTCTATAAAAGTTTCTGAAACCATTTGGTGTTTGTAATTCAAGATCAAGAATAAAGAAAATCCCACGAAATTTAGTACAAGTCCACGTATGTATATCACCTGCAGCAGCACATCACACACACATACGTGCAACGGGTGCTGCTGTCCCCCGTTTGAACATTGAAACGAGTTGCATAATGAAATTTTGTACATTATAACACTCGTTTGGATGATGTAATGGTTACTATGACACTGGCTGTTATTATGTTGCCAATAAGCTAACTGTTTCAGAAACTTTTATAGAGGTTTTATAGTATGGGTGTAGATAAAACATTTTAAAAGAGTTAGAGCAGTTACGCACTACGTCCGATCCGAATCCGAATTCAAAATCCGAGTTCAATCTGAATGGGTAATGTTCTAAATTTGGACGGACAGAGTTCGGATCTAGTGCACAACCCCTCATCCAAATAGTACAAGGGCTACTTCGGACCGACATTTCTCGGATCCGGATCAGACGTAGTGCGTAACCGCTCTAACGGTGGGGTTTTTTTGTAATTTTTACGTTCAAAGGTGCCTTATAAGGGCCTATTTGAAATAAATTATTTGACTTTGACCTCCCACATTTCACCAGTTTCTTTATAAGTCCCAGGCAATATGGGGCGAGATATTTAAACCGGTGTACAGTCTACTTATTAAAAGTTAGGCGGGGCAGTCCTTCCAGCTAACAACCTTGCTAACCGGCTATAATATTCACTACGACAGATATTTCCCGTGTAAATCGTGTCAACAAGAGAGAAGGGATATTACCTATCCTCTTACACAATTGACGTAGGCAAGTGACAGATAGTGTCGAGTATTCTAAGCCAATAAGCACAGGGCTAACATATATGAAAACGAGCTCATAATTACTCCTTATCTCGCTGTCGTCACAATGTCAACTACCTTATTTATCGGTACGTTCATCCCTAATGACGAACGGAACTGTTTGCGATATCGACTATGAGTGCAATGGCACCTCTGTAGGTATACGTACTTTAAGGCCAACATACATAACACAGAAGAAGAAGTTAACAAAGTCACTGCAGACCCACCGTACCTCCGGCCGTACCTCTGGTGGTACGGTGGGTATTTCAAAGTTAAACGATACCACTATGACTGACCGTAGTGCTGTGCTGATAGATACTAGGCGGACAGGAAGTTATTAAAGTTATCTTGCATATGTTAAGGACTAATTCATTAGTTCGATGCGTCACAATTCGAACTCTTTGATTAAACCGTACATAGTAACTTTTTCAAAGCGTTCGTGACGGTGGACAATTACATTACATTCAGCTCAAAGAAATTTCTTGAAGAATTGTAAATTAAATTGAATTGTTGTTGAAAATAAAACCTATAATGGACGATACTGAAATAAATTTCATCCAAATAAATGGCGGACGCGCCCTTCTTTGTAGCAAATACCGTTATCATCGCCACAAAACTTATAGGAAACGGCTCCATGTTGTGGCGGTGTTCATCTTACAGTAAAAGTAAATGTTGTGGCACTGTAACGATTGTAAAGGTAGTTTTTTATTCAAATTTCTTATTTGTTTCTTTGTCATTTGTTTGAATATTTGCATTTAAAATAAAAAATTAAATTAATTTAATTTTTAGGTACGGCCAGGGGTACGGTGGGTCTGCAATGAACAAAGTGATGGATGAACTCAACCTTCCCCTTATATTTTTTTACAAGCTGTTGCCCGCGACTTCGTCTGCGTTCCCGGATGAAAAGTAGCCTATGTTCTTCTCCAGGTCATGGTCTACCCATGTGCCAAAATTCATTCAAATCCGTTCATCCGTTTTAGAGTGAAAGCGTAACAAACAAACTCACTTTCGCATTAATTTTAGGATTAGTCAATGTTTTAGAAAGCCCTTAAACACTAATGACATGGGAGAACTAATATTTTGATTACAACAGATTGATGGCAAAAAAAGGGCTTTGACCAACGGCGCGCAAAACGCGTAATTGTAGCGTGGGGCGGCCTATGTCAAGCATTGGACGTCTTATTTCTAAGAAGATGATGAGGGGCTTTTTTTTTTGGGTGAGAAATTATCAAATAACTTCTCCCGCTCTGGGTGGAGCGGGAGGGCGTGTCAGACTCTTACTGACTAAAACCCACCCGTGTTCCTTCAGTTGTCATGTTGCCGGGGGGCCACGATTTCTTTCTCACCTTTCGGCCCTTATTCGCAGCCGCATCGGCCCTAGCGGACCCCGTCAATTCTACTGACATCTCTTTGAGGCGCGCGTGGAACAAAACGCGCCGTCGACCGGGGCTTGGTCCTTATCGGACGGCAAGCTACCCATTGCTCACCGTCCGCAAGCCCGCGCCTACGGTGGCCGGAAATCTGCCTGTGATTCCCGACGCCCAGGGCGTCTCCTCCAGCGGCGGTTAGGGGGTTAAATTTGCCTATGATGAGGGGCTTGGATCCTTGATTACGACAGCGTTTTTCAACAACTACAAACATAAGTAGGCTATGTTTAAAGCAGGCTTGGCTGGCGCCAGTCTCACTGTCACGCCAACGCTGGTCTTGTCTTATTTTTACACTTTTTCGTGCCACTCCAACGGCACAGTCAAGCAAAGCTAGTCACTGACGCCAGCTGTTGGCGCCACTATGGTCGCCGTGTGGTCGCTATGATAGAAATCATTGGTTTTGATTTTAAATTTCGACTACGCTTCATCTAACAGGCGTAGTTACACAACAACGCTGCAGGACACACCAGTGAACCATTCTAAAAATGACTGCATTTCATAACTGTTTCCTGTACGTATCATAATTAACTTTGTTTTCCTTTTCGCAGCCACAATATTTAGTAATTCTGTATTTGTAGGTAAGGTTATTTACCAATGTTAATGCTGTTACCATAATTATGGTTGTTACTTGTTTTAGAGTATAATTTTTAAATTTCGAGTATTAATGGCTATAATCCGGATGTCATTCGTGGATCTTTGACAGTCTTTACGGGTCGTCAGAAGCCTGAAAGTCTGACAAGCAGTCTTATCAAGGGGTATCGTATTACCCAGTTACTGGGTTGTGGAGGTCCATGTAAAATACTGGTATTCAGCTGCATCCGGTTAGACTGGAAGCCGACCCCAACATAGTTGGGAAAAGGCAGAATGAATGTGGATGGCTATAAGAGTAGGGGAAAACGAAAGAAACGATGGATGCACTGTGTGGAAGATGATATGGCTGTTATGGCTAGAAAGGGTGACTACCGAGATGACGTCTAATAAAATAAAATAAAAAGTGGCCCTCCGGGAGTGAAAGAAAGAAAGAAGAAAGAAAGAAAGAAAATAAATTTATTTGACACAGGTTAAGGCACACAGTTTTCAAAAACAAAAAACAAAGAAAGCTTAAAACAGTATTGTGTGCCTCACGGCTGCGACAAATAGGCCCAGTTCAGCATAAATGCCAGACAACTAGTGCCTGACGCTGGTTTTCAACTGAACCTTATGTTACGAGTACCTAAGTCTTACGGATGTAAATCAGTTTTATAGTGTGTGTATTAAAATAAAGAATAAATAAATATGTGTAGCAAATAATAATAAAATCGAAATGATACAATTAAGTTAAAAGATAATTAAAGATTTAAACAGTGGTATTTAACAAAATAATTAAAATGGCATGGTTGCACAATAAACAAAGGACTAAAAGGACTGTCCATCAATAAATAATAGATAACTTTATCATAATACAATTTAAATCAGTGAAACATTAAGGTTGATCATGTCTAGTTTCCGTTGCGCATCCATGAGATACTGCCGTAAGCGTCTTCTGGATGTGTCGATCGTATCTATCGCTCGAAGAGTTGGTGGCAGGTTATTCCACACTTTAGAAGCCGCATAACGGAAACTACCTCTAAAAGCTGCTGTACTGAGGGACTGAGTCGAGAGTTGCTGCGAGCATTGCCTTCTCCCACATTCTCGTCTACTCGCTATCCAACTCAACTTGTCGTACAGGTAGTCCGGTTTCTGGTATTTAACAACACCAAACAGAAGGCAAGCCAAGTGCAGTTTGCGCCTGGATTTCATTTTTAGAGAAAAATGCTTGTTTAGGAAAGGTGTTACATGGCTTCTGCGAGGGATATTGTAACAAAACCGCGCACAAGCGTTTTGTACCCTTTGGATGAGGCGGTCTGTACCGTGTCGAGTGCCGACAGAAGTGAAAACTTGAACAAGATCGCCTTGGTGGAAGAAAAATACTTGTATAGAACATTGGTCCCTAATGTTATCTAAATAAAGAGCACAATCGCGTTCACAAAACCTTTAAAGTAAAATACTTGCATAGAACATTGATCCGTAACTAAATATGAATAAAGATCACAATCGCGTTTACAAAAATGAGGTGTCGTTACAGTGCCCCGAAATCAATGGTTTTATTTAGTCCCATCTCAAAAATGCCCAACGCGCCTAATAAAGTTTTCACTTCAAAAAAAATTTTTTCTCAGACAACCAAGGCCCATAGTGTTAGTTGCAAAAAGCTTAAAAAGTGTAGCTAATAGAGAAGTATGGAATTAAAAGACATGTTCCACCGAACCCAAATAAATTGGGATAAAGGGCAGGAGAATGATGGTACTTATTAAAAATTGTATGCAGGAAAACGTGTCTTAATGCGACGTGCGATGCGATTATGACTCCGGCATAATTCCTCTGGTCTGGTCAGTAAAAGGGCGATAGGCCTGTGTCCAAAAAAAATTATTCTTGTCCGTCTTGTAGATTACTAAAAAATATTGAACACGTAATTTTTCTTTTTGACGTAATCAAGAGATTACGGCGACACATTGAGTTAAAATGTGGCATGACGTCACTAGATTAAATACTGCGTTGTGACGTAGCGAGCCCCCACTCCCCAACTTTAATGCGTATTTTCTAAGTTATTTTTGATTAACATGACAAAACAAAAAATACGTGTCTAATATTTTTTTATTTTCTGAAAGACGGACTAAATAGCATTTCTTTTTTTTTTACCTAGGCAACTACCCTATTGGAGGGCCTATGTTAATTCGTGAAAGCGAGATTTTGAGGTCACAAGCAAAAGGAGGAAAGGAGTGGAAGCCCGAAGAAACGATGGATGGGACTGTGAAAGATGATATGGTTAGAAAGGGGGGGGGGGGGGTGACTACCGAGTTGACGACTCATTCAGAAGTATGGGAGAAAAAGAGCAGCAACAGTGATAGCCTAGTGGTGTGACCGTCGGACTGCCAAGTCCCAAGACTTTTCGGATTCATGTGCGTATTGTATAATTATCACTTGCTTTAAAAACGGCATCCCCGAGAGATATTTCTCGACGCCATGTGAAGCCAAGTCAGAGGCCCATAGGCGGCTTTAAAACTCTGACACCAGGTTAGTCACTAACCACACAAAAAGAAGAAAAAGGGAGAAAAAGACATGTTGAGCTGACCCAAATAAATTGGAGTAAGGTCAAGAAATATTTCAAACCTCAAGCATTAGAAGTTTAGAACTAATTATATATTATGTTAACTCAAAACATCGTGGAAACCCGCATGTCCTGGAACCAAAAATTCAAAGTGATGTGACATCCACTAACCCGCACTGGGCCCGCAAGGTGGATTATGGCCCACTCCCTCTCAAAGAGAGGAGGCCTGTATCACAGCTGTAGTAACATTATAGTTTAAGCTGATTATGCTTATGCAAGACCTTAACATTTTTGGTCTTCAGATCTACCATGAAGACTGTTAATAATATAGTGTAGTTTATGTATGTAGGTGGTATTAGTGGATCATAGTATTATTATCCTATAAATTAGTTACAATAATATTTTGATTTATTCATACATTTTCCTTAGCAAAACTGTTGTGATTATAATGTTGTAGGTAATATTTAAATTGAATTTATTAGTATGCAAAATACCTCAAAATTAAGTTGACTATGCATTATTAATGATTGAATACATAAAAGTTGATGCTTAACATGTATTGTTTAGTATAGAATTATAGATCATTAGATCTTCAAATTATGAAACTTTATAATTAATATGGTATTGTTGGCCGTATAGCACTGAAAATATGTTTAAGACTTAAGTGCTATTTAAAACCAGCCTTTCCAACATAAACAGACTACACACATAATACTGTATTCCCCGATGGATTTAGATAGAAGTGTACCTACAGTACATCCACATTTTGCCAGTTATGTTTAAGTCCCATGTAATAGGGGGCGAGCCTATTGCCATCAACCGGGCACAAATCCAGACTCCGGGCTGCTACTGAGAAATTCCAGATGGAAAAACCCAATAAAACTTTTCCCGACCCGGGAGTCGGACTCAGGACCTCAACCTTACGGGCAGCGCTTACGACCACTAGACCAAAGAGGCAGGTAAATTGTTGACAGTATAGCACTGAAAATACGGTTAAAACTATTGAATATCAGCCTTCACAACATAATAAGCTATTTGAAGACCAGCCTTCACAACATAAACGGACTAGTTTTAATATATCTAAGCTTAAAGATTTAATTATCAGTAGTCAATTCCAATCTACTTTAGTCATGAAACTCTTAATAGATAACATTTACCATTTCATTAGATAACAGCCCACCTATCTAAGATATTCAAATGAAACATGTTACTCAGACAAAACACAAGGCTTACGTTGAAATATCATGCTTTATCTTAAGAAAACAAAACACTACTATCAGTTGTTATCTTTTCTACTCACTTGCCAGTTGATAAGCACATATTTAGATATGCTTCCATTTGTTTGGTCCACTTTGAGGAATGCATACTGTATTTTACCACTGTTAAACTCGTTTAGAAGTTCATCGATGCCTCCGTCACCTTTGTCAATATATTTTAAGTCGTTTGATTGACCATCGTAGCCAAATAAGGCCCTGGAAAAAGGAATAAAAGTTAATGTTTTGACTAAGGTAAATGTGGTCCTTGTAATATTTTTGGGTCATTTACACGCATTTTTTAATTGTCAAAGGAGTCGGTCATTTAGAAAGATGAAGCTAGTTGTCCATTCCAAAGCGTAGTAGGTTCCTATGGAGAAGAATGGGCAAGAAACTCCATGAACACTCTTGCAGGTATATTGTGAAAATACTTAAATATGTCACATGGACTCTTGGGAGTCAAAACTGTTACCAACCTTGTTAGTTAGTAATCGATCTATAATGTTCTCACTGCTGGGACAGAGGCCTCCTCTCTTCAAGAGGGAGTGGGCTGTAATCTATCACGCGGCCCCAATGGGGGTTGATAGATGTCACACGTCTTCGAATTTTTGATTCTAGGACATGTCGATTTCCTCACAATGTTTTTTGAGAGCAATGGTGATGAAATAATTTACACAAAGTAAAGTGCCTGCCTCGGTTCGAATCCACGACCTACAACTCGTAAGTCGCGGCCGTTACCTCTGGGCCACCACTGCTCTCTTGCAAAGCTTATGCTTACACAATAGGAAAAGGCAAATTACTTCTTATTTCATCTATATCTTGTTTATAAAATCAGCCTTATATACAAGGATTATAAGAAATCCTATGTTTTGTAAGTATCTCAGTTTTCATTCATCATAATATTGAATGTTTTGAATGTGAGTCAAGATATGAATGATTAATAATACCTATGTGTGTCATGATTAGATAATCTTGGTTAAAATAGGCTATTTAATCATCCTGCGTACTATAAGGATTTAGATATGGAATGTAATTCCATTTATCTCAGTTTATCCATACAAAACTTTGCTGTTGATCGAGGAAGGAAATATTTTAAAAGTATTTTATCTCATACTACACTGCTAGTACAAATTACTAGTATTTTATGCAGTGTGTGAATGTTATATAAATGTTTTTAGTGGATATAATTTTTATGGACATATTAGCAGAGTTTGAACTCAAATTATAAGCTTTAGCTGGTATAAAATTGCCGTAAATGAATTTGATTGCTTGTAATTTACACCCAACACTTGTTTGCAAATAAAGGAGTGGTACCTACTTGTGGTAGGGTAACATGCTAATTGAAAAATCAGAGCAACAACCAAACTAACTACTTTTTCGACTTAATTACAACCGCGTTTGGTAAATGGAATTCAAGCTCAAGTGAATGCACTGCATATTACTCCCATATATTGTCATCACATATAAGGACCACTGTGAACGCCACGCTAATGAATTCAATTCATCATTTTAATCAACGGCGGCTGTTTATTTAATTTCCCTAGCAAGTAGGTCGATGATACAAAGATTTGGACTCACCAGTTGGTATCAGTTTTCTCGTCTAATACGTCCTTCCACCCAGCGACTAACGCCTGCTTGTGTTTATCTAAATTTATGGCCATTTTACATTATTTGTACTAACTCCTACGCGAAATAAAGAAGCCGAATTGTAGGAAAAAAGCAAAATAAAACGCCGATAAATCGCCTGACTCACAACAATTTTTGCCACAGATTAAAAATCTGAAAAGGTTTTTGAACTTGGTGACAGCAAGAATGAGATGTTGCCATATCAAATAAATAAAACTAATCGAACCTTTTATTGCAATATCTATTCCAAAAATAAACGATTTGTATACAGATGCTGCAGGCTTTATATTTTTTGTAAATTCTTCCGTCTCCGCATTAAATATCGTCTAAAATGGAGATAGCAAAGGACTCATATTCAAAAGAAAAACATAACAATAAAACGCCTAGCAAAAATGTGATCCACTTTACTTTCATACGGAAACAATCCATCTTGCTCATATATTATTCACAGGCATCCTCAACATTCCCCTCTCATATTGTAAAGTATAAGATTTATTGGCCATTACTGTCTGCCGTTCCCACGTACTTCAACAATCTTGGATTTCCCCTTGCGCGCGCATTCAATTTTATAAGCAAGCCCTTAACACCGGGGGTATCGTAGAAACTTTCATTCATAACAAGCGGCACTCGGTAGTCACGACAGAGATCGCTTGGTGGACAAACGCCGCGATAAATTCACCATGGGTTATTTTCGTCAAACATAAATAAACTGAATAAAAAATGTGGGTAGACGTGAGTGCGCGCGAAAAACAAAATTACACCACACAAACAAATGGATCTTTTATTCCTGGGTAAGTAGATGTTGTTTGCTTTATGGAAAATATTGGAGGGAAAGTGCGTTCTGTGTTATAACACGGTACGTAAAAATGTTATCGTGTGTAGTAAAAATGAATTCTGACGTCAAAGTTTTTTATTGTTAGAGTAATTGTGATGTTAACATTAGTTAGTTATGTGCGGTTTGCATAATGTTTACCGTACTGTATCTAGGTTACACAGCCAAAACGAAACATGAAAGAGTTTTGGCGCTGATCTTAAAAGTAGGACAAGAAAACTACTCAAGAGCCTGAGAGACAGCAGATGTACCCAATAGAAATCAATTTATTATTTAAGATTAATTTTAAGTAAACCTACTAACTACTAAGTAATGCATACTTTTCGATATTATTGCTTAAAAAAACATAAAAATATAAAAGTTGCCCACTAAAGCAAATCACAAGCCTCACGAAAGGTGTTAAAGTTGCATTTATGCGTGAATATTTCTTTCTGCATCTGCCGTTTCGACGAGGAGTCCTATGAGAGCCTTTTCGGGTAGATATTATTCAATACTTTTGACTAAAAGATAAATATAATTGCCTATTAGTAGTTAAATCGGCACAATACCTGTGAAGTCAACAATCCATACATGGAAACAACATTGTGTCCCAAAAACTTATTGCGTGAAGTTTACGATTATTTTCTTCCTAATAAGGTAAGTACCTACTTAATATTTATTTATACAGCTACTTAACATATATAAATAAATAAAATTATAAAACAATTATTTCATCACCACTACGCTCAAAACGGTGAAGGAAAACATCTTGAGAAAACCGGCATATCCTAGAACCAAAATTCGAAGACATGTGACATCTACCAACGCGCACTGGCACCGCGTGTTGGGATTATGGCCCACTCCTCACACAGAGAAGGCCTCTGTCCCAGCAGTGGGGACACTGTAGGCTGATTACACGCTTTTTGTAACAATTGCTTGATCGATGTTATTGATGGTTCTGAGAAGGGCTAAATGAAAATAGCGCAAAGAAACCTAGGCGACGCGACGGTTTGTTCGCAGTTTTCTTGGAAATCACAAACAAGGAAAATTTTCCGGAGGATACCTACCTATTTACTTCTCCTTCAATTGCATCAAGGAGTTCTGGAAAGTTCTTCACTTTAGCGGGTAGGTCATAATTATTTAGGTACTATCTGCTGCAATGTACAGACGCCAGCACATCAAGCTACCCGAAACTGTCAAATTTTCCCAATCAACTTTGAACCTTAGACTTCAGCAATAAAGTAGAAAATCTATTAAATAAATTTGACAGATTGTAGTAGCCTGATGTGCTGGCGTCTGTACTTAGCTCGGAAAGCACGTTGAGCCGTTGATCGCGGCTGTCATTCGTAGATCTTTGACAGCCGTTACGGGTAGTCAGACGCCCAAAAGTCAGACAATCTTGATCTTGCCTTACCAAGGGGTATCGTGTTACCCAGTAACTGGGTTGTGGACTTGTGGAGGTCAGGTAGGCAATCACTCTATGTTAAATATTCAGCTGCATCCGGTTCAGACTGGAAGCTGACCCCAATATAGTTGGGTAAGGCTGGGTAGACAATTTTTTTAAATGTACGCTGATTTCTTTTCTAGACTTTGCCGATTCTCTGGTGAAGACATGATCACGACTAGCTGCTGCATCGCTGCCGATATTGACAAATGACAATCAGTCGATCTGTCACGGTTTTAACGTTTGCTGGTTACTGTTATTTCACCTTTGTGTGTAGGTACTAGGACAGCATAAGTACCTACCTATGAACAGCTCACACATGTGGGATTTCAGATTAGAGACCTTTTAATGTCAATATGGTGCATTAAAAGCCGCGAAAGCGGTGCGATGCTTTCGAGATTTAGTGTTAGCGTAGGCTACTTCGTATACCATGGATGGACCACCATGAGAACGAATGAACCCATACTGGAGGAGCTCAACATCACCAAGCGGTATCTACAATATTTTAGGAGCGTGCCCTCAGCTTTTTCGGACCTATTATGCGTTCACCCAAGCATGGTCTGAGAAGGCTTATGGTGAAGAAAAACACGTTCAAAGCAGAGCACCGGCAAGATGGTCAGACGCGATTAAGAAGGCTGTTGGAGGCAGCATTTATCAAGCGGTCCACAATGCAGAAGAACGCATAGCTTGGAGACGCGTCATATGTGGTCGTTATCCTCAGCAGAGAGGGAAGACGAAGAAGAATGTCAATAAAGCATTTTATTAGGATGCTCATATTCAGCTGAAGGCTAAATACGGGTTATAACGACGATAAAAGTTAAGAAATCTCGGGACTGCTAGCCTTTTCCCAACTATGTTGGGGTCAACTTCCAGTCTAACGTCTAATGTCGTATATTCGGATATTGGAAAATTGTTTATTGAGGATGCGGATGAGGGTGCGGATGCTGATGTCGTATGAAAAATAGCTCTTATTTTTGACACCTGACCCCACTGCCACGTGCGGCCGATCGTCTGTCATAGGACAGGGACACTGCAAATTCAGGCAATAGGAACGCGTCACTCACACTCCGGCCCGCACATATTTGGCTCGGAGCGAGTTTAACAAAATTCACTATTTGAGCGAACAACATGAGGTCACATTCCTATAGAAATTATGAGGATGCGGATGAGGATGCGGAGCTTTTAAAATCAAAAGTCGAGAAAGCGGATGTTTTGCGGATATCAAGATGCGGATACGGATATCTGTTACATCCCTGAGCTGAACACCAGTATTTTACATGGAGCGATTGCCTATCTGACCTACACAACCCAGTTACTGGGTAACAGGATACCCCTTGGTAAGACTGGTTGTTAGACTTTGGGGCTTATCTGACTACCCCTCTAACGACCATCACTTGTTTGACTATCATTAATTTACAGGCTTACATAAAATATCATTTTCAAACAAACACAACGAAACTGTAATTTTTCATCCAACAAAGTAAAGTCCGTCGCGTGCCCAGAATGCCTATTAATAAAAAAATCTATGAAATTCTTTACAAATGCCTTTTTAAGTTTCTTCGCTAAAATATGAAAGAGAATTACCTACCTAACTAACAAATTGTTCGCGAATCTTTAACGTAGGTAATTATTGGTTAAATTAGAAAAAATGCGATGTGAATAAAATATTCAGGGATTCCTTCGGTAAAGTTACTATGTAAGAACTGTGTTTCTTTTTTGTTTTTTTTTCTGTACTTGCATCTCATAGCTAATTTCTGAGGTCATGACTATTTAACCGGGCTTTCCTGCTGCGGCTGCCTTAAGTTACTACACTCAAAGCCTCCAGCCAGGGGCAAAAAACTATAATGGGAGGCCGTGACCCCTTTTTTGCGAAGCAGTAATGCTCGCGAAGGAGGAGGCGGAGCGCGTGAGGGAGAGGCAAATTTCGCGCCCTCGCGCCCCTAACCGCCGCAGGAGGAGACGCCCTGGGCGTCGCGAATCGCAGGCTTGCGGACGGTGAGCAATGGGTAGCTCGCCGTCCGATAAGGACCAAGCCCGGGTCGACGCCGCGTTGTGTTCCAGGCGCGCCTCAAAGAGATGTCAGCAGAATTGACGGGGTCCGCTAGGGCCAATGCCTGCCGGGGCTGCGAATATGGGCCGATAGGGATATCGTGGCCCCCCGGCAACATGGCATAGGAAGGAACACGGGTGGGTTTTAGTCAGTAAGAGTCTGACACGCCCTCCCGCTCCACCCAGAGCGGGAGAAGTTATTTGATAATTAACCACCAAAAAAAAAAAAGGGGCAAAAAACTATGCTAATTAAAACTAGGCGAGCGCTCGCTAAAGGAATCCCCTGTGGGGTACGAACCTCGGCTTAGGGCGTCGCTGGGGGAGGACATCAAAGATGGGACGGCCTTTTTTTTTTTTTTTTTTGGAAGCACAAAGTATTATTTGCTTGGCTTTTGTATAGATCGGAATACTAGGCTTGTAACTGTAAGAGAAGTTAGTTACTTGTACACACAGATTTGGAGTAGGCCTCTCCAAATCTGTGTTTGTACCTACATTTCGTCACCAACACCGCAAAGGGGCGAACCTCAAATAAGAAAATTTTACAGGAGAGCCAAAAAACGTTTTTTTTCTCCCGACGAACAAAAAAAAAATAACCCTACAACTGATTTTAAGATACGCCGTCAATCTTTTTTCGTTTCTATTAGTCTTAGAGCTTCGCCCTTTTGTGACGATATAGAGCTCGACAAATGGAGCATTTTTGTATACTAAACTAATTTTTGACCGTTTGTATGAGGTTCGCCCCTTTGCAGTGTTGGCGACGATTTGTTTGTAATACTTATCTACTACTTATTTAGTTTTTCTTTCTTTCTGTTTCGTGTAGTTAGTGACTAAACCTGCAGCCTAATTGCGTAACATGCGATCAAACACAATCTTCTAATTTGGAAGGATATTGCCAATCTTCATATGCTCGAAAAATTTGTTTGCTCAACAATGTAAATAACGCAATGAATTTTGTTGAATTGTTAAAATAAAACAGATTGTGATTGATCGTGTGTCCAAGAACCAACCGAATCCAAACGCAGATTTCTTTGAAGATAAACAAAGTTGTTCAAATACAAGCTTTAGAAGACCCTGTCTCAATAAGTACCTACCCATCTTATCTTATTAATTACGCCCACGTAATCAGTAGGTACCTAATTAGCTTTAGTTACACGCGCTCCTGGATATTTTTGAGGCTTTATTGATCCCAAAAAATTACTAGTAGGGGCCCGCGGTTTCACCCGCATAAGTCTCAAGCCCGAGGGGAATATCGGGATTAAAAGTATCGTATGTGTTCCAGGTTATAAACTATTTGTGTGCCAAATTTCATCGAAATCCGTTCAGTAATTTTTGCGTGAAAAAGTAACAAACATCCATCTATACACAAACTTTATTTATAACGCAATTACTGTTGTTGAACTGTCAAAATGAACTGTTGAACTGTCAAAGTGTTACGAAATTAGGATGCGGGTGTCAGAGTTTTTATGTCGCCCATGGTCTATGAGTCAAGGGCATGGCATTGGCATCTACTAGTTAAAAACCGGCCGAATCTCTGAATTCAAAAATGGTTGTAACACACTCAAAATGTTTTTGAAAGACCTTTCCAACAATACCCCACACCAAGGGACAGAAAAAAAAACGCATCCCCACTTTACGTGTAGGGGAGGTAGGTACCCTAAAAAAATTTTTTTTCGTAATTTTGTTTTACTACTTTGTCGGCATAATTAATATGTACACCCATGCCAAATTGCAACTTTCTAGTACTAACAGTCTCGGAGCTAGACCGCGGACAGACAGACAGACAGACAGACGGACATGACGAAACTATAAGGGTTCCTTGTTGACTACCATAGATGATATTTCTATGTTGACTACGGAACCCTAAAAAATAGGTATCCAAAAAACAAAAGATACCTGCCTACCTTACCTTTATTGAGTATCAACATTGAGGGTCACTCTTACTTACAAAGTCTTAGTCAAAAACCTCTCTTCTGCAACCAAAGAGATATTTCTTATATCTATGGCTGCAACATTAGATAAAGGGGCTGGACTTCATAAGAAAAAAAACACGTTTCTTGTATGGGGAGATGGGGACCCCTTTATTTACTAACTTTATTTAATTTTTAGGGTTCCGTAGTCAACAAGGAACCCTTATAGTTTCGCCATGTCCGTCTGTCTGTCTATCTGTCTGTCTGTCCGCGGTCTAGCTCCGATACTGTTAGTACTAGAAAGTTGTAATTTAGCATGGGTATACATATTAATCATGCCGACAAAGTGGTAAAATAAAATTATGAAAAATATTTTTTTTTAGGGTACCTCCCCCTATTCGTAAAGTGGGGATGCGGTTTTTTTCTCTGTCCCTTGGTATGGGGTATTGTTGGAAAGGTCTTTCAAAAACATTGTGAGTGTGTTAAATCCATTTTTGAATTCAGACATTCGTTTGCGAAATATTAAGCTCTAAAGTGCTTGTTAGAGTCAAGTGTCACCCCCCTGCCAGCTAAATGGTTGCTTTTAAATATGTGAAAATTCACGGCAGTAGCTTATACAACGAATTTAAAAGGAAAACTATCACAGCTGAGTAGGCTTTACAAGTTAACGAGTAATAATCGACCAACTTAGATTTGCGGTTGTAAAAACATGTTCTCCCATACATTCCGTATGAAAGAAAATGTTTTTCAACTACAAAGTTAAGTTTGTTCTTGGGATAAATTCATCCCAACTACGGAACCCTACATAGTGCGTGGTCCGACATGCACTTGGCCGGTTTTTATTATAATGTCGGTTTGGTTGGGGTTCCGTTTAGCACCCTTCGGGTACAGAACCCTAAAAACTAATGATTGAAAATATCATCAAACTTCCTAGCCGTGTTGCAACTGTTTTACCCAAGTCCTTGATCATTGAACTTATTGAAATTACTTACA
This sequence comes from Agrochola litura, assembly GCA_949152395.1. Classification (NCBI taxonomy): domain Eukaryota; kingdom Metazoa; phylum Arthropoda; class Insecta; order Lepidoptera; family Noctuidae; genus Agrochola; species Agrochola litura. Next base: position 18,951,737 of record OX424508.1, on the reverse strand, counting down.
TTTTTATTTTTATTAAGGCTAATGCCTTAATAAAAATAAAAATGTAAGTAAAAATAAATGGTTACCTAATGGTAACCATTTATTTTTACTCTCGAAAATTTTATCACGCGTCATGTTCGTGAACGGACGCCGTCAGTTGAGACTGGTAATCTCTTATCTGCCAGGGCTTATTTTTAACCGACTTCCAAAAAGGAGGAGGTTAATCTTATATTTTCAATTGCTTTGATTATTTTTTGTACATTGTTCTCACTTCTCACTTAAAGAAGCAACAAGAATAATGTACCTACCCAGGATTTTGTAATATTTATATTTAAAAGAGTGTCCTTGGAGTTTCTTGCCCGTTCTTCTCCACAGAGATCTTCGTTTTGGAATGGGCAACTAGCTTCAACTTTCTGACTAACTGACCAATTCTTTGACAATTCAAAAGTGCCTGTAAATGGTTTATTTGAAATAAATGCTTAGAGTTTTATTTTTAACCGACTTCCAAAAGGAGGAGGTTCTCATTCATCTGTACGTTTTTTTTTTTTTTTTTGTATGTTTGTTACGCGATTACTCCGCCAATTATGAATAGATTTTGATGATTCTTTTTTTGTTTGGTAGATCATACTTCAGAGGTGGTCCCATATAAATTTTATTAACTTTGCTTGGGTAGTTTTTGAGTTAGCTTCAATTATACGTATTTTTTCCCACTTAGTAGGTATGTAGATGATATGATAACTTCTTGTCACTGTTATTTACATAGCAGGTAGTGGTATTCGAATTTGTGTGGGGTAGGTACCACAACTAAAAAGTGAAAAATAAAAACTTTTTACAAAAAAAAAACAACCGACCTCAAAAAAAAACACTACAAAGTGAAAAATAACTTTAATTTCGGAAGTCGGTGACAAAGAACGAAAATTCAAAACCAAAGACACCGACTTCCGAAATTAAAGTTATTTTTCACTTTGTAGTGTTTTTTTTTTTGAAGTCGGTTGTTTTTTTTTTTGTAAAAAGTTTTTTCTTATCTTAAAATACTTAAGTAGGTATTACTAGTGCTATGTGCGGAAATGAACCAAAATAGAGAGGGCCTTCTTACCCGATTGCGGTCTAAATTCAAAGGTCATGCTTGCTTATCGTTACGAGGATTCGCGTTTTGTCATGAAAATATCATGTGTATCATGACAGGTTTTCGGTGAGGGTGACTTTCGTAACTTCAAGGTCTTCCTTATAATCTGGTATCAAATGATCGGGAAGCCGGATAGCATGACATTCGGGGTACTATTAGATGACAAATGAATTATAGTTTCTGTCTTATGTTAGGTAAATATGACCGCTTGTTTTGGTGACTTCAAATGAAAACATATTCAAGTGCATCCACTTTTCATAGAGCTCATACCTATATATATGCCGGCTGCCGCATGCGCCATATGTAATGGACCCTCCAGGGGGCTCACCGGCATTACGTTTGCGTTAAAGTAAACCCTCCAGGAGGGCTCCCGGCACTTAAAAAAAATTGTTTATTCTGTAAATAAATAGGATATCGCAATCACATGTACACGTCATATTAAAAAAATAAGCTAGATGGAGTCGACATTTCCTATCTGACTATCCCTGAGAAAAAATGGCGAAACGAACTCAAAGGTCCAAGTCTCTTTAAGTCCAGACTTTATCTTGGTCAGGTCCCTGTGGTTTCAAAGATCGACACCGATGAAAAGGGATGATTCCGGTCCCGGATCCCATTGATCTTGGCACCTAGATAGGTGCATGTGCAATGTGCATAGATACCTACACGTAGGTATGCAAGTGACACTGTAACTTGAGGGGTGGTTCACAAGTTTACTTCCCCCATTTCTTGATAAGCTCTAAGACATTCAGGAAAGTTAATAATAGGCTTAACACGTTCAGTGCCAGGAGCCCTCCTGGAGGGCTCACCTAGTCGCATATGGGATGCCGGGAGCCCTCGCGGAGGGCCCATTTTAAATGTAGGTTTTTCTTAGCGAATACAGCATTATAAACCGTGAAAATAAAATCTGATGTAGGTATATTTTAACAAGATTTATTATTAGTATATGCGTTGGTTTTAAAATCCAAGCATTTTTATATATATAGCGACAAGACACACTGAACACACTATTTTACTTCGTTTTACAGTGTTTTATAATACGGTTTTAAACCTAATGCCGTTGACCGTCCGCAAGGGTTAACTTTAGCGCAAACGTAATGCCGATGACCCTCCCGGAGGGTTCCCTTCTAATATGTATGGCGGCATGGCGTATGAGCTCTATGAAAAGTGGGTGGAGTCTAAAGTTTTAAGTAACAACTTACAATAAATCACACCCTCCCTTGTCCCATGTCACTTGGTAGGTAGGTATACCTACCTAAATAAAAATAGAGAAAATAAATTAACTCTCATCCATCGTGCTTATCAAAACACTAGCTGACCCGTGCCCACTTCGTTGGGCGGTAAACGTTTTAACTTGTGATGAAATTATGAGTGTGGTTCGGTTAGTACTGAGTGCTATGATTTATTTCTGACTGCCAAAAGGAGGGTTTTGTTTTTATTGCATACACGTTCAGCGCTAGATTCCCGAGCACGGGCCTGCGATGTTCTCACAGTTTGGCTAGCGAGCCGCTGCGAGCGCTCAGCGCTAGACTCCCTATCCCTTGTTGCAGAGACATGCTGCCTTAAATCACTGAGACGCTGCGCACGTTCAGCGTTAGATTCCCGAGCACGGACCTGCGATGTTCTCCAGCTTTGGTTAGCAAGCCGCTGTGAACGCTCGGAGCTAGATTCCCCAGCGCGTGCTTGCGAAATATTTTCTCTTTTCCTCGAGAGGCACTGATGATTTTCAAGAGCAGACTCTTCCGTACGGCGTACTCGAGCTGCTCTTGTCTGGGATGTCTGACGGGAAAGTTGTGATTTCATTTTAGGCATGATAAACAATCGCTGAAACTGTCCGATATCCCAAAAACAGAAATACACAGCTTCGAACTCGAAGAATGAGAACGAAGTAGTATTTATGTTTTAAGAAACCGAGCAACCAAAACAATTTTAAAGACCAACAACATCCAAGCAACTGCGTACAACTCACCTTCCTAACGACGAAAGTTTTAAATAATAACTGGATACAGTCATTAATCCGCGGAAAATCTTAACACCGCGATTCCGAAAAATGGATAAAACGTCCGTACAAAGCATGTTCTAATGCGGTTCGTGAATGGACGGCGGCATTTTGCGATTTAGTAATTTTATATTATCTTCGAAACTATTTAACCAATTGACATACTGTTTTGGGCAAATCGTATCTCTATGATGTTCTTGTGATCATAATAATATTTTTTTCGATAAGGTTTAATATTTTGTTGTTTAAAAAATCGTCCAAAGGTAAGTACGTCGAAAAATACTTTTTTTAACACATAAAAGCTACTATATCTGCTAAAATATAAAAGATAGAAATATGGTGTCGCGGACTTTTTTGTAGAACTATTCAAAGCGGACCAGGTTGCCATATATTGTTTTCAATTATATACAACTTTTAAGGCAGCGCATGCAAATAAGTCTGTTGTAGGAGCTATTTTTTTCCGCCTGGCTAGACAAAAGATAGTTCGGCTAATATGCATGATTACCCGACTGCCCCAGAAGGAGGGTAATGTTTTTCGAGAGTATGTATGTATGTATGTATGTATGTATGTATGTATGTATGTTTGTATGCCCTCTGTAGCCTAAACGGCTTGATGGATTTTAACGTATGAGGTGTCGTTAGGTTCGTCTTAATAGTAGGAGTGACATAGGCTATATAATATTTATATATTGCATCTGCAAATAAAAAAAAGGAGGGGTAGGTTTAAAAAAATACATTACTGGTATCAAATAAAAGTTAGTAATGAGTCAATTCCAAATACATTTGCATAATCTAAATATATAAAAGCGAAAGGTCACTCACTCACTCACGCGACTCACACTCACTGACTTCATCACGAAGTATCGAAAACCACTTGACGTAAAAAGATGAAATTTGGTAGGGAGGTAGTTTATACTTAGTAGACGTTCGTTAAGAACGGATTTTTGGAAATTCGCATATACAGGGTGGATTTTGAGATGGGGCAATAAGGGCAGGTACAAAACCGTTGTCGCTACAAGAAAACAGTCTTAGGAGACTGACCTTAACTTTTTGAAACATTTTGATTTGCATTCACAGATTTTGAAAAAATTGTACAGTCAGCAAGAAAATGGCCAATTTTCACAACAACTTTTTTGATACCGGTTGATCCTATTTCTTATTACTAAGATCAATAAACTATATTAGGCCAACTGAGGTTTGAGTACGAAAAAAGTCAGAAATTGCAAAAAAAACTTCCCATACATTTCGTATGAAATGAGAAGAGATAGAACACAATATACCTTTGTATGTTGAAAAATCTATTTAATGAGGTTACCATTATTTAAATGAACACAATATACCACTATACAACAGTTGAATTATTCCAATACTTCACTGGGCTGAATAAGGAACGAATGTATCAGATAGTTAAAGATTTAACCTTTTAAATGATTATCATCATGCTATACTTTTATAGAGCTAAGCAGTCAATCATCAATTCATCTATACTAATATTATAAATTCGAAAGTAACTGTGCCTGTATGTTTGTTACCTTTTCACGGCTAAACCACTGAACGGATTTCGACAAAATTTGGTAAAGAGATAGATGGCATCCTGGAGATGGATATAGGGTACTTTTTGTCTCAAAAATAATCCTAAAGGGCATGAGATGAGAGATCCTACAGGGGATGACAGTTTGTATGGCAAATCCAGCATTTCTTAAGTTAGAGATATGAAAATTAAAATGTATGCTTTTGTTAAGAAATAAAGAAGTACGCATTTCTGCGTTTTTTTTTAAATCATCCCCAAACAGGTAAACCCCCTATTTTACCTGTTTGGGGGATGATTTTAAAATTCACATGTCATATTGATTTTTTTTGTGTCTTCTTTTTAAGAGATTTAAGGAAATTGGAAATATAGCCATAGTCTGTATCTTGAATTATATAATTTATTCTATATTTAATTAAAATCGGCCCACTCTGTCAAAGTTATCACAATTAGTCGTAAACTAACCTTTCTAACATGTGGGTTTTACTTCGGTTCAATGGCGGCACTAGAGTAGATATTACAAATTAATGGTGGTGATAATAGTAAAATGAATAATAATTAGTATTTTAAGTAAGGCATTTAGAATCATATAAACCTGTTTTATTTATGTTAAAAAGCCGGTCAAATATGAGTAGGATTTACGCCCTAAAGGTTCCGTCTCAAAGCTGTGCTTGATTGGCTGCCTGAATTCCCAAATCAGGATTGAAGGACAAACTTAACTTTTCAATTGAAAAATAACTTTTAATAGAGTGGAGAGTACCGATTTGAATGAAATACGTACTAAATGTTACTTCAAGACACGGTCTATAATTTTTGATCCCGGATTGAAGAACAAACTTAACTTTGCAGTTCATAAATTACTGCCTCGTTGGTCTAGTGGTCGCAAGCGCTACTGCTGAGCATGAGGTCCTGGGTTCGATTCCCGGGTCGGGCAAAGTGTTATTGGGTTTTTCTATCTGAAATTTCTCAGTAGCAGCTCGGAGTCTGGATTTGTGCCCGGTTGATGGCAATAGGCTCGCCCCCTATTACATGGGACTTAAAAATAACTGGCGAAATGTGGGTGTACCTGCTACAGGGACATCTCTGCCCAACCCTTCGGGGAAACAAGGCGTGATGTTATGTTATGTTATGTAAATTACCAATTTTCGGATTTTCCTCTTTACTTGACCTTGCTTCTCGCCAAACTTCATGCTGCTGGGCCAACGGAAATTACCAAATAGACTAGTTTATTTGCGAGTGTCAAAATATGCGGCATAAATTGCCGTTTTTTTATTGCGTTGACTTGGAAGTTTGATTTCGTTACAGATCCAAGAGACCGTAGATCTAAGTTTTTGATATCTATTTCAACTTGATGCCTCTTCGTTCCTGAGAAAAAAGGTCTTGACAGACAACGAAGTAGAAAAAAAATAAAATAAGTCATCATTTAAGGGTTAAAAATTTTCATTTTGAGATACGGAACCCTAAAATAGATTTATTATGTGCCTGTTACCTTTTCCTGCCGTAAGGGCTGAACGGATTTCTAAATGAAAGGCATAGGATAGGCCATGACCTAGATAGGTTAGGGCATAGGATACTCTGAATCCCGGTAGCACGTTCCTGTGGGTTATTATCCGACATCCACGCGGGCGAAGCCGCGGGCAAAAGCTAGTTATAGTTATTAATAAAACTAAAAAGTTTGAAATAAAACAAATTATTAAAAAACAAAAAACCCGACTGCAAAAACTCAACAGAAAAGAAAAAAACAAGCATTATAATCTATAGGATTTTGGTATTGCAGGCGGGGACAAACCAATAACCTGAAATTTTGGTGAAACTTTTGTTTGTCCCCCGCCTGCAATACCAAAATCCTATAGATTATAATGCTTGTTTTTTTCTTTTCTGTTGAGTTTTTGCAGTCGGGTTTTTTGTTTTTTAATAATTTGTTTTATATCTTTATAATTTATAGCCTATAGCACTCACGAATAATGTAGCTTTCTACCAGTGAAACAATTTTTAAAATTGGTTCATTACTTCCGGAGATTACCCCCTACATACAAACTTACAAACAAATGTTACCTCTTTAAAATATTACCTATAGTAGGTATAGATAACCAAAACAGCTAGCAGAGCTAATAAAAACGTAATATTTTCCTATTCTCTGACTAAACAATGGCTGGCAGGTGTACTTCATTCTTATATAAAGGAGACATCTATTTCTAGTCACGCAATATCTACATAACAAGAGCTAATGAATTCAAATAACTGTGAAGAACAATGTGGGAGTTAATTGCAAGATAAATTGCTGTTTTATGACAACCCGTAAAGATTATAAAAGACTGGTGAGTAACTGACCATGGGCTTCATTTATTGTATCTCAAATCTTCAATGAATATAATGCATCCAACAGACATAATTATTATCACTGTATGGCGTACAAGGCAAAAAGAAATGACTTAAGAATGCGGCGACGCATGAATTGTCCATACAAACGTAATACATAAATAATTTGCAATTTGAGCATATTTCCACCATATTATGTTGATATTCGGATTGAAACATTATTTATCTAGGCTCCTACGTCTTTTTATTTCCAAAAACTTACCTTTAAATGAAGTGTAAGCGAATTGCATTTCGTACATTTTTACAGCGTAAATGACATGTTTTCATATTGTTTTTTCTATATTAAAAACAACAATATTTGTAATATTGTTTCCGCAGAAGCATAGTTTATGTTATCAAGTTACAAATTATCGAAATAAAAAAATGGAAATACATTAATTTTTCATTCATAATTTTTTGTATTACACATCCAAATTTATCATAAATTTTCGAAAGCTAGTAGTGCTATCGCGTCAAGCAATAATTGTCAATGTGTGCGTGGTAGTATTGCTCACTGTAGGTGTATATCGCTCCGACAGGCACTCACACTAGCGCAACGTGCTTGGAATTGAATTTTGCAAACATCTCGATTTGTAGTTGCGAGCCGTGTTCTGTCCTTTTCAAAACTAGGGCATCCCAATTATCTTTGCAGCCTGATCACCAGTGACATAAGAGCAATAATTTTCTATTGTACCTGCTGTGTGGCGATCATTGTTAATAAAAGCAAATTGGCAAGATAGCGTGTAGGAGGAGGATACTGCCCATCCTCTCGGCCTTAACCCTAGACTAGTCTAGAGTCTATCTATTTCTACGTGAGTATGTATATTAGGAATACTTACAGTTTATCTACCTTTATCAGCTCTACCCACAGTTTCCGATCAGGGCCTTTCCGTTTCCAGGCATTCCAGTACCCTAATTGCGTAATACAACACAATCACAATTTGTTTCGATTTGAAACAGATTGCTAATCCATTGCTTCTTAAGTTGGAAAAAAAATCTGCGCAACAACGTAAATAACGCAATGAATGTTGTTGAACTGTCAAAATGAAACAATTTAGGCAAAATTGTTTTCGAAAATAAGTTACGCAATTAGGGTACAGATTAGTGCTTTTTAAATGTGAAAGCATGCTTTAGAATAGAATAGTTCTTTATTTGCACAGAAAGTAGGTACAAGTTACAGATGTTAAGTTTAAAAATGATCCTTACACTAACTACCTTAACTAAGGCATGCAAATGATAAAGACTCCTTCAATACATATAAAATTATTAACACAATAAAATATAATATCAAATCAATACAAGTTTACCATGTCAAGATGAAATTCAAATAAGCAAAACAATTACAATTAATTTGTAATAAGCAATACAATACATAATGTCAAGTTTATAAATTCGTCAAGTTCGAGGTCCATACAGGTAAATTAAAATGATTTAGTACCAGTCAGGAGTACAGAGATGTCATATTATCAATATAAATTCTTATCGGTAAAAAAATTGCCAATTGAGTAATAACATTTATTAATTAATAGATCTGACAATTTTGCTTTGAATTTGGAACACTTCTGACAGCCCAGATACGACCCAGAATCCAAAAACTGTGTTCTTAGGTATCTACCTACCAGTGTATGGAAAATGTTTAGAAGCAAGTTTGGATGTCCTCGATTCCGCAAGGTCTGAGGGCCTGAGAGTATATACAAAAATACAAATACAAAATAGTTTATTGTGCCAAATAGAAAATTACATTACATTTTAACGTATTTGGAGCCCCCTTTTAGGCAAACAATGCCTGTATTAGAAGGCTCCGCTCTTTCACAACATTGTAACACATTTATGGGTAACTATATAATGTAAGTATATTCTTCTGTATTTAGCTTAAATCTATTAATCTTAAGAAAATTAAAAATAAAATAGAAATCTATAAGCAAAGTTGCAATTTAAATTTATGAAGCTTATTCCTAGTTAGTGCATATGATGTGGTGTATAGTGTGGTGCGGTGTGGTGTCGTGTGGTGTGGTGTAGTGTCGTGTGGTGTGGTGTGGTGTGGTGTGGTGTGGTGTGGTGTGGTGTGGTGTGGTGTGGTGTGGTGTGGTGTGGTGTGGTGTGGTGTGGTGTGGTGTGGTGTGGTGTGGTGTGGTGTGGTGTGGTGTGGTGTGGTGTGGTGTGGTGTGGTGTGGTGTGGTGTGGTGTGGTGTGGTGTGGTGTGGTGTGGTGTGGTGTGGTGTGGTGTGGTGTGGTGTGGTGTGGTGTGGTGTGGTGTGGTGTCGTGTGGTGTGGTGTAGTGTCGTGTGGTGTGGTGTGGTGTGGTGTGGTGTGGTGTGGTGTAGTGTGGTGTGGTGTGGTGTGGTGTGGTGTGGTGTGGTGTAGTGTGGTGTGGTGTGTGGTGTGGTATGGTGTGTGGGTGTGTGGTGTTCTCAGTTATGGTATATATATATAATGTGATATATTTCGACTACTATCCACCCATACTTAACATCAAACTGTTCAACTGTTCAAACGAGTAATTTTAACATCACGAATGCAGCTCAGCCTATCAGAGAATTCCGTAAAACTCATTGTATTGATCAGGAAATGTTTTCTCAACAGAGAAAGTAGATACAGACTCGTATATATTGCCGTCACGGTGTTTACCAGTGCGACATACTGATGAGCCGAGCTGGCTAAACATGGTAATTCGAATTCTTATACTGTGATCTGACGTTTTTATTTGACAAGGAAAACTTGTGTTGGTGTTTATAAGGCCGATTTTAGCATAGGGAACATTTTAACTTGCTCTAGTCGTAAAAAATGCTCAGAGGCCTAAGTTTTGGTGAGTTTTTCTTGTTCTTTCTAAGTCCTAGAGACTAGAGTAGGTAGGACCTGGCTTTCAAATATCATGGGTTTGTTTTTAATTTTTAACCGACTTCCAAAAGGAGGAGGTTCTCAATTCGTCTGTATGTTTTTTTTTTTTTTTTATGTTCGTTACGCGATTGCTCCGCCAATTATGAATAGATTTTGATGATTCTTTTTTTGTTTGGTAGATCATACTTCAGAGGTGGTCCCATATAAATTTTATTAACTTTGCTTGGGTAGTTTTTGAGTTAGCTTCAATTATACGTATTTTTTCCCACTTAGTATGTAGATGATATGATAACTTCTTGTCACTGTTATTTACATAGCAGGTAGTGATATTCGAATTTGTGTGGGGTAGGTACCACAACTAAAAAGTGAAAAATTAAAACTTTTTACAAAAAAAAAAAACAACCGACTTCAAAAAAAAAACACTACAAAGTGAAAAATAACTTTAATTTCGGAAGTCGGTGTCTTTGGTTTTGAATTTTCGGACTTCCGAAATTAAAGTTATTTTTCACTTTGTAGTGTTTTTTTTTTGAAGTCGGTTGTTTTTTTTTTTAAGTTTTTATGTCCACTCTGCTCGGTCTTGGACACTTGGCGCTCTCAGGGGAAAGAAACAAGGAATAAGAAAAACAAGCATTGGAACTTTGCAGTAGGTATGTATATCGCCCTCCTAATTAATCTTTTCTACAGTAGTCTTAACCAATCCTCTAAGGTTGGTTGCACTTTGGATTAAAACTTCACTAAGGACTGAGAACATACCGTTTATAGTCCGTGCAATCCACGAAGACGCGCCCCACTCCGCGATTTCTGTACTGTAAGCTGAACTCTAGTAAGGCGCGGAGCGGAGTGGGGCGCGTCTTCGTGGATTGCACGGACTATACCATACACATTCGAGTCCACCCATTTTTCATAGAGCTCATACGCCATGCCGCCATACATATGCGCCATATATGTATAGTGGACCCTCCAGGGGGTTCCCAGCACTGAACGTAAACGTTATCACCAAGTTTAATTTAAATACTTCTGCAGTATTTAAAATGTGAATATTCATGGCCTTCTCGCTGATATATCGTTGGTACTGCGTACTTAACTGAGCAGAGAACACGAAAAGTTTAGATGGCAATCTAAACGATTTTGTCCACGAGTTGACGACGTCGAAAAGTTTGAAATTTACATACGTAGCGGGATCCTTGAAAGAAAGGAAGATTGTGGAATACCTACTTACCAGTCGGTACTCTAATTGCGTACCTAACACACGATCAAACACAATCTGTGTCATTTTGACAGTTCTTGTTGAACTGTCAATCATTGCGTTAGTTAAATTGTTGAGCAGACTATTTCTAACATTATAAGAAGCAATGAATTTGCAATTTCCTTCAAAATGATTCAGACTATGATTGATCGTGTCTTACGCTATTAGGGTGCAGGAGACGACTCGAAAAGTATTTTGGAAGTTTTAGCATAGATCATAGATTTCTAATCATTCTTCGGCAATCTTCGGTTGTAGGTTACGTAACGCTATTATATGCATTAGATATCTACGTTTTCTCAACAATGGCTCTATCCAACGGGAAAAAAAACGAGAGTATTCAGCTAGTTCATTCATATATGTACAGTACCGACCAAAAGTCCATGAGCAATCTCACAAAGCAATAGACTGACGCTTCGGTTTGACTTACGACCTTCTTCTATAAGTTGTTACAATACTGTAGACACGCACATTACACACACACACTCACTTTGTCTGCAACCAATGACTAGTTCGATAATCATCATTCGTTTTTTGTTTCATTCGTCTTGTTCACATAAATATTAAAGTTTAGCAGGTAGACCACAAAAAACTAAGTAAATTATTTCGATTTCTGTGGGGTAGATGCAGTTTGTTACGAGTATTTAATTAATAGAACTTTGTTGGTTCGTGGATAATATTGGTGACGAGTATTTAGCGCAGTGTTGTGGTTATTATTATCAAAAAGCAGGCATAAAATTATATTGAAGAGATCAGATCAGATCAGAGAATATTATTGCGCTGCGTAAAAGTGAAGTGAATATCTAATGAAACCGGATTAAGTGTGAGTGTTATCATTTATATATTTCATATTTTACTAAACATAAATCTTAATCAAGGGTATTGTTGATAGAACAGAGGTATTGTTGAGACAGAAGATGCCTTTAAAGTTTTAAATACATTGTGAGGTTTAATTCGATTAGTGAATAATAAATAATAAGGTATTATGTGTAATAAAAACAATGTTTTTCTTTGTTCTAGAGAAATACTGTGAGGGTTAAGCGAAATGAGGAAGGGGCTTATTATCGAGTAGCAGCGACGTCAAATGGTGAATGAAACAAATGGTTTCATACCAACGAGATATTTTGCTGAATTATTAAAAACACGTCATTATGAACCGTTCGCCGTGCACTCTGGCTCGGCTTGCATCACTGAAGACCAGCTAGAAAACCGTTTTTGACCTTAAAATATTGACCGTACCAACTTAATAAACAACAGATTCGTTATTGCATGAATTTATGGTAGCGAATTTTTTAAGCACGTTTCAATAGGGTGTTTGTCGTATTTCTTGCAGATATACCGAAATTGTTTAATATTATTTTAGTAATAGTATTATTTTAGGATTAAAATTTGAGGTTTAGTTTCAATCTTCTTTTCGTAAAGAAAATGAATACTTAAGCTTTAACCTCAATAACAACCAATATTTACTAAAGTCAAATAAAATGTAAAATAATTAATACAAATAAAATATAAACAAACTATATTTAACCTTAAAATTACCTATTCTGTAAGTAGTTTTTTACATTTTAAGTAGTCTAATATTCTTATTTATTACTTAATTACTTCGACCATGATCAAAGCTTAATATTTATGGTGAAAAAATCCATTAAAAATTTAAAATATTTCATAATTTAAATATGTCAAAATAATACAAACTGCTTCTAAGTTTCTTGACATCTATTTCACATCTTATTCAGCTGAAGTAATGATAAATAATTGTAGCAGTTTATTAACTTATGTAAAATAAATATAACGAATAAACATATTTTTTTTAATTTTGTTATAAAAAATCACGCATTTTTTATTCTAAAACCTTTATTGCAATAACAACATAAAAAAGCAGCAATATTTAAAATCGATATTTATTATCGAAAACAAAAATAATAATATTTGCAAAAAACCGCACTGTGTTTTACGAGATTAGAACCTGAGGCAGTTTGAATTCCATACCAACGCTTAACGCTTTCTGCTATCTGCACTTGTTAAGTTACTATCGAATTTTAGCAATGCCATTAACTGGTCAAGTTCACGCGCATAGTGCGTGTGTGCTAGCATGTTTAAAGCGACGGAAATATATTGTTGTTTCGTGTAGCGCAAAACTGCGTTATCTGTGGTGTGCACGTGGTGTGTGTATCGTGTTGCTTACACATACAAATGTACGAGCTATACCGCGTGTTCACAGCAATACGACTCTTAGCGTGCTCATGCACTTTTGAGCGCTTACTGTACGTGTTGGTCCAATTGCTATTTCTGCAAACGATCTTGAATAGTTTGTAGGTTGGTGGGTAGTTGGGTAGGTACTTTTATTGAAATTGAATTGTGGTTTGCCAATTGAGAGCAGTGGTGGCCCAGTGGTAACGGCCGCGACTTACGAGTTGTAGGTCGTAGGTTCGAACCCAGACAGGCGCTTTACTTTGTATAAATTATTTCATCACCACTGCTCTCAAAACGGTGAAGGAAAACATTGTGAGGAAACCGGCATGTCCTAGAACCGAAAATTCGAAGACATGTGACATCTACCAACCCGCACTGGGCCCGCGTGGTGGATTACGACCCGCTCCCTCTCACAGAGAGGAGGCCTGTGTCCCAGCAGTGGGAACATTATAGGCTAATGATGATGATGATGACAATGAATTGAGTTACAATCCAATTCTGTTTGTTTGGTTGTTTTCACGGCTAAACTGCTGAACCGATTTTAATTATTTTAGGTCATGCGTTTTCACACAACATAACATCACGCCTGTATTCCCCGAAGGGTTTGGCAGAGGTGTATAGTACACCCACATTTCGCCAGTTAATGTGTAAGTCCCATGTAATAGGGGACAAGCCTATTGCCATCAACTGGGTACAAATCCAGACTGGGCTGAAACTAATAATTCCACATGGAAAACTCAAAGACACTTTGCCCGACCCGGGATTCAAACCCATGACCTCATGCTCAGCAGCAGTGCTTGGGGCCACTACACCTACGAGGCAGTTTTTCATTAAAAAAAACAACTTGACACACACAGAGCTAGTTTTGAATCTATGTTTTTACCAGAAATTGATTACCCATTATTTTTTTAACACGTTTAATGCCAGGAGCCCTTCTGGAGGGTTCACATAGTCGCATATGGGATGCCCTCGCGGAGGGCTCATTTTAAATTTAGGTTTTTCTTAGCGAATACAGCATGATACACCGTGAAAATAAAATCCGATATAAGTATATTTTAACAAAACTTATTTGTAAGTATATGCGTTGGTTTTAAAATCAAGCATTTTTTTTTTAGTTTTTGTTCACTGTTACAAATACCTATTCACAAAAAATTTAAAAAGTTGGAAACTATGTATAGCGACCCTCTGAAAATATTATTTTTCTTCGTTTTACAGTGTTTTACAACACGGTTTTAAACCTAGAGTACCATTGACCACGCACCTAGCTTCTGACGTTTCATTAGTGCCCATGTAGGTTTATGTGAAATAAAATATTTTGAATTTTTGTGAAGTGAAAATTTCTTTAACATCGTTGTGATTTGAAAGTCGATGAAACGAAAAAGCGACAGTAAAAAGAGACAGACACATAAGATTTAACGTGGGAGAAAATGAGATAGGAAGCATTATACAGTGTTTCTTATGTTCGTGGTTATCTTTGTGCTCTGTTTTACTCGTGTTTACCAACGCATAGTGGGGGTTTGCTTGGGCCTCAGCGTTGTACGTGTGTTAATTAATACGTGTTTGTGCGCGCATATTTTTATTTTTTTGTAGGTTTCGCTTCTACCACGTGTGAATTGCACACATGTTTTTTTTTTGGCCCCTCATTGATGGTTCACTTCCAAATATGCATGGCGGCATGGCGTATGAGTTCTATGAAAATTGGGTGGAGTCAAAAGTGTTAAAGCCAGAAAGCCGCTTTTTCTATCGAGGTCCGTCTCTATGTGAAAATCACGTTGTCTCCAATCTCTACCTACACTACGTTCTGGTGGAATAGCTGGCTAATCTCCAAAACTACTTACAGGGATTTTAGTAAACCGCTATCTAATCTAGTTAAACCTATTTTTTGGGAAGGTTACCGTGCTAATACTGCTAATTAACACGTCGTTACAACACTTACAACTAGGGATTCATTTGTAACCTAAATATAAAAGTATCTACACAAGTATAATAGCACGAATTCCACTTTCCTTATTTTTTTTTATCGCTGTAACTTTTTAATTTTGATATTTAGGCATAGGTACACACGGCTACACATCAAGCTATAAATTTCCAGTATAAGCTGACCTAAAATTGTATAGGATTTCCGTACAATACGAGGTCAGCTTAAACTGGAAATGTATAGCTTGATGTGTAGCCGTGTGTACAGTCAGTCACAAAAACATGTAAACTTATATCGACCACAATAATTCATTGTTACTATGATTGTCTACAATTTGTATTTTACAATAATATTATTCAATATTACGGAACAAAGATGAATTCTTGTCGATGTACAAAGGTACATCTTATAGAGGCTGAATGTTACCTAAACATTATAAACTTAATGTTTCGACCTCGAACGGACATCTTAGTCATGAGCTAACCCGACAAAATTCATGAGGAAAATTACTGTTCACATAAATAATTATGTGTCCCACGAAAGTATAGGTACCTAATAGGATAAAATATAAAATCAGTACCCTAATTGCGTAATACAACACAATCACAATCTGTTTCGATTTGAAACAGATTGCTAATCCATTGCTTCATAAGTTGGAAAAAAAAATCTGCTCAATAACGTAAATAACGCAATGAATGTTGTTGAACTGTCAAAATGAAATAAATTAGGCAAAATTGTATACGAAAATAAGTTACGCAATTAGGGTACTGTTCACGAGGCTAATAAATTATGCTTTGATCAAAGTTTTATAAAATTAGCAAGAAATTATAAAATTAACTTCAGAAACTTGTTCTAGAGACTAGAACTAATTAACATTTATTTGAACAATTTCTCACTATTATTAAAGGCGATGAATAAAGTAGAGCCACTTTCAACATTCGCAAACTATCAAAGATTAATTTCTTGTCTATGATTGACGACCGAATTTACTTACTTAAGTTACAGACAACAAAAACAAGGCATTTAAGTTAATAGGCTCGCTCTGCTCAGCGTATTTCCGGTATTGCTGCTTAGTAAGCGGAAAATGGAAATGTCCGATGGCAAAATATGATAGTGCTATCGGCTTTTGCCTCGTTTCCACTTAATTTTTGTATGTGGTAATATGTTATCTGCACAATTTTTGTGCTGGCAATATTGTGTTAGCAACAAATATGGCCGTTAGGCCGGTACAAACACGTCACTGTGTGGATCGCCCGGAGGACACGGTGGAGCATACGGTGGAGGTCTGCCCGGCTTGGGCAGGGCATCGCCGTGTCCTCGTGGATGCGATCGGCGGCGGCGATCTCTCGCGTCCGGCCCTGATTCGGGCCATGCTACGGAGCGAGAGGAAATGGGAGGCCGTCACCTCTTTCTGCGAAGCAGTAATGCTCGCGAAGGAGGAGACGGAGCGCGTGAGGGAGAGGCAAATTTCGCGCCCTCGCGCCCCTAACCGCCGCAGCAGGAGACGCCCTGGGCGTCGGGAATCGCAGGAAGATTTCCGGCCACCGTAGGCGCGGGCTTGTGGACGGTGAGCAATGGGTAGGTCGCCATCCGATAAGGACCAAGCCCGGGTCGACGGCGCGTTGTGTTCCACGCGCGCCTCAAAGAGATGTCAGCAGAATTGACGGGGTCCGCTAGGGCCAATGCCTGCCGGGGGTTCGAAGAAAACCGATAGGGAAATCGTGGCCCCCGGCAACATGGCGTAGGAAGGAACACGGGTGGGTTTTAGTCAGTAAGAGTCTGACACGCCCTCCCGCTCCACCCAGAGCGGGAGAAGTTATTTGATAATTTCCCACCCAAAAAAAAAAAAAAAAAAAGGCCGGTACAAACAAGGTTTTTTTTTTTGTCATTCATTATTTGTGCCTATTCATTTTCATATTCTCTAAAGCACTAACTTATATTCAGCAAATATTTTCCAAGCTTTTCTAATCACATCTTGAATTTGGGATTTCTAGGAATTGGAACTGGGATTTACTCCAGGGTATAACATTTTATTAAATTAACTTTCTGTACAAAAGAAATCCAAAATACTCGAAGACGTCAAATAGTTAAAAGTAAAACGTTGTTTATTTAATGTCTTAGTACCCAACTCGACCGAGCTCTGCCCAGGTGAAAATAGATAAACATGTCGTCCAGATATACCAACGTTGTATCTCATTCCCGGGGCTGTGAAAATAGAGAAAACGAATTTTCCCAGATATGAGCCCTAACTTGATCGATTTTTCACCCCTAAGTATATTACAACTTCAATCAAAATGGTTTGAGCCATTTTCGAGAATATACAAATATTGCTCATTTAATACTTAGTATAATAATATAATTACAAATATATATATATGTATACAAATAGTGCTCATTTAGGTAATAGTACTCCAAGCACGAAATCCGTAGTTTCGGCTGAAGATCACCATAGTTTGGGGCCGGAACTAAGAATGAATGACAACATGATTTGACAGTTGTCCCTACTCCCGTTAAGTATTTGACCGTTCGAAAAATTAAATATGAAACTTGTTTTGACGGATCAACTTACTTTCAGACGGGCCCGTATCTTCGTTGACGGACGTAGAACCCCAGAAATTCACTACATGTTCAGACACCTGCTATATTCTAGCAGCTACTTGTAGCTATTATCTTCCTAGACTAGACCCACATTTGTTTCACGTGATTGTAGGTACCTAGGTGTACCTACCGCATAGCCACGTGACGACTACGTAGCCGTTCACGTGCGACCCAGAAGCTATCGTTGTGGAAATCAAGTGGAAGGGCTTTATCCGATCGTGGATGTTTTCCAACTAGGTAGGTACGATGAAAATTTTAAAGATATATAGGTTCCGAAAACAGTAGGAAGGAACCTACATAGGCAAACTTCATGAAATGGTCTGCGGGAGCCACATTCAAATATTCAATATTATGTAAATATATGAGAGAAATGGGATATTTTTGCTACCTATTCTAGAGTTGGTCCCATAAAAAGTTGTTCATATTCATGAGTATTTTCACCCCCTGAAATATTTGCTAATACATCAAAACAAGCCTGTATAATATTAATAATAATATTTTTATTGATCTCCATAATTTCTTACCCAGAGAAAGTGATGTCCAAGAAGCGAAAACGGTATCAACAATTGACAAAATCTCAAACAATAGAGTACTTGTTCGATACTTTTCGATGATAGTGAAAACCATAGAAATATGAATTCTTTCTTATATCTATGGTGAAAACTCTTATTGTTCTCAGACTTGATTCGCACGGATTGTTTAACACGACTCTTTTGTGAATGTGGCACAAATCGATGCAAGTAATTATGAATCTTGTATCGATAGAAATTGAGATTAATTGAGCTTGTAGTGTTTGATTAGTGGCTGGTGGTTAAAAGTATGGTGGTAGTTAATGGATCGCATGGCAATTAACTGTTGACATGTACTTACAGTGATTGAAGCCTTTTGATAAGGTGCTTACAGAGCTTGGAATAATAGGGCCAACCTAGAGTCTGGCCACGCTAAGGGTCAACTGTCTGTGGATTGTCAACGCTCGGCTTAACATCGAGAGTTGAAAATCCAGTGCGCGATAAAATCCCGCCGCGATTTTATTACGTCCGTGCGAACGTCTCGGCTTAGGGTCAACTCACACCGAAAGAGCGGTGAAGGGCAGCGAAGCGCAGCGACCTGCTCGGTAGAGAAGGCGCCCGTTTATGGAATTCGCCGGAATTCCCGCGGCGCTGCGGGCATCTGCGCGACTCGTTCGAGTTTCTCAAGCGATAATAAGTATTATAGTAATGAAAATAAAGTTAAAATTCATATGACACTGAAACTGCGCTCCGCTTCGCTACCCTTCGCCGCTCTTTCGGTGTGAGATGACCCTAAGCCGAGACGTTCGCACGGACGTAATAAAATCGCGGCGGGATTTTATCGCGCACTGGATTTTCAACTCTCGATGTTAAGCCGAGCGTTGACAATCCAACGCGCTGGGACGCACTCTTGTACCAGGGCGTTGAAAAACACACTGTTGAATTTTTAACTCTCGGCGCTAAGTAGAGCATTGAAAATCAAGTGCACGAAAAAAAATCGCCGCGATTTTATTACGTCTGTGCGAACTCTGCAAATTCTGCAAAGGAATAAATGGGCAGCCCAAAAAGTTTTTTTTATGGTTTACTTTTACATCAGTTTCGGGGTACTTGAGCTGTCAGATGGCTTACGCTGTAAGTTGTTTTCACAAAATAAAGTAGAAAAACGGTTAAAGCTATTATAAGTACAGTGCGGGAGTTATTATATAATTTATGATATGTAAATTGCAAGATGTGAACGAAGCAGGGGCGTAGCTACCGCCGTATCTGCCGTATCAATTATACGGGGCCCCCGGGCCACGGGGGCCCCGGACGTGCGTAAGAAAAAATTAATAAAAACTTCCCAAATTCATCATCAACTATAAATGATTTAATAAATCAGTTTGCCGAAAAAAAGGCAAAGAGAGTGTATATTTAATTTGAATTGTTTGTAAAAATTTTGGAAAATGTGACACATAGATTTTATGATGAATAAATATTTCTTTTAATTTTATGTAAACATTTTTGTGTCTTTTGCGAGAAATTTTTACCCTTCATAAGGGCCCCCAAACAAATTTTTATGCGGGGCCCCGCCAAGGCACGCTACGCCACTGTTTACAAGATATCGAAAAAGTAGATCTAATGATTTTGATATTTAGCCTTTTGATTTTTGTTTAATAGTAGACTATGTCGTACCTATGCTCTACCTCCTTACGATGACAAAACTGTATCAAATCCTCACTGCATCGCTCGTGCTAAAGTAACTATTCTTTACCAGGAATAAATCAGAATTGAAACAAAATAATCTATCAAAAATAAAAAGACAAAGTATCAAATTCTTTTTTCATAGGACAGTATGGTGTTGCCGTCTATAGATTTTCAAATTTCGCCGTTCGCACGGACGTAATAAAAACGCGGCGATTTTTTTTCGTGCACTGTATTTTCAACGCTTTGCTTAGCGCCGAGAGTTGAAAATCCAACAGTGTGTTTTTTCAACGCGCTGAGACGACAGTGCGTAAAAATTCAATTTTTTTTTCTTCATCGCTGATGCTGACCTATCTAGGCTGTAATAAATTACAGTTAATTGCATCTAAAACCAAAAATACCAATCAATCTGCTTAGCCTTTTCCCACCTATGTAGGGGTAGGTTTCCAGTCTAACCGAATGCAGCTGAATACCATCAGTATTTCACATGAAGCGACTGCCTATCTGACCTCCACAACCCAGTAACTGGGTAATATGATACCCCTTGGTAAGACTGGTAATCAGACTTTCAGGCTTCTGACGACCCGTAACGATTGTCAAAGATTCCTGAATGACAGCCGGGACCAACGGCAGCACGGAGGAGTCTCGGTATGTAAAGATGGTCACCCATCCACGGACCAACCCTGGCAAATCAAGCCGTGCGGTTGTTATAACTTAGCCACGAGCTCCTAAAACAAAACACACGGTCTATAAATAAAACCATATTTTCTTGATTTAATCCTAAATGGGACTGAAAAATAATGTTTATGGAAGTTTTATTTTTCTACCAATTAGTCCCCTCACCCCGTGATTATGGGCTGAAGTTTCCAAACGACAGGTTTCAAGAACTCTAGTATCCCCGCGGTGAGCCCTACGTGCCTAGACTAGATTAAGGCAATCCGAAATGACAACTAAATCTATTTTCCTCGAAGAACATTTTCGAGAACGAAATCCTTTTCAACGAAAACTAAAAAAACTTCTAGGGAGTTTTACTTAAATATATTTGCGTCTAGACCTTGATTTAGTAAAGCTAAAGGCAACTGTAATGTAACAGAGACAACTACCCCTTCAGCGTTGTATAATTTTTGCCAACCTACAAGGGAAAAACATCTGAGTTTGTGTATGTAGCATACAATATTATTATATTACTACAATAGGTACTATAAAGGAGCTCGTGGCTAAGTTATAACAGCCGCACGGTTTGATCCATCAGGTTAAGCTACGCTTGCCAGGGTTGGTCTGTGGATGGGTGACCATCATAACATACCGAGACTCCTCCGTGCCTCGGAAAGCACGTTAAGCCGTTGGTCCCGGCTGTCATTCGTGGATCTTTGACAGTCGTTACGGGTCGTCAGAAGTCCGAAAGTCTGACAACCAGTCTTACCAAGGGGTATCGTATTATCCAGTTGCTGGGTTGTGGAGGTCAGATAGGCAGTCGCTCCATGTAAAATACGGTATTCAGCTGCATCCGGTTAGACTGGAAGCCGACTCCAACATAGTTGGGAAAAGGCTAGGCAGAATGAATAGGTAGGTACTATAAAGAAACGCATATCTATGCAGTTTGAAAACAAAATCCCGTGAACACGATGACCACATCTGTTTAATGCTCGCTTTCTATAGCAGCCGATCGCTGCAAGTAAAAATAGTCCTTACGGTGTACAGATATTATGCGTTTCTTCGATAGTACCTACCTACCTACTAATACACAGACAGTCCCCTATGGTGTATCGTGTGATTGACAAGACATAGACAAATAAATCATTAAAAGACTGGGTAGGTACAGACGCCAGCACTTCAAGCTACTACAATCTGTCAAATTTATTTAATAGATTTTTAACTTTATCGCTGAAGTTTAAGGTTCAAAGTTGATTGGGAAAATTTGACAGTTTCGGGTAGCTTGATGTGCTGGCGTCTGTACCTAATTGTTGATTTACAGTTAACTTCCCCGAATAAGGCATGGGTTTTTAAACAGGCTGTAATGATTGAAATGCAGGTGCTACGCTACATTGGATTCGATTCCAGTCTTCAAGTTCTGAATCGAAACGAATTGGTTAGAATTATTGTTAAATTGACATTTATTCGATACAAATAAGAGTCAAATTAACAGTTATTCGATTACAAATCGATTTGATAGCTGTACCTAACTGCAATGAGCTAGCATTGGTTGGTCAGTACGTAGAATCAAAATGACACCGTTATGAGTTACCTATTCTAGCAATTTTATTCCTCCAGTTGAAAGGTCATCTCACCTTCCCGCCATACTCGTCTTTGATGACGTTTCGTGTCAACAATATTGTGTATAAACCGATTTTTATCTGCGCGCTTGGAGATGTTAAAACCGTAGGTTGTTAGTATTGAATTCACTCGCCTGGTTACCTCCTCAGTGCGTGCCCCGACGCCTCCAGGATGACGATTGACTTGTTGCGAACCCGAACAAGGCGTGTTGCTACACCGAGCGCTGAACGCAGAGGCTACTAAATATATCCACGTCTATTGTATACACAAATCGTGTCGTCTCCACAGTTCTATCTTATTATTTGTTAATTTGTTGTTGTTATTATTTAACCTCATACACTGTAAAATTTTGACGTTGACAGACGCATAGTTATAAAAATCGGGTTACATAGGTATCATCGCTCGGCATCCAATACCGCGAATGTGACATTTTTGACGAAAATCTGATTTTTGTTTTATTTTATTCTACACGTTCAAATACGTGATCCTGCATTTAAAAATGGTTTTCGTCAAAAATCTCACATTCGCGGTATTGGATGCCGAGCGACGATAGGTATGTAGTGTTTTCCGCGGTGCATTGTCTACTTTTGCAACTTATCATCGATTCACTGCACCTATTATTTCCAATGACCCTGATGTCATATTAAATATGAGCTTCCATTCATCGATTGAGCATGAACGCCCAGCCCTTTGTGTATTTTAATCTATAGAGTAGAAAATCAAGGTAAAGCGTGAACACATGTAACAATACGGTCAGACCACAAACCCCAATGCTTTCATATCTACCATAGTGTGGCATTTGGGTCATGGTCACTAACCTGACCTATGTCTGACCTGACCAACCCTGCCTCACCGCAGACCAGCTGACAGTTACTCATGCATGTCAGAACTCATTTATATTAAAACTTTTTTAATATACCCTAAAAAAGAAATTATGAAATGTTCCGATTCCATCTACTTACTTAGTTAATTGATCCAACCTTGAAAACAATAAATCGAATCGGGAAATCTATTCCCATGATTAATAAAATTATAACCTTCGATTGTACACATTCCATGTTATTCGATGTGTGTGAACTGTGAAGATTATTTACGTAGGTAAGTACTAAGTTCATTTGGAACTTCCATTTCAAAACACGCGAGTGGAAAAGTCATAACTAAAATTCTTTGATTTTGTTTGTGGCGAACAGCCGCGCACTGTGGAATGAAATAAGTATTACTTACTTAGATTTCCACATTTTCAAACTCACAATGCTGTATTTTCTAAATACACAGGTTTGTAAAACTGAAAATTCGTTGACCTAGATACCGGGTAACGTAGGTAATTAAATCCCAGCTAGTTCTTCAGCAGGATTAATAGTTGAAACTTGATACACAGGAGGAGCTCGTGGCTAAGAAATAACAGCCGCACGGGTCGATCCATCAGATTAAGCTACGCTTGCCGAAGTTGGTCCGTTGATGGGTGATCATCTTTACAGTCGAGACTCCTCCGTGCCTCGGAAACCGCCGTTGCTCCCGGCTGTCATTCGTGTATCTTTGGCAGTTGTTACGGGCCGTCAGAAGCCCGAAAGTCTGTCAGCCAGTCTTACCAAGGGGTATCGTATTACCCAGTTACTGGGTTGTGGAGGTCAGATAGGCAGTCGCTCCATGTAGAATACTGGTATTCAGCTGCATCCGGTTAAACTGGAAGCCGACACCAACATAGTTGGGAAAAGGCTAAATAGGGAGATTGACTTGATACACATCACTGTTGCGTAAGAAACTATGACTTTACTTTTTAACCGACTTCCAAAAGGAGGAGGTTCTCAATTCGTCTGTATGTTTTTTTTTTTTTTTGTATGTTTGTTACGCGATTACTCCGCCAATTATGAATAGATTTTGATGATTCTTTTTTTCACTTAGTATGTAGATGATATGATAACTTCTTGTCACTGTTATTTATATAGCAAGTAGACGTGGTATTCGAATTTGTGTGGGGTAGGTACCACAACTAAAAAGTGAAAAATAAAAACTTTTTACAAAAAAAAAAACAACCGACTTCAAAAAAAAACACTACAAAGTGAAAAATAACTTTAATTTCGGAAGTCGGTGACAAAGAACGAAAATTCAAAAGCAAAGACACCGACTTCCGAAATTAAAGTTATTTTTCACTTTGTAGTGTTTTTTTTTTTAAGTCGGTTGTTTTTTTTCTGTATTAAGCCTCTCTGCAAAACAACAACAACTTAACTAATTATTCTGAGGTCACTCTTGGACATAGTTTGCAGGAAAATAATCAAGTAGAATCTCCTAAACGTTAATCTAAATAAGTAACACGGAAGCCACTCATGCCGCAAAAGAACCCATCGACTAAACAATTTATATGGCACAGTGCCATTCAACTTTCAACAAAACTAACTCCATTGCCACTACTAACTGAAAATCAATGCCTTCTTTAGTCATGATACAATCAAACGGTAATTAAAGACAATAGTGAAATTATCACGATATCAGCTTACAAAAACCTTTAATGTACCTACCAGTTACGGTGTTATCAGAATCTGTTCGACGTTGGAAGGCCGCATGCCGCACGCCTTCGTACCAGGCACATTTTGATATCTTGGTTACTTGTGGTATATATGTATACGGTATATACCACCTACTCACCTATATTTTAGCGCTAAACGGGTCATAGTTTCGTGATCAAAGCTCGTTTGTTAGGATTCGCTAACAGCTGTTTTCCTTTGATAGCACTTAAGGTAGGTACCTACTGCGGAAGTGAGGAAGTTTAATAAACACTTTTAAAGTTTCTGCTCAGGCATTGGTTTAAAGGTGCAATCAATATCATTGGTACCTAGGTAACTGAAATGATACTAGTTGGAAAATAATATAGGCAATGTAAAAGTAACTTGATTGCTAGGTACTTAAGTTAACAATGCATTGTGCATTGGAAGAAGTTGACCCAGTTTGCTTTAATTGCGTCTATCGTATTAACTTCTGCTTTATTCAGGAAAACATCGTGAGGAAGCCGACATGACCCAAAACAAAAATTTTGAGTTGAGTCTTCTTAATGAAGATTTTTACTATTACCAACC
The DNA here is from genome assembly GCA_949152395.1 of Agrochola litura. NCBI lineage: Eukaryota > Metazoa > Arthropoda > Insecta > Lepidoptera > Noctuidae > Agrochola > Agrochola litura. Next base: position 18,926,426 of record OX424508.1, on the reverse strand, counting down.
TGCACAGGGCTCACGAGGTCGATTACAGCGCACTCGCTCCCAGAGAAGAGGCTTGAGTTCCAGCAGTGCACTGACTAGGTACTACGCTAAACAGCAGCTTCAGCAGTATGATAATGTTTGACCGCGAATCTTATTTAAAGTTTTTCAAAGAGCAAAATTACTAAAATTAAAGATGACTTCTAAAGTTCTAAAGATACACCAACTACAATGACACGAAGACTGCAAAGTAGAACAAGTGAACAACACAACCGCGGAATTATCTGAATGCGGAAAACAGAAATAAACAAAGCTGACCGTGAGATAATATAAAGTTGCATGATTCCGTTGCGTCACAATCAATGGTCGAAACACCTAACACTTAGGCAATATTTCCAAAACACGGAGTTAATGTAAACGGCGATGATGATAAATGGACGTAGTATGGCGTGAGAAAGCCCAACGACTTGTGATTTTTCCGCCTCATCGGTATTATGTTCGTCAAACAATGGACGTCATCGTAGTTGTTCTAATTTCGATCGTATGTTTTGTGGGTTCAGTGGATGCATTCAGCAACCAGCGATGTATTTTATTCGCAAAGAGGTGTAAGTAGTAAATTTTTAATATTTTTTGTCACATCTACTCAAAAAGAGCTAGTTTAGGTTTATTCTTCGTAAACAGGGACTAAATAGATTTGAATTTGGAATGTGGATATTGTTAGTAAAAGTTCCAATCACTAAATAGATCAATCACGAACATTGTATGCACAAGGAACAGGCTGAATGATAAAGTAAACAGCGCGCGAGCCAAATTAAAAAAAAAGTTGTGAAAAGTTAAAAAACGCGCGAAATGCATTCCGACTTCGTTCGTAATAGTTACTCGTATCTCAAATTCGGATTTTACGTTTTATAAAAATTTGTGTGTCTTCCTGAAGTAGTGAGAATAAAATAAATAAACGTAGGTACTATTCTTATTCAAAAGTTGCACTTAGGTACTCATTTTCTCATAAAGGGTGATAAAAAGTAGAGTGTTCGCCTTTAAAATAGTTGTTTGCTCCCTAGGCAAACAATCTACTAATAACACTTGGGCAATCAAATTTATAAAAGGTGTTACGGTTGATCGTGTTGACCTTTCACCTTTCTTATAGTTAACTCAGACCATAGATCGCGCAGACAAAGCGGCAAAGCAAAATGCTCGAACGAAATAAAAATATCCGCGAGCATGCGCGAACATTATGCTATTTTTAACCAACTTCAAAAAAGGATGACGTTATATGTTCGTATGTTTTTTTTTGTTATAATATGTAGTTATATGTTCATCGATATTGTCGTCAAACTGTCGACCGATTTTGAAAATTATTTTTATTTGATAAAGGAACTTAGCTTGGGCAGTTTTTGAGTTAGCTTCGATATCCACTATGATTTTAGTTATATTACTTCCTATCACTGTTGTTTACATAGCGAGTAATGATATACGAATTGGTGTGTGGTTCAAAAGTAGGTATTACCTACTATTACCAAAAAAAATATGTGAAAAATAAAAAGGTTTTACATAAAAAAACAACCAACTTCCAAAAAAAAACACTACAATGTGAAAAATAACTTTAATTTCGGAAGTCGTCGGTGGCAAAAAACTAAATAAAATACAGATCTAGACACAGAAGTCTCGGAAGTTTCAGAAGTTTAAGTATTTTTTTTTCTATGTAGTGTTTGCTTGAGCATTGAACACATCATCATCGATTGTGATAGATAATAACTTATTAATATTACAGCACGCTACACGTCTAGGAAGTAAACAAACTCATCTACGAATATGGCGTCCCGCAGGGCAATATCTTCAGCCCCGCCAACATTGTGATCTCATCCATAATACATAATTATTATATAGGATCTCATCGTTTTTAATACTGTACGGTATTAAAAGAGGCTTCTCTCTCATGCTGTACTTTACAAGTGGGATGATTAGTGGTAGGCAACACCCCCATTCCACCAATCAGCAAGCAGCAGACTTAGTTCGGTGATAATGTAATTTTGAAGATGCATGGTACCACAACTAGCAAGGTTTGGATTGGACCTACTACTAAAATATTCTTCTGTAATTTCAGGCGTAGACGTCTGTCCACGTAACATGCATGCTTACCACACGCGGTGCGATGGCGAGACGATGTCTCAACGTACTTGTAGCAGCCCTGAAACATACGTTTTAGGTATTTATAATATAATTACTATACTCCATAGGTTTAGGTAGTTAAATAAAGGTAAACAAACCACGTGACGAGACAGCTGTCAAGTAACCGACTAAACGTAATACCTGTCACTTCAGTTGTTATGCTACGTCACAGTTGAACTCTTCAATTTAGCAACGTTATACTTCGTTCACGTTTAGAAATTGGGTTCTTTACAATAGACAGATTACAAAATCTTATAAACCAGACAAAAAAATGTGCTTAAGCAGTTACATCTACGAAAAGTAGTTGAAGAATAAACGATAAAGTTTAACATACATTAAATAAAAGAGGAAACTATGGTAAAACACTGAAATAAATTTAATTTGGTTTTATTGTTTTTTTAACAAGAAAGTGTCATCTATAAAAACCCTTTTTACGATTTGTTTACCTTTTTTTAACTACCAAAACCTATGGAGTATAAGTTATTTTGATGTGAAACATCTATAGCGGCAGCGCCACGCCCACAGTGTGAATGGTGCCGATTCTCTTGTCACAAATGCCTCTTAACTAGACTGTTTTGTTTGGTGTCGTAAACTATCCTTTTTATGCATATTACCTATATATAATCATTTCGATGTTTCACATCTGCTAGGCGTCCCACGGCTCATTTTTAGGGTTCCATAGTAAACAAGGAACCCTTATAGTTTCGTCATGTCCGTCTGTCTGTCTGTCTGTCCGCGGTCTTGCTCCGAGACCCTTAGTACTAGAAAGCTGTAATTTGGCATAGGTATACATATTAATTACGCCGATAAAGTGGTAAAACAAAACTATGAAAAACATTTTTTTTTAGGGTACCTCCCGTACACGTAAAGTGGTGATGTTTTTTTTTTATCCCATGGTGTGGGGTATCATTGGAAAGGTCCTTTAAAAACATTGTGGGTTTGTGAAAACCATTTTTGGATTCAGGGATCCGTTTGCGAAATATTAAGCTTTACAGTGCAAATTTTTGTTAGAGTCAAGTGTCCCCCTGCCAGCTAAATGGTTGGTTTTAGATGTGTGAAAAAAATCACAGCAGTAGTTTATGTAACGAAATTAAAAGGAAATCTATCACAGCTAAGTAGGCTCTACAAGTTAACGAGTAATAATCAGCCAACTTAACTTTGCAGTTGCAAAAACATGTTTTCCCATACATTCCGTATGGAAGAACATGTTTATCAACTACAAAGTTAAGTTTGTTTTTGGGATAAATTGATCCCAACTACGGAACCCTTCATTGTGCGTGGTCCGACACGCACTTGGCCGGTTTTTTTTTTTGGGTAAAAATCAGATCTTAAAAGATTTAACAATTAGGAATCGATAAAAATCGTTGACATTGTAAAACCGCTACGTTATCAATTATCATGCCCGAATGTAATTCGTAGATATGTTATTGGATCCATTTAGATTCAAAATCAACTTAAATTACTAGTACCACCTAGTAGGCACACAATTCATATTCTCAGTCACGTGCACTAATTGGGTAGGGAGCCATCATTCTTTCAACTATCTAGTAAAAAGAATACTTAACTAAAGATTTCTTTAAAAACAATGAAGGACCCAACGTGGGGAAACCTAGAACCTCTAGGGACCTGATAACCTGAAGCTCTACGGGACGTATAGCTCCATCTCTTTCTCCCACTGAAGTATTAAAATAATACTGCTTTATGAGCTGGTGGTAGGCCCCCAGTAAGCGAAGAAATGTAGGTACCTACCAAGACCTACGTAACATCTTCCAACCCGCCCTTTGACAATTAGCGAATCTCTCTCCTAAATAGAGAAAATCCGAGTTCAGTTGTAGAAACATCATAGACTTATGTAATGAATGCAGGCCTAAGTACATGTTTAAGTACCTACCTTACATCATTACAGGCTACACATGCGGTTGGTCTCGATGCGACTGCAACGGCAATATGGCACTGGACGAAGAAAACGGTGATTGTGTCGAACTCCTCAGTTGCCCCGAAGATTTGCCGAAGAAGTACAAGCGACGAAAAAGGAGAAGGAAGGGATTCCGTGTGAACAAAGTTAAACCTTCAGATTTGGCGCTAGATCCGGAGCTCGAGCACATAAGAACAGTATCACGAGGCTGATTTATTCTTAAATTAAATCAGTTAGATGGTGTTGTTATTAAAAAAACACGAGCATATTTTTGTTTAATTTATTTAGATGCTCAATATATCAAATTGACCAAAATTTTGACTGTTACAAAACCCCAACTTACTGGACATTTAAGTTTTTCCATTTGCTTCGGGACCTCCCAACTTTGAGTGGTAGATATTACCAACAGCTGTAGGTCAATGCTTTCCATTCTATCACCCCAACACTAACACATCATCCTTTCCTAATTATAGCGAGAATGGAGTAACCCTCAACTTTTGAGGCGGTAACGTGATATTACACGTCTCTGGGAACACTTTAACTCAACCCCCGATGATATTAATTCAAATTCTTTGCTCAGAACAAACGACTCTTCACTATAGAGTTTGGTGGTATTTTGATCTTTTGAAATATACCTAAATATCAAAGCTTCAAAGGGAGAAGAAGCATTTAAAGCTATTCTGTAGGCTAAATTAAAATGAGCAGTTCTTTCAGCTGAACTGTCAAAATTGCAGCAGCCTAAAGGCACTTCAAAGGGCTGCACGCGCGGCTTTCAGGACATTTAGAAAATCGAATGGCGCAGAGACCAAAAAAAGACCGTATCACTACGAAGGTTCCTATTAGGTACTCAATGCTGGTCTTCACTACGGCCAAAAAGTGGTCCCCCATGGGTTACTGCAAATATGATGGAAAGATCTGTTGAACTTCGGCCTCGTTATCTTTTCCAGTAACAAAGAGTTTTTCAAGATTATACACCTGAGTTTACAAAAATAATTTCTGCATTGTACACCAAAACAGTCAACAACTATTCAATTTGCGGAAGATGGCAAAACAAACAATTGTAAGTCTGTGTTCATTTTCTTTGAAGACCGTCAGTGGTGTAGACGCAATGCAACATATTCTGGTCGTTCTGTGTTTCTTGCATGTAATAGAGTCTTTATACTATGGCAAAGTTGGGTCAGGTGGTGGCTGCTTATCATTCAATGGGACGTGTAAGTAAAACCATTTCTTTTTGTTTTAATTTTTTCTCACTGTTTGTACAGACGCCAGCACTTCAAGCTACTACAATCTGTCAAATTTATTTAATAGATTTTTAACTTTATCGCTGAAATATAAGGATCAAAGTTGATTGGGAAAATTTGACAGTTTCGGGTAGCTTGATGTGCTGGCGTCTGTACTTATCGCCAACCCGTCTTAAGCAAGCATCATCTGCCTAGCCTTTTCCCAACTATGTTGGGGTCGACTTCCAGTCTAACCGGATGCAGCTGAATACCAGTATTTTACATGGAGCGACTGCCTATCTGACCTCCACAACCCAGTAACTAGGTAATACGATACCCCTTGGTAAGACTGGTTGTCAAGACTTTCGGGATTTTGACGACCCGTAACAACTGTCAAAGATCTACAAATGACAACCTGGACCACGTGCTTTCCGAGGCACAGGTTTCTTGAGCAAGAGTGGTGATTAAATATCAAAGTCAAATCGTTTATTTCGTGATTGGCACATATGGGCCTACCACACGCACAAGCTTCACCACAGTTCTGCCTGCGCAAGCTTCTCGCATGAAAAACTGTACACGGACGGCGTTACCACACGGCACAGTTAAGTACGCGCAAGCCACAGTCTTGTCGAAATCGTCGGCGTAGAAACATGTTTCCTAATGAAGAACTATTTCTTCTTTCTCCCTTAATAAACTATAATTATTCCTCTTTCATTTTATTTATATTTTTTTTTTGTAGGCATGCCTAGTTCTTTTTATTAACCGACTTCCAAAAAGGAGGAGGTTATATGTTCGACGCGTATGTTTATTTTTTTTTATTTTTTTTTCGGTCGGAATAATCCTTCGATTTAATTTTCCAGAGTGCAGGCAGAGATTTGTATAGACTTATTAATTCAGACATGAACTCGCGATTGTGCGTACGCAAATCGGCCATTTTTAGGGTTCTATGGAACCCTTAAGTATACGATCTCTCGTGTGTCTGTCTGTCTGTCCGTCTGTCACAGCCAATTTGCTCCGAATCTAATGGATCCATTAAGTTGAAATTTGGTACACATTATGTATTTCTGTGACCCAAATACGAATGTGTAACGTAAATAAATGAATTTTGAATATGGCGGTCACTTCTGGGGGAAAATTAAAAATTACAAACTGTACCGTGTGACATATCAAATGAAAGGGCTTATTGCGAGGATCTCAAAAGAATTTATTTTTATAAACGTAACATATACATTTAAAGTTATTTAAGAAAATAGATGAAAAATTTACCATTCCCCCCCCCCCCTTATCTTCGAAACTACTGTGTCTAAAATTTTGAAGAAAATACAGAGAATGGTTCTTTAGTCATAGATTACAGGAAAACCTATAAAAAAGTCTATGGTCTTAAAATAACATGGTAAATCTCTCAATATGGTGACTACAAACTTACATTTGCAGTTGGAATGTATGGGAGAACATGTTTTTCAACTACAATGTTAAGTTTGTATTTGGAATAAATTCATCCTAACTACGGAACCCTTCATTGTGCGTGGTCCGATACGCACTTAGCCGGTTTTTGAGTGACGGAAGACCACGTAATCACCGAATGACTAACCTAGACTGCGGCTTGAACACTGAACGCCCAACCACACGCACAGGCAAGTACGCGCAGGCCGGGCTTGCGCAGGCAAAATGTCAAACAAGTCGAAAAGTGCGCAGGCCGCGTCGTGGGGTTTGCGCGTCGTACAGTTTTACCAACCACACGCTCAGTGTTCCGTGTACAAGCCGGCCTGCGCAGGCAAAACTGTGGTGAAGCATGAGCGTGTGGTAGGCCCATTAGAGGGTACTTTTGAACGTCAAAAATTTATTGGATATTAGAATAATTCTAGTTGCCAAAAGGTACTTAGTTTCGAACGGAGAAGAATGTGCAAGAAACTTCACCGTCAGATACTCTTTTAAACTGTTTTAAAAATATTTTACAATATTTTGTCTTAATACATAAATTAGCAACCAGTTTGATTTTGTCTAGAATCTTAGACTGTGCTATGAAGCAGGACCAGCAATACTCGTGCCTGCAGTGGGACATTATTAAAAAAAGAAAAAGAAAGAAAAATAGGATTATAATAGACTTGTACTTATTATCACTTGGACTTAGCCAGCTGTGGACCGGTCTGAAGACTAGGGCTTAGAAATAAACTGGTTATCTAATTAGTTGAGCAGTTTGTTGGAACCCTGCACTGCTAGGCAGTTTTTAGAAATGTTTCTTATATCTATGCTTAGAATTAGATGATCGAAAATTTACAAAACTTACCTTGACTGCCACTGAATAGCAATGCATTTAATAATAATTTTAGTAAAAAACTAACTTAATTGACCACTATGGCGCATCGAGTCTAAAGCGTGCCATCCACCGCCAGGTAAACTAAGTTAGTTAAGTTTAGGTCGCCAGTTTGAGAATTGCAAGCTAAACTAAACTAACTGCAAACTAACTTAGTTTAGCTCGCGGTGGACGGCTCACGTAAAGCTGCGGTTTCCTAGAAGAGCGGTGGTCGCCATGTAGCGTCTGCAATTTACCGGCGAATGACGTCACCAAAAGGTTTTATTTTTTGGGTTCCGTAGACAACAAGGAACCCTTATAGTCTCGCCATGTCCGTCTGTCTGTCTGTCTATCCGCGGCTTAGCTCAGAAACTGTAAGTACTAGAAAGTGGGCATTTGGCATGAGTATACATATTTAACTACAAAGTGGTAACATAAAATGATGAATTTTTTTTTTTGGGTACCTTCCCTACTCCTAAAGTGGTGTTTTTTTTTTTCTCGTGTTTCCCATGGTGTGTCGAAAGGACTTTCAATATGAATTCATACAAAGTAAACCAAAATCCGTTGCGTACCGTGCATGCGTTGCGGCCGTTGCGGACCAGTGGACGTTCAACTTTAAGTAGGTAGCCTTTTTATTCACTAATACTTTTTTTTTACACTATAGGTGTCGAAAAATGCCCAGACTCCATGCACCGTGTAAACAGCGAATGTCGGCCGACTCCGTCGCAGCGCACTTGCGACGAACCAGTCGCAGTATCTATGGGCATCATCTGCGACTGGTCGCGGTGCGATTGTGACTTCCCCCTCGTTCTTCACCTTTCGTCGGGATATTGCTTCTTGTATGAAGATTGTCCGTGATCGAATCAAGGAATTTCATTCGTTATTGGAATGGAAAATTAGAAGTTAGGAATTGATGCGTTATGACTTATGAGAAATAAATTGTGATTTTTGGTAGATTGATTTTTTATTTAACCTTTGGCGATATATAATCCCTTGTGGATATTGATGACGAATAAAAATCTTATCTGAGATTTTAAATTGAACATCCTGAATGTTCTAGAATTACCTAATAATCCTCTTGATAGGCTGTAAATCACAGGTTTGATCAGAGACTAGGGAAGATTACCTATGTAGGTTTTGCACCTACCCATTAGAGTGAGGCCTTAAGTGCGTTGCGTTGCGTCGCGTCGTCGTAGCGTCAATGCTGCGTCGTTTTACATATATTTTATGTGACATGCCACATTATGCGTTGCGTCGCCGCACGCGACGTTTCAACGGATCGACGAACGAGAGACCAAGCGGGGGGAGGGTGATGCGCTGCGCTATCGGAGCTCCGGTGCGACGACGGACAGGTTCCACTGCTAAGAGCGAGGCCCCATTAGTGCGTTGCGCTGCGTTGCGTCGCGTCGTCGCAAAGGAACAACACATTGTATGCCACGCCAACGCATTGTAACAACGCATTGTATGACGACGCAACGCAGCGCAACGCACTAATGGGGCCTCGCTCTAAAGGAGCAAACTAGACGTGCGTACTGCGTTGCGTCGTCGTGCGTCACCACAACGCAGGAGTGGCATACAATGCTTTGACCTGTTGCGACGACGCAACGCAATGAGCTAATGAGGCCTCACTCTTACGGCGAGGCCCCATTAGTGCGTTGCGCTGCGTTGCGTTGCGTCGTCGCAACGGAACAACGCATTGTATGCCACACCAACGCATTGTAACAACGCATTGTATGACGACGCAACGCAGCGCAACGCACTAATGGGGCCTCGCTCTTAGAGTGATGCCACACGGGCGTTGCCAATGCGTTGCGTCGTCACAGCGCAGTGATTTCAACGCAGTGAGTGCCACATGAGCGCTGCGATGTCTCAACGTAACGCAGCTAATCCCGACGTTGCAGTGTCGGTATAGGTACTGCCGCCTTCAATATTCTAAAAAATACTGCGGTGCGCTCCGTCGTAGCACCCCACCCCGCTTCGTTACCCTGGCCCCTTAGCCAATGCTCACGCGTTCCGTTGCCGCACCTCGTTTTAACGCACCGTGTGGCATGACGCTCAGTTTTATATGTAGAACCACGGAGCGTCACCGCTCAGGCGTCGCAACGCCGCCGACGCAACGCATTTTCAGCGCCCGTGTGGCATCGCTCTTAGTGTAAATAAATAAATGGTGATTGCAGTTATATTTAAAAGCTAACCGAAGATAATTAATTGATGCTACCGATCCACCTAATGTAACTTACCACTCTTACCAGTTCCTTAATTTGATGTTATAGGTACTATCTTACGTATTAAAAACCCGAACCACACCCTTATTCAGTGGAGTGCATTGTGTAGGAATATTTAGTTAGGTACTTATCCAACCTATATAGGTACTTACATGTCCTCGATCTTACATTGAAAAAAAAAAAAACATTTTTAAATCCCATTTCATCACTAAGGCCTGAAACTGCGTTAAGCGAGCGCCCACAACGGGCACCCATCGCGTGTCTACGCGCGTGGACACGCGGATGGGCTCCGTGGGAACGCGACGGCCCCCGTTGCGGGTACCCGTCGCGGAGAACGGATTATTTTATTTACGCAGTGTCGCTAGTTCCATTTTAACGGTGTGTATGCACAGCCGTGTCGATGAAGAACTTAATATATTAAGTAGTACCTAGGTGACCGAGCTCTGCTCTGGTGAAAATAGAGAATGAGAATGCTCATTTAATAGTATAGGATTACATTGCAAAACCGCTGGCGCCACCACGCGTGCTCCAGCGCGGGCGTCCGTCGCACGGAGGCGGGACACGTGGCGCGAGCGCGGGGCCCGCTTCCCCGCGACGGATACCCGCGCGTGTCCCCGTAACGGAGCACTTTTGTATGGAACCGCGCGGACGTCCGCTTAACGCAGTTTCAGGCCTAAAAGGCACCAGTACCGACGATATTTTAAAAAGACACACACTTACATAACTAATCCATTTCAGGTACACTGGGCACTGTCCCATGCTGAAGTTCCGCTTCGGAAAATGCTACGGGGACAACACAAGGCAAATACTTAGAGAAATACGCTCTAAAGGATTGTTCAAGTAAGTTTCATTTGTACTGACTATAAACTCTGAAATTTTAGTCATCTTACAAAAGCAGCCCACTTCATGTATCCAATGACTACTAAACATTCATTTTTTTTTTAATTATCTTGCAACAATTTTTCAATTGCTCCTTTAGGTATTTTATCTCAGGTACATTGAGTGGCCATTTGTAAAACGACTAAAATGTCACGGTGTATATGTTACGGCTAAAACCCGAAGTGCGGCTACACCTAGTTTTAGCCGGCTAGAAGTAGGTGCTAGCCGGCTAGAACTAGGTGCGGCCGGTAGCAGTTGGTTAAACTTGCCTAAATGGATCCTGGCACTCGCCGGCCGCTGCCGCGGCACCGCTCGCTTCGCTCGCTCGGCTCGTGCGGTGTGTTATGTGGTCACAGTTCTAACCTAACCTAACCTACCTTTCAGCCATTTTCATTTGCTACAACTAACTTTAACCAACTGCTAACCGCACCAAGTTCTAGCCGGCTAAAACTAGGTGTAGCCACACTTCGGGTTTTAGCCGTGACATATATGTATATACATATACAGAATAAGTTTTTATCCAGTGCGCAAACTTTAACACGTGACTTTACTCATCATTTTGAACAACTTTTACTATGGGACCAAACCTGAAATCGCGAAAAAAGTCAGTTGTTCCCTGTTCCCTACATTTTGACGAGTTATGCGAACATAAATGTAGGGAACAGCTGATTTTTTTTTCGCGATTTTAGGTTTGGTCCCATAGTAAAAGTTGTTCATAATGATGAGTAAAGTCACGTGTTAAAGTTTGCGCACTGGATAAAAACTTACCCTGTACTATATATACGGGTGATTGGAAGATGGGTGCAAAGCTTTAAGGTGAAGATAGTATAGACAATTTAGAACCATTTAAGCCATGGTTGTCTTAGACGAAGTCTTACCAAATTTTTTAATTTTTAATAAGGTTTAAAAGACGTATTGTAAATTTTTTTTATTTTTTCTGAGCTTTAAATGTCTGTAAAAAAAATGTCTAATGACACAGAAGCCTAAAACATGTTTTGCTTGATTGCTTACACATTACTTTAATTAAATAAATAAAAAATGAATTCATTTATCATTCAATTTGGCCATAATTATGCAGTTTACATTAAATTTTGAGAATTTCCGAAAAAAAGCTTAAAAATTTGGTTAAAAATATTTGGTAAGACTTCGTCTAAGACAACCATGGCTTAAATGGTTCTAAATTGTCTGTACTATCTTCGCCTTAAAGCTTTGCACCCATCTTCCAATCACCCTGTATATTTTTTTAAGAACTTTTAGTAGTAATTGGATACCTACATGAAGTGGGCTGCTTTTACTAAAATGTCACGGTGTATTTGATTTGTATACTTACCTACACTTTGCTGGAAGAATATTGCATAGAAAAGCATCAATAGAAAGGTTTTTTTTTTTAAAGTTAGTAACTATTTGTACAAATATTGCAATCTAAAGTTTCGATTTTGAGAAATACAAAGATGAGAGGCATCATTTTTAACCGACTTCCAAAAAGGAGGAGGTTATATGTTCGACGCGTATGTTTGTTTTTTTATATTTGACAATCTGATCGGAGTTTTAAATCCACACTTCAACTCAGGCGCGGTCCGCGGGGGTCATGACCCCCCCCCAAAATCTTTCACGCTGTCGGCAGCCTTAATGATTTACTTGTATTACTTACTAACTTTTAAAACTGTACTACAGCCACGGGTTACATTTTCAGGCTCGCTTCCCTCGCTCAACGCGCGCCTTCTATATTCTCTTAATTCTTGAGCTTTTCTTCATAAGTCGACATAGCAACGAATTCTTAGTTCTTTTTGAATACTTCGCTCGCTCTTGCATTCTGTTTAAAAGTTCTTAGAATTGAAAATATCTAACACAGCACCCCCCCCCCCCCCCCCGCATGTAAAAATGCGTCCCTGAATAGCGACCGCGCCTGCTTCAACTACTTCGTCTATTATATGTACAGACGCCAGCACATCAAGCTACCCGAAACTGTCAAATTTTCCCAATCAACTTTGAACCTTATTTTTCAGCGATAAAGTTGAAAATCAATTAAATAAATTTGACAGATTGTAGTAGCTTGAAGTGCTGGCGTCTGTACTGTGAGGTTTTATTATGAGATATAACCTCATGTTGCACAGGCTGGCATGATGGACTATGGCATCCGAACAATCTGTCAAGATGTTTAAATTAGGATTTGTAATACCTAGTTTTCACTTGTCGATAAAAAAGAAACGAGTTTGCCCCCGGTCGCCGCTCGCGTATGTCCATTTATTTAATGATTTAAATATAGTCTTGCTCCCCTTTAAAAGTATTTGATTCATACACTATACGATCCTGAATGCTGCAGCCAAGCGTGGTGCTCACAGTACCTACAGCATACAGAAACGCTGGTCATTAATACCTATCTCTCGGTATCGGTAAACATAAGCTGTTGAACCTCACGATAACAACGTGTGTTGGATCATTCGGTTCCCTACAAAATGGTTGAGCTGGATGGTGCTGATCCACGCGTCATGTTCGTGAACGGGCGTCGTCAGTTGAGACTGGTCATCTCTTATCTGCCAGGGCTTATTTCAAGTGGGCGTTAGGACGTATTCAAGCAGTTCATCCTGGAAAGGATGGCTATGTAAGGGTAGTCAGTTTAAAAACTAAGAACAATATCATACAACGCCCTGTCACCAGACTTGTGTTGTTACCAGTAAACAAGGACACAACACAGGATCAAAATGTCAATCAAGACAATTCAGACGAGCGAAGCAAAAGAAAGCGACGTCCTCGCAACAACGTATCATTGAAGAGCTTATTCACTAGTTTCTTATTACTATTTTTCATGTTATTATCACCTACTTCAGCGCAAAATATACCTAATCATGAATCGTATAATGTGACGTCATTAGAAGACAATCAAGCTATTTACTTCGATAGAATATCCAATCTTCAGTAGGTATATCAAGGACGAATGGCGTCTAGTTGTCTACTACAACATGACGACCTACTGGAAAGGCCTATCCGATATCAAAGGCTACGTCAGCCACATCAAGTCATTATGCAACACCTATGCGAGTAAACAATATCAGAGTATCATTCTTCAGTTAGAGCACGAGATTAGCGAAATTGAACACTATGACATGTTACTTAAATATCAAAGCCCGAAGAGGCTGAAAAGAGGCCTATAGGGAATGCAATCCGGACTATCCGTAATCCGAAAAATCCGGATATCCGCACATTTTTATCAGACTTCCAAATCCGGATTTGAAAATCGAATCCGGATTTTTTGAATAATAAGAAATTGTAACAAAAAAATCAAAACGACCCAGTTCGCTGTTCGCGCTTCCGCGAGTGTCGAGTCTATCGGCTCTGCGCAGAGGCGGCGTAAGGCGCGGGCGACGTGGGCCACCGCCTGTGGCCTCGCGGACGAGGGGCCCCGCACCTCGGAAGGTTTATGAGGATCAGTGGTATTGAATATCATAGTGCGAAATCGATAGAGCTGCCCACTAAAATCTGTATATTTGTACCCAAAATCGGTATATGACAAAAAAATACAATATTCAATCAAATTCGTTTATTGGTTTAATAATTTGACAAGGAGTATATTTGCCTTTATTTTTGTTATTCAATTAAATTCGTTTATTTGTTTAATAATTTGGCAAGGAGTCTATTTGTCTTTATTTTTGTTCTTCAGAGTTTCTTTTAATTTTAACCTATTAATTATTTTACTGACTTTACTCAGCACGCGAGTCAAAGACTGATTATTTTAATAAAAATAAGTACATATTATGGCAATATCACCATAATTATGGTATTTAATGATGATAGTTTTAATAATTCCAAATAACAAAAAAAATAAAAATTCATAAGCGCTACTACTGAGCATGAGGTCCTGGGTTCGATTTCCGGGTCGGGCAAAGTGTTATTGGGTTTTTCTATCTGGAATTTCCCAGTAGCAGCTCGGAGTCTGGATTTGTGTCCGGTTGATGGCAATACGCTCGCCCCTTATTACATGGGACTTAAAACATAACTGGCGAAATGTGGGTGTACCTGCTACAGGGTCACCTCTGCCCAACCCTTCGGGGAAACAAGGCGTTATGTTATGTTTTTCATGTTTAAAAATTCATTTGATTTGATTTTCATGTGCTTTTATTTTAATTATTATTAATATTTACACAAAGGAGACGGAAACGATTACACACACTCTTGGGCCTGAATGTAACGAGATGAAAATGGTGTGAATTTATAGATTCAAACATATATTGGTGTATTGCAGTGACTAGTTGCTATCCCACAATTCACACAGCGATCCACAGTTTCAACAATTTCCAATCCACAAAGCGGCGGTAAAATCCAAAATAACAATTCCAAGTCAATCATGTGAGCGATCTTCGGTGTCCAGTGAGAAAGCAAGGGTCGTACAAGGTAGGCAGGGTCAGAATCCGTAAAAATCAAAGCAGTGGTCGTTAAAAAAGAAAAATAATTGGGAAAGCACTCAAAACACATCGGAAAACACGAAATAAGTGACAGCTGTCTAGTAGGGGTGGGCGTTGCGACAACGAACCGTTTACAAAAACCGTTTTGTGATGATGAAATCATTTTACGTCCTGGGTTCAACTTCAAACAGTCTTCATTGCACAAACCAGTCTTCGAATTACTTGGTGCAATTTTTACATCTAAGAAAATACAGTCGGGTACAATGATTCAACTATCTATCACACTCGTAAAACAGTCCTTCCAATAAAAGTGAACTCTGAAATGAAATACAGTCAGTAATGTATTACCAGTTGTCAATGCTGTCGTTCGTGATGCGAAAAAACCATTTCATACATTTCAAATCGTTGATAGTTTTAAGAAACTGCGCTCGACGAAAACGCAATTCTATTCAATGTTGGATAAGTTTCGTCCTTTAACCGTTTTCTGCAACCGTTTTCGTCGTTGGGAAAACGGTTTCGGCCGTCAAAAATTCGAGAACGACCCACCACTAATGTCTAGTGTCAAATTTTCATTGTCAGTCAGTTCATACCAGTGCAGAATATGCACTGCCAGTGACATAGACAAAAAAATGAAACTGATTTTACTTGATATGAAATTGATAATCATTATTTTGGTTTTTCAGTAATTAATGATGTTTTATTTAAATTAAATGCACTATATTGTATAAAAGTATTTATAGTTCATTTAATTACTTTGAGTTAATTACATTACCTAGTGCTACCTAGTGGGTAGGTGTTCTTTTTGTAGTTGTGTAATCGATTACTGTAATCGATAATCTCACGAAAACTATCTTTATCATATTTCTCCGCTTCCAGACTTAAGAATCGAGCTGATTTTTGATATTCAAGGATAAAAATATGACAAATTTTTTGATCATATCTCAACTTATTACATTTGGGCCCAACATTTTCCATCTCCTTTATTAAACATCATATTAACAAACTAAAATGGGTAGATTTGTTATTTTTTATGAAAAATTCGTAAAATCCGGATAATCCGGATTGAACCAAAAATCCGTTCTTTAAAATCCGGATTTTAGTCCAGAACGGATTTGCATTCCCTAAGGCCTAATAAACGGGTTAGGTTATATTGCTAATTCATTATTCGGAGTACTGGACGAGAGGTTTGCCGAAAAATACAAGAGTGACATCGAGCAGATCGGTCATAATGAAAAACATCTTCAAAAACTTATCAAAAATCAGACAAGTATTTTAGAATCCGAATTTAATATCATACGTCGTAATGAAAACATCATGAATCAACAATTTTCATTCATCAAGCAACGGCTTCAAAATCTATCGACCGAGGTGAATAAAATACGTTTGGATAATGAAGATGGCCTTTATGTCACATCATCATCTCTGGCAGCATCAATAATTCTATCAAACATTCGTTGGATACAGCAAACGTTGATTGGTACGGTTACAGATAGATCACACGGGCGTATTGACAGTCATTTGTTATCACCGGAGCAGTTATCGTATCAGCTGAGCATCATCTCAAGCCAACTGAATGGTAAACTTACGATACCAGTGGATTTAAAAAATATCAAGGACTTGTATCGTTTACTTAAAGTATCAGCTAGAGTCTTCTCAAACTACTTAATCATCGAAATCAAGGTTCCACTCCTAAACAATGAATTGTTTGAGTTAAACAAAATCATATCTATTTCACAAAAGAGAGGACTACAGTATTATCATCTCATTCCATCGGTACCATTCATAGCTTACAATCTACGCAAGGATACAGCATTTCTTCTATCAGATGCAGACCTACAGTCATGTGCTCATGTTCCCAACGATATCTTGTTATGCTCATTAAACATGCCTATTTACGATCTAAACATAAAGCAGTCTATCTGTGAAATCAAAATCATTAATCAAAAACAATTATGCCACTCCGTCAAATCGTCATGTGAGGAGCAATGGATCAAATTGCACAGGCCAAACACCTGGTTGTACACATGTTGCTCGGAATGCCAAGTGCGCATAATTTGCGCCAACGGAGTCACAATGGTCAACCTTGTCGGCAACGCGATTATTACCCTAGGTCAAGGTTGTACATTGAAAGGGGATACCTTTAGTATTTATGCTCATAATAATTTCATCAATCATGTCAATATCCATCATCACATCGAAGTCCCAGAGGTGTCTATGCTAAACAAAATCATGAAAACGTCTGCACCAGAGAACTTCAGCGTGGCCGAAGATCATCATCTCATTTGGAATCAATTAAGGGCTCAGATTGACGAGGTTAAGGAACAGTCGTCTACAGACCTGAGCATTCACGACATTCATCACTATACTGTGTTGTACATCAGTGTAGCTTCGGTTATCATTTTGGGTGGCGTCGTCGTGTACCTCATCAGAAAACATCGAAGTACGAGCAGAGTACCAGCGTCGCCGGCCCCCCAGGGCCAGGAGGCTGTCTGGGAGGGGCCGGTGACGGTCCCGCCGGCGGACACAGTGCCGGTGGCATCACGTTTAGCGGAATCAGTGCAAAAGTGTAGTGAAGTGTTTACGATTAGTGGTGTAGATAGGGCCACCTCGCCAACGTTTCTGCGTTCAGTGCGCTTACAAGACCGCGATGATTAAGGACATGGGTATTTTAGAATTTAGAATAGTCATTAAATTAATGTTTTATAGCATTTGTATCATTATAATATCAGTCTTTTATCATTTTACTATTTAATCATATCAACTTGTTTGTAACTTCAATTATCTGCCTATCTATCAATCATTTCAGTATGTTGTCCCATTTGTGCGGGCAGGATGTACGGAACCGTACATTACTCTACCGACTTACGCGCCGTGCATTCTGCACACACAGCATTTGTACCTATTATTGCAAATAATATGTAAAAATATATTTCAATAAATCAGTGTTTTACAAGCATTCAAAGCGGTCGGTTTTATTTCATCATCCCAATAGAATCGCCGCGTTATCATATCATCAAGTGTAGGGACCCCCTACATTAATCATATATTTTCAACTGCTTTAATTATTTTTTGTACATTGTTCTCACATATAGAAGCAACAAGAATAATGTACCCAGAATTTTGTAATATCTACGAGTATATTCAAAAGAGTGGCCTTGGAGTTTCTTGCCCGTTCTTCTCCATAGAGATCTACGTTTTGGAATGGGCAACTAGCTTCAACTAGCTTCAACTTTCTGACTAACTGACCGATTCTTTGACAATTCAAAAGTGCCTGTAAATGGTTTAATTGAAATAAATGCTTTGAGTTTTGAGTTTGAGTTCAACGATTGTGAACGTTTGACCAAAAATAACAACAACCATTCATAAATCAGCTGACAATCTTGACATGCAAAGAACCCAAACAAATATTACATGCAAACATCTCCAACAAGGCTAGACAGGAGGTGACTGCGGAGATGAAAAAACTGTTTTTTAAATATTATTTATTTCGGAAGTCGGTATCTTTGGATCAGTATTAGTAGTTTTTTGCCATCGACTTCCGAAATTAAAGTTATTTCTCACTTTGTAGTTTGGAAGCCGGTTGTATTTTTTGTAAAAAAGTTTCTTTTTCACTTTTTTGTGGGTTGGTTTGTAATTATTTATCTAAGTTACAATAGCCTAATGTCAACTGCTCGTCACCTTTTACAAAATATTGCTTTTCCCGATGCAGGGACTTTAATTGTTGAGTTCTCCAGGTCCACTGCACCATATAAATTGTGACGAGCATCAATTGCTTACCAACCATATTAAAGTAATCGAATCGCAACCCGTGAAATACATATTGTTGAGTAGTTCCGATGCCCATCTGTGTCCTTCATCATCAGTTCCACTTTACTGCTTTCCTAGAGCAAATGCACGAGTTACTATAAAAAATACCCTGATCGCTATAGGTGTGTCCATAATATTTGAAGGTATATTTGTAATATTTGAATACATGATTAAATATCTTGGCCACATACTCCTGGGGACCAAGTCTGATATTTTTATAAATTCGTCATTCCAACACGATCCCATTGTCATTTTGCTAAAAGTTCGTAATCTGCTAAATTATAATGGTCGATCATTGGGTCAGTCAATGGTCTCGTAATATAATTGTGTTTTAATGGCGTTGTCGTACAATACGACCAATGATACCGCCTAAGTCAGTCATTAATTTGTCATTATGTACGAGATTACCAATAAGTGCCATTTCTTTCAATGGAGTGTCAGTGGCTGACCATTGGAAAGTCATAATGACGCCATTATATCAGTAGATTACCAAACTTGTCAAAATCAACAATTATGAAATCAATGATAGACCATTCTGACACTATTGTAATAGTAGACTTGAGGCCCTGATCGCACCAGGCCTAGAACGGGCGCGGAGGGCCTAGTCGGTTAGAGCGAACACGCTGGCTCGTTGTTCAGTAACCGTTAAAATTACGTTTTTTCAGCATAAAGTACTGTGTACTATGTTTTACACGAGCAGCCTGTGGGCTAGATATACTTAAAAATCGTACAGTGCCCTCCGCGTGCAATACAACAACGCGATCAGGGTACTGTTGAGGCTGCCCCGCTAGTGCAGCGCATCAGAGATGTTCGCGGACGTACATGTGGATTGTTTCTTTGCCACAATGCGTAAACTTACGTCCGTACGTCAATCGCTGCTGCGCCATTTCCCATGGAAAGGTGCAGCCGCGGTGAAGCGTCGGATAGTACTGCCGCTATGTATTTTGTACAGGAATTTGTTTAGGATGTAGATTTTCTTAAACTTAACATAGGATAAGTTTACTAACAAATGAGTCTTCCTAGATTAAATAAATTGAATTGAATTTACGCACAGAATCTCCCTGAATTTCGCATTGATCCACTTTTCTTATTACCAGCACCCTAATTGCGATCAATCACAATCTGAATCATTTTGAAGGATATTGCTAATCCATTGCACCATATATTCGAAAAATTTGTCAGCTCAACAACGTAAACAACGCAATGAATGTTGTTGAACTGTCAAAATGAAACAAATTATGATTGATCGTGTGTCCAAGAACCAACCAAATCCAAACGCAGATTTCTAGAAAGGAAATTGAAAAAGGAATAAAGTTGTTCAAATAAAAGCTTTAGAAGACCCTGTCTTAATTAGTATCTACTTTATCCTATTAATTACGCCCACGTAATCAGTACCTAATTAGCTTTATTTAGGTACACAGCTCCTGGATATTATTGATCCCAAAAAATTAGATGTAAGTAATCAAATATAGAACAGTACCCTAATTGCGTAACTCATTTACGTAAACAATTTCGCGAAATTTGTTTCATTTTGACATTTCAACAACATTCATTGCGTTATTTACGTTGTTGAACAGATTTTTTTTCCAACTTATGAAGCAATGGATTAGAAATCTGTATCAAATCGAAACAAATTGTGATTGTGTTGTATTACGCAATTAGGGTGCTGAAGTGATGCGGAGGAATGAGGAAAACGTCGTGAGAAAAGTTTTGAGGATGAACTCACGACGTGGCTATAAGAGTAGGGAAAGAGCAAAGAAACGATCGATGGACTATGCGAAAGATGTTATAGCTAGCGAGGAAGGTGACTAATAGAGAATTATGGAAGAACATGAGGACATGCAACGCCGACCTCAAATAAATTGGGATAGTGGAAAGAGAATGGTGAAGCAAATAGGACATTTAAATAAAAAAAAAACAACAGACTTCAAAAAAAAAACACTACAAAGTGAAAAATAACTTTAATTTCGGAAGTCGGTGTCTTTGGTTTTGAATTTTCGTCCTGTGTCACCGACTTCCGAAATTAAAGTTATTTTTCACTTTGTAGTGTTTTTTTTTTAAGTCGGTTGTTTTTCTTTTGTAAAAAGTTTTTATTTTTCACTTTTTAGTGTTGTGGTACCTACCCCACACAAATTCGAATACCACTACCTGCTATGTAAATAACAGTGACAGGAAGTTATCATATCATCCACATACTAAGTGGGAAAAAATACGTATTATTGAAGCTAACTCAAAAACTACCCAAGCAAAGTAAATAAAATTTATATGGGACCACCTCTGAAGTATGATCTACCAAACAAAAAAATAATCATCAAAATCAATTCATAATTGGCGGAGTAAACGCGTAACAAAAAAAAAAAAAAAAAAAACAACATACATTTTGGAAGTCGGTTAAAAATAAATTACATTTGAAAATCTAGAAATTTTTATGCAAGACTTCAACGAACTACTCGTTATTCTTAAGAGCCTGTGCACACGGTGCGTTGCGGCGGCGCAAAATGACTTTTTTGTTCTTTAATCTGTCTACACCACAATTTTTGACGTATCGCTGCCATTTTTTTTATACACTTCTGAGATAACACACTTTGGTGTGTCACTGCCACTTTTCCTTAAAATTCAATACCATAACCTCAAAAAATCGGGAATTGAAACAAAAAACAATTAAAAAAATATGTTTTAACAAAAATCTATTTTCAGGGGTTTTTCAAGTCCCTGGTCATGAATTTATTGTTTGTGAAAAAAAAATTGATTCATTTCCCGATTTTTAAAAGAAATTTTTTTAAAAAGAAATTTCGATTTTGGAAAAGTGGCAGTGACACAGCAAAGTGTGTTATCTCAGGAGTGTATGAAAAAAAAACTGGCATCGATACGTCAAAAATTGTGGTGTAGGCAGATTTTTGAAAGAAAAAAGACTTTTTCCCACTATGCGGCGGCGATGGCGCGGCGCCAGAGCGGTGTCACTGCGGCGTCCTACATACAAATATCCATGGTATGCTACACAGTGCGTTCCGGCGTCGCACCGCACCTACACCGGACTTGCAGCCTCGAGACGAGACGGGGAGGGGTGTACGCGTTGCGATATCGGAGCGGCACCGCTCAGTTGTTTGAGCATTGTCGAAAAACCGATGTTTGACAGATGATAATTTACGCGCTTTGCGGCGTAACAACGCAGCGGCCGTGTGACCGTCAATGCGGCGAATTCTTTACTGTGCGGCGCCGCAATGCATCGTGTGCACAGGCTCTTACTCAGTTCAAAGTAACATTTTTATCCTCGGTTCCTTTTAAACAAAAACTTAATCGTTTTGCTTAGGTACTTACCAAGTAACATTTTTATTGCCAAACTGTGCATATAAATAGATTCGTAAGCTAATTTTACCTGTGATAGCTACTTCCCTATGGGAGGGCCTACTGTGCAAAGCTATGAGGTATTTCCTTCATTATTGGTATAAATACAAGTCTTCATTTTAACCTAAACGGTCCGTAAAATATAGGAATCAGCCAAGCATATTTCTTCACGGAAGCAAAAATTTGATTTTATTAAATAGGAACAACATTTAATTAAGCTGTTATGGAAAATCCCATGATTGTATTTCGATTACCTCACTCAAAGAGCTTTACGTATAAGGTTTCACTTCCCTCTCCCTTCAAAATCCCCTGAAACAACGAATAAAAATAAACCCGACCTTTGAACTTTCGACTTTTGTAACAAGAATTTCATTAATAGGGATGATGACTATAATTTTTTTTTGTCTGTCTGGATTATTGAAAAATATTGGACACGTATTTTTTTTTACGGTATCAAAAGATTACGGCGATACATTGAGTTAAAATGTGCCAAGACGTTACGAGTATGTAGATTTTATATTTACTTGTGACGTAGCGACCCCCACTCTCCAACTTTAATTCATTTTATCTAAGTATTTTTTTATTAATATGATAAAGCAGAAAATACGTGACTATAATTTTTTTATTATCTGACTGACGGACTAAATAGTTTTTTTTTGACGTGATAACGTTTTATAAAAATAATAAATAAAAATAAAATTAATTTAATTCAGGCAAAACCCATATTACATCAAACAAAATTTAACTAAACTGCAGCACACAATATAACAAAAATAATGTCAATGCAATTAAAATAGGTACACATAACAAAATTTACAGAACACTTATAAATCGATGAACGCCGGCTGCACGCACGAAAAAGTGTCACGTTCCGCCTGAGCCGAGCGTGCAAGCGAGAGCGCGGAACAAGCGATAGAGGCACGATCGGCCTAAGCGTTCGGCTTGTGACGTTATCACGTAAAATTATCGTCCGTAAATTGACTTTACAGACAACCAATTTTTTTTTTTTGACCCTGGCATCATCCCTATCGACTCCCTCGTTGGTCTAGTGGTTGCAAACGCTACGGATGAGCATGAGGTTCTTGGTTCGTTTCCCAGGTCGGGCAAAATGTTATTGGGTTTTTAGGGTTCCGTACCTCAAAAGGAAAAAACGGAACCCTTATAGGATCACTCGTGTCTGTCTGTCTGTCCGTCTGTCACAGCCAATTTGCTCCGAATCTAATGGACTGATAAGTTGAAATTTGGCACACATATGCATTTCTGTGACCCAAACACGGACGTGTAACATAAATAAATGAATTTTGAATACACTTTTAGGGCCAAATAACAAAATTTAAAAATGATTTGCAAACTGCACCGTGTGATATATCAAATGAAAGGGCTTGTAGCGAGGAACTCAATTTTTTTTAAATATAATTTTAAAATATATATTTTAAGATATTTAAGAAAATAGATGAAAATTGACCATTACCCCTCATTTCCGAAACTACTGAGCCTAAAATGATGAAAAAAAATACAGAGAATGGTTTTTTACGCATAGATTACAGGCAAACATGTATATTGTCTTAAATTAACATGGTAAATCTCTCAATATTGTGCGTACAAACTTACATTTGCAGTTGGAATGCATGGGAGAACATGTTTTTCAACTAAAATATTAAGTTTGTTCTTGGGATAAACTCATCCCAACTACGGAACCCTTCATTGTGCGTGGTCCGACACGCACTTGGCCGGCTTTTTCTATTAGGATTTTCTCAGTAGCAGCCCGGAGTCTGGATCCGTGCCCGGTTGATGGCAATTGGCAATAGGCTCGCCCCCTGTTATTTAGGTATTACATTAGATGTTGCCTAGTGTTAGTGTTGATAAATCTTATGCTGCAATCCTCGTTTTTTTTAAATTGGTTAAAAAAGTGAAATCTTGAACAATTTTACCGTCGGTAAAAAAGGGAAATGTCAATCATGTCGTTGTCATGTCTCAATGTTTGGAATGTCATTAATCCCAAAGAAAATGTATCGCGCGTTGATGTCTTTTTAACTGTCAAAAGCTGGTGTCGGTAACAGTGTCACGAGTTCAATTGTTTTTCCCATCTCAAAAATGCCCAAGTTTTCACTTCAATAAGCATAACCAGGATATACCCGCCAGTAGAATATAAACCATGTATTTTGTGTTTTCCAGCAAGCCACTAGAATACCGTCCCCGAGACAACTACGAGCTAAACAACCTTCCGCGCTTCGAGAAGCCCCAGCGAGACGTATATGACGGCATCAGGAACAAGCCCACCGCGCACATGACTGGATACACCGGATACGTTCCTGGGATGAACTTTAGGTACGTTGTATGTTAAGGGCCTCACTAGGTCAGAAAATATAATCTTATGACACTTGTTAGTCCATAGACATTATTTAAAAGAAAACCGGACTGCATAAAAGCATTGACAAGTACCTAATTTATGGGAACGAGATTAAAATAAATAACTCATGCTCTTAAATCTTAAGGTTGAACTAGTCGTGGGCTGGAACTCACTGGTGGCCTTGGTCTCACCTGGCATCGTGTCCGACAGAGATAGTATCAGTGATGAGCAATTAGACGCTAGTCTACATGCACCCGACGTCTAGTTCGCACGGTATTCCTAGTGCAGACACCAGTCTCTCACAAACTATTGTCACTGTTTTTCAAGTCTGTCTAAATTATAAGATGCCATTGTTTGTGAAGAGAAAATAAATTATTTAAATTTGGAATACAAACACCGTTCCGAACTAAGTATTTTAGTAAAACGAGCGCGGAGAAAATTACGAAAAGTTCTTTGGAAAATCGAGTTTTATGAAAAAAACACTGCATAAATCAATTACAAATAAAGTTTATTGAACTCTTAGATAATTAAGCTTTGTCGGTGCCGACTTTGTTTTGGAGATTTTACATTTCTTTTATTACCGTTTTACGCCCAAAGATAAATTGCAAGAAAAACGAATCTTTGTGGGCTCATAACTTTTTAACGGCTTTTTATTTTACTATTCTGTTTCCGTACAGACAAAATTAATAATGAGACAAAACGATATCATGTTTAACTTTGGATGTACAATGTCAAACAGTGGAGTAAAACCCCCCCGAAATTTGTATGGAAAAAATAGCAACTAGTTCCATCTTAACGCAAGAAAATTAGCATTCCGCGTTTGAAATTTACCTTATCGCATGCCTTAATCGTACAAAACTGACAGAAAATCAATAGTTACTCAAATGCCAAGGATGATTTTGCATTTAGGATTTACGATCGACATAAAGGTTCGAATTCGGTACCAAGTTCAAAGAAACAGAGCGTGCAAGGAAAACGTTTACATGATAATTGGTCGTTCTTTACAGTACCTACTGTATTTGCGCCATGCCCAGGAAAGAAAAATGTTACATAATAATGTCATGTCTGTGTAGAATCACACGATATTCAGAAGTATAATGATGAATTGACAGCCATAAGAGTCGCACTAACTTGTATGTGACGTCTTGAAAATCGTCTGTGCGTAATAGAAAATGCCAGGCGAACAAACTCGCGCTGAAGATATTAAAAGTAAAAAAATAGAAAAGTAGGTAAACGGAATCAAAGACAACATATTTTATTGACATCAATCAAAAACTGTAGGTACTAGCACAGATTAATACAGATGGAGCACTCCGCAAAATCATTTAAATAAAAAGCGACTCTTGCTACGACACGATAAAGTGAAATTCAGGGTGCACAGCGCTGCGAGAGGAAATGGCAGGCCGTCACCTCCTTCTACGAAGCGGTAATGCTCGCGAAGGAGGAGGCGGAACGCGTGAGGGAGAGGCAAATTTCGCGCCCTCACGCCCCCAACCGCCGCAGGAGGACACGCCCGGGGCGGGAATCGCGAGCCGATTTCCGGCCACCGTAGGCGCGGGCTTGCGGACGGTGAGCAATGGGTAGCTCACCGTCCGATAAGGACCAAGCCCGGGTCGACGGCGCGTTGTGTTCCACGCGCGCCTCAAAGAGATGTCAGCAGTATTGACGGGGTCCGTTAGGGCCAATGCCTGCCGGGGGTTTGAAGAAAACCGATAGGGAAATCGTGGCCCCGGCAACAGGGCAACCGAAGGAACACGGGTGGGTTTTAGTCAGTAAGAGTCTGACACGCCCTCCCGCTCCACCCAGAGCGGGAGAAGTTATTTGATAATTTCCCACCCAAAAAAAAAAAAAAAAAAAGGGTGCACAGCGCTGATTACCTACAGTTATATTCACCTAGAAGTTGCCTCTCTTTCTATCGAGTAACTCTTAGATCTTCTGACTACGTTACACTCACTGAATTGGCCCATCAAGTCAAGCCCGTCGCGTACTTGTAGCTTCATACCTAAAATGTGGAGTGAACCATCTTTATTAATCTATGGTACTAGTAAATTCCACCTAGAAATTCTAATTGATTTCACAACTTATCGGATTCTTTACAAATTAAATCTGATACGTAAAATGATAATTAAATTACCACTCATAGAAGATAAGTAGATTCAAATCTAAGATCTAATCGAGATACAATCCACATTTATTGTTTATTATATTCCAGTTACGGAAAATCTTATGGACGAACTGCAGACGACTGCATGACGAATTTCACGGACAGACAACGGGAACTAAGACGTAAAGCGGACGTGAATAGAAGCTACGTTCGATCAAGAAGCGCACCTAAGATGGAAACAATACACTCCAGAGATGAAATCCGACGGGACTTGAACAGATTCAGAGAGATCAACAAGTATAAAGGTAAGCTAATAGAATTTACAAAGGGTTTCGATACTGTTAGCTAAGTGCAAGAAGAGATAACAGCAAAAAGTCAATAGATCGCAGATTCATGAAGGCTTTATTGTTAATAGACAGGCAATAATTTCCTAAAATAATGCAAATCAAATACACAGCGTCTTGACTTTTACTATCATCATCAGGAATTCTACAAGGCTCTTACTTAGGTCCACTTTTTTATTTCATTTTACAGAAAACACGATATCGCCCGAGTTTCCACCGATAGCAGGCTATACCGGCCACATTCCACGAATTAAAGGATCTGAAGCGTCGCTCAGTCAACGATACCACTGTGCAGCAAAACGTGGTCTAGAACTCATCAAAATGGAAAGAGATAATCGCAAAGAGCTACAAAACGCCGATACTAACATCAAAGCAATATTGAAAGAAAACGAAAAGAAGTATTCGTATTGGAATTGGGGATAGCATACAGGTAGAAGGATGTTCTTCACCAAGCGACGGTGAACATTCTTCTATAAAAAACGGAACGAACAGTATTTTATTAGAAGAACTAAAAGGAATTTGAGTCAGTATACTAGATTTCTACGTCCATGTCATAGTCATTGTCCATAGGCCTATTTTTAATGAATGCGTGATTTGAGAAAATATATTTTTATTAGTAATTCTAAATGTTGATGATTTCGCTACGTTCTGTGTCGAGTGAGAATTCCTGAGAAAATGTGATATGTTTTAGAATGAACATTTTGAAGTCATGGTCGACGGAATAATCCTTTTTCAATCGCATAGCATTTGGTGCACAAATAGAGAAAATGCATTCAAAGAGTATTTTGATCATACTTCGAATTTGATATGCATAAAGTACAAACACTAATAATAGTTTTGTTAAGTCTACTGTATATTTTAAAAATAAACTACATAGTAATTGAGAACTAATTTGTTTTATTAATATCATCATCATAGTTTTAATAAAAAAATACATATAATTTGATAGACTATTTCAAGTAACAATTTACAAAAATATCTAATATACTAATATGTCCAATATAATAAAAAATAGTTACTTTTTTTTTGGCTTTAGTACAACTGGCCGAAAATATTCAACCTTATGATAATACATAGTTTGTTTTAATTTTAGTGTTATGTCATGTTCTACATGAATAATTAAATAACTTAGATAATACTTTATAACTAATTTATGTATAAGCTGTATTTTAGTTCTTCCAGCCCTAGTCAGACTAGCTTTTTACAAAGAAGATGTTTTTCGATCAATCGTCGTATTGAGCTACAGAAACTTGTGGCACAGCTTGAGAGGCCTATGTCCAGCCATGGTATATGATAAGCCTCGTGACGGCATCTACATCGCCATATGCAAACTTACACATCAAAGACCTGACATCACACAAATCCTGCATCGCGCAATTAGAGTTTACGGCGCGAACTACATATTCATTTATGACTATCCGACGTCTGGTCGGAGGATCCTCCCTTTTCTATAGAGGATGAGTGAGCTTTATACCCTGTTCCTCGTAAGCTCTAAAGGCTAATAAACTGCGAAAATTTTAATAGCATCTATATTTTTTTATTTATCATCATTTTTTAATCACCAAAATACAGCCCAAACACATACAAGGTACATAAACATAAGGCACATCCAATCTTAATTCAGAAAATAGTTTCATACTTAGTTGCCTACATTGAAAATTCGTTGCCATAGAGCTACAACTAGTAGAAAAACTAAAAATATTGTTTTATTCAGTTTGTTATTTACTTCTACTGACGAATTATAATAAGTTAGTCTAAACTATAACTATTTTTATATAATTAAAAAGTTATTATGACAAGAAAACTATTTTTTAAAGACAGCAATACAGTCTATGTTGATATTCTTTTTTTTAATGCACCAGTATTGAATACTATACACGATTTTTTTGTTATTGCCAAAAATGTAAACATATGATTCCCTATTAATCAAGTCCAATGTTTGTAATCTATTATGATAACGGCGAAAAAAATAACAATTGAAACATAATATAACCAGTCGCCATGAGGGCTTAAATCATACCCGCACTTTTCAAAGAGGCTGATGTTTTATTTGTCAAAAGGAACTTTATCTATGCCTTGTTTACATTCTCGGCTACACAAGAAAAAATCGGCTATAGAAAATTAACTTGCAGGTGTCATCTCAACAATCTTACCAGTTCTTTCATCAACACCGTCAACTATCACTGTTTTGTCATCTTCAACTGTTTTCACATCATTCACTTGTTCCACTTGTACTTCTAATTTTTCTTGTTTCATATCAGTAGCAAGTTCTAACATTAGAGTTTCTAATTTCTGAGCTTTTCTAGTCTCGTTGTGAGTGATAAGAGCACATAGATGTTCTGTTAGTAACTCTTTTTTCTCTTTCTCCTTTTGTAAGTGGATTTTCGCTTGTAGGAATTCCTTTTCGACTTTTAGGTAGTGTTTTCTGAAATTAGAATTGTGTTTATATTAGTATTTGGATATTTGTCACTGTTTCTAAATTTAAGGGTCAGCGCAGACCGACGAAATGGCGATGAAGAGTAATTCAACTGCAAATCGATTTTATTTACTATAGCATACGGCTGAAATTTGTACTACGTAATAAAACACAAAGCGGCGCGAAGCGTTGTCGGGCGGAGGGCCGGAGGCGCTTTGAAGCGCAGAGTCGCACGGAGACGTGGCGGCATGGTGAGGTCCGCGCGTCGTTCAGTGTGCTTTGCAACGCATAAACTTTTTGGGAAGCATTAAAAGCGATGATAAGGCTAAGGTGAGACGGATCTTGACTTCCCGAGTTCAATGGTAAAACTGCCAGTACCCTAATTACGTAACTTATTTTCGTAAACAATTATGCCTAATTTGTTTCCTTTTGACAGTTCAACAACATTCATTGCGTTATTTAAGTACGTTGTTGAGCAGATTTTTTTTTTCCAACTTGTGATTATGAAGCAATGGATTAGCAATATTTTTCAAATCGAAACAGATTGTATTGTATTACGCAATTAGGGTACAGGTTAGGTTTATTCTTTCGCCTGCATATCGCTGTCCCCGGTGAATAAAATCGTAATCGTAAAAACCAAATTTTACAGGAAAAACAAAAAGTTTTTTGTGAAAATACCAAAAGAAAAGTGATTTTTTACATTCATAACAATACACCTTAAAATCTCGTCACTTCTGATATAACCGTAGGAAATGAATGAAAAAAATTGACAGAGTGTAATCGGACCTCTAAATATCGAATATGCGATAAAGTTAAAACTATCGTAACAGCACATTACCGTTTTATTCGCCGGAGACAGCGATATAAGCTATTCTAGTGTAGCTTTTACCGACACGAGATAAGGTCTAAAATTATTGACCCATAGTAATATGGGTTCAATAACTTTCAAGGAAATTATTTTCTTGTATAAATGCAGGCTACAGTCGTGCGTGAGTTATGTATTTCCAAACAACGCTAAAAGTGTTAATTGAATAGTAAATAGTGCACACAGTAGGTGAATAAATACCGTACAGTTTTCACACCCAGGTGAAAATATCTTTAAGTTAACTTATTCGAAGAGTATGATTTGTCCTTACTACTTTAAGAGAATTTGGCACATTGGCACTGAAGCAAAACTGAGACCAGTACTCTAATTGCGGAATACAACACAATCATAATTTGTTTCGATTTGAAACAGATTGCTAATCCATTGTTTCATAAGTTGGAAAAAAAAATCTGCTCAACAACGTAAATAACGCAATGATTGTTGTTGAACTGTCAAAATGAAACAAATCAGGAATAATTGTTTACGAAATTAAGTTACGCAATTAGGGTACAGGTTTCGAATGATTTTATTAACCCCCGACGCAAAAAGAGGGGTGTTATAAGTTTGACCGCTATGTGTGTGTATGTGGCACCGTAGCTCTTAATCGGGTGAACGGGTTGAATGCAGTTTTTTTTTTATTTGAAAGCAGTTTTTCTAGCGATGGTTCTTCGACATGTTTTATCAAAATCGGTTCAGCCGTGTGAAGATTATCAGCTCTTTTCTAGTTGATGAATGGATGTGAGTATCTTCTACAGGCCTGATCGATTTGAAATTTGGCATTCTGTTACTTCAATGATATTAGAAGAACATAGTAACCTTGAACTGATGCTAGAGCATCACTTGGAATTTGCAGGATACCCAACTCCCTTACCAACTTACAGCACAGGTATTGTGTTTGGGCTCATTGGAATGGTCTCAATGAATAGGTTATAGATAGATGGTGAACAGGGAGTAGGAACGAGAAATGAGAAAATGTTTGGGGCTTTTTTATTATTTTAACTGTTAAAATTGTACTTGTTTCTTGAGTAGGTTTGTACAAACACTTTTACACGTCAATAATATTTTAAAAACTAGATGAGGTCGGTGTCTCATAATCATAACCGACTACTCTGACAAGAAACATCGAAACGAAGTCAATCTCTTTTAAAGTCCAGACATAATCTTGGTGAGATCATGTGATGACTATGTAAGATGACATGACTAAAGACCTATTAATGGTTAAGTTGCACGATTACTAAACTATTTACAAGCCAAAACGTCGCAGAAGATAAGCAGTGTAGCGACTAAAAACATTAGTCTTTCCTGTTCGAAAAACCCAGTCCCATTACAATCTGACCTTGGACAACGATAAAGGGACGATAAAGCTATTTAATAAAAAGCAAAAATTCATCATGAAACTGTGCACAAGTTTCTTTTGTAACTAAGGAAGGATTTTTGAAAATTCATCTGGTAAGGGGGGGGGACACTAGACGGCCACGACCACGACTAGTGGCCGCAGCGACCAGGCAAACTGTAGAAACCAATACGAATCGCGCACTTGGTCGCAACGGCCAATTAGCCGCAGAGTATACAATAGACGGCCACGACTGGCCGGAGTCGTGGCCGTCTAGTGCACGAGATAGGTTTGGAAGTTCGACATTTTGCCAATGGGCTTGTATAACATAAAAGTATTGTATTTATAACTTACTCAGCATCAGCGTAACTCAAGCACGCGTGATCGATCTTCTGCCTCAACACAGAAACATCTTGTGAGAACTGGCTGTCCAATACTTGTAGCTCCTTCTTGATTTTCTCTAGCCTCAACACCTCTTCAGTCGTTTGTTTGGTCCTGAAGCATTAAACAATTAACATTTGTTAATTTGCAAAGGATTCAGGGTATTTGCTTTATAGATTGGTGCGAAAATTGGGAGAAATGGAACGTGAAAGGCAGGCTTATGTCCTGCAGGTTACAGTGGGTTGAAGAAAAAGCCTTGGATGATAACTATTTGAAACTACAATTTGAAAACAGACCCTTATTCACTTTCCACTGCGGAACTAATAAATAAGGCAATAATTTTTCACACAAAGGATCATAAGGCTGCGT
Source organism: Agrochola litura (assembly GCA_949152395.1). Taxonomy (NCBI): domain Eukaryota; kingdom Metazoa; phylum Arthropoda; class Insecta; order Lepidoptera; family Noctuidae; genus Agrochola; species Agrochola litura. The sequence goes on along the minus strand of OX424508.1, from coordinate 18,894,035 downwards.
TTCCACCAGAGATGTGAGAGGATGCGTAGCGAGAGATGTGTTTATTAAGAATCAATAGAATCGCTTCATTTACCTAGCCTCGCTCAGCGTAGCTCCGGTGGAAACGGCTTAGCGGTGCGAGGTTTTTGTAAGAACAAAATTAGCGAGGAATGTGTGCGAGGGATGTGTGCGAGAGATGTGTGCGAGGGATATGTGCGAGGGATGTGTTAGGGATGGACGCGAGTCAGAAATCGTATCTGAAAAGAGCCCGCTACACATCCTCGCAGAGCTCATGTGCGCACTGTTTCACAGCATCGCTATGCATCCTCGCACCGCTCAGCGGCCTAGCATATCTCTGGTTGAAACACTCACATCGTTTCACAGCTTCGTTACGGATCCTCGCACCGCTAGCTACCTCGCACATCTCTGGTGGAAACGCAGCCTTAGGCTGCGTTTCTACCACAGAGGTGCGAGGATGTGAAGCGGGTTCTTTTCAGATACAATTTCTCACTCGCGTCCATCCCTAACACACATCCCTCGAACACATTCCTCGCACACATCTCTCGCACACATCCCTCGCACACATCCCTCGCTTGTTTTGTACGTACAAAAACCACGCACCGCTAAGCCGTTTCCACCGGAGCTGCGCTGAGCGAGGCTAGATAAATGAAGCGATTCTATTGATTCTTAACAAACACATCCCTTGCTACGCATCCTCGTACATCTCTGGTGGAAACGCAGCCTAAATGTCCGTATCCTTCTAAGCCAAAATGTTTTATATATAGATGAAACACAGGGGTGGAGATACTGTAAAGGATCCCCGAAACGATCAATTGCATTTGTAGTAATATTGTCAATCGTTTCAATTGCATTTGGTAGACGACGCACCAACCACGTAAAAATTTACAAAATTACAATTGATCGTTTCAGTTCAGACCCTTTACAAACTTGATGATTTTTACATCCACATGTTACTTGTCTATGGAAAAATTCTTGACATAAACATCACTAAATTTACAAACACAAACCACTAACCAAATAGTCTTAGTGATGAGATTATAAAACTTATTCATATTAACCATTTTTATAAATAAATTTATTTGTAAACCACAAATAAATATCACTACAGGACATTTGAACTGAATCTAGAATACTGAATCATTGGGAGAGATAAAACTCAAAGCCACTTCAATTGATAGTGGGTATTGATAACGCGAGATATAGATGGCTGAAATGGGCAGTATATTCTATAGAATAATGTCCGCATGGATTTATCACATCTTTGTTGCAGTCAACTAGAGTAGGTCCATGAAAACAAAATATCTATAGGTAATGGTCAAGGCGCAATAGTAAAAGCGCCAATCTCTCGATGGCGAAATTTCGAATCGCCTGCACATAGGCAGGGGGTGTAAAGGACATCGAATTGCAAACTGTACCCTAATTGCGTAATACAACATAATCACAATCTGTTTCGATTTGAAACAGATTGCTAATCCATTGCTTCATAAGTTGGAAAAAAAATCTGCTCAACAACGTAATTAACGCAATGAAAGTTGTTGAATTGTCAAAATGAAACAAATTAGGCTTAAGTAATTGTGTACGAAAATAAGTTACGTAATTAGGGTACAGGTTACTATGAATTGCAGCAGCAGTGATATCCTAGTAGTGTGACCGTCGGACTGCCAAGTCATAGATCTCGAATTCGAACCTAAGGGACTTTTCGGATTCATGTGCGTATTTCATAATTATCACTTGCTTCAAAAACGGTGAAGGAAAACATCGTGAGGACATACCTGAGACATATTTCTCAACGGCATGTGAAGACAAGTCAGAGGTCCATGGGCGGCTTTAAAACTCTGACACAAGGTTAGTCACTAACCACACGAAAAGAAGAAGATGGTAACAGTTGGCTCCTTACTCCTTAAGTTCCTTACATCCTTATATCAGTCTGTTGAACTTGTATGGGTTGGATAAATACCAGTCCGGCCTGAGAGAGGACATAAGCTTACGTTTCATGATCACATGGCATTGGTAGCAAAGGATTCATTTAGACGATTAGGTTTCATACTGCGTAATGCTAAAGATTTTAGCAACATCGGCGCTATTAAATCTATTTTTAACGTACTTGTTCGTAGTAAACTGGAGTCCAGTGCATGCGTCTGGAACCCGCACGAAAAGAAGTACACTTTACTCTTAGAAAAAGTACAAAAAGCTTATCTAAGGTACCTTTATAAACGTTTGAATGGTTATTATCCGTTTATGTACCCTTCGAATTTTCTTTTAGGCTGCTTAGGGTACAATTCTCTAGAGGTTAGAAGAAAAAATGACCAAATCATTAATATGTGTAAGATCCTTCACGGAAAAACCGATGCTCCTGAACTGCATTATGAATCTTTTTGCTCCGATAAACTATAACCGTGGAAGGAGGCATAGATTATTCGCCGTGCCTCGGAGTCGAACCGTCGCTCGATCCCAGTCTCCCGTCCCTCGCACACTCTCTGCGCTCAACGCTCTCTTGGATGCTAAGCCTGACTGTGATGTGTTCGCGGATGAATGGAAGAAGATCTTGTCAGTATGTCTGGAGTATTGTGAGATGAGCGTATGACTGTCGAGTAGTTGTATACTTTTGTTTACTGTACCTTAATAATCTGTTGTCTTTAACTATTGTAATTGGCCTTGGCCGTTTTATGTTAAATAAATAAATAAATAAGTTTCGCAAAATAGGAAATTAGGAATGGTGGGTAGCTATGGGCCGGCCGTATTACCGACCGTTGGGGGAGACGTGTTCTTGAGTGGAGACCGCGAATCGGCAAACGGTAAGGTAAGTCAGGCTATGTGGAGCGACAATCTTCGCAGGTTGGCAGCTGGATGAGAGTTGCCGAGAATCGAGGTGAAAGGCGTGCAATTTTAGAGGCCTATGTTCAGCCGTGGACAGCTATAGGCTGATGATGGGTTAGGTACTATTTTACAAGATAGTCCGGCAGTATAACAAGGCGCAGAAATCTGTACCCTAATTGCGTAATGCACGATCAATCACAATTTGTTTCGATTTGAAATAGATTGCTAATCCATTGCTTCATGAGTTGGAAAAAAAATCTGCTCTACAACGTAAATAACGCAATGAATGTTGTTGAACTGTCAAACGAAAATAAGTTATGCAATTAGGGTACTGGTTACTACCTAGTACCTATTAGTTTAGGAGGGTACAGATTTTCTAGGGCAATCGCGGCATAATAATATTGATGTCCAATTTATATGTTGTTACTTCATTTTTAACCGACTTCCAAAAGGAGGAGGTTCTCAATTCGTCTGTGTTTTTTTTTTTTTGTTTTTTTGTTTTTTTGTATGTTTGTTACGCGATTACTCCTCCAATTATGAATAGATTTTGATGATTCTTTTTTTGTTTGGTAGATCATACTTCAGAGGTGGTCCCATATAAATTTTATTAACTTTGCTTGGGTAGTTTTTGAGTTAGCTTCAATTATACGTATTTTTTCCCACTTAGTATGTGGATGATAATGATAACTTCTTGTCACTGTTATTTACATAGCAGGTAGTGGTATTCGAATTTGTGTGGGGTAGGTACCATAACCAAAAAGTGAAAAATAAAAACTTTTTTCAAAAAAAAAAAACAACCGACTTCAAAAAAAAAACACTACAAAGTGAAAAATAACTTTAATTTTTCGGAAGTCGGTGACAAAGAACGAAAATTCAAAACCAAAGAAGAAAAGACTTCCGAAATTAAAGTTATTTTTCACTTTGTAGTGTTTTTTTTTTTGAAGTCGGTTCTTTTTTTTTTTTGAAAAAAGTTTTTTGTCGTTTTTTTAATTCTTTTTACCTATTGTGGTATAGTAATTTGCATCGTCTTCACGTATAATTATTTAACTAATCTAATCTTTTCTTCTTTAAATTTTTTTTTTTAATGTTTAAAATCATGTAAAACATTTTAAAAGAGTAACGGTGGAGTTTTTTTCCCATTCTTCTCCATATGAAAACTACCTTATGGAAGGGGCGACTAGAATCAATTAATTTTTTTTGTAAATTTAAATAAAGATAAATTGTCCTCCGCCATTAACGCAATAATGAAACTTATCTGATGGTGACATTTTTCATATGAAAATATAAACAACTGGCATGACAAAAAAAAATGCTGCAGATACAAAAGAATTTATATCAGAGCTTGGCAATAAAATTTTAATATTGTGTAACATGACCAAACAACTGTTGACCTAGTTATTAAAGTTAAACCATACTATTCATTGTTACTTTTTTTCAACTACTTACTACATATTTTCATGGGAAAAAAAAACCGTGTGTAGGTACGCAATTAATCAATGTCTGCCTAGCCTTTTTCCCAACTATGTATGGGTCAGTTTTCAGTCTAACCGAATGCAGCTGAATACCAGTATTTTACATGGAGCGACTGAATCCTATCTGACTTCCACAACCCAGTTACTGGGTAACACAATACTCCTTGGTAAGGCTGATTGTCAGACTTTTGGGCTTTAGACTACCCGTAACGACTGTCAAAGATGAGTTCCGAAATATTTTTAGGAACAATGTTGTAAATTCATTAACAACACATAACATCACGCCTTGTTTCCCCGAAGGGTTGGGCAGAGGTGTCCCTGTAGCAGGTACACCCACATTTCGCCAGTTATGTTTAAGTACCATGTAATAGGGGGCGAGCCTATTGCCATCAACCGGGCACAAATCCAGACTCCGAGCTGCTACTGAGAAATTTCAGATAGAAAAACCATCAAGCAACCATTAGCAAGTGCTGTGCAATCAATGTTTTACAGTGTGTATAAGGTTTTTTGGAAAACCTAAGACCAAAAGTCTGACAACCAGTCTTACCAAGGGGTATTGTGTTACCCAATAACTTGGTTCTGGAGGTCAGATAAGCAGTCGCTACATATAAAAACTTTTTACAAAAAAAAAAAACACTACAAAGTGAAAAATAACTTTAATTTCGGAAGCCGGTGTCTTTGGTTTTGAATTTTCGTTCTTTGTCACCGACTTCCGAAATTAAAGTTATTTTTCACTTTGTAGTTTTTTTTTTGAAGTCGGTTGTTTTTCTTTTGTAAAAAGTTTTTATTTTTCACTTTTTAGTGTTGTGGTGGGGTAGGTCCCACACAAATTCGAATACCACTACCTGCTATGTAAATAACAGTGACAAGAAGTTATCATATCATCTACATACAAAGTGGAAAAAAATACGTATAATTGAAGCTAACTCAAAAACTACCCAAGCAAAGATAATAAAATTTATATGGGACCACCTCTGAAGTATGATCTACCAAACAAAAAAAGAATCATCAAAATCTATTAATAATTGGCGGAGTAATCGCGTAACAAACATACAAAAAAAAAAAACACATACAGACGAATTGAGAACCTCCTCCTTTTGGAAGTCGGTTAAAAATACTGGTATTCAGCTGCATTGGGTTAGACTGGAAGCTGACCCGAATATAAAGAAAAGGCTAGGCAAATTTATTAGGTGTGATAGGTGTTTTACGATCGATAAGAACATCCATTTTTAGGGTTCCGTAGTACACAAGGAACCCTTATAGTTTCGTCATGTCCGTCTGTCTGTCTGTCCGCGGTCTAGCTCCGAGACCCTTAGTACTAGAAAGCTGTAATTTGGCATAGGTATACATATTAATAACGCCGACAAAGTGGTAAAACAAAATTATGAAAAGCATTTTTTTAGGGTAAGTACCTCTCATACACGTAAAGTAGTGATGTTTTTTTTACCCATGTTGTTGGGTATCATTGGAAAGGTCCTTTAAAAACATTATGAGTTTGTGAATACCATTTTTGGATAAAGGGATCCGTTTGCGAAATATTAAGCTTTAAAGTGCTAATTTTTGTTAGAGTCAAGTGTCCCCCCCCCTCCTGCCAGCTAAATGGTTGGTTTTGTATGTGTGAAAAAAATCACAGCAGTAGTTTATATAACGAAATTAAAAGGAAAACTATCACAGCTAAGTAGGCTTTACAAGTTAACGAGTAATAATCGACCAACTTAACTTTGCAGTTGTAAAAACATGTGTTCCCATACAAGTTTGTTTTTGGGATAAATTCATTCCAACTACGGAACCCTTCATTGTGCGTGGTCCGACACGCATTTGGCCGGTTTTTTATTATGAAAGGCTTCCTCAAATTGTTCATCAGCATCTCTCAAATCTCACAAAGCGAGTTATTAGCCTTCAGAAACAGAAAAAGAAATTTTACTTCACGTAGTAGCGAAGCTGCGCATATGACGCCCCGAAGCTATAAGCTAATGTGCACTTTTATCATTTCTAACGTTACGATATATCGTAGAACGTGGACATCACCATCAATGTCCATAAAATGTATGAAAATATAAAATGTTATAATGTTATTATCATGGACGTCAATTTAAAAGGGTTTCCATTTTACTTCCCTGTGTTATCGTGATGACGTCGACGTGTAATAATATTGTCTCATTAGAAATTATGAAAGCGCACAATGGCACTATTTTCAACACATTTGCTGCAGGAGTGTCGCTTCTATAAAAAAATTTACTTAGTTACCCATGCTCACAACACAATCTAATAATTTAAAACAACAAAAATATCATACCTATCCGCTAGTGCCTTCGCAAGCATCTCCTTCCTCCTCTTATTCTGTTCTTCCATCAGTTTTTGCCGTAGCTGCAGTTCTTGTAATTTCACCCTATGATTCTCCAGCTCGTCCTCTGAATAGTTATCAACACCCCTTACAACGTCTGGAGCTTCATTTATACTGTTCTTCCTATCAAGAACTGGTGTATCTGTGTCTTTATAACTTTTATATGTATTTTCTGTATCCATTTTATTGTTATTAATATTTTCTGTATCTATACTATTTTCTTCTCTGTTAACATTATCGTTTTTATCAAGATTTTCTTTATTATTTTCTGTAGTCATGTCTCGTACTGGTGTTGTTGGCGATCTTAAGCTAAGTTTACATTTATCAAATGCTATGTTGTCTATAGCATCATCGGAGTTCTGTTTCTGTAATATTGGCAGTTTGTATTGGTTGGTGGCTCTCTTAGGCTTGAAGCCAATTTTGTCCAGTTTTTTCACATTTACTGCGTTTATTTGAGGGGCTGTAAAAGAAGAAAATATTTAACTGTTGTGTAAGTGTTATTTTACTGGTGGCATAGAAAAAGAAATATCCTTATCCTTACATATTATAAAACAATGCCCCCCGCCGCGTCTGTCTGTCTGTCTGTCTGAACGCGATAAACTCAAAAACTACCAAACGGATTTTCAAACGGTTTTCACCAATGGACGGAGTGATTCATGCGTAAGGTTTTATTGTATAATTCATTAAGATTTTGTGTAAATTGGCTGAAATTTGACGATTATAGTTGAAGAAGTCGAAAAAAATCAAGCCGACTGGGAGCTTTACTGGCGTGCGCTGCGTTAATCGAAAAAGATACATCAAATTTATGTTCTACGGTATTGTTCATCTTAAAAAGATCAACAAAAAAGTCCACGATGGTATGTCTATCTTCTAAGGATGACCCACGATAACCATTTTTATCTTTCAGAATTTGAGTAAAATTTAATTGTTATTTCCTAAGCTTTTTGACCGGTATAGTATTAATCCTTATACAAAAAATATGTTACTTAAATTGGGCATTTAATTTAGATTAAAATATGCCTTAAATCATATCATTTAAATGAATGGTTTAAAAGATATGACAGTTTCAAAATTACGCGTAGCAACGCGGGCGCAGCGGTAGGAGTCAATGACCTTTTTCTCTGTTATTATTAGGTATGAAATCTCGGTAGTACATTCCCGTGGGATATTTTCCGACATCCACGTGGGCGAAGCCGCAGGCAAAAGCTAGTTACGATATATTATTTGGTTATGGTTGCGGTTACTGATTTGTTCAAGTAATACTTACACCCCATCATCTCAGTAAGACATGAAATATAATAAAGAGTGTTAAAAATAGATGTAAGACAGGAGGTCTCAATTCAATTCAATTCAAAATATTTTATTTCACATAAACCTACATGGGCACTTATGAAACGTTAGAAGCTAGGTGCACGTTTCCAATTGGTCGTTTCCTATGGTTAAGAGCCGGCAAGAAACTACACGGTTACTCTTTTAAAAATAATTGGCTTTTACAATACTTTCAAATAACAATGTTACTAGGTATGGGAGGACAGTGTAGGTCTTTCAATAAGTACTAAGTACTTAACAAAATAGAAAATGGTCTACAGGTCTACAATTCACTAAACCTACAGCGTTCTCACATTCACAAAATAGAAAAGAATCTATACAAAAGATAAATTAATTAATAAAAGTAAAAACCTATTTTAATAAAACGCAATTACATGATTGCTATTACAATTGTAATCAATCTGAATATTTATCATGTCCACAAAAGTCACAAATAAAGAGTTGAAATTAAATCGTAGGTATATAATGTCAAATAATAGAATAAATAAGTCAAGGACGAATGTAAAAAATAAAAATTAAAGATTAAAATAAACATGGTAATTTGGGAGCAGTTAATACTCTTTCTTATTTATGCCGTTAATGAGGTACCAGGGAAGCCACATGTGCAGAAGGAATTATTGCCAAACTTCCTTGTCTTCAACGTAGTCTTTAATTTTATAATATGATTTCTTGATAAGGACACGTTTGATGTGGGTTTTGAACTTCCCATTGCTAAGTTCTGTCACCGACTTTGGCAACTTGTTATAAAAGCGGACACTGTTTATAAGAAATGACTTGCTTGTTTTAGTTAATCTAAATTTGGGTATCACACTTTCATGTCGACTATGTGAATTTATATTATGGAAATCGCTTCTTATTTTGAAAAGTCCTAAGTTTTTGCGAACATACATAATACTTTCTAAGATATAAAGAGAAGGCAAAGTCAGTATATCAATTTCTTTAAATTTGTCTCTAAGGGACTCGCGAGGACCCATTTTATGTCTACACTTTGCTACAACATAGATAATTATATCTTGCAAGACACAGAGAAAATTATTTAGTATCTATGATAGCACAAGAGGTAAAATACACTATAAAAATCTAGTACATAGTTGAATAATATTCTGTTTAAAAACACGCTTTACTAAGTGCCATTTGTTGTTATAAATAACCACTACTAATTATACAATACATAGCTTCTATCACTGAACAATCTTGATTATTAGATCATGTATCAGACGATTCACTCACATTATATATTATAATATTATACTGGTTGAATAAAGTTTATTTTTTTGAATTTTTGAATAAAAATAAAACTTTATCTTTTGCAACTGGTTGTGCACATTCCTACGATTTTTTGCTTTAGTTTGGATTTTTACATATGAGATATTCCAATTGCGTCATAATGTGAGATCATCATAATTAGAAACATGTTACAGTACAAATATAATAGTAACAATACACTATTATCTGGTCTTGTGATAACAAAACTTTTTTTTCAAGTTTTATATTTTGAGTCTAAATATTGAGTAGTTATTCCACGTCGCCCGGTTGTTTTCTTTGTGAATCTTTTTGTTTATGAGTCTCAATTTTTACAGAGTAAACAATTGAAGAAAGAACAATAAGAAGGTACTTCAACCATTTCTATTATAGCCTTGAATAACGTAGTCATGGTATATGGTATAAACTATTCGCTAAAATTAGTTACGGATAAGATGTATATATTTACCGCTGTTTGAGCCAGTTTCACCGGATTTTATTCGTTTCAATTCCTCTTCACTAAAACCCGAGAAAGTCGACATAGTACAAGTATGTCTGAATCACCTTTTCTCATGAATTATAATTGTCTTTATTGTACTGCACAATAAATGAAATAAAAACTGTAATTAACAGTTTTCTGAAAACTAGTGACGATACCGAACACGGAACACGACACAAAATTTGATTTGACGTTTGTTTGAATGAAAATATGACATATCTGATGACTGGTTTTGACGTTTCGTTTGTGGTTGCCAGTTGTCACATGTGGCTGCTGAACCCATAGACATATCAAGTAAGAACCCAGTGCAAAGATATACTTTGTGGACAGTGTTGTTGACTGCAGAGACTGACGGCTCCCGCAGTAGAAGCGAAGCGCGACGCGACACTGCACCAGTAGAACAATATCCGTGAAAATTTCATAGAAATGAAGTTAAAAAAATTGAATGCTCAATAATGGGGATAAAAACAGCCACTTGCTCACTTCTGATGGCGCTGATCTCCAGCGTCTTATAATTTGACAGCTAGCCATATTTTTTTTTGTAAACAAGCGACTTCTTTTACGCGTTTAATTATTGAGCCCAGTTGCGCAGCTGCTTACTGCAAAAATACGGGGACCCATGTATTTGCCAAAGATGCTATAAGAAGAAACCTGTGGGAGAAAGCTCTCCGAAAAAAATTGGAATCCGATATTTCGTCGATACGATGTGCTATCCTTTATGCCTTTTATGGGAGAAAGTGGTTTATAGGTGATGCTTCCAAGAGAACTAAGTCTGTTTTCATTACACACAGGCACTTGTGATGTGATATTGTGTAAATTATAGTAAAGTATGTATGTGTTAAATTATCATATTAGATCAGGGGGCTTACCACGAGCTCTTATAGCAGGACAGAAGTTGAACTGCGTTGCTTTTTTGTACTATGACATCCTAATAGCAGGCCTGCAGGTGCTAGAAGTCTCTGAGGTTTTTCAGTCAGGAAGATCATGCACAAGTTGGTTTTCAAACTCTGATCAGGTTATTTCTATCGTACGCCTTCAGTCTTTAACAAAAACTGAACTTAAAGTCAAGAAACACAAAATAACCTATTAATTAAAAAATGTTCATAATTTATTGACCACTAAAGCTGCTTTTTTACCAGTGGTAAACGCTTCCCCTGTCCTTAGCTCGTCTTTTAATAGTGCTCACTCCAAGTCTCACACATATTTATCTAGTTTTCATATAATTTGTGATCGACACAAAAGTAAACGTAAACACAACAATGGCGGCAGACGTACAACTGTGCTGAGCTTTCAGTTTTTAACCTCATTTAAATATGCGTAAAACGTAGACAGAGAATGTCTGAACGTCATTCTCTGCCTACGGCGTAAAAGTAGTCGCTTGTTTACAAAAAAATTATGGCTAGATATCTGTCAAAATATTAGACGCTGGATATCAGCGCCATCTGAAGTGAGCAAGTGGTAGTTTTTATCCCCATTATACCGGCGCCAGACTTAACTAGCAGCAATATTTGATCACCTGTTTGTTTCTTTTGTTTTGTGATCAAATATTGCTGCTACCTATGTCTGGTGTTAGCCAAATTGACCAAAAACAAAAATCAGTTAATTGAGGTCAGTGTTGCCAACCCGTACGATAATTATGGGGGCGTACGATAATTTGGCCAATGGTACGATGTACAGACGACAGCACATCAAGCTACCCGAAACTGTCAAATTTTCCTAATCAACTTTGAACCTTAATCTTCAGCGATAAAATTTAAAATCTTTTATTATTTCTTCTCTAATTATATATAAAAAATCTTATATATAATTAAATAAATTTGACAGATTGTAGTAGCTTGATGTGCTGGCGTCTGTACGATAGTGAATGTCTAATGTACAGACGCCAGCACATCAAGCTACCCGAAACTGTCAAATTCTCTCAATCAACTTTGAACCTTACTATTCAGCAATAAAGTTGAAAATCTATTAAATAAATTTGACAGATTGTAGTAGCTTACTACAATCTCTCAAATTTATTTAATAGATTTTCAAATTTATCGTTGAAGTATAAGGTTCAAAGTTGATTGGGAAAATTTGACAGTTTCGGGTAGCTTGATGTGCTGGCGTCTGTTCGATAATTTTACGATTTACTGAAAAAACGAGTTCCATTAACAAAACGTATTTGTCAGACAAAATTATAGTAAAAACAAAAAAATGTCAATGTCAATTATGTCAACATCAACAAGTATCTCTCTCCCTCTCTAGTTTTGTATTTAATACAGTGAAAACACAAAAATATAAACTAAAAACGATGACAGATGTTTACGGTTTGTGCTGCTAACGCCATTAGTGGTGAAACTTGGAATATACTTCCCCTTTGACTCTAGTATAAAATTATTCATTGTCTTTTGATAGAAATTTGAATTAACGTCTTACGTCTTTTTTTTTTCATTTGGATTTTTCTTTTGTACGATAACTTTACCCAAAAAACGATACTTTCGCGGTGTAATTTTGGCTTTTTTGTGGCCAAGTACAGTTTATGTGTTTATTTGATTGCTTTTACTATTTGGAGGCTTGACAAAGACACCGACAATTTTTTTAAAGTAGTTTTGGTTATATTTCAATTATCGAGAAAAACCCATAAAAACCATAGAAATGCAATATTTTCTTTCAGATACATCAGTTACTAATAAATTAAGTATCTTCTCATTAAGAGAATGAAAAACTATAATGTTGCTAAAAACTAGATACGTTATACGGTTAGTTAAGACGTAATAAATGTTTTTAGCAAAAAACATTAATAATTTTTTGTCGGTCTCTTTTTAAATTACCGCATTTTCTTTTTGATGCAAAATATGTACGACATAATAATACATTTGAATAAAAAATATCAACTAAAAATAATAAAGGACTGATGAGATATAATTTTTCAAATTTTTGTCTAGGGTTGTCACTAACCTTCTTAACCATTTGATTTATTTATTCTGGGCATTAATAAAATCGTCAATTGAAGTATACTATGATTATTTATCACACTCGCAAAACCATCCGTAACATTTTTAACCTATTTCGGAAAAGGAGGAGGTTCTCAATTCGATTGAATATTTTTTGCTACTATTTTTATTGATATTGATATTATATGACCTTCATATATATGCCATAAAGTTATACTTTCCTAAAATACAAAAGACAAAACTTTAACAACATAAGCTGGGAGTACCTCCACGTGGTGAAGGCGGTAACAGTTTTTACTGGCTAAAACTCCCATCAATATGAAACTTCCGTAGCTTCATACTTATAGATGCCTTCGGGCTTATGTTTGAGTTGTCTTTTCGTACCCGTGAATCTATTAGTGGCACGGTAGCCTACCCGGTAACGCAGGGGAGCAGCCACTAATTATTTTACTGTTATCTAAACGGAATTTAGAAACGATGGAATCGGACCAGTCAGATATTTTTCCTGAGGAGGAATTGACCCGTTCTCCTGGGGCTTGTCATTTCGGGTCTCAACCGAGTGACTTAAGGAAAGAGAATATTGACCCTCAAGATGATCAGCGACAAGTGCCTAAATCATCAATAACGCCTCACAAACATACGCATCTTGACTTATTCAAGATATTAGAAAATAGTGCTCATTTGCAAGGACCCAAATCGCGACCTCTGGATATTCCCGAAAATGAAAGAGCAAAAATAGTTTTGAGTGCGATTTACCCTAAGGGTATTCCTAATCACACACAAATAGAATTCGACATCTTAAAAAAAAAAACTACAACGTTTATTTCCAAATGCGAACAGCTTAACAAAGCCTCTAGTAGGAATCGCAAAACCTTTTTAGCTAAAAATAAAAAATGGCTTTCTTCTACATCTAATCTTCAACTTCACGAAACATTACATCAAATTAACTACAAAAGTCGCGAAAACCAAATCATTGAGGAGGAACCTACAACAAGTTTCATAAAAATAATACCTTCAGCCTCAGAAGAAGTTAGACAGTCATTTGATGTTCCTTCTACTTCTAGATCCAATCAGTATGATAATATTAGCGATCGTAGTCAGCGACGCATAAGAAAATCTCTGGAACAAGAATTAGAGAACTACCCTTCGGACTCTCTGATCAAGGTGTTTTCAAAAATTGTAGTTGATGAAACAGGTAATAAATTAGGAAAAGCTGCTGCTAGTGACTTTGAATTTGTTATTCAAGAATGTCTAAAATCTCCAACCGAGTCTACCAAAATTGCCAAACTAATAAGGTCAAGTCAAAAAACTGATGAACCTTATTCACCCAATGAAGCTCTATGCTTAATTATAGATAGAAACCTATCTGTTGAAGACTATATTAGTATTCGTGAAGGAGCCAAATCTCGTGGATCTAATATTTACCCTCCCTACTACAAAATTCAAATGGTCAAAAAGTTATGTTATCCCGATGTGGATATACAAATATCAGAACGGGAAGCAACAGTACCGTTATTAGATTTAGTTATGCACACTTTTCGTAGAATTATTGACGTGTGCGACCAAAAAGTTTCGGAGTACTGCAAACAAAAAAAAATAGGTACACTCCATTGTATATTCGAGGCTTCATGGGGTTTTGACGGAACTACTGGGCAATCTGTCTACAAACAAAGCTTCAGTGATGGAGACGATGATGAACATTGCCTGTTTGCAACCACATACATACCTTTACGTATAAAAACTGACGACGGTTATGTATTATGGATCAATCAGAATCCCCAATCTTTCAGATTTTGTCGCCCAATACGAATCCAATATAAGCCAGAAACGACACAACTTATCTTAAACGAAAAAACCCGAGTTGAAGAAGAAATAAAGAATCTTTCGCCGATTTTTGCTGAAAACTCTTTAGGAAAAACAGTTATTGGAGACCCAAAACTATATTTAACCATCATAGATGGGAAGGTGTTTAATGCCATTACAAACAGAACATCACAATTACGGTGTGCCTGTTGTGGAGCTACTTGTAGCGAATTCAAAAATTTAGATCTGATATCTAAAAAACCTGTAAATCAGGAAACTTTAAGTCATGGACTGAGCCCATTGCACGCATGGATAAGAATTTTTGAGTTTCTTTTACATTTGGGTTATAAAAATGACCCTGCCGTGCAAAAGTGGCGAGTTGCAAAAAAATCCCCAGAATATAAAATTGTAGAAGAGAAAAAAAAACAAATACAAGATGAAATCAGACAAAAAATGGGCTTATTGGTTGACGTAGTTCGTCCAAATTCGGGTACAACCAACGACGGGAACACTGCCCGTACGGCTTTGTCTGATTCAAATCGATTGACTTTTGCCAATATTTTAGGTTCAATACCTAAAATATTGGCAAAAGTCAATCGATTTTAGGTATTGAAGAATGGCTCGTCAATGACCTACATACAATTCTGGTGGCTTTATCATGCGGCTTAGAAATAGATTCTAAGAAGTTTCAGGACTTTTGAAATGGTGTTGCAACAAAATATGTACAAAAATACAGTTGGTACAATATGTCTGTCACCATTCACAAAATTTTAATGCATGGTGCACAAATTATAGATTCTATATCTATACCAATAGGAATGCTCTCAGAACAAGCCGGTGAATCACGCAACAAATTTTGGCGCTACGATCGTGAGCATCACACTCGTAAACTCAATCGCGAAACAACAGTCTTTGACTTGATTCACCGAGCTTTAGAGTCTTCTGACCCGCTTTTGTCGAGTTTGTCAATTGACAAGAGACAAAAAAACAAGAAACATGCTAAGATTCCGGAAAAAGTTCTAAAACTTTTAAAACCGACAATGGATAACGTACTCATCCACGGTGACCCGTTGTTGCAAAAATCGGTTGATGAATTCGAATGTGATTCTGACGATATCAACATCGTGTTATCGTCAGACGAAGTATACATAGATTGCGATAATGACGACATCGACAAAATATAACTTTTGAATTTTTCTTGGTTTAACATTTGGACAACCCTATTTCCATAGTAATTTCTGAAATATTTAGAAACGCTTTTTCTCACTAGTCCTTTGGGTTACGTGTGTAATTTTTTAGGACATGATAAACAACAGTTGTGTCCATATTTATAGCAAAGAATAAAATGCGGTAATGATAGGGGTAAGGAAAAAATCGATAAAAAGTGAAATTAAGAAATTTTCACATATTTCATAAACTATCAAAGCTAGCTCCGTAATTTTTGATATGAATACATATTCAGATGTAACGTTATTTGGTGTTATTAAAAAAAAACGATACCAGTAACACTTCAGGAGAAAAAAATATTGAGGTCGCTGACCTTTCACTAAAAAAAATATTTCTCTGAAAGTATAGACAATTTTAGGGTAGGAATTTTCACCAATTAATAAGTATCACAAGATCTTTCGAATTAATACATAAAATATACCTGGCCACAACTAAGCCAAAATTACACACTGTTCGACGTGGGATCTCGATCATTTGAACTTTTGGAGTTGGCAACACTGATTGAGGTAGATAGACATTATTTTATTGTCTATTGTTTATGCTTTATTGTGGCGGCTGGCATTAGCGGCGTTGTGTTTAGGTTATATTTTTCTATTTTAACGTTCAAAGGTAAATTCTACATTATTTAAGGTTCCTTAGAGTTTATAATTATACGTGTTTTGTCCAAAACTACATATAAATTTTCTCTTGCAGAAAATCCTGCTAAAATGGCGGCGGCTATGCCAATAAACCCTAAACCTTTCCTCAACAGTCTAACAGGCAAATCCGTGCTAGTTAAACTAAAGTGGGGCCACGAATACAAAGGTTTACTTGTGTCTGCGGACGGATATATGAACTTACAACTAGCTAATACCGAAGAAATCGTCGATGGCTCATGTACAGGTTAGTTTGTTTGTGATGGTAACAAAACAATGCTGTAGGCACAAGAGATTGTATTGAGGTTGAGAATCATAAATCTGGCAGTGGTAGGTTCTAATAAGTGGTACCTTCTAAGAAGAACCTACCACAAATTACTGAAGTGGTTTACGTCGCCGAGTCATAGCTACTGGATACGTTGCTGGAGGCTATTCTCTAGAACTATAGAAGAGTTGACTGGCACACAAGCCACTTGAGATGCTCGGTTGGATAATTTACATTTAAAAATTTTTGTTTGCCAAAAAGATATCAACGAGATGTGTGAGGGCCACCCCTTGTAAATAACCTGTTGTAATTCCCATTTATAAATCAATAAATCTCAGAGAATACTTACTGCTTTTTTCATGTATTAAACACAATTAAATTGTGTTAAGGACATCTCGGTGCAAAGCCCAGAGGGGAGCTTGAAACTATTTTCTTTCTTTCAGGTAACCTCGGAGAAGTCCTCATCAGGTGTAACAATGTGTTGTATGTCAGAGGAGCCGAGGAAGAAGATGAAGAGGGAGAAATGAAAGAATAATTAAGTTATCTCTAATTTAGGAATAAGGATTAGTTTAAGTTTTCCATATTGCAAATTTTAAAACAGGTTTCTGTATCACATTTTCAGGAATAAAACAATTTCCTATTGTTTTTTCTCCAAGGATTCTTCTGTCATCCCAAATATTCTACTTTTTAAATGGGTAATAATTAAGGTACTTCTACAATAAGAGTATTAGTGATATTTAAAAATTTAATATTACTTATTATTACATTTCCAGATGTCTGATAATAAAACCTAATAAAGGTTTACAAAATATTTTTAGTGTTATCATTAATACAAAATATCCCAGTAGTTATCGCCCTGTACTAATTGTTCTATCTCGTCCACTTTCTACTAAAGAAAAATAAAAAAAGTGTAAAACAC
Organism: Agrochola litura; assembly: GCA_949152395.1. Taxonomy (NCBI): domain Eukaryota; kingdom Metazoa; phylum Arthropoda; class Insecta; order Lepidoptera; family Noctuidae; genus Agrochola; species Agrochola litura. Next base: position 18,876,550 of record OX424508.1, on the reverse strand, counting down.
TTGCTGGCCACCATACCAAGAAAATCAATCTGCTTATATTCAAGGCAATGGCACATAACATTTTATTGGAGAGGCAACCAGATGGCGTGTGGTAAACTGGGTCTTGTGATACCGAACCCCCAGTACCGTGCAAATGGACGGGGTTGGAGATATAGGGGACCGGGCCTGCTGATACAGAAATGCGAGTACCTATCTATTAGGGTTCTGTAGTAAACAAGGAATCCTTATATTTTCGTCATGTCCGTCTGTCTGCGGTCAAGCTCAGAGACCCTTAGTACCAGAAAGCTGTAATTTGGCATAGGTATACATATTAATTACGCCGACAAAGTGGTAAAACAAAATTATGAAAATATATTTTTTTAAGTTTGTTTTGGGATAAATTCATCCCAACTACGGAACCCTTCATTGTGCGTGGTCCGACACGCACTTGGCCGGTTTTTTTTTTGTTTTACTATCGTTTTTTAACATTTTCACCGCCACGGACTTCAATAGAAGTTCCAGATTTTACTGCCACTAACGCCAGGACTTCATTAGAAGCTCTTCATTTTAAATACCTTCGAGCATTAGTTATCCTGACACAATATCTACCTATGTACTTAAAAACACCAATACCTACCTACTAAAAAGAGTAGGTATCTGCACGTAAATAATCAATAACATCTAAAAATAACCCCCCTTTCTCACTTTTACACTTTTGTCTTCTATCGATTTAAATACCTACAGTTGTTCGTATAATTTAAGTTCAGTGCATCTTTTTCTTTCTATTTCATTAAGAAAAGGACAGAAGATACATTTTAGTTTAGTCCTGTCAAATTGATCAGCGCCTGTTACTACTCCATACAAGTTTAGACTTGATTAAAAACTTGCCTACAAAAATTACCTACCTACCTCAATTTACGTCAAGCGCCGATTAATTTGACAGGACTAAACTAAAATTTGTCTTCTGTCCTTTTTTTTAACGATATAGAAAAAAAAAGATACACTGAACTTAAATTTAGTTTAGTTTGTGAACAAGGGAATTGGCACCAATATCTTTGAAACTACGCAAAGTTTCTCCGTCACAAATTCAGCTTATCATTATCGTCTCTGTCACAAAATTTTGAACATATTTCGAAGGCCGTAGATCATCAGGCAGCGGAGATACATGTGTCCAGCCAGCTTAAACTCAGGCTGGCTGGACATAAAGTTTTTATTGATTTTTCGTAAACCCTTACATGTGACGCCATAAATCAAACGTTTTTACTGTCACACATTGCGTCAGTAAATGTTAGTAAAGGAACCATAATTCGAAAACGCTCCCGTTATTGAGATTCGGAAGTGCCAGCCAGCAGTTTTATACGTAAAAACGGTTGAGCGAATCTAATTTCGGATCACAATAATTAATTATTCTAAAGTTTTGGAATGACCAAATGCAGAAAAAATTGTTTTTTATTGTTTTTGTTTTATCTAAGTACTTAGTAAATTCCTACCTACGTAGTACATACTAACCTTTTAAATTATTGTTATTGCACTATAATATCAGTATCACTTTTAAGTTGTTTTGATTGTCAACGGCAACTGAAACCTATGAATTGAGAACTCATCGGCCATTACAAAGCCCACTGTATACCGTCAAAATGGCAGTTGGGAATGTCATGACGATCTGGATACTAACGTAAAAACTCAGCTAATGAATAAATAAATCATACCGCATTGCGTAATATTATGTGAAACAATAGTTTTGATTATTCATCTCAAAAATATACTATATCGAAATATATTCTGTGCGCATTATTATTTATCTACTAAACAAAACGTTGTCTTGCTGACCTTACTATTTGAACAAAACTTCTGAAGTTATCAGATCCTTTTTCACCGTTAATAATTATGATGTTTATCACAAATGAACGCATTAATTCCTGAAAGTACATTGAAAATGCTTTCATTTGGCGTGCGATTTTCACTTGTAAATATTGAGGATAAAAAGGGCCCCGCTGGATGGAAAAACACTTACTTACTTGTATGTCCAATGTAATTTCTGCTGTATTGTCCAATGTTTTTGAAAATAAATGAATAATTTGAAAAGTACATTGGAAGGAGTATCTCCAATAAAATTCAAGTCTCTAAGCAATAGGATAACGAAGGGGCCCGCTGGATAGAAACCGATAATAAATGCCATTTCTGTCTTAGTGACAGAGGTACATTGACAATTTTCGTTCGATTTGACAAGTACGTTCAATAAGCTAACAGTCTACATCGGTTTCGTTGCTGTGGCTCAGGGGGGCCAGCTAGATAGAAACATGTGATCGGAGTAGGTAGATTGATTTGGGGTCAATGAACTGGCAACTGGCCTCCGGGGTTCCCGGATTTTGAAATTATTAAGATTTTTTTAAGGATTTTCAAATGTTGTATTTTTAATAGTATATAGGTGATCGGCCTTCTATAGTAAAAAAAAACTATGGTATGGCTGAACTTGAGTAAAAAGTAGCAACCGTAAAGTGGGATTCTATTAATAATAGTTACTGTGGTGCGTGCGACGAAAGATGGGACTTACCTCTCCGCTATCCTACTGACGCACGGTTGTCGAAAATTTTAATGTAGTAGTTTAAAAATCCTTACTTTTACAATATTTGATTCAATCCCGTAAGTACCAAAATAAAATCCCGGAAAAAAGGCTTATCCATGTTATGATTTCTACGACTATTCATGATGCGAGTACCTACGTAAAATCAATCTACCTACTCCGATCACTGGTCATCACGTTTCGTCGTAACTTTTGTGAATGTAACGCCACTGCTTTTTAATTTTTATTCAAGAATGGGCCATGTCAAAAGTAGTTTGGTGACTCAGGATGCGAGTACCTACCTCTCATTTTTTTAAAAGCTTTCTGTATGGTGTTATAATTATAACCATGCCAAGTGTATTATCTAAGTAGTAAAGTGAAATTAATTTTACTTAAAATTTAAGAACCTAACCATTACATTAAAAATTAACCCAAGTTCGCCAACCAAAAACTGGAGAAATCGATATTTTGAACCATTCAAATTGAGATAGTTTGATCTCTATTTATTAACTAATCCGTCGTCCCTAACCATAGTTATCAAGTCGCAATAATATGCGAATAAGACACTTATTTGTCACATTCAGTTAGTTCTACTATATACTTAGAGTAGAAATATGCAGTTATAGCAATGAAGCTTCTATCAAGACAGCTTTTCTTGATCTTCACTGAGAGGCCGACTTCTTTAGCTAGCGATCGTATCTGAAACAATATCAAAAGAATGTCTTGTACTGATGACCTTATTTGATTAATTGACTATTGAAAATTGAAAAATCAGCCCTTACAGATAAAAAGTAGAACTGTTTCTTACCTGATCTGGCTTTGAGTTCCTAGGAAGGTAGAACGTTATGTTCGGCGATATCGTTCTCGCCACCCTCATCAGTTCTGAGGCTGGCTTAGGTAGCAACATCGTTTCTAAGTCGTACTCGAGATTCTGTAGAATAAAAATCTTAAATTCATTAATTCATTGACACCCCCCCGGCACCTAACCCTGCCTGAGATATATTTCTCGATGGCATGTGAAGGCAAGTCACATGGGCAGCATAAAAACTGACACCAGTTCTGCCCCCGATAGAAAAAACCGGCCAAGTGCGTGTCGGACCACGCACAATGAAGGGTTCCGTAGTTGGGATGAATTCGCCGCCTCCGCAGAATAAATGCGTAAATTATGCCATTGCGGCGGTTTTGTTGTTAATCCATATTCGTTATGTATTATAGGTCAAACAAAATACATCACCTAAATTTTTACACCTGTGCGTTTATTCTGCGGGGGCGGCGAATTTATCCCAAAAACAAACTTAACTTTGTAGTTGAAAAATATGTTCTCCCATACGGAATGTATGGAAAAACATGTTTAAGCTAAGCGGAACAGGTTACTAAACATATCCACGTCTATTGTATTTTATAATGGATTTCCACAAGGTCACGCCTGAATCAATTACTTATCTTACTGCAAAGTTAAGTTGGCCGATTATTACTCGTTAACTTGTAGAGCCTACTTAGCTGTGATAGTTTTCCTTTTAATTTCGTTATATAAACTATTGCTGTGATTTTTTTCACACATCCAAATCCAACCACTTGACTCTAACAAAATTGAGCACTTTAAAGCTTAATATTTCGCAAACGGATCCTTGAATCCAAAAATGGTTTTCACAAACTCACAATGTTTGTAAAGGACATTTCCAATGATATCCCACATCACGGGTTAAAAAAAAAAAACCTCACCACTTTACGTGTAGGAGAGGTACCCTAAAAAAAATGTTTTTCATAATTTTGTTTTACCACTTTGTCGGCGTAATTAATATGTATACCTATACCAAATTACAGCGTTCTAGTACTAAGGGTCTCGGAGCTAGACCGCGGACAGACAGACAGACAGACGGACATGACGAAACTATAAGGGTTCCTTGTTTACTACGGAACCCTAAAAAGACGCATCTAACATTTTTTTCCAGATTTGAGTTATATGTAGGATACATTGCCGGAATTAGAAAAAAGGCGCATCTGCCTGATATATCACTCAAATCTGGAAAAAATGTTAGATGCGTCTTTTTTTCTATCGGGGGCAGAGTTAGTTACTAACCACACTAACCAGGCTTATTCCGATCGGATCCCACTTTGTGGGATTCGTTAGGAATGTGAATAAAATTTAAATTTTGTTTCGAACGGATCTCAGTTAGAAAATTATGATCCCGAGGTCCATGAGGCGTCGCAAGGCATCAGCAACGCATCTTGTGGCCTCGCTTTTAGAATATTGTAAAAGTAGTATTTTTTATTATTAGTACCTATATTTAATTTTACTATATTCGATTCCCATTCAAACTCAAACTCAAAGCATTTATTTCAAATAAACCAATTACAGGTTCTTTTGGATTGTCAAGGGGTCGGTCAGTCAGAAAGATGAAGCTAGTTGCCCATTCCAAAGCGTAGTAGGTACCTATGGAGAAGAACGGGCATGAAACTCCGCGGACACTCTTTTAAATCAAAATATTGTTACAAAATATTGGTTACATCATTTATGTTGAAATTATACATGTGACAACAATGTAGAAAGACGTGCACGTTAAAAGCGTCCGTAACAAAAATAAAAACATTAACAATTTAAAATAAACCGTGGCAGCTAAGAGATGACACACGCCACCATCAGCGAGATATTTGAGTGAGTATAACATACTCTCAGCCGCCAGGGCATGTTCAAGTCAATGAAAGACGTACCCAGTAAATGGTAGCTTTATGGAATGTACATGGTCACAGTCACAGATATAGATAGACCTAGATAACGCAAGTATCACGATCTGTATGAAAACCGAGCGACCGTAACCGACCGTCACAAGCACTAGGAAACGTTTCTTTTATTTTTTCTCCTCGCATTTGCACAGTTTTTACAATTCATAACAGCGTAATTAACCATTTTCAATTTTTTTACTGACTTCCGACAAACGTAGCACCGATGCAGACTGAGCGCGAAAGTGGCAGCTTACGATTATTGTACGTAAGCTCGGTACGAAAATGGCACGCGAAGTAGTTGCCCTTGCGTTATCTAAGTATATCTATATCTGTGGTCACAGTGCTCACACATGTGATATGATGCATTGAATTGATACAAAGCAAAGATAGTTTTTACAATCTTCAGCAGCTGCAACAATACTTTCGAATGCTAATAAATTAATTTATGTGCCCTTGTGGAGCTGGACCAGCGCTGAGCCAAGCATTTTTATCAGCGATGTAATCCCCCAACTTATAATATGCTTGGCAGCATAGTGTGCGTTTTATACAAGAATTAATTTTCGTTTCGTTCAGTTGGAGTATGTGGGGAGGTATTTTATTTTAACATTTTAAACAGTACCCCATGAAGGAGGAGTCTACTTTAGCCAGTCTGAAACCCGGTTGAACTAATTGGTCCCTATTTCTAGTTCTATAATTGTGTCTATCACCTCTTTTACTGAAAAGACTTACGATGCTTCCTTACATACATGATGTTTTCATAGATATATTGACAAGGTACCGTCATGATGTTAATATCTTTAAACAGTTCCCTTAGAGAATCGCGTCTGCGAAGGCCCTATATTGCTCTGATGGCTCTCTTCTGCAGAATAAAAATAGATACCTGCAGCCCGTCCCCTTAGTAAAATACCGTAAGACATGATACTGTGGAAGTAACTGAAATAGACTAGTCTCGCGGTATCTACATCAGTAAATTGACGGATTTTTCTCACAGCATATGCTGCTGAACTTAGCTGTCCTTGAGTCGAGCGTGATCCCCAAGAAAACAGTTTTATCGACGAATTCTAGTTTCTTTAACATTCTATAAAGCAAATCTTATGCATTTAGTTTTTTTCCCATTTAATTATTAGCAGTGAACCAATTTTGGACTTGCAGTAGGGCGTTATTTACTTCGTCTAGATTTGATGCACGTCTATTTATCTTAAAAATTAGGAAAGTATCGTCAGCAAATAACACCATTTGAGGTTGTTTTTTAATAGATGGGGTAGATCCTTCTTTCTTATATCTATGGGTAGATCATTAATATACTAATAAGAGGAAAGGACCCAATATCAAGCCTTGTGGAACACCCATTTTTAGGGTTCCGTAGTAAACAAGGAACTCTTAATAGTTTCGTCATGTCCGTCTGTCTGTCTGTCCGCGGTCTAGCTCCGAGACCCTTAGTACTAGAAAGCTGTAATTTGGCATAACATAGCATAATATACATATTAATTACGCCGACAAAGTGGTAAAACAAAATTGAAAATCATTTTTTTTAGGGTAGGTACCTCTCCTACACTTAAAGTGGTGATACTTATATATTTTTTTTAACCCGTAGTGTGGTATATCATTGGAAAGGTCCTTCAAAAACATTGTGAGTTTGTGAAAACTATTTTTGGATTCAAGGATCCGTTTGCGAAATATTAAGCTTTAAAGTGCTAATTTTTGTTAGAGTCAAGTGTCACCATTGCGTGGATCGGCCTGAGGACACGGTGGAGCATACGGTGGAGTTTTGCTCGGCTTGGGCGGAGCAACGCCGTGTCCTCGTAGAGGCGATCGGCGGCGGTGATCTCTCGCGTCCGGCCCTGGTTCAGGCCATGGTACGGAGCGAGAGGAAATGGCAGGCCGTCACCTCCTTCTGCGAAGCGGTAATGCTCGCGAAGGAGGAGGCGGAACGCGTGAGGGAGAGGCAAATTTCGCGCCCTCACGCCCCTAACCGCCGTAGGAGGAGACGCCCGGGCGGGAATCGCGAGCCGATTTCCGGCCACCGTAGGCGCGGGCTTGCGGATAAGGACCAAGCCCGGGTCGACGGCGCGTTGTGTTCCACGCGCGCCTCAAAGAGATGTCAGCAGAATTGACGGGGTCCGTTAGGGCCAATACCTGCCGGGGGTTCGAAGAAAACCGATAGGGAAATCGTGGCCCCGGCAACAGGGCAACCGAAGGAACACGGGTGGGTTTTAGTCAGTAAGAGTCTGACACGCCCTCCCGCTCCACCCAGAGCGGGAGAAGTTGTTTGATAATTTCCCACACAAAAAAAAAAAAAAAAGTCTCATCATTTTTACTTTTAGACCGAGTGAATTCACACCATTAATTTGAATTTGCTGTTCATTTACTTTACTATGTATATCGATATTCTGTACCTACTCTTAATTTTCATTTCCATCTATCGTTTCACAGCTGGGATCATTTAGTATTGGGATCGGTTCGGAACAAAATATTAATTTTATCCCTATTCCTAACGAATCCCATACATAACATGGGATCGGATCGGAACAAAATCCCACCTTGTGGGATTTATTTTATCCATATTCCTAACGAATCCCACAAGGTGGGATTGTATTGTGGGATCCGATCGGAATAAACAAACTAACCACAAGAAAAAAAACTTTTAACAAAAAAAAAATACAACCGACTTCAAAAAAAAAACACTACAAAGTGAAAAATAATTTCGGAAGTCGGTGAAAAAAAAAAGTTTTTATTTTTCACTTTTTAGCTGTGTGTACCCCACGCAAATTCGAATACCACTACCTGCTATGTAAATAACAGTGACAAGAACTTATCATATCATCCACATACTAAGTGGGAAAAAATATGTATTATTGAATCTAACTCAAAAACTACCCAGGCAAACTTAATAATATTTATATGGGACCACCTCTGAAGTATGACCTACCAAACAAAAAAAGAATCATCAAAATCAATTCATAATTGGCGGAGTAATCACGTAACAAACATACAAAAAAAAAAACATACAGTCGAATTGAGAACCTCCTCTCGAGGAGGTTCTCAATTCGACTGTGTTTTTTCAACACGCAACCTATACCCAGGATCTAGAAGCATGAAATTTTGCACAAGAATTCCTTTTCTTTCGTTAGATAAGCAATTCTTGAGCAATAACGAAAGATTTTTGAAAATTTATCCCATAAAGGAGTAAGGTAAATAGGAGATGAAAGTTCGTAATTTTTACCGATGGGATCCCCTCCGGTGCACTATTTGTTTTAATATAATTGAGGTTCTGTGATAAGATGACGAACGAGGAAACGCATGTGACTAAAAGAGTGATGGATATAAAATAATGTTGATGGATGGAGACGGAGAGGAAGGCCGAAGAAAAGATGGATTGTGTGAGGAATGATATGAACGAGAAGGGAGTGAATGATAGCGTGACGGTTGACAGGGGAATTGGAAGAAAAAAACGTGTCACGCCGACCATAAGTAACATTGGTTAAGGGCAGGAAGTCTGGAAGATGATGAGGTTCTGTGGTAAGTAAATAGAGGAGCGATATGCCAGGTAGCCGGTGACCATCCTTAGAGCTTAGACAAATGGTTGAGCCACAAGTTGAACCGTACATAACTCCATACGAAAAATACCTTCATAAGGCTGTAAGAAAATAGATAGGTACTTAATTAGCAATTTAAAATCGAGTTCATGAATCTTTCAAAAACGGTTTTTGCTGAAAAAACAGTGATGGTAGGACAGACAAGACTACGTGGAGTCGGTTTTGCAGCGATTCGTTTCTGTCACTAACTTTTGTAGCACAACATATTGACTTTTCGGAAACTTTGTATTTTTTTTTCGGAAGTATAGTATTTTTTTTTGGAAATTTTGTATTACAGTCAACCACAGATTTTCGGAAGTCAATTTGTTTTTCGGAAGCTTTATTATTTCCCTTTTAAATAAATATTATAGAGTTTACTCACATTAGTATAATTAGGTCCGCCCCACGGTGGACTAAGGAACAACATATCAGCCTTCAGCGTGGGCGCTAACTCGAAGAAGTCTCCCACAATAAACTCGATGCGATCGGCGACGCCGTACACTGCCGCGTTGTGTCTCGCCATCGATATCTTTTGAGGATCGATGTCTATTGCTATTACTGTTGGACAAATTATAAATCAGCCACAATAATATCGAGATGGATACCTATACAAAATCCTTGCCTCTTTATAAAAACTAGACATGTAAGTGTACTGCATGATGCCTTTAACTAGAAACTACCGTTCTAAAGCCCTAACACGACGCATGTTTCTTGGCTGTAAAAATAAAAGTTATAAATACTAAAACGACAAAAAAGTCAAAAAAATTTTTACTAATTATTATTATTTTTATTAATTAGAAAAAGAAAGACAAACAAACCTCACAGTCCTCATGCCAGACTTTATATCCAACAGTAGATCTCACCTTTCTTGCTGGTATATGCGAACTGTATAGTGTTCCCGCCGGCGCCGCAGAAGGCGTCCAACACCACGTCGTACACGTAGTTGTTGGCGATGCCCCGCGCTACTTCCTCTGGCGTCACGCTGAACCAACTCTCGCGGTCCAACTTTATGCCCTCGTCGAATCTGTAGGAAGTGGTTATGGAAGACATACTATGCAACTTGCATGTGTGGTGCAAACTGTTAATATGTATAAGTTTGTTTATGTACTAATCAAATAAATAAATAAACCTTGACTGCCTCGTTGGTCTAGTGGTCGCAAGCGCTACTGCTGAGCTTGAGGTCCTGGGTTCGATTCCCGGGTCGGGCAAAGTGTTATTGGGTTTTTCTATCTGGAATATCTCAGTAGCAGCCCGGAGTCTGGATTTGTGCCCGGTTGATGACAATAGGCTCGCCCCCAATACATGGGACTTAAACATAACTGGCGGAATGTGGGACAACCTACTATCCGGACTCCAGAGCCCAATAAGCCTTAGCTCTAATGTGTGTATCATTCATAGCCAGCCGATTCTATGACACTTATTCCGTTACATTAAGTAAGCAAATACATCACTATAAAAAAGCTTGAAATAAAATTCACATGCTATGTTAAGCTTTTACAAAAGTTTCGGAACCGATTTTAATTAAAATATATATACCATATTTTTGCCGTAGTCAGGTAATTAGGCAGAGAGTTCGTTTGGTAGTAAATGGAGGCGATATTTTTTATCCTGAAACCTCTAAACTAAAGTAGTAACAATAACTAACTTGTGAAACAGCGTATGCCTCTTCTTCCAATACTTGCACATCTTGGGGTCATCTCTCAGCTCAATCGGCATGCCTGATGTGTCGTGGTAGTCTTGCAATTTAGAATACCTTTTGGTTATCTTTCTACGCTTTGTCGATTCCATTTGTTGAGTCACTGCAAACCAGAAATTTGAGAAAAATTCTTGCTTAAACCCATTTTTATATCACTTCTATAGATGTACCTTACGGTGGGCTGCATCAATTGGGTACCCCAGTTGCAATAAAATTTGAATACAACTAGGGTATCCAATTGATGCAGCCCACTGTACCTACTGAATGTTTGAAACCGTTTTGTCAAATGAGATATTAAAACCACAAGACTAAAACTTTTTATTCTTGTGATTAAAACTATGGGTAAATCTATAGACAAATGTGGCTAGTTAGGTGGGGAGGGTAGTTATAATAATTTTTAAAAAAGAGTTGCATTAACACTATAATTAAGTAATTGAACAATGAGTAACCTGTACCCTAATTGCGTAATACAACACAATTACAATTTGTTTCGATTTGAAACAGATTGCTAATCCATTGCTTCATAAGTTGGAAAAAAAAATCGGCTCAACAACGTAAATAACGCAATGAATGTTGTTGATCTGTCAAAATGAAACAAATTCGACATAATTGTTTACGAAAATAAGTTACGCAATTAGGGTACTTGATGCAATTTTATAGCGAATTTCAGTAGTATGGATGTTTTATTCATTGATTGGTAAGTATATTATGATGTTTTAGGTAGGTACAAATTATCCTTCATTTTGTTCTGTGAACATCGAACATGGCCACTGGAAATCTTATTGTTAGAATTATAACAAGACAATCTATATGTAATCTGTGAAGACAATGGACAATCAGTTACAACTTTATTAACCTCCAGTTACAACTTTATTAACCTCCAGTTACAACTTTATTAACCTCAGTAAACAGTTCTCGAAATTCTCGAACAACAGTTTGTTTCGAACTTGACTCTTGTTACAAGCAAGTTCCAAACGTGAACTGTTTTCTGTAATAAATTAATGAACAACGGAAACAGTTTATTGCCATTTGTGACATTTGACATCCATATTTCTGCCACAACAATAATTTTACCTTAAAATAAATTAAGTATGTATTGTACTTTCGCTAACAGAACCATACCTGCACTCTCACCCAACTCCTCAATTTTCACCTCCTTATTCTCATCATCATTGGAGTCTTCTGCATCGCAAGGCAAAGGAACCGACGCCGCTTCAGCTAACTTACTGCCCTCTTCATCTAAACTCGTGTCTTGGGACATAACGTGACGGGTTCGTGGAGTGCCCGAGGGCGTATCCTGGGCCCGATCCGTGTCTGACTTCACTTCCGTGCAATCATCGTCTGTCTGCATTTCTCTTTCGTCTTGAGAATCTTTGGACTGGGTTTGGTAGAATAAAAGAATAACTTTATTAAAACCCATCTAATCTATATATCTATCAATATCAGTCTGCCTAGCCTTTTCCCAACTTTGTTGGGGTCGGCTTCAAGTCTAACCGGATGCAGCTGAATACCAGTATTTTACATGGAGCGACTGCCTATCTGACCTCCACAATCCAGTAACTGGGTAATACGATACCCCTTGGTAAGAGTAACCACTCACACACAGACTTTCAGGCTTCTGACGACCAGTCAAAGATCCACGACAGCGGGGACCAACGGTTTAACGTGCTTTCCAAGGCACGGAGAAGTCTCGGTACCTACGTAAAGATGGTCATCCATCCACGGACCAACCCCGGCAAGCGTAGCTTAACCTGATGGATCGACCCGTGCGGCTGTTATTACTTAGCCACAAGCCAACTATAGTTGGCTTGCTTACATCTATAATATGTAAATAAATAAAATGGATGTTTGTTTATAAATAATGTCAATATAATAGCACTAAACAAAATAATACTAAATGCATATGATGAAAGTATATCAGTCCTTCCTTATAACAAAAAACAATAGTTTTAATTTTTTTGTCTTTCTGTCTTTTTGTTCCGGCTAATCTCCGAAACGGCTGGACCGATTTTGACGGAACTTTCACTGGCAGATAGCTGATTTAATATTAAACAAAATATAATTTATCAACAAAGCTCACCTGATCCAAAGTGTAAGAGTTCCCATCTTTATCAAAGCAAGTCTTCTTGCTATTCAAGTTTTTCCTCAAAGTAGGCGGGCGTTTCTGGCAGATCAGCTCTCCTTTCGGCAGCTTCTCAGGATGGACGCAGAAACCCGGCATTTGGAAAGTACTCTTGATCTTGGTCTGTGCTATATATTTGTCTTCTACTTTAGTTTCGTGGCTATAAGGGATTATTTGGGATTGGTGACTCAGTTTTTTTTAAAGTACCTATTTATTTTTTATGATGCTCAGTGCACTCTGGGTTACAGTGCAGTTGGCTATTTGTCTCTACGTACAGATTTCAATTCCTGAAAGATTGTGATTTATGCGTAACATATTATCTGTGGCGTAACATAATAGTTGTCAAATGTTCTGTTATTATATTTCAACATTAATATTGTCAGTGCTATGTGAAGAGGCACTGGAAAATCGTTTTTAGGGTTCCGTACCTCAAAAGGAAACAAAGGAACCCTTATAGGATCACTTGTGTATCTGTCTGTCACAGCCAATTTGCTCCGAATCTAATAGACTGATTAGTTGAAATTTGGTACACATATGTATTACTGTGACCCAAACACGGACGTGTAACGTGTAAATAAATGAATATTGAATATGGGGGTCACTATTGGGGGGCAAATAAGAAAATTAAAAAACAATGTTTGTCAAACTGTGTCGTGTGACATATCAAATGAAAGGTCTTGTTGCAAGGATTTTAATTTTTTTTTTTAGTAATATTAAAATAAATACAGTACATTTAAAGATATTTAAGAAAATTGATGAAAATTTACTCTTATCTCCGAAACTAATGAGCATAATATTTTGAAAAAAATACAGAGAATGGATGTTCACTCATAGATTACAGGAAAACCTATAAGAAGTCCATGGTCTTAAAATAACATGGTAAATCACTCAAAATTGTGCGTACAAATTTACATTTACAGTTGGAATGTATGGGAGTACATTTATCTCAACTACAATGTTAAGTTTGTATTTGAGATAAATTCATCCCAACTACGGAAATAATATTCATCAAAAACTAACCAACATTATAACTTTGAGATAAAGAATAGCAATCTATTTAAGTTGTCATCGTTGTTTACATATTTAAAATTAGAATTTAATCAAATATGCACATAATACCTCTCGTAAGAGAGTAGTATATTCGTTGGCACTTACTATTTACGCTTCGGCTGTTGTAAGTTCTTCCGAGGTTTTTTTGGGATGTTGTTACGTTGTGGCTTTCGTACTACATTTCCTGATGATGTAGATACCTGTGAATTTTGACTTTGTACCTGTGGTTGTGGTACTACACGGCTCTTGTTCAATTCAGGATGATTTTTATTGAAATGTAACCACATACCGACGGAATTGGGAGCTACAACTAGTGTACCACATATTTTACAATTTTTATACCAAGATGCTATGTTTGATTTATTTTTATTATCATGGTGCGGGCTTTTGTTCCTGGGTCTACTAGTTTTAGGCATTTTGAAAGAATATTTATATTTTTAGTTACACAGGTTACACTGCACAGAACACAATATACTCTGCTGCACTGAAAATAACTACGCACAAAACAATGCAATGCACCTTTTGTGACCTTTTTATTTAATAACAGCAGACACCAAACAGAACTCGTTGAGTCGTTGTTGCGCAATGTTTCAGGTCTCTACCTGTTCCTACAGTCCTACTAAATTGAATGATTCACTACTATAAAATAATGATTGAATACTATGTCTTTTTAATTTTGTCGTTTTATAAATGACGGGAAAGTTCTTGGCATAGACAAAATTGTAGACGAGAGTAAAGTACCTGCTACACAGCTGCCAACCGCGTTCCCGACAGAAGTGACCTTGGTTGGCTGCAGCTGTTTGAAACTTAGTCGTAAACCACCATCTACATAGTTGTAAACCACCAAGGTGTCAGGACGCGGTTGGCGACTGTGTGCGTTTAGATACCCCAGTAGAAAGTTGTTATGATTATCTATCTATGTAAGAGCCATCCAGAACAAATAATTGAAAAAATCTGTCACGTCTGGTTTTAGAAATCCTAACTTATAAATGCGAAAGTGAGTTTGTTTGTTATGCTTTCACGCTAAAACGGCAGAACAGATTTAGATGATTTTTTTTTAGATGAAATTACGTAACGCACGATCAATCACAATCTGTTTCGATTTGAAACAGATTGCTAATCCATTGCTTCATAAGTTGGAAAAAAATTTGCTCAACAACGTAATTAACGCAATGAATGTTGTTGAACTGTCAAAACGAAACTAAATAGTCATTTATATCGTTTACGATCCGCTAAAGTCCCACTGTCGCCAATTGGTAACGGTCATTTCCAATACCGTCAAGCCCCACTGTCGCCAATTGGTAACGGTCGTTCCAAGCGATTTAAAACATTATTTTGTAATATAAATAAAGGTTAAAATTGTCTGTGGTCTATTTCACTATCGGGCGGATAAATATTCTTGTCAAATAAATCGACTAAAAGCAAAAATATTAATAGGCAACATTTTAAAAAAATGTTGAAAATTACATTCCCGCGCGGTAAAATGTCAGTCAAATGTCACTCCCGGGACGCGCGCGTTCGCTGTAATAATTCTTTTTTTAATGGTTTTTGTGTGTAAATCGTCGGAAAGTGGTGATATTTTCATTTTGAAGTAAATATTACATCGTTTTAGATAATATCCGCACTAAATAACATCATATTATACCTATTTTGACCCAACCAAAAAAGTGTAAACAAACAGATAAGAGAAAGTTCCCGTCAAAGCGAAAGTTGTGATATTTTGTGGTTTTTCTGTATGGATCTGATCCGTAAGTGTTTTATTTCTTTTCTATATTACATGTATCGTCGTATTAGACAACATTTAGAACAAAATAATACAAAAAAATATTTTTTTGGGACGGAGAAAGTTACGTAAGCATTAGAAATTCTAGATTATCTAAAATCTAGATTTTTTGAATTTTTTGTTTTGAATGTTTGTCTCTAAAAACGCTTTTGTTAGATAACTTATCTATCCATAATGTACCCTGCAAAATTTCGTGTGAATTGGTTAGCTAGTTTTATCAGAAATCGTAAAATTAGTGGACAATAGACTCGTCAACAAAACGATTCTCACGATAAATACAATTCTCGTAACACGAGTATAGCTTACACTTAACAATACGGTCTGTTTATTCACGAAACCAAAACACTTTAGATAACGGGCCTAGAGCCCATAGAAACAGCAGGAGAGCGTTTTTTGTTACCAAGGTCATAAACATTCCGCGCCGTCGGAATGCGCTCGGTATTTAAAGCGAGGTTGACGTCATCGAACGCGCGGTACTACATCGGTTAAAAGTTACTAACCCGCACTGGGCCCACGTGGTGGATGGATTACGACTATAGATGTAAAACAACCGATTTAAAACGTTTAAAAAAAAATGTTGCCGTTTTAAACCCAAAATAAATCGTTTTAAACGGTTGAAAACTCGCCTACAAAAATAAAGGTACAGTACCGACCAAAAGTCCATAAGCAATCTCACAAAGCAATAGACTGACGCTTCGGTTTGACTTACGACCTTCTTCTATAAGTTGTTACAATACTGTAGACACGCACATTACACACACACACTCACTTTGTCTGCAACCAATGACTAGTTCGATAATCATCATTGGTTTTTAGTTTCATTCGTCTTGTTCACATAAATATTAAAGTTTAGCAGGTAGACCACAAAAAACTAAGTAAATTATTTCGATTTCTGTGGGGTAGATGCAGTTTGTTAGGTACGAGTATTTAATTAATAGAACTTTTTTGGTTCGTGGATAATATTGGTGACGAGTATTTAGCGCAGTGTTGTGGTTATTATTATCAAAAAGCAGGCATAAAATATATTGAAGAGATCAGATCAGATCAGAGAATATTATTGCGCTGCGTAAAAGTGAAGTGAATATCTAATAAAACCGGACTAAGTGTGAGTGTTATCATTTATATATTTCATATTTTACTAAACATAAATCCTAATCAAGGGTATTGTTGATAGAACAGAGGTATTGTTGAGACAGAAGATGCCTTTAAAGTTTTAAATTCATTGTGAGGTTTAATTCGATTAGTGAATAATAAATAATTAGGTATTATGTGTAATAAAAACAATGTTTTTCTTTGTTCTAGAGAAATACTGTGACGGTTAAGAGATATGAGGAAGGGGCTTATTATCGAGTAGCAGCGACGTCAAATGGTGAATGAAACAAATGGTTTCATACCAACGAGATATTTTGCTGAATTATTAAAAACACGTCATTATGAACCGTTCGCCGTGCACTCTGAAGGCTTGCATCACTGAAGACCAGCTAGAAAACCGTTTTTGACCTTAAAATATTGACCGTACCAACTTAATAAACAACAGATTCGTTATTGCATGAATTTATGGTAACGAATTTTTTAAGCACGTTTCAATAGGGTGTTTGTCGTATTTCTTGCAGATATACCGAAATTGTTTAATATTATTTTAGTAATAGTATTATTTTAGGATTAAAATTTGAGGTTTAGTTTCAATCTTCTTTTCGTAAAGAAAATGAATATTAAGCTATAACCTCAATACCAACCAATATTTACTAAAGCCAAATAAAGTTTAAAATAATTAATATGAACAACTGCCTTTAACCTTAAAATCAACAATTTTGTCAGTAGATTTTTTACATTTTAAGTAGTCTAATATTCTTATTTATTGCTTAATTACTTAGACCATGATCAAAGCTTTATATTTATGGTGCAAAAAAATCCATTTAAAATTTAAAACATTTCAAAATTTAAATATGTCAAAATAATACAAATTGCTTCTAAGTTTCTAGACACCTATTTCACATATTATTCAGGTGAAGTAATGATAAATAATTGTAGCAGTTTGATAACTATACATAAGTAAAATAAACATAACGAATAAATATTATTTATTTTTTATTATAACATATCACGCATTTTTTATTCTAAACCCTTTATTGCAATAACAACATTAATAAATAGGCAGGATATTTAAAAATATTATTATTGCAAACAAAAATAATAATATTTGCAAAAACAGCGGTGTGATTTACGAGATTAGAACCTTAGCCATCTTGAATCTAAGACCAACGCTTAACGCCTTCTGCTATCTGCACTTAAAATTTACTTTCGAATTTTAGCAATGCGATACACTGGCCAAGGTCACGCGTACGAGCACAGACTAAGTAGTACTCGTACGAGTATGATGCGTGCTAACAAAAGTTATGGAAATATAAGTGCGGCGCCCGCGAACCGTGACGATACGATAGTGTGTAGTTCAAAACTGCGTTCTCTGTGGTGTGTGTACGGCACTCACACCACAGACGTCTGACTGTTTACACATACAAATGTACGGACTATACCGCGTGTTCACAGCAATACGACTCTTAGCGTGCTCATGCACTTTTGAGCGCTTACTGTACATGCGTGCCCGGCGCGGCGGCCGCGCGCGGCAATTTATTTAGGTGCATGTGTGTGTAGTGTAGGCGAACTGGCAACGTTGCGTCGAGTCACACCACAGAGTACTTTTTAATTGAGTCACACTCACGAGTGACGACGTCAACGAGAGTGCCAGAGTGTGAGTTTAGTTGTAAACCGAATCAAATTGATTATTTACATCGTTTGAAAAAAAAAATAGTTTTTAGGTACAGACGCCAGCACATCAGGCTACTACAATCTGTCAAATTTATTTAATAGATTTTCAACTTTATCATTAAAGGATAAGGTTCAAAGTTGATTGGGAAAATTTGACAGTTTCAGGTAGCTTGATGTGCTGGCGTCTGTACTCCGTTATATCCCTACCTCGGTAAAATCAAGAAAATGTAGTTATAATTTAAAATCGAAAAAAATGGTTTAATTGGTTTTAAACCGGCCTTACATCTATAATTACGGCCCACTCCCTCTCACAGAGAGGAGGCCTGTGTCCAGTATATTAGAATGTACTCTGTGCTGTGTTCCAGCAGTGGGAACATTTATAGGCTGATGATGATATACTTATGTTACTTATTTAAGATACTGGATTAGGACATAGGATACTTTTTATCCCGACATTCCCACGGGATTGAGACTTATGCGGGTGAAACCGCGGGGCGCAGCTAGTACACGTACTCGTATAAGTGGAAAAAAATCTTAGTACTTATCTACTATATAAAAATAAGTCGGGTTTTCCTTCCTGACGCTATAACTCCAGAACGCACGAACCGATTTCCACGGTTTTGCATTCGTTGGAAAGGTCTCGGGCTCCGTGAGGTTTATAGCAGTAGGGTAGGTAGGGTAGGTAGGGTTGGTAGGGTAGGTAGGGTTGGTAGGGTAGGTAGGGTAGATAGTAAGTGATAAAGATGGTCCACCCCAAACATTTATATTATGGCAAAACAACGTTTGCAGGGTCAGCTAGTATAATATACATTGTAACAGCGAATCAATTTTCATGCTTCCGTCTTATGACCTAGGCCAAATATTTTTTGATATTCGGATAGCTCATGAAGGTGCCATAAAGAATATGAATAAAAAACAAGAAAAATATCTACGAATCCGCGACATTTCGCAGGTATTCTGGTGGATCAATTAATAAATTAAATGTCTAATTTTCGCCTTCTTTTTGTAGTTTTTGGATCAGTTAATAATGGACACATATAAGAAAGAAAAATATTTTATTTGGGACACGCACAGGAAATATAAAACAGTAATAAAAAAAGTTAACAAAAATAAAAAAGGAGCATAATTGTCATGTTTACATCTTCAAAAATCAAATCTTGGTGAAAATGTTCCCATTGAGAATCATAAATCAGGCATTGGTACGTTCCGGCCCTGGTTCAGGCCATGGTACGGAGCGAGAGGAAATGGCAGGCCGTCACCTACTTCTGCGAAGCAGTAATGCTCGCGAAGGAGGAGGCGGAACGCGTGAGGGAGAGGCAAATTTCACGCCCTCACGCCCCTAACCGCCGCAGGAGACGCCCGGGGCGGGAATCGTGAGCCGATTCCCGGCCACCGTAGGCGCGGGCTTGCGGACGGTGAGCAATGGGTAGCTCGCCGTCCGATAAGGACCAAGCCCGAGTCGACGGCGCGTTGTGTTCCACGCGCGCCTCAAAGAGATGTCAGCAGAATTGACGGGGTCCGCTAGGGCCAATGCCTGCCGGGGGTTCGAAGAAAACCGATAGGAAAATCGTGGCCCCGGCAACAGGGCAACTGAAGGAACACTGGTGGGTTTTAGTCAGTAAAAGTCTGACAAGCCCTCCCGCTCCACCCAGAGCGGGAGAAGTTATTTGATAATTTCCCACCCAAAAAAAGGCAGTGGTACGTTCTACGTATATGTAATCTGTGGTTCTACTATGCCGTTCTACCTTTAAAAAAAACCTTTCACAGTAGCCTGAAGAGTGATTTATGATCTCCGGGTGATTTGGGTTATAGCTACTGTGTTACTACAGACAAAAAAAAACAAAGTTATCATATTCTCTTTATTATTTAACAAATTATATTTACAGAAATCACAACATTTATACCGTCATACATTAAAAGTTTATTATTGTTGTGCCAAAATGCAGTACATGAAGAACCATAATTTTGAAATAGTCCTACATAATCTGAAGATTTTCTTTTTTGATAAGCTTGTGAACACTATACGGAAGTTATCTCAATAAATTACAAAATGATGTATAGTTTGACCGAAACCTCTGTAACGTGTCGCCGTTCAGTTGGTCAACGCTGCCACCTCGCCACGCATTCGTAAGGTGTGGTACAGCGATCTCGGTCAAACTATAGCTAATGCAACTAATAAAATGACATAGACATACAGTTGGTTATTTTTGTTGACCAAAGGAACTCTTCAACGAAATAAGATAACTTCGTCGTGTTGGATTTGTCGTGGCAAGTACTATCTTGCGGTGAAGCCAAGGGTGTGACGATGGAGTTAGAACATGGCCACAGGAATTCCTCAACTATGCAAGGTGACATCACGAAGCTTATGCCCTTGTCACACGATGCCACACTTTGTTAACCCCCTCCCACCCACTTAGCGTGTAACGTATTATGAATGGAATATTCGCGTTATCGCGATGAGTGCGGCCTAGGCATAGGAGATAGCAATATTTTACATTTATTAGTTGCCAGTATGACCAGTACCCTAATTTCGTAATAAACGATCAATCACAATTTGAATCGTTTTGAAACATATTGCTAATCCATTGGTTCATAAGTTGGAAAAAAAAAACTGCTCAACAACGTAAATAACGCAATGAATGTTGTTGAACTGTCAAAATGAAACAGATAAGACTTGATCGTTTACGAAAATGTGTTGCGTAACTAGACAGCAGCAACTATATTTCAAAATGTTGGGCTAAATAAAAACATTTTATCTTAAAAGTAGATATATCTTTGAGCTGATTTCTTACATTGTACTTCTTAATTTATTGCTGTAGAATAGTAAACAAGAATGTTTACAGGATCACTTAATAATATTATCAAAAAGTATGATAAAAATATTTGATTCTGAATAAAAGGAGACTAACAGGTTTTTCTACTCTTACGCTAAATGTTGAAATTGCTTACGTATAGCACAAGGTGCTATAGTTTGACCAATACCGCTGTACCGCGGCTTAGGAAGGCGCGCGGCGAGACGGGGGAGCAATGCAGGCCGCTAATTCGTCAAAGCTCTCGGCACACGGCGTCCCGCCCGCCACTCATTGGTCGACACTGCCCCCCGCCTCGCCGCGTATTCCTAAGGCGCGGTACAGCGGTATTGGTCAAACTATAAAGGATATCAGTTAGCCCATGTTCGCACGGACGTAATAAAATCGGGGCGATTTTTTGTTTCGTGCACTTGATTTTCAACGCTCTGCTTAACGCCGAGAGTTGAAAATCCAACAGTGTGCTTTTTCTACGCGCTGGGACCTAGTCCCAGCGCGTTAGATTCTCAACGTTCGGATTAATACTGAGAGTTGAAAATCCAGTGCGCGATAAAATCCCGCCGCGATTTTATTATGAACGTCGACTTACTGTGATTACAGACAAAACACGTTTATTATAATGTGTTTGATGTTTCATAATTATGTAATATGTAATTACCTACTCCATACAGTAGCACAGATTAGTACAGATGGGTCGCTCAGCAAAATCATTTATGTAAATAAAACTTTTTTACAAAAAATACAACCGACTTCCAAACTACAAAGTGAAAAATAACTTTAATTTCGGAAGTCGGTGTCTTTGAATCAGTATTTTAGTTTTTTGACACCGATTTCCGAAATTAAAGTTATTTTTCACTTTGTAAAGAAAGAAAGAAAGAAAGAAATCATTTATTTGCTAATAATGTAGGTATACATATAAGTTGGAATATTTATTAAGTGTCCCGATACATTTTACCTTAAGGCATGCAAAATATTAGGTTTGAATTAAATAGTAATATAGATACAGCTATTACGATCATTATTAGTCATAATCGAATTTAATAGATTGTTACAGATCCGACACCAAAAAAAAAAAAAAAAAAACAATATAATTGATGAAGTACATATAAATCTCTCACAAATTATACAATGAAGAATATAAATGTAGAAATGTGTAATGTCAAAAAGCTTAATGTCAAAATATTCCAAAACGTTAACAACAATAACAATTATTAGATAAAGAATTTATATAATCTGGTAATGTCAGGATCTGTTATGTCAAATTACAATAATAACAACAACCATACAAAAATCGATATGTCATTATGTCAATGTCATCTAAAACATTCGAAATTGCAAAGGCAACGTACATTTATCAAAAACATTTTCCTTTAAAGTTTTGTCATTTAAAAAGTCTTGTTTGGAAGTTGGTTGTATTTTTTGTAAAAAAGTTTTTTTTTTTTACTTTTTAGTGGGTTGGTTTGTAATTTATCTAAGTTACAATAGCCTTATGTCAACTGCTCATCAAAAATACCCAAATTGCTATAGTTATGCCTATAATATTTGAAGAGTTCCCTCGATTTCTCCAAGATCCCATCATCAGATCGTGACCAAATGACATTGGGACCAACTTGAAAGTACACCCTTTCAAACAAAAAAAATAATTCAAATCGGTCCAGCGGTCTTCGAGTAATCGGGGAACACACATATAAAAAAAAAAGTATCCCGCCAAATTGAGTACCTCCTCCTTTTTTTTGAAGTCGGTTAAAAAGCGACTCTTGCCACGACACAATAAAGTGCAATTCAGGTCGCAGAGCGCTAATTACCGACAGTTATATTCACCTAGAAGTAGCCTCTCTTTCTATCGCGTAACTCTTATATCTTCTGACTACGTTACGCCCACTGAGTTCGACAAGTCGAGTCCGCCGCGTACCTACTTGTAGCTTCATACCTAAAATGCAGAGTGATCCATCAGTATTCATATGTGACAGTAGTTTATAGTTACTTCTGCCTTGCCTTAAGCCCTATGTAAGCGGTGCAAGTTTCTGGAACGTTCAAAAGCAATTTTTGAAGTGAAAACTTCTTTAGGCGCGTTGGGCATTTTTGAGATGAGACTAAACCATTGATTTCGCGACACCATGACGACACCAAATTTTTGTAAACGCGATTGTGCTCTTTATTTATATTAAGTTACGGATCAATGTTCTATGCGAGTATTTTTACTTTAAAGGTTTTGTAAACGCGATTATGCTCTGTATTTTTATTAAATTACGGATCAATGTTCTTTCCACTTATTTTTCCTTTAAAGATTTCGGAAGTATTATTTTTTGTAAACGCGATTGTGATTTTTATTTTTCTTTCACCAAGGCGATCTTGTTCAAGTTTTCACTTCTGTCGGCACTCTCGGAGCGCCACCACTTTTTTTCCCTGTTGTTAGTGACTAACCTTGTGTCAGAGTTTTTATGCTGCCCATGGGCCTCTGACTTGGCTTCACATGCCGTCGAGAAATATCTCTCAGGCACGCCGGTTTCCTCACGATGTTTTTGTATTTGAAGAAAGTGAACATTTTACAATTCACACATGAATCTGAAAAGTCAGGTGCCTTGGCTTCGAACCTTAGACATATGACTTGGCAGTCCGACGGTCACACCACTAGGCTATCACTGCTGTTCAAGAGCAGTAATCGCATGCTATAAAGCACGTTCAATTACTGCCATTCAAGAATTGCTTGCAAGTGTTTACATACGCGTGCGATTTCCTTAAAATGGCATACAATAATTGAATGCAAGGTTTGTCTCATCCAGTGGCGTAGCGAGGGGGGGGGCGGAGGGGCGGACCGCCCCGGGCGCCACCATTAGAAGGGCGGCAAAAAAATATATTTTGTGCGGTCACTGGCGGTCAGTCAGACAATTAATTTTTCAAGAAGTTAGCTTTTACCCACTTGCACATATTAAATGTCCCTCCCGCCCAAAACAATTGTTGCAAATCACAAGTGCGGTCGGCCCTTGTTTGTGTTTAGACGTGTACATGCATGGTGTTAATGAGAGCGCGCGGGGCGTATGCGGGCACGCACACTGTCACACCATGCATCTACACGTCTAAACACAAACAAGGGCCGACCGTGCTCGTGATTTGCAAGAACTATAGGTACCATCGAAGAAACCCATACCTATACACCGTAAGGACTATTTCTGCTTGCAGCGCTCGGCCACTATAGTAACGGTTACCTGTGAAAAAAAAAGGGTCGTGTGCACGGGATTTTGTTTTCAAATTGCTTAGTTATAGGTTTCTTCGATGGTACGTCCCTTCAAGGAAGTACGTGAAGGTTTGACAATTCAAAGAAAGTTTTTTATTTGTTTTTTTAATGCAAAATAATTATGACTGTTCTTGCTGAAAAGTTCTCTAGAATTAATGTATAGTATGTATATGTTACCGTTAGAATACGGAATACGTTATTAAACGCATTAACTAGATAATCTGCAAATTACCGGGAACGATCCGTTAAAGTTTAAAATTTTACTTAAAGTAGTAGATATATGCATTCTATCTAGTTGATTAACTGCATATTAACGAATGCTACACCGTTAAATCGCGGAAGACAATGAGCGAAACACTTCTTTCTCGTTTTTTGCTAACGTAATATTTTTCAAACATGCAAACAAGCATACACCATGCATGCAGCATGCAAGCAAGCACGCAACATGCAGCACGCATGGTTTCTGTCACGGCTCCGGCGGCGGCGGTCCCACGCGAACTTATCGTCGCTCGCCGCCCGCGGCTGAGGGTGAAGCTGCGGTGGTGATAAAACCACCTGCTCCTCAGCTCGCGAGCCGCCGCGCCCGTCCGCGCCTACGTGGGCTTAAATTACACTCTAGGGGTAGGGCAGACTGTGCACGCCACAATTGCGGCGATAAGACCCCTCTTTGAGGAGTGGCTTGAGAGGCGTCACGGCGCCCTCACGGACGCAGGTCCTCACCGGACATGGCTGTTTCGGGAGGTTCCTGTTCAGGATAAGGCAGGAGGAAACGCCCGGGTGTCACCATTGTGTGGATCGCCCGGAGGACATGGTGGAGCATAGGGTGGAGGTCTGCCCGGCTTGGGCGGAACATCGCCGTGTCCTCGTGGAGGCGATCGGCGGCGGTGATCTCTCACGTCCGGCCCTGGTTCAGGCCATGGTATGGAGCGAGAGGAAATGGCAGGCCGTTACCTCCTTCTGCGAAGCGGTAATGCTCGCGAAGGAGGAGGCGGAACGCGTGAGCAAGAGGCAAATTTCGCGCCCTCACGCCCCTAACCGCCGCAGGAGGAGACGCCCTGGGCGGGAATCGCGAGCCGATTTCCGGCCACCGTAGGCGCGGGCTTGCGGACGGTGAGCAATGGGTAGCTCGCCGTCCGATAAGGACAAGGCCCGGGTCCACGGCGCGTAGTGTTCCACGCGTGCCTCAAAGAGATGTCAGCAGAATTGACGAGGTCCGCTAGGGCCAATGCCTGCCGGGGCTGCAAATAAGGGCCGAAAGGGACATCGTGGCCCCCGGCAACAGGGCAACCGAAGGAACACGGGTGGGTTTTAGTCAGTAAGAGTCTGACACGCCCTCCCGCTCCACCCAGAGTGGAATAAGTTATTTGATAATTACTCACCCAAAAAAAAATATGGGTAGGGCAGACAAGACTACGTGGAGTCGGTTTTGCAGCGATTCGTTTCTGTCACTAACTTTTGATTTTTGGAGCTAACCGTATGCTTGGTCGTTAGTCTACAGATTACCTAAGAAGTCTACAGATTATCTGTTAATCTAAGAACTAAAACAATCTTTTCCACTTTATCGGACTCGACCAGTTAATCTATACTCTAACAGATTTACGCACATTACCGGTAACATATACATTAAATTGAAATCCCGAAATGCCTCGTTGGTCTAGTGGTCGCAAGCGCTACTGCTGAGCATGAGGTCCTGGGTTCGATTCCCGGGTCGGGCAAAGTGTTATTGGGTTTTTCTATCTGAAATTTCTCAGTAGCAGCTCGGAGTCTGGATTTGTGCCCGGTTGATGGCAATAGGCTCGCCCCCTATTACATGGGACTTAAACATAACTGGCAAAATGTGGGTGTACCTGCTACAGGGACACCTCTGCCCAACCCTTCGGGGAAACAAGGCGTGATATTATGTTATGTTATCTAAATAAGAGGGCGGCAAAATTGTCTTCCGCCCCGGGCGGCCGACACCCACGCTACGCCGCTGGTCTCATCTAAACACAGAGTTGCACGTCCATGAACAATTGATTCAAGTATTGCCTGTATTTGCGCTGCCAAATATTTTATTCTATTTATTGAACGGCTACTCAATTTTTATTTTTTATTTGTTTGAGTTATAGAAAATTGTCATGCCTGATGAATGACATTTTATTGCACGTGCGATTTTATAGTACGTGCTGTTTACACCTAAACCGTATCGTGCAACAATTGTACGTGTTGTTTAGACGGTGCTAGTCAATTGTTGCTTCAATTTTATGATATGCCACAGGCAATAAACATGCATCGTGTAAATGGGGCTTTACACTCTTTGAGATTACACAGGGTCATCACTTCGTCGTAACTTTTGTAAACGTCATAACCCTGATTGCTTTTTCATTTTTATTTAAGAATGGGACATGTCAAATGTTAGGTCCCGAGTTGTAGTATGGCGACTCGAGATACAAGTACCTCTCATTTTTTTTTAAAGCTTTCGTTGACTCACTGTATGGAGTTAGATAACCATGGCAAGTGTATTATCTAAGTAAAGTGAAATGTATCGTATATTTACTTACAATTTAAGAACCTTACATTAAAACATTCAATGATATTTTAAGGCCATTTTCACCAACAAGTCCTGAATCGTCCTTCACGAAAGTAACAATTTGTTTGATAGGGACTTCGTAACATTAGGTATCCGATATTGTTAGAGATTTGTTGGTGAATTCGAACATTCGATTTTTCATAATATAGTAAGTACAGTATTTCTATTTTCTTAATGTCCCTCGGGAATCATCGGATTTCCGAATACAAACGAATGCTAATTTCAGTGTCCATCGAGTATTAGATTTATCGTTGATAACACAGGTCAACAAAGGAAAGATTTTTTTTGGTGCCGAGATCTTGTTAGTAGTTTTGTGTTAAGTGTGCATTGGAAACACTAAAAATATTTTTTATCTTTTTTCCTACGTGTAGTTTTGTGTCTACCCTCTGTTTTTTAAATTTATTCTAATTAGTACTTTCGGGAACACGGTTTTAAGTCTTATTAGTACCTTTCTATAAATAAATCGATTTTGATATCATGTCTTCATCGCGAAGAAGTTGTCTAAACGATCCGAATGTGTTTTGTTACATTTGTGGGGAATATATAATCAAAAAGTTCAGGAAACCTATAACAGATTTTATAAAAAGTGCATGTTTTTCGTACTTCAAGTCGCAAATTGTAGACGAAAAAAAGCCATGGATACCTCAAAATGTTTGCAAAACGTGCTATGAACACTTGAGACAGTGGGTAAATGGTAGAAGAAGCCGTATGAGGTTTGGGGTGCCCATGCAATGGAGAGAACATTGCCTAATCTAAGCATAGAAAAGATAAAAGCGGGTGTTTTTGATGGCCCACAGATAAGAATATTGATAAAAGATACTAATTTCTCGAGTACAATGACCAGTTTGGAACAACTTGCGTGGAATTCGTTTGTTGAAGTTACTAAAAACTTTTTGGGAAATCACAAGTCAAGTAACTACTCCGAAATTGTAAATAACATGCTGGAGAATTTCAAAAACTTAGGATGTAACATGTCAATCAAAATGTATTATCTCCACAGTCACCTTGATCAGTTTCCAGAAAATCTAGGTTCGTATAGCGAAGAACAAGGGGAACGCTTTCACCAGGACCTAAAAACTATGGAGGAGAGGTACCAAGGCCGATGGGATCAGCATATGATGGCTGATTACTGCTGGGGGATGCAACGTGATTGTCCTGCTACACCTCATTCGCGAAAATCGCGTAAAAGAAAGTTTTTATGTACATAATAATTGAATAAATGTTTGATTTTGGTGTAAATATATATTTTTCTATTCAATTAAAAATCTAGAAAACTACACGTAGGAAATAAATATTTTTGCTATAAATGTAATCAGTATATGGCCCTAAATTAAAAAAATATTACAGCTTCTTGGCACCAAAACCACTGTTGACCTGTGTAATAATTTGAAATTGTTGTTTTGTTTTGATCTTCATGTGAACTATATAGAGTTGTAAAACTATTTTCCTATCTGTCGTACCTACGACTTTAGCAGCTTTCCTACCATTTTTTTTAATAAATTACATTAATTAAAAGAGTATTAACAACTCTATATACTTCCAAGTCGATTGAGAGCGTCCGGTCTGCACCAGTGCAAAGGGCAACTGATAGAAATCCGACGACTGACGAAATACGAGGTTTGCCGAGGAACATTAGGAAAATAATTATTTGTACTGTAATGACAAGTGAAGTTTATCTGGTTACACATATACTAGACATATTTTGGCTTATACATAATATAATAATTAACCAGT
The DNA here is from genome assembly GCA_949152395.1 of Agrochola litura. NCBI lineage: Eukaryota > Metazoa > Arthropoda > Insecta > Lepidoptera > Noctuidae > Agrochola > Agrochola litura. The sequence goes on along the minus strand of OX424508.1, from coordinate 18,847,947 downwards.
ACCAATGTTATTTTATGAATATAACTAGACATGAAACTGATGAACATACTATAATTATTGTATGAGTAGAAATAGCTTGTGTATGAAATATGCGCAGGTAATAATAATTCATAATGTATTATACACAGAGAAGATAATAAATGGAGTGTTAGAGTGGAGAAAGGACATGCAACTTCACCTATATGTAGGTACAGTACCGACCAAAAGTCCATGAGCAATCTCACAAAGCAATAGACTGACGCTTCGGTTTGACTTACGACCTTCTTCTATAAGTTGTTACAATACTGTAGACACGCACATTACACACACACACTCACTTTCTCTGCAACCAATGACTAGTTCAATAATCATCATTCGTTTTTAGTTTCATTCGTCTTGTTCACATAAATATTAAAGTTTAGCAGGTAGACCACAAAAAACTAAGTAAATTATTTCGATTTCTGTGGGGTAGATGCAGTTTGTTAGGTACGAGTATTTAATTAATAGAACTTTTTTGGTTCGTGGATAATATTGGTGACGAGTATTTAGCGCAGTGTTGTGGTTATTATTATCAAAAAGCAGGCATAAAATATATTGAAGAGATCAGATCAGATCAGAGAATATTATTGCGCTGCGTAAAAGTGAAGTGAATATCTAATGAAACCGGACTAAGTGTGAGTGTTATCATTTATATATTTCATATTTTACTAAACATAAATCTTAATCAAGGGTATTGTTGATAGAACAGAGGTATTGTTGAGACAGAAGATGCCTTTAAAGTTTTAAATTCATTGTGAGGTTTAATTCGATTAGTGAATAATAAATAATAAGGTATTATGTGTAATAAAAACAATGTTTTTCTTTGTTCTACAGAAATACTGTGATGGTTAAGAGATATGAGGAAGGGGCTTATTATCGAGTAGCAGCGACGTCAAATGGTGAATGAAACAAATGGTTTCATACCAACGAGATATTTTGCTGAATTATTAAAAACACGTCATTATGAACCGTTCGCCGTGCACTCTGAAGGCTTGCATCACTGAAGACCAGCTAGAAAACCGTTTTTGACCTTAAAATATTGACCGTACCAACTTAATAAACAACAGATTCGTTATTGCATGAATTTATGGTAACGAATTTTTTAAGCACGTTTCAATAGGGTGTTTGTCGTATTTCTTGCAGATATACCGAAATTGTTTAATATTATTTTAGTAATAGTATTATTTTAGGATTAAAATTTGAGGTTTAGTTTCAATCTTCTTTTCGTAAAGAAAATGAATACTTAAGCTTTAACCTCAATAACAACCAATATTTACTAAAGTCAAATAAAATGTAAAATAATTAATACAAATAAAATATAAACAAACTGCCCATATTTAACCTTAAAATTACCTATTCTGTAAGTAGTTTTTTACATTTTAAGTAGTCTAATATTCTTATTTATTACTTAATTACTTCGACCATGATCAAAGCTTAATGTTTATGTTGAAAAAATCCATTAAAAATTTAAAATATTTCATAATTTAAATATGTCAAAATAATACAAACTGCTTCTAGTTTCTTGACATCTATTTTACATCTTATTCAGCTGAAGTAATGATAAATAATTGTAGCAGTGTGTTAACTTATGTAAAATAAATATAACGAATAAACATATTTTTTTAATTTTGTTATCATATATCACGCATTTTTTATTCTAAAACCTTTATTGCAATAACAACATAAAAAAGCAGCAATATTTAAAAAATATTATTATCAAAAACAAAAATAATAATATTTGCAAAAAACCGCACTGTGTTTTACGAGATTAGAACCTGAGGCAGTTTGAATTCCATACCAACGCTTAACGCTTTCTGCTATCTGCACTTGTTAAGTTACTATCGAATTTTAGCAATGCCATTAACTGGTCAAGTTCACGCGCATAGTGCGTGTGTGCTAGCATGTTTAAAGCGACGGAAATATATTGTTGTTTCGTGTAGAACAAAACTGCGTTATCTGTGGTGTGTGTATCGTGTTGCTTACACATACAAATGTACGAGCTATACCGCGTGTTCACAGCAATATGACTCTTAGCGTGCTCATGCACTTTTGAGCGCTTACTGTACACATCAAGCTATAATTTTCAGTATAAGCTGATCTCGCATTGTACGGAAATTCTTTACAATGCGAGATCAGCATAAACTGGAAATATAAAGCTTGATGTGTAGCCGTGTGTACGTGACGATTACCAGTTTTTTGGTAACAGAATTACCCCAAGTCGGCCAACCAAAAATGCTTCAGCTGGAAAAATCTGTATTTTAAACCATTTAAATTGATAGAGTTTGATCTCCATTTATTAACTTATCCGTGGTCCCTAACCATAGTTACCAAGTCACAATATTATGCGAATAACACACTTATTTGTCACATTCAGATAGTTCAACGATATACTTAGTAGAAATATGCAGTTATAGCAACGAATCTTCTATCAAGGAAGCTTTGTTCGATCTCCACTGAGCCGCCGACTTCTTTAGCAAGAGATAATATCTGAAACAATATCAAAAGATTGTGACTGATGGACTTATTTGATTCATTATTAAAGTAGGTATAGAGCTACCAACTATTAAAGTGTATGGACGCAGGCAGATGCATACAGACTTTACAAAGAAATTTACACAAAATCGCTACATGCGAATTACGCATCTCACTGACGTCACACGAAATCCTGGACAGAGTTTACTGCGCGACGTGTATATACACCGTGAAATTTGAATCACAGTTTTTCTAGAACAAACTTTATTCAGACCATGGTGTACTACCATTCTACAGAATCAAATAAAAAAAAAACATAAATTGGTTTTTGAATAAACACAAAAAGACAAAGTTTAAAATGTCAAGATTATCTACTGCTTACTTAATTTCGTTTATGGAGGTACATTTCCCTGTAGACAATGCTGTGTCCCGTGCGTGGTGTCTGTGTTGTAGGGAGTAACGATAATCTTAAATCTACTTTTTTTTTTATCTTTTTTTTTTCTTTTTTTTTTTTTAATCTACTTTGTTTTTTTTGTGTTTTTCAAAAACCAATTATGTTTTTTTTTTATTGGATGTTGTAGAATGGTAGTAGACCATGATCTGAACAACATTTGTTCTAGCCAAACTGTGATTCAAATTTCACGGTGTATACAACGCCCCGACATCAATCGTCGAGCCTTTCCGACACAGATGACCCCATAACACTCCTCCAGGAGAAGAATAGGGCCACCAGTACAGTCCACAAATACAGATGACACCCGTCATTCCGACCTCGCCGCCGAGGTCCTTCGCGATCGCGACCGCGTCCCCGAGTAAATGATACTCCCCCCGACCCTTGCTCGATAACGAGGTGCCAGCAGTTGTTTGTTGAGCACGTAGCTTTAAATACCCCGTACAATAATCATGATGAAAATCTAACTTTGATCCAGCCTGTCTCTTCTTGCTGTCCTCCCCCCAGCGACGCCTTAAGCCAAGGTTCGTACCCCACAGGGGGTGCCCTTAGCGAGCGTTCGCTTAATTTTAATTTAGTTTTTGCCCCTGGGTGGAGGCTTTAAGTGTAGAAGCTAAAGGCACCCACAGGAAACTTCGGTTAAGCAGCCAAGACCTCAGTGGTAAAAAAAAAAACAGCCGTCGGACAGTTGCCCACCAGACACGACACCCGTCTTGTCGGATTATCCTTCCTTTTCTATGGAGGATAAGTGAACTTTACACCCTGTTCCTCATGCGTTTATAATATCATAAAGATCAAAATAGCAGGACGAGGTTCTCAAAACCTACACGCGAACATGGATCTTTGATTTTGAATATCGAACCTTGCACTGTCGCACGTTTTTGTAGTCATGTTACTTTCCTCAACAAGTAAAATGAGTCCTACGGCGTTGAAATAAGGTCGTATTTCTTGTTCTTGTTTCGTGCCTAACAAACAGTAGTCTAAACAGAGATCACCAATTAGTTTCATTGGGGGTCCGTTTTAAAAAAAAAAATTTGACTGTCGCGGTCCATTTGGTCGATTACTAGCAACCAAGATTATAAAAGTATTAGTTAAGAAATAAAACTAAATGAAACCTGTTTTTTTTTAAGTAATAAACAAATATGTATTATCTAATGTCTGAATAAAAATAATAAAGTCAGCTGATCATCAGTCAATCATGCGAAAAAAAAAACACACTTTGAAAGACAAAGCGCGGGTTAACTTAAATTAGTCAAATTTTTTAGATTAAATTTTAGTTATAAGTTTTACTGTTTACTTAATGTCCGCACAAAATAGGTCGGCTGTCCGGATATTTGGTGACTCCTGGTTTAAGACTATGCTGCCCTATTAGAATTATTTACAGACACAGAAGAGAACTTCACTGTATATTACCTGATCTGGCCTTGAGTTTCTGGGAAGGTAGAACGCTATAGTCGGCGATATCGTTCTCGCCACCGCCATCAGTTCGGAGGCTGGCTTAGGTTCTATCATAGTTTCTAAGTCATACTCGTGATTCTGTGGAACAAACATTTAAGAATTTAAATACAAATTGACTTTAGTGGTAGTAAACGGCGGAGTGTTCGGGTCTGTGAATTACTAACTGGGTTGTCGGTGGCCAACCTTATACACAAGGTTGAACTGTCTACTGTTAGCCGACGTTCGCAGAGAAGTAATAAAATCGCGCCGATTTTTTTCGTGCATTGGATTTTCAACGCTTTGCTTAGCGCCGAGAGTTGAAAATCCAACTGTGTTTTTTCGCGCTGGGACGCACTCTCGTCCCAGCGCGTTGGATTCTCAACGCTCGGTTTAACACCGAGAGTTGAAAATCCAGTGCGCGGTAAAATCCCGTCGCGATTTTATTACGTCCGTGCGAACGTCGGCTAACTATTACTGTTAGCCTGGATCATCCCACTGCTGGGCAAAAGCCTCATCCCATGATTTCCAGTGCTAATGTGGACCACTGTCTTGCCCATTCTTCTCCATACGAAAACTACCTTATGGAAGGGGCGATTAGAATCAATTACATTTTTTGTAAATTTTGACGTTCAAAAGTGCTTTTTATGTGCCTGATTGAAATAAATTCCTTGAATTTGTTTCGCCGCGACGCCTTCTAGCTGTCTCAGGACTCCAAATATTGGTGACTAGATGAGCTCCGCGGTTTCGCCCGCATACAAGTCTCGATCCCGTGGGAATATCGAGATAAAAAGTATTCTATGTTCTAACCCAAATCCGTTCAGCTGTATTACCGTGGAAGAGTAAGTAACAAACCAACTAACTTTCACATTTATAATATTACTAGCTTTTGCCCGCGGCTTCACCCGCGTGGATGTCGGTAATATCCCAAGGGAACGTACTACCGGGCAGTACCGGGATTACATACCAAATAGTCCAGGAAAAGGTTATTGACTCCTACCGCTGCGCTCCAACCATAACTATTTTGTTACGCGTAATTTTGAATCTGTTATATATTTTAAACCATTCATTTAAATGATATGATGTCAAGGCATATTTTAATCTAAATTAAATGCCCAATTTAAATAATATATTTTATTGGATAAGGATACGATATCCGTCCATATAGCTTCGGAAATAACAATGGAATTTTTATCAAATTCTGAAAGATAATAATGGTTACTGTGGGTCATCCTTAGAAGATAGACATATGCCATCGCGGACTTTTTTGTTCAACCTTTTAAGATCTTCAATCCTGTAGAACATAAATTTGATGTATCTCTAACGGTTTACGCGGCGCACGCCAGTAAAGCTCCCAGTCGGCATGATTTGTTCCGACATCTTCTACAATAATCGTCATATTTCAGCCAATTTACACAAAACCTTAATGAATTATACACCAAAACCTTCCGCAAGAATCACTCCGTCCATTGGTGAAAACCGTTTGAAAATCCGTTCCGTAGTTTTTGAGTTTATCGCGTTAAACCTTCAGTTTGGACTTTTGAATGTTTGTCAAAGAATCTATAGGTCAAAATGGAATCCATAAGAATGGAATCCATAGGTCAAAATGGGAAGAATACACAATATGTCCATGATTTTTCACTTGAGTGACAGAGGGAGGTTTCCTTTCATCAGCTCTTTCATGGACCAGAGGCATTTCGGTTCGTTTTAAGACTTCCTTGACTTGTCTGGGCTGGAAAGAGATTAATTGGCACAAGTAGATGTATTCATAGACATATTGCAATTCCTCACCATTCAATCTGATCCTTGTGAATCTTTTAACCACAATTGTTTTTCTTACAAATTATAATTTTTGGACCGAAGTCCCAGTCAACAATAATTATGATCTCTTAACATTGACCTATACGAAAACGATTTAGCTCGATATGATCGATAAAGATCGATTTTATGAATAAAGGTAAGGTAAAAAATCCAAAATTCAAAATAGGCCTCAGTACAAAGTGTGTGCTTGAAGTATTAAATATAAATACCGGAAACAAAATTAACCAGTGCGCAAACTTAAACACGTGACTTTACTCATCATTATGAACAACTTTTGCTACCAAACGTGAAATCGCGAAAAAAAAAAATCTGATGTTCCCTACATTTTGACGAGTTATGCGAACATAAATGTACCACAGTTGATTTTTATTTCGCGACTAGCTGACCCAGCAAACTTCGTTCCGCGTAACAGTCAATGAATGTGCATGTTTAGGATTTTAAAATTTCTACCCTAGATACCCAACTTGCCCTACCTACCTACCGAGATATCAAAAAAGCCGATCCACACAAAATGTATGAGAACGTGAATTTTCTATTTTTTTTTTCGTTCGTGAGTTTTTCCTTATTTTCTCACCGTTTAAACCTTCCCTGGACTACGACAAACATTTCAAAACCAAAATCAGCTAAATCGGCCCAGCCGTTCTCGAGTTTTAGTGAGACTAACGAACAGCAATTGATTTTTATATATATAGATTTCAGGTTTGGTCCCATGTCCCATAGCAAAAGTTGTTCATAATGATGAGTAAAGCCACGTGTTTAAGTTTGCGCACTGGTTTAAAAAACCCTGTATATACTATATATAGTATACTTACATCAGTATAATTAGGTCCGCCCCACGGTGGACTAAGGAACACCATATCAGCCTTCAGCGTGGGCGCTAACTCGAAGAAGTCTCCCACAATAAACTCGATGCGATCGGCGACGCCGTACACTGTCGCGTTGTGTCTCGCCATCGATATCTTTTGAGGATCGATGTCTATTGCTATTACTGTTGGACAAATTATACAATGAGAACAGTGTTTATATTTTCTTAATATCCCTCGGGTATCATCGGATTTCCGAATACAAACGAATGCTAATTTCCATGTCCATCAATTATTAGATTTATCGTGTATAATAATTCTAATTCAGAACTAAATACTTTATTGTTGTTTTGTTTTGATTTCCGTGTGAACTATATAGAGCTGTAAAACTATTTTCCTATCTGTCGTGCCTGCGACTTTAGCGGCTTTCCTCCCATTTTTTAAAATAAATTACATTAAGTTAAAAGAGTATTAACAACTCTATATACTTCCAAGTCGATTAAGAGCGGTCTGCATCAAAAGCAAAGGACAACTGATAGAAATCGGATCACGAGGTTTGCCGAGGGACATTAAGAACATAGTTTGTCTGTACACTGCACTTCTTCGTCTTTATAATTTTCACATAGTAAATGAGACAGATATGCGGTTAAGGTGGACAGGCTATATCACCATTTTGTAAATAAACGAGTAGGGTAAATACAACGTGTGCCTTTTGATATCCCATAAGTCTAGGGTATTAATGAGACCTCAAAGAATCAACTGGCATATGAATTATTATTCAATAATTTTTTAAATTTCGTTTTCATTTTTCATACAAAATAATTCGACAACGGTACGATTATTTATGTAAAACAACCTTACCTGAAATTTAAGAAATAAAACATTTCATTCAGACTATTTTTGTCTATAAAAAATTTTATCAACGTCGCATTTTGCTAGGTTTAATATGAATAAAAATGATTTAATCGTACTTATCAATGAAACTTAGATACACTTCAAGAGTAGTGTTATGTTATGTTCGTAACTATGTATTTTTGGTACACTTGTTCTAGGACTTTTTGTATTATTTTGACTTATGGCATATAACCTTTCGAGTTATGGGTACATCAAAAGCCACACGTTGTATACGTCTAGCGCCAGAAGCGTGAATGCTGAGGGAGGGGTTTCGGTTTTTACATTAGAATTTTTTTAGTAACAGGCCAAAGTCTGGATTTGTGCCCGGTTGATGGCAATAGGCTCGCTTCACTAATACGAGACAGGCAATTGCCATTTTAAATTTTAGTAGGCCCTCCAGCTTGGCCATCATTGCAGCCCTTGCTGTCCTCGCTGTAAAGGCCTCGACCTACGGCCTCGGCCTTTATCTCAGCTCGTCCATCAAGTGCTGCACGCTGACCGCGCTGTCTCGGCCTGGAGCTGCGCTACGCTGCGCTGTCGGCCATCATCAGCGCGACCAGCAAAGTAGTCATTATAGACCGCGGCAGTAATGTACTATTTTTCGGAAATATTTTGTTTTCTTTTCCATCGACATATACATCGATATCTAGTTGATGCTACGAACAACCCTATTATGAAAGTTGACTATCGTTTTAATTATAGGACGTATGGATAGAATAAATTATTGTATGCGTTTTAGTTCTTCCGCTTTATGTTCAGCATTAGACCTTACCTTTCTTGCTAGTATGCGCGAACTGTATAGTGTTCCCGCCGGCGCCGCAGAAGGCGTCCAACACCACGTCGTACACGTACTTGTTGGCGATGTGCCACGCCACGTTCTCTGGCGTCACACTGAACCAACTCTCGCGGTCGAGCTTTATACCTTCGTCGAATCTGTTGGACATTATTTGATGCAGGTTATAATGGAAGGCATACAATAAAGTCCTATACATCCATATCAGGCTTTGATCATTCTGGATTAGTAGTATTCGTGTAAGTCAAAGTATGCTCCGGGAACACAGCGACACGAACGACGCGGTGGTCCAGCGCCCTAAAGGTCCTAGCCCTTTTTTTTTTTTGCGTGGGAAATTATCAAATAACTTCTCCCGCTCTGGGTGGAGCGGGAGGGCGTGCCAGACTCTTACTGACTAAAACCCACCCGTGTTCCTTCGTTTGCCCTGTTGCCGGGGACCACTATTTCCCTTTCGGCCCATATTCGCAGCCCCGGCAGGCATTGGCCCTAGCGGACCCAGTCAATTCTGCTGACATCTCTTTGAGGCGCGCGTGGAACACAACGCGCCTTCGACCCGGGCTTGGTCCTTATCGGACGGCGAGCTACCCATTGCTCACCGTCCGCCAGCCCGCGCCTACGGTGGCCGGAAATCGGCTCGCAATTCCCGCCCCGGGCGTCTCCTCCTGCGGCGGTTAGGGGCGTGAGGGCGCGAAATTTGCCTCTCCCTCACGCGTTCCGCCTCCTCCTTCGCGAGCATCACCGCTTCGCAGAAGGAGGTGACGGCCTGCCATTTCCTCTCGCTCCGTACCATGGCCTGAAACAGGGCCGGACGCGAGAGATCACCGCCGCCGATCGCATCCACGAGGACACGGCGATGCTCCGCCCAAGCCGGGCAGACCTCCACCGTATGCTCCACCGTGTCCTAAAGCCCTAATGTGTGTATCACTAACAATCACTCGTACCTATGACTTCCATTCCATGACAATAAGCAAAAGAAATCACTATGAAAAAAGCCTGGAATAAAATAAAATCCACACGCTATGGTACGCTTTTACAAAAGTTAAGATTTTAATTCAATTAGGCAGAGAGTCAGTTTGGTAGTAATTGGAAAGGCGTTAAGTATATTTTTCATTCCGAAAACTCTAAACTAAAGTAGTATATGTATATAGTAACAGTACAATAACTAACCTGTGAAACAGCGAGTGCCTCTTCTTCCAATACTTGTACATCTTGGGGTCATCTCTCAGCTCAATCGGCATGCCTGATGTGTCGAAGTCGTCTTCCAATTTAGAATACCTTTTAGGTCTCTTTCTACGCTTCGTCGATTCCACTTGTTGAGTAACTGCAGACCAGAAATTGGAGAAAAAGTTCTTGCATATACCCATTTTTAACCAAATTTAGCAAGGAGGTTCATTCGAATATATTTTTCTTTCTTAACAATTTTGCATACAGTTAATAAATAGCAAATGACTAAATCGTATGTATAGAAAGTTTGCATTGAGCAGTGCAGTTATGTTGTAAGTGTTTTTTGTCAAATGACTGGTGTTAAATATATTGGTGTTCATTTTATATAAAAAATTTGCGTAATATAATAATTAGGTAATTAATTGGACAATGACTGGACGCAAAAATTGTTTTTTTTTTTTGTTATTAGTTACTCTGCGAAGAGCTAAGGGTTTTTAAGCTGTTTGAAAGCTTATCAATTATTTTTATAATTTTTTTCAGCCTAATAATTCAAATGGCTTTTGCCTTGTAGCACAGATGAATGATGGTTCACTTCTCATTTTAGGTATGAAGCTACAAGACGAGCCCATCTTGTCAAGTGACGATAATAATTACGCGAAAGAAAGAGAGGCAACTTCTAGGTGAATACAACTGTAGGTAATTAGCGCTGTGCGACCTGAATTACACTTTATTGTGTCTTAGCAAGAATCGCTTTTTATTTTAATGATTCATCCGTGCTTATAGTGGGACAATATTAAGCTGGTATTATTATTTGACCTAAGGTCAAATTACAATTTAGACAACCATACCTGCACTCTCACCCAACTCCTCAACTTTCACCTCCTTATTCTCATCATCATTGGAGTCTTCTGCATCGCAAGGCAAAGGAACCGACGCCGCTTCAGCTAACTTACTACCCTCTTCATCTAAACTCGTGTCTTGGGACATAACGTGACGTGTCCGTGGAGTGCCCGAGGGCGTATCCTGGGCCCGATCCGTGTCTGACTTCACTTCCGTGCAGTCATCGTCTGTCTGCATTTCTCTTTCGTCTTGAGAATCTTTGGACTGGGTTTGGTAGAATAAAAGAATAACTTTATTACCCATCTAATATAAACAAAATTCCCAATTGTTATAATTTTCTCAGTAGTTTTGTATCACAAACACAGAACACTCAATGTTTTTAAATAATATTAAGCTTATCTAAATAAGCTTAATATTTTCAAAAAAATTGAGTCATGGTGTCAATGTCTTGGACCTACAGAGAAGTAGTACCAAGCAGCCCTGGATCTAGATTTTTTTTAAAGACGGGGCAAAAACTGCCGTCTGCCGCCCCCCGCCAATCTTTTGTTAGCCCCCGCGAAATTAAAATTTTCTCAAAATGATAATTTTGGCAGCAGCATATTAATCAAATTGTATCGATCGATAATGCGCCAATTCAACAGAGGCGCCAAAACTGTTGTAAAAAAATAGGAAGATTATAAATGTGCTGCGCATCTCATGCAAAGTTGCTGTGTGCTGGGTGATGCACTTGTCTGTTACGCTTGAATTTGCCCCCCCCCCCCTAATCCGGGGCTGGTACCAAGAAACTATTTATTCCAATTTACAATTTTATTGCTGGAAAAATTCTACATTATTTCTACAATGACATTTTTTTATAGACCACATTGCTTGTGGTTGTTTGAGAAACCAAGAATGGGTACAAGAGAACAATAGAATATAGTAGTTATTAATCATATAAAAAATATTATTATTTATTCTTGACATGTAAAAGTGTTTTTTTTAACCAATTTACCGGAAAAAAAAAAAAAACATTTATTAACATAGCTCACCTGATCCAAAGTATAAGGATTCCCATCATCATCGAAGTAAGTCTTCCTGCTGTTCAAGTTTTTCCTGAACCTAGGCGGACGTAGCTTGGCCGAACGCTTTCGGTAGATCAGCTCTCCTTTCGGCAGCTTCTCAGGATGGACGCAGAAACCCATCATTTGGAAGGTACTCTTGATCTTGGCATGTGCTATATCTTCGTCTGCTTCTTCGATTTCGTGGCTGTAAACGATTATTTGGGATTCGTGACCAAGTTTCACTCTGGGTCTGCTTCATAGGATCAAACCAGGGATGTTACGGAGCTTCGGTTCCGGTTCCGAAAGGTCGGAACTTCCGATTAATTTTACACCTCCGATTCAGACTTCGGTTCCGATAATTTTTAATCGGACTTATACTGAAGTTCAAAACGCAGCGATGTGACTAGAGCGCGTACAAACAAGTTTTAACTCGTCGCCAGTGTAATTTTAGTTTTTTTTTATACACCTTCGCGCTCGGTGTCTCAGTTTATTGTTTTGTTTGTGGATGTTATCGCTAATATTTAACTGATTAAAGAGACTAAATTATATTTCAATTGTTTCATTAAGCCTTTCACATCTTTCTTTTACTTCCACCTTCGACTCCGGTTCCGGTTCCCTTCCCGGTTCCGATTCTAATCAAACAAATTTAAAACCTATGATTCCAGTTCCGGTAAAACGACTTCCGTAACATCCCTGGATCAAACATAATTATAATTAATGCACGCTGCAGTGGCAGCCAGCAACCACTTGGAAAATTATTAACAATGAAACGGGTAAGTCAGTTAAACAAGAAAAACAACACGAGATTATGGTCGACAATAAATTAGTTAATATAGCAGCCGACGTAGCTGAGGCATTTAATGAATTTTTTGCCAACATACCTATAACTACGACTCGCTCCTTAAATTCGTCCCCGTCTAAAGCTGAAAACCTTTTGCATAGCAGTGTGCCTAAATGTAGTAGCTTATTTAGCTTCGAGCATGTAACACCTCGTGATGTAGTTAATGTTTTTAATACACTTAAGTCTAAAAACACTGGTGATTACTGGGGCATCTCCATAAAACTATTAAGTAATATAATAGACATAGTAGCTCCATATTTAGCTGTAACTTTTAATAAATGTGTTGATTTAGGAACTTTTCCTGACCTCATGAAGAGTAGTAAAGTCATACCATTATTTAAATCGGGTAACAAAAATGACGTTGGCAATTTCAGGCCTATCTCTATCTTACCTGCATTCAGTAAAATATTTGAAAAGTTAATACTCAAGCAGTTGCTAAGACATTTTAATTTAAACAGACTTCTTCATGATGAACAATATGGTTTTACAAAAGGTCGTTCGACCACAGATGCGGGTGTTGCTCTGCTGAAACACATATTTAACGCATGGGAGAACTCGCAAAATGCTATTGGAGTTTTCTGTGATCTCTCCAAAGCCTTTGATTGCGTGCACCATGACACACTTTTGCGTAAACTACGTCATTACGGTATCCAAAACGAAGCTCTTAAAGTAATAAATTCTTATTTACATAATAGGTTCCAATGTGTAGATGTTAATGGTGTGAAATCTTCCGGGCTACCAGTTCAGTTAGGTGTACCTCAAGGCTCAATACTGGGTCCATTCTTATTCTTAGTATATATTAATGACTTACCTTTTTATTTAAAGGATATCTGTAACGTTGTACTGTTTGCAGATGATACCTCTCTTATTTTTAAAGTAGACAGGAATAGACAAGATTTTGACGACGTAAACAGTGCTCTCTCAATAGTTACGGATTGGTTTACGACAAATAACCTAGTTCTCAATGCCAAGAAAACGAAATGTGTAAAATTCGCTCTACCAAATGTTAGAAATCTAGGACCCAACATCGTCTTAGATAAAGAGGTGCTTGAAACTGTGAACTCGGCAGTTTTTCTGGGCATAACAGTAGATGCCAAACTTCAGTGGGGCCCACATATATCAAGCCTAGCGGGAAGGCTCAGTTCGGCCGCCTATGCTGTCAGGAAAGTAAGACAATACACTGACGTTGATACAGCTCGGTTAGTCTATTTTAGTTATTTTCATAGCATTATGTCCTATGGTATTCTACTGTGGGGTAAAGCCGCTGACATTCAAAATATATTTGTTCTTCAAAAACGAGCAGTTCGAGCAATTTACTAGCTAGGTGCCAGAGTTTCTCTAAGAGATTTTTTTAAAGATGTTGGTATTCTCACGGTAGCATCACAATTCATTTTCGCCAACATCTTATATATTAGGCAAAATATACACTTATACACTAAAAACAGTGATATTCACAATGTTAACACTCGAAATAAGGACAAACTACGAGCTCCCTTTCACCGGCTTCATAAGGTTCATAACTCATTTGTTGGGCTTGGTATAACCTTTTATAACAAGCTACCCTCTTCTTTGCTAGATTTGCCTTTTAATGCGTTTAAAACTAAAGTAAAATCCAACCTCTGTTCAAAGGCATACTATTGTATCAACGACTACTTAAATGATAAGAATAGTTGGTCGCTGTGATTAACTCAAGACAATGTTTATGTTCTTTCTCCAGAATTAGCTTACCTACTGACAGTTTATATGAGTTTATATAATTGTTTATTTTATTTGAATTTATGATTCAATTTTTTATTTATTTTAACGAGTCAATTTATTTTTATTTTATTTTATTGTTGACATAATCTACTCATTACAATGTTTTTGTTATGAGTTGTATTGCAATTTGTGGTTAGCTAGCGACCTCGACAATTGATCATATTATTTTTTGCCTGAGCAACCGGCAGCAAGTTCGTCATGCTCCCTTAGATGTCACTGCTTGCGGTAGCGTCGGGGGTCGGGTTGCCTCCTTCCCTCAAATATGGCGAGGGGGGTAATGGCTGATCTTTGCGTTATGCTCGTGAACGGGTGCTGCTTGTGGTGACTGGTGGTCTTGTTGCTCATGGTTTTGTTATTGTTACTAGTAATTAACTGTACATTTATTTTATCTCGATGGTCCTAGTTTATCATTTATAACTGCCAATTACAGCTTTATGTAAGCGGGCACGCCCTTTATGTCTGGAGGCTTTTATTTAGTTCAGTTTACGTTTAGTTTTATTTTCTTTTTATTTATTTTTTTAAATAATGCTTGAGTATAGTCCTCGATGTTTTTGGTTGGTATATTGGCGTGTGCTAGCTGACATATGGCCTATAATTTATCATTTGAATTATGTTTTGTGTTGCATAATGTAAGTTATTTTGTATACTATTGTATAGAATCATTCTCTAACTTGAACAGACAGCTGTGCTGCTGGGGAGTTTGTTGCGCCACTTCTTCTTCCCAGCTAAAGGCACTAGGAAGTGGTGAAGGGTGGGCGTTTTTGGGGGACTGTCTCATGTAATTTTGACGTTCGAAAAGTGCTGATTCTCAGCCTAGTTTGAATAAATGACTTTTGAATTTTGAATTTTGCTACGAAAGAGTTGAGTTTGACCTTCGATCCATTTGGTAAATGTCAGTACACATCTGAAATGTACACTACAAGTGCGGCATGCACGCAAAAGCGGTGCGATGTCGCACACAACGACAAAACTTCGAGGGTTTGCTTCAGAAACCCGTCAGGTGACGTCACCCATTTTTGCGACGCCGACATACCTAAAAATATGTATTGGCCCCAGACCTGTTATAAAAACTTATTTTGGTTATAATTTAGAAACGTGCCGCCTCGCTAGAAAGAATCTGAGGTTATTTGGGGGTTTTAGAGGGTCTCCTGAACCCTCTTTTGCAAGAGACGATTTCTTTTTTAATTAAAAAAAAAAGTAAGTTTAAAAAAAATACGTTTTTTACGGACGCAAGAGCGCGCGAAGCGAGCTAGGGACTTGGGGTGTACGTTACCCCAGAAAGAAGGTATCTCCTAGAGTTATATGAGTAGAACGTATAGTTGGTGCCTTATCTGCTGTAAATGTGCCCCCACATCAAAAATGTGTGGCCCCTGTCGTTTTGAAAAAAAAAAACGGAAAAACGATTCTTGCTGGGGTAACGTTTTTCTAGCAGGAAAATTCTAAACGAATGATCGGAGAGAGATAAATTGTGTACACGGACTGGGGCACAGGAGACACATTTTCAAGGTCAATTTCAAACGTTTCGAAGGTTTAGGACAAATAAAAAAAAGAATGTTACATGGTAAATATAAAATTATTGAAGTAAAACGTAGTCGACGGAGCTGAAGCTCCGCGTGTGGTTTAAAAAAAATAACCACGAGACCCCGCCATCCCCTTCGAACCTAACCTGTCCGAGTCGGAGTGCCCTAAGTCCCGAGCTCGTTTCGCTCGCTCTTGCATCCGTAAATAAGTAGATATTTTTAAAACTTCACAAAAAAAAAATCCATACAAAACAAAATTGTTATGGAGGGTTTAGGAGACCCTCTAGAACCCATAAATAACCACACATTCTTTCTATAGAGGCAGCACGTTTCTAAATCCAACTCCTTATTTTTGTACAAAAATAAAGACATGTTACCTTCTTTTCAACATCACAGGGGTCTCTTCAGGTGGTTCATCATCACCATCACAGCTATTCGAATTTAGATTATTATTATTAACAGGTTGTGTACTGCTTGAATCAGTTGTACTATCAACCACATCCATATCTGGTTTTTGCGTACTTTCTGTCTTATTTGTACTGTTTTTATCTTCTGCACCAATAGGCTCGGGCTCTTTTTTCGTTTGTTCCTCTTTCAACAAATTCTGTAACAGTACTCCAACAGAGGTTATGTACTTACTAGTATTTTTCTTATTCTTTTTCTTGGGTTTACTTTTGTCTTCTAATGTGATCTGATCAACCTGATTTTGGATTTCAATAACCGTTGGCGTTTCTTGAGAATTTCCTTCGCTGTTTTCACATTCAATGTCTAAAGGTTTTTCGTAAATTTTAACCGGTTCTCGGACTGGTACTGTGACAGGGACCACTTCAATTTGTATTTCAGGGACTTCTTTCTCTGGTACCTGATGGTGTTCAGTAAAGTTTGCGAAATGTAACGCATACTGTTCTCCAAAGTGTTTCTTCCATAGAAACTGCCAGTATTGTTCTGAATCTACCTCTTCTGATGGTATTTCTGTATTTTCGAGTTTATCACCTAAATTAATTATTCTTGTATGATCATTTGATGGGTCATCAGATGAAGATGACGATACACTGTAGTCAGTGTCGGTAGGCGTTGAATCTGACGTGACATGACTAGAAGTGACATCATAGCTTGATAGTGTGATTTTCGTAACATTTGTCATAGAGTCTGTCCATGCTACAGTTCTCGGACTTAATATTCTGTCATGTTCTGAACAAGACCGTCTCCTAGCTATTGGCAACCAAGCTTCATCTCTATATATCTCGTTACTCCTATCAACTTTCTCTGTTTGATTTTGAATAGTATTGCGTTTCTTATACGGATTTACTTTGGAATCGTACGAGAATTTCCTTTCCCTCATTTCTTCATCTGCTGCTTTAGGACTAGCATCTATCTGTTTTTTATAAATCTGATCTACGGAATGCTGTTTCGGTATGTTGTTTTCATCCATAGCTAGGACATTATTTTCGTCAAGGTAGGCTGGATTGATGTAGTCACTGTACTTTTTGATCCAGGATGCCCAAATGAGCCTTTCTCCATGAATACCCCAAAACTTGTCCCAGGTTTCTTCAGTCATGTAGTTTTCGATTGTATCTGGGAAGTCTTGGTCCATGCGTTCAAGTTTATCATGTGTGTCTGAGTGGTAGTCTTGGTATGTGAGGTCAGCCCCACTGTCACTGGGTTGTAAGGCATGAGAGACTGTCCCATGGGTGTGGACCGCATCGTGTTCATCAGTGGAGCAACAGTTTTCAGTGTGGGATGCACTGCAGTAGCAGCTTGCACCTTCATCTCTCTGCAGAATGAAATTATTATGGTAAACTGTAGGTTTCTATTTAACATAGACAGACAGAATGACAGAAGATGTTAATTTGAGTTATAGTAAATTAGATAAGTAGTAGTATGGTAGGTATAAGTTGATATACTGGAAAATCATATAGTGGTTGTTTGTGAGCATCATTTTAAATGAATTCTAAACTAAATATATAAAGAAAAAACTACTAACCTCACATTTATTTTTATAAGAAGTATCTAACGAGAAGTGAACATGAGAGTGATCTTCCAAGTCCTGAGACTGTGAGTCACGGAGGACCTCCACATCGCTCTCACTGGCATACTCCTTGTCTGCATAGTAAGTTTTGACTCCATCCCTATAGTAAACAAAAAACAAAAATGAGTAGGTACAATAAATATAGCTACAGCTACAAAAATCAATTACGTTAGCATACCATAAAGTTGAAGCAATAAATGACCACAACTTTTATTGTTACTTCAAATGATGGTATTATGCGGGCAATTAAATTGCACCATGTAAATCCGGCTTAAGTCAGTGACGTCACTATGAGGATGCACGTTCAAAACCTGACAGTAAATAATAATTGGTAACATTTTTGGGTTTTGAACCTGCAAACTTTAAATAAAATAGTGAGCTAAACTAGGTTTGTGTGTGTAATCACCAACAGTGAGTGAATAAAGCAGTAGCATGCATGCATGGCACGGTGATTTGTAATTTAAATGGTTGTGCAATCTCAGTATATGGGATCTCGTGCCCTAGACGGTCTCGACTGGTCGGAGTCGTGGCAGTCTATTGTGCGAGATCCTTAAGATGTTATCTTTGCTCAGCACTGGGGCAGTTATATGTTGGTTTCTTTTTTAGAATGACTTGGTCAGAGTGCAATATTCTTGACAAAAAGGCAGGCAGCTGTGATAATAGATAAAAAAATATATCAATACGATTGGGTCAGTGGGTCGTCTTCTGGGATAGAAAGATTGCATTCGGAGGATTTGTTATTTACTACATTTTATTCTATGCAGTCTACCTCCATTTTCATAACAAATAATAAAACCTATAAAATTCAAATTTTTCAATTAAACCTTAAACGATAACTTACTTTATGAAGACTCTGCTGCAGTAACAGTAAATGTAATTGTCGTCATCGTCAATTTCCTCTTCAGTATCATCACCAAAGTAAAAATTAAATTCAGCAAGTGTCTCACATCTGTGATAGTGCTCAAAATAATCAGACATCATTTTTAGAAACACGCACTTATCTACTTATTCAATTAAATTATGTGTAAATTTCGATGGATAAATGCATTATTTAACCCAATTTTTTTTAATAAAACAAATTATTATTTGTAACCTTCCCAGAAAATCGAAGTATCGCTCGCATTTGCTTACGTTCCATTACACTAATTGTAAATATTTATAATGATTCAACAAAAACTCATGAAAGAACCAATACTTATCATGAAGAGCTAGTTTCTAAACGCTATAACAACATTCACGTAGAGCGGAACGTTAAAATAATTCGTTCTCTTTCCCGTTTTTTATTAATAATTAAAAGAAAAATCTTTTGCAACACAATTTAATTTAATTAATCATAATACGTACCTATAACATCCATATAAACTGGTCCAGCTTGCAAAATATTGCAAACTAACAAATTAATGATTCTGTCCCAGACTTCGGGCTTGGCTTCCTTTTCCAACTTGGTTGGCTTGGCTTCAATCAAGCAAATAGTGATGATTATGAGGCAGAATATAGTTGAGTGTTTTGATGGCTGGTGGTCGCTAAACTCCATAGGACATATATTATACTCCCTTGAATCTAATGGAGCTCGAATGACCTTTTCAGACCTTTTCTTTACCCGACGCCAACAGAGTTGCTGTTTCATTTTTAAGGGTCTAAGTGCATTTTGCCACCTGCGATGGAAGACACATAAGGACATCCGTAGTACGATTTTTGTAATGATATTACTCGCCAATTTTCCATTTCAATAAAAATAAAATAATTCTGTTGAAAGGTTGAAATCGATGTTTTAAACACTTTGGCACCTACGCTACGAAACATGTGTTTTGAAAAATTCTTATATCTGTCACTTCGACATTTCAAATTCGAAGACTCGTAGTGCGGCACGTTTATTCTCCCAAATTCTAATGCCGATTTTTTGATTATATTCAACGTAATACTGCCTAAAATTCAATAAAATGGGGAAGAAAAACAAAGAATCTTTAGGGCGAGCCCTAATCAAGGACAGATTTGCGAAGAATCGTCACCGAAAACATGTCGAAGACAACACCATGGTTAGTATTTGTTTTTGTAATGTTTTTATTTCAAATAAACGTTTAGATCTAGTTATTTGTCTTATAAAGAGGCCACATACTTTCTATAATTTAATGCAGGTAGGTCCAAGTCTAATTTTCTTCTAAATGTTCCGAATTTTACAAAAAATCTTTAGTAATTTAGATAACCTGATTAAAAACATTATAAACATCTCAAATCAAGATAAGTTGACTTGAAAAGTTGCACAACGTGTTTCAATATTCAAAATGGGTAGTAAAACTTTCTTCTCACTAAAATAATGTTTCACATCTATACCCTCATCACTGTCCACACAATTCTATGAATTCTGTTGTTTTGACATATGTTTTTCCTTCTTTTCCCGTAAACATTTCATCAATTAACACAGCTTGTTTCAACCCCCCGGCTTAGGCTGCCTGTCCACTGGAGGTTACAAAATTAAATTCAGTGTTATAATTGCAAGTCATTATTCATATTTTAGGTCACTAGTTAGCAATATTTCATATTTCCATACAGTAATATTGCCAAAATAATCAAAACAGGTAAATATTTGACAGCTATTCGCGACGTTGCCAACTTTAAGAATGAACCCTCTTAAACCCTCGTTATAAACTTGGTGCAGGTTTCCTAGACAAGAATAATATAAAGACATCGGCCCGTCTTGCTTTACTTTATAATTTAAAATTGTAGAAAATCTGTGCAGTCTTCTTCTAACCATTTGATCAGTAATCCTTTACTCATACTGGCATTTTAAACTATACTCGGATTTTTTATTTGGTAGACTAAAATTAAATTTAGTGTCAACATAAAAATAACCTAGTTACTGAGCGACTCTCACCGTGAACCACCAAATCATTCTCTGCAGGAGGAGCTTCACTGTTATTGTGTTGTCTCTGTAATTTTAATTATTAGTCTTGTTATTTTTTTTACATAAAAGGTTGATCTCTTTCATTTTGGTCTAGCAAATTAAAAATCATAATTAAGTTTACTTACTTCTATATAATTCTAAGCCCTAATAAATAATCCTTCATTCTAGTTACACACAACAGAAGTCAATGATGGCTATGACTGGGGTCGCCTCAACCTGCAGTCAGTCACTGCCGAGTCGTCCCTCCAAGAGTTTCTCTCCACTGCAGAGTTGGCTCAAAGAGAGTTTACTGCAGAGAAAATGAACTATCAGTATGTGAAGTCCGTGCCTTATG
The DNA here is from genome assembly GCA_949152395.1 of Agrochola litura. Lineage (NCBI taxonomy): Eukaryota > Metazoa > Arthropoda > Insecta > Lepidoptera > Noctuidae > Agrochola > Agrochola litura. The sequence goes on along the minus strand of OX424508.1, from coordinate 18,826,833 downwards.
AAGTGGAAATGGTAACATCACAACCTAACTTTGATGAGCCGCTGACAGTACCAAGGAGGTGAGTTTTTAGAGTGTTTATTTCTTACTAGCTTGCCCTCCACTTCTTAATTGCAGGTTATTTAAAACTTCCATTTTAACAGAAAAGAAACCACCTTTTTGTTTACCGAAGTTTCATGTTTTAAATTTTTAGTGCTGATTTCAATATTTTTTATATTTGAAACTCCAACCTAATAAAAAACCAACCCATAGAGCTGTCAAAAGTGATGTGAGGCCAGTTTCGTAAACATGTGTGCACTTAGTGAGGTGTAGTTTGATTGTAAATGTGTGTGTGTCAGTGTATATGCACAGAACAAGCTGCTTTGCATGCTTCACTGTAATGTTTGCAGCACTGTCTTGGTTTTTTATTTACTTTGAGATTTGAAGGTAGATTTTAATATTTCATTCTATAAGTACAAATTACCAGTCATTGTAAAGGTTATTATAAAATATGATTTTTTACTGAAAAATTATTTTTAAACTGCATTGCAGCCTTATTTAGTACAGTTTCAGAACCTCACTCAAGACTCAAGCGTTACTTAAAACTAGTTTAAAGCCATTTGATTGGTTGAAACAATTTTTTTAAAATTAATACTTGTGTTAGATTCTGTAATATGGGCCTTAATGCTTAATTCTGTAGATTTAAAATTGATGTAGCACTGACATCAACAACACTTAAAACTGTTGTTGAGAAATATTCAATCAAGAAGCAGAAGAAGATTAAAAACCGTCAAACTTGTATTGCAGACCAGCATGGCATCCAGGTATCTCAGCCGAAGACCAGATAACTCGCGAACGTGAAGCTTTCTTAGAATGGCGACGTCACTTGAACGATCTACAGGCCAAGCTTGGTGCTGCTGTGACTCCATATGAACGGAACCTGGAGCTTTGGAAACAGTTGTGGAGGACCCTGGAGAAGTCTGATATTGTACTGATCCTGTTGGATGCTAGGAATCCTTTGCTGTTCAGGTAGTACTTGTATTTTGTTTGTTCTGAGCTTTAGGTATTGTGAAATTTGTATTGTAATTTTGTAAGAAAGCCTTAATTTATACCTTATTCAAAGAAAGATTATGTTAAAACTAACATTAACACCCCTTTTCAATAAATCCTTAACTTAGCGTCCCTTTTTTGTTAAAACTGTAGCGGTTACACCGCCACATACAAACTAAGCATCATAGACATGACGTCACACAAATCCTGCATCGCGCAGTTAGAGTTTACCGAGCGATCGTCAGACACAACACCCGTCTGGTCGGAGGATCCTCCCTTTTCTATGGTGGATGAGTGAACTTTACACCCTGTTCCTCATACCACTAAAAAACTATACATTCTTCTTTTCGTGTGGTTAGTGACTAACCTGGTGTCACAGTTATAAAGCCGCCCATGGGCCTCTGACTTGGCTTCACATGCCGTCGAGAAATATCTCTCAGGCATGCCGGTTTCCTTACGATGTTTTCCTTCACCGTTTTTGAATCAAGTGATATTTATACAAAACGCACATGAATCCGAAAAGTCAGAGGTGCGTGCCTTTTTTTTTTTTTTTTGGGTGGGAAATTATCAAATAACTTCTCCCGCTCTGGGTGGAGCGGGAGGGCGTGTCAGACTCTTACTGACTAAAACCCACCCGTGTTCCTTCGGTTGCCCTGTTGCCGGGGGCCACGATGTCCCCATCGGTTTTCTTCGAACCCCCGGCAGGCATTGGCCCTAACGGACCCCGTCAATTCTGCTGACATCTCTTTGAGGCGCGCGTGGAACACAACGCGCCGTCGACCCGGGCTTGGTCCTTACCGGACGGCGAGCTACCCATTGCTCACCGTCCGCAAGCCCGCGCCTACGGTGGCCGGAAATCGGCTCGCGATTCCCGCCCCGGGCGTCTCCTCCTGCGGCGGTTAGGGGCGTGAGGGCGCGAAATTTGCCTCTCCCTCACGCGTTCCGCCTCCTCCTTCGCGAGCATTACCGCTTCGCAGAAGGAGGTGACGGCCTGCCATTTCCTCTCGCTCCGTACCATGGCCTGAACCAGGGCCGGACGCGAGAGATCACCGCCGCCGATCGCCTCCACGAGGACACGGCGTTGCTCCGCCCAAGCCGGGCAGACCTCCACCGTATGCTCCACCGTGTCCTCAGGCCGATCCACACAATGGTGACACCCGGGTGTTTCCTCCCGCCTTATCCTGAATAGGTACCTCCCGAAGCACCCGTGTCCGGTGAGGACCTGCGTCAGGCGGAAGGTGAGGACGCCGTGACGCCTCTCAAGCCACTCCTCAAAGAGGGGTCTTATCGCCGCAATTGTGGCGTGCCCAGCGCGGGGTTGCGACAATCGCACCCTCCATGACGCCATGAGATCCCGCCGGAGCTCTGTCCGCTGTGCCGCGATTTCTTGCGGCATCGGAGTTAAGCCCCGGCGTTTCGCCTCCTCGCGCCACTCCCAGATGTGCGCGAGGACCTTTGCCTCCAGATCCCATGGCGGTAATCCGGCAAGGAGGCTCGCCGCCTCGCAGGAGACCGTGCGGTATCCTCGGGCCAGCCGGATGGCCATGACCCTCTGGGACGCGTTCAACCGGCGGGCTGGCCGCAGCCTCAATGAACGCGCCCACACCGGTGCCCCGTAAAGGGCCATGGACCGCACGATCCCCGCATAGAGCCTCCGGCAGGAGGCGTTTGGACCTCCCAGATTGGGCAGGAGCCGCTTCAAGGCAGCCCCGGCCCGGTCCAGTCTGGGAGCCAAACGTCGGAAATGTTCGACGAAATTCCACCGGCTGTCGAGGACGAGTCCCAGATACTTCATCGTCGACTCGACACCGATGTGAACCCCTCCCGCCATTACCTGGGAACCCGACGGTGGCGCATTCCGAGGACCATGAAAACCCATGGCCTCAGACTTGTGCAGGGCCACCTCGAGTCCCAGCTGCCGGATCCTATTTACGATTGTCGCAACCCTGCGTGTCGCTAAGTCGGCGGCCGCCTGGTACGACCCCCCCTGCGCCAGGACCAGCGTGTCGTCAGCGTAGCAAACGACGCTGACGCCGCTAGGGAGGTCGGCGCGCAGCACCCAGTCGTATCCGATGTCCCACAGATGCGGCCCCAGGACCGAACCCTGTGGGACACCGCACGACATCTCTTGCCGGTTCCACTCTCCTTGGTGACCGGGGTAGATGACGGCCCTGTCCGCCAGATAGGCCTCGACCACACGACAGAGGTAGGTCGGCATCCGGTGATACCGGAGTGCCTCCCTGATGCAACTCCAGGGCAGGGTGTTGAAGGCATTGGCGATGTCTAGAGACACCGCCAAGACGACCCCACCCCGGGCCACAGCATCCCCCGTCGTGAGGGCCCGCACGCGCATGATGGCGTCCACCGTAGACCGCCCCCTGCGGAAACCGAACTGGCTCTCCGCCAGATCCGGCCCCACTCGCACCAGCTGCCCGACGAGGTGGTCTGCAATGACTCTTTCAAAGAGCTTGCCCACCTCATCGAGCAGCACAATGGGCCGATACGCGGACGGAGAGTCCGCTGGGCGCCCCGGCTTCTTGATGAGGACCAGTTTCCCCGTCTTCCAACGAAGTGGGAACTGGCCCCTCTCCATGCATGCGCTTAGGAGCCCCCTTAGTCGAGGCCCGAGAGCCCCCATGGCCAGGACCCAGGCTTTTCCGGGTATGCCGTCGGGTCCTGGGGCGGTATTCTTCGCACTCATCTTGCGTACCGCCACTCTCATTTCTACCTCAGTCACCTCTGGAGCATCGTCGTCGTCGGTGTGGTCCGCATCGGGCACCGCAGAAGGCGGAGCCATGGGCGGAGGGGTATGATCCCCTCTGGAAGGGAACAGAGCGCTCACCACGTCCCCCACAAGCTGGGGCCGGAGACTCTGCGTCAGCGGGGGGGCCCATGGGCGGAGTTTCTCCCGCACCATTTTGTATGGGCGCCCCCACGGGTCCCTGTTGAGAGTCTCCAGCATCTCCTCTCGGGCCAGTGCCCTGGCCTGCAGGATCTCCGCTTGGAGGGCGGTCTTCGCCGCTCTGTACCCCTCGTACAACTCCGCCTGGATGGCTTCCGTATCCGGAGGGCGGATACGGAGCCTGTGGTGCCTGGCGTACCGGCGTCGCGCAGCTACGCACGCCCTGCGCAGAGCCTCCAGCTCTTGCGACCACCAGTACACCTGGCGCGAAGCACGTCTAGGATGGACCCGGGGCATTGCCATGTCACACACATTGGACATGGCCTCCCGGAACCACTCCGCCTCGTCATTGATGTCGGCAGGCCTGTCCGGTGATGACACCCAGGCCTGCACGATCGAGGCTTCCAGGAGAGAGGTGCGTGCCTTGAGTTCGAACTCGAGAACTATGAAACTGTACATTTGAAATGCATTATTAAACTATCTGTCTTTATCATAATACTAGCTTTTGCCCGCGGCTTCGCCCGCGTGGATGTCGGAAAATATCCCACAGGAACGTGCTATCGGGATTCAGAGTATCCTACGTCCTAACCCAGGTCATGGCCTATCCTATGCCTTTCATCTAGAAATCCGTTCAGTCGTTACGTCATGAAAAGGTAACAGGCTGATATTAAATCTGTTTTAGGGTTCCGTACCTCAAATTGAAACATTAAAACCCTTAAAGGATGACTTCATTGTCTGTCAAGACCCTTTTCTCAGGAACGCGTGGAGGCATCAATTTGAAATAGATATCAAAAACTTAGATCTACGGTCTCTTGGAAGTGTAACGAAAATCAAACTTCCAAGTCAACGCAATAATGGGCACGCCACAACTGTGGCGATAATTTCCCTCATTGAGGAGTGGTAGAGAGGCGCCACGGCGTCCTCACCTTCCACCTGACGCAGGTTCTCACCGGACACGGTTGTTTCGGGAGGTTTCTGTTCCGGATAAGGCGGGAGGAAACGCCCGGGTGTGACCATTGTGTGGATCGCCCGGAGGACACGGTGGAGCATACGGTGGAGGTCTGCCCGGCCTGGACGGGGCACCGCCATGTCCTCGTGGAGACGATCGGCGGTGGTGATTTCTCGCCTCCGGCCCTGGTCCAGTCCATGGTACGCTAGGGCCGATGCCTGCCGGGGTTGCGGGAAAGTCCGAAAGGGTTACCGTGGCCCCTGAAAACACACAGGCAACTGAAGGAACACGGGTGGGTTTTTGTCAGTATAAACCTGACACGCTCTCACGCTCCGCCCAGAGCGGGAGAAGTTATTTGATAATTTCCCACCCAAAAAAAAAGTTAACGAACTAAAAAATACGGCCATTTGTGCCGCATATTTTGACACTCGCAAATAAACCAGTCTATTTAGTACTTCGCGTTGGTCCAGCAGCATGAAGTTTGGCGAGAAGTAAGTTAAAGTAAAGAGGAAAATCCGAAAATTGGTAATTTATAGTTCTATAATGAACGGCAAAGTTAAGTTTTTTCTGCAATCTGGGATTAAAAATTCATAGGCCGTGTCTTGGAGTAACAAACCTCAGTTGGCCCAATATAGTTTTTTGGTTCTAGTAATAATAATAAATAGGATCGACCGGCGTCAAAAAAGTTTTTGTGAAAATTGGCCATTTTCTTGCTGACTGTACAATTTTTTCAAAATCTGTGAATGCAGATCAAAATGTTTCAAAAAGTTAAGGACAGTCTCCTAAGACTGTTTTCTTGTAGCGACAACGGTTAAGGTACTTGCCCTTATTGCCTCATCTCAAAATCCACCTTGTATATGCTATGATTGACTGCTTAGTTCCATAAAGGTATAGCGTAATGGTAATCTTTTAAAAGGTTAAATCCGTAACTATCTGCAATATTCTAACCTATTGGCTAGCCTTTTTACAATTTGCGGTAAACTATAGAAGAATACAAACATAATGCTATATTGCTCATCCCCCATAGCAAATAGCGTGATAATAGTTTTTGAAAAATCTATTGTGAAGTTACGATTATTTGACTTATAGATTATTTATACCAATTTTCAAGATAATTAAGCCACACAGTAAAATCCTCCACTGTAAAAATTAATACCCCGTTTCACCCCGTTAGGGGTAGATTTTCAAAAAACCCTGATATACATTTTTATTTATTTTCAGTTTTAATTATAAATACTGAGTTTCGAGTTAATCAGACCGCTCGTTAAAATTCTTCCATACAAACTTTGACACCCCCCAATCCTCCTTTAGGGGGTATTTTAGAAAAACTAAAAATGGCAAACTTTATAATTTACATAGATAAGTATTCGTGCCAAGTTTCAAGTTTATTAACTCAAGGAATAAGATTTTTCATACAAACAATATCCCCCCTTTTCACCCTCTTAAAGGTCGAATTTCCAAAAATCCGTTCTTAGCGGACGTCTACTAACTATAAACTACCTCCCTACCAAGTTTCATCTTCATACATCAAGCGGTTTTCGAGATTTCGTGATGAATGAGTGAGTGAGTGACCTTTCGCTTTTATATATTTAGATTTAGATAATCATAGTTTTTAGTTGACAGTTAAATAAATTTATCCAAGTACCAAAATATTGTGCCAAAATTGTTTTTATATCAGAACAAATATAACAAGGTAGTTTTCTAATTACAGATGTGCAGACTTAGAGAAATATGCTCAGGAACAGAACTGCAAATGTATACTGTTGTTGAACAAGGCAGATTTAACTAATAAATATGAAAGGAAATGTTGGGCAGAGTATTTCACTAAAGAGGTGAGTTTGTTGCATCAACAGTTGTCTTTGTCACAAAGCTTTTTTTTTTGGGTGGGAAATTGTCAAATAACTTCTCCTGCTTTGGGTGGAGCGAGAGGGCGTGTCAGACTCTTACTGACTAAAACCCACCCGTGTTCCTTCAGTTGTCTGTATTGCCAGCCTTACAGACAAAACCGCAACCAAGCTGGATTGTAGTCGTGACGTACCAAATCACGCCTACTTTTGTTACCACACTTTTCCATGTCCAACATTCAAAATCGCAGGTGTAAATAAAAAATCTTTTTTTGTTCCAGAATGTTTCCATAATTTTCTTCTCAGCAGCTAAAGAAACAAATGAAAGTAAAATACCGGAAGAAGACGAAAATGAACCTATCAGTGAAGAAACAGACTCGGAAACAGATTCGGCAATATCTGACCATGAACACGAAGAATCAGACGATGATGATGATGATGATGATAACAATGAAAAAGATGCCTTAACATGTGCTGAAGAAGATATAGAATTGTTTAAGAAGCAATTAGGAGATCTTGATAACGCTGTCTGCCATACTGCTGATAAAATAGATAGGATTCAAGAAGTACTGGATAAGGTTGTTGAAAGTTTAAGACTAGGTAAGCCTATTGAGGACTATCCTGTGCCAGAAAGCACTCAAAATAAGGAACCTATACCAGAAATAAAAGAGAATCAAGTGCAGAATTCATCAGAGTTAGTAGAACATGAGAATCAAGAACAGAATTCAGAAGAAACAGTAGAAAATGAGGCTAAGGTACAGAATTCACATGAAATACTCGACAGGGAGAAACTTCTGGAAGTATTGAAAAATCAACATGTAGATAGGCTAAAGAATCCTCCTAGATTTACTGTTGGCATGATTGGTTATCCCAATGTCGGAAAATCGAGTACTGTCAATGTTTTAATGCAGGTTAAAAAGGTGAGAGTATAAAATCCTAACTAATATTATAAATGCGAAAGATAGACCATGACCTGGGTTAGGACATAGGATACTTTTTATCTCGATATTCTCACAGGATCGAGACTTCAGCTAGATATCATTATAAAAGCTGTTCTACTAAAACATTTCCTAACTCATGTTCGTTTGCACTGGCGCAACGTCACAACAAAACATGTTGAAATCTCTAGTTCCTGTCAAACATTGTATGGAACAAAGACAGAAAAATAGAGATTTCAATATGTTTTGTTGTGAATGTTTCGCCAGTGCAAAAGCACAGTCAGCCTAACCTACTAGGCCCTTTCTACACACACGTTTTTCTTGCCGTGAAAAACTACACAAACCCCTTAGGCGCCATCTCCATGGACAAGAAAATCGCGGCGATGGTCCCGCTGTGCCTTCATATCAGTGTTGCCAACTCCAAAAGTTAAAATTATCGAGATCCCACGTCGAAATTATAGTTTTTGGGCAAAATTATCGTACAAAAGAAAAATCCAAAAAAACTTTAATTCAAATTGCTATCAAAAGACAATAAATAATTTTATACTAGAGTCAAAGGTGAAGTATATGCCAAGTTTCACCACTATTGGCGCAGCACAAACCGTAAACATGTTTTGTTATTTAGTTGATATTTTTGTGTTTTCACTGTAAAATTGATGTTGACAATTGACATTTTTTTTTTCTGTGTTCAGTTTTGTCTGACAAATACGTTTTGTTAATGGAACTTGTTTTTTCAGCAAATCGTAAAATTATCGTACATTAGACATTGACTATCGTACATTGTACCATTGGCCAAATTATCGTACGCCCCCATAATTATCGTACGGGTTGGCAACACTGCTTTAAATTATCGCCGCGATGATATCGCCGTGTGGAGAATGACTCATAGAGTTTCTATTGAATTTAATGGCACGGCGAGACTATCGCCGCGATTTTCTTGTTTCCCGTGGAGAGGGCGCCTTAGTTGCAGATGGCAACCACCTTTCATTAGGTGCTCCATTGGCCTACTGCCTTTCTCTTGGTATTTCGTTCACAATAACCTTTAGTTTTTATGAAAAAAAAATACAAACTCATTTACAATCTTCATACAAATTTCCTTCAGGTCAGTGTAAGCTCAATGCCGGGCCACACACGACACATACAGTCCCTGATCATAAACGAACATATCGAGGTGCTGGACTGTCCCGGCTTAGTGTTGCCAGCTTACGCCGTCACACCGGACCTGCTGCTAACGGCTGTGTTGCCAATTGATCAGGTATGTAAATTTTTTGGTAGATTTTTAGATACCAAGGTCGTTTGAATTTTAAAATATGTATTTTCAGTTTCTTGTACTCTAATCAATAGTGAAAACAAACTTTAAACTGGAATTAGATTGGATTGGATAGCTCAACATGATCGAATTAGTCTGTTTTTCAGATAATAAAAAAAATATTAGACACGTATTTTTTGCTTTATAATATCAAAAATACCTTAGAAATCACGCATTAAAGTTGGGGAGCCGGCTCGCTACGTCACAACGCAGTTTTAAATCTAGCAAGGCGTGACGTCATGCCACATTTTAACTCAATGTATCGCCAAATACTCATTTAATAGTCTACAAGAGAGACAATTTTTTTTTTTTTGCATATTCCTTTACCTCACATTTAAATTTATCTATATTCATTAGAAGTGGTGTTCTTCACGATATTTTAGCAGATGAATATGAACCTTCAGTAATAACTGCACTTATTAGAAACTTAGAATACAACATAATCAGCCTATAATGTCCACTGCAGGGACACAAGCCTCCTCTCTGTGAGAGGGAGTGGGCCCAGTGCGGGTTGGTAGATGTCACATGTCTTCGAATTTTTGGTTGTAGGACATGCTGGTTTCCTCACGATGTTTTCCTTCACATTTCTGAGAACAGGAAATGTTGTATGAAGTAGCGTTATTCCAAGGTCAATAAAATCTTTATAAAATGGAAGTTACAATTGCGCTTAAATCCGGGATATTACGAGAAAGAATCATAGAAATGCTTTTCTTTCTCTCGTAAATAAAACAAACACTTTAAACTATGACATTTATTCACTACAATTTCGAAACAGATGCGTGCCCACGATGCTGCCATGGCGCGTCTTTGTCAGATGGTCAGCAAACACACGTTCGCTACTAGATACGGACTACTATTACCAGACGACGGTTCTAAGGAACCGGACTATAAGCAGATACTTACTGCGCATGCTTGTGAGTATATCTTTTAAATTTAGAAAGTTATAAGCACCTCTAGGACGAAATTATAAATATGGATCAGTTAAAGTAAAATTTTTCTATGGAAAAGAACTTGTCCTATCACAAAAGTAAAACTGACTAAATGATTATACCAAAAACTCATTTAGGTACTGATAACACTAATCCCCTTTTAGAGACATGTGGAACAGGGTGTAAAGTTCACTCGTCCTCTATAGAAAAGGGAGGATCTTCCGACCAGACGGGTATCGTGTCTGGTGGGCGTCTGCCCGACGATTGATATCGGGCAGTTATATATATGCTGATTGTGCGGTAAACTCTGCTTGCGCGATGCAGGATTTGTGTGATGTCAGGTCTTTGATGCGTTCGCATGTGGCTACAACAAGTAAAAAACTTGTGTGTGCGAAAAGGTTGCACTGATAACTTCTCTCACAAAACGTATAACAAAAGTTAGACTGTTATTAATATGACTGTCCAAGGCCGTATGCAAACACTCAGCTTAATTTAAATCTCATGCCATCAACTGACCAACCAAGTCTTAAGTGCAGGCAAAGGAGCACACTTACAAAGTCCTTAGAGAATAAGAAAAAAAAAACAGTGGCACTCCGGGAGTGCCGTAGAAAAATACTTGCGTGGAACAATGGTCCGTAACCTTATCTAAATAAAGAGCACAATCGCGTTTACTAAAAAAATACTTCCAAAACCTTTAAAGTAAAAATACTTGCATAGAACATTGATCCGTAACGTAGTATAAATGAGAGTACAATCGCGTTTACTAAAATGAGGTGTCGGTAACAGTGTCGCGAGTTCAATTGTTTTTCTCATCTCAAAAATGCCCAACGCGCTTAAAGAATATTTCACTAAAAAAAAAAACGAAAACTTCATTGTTTTATTTATTCCAGTCAACAGAGGTTTCATGACGGCTGCTGGCCAGCCCGACCAGTCCCGCTCGGCGCGCATCATGCTCAAGCAAGCCGCCAGCGGAGTGCTGCACTGGGCACAACTACCGCCCGGCTGCGAGCCGCAGCCCCTCGACGATATGCTGAACGAGAGGAAAAAGAATGAGAACAGGAAACCTACGCCCAGAGAAACGAGAGCGGTTGAGGTCAGTAGAAGAAAATTATTATCTATTTTAATTTTACCTAGCGACCCGCCCTTCCTTCGCACGATTTGTATGACCTGACAGAACATCGAGATTTCTTTATAAAGAGTAAGTTCAATATACAGTATTTATTTTTTCTCAATGTCCCTCGGTAAACTTCCTGTTTCGTCAGTCGTCGGATTTCTATCAGTTGCCCTTTGCACTTGGTGCAGACCGGACCCTCTCAATCGACTTGGAAGTATATAGAGTTGTTAATACTCTTTTAACTTGGTATAATTTATTTAAAAAATGGGAGGAAAGCTGCTAAAGTCGCAGGCACGACAGATAGGAAAATAGTTTTACAGCTCTATGTAGTTCACACGGAAATCAAAACAAAACAACAATAAAGTACTTAGTTCTGAATTCAAATTATTATACACGATAAATCTAATCATTGCTGGACATAGAAATTAGCATTCGTTTGTATTCGAAAATTCAATAATTCCCGATGGATATTAAGCAAATAGAAATACTGTACACATAAACCTTCCGGCATAAATTCTCTAAATGATGGTGAAATTTTGCATTAAAATCCATTGTGTGGTTTGTAATATCTAAGCGGTCACAGAATAATATTTTTTACTAATACTAGTAACAGTTTTAACGAAACCCCCACTAAGCTATGCTCCTATTCATCACCCGACATTTACGAGCTGCCACCGATGATTAACACCAGAACAGATATAGTTCAAACTGCCCATTCACTTAAACAACTCTTCACTTATGAAACAAATGTTCTGGTTAACGGCGGTTAATGTACTGCTCTACATGATCAATCTTCCGTAGTAACAGTTAACCTCAATAATGGTTATTATAAGTCATGGTGGAATCATAAACAGACCATTTGCATGTCGATAGCTAATAGAAAGTGTTGAGGGGGGGATGTTGATAGAATCTATGAACTGATAAACTCATCTCTGATAGAATATAAAAACTCATTTCGAAACCGATAATGTGGTTAAACCTCTCGTTTAGGTATAAGGACTTTTTTTTTTGGGTGGGAAATTTTCAAATAACTTTTCCCGCTCTGGGCGGAGCGGGAGGGCGTGTCAGACTCTTACTGACAAAAACCCACCCGTGTTCCTTCAGTTGCCATGTTATCGGGGGCCACGATATCCCTTTCGGACTTCTTCGCAACCCCGGCAGGCATCAGCCCTAGCGGACCCCGTCAGTTCTGCTGACATCTCTTTGAGGCACGCGTGGAACAACGCGCCGTCGACCCGGGCCTGGTCTTTATCGGACGGCGAGCTACCCATTGTTCACCGTCCGCAAGCCCGCGCCTACGGTGGCCGGGAATCGACCTGCGATTCCCGACGCCCAGGGCGTCTCCTGCGGCGGTTAGGGGCGTGAGGGCGCGAAATTTGCCTCTCCCTCACGCGTTCCGCCTCCTCCTTCGCGAGCATTACTGCTTCGCAGAAGGAGGTGACGGCCTCCCATTTCCTCTCGCTCCGTACCATTGCTTGGACCAGGGCCGGACGCGAGAGATCACCGCTGTCGATCGCCTCCACGAGGGCACGGCAATGCTCCGTCCAAGCCGGCCAGACCTCCACCGTATGCTTCACCATGTCTTTCGAGATATAAGGACCTAAACTCTGTTTTTTAATCTCATAGACTAATTTCAAGTGATAGTCGTTTGTTTTTCAATTTGCAGTTTGACATTTGCACCTGTCAAATTAGTCTACGAGATAAAAGATCGATACGAGATAATTGAACACAGCCTGTAGATGATACAATGGCATATATCAGTCTCAAAACTTGAGCTGGTGACGACCAAGCTTGCTCAGGTCATCTAGTCACCTGCTGTGTTTTGAGTTCATGTGAGTCTTCGAGTTCTACAATACGGCCCTAGGGTTAGTTCAGACTCCAAATCTCCAACAAACGGCAAAAAAAACTTTCTTATACTAGTTTAGTGGTATGAGGAATAGGGTATAAAGTTCACTCATCCACTATAGAAAAGGGAGGATCCTCCGACTAGACGGGTGTTGTCTGGCGGGCAACTGCCCATCAGCTTGAAGTTGAAATCTTGTATGTATGTCGATCGCTCGGTAAACTCTAACTGCGCGATGCAGGGTTTGTGTGACGTCATGTCTATGATGCGTAGTTCGTATGTGGCGGAATGGGGTACTTGTCCGGGACGGTGCGGGCATTTAGTGCCCTGTAGTCCCCACATGGCCGCCAGCTGTTGTCCTTCTTGGGAACGAGGTGGAGAGGGGATGACCATGCGCTCTCAGACGGTCGTGGCGTGCCGTTCGCTAGCATCGCCTCGAACTCAAGAAGGACAACAGCTGGCGGCCATGTGGGGACTACAGGGCACTAAATGCCCGCACCGTCCCGGTCCCGTCCAGGTTCAGTTTCTGGAGATATAATAAACATTTATTATTATTTATTACTAGCTGCTCCCCGCGGTTTCACCCGTATAAGTCTCGATCCCGTGGGAATATCGGGATAAAAAGTATCCTATGTCCTAAACCAGGTCATGGTCTACCCATATGCCAAATTTCATCCAAATCCGTTCAGCCGTTTTAGCGTGAAAGCATAACAAATAAACACACTTTCGTATTTATAATATTAGTTAGGATGTTGTTCCTTTTTTAACCCACTTCGAAAAAAAGGAGGTTTCTCAATTCGACCGTATATATTTTTCCACCACTATCTCTGCTCCTTAAAAGAACTGTCCAATAGAATCGTTTAGTAAAATCCCTCCTTACATAAAACTTCGCCCTTTACTACTCTTTATAATCATTAAAATAATACTCATCTTTTGCAGGGCTGGTTGAACAAATCCAACGAGATCGACAAGGCGTTCTTCGCGATGCAGAAAAGCGCTGCTCACGTAAAAGGAAAGCCTGTCTTTGGGTAAGAAATGCATGAAATTAATGTTTGATTCTATATCGGCAAGTTACTATAAACTTGCCGATTATTGGCGTTCGCAGATTTGCGGACGGAACGGCAGAGGACTTTAAATTTATCAATTGAATTTAATACTTCTCCAATTCAAATAAGGTGTATATTTCAATGCTCGGTGATATACCTTGGAGCATCGCAGCGCAGTTTTCTCTCGATTACTGAGCATTGAAATATATACCTTATTTCGATGTGCAACGGTGGGATTGCGCCCGGAGAGGCTACTCACGTGTGTCTAGCTTCGCTTTGTAAGAAAATGTATGTGATAACGTCCACTGCAACCCACGAACACGCTACGCACGAATACAAGATTAATGACGTCATTACTACACGCGTGGCTTGCCCGAATAAGGCGCACCATGCAGCTCAACGCTGTACACGGAAGCGTGCGTCTGCGTAGCTGCACTGCGGAAGGTGGGTCGTGGTGACATAGTCGTGGGTTAATATTCGTGTGTGCTGCACTGGAATCGTAGACCCACGTTGTGAAACAAACGAACCCACGCAGCTAGAATGCGCCGCATGCCCGTGCACAGCGTGCGCCGCGGTGCGCCATCGCCTTTAAATTCAATAGATAAATAAATTCTCTGTCGTCCCGTCTGCCAGTCTGCGCAGGCTCTAACGGCCGGCGCCCAATGACGGCACGGCATGGCAAGGGATTTTTATGCGACGAATAGAAATATAATTTAATAGCATGACAATAAAATTTAAATTCCAACGGCAACGATGCCGCGGTAACCTTAAAGCATGCCGCGACGTCCTTAGGCATCATCATTGAAATTTCAATTTGACTGTCATACATAAAAGTTTTATTTCTATTCGTTGCATAAAAATCCCTTGTCATGCTGTGCCGCCAGTGGGCGCCCGCCCTAAGTGTCGCATTGATGTACGAGTAGAGTCTGGTCGTCGAAAGAACGCGTTCCTGACACCTGTCAGTTGGACAATTTCTAGTCTAGTAATAAGGATCAAATTCGCAAAACACAAATTCGTTAGTATGAAACTGACAGGTGTCAAGAACACATTTTCTCCACGGGCGGACTGTAGATAGAATATCATATACGTATTCTTGTAATAAGATGAACCAACTGCTTTTGAACAAAAAACATGTTTCAAATGGTTTTGCCCAGTGCCTAAGGTTGACACAAACACAAACAATTTGTTAGGCATATGTTGAAAATTTTGTTGGCAATTCGAAATTGCTGTGACAACATAAAGAAATGTTTCTGACTGTGCGAAAGGTGCAAAAGTCGGTAGAAGTTATCAGAATTTTAGTTCGGATTTTATAATTGCTCCAATAGTACCTATTCAAGATACAACGGTAATTTTTTTTGTTGTGTCAACCATTTCGATAAATCTACAGGTTTAGCCAGTGTTTACCAATTCGAAAATCTTACCAGTAACACATTTTTTTAAGGACAATACTAAACTTCCGAAAAAAAATATAAAGTTTCCGAAAAGTCAATATGTTTAGCTACAAAAGTTAGTGCAAGAAACGAATCGCTGCAAAACCGATTCCACGTAGTCTTGTCTGCCCTACCCCTAGAGTGTAATTTAAGCCCGCGTAGGCGCGGAGGGGCGAGGCGGCCCGCGAGTTGAGAAGCAGGTGGTTTTATAACGCTCGCCGCCCAGCAAGCCGAAGCTGCGGTGGTGAGCGTTAAAACCATCTGCGATGATAAGCTCGCGTGGGACCACCGGAGCCCCGCAGCGCCGGAGCCGTGACAGAAACCATGCCTGCTGCATATTGCATGCTGGCTTGCATGCTGCATGCATGGTGTATGCTCGTTTGCATGTTTATAAAATATTACGTCAGCAAATTCTGTATTGATTTTTCGGAATTTTCTGTATTTTATTCGCCCGTTTCTTTATTTGTATTCGCAAATAAGTTGTCAGAAAATTTGTATTTATTGCAGTAAATTTCATATTTTGAGTATGCACATATTTTATCTTTTTTCCGGGGCGTTTATTACTACCTTTTTCTTAACACTTTAATCTTATGCCCAATTTTTTATTTTACGTATAAAATATAGTAGAGTACATTATCTATTTACTAGAACATTCTTGTTTGTGGACGGCAATGTGAATAATGATGTGCTTACATTCTCGTCTTTCTCTAGATGAGCTAAAATCAATATTGTGTTACTGTGTGCCAAATAAAAATGAAACATCGCACAAGAATTTCAATGTACTGTTGCCATAGCAACCACATTTTTAAACAACTTTTGCAGTGAACGTTCCGACCTCCAAAACAGAAAGGTGTAATATAAAAATAACCCAGTTATAGTAGGCCAAGATGAAACATATCTGCGTTATTATCAATTAGAGCTAAGGGAAATCTAAATAAACTTTGCGAAGACGAAATGGCCACCCTGGATGCAAGCCAAGTGTTAATTCATAAAGTTTGAGCGTCTTTATGAGCAGCGTTAACGGTCGCGAAAATTGGTCTCTAACCTCGTAAGACCCGGGGCCTTTCGAAACGAAATAAACCATGTACTGTCGCAAACAAAACCAAAAAGACAAAACCATACAAGCGACACTTTGAACTAGCCAGACGGCTTAATTAACTAGGCATTATTTATGGAAGTGCTCAACCGTGTGCATTTACACATTTAATTGGGCACACTTTCAGTTTGTTTTTCACTTGTGTAGTTGACTGTACTTATCCGAAAGTTTATAATATTCCTGACAGCGGAATCCGTGTGGGCCTAAAAAATGTGGCTGTTTTGTAAGCCTAATGATGATTTATTTTTCAACTGAAATAAACTTTCAAAAACACAAAAATATTGTGCTACTTGTCAAAATAAATCATATTTATCATTATTGGGAAAGCGAATCTATGTACTAAGAAGTAAGGTGTATTTTATTACAGCATTGTTGGAGCGCAGACCGCAGAGAATCAATTCAGCAAACCCTGGAAGCAAGAGAAGAAACACGCGAATAAAAATAAGAGAGAAAAGCTGAGGCGGAAGTATTCGCACTTAGATGAGCACTGAGGTTAGAATGAGACGACAATATGCGACGTTCCTATGAGTGAGAGGGATGGCGGTATATTTATTCGCATGTCTTGCAATGTCAGCGTTTCAGATGCTCAGTTGATTTATACCAGCTAGGTATTCTCTCAAATCCAGGCGATAATTACATCTTGCATAGTGTTGTTATTTTATAATTTGCAGTACTTATATATTAAAACTTGCGTACAAAAATAAAAGCATTTAATGTGAACACAGTTGTTTATTTTTTCAATATTTTGTTTTGACAGCTGAAAGAAAAATTCCTGCGTTTTTGCCAAAAAGGATGTAACATAATTCCTTTTACCTTTTTCGTAAACAATAATTTAAAGTCATCCTAATTCTTTCTCAACCTGATTTATAACAGTAGTGAATACCTAATCGCTTAAGTATATAAGGCTGTTCTTGCCGTGACTCAATTTATCCAAGCCTACTGCTGGACATTGTCTCTGTTAAGTTGCTCCATCAAATCCAGGGCTGTGCCACAACACCTAGTTAAGCGCCATAACACGGAGTTAACCGCCATAACACCGAGTTAACCGCCATAGTATGTCATAATGTCACTGTTTATTGGCTTCTTGTTTTTATATGTATGTAAATGAAGATCACTAAAACCTTCATCAGAATTTCTCGCTTATGAACTCCATGCATTGAGAATATTTCTTTTCCTTTTAAACTCTGTGGTATAGACATTCTGGATTGACTATGAAACAATCATTATGTAGAAATGACTTATTGGACTCCATTACTGAAAACTTAATAATTTACGCTAGTAAGGAATAAAGTGAAGCAATAGCAGCTTTAAATGTTGTTTCTCTTGATTACAAATAACTTCTTGTTAACTTACAAATTAGATTAAATATGTACATACCACATATTTAATCTAATTTGTAAGTTAACAAGAAGTTGTTTTATGTTTACATATTGTCTAACATTGTATTTAATAAAATAAATACTCTTGATTACAGAGCAACGATTCGGCTGATTGTTTCCATATAAAAAGTAAACACCTAACCACACAACACATTGCATGTATTCATGTAATTTGTTATCATTTTATGGTGCTTATGTGTCTTTTGGGAGCACTAAAAACACCGAGTTAACCGCCATAACACCTAGTTAAGCGCCATAATCCAGTTCTTTACCATATTACCAAGTTCTGGTCATCATTGTAAAAATCACAAAAATTCATATATTAGTCATTTCCTCCCTAAGCTAAAAGGAGCAATGGCTGTTCAGTTTATTTTATCGTCCGATTTGTGATTCTTCGTGTGGGCAAGTGATAGGTAGCAGCCGACTTCGAAATTCTAGAACACCTTTGTGTAGGTAGACTAAACAATATTGACAGTTCTATACCCGTAGTGATCCATCGTAGCACTAAAGGAATTTCGAGAAAAAAATAAACAACAAGCTAGTGTTTTCTCGGGCCACTGTATCAGGAATTCGGGACTAGGGATGGCGATTCTTTCCGAAAAAGATCAATTCGAATTGTAAGCTGATGTATCGATTCACAAAAAAATCGAGGTCTAAAAGATCGATTTCTAAAAAATCGTATTTTTTTCAAGTATGTATTTATAAAGTAAATATAAATCCATTTTATGAAAAACAAGAAAGATACCATAATAAATTATCTCTTATGATCTAGGATTAATAAAACCTAAAAGCGTGCTGTCTAAAACTGACGTTAGTAGTAATCAAGTGACATGGGGTGAAAGGGACCGTAACCAAATAAATGAATACAATAGGCTATGTCATGTTAAACTGAAAAATGTTGATTTTCCGTCTGAAGTGAGTAGTTGTGCTGATAAAATGTGTTCCAACACACACCATAGACATTGTTTGGAAAACTTGTATGATGAGATAGTATGTATATTAACAGATGCGTCTAAATGTTCAGCGTTTGCTAGAAAAAGACGTAACAAAGGTAGCATAACCGGGTGGAACAGATACGTCAGGGATGCTCATGTGAGGGCCAGGCTTTGCTTTCAGATGTGGGTGCTGAATGGAAAACCTTCTGTCGGACATGTTTACGAAAACATGTCTGAATCCAGGAAGCTTTTTAAGTACCAATTGAAGTGGTGTCAGGATAACGAGCAAAAAATTAAAATGGACATAATTGCAGACCACCACTGCAAGAAGGATTTTAAGGGTTTTTGGAAAAAGACAAATCAGTTAAATCCGAAGCCTGGTCACCCTGTGAGTGTGGCTGGCGTGCATGAACCACGGGAAATTGCCAATCGTTTCCAACAGCTTTTTAAAGTAGATTCGCTTTTGGATGCGGCACCGCAGACGCCTGATGTTGAGTCAGCCGTCGGAGATCTTAAAGTTAGGTTTTCAGCCAAGGATGTGGCAGGCATTATTAGGAATATGAGAAGAGGTAAATCTCCTGGTCACGACGGCCTCAGCATCGAGCATCTGCAAAACGCAGGTGTTCACTTGCCAAGGGTTTTGGCCATGTTTTTTAATCTGTGCGTTAGCCATTCGTATCTACCTGATAGACTGATGTACACTGTTGTTGTACCAATTCCTAAAAATAAAACCGGTGATACTTCAGATTTATTAAATTATAGACCGATTTCATTAGCCACGGTTACTGCAAAAGTACTGGACAGTCTGCTTGACCACCAACTGGGCAGGCATATTAAGCTCCATGACGCACAATTTGGTTTTCGATCTGGTTTGTCAACGGAAAGTGCTATCATGTGTCTTAAGCAGACTGTTCAATATTATAGTGATCGGAAAACACCAGTTTTTGCATGCTTTCTCGATCTCTCAAAAGCTTTCGACCTGGTGTCATATGACAAACTATGGCGCAAGCTCGAAAGTGAGACAGATTGCAGTCCGGAAGTTACATCTATTTTTAGGTATTGGTACAACAACCAGAAAAATACTGTCAGATGGGCAGGCTCTTACTCGGATGTGTACAGGTTGCAGTGTGGGGTGAGACAGGGTGGTCTGACTTCACCGAAGCTCTTCAACCTGTACATTAACCGACTTGTCGGTGAACTCAGCAGTGCCAGTGTCGGGTGCTACATAGACGGCGTTTGTCTCAACAATATTAGTTATGCAGATGATATGGTACTGCTGAGTCCATCGATCGGGGGTTTGCGTAAGCTGGTACGGATTTGTGAGTCCTACGCGGAGGCCCACGGACTCAGATACAACGCGAAAAAAAGTGAACTCCTAGTATTTAAGGGACGGGGCAAAAATTACGTGACTGTACCTACAGTCACCTTAGCTGGTACCCCCTTAAACAGAGTCACTCAGTTCAAGTATCTGGGCCACTGGGTTTCCGAGGACCTAAAGGATAACGCGGATGTGGAGAGGGCACGTAGG
The DNA here is from genome assembly GCA_949152395.1 of Agrochola litura. Taxonomy (NCBI): domain Eukaryota; kingdom Metazoa; phylum Arthropoda; class Insecta; order Lepidoptera; family Noctuidae; genus Agrochola; species Agrochola litura. Next base: position 18,806,565 of record OX424508.1, on the reverse strand, counting down.
GCGTTGGCTGTCCGGTGTAATATGTTGGCCCGCAGGTTCGCGCGTAGCAGTAATCAAGTGAAAGTGACTCTTTTTAAGTCTTACTGCCAAACACTTTACACGTGCAGCCTGTGGGTTAACTACACACTTGGGTCATACAACGCCCTACGTGTTCAATACAACAACGCGTTTAGGGTGCTGCTGGGGCTACCACGATTCTGCAGTGCTTCGACTATGTTCGCAGAAGCGCACACTGATGGGTTTCATGCTCTTTTAAGGAAGCAGTGTGCGTCGCTGCTGAGTCGTGTTAGGTCCAGTAGCAATAGTATAATAAGCGTGTTCGCGGACAGGTGGGACTCTCCACTGCTGCGCCACTGGATACGTTTGCATACTGCACTGTGAGCAGTGGACAGTTCCTCCCAGTCTTATTGTATGTAACTGTGTCCTTAACTGTTTTTTATTTTGTGTATGTTGTTTTGTTTTGTTTTTATTTTGATGTGAATTAGTTGTTTATAAAATGTGTGTGTCGAAATATGGATGTTTTCTGAATTAAATGATTATATTATATATTATTATTATTATATATTATCAGTAAATTCAGTATTTTTTTAGTTCAGGGAATTCTATAATAACAATTATTTTTATTACCATATCAAAGTCAGACCAGGTATGAAAGAAGACTTTTATTTTCAAAATGTGTTTATTACATGAAAAAGTTAAAGTTCCCAATGCTGCAAATATAAAACATCCGAAAACAATCGAATGGTCATTTTCGGTGAAATATCGATTCAGTTCTGCATATCGATTAAAAAAATCGATCTTTTAGGCCTGAAAAATCGATTCTTCGATTAATCCATCTCAGATCGCCATCCCTATTCGGGACCCATCTTTTTGTTCTAAATCGCTCTTACAATCTTGTTCATGATATAAATCAGGATAAGTGCGTAAATGGTGTACTTACTGCATTGAAGGACTTTGGAGACAAATATTGCACTGTGTAGGTACTCAATTACCGTGTGTTCATATTATTTTGTTCTTCGAAGGCCCGAGTTAAAGGCTCTAATTCTCCTACCTCTTTCGTCTACCGAATTATGTTATTATTGATGTGTAACATCTTCCCTCTCGATTTCCTGCAATCTGTGGGAGTGATTTCGTGAAAAGGGACGGAAGTGTGTAACAGGAAGGCGGGGAAGCGCGCGCTATTTGATTTGACCAACGAGTGCGCGCGGTGCTAGTGTTGATGTCATCGTCAGATGGTACCAATCCATTTTCCGTGAGGTTGACACCAGGGACTGAAAGCGGTTACGGTTAAAGGTTAAGATACCTCAAAAACATACTGGTACCGGTTTAAAATAAAGGTTGAGCTATACCGATACCTTTATAAATAAAGGTTGGGCTAAACCGTTATTTAACCATTACACGATTTCGGTACCGAAAAACATGCGAGACGGCGCGGCGCGGGTGCTTACACAGTCGTGTCCTTCCGATCGGAAATAAAAACCAATACTTAGTTACAATCAGCAAGTGTACGACAGACAGAGTGGGGCGGTGGTACATCAAAGAAAACCCCTATTTATTAAGGTTTAGGTATTGCTACTGATACATTTATAAAGGTTAAGGTGCTCCTACCGAAATATACCGGTATGCATTTCCAACCTTAAAATTCCGCTACTGAAAAAAAGAACGGTATCGTTATATTTCGGTAACCCTTATTTAACGGTATGACGTCATACTGAAATTTAAAGGTACCTTAATTTTTGGGTAATTCAGTCCCTGGTTGACACATCATATGCGACTACTGTAAGACTTGCTCGTTTTTTTACCTTTCGTTATGCAGCATAACGAAAGGTAAAAAAACGAGCAAGTTCTCATATTTCGGGATCACCTAGGAACAGCATAACTTATGCTGTTCCTAGGTGATCCCGAAATATGAGAAAGCCACCAATACGATGCCAACTGTAAATCATTGCTGTCATATTTGATCTTCGACATGAAGTGCCTTATTAGGTACTCGGAATATTACGCATATAATCATCGGCATCGAGACTGCCTCGTTGGTATTATGTTACTATTGTGCACGTAAGAAAAAAACCACATTTTCGAAAAATAAAATAAGTGATAGACATAATTTGAATACTAGAAATAAAGATAAACACATCTTTTATGGGGTACTGTGTTAAATGTTAGAACAAAATACCTTGTGTTATATGAAAGAAAATTGAAAACTCATATTAAAAGTACACTTTGCAAATAAGCATATTACCAATTAGAGGATTATATCTTGGAAACATGCTGGTCCTGCTCCATAGGACAATTTAGAATCTAGACAAAATAAAACTGGTTGCTAATTTAATTGTATAATTTATTATTTTATGTTATATGACATTGATTTTACATTCAGTGATTACTTGCTCACACAATGGTGCCGATTCCCTTGTTCACAAACTCAACAAAATTTAAGTTCAGTGCATCTTTTTCTTTCTATTTCATTAAGAAAAGGACAGAAGATAAATTTAGTTTAGTCCTGTCAAATTAATCAGCGCCTGTCACTACTCCATACAAGTTTAGACGTGATTAAAAACTTGCCTACTAAAATTACGTCAATTTACGTCAAGCGCTGATTAATTTGACAGGACTAAACTAAAAGGTATCTTCTGTCCTTATCTTAATGAAATAGAAAGAAAAAGATGCACTGAACTTAAATTTAGTTTAGTTTGTGAACAAGGGAATCGGCATCACTGACTTATTAGTTGTAAAATTTTAGGAAAATCGTCTACTTTTACAATGTTTGTAAATGTGTGAGTACCATGTATCTATCACAAAATCTGTCGTTACTTCATTTTTAATTATTTTTACCGATTGTGGTACTTATAGTAATTTTATTCTAGGTGCATCGTCCTCACATATAATTATTTAACTAGTGTACTCAAAATATTGTAAAACATTTAAAAGAATAACGGTGGACTTTCTTGCCCATTCTTCTCCATACGAAAACTACCTTTTGGAAGGGGCGACTAGAATCAATTCTATTATTTTGTAAATTTTGACGTTCAAAAGTGCCATATAAGGGCCGATTTGAAATAAATGATTTGTCTTTGGACTAGTGGTTACAAGCGCAACTGCTGAGCATGAGGTCCTGGGTTCGATTCCCAGGTCGAGCAAAGTGTTAAGTATTGGGTTTCTCTCTCGAATTTCTCAGTAGCAGTCCGGAGTGTGGATGTGTGCCCGGTTGATGGCAATAGGCTCGCCCCCTATTACATGGGACTTAAACATTACTGGCGAAATGTGGGTGTGCCATAGGTACCATCGCGGAAAGCCATATTCTTGCTTGCAGCGCTCGACCGCTATAGAACCGCGGCGGTAACAGATGTGGCCATCGTGTGCACGGGATTTTGTTTTCAAAGTGGTTGGTTATGGGCTTCCGCGATAGTAAACCTCTGCCCAAAACTTCGGAGAAACAAGGCATGACTCACCTTATGTACTCACCGGTAAAACCCTAACAAGTACGTGGGGCACTCAGAAAGTTTTGCGATACTAGAAAAAAATATACTACAGGTTATATTTTTTTTTATTATATCTTTTCAAATGTACTCTCCATTGGCGTCTATACACAGTTTCATACGTCTAAACCAATTGCCTGTGGGCTAGAAATACCCAAAGGTCGTGCAACGCCCTTCGTGTCCAATACAACAACGCTTTCAGGGTATTGGTGGGGCTGCCCCGTTTTTGTAGCGCATCGGGAATGTTCGCGGACTCACATATTAGTTGCTTTTACGCAACGATGCGAATGAGGTGTGCATCGCTGGTGCGCAGAGTACGGGCCAGCTCCAACAATATCCTAAAAAAGATCGCTAGCAGGCTGGATTGCATGTACATCAATCACTGCAGTGCCATCTCCCATGGGGTGAAATAAATTTAAACTAGATTACGTGGGGCACTCAGAAAGTTTTGTGATACTAGAAAAAAATAAACTACAGGTTATAATTTTTTTAATTAAATCTTTTCAAAGAACTCTCCATTGGCGTCATACACAGTTTTATACGTCTAAACCAATTTTCATAACACATCTTCCAGTTCGCATCAGACACCTCTTCAATCTCCTTCTCAAATGCAGCCAGTGCATTTTCCGGTGATGAAAACTGTTTTCCTTTGAGTTATTTTTTTTTATTTGGGGACCAATAAAAAGTCGCACGGAGTCAAAGCGGGGGCTGTAAGGAGGATGGCCTATAAATTTGACCGGTGTGCTGTCCAGAAAGTCCCTTGTTTTGAGCGCCGAGTGAGCCGGCGCGTTGTCGTGGTGAAGCAGTAGCCCACGGAGGCTAGTGTTCGGTCGCTAGCTGCTTGCAGCAGTAAAAACTTCTGGCAAACATTTGGTAACATACTATTCAGCATTGATGCTCCTTTGATCTCATAAGGGTCCTGACACTTTGGTAGGCGTTGGTTCATTTTGAAATAGTCACACGGTCGACTGACGCTTGGTTTCTGGATCATACTGATAAATCCAGGATTCATCACCCGTGATGATATCATAAACGCGCCGAGACGAGCCTGCTTCAAATTTGGTTATCATGTCTCGACACCATTCTACCCGAACCTCCCGTTAGATTGTGCGGTACCCAGCGTGAAACTATCTTCCTTACTCGAAGATGCCCGTGTTGAATTTCATGCACACTTCCCGATCCAATCTGCAGTATATGCTGAATCTCTTCATATGTAATTCGCCTATTTTCTTGAATTAAATTTTTCACAGCCAGCACGTTTTCATCTGTAACAGCCGTCATAGGCGGCCACTTCTTTCTTCGTCCGCCAAAGTTACTCGACGACGATTAAATTCGCTGAACCAGCGAAAAACAGTCGCTTTAGAAGAGCTTTTGGTCTATGAACGCCATTCGAAGTCTTTCAAACGATTCTTCTGGGTTTAGTCGACATTTGAAATCGTACAAAATCATCGCGCGAAAATGTTCTCGTTGTAAATTCATTTTTCAGTAAGACAAGAGTACTTTGATTTTGCCCGTAAAAAAATGTGGAGGGAATTTCGAATTTGGAATTTTGTGTTTTTTATTAGTAAATAGTCAGTTTTAATTGACATCAAAACCAGCTAGTGTCCCATAGACAAAAACAAGTGACCTGTGTATGTTATGCTAAATATGTACAATATGCCTAAATGCGTCATGCTGATTCCTTTTTTCAAATGTGCGTAGTCTCTTACAACGGTCGCGTATAATACGGCCGCCGATATAACTTGGCAGCTCCGAACTTCGCGCAGAAGGCTGCGCAATAACTTTTTTTAGGAACCAAATGGTGACATGAAGCGATTGTGAGTGAGGGAACATGCGCAAAAGTTCGTAGTGCCTATGTTCAGACAAGGGATTTTACGGAAGTCGTTTTACCGAAACCGGAATCGGAGGTTTTAAATTTGATTAATCGGAATCGGAACCGGAACCGGAGTCGATGGTAGAAGTAGAAAAAAGATGTGTTATGGGAAGGCTTAATGAAACAATTGAAATATAATTCAGTCTCTTTAATCAGTCAAATATTAGCGATAACATCCACAAACAAAACAATAAACATACTTCGAGCGCGAGCGTGTATAAAATAAACTAAAATTACACTGGCGACGATTTAAAACTGGTTTGTACGCGCTCTAGTCACGTGCATCGCTGCGTTCCGAACTTCGGTATAACTCCGATTCAAAATTATCGGAATCGGAGGTGTAAAATTAATCGGAAGTTCCGACCTTTCGGAACCGGAACCGAAGTTCCGTAACATCCCTGGTTCAGACCAGCTAAGTTATATCGCTTTTCCAAAGTGTGTGTTCACGTCAATTTTTAACAAAATTATTAATAGTTTCATTACTCATTGACGCCTGCATCTGGAGTTCGAGCCACAGCATACAAATGCAGCTTTTTGGGTGATTCCAAGTAACAGTCGTAGCAATTACACGTCGTGCCAACGTAACTCATAATGAGTACACCAAGTAGGTACTGTATATGTACAGTAAGCACTAGTTATAATAAACACGTAGTTTCACAAATATGTGAGGCATTCTTATGGCGTAACTCTGGCCCAAATCCCTTGATTTACTGCGCCCGAGCTAATTTAAGACAAGTGCTCGATTTTGTGTTGGGCTATAACATGACGATATTAATCAGAGCCCGCCACGTGGTCCTCGTTCCTGACAGATTGTAGGAAACACGATAAATTGTTTTATGAACGGTCTGACGTGTAGTTATTAGTCAGGTATTTTAGTTTCGAAATTGGAACTTGACGGTTGTCTTGAAATATTTGGGTTTAGTGTGTTTTAGTGGGACGTACTTACGTACTTATCTTTGTGATGCGTGACTCGTGTGTTCTTGGCTGATGACGTTTATCTTCGATATTTTTGTGTGGTCGATAGCAAACGAGCTATTACACCGTGTGCGTGTCGAACCACGCACAATCAAGGGTTCCTTAGTTGGGATGAATTTACCCTAAAAACAAACTTATCATTGTAGTTGAAAAACATATTCTCTCATACATCGATATACGTCTCGGTCAATTCTCCAACTGCAAATGTAAGTTTGTAATTGCAGTTTTTTTTATAGAACTATAAATTAACGATTTTCGGACATTTTCCTTTACTTGTGCTATTAGACCTTGCTTTTTGCCAAATTTCATGATTCTAGGTCAACGGGAAGTACCCGGTTTTGATTTATTCTTGAGTCTGAAAATATGTCGCATAAATAGCTGTATTTTTTATTGCTTTGACTCAGAAGCTTGATTTTTTTAGAGCTCTAAGGGACCGTAGATCTACGTACTTGATATTAATTTCAACTTGATACCTCCACGCGTTCCTGAAAAAATGGTCTTAACAGACTGACACACAGACAGATGGACGAAGTGGTCCTATAAGGGTTCCGTTTTTCCTTTTGAGGTACTTACGGAACACTAAAAAATTTATATTTTGGCTCGCCCCCTATTACATGGGACTTACCTACTGGCGAAATGTGGGTGTATACTATTGGTTCTCCCCCATCTAACGTTATTTAAATATTTTCTTAGCCTGTCTGTGAAATGTGGTGTATGTGTGTTCAATCTATCTTTTATTAATTTCTTGAGAGATGAAGCGTCCCCATTATTTCTTCTTATCATCTTTTGATCGGTGCTTCGTCCAACGAAATCTTCAAACTGCTCCGTACTGCGGCGCGACGCGACGGACGCGACTCTAGTAGAACAATTTCTATGAAAACTTCATGAAAATTGTTCTACCAGAATCGAGTCACGCGTCGTCGCGTCGCGCCTGTTTACTAAGCCTTTACATACTCTAAAAACATATGCCTACTGCAATACATGTCTCATAATATGTTCGTAATCCAAAAATGAAATAAATCTATCAATTCTGAATATTTTACACTTAAATGAATCACTCGATAAGCGCTCTGACTGAAGTTGTGTAGGTAGCTATAAATCAAGATTGTTCAGCATAAAATTCGCTAAATTCCAACGTTTGCAAAATAAAATATAATGTGTTGACCATCGAACAAATTATGAGAATTAACTAAATTATGTGAGCAAAATAAGTAGGTAGTAGGAAAATGTGTTTTAGAATTCAAGGTTTGAACAAATCATGAGAATGAATTGAATTATTGGGGAAAATATTGATATGCGGCAATTCCTGGGATTTGTTTTTTGTGTGGGAAATTATCAAATATCTTCTCCCGCTCTGGGCGGAGCGGGAGGGCGTGTCAGACTCTTACCTACTGACTAAAACCCACCCGTGTTCCTTCAGTTGCCATGTTGCCAGGGGCCACGGTTTACGGAGCGCGTGAGGGAGAGGCAAATTTCGTGCCCTCGCGCCCCTAACCGCCGCAGGAGGAGACGCCCTGGGCGTCGGGAATCACAGGAAGATTTCCGGCCACCGTAGGCGCGGGCTTGCGGACGGTGAGCAATGGGTAGCTCGCCGTCCGATAAGGACCAAGCCCGGGTCGACGGCGCGTTGTGTTCCACGCGCGCCTCAAAGAGATGTCAGCAGAATTGACGGGGTCCGCTAGGGCCAATGCCTGCCGGGGTTGCGAATATGGGCCGATAGGGATATCGTGGCCCCCCGGCAACATGGCAACGGAAGGAACACGGGTGGGTTTTAGTCAGTAAGAGTCTGACACGCCCTCCCGCTCCACCCAGAGCGGGAGAAGTTATTTGATAATTTCCCACCCAAAAAAAAAAAAAAAGGGGCCACGGTTTCCCTTTCGGACTTTCCCGCGACCCCGGTAGGCATCGGCCCTAGCGGACCCCGTCAGTTCTTCTGACATCTCTTTGAGGCACGCGTGGAACACAACGCGCCGTCGTCCCGGGCCTGGTCCTCATCAGACGGCGAGCTACCCATTGCTCACCGTCCGCAAGCCCGCGCCTACTGTGGCCGGGAATCGGCCTGCGATTCCCGACGCCCAGGGCTTCTGCGGCGGTTAGGGGCGTGAGGGCGCGAAATTTGCCTCTCCCTCACTCGTTCCGCCTCCTCCTTCGCGAGCATTACTGCTTCGCAGATGGAGGTGACGGCCTCCCATTTCCTCTCGCTCCGTACCATGGCCTGAACCAGGGCCGGACGCGAGAGATCACCGCCGCCGATGCGGCAATACCTGTACCCTAATTGCGTAACTTATTTTCGTAAACGATTATGAATTTGTTTCATTTTGACAGTTCAACAACATTCAGATTTTTTCTCCAACTTATGAAGCAATGGATTAGCAATCTGTTTCAAATCTAAATAAATTGTGATTGATCGTGTATTACGCAATTAGAATACGGGGCTTGATCAGGATTTTACCCAGCGCTGCGGTTGACTGACCACGACTAAATAATATTAATCCAATTATTAGATTCGTTTAAACCGCAGATTCCTCCTTATTCTATACCTAGCAGTTATCTCCACATATGACGTCTAATGTAAATAATGATTCATGACTCTCAAACACGATTTCTTACTTATTTATTAGCGACATGTTTTGTCTAGTCGCTAATGACGGCCACTGGTGTGGGAGGAATTGCATGACCGATATGATTCTGCGGTCACCAACCTGCTTTACGCTTGAATGACCTCCCATTTTAGTGGAACTGGGGCCGTACTACGACGTGTTTAAGCCATTATTGTTCCAGTGTGAAAATGGGACAGTGCTATTTATGCTGTATAGCTCCATCTCTCTCTCACACTGGAACAATGATGGCTTTAACACTTCGATCAACAATACCAACCTTTAACACGTCGTAGTACGGCCCCTTTTTTTTTTTTTTTTTTTTTTTTTTTTGGGTGGGAAATTATCAAATAACTTCTCCCGCTCTGGGTGGAGCGGGAGGGCGTGTCAGACTCTTACTGACTAAAACCCACCCGTGTTCCTTCCTATGCCATGTTGCCGGGGGCCACGGAAGCCTTTATCTAGAAATGGCAATATGGCGGCATTTATTCAATTTTTAACGCTGCAACAAAAGCTCGTGCTGAAAATGTAAAATAAAGTAGGTATATTCTGTAGGAACAAAAATGTAACTAAAAAAGTAAAAATTAAAAAACCCGACTGCAAAAACACATAACTGAAAAGAGAATAAAAACATGCTTTATAACCTATAGAATTTTGGTATTGCAGGCATTTTTTTTTAAACTTCCGTTTTGGCGCCAAAAATCCGCCATTTTTTTTTATTTGTATATTCCCAGTGACACTCGCGGAGTTGCGCAATAAAGACGAATCTAACGATATATCATTCATCAAAATCGGTTCAACTGTTTAGTAGTTACGAGGGAACATAGAGACAGATACACATACATACAGGTCAAACACAGGGAGCGTTCAAGTATTATGTAACGAATTTGGGGGGAGGGGGGGTGTTCTGAAACGTTACGATGTGTTACAGGGGTGGGAGGGGGCTATGAACTACGCGTTACGTAACATGTTATTAAATGTATGATTAGCAGTAAAAATTTATTAGGACAAAAAAAGAAAAAAAAATAGAAAACTCTTGCTTTTAAAAATAAGACATTTCAAATGTTAATAAATAATATTAACGCGATTAAAACAATAACATAGGTATATTACCGACTTATTGTGACTTTCAAGTAAAAATGGTCGCTTGGTGGTGGTTACGTAACGTTTTACTAGGGGGAGGGGGGGTCAAAAATCTCCAAAAATTGTGTGACGTAATACTTGAACGCTCCCTAACCCTCCTTTTTTGGCTTCGCCGCAGTCGGGTAAAAAAGGATGACAATGCAACTAACTGGAAACAGATACGAACGAAGAAAGCTAATTATAAAATTTGTAAAAATCGGATGCAGCTGAATGATGACTGATAAGCATCTACATATAAATTAACATTTCATTTCCAGAAAAGAGGTTACAATTTCTTTGGATCCACGCTGCGATGCCTCGGAGGAAGTTCTCATAAAGGAGACCTTTTCGCTTTGCTGTTGACATACAAACAATAATCAGCAGCAAAGCGGAAAAAGACAAATTTATGGAGAACTGTTGCTTCTTTCTTCTGCTTCTTCTTGCTTGATGCTTCTGTTCTTCGGCCTCTTCGGAATGCTTGCTAATCTGCTGTTACAGATAAGTAGGAACTATTTTGCTTTAGTCGACCTGCTTATTTCCTTTGTGGCTAAAGATATCCTAATGATCCTATGTAGCGCTCGGTAGCGATACCGAATCGGTACGCGATATTGCTTTCGCGCTCGGTAGCGATACTGGTCCAATGTGACTAAGAAGGCGGACCAGTATCGCTACCGAGCGCAACACCGATATCGCGTAAAGATTCGGTATCGCTACCGAGCCCAACAGCGATATCGCTGATATCTGCATAGGTGGTAAGGCCTATTAAATATAGTGCCTGGTCGACCGGGTGAAAATAGATAAACATATCGTCCAGGTATTCCAACGTTGTATCACATTCCCGAGGCTGTGAAAATAGAGAAAACTAATTTTCCCTGATATGAGACCAAGCTAGATCGATTTTTCGCCCCCGTAATTGCAACTTTCATCGAAATCGTTAGAGCTGATTTCGAGAACGTGAGTAGAAATCTACATACAAATATTTCTCGTTTTTAATAGTATAGGATGTATATCAATTGTTTGCAGTGAAACATTAATTTTGCGTTTGTGTGAGTTCATGCTCTGTGATACCTATTGACCAATGAGAAATTAGCCAATTAAATTAAAGTTGTCTTTGGCACCAACTCGCACAGATACAAAGTTCACGTCTTGTAGTGTGGTAGTTAGAAGTTTAATCGTGGGCGTGACCACAGGGCGTGAAAAACAACAATGACCAACCAACGTTCAAGTGAATTTTCTTTTATGTAGGTAAGTCACTTATAGTAAGCTTTTTTCTTTTAAATTTTATATTTTCCAACCATGCCTAATACGAGATGCTCTCTATAATTTTATTTTAGGCAAATACCCCTTAAAAAATTTGCATAATTTTTTACCTCTAAAGTTCTCTGCAATAATTTTTCACCCACCATACCGACAGACCCAAATAAAACCGTATGTTTTATTATTACCGAGAAAATAGCTCTTGGCGAACGCACGTATGTAGACTATTTATAGTGTGTTGTATATCATTGCACGGAAAATGTAAACAAAATTACTGTTTGTGTAAATATATACGAGTATAGAACGTGAAGGCCGGACGATACGCGAACTGGAAGTGAGATTCGAGAGTTGGAATTAAGTAAGTAGGTACTTTTTGTGGTGGTATTTCGGGAAGATAAATCACGGCTGAAAGATACTGCAGTAAAAATCAACAAATTTAATTAAATATGTTGTGAAAAGCTGAAATCTTTAAACTTACAAAAAATTAATGAAATTAAATTGTTTATTCTGTAAATAGGATATCGGAATCACTTTTACACGTCATATTAAAAAAAGTACCTGGTCGACCGAGCTCTGCTCGGGTGAAAAAAGATAAACATATTGTTGAGATACACTAACGGTGTATCACATTCCCGAGGCTGTTCAATGAGAGAAAACGAATTTCCCCAGAAATGAGACCTAGCTAGATCGATTTTTCGCCCCCGTAAACCCCTATATTGCAACTTTTATCGAAATCGTTAGAGGCGTTTCGGAGAACGTGATTGCAAATATATATACATATACAAATATTGCTCATTTAAATAGTATCTGTATATGTTGCAGTCAAAACTCTTAACCAGTCAAAAGTACTTTTAAATAGCAAAATCAAAAGTGGTTTTGACTAAAGTAACAGTCAAAACTAGTTTTGCCCAATAGAGCTGGTTAAAAGTAGTCTTGACTAACAGATTCCGTCAAAAGGAGTTTTGTTTCGTAGCGTATATAATCCATAATTTTCACAAAATTAGTGATTACGAAAAGAAAGAACGCTTTTTAGAAAGAATTTTAGCGATAGAAGATATGAAAGATAGTCATTTCAATGTGATGAAAAAAGTACATTTGAAAAGTTCGCAAAGGATGTGGAAGACGCAAAATGTGGTATAAAAAAGTTAGTTACGAATACAGAACCCATCAAATATTTTTTACCGGCTGAAGAAATCTACCTACGATATTACCTATTGATGCTACTAATATTTCTATTGGGTATGGTGGTCGCGATAGACAGAATGAAACGGCAAAAAAGTACGCTAATGTTACAAAAGAAATAACCAGTTAAAAGTGATTTTGACTGATGCTCTAGCGGTTAAAAGTAGTTTTGACTAAGAGCATCAGTTAAATCAACTTTTAATCGCAAAGCAGTCAAAAGCACTAAGTAACCAATGATTTTCAGTCAAAACTACTTTTGACCAAGCTGTTCAGGCAAAAATACTTTTGACTGATTTTGCTAGTTAAAAGTACTTTTGACTGGTTTAGAGTTTTGACTGCAACACACATATAGGATAAGCTAGATGAGTTCGGCGTTTCCTATCTGACTACTCTGAGAAGAAAAGCCGAAAGAAACTCAGACGTCGCATTTTTAAAATCCAGACATAATCTTAGTCAGACCATGTAGATTAGGATCTGAAATGGTCTTTTGAGGAAAGAACCACACAGATTTGAGTGGATCTGTCCAGTCAGCGCAAGCATTTGTCAGTAATCATGGAGCTCAACTCAGAACTTAAGGAGCTCAACTCTACGAACAATACCAAAGAAAGGACATTTGGGTAGGCCGCATAAACTTTTCAAACTGCCAGACCATCATTCAAATAACCTGAGAAAAAAAAAACGGAAATGACTACCTAAACCTTAATCCAATCAGATACAGGTTAATTATTTTTATTAATTAAATTAATTATACCTACAGTTACATCCAAAACTAAGTACATGAGAATGAGGCCCCGTTGATGTCGTGGTAGCAAGCGCGACTGCTGAGCGTGGGGTTCCTGGGTTCGATTCCCAGATCGGGAAAAGTGTTATTGGGTTTTTCCATTAGGAATTTTGAAGGCAGTCCGGATGTTTCGAAGTTGGCGGTATGTTACCCCCGTGCCTCGGAAAGCACGTTAAGCCGTTGGTCCTGCGCCTGATCTCTCTCCGGTCGTGTCGAATTGCCGTCCCATCGGACTATGAGAGTGAGGGAAGAGAGAGTGCACCTGTGTCTGCGCACATACGATAATATCTCCCACGCCGAAGGCTAGTCTCGGTTGAGATTGGCCGCCATGGCCGAAATACGGTCTGCAGGACTATTATTACATAAGACAATATGACGATATTACAATAAACTCTAACAAAGTGAGCTCAGCGAACATGAACATGTTTTTTTTTCTCCAATATTTCATTTCTCTTCGTGTTCAAAATTCAACCATAAGTTTTATTGCAAAAATCCAATAAACTGAACATTTAAATAGTGAGTTAAGATTTAAAAGATTCAAACAATGCCTCGTCTGCCCAAATCAGTGCATTATTTTTGGTGGCTGTAGGCGGTAAAATACATTTGCGGTGACTGACACACATTACAGTGAAAATTATTATCCTAATTTTGGCTTATCTTATAGGCTGGTTTCGGCAAGTTGTCATAATTTATTACCTACCTTGAGGCCTAATTTTGGATATTTTTTATGTTCTAACTCCACCTTTTTAGTCATCACAAAAATGCCAGTGTCATCATTTCGAATTTCTAACGGCCGATAAAAAAAAAAGAAAACGTTTAATGGCGGAATTGTGGTGAAGAATTAAACTGTTTATTTGATGAAAAGGCGAAAACATGCAATCAGTCTTCTAGTGCCATTACAGAAGACATTTTAACGATCGGATAAAACAAAAGCTCGATATTTCAGGGATGCCCTATGCCTACAGTTATAAAGAAGTCGTTAAATTGTCACGAAAGCCCGAAACTTTATCTATTATTCGAATAATTAATGTTGTCTATGCAGATTTCAAAATAAAACGCCCTTTATAAAAAAATAACAACAGATATTTTTTATTGTGTTGATATATTTCGGTGAATCCACCTCATCATTACGTGTTTACAAATCAATGTAGGAATTGCCTATCTAGTACAACGGTGTTATTGGTGTTACCCCCAGGATGGATAGTTTCGGCAGTCCACGCGGGTGGTCGATCTCCATGTAGAATACCGGCTGGATGAGGTTTAACGAAACCTTCTTCATTTCTCGTAGCAGTGTTCTAAGTTCCAAAATGCCTCTCTAAGATTGCTATTTTATTTAGCACTTTTCCATAAAGCAAACAAAAATACGTCATGGCTGAAAGGATGTTTTGGTTAAATGATAATAAAATATCTTGCTATAGAACAAATATTTTGATAAATTGGACCCCAAAACGTATCCAGCGACCGGAGCAATAAGATCAGCTAGTAAAATAATAAATTCCCTGTAACTTCGTTATCATACTGGCTTGTATCCAACACTACAACATCCAGGTGTTCTGATTTTGACCGTTTTATTCCACATTTTATATTTCGAATGTATTTTTATACAGTCTGGCTTGATCGAAGATCGAAATAGTACAAGGTTGATCTCTAAATAATCAAAAGCTTCGAAGGAAAGCGTAGGATTGGAGTACAGACGAATTTATAATCTGTCCAGAGCAGACTGTAACAAATCTATGTGTGATTCGCATTAAAGTAAATTAAATTGTCTTGAATTCTTGATAAACGATGGAAATTTCCTATTGATGAGATCATTACATAAGAACTATCGTTTAGTGAAGCACTATCTTTCATTGACTAGTGTTGCCCGTGGTTTCACTCACATCCTAGAGTACATATATATCTAACTTCTAATGGAAGTATCCCATGTAATCCACGACATCGCACCCCTAGATGAAAACTCCGGTAACTCAAAAAGTACGCATTTCAATTTAGTGGCGGTTTCGAATTCCTGACTCGAATACCTACACATAGATATAACTCGCGTTACAATACCTTCAACTGCTGTTAAAAGATAGCTTTACTTAATTAATAAAACGCAGCTTTACTTAATTTGCTTACAGCTGTAAAACTAGAGTAGGTAACTTAAAAAATCTCGATATTTTCCAGGATTTTAACAGACAAAATACAAACAAGCTAATTCAACGTTACCTCTATGAATGTCTCAATAGATTTTTGATATCTTTCCTAAATATAAAGAAAACAGTTTTTCGTCATTTCTGAAAAATGAGGTTTTTTGAGTTACCGGAGTCTTCATCTAGGGGTGCGACATGTCTTTCTGTGTGCCAAGTTTAATTCAAATCCATATTTTTTTTATTTTATTTCATAGAGTTAACAAACAGTGACACATTACATTTTGTAGGAAGAAATACAAAAAACATAGGTACGGCCAAATGTGTAACCAACCACCGTGTAATTTTCCACAGAACTGGGGGCCTACCACCAGCTCAAAAGCAGTATTATTTTAATATTACTTCAGTGGGAGAAAGAGATGGAGCTATACGTCCTGTAGAGCTTCATCTCTTTCCCACACTGAAGTAATATTAAAATAATACTGCTTTATGAGCTTGTGGTAGGCCCCCAGACATAAAAAATAATCTTACAAACCATGATTTTTAAACTAAAACCGAATTATTCCTTTTCCATATATAGTACTTACGTCACTGTCACGGCCTGCAACAAGGGCATTAATGGACGATCGTGAAAATGTGGGCCGAGGCGAAGCCGAGGCACACATATGTGAGTCAGGTACAGTAGTACTTTTATGTAAATTAATGATAAATTCCAGAATCAATGACGCACAACGATAATTTTTCTCACGTCAATATGTTCATTTGTTTCTTCTACCTAAACATACTATAAACATAAAACTGGCCAAGTGCATGTCGGACCACGCACAATGTAGGGTTCCGTAGTTGGGATGAATTTATCCCAAGAACAAACTTAACTTTGGAGTTGAAAAAAAAATCTTTTATACAGAATGTATGGATGAACATGTTTTTACAACCGCAAATTTAAGTTGGTCGATTATTACTCGTTAACTTGTAAAGCCTACTCAGCTGTGATAGATTTCCTTTTAAATTCGTTATATAAGCTACTGCCGTGAATTTTTTCACATATCTAAAACCAACCATTTAGCTGGCAGGGGGGGGGGACACTTGACTAACAAAAATTTGCACTTTAAAACTTAATATTTCGCAAACGGATCTCTAAATTCAAAAATGGTTTTAACACACTCACAATGTTTTTGAAAGACCTTTCCAACGATACCCCACATAAAGGGACAGAAAAAAAAAAAATCCCCACTTTACGTGTAGGGGAGGTACCCTAAAAAAAAATATTTTTCATAATTTAATTTTACCACTTTGTCGGCATGATTAATATGTATACCCATGCCAAATTATAATCTTGGAGCTAGACCGCGGACAGACAGACCGACAGACAGACGGACATGACGAAACTATAAGGGTTCCTTGTCTTACTACGGAACCCTAAAAAAGCCAAATCGAAATTAAATAAAATCTTTGATAAGTTACGTCCTTGGATGCCATGTGTTGAAGTAAAAATTTCGTTACATTTTTAAATATCACGATTTACGACAGATATGAGTTTTCATAGTAATATAGTTGGCCGCTAAACAGGACAGTTATGGATATTCATACAAACATTGCCGGCCGGGCGCTCGCATGTATTCGACCAGCATTTTCGATTTATCTCGAAGAAGGTTGTCAAAATAATGCTCGAATTTCCAAGCATGTTTGAGAAAACCTTATTACAATTTAGTTAGCCGTTTGTGATTAAGTAACAAAAATCCAACCAAACATCTTCACAAACTTTTACATACATGATTTTCACAATAGCTTTCATTCTTTTCAAAGGACAACGTACCAAAAGCTTCTGAAATGTCAAAAAAAAAACATAAAATGGTACGGTGCAAGTCTGAGAAGGTATATGTGGTTGTTCATCTATTGCTTTGTCCACAAGTCCTATAAAGACAATAAACATCCAATTCTTGCAACATACCTAAAACATTTCTCTATGAACCCTTTTCGAAATTATCCACAACAATTTATTTATCTGAGAAAAAGCGCTGTCTTATGAAAAATACTCACTAAGAATAAACTTAATGCTTACACTTTTAAATATAACGACTTGCCTACGTGCATAATACCAACATTCATTAGCCACTTTGAGTCACCGAATCTATAAGACACACCCCGTATTTTAACGTCACAGCTGGAATCCGGTGATAATTTCACGTCGTTGACGCCAGAGACAATCAAAGTAAAACTGAATGAATCCATACAATACCTCCCACGTTTTATCACTGATCACTGAATTGACTCGAGAACGTATCGCTTGAAAAATCACAATCGAAGAAAATTTCAAGTAGATTATACATTGCAATTTGACGTACCGAACGCGTGCATCAAATCCAGGAGCGCACTTAACTTGTCAGTATTTTACACAAATTCTTCGCGGTATAATTCCGAACGCTTCCGATGTGGGTTATTCGGGCTATTACTTCGGCAATGCGCAAACGCAAGCGTCAAAATGTGCGCCCGCGCCGCCCGCCTCCAACAGATCTACTAATACATTTTTCTTCTGGAATTCATGGAGTCATTGAACGTCGAGAATTTTGGGAAAACATCTTCCTACTCGTGCACGAGAACAATAGAATAACTTGTATGTGGGCTTTTTACAAATTTAGATTTTATATGGACTTTTTAGCTGCTACATTTAGTTCTAATACTTCTAATCATTGGACTTGTTAGAAAATACCTCTTCAAAAGTTTATGTAAATTATCAATGGAAGAAGAATATTTGCGAAGTAAAACCGTTTTAAATAAATCTATCTGGCACCAGAGATTTATTGAGATATAAATACAGGGAAAACGTGCTACATTCCGATGCGTTTTTTTTCTGACGATACTTTATAGCTTTAATTATTCTGCAGGAAAGGGTGTTGGCAAATAGTGGGCGAATTCACAGATTCATGAAACATTCCGTCTCGTTAATCTAGTCCACAATTTATATTTTGTTTGTACGATAAACTTCTCGATTGAGACTCAGTTGAGAGTCGATCCGATCGACGCATGTAGATATTATAATTATTTAATTAAGTGCCAAAATTAGTTAAAGAATTTAAACAACTTCTTGCACTAGATCAGTGCCTAATCTATAAGAATGACCCCATAAATAACTAAATAACGACCCAAAATGACTAGATCTTGAGCAAAAAGTTGGCTTAAACTACTTTGTAATATCCTGAATTCCTGTAGGAGGTACTTCCCTATTAAACGTAGGAGAAAAAACAGTAAGGTGACTGCCTTGTCACTGAATAGAAAAAAGTTGCGCGTGCCGCCGGCATGTGTGGATGCGCCATTAGGTATTTTTTTAATTCACACTGGCTGTTTATACAATGACAAGACTGCAGCATTTTTTTTTAAATCAGTATTTTTCTATAAGGGGGTATTACACTATCATATCTACGATCACAGATCCATGATCAAAGACATCACTAAATTGTAAAATAGACATAACATGGGTAATTTGTGAGCTTCGTAGATAGGTATGATATAACATGATAGTGTAATATCCCCAAGGGGGATATACCCATAACAAATGTCTATTTTACAATTCCATTATATCTTCGATCACAGATCCATGACCACAGACTCGACAGTGTAATACCTCCTTAGTAAACATTTTCGTAGCTACTAGTAGCTGACTACCTACCTAACCAAATTTCGTTCTATTTTTAAAATTCATTCCCGCCCTAGAGAGGGAAGCAATTACTATGAGTCTTTCCCGCCCAAGGGTGAGGATCAGCGTCTTCCACCCGCTACTTGGATCAAACAAACACTACTTTCCGAGTATGAGAAATGAAAAACATATTGTGTATCGTTAGTGCCTGTACTAATGCAAAAAAAAAGGATTCGGATAAAAACCAGCAAGAGAAGAAATAAAACAAAATCTTAAAGCTGTTGATTTTACACCACTGCATCACAATAGTTTTAACACAACTTACCAAAAATATGATAAAATCATGAGGCATTGACGTTTTGTATAATTACATAGTTGTATTTTTAGAGCAGGAGTAAAAAAATGAGTAATTCTACTCAGACAGAAATAGCACGGTCTTAAATTAAAATCACACGTACAGATGTGTCACAGTAGGTGTGATAAAAAATAACTCTTTTGACGTCATTGGTGAACTCTTAAACTAGCCTTCAGCTTTCTAGCTCTAAATAAATATCTAGAAGTCTAGATGAATAGACTGTTCTTTATCCTAGATGTTGTATTGTGGCTATCAGAAGACAATTTTGAATTTGTACCTATGCCCCAACTGGCATATCCAGCACCCTAATTGTGTTACTCACGATAAATCACAATCTGTACCCTAATTGCGTAACTTATTGTTCGTAAACAATTTTGCCTAATTTGTTTCATTTTGATAGTTCAACAACATTCATTGCGTTATTTACGTTGTCGAGCAGATTTTTTTTCCAACTTATGAAGTAATGGATTAGCAATCTGTTTCAAATCGCAACAGATTGTGATTGTGTTGTATTACGCAATTAGGGTACTGAATCATTTTGAAGTACATTTATATTGTTAATCCAGTGCTTCATATGTTCGAAAAAATTGTCTGCTCAACAACGTAAATATCGCAATGAATGCTGTTGAGTTGAACTATCAAAAGGAAACAGTTTGTGGTTGATCGTGTGTTACGCCATCACGTCGTCAAACGAATGGACGTAGATATACCTATGACATTCGATATGGGTCATCTGAAACCGGTTAATCTGACAATTAGGCCAATTCAGTTGAAGAGTTCATGATGGCAGTCACGCTGTAAAATACAGCTGAAGAGAGTTAATAAGAAAAAGCGGGAAAAGACTAGTCGCAATGGGAAGATTAAAAATTCTTTCACCCGAATTCCCGAGTGATGCCTAGGCGGTGGCGAAGTACGTGTGAACCATAGATGTATTATTTAGAACTAGCGTGTGAACTATCATCACGTACCATCTGACACAAATGTATGAATTAAACGTAGTAATTAATTAATCGAAACAAATCGGTGAATCGGTTCAGCTTCCGCCTCTTCCCAAGATTTGGCATCTTCGCAACGGAAGCACAAATGACGCAAACCGTAGTTTAGTCCCGATATTATTAGCACAAGATATTTTAGTGATTTTCTGTAGATTCCGGAGTGGGTCGTAAGTACATAACATATCGGGGTATCGGAAACGTCATAGATCGATTTTTGTATAGAGGATGTTTATTTTTAATCGGTACTAAGGAAATCCATAATCGTTAAACTATTTTAGACGAAATTAGGTTTGTTGACAAATCCGATAACTCCTGCGCCGCCGTTCACAGTTAGGAAACGGTTCAGTAATAGCTGAACGACGAGTTACGAGTTTGACGTGTTTCGGAAGAAACCGTTTCATAGCAATCGTCGGCTGCTATTCTGTGAATTATAATTTTCCGTATTTACCTTTACTGACTATAGGATATAGGTACAGACGCCAGCACATCAAGCTACTACAATCTGTCAAATTTATTTAATAGATTTTCAACTTTATCGTTGAAATATCGTCGGCCGTAGGTTCAATTGAGGTATAAGGGACAAAATACGATTTTTCAGGAGAGGTTGACGAAGTTTTTGTTTTGGACTAAATCGCCCATAACTTTTTTCTTATTAACCTTTTTCGGGTCTGTTTTTCTTACGTTAGAATTTTTTCATATTCACCATTCGATAGAGCGAAAAATTCTGAACAAAACTGTATACTCAACTCATTTTGGGTATTTTGTCCCTTACCTCAATTGAACCTACGGTCGACGATATAAGGGTCAAAGTTGATTGGGAAAATTTGACAGTTTCGGGTAGCTTGATGTGCTGGCGTCTGTACATATTGCGGGAAGCAATTCATTTTGTAGACAGAAAAGTTTCAAATACTTGTAACACGTTAAAAAATTCGTTTGAAGATTTTCTCTCAATTGAAAGCATTCATCAGGCCTCCCATTAACATTAACGCTGTTCTCCCAAAAATACGCGTATAGTTCAAAGATCATTTAGCAGACTAGTCAAATTAGAAATGACATACGGCACGTTGATTCTGATTGGTCCCGACGTCCCCTTCGACTGTGACATAAGCCGACAGCTGTCACGCCAAGGGAGAGCCCACACGACACTAGCCCATTCATATAACCCATAGCTATTTCAGAATTCAGGAAAAATGTTTAGATATCCATGTCACCTATTTCGAACGCGACATTTTGATTTGATAGGTGCCACAGAACGCTTGTAAAACAGAGATTATAACGTGTTTTATTATTCTTTATGTTGTGGTTATCAACAGTTTTATGCTTCCGTTAGATAGGGCAGATGAAGAAAATGGTTTCTTAGGTGACTTTTATATAGATTTAGAGATAGACATATAAAAGTCAGGTGTTATTTATTTATTGGGACAAAACGTCAAAAAGCTGTAAATTCTTACGGTTATCAAAGGCATGGGATGACTAATGCAACTAAATTAAGACGTTCACTCGTAAAAGCTGTTGATGAGATCTGTAATCCGAAGGATTCTGGAGAAAATAATGAAGTTTGGTTTCAATGACCCCTTCTTCAGCGTAGGGATAAGAATCCGTGTTAAGAATCAGAAAACAAGAGAAGCTTTTCAGAATCCATTAATCTACATACGAGTAAACGATGTTATGATATACTGCTTTTGTTCGAAAGCGAGTTTTTGTGTGCATCAAAACAAGACATTATTAATCGCCTGTGGGTACCGACGCCCGAAATCACCACTCTGAGAGTACAAAAATATTTTGTTGGCGTCACACAAAATATTCCGTTTTATTTCAGCCAGTTTTTTTAAAAATTACGTTAGTACCTTTTGTATTGTCAGCTGTTTTAATGTTGCAATGAAATCAATAGCTGTCTTTTCGAACTGCATCGGTGTCGAATGCTAGTTGGCAATCGCTACAAATATTTGTCTGGCGGATGTCTACTGTCCCCAGTATCGTTTTTATTACGCTTTCAACCATTTCAACATCTTTGTCGTTCTATGACTATCACCCATCACTCTGTCAGTTACATTTCTTAAAACAAAAGACAGAAGTCTTAATTTTGATTTTTGAATGACAAAAGACGTGCAGTTTGTCTTTGAAAGTCATGCCAATTGTTTTTGTTCGTAGTGATTTAGAAAAGCATTATTTTCTTGTTTCAACAAAATTTTCACTACGTACAGCTGATGAAAATTAGATCATTGTTATAAATCTCAATCATATTAGCATCGTTGGTTTTCTCGCAAAATCTAACAGCTGCTGTGATTAAATAGATTTTGAATTTATTAAAACTCTGCGCATTTAGTTTTTTATTTTATTACCTAGTTAAAGACACTTGAACTTTGTAAACCTCTTATGAAACTGCCGATGCAGCAGCCAAAATGGATAAAACGCAAACTACAAAATCTTAAAATGATATTTCATGTCCTCATTAATTAACGTTTGTGTTTAAATTCCACATTCCAAACCGAATAATCACGGTACACAAGGCTAAATAATCTATTCTCGTAAGCTCAATAGCAATGCAAATCACAATAAAATTTGTTATTATATTGTCGATATAACGCATAGTGAGGACGACTTACCATTTGAACATGTGAACGATATTATGAATGAACGCATGTGCACTCTCAAAATACACGTCTAATGAGTCGACGACAATTTATGTTTTAATGTCCACGACATGATGTCCATTCACTAACTGCGTTTAGTTTAGGACCAGTGCTGAGATTCTGATATCTCGTTCGTTCGTCAGTTAGAACTTGTTGAAATAGCAGAGTAATGATTCTGCTTTTGTTTTGTATCTAGTTTTACGCCTTTTGACAAGCTTCTATTTAACATTATGATTTTTTAAATAGTTTACTGGAGTTTTCAAGGTCCCTCCCTGCCCCTCATCCCAATTATTTGGTTCCGGTCCAGCATGACTTGTTCCATTCCATACCATCTCTATTTGCCATCATCTCTGTCAGTATCCCCTTTCTAGCCATATCATGTTTCACACAATCCATATATCATTGTTTTGGACTGACTTCTTCTATTGTTGTGTCCGGCGTTAGTGCACCATCAGCAATGATAATTTGGTTGAACTAAGTCAACGATGTTCAGGAGTTAAGGCTTTCAAAATGACTCCATGCATTAAAACTAGCAGCTTCAACGCTTCTATGTTGTCTATACCTGGGAGGCACTCTAGCTATTCAAAAATAGAATCTGAATCGAGGTTCAAAATCTATACCTATCGAAATTCCTTTGTTCAGACTTAGCTCATTATGGCAGTTGAACGACTGAAATATCATATTTAAGTATCATGTTTTGGTCTCATTAGTTCAACACTTTTCACCACGTCTTCTATTAAAATAAGATCATCAACACATCTCGCGGACTCACGGAGCTGGTGTCTCGTATCGCCTTACAAATCAGTAGGGTGCTCTTTAAAAATAAAACTTTCAACATGATCATTCTAAAATTAGTATGGAGGAAATTCTGTGAATTTCGTTTGATTTTCCTCTCTTCCAATTTTGATTTTGATTGAAGAGCTGTTGGAAAATCTATATTGAAGATTTTTTCTTGTTAAATGCGGAAAATGGATCAATGACGCCAGGACTTGAAACTAGTAGGTACTTTCTAGCATTTTTGATTCCGTCTCTTCAGATTAATTTCAGCCTCTTGATCGTTTGTGTTCCAGATTTTTATTGTTTTGTGAGTCGTAACTCGTAAGGGCCGAAAGAAACCTAGATTCACAAGGGTTACAAACGTAATAAGGATTCTTACCTAGATCAGCAAGTACATTGGGATCAGAACAAGAGAATGATGACCTAGGTCAGTTCCTAATCTAACAGTTTTGTCAAACAGAAGACGAAACGATACAGCCGAAAGATAAGTTATATGAATAGCTAAAACACGTTTGTAGGTAGCAGATTGCCTTCATCCCACAAACATCTACGATGTTAAAGATGTTCAGCCTACGAGCGATTCTATTTTCGCCAAAAAATATGTGGATCATGCCGAGCTAGCACCAACTGTTTACATTGCTATCGGAGCGGCGAAAGAAACTCAAGAACCCAAGAACCATATCAAAGTATTTCATCGCGTTCTAATAAACGTTCGATACAATAAACAAATGTTGAAGAAACATCTATTTGTGTTCGCGCCTAAGCGAAGCTTTGAGGGGTAACGCCCTTAATTTTAAAACTATAAGCTTCTTAGGAAGCAGGGATAATTTAGGGTGGTGTTAAGGACAAACAATTGTCTTTGTCGGTAAAAGTGGAAGGGTTCATTCAAAGAGATGGGTAGTTTCTGTAGAGTAGTTGTTTATTTGTGTGATGTCCTAAACTACCTACTGAATATGATTTTTATTGTCATGTTACAATATTTCTTGTAGAAAACTTGGGGTGGCCATACTTGCTGTAGCATTGCAGAACCTATTCTATAAATCTACAAAATAGCCTCAGTTTTAAGTTTTAACAATCCATTGTAAAACTATGATATAGTCATACCCTATATCTCTGGCAATGTCAAGGGGAACTGGGATTGGGGTTTTTGAATCAGAAGAAATAATATGTTGGATGTTTCTAGTTATATCCCGAGTTTGAATCAATACATCTACCTGCAGTGGCATAGGTAACAAGTTAGTATAAGTTTCTAGTACTAAATATTCTCCCGATGGCTACGCTCTTGTCTTAAATACCGCGACTATATCCTTGAAAAGCTCTTAGATATTGAAGCTTTAGTTATGACTCCAAAATTTTCCTCACGATACTAAAATGTATGTATTTCAGGATATTATATCTTCATCGCTGGTGTTTGGTTGGTCGACAGAATATTTGCGAAATTCAACGCGGTTGTAAAATGTGTTTCTGTTTAATAATGTGAGCATAATATAGAACAGACAAATGGATGATTTACAGTGTTTCGTAGAGAGTTTTCGAGGAGAAAGATTTCCAGCGTGTTTAGGTTTGGAATCCCCTTGAGTTTACCTGAAGGCAACTAGACTAACGATAAAAGTAGAATAGATCAACTGAATTCAAAATAATACCTTAGCAACAACACAAACTTTTCACTGAAAAGGTTGTAGCACATTAAGTCATTGCTCCTGAGGGCACATACAGTGTTTCCAACAATGTTGGTAAACAACTAAATGTAGGTACAGAGACTCTCGTTATTAAAGAAATAAGTGTTTCCATATTAACGTTAATATCTCAACAATCCAGTACTTTTGACCATCTGCCAAGCATCACCATTCCTAATTTAGACAGTTTCGTTGATGCCTCCCCGCGATGATTGAGGAATAGAATTCGCAGACCAACAGATTTCTAACCGATTTATAAACTGAGGTGGTAGAATAAACATGTGGGTTAACAGTTTGTTAAACAGGCAATTAAATAAGGTGCATGTTTACATTTGTTCGGGAATTAGATGTATTGTTATTTGATTTAGCGGCTGCAGAAATAAAAGTAAGTTTACGGCTGGAAATACGTGGAAGGAGGACTCTAAAGAGTTCGTAATGAGGAGAATAAAACTGAACAGTGTTTCGAGAATTCGTTGGTTGTGGATTTAAATTCAGAATTCGAATTCGACAGAATGCTTTGCTGATCTTCGTTTGTCGCATAAAATTAAGCTTTCGTAGTATTTTTTTTTCATTCACTGCTCAACTCGTTGAGTGTGAGTGGTCATGTCTTGAATTAGTCAAGTCCATCGCCGAGGTCTTTATCTGAACACGTTTTAATCTAATTAAACCCCATAAATCCAGCATATAAATGTCCCAAACTCTCATCGAGTTCTATAACTATAAATCACTTTTATAAAATTAACATTTTATTCACCAATTTCCATGTGGCCGTCTTTTGATCGTTCAACGACATATCTGTTAAGTCACTCGTTGAGTGTAGGTATATATATTTTTACTATTATTTCGTTCTCGTCTTGACATTAATGGACTATCAACCGGTTGATGTCGCGTCATATGTTTTCTGCGGACAGGAGATTGTGGAAATATGCAACAATGTTCTTTTTAGCGTCAAATAAATCGTCATATTTCAACCGTAACGCAACCAGCAAATCGGTGCGTCGTGAAAAGTTGCTGTTGACTCATGGAAATGCTTGTGTTGCGTTCTGAGAATATATTTCACAAAGCTCGTAAACTGAATGTTCTACTCTGTTTTACAATCATAAGTTTGCGATGTTAAAACTGGTAGAAGCCGTTGAATCAAAAGATAGATTCGCTGCTTCCTGCTTTTCTTGATAGGTAGGTGTCTACTGAATAATTCTGCAGTCCGCGTTCGATCTGAACTTTTGTAAGTAGTATATGAAATGAAATGAAATTGTTTATTCTGTAAATAGGATATAGGAATCACTTTTACACGTCAAAGGTACTTATGTCCAGTAGCTGTGGGAAGATCAGTTTAGCACTTAGCATTTGCATTTGTATCAAGATTCAAGCACTGGTCCTAGCGCCAAACATCATCTGCCTAGTCTTTCATCTGCCTAGCCTTTTTCCAACTACGTTGGGGTCGGCTTCCAGTCTAACCGGATACAGCTGAATACCAGTATTTTATATGGAGCGACTGCCTATCTGACCTCCACAACCCAGTAACTGGGTAATACGATACCCCTTGGTAAGACTGGTTGTCAGACTTTCGGGCTTCTGACGACCCGTAACGACTGTCAAAGATCCACCAATGACAGCCGGTACCAACGGCTTA
This sequence comes from Agrochola litura, assembly GCA_949152395.1. NCBI lineage: Eukaryota > Metazoa > Arthropoda > Insecta > Lepidoptera > Noctuidae > Agrochola > Agrochola litura. The sequence continues at coordinate 18,779,467 of OX424508.1, read as the reverse complement.
ACGTGCTTTCCGAGGCACGGAGGAGTCTCGGTATGAAAAGATGGTCACCCATCCACTGACCAACCCCGGCAAGCGTAGCTTAACCTGATGGATCGATCCGTGTGGCTGGTATTACTTAGCCACGAGCTCCGCCAAACATTGGGTGATAAATTAAAATAATGCCAATAACGGTTCTTACCAACTGTAAGTTCAGGATTTTTAATTAGGTGCATCTGAATCTCCGTAGCTTCAGAAATCTAAACAACAAAGCTTCAGAAAAACAATATTTCAACCCAGAAAACACATTTTAGGATTATAAAAATGAAAATGGATGTTCGCCCGCTGTTATAAATCGTGGAAGGAAGCGTTATTTTAAATTAGAAAGTTAAAATAACTAACGTAACAGATTCGAGCAGTTAATTTCATAGGATTTATGTTAGACAACTGATCTCTAGAGGAAAGCTATTTATAATGTGTATTGTGACGTCATAGTATAATAATATAGCGTTTCGTTCACGAGAGACTAATTCATGTAGTGCGGTTGTACTTAGTTTTCGGATCATAGAAAACCTATGTATTTGTATGCATTATGCATACAACAGGCGCTTTAGTTTATGTCAATAATTTCATCACCACTGCTCTCAAAACGGTGAAGGAAAACATCGTGAGGAAACCGGCATGTTCTAGAACTAGAAGCTCGAAGACATGTGACCCCGCACTGAGCCCGAGTGGTGGTTTACGGCCCACTCCCTCTCACAGACAGGAGGCCTGTGTCCCAGCAGTGGGAATATTATAGGCTGATTATGCTATGCATTATGCTGCTGACCGATACTGCCCTGCTAAGACCAAAGGCGGTATCTCTGAGATACGCCCTTTTGGTTTTTTTTATACCATTCAATACCTTTAACAATTTCGCATGTAATGGTTTAAGCGAAATAGCGTTATCTAACTTAAAACATTAAAAAACCACTTAGAATTTTTCACATCTCCATTTTTCCTTAAATTAAAATTAACAAAAAGTCAATTTTCTCAAAACTTAGGCTTAGCAGGGCGGGATAGCCGTTATGCGTGGATGTGAATGTGAATGTGACGCATATTTTTCTCCAACTTGTTCTTTCTTTGCGTCATATTTACCGTAAATTAACGTATTGTCTTTGAATATAAGTGTAAGATGCATGAGGAAGACGAAGACCAAAGAAAAGATGAACGGATTGTGTAAGGGAATCATCCCTCACACAATCCGTTCATCTGTTCCGTTCGTCCGTTCCATCCGTTCATCATCATCACACATGAAAGTAAACCGGCCAAGTGCGTGTCGGACTACACACAATGAAGGGTTCCGTAGTTGAGATGAATTTATCCCAAGAACAAACTTAACTCAGTAGTTGAGAAACATATTCTCCCACACATCGATATGCGTCACGGTCAATACTCCAACTGCAAATGAAAGTCTGTAATAGCAAAAAAAAATGTGATAAAACTACAAATTATCAATTTTCGGACTTTTGCCTTTACTTGTGCTGTGTGACCTTGCTTCCTGCCAAATTTCATGATTCTAGGTCAACGGAAAGTACCCTATAGGTAGTATATGTAATCTGTGCTATAGGGTTTGATTTATTTGCGAGTACAAAATATGTCGCATAAATGGCCCATTTTTTTGAGCTTCAAGGAACCGTAGACCTACTTATTTTAAATTAATTTCAACTTGATACCTCCACGCGTTTCTGAGAAAATTAATCTGTGCTATAGGGTTTGATTTATTTGCGAGTATCAAAATATGTCGCATAAATGACCCATTTTTTTGAGCTTCAAGGAACCGTAGACCTACTTATTTGAAATTAATTTCAACTTGATACCTCCACGCGTTTCTGAGAAAATGGGTCTTGACAGACTGACGGACGGACAACGAAGTGATTCCGACATCCACGCGGGCGAAGCCGCGGGCAAAAGCTAGTGGGAGAATATGTTTCTCAACTACTGAGTTAAGTTTGTTCTTGGGATATTCATCTCAACTACGGAACCCTTCATTGTGCGTAGTTCTGAGAAAATGGGTCTTGACAGACTGACGGACGGACATTTGAGGTACGGAACCCTACAAAGGAGTGAATGATAGAGAGACGGCTGACAGGGGAGAATGAAGAATAAAAGAGAAATCGGCTGTAACGATTTCGATGAAAGTTGCAATAAAGGAGTTTACGGAGGCGAAAAATCGATCTAGCTAGGTCTCATGTCTGAGAAAATTCGTTATCTCCGTATTTTCACTCGAGCAGAGCTCGGTCGCCCAAAGTTTAGAACAAGATGGCTACCTTTGAATAGTTACATGGCAGCACGGAGTGCATGGCAGAATGATGTGCTGGCGTCTGTACATGATATACAGAAGTTTTAAATTCCTAACTTGTTTAGTTTTTTAGATAGGGCGGATAGTGTCGGGTTAGATTTTTTTTTTCTAAATCAAAAATTGTATGGAGACCCCCTTTAATTTAATTTTTGTTGTTATAGCGGCAATAAAAATACATAATCTGTGAAATTTTCAACTGTCTACCAATTACAGTTCATGAGATATAGCCCGCTGACAGACAGATGGACAGCGGAGGCTTAGTAATAGGGTTCCGTTTGGCACCCTTCGGGTTCGGAACCCTAAAAATGAACCAAAGTTGATTCATATAAGCTAACAGTTCATAGTGGCCGGTGGCATACTGGCGAAGGCAGTTGTCAACGATATTTTATACCTATCAAAATATTTTTAATTTCGGAAGTTTAATCAGCTATTCAGCTGCCAAGATATATTGGGCACATCTTACACGTGGAACTGACGGCTATAGTTAGGTGAGTGAGACCTAAATTGTGGCACGTAGTGGTCACATTAATTCGCGATAGTTATGACTTGTATCCTCTGGTAAACCCAACCGCACCATGCGGTTACCTATAATAAAAATTTGATATGCAGGGTGTACGTTGACGCGCAAACTGTTACCACGAATTCAGTAATCAGTACATGATTAGACCCAACAGTGTTGAAATTTTCCGTCGTTCATTAAAAAAAAAAAAACGATTGAGACTTACAATAATCCCATATGATGTCACACATCTGACATCTTGGCTGACAGTACTAACCTCACGGAAAATGGGTTGTGTGGAGTCTGACGGCCAACTCTAGCTTCACGCGCGCTCATTGGTCAAATCAAATAGCGCGCGCTTCCCCGGCTTCCTGTTACACACTTCCGTCCTTTTTCACGAAATCACTCCCACAGATTGCAGGAAAGCAAGAGAGAGAACGCAAGAGTCTATACTTTTTGACCGTGCTGAATTTATCGTAACAGATCGCACGTCGATGTCTCTTACATCGTGTTTGCCTGTTACAGATTGATAACAGCTCCTTTATGCAAGGCCGTCGCCAAGGGGGGCAAAGGGGGCAACTGCCCACCTAGAGATTCAAAAATTTTGTAAATACAAGGTATTTTAATGTAAAGAAACTACATACATATCTATAAAGCCAAATTTGTTTATTTGGACGACTTTTATTTGGTTTTTAAAGTTCCATATCACCTAAACGGGGTCTAATCCGGGGTCCGGGGACATAATATTCGTCAAGTCCAAGATCCAGTTTATGCTGATCTCGCATTGTATCGAATTTCCGTACAATTCGAGGTCAGCTTATACTGGAAATGTACCTATAGCTTGATGTGTAGCCGTGTGTACGTACTGGTGGTAGGTCCAGTCATAATACCTATTATGTTTCAGCTCTACAGTTCTGAATAGTTTTGGGAAAAACGACGTTTCCAATTCATACATTGAATATGGAAATTATAATTTTTCTCAGTTCCTATCGGGACTACCGAATTGAAACTGATTTGTCAAAAATCAAATGTCCACCAGCAGAAGAGGATCTAGCACGGCAGTCTGTGGACCCGAGCCTATCGTGCCAATCCCCTTCAACCAAACACGCAGGTGGCTACAGGAGTTCACCCACACACAAGCAGAGAACTGGTGGACCTCGACACCGGGTTGCAGGCAGTCCAAGGAAGCTATGCCATCCTTGGATAGCAGGCTAACCAGGCGTTTATTACGCCTGGACAGAAACGGCCTGCGCATGGTGACGGGGACCATCACGGGGCACTGCTCGCTAATCAAACACTTCCACACAATAGGCATAACGGACAGTCCTCTGTGCAGGGCGTGCATGGAGGCTGAGGAAACAGTAGTGCACGTGCTCTTTGAATGCACAGGCGTCACCCAGATTAGAACAGAAACCCTCGGGTCACCCAGATCCTACACAGATGTTCTGAACAGACCAGGAGATTTAATTAGCTTCTGGAGGGAGGTGGGCTGGTTGGAATAACCACCAAACGGCCGCCATGGCCCACGCACAATGGTCCACCTTACGGACTAAGTGCGGAAACCAAACCCTATAACATAGAACATAGAATGTCCACCAGCGTCGATTTTAGCCCCATTGTGCGCCGTAGAGGTAACACAATAACACTCGCATTACAACTGTGCTACAAGTGTAAAGCTTCATGTGCTCTTGACTTTTGACTGTGCCTACAAATCATACTTTTCCCATCCTCCATAGGCATATCAACTTGCCCCCCCAGGGCCGTAGCTAGACTTGAACTTAAGGTGTGTGTTGTTACAGGTAGGGCAGAAGTAAAAATGTTGATCTGTTTTGGTCAATTGATTTTTGGCTTTCTTGACTGATTTTTCTAATGTGTATCGTGTCAGTTAATACTTATTTGTCGGGGGGTGATTTATGGATAAAAATAAAAAGTAATTTATTCTGACATAAATTTTTATTTCTCTAATCATGTTCAAACATACCTACTCAATATAAAGTCTTTCCTTAGAACAACTGAATCCGAATAAGATTCAGAATCAAGAATTATTTTAGTGTAAATGTAAGATGCTTGTTTAGATGTCATAACTTAGCTTCACAGTACCTACTTTGCTTATTATTAGTTGATATTTAGAATAGATAGTTTTTTTTAAGGAAGGGCATTGGTATTTTAAGGTAGGGCATTGCCGCACAATGCCCCTCCTTAGCTACGGCCCTGGCCCCCCCTGGGCCATCGGTTGGCGACGTCCTTGCCTCTATGTCATAGCAGTAGCGGCTGTTTTTGTAATACCTACAAGAGTTAGATACCACTGATATGCGGCGGTAACCGTAGGTGCCACTGCCAACGGCATAGCACAAAAAGTGCAATGAAAGTGCGTTTTACCGAAGATGTTGGAGTTCTCCAAAAGTGTTGAATTCACATTCCACTGGAGATTCCAAAGCCCCTCCAAAAGTGCTAGCTTCGAAGCTGTCCTCAGCACTTTCAGAAGGGCCAGGAATACCCACTAGGGATGTGTATCTACCTACACATTGTGTGACTTTAGCCGGTAGGAATCCTAAGTCCGTATCAGAACGACCTTTCCAAGACTATTGGAACACTCGTACCACTTTTTGTTCTCGATATAAACAAGGCACACGTGTAACACCATTTTGTCGCAGGAAATGGTTAATTAGTTGTTTTTATAAATAAATCTATTGTTACCGAACATATTTTCGCTTTTACCACCCACGGATTGGTCATTTGTTTTTTGAAAAGTGTTTGAAGTATTTTTTTTTTACGATGGCCTATTTGTATTTTACAAGACTAGATCTTTAGAGCGTCGTCAGGGAAACTATAATTTAAAGTTAAAACTGACAGTCCAATTAGGTGCGGCCTTGTCTGTGTTTTATTAAGTTTTTTTTTTGTACCTTTTGGACTGCAATCTCTAGAATGATATTAGTCAAGTGAAATAAATCATTTTTTACACCACTCATGCTAATATTTTGTAGGCGCCAAATTGGTTGGTAGTAAAGGTTTTAAAATTCAAATAAACTCGTCTTTCGCCCAGTTAGGCCAGTCACAGTCACCTTAGACACAAAAATCGCGTTATAGGTCTACTGTGCGTGGTGCTTGAACACGTCTTCCGACGCTGAAAACTTGGTTTTACACTATTGTGCCTAACAACATCCCAAAAAATTTGTACAGTGTAATTTTTAGCAGACATAATAGTTATATAAATTGGCCTAAACCTTATGTGGTTCATGGGACAACGAAAGTGTTAAAAGTCAGGACTAAGTTGGCATTTCTAGAAATAAAGTTGATTTATATTTTTTTTTATGTCGCTATTCTTATTTATACACCACATCATAAATTCACAACTACATATTTCGGCGTGGCAGCTTGTTTGTTACCCCTGACTTGCCCCTGACACTTGCAAATAGTTACCAGCAGTGATGACTTACGAAGATTTATCGTTGTGAACACATGGGAAGCTTTAGTATTTATCTTAATGGGGAATAAGAAACAAACCAGTTTGTGTTTCTACACAACTGTTGCATGGATTTTATAAGTAGGATTTTCTACAGATTTTTAACTTACCAAACTTATAGGACCATTTTACTAACATTGGGATTGAGAACCTACAGTACTACAGGCAGAAATTAATTCTGGGAACACTCAGGATTAGATGCAAATTTTGCGGTCTGCGGTTAGCTGTCAAAGTAGATAAGCAGGTACTTATTGTATCGAACTTGAAGAACATGTTTGTAACTATGACATATTGAAAGTTTGAGAGGTTTTAGAATAGACTTGACAAGTCGATTAGTAATGCAACTCATCGTGTACCTACAACATATTTCAATCGCTTCTTACAGCCGCGAGACCTGATTAAGTGCGCTATTCGAAGTCAAAGCCCACTCGTCGCAACGTAAACCAAACTAAAGTTCTGTTATTCTCCAATGTATGCACAAAAGTAGCATAGTACTGAGATGTTTACCGCCCATGGCGCCCCACATGACTAAAATATACGCTGAGAAAACCGTCTGAAAAATGGGCTGCTGAAATTCAGTCTGCAGCGCGGCATTGACGGATGTTTGTATATGTAGGTATTAAGAGAAATATGTATCAGTAGTTTTTCTCCACAGTATAGCTTATGTGCCCTAGTTTTAATACTCTTTATAGCTTATAACAGCACTTTTAGTACGCGATGAAACGCGTATTCTGTGTTTATTTAGTTTTTTCGCGTCTGGTCAGCTCTTGGTTTGCTTTCGTTGGTTTATGGGGCTGAGCAGAACCATTTTGTAAGGAAGGAATGTGAGTAAAATAAATAATGGAAACGTAGGATTAATATAGCATCATGAAGAGCCATGTGTGTCTTAGATACATATTGATCGGTGTATCTAACTATATAGGTAACTCGTATCCGTTGGAGGACGCTGAAAGGAGCATTATGGGCAGTATCACGGCATCACCCCACATTGCTCTCACTGAATAGATGAATTTGATCAATTCATAGCAGATCTTTCGTAAGAGTTCCTCAGGATTAGGTAGATATTTATTTAATCTAGCGAGGCAATCCAAAGAGATGACTGGTGACGAATGGCGTAAGGTGTGTGATTGACACGGCGTGAACCAGTTAAGGTGCCAAGGTAAGGGACTAAAGTTATGGCTTCACATGCACACAGCACGTCTGTAGACGATTCTGCAGTAGCAATGACCAATGAAGTCAGCACACACACTTCCACAGCACCAATCGAGCTATCACAAAGAAATACAAAGGAAGCAGGAAGCCAACATCGCAATACATGCACAAGGGTTATTTATTTTGTAGATGTGTCTGTGTTTTGTCATCTTATCCCAGATTCCTAGAACCTAGCTACCTGCAAACTCCAAGAGACCGACTAAAAGTGACTCAATTGTTGCAAATGTCTTAATTTCGCGGTCCATTGGCCCGGCCTATATCTCTTTAACGATTTCTCAACAGTAGTCAGTTGTTAGAATACCGATATACTTCATATGCTTTTCTTGTTCTTTGATGTCCTGGTATGTTAACAGACCTTCGAGGAACGTAATCAGGTTTATTGTCAGCTGTTAAATGTGGAAAATATTTGTATTTTATTATTGCTAATCTCGTCTGTAATGTAACATTTCAGATAAAAAATTACAGACATCACGCACTGTAATGCTTGTTCTCCTCTCTTATGCTCGAATTGTATCATTCAGGCTTCGCCCAGAGCGGGAGAAGGTATTTGATAATTTACCACACAAAAAAAAAGGTTGAAAAAGAAAGAAAGAAAAATAGGTTTATTTGTCACAGAAACACGTGCATACATAAAAACATGAGTAAACAAAGAATAGCACAAAGTACATAATAAATCACGAGCATAAAACAGAATTTACTAAGGCGGCAGCTGCACGACATTACTGCGACAAGAAGGCTTCCACTCAGCATGATGCTGTGCTATGGGGGACCCACAGCACAGCGCTGATTTTCAGTGGTCACCCGAAAAAAAGAAGATGTACGGAGATCAAGTCAGGTTCAGTGATTTTTCCATTAAATATGTAGCCAGGGGGGCCTACCACCAGCTCATAAAGCAGTATTATTTTAATATTACTTCAGTGTGGGAAAGAGATGAAGCTCTACAGGACGTTTTTCGTCGTCTCCGTCTCTTTTTCCCACTGAAGTAATATTAAAATAATACTGCTTTGAGCTGGTGGTAGGCCCCCTGTTCTCCTCCATCGCTGATGTATTGCTCGAATGTATTTTACATATTTCGTAAATTTCACAGATTATGTATTTCTTTTGCCGCTATAACAACAATTAATATAAATTAAATAAAGTAAAAAAATTAAGGGTAAATATTAATAAAAACCCATACACATTTGATTTTGAAAAAAAAATTCTAACCCTGGCATGTGGGGTAATTATTGCCTAGAGTCATCGAGTAGAGAACAAATACAACTAAATTTTTTTTGTCTTCAAAAATGAAGAAGTAGGGGGTCGAAAAAGTTGTCAGTTTTAGACCATTTTTGTACGAGCTCCATCGCAATGACTAAACAAGTTAGGAATTTGAAACTTCTGTACATTATGTACAGTAAGCGCTCAAAAGTGCATGAGCACGCTAAGAGTCGTATTGCTGTGAACACGCGGTATAGCTCGTACATTTGTATGTGTAAGCAACACGATACACACACCACAGATAACGCAGTTACACGAAACAACAATATATTTCCGTCGCTTTAAACATGCTAGCACACACGCACTATGCGCGTGAACTTGACCAGTTAATGGCATTGCTAAAATTCGATAGTTACTTAACAAGCGCAGATAGCAGAAAGCGTTAAGCGTTGGTATGGAATTCAATCTGCCTCAGGTTCTAATCTCGTGAAATACAGTGCGGTTTTTTGCAAATATTATTATTTTTGTTTTCGATAATAATATTTTTTAAATATTGCTGCTTTTTTATGTTGTTATTGCAATAAAGGTTTTAGAATAAAAAATGCGTGATATATGATAACAAAATTAAAAAATATATGTTTATTCGTTATATTTATTTTACATAAGTTAATAAACTGCTACAATTATTTATCATTACTTCAGCTGAATAAGATGTGAAATAGATGTCAAGAAACTTAGAAGCAGTTTGTATTATTTAGACATATTTAAATTATGAAATATTTTAAATTTTTAATGGATTTTTTCACCATAAATATTAAGCTTTGATCATGGTCGAAGTAATTAAGTAATAAATAAGAATATTAGACTACTTAAAATGTAAAAAACTACTTACAGAATAGGTAATTTTAAGGTTAAATATGGGTAGTTTGTTTATATTTTATTTGTATTAATTATTTTACATTTTATTTGACTTTAGTAAATATTGGTTGTTATTGAGGTTATAGCTTAAGTATTCATTTTCTTTACGAAAAGAAGATTGAAACTAAACCTCAAATTTTTATCCTAAAATAATACTATTACTAAAATAATATTAAACAATTTCGGTATATCTGCAAGAAATACGACAAACACCCTATTGAAACGTGCTTAAAAAATTCGTTACCATAAATTCATGCAATAACGAATCTGTTGTTTATTAAGTTGGTACGGTCAATATTTTAAGGTCAAAAACGGTTTTCTAGCTGGTCTTCAGTGATGCAAGCCTTCAGAGTGCACGGCGAACGGTTCATAATGACGTGTTTTTAATAATTCAGCAAAATGTCTCGTTGGTATGAAACCATTTGTTTCATTCACCATTTGACGTCGCTGCTACTCGATAATAAGCCCCTTCCTCATATCTCTTAACCCTCACAGTATTTCTCTAGAACAAAGAAAAACATTGTTTTTATTACACATAATACCTTATTATTTATTATTCACTAATCGAATTAAACCTCACAGTGAATTTAAAACTTTAAAGGCATCTTCTGTCTCAACAATACCTCTGTTCTATCAACAATACCCTTGATTAAGATTTATGTTTAGTAAAATATGAAATATATTAATGATAACACTCACACTTAGTCCAGTTTCATTAGATATTCACTTCACTTTTACGCAGCGCAATAATATTCTCTGATCTGATCTGATCTCTTCAATATATTTTATGCCTGCTTTTTGATAATAATAACCACAACACTGCGCTAAATACTCGTCACCAATATTATCCACGAACCAAAAAAGTTCTATTAATTGAATACTCGTAACAAACTGCATCTACCCCACAGAAATCGAAATAATTTACTTAGTTTTTTGTGGTCTACCTGCTAAACTTTAATATTTATGTGAACAAGACGAATGAAACTAAAAACGAATGATGATTATTGAACTAGTCATTGGTTGCAGACAAAGTGAGTGTGTGTGTGTAATGTGCGTGTCTACAGTATTGTAACAACTTATAGAAGAAGGTCGTAAGTCAAACCGAAGCGTCAGTCTATTGCTTTGTGAGATTGCTCATGGACTTTTGGTCGGCACTGTACCTACCATATACTGTATATAATCAACAAATACTAAAAAAGCCGATTCACAAGGTATTTTATTTAAATATGGGTGATTTTCTGCAACTGTAAAAAATTACTTTGTAATTCATACTATCATGAATTAATACAAATTAATCTTTGCGATTTATAAAATTTAAGATGAAAAATAATAATATTTATTTATTTATTTATTTTTGCGTAGGTACTCCAACGACTTATTCACTAATAACATATTACATAAAATAACTCATATATCTATTAGTATGGTGAATTTGTCACTTAAAGAAGTACACAGCTTAGACATAGATAAATAATACATAGGTACCAATTAGGAGAATTAATTTAAAATGATTTAAAATGAACTATCTTATTTTTTGTCGCAATGAAAGTTATATAAGAGCTACTTTACCATAGCGAGGGGTGAAAGGCTATTTGGTTTAAGCGACATTTTTGCAACTTTACAGGAGAGCCATTTAAAGTTTAAAATTTCCACTGCCACTTTGGAAACAACCCAAAAATAGAGTTGTTTGAAGCGCCAAAAAAGTGCTCAGATTTAAATGAATCCGGCATCATCCGACGGAGAAAAAATTGCTGATTCCGAATATGTATATAACTCAATATCGCCCAAGATGTCGCTTAAACCAAATAGCCTTTCACCCCTCGATAGGAAGACAATATAAAAGAAAATACAACATCAGATTAATTTCAGTTTTTTATCTAGTGACATTTTATTTTTACTTGGATAATCAGGGGCTCCCGTCATCCACCATAGGCACTATGATGGATGACTCATCGTGTCGGCTCGCTACGTGTCTCCGCTTGGGTGCACCTTGTGTTGCTCCGCATCGGTGTCATTGCGGTGAAGCTGTCGACAGTCTCGGGCACCATGGCCTGTCATTAACGACATTATTCGTCGAGCCATTGTCACCGCCGGCGTACCAGCGGTATTAGAACCAAACGGCTTGGTACGTGACGATGGAAAGAGACCAGATGGGATGACGTTGTTGCCTTGGAAGGTGGGTAGGCCTCTGGTGTGGGATGCAACCTGTGTCGACACTCTTGCGCTATCCCATGTTCCTAGCACGGTGGGCTGTGCTGGTGCCACTGCTGCGGCTGCTGAGACCCTCAAGCGGCGCAAATACTGTAACCTTATGGGTAACTACAGTTTTGAGCCGTTTGGGGTCGAAACGCTTGGACCATGGGGCCCGAGTGCCCGTCTCCTTTTTAAGGAAATTTCTCGTCGACTGGTTGACACTTCACGTGACCAGAGGGCTGCTGGCTCGTTCTTTGGCCAAAGAATTAGCATTGCCATTCAACGTGGCAATGCTGCCAGTCTTCTGGGCACGTTTCCGGATGACAGCGATGCGGACGAATACTTCGACGCCTAAGTGTCGTTTTGTTTTTAAATAATGGTGTATATATAATATACATTATATATAATTTTTATATAATCATTGGTGTCGATTCTCTTGTCACAAATGCCTCTAAACTAGACTAAAAATCACTAAAATTTAGTTTAATCCTGTCAAACGACGATTTCCCATTCTGAAATTAGAGCTTAGAGAATAGCTTTGAGATTCTCATGGTAGTCAAAAGTAGGAAATTTTAGTGATAGTTTAGTTAGTTTAGTTCGGTGTACAAGAGAATCGGCACCATTATACAGATAGATAGTCAGTTAGTCTTTTAATTTAGTACCTAATGTAAATAGCTAGAAACAAAGTAAAAATAAAACATCAGATTTACTTAATTAAGTAATAGATAATAGATAGGTATTTACTCAGTTTTTTTTTTTTTGTTAAGTTTATTTATATTCTACATTCTTATTCTCTATATTCTTCGTAAGTATTTTCATTTATTTGCTAAATATTGTACGGGGTGGTACGGAACTCTTCGGGATTTTATTCTAAACTTGCCCACTTACTATTATTTTCGTTAGTGCCATGGCATAGGTAAGGTACAGACCACCTCTGTATGATTGGGGAGCGGATTTTGAACTGACGGAACAACAACTTAAAAAGGTAGATAATTAAATAAGCGTCTTTGGAATTCAAACCACGTCAGTTGTAAAGATTTGTTAAAGTTTCCTTAAGGGAACATCGACTTCCTTATCCTTAAGATTCGTGTGGTTTTCCTCAAGCTTTAACTAATTATACATACCTATTATGTTTTTGCCTTGTGGTTGCTTGTTGGGTTTAGATACCTAGGTAGGTACTTTACCAACAATCCTACGTGGTGTTAGGTACTAGGCAATCAGGAGGAGGCATGATATACGGTACCTTTTACGTTTTATATGTAGAAGCAGCATATTTTGCCGTAAGCATAATCAATCTATAATGCTCCCTCTGCTGGGACACAGGCGTCCTCTCTATGAGAGGGAGTGGGCTGTAATCCACCACGCGGACCCAGTGCGGGTTGGTAGATGTCACAAGTCCTCAAATTTTTGGTTCTAGGACATGCTGGTTTCCTCACGATGTTTTCTTTCTCCCTTTTGAGAGCAGTGGTGATGAATTTCTTTACACAAACTTAAGCGATCTGTATAAGTGCTATGACTCTTAAGTCAGGGCCATTGCTCTCTATACCATTTTCCCGTACGTTACCAATGAATTTAGGTATTGGTACTAGCTATAAATTGTATAGTCCCTATAGATACTTGTTCCAACTTCCCTAATAATTAATTACCTTTATAGGTAGGCATGAGTTTATTGCGATTGACGATGCATGACACATCCTAACCGCAATTATTTATGGGACCATGGGTATTTAGATACTCATAATTTTGTAGAAGATAGGTAATAGGCGGGTATAACAAATAAGTAGGTATAGTGCCTTCATATCTACTTATTACATAAAATTCTCGTGTCACAGTGTTAGTTGCCATACTCCTCCGAAACGGCTTGATCGATTTTTATGAAATTTTATATGTATATTCGGTAGGTCTGAGAATCGGTTGTTATCTGTTTTCATACCCCTAAGTGATAAGGGAAAACATTTATATGGTAAGAAACGTTTGCCGGGTCAGCTAGTTTATCTATATTATTTTAACTATCCTATGCAACGGTATCCCACCCGTTTATATGCACCTATATAAGCGCAGGCCACACTGGGAACGAAGCTTTTTTTCGACCCAGGTGGCTCCATTACACTCCTCCAGGAGAAGAATAGGGCCACCAGCACAGTTTACAAAAACAGATGCCTCCCGTCATTCCGACCTCGCCGCCGAGGTCCTCTGCGACCGCGCCCCCTAGTAAATGATACTCCCCCCGACCTTTGCTCGATAACGAGGTGCCAGCAGTTGTTGCAGCTGAGCACGTAGCTTTAAATTCCCCGAATAATAATCATGATGAAAATCTAATTTTGATCCAGCCTGTCCCATCTTGCTGTCCTCCCCCCAGCGACGCCTTAAGCCGAGGTTCGTAGCCCATGACCTTAGTGATCAACTGCAAGATGCCATAGTTAAAAAATAAAAATAAAAACCCGGCCAAGTGCGTGTCGGACCACGCACATTGAAGGATTCCGTAGTTGGGATGAATTTATCCCAAAAACAAATTTAACTTTGTAGTTGAAAACATGTCATACGGAATGTATGGGAAAACAAGGGTTTTCAACTGCAAATATAAGTTGGTCGATTATTACTCGTTAACTTGTAGAGCCTACTTAGCTGTGATAGTTTTCCTTTTAATTTCGTTATATAAACTACTGCTGTAATTTTTTTCACACATCCAAAACCAACCATTTAGCTGGCAGGGGCGGGGACACTTGACTCTAACAAAAAATAGCACTTTAAAGCTTTATATTTCGCAATCAGGGATCAGCCCTGAATCCAAAAATGGTTTTCATGTAAGTACTCAAAATGTTTTGAAGGACCTTTCCAAAGATACGCCACACCATGGGATAGAAAAAAAAAACATCATCGCTTTACGTGTAGGGGAGGACTCAAAAAAATTTTTTTTCGTAATTTTGTTTCACCACTTTGTAATAATATGTATACCCATGCCAAATTACAGCTTTCTAGTACTAAGAGTCTCGGAGCTAGACCGCAGACAGACAGACAGACGGACATGACGAAACTATAAGGGTTCCTTGTTTACTACGGAACCCTAAAAAGGGAACGAAGCTAAGTCGGTGTGAACCGAAGTATGCAAACACGCGGTAGCTACATGAGCGAAGCTAAACGAACTAAGCTTCATTCCCAGTGTGTGTGTGTGTACACAGCGTGTCGCTAGGTAACGATGCAGCTGATGAACTCGCTAGAAGAGGATCTAGCATGGCAGTCTGTGGACCCGAGCCTATCGTACCAATCCCCTACAACCAAATACGCAGGTGGCTACAGGAGTACACCCACACACAAGCGGAGTACTGGTGGACCTCAACACCGGGATGCAGGCAGTCCAAGGAAGCCATGCCATCTTTGGATAACAAGCTAACTAGGCGTATTTTACGCCTGGACAGGAACGGCCTGCGTCTGGTGACGGGGACCATCACGGGACACTGCTCGCTAAACAAACACTTCCACACAATAGGCATAACGGACAGTCCTCTGTGCAGGGCGTGCATGGAGGCTGAGGAAACCGTCGCGCATGTGCTCTTTGAATGCACAGGCGTCACCCAGATTAGAACAGAAACCCTCGGGTCACCCAGATCTTTTGCAGATGTTCTGAACAGACCAGGAGTTTTAATTAACTTCTGGAGGGAGGTGGGCTGGTTGGAATAACCACCAAACGGCCGCCATGGCCCACGTACAATGGTCCACCTTATGGACTAAGTGCGGAAACCGAAACCCCATAACATAGAACATTCCCAGTGTGGCCTGCGTTTTAGGTATGTACTCAGTACCATCCCAATTTTTTTCTTAATTTCACTACACCATTGTAAATCGTTCACAGAATACACGTACCTTTAGAATTTCATATCTATAGTGTCGAGTAAAGTGGCTGTGAAGGACGGCAAAGAGACAGACGGACAGTTTCCTTTTTTGACATTCGCCTACGGATCCCTAAAAACCTGTCAGTGGATTAATTTCTTTGGAATATAGGTACCACTGTGACATATAATGCAAAAAAAATACACAGTCACGTGTGCGAGCTATCAGTTGTTTATGTCAGTCGTGATTCAAACACAAATATGAACGGATAGAGTTACACTGGTGCCGATTCTCTTGTTCACAAACTAAACTAAATTTAAGTTCAGTGCATCTTTTTCTTTCTATTTCATTAAGAAAAGGACAGAAGATAAATTTTAGTTTAGTTCTGTCAAATTAATCAGCCAGCACATCAAGCTACTACAATCTGTCAAATTTATTTAATAGGTTTTCAACTTTATCGCTGAAGCATAAGGTTCAAAGTTGATTGGGAAAATTTGACAGTTTCGGGTAGCTTGATGTGCTGGCGTCTGTACCTTATAAATATAAATAACAGACTTCTTTCTTCTATCTATGTTTGGTACCCTACTAAGTTCTCAATATCCAATGGCCATGTTAGCCACGTATTATCGATTTTTTAAAGCGACGATTTTTATGGTGCACTGAATTTTTAACTCTCGGTAAGTATTGAGCCGAGCATTGAGAATACATCAATCAATCATTTATTTGCAATTAATGTAGGTTACATAAAATACAGGTGGAGTAGATAGGAGTGAGCATGTACATTCTGCCTGGAAATAGGCACGCAAAAATTATAAACATTCTTATGAAGCTATTTAAAAATAAAATTACAAATTAAAATGTCACAGTTAGAATTACTACAATTATACATAAATATTGAAAATGTCGTATTAAAATGTTATTAGTTATTATAGAATAAAATAAAAAATAAAAATAAATGAAACAGAGCGCATCCTAGTGCGTTGAAAATCGAATGCGCCATAAGTCGCACGAGGGAACTGCAGATTGGGTTATCAAAAAGAAAATCTAGAGGCACTAGGTACGTACCTACCTACCTAATAGATCTAGATCATCCTTATTAATATTCCGACGGCTTTTTTGGGGTTTTAAATTCGAATGGCAAAAACATAACTGTAGAAGACGTAGTTTTCGTATCATATGATGGACTATTCCCTTCAAAGGATTTACCGTGAGTCCCAGAAAAAATACGATAGTAAGTTAACAAAAAGCTTTTATTAAAAACCATAAAGCTTTTACACATAGACTGCACATTTTCTTTCCTTTGCGTTAAAAAGAAAGATAAAAGAAAGTTATCTTTGGCATTGTAATTAAAAAACTAAAACATTGGCCAAGACAACCATGCATGAGGATATGAAAATGATCGTAAATATAAAAAAAGTCTGTAAAAGATACATTTGGTATTTAGTGAGATCACATCGTCATAAAAGTTTACGGCCCTGCATGCCTATTGAAAGTGCTGAAACGGACAAAAATAGCCGTTTCAGAGCTTTATGTCAGTAGAATTATTGCGTCTGGTATGATTTATATGATGTTTCAAACTTTCCACCAAAATAAATGTTGCAACAAAAATGTAGGTGAGAGAGAAGATTTAGATTTATCATCTCTAAAATAAACGACTGCGTCTATTTAGAAGGGAAATATTGCAGCTAATAATTTCGTAGATTTTATTTGTATACCTCGATTGGAAAAGCGGATAGAAAGTTGAGAAAAATATGTACAATGATGTAGGGCCGATCATGCAACAATCACCTATTATTTACCTACAACTCCAGCTAGAGCTAAAGTTTTTCTTCAAGATTCCTTATTCCCTTGATGGTCGATAAAATATTAAAGCACAAAAACCACAACATATAAATTACTTACAGGTGTATCCGAACAAATCACAATATCCTTTCAGCAAAAAGCGCCACCCTTGCGCAAACGCACGTCACAGCAGCGCCAAACTCTACCCCGTTATATTTTTAATATAAAATTCTCTAGTCGCTTATCGAATCATAAAAATATAAATATTTTAGGATCGACCGCGCGCGCAACAGTAGCGCGTCCCGACTGCCCATTGACGCATTCGTTTCGAACTAATTTCGGTGCAACGACTATTCCGCGATTCTGTAAACACCGCAGCGGCGGTAAAACTTGGCTAGAGTACGTTGATCCCCTTCCTACATGGAAACTACTTCATTTTCTGTTCAAAATCGAGGAAAAGAGGGAGACGCGATGGCTCAGTTTAAATTGGGAACGCTGGAGTGTTGCAAACTTACACAAGCAGTTACAACCAGCCTTATTTCGCTGTAGTAAGGTCTGTTTTCGCCCAGCTGAGAGGAATGGTCAATTTTGTAAGTAATAAGTTCTGTTTTGGGCACATCGTGAGTCAGTCGGGATGAGGAAATGCGTGCAAGTTATAATTTCGGAGCGGCGGACATTGTTGAATGATTTTTACAAATCATTGTGGGATGCCTTAATATAGGAAAATATTAGTGTATGGCAACATTTTTCTTCTGAAATAATAAAGTACGAACATAAATAACTATACGTAGGAACCATAGATAAATGAATCATGAGGAAACAGAAAACGTATACCTACCTATTTGAAATATTAGGAATTCACACTTTTTTAATCTCTGCTGTTTTAAGTAAGTAGTTAACTCCATTCGGTTACCTACGACTGGAGTTTTCATTAGGTCCCTACTAATTTACCGATAAGTAACTCGGAAATTTGATCTAGTGAGATCGCATTACTGACTTTTCCTCGATTTCTCGAACAAGTAGGAACTAACAGTTCTGTTAGGTCATACCGTCACATACTCCTACTGCCTTTTTAGGATTCCGTATCAAAATGGTAAAAAGGAACCCTTATGGTGCGACTCGTCTGTTTGTCTGTCACAGCTGGATATCTCAAGAACTATCTACTAACGCGAAATAGTTTTAGATGACGTTTGCCCAACTATTTTGTAAATAAGAAAGAAATTTTTTTTTTTTTTTTTGCAACTTGGCCTGAAAAATTCGAAGTGGGGCTACTAGGGCATGTGGGGTATCATATGAAAGAGTAGCGCTATTTGTACATTCTCAAACGTTTTTCTTTTTTTTAGGCCGCATTGTTTTCGACATTTTGACGATTTAAAAAAAAAACCCGTTCCCCCTTATCTCCGAAATTTGCATAGAGAAAAATCTGAAATTATTCTATGTGATAGAAGTTGATGTAAAGATTACAGGAAAAAATTCTACACCGCAGTGTTAATATAGGTACTCTGAGGAATATAGGCCTCGCCGATGAAAATTTTATATGATGGTATGGAACCCTCGCGGCCTCGGTGCGCGAGTCCGACTCGCTCTTGACCGGTTTTTTTCTTTCTGTGGGGAAACTTTCATGAATACCTTCCGTCTGGGAAGAACGGAGGGTTGTGTCGGACTCCTACAGACTAAAACTACACTTCCTTCTAGTTCTGGGCCCCCGGCCCAGAAGAAACTTGAACATTCGTCGCACCCCCGACTGGTATCAGCCTCACTCACGCAGTGCGGCCGATTCCACAACCGTACGTCCTCCCATGAGTGCTAGTTCTTTGAGCTCGACTGCTCCAGCGACGACACAGCGACGACGACCCCTCCTTATGGTGGCCGGCGATCTATAAGCGCCCTTCGACGCCCGGCTGCCTGACTGCTCTTTTTTAATATGAGGTAGATTATGTTTTTATTAATTAATGTTCAAATGGTCCAAACCGTCTAAAAAAGTCGGATCACTGTTTCTCTAATCATTTCGTGTATATTTACCGTCCGTTGGATTAAGCCGGTCTCCTGGCTAAAACCTCCATAGTGGCCATCCCCAGCACATGCGGAGGGGTTCCATTTGGGATCTCTAGTGGAACGCAGCAGTGGTCGATGGTAGGTATTGTTTCTCTAACAGCAGTTAGGGTTCACAAACATAATTTAGGTTTCTTTATGATCGGGGACCACCAGGCACTGTTTAAATAATTATTTTATTACTGGGGATCAAACATGGAAGATGTGAGTAATGTGCGTAATGTTGATGATGTGCGGGATGCATTTTTTGTTTTTTTAGTTCGGGAATTTATCAAATAAATTCTCCTGCTCTGGGCGGAGCGTGTCACTCTTACTGACTAAAACCCACCCGTGTTCCTTCAGTTGCTTGTGTGTTGCCAGGGGCCACGGTAACCCTTTCGGACAAACCCGCAGGGATGAGCCCTAGCGGACCCCGTCAGTTGTGCTGACATCTCTTTTAGGCGCGCGTGGAACACAACGCGCCATCGACCCGGGCCTGGTCCTTATCGGACGGCGACCTACCCATTGCTCACCGTCCGCAAGCCCGCGCCTACGGTGGCCGGGAATTGGCCTGCGATTCCCGACGCCCAGGGCGTCTCCTGCGGCGGTTAGGGGCATGAGGGCGCAAAAGCGGCGGAATAAGTGAGGGCACCTACGCCTACACGAGCATAAACCCACCAGCGAATTAACGGTTACAGATAATGGTGCGGATTCTCTTGTCACAAATGCCTCTAAACTAGACAAAAAATCGCCAAAATTTAGTTTATTCCTGTCAAACGATGATTTCCCATTCTGAAATAGACTAAAGTGACACAACTTAACTATATTTTAGTTTGACAGCACTAAAATGGCACTGAGATATTAGTTTAGTGAAAATGACAATTTTGCTATTCTGAATGTGATGTTTTTCACCTAAATTTTAGATTTTCTAACAAAATCTGACTATTTTTAGTCGCGACTAAAAAAGTGTGGATTAAAATTGGTTGTCATGAACTTTAAATTCACACCAACACCTCGACTTCAGATGCAAAAACAGATTTTTTTTTCTTTTGCTTATATCTCGAAAAGGGTGTGTCCAATCGCAAAAATAATGAAAATTTCGACCAGCCTGGTGACAGACGGACGGACAGCGGACTCTTAGTAATAGGGTCCCGTTTTACCCTTTGGGTACGGAACCCTAAAAATGCTAGGGATTTCATTCTTGGAAAACCCTTCCATGATTTTCTTCCACCGTAGTGAGATAGATTTCTTAGTAATAAATCAAATAAGGTGTAAATACGGGACAGAGTCTGTCCCGGTGGGACGTCCCGGGAAATACGGGAAGTCTGGCAACGCTAGTCGATACACACTATAGTCCGTGCAATCCAAGACGACGCGCCCCACTCCGCGATTACTGTACTGTAAGCTGAACTCTAGTACGGCGCGGAGCGGAGTGGGGCGCGTCGTCGTGGATTGCGCGGACTATAATTACCTACGAGTGGCTAATTGGTAAACACGACAAAACTAAAACACTAGCTGTATGTTGCACACTTGTACTGTAAGGAATTAGGAAGAAGAGTGGGGGCGCGTCTTCGTGGATGGCACTTTCTGTAGTGTAAGTCCATATAAGGGTCAGCACAGAGGACAGCAAAATGCTCGAGCTGTTTTTTTTCTCATTGATAAACAACTAAATCACAATTAAAATAGAGTTCAAAATAGCGTGCAAGAGATGATTCTTATAGCGTATGTTCAGATAAATTTTCAGTTGAAAATCTAACAACTAAGAATATGCTCAAGCACTTTACTGCTATCTATGCTGATTAAAAAAATCAATAAAACAAAAAATAAATCTATAAGAATAAATGTAATATCTTCATCTTATGTCTAGGTTTTTTCGGATGTCATTTAGCGTTTTTCAGTACGTCACATGCATCCGCCATTTCTAACCCTTCCATGATGTAAAGGAGGTTTTCTACCGACGCATCTTCATCATCGTCGAACCATAGTTGAAGCATGTTTTTGGCCCTGGTTGAGTCCGTAGCGTTCTCTGTCTCGAAGAATTGTATTTCATCAGCTTTGTAGCCCAGTTTGGCAGCTAGTTTTTTCCAATCTGTGAGTTTTGTTGATAATGCTTCGAGTTGTGAAGGAGATATCATTGTTACGCGAGAGCGGGCTGTTTTCTCGTAGTCTTCTTCGGAAGCGTGGGTTGAATCTGGTACCTGTAAGAATTGTAACGGTCAATACCATTAAGCATAATCAGCCTATAATGTTCCCACTGCGACACAGGCCTCCTCTCGATGAGAGGGAATGGGCCCAGTACGGGTTGGTAAATGTCACATGTCTTCGAATTTTTGGTTCTAGGACATGCTGGTTTCCTCACGATGTTTTCCTTCACCGTTTTGAGAGCAGTGGTGGTGAAATTATTTACACAAAGTAAACCGTCTGTCAGCGAAAGTCGCGGCAGTTACCACAGGGCCACTACAGCTCTTTGACGGTTAATATTGATGTTATTATGTGGTGTCTATGGTAACTTCTTGTTTGCTATTGATTCAATTTGAAATTGAATATGCAGTACCGGTATTGGCCTCTAGATACCTCTCTGAAGTAACTTACAAATTTTCTTATTGAACCAATAAAGGTATGATTCCCCGATCCCTGCTGCACGCGGCAGTGCTGCCGCATCACTACTGGTCCTCATACATTTTCTATAGGTTTATATGAGATTGCTGCGACGGCACTGCTGCGCGGCAGTGTCGCCCTGCCGCCGTGGCAGACCATAGTGCGGCGTTCATCATAGCGATAACACGTGAATGTTGACAACGGTTGAGAAGTAAACCACGAACAGCGGTGCTCGGAATCACGCGGCAGGTAGCACTGATGCGCAGCACTGCCGCGGGCGGCGTTGTTCGGAATCATACGTTTACAATATCGAAAAAAAAGGTTTGCCTTCCTCAAAAGGACCTCAGAAACCAAGAATTTGCTACGGTACGTCTTTCATGTCATGAGCAATAATAATGTGATGGTCAATATAATTATGAGCAATGCCATAAACTGTCTGTGTTACCTTTTCACGCCTAGACGGCTGAACGGATTTTGATGAAATTTGGATAAAGTACCATAGGATATTTTTTATCCCGGTAGTATAGTTAACTATTTTCTTAATGTCCCTCGGCAAACTTCGTGCTTCGTCAGTTGTCGGATTACTATCAGTTGCCCTTTGCACTTGGTGCAGACCGGACGCTCTCAATCCATTTGGAAGTATATAGAGCTGTTAATACTCTTTTAGGCGCAGGCACGAACATAGTTTTACAGCTCTATATAGTTCACACGGAAATCAAAACAAAACAACAATAAAGTACTTCGTTCTGAATTCAAATTATTATACACGATAAATCTAATAATTGATGGACATGGAAATTTGCATTCGTTTGTATTCGGAAATGCGATGATTTCCGAGGGAAATAAAGAAAATAGTCAGACTGTACGTTCCCGACTGTACGCAGGCGAAGCCGTGGGCTAAACCTCATCATCAGCCTATAATGTTCCCACTGCTGGGACACAGGCCTCCTCTCTGTGAGGGCAGTGGGCCGTAATCCACCACGCGGGCCCAGTGCGGGTTGGTAGATGTCACATGTCTTCGAATTTTCGGTTCTAGGACATGCCGGTTTCCTCACGATGTTTTCCTTCACCGTTTTGAGAGCAGTGGTGATGAAATAATTTACACAAAGTAAAGCGCCTGTCTGGGTTCGAACCGTAAGTCGCGGCAGTTACCACAGGGCCACCACTGCTCTAAACCTAGTATTATATAAACATTTTATTACCTGTTCAATATCATTGGCGTCTCCTTCCTTTATGAGGTCTGCTTCCATCTGTTCCTCTGTAATGTCCTCCTCGGTATTCTCCTACAATATCGACAGTATTATCAGTTTGTTTTACTTTTCAACCATTTTTATACATTTAGCTCTAGTTCAGATGGTCGCACGTACAAGTTGTAGAGTAACTAAGTAACCGCAGAATTCAGGACGCTTAACTTTTAGAGCCTCACCGGGACGTGTAAATACGAAGGCGGATTCAACGCACACAGTATTATTTTCATTAGATTATAAAGTGATGAAAAATTTTGAACGGGGAAAAATGGGTTAGGTTAGAACTGAGACCGCTATTTCCAAGTTGCTCGCAGCTAGGAAGGCTATTAAGGCCTGAAACTGCATTAAGCGGGCGCCCGCTACGGGCACCCGTCGCGTGTCTACGCGCGTGGACACGCGGATGGGCTCCGTGGGAACGCGACGGCCCCCGTCGCGGAGAACGGATTATTTTTATTTACCCAGTGTCGCTAGTTCCATTTTAACGTTGTGCATGCACAGCCGTGTCGATGAAGAACTTAATATATTAAAGTAGTACGTAGGCGACCGAGTTCTGCTTTGGAGAAAATAGAGAATGAGAATGCTCATTTAATAGTATAGAATTACATTGCAAAAACAACAAACTATTTTTAACCCCCGACGCAAAAAGAGGGGTGTTATAAGTTTGACCGCTATGTGTCTGTCTGTGGCACCGTAGCTCTTAAACGGGTGAACCGATTTAAGTGCGTTTTTTTTTATTTGAAAGCAGGTTTTCTAGCGATGGTTCTTAGACATGTTATATCAAAATCGGTTCAGCCGTTTGAAGATTATCAGCTCTTTTCTAGTTGATGAATGGATGTGAGTATCTTCCACAGGTCTGATCGATTTGAAATTTGGTATTCTGTTACTTCAATGATATTAGAAGAACATAGTAACCTTGAACTGATGCTGCAGCATCACCTGGAATTTGCAGGATACCGAATTCCCTTACAAACTTACAGCACAGAAATCGTGTTTGGGTTCATTGGAATGGTCAAAATGAATAGGTTATAGTGAACAGGGTCTGGTGATGGAGTAGGAAAGAGAAATGAGAAAATGTAAGTGTCAGGGGTTTTTTAAATTTTAACTGTTAAAATTGTACTAACTTGGTAAATTAACTTGGTCATCTAGTTACACACAACCATCTGAACCGAGACTCATTCTAATAACAGCACATTTGAACATAATATAAAAATGATAAAAGTAGAAAATAATAATAGGTACATTACAGTATTCCAGGTATCTGTCTGTAAGAAATTGAAATATCAAATGCCACCAACAGAAATTAGATGTGATTTTAGTAATTCTTATCACAAGTGCAAAGCAAAGCTCTTAAAGAGTGCTTTGAAAAATAATAAAAAATATGAAGGCTAAGTATATAAGTTAGATACATTTTTATATTAAAAGGATGATTATATAGTTTTAATATATTCGGCAAATTACCCGTTTCAATCTCCATAAAACCTCGTACATATGTATACAGGGTGTCAGGTACATGATTCTGAGCCCCCTTGCGTTGAAATTTTTCGTCGGTTATTAACAAAAAATCTGCTGTTTCATAGAAAAGTCCAATACCTACACGGTCAAAATGTATGGAACAGCAGATTTTTTTTTTTAACAACCGACGAAAAATTTCAACGCATGGGGTTTCAGAATCATGTACTGAATCCATGGTTTCAGTTTTCGCGTCGATTTCCCTGCCACCCTTTATATGTCGCAGATGGATTTTCGAATTCGCTGTTTTACATAACCGCTAGCCGTTTTACAAAACAGCTCCGTTATTTAAAAAAGTTGAACGACGTTAACGTTGTGTAAAACAGTGTGAAATGAAAGGTTAGATTGTAGATTTTAGTACAAAATTTTGTCGCTCGTGGCTCTGTGTCATAACAACAATAATGGCGTCCGAAACAGGAATAAATAAAACGAGTAATATGTGTGAAAATAACCCTAACTCAAGTAAAAACAGTGATTTTAAGGTCAATTGTTATATAAAGTTTTCAGAGTTTTAGAGGCCTATGGGTGGCATAAAAAATCTGAAACCACACGAAAAAGAAAGAAGAGTTTTATGACAGTCAGACCTCAAGGCGCAACTAGCCGATACTTTTTCCATACAAATTTCGGGGGGTTTTACTCCACTGTTACACATTGTACACCCAAAGTAAAACATGAAATCGTTTTGTCTTATTACTAATTTTGTCTGTACAGAAGCAAAATAGTAAAAAAAAAGCAATTAAAAAGTTATGAGCCAACAAAGATTCGTTTTTCCTGCTAATTTAACGCAACTTTGGGAGTAAATAAGTAATAAAAGAAGTATAAAATTTCCAAAACAAAACTCGTTCCGACAAAGCTCAATTGTCGAAGATTATAATAAACTTTATTCGTAATTGATTTATGCAGCAGTTTTTTCATAAAACTCCACCTTCCAAAGGACTTTTCGTAATTTTTTACGCGCTCGTTTTACTATAATCGTTCTGAACGGTGTTTGTGTGTGTGCGAATTAGAGTTTGTGCATGTAGACCAGCGTCTAACTGCTCATCACTGATACTATCTCTGTCGGACACGATGCTAGGTGAGATAGCGTGCTTTTTGACCAAGCCCACCAATGAGTTCGAGCCCGCGACTAGTTCAACCTTAAAATACTAAATAGCCAAGTAACTGCGATCAACTTGGAAGTAGAGCTTGCCGGCCACTGCCGCAGCACCGTTCGCCTCGCGCGCGGTTGGTCGCAGTTCTCAATGTGCCCTAGTTTAGTTACTGCGACCGATTAGAAGCCTCATAAAACGCTTATTGTGACTGTAAATAAGCCATTCTACATTACGTTTAAACGTGGGTAGCAGCTTTGTTAAACTTAACGCAATGACAATCCAGCTGAACGTTGTACTTTTTTCGTTGTACGTTTTACATAACCGAGCTGTTTTGTAAAACAGCTAGCGTTTATGTAAAACAGCGGATTCGACAATCCATCTGCGACACACATATAAACTCACGCCTTAATGGGGGTAGGCAGAAACTATGAACTTCGTGCATTTTTGCAAATATTTGAGAATAGACACAAATTCCTGCCTAAAACCTATTGGTGCTGTTTTAGAGAAATTCTTTGAAAAATATTAACAATTAGTCACTCATACTTACCGCTTCGGTTTGATTACGTTTTCTAAATTATAAAGTTAACTTTGAGGTAGTGTGATCGATTTACTTTCTTCCTTCTAAGATTTTTCATAGAAAAACTCTTTAGCAAACTAAACAAGCTTACCTAACTTCACAGTTATCATCTACAATAGTATTTACTGTACCTGTTTCATAGCTTTGTCGTTATGATTCTTTGAGGACTCTCCGTTAGCATTGGCAGTTGCGTTGACGGCTACTTCGCGAGTCACGCGATCCACCTGTAAAAAGGGATAATTAATTAAGTGATATTTTTTATTTTGCATTTTTCGCTAGACAGCACGATCTTATGTAGTGGACCCTAGGAGAAAAAATCATACGATACTAAGGCCGCGCGCACTTTGGATGCGTTTTCGTACGAATTTCACTCGTGCGTACACGTACGAACACGCACGAACGATCCCGACCTTTCAAGTACAAAGGGAGCGCGCAGACTGGGTGCGACTTAGTCGTACGTATAGTTCTGACGTCCGAAAACAATCCGAACTCCGAACGAAAAACGTATCCAGTGTGCGCACTCAATTCGTACGACCATGATCGTACGTGTACGCACGAGTGAATTCGTACGAAAACGCATCCAAAGTGCGCGCGGCCAAACACTAGTGTCCAAAGATGTCAAATACCCGTCACCTGACAATTTAAGGTAAGGCTTTTTGTCAGACTAACGGGATTTCTGTCCCGTAACTACTGTCATAAATTTTCTATAACAACCAGCACCCTAATTATGTAGCACATGATCAATCACAATTTGAATCATTTTGAAGGATATTGCTAATCCATTGCTTTATATGTTCGAAAAATTCAGTCGCTAGGCAGTCATCGCCAGGACAGTGTTGGAGCTAGCCCGCACCCTGCGCACCGCGGACGCGCACCACTTGCACATAGTGGCGTGGAAACAGTCAGTGCGCGCTTCCGCAAACTGATGACAGTAGTTACGGGACAGAAATCCCGTGTAGTTTTGGAGACCTAAAGTGTTCAAAATAATCACCAAATCTACAGATTGGCAGCCTAACCACATAGCTATGTAGTCAACCGCATTGGTCAGTGAGAACACTTGAATGCACTGTCCAAAAAGTTGATCAGTTTTGGACTTTTTATTTGAAAATTGATAAATTATAAATATCATTGACGGGTCACATTTTATAATATGAGAAGGTTCTAGGTATGTTTCAGGTTTTCGTAAGTCTTCCTTACATCTTAGCGTCTACTACAAAGAGTCTACAATACCTCAAATTGCTTAGCACGATCCTCCGTTATATCGAAAATACAGCAGCATTAATTTTGAAATAAATATGTGGTAAAGTTGAGGATTAATGTTAAGGACTATGTTTGAAGAAAACAAGTTTCCATAAAATTTTCTTGACAGAAAAAAACTACAAAGTTACTTCCAAACCGAACAATAAACCGCTTGTATTAAAAAAAGACTTCAAATTAGATCACGAAACTTTGCATAATAACTGAACTAACTATAAATTAGATACTAGTTTTATTTTATTTTAATTACCATTATTTTCACCGTAATAAAATACCTAAACTATCGGCGCTTTGGAGCCTTCTCCCCGTCGTTCAGTTACGCTCTCACTCAGTCCGCGAGCGAGTTAAAGAGAGAATTTGAGCTAAGGTTTTATAGACTCTTCATACATTCAACATGATCGCATACATTTATCTTACACACACAGTATTACTCACCATAGCCATCAAGTAATCTGGCAGTCGTCCTATAGGGTTGTTAGTGTGCACAAAGAAGTGCGGCGAGCGACGCGCGAGCAGGCGCAGTGCGCGCCAGCCCCAGCCGCCGTTGGACGTGCGAGATGCGGACGACTCGGAGGCGGGGCAGACCATGTAAGACTCTGCAGAGTGGGAAGAAATACATTAAATCAACATCCTATTTATATTACTGACTGTCCCGTTGTTCTCGTGGTCGCAAGCGCGACTGTTGAGCGTGACCCGCGGGGTCCTGGGTTCCATTTCCAGGTCGGGCCAAGTGTTTTTGCGTTTTTCCGTTAGGAATTTCTTAGTAACAGTCCGGAATTTGGAAGTTGGCGGTGTGATACCCCCGCGCCTCGGTGCGCACATCAAGTCTTTGGTCCTGCGCCTGATCTCTCTCCGGTCGTGTCGGACTGCCGTCCTATCGGACTATGAGAGTAAGGGAAGATAGAGCGCACCTGTGTTTGCGCACACACGCCTGCACTATAATATCTCCCGCGCCGAAGGCTAGTCTCCGCTGAGATTGGCTGCTATGGCCGAAATACGGTCTGGAGGACTATATATTTATATTATTGAAACTAGTGACCCCGTGCTTTGCACGGTTTTTGCGCCTTAACAAAACATCAAGATTTATTTTTTATATGATAGTTTTATATTATTGTATTATACATAAAACCTTCTAAAATAAATTATGGTGAAAATTGCGTCAAAATTCGTTGAAAAAACAATGCAATCACACAGACAGACACGAAAAACGTCTTATCTAAACTAATATTATAAAGAGAAAACGCGGTGATCTTTCGCATCCGGCCTTAGTTCAGGCCATGGTACGGAGCGAGAGGAAATGGGAGGCCGTCACCTCCTTCTGCGAAGCGGTAATGCTCGCGAAGGAGGAGGCGGAACGCGTGAGGGAGAGGCAAATTCCGCGCCCTCACGCTCCTAACCGCCGCAGGAGACGCCCTGGGCGGGAATCGCGAGCCGATTTCCGGCCGACCACCGTAGGCGCGAGCTTGCGGACGGTGAGTAATGGGTAGCTCGCCGTCCGATAAGGACCAGGCCCGGGTCGACGGCGCGTTGTGTTCCACGCGCGCCTCAAAGAGATGTCAGCAGAATTGACGGGATCCGCTAGGGCCAATGCCTGCCGGGGCTGCGAATAAGGGCCGAAAGGGACATCATTGCCCTCGGCAATAGGGCAACCGAAGGAACACGGGTGGGTTTTAGTCAGTGAGTGTCTGACACGCCCTCCCGCTCCACCCAGAGCGGGAGAAGTTATTCGATAATTACCCAACCAAAAAAAAAAAAAAGGTTTCAATGTATTACTACCTAGCATAAGCCTCTCAATGTAAGTCCTTCTACTATGCCATTGTAATAGTTATTTTAGGCTTAGTTCAATAAAGATTTATTAGGGCAGAAGCTAGTTTATAATATAATATAAGATGCGAAAATATGATAGTTGGTTTGTCCTTTTATCTAGCAGAGACAACCGAGCAACGGTTCTTTACCACGGAAATATGCAGTTCCCTTGGGATAGACCAGGGACAAAAGAACATGACGTGTATGTATGACCAATTGTTTGAAGCTGGACAAAGCAAATGGAGTGTGTAAAAGGTAATTTTATTTATCATACGTAGGGTCTGAGGTTTCATAGTTTTATGGGAACAAGGCGGAAGTTTATGTTTATACATTTTAATAAATAACATAACATTTATAATAGTTGTTACAATTACATACCCAGTGAAGGCATGAAGTTCCTCTCTTTGTTACGACATGCTGCAAGATTATCAGGACACAAGTTCCATAATTTCGTCAGTTCATTGCTGGAAAATAAAGGTACAACTGAAAATATGCTTTATTAGGTAGACATAAGATTTAAAGTAATGAGGCACAAAAAAATGCTTTAACCGCCTCTGTGGTCTAGTGGTTTAGACCACCTGTCTCAGACCCAGAGGCCCCGAGTTTGATTCCCAGTGGGGACAAAATTTTCTGCTCGGTTTGGTTGGTGGTAGGGCTTGTTCTAAGTCCGCCTGGCTAGCTACCACCTTCTTATCTAAGTTTGTCGCCATAACAACAATGTTAACAGCATGGTTGTGTCTCGGCAGTGTGGTTGAGGATTCCGGGTGAAACTCGCTTCCACCTTCGGCCTGTTCACCAGTTACCATCAGGTGAGGTCTAAGAACGAATTAACATCAATATCAAAATGCATAGAATGTAATTGAGGATCGCGATAACGCATATCTAACCACTTTGAAAACAAAATCCCGTGCACACGACCCTTATTTTTCGTAGGTAAGCGATACTATAGTGGCCGAGCGCTGCAAGCAAGAATAGTCCTTACAATCTTGAATAAATGGCAGTCCAAACTATCTACAGTATTTCTATTTTCTTAATGTTCCTCGGGAACCATCGCATTTCCGAATATAAACGAATGCAAATTTCCGTATCCATCAATTATTAGATTTATCGTGTATAATAATTTGAATTTAAACTAAGTACTTTATTGTTTTGTTTTGATTTCCGTGTAAATAGTTCACACGGAAATCAAAACAAAAATAGAGCTGTAAAACTATTTTCATGCTTACTTTAGCAGCTGTCCTCCCATTTTTTAAATAAATTACATTAAGTTAAAAGAGTATTAACAACTCTATATACTTCCAAGTTGATTGCGAGCGACTTGGCTGCACCAAGTGCAAATGGCAACTGACAGACATTAAGAAAATATTATATACTGTAAATTCTATGGCTACGTTTATTATTTCACTTTATCAGGACCAGTGGTAGCAGATCAGACAAAATATTGACTTACTTTCCCATATAGGATTTGTTTTGCCCTTCATACTCTTTGATAATATCTCCTACAGGGCGCCGACGTTTTCGAGACTTTTTCACTTCATCTGTGGATTCTAGCACTGGAGGCTTGGGCTTCTGAAATTCTACAAAAACGAAAATATGCTGTAGTAGCAATAAGTGAAGTATTTTTGGAACGAAGTTCTTTAACGCTACTGAATACTACTTTAAGTCAAAATAAAGATCCAAGATGGCGGCTGCGAACATTTTCAAATTTTTCGTCATGGGTGTCGTTTTCATAGTTTTCGAAGGTGCTAAAGCCGATAGAGAGGTCAAAATGTAAATCCCATGAAAACGATACCAATGATGAAAAATTTTAACATTTTTGCAACCGTGTCTTGTCACAAACGTCTTGGGTACGCCACCTGTACTCGCCCTGCAGGATTTGGGAGAATCAGAACTGCAGAACCATAATTTTAGTAATATTTTGGTAACAAAAAAATTACTTTCAACAAAGTATATTCTTTACCTGGACACCCATCATTCTTCCAGCTGTTCCAGTGTTCCTCTCTCTTCAGTATATGTTTGACACACTCTGCAAACTGCTTACCATGAGGTGGGGTTTCACCCAGCAACTTGTACACAAGGGCTGTGGTCTCCTTCACCCAATCTACTTGGTCAGATTTCAGCTCTTGAAGTTCCCTGAAGGCAGTTTAAAATTACTTAAATTTATTAAAGTTATCAGTACTGTCCTCTCTTAAAAACTTATTTCATTTTGTTCTTCAAAAGATCTCTTCATTCATATTAGTTCTGGAGATCCTCAGATGTTACTAAATAAAAATTGTTTGTAATCCTTGGAACAAGAGGGTTTGATGTGAAAAGTAAATTGTAAATGATTTTTTTCCAACGATGTACTCTGATTGGTAAATAAAGGCTAGAAATAGAATCTTTAGAACAAAGATGACTAGACACAATTTATCTGTATAAATAAAATTGAAATGCTGTTAATTGGTAAGCACATCACTAGAGAACAGCTGGACCCATTTGGCTATTTATTGTTTTAAAATGTTAATAATAGTCCGAATTAGGTTTTATATAAAGAAAAATCCTCACTCCGTTGATGAGATGGGCGGGTCACATGTTACGGAGCTCCCAGGATAAATGGGGTAAAATTCTGACAGAATGGCCTTAGAGATGGTAAAAGAAATAGAGGTCGACAACGGAAAAGATGGGAGGACGAACTCAATCTCACAGGTCCAAACTGGAGAAGAGTTGCAAAAGACAGAAATCAATGGAATTAGTTAAGAGGCCTTTGCCAAAAGGCACACTGAACTCCGAGATATATTGTAACTCAGTTAAGAAAATAACAGCAATTAAACTAGCACAAGAGAGGAGATTCAGGAGAAAAGGAAGGAGGTAATGAATAAAGAAATTATTTAAAATTTACGTATTCGGGAAAAGTGCAACCTTGCTTCTATGGCATTTTTGTATAAACTCAAGACCTTCGGACAAGACAACGTCTGTCGGGTCAGCTAGTATACATACATTTTAAACTTCACAGTTGATGTAAGATACTGGAATAATATCAGGAACTGTACGAGGACACATCTTCTAAAGTTAGAGTCGGACAGTTGTAGCTCCAACAGCTTCTGATTGGTCAGGAACTTTGCGAAGTAGTGTGGTTCGCTGCTTTCGGAGTCTTTCATCTCAATATCAGTAGCTATTGTTTTGACAGGCTTCAGTAAGTTTAGTTTAGATTTCTGTAGTTCTATTGTTTCTAGCTTGTAGGATGAGAATGCTGATAGGACACTGCCTGAATGCTGAAAAAGAAGGAATTCTTTTTTTTACTATGTTTCAGTTACGGCTTCACCGGCTCGCGTGGAGGTCGGAAATTATCTCACGGGAACATACTACTGGGATAAAAATTATCCTATGTGTTAATCCAGGTTATAAACTACCTGCGTGCCAAATTTCATTAAAATCAGTTCAGCCGTTTTTGCGTGATTGAGTAACAAACATACAAACACAGGATTGGTGTTTTGAATTTAAGGTATTTAAACTGGAAAAGTACTAACCATTTGTTTTGGAATATTTGTCACAAGTATTTTGTTATTATAAGTATGAACTATGAGCATTTTATTTTAAGCAAAATAGAAATGGTTTATGAATACAATAGACTACAGGCCCATGTCCAAAAAATGGATGGGTCATATGAACCACCAGGTGACGTATATAGGACGATATAAGAGCATAAAATAATAAGATTCAGCACTATGCCGTCACTTGTAAGCTGTCCAACTGAGTGCTGGTAAGAATTCAAAAGTGCAGGTAGAGTGAGTACATTTTGGTCATATATTTTTGTACGGCATTTTGACCATCGATAGATCCATGAAAAATAATAAGAAAGCGCGCAGTGCCGTAAAAAAATGGTGCACCACAAAGTCGGTAATTTTTTTTTTTTTCTGACGAAGAGAAAATACTTACAACCACAAAAGTCATCCACTGTAATTTATTATAGCAATTATTTGGATTCCTGAAAAACTCTTGGAGACTCCAAAATCTGCAGTACAAGTTATAATCAATATTCAGTTTACTCTTTTCTTTATTGTCAACCACCATTTCTTCATCCAGTGAATCTTTTAGTGTACTCGAGTTATCACCACCAAACTCTGTTACATTCTCCAAATTAAATTCAGACACAATATTTAGTCCAGACCTTTCAGAAAATGGGAAGAACTTTGCAAGAAACAACAAGATCCTACCACAGAATACTGTGTTTTGAGACCTTGACAGCCTCCTGAGCAGATCATTACACGTTCTGAGTAAATTGTTCTTACAGGCTACGAAGAATAACTCTTCTTTCCAAATATTGACACCGTTTTCCACGTAAGAGAACATTTTTTCACACTTGTTTAGTGTTAGAGCATCGAAAATGTCTCCGAGGAGCACAACCGGCATTGTAGGAGTCACCATGTGTCGTCTACATGACTCTATGCAGAAGGAAACGAAGTTCTCCAACGTATCTGGGTCTTCAACTAGCAGTTCTAGGAGTTTGTCCCTGAACGCTTGGTCCATCGCCGCTTTCCTGTCGGTCTCATTCGTATTCTTTGTAAATGAATCGAGCAAGTCGATATTGTTGGTTGCAAAGGCTTTTGACAGCACATCCTGTAATATTGAATTGTTTTCATGAGCTAAAATCACTTATTTACTTGAAATTCAAATCAAAGGATGAGAGGTTAGAAATGTACCTTGTATTTATTCCGCAACTCTTCGAATCCTGATTTATCGGTCATCGTGACAAGATTTTTCTTTACCTATTTTATGATTAGATCGTTTCAAGTTATCATTTGTGTTATAAATTCAGGTTTTTTATAATAAATAAAGTTTGTAATCAGCAAAAAGCAAAGCGATCGATCAATAGATTGAATCACAGAGTACTTTATACTATACTGAAAGATTGAATAGTGCTACGATACGTAGTATCTCTATGTAGTCTGTGGTGCAGGCTGAGCAGAGTGAGCAGTTCGTTTTCGTTGCAGTTCGGTGGCAGCTCTTGACAAACTCGACTATCTACATCCTGACTGAGTAGTTTTAATTAATTTTAAATTTGTAGCATAAAAATGCTTCAAAGATTTTTTTATCACACAATTTAAACCAAGTAGTACTCTGAAAACACATTCTGAAATTATTACGCATTTTTATGCGTAATAATTTCAGACTGTTTTCAGAGTACTACTTGCTCTGTGGGTTTCAGACTTGTGCGGTTACAGGCATGAGAATGCAGAATGAGAACATAAATTACTATTCAAATTCAAATTCAAATTCAAAAGTCATTTATTCAAACTAGGCTGAGAATCAGCACTTTTCGAACGTCAAAATTACATAAGACAGTCCCCCAAAAACGCCCACCCTTCACCACTTCCTAGTGCCTTACTCTGCGATGTAGAAAAAGAAGTGCGGCTGTAATATTAACGTTAGCTGCAATTTATATTTACATAAAAATCATAAATATATTTATAGAAAATTACCAATTTCATAAAGAAATCGATTTCGTAAAAACTTCCATACTTGTCAACTATTGTACATCTCTTAATTTTTCCCGCCTTATTGGATCTAATGATTTTGCGCAATCAAAACAATTCGTTGCTATTGGCTAAATTTTGGCTAGTACATCCAATAGCCAATCGTAGATCGAGTTCAATGTACGGAAGTGCAGCTGATAGCTATTATTTTTGACAGATGTGTGTCGTCGTGTTGTGTGGCGTCCTGTCTATTTATCTTTAGAATTTTATTATTATTTACAGATTTTTTACTCGATCCTTTGTTTAGAAATGTGTTAAAGTGTAAGATTAGAATAGCCTAGTGTACTTAGTAATTATTGTTAGGATATTCTGAAAGGAGAGTAGATCACAGTGTTTGGAAACATGGACCGTAATAATATGAGGTAAGAAGAATCTGCTTTCGCTTGCAATCATGCTTACTTTCACGTTGGGCTACTGCTTAGAGTATATATTGTAAACAATGTACGATGTGTCGGAAGCGATGTAATTGCAGTTAGGTATATTTGTAGTAGTATTTTGAACGCATGTGAAGATAACCCAGTTTTCATTAATTTGGCTTTGTTTGTGGAAAGATAGCGTGCGAAATCGTGGTGTAGAGGTGTAATCATGAGTGGTAAGCGGGTACTCGTGATAGAAATAAGTATTTCACACATTGTGACGAGGAACAGTTGCATGTTTACAAGTGTCGAGCGTGTGTGGGTGTTATTTATATTGTTATCATGCCACGCGTTTCTTATCGCATCGCTTGCTAACAGTTATGAACGTACAAAGTCACCAATGCGTTGAGCGGTTGAGTACCTACTTAGTTGTTCCATTTTTTGCACATAATCATTTATTAATCATGTACTTAGATTCTGTAACCAGTTCATTTTTTTTAACCTATCAGAACAATAACCTTGGTTTGAACAAAGATATCAATGAGAGACGGATAAAACTGTAATCTCTTCCGCAATAAACAGTAACATCTAACAATTTATGTTATATTAATTTATTAATAAAACATATCTGCAAGGCTATGATTAACTCTGATCTATTGAACTGTAACATAATATTGTTTGTAAATACTTGAAAAAGATAATATTTTGTAACAAAAACAATGTTAATGACACAGCACGCCTAGCATGACCACAATAGAAACGGCTTTTGTCGACAGAAGAATAGTGAAAATGACAGATAAACAATCACAATCTGTCATTTTGTATATTCTAATGTCGACAAAACCCATTGAAAACCCCGTTTCTATGGTAGTCATGCTACGTGTGCAGGTCTTATTTGAAATTACATATATTATTATATCAGTATACATCCTTTATTTAGCTTAATTTTTAGCAAACTCATGAAAAAGTTACTTATTTATCTTTAAAGATATTTATCATCTAGGACTCATAATTTATTCAAGTAGTCATAAAAATATACTTTGCTGTGTAGACCACAATGCCCAAGGGTGATACAATGCAAATACGAGTAACCTTGGATGTAACAATGATTCACAACCACACAGAATATTAATTGATATGTACGGTAGCGATTGATTTAGCCACAAGATCTATTCTGCGTCTTATTACAAAGCTTGAATAGATATAATAATATACAATGTCGCCCATGGGCATCTGACCGCCCGTGTTTTTCTGAATATTCATGATTTTTTTTCGAAAATTAACTTTAAAAGTTACATTTAAAGGTCTACATACATTTTTTTTTCTTTTATATATATTTTTTTTCAATATCCCCTTATAATTTTATGGACTTACACTTGTTTTTTTAAAATAAATGTTGATTTTTAAAAAAAAAAATGTCTTCACCTCCGTTTTTTTTTTTATAGTCGTCAAATTTTAATAAAAACTGTTAATCCGATAAAATAACTCATAAGCTTTTAGAAATAATAAAAGATTACAAATCGAGCCAATAACATCGGAGATATGGCAAACGCTACTCAAAAAAAAAAAATTGAATAACATGAAAAACATTGAAGATGAACAAATTTTTCATGCAACCTGCGAGTTTTGCCAACCACACGCACGGTGTTCCGTGTACAAACCGGCCTGTGCAGGCAAAACTGTAGTGAAGCTTGTGCGTGTGGTAGGCCCATTACGCTTTTACTGCAAACATAGGACCTGATGATACCTAGATCAACAGACGGAAAGCTGTGTAAACAAACCTGCATGCATCGTCATAGGTGTTAATAGCCCACTTTACGCTACGAATCACGCGCCGGGCCATGTTCCGCGTCTCGAGTTCTAATTTTAAATTAATACATTAGCCTACTAATAGATGGAGAGCTGGTGAATGATTTGTTCAACCTGTTTAAATGCTATAATCGGGACATTTCCAACATTTAGAAATACAAGATTGGTCATTTGGATGCAGTACTTAAAAAAAAAAACTGTCAAGACACTGAATAAATTGTTAACCACCTCTCATTCTTTAACAAATCACAGTAGATTACTTATTGAATTTTTATAATCATTCACTGTTAAAGAAGGATTTAATATGGCGTAATAAACCCATCATAGGACTTCCAATTACAGATCAAGCTATGCCAGCAGCGGCCCACGTTCCCTGCCACACATGGGGGGCAGTAAACGGCACAACGGCAACGGACACGCCGCGCGGCTCAGCCCCCCTGCGCAGGCGCCGCCGCCACACCCCAGCAACAACAACAACAATAATAACAACAACAATATCAACCAGAACGATGATCTTATCAACTATATCTATGATTCTTGGAGTAAGGTGGGTAAAGATTTTTTTTCTTCAATATATTTCTTATAAATTCTCTTTCTTTCGATATTCAATTAATTTAACAAATACTTTGTTGAAAGATGCCAGAACTCAGGTAAATGTAGGTAGTGCTTTTCTGATTCTGAAACCTTCAATATCAGTGCACATAACAGCTGAAAGAGCTTTCGGTACCTACTCAAGTTTTTAAGAAGAAATTCTTCTATTACAGTAAGCCATTATTATATTAAACTAGCGGAAATCACGCGGTTTCACCCGCGTAGTTCCCGTTCCCGTGGGAGTACCGAGATAAAATATAGCCTATGTTACTCACTGATAATGTAGCTATCCATTGCTGAAAGAATTTTTCAAATCATTTTACTGACCAAAATTTCTTAATAATTTCATATTGTTTGGATTTTTATTTCTCATGACGGGAACTTAAAATGAAAATTTATTTTTAATAAGTATTTTCCAAAGGATATTTGTAGTCTGATACAAAGTATTGTTTGTTAAGGCTCTTTCAAACAGGCGCGACACGCGACGCAACACAAAGGCACCGCTCGTCGCGCGACGGGCGGTGCCTTTGTGTCGCGTCGCGTGTCGCGCTGGTCTGCACAAGCTTTTAGATTTATCAGTGATTTAAGATATTTTAAACTTCTAAATTGACGCTCGAAGTGAAATTAAGAAAACCTCTGATAATTAACTTGATAGAATTCACAAATACTCTATCAAGTAGGTAATCTAAAAATTGTCCTTACAACAATAACAATATTTCCTAAAATGATTAATTAGTTATTAATTAATATGTTATTAAAATAATGTTTGATGGATATTAATGGAGTCGAAAAGTACTGTCTTTGAGCCAAACTGCGCACGGATGGCGTAAGCGCTCTTATCCTTTCAACGGTAATTAATGAGACAATAGAATTTTAATTGTTATTGATCTCAATGAGTCCTCGTGACCGTTGAACTCATTTACCACGAAACAATGAATTCCAGAACTCGCGTTAACATTTTCTGAAACGGAGATCCTACCATAGACTTGCGATCCGGTTTACTTAATTACCATGCAGTTCTGTTAGGTACTGGTTTAGAAATAACGTTTGGATTATCAGTCAATAAAATTATTGGAAACATTAACACTGGCTACTAGTGGGTATAGGCGCTCAGTCGATCTCGGCAATCTTAAAAAAAAAAGATCAACAATTCATCATCTTTGTTAGTAGAATTCAATGGACTGAGACAATTTCATGGTTAGTGAGTTTCAATTACTTAGAATAGTTACTTTATATACTGTGATTCCATTACGGTTGAGTTATTCATACGGCTGTGATTTCACTGAACGTGATCACCATTTCTAAACCGCGTTCACCAATAAAACTGAACGCGATCACCATTTCTAAACCGTGTTCAAAAGATGTCAGTGTCAATATTCCGCAACAATTTTGACACTGACAGCTCTTCAACGCTGTATCATATGTGCTGAACGCGTTCAGTTTCATCGGTGAAATTCGCCCTTAGCAGTGGCGGGGCAAGACCATTTGATGTGGGCGAGGTACATTTCGCGAGGCCCACTGGTAGCGCAAGAAGACGAAAAAAAATACAGTTGAACAGTAATCAAATTTTTAGGTATAGGTCGAGTTATAGTATAGGCCGTTCAAAAATATTGCGGGTCTGTGAAAACCATTTTTCTATTCAGTGATCCGTTTGCGTAATATTAAGCTTTAACACGTTCAGTGCCAGGAGCCCTCCTGGAGGGCTCATGTCAGTATATTTATCGTTTTAGTACGAGCAATTTTTTTTCGACGCGTTCGCGGCTGTTATGTAATGCATAAACCTTCGAGGTGCGAGGCCCCTCGGATCGCGAGGCCGTAGGCGGTGGCCCACGTCGCCCACGCCTAACGCCGCCTCTGGCCCTTAGGATGCTTTTCCACCAGAGATGTGCTATGCAGCTATGCTAGGAGGATGTGAAAGCTAAACTACGAAACTATGTGACCGTTTCCACTAATGCTAAGCTGTTTAGCGGAGCGAGTAAAATGTGCTATGAAGATGCGCCGCCGCGAGGAAGATGCGCAGCTCGAGCTATGCGGATACATCGACAGTAGGGAAGGCATTCTGCTCTGCACATAGCTACACCACTCGCGCATCCATAGGTCCCATCCATAGCACGCATCCTTCCATATAAATACATAGCTTAATTGAACCCGTTTCCACCAGTGCTATGCTATGTGGACCAATGAATAATTGGTGGATATCAAATGCATCCATAGCAACATAACATAGCACATCTCTGTTGGAAAAGCAGCATCCAACTGCCATTTTATACTTAAGATAAATTTTTATTAAATTTGGTTTCTCATAGACTACGTACTCTATGGGAAAGCACATGTTGACTAGTGGATTTTACATTATATTTATTAACACAGTTTACAGGTTTACTGTTTTCATAATAAAATGATAATAATTGCTGCATTCGCTGCACACGATTAAATAAATGTCTTAAGTAATCAGTTAATTACGGGTTAGTGGTTGGTTTTAGCGTAAGCGAGAACCCCCTAGGTCCCCAGGTCTATAGGTCCCTTAAACTAACATGAGAGAAGTTCTAAGTTAATCTCCACAAAGCCAATGCAGTGAGCAGTGGTGTCCCAGTGGTAACGGCCCCGACTTACCAGTTGTAGTTCGCGGGTTCGAACTCAAGCAGGCGCCTTTCTTTGTGCAAATATTTCATCACCACTGCTCTCTAAACGGTGAAGGAAAACATCGTGAGGAAAATGGCATGTCCTAGAACCAACAATTCGAAGTGACTTCTACCAACCCGCACTGGGTCCGCGTGGTAGATTACAGCCCACTCCCTCTCTAAGAGAGAAGGCCTGTGTCACAGCAGTGGGAACATTATAGGTTGATTGTGCTTATACTATGCACGAAGCCAAGACGACAGCACTGCATTATTTTACTACGCAGAATAACTGATGCAATAAATAGATTACCCTTCCATTGTTTTGTTGGGAGTCAGTCCATCTGATGGCAACACCTCCTCGGAAAGACGTGATCTTTGGCGAGAGAAGGTCTAACCTCCTGATCCCTTCATCGAACCATCAGAGCCTTTCACCTGGACACACGTTGTCGTGGCGGACTTGGAAAAATTTAAACAGATTCCGCACTCAGGTCGGCCGCAGCAAAGACAATCTCCAGAGATGGGTTTTCTCGGATGGTTCCGATCCTCAATGTATATGTGGCGTCTCCCCGCAGACCTTGGCCCACCGTCCATCTTGCGCCGCATACCCTGTCTGTCACCTGTACACGTGAGGCCTTTATGTGTGCGTCAACAAATG
Organism: Agrochola litura; assembly: GCA_949152395.1. Lineage (NCBI taxonomy): Eukaryota > Metazoa > Arthropoda > Insecta > Lepidoptera > Noctuidae > Agrochola > Agrochola litura. The sequence goes on along the minus strand of OX424508.1, from coordinate 18,738,397 downwards.
GTGTTAGCGTTGCCGAGAGGCCTCTGGGCCAAACAAGAAATATAGATTATATTATTTGAATATAAATGTGAATAAGACGAAGGTCATGAGGTTTGAAAGAGAAGAGGATGTATCGGTGTGTGATATGAAAATAATTGATAAGAGTGTGGAGCAAGGAAATGAGTTTGTATATTTGGGGAGTCTGTTCATAACAGATGGAAATATTTATGACGATGTGGAAAGGAGAATAAATGCGAGAAATAAAGTGAATGGTGCTATACATGCGATTGTGACCAACCAGTTGATGCCCAAAAAGGCTCGACTGGCTGTTCACAATGGTGTGCTGGTGCCTATGTTTATGTATGGAAGTGAATGTTGGGGGTGTGGCAAAAGAAGCATGAAAGTAGAATAAATGCTGTGGAAATGCGTGCCTTGCGAAGCATATGTGGTGTGACTTTGACTGATATTAAGAGTTGTTGACATTATTCTGTAGTACATTTTAATTTTTAAATTCTAATTTTAAATTCTAGTTTATAATTAATTGATTAAATGTAACCTACCTATTTATATTTGTACGCCGTTAAGGCAAAACATGACTGTGATATAATTTAATTGTAACATCTTGCATGCCATGTGTGTGTATACTCATGTTTTGGACAAATAAATGATCTTATCTTATCTTATCTTAATGATGTGATAAGGCAACGGTGCGGTTTAAAAGAAGATGTAGTGACCAAAATTGAAAAGAGTATGGTCAGATGGTTTGGTCATGTTGAGAGGATGAATGAAAGGTGACGTGATGTTCTTGAGGAGCTCGTGGCTCAGTAACAGCCACACGGGTTGATCCATCAGATTAAGCTACGCTTATCAGGGTTGGTCCGTGGATGGGTGACCATCTTTACATATCGAGACTCCTCCGTGCCTCAGAAAGCACGTTAAGCCGTTGGTCCCGGCTGTCATTCGTGGATCTTTGACATTCGTTACGGGTCGTCAGAAGCCCGAAAGTCTGACAACCAGTCTTACCAAGAGGTTACCTTGTAACTGGGTTGTGGAGGTCAGATAGGCAGTCGCTCCATGTAAAATACTGGTATTCAGCTGCATCCTTTTAGACTGGAAGCCGACCCTAACTAAGTTTGGAAAAGGCTAGGCAGATTGATTGTTCTTCAGAAAGGGCAGGTGCGTAGTATTCGCAACCAGCGTGAGTGTATGACCAGATGTATGAACGTAAACGCGGCGAAAGGAGTATGTAAGGATCGTAGCAGGTGGCGTTCTGTGCTTTCTGCCTACCCCATGGGAAGAAGGCGTGAGTTTATGTATGTATAAATTTGCCATCGACTCGCTAAGAAGAAGATTGTTTTGTGTCGCATAGAACCTCCACTGTCCTATTCACATTTCTTAGCAACATCAATTCACGGGTACGTGACAAAATTGCACATTATCTGGGTCAATGCAGTAACCTTCGTTAGTAATAGGCTTAGTGATATATCTGACATTTATTTGTAGACGACACTTTATCGAATTTAATCTTACCCACTTATAAGTAGGTACCTATGGAATTTTCGCTCACGATCTTGTTAAATCGATTTATCGAAGGCAGCTAGGAATGTAGGTATTATTGCGGACAAATTGAACACGGTTAGCGTAGAGAAATCAATCACAAACAATTGCTTATCATACTTATAAATATTTTAAAACTAGCCGTATTTCGCCAGCGTGAAACGTTGAAAAAATTCTGGGATAAAAATGTTAAGGCGACGATAACCGACTTTTAATTATTTTATTCTGAAGATCACGTCTAAACGCTACTCGTTTCTGTTAATGATTTGGAAAAAAACATATGTTAAATTAGAGCATTTCCTAAATAACTTAATATATGAATATTTTAAATTATGTTTATATTACATAGTGAAATTAATTTGTAAAGTTATGTCTAACGCGGATATAAAACTGAGAATCAAGCAAAATCTATCAAGCGTATTTTTCTGAAACCTTCACCATTTTAAAGATAATTTAATTATTGATCTTTTAGTATACGTGTTTTATTAAAATACCTTTTGTTTTATGTATAATAAATTAATAATGCGTCTATTTTGGGACAGCGCTCCTTGATGGGCGAGTCCTATTACCGGCTGGACATGCGACGCGTTCGTGAGCTCAGTACAGAACACGCAAGCTAACCACTCAAGGTCACTGGCATATATCTGCGTCTTAATATCCATGTGACTTCTTCAATTATGTGGGATTTTGAAGAGGCTCAATAGCAATAAATAGCCTTTCTGAACAAGCTTGTCCGGCGAAATATGTACTACCATTAGGTATGCGTATTACTGCAGCCAAGTAGCGTTGTTGGCTTCCGGGTCTGAATGGGCCCAAAAAGGGTATAACCGTAAAAGAGTAGTAGGTCCTTATAAAAATTCGTATAACAAATACAGGGTGGTAAGGACATCGACGCGAAAACTGTTACGATGGATTCAGTACATGATTCTGAAACATACCCTGAAAAAAAAATCTGCTGTTTCATAGAAAAGTGCAATACCTACGCGGTCAAAATATATGGAACAGCTGTTTTTTTTTTAATAACTGACGAAAAATTTCATCGCAGTGGGTTTCAGAATCATGTACTGAATCCATGGTAACAGTTTTCGCGTCGATGTCCCTGCCACCCTGTATACCTTTGCACCAGTGACTGCAGCCAAATTTTTTTTTTTTGCCTCAGTCTAAACCATTCAGAGAAACGCAATACAAAACAGTCTAACGGTGGTTCCGCACAATAAGCTGCCATCTTGTCATTGCAAACTTAATATGTTATTTATCGTGGTACGTGACTCAAACACAGCTAAAGTGCTCAGCTTTAGTAATAACGTAGTTCTACCATTCTGCCGACATACATATGTTATCATAATGTATGGGTCGAACGAGATACATAGTAACATACTTCAAAGGAATAGTTTTATAGATTTGCCGTTGATATTAGGCATTCGCCCGTTTGCCGCTTTGATTGGCGCTTAATTAGTTATCGTTTCGTCTCTAATGTAATGACGCGGAATCAATATTAATTCCCAGAATACGGTAGTTGCCTAGGTAAAAAAAAAGAAATTCTATTGAGTCCGTCTTTCAGACAATAAAAAAATTGTGCGTCCGTACCGGCCAAGTGCAACACGCACTTGGCCGGTACGGACGCACAATGAAGGGTTCCGTAGTTGGGATGAATTTATCCCAAGAACAAACTTAACTTTGTAGTTGAAAAACATGTTCTCCCAAACATTCTGTATGGGAGAACATGTTTTTGCAACCGCAAATGTAAGTTGGTCGACTATTACTCGTTAAGTTGGAAAGCCTACTTAGCTGTGATAGTTTTCCTTTTAATTTCGTTATATATGCTACTGCTGTGAATTTTTTCACTTACCCAAAACCAACCATTACGCTTGCAGGGGGGGGGGTAATGGTTGGTCACTTGACTCTAACAAAAATTAGCACTTTAAAGCTTAATATTTCGAAAATGGATTCCTAAATTCAAAAATGGGCTTTGCAAACTCACAATATTTTTAAACGACCTTTCCAACGACACCCCACATGGGATTATTGAGAGAAAAAAAAAATATCCTCACTTTACGTCTAGGGGAGGTACTTACACGAAAAAAATATATTTTTCATGATTTTATTTTACCACTTTGTCGGCGTGATTAATATGTATACCCATGCCAAATTACAGCTTTCTAGTACTAAGCTTCTCTGAGCTAAGCCGCGGACAGACAGACAGACAGACGGACAGACAGACAGACAGACGGACATGACGAAACTATAAGGGTTCCTTGTTTACTACGGAACCCTAAAAAATATTACCCTCACTAAAAAAAATTTAACTTACACCCACACACACACTCACATCACACGTACTTTTTATTTTATTTTTTCATACTTTATGCATACTTTCCACATAAATTCTTACATGGCAATCTAATTATGTTTACAACTTTAAACATGCTACTAAATATTCACAATTTATATAAGGGGGATCAAATGTAATCCGAGATACAGGTTTACCACCTAGTTCGGATGCAGATAGTCCTAAACTTTGTATATTACAAACTTGAAGCCATTATTTACTGTAAATTGTCAAATATTCAATTTTGTAATACGTGTTCTTATTCTGGTGAATAAATTATATTATAATATATTATTACTTAGACACATTTTTTTTGCTTTATCCTATTAATCAAAAATAACTTAGAAAACACGCATTAAAGTTGGGGAGTGGGGGCTGGCTACGTCACAACTCAGTATTGAATCTAGCAAGACGTGACGTCATGTCACATTTCAACTCAATGTATCGCCGTAATCTTTGATTATTTAAAAAAAATTGGACACAGGTCTATTGTCGGGTTATAAAAAGAGTAGGTATTTAAATTGTATGTATGTGTAATTAGCAAATGATATCTTCATTTCGAGATAGAGAGGAGAGTAATCTCCTCTCTGTCTCGAAATGAAGATATCATTTGCTAATTTACTTATAACTAGGGCCCATCATTTGTTCAGTAATTAATATCTGGGTAGTCGTTAGGGGTCGTCAGAAGTCCAAAAGTCTGACAACCAGTCTTACTAAGAGGTATCGTATTACCAAGTTAATGAGTTGTGGAGGTCAGATAGGCAGTCGCTCCATGTAAATTACTGGTATTCAGCTGCATCCGGTTAGACTGGAAGCCGACCCCAGCATAATTGGGAAAAGGCTAGACAGATTGAATTAGTATCTGGGTGTTTTTGCCGGAATTAAGACCAGGTACTTTAAACAATTTCCACGCAAACTCCGCCCCCATCCAACCCGCCACTCCACTATGTGCTAAACGCTAACACATCAGTAATAAAGTTGAATATCGCGTGCGCTCTTTGATCGTGTTCGAGCACGAAACTAAATGGCGTAAAGGCTTGTGCAGACCAGCGCGACACAAAGGCACCGCTCGTCGCGCGACGAGCGGTGCCTTTGTGTCGCGTCGCGTGTCGCGCCTGTTTGAAAGAGCCTTAAGTCGCAATTCTTATTTTGTTTATAACTAAAGTACTTAATAATCGATCTAGAGAAAAACTATCTTGTGGCTGGATAATATACTACATTTTCTTACTGTGAATACTTATTTTGGACATAAAAACTTATAATCTTCATTTTATTTAAATAATCTTTAAAAAAGTCATGATTTTCGAAAAAAAAATAATCGAGCGAAAATGTTCCAATTACGTAACTGTCTTGTACATGGCAAGAAAAAGATCCAATAAATCATATACTAAAGTTCCATTTTGATTGCATGCGTGACTGTTTCAGCTTATTCACGCAAATTAACATACAATTTAGAGAGCCTTCTCTTAATTCATCATCATCATTTCAGCCGAAAGACGTCCACTGCTGGACATAGGCCTCCCCCAAGCACCTCCACTTCGACCGATTATGTGCTTTCCGCATCCAGCGGATTCCTGCGGCCTTCACAAGGTCATCGGTCCATCTTGTAGGAGGCCTTCCAACGCTACGTCTTCCGGTACGCGGTCGCCACTACAGAACCTTTCGGCCCCATCGGCCATCCGTTCTGCGAGCAATGTGCCCTGACCATTGCCACTTAAGTTTGGCAATTCTTCGGGCTATGTCGGTTACCTTGGTTCTCTTGCGGATCTCTTCATTTCTGATTCGATCACGTAGGGAAACTTCAAGTATAGCCCTCTCCATTGCCCTTTGGGTGACCTTTAGCCTTCTGATAAGGCCCATTGTGAGCGACCACGTTTCAGTACCATTGGTCATCACTGGCAACACGCACTGGTCAAAGACTTTCGTCTTGAGACACTGTGGTATGTGGGCGAAAATAAATTGCGTAGCTTCCCGAACGCTGCCCAGCCGAGTCGGATTCGACGATTGACCTCTTTCTCGAAGTTCGACCTACCTAGCTGAACAGTTTGTCCTAGGTAAACATACTCGTCCACAACTTCGAGCGTAGCGTCTCCGATCTTCATGAGAGTGGGTGTCACATGGGCATTTGACATTACCTTTGTCTTGTCCATGTTCAAGCCTTCTCTTAAACATACTTATTTATACGTATAGAATTTGCATAACATTTGTTTGTTCAGTACCAGTTAAATCTCACATCTGGTTAGTCCACTTGTATAAATATCACCATTGTCTAAACCTATTTATTCTTCAATTCTCCATTGAAAGAAGGCGCTGATATTTTTTTTTTATTCATGAGGTGAATTTTCATTATGGTGTATCCATAGTACACCCACATTTCGCCAGTTATGTTTAAGTCCTTTTTAAAAGTTGGCAAGTATATTGCCATCAATCGGGCAAAAATCCAGATTTTGGGCTGCTACTGAGAAATTCCTGATAGAAAATCCAACAACACTTAACCCGACTGACGAAAAAACTATCTTCTTCTTTTCGTGTGGTTAGAGACTAACCTGGTGTCAGAGTTTTAAAGCCGCGCATGGGCCTCTGACTTGGCGTCACATGCCGTCGAGAAATATATCTCTCAGGCATGCTGGTTTCCTCACGATGTTTTCCTTCAACGTTTTTGAAGCAAGTGATAATTATACAATACGCACATGAATTCGAAAAGTCAGAGGTGCGTGCGTTGGGTTCGACCTCGAGACCTATGACTTGGCAGTCTGACGGTAACACCAATACGCTATCACTACCATTAAAACAAACTTCAACTGCGAAAAAACTATGCCCACATATGTACAGTATTTCTATTTTCTTAATGTCCCTCAGGTATCATCGGATTTCCGAATACAAACGAATGCTAATTTCCATGTCCATCAATTAGATTTATTGTGTATAATAATTTGAATTCAGAACTAAGTACTTTATTGTTGTTTTGTTTTGATTTCTGTGTGAACTATATATGTATATAGAGCTGTAAAACTATTTTCCTATCTGTCGTGCCTGCGACTTTAGCGGCTGTCCTCCCATTTTTTAAATAAATAACATAAAGTTAAAAGAGTATTAACAACTCTATATACTTCCAAGTCGATTGAGAGCGTCCGGTCTACACCAAGTTCAAAGGGCAACTGATAGAAATCCGACGACTGACGAAACACGAGGTTTGCTGAGGGACATTAAGAACATAATATATTTGTACTGTACAATACTTTACCATTTTTCTTTCCTCTTTCCAGGTGACACGCGAACTTGAACGCGGCAGCGAAGACGCAAAATATTACCAAGAAGTGCTCGCGCCACGCCAGCTAGCAAACTTCAGACCGTTCAACCTTGACGAGTGGTGGGCACGCCGCCTGGTCCAGAGCATAAACCGCAACAAGCACCGGTCTTAGAACCACACCAGCATTCGTTGGTGAACGACTTGACAACTGTGCCCATTGGAAGGAATAAGAAGCAATGTTTAATTTTAGCTTGGTATTTGATAATGTAGAGTAAAGACACGTATTTATGGGAAATAAAAGTGATTTTTTGTTGCTGGTAAAATTTTTCATACAAACTGTATGCAATGTTGCCAGAAAAATTTGTGCAACTTTTGTTTACCATGAATATGAGGCTTTAAAGTGATTGTAGACGTTCCCCTGTAGAACGCAGGATAAGGTAGTCGATCCGGTAACGTAGCTATCGACCCGACTCACCTGCAGACGTCCTGATTTGGTCAGACCTAACCAGATTGGTCCGGGCGTTTATGGGCACTGTAACATTTGGACGCAGGAGCATTTAATTTTGGCTTCTTTAAGTATATCTGTACAATCGAAAATTAAGTTCGTATTTTTTAAGGTGTGAATTGAGAATATAGACAGTAATAATCATGGTTTTAAAATGTAAGATTTTAAGGTTTCCTCCGCAGTTCCACACTCTTATCGCAAATACTTCTGCGGATCTTCCCAATTTGCATGCTGTACTATCGATTATTTAAGGTTGTTATGTATGTCAATTAGAAAATAAACATAAAAGCAATAGATAATACAATAAAAATGTAATAAATTAACAGTGGGTATAGTAGAAGTCTTTCATAAACGAAGTGTAGTGTCTCATTGTACAGTTTAAACTTCACTATGCTCGTTTAAAGAGCTTAGAAATATTTTAAAAACAAATTTTTATCTATATTGTATCAATAGCCTTAGAGGCAATATACTGGAGACGGCAATACCTGTGCCTCAACTAATCTGTCAGATTTCCCGATGACGTTTATTGCCAGTGTTATGAGCGTTCATCCAAGAAGTTGGCAACGTCGCAAATAGCTGTCAAATGTTTACTTGTTTTGATTCATTTGGCAATATTACTGTATGGAAATATAAAATGTCGCTAACTAGTGAACTAAAATATTGATTATGAAATGCAATCATTAATTTCGTAACACCTAATATTTAGTTTAAGATGTAAAAAAAAGTATTTGGAATCTTTCCATATGCCTTTTTACACCTAAAATTCAGTGTTATAATTGCAATTCATTATTAATATTCTAGTTCACTAGTTAGCCATATTTCATATTTCCATACAGTAATATTGCCAAATTAATTAAAACAGCGAAATGTTTGACATTTATTTGCGAAGTTGCCCACTTTCAGAATACACGCTCTTAAGGCGCGGAGGTCACCCGCGAATTTCAAATTTTCTTGTTTTTTTTTTGCAATTTGCAGCTCAGTATGATAATAATATATGATTCGTGACAGTAACGAGTATGTGATTCAGTTGTACTTATTGATGATTTTGATAGTAAAAAATGGTTGTCTCCAGTTTATTTTCTCCTATTATGGTAAATAGATTTTTAGCTTCTATTCAAAGTATTAGATGCAGTTTTACTGTTAAGCTGTGTACACATTATGTGCAACACAACATGTAGTGCAACGTATAATGCAACACTTCCTATCCTGTTACAGATTCTGTTTCACTGAGTTTGTCATCATAAGTCGTAAGATGTATCGTCATTGGTTTCATTGCACGTTGCCTGCATATTATGTTACATTACATGTTGTGTTGCCCTTAATATACATGCGGCCCTATACTTATAATCCAAGTCAATGAATATTAAATAGATCGCATAACGCGAGTAGATTTTTGAAACTTAAATAATTTGTCATATAAACTATCAATTGTTTTGTAGTTTTAGTAGAAAATCTTTCTTTTGCTGTGTAATAGCGGGTAGATTTTTATTTTCGGATTTATAAGCTTTTTTAATATTAAAGTTAGTTTTTTTTTTCGTAGTCGATTGTACTTATTGCACTGAAAATTTTAAATTAACTACTGTATCTTCTTCAACTATAAATCACTCTACTTTTAGAATATCCTAACAATTAATTAATATTATTTCAATGAGACATTACTGCCCCGAGATTATACTTTACTATGTTTGGTTTCCCTTCATTATGTAAACTTTCTTACAATTTTCTTTAAAGCCAAATTTACATTACGAAATTAGTGATATGTAAATCAGCCTATAATGTTACTAGGATACAAGCCTCCTCCTCGTTGGTGACAGTTCCATGGTTCACGCGGGCGAGTGACTGACGTCAGCCAGGTGGTACCCCCCTTTTTTTTGGGTGGGAAATTAAAACCCACCCGTTTTCCTTCAGTTGCCAGGGGCTACGGTTACCTTTTCGGACTTTCCCGCGACCCTGGCAGGCATCGGCCAGACGGTCCCCCCGCCCGCACATTTCACTAATTTCGTAATGTCATTTTGGCTTAATATTTTGTGTGACAGTGACTTTTTCCAGCAATACTTAACTTTCTTAGCAATAAATATTGTTATTTTTATCTCAACTGTCATTGTTAAAACAGTACAGGACATTTGTTTTCTAATCATACTTATTTATATTATAAACAATCACGATGCGACGACATAGATACTTAAAAGAGAATCGTAAAATGTTGTAAAAAAAAGTATGAATGAAAATGAACCTTATAAATTTACAAATACACTTTAAAGTACATTGTAATCGCGTTTGTAATAAATTGTGATATAAATTATTTGTCAAAGCAATAATTAAAGTTGACATGAAGACGGGAAACGTTGTTTTAAAAATGTTTTTTTGTAAAATTTATATACGGTCGATATAACTTGGCAGCTCTGAACCTTAGGCACTACGAACTTTCGCGCATGTTTTCTCACTCACCTCATGTCACCATGTGGTTCCAAAAAACCGGCCAAGTGCGTCTCGGACTACGCACAATGAAGGGTTCCGTATTTAGGACGAATTTATCCCAAATACAAACTTAACTTTGCAGTTGAAATACATGTTCTTTCATACATTCCAACTGCAAATATAAGTTTGTACGCACAATATTGATAGATTTACCATGTTATTTTAAGACCATAGACTTCTTATAGGTTTTCTTGTAATCTATGAGTGAAGAATCATTCTCTGTATTTTTTTCAAAATTTTAGGCTCAGTAGTTTCGGAGAGAAGGGAAATGGTAAATTTTCGTCTATTTTCTTAAATATCTTTAAATGTATTTATTTTAAAACTATTAAAAAAAAAAAATTAAGACCCACGCAACAAGCCCTTTCATTTGATATGTCACTCGATACAGTTTGAAAAACTTATTTTTTTTTATTATTTTCTATTTGCCAAAAAAGTGACCCCCATGTTCAAAATGCATTTATTTACGTTACACGTCCGTGTTTGGGTCACAGAAATACATTATGTGTACCAAATTTCAACTTAATCGGTCCATTAGATTCGGAGCAAATTGACCGTGACAGACGGACTGACAGACAGACACAGTTCGGAACTGCCAAGTTATATCGGCTGTATTGTAAATGAAGTTAGGTATTGTAAATAAGTTAGTATGAATTTCTATTTTTAATTTAATAAGTGTAAGTAAATGTGTCATTGCGAGTTAGAATTGGCTAGATTTTGTGTTGTATCCATAAGTTCATAACCTGTTGACATACGTTTGGTTACACTGGCGAGAGGTGACGTACAGACTCCAGTACATCAAGCTACCCGAAACTGTCAAATTTTCCCAATCAACTTTGAACCTTACATTTCAGCGATAAAGTTGAAAATCTATTAAATAAATTTGACAGATTGTAGTAGCTCGAAGTGCTGGCGTCTGTACAATGAAGTGCATTTAAATTGACCCAAGCATTTTTAAATTTGATTTCTTGCCAGTGTAATCAAACCGTAGCTTTTAGAGATTGACCTGATGCTAGATCTGCCTCAGATAGACAGTGTGATTTCAAAACGTTTTGTTTGTTTGTCTGTGGCCGAAATATTCCGGTAATAAAGTTCATCTACATTCCATTCAAGCATGTACTTAGCGTTCTAAACTATTGTAAATACGTTTTAAGTGACGCAGTGCTGACAGATTATGGATTTGAATAAATTTTTTAAATAAATATTTTGTTGGTTTTTTTTTAAAGTTAACCTATACCAAATGATTTCTTTGTTTCAGAATATACCTATCAATAGTTTACAAAATTTTAAAAAGTTATGTCCTTCCAGTCAATTTTATATTGTTTCATTTAGTTGCAATATCTAAACACAAGCATTTTTGAAGTCAAAACTTATTTAGGCGCGTTGGGCATTTTTGAGATGAGATTAAACCATTGATTTCGCGACCTGTTACCGACACCGTGGAGTAAAAGACATCAACGCGTTGATTACCGCGGTGCGTTGAGTAAAAGATATCAACGCGTTGATTACCGCGGTGCCGATTTTCTTTTCAAGTTTTCACTTCTGTCGGTACTCCCGGAGTGCCACTGTTTTAGCAATCATCAAATATTTTAATTTTCGGACTTCTAACTACAACTTGGTTCTGAATTCATTCTAATATTTTTAAGCAGTGTAGTGTTCTGTTAAATAAATACCTATTTGTTTCTAAAATGTCAAAAAGGTTGTGTATGTACACGCTGACCGTTATTGTTACATTTGTGGTGAACTTCTCTAAGAAAGGATATCACGTAACTGAATCACGCAAAGAAGCATTTTTTTTTCAATATTTCCTTCTCTCACCAGGACGGAAATGACTTTTACTTTTGTCTCACTAAGACATTTGGTTTTAATTACTAGCCGTATCGTGAGGAAACTGGCATGTCCTAGAACCGAAAATTCGAAAACGTGATATCTACCAACCCGCACTGGGCCCGCGTGGGGGATTACGGCCCACTCCCTCTCACAGAGAGGAGGCCTGTGTCCCAGCAGTGGGAACATTTATAGGCTGATGATGATGATGATGATGACTAGCACAAAGATAAAACTATACTTTTAAGCAGACGTTCTTCGGTTACTAAACCTATCTACAGTCCAGACAAGCAGCAAGTTCCACAATCTCCCGGGACTACTGAGTTGCAGTAGTTCCATGTGGATCTAGCTGCATGGAACTGCTGGGAATAAAGGGGTAGTTCCAGTAAAACATTGATGACTAACATGGAATCCGAAGTCCATAAGCAACGAAAAAAAATATATTACTGACGGTTGCTGATATACTACATAATTTTCAACAAATGGGTGTTAACATGTCTCTGAAAGTTCATTTCCTTCACTAACCTCATTATTTTCTTCGCTGAAAGCTTCGGTCATGTCAGCGACGAGCATGGAGATCGTTTTCACAAGGATTTGAAATTTTTTTGAGCAAAAAATTCAGGCTTCTTGCTTTATCCACAACGAAGTTACACGAGGTCGAAAATGTCCTGCATGGCTTCGAGAAAAGGATGGTACGGCTGTGCCTTTGTTTGTTAGTTTTTGCGGGACGCTTTGTTATGGTCGTAAATCATATTTTGATCAAGATACCTACAACCTGAAAATAACCTGCAAATCACAAAAACGTAACAATATTTGAAATTCACGGGCTATCACGCCTACCACTGCCGATCCACCTTAGCCCGCGCGCACTTTGGATAGGTACGAATTTGTATTGTACGTAAACGTATGATCGTGGTTGTACGAATTGAGTGCGCACACTGAATAGGTACGTTTTTCTCCGTCAAATGGGTTCCGGTGATATCGCATTGAACGCACGAAAAATCCCAACAAGTTCGGATTGTTTTCGGACGTCGGAATTATACGTACGACGACTAACTCGCACTCAGTCTGCGCGCTCCCTTAGTAGTAGGCACTTGGCTGTTGGAAGGTCGAGATTGTTGAAGTGAAAACTTCTTTAGGCGCGTTTGGCATTTTTGAGATAGGACTAAACCGTTGACTTCGCGACACTGTTACGACGTTAAAAAGTGAAAAATTAAAACTTTTTACAAAAAAAAAACAACAGACTTCAAAAAAAAACACTACAAAGTGAAAAATAACTTTAATTTCGGAAGTCGGTGACAAAGAACGAAAATTCAAAACCAAAGACACCGACTTCCGAAATTATTTTTCACTTTGTAGTGTTTTTTTTTGAAGTCTGTTGTTTTTTTTTTGTAAAAAGTTTTAATTTTTCACTTTTTAGTTGTGGTACCTACCCCACACAAATTCGATTACCACTACCTGCTATGTAAATAACAGTGACAAGAAGTTATCATATCATCTACATACTAAGTGGGAAAAAATACGTATAATTGAAGCTAACTCAAAAACTACCCGAGCAAAGTTAATAAAATTTATATGGGACCACCTCTGAAGTATGATCTACTAAACAAAAAAAGAATCATCAAAATCTATTCATAATTGGCGGAGTAATCGCGTAACAAACATACAAAAAAAAAAAAAAAAAAAACATACAGACGAATTGAGAACCTCCTCCTTTTGGAAGTCGGTTAAAAAGACATCAACGCGTTGATTACCGCGGTGCCGATTTTTTTTTCAAGTTTTCATTTCTGTCGGCACTTCCGGAGTGCCACTGTTTTTTCGTATGTGTTCGCACGAGTAAAATTTGAACGAAAACGCGTCCAAAGTGCGCACGGCCTTAAGTCGCTGATGTGGCTCCAACTCCATTACCTGTTCAGGTAACTAGGCGATTAGGTGCGGTCTAAACTCTTATATCTTTTTTACCTACCTAAATAGAAAGAAAGAAAGAAAAATGCGTTTATTGGCATTACAGCAGATAAAATACACCTTATAACAATAAAAAAAACAGATACCAATTATTGTAATGCCAAAAGGGCCTCAGCTCAGCATATTGTCAGATGACAACACAAAATGTACCACCTGACGCTGATTTTCAGCTGCAACCCACGAGTACCATACGCTAGAATAATAAACAGGGAAGTATGTGTCCGTTTTAATAAATTAGGTATCAGAATAAATAATGTAATAAAAGATAGGATAATATAAAAAAAGCTCACAAAATCAAATATACTGTAGTGACATACATGAGTCTATGTGTGTTGTGTTGTGAATAAAAACCCAATATCTATGTCCATAATAACTACTAAATTATAGCTCTTCCTCCGGAAAAGTTAGTCCATTGCACAGTTTTTACAGTTTCCTCGTTAATAATGATCTCCGCAAACTTTTAATATGATTAGCGCGCGGAAGATCCAGCCAGTTATATTTTTAGTTCTATTTGCTTTGAATAGTGTCCGTCTGGGTGATAAACTACTATAGTTTTATTGAGTTTTACTTTAGTGACTGGATAAAATATTATCCTGATAGATATTAAGGTTTCTAATAGGTACTAGCGGGCTTGACTACCTAGGGCCTAGGGTGCGCTAGAAGAACCTACCTAACTAAATAATTAGTGTCTCGTGGAGGCTTGCAATTTGAATTAACCCATAACCGCCTTAATTAGTACCTACGTAATTTAGATAGATAAGATAAGATAACATTTATTTTGTAAAACATGAGTACATAAAGAAGGTCTTATAATTAATATGAGGTGGCTACATGTTTTACTACTGTAGATACGTCGCGTGATTACGGTACCGGGACTTCGGGACGATGTTAAATGAAAGGTTTCTTGGGTTAAAACTGTCAATACATGTATTGTTTATATTGAATTCAATAGTACATCCTTAAATAAATGATTGGTCTCCTTGCGCTCGGCGAGACTAATCAACATCTAAGAGTACATCTTTATATTTCTAGTTGCTTGACAGCCTCCGGCTCGACTCTCTGACTTTTCTTCATTAAACAAAATCATGTTCAAATCCTATTTTATTTTAAATACTAGCTGACCCGGCAAACGTTGTTTTGCCATATAAATGTTTGGGGTGGACCACCCTTATCACTTAGGGGTATGAAAAATAGATTACGACTGATTCTCAGACCTACCGAATATACTTATAAAATTTCATAAAAATCGATGAAGCCGTTTCGGAGGAATATGGCAACAAACACTGTGACACGAGAATTTTATACCTACATAATTATATAGATAGATATATATAGATAGATAGAATAGAATAAAGATAAACTGTCAAAGTTTTCGAATGCAGAGCTGTTTTCTTAAAGGCTCCTACAAACAGGCGCGACACGCGACGCGACACTTTACGGTCTGCATAACATAAGGTTGCTTATTGCATAAAACCTTACAGTACCTAGTCTACCTAAAGATTAAGAAAATAGCCGACGAATAATTTCAACGCAGGTTCAGAATCATGTACTGAATGTTACAGTTTTGGCGTCGATGTCCCTGCCACTAAAGTTACATGCTCTGTGCCTGCCACCCTGTCTATTTTATTATTTGTAGCACAGATAATAAATAATAATACTACGTTTTGTGGATACAGCCCTGTGACAGGCGGATAGACGGACGGAGAGACGGACGAACAGCGGCACCTTAGTGATAAGGTCCCGTTGGCACACTTTGCAACCTACCTATCATTTCCACAATAATAAAGCTATTCTAGATAGGTATTCAACAATTTATAACTCCGTTTATAAAGCCCAAAAGTCATAAAGCTAAACATCTGAGAGCCCATAAATAAAACCACAACCAGGGTACAAAGTAGATATAAGTACCAAAGTACCAAGTTCATATACTTGAGTGTATTTCTGGCATTCATATGGAGTATAAGGCTGTTCAAACAAAGTGGCTTGTTGTTCGGAATACGTATTTATGTAGCGACCGCGCGCTCCGAGACGAGACGACTAACATCTAATGAGTTTGGAAGTCTCAAAGAGATTACATTGTGAAGTTTTTGTTGTCTGTGGTATGTGACGGTGGTGGTTTCTTGGAGTTAGTAGGGAGTGGACCACCATACCATTAAGCTAATAACGTGCCTTTTAATTTTTAACCAACTTCCAAAAGGAGGAGGTTCTCAATTCGTCTGTATGTTTTTTTTTTTTCTTTTTTTTTTTTTTTGTATGTTTGTTACGCGATTACTCCGCCAATTATGAATAGATTTTGATAATTCTTTTTTTGTTTGGTAGATCATACTTCAGAGGTGGTCCCATATAAATTTGATTAACTTTGCTTGCGTAGTTTTTGAGTTAGCTTCAATTATACGTATTTTTTTCCCACTTAGTATGTAGATGATATGATAACTCTTTGTCACTGTTATTTACATAGCAGGTAGTGGTATTCGAATTTGTGTGGGGTAGGTACCACAACTAAAAAGTGAAAAATAAAAACTTTTTACAAAAAAAAAACACCGTCTTCAAAAAAAAAACACTACAAAGTGAAAAATAACTTTAATTTCGGAAGTCGGTGACAAAGAACGAAAATTCAAAACCAAAGACACCGACTTCCGAAATTAAAGTTATTTTTCTCTTTGTAGTGTTTTTTTTTTGTAAAAAGTTTTTTTGATGTGTGACATCTTTCCTCTCGTTTTCCTGCAATCTGTGGAGTGGGAAATATGTGGGAGTGATTTCGTGAAAAGGGACGGAAGTGTATAACATGATGCCGGGGAAACGCGCGCTATTTGATTTGACCAATGAGCGCGTGCGGTGCTAGAGTTGGCCGTCAGGAACGACCTTGACGAGACCCCACCCCTTTAATGTTGCTTATTACCAAGTTGAGATGTCAGATGTTACACATCAAATGCGACTACTGTAAGGGTCGCTCGTTTTTTACCCGACTGCCCCAGAAGGAGGGTAATGTTTTTCGAGAGTTTGTATGTATGTATGTATGTATGTATGTATGTTTGTATGTATGTATGTATGTCTATTTCTTTGGCACGCTCTGTAGCCTAAACGGCTTGATGGATTTTAACGTATGAGGTGTCGTTAGGTTCGTCTTAATAGTAGGAGTGACATAGGCTATATAATATTTATATATTGCATCTGCAAATAAAAAAAAGGAGGGGTAGGTTTAAAAAAATACATTATTGGTATCAAATAAAAGTTAGTAATGAGTCAATTCCAAATACATATGTATAATCTAAATATATAAATGCGAAAGGTCACTCACTCACTTACGCGACTCACACTCACTGACTTCATCACGAAGTATCGAAAACCACTTGACGTAAAAAGATGAAATTTGGTAGGGAGGTAGTTTATACTTACTACAAAACCGTTGTCGCTACAAGAAAACAGTCTTAGAAGACTGTCCTTAACTTTTTGAAACATTTTGATTTGCATTCACAGATTTTGAAAAAATTGTACAGTCAGCAAGAAAATTGCCAATTTTCACAACAACTTTTTTGATACCGGTCGATCCTATTTCTTATTACTAAGATCAAAAAACTATATTAGGCCAACTGAGGTTTGAGTACGAAAAAAGTCAGAAATTGCAAAAAAAACTTCCCATACATTTCGTAGGAAATGAGAAGAGATAGAACACAATATACCTTTGTATGTTGAAAAATCTTTTTAATGAGGTTACCATTATTTAAATGAACACAATATACCACTATACAACAGTTGAATTATTCCAATACTTCACTGGGCTGAATAAGGAACGAATGTAGCAGATAGTTAAAGATTTAACCTTTTAAATGATTATCATCATGCTATACTTTTATAGAGCTAAGCAGTCAATCATCAATTCATCCATACTAATATTATAAATTCGAAAGTAACTGTGCCTGTATGTTTGTTACCTTTTCACGGCTAAACCACTGAACGGATTTCGATAAAATTTGGTAAAGAGATAGATGGCATCCTGGAGATGGATATAGGGTACTTTTTGTCTCAAAAATAATCCTAAAGGGCATGAGATGAGAGATCCTACAGGGGATGACAGTTTGTATGGCAAATCCAGCATTTCTTAAGTTAGAGATATGAAAATTAAAATGTATGCTTTTGTTAAGAAATAAAGAAGTACACATTTCGGCGTTTTTTTTAAATCATCCCCCAAACAGGTAAACCCCCTATTTTACCTGTTTGGGGGATGATTTTAAAATTCACATGTTAAATTGTTTTTTTTTGTGTCTTCTTTTTAAGAGATTTAAGGAAATTGGAAATATAGCCATAGTCTGTATCTTGAATTATATAATTTTGTCTATATTTAATTAAAATCGGCCCACTCTGTCAAAGTTATCACAATTAGTCGTAAACTAACCTTTCTAACATGTGGGTTTTACTTCGGTTCAATGGCGGCACTAGAGTAGATATTACAAATTAATGGTGGTGATAATAGTAAAATGAATAATAATTAGTATTTTAAGTAAGGCATTTAGAATCATATAAACCTGTTTTATTTATGTTAAAAAGCCGGACAAATATGAGTAGGATTTACGCCCTAAAGGTTCCGTCTCAAAGCTGTGCTTGATTGGGTGCCTGAATTCGCAAATCAGGATTGAAGGACAAACTTAACTTTTCAATTGAAAAATAACTTTTAATAGAGTGGAGAGTACCGATTTGAATGAAATACGTACTAAATGTTACTTCAAGACACGGTCTATAATTTTTGATCCTGGATTGAAGAACAAACTTAACTTTGCAGTTCATAAATTTTCGGATTTTCCTCTTTACTTGACCTTGCTTCTCGCCAAACTTCATGCTGCTGGGCCAACGGAAATTACCAAATAGACTGGTTTATTTGCGAGTGTCAAAATATGCGGCATAAATTGTCGTTTTTTTATTGCGTTGACTTGGAAGTTTGATTTCGTTACAGATCCAAGAGACCGTAGATCTAAGTTTTTGATATCTAAGTATTTCAACTTGATGCCTCTTCGTTCCTGAGAAAAAGGTCTTAACAGACAACGAAGTAGAAAAAAAATAAAAAAAATCATCATTTAAGGGTTAAAATTTTTCATTTTGAGATACAGAACCCTAAAATAGATTTATTATGTGCCTGTTACCTTTTCCTGCCGTAAGGGCTGAACGTATTTCTAAATGAAAGGCATAGGATAGGCCATGACCTAGATAGGTTAGGGCATAGGATACTCTGAATCCCGGTAGCACGTTCCTGTGGGTTATTTTCCGACATCCACGCGGGAGAAGCCGCGGGCAAAAGCTAGTTATTTATATATTAATAAAACTAAAAAGTTTGAAATAAAACAAATTATTAAAAAAAACAAAAAACCCGACTGCAAAAACTCAACAGAAAAGAAAAAAACAAGCATTATAATCTATAGGATTTTGGTATTGCAGGCGGGGACAAACCAATAACCTGAAATTTTGGTGAAACTTTTGTTTGTCCCCGCCTGCAATACCAAAATTCTTTAGATTATAATGCTTGTTTTTTTCTTTTCTGTTGAGTTTTTGCAGTCGGGTTTTTTGTTTTTTTTAATAATTTGTTTTATTAAGTGTTCTACTGAACACTGAACATGGCAATAACTTATCATAATTTTCAAGAAGCCATACCTTTGGGAAAGGAGTGACATAACGGCGTGAAATTTTCAAGAGGTCATCAGACCATGGCAATCAAACTCAAACTCAAAGCATTTATTTCAAATAAACCATTTACAGGCACTTTTGAGTTGTCAAGGTATGTATGTATTTCTTCATTCTTGTTCCGGATTTTTTTATCTATTAGGTACATTCTGTGTAATAAATACTTATTAAATTGGTCCCTGAAAATGACGACGTCTAGCAACCCTTTCTTCACCCCACTGCGCCGCGCACCCCTTAATTACAATTTAGCTAACATGCCTGAAATTCCTCTTTCCATTAAAAATGCTCCAGGCATCTTAAAATTATCGGTATTCTATATCTAGTAAATAAAATCGAAAATACGTCCGTCTGTTTGAAGCCTTTATTAAGGTAAACTTACTTCGAATAGTCGTTTAAAGCCTTGTGCAGACTGGCGCGACTCGACAACGCCACGCAACTCTAAGAAAACTTCACGTTAGAACAATTAATTACCGCTGTCTCGTCGCGCCGTCGCGTCCCGCTTGTCTGCACGAGGCTTTAAGGAGATAAATATATACTTACCAGATGGGACCTAAGTATTTTGTGCCCATTTTTATCGATCTAGTTAAATAGGACGAAAATATCTCCCGAAATCCAATCTAGGGTCCATTGACTCTAGAAAATACAGATATCCACACTATCATCATCATCAGCGTATAATGTTCCCACTGCTGGGACGCAGGCCTCCTCTCTGTGAGAGGGAGTGGGCCGTAATCTACCACGCGGTCCCAGTGCGGGTTGGTAGATGTCAACATGTCTTCGAATTTTTCGGTTCTAGGTCATGCCCGGTTTCCTCACGATGTTTTCCTTCACCGTTTTGAGAGCAGTCGTGATGTAATAAATCCACACTATATTTTTCCTAAATCATAACCTACCTACTGTAATATTATTGCCCAATTTTTATGTATAATTGGGCAATAATCTGCCATATCCGTCCAAATACCGTCCGCTTCTAAAACCGACGTTTAACCGCTAAAATCGAGTCGAAATTTAATTAATCGGTAACGAAGTGCGAACATTTCCAGCAGGCGGTTTGAAGCCGCGAGTGATGAATCGAACTCGCGACTCGAATGGCCGAGTTAATTGATTGCTTTACCTTTATTGGATTGGGTATCAAAATTGTTTGTCAGTTTGAATTTTCGTGTTGATCTGTTATTGTGGCAGTTCGTGAAAAACAAAACAGAAATTGGACTTAAAAGTTTAAAACCAATGTTAGGAAGCTGGAAATGTTTTTTAATTTCTCATACTCGGAAAGTAGTGTTTGTTTGATCCAAGTAGCGGGTGGAAGACGCTGATCCCCACCCTTGGGTGGGAAAAACTCATAGTAATTGCTTCCCTCTCTAGGGCGGGAATGAATTTTAAAAATAGAACTAAATTTGGTTAGGTAGTCGGCTACGAAAAATTTTACTAAGGGGGTATTACACTCTCGAGTCTGCGGTTATGGATCTGTGATCGAAGATATAATGGAATTGTAAAATAGACATTAAAATTTGTTGTCTATTTCACAATTCCATTATAGAGATTGGGGAATATTACACTATCATATACCACCATATTACCACCATATTCATCTATATATTACCTATCTACGAAGCTCACAAATTACCCATGTTATGTCTATTTTACAATTTAGTTATGTCTTTGATCATGGATCTGTGATCGTAGAAATGATGAAAAATACTGATAAAAAAAAAATCTGCAGTCTTGTCATTGTATAAACAGCCAGTGTGAATTAAAAAAATACCTAAGGGTCAGCTCAAACCGAGACGCGACGCGACGCGCACTTTTTTACAATCCGATACAATATCGAATTTATTTACTACGCAATAAGGAACACGCGCTGCGCAGCACCGCGCATCTCAACGTACTTTGACACGCGTTCACGCTCGCACTTAAATATACCTTTTTGTAAGGAAAACTCATGTTAATATTATCAATTAATATTTTAGAAAAACTAAAAATTTTTACTTTCCTTAAATTCGAAATGAAAAGTAGAGTATTTAACACGGGTGAAAGTCATCAATTCCTACTCGGACTATAGCCTAAATACCTCGTATGGGAATTGATTCCTTTCGACCCTTGTATAACAATCTACTATTAATTCTCTGGTTCCTTTTTCAGGAAACATAAAGACATTGTCAACTCTTTACTATGGTCTCAGGTGTAAAATAAAATCTCTGGAAACCTATATACATATTATACTCTTGTCTATGGTTTAGGACAGGGGTCGGCAAGTAATTTTAAGTGGGGTCCGAATACTGTTGAATTTTTTCATCGAGGTCCAGATACAAAAACTCATAATACTTTCTAGTTGATTTTATAAATTTTGAATAATTTAAGTACTAGTTAATTTCATTATACGCAGTTTTATACATTTGCACCCGCACCCCCGCACTCAAACGTTCTCTTGCACCACACACAGCATAGAAACTGCAGCTGTAATCTACCTACTAAAGCTAAAGTAATTAAATTAGACTCTACGTGGCAGTTATATAAAAATATTATTTCAATTGAATAAAAGGTATTTTTTTTTCTTTTTTTTTTCCTCTGACTATTCCCCCCCCCCCCTTTTTATATATTTGTACATATTATTGTTATTATTTTAAGTCTGTCAGTTATTAAAATTATGTATTATAATGAAAAAAAAAAGTAGGTAGGTACGTTATTTAACAATATTTGGCGGTCCAAATTCCGACCTTCCGCGATCCGTGACTGGCCTGTTGCTAATCGTTAGTCTAAGATGTAAAATAAAATCTCTCTAGAAACCTTTACACATCATGTGTAAAGCAACCTACAATCACTTAGTCTGTTTTTAAGAAATTTTACTCAAGAGCATATTTTGATTATTAAAGATTTCTCGCTGCTTCGTAAAACTTGATTTCAGTTTGAAACAAACAACACGAGAGCTTTCACTTCATAAAATGACATGTAAGCCGATTTTAGAGTCGAAAAGTATGAATTCCCGCCCCGGTTCACACATGTCGGGAAAATTACGTAACTATTCCGCCGTTCTTGCTATGTATGGACCGAGAATGTGGAAAATAGAGCGGTATGACAACATAAAAAAGAATATGTAGAAATCATCAAAAGGCTTATATTGTTATAAGAAGATAAGATACTAAGGGCGAATTTCGACACTGAAACTGATCGCGTTCAGCACTTTTAATCGGCGTTCAAGACCTGTCAGTGTCATTATTGTAACTGACAGCTGTTGAACGCAGTTTAGATGTGCTGATCGCGTTCCGTTTCGTTGGTGAAATTGGCACTAAGTCAGCATGATCAGTGCGCTATGGAGCGGGCTATGCTCGGCTCGGAGTTTCTTTGAAGGATAAAATCAGAAATGAAATTATCCAGAAAAGAACCTATGTTACCGATATAGCCTGAAGTGCTGCAGAGAAAGCAAAGTGAAGTGGCAGTGGGCTGGCCATGTTTGTCGAAGGACCGATGGCCGGTGGAGCAGACGAGTCCTGGAGTGGAGACCGCGTATCGGCAAGCGTAGTGTGGAACGCTCCCAGCTAGATGGACCGACGACCTTAAGAAAGTGGCTGGCACAGACTGGATGCGGAGCTCGTTCGATGGTCGGGAGTACCGAGTCGTGGGATGCGGTGATCTCCTTCTGTGAAACCGTAGTTTCGCAGAAGGAGGTTGCAGAAAGGGAGAGGGAGATTGAGACCACTCTTCTGATCCGTAGCAGGCGGACTGGGTGTCAGCGGAGGGTGGACAACGCCCTCTTCCAGCTCCCGTAAACAGATCCGGAGGGATGGCGGACTCGGGGACGTCCGCCGCCCCCCATCCAGCAGGACCCGAAGTGGTGGCGCGTAGTGTTCCACGCCCCTATTTGTCGTCGCGGGGGGAGTCTCACACCTCACTCCCCCCGCGGGCATGAAGTGGCCCGCAAGGCGGTACCAGTCGGGGATCACGGAAGGCGCACTAGATCTCATGATCCCCGGTCCAAGTGTGGGAAGGGAACACCGGGGTGGTTTTTAGTCAGTATGAGTCTGACAGCCCAGGGCGGAGGACATCCATGAGGAAATTCCACCCCGGAACAAAAAAAGAAAAGACTGGATGCGGAACGCGGAGGACAGGGATTTGTGGCGCAGCCTGGGAGAGACCTTTGTCCAGCAGACCAAGATTATGTCTGTACTTTAAAAGAGACTGTGAACTCTGAGTTTGTTTCGGCCTTTCTTCTCAGAGTAGTCAGATAGGAAACGCCAACCTCATCCAGTTTTTAAAATATTATTGACGTGTTAAAGTGTTTGTACAAACCTACTTCAATCTGCCTAGCCTTTTCCCAACTATGTTGGGGTCGGCTTCCAGTCTAACCGGATGCAGCTGAATACCAGTATTTTACATGAGGCGACTGCCTATCTGACCTCCACAACGCAGTTACTGGGTAATACGATACCCCTTGGTAAGACTGGTGTCAGACTTTCGGGCTTCTAACGTCTCGTAACGACTGTCAAAGATCCACGAATGACAGCTGGGGCTAACAGTATAACGTGCTTTCCGAGGCACGGAGGAGTCTCGGTATGTAAAGATGGTCACCCATCCACGGACCAACCCCGGCACGTGCGGCTATTATTACTTAGCTACGAGCTCCATTTTGTACAAATCTACTTACCGAAATAAAATCATTTATCATTTAATGCCACTGAATGCATGCAGCGCACTTGATTGACACGCATCGTTTAAACTTTTTGAATCGAGAACACTAAAATTCACACTCAACTCATTTCGATGATCCGTGTCTATGGTCCTCCAGCCATTTTCGAGGATCAACGAATGAAACGAGAATTGTATTAAAAGAGAAGGCACCCATAAAATTGTCTATCTTGGACGCACAGTTCATTAGTAGCGGTCTCAGTACCCGATAAAAGGGCACCAAGTGTAAGCTGCTTTGCGCGTCTCATTACTTCTTGTTTATTTATTTTATTTTTGTCTCTGGTTATGAAATACTTTTTTTTTGTTTTGGTTTGCATAAATTCTGTTTTGTTGCTGTAGCGATTAATGAGGTTGGTGTACATTGTATCTAGGGGCTCGCGGGTAAATAATAACAGTCGAACGGGTCGATCGAAGGTTAAGCTACGCTTGCCGCGGTCAATGCGTGGATTGGTGACCATGCATTACATATCCCCATAGACCCCTCCGTGCCTCGGAAAGCACATTAAGTCGTTGGTTCCGGCTGTCATTTGTAGATCTTTGACAGTCGTTACGGGTAGTCAGGAACCCAAGTCTGACAACCAGTATCGTGTTTATTTATTTATTTATTTATTTGGCACCTCAACGACTTGCTCACTTAAACATACACATACAAAAATCACATATAGTTATATAGGTATTGTGAACTCGTCACTTACAGAAGTGCACAGCACTAGCAGAGAATTTAATGATTACAGGAAGTTTTATTTATCGTTAGTTGAATTATTTACAAAATAAAAATAGATATTAATTATGAAAAATGTTCACAACTACGATGAAATGTTTAACTAAATAACAAAAAAGACCTATGAAGAAGGAAATGAAAGTGGATACAATTTTATTAATGGGCGGCTTGTATCGCACAGAGGTTTTGAGACTCCGAGCTGGTTAAAAGTCTCGTACGGAATTGACGAAAAGGGTTAGAAAAGATGTCGACGCTATTGGTTCGTGTAGCGATTTTATTATAATTTCTCATTAGACGATTCATGGGTGCGGTGCTACCAAGGTTAGTACGACTTGCAGTTGTGGCAAAGGTAATGGTCTCGCGACCAGATCGAATAGTTTTCTGTCGAGGTACAGCTATACTTAATTCCGCCAAAAGATCGGGAACATTTAGTAAACCGTTAGCAATTTTGTAAAGAAGGATTTGGTCTGTTACGTCTCTTCGGTGTTCAAGAGAGCATATTTTAAAATAACTGAGCCTTTCACCATAAGAAGAATCTCGTGGACAGCTAGAGCTTCTAAAACGAAGGTATCTGGTGAAGTTTCTTTGGATACGTTCAATCCTATTTACGTGAACACGGTAAGTAGGGTTCCAAACTGGAGATGCATAGTCCAGTAGACTTCTCACAAGAGTATTGAAGAGCACCTTTAGGGTAGAGATGGACTGGAAATCCCGACATATTCTTTTTACAAATCCAGACATTTTTGCAGCTTTGGCAGTGATATTATCAATGTGGTTGACAAATGTGAGTTTAGAGTCGAGCTGGACTCCTAGGTCGCGAATCGTGTCTACTTTTTGTAGTGCTACCCCATTTATTGAGTAAGATGTAGGTGAAGGTTTCCGTTTTCTGGTAAATGTTATGTGGTAGCACTTTTTCACATTGAGGGACATGCGGTTTTTTAAACACCAATCGTGAACTGCGTTGAGGTCAACCTGGAGTAAATGAACATCGACGGATGAGTGTATCTCTTTATAGATCTTTAAATCATCAGCGAAAATAGAGCAATTGCTGTGTTTTACTGAGAGAACTATGTCATTGACGAACATTAGAAAAAGAATTGGACCTAGGTGTGAACCTTGGGGGACTCCAGATGGAGAGAAATAAACTGGTGACTCATAGCCCTTAACAACCACTCTTTGTTTTCTTTCTGAGAGATACGATTTAAACCAAAGAAGCAACTGGCCAAATATGCCGAAACCTTCAAGCTTCTTTAAGAGGATTTTATGGTCCACTTTGTCGAACGCACTGCTGAAATCAGTATAAATTGAGTCTACCTGGACACGAGAGTCCATCAATTTACTTACTTCATTGACGTAGTGGACCAAGTTCGTAGTCGTAGACTTACGAACACAGAAACCATGTTGTTGGGGTACTAGCTGAGGATTAATGTGTGATGTAAGTAAAGGACATAGCAGGGATTCAAAGAGCTTAGCGAAAACTGAAAGGAGTGAAATAGGACGGTAGTTCTGCACGTCATTAGAGGCTCCTTTCTTAAAAATTGGTACGACATTTGCCATTTTCCATTCCGTCGGAAACTGTGATGTCGCAATCGAATGATTGAATATTATTTTAAGCGGTAAGGATAGACTAGTTGCACACTTCTTTACAAATACCGGTGGCAAACCATCTGGCCCCGGCCCTTTGCAGATGTTAAGTTTTTTTAGTGCTTTCAAGACATCTCGTTCCGTAAATACTACACTACCTAATGCATGTTGATGATACTTGGGTCCTGTTTGAGCTACAGTAGGTGAACTAATCGAGGGAGTAAAGTTAGAAGAGAAATGCTTAGCAAAAAGGCTGCAGACTTCATCACCAGTAGATACTGTTTCATTTCCTAGACACATCTCCGAGGGAATGTCGTTAGATTTGGACTTTTTCGCTTTGACGAAGGACCAAAAGAGTTTCGGATTATGTCTAATGCTCTTTTCAGTTAAGCTCATATAGTTTTTGTAACAGCAGTTCATCATGGTTTTCGATCGCCCCTCCAATAGTCTATATTCAAAGTGATCCCTTGGGTTTTTATATTTTTTAAACCGTTTTCTAAGTTTTTCTTTTTCATTAAGGAGTCTAATGAGAGGTTTAGAGAACCAGGATGGATACTTATCACTCGGTTTTTTTGACTTTGGAACGTGCTCGTCAACTATATCATTAAGGTGCTTATATAGGTGTGTCACCATAACATCGACATCGTGCAAGTCTGAGAAAATATAGGTCCAGTCAATTTCGCTAATTATAGCGTTGATTAAAGTATAATTGCCTTTTCTAAAGTTGTATCTAATAGGAATCTTACTCTTTAATAACGCGGGGGACGTGTTTTTTATTAGTATTTCGAGGGGTGGGTGGTAGACATCTACTGTTGATAACGGGTTGTTGCATACACTAACAATTCCTCCATAGAAGTTACACAATATTAAATCTAGGGTTTTGTGATAACAATTTTTAACAGAGTTTATTTGCTCCATGTTACACAATGACATAAAGTCTATCAGTGAGTAGCCCAATGCGTTAGCATAGTTAGAAGCTGTGTTACTGGAAGTGTGGGAACAAGTTTTGTCTATTTCCCAGTTAATGAAACTCAGATTAAAATCTCCAGCTATCAGGGTTTCGTCGCCAGTTGTATCGATGACAGAGGAGACCCTGTCAAGGAATGAGTCAAGTGTCCGATGTTGAACTGGAGGGGGAAGATAAACCGCGCAGATATTTAAGTTGTGGGATTTATTCCCTTTGACAGTCTTGAGCTTGACCCATAGGTTTTCAATGTCTGTTTCCCACTGCGACATCCGGGCAGAGTCTATTGACTTCAAAACAGCAATCAATACACCTCCTCCTCTTTTGCCGCTACTGACGGTTGATACTCTGTCTCTACGATAAACATTATACCTGGAGTCAAATAATTCGCCATCACTTATACTGTCATCTAGCCAAGTCTCTGTGCCGATAATGACATCGTAATTGCGCGATCGGGTGGATAATTCGATCATGTTTAATTTTGTTTTCATACCCCTAAAGTTTTGATAGTAGACGTTGAATTGTTGTTGTTTTGTATACGGTATTGTATCAGGATTTTTTTGTAGAAGGTTTCAGAGTAGTGCAACAGCGTTCAAGCTTCTTACCTGTTTAGCTTGCTCTCCATCAGCCTTTCTTACTAGAATTTTACCGTCACGAATCCACACGTATTTGTATCCCTTTTCAGTAGCCGCCCTTCTAGTAGCCGCATGGATTTGCTTGTTAAGGGGTGACAAATGTTCAGACACATATATAGGCCTGACGGGACCGCCATAACCTAGGTGTTGCGAATTTAGTTTTTCAGTAGGGTGTGCCTTGTTGAAGTTCATGACCGAGGTTAATATTACGTCCCGCGTTTGAGTGGTGCGCAGTTTAACAACAACCGCTCTAGGGTTACCATTTCCGGGATCTAATTTCCGCACTCGCACAGCCGACAGTATATCTTCTTCTCTGATTACGCTTGCTACCGCGTTCCCCATCTGCATCACCGTCTTCACCAAATTTTTCGCTTTGTTTTCAGGTACACCGTTAATTTCAATATTTTGCTGGCGCGAGTATTGCTCGATTAAATTAACTCGCACAGATAAATCTGAAACCAACTGCTTAAGGGACTCATTTTCCTTACTAAGACTTTTGTTATTTTCTGTACATATTTTTAGTTCAGATTGTATGCGGTCGTAATCATCACTCATAAACTTGACCGATTCCTTGAGTTCCCGGAATAAATCCTTCATCTCGTTGAATTCTATCGCAATACATTCTTTTATAGCTGTTGAGATCTCAGTAGATATAACCGCGCGTATCTCTTGACGGATGGTGTCGACAAGTTCGGTTGATTTCGGATGGCGCTGGTCAATCTCGGGAGAGCTATTCAGACGTGGACGCTTGGGCCGGACATAAACATTTGCGACTTCAGGCGAGTCGGTCGAGGAAAGTAGCGTA
This sequence comes from Agrochola litura, assembly GCA_949152395.1. Classification (NCBI taxonomy): domain Eukaryota; kingdom Metazoa; phylum Arthropoda; class Insecta; order Lepidoptera; family Noctuidae; genus Agrochola; species Agrochola litura. The sequence continues at coordinate 18,709,451 of OX424508.1, read as the reverse complement.
TCGGGTTCTGACTGAACATGACTCAAGTTTGCAATTTCTTTTTCTTTTGGTGGAGTGCGTTGAACACGAGCATTATGTGTTAAAATAAGCAAATGAAGTTAGAAAAAGTAAACAAGAAGAAAAAATAAATCCAAAAAGTGTACGATGCGACTTGGGTTCGAACCCCTACCACTAGCTCGTGACTAACACGGTTAGTGCAACACGCTATGTAGACGTAGTTTGATGCTACGAAATTAGCTAGTTTATTGATGTTTTGTAGGAAGCGCAGACATCAAACTGATTAGAAGTCCAAAGGTCAGTCTTTTGTTTAACTCGAACGGTCCGGTTTAGGAATTCGAATTTTAACAGTTTTACTTTACACTTTTATTCAATTATCCACTTCAAAACATTAAAACTTTGTGATTTTTTTAGTACAATCGAGAGTACAGTATTCACTGATTGTTTTGGTATAACTTTAAAGCAGGAATAGTCACTTTTTACCACTTTTATTGAATTATGTGTCAGAGCTAACGAATACGCGAATGACTTGCAAACTTGTAGCCAACTTGACTGTTACCCAGTAACTGGATTGTGGAGGTCAGACAGGCAGTCGCCTCCATTTAAAATACTGGTGTTCAGCTGCATCCGGCCAGACTGAAAGCCCTAGCATAGGTTGGGAAAAGGCTATGCAGATTGATTTTTGTACATCGTGTCTAGGTTTCTTGTGGTTTGGTTGCATTTATGTAACAGCCTTCTGGAATTGTTTCCTCGGTTTCAGGAGGTTTCTTTGAAAATCAAAGGTTGATTGGATTGTTCCTGTAATGTGATGGGTGAAAATTTATCAAGGGCAGCTTTTGGTTCAATAGAAAATAGCATTTACATATTTATGTATTCACAACACCGTTGCGATCAACAATTTGCTTGTGGTATGTTGGTGGAACCCGTCTTGAGCAAGCGTGGTGATCAATACTCGTGCCTTCTCTGTATGAGAAGAGGCCTTTGCTCTGTAGGGGACAATAATAGTCTGGTATTATTATTTTTTATAATTGTACTTAAGATCATGCATTCTGAAAGTGGGCAATGTCGCAAATAGATGTCAAATATTTCGCTGTTTTGATTAATTTGGCAATTTTACTGTATGGAAATATGAAACATGGCTAACTTGTGAACTAAAATATTGATTATTAAATGAAATAATTAATATCGTAACACTGAATTTTTAGTTTTAGAAGTAAAAAAAATATTTTGAAACTTTCCAAATGCCTTTTTTACGCCTAAAACAGTTACAACGTCAAATTCAGTGTTATATAATTGCAATTCATTAAGTTAGCGATATTTCATATTTCCATACATTAATATTGCCAAATTAATCAAAACAGGTAAATAATGTGACAGCTATTTGCGACGTTGCCAACTTTTAGAATGAACGCTCCTAACTTGTTCAAAGCAGATTCCATTTAGGTATTTAACTATGGTAATGGTACCCAGCACCACAAATGAGTTTAATTTTAAGTATAAAGAGCTTTGTGGGTGTTTCAAAGCCTAATGATCCCCCAAACCCCGTCCACCAATTTTCTCTTCTAAGGGATAAATACTTTATAACAAAATAAAACGAACTCGTCAGTTGCAGTATTATAACTTTATTTGCTCATAAAATCAGCTTGGTCGTCGGGGTCGGTCCATATTTTTTTTGTATTTTTATATTTTGCTTCGTAAAAAAATATTATTCTTACTCGTTGAACCGTTGACTTGCTTGTGTCGTTGTCCAGAAAGTTTCGAACTTGGTACAATGAAAATTTGTTCTTTAGAAAATATAAATTAGGTATATAAAACATTTACGCAATAACTTACACGAAAGTTTATAAATTAAGTACTTCTGTAAAATATCAACGGTTAAGTAATGCTACCTGGCTAAGCTCGAACATTAGTTAAGAAACTATATAAAAGTAGGTACCTAATCCAATAAGTACATGTTTCTGTGGATTGTCTTAGCAAACAACACATTTCACGGTTAATTAGTTAAACCCTTCAAAATAGGTTAAGTTGGAGTAGTTGGTACGATATGCTAACTTGCTTTGAAAAGGTAAATTTAGGGGAGGGTGAGAATCAAAAAAACACGGTAGCCCAGAATACTTTCGATGGACAGAATCACCCTATGAAATTGGTGCTTTGAAAGACTCATTTGAGAATGGCCCATGAACGCCTGAAAGGCCAGAAATCTCTCTCCCAGAAGGAGGTAAATCTCTACAAAGGAAGAAAAGTATACTTTGGAATAGTTCTTTCAACACGCAAGGGCTTTATTATGATCTGTTACCTTTATCTTCGTCAGGTCTTAACCATCTTCGCTTTTGTTATCTTACTTTCAGACAGGGTTTGTATGTTGATGACCTTTTGGTAAAATCTTATAAGGATTTGTTTGTCAATTTTGCCAAAAGTTTTTCTTCTTTACAAGATGGATTTGACGGCTCAAACAATTTGTAAATACCGACTATATTTGGGAATATTTTTGGTAATAATCAAATTTTGAGGGACAGGCGGTGTGGGTGGACGAATCTTGTTTGTTTGTAGACACAGAAATAGAACATTGTTGAGTTTCGGGAGTTCATTGGTACTAATGAGTTCGAGCGTAACGTCTCCATGTTTGAAATGTTCTTAAATTAATTACGATTTTCTGCTTAATTAGATGGTACCATTAAGAAGCTTGATTAATTAAATCGTCCTAAAATAAAGTCCCTTTAAAAGGTATCATTAGATAACCTATTACAATAGCAATTAGGTAATAGGTAAATTATATTATTAAGCACTTAACTGTAATCAAACTAAAATAACTAATTACTGCTCAAACAAAAGCACATCAAACTTCAAACAAATTAAAAAATCGAACGCGTCAACGAACTTTCGTAAAATCAACTGTCATGGTTCGAAAAATGTTAGAATGTTCTAGTTTCAAACGTTAAAGATGGCGTCGAATAAATTCTCAGTGCACCAGTTGCGGGTATTTCTGTGAGGGTTTAGGCTTCAGCAGCGGGTTGGGCAGTAGACTGCGCGGTGCCGACGCTGGTGGTAGTTGATACGGAGTCAGGGTCCTGTTCACGAACTCCCATCCAGGGGAGACGCTTCTGGAGCTCCGCCCTGTAGAAAATAAGTAGTGAAATTTAACAATAACAAATAGCCTGACCGAAGGCGGCTCCTGTCACTCTAAAATCTGCTGAAGTTTTGTACTGAGAGTACTATACGTTATACTCATACACGTGCTTGAAGGAAATATTTGTCGGTCAGAAAGATCAGAAGTAAGACTAACGCGCAAGTTGCACTGGACCTGGACAAACTTTAGTAGGTATGGATTGACACTTGTGGAGACTTTCTTTATGAACTCTCAAACTGAAGTCTGTTACTAACAAATTAAGGTAACACTAACCTGTATCTGGGATGATTAATAGCGTACACCCATGGGTCTATGCAGGAGACTATCTTGCAGCAGACGGCGGGCACCATTGTCGCAATGGGAGTCAGGAGGTTCCTAGTGGAAAGAGTTTTATTTATTTGGAAAGAAACATTCACAAATCTTCATTTTCCTGGTGCTACAATAATTTGTGGAAATAGTCCTTCCAAGAAAATACATATTGAAATTCGATCGCTTTCGAATCCCTAAGATTTATTACTTACCTAAGATTAATTGCCAAAGGATAAAAACAGCTTTTAAAGAAGCGGGAAGTCTTTAAACATTAATTTGAATACTTACGGCGCGGATATACTAATACCAGCCTACGTAAATATTTAAATCCTAGGGCTACAACACTTAGAGAATTTAATGAAAAACAGATTAGAATTTGCCCTTTGTCTACCCCCAAATATCTATCTATCAAATAAAGCAATAACGGTAGACTCCCACGCAGCTTGTTAAGAGGGCTTATCCTAAAAGTTGGCAACGTCGTAAATAGCCGTCATATATTTATTTACCTGTTTTGATTAATTTAGCAATATTACTGTATGGAATTAAGAAATGTGGCTAACTAGGGAACTAAAATATTGATTATGAAATGCAATAATTAATATCGTAATACCGAATATATTTAGTTTTAGACATAAAAAAAAGTATTTGGAAACTTTTCAAATGCCTTTTTACACCTAAAATTGTTACAACATCAAATTTAATGGTATAATTGCAATTCATTGTTAATATTCTAGGGAACTAGTTAGCCACATTTCTTATTTCCATACAGTAATATTGCCAAATTAATCAAAACAGCGAAATATTTGACATCTATTTGCGACGTTGTCCACTTTCAGAATAAACGCTCTTAACACTTCTCTCTTAATTACCATATTAAAGGTATATACAGGTTTACTATTGACTTTGAATTGTTTGCTGCCTATGGCAATCTATGGAATTTACGGTGACGAAAACATCGTGTGGTAACCTGGACAAAAGCCGCTATGAGCAAGCGATGTTATGATCATAGTTCATTCCTTGTATATCCAACTGACCCACTGCAGGGCAACTGGGGTTAGGCAGAACGCCTTTTTTTGTATTGGGACAGTTAAAATCTAGCAGTAAGATACTATCACCAGCCAAAAAATTATATCCTCTAAACCAGGGATGCACAGACTTATAGAGAAAAGCGGCATATTATGAGCCAAAGGCGGACCTAAGAAAAATAATTAGATAAACGTTTTAAAAGAATTTAATTGTGTAACTTCTATGTATAACTTCCAATATTTAGATTGTATATTTGGCTCCAGATTACTTGTCGTTTACACGTAATTCAAATTTTCTTTTGCTAGGCGGTTTTGATTTTTCGTTTTGTTAAGATTCATAACTGAAAACGTTTGTTCACAAATATCCAAACTCACCCGAGTACTACCCGAATAGTTCCGATCGGAAGCTCGCATCGCATGCACGCAATACCAGTTTAATGTAGGTATACAACATTGTCAACGTTTATTTTAAGTATAATTTTCTATATTTTCGCATTTTTTTTAGGTGAAAACTTCTTTAGGCGCATTGGGCATTTTTGAGATGGGACTAAACCATTGATTTCGCGACACTGTTACGACACCAGCTTTTGACCATTAAAAAGACATCAACGCGTTGATTACCGCGGTGCCCTTTTTTTTTCAAATTTTCACTTCTGTCGGCCACTGTTATTTTTTATTTGTTGGTCTGTGCATCACTGTTCTAAATACTCACCTATCACCAAAAGCGCCAGTCATAGTAACAAAAGCGTATGGCGTCCAGGCGCAGACGAAAAGGAAGAATATCGTGAAGGCCACTTTAGCGATCCTTATCTCGACACTTCGACTCGCATCCTCCTTGTTGGCGGCTAGAGACTTGACGTTCATCTTCTTGGCTTGGTCTGAGAGCATGCGTTCGTGGAGGCGTACCTGGGAAGAAAAGGGTTTTGGTTGTGGTTACGGAATTATTTGTGGCGGCATCTACATCGCCATCAAAAGATCTGACATCACAAAATAATCCTGACGTCACACAAATCCTGCATCGCGCAATTAAAGTTTACCGCGCGAACAGCATATATACAGGGTGGCAGGGACATCGACGCGAAAACTGTTATCATGGATTCAGTACATGATTCTGATCCCCCTGCGTTGAAATATGGTGTCGGTTATTTAAAAAAAAATCTTCTGTTTCATAGAAAAGTGCAATACCTACGCGGTCAAAATGTATGGAACAGCTGTTTATTTTTAAATCGACGAAAAATTTCAACGCATGTGGATTCAGAATCATGTACTGAATCCATGGTAATAGTTTTCGCGTCCATGTCCCTGTCACCCTGTATAACTTCCCCGACATCCCCGTTGGGCAGTTGCCCGCCAGACACAACACCCTGGTCGTCGGATCACGGTCACGTCTGGTCGTTGGATTCTCCCTTTTCTATAGAGGACGAGTGAACTTTACACCCTGTTCCTCATACCTCTAAATATCTATAAAAGTTATCACACTGGCAGATTTAACATTGTATCAGTTTGTATAGAAAACACAATATGCGGACGAGATTGTTTGCTATGGCCGCCCCGCGCTACGCGACGTTGCAGCGTGATAATCACCAAATGTAGATTAGTGGGGCTATTTTTAGATTAGACTAGCCAGCCACTGCTAGTTAAGGAAAGAAAGAAAGAAAAATAAATGCGTTTATTGGCATAACTACTGAAAAATACACCTTTTAACTATAAAAACATAAAACAAAGATTATAATGCCAAAAGGGCCTCAGCTCAGCATAATGTCAGGTGACAACACAAAGTGCATCACCTGACGCTGATTTTCAGCTGCAACCCATGAGTGTCATGTGTCTGTTGTTTTTGAAGGGCTGAACCAGACCTATCCGCTCAGCCCAGATCCGCATTCCCCTGTAAATCTATCCATTGTTGTCGCTCAGAATCACACTTCACGAGTAGTCTTGCCCAAAACAGTGCAATAAATAAGCCATTTAATTTGTTTGACTGGTAAAATATACTTAATATGATGTCATGAATAATAATGATAAATCGAATAAGTATCTGCCACGGTGGTCAATCTCAACGTAGTAGGTTAGCCAAGTCATGATCTGTCTAGCCTTTCCCCGACTATGTTAGGGTCGGCTTCCAGTCTAACGGGATGCAGCTGAATACCAGTATTTTACATGGAGCGACTGTCTATCTGACCTCCACAACCCAGTTACTGGGTAATACGATACCCCTTGGTAAGACTGGTTGCCAGACTTTCGGGCTTCTGACGACCCGTAACGACTGTCAAAGATCCACGAGTGACAGCCGGGACGTGCTTTCCGAAACACGGATAAGTCTTGGTATGTATAGATGGTCAGCCAGCCACGGACCAATCGCGGCAAGCGTAGCTCAACCTGATAGATCGACCCGTACGACTGTTATTACTCAGCCACAAGCCCCTCTACCCCTAGAGGGTAGATAACAGGTTAGCCAAGTACGCAGGATATATTATTATAGTGCGTAAGTATGTGCTAAAAGATAGGTGTAATTTCGGTTCCTTTAGTCTCATAGTCTGATGGGACGGCAATCCGACACGACCGGGGAGAGATCAGGCACAGAACCAGCGGCTTTACGTGCTATCCTTAGTACGGGAGGTTCACACCACCAACTTCCAAACTCCGGGCTGCTACTGAGAAATTCCTGATGGTATTCTTCTTCTTTTAGTTTGGTTTGTGAGCAACCTGGTTTTTGGAGTTTTAAAGCCGCCTATGGACCTCTGACTTGGCTTCACATGGCGTCGAAAATTATCTCTCAGGCATGCCGGTTTCCTCACGATGTCTTCCTTCACCGTTTTTGAAGCAAGTGATAATTATACAATACGCATATGAATCCGAAAAGTCAGAGTGCTTTGGGTTCGAACTCGAGACCAGAAACTTGGCAGTCCGCCGGTCACACCGGTTATCAGCTATTTGATTCCTAATGGTAAAACCCAATAGTACTTTGCTCGACCCGGGAATCAAACCCAAGAGCCCAGGCTCAGCAGTCGCTTGCGACCACGAGACCAAAGAGGCAGTTAAAACCATAAACTTATGTACCGGTCAACTGCTCTAACTTCGCCTGGCGTTCGATGTTTGCCTAAAATGAAAAAGATCTTTTTCATTTTACTTGTATGGCATTCGAAACTTAAAGCCCTTTGAAACTAACTCGAAACTAAAAACTTAAAACTCAAAGTTTCTATTGCCATACAAGTAAAATGAAAAAGATCATCATCATCATTTCAGCTGAAAGACGTCCACTGCTGGACATGGGCCTCCCCCAAGCGCCGCCACTTTGACCGATTCTGTGCTTTCCGCATCCATCGGATTCCTGCAGCCTTCACAAGGTCATCGGTGCATCTTGTGGGAAGCCTTCCAACGCTACGTCTTCCGGTACGTGGTCGCCACTCCAGAACCTTTCGGCCCCATCGGCCATCCGTTCTGCGAGCAATGTGCCCTGCCCATTGCCACTTAAGTTTGCCAATTCATGTTCTTAAAATGAACATGAAAAAGATATTACAACTTATTCATTATAGGCAAACATAGGAGGCGAGGCAAAGTTAGGGCAGTTGACGGTACTTAATAAGCTTACCACCTGTAATCATATTATATTCTATTTACGTTTGACATAATTCGAATTCTTTTCTTATTTTCCGCATGTCCCCAGGCGAAGGAAACGTTCTATCGAGCTTCTAAATCCACTTTGATGTTTGAAATGAATTAATTTGGAAGTGATCCTTCACGATTTAAAAACGTAATGATATTTTTGAAGTGACATTGGGTACTTATTAGAAAGTCTGATGGTGATTTTATTTCACATAAGTAGGTAGATAAATTAATCTATACTTAAAAAAATACAATACACGTGGATATATTTAGTAACTGTTCCGCTTAGCTATTTCCAAAGAGCCACAAAAACTCCTGAAAAAAATCGTCACGTGTTTCACCTTTCAACGAAGCATCCTCAGGATGACGATTGACTTGACACACCGAGCGCTGAACGCAGAGAACCACGTGTCACACATCTATACTTATTAAATAATATCTAATAATAAAGTTGAAGAGTTTATTTTTTGTTCTCTGGAACTACCATTCCAACTCTTTTTGCATTTGATAGCCCAATTCTTGAGGAAGATTTAGACGATTTCACATCACGCTACGAACCTTAGAAGCTGAGCAAAAATAAAAACAGTCAGAAAGAACGCTATGCTAAAGCGACGTAATAGTGCGTGTGGGCGATGCGATTCGACGCGGTTGATCGAAATTTCAGATGGACGAAGTCGCGGGCAGAAGCTAGTGTTTCGATAAATATCAGTGGCAGAATATCAGGATAAGCCCACGTTCGTCGTAATAAAATCGCGGCGATCTTTTTTTGTGCACTGGATTTTCAACGCTCTGCTTAGCACCGACAATTAAAAATCCAGTGCGCAATAAAATCCCGCCGCGATATTTTTATGTCCGTGCGAACGTGGGCTTACTCTATCCGAATCAGAATATGAGATTGTGTAAACAAAACAGTGAAACGGAACTCTACAAGTTTAGTGCTTATACACACGGCGGCAGCGGCTGCAGTTGGGTTGCCTCTTCCGTTGACGCGTGCCGCTCATGTATATGAGCACTACGCGTTACACGATAAAAACATGTATAGTACGACACAACTTAGATGTAGCATGAATTTGAAAATTTGCGTTCATTTATTTCAATTTTGCGAATGTATTTGGTTATATGACTTTACAAGTTATTGCGTTTTCGTAAAGAAATTTTTTACTTAAAGCAGTAATAAAGATTGGTGATTTTGAAGGCGCACTCAGTTCGGATGTAGATTGGTTTTACGAATTTTGCCCATGCTACATCTAAGTCGTGTCGTACTGTACTGTAGTTCTATTTTCTTAATGTCCCTCGGCAAACTTCGTGTCTTCGTGTACCCTTTGCATTTGGTGCAGACCGGACCCTCTCAATCGACTTGGAAGTATACAGAGTTGTTAATACTGTTTTAACTTAATATAATTTATTTAAAAAATGGGAGGAAAGCCGCTAAAGTCGCATTCACGACAGATAGGAATATAGCTTTACAGCTCTATGTAGTTCACACGGTAATCAAAACAAAACAACAATAAAGTAGGTACTTAGTTCTGAATTCAAATTATTATACACGGTAAATCTAATAATTGATGGACATGGAAATTAGCATTCGTGTGTATTCGGAAATCCGATGATACCCGAGGGATATTAAGAAATACTGTACTAGTACCACTAAGCGATACACAATACAAGCTAAAAACATTTTATTTCGTCCTTTTCGTTTATAACATTCCTCGCCCATTCCGACCAAGATTAGCGTTGCGGGATTCCGAAATGTTTCGACAATCGAATCGGTGTTGTAAGAATTTCTATTCGAATTAACAATCGACGCGCCCTCTGATTAAACGATTGTAATCTTATTCGAGTTGATTGATGCAGTGGGCAGTCTGATTTATTCAAATCGATATTTTGCTAGTTTTGAATAGCCATCGATTGTACCTTCTTGGTACCTATTATTTAAATACGACAAAAACACAAACGGTGTTATGTTAAAAATTGATAGAAGAAGTACCAAAGTACTTCATTGTTTTCGGTGAATTATAATCGAATACAGTGTAAAACGAATGTAATTAGTCGAATAAAGTATATCGAATAGGTACTCCCATCGCTAACCCAGATCGGGAATTTGTGCATTGGTTCAAACACAAATAATGCTTCTTCCCCATTTTCGAGGAAAACTTCAGAGTTTTCCGCTGAAATTGTTACTCAAAGAATTCTTGAATCGAATCGTTCTGAAATAATTTTCATTTATTGTATAACTTTCCGTTTAAATTAGTGAAATTGGAGAGTTTGAACTTTTATTTTGGTTGTGATTATATTTTTGTGTCTACTGGAATTCGTGTTGGTATTTAGATATTTTCTTATCTGTCTAATTTACGTAAAAAATTAGCATCTGTTTTTAATGCTTTAACTATTAAGTACCCACTGATAGGACGATGAAAATGGGAAAACCTACTCGCGAACGTTTCCAAGGAATTTAAATAGGTAACGGTAACCTGTAAATTCTAGTGTCCACTTTGACTTTAATCAAAATCAAAATATTTTATTTCACATAAACCTACATGGGCACTTATGAAACGTCAGAAGCTAGGTGCACGGTTCCAATTGGTCGTTTCCTATGGAGAAGAGCCGGCAAGAAACTCCACGTACCAAAACTGCTTCCAAATGAGAACGGTTGTTTAAACTCTGCATCCGTTTGAATTTAGAAGCCTAGTTTTAATGAAGTAGTCCACTTAGAGCACCCATCCGAATAGCACCTGCGCGAATAGCACCTAGCCTAGTAGAGTAGATGGAGTAGAGGTGCTCTTCGTGGATTAAAATTTATTTTTAAATTTTTGTCCACGAAGAGCACCTATGACTCAGTAGCCTACTGTTGGGATGTTTGTTTTACAGGATGTTATTAAATTAAAGAAATCGATAAAAATCACTAGAATGTTAGTCTAGGTGCTATTCGCGCAGGTGCTATTCGGACGGGTGCTCTAAGTGGACTACTTCGTTTTAATTTTACGTTATTTAAGAAGCATCCGGCATCGCAACGCCCAGTTAATAACAATCCAGCTAAAATATAGGTACTTACCTACAGTTTAATAATGCGAAGCAATTAAAGAACGCGCAACGGTTCAACAGTACCCGAATTTTCAATTTTGGTCGAACGAAAGCGTTTCAGTCCAATTTTCCTTGTAGGGAAAACGAGAAAAAAAAACTGAGCAATCAGACTTTTAATTATCAGTCTTGTTAAATCGCGTTTTTCGAGCGTCGACGATTCTGAATTCAAAAAACATGAATGGCTCCTTTTTTATTCAACCTCTATTGACTTAATTATGACGTGTCCGTCTGTTGTTTCAAAATGGTGATGCTTTTAAATAATAAGTCGAGTGAATGGTCCCTTTTTTATGTTGATTTGCAGTAGCACTTATTATAAAAATACTCTAAAATAGTCTGTTGTTAGGATATCTACGTGGATTCTCAACATACATAAATAAAAGAAGGTTTTAAAAGCAGTGGATTCCCACTGAAAAGTCATGCATTACGTACGGCTGAAAAACAACATTCAACAGCAATTTAACCCGGCAGTTTAATTAAGAATCTCAAAGTAAATTTAATAGCTAATGAGAAGCACTATGTTCACTTAATAGCTATTTATCGGAAAACGCAAGGAGCGCTGCCGGTAACTAATCTGGAAAAAACGTTTATCAACATCTTAACCCATTTCCCGCTGCACGTTAATTTATTAAAGCTGCGGAACAACTTGGTTTGTGTAAAATTAATCATTACGAGAAGAGAAGAGGTATCCCTAGCCCAACACGGAATGGTCCGACTACGGTTGACAAAAAGATCGAATCTATGAACTTTACATATTTGTCAAAATACATTCCGTGACATCCATAGTATTTAATTTAAACTGTTTGCACTCAAACCGCAATGGAACTCAAGTCCGAATTTAATTTCGCCTGTCCTCAGTAGTGATGGGAAACTTCGACGAGACCGAGAGTTTATCCGAAACAATTCGAGGTGACGAACTTAACAAACAATTTTCGCTCCTTCGTCGGAACTTTAGTGATTCGACATTTTTTGTCTGAACGTAGTTTACGAGTGCCGTGTCGAGGTTACGCGCGAATGAATGTTATTTTCTGTTATTGTGTTCTAGTTTTATTGAAGAAAAATTGATTGTTAGGTTTTTAGGGCGATGGAAAAGGTTATTATTTGTTTAGGGTTCTTGAAGAGGGGGTAAAATGTTTTGTGGAAATATTTGAGGTACCGAGTGTGTTTATATCTGTGGAGTCGATATTGTGGCAATACGTACGTAGATATACTTGGCTTTATGCTAAGGTGCGAAGGTTTGGGTGCTAATATCAAAATATTTAAAGATTATAATACATATTTGGGTGAGAGAGTCATGTTTAGTATATGCTGGTCCTGCTCCACAACTAATTGATTAAAATTTGCAAATACTGTTGGAGCTGCTGAAGATTGTAAGACCATCTTTGCATTGTATAAACTCAATCGCCTTTGTATTCTATAATTGCATAGCACAGGTGTGAGCACTATGTACTAAAGACTTACCATTTACCGGGTAATATGTCTTGCATTGACTTGAATGTGCCCTGGCGGCTGTGAGTATGTCATGCTCACTCAAATGTTTCGCTGATGGTTGGATCACGCTGGACGTTGGATCATTTAGCTCCCTTCAAAATGGTTCAGCTAAATGGTGCTAATCCATGTGTCATGTTCGTGAACGGGCACCGTCAGTTGGGACTGGTCATCTCTTAGCTGCCAGGGCTTATTTTTAATTTATTTGAATTTTTGTTTTATCTTTTTATTACGGACGCTTCTAACGTGCACGTCTTTCTACATTGTTCTAACATGTTTAATTTCAACATGAATGTTGTAACCAATTTTTTGTAAGTTTTTTATTTAAAAGAGTGTCCGTGGAGTTTCTTGCCCGTTCTTCTCCATAGGTACCTACTATGCTTTGAGTTTGAGTTTGAGTTTGGTATCACTTAGAATAAAAATCAATAGGTACGACTTAAGAGATTTTTCGTCTGAAATAGCAAAAACGAGATCGGATTTTATGTTATTCATTGCAGAATTTGGTGGAGATTACCTCACAAGGCAAATCTTATTACGCTTGAGTACGTAGTAAGCCGATTCCGAAGTGAAGTAGTGACGAGATCAACCAGCCTTGCTTTGGTAATATTTGAATTAACTGGATCATTTCGGCTAAAAGTGTCCCAATTTTTTATATCGTCCTTCAGCGTATTGCTAATAAATAAAATTAACTATTTTATAACTACCGAACTAGGTATTTTATTAAATAATAAAGTTGGAGGTAAGACAAATTAACAAAGGTAAGTACAGTATTTATATCCCCAGTGGTAACCATAACGGGCGTCGGGAATCACAGGAAGATTTCCGGCCACCGTAGGCGCGGGCTTGCGGACGGTGAGCAATGGGTAGCTCGCCGTCCGATAAGGACCGTTGTGTTCCACGCGCGCCTCAAAGAGATGTCAGCAGAATTGACGGGGTCCGCTAGGGCCAATGCCTGCCGGGGCTGCGAATATGGGCCGATAGGGATATCGTGGCCCCCCGGCAACATGGCATAGGAAGGAACACGGGTGGGTTTTAGTCAGTAAGAGTCTGACATGCCCTCCCGCTCCACCCAGAGCGGGAGAAGTTATTTGATAATTTCCCACCCAAAAAAAAAAAAAAAAAGTGGTAACCATAACGTCAAGCCTTGTTTCCCCGAAGGGTTGGGCAGAGGTGTCCCTGTAGCAGGTACACCCACATTTCGCCAGTTATGTTTAAGTCCCATGTAACAGGGGGCGAGCCCATTGCCATCAACCAGGCACAAATCCAGACAAAAAAAAAAATGAAATAAAAAAACTATTGATAAACAATAAATCAATTATAAATTATTAGTTTATACATAAACTATACTACACCTTCAGTTTCGGCAGTCACATTTACAAAACGAAAGTAATCGCCTAACTATCCCTAGTGTATGCGCTCTCTAACAATACAATGAAGAGAAACTGACATGATCTATTGTTTTCCTTCAATCCCAGATCGGCTAATAAGATCCTAGAACAAACCGGGTATGATCCTCTAATATAAATAGGTTAATTGAATCCAAATGTATCAGTGGTAATAATCACGGCCGGTATTAGGGTCAGGCAGAGTTAAATAGGACGGAAGATCTGTCGGCCTTTTGTGGCCGAACGACGAACCTTTCTAGTTTGAGGAAGGAAATTATTACGCGAAGTTTTCAGTGATTCATTTTAGGGTTGAATTGTGTTTGAGTTTCTAGTTAAGGTTTTGAGAGATTGTTTCGAGTTGAGAAATACAACTAGCAAAGATTTCAAAACAAGATTGTTTTGACATCTTTGGTAGTTAGGTTAGGTTAGTACATACTTATCCATCATGTTTTTTTTTACCTACATTTTGATAAGTAATTCTTATACATAATATAACATCACGCCTGTATTCCCCGAAGGTTTAGGCAGAGGTGTACCTATAGTACACTCACATTTCGCCAGTTATGATTACGTCCCATGTAATGGCAATAGGGGGCGAGCCTATTGCCATCAAATGGGCACAGATCCAGACACCGGGCTGCTACTGAGAAATTCCAGATGGAAAAGCACAATAATACTGCCGGACCCGAGAATCGAATTCATCACCTCATGAGTTATGCTCAGCAGTAGCGCTTGCGACCACTAGACCAACGGGTCGGGTCGAGTCGCAATTTATTTGCCTAACATACAATAGACGTGGATATATTTAGTAACTTAGCATTTCTAAAGAGTCATAAAAACCCTGAAAGAAATCGACACGTGTTTCACCTCTCAACGAGGCACCTTCAGGATGACGATTGACTTGTCGCGAACTCGAACACGGCGTGTTTCCACACCAAGTGCTGAACGCAGACAACACAAGTTTTAGGAAAAACAACTGTAATACATACACATAAGGTTCAGTTTGCGCTACAACTTCATATTTTTTATGACATTTCAACAGTACTAGTCAGTCTAAAATCAACTTTATTTACACTAAAGTAAAGTTAATATTTGTTTAAGTAGAAATAACATCAATGGGGTTAAAAACTGAAAGCTCATAGCAGATGGCAGCACGGTTGTGCGTCTTTAGTCCGCCATTGTTGTTTATGTTTTCACTGTTGTGTCGATATCGTTTATACGAAAACTAGACAAAAATGTATGCGATTTGGAGTGTAGTACAACTAAAAGCGGAGTTATGGAAAAGAGATGCGTCTACCACGGGTAAAAAAGCAGCTTTAGTGGAAAGGTAAATAAATAATGACCATTTTATATTTGATAGATTGTTTTGTTTACATTATTTAAAACTCCTTTTTTTGTTGAAGACTGGAGGCATACGACAGGAATAACTTGATCGGAGTTGAAGAAGAGCTTGAAGATGATAACCCTAACATTCCTGCCCTGGAAAAGTTCAGGGATGTCAATTCTAGCACTGATCTTCCAGCGCTATCTAAAACCCACATTCAAACGTTTGCTGAAGGGTAAGTTTTCATACAGTGATCAACATATGATGCATTCACTACTTCCTTTGTGAGTTCAACTATAAAAAAACGTGTAATATAGGTACTTAATTTAATGTTAATATTATTTCAGGTTTCAAATATCTCCTAAAGTGAAAATCCTCTATGAAAATAGGAGCTTGATCAAGCTAATGATCGTAACGATACTTATTTTCATGCACAATGCAAGGCACAAATGAAAAGATTAATGAATAAGACTGGTATGATATGTAAAAGTCATTGTGAATGTTGTGCAGCTGGAAGTGGCTTGGAAGCACACTGTAAACATATCTTCACAATCCTCCATGGTACCTATAGAGGATATAGTATGTACAAAGGTTACAATAACCTATGCATAAAGTATGCACAGAAAAATTAATGATGTTCAAACAACCAAAAACAACATCATTTTATACTGAGTATCTCCAACCAGCAATTTACGATAAATACTATGATACTGTAATAAAACCAAATTAATATTATATACAATGTTTTATTTATCTCCTTATACACAATGCATATTACATAATACATTCCCTAAAGTTACAGCACATAAGACAAACAAAAAATATCTTTGATGCGAGGGGCACAAAATTGTGATGTTTTGTCAAACATAACAAACGTTCAATGTGAACGCGTTGACTTATTTATTTATTAATTAATAGGTTAGCCTACAATTGTTTACACATTAAGTACATTTCTTTTAAAACTACACGATATAAGTGCAACAATTACTTAAAGCTAACACCACATGCACTATATTTGAATTTAACATTTTTATGACTGCAATTAATTTCTAATAATGGCTGATTTAGAATTATGTAAAAACAAAGCAATAATGCAATAAAATAGGATCAAATATTTGGTTTACATTAAATAATAAATTAAAAATTAAATTACATTGAAATAAATAACATTTTCAATTGTAATATTCTTCACATGACTTCCATAATACTTTATTTTGTGAGCCATTACACTTAAGTCGAACACACAAAATAGAACTTTTGATAGGTTTCAAAACCTGTGTAGAAAGCAATATACTGTCATTGTTTCTACAGTTCTTTATAGATCCATAAATGTACACACAATTCACTTGAGTATGCCTTGATGATACAGTATGTTGGTCCCGCTCTGGCCCATCATCTGGTTCCAATGGTGTGCTAGGAAAAATTTATATTTCGTTAAACATTGTAAATTCCTCGTCTTTATATGGCTCTTCATAACTATCACGGGTTTGAACATGGCTAGGTCCAGCAATTTGATCACTATATGTATCAAAACATTGTTTTTTCTCATTTTTCTGTAACAGTCTATTTGCTCTGTCTTCAGCTAAGGGGTGGACTGGTTTGACTTTAGTAAAAGGAAAAATAGAGGGTACAGCAGTCTTCCTGAGCCTTTTGTATATATTTTCATCACCTAGAACAGACAAAAAGGATTTATGATCTACTTATCTATGTGCGAAACATTAAATACAAATATGATGAGTGGAAGATATATTTATCTATTTAGCCCATAAAGTCCCACAGCTAGGCAAAGGCCTCCCATTTCCTTTTCCACACAGGTTTGTCCACAGTCGCTGCGGGCCAGTCCTTTCGGTAGGATTCAGTGCAGGATATGTGTTAATATTAGGCAGTAGGTAGTTTGGTTTGAAAATATTAAATACAATGCAATAAAGCGAATGCTGCATAGATGCTTGCTACTTAGACATACGCGTATTTTGGTTGATTAAAAGATAATCTTAACAACACAACCTTAGTATAATGTATATAAATAAATACTTATCCACAAATGCCTATAATGAAAACACGCTTAAGTTCACTGTATTATGAAAAAGAGCATCACCTGTATACGCATTCGTCTGATAGAAGTCTTCAGGTTTAAAATGTACATAACCTCGACGAATTATTTGGTTTCCAATTTTTTCTTCGGAGAGCTCTCTCTTTCACACTTTTCTTCTTTTAAGATCTTTGGGGAATACATGGGTCCCCGGATTTTTGCAGTCAACAGCTGCGCAAGGGGGCATATTATTTAATTAGGCGTAAAATAAGTTGATTGTTTACAAAAAATGTATGGATATTGACAGCTAGCAGTCAAATTTAAAGACGGACAATGATAGCGACATCTGAAGTGAGCAAATGGCAGTTTTTATCCCCATTGGAAACATGGTTTTAAATAGACCTCAGACTCGTGCGAATATTTAAATAAGTGGGTAGGTATGTTTTTAATGCTAAAAGCGAGGTCACATAATGAAGGAATTAATTTAAATCAGACCTCAAAGTATAGTCAAGCAAGGGTATTAAGTGTTTCAGTATAACTGCTGAGTGTTGCCACATGAAAAAATTAATAGTAGAAAATAATATAAACGCAAAAGATTCCCCAGAAAAAGGTTCTACTTGAAAAATATTTTGTCATTAATGATCTACAACTGTCTCTGGCATTATTTATGACAAGTCCACAAATCCTATTTGATTTATTTTTTATTACGAAGTAAAGTGAAATATGAGGGATGTAGATACTTTCAGACTCCATTTTTCAAGAGTGTTTTATGAAGACTTAGGTTGTGGTAGAAAACTAATGTTGAGATTATTTTGTTCGCTTCAAGAGCTTAGAAACTTATGGTTTGCTATTATTTATTTTGTTTGCATAATTATTTGACTAATTATTGTGTGACTTTCAAAGTTGTTTGTTTAGAATTTATTTACAGTTAATTATAGCTCTCATAACTTTTATAATTTAAACCCAATCGAAAAAGTTTTGTTTATCAAAAGATAATTTAAGTCACATCTTGAAATGTGACAAACATTATCCTAAAAACTTATTTAACTTTATGACTTTTATGAAAGGTTGTGTATTTTCTAGCCTTTTCCATTGAAAACGAAAAATTGGATAAGTATAACAAAAAAAAAAGTAAAAAAAAATGTAAGTATAAAATAGTAGTGTAGTAGTCTAATTAAACTAATATTATAATAAAGAGAAAAGATTTGATTGTTTGTATGTTTGTTTGTAATGGATGAACTCAAAAAATTCTTAACCGATTTTAAAATTCTTTCAGCTATAGAAAGCTACATTATCAGCAAGTAACATGGGCTTTACGATATTGTTAAAAAAAAAAATGAAATGCCTAAGAAAATTGCAATAATGTAACCCAAGGTTTTGTGTTCGCTAGGGCCGATGCCTGCCGGGGTTGCGAAGAAGTCCGAAAGGGATACCGTGGCCCCCGGCAACATGGCAACTGAAGGAACACGGGTGGGCTTTAGTCAGTAAGAGTCTGACACGCCCTCCCGCTCCAACAGAGCGGGAGAAGTTATTTGATAATTTGCCACCCAAAAAAAGGTATTAAAAAAATATTTGTCCAAATAAAGTACTAATTTATAGTTTATGACCTGAATTAACACATAGGATAAACTACTTTTAATCCTGTTATTACGTTCCCGTGGGATATTTACCGACATCCGCGGGGAAAAGCTGGTAATTAATAATTAAGTTAAAATTAATAAGTGCCTTTGTAATTTTCGTTAAAAATAAAGTCTTCTAGTTTTCAAAACTTCCCGCAACCTTTTCACCCACAAGTCCATTTTCATACTTATAGTCCAAACTATGTAGGTTTAAGTTCGTCAGGTCCCGGTTCGGCGCACTTAGAAGCACTTGCCTCTTCAACTTGCCTAATTAGCCTAGTTCTAACCTTGAAACGTAACATGAGCTGTCCAAAATTATGCTGCTTTCACTCAAGAACACCGGGGAACGTAATTAACATAATAAGGTGAATATATGCTCAAAGTTTAACGCAATCTGTTTCTCTTGACGGCGGGAAACAGACGAATTTTGCCAATTTTGTTTTGTGTATATCATTTACTTAGATTCTCCCAAGTAGAAATAATTTGTTTCTACTTAATGCTGTAGACTTATCTCTGGTTTATTTCTGGAACCGAAACTTTCAAAGAACTTTAAAGTTATGAGCATTTTGATAATATTTACTCCTTTCTAGAACACTATCGGAAATCTTCTCTTTTGCTGGGTATTCAGTCCTGCAAGATCATCATCTGTCAAGCCTTTCCCCAGTTATGTTAGGGTTGGCTTCCAGCTTAAATAACCTTTCTTCAAAACTGACAAAAGTAACCTACCGTCCATTGAATAGAACAGCTTCATCAGCAACTGCTTCTAAGAAAGAGACAGACATAGCAAATGAGAAAGAAAAAGACAAAACCACTTACAGCACTAAACAGCTGCGAGTAGAAGTAGCAGATGAGCGACATGGGGATAGCGTAGCTCCACACGAAGATGCAGGCGACGAAGACTTTCGTGTCCTGGTCGTCCGTGAAGTAGTCGAAGGAACAGGTGGTAAGGAAGCCCTCTGTAAGGAAAATGTAAGTGAAATATGAGGAATACTGTACTTGAAGGTATTGTGGTGGCTTAGAGCGGTTTCGCACTACGTCCGATCCGAATCCGAGAAATGTCAGTCCGAAGTAGCCATAATACTATTTGTATGAGGGGTTGTGTACTAGATCCGATCTTTGTCCGGCCGAATTTAGAACATTCACAATTCAGATTGAATTCGGATTCGGATCGGATGCAGTGCGAAAACGCTCTTAGTAGGCAAGATTGATTGAAAGTACCTAAAGACAATTTAAATACAATATAATCAGTCTATATTGTTCCCACTGCTGCATTGTTGGGACACAGGCCTCTTCGTTGTGAGAGGAAGTGGGCCGTAAAACACCACGCAGGCCCAGTTCGGGTTGGTAGATGTCACATGTCTACGAATTTTTGGTTCTAGGACATGTCGGTTTTCTCACGATGTTTTCCTTCACCGTTTTGAGAGCAGTGGTGATTAAATTATTTAGACAAAGTAAGGCTCTTGTCTGGGTTTGAAACCACGACCGACAACTCGTAAGTCGGGGCGGTTATCACAGGGCCACCACTGCTCTTAAAATACAAGCTGCCTAATTGATTTTATTGATGAAAGGAATGTTGATGTATTAATTGTATTCAGTAGATCTTAAGATGACGGAATGGTTATGGATGATATTTTGTAGATCTTAAATACAGAGCAGTTGTTAGTCCGACAAAATTAGGCTT
The DNA here is from genome assembly GCA_949152395.1 of Agrochola litura. Taxonomy (NCBI): domain Eukaryota; kingdom Metazoa; phylum Arthropoda; class Insecta; order Lepidoptera; family Noctuidae; genus Agrochola; species Agrochola litura. Next base: position 18,688,786 of record OX424508.1, on the reverse strand, counting down.
TAATTAAAATTCGGCAATTTTAGAGTTAGGACTTTGTGTTTTATATATTTGATGAAGCTACTCGTATGACTATAATTTTAGTGTGATTACAACCATTATTGGGAAACTTTGAAGGTTCTGTATACTCTAAATCTTCTCCCTATGACCATTTAGGACTAAAATGTTTTCATTCGTTCGTTTCGTTCATTCTTGATATTAATGCGTATGTTTATGATCAAGAGTTGACGCACTTACACACCCCTAATAAAATTTAATGTCGATTACTCATCGAATTACAATCTTCCATTTGCACCAAGACAATGGCGGTAATCTCCTGTTTTCAACGGATGTGTGCAATTTGTCGCACAATTGGTGCACTTAATCAGTCGGTTAGCTCGGAATTATGTGTGGCGTTGGTGCGAAATGCATATTTCGGATACAACAGCGTAATTGGATTTAGAACGCATTGGATTTGGAAATTGGTACCTACTGGCGGATTGGCGACATATCTACTGACGTGTTCACTTTTGCAGATTTATTGATATTGGTATTGGTAGATAAAAACATGGTATAGTTTACATTATAACAGTAACAAACATGAATGAATTTAGTAGATTATTATTATTTACTAGCTGCTGGTCGCGGCTTCGCCCGCGTGGATATTTTGGAAACCCTAATTCTTTTTCTAAAATAAAACTCATTTTAACATCAGCTATCTGCCAGTGAAAGTCCCGTCAAAATCGGTCCAGCCGTTTCGGAGATTAGCCGGATCAAAAATAGACAGACACATAAAAAAAAAAAAAAAAATAGTTTTTTTGTTATGATTACCTTAAATACATTTTTTTCATATACATTTAGTAAAAAGCTTTTATTTTGCCATTACCAACCGACATTTATTTTTTATTTATTCGTATATAGATAAGTAGATACAGATGAATAGAATTACTTTATTTAGTCTTGTGCTTAAAACTATGCCCCAATAAATTTTCACGGTTTGTCTGTGGGAACGGATCATATAAAAAAAAAACAGTGGGAGTGCTGACAGAAGTAAAAACTTGAACAATTTAAAAAATACTTCCAAACCTTTAATGAAAAATATTTGCATAGAACATTGATCCGTAACGTAATATAAATAAAGAGCACAATCGCGTTTACAAAAAAATTGGTGTCGGTAACGGTGTCGCGAGTTCAATTGTTTTTTCCCATCTCAAAAATGCTCAACGCGCCTAAAGAAGTTTTCACTTAAAAAAAAGTTAAATATGGTTTATGTTTGCTCACAATAAAATCAAGTAACATTTGATTTACTTATTAGAATAGAATAGAATATAAATAAAATATAATAATTATTGTAAAACATGAGTATACATCAAATAATATGTGCAAGGTCTTAAAATAACAGGTAGATCTGCATGTTTTGCCATTTATGGCGTACAAAAACAACATATTTTTGGTTTAAATAAACCATTAAAACTACTGAGTCTACACAACAAATTATGAGATAAAAAATTGAGTCTACACAACAAACTTAATCCTAATGCTAAAAAAGGGGAATAAAATATAAAAAATTAAAATAAAATATTGGTTTTTACAGATTTGAGGGTCAAATTGTGAAAATGTTGTAATTAAAGGAATCTATTTAATTAATACAAATTATATTGCTATAAATTTTATCAAATATGTTCAGAGTATCGAGATTTTTTTAAATATCTGTATTGTAAGTTTGTAAGGCAGACATTCCATGTTCGCACGTAATCTAAATTGTGATTTATTGGGATACGAACCGGACCCAACCCCCGGATATAAGCGTCGTCAAAGATTACATTCCGATTGACAGAATGCCCATCTTACCGAATCTTCACTTCAGACTGATTAATGTTCGCCTCTTTGGTGTCGAGACGATTGTCTTTTGATTAGGGATCGAACAATTTGAATCAAATTAGTTAGAAATAGTAAAAGGAGGCTTCGAAAAGAATGCAATTTCGGGTTGTTGTGTAAAATAGTTTAGGGTATCGGAGGTCGACTGCTTCCGATTAGTAATGTTTTTTTTTGCACTATTACCTACCTACTTAGTTGACGAAAAAAAATTTAAAAAATTATAAAACTAAACCATCTACGATAAAAAAAAGTTGTGGCACTCCGGTAGTGCCGACAGAAGTGAAAACTTGAACAAGATCGCCTTGGTGGAAGAAAAGTACCTACTTGTATATAGAACATTGGTATTACATATTGCATTGGTATTGGTATAACATTGGTATTGGTTGGAGCATTGGTTGGGTGGAAATAAAGAGCACAATCGCGTTTACAAAAATGGGGTGTCGTCATGGTGTCGCGAAATCAATGGTTTAGTCCCATCTCAAAAATGCCCAACGCGCCTAAAGAAGTTTTCACTTCAAAAAGTCATCTGAAAATGTATAAACAAGACATCATAGACAGACAAATTAAAAATCGGGAGTCACACGTTTAGGGCATAAATCAAACAGATTACGCGTGACTCCGGATTGTTTATTTGTCGGTCTGTCGGTCAAAATCATAACCCTCCTTTTTACTTCGCCGTAGTCGGGTAATTAGATAGCATCTGCCTAGTCTTTTCCCAACTATGTTAGGGTCAGCTTCTAGTCTAACCGGACATAGCTGAATACCAGTATTTTAGATGGAATGACTATCTGATTCCTATTTCTGAATACCGGAACCCTGTTTAGAAGTGCTATCTGTATTTTGATTATTCATCGGTCTCGAATATGAAGTACATCATCATCATCATCAGCTTATAAATGTTCCCACTGCTGGGACACAGGCCTCCTCTCGGTTAGAGGGAGTGGGCCGTAATCCACCACGCGGGCCCAGTGCAGTATTTACCTATCTAAAATACAATAGACGTGGATATATTTAGTAACCTGTAACAGGTTACTCCAATATACAGGTTACTAAATATATCCACGTCTATTGTATTTTATAATGGATTTCCGCAAGGTCACGCCTGAGTCAACTATTAACTATTAACCTATCTACTAATCAAATACGTAAACCGGCCAAGTGCCTGTCGGACCACGCACAATGAAGGGTTCCGTAGTTGGGATGAATTTATCCCAAAAACAAACTTAACTTTGTAGTTGAAAAATATGTTCTCCCATACGGAATGTATGGGAAAACATGTTTTTGCAATTGCAAAGTTAAGTTGGTCGATTATTACTCGATAACTTGTAGAGCCTACTTAGCTGTGATAGCTTCCTTTTAATTTCGTTATATAAACTACTGCTGTGATTTTTTTCACACATCCAAAACCAACCATTTAGTTGGCAGGGGGGGACACTTGACTCTAACAAAAATTAGCACTTTAAAGCTTAATATTTCGCAAACGGATCCCTGAATCCAAAAATGGTTTTCACAAACTCACTGGTTTTCTCAATGTTTTTAAAGGACCTTTCCAATGATATCCCACACCATGGGTTAAAAAAAAATAAAAAAAACTTCACCATTTTACGTGTAGGAGAGGTACCCTAAAAAAAATGTTTTTCATAATTTTGTTTTATTACTTTGTCGGCGTAATTAATATGTATACTTATGCCAAATTACAGCTTTCTAGTACTAAGGGTCTCGGAGCTAGACCGCGGACAGACAGACAGACAGACAGACGGACAGACAGACGGACATGACGAAACTATAAGGGTTCCTTGTTTACTACGGAACCCTAAAAAACGAAGTATCAACCATTTCACTGGAAATTTACCTAAAACTTGTGCTTTACCTTTCTTTAAACAAATAAATATTTAACACCGAATCGGCTTTTCTAATAAAACTGTCCGCTTCACCATCTCAAACGAACGTTTTAATATTAGCGACTCCCATTATTTATTAATGTCTAATTTATTCGCGACTCCTTAATGAATAGCTTCCGATGCTGATATTTCTTTTTAATTGAATATTTAGGAGATATTCTTAATGAATACGGAGTGTTGTGATGTTTGTTTGTTGATTGCATTGCCGGTGTGTTTCTAAAATCATGGTTAATGATATCTCTTGAGTATCATTAATGTTCAGTATGTGTATCAGTATTGTTCTAGAACCGAAAATTCGAAGACATGTGACATCTACCAACCCGCACTGGGCCCGCGTGGTGGATTACGGCCTACTCCCTCTCACAGAGAGGAGGCCTGTGTCCCAGCAGTGGGAACATTTTTAGGCTGATGATGATGATCATTAATGTGTCTGCTTTAATCCTGTAAATCGTTTTTGAACAGTCAGACAATCGCATGGAAGATTGAAAGAACGATTTTTTTATGTGTCAATGGTTTTATAGGTTTATTTATCGATATCATAGTCAGATTATTATTAAGCATTTAGAAAACATGTATTAAAAAAAATCTAGAGCAGCTATTATGAGATTTAGGGCCAGATTTGTGTCAGTTACGGAGGAGCTCGTGGCTAAGTAATAACAGCCGCACGGGTCGATCCATCAAGTAAAGCTACGCTTGCCGAGGTTCGTCCGTGGATGGGTGACCATCTTTACATACCATGCTTCGGAAAGCACGTTTAGCCGTTGGTCCCGGCTGCCATTCGTGGATCTTTGACAGTCGTTACGGATCGTCAGAAGCCTAAAAGTCTGACTATCAGTTTCTTACCAAGGGGTATGGAATTACCTAGTTACTGGGTTGTGGAGGTCAGATAGGCAGTTGCTTCATGTAAAATACTGATATTCAGCTATATCCGGTTAGACTGGCAGCCGACCCCAACATAGTTGGGAATAGGCTAGGCAGATTAAAATGTGTCAGTTACTATTTAGCCTAAGTCCTTTGCATGGGCCCACTGTAAAACACGATATAAAAAAAATAGAAATATGGTAGCATAAAACTTTCCCAGTAATTACCTACACAGTGTCGCAGAGAATCAGGGGTTGGAAACTTTGGGGTCGGGTTTTGAAACAATTTCTTTCTTATGTAATTAACTACCTAGGTACAATAAAAATATGTTCTTAATGTCCCTCGGCAAACCTCGTGTTTCGTCAATCGTCGAATTTCTATCAGTTGCCCTTTGCACTTAGTGTAGACCGGACGCTCTCAATCGACTTGGAAGTATACAGAGTTGTTAATACTCTTTTAACTTAATGTAGTTTATTTAAAAAATGGGAGGAAAGTCGCAGGCACGACAAATAGGAAAATAGTTTTACAGCTCTATATAGTTCACACATAAATCAAAACAAAACAACAATAGGGTACTTAGATAGTTCTGAATTCAAATTATAATACACGATAAATCTAATAATTGATGGACATTAGCATTCGTTTGTATTCGGAAATCCGATGATACCCGAGGGACATTAAGAAAATAGTTAGACTGATTATGAAAATAGTTGGTATTCGAATACTTACCGGGTACGAATCGTCCCCATATCTTGAGCGCGGGCAGAATGGTGAAGGGTAGTGCCCAGAACCACGTGAAGGCTATCAATATGAACGCTTGAACTCTGTTTATCCTTCCGTCAAGAGGGCAGGAGATGGTCCTAAAAGACAAATAATATAAAATGTAGATCACTTGAAAACATTAGAGGGGGTAATTAGGTCAACAGATCAAGATAGGTAAGGTCGATAATAGCTTGATCCGGGGATTCAACTCATGCTCAATGGTAGCTCGTGACATGATGCAGTCAAATTATCAAGTTTTGTCATTTTGTTCAATGGTAGCCTTACCAATTGCGTAACAAAAAATGTATCACAACCCGAGGGGTTTTGAAGGAAATTTCTAATCCATTGCTTTGAATGTTTGAAAAATTCGTTTGCTCGACAACGTAAATAATGCAATGAATGTTGTTGAATTGTCAAAATGAATGGCACTGCCGTTTTAAGTGTGTTAGTTACGCTATAACCCTGCTGAAAAAGATGAGCTGTCGGCGATAAAACTTAAGCTAAGTCTCTGTGTGTTGTTCAAGCTATAATAAAATGTCTAGACTCGTTCAAGAACTTCAAAAATAATATCAAAGTTCGCCCCAATGCGGAAGTTGGTACTTTTAACTCAACTCAACTCAACTCAAAGCATTTATTTCAATTAAACCATTTACAGGCACTTTTGAATTGTCAAGGAATCGGTCAGTCAGAAATAGGTATGAAGCTAGTTGCCCATTCCAAAGCGTAGTAGGTACCTATGGAGAAGAACGGGCAAGAAACTCCACGGACACTCTTTTAAATAAAAAATTGTTACAAAATATTGGTTACATCATTCATGTTGAAATTATACATGTGAGAACAATGTAGAAAGACGTGCACGTTAGAAGCGTCCGTAATAAAAAGATAAAACAAAGAACAATTCAAAAAATTAAAATAAAAATAAGCCCTGGCAGCTAAGAGATGACCAGTCCCAACTGACGGCGCCCGTTCACGAACATGACGCATGGATTAGCACCATTCAGCTCAACCATTTTAAAGGGAGCTAAATGATCCAACACACGCGCCACCATCAGCGAAACATTTGAGTGAGCATGACATACTCACAGCCGCCAGGGCACATTCAAGTCAATGCAAGACATATTACCCGGTAAATGGTAACTCTTTAGTACATAGTACTCACACCTGTGCTATGCAATTATATAATACAATGGAGATTGAGTTTATACAATGCAAAGATAGTCTTACAATCTTCAGCAGCTCCAACAGTATTTACAAATGTTAATCAATTCATAAAACTCAACTTCATAAAACTCAAACCCTATCGCCTAAAAATATCTATGGAAACATTATTGCTGATCCTGGTTTTATTTGGAAAATCTATGCAAGATTAGAACTGAATTTATTTTGAAACGTGATAGTCAGCTAATTAGCTACGTAAATAAGGTACCTAATTAAAGATACCTCAATATACAAATGACTGGATATAAAAAAAATCCAGGTTCTTACAAGGTAAAACAGAATCCTTGGCCAGATCTCAGACCCTATGGTAATCGTTATTTGTTTCATTATCTATATAAAGTTTACCAGCAGTCTTATTAGATTATAAGATCTCCTTAGTGCACTGGTAGGCAAACTCATTAGTCAATAGAGCCAAATTTCAATTCTATAACGACTAAGATTTCTTATGAGAGCCAATCCTTTCTGTGTGTCCAAACTGTCTCAATACACTTTTCTTAATCCTTAAAACTCCCATCCTCTTTCACTCCACAACGCTTCCAAAAATTAACTTGCTAAGAAGTAAGATGCCTTCATCATCATCATCTTCATATTATTATTATGATGAAGGCATCTCTTACTTATTAACAAGTTAACCTTGGAAAACTTTGAAAGGTACAATGATTAATTTTCGATGTCCTGTTAATTTTTCGTGAAAATATTTCGGAAATAAATGTTTGGAATATAGTTTGAATTTTGAATAAAACTTGATGTCTTGCTTAGTGACCGAAACCCCGACCCCCGCGCGTATCTACGCTCGCACACATCGACATTTATTTTGTACAATGGTATAGAGTTCGTAAATCGTGACACAACTCAGTTCCTCAAGGAAAATGGTATTGTATATCAAATCACAGTTAAATATAAAATTGTTTAAAAAATACAGTGATATCCATAACATAAACACTAGAAACAAAAACAAATTTGTTGTACCGACAACAAGAAGGCTCAAGAAAATGGGTGGCTCGTTCAGATGTCAATGTATACGCTTTTATAATAAACTTCCAAGCCACGTACAAGATCTAAGCCTTAATAAATTTAAATCAGTCATTAAATGTAAGTTGTGCCAGAAAGCTTTTTATACCGTTAAAGATTACGTTGAGGACAAAAAGGCTTGGGATTGAGCTGCTCCAATTATAATTTTGATTTTTTTACTTTCGGAACTTTGTTTATTTTGCTAACTTTAAAATTATATACACAATGACATGAATATTTACTTTTAAAGTATTTAATTATTTTAATTATTGTGAATGTGAAGACTATGTGGGTCATTCCTTTTTGTTTTGTTTTTATTTTTTTCTCAGTTAGTTCTAATCATGGTCTGACAGTTTGAGTAATTTAAGTAGCCTACCCAAATTTTTTGGTATAGTTCGTCGAATCGTTGAGCTCCTTAAATTCTGAGTTGAGTTGCACGATAACTGACAAATGCGTGCACTGACTGGTCAGGTCCTCTCAATCTGTGTGGTGCTTTACTCAAAAGACCACTTCAGACACCAATCCACATGGCCTTCACATGATCTGACCAAGATTATGTCTGGACTTTAGAAGAGACTGAGACCTCTGAGTTTGTTTCGGCCTTTCTTCTCAGAGTAGTCAGATAGGAAACGCCGACCTCATCTAGTTTTAAAATATGATTGACGTGTAAAAGTGTTTGTACAAACCTACTTACAGAAATAAAATCATTTATCATATACCCCAGATCTATGCTTCAAGATTCTGGCTTACCACGAGCATACTGGGTTTATTTTAAATAAAGAAAACATAGAGGTTTCTCTGGAGAAAACAATGAAAAAACCCAACACGATATTACACTCCTAGTTACTTACTTGTATCTATCAAACGCGATGACAGCGTTAGTGATAGCTCCACCAATCCCAGATAAGGAACCCAGCACAGCGTAAATGTCACATCCTAACTGGTAGCCCAGCATCCGCTGGTAGAAGGAGTTCAAGATCAAGAGAGGCATCTCTATCATCATAGTGAGGTCGAAGACTGCCAGGTTGATGACGAACATGTTGCTAGGACTGCGAAGGGATTTTGAGCTGTGGAAGAAAGTAAATTTGAATGTGATTTTACCGGAAAAACTGGAAACGCTCGCTCGCTGGATTTAGTGCTTGCTCGGTCGAACTGTTTCTCATAAAGAGTTTATTACTACTATAAATACTTTTCTTTTCTTCTCTTACTTTTTTTTTGCTTTCTTTTCTTTTTTTTCTTTCTTTCTTTCTATAACGGAAGGAAAGAAGGGTAATTTTCTAAACATTACTTTACACATGGACGAATATTTAGTTATATTTTCCTGATCGTGTTTTGTCTGAAATTGTTTTTATTTTCTTAGTCGCGCAAGGTATATTTTGAACATATTTAACTATACTGTTTTTGGATGTATTTATGTCGTGTGCACGTGGAATAACGCTCGTAGGAATTTCCTACGAGCGTTATTTAGCATTTTAGGAAACCTCCTAGGAGCGATATTCCATGTCCACACGACATGAAAACGTCCAAAAACAGTATATTTAAAATATACACATAAAGGAATTGTTGTGACGGATGGAATATGTGTGTACAGCACAGACCAATAGGTACTGTACTGCTTGTATTCTATTTTACCTTGTTAATAAAATTGAGTCGTATATTACTTATATAACACGATGTCTTCACAAAGTCCACAGTCCCAATTTCCGCAAAGTCCGTCAACCCCATAACCCGCCCAGCGTCACAATACTGATTGACCTATAAACAGCCATAGATTGGACCGCCATTACACGTTGTGACAATGAGCAATCTATGCCGACTCCATAATAGCAGGACGGCGCACAAATTCGGCGTGAATCACATTAATTACAGCCGATTAACTAGATTGTTTCCCTGATTCCAACCGTGTCCGGTTTCAATTAGTCGATTGATAGAAAGTTACGCGAGGAATTTGTATCTAAACTCTTTGAAAGAGGGTGTGAAGAAAGGGATTCTTTGGGAGATTTCCTCTCTGTGAAATACGTCACATGTTACGTCTTAGATTTTATGTGTTTATACGGTATTTGTTGGGCGGAAATTCGAGAGTTGGAAAAAGTATACGTTAAACAGGGTGGCAGGGACATCGACGCTAAAACTGTTACCATGGATTCAGTACATGATTCTGAACCCCTGTGTTGAAATTTTACGTCGGTTATTTAAAAAACGTCGCAGAGGGTTCAGACTGAAGTCTGGATCTATGGTAACAGTTTTCGCGTCGATGTCTCTGCCACCATATACTTGCGTTTCATGCTCTCATAGAAAAGTGAGTGTTTACCTACGCGGTTAAAATGTATGGAACAACAGATTTTTTTTTAATAGCCGACTAAAGTGTTGAACACTGGAGGGTTCAGAATCATGCACTGAATCCATGATAACAGTTTTCGCATCGATGTCACAATTTTTTTTTTTTCGTGTGTGAAACCGGCGTGTCAGGCTCTTACTGACTAAAACCCACCCGTGTTCCTTCAGTTGCCCTGTTGCCGGGGGGGCCACGATTTCCCTTTCGGCCTTATTCGCAACCCCGGCAGGCATCGGCCCTAGCGGACCCCGTCAATTCAGCTGACAGCCCTTTGAGGCGCGCGTGGAACACAACGCGCCGTCGACCCGGGCTTGGTCCTTATCGGACGGCGAGCTACCTATTGCTCACCGTCCGCAAGCCCGCGCCTACGGTGGCCGGAAATCTGCCTGTGATTCCTGACGCCCAGGGCGTCTCCTCCTGCGGCGGTTAAAATTTGCCTCTCCCTCACGCGTTCCGCCTCCTCCTTCGCGAGCATTACTGCTGCGTCGATGTCCCTACCACCCTGTTTACTTGCGTTTTATGCTCTGTAAGAAAATGCCTTTTCAGGCCCTTCGACTGTTACTCATAACTGTAGAATCGCATAGGTATACCTAAAAGGTATAGAATATTTAAAGAAGTCTGCTTGTGGAGCTTTGGTGCGAGCGGGATTGGGTAAAGAACGATGGCTTAGTGGCTTATCAAAGCAGAGGCAGCTTCTAATGCAGGTAGGTAGTACTACTGTGGCGGCATCTACATCGCCACATACGAACTACGCATCAAAGACACACAAATCCTGCATCGCGCAATTATAGTTTATCGCGCGTACGACATATATCTGACTCTCCGACATAAATTCTTTTCTATAGAGGATGAGTGAACTTTACACCCATCCTCATACCTCTAAACTACTATTATCACAGTAATTAATGACCCAAATACTTATAAGTGATACTTGTAAGTAATGCACAGCAGTATTCAAATGCATTATTAGCCTCATTAAATTGTTATTCCTCTTACAGAATTTCCAATAATATCGAAGACATTTAACAGACACTACGATAGAGAAGTTCAAGAAATATGTTCGTACGTAAAACGAGATTACGACGAAGTAGATGTGAATTTATACGCGCAGTTGCGGGAGACACAATCAATGCAGAAATGTACTGACAACCAAAGAGTTTGTTATGCAGGCCAGAAATAAAAATGTACGGCTAAGTGTATAAGTTCTATGCAGCCAATATTACTTTATGAGACCGAAGTATGCGTTAAGTGTCCCAGAACATTTTAATTTCCATTGTGTTTCTTGTAAGTAATAACTTAGGACCCGTCAGATAATGAGACGAGTCATGTCAAAGTCACTATAATTATTGTAGTTACTATAATTTACTTAGCCGACGTTCCCACGGACGTAATAAAATCACGGCGATTTTTTTTTCGTGCACTTTATTTTCAACTCTCTATTTAGCGCCGAGAGTTGAAAATCCAACTGTGTGTTTTTTCAAAGCGCCGGGAAGAGAGTGCGTCCCAGCGCGTTTGATTCTCAACGCTCGGCTTAACAACGAGAGTTGAAAATCCAGTTCGCGATAAAATATCGACGCGATTTTATTACGTCTGTGCGAACGTCGGCTTACTCAGTACACTCTGATCGTGGTTATCATGTAGTAAGTGCTTATATACACGAGCGACACGTTGCCAACCGCAGAGGCACAACTGCAGCCGGCGACACTACGTAGACGCGTCGACGGCTGCAATTGCCGAGTGCCGCTCGTGTATTTGAGCACGTACTCATATACACGAGCGGTACGTTGCAGTTGCCTCTGCCGCCGCCGTTGGTAACGTGCCGCTCGTGTAAATGAGCACTAAGCTGCCTACATACTCATCTCTTTTGTTGCCTGTACTTATCTCCAACTTTAAGTTGGAAGAGTTTTATAAGTTACGAGTTTGTAGTTGGATTGTGTCAGATAATGGTGTTTTTGATGTGGTTATGTGAAATGTAAATAGGAGCGATGCTTGGGATCGCCATGTGGTTTTTGCAACGGTTGGGATTGATCGCTTGCCTAATTAGCTACCTACCTAGTAATTAATGAAGAATATTCTATCTATCTATCTATAACTATGGTCTCGAGTCTCGACTCTCAAGAAAGGTGATGTGTGGTGAAGTTAGCTTTACCTACTAATTACTAAACTGATTTACACACTGTCACCTCACTCACACTTCAGGTCCAGCTGAAAACCAGCGTCAGGCACTAGTTGTCTGGCATTTTTGCTGAACTGGGCTTTTTGGCGCAGCCGTCAGGCACACTTTCCAGCTTCATTTATTTCTTACATCGCACTTTACACTTTTTATTTGTTTTATTTTTTCTGCTGTATTGTGTGACTTTTATTTAGTCTGTGCTAAATAAATGTATGTATGCCACTTACTGTTTAATTTAATTAAATGATATACAATAAAAATGTAATTGTTATTATATATTATTTAATTAAATTATTATCATTATTTTATTTTATTATTATATGTCAATTATTATTAATTATTACTAACACTAGTTTGTAAGCTCGCAATTGTACTAACAAATATGGATGTAATCTGAATTAAATGATTATTATTTATTATTTATTTATTTATTTGTATTTTCTTTCTAAAAGATAAAAAAACTTTTTCCAAAAAAAAAACAACCGACTTTGTTTTTGAATGTCTTTGGTTTTGAATTTTCGTTCTTTGTCACCGACTTCCGAAGTTAGTTATTTTTCACTTTGTAGTGTTTTTTTTTGAAGTCGGTTGTTTTTTTTTTTTGTAAAAAGTTTTTATTTTTCACTTTTTAGTTGTGGTACCTACCCCACACAAATTCGAATACCACTACCTGCTATGTAAATAACAGTAACAAGAAGTTATCATATCATCTACATATTAAGTGGGAAAAAATACGTATAATTGAAGCTAACTCAAAAACTACCCAAGCAAAGTTAATAAAATTTATATGGGACCACCTCTGAAGTATGATCTACCAAACAAAGAAAGAATCATCAAAATCTATTCATAATTGGTGTAATCGCGTAACAAACATAAAAAAAAACATACGGACGAATTGAGAACCTCCTCCTTTTGGAAGTCGGTTAAAAAAAAATCTGATCGATTGTTCAAGCATGTTTTTGAAAGGACCATAGCAGCATCTGAAATGGATTTTTATGATTTGCAATTAAAATTGGCTTCCATATTGAATACATCGACTCTGAGACTACATATATTTTCAACATGGACGTGATAATCAATGCCTGTCCCTTTCCGGTATGAAGAAGAACATAACCCTTTGAAGTATATCACCGAAAATAAACTAAGCAGAAAGTGCGTCACGGTGTGAGGGACAAAAAGCGAGGTCTTCGGGTCCTCCGGACAAATACTAAAAGGGTTATAACCGGCTTGATTACACTAGCCTTAAAGGATGTGAGCTCAGAAAGTTCCGTTAAAGTGTCCCCCTAATGAGACAGAACTTAATGCAAAGAATGTATGGTAGACAAGCTTCACTATGGTTTGTTTTGACAGTATAAGGAGTTATTTAAAGGCACACTAAGATTTTTCTTGAATTTTTGGTGTGTTTAGAAGTGCCTTTCCCGACCAAAAATCCTAACTTAATATTCTAAATGCGAAAGTGAGTTTGTTTGTTTATTTGTTACGCTATCACGCTAAAACGGCTGAACGGATTTGGATGAAATTTGACACATGGGTAAACCATGACATGGGTTAGGACATAGAATACTTTTTATTATTTAGGGGTATGAGGAACAGGGTGTAAAGTTCACTTATCCACCATAGAAAAGGGAGGATCCTCCGACCAGACGAGTGTTGTGTCTGGCGGGCAACTGCCCATTGGGTTGAAGTCGGAATCTTGTATATATGTCGATCGCTCGGTAAACTTTAACTGCGCGATGCAGGATTTGTGTGACGTCATGTCTATGATGCGTAGTTTGTATGTGGCGGTGTAACCGCAACAATCCCGATATTCGTACGGGATCAAGACTTAGGCGACTGAAACCGCGGGGCGCAGCTACTACATAAAACAAGTAGAATCTACACCATAATAAACAACACGAAGATTAATCTTGTCAAATGTGTTTGTATTTCACCAAATTTCTTGATTGCTTAGTTTATTAGCAATCAATAAATTGACGCTTGGAAACAAACAAACTTAAATTGGTTTACAGTAACTTCAGCGAAGCCTAACCCTGTTTCTGATTCATATGTGAATAAATTATTATTAGTTAAAGATTACTTGCTTTGAAAATCATAAATTTAGATCTAGGGATGATGGACATTTTTAAATCATAGCAAGCATTTATGGAATCCAATACTGGCACTTAAATGATTCGAAATTTAAATCAAAATGACATTAAACGTCAACAAAAGAGCCAATCAATTCTCTTAAAACGATTCGTCTTTCAAAGCCGAAGTAAGTAGATCCCACGAATAAGCATTTGCAAATGATAAAAATGTACAGTAAAAACATCGTAACGGCCTAAAATCTCGGCAACAGCGCCCAGTGACACAGATAGCAGTAAAACGACCAAGATAAATATCGGATCGACTATACTGGAAGCTACGCGAAGGGTAGCAATATCCAGAACAATAGCGTCTGCGTCTGTAAAGGGTGCGATGAAGAATGAATATTTCTAGTAAATTCTTTGAAGACTGTTTTAAGTAAGTACCTCTATGAGAAGGTTACGGGGTAGGCATCATTTGCGTTTCTAGAGCCCATTTGTATAAAAATACAAGAAAGATTCGAAAAACAAAAATAAAGTTAACAAGGAAAAAGTTACAGATTAGATAGAGCCTGCAAGACGTTAAAGTCGTACCGGAATAAATAAGCAATATTGAAGTGAAAAGGAACTTCTTTAGGCGCATTGGGCATTTTTGAGATGGGACTAAACCATTGATTTCGCGACCTGTTACCGACACCGTGGAGTAAAAGATATCAACGCGTTGATTACCGCGGTGCCGATTTTTTTTCAAGTTTTCGCTTCGGTCGGGACTCCCGGAGTGTCACTGTTTTTTTTTTCATAAGAATGAATGAAAATATTCGCTGCCAATGCGGTGAAGGTGTCGACTGTCTCGGACACCATGACCTATCCTGCAGTAAGAGCGCAGGCCGGATAGCACGGCACGCCAGCATCAACGACATCATCCGTCGTGCTCTTGTCACCGCCGGAGTGCCAGCTGTTTTAGAACCCAATGGCTTGGCACGCGACGATGGGAAGAGACCAGACGGAATGACCATAATGCCTTGGAAGGTAGGTAGGCCTTTGTTGTGGGGTGCAACGTGTGTCGACACCCTTGCGCCATCCCATCTTCCTAGCACGGCGGGCTGTGCTGGGGCTGCTGCTGCAGGTGCGGAAAACCTCAAACGGCGCAAATACTCCAATCTTATTGGGACTTATATGTTTGAGCCGTTTGGGGTTGAAACACTAGGGCCATGGGGTCCGAGTGCCCACCTTGTTTTTCAAGACATCGCCAAGCGGCTGGTCGACTCTTCACGTGACCAGAGGGCTGGCCTATTCTTTGGTCAAAGAATCAGCATTGCCATACAACGTGGCAATGCTGCCAGCCTTTTGGGCACTTTTCCTATTGACAGCGATACGGACGAATTTTTTGATATGATCATTTCCCCGCCCCCCCCCCCCCCCCCCCTTTTATATACTTGTACATATTATTATTTTAAATCTGATAGTTTTTAAATAATGTAAATACCTTTGTAATTGAATTTTGTGAAATATATAAATTTTATGAAAATATAGATAAAATTATCAAGCACGTAAACTAGGACAAGTACCTAACCGAGAAAAATGAAGCTATTAAAAGCTGAAAATCTCATCTTGCAATGGAATAAAAACCCGCTACAAAAAACGTTAGTCGGCGAACATCAGAAACGTTTTCCGAACTGATGGAGAGTGCGGAGCGGTTTAGAACTTTTGCTCCTGACACGCTCTCTAGATCGCACCCGCCGATGGCAATGGCGGATTTTATCGTACGGATTTCTGTTTATATTGTTTATGATCATCATTGTTTCAGCGAGAGTTCTTGTCAATTGTTTAGTAGGGCTTTTGTTTTGTTGTTATAGATGGACACATGCTACATGGCTGCCAACCGCGTCCCCGACGGAGGTGACCTTGGTTGGCGACAGGGCTGTTTGAAATTTGGTCGTAAATCACCATCTACACGGTAGAAAAGTCATGTGGAGGAATATGGTAGAGAGTCTTGTCTTATAAAAGTTATGGGATATGGCAGTTTCTTGAAAAATATTCAAGGACCAGAATAACATAAGTATGTTTTTAACGTGAAATAAATATGTTAGGAGTTTCTAAAAATGGAGTCAGGTTAACAAGTTGTTCTAAGTTTACCTAACATTGTATGGTAGGATAAGATTTATTCCTCAGCTTAGATTTACAGCTATAAAGAGGAGCGTGGCTACATAAATATTTATCTACATATCGAGCAAAGTTCTCGACCGAAATTGCGAAAACTGCTGCGTGAAAGTATTCCACTGGCTTTCTTTCATCCCTTTTCAGTTCAAACATTGAAGCCAATCGACTGTTTCAATCCACTTTCAGCAAAACTGTTCAAATCGTCTCAGTTTCATAGTATTGTGTCAATTGCCACAATTAATGTACCCAAACGTTGAATAATTACTTCCCATAAAATTAACACACTAGAAACCAAATTAACGACCACACATTCATCGTTCCTAAGCATATAATTAAGGTCAAACGTTTACATTTCGCTAACTTAAACTTAATTCCCCAACTTGTCACAATTTTGTTCGAGCATGCCGCCATCTTGAATCTTGATGCGTTCGAAACTTAATTAAATCGCCGAAGATGTCAGTTTCACGAACGGATCGTCAAATTGTTCCACGATATTAATTTGGGATTCGCTTTTGCATTTTTAATCGAATAGTAAAGGGTTGTCGGCGTTTTAGATTATCGGACGTTTAGAGGACATCGCGTACTTAATTTCAAGTGTTAAAAATAAATATAGCGCGATTATATGAGCGTTTTTATAGGTAGGTATTAAGACAAGGCAAAATCTGACAAAGGTAAGTCAGGTTGTCATGTTCAGAGCTCATTGTTACAATATTCTTTCGGATAACGTTGATATTTTGTTCCGAGCTTTTCTGATTTTATTCATTTTCACGAAACTTGCCAAGTAGAAAAGGACAAAAGTTTGCTGTACGTTCTATCGAAATATTGAGGGACAATGCTCTGCGAGGACAAGAAATGATTAAACGTCACGAAGACCGTTTTTACGTAACATTATTTAATAGAAGAGAGTTTTTCTCAGGCTTTGGCCCTCAGGGTAAAATCGGAAACGAGCCAATTCATGGTCACGGTTGAATAATCTGGCCCTACGCTTTCCAATGGGCCCGTGACCGTTTAGCGAAGTGAACCATGGGAAAAAGGCCATATGTTGGAAAACACCGTAGCTATAACATTATGGGATGGAAAATATGCAAATAGTTGGCAAAGATTTATTATAAGAAGATTTGGTTACCCCTTAAATCTTTGACACCAAATCCTAGACGTTAAATTTCATTTTATGAACAACTCTTGCATATTTGTACAACCAATTCCAACAGCTTAAGCGGACATAGGATTTTTAGATCACAAACAAACTTGCTTAAAAAAAGAAAAAAAAACAGTCCTTCTACTCACGTGCCAAAAATCCAGATGACACAGCCGTTTCCCAAAAAGGAGGTGACCATCAGCATTGTGTAAATAAGTGCCAGGACGTAGTGCCAGTACTTGTTGACTGCGGGGAAGTTCCTCCAGTGCTCGTGAACCATGTCCTGGTGTTCCTCGGGGACGTTCCAGCCTAGCATGTGCTCGACCACCTCATTGGACACCCTGGTGAAAAAAAAAGATAGAATTGGCACTACTTTGAGGTTTGAAAATGGAATTTCGGAGACGGTTGACATTTTTTAATGGCTGCTGTTTTTTTTTTTGTTGCGTTTAGTTTTAAGAAGTAAATAAATGTTTTTGTGAAGTCTGAAAGTTAAATTTTTTATGCGTATCTATCTATTTTAATATTTAACTAATTATGATATTAATTGTCTTTGGAGGCAATAAAACCAGTTTCAATCGAAAAAACATTAATTATGTATAAAAAGTACATAGAAGTACGGTCTATTCGACATGAGAAGATTAATTAAGTACCTGAAGTCGATATTTAATTAAAGTAATTGAAAGCACTCCGATTTTACTTGAAAAAAGACGTTCTTTTTTCAAACAATTTAACTAATTAATTGTTGATAAAGTTGAGCAAAATAATGAAAAGCGATACTAACATTTTTAGCGGATAAGCCATGGGCCCGATAACGTCCGTGTAGTTCGTCGCCATCTTGTGTGCGTTTTAAAACAAAATGGCGGAAAAATATAATTGATTTTCTATTGTTTCATGAGTTAAATGGAATAAAGGTTTTATTTATAAAATTAAATGTTTTATGACGAAGTGAGTAGTCCGACATCCAGTCGCTTCTCACTTGTGGTTTGTGCTCAGTGCAGGACAGTTTTATATCGTTCCAAATAGTGCGTGCCGGTTAATTCCTTAATTCAATAAAATAGTTAAGCTTCTTACTTACTATTTGGTCAAGCGTGAAACTCGTCGTGCCATTTGTTCTCAATCTGTTTTGATTGTTCAGATTTCTTTTGTATTTTCTTTGAAATGTCAAAAACATAGTTAAATTGTTCAGATCTTTATCCTGAAATGATTAAAATGTTTTTATTTCAAGAGATGTCGAGTTATTTCTCAAACTCGGCCCAGTAACTATTTTTTTTAAAGATTTTCAATTTCCGAGCAGAAGTATAAGTACGATAACTTTTAGTACTTGATTGAAATATTCAAATGCTTCCTCAAAGAATTCAATGCTTTTGTTTTTTCGTTTGACACTTCAAAACAGTTTCGTCGACTGAGTAGGGTCCTTCATCGATTTCTGGTCAAACTACGGTATTGTTTTGGTTTAGCAAACGCTTTACTTACTTCTGATCTTTGAACCAAAACGTAACGACTGTATGTAACTTTGTTCGGGACAGTTTGTGTTTATATTGAGAGTTCTATTCGATTCTAGGGATAGCTACTCGTAGGGTGAAAATTAGCATAAACATGGCAGGCTAGATAAATTCGCATGTAGAGCAGTATGTAACTTAAGCTCTCTTTTCTCAACATCCTCTGTTGTATTCGCTAGTAAGAACAAAAATCTATAAATATTATCAACTAGGTGCTGCCAGCGGCTTCGCCCGCGTGGACCCTAATTCTTTTTCAAAAATAAAAGTAGCCTAAGTAACTCCTTTTAATAACAGCTATCTGCCATTGAAAATCTTAAGTACCTGTCAGTGAAGTGAAAGTCTTGTCAAAATCGGTCCAGCAGTTTCGGTGATTAGTCGGAATAAACAGACAGATAGACAAAATTTTAAAAATTGTTTTGTTTTGGTGTAAGTACAACCGTGCGAAGAAGGGGCGAGTTGCTGGTATCGATATAAAAAAGGTTGTGCTAGAAAATTGACCTCTAGCTTAGCCCTAGCCATATGACATTTACGAACTTTCGTGAAATTGAGCCCGTCTTTATTCCGGACGGAACATTTATAATAACTTGAGCAAAAACACTTTGTTCTTTCGTCGAGAACTTTAAAAAAAAAAAAACAAAATGTTTTACTTCACATAAACCTACAAGGGCACTTATGAAACGTCAGAAGCTAGGTGCACGGTTCCAATTGGTCGCTTCCTACGGAGAAGAGCCGGCAAGAAACTCCACGGTTACTATTTTCAAAATAAGTGGTTTCTACAATGTTTTCAAATTACAGTGTTAATAGGTATGGGAGGACACTGTAGGCCTATCAACAAGTACCAGGTACTTAGTAAAATAGAAAATGGTCCACAAGTCTACAGCCTACAACGTTCTCACATTCACAAAATCTAAAAGAAAAGAATCTATGTAAAAGATAAACAAAATAATAAAAATAAGGACCTATTTAAACCAAATGACATGCATGATTGCCACTACAGCTGTAACAAATCTAATGTGATTTGAACTGGGTTTGGCATAGCTATACTACCTTGAGAATAAAGAAAGCGTTGAAAATGTTCTTAAAACCCAGAAACAAAGCCTGTAGGTATGTGCGAGCCATAAGTATGATGAACGTAAATAATAAAAAACCGCTACAAAAACCCTAGCACTCCACAAATGATTATTCAAAAGCCTCAAATGACACAACAAACTTCTGTAGGTACTATATTCCCATTACTGAAATAAGGGACCGTTCTTTATTCAAACGTTTCAAAATGGCGACGGGATTACGAGCCGTCTCGTTCGCGCCAAGAATCCTCGCGTCATCGCAGGACAACGTGTCCGGAATTCGAGCCATTATGAGTTACCCGTAGTTAATCGTATGAGAGGGTAGTATGTGAGAAATTGAGACGTAAATTGAAGGCGTGTTAAATATTTTTAGGGGAATTTGTTCTATTCTTTTACAATGGAAGCGTTTGATCGATTGAACATTCTAATTAATGAGCGTTTTCCCAATTTAGACTCAACAAAATCGAAGTTGAGGGAATGTAGTTTCAAAGATAAAGTTTCAATATCAAAATATTAATACGCTCTAATTAGCATGCTTGGTGAAATCTAAATGGAAGATAGTCTAGATTTGGAAAATAATTAACATTGATGTTACTTTCATGTTGGTGGCTAATACCTAATTTTCAATCCTCGATTCTCCTTGCTGAAACTTTCGACGAAATGTTTGCCGACACCGAATATTTGGCCGAACTTGAAACCAAACTTTTTGCCAAATACTCCATACATGAGAATGTTAGTATGATAAACATGGCTGGTTATTGACGGCTTCTTTAATTTTCTTTTTAAAAGGAAATTGGGGTAAGTCCGCCACTAATGAGGTCACTCGTTATAGGTTGGGACAAATATTTTTCTTTTTGCGGCCTCCGAGTGTTTATTTTTGAGATAATGGGTGAGAAATGAAAGCCAATTAGTGAGAAAAGTAAAGGTTATTTGCATAGAATGATTTGATAGAGATGCAACAATGAAATGGGCTTTACAAGTTTTGAATAAGGGACTTAATTCTTCACTCATTAACAATTTATGATGTAACATGATCTGCCTTCATATTTCAATAAAATGTCTTTGCAAGACACATGATGCGTATTATTATTGTTTTACGTTGGCGAGTCTTTTTTGTTTTTGGGAACAAATAGTTAATCATATTTGTTTAACCACAAAATCGCTAAGCAACCAAAACAAGATTTAACTATCGTATTGTTAGGTTTCAATTTATTATACTGGCAGCACCGAAAGATTCGATGTGTCCTTCTGGGTTGGGCGCTCGTGACGGTAAGACGTGCTTAGTGGCGGTGTCGGTAAAAATACAGATTGGCATAGAATTGGTTGGAGATCTACTGTAAATTAAGGTAACCTATTAGTTTTATGGTAAATATAAGAATACTGATTTGATGGTGAAATGAATTGTGATATTATGTGGGGAATAGGAGATGTGATGAAATATAAATGACTGACAAATATCTTGGTGTTTCATATTACTTCCTTATCCCTGAAATACTGTAAATATGTAGTTTTATTATATTTCAGAAGTGGTATGTGGCCCGCTTATTTCTTTTGCATTATAATAGAATTCATTTAAAAGTATTATTAACGGTTAAAATTGAATTGTAGAAATACCTAACCTACCTACATCACATCTCTTTTGGTATATTCGAATTTTCGGTTACAAAAATTAAATAGACTGTGATCCGTATAGTACCACTTTATGAAGGTTATGTGAAGGTCACATTTTTCTTTCTCTAAATTTATCTCCTGGATAAGTTCACGGGGTGCAAGGGGAAGTAAAATCTTGTTATTTTTGAGCTACGACCTACCGTTCAGAAGATATTAGACATTTTAACTTTTTCACGGCTTGTTCGAAAAGGAGTCAAACCCGTTGTTATGAGTTTCAGATAATGTTTCGCGACAGTGAAGCGTCCTCACTGGGCACCGGCTGACGACCCCGGCCCGAAGTGGTATCCATTCAGGGGTAGAACTGGGAACTAGTCGCAGTCATAGCCGACGCCATGGAGGTCGCAGCCACCGTGGTCGGAGTCTCGTGTGTAGCGTCTATTGTGAGCGGACCGCGGGATGTGCGAGCGAGAGCCGGCAAAAGCGGTTACGCTGCTGCAGCTGGACGCCAGTGCAGCTGGACGCCAGTGCAGCTGGACGCCAGTGCAGCTGGACGCCAGTGCAGCTGGACGCCAGTGCAGCTGGACGCCTGTATAGCTGGATGCTAGTGCAGTCGCACTTGGTGCTGATAATCGGTGCTATTGCTTCAATATCTTTTCATTATATCATTTTAGTTACGTATTTATTCAAAACCATTTATTTGCAAATAAGGTACAGAAAGTTTTTAAGAAAATTATTTCTATCTTATATTATGCCTTTAATTACGGAGTGCACATACTGGATTATTATTTTGAGAAATTAATTAATTAAGTTATATAATGGATGCGATTAGTAAATAATATTAAATTAAATCCTTATTCATAAATGGCATCAAAATACTACAATTTAAAACTTATAACTTACTGTACTTGGGATTCAGTTATACAATTCGATACACATGATAAAGCTCTGTTTGGATCTGAGTGTGAGTTTCGTCTTGGGTTGATATAACTAGTTAGTATTACGAGATCAATACTCAATTCTTTATTGCGTTCCATATGTATTACATAGAAAACATAACAAAGTAAAATATCAATATGGACCTCAAGGGGGCATCAAGGGGCATATAGTAGCTTGTTGCCTGCTGTTAGTTTCTTACATTTGATTAATAGTACTTCCCAGATGTCATAAGGTAAACTAACTAAGTTTTAATGAGGACAAATAGGAGAAATCAATCCGGATAAGTTTATGTACAATTTTATTGTGTCTAAAGTTATTAGTATTCCTAGTTAATTATAATGTGTAGATTGACTGGTTTGAGATTTGATTAATTATATCTGGAACGATAAGGATGAGAATATGTATGTGAATATGACACATATGTAGCACACATGTATATATGTGTGTAACTGTTATTTTGTGATACTTCTGTGAATATCAAAATTATAATTTCGAACAATCAGTATATACTTATGTATTTATGCTTGTGAGAGCGTTCACAAGTTATGAGCACGGTTGGCGAGAGCGTTCGCTACCACCGTGACTTTATGATTATATTTATATATTTATGCTTGTGAGAGCGTTCACAAGTTATGAGCACGATTGGCGAGAGCGTTCGCTACTATCATGACTTTATGATTATATTTATGTATTTATGCTTATGCGAGCGGTCACAAGTTATGTCACCGTGGTTGGCGAGAGCGTTTGCTACCACCGTGACTTCATGATTATAATTATGTATTTATACTTGTGAGAGCGGTCACAAGTTATGTCACCATAGTTCGAGAGAGCGTACATTGCCACCGCGACTTAATAATTATTTTTATGTATTTAATATGAGAAGGAGGGTACAAGAAATTATGAAAAGTATAGAATAGCTCTTTAGTTGCACAGAAAGTAGGTACAAGTTACAGATGTTAAGTTTAAATTTGATCCTTATACTAACTACCTCAATTAAGGCATACAAACAGTTTAAGCTATGATAAAGACTCCCTTAATATAATATTATTAAAACTTTCAATCAAAACAATACAAGTTTACTATGTCAAGATGAAATTTAGTAAATAACTTGAAATAAGCAATACCTACAATACATAATGTCAAGTTTACTAAAATGGGATCATAAATTCATCAAGTTCGAGGTCAATACGGTTAAATTAACATGATTTAGTACAAGTCAAGAGTACAGAGATTTATTTATTATTATTAGATATATAATAACAATTTACATTCTAATCAGAAAAAAAAAAAAAAAACGCCTATTTATTTTATTTTATTTTCTTATACTCGAACACAAATGATTCATATTGTTGTTACTTGAGTAATAACATTTATTAATTAATTGATCTGACAATTTATTTTTGAAAAGTGGAAATGTCTCATTTTTATTACATCGGGTATTTAGTTAAATATGGTTAGTAAGAAGCTACTCGTTAGAACATATACAGTTAGTTCTGATAATAATATCAAGGAATTGAATTGTTTTAGTTAAGAATCAGATTATAAGATAGATAGACAGTTAGATAGAATATTCTTTATTTTGTACACCATAAAAATTACAGACATTATATTCAGAAATTTTACATTGGGTGTCACAATGGGCGGTCTTATCGCTAAAAGCGATCTTTTACAGACAACGTTTGGATGGATTTAAATGGCAAAGGAGAGACAATACTGCAGGTAGTCAGTGGTGTACCATTTACATATACAACAGATACACAGATACATAAAGCATATATTTACCTATATAAATATACATATATATTAGATAAATAACAGATACACCTATATAAAATTATAAACATGAAACAAGAGCAAGGAACTACATGTAATGATGATGTTTAGGGAGAGAGGAAGTGTTTAAACCCCAACAGAAGCTTGTTTGGTCGTAATTTAATCCTTGGTAGTGAGAATATTATGAATGAAATATTTTTAGATACAAGACGGTTATCTGAAAAATAATGATTAAGTTGATTAGGCAGGTGATGAATGAAATACACCTAAATTGTGGAGTATGTAATTGGTCATAGGTTTTAAAAACAGAATAATTGTGTTGCATCAGAAGTTTGTGATTTACGTTTCTTCATATGATACGGTTGACCTGAAAGAATAAAAATAATGATTAATAAGGAAATAGTAACAAATAATGTATGTTAATTAATCTATGAATTTTATGATTAAGTTATTGTTTGAAAGTGAAGAGGAAGTGTGAATTAAATATTATTATGCTGTTTTGTTAAAAGTCATGCTGTGTTAAAAATAATAGAGGCAAATGTTATGATTTTAATGAAACTGAAACTTTTAAGGGAAAATATCGATATTACTTAAGTTAAGCTAAAATGAAAATACATACTTATATATGATTGAGAGATGGAAGTCGAAGCATAGGCCATTCATTGGAAGTCGTACAGTGGCTGGCAAGTGAGAGTGCTTAACCAGTAAAGCTTGCGGTGCAATTTTTGGCACGTGCAGGATGTTATGTCACTTATTGGAAATCGTACAGTGGCTGGCGAGTGAGAGTGCTTGTCCAGTGAAGCTTGCGGTGCAATGTGTGGCATATACAGAATGTAATGTTAACATATTAGGTCGAAGTCGAAGCATAGGCCATTCATTGTAAGTCGTACAGTGGCTGACAGGTGAGATTGCTTGATTAGTGAAGCTTGCGGTGCAATGAGTGACGGATGTAAATTAATATTGATAAGTCTGGATGAGCTAATCAAACTGAGAAATTAAGAATATGCGATAATGATAAATCTTACCTTTTAAGCGTTTTTGGAGTAAATTGTCACTGACTAATGAATTTCATAGTTTTTGAGAATATTGTTAGCTCATGCTTGTAATATTTAACGCTAAATATTCAGGTCTTCTATAACATTGATTGAACAAACAAACAACATAACGTTTATTTTATAATATAAAGCTTACGGACAAACTTGATGTCAGGAAGGTCGAATGTTAGCTTTTGATTTTAACGTAACTAAATCTTGTTGATAGGATGCAGATTATTTTGTAAATGTTTTATTTAATTATTTGACACTTTCTGAAACCGACTTCCGGTGCTGTAATTACAGTCTCCGCGAGTTTATTACGTATCTTGCAGAAGCCTAGCGATAGCGAAATTTGCGCAATAGTTGCTCTTAAATTGCAAATCCGTATTATGTATCGGCGATAGCCACACCATAGCAAACTAGCGATAGTGCTGCTTCAAGAGAACAATCAGTCAACTGAAGTGTGCAGTGGTCGCATGGTGATCGCGATTATTTCGTATTATCTCAGCATCTGTTATGACGCCTCATTAAGGTGGATAACAATTAAAATTCTATTGTGTCTCGTTAATGACAGTTGAAAGGATAAGCATAGTTTTTGGTAGCCGAGCGACAGCCATTGGCGAGCATATTTGGCTGTCAAATTGCGATAACCTTTTCCCGTGTTGTTGATCGCTTGCCTGTCGCTCGCTGATTGAAAAATGTAAATTAGTCTTATAATTCGAAGAATTTTAACTAAAATTGTGTGCCTACATTAAATTTAATTTCGTCGCGTGTTCATTAGAATAAACTGTGTGTAGCGTAAAAGACTATTCATTTAGTTATGTTTGCGTCTCTATTGATGTATTGGGTAAGGATGGCTAAGAAACTCTAAAAGTTCATCTAATTGGTCATTGGATACTGAAACAGGATTAGGTACTGTAAATTTTAAAGTTAACTTTATTAAGATAAGACATATTTATTTGCTCAAACATGTGTACACGTACAATAATAAAAACGTGCGTGAAGGATAACAAAAAATAAAAAAATACAAGACATGTTTGCCACATGCTATGCGTGCAAATATGAATAGTTATGATTATTAATAATTAATTTCAAGTCAAACATTAATTTAATGTGAATTTAGCAAACAATAATAAATTAAAAATGTCGACATAAAAATATATAGATATTCATAAAAACATCTAAGTTAAAATACATGCATTAATATGCAATTATTATCAATATGCAATGCATTAATGCATAAATGTTATTAATATTACGTATAACTCTTTGTTTCTCATATTATTAATGTTTTAAAACTAATTTTAGCTTGTTGAGAACAGTCGAATATTGTTTGTAGTTCAAGTAAACACTGATTTCATCCACTTATCCATCTTGTAGCCGACGCTAAGCTATTTGGTAAATTTCAAGTAGAAAATGGATTCTTTGTTTTTTTCATGACAAAGATTTTGTTACATGTGTTTGAAAGTTGAATTTCTTATCACGTTAGTTTCGAAGATTGCTACTTATTTGTTTTGGCGCTAGTGTCGATAATTGCTGATTGCTATTTAATATGCGTAATAGACCTTAGGTTAGCGAATGGAAGTCGATTACAAACTTGATTGAAATAATATTTAATGTTTTATTTTGGAAGTTGCTTGGCACGCCACCTAGTTGCAGTTTTTAGATGTAGAAAGGTATAAAAGCAAATGTCAGTGCATTTTATAGTAAGTTCCGTGCAGAATAAAGAAATGTAAATGTGAGTACCATGTATCCATTTATAATGTTATTATGATGTTGTTAGACTTGAAAGTGAGTATGTCATGCACACTCAAATGGTTGAGTTAAATGGTGCATAGCCATGCGTCATGTTCATGAACGGGAGCCGTCAATTCAGACTGAACTGCCAGCGCTTATCTTTAATCGTGTGTTTTGAGTTGTTTGATATTGTTTTTTTTACATTGTTCTCACATATAGAATCAACAATAATAATGTACCCAGGATTTTGTAATATCTTTATTTAAAAGAGTATCATTGGAGTTTCTTGCCCGTTCTTCTCCATAGAGATCTACCTATCTTTTGGAATGGGCGACTAGCTTCAACTCTCTGAATAACTGACAACCCTTTGAAAATTTTAAAGTGCCTGTAAATGGTTTAATAGAAATAAATGTTTTGAGTTTTAGTCTACGTCATACCATCATATCACGACTAGTGGAAATTTCAATAATTTTTCTCTCATTTGCATTATGTTTTATATTCTGGCTAGAAGAACGGTTCTCAGTTTATAAGTTTTAGAAATAACGTATAAATAGTTGTAAGCCGAGTGTTAGGTTTTAGATGCTAATTCACTTGCGTGCATGAGGACATGCACGATGTCAGGATGGTCGAGTGTTAGGTTTCAATTTATTATACTGGCAGCACCGAAAGATTCGATGTGTCCTTCTGGGTTGGGCGCTCGTGACGGTAAGACGTGCTTAGTGGCGGTGTCGGTAAAAATACAGATTGGCATAGAATTGGTTGGAGATCTACTGTAAATTAAGGTAACCTATTAGTTTTATGGTAAATATAAGAATACTGATTTGATGGTGAAATGAATTGTGATATTATGTGGGGAATAGGAGATGTGATGAAATATAAATGACTGACAAATATCTTGGTGTTTCATATTACTTCCTTATCCCTGAAATACTGTAAATATGTAGTTTTATTATAGTATCTAGACGAAAAAGCCAAAAAAACCTAAAAGTTTAATACGCAAATAAGGTTGGGACATTGAAATAATGGAAAGACTCCTCCAGACCTCCTCTAACTTTGAAACAGAATACAAATACATTAGAAAAAGTAAATAAGTTAGTCAAGCTCTGTTATGAAGGGACTGGGGACCATACAATTTCAACTTTTGCATTGCATTGCACCTTTTGTCCAATTTTTTCGACCTTGCTAAGGAATTTTACATTTCTTGCGTCTTTCTTTTAGAGTGAAACCTGCTCTTAGCGTTTTAACTGTCTTAAAACAGACCAGTCTTAGGAATTAGCCACTTCATTTGGAAGCTAACGGTTACGAGTCTGCCAGAATTTTATGCGGAAAATCCTAGTTGAAAAGGTTCGCTAGCTAACTTTGTCTTAATGCCCTAAATGGAGATGACTCTAGGTACTTACTATCTTTTTGTCTGGCCTGTTTCATTATATTAAGGGACTTAACTTTCTTCTTTTAGAAAGATATTTGCTGTTTAATTATCACATTACTTTTGGACCTTCCAATTTTACCGTCGCCTTGGGGGCTAAAAATTGTCTCCAGTATTATTTCAATTAAACCATTTACAGGCACTTTTGCATTGTCAAGGAGTCGGTCAGTCAGAAATATGAGCTAATTGCCCATTCCAAAGCGTAGTAGATATCTGTGGATATAGTATATGGACATAGTAGATATCTCTAACGTGCACGTCTTTCTACATTGTTCTCACATGAATAATTTCAACATGAATGATGTATCCAATATTTTGTAAAAAAATATATATTTAAAAGAGTGTCCGTGGGGTTTCTTGCCCGTTCTGCTCCTTAGTTACCTACTACGCTTTAAAATGGGCAACTAGCTTCAAATTTCTGACTGACCGACTCCTTGAAAATTCAAAAGTGCCTGTAAATGGTTTAATTGAAATAAATGCTTTGAGTTTGAGTTTATGGAGAAGAACGGACAAGAAACTCCATGGCTACATACGTATATTAGTTTTTCAAGAAGCAATTGTCTTGCAACATAAAAGCTGCCTACACAAAATGGAACCTATATAAGTATGTAAATGTAGGTTACTAAGTTACAATACATAGCCGAATTATTGTATTGCTCTGGCAGAGTATTGTGTAGAGCAATCTGTTGTCATCGGAGCATGAAACACACGTTTTGAATTTATGATCATTGTGCGGTTTTCCACGTTATTATAATATGAATTGTGACATGGACTCGGATATTTAACTCGTGATATATTTGGGGTATAATAAAATTAATGCCTGTTATAAAATTCAGTATCGACGATTGTTTTTTGACGAACTGAATATGATGTGTTGTTTCTTTAAATGAGCTCGAAAATATCAGCGATCGCAGACAGAGGGCTGTTTTTGAGGCCAAATTTACCATGTTTGCTGTTGTTTTGGTGGAGGTGACCTTAGTTATAGTTTTGCCTTTGCCCGCGGTTTCGCCCGCTTGGAAGTCGGAAATTATCACACAGAAACGTAGTACCGGAATAAAAAATATTCTTTGTCCTAACCCAGGTCGTGATCTACCTATGTGCCAAATCAATTCATCTTAATCCGTTCAGCCGTTTTAGCGTGTGAGCGTAACAAACAAACTCACTTTCGCATTTGTAATTAAGTTACGATTTGGCATAAATCGCAGTAAAACAAATTCTGTTTTTAACCTTTTGCTCTCGTCAGATATGTCATCACTTCATCAGACATCTCTTTACGAAGTCCATGAAAAGATATGAATGGAGTTTATTAAATAGTTTTTATTTCTTTTCAGGAGTTGGGTTTCCATCAGTTCAGGTTTGAACCGAGACCTTCTGCTGTCCAGTCTGATGCCATAAGATTTTAGCCGCATAATTCTTCGCAGAGAAAAGGCAGTCGAAGTCATCTGACGAACAGAGGTAAAATTTTCAGTTTCTATTAGCAAGTAAAGTGACTACTTTAAGTTTCCCGCTTAGATAAGCAAGTAATATTGTAGATATATTGCGAGGCAGCGAGATAGGACCTAAGACAGAGTTTCTAACTTTCCTAATAGACTTTTGTTCCGAAGCGACCCAGTGGCGCCAACTATTATAATATGAAATGTTCGTGATAAATCTCTGGGAGCACACACAGTTACTTGAACAAAATAGAAGCCATTTGTAGCTTTTGTTTTATAAGTACACAAGTGCGTAGGAGGCCCATTTTGGGAAGTGTTTTGTGACGATACTATAACAATCTATTGTACCTACATTCAGCGAAACTTGGGCTCAGCTCCACTACATAACTATGCGATCATCATCATCATTTCAGCCGAAAGACATGCACTGAAGGGCACTGGCCTCCCCCAAGCGTCACCACATCCTGGACCTGTGCTTCTCGCATCCAACTGATTTCTGCGGCATTCAGCAAGTTTGCCATAGCATTCATTTTTCTCATGTGACTCAGGCTCACCAGAATGGGCAGCAGTTGAGTAACTTACGGGAGGAAAAGAATGTCCATAGGTAGTTTCTTCATCCATGGTTAATACTTAGAGAATTCAGGTCAATACGCCTGTTTATTTGAAAACCTTCCTGAATTGCTTTTATATTGCGAATATATTAAGTTACTGCAGTATTCAAATTCAAGTTTGTATACAAAATGAAATAAGATTGGCTGCCCGTTTGTGCAGTGTGCAGTGCCAGACTGCTAGTCATGTTTACAGACGTCACAAAGAGCTTAGCTCAAGATGAAATGCTAGCTTTCTTAAAATCTTTCGTAGATGAAAACGAAATGGAGATCCTTATTATACAGTAGTCCAAATGAAATGGTTAATTCTGTAAATCGGAATCACTTTTACACGTCATACTAAATGAGTTCGGCGTTTCCTATCTGAATACTCTGAAAAGAAAGGCCGAAACAAACTCGAGGGAATGCATGAAGTTTTTAAATTAAATAAAATGTTGTAGGAATCTCTTTGATTTGTATTAATTGTAAATTTTCCACCAGTATTATTTTATGTTGGCCATGTAGTTATTAAATTTTAGGCCATCTTTACATACCGAGACTCATCCGTGTCTCGGAAAGCACGTCCCGGCTGTCACTCGTGGACAGTCGTTACGGATCGTTAAAAGCCCGAAAGTCTGACAACCAGTCTTACCAAGGGGTATTGTATTATCCAGTAATTGGGTTGTGGAGATCAAATAGGCAGTCGCTCCATGTAAAATACTGGTATTCAGCTGCATTCAGTTTAACTGGAACCCGACCCCAAAATAGTAGGGAAAAGGCTAGGCAGATGTAGGTACGTTAGGCACCCCAACTTACAATCTTGTGATCCTGATAGTATATCTAGAAAAGTTTATTTTTCGGTAGAAGGGCGAGCAATTAAAAATGGCCTAAATCAATTTGTTTTACCAAAATTTAACTCAGACGAATTTCAAGGAATATGGCCTTAACTCAACTTTTTGCCAGAGAGTTTAAAATTAGACAAGTAAATATTTATCCTAAGCACAGATTAA
Source organism: Agrochola litura (assembly GCA_949152395.1). Classification (NCBI taxonomy): domain Eukaryota; kingdom Metazoa; phylum Arthropoda; class Insecta; order Lepidoptera; family Noctuidae; genus Agrochola; species Agrochola litura. Next base: position 18,657,200 of record OX424508.1, on the reverse strand, counting down.
TACAGATGGGACACTCCGCAAAATCATTTAAACATAAAAAACTTTTTACAAAAAAAAAACAACCGACTTCAAAAAAAACACTACAAAGTGAAAAATAACTTTAATTTCGGAAGTGGGTGTCTTTGATTTTGAATTTTCGTTCTTTGTCACCGACTTCCGAAATTAAAGTTATTTTTCACTTTGTAGTGTTTTTTTTTTTGTAAAAAGTTTTTATTTTTCACTTTGTAGTTGTGGTACCTACCCCACACAAATTCGAATACCACTACCTGCTATGTAAATAACAGTGACAAGAAGTTATCATATCATCTACATACTAAGTGGGAAAAAATACGTATAATTGAAGCTAACTCAAAAACTACCCAAGCAAAGTTAATAAAATTTATATGGGACCACCTCTAAAGTATGATCTACCAAAAAAAAAAAGAGTAATCGCGTAACAAACATAAAATAAAAAAAAAAAAACCGACGAATTGAGAACCTCCTCCTTTTGGAAGTCGGTTAAAAAAGCGACTCTTGCTTCGACACAATAAAGTGCAATTCAGGTCGCACAGCTCTAATTACCAACAGTTATATTTACCTAGAAGTTGCCTCTCTTTCTATCGCGTAACTCTTATATCTTCTGATTTCGTTACGCCCACTGAATTCGACAAGTCGAGCTCGCCGCGTACCTATTTGTAGCTTCATACCTCAAATGTGGAGTGTCCCATCTGTTTTCATCTGTGTCCTAAGTAAGAAAGCTCTCCAACAAATAAGTTTCAGAACACCTGCCGCTATTGGCGAATTAATAGAACTTTGATCTCTTTTGAGTTAAGAATAACAAGGTTTATTGCTTATAATATCAAGATGGTAACTTTTGGAAAGAATGAAGTTAGTGAGGGCTCTCTAGAAAGTTTTTGATCGAAGAAATTGATAGAACATTTGAAGAACTTGCTTGAAGCCGGTTGCAGACCAAGAGCTAGGATAAGTTAGTTTAACTTAGCCCTTAAAGCTGAGATTATGTTTCATACTTGTGTTTATAGTTTGCGGTCTGCACACAAGCATGAAAAATGACCTCAGCTTATCGAGCTAAGTTAAACTATCTTAGCTGGCTTGAAAATTATGCTCAACACTTGCAATGTATGTTGTTACTGCAAGGTGGCATCAGTACCTATTCTATTTGAAGATTCATTTAAAATATAGGGTGGCAGGGACATCGATGCGAAAACTGTTACTATGGGTTCAATCATGATTCTGAATCTCGGGGCGTAGAAGAAAATGTATGGAACAGCTGTTTTTTTTTTAATAACCGACGAAAAATGTCATCTCAGGGGGTTTCAGAATCATGTACTGAATCCATGGTAACAGTTTTCGCGTCGATGTCCCTCCCACCCTGTATTGAATCAATTTTTAAAATTAATCTTCAAATATAATAGGCACTGTAGCCACCTAGCAGTTGCACCTATGTAGCATCTGCCGGATAAGTAAACCGAAATGTATAAAAGTGGATAAACAGGCCATCAGGCAAGTATTCCCACAGTACCTATTGCATCATCGTCCAAGTCCTTCAAAAAGAAAAGGAACATAGAAAATTGTGATAAATCGTAGCTATTGTGTTGATACTCGGTCCTTCTCGCCGTAAGGCACCTGTCATGAAGATTAAATATTTCCTCTTACAGGCTGGTGTAAACTCTGTTATTATTATGAAACATCTTCCCCGTTAAAAGCTACACTGAGCTAAACTTGGGATAGGGTATCAAATGGAGGTTCGTTGGAAGAGGTCTTTATAAATAAGGGGTGCCTAATGTAAGTACCTACCTTATTTTGCTGTTTTTTTCGAAGTGAAAACTTCTATAGGCGCGTTGGGCATTTTTGAGATTTGACTAAACCATTGATTTCGCGATACCATGACGACTCCTCATTTTTGTAAACGCATTGTGCTCTTTAATTATATTATGTTACGGATCAATGTTCTATGCAAGTATTTTCACTTTAAAGGTTTTGTTAACGCGATTATGCTCTTTATTTATATTCGGTTACGGATCAATGTTCTATGCAAGTATTTTACTTTATCGGTTTCGGAAGTATTATTTTTTGTAAACGCGATTGTGCTCTTTATTTAGATAAGGTTACGGACCAATGTTCTATACAAGTATTTTTCTTCCACCAAAGCGATCTTGTTCAAGTTTTCACTTCTGTCGGCACTCCCGGAGTGCCAACACTTTATTTTAATACAATGCTGTCTGAAAAAAAATCTTGCAGAGTTTCAGTTACTCATAAAACTGTTGATTATCTTGACGACCTTCTTAGTGTTGAAGTAATGTGTTTTATGACCATAAATTTGTTGAAAAACTCCCAAATATGCATCTAGATCTTTTGTTTACATTACTGGAAAACCTCCTTGGACTCACCTATTATATAGGTACACACGGCTACACATCAAGCTATACATTTCCAGTTTATGCTGATCTCGCATTGCATAGGATTTACGTAAAATACGAGGTCAGCTTATACTGGAAATGTATAGCTTGATGTGTAGCCGTGTGTAAAAACTAACATGCCCCTAGAAATGTACTGGCCGCAAAACATGGACGGTTTCATGCAAGCAGGAACACAAAATATAACACCAATACCCTTCTTTGTTCTTTTGTAGTCGGTCTGTCCTGTTTCTCAGACGTTTTACGAATTCCTTGCTCTAAAATCCTTGTTAATCTTCACATAAATCTTGGTAGAATGCTGCGATGACAGTTGCCGTGTTTGGTTTACTTGGTCACTTTTTCATTTGACAAAGTCAAGTTTGAAATGGGTTTAATCGATCATTTTAAGGGGTCATTGAAGGGTTCAATTTTACAACAAAAAAAAACGTGTTGAAAAGTATGGTTTTCTTTGCTAGATCTTTCATTACTATAGATGCGAGACAAAGTGGGTAAAAATCAATGTTTTTTCTATACGTGGTGAACTCTAAAAGACTAGGGAGTCTAGAAAAATACCCTGAAAAAGGTAGAATTAATCACAACAAGAGCCAGATAAAAATATTTTCAAAGAAACATAAACATCACAGAAATTCCGACCCTCTTTCGTTTTGCACAAAAGTTTTTCATTCAAATGAAATATTTTGATCTGAAACTCGAGGAAAATATAAAACGTAGCAGCGGCAGAGTTAACATAGGAAAACGGGTCACTAAGGCGTTGGCGTCTTATGCAGTACTGTAGCTATATTTTCCCGAAAAATTATTGTTGTATTAAATCAAGGAGTTTTAGCTGTGGAGTCGCATTTTGGGGTTAGTAGTACCCTGGAGAATTAGAGTTTTGATCAACGCTCCGGAGCTTTTAGACTAATTTGGGAAACTATCTGACTTAATTTGTAATTTGAAAATAAATGCCTGCCAAAATTTTAAGTATGACCCGCCTCAATCCTTGAATGACCCGGAAAGTAATTTAAACATTAAGATATGTCTCTCTTTTGGAGTAACGTTCGAGAGTATGATTGTGAATAGTTTTACACCCATGGGACCAAAACTTTCGCGATAGCCCGAATACAATTTTAATTCAAATTGAGCTTGAGAGATGAGTTTTATGAGCATTACAGCGCAGATACGCTTCAAGACCAGAAATGATCGACCAAACGGAGCAATCCAGTCCAACATCCTGTAACATACATTTAACGCCCAAGATGTGTCGAGACATGGTCATACATCGTCCCACATGTTCCTAGGCTATGGGGTCCGAAACCAATTATGTACACAAGTTGGCACGCGATATATGAGCGAAGGCAATTTATGAATCGCTCGCACGCCTACGATTTATGGGGCAGAGACCCTATGCGTTTAATCTGTGCCGTCATAGATTGGGAGTGTGCGATGTGCTTAGAATGATGTAGTAGGTATATAATTGAATGGACGTTTTGTAGTTTAAAAAGGATATGGAAAAAAATTACTTTAATAATTTAGAACCCGTAATTTTTAAGAACGTTACAATACAATATTTTTACCAACATTTTTGACAAGTTTGACAGATTGTGACTTGAATTATTGGCCTTCTGGTTTTTATTTTTTGTTTGAGGGGTTGAGATAATTTATTGAAGTTATTTGATAATTACTTTTTGACAGGCCTACACTGTCCCCCCATACCTATTTAACACTGTAATTTGAAAACATTGTAAAAGCCATTTATGTTTAAAAGAGTAATTTCTTGCCGGCTCTTCTCCACAGGAAACGACCAATTGGAACCGTGCACCTAGCTTCTGATGTTTCGTAAGTGCCCATGAAGGTTAATGTGAAATAAAACATTTTGATTTTGTTTGCAATTTTGATGATCTGCTTTAGTAGACGACAAAGATACCTAATTAAGTATTTTGGATACATTATTTGCTTAGCATTTTCCCAACTATGTTGCGGAAGGCTTCCATTTCAACTGAATGCAGCTGAATACCAGTATTTTACAAGGAGCGACTACCTATCTGGCCTCCTCAACCCAGTAACTGGGTAATAAGATACCCCTGACTGGTTGTCAGAATTTTTGGGATTCTGACTACCCGTAACGACTGACAAAGATGATTGAATGACAGCCGGGACTAGTGTCTTAACGTGCTTTCCGAGGCACAAAGGGTCTATGTATGTTATGGTCACCCATGTACAGACCAACCTTGATAAGCGTTGCGTTTTATACAATTACTAGCTGACCCGGCAAACGTTATTTTGCCATATAAATGTTTGGGGTGGACCCTTATCACTTAAGGGTATGAAAAATAGATTACGACCGATTCTCAGACCTACCAAATATACATATAAAATTTCATAAAAATCGATCAAGCCGTTTCGGAGGAGTATGGCAACTAACATTGTGAAACGAGAATTTTATATATTATATAGATTGTACATTGATTAATTTTAAATCAGAACAAGTGCGTTCTCTGTCTGTTTTCGAATGAAAAAATCTCAACCAAATTCATTATTCAAATGCAGGTTATTCTTAATTTAAATAAATGTTCCTTATAGGGGGACAAAGCGCAGCTCTCACCAGCAATTACTTACCACAGATGTTTTAGCACTAAATTGATATTTGTGTACTTACCAGAGCTGAATGACCCACGTTTGGGGGACAGGTAAACTGACAATTTACCGGGTAATAAACCGGCGGTAAAACGAGTCTGGAGTCGCTTTTAAAACCTCAAATAGCTTGTAGTAATTTGCGATTTGTTTGCACAAAAATCTGTTTATGTTTGTAAAGTTTAATTTTGGGGTAATTTTCATCATTTTTGTCTGACAAAAAAGTGTAATTTTGCCATTTATTTTTACAACTAAAAATCCGTGTCACTGTTTGTGGGAGATGCTTTTAACCGTCTGTTTTCTACAAAAGTCTGTCTAAAAACACGCATAGCCAAGGATTGAACAAATACTTACCACGCTCCGTTGTTCTTCCAAATGGCGGGACTGGGCCGGCAAATATTTGCATCTTCATCCAATCCATTGAGCCTTACGTTGTTATAACTTGACACACTGCCACTCGTAAACTCGTGACCCTGAAGAAAGTGCAAAACTATTTACTGTGAAAACAGTCGATGAGTTCGGAGAAACACCGAGAAAAAACGACCGACATGTCAAACGGTAAATGTTCTAGCGTTGAAGTTTACTTCACTTCATTCGAAAAAGTCACTTGCTTTTTTATGGTTAGGGTTTACAAGAGCAATGAAGGTATAAAAGCAGTCACAGTTATCGTACAAAGAAGTTTATGTACCTACGTTTGAGAAGCTATTTAGCCAACTAACAAAGCACTTCAGACCCAGAAAAAACATAGGTACCTATGTATTTTCTACGGTAAGCACGCGTCGCCACGGGAGGTAAATCATTCCTCTCGGCGCGTTCCATTTACAAATTGCTCAGCTCAATGAGGGCCCGCCAGAAATCGCGGGGCTGTATAAATATGAATAAATGGCAGTTCGAGACTGCAACGGTGTTACACGGTCACTCTGCATTTTTCTAAAGAATATTTGAGTAAAGGGTACAAAGAAGAAATGCTTCATGTTGAATATAATTTATGGTTTTATTTGAAAACTGTTTCTTTTTTGTCTTGAAACAAAGAAATGGTTCTCAAGGAGTTGTTGTGTCGCGTTTTGGAATATAAATTGGTATAAGATGTTAGGTAAGTACGTAACACTATAAAAATAAACAAGTTTAGTATTGTATGCACTGATATTTACAAAAAAAAAAAACAACCGACTTCCAAAAAACACTACAAAGTGAAAAATAACTTTAATTTCGGAAGTCGGTGTCTTTCTTTGGTTTCGAATTTTCGTTTTTTGTCACCGACTTCCGAAATTAAAGTTATTTTTCACTTTGTAGTGTTTTTTGGAAGTCGGTTGTTTTTTTTTTGTAAATAGTTTTTATTTTTTACTTTTTAGTTGTGGTACCTACCCCACACAAATTCGAAAACCACTACCTGCTATGTAAGTAACAGTGACAGGAACTTGTCATATCATCCACATACTAAGTGGGAAAAAGTACGTACCTATTATTGAAGCTAACTCAAAAACTATCGAAGCAAAGTTAATAAAATTTATATGGGACCATTTAGAAAACATACCGTTTCAAACAAAAAAAAAAAAAAAATCAAAATCGGTCCACAATTGACGGAGAAATCGGTGGACATACATAAAAAAAAAGGAAAAAAAAAAAAAAAAACATACGCGACGAACATAAAACCTCCTCCTTTTTGGAAGTCGGTTAATCGCTATTTCGTAAAAAGTGAACTTTCAAAAAGATGGGATCAAGATGACCTATTTCAATCAAGATAAACAATCTCACGCAGTGGAAGGTTTTTATTAAATTCAGAAGATGCCTCCGACTACCCAGTGATTCTCGCGCAATAAAGAGGAATCTAACGACATATCATTCATCAAAATCGGTTCAGCGGTTTAGTAGTTACGAGGGAACATAGGGTCGGACATACATACATAACACATAACCCTCCTTTTTAGGCTTCGCCGCAGTCGGATGAAAAACGTTGAAAACGTCGTTGAGATCAATATTATACAGGTTGATGTTTTGTTACAAAAACGCAAACGAAAAAGTAAATATTTTCAAGACTAAAAGCTTTTAAAAATTTCTTACTTTTTAAGCAATAGATTTTCTCTTTCGCATTGTGTCGCAGTACTTTTGTTGTGTTGATTAAAAACCCCTCACTGGTTGCGCGGAAGGCCATAACAATAAAAAGGCTCACCCCTTTTTGAAAACTCATAAGTTCCGCTGGGCCGAGCTTTGTAAGTGAAAATTGTTCTGAGTGCACTTTCTACTATTTACGCTCTCATAAATCCGTGGAAGCCGCAATAAATTGTAAAGATGGCAATGAAAAATCAATTTTATCGTTTGGAGTGAGTGGAATCTGTTAAAATAGTGACGTATTCTTCCTTCCTTGCTATTTAATCGATTTAAAAAGAAATCTTTTTGTGAAGTCGGTTTGAAAGGAATAAAAAACAAATAAAAAATAAAAACTTTTTACAAAAAAAAAATACAAATGACTTCCAAAAAAAAATACAGAATAAAAGTGAACATAAAACTTTAATTTCGGAAGTCGGTGGCAAAAACAAAAAATACAGAACCAAAGACACCGACTTCCGAAATTAATGTTATTTTTCAATTTTATGTTTTTTCTGTAAAAAAATTTTATTCAAAAATTCTGCTGATATAACGAATCCCAGTTTTAACATGAATTAAAATTCAGCAAAGTAAATATTTAACGGGACCCTCTGCTATATATTCAACATTAAATACTTAATGCCTCCATACTCATCGAAATAATTCGATAAAAACCAAATTAAGGCATAATTGGTTCGACTCGTAGAACGTAAATCGAAATTTAGCGCCTCATTAACATTTGAAGCGAACTTCAATAAATATTTACTTATTAGCAATGTTAAATTCTGAAAACGGCAAATAACTATAAGTTTAGTTTTTAGTTTAGTTTGGCGAAATGTGGGTGTGCCTGCTACAGGGACACCTCTGCCCAACCCTTCGGGGAAACAAGGCGTGATGTTATGTTATGTGTTTACATAAACAGCGTTTAACAAGAAAACCGTTGGAAACCGCCGTCAGCCAGGAATTCCGTGCTCCACTCAAACTTATAATGACATTTAGATATCCTTGTCACCAGGGCAGAGGGGGGCGGGCGTCGCATCACGCGGCCGCGAGGGGGCGAACATCGTTGAGAAAATTATCGAGGAATATTTCTGGATTCCCGACCATTTGACATGTAATTTACTCGGCTTCGGTACCAATGATTCAAGGGTGTTATTGTCTGACGATTTAATGTTATTAGAAGTTCCTTTTCCTCCCCTAGATTGAAAGAGAATGTCATTTCAAACAGTATTTAATTTGAATGTTTCACGGATAAGAGGATTTTCGGATTCCGAGATTTTCCTCATGTAAATTGTTTTTTAAATCTTGACAAATGTGAGTAATGTGGTGGTAAATGAAATCTGAGTAAGTGAAATGAAGTTACTTTACATAGCGAGTGTTTAGGCGGGGAATGCGAAGTGTTTGCGTAGTTCTTGAAGTAAATAGCAGCTACTGAGCGTTTAGTTATTCCGTAGAGACAGTTGAGCGAACTTGGTGTTGTTATTTATCACAGTTATATATTTAGTCACGTCTTCTCTGCTTTACGCTTTATTTAAATCAGGTTCTTTGCTATCGAGAAGAATGAACAGAGCGGATTGGTAATTTCAGCGACTCGATTGGTTTTTCGGAAAGGAGTATTGAGCTCACGATTCTATCCACTTGATCGAGTTGCTTCCAGTAAAAAAATAAACAGTTGACGGAAAACGAATAGTTTTCGAAACCTTAGATACTTATTTAAAACGATTTTTAATTAACAATAACATGATATTTCAGTCCGACTAATGTTAAAGGCCAGTAAAAAATAAATTAAGCTAAAACATTACTTAGTCAAGTTAACTTAAAGTCCACTTCGCTAAGTATTGTTATAATCTCATATCACGGCGTCAATGTTAACACGGGGACGCTCCTTAAAAGCCTCCCCGGCTCGCCCGGGGACATCCTGTTTTGTCATACAGTTTGTGACATGACGTATCACCCTGTATGCATAGGGTTGGGACTACACCAAAGATTACTAAGGATTTGTAACGGTTTATGTTCTTAAGAACATGTTTTGGGTCTAGTGAAGTGCGCATTTAGGATTATTTACGTTTTTTAGGCAGAATTTATTTATGCCTTTGCTTTAATCGATATGCCTTTTGCCTTGCTCTGTTTTTTAAACCTTTATCGTTTTTGTGCGCACTATTTTCTTCACCAGAATTTTCTGCTTTGATATAGGCTTTTCATTTCCTGCTGTCGTCATGTCAAGTTGGTACACGTAATTCGACAACTACTCGACGGGAATCCGTCCTACATTTTCCTATAGTACCTACTGGTTTGGTGATCCTTGTCCTAATTCGCAGTCGTAAATATGTACCTATTCTAATGTAATTCAGATTTTGGTCTCAAGATTATCTTGGCTTTGACTGGCAGCTTATAAAATTATGTGTGTTTTGGGAATTCGGGATAAGCCTTTGTCCAGTAATAAACTATGATATACTGAGTGGAGACATTAATTTATACATACTTATAAATAATTTTGAAGTTAATTCTTACTACTTTTTTATTAAAAATATTAAAAATTAAATGAATTAATAAAAAAAGAAAGAAATTAATCATTTAATTGGTATTATTATAAATTAAGATCACTTTTCGTGTCTGTCTGTGTGACCGCGTTGTTCTTATAAACTATGTAATGGATTTCGATGCGGTTTTTACAATTATTTAGAAAAAAAATCCGGAAGGTATAATAATATATACATTAAGAGCGTTCGTCCAAAAAGTTGGCAACGTCGCAAATAACTGTCAAATATTTACTGTTTTGATTAATTTGGCAATATTACTGTATGGAATAAAAAATATGGCTAACTAGGGAAAAGAGATGCATTCGTGCTATGTTCAATTTGAAGTTGACCGAAAGCTGTAAGCCATTATTTAAAAAAAAAAAATTATTAACTCTACCATCTCTGTATGTTTTTGAAATTGCTACATTTGTTAGGGTAAATCAATCTCTATTTCCACAACTAGCTGACACCTTCCCCTGTGACAAAAATCAATTGTGTTCGCATACGTCCAAGACGGTATTAATGGGAAAAAGCGTTTTCTGTATGGCTTCAAAAATTTATAATTTCTGTATAAACGCTCTTAAAAAACTCAAACTCAAACTCAAAGCATTTATTTCAAATAAACCAATTACAGGTACTTTTGAATTGTCAAGGGGTCGGTCAGAAAAATGAAGCTAGTTGCCCATTCCACAGCGTAGTAGGTACCTATGGAGAAGAACGGGCAAGAACTTAATTAAACTTATAATAAATATAGAAATCTCGATGTTTATTCATGTCCTAAAAACCGTGCGAAGCAGGGGCGGGTCGCTAGTCTACATCTACACTAATATTATAAAGAGAAAATATTAGTATTTTGTATTTTTTGTAATAAATAAACTCAAAAACTACTGGACCGATTTAAAAAATTCTTTGACCAGTAGAATGCCATATTATCACTGAGTAACATAGGCTATAATATATAGAGATATCACGAGGGTGAAGCCGCTGGGAGAAGCTAGTAGCTAATATAGGTCATTCAAAAGTGACGAAGGATTTTAGAAGTAGAATTTACGCCACACGATAAGTTAAGCTTCAAACCAATTGTTTTAGTGATATACACACTTTTTTAGACACGTGTAGTCAACAGTTAATAGTTTAAAAACCCATTGAGTATAATGAGGTGGTTGACATTAATATGCACAGTGTTGAGTCACGGAATGTTGTAATGTTTGTTTTCTAATTATGCTTGTAGCTTTTGTTAGTGCATGTTTTCCTGCTTGTTAACACTTTGATAAGAAAAGACGGATCTATCTAATCTAAATCGTGTATTTATTTAGAGGAGAATTTTAATTTTCATGAGCAGTCTACTGGACATAGGAAGAAAGAAAGAAAGAAAGAAAGAAAGAAAGAAAGAAAGAAAGAAAAAAAGAAAGAAAGAAAGGAAGAAAGAAAGAAAGAAAGAAAACTTGTTTATTCATATTAGCCTCTCCTACTGCACGCCATTCAACACGATTTTCAGCAACTCTCATGCAGCTGCTACCAGCCACCGTTCAAAGATCATCGCTCCACCTAGCCTGAGGGCGTCCTACTTTACGTTTACCGATTCGCGGTCTTCATTTGAGAACACGTCTACCCCAACGGTCGCCGGTTCTATGGCTAATATGGCCGGCCCATTACTACTTCAGTTTGCTTGCAAAATTTAAATGTTTAGAAACTGCATAGAAGTTATTATATCTTGAATTTATTCTTGATGCGATTCCTACTATGTATTTAGTCGAAAAGTTGAGCATTAGTAATATAGATAGATAGATAGATAAAATATTTATTTAGTGCACACAAAAGACACACATAAACACAATTAAATGATAACAAATTGTATGGATATATATATATAAAAACAAGATGCTAATATACAAAAAAGAAAAAACATACGTATAGAAATGCAGTGATATTATGACATACTTCGGAATAATCAAATATATAAGGTGCGGTGTGCGTCTCAAGGTTGCACCAAATGGGAGTCCAACTCAGCATGAAAACCACTTTCAAAGAAAAGCGACCGCTTGCACTCAAATTATTTCAAGACGCTTAAAATCAGCTGTTGAAATGAATAAACCTTTATCTACACCCATAAAACACCCATAAACCTCTATAAAAGTTTCAGAAACAGTTAGCTTATTGCCAACATTAAAACAGCCAGTGTCATAATAACCATAATATCATCCAAATGAGTGTTATAATGTTGTACTAAATTTCATTATGCAACTCGTTTCAACGTTTAAGCGGGGGACAGCAGCATCCGCTGCACGCATGTGCGGTGATGTACTGCTGCAGGCGACGTTCATACGTGCAGTTGTACTGAATTTCGTGGGATTTTTTTAATTCTTTATCTTGAATTACAAACACCCAATGGTTTCAGAAACTTTTATAGAGTATTCATATCATGGGTGTAAATAAAGTCTTGTATGCAACTGTATAAAATTAGGTATTAAAACACTCATGTGATACTATTATCACACGAGGCGAAGCCGTGTTCCGAACCCACATTCGTGTTTTAATACAACAGTTGCATAAATAACTAATTTCTACCAGCCCTATCTCATATTGAGCGAGGTACAGAATTTTACACTGCACAGTACTTACTATAAAGCTGAGTTTGTTAGGAAGTGGGCACGGCTGGAATGACTCACGAGACACGACTCAGCTTTAGACCTTTTGCGGAGAATATCAGCCGTTGATGGCAAACGTGTGTGGCGTTCTAAACTTGAATCTACAGATTTGATTCGGATGTGCTTCAAAACTGATTTTGTTTGATGCGTGGAAGGCAGAAATAAAGCGGGTGTCTTTTGTTTGTTTTTTTTTCGTTCCATTTTTGAAACGATTTTGACTGGTTGCAATTTGTATAATCTATAGGTAATATGTCTGTTTTTTTATGCATTCGATTCGACCTTTGTTTTTCTTTTGAAATTCTTTATGTTTTTCCTCACTCGTTTTTTGGGATTGTCAGTTAGTTTCGGACTCGATGGGAGCCAGACTCTAATGAGGATCGCGACTTCGCGGGTCGAATCAAAATAAATATAAGTATTACCTTTAGATTAATTCTTTATTTTTCTTAAACATAGACAAATGGGTGAGTCCATCTAACTTATTTTATACCTATTTTCATACCCATCAATAATCCTTATTCCTTTCTAAGTTAGCCATCTTTGAAATAATTTTAACAAATTGTTATATTATGCACATAATCCTACATATATGGCACACATATTTGTTCAATAAGTGCCTATATCTTTCACGGTCGATAGATTACATTTGCATATCAAAATGGGTAGAATTTTCATTAAAAACGGTCCTTTGAACGCAAAGGTGAGGTGAGGCACGGAAATGGTTTTAGAATAAGAGTGAAACGAGATCATGGAACCGTTGATGTTGTTTGTGTCTTTGTCTCTCACGAATTTTGGGCTGTACAGATATAGTAATGAAAATTTTATACGTAAGTAGCGAATTTATTTAAACGATCAAGCGACAAATGTGACTCAATCAATAATTCATTATTTATTACGTAACGTAAGGTGATCTATATGTTCTTAATAATATTTAACGATATTTAAAAACTAAAAAAAAAATACTCGACTACGGCGAAACAAAAAGGAGGTTATGATTTTGTATGCGTGTATGTTCCCTTATAACTTCTAAACTACTTATCATAATTTGACAAATGAGTATCATTGGACGCTCAGGAAATACTTCCAAACAATACTAAACAATAAAAAAAGAAAGGAGCATTTTAAAAATCGCATTGATCCCTGTCATTAGAGTTCAGTTTTGTTTTGTTTAGTTTAGTTTTTTGTGACATCCTGCATGCTTAATTTGCATGTATACGCATGTTTAGACAAATAAAATTATCTTTATCTTTACCAAACATTCAGAGGTACACTAAAAACTCAAAGTTCTACAGCCAGCATTGTTTTGCAATATAGCAGATGACACTTCACTTTCAGGTCAATGTGAATCGGCGAAGCGTCGTTTTTACTAACCCAGAGAGCCGAGTGCGTTCGCTTTTCATTTGCTGTCCTTTCAGCACAATAAAGAAATATATAAATATATATACCTACCGTTTTTATATTGAATTTCAAATGAATAGAATACAATAGGCTTCAGGAAGTACCTAGTATGGGAACGTTCATGGATTGCTGTACAACGATTTTATGAGTAACTATTTAGCTGTTGCCCGCGCTTCGCCTGAGAGGAGATCGGAAATTATCTGGGATAAAAAGTCCTATGACTTAATCAGGTCATGGTCTATCCCTGTGCCAAAAATCATCCAAATTAGTTTAGCCGTTGAAGCGTTAAAAGGTAACAGACAGACAGATTTACTTTTACATCGTAACTATAAACTTCTACAGGGTGGCAGGGACATCGACGCGAAAACTGTTACCATGGATTCAGTACATGTAAATTTTTCGTCGGTTATTTTTTTAAATCTGCTGTTTCATAGAAAACTGCAAACATACGCGGTCAAAACGTATGGAACAGCAGATTTAAAAAAAATAACCGATGAAAAATTTCAACGTAGGGGGGGATTTGGCCCCCCGGCAACATGGCAACCGAAGGAACACGGGTGGGTTTTAGTCAGTAAGAGTCTGACACGCCCTCCCGCTCCACCCAGGGCGGGAGAAGTTATTAGATAATTTCACACAAAAAAAAAAAAAAAAAAGCATACTAATCATGGTAACAGTTTTCGCGTCGATGTCCCTGTCACCCTGTATACATACATACTAAATACAACAAACTAAAATTGAAGTAGACATTTATAATATCAAAATAACCAGCTTTTTCTAAATGCATATGAAAGTATATACGGTACTTAAAACAAAAAACAATTTTTAAATGATTGTATGTCTGTCTGTTTGTTGCAGTTAATCTCCTAAACGGCTGGACCGATTTTGACAGGACTTTCACGGGCAGATAGCTGATGTTATAAGGAGTAACTTAAGCTTTTATTTTAGAAAATTAATTAGGATCCACGCGGGCGAAGCCCCGGGGACAGCTTGATTGCTTATTTGTATGGAGTATATTATGTTCGTCATGTGTAATATTCGTCATTCGAGATTAAATTGTAAGACAACGATTAAGCCGTGAGTCGACTGTTCTCAAAACTGTCATGGCAGATATTCATGACGTCATAATACAAATTAATTATCGTCGTAATATTATGTGTGCTAAAATAAGATAAACAGCATATCTATATTGGTGCCGATTCTCTTGTACACCGAACTAAACTAACTAAACTATCACTAAAATTCCTTACTTTGGACTATGAGAATCTAAAAGCTATTCTGCAAAATAAATTCTCTAAATTTAAAAATAATTTTGACACATCTAAATCGAATTTGACAATCGCAACTCCACACGTGATACCTAACCACGTGAATATTTTTAGAGCCGGAGGCGCGCAGGGGGGGCAGCCTCGACGTGTTTTATATGGATTTTTTTACTTTTTGTATGAAAAATAAGAAAAAATATTACCTACATGTAGAGTGTTAGGGGTTTAAGGGTTTTATAAAGGGTGTCGAAATTTTCATTATTTTTGCGATTGGACACACCGTTTTCGAAATATAAGCAAAAGAAAAAAAAATATTCAGTACTGTTTTTGCATCTGAAGTCGAGGCGTTGGTGTGAATTTAAAGTTCATGACAACCAATTTTATTCCACACGTTTTTAGTCGCGATTAAAAATAGTCAGATTTAGTTAGAAAATCTAAATTTTAGGTGAAAAACGTCAAATTCAGAATAGCAAAATTGCCATTTTCACTAAACTAATTTCTCAGTACCGTCTTAGTGCTGCCAAACTAAAATATAGTTAAGTTGTGTCATTTCGTCGTTTGACAGGATTAAACTAAATTTTGGTGATTTTTAGTCTAGTTTAGAGGCATTTGTGACAAGAGAATCGACACCAATGACTCATACGCTATTTCTGTGTAACTTTAACCAGTGCACTTTTACAAAGGGAAATATTGAATTGCTCTTCTAATAACTTATTGACCTATTAATGTTGCACACTTTTTTCATAATTGAGCCTCTTTTTAACTTTCTGATCTTTTCTCACAATTGGTCGCAGTAACTAAGCTAGGGTACCCCGACTAAACTGATTAGGTTAGGTTGGAACTGGGACCAACCACGCGCAAGCCGAATCGGTCGCAGTAACTAAGCTAGGCACCCCGACCAAATGGTAAAGGCTAGGTTAGAACTGTAGTAAGAGTCTGACAGACCCCTTCGCTCACCCCAGGCGGAGGTCATCCATGAGGATTTTCCAACCCGGATCAATTTTTTTTTCTGCGTCATGTTTACCACAAATAAACGTTTTTTCTTTATAAAAAAAAAAAGTCTGAACTGTGACCAACCGCGGCAGCGCCCAGCGAACGCTACATCCAAGTTGGCCGCAGTTGGCTATTTAGTATTTTCAGTTCCTTAAAATATACATTACTACCTACCTTCTGCCCGCGACTTCGTCCGAGTAGAATAGTTACTTTGAGCGTATTTATTTAGATAAGGATTAATATCATGTTTATAAAAACACCTTCGCAAATAATGCATTATTTTAGAACAAATTTGGTTAGTATAAAAAAGGTTATAGTGAGCTAACCTTAAAAGATAGACATATTATGCTGATGTGAACTTTTTTTTAGAACTTTTAAAGGGGAACAATTCTGTTTTGCATGATTTTTACGAAACTTTAATCGTTTACGCAGCGGAAGCTCTCAAAAGGAATAAAAAACCCGATTTTGAAACATTCTTCATTGGTGCTCCGCTCCTTTAGCCTTCCTCGATAAATGGGCCATCTAACACTGAAATCGGACCTGTAGTTCCTGAGATTAGCGCGTTCAAGCATACAAACAAACTCTTACGGCTTTATATATTAAAATATATATAAATATAAAAAATATAGATTTGAGGTTCACAAAAAGAGGCGCAATCATTATATTAGAGTGTTCAATAATATTTTTAGGGGCGCACAATGGGAATCATTAGAGCCTCGATTAAATAAATGCTTGTTCCAAATTGTATTTAAAATCCATAGAAAGACGTTACATTTTAAAAGTTCCAGAAGGCCCATTTCACATCTGTGGATAAAGACAGTAAAAAGTATACTGTTTGTCTTTAAACTGAGTTTGATGTAGGTTTTATTCCAATATTACGACCCCATCTTGCTTTTATTTACTATTTAATTACTTTGAACGGATAAAGACAGATATTAAATCTCAGAATGTAAGTTTTTAGTGGCACAAAACCCTAGATTTATTTGTCAATGTTTGGTTAGGAGAATATGAATATATAAGATAAGATGCTTTAATGTATGTATTTATTGCATAATAATACGTAAACTGTACACCACAGCTATCTGCAGTATTGTCTCTCCTTCTTCCTTTCATCATCATTTACCATCATTTCAGCCAAAAGACGACCACTGCTGAACATAGGCCCCCCAAGCACCGACGCTTCGACCGGTTCTGTGCTTTCCACATCCAGCGGATTCCTGAGGCCGTCACAAGGTCATCGGTCCACCTTGGGTGTTGCCTTCCAACGCTACGTCTTCCGGTACGCGCTCGCCACTCCAGAACCGTTCGGCCCCATGGGCCATCCGTTCTGCGACCAATGTGCCCACTGCCAATTAAGTTTTGCAATTCTTCGGGCTATATCGGTTACCTTGGTTCTCCTGCGGATCTCTTCATTTCTAATTCAATCACGTAGGGAGACTCTAAGCATAGCCATCTCCATTGCCATTTGGGTGACTTATAGCCTCCTAATAAGGCCAATTGTGATTGACCACGTTTCAGAGCCACTGGCAACACGCACTGGTCAAAGACTGTAGTCTTGAAACACTGCGGTATGTGGGACGAGAAGATATTGCGTTGCTTCTTCCTTAAAAACGCTTTTAGCGATAAGACAGCCCATTGTGTCACCCAATGTAAAATTTCTACTTTTATATCTATAATTCATATGGTTTACATAATAAAGAGTATTCTATTATATTCTATGAAGATAGCTAACATAAAACTACTTACTGTAGACAGAAGTTGAGTACCTACTGGAGATAAACGTTCAGGCTGTGTCGTGAGAGCATCGCCATTTTATAAATGGGCCGTGACGCTCTCAGACTTTGCAGAAGTTAGGAATGAAGACATCGTCGCGTCGTTGAATGCTTACTTAGGTAATGTAGTACTTTTAGGACTATGATTTCCTATAAGCGATGGTGGAAGGAGGGTGTAATTAGGTTGCTTACGCGCAGATTGATATTGTAATTGACTGAGCAAGTGATAGGTTCAGATAGATCCACTTAGATGAGCGGTAGATGCGTGTGTCGTGCGTTATATTTTAGAGGCACTACATGTACATGTATGATATTAAATATGCTCTGTTTCAACAGATTTTCGACTAGATAAAAGCATTGATGTCAACATTGACAAATTCGTTTAACCAAAAACTGAGCGGTAAAAAAGCTTTTTGTTACAAACAATTTAATATTGTTGCGGTGTGCACATGACATGACACTATAAAATGCTTTTATATTCCAAACGAATTTCCCTAGAAAAAAAACTGGGTCAACCATCCAGCATATATACGTTTAAAAAACCTACTGCCGTTTATAAAGCTCGCTTCACTAGTAGTTACGTTAAAAGCTACAGAATACTCTGGCTAAACGCATCTGCATTGTTCCATCATACTCGTCCCGTGAATCAATTCCGGAGCACACGGAGTTCGGCCTTCCCCGAATGACAGCGACACGAATGCGGTCGCTGTAAATGTTCGCGTTTGGCGGGAAATGTGAAAAGCGCGGGACCAACCGGCAGCTGATGTCATGCCGCCATTTTGTTTCCTCTGCGGTTTGGCCCGCGATATTTTTGACACGTACGTTTAAATGGAACGTGAAACGGCGTGTTATTGAGTTAATTTATTTGTATGGAATTGTATGGTCTTTAACTGGTACTCAGAATTTTATGCCCGGAATATAAAACTCTACTTTTTGTTCGAATGTGAGCTAATTTGATAACTGACTGAGCCTTTGATGTAGGTATGGTTTAACTTTAGGAAAATTATATAACTTCGTGGAAGAATTCCAAGAAATATTAAATACCGAAATAATACGGAGCATAATTCACGGTTTGATACGTGTGTAGGTCATTGAAGCTGAAGCTCAAGCTCACTGGAGCCTAACACAAAGAAGGTGGAACATTTGGGGACGTAGGTACTCGGACGGCAATTCATCATTCTGTTCTCCGCGTCAGATCTCCGCCTTATTGGCGAATTACTTGCGGAAATCTGATTGGAGAACTAATTATGGGTAACTATGAACATGAAAGCCAATGAAATACAAAAAAAAAAAAGAAAATATGCTGTCATGGGGACTGCCGATAGAATTAAAAACTTAAAAAAACTATCAAATGACAGTGTTTTTTATTTTAAAATTAATAATGTTATAAGTATCAAAAATTTGAATGACATAATTTATAAATTAAATTTATTATTCGTCAACATCATTATTTAAGGAACCTCATAGATTCATTCAAAAAGTTTGAAATCCACTGCTTCCAAATAGATACGGATAGATTTGTTCAAATCGTATTTGTGTTAAGTGGTTTATTTAACAACTAATTGGTATCGTCGGATTAGCCGAAGCGTTAGTCCGCAAAGCTCTTTCCATCGGATAACTATTGTTACGACCAATTCATTTCATTTTGTTCAAAACAGTTGAGTGACTGGTTCAGATTGTGTCGTCCGTCATTATTATCAGTAGGTACCGTAAATTGGGGCAATTTGGTAGCAACTGGGCTAATTGGAATTCTGTGAGAAAACTCTTTTGATATTTCTTGTAGTGTTGTGCTTAAGAATAACGTTGTTATGAGTATTGTTATTTTGTTTTCTGTATTGTTCTATAGTTTCACTATTATTTTAATAAAGTTGTAGAATATGTTTTCTATACCTACATTTAAATTTCTTTACAGGCTCCATCGAAAATCAGCCAGCAAGATTTCCCTTCGACGTCAACAGGACTGAAACTTTTGCTGAATCGTTTCGTATTCGCGGATCGTGAATAAGGTTTACGGAATCGTTTGCATAGTTGAGTCCCGAGATAGGATAGTGCATGATGCAGTGCAGTGATGTTATCTGTTCGACGAGTGAGAAACTGCTGCATGTGTCATCTCTCAGCTGCACATTGCTCTGGACTTTCATGGATTACTGACAAACTGAGAGTAGTGAATAACATTCAAGGATCTCATGGAACTCAGTGTTTTAAAAATAACTTCGAAGTTGACTTCTTCTCTCAGAGTTAGTATTATACAGGGTGGCAGGGACATCGATGCAAAAACGATTACCATGGATCCAGTACATGGTTCTGAATCCCCACGCGTTGAAATTTTTCGTCGGTTATTAAAAAAAAAAATGCTGTTTCATATAAAACTGCAATACCTACGCAGTACGCGGTCAAAATTTATGGAACAGCAGATTTAAAAAAAAAATAGCTGACGAAACATTTCAACGTTGGGTTCAGAATAATGTAGGTACTGAATCCATGGTAACAGTATTCACGTCGATTTCCCTGCCACCCTGTACTATCTGTGTCTAAGATTCGAACCCAGACAGATAGTTTATTTTATGTATATTATTTCATCATCACTGCTTTCAAAACGGTGAAGGAAAACATCGCGGAGAACCCGTATGTCCTAGAACCAAAAATTCGAAGACATGTGACATCCACCTAACCGCACTAGGCCCGCGTGGGATTACGGCCCACTCCCTCTCAAAGAGAGGAGGCCTGTGTCCCAGCAGTGGGAACATTATATAAGCAGATTATGCAGCAAGGTTGTAGAGGAGTTGACTGCCTGTAACCACTAGTGGAAGCTATTTTACTGCACTCTGGTACTGTGTAGACATATTATTATAATTATTTATTTATTCATCAAACAAAGTTTATAAAATCTAAACTTAAGAACAATGCCCCGCAAAACCGTTTTCACGGTTTGTCTGTGGAACAGAACATAACGAAGAAATAAAATTACAAATAAGGTTTATTAGTGCAGACACTTAATTTCCACTTATTGCACATCTATATAGTAACAAACAATAATAAGCATCTTATCTTAAACGTATGGAAAGTGAATAAAGAAAATATCTTCACTTGCATCAAATGACTTATATAGTATAAGTCATTTGATGCAAGTGAAGATATTTTTTCTTCTTTAAAAAAACTACCATATCACTTATTTGGTAGTTTTTTTAGGTAGCATTTGGATTATTCTGAAGTGCAAATATAAACAAATCAGTGAAGCTATTTGAAATCGACCATCTCTATTTGCTATGTATGTTTGTTTTATGACAATGTTAGCTGAATGAGTTTTCACTTTGCAAATGTCGGTACTATTCACTTATTTAGGTCGCGTTTGTTAGACAATAGTTATTGTGTGTTCAATATTTTAGCCCCATTACGTAACATACATACAACATAAACTCACGCCTTCTTCCCATGGGGGTAGGCAAAAACTACAGAACGCCACCTGCTACGATCCTTACATACTCCTTTTGCCTCGTTTACGTTTATATATCTGGTCATACACGCACGCCGGTTGCGAGTACGCACCTGGCCTTTCTGAAGAACATCACCAATAAGGTCAGTATATGTCCTCCTAGGGCGTCCCTGCCCGGCCTTTCCCTTCACATCTGCTTTGTAAATACATTTTGTTAGTCGCCTTTCATTCATCCTCTCAACATGACCAAACCATCTAAGCCTACTCTTTTCAAATTTTGTCACTACATCTACTTTTAAATCACACCGCTGTCTTATCACATCATTCCTCAGCTTATCATTCATAGTCAGACCACACATGCTTGGCAAGGAGCAACAATTAGGTAACAATGAAAGCTAATATTTATAAGAACTGCAGTGCTATTCCATAAAAATCTCACCGTGAACGCTTAGGTGAAGTGAGCTTGAAAGTGAGCTGTCAACAGTATCAATCCCTAGTATTTGGTGGAATGACAGCTCACGTCAAGCTCACGTCACCTTAGCGTTCACGGTGAGATTTTTACAGAATAGCAAGGCAGGTACTTGATGTTCTTACTATTTATATAGCAGTTTTTTCGTCTTCTTCTCTTCTTTCATTGCAGGCTTTTGGAAAATTTGTATTAGTGTGTGCAATGTATATGTTATGGCTAAAGACGGGTGTGGAAATAAACTTAACATTAGCCGGCTAAACTTGAGTTTATTCTTGAGAGATGCTCATCTTAAATTTATTATCCCATCCATCCTAACTGCGACATATATACCTATTTTGTCTTTTTAGGGTTCCGTACCTCAAAAGGAAAAAACGGAAGCCTTTACAGGTTCACTCGTGTGTCTGTCTGGCTGGCTGGCTGGGTGTCTGTCTGTCTGTTCGTCTGTCATAGCCAATTTGCTTCGAATCTGCTGGATCAATTTAATTGAAATTCGGCACAAATATGAATTTCAGTGACCCCAACACGGACGTGTAACATAAATAAATGAATTTTGAATATAGGGTCACATTTTGGGGGCAAATAGGAAAATTAAAAACAAAGTTTTTCAAACTGTACCGTGTGACATAATTATAATTAAAATGAAAGGTCTTGTTGTGAGGATCTCAATTTTTTAAAATCATTTTAAAATAAATGATTTTAAAGATATATAAGAAAATAGATGGAAATTGCCATTCCCCACCCCTTATCTCCGAAACTATTGAGCGAGAAATTTGGAAAAATATACAGAGAATGGTTCTTTACTCATAGATTACCGAAAAAACCTATAAGAAGTCTATGGTCTTAAAATGACATGGCAAATCTCTCAATATTGTGCGTACAAACTTACATTTGTAGTTGGAATGTATGGGACCATGTTTTTCAACTACAATGTTAAGTTTGTTCTTGGGATAAATTCACCCCAACTACGGAACCTTTTATTGTGCGTGGTCCAACACGTACATGGCCGGTTTTTTGTAATATGCGTCTTGTTTCTGCTGAATAACATTTTTTCTTTCTTTCCTTTAAGTGCTAAGAGAATACCATGTTCTTATTATCCCCAATCTGCATAACCACTTAATTTGTTCACGCCCTAATCTCCGTACTCCAGCAAAGACTAAAATATTACGAAGCAAATATTATAGCCGGTTTAATGGGTGATAAAATTAGCCATATTCACTCAGTAGAACGTTAAACACACAGCATTACAGTAACTTACATTGTTTTACTAAGTTATTTCAGCCATTAGCTGTTTGGGGACGCGGATGAATTTTGAGTTTGAGTTTGCGATTTTCCGACGTGTATGTCGCCGGCACGTAACTTAGCGATGCGTAGAATTCGTTTTCACTTGTTTTTTTACTGACATGCTCATAAATAAATTATGGCAATAAAGATAGAATAATGACATACAATAAACTCGTAAATTTTTTTTGTTATTTGTTTTCATTATGAACTTTGTTAGTTTATAATCCATCGGTATTATTTCCGTTAGATTATAAACTGTCGATAAATTGTGAACTGTGACAAATCATTTACAATTTAACGCATAATTTTTCGATAGTTTATAATGTATCCATGAAAAACTTATAAATTGTGAAATCAAAACAAGACAACAATAAAATACTTAGTTCTGAATTCAAATTATTATGGACATGGAAATTAGCATTCGTTTCTATTCGGAAAACCGATGATACCTGAGGGATATTAAGAAAATAGTTAGACTGTACCTACTAACTATGTTTTATTAGCTGAAAAAAGAAGAAAGAAATAATGAAAATACGCTAAGTTGCTGCCCGCGGCTTCGTCCGCGTGGACCCTAATTCCTTTTCTAAAATATAAGTCACCTAAGTTATTCCTTATAACATCAGCTACCTGCCAGTGACGATCCCGTCAAAATCTGTCAAGCCGTTTCGGAGATAAACCGAAACAAACAGATAGACAATTTTTCTTTTTTTTGTTTAATTACATACAGTTACCTACGTTTAAACTTTAATTTTATGTAGGTACCTATTAGTAAAAAGCTGTTATTTTGACATTACAAACAGACACTTATTTTTTTTTTATTGGTATGTATGTATGTGTGTACATATTTAATTGTTAGGTACCAAACCATTTGATATCAGAAATCTGTGGAAAGTGATATTGTACGTAGTCGAACCAATGGCAAAAACGGAACATACCTATATAGTATCCAGGATCACGGAGATAAAAATCGATTTACGTCAAGGCAAAGACGGAATGTTAGCGACGTATCGTAATAAGGATTCTTTCAAGTTTTTCATCAAGCGACCTTATCGGTGGCGGTGCTCCTAATTACTTGTTTTTAGGGTTCCGTACCTCAAAAGGAAAAAACGGAACCCTTATAGGATCACTCGTGTGTCTGTCTGTCTGTCTGTCGGTCTGTCTGTCTGTCTGTCTGTCTGTCTGTCTGTCCGTCTGTCACAGCCAATTTACTCCGAATCTAATGGACCGATTAAGTTGAAATTTGGTACACATATGTATTTCTGTGACCCAAACACGAATAAGTAACGTAAATAAATAAATTTTGAATATAGGGGTCATTTTTGGGGCGCAATAAAGAAAAAAAAAAAAAAAAGTTTTGCTAACAGTACCGTGTGACACATCAAATGAAAGGATTTGTTGCGAGGATCTTTAATATATTTTTTATATAATTTTAAAATAAACATTTTTAAAGATATTTAATAAATTCAATGAAAATTGACCATTCCCCCCCCCTTATCTCCGAAACTACTGGACCAAAAATTTTGAAAAAAATACATAGTGTGGCTCTTTACTCATAGATTACAGGAAAACCTATAAGAAGTCCATGGTATTAAAATAACATGGTAAATCTCTCAATATTGTGCGTACAAACTTACATTTTGTCGCTCGGCAGCCAATAGGCCCATCTCTCTAGCTACTATAATATCAAAATATCAAAAGTGTTTGACCGTCTGCTTAATACACAAATAAATAAAACTGTAAATGTTCATGAAAACCAATTAGGGTTTCGGCGTGGTTTGTCAATAGAAAGTGCAGTGTTGTGTCTTGAGCATACTATCACATACTTACTATACACAGCGTGGGACGCCGATTAATGCTAGTTTCCTCGATTTGTTCAAGGCTTCTGATCTGATTGCTTATGACGTATTGTGGAGAAAGATGGAGAAGGATAGGTTGCCAACGGAGCTTATAAACATCTTTAAATGTAGTCCAATTATGGTAACCAGATCAATAGTGTACGATGAGCTCGAACTTTTTTCAGGCCATACAGGGTGGAATGCGGGTGAGGCAGGATTGGCGAGCTCAGCAGCACCAGAGTGGGTTGCTATATAGATGGTATTTGTGTAAATAATATTAGCTATGCAGATGATATGGTGCTTCTGAGCGCGTCAATCTGTAGTCTCAGAAAGTAATTGGTCGCCAAAATAATGTGAGCAGTATGCCAAAACAAATGGGTTTATGTATAACTCCAATAAGTCGGAGATCATGGTCTTTGAGGCTGGGGGTAGACCGGGTTATGTACCACCTGTATTACTCAATGGGACTCCACTACAAAGAGTATTTACGTTTAAATATCTTGGTCATATATTGACCCCTGACCTCAATGACGGACTCGATATTGAGCGGGAAACCTCTGAGTTTGTTTCGGCCTTTCTTCTCAGAGTAGTCAGATAGGAAACGCCGACCTCGTCTAGTTTTAAAATATGATTGACGTGTAAAAGTGTTTTTACAAACCTACTTACAGAAATAAAATCATTTATCATTTATCAACGAAGGGCGTTGTCGGTAAGGGCAAACATGCTGGTTCGCAGGTTTGCACGCTGCTCACTTAAAAAGTCAAAATTAATCTGTTTCGAGCTTATTGTACAACGTTTTACACGTGCAACCAGTGGGCTAGATATACCCAAAGGTCGTGCAACGCCTTTCGTGTCCAATACAATAACGCTTTCTGGGTATTGGTGGGGCTGCCCCGTTTTTGTAGCGCATCGGGAATGTTCGCGGACGTACATATTAATTGCTTTTACGCAACTATGCGAATGAGGTGTGCATCCCTGGTGCGCAGAGTGCGGGCCAGCTCCAACAATATCCTGAAAAAAGATCGCTAGCAGGCTGGATTGCATGTACATCAATCACTGCAGTGCCATCTCTCACGGGGTGAAATAAATTTAAACTAGATTACGTGGGGCACTCAGAAAGTTTTGTGATACTAGAAAAAAATATACTACAGGTATACATTTTTTTATTATATCTTTTCAAAGAACTCTCCATTAGCGTTTATACACAGTTTTATACGTCTAAACCAATTTTCATAACACATTTTCCAGTTCGCATCAGACACCTCTCCAATCTCCTTCTCAAATGGAGCCAGTGCATCTTCAGGTGATGAAAACTGTTTTCCTTTGAGTTGATTTTTTATTTTGGGGAACAAGAAAAAGTCGCACGGAGCCAAATCGGGACTGTAAGGAGGATGACCTATAAATTTGACCGGTGTGCTGTCCAGAAAATCCCTTGTTTTGAGTGCCGAGTGAGCCAGCGCGTTGTCGTGGTGAAGCAGTAGTCCACGGAGGCCAGTGTTCGGTCGCTTGCTGCTTGCAGTAGTAAAAACTTCTGGCAAAAATTTGGTAACATACCATTCAGCATTGATATTCCTTTGATCTCGTCAGGGTACTGACACCAGATAAACCGGCAAAAAAAACCTTGCGATCAAAATTTTGCCTGCACTTCTGGCTCGCTTCACTTTGGTAGGCGTTGGTTTATTTTGAAACAGCCACACGGTCGACTGACGCTTCATTTCTGGATTATATTGATAAATTCAAGATTCATCACCCGTAATGATATCTTAAACGCGCCGAGACGAGCCTGCTACAAATTTTGCTATCATGTCTCGTCACCATTCTACCCGAACCTCCTTCTGAGCCTGTGTTAGATTTTACGGTACCAGCGTGAAACTATCTTCCATAACCGAAGATGCCTGTGTAGAATTTCATGCACACTTCCCGATCCAATGGGCAGTATATGCTGAACCTCTTCATATGTAATTCGCCTATTCTCTTGAATTTAATTTTTCACAGCCAGCACGTTTTGTTATGTAACAACCGTCATAGGGCGGCCACTTCTTTCTTTGTCCGCCAAAATTACGAGACCACCCATAAATTCGTTGAACCAGCGGAAAACAGCGCTTTAGAAAGGCTTTTTTCTATGAACACCATTCGAAGTCTTTCAAACTATTGTTCTGGTTTTGGTCGACATTTGAAATCGTACAAAATCATCGCGCGAAAATGTTCTCGTTGTAAATCCAGTTTTCAGTAAGACAGAGTATTTTGATTTTGAAAAAATGTGGAGGGAATTTCGAATTTGGAATGTTATGTTTTTTTGTAATAAATAGTCATAGTTTTAATTGACATGACAAAACCAGCCAGTATACTATAGACAAAAACTGTTAGTCGCAAAACTTTCTAAGTGACCTGGTAAAATAAGTTAAGATAGTTCATAAGTTTACTAACACAATGAGTCCTTGTTACTTGAATAAAGAAAAATATCTGGATGACCATTTTTTTGAACAACATTTTCTAAAAATGAAACCTAGCTAGATCGATTTATCGCTCCCGAAACCCCCTGCATACTAAATTTAATAAAAATTCTTGGAGCCGTTTCCGAGATTCAGATTAAATATATATATATACAAGAATTGTTCGTTTAAAGGTATTAGATTTAGATTATTATTATATTAATACCGCGAATGTGATTTTTTTACGAAAATCAGATTTTTGTTTTATTTCATTCAATACGTTCAAATAAGTGATCCTGCAATTAAAAAAAAACGTAAAAGTGTCACATTCGCGGTATTGGATGCCCAGCGACGATTTGCATTTGGAATGTATGGGAGAACATGTTTTTCAACTACAATGTTAAGTTCGTTCTTGGAATAAATACATTCATCTCAACTACGGAACCCTTCATTGTGCGTAGTCCGACACGCACTTGGCCGGTTTTTTTCTTGTATTTTCCGTCGTAGATCGTGGCTTGCGACTGAGCCTGATAGGGAGGAAAACTTATCGGATATCGTGAAATACCGGGAAAATATTGTTGGTCCACAGACTAAAAATAATGATTTGTTACTTTTATTTATAGTGTTCTAGTTACGTAAGTATTGTTTATGGCAAAGAAACATACTTTAGATTGATTCTAAAGTTGCTGGGATGACCTAGGAATATCAAGCTTGGGAATATTTAAAAATATGTAAACTCAAAGCATTTATTTCAATAAAACCATTTACAGGCACTTTTGAATTGTCAAGGAATCGGTCAGTCAGAACTATGAACTATGAAGCTAGTTGCCCATTGCAAAGCGTAGTAGGTACCTATGGAGAAGAACGGGCAAAAATCTCCACGGACAGTCTTTTAAATAAAAAAATTGTTACAAAATATTGGTTAGGTACATCATTCATGTTGAAATTATACAGGTGAGAACAATGTAGAAAGACGTGCACATTAGAAGCGTCCGTAATAAAAAGATAATAAAACAAAGAAAAATTCAAAAATTATAAATAAGTCATGGCAGCTTAGAAATGACCAGTCCCAACTGACGGTGCCCGTTCACGAACATGACGCATGAATTAACACCATTCAGCTCAACCATTTTGAAGGGAGCTAAATGATCCAACACACGCGCCACCATCAGCGAGACATCTGAGTGAGCATAACATACTCACAGCCGCCAGGGCACATTCAAATCTAAAGGATAAAGAAAAGTAAGGCTTAGGAATATTATTTACTATCCTACGTCAACTTAACACCAGATCGAGGTAATACTATTATGCTGTAATGCTATTAACATTAGCGTGCATTAGTCTGCACTCAGCGCTCGGTGTGGCAACACGTCGTGTTCGAGTTCACAACAAGTCCATCGTCATCCTGAGGATGCCTCGTTGAGAGGTGAAACACGTGTCGATTTCTTTCAGGAGTTTTTATGGCTCTTTAGAAATAGCTAAGTGGAACAAGTTACTATATCCACGTCTATTGTATTTTTTTTGGAAAGTATTTGTAAAAACATCCTCACCTATTCAGTAAAGCCGATAGCCTCATTGATTATGAGATGGGCAAAATGTCAAGGTATCCAACAAAATTAGCAATGCCAAGATGTAGAACAGCGTACTGCCATTAAAACACGAGTCGAATGGCAATACAGATATTTAATAATATACCGAAGGATATTAGAGAACTGCGAACCAGTCTATTTCAAAAGCATCTCAGAGCATGGCTGATAGAAAATTGTTTTTATAGTATTCAGTAATTTATGAATTCTAGGACAAGTAGGAAAATTGCAGGACATGTAAATTACATTTGACATTTTTATTTTAAGCTATTGACATAATATTTTGTAATTTAAAATTTCCAATTAAATTTTTATTTTAATTTTTAATTCTTGTAAGTCGATTTTTACAAAAAATTATAATTTAATTATTTTTATTTGACATTTGTAATTTGATAATTTAGACAATTCTTGATTTAATACTTATTTTTTCTAACATTGGAATTTAATTATTTTGTTAAATTGGAATCATTGTTATTGTCACAAAATTTGAAATCATTTTGCATGCCGAATTTAGTTGGCGGAATATGAAGAACTATTGTGTATTTGTTATAAAATCTGGAAAATAGCATATTTCAGGTAAATAAATGAATCTATCTATCAATCTAAGTATTTTCATTGTTTGACCCTGTTCCTGTTGGGTATGGAAGCGTGTTGTTATAAAAACATTAAGAATACGAAACTTGGAAAAACAAGTGACTACTAAAATTTATACTTGTATAAAATACCTTTGACAATAGCCGTGTTCATTCGTTAAAAATAACAATTATTATTATCTTTTTCTATAAAACCGTAACGCAATTTAAGCGACACAATTTATTTTACAAAATAAATGGTTATCCACATATCACGCTCCATTTGTCGCGCGCGCTTGTTGCACATAAAGCATCGAGCACAACTTATCTATGGAAACATTTTATACTCTATTTCCACCGCGTTAGCGGCACATTACTACGTTGTTCTAAAATTGAAAATGTAAAATCGTTGTTAGGGTTCCAAACCTAAAAAGGAAAAACAAACCTTAATAGGATCACTCGTATGTCTGTCTATCTATCACAGCCAATTTGCTCCGAATTGGATCCATGCGTCATGTTCGTGAACGGGCGCCGTCAGTTGGGACTGGTCATCTCTTAGCTGCCAGGGCTTATTTTTATTTTGTTTTAATTTTTTGAATTGTTCTTTGTTTTATCTTTTTATTACGGACGCTTCTAACGTGCACGTCTTTCTACATTGTTCTCACATGTATAATTTCAACATGAATGATGTACCTAACCAATATTTTGTCACAATTTTTTATTTAAAAGAGTGTCCGCGGAGTTTCTTGCCCGTTCTTCTCCATAGGTACCTACTACGCTTTGGAATGGGCAACTAGCTTCATACCTATTTCTGACTGACCGATTCCTTGACAATTCAAAAGTGCCTGTAAATGGTTTAATTTAAATAAATGCTTTGAGTTTCAGTTTGAGTTTGAGACCCATTAAGTTAAAATTTGGTATACATTATGTATTTCTGTGACCCAAACACGGACGTGTAACGTAAATGAATGAATTTAGAATATGGGGGCACTTCTGGGGGGAAATCCAGAAAAATTAAAAAAAGTTTTGCTAACTGTACCGTGTGATATATCAAATGAAAGGACTTGTTGCGAGGACCTCAATATTTGTTTTGGTTTATACATATTTAAGAAAATTTATTACCATATTTACCACCTTATCTCCGAAATTTATACAAAGCCTAAAATTTAAAATAAAAAAAAATACAGAGCATGGTGATTACAGGAAAACCTGTAAAAAGTCTTAAAATAACATGGTAAATCTCTCAATATTGTGCGTACAAACTTAAATTTGCAGTTGGAATGTATGGGAGGACATGTTTTTCAACAACAATGTTAAGTTTGTTCTTGGGATAAATTCATCCCACCTACGAAACCCTTCATTGTGCGTGGTCCAACACGCACTTGGTCGAATTTTCCTTATTCGGGTGGCTCTGCCTCTGTACAATGATAACAATACACTTAAAAAATAAAAAGTAATAGAATAACCTGGGTAGGTTAGGTACCTGCTCTAATTTATAGCTTAATGATGTAGGTAATGGTGATAAAATGTAAATTGACCGACGTTACCTCAACTATAATTATTATGGTTAGTATTTAGGTCGGTAAATTCATACCTTATCATTGCCCTGAAAAATAATAACTCAAACGCACTTTTCCAACAAAATAATATGTTAAACTACCAATTATAATGCAGCAGGTTAAATATGGCAATTAAATTAAATTATTAACAAGGATGTTGCCATTATTCCATGGCCAATCCTATATCAAATCGTCATTCAAAATTTAAATTACCCGCGCAAATGGCCAGTCTACCGTCAAAATAATGGCGGTCTGCAAATATAAATGGATAGCCGAGTTCGTGTAGTTGCAAAGTGCAGGCAATATTGGCGGAAGGGGGCTTCAAATGCAATTATGAAGCAGTGTGTTGTACCACCGCGCCCCAGGGACAATCGCGACGATCCTTGTATGTCCTATACCTTTTCATATGCAACCTGTATGTAATAAAACTTTATGAAACACGTCATGCGATGTGTTCTAGCCTTTGTGTGGTAAGTTTTATGAGTTTTAAATTTCGAATATTGGAACTTTGGTGTTCGATAACAACGCGGGAATTTGAAAGGATTTTAATTTAGGAGGGATCTATAGATTGCGTTAATAAAATTGTGGCTGTGTTTTATTACTTTTACGTGATAAATGACGCTGAACTAAGTAAGAAAGTAAACCGAAATT
The DNA here is from genome assembly GCA_949152395.1 of Agrochola litura. NCBI lineage: Eukaryota > Metazoa > Arthropoda > Insecta > Lepidoptera > Noctuidae > Agrochola > Agrochola litura. Next base: position 18,625,684 of record OX424508.1, on the reverse strand, counting down.
ATATTGATGGCAATCTTTACATTTAATAAAATAGTCACGAATTGAAAACTGTACATTGACATTTTTGAAAAAATGTAATTGTTACGAGGTGTGGGAACGAGTCTAATGCCGAAAATATAGTTTTTAGAATTTTTGTCCGTTTGTCTGGATGTATGTTCCGGATTAACGCAAAAATGGCTGAGCAGATTTGGATGTTTAGCACAAAGGTAGTTTATAACCTGGATTATCACATATAACCAGTGATCGGAGTAGGTAGATTGTATGGGGTCAATGAACTGGCACGTATATATTATTATGGATATGCTTCCGGGATTTTGAAATTATTAAAAAAAAATTAAGCAATTTCAAATGTTGTAATGAATACATCAATATGAATAAGAAATGTTTAACCCTTTTGCTGTCTTTTTAATAGTATATAGGTGATCGGACTCCAAGAAAAGGATAGGTACCTAACTACCTATACTATAAAAACAATATAATAATAGGTATACTATATTTTAAATGTTTATCTATCGCATTCTATAAATTTCTAATGTAGTAGTTTAAAAATACTTACTTACTTTAACAATATTTGATTCAATCCCGTAAGTAACTACCAAAATGAAATCCCGGAAAAAAGGCTTATCCATGTTATGATTTCTATGACTATTCATGATACGAGTACGTAAAATCAATCTACCTACTCCGATCACTGCATATAACATAGGGTACTTTTAATCCCGTTAGTACGTTTCCGTGGGATGTTTTCCGACGTCCATGCGGGAGAAACCGCGGGAAAAAGAAACTTTTGGTTATAATTTTATACCAACTGGTTCTTTTAATTTTCCAAAATTCAAAGATAAAGATAATAATCATTCATAATTTTTTTTTACCTTAAATACATTTTTAAATGTTTTTATAAAAATCATTAAAAAAAACATTTAACAATATAAAAAATAGTCATTAATTTTATTAAATTATGTCGTATCTCTAAGTATTTTACTGTGTGTATTTCTAAACTAATATTATAAAGAGAAAAGATTAGACTTTTGTATGTTTGTTTGTAATGATGAATAAAAAAAAAACTACTGGACCGATTAAAAAAATCTTTCGCCAGTTGAATACTATATTATCACTGAGTAACATGGGCTTTAATTTATAAAGATATAAATATAGAAGCTTGTAAATAATAAAATAAATAAAGGTTGGATATGATGCTGCAACAATACATAATACTTTACCACACGTCTCTAAAATTGCGTTCTTGTCCCGGCCATAAACAGGGACACGTTAAAAGCAAGATACCTTGACCTAATTAATATGTCGTTACCATGGCCGTGTGGAAAGGGTTACCAGCTCAAACTTTGTTGGGCACACAGTAAATCTACCTAGCCTTTTCCCAACTATGTATGTTGGAGTCGGCTTCCAGTCTCATCGAATGCAACTGAATACCAGTATTTTACCCTATAACCTTCCTCAAAAATTAGGGTATCATATGCAAAAAGAATTAAAAAATTCGACTGGAATCCGAGATTAGTGCGTTCAAACAAACAAAAAAACAAACTCATCAGCTTTATTATTACTATATATGGCACCGGTGCTGATTTCAGATAATATTTATGGGCTGACAATTTAGATTTCCGTCGAAGCATCGACACGCTTAAGATAATGAGTTTGAGAGCGAAACTGTTATAGCAAGTTGTTATATAATAAATCATTACTTTCATAGTTCAACCATAACCAACGAAATGCCGGTTTATTTTGTAAAAACCTCACTGTGAAGGTGAAGTAAGCTGTCATTCCACCTGATGCTAGAGATTGTCACTATTGACAGCTCACTTCAAGCTATACTCCATTTGAAATAAGATAAGACATTTAAACAAACCTTTTTTACAGTCCATTCAACGAATTTTGACTACTATACCGTAGGCATACGGATGGCATTAAAAGCAAAAAGTGGTAACAATACCAACTGTTTACTGCAGTTGCCGTTTGTCATGCCACCAACGCAATAGAAGTCAAAATTGGTTAAACGGACTGTAAAAATGATTATTTAAATGTCTAATCTTATTTCAAATGGAGTATAGTGAGCTTGAAGTGAGTTAAAATTAGATGACGTGTCACCAAATTTTTCACGGTTAGATTTATACAGAACTAGCTTTTGCCTGCGGCTTCGCCCGCGTGGATGTTGGAAAATATCCCACGGGAACGTACTACCAGGTCTACCGGGATTTTTACCGGGGTTTTCATATAACTCTACTGGTTTACGCGTCGCACGACAGTAAAGCAGTCGACAGTCGGCATGACTTTTTCCGACATCTTCAACAACCGTCATCACATTTCAACCAATTTACATATAACCTTAATGAATGATACACTTAAAAACCTTCCTCATGAATCGCTCCATCCATTGGTGAAAAGCATATTAAAATCCGTTCGGTCGTAATTGAGTTTATCGCGTTCAGACAGACAGACGCGGACTTTGTTTTATAACTGTAAGGATAAACAGAATATATTGACCAATGTGTCAAAAAATATCTCTCACTGGCGTCAACAACTGTACTCTCCCGGGAACTAAACCCTCAGCCTCTATTTCCACAGCTCTCTTATATAGTAGACAGTAACCAGACGGTTATTTCCCATGAGAGCCATAAACACAATGGGAGTGAGTGTAACGCACTCGCCATGGTTCGAGTCATGTAGGGAATTGTTGTAACGTGCAGCGTGTTGGTGCATTTTTATTGTAAGTTGGGCTTGCGTCTCCACAATTCCAATCCGACACTCGATCGTTATCAGTTCAATGTAGAAAACTATAATTATCTAACACTCTGATTTTTAATTTGCTAGAACAATTTGACAGCTGCGATCGACCTTTTTTTTTAAATAATACGATAAATAATTAATATTACAGAAACAACTCGACAACAGTAAGACTAAGCGTATGCTGAAACGCAGGTGACGCAGCACAGCACAGTAGGTACATATTTCGCAGGGTAGGGCAGGCGAGGCAGACATAGGCTGCGAGTGTATGCTGCGACGCAGCTACACAGTCACGTTCGCGTCCTAGCTAGTACGAGTATAAATAAAAATAAATAAAATAAACTCGTATAAACAAACTGTCATTGAAACATCAGTGGTAAAAAAACAAGTGACGACCTGCACGCGTCGCGCAGAAATCTGTGCCAGCTCTAGAACGAGACGCAGAGCAGGACAGACACATGTCTGCGTCACACGTGCCTGCGCCGCAGCTTACGCAGCTGTCAGTACGTTCAAGCATTACAAAATCTGCTCTGCCCTGCGCTGCGTGGACCTGCGTCACCTACGTCTCAGCATACGCTTAGCCTGAAGGTCCTCCTACAGAGAATGATTCAGTGGTCCTGGGTGAGAGTCACTCGGTAACTAGATATTTACTAGGTTATTTTTATGTCGACATCAAATGTAATATTATTGTAGCAAATAAAAAAATCTGCGTTTAGTTATTTAGGTATTCTATGTAGGTAAAGCCCACTCACTTGTCTACTGTCTACTACAAAAGATCGCGGGAAAGATCTAATAGCCTACACAAATGGCAATCGCTTTCAAAAGTTATTATACTTTTCGGTAGGTTATGTCAATCCAATACATTTTTGACTTTGCCATTACCGTTATCGCTGATATAATGTCACTAGGTCTAGGCCTTTTGGATGAGACTCGCACTCTCGCATACTTCGATCAACAATACCAACTGATCGAAGCTCGCATAGCACTAAACATGGCACTAAAGGGAGGAGACCAGCGTGATATCGCGGGCGCGACAGGCAGCGCGACCTATGTCGCGCTCGCGATATCGCGCTGGTCTGTAGGAGCCTTAAATGATTAAGGAAAAAAAAACAACGCTACCGTTAAAAATTTTCATCGGTTATTTTTTTTAATCTGCTGTTTCCTACAAAAGTGCAATACCTACGTGGTCAAAATTTATGGAACGGATTTTTTTTTTAATAAGTAGGTACCGACAAAAAATTCAACCAGGGTGAGTCAGAGGTGTCAAAACGAAATAGAAACGCGACTATCTTTTGATGCGTTAGGGCGAATCTAACTATTTAAATCTTCACCGCTGTCATCATTTTCATGACAGCCGTCACTGCGGCCGTAAAGTGCGTCCACCCCTCTTCTTGGCAATCGTAGCTTAAGGCGAAAATAACCGACTTTTAACGATTTTATACTGAAGATCACGTCTAAACGAGTAGTGTTAATGGTTTGGAAAAAATACCTATATGTTAAATTAGAGCATTTTTTAAATAACTTAATATATATAGGAATATTTTAAATTATGTTTATATTACATAGTGAAATTATTTTGTAAAGTTATCGGATAAAAACTGAGAATCACGCAAAATCTATTAAGCATATTTTCCTGAAACCTTCACCATTTTAAAGATAATTTAATAAATAATCTTTTAGTATACGTGTTTGAATAAAATACCTTTTGTTTTATATGTAATAAATTAATAATGTGTCTAATTTGGGACAGCGCTCTAAGATGGGCGAGTCCTATACTTACCGGCTGGACGCACGACGCGTTGCGTGAGCTCAGTACAGAACAAGCAAGCTAACCACTCAAGGTGACTGGCATATATCTGCGTCTTAACTGGTTGCGCGTCGATGCTGCCACTCTGTATTCAGCAGTACTGCAGTAGGTCGAACATGGCTGCCAATGATGATGATGATGATAATGATGACTTGTCTATATACTACTGTTGGGAGTGAACGGATTATCTGAATCTCACCGTGTATTCGATAATCAGGTTAATAAATATCAGTAACGTATTTCATACCGAATTTTTCGTTTATTTTTGTTCTGTTTTCTACGAACTGAAAGGAAATAATAAGCTTCTTCGTCATAACAACTAAATTGGCATTGTCAAGATTCCAAATATTTAATAATGAGTATGCTCGAATATTACATTATGTACCAAGAATTTTTTATTCGGTAAATAATTATGTTCTACTTACGGACAACTTTTATAGTCTTGTGAAGAAAAATTATTGAATCATTTTGTTAAGTTAATAGCTAATAGGTAGTACTTACATATTTTAGGACGATATTCATTAATTTACTCATAATAATAATAATTTTATATATAATAAATTTTTTTTTTATTGAATAGAACGTTTACAAAAGTGTACATTTAGTCAACAATAAGATTTCCCAAACAATTATAATGCCTAAAAATAAACTGAAACTAAAATATATTAATTAATAGTGCAAGTAATGATGGTTTGGAATTACAATATTAGGTAGCGACCCGCCCGATCTAGGTTAATTCAAACCTGTGTTTCAGGCCATCACTTTACATTTGAATTAAATTGGAGCACTAAAATTTAAAGTTAAACTGATATAAAATAATTTATTAACAACTATGAGAAAAAGCATATTGGTACATTTATATCTAAAACTAAACCTATGTAAATATACAATAAGTAAATACTCACGAGGGATAAATTATAATCATCATGATATAATTTCTAGAAGTTTTTCTGTGTCTGTGTAATTGAGTATCGCTAAATGTTCTGATAACATAAGTACTTGTCATGCATATTATAAAACAATCATCATCATATCAAAAACAAAGTCCCCCGCCGCGTCTGTCTGTCTGTCTGTCTGAACGCGATAAACTCAAAAACTACCGAACGGATTTTCAAACGGTTTTCACCAATGGACGGAATGACTCATGCGGAAGGTTTTAGTGTATAATTCATTAAGGTTTTGTGTTTATTGGCTGAAATATGACGATTATTGTTGAAGAAGTCGGAAAAAATCATGCCGACTAAAAGCTTTACTGGCGTGCGCTGCGTTAACGGAAAAAGATACATCAAATTTATGTTCTACGGTATTATTCATCTTAAAAAGTTCAACAAAAAAGTCCGTGATGGCATATGTATGACAAACAATAACCATTTTTATCTTTCAGAATTTGATAAAAATTTAATTGTTATTTCCGAAGCTTTTTTGACCGGTATAGTATTAATCCTTATCCAAAAAAATATGTTATTTAAATTGGGCATTTAATTTAGATTAAAATATGCCTTCAAATCGTTTCTTTTAAATGAATAGTTGAAAAGATATCGCAGAGTCGCAAAATTACGCGTAGCAATGCGGGCGCAGCGGTAGAAGTCAATGGCCTTTTCCTCTGTTATTAGACTTATTAGGTATGAAATCTCGGTAGTACGTTCCCGTGGGATATATTCCGACATCCACGCGGGCGAAGCCGCGGGCAAAAGCTAGTACCTAATAAATAAGAAGATTCTCAATCCGACATATTATCTCCGGGTGTTCTCGTCTAGCTAACGAAGAGTACTTGCATAGACACAACCTTGTAGCCAGGATTATTCATCAGCAACTTGCTCTGAAATACAGCCTTGTGGAATCGAAAGTGCCATACTACAAGTATGTGCCCGACCCAGTTCTCGAAAATGGAAATATCACATTGTACCGGGATCGATCCATCATCACTGACAGGACTATTGTTGCCAATAAGCCTGATATAGTGGTGGTGGATCGAGGAGAGCGGCGCGCAATGATTATTGACAAATCAAGTATCTTGACTTAGCTCGCGAGGTTGTCGACATATGGGATAGGGAATCAGCAATCATTGTGCCGATAGTCGTATCAGCCAATGGCTTAATTGCCAAGAGCCTCGACCAACACCTAAGGAGGCTCTCGTTGGGCAGCTGGATTCAGAAAGCGGTACTCCTGGACACGGCTCGCATTGTTAGCAGGTTCCTCTCTCTGGAGCCCTGACCGCCGGTAGCTTGGACCCTGTTCCCGATACCGGTGGGCTACTATTTTTTTAAATGTTTTTATATTATTTTATTCTAATATTTGAAAATATAATTTATGTGTAAAAAATGAAATAAAGGAATAATATAATTGAAGATTCTGACCTTCATACTTACTTCCATAAAGTAAGAAATTCCAAGAAAATGTAATGGAGTTTTTCCGTCAGATTTGTGCCACTAAAAAATCATCTACAACAACGCAACGTGGTAAAGACAGTACTTACAATACAACATAAGTGGGTACTATACTTCGGTACCACTTAAAGAGGACTCGCTGGCGATGGGACCGTTGGGATAGCTGAGATGCAGAATTCCAATTAGTGCCAAACTTCTAGAAACCACTTTAGACATAAATTAGTGAGCTAAAAGTGGATACTATGTAGTGGCGGGAAAAGTTTCACTTTCGGCGACTTTTACAACTTGCACACGAGCTGTCTAGCGTAGTGACTTGTTGTGGCGCGTTAACATTAGGAGAGTTAGCAGTCGAGTTCGAAAGTATGTAAATAAATAATTAGTGTAAGCTGCACTATGAACTTAACTAAAGGGTCAAGCAAGGTATTTTAATAATTGACTGCCTTTTAGATAAAATAAATAAAATAGCGTTTTTTTAAGAATATAAGAAAAATAGTTGCAAGTATGTTAGTGTTATTAATGAAATAAAAATCTTAACTTTATATTTCTTAGTACCGATTGTGTAAAAATCCTCCTCCTTTTTGTTAGTTCTATTTAAACAATAAAGAAAAAAAAAAACATTTATTTTATTATATTGTTAACATAAATTTTAATTTAATAAATTTATGTTTTTGACCAGCCCTTTGCAACTGTGACCCACTAAACGACGCATAATAACCATGAGGTCCTCAATCACCACAGCATTCTTCGAATTACCGGGGTCGGAAGATAAGGCAAGCCTGAAAGAATACTCCTGAGTCACTCAGGCTGAGTGAGTAGTCTATGATCGTAATGCAACCTAGAGAAGATTATCTTTGTCCAGAGTCACATATTCCCGCCTCCCGCTTATAAGTAATTACCGTAAATTTTTTATCGCCTCTGTGGTCTCCTGGTTAGACCACCCGTCTCAGACCCAGAGGTCGGTGCGATTCCCAGTGGGGGCAAAATTTTCTGCTCGGTTTAGTTGGTGCTAGAGCTTGTTCTGAGTCCGCCTGGCTAGCTACCACCTTCTTATCTAAGTCTTACGCCACAACAAGAATGTTAACAGCATTGTTGTGTTTCGGCAGTTAGAGATAAGATAGGCAGTTCCTCTGTGGTTGAGGATTCTGCGTAGAGCTCGCTTCCACCTTCAGCTGGATCATCACTTGCCATCAGGTGAGATGCAGGCATAGAACTTCACCGTTGTGGTTAAAATTTTTTTTACCGGTTATTGGTTATGTGTCAGCAATCCGTTAAGGGGATGTAGGAGAGGTAATTTGCAACCAAATGAGTCCTCATGACCCCTCCAATGTCAACCATTTTCGAGTAATTTGAGATTTTATATTTTAAAATGAATGAAATTAAAATATAAAAATGTCTCTTCGTAATCAGCTTATAATGTTCCCACTGCTGGGAAACATGTCTCTTCTCGGTGAGAGGGAGTGGGCCGTAATCCACCACGCGGGTCCAGTGCGGGTTGGTAGATGTCACATGTCTTTGAATTTTTTGGTTCTAGGACATGCCGGTTTCCTCACGACGTTTTCCTTCACTGTTTTGAGAGCAGTGGTGATGAAATTAAATACACAAAGTAAAGCCCTTTCCTGGGTTCGAACCCACGACCTACAACTCTTAAGTCGGAGCCGTTACCACTGGGCCACCACTGCTCATTGTGCCACCACTGCACAAAAATGTCTAACGATTCGAAAATTGTTGACATTTGCATATGAGCCAAAAGGGGTAATTTGGTTGTAAATGACCTCTCCTACATCCTTTATGGATTGCTGACATATAGCCAATAACCCTTTATATGTCACTCAACACACAATTGTTTTCTTAAAACCAAAACATCTACCACAAAGTGAGCACGATAAAACGTCGCTACACCATAAAGCGTCACATCGAAGCGAATAAAGCAATATAAAGCGCTTTATGTGGCAAGTAGACGAATATTTGTCCCACTGCCGAGTGCCATATGCCAGTTATTGGCTGCAAAAGCTGAATTAAAGAGCTCACAGACGTTACAAAACGTTTTCTTGTTATTTTAGCGTGAATTCGAAGGAAGTCTTATAATAAAAATGTCTTAATAAAAATATATCTGAATCTCTGGTCGTAGATATCTGAAACGCGTAAAGCATAGGTGCTGGATTTAGGAGTAGGATGGATTTTATTCGTACAGACGCCAGCACATTAGGCTACTACAATCTGTCAAATTTATTTAATAGATTTTCAACTTTATCGTTGAAGCATAAGGTTCAAAGTTTATTAGGAAAATTTTACAGTTTCGGGTAGCTTGATGTGCTGGCGTCTGTACATCATTTCTTCATAATTTTCGTCTTCCCTGCCCATTATAGGACCATCATCTGCCTAGCCTTTTTCCAACTATGTTGAGGTCGGCTTCCAGTCTCAGGCTTCAGTATTTTACATGGAGCGACTACCTTAACTGCCTATTTGACTTCCACAACCTCGTTACTAGGTAACACGATACCCCTTAGTAAGACTGGTGGTCAGACTTTTTGGCCGACCCCAACATAGTTGGGAAAAGGCTAGGCAGATTTATTGTACACCTCCCATAATTATGTTGTACAGACGCCAGCACATCAAGCTACTACAATCTGTCAAATTTATTTAATAGATTTTCAACTTTATCGCTGAAAAGTAAGGTTTAAAGTTGATTGGGATAATTTGACAGTTTCGGGTAGCTTGATGTGCTGGCGTCTGTAAATAATGTAAGTACTAAAATTTTAAAATTTCTATTTACTTTAATCTTCTTCTATAGGTACCTACATACAAATAAATGAAATTTAAGTGTCTGTTTGTACCTAATTTTGTAATGTCAAAATAACAGCTTTCATTAAATTCAGATGAAAGTTTAAAGTTTAGACTTTCATTTGAATTTAGTAAAAGTTCTGGATTTTGTTAGTTTTTCCGCAATTTTATGGTCGAAAAACGATCCAAACATCGCCATAATTTTCTGGGCGTGAGCAATCGTTTTTGGGTATTCAAATTTCGGCAGTGTTTTATAAAAATCTAGTCTTGATGAATTTAAGAACAGTTGTTTTAAATGCGTGCTGCACTGCATTTAAATAATTTCTAACTGTAATTCTGTAGAGACATTCTCCGGGTCTACATTAAACGGCATAGAAAAAACATCGCGACGACTGAATGTTTTTAAAATCTTGAAACCTAGTTTCAAATTCTGTGTGAAGTTTCTTCAACACCTGACTGAATTCCTTCAGTTTGTTCTCACTCACTGGTGCCATGGATTTTAAACGCGGAAAGTGAGTTAAATCGTTCTTCTCCATGCAGTTATAAAACAGAAAAATATAATTATAGCGGCCCATATTCTATTCATTTTGAAAGATCGGCGGCTGTCGGCGACCGTCGGCTGGCCGGATAAAATCCTTTCGCGGGCCGGAGCTGGCCGAGGCCGTGCTGACCGAGGCCGTGCTTTGCCCATCACTGGTCCTGGTCTAAACGGTACAAAAAAAAAACATTTTTAATTTTCTGTCTGTTCCGGCTAATCTCTGAAACGGCTGGATCGAATTTAGACGGGACTTGCAGATAGCTGATGTTATAAGGAATAACTAAAGCTACATTTATTTTACCCACTAGTGCGTATGGCACTCGTGGGTTGCAGCTAAAAATCAGCGTCAGGTGGTACCTTTGTGTTATCAGCTGACGATATGCTGAGCTGAGGCCTTTTTGGCAATATTCATATTCAAATTCAAAATAATTTATTTCAGGAATACACCCATATGAAATTCACGACAGATTACAAATTCAATTAATTAATACCATTTATATAATCATTGTTTTCTATTTTTTATAGTTATAAGGTCTTTTTTTTCTGCTGTAATGCCAATAAACGCATTTTTTCTTTCTTTCTATTTTAGAAAAAGAAATAGAATTAGCGTCTACGCGAGCGAAGCATTCAGTTAGTACGAAACTAAGTCACTAAGCCTAACCTAAGTATTATTTACCTACTACTAGATTATGAACCAAAAGAAGTCAAATCCCACTCCGTACAAAATGTTCAAAAAGTGAGGTAGGGCAGGCAGGTACTTTGTGGGCAAAAAGGGTATAACAATCTTATGGTCCCGTCTCACCAGGAGAATTCCGAGAACTCTGAAAAGCTTTGAAAGAAAATGCAATCTCATTTTTAAAACGCTTAGGTACGGGCCTTTTTTAGCATGAAGAAAATCAAATGAAATTCCATGAATCTATCTAATTAGTAATTACTGTTTAATAATACTTACGACAAAATAATGGGTAGCTGTTATATACAAAAAACAAAAACTTTATGAGAAAATTTTAACGCCTACGCCTACGTGGGTTTTCTTTGAAAATATATCATTTTTAGATACCTAGGTAATAATTTTGGAGGCATCTAATTAATACCTGTCACATTATTAATTATTAGTTTGTAGGTACATAATAGGTACAGTAAGCGCTCAAAAGTTCATGAGCACGCTAAGAGTCGTATTGCTGTGAACACGCGGTATAGCTCGTACATTTGTATGTGTAAGCAACACGATACACACACCACAGATAACGCAGTTACACGAAACAACAATATATTTCCGTCGCTTTAAACATGCTAGCACACACGCACTATGCGCGTGAACTTGACCAGTTAATGGCATTGCTAAAATTCGATAGTAACTTAACAAGTGCAGATAGCAGAAAGCGTTAAGCGTTGGTATGGAATTCAATCTGCCTCAGGTTCTAATCTCGTGAAACACAGTGCGGTTTTTTGCAAATATTATTATTTTTGTTTTCGATAATAATATTTTTTAAATATTGCTGCTTTTTTATGTTGTTATTGCAATAAAGGTTTTAGAATAAAAAATGCGTGATATATGATAACAAAATTAAAAAAAATATGTTTATTCGTTATATTTATTTTACATAAGTTAATAAACTGCTACAATTATTTATCATTACTTCAACTGAATAAGATGTGAAATAGATGTCAAGAAACTTAGAAGCAGTTTGTATTATTTAGACATATTTAAATTATGAAATATTTTAAATTTTTAATGGATTTTTTAGTAATTAAGTAATAAATAAGAATATTAGACTACTTCAAATGTAAAAAACTACTTACAGAATAGGTAATTTTAAGGTTAAATATGGGCAGTTTGTTTATATTTTATTTGTATTAATTATTTTACATTTTATTTGACTTTAGTAAATATTGGTTGTTATTGAGGTTAAAGCTTAAGTATTCATTTTCTTTACGAAAAGAAGATTGAAACTAAACCTCAAATTTTTATCCTAAAATAATACTATTACTAAAATAATATTAAACAATTTCGGTATATCTGCAAGAAATACAACAAACACCCTATTGAAACGTGCTTAAAAAATTCGTTACCATAAATTCATGCAATAACGAATCTGTTGTTTATTAAGTTGGTACGGTCAATATTTTAAGGTCAAAAACGGTTTTCTAGCTGGTCTTCAGTGATGCAAGCCTTCAGAGTCCACGGCGAACGGTTCATAATGACGTGTTTTTAATAATTCAGCAAAATGTCTCGTTGGTATGAAACCATTTGTTTCATTCACCATTTGACGTCGCTGCTACTCGATAATAAGCCCCTTCCTCATATCTCTTAACCCTCACAGTATTTCTCTAGAACAAAGAAAAACATTGTTTTTATTACACATAATACCTTATTATTTATTATTCACTAATCGAATTAAACCTCACAATGAATTTAAAACTTTAAAGGCATCTTCTGTCTCAACAATACCTCTGTTCTATCAACAATACCCTTGATTAAGATTTATGTTTAGTAAAATATGAAATATATTAATGATAACACTCACACTTAGTCCGGTTTCATTAGATATTCACTTTACTTTTACGCAGCGCAATAATATTCTCTGATCTGATCTGATCTCTTCAATATATTTTATGCCTGCTTTTTGATAATAATAACCACAACACTGCGCTAAATACTCGTCACCAATATTATCCACGAACCAAAAAAGTTCTATTAATTAAATACTCGTAACAAACTGCATCTACCCCACAGAAATCGAAATAATTTACTTAGTTTTTTGTGGTCTACCTGCTAAACTTTAATATTTATGTGAACAAGACGAATGAAACTAAAAACGAATGATGATTATTGAACTAGTCATTGGTTGCAGACAAAGTGAGTGTGTGTGTGTAATGTGCGTGTCTACAGTATTGTAACAACTTATAGAAGAAGGTCGTAAGTCAAACCGAAGCGTCAGTCTATTGCTTTGTGAGATTGCTCATGGACTTTTGGTCGGTACTGTACTTTATATTGTTCATGAGAAGTTACGTACTTATTTAATATTAATCATACAAGTTTTTATTATAGTTCTACGCTTTACTACGAAGTGCTACGAGAAAATGCCACAGTCTACTAAATAATAGCTCGTTTCACGCAGTATCTTCACAGTTCACAGAGGCCGTTGACTACAATATCATCCATCCTTTTCTAACAGGCATCTATACTCTTCCGTAAATCGAAATCAAAGCTCGTCGGGACTGTACCGCGGTGAAGTTGTAGCGGTCGCTGCACGATAGTGAAGTGAAATGCAAATTGAAGTGCGTTCAGAAGATAGTGACAGTCCAATTTTGGAATCTTATCTGACACTTTCAAACAAATGAAATTAATTAGAAAAACAGCGTATGCAGGAAATATAAGGTAAATCTTGAATAAAAATAAGATATATTGTTACTTAGCATGTCTATTTTATCAATTAATGAAAACTAAAAAATACTTTTTTTGCCAAATTCCGAACAAAAGCGTTTGACACTTCACTAGCGTTTTGAACAAGCCGGCCGAAGAATTTTACGCTCTCGTATGTGCGGAACGTACCTGCATATGGCGGACGCTCAGTTTGTGTTTATGTCAATAAGAAACTGATTTTTAACATTTGCGCGGGTGTGGATTAAACAATTTATTAATAATAATGTGCTAGTGGAACCTGTGTATTGTGTGTTTTTTTTGTGATAATGGTTTTCGTGGTTGAACATTTGGATAACTTGCTATCTTCGTTGTACTTATAAGGGTATGTATTTATTTTATGTTTCTTTCTATATTTGAGGATTTATTGAGATTTACGAGGATTCGTAAATGTGGTTCAGCCGGGAATGTTGTGATTTTTTATGAAGGCAAACGAATTGTTTATGCCGTAGATGTTTGCAATTGATGTCTCTAGGCTCAATTGATTCGTCTCTCATAGGTTATCGCCAGATGATAACTTTTGGCGAATTATTACGAAGCGCCTTCGAAGTAAAGTGCAATAAACATTGCTTATAAACACTGCATTGTTACAGAATGCTTGTATACGTTTTGATAAAGTGTTAAAGTGTCATTTGATAGGAATATTTGTACAGATTCATGTAAGTACCTAAGTAAAAGTAAAATAAAGATGAACTTGCATTGCAACTGCATTTCTAAAATTTACATGAGCTTACAAATGCAAAATGAGCAAACACTTGTTAGCAACAACGAATGTTTCAAACCAACTTTACTTGTAGAGTTGCAGACTGATTTATGTGGTTGTTATCAAATTAGCAAAATATTAGGTCATAGTTTATTTAATTTTCAATAATTTCATGTTTAAACAAAAACTGATCAAAACAATCAAAAATCAAACGGTAGCATAAGTTTTTATTCAATCACCTCAGTTATGGAACAGTGGACAGAAAAAAAAATAAACAGATTTTTATTTATGAAACAGCATGTCAGTCTTGTTACAGCATGGAAGGCACATTGTGTTTATAATTTGGACACACATGTTTTGATAACTTTATCCCATGAATCATGAGACATCTGCCTCTGTGATTTATGTCTTACATTCTAATTCACAAGTAACTGATGACTACATCATTTAATTTATAATTGGAACTTGAATGGTTTTCTAATGAGCCAGTTTATGTTTAATGCTTGTCTTGGCTGATTATAGAATATCTTGGCCAAATTAATGGGTTAAATTAGTTAGAATGCAGAATTATTAAAAAAAACACCAAACAGTACAGTGAGAAAAGCTTCTGTAGATTGTTGCTGAAATAGTTTAATTACAATAGCTAAATTAAAAGTGATACTAACACACATTATTTATAACCACAGAACTAACAAGGTATCTCACGAAAAGGTTTTAATATTTTGTGCTGCGCTGTTACAAAAATATTTCTGGTCCTAGTAGCTCAATTTGTAATTAACATGCAAGTGAATGAAGCAATTTAGAATGTGATACTTTCAAGGCATAACCATAAAAAGTAATATTATGTTTAACAGTTCCTTAACATGCTTCGTAGTTACAAAAACAAAACATTCTCAGAATAAATCACTGCTCGTAAAAGATTATGTAATTATTTATCAATGCAATTAATTAATTAATCATGAATAATGCTGATTAATAATCGGTTAAACACCTAATGATTTGCCTTTATCACTATTATTTTGGTTCAGCAATAATCCGTTTTAATTTTTCCTGTAACAGCCAATGGTAGCTTTGATTCCCGAGCTTATCAAGCAATTAATTCTTATACCATTAAATTATAGGAAACTATATTCCATTTGAAATAAGATTAGACATTTAAACAAACTTTTTTTACAGTCCGCTCAACCGATTCTGACTTCTATACTGTAGGCATAAGGGTGGCATTAAAAACAAAAAAGTGGTTACAATATCAACTGTTTACTGCAGCTGCCATTTGTCATGCCACTAACGCAAATCGCAATAGAAGTCAAAATCGGTTGAACAAACTGTAAAAAAGGTTTAGTTAAATGTCTAATCTTATTTCAAATGGAGTATAGTCTCTATTAATTCCCTTCTTTGGGCACAAACCTGCTTGCTTAAAACGGTAACTATATTTGTAGTTCATGTTGAAAACGATTGATTTTAAAGGCTTAGTAGTCCTGTTAGGTAGTCAGTATTATATTGGTGGCCTTATTCAATCAACTGCAGTGTTAGGTTAGGTTAGGTTAGAAAAAAAAACCTACTTGTACTATCATTTAGTATTGAGAAAGCATGTCATAACATTTTTTGTTACCTACTTTTTTTGTATATTGTAATTTGTTATTATTTAATTGTGCTTTTGTATGTTGTGCTATGTCTTTTGTGTGCTCCAAATAAACGATTTATCCATCTCAAATACACACAGTACAAATACAATGTTTCTGATTGTAGACTAGGATCTAGATGATTCTATTGACATGATTTCCTGATCAATTGATTGAGAGAGTATACTGTGATTTGACCTGGCTTTGCATTGAGTTTAATGGAGTGATAGCTGCTCTGTATTCTATATTTTTGGTATCATGACGTACAAATATTGCATCTAGATAATTAGCAATAATTTGCTAAAAGTAGATACTTAATTTAATTTATTTCTTTGGGACACCAACAGCAGTAGTACATAAAAAAATAGCACAATAACGTAATAAAAGTACTAATTTGTTTTATTTATTTGCTAACATATAAAACACAGATTATTAGCATGCAATAAAATTTCATGACACAGTACTGGTATGTATGCCTTTGCTTAAAGGTACCTATACAAATTGATTGATTAAATTGATTTGTTGTAGAGCTTCAAATTCTATACTGTTGTTCTTTGGTAAAAGTGTTTTGTATATTGGGATTGTTTTTAAATTTAATAAAGCAATTGGTAGATTTAACAACAATTGGTCAATGATGATGCCACAGGCCTCCATAAAACTTAGTAATTTCATGAGAATTAAGATTATGTATGTATGAGATTACTGAAAGAGACGATAACCAATTAATACCTACTACAGTCTGATTATTTTCTTAATATCCCTCGGGAATCATCGCATTTCCGAATACAAACGAATGCTAATCTCCATGTCCATCAATTATTAGATTTATCGTGTATAATAATTTGAATTCAGAACTAAGTATTTTATTGTTGTTTTGTTTTGATTTCCGTGTGAACTATATAGAGCTGTAAAACTATTTTCGTGTCTGCAACTTTAGCAGATTTCCTCCCATTACATTAAGTTAAAAGAGTATTAACAACTCTATATACTTCCAAGTCGATTGAGAGCGTCCAGTCTGCACCAAGTGCAAAGGGCAACTGATAGAAATCCGATGACTGACGAAACACGAAGTTTGCCGAGGGACATTAAGAAAATAGTTATACTGTACATACTTAACAAGGCCTTGTCTTCATAGATGCATTCATAATGCTAGATCAAGTCCTGTACAAAAACAAATCTGTTTCACGACAAGTGCACTCGTGTGCCTAGTCATAGCTGTTTTATAGCTACCTAGTTAATCCAAGTTATGGCAAGCTTTCATGTTTTACGCGAAGCACATGCTGTTCTCGTAGAAGCACGTGCACTCACGTACATATCAAGCTATAATTTTCCAGTATAGCTGACCTCTCATTGTATATAAATCCTATGCAATGCGAGATCAGCTTATACTGGAAACTTGTAGCTTGATATGTAACCGTGTGTTGGGTACCTACATTAATTAATCAACATTAGTTAATATGCAAGTCTGAAAAGAGCTTAGGTTGGCCGTTTTTCAACTTCTACTTATTACTTTTCTAAGTTTTTTTACTTTGTGGACTTTTTACGGAATGTAGGGGCTCGTCGTTAAACAATAACGGCAGCACGAGTTGATCGAAGGTTAAGCTACGCTTGCCGCGGTCGGTTCGTGGATGGGTGACCATCCATTACATGTCAAGACTCCTCCGTGCCTTGCAAAGTACATTAGCCGTTGGTCCCGGCTGTCATTTGTAGATCTAAGACAGTCATCACGGGTAGTCAGAAGCCCAAGTCTGACAACCAGTCTTACCAAGGAGTGATACCCAGAAATTGGGTTATGGAAGTTAGATTGACAGTCGCTCCAAGTAAAATACTAGTATTCAGCAGCATCCGGTTAGACTGGAAGCTGACCCCAGCGTAGTTGGAAATAGGCTAGGTAGATTAATTGCTTTACGGAATGTAAGTATGGTCGGTTATAGGTCCATTGTCAAAATTATCAGGGATGGGCCGAAATTCGGTACACATTCGGTTCAACAGAATTTCGGCAGCTTGAACCGAACTTCGGCATTCGGCCGAAATTCGGTTCAGATGCCGAAAATTCGGCACAAGAAAAATAATACCTACTTGCACTATTTTGACTGAAATTTAATACAATTAGAATAGCAAAATAAAGTTATGTCTTTTACTCACTCATGGTCATTTATTTTAGTTAGGAACATTGTAAATGTAAACCTAGTTTAACATTGTAAATGTAAACGAACTTCGGCAGAACTTTTAATTTTAACCGAATGTTCGGCCGAAGTTCGGATTCGGTTCAAACCACATTCGGCCCATCTCTAAAAATTATACATTTTCATTCAGTTCTAATCTCAATATTCGTCACCCAAACCCTTCCTACACGATCACATCGAGATTTATCTTATCTTCTTCGTAATCAAATCAGTCGGTGTCGTTGGCCTCATCTCGAGTTATCATGTTTGCACGTACCGGAGTATATACCATAAGGAGTAATATCGCATAACTAACCTTGAGCATAAAATAATAAATCCTTGAGCGTACATTGATCTCTGTAATTTTACTTGATTTTGTAGGTACGCGACTTCGTTAAACCAAATTCGCCAAAAGCTAATTTACCTAAATAATAGCTTTAAGTAATCAGTTTTTTGTTTACGCCTTACTACCAGTTATAGTCCGCTTTATTCTGTCAAAAAAGAAAGAAAAATAGTTAAGATTAATCAGAAAAATAAAACAAAAATAATCTTCATATAACAGAAATTGTCGGCAGCTATACGTCATGACTGACAAGAAGGCTTCCACTCAGCATGATGCTGTGCTATGGGGGGACCCACAGCACAGCGCTGATTTTCAGTGGTCACCCGAAAAAGACGTACGGAAACCAAGTCAGGTTCAAACTTTGGCAAGGATAAGGAATCTACTTAATTTTCTCTTGTTAGGTATTACAAGGCCTTGTGAAATATGTGTTGCCACTATTTTATCAAAGTACTAACTCTAACTAACTGATACTACTTAGGTATGTGGAAGAGTTTGTCCACTGTTCTGAACCCAAAAAAAAACAGTGGCACTCCGGTAGTGCCGACAGAAGTGAAAACTTGAACAAGATTGCCTTGGTGGAAGAAAAATGCTTGTATAGAACATTGGTTATTTATTTAAATAAAGAGCACAATCGCATTTACAAAAAAAAAAGCTTCCAAAACCTTTAAAGTAAAAATATTTGCATAGAAAATTGATCCGTAACTTAATATAAATAAAGAGCACAATCGCGTTTACAAAAATGAGGTGGCGGTAACAGTGTCGCGAGTTCAATTGTTTTTCCTATCTCAAAAATGCCCAACGCGCCTAAAGAAGTTTTGACTTCAAAAACTGTCCGATAAAACTCTGCTAAATCTATGGTCCGAACTTATCAACTTAACAGGCCTAATTTGAATCGATTTTTCTGCACTCAAGCTTTTACTACGACCGTGATTTTTCGTATTCGGATATCGTTTCGGGCACACTGAACAAGCGCTTTAATGCCTCTATTAAGTAATGTGGAGCTATTTGAATGTTACACGACTGAATATCCTTGAATTACGGCCAAGAACGCCATCATTTCTCTTTAAGACTTTATTTTTCATGAGTTTCGTTTCAGGTGTGGCTGCATCCTCATTTGCGACAACGACTCCTGCATTTAATTGCATTAATTGATCCGTTAATCCTGACTCATTTCAGAGGGCATTCAAATATCAAATCTATTGACCGATGACCTTGCAAATTCTGCTACTATCAGTAAACTCTGCGTTCTCCAACAACGCAATTGTTTCTCCGAAAAATCTCGAGCGAAGCTGAGGTGTGCTCAATTATAGGTGGGATCGGAATTGTGCCCAGTATTAGGGGACGGGCTCGCCCCCTATCAAATCATTATCACCTTAGCGCGCCCTCTATAGCATTAGACGTAATACTGTCACCGTAGAGGCGTTGACTCTGTCATCGGTAATACTCGATTGAACTCTAGTTTATGAAACTGTTCAGGAAATACGGGTATGGTCATTAAAACTAACCTTGGCTAACTAAGTGACATTGAACCTTTGATATTGTGACTGATATGAACATTGAACTCCAATGTAGTTCTATTCAATCATGCATGGCTTATTGCTTGCGCTAACGGCATGACAAAAAGTTCTTAAAAAACTGAACATAATTTTTAATAACATTTATTTCACTGCTATGCGACAAATAAACGCCTATAACACTTACATAAACAGAAATAGCTCTTATTTTAAACCAGGGTTGAAAAAAATCACATTTTTTGCAAAAAATCATTGTTTTTTTACAAAAAATCCAAAATGTCGTGATTTAGATTATTTGCTTGAGCCTTTAAAATCCACTTAAAATTGTACGTAAAACGAAACGTGCTTTTGTTTTGAGACCGTTATTTGGAGCCATCGCATCGTCAGCATAAGTGGAAAGAGCCAGAGATTTGTACATTCTAAAATCAGAAACAGATTAACGTCGGAAAAAGCTGGAAAGTTGGTGTTTTTGTTTAAATATTAAATTCTAACACAAAGTGATTTTTAACATACATTTTTATGTATCTATACGTTTTCTAAAATAAATAAAAAAAACATTTGTGTTACGAAGAAGAAAGAAATAATACAATTTAATTTTATCAATGATTTTATTGAAAAAAACACTTAATTTAAATCAAAGTGATTTAATCATGCCAAACCTGCTTTAAACGAGTGCAAGCTTCTACTTCTTAACATTGATATAATTTTATTATCTTAAATTCCCAAAAGATATAATATTAGTCACCACTTTTTCTACACCCACAACATACCGGTGACAAGCCAAAAACCTTGTTCTTGCCCGGAAATCCCACATACCAATACCAACCCTGAGTAAAAGGAATATAGTTCCCATAACCCTGTACCGTCTAACCTTGAGCAAAGTTACGTTGATCCCAATATTTTTTATGTAGGTACAATCATTTATCATAATGTTAGCGTTCCGGATATTCTGGGTTGCTCGTGTTAGGGTGTGACCACATACATACGAGCCTATTTTGTACCCAGATCTGCTCCAACGGCTCACACACTGCCTGGTCTTCCATACAAAATAAGTTTCGCGTTCGTCTGGTTTTGCTCGATGTGTACACACCCTTAAGTAGGTGTTTTCTACGCGCCGTGAATTATTAAATATATGGCCAACTTATCTTTTATGTTTCAATGCAATTACTTAGCGTTGATTTGAAAACCGGTTTCGAAGCAGTTAAGTGTTTTAGTTAATTGGTGCGATATGTTCCCATTTTCGATTTGCTCTATGGAATGGATGTTTGTTTTATGGCACAACTTTCTTATTGAGTATTTCGAAAATTTCATTAGCTATCATCTTGTTACGCGTTGATGGCTATTTTATGACTTTGATTTGCCATTAAATTAGAATAAATAAACAAAATGTTTCTTTCCGGTTTCGAAATTCTTATTAAAAAAAATTAACCCGCAAACACAACTCTCAGAGATTAATCATTAATATCGCAAAAGGAAAGGACAGGTGTTGTGATTGGCTATTAAAATAAAGCTGTCGATTGTAATAACTACATGGCGAAAGGTGCAGTTTTTGTTGCACCTGCTCACTACCAACAAAAAACTGACAAACACTGTAATGCTAACATGCTATCTTTCAATACACTCAAAGTCAACCACCTAACTCATTTTAGTTACGCTAAGCTTTGACGTCTCCCAGATAACGTTAACGATACAGAAAAGACGTACGTGCGCAATGATAACGAAAGTACTTCATTTTATGATTCACCCACCCTTTTCTATAAATACAAATACAAACAAGCTGAACATCAAACTGTCTGATGTTCTGCTGTCGCTCAAAATTACCTGAGCACCAATGTTTAATGCTTAACGACCCAATGGGAGTAAGCTCTTTAAACTTGAAGTTAAAGTGAAGACACGCCACGTCGACGTCGACTCTATTTAAAACGACATTTGGCGGCAATTTGAACAGACAGGTCCCAATCAGGATCCTGCCAAAGATAGCAGGTTATTCTTAGCTTAAAGCCAGGATAAATGAGAAACGAACCGAGCAACTCCACTCTCGATATCTGTCACAAATGAACGTTGAACGGAAAATGGTTTGTGAAAATTTTGGACGTATGCAA
Organism: Agrochola litura; assembly: GCA_949152395.1. Taxonomy (NCBI): domain Eukaryota; kingdom Metazoa; phylum Arthropoda; class Insecta; order Lepidoptera; family Noctuidae; genus Agrochola; species Agrochola litura. The sequence continues at coordinate 18,603,559 of OX424508.1, read as the reverse complement.
ATGGAGATCTGTGGCGGGAATGCACGTAGTGATTTTAAAATAGTTCAATGGACTGTGGATATGTTAAACCTGGTGCAGGCTGAAATCCATTTAATTGTAATAAAAGTAGAATATAACACTTAAAAAATTTGTATGCATGGCATATTTTTGGGGTCTCTGGCCAGATCAGGTTTCGGAATAGCAATGTACCTCCATGCAATAAAACTAAACATTGGGCATCTACATCAGAGTAACTGGCCATTTATAAACCAGCAATCCTGCGTTGCATATACTCTAGGTCTCTCCAATGGCCCACTATTGAGCTCTATCCTCGACCACTCCTATTTGGCATACAATATATCTAGTTCTAATTGATTGTGTGTTGTTTAGAACATTTCCTCCTTCACTTATATTTTACTTATATCGTTTTGATAGAATGCGAACACATTGAATGAAGACTATTACCATCGATGACGCATTACTACCATTCTTCATGACCTTTTCAACTCTGCTAAATAGACGCTAGTTATTACACTTTAGAATCCTGTCTGTGAGAGTTCGCTGATTGCTTCGAAGGTGGCTTTAAATAATGTAGCAATTTATAACACAATATCTTCATACACACTTGTGAATGAAACCAGCTGCTGAATAAAAACTACAACGTATTCTATTCTACACACTTGCACTATGAGTGAGGTCATTCTAAATGGTTCATCCGAGGATTTGAACTCTTGAAGTAACCTTCAATTGGCCGTTGAACTAGACTTTGCCCTAGAATTTATTAAGCTAGGAGCAGTGTGTCGTAACGGCCGAGAACCAAAAATTCCAAGACATGTGACATCTACCAACCCGTACTGGGCCCGTAATTTTGGCCCACTCCCTTTTAGCAAGAGGAGGCCTGTGTCCCAGCAGTTGGAACATTATAGGTTGATTACGTTATTAAGCTATTACCTTGCAGATCAACGAATGCATGTCCTTGGTTTTCCTGAATGCATATTATTCAAACTTTCAGTCCCATAGTTTAAGCGTAACTTTATTTACTGTACAATTTTAGAACTATCTACTTAACATTGTAACAGCGAATCTATCTTCACCCCTCCCCCTTAAGATCGAGGCCAAATATATATGTATATATATATATTTTTTTAGCTCGTGACCTAAATAGGTGCCATAAAGAATAGGACTTAAAAATCAAGACTATTTAAAAAGTTATGCAACAACGCGAAATTTCGCGGGTATTCTGGTTCTAACTACAATGCAAGAGCTTATCTACTCGAAGAAGCATTCCAGTAAACATGCCTAATACAATTTCACGATATCTTAAAGCTTACTAAGTACAGTGTTGACGAATTCAACCCGTTTGTTGCAACTTGCTGGCAGTAATTACCATAACGCCTACGGTATACTTAAATGCTTTTCCATTTATCATTACGATATCGTCAGATCATTTACAATAATACGTGTAAACGGACATTGCAGATTCTTCGCTTCTGCGAAATTTGCATTCCATCTGTCAGATTCATAACACGGTAGGAAAATGGCTCCAAGAATCAAGAAAAGATTGACCTTGTTTCCCAGAACCTTTTTAGAAAAAAACCGGCCAAGTGCGTGTCGTATTTTATCGGATTTTATCCCAAAAACAAACTTAACTTTGTAGTTGAAAAATATGTTCTCCCATACGGAATGTATGGGAAAACATGTTTTTACAACTGCAAAGTTAAGTTGGTCGATTATTACTCGTTAACCTGTAAAGCCTACTTAGCTGTGATAGTTTTCCTTTTAATTTCTGTTTATAAATTACTGCTGTGATTTTCACACTTCCAAAACCCACCATTTAGCCGGCAGGGGGGGGACGCACACTTGACTCTAACAAAATTTAGCACTTTAAAGCTTTATATTTCGCAAACGGATCCCTGAATCCAAAAATGGTTTTCCCAAACTCACAATGTTTTTGAAGGACCTCAAAATGTTTTTCATAATTTTGTTTTACCACTTTGTCGGCGTAATTAATATGTATACCTATGCCAAATTACAGCTTTCTAATACTAAGGGTCTCTGAGCTAGACCGCGGACAGACAGACAGACAGACGGACATGACGAAACTATAAGGGTTCCTTGGTTCTTGTATGGAAAAACTTGTGGTATAAATGGGTTTCATTTAAAGACTATTGATGTTAATGCCATGTCTGGCTGGCATCCTGCGAGGTATTGTTTGCCTAGATACTAGACACAAGAGCTAGCTAATAACCCTTCAATGCTTACGGCGCCACTGCAATCTAGTTATATAATATTATATACCACGTTTTTGCTGCTTCTGACGTCAAGAGGTGCATTGTTATAACTCTGTGGGAACTTACGCCCGAAACGAATGAGATTTGTACAAACGTAAGAACAAGGTTCTTAGTAATTAAATTGTTTTGAGTACGGAACATAAAATTATGCTCATAATTCTTATTATGGGTAACAAGGGTTACAGTTTGTGCCAAAGCGCTTATTGAAACCGCGTTTGGCACAGATACAAATTCGAAGTAAATAAAATAGTAATGTATAGTGTTGACATGTCGTCAGCATATTCTCAATTGGTGTAACAATATTTGTTTGCTTCAATTGAAAGTTCTATTATGACGTTGTCATATTGAGTAACTAAAGTATAATAAGCCGTGACTTCGTGTACGTGGTCTTAAGAATTGGGTCCATGCCATTTATCAGGATAAAAGTACCCTATGTGTTAATCCAGGTTGTAAACTATCTGCGGTGTGCCAAACATCGAAAACCGTTCAGCCGTTTTTGCGTAATTGGGTTACAAATATTCAAACATACAAACTTCACATTTAGGATTGTAATACGTTCTCCTGTTTGTCATAAATCAGCCAGTTAAACAGTTCATATTGCATTATAGATAATAAACCACTGTTTTATCTCCATCTAGCTCGCCATTTTCCGCTTAAAAGTCAACTGTTTAACCTACTTTCAAATAACAATAGTAAACCATTGTTTTTATCGTTTATTATCAATAAGTATCGAGAATCGATTCAAAGGTAGGTCCCTAATACGTATGCTGAGCATCATCTGTCTAGCCTTTCCCAACTATGTTGGGGTCAGCTTCCAGTCTAAGCGGATGCAGCTGAAATTCACCAGTATTTTACATAGAGTGACTGCCTACCTGACCTTCACAACCCAGTTGGTGTGTAATACGATACCCACAGAACAGATAAAATTATCTATTCTGTAACGATACCCCTTGGTAAAACTGGTTGTCAGAATTTTGGCCTTCTGACTACTCGTAACGATTGCCAAAGATCTACAAATGACAACCAGGACCAACGGCTTAACCTGCTTTCCGAGGCACGGAAGGGTCTCGATTTGTAATGGGTGGACACCCATCCAGGGATCGATCTCGGCAAACGTAGCTTAACCTTCGATCGACCCGTGCGGCTTATTTAGCCACAAGCCCCTTCGCTAATACGTATGCTGATAACGAATGAAATTGCATGTTTAGTAAAACACATGGCAATAGCGATTTGTACACGCGAATCAAGCCATTCATGGAATTGGAGCGCGCGTTTCTTTAGAGGTCGATTAGACCGAGCCGCCCTACTTATGAGATAAATTTATAGCCTTTTATTTAAAGGGTTGACACTGACAGGAGATACGCGTTCGGCTGCGTTCGGAATTGTAAATACCTACGTAATGATTTGGAACGCAGTTTTATTTTAAATTTAAATACTTTTTAGCGGAATGACTATTCGTTTTTTTTTTTATTAGAATGGCTTGCCTAAAAACTGATCTGACTTCTTGACTCTTTACTATGATTAGATAATGAGCAAAGTAATTCAAATTATCGTGTAATTAGTTTGAACTTAATATTTTGACTAAATCCATTGTTCACATAATTTTGTTCGTACACACCTACGCCTATTAAGGGGGATGCGCCGAGGTAACCCTTGATATTAAATTTTTCTTACGTTTTTTGCAATTTGCAGGTCAGTGTCAAGTTGTATCTTGATTAAAATATGATTCGCGACCATAATAAATAGTATGGCTTTACATAATTATAATCATTAGAATCAGCAATACAACTCCATAAGTTAGAAATGTCATGATTTCATGAAATAGTCGTTCAATAAGATTATATGAAGTTAGAGAGTTCTATTGATGATTTTTATGACAATAATTCTATAAATAAACATTTGACTCGGCCGCGAATCTTATTAAAATCAACACATAATTTAACACTGACCTGCAAATTGCAAAAAACGTAAGAAAATTTGAATTTCGCTGGCTACCTTGACGCTTTCGCGATAAACTCTCAGGTTCTCTGCGTTTCGCTGTGCTCATTGAAACGAGGAGAAAATTATTTTATTAATGTAAGTACCGAACACATGTGACTGCTCCTAAATTACCTTAACCTGATAAGATTTTCATTTCTCCTAATTACGTTAATTTTAGTGTTAAGATCGGCTTTCACTTATATAAATAGAAAAGGACAGATTACCTATGTTAAATCTTTCGGCACGCGTAACCTTGGAAAGCGTATTTAAAAAAATTGGTTGACCTACGATAACCGAAAGAACCTTTACTTGGTAACCAAGTTCAAAAAATATTCCGTGATGGAATTTAGTAAGTTACAATCTTCCTTATTAAATCTTCTCCCATAAATTGTAAAATAAAAACTAATTGGATATAAAGACTAACTGACAACAACTACTACTACATAGAAACGGGTTTTGTCGACGGACGGATAGACAAAATGACAGATTGTGATTGTGAATCTGTCATTTTGTCTATTCTTCCGTCGACAAAACCCATTTCTATGGTGGACATGCTACGCTTACTGCACGCGTAGCATGACGCTTTCTATCTCTACGAAGAATAGACATAGCTCTTTCCATACAAAGTGACATTTCGTTTCTCTATTTTTGACATCGCACCGTAGAAATCTTTCTACAATCTGTCATTTTGTCTTTCGTTTCTAACGATCTTTGTCTAGGTCCTTTTACATGTAGACTATTTCAGAAGAAAGTTTTCTATCCAAACTGTCAAAATCACTTAGGTAGTGAAGACAATTTGATTTTGTTATCGCCATGCTAAAGACAGTAGAAAACTTTTACTCGATGGCCACAAAGTATATACGGTTATTTACAAAATCATGATTTTACAGGAGAGCGTTTTAATAATTTTGATTGTTTATCTAAATCTGACTAAGTATTTCTAATCGCGATTAAAAAGGTGTGAAATAAAATATGAACCAAAATTCACACCAACACCTCAAATTCAGATGCAAAAACAGTACTGTATCTTTTTTTTTCTTCTTATCTCGAAAATGGCGTGTTCAATCGCAAAAATAATGAAAATTTCGACCCCCTTTATAAAACTCTTAAACCCCTAAGACTCAACATGTAGGTAATAATTTTTCTAATTTTCCATACAAAAAGTGAAAAATTCAATTTAAATAAAATACGTCGAGACTACGCGCCTCCGGCTCTAAAAAAAATTACCAAGGACCAAAGAAAATGGTTAAATCCAATATTACTGTAATATTTTTTTCTTCCAATATACGATACTTCGACACTTTGAGATTTTTTTTTGTAGTTGACGGATAAAAATTGAGAATCAAACAGAAAAAAAAAATCATATGACAAAACAAAGAATTCTAAGTCGAATTATGAAAAGAGTGAATTTTGTAAAAAGTGCAGTTGAGTCTTTCTACTTTCCTGCCGTCCTGTCTACACGGAACGTCATTTTTGTCTATTCTTCCGTCGACAAAATCCATTTCTTTGGTGGACATGCTACGCTTACTGATGACGTAAGTAATATCGAAGTTTTAATTGCAATCGGTTCTCTTATTTCATTTCTGAATTCATAAGTGCCAAACCCTATCGCGTGCAGTTAATTAAAATGATGTCAGCGTTTTATAAGTCTTCGTGTTGAATACTGATTTTAACCCAAATCTTAACAGGATGGCGACCTAACATTGAGAAAGATCTTGGCAGAACACTTAATCGCCTAACAATGACCTGTAATTCGTGAATACTGTTAAAAATCTAATTAAATGTGATCGTGGTTGTGCCCGTCAGACTTACTTTGTACCTACTAGCTGTTCCCCCGGATCGGCCTGTTCTTGCTTGTCTTACCCTAAGAATGACAAATGGAATGGATCAGCAAAATACTAGCTTGCTGCACTTGACTCGGTGGAACGCAGAGCAAAAAGGCTTCGAGGCGCAGGGGGTTAGGCTTCATTACCTGGCTCATCGGCGTAATGTTGCTTACCTGTAGGTCTTCAACAGACTGTCCTTCGGAGAGTCTGCGCAGGAGCTCCACAACCTGATCCCACCATCTCCCTTTCACTATCGGACTATCAGACGTATTGCAGGGTACCATTCGTACTTGGTCGATATACCGACTAATCGCACTCAGCGCTTCTCCTCCACATTTATTATGCACACGACCAAAGTGTCCAACTCTCAACCAGCGTCTGTGTTCTCTTCCACGTATAATCCGTCAGCCTTCAAAGCAAAAGTGAACAGGTATCTTCTGGGCTTGCTCGTTCCATCATAGACCTCATCCATCGCTTTCCATCAGGCGAGATCTAGGTTAAGAGGTAGCCCATATCAAAATAATACAAAAATGAAGCTCATCAACAAACGCCTCCCCCCCCGCCGTACTTCTTACTGTTCTTGCTCTAAAAAAAGTTGGTCAAGCGCAAAATGAAAAGGCTATGCACTTTTCTTCATTCCTTCTGCGGTTATTTCGATAGCAGAACGCATTGTCTTGCAGACAATGGCGTACAAAGTTCCTCGTTCCGTTTCTTTATAGCATATAAATAGACCACTAACAGGCCTGCATTATTGATGCATTATGATGACTCATACGGCTAAAATGGGAAAGTTTATCTTACGGCCTTCTGCGAGGCTTGTTGAGATAATCTCAATATGGTACGTTCTAAGAATTGTTCGTCATTGAATCATTAACACTAATAAACGTTTGGATAGGTGTGTTTATTTAGAGGGGCTTGTGGATAAGTAATAACAGCCGTACGGGTCGATCGATCAGGTTAAGCTACGCTTGCCGCGGTTGGTCCGGGGATGGGTGACCATCTTTACATATCAAAACCCCTCCGGGCCTCGGAAATCACGTTAAGCTGTTGGTCCCGGCTGTCATTCGAGGATCTTTGACAGTCGTTACGGGTCGACAGAAGCCCGAAAGTCTGGCAACCAGTCTTACCAAGGGGCATCATAATTATTACCAAGTTACTGGGTTGTCCACACACAACACAATATGGAGCGATTGCCTATCTGACCTCCAAGTCAGATAGGCAGTCGTTCCATGTAAAAGGCTAGGCAGATTGATATAAAGATGTGTTTGTTTGTTCGTTGAGGTTTCGTACTGTACTGGCATCAGAATTCGTGTTTTGAGTCTAGACTTAAAAGGGTTCGGCAATATTGATTGATCCTTTTATTTCGATTCTCAAATTGTATAGCAATAAAAATTGAAGCGTCAGCAAAATAAACAAAGACGTTACCCTTGTTTTGGCATTGCTGTTCTTGGGTAAATAGTGACATATCGTCGCTCTCCCCGCTAACTGTCGTATCTCACAAATTGACGTATCTGCAATGACATTACCTACGTGTTCAGAACTTTGTTTCGAAAAAGTTCTCTCTAATCGTCGTGTCTGTGTCGTTTACCGTTTAGAAGATAATCACGTATTTGGTTTTGTGTAAGTGCAAAAGGAGGGAAAAAATATTCTCGCCACCTGTCTATATGCACACATCTACAGTTAGTGAGTTAAAGATTAACGCAACTATATTAACATGATTGTAGCGCCCGACCGAAAAACTATTGCGGGGAGGGCGACGACATGACGCCTGGGTAAAAAAAAAAAAACTATTTCGTCTGTTAGTTAGATAATAATAAAATATTAGACACGTATTTTTTGCTTTATCATATTAATTAAAAAAATACTTAGATAAAAACGCATTCAAGTTGGGGATATACATATATTGGTCGCTACGTCTACATACTCGTGACGTCATGGCACATTTTAACTGTATTGTTTGATAACGTAAAATAAGAAAAAATACGTGTCCAATATTTTTAATAAACTACCTGACGAAAAAAATATTTCATTTCTAACTCCTCGAACACAATAAGGTACAAAGGCGGAATAAATGCCTTAGGCATTCTCTACCAGTCAACCATTACTAAAGAGATAAGATGGCAGGTGCTCTGATTGACTCCGTATTAAGAAAATATTAATAATAAAAACTATTAATATTATTTTATAAAAATATTAATATGTATTTTATAAAAATATTTAAAAATGTATTTAAAATGTTAAAAAATAATAATAAACGGTAAAATTGTAAATAAAATAGGAACACAAGTAGGTACATAAATAGGTTATAAACTTATAATACACACACGTACATATTCCATCCATCCTCCAAACCTTCTCGAGACTTTAAGCTTCTAATTAAGGTCTTATTGCAAACCGTAGAAAAGCTTTTATGTTGTAAGATTCTGCCTAGATTTACATGGCTACAATTTACTAAAGCACTATTTCTTAGCACATTTGCAACCACGTTAATATAATACTACAAAAGAAAGTAATTAATTCACTTGTAATTTAAGAGCTTCATTGAAATTCTTTGTGACCACTAGAACCAGCTTTCAAGTAACTTATCTGGAATGCTAGTTTATTATTAGGCAATTAGGATTTGTATTGTAAAACCATTCATGTTTATTTTGTTTAATAATAATTATTGTAGCTTTTATGTTACTTAATTGTGTGTTCATCCTTTGCATATTCGTATTATATAAAACGTTGTATGAGCTTTGAAGCGCATCAGGGGCATCTTTCAGCTTTGCGGGTATCATATTATGTGCAACATTTATGTACCTCTTATTTATAGGTAGAACATGAATAGGTGGAATGGGCCCAGCGTCTGAGCAAGACAACCGATATTTCCATTTCATTCCTTTATCCGGCTCGAAGGACCAAAGGACTTTGAAGGTTTTGGCCCTAACGTCAGCCACCATTTTGATTTTTTTTTTCAAAATCGCGTTGCACAATAAATGTCATATATTTGGATAGGGGACACATAAACAAACATAAAACGTGTTAGAACATAACATCATAAAGCGTCACGTTTCTGAGATATTCAAAGATAAAAATAACAATTGTAATAACGAGTTCTTTTTTTTGTACATTCCCTTTTAATTTTAAATAACTTTAACATGAAATAACACCTACACCTAGTGGATAAAATATTAAGTCAAAACAAACCGATCGAATCATATTCGGTATAAATAATATCATCCAAGAAGGCAGTGGGAGGCTGAATAGGATGTTCTTGGTGTCACGCCCATGCCATGTACCATATACACGTCTGGGAGTAACATCCAAGCGTTCGTTTTCCTACAAATTACAATAGTAGCCAACTATTTTATTCCTGCCTTGCAAAGTATTATCGAGCAAGATGTAGACAAAATAAATTCGATTGTTTTGGTGTCTTGAGTGGATTCAAGCCAAGGATCAGCAACGACAATGTTGTATTGACTCTTCTCCTTTTGTTTCTTCAAGATTCAGTTTTCGACTCATATTTCGGTGAATAACTCCGAAACCTGACGCTTTGACATTTTTTGTTTGTTTATGTGTCCTCTAATAAATATATAACTTTCGTTGTGCACTGCGATTCTGAAAAAAAAGCGAAGTGGCGGCTGACGTTAGGGCCACCCTCCACACAAAAACCTTCAAACCCCTTTTATTTCCCGAGTTTAGTCGCTGCAAAAGAATTTCCACGTTTGATAGAACCAAGAAAGCTACACCATAAGCTCTTTAAACTCTGTATCATCTATTTTCAAAGCTTAAAACATTAATTCGTTTCATTGACCGAGTCGTAACACGTACAATTTAATAGTAAACGCTGTGATTCTAGACTTACACCGTTTAAGACCGTTGTTTCGGCACCGCGCTGAGATTCGGTCGTTTAACACCAATGTTCCTGACGAGAACGAAGCTTAATCGCGGAGTACATTTAAGCCAGTTTCGTTTATTTTGCTTGTGGTTTTGAATTCCGTAATCGCGGAAAATAAAGATGAAACATACAATCACGACTGCTGTCTTCGAAGGGGTAGACTAGAGGTACTTATTTCCCAAGCCTACATTTTGCCAGTTAAAGTCTCATCCCATGAAATAGAGGACAAGCCTATTGCGCATAATCAAGCATAAATCTCAACTCTAGGTAGATACTGAATTTCTTATAAAAAAAAACAGTGGCACCTCGGGAGTGCCGACAGAAGTGCAAACTTGAACAATTTTATTGTGCAGGAAGAAAAATACTTGTACAGAAAATTGGTCCGTAATCTTATCTAAATAAAGAGCACAATCGCGTTTACATAAAAAAAAATACTTCCAAAACCTTTAAAGTAAAAATACTTGCATAGAACATTGATCTGTAACGTAATATAAATAAAGAGCACAATCGCGTTTACAATAATGAGTTGTCGGTAACGGTATCGCGAGTTCAATTGTTTGTTCCCATCTCAAAAATGCCCAACGCGCCTACAGAAGTTTTCACTTAAAAACTCGCAACATTTAGCCCGACCAGGGGATCAAATCCAGGGCCCGTCGCGCTTGCGAACAAATAAGGCATTGAGTCAAGGGCAATTATTTGCCCTTGTTTCAATGCCTTATTTTTAATTTAGTTTTGGGCTCCACGCAATGTTAGAGTTGGAACTTCAGAACGAGAGGTCCATTGGCCGTAATATACGTAATACTTGAGCTAGTGTGAATGACGTTACTTGTATAGAAAAAATCTCAGCCTGTTGGAACCGTGCCCAATAAATAGCGAATGGCTTGACCCTGTGACATTTCGACCTACAGCTGACATCAGATTGTATAAGGACTTTAATACCTATACTACTGCTAACAAGGTACACCTGCCTGTGTACAAATTGTTTATTAAATAATTCAAAGGTTCATAATAAACATTCGACGGCTTTTTAGTTGCCCGAAGTAATTTAATTGTGAGAACTGTGGTGTGGTCTGACCACACAGGTCGACGGTAATGAGATCAATTTTCAAATAACAGTGTAATCAGTCCAAGGTACCATGGTCTAAAACAGCCACGAACCTCTGTTTTTACCTCTATATTAAGGTCGTAGAGTTCATTTCTCTTTGCTCCATTATTACTTGCTTCCCGTCTACGTAATATTAATTTAAACTGATCAGGAACTAAGTATTTATAGAGCGTTTGTCTTGTTATTTCCGTGCTGTGTCTAGATAAAATTATATCGAAGGAGGATAAATAACACGGTTTTACGATAGAGATTCTACTTGTAAATAAATGGAGAAGTTTGGATCTTTTTTAACCGACTTCAAAAAAAGGAGGTTTCTCAATTCGACCGTATATGTATTTTTTTTTTTTTTATGTTTGTTCGCGGATAACTTCGTCGTTTATGAACCGATTTTGATGATTTTTTTTTGTTGGAAAGGAGATATCCCAAGAGTGGTACCATGATAAGGAAACCAGGATCTGATGATGGCATCCCAGAGAAATCGAGGGAACTCTTAAAATATTATAGGCAAACCTATAGCGATTTGGGTATTTTTTATAGTAACTCGTGCAGTTGCTCTTGGAAAGCACCATTTGGTTAAGTGGAACTGATGATGAAGACCACAAATAGCCACCGAAACTACTCAATAATAAAAATTTCACGGGTTGCGATTCGATTACTATACGTATAAATGGTTGCAATGCAATTTATGCTCGTCACAATGCATATGGAGAAGTGGAGCTGATGGTGAAGTACCAGGAGAATTCCTCAACGATGAACGTCCCTGCATCGGGAAAAGCAATATTTTGTAAAAGGTGATGAGCAGTTGGCATTAGGCTAATGTAACTTAGACAAATTACAAATTGACCCACTAAAAAGCGAGAAATAAAAACATTTTTACAAAAAAAAACAACCGACTTCCAAAAAACTAAAAAAGTTTTTATACTCAATATGCTTTCACAGATGAACGGATTTGGACGAAGTCAGACATACCTATAGATAGATCATGTCCTGGACTAACATCACATAGGTATTTTTTACCTGGATAAGTAGGTACTTAGTGTAGTCATTATTTCTGTATCGATTAGGTTCAGAGAAAGTTGTGATGTAACTGCCTGCCCTGCCCTGTTTTTCTGTTTTATTGCAATTTATTTGCTTCCAAATGTTCGTTTTAATTATTTGCGTATGTATTTTAACACGTGATATTTTACCTCCCCGCAAGGAAACAGACGTATAAATCGTCTATGTAAACATTCTCGTCTGGTTTTACGTCATTCACATCAGACTGAGTGTTAGTTTGATTTTAAATAGATTTAGGGTATTTTGATCATAGATTTGCCAGCCTAGAGCGATCTTCCAAGAATTATTTTGCCAGGTACGTTATTCTTTCTCCCAAAAGCATTAATAAGGATGAATATACACACGAATATTTTAGATCTCTTTAGAGTTTTCTCCTTCCGAGGCTTTTGCTGTGCCGCTGCACCAAAACAGTGGAGACTGAAGAGATATCTCAAATAATAAATACGGTTGCGTTATTTTCATATCTCTCTGCTAAGCACAAAGTCAGAAACGCAATACGAGTTGTTCACGAGACTTTGCTCTCTGCTTTGATGAATACTGGGCTTTCTAGTAGGTACCTACTACTTTATTGAATTTTAAAGTAGCAGAGATGTAGTATCTTTCACAGCCAGAACCAGCGCGTGCATACTCGCGCACCGGTTCTCAGGACTCAGTATATGGTAAGCCAGCTGTGGGTTCCCACAAACTTTAGACTTTTTATATTTAGAACTAAGTTGCGAATAGTTCGATCGATCTCGTTATTTAGAAGCTTGCCTGCGGACATAGGACAAAGTTGGTTCGCTAATGAAGTTTGTGTAGACTCGCCATGTTAATACTGGGTATACAAACGTCCATGTTTCGGGACGAGAGCTTGCCACCCTGAGTGACAGGTTTGGATGACGAGTAGCTAAGCTGGGCACACTTAAATAGATTGGCGATATTGGTTTTCATACTGCTTACTTAATTAAAGTTTTCAATTTAGATCTGTTGCTTGAATTTTATAATCGTTGAGGCTAAGTAGAACTTTTAGCTGAAAAATCTGTTTATGACATATTATATTAATAACAACCATAAATTGCAGTAAATTCTGCAGATAGTGAAAAGATTTTCGTCTGTCAGTTCAGTGGAGTTTCGAAGAATTCTCGGATGCAATAGTCATTGAGATTCAATGAAATAATTACGTTAGGTTTAAATAGTTTGGATGAAGAAATAAATTGCCATTCAAGCTATTTAAAGAAATTCCAATTTTCTTGTGTTCCGAAGAATACAACATCTTCGGAATTTTTGTTTGAAACCGTGATATTACTGGAAGAAAATGGTAGATGACAATAGAAGCCTAAATCACCTAGAATTTCGGGCCACATTGATCTCGCTGGCTCAATCGGGTTATGGAAAAGTAACGCCATATTTGCTATCATAAGAAAAATATTGAGATGAGATATAGCTGCCATTTACAAGACGTTTACTATTAGAGTTGCTCGAACCAATATTGTTCATTATCTTAATGAACAAGATATCTTTACTCCATAGTTTTTGTCCCTAGAAACAAATTGCTGATAAATTGGAGAAAGTCATAGATTACGAGTATACTTCTTTGTTTTATTTGTGTTGATATCCAAAAGCATGGTGCCTTTGAATCGGTAATAAATATGGATTGCATTTGTGACAATAAGGGTCGCTTGCACCATAAATTACTTAATACGAAAAGCATTAAAAGTGGAGAAGGGGTTCGTGGCTAAGGAATAACAGCCGCATGGGTCGATCGATCAGGTTAAGCTGCGCTTGCCGCGGTTAGTCCGTGGATGGGTTCTACGTGATTCGGAAAACACATTAAGCCGTTGGTCCTGGCTGTCATTCGTGGATCTTTGACAGTCGTTACGGGTCTGACAACCAGTCTTACCAAGGGGTATCGTATTACCCAGTAAATGGGTTGTGGAGGTCAAATAAACAGTCGCTCCATGTAAATACTGGTATTCAACTACATCCGGTTAGACTGGAAGCCGACCGCAACATTGTTGGGAAAAGATCATGCAGATGATGATGCTAAAAGTATTTGAAACATCGTTCCCTTTCTGTCAATCGTTTTAAGATGACAGAGACAGGTGATGTTTTAAATATGTTTAGCGCTAAACACATTAATGATTTGTGGTACAAGCGGGCTTAAATATCAGAGCGGAGTAAGAGGGTACTGGAATCTCTCATGTAACAAGGTTTGTTCTCGAATGTTTGTGGGAATTTATCAAATAACTTCTCCCGCTCTGGGTGGAGCGGGAGGGCGTGTCAGACTCTTACTGACTAAAACCCACCCGTGTTCCTTCGGTTGCCCTGTTGCCGGGGGCCACGATTTCCCTATCGGTTTTCTTCGAACCCCCGGCAGGCATTGGCCTTAGCGGACCCCGTCAATTCACCAGACACTATCAGTAATAATGACATTACATTCAAGTAAGTAATGTCATTACTGCTGACAGTGTGGTAATTGGAATGATGATGTGATATTGACGTAAAACTATGAAAATAATATATTTTCATAGTTTTACGTCAATATTGGAAAGAATGACAGTAATATTAATGTCATTACTGAGTGTCTGGATCCCTATTAAACCAAAAATCTTTTCCACTTCATTCTTATAGAAAAATGGCTATAACGCCCAATTTCAAGCCCCGTGAGTTTACGTATAAGCCGTTGTTATAAAGGAATATTCAGAAAATTTACCAGGAGCAGCGTCGAATTATTGCATAATAGCCTCATTCACCTCTAGTGTCCTGCATTCTAACAAAGTTAGCTTAGTGGAATGCGTTTTAACACAGTTACTCATCTGCTTAGTCTGGTTAAGCTTCTAGTCTTAACTTATGCTGTCGGAAATCAGTATTTTACTTGGCATTAATAACAAGTATAGTAATCATTAGTTACAGTAATATAGGTCTATTTGTGAAGCAGATCTTCTTGGGTAGTAATACTTACCAACAACATTATTTCTACCACGTAGCGTTGTTGTGGTTTAGTTTTATGGCTATGGGTGATGGGCAGTGACGAGGGACTTGTGGCTACATATTGACAGCCGCACGGGTCCATCGAAGGTTAAGCTACGCTTGCCGAGGTCGGTCCGTGGATGGGTGACCATCCATTACATATCGAGACCCCTCCGTGCCTTGGAAAGCACGTTAAGTCGTTGGTCTCGGCTGTCATTTGTAGATCCTTGACTGGTAGTCGGAAGCCTGAAAGTTTGATATCCAGTTTGGCCATGGGGTATAGTATTACCTAGTAACTGGGTTGTGGAGGTCAGATAGGCAGTCACTTCAGGTGTAATATACTGGTATTCAGCTGCATCCGGTTAGACTGGAAGCCGATCCCAACATAGTTGGGAAAAGAGTAGGCAGATAGATGATGATGGGTGACGGCCCGGGTGTGATTGCTGTCTATAAAATGACAACTGCAGATTTATTGGTTACGGTGACCACTTACCACCAGTAAGTAGCAGGCCGACTCTTCGATTGCCTCCTAATATCCATAAAACTACCCTAATTACTGGAAAATACAAACTTAAGGGAGGGGTCTTCGATATAATGTCTTAATGAACAAGCACCCTAATTGCGTAACACACTTTTAATCACAATCTGAATGATTTTGAAGGTTATTGCTAATCCATTGCTTCATATAGGAGCAGTGGTGGCCCAGTGGTAACGGCCCTGACTTACCGAGTTATAGGTCGTGGGTTCAAACTTAGGCAGGCGCTTTGCTTGAAGTAAATAATTTCATCGCCACTGCTCTCAAAACGGTGAAGGAAAACATCGTGATGAACCCGATATGTCCTAGAACCTAATAATCGAAGACGTGACATCTACCAACCCGCACTGGGCTCGCGTGGTGGATTACTGCCCAAACCCTCTTACAGAGAGTCAAAGTCAAATCAAAGTCATTTATTTCAATTAGGCACAAAAAGGCACTTTTGAACGTCAAAAACAAAAAATAGAATTGATTCTAGTCGCCCCTTCCAAAAGGTAGTTTTCGTATGGAGAAGAATGGGCAAGAAACTCCACCGTTACTCTTTTAAAATGTTTAAAATATTTTGTATACGAAGACGATGCACCTGGAATAAGATTAAAAATAATTATGTAATGGATACATGGTGTTCACATATTTACAAGCATTGTAAAAGTACCTGTACGATAAGTATTCCTAAAAAAATTACAAGTGATACTAATTAGTCAGTGTGTGCGTTCAAGTAATTATAATATTTAATTACACAATTAAATTAGCAACCAGTTTGATTTTGTCTAGAGGCCTGTGTCCCAGCAGTGGGAACGTTATAGGCTGATTATGCTTATGCTATTGGTTCATATATTCAAAAAAATTGTCTGCTCAACAACGTAAATAACGCAATGAATGTTGTTGAGCTGTCTAAATTAAAGTTATTGCTACTAAGCGTGTTACGTAATTACCCCGCAGTATTGCATTTTTCAAAGGCATTACTTGCACCTTTTCTTAAATATGATAAAACGATGTGTTTATGGATGACTTTGTTTTATGTTATACTTTATTATTATGTTAGTTTACTTCTTTATAATTTTTCTAATCCGACTGGTAATTCCGGAGATTACCCCTACATACAAACTTACAAACAAAAAAACAAATTTTACCTCTTTATAATATATTAGTATAGATAGTAAGAGATAACACGCTGGGTGCCTGAGGATGGACGGCGGCGTCGAGGCCGGCCCAGGAAGAGGTGGCAAGACGACCTAGATGCGTACCGCAAGGGTTGGATGGAGGTGGCCCTGGAAAAGGATGCATGGAAGGATTTGGGGGAGGCCTTTGCTCAGCAGTGTAGTAAGAGATCTTGTGAACGTGATCTTGCAAACTTCGGAAAAGTCATGCATGTGTCAAAAACGGTCACCCATCCTCCAAAAAGGTCGCAACAAGCGCAGTTTAGCCTCTCAGTGCTCAAAATTAATCAGGGGCGGCGCAGTATTATCGCATAATACCCCTATTTACCTCCATTGTACTGCATTGTGGCAAAGTTAACGTAATACAATAGCTTTTAACACAATTACTTACTATGAGAGCTTATTAAGCCGACATCCGTTCATAATATGGTTTAACTTTGTTTGCTTGATGGGAATATTGTGTGTTCCTGGTATTTACTTTGAGTTTCAACGTCGCGACGTTCAGTTAAAGAGATTTTTAGGCATCGGGAATTGGGTTTTGATGGAGTTTTTTGTATTGGTTTTGTAAATAAGGGATGGCTTTTTGGCCGTCAAATATTTTCGCCATCAGGTTTAACATTATTGCCCAGCGTTAGTTTTATAGTACATTACTGCCGCGGTCTATAATGACTACTTTGCTGGTCGCGCTGATGATGGCCGACAGCGCAGCGTAGCGCAGCTCCAGGCCGACAGCGCGGTCAGCGTGCAGCACTTGATGGACGAGCTGAGATAAACCTAACCTTTACAGCGAGGACAGCCAAGGGCTGCAATGATGGCCAAGCTGGAAGGCCTAGAGCGTAGCTAGGCTAGCTCGAGGCAATCATAGCGTGACCAGCGAAGCAGTCATAGTGGGCCAAGGCTTTTATAGTGCTTTACTCAAAAATGCAAGTACCTTCATTTTGTTGGAAAGATCATTGAAATACGCAAGAAAAACATTTTCGGATAAAGATTTAGATTTCCTATTGATTTTCCACTGCACAAATTTTTCATAAGCAAGCTTATATTTTTCCTTTGAGTTTCGCGGTATTAAATTTTCAACCACTAATTTAGCTTCATCTTTAATGTCTGGCGGTGTTAAACACATTGAATCGGAAGAATTTTCGCTTTGAGAGCTCATTTTTAGCAAAAAAGTCACTAAATAAAAATAAAATTTTCGCCGAACCGCGCGTTACCTACTTCTTTTTTTTTTTTTTTAACAATGTTAGTTGGGAACTATACAGCCAAATATGGAATAAAATCTGTTTGTACCTATCTCTATAAATACAAACAGCTGTGTTTTAAATAAAATCTTTTTGCATTTGATTTTTTAAAACGTTGAAACGTCAAAATAGCGGCCGGCAATGTTTTGCCGGCCTGTTAGAGCGACCAGCAAAACTTTGCCGGCCGCTCCTTGAAACAGAACGGCAAGGTCGACTTTGCTCAAACAAGGTTGTCAAAATAATGACCACATTACATGCATTTTTGAGTAAAAACATTTATAGGTGATTGGTCAGCCAAAGTTCCGTAATCCTTGATATTATCCATCCTCAAGAAAGTAGAACTAACGAGTTCATCGAAGTTTTTCACGAATTAATGCCTGAAAAAAAAAATGGCTAGGTGCATTTAACTCTGTATACGATTCGAAGTTAAGCATAGTCGCCATATGAATCGGTTACAGAACAAGCAGCTGCTGTTTTGGTGCTGCTAGGCAATCAGGCAGATTTCTTACGCTTAATAGTACCTATAGGTACTTACAGTATTTCTATTTTCTTAATGTCCCTCGGAAATCATCGCATTTCCGAATACAAACGAATGCAAATTTCCATGTCCATCAATTATTAGATTTTAATAGTTTGAATTCAGAACTAAGTACTTTATTGTTGTATTGATTTCCGTGTGAACTTTATAGAGCTGTAAAACTATTTTCCTATCTGTCGTGCGTCGTGCCTACGATTTTAGTAGCTTTCCTCCCATTTTAAAAATTAAGTTAAAAGAGTATTAACAACTCTATATACATCCAAGTCGACTGAGAGCGTCCGGTCTGCACCAAGTTCAAAGGGCAACTGATAGAAATCCGACGACTGACGAAACACGAAGTTTGCCGAGAAAAATAGAAATACTGTACAATAATGTGTAACTGCTGAGGTTGGCTTAGCACTTACATATTTGCTACAACTATTTATCATTGTTGGTATTTATCAGTATGCAGTAATTACACCCACAGGTTATCTATCATAGTCCCAGGTCGGGCACAGTGATATTGAGTTTTTCAATTAGGAATTTATCCAGTACCAGCCCGTAGTCTGCATTTGTGTCCGGCTGATGGCAATAGGCTTGCCCCCTATTACATGGGACTTAAACATAACTGGCGAAATGTGGGTGTACCTACTATGGGTACAACTTTGCCTAACTCTTCGTGGAAACAAGGCTTGATGTTATGTGTTATGTGAAATCACAGTCATGTTTATGTTTTAATACGAAACAGTATTTGTTTTTTTTCTATGGTTTATCGCTGTAGTAATTAATGTGCTATTTATTTATTTATTTATTATAAAGGTACACCAACAGCTTCTGTATATAATATATCATAAATACTATAAGCTAACAATAGCCTCGGACTTATACAGTCGCCAATTACAGGATAACCAGCAATCACAGAAATAGGTCACATAACACTTAATAAAACAAAGACTCAAGAATTAAGAATTACGAGATTATAGCAAAATGCTTCTTCAACTTTAGAAAAATAACATAAGGAAAAATAAAATTACAAGACGAACAATAATTTGCCCACTTACTTAAGACTAAAACATAAACAGTATAAATTGAAACAAATATGAGATCATAAAGGAAAGTATAGTCTCTAAAATAAAATAAATTACAAAAAGGGTGAAGAGTTACCAAAATATACTAACATGACAAATTATCAGATTGCGTTTTACGGGACTTCAGTATTTTGGCTCTAAAGAATTTTATGGAATCATGGTGTAAGTCGACATCTGGTACAAATTTTATTAAAGAATTCATCTCTCTACAGAGTCTGTTAACCGGCGAGTTTACTCCGATATTTGTCTTGGATGCTTGAGTGTGGAATACATTCGTAACGGGATATCTGGGTATATTGTGAGGAACTTTTAGTCCAATACACTCAAGTAAATTGTCACAATCTAATTTATTATTGACCAATTTGTATAGGAACATTAGATCCTGTGTCAATCGACGGTCGCGTAGAGAATCCATATTATAGCATCGAACACGTTGTTCATATGGACACCGGGGAGATACTTTACCGAAGGTATACGCTAGGTGTTTCGTGAAGGCCCTCTGAATGCTTTCGATTCTTTGTGAGTGCACAGCATAGTGCGGGTTCCACACCACGCTAGCAAATTCAAGGTGGCTCCGAACTAAGGCATTATATATGCTATAAATACATGCTAACATACTAGATTGGCACTTAACAGATACGCGTAATGTGTCAACACACTTAAACTCTTGACCTGATTCAAATCTTGACGGCGAAAGTCGTGGAACACTTAAGTTTCTGGAATGTTCCTTACAGAAGAGGTTTGTTTATTCCCAAAAGGAGTCAGAGGCTATCTTTATGCATAGGATTGTGCCTATTACCGGTGCCTATTTATTGCCTATTTTATATCTAACAAAAGATATAACCCACGTCATCGCAGGGCTGGTAGCAGCGGGATGAAAGTTGAACGGCATGAAATTGGAAAGGTGATGATGATCTTATAAGCCAATTAGCAAACGTCTCACCAAAAACTTACCACAGGAAATAATTTCAGTTTCCTATAACTTACCCAACTTGATAATAAGGAGTAATTAAACATAGGTCGTCGAGACTATCATCTTTTTCGTCTTAAGAAAATCACTAGATCCAAGACTATCCAGTTATCCCCTTATCGTAAGACAGGAATGGAATGACTGAAAAGGGTTAGTGTGGGTTAGCGAGCTGGTAATTTATTACTACTTGTATTTCCTTAGCTCTACGTTACGTATATTTTACGATATATATAAGTCTCCTGAGGCGGTTTGGCACTTAGAATCTGCTTACGTGCTTGCGACAAATTTGATACGGAGAAAATTATGGTTAGTTGAGACGAAGCCTGCTGTCATATTATAGAATCGATGTTTACTGGCGAAATATTAAGTTTAAACAATGCTATCTATGTCTTTTAATCCAGAAAGCAGTGCATTTAATCTTCACTCTGCATGCGAATTTAATGTCTCAGAGACGAGATGTTGTAATCAAAGCCCCCTTGTTCATCACCACACTAATTTTGACAGAATTCGATCAATAAAATTGCTTATCTACCCTACCCTATAATAAAAATCTTTTAAACTCTTAAGCGTGTTTATTTCTAGTCTTCACTTAAACCGAGGATACCCGACTCAAACCCTCCAACAAAGTTAAGAACTAAGAAAAAACAAAAAATACATTTTTTTTGTAAAAAACGAAGGCAAATCCATTAAGGCACATAAAAGTAATCTCCTCCCATTATAAATGACGGTAAAAACAATTCGATACTAATTTAATTCTAGATTTGTGTACGGGGTCGTAACGCGTAACCTACGGCTCATGGTTTCGGGGTTGCCAGTTAGAGGTCATGGGGTTTCTTGAAGGTTAAGAGCTACCTATTCACAGATTTGCCACGGCAAGGTAATTTATGTGCGTCAAGTCGCGGTTTGTAGTTAATTTCGTTAAGTATACCTCTACAATACATGCGTGGCCTCAAGATTACAGGAATTAATTGTTTCAGTTATTTTATACACAAGTATTTTTATAATATTCTTTTGTATACGTTTCGTATTACTTACGTTCATAACACAGGTCTGCAATGGTTTTCCTCTCTGAGATCTGATTAACGTTTTCTATAGTTTCTGATGTGCTGATTACGAGAAAAATAATAAAAAAATTCTATCACGTCAGGATTCTTTGATATTGAATATTTAAGATTTTAACTAAAAATGTCTGAGCGCATACATTTTAAAATCTATAAAACGTCACTTAATTACTTCAGTTTAATTTTTATTGCATTTAATTAGTTTAAGACGACATAGAAATGAATGCAAATCAGTAATTTGTTAATTACTACATAATAAGTGTAAGTAATTCGCATTAACCATTTCGAAAACGGGTCATTTTGGCTTCATTTAGTAATGAGCTCATTAATACACGATGTTTAGGTGATATTGCCTAATTGTTGTTAATGTTGTTCAAAAAGGGTATAATGAAGAAAACAAAAGGTTTTTTTTGTATAAGTACCTACTCTGAATTAGAAAACTAACAGTCGAAGTGCGCATCTTGCAACCTAAACTTTAAAATGTCGTCGCGAAGTTGTTTAAACTCTTCGAATTGTTTTTGTTATATTTGCGGGAAATTCATGGTGATAAAACAACGAAACAACATTACAGACTATGTGAAAAATATTTACAAAAGTTATTTTGGACATTCTATAAGTAACCAAGACAAAACTTGGACACCTCAAAAAGTTTGTTCGACTTGTTTACTTGAACTTCGCAAGTGGTCAAAAGGACAGAAAAATAGCTTCAAAATCGTTTCGCCCATGCTATGGAGAGAGCCTAACAACCATGTTGAAGATTGCTACTTTTGTTGTTGTGACATAACTGGATACAATTCTAAAAATAAAAGTGACATAAGCTATCCAAATGTGTCATCAGTTACGCCTGCAGTTTTCGGAGATTCAGAAATGGTGCAGCCCCCGTATCCAGCTATACAAATTGAAGATTCTGCTAATGATACAAATGAACAGAATGCATCCCAATCTGATCCTGTATTTCAAGTAGATTCTAACGAGTGTCAGCTCTTTTCACAGTCAGATTTAAACGACTTGACAAGAGATTTGAATCTCCCCAAAGATGCAGCTGAGCTCCTCGGATCACGATTAAAAGAAAGAAATATGCTTGCACCTGGTACTTCATTTTCATGGTACCGTCACAGAGAAAAAGATTTCCTTCCATTCTTCGCTGAAGATCATGATTTGGTGTACTGTAAAGATATTCCTGGCTTGATGAAAATGTTCGACATTGAATACAATCCTAAGGAGTGGAGATTGTTTATTGACTCCTCAAAAAGAAGTTTAAAAGCAGTCCTTCTACATAATGGGAATACATATGCCTCACTACCTGTTGCACATTCTGTCCATTTAAAGGAATGTTATGAAAATTTGGAAAAGCTTTTAGCTACTATAGCTTACGAACATCACGGCTGGATGGTGTGTGGAGACTTGAAAGTCATAAGCATGCTACTCGGCCAACAAGGTGGTTATACAAAATACCCGTGCTTTCTTTGCGAATGGGATAGCCGGGATAAACAACATCATTGGACCAAAAAGGAATGGCCTCCAAGAACTGAACTAACCCCAGGAATCAAAAACGTGCTTAAACAGAGTTTGGTTCCCAGAGAAAAAGTTTTACTGCCGCCTTTACACATCAAATTGGGTATAATGAAGCAGTTTGTGAAGGCTTTAAATAAAGATGGGGAAGGTTTCAAATATCTGCATTCAGTTTTTCCATCTTTATCAGATGCTAAGTTAAAAGAAGGAATTTTTGTCGGCCCTGATATAAGAAAATTGATGTCGGAGGAAAAATTTGATCAAAAACTCAATGATGTCGAGTTACAAGCGTGGAAATCATTTAAGGAAGTGGTAAAAAACTTTTTGGGGAACAATAAAAGCTCGGACTATAAAGAAATAGTAGCCAAAATGATAACGAATTTTGGTGTAATGGGTTGTAATATGAGCGTTAAACTTCATTTTCTGAATTCGCACATTGATTACTTCCCAGAAAATCTAGGAGCCGTTAGCGAAGAACAAGGTGAAAGATTTCACCAAGATTTAAAAGAGCTTGAAGTCCGGTATCAAGGAAGATGGAATGTCAGCATGATGGCGGACTATTGTTGGTTGTTGAAGCGTGATGATCCAAACCGGAAATATAAGCGAAAATCGCACAACAGAAGCTTCCAGGAAAAAAGGACCAGGTTCCACAAATAAAATTTAAGTGTATTTTAACCCAGCAATAAGTTGTTATTACGTGTTAATAGTTTTTTAAGTTAAAAATTAAGTACTTTTTTAAATATATATTTTTTTAAGTGAAAACTTGTCTTTTTTCTCAATTTTCTATCTGTAGCTTTTTTGAAAAATCAGGAGGTGATGGAGAAAAACTAAGTACATATTCGTAATCAGCGCATCAAAATACTCCAGAATCAGCTATCAAATTCCAGAGAGGAAGTTATGACCTTCATTTTGCAGGCCTGTGTAATCATATTGACAGCTCTTAAACGTCCACTGTTGAACGTGTCCATTACCTTATGATGCCAAAATCACAACATCTGGCTAACCCATTCATTACATTTGAGTAAACAAGTACAATTTTAACAGTTAAAGTTTAAAAAACCCCCGATACAAACATTTCTCCATTTCTCATTCCTACTCCATCACGAGAGCCTGTTCACCATCTATCTATAACCTATTCATTGAGCCCAAACACGATACCTGTGCTGTAAGTTGGTAAGGGAGTTGGGTATCCTGCACATTCCAGGTGATGCAGCATCAGTTCAAGGTTTCTATGTTCTTCTAATATCATTGAAGTAACAGAATACCAAATTTTAAATCGATCAGACCTGTGGAAGATTCTCACATCCATTCATCAATTAGAAAAGAGCTGATAATCTTCAAACAGCTGAACTGATTTTGATAAAACATATCTGATAACCATCGCTAGAAAACCTGCTTTCATTTTAAAAAAACCGCATTAAAATCGGTTCACCCGTTTAAGAGCTACGGTGCCACAGACACACACATAGCGCTCAAAATTAAAACACTCCACTTTTTGCGTAGGGGGTTAAAAAGTATGCTACTATCATCCTAATATTATGCTTTTGCTACCTTTTGAGGCCCATTGCAAGAGGGATAACCTTGCGGAAAACGAATCTTTATTCAGTACTTACCTACTGATATACTGATAGTGTTCTTTACAATAGACTTAAAAGGTTAGCGTGCTTATGTGAGCACCAAGTTATAAAACTTTTGCATACCGCCAAATCACTTTTACCGGTGTTCAAAGTTTCCTTGCTTTGGTGACTGTGGGAAATAAGTTGTTTTCTTCAGAGTAATTCCTAACTTGATCGTCGTAAAAACATAATGTAGTTAGCAGCCAAGGCCGCCTGATTAATTTTCTTTTTTCAGCGAGAATATTTTTTTTCTGAATAAGAATGTTAGAAAAGCACTCAAACTACCCAATAATAGGAAAGTCCTTTCCGTAATTCTTCATAGTGTAAGCTATACGTCTAAAAACGTAGACGGAGTAAGAATTATGAGTTTTCCCGCAAAGGTCATTGACATTCACATCGACCGTCTCGCGATATGTGATTTATAGTGATTGGATTATTTTCTCTGTTTCAGACATTTAGTTCCAGCCCGAAACCATCCCACAATGGAGGCTGAAACCACACCCGTAAGTACCTAGACTGTAACTAATTAAGAATGAAGTAAATAACTTTGAATTAAGTATTTAAGTTTCATCCTACATAATGCACATCACAACCGTTTTGAAATTTACGTTGTACTGCCCTCTATTGGCAACTTTACGACAACCCGTACATGTTCCTGTGGGATGACGACTGAACTGGGTTCATACAATCGTCAGATGCGATGCGTGCATCTCAAACTAGATGGCGCTACAGTCTACTAACGGAATGCCACATATTTGGATAGATGGCGCTATTTTGAATTTCGGCGTGTAGGTTTTGACGGAAACTAGGCAGGGACGTGAGTTTCGAGCTTGCTCCGTAGTTCGTGCACCCTCCGAAAGGTGTCGTTTATGGGTATTTACATTTAAAAGAAGTAACAGAAGTTAATAGCAGTAAAATGCATTATTTTGTCATTTACATAAAAAAACAGGGATCTACGTACTGTTTTGTAACTCTTTGAAGAAAATACGATATTCTTGTTTTATTTTTTGAGTGGTTGTTTCCAGAAGTAAATGAAAACCATTAAGGCGTCTTTTCCTCTTTTCTGGTTCTCGTTTTGACAGCATGCTTGATATATGCACCACACATCCTAATAGGTGTCTGAAAGCTTGCCCGTGTTATTTTTAAAACTCGACCCCACTCAAGTCCTGATGTAAGCTTAATTTAATGCTGTATATGGACTTCCCACGTAAAATTTTTCGCACAATATCACGAGGCATTCGGGCCGTGTTATATAAGTGCCGAATTAACACATTTTGGCACGGGATTTCGCTTTTACAATATTTTAAAAGATTGCATATGGCACCGTCCCACTGGCAAAGTATCCATTGTCCGCGGGGCTATATTCGGTGAATTTATCGAATGCGTTCCGTGCTTCATATTGCTCGCTATCGGTTCATTAATAAACTATATCCTGTTGCTGCACCATACAATACAATAGCCGCAGACCGTTTCAGAATCGCTCGTGTGCGAAATTTATAGCGGTTAGAATTTTGAATATTCGTTTTCATCAGTACCACTTCAAATAACAAAAAAAAATTTGGATAGTAAAAATACACTGAGATTGTCATTGGCGTCCTACAAATGGAGCTTTCAGCTTTCAAGTCATGCAGAAATTGCATACATAAATAAAAAACACGATGCTGTTTGCAGTTGAAACGTGTATAATTAACAGATAAATATCTGACTTCATATACTGCGTCGTATGAAAAAGCACAGCAACATTTTAGTGAATAAAGCTTTAGTGTAAATTCTCGCTGCGCCAGTACCTCCAGCCCGCCTCGGGCGAACCGCGGTGCCGCTCACGTCTGTTCCGGATATTCAGCGTTACGAATGGCTTTATTAAGACTAAATATTACAATTTCCGAGCAACTATTGCGACGGTTAGAATTGCTAATGCGCCACCAAAGGAGCCGAGTGAAAAGATGCGATTGCACTGAAACCCGCCCGACGCCGACAGTTTCCTGTTTTATGAGCGACGAAATTGCAGTTTCACGCTGAGTTGCCAACTACCACCGGATGTTAGGTTTTGACTGATTTGAATACGTCTTTTATGTCAGACCCACGATTAAGTTACTCATTGCTTTATCAGAATTGGGAAAACTTATTCTTATCTGCTACCTATCAGCGAAATAAAAAGTACCAAAAATATTTTAGCCGTTTCTCGGGCCTGGCGAAATATCTTGCCGAAAAAGGGGCTGCGTCTTGCAACCACAAATTACTATGATTTAATATTGCTTAGTTATCTGCGGGCTGGTAATTTGTTAGCGCGCCTCTCGGCCCCGCGTTGGGCGCCATTGTTGCTCCGCAGCCTTTTGTTCATCGCCTTCCACTCGCGATACGATCTTGAGTTATTATGATTAGGATTCTTTGCCAAGTGACGCGAACTCGCTAATTCCTCCATTATCGTTTTAGTTTTACTCACTCGTGAGCATTTTATAACACTTTTTGTTGTCTTTCTCGTTTTTTATGACGGTCTCGTGAAATTAGTCTTCATTATTTTCTGAGCTCTTTGTGTTTTCCCAACATTTAAAGCTACTTCTGGCTTCTTTAAGCGAACCATTAATCAGAAGCTATTTCTTGAATTGAATATTTGTTTTGGATTGAACTGTGTCTATTGTTTGCATAATGCGTCCGGTAAAGTCCTCGATTAATACTCGCATACGCATAAGCTTGGCGGTGACCTAGTAGATTAATAAACGTCACCACCGCTCGTAAAGTCAATGGAGTTAATATATCAGACGTCGCGTCACGCCACGCCATGTCCAACTTTCATTTCATATAGTGCTCTCAAATTAATCGATCCATGTGTGGCTTTTTCAATTAGTGAAAACATTCGATTGTCATTGTGTTTATAGTGTAATTGCTGGTTTGTTATCCATCCATCTTGACCGTTGTAATGGCTGGCCATCAGGGAAATGAATCGCCTGGCTGTCTGGTCAAATGGGAGCGAGGTACAAGTGTTCTCCTCGCGAAATTGCTTTTCGTTTTAATGTCCGAGGTATCAAGGGATGCCTCGTTTCCGTGCTGATTGTTTTAACAGTTATATTTAAAACAGTTGTTAGTGGACGGTCTCATTCCTTTTCGTTTTATCCCATCCCGTCCTATTTCTAAAGCATTTAATTAAGTTCATTCATGTAGTTTTGTTTTGTAACTATAGCTACGTATTTACGTGCAGTCATGAAATATCATATAACATAACAATCATGTAACATTTGAGCTCATTTTCCATATTTTTCACATTATAAGTAATTTAAGTTCAAACAATTTGTTACCTATGATTTAATCAATTCATATTTTAGTTTTTTACAGACTCTGCATGCGCTTTCATGATCTTGAAATTCAAGAATACTTTCAATGCTTTTACTCGCGGATCAAAGGAAGAACTTCTTGACCAGAAAAACTAATAAAACTAATAAAAAATTGAAATCGTCCTTTTATTGTTGTAGTAACATGAGTCTAGTAAAAAAACCTTCCAATAAAAATACAGGTGTCTCATTTCTAACTAAAGTCCAGTACTTAACCCTTTTTTCACCTGCAACAGTGTTTACGGTTGAGCTAGCGCGAAAATCGTAAATATCTCAGTGCTGCGCTATGGCAGTGCAGTTAGCAAGGATTGCAGATACTGCAATGGCATGCAGCGTGCGTGCCACACCCCATTCATTAGGCGCCGAGTGCTTCCGCGCATTTATCAATCTACACACACAAAGGCAACCGTTCACGGCTCTCCTCATAAACTGAACTGATTTTCCGATGGGATTTTCTGTGGTTTTAAATGTGCAGTGATTTGGAAATGTAAAACGGCGATTAAGTTGAATTTTTATTCATTAGGACCATGTTTTTTTTTCAATATTTCCATAAAAAAACGTAACGTAACTTCCCATGCTAACCATAAGAAGTTTGATATGACCATGTTGCGGTTTCGATTTCCAGGCATAAAAATACTACAAAATAAATGTGGACACATGGTCTAGGATCAAAAATCACCTACGGACAATTTTTGTCACAGCATTGCGTATATCAGATTGAGTATGCAAGCGAAATGCTGAATATGTTGAAATATGCACATTTTTTTGATATGACTGCGACATCAAGATGCAATTCGCGTGTTATGTCAATCAAGCTTTGTTTGTTGTACCAGCGTAACTAACTACGACATAAATATTATTTGGAAAATCATTTCCTTACAAAAAGGCAATTGAACTGTTCTATTGAATTGCGAAATTTCCAATTTGTCAAGTGCTTAAACTTGAGCTAACCCTCCGACCCTTTCTAGTGAAATTAAGCTAAATTCGTCTGTATAAAGCTCAGAGGGAGTAGAGCAAAATTATCAGTTTCAACTGGACGGAGTCTTAGCACACCTGCGTCTCTAGTGATCCAGGCTTACGGCCAGCCGCTGCGGATAAATGCTAAGACACCAATAGTGATAAAGCGCTACCCATTATTGTTAGCTGAACTAAAGCAGAAGCAAGTCCAGACTACATTTTGTTTTGTCCGTATAAAACGTTAAACTGGATCTCCGCTCAAAACTTCGTTTATGTTGGTGTAAAAATATCGACTTGCCTTTGTTATGAAAGGTGCAGTCAAAACACTTCGTCGGCTTCAGAATTTAATCATTTGTAAGTTATTACCCTCCCGTGGAAAGCATTAAGGTAATGCTTTCAACGCCTTTAATTAAACGATTATGGCGATCATTAAGTTGAAGTATCGTAATCATAAACGCAGTAAAAACGCTTTAGGCGCAAATAGGACTTCCGATTGGACATTCAAGATTTCGCTCAGTGACTTGGAGTGTGCGGTTAGATTTATTCCCACCCGATCTACTGAGTCTTGTCTGCGGTTACTTTGGCAGAATTGAATCGTTAACATGCGGCGACATGTCCCAAACGAGATGGTGTTATACGGTCTACTTAATGTGGGAAAGAGATCGAGATGACACAGTCAGATTCCTTTGATCATTGACGCGAGCCGAAAAGGTATGTTCGATTATACTTTGACAAAAAACAGACACATTTTTTCGTCTGTACACGGGTAATATTTCTTAATAAATCTCACAGAGCTTTGGGCCTGTCATAAAACTTGGTTATTTAAAGCTTCTTTAAGAAAATTAGCTCTTAATAACTTTACATAAACTTATTTTAAAACAAAAGTCTCCCTTTACCCAATTCTTTTTCCTAATTATTTGTAACATTACCAGAAAATGGGTTGCGTAGGTGGAGTGTCGCCCAAAATGGGCAAGGGCTACTGATGAAGGAAAATTTTAAAATAACAGGATTAAAAACTCCGACTGCAATATTTAAAAAGGTTAACGTTTTTCGGTAAACAACGTTTTTGGGACAAAGCTAAGAATAGACCACCCAATGTCAATGTCACTGCTGAAATCCCTACGTATGTGGAATACGTTGTAAGAGCAAAGGTAAAACAAGTTTGAATACCTACCTGGTTGTATGGGTTTGGTTATTAGGTCTTGTCCAATTATTTAGCCTGCTTTAGCTATGCACTTGAAGGAACAAACTATAATGGGGATACACTCAGGCCCAAAAGGCAAAGAAACTATTGTTGAGATTTTTTTGTTCTGACAGTTTTCGGGAGCCTAAGCCGTATCATGATAAATTATTGGCCATTCTACTGTCGTCAGTCAAATAGAACAAACCTGATAAGGAACAGATGTAAGTAAATAAATTCTGATTTACTGAAATGTAACAAACATAATGTCTCAACTGAATTTATCAGTGAGTGTTACTGAAAAAATCACCCAAGTACCTACTCGTAGGGTGCAACAATTTAACCGTGCTTATAAAATTACTACGAGTACAAACAAGTTCCGTAGGTACTGCCGCCAATTAACCACTCATATTTGCGAGCAAATCTCACAGTAAATAATAATGTCCATCGTCCAATTATCTTATAGCGGCCCGTGACGAGTCACGAGATATAAGGGTCAACTCTCATTTGATATTCTGCTCCCACCCCACGTAATGGAATAACGTTGTGAGCTCGCCGACGCCCGATACGATCGATCTACCTCCCTATATATTTTATTTTCGTAAATTGTACCGAATGATGTCCGGTAACCCTTGTCAGGTCACTAAAAATGTGTCTGATGGGCCGCGCCGGCGATCCCGCTAAAATCACGGTGTTGCCAGATATTTTAATGTTACTTTGTTCCGAGCTATTTCGGCACGGTGTACCTTCGTCAACTTACACATACTAAATGATGCTATTTTGGCTCTTTTATTACTTAGGCTAAACTGAATTTAAAAAGCAGGTTCAATTTTATAAAAACAACAATTTTTTATTTTTTTTGGTGATCTCTATCAATCCGGTAACTTTTGCTCCTACAACTTGTACTAAATATAGAAATGTAAAACATAAAAGTATAATTACTTAAGAACGTACGTATACATTTGACACAATAAAAGTTACAAGCCAGTTTATTACCTGTTTGATTTACAGAATGGATAGTAAAATGTAATACAGTAATGGATAATAAATAAACACACGACGAATATGACTATGATGTTATACACGCAATTCTACGACGTAATTTTTTACATGAATGCATTCTACATGATGAATTAAAACCACCGCACGCCAAGCTAAGCTTTACGATTTCAAACGTAAAATTTTTATAGAATGAATAATTATAAAGTAACGTAAATCAGTTTAACAGCTCTAAATGGTCGGTCGTAATTTTATATACCTAACATTAGCTAAACGTTTTAAAAGGCTATGTGCATTTAAATTCAACTCGCATGAAATGTAAATTCGGGATTATTGCTCCCGATAATCTTGTTGTAGTTGTTGCCAGACGTGATAAATTGAGACCATTGAATAGAACTAGGATTATCTTGGCCTACGTGTTGTATTATTGTATCTGAAGATAATGAGAATTAACTTATATTTATATCTATGAAGGTGGGCTTTAGGGCTGTGCATTGTAATTTTTGTCATCCTGAATATATTATAATGTGATAGGGTTTTAAGTTCAGTTGAGCTGTTCTTGCAAAAATAAGCTTATCTTTTTTTATAAATGTTAAGTGATCATTCGCTGAAATGTTGCTTTTAATTTTGTTAGTATAATAGCGTTTTTTTAAGGTTTTCATATGCAGAACAGCCAGAAAAGGAGGAGGAAAAATTCGTGAGGCAGTCTTACCACTTTATATATGGGGACCCTTACTTTTTATCCTTCTTGCGTTTAGGACATGTTCTGAATTATGAACTCCGCTCTCAGCATAAATGGACGTTGTACGTTGTAACAACGCCAGAGCGGAGCGTACTATACTTTCCTTTTCCCTGATGATTTATTGGAAGAAGGTAAATTGTAATATCCATTAGAAATTGGCAGGCACGGTGGAAGAATTATGTTAGAGGTCCACAGAGTCGACAAATAAATTATGTCTGGCATGCGGGGCGTCAGGGACGCCTGCCGCGCTCTTAACTCTTATTTTATATAACTTATCGGTACAACACTTTTATCTCTGCATAAAATGCTATGCAGAAGGCTTTAAAATTATATTATACAGAGAAACAGACTGCTAAGAGGGTTTAACTGTACTCTGAAATGCTCTTTTAAAATGTTAATGGCGCAAGCAATCCTCACGTTATAAATCTTAATATGATCTTTCAAATTAAAACATGCGTCCAGGAAAGTTTATATTTATACACACGGAATATTTTTCTGACAGCTATCCTAATTTTTCAATTTAGGCGCCGTCGATTCCGGACCGCAGAACAGGGCGCGAAATCAAGTTATAGCAACACAGTGAGCACGTTAGACGAACCGCATATAATATTTCCACGTTTCTATTTGTGTATGCTCCGGAAAAATAAAGTTAAATCAGACGCGTTAACGCGTCGCTTGGCGGGATTGCCGCGAAATTGTTTCGCTGTTTTGTGTAGGGCGTTTAAAGTGTTTTTTACTCGGTTTGCTAATGGACGCGGACTTTACTTACCGCCCCGTTCCGTTGTACGCTTGTTTACTATTAATTGCGCCTTTTGTCGCCTACAGCTGCTGTCTCGGCGCAGGATACGGCTGCGGTCGGTCTGCGCCCAGTTACAACCTTTATGGGTGTTTACGTAGCGCTCCTAGGAAGTGAGCACGGCGATTTAGTTTTGCCGCCATTTACTCTAACGAAATAAAAGTCTTTTGCGTTTTTCCGCGGAAAATTAAGCTGTTTATGCCGTTGTAATAGTTTGACCACTTAAGGAGTCTACTTCCAACGTATTTTTAAGTCTTCTTTTAGTGTGGTTAGTGACTAAACCGGTGAGAGTTTTAAAGCCGCCCATGGACCTCTGACTTGGCTTCACGTGCCGTCGAGAAATATGTCTCAGGCATGCCGGTTTCCTCACAATGTTTTCCATCACCGTTTTTGAAGCAAGTGTTATTTGTTTGTAAGTCGATGTTTTTATAATCATTTTAAAAAAAAAATGTTGAATATTATTTTAGGAAGTGTTTCATCAACGTTTTATCTACTACCTGCCTGAAGGTAAAAGGAACAGTTAAAAGTCGAGGATACTAAAATGAAATACAATAATGCTTCAACATCTCGTGCATTCATACTCATTTCCTGAATGAATTCCTTCCATTAAAATCGACAGGCACCAACAACAAGCTTCTTTCGAACGCAGAAGCCATATTTTCGCATACAAATAAATAGAAATCACAATGTCTGTATTTACATTGAATCTTGCCATTCGTTGCTGAACCAGTTCCATTGCAGCAGTTTCGGTGCAGTATAAACCGCAAACAACAACCGACGCTGTTTCCATTCCACGCAGAACTAGCGAACTGCATGCGGTTCCAGATTTTTGCATTTTTTTTACTCCCGCTGCTCGGGAAATAATTTTATTTATCGCTGTCGTGGTCCGTTGTCGCGCTAGCGTTGACTCGCAACTTTTTAATTAAATTATTCACTTGATAATTGTTGGTCCACGAGTGATAGCCTCGCTATTTTTATACTTTATTGTTGACCAACGAGTCTGTATTGTAAATTATGAAGTTGATATTTAAGTGGGTTCAGTATTATTCACGGATGTTTCCGCAGGTTCTGATATGATTTCATCATATTTATGTGTTAGGGTAAAGCACGTAGCTTTGCAGTCATAAAATAAGCTGTTTTGTGACTACGTTGCTCTAACTTCTGTTAATTAGTTTGTAAATTGTTTGTGTTGATACATTTTGTTTAAATTAAACACAGTTTGTACATATCTATCCAACAAAGTGCTGACAGAATAGTTTTTTTTTCTTACCTCGTTTTGAACATTTCGTAGACGTGCTACGTGAGCGCTACAGCGCTACGAACCGTCTACGACTTCGCTACGACGTAATTACTCCCGAGTTTAATTTTCGTTTTTACTTAACTCTTCTATTTTTTTTTTGTTCCTGATGGAAGTCTGTATTAGTGAAGACAAGACTTACTTTGAGATAATAAGGAAACTAAAGTAAAACAAAGGAGGAACTTACCGTGAAATATTCAGTGGGGGCCATCATTTCGTCATAAGTTTTGACCGCTTCTCAACTTACACACTGCGCTTTAACACCATTCGTATTTTATTGGCATTGTTCAGTTAATACAAAAGTTGGTAACTTCCCGCCATCGATTATTATTGCAAACTTTGTACAAAATTCAAGAGGCTTTAATAAGTTAAGGATGAAATTACGTGGTGGCGTGCTGGCTGTTGACTGGGACACAAATAAAATATTTTTTTCGTAAGTCTACAAATTTAGTAAAGGGATTGGTATTGTAATTATTTTAAACTTAATAATAAGTATCCATGTGTACACTGAGTTTACTTCCCTCATTTTGTGTTATTTGAATGCGAAATGAGGTAAGGTCAGCTTTCTTCGACAGGATAAAACACAACGATTCCTTCATTAATAATTGAATATTACAATTTTATCGGAGCACTTGCTGGTTCCATTAAACAAAGTACACATTGTCTCTGGCTCGGCATTTATTTTGTTTCTCGGGTAATAGACAACGCATCCGGAAGTACGGATAATGGGTCTCGGAAAAAAATAGAGTGCTTGCGACGAAAGCCAGTCACTGCAACACCTGTCGCCTGACGCGTACTGGTAGGATACTGGGGTGGGTAATTTTTAAGGCTAATGCGGGTAGGTACTCTTTTGGATAGAGGTACTTACTGGCTGAAAATACAAAAATCAATCAGTCTGTCTAGTCTTTTCCCAATTATGTTGGGGTCGGCTTCCAGTCTAACCGGATGCATCTGAATACCAGTATTTTACATGGAGCGACTGCCTATCTGACCTCCACAACCCTGTATCTGGGTAATACGATACCCTTGGTAAGACTGGTTGTTAGACTTTCGGGCTTCTGGCGACCTGTAACAAAGATTCACGAATGACAGCCGAGACCAACGGCTTAACGTTCTTTCTGAGGCACGGTATGTAAAGATGGTCACCCATCCACGGATCAACCCCGGCAAGCGTAGCTTAACCTTATGGATTGATCGTGCGGCTGTTATTACTTAGCCACAAGCTCCTGCTGGCTGAAAATAAAAAAAAAATATTTATAGGCTTTAGGTAAATGAGGCACTCTACAGGAGTTATTTTGTAGTGTTATTTAACAGAACAACGTAGGTACCGTGCTTATCACGGTACCTACGTTGTTTTGTTAAATAACACTTTTATTGCTTTAGCATGCTTTATCAATACGCATCGTGTACAGTAACAGTAAGTCATCAACTTTCAGTCCTTTTCGGATACTTGTATTCTGTGAAATATAAAGAAAGTCAAATACCTTCACAGCTTCCCCAAATATTTGGTCATTAAAACTGACGACACACATCATGCATACCAAAATTAAAAATACAACGTACCCAACGGTATCGAGGACATAATAGCAGTAACGTACCTCAACCCTCCGCAGCCGCCGGCACTTAAGGCGTCCCTCCGATGCAGATTGGATGACGCCGTATGATTTACCGCCCGCACGCCTCCCACCGTCCTCGATAAAATGACGCACGGGGGGATTGACGATGTAGCATTTGTTCCTTCATGTTCTTGTATGCGTGTAATTTCTTATTAACGTGTGGAAGTGCGGATAACGAAACATTCTGAGATGAATTACGAAAATATGTATGTGGATGATATATTTTGTCTGTGCCTTGTTTTTAATCAAAGGAAACTTAGAACTGTGTGTAACTGAAATGTTAATGTCAGTTGGCATGAGTTAGCAGATTATTAACCACAAACACGTAAGTAATTTGCAAGCTTTTCAAAGGAATTGATGACAAACTTCAATATCATACCATCAAATTTGTTTAACGACCCATAATTAAATACCACAGGAGCCCCAAGGTAATCAAATAGTACGTCGTTACGACGTATCCAGGAAGTGGCGGTAACAGCAGTCAAAAGCGCAATTAACACTGGAAGTTTGGGACATGGAAAACTTCAAATTAATTAATGCAATGTAGGCTTCAAGTGTCGCGAACACGCAACGTTCTTTGGTATCAGTGTTCTTTATTTAACGAAGCATGTGACTTTTTGTCCGGGTATTTGAGGGTTAGAATTTGTTGTAGTTATAACAAATAATTCAAGTGGCAAGTTTGACAAACTATAATAGTATTACGAAGTCCTACTTTTATAGAATCGTTGAAATGAACCTATAAATGGAGGACAGCGTTAAACTGTTTATTAAAACGTACATACCTACTCATGAAACAAACGCCTAACTATAATTAAATTTTATACACTATGGTAATTCTATCATTCCTGGAACCGCCTGGCAATATAGGTTAAACGACATTTAATAATATAATTGATATTTCCATATAGTAATTAATTTGCATATCGGTTCAAAGTACAGGTTTTGCAGCCATTATGACAGATTTTCCGAACCAGATTTACTTATTGAAAACTTTACTAACACCTATCATATTTTGGCTGATGATGATCATAAAACTAGACTAAAAATCTAATAGAAATCCAGCATCAACTAAGGATATCTATAACAATTATAAAGACATCTGTCGCGTATAATCATTTTTGATTAGCCCTCTCAATTGTAGGGCTGTACTTGAATCGAAATTGGATTGGGATTATCTCGATACCGTTTCGAAAGTAACCCCATTAATCTCGATAAGGATCGGATGAAGTATCGACGACTGCTGTTTTGTTTGTAGGTATACTCCCACTTTGTTTATAGACAAAGAATGCTTTAATTCAGTGATGAAACGGGAAATAAAAAATTGATGCGAATTTAATGTTGTCCAATGATAGCTTAGAGAGTCAGCCTGATCAATCAGAACTGGATTTTATTTCAGCTCTGATAAATAATGCTTCGTGTACATACTAAAACTGATCAGTTTTCAAACTGATCAGTTTTCAAACGCATTTTCAGTTGAAGACAACGGAATGTAGCGTCTGTCTTATGACCTATCAAAACATAAAAACAACACTTGTCCAGTAAACAGTCTGAACAGTCTTTCAAGTCAAAGAAGCACTTTAACATGAATTGTTTAGAAAAAGTCTGGGAGGTCTGTATTTCTGTTTACCAAAATCGTTTAATTAGCGCTTGGGGACAAATAAACGATGATCCAACATGCCACTGACGGTTCACTGGCGATCGCTTTTGCCCATTATTTTTTTAATTCGTTTATATCGTCTATGTACTCTGTTGGCGCGTTATGTGCTGTAGGTATACCCACAATAGTATTTTTTTTAAGATACGTTGGTAGTAGGTACCCAATTGAGCCGAATGCGCCAGAATAGCCCGCGAAATTTGAATTTTGTTTTAAGTATTCTGTTGGCTTCAAAATGTACCTAAGAGAAACCTATGTTATTTTCCATTGTGTAGGTATTCATTAAATTAAATATGAGAAACATTCTAAGGATGTTGATCCAGCTTTCTTACCATTTTATCGTCTCATAAAGTATCAACGCGTTATTATGTAGTTAGTTTTACTATTAATTATTCCCGGAAGTAATATGGTTGCTATTAGATTTTACTGCATACAACATTGTCTAAGGCTACACCTGCTTTAAACCGGCGTTTACCATAAATTGTAAGCTAATATCGAACATTAATCAGATTATCTCTTCGCATTAAAAGCATGACATCAAAAACTAATATATTGTCTGTTTCAATAAATATGAATTACTGCTACAGATAAAAAGAAATTGTATTAAACCACACAGACGATACCAACATATCAATAAAAATGCATCACAAGACAATTAATCAAATCCAAATCTTATCGAATACTGCGAACACGGTACCGAACAAAATGAACATAATAATATATGTAAATATAAGATAAAGAGATTTGCTTGTACAAACGGACGGTTATCTCCATCCCTCTATCAGTAACAAACGTCGATTATTTCGCGGGCTCTTCTCATCCATTAGCACCATATTGACTGCCCACTTTCATCTTCTCTTGCCTCGGGGATTATTTGTACACCTACCCTCCTTTTATTTTTGCCTGTCGCTTGTTATATTATTATTTTGTTAGTGACAGGTTGTTTATGATGTTCGGTATTTAATTATTTGGTAGAACTAATTGAGTTCTGTCACTTGATATTTTATCATTATGTTGATATCTATTGAGTTTTCAATTTGATGAGGTAGACTTCAATGATGTTGGTAAATAGATTTGAGTGGTTTGCATTGCTAAATACCTACGTACCTAATAGAAGATCATCATCTGCCTAGCGTTTTCCCAACTATGTTGGGGTCGGCTTCCAATCAAACCGGATGCAGCTGAATACCAGTATTTTACATGAAGCGACTGCCTATCTGACCTCCACAACCTAGCTACTAGGAAACAAAAGTCTGACAACCAGTCTTACCAAGGGGTATTGCCCCTTGGTAAGACTGGTTGTCAGACTTTTTAGGCTTCTAATTACCCGTAACGACTGTCAAAGATCTACAAATGACAGCCGAGACCAACGGCTTAACGTGCTTTCCGAGGCACGGAGGGGTCTTGGTATGTAAAGGGTGATCACCCATCTACGGACCAACCGCGGCAAGCGTAGCTTAGCTTGATCGATCGATCCGTGCGGCTGATATTACTTAGCCACATGCCCCTCTAATACCTAATATAAAGAAGATAATTGGGCTTTTAAAATAACTTTGTTCCAATTAAACTCAGGCTCAAAGCATTTATTTCAATTAAACCATTTACGGACACTTCTGAATTGTCAAAGGAGTCGGACAGTCAAAAAGACGAAACTAGTTGCCCATTCCAAAGCGTAGTACGAGGCAAGAAACTCCATGGACACTCATAATGAACTAATGAATAGCTACGTGTATAATTATATCTACATGAGAGCATTACTAAGCTCTAATTAATAAGCGAGTCTCGTATTGAAGGGTCTTCACTTGACCATTTACCCAAGGGACCCTTACCTTACATCTTTACTAACTACGTCCCAACTGCCTTAAATAATGTTGAAATTATTACGTAGGTACAAACCGAAACGCTTCATTAATTTTATTTTAATGTCAGCGTCAACTCCTTATCGTCCTGTGCTAGTTGCAAAGGTCGACAGACGAAAGGGGACGGTAATGGTGCTATGAGTGGTATCGATAAATACCTTCAGGCACAGTATAATAAAGTAACAGTATTATGTCTTGGCAGTGACCTTGGAATAATTACTTACTGCCGCTCGGTAGATAAACTGCGCGCCCGTGCGTTACTGCCGCGCTCTCGAGACTATTGCGTAGGTACTGATATACACTGTGATTTCGAAGCGTGTCTTTTCGACCGTTTTCTATGAAGACGATAATACTGTTACATATTTATACTACGTTTTAGGTACATGACCAGTTGGCCACCTTTTAATTTGTAATCGAAGGTGGGAATTTTCTTGAAGTAAGTTTTTATTATCTAAATTCTAGACAGTTTCTCCAATGGGTATAGAAAACCATGCATGGATATATTAGACGAAACCTACTTGTAAGCTACCATTATCATAAGCCTTACCTAATTTTAGCATTACAGTTTGGTGCAGAAAATGAAACCCCTTTTGAGAAAGGTAAAACAAATTTTTTTGGTCTCAAAGTTTTACCTACCTGTGAGTATATACCTACATCTTAATTAAAACCCTTGAAATATTTTTTTGCATTTTCTTCCTAAACAAAAGTAATTTTAGAATTGATATTTTTTTCTATTTTAATTTAAACAGGCAGTATTGCTCACGAATTCTAATTAACACAACAATCGAGGAGTTTAGACTGTTTGAGGGGTGGACTTGGAAACTCCGTGATGAGAATTAGACGTTTTTATGTGGAAACGTGATTAGATTTCTTATTGCGAATTTATTTAAGACGACGCGATAAAACTGCTAGGTACATTAGGCAGTAGCAATGCCAAGTGTCTATCGAGAAGAAGTGTGAATTCTGTCTGTAAATAATCAGTTTTTAATTATAATATTTTTTCGAAATCACAAAGATTTATAGATTGGCGTAAATGCGTACTAAAAGAAAAGCCATCGGACGATTAACAATTGGGTATTTTATTTCTAGCGCAATAAAAAACAAGTATTGAGTAGGTATTGTTTTTGGTGCCATATTTGTTTTGCCTGTCAGTCATTTCACTTTGATCGCAATCACTGCGATACGAAATACGTCAGTCGCCGTTGTCACAAATTGCGAATATCCATTAACCAACTTTCCGAATTTTTCCTCAATAAAAATGCATTTTGTTTAAAAAATCTCGCAATCCGGTAAATATATGATGTTGAATAAACAATCCAGTGTTTTTCACACGAGGTAGTCTCGTACAATCGGGTTTTCCGTTGATACAGGAGCAACGACGCGGTCGCAAACTGCCTGCAATGTTTGTATTGAAGTGTCCATTATCCTGATGAGGTGCATACCATTCACGTTACTACATATAAAAATGAGGGTTCCGTCTACCGTTCACATAGGGAAAAGTGCTCGTCATAAACGTCATTTTGACGTCGTATTTTGCATATTATTTATTACAGCAAATTGAAAATTTAACAAACCGGTATTTTTATATTTTTGGTTAAAACAAACTAAAATTTTTTTTTTTGTTCACACATCAAAAATACAGTAACTCTGAATCAATATAATTTCCATTTTAAATTAAAAACTTTCATCCGAATTTTTTATCAATATCAAAATAAATCTACATATCAAATTGTCTATGGTACCTTTTTTTAATATCCGAAGTGCAGTTTGGATGAAAGTGTCGCTTACGCTATTCAGCCTCACTCACACAAACACATGTTAGAAATTTCGCGCCCGTCTACACCCGTTCCCGGAGCTTTTGTTGGCTTATGTTTATTATGACATGTTTTGCACGATAATTGACTTAAGTCTGTGTATTTTACGCATTATGCGGGTCGTATTCTGTGTGTGTAAGTTGCGAGATGTGACTAATAAGGAAGTTTAAAAATGTAAACAGTTTGTGTTGTTGAACATAGGTTCCTGAAACATTTTCAACTTATTTTTGTATTTCCATCTCGTCACGTCATGTATAAGTGAAGTATAAATGAGTCCACATTTAAATATCGAGTTAAAATTGGCGTTCGGCATTCGCGATGTATTCAAAGCATTTTCTCTTCCCAGATAATTCTTTATGTACCGTACATAAATTTTGTCTAATAAGTTATCTTTTTTTGTAATAAAATATTCACTGTTAACAGATGCAGGAATGCCTAAAATACTAGAAATATTGAAACTTAGGCATTATTTTGAGATAGTAATTACCTTCTACTATGCTAGTTCGTTAAATGAAGGCAACTGATAAATATGTATGAAACACCAAGTTCCCTCCAATAGATTCGTTCATCAACATCGCATTATCCCCAACACCCAATAACTTTTCTACTATATCACAAGATACAAACTTAGTTGATTGTACGTGCATTACCTTGTTTGTTCCCCACCTTCGGCCAGCAAACTGCGTAACGTCATTACTGAGTTGGATTCGTTCGACGATCGCCTTCACGTAACAACCGATCGACCTGGAGTTACTCTAACATTATTAGTTTCCTTTCCAAGATTCTTATTGGCTTTATATCGTCAGGTATAAGGTTTGGAGGGTAGTAAGAATGTTTTCCCAGTTTTTATAGCAGTTCAGAAAGCGTTGGGCGCCAATATCAACCAAACCATAAAATTGAAGGTTCCAGTGAAATTCTTTAATGTAAAAGCGTTATTGTCTTTGATATCAAAGGCGAGGAAGTGGAGATTTTTTTATGAATCAATCGTTTTGTGTGATCTCAACTCTGGTGGCACCAGGTTTTTATATTTCGTGGATCTTGCACTCAAATTGTGTATTTTCTCGCATCGGGGGGCCCCTAAAACATCCCATACGAAGTATTCTCAAACCACACCTCACTCTTATAACTTACTCAACATGTAACCCGCACAGCTACTTACATATTCATAAGAGTTAGTAGCAAGAAGTCGTGTCGTTTATTCTTTCTACATCTACTCAGATGTGTTTAGGAGCCGCTCATGTAAACACAGCCTCTTGACGTGGCAAATTAAAGCCCAGGACATGGAGGCGACGGTTTTCTCTCTACCTGGGTGTTGGATTTGTTAGGTATGTTCCCAGGAATTGAAATAACACGAGGTGCTTTTAGTGTTAGTTGTAGTGGGATTGAAGACGGCCTTTCATGTAGGTAATGTTTGCTTTGGTTAGGTAAGCTGTTGATGTTTTTTGTGAATTATTGCTCTAATAGTAGGTAATTTGGTACCAGTAGAATTTTAGGAGAGACCAATAGATGCATTTCGATGTGTTATGAAAAATAACTATGAACAAACGTGCAGGTAGATTCTGCAAATAAGAACTTTTTACTTGTTTCTTCCTCTGATCTATTTATTGCTTTAAAGATAATCTTAAAACTAGTAGTGGTTCTAATCTCTCCCGCTCACGTCACCAGCCTGCCACATCCCGAAGTCTTGATCAGCGACGTCATTAAGAGGAGGCGCGTGATCGTGAGCACTCGTGCGGTCAACACGACGACACGACACCAACACAAATTAGCGACGCACGCAACACGAACGTGTGGCCTGAATTTATTACCATGTCTTGGGGTGGAAAGTAGTGTTTGGAGGAAAGCTTCGATAAATTAAAGACACCTTTTATTATAAACTAGTGACTTCGGCCGCGTGGATTTCGTATTTTCCTCGTACAAACTTCAACATTTCATACTGTTAGAAGTTGTGTTTTTTTAAAGTGTTCCTATATCCTCGAGCGTCCAAACTACCTATCTCTACCAAATGCGAAAATCAGTTCAGTGCCTTAGCCGTGAATACGTTACAGACGGACCGAGTTACGTTCACATTCATAAGACTTAATATAGCTTCATTGAAAATAATCTTTATAAGTAGGTATGGTGGTTCCTTCATCATTCATGAATGACTTTCCATAATTAATTCAAAGCTTTGCATACGTCCGTGTTACTTCGAGCTTGAATGTAATTTCAGTATCCTCAAGTACGATCGCAGCTGTAATGAATCTACCCTCATTCTCTCTTTCAAACAAGCTTGGCTACCCTCAATCAGATGAATCTCATTATCAGCTATTGAAAAACTGTCTATTATTCCAGAAAATATTGGTAGGTTAGAAAATGTAATATCATCAACATATGCAAAGTTCAAGTATATTTGCCTAAACGCTTTCAACGTTGCAAGTAATAAGTCTTCATACAGAAAAAATAAAAACAAGCCTAAGTGCAAAGTAAGACAGCACGGGTTAATTATACTCGATGTTGGCAATCAACAAAGCGAATGTACTTATGTCACTTAATTGTTCCTTCACACGCAAACTTTTATGTTGTAAATTTTGTTGTTTTGGCTTTTCGGCTGGCTAGCTGCCATCTTGTTTTATTGCATCGAATGAAGTTAAAATAAACTGAGAATACTAGAAAGCAGTGTTATACTGGAGCGCGTAGCTACGTACTACTTTCGAGCTGTTTTGTATAAAAAATTACTCAATAACAACCGTAGTAGTCCGCTCAATATTAACCACTAGTAGGGTGAGTTCATACTTTATTACAATGGTATAGTAGGTTTTATGCTAAATATCTACCCAATATAATTCCTAGACAGCCTTTACCGGCACTCAGGGGAAGAAACGCAGCAGTTAAACGCAGACGGAAGTTACCACAAAGCAAACGGTGTTAATAACTACCCTTATTAAATGCAGAACATATTCTATTGCGATTGTACTATAATAATTCAACTACCCACCAATATAGTAAGTCAAGACCCGTTTATTATTCATGAAATTGTTATTATTGATCGTAAAATAAAACACGGTAATATTTTACAGTCGTTACGCGGCTAATATTCATAACTGTAATGAATATCAAGCGACACGCCCGATGGATATGGCCGACTAGCACCATGTTTATTGCAAGTAAGGTGTTCAGTAGTGGAGAGCATACGTCCTGGATTCGGGAGACACTTCCGGTATAATTTCAAGGCAAATAGTCCTGTCAAGTATTTTTTTTACTACGAGCTAGCAGTATGTTGGAACAAGTACAAATGAGTAAAAATAAAAATATGCCTAAAATACGAACGTGTGTGTAAAAAGAATCATAATCTGAAATAATTCTAATACTTATAGGTATTAAAGCTGTAATCAATAAGAGTGACAAGTGCAGAACATCTTAGATCTGTACCTAGTCTATCAAATCATATTTATTTGAATGTTAAAATGCCATAAAAAATGGATATAGTGGCTGAAATCATACAGCAGAATGAAAGTTCAATGTAAACTAGAGAAGCTATTACAAACAAAAGATGTGTCCCCGCGGATGTCAAATGTGGCAACCGCGGTGTATGCGTAGGTATTCAGGTAGAGTAGACTGAGACGTTTGTTGTCCCGGACAACAAAATGTTGCGCAAAAATTTTGTTCGCGGTGTCTGCTCTAGTTTACACTGAATATCAATGTTCAGCACGAGATATTTTTCTTAAATCTTTACCTTCTTTACTCGCTCTTATTTGTTTTCGGCTTTCTGATTACAAAATACAATTTCAAAGTATGTCCTGCTCCTTATCTAACGCATGGCCACACACTGTAGTATTGAC
The DNA here is from genome assembly GCA_949152395.1 of Agrochola litura. NCBI lineage: Eukaryota > Metazoa > Arthropoda > Insecta > Lepidoptera > Noctuidae > Agrochola > Agrochola litura. The sequence continues at coordinate 18,558,735 of OX424508.1, read as the reverse complement.
TTGCCCTCACATGGGCAGTAAACAACGTTATCGTTGCGTCGTCATCGTGACGTTTAATGTCAAGTGACGTCACTTGACATGCGACTACTGCCCGCCCGTTACACGTATGTAATGATAATGACATTTTGTGTTTCTATATGTCGCTTTGTTTATGTGTTAAGTGCATTTTGACCTTAGTTGATTAGTTTTCGCACTGTGTAATATTTACTGGGAGTTATTAAAATCTTAAGCTTGGATAAATGTCTTACATTTTGTGTATTTAAAAGCTTACTAAAAATACGACTTTTCGTTCTTTAAATCTGCAACTTCACCGCAGCAAACGAAACGGACAAACAAACAAAAGGCTCGGAAAAACGTTGAACCCCATCTCGGAAAAGTGTCGCATCCATAACTCGTTATAATTAATTAAACGAGCTACACTAATCTGGCGTCAGTGCAACTCATAAAAGAATACTTGGCACAAACGATAGTCGCCCAGGCTTGATTAATGCATGATGTTGAGCTTTCATATCCCGAGCCACGAACCTTCAGTGATGTTTAATCTTAAACCGCGTCATCTCTCGCTTAGCTGTGCCTTCGTTTTGCTAGGGGATTTTCTATTATAAGAAAGAATGATAAACATAAAGTGATAGATAATGTGCAGAATACCTACTTAACACTAGCACAATTTCACAAAAAGTATCAAGTAGCATCGGTGATTTAATTAGTAGGTAGTTCAAACTCGAACCTATTAAAAAGTGTGGATCAGTCTCTAATCACTGCACTCTCAGATTCCAGCGTCTCGCTAAAATATACTACTAAGTAAGTATTTATTTTTTGCGGTTATAATCCTAAAGCAACTCCAAGCTTGTTCAAATTGGATTTACTGTACCTTTCCGTTGTACAGTAAAACGACCGGGGAGCGCAGTCCACGTCTCGCTCATTCCTCGCTTAGCTGTCCATCCAACTCCACTTTAATGGCGGTCCGCTGGAGAGGCGGATAATTTAAAATACCTACATAGCTCTCACTGGCCAGCTCTTAGCTGGCTGCGGTTGAAAGGTACACTCGGATTCTTGCATATAACTCCCGAAGTTAAAAAGGGTTCCGGATATTTAATTTTACGTTTTAATTTCGTGGTCTGGCATAGAACAGTGTTACCTATTAAATGCAACGAATTATCTGAATGGTGTGTGATATGTTGCTATATTTTTATTATTTTAAGTCTGGTTTTACTATTTCCGGTGACTTAAAAAGCTTGTTTTAGTTTGCCTAGTGAAATACATCCAGGAATGACGAATACCTGCAACACCTGTAAATAATTTCATGCTAAATATAAACTACAAGCGCAGCGTACAAAACAATTTCAACAGAAACTTAAAGAATCGTATAAAATCGGAGAGCTAAATCAATTTTAGACACAATACACTACTAGCATGGTACAATTTTAAAAGAATAGTTTAAAACTAAAACGGAATCGTTCCCCACTCTGCTAGGGGTGGAATCATGAATCTTGCTCTCGTAAACCGAAGGAAATTGCTTGCTAAAAGTTTCCGAATTTATAGCGTATTTGTACGTCCGAACTGGTGTTGCAGGATTAGACACATTCATCGCTATCGGGGATACACTCGTGACTTACCTGACTTCTTGTTTTATACTTAGTTTTAATTCTAGTTTTGTCTGTTAGGTTTGAAGCTTACGGTTTTAGGGATGTTCAGATTTTTCAGTTTCGTGATTTTAAAAAGAATGACTTCCCAAGAGCTCAGTAAATCGCTCGTATATACTAAGTAAGATTTCGGATTAAGAAACTCGTAAAGATCATCACTATATGCCTAGCCTTTTCCCAAATATGTTGGGGTCGGCTTCCAGTCTAACCGGATGCAGCTAAATACCAGTATTTTACATAGATCGACTGCCTATCTGATCTCCACAACCCAGTTCGGTACTGGGTAACACGATACACCTTGGTAACACTGGTTGTCAGACTTTCGGGCTTCTGACGACCCGTAACAACTGTCAAAGATCTACAAATGACAGCCGGGACCAACGCCTTAACGTGCTTTCTGAGGCACGGCGGAGTCTCGGTATGTAAAGATGGTCACCCATCCACGGACCAACCCCGGCAAGCGTAGCTTAACTTTTTGGATCGACCCGTGCGGCTGATATTACTTAGCCACGAGCTCCTCGTAGAGAAGAAACTCGTAAAGATGACAGTTGTAAAGGTCTGGAAAGTTTAATTAAACATTAATTCTTACAGGTTAAAGTAGGATAGCTTGATTAAATTACTGTGATTATTCTTCCGTAAGTAGATAAAATAATTATCACAATTTAGTATAAAATAGCCATCAGTAAATGAATGCAATCAACCGATATCCATAATGAGATATTGAAATATAATTAACTACGCAACCCAATCGGAATCAGTTTCATTTGGCATCCAAAACCGATAACGATTACCATTGAAGTTACATTGCCGGCTGCTAATATAAATGGCTATACTACGGCCCTATTTCTGCCCGTAATGTGTTGCTAACAATAAGTTAGTGCTGGCTACCGGACCCGGTTTTATCTGGCTGACCAGCGGGGTTGAGTGAATCCAGCACATTACTCAGTCCAGTGCCGCAATTTACATAATTAACCAACTTCCTAGCGACTTTCGCTTCTACCTTGATAAATCTCGGTGGAAATGTGAAAGTACCCTACAATGTAATTTTGTGTCCTGTGTATTTGGTTGTGGAGTGGATTTGTGTCTTTTTATGGATGGTAGGTAATTACTTGTGTACTTACTTAATGTTGTTCTGGATTTACTTAGTGAATGGTGGGTAGTAGTTTTAGGCCGTGCGCACTTTGGACGCGTTTTCATACGAATTTTACGCGTGCGAACACATACGAACACGCACGAACAATCCCGACCTTCCAAGTACTAAAGGAGCGCGCAGACTAAGTGCGAGTTAGTCGTACATTTTTTTTTTTGGGTGGGAAATTATCAAATAACTTCTCCCGCTCTGGGTGGAGCGGGAGGGCGTGTCAGACTCTTACCGACTAAAACCCACCCGTGTTCCTTCGGTTGCCCTGTTGCCGGGGGCCACGATGTCCCTTTCGACCCTTATTCGCAGCCCCGGCAGGCATTGGCCCTAGCGGACCCCGTCCATTCTGCTGACATCTCTTTGAGGCGCGCGTGGAACACAACGCGCCGTCGACCCGGGCCTGGTCCTTATCGGACGGCGAGCTACCCATTGCTCACCGTCCCCAAGCCCGCGCCTACAGTGGCCGGAAATCGGCTTGCGATTCCCGCCCAGGGCGTCTCCTGCGGCGGTTAGGGGCGTGAGGGCGCGAAATTTGCCTCTCCCTCACGCGTTCCGCCTCCTCCTTCGCGAGCATTACAGCTTCGCAGAAGGAGGTGACGGCCTGCCATTTCCTCTCACTCCGTACCATGGCCTGAACCAGGACCGGACGCGAGAGATCACCGCCGCCGATCGCCTCCACGAGGACACGGCGATGCTCCGCCCAAGCCGGGCAGGCTTCCACCGTATGCTCCACCGTGTCCTCCGGGCGATCCACACAATGGTGACACCCGGGCGTTTCCTCCCGCCTTATCCTGAACAGGAACATCCCGAAACAGCCTTGTCCGGTGAGGACCTGCGTCAGGCGGAAGGTGAGGGAGTTAGTTGTACCTACGTATAGTTCCGACGTCCGAAAACAATCCGGACTTGTTGGGATTTTTCGTGCGTTCAATGCGATATCACCGGAACACTGCCTATTTGACGGAGAAAAACGTATTCAATTTGCGCACTCAATTCGTACGACCCAATCGTACGTTTATGTACGATACAAGTTCATGTCCAAAGTGCGCGCGGGCTTATTTGATAAAATGTCACTATTAAGTAAGTGGTTCGTGTGTTTTGCTAATGCCCAGCGCGCACTGCCGTGCGTTTTGCTACCGCAAAATCTTTGAAGCATGAAACTAGAAGCGCGTGCACTACGGGAAAAAAATTGCATACGAAAACAAAGCAGCATTTAATTCGTTGCGGCGAAAAAAAAACTGCCCATATTCCTCTTTTCCTCTCAAACTTTATAGAAGGTATTAGAAAATTCTAGACACACTTACCGAGGGACCTTATTTGCCGTTATTCATAATTCCTTCTCAGTCACGAGATAATATTTTTTTAAAGGAGTGGCGCTAGTGTACCGTTGTACAGCCTCTGAGCGTTTGTTTTGGTATCTATTCTCAGATACTTATGTAGGTAGGTACATCGAATTATAAAAAGTTTGAGGTGAATTGTGGCATGATTACCTACAAATAATTGTTATTCTGACATTATCTAGATTTTCAATAAGTATCCTATTACAAGTAAAGATATATTGTTGTTTCATCCAAGTCTTAACGCAAAAGAAATAAACAGAACAAGAAATGTAATAGAAATACGTTATCATTACACTTTTACAGCGAAAAGGTTCTTTCCTGTTGCGCACATTATTTATTTAAATCACTCGTAATGTTGGTGGTACTGCCTGATGTTGGCAAAATTTATAGGCCTGTATCACGACGGTTTTATAAACCAGACGAGATTAGCAAATACTTGGAGTTTATTGGAGAATTCTGTCGTCTTTGTCGAAGATATTATGGTTATTTGAGTGGAATTTCACAGTATTGTTATATCTTGACCATTTTTGCTATTAATACCTGCCTATTAATGCCATTAGGCCGATGATGATAATGATTCTGATGATTTTGTTGCCTTTTTTAGTGACACACATAAACTCAAATACTGTAGGGTTTATATTCTTATTAAAAGTAAGTAGCAGACACTTCTAAGACACAAGGTGTGTCTTAGAAGTGTCTGCTACTTACTTTCAGCAGCATAGCTTAGAACTCTAACTGTTGACCGCGACATCGTCTGCGATCCAGAATATAAAGTAGCCTATGTCATTCTCCAGGTTATGGTCTACCCATGTGCCAAATTTCATCCAAATCCGTTTAACCGTTTTAGCGTGGAAACAAAGAAACTCATTTTCGCATTTATAATGTTAGTTAGGATTAATCGCTTATTTTCCATCTAAAGGCAAATCAGTGTTGGAATTCTGTAATACCTACACATCAAAAGAGTCTTCTCTTTAAGGGAATAACAATTGAATTTAAGGATTCCAATCTAATTCATTCAGATCTCAATTTATAAATCAATTGAATTCTTTAATTGAATTATTGATCAATCAGGTTGGAGTATCCTACCTACTTGAATTTAAATGAGAAATAAAAAACTTCAATTAAAAATCCTCTCGGATAATTAATCTACAGAATTCCGTTTTGTGGAAAATCGTTTAAAGCTTTTGTTTTGTGTACGAAACGAATTTGAAATGTTATTTTAAGAATTCATTTTATAATAATGGGACATGATTATTTTTGGGTGTACCTAATATTATAGGTGCACCTCTGCCCAACCCTTCGGGGAAATAAGGCGTGAAGTTTAATTTATTAAAAAATTACATGAAATCTATTCAAATCACTACGAAAGATTGCTAAGCTATTTCTAGATTAATAGAATCTGGCCACGCTAAGTCTGCATAAGTAAAAGAAACCGGTGGAATTTGAAAATCTATAGACGGCAACACCATCCTGTCCTACGATAAAAGAATTTGATACTTTGTCTTTTTTTTTGTGATAGGTTATTTTGTTTATATTCTGATTTATTCCTGTTAATAGTCACTTTAGCACGATGCAGTGTGGATTTGATAGTTTTGTCATCGTATAGAGGTGGAGCAATAGGTACGACATACCTAGTCTATTACACATAATCTATTATGCAGAAATAAAAAAGGCAAATTATCAAAATCATTAGATCTACTTACAACCCCGAAACTGACATAACTGACTAATGTAAAAGTATACCATACATAAAACTTTTTGGGGTTGCCCATTTATTCCATTGCAGACTTAGTGTGGCCAGACCACTTTTCGTCCTACATTCTATTTCCCATCCTACTCCAAATACTTATCGAACTTCGTCTTATAATTAAATTTTTCTATCGTGAGGCATCGTAAGTGCCACCATGTGCTCCTAAATTCCCATCTACCCTCATTTTATTTTATTTATTTGGGAAAATAAACTGACACATTAATTTTATACTTACGAATAAATAAAAATAAAAAATACGGCCAAATGTGCAACCAACAACATTTTCCACGGAATACTAAATATAATATAATATAATATATAGGTAGGTACACTGTTTGCCAGCAGCATTTACCTCCGTTTGGTCCTTGATGAACCCAATTATTTTTTAACACGTATTCGTTGTGATGGTCGGAGTCTAACCCTGTAATTTGTTTTTCGATCGATTTGCACCGACCTCATATAACGGACAGTTCGATTTAAAAATAGAATATTTTCTACTCAATTTTCACTGAACATTTTTTGTTTTTAGTTTCTAAATGGAGTGAATTTCGAAAAAAAACATAGAATGATCTAAAGATTTAAGGAAACAAACGTTAGCACTTAGAGAGTCTATTTTTAACGTCGCTTAGTCTAGAAAGCTTTTATGGAAAGCCTTAAATATAAAGCTTTTTGGTAAGTATTAGCTGTTACTTTCACTTTATTAATGGGTATAGGTACCCAGATACTCCGAGAATACCTCTTGTATTTCTACCAATTAAGATGATGTCTATCCTTAACCAAACTTTCCACTTACCTATATAGCATCAAAAATAACCTCAAATAAAGCAGTTCCTGTTCACACCCCAATAAATTTACATAAAGCTAGGTACACAATAGCCATACAACCGTACAACCGTAACCGCCGAAAGAGCACTGAGCCAGTCAACGAACAGATTTAACTGGCAAAAAGTTTATCAGGAATGGGCGGGACGGGCCGTGTAGATTTCAGTACAAATGTCAAGCCATGCCGCTGCGGTCGCGCCCGCCGCAAAACACGGCTAAATGCCGCTCTTCTGGACCCAGCTTTATAATGTGCGACGTTTTGAAATAAAACTGAAGACTTTGTTTGAGTTCTTGATGTTTCATTCATATTTATTTAGTCACGAATATTTGTGTTTGTAGGTTTTTATTCAGGCTTTTTGAATTATAAAGATTTAAATTGCACACACCACAGCATTCATAATATGACGCTTGAAATCCCTGCAGGGTTAGGCAGAGGGGTAACTATATAGAGGCGAGCCTATTGCCATCAACTGGGCATAAATCCAGACTCCAGGCTGTTACTGAGAAATTCCAGATGGAAAACCCAATAACACTTTTGCCGACCAGCATGAAATCGAACCCAGAATTTCATGCTCAGCAGTAGCGCTTGCGACGGCTCGACCAACGAGGCAGTCATCATTTTCATGGATTCATTTTGAGAATTCAGCAATATCATTTAGGAACAACGGCGACTTTTTAATGTGAAACATCTATAGCGGTGGGTCAGACCGACTGTACACAGTACCAATGCTAAACCACCGCCAACGCCAATGTTGGCGTCAGTAAACCATCCTTTTATGCATATTACCATACATAATAATTTTGATGGTTTACATGCCAGGCGTCCCGCAACGGCTCATTTTTTGCTCTGAAGATCTTTTGCAATTGGTACCTATTGTTGAATTGACTTAATTAAAGCTATTACAATCTCAAGTGTGCAACACAATTAGAGTAGGTTTATACTACCAAACATAACAAAAAAATTTTAGATTTTACGTTCCGTTGTAAACTTTGAAACCGAAGGCTTTATTTTCCTCATCTGTAAATGAGGCCAGTGTAGAATGTTTACGTGAAACGTAGATTCAAACATCAAGCGCTGTGCGGTTGCATGTCCGCAACACACCGCAAGAATCGCTGGCCAGCACCGGCTGATGCGTCGGTGGACGGTGTGCTACTGCTTTAAATCGTTTAAATCTCCTTTTGACTTACTACAGTTGGTGACACGCTTGCGTTGTTTATAGTGATCACGCTTTCTGTGTAGATATTGATTATGCAATAGGCAAAGAATTTAACTGATGAGTTTTAGTAGAAATTTTCTTGTTTCGGCGCTGGAAACACATTTCATAGGTATCTCCAACCATAAAACAGAAAAAGTTTTAGACCCGTAGGCTTTTTAGAAAACCACCCATACCTACCGAGCCATTGTGCTAAAATGCACCAACATATTGTGCAAAAACTAACATGGCTTTACCCCAAATTTTTTGTTCACGATAGTTGCTAGTGTTGCCACACATTCAACTCGTATCAAACACCAACTTTGTATTTTTTCCCGCTGGTCACGCCAGCAGCACTCACGAGCAAAGACAATGAAAATACGCCCCTTAAACAATAAATCATGCTATGATTAATGAACTAAATAAGACAGGGGTTCACTTTGGTAATCATATCACCGTGTAAGTTGGCCGATACAAAAGAACGATGTATTCTTCAAAGGATAATTTAAATCGCTGTTTTAAGCGGTACAAAGGGGTTTACAAACTAGCTGTCGGGCGCCAAACGAGTGAAAAAGCGATTCGTGACCGTCCTGTTTTGTGACTTGCGTCTGTCCAATTGCAGCTATGATGAAAGTTTCACGTCATTCGGATAAGCTGGTTCAAAACCAGCAAATCGTGAAACTACGTGGACAAAGGTTTTTCAATATTGCTTTGGCGTTTTCGTTTCTATAGCCGTTTTATTGAAATGCACAGCGCGCCCTATCAGAATACCAGCGCTGCGGTATTTGTTTTCCAAATATCGTAGCATTATGCTAAGATAGGAGCCTTTTTGGCCTCGCACAGGTCTTCTTTTTTGTTTACACTATTTTTTTTTAAATTAATAACAATATGGTTTTCTGAAATTGTTATTGTTTTTATAATTTTCTTAGTTTTAATGTTGTATTTCCTGTGCGTGTCCCAAATAAAAATATTTTCTTTCTTTCTTTCAATGTACAGTCTCAAGCCGTTTTTCATTTAACTTTGTCTTTATTCTTTTGTTTGTCTGTCTTTTTATCCCTTTCTATTAATCCAAAGCCTCGTTAGTCTAGTGGTCGTAAGCGCAACTGCAGACCGTGTGGATCTGGGTTCGATTTTCGGTTCAGGCAAAGTATTATTGGGTTTTTCCATCTGGAATTCCTCAGTAGCAGCCCGGAGTCTGAATTTGTGCCCGTTTGATGGCAATAGGCTCGCCCCATATTACATGGGACTTAAACATAACTGGCGAAATGTGTTGTACTAAAGGTACACCTCTGCCCAATCCTTCGGGGAAACAAGGTGTGATATTATGTTATGTTATGTAATCCATAGTTGCCGCAAAATATTTGCAGGCACTGGGTGTGATATGTATTTCCTGATCATGGCTTTTGGTTTAAAAAAAACTTTAGGTACGCCCCGAATAAAAAGACATTTTAAAACCAAAATGAAACGTGTTTTTTGCAGCGGTAAACTTATATAACAATTTATTTTTCCCGAATGCCAAGTTCGAAGCCGTTCTTTATTAATGTCCTGTCGACATTCCGCCCTGGTGGCCGTTGCTTTAAATTTAAATTCGCAAGTTTTAATACTAAATAAAAAAGAGTTTAATATATTATTGAATATTGCGGGAAAAGCACGTTTGTTTTGTATGTTCCGAGAAAATATATGAATGTGCGATTTAAGTCCTTCACATTATTTGTGAAAACTTTAAAAAATGTTCAGGAAAACACAATAAAAGAATTATCGTATAAAAAAATTCTTATCTTTATAAATTCGCAAAAATATTACGAGACCACAAAAATAGTATCTACTATGCTTACTTGGTATAACTGAATAAGATATCCCACCGTCCTACAGCTAACTTTTTATATATATCCATACATAATGTTGCCATCAAGTAAAAACTCCGTTGGCTATGTGTTGCCTGTCCTTTCATTGTTCTTTCCTTTCCTCTAAGATAAACTTTCGTCCCGGGCGAGGAAGTGGGGTGTTTTATGCTTGTGTCAAATGTCCCGCCTATTTAGCTTTTGTTTTACACTGAGAAATATATAGTTTTTCGCTGGTCGTTATTTTCTACCTGTTGATGTTAGCTGGTTTTAATTTTAGTTTTAGTTTTGTGAGCATCTTTTTCAGTAAAATAATGGATGGTCATGAATTTGATAGCACTGCAACATACATACTTCATTGACTTATTCTTTTCAGTATTTGACATTATTCACCTACAATTTTATATATTTTTTAATCAAATTAGATTTGTTACAGCTGTAGTGGCAATCATGTCATTTTTTTAAATAGGTTCTTATTTTTATTATTTTGTTTATCTTTTATATAGATTCTTTTCTTTTAGATTTTGTGAATGTGAGAACGTTGTAGGCTGTAAACTTGTGTACCATTTTTTATTTTACTAAGTACCTGGTACTTGTTGATAGGCCTACACTGTCCTCCCATACCTATTAACACTGTAATTTGAAAACATTGTAGAAACAATTTATTTTGAAAAGAGTAGGTAACCGTGGAGTTTCTTGCCGGCTCTTCTCCATAGGAAGCGACCAATTGGAACCGTGTACCTAGCTTTTGACGTTTCATAAGTGCCCTTGTAGGTTTATGTGAAATAAAATATTTTGATTTTGATTTTGCAAGCTGTCAAATTCAAGCAAGCAATTTGGGATTTCATGAATCCAGTGATGACACAATTTTGGCTCTTAGTACGTAGTTGCTAAACGACGATAATAATACATAGAAAAACAACTTACTTATTAGTTGTTCCAGGATGATTAAAATTGCTGAACATTGTGTTACTTGAACAGTAGCAACCAAGATAAATTTACTTAAAAATATTACCTATATCCAAGAAACCTGTGACCGGTTTCTTCTGACGTGTGAACAACACTAATATATAACGGAGTAGTGCAGAACCTTTCTCCGTAGCAAATTGAAACGGATTACTAGTGATGTTCTTGAAAACGGATTACTTGGTGCACGGAGCACCAGCACTAACAATTCATGGATATCTTATACAGTTATGTTTGGTAGTATAATAGAGGGAAGTACTCTCTGGAAACCTAGCAGTGATTTTGATGATACACTTCGAGTTGTGTTTGTTAAGACTTTGATACCTAAAAAGCCCAGGGCTTACGACGGCCATTCGATTTTTGAGTATCCTTCCAATTGTTAGTTTCTTTTATGATCAGTTTCGTTCATGATCTACCCTCCTCTCATAATTATATTTTTGAATCGCCTAAAAACTACCGTTTGATAACAGGAATGTCCTAAATTTACACCTTACCTTAAGACATCCCATTATTACTTAAACAAGATACACTAAGCTAATATCACAAATCGTGACTAGGGTGTCAATGCTGCAATAATACTGCCGGCTGTACGTGGCGGCAGTGACAAACAGATCGGGAGGTGTCCGGATATTCCCAATTTCCTTGTTCCGTGGTGTCACCTCGCCGGATTTATGTCACAGATGCGGGTAGATGGATGACGTCGAAGCGACCTGTTGGCCGAGGGTACGAACTACGAATATTCGCAAGCGTTGCGTTCTGCAGAACGGACTTGTGCTTAGTTATATGGTTTGAATTTTAGGTTTTGATTTATATTTTGTGTCGTTGCTTTTGTGCGCACTGGTATTGGATATATACGGGATCTTACCTATGTTGTCGAGAACTAAATCGAAATCAAAGAGATCTTAGATAAACATGAATGCTCTAACAAGGACCAAAGATAAATAATACTAATAAAATCTAATAATATTTAAAGCTAACACACAAATATAACAACATAACATCACGCCTTTGATTTCTGAAGGGTTAGGCAGAGGCGTGTCTTTAGTAATACCCACATTTCGCCTATAACGTTTAAGTCCCATATAAAAGCTAACAGTATCTAAGTTTAAAAATGTAGGGTTCCGTAGTTGGGATGAATTTATCCCAAAAACAAACTTAACTTTGTAGTTGAAAAAAAAACCTTTCATACAGAATATATGGGTGAACATGTTTTTACAACCGCAAATTTAAGTTGGTCGATTATTACTCGTTAACTTGTAAAGTCTACTCAGCTGTGGTAGTTTTCCTTTTAAATTCGTTATATAAGCTACTGCCGTGAATTTTTTCACATATCTAAAACCAACCATTTAGCTGGCTGACACTTGACTCTAACAACAATTTGCACTTTAAAGCTTAATATTTCGCAAACGGATCTCTGAATTCAAAAATGGTTTTAACTTTCTCACAATGTTTTTGAAAGACCTTTCCAACGATACCCCACAACAAGGGATAGAAAAAAATTAAAAAAACATCCCCACTTTACGTCTAGGGGAGGTACCCTACAAAAATATATTTTTCATAATTTTATTTTACCACTTTGCATGATTGATATGTATACCCATGCCAAATTACAACTTTCTAGTACTAACAGTCTTGGAGCTAGACCGCGGACAGACAGACAGACAGACTGACAGACAGACAGACAGACGGACATGACGAAACTATAAGGGTTCCTTGTTTACTACGGAACCCTAAAAAGCACCCACATCGTTTGATACAATTTTTGTTTCCACAAATGATTAGAATCCAATTTTATTTGAAAAGCTAAATTGAAACATATCGGATTGAATCTGTGAACTGAACTTTTATATAAGTCCATAAACCGCCCATATTTTATACTCCATCTGCTTTCACAAATGCGAAAGGCCGGGAGCATTGTTTACTTTTAATATCAGCTGTGGTATCACTCCATGTAGGTGGGTGGAGGCTCAGCGCCTAGTCCTGTTTATTATATTCTTCACTGAACAAGAGAATACAGAAGGTCTACGCCTAAAATAATGATCTGCAATGATAAAGGAGTGCTGCAAAAAAGAAATAGTTTTTGTTAAATACAGATGTCTCCTGTCGAGTGTAGGTAGTAACAATATCATACCAGTAATTCGATGTTAGGGGTCTTATGAGAAAACGATAAAAATAACAACGTTATCCGAACCAAAACAACCCTTTCGCCAGAATAGAAGAAAGAAGTATCTAACTAATGTGGCCTCAAAGAAACCATACTGCTGTCGTTGCAAGCTCTTTAGCTAGTGTGAGAGCTCAGAAAATCAAGGTAAAATACGTATAAAATTTTAATTAAAAATACACATTATGCAGTACAAGATAATGTTAGGCAGGTGGTTAAGCCGTCTGTGTTCGCGAGAAAAGAGAATGAAAGTCTCAGTGTAGTAATATGCCTGCTAGGCAAGCCGCCCGCGCTTTGCTAATTTCGCAGTTGTCAACTTCATGACGGTTCTCGAGCGCCATCTGTTGCCTTACACTAACAACAGCCAGGTATAGCACGCCTAACTGTATCGAATATAGCACGTGCGAAAGCCTATGTTGCCATGCGTGGTTAAGAGTGGAGATTCTGCTCTAATCCATTTACCGTATGAATGCCAAAAAAGGTAATGGAATAACAAAATGATTGTGCACACCGAAGCTGGCCCACATTCATGTTGTTTTCATAAATTGCACTCTGTTTAATACGATCCTTTAAATATTTAACCTCCAGCGGTAGGATTGAAAGCTGTCCTATTGAGATAAAAGTTTTTGGTGTTTAATCCGCCACCCATGGTTACTGTGCGGGTTTGGAATTGGCTTAGGAAACTTTGGAAGGACATATTTTTTTAACTATCAACATATTAATTTTGGCAGCGTAGAAAAGCAAGGAAGCGCAGTGCAGGTACTTCCTAATGAGCTGCATAGTAGTGTGACCGCCGGACTGCCAAGTCATAGGGCTCAAGGTCGAACCCAAGGCTTTCTATCAGTTGCTTCAAAAACGGTGAAAGAAAACATCGTGAGGAAACCGGCATGCCTTTTTTTTCTTTTTTTTTGGGTGGGAAATTATCAAAGAGAGATATTTGTCGACGGCATGTGAAGCCAATTCCACGGGTGGCATAAAAACTCTGACACCAGGTTAGTCATTGGCCACACGAAAAATAAAGAAGTATTTTCGAAAGTGATTTCTTACCCAATGCATAAATATAGAAATATAAATACTTATAGCTTACAGATTTGAAAACAACTTCTAAATATATAAAAAAATGATATGTCTGTAGTACCTACTACGTTTTTAACGACTGTTTGGTTTTGGGTAGCATACCCCTATTACATAATTGAAAAAAAAAAAAAACTGTATTGCAACAACTCTCTCTTTCTCTCTATACTTAATCCTCAAAAATCCTTTACACATTTTTTACACTTAAGCCGTCCAAATAAATTAATTTCACAAGTACCCACATTTTACTCGCGTCTGGTTCATATTGTGATTTATACCATTCGGCAGATGGATGGGGCCCGCGTTGACCCCGCGACCCCCCGACATAAATTCTTACATTTAGCAGAGTGTCACAAAATGAAATAATGTGTCCTGCAATGGAATTATTTTGACACGTTTCGTACGGTACTTATGGTACCTACGTTTGGTTCAATTTATTGTGATGTTTGGACGGATAACGAATTACTACGTTATATAGGATTTATAAAAAAAAAATATGATATAAAGCTGATTTAAAATCGTTTACATTGTATGTAGAAATTCTAGCACTGATAGACCGGCTGACCGCCGGTAACGAGTCTCATGGACTAAGCTCCTCTACGTTCTGGTTGCCTGGTAGTTGGCCCTGAGTGTCTGTATCTACCTAGAGACAAATTACGAAATTAACTTTGGTTATTCAATCGTTTAAATACAGACCAAAAATAAGGTTGGATTTGTCAAAAGTTTACAAAAAATTTAACCATTTTGGCTCAAGCCACAAAAAAGTTTTCCTCTACATTAATACGCACCTTTACCGTATTACACTTGAAATAAGTCGAGTCATTGTATTTAAACAGCTGTAATGATTTGTGTCAGTTAACCGTGTCTGACTGTGTTGTAGGTATGCCATTGTTCGCTATGACAGCTGACTGTGCAAAATGACAGCGGGAATACGCCGCTGTGTGCACGCTACAAAAGGTGTAATAATGACATTGTATGCTATATTGTTAAGATTTCTTGTTGTGCCGTCTTTAGCATTACACACGGTAAATACGGTGTTTTGTTGACGCTTTTTATAGAATGATTTATTTTGAAATGTTGGATAACACGCTTCATTCGAACCTTAACCCAAAAATGAAATATTATTTTAATATAACTAAAATCTACCTTTTTTTTAGTTTGCAACCCTGCTTTTTACTAACGTAAAAAAAACAGTCTCGTTGGTCTAGGACTTAAACATCTACTGGCGAAATGTGGGTGTATTAGGTACACCTCTGCCTATCCCTTTAGGGATTACAGGTGTGATGTTATGTAAAGAAAAAAAAACTAAGTATAATGCTTCAATTCTAAAAATGTTGATGTGACAGCTGTCAGGTCACAAGTTGTGTCATACAAGACGTAACTTTGTAGTGTAGGACAAAATATTTTTTCAAAATAACTTTATTTTTATTTTATGCTTACTACACAAATTCTTTTATTAAAATCTGTAACTAGGATGGCGTGTTAGCCGACAGTCGCCTGAGGCTGGTCGTCTGTTCTTGACTTCAACTTTTGTCTGTCTGCCGCGAGCTTTTGTGGTTCTAGAAAAAAATACTGACTGGAAGATGTTCTCGTTATAATGTTTGAGTTTAAGAGGAGGCTCCCTAAATTATATGTTAATTTGCATTCATATTCTGAAAAAGTTACGCATACCTACAATCAAAATGGAACTTTAGAATATGATTTATTGGATCTTTTTCTTTCTAAAAATAAGACCGTTACGTAATTGAAACATTTTCGCCCGATTAATTTTTTTTTCGAAAATCATGTCTTTTTTTAAGATTATTTGAAACAAAAACAAGATTACTCGGCTTTTATGTCTAAAATAATTATTGACGGTAAGAAAATATAGTTTATTATCCAAATATAAGATATTTTTTCTCTAGATCAATTATTACTTTAGTTATAAACGAAATAAGAATTGAGACTTACGACATTTAGTTCCGTGCTCGAACACGACCAAAGAGCGCACGCGATATTCTACTTTATTACTGATGTGTTAGCGTTTAGCACATAGTGGAGTGGTGGGGTGCATGGGGGCGGAGTTTGCGTGGAAATTGTCTTTGGAGTGCCTGGTCTTAAGACTAATGATTCACTTACGAAAATGTTATTTTAATTATTAGTAGAATTATAATTAGCCCGCATTATTATTATATTGTTGTTTTTCTGGCTGTCCTATTATTTTTACTTAACACGAATAAATTATTTAAAAAACAAAAACATTTTTTTTTATTGATTAAGCGGGTAGGTATTGCGTAAATGAAAAAAAATAAATAAAAAGAGTTTAAATATTTAATAGATAACTCAAGGGTTAAACATGAAAACATCAAAACCAATTGCTGTCAATTCATAATAAGATAAGGGAGTACTGTATTTCTATTTTCTTAATGTCCCTCGGGAATCATTGCATTTCCGAATACAAGCGAATGCTAATTTCCATATCCATCAATTATTAGATTTATCTTGTATAATAATTTCAATTCAGAACCAAGTACTTTATTGTTGTTTTGTTTTGATTTTCGTGTGAACTATATTATTATAGAGCTGTTAAACTATTTTTCTGTTCGTCGTGCCTGTGACTTTAGCAGCTTTCCTACCATTTTTAAAATAAATTACCTACATTAAATTAAAAGAGTGTTAACAACTTTATATACTTCCAAGTCGATTGAGAGCGTCCGGTCTGCACCAAGTGCAAAGGGCAACTGATAGAAATCCGACGACCGACGAAACACTAGGTTTGCCGAGGGATATTAAAAACATAGTTGTACTATACCCGTCATAGTGTTGTAAACATAACATACAAAATAATTACATTTGCAAATCAAATGTCGATGCCCGGAAACAATTACTCAAGTGATTACAAGTCGCGCCCGCCATTGTTTAATATTTGCTACGTGGTTTATTCCCAATAGTTCCATGTAGCTAGTTCCACATGGAACTACTGCAACTCAATCAGGTTGTGTTGCCAATGCCATGCGTATAAAAAAAAAAAACTTTTTAATGTAAAAATAACTTGACAGTTGGAACATGATTCTATTTATGTGATTCATTACTATTCATACATGCTATTTTTGTAGCGTCACCAAAAATAAACCGGAATATAACATGTTTTCCAGCAATTATATTATTTTCCATTTAAATTAAATACCAATTCCAATACGTGACGGTATACTTACCTAACGGATTCATTCGATCAACTGTATTTTATTTAAAAAAAGTACCTAACATAAAATGGGCGTATAAACCCATCAAATAATATATTGTCACCTGGCAACCCCTAAGCCGCTGTCATTTGTGATCGTTGACGCCGCGTAATTGCTGTAATTGACGTTAGAAGGATCACTCACAATGACACCTAAATGCGTTCCACATACCTTTCTATGTATAGATTGATATAGGTAAAATGTGGTTGGAGGGTAATTATAACCACAACGTGTTGGATATTCTCGATTTAGAGGTTCATATTGATTTTCTGATTTATGCTTATGTAATGTTTTGGGTAGAACATTTTGTTTCTGTCACAATAGATCAACAACAGAAACTGAAGGTTTTTTTTTTTTACAATTGTTAGACAAAATGTAACACCACATAGGGATTTTTTGTCGCTTTTTCAGACACTTGTCTCAGAAGTTCAAGCACTCAGAACTTTTTTTTTTTGGGTGGTGCATTATCAAATAACTTCTCCCGCTCCGGGAGGGCGTGTCAGACTCTTACTGACTAAAACCCACCCGTGTTCCTTCAGTTGCCATGTTGCCGGGGGCCACGATCTCCCTCTCGGACTTCTTCGCAACCCCGGCAGGCATCGGCCCTAGCGGACCCCATCAAAAGCACTTAGACCTGGAATAATTATCTCTAAGCTTTACAATATAAGATTCTATTTATTCACCGTCACCGAGTGATTATTAAGAAGGTAGTATGTTTTATTAGGCTTATGAATCTTGGGTTCTACGAAAAGAAAAAATTCTCATGTTTAGGTACATTAATTATTACTCTCGTCTCCAGAATAATGTAGAATCTCCTACTCTATTAAGTAAAAAAAATATATGCTAATAACTTCAGAAAAGTAGGCGAACATCGTCTTTTAATTAGGCTGGGAATCTTACATTATAATCTGTCATCGCTTTTAAAATAAAAATAAAACATTACCTTTGTTATAATCAAGTCTGTTGACAGTTTAAACTTATGTTTAGTAATTACTGTCATCATGAAATCCATGTTACATGTCCACTAATTATTTTGCATAGTTTAAGTAAATACAACTCAACTTAATGTTATGATTATGAGTGACGTAAACTAAAAGGAAGGCTGTGTAAAAAAAGATTAATTTTGTTTTCACAATTTGGATCATATTCTTAGTTTAATTAACTATGAATAACTGATTGGAGGTTCACGGCTTGAACATAATAAGACTCAGAATTGGTTGCACTCTTTGTGACAAACTACTAAATCAGAATTGACTTGCACAGGAAAATGCAATAAAAGGCGTTTATAATGCATCGTTTACGGCCGCCCCTAGCATAAATGGCACGACCGTCTGTTTTAGTTGCTTCATTTTTAAGGAGGGTGCAGTTAAAATGTTTCGTTCGCTTTGTAAATGCAATTAAAGTATTAATAAAGCACTTAAAAACGTTTTAATCTAATTACTTACCTTCCTATTATCTTCAAAAAAAATCTGATATACCTAACCACGACATTTAAGTATATTAAATAATGTAACCATGGAAAATAAATATAATTCACAATGGTTTAGTTCTTTACATTATCCCAAATTCATTCCTGTGTGCCACTTGTGAACCCATTACTGGTTTTATTCCATTCATAGTTCAAGAAGACATCATGAGGACAACGATACCGGTCTTTACTGGGTAGTGGTAGATTGATTAATCATTTCCATGTAAATGTACTACAGTAATATTTGTCGAGTTACCTTACCTATATGGTTTCGTAATTTCAAATAATGTCTGGGGAAAATCAAAGTAATCCTCTAGAGGTACAGAAGTATAAATAATATAATCTTACCTATTTCAGTAGACGTTATTTCAATAAGTAAAGTTCGTTTTTTAATCCCACATTTTGACATTTCAAATCTTTGTTGTTTGTTTTTTCAATTTGGAGTTTGACATTTGCAGCTGTCAAATTACTATCTGGGATTAAAAAAAAACGAACGTTAGAGCTGTGTAACTTTTATGTTTCCATTTCTGAAAATTATGTATGTAGGTATCGGAATTATCTTAACAAATTTTTGCAAATGCAAGCTGGCAATGCTTTACTGTAACGTTACGTAAATAATGTTGCTATAACAACATGGCTTCTTAGTACATATCCTAGCATTAATAGCTTCAACGTTGAAGACTGAGTAATCCATTATTGTCAATCAATTTGATTGCTACCTTAGTAAAATAGTGGTGCTCCATTCGATCAATTCTATTAGTGTAATGGCGAGTTATCTGTGGATTAATCGTTATTGTTCCTTCCCTACCTTTAATACTTAAAACTTTATTACTCTCTAGCTTTTTTGTTTCATTGTTATCGGTGTTTATGAATTGGGTCTGCTTTTTGTATTTTTTTGGGTTTCGTACCCGAAGGGTGCCAAAGGAACATTAAGCCTCCTCTGTCCGTCCGTCCGTCTGTCAGCGGGCTCTATCTCATGAACCGTAATAAGTAGACGTTGAAATTTTCACAGATTATGTATTTCTATTGCCGCTATAACAAAAAATAATAAAAGATAAATAAAGTTCAAAATGAATTGCAACAATAACAAAAAATAATAAAAGAAAAATAAAGTTCAAAATTAAAGGTTCCCAATTCCCCATAAAATAAATGTGTTTTTTTCGGAGTTTTTTTGCTAAATATTGTACGGTGGTACGGAAACCTTCGTGTACCTACTAGTCCGACTCGCACTTGGCCAGTTTTTGTTATTACATACATAAACTCACGCCTTCTTCCCATGGGGGTAGGCAGAACTACTGAACGCCACCTGCTTACGATCCTTACATACTCCTTTTGCTTCGTTAACGTTGATATTTCTCGTTTTCAAAATCGTTCTACGTTTTTCGTTATTAATTAGTGGACAATAAATCGACATAATGTCCATTTTGTTGGGGTTATATATTCTATAACACAATTAAGTACTTTGAAATATGATATTTTGAGTTTTAGTAAGTCTGAATTTTGGAATTTGTAGTAATGCCGGGGCCACACCAACGGGAAACGCCGTTATTCCTACGGGTTAACGTCCATCATCGCGATAATAGATAGATAGATAGATAAAACATTTATTTAGTGCACACAAAAGACACACATAAACACAATTAAATTATAACAAATTACATGGATATAAATAAAAACAAGATGCCAATGTACAAAAAAGAAAAAACATAAGTATAGAAATGGAGTGACATTATGAATGTCATACTTTGGAATAATTAACGGCGTTTCCCGTTGGTGTGGCCCCGGCATAACAATATAATTTATTAAAGCTAAAATTTCCAAGGCATGATTTAAAACAATAAACCCACCTGCACTGGGTATAAAGCTAAATAACGATGGCGTTGTATAATATTTAGTGCATTTCTCATAAACTTGAATTCGGCCTGTATGAGGCTGATTGGCCGTAAAACAACTTACTTAACTTTGGCCTTTTTGCTAACTAGAGGCAGTTTCTAGAATGTCTTACGATTCATTTATTAATGAAGCGTTTATGAATAAAATTGCTTGTTAAAAAATAGTTCTTTATTAAAATATCTTATGATAGTGATAAGGACACACCTCTGTTTTTCTACACAAATATTATAAAGAAAAAATATTTGTATTTTTGTTTATAATGAATAAACTCAAAAACTACTGGACCGATTTAAAAAAAAATTTCACCAGTAGAATGCTATATTATCACTGAGTAACATAAACTATAATTTATAAAGATATTACGCGGGCGAAGCCGCTGGAGGAAGCTAGTTTTTAGGGTTCCGTAGTAAACAAGGAACCCTTATAGTTTCGTCATGTCCGTCTGTCTGTCTGTCTGTCTGTCCGCGGTCTAGCTCCAAGACTGTTAGTACTAAAAAGTTGTAATTTGGCGTGAGTATACATATTAATCATGCCGACAAAGTGGTAAAATAAAATTATGAAAAATATTTTTTTTAGGGTACCTCCCCTTCACGTAAAGTGGGGATGTTTGTTTTTTTATTTTTTATCCCTTTGTGTGGGTATAGTTGGAAAGGTCTTTCAAAAACATTGTGAGTATGTTAAAACCATTTTTGAATTCAGAGATCTGTTTGCGAAATATTAAGCTATAAAATGCAAATTTTTGTTGGAGTCAAGTGTCCCCCCCCCTACCAGCTAAATGGTTGGTTTTAGATATGTGAAAAAATTAACGGCAGTAGTTTATATAACGAATTTAAAAGGAAAACTATCACAGCTGAGTAGGCTTTACAAGTTAACGAGTAATAATCGACCAACTTAAATTTGCGGTTGTAAAAACATGTTCTCCCATACATTTTGTGTGAGATTTTTTTTTTCACCTACAAAGTTAAGTTTGTTCTTGGGATAAATTCATCCCAACTACGGAACCCTACATTGTGCGTGGTCCGACATGCACTTGGCCGGTTTTTTAATAATATCTGGGGCTAGCTAGAAAGGTCACTAGATAAAAGGTACCTTTAATATCAAGATTGAGAAATTCTTCCTTCAGTAAGTCTTGTAGTTTTTAACGTGAAGCAATGGTTTACATAGCCACTCAGCATAGTTAACGCAATCACAAGCATCACTAAATTCCACAAGATAGATCAACTGACTGAATCGAGGCTAACGTTAACACAAAGACGGATCAAGTCATTGACGCCAAAAACTAGGTCAAGTAAAGCATAGTGACGTCATCAGCTTCCCGCGCCACGTCCCATCTAGAGTCCTAGCTTCCGATATCATTGCTTGAAGCACATCGTTACGGAGCGGTCGACTTCGTTCATCGTCTATACCGCGCGATAAACGTGACCGATTTTTTGACGAACTGCGAAAATTATTTGAGATTTGATAGATAATTCTAGAACCAAGAAAAATACTCCTTTATTTTTGGAGGAGTATTTTTTGCGTCTTCAATTGTGTGTGATTTTAGTAAAAATCTATAGGTTTTTTATGTTTTTCTTTTTATGTCACGTTATTAAGCAATCTTGTGTCATATTCATCCCCATAATAATACTATCCACTTTCTTTTATCAGTACGCCGTAGCTTTTTGTTTTAGTTCATAATCGATCTTTTCATTTTCTTTGACCAAATAATCAGACATTTCTCAGTTACACATCGACCTGTTTCTGATTATGATTACTTCTATCATTACGTCATATCGGTTTCAGTTCAATCTGGGAGCACAAAACGTGACTGATTTATGGTGCATAACTCAATTATTTCGCAATTCTAATTGTTTTATGCAGTTGTGAAGTTTGCGGAATGGCGAGCACAATTTCATATGAAATTCTGTTGTTTCTAAATATGAATTAATAGGTAATATGGTAATCTTTTTGTGGAAAGTATGATAAGATGATCAGAATAAAAAATAGCATAAGGACAGAAATATGAAGTAAGTACTAGCTTCTGCCCGCGACTTCGTCCGCGAGCCTATAAGCTTCCTCAAGAATTGGACTATCCAATGCAAGATTTTTTCAAATCAAACTGGCAGTTCCGGAGATTACCCCTACGTACAAATAAACAAATTTTTCCTCTTTATATATTAGTATAGGCATTGATTTAGTTACTTATTGATGCTAATTATTCCCTCAAGTATTTGACCACTATCTTTTTTACGCAATGGACACGTTAATTCCTGAATGAGTTGATGCTGATTGAGTTTTCTAAGCACCTAAACTGATACGAAATTCAAAATGTAACTGTCTCAGGTACCTAATATAACATTTTAAGTAATACGTACGCTAATTCGGAGTTCCGAAATCCAAATCATTTTAAATACAGTGTCATATCCAAAAAGTTACGAAAATATTTCGGAGCAAAAGTTAAGGGTTCACGGAAGAGTTCCAGAAAATTTTCACATTGCAATTCACATTAAAAGTTAATAACGAACGTAACTTTTGTCTATGATTGGATTATGTTAAGTCAGCGTACAGCCTAACGAGGCTGAGATTGTTATCAGCATAATCATTTGAGGTATAAAGGCGAGAGGAATCGCAATATTTGGCGGCTTTTGAGTACTTATGGAAATTATTTGTGCTTGTTTGATTTAGAAAATTATAGAAAGATGTGAGATGTCATGTTAAGGGCACGAAGCTCGAAAAGATTTCGTTTTTATTTTGGCGCCCAACAGAGACAAAATCAACGCATTGGCGCCCAACAAAGATGATCTATTGTCTTCAGATTTATCGATTAAAAGACGACTATTCGATTAATGAAAGGTCACACGAATTACCAATCATGATATTATTCCTCAAAAATGATAAACTCTAAACTGCTATTTAAGGTTCAGCTCCAAAAATCTTAAAAAAATAAACTTGTACCTATTCGGATTAATATGCTTTTTATTGCAGAAAAAATATTAATAATTTTTCAGTCTGATTTGACTCAATTCGAATTTCAGAATTCAGTGTGTGTAGGAAAACTCATATAGAATGCATAAACGCTGTGAACCGACTTTATAAGCAGCTGATTTAAAATTATAATTTACGAGAGGCACCCGCGGTGGTTGTTACAGTTCCGTTATAATTTGAAAACGATGACAAAACCTTGATACATGACAATAATTTGTATGCTAATGTTCGACATGTTTGGGATTCTGGATGGTAATGTTGACCTGGTGACTTCAGAAGTGTTGATACGGGAGCTCAAGGAGTAACGGTGGATCAAAAGTTGTTGTTGTTGTTGGAAATTAAGTCGAGATACTGTTGTATAATGTATGCTTTTGATTTGAATATTAATGTTTGAAGAACGAGTCAGTAGGTATTACATTCCAATTCTAAAAATTCCTTTAATCCATTTTGTAATTAATTATTACAAGACAGTCAGTTACTAACTTAATTGAGGCTATCGTTAAGAAAAATTATGATTACGTCACATAATGTCTGAGAAATGTTATTAAAAGGCTTTGAATTCATTTATTCAAAATGGACTGAAATCAGCATTTTTCAGATGTCAAAATTCACAATAGACAGCCCCCAAAACGCCCACCTTCACTGGACAGGAATTGTTTGAAAAGTATGTACTAAATTAAATTACAGGCTAGAAAATTCTACCTCTTCATTTAACTTCCAGTTGAACATTTTTATATTAAAGCGAAAAAAATTACAAAAAAATATACTTTCGAGGATTTCGGAGTTATAAACTGTTCTACACCAGCGAAGCCACTAAAAACGAATTTGAATTAAAACTAGCGATGTGCGTCATGAAAGAAGGTTCGAGTTTACGTGAATCGGGTAATATAATATCGGGATTTTTGATACGGTACTAACAAGGTTTGCGAAACCACGGAAATGCTAAATTGGGACTAAAGTTCTCGACTTACGCGAACTCGTAGTATACCGGAAAATTATGTTATATTTAACTTCATTACTCGGGTTCATCTCAGCAAAATATCTAGTTTCAGAGTACATATTGTTTGAAGTATCAGCGATGTTGTAGAGTTTGAATTTTTCGAGAAGTCTCCCTCGGGCTGGGTATGATAATTCTGTTGTTGTGTACCTACTTTAGAAACTTTGTGATGTTGGCATACGTATATAGCGGTTCAACAAAAAACCTTTTATAAATCGGACGCATTTAAACATTCAAATCGCCAAGTAGGCATCCAATATTACAAATTGCGGTTATGAAGAAAACGAAGCGACAGTTTTTCGTTTGACTTAATATTCTTGACATAATTCCAAAATAATACAGTAATGTCTTTTAATTTAGAAAGTAACATAATTTATGTATGGATAGATCCATATAAGTAGAAAGATAAGGAGAGTAA
Organism: Agrochola litura; assembly: GCA_949152395.1. Taxonomy (NCBI): domain Eukaryota; kingdom Metazoa; phylum Arthropoda; class Insecta; order Lepidoptera; family Noctuidae; genus Agrochola; species Agrochola litura. The sequence goes on along the minus strand of OX424508.1, from coordinate 18,533,846 downwards.
TCAATCAAACGTTTTTGTTACTTCCTAATAAACGTATCAATCAATTCGAGTAGGATAATAATCACAAGTGTGTTTTTATTATTATTCCTATAAAACGGTAGGAAAATAAGTAAGAGGGCAATAATCTTACGATTTATTTATTGTAGATAAGATAACATTTCTGATCAATGGACCGTTATAAAAGGTGACTGAATCCCAAACCCAAACAAGATAATATTGGTCCTTCTGAATACTTATAAAGTGTAATATGGACTTCCATATTCGTCTGCCTCGTTCGTCTAGTGGTCTTAAGCCCGCTTGAGGTCCTGGGTCGGGAAGTGTTACTGGGTTTTCCTTGTGGAACTTGTCAGTAGCAGCTCAGAGTCTGCATTTGTGCCCGGGTGATGGCAATAGGCTCGCTCCCTATTACATAGGACTTAGGAGGTACACCTCTGCCTAACCGGGGGATTACAGGAGTGATGTTATATTATATTCCATAAAGAATAAGGAAGAACCACTTCTTAAATCTTAATTACCAGCATCCCAAATACACAATACAGAAACTTTCTCTTAACGACCTTTTCATTTTTAACATCGGCTTCTTTCTAGCCTGCAATTAATTGACGACTTCAGCTGGCCTTTATTATGCCGTATGTTCCAATACTTGGTATGTGAGTGACATTGACTATAGAATATCTATCAAAGCCTATCCCGGGACGGCAAACAGCCCCAGGCTCGGATAAAAGGGCTTTCATTTAAGAGGAACGTGTGTGTTGCTTTCATCTATGATACTGTACCTAAATGTTATTTTGATCTACATATATACTTCGGTATATATTTGATGTTATTATGTCTGTTTCTGGGTGGTAATCTGCTCTGAGTGCTTATAATATTACTTTGTGAATGTACGGTAGTTATAACGACATGTGTGGCGGGTAGCCTGTCATTTGTGAGCGTTTAACACGTTCAGTGTCGGGAGCCCTCGCGGAGGGCTCATTGTAAATATAGTTTTTTAGTGAATGCAGCATTATAAACTGTGAAAATAAAATCTGATGTATATTTTAGCAAGGTTTATTAGTGTATGCGTTGGTATTAAAATCTAAGCTTTTTTTTAAATTTTATGCTCACGTTTACAAATATTCGCAAAACATTTAAAGTGTTGGAAACTACGTTTAGCGTCAAGACCCTCTGAAAACACTATTTTACTTCGTTCTTTAACACTGTTTTAAACCTAATGCCGTTGACCGTCTGCGATGTTTAACTTTAGCGCAAACGTAATGCTGGCAACCCTCCTGGAGGGTTCATTTCCCATGGTGTATGAATTCTATGAAAAGCAGGGAAGAATAGATAGGATACTCTTTATTATGTACGCCATTAAAATTACGGGTATAAATGTAGAATTTTAACATTGGGTGAATCAATCTTTGAATGTATTAAAGGGAGAAGGAGAGACAATACTGCAGGTAGTCTGTGTACCATTTATATATACAATAAATACATAGATACATACACAAAGCATTATGTAGGGACTTATCTACATAATTATAATATAATTACCAGTCACTTTATATATAATGTCGCCCATCGGCATGTGACCGCCCGAATTTTTTAAATATTCATGAAAAATGATCGAAAAATAACTTTAATAAAAAGGGGGTGTATCTTTAATATTTTTCATGTTATTAAATTTTTTATGTTTTGATTAGCGTTTGCCATATCTCCGATGTTATTGGCTCGATTTGGATTCTGTTTATTATTTCTAAAAGCTTATGAGTTATTTTATCGGATTAACTAACATTTTTATTAAAATTTGTCAACTATGAAATATCAGCTGTTCCCTTACATTTATGTTCGCTTAACTCGTCAAAATGTAGGGAACATCAAATTTTTTTTTTGGCGATTTCAGATTTTATCTCATAGTAGGTAAAAGTTGTTCATAATGATGAGTAAAGTCACGTGTTTAAGTATCAGTCACTAATTACCAGTCACCCTATAAACATTTATGTACAATAATAAACACAAAACAAGAGCAAGGAACCATTATGTTATAACGATGTTTAATGAGAGAGGAAGTGTTTATTAACCAGAATTTTTAAAGTGGACAAAGATTAATCAATCTCTCAAAGGATCTCTTGTCTTTGGGTCTGTTAAAGATTTTTAATTAAACTTTAATTAATTTGTTTTAGAGCCAGAATATTTTAAAGCTTGAAAATATCAAGTTAGTAGTTAGCTCAAAAGTTCGTTTTGAAACAGTATTGGATAGTCTGGGCGGATTTCAGTTTGAAGTTAATTAATTTTGCCTTTGCCCGGCCTAGGTCAATCCTACCTAAAACATGGAAACTTTAATTCTAGCTACTAACTATCATGATCATAAATTACATTTGGAAAATACGAAATAACTTAAGACAAGTTTAGTTACCTTTTCAGAAGTGAAAATCCCTTGAAGTTATATTATTTTAACTTTACTTAAGTACCTAAATCCTTTGAATATATTCTAAAATATCTGCAGTGAGTAGTTATAATTACCAGATGAATATTTAAAGATGTTTATTCTGTTTATAATTGCGCTTGTAAATATTACAAAATCCGTTTTTTGTTTATTTTTAATGAATAGAAAATGTATGTGGATGTTATTCCACCTTGCATATATCAAAATTTTCCTCTGTTGGTACTTTTACGTTAAAAAAGTTAACATCGTTTTGTGTAACTTATTAACGAAAGACATGAATACAATTACATATTCCGACATACGTTAGGTTATATCACATGTAAGAAAAGTATTTTATTCCATTTTGAGTGCACCTTCGGATTAAACTTTTTATTTACACACGTATTTACATCATTTAAAAACTATCAGACTTAATATAATTATATGTACAAGTATATAAAAAAGGGGGGAGGAATAATCATACAGCATCAAAAAATTCGTCCGCATCGCTGTCAATAGGAAAATAGCCCAAAAGGCTGGCAGCATTGCCACGTTGTATGGCAATGCTGATTCTTTGGCCAAAGAATAGGCCAGCCCTCTGGTCACGTGAAGAGTCGACCAGCCGCTTGGCGATGTCTTGAAAAACTAGGTGGGCACTTGGACCCCATGGCCCTAGTGCACCTTATATTCGATTCGAGTCCGAAAGCAGTTGCTTCTGAGGCCATATAATTACCTTATTCTTACAGTCATTATTAGAAAGGGTGTAACTTCCACCCTAAAACATAATACAGCCAAGTATATCTCCGTCCTGTAATGGCAAAAAATCAAAAGACATTAACAGACAGTATCACCGTAACATCCTACGTTAATCGAAAACCCAGCAAAAACGTTATTATTTTTTAAAACTTCCCATAAATCTATCCAGCGGTTAGCAAGTGCAAACATAACTGGATGAAAACACCGCAACGCATAAACCATTAGCTTACCCATTAAAATTATGTAGGGGATCATAGTCATCATTGTATAATTTTATGAGCGGTAACAAGCTTCGCGCAGTCAACAATGAAAAATATTTATCTGATTTATTTATTGTAAGTATTCGGGTGGGGATGAGAGATACTGAATAGGGGTGGCAGTTTTTTTTGATAGCAGATCCCAGCAAAAAATGTGCGTAATTTTTTTGGTTTTCGGAGCTTGAAAAGCAGGTAGCAATAGACTTGTGGTGGAACTGCCCTGTAGTTTTTAAAAAGGCGTTCTGTTTTCAATGACTCACTTCTTATATCTGTTTCCCGAAATTGCGGTCTCTGCTAATCAATTTCTGAAAATTTTAAGATGAATTAGTAAATTTTATGTAGCACACAGTACCTACCTACTTCAGTTAGGTCCTTAAGAACGAGATGGGTGTATATAAAATTAAATAAGACCCACCCCCGACCCCACCGACCGTGACAATAAAACGTTTCATTAACTCTACAACTATGAACTTTTTATCTTCACTAAAGGGTTAGGTACAGGTACAGAGTACAATAAATTGGCATCCCTACCACAGGTACTAAACAGGGCCCACGCCCTCCGCGACTCGAACTGATAACGCACGGTTCGACGCGCACCTGCGAATCTCTGGAGGTGGCTTTATTTTAATACTTATAAATTGTCCGCCATCTTTTTATAATGACGTGGCAGTTTTAGCGCAGAGCCAGAGTTATGAGACCGCGAGTCATTCGGTGATGTGGACAGAAATATATTAGGAGAAAGGGGTGCTTTAAATGATGAAACTTACTCAGGGAATAAAGAGACTAGAAAGGGAAATAAATTAAATTGAAAACACAGGAGATAGGTTACACACCGAATTTAGCGACAATACATAGGTACATTTCTAAAATCACGCTTTCTTCCCATGGGAGGCATAAACTACAGAACGTCACTTGCTACGATTGTTACATACGCTTTTTGCTTCATTACCGTTCATATATCTGGTCATACACTCACGCCGGTTGCGAGTACTACTAGAGTGACCTCAGTCCAAATAAAAAACCAAGATAGAGCAACAGTGACGTGAGGCCGGTTTCATAAACATGTGTGCACTTAGCGAGGTGTAGTTGGGTTGTAGTTTGATTGTAAATGTGTGCTTGTGAGCGTGTATGCACAGAGCGGAGGTGTAGTTTTGGCATGACTCACTGTATTGTTCGCAACGCTATGTCTTGGTTATTTGGTCTAAGACAGTGACCATGTAACTCAAATATAAGTTCGTTATTGTTTTATGAAGAGCTCTTTCTGAGAGTAAAACTTGACACCCAACATTAAAAGCCGAAAGCTACCCCACTGCGCCAATAAGCTCGTCATTTATTTACTCTATTTATAACCCAAGTCCCTCACAACATATATCATGTCAGTGACATAATAAAAAAGCAGGACATTTAGGCCGACTTCAGAAAGTCCATCCAATGTTGTGACGTACTGAATATTTAAACGTCGACCGCGAGAATTCTTTACGAGTTCCCACTTGCTACCAAGTTTCGGTCAGCCTGTTTATGTAATCAAATCAAATAATTTATTTACAAGGTAACTATCGCTTCCTTAAGTAGGAAAAGTTGACTTTGATATTAGTTAATATTGGTGTCAGTTTGATGTGAAATACCTAAGGTAAATAAAGACACCTTCCGCCGTCCCTTGGGGGTGATAGAGGACTAAGAAAATAATGTCAAAATGGTCATATAATATGTTAGTCCAAAAATTCAGCCACGCGAATTGCACTCACTGACGCAGTCACAAAGAAAGAAAGAATAATGTTTATTTGGACACAGTTCGTGAAACACAAAATATAAAATAACAAAAATAAAAAAGTGAAAATAATGTTTTAACAATAATAGTGTAGTGCTGCACGGCTGAACCAAAAAGGTTAATTTCAGAATTAATGACAGACAGATGCTGTCTGACGCTGGTTTTATATATAGAGACAAGTATCGGAGAGTACAAAACAGTTTCAACATACCTAATACATAATTTTTATTCTTTTAATTTTCATAGGTCATCAAGTGCACAGGGCATGCTATCACCAATGTATCTGCTAAGCGAGGTGATTATTTGATTATGTACCTATTCTAAGGCAAGAAAATTATTGCTAAGCAAATTCAACTGAAAGTGTACATAAGCGTCAAATGACAACTGTCATTCTTTGAAAGGAAAACTTTAACGCAAAAGGCGCCAATACTTTTTGCGTTTCAATCTGCAAAACAATTAATTTCCCTCCCTCGTTTTGGCAGTTGAAATTGTGTGTCATGACAAAAAATAACAGGATTATTTCATGCGGTAACTGTTCAGAAAAACATAGAGCAATTACCCATGCGGCTAGTGTTGTGACCATTCTGCCGGATGCCGGACGTCCGATCTAAACTTATGCCGGATACGGACATGCGGCTAAATATACAGTTTAATTATTCATCTTGCAACAACATCATGAGCTGGCTATTGTAATGTTTCTAATTTGAATTTGTGGTGTTTTGTCATCAAATGGTTGGACAATTTTAAGTGTAAACGAAATATTTAATGATAGCGGTTTTACTCCATTGCGTATGGTGTGTGTGAGGTATTGGGCGTTAGCACTATATTTTCGTACTAATAAAAAAAAAACAATTTTGTATATGTATCACATTAACCTAACAAAAATAAAATTTTGATTGTAGAAAAACTTCGTTACACAGAAAAAATTATAACATTTTTTTCTGAATTATTTAGACAACACCAAAAAAATATATATTGCCAGTAGTGTAGGTTAATTTCTAGACCACAATGCTTGAAGTTAAATAAATCTTATCTAAATACAGATAAAGTAAGAAATCATCCAGCATCACAACCCCGTCTCCAAGGTACAATCTTCTTAGTTTAATGACACATAATTTACCAATGAGTTTGCTCTAAATATGGCAACTATCGGTATTTACGGGAACACCGCCGTTTTATTGCGCCCTACGGCAGTGCTAGTGTTGCCAAGCGATCGGCAATCGCCGGAATGTCCATACTTATGGGATTATTAATGAGTTTTGTGGTTGTGGTGTAATTTGGGATTAAACTGTTGTAATTGTGGGTCTTTCGAATGGATATTTGAGTAGTTTTAGAGCGCTTACATACTCAGGTGCCACGGCGACGTCGCTGGCTTCCTATCCAAACAATTCGTATTTAAATGTATGACAATTAACTCACTTGGCTACGGTCTGGCGACGTCGCCAATAAAATTTGGAAGCCTAGCAACGACCGACCGTACCCTACGTGGAGACTGGATACTCTGGCGACCTGGAAACGAGTAGCCAAGTCGCCAGTATTTTGTATACAAAGTTACGCCACCCTCACTCAGTGGCGATCATCAGGACAGCCGTCAGCGTGTTACTGGCTATAGCGCTCTTAGGTTGAATGTGGCACTCACTGATGTGTAACCCCGGGTGCACTCTCTAGCGAGTGCGCCTCGTGGAGGTACTTGTACGAGCCGCGGCAAGCGGAGGCTACACGAGTGCTTCTCAGCCGCACTCTCGTGTTATTCAGTAGTCCGCTACGCCTCGCGTTTCGCGTCCTTTGACTCCGGTCAAAAAACTGACACCGAGAGACGACGAGAGGGGGATAGGGCGCCATCCAAGCTATCGCGCTCATTTCACCTCGTCTTGCTTCCTGGAGAGTGTGGACCCGAGGTAACAAGTTTGAACACAAAATAATAATAGTGAAAAAACCAAGAAGGTATTATATGAATTTAGATTTTCTTAGGCTGCAATGACGAATAGGTATCTATGATTACGTTGAATAAATAAACTATTTTTGAACAAAACTATTTACTTATTGAATTCCTGAATATACATCCATATTCGCTTAATAAACTAGTATAGTATAGGTATTAAAAGCTGGCTCGACCCCTACGCATATTTGTCTAAATTGACTTTGTATCGTCCTGTTTTAAAAGACCCATTTAAACTCTCGATTGCACGAATGCAGTTACCAAAACGCGTTACTCGCACGGCTTGTGTCAGTTCCAAAAAAAAAGTTTTCCCCATAGGCACTGGACGCTTCGGTATTACCAGGAACAAAAAATAGGACTATTGAAATAAAGTTTAGGATATCCAGGGTAACGTTCCCACTATTATTATTGATAAAAAAGTTAGTGGCAAACTGCACAATCTATGAAACTGTTTGCAATGGCCGCCATTTTTCATGCAATCACTTGTTATTGATTCTGACCAATCAAAATCTCTGTTATTTTATTCATGTTTTTGTGTAAAAATTCTGAAAAATAAAAACTATTTTACAACTAACGTTTTTGTGCAGATATTACAATATTTTTATTTACTGTGGCCTATTAAAATCACTGATATTTTCTCCATGTTTCTAATTTATGTTTTTGCAACAAAAACAAGCCTAGGGGTGTCCTATTTTTGCAGTGAGTTAGAAACTGCTATTAAAAAAATAATAGTCTCATTAAAACAGTGTTTTATAGGGGCACCCTACTTTTATCTCTCTATGCTTACATTTAATTTACGAAGCAAACTTTGCGTTCATTTTGAGAGCTTCTAATTTTTTCGTAGATCCGCGATAGGTCTGCTAATTTGTTTTTTAATATCCATTATCTGCGGAGGGCTCTTTTCAACAAATAAAGGTGTTAAAATCAACAAATTTCTTTACTGGCTCGTAAATTTTGGAAACGATAGCATCAATAACGTTTTACGGCGTTTATTTTTTGTTTTTAATAATCTTAATGACCTTATACAATATCAGCTTGTTATTTTTTTACTGTAGGGCTTTTCTTAGGCGTGTTACGCACTATAACAATTGTTGATGACAAGTCGGCAAAATCGAAAATATATCTTGCCGCCCGGCTGTGTGTAGCACCCTTTACTTAGAAAAAATTTGAACACCTAATGATGTTAAATATTAAGACTTAGTTCAGTGATAGTATTGCACTATTAAGGGGCCCTCTATGCAATTCATTCTTCAACTTTAAAAAACAAACACTCGTACTCTTTAATAGCTCCTTCAAGACCTTTGAAGTTTTAAAAGAAAATATAGTTTCTAAATGTTTTACAAATTCACCCGAAGAAAGAAAGTTTAAAACTTGGGTAAGTAGACGCTGAACACATTGTTTTTGCATCAGCACTGAGAGGAATAACCCCTTTAACTAAGGTTGTTTTGAAGGGCGTGACATTATACAGGCTGGTACATTGACAGCGAAAGTCGAAAAATATTTTTGATGCGATTCGAATAAAGTTCCACATGGATGGTTTTAATAACACTAAATTTATTAAAATATAAGTTAATATATAGTTTATGTGAAAGTTATTAGGGTCTCTAAAGCGATAACGATTTGTTCGCTGTCTAGAAGAATCGAGCCTCCATTATTGCGAATAAAATTTAATAAATGACGTTAGCTTTTGGGTCCCCCTGTACATGTTATACAGGGGATACTTCAAGATCACTTGCTTGTTTACTTGTTTAGATTGTTTGCGTGTTTAGTATTCAAACTGTAATAAAAACTTATTTCATATATTATTATTGTAAAACTTAGTACGTAGAGATATTATAAACGCGGTTGTCGAATGGTCGGCCAGCGGGATATTTTGTGGCTCTTGAGTTTAAGCCACAATACATATGATGGCTGCAAGAAATGTTTTGAATGTTAACTTTAAAACAGTATAGGTATGTAGATACAAATCCTATACTATTAAACGAGCAATATTTGTATATACAAGGTAGTGGACATCGACGCGAAAACTGAAACCATGGATTCCGTACATGATTCTGAACCCCCCTGCGTTGAAATTTTTCGTCGGTTATTAAACAAAAATCTGCTGTTTCATAGAAAAGTGCAATACCTACGCGGTCAAAATGTATGGAACAGCAGATTTTTTTTTAAATAACCGACGAAAAAAATAATTGTTTATGACCTGGACCAGCTAAAAAGTATCCTATGTGTTAACATAGGATACTTTTTATGCCGATAGTACATTCCCGGGGGATAATCTCCGAAATCCACGCGGGCGAATCCGCTGGCAAAAAAACACTGGCACTCCGGGAGTATCTACAGAAGTGAAAACTTGAAGGAGATCGCCTTGGTAGAAGAAAAATACTTGTATAGAACATTGGTCCGTAACCTTATCTAAATAAAGAGCACAATCGCGTTTACAAAAAAATACTTCTAAAACCTTTAAAGTAAAAATACTTGCATAGAGCATTGATCCGTAATACAAATATAAATAAAGAGCACAATCGCGTTTACAAAAATGAAACGTCGGTAACGATGTCGCGAGTTCAATTGTTTTTTCCCATCTCAAAAATGCCCAACGCGCCTGAAAAAGTTTTCACTTCAAAAAAACTAGTATAAATATAAAGTTATTGAACTTTTCATTCTGCGACTGTACTAACATGCGTCTCATTTAACAATATGCTAATAACCGAATAACATGATAACTTAAGACTCACTGTATCTAAATAATGATGATTACCAGTAATTGTACTATCAGGATTATGCATAATTATATTAATTGATTGTCAGATAAATCTTAATCCAATGCAATCATTGAAATAAGGCAGTGTCAGTTAAATTAGCATAAGGTACGACCTTATCTTGTATATTGTTGCAGCATGTTTTGATTATAATTATGTATCAATGTGTGGTAAGCAGCGCAAGTAGGTAAATAAACTGATTTTTAATGATAAGTGAAAGTTAGTTCCATTTTTAAATAACTTGTTTTTGACCAGTTGGTACAGTAATTTCGATTTATCACGAAGAAGGTTGTCAAAATAATGTTCGAATTTCGAAGCATGTTTGAGAAAAAAACATTTTCCCACACAAATCATACTTAAAATTCGAAACACCTAAAACTTTAACAACCATGTCACTCAAAACTTACACAATTAAACCCACAGTTAAGTGCTCGACACTAAACACCAAGCTAACTTACAGCCATACGTAGTTTAATTTACGCGCAAGTAATCAACAGAGCCCAGACTGGCTCTAAATTCTAACATAACATTCAACAATTCATAATTTATTCGCAAACTCATCAGTGTAACATCCACAATGGTTGAAGTACATTGCGCGCTGAACGAACAATGGGCCGCGATATTAGTACGCAAACGAGCAAGTTAGTGCAATCGTTCGGATACGTCTGTGCAGCCATGTTTGAGGTAACGGACAGTTTTCGGGTGTTCACAGGTGGATGTGGATTGATGTGTACCTGACTTTAGTTGTATAAAATCTAGTTAATAATCAATCTGCCTAGCCTTTTTCCAACTATTTTGGGGTCGGCTTCCAGTCTATCTGGATGCAGCTGAATACCAGTATTTTACATGGAGCGACTGCCTATCTGACCTTCACAACCCAGTAACTGGGTAATAACGTAAGACTGGTTGTCAGATTTTCGGGCTTCTGACGACCCGTAACGACTGTCAAAGATTCACGAACGACAGTCGGGACCAACGGTTTAACGTGCTTTCCGAGGTACGGAGGAGTCTCGATATGTAAAGATGGTCACCCATCCACGGACCAACCTCGGCAAGCGTAGCTTAACCTGGTGGATCGACCCGTGCGGCTGTTATTACGTAGCCACGAGCTCCTAAAAAATCATGATGTTGTTTATTTTTTATAAACGTTGCTTTAAGTTAAATGACGTTCAAATGTCAAAAATGTATGGTTTAACAGTCTCTAATCATTACTTAACTTCAAGCAACGTTTATAAATAAACCCCATTATGTAGTTAACTGATTCAAGCGTGACCTTGCGGAACTCTATTATAAAATACAATTGACGTTGATCTATTATTTAGTGACCTGTTCCGCTTAACTATGAGCCAAAAAAGCCCATAAAGCCATAAAGCCTTGTAAGAAATCGACACGTGTTTCACCTCTCAACGAGGCATCCTCAGGATGACGATTGTCTTGTCGCGAACCCGAACACGGCGTGTTGTCACACCGAGCGCCGGTCGCTGGACTCTGCGATCAGCGCGCGGTCAAAAATTTGTCTGCGTAAATAACGCGATGAATGTTGTTGAACTGTCAAAATGAAAGCCATTGCTACTCTAAGCGTGTTACGCAATTACCCTGCTGATCTTGACAGTAAACTATCTATGAAGATTACATGTTAATATGTTCTCTTTATCCTCTTAGGCCCGATGCACCATAAATGACTAAATACGTTTAACTCTAATCAATTTTAAAACATAGTTCTGTTTCTGTTAATCGTTTGAAGATGACAGAGACAGAATAATTTTATATGTTTAGCGCTCAACGCATGTACTGATTTGTGGTGCAAGCTTTAGAATTTGATAAATAATTCGACCCGCTGTTTAGTCCTTTACCAACTGTGGCAATAACCCATACAAATATGCTCATGTTACGAAAATATTTTAAATGGCCCAAATAAATTAAATTATCAAAATCAAAATATTTTATTTCACATAAACCTACAAGGGCACTTATGAAACGTCAGAAGCTAGGTGCACGGTTCCAATTGGTCGCTTCCTATGGAGAAGAGCCGGCAAGAAACTCCACGGTTACTCTTTTCAAAATAAATTGTTTCTACAATGTTTTCAAATTACAGTGTTAATAGGTATGGGAGGACAGTGTAAGCCTATCAACAAGTACCAGGTACTTAGTAAAATAAAAAATGGTACACAATAAGTTTACAGCCTACAACGTTCTCACATTCACAAAATCTAAAAGAAAAGAAAAGAATCTATATAAAAGATAAACAAAATAATAAAAACAAGAACCTATTTAAACCAAATGCAAATAAATTTACGAATTACACACACAACAAACACATAATTCATTTATCAATTAAGAATAAATACATTTCACTAAAACAACATTGTAACTAAAAGCTCATATTATTCATAAATTCAACACTATGATGAATGGATAGCGAAGTAACGTACATTATATTCAATTTAAATTTCGAATAGAATCCCGCGTTCCACCAACGCGACGACGAGAATGTGCCACTCCACGCCTTATGGCTGTATGCATTAAAAAAAAAAGTAGGGTAGTAGGGACGTAAGTAGGGGAGCAGGTTCCTAGTTGTCTCAAAATTTAAATAAACATTTTTAATTGAGAGAAATAAAACAAAACTACCGATTTTTCTTCATTAATCATATATTTGGTATTTCAGCCTTCATTAATTGCTCTTACATCTTAAAAAATAACAAAATTTGTACGAAAAATTTGAGAATGAAATAATAAAGTCGAGTGGGACAAATTACCCCCGACATGGGGTAGGTTGTCTCAGATGAACGTCCTCGTTGTCACAGATCACTGTTAACATCACTGTCATCGTCTGAGGCACAATTTGGGCAGCAATAAAATAAATGTTTGTTCCCACCACATTTTTCATGCACCCACATTTTGCATTTTGTGCACTGAACCCATCCTTCATTGGGCTTGCTGCTTGACCAGGTTTCATAACATATCAAACATGACGTATCATCCAAATCATCATCTTCTTCGCTACTCACTTGCTTTTGTTTCTTATTTTTCTTCTTCGTAGGTACCTTTGGTTTGGTTTTTCTCATTTTTTGTTGCTCTGCTAACGCATTCTTAACCGGGGTTTCTGTCAAAATTGCGGTAGTCCTTTTTCTTCGATTGGAAGTCGTTTTCTTAGCTGGAGCTTTCGGAAATGGTCGTAAAATTTCAGGCGTTGGTAAATTTAAAGTTTGAGGAGTAGTTGCACTGGTTCCAGGAGTTGGGGAGGGTGTCCTACAAGAAGCTGGGGTATGTTCCGCGTTTGGACTAACACCGTCTTCGCTCTGTATAGCCTGATCGATTTCCTGGTCAACTTCAGGCCTATCGGTTACATAAGATGGTGCAAAGTCTATGTCAGTGAAGATATTACGATTATAGGGCCATATGCCACTCACAGAAAAGCCAGACATTATGTTCTGGGGAGTTATGGCTGGTGGTAAACTAATTTTGACGATAGCAGGAATATCATAAATCGTCATTGTTTTCCCAGGATGATTCTTGATCCAGTCATCACAAGCAACATTGACATACCTCTTCAAGGGTCCATAAACACTACGGTCTAACGGTTGCAGTTTATGAGAACAATGAGGCGGGAATGACAACACCACAACTCCGTGTTCCTTGCAATAATCCAATGTTTTAATAGATAGGTGAGAATCGTGGTTATCCAACAATAAGAGCAGTGGGCGGTCAGAAGTGCAGCGAGTGTATCGCACAAATTGTTGAATAAATACATAAAAACAGTCTTCGTTCATCCAGCCGGATGGATTGGCGCTACCAGTTGATCCTGTTGGTCCACTGTTAACAAAATGGTCTTTGAAATTTTTTCGGGGAAACACGAAAAAAGGCGGTATGCTATTCCCTGCAGCTGACACTGCAACAGCTAATGTTACCAAAGTACCTCGCTCGGCTGAAGTCAGGGCGCCTATCTGTTTCATGCCTCTTCGAGCAACAATTTTTTGGGGCTTTTGGACAGTAGTTATTCCTGTCTCATCCACATTCCATATATCTTGCCCTTCAAACTTGTACTTTTCTAAAACTTTTCCTAGGTTATCGAAGAATAAATTAACATTATGAGAATTGAAGCTAGTTGCTCGGGCAAGGCTAGTCGCCTCAGGTTTTCTAACGCTTAGCTCTTGATGTCGCCGCATGAAGCCTTTCAACCATTCTTCGCCAGCCATGGCATTATTTTCCCAAGTTTCAGGAAATTTACGGTCTAAAGCGACAGCATATTGATAGGCTAATTTACGAACTTCAAGAGGAGTCAGTCCAAAATATATATCTGCAGCTCTTTGTAAATATTTTGACAAGTTTTCTTCTTCATCATCTTTGAAAACTTGTCTTACTTTTACATACCCTACAGATAACGGATGAGAGTTCTCATTATCTTTATATTTTTTATAATATCTTGCGAGTGTCCTATAGTTAATATTAAAATCTTTGGCAACACTTCTTATAGAATTGCTGGGACCCACAGCACTCACCGCCTCCATCATGACTTCTGCGCTCGTCCGGCCACGATCAGTGAGTCTTCTGCGATTTCTAGGCATACTTTCTATAAGAAACAAAAAAATATAATATTTGTTAGAATAATTGAATGTTTACCGGGGTTTGTTGTCACAGTGACAACTAGCCCCAAAAACATTGAGACAACATGTACCAGAGATAAAAAATATAAACACACAAATAATAACCTCTAAATTTTTACAAATGAAAACACTTTTCGAAGTTACATTAAAATTTACTATTTTCTTAGTAAAAATATATGAGAAAAACATAAATACATAACTAAACATAGTCAATAACTAAGTTCAAAGTATAGAGTAAAATTTACTCACCAAACGTATTTTTATAAATTTCACAACACACGGCGATGCAGGAGACTAGTGGCCATGACACTTTCTAATGTTGGTAGCACTGGGCTGCGTTCCAGTTTGTCAATATTCGCGTTCCTTAAATACTTTTACTTTATTAAATATTGGACTTGTGACAACTAGTACTTGAGACAACGAGGACACTCTTCCCCTACTGCTTTCGTGAGGTTCACGCGTGCAACCAGAGAGAAGTCCTTAGTCAACTTGAATACGTATTTTATTTGTAGTATCAAAATAAATTAAGTTTATTTTTATTCGTATTTTTACAAGTTGCACGGATGCTCCTGTATGTAAACACTTTTAGTACCTACTTCTAGGGGAGTGGAGTGGCGTGGCGTCAATGTTAAAAACAAGGTTGAAATGTCTCTTGTACCTGTAATTCTACTATGGTTTCTTAGAATTTATTTTGTTATAAACATTGTTGCACCGACAACTTATTACGTGACAGTAAAACATTGCCACACAGACTATGCTCTATACCCTGTTCCCTACTAACAAAGTTTTTTTTTAAGTGAAAACTTCTTTAGGCGCGTTGGGTATTTTTGAGATGGAAAAAACCAATTGAACTCGCGACGTTGTTACCGTTACCGACACCTCATTAAAAGTATTTCCTGCACAATAAAATTGTTCAAGTTTTCACTTCTGTCAGCATTCTCGGAGTGCAACTGTAGGTACTTTTTTTTTTCAGTGTATCTTTGAGATCTCTTCTCATCACAGCCAAGAGTTTTATAGAGAGCTAGCTCTTTTGCACTGCTGACATTGCTTCTTTTTGTCATCCATCTATCAAACACTTGAGTCTGAAAACACGATGAATGTCTTAATAGAAATGCTTGCATAACTCCCGAGTCAAAACAACTCACAAAACAAATACACGTTTATATGTCTAAACCCTCACATTACTTACAAAGCTGCCACATTGAATGAATTTAGCATAACACCGCCTTAACGCCGCCACGCAATGTCGGAAGTACTCCAGTTTGCATCCAATTACGATGTATCTGACAAAAGCCGGAAGAGTGACGGTCGTGCGAAAAGGATATAAGATTAGTAAGCTTTGCGTTTTTGTTGTTAGGATAGTGCTGTCCCTTTCTCGCATGTACGTAGTGTTTGTATGTATATTTCTATTTTCTTAATGTCCCTCGGGTATCATCGGATTTCCGAATACAAACGAATGCTAATTTTCATGTCGATCAATTATTCGATTTATCGTGTATAATTAATAATTTGAATTCAGAACTAAGTACTTTATTGTTTTGATTTACGTGTGAACTATACGTCGTGAAATTTGAATCACAGTTTTGCTAGAACAAACGTTGTTCAGACCATAGTCTACTACCATTCTACAGCATCCAATAATAAAAAAACATAAATTGGTGTTTGAAAAAACACAAAAAAAACAAAGTTTAAAATGTCAAGATTATCGTTACTCCCTACAACACAGACACCACGCATGGGACACAGCATTGTTTACAGGGAAATGTACCTCCATAAACGAAATTTAGTAAGCAGTAGATAATCTTGACATTTTAAACTTTGTCTTTTTGTGTTTTTTCAAAAACCAATTTATGTTTTTTTATTATTGGATGCTGTAGAATGGTAGTAGACCATGGTCTGAATAACGTTTGTTCTAGCAAAACTGTGATTCAAATTTCACGGTGTATAGAGCTGTAAAACTATTTTCCTATCTGTCATGCCTGCGACTTTAGCGGCTTTCCTCCCATTTTTAAAATAAATTACATTAAGTTAAAAGAGTATTAACAACTCTATACACCGTGACATTTTAGTCGTCTTACAAAAGCAGCCCACTTAAAGTATGCAATGACTACTAAACATTCATTTAAAAAAAAAATATGTACACCGTGACAATTTAGTCGTATTACAAAGGGCCACTCAATGTACCCGACATAAAATACCTCTAGGAGCAATTAAAAAATTGTTACATTATATATTTTTTTTTAAATGAATGTTTAGTAGTCATTGGATACATGAAGTGGGCTGCTTTTGTAAGACGACTAAAATGTCACGGTGTATACTTCCAAGTCGATTGAGAGCGTCCAGTCTACACCAAGTGCAAAGGGCAACTGATAGAAATTCGACGACTGACGAAACACGAAGTTTGCCGAGGGACATTAAGAACGTTTGTCTGTACATGACATCCTGCAATAAATCTGCTTCATGAAATGGACTGCTGATAAACTGTAAGCTCGTCTCTACGGCTTAACTTAGAAAATGATTTTTATTAAAACAAAGAGGTAACCTTTTACATGGAGCAGGTCAACACTTTAGGTTTGGGAAAGTCACGGTCACATGTTACTTCATAGGTCAAATATCACAGTAAAAGCTTAATAAAAAATACACAGAACATCAAAGGTTCCCTTAGGTACATCTGAAAGGCTAAAGTAAGAGGTACAAATGGCTTTTGCTTAAGCCAATCCTGGTCTAGTCTTAATGTTAGGTAAGTAATGAACCCAAGATTGCGCGAAGGACGATTTATTCCCGATTTCTGTAACTTTAATGTACCTGTTAGTCAGGTTCTTGAAATCAATTCAACGATTAAATCCTTCGTTTAGTATTGCGGCGGGAATGTGAAGCATGGCTTGATAAATTGCTGGGAAACATTCTTGAGCTGATTTTGGGAATCAGGTTGTTGAATACTAGCAAGCACCTGTTGGTTGTTAATTACTAGCTTTTGCCCGCGGCTTCGCCCGCTTGCCACGGGAACATACTACCGGAATAAAAGTATCCTATGTCCTCACGCTGGCCATGAACTACCTTTTTTTTTTTTTGGGTGTGAAATTATCAAATAACTTCTCCCGCTCTGGGTGGAGCGGGAGGGCGTGTCAAACTCTTACTGACTAAAACCCACCCGTGTTCCTTCGGTTGCCCTGTTGCCAGGGGCCACGATGTCCCTTTCGGCCCATATTCGCAGCCCCGGCAGGGGGCCATGATCTACCTGTGTTCCGAATTATCGAAATCTGTTCAGTCTTTAAGGTGTGAAAGGTAACAGATGAGAGTTACTTTCGTATATTTATTGGAAATGTCGGAAGCAAAAATATAAATATGCCCAGATAGAAAGTCAAAGCTGCATGTCAACCCGTCAAAAAAAAATAGCGTCCAACTGTTAGCCGCTAAATGCACGCTAGAAAAGACTATGACAGCACAATGACGTGGCGCGAGTGTAAGACGCAGCTATCACGCACACCAACATAAAAAACGTTGGCTTGTTTGCTTTAGTTCTTTTACAGCGCGACACTTTAATTAGACATATAAATAATCAAAAGCTTGGAGCGATTAAAGTTGAAAAAAAGTGGAACACTAGTTCTTCGTTACACTCTGGCTAGTTTTTCCACATCGTACGGCTAACAATCTATTGATGAATTCATAAGCTTTCATATACGCAATAAAATAAAAAACTAAGGGCAGTTGCACACAACCTTTTTCAACAAAAGGGGCGCGAAACGTTTCAACAATCCAATAACGGTGTCGCCGAGCAATTCATAGGTATTATTCAGCGATTCCGCGCCGACACACTTTTCAATTTCATTCACTCACTCTTTCGCTCCCTCCGATAATATTGACCTCTCAGTAATATGTGTGTTTTATTAATGGAGCTGCGTACTTGTGCGTAAGTGCTAAATCATTCGTTCTGCGTTTTGTTTTCTCCCCTCTTGTGCGTTTTTTATTAGCTCTGTGTACGTGGGAGATTGGATATGCGAATGTTTGCCGTGAAAATATGGGATCGGGGCTTATCGGGAATGTTCGGATTTGGGCATTATACAATTTTGGTTTTCGTGTTGGTTTTGTGGTTGATAAAGTTACTTATTACTTACCAATTTTTTTATAAATAAAACAAATACCCTAACCGCATGCAAAATGATTCTAATTTTAGAATTATGGCGAATTCAAATAAAATAAAAGTACTGTAGGTACCCATTTCATATTTAGTCAAACAATTCTGAATAATAAGTTAGGAAACCAACTTCCTTCCGAATCATTTCCATTTAAAGGCTCCTTATATATTTTTTAAACATATGTACAATAAAGAATATTCTATCTACCTATAAATATATACGTTATCTATAAAAAAACATGTCCCCATTTTAATAGCATTCACTTCAATTGGGTGTGTGTAGGTACATATTGAACACCTCTCAGGGCCGCGTATCCATTGAAAATGCTTTTACAATATTTACTGATGTTTTGTTCCTCAAAAAGTTTTCATATTATATCGCGCCTACGTGTTTTAAGCCTATTAATGCGACGCGGATTGGATTAAATGTGTACCCTGCTTTATATTTTGTTTGAGGATGCGTGAGTTGTTTACTTTGGTATGTGGTAGGTGCTTTAGTGTAAAGATTTTAATAGAGAATAATGATAATATTTGTTTTGGATGTATACACCGTGAAATTTAAATCACAGTTTTGCTAGAACAAACGTTGTTCAGACCATGGTCTACTACCATTCTACAGCATCCAATAAAAAAAAAAAAACATTATTGGTTTTTGAAAAAACAAAAAAAACAAAGTTTAAAATATCAAGATTATCGTTACTCCCTACAACACAGACACCACGCACAGGACACAGCATTGTTTACAAGGAAATGTACCTCTATAAACGAAATTTAGTAAGCAGTAGATAATCTTGACATTTAAAACTTTGTCTTTTGTGTTTTTTCAAAAACCAATTATGTTTTTTATTTTATTGGATGCTGTAGAATGGTAGTAGACCATGGTCTGAATAACGTTTGTTCTAGCAAAACTGTGATTCAAATTTCACGGTGTATAATTTGTAGGTACTTAGAGTTTAGGACTTTATCTGCAATCAGCGTAAAATATCGAAGTCCATCACCAAGTATTCCGGCGCTAGCGAGATTCTGATCTATAAAAATACTTCAAATTAGTTTTAATTTACAATTTTTCGGTCCTATGCTGCAAATAGCAGGTATTTTAAAATGTGCACCTAATGAAGTTTAACAACAGACCAAAAATTACTTTTGCCCAACTGCGGTGAACCCCAAAAGAAGAGTAATGCGTTTTTTTGTGCTATAGCTGCACCTTTAAATAATAAATCGCACGAAAATCTTAAGCTCCCGTCAGACATCTTTCACGCGGACGTCCACATAAACAATCCAAAACAACATTAATCTAGAAGTTCAGCAACGAGCGAGTGTTCATCACGGACTCGTTGAAACATTGTTTTTATCGTCCTCATTGCCACCGTTAGACGTTTGTTTCTTCGGACTCTGGCCGTCCCGAAACGAACCGATGTAAATTGTACCCTAAAAGTTTGCGAAGGTTGTTTATTAAATTACCGGAGCGTACGAATCGAGTGGTGTGACTGTAGTTTCAGGTTTGTGTGAAGAGAGGTGTCCCTTTTGTATTGATATTTTGTTTTAAGGCCATTGTTTTGGAGGGATAAGCACGATGCTGCTGACGCAACTAAAGTTTTGACATGAGTGTACACGTTTTCATGTGATAAGACATAATTCACTAGTATTTTGCAACCCCCATAACTAAAGGAAATACGTTTTTGAATAATAGGTTAGGTATGAAACAACATTTACGTGTGTAGTTTGTAGTTACTTTCATCACCACACTAGCAGAAGAGGACGTCCTTTCGCAAAGCTCGTTCCTCGCTTTCAAAGCATGTTCTCAAATTCTACACATGCAATATCGAGCTCGAAAGTGCTTGAAAAAGGCTCCCTTTAGCACTCTATTAGCATGAATCGATGACGAAAAGAGAGCCAATATTCGTTAACATGTTCGTTTTGTTGTGAACATGTCCATCGCATGTAATTGGAAGACTACAGTGTCCTTATAAATTCTAACGCCATATTCCGCCATTTTACTTTTTCCCGCCCGTATGTAATTTCGGTTTTGCCGACGCCATTTTCCTTTCCCCTCGTATTTGAATTTCAATTGACTTACACATTACTGTTTACATTGGGTACTATAAATATAATTTTATCGTTCTCGGGCTTCTAACAAGCTAACGGTTCTGTAATAGTTTTAGTGTGAGTGTTGTGCGTTTATCCTTATATGCGAAGGGTCCTGGTGGAATTTAGCACGCTTTTGGTAAGAGCAGTAGTGGCCCAGTGGTAACGTCCGCGACTTATGAGTTGTAGGTCGTAAGTTCGAACCCTGACAGACGCTTTACTTTGTGTAAATTATTTCATCATCACTGCTCTCAAAACTGTGAAGGAAAATATCGTGAGGAAACCGGCATGTCGTAGAACCAAAAATTCAAAGACATGTGACATCTACCAACCCGTACTGGGCCCGCGTGGTAGATTACGGCCCACTCCCTCTCACAGAGAGGAGGCCTGAGTCTCAGCAGTGGGAACATTATAGGCTAATTATGCTTAGCATGGTTTGTAAATGATGTGCTGTGAATTGGTTTTCATCCTAATAAGCTAGGCTTTTAAACTCTAAAGTCGTCATCTGGATACTAGGTGATGTATTTTTCAAGCTTGATTTCAGGATGCCTATCAAGCTTGAATAAACATACCCATTACCACACCATAATCGTTAGAAAAGAGCAGATTCTGTAAATGAGTTTTTAATTTGATTCATTCATAATGGGTACAACGTGTAGAACTGAGAAAAACCACCCAATAGATCCTGAGTTTTCAATCCCGCCGTAGAGTAGCTCTTCAGTGGTCGAGTTCTACGTTCAACGTACAATGTTCTTTGAGCGTCCATGTTTTTGCAAAATGCAATAATACTCGGCCACGGAGTCTTTGTTTGACAACCACAATAGCTACTTTTTGCCCCTATTTGTCAACTGGGAGGGCAGTTTTTATGTGTTGAGAATATTTGCTTATTGTTTCAAGCGCTTTGATTGGTGACTTGTCTTGTTTTTGTTTGTTAACTTTGTTTTCACAGTTTTAGTGATTTCGCCGAGAGTTTCTGTATGACTATGTTTTATCATGTTTTGTAACAAGGAGCATTCAGCTGCTCATTTTGGCTTTGATGTTCAAAAGTGCCTTATTACGGCTCATAATAGATTTCATTCTATTTTACATCTACAAGATACTCCCTGTCTCAAGGTAGCTCCCATATTCCCGTTAAGGTAAGTAGCATCTAATCACGGGACACGACATCTGGTCTGCTATCGATCATCCGGTCTTGCAATTTTCCGGCCGCGCGCCCAAATCGGGGCGTTGGATCATCCCTGCCCGATAATGCGTCACGACTCACGATTCGCCCCTTATTCAATTTTTATCACACATAGGAGAGAAGTGAAACGTGGTGGCGCTGATTTATTTAGGTTCGACTTTCGGAGCTAGGTTTTGAGCGCGATTGGTATTGAAAAGCTTCCTCGCACCTGGTGAGGATTTGACTGCATTATTCCAGATGCAAATGCTCACTAGAAAATGTTATTGAATGAAAGACGGAACTAGGCAGTAGCAGGTATATCATCGAACGAAAGCACTTTCCGAACGCCAATAAAACTAAAATTCGTTCATGATTTGACGTGATTCATCATTCGAAATTATTAGCCACCTGAATCTCTGCTCCTACGAGCTGTTGGCTAAGTAATAATAAAAACAGCCACACGGGTTAATCCATCAGGTTAAGCTATACTTGCCGGGGTTAGTCCGTAGATGGGTCACCATCTTACCATATCGAGACTCCTTCGTACCTCGAAAAGCACGTTATGCCGTTGGTCCCGGCTGTCATTCGTGGATCTTTGACTGTCGTTACGAGTCGTCAGTAGCCCGAAAGTCTGACAACCAGTCTTACCAAGGGGTATACACGTATTACCCAGTTACTGGGTTGTGGAGGTCAGATAGGCAGTCGTTCCATGTAAAATACTGGTATTCAGCTGCATCCGGTTAGACTGGAAGACAAAGACAACCCCAACTTAGTTGGGAAAAGGCTAGGTAGATTGGTTGATTGAATCTCTGCTCCTACAAGATATCCACTACGTACAGACTTCTATTATCTTATTCCTAAAGTCAACATGAACCATCAAGCTAAACCAACCATCCTCAATCTATTCCTTAATCGCTAAACAGTCAACAATCATTGTATTTACATAGATACGCAGCCAATCAGGTGATAAACATTAGCCAATGCCAGTCATTAGCATAATGTACAATACTGACCTATTACAGAACATTGTATGTACATTTGATGCTAATTGGACAGTTAATGCCGCGCGATTGATATTGTCATCGTGGAGTCTTATTTGGTCGTTTGATGGGGTATTAGCTTTGATTTTATGGGAGTTAGTACAACTTTTATTTTTTGGTTGGAAAATTGTCTAATAACTTCTCCCACTTTGGATGGAGTGGGAGGGCGTGTCAGACTCTTACTGACTAAAACCCACTCGTGTTTCTTCAGTTGCCATGTTGCCGAGGGCCACGCATTGGCCCTAGCGGACCCCGTCAATTCTGCTGACATCTCTTTGAGGCGCACGTAGAACACAACGCACCGTCGACCCGGGCCTGGTCCTTATCGGGCGGCGAGCTACCCATTGCTCACCGTCCGCAAGCCCGTGCCTACGGTGGCCGGAAATCGGAATCCCGACGCCCAGGACGTCTCCTCCTGCAGCGGGAGTTAGTACGCCTGCCTTTATATTTTAGTATGAAACCGATGAGAACTATCACCATTATCATCAGCTTATATGATTGTACTGCTGGACAAAGGCATCTTGCAAATAATTCTAAAAACTATCTAACTTAATCTTGTGATCTTGAATTCTACTTACACCTATTTTCGATTTTCTATATTGTTAGAATTCTAATCATTTTCGCTGCCACGAACAAACAACTCAGCTTCTAGATAAATTTCTGCTGAAATGTAAGTGCATCTATGTTGGTTAAAGATTACAAAACAATAAAGGCGTGAGTTTATATAAATTCTAGAAAAAGTAAAATCCGATACTCATCATCAAAAAGTTCAGTCAAAATCACACCAGAAATCAAACGAAAACACTCCCAAATATTTAAACACCATTCTTCACTCCTCAACTGTTTTAACATTTTTTTACACCAAAACACGTGTACTAAGGATGGGACCGTAATAAGTTGTGTCGTCTGCTTCGCAAGGGTTGACGTTTAAACTTTAGCTGTGATGTTTACTGCCCCACCCAGCCGGGGCCACTTAAAACGCCACATAAAATTTGCTGAACCAACTCTACTAGATGTGGCAAGACCTGTTTGCGTAGTTGATGAAATGTCAATGAAGGTTTGTGGAGTCATGGAGTTAATTACGTTACCGTTGGTGGTTGAGTTGATGTAGTGGTTACTTATGTGTGGTATGGCGAGAGTGAGTTTAGAAGTGTAAAACTTTTGTAAATTAAAAGCTTTAAGTGATGGGGTTGATGATAATGAACTCAAAGGGTTTAAAGAAAATATAAATGTTGGTAATCTGTAATGTTTTGACAAAAAGTGATGGATTTGAAGACCTGAATCTATTACGATTAGATAGACCACTAGAATAATAATCGATCTGGTATAAAGGCTAAAATTTTGTAAGAGCAACTTCAATTTCAATCTTAAAAGTGGCACTAGATTTCGTTACATAATATTTGATACAAAGTAGACAAACCAAGCTCTTCCAGAGCATCTTACCTCTGAACATAAAACCTTAAGCAGATAATTCAAGCTAGTTGCGTTTGAGTCGCCACCTGGGAGCCCCTAATTGCCTCAACACATCCTGCGACGGCCTAAGGTGGCGTACACACATCCTGTTTTACTACACATAAAATTAAGGACACTAATCACAGAAGATTTCATTGGGTGATTCCATTCTGCAAACGGAAATTAGGTCACATCTCTTACTTGGCGAATTTAGCGACACTTATTTCGAAACCTCAATTTAGTGTTTATAGAATTGCCCTCGAGAAACGGCTGACTGGAGTAGTAAAAAGATTTTATTTTACGTCTATACTTAATGGTTATGGAGCAATTGTCTTGATGAAAATGAATAAAGACTAAAAGAATCGGGATTTCCATTTGCTATTTTAATTTTTTACGTAATCCTTTTAATGGTTTGTGCATAACTAGTTTTAACCAGAGGGCTGGCTCGTTCTTTGGCTAAAGAATTAGCATTGCCATGATACGTGGCAATGCTGCTAGTCTTCTGAGCACGTTTCCGGATGACAGCGACGAGTACTTCTACGCCTAAGCATCCTTGTGTATTCATTTGTATGGTTAGTTATATAGTCATTTAGTACCTAGTGTAAATAGTAAGTTGTGTTAAATACTGTAAATAAATTATAACACGAGCTACAAATATTAAATGTATAATAAACTTTTAATTCGATGAGTAACGTTCGCGTGTGATTTAAAATTTATTCATGAATATTTTCTTTAATTTTTGTCGTTGGCGTGGCCCGGAGAAATATTGCGAAATTCGTTATTATTCGGAAATGAGAAACGCCCCTGAATATTTTTATACGATATTTAGATATGTCTACATTGTTCAGATTTTATATTTCTTACACTAGCAGCAGTTGCTAATATTAAAAATATTTCAGCCGTCATAAACTTTTACGAAATAACGTCAAGACCGGTATAAAAACTTTGATCCTCAAGAATTCAGTATGACGATAAGAATAAACACATTCCGTCAGTGTGTACAACTTTGAGAAAACTTTCTCTTTCAGCTAAAAGATTGGATTGCTTCCTTTTGTCCTTTTTTATTTTCTTCGAGCTGTTTTATTTCCCTTACTGCGTTTTAACTTCCTCGGACTACGTTACAGTTTTCTGAATGCAAAATCATTTTCTGTATAATATTTGTTTCTGTGTTTCAAAGGCGTTAAGAAATTCAATTTGGGCAATATACATTCAGTGTTTTCACTATAAAGGATCGGGTTTAATTTAAACAAAAGCCGTAAACTGGGTGGCTTAACGAGTAGTCGCGAGTGTTTCGAGGGCCCTAGGCGGGAACTTGTCCCTCTTTATGTATCTAATCTATACAAGATAATGACTTCGCAAATAAGGTCCCTTTTGTGGAGTTTGATTTTTATTACAATACATCTCTCTTTGGACTTTCTAGCTGTTTATAGTATCAAAAGTACCTATGTGTATCGACCATGTCTAGCAGAAACTTTTAGTCTTACGAATTATATTTTAATTTCTGTTCAATTTTAAGTTCCTTTGTTAGCTTTGTGTGTAACGGTTTCTATTTTAGTAGAAGGTCATAAATAATTCAAAGGAGTCTTTTTAAAGGTTATAGCCTCAATTTTATTTGATTCGATTACTGAAAGACCAGTAACACTGGATCTTAATTTATTTTCCTTATTCAAATGATCCTTACGTTCTCTAAAAACAACAGCACCGCCAGTCAGATTCGCACCTAAACGGCCGCCTCCAAACGCAATCTCACTTACGCGTAGGCATTTTATTCGTCTATTATTTTCTTCCCGAGATTTATAAGTCGATCGTGCGAACTTGTGCGGACGGGAGCAAACGAAAACTTTCATAATAACTGTGGATAAGTGTAAGCGTGGCTCGCAGCACGTACCTACATAGATTGACGCCCAGGTTCTCTAGCTTCGATCACGTTCCGAGAGATTTGCTCGGATTTCGTATGGAATCGGTATCGGATCTAAATGATCGCGTCTTTATTATACATAGAAGAGATTGTAGCATATCAAATGTTCTGAGAATATATACGGACTGAGTGAATGTTCTAGTTGGAAAGTTTTTTGAATAGGCTATTTTACGCGCCATTACGGAGGAAAGCTCTTTCCGTTTTTTCTTTTGCGTATCTCGGGCCGTTAGGTCGCAATGCTGGAGATTATATCATCAGTTGGACACCTGATGGTTATCACGGCTTAAAGTTTCTCTGAACCGCAAATGGAGTGATGTGTACATTGTTTCCACATCTTTAAAAAACTATACATATACAACCGCTGACAATGGCGAGAAAGTGGTCGCCTTTTCGCCTTTATTCCCTTAGTAATAAGGTTGAAAAGTGGTAAACCGCCAGTGTCTGCGATGGTACATGAATGTACATAAAGGAAGAAGTTATGGTTAAGCATCTTGCATAAAGTCAGTAGTCTCTTAGGAAATAAACACCTAATTAAATGTAATTACCTATTACTTAAGACCTTAAAAACCACGTACACCAGTTCTATTAACAATAAACAAAGATTAGCTCGCTCACAACGGCTGTACGCTACTATTTATCAGCTAGGGGGTAACGGAGTAATTTCACACCGATGTCACGTCGTCTCACTAGTTGTCGTCCAGATATATTGAGCGAGCTGCTATGCCCACTACTTGTAACCTAGGGGCGCCGTATCTTATTGTGATAACTTTTGTAAACTCCTATAATGGGTGAAGTTTGAACGGGATTTTGCGGATCCTCTTTAGTTTTGGCAAATGAAGCTGCAGTATTAATTTGGTAACAACTGTTAACGAAATGTCGAATAAAATTCATACTTATCATAAGTACCTACTAGAACTACTCTCCCACATATTTGTGTTCGCAAGATCGCGACCAACAACAACCATTATTTATCACAGATGTTTAATATCAGCCATCTCACAATAGAAGAAATACAAGGATTATTCTCATGAATTTCTACATAAATGTAACAAATAACAATAGTTTCTTATTCGCGTGACTGCAATAATGGAAAACATAAATCTAAAGAGACAAATTGGTGTCTGGACAGCGACTGTGGCCTGGAGACGCGGACGCCTCTGTCTGCTTTCATGCCTCTTGACAACGCTTTAGTTGCGTGCGAAAACACCTCTATCTGCGTCTTACTTCACCTTTATACCAAGGACACAAAGTCTATTTTACCTCCCCAAAACTGCACCAAAATATTTGACTCTCCACTTCGTACAAACATACTCTTTGCAGTCTCAAGGATCCTTATTTCGTTGTAACAAAGTTGTGTTTGCCTCACATCAAAGCTTCGACGTCTGGTGCGGTTGTGACTGCGTGTAGTCCGAGTTAATTCCGAACCGGTCACGTCTCGTTGCCGGCGTCGGACCAACCAGACAGACTGACATAGAAAATGTCGCTTATGTTGCTCCTGTGTTTCACGTATAACTTTTTGCTTCCATTTACTTGATACGTGAAATAGTTGCGATAGTGTTTGAATTTTATAACGGTCCTGAAGAGCGTGTTGAATTTGTGATGGTGATACCTCCAACTTTGTCTATTTGTTGTAGTAATCTAATAGAGTTAGATTCAGACTGACAATCTGGGACTAAGTGAGCGTTGCGAATCGGATGGCTTGTTGGTCTGCATTTATGTTGACCGTTGTTATTATTACATTGTCGCTGCAATGTCTATAGATGGAGCACGACTGAGTTAGGAAATTCGATTGTTTAAGAACTTGAATTCGTCTTCGTTTATAATTTGTTTGGAAACGTCTGCAGGGAATCCGGAAGCAAAATAGCATATAATAAGTTTCCTGAGACCTTAATGTTTTGACAATTTCACTCACGTTTTTCGTTTGTTTCGGGTTTGTCTAGTTTCAACTCGAACGGAGCACTTGTTCATGATCTTATCACGTGATGAAGAGTCGAGATGCTAGTATTTCTTCAATTTCTTAACAAATCTCTAATAATGTAGTCCAAAAAACAACCTACTTACACATTTATTTAAAAATGTTACTTCCGTAAAACTGAAGGCACAGATGCAGCACATCAGTTAAACACCTGTCCTATCTATGAAAAACGCTTCGTTCGTGCACCACGCTCCGTAACGAACAGTTTACGGAACCAAGTTGATTCCTCGCTGTTGTGTGCTAGATCGTAGAGTGAATGTATGTGGTGAGTTCAATGTGTTTAGATATTTTTAGAGTAGGTCTTTTGGAGTTTTATAGAAAATGGGTAATGCAAATTATGATGATCATGACGTATGTCCTCAGTCATGCACTTTCTTCTTAACTTTTCGTCTTCATCTTTCAATACATCTTGCTTTGAGCCCATGTCTTGGTTGAAACGTCAGCCTTTATTTTCCGAATGTACCTACCTCCAGCAACTAGATTTTTGTTAGGCTGTGAATGAAGATTAGCTACACACATTCATAGCCAAAATAAGTTTTCGATGGTTTCAAGAGCAGAATCTAGATATGCTCATAATTAAAAACTTAGCACCATAGACAGAGACGTCGAGAATTTTAAAACTATGAACAATGGCGCTGCCTCCCACAAATTCGAAGTTCTTGGCAAAATACATAAAACATATTCGTAACAAAACGAGTATATTTCGCTTGGAATTGCATACATTACAAAACTTGCAACAAAGGGAACTAACTAAATTCGGTCAAGTCAAGACGAAGTTTGTCTTGAAGCGAATTAGTGGGTAAGTAAGAAACGCTGTGCATTCTGCACTGGACGGCCGAGTTCCATGGCTGCAATTTGACGTCGCATACAGAAGTCGGCTCGTCTTTAATTCTTGGTTAGAGTGCGCGCCACGAAAGAAGGCCGGCGGAAAATTGTGGAACTACATTTTTATATGCAATGTGATGCAATGACATAGACACTAGCGCCGCGTCTAAGGGACTTTAATGGTGGCGCGGATTCTGTCATATAGATTATATCTGAAGATGATTTGGCAGATTTTGCTATGCTATAAATCAGCGCGTAGTCAGTCTGCGTTCAGTGCTCGGTGAACACGCGACAAGTCAACCGTCATCCTGAGGATGCCTCGTTGACAGGTGAAACACGTGTCGATTTCTTTCAGGGTTTTTGAAGAGTCATACTCTTTAGAAATAGCTAAGCGGAACAGGTTACTAAATATATCCACGTCTATTGTACCTATCCTATAAGTATTTGTTGACACACGAATTACAGAATTATCCTTGATATCGATGAAACTGTCTTTTATTACAATTTATTATTGCTGGATAATGAAAGAAATTACAATTAACTCTAGTAATAAACGCTACGTTTACGTCATATCATCTTGATACTGAAGGCGCGATGTTAATATTTGTTGCAAATCTGGCTTAAACAAAAACTTTGCCCGAACAATGTTACTGTGATACTCTTTAACATAGTACCTACTTCTGGAAATTGTAGAAAATCACATGCAGTACAAATACTCGTATGTTCTTAATGTCCCTCGGCAAACCTCGTGTTTCGTCAGTCGTCGGTTTTCTATCAGTTGCCCTTTGCACTTGGTGCAGACCGGACGCTCTCAATCGACTTGGAAGTATATAGAGTTGTTAATACTCTTTTGACTTAATGTAATTTATTTAAAAAATGGGAAGAAAGCCGCTAAAGTCGCAGGCATGACAGATAGGAAAATAATTTTACAGCTCTATATAGTTCACACGTAAATCAAAACACTAAAGTACTTAGTTCTGAATTCAAATTATTAATTATACACGATAAATCGAATAATTGATCGACATGAAAATTAGCATTCGTTTGTATTCGGAAATCCGATGGCACCCGAGGGACATTAAGAAAATAGAAATACTGTACTTTTCTATTGACAAAGTAAAGTGAGCGTATCCAATGCCAAACCACTGACCGTTCCACGCCACGTATTTAAATCACCATTCTAAACTGCCTACTTGTAATGTACTGTATATTTTTGTACGAGGTACGTATTTAACCCCATTATGCAAAACGGTCATGTTTGTTATGCGCGATTAGAAAAACGAGCTCCAACACGGACGTTATTTGACGTCCGACGCGGTACTTGCGACCTTACGACGTTAATTCGCGGTTTCCTTCCGACGTTGGACGATTGTCACTTTTTTCTTACGTATTAAGTATGAGTTTCCCGTTTTGCTCGGTGGTACCGAGACAAGTGCTGTTTTGATGAATGTCGGAGAGTTGGAGAAGTAAATTTTATTTCATTGCCGTACGCTCTTTGCATTTAATAAGTTCTTAAGTTCAGAGTCGAGTGTCGTTGTTGTACGAAAGCGGCAATTATTCTTGACGACTATGTTTCTAGTGGGCTTAAACGGCTTTCAGTGTTTTGACTGTGTTCAAAGACTTCTAAACGGCCGCAATTTTATGTGCCTCGTTTACTGTTGTTATCTATGGTAATATTATCAGGGCTAATGTCTAGTATTTAAAATAGCTTTTCTGTGAATGAACGCAAACAGACAAAGAAAACAAAGAGCACATCATGTAATCCTCCGAAATTCATAGAATGCCGCCAAAATTCTTGCTGTTAAGTGACTTTCACCAGTGTTCGTTAATTTCCCGCATATTTACCCACCTCTTACGGCTCCCCGGTCTATTAGATTATCTGAATTTATTTTCCTTTCTCGTAGTTCAGCTAATGTTTCTTGTTGTCACACGCCTCAAGGAAACTATTATGAAGGGGATAAAACAGGTGGTACTTAGCTGTAACTACGTGTTACCGTTAGGAAAGTTTGTTGTCCTGTAACTGCTTCAGATAGAGAAGTCAATATATTGTTGTGGGTAGTTTGCGTGTGGCGCGCGGCGTGGTGGTGGGGGTAATCATTGTGTCATTAGCGGTGGAATTGTTGACGCGGACAGACGTTATTAAGTGCGCTCTGCGTTTGATAAATCACAGAGTCACATAAATAGTGTTTAAATTTAACTGAATTTAATAGCGTTTTAATTTAACTTGTATTTGTGCTAAACAATAGCAATAATAAAACGAGGTAATAGAATTCCCGTTACATTAAATTACACGAAATAAATCAACAAAACATAAAATATTCACCCACAAAGCCGTAAAACGAGTTAATAACGACACATGCATGTTCCCACATATACTAGTTCCACAGAAAACCCATAGATAACTTATAGACCTATACCGCACTCTTTCCAACTATGCAACTAATAACCGAGGGAGTATTTATGACTCAGCCGCAACGCGCCGTAATTGCAACTTATGATGATTTGTAGCTCCTGCTGACTTAAACTTTCTAGGCAACTCCTAGGCAAACATATTATGTTCTTTGTTGATGGGTGTTGCTATAAAACCGATGTTTTGAGCTTTGTTATTTATGTAGTGTTGTTTGTGCAAGTTTTCTTTTTAAAATACGCTTTTTCAAGAAAAATGAAATGTCTGTTTGTACTGTCTAGTGTAAAATAATGTTGCTATTATAAAGTTTTTACTCTTGTGTTTTGGTAAAGTGATCGTTCTGCGTTAAGTTACGTTCACATTTTGTAATCATTATCCCTGCTTTGTATTGGCCCAGTTGCTTTAAACACAGCAACTGCGACGTAAACCGACGTAATATTCACTTTACAAGCTTTTAATTAATGACATCACGATTGGACTACAAACACGTAGATGCTCGTGAGCTTTGCCATCACTAAGCCAGAGTTACAACAGCCAAAATGCAATATGTAGTAGGTTGCTTTTAGTAACAGATTGACGGCTTGCATGAAATAGCACTTTGGTTATCTATAACTGTCTGGGCATAGATATGAGCCGTTGTGAAATAGATGACAGTCAAATCTACCTCTGAATGTTTGAGTAGATATAGATTTATTGTCATGGATTTTAATAAATCGTTTATAACGCTCTTTACTAAGAAATCAGAGCGAATTCCAGTTTTAGAAAATTAAATCCCTTGTTAACCAAAATACAAAAGCTATTTCATTTTCAATTAACAAAAACTCATAGTTTCCTCAAGCATTAAACTAACTCCTCTTCCTGTCGAGGAAAGGTCAAGGAAAAACGCCAAATCGATTTCAATTAAGGTGTCTAATCGATTAGCGACAGAATTATCAGAGCAAACAATAGAACACCTCACTGTTCCTCGCCCTCCCTTGTCACTGGGGCTCCGGGATAATCGAGTTGAGATCAGAATAAACAGCCGGCTTTGTAGGCCTCCCCGAAATATGGGCTAATTGATGTGCATTTAATCTGTTAGTACAAACTCGGAGATAGTTCGGATTAAATAGAAACCTGTAGATTTAGGAGCTGTTAAAGCTAAAACCTCCGTTTAGATGATAATCCGTTTACTGATAAACGTGACGAAACAAATGGCGTTCAAAATTGATCAAATACACCCTTTATTCAAATTCATTCGTAAACAACTCAATGCCAGAAAAGCAAAATCCAAAACATCCAATTTCCGTATAACAAACGAAATAACACCTCTCAAACATCAAGATCAACATAAATAACGTTATAATTCTTTTTAAATTTATTACACAATTTATTCCCACCTGCCCTCATTCCCGTCCATTTGGTAGCGTCACCCCAACTTGGGCCGATCGTCGCCCAATAAAACACCTCATTCTATGGAGATCCCTATAGATACGATCTTTGCGTTCCCTTACACTTTATTGGGTAAATAATACCGCTTTGTCCCCTTGTAATTGTTTCCCTCTTCTCGCCCTTTATTACGATGATTCAGGGTTTATTAAAAGAATTTGTTTCAGCTAATTAGGTTTTTTTTACGTGTTTAAATTCTTGTTGATTGTAAATTGAGTTTTTTGTGTCAGTAACTAAGCTGGTTTTGTTTAGGATTTTAATAAGATTTGTTTTCAAAACCATATCTTCAATTTTAGCTCCAGCAATAATCAGTACACCACGTCTAAGTTCATCTTTTAGAGATCCGAATGAATGAAAGCTGAGTTGTGGTACAACAGCTCTTAATTAAGCTAGTGCAAATTTAATTCCACCTTGGAGTTTTTCCGCAAGATGTACCAGGATTAATTTTCCTGTTTCGCCTAGACTCGTGATCTTCATGTAGTCGTTTAGCTTCTGGCTCACGTGTGCCTGCTGGCAGACCTGTTTACGTTAAATGCAGCATCTATTGAACACCTGCGCGCCGATCTATAGCGAGGACATGACCGTAATGTATTGCCAAGTTAGGAACAGCATTAGGAGACTTTTCGGTAATGGAGTGCTCCGTAATTGTGTTACGAACTTTTGTCTTAGACGTCCAAACGAATTATCGTAAAACGCTACTTCGGATGATTTCCACATATCGAAATAGTTTCCTAAGTAAAAACAAATAATAGAAAGAACAAAGAAATATATTCCAATAAATGATCAAATAAAAAAAAATATTGAAGCTGACAATCCAATAAATCTTGAATCAGAAAAATGCAATTGAATTGGATTTAATTAAAACAGGCCCTTGCCGATTGTATAAACACTACAGTCGATATAAACAAGTGAGGTGGAAAAAGAACATATTGACAGCACTGGAATGTTGGAAAATATACGAATAATCGTGTGAAGTAATCAAAAATAACGTCTTGATCTGAATCAGTATTAAACATGGCTGTTTTTGGTAGAAAATGTTTGATTTACCCGGATTTTAATTTAAAACCATCGTCAGCGACCCCATCCTTAATATATTCTATTAAAATGCAAAATGAAGTATTTCGCCGAGTGTTAAAACAAGTGAATATCGAGCTTTGCCCAAATTCACTCGCAAAAGATGAGAACATTTCGGAGTATTCCAGAAGGTAATAATTTGTATGCGTGACTGTTCAATGGCACTCTATTGGCAATATCTTAAATTGATATTTGACACAGTATAGCTTCTCGAGTTCTCATGTGACTTTTACGACAATATTTATCTCTCCTAAATATACATTAGCTGGTACCTATTTTTGCTCAGTATATATTTTTTCCGTTTTGTATCGGTAGCCGTGACAGCTTCCATATATTGATTAGTAATTTAGATATTGATACTGGCGCACTGGGAATGTGATGCTAAGAAAAATTGTTATAGAAGATTATGTTATTGAGGGAAATTTTTCTTTTAATGAATGAAATGTTTTAACAGCAAATGTATGTGGATATACTCCACCAGAGAATTTCACTTTGATATATTAATGTAGTCTAAATAATGTTAAGTTTTAATTTCGGTTACTAAATTCTAAAATATTCCGTATGAAAACTAGACAGGTATTTAAAACCCAACAGCCGATATATCCCAGTTTATATTCCGTCGTCGATGCCCCAAAATTCTAGATTCTGTTTCATTTTTATAAAAATTTGCTGAGTCATGCATGTTGGCAATCCACGTTTTACGGTGCAAGTCAGGTAGTCGGAACGTCTAGACATGTAAACCAACCCTGATACGTACGGTTCATAATTTAAAGCACTCATAAACATCGCAATCGATTACTCCCGAGTCCCTGGAACCACGCGAGCCTCGCAAATCACCAAGTATATGCGTCTTACGTTGCAACTTCTCAGTCACAGTTTCGGCTGTACTTCCATCTCTTTCTTTCTTCTCTAGTCTTAGAGTAAGAGGGGTATATAACCTGTTAATTTTTACTCAATTCTCGGCGAACACATTAAGTTAATTCGTTCCTGGGCCCGTGCACTCAACACTAAGTTAAGAAAAGGACGTGAGAACTGTTCTTACGTTTGTGTTCCTGAGGTTTCTTCTATTTCTTATTTAATTATTGTTTATGTGCCGAAAACGTTTCTTTTTGTGTCTAGGTTTCGAGAAATCTATTTCTGTACTCATGAGCTCTGATTTGTCATAATGATTATATTATCTATAGGATCGTTGTCGATTGAAGGACGTATGCTAGATTCCTGATATTTGTTGAACATAATATGCTTCCGTATTTTCGTAGAAATACAATCAGTACATACTAAATAATTTATTAAATTGTACATTATTGGAATTTCCTCAAATTCTAGTTACCTAGTAACGTGAAAGCGCCAGTGGTAAGGAATACAATACTTGACATTCTTATCATTACTTTTTAATACACCTCAAGGAAAATATAATATTGTCAAGTCACGTTGTCAAGAAACTAGCAGTATAGGTACTATATGAATTTATTAAGGCTGTTAATGATTCAGGGGGTTTTGAACCCTGGCTTCAATATTTTATTTCATGAACCAATTTGTGACGGGATTTAACTTTACATTGCCGTGCACGGAATTTTCCTCAATCGTATAAAAACACATGACGTGTCCATGTTTGACATCGCGTCACAGAATAAATAAGTAGCAGTATTATATCACGGCAGTGAAATTGAAATAATTACCTACGGCCGCTCTGTAGATAAACCGCGTCCGGCGTAACTGCCGCGCACTCGATACTGTTGCGATATACACTGAGACTTCGAAGCGCGTCGTTTAGACCGTTTTCTATGAACTTATAATACTGTACTTATTTATACTGTGACATCCTTGTCTATCTGAAAGTGGATAAAATGTGAACATTCTAATAATTCATTTAATAAACGGAATGCTTATAGTAATGTTTTAGTACTAAATTGCTTTAAGCAGAGCATGAAAACTTCCATGCACCAACATAAATATAAATGAATATCCTCTCTGCATTATCATTCGTCTTCCATTGAATGCGTATGTTATAAATCCATTTAACGAACAAACAAGTACCTCTTATACGCCACTTCCCTTACTTCTTTATTCAAGACCCTTTAAGCCGCAACAGCAACTTTCCCATTTTAAAACTGGTGATTTTGGGCTATAAGTTGTAAACGCCAACATGAATTTTACAGGAGTTAATGGCCGCAGGTTTTAGTAGTACAAAATGAACACAATTTAGATGTAGAGCTAAGAGTCTAAGCTATGAACCGTTGCAGAGTAATGCAGCGGTCGATAGTTCCGTTCGCTAGAATCACTAAGCTTCTTTGATAATGGATACGGCTTTCTGAAGTTACTGCCTGAGTTTATTTCTTTTTATTTTATTCAGGGATTTGAGATGCTTTAGTCACGGAAGAGATACTTTTGTAGTAACAGATTTATCATGTTACTGACTGAAACTGTGATATCAGCAGCAGGGGCAGTAGATCAAAATGTATTAGTACAGACGTGCCTTTGAACAAATGTGATTGTTTATCTGCTTTTTGAGAGGCACCAACAGGTGTAGGTAGATAAAAGGCTATATTAATACGTGTGCTATCTACAACAAGAAATGAAGAAAAAAATATCTTAACAAAAAAATCACATTTTCGCCGAAAACTTTGCAACTTCACTAATTTTTTCTCCAAATTAGGTTCTTTTCGTACCGCATATACATTCTCATTTTATTTTTCGCCATGTTTCCTCATCATGGCTCATAACGCTTCGTACATCTAGCGAGGCTTATTAGCAAAGGCTTCCGCTTAGTCATAAACGGTGTTCGCTATTTTCTTTGCAAGTAAACTTCGGTAGAAATAGGTAACGCTAAGTAAGTAACGCTCGCCGGCTTACCTGGCGTTAGTTGAGATAAGAACGGGGTTTTTAATAGTGTCTGCCACGTTTTATAAGCCCGCAATGGGTTCTTAGTGGACCCCTACTGTGTTCTTAATTTGAAATACTTTGTTTGGTGAATTTATTGGCGATTAGGAATATCGGTATTTTATGTTTTTGGTGAACAAAATCTAGAAGTTTTTTGAACCTATTTAGGTTCAGTAATAAATATCATATTATCATTAGCTAGGTACTTATTTTGAATCTATGATCAAGAGATTTAAATAATAAAGTATGAAATTGCAATCAGAAAGTGTAACGTGCTTGAAGGAGGAGTGAAAGAATTGGGTCTCGCCGAAAATGAGATTGTAGAGTCTTGGTACCGAAAAGAGAAACCAAAACTGCAAACGAAACCCTTCAATAACTTAAATATCCACTCACCAAATTAAATCACGACGGTCATATTAAAATGCTCTAATTTGTGCACAGACTGAAATCCTACGGGGAAGCTGAGAATAAAGGAATAGTTTGCGCTGCGCTGGACCATTACTTATGAAATATCCCGTATTATTACGCAGCTTAGTCCGCCCCGAGTTTTTATTAGAAATGCTAGACGTCTAGGTAGAATTCCTTTTTGAGTATGACAGATCGCCTTTGTTCATACGGCAGAAATAAAATTTATTTCCCAACACATTTTCTGAGGGAAATATGTTGGATGTCTAGATTTTGATTATGATAGGCAGCCGACTTGTTACGCAAATAGGACTAATTGGACCGACGGAAATTGAAATTCTGGGTCCTCGGTTTTTATTGAGATATTTGGGCTGTTGTTCAGGGTCAAATTTGAGGGTAGGTAGGTATAATTCGGGTGTGTTGTATAAACTAGAGTAAGCTCTGTCTACGATAGCTCATGTGAGCGGCTCTAGTATATACCTAACTAAAACCACTACGGGAACATCGAAAACTGCCCTTGAAATTTTTAGGAATTGGCCAATATGCACTTGATTCATTTCCCCCCGAAATCTGCGATTAGTTTAAGACAAAATATGGGAACATTCTGACAACATGCCCCAACAGCATTGATAAAGGTTTCCTCTGAAGTCGGATATAGATCTTTGCTCATTTCTCAGAAACATGTAATAGTAAGTAAGTACTTATATCTTCTAAGTCGTGTTTTTACATTCAAAAGGACTCTTTGTTGAAAGATGAAGAGAGACTGCCTTTGACATTTATGTGGATCCGAACGTTTGATATTTTTGTGTTATTATTCTCATTAAGTAAGTAGGTACTGTTTTTTTTCGGTGGGAATATGTTTTGATGCGGTAAATAAATCAGTTTCATAATATGATTTCAGGTGTTGCTAAAAGTGAGATCTGTGTGCCGATTTTGACTGCATGACTTTATGTTTATTCTCGAACAATTTTGCCTTTTGACAAGTTTTTTATAAGCTGTTGACCACGATAAAAAGTCTTTCCCTAGCCGGGATAATACACATTCAGTCATATAAATATTGTTAACAGTTCTAAAGAAACGTAAACTAATTCAATTAAAAGTCAACATCCAGCAACTCATTAACAGAAACGAGGGGCACAAAAAATTGTTTTATGACGACCATTTGTTTTAATTCTGACAATGCAGATGCGCTGCACACATTTCCGTCATTCGCGACTCCATTTTTCGAGAGCACATAAGAAACTATAAAATTTTTCATTAAAACGTTGTTTTGTTCTTGTAAATAGGTCATGAGCTTAGAAATTGTTGCAATAAAGTGGGTTTTCATCAACTTTTAATGCCGTATTAGTGTCAACACGTGAATTTGAAATAAAGGAGTTGATAATACGTATCTGACGGGTATTTCTGTTCAGAGGGTGGGAAATTTCTTCAAATTCTTAAGGATATTACCAGGAGGGGATACTGATATCCAGCTGCATTCGTTTAGACTGGAGGTTGACCCCAACATAGTTGGGACAAGGCTAGACCGATATTGATGATTATTGATGATAATTGCATAATTTATTATTTTATGACATTGATTTTACATTCTGTGGTTACTTTGCCTAACACACTGACTTATTAAATATATTTTTTGTTGTTGGAAAATCGTCTTCTTTTACAATGTTTTTATTAAATGTGTGAGCAGCATAAATCTACCTCATAATTAATTTGTCATTGCTTCACTTTGAATTCTTTTTATCCACTGTGATGTAGTAATTTGCATCGTGTTCACATATAATTATATAATTAATTAATGTATTCAAAATATTGTAAAATATTTTTTTTTTTAAATAGTAACGATGAAGTGTCTTGCCCATTCTTCTCCATACGAAACGACCTTTTGGAAGGGTCGACTAGAATCATTCAATTTTCTTGTTAATTTTTGACGTTCTAAAGTGCCTTGTATGTGCCTATTTAAAATAAACGATTTGACTTTGATGATGATGATTACCAGTGGTTACTATGCATACCACACCTATCTATCAGATA
This sequence comes from Agrochola litura, assembly GCA_949152395.1. Classification (NCBI taxonomy): domain Eukaryota; kingdom Metazoa; phylum Arthropoda; class Insecta; order Lepidoptera; family Noctuidae; genus Agrochola; species Agrochola litura. Next base: position 18,494,542 of record OX424508.1, on the reverse strand, counting down.
TACATTTAAAAGTATAGCCAATCTAACACCAGGATTCTCATGACTTAACGTAAGTTTGTTCCTTGAAAATCCCACTCAATATTTTTCACCAACTTTAATAACAGTAATGTTTTAGCAATTCAAACGACCACTATCCAGCCGTACGGCGGATTTTTGTGAGAAATATCTTTAGTTTTAATTAAAACTTAGTGTCGGTTTTACGTGAATCATATTCAGCTTCGGCCCGTGTGTAACGTCCCCCAAAAGAGACATTCGAGTTCGTTTCACTTTTTGTTATAGACTCTTGCTATGAAATTGCGCGGGAAAGATTTTTGTTAAAAGAATTTTACGGTATTAAAAGTGCTGTTTTTTTTGTATTCTGAAAACGCGTTGATGGATTAAAATGGTTTTGTGATACAACGTAAAAAATGGGATGGAAATAACTTTTTGGATATCAGGGATCCTTCGGTAACATAAAGCTTTTATTACAGGTACGAAATTGAAATGCATTAGTTGGTAGGTATATACATCTTGAACTTTGAAATATCAGTTGTTATTTTGACTTCAAACTGTCTGCTATTACTTCCTCATCTTACCAACATTAAGAAACTGCCTAATGTACCAAAGTCAGACAACCATAATCCAAAATTAAATCAAGGACATATCGATTAAACTCGTATAATGAAACAAATCTAAACTCCCTAAATTCCATCTGTGATTGGTCCTTAGAGTCCTTACCAAACAAAGGGTCTCCCCAATTGTTGTCAAATGAAGATTCAATTGGCCCATAATAAATTAGTTACCCATCGCCTTGGCCGGTCCTCAATTCACAGTCACATGGAGCTCATTGTGTGCCGAAGGTTCAGTACGACTGTACACAGCCTTTATTGTTCCTTGGAATTCAGTACGGGCTGCGTTTAATTGGTATTTCCTAGTTTATCGATAAGTTGCGTTGTGCATATCGATTACAACCCTACGCGTTTTCGGGTATATAGAATATAGAATTAATTCATATAGAGGTCACGTATTGGAAAGCGCGGGTGCGCTGTTGAATGTGAAATTCAGTGCGGGCTTTCCTTCCTCAGTTTTATCATAATCACAATGCCGCAGTGGCGCTTCTTCTTTACTCGTGAGCTAAGGATCAGGGAATTGAATTTTCGTGGGAGCTGGATATTTTGAGGCTAAAAGTTTCATAACATAATGAAAACGTATTTTTTTTTGTTATCTTCAATTAACGTCTTCAGGCTAACATTTGGCATAACAAAGACGCCCAAAATTAAAACATAAGTTTTTCACCTTATCAGCAAACCCAATAATTGGACCCACAATTTGAATACACCTCATAACGCGTACCTCCTTATCTGGGAATGCCACCTGGACGCATTGTTACATCTCAAGTTAAATCTCGAATGCGGGACTTTCGAGTTTGCCCAGTCAAATGCTCCGAGTGACATCGGCCATTATTGCCTTCGTACAAACATTATCTTCTGGCTTACCCGGCTTAAGTATGGAGCCTTTGTGAACCGACTCGCAATGAACCGTGAGGAGGGGAATTCTGAATAGTTTAAACGATAAATTGTAATGTTTGCTATTGTGTGTGCTTCAGTTATGTTTTCGGGAGTTTCTGAGAATTCTGTTGCTTTCTGTGAACACTTTCTAGGAAAAGTCTCAAAAGAAGTCAGTGCGTATGTTTCAATTACACAATTAATTCGACCACTAGTGTCATTTTTTTAAGAATTAGCAAGTTGAAAGAAACCAAGTTACTTACTACGAACATCGGCAATTTGTCTAGCAAGACCAAAATTTGCACATCATGCTGATAAATTAGAAGGTCCTATGTAATATAAGCTTCACCATCTCCCCTTATCCTTTCTCCCTTCATTTGATCGAAACAAAAAATGTCACGCATATTTACAACATTTCTAAGAAAATGACGAAAATATCGCCAAGTACGCAAACAAGCGATACGTACGTTCATCTCGCAAATGATATAAAACAGAATTTCGTAACAGGCAACCCGACACCTGTGTTGCCAACATAAAATACATATATCTACGTAAAAGATAAAAAATATACCTAAGCTTTCCACCCCAGTGTTCGCAGATCCCTGATAATTTATCACCTCTATGTCTATATGAATAGGGTTCATAAAAGCCTCATCGGAATTGCCAAGTGCGGTGAAAAATATCTTATTTGAATATCCCAGTGCGGGGGAAATGGATCGGATAACCGTGGAACTTTTAACTGAAATAATATTGTCGTTTGTACTAGGAGGTCCTTGGCTTACCGTTGTTGGGCGACCGCTTACTTTTGTTTCCAATGCTCCCAAGTTTTTGTGAGGAGCTTATGTTAGTTGAAAGTACTTGTACGGCCTATTAATTTTTCCAACCTCTCAAAAGTCATGCCTATTTTATCTGCTACGAAGACATCTTATTTTACATACATCACGCCTTGTTTCCCCGAAGGGTTGGGCAGAGGTGTACCTGTAGCAGGTACACCCACATTTCGCCAGTTATGTTTAAGTCCCATGTAATAGGGCGCGAGCCTATTGCCATCAACCGGGCACAAATCCAGACTCCGGGCTGCTACTGAGAAATTCCAGATAGAAAAACCCAATAACACTTTGCCCGACCCGGGAATCGAACCCAGGACCTCATGCTCAGCAGTAGCGCTTACGACCACTAGACCAACGAGGCAGTTCTAACTAAACAGTAGTAACTAGATCTTATTTTAATATAGGTAAAATACAAAAGATGTTGTTATATTTAGTAACATGTTCCGCGTAACTATTCCTAAAGAGCCATAAAAAGCCCTGTAAGAAATCGACACGTGTTTCACCTCTCAACGAGGCATCCTCAGGATGACGATTGACTTGTCGAGAACCCGAACACGTGTCGATTTCCTACAGGGATTTTTATGGTTCTTTAGGAATAGTTAAGCGGAACAGGTCACTAAATATAACAACGTCTATTGTATTTTATAAAGATTTCCGCAAGGTTCACGCTTTAATCAATTAACATCTTAATATAGGTACCTACCTCATACTAGATTTCTATTTATAATAGTTCATGGGTTATGGCTTTCTATCATTTTTAGGCTATACCTCAATTGTTAAGATAAGAGTCCATGAAAATGCTACGGTTAACCGACATAATTATCATCATAATTATCAACATCGACATAATTATCATCGGAAACCGTACTGTTAAATATTTTCAATTGCACTGTTTTGTATACTCTGATCATGGGTATATAATAATCCATCTTTGAGGTAAAAGCATCGAAATTATTATAAATGTTTAAGCTTTGGGGAAGGGGGGAATTGCAATAATTGGAAACCAAATGAAGTTATTAATTATTTCCTTAATTAATTAATGCTCTCAAGCTGTTTGTGGATTAGCGCTGTTAATCCTTTGCAATTGCTTAAGACATTACCAACTACGACATACACCTACTTGTAAATTATAATAAGTACTTGAAAATGATAAATAATAATAAGTTATTAATGATAATAAGTACTTGACTGCCTCGTTGGTCTCAAAGTCAAAGTCAAAGTCAAATCATTTATTTCAAATAGGCCCATGTATGGCACTTTTGAACGTCAAAATTTACAAAATATTAAAATTGATTCTAGTCGCCCCTTCCAAAAGGTAGTTTTCGTATGGAGAAGAATGGGCAAGAAACTCCACCGTTACTCTTTTAAAATGTTTTACAATTGTTTGTATATGCACGTACATTTGTTAAATAATATTACCTATATGTGAAGACGATGCACCTAGAATAAAATTACTATACCACAATAGGTAAAAAGAATTAAAAATGAAGCAACGACAGATAATTTAATATGTGATAGATACATGGTGCTCACATATTTACAAACATTGTAAAAATAGACGATTTTCCTGAAATTTTGTAATTAATAAGTGTGTGAGAAAGTAATCACAGAATGTAAAATCAATGTCATAAAACACAAAATAATCAATTTTACAATTAAATTAGCAACCAGTTTGATTTTGTCTTGATTCTAAATTGTCCTATGGAGCAGGACCAGCATGTTTCCAAGCACTCTTATCTTGGATATAATCCTCTAATTTGTAATATGCTTGTTTACAAAGTGTACTTTTGATATGAGTTTTAAATTTTCTTTCATTTAATTGCAATATGTCACAAGGTATTTTGTTGTAACATTTAACACAGTACCCCATAAAAGATGTATGTACTTTAGATAATCTGAAAAATGGTTGATCTAGTTTATCTTTATTTCTAGTGTTAAAATTATGTCTATCACTAATTTTATTAAAGAGATGTGGATTTTTCCTTACATACATAATATTTTCATAAATGAATTGGCAAGGTACTGTCATAATATTAATCCTTTTAAAAAGTTCCCTGAGAGATTCGCGGCGACGTAGATTATAAATGGCTCTGACAGCGGTCTAGTGGTCGCAATTGCTACTGCTGAGCATGAGGTCCTGGGTTCGATTCCCGGGTCGGGCAAAGTGTTATTGGGTTTTCTATCTGGAATTTCTCAGTAGCAGCCCGGAGTCTGGATTTGTGCCCGGTTGATGGCAATAGGCTCGCCCCCTATTACATGGGACTTAAACATAACTGGCGAAATGTGGGTGTACCCACTACAGGTACACCTCTGCCCAACCCTTCGGGGAAATAAGGCGTGATGTTATGTTATGTTATGTTACTTGAAATAAATATAGCGAGTTCTGTTGACTGAAGTTTAACCACCTCTGTGGTCTAGTGGTTAGACCACCTGTGTCAGACCCAGAGGTGGGGGTTCGATTCCCAGTGGGGGCAAAATTTTCTGTGTGGTTAGGTTGGTGGTAGGGCTTGGTCTAAGTCCGCCTGGCTAGCTACCACCATCTTATCTAAGTCTGTCGCCATAATAACAATGTTAACAGCATGGTGTTTAATTTTAATACAATTATCATTAAAATATTAATTTCAATACAATTATCACTAATAATATACACAAACATATTTACAACTAACTACTATATATATTATGTACAAGTATGTAAAGGAAAAAGTTAAAAATAAAGATAAGAGCTCATTGGGCGTCAAAAAATTCGTCCGCATCGCTGTCAGCGGGGAAAGTGCCCAAAAGGCTGGCAGCATTGCCACGTTGGATGGCGATGCTGATTCTTTGGCCTAAGAATTGGCCAGCCCTCTGGTCACGTAAAGAGTCGACCAACCGCTTGGCGATGTCCCGGAATACTCGGTGAGCACTCGGACCCCATGGCCCTAGTGTTTCAACCCCAAACGGCTCAAAGATATAGCTACCAGTAAGGTTGCTATATTTGCGCCGTTTGAGGTTTTCTGCACCTGCAGCAGCCGCCCCGGCACAGCCCGCAGTGCTAGGAAGATGGGATGGCGCAAGGGTGTCGACACAGGTTGCATCCCACACCAAAGGTCTACCCAACTTCCAAGGCATTATGGTCATTCCGTCTGGCCTCTTTCCATCGTCGCGTGCCAAGCCATTGGGTTCTAAAACAGCTGGCACCCCGGCGGTGACAAGAGCCCGACGGAGGATGTCATTAATGCTTGCGTGCCGTGCCAACCGACCAGCGCTTTTGCTGCAGGAAAGGCCATGGTGTGCGAGGCGGTCGACAGCTTCTCCGCACTGACAGCGATGTGGAGCCCCGCAAGGAGCACCCAGACGCAGACTTGTAGCGCGCCGGAAAGTGGTGTCACCCAGCATAGTGCCTATGTTGGGTGACGGTAGCGCCTGAAGCCAGAGGCCCGACTCCCATTCTCCCACAGCTAGCAGGCGGGCACGCTCGGCAGTGTTGGTGGACGTATTTACGAGGTTATTCCGTACCAACCTGCAGAGCGGCTCATCCCACTGTCTTTGGGAAGACGGGTTCTCGGGCTGCTCCGTATCCGGACAAGCCATTTTCCATGCGTTCATCGCATCAGTCAAACACGGCACTTCAGAGTCAACCTGAGAAGCGGTTAAGATTTTTCTGGTTAACTCTTCGGTGCTGTGGACCGAGGACAGAAACGCCGGTAAGCTTACACTAGAAATTTTGCGGACGCCGAGCCCACCGAAGCGGATGGGTAGTGTGGCTTGCAGCCACGCGCGGTCGTCCAATGCCACATTTATAATTGATGTTAGAGTACTTCGAATAATTTGATCGATTTTGTCCAAAAGGTGTGGCTTCTTCCATAAAGGGGAAGAGCGGAGAAAGTACATAAAATTTGGACCGAAACAGCAGTATCTGATAAGGGTGAATGCCGAATGTAAGTTTATTTTAGAAAGTCTGTCTGAAATATCGTTAAAGTGTTTAATTTTTTTGTCAACGAAAGGTGAAAAACTGTCTTCTAAAATTGGGGAACCTAGGAGGTGCAGTGAACTTTTTTCCAAAACTTTGATGTCTGGGGTTATTGAATTAAATTTCTGTATGGTTGATTGTCTGTCAGTATTGTCACAGCATGGTTGTGTTTTGTCAGTTGGAGGTAAGGTAGTCAGTTCCTCTGTGGTTGAGGATTCCGGGTGAAGCTTGCGGGCAAGAGCTTCACCGTTATGGTTTAAAAAAGAGAGAAAAAACATGTGACATTTTCGGGCTTTAAAAGGTGACCAGGTTTTTATGTCCAGCAAGAAGACGAGTAGCAAATAGCTGCAGAAAAAGAAGATTCTTTTTAAGAAAACAGCTGATGTTTTGAAGCAGTAAGATGAAACTATGAACCAAGTTGACATCCGTACACACAATCTACATGACATAAAAATTCATTCCAATAAACCTAAGGTCTCTAAGGACAGGTCAAACGATAGTCTGGATGAAAATGCCTTATGTATAATAATTTCCCAATGAAAACTTTTAGTTGAGAGTCAAAGAGGGAAGGGTCTCTCCGATATAATTCCCATTAATTTACGATCATAGCCGTAAAGTTACGGCCGAAATATTTTGCATATGCATGGATTTTGAATATGTTTGTAAACCTTAACCGATCCCTTTAATGCAATGAAAGTTAGCAAAATGTGACCCTGGACCTTTTAAAACTGTTTGGTCAGCGTTGAGAAAACTGATATGGTTGTCGATAAACTTGTGTAGTGTAAAAGATACGGCGAAGAAGATAAATTTGTACCTGCTATTGAGAATCTAGGAAAAGATAGCTTGCGGTAGATTTTAGAAGCAAATATGTGGGAACCTGTAGAGTAAGTAATTGCATAACACACAAATGGCAATAGATCGTATGCCTTTACTTTTGACAGTTCAGGCCACGTTCATTGCGTTGTTCACGTTGTTGAGCAGACAAATTTTTCAAATCTATGAAGCAAAGACTGCTGGCCAAATCGCAGAACCCGAAGACAAAGAAAATATTGAATCATTGGCTCTTGCAAACTGTGAATCGTAAATTCTAAATGCTTTAGTAGCTTTAAAGGATGATTTCCATCACATGGCTCGCATCGCATCGGATCGGAACGGATACGAAAGGATGTGGCGACAGCCAATCGCGTCCGGCAGGATGCCGACGCATACGATCGGCTCCGTACCGTCGTTTGCGAACGTATCCGTTTCTGCGCCTACTTAAATAGTTTCATTCCTACGGTGTTGACGTGTTCTAATTTTTGAAAATGGTGAAGTTGAAAGAAGAAAATAATCATAAAACAGCCGAAAGGATTCGATAGGATACGACAACAGGCGAACAGAGCCGATCGTGCGTCTCAGCATACTTTCGGCTACGATCGGGTGTCGCGAAAGACGCCCGCGGTCAAGCTGCTGTGTGCGGCTTGGTAATATAGACTTTAAATACTGTGTACACGATTTAATATCGTTTAAAGATTGTTAAATCCGTTCCGACCCGGTGCGATGCGAGACGTTTGGTGGAAATTATCTTTAAGAGTATAAAGCATATCAGCTTATAATGTTCCCACTGCTGCGACATAGGCCTCCTCTCATCGAAAGGGGAAGCCACATCACGCCTGTTAATCCCCAAAGGTTAAGCAGAGGTATACTTTTACTGCACCCACATTTCGCCAATTATGTTTAAGTCCCTTGTAATAGGATGCAAGCCTACCTAATGCCATCAACCGGGCACAAATCCAGACTCCGGGCTGCTACTGAGAAATTCTAGATGGAAAAACCCAGTAACAGAGAGAGGGGAAGAGTATAAAGAATTATAGTTAAATTATATTTATGGGAGAATAGAGCATAAGGAAAATGTGCTATATATATTCTATAAACGATTATAGAAAACTTTAAAGATGTTTATGCGAAAAAATTCTCCGTTAAGTGCCAACGCACTGTATTCACTTGCGAACTTCACGAACAAAGTTGGGGGAAGCTTCCGCTAAGAGCTTTATACGTGCAATATTTCATAGTTTAAAAGACATAAGCACTGGTATACCTTTTTATTCAGTGTTTATAAAATCTACTAGTCTGCCAGTTTTTTCATAACTTTGCAAAGTTTAACGGGGCCGGATGAAAAATGCAGGTTACATCAGGGGATTTTAACTAAACTGTTCTAGAAACATATAGTGTTTATTTTGTAGTGCGTTATTTTTGGTTTAGTAAGCTGTTTATTAGCTTTTCTTCAGCTTATTTTACAGTATTAGGATTTATTGAGAGTCTGTTTTAAAATATTTTTGCTCTAAACACTATTTCAAACCGTGCGATCAGCTTTTTAGAGCTTTCTCTCTCGTGTGTCCGTTAGTGTCTTCGAATCTAATGGACCGATAAGTTGAAATTTGGTATACACATGTATTTCTGTGACCCAAATACGGACGTATAAAGTAAATAAATAAATTTTGAATATGAGGGTCACTTTTGAGGGGCAAATATGAAAATAAAAATAAAAGTTTTGTGAACTATATCGTGTGACATTTCAATCGAAAGGGCTTATTGCGAGGATCTCAATTTTTTTTTTTTTGAAATATATGAAAATTGACGAAAATTGATGAAAATTTACCATTCGAGGAATGGTCAAGTTTATTATCTCCGAAACTACTGAGCCTAATATTATAGGAAAACCTATAAGAAGTCTATGGTCTAACAATAACATGGTATTCTAGTTACAGTTCGCATACAAAATCATTATTTTCTAAAATTTATTTTGTAACAATGGACCAATAAAAGTATTCTTATTCTTATTAAATCACTCAATATTGTGCGTACCAACTTACATTGTGCGTGGTCCGACACGCACTTGGTCGGTTTTTCTACATGTATTCAATTGCGAACATATTTTCTGTTTCAAGCCTTTCAACATGGTTTTAGTCTATAAAAGGAGATATATCCAACGTAAGACGTCTCTCCCTTAAGCCTTAGATACAATCGTATTGTACTTTCAAATTAAATACCTCATCTATATTAATCCAGTTCTATTGTGGTAAGACAGTTTCAGACGAAAGCCCTCATAATGAGTCCTTGTTAGTGTGATGTTGACCTTCACCCACGTTGTTTGATTTCTAAATTATAATCTTCATTTTGCCCTTCAAAGTTTTTGTCTCTAGGTCTTTGACGTTTGGTTTTCTAGAAATAATTAAAATTGGAATAGGGCTGAAGACAACATTTTTTTGTCTGTCAGGTAATTTATTAAAAAATATTGTACACGTATTTTTTCTTTTTTTACGTTATCAAAAGATTACGGCGATACATTGAGTTAAAATGTGCCATGACGTCACGGGTATGTAGATTTTATACTTGTGACGTAGCGAGTGTAGCGACACCCACATCTCAACTTTAATGCGTTTTATCTAAGTATTTTTTTATTAATATGATAAAGCAAAAAATACGTGTCTAATATTTTTTTATTATCTGACTGACCGACTAAATAGAATTTATTTTTTCTGACCCAGGCATCATCCCTATTACTTAAGTTTGATTTTTTTTTTTTCGGATGGCTTACAGACTAATAACATTATAATAACAATATTATATTACTAAATTGCTAATTACAAACCCCCACAGATGTACTTCCTCATAGTCTCAATTTCATCCAATCTGTATACCAAAATTATAAGCAAATAAATGATTTCCATTCTATTTAAATAGTTATTCCCTCAAAGTTGGTTAATTCTGTTCATTAAGCCAATTTTTGTTCATATTTTAAGCCAATCTGGACAACAAACTATTCAAGAACATTTTCAAATAAAACGAAATTTTTGGGTTTAATATTAACCCAAGAGGGAATGGCTCTTTAGTATGACTAGAAACGACTAATAAAATATCAGAAACTTTTCGTTCTTTTCTGATGACTTTTCCATCAAAGACCAGCGTCCAAGCTGAAGCTAAACCATCACCTCTCGAGGAATGCTAGTAGTATGCGTCACTGGTATCGGCTAGGAAGCACTTCCAGCGGTTTCTTTGTTGGCGGACGTCGTATGGTAATTTAGCTTCCTTCCCCGTGGCTGTAGCCCCATAAATTAGATGCCAACGCCCGGCCCCGCGCTGAAAAATTACCAACTTCTACGGAAATCGAGGTAGAGGTGACTAGATGTGGTGTCGATGTAAAGCGCGGTTTGGGTTACGGATCTGAGTGTGGTTTGTGATGCGTTGTAGAAGCGTGTTTGGGACAAAAAAAAAACAATTTTTGAATTGCTGTGAGTGTCTGACGTGTTTCAGTGGCTAAAAATAATTATAACGAAGTATAACAAAATGGTGTCTTCATCAACCATTCATAACATTACCTAAGAATGTGCACACTACCTTGAGGAAGGTAAAAAATATAGTTCTGATTCCCAGTAATTACGCTAGTAGAAAATTATTACAACTAATTAAAATTGTTCCTTTAATAATAGCTTAATTGCACAATGTTTATAAAGTTTTTTATTCCACGCCATTCTGAGAATAAATGTAAAACATGATGAATAAATGCAAAGTACAAAGTAGTTGCCTTTTACCGCGCGAGTCGTAAAATTGTACTGAGGAAAACGGTGTAACGTAACATAACACTCTTCAGCACTTAGGAATTATTAGTTTTTTCAAACGCAAACACATGTTACATATGTAGCTATTAATGCACTTTGTAATATTTTGAAAGATGCAATAGTAGGTGTGTTAAATAACGCGCTGTCGTTTGATTAATACTTAATTTTGAAAGTATTTTGTGCTGCTCAGTTGCATGGAACGAATGAATATCAAATTACAAAAAAAAACAACCGACTTAAAAAAAAACGTGTCTTTGGTTTTGAATTTTCGTTCTTTGTCACCGACTTCCGAAATTAAAGTTATTTTTCACTTTGTAGTGTTTTTTTTGAAGTCGGTTGTTTTTTTTTGTAAAAAGTTTTTATTTTTCACTTTTTAGTTGTGGTACCTACCCCACACAAATTCGAATACCACTACCTGCTATGTAAATAACAGTGACAGGAAGTTATCATATCATCTACATACTAAGTGGGAAAAAATACGTATAATTGAAGCTAACTCAAAAACTACTCAAGCAAAGTTAATACAATTTATATGGGACCACCTCTGAAGTATGATCTACCAAACAAAAAAAGAACCAAAAAATCTATTCATAATTGGCGGAGTAATCGCGTAACAAACATACAAAAAAAAAATAAATACATACAGACGAATTGAGAACCTCCTCCTTTTGGAAGTCGGTTAAAAATTAATTAACTGTTCTGCTTTGACAAATAATTAATTAGATTTTGTTTTTTAGGTAAGCATCTAAGTATAGTATGTTCTCCTAGGTATATGTAATTGATGAAGGTACATCCATAGATTTGAATAGATACAATTCTAACAGACATCATTTTATTTTAGGTCATATCCAGTCTATATGCATCCATATCGAAAACCGTGTACAAAGTTATGTGAGCTTTCGGAGTTGGTTTTCGGATCATTTAGTCAATAATGTGAGATGGGGCGAGAAAGTTTGCCTTTATACAATGCATTGTTTTGCCCATGGTGGAGTAAATGGGAGAAATATGAGTAACTTTTTATATTTATGCGTTTTAAATTAGGGCTGCTTACTGAGCGAATTTATTTAAAGAATATATAGGTTTTTGTTACTTTTAAACATTATTACATTCAAATAGATTTTAAAATAATTTTAGAGAAACCAGTTTACTTTAATAATACAAGGTTCAACAGCTTACACGGTCTCTAGGCCTCCTACCCATTGTTTGCTAAAAAAACCTCGTCGAAACAATGAGCACTTTTACAGTTGGATTCAGCACTACAGAATAATTAAAACAGGTTTAATGTCCAGACTTAAAGTGAAATACTACGTGAATTATGTACTAGAATATACTGGAATAATTTAATTCTCTTGTGACAAAAGGGCATTTGAAAACCTTGGTTAATATATTGAAATATTTGAAACAAAGCAAAGTACTTAGCATGTTATTTTGTGAATTTATAGTCACAACTAATTAACTGATTGTGGACGTTTACGGTGAAATATTGTTGTAATAAACTTAATAGAGTGTCGAGTTGAAACCTTTTAGTTCAATCGTAATGAAAAATGGCACCTTATTATTAATGACTATTGTTAATGCGAACATTTTGAAGGCCATTTGGGAATTATGAATCAGAGTAGTGTATTTTGATTCAAAATATTTTTGTGGAGTTAATAGGGATTTTCTATTTATACATTGTAATAGCGAAACCAATTTTCATGCCTCTCCCTTAAGACCCAGGCCAAATATTTTTTTGATATTCGGATAGCTCTTGAGTCATGCATGAGCTATCCGAATATCAAAAAATATTAATCATGACCCCAAGAGGTGCCATAAAGAATATGAATTAAAACAAAAAAATCACATGAATCCGCAAAATTTCGCGGATCATCATTTCAGCCGAAAGACGTCCACTGCTGGACATAGGCCTCCCCCAAACACCGCCACTTCGACCGATTCTATGCTTTCCGCATCCAGCGGATTCCTGCGGCCTTCACAAGGTCATCGGTCCATCTTGTGGGAGGCCTTCCAACGCTACGTCTTCCGGTACGCGGTCGCCACTCCAGAACCTTTCGACCCCATCCGTTCTGCGAGCAATGTGTCCTGCCCATTGCCACTTAAGTTTGGCAACTCTCGCGGATATTCTTGCTGGAATCACATAAATTTAGCCCTAATTTTGTATTGATCTACGATTTCATCATCATCATCATCATTGGTAGCCTTGTTCTACCCATCACTACTGAGTATAAGTAGGCCTCCACCTTTTTGTGCCATATTTCCCTGGTCTGTGCGATTCTCATCTATCTTCGATGGACTAAATATTTAGTTTTTTTTTTAGCATGAAAACTTCCTTTGGTCCTCTCTAGATTATTAAAATCAGTGTGGCATATAAGCTACTTGCTTCTTATTTAATTTTTTTTACCTATTGTGGTAGGTATAGTAATTTTATTCTAGGTGCATCGTCTTCACATATAATTATTGTATACAAAATATTGTGAAACATTTTAAAAGAACAACGGTGGAGTTTCTAGCCCATTCTTCTCCATACGAAACAATATTTTGTGAAAGGGGCGACTAGAATCAATTCAATTTTTTTTTGTAAATTTTGGCGTTCAAAAGTGCCTTTTATGTGCCTAATTGAAATAAATTATTTTACTTTGACCACCTGCTCGTAGCACTGCAATGATCAGAAAAATTCATCATTTTGCTAACAATTTTGTAACCCAGTGTGCAGTATCTTGAAATACCAAAATAAGATGCATTGTCGAATAAAGAGAACCACAAACTCGGCAACTAAATTTCGTATTCAGTACAAAAGCGTTCTCACAATCGCACTAGCAAAATGTATGTTAAGTTTTGAGGTAGAATGTACAGAACCGAAAGTAAACTACTCCTTAGTTCCTTACTTACTCTTCGGTACATTTTTATCAAATAAAGATTTAGATTTATTTAGGAGCTCGTGGCTAAATAATAACAGCCGCACGTTTCGATCCAACAGGTTAAGCTACACTTACCGGGGTTGGTCTGTGGATGGGTGACCATCTTTACGTAGGTACCGAGACTCCTCCGTGCCTCGGAAAGCATGTTAAGCCGTTGGTCCCGGCTGTCATTCGTGGATCTTTGACAGTTGTCACGGGTCGTCAGAAGCCCGAAAGTCTGACAACCAGTCTTCCAAGCGGTATCGTATTACCCAGTTACTGGGTTGTGGAGGTCAAATAGGCAGTCGCTCCATGTAAAATACTGGTATTCAGCTGCATCCGGTTAGACTGGAAGCCGACCCCAACATAGTTGGAAAAGGCTAGGCAGATAGAAAGATTTAGATTTATTTAGCCCTCCGGTTTCGGAAGTGTACCTATAGGGTTTTCAGAACGAAGTTCCTTATCGTATGTTGTACTCTGCACACTCGGCGAATGTGAGCTAGATAAGTGTAACATTTTGACCGCCACGACACTTTTGTTATCTAACAAAAGGGTGCAAAAGCGCAAGGATCGTTGTTCCAAACGGGGGCCCCACGACACCTCTCGGTTTTTTAAATTAATATTAAACATATCTAATTTAAAAAAAAAAAAACTGTCTGCAGTAAACACCACGTACTTTCGTATCCGTGTGATTCTGTTACTTTCCGCTATTACTGCACAAAATGTCGCATGCACATGCACTAACACGAGACAAAATGCAAATGTCAATTGGCCTTCAGAGGAAGGTACTTTTCTTTAACACAAGTAGCAGTTACTTTTTAAACTTCGAAGGAGTTCGTTACAGTCCATAGACAATTGTTTAAAGACTGTTTTGTTAGTTTTTACGATGAACGGAATTGTAAAGTTTTTACGGATGCAATAAATGAAAGTTAAGTCGCTTTAATTAAGATGTTTTGATGGTTTTTAAATGAAGATTAAATGATTTAATAATGTTATAAGACTTAATAAAATTCTTCTTTATAAAAGGAGAGGGAGCTAAACATGCTAACAATAAATTGAACGAAAATTATAACAAATATAGACACTTTTATTTAAGTAACATTTAAGCAGTGTTGATGCATTACACATGTAAGTGCCCAGTCATCTAACCTATGCCCAAAACTTCAACTTCCCTTTCCTAAACACACACATGGTTCCCAAATTGCATTACAGACGAGCCAATATTACGAATTTAGATGCTGTATTGATCTGAAACAAAAATGTCGCCGGCGTGTAGCCCAATTAGGGCTGACACTGATCCCGTCTGCAGCAGCGCTCGAATACGCTCAAAATAACTGTGGCGCATCGATCGAGCGCAGCCCTACCGCGGGAAATTTTGAATGCCGAATCATAACCTATTTAGATTTTAGTTTATGGCCATCGCACTTTGCTGTTCGATTTTTATAGTCTTGTTTTTTGTTACTTCTGTTTTTAAATCGGAACTTTCTTTTTTTGACATCTCTGTGCGAATGATATGAATTCGTTTGTCTGGTGAAGTAATACGAAAATGTCAAGATAGAGGTGATATTTTTTCATAGAAATAGATAACTTAATGAACCTGTATTTTTCCTCATACTTATTGAGGTAAGTTGCCATGGTTTCTTTTGCGGTATTGGTTGCCATGACCTTCGTCGATTACATTAATAGCTAGTCCCGCCTCGTCAAAATTGTATACGGCTTCAAGAAATACCTGTGCGTCTTTTGATGAAGATACTTTTGATAAATTACGAAATTGAAATGAATACGAAATGCCTACCAAGCTTTTATAGTATTAACGTTAACATACTCATAGAAGTGTGTAGGTATGTACTGCGATATTTTTCTTAACTTAGTACCTAACTCGTCTTCGATAGCTGCCGATAATTTTGTATCCGTAGATGTATGCACGTTGCATCAATAGAAGTTTAAGAAGAAATAGCGACCATTAAAAAAAAATAGAAACCCGTTGCCCTTCTTTTGTTTTCACAGTTATTTTTCCAACAAGTAACCTCTTAGTCTAGTAATTACAAACTCTTCACACGACCAGCTCATTCCGTGGTCAGTGCAACTCTGAGCGTGGTCGTAATTGAAATATTCCGGCCTCGTCGCCACTGACGCGACGGAGACCACACACCACATTGTTGTCAGCAAATTAACGCATATTGTGTGCACTGCGCTCTATATACTTTTACGCATTCATTAATAAATATTCGTTGTGTATTAATAGTGTTGATAAAGTAGTAAGATTTAATGATAATTTTAATGTTACATATTTATTTATTTAAACTTCTCACACACGAAAAGGTACAAAGGCGGACTTAATGCCATAGGCATTAGAGAATGCCTATGGCATTAAGTCCGCCTTTGTCACCAAGGGTGGTGAAGAGATTAGATGGCAGGTACTCTGTTTGAGAGGAACAAAGAAAAAATTATTAAAAATATATCATTAGAAATAAAATGTAGGAACAACAGTACATAAATAGGTTATAACTTATAATACACATACATACATTTATAATATATATCTATAATATATATATATACAAATTCAAGGGAGAGAGGTGTTGAGATGACTCTACTCTATTTATTTTGAAAAAAAACTGCAATTTCCGCTTAAATGCATACCGACTGGTGGCCGTCCTGATATCAAGAGGAAGCGCGTTCCATAGAAGAATGGACTGAATATGAAAGGAAGAATGAACAAAGTCAGAAGTATGAGAAGGACAAAGTAGGAGGAGATTGATTTAATTGCCTATTCAAGGATGCATATCTGGTACGGCTCTTAAATCCTTCCTTATCCTAAGGGCATGTCTTCCTTACCATTACCGCGCCCCCCGGCCTACTCCTTGATATGCAATGGCCGCTGTAGCCCCATGAAGCATGAGGCTTCAGGGGCTAGTGCAAACTTGGGATTAATTCGATTTATTGAGTCTGGTTAAACCACGGGGTCGGTGCATTTCATTCATTCAATTTTAATCTTACATATTTAAGAATTCAGGAAACCGTAGAACAGTTGGCATTTAGCTAGTCTGTAGTAAAATAGATTTTCAATGTAGCGTGTTGATCTATGATATTCAATCGTATTCAGCCACAAACCTTATTCATTGTAAAACCTCGATTCCCATACTTTTTCGATAATTGAAAGGTACAACAAGGAACATTTCAGTTTCTAAGAGTAAAGAACGGTCATCAATTCAAGGAACATCTAATGCAAGAGATTATTTAGCAACAAGTCCTTTTCTAAATCACGATTCACTATACAATGCCACCCACCGGCATGTGACCGCCCGTATTTTTCTGAATATTCATGAAAAATTTTCAAAAAATTACTTTGAAAGGGGGGGGGGGGGTCTGTCTTTAATATTTTTAATGTTATTTTTTTTTTTTTTGAGTGGCGTTTGCCATATCTCCGATATTATTGGCTTGATTTGGGTTCTGTTTATTACTTCTAAAAGCTTACGAGTTATTTTATCGGATCAAGTAACATTTTTATTAAAATTTGTCAACTATGCAAAAAAATGGAGGTGAAAACATAAAAAAAGTGTTTAAAAATAAAAACAAAAGTGTAAGTTCAATAAAATCATAAAAGATTTGGAAAAAAAAAATTGAAAAAAAAGTCTAGATAGACCCCCTTTTAAAGTAATTTTTCGATAATTTTTCATGAACATTCAGAAAAATGCGGGCCCACATGCCGCATTATATATTACATCAATACAAAGCGATGACGTCAAAACTTAAGACTGTTCACTGTAAACCAATGTGCGTGACTGTCAGGAAACAACGAGCTCCGTGTAATTGATGCGTTCTGTTCATAGGTAGGTACTGTCGATGCACAGCGTATTGATCTATGTGTACTACGTCTTATAGGATATCCAAGCTGGGCGGTGAAATGATAAACTAAAGGCATATATGAATCACTGCGGTGGTGCTGCGTCATGAAGTGTAAATGTTCGGATAAAATCATTGGATTTGATGCAGACTGTCTGACTCGACGACTTATTGCATTGATGAGCCCTTTTTTTTCTTTTTTTTTTTGGGTGGGTAATTATCAAATAACTTCTCCCGCTCTGGGTGGAGCGGGAGGGCGTGTCAGACTCTTACTGACTAAAACCCATCCGTGTTCCTTCGGTTGCCCTGTGGCCGGGGGTCCACAAGACTCATTTTCTTGAAAGCCGATCAGTAATGTATTTCGATTTAAATCTTTTAGATTTGATTTAAGATTAATGCGAAGTTTGTCAAAATGTGAAGACTGAAAACTGAGCATAAATTAAGAAGGCATGCTTAAATGTTATGTTATGTACAATTTTGTTGTTGAAAGTACCTGCATGAAATTTTTTTAAGCATTTGGGATTCAACGGGAATAATTTTTGGGATTCAACGAAAATAAAAAGTAATTATCTTGCATTTTTCAAATGTGGGATCTAACGAAAATACATAATAATGTTTTGTGGGATTCAACACCACAAATATTTAACTGGGATTCTAAAGGGGGTAAAACGCATAAAAAGGAAACGAAAATAAATGCATATACATAGCTTTCCTTTATTATTCACTTAAATTACCGCCCAAAAATCGTCCTAAATTCAGTACTAAAACTGTATAAATAAAGGTTAAAGAGCAACGCTCAACTTCGGCTGAAAAGCCACCAAAATAGTCTGGCCGCCATCGACCAGATTTCGCTATTCTGGGCAACCCAAGTTTTGCAACGGAGTCACTATTTTAGTTCCTGCATATTGTATAAACCTGTTCTCTGTACTGTATGAGCTCGATTCAGTGCTAATGTTAATGTTTCAGGAGGTTCCACGTAGGCACTTATACCTATAATGTTTTTAATGTTAAAATATGGTTGTAAGTTGGGTTCGAAGGCATTTTTTTAAAATACACATAACATAACATCACGGCTTGTTTCCCCGAAGGGTTGGGCAGAGGTATATCTGTAGTAGGTACACCCACATTTCGCCAGTTATGTTTAAGTCCCATGTAATAGGGGGCGAGCCTATTGCCATCAACCGGGCACAAATCCAGACTCCGGGCTGCTACTGAGAAATTCCAGATAGAAAAACCCAATAACACTTTGCCCGACCTGGGAATCGAACCTGCTCAGCAGTAGTAGTTTAAAATAATACACAAATATTGTTTGTATATTGCCAGCGCGACTTAAGTTCCTACTATTCGCTACTAATAATTTAATGAAGTCTTAAAAAATTACCGATATGGATTCATTTTTTAACCGACTTCCAAAAAGGAGGAGGTTATATGTTCGACGCCTATGTTTGTTTTTTTTTTTTTTTATGTATGTCCACCGATTTCTCCGTCATTTGTGGACCGATTTTGAAAATTCTTTTTTTGTTTGAAAGGGTATGCTCCCAAATTGGTCCCATATAAATTTTATTAACTTAGCTTGGGTAGTTTTTGAGTTAGCTACAAAATACGTATTTTTTTTTCCCACTTAGTATGTAGATGATATGATAAGTTCCTGACACTGGTAGTAGGTAGTGGTATTTGAATGTGTGTGGGGTAGGTACCACAACTAAAAAGTGAAAAATAAAAACTTTTTACAAAAAAAAAAAACGACCGACTTCAAAAAAAAAACACTACAAAGTGAAAAATAACTTTAATTTCGGAAGTCGGTGACGAAGAACGAAAATTCAAAACCAAAGACACCGACTTCCGAAATTAAAGTTATTTATCACTTTGTAGTGTTTTTTTTTTGAAGTCGGTTGTTTTTTTTTTTTGTAAAAAAAGTTTTTATTTTCAAATTATTGTAATAGGAGTGGTTGGAACCAAACGTTACCGGTTAGACTGGAAGCTGACGCCAACATAGTAGGGAAAAGGCTAGGCAGATGTTGATGATGATAATATCTACTTATAATACGACAAAACATCCTAAATGACCGTAGTAACTAGTAAATAACCCTAATAATGACCCGCTAATAATAAACGAATGTAATAAATATTTTA
Organism: Agrochola litura; assembly: GCA_949152395.1. Taxonomy (NCBI): domain Eukaryota; kingdom Metazoa; phylum Arthropoda; class Insecta; order Lepidoptera; family Noctuidae; genus Agrochola; species Agrochola litura. The sequence goes on along the minus strand of OX424508.1, from coordinate 18,474,802 downwards.
TTAATGATGCCACAAACAATGAAAACATCGAAACCGTATCGGATGTTGGACAATGTGATAGTACAACAATTGCCCTCTCGAAAACAGATCGTGTTTAAAAGCAGGTGTATTTTGTAATACAATTTCGTAGAATAGTACTTTTATTATTTCTTGTCTATTTTAAATTGGATACTGTAATTAGGTTTATAATTAGCTATCTAATAATTATGTAGACCAGTGGGGTAACTGCGTCACACACATAAAATGACAATTGATCGCAATTGGTTTCATTTTGACATGTTCAACCATGTTCATTGCGTTATTTACGTTGTTGAACAGACGAAGTTGTCAAATCTATGAAGCAATGGATTAGTAATGTCCTTCAAAATTCTCGGATTGTGATTGAAACCTGTACCCTAATTACATAACTTATTTTCGTAAAGAATTTTGCCTAATTTGTTTCATTTTGACAGTTCAACAACGTTCATTGCGTTATTTACGTTGTTGAGCAGATTTTATTTTCCTACTTTTGAAGCATTGATTAACAATCTGTTTCGATTTGAAACATATTGTTAATCCATTGCTTCAAAAGTTTGATTGCTGTTAGATTGTGTTGTATTACGCAATTAGGGTACCGGTCTATAAAAATAAAAATAAACAAATATTCTAAACACATTCACTGCCATTGCCACAATCACATAAAAATTCCAATTTTCCTAAAATTTTAATGAAACAGCCGTACTATTCCCATACAAATACAACTTTACTCCGGTTGTATTAAACAACATGTTTTATCCACCTCGTTCCGGCTCGATCCGGTTGTAACCGGCCCGGAGCGACGAGGCCGACGGTTCGCGCGGCCGCGTTTCGGATTGACGTGTAATTTTGTGATCGGGCTGCACTCTATTTGCTATCGTGTCTTGTCTAGGACGGGAATAGAAAAAAAAAAGTAAAAAGTATTAGTTGGTAATTTAAACGGGTAGAGGAAAAATCGAGATGGGTGGGTAGTTTGAACTTTTTGTAATTTATTTACATTTGAATTGTACTTTTTAATTGAAACTGTTGCAATTTTTTCTAACGTTGTTTCCTTAGGCAACTTCCACCTTTTAAAACTGTAAAGACTAGACAAAACTCTGCAGAATCTAAAATGCTTTTAATTTCTAAGAAGATAAAGATCGCCACATGTGAATTACGCATTACAATGACGTCATGCAAAATCCTGCATCGCGCAAACAGTGTTTACCACGCTACTTCAATCATCGAGCAGTTGCTCACCAGACATAACACCCATCCCTTTTCTCTATGGAGGATGAGTGAACTTTACACCCTGTTCTTCATACCCCTATAGATCCAAGATGATAATCCCACAAAAATAATCACCGTTTACTTTCATAGTTGCACGAACCGCAATCTAAATACTTATATTACTGGAAAAGCATGATAAAACACAATGTTTTAAAATCTTCCGTCTCCTTCACTCTTTAGCGTTAAGTACTGGGAGCAATTTCCCATTTTCGTCTGCACCTTGTACTAACTACACTATAGTACTAGCTCCTACTAATTGTACGAAAGATTTTAAATTATTCTGACATTAAAAGTGATGTATTTTCGAGTTGGGTACAAGTTTTATTGGGCTTAGAAAATGATCGAGAAACAATATTGCTTCCAAAATCCCAAAAGTCTTTGGAAACCAAGTTTTAAGAATGTTATTTTTACAGGCTTGATAGATCCAGCTGCACTGGGTCCTGTTGAAATATTTTACAGTAAAATCCAATACACTTTTATGTTCTGCCTTTGTATCTACGTTTTCGGGATTTGCTTACCAAATTTTAGTTCCGTGTAATGTGCGTTTTATTTGTGTAGAATAAACAATTTTTCTTTTTTTACTCGGCAGCAGAACCAGTATCATTATGACAGCCAATTGTTTTCTCTCATCTTCTTGCACTAACAAGACAAGACTTCTTTCCTCTATCGAGAACCTTAAGTAAGAGTACAAGCATTATGTGGATTACACGGAACGTTCCGTGACGCGCGAAATGACAACTTAAGCACCTGCTCATCGCCTTAATGTCGAGGTGAAAAGATATCCGACGTGCCTGATAGAGGGCTGCTTATTGGAGTTTATAAATAAACTGAGGGACTCTTAAATATTTTGTTACTCGATTTTTTGTGAAATTCGGTTTATGCTAGGTTCCTATAAAGAAAAATTTATCGTTTTGCTTATCAATGGTATCTTTTTTATTGCCAAACTGTGCATATAAATAGATTCGTAAGCTAATTTTACCTGTGTTAGCTACTTCCATATGGGTCTACCATGCCAGTGGTTGGCCAACTCATTAGTCAATAGAGCTAGATATCAATACGACTACATAATCTCTTATGAGAGCCAGTCCTTTCTGTGTGTCCAAACTGTCTCAATAAATTCCGAATCTTTAAAACTCCCATCCTCTTTCACTCCACAACGCTTCCTAAAATTAACTTGCTAAGAAGTAGGATGTTTTCATCATCATTTTCATCATTTCGGTTGATGACCTTGGAAAACAAATGATTAATTTTCGAGGTCCTGTTAATTTTGGAAAAAATACGCGGAAATTAATCTTTGAAATATAGTTTGAATTTCGAATAAAACTTGATAGCTTGCTTATTGACTGAAACCCCGACCCCCGCGCGTATCTACGCTCGCACTCATCGACATTTGTACAGAGCCGCACTCTATAGGCCAAAGAGCCGCATGCGGCTCGTGAGCCGCGGTTTGCCGACCAATGTAATATGCAAAGCTATGAGGTTTTTGCTTCATTATTGGTAAAGATACAAGAGTCTTAATTTTAACCAATAAGGGTCCGTAAATTATAGGAATCGGGCATACATTGATAGAAATTTAAGGCTTGAATGAAATGTAGAAAGATAACGATGTTGTTGAGAGTACTTAGCAGAATAATAGAATCTTGCTAAAAGATGTAGTCAAATAAAAAAATCAGTAGTAAATCTTCCGCTTAATCATCTACTAAATTAAAATCATACTGACTTAAAAGGGTTTTTAATTTATGTTAAACATGTAGTAATAACAACATGATTAAACTTTTACAGATCGCAACAGAATTAAAAGCAAGCCGTGCTTAAAAATACAAATAAAAAGCGAACAAACGCTTGTCTAGCCAACTTCATAAATCTTAATGAAACAGACTAGACAGGGTCTTAAAAAAGAATATATTTCAAAATACAGACATAACCCACGTATTCGGAGACAAACGAGAGTATTAGAGCATACGTTACAGTTTTTCAACGCCCAAAAGGAGACGGGCATGAAAAGTTTCTCACGTAGATTTTATTCCTTTATAAAATCGCACCGGGTGTGACTTTTAAATAAGATCGTGTTACAGGGTGTGATATTTTTAAGAGAGCGTCCTCTAGCGGCCCGCTCGCGAACGTTTTCATATGTAAATCGAATTCGTAGACTGGCCCCAACTTCTCTCGCTTCGCACAAGTTGTTTTTGTTGGTAATGACGGGTTTTTTGCCCTGAATTCTAAGGAGCACAATGCTTTTATGACTGCATTGCACCTTTGTGAAAAGTTTACCATAATTGCTTTCACGACATCCTGTTAGCTTTCTCGTTTCAAAGGAAAATTTGAAGTTTAAAGGTTTTTTGTGACGCGAAGGCGTTTATTATGTTTCTACTTTACATTATATTGTTTAAGGAAGAGCTGGATTTAATCGTCTTGAGAGTTAATATCTTATCAGAGATCTAAAGTATTTTCCTTAGAATTAAGGCGCTTAGGAACTTCTATGGAATTTCATTTATCGTACTAACGATTCTAATTTGCCTTTAGAAGTAGAACTGATAATACTATTCTCGCTAGGTCTCGATTTGTAGGAAGTTGTGAAATTTAATGAACACGCTTAAAATTGATTTCTAGTACGAAACCAATGAACTATGTATACACCGTGAAATTTGAATCACAGTTTTGCTAGAACAAACGTTGTTCAGACCATGGTCTACTACCATACAACAGCATCCAATAAAAAAAAAATATAATTGGTTTTTGAAAAAACACAAAAAAAAACAAAGTTTAAAATGTCAAGATTATCGTTACTCCCTACAACACAGACACCACGCATGGGACACAGCATTGTTTATAGGGAAATGTACCTCCATAAACGAAATTTAGTAAGCAGTAGATAATCTGGACATTTTAAACTTTGTCTTTTTGTGTTTTTTCAAAAACCAATTTATGTTTTTTTTTTATTGCATGCTGTAGAATGGTAGTAAACCATGGTCTGAATAACGTTTATTCTAGCAAAACTGTGATTCAAATTTCACGGTGTATATAAATTAAAGAGAATAATTGTATGGGTGATACCCAGAGATCTGTACGTATATTATGAGCAGGCGATACACTGTTTCCTAATTTCTGGGTATGTTACAATCGAACTTAGAATTAAGGGATCGTTTCCGAAATTGATTAGACCCTCAGAGCCTTAGACGAATAAGCCATCCTTTCCATGTCTTTGATGAGGGGACTTATGTTCCAGAAATGATGTGCTTTGTAAGGTAATAATTATAATTGGTCAGTATCTACCAAAATTACTTTTTAACTATAAGTACCTACGTCAGATAGTTTCTGGAAGTCAACCTGTGAAAAAAACCTGTAAATAACCGCACGCTCTCCCAAATCTCTGCACAATGATTTCACGCATTCCCTCCACACTTCCAAAAGAAACCCAACGATTCCCTTCAAAATAAACAGTCACTCTAAAAAAGCAGTATCAAGCGGTAATGCCCCAAGGTATCGTTTAGCTAATTTCGAGGTTAACCTTAGATTAAGGAGGCGACCCCATCGGGTCACTTACCCTGCCAAATACACGCTTATGTGTCGATGTGTTTTGGCACTACTAACCGATGGTAGAATGGTAGAAACTGCTGCAAACCGGCAGTTCGTGTTGTGGTTTACTTTGGAAACTAATTTGAACGATCTGAATGTTTTGGTTAAACAATTTTTGGCATGTGGTTCGATGTTGTTGGGATTTTTTGAGTTGGTGGTTGAATTGGATTGGGTTTTGATGGCTAAATTATGGAATGCAATTTGTTTATTTTTTTTAGTTTGTGTAATCTAGTGTAGTGATTTAAGAAAGAAAGAAAGAAAAATAAGTTTAATTGTCACAGAAACACGTGCATAAAAAAAAGAATAATAAAATAAAACAATAGATTTAAATATTATCACGAGCACAAAACAGAAATATGCGGCAGCTGCTAAACCCAGATTCCTCTCAGACGATGATTGCTTACATACATTTTTATTGATAATGGCTTAATCCATGAGCGAGAAGTAGAGCTTGAGAACTCTCTGATTAATTTTGCATAGACTCACACTAGTAATACTGTAGCGAAATTAGTCATTTGTGAACGAGACTACATACATACGTAGAATCAATATCTGATACTATCACAAAAAATCAAGTCACGACAATCTCTTATGGATAGGGTTAATATATGTTATTGATAGTTAGGCATATAAAAATTGTTATGATAACCCTCAAATACCCATAACCATATTTTTGTAGTAATTTTTCCCTAATACGATATTAGAGAACAGCCATAATCCGTCGGAAAACATGGATAATGTGATAGCCGTCGGTTAAAACGACTGTTATCCCCCTAACAGCTTGTTTGCAGTTAAGTTTAACCCACGCCGGATCAAATTCAGTTACTATAAATATTTTCACACAAACTTTGTCCCTACACGTCTCGTGTTTGCTTTCAAGTTCACTTGGCGGAAATTCCCCGCAGTTCTGTACTTACGGACGGGCTGTTTGGTGAGTCCAGCATTCTTGTTTGTCTTGTCTTGAAAGAAGTTAGGTTGCATCTTATTTATTAAACTTTGTACATAATAGAGGTACAAAGGCGGACTTAATGCCTTAGGCATGAGCCAGTCAGCAAAAGGCGTTGGAGAGATAACATGGCAGGTGCATCTTCCAATTCAGTTTCTCAATTTTTGTATGCATCTAGACTCATATGTTTCTGTCTGTAAAACGTAAGACCGTATTTATTCGGGTGTTTTGACATTATATGGCATTAGACTCGCTCCCATATTACAAAAAATCTGCCGAATCTTTTCCCAAATATTTTGGGGTCGGCTTCCAGTCTAACCGGATGCAGCTGAGTACCAGTATTTTACATGCAGCGACTGCCTATCTGACCTCCACAACCTAGTAACTGGGTAATACGATACCCCTTGTTAAGATTGGTTGTCAGATTTTCGGGCTTCTGACGACCTGTAACGACTGTCAAAGATCCACGAATGACAGCCGTGACCAACGGCTTAGCGGGCTTTCCGAGGCACGGAGGAGTCTCGGTATGTTAAGATGGTCACCTATCCACGGACCTACCCCGACAAGCGTAGCTTAACCTGATGGATCGACCCGTGCGGCTGTTTTTACTTGCCACGAGCTTTCTCCCTATTACATAGAAATTAAACATAACTAGCGAATTGTAGATGCACTATAGTTACCTACACCTCTGAACTCTTCGGCTATAGCAGGCATGATGTTATGTAATATGAGGACCCAAGATTACCCGACCAAACTTACAAGCTATAACTGTCTCCTTACAAGGAAGGAGGTTGAATTCTCTTTCACCCTATATGTAAAAATGTGGCCGGTATTGAAACATGTAGCGTTGTTAGTAATGTATCTAGCTACAGGTAAGGTCTATTTATAACCTACCAAACATCAGCTTTATGTTTGTATAAATAAAGTTGATTTTAGACTGACTAGTGCTGTTGAAAAAGTCATAAAAAATATTAAGTTGTAGCGCAAACTGAACCTTATATATTGGCATTACAGTTGTTATTCCTAAAACTCGTGTTTGTTTACATGTTTGGCAAATCAATTGCGATCGTAGATTAGGTACTGCTAGGTAGTCAATTTGCCTATCAAAAATAATTGGCTAGGTATCTTCCGTATTTCAAAATACGGAAGATACCTAGCCAATTATTTTTCTTAACCACAGATTAGTACAGATAGTTCACTCTGCAAAATCATTTAAATTAAAAGCGACTCTTGCTACGACACAATAAAGTGCAATTCAGGTCGCACAACGCCAATTACCTACAGCTATATTCACCTCGAAGCTGCCTCTCTTTCTATCGCGTAACTCTTATATCTTCTGACTACGTTATTAGATAGAAATGGGTATATCCTCCAGGTGGCACGAGGACTAAAACACCGGTAACTTGACAATAGTGGACTTGTTAATGGAAAGATTTAAGGGATTATTTGCAGTGTATTGGCGAGAATTACTATAGTATGAATATGTTCTACGGTGATCGAAGACACAGTGGTGTGCCGGCCGGTGCGCGCGCGTTGCTCGAACGCCCCCTCCGCGACCGCAGCTCCCGCCCGCGGTCGCCTGGTGCGGCATGATATTCTCGACTTTATACTCATTGAATTAGCTCGACGAAACGAGCCCACTACGTACATAGTTTCATACTTAAAATGCGAAGTGAGCCATCTGGATTCATCTGTGCACGAGCAGAGTTAGTCAGTCACACATTACGACAGTATGTCCCACAGGTAAAAGTAGCAACATGTTAAAACGACAACTACACTGCTATTTGCAGAGTTGAATTTCAACGTTATCGAATTTCTACTTCATAAACTATTTCGATGCCAGAAGTTCAGGAGTTACGGACTGCTTGTTAGTGACGTCACCACGTCTCAAAAACTAATATGTGCGGTCGTCAATGTGAAGCTGACTGTTTGACGTTGGTATAATTCTGGCTCTTTATATTTAGCTGTAGGTAAATGTTCCATGGTTTTCATATGTTTCGGCTGGTTTGGACAGCTATTTGAGTTTGTGGGATAAAATTTTAACTTTAATGCGAAAGCCTCAAGGTAGCCTGCGAAATTCAAATTTTCTTACGTTTTTTGCAATTTGCAGGTCAGTATCAGGTGGTATGTTGATCTTAATATGATTCGCGGCTGTATCATATATTTATTTATAGAATTATAATCATAAATATCATCAATTATAGAACTCTTTAAGTTCATATAATCCTATTGAACGACTATTTCATGAATTCATGACTTTTTAGGATTATTTTAACTTAAGCAGTTGTATTGCTGGTTCTTATGATTATAATTCTGTAAAGCAATATTTGTTACGGTCGCGAATCATATTTTGATTAAGATCCTTGCCAATTCATCTATGAAAATATTATGTATGTAAGGAAAAATCTGCATCTTTTTAAGAAAATAAGTGATAGACATAATTTTAATACTATAAATAAAGATAAAATAGATCAACCATTTTTCAGATTATCCAAAGTACAAACATCTTTTATGGGGTACTGTGTTAAATGTTACAACAAAATACCTTGTGATATATTACAGTTAACTGAAAGAAAATTTAAAACGCATATTAAAAGTACTCTTTGTAAACAAGCATATTACAAATTAGAGGATTATATCCTAGATAAGAATGCTTGGAAGCATGCTGGTCTGGCTTTATAGGTCAATTTAGAGTCTAGACAAAATCAAATTGGTTGCTAATTTAATTGTGTAATTAAATATTATAATTTTTTTTTTGTTTTTCTATTCTGTGATTACTTGAACTCACACACTGACTAATTAGTATAACTTGTAATTTTTTTAGGAATATCGTATAGGTACCTACTTTTACAATGCTTGTAAATAATTATGTGAACACCTTGTATCCATTACATAATTATTTTTTCTGTCATTGCTTCATTTTTAATTATTTTTACCTATTGTGGTATAGTAATCTTATTCCAGGTGCATCGTTTTCACATATAATTATATAATTAATGTATACAAAATATTGTAAAACATTTTAAAAGTTCTTGCCCATTCTTCTCCATACGAAAACTACCTTTTGGAAGGGGCGACTAGAATCAATTCTATTGCTTGTTTTTGACGTTCAAAAGTGCCTTTTTGTGCCTAATTGAAATAAATTATTTGACTTTGACTTTGATACAACCTGACACTGTCTTGCAAAATTGCAAAAAAACGTAAGGAAATTTTAATTTTGCGGGCAACCTTGGCGCTTCCCCCTTAATGCTAAACTGATGCAGCAGCAACACAAAAATATTGGAATATGTAGGTCAGACCGCGAAATAGTTTCAGCGTTGTGTATGTTTGAAATATTACAATTGTTTGTATTTACATTTGACTTTATAATAACATAACATCACGCCTGTAATCCCCGAAGGGTTAGGCAGAGGTTTATAGTACACCTACATTACGCCAGTTATGTTTAAGTCTCATGTAATAGGGGGCGAGCCTATTACCATCAACTGGGCACAAATCCAGACTCCGGGTTGCCACTGAGAAATTTCAACTAAGTCCATGATTGAAAAGTTACATAAAAACAGATCGTATGAAAACGAATCAGTCTTGGTTACTTTTAAAATAATTTCGATATTGCTCACCCAATGAGCTAAAACGTGAGCCAATTCGCAATACGAGTGTTTCACTTTGAAATTTTTGTTCAACAATAAAGTTACGAATTTAATCTGGCCCACTGTGTGCAAACATTTTGGGGAGAACCATATTTTTGTAATATTTTTAATGAGTTTTTAACGTCTCTGAGGAAATGATCGAGAGTGCCTGTTCGACAGAGTTTTATGAATCGGGAAACAAAAATGTTATTTTAGAAAGCCAAATTCTATACCTATTATATTCTATATTATTGTTTATTATTATAGGAACTCATGTGTTTTAAATAATTCTTGAGAACAATGTAGATTTTTTTTCTTCGCGTCTTTATTACTTTCTTGTTTCGTATATAAATCTAAATGAGTATTTTTAGGACACTGTGATTTATAAATTTTCTCGCAAACGTGGGAGTAGAAGAAAATCTTTTAGAATTTTTCACCTACGCATCTAAGTTTTTAATCAAGAAATTATTTCAGTAATCTATTAAAGGTAGCTGATATGCTGTCATTCAAATAAAACGATCTATAAAAGCAAAAACATCTTTACCAAACGTGATATCCACTATTATCATTCCACTTATCCCTTCAAAGCTCACAGATCCAATATCACACATACGCATGTTCGCAAATACCCTGGATTAAAGTCCGGGCAAACATACCCGAAAACCAAATATTTAGTTCATCTGTGGCGATCGTTTGCCAAATAATAGCATCCACATCTAGCGCCTGTTGCACGATTAGAATAATATTGCAACTTGCTTCCGCGCTAATGTATTAGTGGAACCGAGTTGCAATATTATTCCACCCCGTTGTATGCGCCATCTACTTGAATCAGCCGCACGCAAAATTCACGAATGGTGAATTCGTGTTTAGGATGTACTTTGTGAAAACTGTTATTAAATAACGTTGTTTTCTTTTGTGATAATGTGAGCTGTGTTGTTGGGTAAGGAGAGTTGGTTTTTCTGAAAATGTGCTGAAATCACTTGCACATTTATGCATTTGTGGCCTTTACCACGCGAAAAAAAAAAGCAAAAATTCTACTGTTAAGATTGTTCACCAAAACAAACCAACCAGCAACTAGATTTTGATATTGTGGCGGCATCTACATCGCCACATGCGAACTACGCATCGAAGATCTGACGTCACACAGATCCTGCATCGCGCAATAAGAGTTTACCGCGCGGGCGACTATCCGACATCAACCGTCGGGCAGTTACCCGCCAGACACGACACCCGTCTGGTCGGAGTATCCTCCCTTTTCTATAGAGGATGAGTGAACTTTACACCCTGATCCTCATACCTCTAAAATATAATCTTCACTTTATCGAAAAATATGTCCAGTTTATCTGTTAAAAAAGATTAATTGACTCTAATATCCCTACATTCATTTTATTGCCACAAATAAGATCAAAAACCCACTGAAAAAGATTAATTTCCTATATCTCCATCAAAAAAAAAATCCCAACTCTTACAAAGCTATAATGAGTGACCGACCCACCATTAATTCATATCCCCATAAATATGAGATTTATTTGAGACCTCAAAGGGAGAAAAAAAGCAGTTGAATTGGTACTCAGGCGTCGGATGCCCGTAATTGAGTTAGTACCCACACTCCGACTCCCCTTAGAACGAGGCCATGATATCAGCGATATAGATTCAAAGTCAAAGTCAAATCATTTATTTCAAATAGGCCCATGTATGGCACTTTTGAACGTCAAAATTTACAAAATATTAAAATTGATTCTAGTCGCCCCTTCCAAAAGGTAGTTTTCGTATGGAGAAGAATGGGGAAGAAACTCCACCGTTATGTGATGTTGAAATGTTTTACAATTGTTTGTATATGCACGTACATTAGTTAAATAATATTACCTATATGTGAAGACGATGCACCTAGAATAAAATTACTATACCACAATAGGTAAAAAGAATTAAAAATGAAGCAACGACAGATAATTTAATATGTGATAGATACATGGTGCTCACATATTTACAAACATTTTAAAAATAGACATTATTCACATTGATAGTGCTGAGAGCTTTTTTTTGGCGTGTTGGTGGATAGCAGTGATAGCCTAGTGGTGTGACCGTCAGACTGCCAAGTCCCAAGACCTCTGACTTTTCGGATTCATGTGTGTATTGTATCACTTGCTTCGAAAACGGTGACGGAAAACATCATGCCTTTTTTTTTTACCCGTCTACGGAGGGTTATGATTTTGACCGATATGTATGTACGAGTATGTTCATCTGTTACCTCATAACTTCTAAACCGTCGATCATAATTTGATAAATGAAGTTTCATTGGAAGCATTTTGATTGTTCGCTGGTTAGTGCAAATGCAATATGGCGCCCTCTAGAGGACATAAAGTAACGAAATAAAAAATAAAAATAATTTAATTGTGCCATGTTGGGTATCAAATGAAAGGGCTTGACGAGCACATTACAAATATGTATTATATCATATTGTCCAAGTAAATAAATATGTTTAAATTGTTAAAAACAAGCAAAAGTGAGACTGCTACGTACGGCGCGGCTGTAAAATTAATACCTATTTTACCATCAAATCCGGACAGGTACCAATGCGACTGAAAAAGAAGAAGCGTGTTGGTAAATTCATTAACTATTTTTGAACTATAACATCATTATTTTAGAACTCAGTGCCTTAATAATTGATACTCGTAGTTGTACAGCAAGTGTTACATTACGAAATTTTAAAATTTGTATGGAAGCTCTTGCAGAATTCAAGCAGTTTGGTGTTCCTTGATTCCCGATAATGTTTGATACGTTTCACTTGTATTAATATTTTACTAACTAAAACTGAATATGGCTTTGTAAGGTCCACATGAATTAATTAATATTGTCTCGTCCCACGCGCCTTTCGTGGCTCCGTCTTCAAGAGTTGGCGGTGGATATGAAATCAATGCGATGAATAGCCGAGAAACGAATTGCGGGGATCGCTTGGCGAAAGTTTGTAGCAGACAAACCGACGATACCGTAGATATATATCACTCCGTACACTGATGTAGGAATATTAATAATCTCTACTTTTATTAAGTTACTTTAGTAAATCCGCCATCTTCTTTTTCCGTTGAGTTTCGATTCTTATTTTTAACCGACTTCCAAAAAGGAGGAGGTTATATGTTCGTCGGGTAGGTTTGTTTTTTTTTCTTTTTTTTATGTATGTCTACCGATTTCTCCGTCAATTGTGGATCGATTTTGAAAATTCTTTTTTTGTTTGAAAGGGTATGCTCTCGAGGTGGTCCCATATAAATTTTATCAACTTTGCTTTGATAGTTTTTGAGTTAGCTTCAATAATACGTACTTTTTCCCACTTAGTATGTGGATGATATGATAAGTTCCTGACACTGTTATTTACATAGCAGGTAGTGAGTGGTTTTCGGATTTGTGTGGAGTAGGTACCACAACTGAAAAGTGAAAAATAAAAACTTTTTACAAAAAAAAAACAACCGACTTCAAAAAAACACTACAAAGTGAAAAATAACTTTAATTTCGGAAGTCGGTGACAAAAAACGAAAATTCAAAACCGAAGACACCGACTTCCGAAATTAAAGTTATTTTTCACTTTGTAGTGTTTTTTGGAAGTCGGTTGTTTTTCTATAATTTATATTATTATCATCACATTGTTTTCTATTAGTTTTCAGGCCTATTAGGATCTCGTTTAGTTTCTAGTTGTTCCGAATCTTCCCCGTGTATTTCTTAAAAATAGATTTCTGAATAAGTAATCCTAATCCTATCTTCTAACATAATAAATGTGGAAGTGAGTTTGTTTGTTACGCTGTCACGCTAAAATGGCTCAATGGATTTGGATGAAATTTGGCACATGGATAGATCATGACCTGGGTTAGGACACAAGATACTTTTTAATCTGGTAGTACGTTTCCGCGGGATAATTTCGAACCACACGCGGATTGACCGTATTCTCAAGAAATATATTATTCTAAGAAATATGATAGTACATAGAATTCACTTTCCGTCTTTCCAGAAAAGTTGGTGTCTTGATTGATCCAATCAGCTGTTCTTAATGTAGCTGTTAAATCCTCACATATCTTATAATGTCAGGTGTATTGGTATTGGTTGTATGTATTTTGGCGGAACAGCGTCGTTGACACGCGGAATCCGGATTACCTCCCCCAACGCGGGATTACAGACGCGGTTTTATGTACTTTTGTGAGTACATGCTGTTGTTTGTATCCTAGGGGAGTAAAAAAAAAGTGGTTTAAGTGGTATAGCTAGTTTGGATGACGTGGGTTCTATATGCAGTTTGACTTGAGCCTGTCACATTTTTTATACTTCTTGACTCCATAAATTTATCAGCTGTCCATTTCATGAGTTTCTATTCTTCATTTAGAATGTTCTAGAATAATCAACCTTCAATGTTCCCACTGCTGGGACACAGGCCTCTTCTCTTTGAGAGGGAGTGGGCCATAATCCACTACGCGGGCCCATTGTGGGTCGGTAGATTTCACATGTCTACGAATTTTTGGTTCTAGGACATGCCGTTTGTAATGAATGTTCCAGACTGCAGACAAATAGATACAAATTATTAGATACCACGGTTTAACTAAGTAAAACAAATATTCCTTTTTCATGCTTACGAACAAGCAGTTTTCTTCCTGGTAAAATTTCCTTATGGCTTGTTTTTTTTTGGTTGGGAAATTATCAAATAACTTCTCCCGCTCTGGGTGGAGCGGGAGGGCGTGTCAGACTCTTACTGACTAAAACCCACCCGTGTTCCTTCGGTTGCCCTGTTGCCGGGGGCCACGACGTCCCTTTCGGCCCTTATTCGCAGCCCCGGCAATCTTTGGCCCTGGCGGACCCCGTCAATTCTGCTGACATCTCTTTGAGGCGCGCGTGGAACACAACGCGCCGTCGACCCGGGCCTGGTCCTTATCGGACGGCGAGCTACCCATTGCTCACCTTCCGCAAGCCCGCGCCTACGGTGGCCGGAAATCGGCTCGCGATTCCTGCCCAGGGCGTCTCCTCCTGCGGCGATTACGGGCGTGAGGGCGCGAAATTTGCCTCTCCCTCACGCGTTCCTCCTCCTCCTTCGCGAGCATTACCGCTTCGCAGAAAGAGGAATTTCCTTGTGGCTGAAATATTTTCTGCGTGATTCTGTTTCAGTGCTCTTTAAACGTAGAATGTGTCACTATCCTATGTGGTTCGTTTTTATAAGTACAATATTTACTTACTCATTCAACTTAGTTCTAAAATATCCCTTGACTGCCCTCTCCAGCGACAAATGCTCAATGTTACGGACATAAGTCGGCATTTAATTGGAGCCGAACTTAGTTATGAAGTTGGGAGCGACCGATGGAGTCGATCCATTATGGATTACCCGTGTTGTTGTAATGAAGCTATTCAACTCTCGGAATTATTTAGCGATCGCGGTTCCTGTGAATGTGTCAATAAAGTTCGATGTATTTCTGGGGAAATGTATGCTTTACTGATCAATCAGCGCATAATGATGGTTTTGTTCGTTGCAAACCTCTATTTATTTATATTTGTACTGGCGTGGAGTGTTTATAAATAAACACTGATACAGCACATCTAACAAAAATTACGAGCGAAATAACATAGACACAGTTTTCATGTTTCAACGTTGAAATCGACAAATTGAATAGAAAAAAAAAACATTTAGAGAAGATTATTGAAGAGAATACTTCTTAAGGCGCGTTGGGCAATTTTGCGATGGGAAAAAAACAATTGAACTCGCGACACTGTTACCGACATCATCTGTTGACCATTAAAAAGACATCAACACGCGATAGATTTTCTGCACAATAAAATTGTTCAAGTTTTCACTTCTGTTGGCACTCCCGGAGTGCCACTGTTTTTATTTTATTTTAAGATCTTGTACACACATGAGATGTGCAATAAAGATTTGAATTGAATTGAAAACATAGAAAGAAAATCAAAGGCTAAATGGCACACAATATTTATAAACTATTATTGCGCTTATTAGAGTGTTGAGAACTTTTGCAAAAGTATCAAAATTGCTACTTATGATACTTTTTCTGTAACTTACTACTCATATACTTAAGAGTGTTTATACAGAAAGTCGGCAACGTCGCAAATAACAGTCAAATATTTCGCTGTTTTGATTAATTTGGCAATATTACTGTATGAAAATAAGAAATATGGTTAACCAGTGAACTAAAATATTAATTATGAAATGTAATCATTTTAATATCGAATATCTAGTGTTAGACGTAAAAAAAGTATCTGGAAAAATACCAAATGCCTTTTTAAACCTAAAACGGTTACAACATCAAATTCAATGTTATAATTGCAATTGATTATTAATATTCTAGTTCACCAGTTAGCCATATTACTTATTTTCAAACAGTAATATTGCCAAATTAATCAAAACAGGTAAATATTTGACAGCAATTTGCGACGTTGCCAACTTTTTGAATGAACGCTCATAAAGTTAAGTTTATTGTAGATCCTGATGAAGCAGTCTTTTATCAAAAATCTAAGAGAAAACTGAAAACCGTTACAAAACTGCAAACTAAAGCATATCACAATCGTATCTCAATAAACTATAGCCATTCCCGAACGTGTACCAATTATAAAACCGTTTTATATAGTAATATACCGTTCATTATTCCCGAATAATATGACGCTGTGAGCCGAGCGTTCCATTACTGTGCATTACTTATTAATGCTTCGGCGGTCGCCTGCGCCGCTCCCCGCAGACGACGAACAGACAGCTTTTATTACGCTTTAGGGCGTGGAGTAGGAAGTAAATGGAGTCCTAGGATATATACCTATTTCGTCTCCAGGATCGGCAATAGGTAGTTTATGGCGAACGCAGCTGAATTAGAATCGTGTGGAATGGTGAGCGAATCTGAATCCGTGGCTCCTGTATCAAGAATACTTAGTTTATTTGAATGAACAACTAACTGGTCTTTGCAAAATACACATCTGTTTAAGCGGATCATTAAACAAAATTGACGTTAAAAATAATTAAGATTCTCTGCCAATAGTGATCAAGACAGAACTTAATTATGTTTACCTCTAATTGTATTTAGGGAGTCGTCGTCGAAATATATGAAGTGGTATGTGCGTAACAAACGTCTTTGTTCCCAGATAGGTTTTTTGGGATTTGGTATCGAAAGAATTAAATAGAATGTGTGTGAGTGTATTTAAAGCTTTTTGACATTCACTGCTCATCATTCACAATTGCAGAGCTGACAACTAGTACGCTCATTCATTTATAAAGCAAAATGTATGGAAAAAGTGTGTCTTACTGAAAGATGGATGACGTTCACTGCAATATTATTACTTCATTTGCTTACTACTCTATGTACTCAGCTAATGTCGGTAGTCGGTACTAAATGGCGTTAGTTTGATGACAAAGTCCTTGCGGTTGTCACATAATGCTACCCTGGTCTAAAGTGGTTGATTGTATAGAGAGTCTATTACTGGCTCGACCAGTATGATGACTGAACACTTTAGGAAAATGCCTGGATGTTATTTAAAAAAAATAACGGAACCTCCCATCGCCATGCACGGCCAAGCAGCACCTGATGGGAATTCGTCCCTGCCTCATATGCACATCGTCAAAACCAGAGGCATCAGGTTCGTTGCTATCCCAACACAAAATTTTAATGTGTCTGCTAAAAGTCTTAAGTTATAGAAGTTATCTAGACAGAATCTATCCAGAAAAGATCTCAATAATAAAATTGGAAGACGTTACAATTCCTACATTTACACAGAGCGAGGAAATCAAAGTTTTATTAGATGCCGCGAGGAATGGGACTCGCCAGTGAGTTACGAGCCTAACGTCGATTGCTTCGCCGGCCAAATTGTGATAGGTCACGTGCTTACCCAGTCTTGGTACTAGGACTTGAGGAGTAGCGAGGAGTGTTGAATGAACGGCTTGATATTTGATGCTGTTTAGCATGAAGGCGGAAATTACAACAATATTAGGAAAATATAATGAATCGTTTAAACCGACATTTCCATTAACAACTTGAGAATTTGTTATTAATGGCAGAAGCAGACAAATGCTACTGCCCGATAATTACCTTTTATTAAATATTATGACACAACACTGCATGGGTTACAAGGCAGCTTACTCTGCTAGAACAGTCACTCGAAACAGTGTCACTCACGAGGCTAAAGTTGACCAGTACCCTAATTGCGTAATACAACACAATCACAATCTGTTTCGATTTGAAACAGATTGCTAATTCATTGCTTCATAAGTTGAAAAAAAAATCTGCTCAACAACGTAAATAACGCAATGAATGTTGCTGAACTGTCAAAATGAAACAAATTAGGCAAAATTGTTTACGAAATTAAGTTACGCAATTAGAGTACAGACCGTAAATCATCACTTTTCTTAAAACCTTAAATAATTCAAAGTCTAAAAAACATCCCTACAGTAAGTTTCTACACACACAACCCAAGCACAAAGATAAATTTTGCAAGAAAACCAATACACCCAACACAATAGTAGCAAGAAAATGATTTGACTTAACCCCACCGCAACAAATGCATACGTCTTTGTCTGTACCAGGAAAACATAATTTAGCAAGGGGCGTATGCCAACCAATGTTTAAGCTCAGTTTCCTATGCAAATCGAGTTCGTCACGGCATTCGGCCAAGAACTCGAGGTGCTATATACAATTGAATCTTCATATTCAATGGAAAGAGTTCTCACGTGTAATCGAAGACAAAAAGTAGTTTTCGACGTTATTTGGTAGAACTGAGCAAAGTAGAATTGTTGGAGTGTGTCATTTAATAAGAGAGTGTCAATTTGCTGGCTTTTAAGCGGAATTTTGACAGTATAAGGTGTGGAGTGTGTAACTGAGCCTACTTGTGAAACCAAAAGGTTAAAGTGGGGTTGCCGTCAAATATTTGGCAGTGACACCGACACTCTTAAAACATTCCTTGATGTGGCTTTATATTTTCGCCTTAATTATCATGTTTATTTATATGGGGTCAAATTAAATTAACTAGAAAAATTCCGCAATTACGAAAAATAAAAAGATTTAATGATATTTTTTGGGTCACAGACCGCTTGTAGTTGTATTCATGGTTTTGTTACTGTTACTAGTACTTAATTAACTGGTCATTTAATTTACCTCGATGGTGCCAGTTTATAATTTAAATTTAAATTACAGCTTTATATAGTTTTATGTAAGCGGGCACGCCCTTTATGCCCGGGGGCTTTTATTTAGTTCTGTTTACGTTTCGTTTTTATTTCTGCTTGAGTATAGTTCTCGATGTTTTTGGTTGGTATATTGGCGTGTGCTAGCTGACATATGGCTAATAATTTAAATTATGTTTTGTGTTGCTTAATGTAAATAATTTTGCATACTATTGTATAGAATATTTTTTTTCCAACTGAACAGTCAGCTGTCCTGCTGGGGAGTTTGTTGCGCCACTTCTTCTTCCCAGCTAAAGCATTAGGAAGTGGTGAAGGGTGGGCGTTTTGGGGGACTGTCTTACGTAATTTTGACGTTCGAAAAGTGCTGATTCTCAGCTTAGTTTGAATAAGTGACTTTTGAATTTTAATTCCTTGAAGTATGAAGTATCTGAAGTCTATATATTTTTTGTTTTATCGTGGTTATATATTGAAATCCATTTAGTCTGTGAAGTTATTATACAAAACTGATACACTACCTGCGGGGTTGATAATACCACGATATTTTTTTTGTTGTGTTTAGATTTCGATAGATACCCATCACGTCGGAGTTTCGCTAGTTATTTTATTTAACCCTGTAGCGTTAACAGTAACTATCCAGATTTAAATATCTCAATCCACTCCCACGTTTTATAACTCGCACAGGCCGAGTCTTCGATGAGATTTCTCATCGGCAAATGTGACGAACTTCCAGACCAAGTTTCATCTCCTATTTAAGAAATCTTCTCTTTAGGAAATTAATTTTCAGAAATCCTTCCTTAGCGCTCACTTTCGTTATAATCTTGTCCAAAATGCTTCTAGAACTGTCCACTGGAGCTGAGCGAGTTAGCGGAGCGAAGCTCTGAAGCGGAGTTTAGATTCTATTGGTTAAAATTGGCACATTTCTCCGCTCCACTGCCTTGCTCCGCTCCAGAAGAAAGGCAGCCTTAGGCTGTGCGTTGTCTGTTAATGAATTAATGAATTTTTATTACTAAAATAGGGTTTTAAGAGCAATTCTTATTGTGAGATTTATGAGAAAGATGTTTTACTTGGTGGGGCTCGTTGTTAAATGATAACAGCTGCACGGCTCGAGCCAAGGTTAAGTTACGCTTACCACGGTCGGTTCGTGGATGGGTGACCATACATTACATATCGAGACCCCTTCGTGCCTCGGAAAGCACCGATGCAGCTGTTGGTCCCGACTATCATTCGTGGATCTTTGACAGTCGTTACGGGTAGTCAGAAGCCCGAAAGTCTGCAACCAGTCTTACCAAGGGGTATCGTGTTTCCTAGTTTATTACTGAGTTGTGGAGGTCAGATAGTCAGTGGCTCCATGTAAAATATTGGTATTCAGCTGCATCCGGTTAGACTGGAAGCTGACCCCAATATAGTTGGGAAAATGGCTAGGCAGATTGATTTAGAAGAGATTTTACTCAATTTCATGAGTCAACTTTATTTATTTTATTCACTTAGGACTGTTGCCATCATTTACAATACATCTTACAAAATAAGGCACTTCTCTCTCTTACTTAAGTAGTACTTAAGTGAAGTCACAAAGATTTGTACAACAATACAGTAAATCGAGCCATTACGAACCGAGTGGGCACTCAGTTCGTCTGATTATTACATATCAACCTTCAGCGTAAACAAATTACGTGATGTCTCGTCATTTTTGCAAACTCAAACTCAAAGCATTTATTTGAAATAAACCAATTACAGGTACTTTTGAATTGTCAAGGGGTCGGTCAATCAGAAAAAAATGAAGCTAGTTGCCCATTCCAAAGCGTAGTAGGTACCTATGGAGAAGAACGGGCAAGAAACTCCACGGACACTCTTTTAAATCAAAATATTGTTACAAAATATTGGTTACATCATTCATGTTGAACTTATACATGTGAAAACAATGTAGAAAGACGTGCACGTTAAAAGCGTCCGTAATAAAAATATAATAACAATTCAAAAATTAAAATAAATTAAAACAAACCATGCAGCTAAGAGATGACCAGTAGATGACCTTACTGAACGCGTCCGTTCACGAACATGACGCATGGATCAGCACCATTTTCAACCATTTTGAAGGGAACTTAATGATACAACACACACGCCACCATCAGCGAGACATTTGAGTGAGCATGACATACTCTCAGCCGCCAGGGCACATTCAAGTCAATAAAAGACGTACCCAGTAAATGGTAGCTTTATGGAATTTACAACATGTTCACAGTGCTCACACATGTAATATGCAATTATACAATGCTATGCTATGGACAAGCACGTTTTCAGAAGAACATATAGATAAAAGTATTTTTTTTTAATTTTACCTGTCTTCGTTAAGTGGCACTCTACTAAGTATTTTACTTATTACAATTCAGAAAAAAGTAGATGTGAAACTTCTCATGGAAAATATTTATAGTTTTTATTTACTAAAGTTCTAATAACTTAACCATGACTTACTTTAGTATATGGATTGTGTACTCTTTCATTAGCATTACTATTTATGAGCTTAGGTTCGGCTCATTTAATAGTACTTCCAGTGAAAGGTCAAACCATCCATCTTCTATTTGCCTTTCAAACTCCTTCTACACTTCTTACTTAGGGCAAATTTTTTCAAGTCAGACTACTTTTTTCTGAAGAACAAACGTGGCAGTTTTACATAATATTTTCCATGCAAAAGCTGTCAAACTGCAATATTTATTCCTGACATAAAAGTTAACTGACCATTGAAACGCTGATTTTATTATTCCTTAACCTAAAATGGTTTTTTTTATTAAGTAGAAATGACAGCTGTATGTGACTTAAGCACCAGTAAGTAAGTAAGTGAATGAGCAGCACTTAGTTCGTCAGACTACACGATATCAGCTAACTGGTAAACAATTTGAGAGCTTGTCAGCGTGACGCGGCTGTCTCAGGATTAGGGCTGCTCACACCCACTTTTTTGTTTGAATTTTTGCTGAATAAGAATGACAAATTGTTGTTGAATGTGGCTGTGAAATAAATATAACTAAAATGACAACAATGAATAGAAAAATTACCTTATATTACCTTCAATTGCTTTAGCAGTACTGCTGTTAAACATCAAAAGATATGAAAAAAAACTTTTTACAAAAAAACACAACCGACTTCCAAAAAACACTACAAAGGGAAAAATAACTTTAATTTCGGAAGTCGGTGACAAAAAACGAAAATTCAAAACCAAAGACACCGACTTCCGAAATTAAAGTTATTTTTCCCTTTGTAGTGTTTTTTGGAAGCCGGTTGTGTTTTTTTGTAAAAAGTTTTTTTTATTTTTCACTTTTTAGTTGTGGTACCTACCCCACACAAATTCGAAAATCACTACCTGCTATGTAAATAACAGTGACAGGAACTTATTATATCATCCACATACTAAGTGGAAAAAAGTACGTATTATTGAAGCTAACTCAAAAACTATCGAAGCAAAGTTAATAAAATTTATATGGGAGAGAATACACTTTCAAAAAAAAAAAATTTCAAAATCGGTCCACAATTCACGGAGAAATCGGTGGACATACATAAAAAAACATACGCGACGAACATATAACCTCCTCCTTTTTGGAAGTCGGTTAAAAAGTAGAAATAATCCGAAATTGATTACAAAGAAAGTTACGCAAGTTTAAGTGCTTAAGTAAAATACTTACGTATTATGCATGAAGTTCAATTCATTATCAACTGCTACGATGAGATTCAACTTATCAAAAAGTTTGTGCAAGCTTTGTCTCATATTACATGCAAAACTAGAAATTGATATTAAAGCAGTTAAATTAAATTCATAGTGGCTATATTAACTTCGCGTTGATTAGTGACACCAGAACTGTCGTACAAATAGAATAATAATAAAATTCAAATACTAAATGATAAATTCGAATAATGATAAAAATTTAACTCGGTTTCTGAAAGTCTTCTCAAGTAAGCACGCAAGCAAAAAAGACAGCATTCACGCAAGCATGCAGGCAAGCATGTTTCTCAATTATGTTTTTGAAGAGAAACCTTCTTTAAGCGCGTTGGGCATTTTTGAGATGGGAAAAAAACATTGAACTCGCGACACTGTTACCGACATAAGCTTTTGACCATTAAAAAGACATCAACGCGCGATACATTTTCTTTGGGATAAATGACATTCCAAACATTGAGACATGACAACGACATGATTGACATTTCCCTTTTTTTACCGACTTCAAAAAAGAAAAGTATTTCCTGTACAATAAAATTGTTCAAGTTTTCACTTCTGTCGGCACTCCCGGAGTGCAACTGTTTTTTTTTATAATTTTCAACTTTCTAATAATGCCTTTTATTGGCTAGTCATCGGCTGAGATTGAAATGATCTTATTTTAGACGCCTTTGTTTTATTTTTAGATTTACAAGAAATGATCATATTCTTGGCTTGTTGTAACATAAGATTATTTAGATTTAGTTTGAAATCTGATCTACTATCTTTCTGAAAATAGGACTATCATAAAAAACATATACGTCGTTAACTTTGCTTTTAGAAAATCAGTACCCTAATTGCGTAATACAACACAATTACAATTTGTTTCGATTTGAAACAGATTGCTAATCCATTGCATCATAAGTTGGGAAAAAAATCTGCTCGACAACGTAAATAACTCAATGAATGTTCTTGAACTGTCAAAATGAAACAAATTAGGCAAAACTGTTTACGAAAATAAGTTATGCAATTAGGGTACAGGTCTAGTATCCAATTTTGATCCAAATTCAAAAATCATTTTAACTTAACTTAGCTTCAACTCAAATCACCGCCATCGAGGTCGACAGAATGACTTTAATAAACACAAACCTGACAATCCCACCTCACTCACTATCAAATTCAAACGATCCATGTAACCAAAACATTTGGACATAATATTTAATCAGTTCGCATAATTTCAGCACCAATTATTCGAATGTAGATTCGACTCTAACTATAGAGGTGCCGTAACCACGAGACTACTGAAGTAGGAACCAAGAAGTTTGCCTTCTGAATTGAATCTTCAATTAAACGCTGGCAGTTCCATTCGAACGGCACGACTTGCTCCAATCGCCCCGTTGGTCCAGAAACTACGAATCATTATGAGAAACCAATATAGTTTTTTAAGGCAAACTTTGAAATCGATTCCTTTGCCTTTCGAGAGCTAACTTCCTTCTTTCTGATATATCTATTAATTGGTTTGGATTTTTTAATTTTAATTTGTCGGAAAATTTGATGAGATGTTTCAAAAGAAACAGCATGATTTTTTCGCAGCATCGAGTTCCTTGAGAAATGTTATTTTCTCTATAATCTTCTCTCACAAGCCAAGTAGCGTAGGAATAATCTAAAGTAATCTCATTTCTCATATTGATTTTCTTCCACCTCAAAACTCACGTACAAGCAAAAATATATCCACGTACATTCCAAATATACAAAATGATTCAAAGATAGATAAATAAGCCCATTCATCATTGTCCGTTTTTAGGGATTTGCCGGACAAAAGGAAGACTTACTCCAGTTCTGATTACCATCTGTTGTAATAAGTGTATGAATGGGTTCCATCCGAATCTTAATCAGGTTCCACCCTGTATCGTTCACGGTTGAAACTTGCAGGAGCGTTATCTTTTGGTTTATAACCACTGGCAGATTGGTTTTTTACGTACGATATTGGAGGTAAAACATCCCACGTAAACTGTTATTTTTTATACTTACTGATTTGATATCAAAAATTGCGAGTTTTTGACTTCATTTAAAAAGTGATTGATGAGGTGATTAAATACGAAGTGATGAAGAAAAATGAATCCAGTTGCTATTTCGTTCAATCTTACAGCTTTGATAGACACGTAAGCTCTCTAATATTCATATTTACATAGAATATGCGATAAGCACGTAATATATTGATGAGATACCACTTTTATTACTCCCAGTACATTTACGAGGGTAAAAGTCTAGCCGTAGGAATAAAAAGGACGAAACGTATGCAATGACCGTCTGCGCACTGAGGTGGAAGGCGCAAGAAACTTAGAAATATCGTACGTAGGTAGTAAGCCTTTTGAAAAGTTAGCATCGAAGCAGATGGACGGTAGATCCAACAGCAATAATTGATCAGCAAATCGAAGTAAACAGGCACCTGGCCGACACTCATGATTGCCTTCAATAATGCAACGTTTCTAGCACGAAACGTATTACCCGTCCATGTTGCATACCTTGATAACCCGATGCGAACCACTCTGCCGGCGCGACAATTCCATTTGGTCGGATAATACGGCATTCATAATAAGCGTGCTGGCGTATGGGCGAAGCAAACAAGGCTTGACTGCACACGCCATTAAGATATTCAAAGCCGATATGGAACGACCATTGACTTGACATGTACTTTTTAATTATATTTCACGTTTTATTGCACTAGTGGTGTCCGTTTTATTTATGTAGCGTCGGATCTGCGGGGGCTGTAAAAATTATAATATTTATTACTTCGTTCGTTTATTTTTACTGCTCCTCCTAAAAACCTTCGGGCAATTTTCTTGGTTATCTTTTATGTTTATCTATTCATACACTTTCAGTGGTCTTAATATTAGTGGGTGAAAATATCATGAAATAACTTTTACTTATACTACCAAAAATCTTTATACAGTTTTAAGATACAACAAATTTGTTATCATTAAAGCGTCAAATTATTTCGTTGAAATAATTCCATTTTCCGTTTATTTCTGTGGCTCCGGGAAAACCATAGTCATCAATCGTTCTTTCCCTCAATTCTGCCAAACAATTAGGGTTACAAACCAGTTTTTAAGTCATCGCCGTCAATCAAGACGGTTACATCATCCCTCCACTTGCGGGGATGAACGTACACCTGTACCGAATTAATTACCCCGCCGAGTCCAGCTAATTATAAATGGGAGTGATATATTATATGCTTAACAAATTCGGTAATTTCGACTCTGTGGACCGTTTAGTTTGGAGTTAAGTTGACAACTGTACAGGCACAATTTGAATTTAGAAAATACCATTTATGTCAAAAGAAAAAGAAATGGCGTTTGATTCTCAATTTGAATTTGAAAAACAACGCTAGAACAAGGAGGATTTTTTTTGACACTGATATAAAATAAAAGAAGTTAAAGTAAAAATGAGGTTGTGGTGTTAAAATAGGGCAATACTAAGTTTAAAGCGGTTTGTGGTCTAAAAACTTGACTCAAAAGATGCGGCTATAGATGTCTCGGAGTTAGTAGCATTTCTATTCAAATCAGTGATGTCAGTTTGCCGAATTTCAAAGAAAAAAATAAAACTAGCTTTTACAGAAAGAGATGAAATTATATGATAACAAAAATATGATATCTTTACTATAGACACAGTTCAGATTTGAAATAGATCGTTTATTAGATTAGGTTTTAGACAATTTCGGAGAAATCGGTCTTCAAAGGACATAATTACTTTTTTTTCTGGGAAGTCGAATGCCTGTCAGAAATTACTTGAAAACATATTTATTGGAAAAAGTTATGAACAAGTCAACTTGCCTGATATCAAACGATCCTTCGCTTCATCCCGATTTTATTGGAGTTGTGTTGTTTTAATTGTGGCTAAAACATCAAAATGGGGCTCAAGTTAACTTTGCGTAGCCGAATTGTAATTTTACGGTTTCATTCCGTTTTTGACTTGTATTTTGAAAGATTTTTCGTGAGAGTAGTAAGTCTTCTATGTTGCGAACAATACCGATATTATGTTGCTTACAAAGTGTTTCTTGGAATTTGATGCGAGGTATGGGACGGTAGGAAAGGAAGCCATTTAATTATAGGTATCATATTAAGTAACTAAATATGTGAGCGATATTATTCAGTCTTAGCAGTTTATGCAGAAACAGTACCTACTGTTTTTTTGGATTCCGTACCAAAATGGTAAAAAAGTAAATTTAAAAAATCTAAAAGCGTAAAAATAAAACTTAAAAAAAGATGGAAACAAGATGAACAATAAAGACCTATTTACCTATTTAGTATTTACGAGGGAACATAGGGATGGACATACATACATTCAGGTCAAACACATAACCCTTCTTTCTTGGCTTCGCCGCAGTCGGGTAAAAAGGAACCCTTATAGTGCGCCTTTGTCTTTCTGTTTTTATTAATTGATTTTTTAAGTTACTGAATGTTTGACCCACTACTAATGTAGAGGCAAGCGTCACAACAAAGTTCTTAATTTTTAATGATATACGTACGAGTATATACCACCCTCAGAATAATCATAACATTCATTATCTTTAATCGACGTTTATGGGTGAGTTTGTTAGCCATTAACATTTTGCTCTCTCTATCTACATTGGGAATGAGGTAAATTGCTTGTAAATTAGTAGACGTAACCCCTGGTCGGCTTACGTATACTAAAATGGTCTCGCCATTGTGAGTTTTTGAAAGACTTGCCATACAAAATCATTTAAAACTCCACAACGGCGAAACCATTGCAATGTTTATAAATTAGTAGACAAACAACCAGTTGCAGAAACGAACTTTAACTTTTAAAGCTGTCATTAAATACTAATCTTCCATTTACTTCTTTCAAAAAGTAACATTAGACTCGATTCGAATGGTTCTTTAATGAAATCATTAGTGTTGATGATCTATTACGTAATGGGGCATTAATGTGCAACTGGGTGTAAAGCCCCTACTCTGATGTGTACAGTACTGCGATTCAGTAATTATTACTACCAAAATAGTGTTGCCAACAAAATAAAATAAAAATATGTATTTAACATGAATGTTGCGATTGGCGCTAAGCCAGGGTGCCCCAGGGGAGATGAAGACTTAATTTTAGACGTAAGTGCGCCGTAAACCTATTACTTACGTCCCACTAGCTGTTTGAGCTAATTCATTAATACTTGGCGCTTTAGTTTTATCTAGTAGAACAGTGGTGGCCCAGTGGTAATGACCGTGACTTACGAGACGTAAGTTGAAGGTTGGAACCGTGACAGACGCTTTACTTTTTGTAAATTATTTCATCACCACTGCTCTCAAAACGGTGAAGGAAAACATCGTGAGGAAACCGGCATGTCCTAGAACCAAAAATTTGAAGACTTGTGACGTCTACCAAACCGCACTGGGCCCGCGTGGTGGATAACGGCCCACGCCCTCTCACTGCGAGGAGGCTTGGAGGCAGTGGGAACATTTTAGGCTGATTATGCTAGTTTTGTCTTGAGGCTAAAAATAACTGAAACCACTTATGTGTAGGCGAGTAAAGGATTTTATCATGTTTATAAGCTGTCCGCCATCCCCATGGAATTTCCAATCGACAAAAATGACGAACAACGGATTTTCAAAAATCTTATTGCTCACCTACATTATATTAGAAACTCTTTTGCAAAATTTCAAGATTCTAGACTACGAACAGTGCACACAGACTGCGGCCAGTCTGTCAGTGAATTTAAGATTATTAAATAAATCTATCATCTTGCTATGTCCTAAATACTTCGAAATGACTACGAAACGTTATGATTATGGATTGTTTCGTAATCGTTACTATTGCCTGGAAAATTATATACCCAAAAACCCCTGAGGGTTTGTGATAAATAATGGATGTTTACAAGCTGATAAGATAAAATACAATCAAACTTTCATGAGCCAGAAAAACGCAAATAAAAACCAAACAAGCTATACCAATTATAAAACTTGACATTACCTACCCCTCCTTGAATGACACAAAAAAAAAGAAAGAAAGAAAACTTGTTTATTCAGCACAAACAAAACGCACATTTTAAAAACTGGACAAAATACACACAAAACAAAAGTAGCCAAAAGCCTCGTATTCAATTAGTTTGAAAATATTGTTCATAATAACATTGGTTCATTGGTTGATGTCAAGGCCACGGACCAAAGACAATAATTGCATAAATAATGTTGCAACATTGGCAAATGACAACAAAAACAAAATGCCGATTGCAGAGTTATCTACTTTTGTAATAACAAAAAACAACAAAACATATTAATCTGTGCGTCGCATCTGTGCAAGAACAGGTAATTGCTCAGCGAAAAGCTGTGAATTCGGACGAACCTAACTTCGAAAATAAGGTTACATCTGCAAAATCAACCAATAATTTATAAGTATAATAGTAATAGTAATTTATTTCTCTCAAAAAGGTACAAATTTAGTACATGGTATATAGGTTACAGGCAGATTCAAACCTTTGTGAGAGCTGGAGTCTATACTGGGTTCGGGACCTGTATTACAGATCTCCAGGCTCACACTCTTAAAATTATAACATTAAATTGCACTTACGTACTACATACAACATGGTATGATAGTGAAATTCCTTTTCACTTCAAATTTTCGCTTTCCCAAAGCGTTTCCTACAGCTTACTACCATCAGTATTCTTTGTTAATTTAATATACATCCTAATAATAATGAGAGACAATGAAAACGAAACGAGGCTTTTAATATTCAGTCGGATTTTCCGAGAGAAAAAATCCCGGTTCGCTGGTGTACCCTATTTGTCTTTTACCCCATATCTGTTTTTGTAAAGCTGCTTTCGGGAAAGCCGTGACCGAAAAAACTCGGGAAATGTCTGAAAGGATCCCTCTTTTTGCAAATCATTAATATAAACAATATTGTTTTAAATCGAACGCTTGGAAAATCGGTTTAGAGTTTGATGGATCGATGGTTTCTTTTGTGGAATTAAATGGCTGTCTTTTTATTTATTGTAATATGTCGAGCATCGTGAATATCGTGGTAGTAAAGAAATTTTAAAGACTTTTTTAGTACTTAAATACAACGAAAATATTCGTTCGCTAAATAATTAAATCAAAAATCGCTAGCGCTCTTTGAAAACACACACTTTGAAAAACAAATTCCTGTCCTGCAGTAGAATCATTTCAAGCTGGTATAATCAAAAATATAAAACTTAAAATTAAAACCTTGTTAAAAAACACTAAGACATTCTAATGAGTAAAGATTTAACCTCCAAAAGTTTCGACGGCTGTTACCTTTATAATCTCTTAAGTAGGTACTTCCACCGCCCGATTGAGAAAGGTCCTAATCCACTGAAATTAGTATTTAAAATAATTTTCTAATTCTAGAATACTTGGTAGTAAAGTGGTCTATTTTGACATACTACTTGTTATTGGAAATAGATCAGCCTTTAATTAACATTTGACATTATAATAAATTCACGTCGATAATGTTAATGAAGCAATGACTTACTAGCTAAAATTAGCCAGTATTATTAGCATTAGCCTATAAGATTGCTCAAACAATTATGATCTTGATAATAAAATTCTCAGCCCACGCCTGCTAATATAATTCAGGTTACTTTTAACGTTTAGACATAATAAAGGAACTGTTTTTTAACGTAATTCGACGAAAATGTTGTCATTACGATTCCTGCTTCTTATTAAATGTTGCTGTTTTATTAGAATTTCGTACCCGAAAGTTGCCAAACGGAACCCTATTACTAAGTCTCCGCTGTCCGTCCGTCTATCTGTGCGTGTATCTTATGAACCGTAATAGATAGATAGTTTATTTGGTGCACCCAAAAGACAGCACAACATACAAAAACACGATTAAATGATAACTGAATAAATGAATACAAGGTGCCAATATACAAAAAAATAAATAAAAGAAGTAAATAAAACATTGTGATGACACTATTGGCTATTACACACTTTAAATTAGTGAAACATAGAAAAAAAAAATGGTTTATTGCTTCAACAAGTTTACATCTAGAATATTTGTGTTTGGAGCTCCCCTGTAAGCAAGTAATGCCTGTGTTGGGGAGCCCCGCTCTTCCATAGCTAAGCAATACAAAATATGAACTAGGTATTTACAGCTAGGTATTACTTATTTTATTTGTGTGTGACTCAAGGTTGCACCAAATGGGAGTCCAACTCAGCATGTGTCAGTTAGAGTTAATTTTTTACAGATTGTGTATTTCTATTGCGGCTATAACAACAAATAATAAAAATTAAATAAAGTTAATAATAAAAGGGGGTCCCCCATACATGTTTTTCGAAATTTTTTGCTCGATCTTAAAGGCTCGTGCAGAACAGCGCGATATTGCGGGCGCAACACGGGTCGCGCTGCCTGTCGCGCCCGCATTATCGCACTGGTCTGCACGAGCCTTAATACTGTACGGAACGCTTCGTGTGCGAGTCCGACTCGAACTTGTTTTTAAATGTTATTGCGTGACAAATGAGCAAGCAATCTAAGGTCTATTTATAACCTTGTTTCCAATTGTTGTTATTTCCATTTAAACAAACATCAACTTTATACTAGTGTAAATAAAGTTGATTTTAGACTGACTAGTACTGTTGAAAAAGTTATAAAAAATATGAAATTGTAGCGCAAACTGAACCTTATATGTAGGCATTACAGTTGTTTTTCCTAAAACTTATGTTTGTTTACATGTTTGGCGAATAAATTGCGAACGCAATTTAGGTGCCAGTTGGTCACCTCGCTATGTACATTAGCATCTGCAATAGCAAAAGGCATCTCAAGAGCGAGATACATCCCATCCCCATCCCAGATCCATATTTTTTATCAGAACACGTCCTCGCTGCTTGGTGGCAAAACTCAATGATGTTAGTACCTACTTCTCCGGACGTCATCTCCGTCTCTTATAGGTACTATTAAAATTATCACATCATCTTTGGCAGCCCTCTTCCACGCACTGCTGTGTATGGGCCTCCTCCTTTTTTATGCCATGCTTGCCTGGTCTGTGTTAGTCTCAACCAGCACCCTAATTGCGTAACAGACCACGATATACAAAAAAAAAAAATGTGTTTTATTTCAGGCGAAATACTCATATACAAAAATTTAATAAATAGTAAAAACATTTTAAAAAAATAGAGGTATGTACTCATAGTCTTCAAAAAATATACCTAACATATTCTTTCGTCATTTTTTTTCCCGTTATAATCTGAATCATTTTGAAGGATATCGCTAATCCATTGCTTCATATGTTCGAAAAATTTGTCTGCTCAGCAACGTAAATAACGCAATGAATGTTGTTGAACTGTCAAAATGAAATAGATTGTATTTGAATTGATTTTTCTGATAGTCATCCACTCTCCAGCTCAAATGAAAATACATTTAGGCACATATTTATTCAATACCAGCGGCTTCATCTGCGCGATATCTTTATAAATTATTTCTATATAACTCAGTGATAATATAGCATTATACTGGTGAAAGAATTTTTTAAATCGGTCCAGTAGTTTTAGAGTTTATTCATTACAAACAAAAATAAAAAAGTGGCACTCAGTACCGACAGAAGTGAAAACTTGAAAAAAAATCGAAATCAACGCGTTGATGTCTTTTACTCCACGGTGTCGGTAAATTGCGTTGCAGTGTCGCGAAATCAATGGTTTAGTCCCATCTCAAAAATGCCCAACGCGCCTAAAGAAGTTTTCACTTAAAATATCAGTGTAGATGTAGATCGAATCTACACTCATTGACAAAATTCTACATGCTATCTAACTGATGGCTGAAGCATGGCTCCCCTACTTACCTTGTACTCTCAACTTGTCAACAAGAGATATTTCATTTCGGACACATTAAGCGCCCCTCTTTCTTTCCCCGGTCGTGTTAACAATCTGTGATTGTTTCTTTTCTTTCTCGACAAAAGAAAATCTTTGTTTGTCAACTGTGGGATACTTTGAAAGTGTTTATTTTCTTTTTTGGACTGCAAGTGACCTGACATACGATGGTTTCAACTTCCTTCGTTTAGAAAGTACCGGCTTTTGACTTCTGTATTAGTTAGACGGCGTTTGTGTACTAGTGATCACAAAACAAAAATTACTGATTTTGTGGTGATGAAAGATTTGCCAGTCCAAAAGATAAATAGTAGGACTAACTCGTGGATCATTATTTAATGCACTCGTTTTGCAAATTACCACCTTATTTGGATCAACAACTTAAGAAATATCAGGCTGTGACTGACTATTTTCTAACAGACAATAACAATTTCCAGCCGATGGCATCGTAGCTGGAAATCGAACTCGACTCTTAAACTTGCTTGCTGTGTTTGCGACCAAAGGTTAAATGAAACAGTCATGATACTCCAATAAATAATAAGCCCTTTTTATTCTGAACATCTTTGCGTTGTGGTATTTTTCTAGTTTACAGAATGTCTCTTAGTTCAGTGTGCCTTTTGGCAAAGGCCTCCTCTAACAACTTCCACTGAGTTCTACCTCTCGCAACTCTTCTCCAATTTGGACCCGCTGTAAGCTTCAGTTTGTATTCTCATCTCTTATATTGTCTTCCCCTGTTCCTTGTGCCATCTCTGGGGTACCATTCAGTCACAACTTTACTCCATTTGTCTTGGATGCCTCTTAACATGTGGCCTGTCCATCTCCACTTTTGTTGGTCTATTTTAGTAAGAACATTAGTAACTTTTGTACTTTTTCTAATCTTGGTATTTCGTGTCCTGTCTTGTTTTTTAATACCAGTCATACTCCTTTCCATTGATTTGTGAGAGACCAAGTTTGGCTGCCATATGTAATGCAAGGCAGTATACATGTGTTGAAGACCTTCCGTTGCTTTCATGACCTCCTTGAGTGACCAGTATTTTTTCCAACCATTTGATATTCGTTTTCCAATTTTCTTTGTGGTTTGGTCTTTGTTTGATACTCCAATACCTCATACTTAATACAACTTTAAGTCACCATCAAGATCCTATAGCTAAGTCAGTCTTCACTTTAGACCGGTTCAACTTGGAGTTAATCTAAAGAAAGTGCAACAACATAGTCGGCCTCTGCTTATTTATAGAACGGCCGCCGTTCGGTCAGACGACAGTTGCAGTCTGATACTGTAAACAGTATCGTAGATAGATGCACTGATTGTGGAACTTTTGTAGGAGTAAAGTAATTTTTGAAATTATTTTGGGCTGAAATAAAAGGTCGAATTGAGAAAAGTAAATGAGAGATGAAGTCATGCATGGTACAATCAAATCAAATTGATGGTTTCTAGGTATCTGCGATTCTGTATCTATGATTCTTTTTTATCAATCTTTCGAAGCAGAGCATTCTACAAGCAATTTCGATTATTTTTCAATTACAGTGTCTGATATAACACAAAAATCAAATACAACAGCCTTAGGACACTAAAAAAACATTCCAAATTCGAATATACAAAATCGAGCTCTTTGTGACGCGAGGCAACAAAGCAGTTAATTGATACAGCGTAGCGTCGCGGTATCGTGACCGCCGCCGCCCCGGCAGTGCTACGACGCTCGTCGCGTAGACCGCTCGCGCGTAGCCATCGCTACGCCGTAGCCGCGAGCGTAGTGACACAGTGCAGTGAAACGTGTACATACATGTAATTTTCTTTATATTTTTTTTCAATGTGTTGTGTATGTGTTTTCGAATTGGAATGCGCACAGTGGTAGATATTTTTTTTCAGTGGGATCTTTTGGAACGAAGGGATTTTGTGTGTAACAGTATGTCAAATTGAGTTGTATGTAGTTTGAGTAGCACATGCCTTATATCGAAACGGCTTTACATTTTTCGCAGCGAGAATATAATATCAAGCCTCGTCAAAAATATTTATTTCATAAAAACCTTTTTACGTTACCGAGAAATCCTTTTACTATTCAATATTACATTTTAAATCATCTTTTCGCACGATAAATTACAATGAAGCCGTCTAATACGTAACTGTCAGATATGATTCGCAATCAATTACTTCGATTTGAAGCAAAAAAAATATGATTGGTTGTAGCGTGGCAACCGTCAATGTGAGATCTGAAAATGACAGATCTAGGCTTTTCTCTCTCCCGTATTTATAAAAAAATATAAATTGTTATTGAATGGTGTTTTCGTATTGAGATTCCTTTCAAAGAAGACTTTTTGAATTTATTCTGATTTCTACGAAATTGGATAAGAGATTTTGGCATTCAGATGTTAAATGTTTATCTTTTAAATTCTAATCGATTATTTATGTTGATTTTTTTCATGTTGATGTTGTCTTTATTGTCGTGTGATATAATTGCGTCCCTTCATCAGTCATTTTTATTGACTGATTATTATTAATATTTCTGACATGGACGTGTAAGATGAAGAAGATGTCTTCTGTGTAAATTTTAATTAATAAAAAAATAACAATACTTTTTGCTTTATTTCTAAACAAAGGTACAAATATTGTGTAGGCTAAAATTATTTACATAGTACTCTGTGGTCTGTAGACAAACAATATAAGACCACGTTTGAATGGATTATGACGAGTGCCTGGCCGTCTTAAATCCCACGCATTCGCTGTACATCCATTCCATTCATAGCAGCTTTGAGCAGAATTGTGCTCAACGTATGCATGGAAGCCTTATGGAAACCAGAAATATTTGTATTCATAGATAACATAAAGGAAGCAAACATATTCTTACTGATATAAAAAAATGCAGAAGCAAATCTAGCCATTTGTATGGTCCGTTATCATGGCTAATATTTCGATGAGAGTTAGCTTGATACCTTTAAAGTTGCATCCAGACAGTACGAGACGTGCGCCGCAAATGCTTTTTATTATACAAATGTCAGAAGATTCAGCATGCATCACGTCATGCATGACTTAGGTTCCATTCGAAATACAATGGCTCGCACCATCTGGGCGCACCTTTAATTATCATAGAGCAGGCTTATTCTTTTTCCCGGAAAACTAAAATTCTGTTCACATCTGTGAATAATATCTTTGACGCTCTGTTTTGGATTAAGATGCTGTTTATCTAACTATAATCTCATGTAAGCAATATTAGCGGCTTCTAAATAATTTGTGCTTAAAATACACAAAACAAACAATGTAGGAAATCTGTTTTTCTTACTTTGAACAAATGTTTTGAACCCAGATTTGGTATATTCGACATATCGGAATTTACGTTCCGTAAGTAGGTTTCAAACAACAGAGAAAATCCAACGACTGCCGATTTGTTAAACTGGATTAGTTTTTTAGACTGTGGTTGGCAAAACACACATTTACTTCTAAACCGGTAGATGGAAACATGCTGTTGTATTCTTGTTTATTTAGTACTAGCGGACGTCACGCGGTTTCACCCGCGTAGTTCCCGTTCCCATGGGAGTACGGGGATAAAATATAGCCTATGTTACTTGCTGATAATGTAGCTATCCAATACTGAAAGAATTTTTCAAATCGGTCCAGTAGTTTTTAAGTTTATTCGTTACATACAAAAATACAAATCTTTCCTCTTTATAATATTATTATTATATTATAAATTAGTATAGACTAGCGTCGGCTAGCGGCTTCGCGTGATATCTTTATAAATTATAGCCTATGTTACTCAGTGATAATATAGCATTCTATTGTTGAAAGAATTTTTAAAATTGGTCCAGTAGTTTTTGAGTTTAAACAAAAATACAGATCTTGTCATTTTAGAATATTAGTGTGGACTATTTCTTACGTCTACGTTGCGTTTACGTCTTAAAAGTCGTGGGGAAGATCATAGCTGCTTAACGGGAGGTTTTGGGTTCGCTTTCCAGTTCAAGAAAAGTGTTGAAAGGAATGAATGTAACTTCCAAATTGTGCACATAGCTACTGATATTTACTGAATATCAATACCAGCAAAATTTGATAAATACATTCATGAATTGAATTCCTCCGTCAGTCAAAACATTTAAAACCGAACCAATTAAGAACTTGATATCAATTATTCTTTTAATGAGATCGCTATTATTTTTAAGTGGAATCGTATAATTTTATACCATTTTCACAATTAAATCTGTAGATCAATTATAATTCGACTAATGATATCAAATTTTTAATTGTAGACCTTTTACGTTTGATAAGTCTACAGCAATTAGTAAGGGCTGAATATGCTTGAAAATCTAATTATTTTTTCAAGTTTTTCGCTTCATTACATCTTACGCCCGCACTTATAGACTTCGAATGACGTTGATGAACCATTATCTCACAATTTTTTAAAGATGGATGGTCATGGCTGGCAGGAAAAGGGAACATAGATTTATTTATCTATGATTTGTCATAATTTACTTATATAAGACTTAGTCACTAATTAGAGACGTTATGACTTCTGTCTAAGTATTTGAGTCAGTGGTCTGTGTGCCAAGATGAAGTCACTGCTCTGTGTAACTGATAGTGGCTGATCAACTTTCTTTACTTCTGTGAGTGAGATTATTACAGTTATTATGACCAGTATTTCTGGTTTTAAAGACTTCAGTTCCATTTTCAAATAAGTCAAAGTCAAATAATTTATTTCAATTAGGCACATAAAAGGCACTTTTGAACGTCAAAATTTACAAAAAACAGAATTGATTCTAGTTCCAAAATGTAGTTTTCGTATGGAGAAGAATGGGCAAGAAACTCCACCGTTACTCTTTTAAAATGTTTTACAATATTTTGTATACATGGATTATATAATTATTTGTGAAGACGATGCACCTGGAATAAGATTACTACACCACAATTGGTAAAAATAATAAAAAATAAAGCAATGACAGAAAATGACAAAAAATTATTTTGTGATGGATACATGGTGTTCACATATTTACAAGCATTGTAAAAGAAATTACAAGTAATAATAATAAGTCAGTGTGTAAGTTCAAGTAATCACAGAATGTAAAATCAATGTTCTAATAATAATAAATTATACAATTAAATTAGCAACCAGTTTGATTTTGTCTAGACTCTAAATTGTCCTATGGAGCTAGACCAGCATGTTTCCAAGTTTTCAAATAGATCGAAGTGTGGGAGTTTTGTAGGAAATACCCAATACCGTTGTTGGAACAGTGCCCGATATATGGTGACAATCTCGATTCTACTACATTGAATCCTAATATCGAATGATACTATATTTACCGATGTGTATAGTACAAATTTAACGACTGCTATTCTGTATACATAGGATCAAAAGTGGCCTTTTCAGAGATTTCATCATCATTTTTTTTTCTGTACGGAATCAGAACGCTCTGTGCTACTCTTAATAAGTCTTTCTACTTGAATGTTTGCTCGATAAGTAAATATAGAAAGAAAGAAAAATATTTTATTTGGGACACAGGAAATATAAAATAGTATTAAAAAAATAAAAATTAACAAAAATAAAAAGGAGCATTTTAAACTAACAAACAAAAATAATAACGACCTGTGCGAGGCCAAAAAGGCTCGTATCTCAGCATGATGCTGCGATATTTAAAAATAAATAAATATCGCAGCGCTGGTATTCTAGTAGGTATTTCAATATGACAGAAATACTTTGAAGTCTTGTCACCAAATGAGGTGCAGATTATACAATGCCGCTCATAGGTATGTGACCGCCCGTATTTTTCTGAATATTCTTGAAAAATTATCGAAAATTAACTTTAAAATGGGGGTCTTCAATAGTTTTCAAGTTAAGCCTATTATTGCCAAGCTGGTCTAGTGGCCGCATGCGCTACTGCTGAGCATGAGGTCCTGGGTTTGATTCCCGGGTCGGGCAAAGGGTTATTGGGTTTTTCCATCTGGATTTGTGCCCGGTTGATGGCAATAGGCTCGCCCCCTGTTACATGGAACTTAAAAAACATAACTGGCGAAATGTGGGTGTACTATTAACCCTTCGGGGATTAAAGGCGTGATGTTGTATTTGTAAGCCTATTACTGTCCCACTGCAGGGCAAAAGCCTCTTCTCATACAGAGAAGGCACGAGCATTGATCACCACGCTTGCTCAAGACGCGTTGGCATTTTCGGACTTGTATTAACATCTTGTACCTGGGCGACCGAGCTCTGCTCTGGTGAAAATAGAGAATACTATAGTACATTACTGCCGCGGTCTATAATGACTACTTTGCTGGTCGCGCTGATGATGGCCGACAGCGCAGCGTAGCTAGGCTAGCACGAGGCAATCATAGCGTGACCAGCGAAGCAGTCATAGTGGGCCAAGGCTTGTATAGTGCTTTACTCAAAAATGCAAGTACCTAATCTAAATAAAACCAGCAAGTAATTTCAATAAAATATATATGAATTAACTAGAAATTTAATTAAAATGACAATTATGAAAAGTACAGTTACTAAAATTCAACACCGACTTTCCCGGTTAGATATTACTAATAGTTTGCGATAATTTTAATGCTGTGTTTGACTGCTGTATTATTTCTTCATTTATTACGCAAAAAAGTCACTAAATAAACGTGAACCGCGCTTTTGTTACTTCTTTGTTTTTTTTTTTTTAACAATGTTAGTTGGAACTATACAGCCAAATATGGAATAAAATCTGTTTGTACCTATCTCTATAAATACAAACAGCTGTGTTTTAAATAAAATCTTTTTGCATTTGATTTTTTAAAACGTTGAAACGTCAAAATAGCGGCCGGCAATGTTTTGCCGGCCTGTTAGAGCGACCAGCAAAACTTTGCCGGCCGCTCCTTGAAACAGAACGGCAAGGTCGACTTTGCTCAAACAAGGTTGTCAAAATAATGACCACATTACATGCATTTTTGAGTAAATTTAATAGTATAGGATAGTTCATACTAGTTCCATGTATAGTACATACTAATTCCATGCTGCCATGTCTATTCCCATGTCATTGCTCTCATGTCATTATTCATTATCTTGTTCTAAATTTTGGACGACCGAGCTCTGCTCGGGTGAAAATACGGAGAAAACTAATTTTCCCAGATATGAGACCTAGATAGATCGATTTTTCGCCCCTGTAAACCCCTATATTGCAACTTTCATCGTTATGAAAGACGACAAAAGAGAAGATCGTTAAGAGCCGTTTCCCTGAACGTGATTACAAATATCTATATAAATACAAATATTGCTCGTTTAATAGTATAGGATTAGTTCGGGTTTCATAGTTGGTACATTCACCTTCATAGTAGACTATTTTCGTAGACGGAAAAGTATTCAGTCCTGGCTCCCGACATATTTGAACCCAATTACTCCGACAATTGGCATATAATACGTAATAAAATCACCTCTAACTGCTTACTCGAAGGAATATCGTGGAAATACATAAGGAATTTCCTTAAATCTTTCCTCAAACCATTCTACCAATAAAGACGTGCGATTTTTCGAAAGAAAATGAGCGAATGCTAGAGGGTCGATACGCTACTGGCACGCGATGTTCTAGTAACAGTAAATCGTAAGAAACACTGAACTATGATGTTTGTACATTAATTTATTTTTATTTTACAACGAAACTGAAAATGGTAAGTAAGGTATTGTGTGCAAAGTGTTGTTTAGCGCCATTTTTCTGGTTTAAAGTGAAGTTATGTTTTAATGTTGGCTGTATTTTTAGGGCTCCGTAACTCAAAAGGAAAAACCGTACTCTTATAGGATTGTCGACCTTCGTTGTTCGTCTGTCCAAAAATAAAAAGATACAGTATTGAATATTTCGGTAATGAAATAGGTACCTATGGTTCTGTAATGTTGCCCTGATAATGTTTCAAATGTATGATGATTTCCATGAAAACTTTTACGTTCTCTTTATTTTATAATTGTGAAGAAATTATTTATGTGTAAAATAAATACAGGAAATGTGTTTTTTTTAGGAAACCTCTTTGTTACATAATTTGTTTGATACATAATTTGTACAAAGATTTTATATAAAGTTTGCATCCAGCAATTCATATTAATTGGAACTTATCTATACCAATATTATAAAGAGACTAGCTTCTTACCGCGACTTCGTTCGCGTGGAAGTCGATAAAATATGGCTCATGTTACTCGCTGATAATGTAGCTTTCTATAGTTGAAAGATTTTTTTTTAAATTGGTTAAGTCGTTTTCGAGATGATCCATTACAAACAAACGTCCAAAAAATCAAATCTTTTCTCTTTATAATATTAGTTTATAAAATATTAAATTGTTCTTTTGTTTGTCATGAATAACCTCAAAAACTACTGGACCAATTTAAAAAACAAACACGCTTGTTGAATACTATAATATCACTGAGTAACATAGACTAAAATAATTTATAAAGATATCATGCGAGCGAAGCCGCTGGCCGAAGCTAGTATTTTATAAAAATCAGAGGAAATTTATTTATAACTACTTAAATTGCTCCTTGAATCTAACTCGTATGACTTGCGTCTGAAACTAGTCAGACAATATTAGATTACCTTTCTTTACTAACTCTTCTATCAAAAACAAACGCAAAGGTGTAAATGCGTCTATATTTATGTGCGTGGGAAAAATATGTTAGACATGACGTCATGGCTTGAGCAATTGACTTACATTTTTATCTTGAAATAAGCCTATATCTATATATTGCCTAAAGTCACTGGCAGAAAGGGTATAGTGTTCGTCCGGACAAGTATCTACAACTGCCATATTTATTTGTACTTTAAACCCCAATTTATTATTCCGATTTTAAATGATTATTTATACAGATCTTTGAAGTTATAAGCTCACTAGATATTTAAATTTTTGACCACTTTTTTTTTCTTTAAGAGTAGTTAAGTACCCTAATTGCGTAATACACGATCAATTATAATTTGTTTCGATTTGAAACAGATTGCTAATCCATTGCTTCATAAGTTGGAAAAAAAATCTGCTCAAAAACGTAAATAACGCAATGAATGTTGTTGAACTGTCAAATTGAAACAAATTCGAAAATAAGTAACGCAATTAGGGTACCGGTTTGTTTCCAACCACACAAAAAGTTAGTCAAAGAAGAGCCTATAGTTAACTCAACCTCAAAAGAAAAACTAAAACTCAATTATTTAATTCAGTCATCAAAATTAATACGAAAAAAGTTTGGAACTAGCGTGTTGACAAAAATAATTATTATTTTTAACTTTTTTCTAGCGATTAGTAAAGCCTTTTAATGTGCGTGGAATCCTAATGTTATAAATACGAAAGTGAGTTTGTTTGTTGCGCTGTTACGCTAAAATGACTGAACGGATTTGGATGAAATTTGGCACATGAGTAGACCATGACTTGGGTTAGGACATAGGATACTTTTTATCCCGATATTCCCACGAAATCTAGTCTTATGCGTGTGAAACCGCGGGGCGCAGCAAGTAACATTATAATAATAATGACAT
Organism: Agrochola litura; assembly: GCA_949152395.1. NCBI lineage: Eukaryota > Metazoa > Arthropoda > Insecta > Lepidoptera > Noctuidae > Agrochola > Agrochola litura. The sequence continues at coordinate 18,433,271 of OX424508.1, read as the reverse complement.
TCTTTATTTTTGATCATAAATTTTCTTCGCTTCCCACAGGCTATCTAAGACCAACGAACTAAGCTGGGATGTAAGTTTACGGAAACAACACCACTCATCTTCGTTCTTCCCCAGGAACACTTGCCACTTGGACGTGTCCAGCAATTGCCTATTGATGTGTGACTAATATTTCCACTGAATATTGTGATACATTTCTTTTCAAGATCATAAATAATTCGTCACACATTTCTTTCCCACATACGGCGTCTGACGTCACACAAACACGTTGTCACATAACACGCCGAGTTGGAAAGCAACACGCTCGCGTGTGCTTCGTTCCTCAACTATTGCGTGCTGCGCCCAGTTATCACGCCTCGTGGCCCCCATCCCGATAACTTGAACCGTAATTTTTACGATAAAATTACGTGAATTATATTATCATCAGTATTTGATGTTTGGTTTGATCGTTTGTACGTAAGAAACTGGTTATTTTGATGTAGGTAATCATCGAGAAGCAAGAGGGATTTTTTACGTTGTTTTTTTTTTGTATTTTTTTTTGACGGTTAGTAAAATTTATGTTCTAGTTTTGTGTTAACTTCATTGCATCTCTTGACCAGGCTGCATTCACAAAAACCACGTATTCTTAACTCTTTTGTTTAATTTAGATTGTTTTTTTTTGTGAAATACTTTTACGGAAAAGCGACATATCAAAACAGCTTCTTTTGTCACAAAAAATAAATAAAAAGTACATGTTCCATCTGTATCGGTACCTACATATTGTAGAACAAATCGACAACCCCTTATCACGTTATCACACGTCATAATTGACGTCAGGCTCTTGTAAGAAATACTTACTCTCACTACAGTAGTGTTGTAACATTACAAAGGCCTATTTGTCGAACTACCCGCCCTAAATCTATCCTAAATAAACATTTTGGACATGTTTGCTACTTTCCGTGTATACAGTGCTAAAATTTTTAGTACAAGTCCGGACTGTGATTCCTTTCGTTTACGAATATAGGGATTTGTTTTAGTTGTTCTTTTGTCCTCATTAGTCGGATTAAGCTGTTTTTGGAATTAAGAAAATGGTATCCATAGCAAACGATACAACGGGTAGTGAAGGAAATATTATTTACTTCCAGCTCTAATTATTTACATCACTTTTATTTATTTTTTCTAAAAAACTTTTTAAAAGTTTTTATTTTTCACTTTTTAGTTGTGGTACCTACTTATCCCACACAAATTCGTAAACCACTACCTGCTATGTAAATAACAGTGACAGGAACTTATCATATCATCCACATACTAAATGAGAAAAAGTACGTATTATTGAAGTTAACTCAAAAACTGCAGCAGCGAAGTTAATAAAATTTATATGGGACCATCTCGAGAGCATACTCTTTCAAACAAAAAAAAGAATTTTCAAAATCGGTCAACAATTGATGGAGAAATCGGTGGACATACATAAAAAAATAAAAAAACATTCGCGACGAACATATAACCTCCTCCTTTTTAGAAGTCGTTAAAAATGGAAACCCATTTATTAAAATGTAAGTTACACTGTTCATCTTTCGATGAACTTACACAGTATCTTTATCCACATGATAAATTATCAATATCTAAAAATAACAGTCTGTATCTATTCTTACCCCACTTCAGATCCAGATATTTGCGCCAAAACGCTTCATCTTTCATAAAACAAAGAGGGAAAATGATCGGCGTCGTTGTACTAGCAATATTTTCATTATTAACCATTTTCCTTGATCAATAACCGATCCAGAAAACGCCCTTTATACATTATCGGCCTTCTTTCGCTCTCCGAATCAATGACATTATCATTTCTCATTTAAAAAATGGAGCTAAAGTGGGGAAGTCGAAGGGAAATTACTCAATTCGCCAAGATCTTTTACAGTTCATTAATCCCCCAGATTGGGCCGTTGCCCGTCTAAACTCGGGGCCCTTCGGTGTGGGACGGACTTGGCGCGTTTTTAAGAACCCCGAAAGCTGATGCCTGAAGTTGCCCGAAAGTTTGCTAGACTTGGTTTCTAGATTTTCGTTCGAATGAGGCTGACTTGTTGAAGAGTTGGACCGTAAGGTTATATAGGACGTTATACATTGTGTATGTGTTTGTTTGTAGTTTTGTAGCATTGAATACATTGGTAAAATGGGTTTAGTTCGAACAGAAAATAACATTGATAATAATAATATAGCGACCAACACAATATTGTATTTTTCACAAACGTTACTCGACACAAAAATCTCAGAATTGTAAAAACAATAGGTACTGTTATAAAATTCTGAGAATTTATAAAAGCGTCGTCGGTAGTGGTAGGTTTAGAGTTATATAATTATGTTGGTTTGAATATTGTTTTGTTTTTGTAGGTACATTATGGTTAGGTTACCAACTACCTATGGATTGTGTTCAGTTTTTTTTTAAGGAGAATGAAGAGGTAAATTGACGATAGAGCAGTCTGACTAAATTCTAATTATTTATCGTATCCATAATGCAGCCCTGTACCATTTAGATACAGTTTGCTTTCTTTCATGAACCAATCCAGAATGCGATTATTATGAAGCAATAATTTAAACCGCCATTTAATTTCGCGTATGGCTGCGCACAGAATTAGTTTCCAAGATTTTGTGGTTAATAATTTTGATTACCTTTGGATGGTCTAAATTGCATTGATGATAGGCAAAAGCAGAAATAAGATGGCTTTCGTCAAGATCAAAATTGCTACCGTTTATATTTTTTCTAAACTCGGAACATTATTTTAATAATTGAAAAGTTTTTGATTTGAAAATAAAATCAAAAGTAGTATTCAAACTAGGCTGAGAATCAGCACTTTTCGAATTTCAAAAACAGTACTTTTCTCCCTCCTTCATAATTATTATTTCATGATTCCGATTCATCATCTTTTTTCTATTGACTGTTAAATGAAAAAAATTTAATCAGTCTTTTCCTTTTTGGTAACCATGGTACCTATATACTCGTATATAGGTTTGTATATATCCACCAACCCGCACTGGACACGCGTGGTGGATTACAGCCCACTTTTTTTTTTTGGGTGGGAAATTATCAAATAACTTCTCCCGCTCTGGGCGGAGCGGGAGGGCGTGTCAGACTCTTACTTACTAAAACCCACCCGTGTTCCTTCAGTTGCCATGTTGCCGGGGCCACGATTTCTCTTTCGGTTTTATTCGCAACCTCGGCAGGAATCGGCCCTAGCGGACCCCGTCAATTCTACTGACATCTCTTTGAGTCGCGCGTGGAACACAACGCGCCGTCGACCCGGGCCTGATCCTTATCGGACGGCGAGCTCCCCGTTGCTCACCGTCCGCAAGCCCGCGCCTACGGTGGCCAGAAATCGGTTCGCGATTCCCGACGGAACATTATAGGCTGATTATGCTATACGCTAATCTATAGGATAGATAGACTAACCAACTTTAACAGTTTGGCAGATAAACGGCTTTCCTACCAAATATACGCATGGTTTAGTTAAAAAACAATATCTGTAATATAAAGCTGCTTTCCACATCTGCGCACCCTAAACATAAGCCGTTTTGAGATGAGATAACACGGTATATTTCAGTATATGACAACAAGGCTCTATACAGCCAGTACCTCGCGAGGAGTAGGTATGTAAAAATTGTCTCATTAGTGACATCCGTTATTTCACAGAGATGACACTTTGAAGTATTTGAAAAGACAGCCGCCATCTTGTTTTTAGGGAATGTTTTAGGACGGGGTTATTTTTGTGCATCATTGATAAAATTCAAAAAAAATCAACAGTCATTCATTCAAACTAGGCTGAGAATCAGCACTTTTCGAACGTCAAAATTATATAAGACATTCCCCCGAAACGCCCGCCCTTCACCACTCCCTAGTGCCTTTAGCTGGGAAGAAGAAGTGGCGCAACAAACTCCCCAGTAGCACAGTTGTTTACTCAAGTTAGATAAAAATTATTCTACACAATATTATGCAAAATAATTTACATTATGATAGGATTGGAAACGTTCTTGTTTTTCTCGTAGTCAATCTAGGTTTTTTTAAATATTCGAAGTTATAAGTAACTATGCGAAACTATCTTTTGGAACAACTAGAACCAATTCTATTTCCTTGATATTTTTATATTTATAAGTTCTTATTGCCTAACTGAAATAAGTGATTTGACTTAGAACCGAATTTATGGTTCACAAATTGATCGGTGTTATGAAACATACCGTAAATTTTTAAATAATTCAAATATAAATCAAGTTGTGTTATTTGAATAATATTTTGCCTTAGGCCTTACGTTGCAGAGATCCATTTCCTAAAAAAAATTGGCAACCCTAAACCCAATAAATTTTCCGAAGAAGATACGATTCTTGAATTATTGATTATTATGTGAGATTCAAGATGTGTAATGTTAGTAGATGAGAGCGCCCTCTGGGCACCATCTGAGTGCTGTTTTTAAAGAAAAACATCCCCCAGGTTTGTTTTTGTTTGCCCAATAAAATACGTAGGTCTACTTTATCGGTAAATTATATTGATGTTGGCAAACATTTTTGATATACTTAAATTGTGAAATGGGAATATAATAAAAATATAAACTTTCGTAATGTTTTTTCGTAATAAAATACAAGCACAGCTCTACATAAACTTAATGGATAAACATTTGAACAAAATATTGTTCGCCAAAATTTTAGTTAAACATATACGAGTACTCTATTTCTACACTCAGCAATTTCAATATTGCCTAATAACAACAATGAAAAGTATTTTACTAATAGCTTTTGCAATATCCAGTGTGAATTTTAGCGTAATATTTGTTTTAATAGTAAATATAAATATTAAAAAGAGGTTAAATTGTTTGTTTGTAAGACTTTTGTTTTTGTTTTGTAATCTTTTGAAGTACTGATGCGATTACAAATTCTTTCGCTGATAGAAATTTACATTATTGCCAATTCTCATAGGATTGTATATTGTATACAAATATTGAACTTCTAACGCGGGCGAAGTCGCGGGCTGAAACTAGTTTTTAAATAAACCCACCAGTTCAAAGTTCAACCGTCAAAGAAAAATGTCGCTCATAAACTTCTCGTCGACGTCCATTATAAAAATTGGAAACACACAACAGGCGTACAGTATAAATCTCGTTGGACCCACGTGAGTCGTAACATAGAAATTTTTCTCAGAATTTGAACATGAAGCTTGAGCTCAAATTGAAAACAGTCGACTTTGGCTCGTTATAGAGCCGACTCCTCCATTTATCTTCATTCGGTCTTTCAGTAGAATTGCTGGCGACGTTACCCGCAACTCAAACGGTGGAACTACTTATTATTTTGAACAGTACAGCTTAACGATTTGCGGAGCGCCCTGCACCTGTCTCGGTGCCTGTGCCAGAACTTGGCATGTCTTTGAACATTTTTTAATATATTCAAAGTGAACCGGAATTTGTTTTGGGAGTTATTGTCCTCGGAAACTATAGGAGAATATGTCACCGATCATTTAACACAGATGGTCGTAAACGCGAGAGTTTGGACTTCATTATTGCCACCCATCATGCTTAATTCGTTTTATTAGTACTGAAGGTATTAACCGGAAAATGCAACTCGGAATTTTTCTATGGAACTGTACCCTAATTGCGTAATACACGATCAATCACAATTCGTTTCGATTTGAAACAGATTGCTAATCCATTGTTTCATAAGTTGGAAAAAAATCTGCTCAACAACACGCAATTAATGTTGTTGAACTGTCAAAATGAAACAAATTAGTTATAATTGTTTACGAAAATAAGTTACACAATTAGGGTACTGGTCACGTTTATCGAAAACTAGCTTTTGCCCGCGGCTTCGCCTGGATGGAGGTCGGAAATTATTCCACGGGAACGTATTACTGGGATTAAAAGCTCCTATGTCCCATCGGTGTGCCAAATTTCTTCCGAATTCAATCAGCCGAGACAGACAGGCAGAGTTACTTTCGCATTCATAATGAAACTATGGATGATGTTGACATTCTTTCGATTGCAATAGGGGAAATATCTCAAGATCGCACTAATATAGAACTTTCCATCTATTTAGTAGCCCTCCCCCGCTCCGCTACCTCCAATCAGGTTAATAAGGGACTTCTTAGAATTCTGACGATGCCAGCGATACCCAAGGGAATACACTGTCGATACACAAATTCTGATAATCACAAAGACCTGTGTAATGGCCACAACTCAATATTATATGGGTTCATTGACCTGATGAACTGGTCAATCAGGGCTTCACAACACATAGCGCATGGATTCTGCAAAAGCGTAGGCAGAAATGTTTAGCTCTTTTCTGGAACGTAGTTCCTAATCCCAAATTATACTCTGCACACTTGACGAATGAGAGCTAGACGAAGTGTAACATTTTGAACGTCACGACACTTTTGTTACGTAACAAAAGTGTAAGTACAAATAAGTAACATTTTACAATTCCTGATCGAAAAACTCAAAAACACTGCTCGACTTGGAGATCGAACCTAGAACCTTATGCTCAATTGCTCAGCAGTTTCGTTTGAGTTCAGGAGACCAACGATCAGTTACTTATAATTACGAAGAAATAACTTAATATTATGGGTAGATAAAGTCAGGGCAATAATTGTATACCAAGTTGATTTCTAACTTAAATTGTCCGTACCTATATTTAAATCACAACTGTCAACGTTCCCGCAGACAGGCGCGACGCGAAACTGGTAGAACAATTTCCGTAAAGTTTTCATGGAAAATTTTCCACCAGAGTGGCGATCGTTTGTCTGCGGGAGCCAGACAACGAGGCTATAACACGGTACATTGACGTAGTGTGTCTATTTGATTTAAAAAAACACCATGGCTGTACATACGTAATGATCTTGATTTAATATGCTATTATATAATAACCAGAATCTTACAGTAGGTACTAAATACCTACGTACATTTCACGGACGCATTTCATCGCATCGCCATAGTTTAGTGCACATATAGCCCGCATAGATAACAGTTGACAAATATGTTTTAATTAACATATCTTTAGCATTTGCCAATTATTAGGATATATGGCGGAATTTAATAGGTATGGGAATGCGTGAATTATGTTTGTAAAGTTAATAGCTATGGAAAGGAGCTGTTAGAATAAACGTTAAAAGAACATATGTATTGAATTACGCGTAAAAAAGTGAAGAGTTTTTAATTAAACATCATTTTCTTGCAAACGACCAACAACTAACTGTACCTAAATTGAAAAAGTACTCGAAGTTATAAAGTTTAAGTTAAAAAAGTAAATTTAAGTGGTAGTTATAGCAAAATACACAATTTATAAATCCATTCCAAAATATCCGAAGACTCTTTCACATTTTAAAGTTTTTCTTTGAAAATAAAAACATAATTTACAAGGCAGATGTGAGTGGAAACGCCTGGGAGGTGACGCCCTAGAATGATATATATAGTGTCATTATTGGTGGTGTTCTTCAGAAAGCTCAGGTGAGTGGTACACACAACCGGTGTGCGTGTATGACCAGATGTATGAAAGTAAACGAGGCAAAAGGAGAATGTAAGGATTGGAGCAGGTGGTGTTCTGTTGTTTCTGCCTACCCCCATGGGAAGAAGGCGTGATGGTATTAACTTTAAACAAAAAACAATTGCAAATGCACCTTCCAAAAATTAAGCCACTATTCAGGGCATCAGTACCTAAGTAAATACCCTCGTGTCGGTTTGGCAAACGATGCCAGTGTGAGATCGTCGCCAAATATCGTCGCATATAACGGTAAAGTGTTTCAGAATCGTCAGGTACTCTTATTTCTTGGCAGGTGAAACACTGAAGTTGAAACTCGTTTATAGAATCTGCGTTTGACGTTTAAAGTGTTTTAAATTATGTACGTTTTAGTTTAGAAAAGTCTTTGGATCTAGAGTCGATTTAAATGGGATCGGAGATTAGCAGTAGCACTTTTTGACTTGCACGTGAAATCTTGTTGAATTATTTGATGTCACACCGTATCTGTGTACCAACGAGTGAGGAATACATGTCTTCTAAAATATCAACGTAAATAATGGATGGAGGGCAGCACACAGTTTCCAATGTGTTCTATATTTGACATATCAGAAGAGTCTGTCTAACCATTTCCCATCTATGTTAAGGTCGGGTTCCAATCTAACCAGATACAGCTGAATACCATTTTACATGACACGACTACCAAGAGCAGCTGAAGGGGATGTAGGGTACCAACAGTAAATAGACGACTTATGCCACACACGTTTTTGTGACGCAGTTCTAATTGCTATTAAACAACTGTCAATCAACACGACATATTGAAGTTGATATATAAACGATCTTCAACTCAATATTTGACATTGACATACGCACACGTCACTTCCTAATTTGATAATCGATTTTGAATCAACTCTAGACCCAGTAATTAACTCCTGTATAGCTATTAATTACTAATAGCTCTAATATACTGAAGAGAATCGAAATTCATAGTATTTGTTGCCTTTGAATTTACGATTAGTGCAATATCGAGACACATATCACACGTTGGTCGTTCTAAAATTGATTGTTTCAATCTCAAATCAGTTTTTCTGCTTGTTGGGACGGCCTCATTGCATCTTGTGTATTTTATTAGTTTAAATTTTAATATTGAATTGTGCTATCGAGGTATGAGGAATAGGGTGTAAAGTTCACTCATCCTCCATAGAAAAGGGAGGATCCTCCGACCAGACGGGTGTCGTGTCTGGTGGGTAACTGCCCGACGATTGACGTCGGGATGTTGTACCTATATATATCGGTCGTGCGGTAAACTTTGCTTGCGTGATGCAGGATTTGTGTGACGTCAAGTCTTTTGTTGCGTAGTTCACATGTGGCGTTGCACAGTGCTTAGTTCAATCTAAGAATGAAAGGGTAAAGCATCTTTAGGTGCACCAGAGTCATTATTTTTCTTACAACGTACTTCCAACGTTACCTTAATGTGACAAAAACAAAACTTCGATCGAAAAGTTCTCATGTTCCCGCTGTATAAAACAGCTAAACCTTTTCGTTCCTCGACTGTATCTACCAACGTTTTGGTCCTTTCGTTGCTCTGAATAAACGTTCTATCTCTATGTATCCATCATTTGCAGTTAATCAGTCCTGTGACACACAGTGTATCTGTTTCCGTGTGTCATCAGATAGTCCCCTAGGATGCGAGCACAATTACGATAATGCAGCCGAGACAATAGCTTGACATTACCTTGCTGGGCTGTGAAAAATGTAGGGCTACCGGGTTTGTCCCCTTTGTTGGACGAGCGATAAGCGATCGGATGCATTGATAGGGTATGAGTTATTTTGGTATGGTTTTAAATTGAGATTAGGTACCGTAAAGTTTTTTTTTTGTAAATGTCCGAATGATGGTTTGAGGTAACTTAGGATAGTAAAGAAATAGATGTCACTATGATGACTGTAAAACTTTGCAGTGATAGCCTAGTGGTGTGACCGTCGGACTGCCAAGTCATGTCAGGTCTCGAGTTCGAACCCAAGGCACGCACCTTTGACTTTTTGGATTCATGTGCGTATTGTATAATTATCACTTGCTTCAAAAACGGTGAAGGAAAACATCGTCAGGAAATCGGCATGCTTGAGAGATATTTCTCGACGGCATGTAAAGCCAAGTCAGAGGCCTGTAGCGGTTACACCGCCATATACGAACTACGCATCATAGACATGACGTCACACAAATCCTGCATCGCGCAGTTAGAGTTTACCGAGCGATCGACATACATACAAGATTTCAACTTCAAACCGAAGGGCAGTTGCCCGCCAGACACAACACCCATCTGGTCGGAGGATCCTTCCTTTTCTATGGTGGATGAGTGAACTTTACACCCTGTTCCTCATACCCCTAAACGCCCATGGGCGGCTTTAAAACTCTGACATCAGGTTAGTCACTAACCACAAGAAAAAAAAAAGATTCTGCCTAGCCTTTTCCCAACTATGTTTGGGTCGGCTTCCAGTCAAACCGGATGCAGCTGAATACCAGTATCTTACATGGAGCGACTATCATGACAAAAAAGGAACGTAATTTAAAAAAAAAAGACAGTTTCTGCTTTGGTAATTATGTATTTCTTATGCTTTTAGTCCAACAATTCAAGAATGATCAATCACAAATATAGTTTTCAATTCTCCCCTAAATTATTGTACGATTTGACTCTCCAGCATGCTCATTAGAAATTACTGTCCAGGTATGATAAAAGACGTTGCCAACGGCCCTTGACGAAATTAGTGGGTATACTTAAAACTGATGGTTATTATAATTACATTAGGCGTCGACCACATACTGGGCGGAATGATTGATGACCGAACAGTTAATCATACGCCTATAGAGCCGATTTTCAAGAATAAAATTCCTCATAATTACAAAATGTTGACGAAACCTGCATAGACTTACACAATTTAGTTGGGAAAATCCACACACTGGGTAAATTTAGGAACGTGTTCTATATTATAATTAAATTAATTAAGGAAACTTGGAGATTTGGGTATCTAGATACAATATCCAGGAAAATATCTTCACTTCTACATATTAAATCGTGACCTAAAAACTTTTGGGGAACATATTTGGTCTACGGAATACGTAAACTTAATTAGGAATACGGTTCTGGCGCTTTAGCGCCAACACCAACGGTATCATACAACTAACTTTCACATAAAGGGAAGAAAGAGTATGAAAAGTATTCCGTAATTTGTTAATTTATTACGGAATACTTAATACTTTATTGTTTTTAATCATCTCACAGAACAAACTGCGTCTTAATTAAGAATATAGGACAGCATTGCTTAATTTCCGACCATTTCCACTTTCATCTTTTTCCACATGGAATCTGTAAGTACCTGTTCTCATCCATAATGTCTGTCCTGTCATTTATTGAAGTGAAAACTTCTTAAGGCGCGTTGGGCATTTTTGAGATGGGAAAAAACAATTGAACTCGCGACACCGTTACCGACACCTCATTTTTGTAAACGCGATTGTGCTCTTTATTTATATTCTGTTACAGATCAATGTTCTATGCAAGTATTTTTACTTTAAAGGTTTTGGAAGTATTTGTTTTTTTGTAAACGCGATTGTGCTTTTTATTTAGATAATGTTACGGACCAATGTTCTATACAAGTATTTTTCTTCCAACAAGGCGATCTTGTTCAAGTTTTCTTCTTCTGTTTTTAAATTTTATTTATTGAAATGACACTTCAACGATTTACTCACTAGAACAAACAAAAATCACATACAGTGTTAGGTTAGTGCGTCACCTACAGAAAGGAGGACTAAAGGACGTGTAAGATACCGTTAGTTGAATTACATACATCATCTTTAGATTAGCTGCTGTAAACCCCAATCCATCATTATCTGTTCCTGTAACATCAAAATCACCCTCAACATTTTTATCACCTAGTTTTTACAACACTGCCACCAAATCCCTACCTTTAAACAACATGACAGCAACAAATAGCACCATTTCACAATTCAGTACAAAAGCTTTGCTCAAATCCACCACAATCGCTGTTACCTCATGCCTTAGAGGTTACCTATTGTCCCATCCTTTGTTGGTTACGGATGATCGCGCGTGACTCCGGTACAAATGTGTCGGGCTTATCCTCCGTTTGTTGGGCTAAACGCGTTACCCTGCCTCGCCTTTTGATTGACACAGATATTTGATCGTGTTCACGACTGAGGGGATCCGAATTAGCAGTTAGGTCTTGCTTGATTTCGTTGATTAAGCTGTTATTTGCTTGTTAGACTGTTTGAGAGATCTCTGATACTTAGTTGTGCGATAGTTCGGCGTTGAATTTACGGGGTAATTTTAAGCCTTTCGTGTTATTCCGACTGGTTAAACAACTAAACTATTGGATAATAATGTAATAGTTTATGGATATGTAGATAAAATGTGAATCTTGTGCAGAGCAGCGAACGTTTGATAAAATTTTCCTCTTTGTCTTTCAACTTTCAAATTGTCCACAACCTGAAGAGACCTGAAGACCTTCGATTGAATTTTACAGAAAATGCTGCTGAAGTTTCTGCTCATACGTTATCAGTTCCTTTTATCATCATAGCTTCTGTAAGGTCGCTGAATACTGGATTTACGAATTACTTACTGGATGGATTTACGTTACAAACTGTTTAAGGACATGCAACACTTTTACATCGATTCACAGCAGTGATAGCCTGGTAGGTGTGACTGTCGGACTACTAAATCATAGGTCTCGGGTTCGAACCCATGGCACGCACCTCTCACTTTTCAGATTCATGTGCGTATTGTATAATTATCACTTGCTTCAAAAACGGTGAAGGAAAACAGCGTGAGATAACCGGTATGCCTGAGCGATATTTCTCGACGGCATGTGAAGTTAAGTCAGAGGCCCATGGGCGGCATTAAAACTCTGACACCAGGTTAGTCACTAACCACACGAAAAGAAGACATATTCTTTCTCCTCCCTATGTTTTTTAAAATCTCAAGTCTTCAAGGAAATCACTTTCAATCTCTTCCACACAAATCCAAGACCATTGAACCTCACTAAATAAATCTCGGAATCTTCTAATTTTCCTCAACCGTTCCACCTAACGTTGTGCACAAACCGATTAGTCAGTCGACTAACAAGAAAGAATACACCACGGGATCGCAATCGGAACCGGTTCGGAACCGTATCGGTGTAGTTATCGCCAATTAACTGGCGAAAGTGGTTCTAACATCGCGAGCCGCGCCTTAACGGACAGATAGACACGGCTGAAAGTATACGTCGAGTTAAGTACCTATTTGAAAGAAAGAAAGAAAAAGTATTTATTGAGACTCGCACAGGAAATCACAAATTAAACTAAAACACACTCATTAAAACATTAATAAACAATAAAAAATTAAAACAAATTAAAACAAAAGCAAAAAGTCCTGTACGAGGCCAAAAGGCTTCTATCTCAGCATATGCTGCGACATTTAAGAAAAAAATAAATGACGCAGCGCTGGTATTCTGATAGGGCCCGCAGTGATGTCACGGATAGATAAAATACGGAAATAAATATAGTAAAATAAAAAAAGATGTGAGAAATACTTAAAAAAATCCGCGTGTCTGCACCCGACGTAACATCAGTTACTTGTCAGTTGACAGAATGCCCAACGCGCCTAAAGAAGTTTTCATTTCAAAAGTCATCGTATTTTCCTCTTTTTTCTGATACATTTTAAAGTCCACCTAAACTTGCTGAAATCTTGACATAATAGTCTGGTTTTCTAGTTCGGGATGTTCGGTCTATCGCAATAACAAAAAACTGTATTTTTCAGAACACATGATGTTATTTTAAATTTAAAACTACATCAAAATGTACGAAAACGTTAAGAAATTCTAAAATAATATTTTATTTGAGTCTTAATGCAAACAGTTGCATTGCTAATTCATTTACGTTTATAATCATAGCTAGTACCAATACCACAGATCAAAGGAATACCATAGTTTTACAAATGAGTGTTCCCTTTGAATATAACCTACGGGTCGTGGTCAAAGCTTTGTGGTATTTATTCGGGATTTTCATTGCTCTAACTATGTTACTGTTCCGTTAGGCTCGACGACTGACGTCACTATGGAATTTTGAACACACAAATGTTTTTGAATCCAAAATATTATTATAAACGGTTTTTGTCCCAGAATTTTGAACCCTGTAATAGGACTAACATTAAAATCTAGTATTTTTGAAGTGAAAACTTCTTTAGGCGCGTTGGGCGTTTTTAAGATGGGAAAAAACAATTGAACTCGCGACACTGTTACCGTTACTGACACCTCTTTAAAAGTATTTCCTGCACAATAAAATTGGTCAAGTTTTGAGTGCCACTGTTTTTTGGAACGAAATTCCTTATCGCGCGTTGTGAATGGGGGCTAGACGGAAAAAATTCGCACGAAAAGTTGTAACGACACTTTTTGCTATTGTAAGCTGTGCGGCGTGCGCATGTTTCTCTGTCTGTCTCTCTCTCTCTCTTACTTCATTCCATCCGGGTGTCCCTTGACACCTCTCAAGTTTTTGTTTCTTAAATGTTTTATCATTTGCTATAATAAGATAAAAAAACACTAAAAACTAAACAAACCCTTTATTTACCTTTTTATATTACCTTATTAATTTACTTAAGGTAAGTTAAAAGAAGCTTAACAATTAATCCAACACCACCACACCATCTGCTCCTTAAAAATGTGCAGACGAGACTTACATACCGCTGCCGATCAGGGGCAGGATAATCTCCCCCAACTCGGATCCCCAATAAATCGGATTCAATAACCTTTTCCTACGGTGGCCGTAAAACTAGACATTTCATAGTTTTTCGGACCCCATCTCTATAAAGATTTGAGCGGTTAATCAGATCTTTAGACGATAGATTTTTTATGTCAAAACACTGGAACAGCCCCTGATGTTGGGAGGTTTCAATCTGTAATGAAAATGTTTGAGGATACCCGATGTTCCATTCTTAAAGATGGCCGATGTTCCATTGTTTTTGAAAAAAGAACAATGTTTGACTTAAGACATCGTTATACACAACGCTTTGGGTGACTGCAATATAAGCCAGTAACCATTCTAAGTTTGAAACTTTGACATTATCCTGTTGATGAATCGATTTAAACTCTGAATGGAATGGAATGATCGAACGAACGATACACACCAGTACTTTCAATCATAGTTCCTTTTTTGAAGGCTAACTAAAAGGGTCTTTCATCAACTGAACTACATATTTGTTTACTCACAAAACCTAGGTCTTTGAGGACTTGCTAGTCAGTCTAGTTACGAATTCTGTCTGTCAAAGAAACTTTGAGCATAGTTGAACTTTTCGCCGCTGGTTCGACTCGCATTTGTATTCAACCTTTTTGAAAATTAGATATGAAGGCTAGGATTTTTGGTACCAATTTTTTTTTATCTACGGCGATTGTCTTATTTTCTTGTAAAGGTGTGTCCAAACATTGAGCGGCCACGCGCGGCCTGCCGCCCTGTTTGGACGACTGCCGCGCGCGAACATTTTTAGGAAACATTCGTCACTAATTGTGTCTGGGCGTATTTCTGCGGACGTATTAAAGGCTAGACAGATTGATATTGCCAACTGAAGTGCGCGGCGTGTCTCGGATGTGCCGCGCAGTACTACCGCGCAAACATTCGTCGGTTTAGTCCTAACTAGAGCGCGGCAGAAATGTGTCCTGCAAACGCCGCGTGTTGCTGCCGCGCTCTTGCCGCTCAATGTTTGGACACACCTTAATAAAAAAAAAACTGCGCTGGTTCCAAATATTTTTTAATAGAATTGTTTTCTAGTCCTATTTCTTATCTAACTGTTGTAAACGGAACGTGACGCGCTTGGGATTATAAAATTTATATTTCCAAGCGTGTTACGTGTCGCTTTCTTTGACAAACAATTTAATCTAATTTTATTTGTAAATTTAAATTTAGTTTGAGTTTTAATTTTGATTTGAATTTTTATTGTGATTTAGATTTTAATTTAATTTAAATCTTAATTTTATTTTATTTGTAAATGTATATTATGCCAATTCTATTAGGTATGAGTCTATGTTACTCGAATTAAATTATTTGGATTTGAATAACTTTAAATGGCTTCGAGCAGTTGATAATTCAACAGTTGTTGTTATAATTTACTAGAAGGTTGTGTTTTATGTTTGTTTTAATAGAAGAGTTGGGCAGAGATGTGTAGTTACACCGCATTTTTACCCGACTGCCCCCACAACGAGGGTAATGTTTTTTTTAGTTACCTATGTTGAATTTAATCCACTAAATACCCATTAAGCGTGATTGTATTTAGCACGTCAGTCAATAAAATGAAAGAAATAAATAAATCCATTTGAGTCACCTAATCCTCAAACTAAAATTATCTCTATCACGTGATATTTCACATGTCCTCTTATTTTTGATAACCGCCAAACTTTGAAAAGTTTATATAACTTTAGCTACAAGTTGAGCGCCTCATTTTCAAGTTCTGGACCTGAATCCAGGCTGTCTGAACTTTGATACTTAGAGTTGTCGCCTAAAGCTCGTTACGGCTTGTATGTGCGACCTAATCTATACGCTAGTTTTGATATAATTCCATAATACTTTTTCATCGCACTAATATTATAAAGGCGAAAGTTTGTGAGTGTGTGTGTATGTTTGTCTCGTCTTCACGCTCAAACGGCTGGACCAATTTAGATGAAATTTGACACACAGATAGTTTATAACCTGGATTAACACATAGGATACTTTTTATCCTGATATTCTTACAGGATCGAGACTAACGTTGGTGAAACCGCGGGGCGCAGTTAGTTTTGATATAATTCCATAATACTTCTTCATGTCTACGACTTAAGTATGAAGACTATAGACTTGTGATAGGATTATCCTATTTATGTCTGAATTACCTAGCCTGTATTGTCCCCCTGTAGGGCAAAGGTCTCCCTCTCCCTTTTCTGCACAATTCTGTCTACTACTGTTGGCCAGTCCTTTCGGTAGGAGTCAAGCTCAACCCGCCATCTTCGTCTCGGCCTGCCGCGATGTCGTCGTGCGTTTAGTGGGACCCAATCGGTGGTTCTCTCAACCCATTTGTCATCTGACATGCGGCAGACATGTGCGGCCCAGTCCCACTTAAGCTTAGCGGCTTTCTGGGTAACGTTCGTGACCTTGGTTTTGGCGCGCAGTGTTGTGTTCGTTATACGGTCCAAAATTCGAACCCCCAGTATACTGCGTTCCATGGCTCGCTGGCAAACCTAGAACTTGGACCTCTGCTGAAGTGGTAAATCCCAGATAGAAAAACACTATAACACTGCCGACACAGGAATCCCAGAACCTCATGCTCAGTTGCAGCGCTTGCGACCACTAGACCAACGACGAAATCATTATAACAAAAAAAAAAAAAACGTGTGCGGTTGGGGGACCCCCGTCAGGAACGAAGTTCATTCTCACTCATATCGGCTTTAGCATCCTCGAAAACTATGAAAACGACACCCATAACGAAAAATTTGAAATTTTTCAGAGCCCACATCTTGGATTTTCATTTTGACCAAATTCACACTTTCTCTCTCTCTCTCTCCGGCATGCAGTGGACTCGGGCCGATGTGTACAATTTTATCCCACGATATACTGTAATAATTTTACTCTTTTCTTTTGTTTTTTCTTTTATTTTTTTTCTGCCGGCGTTCTCTCTCTCTCTCTTTCTTTTTCTTTGAATTAGAAAAAGACAGTCGCAAGTACTAACACTTTTTAGCGTGACGATTTCTAAAAGTTTACAAGCCTCGTTAAAGAACTTCGTTCCATCAAACTTATACATTAGTTATCACTGCTACTAGGTACAATGTCAATATCATCTATTAGTCCAAAACGTTTACTCTGAACACACACGTTATATTATGGGCATGGTGGTCATATATCACGCGTGTTCGTATCAATACGCGTATCCATCTAATCCCGTATCATACACTGTTCTCACGATTTGTGCTAATCGTGTGTTTCAACGTGGTTTTAATAATTGCTCATAAGGATTTAATTTTAAAATGGACATATAATAAAACAAGTGTTGCTGTATATGGGAAACGTTTCTATTAAAAAAAAAAAGTGGGGACACTCCGGGAGTGCCGACAGAAGTGAAAACTTGAACAAGATCGCCTTGGTGGAAGAAAAATACTAGTATAAAACATTGGTCCGTGACCTTATCTAAATAAAGAGCACAATCGCGTTTAGAAAAAATAATACTTCTGAAACCTTAAAAGTAAAAATACTTGCATAGAACATTGATCCGTAAAATAATATTAATAAAGAGCACAATCGTGTTTACAAAAATGAGGTGTCGTCATGGTGTTGCGAAATCAATGGTTTAGTCCAATCTCAAAAATGCCCAACTCGCCTTAAGAAGTTTTCACTTCAAAAACATGTTTATACAGTATTACCTACTTTTAAGAAAGAAATCTTAAGAATTAATTTGTTCTGGTGACTGCCTCGTCGTCGAGTGGTGAGTATGAGGACCTGGTTTCGATTCCCAGGTCGGGCAAAGTGTTATTGGATTTTTCCATCTGGAATTTCTCAGTAGCAGCCCGGAGTCTGGATTTGTGCCCGGTTGATGGCAATAGTCTGGCTCCCTATTATATGAGACTTAAACATAACTGGCGAAATGTGGATGTACATAGGTACACCTCTGTCTAACCGTTCGGGGAATACAGGCGTGATGTTATGTTAAGAAATCACAATTGTCATTTTTTGACAGTTATATGAAATGTCTTTAACACGACAAATTGACGTAGTGTGTCAATTTGACAAACAATTAATTTCCCTGACTGTACTTCACATGCTTAACTTCTTAACCCATGATATTTAGGAAAACTTTTTAGAAAACACGTAATTTTAATTCCATCAAATGCAGTTCAGAACCAATTAACGACCCATCCTTCATAAAACGGTCGATCTAAAACTAAACACACACACAATAACTCCTAACGACAAAAACGATACCAGAGATCCGGCTATCGAGTTTTTAAGCCTTATAAAGCTCACTGTAAAAGCGATCGTCAACATTGTTCTCACACAATCAGTTTTGCACACACATAATCAGCTGTTCACACACATAAATTGTTCAGTGAGGCTTTGTGTGCAAAGGCTAATTGATTTCGGCAGGTCCCGCCTTGCCGCTGAAGAGTTTGGGAGGTTCGGATTAGAAAGTTGGCGAAAGGGACCTTTCGTATCTCTCATTTAGACAATCAGAGGTGTATTTGGATTTGGCACACCGCACGTTTAATTTGGGGGTGGTGTAAGGTTTTGAATGATCTTTGTATCTGTGTACAGTACAGACATGAGCAAGTACATACTTTACACTAACTAACCTACACAATATTAAATTGTTGTGTGTTTATTGTTGTTGTGTTGTGTTTTTGTTGTTGTATTATTGTTTAATTGTTGTTGTTGGTAAATGTCAACACACACACATGTATGTCATAACATTTTATTTGATTTTGCTTTTTTATATTATTATTTGTCTGCCTTGTGTACAGCGCATAGTGATACATTTTTTTTTTCACTACTTCATGTTTGTAGGTACCTATGTGTCAAAAATAAATTAATTTGAATTTAAATTCATGCTCGTGACTATACACAATGTACCTAATTACCTATTTTCGATAGAAGCATTTCACGATTTGTGAAGCTGATGACCATTTCTGTTTCACACAAATTTTGAGTTAGCTTGAGAAAAAGGTCGTGAATTATTCTTTATGGGAATAAAGTAAGCTTTAGAGCGTTTTCAGACTGCATCCGATCCGAATCCGAATTCAAGATCCGAATTGGGAATGGTCTAAATTCGGACGGACAAAGATCGGATCTAGTGCACAACCCTTCATACAAATAGTACTATGGCTACTTCGGACCGACATTTCTCGGATTCGGATTGGATGTAGTGCGAAACCACTGTAAGGCTAAATTTTTGTTTGAAAACATTCACGAATGAAATGAAATGAAAAACACAAATGACTATCTTCCAAGCGGTCATAAGATGCTAAAATACAAAACAAACAAAGGAGCATCTGAACCGAGTCTAATGGTCCGATTGCTACCGTTGAATAATTAACACAGAATTAGGGCTGCCCCGCCCAGCCCTGTTTGGCAGAATAATGTCTTTTAAAAATCGATTCCTTAATGGCGTCTCGATTTACATATCTTTACTTAGCATCGCGTCGGTAATTAATTTTCCTTTTTTAAAGCAAAATTGAAAAGGTTGAATTAGAGGGTGTTGTTCCAGGCGTGCTGTTTGCTTTTGTTAGCACTTTTATAGGGAAACAACGGATTTTTGGATCTCAGTTTAAGGAAAGCAGGTGAAGGGTTAAATTATTCCGATGGCTTATCATTACCTAATGACTTGATTGATCCTATTCTTTTTTAAGTTGTCTTTTTTCGAGTTCTCTACCCGAAGGGTGCCAAACGGAATCCTATTACTAAGCCTCCGCTGTCCATCCATCCGCCTGTCTGTCAGCGGGGTGTATCTCATGAACCGTAATAAGTAGACAGTTCTATTGCCGCTGTAACAACAAATAATAAAAATGAAATAAAGTTAAAAATTAAAAGGGGTCCCCATACAAGAAACGTGTTTTTTTCGGCGTTTTTTGCTAAATAATTTAGGTATTTATTTGCACCAAAAATTATACAATGGATTACACATACTTATAGACTATATAATAATATTGTACAGTGGTACGGAACCCTTCGTGTGCCAGTATTACTCGCACTTGGCCGGTTTTTTTAACTTAGCCTAACAATACGGAGAGTATTGATATGCTAAGTTTACAAAACCGGCCACTGCTGCAAAGGCCTCTCCCAAGTCCTTTCAGGAACACTCTTCCCATTGCCAAAACTTGTCTTACCCATATTTTTGAAGTGAAAACTTCTTTAGGCGCGTTGGGCATTTATGAGATGGGAAAAACAATTGAACTCGTGACACCGTTACCGACACATCATTTTTGTAAACGCGATTATGCTCTTTATTTGTATTAAGTTACGGATCAATGTTCTATGCAAGTATTTTTACTTTAAAGGTTTTGGAAGTTTTTTTTTTTGTAAACTCGATTGTTTGTTCTCTTTATTTAGATCAGGTTACATTGGTCCAATGTTCTATACAAGTATTCTTCTTCCACCAAGGCGATCTTGTTCAAGTTTTCACTTCTGTCGGCACTCCCGGAGCGCCACTGTTTTTTTTTTAAACTTATCTACTGTATCTTATCTCTCAGTAAAACGTCTAGGCAACATAATCGCCTCTCTACTCTCAGTATATAAAAGTTACTTGAGTGCTGTGGTTTTCTTGAGATATTGCTATAAGTGACTTCCGCCGTACCTCTCAGCTCTAAAATGAATGGAAACCCTTGAAAAAGTTCCACATCCGTATTTATTCTTTTAAGTAATGGAATTTGTGGATCTTTTTAAAATATGGCGTCGTTATTTCATTGAAAGTATTTGGCGGATGCGCTAGGGTGGGTAACTGCGGGAGTGAAATATTTACGAGGTAAAAGAAAATTTAAGATGAGAAATAGAAAAGTGTTGGGCGTATTTTTTTTTGTGTGTGAAATTATCAAATAACTTCTCCCGCTCTGGGTGGAGCAGTAGGGCGTGACAGACTCTTACTGACTAAAACCCACCCGTGTTCCTTCAGTTGCCATGTTGCCGGGGGCCACGATTTCCCTTTCGGCCTTATTCGCAACCCCGGCAGGCATCGGCCCTAGCGGACCCCGTCAATTCTGCTGACATCTCTTTGAGGCTCGCGTGGAACACAACGCGCCGTCGACCCGGGCCTGGTTCTTATCGGACGGCGAGCTACCCATTGCTCACCGTCCGCAAGCCCGCGCCTACGGTGGCCGGAAACGGCTTGCGATTCCCGACGCCCAGGGCGTCTCCTTCTGCGGCGGTTAGGGGCATGAGGGCGCGAATTTTGCCTCTCCCTCACGCGTTCCGTCTCCTTCTTCGCGAGCATTACTGCTTCGCAGAAGGAGGTGACGGCCTGCCATTTCCTCTCGCTCCGTACCATGGTCTGAACCAGGGTCGAACGCGAGAGATCACCGCCACCGATCGCCTCCACGAAAACACGGCGATGCTCCGCTCAAGTACGGAGTTTAAAACGCACTATGGATCACTTTTGGAAATGTAAATATTAAGTAATGTTCCTAAACGCTGGATAGGTAAAGTGCGTGCATTCTAGAAGTTGGCAACGTCGCAAATAGCTGTCAAATATTTCGATTTGGCAATATTACTGTATGGGAATATGAAATATCGTTAACAAGTGAACTAAAATATTGATAATGAAATGCAATAATTAATATCGTAACACCGAATATTTATTTATAGATGTAAAAAAGTAAGTGTTTGGAAACTTTCCAAATGCCCTTTTTACACCTAAAACGGTTACAGCATAAATTCAGTGTTATAATTGCAATTCATTATTAATATTTTAGGTCACTATTTAACGATCTTTCATATTTCCATACAGTAATATTGCCAAATTAATCAAAACAGCGAAATATTTGACAGCTCTTTGCGTCGTTGCCAACTTTTGGAGTGAACGTTCTTAGGTAGGCTCATTCCTTTCATAAAAACTCAAATTCAGGCCATATTAAACTGACGAACACAATACATACATCTACATTGAGAGAAGGTCGTGAAAGAAATTTATTAAAGACTAGAACTTCTCCCAATGGCGATACTATAAAATAAACATGTATTTCTGTAATCTCTTCTTCCTCACAACTTTATTTGTAAAAGGCACAAAAACCGTAAATAAAAACAGATCAACTACTTACTTACATTTATATTGAAAATCCCGTATAAGGACCCCTACTTAACACTTAAACTGCTTATGTAACAAAATGATCCCCTATTGCCCGTTGAATTAGCCAGAAAATAAATCATTCATTCATTTACTCGCAATCCCTGACCTAATTCCGTTTGCAGGCAAACCCGATGGACGAAACACAGCTCGTGTAATTAGGAGTTAGTAATGTAGTGTGTCGTAACCACTTCGTACTCAGTACACAGTAATCTTTCGAGTGCTCAGTCGTCGATGTACTGTAAAATAGCTTTTATGGATATTCTCGCGTTGTGACGGATTTTTCGACCATTTCTTTACGTTATTTTTAGTAACCTATAATAACCTTTATTACGATACACACAAGATTCATGATAC
The DNA here is from genome assembly GCA_949152395.1 of Agrochola litura. Lineage (NCBI taxonomy): Eukaryota > Metazoa > Arthropoda > Insecta > Lepidoptera > Noctuidae > Agrochola > Agrochola litura. The sequence continues at coordinate 18,410,634 of OX424508.1, read as the reverse complement.
ACAAAAAACAGACTTACAATATAGCAAGGTATGTCTACATAAATCTACACAGGTTATGTAACCCTGTCTCCTAAACTAGGTAGTCCTGTATCTTAGGAGACAGTGTTAGGCCATATAGGGCGAACAGTCATGTAGGTATAGCAGCAGCCAGGGTGTTTAGCGCAAGGGTGGTTAAGTAATACATTTGTATATAAATAATACACAACCTGTAGCCTAACTAAAATACACTTTTAGTCTTTTAGTTTGTTTTACTAATATTTTAGTTCCCAACTCCTCTACCTACAGAATTTAGATAGACCGTTGACTTTGGGAAGGCAATTTTGAAGTAAAATAATTTAATATTTAAAAGTGCCTATTATATTCATGAAACTTACCCAACTTCATGTTGATTTTGCACGAAGCTCAGTAACAAAATACTAAAGAGAAAAAAAGCAGAAATAAAAGAAAGAAACTATTACGAGCGTCCCTATTTTAATAGAAGGCAAAAAGAATAACTCGGAGCTCATATAATATTCGAGAGCTGCATTGAAAATTCCCGGCGCATGCAAAACTCTCTTGTTTCCTATCCCCGGTATTATAACGTAAATAAGAACAAGATGCCGCATCTAACCTTTGCCGGCTCCATCAGGCACCTCGTTAGATGCATTTTACCGAACAAAGCGCGCTCCGTTCACACTGGTTGCACCACATACCCCGTGGAGATGCGCTGGCACAGAATTGCAAAGTAATAAAGCCGCTTTGCCTTTTTAATGAGGTTTTAACATCCCCTGAGAGCGCCACCAAACAAGATTACAACACAAGCGTCCCTACGTGTGAAACGTTGCAATTGTTACTCTGCCTATCAGCTGATTCAGCAAACCGATTTGCATGAGGAAAAAAACCTTTGTCTTTTTCCGATTCGCTGTCATCAGACCCGAATGTCTTACCTAAACAAATTTAAGACAAAGGCAATACAGTAAGATGAGCGAATAACGCACCCGCAATCAGCCACGAACGAGACGAGGCCGTGCTTGAAAAGAAACAAATTAGATCCGTCTCAAGAACGGCGCTTTGAAATGGGCGCTGGTAGAAAAGACCGCGCACTAATGAAGGGTTACCCGACCTAGGGCATTGAATTCGTTCTTACAACCTTGTTTGCTCGATGGTTTCAAGTGTGGAACGTGTGCGATACTTAGACCCTTGTTACGAATGAGGGTTAAGTAGAATAGAATGTCGATTGACAAAACAATTTTTTATGTAGAAGTGTTGAAGTATTCTCCAATAAAAGGTTTGTTTATTTGGATTGGAGGGTTCGTTACTCAAGGGTAGTTATGTTTAAAGATGGGTCGTTACTCGAACCCTAATTGAGTGAGGTGGCTTATTTGGTCACTTCATTTACAAAGGTATCCAATTCAGATTTATATTGAGTAACTGTTAAGTGCTTCTACAATTTACTTTGAATCTTTTCGGGTTTAGAATCCATCTTTATTCTAAACCAATCTTTCACTATTTCTTCTTTGTGGCCCAATCCGTTTATTTCACATCTCGAGCCAATATTTCAATACTTCCCAAGGCGGGCCTTTCATTTTTCCACCTTCGCTTACAAACCTGTACCCTATGATTCCGTATGCGTTCCGAGAGCGTAATTTGCCACATTTTTCTGAGCCCCCGTGTTTCCAACGCGTTAATCTTGCTCGCCTGATCTCTCTGACATCTTGTGCCTTTCTGCCTGTAATATTGGGATAAGCTCGAGCCATGTAGGTATGTTTTGTGTCTGAGCTTGTTTTAGGTTCTGGTATTACTTTATCTAGATTATTTTTTGTGTTTTCATTTTCTTGAGCAAATTCATCAATAAGAGCTACGAATATTTGTTAAAACATCGATAAAGTCAATTCTTGTGAATGTTCTTGTCGGTTTTTGTTATCGGGTTTCTCTGAAACTTCAGCAAGGTTTATTCCACTATTTTACTATTTTAAGAATTTTGTTTATTTCTCATTATATTTAAATGACTGGGCAAAGTAGTATTTTCAATACTTTCTCAGAAAACATATAGTTATAAAATCCCTGAAATTATTTAAAAGCAATTTTCTCCCATTATTCTTTACTCTGCTAGTGTAAACACGAAACGCAACAGGAAAATAAAAATAACGCTACTGCTTAGAATAATTTTATGTAGGAATGAGTTCCCAATACCTATAAAGCAGTGTGAAGTATTTATCGAAGAGCCGACGGTTGCGAGTAACAGATTTCACGATTCGATACATCGACTCCTCGAGTACTCGGAAATCGATACTGGTTTATATCGATGATAGCTGTGTGGTTACGCGTAGATGTAAACGGGAGCTGCTTCGAAGCGGGTAGCAAAGGGAATTTCAAATACGTGTGGGTAAAACTAACTTTAAATTGTTTGGATAAACAACGTGAGAAAAATCGTATTTTAGAAAAAAATATTGGCTAACGCTTCTGTGGGAATGCTCTCTGTGTATTTGCACTGAGCTGGTTGCAAATCGTCGCTAGTAGAATTCATGAGAAGAAAAAAGAATTTGCTAGTTTGATGACCTTACTTGTTTATTACTTGATAATTTTCCTGAGAAACACCAGCAAGCAAAGGACTGAAAATAAAAAGTGTGGTACTCCGGGAGTGCCGACAGAAGTGAAAACTTGAACAAGACCGCCTTGGTGGAAGAAAAATATTTGTATAGAACATTGGTCCGTAACCTTATCTAAATAAAGAGCACAATCGCGTCTACAAAAAAAAAAACTTCAAAAAACCTTTAAAGTAAAAATACTTGCATAGAACATTGATCCATAGCTAAATATAAATAAAGAGCATTATCGCGTTTACAAAACCTTTTAAGTAAAAAGTAAATACGTAACTTAATATAAATAAAGAGCACAATCGCGTTTACAAAAATGAGGTGTCGTCATGGTGTCGCGAAATCAATGGTTTAGTCCCATCTGGTCACGCCAACAATAATTCAGTTCTGAAAAGTATCAGAACCAACCTTCGATAATAGCGGACGTGTTAAATACAGTGAATCGGCAGTGATAAAAATCGAGGCGGAAAAGAGGGGAAAAGAAGGGACATGCAGCACTCACCTGGGGCATGCCAGCGGGATCCAATCTCCTTCGACTATCACACAGCAGAGTATCACTACGCGGGTCGCGCGACCAATATTTCAATTAAAGTTTTAGTTCTTATTACACTGGGTAATCAAACACAAGGGTGCGTTTGGCGGAGCGGGAATATATTGAACTTTGCAGAGAAAGGCTCGAGATGATCCTCGTCTCTCCGCGGGTGGTCAGACGAAAAGGCTCGTCATGCGGTGCGGGGTGGTTCGAGAGATCCGTTACACACGTGCGTCCATGTGCAATTTCTTCGTCGAACTGACAGCTGTCAGTCCTCATCCTCTCGTTCTCATGTTCACTTCCTGAATGATGCTAAAGCGCTGCATGTGCAGGTTGGGGAAAGGAGCGGGAAATACAAACTGCCTCATACTATAAGAGTGAATCTATCAAATCAGTGTTGGCGTTACCACCATCTTAAAAATGCTCAACGCGCCTAAAGAAGTTTACACTTCAAAAATGATCTTCTTTTCGTATGGTTAGAGACTCACCTGGTATCAGAGTTTTTAAGCCGCCCATGGGCCTCTGATGTGGCTTCACAAGCCGTCGGGAAATATATCTCTCTATATGCCGGTTTCCTCACGATGTTTTCCTTCAAGTCAAGTCAAGCAAGTGATAATTATACAATACGCACATGAATCCGAAAAGTCAGAGGTACGTGCTTTGGGTTCGAACTCGAGACCTATGACTTGGAAGTTCGACGGTCACACCACTAAGCCATCACTGGGGGTCTACCACAAGCTCATAAAGCAGTATTATTTTAATATTACTTCAGTGTGGGAAAGAGATGTTTATGAGCTTGTGGTAGGCCCCCTGATCTCATAAAATGATAATGATATAGAAGTGGAATATACCTCCAAATAATTCCACCAATTCCTCTATACTTATTTAAATTGACAGGTCAACAGTTGACTCGATTAATTTCTCAATCGACATCAATTTGTAATCGATGTATTTCGTCGTCGTAAACCAATGAACTAGAGTAATCCTGTAGAGAGGCGTCTTGTACAAATTGAGACAGAAATAGCGTTAGCTATATAGTTTCAATAATAGAGGCTTGTTTTTGGTTTACACCCGTTTTACACTGTTTAGGCGCTTAATTGGAAGTTTTCGGAATAATGGCTGCGTTTAATGGTTACAGGTTTAACGATATTTTGATTGGAAATGTTGATGATGTTTTTGGTAGAACAAAGCCTGAAGGAAGCTTCTAACAGGTAGGTAGTTGTACAAAGCCACCTTTGTTCGGTTTTATAATTTTTATCGTGACGATTTATTCAAACTCAAATCATTTACATAACATAACATAACATCACGCCTTGTTTCCCCGAAGGGTTGGGCAGAGGTGTACCTGTAGTAGGTACACCCACATTTCGCCAGTTATGTTTAAGTCCCATGTAATAGGGGGTGAGCCTATTGCCATCAACCGGGCACAAATCCAGACTCCGGGCTGCTACTGAGAAATTCCAGATAGAAAAACCCAATAACACTTTGCCCGACCCGGGAATCGAACCCAGGACCTCATGCTCAGCAGTAGCGCTTGCGACCACTAGACCAACGAGGCAGTCAACCATTAATTTATTAACAAACCATTAAACCATTCAAACCATTTATTTCAATGAAATCATTTACAGGCACTTTTGAATTGTCAAGGAGTCGGTCAGTCAGAAATGTGAAGCTGGTTGCCCATTCCAAAGCGTAGTTGATACCTATGGAGAAGAACGGGCAAGAAACTCCACGGACAATCTTTTAAATCAAAATTGTTACAAAATATTGGTCACATCATTCATGTTGAAATTATACATGTGAGAACAATGTAAAAAGACGTGCACGTTAAAGCATCAGCAATAAAAAAATAAAAATGTTATCGTGGACGGCCACGTCCATAAATGTATGGAAACACATGCACGTTTTAACGTTATCGTGGACCGAAATTTTGAAGCGCCTTCGTATATATATATATATTTTACTTCCCTATGTTATCGTGATGCCGTGGACGACCACGATAATATCGTCAGGTTAGAAATTGTGAAAGCGCACTTTAGGACTGTGGCACGCTGTTAAGGTTCTGCGTTTTTACGACTTTATGATTATGTAGTATTAATACTGACACATAAACCTTACGGAATAAATTCTCTAAATTATTGTTAAAACCGCATCCAAATCTGTTGCGCAGTTTAGAAGAACAACGGCGTCATACAGACAGACAAGAAAAGAGAATTTTATTAGTAATATGTTGAGATATGTCACTACCCACTACGGATAGGCAGTCGCTCCATGTAAAATACTGGTATTCAGCTGCATCCGGTTAGACTGGAAGCCGACCCCAACTAGGCAGATTGATGATGATGAGAGATATATCATTTATCAAAAGAAAAATCTAAAATAAAAAAAAAAAAACGAAAGGTGACAAATTGCAAAGTCAAATAATTAGGTACATTCGAATAGATAAAAGTGCTAATGGTTTGTAAAAAAGTCCCTTTAGCAACAGTTTACGCTTCATAGGTAGAAAAATTTATTGGAAAACAAGAAAAAAGAATCCTATCGCCGACCGTTTAAAAAACGAACTATACGCTTTTTCAAACAGCCAATTAGTTTTTCCTATTTCCCTTGGTTTCGTTAACGTTGTTAAAAAATGGAAGTAATTTAAAAAAAATGACGCAAAGTGAGCTATCAACAACACGTCTGAAATGATCTTCTAATTAATATTTAATAATACAAGTAATTTATACATTATTTCTCAGTTTATGTAAGTACATAGTTACGAACTAAAGGTCAAATATATTTATATAAATAAGTATATGTTTTATATATGTATGTATTGTTCTGTACACCACAGACCATGTTGGCAACACAACATTTAGTTTAATCTGTCATCATTTCTGTCAATGTCAGTTGTCACTAACGTCAGTGTACTGTACAAGAATACAATAGCACACGTCTTTTGGATCCGATCTGCATTTTCATTAAATAGCTTAGCTAAACAAGTTCCCCAACAGACTACCTGCATTATTGTCTCTCTTCTCTTAAGATATATAATATTTCCCTATTTTGATTAGTTTGGCAATATCACTGTATGGAAATATAAAAAAAATGGCTAGCTAGTAAACTAAAATATTGATTATGAAATGCAATAATTAATATCGTAACACCGAATATGTAGTTTTAGATGTAAAAAAAAAATTTGGAAACTTTGCAAATGCTTTTTTTACACTTAAAACGGTTACAACATCAAATTCAGTGCTATAATTGCAATTTATTATTAATATCTAGTTCACTAGTTAGCGATATTATATTTCCGTACTTAAAGTAATATTGCCAAATTAATCAAAACAGGTAAATATTGGACAGCTATTTGCGACGTTGCCAACTTGTAGAATGACCGCTCGTAATCCATCCAAATCTTTAAGAGATAGCTTTTAGCTATAAATCCCATTGTATAAAATTTCTACATTTGTATATGTAATTTTTATGGTGTACATAACAAATTCTATTCTCATAATTAACTTCTGTACAAAGTAACATAAATCTCTGACGTCATTGAGTAAACATACGCCTGCCATGCTCACATCACTACTGACCATATATGAAAACGATTGAAGCGACATCACGCGTGTTCAATACGAACTACATTCGCGGCGTCACAACATCACTCCTCTACATTGAATGCAACCCATCAAAGTAATTAATAGTCCATCAATCAAGTTGCCTATTCACAACCTTAACAGTACTACACACACTGAAAATGACGAAATAATCATGTGTTAGTGAAATAATAACAGAGACGTAACACAAAATGTTTGAATGGACAAAATACTAAGTAATGACTCTGTGCCTAGATGTAATAACACCTTTCTAGTTAATGAATGTGGAGCTTCATTTACAGTCACAGGCTAGACTCATACGTCACCTGAATGTATTTTAACGACTGACCATGTTGGTGAAAACATAAACAGTGATGTCCAAATGCAAATCGTACAATATTATTACGTCATCATCTGCCTAGCCTTTATCCAACTATGTTGGGGTCAGCTTCTAGTCTAACCGGATGCAGTTGAATACCAGTATTTTACATGGATCGACTGCCTATCTGACCTCCACAACCCAGTAACTGGGTAATACGATACCCCTTGGTAAGACTGGTGTCAGACTTTCGGGCTTCTGACGACTCGTAACGACTGTCAAAGATCCAGGAATGACAGCCGAGACCAACGGTTTAACGTGCTTTCCTAGGCAAGGAGGAGTCTCGGTATGTAAAGATGGTCACCCATCTACGGATCAACCTCGGAAAGCGTAGCTTAACTTGGTGGATCGACCCGTGCGGCTGTTGCACAATATTATTACGTGCATGTAACAAATTGGTGGATCTCAGTAAAGAATGAATTGCTTTATCAGATTTCAGCTAACCGCTTCTGTGGTCTAGTGGCTAGACCACCTGTCTCAGATCCAGTTCGATTCCCAGTGGGGGCAAAATTTCTGCACGGTTTGGTTGGTCGTAGGGCTTGTTCTAAGTCCGTCTAGCTAACTACCAGCATCTTATCTAAGTCTTTCGCCATAACAACAATGTTAATTAACAGCATGATTGTGTTTCGGCAGTTAGAGCTAAGACAGCCAGTTCCTCTGTGGTTGAGGATTCCGGTTGAAGCTCGCTTCGGCCTTTGGCCTGATCATGACTTATCATCAGGTGAGATGCAGGTCAAGAGCTTCCCCGATGTAGTTAAAAAAAAACTTAAATGAAAAAGGCTAGGATAGTGATAGGAAAATAGGCTTATTGTGAGGTGATCACCAATGGTCTGTTAGACATATGATAATGACAAGTTAATTATAATGGTTCACATTTCAGAAGGTCATTCAGCATACAAAATATAACCTAAAAATGTTAGCACAAAAACATTTAAAGTTATATTTAAATCTGTCGAGTTAATTCTCATCTATTTAGTTTACCTATATGAAAATGAGTTGGCAAAGCCGCTGCTACACCATGGCGGGTGCCAAGAGATGAGGATGATAGAAACATAAAAGACAGTACAGTTTTATGACAGTGGAAACGAGGTTATCATCACACAAGCCAAAGATATAAATGTGTAAATAGACAGTCAACATTGTGAACTCGTCGAAAAAAATTGCGTCTAGTTGTTAGCCGCAAAATTCACGCAAACTAGAAAAGCAGAAGACGTGGCACGAGTGTAAGATGTAACTGTCACGCACCAGCATAAAAAAGTTAGCCTGTTTTTTTAGTTCTTTTACAGAGCGACATTCTATCTAGACATATAAATAATCAAAGACACAAGCTATGCTAGGCTGAATATTGAGACAGCAACGTTTGTAGAATTAAGGTCAGATGATCAAAAGACATGTTGCTCAAAGCCACAAAGGATACAATTGAAATTCTCAGTATTCACCTTCACTTCTATATGAAATAAAACCCCCGCAATCACATTTGAACTTGATACAAATATCAGCCCAATGTCACAGATGGTTCACTCCGCAAAATCATTTAAATAAAAAGCGAATCTTGCTGCGACACAATAAAGTGCAATTCAGGTCGCCTCAAAGATATGTTAGCAGAATTGACGGGGTCCGCTAGGGCCGATGCCTGCCGGGGTTGCGAAGAAAACCGAAAGGGAGATCGTGGCCCCCGGCAACAGGGCAACCGAAGGAACACGGGTAGGTTTTATTCAGTAAGCGTCTGACACGCTCAGTCTGAGAAGTTATTTGATAATATCCCACCCAATGGAAAAAAAAAGGTCGCACAGCGCTAATTACCTACAGTTATATTCACCTAGAAGTTGCCTCTCTTTCTATCGCGCAATTCGTATATATTCTGACTACGTTACACTTACTGAATTGGCCCGACAAGACGGGCCCATTCAGTCATACTTAAAATGCGGAGTGAACCATCTATATTCATCTGTGCCAATGTCAAAATCAATACGAAGCGACGGTTACGTCCTGTGCTTTAAATTCGGTGTATTCTTAATTCCCTACACAAATTCGTCCTAGTACTCACACATGAATTCGATGACCATTCTGCCCCAGCTAGCTCGAATAGCCGCCATTTTATCATTTGACTCTCGAACTAGCGTTGTGCTACATATTTGAAAGGTCGTCACGGGTCAATTTAAAGGTCAAAAATAATATGTGAGGTAGATTTTCCCTCTAGGATACGACCTTTTTTACCTGTACAATGAAACGTTTACGATTGTGTAACAGTTTCATAGTTTGTAAAGTAAGGAGTGGAACTCCTTGCCAGAGTCTGTGTTTATCTATAACCGGGGGGGGAGTCTTCAAGTCTCGGTCACTTCGAAGCAAAAGTGCACGTTTTTCGAAAGAATCATCGTTATCATCAGATAATAACAATTGAACTCGCGACACCGTTACCGACACCTCATTTTTGTAAACGCGATTGTGCTCTTTATTTATATTACGTTACGGATCAATGTTCTATGCAACTGTTTTACTTTAAAGGTCTTGGTTTTTTTTTTTTGTAAACGCGATTATTTAGATAAGGTTACGGACCAATGTTCTATACAAATATTTTTCTTCTACCAAGGCGATCTTGTAAAAGTTTTCACTTTTGTCTGATGACTAGCTTCTGCCCGCGACTGCCCGCATAAAATTTTCTAAATTACCTGCCCGCACTATTTCTTAATTTTCGCTTAGTGTTTTTTTTTAGTTTTATTTCTTTTTGCTCGTCTTTTAAGGGTGCTAGCGTGGTGTTTTTATCTATAGCTTTTCTCAAAAATTAGGCTATTAAATGCAAAAAGAATTTTTCAAATCTGACGTAGTTCCAGAGATCAGCGCGTTCAAAAAACAAACTTTTCTGCTTTATTATAGTATAGATAAGAAAGTTTATATATCATGAAAATCTGGGTCAAACGCGACCCTATCAATCATGAAATAAAGAAAAATTTTAATGAGCAAGGATAACCAAGCACTAGGTACCGAATGCGATTTTACCCCAACTTTAGAAAATAAAAAATCTATGATAACCCAGGCTTATTCCTCGTTACTAAATCAATAAAAAACTTTCAATACAGAGAAAATACTCTTCAAAGCAGAGCCAGTAACGTTATATATTTTGATGAAGTTAAGCGGCAGTGCTTCGTTCACAATCCGGGATCGCTGCAGAAATATTGAGTTATTGTTGGCAGTCGCGACGTGGAGTAGTTGTGGTATACGAGTACGGTATTGGTTTTTCATTTTACGAATCGTATAAGTGGTTTGGAGGAAGATTAGGGGATGAGCTAAGTCTTATGGTTCCGTACCCGAAGTGCCAAACGGAACCCTATTTATTACTAAGCCTCCGCTGTCCGTCCGTCCGTACCAGGGATGTTACGGAGCTTCGGTTCCGGTTCCGAAAGTTCGGATCTTTCGACTAATTTTACACCTCCGATTCCGACTTCGGTTCCGATCATTTTGAATCGGAGTTATAGGTACCGAAGTTTGAAACGCAGCTATGCAAGTTACTAGAGCGCGTACGAACAAGTGTTAATTCGTCGCCAGTGTAATTTTAGTTTATTTTATACACGCTTGCGCTCGAAGTCTCACTTTATTGTTTTGTTTGTGGATGTTATCGCTAATATTTGACTGATTAAAGAAACTGAATTATATTTCAATCGTTTCACTAAACCTTCCATAACACATCGTTATTCTACTTCTACCTTCAACTCCGGTTCTGGTTCCGAATCCGATCAAAATTTAAAACCTCCGATACCGGTTCCGGTTCCGGTAAAACGACTTCCGTAACATCCCTGGTCCGTACCTACCATGTGTTTATGGACCTTACAAAATTATAACGAAAAAACGTTGAAGTATTGAAAATATTACTCACACCAAAATGACGAGGTCGGGAATAAGCTTAATGTAAGCTTAAGTTCAGTTTTGTCCTACAAAAAGGACACAAGATACTTCGCAAACAAAGCCTTCCCATATTTATCTATACAAAACCAAACACTAAAAACCATGTCCGCTATTTTTATTCGAAAAAGGATCTTATAAAAATTGTCACGAACCGTCCGTCCGTGAGTGCTGATCGTTTTCAACAATGTACGTTATAGTCACGTGCTTGCTACGAAGTGAGGTAGGTACAGTTGACCTAGCTATTTGGTATACAGTCAGAGATTATTCATCTTTCCACTACACTGTTAATATCGTTTTTGAAGTAAAAACTTCTTAAGGCGCGTTGGGCTGGTTGGGCGTTGGTTTTGAGATGAGAAAAACAATTGAACTCACGACACTGTTACGTAAAATTGTTCAAGTTTTTACTTCTGTTGGCACTCCCGGATTGCCACAGTTTTTTTAGCTTATGGCATACTTACGTTGAACCAGAAAGAAAATTGCGTAATATTGTTTCAGCAACATGTCCATGTGTGGAAGTAATAAACAAAATTACATCTCGCAACATTAAATGTTATCGGTTACAATGTGCGATTATTGCTCAAAATTTTTTCCGGTGAATATGATACACCGGAAAGAATGTTGAGCTTTAAATTCCTTCAACGTAGCCCGTGAAATTCAAATATTTCTTAAGTTTTATTGCAAATTGCGGTGCAGTTATAAGTTGTATATTGATATTATACATTTATTACGCGGCAATTTTGATAAAAAATACATCAATATAGCTCACGTATTTGCTGCAGATCGTCATATTTTCACGAAATAGTATCATTAGCAGCAAATATAATTTCGAGAGCTTGAGAATTGAGTATTCTTTTTTTCATAATCACGTTAAGGGAGTAATGTAAAAAAAATACTACTCAGCACACTCACAACTTACATAACTTAAATGTAGTGTTGAAAGTTAGCTGCCTGTACACCAAATAACTTGTTCGACTGTACCTACCGCAGCACATCCGCGATTGACGTACCAGAACTGAGTGCAGGAAGGTTCTAAAGTGAGTTGAGCCAATCCCAAACGATGTTCTGCGGCGGAGGATTTCTTCCTAGAATGTATCCTGAGATTGACCTGGCTGCAGCTTTTATGGTTCTTAAATATAGAATTTGGCATCTATTTTTGAAAGGTTGATATTTTTACAAAAGCAAAATTATAAAGATTTTTCGGCAAACTTTTCGGGTTTACAGCCAAAAACGAAGCCATGTCGTTATAATAATTGCTTGTAAAGCTTAACTTTCGGAATAAAAATGTTTTTATTATCAAGTCACATCATTATAATGTCCTTTGGCCAATGCCCTGGATTTTTTCATGCTCCATTGTAGTGGGCATGTCTATTGATGAGAATTACAAACTGTACTGACAAAGTATTAGCACAAGATCTCATTGTATACCGGAAAATAATGTCGAGTACTCTCACTGGAAGTAGTTTTACGAGGGATTCTTCCATGTTAATATTATGAAGCATACACATTTACACTGAGCATTGAATATTTGTGAAAACAACAGTACTTATTTCTATTTTCTTAATGTCCCTCGGGAATCATCGCATTTCCGAATACAAACGAATGCTAATTTCCATGTCCATCAATTATTAGATTTATCTTGTATATTAATTTGAATTCAGAACTAAGTACTTTATTGTTGTTTTGTTTTGATTTTCGTGTGAACTATATAGAGCTGTAAAACTATTTTCCTATCTGTCGTGCCTGCGACTTTAGCAGCTTTCCTACCATTTTTAAAATAAATTACATTAAGTTAATAGAGTATTAACAACTCTATATACTTCCAAGTCGATTGAGAGCGTCTGGTCTGCACCAAGTTCATAGGGCAACTGATAGAAATCCGTCGACTGACGAAACACGAGATTTACCGAGGGACATTAAGAACATAGTTTGTAGTGCACATACTTATTTTGTTTTAACAATAAAAGTTTGAAAGTTTTAGGACGCAAATAATATTTCTGAAACTAAGATGTTTCTAGATTTGTAATAATACCTACATCGATTAAATTAAATAATCTCTACGAATACGTTTCTTTAGTTAATATATACTGATGTGCTGGCGTCTGTACAATCATAATTGTACCAGCGCGGACGACCGCCATTTTGGTCCAACTTACGCGCCGTGATCTGTACTTTTCCTATACAGTGGCTAATCTTCATAACACAGCATGAGTTAGTTTTATAATTTAACCGATAAAAGTAAATGAAACTTTACGTAAAAACTTAGCGGACAGCAGTTATAGCCTAGTGGTGTGATCGTCGGACTGCCGAGTCATAGGTCTCGAGTTCGTACCCAAGGCACGCACCTCTGACTTTAGGATTCATGTGCGTATTGTATAATTATCACTTACACAAACACGAAAACATCGTGAGGAAACTGGCATGCCTGAGAGATATTTCTCGAAGGCATGTGAACTCTAGGCAGAAGCCCATGGGCGGCATAAAAACTTACCAGTGAAAGAAGTCCGAAAGGGATATCGTGGCCCCCGGCAACATGGCAACTGAAGGAACACGGGTGGGTTTTAGTCAGTAAGAGTCTGACACGCCCTCCTGCTCCACCCAGAGCGGGAGAAGTTATTTAATAATTTTCCACCCAAAAAAAAGTAACTAACCACACGAAAAAAAGAGAATGAAGGCTCTTTCAAACAGGCGCGACACGCGACGCGACACAAAGGCACCGCTCGTCGCGCGACGAGCGGTGCCTTTATGTCGCGTCGCGTGTCGCGCTGGTCTGCACGAGCCTTGAACGTAAAACTTTTTCCAAAATACTTTTTACACAAAATGAAAAACAAAAAACTGTCGCAATATACCTACCAAATATGATCCGAATTATCTGAACCATATTATCAGATCGCATCAAACGTCAAATGTTCTTTTCATGATCTTAGGATCTTTCCGTCTCACTGGGCATTAGCCCAAGGCTTGCCCCCACGTTTGCCCGGGCATTGTCCGCTGACGTATCAATAGACCTTTTTGTTATCATGTTTACACAAACAAGGATGTTTATCGTGTATATTTCATACATTAGAAAGGGGTGAGTTAGTTCATGCGTAAGTATCAAGATTGGTCACTGGAGTGGGCCGTATTTGTTGGAGTAGCTATTACTTTACGATCGGATTATTTGGACCGGAGATTAGCTTGATTGTAAAAGGGTAGAATAATTTAACTGTACCTACGGATAGGTCACTATGCTATGTTAGTATACTGGAGCCCTGAGACACCTTGTGGGCGTTGCGGCAGACCCCGTAGAAGCTGGACAAAACTAACGACCAGGGGTCCACATTTGCCCTGCAGTGGTATCCCACTACACTGTATACAGGCTAACCATAACAAATAATTAGATAGATAGGTAAAGTTCGTTTAGCTTCGTTCATGTATGGCTGCCGCATCTTTCTTACTTCGGTTAATAGTTCGTGGTGAGCCGAAGTATGAAAAGACACGGTAACTAAAGTCTATTCAAAATCTGGTTTCCAATTGATGTTATTTCCACGTAAACGAATAGGTATATGAATAGGTAATATTTTTTACAATAAAGTTTTTTCAGAAGTACTTAGTAAGTACTATTGAAGAAGTCATAAAAATGTTTGAAGTTGTAGCGTGAACTGAGCTTTATGCGTGAACTTTAAAGTTGTTTTTCTAAAAACACATATTTGTTTACATGTTTGGAAACTGAATCGCCAACGAAGTATAGATAAAACATTTATTCAGTGCACAGAAAAGACAGCACAACACAAAAAAGCACAAAATTACTACTAATTTTGTATATTAAATATAAGATTAAACAATCTATTATGTTTCTTATTTCAGTAAGCAACAACGAATTATTTCCGCAGACCACAAAATTACAGTTCCTATTAGAATCAGAATAATTTATTTTGCAATATTCCATTATCTGACCATTATAATTCAATCTATGCTAAATTCGTCTCTAATTTCCCATTGTTTAGATGGTTTGAAACTGATGTAAAGCTATTCATTAATCTGTATCGGATTGAAAACTAATCACCGATAACCGCTAATCCTAACTAATCCTTTATGTGCTAGCCGCGGTCATTAACGCGGTTTCAACGTTTCAAACGAACACCGTTCCATTTTTCACTCACATATGCACAAAAAGTATCAACGGCTTCAAAGAGAAACACAAGTACATTAAACATAAGCCCTAAAAGGCATTCATCAGCGAAACTTTTATTCTTTGCGTCCAAAAAGTATTGTTTACTGCCCTAAAGCCTCTTACATCCCACAAAAGAACACCGAAATGGACTATTTCATCCGTATTCACGCACACAAACGACTTATATAATTCACTCGGTCTTCGGCCGGAAAAAAATGACCCAATAACTAAGTAACTCCTCGAGTGAGCCGAAACAAAAACACGATGGATGGACAAATTTGCGCTTACTGACTTATTTATCTCTGAAGCGAACGTAATTAACGAAATTCCTTCAGAACAAACAACCGCAGATTTCTTTCCGATATTTTTGCTTCGAACATCTTCCCTCCTGCTCTAATATTCATTAGGAACGTGACAGGCAAGAAATACTCTCTAATTATTCATCGAGCCGTCGCTAAATCGTCAGCCGGCCCGCCTTTTAATGGGGAAGAAAATAAAAAAAGTTTTAAACATAACAAGAGAGGCATGTCCCACCCCATAAGATATTCATGAGCGTCAAAAAAAAGTTAGACAAAGTTTCACGAAGATTTTGATTACCGTTGGTGCATGTACGGGGAAACTAAGAGAGGTAAGAGAAATTGTGAATAAAATAAGTAACAGATTTCTTAGTGAATTTTCGTCTGAACTTAGTCGTTAGGTTGTAAAGCTTCGGCTCGTCTGAAACTTGGATATTGCTTAGATCATCGTTAACACTCGGTTTCAAGTTTTAGAAACTAATTAATTAGTTTCGAAGGAGGGATATTTTAAAATTAATATACTTTCGCTCGGCTGTATCGGGTCTGAACCCGCTCTACCGTTAAGAAAGATCGTGATTTACTAGGGTTGTCTAAATTAAAATCCGCTCAGTTGTAGCTCGGATTTTTACCCGGTTTCCTTGTAGAGTGGTTACGTTGTTTACGGTTTTTCTTTTATTTGGTGGCTTTAAATCTTTTGTGAGTAATCCTTTGTCGTAAATAGTAACCAATGGAAATAAGATCAATACGATTCATCCTGTATTTTGTCCGCTAATATTGTTACTTTGTTTTATACGCTTTCAAGCTAAAATCGCTGAACAGATTTGGATGGAATTTGGTACATGGGTATTTTTATCTCAATATTTCCACGGGATCAAGACTTATGCGGGTAGAAACCGCGGGGCGCATCTAGTCTTTTATATTCCAAGTTGAAGATCGTATTTGGATTTCCATAATGGTTTCAATATTTTTGTAAGATCATAAGAAATCATTAAGTGGGTAAATTACGATGCACCTTCTCACATTCAATTGAAAATGTTACCTTAACAAAAAGCAAAGAAATATTCCCATACATAATTTCGCACCAAAAGGTTCTATGTACAGATACGTCCTTCTTTAAATAATTTAGTTTACTACCAAAGTTACCTCACTTTAATACATTTTACAACATTCACCGTCACTTAGCTTGTGCCTGTACATTTCCCGCTTTTTAACCGGGAGGTATATTGTGTTACTCCGTTTCCTTAATAAATTAATGCAAGATGCTCCGATTCTAAGTTGTCGCCTCCAAGAGCACTTTGTGAGTAAAGTTAGATTAAACGCTGTAGATCGACGCGTAGGAAACAGGGTTTTAGTACGGTTGTGGGGTTCAGTCGCATTGTATTGCAAATTAGTTACGACGAGAAATTTGCGTAAAAACGCTTTGTTGTAGTTGATGCAATGCTACAAGAACTATAGTGATAGTTCAAAGTGTTGTTTGAAGAGTAATTTGCTTTAGTTTGTGTGGTTCAGTTTGTAGATCAAATGCAACATAATTGTACTTCTTCTAATGTGCACATATTGAAATGAGGGAATCTATGCTTAATTTTATAGAAGAAAAATATGAAAAAAAAAAATTTTTTTTTTGTTCTTTTCGGCGTCTTATTGAGATATTTTACGATTATTGTAAAAATTAAAAATAAAACAGATTTTTGCCCCAATTGAGGGTAATTTTTTTTTTCACAATTTTCATTTTATGAGGACGCCTAATTACTTCCAATCATTATGGAGCTTGTTTCATCGCGATAGATCATTTAGTTTAAAAGTTACACCGTTCCGTTACATTTTTTTTAAATTCCATAAAAAAAATATTTAGATTTTTTTAATATTTTTTTCGTCGATTAAATTAAATTCCCTCATTTCGATGCCCGCGCCACTGGGCCCGCGTGGTAGATTACAGCCCACTCCCTCTCGAAGAGAGGAGGCCTGTGTTCCAGACGTGGTTACATTATAGGCTGAATATGCTTATGCTATGTAATCTTGAAAGAAACAACGTATGACAATAAGGTCGTAAGTGTAGATAATATCTTTTTCGTATATAACATCACATCACGCCTGTATTGTACATTTATTTTTATTTTTCGTATAATTTTTGTCAAATATCAGAGTTTTTTGTAAGTATCACACTTCAATTCTTGGCATAGCAATTTTAGCCCACTATTAAACAAATATTAAAAGCGGTTTCGCACTTCGTTCGATCCGAATCCGAATTGGGAATGTTCTAAATTCGGACGGACAAAGATTGGATCTAGTGCACAACCCCTCAAATAAACAGTACTATGGCTACTTCTCGGATTCGGATCGGACGTAATGCGAAACCGCTCTAAAAGTAACTCATACAATTTATGTAAACAAACTCAGTTTCAAAGTCAGCTCGCAATAAATCGCAGCCTATCGCACGATAACGCGACGTCGCGCGTCCCGTGACGTATTGCGATATTATGCGCCGCGATATGTATGCACGTCCGCGATTGACGCGGATTCCGACGCATTAATTGACGGCTTTGTAGTGATCAATGTCCGTTTAAAAATATTGGCGTGTTTATTTTGGTGATGTTATTTGGAATAACGTTGGTTACCTTAAGCTAGTCAGATGTTTGACTCTATTATGAATAGGCTTTAGTACGATTGATTTGACTGCGCAAGACTTTCAAAATCGTACTTAACTCGGATAGCAAACTTATGAAAAATAAACAGAAACCACAAACAAAAACACAAAAAAACAAACAAATTCACAAATTCTTCAATAATAAATTAAATTCTTTCATTTCAGAAACGTGAATAACGACATCTTTTCAGATGTTGTAACAAAACGTTCCACACACACTAGGGCTTAAAGTATGAAATACATTTTCCATTCTTTTGTATAGCCAGTTCTCTTTATAACATAACATCACATCTGTAATCACCGAAGGGTTAGGCAGAGGTGTACCTACTTATAGTACATCCACATTTCGCCAGTTACATATGTTATTTCCCATGTAATAGAGGGGTGATGCTCGATGTCCCCAAGTTCCAAGTTCCCCAAAATGACGTTTCATACATTCATCTCAACGTCCCCAACACAAAGGCGAGCCTATTGTGATCAATCGGGCACAATACTAGACTTTAGACTCGTACTGAGAAATTCCTGATGGAAACCCAATAACACTTTGCCTGACCCGGGATTCGAACCCAGTAGCACTAGACCAAGGAAGCACTCAAAAAAAGTTCTCTTTACATCTTTAAAAAAAAAAGCTTAAAGTTTTATCTACACCGTAAAAGGGCAAAGGTATTATTTACTTACAGCCTAAACAAAAACTCAATAAAAACTGTTCCATATTTCGTTGTACGGTCAGCCAGCATTTCCTGATTACACTCAAAGATAACTATAATAATTACCTTACTTACTTCAAAGCGTATCTTATTGAAGAACGCAGTTGCATAACATGAATAATAACCTTATGAATATTACATACGATTCTTTTGTAGTAACGTACGAACAAAGTTAATTGTAAGTCCAGCAGAACGGAAAAGGGTTAAGTAAATATGCTAAACAGGTGATTTTACGACTGTTCCGAGTTTAACTTTTGAACGCCCCAGGTGGTTGAGGTTTATGCTCGCGTTTAGAGCCGAGTTGCGCATGCTTTTTGTATGTGAACTTTTAATTTTATTCTTTTGGTTAACTGAAAGGAAGCTTGCATTTGGGAAAAATTGTTTTTTTTTTTAAATGAAAAGTTCTTTAGGCGTGTTGGGCATTTTTGAGATGGGAAAAAACAATTGAACTCGCGATACCGTTACGGACACCTCATTTTTGTGAACGCGATTGTGCTCTTTATTTATTTTACGTTATGGATCAATGTTCTATAAAAGTATTTTATACTTTAAAGGTTTTGAAAGTATTGTTTTTTTGTAAACGCGATTGTGCTCTTTATTTAGATAAGGTTACGGACTATATTCTATACAAGTATTTTTCTTCCACCAAGGCGATCTTGTTCAAGTTTTCACTTCTGTCGGCACTCCCGGAGTGCCACTATTTTTTTTTTGCCAGTTTTTCGTTGGATCCAGTTTCTACCTATGATTCTTTTGGCCTGTTTTATCTCTTACGGATAAGCTTTAGTTAACTTTGTCGTCATCACCATCATTTCAGCCGAAAGACGTCCACTGCTGGACATAGGCGGGGAGGCCAAGCATCGCCAGTTGTTAACTTATTGTCACGTAATTTAATACAAATTCTGTTCCATTTTTTTTTTAATAAACTTATCTGGTGGAAAGTTCCTATCCAGGTGTTAACCTTCCCTTAATAATAAAAAATACTTTTAAAAATCCAAAAATAAAACAATCAACCATCAAAGCCTTTTAAAGATAAACCTTTTAAAACATTTCGGGGATTTGTTTTTCATCAGTTTAAGTGGAAAACAGTTTGATGTGTAGTTACCGCTTTTTATCAGTCAACGCCATCTTTTGCGTGGGAGAACAAAACGGTTTTATCTACCTTTTTTTCAATTAATCAACGTGAACATTGCCAGTCGTTTGTAAATATTTTCTTTTTAAATACATAATTTATTAGCGTATTTTTGTTGTTGATGTAAAAATATGGTTCCTCGTACCTTCATGAAAGAGGTTACTTGTGAGTAAATAATGTTTTAAGGTAACAGAGAAAATTAAGTTATCTGAGTTATGAAGCTTCCAAAGTCTTCTCGGTATATTTAATAGCTGTTTTTTGGTACAAAGAGTGAACCAAAAAACTGTTCAGCGTTCGTTTATCACAAAATTAAATCTAACTTAGCCCGGTTTCAAACCTTCAGGCAGGTTTATACGAGCCCAGTAAGTCAGTCTAGCGCTGACTTGCAACTGGGCTTGTGTATATATTCCAGCCATCTGGTTAAATTAGCCAGCTAATTGGACACCTAGACCGTTCATTAAACGCCAGCATCCAATTAAATAGCTGAAGGACAATTAGCCAAGTCATTGAGCGCAACGTTTAACCAGATGGCTGAATGTCGTGTAGACATTTAGTTAAACTAGGTGAAATAAGTTAGGTTAGAACTGTGACCAAACCGCGCGCGAACCGACCGAGCGAAGCGAGCGGTGCTGCAGCAGCGGCCGGCGAGCGCTATTTCCAAGTTGCTCACAGATTTTTTTTCACTATTTGAATCACTTGGCTGAGTCTTGGTCAGTCATCTTCAAAGGGCTGACTTTCAAACGTCCTAGGCGTCCAATTAGCTGGCTAATTTAACCAGATGGCTGCGACATATACGCTAGTTTCAACCCAGTCCAGTGCTGACTTCGCGTCCTCAAGTCTGTCCAATTGACTAACCTACCCGTCTTTTTTTGGGCCCAGCAGGACTGGATCCGAAATTCCGAGTCATAGGATCCAGTAACTACCATCGTGTAAACCGGGCATTCGAGTCAGTTTTTATATTTCGAACTTTATTCCGACTAACGTAACGTTCTTATTTCGAAGTTGATAACTTAGACTCGAGTATAAAACCAGTCAGTGTCATTCATCATTTAAAATCAGTTCGATTTAGAACTTTTAGGAATAAAGTTTGAAATTCAAAAATGGCTCGAACTTGTGTCTAAAGAAAAATCTTGTTTTTATTATAAAGCCCGATGGGGTAAACCGGTCTAAAGGAAAACTTGCGAAAAACTGCTGATATAAAAATTAATACGTACCTTCTTACTTAACTGAGACCTTTCAGCCTAGATTTATTTTTATATTTCGCTCGAGTAATATAATATTATAGAACTCTCAAAAACATGCTTATACATATACACAAAAAATCGCGAGTTATGGTCACATTAAAACCAACATTATTTCCGTCCAGTTTCTAATACCTACTTAAACAAGGAAACTGAAACAAACGCCCTGTTATTTGTTACCCGAGAGGCTCATCAGGGCTAGTTAGGACTAGCAAACAATGTTCAAGTTCTAGCCGAAATAACGCAACTTAGGCACAGAAAACATCTTAACCACCATTCAACCCCAAGAACGGAATTTCAATCTTGTTCCACAGAAATAAGGTTTATATTAGGCGTGTGTTGCGGAATCTATGTATGCTTATACGGGGTTATTGTTAGTAAGTCGTAAATATGAACAAATGGTTTCTGTATCGCACAGATTTGTATAATATTCGTGTTTATTTGGGAGTTATTGGAAACAGATTGTGTTGAGTGGTTATAATTGACTAACAGCCTGTTAAGATGAAATTGATTATGTATTTTTATTGGTTTGATTTCTGAGCAATAGTTTTTACTCATATTATTATTTTTATCTTATTTGGTGAAGAAGCACTCGTCTTTCAACTTAAATATTCCCGGCCATTGCTGAATTCCCAGTTATTCATCTCCAGTCTGCCTCATCCAAATTCATCAACTTCTGGGAATCCCTTTCAAAACACGTGAAAAGAAAAACATTTAATAAAGATAACATGCGTTGTGAACGTATACACGTGTGTTCTAAATTACTTTTCACACTCCACGAAATATTAAACTTTTACCGTTTTCCACCTCAAATTGGCCATTTAAAAACCGCCCACAGTGTATTAAAGTAACACGATGACGTCCAAAAACAGCATTTATTTAATTAAAACGCCAAAATTATCGTTATTAAAATCGCTTATTCATCACTAAATGACTGATTGTATCGGAGTGGAGTGGGCAGCTTTGGTCTAGTGACAGTTTCATTTTGTTAGTGCTTTGTCGGCAAATGAAATTGGTTTCGGTTATTTTGACAAAATTTTACTGTAGTTAAGGGAAGATAACTGTGTAATTGGAAAGAAAACAAGAGAAAACGTTTATTCTGCATAATTATGATGCACATATGACTACGGCAGATGTATGTTTTTAATTTGATTAAAATGATTAATTTCACGCTGTTCCTTTCTTTTAAAATACTATGTTACTTAAGAAGAGTTATTATTTTTTGGCCATTCTTTCGATTGGCATCATAAAAGTAGGGGTGTTTTTTTTTTACATTTAAGTCGGTTCGATTCCCAGACGAGGCAAGTAATTTTTAGAAAATCTTTGAATGCAGAATTACTAACTTTTAAAAATAACATAATGTCTTCTTTCAGCAAAATACCCTATCTACGATATTTAAGGTACTTTCCCTTCATGTCCCATAATTTTGGGACGCCCTGTATATATAAAATTCTCTTGTCACATTGTTAGTTGCCATACTCCTCCGAAATGGCTTGATCGATTTTTATGAAATTTTATATGTAGGTATATTCAGTAGGGCTAAGAATCGGTCGTAATCTATTTTTCATACCCCTAAGTGATAAGGGTGGTCCACCTCAAACATTTATATGGCAAAACAACGTTTGCCGAGTCAGCTAGTTATAAAATAAAATACACACACTAATCCAAAGTAGCCAAAAGCCTAGTGTAGGTAGTAATAATTATGAGTTCATAAAATAAACCGTGAGAATTAATTTTGAAATGAGTTCTCACCATGAAATCAATTTAAAGACGCACATCGAAACATCTCCCGTAAACCTCCTCTATTTTTAAAAACTATTCCCAAACCCCGTATCAATGTGCAATCAACGTACAAACATCCCGCATCGAGACATTCATCACCAAGGATTTGGCTGCAGTACACCCAATCGCAAGCGAACCGGGAGCCCGCACACTGAATTCCTTAGTTTCAATTAGGCTACCAACGTTCGCCCTTGTACCAACCGAACCCGCCAAATAACGTATGTGTTCGGAATCGCATCGGCGAAGCCCCCGGGCTATAAGGCCCACCACTATTTATGTGCTATGTGAACAGAATCGGCGAAAGGATCGAAGGATAGTGTAGGCTCAGAATAGAGAAGATCCAGCGAATTATGAGAAAATCTTTCAGGAAGTTTGTCTGGTGAAATTAACTTCCTTTGCTATTTATAGGTTCATAGAAATGAGGATTATGAGTGTGGATCGGATCTTTTGTTTGTTAATGTATCTATGATATGTTTCTTACCGTGATATTGTGTTTCAAGAGATGTTAATATTGGACCAAACTTTACGAAGCTCGTCACTAAGCTTACGGCCCACTTCATAAATACTAAGTACAAACAACCGTGAGTAAGTGTCCTGTTGGATACGAAACACGACACAATCGCAAACATTTGCCCTCACGTCACGGCCATAAGATACACAGTCTGAGGTCGATTGAACCGGTCTTTGTGAACGGTTCTTAACGACCCACCTCCCTTCTCCCCCTTTCCTTCCCCGAAGCCGTACTAACACTGCTTGAATTCAAATGGCAAATATCAATTATTGGGTAGAACCGAGGAAGCCCAGCCAAGTAGCCCGGCCCAGCACTTTTTAATATTATGTTTTGTGTATTTATTTTATAGTTTTACGGAGATTCCCTATAGGCACGGTACGTGCTTCGAATGCGTGAGAATTTTAATATTCGTAGTTTCCTGGTTTGTACTTAGGAATTCTCAATATCCGTATAATCTGTTGAAGTGGTTTGTGAGAGATTATTTTTTGTAAAAAGCAAGCTTGGATAATTTCTGGAAAATATTGCGTTGTTTTAACTAGACCAAGAAATTACAGTATTCAAACAACTGACAGTTGGAAAAGATGACAAGTGCACGATTCTACCTACCTTCTTAAACTAATTATAACACTTACAAACAATTTTAATAATCTAAGACCATAAAAGCTACGGCCAGTTACCCACACCCTTTAATCTACCCAAGATTAACACTAAAACAAAAGGACAAGGGTAATAAAAATGTGTGAGCGAAGATCCTTCACTAACTCACACATCGCTGACATGGAGTCCTACACCCAATTAAAACTTATGTAATTCAAAGTTTTAATTAAATTGACTCTCAATAAACCGAAACTATTTATCAGCTGTCATGTTGTATTCATTTTAAATGTCCCTGGTGATTTGTTTACGCCAAACGTATTGATGTTGTTTGCTAAAATGGATGTCCGAATTTGCTGATCCGCGATGGAGTGAATTATGACGTTTTGGAAAATTATATCTCCGTGTGAATATTACAAAACTAGTGCAATAAATCACTGCCTCGTTGATCTAGTTGTCGCAAGCGCTACTGCTGAGCATCAGGTCCTGGACTCGATTCCCGGGTCGGGTTAAGTGTTATTGAGTTTTCCTTCTGGAATTTCTCAGTTGAGTCGGAGTCTGCATTTGTGTCCGGTTGTTAGCAAAAGGCTCGCCTCCAGTTACATGGGGCTCAAACATAACTGGCGAAATGTAGGTAGGTATACTACATATAGGTGGATCTCTGCTTATCCCTTCGGAGAATACAAGTACTATGTTATGTAACGCGTCAGGTTCCTTTCCAAATTAAACAACAACAATCCTTGTTTTTACTTCAACAGCAAAATCTGTAACCAAAAATACTGTGAAGGACATGAAACCCCTAAATCGCTAAAAGATACAAAAGGTACACACTTGAATCGACCCTTTGATATAAATAAAACAAACAAACAAGAACAAATCCAAATTGAAAAACTTCGGTCACACATTTCTTGTTCACACGTCATGATTCTAATCTTCAGCTGGTTTCCGGAAAATATCCTTGTTGAAAACTGAAATTTTTATACTGGGTGACAAGGTGAAACAAAGGACAAATGGAAGGAAGGTTGGTGTTTAGAATTTGACTCTCATTTCAAATACAAAAAAAATATTAATATTCATATTTGACTGAATTATCCTATAAGATACATCAATTCTGCTGTTGACACACTCATTTTTACTTTTACGACCCACACTGCGATTTTTTTTTACAGTAAGGTTTCTTTATTATTTATTTAACCATTTATGCACACACATATAAACAGACAAGAAGAAAGGAACAGAAAAATACGTACAAAGGCAATGCTTATTTCTAAAGAAATCTCTTCCAGCAAACCTTTTTTTTTTTTTTTTTGTGTGGGAAATTATCAAATAACTTCTCCCGCTCTGGGTGGAGCGGGAGGGCGTGTCAGACTCTTACTGACTAAAACCCACCCGTGTTCCTTCCTATGCCATGTTGCCGGGGGGCCACGATATCCCTATCGGCCCATATTCGCAGCCCCGGCAGGCATTGGCCCTAGCGGACCCCGTCAATTCTGCTGACATAGGAAAAAGAGATGTAGACAACGTGTGTAACCGTATAAGAGAAAATAAAAAACATAAATCAAAGAAAAAAAAAAAAAAACAATTCACTAATTCTTATTATTCTTTGTGTTCCAATCAAGTTTTTCTTAAAAAGCATTTCTTAATTTTTAACTTGAGAGAATATATATTTCCTAGAAAATCCTTTAACCAGTTCCTTTAACCAGTCACACTGTATAATTCGCCTGTAAATAATTTTTCCTGCAAAGTAATATGTCCCTCCTGCATTGCGCGATTAGTTCGGTTTTTGACAGGTCTGTTTAAACAAAGATCTTTGAAGGACAAGACCTGCGCAAACAGAGCTGCGGCTGGGCTTAGGAATGGTGTTGAACTAATTTTGAGTCACCAGTCCAGTCGGGAGATAGTTTCAGAGACGTATTTAGATTGTATGCAGTCCTTTGTCAATAGGACCTGGCTGAAATAACTTCGTAAACGCTGCATAGTTTCGGTACCTTCGGACGAAGAAAGTTAATATATTGGGAACTTGAAATTCATGAAGCAGATTTTGCTGACCTTCAAGTTTTTTTCCTGTGATTTTGCTAAGTTCTTGACTAATGAGACTCGTGTCATCAAGTCTAATAGGTTTCATATTAAATAGCTATAAGAGATGAGTCTTTATCATTTAATATTTTAATAAATAGGCCTCTATCTAGAATACCTATCCTCTAAAACTTGGCATAAAACTAGAAACTTTCATATAGACAAGCCATTATAAAGTTCTAGGTATAATAACCTAAATTGAAATTTTCGAAACGCCATCCCAGACGCTCCGAGTCTGTCACAATGATTTGAAACTGGAAATTTTATCCAGAAGAGTATATTCTGGAAAGTTTTATTCTGTTACATAAAACTTTAGTTTTGGCGCTTCTCCCATTAACTCGAGTGAAATTTTATGTTTTGAAAACTGATATCTTCACTTCAAGCGATGTACTAGAGGATATTTAGAATTCGCTGAGAGAGTAAAACATCAGTGGAAGCATGTTCTCTGAAGAATAAAAATCAAGAAAATAAGACCTAAATATTTCGGGGTAAAGAAAGAATTTATACATAAATAATTTTCCAAGATTTATTGAACTATAAAATTGATGTTCCGACCAACCAATCAATTATTCTATTCAGCGATGATATGGAAAATTTGATGCGAATCGGAACAATGCGCAGGCTGTTGCCAACTGTGAATGTGGCAAGGCGTGTCTGCGTTTCTAAACAATGCCGTATTTTGAAATGTGGTTTGATGCTTTCCTCATGCATTGTGCTCCACTGCGACTTCACCTGCGATTGTTGCACGCGGCTCAAAATATACGTGTGTAAAACCGAGACCGGAATATATGAGATTGGGTGTACAAAAGCTAGCATGGGAACCTTTGTTTGTAAGGACGCTTGGGTTGTCAGAATTTTGTGATTGTCAGAAAATTTTAGGGTTTCTGAACACAGGATGAATAATTTTTCGTTTTTTGCTAATGTTACAGCCACTGTAATGCCAAATTCAAAGGATTAAAAAGAAAAATTTATTCAAAAATTGTTTGTGAGTTACTTTGTTCTTTACAAACGCCTATAAATTATCTTATTCACGGTTACTTGCTCGATCTTTTACATCCTTTCTGTATACAAAATTCTCTGTAAATGTTTTATCATCCATCATTATCTAAACACGTCCAACAAAATCCAACAGAACTCCACGTCCGGACCTCTGTTGGACCTTAATACATTAGTCGGTACATCCACCGTTTTCATTACCGGCGCCCATACAAAACTTTGCATAAACTCGGTTCTAAAAGCTTTCTCAATCGTGAATAATTAAACCTATTATTACGAAGTCCAAAATTGGATTAATAAAATCCTACCGTCCTGGTAGGCTTCTAGTTGGTCGGTTCTTTAATACATTCCCTTGGTAGGTACGGGTCGTCTCTAAATGATTAGCTTTAAAACAGAGTTGTAATTGTCTATTGGATCTTTATGTTGGAACAGTCTCTTTGATAAATGGCTCTGAGAACGTCAAATGTCACAGTTTTTGTTTCATCGCTACCTCTTCATCCATAATTTCCAAGCTTACTGCTAAACTTTATTTTCATCTTATTTGCAGTAACCTAATTAAAAATAACCTCAACAAACAGTACTGTTTTCTTTACCTACTTGAATCTATTCCATGCTTGCAGCATATTATCATGTTTTAACTTGTAACTATCTCATTAGTTCTAGGGTAGGTAAGCATCAACAATGTATTCTATAAACACATTTGCTCCTCTAGATATTTCTAGATGCACGTCCATTGTTAGCAGTTTGCGGCGGGTTTTAGATTGCTAATTTGTAGCTACAACAGCTCTGCATACTGTTTAATTTTCCACGGAGATTTGACCCGAGCAGAAATGTATGGATTATAATTACCAAAGATATATACCTACACATACAGAATTCTCGAGAATATTCTTGAGAATATATTCGATTGAAACTGTAGATGTATAAATTCAATATTCTTATTCAATCTTTCGTCTATTCTTATACGACTGAATAACGTAAATAAATACCATTTTTTTATAATAACTTTTAGAATATTGTTAGCAATAATAAAAATCCATTAGTGTTTCAAACTTTGAAACTCGAATTTAGTTTCAAAGTATGAAAATGATTTCGTATCAGTTAAAATATTTTATATCTTTACATTGTAATTTATGTTAGACCTAGTTGAAAACATATTTATAAAGAAATGGACCCTTTTTCAAATATTATGTTCATTCGGTCGTTGATCTCCAAAGAAAATGTCGACGTTCAAAACTTTGATGCTAATTTTGATGGTTTCACGGAAGTTCTTGAAACGAAACCATATACTTAAAGTTGAAAAGCTTAAAATAATCTTGTTCACAAGTAAAACCCGTCTTTGCAAAACTAAGGTATATTCATTACATTTTAATTTGAGATCTTTTCAATTGTATTTTTATTCAAACTCGGTTGAGGCAGCTATTAGGTCAGAATAAATATATTCATTTATATATCATAATTCTTTAACAACTTTAACTTCATCTAATAGAAGTTATTTTAAGGTCTCCAAGTCATATTCTAATTAAATCTCAAAGTTGTCGTGACGTGCCGCTCACTAAGCCGGAATCGCAATTCCTTTTTAAACTCCATAACTTAAATTTTAATTTAATTATGGGGACATTTATAATTTTAGCCCTAAGGTTGTGTTTCGACGTAAATTGGCAAAGTTTTGTATTTATTACAACGATTTGTTTAACATCTTCCGTTGACAATATCCGACAGTTGGTGGGATCTTTAATGTTGTTGCCGTTAAATTTTAAGTTTCCGTGCTCCAAATTGCTTGAAATATTGATTCGAACCATGTTGGTTTTTCATGTTAAACCGTTATTCCCTAGCTTCCACAATTTTTCAAAACCACTTTTCCTCTTGAAATCAATTGGCATTTATTATGACTAGAAGCGCCCCGCGGTTTCACCCGCATAAGTCTCGGTCCCCCTGGGAATATCGGGATAAAAAGTATCATATGTCCAGAGTATGTGTGTAATCCAGTTTATAAACTATCTGTTTGCCAAATTTCATCCAAATCCGTTCAGTAATTTTTTCGTGAAAGAGTAACAAACATTCATCCATCCTCTTTCGCGTTTATAATATTAGTAGGATAGTAGGATTTATGAAACTCAATCACCAACGGGCACTTGCTATCAGTGTGTTTTTTAACACTTCAAAATTGTTTAGTATAAACTCTATCATAAATATTAAATGTAGACATTAGTTAAACTAGTTTTTCCCCAATCAACTGCTAGCAGGGAGGATCCTGACACACGAAGATCAGATTAATCGTGTGTTCCTTGTAATGTGAGTATTCGCAACCGGCACAAGATTGATGAATGGGACTCGCTCTGCCCCACGACCGAAGAAGACAGATCGATTATGTACAAAATATATAGCACAGCTTGCTGCTACCGTTGTTCGAATGTTTTCATATATCAGCAATATTTTAGGCTAGTTAAGGTTAACACTCCACATTTCCACGATAGTCAGATGCTATACAAGTTTAAAAAAAACGTCTGGAACAATTAATGATGAAATACATTAGAAGAAAGTATGGTTTTCTTTGTCATTTAACAATGAATAGGCTTATTTCCCCAGTTATTCTCATGACTAGAAACGTTGCCATCCTAAAGCTGCTGAATACTGACGAGATTCGTGTCAATTAAACTTGGGTGCTCGTGCATCGAGCCGTGGCTTGTTTATGCCTAGAAATACCTCTGTTATATAATACTAATTGTGTTAAGAGACGGTAGCCAAGGCTGTCTACTGTATCATATTCCAATTATTTTACTGTACAATTTCGGTCCAACTTGTTTACACTAGATTACTTAACTTAGTAACATATAGGTAGTTCGTAATTATATCAAAGTTATTTTCACTACCTAATATAATTGCGTAACTTGTTTCAATTCTAAATTCACAAGACATCGAAAAATCTGGAACAAAAATAAACCTCTTCCTGCACAATCTCTCACAATCCAACCACAGCAATTCGTACTGAATATAAGTATATCGTCTAGATAAATCTTCGTCAAAACTCCTTCATATGTCCGCACTTGACCGTTAGCTAAGTCTCGAAGAAGTTGGACGAACATTAAACGCACTCAGTACATTCTTTGCAGCATAGATGAGCACTCGTGAAGGGTTCTGTCTGTCTCTGATTACACATGTGTTTGTAATTACTATGTGATAGTAAGCCTCTTTAGAGTCAACTCCTTGAGCATAAGTTGTTTTATAGCTTTTTTCGGTTGAGTCCAAGAGAAAAACAAGTTCCCCATAATTTTATGAAAGTTCGATTTCCCGTATGTACCTGATTAGGACAAGTTTGGTTTAATCGTTATGATAGTCATATAAAGGATAATTTCAGGGAATGTAGTCAAGCATAAACGAGGAAACATACTAGTTTATGAGTATTGTGATTGTCAATTAATTAATGCACTCAGATAATGTTTACTGAAATTGTTTATTAGTTTAGTTGCTGGTACGTTGAATTTCATTTGATTGGATAAAATGTTATTAAGAAAGAGTTGATTTTCTTAAAAAAACTATAGTTCTATAGTTCTACTACCTCAAATTTTTCCCAAATACTCCATTGCATAGTTTTCCATTGAATTCCCAGGTTTTTCCGTATTTTTTCCAAACATGCGTGAAAGTTATCCAGTAATGGTGCCACCACGGATTTATAGGCGCAATCGGCAAAGAGTTTTAAATCCTTTCCGTTCGGTTTGTACGCTCAATGGTTTTTGTTTCACGTCATTTGAATTGTAAATGCGCAAGTTCGGTAATATGTTTGTCTTTTCCAAACGTTCGTGTCGCTGTATTTACATTGGGTTATCTTTACTGATTGTAAACGACTGTTTCTAACTGTTCATTGTTTTGACTTTTATTTTGGAGTGTTTGTAAGTTTCCATTATCGTGATGGAAGTGTTTCTAGTTATCTAAATGATTTATTGTACAAATTACGATGAACAGTCTATTATGACGATTTTTGTGTTAAAGAAAGCTAGATGCCTACCTTTGATACCTTTATTACCACAATACATTGCTTTGTCTGTAAACATTAACAATTTGTGAGTTTTACCTATACTGCAATTGTAAATATGTTGATACTTTTAACCGATCAAGTTACTAATGATAGACTATGAACTCGTTATTTCAGCAAACAGAAATACTCTGTGTTGTTTTAAAACTATATATATATATATATATATACAGTATATTCTATGTTGTATACGTTGTAGAGAATCGATTTCAATGTCCATTTTGGCGATAAAGCTGCTATACAAATAATACCAAATAATCCTCAACAAAAAAGTTCGTCATAATCCCAACCCTCATTAAGACAGGCAACCATTTCGACAACGCAATAACTGCTCAAAGTTAGCGAATAGAAATGCAGCGGAAGCATCCGCCTGAGGCACGGAATACACGAATGGCTTTTCGCTACCAAAACCACCAACTAAAGCCTCATTACGGCAATTTTCATACTAATATGTGGTTGCATTATAATTATGTTTCACTGCAGTGATATTATTAATATCAACATCGTCAGGAGTATAAGCCTCAGTTAATGACTACTATGAATATTGCGATGGACCGCAGCTATAAAATGACCACGATCGACAAGCGAATTGATGGTCCGGTAAAATTGTATTTATTAAGTGGCTCTTTTTATCAATCTGTCAGACTTCTACTAGTTAATGTTGATGCCTCAAATTTTGACGAAATAATATAGCTAGTTCGATAGAAATATTACAATTGGATAAAATTTTATGACAATCGTCTCTCAAACTACGAATAAGGAGTTGCGAGTGTGTTCCGGTCTTTACACTGATCCAGCAGCGGCTACAGCGCTGAATAAAGTTTTGGTAACAACTTTTAATACTGTTTCTTATAGCGCTTATGCTGCTGAGTTATGATAGTCAGTTTCCAATGTTTTTCTACTATCTTTACTGTTGTTTATTTGAAGATATGATAACATTTCTTAAGAAGAGAGGTTTCCTAATGCCTGTCCAGCTTGTTAGTTAATTTAATTAGTAAGGATTTTATCACAAAATCAAAATAAATTTGTACTAAAATATAACCTTGATGCCAACTTCAAGAACAGTTTGAATTTAAAACCTGTCCATACTTAACACCATTCAATACCAAAACTCAAAACAAACCATAGCTTTAAATTCAGCACCCGATAAAAAGGAGATTAACTTATATTTACTACCGAAAATTGGCTTTTACGCCAAACAATATTTGAACTGTGGATCTTAATACCTTTCTTCGTTGGAGACGCTGCCAAACGAGCTCGTCGATTAATTTAGGTGCCAGATCCCCCTGATTTTATGACGAAATTCTTAGGTGATAAAATTTTCGTCTCGCAAAATTGTAGCCGTTTTAAACCTCCAATTACTTGTGGATTTTCATGGGCGATTACGTTGATTTCGCGTTGATATTGGTTTATAGCTTTGATTCTGATGGAAATTGATATTTCATAATACCTTTCAGCTATTTTAAATTCATGGTTCGTTATTCTCGATAAATATTTGTAAATATGTATTTTATATACGACCCGCATTTTTTACTTTCAAAGTATGTTTAGCTAATGGACATTGTGCGCGCGTAGAAGTAGTGTCTGCAAATGGAAAATAATACTTATTTATAAACCTTCCTAATCCAACACTAGTATCAATTGCTGGTAGTGCTCCAAGCTATTAATTACCACAATAATCATTATTAATAATCCCATTAATCTTCGCATTAACTGCAACACCACTACTTTTTAATTCTCCTTAGTTAATTGATTCAGGCGTGACCTTGCGGAAATCCATTATAAAATACAATAGAAGAAAATACCACTTCCACCAATTCAACATCCACTTCTATTGTATTTTTTAATTCTCCTTGTTAATGACGTCACTTTTCAGTATTGGGTAGTAAAACAAATACGAAACGCCGTGTTCACTGTACACGGAATACGGAACTTTCAACAGTTTTAAAACAACCTCCTTTTACAGAAACAATTCTTGCAATAAAAGCTTTGCCATAATATCTCACGGTTCATATTTTAAAATTGTATATTCATGACGTTGAAAATAATCAAACCGCTTTTGTTTAAGCTGCATTATTATTTGTGGAACTAGCTGTTGAAGTTTTGTTTACTTTAGTAATGTATTTAAACAAAATGGCGATGGTTTTCGGATCATTGTTTTGACGTTAGATGCAGCAGGTATCTCTGTTTTTTTGTGTCTTGTTTCCATTATAAAGAGTTACTCTCCTTCATTGCATTCATGTACTTCGACAGCTTCTATTACTAGACTGTTAAATCTGTTTAATATATCCTAATCAGTATTGACCTCTTAAATAATTATTTAATTATCTCCTTCCAAATAAAACTACGTCATAGATATAAAGGTGAACGGTTGGTTGTGGTTAAATTTTGGCGTGGCACACAGCTGCTGCGCCTGTTATACAATAATGAGCCACCTGCAAGGAACGCAGTAGAAATTTAATTTCATACAGTTTAAGTTATTGTGCGTCGTGTTTGTTGCAGATTTAATTTTTGGTATATTCTGCAGGTTTTTTTATTAAGATTTTTTAAATCATGACTGTAAGCTTTTGCTAGTGGAACCTAGTATTCTTGTTATGCTCTAATTAAGCTAAATATACATGTAAAAGTAATTGTGGTCCAGGATAATAATTGTTTTGGTTTATTTTCCTAGACTAATTAGTAAACATCAATATTGCAACTGCTGGAATTCGGACTCTCAACCTCTCACTCGACAATCTTATGCATGTCGTTTGAAACCAAATTGATGGTAGTAGGTAAGCTCGATTTTTATGTAACTTAACTTGACTTTAGAGAATCCGAAAGCCACCAATACCACATACCTCTCAATCAACAAACCCAATAAAAATTATGAAAACCCGAAACAAAAGAACAAATAGCAGTTTGTTCTTAAATTAAATGCAACTAATGAAATAAAGTGCGCAACTCGTATTCGGGGACGAGAATGCCAAGCACTTATTACTCGAAATACTTCCCACTGTACGGTTAGAGTTAATCAACTATTCCGAACGAAGTAAATCGCGAAACTTTCGCAGAATTTAATCCAAAGAAATATGGCTAACACGACTACGGAACCAACTAATTAAGTAATCGGGTCACATGTAATATTTGTTACGTTTTTAGAGCGTTTTTCTCTCGTGTATTTTATTTGTGTTTTTGGGGCAGTCTTTTTAGAATCTAGACGCAAATATGCAACTGCATTCTAGGTTCTATATATTGTTGCATATCTTTCTTTTGCATTGAGTGACTTCCATCAGACCTTTAAACGCCATTGAGAAGTTTTCCTTGTTCACTCAATGTTGAGTATATTATGCCTCTTTTTTTGCACGAAACGTTATACAGGATGGCCCATGAAACTATAAAAATTCATCATCATCATCATCAGCTTATAGCAGTCCACTCCCCAATTGCACGCCATTCAGCTCGATTCTCGGCAACTCTCATGCAGCTGCTACCAGCCACCCTGCGAAGGTTGTCACTCCACCTAGCCAGAGGGCGTCCTACCTTACGTTTGCCAATTCGCGGTCTCCACTCAAAAACACGTGTACCCAATGGTCATCGGTTCTACGGCTGATATGGCCGGCCCACTGCCACTTCAGCTTACTTATTCTGTGAGCTATGTCGATTACTTTGGTTCTCTACCGGATCACCTCGTTCCGGATTCGATCCCTCAGACAGACTCCAATCATAGCCCGCTCTATGGCTCGCTGGCAACCTTAAATTTATGGACCAGTCGTACCGTGAGTGTCCACGTTTCAGCTCCGTAGGTCATAACAGGCAGGACGCACTGATTGAAGACCTTCGTCTTTAGGTTCTGTGGAATACGCGACGAGAAGACTCGACGAAGTTTCCCAAACGCTGCCCAGCCCAGTTGAATTCTTCTGTTAGCCTCCCTCTCAAAGAAAAAAAATTCGGGAAGCTCTTAAGAGAGGTTTCTAAAATTCATACCAATTGCTTAAAGTCTGTGTGCTCTGTACAGGACCTGGCTAGTCATCATTCCATACTAGCCATCGAAGTATAGTAAGTAACTAACAGTTTTGCAAACCACTTATTTATTTTAATGCAACACCCAACTCCACAAGCAATTAATTCTTGTGCCACAAAAAGGTAATTCAATTATACTTCTTAATTCAATTATAGTTCTGTTTTCTAATAGTGTTTTGTATCAGTTTTTGCTCAACCCATCGTAGTAATTACTTTTGAGCCTTTGTATAAAAGTTTGATAGTTTAATTAGTAACCTTCACTCGTTTTGTAGTGTATTTGAAAGCGGATCACGTGGTTGAAATAGCTTTTAGATAAGAGTTGTGGTGATAAGGTGTGTGTTTGTAGAATATATTTGGATGGTTTTATTTTTAAAGCTGAGCTGGTATGCTCAGTTTGAAGTTGCGTAATTATGATTTTTGTTCGTGATAGTAAAGTTCCCTTTATGTTCAGTTCCAAAAAAATATTGTTAACTGCGCCTGACATTGATATGGTTAGCGACTTTTATAATTAAAAAGATCGGGCCCAAATATAATAAATGAACTTATTGATAAAGTTCATGAAAAAAAAACCGCCCCTATGGTCTAGTGGTTAGATCACCTGTCTCAGACCCAGAAGTCCCGGGTTCTATTCCCAGTGGGGGCAACATTTTCTGCTCGTTTTGGTTGGTGGTAGGGTTTGTTCTAAGTCCGCCTGGCTAGCTACCACTATTTTATCTAAGTTTGTCGCCATAACAACAATGTTAACAGCATTGTTGTGTTTCAGCAGTTAGAGGTAAGATAGCCAGATCCTCTGTGGTTGAGGATTCCGGGTGAAGTTCGCTTTCCACCTTCAGCTCGATCATCACTTACCATCAGGTGAGATAGGCCAAGAGCTTCCCCGTTGTGGATAAAAAATACGTCTAATTTTAGGCAGAAATTCTAAATTTTTAGATGTAAAAGTTTAGGTGTTCATACATTTTTCTTCTTAACTCTCGCTGAAGAATTTGGGATAAGATTTAGATTATTTTCTACCCCTGTCTAGACTATGTTTCAGCGACTGTTTGCCAAC
Source organism: Agrochola litura (assembly GCA_949152395.1). NCBI lineage: Eukaryota > Metazoa > Arthropoda > Insecta > Lepidoptera > Noctuidae > Agrochola > Agrochola litura. The sequence continues at coordinate 18,374,460 of OX424508.1, read as the reverse complement.
ACCCACAGCTCCTTATCTCAAAGCAAGAATTGCAGTACATACCTAGTTTATTTCAGCTCTTTTGTCGAGAGCGTTTAGCATAATGACTAGACGTATGTCGGCTGCATTTGTTCTGTTTATATGGTACTTAAGACGCAATTAGTTTCTTTATACAAAGACTGAAATAACTCGAAATAATTATGTCTTCCTCTAGAATAATTTTAGAGTAATCTTATGCATGGTGGTATGAAAGTTGGAAAATGCAAGAGTTATTTTCAAAGCCTTTTCCCAACTATGTTGGGATCGTTTTCCAGTCTTATCGGATGCAGCTGAATACCAGTATTTTACATGCAGCGACTGCTTATCTGATCTCCACAACCCAGTTACTGGTAAACACGAAATCCCTTGGTAAGACTGTTTGTCAGACTTTAGAAATGCAAGAGCTATGCGTTAATTTCTAACATAAAACACGCCTCATCTGATATCTCTCACAAAACCTGGTCAATACCTACACAATACAAGATTTACATCCAATACAATACCTCACAAGTTCTTACAGCGCAGTAATTTGGACAAAGTTAACATACGCCAGATACGCCCCAACTGGGGTTTGTACGAACCAACTTTGACAATTAATGGCGTAACTACCGAGAGTTTTGACTGAGAATTTGTCGTTACGATTCCTGTTCTAAGAACGAAACGTGTGTGAGTCTTGAATGCTGCAGAAAAAGAAGAAGTTTGCAAACCTTTGTGACGGCACCACCTTTTAATTACTAATTAGGACTTGTAATAAGTTTTACTCGGATAATAATATCCCTACAGAAAGCCACTAAGCTTAAGTGGGACTGGGCCGGAGATGTCTGCCGCATGTCAGATGACAAATGAGCTAAGAGAACCACTGATTGAGTCCCACTAAACGCACGACGACATCGCGGCAGGCCGAGACGAAGATGGCGGGATGAGCTTGACTCCTACCGAAAGGACTGGCCGATACTAGCAATGGACAGAATTGTGTGGAAAAGAGAGAGGGAGGCCTTTACCCTGCAGTGGGACAATACAGGCTAGCTCGATTAGATTAGATCTAAGCTGTTTCCTCTTACTCCATACAGGAAAGAATCAGATTTAAAAGTACTCCAGAGATGCTAAAAGTTCTGGCATAGGCAACCTTTAACCATAAAGAGCCACGATAAATAAGAACCATCCACTAAAACGAAAAAAGATTCCGATGAATAGAGAACATCATAATTTTTTGAAGTCGGTTATAAATAACCGAAAGAAGAACATCTCCATACAAACAAAGTAGTAACGGATACGTTCATGTAAAATTACAATTTAAATATTGAACATTCTCACATACTACATGAATACGACACATCAACTCACTCTCGTATGAAACGAATAATATTGAAGAGTCGCAATTTCATGTTCAAGGATACTGTAATAAACTCGACACTAGAGATATAAATTATACGAGGTGATTTTTTGGTATTTCAACCGAATTACCTCATTAATGTTAATGTAAAGAATACCTCTTGTCTTTACTTTGTGTAAATTATTTCATCACCACTGCTCTCAAAACGGTGAAGGAAAACATCGTGAGGACACCGGCATGTCCTAGAACCGAAAATTCGAAGACATGTGACATCTACCAACTCGCACTGGGCCCGCGTGGTGGATTACGGCCCACTCCCTCTCACAGAGAGGAGGCCTGTGTCCCAGCAGTGGGAGCATTATAGACACACCTGTTTTTACCAAAACGGTAAATTTAGCAACATTAAACAATAACACACAACAATCTTGTGAAACGAGAAGTGAACTGAATACTCGAGCGTTTGCACAAAAATGGCTATCTGACCTCCACAATGGCATTCTAATCAATTCATAATGGGAAAAACCCAATAACACATGAGTTTGGAAGATGGCGGTGTGATACCCCCGTGCCTCGGTGCGCACGTAGCCGTTGATCTTGCGCCTCATCTCTCTCTGATCGCGTCGGATTGCGAGCTGTCCCATCGGACTATGAGAGTGAGGGAAGAGAGGAGAGTGCACCTGTGTCTGCGCACATACTTGTGCACTATAATATCTCTCACGTCAAAGGCCTCCGTTGAGATTGGCCGCCATGGCCGAAACACGGTCTGGAGGACTATTGTTTCTAATCAATCCGTCTATGCCTAAAGTTTTTGACATTGATTTTCTCTGAGATGAGATATCGACCAGCTTAAGAACGTTTCTAATTACGGGAATTGGCCTTGTTCAGTGAAAATTGCTAGGAATATCCCGGCATTAAAACTCCACATGCAAATTTAAGTAAATGACAGCAGAATCCTAACTCAAATGCTGCATGTAACGTTACTTAAGGGGTATTAATCAAAAACTGTGCGGATCGCAGCTACGTGCACGCTTCCCTCTGATTTACTAACATACGTGCTTCCCCTTAATTTAGTATTAGTTTGTTTGCTGATAACTGTATACGATCTAAGTTTTGGCGTAACGAGGTATGTTCGGCGTAACAAGAAATAGATAGAGATTTTGTTACTGTTATAAATGTTGTTTTGGAGTAATTTGTAATCAATTTTAGGTGGTAGGTAATGGTGCCGATTCTCTTGTACACCGAACTAAACTAACTAAACTATCACTAAAATTCCTTACTTTGGACTATGAGAATCTCAAAGCTATTCTGCAAAATAAATTCTCTAAATTTAAAAATTATTTTGACGTGTCTAAATCGAATTTGACAATCGCAACTCCACACGTGATACCTAACCACGTGACTCTTTTTAGAGCCGGAGGCGCGCAGGGGGGCAGCCTCAACGTGTTTTATATGGATTTTTTTTACTTTTTGTATGAAAAATAAGAAAAAATATTACCTACATGTAGAGAGTTAGGGGTTTAAGGGTTTTATAAAGGGTGTCGAAATTTTCATTATTTTTGCGATTGGACACACCGTTTTCGAGATATAAGCAAAAGAAAAAAAAATATTCAGTATTGTTTTTGCATCAGAAGTCGAGGTGTTGGTTGGAATTTAAAGTTCATGACAACCAATTTTATTCCACACGTTTTTAGTCGCGATTAAAAATGGTCAGATTTAGTTAGAAAATCTAAATTTTAGGTGAAAAACGTCAAATTCAGAATAGCAAAATTGCCATTAATATCTCAGTACCATCTTAGTCCTGCCAAACTAAAATATAGTTAAGTTGTGTCATTTTAGTCTATTTCAGAATGGGAAATCGTCGTTTGACAGGATTAAACTCAATTTTGGTGATATTTAGTCTAGTTTAGAGGCATTTGTGACAAGAGAATCGACACCATTGTTGATTTAATTTTGGTGTAAATGTGACAAGATTACTAATGAAATTACAGGTATTTTAAAGATATGTAGCACTATAATTCTTCGACATAAACCCCTTTATCCTAACTAATATTATAAATCGCTGTCCCCGGCGAATAAAATCGTAATCGTAAAAACTAAATTTGACAAGAAAAATAAAAATATTTTTTTTGTGAATATACTCGTACACAGCGGAATCGTTCAAAAACCAAAAGAAAAGTGATTTTTTTACATTCATTACAATACACCTTAAAATCTCGTAACTTCTGAAATAACCGTAGGAAATGAATGAAAAAAATTTACTGAGTGCAATCGGACCTCTTATATCGAATATGCAATAAAGTTAAAACTATCGTAACAGCACATTACCATTTTATTTGCCGGGGACAGCGAAATGTGAAAGTGAGTTTGTTTGTTTGTTACGCTTTCACGCTAAAATGGTTGAACGGATTTGGATGATATTTGGCACATGGGTAGATCATGAAGTGGGTTAGGAAATAGGATACTTTTTATCCCGACATTCCCACGGGATCGAGACTTATAATATTTATAAACGTTGCTTAAAGTAATGATTAACGACTGTTTGACCACACATTTTGACGTTTCTTAACTCTAAGCAACGTTTATAAATAAACCGACAGATCACTTGATCGTATTAGGCATGTCATATGTTTTGTCCCTATATCATATTTTCCCCAAAGTATGATTTGAGTCAAATCAGAATCTTAGATATTTAGCTTCTGTCAAATGCTGCTACCAGATGCCCAGTCTATCGCAAAATTCGAAATAATATCCCGCTCATCGGACTCAGCAAAACAACAAAATCGCCGCCCTGTTAAGTACAACTCATTTGTATCTTTCAATTCTCAGCAAGCAAGTAAGCTTCTAAATGCTACTCCAACTACTGCTTTTAAAACTATACTGTGTAAGTGGACACAAACATTACCCTAAATGGGGGCAAAAGTTTCCGTACTATATGAAAATAGATACTGTGAACGCTGAGGGAATATTACACAGAACGACTTCTTTTGTTGGTATGACTCTGTATCGTTATGATTTCCTAGTACTAAAGTTTCATTTATTAGGTTTTAATGCCTAATTAATTCTAGATAAAACTGGCCAGTTTGAAGGATTAATGAATTCTGACTAGTCTATACTATTATTAAAAACAGAAAATATTTGTATTTTTGTTTGTAATGAATAATCTCAAAAACTATTAGACCGATTTAAAAAATTCTTTCACCACTTGAATGTTATATTATCACTGAGTAACATAGGCTATAATTTATAAAGATATCACCCAGGCGAAGCCGCTGGCGGAAGCTAGTTTACAAATAAAAAAACCGGCCAAGTGCGTGTCGGACTACGCACAATGAAGGGTTCCGTAGTTGAGATGAATTTATTTATCCCAAGAACAAACTTAACATTGTAGTTGAAAAACATGTTCTCCCATATATTCCAACTGCAAATCATCGCTCGGCATCCAATACCGCGACTGTGACATTTTTTTTTAAATTGCAGGGTCACTTATTTGAACGTGTAGAATGAAATAAAACAAAAATCAGATTTTCGTAAAAAAATTCACATTCGCGGTATTAATATAACAATAATACCTTTAATCGAGCAATTCTTGTAAATACCTATGTATATATAATCTGAATCTCGGAAACGGCTCCAAGAATTTTTATTAAATTTAGTATGCAGGGGGTTTCAGGAGCGATAAATCGATCTAGCTAGGTTTCATTTTTAGAAAACGTCGTTCAAAAAAAATTATAATCCAGATATTTTTCTTTATCCAAGTAACAAGGACTCATTGCGTTAGTAAACTTATGAACTATGTTAACTTATTTTACAAGGTCACTTAGAAAGTTTTGCGACTAACAGTTTTTGTCAAAAGAATACTGGCTGGTTTTGATGTCAATTAAAACGATGACTATTTATTACAAAAAAACATGACATTCCAAATTCGAAATTCCCTCCACATTTTTTTACGAGCAAAATCAAAATAGTCTGTCTTACTGAAAACTGGATTTATAACGAGAACATTTTCGCGCGATGATTTTGTACGATTTCAAATGTCGACTAAAACCAGAAGAATCGTTTGAAAGACTTCGAATGGTGTTCATAGAAAAAAGCCCTTCTAAAAATACTGTTTTTTGCTGGTTCAACGAATTTATGGGTGGTCTAGTAATTTTGGCAGACAAAGAAAGAAGTGACCGCGGTATGACGGTTGTTGAAAAAGTGCTGGCTGTGAAAAATTTAATTCAAGAGAATAGGCGAATTACATAATATATGAAGAGGTTCAGCATACACCGTGAAATTTGAATCACAGTTTTGCTAGAACAAACGTTGTTCAGACCATGGTCTACTACCATTCTACAGCATCCAATAAAAAAAAAAACATAATTGGTTTTTGAAATAACACAAAAAAAGCAAAGTTTAAAATGTCAAGATTATCGTTACTCCCGACAACACAGACACCACGTATACGTTTTTTCAAAAACCAATTTATGTTTTTTTTTTATTGGATTCTGTAGAATGGTAGTAGACCATGGTCTGAATTAAGTTTGTTCTAGCAAAACTGTGATTCAAATTTCACGGTGTATACTGCCGATTGGATCGGGAAGTGTGCATAAAATTCTACACAGGCATCTTTGGTTATGGAAGATAGTTTCACGCTGGTACCGTAAAATCTAACGCAGGGTCAGAAGGAGGTTCGGGTAGAATGGTGCCGAGACATGATAGCAAAATTGGTAGCAGGCTCGTCTCGGCGCGTTTAAGATATCATTACGGGTGATGAATCTTGGATTTATCAATATGATCCAGAAATGAAGCATCAGTCGACCGTGTGGCTGTTTCAAAATGAACCAACGCCTACCAAAGTGAAGCGAGCCAGAAGTGCAGGCAAAATGTTGATCGCAAGTTTTTTTTTTTTCTACCAGTTTATCTGGTGTCAATACCCTGACGAGATCAAAGAAGCGTCAATGCTGAATGGTATGTTACCAAATGTTTGCCAGAAGTTTTTACTACTGCAAGCAGCAAGCGACCGAACACTGGCCTCCGTGGGCTACTGCTTCACCACGACAACGCGCTGGCTCACTCGACGCTCAAAACAAGGGACTTTCTGGACAGCACACCGGTCAAATTTATAGGTCATCCTCCTTACAGTCCCGATTTGGCTCCGTGCGACTTTTTCTTGTTCCCCAAAATAAAAAATCAACTCAAAGGAAAACAGTTTTCATCACCTGAAGATGCACTGGGTGCATTTGAGAAGGAGATTGGAGAGGTGTCTGATGCGGACTGGAAAATGTGTTATGAAAATTTGTTTAGACGTATAAAACTGTGTATGCCAATGGAGAGTTCTTTCAAAAGATTTAATAAAAAAAATTATAACCTGTAGTATATTTTTTTCTAGTATCACAAAACTTTTTGAGTGCCCCACGTAATCTAGTTTAAATTTATTTCACCCCATGGGAGACGGCACTGCAGTGATTGATGTACATGCAATCCAGACTGCTAACGATATTGTTGGAGCTGGCCCGTACTCTGCGTACCAGGGATGCACACCTCATTCGCATCGTTGCGTAAAATCAATTAATATGTGCGTCCGCGAATATTCCCGATGCGCTACAAAAACGGGGCAGCACCGACCTATTGGAGTTATACATCAAACCATGTGTTTTGGCATACTGCTCACATTTGGCGACCAATTACTTTCTAAGACCACAGATTGACGCGCTCAGAAGCACCATATCATCTGCATAGCTAATATTATTTACACAAATACCATCTATATAGCAACCCACTCTGGTGCTGCTGAGCTCGCCAATCCTGCCTCACCCCGCATTCTAACCTGTATGGCTTGGAAAAAGTTCCAGCCCATCGTACACTATTGATCTGGTTACCATACCACTATTTAAAGATGTTTATAAGCTCCATTGGCAACCTATTCTTCTCCATCTTTCTCCACAATACGTCATAAGCAACCTGATCAGAAACCTTGAATAAATCGATGAACCTAGCATAAATCGGCGTCCTACGCTGTGTATAGTAAGTATGTGATAGTATGCTTAAGGCACAACACTGCATTTTCTGTTGACAAACCACGCCGAAACCCGAATTGGTTGTCATGAACATTTACAGTTTTATTTATTTGTGTATTAAGCAGACGGTCAAACACTTTTGATATTTTGATATTATAGTAGCTAGAGAGATGGGCCTTTTGGATGCCGAGCGACGAAATGTAAGTTTTTACGCACAATATTGAGAGATTTACCATGTTACTTTAAGACCATAGACTTTTTATAGGTTTTCCTGTAATCTATGAGTAAAGAGCCATACTATGTATTTTTTTCAAAATTTTTGGTCCAGTAGTTTTGGAGATAAGGGGGGGGGAATGGTAATTTTTCATTGAATTTATCAAATATCTTTAAAAGTATTTATTTTAAAATTATATAAAAAATATATTTAGGATCCTCGCAGCAAGTCCTTTCATTTGATTTGTCACACGGTACTGTTAGCAAAACTTTTTTTTTTAATTTTCGTGTTTGCGCCCCAAAAGTGACACCTATATTCAAAATTAAATTATTTACGTTACACATTCGTGTTTGGGTCACAGAAATACACATGTGTACCAAATTTCAACTTAATCGGTCCATTAGATTCGGAGTAAATTGGCTGTGACAGACGGACAGACAGACAGACAGACAGACAGACAGACAGACAGACAGACAGACAGACAGACAGACACACGAGTGATCCTATAAGGGTTCCGTTTTTTCCTTTTGAGGTACGGAACCCTAAAAAGCGATTGATTTATTTAGCACAAGCTGTTTACATTACAAACTTTTGCAGAAGTCTTGTAGGAAATTGGAAAATAATCTTCCATCCTCTTTATATTGATATTGGTAGGTACTTATGTAATCAATTCGTTAAGGTAGGGACGGTTTTTCGAAAAAAAAAAACAGTGGCACTCCGGGAGTGCCGACAGAAGTGAAAACTTGAACAAGATCACCTTGGTAGAAGAAAAATACTTGTATAGAACATTGGTCCGTAACCTTATCTAAATAAAGAGCACAATCGCGTTTACAAAAAAAAAACTTCCAAAACCTTTAAAGTAAAAATACTTGCATAGAACATTGATTCGTAACGTAATATAAATAAAGAGCACAATCGCGTTTACAAAAATGAGGAGTCGGTAACGGTGTCACGAGTTCAATTGTTTATCCCATCTCAAAAATGCCCAACGCGCCTAAATAAGTTTTCACTTCAAAAACTTGACCGTCGAATCCACACGTAAAACTACGCATAAAATCGTCGCCTTGTATCGGGTGTTTTTAGGCGCAGAACTTGAATATGAATATAACACAGAAAAACGTTTTTAATATACATGAAATTGGCTTTATTTGACAATAAATTTCCTAGCCTTCGCGTCAGCCGCGGCGGTCACATGCTCGAAATCATATTCAAACATTAATGCCATAAAATTATCTGTCAAATAAATCCAATTTCATGGATATTAAAAACATTTTTCTGAAACAAAACAAAATTTCTCTAGAAAAAAACACCCTTTATAAATGACTAATGTAACACATGTTTTAGAAATGTTAGTACGAAGGAAATACGTTATGACTGTGTGTGTGTGTCGTGTGCAAATAAACGCGACTGTAGACAAACAGTACGGCTGCGTTAATGTTTCTATTCTACACAATCGTTGGTATTGTAAATATGAGTTTGTATATGCTAGGATAATATGTATTTATATGTTGGTTTAATTTGATGATTTATTTTTACTTTGTCATGAAGTGGTTTTAAGTATTTTTTGTTTGACTAGAACAGGAGTTGAAATGTCACACAGATGAAGTGGACAGATTCTTAACCCAAGTTATCCATAGCCTTAAGCCACAGTCTAGCTATCACTAGCTTACAAGAAAATAAAGCTAAGCCAAATAATACTTTTTTCAATGTAACCTAGTGGACCAGTTATTTTTTCAGTTTAGATTGTAGCCATAAATAATTTCATAATCACTTTCACACTGGCTACTAGGTCATAAATTAACTAGTATTAGTCTAAAAATAAATTAATTCCCTCACATAAAACACTTACAAAATCTCCAGTATTCGCTCAAGTACAACGCAAATCCTTTACCTTGTAAGGTGTCGTTTATGCAAATATCAACTCTATGTTAATTAAAATAAGGTTAAAAGTCATTTGGAATGGCACACGCGTGCTCTCTAGCATGCATGCAAGGTTCCACGCAAACTCAGTTAAGTTAAATTGGTTTACATTTAAAAGTCGATAAACACTGCTTAAGGCAACTAGATAACAGTGTGTAAATAATGGAGGAAAAACTAAACGTAATTAGTTGAACATTTAACTATCTATCAAGATAGGACGGTTTTAATTAAAACAATTATAATAGGCGTGGGTCAGGGGACGTTAATGCGTCTTTGGGTGGTAACTGGGGCATATTTTTATGTAGTTCCAGTATTTTGGAGTTATGAACGATAGAACGACGATTGTATAACTTAAATAATGAACAGTTCAACAAGTCCAAAGACTCGAAACAAGGCTGATGATGACGTCATAAAGGACCGTAAACAATTCTCACGGAAATAATGTTCTAATATCAAAAATAACACCAAGGTAACAAAAACTTGGAACAAAACGAATGCAACACCACAACATACCACACGACGAACAAGCACACAAAAAAATCAAATAACGTCATAACACAACAAGTCATGTGAAAATAATGTTGTAGTATCAAAAATAACAAAGGTAGCAGAACTTACAGTAGTAGCACGAACGCTAAATCACAACACGGGACATATGTCAGACAAACACGAACCTCACTCAGTCAGCAAAATCACTCTCATTTAACATCACAAGACGTTTGCGTATGAATAGGATACCAGGCTACCACGATACGACTCATCATAATGACAAAGATCTCATCTACGGCAGACTTAATTAATCATTGTGTTTACTGATTACCATTCGCAATTCACAACTTGCTTAGTTAGCGAATTTACATTCTGATGGAATAGTTAAATTATTCTGGATCGAGTTTCTGGGCAAGAGACTTTGACAGACGCGCTTTTGTTTTGGAAGAAAAATAATAGCGATTGAGTTACCTACAACTCCAGTCAATTGTTTCAAATAGTGCAGTCCAAAACCACGATAACTTGATAGTTCAAATATAAGAATATTAGTTCAGTTAATGGGGAGAAAGTGTGAACTTGCTATTTTGGTTCAACAATTTTAATAATACCTTTTTACTTATCTACTTGTACCTACATTTAATTTCTCACTATATAGACTAAACTACCTTCCGAGTTCTCGTAACGTACATTTCCGTACATTTCTATGAACATAACAATGAAAGCAACGTCTCCCCGGAGCCCAGTTATCGGCGAGCAGATGCGAAACAAAACTATATACGTTCTTCTTTATAACAATGTAGAATAAACTGCCCATAATATTGTTTCATAGAATGACATGGGATTTACATTCTCAAATGGTTAAATTGCTATGGATGTCGTTGAAGGACTTTATGACGCAGTATTTTAAATTACCATGTTACATTCTTATCAACTAGTCTTACTAAGGAGTATCCTTTAACCCTGTTACTGAGTTGTGGATGTCTGATAGGCAATCGCTTCATGTAAAATACTAGTATTTTTTTTCAAAATAGTTGGGAAAAGGCACTCTGGGTATAACTTACATTCTTGTATCAACCTTGTGCCTTAACTCTCTTGAATTTAAAGTTACTTTTTAATACCTTTTACTTTAACTAGTTCTTTAACTTCTATTGGACTTCATATTTTAGATTAGCAAGTATATCATTTGGTTTTTTTGCTTCCATAACCATTTTTTATTTCCATTTTCATGCTGACCTTCACACACGTATTCAGACTCATCATTATGCGGTCCGCGAGCGTGATGCCGCACATATTTCTCATTCTCAGCTCTTTTTCATGAATCCTTTCTTTTTCATTACCAATTTGTTACTTACATATTTATTTATTGCTCTTTGTCGGAATCCTTAGAGGCTGGTAGGGTATATTTATCTATCGAAACAGCTTCTGCCTCATCAATTAATTTGTCTTTGTGGCTGTTGCCTACATTATATTTAAAATGATCATGCGTTTCAGTAATCTTACTTTTAAATGTTATATTCATCTTGGGAACTATTGTAACTTTTATACTATAAACAGCAGTATTAAAAAAAAAACGCGATTCATAAAATAAATCTCCAATCCATTGTTGTATACGCTGCATTGCTTCGTTCCCTTGGATCCGGATATTGAATTTTCATACCGTTCGTTTGTTGCTACAAGTCAGTTTTTATTTATCGCGCATTTATACCAAGCACGTTTGTTGACAGGAAATTAATGCATCGGCCGAATCAATTTGTGTTAACTCCCTCCGGGTTATGGATTTGTTGATCTATAACCCGTTTGAATGTTTGGAGAGGAAGTTTTATATGTAAGGACCGTGCTTTGTTAGTTTGAGAATTTATCTACGCTTTTTGAAGTAACCGCAAAGCAATTTTTTTTACTATATATCATTTTGGGCTAATAATTTATGTAAATTTTATGATTCCATTATTAAGCTCGCCTCATGTTACATGGGACGGCGAAATGTGGGTGTACTATAAGTGTACCTCTGCCTAACCCTTTGGGGAATACAGGCGTGATGTTATGTTATATTATGAGTGATAGAGTAGACGTTGTCAATTGACAATGCAAAAATATATGTTCTGATAGACTTAGAGTGAACTTCTTAACATGTACTCTCTCCATATTTCGGGTAGAGTTCTTAATTCTGCATACATTATTTGAAACTTCCCGTGACCCAAGGGCTGGCTTTTACCTTGGCCAGAGGCTAAGCATTGCCATACAACGTGGCAATACCGCCAGTCTCTTGGGTACATTACCAGTCGACAGCGATGCGGATGAATTTCTCGATGCTATATTTTTGTTTGTGAATAGTTTTAGTTAAGTTAGTATATAATTTTCTTATTTTTATCAATTCATTTGTTATAAGTTATAACTTAATTAATTAGATTATCTGATAATGGTTAAACAATCTACACTAAATTAATAAATAATTAACAATTTTCATACATTATTAACTATATAGGAACTAGATAGGAAACGCCGACCTCATCTAGTTTTAAAATATGATTGACGTAAAAGTGTTTGTACAAACCTACTTACAGAAATAAAATCATTTATCATTTAACTTAATGTATAAAGAGTTACGAATTCTACCCGAAATATGAAAAACAATACAACTATCATTTGGCTCACTTATTCATACCGCATTACAAATTTACCGATAATACAGCCTATTCAAATGTCGGATACCATTGCTTATCGGGAAACACTAAAGTTTTATACTCCGTTGTAAAATTTTATTACTTACATCTACTTTTAATATGAACTGAAATGCTTTGTTTATGTTATTGTCTTCGGTTGCTTTTAAAAGTTAAATGGGTGTGTTTTTATAACGTGTGTGTTACCTTGGAAGTGGTGTTTTGCTTCTTATTTTTGGTTTTGGTTTCCCCAATTCTTCTATACGCCAGCTTCTAGTTGTTGGGAGAATTTCAGTTTTAGGTGCTTAAGTAACTTCTGTTTTAAATCTTCGTTCTACCAATAATCGTCTTCTACGTTGTCCGTCTCACCGCTCCGGTTTTATTCACTCTTCTTTCTTTGTCCAGGCGGTACTTCTTTGGAATGCGCTCCCTCTAAACATCAGGATGGCAACCAGTCGGTTATCTTTCAAAGTGAAAGCACGTGAACACATTCGTGAAAAGTTGGCAGAATCTTTGCAGCGCTGATTTGCTGGATTAGTTTTCTCCTCTACCTATCGTTATTTCTCGTGACAAAGTTTAATTGGTTTATATGTATGTATATATGTATCTATGTATTAGTATGTTTTCATTTTCAAGTTATCTGTCATTTATGTTGCACCTGCCATGTTTTGTCTCTGCATCACCCTAAGGTTGACTGGTAGAAAATGCCTCAGGCATTAAGTCCGCCTTTTTACAGTATTTTTTTACTTGTGCATAAAGTTTTAATAAATAAATAAATAAATATTTTTTCTCCAATTTTAATTCATCATCGTCACTGAAATAAAACATATATGTCGTATATGTGACTCTTTCGTTATTATCAGCGATATTTTAACTACTGTGGGCGCAGTGTGGGTAGTGTTGGTTAATGCGCAATAGAAAAACCGTTTGCAGTTCAGATCACATTATAATTTACTATCAAATTAATCACACTAGCTAAATTATACACACACTGGGTGTGACGGCGTTTATTAAAATCACCAATTAACACAATGATCCCAAATTACAATTAACACAATAACTGAGCACAACGAATCGAGAACAGTTCCGGGACGTCTTAACTCCGATGCGATCAGAGGCTGAATCCCCCTCGCCGTGCCTTTAAACATCACGACTATGTAGAAGCACGCTTTCTGGGGTGGTTAGATCACTTGATGTCGCCAGTGGCGTGCTTGCGATTCGTTTCATGTCCGTACTAATGACCGGATCCGACATATATATATTGTGGAAACTTGATTGGAATTCGTTGTCATATTTTCACACAGCTGAATTGAAATTGTTGTAACATAAAAATATGGTGGCAAGCTGTGTTTAATTGACGTTCACAATTTTTTTATCAACACAGTCGTTTGCAATCACGTCATTCGTCATTTTTCCGAAACAAAATTTCCGATGCAGCCTTCCATTATATTTTGCATGCATTCATTACTTTATCATCTGATAATAATCAACGCTTTTTGAATTCTGTGTCGTCGTAAATTACAAATATTGCTCGGTATGTCGAAAATTGAAATAACACAAACAATGGAACTGTTACAAAGTTATCTTTGCAGTTCAATATCCATACCATACCCATCTCAAAGGTTTGGAATGAACTGAATAAATTATGGTGTTTATTTTTGTAAAATCAACTGTATTCACAAGCTGAATTATTCCAACCAATTTGAATTATTTGGCTAATGAATATTTAGTGATGGTTTATAATGGTGAGACCTGGGAATTCTATTTGGGAGTAAAGCGAGTCTATTAGAAACACAACGCCTACGATCGTTGTCATGCATAATTTATAATAATTGGTTTTCAATAAAAGGAATGAAGGTGGAAGGGAATTGAATGCTTTAAGAACGAATTCAGGGCATCTAGTTGAACAGACTTGAATGCTTTTAGAAATGTGAAGCATTAAGTTAAATAGCAGGCATTTTTGAATTAAATCATTGTTGAATGTTGTTTAAAAATGTAGTTTAATAAATTCTTTGTTCCTTCTGAGTTTGATCTAGTAAAGTGGAATATAAATACCGGAAACAAAAAATAAATCGACCTTTTTAAACTCAACTTTTATATAGTTTACAAATGAAAAACAAAATGCTGAGGATGCAACACGTAGCGTTTTGGTCATGGCTACTTTGTTTCCAACTACAAAACTCAGTGCACAGTGTTTTACAAAATAGTTGACGTAGAAAAACTTTTTGGAACAAAAAAAAATATTGCTTAAAATTTTTATCGTGCAGCTTTAGCGATGTCGCTGGATATTCCTTTTTTGATTTTGTCGTGTAATTATTTCGCCCGCGATTCCTCTTTTTACGTTTGTAAATCTAAATAAATGGAAACTGGGTTTTGTTCGTTCATTTTCGGCTTTGGACAAGAGTTTTCCGACAATTTTTCGGTGACTAGATAAAAGCTATTACAAAATTTAGGAGTTGAAATTACGATGGTAGTAGAAGTAAATGTTTTTACACAAAATGTTGAAAATGATTTAATTATTTGAGGTATATAAGCGGCATTCCAATGTTTTAATGGCGAAAATTTATTAGGATTTGAGCGAACCCTAACTTATTGACCAAGATAATTAAATTGAACATTAACTTAGAATAGAACGGTAATGTTCCGGTAAATTACCTCCTCTCTGTTCTTTGTTTTTCTTCAACCAGCTTCGGAAACATTTGGAGCATCATTATGCCGAAGCGAAGTTTCTGAAATAATACATTATGGCACAGGTTTATACAAATACGAGTAATTTATATGAAGAATGAGAACATGCTTATTAGGCATTTTACAAACATAATGACTAGGAGCAAGTAAAATAAAATCTTCTACACATAGTACTTATATTTTAAATTTTGAGCCTAAAGATACAAGGATGGAGTTTGATGAGAATAAAAAAAAAACAATCTTCAAAAGTATTTGTACGGAATGACTTTACCTACACAAACTAGACACTGCACCACAGTGCACTCGCTCGAACACACAGCCTACATGGCAATACTCGTAAATCAATCGCTTATTCAGCAGTGGGATCACGCTGCGTCATCGAATCATCGTACTCTGTCGGATTCGCGGTCGAAGCGATAACTGGCGGGCGCTCGTAAAATTAAACATGTTTAACACTTTGGAAATAAAGCTGAATTAATGTTATATTTTAGGTAAATACGATGACGTTAACGACTGAACGTGAAATAGGGAATATATTTTGGGGATTTTGATGGCGGCGAAATTATGGGAGGAACTGTGGTTTTACGACATTTAAATGGGTTGATTGAAAAAAGCTTTTAAATAAAAATTATGAACATGCATTACCCTCATAAAATCAACTAAGAGCAAATTTTTCATGTATTTCCGAGTATATTTTAAGTTTTAATTAATTATCGTGACAAAACTATCACCAAAATACTTTGTTTTTCGGCGTTAGATTATTACTCTTTACAAACTAGCCACAAAGGCTATGTGCTCATTAGTTGTAGCCCCTACATATTTCTATGTAAAGGCAACATTCTGGTTTTACCTAACAACTGATTTCGGTGTCAGCTTAGAGCTTACTGAACAAAAAGTAAATATATCTGCTTGTTAGTTCCGCGTCTACGAGCGCTACAGTGCTACGACGATACGAACTAGTTGCTACGACGCTACGAGAATTAGTGCTACGACTCGTAGCGCATGTTGTGTTGCAAGAATTCGCTACAAACTTTGTAAAGCTAATTTTATACCGAATGGGAAGTCATGTTAGCACTTTTAAAGTGAAATTGAGCTTATTTCACTTTTACAATATTACTCATCACTCCTCTATTCCTCGAAGGCGTAGGCAGAAGGGCTTTGTATATCTTACATTTCGGCAGTTTTTTTTTTTAAGTTTCATGTAATAGGAGGCGAGCCATAATGGTAGCCATACACGTTACAATATACTTGCGCAAGTTTATATTTGCACAAGTCTGCGTGACACCGAATGGCTCGGATACTTGTGCTAAATCATCCCACATACGTTAATGTATACTTGTGCAAGTTCTGTTTTGCGCAAGTATTTCGTAACGTGTGAGGCCTGCATAATTGTTTTAGCTTCTGTAGGCCTATTGTATTTGCTGTTTAATGTCATGATGACTGATTTGCTTTGATGTTAATTATTTCACTTACTATTAACTTGACTTCATTGGGTTAGAGTTATTGAGTTACTCAGTTTAAAAAAAAAACAATGTTTTCTTTTAAATACCAATGTTTTATCATTATTACCTTTTATTATAGTGTGAGTCTTCATAATGTGCACATATCGAAATGAGGGAAGCTATGCTTAATTTTATCGACGGAAAAAATATTTTAAAAAATCTAAATTTTTTTTTTTACTTTTTTGTTCTGTTTAACGTCTTATTGAGAAATTTTACGATTATTGTAAAAATGTATGAAAAAATACAGATTTTTGCTAAAAAAAACATATCTATTTTCAATTGAGGGTAGTTTTTTTCCACAATTTTCATGAAACACGCACAATTTATGAGCACGCCTAATTATGTCCAATCATTATGGAGTTTGTTTCATCGCGATAGATAATTCAGTTTAAAAGTTACACAGTTTTTTTACAATTTTATTTTTAAATTCCATAAAAAATATTTGTATTTTTTTAAATATTTTTTCCGTCGATAAAATTAAGCATAGATTCCCTCATTTCGATATAAACGAGGTATATATGCTCATTATAAAGACTCACACTGTATAGGTACATATCTTTAAAATTAATCTACATTTTCTAAACACCGTCATTTCACCAGTACATAAAATGTTCGCCCCTTTGAATGTAGGGTCATTGAGCGAGCATCAAATCGACAGGCTGCTGACAGGATGACTAAAATCATTATCGTTATTACGTCCATTAACTTATGTAGCACGAGTATACGTAATTAGTGAGAACTATGAATAGGTCGAAGGCTTTGACATGTTTGTGACCACGGTTAATATTGAGCTATTATAATTATTTTTTGATTCGCGGCTGCGACTCACGAGTTGTAGGTGCGAACCCAGACAGGCGCTTTACTTTGTGTAAATCATTTCATCACCACTGCTCTCAAAATGGTGAAGGAAAACATCGTGAGGAAACCAGCATGTCCTAGAATAATAAAAATCGAAGACATGTGGCATCCATCAACCCGCACCGGGCCCATGGTGGATTACGGCCCATTCCCTCTCACAGAGGTCCTGTGTCCCAGCAGTGAGAATATTATAGGCTGATTATGCTATATTTTTGATTTACAAAATTAAAAGTCCGTGCCGACTCCTCTAAAAGTTAATTTAAGATGATTTTTCAAGGCGAAAACAGTACTGAGAAATATAATGAACTCCTCAATAGAGCCATAAGCAAAATTGTTGAGAAAAATAATTCAGGATTAGTAAGCGTATTTTTTTTGCTATTTAAAACTGCACCAATTTAGTTCACACTCGATCTTGTGTAACTTGAGTGCACCGGCCAGAGGTACTTGTGATTTTAGTCAGAGTCTCACAGACTGCTCTATGAGGATTTCCACACGCCAAAAGAAATGGTGTACAATATTCACTTTATTAATTTTTCATCGTTAAACAGCATTTTTTTATCTTATAGCTCGAACTAGCCCTCAATTTCGCACCTGCTATACAAAACATAGCACATCAGCGCTCACATATTTGCACCCGTGATAACTTTGACACTGAGTCGGATTATTTTCGTCAGTGACAGCGCGCTATTTATTTTACAACCTACTTCTGTTTGCTTGTAATTACAACGTTTTGTTGGAGGATCGATTACAGCGTTTATGTCACTTTGTTTTGGGGTAGGTAAAGAAGTCAGGTTTCGTTAAATGTTATCTTAGTTATAAGATAATATCGTGGACATCTACGTCCATAAAATGTATGCACGTGTGCACGCTATAAGTGGACGGAAAGTTAAAAGTGACTTCATATATTTTATTTCCTTGTGTTATCGTGATAACGTGACGTGGACGTCCAGGATAATATTGTCACGTTATAAATTATAAAGTGTACATTAGTACATTAAATACATAACATTACATTAAGCGTACATTAGTATTATGTGCCAATGATCTTTACAAGAAAATTGTCTGTCTGAAAAGAGACTAATGCATACTTAGACCAACTTTGAACTCTCTTAAAACAACCTGCTTTATAAAAAAGAAAACTTTTTTTAAAGTTTCAAAGTAATCCTAGTTCTTTAAGTAAATACATTCTAAATCATTACCCAGAAAAAGTCAAACACAAAAACCAAAAAGACTTCTAGTTTCACAACAAACTTTGCATCTACAATTACTTAACTGCCCTCCTAACTACATAACACCATCCAATAAACACAGAACCCTATTAAAAGTTAAAGTTTTAAATAGACGGAGTATGTCGTCATCGTCAGACTTCGCAAATAAGATCGTTACGCCTTGTTCCCACTTGTCGGGTATTGGGCCCGAGAAAATGTCGCCTTTGTCGCTAATTAATTTATACAATTCTTGTCGGCTTGTCGACTGCCTCGTTGGTGTAGTGGTCGTATCCCGCTTCGGGCAAAGTGTTATTGGGTTTTTCCATCAGGAATTTTTCAGTAGCAGCTGCAGTCTGGATTTGTGCCCAGTTGATGGCAATAGGTTCGCCCCCTATTACTTGGGACTTAAACATAACTGGCGAAATCTGGGGTGTACTGTAAGTGCATCTCTACCTAACCCTTTGGGGAATACAAGAATAATGTTACGGTATATAAATTCATGTCGGATCTGAATGGAAATGGAGTGAAAACTTGAAAAAAATCGGTACCGCGGTAATCAACGCGTTGATGTCTTTTACTCCACGGTGTCGGTAACAGGTCGCGAAATCAATGTATTAGTCCCATCTCAAAAATGCTCAACGCGCCTAAAGAAGTTTTCACTTCAAAAATTGGTGTCGGATAAATATGAACAGCTTCATACAAAAATGTCCTGCCGGCAAAATGTCGGGTGCTCTAGTCGCCCGACAAGTCAGAACGAACTTGCCTGCTAATTAAGATTGAGAGTTGATTAAACGTTTCCGTATTCTGGCATGATAGATGATTATTGCAGGAGAGAGCGACTTTCGTTCAGCATATACATGTGCCTATGAATGTGGTGACATGCCTCTTTAATTAAGATACCAGATTTGATAACGAAGATTGAGATTAGAAGTGTTTGCATTTGACAGATTAAATGTCATGTTCATTCGAAATTTGTGACAGGACGTGGATTTGAGGAAGTTATGCTTGTGTACTGGTTTATGTATGCTTATAAGAGACTATTAAACTTTGTTTTGTAGACAACGAATTTCTTGAAATTGTTTTTTTGCCGAGAAGCAAAACTTTTTACAAAAAAAAAAAAACAACCGACTTCCAAAAAAAAACACTACAAAGTGAAAAATAACTTTAATTTCGGAAGTCGGTGGCAAAAAAAGAAAATACAAAACCCAAGACACCGACTTCCGAAATTAAAGTTATTTTTCACATTGTAGTGTTTTTTTTTGGAAGCCAGTTGTTTTTTTTTTTTGTAAAATGGTTTAATTTTTCACTTTTTAGTTGTGGTACCTACCCCACACACATTCGAATACCACTACCTGCTACCATCTACATACTAAGTGGAGAAAAAATACGTATTTTGTAGCTAACTCAAAAACTACCCAAGCAAAGTTAATAAAATTTATATGGGACCAATTTGAGAGCATACCCTTTCAAACATATTTTCAAAATCGGTCCACAAATGACGGAGAAATAGGCGGACATACATGAAAAAAAAAACAAACATACGCTACGAACATAATTATATACTCCTTCTTTTTGGAAGTTGGTTAATAAAATAGTGTGATGCTTTTTAAATCGATTTTTCCATGTGCCACATTTTTCCTTTGTTCTTTGGAAATTTCTTATCACACAAAACCGCCAAAAATGCCTTAAAAAGAACCACACGATACCTATTCATTACAACCAACCCTTATTACGAAACGATCAACGAAAACACTTCTACACCCCCCTTCAAGATAACAAGCTTGCCGTAATAACTTCAGAATGCGGTTAAACGTCCGAACGGCCGTCATAATGCGTTCCTCTAACGTCCTAATCAATTTGGCGTTTACTCTGGACACTTGACGCACCAAATAGATTGGTACAGAAGGCAAGCTCTATACAACGAACGAAAATGTACGTACACAAAGAAAGACCGACGTCCACGTGCATCGAGTACACTGTACAAGCGTACTCACGATTGGCATTTGTTTGAGACAATTTGGGCCGGTGCACATCAGGCTGATATCGCTGCAAAACACATTTCCGATCTTACGTAAGTTTAAAGAGAGTTGAAGTTAATACTTCCATTAGCCCAAAAGTACATCAATGTGGTCAAAGGCACGCGTCTCAAGTTAGCCGACGTTTGCACGGACGTACTAAAATCGATTTTTTTTCGAGTGCCCAGAGTTGAAAATCCAACAGTGTGGTTTTTCAACGCGCTGGGACGAGAGTGCGTCCCAGCGCGTTGGATTCTCAACGCTCGGCCGAGAGTTGAAAATTCAGTTCGCGATAAAATCCTGCCGCGATTTTATGACGACCGTGCCAACGTCGGCTCTAAGTCAAGTTATTTGTTTTCCACTTTATTTTATGGAACGCATTGTTGACATTTTGTTTGACTATGAGTTCGCTAATTGTGCTCGTCGGCTCTTTGAGATCGCCGTACGTGCGTATCTCTCATGTGTACTTGAGCCTGTTTTGACTCGTATGAAGTTAGCCTTCTGTATCTGTTTTGAGTACTTGACGTAACTGGTCGTCTAACTTCGGCGTAGTTAAATTTTAACAGTTCCTCGCCTGTTGTCCCAGATTTGCAAGTTCGTCGAGTTCAATTTATCTGTTCGTTGGAACCGTTGATCTGTTGATAGTTGTTGCTTTGGTGAAAATTATAAAGTATTATTTTGCATACTATTGTATAGAATATTTTTTTTTCTAACGTGAACAGACAGCTGTGCTGCTGAGGAGTTTGTTGCGCCACTTCTTCTTCCCAGTGAAAGGCACTAGGAAGTGGTGAAGGGTGGGCGTTTTGGGGGACTGTCTTATGTAATTTTGACGTTCGAGAAGTGCTGATTCTCAGCCTAATTTGAATAAATTACTTTCGAATTTTGTTTTTTTTTTTAATTTTGAGGCAATATTTTGGAGTGTTTTTATTGGTTGCATATGGAATAACAAGATTGAGCCTTATCGGATTCAAAGTTTTTTATTAGGTACTTTATACACTACTATGGCAATAAAGTACATCAATCACATAGTGATTATTTTATTTTGCTTTGTATGATCTCACGCTGATGGCAATATATTTTAAGTGTTTTATTTTGATTGTTTAGTCTAATTTTAGTTTACGTTTACCGGTTATGTAATAATCACTAAGTATGTACACACGGCTACACATCAAGGTATACATATCCAGTATAAGCTGTCCTCGCATTGCACGGAAATCCTATAGAATGCGAGATCAGCATAAATTGGAAATTTATAGCTTGATGTGTAGCCGTGTGTACTACTATCCAATAACTCTGAAAATGTCGCAATTCCGACCCCAAAGATACTGGCAAATGCTTAGTTTGGGGGTCACCGTCCAATCTGTTCTGGTACAACCTGATCATTAATAAATATTCTTTATTTGACTAGCTTCTGCCGGCGACTTCGTCCGCGTGGAATAGTTACTTTGGTGCTCCGCTCTTATTGGTCTTAGCGTGATGATATATAGCCTATAGCCTTTCTCGATAAATGGACTATCTAACACTGAGACAATTTTTCAAATCGGGCCAGTAGTTCCTGAGATTAGCGCGTTCAAGCAAACAAACAAACAAACTCTGCAGCTTTATATATTAGTATAATGTATATAGATTTATGAAACAAAATATTACATTGTTCTTAAATAGAGCATTACTTTCTTTTTGCATAATTATATTTTTAAACAAATAAAGAATTATGATTATTTTCCCCTATGTATTTATGTTGTAGCCTATCGCTCGCGGATCCGACAGTGTAGACTGTATTTGTAACCACTTAGCAATACTAATTTGATGGCTGAGTTCTCAAATGGAACAATGAATTAATCATTGTATAGCGCTAAATAAACTGACTTACAAATTACTTTGCTAGAAATACAAACTTGGCAATTTATTTCTGCCTGAAACAAGACTTACTTTCGACTTAGGAATAACATTGTAACATTAATGTAGCTTCAATAACAAAACATCCATGTTTCGCATAGGTCCGTGCGCGACTGGTAGTCACTGCTTGAGGTATGTGAGCGGTGAGACCGGGTAGGGCGCCATTGACAAAATTGGCAGACTGAGTTAGCTTGGCCTTTGTCTACCTCCCCCGTCTCACCGCTCACATACCTAGGGTTGGTTGCCACCTCTTGTTAGTCTAAATCATCCGGGAGAAAAAAAAAGGCATTTTTTTTTTAATTTTTGTTTTTTTTTAACTTAAATTTTCCTTTTGAACGTACAGACTAAAAATTGAAAAGAGTTTGGATTTCTGCCTTTTTTTTTTGGGTGGGAAATTATCAAATAACTTCTCCCGCTTTGGGCGGAGCGGGAGGGCTTGTCAGACTCTTACTGACTAAAACCCACCCGTGTTCCTTCGGTTGCCTTGTTGCCGGTGGCCACGATTTCCCTATCGGTTTTCTTCGGACTTCGGACCCAGTAAATTTTGCTGACATCTCTTTGAGGTGCGCGTGGAACACAACGCGCCGTCGAGTTGGATTTCTGCCTTGGCATGTTCTTTATATAAGCGGTTTCTTTCTTTTGTCCATATATCGAATACTATACTTAAAACATGCTCGAAACGGCGTTTGATATAGGTATGGACAAAACATAGCTTCGAGTGTCGTGAGTTCGCTACTGCATTAGCCACAGTTGTAGCTCGCTACCGTTCGCGATCGTATGATTTTCGCCACTATCAGTAATTTCGCCAGCGTGCATGAATTTTAAATTCCGGGAGAATTTTGTATATTTGAAATTCCTTCTGGGAACCGACAGATTTAAATAGTCATTGCTAAATTTCGGGAGAGGTGGGAACCCTAAACATACCTCAGGCGGTGACTAGCAATCGCGCACAGACTATAACAAAAACTACAGGCCGCTGCTGTATTAACGTTTCCAATTCCTCAAACCAAGATTCTTGTTGGAATTGTATTCCGACTACCATGCCAGTGACTTATAATAACTGTGAACAAACCAATTTCACGAGACTATGCAAATAGCTCTATTCGTGGCATCAGCCGTCGCACCTGGCCAGTCTTATTGGAACTTATAAGTTGTGCAAACTGCTCCACGTAGCGTCCCACTCTATATCATAGAATATTTAGTTCTAATACATCTATCTCTTTCGTACATACCCCTTGATATATCCTTCCCTCTCACGGGAGCCGAGAATTTGTCTCGGTTATTGGAATTCGTGAGTTATGCCCAACTTATATGTATATTCGTCTTTGAAATACGTACGGAGTCAATCTTTTGATACTGAAATTTTTAGTCCTGATTTAGGATGGCGGAATTTTTATATTGAATTTGGAAAGAATTTTGTTTTAAAGAATTCTCTTATATACTAATTGGAATGTAATGCGTATACTTTACTATCTACTTACTCTGAATAATGTAGCACTTAAATGTAACGTATCATCTACATATCACAGCTTTCTTAGAACGTTTATTAATACACCCACGGCAACGTTATCATCCACTCTTCATTATTATCATAATGTTAGCTCTTTGTTTACATTAACGTTAATACATATTTCTTGGAATTGTCAAACAACGAAAAATTTATTAACTTAGAAAAGGAAAAAACAAAGTAATTTATTCTTTTCACTAGGCAACTATTTTTATGATCCTAATACAAGGAAAAATAAAGATAAAATATTTGGTACTCAACCTTTTGGGAACATTTAATTGTGTCTACAGACGGTTGGGCCATTCTATTACAGTTTTACCGTCATATTTTGGCCGAATATTCAAACAGCGGGATTTAATACACGTGACCGCGAATGAATTAGGATTTGACATTTATTTGCAGATCTACCCTCTGTTTATATTTTGCTTTTGTTAGCTTAAGCCGTGTTTTGTTTGGGGACAAAAATGTATTATTATTATAATGTAGGATTGGATTTAAGGACTGTTTCCCGCGTTATTTTATTCTTACCTTTTGTGGTTGGTTTTTGAAGTAGTACTTTGTTTTCCTTTCTCAAAAATTGGGTTATTGTACCTTTCTCAAAAATTGGGTTATTCAATGCTGTTTAAAAATCCGCCTGATAGTTCCGGAGATTACCCCTACATACAAACTTACAAACAAACAAATTTTACCTGTTTATAATATTAGTATAGATAATAATAACAGGCCCTGACCACCGGTAGCTTGGATCCTGTTCCCTATACCGGTGGGCTACTTTTTTATATTTATAAGTTGCTTTTTTTAAATTATTTTATAAAAATATTTAAAAATGTAAATTATATGTTTGTAAACGAAATAAAAGAAATAATTATTTATTTATTTATCTAACAGAAAACTAGATGCAATTATTAAAAATACTTACAATTTTAGATGTTAGTAAACAATTTAACTTATTTAGTTCCTACCTATGATAATTTGAAGAATAGATAATCATAATCATTATCATTTTAGTATCAGGCAACTAAGGCCCATAAATAGAATACTTACATAAAATAATTTTAATATTAAAAACCTTATATAACTATGATTGTACACGTAATGTTGACGGCGTCGTGTATCGATGCGTGGTGTCGCGTAACCGTCCTCGGAAACGTCGATATACGACACCTTTCGGCCAAAAGTCCTCTTTCAGGCAGGTCTGTAGATGGTGGGTGGGAGGAACTCGTACCACGAATGACTTAAAGTTGATGTTGTGGCGCGATTCCAACCTTTCAACCCTCAGAGTCCAGTTGGACTTCACTTTCAAATACTGCACGACTTCCTCAGTTGTAGTGGAGTGATGCAGACGCGAAAGGTATAGCTGCGTCGTAGGCACAGTAGGGCGCAGCAGCATAATTATAATAAAAATAATACCGATAGTGAAATAACGACAATACCTTAATTCACAGGTAAATAATAAACGAGCTATAAATACTAATAGTACCTACATACGTCGACCACGTTACCAAATAGTATCATCAAAATGACGCTAATTCATGGTATTTATTCTATTTTAATCCACTCGGACATAACCATTTGAATAGATACATACCTTTAGTTTCACATAACAATACTATTGCTTCAAAGTATTCGACTTAACGTTCTGTGCTTCATTTAGTTTTATTGGTATTAGGATTTCTATTCGCTGTCTATCGCTACAAACAGAACCGGGAGTCTACTCTCTAAGCACGAAATCCCTAGTTTCAGCCGAAGATAGGGGCGATTCCTACTTCAAATCACTTACGGATAGAGATGAGTTCGGGACCTGAACTAAAAATGAATGACAACACGATTTGACAGTTGTCCCTACTCTCGATGTGGCTTTACCAGTTCGAAAAATTTAATTTGACACTTGTTTTGACGAATCAACCACTTTCGGACGAGCCCGGATCTTTGTTACGGAGTTAGAGAGTACCTCCAGATGTGAATAGGCTTAGATTTTAGGGGAGTGAACTCCATAGATTTCGTTCAGCTAATATTAAAGGGTGCGCATTCCAATTCGACTCAAATGTTATTTGTCAGCATGAGAATACATCTACGTCATGCTGACTCCTAACATTGTGTCCATCTGTTTGCAGGTGGAATGTTAAGCGGGCGCGGCACATGACTTCAGAAATAAACAGTAAAAAATGTGTTTGATTGAGAAAAAATCTAGTGTTAATTGTGAACGGCGGACGCGCCAGTGTAGTGCACTCTCCGAATCCAGTTGAGAAGACCGAAACAGTGTATAACAATGGAATATGGTTGAACCGTTGAAGGCTCCGTACAACCAAACTGTGCTTCCTATAATGTTCTCGCGCAGTGAAGCCAACTAAATCAAAACGAACGTCTAATCCTGACATTATAAATATCAAACCTAAAGTATCGTTGTAAAAATAGTTAATTATAAAAAATCCTCGTCGTTGTCTACGTGTTTTTAAACCTAATAAACTCTAGTCCTAAAAATTTTGAAAATTTTTCATCGAAGCGGTTGTCGTATTTTTGTGATAAAAATTAAATGATATCAATTATTGTAGGTTATGTTAATGTTAAGTGGCAAAACTGGTTGTGATGTGTATATGTAAGGTGTAAGTAAGATTTGCGCGTAGCTTGCGCATTTTTGGGGTGGGTTTGCGCGGGCGCCGCGCGGGTATGTTGGGGGCGGGGCGACGTAGTGACGTGTGTCTTGGCGCAGGCGCGGCCCGGCGCCGGTAAGATGCGAGAGCGGCGATGTGCGCTCCACCGCACCGTCGCTCTACTGTTTGCCTACCTCCTCTTCCTCAACTGTCAAGTCGACGCTGCTGGTGAGTTGCATTCCTTTTTTAAATATTCTAGACTCTCATTTGTTTTATGGCCAATAGTGAAAGTTGGTGACTATTGAATTTACATTTCTAGTAATGGTTGTAAAGTTATGGAATTTAATGGTGTATCTAATTGACTATCAATTTAAATTGTCCCCAAATTGGCGTAGTGTGTCAATTTGTTAATTTTCCTGTTTGTTTTACCACGCAAAATTAAACATTTTTGTTTCTAAGCATTATGCAGTTCAGTTTCTAGACTACTAAGTGCCTAATAGTCTTACAAACTGTTTAGTAATCACAATAAACACAGGTTTTTTCTGTTGTAAATATTGAAACTTGAGTAGGTATCATTAGAGGAGTTTAGTATCCCCCTAGGTAATTATCAGAGCGGGTTACTTCCTAAGTGAAAATCATATCGGATGTCGAGGCAATCAGATATGTAATTAACTGTCAAAGTTCAGTTAACGTCATTAGCCTATTAAACAGATAGTTTGCTGATAGTTAATAGTCGCTTTAGATCAGAAATATCGATAAAAAACAACTCTTATCGATACTTTCCTTTTAACGAGTCGCCATCTTGAAATGTCCTGAATGTAAAAAAAAAACATTTTACTTAAAAACAAATGAGGGTCTAGACTAACTTGCATGGTAATTTTAAGGTATTTAAGGTTAAAAATGTAAAAATGAACTGACGAAGTAACGGCATAAAAATCTATTATAACATTTACAGAGGTCGTAATACGGTAATTACAGTTCAACTGAATATTTTGTGGAAACGCCGACAATTGTCGCGTGCCTATTACATTTTTGTTACGATTTTTATACCTATTGCTGGTATAATTAAAAATGACGACGGCAAATTAAGTTAGGCTGCGAGTAGTTTTTAATAGAAACTTTTAATTATTGGTTTAGTTACTGATAATTTGATGTAACAATGTAATAATGTTCGTTGATTTCTAAAATAGGAATTTTATCGACATAAATCGCACACGTACGTTCCCATCACTGTAATTAGATTATACCTAATGTATAATTATATTTTTGTAAAAGTGCTTATTTTGTTAATTAATTTTCAATTAGTATACTTATTTCCGAACAAATTTAGCAATTCTTAACTCAAAGCTACAGTTTTCCGAAACATCATTCCCAACTTAAATGAAAATTAAACACCAGGTACTAAAAGTAAGTACAACCAAATTTTAATCAACTCAAGAACAGCGGAACACCAAAGTTGGCTTATTAAAACAGCATTAATTCAATCACGATTTTGTTTGAATTCACAAAAGGGGAAAATTATACGGCCAAAATTTCTGCTTATATTCGCTCACAGAAGCACCAAGGGTTAAATAGTTATATGAGTTATATGAATATGCCTCATATTCATATAACTCATTAGAATACAGGGTGAATTCACATTAACATTAAAATTCAGACTAAAAATCGCATCTCGGGTCTAACTCTCCCGCATAATTATGTCGCAGTGCTTTGTGAAAATGAGACGTAAAACGTTTTTATGGTAGAAAATAAAATGGGTGTAGTAAACTGTTGTTCGCCACACGTTTCGTCGGGTTCCGTACGTACTTAGTATGCGTGTGGTGTCCCAACCCGTGACGCATCGCAAAGTCGCGGAAATATGGGCAATGTGTGCATACAATAAGAAGTGAAAAAGTCTCCGTGTATATAGAATATGTAAGGCTATTCGATTTTATTGGAATATATGTGGGGGACGGGACAAAAAATGTTACCGTGCCAACCCCTCTGCATTTTATATTCCTAGCAGCCTGATCTTATCTAGGTACTAATAATTACCCATCTTTTACGAAAGCGTGTTAGTTAAGAGTAAGTTTCAACATTAGGAGAGTAATGCTAACCAGTACACTTTTACAGAATGATTTGGATGATGCTTCTTGAAAATCAACAAGAATCCCAACAAGATTTTTCATAACAGTGCGCAAAAATCCGAACCGTAGTACTTATTTAGAAACCCACAATTTGGGTCAAGCGGACCTAATTTCACAAACCACCGAAAATATAAAGATATTAGACACACTTATTGTTGTTTTACGTCTTAAATTGTTATAATGTTGGCATTACTGACACTCGGTGGGCATCATTTGCATAACCGGCGTCGGCTGGGCCCGCGATAAAATGGCTACCGTCGAACTTATGACGTAATTAATGAACCTAAATGATACAACACGGATAGCTGGGCAAATTACACTTTTTGCCGACCCCGTTCTAATGGAGTATTGTAATTGTTGGCATGTGGTCGTGGTAGTACTGGGTTGGGGCTTCAATTTGGTTGGTATGTGGTCAGAGGAAATAATACTGGTTAGATTAAAATTCGGATGCAAGGTTGAAGTGGGTCAATCATATAGGTTATATAACACACACAACATCACGCCTGGATTCCCCAAAGGGTTAGTCAGAGGTGTACCTATTTGCGGGAAAGTCCGAAATGGTTACCGTGGCCCCTGGCAACATACAGGCAACTGAAGGAATACGGGTGGGTTTTAGTCAGTAAGAATCTGACACACCCTCCTGCTCCATCCAGAGCGAGAGAAGTTATTTGAAAATGTCTCACCCAAAAAAAAAACATAGGTATATTGGTAAATATTGAACCTACAAGTACAATTTTAACAATTAAAATTAAAAAACCCCCGACACAAACATTTCCTCATTTCTCTTTCCTACTCTATCATCAGACCCTGTTCACCATTTATCTATACCTATTAATTGAGACCATTCCAATGAGCCCAACACGATACCTCTGCTGTAAGTTGGTAAGAGAGTTGGGTTTCCAAGTGATGCTGCAGCATCAGTCCACAGTTACTATGTTCTTCTAATATCATTGAAGTAACACAATACCAAATTTCAAATCGATCAGACCTGTTTAAGATACTCAACCCACATCCATTCATCAACTAGAAAAGAGCTTATAATCTTTATACGGCACCCGATTTTGATAAAACATGTCTAAGAACCATTGCTAGAAAACCTGCTTTCAAATTAAAAAACCTCATTCAAATCGGTTCACCCGTCTAAGACACACACAGCGGCCAAACTTACCTCTTTTTGCGTCGGGGGTTAAAAATGAACATTAAAATACCTTCTAATTTCACCCGGCAAAGAGACTACGTAGAAGATGCTCTATTGCAAAAAATTTGCCTTTTGAAATACCTGAAAGATGAAAGTTAACAAGCCCATTCTACGTCTTTGTTCTTAAAGGACTAAACATACAGTTAAAATATTCGTGATTGAAGAAATAGTTAGCAAGGAGTCCGCTACGTGACCCAGAAATATGCTACGCCGAATAACGCAGCGCCAAAAGATTGCTGGCCTAAAGTATCATCACTACGTAAAGGCTCTTTTAATACATCACCCACTCATGTAAACAGTACTAGTAGGTAAATGCATTAATATCAAACGTATAGGTTATGGAATATTGTATGAAACTTCAATATTAAAACGTAACTTTCCATCCGTATATTATGCTCATCTAACGCTAGTTACGCCATCAGTACGATGATGAGAATTTCAATTATTCGTCAGTGAATAATGTTGCGTTGTGCCGTCAATTATGACATTATTTGAAATCAAATGAATGACACGTTCGTTAGAGCTTGCATCGCGTTTCTCGTGGATGACTAAATTATATTTTGATTTAGGAATAATTGATTAGGTCAGAAAATTGTACAAAGTTGTTATGTTCATTATGTATTACGATCATAATATTCTGCAGTTTCCGGCGTAAAAATCTGTTTTTTTTTAATTATGGGTCATAATTGCATTAAAACTAAATTATTAATCATTAGAATTACAAATAATTTAAATAAATTGAACAATAGTCAAAATAAATTAATTATTATAAGTCAAAATTCAATAAGGTTAAAGAGATGAAATATGATTTACAGGCAATAAATAATGTCAAATATTTAGGTAAATTTTTCATTAATAAAATTCAGGATTTTTTGTTGAGAAACCTTTAAATTTAATGAAGCAAAACGTTAGAACAATTTTATGGAAACATTAGAAATAGAAATGTATTTTTAGTATTGGAAACAGTAAAAAGAACTCGAAAAAGGTAATTTCTATTTACACTATTTTGAATATAACTTTAACAAAAAGATAGCAAATGACGTCACCGAATAGCGTCGGTCGTTACCGCGCGCTACAGATCTTTAAGGTGCTCTAAAATTGACAAAAGGTGAGGGTTTTGTTATGACGTCAGATGGCACCCTGTCGTTATAACCCGCCTCAATGCCACGCCTCTACCTTACTTAAAATAGGATGGCGCTAAACAAAAAGAAAACAACACTTCCTTCGCCGCACCTTCCACCAACATTAATTCTCGATTAAGAATTTTATTACAATCGTAAAGGAAAATGCTTTACTTTTGCACATATTGGAATAAGTAAAAAAGATTTCGTATTAGATGTCTTTACGACACCCCCAAATATATATTACAGACGTGACTATTCGCGTCTATCTCGATTACGAATGTCGAATCGATTCGTGGAGGAAAAAATCGGGAATATGCGACGACGCCAGCTACCGCTTTTGATTTGCATTTTAATATGCACAAGGGAACGAGGAACGAAGCTGTCATATTGTGCAAAAGTGATCATGTAAAAAAGATGTGTGTTCGGGATCGATTGGAAAACAATCGATTCCTATTGGACGTATCGAGGTCACGTCATCGCTAAGAAAAATGAGACCCTTCACTACCTTTATTCGAGTTTTTATGTCGACCTAAAGGAAGCCAAGATAACATTCTACAATACAAAGAGTGATATGGAATTTCTTCGGAAATTCATTTGGGATGCGAATTCTTTATCTAAGTTATGTAGCGAAGGTGTATGTAAGGAAATTTTCTTAACTGAATTCTGGAGATATTTGTAAATAAGAAAGTATTTTAGCTTCAATTGTTGCTCATCGAATTCCTCCATTTAACTGATACATCAAAAAGCAGTAAAATCCTTTCACATTCTTTATTTTCATCCCAAACAAAAACACAATTGAATCATTCACCAACAAAGATATAGCATCCCTCGAAATATTAAACCAAAATGGCGCACGGAGCGTCAATTACCGTCAACTTCAACATTTATAGCAGCTTTGCACCGGAATTTCTATTTTCATTAAACGCGAGGTTCGTCCATTTGCGGAGGAGTGCCGAGGACAAATCAGAGGTAGGCACGAACGACAGCACGTGTCCTCTACTGCCGGAGGACATAATCTAAATGCTAATATATCTGCGTCACGGGTTCGACGATATGGCGGGGTTTGACGCGCCGTTTTGCAGCGGTTTGAACCGGTGTAGACCGGAATATTCCGGTGCAGTTTTGAAGGGAACGGTTTGTGAAAGCCATTATGCTGGAGTGGGTGCAGATGTGCGAATTGTATGGTGTTGTTGGTGCTGTTTTTTATGGGAAGGTGGTGTTGTGGTCAGTTTACCGTTTTTTGAATGAGAGCCTTGTGCAGTAGAAGTTGATGCATTATGATAAAGTGCCACAGCCTATAATAATGTAGCACCGTTTGTGCAATGTCGCAAAGGAAAGCTGACCACCGAGTGTTTTTTTATATCACCAAAGCCTCTTTTTCTTCTACGTAACTATATTTTTTTGACGTGACTAACCTTGTGTGCATGAACCTTTACGTACACTTATTTGACAGTCGCGCCATCTATGCCACTTGACAAATAAATGTGACAAAAGGAGGTGATTATAAACAAAATATTAAGACCTATATTTTCACTCACAATTCGCAACAAGACTAAGGAATTCGTGTACGAAACCAGATAACTTCACATAATAGACAGGAGATATTTACCCCTTTGATTTAGAATGCCCATTAATTAAGGTCTCATGTTCTCTCCAACAATAAATTTTGGGCTATCTAACATTGAATATAAGTGGTTATTCAACCCGCAACATGGGCTCACAATCCAGGGGTACCAACTGAACAAGGGTAAATTCTCGACATTTTAGTTTCAAAGTTGGTAGAATATTTTTAGCTTTGTTAAAGCTGCAATTTTATCCACTGTATTTCTAATGTTATAATATAACTAATAGAAAATCTAATTATAGGAGTAAAAACAACAGAGACGAAAAATGTTTTAAATCTGAAGTCGTTTTTTTTTATAAGTTATTTTTAGAGATGATAAAAATATATTAAGAGATTGTCTACGTTTTTAAAGTGAATAGTGAAACTTATATTTCAAATCTGGTAACCCTGGTTCGATCAAAAGCGCCTACGGCATTTGTCTTATGAATATGTATGAGCGATAAACACGCCTCTTGAAGATAATAATTATTATATTTGCAGTGGAAATCAATTTGTATTTAGTGAATAGAATTCGAAAATAAAGAGCTATATACTGAAAAGACTTTATTTGCACACAAATAAACAATGATGAGTAAAATTGATTAATGATTTCCATAAAAAAAAGTAAATCGGCAACGACACAGAACAAGAAAAGAAGTAAAAGCAAAACATTTCAAATAGAGAAATCTATTAGATGAGCAATATTTGTATATTTATTGCACATAATATAACTTTACAACTTAACAAAGACTAACTCTATAAATGAATACATAAAAAAGGACACTTAGGCCTGGCTGGAGGCAATAAGTGTAGCAGCTTAATGCATCCACAGGATTGCCCGGTTCAATAGCCGCGGTCGTTAGAGAC
This sequence comes from Agrochola litura, assembly GCA_949152395.1. Lineage (NCBI taxonomy): Eukaryota > Metazoa > Arthropoda > Insecta > Lepidoptera > Noctuidae > Agrochola > Agrochola litura. Next base: position 18,340,647 of record OX424508.1, on the reverse strand, counting down.
AAGCTATGAGATGCCCAATAGAAAAAAAAAAGAAAAAAATTACACACTTAGGCGTCGAAGTATTCGTCTGCATCGCTGTCATTCGGAAACGAGAAGACTAGCAGCATTGCCACGTTGAATGGCAACGCTAATTCTTTGGCCAAAGAACGAGCCAGCCCTCTGGGTCGTTCTACAAATTCTACAAATATATATGTATTTGCAATCAAGTTCTGGTTGTAACGATTTCGATTAAAGTTGCAATATAAGGGTTTACGAGGGCGAAAAATTAATTTAGCTAGGTCTCATTTCTGGGAAAATTAGTTTTCTCTATTTTCACCTGAGCAGAGCTCGGTTGCCCAGGAATTGAAAAATTAATGACAAGCCAATACAAAATTCAAGATTTTTTTTTATCTATGTTTAAAAATAAAAGCTAACCAAAAATCAACCGTCAAATTTGAAACGTTATTCAAAATCAATAGACAATTATTTTCCAAATCAGCAACTATTAATTTATTTTCCTTCATTAATTCACTAACAGCCTCAATGAATATTGAACTTGACAATAGCCTAGCTTTCCCTTCATCAGATAGGCTTTCGTGCGGTCCACCAATAATATTGTTTTCACCGCGAGCACCGTTGAATGGTTTGAATTGAATTTCCATCGGAATGGAATTCTTTCCACGGTATTGATTTTAGATTCGGTTGGAATGAAGTTTCATATGCCAAATGTTTAAAGATGATTTTGGTGTAGACGGTGTGAATGCTCTGACTGCGTTCCTCTTTTGTTTACTTCTACACTAATTTTATAAAGAGAAAAAAGATTTGTATTTTAGTTTGTAATAAATGAACTCAAACACTACTGGACCGATTTAAAAATGATTTTACCAGTAGAATGCTATATTATCACTGAATAACATAACATTTATAAAGATATCAAGCGGGTGAAGTCACTGACGGAAGCTAGTGTTAAAAATTATCATTATCTACAATATTGTAAGCCTAAATTGTGACATTGACAAAGCGGTCCTCGAAAACTTTGTTAGCTAGATATCAGATTTCGTCTTACAAATTAAGTAATCTAACACCAAATTGATTTATAACGATCTATCAGGAGGCAGCATAATAGACCTTATCCTTGTAAAGCTTAGCTCACGAATTTTCCACTGAGAGTTTGATAATTCCATTCTTATAAACATTATCCTGACTACCAGCTATCGGCCACTAATAAAAACCAAAAGAGGTCCGACACCGCAGAGATTTTTATCGTTCGATCGAAATTCCCATCTCTCCTCCTGTCCGCACACAGTTAGATATTAATCCCGGCCCAATAATCGTTTTTGATAAGAGATTTTCTTTCGATCCCAAGTAATAGGAAGTTTCTGCATCGATGGTCCCTTCTATTTAAGTTTAATAACGTTTTGCAGCGGATCGTACCGCCATTGTTGCGTCCGCGTGACCGCAGTTTGCAGCGCCAACTATTGTTTAGAATTTGATAGTGGTTTCGGTAACAGGCTGCTACTGATAAATATAATGGTATTGCTATGAAGTTACATGGTTTGTTTTGTTATTGCTGGTCATAATTTTCGGTTTGTTTAAGTAGTTTGGTGTTGTTGTTATCATTGTTTTTGTTTTTGGCTCAATTATGTTGAACATTGGATGTTTGTTCATTAAAGATAACATATGTAGCATTGATGGAATTTTAAACATGTCCACTAATGTCATTTGCAATTGTTTTGCTTATATCCACATGCAGTTTACCTGAAGTTGGAAACATAGTAAATTCTTTTGTACGTTACTGGCGAAATGTGGGTAGAACTATACCTACTATAATGTCACCTCTGCTTAACTCTTCGGTGGAAAATAGGTATGACGTTATGTGTTCTTCTGTATGTCGCCATTTCATTTTTCCTTTGCCACATTTTCCCAATTCATGTGTTTTGATTATTTTGTACGTTTTACATATGCACGGGATCGTCGAGTTTTTGTTTCTACTTTCCGGCTATTGTTGGCTTAGTCTCCTAAAGTCTTTACGCATTTAGGATTCCATTCGCAGATTCTTTTACAAACAAACATAAAATTTTAACATCTCCTCAGCCATTATCACCGATAGTAATGGTACTCAATGTCCTTAGTTGAGCTCTAAAACGATCGTCTAAGTCTATTGTCTCCGGTTTATCCGAAGAATTTCACTTCCGTCCCATTAATTTTCCATTTCGCCCCTAAATCGACTATTGAGAGGCTCAGCCAACGAATTTTGAGCGACAAAATTCTCGATAACTTACTATTATGTTGGCTTCAATAAACGATTACCTACACATATTTCGTACTCACTTGCTTCTGTTATAGAACTATTAGCTTCACGCTTCATTACACACTTTCGTGTTCTTTGATATTGTATTCCAAGATCTCAAATCATACGCATTACTGGAATTACGTTCCTTCAAAGAAAGGAGTTTTGATCTTTGAACTCGTTTTAAATTAAGTCCAATAAAGAAACACGCATACAGAGATTCTGTCTCAGATTACAGATTTATATTTATGCACTTTGCGAAACTCTTTGAAGAGAATGCAAAAACAAGAGATAAATTTACCTAAGCACACAAAGACTATCTCGGCTTGTGTTCATAATTTCCAACTAACGCTACAAAAATTGGCGAGTGACGTAGTATGGTGGGTCTTTTACGGAGGGTGTAAGCAAACAAGCCCGGAGATAAGCTGCATTCAAGGCGAAATTGTGAAAGCGTCGAGTGGCGACAACAAAGAACCTTATTAACCTGCCACTAACTAATGGATGACGATAGGGTTACAGAATGACCCGCCTCGAAAGGTCCCTTTGTTATGTTAATAAGGCATGTACCTATATTGTAATTTTAGGTCCATTCTCAAACTTTGTTGTCGCTGCATCCGTGTTCCAATTAAAAATATTCGTATTCAATTTTTTGTATTGGAACTTTGTAGGGCAGGTATGAAAAGGTTAGAAGTTGAAAAGGTGAACATTAAAGAGATCGAATTCGCGCCCCTTCTAAAGATGGAATCTTGAGTGCTGTTGGTAAACCTGTTCTCTTTGAGTCGACTTTTTTCATCCCCTTATAGTCGGGTCGGCAGAATGTTAACTAGTGTGAACGGTGGGCAGCGAGCGATGAAAAGAGATGTACACACGATACATGCATAGTTTAGTCGCCGCCTTTGCTTGCCAAAGTTAATGGAACTTGGAAAGGAGTGTGTATGAAAGCGGCTGTCTTATCTTGGACGTTAAAGACTTGAGTCTTGATGTTTATCGTGGGAAAACGTCGGCATACAGCGAGCTTCTGTTTTCAAAGATAAGTGGGTTAGCTTTGTTTAGGATGTTATTAGACGGTGCTAATTAACTAAAGACACGCAGGGAGTGCAGATATTGGCAAGTTCTTGTATTTAAAATTGGAACTACTTGAGTTTAAACTGAAAATATCCACTGACAGATCAGCGTATGTCTTCAGTGTATAGTTGGCAAACGCCGCTAAACAAAATATATTCTGACTTTACAATAACTGTGACAATCATGGGGAGAAAGGAGTAAGGAGAGTTAGTGGGTATAGGCCGCGCCGAAATGACACGAACAGCTTCGGAACCCTTCGATTCTGCAACGTGATCGCCACTGGCCAGCTGAGTGCCACGTATATGACAGTGATAGGAAGTTCGTTTTGTGAGTTCTCATTGTAGAAAATATGAAATCTCGCAGCAAGTATGTCCTGGAGGATTTAGGCTGCATGACGTTTCCATGCAACTTCCGCGAGTATTTTATAGGTTGTATGGATGGCATAATATTATGAGAAAAACAATATTTAGAATTAAGAATATTAGAAAAATAATAGAGATCAGCTTGGAGAGCCGACAGAGCGCGTCAACATGTAAAATGAGTAAATTGTTTTGATTGAAGTTTACACTTCATAAATGTTACTATCGGGACACCCCTTTTTTTTTTTTTTTTTTGGGTGGGAAATTATCAAATAACTTCTCCCGCTCTGGGTGGAGCGGGAGGGCGTGTCAGACTCTTACTGACTAAAACCCACCCATGTTCCTTACACCCCTTACATCATGTTTAAATTAAACACTATCAACTCCATCATGTAAAATATTAACTATTCCATTAACTATGATCGGCCATTAAATATTATTTCGATCGAGAGTCCACATGCAACGCAAGGCCTTTTAACAACAAAGGCTATGACGCGGCTGCTGACATTATGTCCGAACGAATGGCTACGGTTTTATTATTTTCATTTTAAATTAAGTACGGAATATGTCATGTTTCATTAAAGTTAAGTATGGGGTGTTTTATTTGATGACGGGTTTCTGCGGAGTTGTGATTGTTTTTTTTTTACGTTTGAGTTCCAAAACGTGATGAAGTCTGGTCAGTAATTCTGTTACCCTTTCTAGCGCCCTAGTTGCGATTGTAATTTTTTTCGGTTGTATTGTTTTGAAATCGGACACATATTAATTTTCAAAATTCAAAAGTCATTTAAACTAGGCTGAGAATCAGCACATTTCGAACGTCAAAGTTACATAAGACAGTCCCCCAAAAACGCCCACCCTTCACCACTTCCTAGTGCTTTTGCTGGAAAGAAGTGGCGCAACAAACTCCCCAGCAGCCACTATTAGACCGAGGTGTACCTGTATTACTTCCACATTTCGCCAGGTATGTTTAAGTCCCATAATAGTGGGAAAAACAAATGAAAATGTTGAAAAAGAAGTTTTAACATTGTTTTCAAGTTTTGGCAAAATAACACAAAAATTCTTGAAGCATGTACAGTGCCGACCAAAAGTCCATGAGCAATCTCACAAAGCAATAGACTGACGCTTCGGTTTGACTTACGACCTTCTTCTATAAGTTGTTACAATACTGTAGACACGCACATTACACACACACACTCACTTTGTCTGCAACCAATGACTAGTTCAATAATCATCATTCGTTTTTAGTTTCATTCGTCTTGTTCACATAAATATTAAAGTTTAGCAGGTAGACCACAAAAAACTAAGTAAATTATTTCGATTTCTGTGGGGTAGATGCAGTTTGTTACGAGTATTCAATTAATAGAACTTTTTTGGTTCGTGGATAATATTGGTGACGAGTATTTAGCGCAGTGTTGTGGTTATTATTATCAAAAAGCAGGCATAAAATATATTGAAGAGATCAGATCAGATCAGAGAATATTATTGCACTGCGTAAAAGTGAAGTGAATATCTAATGAAACCGGACTAAGTGTAGTGTTATCATTAATATATTTCATATTTTACTAAACATAAATCTTAATCAAGGGTATTGTTGATAGAACAGAGGTATTGTTGAGACAGAAGATGCCTTTAAAGTTTTAAATTCATTGTGAGGTTTAATTCGATTAGTGAATAATAAATAATAAGGTATTATGTGTAATAAAAACAATGTTTTTCTTTGTTCTAGAGAAATACTGTGAGGGTTAAGAGATATGAGGAAGGGGCTTATTATCGAGTAGCAGCGACGTCAAATGGTGAATGAAACAAATGGTTTCATACCAACGAGACATTTTGCTGAATTATTAAAAACACGTCATTATGAACCGTTCGCCGTGCACTCTGAAGGCTTGCATCACTGAAGACCAGCTAGAAAACCGTTTTTGACCTTAAAATATTGACCGTACCAACTTAATAAACAACAGATTCGTTATTGCATGAATTTATGGTAACGAATTTTTTAAGCACGTATCAATAGGGTGTTTGTCGTATTTCTTGCAGATATACCGAAATTGTTTAATATTATTTTAGTAATAGTATTATTTTAGGATTAAAATTTGAGGTTTAGTTTCAATCTTCTTTTCGTAAAGAAAATGAATACTTAAGCTTTAACCTCAATAACAACCAATATTTACTAAAGTCAAATAAAATGTAAAATAATTAATACAAATAAAATATAAACAAACTGCCCATATTTAACCTTAAAATTACCTATTCTGTAAGTAGTTTTTTACATTTTAAGTAGTCTAATATTCTTATTTATTACTTAATTACTTCGACCATGATCAAAGCTTAATATTTATGGTGAAAAAATCCATTAAAAATTTAAAATATTTCATAATTTAAATATGTCTAAATAATACAAACTGCTTCTAAGTTTCTTGACATCTATTTCACATCTTATTCAGCTGAAGTAATGATAAATAATTGTAGCAGTTTATTAACTTATGTAAAATAAATATAACGAATAAACATATATTTTTTAATTTTGTTATCATATATCACGCATTTTTTATTCTAAAACCTTTATTGCAATAACAACATAAAAAAGCAGCAATATTTAAAAAATATTATTATCGAAAACAAAAATAATAATATTTGCAAAAAACCGCACTGTGTTTCACGAGATTAGAACCTGAGGCAGATTGAATTCCATACCAACGCTTAACACTTTCTGCTATCTGTGCTTGTTAAGTAACTATCGAATTTTAGCAATGCCATTAACTGGTCAAGTTCACGCGCATAGTGCGTGTGTGCTAGCATGTTTAAAGCGACGGAAATATATTGTTGTTTCGTGTAACTGCGTTATCTGTGGTGTGTGTATCGTGTTGCTTACACATACAAATGTACGAGCTATACCGCGTGTTCACAGCAATACGACTCTTAGCGTGCTCATGCACTTTTGAGCGCTTACTGTACATTAGTAGGTATGTAATTGGAAATTAAGTTTATTTAAAAAAGAAAACATTAATTTTAATTTAGTCTCCTAGAATGGTCTACACAGACTATACACGATACCATTTTACAAAGCGCGGCTGCAATATTGTAGAAATTCTTGTTTATTAGAAAAAATCTTCATCAGATTGCTGTCCCCGCTATGTCACATGAACCCTAGTAACCGATGAGAATGTTGATCGAGAAAATAATTATCAGTCAAGTGTCATCACTCGTTACCCATCTATTGAGATGGACTTTTATCTTGATAGAATGTCCATTTACATAGAATAAAATTAACAAGTTATTAAAGAATCGTTAATCGAGTCAAGTATTTAGATAGGAAGGGAGGATTTTAACAACAGCCGCACGGGCGGTCGATCAGGTTAAGTTACGGTAGCCGCAGTCGGCCCGTGGATGGGTGACCATCTTTACATACCGAGACCCCTCCAAGACTCGGTTGGTCCCGGCTGTCATTTGTAGACTTTTGACAGTTGTCACAGTCAGAAGTCGAAAAGTCTGACAGCCAGTCTTACCAAGGGGTATCGTATTACCCAGTAACTGGGTTATGAAGGTTAGATAGGCATTCGCTCCATGTAAAATACTGGTATTTGCTGCGTCTGGTTGGACAGGGAGCCGCACCAACATAGTTGGTAAAAGGCTAGGCAGATTGAATTGAAATTCGTTAATGAGTCTTAGTTGACATCAGTCTGTTAAGCTCTCAACATCACAGTATATAAAACTACATGAAAACTGACACAAAAAAATTGCACTTTTCAAAATACGGTAATGGTACGGCTAGAATGCTTTTAGCAAACTCTTTTATTTTTATTTCTATTTTGGTGCTACATTGAATTCGGCTAAAGCACTCACAATCGACTAAGTCTTAACTGGTTTCGACCATGACAATGTATACACATGGCAAAATAGTAAGGTATGTAGCTTGGGAATGCGCAACACAGTCAGCTGTTTCAAATAGCACGTGCAACTGTAAACAAAGAACAATGAAGCTGTAACTAACAGAGTGCACGTACACACAGACTACTATGAGACAGACTTGACCGCTTTCAACGCTCAACTCTCTTAAAATGCTAACGTCACAATCTGCATACTTATCTGTTCTACCGTCAGTACATCACCTTCTTTGACAAAAACAATAAAACAACTGAAAATTAGGCCAATACAAACTGGTCAAAGTTGGCAACGACCGCAACATGGCTGCGGTTTGACGGTGGGCCTATAACTTGTCCCCTTTGTCCCCCTTTCCCTCTTGTCCCCCGTATGTCACCGTGTGCAGTGCCCGTGTAATTATTTATGTCGCGATGTCTGTGTTTAACTGTTGGCAGACGGTGTTTTACGTCCCCCAAATGCCCTGAAGTGTGGATTATCAGTGTAGGTAACCTAACTTTATAGTGCAGACTCTTTCCTTATAACATCAGCCGTGCATTTCCTAGTGCAGCTTAGATTTTTGGAAGAGGCCTTAGCCTGCAAGCCAATCTAAGGCCCTTTCCTCATTGATCAGTAAGCAGCAGTGCGGTACAGTATGCTCTGTATACCGAAACGATACCGCACTGCTTTAATTTACGGACCTGACGATATGTTTTCGGTATAATTTCTGCAGTACTGCTTACGAGTAAATCGAGTGATGAAGATGTTGTGGCGTGTTATATTTATCTCCATTTATGAAGAAAACGAAAGCGTATAATTGGCGACAACTGTTTTTTTTTTACTTTTTATATATTTTTAATTAAAACGTGTGACGTGTCTCTGTAAACATCGAGCGGGACTAAAACCAAGACGCGGTAAACCGAAACGATGCCACCCCGCTCAATCTGCAATCAAGAAACGCTCATTGAAATATAGGCGCTTGGTGAGCTTTTCGTATCTGGTATATCGAGCATGCTGATCCCGCACCGCTGACGCACCGACCAATGAGGAAAGGGCTTCTTTGCTTCCGCATAAAATTCAAAATACAAATATCTTATTTCACATAAACCTACAAGGGCACTTGTGAAACGTTAGAAGCTAGGTGCAACGTTCCAATTGGTCGCTTCCTACGGAGAAAAGCCGGCAAGAAACTCCGCGGTTAATCTTTTAAAAATAAATGGTTTTTACATTGTTTTTAAATTACAGTATTAATGGTATGAGAGGACAGTGTTGATAACTCAAGACACATTTAGACCATTTTACCATTGCATGGTTTACCCGTTTAAAGTTTTTATTTATTTATTTACTTAATAAGGCACCAAGTCCCAATGCATTAATCACAAATACATACAATTAATTAAATTCATTAGACCATTAAAATAATATATGTACATTAAAATTCAAATTCAAAATTCCATACATTCACAAAATAAATTACATTAAAACTGAGTAGTCATTAAAGTAAAATTTCATTACATTATTACATTATCACTATCAAAAAAAACAAACCAAAATAACACAATCTCTATCGTCTGTTGGCACTCCGATGGACTTCGAGCCAATACCTATGGATCGGACTGCTCCAATCCTCACTAAGGACCCTCAACAGTTGATTAGTGGATTTTCGCAAACTGCTGGAAAACGATGCTATGCGCGATCGAATAACGGCAAGAAAGTCCGGCACTCTCGCTTCAGCGAACATGCTCGACGCGCTACAGTACCGAGGAAATTTCATTAAAATGCGGTAGGCATCATTGTACTGCACACGCATGGTACTTAGTGTCGATCTTTTAAATTTTGTCCACAACTGGCATGTGTAAAAACATAACGAGGCAATAGGTACGTTAATTTTCTCACCATATTTCATTTTTGCATCTCTGTTTAAATAAACAAAACATAACCATAAAGCGTTACTGTTTTATTTCAGTAACATCAACAGTTTAGCGTGTCTAAAATCACAGTAAATTCATACTTTTACGATTATTTACAATCGTCCGTCGACCTTCCAGAGTCGCCACACGAAACCATAAACTACCATATACCTACAAACATAACATACGTACCTTTTTAACCCCAAAAATTAAAGCCAGACATTAAATGAGTTATCAGCTGAGCCCAGAAGATAACGTGTCACTAATGGGTAGGTTAACGCAATTTAGTCTAAATTAGTCCATCATGAGTTTTAACGCTGTGGGTAGATATTAGTCATTTTGTGGAGGCGTCTATGCTTCAAATAAAACCCGAATACAAGGTTATAATGGAAGGACGTTGACCAATCGACGTAGTTTTAGGGTTACGTAGGAAAAGGTTCTTTACGAGGGCTGTCACTTGTCCGTCAAAACATAACGTATTTTTTATACAAAAACCATTTCAGAATGAGTAAATGAATACTTATTTTGATAAATTTTGTTTTCAATATTCCAATATTGAAATATTGAAAACAAAGTTTTATTAATTATATTTCTATGAAACAAAATACATAAGGAGCCTTCTAACGTTTCATAATTTAAAACGTTATACAATTTTAATTCCGCCAAAAAAAATGCACATACTATTATTTACTTATTATTATTATAAATTTACATATTATTATTATTATATTGCTATTTTAATAATACTTCATACTTAACCAAACCTATAATCGAATTTCCGCAAAGTTACGCCTGATTCCATAACTTATTTATTTATATTTATATATACTTTATTGTACACCACAAAAATATGTAACAAAAATGGATACTGATTTGCCTGGACATAAAATGGGGTTGTCGTTGGTACAAATAAATAATAAGTATGCAATATACTAAAATAAATACACAGATGTATATTTATCCTAAATAATAAATACATACTACAACTTATTTCATGATTTGCAAACTGATTCGTGTTTTCCATTCACAAGTTTAAACTCAACTATGCAGAACCACTACTAAAGTAACAAAATTTAGATTCGGCCGGTTTTTTTTAATTAACCTCGCGTGAGCCGGGCCCCTGTCGTGACAAGGGGTAACTTTTACAGCCTACCGGCTTCTCTCTTACAATTCATTATACTTTGACAGTAGACCGTTCACAGTTCAAAATGCACCGGCGATGTAATAACTAGATTATGACTGTACTATATTTGCTTGAACTGGCTCGTAAACTAGCGTTTGGTACGCTATTTTAGTTTTTTGGGGTATGTTTTTAGATTATGAATATAAATTAGTTAACCAAAGTACAACAACGTTGCGTTACTTCAAAAATGGAGAAAGGAAAACATCATCTCAAGTTATACCTGAGAGATATTTCGCAACGGCATGTGTAGCTAAGTCAGAGGCAAATGGGCGGCTTTAAAACTCTGATACCAGGTTAGTCACTAACCACACGAAAAGAAGCAGAACCAAAGTACGATAATTAGTTTCAAATGGATTTTGTTTCAAGACTTTTACTTCCTAGGTATTGTATTAATATTTCTGACAACACTCAAATCTTTTTCTTAATAATACCAGCCTATTATTGTTCTACTACAGGGCAAAGGCCCCTTCTCATCTCATACAGAGAAGGCAAAAAAACAATAAAATATTATTTGAAGAAAGAACCCAAAACACTAACACGGACATTTAAACACAAACGAACGAAACTAAAATTCAAAGGTCGAACAATCGAGGCATCAAAAGGCGAAACTTTACCAAAACTTGTCGGTAATCCGCAGAAAGGGATACCCGCATAAAATATACGGGGGAGAAAGTTCGATTTGACCCAAAAATTGACCGACGCAAGTGACCGACGGAACCCCGGTAATAACGCCCGACCTATATCTGTGTGACTTAATAAAAACGCACTGCTGTGGATTGAACGCTGTAACCTCGCAATGGGGCTTTTTTTTTCCTCAATGAATATATGGCATGTGAAATGTGGCCCATGGCATGTGCTGGGGACAGTTTTTATTCGTAGTTTTTTTTGGCTTTCAGCTGCTTTCGTGTGATACGGTATAACTATGTCGATAAAAAAATTATTAGCACATGTTCGTCTCGTAAATTACTGATTACTGCGGTTTCCCGAACTCAAGTAGCAATTTAACTTATAAGTATAATTGGTGGCTGTTATTTTGGTAAACTAACTCAAGAGCCAACATAGGATCACTTGTCAGCGGTCTTATAGTACTGCATACCAAAATCAGTCTATAATGCCTCCTCTCTGTGAGAAGGAGTGGGTCGAAATCCACCACGCGGGCCTAATGCGGGTTGGTAGATGTCATATGTCTTCGAATGTTTGTTCACAGCGATCTCATAAGGCTGTTAAAAGCCAGGAGTAAGCTTCATCATTTCACAGTACCTAGTAACACTCTAGTAAGTCTGCATCTGTATATTTGTATAAAGTACTAAATAAATAAAAAAGCGACCGAGCCTTACAGTGTAGTGTAATGTCAGATGTGTAACATCTGACATCTTGCTTTGGTAATAAGCAACATTAAAGGGGTGGCGTCTCGTCAAGGTCGTTTCTGACGACCAAAACTAGCACCGCGTGCGCTCATTCGTCAAATCAAATAGCGCGCACTTCCCCGGCTTCCTGTTACACACTTCCGTCCCTTTTCACGAAATCACTCCCACAGATGGCAGGAAAGCGAGAGGAAACATCTTTCCTCTCGGTTTTCCTGTAATCTGTCAAAGTCATAATCACTGTTCTAAAAAAGAACACCCCATTTAAATTCCTTCTCAATTTTCTCATAAATAAGTGCCATCATGCACGATACACTCCGTCTCATCTATAAACGATCACATATTTGATAAGCAACACATTATTACGTCGCAAGTCACGTCGGCATCAGCCTTAATCTCCACGTTCTTCATAAAAATAATAAAGCACTGTAATAAAGTCGGGTGATAAAAATTGTTCTTTATGTATACTTATTATATTTACATGTTTATGTCACAATTCACAATATCATCTGGTATGGTTTAATAAGTAAGGTTGGGGAGGCTGCTAAGGTAGCAACGAAGTTATTCTTTTTATTTTTTAACATGCTTTTGGGTGTATAGAAAGAAAGAAAGAAAATACATTTATTTCATCATCATCATCATCGGCCTATAAATGTTCCCACTGCTGGGACACAAGCCTCCTCTCTGTGAGAGGGAGTGGGCCGTAATCCACCACGCGGTCCCAGTGCGAGTTGGTAGATGTCACATGTCTTCAAATTTTCGGTTCTAGGACATGTCGGTTTCCTCACGATGTTTTCCTTCACCGTTTTGAGAGCAGTGGTGATGAAATAATTTACACAAAGTAAAGCGCCTGTCTGGGTTCGAACCTACGACCTACAACTCGTAAGTCGCGGCCGTTACCACTGGACCACCACTGCTCTTCCACATTTACCACATTTATTTAGCACAGACTAAAAAGCACACAATAAAATTATGCGTGTGTAATGTGTGTGTAAAAAAATTATATGTGTAGTATGTAGACGTGAATACGTCTTTAAATTTGTTTCCATAGTGGAAGGCAATTCAAAAAACTGATGATAACAAAATTGGGGGATTACAGTTTGATACTGCAGCTACATATCTATCATCTACATCCAAAATGTAATTACACCACTCGATAGCTAAAGGATCAAAGAATTCATCTCAAAGAAAATATTACTCGTAACGTAAACGTATTCACGTAAAACATGGCCGTATCCACGACACAGCCACACTCCATTTTTTTTTTCATGTCTTTTGTTGAGGTCTGTGTATGTTCAAGTAGATAGATGTTCTGATTTAGTCATGTGACCTGCTTTCATTCCTATGAAACTACTTAGTTGTAAATGTAAACCTGTTTTCTATTTTTTTAAGTGAAAACTTCTTTAGGCGCGTTGGGCATTTTTGAGATGGGATTAGACCTTGCTATATTATAAAATTATTAATATTATATATTATAAAATTTCGCTACAACATGATGACACCTCATTTTTGTAAACGCGATTGTGCTTTTTATTTATATTACGTTACGGATCAATGTGCTATGCTAGTATTTTTACTTTAAAGGTTTTGTAAACGCGATTATGCTCTTTATTTATATTACGTTACGAATCAGTTCTATGCAAGTATTTTTACTTTAAAGGTTTCGAAAGTATTTTTTTTTTTGTAAACGCGATTGTGCTCTTTATTTAGATAAGGTTACGGACCAATGTACTAAACAAGTATTTTTCTTCCACCAAGGCGATCTTGTTCAAGTTTTCACTTCTGTCGGCACTCCCGGAGGGAAACCACTTTTCTTTTTCAATCCTTCAATTGTTTTTTTTATATACTCCGAGACAAAATAGAAACAATACAAAAAAATATCTCTGTCGACCTACCGTAAAACACATAAATTCTTTTTTTTGTTACTTCTCGCGCTACATCCAGTCAACATGTAAAATTGTACGTACACATATACCTGTGTCAGTGACAGTCGGGACCAGGTGTAAGCCCTGCCTTAATTATGAAATAATTTGATGTGGGACACCGTTTTTTGTGCCTCCTGTTACGGACATTATTTATTCACTTAACCTATATGAAGAAAATGTATGATGAAACGGCTGTAAAAGATAAATCTGTCTGGATGTACGAAGTAACCTAGTTATTGTAACAAAAATAATGAAAAGAACTCTGAGCGTCATAGTTGTATTTAGAAAACGTACCTCTATTCTATTCTTTAATATGTACTGTCCCTCACCATAGCAAAGACTTTTTCATATAGCAAAACGAACGAGCATTGATAATTACGCTTCCTAACTGCGTAATGGCAATTCCGGACCAATTAAAGAGTATTAAACAATTGACGACTATGTTTAGAGCCAATGCAAACACGGCTGCATAATTTCAAACTCCAGTATATTTGTTCGAATGGTCGTATAAAGTTGTTCGAATAGCGTGTACTGTGACAGACACGAATCAATAAACCTGTGTTTATAGTTGTTGACAGTACTGAAGTTATTTTCAAACATCTTGTTTGCTTTCTATTCGTTGTGTAATAAAATGTCGATGAATTTCTGAAGTTTAATTGTAGTTTGATGTTTGGTTTTAATTTTGAACACAATATTTTTATTTCAGTAGTAAAACAATGAAAAAAAATATTTTCTTTCATACATTTTTAGCCAATTTATAAATAAAGTAATATTCAGGTCTTTACGGCTACATTTCAAATCACGAAACGACTTTGTAGGCATCATTTTAAAGCAAAAACAACATTCAATAATTAAAAAATCCAACGAAACACCATTTCCAAGCTCTTATAACATAATTACACCCTACTTATTACAAAAAGCGGGTACTTCATAAATCTAAATCATAATGCTTTAACAGAAACAGAAAAATACCTTTGTAAAGATTCCATAAAACGTCAAATGAGGTTTTTTGAGAAATGTAGGAAAAATTGCAGTGTACCTACTTGAATTGTGGGCGGTAGGCAATTACTGCGGAGTGTAGAAAATAAAATATACTGCGACACAGCGCTGGTTCCACCGGCGTAATAGGTACAAGGACAGAATGTTCACTACCATTAAGTACGGATTTGAAACTCAATACACATCGGTCACTATCTTTGACTATGTCAGTCCTTTCATCTTCTAAAGAAACTTCAAGCCTAAAATGTATGGTTTTGAAGAAATTGCGCCGGAATTTCAAATCTAAATTAATCTTAGAAGAAATGCAAAATAAACTCAAGAGGTCACGGTTTCCTTAAAATCTTGATGTTGCCGTACGGAATAAAACAAATTATAAATTTTAATTGGTCTAAAAATTCTTCTTCTTTTGAGTCGATGGTCAAACATGTATTATGTTAAACGACTTGGGCTCAGTAAGTGGCTATGCCAGTCGCGGCATCAGTGGCATTTTTCAGGTCCTCCGAAGTGCAGGTGTGTGGACATTTTGGACACTCCAGTATATGGGACATGGTTTGGTCAGGAGCACCGCATTCGCACTGGGTATCCATAGAATCTATTATCCCCCATTTTGCTAGATTGTGCTTTTAGCGGCTTAATTGGGTCCGCAGTCGATTGATTGCTTCCCATTTAGGCCACTGCAGGTCACGTCTGGGTGGCAGATGCTTCTGGGGCTGAACGAAAATAATTATGACCTTTTGAAAATAAGCCATCTAAGTTGACAAAACACACACCAACATAAATAATGAACATGAACATGTAGATCCATACTTAAATGTATGCAAATAAAATACTTTATTTTTGACTTAAGTAGGTCTGCCTCAGCTAACGACATGTCGCCTATTTAGGAACTACAATTCAGTAGTGCACTGCACCTAATGTGCAAGATAGAACGATCTATATATTTCCTCCTTTTTTTTGCATTCGTTTCAGTAAAGCTTGATACCTTTATGGTTCTTCTATCCGCATCTACATTGTGTGTGTATTGTCATTAGGCGGCACTGTAACCTTATGTTATAGTGCACTCAATATTAATGATATATGCGTTGTGTAGTTAGGACTTTTCTAATATTTGTTTAGCTTGATTATTATAGTTCAGTTTGACAATTTGTTAATAATGGAAAAAAAATAGGATGCTAATTGCATATCTGTTTTTGTTTTCTAGCTTTGCTTAGTCTACTTATTACCAGAAATGTAGGTATAGATAGGCACATATAGTTGTCCTGTAGGTAATTTAGCTTTTAACTCTTGCCTTCTTCCTTATAACCCTAGGATTATTGCCTCTTTAACGTCAGACTATAACAGATTCTTGATAGCCGTCACTTCGGACTTAATTTCACAATTCACATACCATCAATCCACTTTTTATTAATAGAGGAATGTTCAGTACACTCCGCTATTAATAAAAAGCGGAACCAACTCCCATTTTCTCGGAAAACCTACCACAACTCAGCCACGATTCTGTGCCACGCCTGTCATGAGTGTCCCCATTGTCACTTACACAGAAAACGGGAAACAATACTACAGGACAACCCATTGTAAAAGTGTATAACGTTCACAGCGCAGAGTTGCGTACTTTTTTGTTTAATAATTGGAATTTTATTGCGGAAAACAACTTTGTCTTCAGAGTGATCGCTTGTGTGAATAATGTAGGTATGATTTTCATTTGTTTATTTAGCTGTATCTACTTAAAAACTCTCTCATAAACATATGTAGTTAAAAAAAACAGTGGCACTCCGGGAGTGCCGACAGAAGTGAAAACTTGAACAAGATCGCCTTGGTGGAAGAAAAATACTTGCATAGAACATTGATCGGTAACGTAATATAAATAAAGAGCACAATCGCGTTTACAAAAATGAGGCGTCGGTAACGGTGTCGCGAGATCAATTATTTTTTCCATCTCAAAAATGCCCAACGCGCCTATAGAAGTTTTCACTTCAAAAATTTAATAATGTGTGTTCTCTGTGTGGTCAGCACCACTGAAACTTCTAACGTTTTAATATCTACTGGGCTTGAATTATTTTCTTGCATCCTCTTGACTGTCACGCAGACTCAATGAGTCCGCGGTGAATTTTGCCGTGCCTGTCGAGCGGACTCATTGAGTCCACGTGTTCCGCGTCGAAGAAAAACGCGCCAAATGGCCTGTCACAACTATATCTTCCTGTTTTAATTTGTACAAAGTGTAGGGAAAGGATGCCACCACCATAATAGAAGCATGACACACGAAACAGGTTGGTCTAGCCTACCCTCTCATACACTTACCAGGCGTGTTCCACACAGATTGTTAAGCATTAAAAGACCATTCCACATTTCATGCTGTTACCAAAATGCATCGTTTATCTCGCAGGGTAAAGCAGTTAATTTTATGTGCACGTATAAATGTACTTTATAGCATGGTTTAGCTAGTCAACACACATGTATAATTTCACATTGCACGTGTATAATTTCAACATGAAACTCAAACTCAAAGCATTTATTTCAATTAAACTATTTACATGCACTTTTGAATTGTCAAAGAGTCGGTCAGTTAGTCAGAAACTTGAAGCTAGTTGCCCATTCCAAAACGTAGATCTCTATGGAGAAGAACGGGCAAGAAACTCCAAGGACACTCTTTTAATATTACAAAATCTTGGGTACATTATTCTTGATTATGAATGATGTAACCAATATTTTGTAACAATATTTTGATTTTTAAGAGTGTCCGTGATGTTTCTTCCCCGTTCTTCTCCATAGGTACCTACTACGCTTTGAAATAGGCAACTAGCTTCATCTTTCTGACTGACCGTCCCCATGAAAATTCAAAAGTGCCTGTCCTAACTAATATTATAAATGCAAAAGTGAGTTTGTTTGTTACACTTTCACGCTAAAACGGCTGAACGGATTTGGATGAAATTTGGCACATGGGTAGACCAGGACTCGGGTTAGGATATAGGATACTTTTTATCCCGATATTCCTACGGGATCGAGACTTATGCGGTTAGTAATTTGAAATAAATGCTTCGAGTTGATTTGAGTTGAACGCGCAGTGTTAAGGTTATCTTAGCGGTTGATACGTGGTTTCTGAGGTGTTTTCTACCGAAGTTTATTTATTAGGTAGTAGGTACCTACTATCTATATGACGGTGCGTCTAAAGGTTTTCCGACGCCAAACTTACGGAGTTGATTTTAGAACGATTATGACAGCTGTCAACTTGACGTAACCCCGGGTACTAGGAAGGCGAGCGTCTGTCAAAAAAAGACAGATCGAAAAGATGGATCGAAGCCGGCAAGCAAATTGATTAATATAATGACGGTGTTTTATGGCGACTGGGATAAAGGTAATCATGGTCTAGCAGTGCAGTGAGTTGATTGATGTGCGCAAGCGCCTCACGTACTGGAGGGAATGTCGTTTACATTATTGCTAATTCCCTAATGTGATCAGATATTTGTGATTATTCAGAATATTATTGACTTTCATTTACTTACATCTCCTGATCTCCTCGCCCGCATACCCACGCATAAGAGACATAAGACCTTTTCTGATAAAGACCACGTAATGCCTTTATATATATACAAATAATTTGTTTGTATGTAGAGGGTAATCTCTAGAACTAGCAGTCGGATTTGAAAAATTATTTTTGCATTGGATAGCCCAATTCTTGAGGAAGGTTATTAGGCTCACGGATGAAGTCGCGGGCAGAAGCTAGTTGGTTTGATAGCTTGACACATAACATTTCTGAACACTAAGTTGAGAAAGGACTATTGAGAGGTTTCTTCAGGACTTCAGAAACCGGGGATCTGTGATATTATAGGAGTTAAAAAATACAATAGACGTGGATATATTTAGTAACCTATTCCGCTTAGCTATTTCTAAAGAGCCATAAAAAATCCTGAAAGAAATCGACACGTGTTTCACCTCTTAACGAGGCATCCCGGCGTGTTGCCACACCGAGCGTTGAACGCAGAGGGGTACAAGAGTTCGTTCTTGTGAGTAGTGTGCATTTAAACATAGCCTTCTTCATGAACGTTTTTATAGATTCCTACCATAAACAATCATAATTATGACGAGACATGGAAACGCTTTTATCAACATTGAAAACATCAAATTTAGTTTTAATTTTTTTCCTCATTAACTCCATTATAGACACATATAAAAACACAAATAACAGAACAGAAAATGAACGACGATATTTAATACGTCACTTACAAACATTTTAAAACATGATGTATTTATGGAAATGCCATTGACAACACTATTTCCGCCTGTATGATATAAGATAATAATATATCCATACCTACTATTAAATGAGCAATATTTGTATATATTTGTAATCACGTTCTCGAAAACAGCTCTAACAATTTCAATGAGTTTCAATAAAGGGGTTTTCGGGGGCGAAAAATCGATCTAGCTAGGTGTCATATCTGGGAAAATTCGTTTTTTAGATATTTTCACTCGAGCAGAGCTCGGTCGCCCAAAGTTTAGAACAAGATGGCTACCTTAGAATAATGACATGGCAGCATGGAATTAGTATGTACTTTCGTGTACAATTAAATGAGCATTCTTTATTTTCTACAGAGCAGAGCTCGGTCGCCCAAGTACTTGATATAATAATTATACAAAAATATTGAAGCTCAAAACAACACAACACAACATACCACGCTATTAAGGCATGGTGCAATCAAATTCATTTGATTTTAATTCAAAGGGTATGGCCGAAATATAAATAATAGAAATGAAAAGTAAACTGTATATTTTCAACCTAACAACTATGTAGTTAGTGAACAAATCGATGGTTATGCAGTCTTCGTTACAAACCTGACAGCTACACTAGTTGCTAGGGTTGCCAAACGAAGGCAGATCAATCTTTGCGTTGCTAATTGACAGCAGTATCAAAATATTACCAAAATAGTTCACAGTAATTGCAGTTTTTTGCTTGATGAAGGTTTATATTCGAGGTTCGAAACAGAGAACCGACGATTAACAAGTTTTATGTACAACCGTGGTTAATGGCGTTTGACCACCTAACATCCTTACTAACAAGGTTGAAAACTGTTCAACAGCTAATGTTCGCTCGCGGTTGCACGTAAGTGATACGATTATCGGTAGATGGAAGAGTGCAGGATGTTACGAGTAGCATATCCCTTAAAGGAAATTAAGTTATCGAAGAAAAGGCCATTTCAGTACATACCTATCAAAATCACTTAAGCAGAGGTGTATTGCAGATGCACTTACAGTAAGCTAGTTATAAGTTCCTCAGAATATTGTACGCAATTTCGGTACACCTAGTATTAATAAGGTATACAACACTGTTTCACAGATGACCAACATTTTTCCAACGCACCAACAAAAGCTACTCGATTATTTTTAAAGACTACCCTGCGTAATATACTACCCCACATACTTTACTAGGGAAACATAAACCGCCTCAGTAACACTAAAAGTTCACAACAGGTGTGAACGGTGGCTGGCAAATTGGCAAACACTGGCAGCCCTGAATTTGTAAATACGTTGCTACGAAAAATGGCGGCAGCACTTTGATACTTTTGAATTTAGAACGCTCCGGTTGAAAATTTATTTTGGAAGAGTCGTTCGTAATTTAAATGTGTTTAGATAGTTTTGAATAGTGAGTGTAGCTTTTTTAAATATAGCTATCACAACATACATTTATTTGAACCGTTAAAATACAATAAAAAAGTGGCACTCCGGGAGTGCCGACAGAAGTGAAAACTTGAACAAGATCGCCTTGGTGGAAGAAAAATACTTACATAGAACATTGATCCGTAACATAATATAAATAAAGAGCACAATGGCGTTTACAAAAATGAGGTGTCGGTAACGGTGTCGCGAGTTATTATTTTTTTCCCATCTCAAAAATGCCCAACGCGCCTAAAGAAGTTTTCATTTCAAAATACAAACGGATTTCAAATTATAGAAAAATCCGAATTGAAAAGTTCGATAAAAAAAGTAGCTTTTGTTATACCAAACTGGATAAGCTTCTCCAAAGTTAGAAAAATTAACACATTTAAACAAACTGCTATAAAGTCTTTGTAATTAATAAACAATAACTATAACCATGGCATGACACGTTTAAATTGGCT
The DNA here is from genome assembly GCA_949152395.1 of Agrochola litura. Lineage (NCBI taxonomy): Eukaryota > Metazoa > Arthropoda > Insecta > Lepidoptera > Noctuidae > Agrochola > Agrochola litura. The sequence goes on along the minus strand of OX424508.1, from coordinate 18,319,602 downwards.
GCCATCTTTGAAATGATACGTCGATAAGCATAATTTTAATAATTGCTACCTATTCAATCCTTAGTCCAAAATATAAAGTAATTACCTGTGTCATGTCCGTACCTTCTATCTGTATTTAGCCATAAGCCATGCGGAAGGGATGATAAGCTAAAATATAACCACCTGCGTAAAACGAAGTTTTGTACCAGGCGACCATAAACTACCAACAACCTTTGGAACTTATTTCACATGAGTGTGTTTTGTGTATGTAGTGTAGATATTTGTTTACAGCCGTGGAACGAAAATGTTTTGCATCTCTACAGTCCGGCCGTGGAGAGAATGCGTTCTTGACACCTGTCAGTTTCATACTAACGAATATGTGTTTTGCGAATTTTAATACTGGAAATTGTAAAACTGACAGGTGTCAGAAACGCGTTCTCTCGACGACCGGACTGTAGGTAAATTTTTGAAGTGTGAAAACTTCATTTTTAAGATGGGAAAAAACAATTGAACTCGTGACACCGTTGCCGACACCACATTTTTGCAAACGCGATTGTGCTCTTTATTTATATTACGTTACGGATGAATGTTCTATGGAAGTATTTATACTTTAATGATTTTGGAAGTATTTTTTTTATAAACGCGATTATGTTCTTTATTTAGATCAGGTTATGGACCAATGTTCTATACAAGTATTTTTCTTCCACCAAGGCGATCTTGTTCAAGTTTTCACTTCTATCGGCACTCCCGGAGTGCCACTGTTTTTTATTATATGTGACTATTTTTTCTGAAGAAATAGAGTGAACATTTATAAAAACATAGGAGCTCGTGGTTGAATAATAACAGCCGCACGGGTCGATTTTCTAGGTTAAGCAACTCTTGCCGAGGTCGGTCCATGGATGGGTGACCATCCTATACATACCAAGACCCCTCCGTGCCTCAGAAAACATGTTAAGCCGTTGGTCTCGGCTGTCAATCGTAGATCTTTGACAGTCGATACGGGTAGTCAGCCCGAAAGTCTGACAACTAGTTTTACCAAGGGGTATCGTGTTACTCAGTAACTGGGTTGTGGAGATCAGAAAGGCGGTCGCTACGTGTACAATACTGGTATTCAGTTGTATCTGGTTATACTGGAAGCCAAACCCAACATTGTTGGAAAAAGGGCTAGGCAGATTGATTGATTTTTATAAAGAGTGAAAATTATATGTCGAGTGGCGGCGTAGGGTAAATTTTGTATTGAGCACCCTTACTTATAATAAAACGCAAAATACTAAACATGCTTACGAGACTTTATTTTACTAAAATATTCGATAACATTATCAAAATTGACATCCCTGTCTCTATCAACTGATAAAATCGAAAGATTGGTTAGTCGGGCTTGATTAATTGTGGACCTTATGTAAGATTTTATTAATTTTAACTTTGAAAGGCTTCTTTCACATGAAGCCACCGAACACAAATTGTTAAAAAAAAACTTGAAAAGAAAATGGGGTGTGGCTGTGTCGTGAATACGGCTGTGTTTTACGTGAACACGTGTGCATTACGAGTAATATTTTCTTTGAGACGAATTCTTTGATCCTTTAGCTATAGAGTACATAAATTTTGGATGTAGATGATAGATATGTAGCTGCAGCATTAAACTGTATCCTCCGATTTAGTTATCATCAGTTTTTTTAAATTGCCACCCGTTATGGCAAATTTAAAGACGTTTTCACGTCAACAATCGGCACCGCGGTAATCAACGGGTTGATGTCTTTTACTCCACGCACCGCAGTAATCAACGCTTTGATGTCTTTTTAATGGTCAAAAGTGTCGTCACAATGTTGCGAAATCAATGGTTTAGTTAGTCCCATCTCAAAAATGCCCAACGCGCCTAAAGAAGTTTTCACTTCAAAAATCTAAGACAGCGCTACCAGATTTTGTGCGCATTCTTTGTCTGTACGATTGAGTTGTCTTTGTCACCCCTTGATGCTTGGCACCCGGGGCGGACCGCCCCCTCCACCTCCCCTTTACGCCTCGCCACTGTATATTTCCAATAGGTTGGCATTACTTGTTATGTGCCCACTTTTTGCAAAATAATTGTATTTGAAAATTAATTAACCTTTTCGTACCGTGGCTGTACGTATTGACGTTTCATATTTGTTTTTATGTATGTGTGCGAGTCTTGTAATGGCCGCCTTCTTTTTGCGCCTTTTAACACGAAACCGGACCTTTGGCCCTCGGCGAAAGTTCAAGTACGAACCTTCTTAGAAATCGTGAACAATAGTGTTGGTTTACACGTAATATTTGTAGTGTTTCTGTTGCGTGAAAGGTTTCGATAAGTAGAGAAGTGTTGCCATGAAGGGGTTTAGGCCTTAGTTAAATATTGGTACACCGCTACCTAACCCTTCGGGGATTGCAGGCATGGTGTTATTTTATGGTAAATATTAAAATCAGTAATGTAGTACTTCACGGAAAATGGTGCTGTTTTGTAAGGGTTGCTATTTTATTTACACTTTGGAACTTTCTATATTTCCTTTATAGTCAGCTAAAGGGAGCATGTTATATATATTTTATGATTATATTATTATGTAGGTTTTTATGATAAATAATAATGTAAAACTTACCATCGCATTAGGGCAACCTGTAATGATGGATTTAAAGTCCCATGTAATAGGAGGCGAGCCTATTGCCATCAACCGGGTACAAATCCAGACTTCGGACTGTTCCTAAGAAATTCTAGATAGAAAATCAATAACACTTTGCCCGACCCAGGAATCGAACTGAGGACCTCATGCTCAACGGTAGCGCTTATGACCACTAGACCAAAGAGGCAGTAAAAAAAAACAATAGTACTCCGGGAGTGCCGACAGAAGTGAAAACTTGAACAATTTTACCGTGCAGGAAATACTTTTAATGAGGTGTCGGTAACGGTGTCGCGAGTACAATTGTTTTCCGTCTCAAAATGCTCAACACGCCTAAAGAAGTTTTCACTTCAAAAAGTCACAAAAATTATGACGAAATAACATTCTTCTTTAAAATAACACGCCCTATAAAAGTCGCTAAGATTTTTTGTGACGAGTCACGTCGAGTGACTAATTAATTACACTTACTGACTTGAGAAGTAATTAGTGAATTAATTAATTAAAGAATGAGCATGGTGGCCATCGGTCTTGCGAGCTGGAACTTGGTCGCCATCTTAATATATATATTAATGTTGAATTATATTTTCTTAATGTACTCTTGAAATCGAAAAGGTTTCTGAGAAATTGTACTCAAAAGAAAGTAGTTATCGTTGTGTGTAGCCTTGTGGCTACTTACATACCTTGGTTGGTCTAGCTAGTAGTTGCAAACACGACTAATAAGCGTGTTGTCTTGAGTTCGATTTGCAGGTCGGTCAGTGTTATTGAGTTTTATTACAGTAGGAGCTTGGAGACCGATCTTACATAGACCGGTTAAATAGGTTCTTTTTTTATTATTTTGTTTATCTTTTATATCGATTCTTTTCTTTTCTTTTAGATTTTGTGAATGTGAGAACGTTGTAGGCTGTAAACTTGTGTACCATTTTTTATTTTACTAAGTACCTGGTACTTGTTGATAGGCTTACACTGTCCTCCCATACCTATTATCACTGTAATTTAAAAACATTGTAGAAACAATTTATTTTGAAAATAGTAACAACCGTGGAGTTTCTTGCCGGCTCTTCTCCATAGGAAGCGACCAATTGGAACCGTGCACCTAGCTTCTGACGTTTCATAAGTGCCCTTGTAGGGTTATGTGAAATAAAATATTTTGATTTTGACATACTATTACAGATAGTGCAATCATCGAAGACGGGCCTCCGCGATTACTGTACTGTAAGCTGAACTCTAGTACGGCGCGGAGCGGGGTGGGGCGCGTCGTCGTGGATTGCACTATCTATAGCTGCGCTCCGCGGTTTCACGGCTGAACGGATATCGATTAAATTTGGCACATGAGTAGACCATGACCTGGGTTAGGATATAGGATACTTTTTATCCCGATATTCTTACGGAATCGAGACTTATGCGGGTGAAACTGCGGGGCGCAGCTAGTTTATACTCGTAATATTAGTTAGGACTAGCTTTTTCCCGCAAATTCGTCCGCGAATTCATCCGCGTGTAATTCTATACATCAATTTTATTTATTTTGTAGCGGTTACGCCACATACAAACTACGCATCATAGACATGACGTCACACAAATCCTGCATCGCGCAATTGGAGTTTACCGAGCGATCGACATAGATACAAGATTTCAACTTTAAACCGATAGGCAGTTGCCCGCCAGACACAACACCCGTCTGGTCGGAGGATCCTCCCTTTTCTATGGTGGATGAGTGAACTTTACACCCTGTTCCTCATACCCCAAAAATTTGTATACTTTCATAAAAATAAAAGTAGCCTAAGTTATTCCTTATAACATCAGCTATCTGCCAGTGAAACTCCCGTTAAAATCGATCCAGCCGTTTCGGAGCTGCAGAGCTTTACCGGAACAAACAGACAGACAGACAAAAAAAAATAAAAAATTGTGTTTTTGTTGTATGTTCCGTATATATTACTTTCATATGCATCTAGTAAAAAGCTGTTGTTTGACATTACGAACAGACACTTCAATTTTATTTATTTGGATAGATTAGCTTTTGCCCGCGTCTTCACGCGCGTGTTAGTCGGAAATTTTCCCACGGGAGCTTACAACAAGAATTTTAAAAAAACTACGTCCTAACCTCGGTCCCAGTCTACCTGTGTGCCAAATTTAATCGAAATCCGTTCAGCCGTTAAGGCGTAAAAAGGTTACTTACACATTCATAAAAAAAACAGTGGCACTCCGGGAGTGCCGACAGAAGTGAAAAGTTAAACAAGATCGCCTTGGTAGAAGAAAAATACTTGTATAGAACATTGGTCCGTAATTTCCGTAACCTTATCTAAATAAAGAGCACAATCGCGTTTACAAAAAAAAAAAAGTACTTCCAAAACCTTTAAAGTAAAAATACTTGCATAGAACTTTGATCCGTTATGTAATATAAATAAAGAGCACAATCGCGTTTACAAAAATGAGGTGTCGCGAGGTCAATTGTTTTTTTCCCATCTCAAAAATGCCCAACGCGCCTAAAAAAGTTTTCACTTTAGGATTACTATCAATCAAAGCTTTTTAGGCCATAGACTACGTGTATAACAAAAAAACAACCCAAAACAATTGCCTTAACCCCCCGTAACTCATACTAGAACCCAGATTTTAGTAATATACTCGTAACAAGATTAGTATTTCCGATGACACGTACATGTAATAAAGTCGGGAACATACTACGAGACCCTGATTTCGTCTAACACCAAAAAACACCCGGCTCCCTTCAAATACTCGTATGTACGGACAGCAGGATAAGTTAGGAATATTTCGGGTTTTTAAATTAGTTGATTTTAAAATTGGTTGTGTCGTGTAAAAGAGTTTTGGATTTTCAAAGGTGCAAAAAAGCCTTCGTCAGGTATCCAGGATTACTGACGGGGTCCGCTAGGGCCGATGCCTGCCGGGGTTGCAAAGAAGTCCGAAAGGGATATCGTTTTTACCTATTGTGGTATAGTAATCTTATTCCAGGTGCATCGTTTTCACATATAATTATATAATTAATGTATACAAAATATTGTAAAACATTTTAAAAGAGTAACGGTGGAGTTTCTTGCCCATTCTTCTCCATACGAAAACTACCCTTTGGAAGGGGCGACTAGAATAAATTCTATTTTTTGTTTTTGACGTTCAAAAGTGCCTTTTTGTGCCTAATTGAAATAAATTATTTGACTTTGACTTTGACTTTGTGGCCCCCGGCAACATGGCAATTGAAGGAACACGGGTGGGTTTTAGTCAGTAAGAGTCTGACACGCCCTCCCGCTCCGGCCAAAGCGGGAAAAGTTATTTGATAATTTCCCACACAAAAAAAAAGAAAAAGTGTCTATGATTATACCAAAATCATTTGCTATAGTAACATTACATTTAACACAGACGAATTCATTTTTGCATTTGATGATATAAGTGTGGAAATTATTATTTAATGTACTGCATCATCTGTCTTACGAAACAAACAACAATCACAACCGAATTCTCTCTGTTAAACAACTTTCACCACTTCGAACAATCCCTTTTATGCTGACTCTACAAAAGCCAACCACACGGTATACAAAACACAAATACCCTCAAATTATGACACACAGCGCTAAACGGAAGTACTTAAGGCGAAGGCAATATTTCTTCGCGGGCAATAAAGCCAAGACACACTGATAACGGTATTTTTCCTAATCTCGCCCGTGATTTATACGGAGTGGAGCAATAAGGAGTAATTTTGATAACAATATGCAGTTTGGAATGCTTTATTGGAAGAAATGATTGCTATTGGGTTTGTGTGAGGTTTCGCTTTTACTGGCACCTTTTTCTTATAGTAAAACAGAAGATATTGAACGCTACGTGTGACGAAACTGTTTTCTCATTGGATATTTTCTTTTTAGGCAGTGCTTGAGTAGTTTTATTACGATTATAAGCGTGAAGTAGGGCAAAATCCGTAAAAAAAAACAGTGGCACTTCGGGAGTGCCGACAGAAGTGAAAACTTGAACAAGATCGCTTTGGTAGAAGAAGAATATTTGTATAGAACATTGGTCCGTAACCATAACTAAATAAAGAGCACAAACGTGTTTACAAAAAAAAAATACTTCCAAAACCTTTAAAGTAAAAACACTTGCATAGAACATTGATCCGTAACGTAATATAAATAAAGTGCACAATCGCGTTTACAAAAATGAGGTGGCGGTAACGGTGTCGCGAGTTCAATTGTTTTTCCCATCTCAAAAATGCAACACGCCTAAAGAAGTTTTCACTTCAAAAATATTGTGCTTAGGATTTTGCAAAAAAAAAGTAGCTTCAAGTAATATTGTACCTCTCTTTCATAAAATTAACCGCAGTACCTTTATTTACACAGAAAGTACTCCAGAAATATGAGGTGTAAAAACTACAAAAAGAACTTCTTCGAACCAAATGGACTAGCAAAAAGCCTCCTTAGAAAAAATTACATTCATTTTCAGCCCAAAAAAATTGTTATTCCCACACAAATTTTACCCTATACCTGTACCAAATAGATTTAGGCCACACATTATTAAAGCCTAGCCTACACTTTATGTTATTAGATTACCGTAGACGTCGTCCAATAATATAATTTGTAGCTGTGAAAGTAAATAGATTAGGAGCAAGAAGTCTCCGGTCACTTAGTACGATGATGTTGTTAGTGAGTAAGTTTTTGTCACGCGTTGTGTTAGGCGTAGGCGTAGGCGAGTTGCGCACGTGTGCGTATGGCTTTAGGTTAATCTAGTTATGTTTATTAGTGTTAAAGTTGTACATTTGTCTTATTGCGTATTAAGATTGTCTTATTTCTTTGACAACAGCTAGAATATACATAAGTATCAGCGGGGTAAGTGCCTAACACAGTTACAATAGCAATGGCTTTCATTTTGATAGTTCAAAACATTAATGGCGTTATTTACGTTGTTGAGCAGACAATTTTTTCGAACATATGAAGCAATTATTATTATTTATTTATGTATCAAACAAAGTTTATAAGAATCTTAACTTAAGAACGATGCCCCGCAAAACCGTTTTCACGGTTTGTCCGTGGGAAGAGACAAATCAAATTATAAATAAGGTTTATTAGTGCGGACACTTAATTTCCACTTACTGCATGCACATCTATAGTAACAAACGAAAATATCCTCACATCAAATGACTTATAATTATCATAAAAATAAAATAAACTACCAAATCTCTCATCTGCTCTCCCCAACAATCTGCAAACCACTTTCCTAAGTACATCGCTTACAAACTCCTGAGAAAAAACTGCTTAAGTGACTTGGATTAACAATATCCTTCAAATCATTCAGATTGTGATAGAAAGTGTGTTAAGGTTCAGATTCCACACATATGAAGATAAGGTTTTCTTTAAAAGATCGATTTTAGCGATAAGACCACCCATTGTGTTACCCTATGTAAAATGTTTACTTTTATATCTGTAATTCGTATGGTACATAATAAAGAGAATTTTATTTTATTCTACGCGGTTGCGAGAAACTTTAATTTCATGAGAATTTAAATTACTCACCTTAAAAATAATTATACATTTTGTAACCTATTATTTTAAACGAAATATCACTTTTATGAAGCCTTTTGTAAAACAATAAAAATCCTCATGAAGCCCTTCTTAAAAACTTATTAAAATCAAAATTAACGATACAAGGAGTAATAAGCAAAATATTGAATATACCACAGAGTATTAAAGACCAGTAGTCCAAATTTGTGACGTCATTATATTACAAAACAAAGAATATTTTTGTGTATTCTGACCATTCAGATTATGACTATTGTGTCACATTTAACACAAATTATATTATGATATTTAACTAAATACAATGGATGTATATTTAATACCCAGTTAATTATTATCAATTCAATTTATATTGACATGCGGTCGCTTTATTAGTTCATTATTGCGTTTCGCTGTTGTTTACTCATGACGGCTATTAACACGATACATTAAATAGTAGAATATGTAGTACTTACTTTAGTACATAGATTTACTAGTAAAGCTGTGTTTAATCACAGACTGCACATGACATTTCAATAAATGAAACTATTTTCCAGTTCAGTATTGAACATGGTATTTGAGCGCGGAATTTATAAACGAAAAACGCTTTTAATTATATGCTCGAATTTGCTACAATTTACAAATAATTGTTAACATAAGTTTTTCGAACGGCACTATAAAAAATATATATAAATACCAGCCTATTTCTGTCCCACTGCTGGGCAAAGATCTCTTCTCATACAGAGAAGTCAAGAGCATTGATCATCACGCTTGCTCAAGACGGGTAGGCGATATCAGACTTATAAAAGATCCTAAAAATAGGAAATATCCAGTACCCTAATTGCGTAACTTATTTTCGTAAATGATTACGACTAATTTGTTTCATTTTGACAGTTCAACAACATTCATTGCGTTATTTACGTTGTTGAGCAGATTTTTTTTCCAACTTATGAAGCAGTGGATTAGCAATCTGTTTCAAATTGAAACAAATTGTGATTGATCGTGTATTACGCAATTAGGTTACAGGTTTCCACACGAAGTTCTTCCTTCACCAATGTCACTAAAAAAAAATGAAGACTAGTAGGTTAAAAAATTGTCTAACTGATCCATTCTGCTCTGTGGTCATAAAGACCCATTACTCCAATAAGGAACGCGATGAGCCCAGGCCGCCATTTTTATTTACCTCCATGTTATACATAAGGTTATGTAAAGACATATATCGCGAACCTAATTCCGAGATAATTTAACTTTATGTTGACGCTGTGCGGATTAAGTTTGGGCAAGTATACATATTGTTTCGTTTCTTACGAGGCGACGTTATGCGTCCGTGGGGTAGGAAACTGACGGTAGTTTACGTTTTACTGTTTCCGCTTGTGGTTCAATTTTCTTCGTCTCGGTGTGAAAGGACGTGGTGAAATTTCATCAGGAGGGAGAATGTAGGTCTGTTCTGGGACAACCATACACGTCTTTCTCGTAAATTGGTAAATATCTTGTTTAGGTAGGTAGTAGCTGGGCGATCGAGCTCTGCTCTGGTGAAAATAGAGAATAGTATAGGAAAGTTCATACTAATTCCATGTACAGTATTTACTAATTCCATGCCGCCATGAGGTAGGTACTTACTAATTCCATGCTGCCATGATAGTAGGTGCTTACTTATTCCTTGCTTCATGTCATTATTCTCAGGTAGCCATCTTGTTCTAAACTTTGGGCGACCGAGCTCTGCTAGGGTGAAAATACGGAGAAAACGAATTTTCCCAGATATTAGACCTAGCTAGTTCGATTTTTCGCCCCGTAAACCAATATTTCAACTTTCGTCGAAATCGTTAGAGCCGTTTTCGAGAATGTGATTACAAATATATTTAGATTTATATGCAAATATTGCTCATTTAATAGTATAGGATCTATCTGATATAATTAGATGAATAAAAAAGATGATCGAGTGACGAACTACAAAAGTTTATAGCTTAAAATGTATTTATTTATTATTATTTTAATGTAACGAAAACAATATGTTGTATATTTTTCATTATTTCAATTCAAACACAATTTAAAAAATATAATTATTTAATTTTCTTACTTTATATAACAATGCCCTACATTTTTCACTTGTTTCTTATCAAGCAATATTCATTAATAGTTTATTGTATTCAGTATGCCAATTTTCTAAGAATTATTTAATTAATGTTATTCCCCTTATGTTAATCAAAACTATCGATAAAAGGCAAACGGTTTGAATAATCGAGACCTCCTGGCTCTGAACTGTTGAACTATTACGATGAACTCATTAACTGGATCGCAGAGCTAAACGAGAAATTCTGCGTTCAAACTTTGAGTTTTGAAATTGTAAACTGAAATAAGGTTTAGCTTAAACCGAAATTTTAATTCTAGTGAGGTAGGCAATTTTTTAGGGTTCCGTATGTCCGAATGAAAAAACGGAACCCTTATAGGTTTTTTTTCTTTCTTATACGTTCACTTGTGTGTCTGTCACAGCCAATTTGCTCCGAATCTAATGGACCGATTAAGTTGAAATTTGGTTACAGATTAATGCAAGTTCAGGGGTTTTTTTTTTGAGAGCTTCTGCTGCACGCAACTGAAGCTCTCAAAAGGAAAAAAAACCCCGATTTTGAAACATTCTTCATTGGTGCTCCGCTCCTTTTGGTCTTAGCGTGATAATATATAGCCTTCCTTAATAAATGGGCTATCTAATACTGAAATAATTTTTCAAATCGGATCAGTAGTTCCTGAGATTAGCGCGTTCAAGCAAACAAACAAACAAACAATTATTCAGCTTTATATATTAGTTTAGATATGGTCGATTAGTCCTTCTAGGCCATCCCCTCTGGGCGTTTCCACTCATATCTGCCTTGTGAATATCTTTTGTTAGTCGTTTTCAGCCAACCAATGCTAATAAAACTCAATTCTCCAGCCCTTAGATCAAAACATCATGATTTGAAAAGCAATCCCGGTCGACTGAAAATGGGGAATGGTTGTTTCGACAAATATTCACTGATTGGCTTGCCAATACAAAAATATGAGGCACACCCGAACTTCAGCCACGTTCATATTTAGAAGAGAATGCTACCGGATTATAGGTACCAGTACCTACGTGCCAGTTTTACAATGTTTTATGTTCCGGAGTACAAGTACATACAACAATTCACAACTCAACAATTAACAATAATTCAATAACATATGTACAATTTTTCAACAATTAACAATCGAGTATATACAAGTACATACTCAATTATGAATTTTTCGCTAAATTATAATCGAGATTTCGATAATCGGGATTTTGTTTTTGTATTTTATGGAGTGTTTAAATTTTCAGTCAGATTTTTCCATTACATTTATTTGCCCTCTGAACCATTATTTCGGAATTATTTAAATAATGCTGAAATAATTCCAAATAACGTTGGACTTGAGTGTATATTTGGTCACCGTATAATAAATTTCGGGCATCATCACCGAAGCAGGCCTAAAAAACGTTGGTCAACCGCGACGCCTTAGACTCGTTCTTGACTTATTGGCCGGAAAACCCAGCAGACAAAGATGAATGGAAAAATATGGCGGAGACCTTTTCCCAGCAGTGAGAGAGTATAAAACGCGCCACGAAAGATGAGACTTGACCGCGCCTTCCGCCGCTCTTCCCGGCGCAGACCTCATACCGCTAAAGAGACCCGTAAATTGTCTACTGTCATGTCAAACCACGTGATGTGTCAAGTCTCATCTTTGGTAGCACGAACTGTACCTATAGGTTGAATAAAAAACATGTTCTAGCCTAAAGTTAAGATGATTAAAAAAAGAGTCTCAAAAAATGCGAACAACTATGATTCTTTTGGCCGAAAACCTGAGAAGCATTCAAGCATTCAACTTGAAATGTAGCTTAGTTAAGAGCGGCCAACCCGACATACTTTTCATACAAACGCTCGTACGTGATTATGGCGTCGTAACACATCTTTCTTTGAAGTTTTTAAACTAATAGGTATCTTGTGCACTATTTCTAGGTTTCTATGAAACCAAAAAATTCAAATGTCGAGAAATAAATTCAGTACAAGCCTCCGAAAATCTGCATTTTTGCACAATTTTTACCTGATCTTTGGCCGTTCATAATATACTCATAAATTGTAAAAGTAAAGAAAACATCTGCATAGGAACCTTGCACATGTAATGGAGATTCTAAATGACAAACATTTATTTCACAAACTTTTACTAGTTTGTGAAATAAATGTTTGTCATTTGCTTACTCAAAAACACGTATTTCCTGAAACAAGTTTTATGAAATTTCCGCACACTATTTTTCGTACAATGTTATCGCGTTCTCACTTGCTTGTTAGCAGTTCTCACTTGCGCTAGATGAAACAACATGCTTTTTGACCATGCTTGCGTTGACGATAGACGGATCGGGAAGGGCCCTCTTAAGAATAGGATGTTAAGTTCAAATCTTGCAAGGTAATTTTGAACAACTTGCTCTTGGTCTATCGAGTTGAAACTTCATCTAAGTACTCGTGTTCCGCTGACAACACATTAATTATCCCAAGTGCTGAGTGTACGACATAATCTCATCATCTGCCTAGACTTTTCCCAACTATGTCGGGGTCAGCTTCCAGTAGGTATAACCGGATGCAGCTGAATACCAGTATTTTACATGGAACGACTGCCTATCTGATCTTCACAACCCAGTTACTGGGTAACACGATACCCCTTGGTAAGACTGGTTGCCAGACTTTTGGGCTTGTGTAGACCCGTAATGACTATCAAAGATCTATGAATCCGGCCGCGAAAGCCGGGACCAACGGCCTTCCGAGGCACGGAGGGGTCTCGGTATGTAATGGATGGTCACCTCGACAAGTGTGGCTTTACCTAGAAAATCGACCCGTTCGGTCTTACACGAACAACTGCTTCTCTAACCTCCTCCACCCAATTACCTCGTGTTAAGAGACTAGTGTGAGCAGTGGTGACCCAGTGGTAACGGTCGCGACTTACAAGTTGTATACGTCGTAGGTTCGAACCCAGACAGGCGCTTTACTTTGTGTAAATTATTTCATCACCACTGCTCTCAAAACGGTGAAGGACAACATCGTGAGGAAACCGGCATGTCCTAGAACCGAAAATTCGAAGACATGAGACATCTACCAACCCGCACTGGGCCCGCGTGGTGGATTACGGCCCACTCCCTCTCACAGAGAGGTGGCTTGTGTCCCAGCAGTGGGAACATTATAGGCTGATGATGAAGAGACTAGTTTTCAGAATTTTGGGCATAACCTAATCTACTAACACTAAGGTAAACTCCTTCTTTTCCAAACAAACTTCCAGAAGGAACATTAATATTAATACAATATTGTAGAACTTGGATACCATTTCATGCAGATGTTAGTCCACAATATATGTCTTGGGATAAGTTTATGTTCTGACAACAATTACATAACACTTGAAAATTATGTGACCCGGACGGTATCTTGTTGGCAATATGCCAGCGAGCTTCTCTCATTAAGTCAAATAAGGGAGCCGCGGTAATCTTGTATTATTTACTTGCCATATTTATTATATTTTGCTTTGATTTGGCTAATTTCTTTATCGCACAGGTAGATAATAATAATGATTGTACTAATAAAAAGCGACCAAGTGCGAGTCGGACTCGCCCATGAAGGGTTCCGTAGCAGCAAGTAACATTGAATGAAAGGTAAATTGCGGTTTACGATTTAGGACGTATTAAAAAAAAAACTACTTGCTAGATCTCGTTCAGATCAATTTTCGGTGGAAGTTTACATGGTAATGTGCATCATATATTTTTTTTTGTTTTATTTTAGAAGTTACAGGGGGGGACACACATTTTACCACTTTGGAAATGTCTCTCGCGCAAACTATTCAGTTTAGAAAAAAATTATATTAGAAACCTCAATATAATTTTTAAAGACCTATCCATAGATACCCCACACACACGTATGGGTTTGATGAAATTTTTTTTTTTTAGTTTCATTTCTAAGTATGGGGAACCCCAAAATTATTTGTTTTTTTTTCTATTTTCGTGTGAAAATCTTAATGCGGTTCACAGAATACATCTACTTACCAAGTTTCAACAGCATAGCTCTTATAGTTTCGATTAAAAGTGGCTGTGACATACGGACGGACAGACAGACAGACATGACCAATCTATAAGGGTTCCATTTTTTGCCATTTGGCAACGGAACCCTAATAAAGCTGTAGGGTTTTTGAACGAAGTTTTTTATCGCGGCTAGTAAACTTTCAGAAATCGTCACGCTATAAGTGTTAATACTTGCGACTGTCTTCTTCTAATTCAAAGAGAAAGAAAGAGAGAGAGATCGCTGGCAGAAAAAAACAAAAGAAAAAAGTAAAGTGATTACAGTGTCGTGGGATAAAATGGTTAAATTCGTATGTGTTTTATCTATGGCTATAGGTATATTTCTTCGCCTTCAAAATTTTGGTATACCTAAGTACAGACAAACTGTGTTCTTAATGTCGCTCAGCAAACCTCGTGTTTCGTCAGTCGTCGGATTTCGATCAGTTGCCCTTTGCACTTGGTGCAGACCGGACGCTCTCAATCGACTTGGAAGTATATAGAGTTGTTAATACTCTTTTAACTTAATGTAATTTATTTTAAAATGGTAGGAAAGCTGATAAAGTCGCAGGCACGACAGATAGGAAACTTGTTTTACAGCTCTATATAGTTTACACGGAAAACAAAACAACAATAAAGTAATTAGTTCTGAATTCAAATTATTATACAAGATAAATCTTATAATTGATGTCATCGAAATCAACATTCGTTTGTATTCTGAAATGCGATGATTCGCGAGGGACATTAAGAAAATAAAAATACTGTATAATAATCCCCTACCAAAGTATAATAACTTATAAGTTATTAAGTTTTTTTTGCATACCCTCCAAATCTTGGAGGGCTCTTTATTAATCACTTCCTGTATTTCTCTCTCGAGGATTTTCCATTTTTTTTGACCGCAGGATAATAATAAATTTGTATAATTTGCATTTCATTTTAGCGTAATTTTTCGGTTGGCCTACATCTACACCGTCGAGTAATTCTCGACTCGTTTTCGTTTTAAAATATAAATTAGGTCGAGACATTCGGATTTTGCTCTATAACACGAATTAAGTTTCCAATTTGTCGCAGATTATTAAGAGATTTATTATTCCTTTCGATTTTTGCGTAGGCTGCGGCATTATGACGTCAATCTCCCTTTTAGAGGCTTTGTTACATCACTTCTAATATATTAACTGATTTTAATCTTTGATTTAAAGTCGGTTGTCCTTTTTATACTTTGACAAGGCGTATGTCCGATGGTGTTCGCTCGTGTTTAAGTAATAACAGCCGCACGGGTCGATCCATCAGGTTAAGTTACGCTTGCCGGGGTTGGTCCGTGGTTGGGTGACCATCTTTACATACCGTGACTCCTCCGTGCCTCGGAAAGCACGTTAAGCCGTTGGTTTTGGCTGTCATTCTTGAATCTTTGATAGTCGTACCGGGTCGTTAGAAACCCAAAAGTCCGACAACCAGTCTCACCAAGAGGTATCGTATTACCCAGTAACTGGGTTGTGGAGGTCAGATAGGCAGTCGATCCATGTAAAATCCAGCTGCAAATAGCTGGGAAAAAACTAGGCAGTTGAGTATAATACTTTGGCAAGGCTTTTTTTTTTTTTTTTTGGGTGGGAAATTATCAAATAACTTCTCCCGCTCTGGGTGGAGCGGGAGGGCGTGTCAGACTCTTACTGACTAAAACCCACCCGTGTTCCTTCGGTTGCCCTGTTGCCGGGGGCCGCGATGTCCCTATCGGTTTTCTTCGAACCCCCGGCAGGTATTGGCCCTAGCGGACCCTGTCAATTCTGCTGACATCTCTTTGAGGCGCGCGTGGAACACAACGCGCCGTCGACCCGGGCTTGGTCCTTACCGGACAGCGAGCTATCCATTGCTCACCGTCCGCAAGCCCGCGCCTACGGTGGCCGGAAATCGGCTCGCGATTCCCGCCCCGGGCGTCTCCTCCTGCGGCGGTTAGGGGCGTGAGGGCGCGAAATTTGCCTCTCCCTCACGCGTTCCGCCTCCTCCTTCGCGAGCATTACCGCTTCGCAGAAGGAGGTGACGGCCTGCCATTTCCTCTCGCTCCATACCATGGCCTGAACCAGGGCCGGACGCGAGAGATCACCGCCGCCGATCGCCTCTGCGAGGACACGGCGTTGCTCCGCCCAAGCCGGGCAGACCTCCACCGTATGCTCCACCGTGTCCTCAGGCCGATCCACACAATGGTGACACCCGGGTGTTTCCTCCCGCCTTATCCTAAACAGGAACCTCCCGAAGCAGCCGTGTCCGGTGAGGACCTGCGTCAGGCGGAAGGTGAGGACGCCGTGGCGTCTCTCAAGCCACTCCTCAAAGAGGGGTCTTATCGCCGCAATTGTGGCGTGCCCAGCACGGGGTTGCGACAATCGCACTCTCCATGACGCCATGAGATCCCGCCGGAGCTCTGTCCGCTGTGCCGCGATTTCTTGCGGCATCGGAGTTAAGCCCCGGCGTTTCGCCTCCTCGCGCCACTCCCAGATGTGCGCGAGGACCTTTGCCTCCAGATCCCATGGCGGTAATCCGGCAAGGAGGCTCGCCGCCTCGCAGGAGACCGTGCGGTATCCTCGGGCCAGCCGGATGGCCATGACCCTCTGGACTTTGGCAAGGCTGGGGTTTCCCATCGGCTAAAACGATGATCTTCCATACAAAATTTTCATCATCTAATTAACCCCTTTGGGGGAGTCATTTTCAAAAATCCTCTTTTAGTGCTCACTGATTCGGTTGTTGCTGCTGTGAATCTTCGGAAATAATGAACTAGGTCTGGTATTTGATGAATCTGTTTTATTTGAATTAATCTAAGAAGCGATACTTCCGCCATGCGACCTCTGTTGTGTCTTCTTTTTTTCCAACTTTTTCAAAAACTCGCAGCGCCCCCTTCCGGCGCGAAAAGCACAGACTGGCTCAGCGGCATGGCTATAGTAAGTCCCGCCGTGCGCCATCTGGCGGCGACGGGGCCATAACACTAACCTTCATTACGTATAGAACTGTTGTGCTATATTTCATGTTGTTAGACCCAGTTTATGCTGTGCGTTCTATATCAGTGAATGGTATTTTTTTTTATTAAGTAGATGACCTACTTTTTAACCGACTTCCAAAAAGGAGGAGGTTATATGTTCGACGCGTATTTTTTTTTTTTTTTTTTTTTTTTTTATGTATGTCCACCGATTTCTCCTTCGTTTGTGGACCGATTTTAAAAATTCTTTTTTTGTTTGAAAGGGTATGCTCCCAAATTGGTCCCATATAAATTTTATTAACTTTGCTTGGGTAGTTTTTGAGTTAGCTACAAAATACGTATTTTTTTCCCACTTAGTATGTAGATGATATGATAAGTTCCTGTCACTGGTAGCAGGTAGTGGTATTCGAATGTGTGTGGGGTAGATACCACAACTAAAAAGTGAAAAATAAAAAACTTTTTACAAAAAAAAACAACCGACTTCCAAAAAAAACACTACAAAGTGAAAAATAACCTTAATTTCGGAAGTCGGTTTTTTTGTATGAACTACCTAGTCAAACATCTGAAAAACAATTGAATTTTTTTTTTTTTTTTCTGTAAATTGGTTTGTACAAACACTTTCACACGTCAAAATTATTTTAAAAACTAGATGAGGTCGGCGTTTCCTATCTGACTACTCTGAGAAGAAAGACCGAAACAAAAAGTCCAGACATAATATTGGTCAGATCATGTGAAGACCATGTAAATTGGTATCTGAAATGGTCCTTTGAGTAAAAAACCACATAAATTTAGTGGACCTGTCCAGTCAGTGCACGCATTTGTCAGTAACCGTGCAGCTCAACTCTGAACTTAAAAAGCTCAACGATTCGACGAATAATACCATAGAAAGGACATTTGGGTAGGCCGCATAGATTACTCAAATTGCCAGACCATGATTAAAACTAACTTTCTTCTAACTATTCAATAAGAAAAGTAACTTCTAATACAATATTAATTCCAAACTACATTACCACGAAACTTTCTCTTCTTCGTGTAACAAGGAAGCTATGTGTCCTCTGCACAAAACTGAACAAGGCAGACTTCAACAAGTGTCCTACGATAAATATTAGCTTGCTTTACATCCTTCCTGTTGCATGGTCGCTTGCACGCTGTCATTTTAGTTGGAAATAACAGCTTAATTTGAAGCAGAGAGCGGTTGGTCTTGAAAATTTACTTGAAAATGTACTGTGACCAAAAGTTTTCTGTTAAAAACCATCTTTACTGCACTATTATAAAACTTTTTTTTATAAATATATAAGAAAACGATATCTGCGTTCGCATTCTTTAATCTGTCTCAGTAAAAAAATACTTCACATTTTCATAATTTTTTATCAAATTTTATATATTGACTTTCGCTGAGATAAGATTTTCAACTAGATTTTGAAATTTACCGGAATTGGCCTGAAGTTCTCAAAAAAATGCTAATGATTGGGGTAGCAAAATTGTTAACACGAACAAAAAAAGACACAGCTCATAGTCTTCCTTTAAAATCTACGCGGAAGAACGAAATCAGAAACTCATCGTATTCAAAACAAAAGAAAGCTAGTGTATGAGATCGCTATATTTACGCAATTTGCTCAAATAACCGTGCCCTAATAAGGTAAAGGGTCAACCTCACATCCAAGATTCAGGGTCACGCATTCTGCCCCGTCATATAAATCAGACGAGTAATTTCCCCGAAAATGATCCACAATTTTTACGTACCCAGCAAAAATCACAAATCAGAGCCGAATATAAACGGGGTTCGACGGAACCGTAAGCGGTCAGTGAATCTCATCAATCATTAGCCCTTCGATGTGATAGATGTTTCTGGGGGTCGATTGTGCCCCTCGCTTGACGTATCAATTTATAAGAAAGAATGTAGGTAGTGTCTACACGACGGATTACGGGTTAACATCGGCGCGCCGCGGGCTAGCACGTTTTAATGCTTGTGGGAAGGCTTTTGGAGTGGTTTTTGACACCAGGGTCAAGATCTATCTCAAGTGGTACAGCCTGAGATTGGTAGTTGTCCATCTTTTAGTAGTCATGATTGTTATCATTCAGTTATGTTCTCAGATAGTATAGGAAGAGGTTTAGGTAAATTAATTAGTAACAACCTGTGTTATTCTACTCAAAATTATTGTATGCCAGGGTCTACCTACAAAAGAATAATGGCATCAGTAACTGGAAATGTTTACAATCCTAAAACCAACATTACTGTATTTGTAGGTTCTAAGGTCAAAAAAGAAGAAATCACTGACTGTGTAACTGAATTGTTAAAGTTAAATTGTAGTAAAATAATATTGTGTGCTTTCCCATATTTTGAAAAATTGACAAATAGACAAAACAATTATATTCATATGCTTAATAAGCATATGCAATTCTTAGTTAGTCATTATAGTGACAAGTTTGTATTTCTTGACACCAACAGTTTTGTTGAAACTTTAAAATCGACTAGGGATACTGTGTATCTGCCTGTTAGTTTTAGACACATAATAGCACGGCTATTAGCTTTTTATATAAACTCAGACATAAGTAGTATGTCGCAGTCTTGTATTATTAACACCACAGTGGTTAGTAATAATACTAATAATAAGGTGGTGAACCTGAATAAATGTAGCTCAAATGCTATAAATATTTATACAAATTGTACGAAGGAGGTTCCATCTCCCTCACTCACTATGAGCTCACTGCCTGGTGATGACACTGAAATCTTGGGGTTAACTCCGGATAGTAATTTAAACTAGTTTGTAAGACAACAGAAGGCACCAGTAAGAATATTCTTAAACCTAACAACAACAAGGTGTCTTCTTGCTCCAAAATTAATAATTATCAAAAAGGAGATCAGCAGAATGCCTTGAAATTATTTCATCAAAATATTCAAGGTATTTCTTCCAAATTATTAGAAATCGAAATGTTTTTAGAAAAAACAAAGTTTGACATTGTTTGTTTTACTGAACATTGGTTAAAAGATTACCAAATGCTAATTAATTATGAGAACTATAGTGTGGGCAGTTGTTTTAACCGTAAATCTATGCTGCGTGGAGGTTCTCTAATCTTGATAAAAAATTGTTTAAAATCTAAGCAACGTAATGACATAGTTGGTTTATCAGTTGAACATTGCATCGAACTGTCCTGTGTTGAGCTGGATAAGCATGTTGTAGTGTGCGTATACAGACCCCCTAATTATCAGAACTTTTCTTTATTTGAGTCAATAATGGAAGATGTCCTAGCGAAACTTGCATCCAGTAACAAAGCCGCAATTATTTGTGGTGATTTTAATATAAATATTCTGGAAAATAATTCAAATAGCAGTAGAATATTAAGCCTTTTTAAATCGTTCAATTTATCAAATGTTTTTACAGAACCAACTAGAGTAACTTCAACTTCTGCTACTTGTATCGATAATGTCTTCTGCGGTTGTGATTATTTAGATAAAGCCATCGTAAATTATTTACCGTCTGATCATAGTGGACAAACGGTAACTTTTAAATTTAGAACACCTATTCAAAAAGTGCAAATACAAATTAGACCAATAACAACTGGCAAATTAAATAGATTCAATAGTACCCTAAATAATAAGTTAAATGCTCTGGGCCCTAATATGGACGATGCAAATAAATTGTATGAGGATTTCTTTTCAGTAGTGCACACTGAATTCAATAAAACTTTTGAAAAGAGAACAAAAAATATTTGCCCTAATTTTATTTTTAGTGACTGGGCAACTAGAGGTATTAGGATAAGTAGGGAAAGACTGTTCGAGCTTTATGGCCTTAAGCCTTACATTAATACTGAAACTTTCAATGTAGTATGTTGCTACATATTCCAAATTTTTTAGAAATACTTGCAAGATAGCTAAAGCTCTGTATATTAGCAACAAGATTAAATCAGCAGAAAATAAAATAAAAACAGTTTGGAAAGTTATAAATAATGAAACTAATAGGAAAAAAGTACGAAACACTGAGTACACATTGGAGACTTCACGTGGTGCCATAAGCTCTAACTTAGAAGTAGCGCAAGAGTTTGTACATTTCTTTACCAATATACCATCTAAAACGACGGAAGCTTTAAATTCTTCACCCGATGTCTCAATTGATTTATTAAGAGCGAACGTTCCAGGCTGCCCGGTTGAATTTCAATTTAAACATATAAACCCAATGATAGTTATAAAAGCTTTTCGGCAAATCAAAATCAAATTGACCGAAGATCTATGGGGATTATCTATCAAAGTTTGTACATACATAATCGACACTATAGCACCGTACTTAGCTTTAATATTTAATTTGTGTGTGGATCAAGGAGTCTTCCCGGATTTAATGAAATACAGTAAAGTAATACCACTTTTTAAATCTGGGGACAGTAAAGACACTAACAATTATAGACCAGTATCTGTGCTGCCGGTATTCAGCAAGGTTTTCGAAAAGGTAATGCTCAATCAAATGCTTAATCATTTTAACGCCAACCAAATCTTGCACGATCAGCAATATGGTTTCACCAAAGGACGTTGTACAACTGACGCGGGTGTCACCTTATTAAAACACATATTTAAAGCGTGGGAGGAGGCCCAAGATGCCATAGGAATCTTTTGTGACCTCTCCAAGGCATTTGACTGCGTGAGTCATGAAACCTTGCTCTTGAAACTTGAGCATTACGGACTAGGAAAACTTGCGCTCAGTTTAGTAAAATCTTATTTAAATGATAGACAGCAGCAGGTTCAAGTAAATGGTGTCCATTCAATCGGTTTAAAAGTAAAAATGGGCGTTCCACAAGGCTCGATATTGGGTCCTTTCCTCTTTTTAGTATATATTAATGATCTACCCCATTTATTAAAAAACCAACCACAAATGGTGTTATTTGCTGACGACACTTCCTTAATTTTTAAGATAAATAGACGTGCATCAAATCTTGACGGAGTAAATAACGCCCTACTGCAGGTCCAAAATTGGTTCACTGCTAATAATTTAGTATTAAATGGGAAAAAAACTAAATGCATAAGATTTGCTTTACCAAATGTTAAAAGTAGTGATTGTGACATAGTATTGAATAAGGAGAAACTAGAATTTGTCGATAAAACTGTTTTCTTGGGGATCACGCTCGATTCAAGGCTGCAATGGGGTCCTCATTTAACATCTCTTGCAGGACGGCTAAGTTCAGCAGCATATGCTGTGAGAAAAATCCGTCAATTTACCGATGTAGATACCGCGAGGCTAGTCTATTTCAGTTACTTTCATAGTATCATGTCTTACGGTATTTTACTATGGGGACGGGCTGCAGATATCGAGTCTATTTTTATTCTGCAGAAGAGAGCCATCAGAGCAATATATGGCCTCCGCAGACGCGATTCTCTAAGGGAACTGTTTAAAGATATTAACATCATGACGGTACCTTGTCAATATATCTATGAAAACATCATGTACGTAAGGAAAAATCTAAGTCTTTTCAGTAAAAGAGGTGATAAACACAATTATGGGACTAGAAATAGGGACCAATTAGTTCAACCGGGTTTCAGACTGGCTAAAGTAGACTCATCCTTCATGGGGTGCTGTTTAAAATGTTATAATAAAATACCTTCCCACATACTCCAACTGAACGAAACGAAATTTAAATCATGTATAAAACGCACACTATGCTGCCAAGCATATTATAAGTTGGGGGATTACATCGCTGATAAAAATGCTTGGCTCAGCGCTGGTCCAGCTCCACAAGGGCGCATAAACTAATTGATTAGCATTCAAAAGTATTGTTGCAGCTGCTGAAGATTGTAAAACTATATTTCCTTTGTATAAATTCAATCTCTTTGTATTGTATAATTGCATATCACATGTGTGAGCACTGTGACCATGTTGTACATTCCATAAAGCTACCATTTACTGGGTACGTCTTTCATTGACTTGAATGTGCCCTGGCGGCTGAGAGTATGTCATGCTCACTCAAATGTCTCGCTGATGGTGGCGTGTGTGTTGGATCATTAAGTTCCCTTCAAAATGGTTGAGCTAAATGGTGCTGATCCATGCGTCATGTTCGTGAACGGGCGCCGTCAGTAGGGACTGGTCATCTCTTAGCTGCCACGGTTTATTTTAATTTATTTAAATTTTTGAATTGTTATTATATTTTTATTACGGACGCTTTTAACGTGCACGTCTTTCTACATTGTTCTCACATGTATAAGTTCAACACGAATGATGTAACCAATATTTTGTAACAATATTTTGATTTAAAAGAGTGTCCGTGGAGTTTCTTGCCCGTTCTTCTCCATAGGTACCTACTACGCTTTGGAATGGGCAACTAGCTTCATTTTTCTGACTGACCGACCCCATGACAATTCAAAAGTACCTGTAATTGGTTTATTTGAAATAAATGCTTTGAGTTTGAGTTTGAGTTTGAGTTTGAGTTTGAGTTTGAATTAGCGTCTTCTGCTGAACACGACGCCTTCGTCTATGGTTCGATATCTTCGATATCACCGTAATAGGACCAGCTTAATAAGCCCCCGTAACTAAACAGTATTTAGATGAATACTTTAAAACCTCACATACAGGGTAAGTTTTTATCCAGTGCCCAAACCTTAACACGTGACTTTACTCAGCATTATGAACAACTTTTACTATGGGACCAAACCTGTAATCACGAAAAAAATCAGCTGTTCTCTACATTTCAAAATGTCGGGAACAGCAGATTTTTTTTTGCGCCTGTATAATTAAGCATTACCTACATTTTTATTTTTAA
The DNA here is from genome assembly GCA_949152395.1 of Agrochola litura. Classification (NCBI taxonomy): domain Eukaryota; kingdom Metazoa; phylum Arthropoda; class Insecta; order Lepidoptera; family Noctuidae; genus Agrochola; species Agrochola litura. The sequence continues at coordinate 18,295,734 of OX424508.1, read as the reverse complement.
AATACCACAATGACTGTCTACCAAGCCACTTCACATTTGAAGCTAAAACACGCAACACTGGGTACAATAATTGCTCAAAAATCATTCGAGCCTAGCAGAATACAATGCTAGCCACGGGAAAGGCGGCCATTTTCGTTTTTTTGCCCGTCTCACAACACAGGACAAATCACAGCGGCCGTGTACAAAGTTCGACAGCCGAATGGCAGTTCATACTGGCGTCCAAAAATGACAGTTATACAAGCTTTTCGTATACAAAGCTAATGGGAAAAAGCTAGTATTTATTCTGCTGCAATTATTTGAAAGAGTAGATGGAAGGCAAAATTGGTGGAACGTTCTCGAAAACTAGGCGTTTGCTAGCTGTGATATTTTGCAAGACCGTTCAACATAAAAATAATACGTAAAAAAAAGTTTCTCACGCGCGGTCCATAAAGTACAGTTGAGCTAATATTTACGTTCACAACCAAAAAATTCTATTTTTCCAAGCAAAAAAATCTATTTTTTTTTTAATACACGTCTCCGACAAATAAAATGCTGTGGAGGGTTCAGAAAAACCCCCAAATAGCCTCACATTCTTTCTAGCGAGTCTGCAAGTTTCTAAACCCAACCTGTGTTAAAATAACATGACAGTTTATTACTATTCAAGCTAACCACTAAATTAATGATCCTTTTCAAAATAGACTTAAATGCATCTAAGTTTTATTATTGAATGCTCTCACTTCGTTAACAAAATCCGATAATTACTTGCTCATAAGAAGGGATATTTTTCAAAAGTTTCTTCGTTGATAGAAATCCCATGGTTGAATGGTTCTTATTTTTGTCTAAAGGACAATCTTATTTAGTTATTTGTTCAATAATTAATTACAACGGTACAACGCCGATTGCTAGTCCTATTCAAAATGAACGCAATCAAATTAAAAAACATAATGAACAAACATATTTATTTGGCACTGAACTAACAAATTAAAATTAAGTTTACGATGATAATATTTATTTTTGTCTGTATTAGAGTGTATTAAAACACTTTTCGTTATTATTTTTATATTAAACTAATTTGTATCATGTATAGTCCAGACGTAGCAACAGGAAAATGGGAAATAGTTAATTGATTCAAGCGTGACCTTGTAGAAATCCATTTTAATTAAAATAGACGTTGATATATTTAGTAACCTGTTCCGCTTAACTATTCCTAAAGAGCTATAAAAAACCCACTAAGAAATCGACTCGTGTTTCACCTCTCAACGAGGCATCCTTAAGATGACGATTGACTTGTCGCGGACCCGAACACGACGTGTTGCCACGTGGTCTGCGTCCAGCGCTCGGTGTGGCAACAATCATATCTTTTGGAATAGTTATGCACAACAGGTTACTAAATATATCAACGTCTATTGTATTTTACCACATGGGAAAATATTTCTGATGACGCTTCCACTCACCCATTTCTCCGCTGAACATCCTAGGTACCTTTTGTTACTCATTGGTTGTGGCTTGTCTTTATCCCCTTTTCACTCAATCTTTACCAAGTTCAATATTACTACTTACGCTAGATTTTGCTAAAATATCCGTTTATCATTAACTAAAAATAACCATGCATTAAATGAGGAAAGAGCAAGTTCTTAATCACAGGAAAAACGATGTTACCAAAAACACACTTAAGTACGTCGGATATTTACGAAATCTATTTAGATCCGGCATTTCTGGGTCGGAAGATGATGCATCAATCATTACGACGGATCATCGGAGTCCGGCCAGAAATAATAGATTTTAACCCTCCATGAGGCACGAAGACATTGACGGATCAATTTGTTGCAAATGTTCTTCGGATCTTTCTTATTCTGTTTTTGTACTTTTTTGGAATATTTTGGGCTTTCATTACCATTACACAAACAAAAATTTTCCTACTATATACTGTTCAATCATATTTAGTTCATGTTCATTTTGATCATTATCATTTACTGATGTTTCATCCACTGCTGAACAAGGACTTCCTTCGAATCGTGTATTTGCAAATTCCCTGGTCTATTAACTAGCATTAAATCACTGATTTGCCACCATTTGCACTACAGATACCCAAACACCATTTATAAGCACAATCCTTATCACACCGGTCCGCAATTTTCCCTATAATTCGATACAGCGTTGTTTATTCAACAAATTTATTCAATAGAGCGTAAGTTATTACGGTGAGCCGATTAAATAATATTAGTAATATTACGAGTACCATAGGTTGTATGAGTGGGTGCGTTCGCGTGGCTTCGTGGCTCAGTTATATGATAGGGTTGTCTGATACTTGAGGAACTGATATTGTAGGTATTCTTTGAGAAAGGTACAAGACCCCAACTGATATCAGTTATGTTATTAGTTGGGATTTTGTGCACCTAAATATATGGCTTAGTAAGACTTCTCTCAATTACTATATGAGGTATTAAGTATGTCAGGACCGTAGCAGGTCGCGTTCTGCAGTTTCTACCTACCCCAATCAAATGGACAGAAGGCGTGGGATTATGTATGCATTAAGTATTTTAGAAATAACTGTTATCTACCTAGTTTCCCAGATCTTTCACCCAACTGTTCTTTCAAAGGAAAACTTTCTATAAAAGTAAAAAATTGGAACAGCTCCAAAATCTTTTCGACATCTCTTATAATGTAACAGTAATGCCAATTGATGATAATGAATGCCCATTTCGATAAACGGTGTTTAGTATTATTTTGGCAGTAAATAGCAATTTTACATTCTAAATAGCTAACAAGCAAGAGCAAAAGTCACCAATATAGTCGAAAGATGACTGAGTAGTGATAGCCTAGTGATGTGACCGTCGGACTGCCAAGTCATAGGTCTCGAGTTCGAACCCAAGGCACGTCGCTCTGACTTTTTGGATTCAATGTGCGTATTGTATAATTATCACTTACTTCAAAAACGGTGAAGGAAAACATTGTGAGGAAACCGGCATGCCTCAGAGATTTTTCTCGACGGCATGTGAAGTCAAGTCAAAGGCCCATGGGTGGCTTTAAAACTCTGACACCAGGTTAGTCACTAACCACACGAAAAGAAGAAGAAGACTAGAATATATGCAAGACCATAGTCTCACACTTTCAAAGCGCGTTCTTTCTTCGCGAAAAATAATTTAAACGTAGAATTTTTTTCTATGATGATTACAATACGGCCGATGAATATTAAAGTCGCTCCGAAGTTTGCGCAGAAGGCTGCGCAATAAAATTTTTTTGGAACCATATAGTCACATGAAGCAAGTGCGAGTGAGAGAACATGCGCGAAAGTTCGAAGAGCCTATGTTCAGACCGGCCATGAATCATTTGCCGTATTGTAATTGAAACGTAGAATCTTTTCTATGAAGATTTTTTTTTTGACTAAACTAAAATTTATCTTCTGTCCTTTTCTTAATGAAATAGAAAGAAAAAGATGCACTGAACTTAAATTTAGTTTAGTTTGTGAACAAGGGAATCGAAACCATTGACGTGGTTAATTGATTCAGGCGTGACCTTGGGGAAATCCGTTATGAAATACAATAGACGTGGATATATTTAGTAACCTATTTCGCTTAGCTATTTCTAAAGAGCCATAAAAAACCCTAAAAATATCGACACATGTGTCACCTCTCAACGAGGCATCCTCAGGATGACGATTGACTTGTCGCGAACCGCGCGTGTTCCCACACCGAGCGCTGAACGCAGAGAACGTCATTGATGTATAAGTAGGTATTAATCTGCATGTGAGAAGGAATAGCTTTATGACATCACTTCATCATCACATCGCCATTTCAGCCGAAAGACGTCCACTGCTAGACACAGGCCTCCTCCTTGTCTGGCCACGGTTGAACTTCTAAATACCTTAAACGAAGCGTACTGCAAATTTTCAGCGAAATTATCAAAAACAGAAAGGAATAAAAAAACAATCAACACTCCAGAACTCAACCCAACTCACCCATAAAAATCAATTAACACGAACCGATTCCGAAATAAAAATCTCGATTAAACTCTCAAGTGCCAAGAAAATCGATATTGTCTTGAACGCTCCATCTGTTTATGCAAATATACTCGAGTCTAGTTCGCCGTCATCGTTTTAACCCTGTTCCATTAACCCTGTATTAATTGATTCGTTGAAAAGCCGAAGGCGAGAGCCGAGGCTTAGGCCGAAAGCTCGGCGGACGGCCGAATTAAAAATCGGCCGACTGTTGATGGTTGTTTTGAATTGAATCGATTCGATTCTATTGTGTTTATTGTAGGAGAGTTGTTTAACGGCTTTCATGTTTTGATGATCAGAATTTAATTTAGTTTATTGAACGAATTTATTACGGGTGGAGCTGAGCATACAATATGAACAACAGTCCATTTGTTTATTGTGTGGTTGAAGCTACACGATGATAAAATGGGTAATATTTTATATTATGCCCGTTGTTAGTGCCCGGCATCGCCCGGATGTATTTCTGACTTTTTCGGCGGATATTCACAAATTTCCTATAAGTCAATAAAAAAAATAAAAAAATTGTTGGCCTTCCGGGAGTACCGACAGAAGTGAAAACTTAAACAATATCGCCTTGGTGGAAGAAAAATACATGTATAGAACATTGATCCGTAACCTTATCTAAATAAAGAGCACAATCGCGTTTACAAAAAAAATACTTGCGAAACCTTTAAAGTAAAAATACTTCCACAGAACATTGATCCGTAACATAATATAAATAAAGAGCATAATCGCGTTTACAAAAATGAGGTGGTGTCATGGTGTCGCGAAATCAATAGTGCCATCTCAAAAATGCCCAACCCTAAAGAAATTTTCACTTCAAAAAATCACTCGAGTTATTTTCTAGTGATGCTCTTTCATTCATGCGGCAATCGATTTTTATTTATAGATAGCATTTGTTTTCTTTGCCTACTCAAAATAAACTAAACGTGAATTCATGCAAGCCTAGTACTTTTTGTTAGTTTTTAACTATTTGTGCGCCTTTCATCCAAATCCTATTAGTGGGATAATATTAATGATTGTACCTAATACTATCTTGAATTCATGAAAACCTAGTACTTTTTATTGGGTGACTCTCAGAAATTGTGCACGTGTTGTGAATACCGTCTTGTATGACGGTAACATTATTTTGCAACATCCGATTTTAATTAAACAAATCCTATTCTGTTCCAAATTAATAATCTCTGTGTACCTGTGAAAACTACACGAAAATCCGTTCAGTAGTTCCAGAGATGTGCGCGAACAAACAAACAAACAGACAGACATCGGATTCTACTGTTTGATATGTAAGATGTACTTAAATGGAAATAGTTGAGGTTAGTCGAAACTAGGAACTTTACTACTTTAGAACTTTACTTTAATAGTACCTATGTCATGTGAAACTAAACCACAGAATAGTACAGAAGGTACACTCCGCACTGTCGGTATGAAGCTCGATGAGGCTCGGCTCGTCTTGTCGGGCCAAATCAGTGAGCGTAACGTAGAGATGTGTAAGACTTACGCGATAGAAAGCGAGGCAGCTTCTAGGTGAATATAACTGTAGGTAATTAGCGCTGTGCGACCTGAATTGCACTTTATTGTGTCGTAGCAAGAGTCGCTTTTTATTTAAAAGATTTTGCGGAGTGTACAATCTGTACTAATTTGTGGTTTAGACAAGGCCCAAAGTACTCGAGGGCCAATATTTGCCTTCCTATTATCGGGAATTAAGCTCAAATATGATTTCAGATCGAACTTAGTTAGGAACTGGCTGGAACACTGTTCAGCCGTACAAGTAATGTTACGAACAGCTTTATACTTCTCACAAATTGTGTGAAATCGACGGGAACCACAAACTTGTGTGAACTGTGTGTAATGTGTAAAGCCTGTGTTAGACTATCGGTGGTCATAACCACAAATTTTAGAAACGACTGTTTATTTGTTTTGAATGTACTTGAATACCTTTGTCACTCATGAATGCCATTTTAATGCCCCCCAAACTAAAACTTTATATCAGTTTCAAAAATAAATAGGAACCAAATGTTTCTCATCAAAAAAAATCTTCTATTAGAACTTTTTTTTTACAAAACTAAACGAACTTCGAAATTTGAATTGCGGCGCTTTCAGTTTTAAAATGTGAATATTCCAAAATCTTTTTAGAATTCAGATAGGTATTTAAAAATAATTGAGTTACTTAAACTTAATTGAATATCGTACTTGTGAAGACATTTAATATGGGAGCTTAGGATTAGGATCTTTTGTAAATTATTTAAGTTAGATTTTTTAAGTGAAAACTTCTTTAGGCGCGTTGAGCGATTTTTGGTGGGGGTAAACTTATGGATTCGCATTACTGACATGCTCACCCCGTAGTGCTGTAATATAGAATATAGATGGCGCTAATAACAGTTTTAAGTTTTCACTTCTGTCGGCAAGCCTTACCACGGTGTTACGGCCTCAATTCACAGACTAATAGACATAATCCTCACCTATTGCTAAAGCTGTCAGCCTTTTTACTACCCATAATTATGTCTGTCTAGACAAAAGCAATATACCGTGTAAGCACGCAAAAATGAGCTCCATTTTAATAGTTTTTATCCACATAAATGTCAGAAAACTTATTAAAAAAGCCTTATTGCTACGCGTTCCCAATTATATTACGTTTTTCTTACTCCAGGCTGTTACAAGATAATTTTACGAGACACACGAACAAAAACAGCGCAAAAAATATAAAATTTAAAAACATGAAACCGACCATAATGTTATAAGATGTATTTTTACGCGGTCTCTATTAAAAACGAAGAAATTAAACGCGAAGTGGATCCCTTAAAGACAATAGCTCGCAGTAACAAGGATAGATAATTGTTTTCATGATTAATTCAGAATGGGAAGTACTCCATTCTCTCTAGACGATAGCTCTGTTTGTGTGAAATGTGTAATTAAAGCCATCAATGTTGGTTTGTAATGTTCGGTGTAGTAAAAACGATTTGCTGGTTGAAATGTTTGGTATTTTAATTTTGGTTTGATCTATTTAGTATGTTTTTTTTTTTAAGTGAAAACTTATTTTGGCACGTTGGGCATTTTTGAGGTGGGAAAAAACGATTGAACTTCGCGACACCGTTACCGATACCTCATTTTTGTAAACGCGATTGAGCTATTTATTTATATTATGTTACGGATCAATTTTCTATGCAAGTATTTTTACTTTAAAGGTTTTGGAAGTATTTTTTTGTAAACGCTATTGTGCTCTTTATTTAGATAAGGTTACGGACCAATGTTCTATATAAGTAATGATTTAAACTCTTTATGAACGTTTGGATAAACGTGCCATTGGTCTCAAAAATTTGGTTACCCAAGAACAGGCAGTCATTTGTTATTCTATTGATATTCTCTTGACTTATTTCGAAATCCAAATAACTTTACCTAACCACTTTGCTTTTCCATTTTCAAATGAACAACAAAAATATTTTATGCCAACACGATATTAAAGTGCACATAGATTATTGTTTTGTTTTTTTATTACGACTACGATCATACGTAAACCCAAAAGTTTTCAATTCAATAACTACTTTCCACCAAATGCATCAAATTTTTGAATATATCAGAATTTTTCGATTCCATATTTCTACTCTAGTTTTAATACAGTTAAGTGCTGCCTCCATTTTTATATCCATGTGCATATTTATTTGAGCAGGCTGTGTTTGATGATTTAATATTTTCACAAATACGGAATTCATTTTATTAGATTTGAAAATGATTGAAATTGTAGTGATAGTCTGACTGGAATTTTTTTGAAAAGAAATCAAGAATTTTGAGCATTTGAACTTCCAACAAAATATTTAAATGATGAAAGGTCCTATACAACATGTAAAAAAACCCTGTCCGATCCGTATTGTACGTATTGTACTCAGAGTATATTTATGTAGAAACACAGGATTTTTTTTTTTTTTTTTTTTTCTATGGGGAATTTTACCGGATTATTAAATTGGATGCGGTCGTCGCTTATCGGGTGTTTACAAGTCATAACTTATGACCCCTGTTGAAAATTTGAATATTTTTAATGTGTTTGGGGTAATTTTGGTACAAAAAATTCACATTTTAATTTTAGATAGCAATAACTTTTTATTTTCTATAATAATTAGTTTTTTTATTACTTCTTGGTAATGTTATTGCAGTACATAGTGCCCCTTTCGGACGAGACAGTTTTTTTAACATATTGTATACATAAACTCGCACTTTCTTCCCAAAGTGGTTGGCAGAAACAACAGAACGCCGCCTGCTACGATCCTTACATACCCCTTTTGCTTCGTTTAAGTTTATACATCTGGTCTTACACGCACGACGGTTGCTAGTTTACGCGCCTGAACTTTCTGAAGAACATCACCAATAAGGTTGTGTGTCTAAGTTCCTATATCTTATCAATTATTGGTGCAGTGAAGTAGAGAAAGACCTAAAGTTAATAAAACCTCAAATAAAAACTTTTAGAAAATTAAAATTTATTGTAATTTAAGAATGACAATTGAATATTTATACACCATCTATTTTGTGTTAGAATTTATAGAACTAACAAAAATATTAACACCATACTATGCAAAACTACATTATTATAAATAAATAAATTCTAATAATAATTCTAAATTTAAACAAACCAATCCATAACGAAAGACTAATTCTAATTTTAAACAAACCAATCCATAACGAAAGACTTTTCGTCACTGACACAGAAATAATATTTGAAAATGGAAATAAGAAATAGGAAAGTTATATAACACACACATCCAGCTTATATATCTACCTGTCATAATATATAAGAACGGTCTCTATTCAAATGTCGGGAAACACAAATGTTGGTGCTCATTATAGGCGACCAGTACATTTTCTATACAGTCGGTAGGGTTGCCTCCTTTGTAACGCGAAATAAAAGACTATTGTGTTTACAGCAATGATATTGATTTGAAGCATTCCGTTTTTTGTAAAACAAATATGGATGGGTTTAAAGATGAAATTGAGAATAGGTAAATGAAATAAAATGTTTGAATATTTAGAATTTTGGGGCACTTGCATAGTTTTATTTGCAGCATCTTTCTAGGATAAGGCTTTATTATACTTTTATTTTACATAATAACATAACATGACATCACGCTTGCATTTTGTGTGCCTGTTACGCAGGGGCACCTATGGTACACCCACATTTCGCCAGTTATGTTTAAGTCCCATGCAATAAGGGGGCGAGCCTATGCCATTAACCGGGCACAAATTTAGACTGCAGTCTACATGACACAATATTTCATTGAAATATGCGATTGCAGGAAATATAAAATCATAACCCTAACGTTTTACAAGTACCAACATTTAAATACAATAATAATCATGGTGATATAAGCACGTTAAGCTATTGGTCCCGGCTGTCATTCGTGGATCTTTGACAGTCGTTACGGGTCGTCAGAAGCCCGAAAGTCTGACAACCAGTCTTACCAAGGGGTATCGTATGTAAGGCGATAGATGGCGCTCGAGACCCGTCATGAAATTGACAACTGCGAAGATAGCAACGCGCGGGCGGTTCGCCTAGCTGGCATGTTGCACCGAGGCTTGCGTTCTCTTTTCCGGCGGACAAGGACGGCTTAGCACCTACCTAACATTTTCTTGTACTGCATACGTGTATTTTTAATTAAATATTTAAACATATTTTACCTTGTTTTTCTGAGCTCTTACACGTATTACCCATTTACTGGGTTGTGGAAGTCAGATAGGCAGTCGCTCCATGTAAAATACTGGTATTCAGCTGCATCCAGTTACATTGGAAGCCGACCCCAACATAGTTGGGAAAGGGCTAGACAGATTGAATAATCATTGTGATATGAACGAACCGATACAGACGATGTTTAGAAATGTACATCTTAATGCCTCATCACTGGTCCGCACTTTAAAAAAAAAATTACTTATACTCTGAAAGGTGTCTAACAAAAAGTATTCAAGTACAAGGCAGACGTGAGTGAAAACGTTGGGAAAGAAAGACATAATATGTCTTTCTAGGGCCGTTCCCTCCCGGCGTTAGAACATCACCAATAAGGTCAATAAGTTATAGTGACCTTATTGGTGATGTTCTTCAGAAAGGTCAGGTGCGTAGTACTCGCAACAGGCGTGCATGTATAACCAGATGTATGAACTTAAACGAAGCAAAAGGAGTAGGTATATATGGATCGTAATATGTAGCATTCTGTTATTTCTGCCTACCCCCATGGGAAGAAGGCTTCAGTTTAGATATGTATGTGCATGTGTTAATTGAATTGGGAATTATATCAACCTCCTGGTCATATCAACTGCCAACATAGAAAAATATATTTTAATATAATGTAGGTTAATCTTAGAGATTAAACCGTAGATGATAAGAGTACGCTACAAAGAACCTTATTATATTAATGGAAGATGCGGCTAGCTTTCTTATCATCATAAAGAGGGCATTAATTTATTAGTATGATATTCACAGCACTTGCATGAGATATTACTCTAATAAACTTACTGGCACCACCATATTTTCGCATTACGGGTCTCATCTAGAAAAAATATGATGACTCGTTAAATGTAAGTGGCAATATAAAGTTAAAACATTATAGTTGAGTGGTTTAGTATTCATAGTATCTAGTAGGTACCTAGCGAGGCACTCAGTGAAATTGTATGCAAGGAGATCGTTCATTTCTAGTGAACGTAGGTATTACCTACTTGCGCTGTCGTTGTCGTTGCGCGGTCGACTTAGGTATTTTATACTTGGAAATGAAATTTTTGAAATGAAATGAAATTGTTTATTCTTTAAATAGGATATCGGAATCACTTTTACACGTCATATAAAAAAAAATAAAAATAAATAAGCTAGATGAGTTCGGCGTTTCCTATCTGACTTCATATGTTTTACTCAATTATCTTACTGAATAAAGATTTTTCTCAAACATGCTTGGTCTGAGCATTATTTTGACGACCTTCTTCGAGATAAATCGAAAATGCTCTACTGGTCAAATACATGGCAATGTTTGTATGAAAACTCATGTCTGTCGTGTAATTCAAAAATGGAACGAACTTTTTAGTTCGACTCTACCAAGGAGGTAACTTATGAAAGATTTGATTTAAATTTCGATTTGGCTTGCAAATAGAGCGGTTAAAAGTAAAAACTAAACAAATGAACGTATTAGCGCGACAAAAATTATCGTTGTTTGTCATTGATTCTGGATTTTTCTGGATTCTTTGATTTACTTAGTTTGAATTTCCGTGCATTATTTGAGAAAAGTACTATACAAGCCTCGACCGCAACCAAGCATTGATGGACCTACCGAAGTTGCGAAGAAGTCCGAAAGGGAGATTATGGCCCCCGGCAACATGGCAACCGAAGGAACACGGGTGGGTTTTAGTCAGAAAGAGTCTGACACGCCCTCCCGTTCCGCCCAGAGCGAGAGAAGTTATTTGATAATTTCCCACCCAAAAAAAAAAGCCGAGACGAAGTCAACACACATACGTGAGTCTCTTTTGCAGGCTGCGATAGTATACTAATGTACAATTAAAAAAAAACATAAGTAACTAGCTTAGAAGTTAACGTCATTGCGTTGACAACAACTCACAAAAACGATGTTCAAAATTAACTGATTAGCACACACACAAAATGGTTTAAAATCGAAATTACTGTACATGTTCTATGTTAGAGAGTTTGGTTTCCGCACTTCGTCCTTCAGGTGGACCTTTGTACGTGGGCCATGGTGACCGTTTAGGTCTGATACCGATCACGATACGTCACTACTGGTCCCATGTTTATATGAGATTACTTTCCGAGCACGGCAGCAATGTCGTCGTCAAATGTATGATTGAGCACTGCGGCGGCAGCACTGCTGCGTGCAGTGGGGATCGGAATCATACATTTACTGTAAATCGAAGAAAAGCATATCAATACACTGTAAGGACTATTCCTGCTTGCAGTGCTCGGCCGCTATAGTATCGCTTATCCTACGAAAAAAAGGGTTGTGTGCACGGGATTTTATTTTCAAAATACTTAGATATGTGTTACTCTGATGGTACATGTTATACATATCCGTTGTACATCCATAATTAACCATTTCACTAACCTACCTTTTCACTATTCATCAACAAAAACCCTACCCAAACTATCGTTCACAAAGAGCAGATCTAACCCTCTAGATAAGTCCCCATGTGGTCTCATAACCCTCCATACATCACCACAGAGGTTCATCTCAATAGATGCCGGGAGTAGACAATTAGACCCCTAATTTGTAAGCGGTACACCCCTCCCCGATGTCACAGAGCGTATGTTTATTTTGTAAACAAACAAGTACATTTGGGTAGCGAACTTGTGTGGAGATGTGTACCCGGCGTGGTAAATATACGGAGGACGTGTGCTGCGGTTAAATATTTGTTGATTTGGTGTATAAAAGAGACGTTTCGAGTGGTTTTTCTTTTTGGGGTTTAGTTACAAATATTCTAATAGCTTAAAAAAAATCGAGATAACGTCGATGTTTCTTATTGGACCACTGAGTTAACATTTTGGAGATTCAAAATAGTAAGTCAGAAATTGCCTAGAAAACTGACTATCTACATTTTCATAACAAGCCAGCCATTGTTAAAGTCCCATCTAACATGGAGCAAACCTATTGCCATCATTCTTTTATTTATTTTGACTTTTACTAATATAATAAAAGTATAATAATATATTAACTAGTTAATATTCTAGCACATGCTTAACTTTTTTATCTTCCAAAAAAGACCTAGTTTCTAGTTTCTAGACCAAAATCGGATATCTCTGAACAAAGCCGGCATGGCGTGGAAAAAATATTCATAAGTTTGTACGTGATATGAAATTAATATGAAGTAACAGCTGTACTGCCTTTAATATTATGTAGTAAGAAAATATACTATTTTTTACGATATAAGGCGAACTGAAACATAAAAAAGTTAATAAAAAATAAGAAAGATGTATTGGTGTTTGATTTGATCTGGGTTATTTTATTTCAAACTAGCGACCAGGCTTCACACAGTACTTACAACTTGACAAATCATCGCAATTTCTAAAATTTTCCGGAATAAATTTTCGAAAAGGTGGTGAAAACCGCATCAGAATCCATTGTGTAGTTTAGAAGATTTCATCGGTCAGAGAAACTTACACGAAAACCGACTCTGTTTTATAATATATTATAGATTCAGATATAGAAGCGGCAAATAGCGTTTAAGGTTGAACTAGTCGCGGGCTCGAACTCATAGGTGGGCTTGGTCAAAAAGCACGCTATCTCACCTGGCATCGTGTCCGACAGCGATAGTATCAGTGATGAGCAGTTAGACGCTGGTCTACATGCACAAACTCTAGTTCGCACGCACACAAACACCGTTCAGAACGATTTTAGTAAAACGAGCGCATAAAAAATTACGAAAAGTCCTTTGGAAGGTGGAGTTTTATGAAAAAACTACTGCATAAATCAATTACGAATAAAGTTTATTATAATCTTCGACAATTGAGCTTTGTCGGAACGAGCTTTGTTTTGGAGATTTTGTACTTCTTTTATTACTTATTTAATTTTAACGCAACTTTGGGAAAGTTGCATTAAAATTAGCAGGAAAAACGAAGCTTTGTTGGCTCATAACTTTTTAATTGCTTTTTTTTTTACTATTCTGCTTGTGTACAGACAAAATTAATAATAAGACAAAACGATTTCATGTTTTACTTTGGATGTACAATATGTATCAGTGGAGTAAACCCCCCCCCCCCCCCCAAAATTTGTATGGAAAAAGTATCGGCTAGTTGCGCCTTAAGGCGAATAATGACAAGCAAGCAGAATTCATGAGTTTAATTTCTGCAGTAAAATGTGGGTGTACTAGGCACACCTCTGCCTTATAATAATAATAATACCAGCCTTTCATTGTCCCACTGCAAGGCAAACGCCTCTTCTCATACAGAGAAGGCACGAGCATTGATCACCACGCTTGCTCAAGACGGGTTGGCGATTTAAGACTTATATTAACTATAAGTCCAGGTTTTCTCACGATGTTTTCCTTCATCGATATCAGTAAAGTCCAAGATAAACTCAGACAGTACATATGAATTGAAAAAGTCACATTGGTCCTTACCCGAATTCGAACCCACAAACTCGTTCATGAGAGGCAAGGCCTAACCACTGGGCCATCATGATTACTGTCTCTGTACTTTTTTAATTCTTTTGTATTATTGTCAAGTAGTTCCCACGGGTACTGTAGTGTACTTTCGACGCATCCTGGGGTTCTGCCCCGCTACCTTGCTGATTGGCACTGCTGATTACACTTTCTCATCAATTTATTAGGTCCAATATTGTATGTAGTAAGGTTCATTTTATCCGAGCCTTTTCCCAGGTGCTGCCAAATATCAATATTTTACATGGAACAATTTCCTTTTACCGTTTCATTGTGCAACGTTTCACTGCTGCCAGAGCACATCGACGACTTTGCGACATTTACAAAACAAGTGAAAATCGCGCTTTAGAGCTCAATTTTCACAAAATTGGCGTGCATCTAGTTTGAATAATACAATTATTTTGCAGTAATAATTACTAGTCAGTACGGTCAACGGGTGAAAATATTAGCAAGTTTCAAACAAATTCCTTTCGTTAGTACATGGCGCATGTCACCTTTTCGAACTGTCGTCATTTTAATTCAAAATATTTTCAAGTCTGAAAAAGAATAATTAAAAACATAAAAGAAAAAAAAAAGCATTGGCATTCCGGGAGTGCCGACAGAAGTGAAAATTTGAACAATTTAAAAAAATACTTCCAATACCTTTAAAGTAAAAATACTTGCATAAAACATTGATTCGTAACGTAATATAAATAAAGAGCACAATCGCGTTTACAAAAATGAGGTTTCGGTAACGGTGTCGTGAGTTCAATTGTTTTTTCCCATCTCAAAAATGCCCAACGCGCCTAAAATTAAAAATTAACCTTATGACTTTTTAATTATGAGATGCTTAAAATTTTAATTCCTTGACAATATATACATAATAAATTTCGACTACCTACAAAAGAACATGATCTTTCTCTATTTCGACCTTTTTGAACCACTCTATAATTGTCTACGGTTATTTCGAATTTCGAAACCCATTCTGGCACCCTCTTTAATTGGTCGTATATAGCGTTCCCCCCTCTCTGTGAGCAATGCTTTCGGCGATTGCAGAGGTGTTGATAGCCCTTAAGCTGAGTAATGTTTCAGTGGTCTTTAAGTAGTTTCTAGTAGTTTAATCGTTGGGGAGTTTTACTTTAATGAAAATCCATGGAAAACTATTTTGTGTGCTGAGAAAGCAGGATTGATCACAATGTTCACCATGCTGTATGTTGGAGATTTTAGACTTTTATAAGTTGAAGTTTCTTCTCGAAATTTTGCGTCGCGTCCTTGAGAATCCGGTCCTTGTGGCGTACCAATTTCTCAATCAATCGATCTGGCTAGCCTTTTCCTAACTGTGTTGGAGTCAGCTTCCAGTCTATCCGGATGCAGCTGAATACCAGTATTTAACGTGGAGCGACTGCCTAGCTAACCTCCACAAGTTCCACAACCCAGTTACTGGGTAACACGATACCCCTTGGTAAAACTGGTTGTCAGACTTCTGACTACCCGTAACGACTGTCAAAGATTTACAAATGACAGCCGGGACCAACGGCTTAACGTGCTTTCCGAGGCACGAAGGGGTCTCGGTATGTAATGAATGGTCACCCATCTACGAACCGACCGCGGCAAAGACAACCGAAGCTTAACCTTCGATCGATAAAAAAATACGCCCACTTAAATGGTACTTGTTAGCGGTCGAGTATCAGTTATGTTGTTAAAAAATAAAAACCCTAAACATCCAATATTCAAGCACTAATTACTGGCCGTTAACACCACGTTCGATTTTTAAATTACTCCAAAACTAAAAAATACAATTCTGGAACAAGAGTGCGACCATTTCGCTTTCCAAAACGTTTGTACTGAGCATACACTATCACTAACGCGTTTTTCGATTCATTTAATTGTTCCCTATCCACGTCGGGTTTTCAAGGAGCTTTGTTACTTTTCACCGTACCAAATGGGCAACGGTTGTTTAATAATCTGTAACAATCGCAGATTAGTGGTACGTGACTCGAATGCATAATACCGGGCCTTTGTTGAAACTGTTCAGTTTTGTAGTTAAGGGTTGGGTTATCGTTATTTTATGTTATTTTTGTGTTATACGTATGATTAGAGTCCTGGTTAAGTCACGCACACATTGGCGACTATTGTTAACTTTGTGGTTCAACAATGGAAACAGTAAATGCTTCAATTTTGCTATACAGCATGTATTAGAAAGGTGTGGTTATATTTATTTGTGTGGTACAGAACATCAAACTGAACAATTTTTTTCCATGCGACCAAAATCGTAATAGAAAAAAAAAACTTTTCTTAAAGTCCAGACATAATCTTGGTCAGGCTATATGAGGACCATGTAGATTAGCGTCTGAAATGGTCTTTTGAGGAAAGAACCACACAGATTTGAGTGGACCTATCAAGTCAGTAATCGTGGATTATTTTTCTGATAAATGATTTATTGCTTTATAGAGCGTCTTTCTAAAATTCTGTGTCATGTTAACACCTAAATATTTTGACACTACGGTGTTGGTAAAGAAACAGTATACAGTTAACAAATTTTCCAATAATAATATCAATCTAAACTTTATCTACTTTACACCATAAATAAAATTAAAAACGTCAGACAATTTAATCGCGTGTTCCACCCGATCGCAACGGTCGAGCGTGCTCTCCTTAATAACGTTTGATTATTATATGGCGTACTCAGTATAATTTAGTTCTACAGCTCTGTACAATTGGGCTGTATATTTTTATGTTACACACCGATTAGGTACTATCAGTTTTACAGTTACGGTCTGTATAAATACGCAATTCTGTTTATCTTTTATCGGTCCCTCTCAATGCTTTGTAAAGTTGTTGTGTAAATATTGTAATGTATAAACGGAATATTAAACTTTTGAATTAAATTAAACGGTGTATTTGTGTACGTGCTGGATGGTTGATATTTTGTTTTGTTCTGACATATTACGCCATGTTGTATCAGCCATGTTAATTTTATTTATTTAAAGGCTTACCAACTAAACACATACAAAGCATTAACCCCTTGTCGTAATTATAGATTTTGCATATATATAAATTATTGGAAAGCACGACACTATTCACTAACGTAGGTACTTTTACATAATACTAAGAAGGAAAAAATTACATATTATTATTTATTAAGCTATTGCATAGCTTTTATCGCGGGCTTTGAGCGCGGCGACCGAATCAAGAAATTCCGTAACGAAAATAAAACCTAACACCCGCCACTCCGCCTACCATGTAATGACGGATGATGACATAAAACAAAATTACGTCATCATCCGTCATCATCCCAAGTGTAGCGTTGACAAATAGGAAGTATGGAGGTTACAAATGCTATGCAATAGCTTTACCGCGGCAGTCCCCGAGTGCCACACGTTTTTTTATTTTATTTATATTTTTTATATATACTTTATTGTACACCAGAAGAAACATAGCAAAAAATAAATTTAATACTACATAACATACATATTATTACTATTTATTTGTTTGTTTGTGTTTTGTTTATTATTTTTCATTTAATTGCATAAATTTAAAAAAAACAGGCTGATATTCCAAATAATCACAGCATTTCTGTCCTATATCCCAATAATGTCTACCAATTTATTTTTGTTGACTATATCATCAATATCATCATACACATATAAAAATATTTTCACGGTAGGCCACAATACATTTAAATAATTAATCAATTAAGTAATTATGCATTATTTAATTAATAACATTTATAACCACTTCGTTTAAAAGCACCTAATGGCTTTGAACGTAAAAGCTATAACCGTATCAATTAAATACATTAGCTCTACAAACTATACCTAGTCGGTCAAAAATGACCTTGAATACACCTGACTGCCACGCAAGGTCACTTAGGTATTTGTCAAGGTCACTTATTCCCAAGGTCACTTATTTGTCTCCTACAAATTGTTTAGGACAATCAGCAGCTGGCAAAACCAAACAATACTCTCTAAGTTTCAGTTATATTCCAAAATCAACATACAGATTGGTTTGCTTAGTACAGAATTAAGTCTGAAACACTATCACTTAGGATTCAATCTGTTTTGAAACGACTAACTGAGTTGATTAAAATTCTATTCTAGACTATTGTATCGTTGCATATATTTTCTTAATGACTTGGTTGGAAGTTAATGGGTTATTTTGGAATACGAAAATTATTTAGTTATTAAAATTGACAAGTATAAGATTTTTAATACAGCAAGTACATTTTAAGAAATGTTTTCTCTCAAATAGATTGATGCACATTACAAAGCAAAGGGAGCCTCCCTTTTTTAACCGATTTAAAAAAAGATGAGTGTATGCATTCGTCGAGCTTTTCTGTAAAGTCAGTTGTTAAAATATCATTGAGATTCAAACTCTATCCACGCTTTCACACTTCTAAATGTAACTAAATTATATTTTAATTTTCGCGCCAATCTTTCCCAAATAAAATGGCGTCAGCCCTAATGCCGTCCGAACATTAATTAAATGGGACAATTACACTGGACTTACAAAATAACGGCACACTGGTAAATATCCGGGCTTAATAAATATTGATAACAGTACTGGACTTTCACTACATTTTAAATGAGTGTAAGTAAGTACCTATTTAATTTCGAATATATAAAGTGCGGAAGTGATATTAAAGTAAGTACGGTCCAGTCGTCGTGAGAATGTGTTCCTGACACCTGTCAGTTAGACAATTTCTAGTACTATGAGGGTTTATCCTAAAAGTTGGCAACGTCGTAAATAGCTGTCAAATATTTACCAGTATTGATTAATTTGGCAATATTACTGTATGGAATTAAGAAATGTGGCTAACTAGGGAACTAAAATATTGATTATAATAATAATAATCACTTTATTATCAGGCAACTAAGGCCCATAAATAGAATACACAAAATAATACACACATACATAACATCACGCCTTGTTTCCCCGAAGGGTAGGGCAGAGGTGTCCTTGTAGCAGGTACACCCACATTTCGCCAGTTATGCTTAAGTCCCATGTAATAGGGGGCGAGCCTATTGCCATCAACCGGGCACAAATCCAGAGTCCAGGCTGCTACTGAGAAATTCCAGATAGAAAAACCCAATAACACTTTGCTCGACCCGGGAATCGAACCCAGGACCTCATGCTCAGCAGTAGCGCTTGCGACCACTAGACCAACGAGGCAGTAAAAAAAAACAAAATTAACAGCAAAATAATCTTATACAATAATAAACTAATACATATTAAAAACCTTATACAACTATAACTATACACGTAATGTTGACGGCGTCGTGTATCGCTGCGTGGTGTCGCGTAACCGTCCTCGGAAACGTCGGTATACGACACCTTTCGGCCAAAAGTCCTCTTTCAGGCAAATCTGTAGATGGTAACCTGTGATGGTAATCTGTGGATGTGGATGCAATTATCGTAACACCGAATATTTAGTTTTAGACGTAAAAAAAGTACTTTGAAACTTTCCAAATGCCTTTTTACACCTAAAACGGTTACAACATCAAATTCAATGTTACAATTTCAATTCATTATTAGTATTATAGTTCGCCAATTAGCCACATTTCTTATTTCCATACAGTAGTATTGCCAAATTAATCAAAACAGTGAAATATGTGACATCTATTTGCGACGTTGCCCTCTTTCAGAATAAACGCTCATAAGGATCAAATTCGCAAAATGCATATTCGTTAGTAGGAAAACTAACAGGAGTCACGAACGTATTATCTCGACAGCCAGACTTTATGTAGGTTGGAGCAAGGAGCAGTGTTTTTTGTTTAAAAAAACGATTTTAATTTCCTTCTTTCCGAATAGGTACATTAAACTATTTTCTATTGTTAATTTTGCTTTACGTCGACTGTCAAACCATAAGACATGCTTAGGCTGTACACGTTCAAGAACTTTGCTTGCTTAAATTGACGAATATTTTAACAAGACAAGCAGACTTGTTTGTAACAAGTTTTAGTGCCAAAAAATACGTTTTTTGTTTGATTAATTATTGAATCGAAATAAAAAACGCAGTATTCACACAGTAGGTACAGAGATCAGAGAAGGCGCCCTGTATTAATAAAAATAATAATTTCTTGATCAAAATGGCCTCGCCAGACAAATAATAAATTAATTCAATGATTTTTGCCCACATTACTTCGCACCTTTTCGGCAATCTTCGTGTTAATTTCGTATTACCATAACAGCTGTCGATGGTCCCTGATAAGCAGAAATAAGCTGCAGATTCCCTTTCCGAACGCTTCGAAATCGGCAAAAAACTTTAGTTTCGCGAACCAAAAATTGCGATTACAAAAATGGGGATGTCATGTTAATTTTTTACTCGATGTCTCTCCCGTGGTCAATTAAATTAACATATGTTTTACTATCTCAGCTTTTTTATACTTTGAGTATTATTTTTTTCGGGTATATGACTCCTTTACGGTCGGTAATAAAATCGAACAGCGGTCACAATACGCCAAACTAGTGCGGTGCTGTTGAGAAATCGCGGATATCGCTTTCTTTGTTTGTTTTGTTTCGGATACGTTTGTTGTTTAAAGTGATATAGAGGGACGTTTAAGCTGACGTTTGTTGCTAGGTTGCAGTTTACCTTCTTTTACTTAAAAAAACCGGAAAAAGTGTAGGGAAATGTGAATATTTTTTAATGAATAGGAATTAGTAATCAATTTTACATTATCAGTTAAGTTTTTTTAAAGAACTAAAACCTATTCCTTCTGATTGTCAAACAGTTAGGTACTTACAGAGACAGCCAAGAGACGCTCTCACTTCAATTTCGCTTATTTTTTTACAAGTAAAAATGATATCACCGAAAATAATAATACCCATATTATTAAGCCATTATCACACATCTCAATAACTCCACAGTCCACACAAAACATAATCACCAACCAAAAGGGGTTAATAGCAAAAAAAAACACCCCAATCCGAACTCCAATAACGTTTTTAATGAAACAATTCCACCATTACGATACATTTCAAGTCTATACGTACTTTTTTCCTCGTAGTAGCCATGGCCATTACGACGGGCCATAAACGGAATGGTGGCCAGAATGACCGACGAAGTTACTCCGCGGACTTTCGATGTTACAACACTGGTTTTTGCTTTTGTGAGCTTTTGGGTGTAACTTTAATGTAAGTTGAGTTTTAGTAGAGATTATCTGTGTCTTATTAATTGAGATTTAATGTAAACTAGAGCAGCTATTACAAACTAATTATGTGTCCCGTGGATGTCAAATGTGACAACCGCGGTGTATGCGTATTCAGCACATGTAGCATGACAAGTTTCTGTTGTGGTCATGCTAAGCTTGCAGGTTTGTTGTTCCGGACCACGTGCGCAAAAATTTTGTTTCAAGTTTACATTGAGTTTAAAAAGAAAGAAAAATAAAAGACTAACTTAAAAGAACGATAGCAAAAGAAAAGTACAAGTTTGTATATTGACAGATTATAAAACAAGTTCATATATCTTCAGCATTTAGCTGTACAAGAATCTTTTGGCACGTGGTCAAAATCGGAACTAACGGCGCCATCTTGTTTTCTCAATACATTCCACAAAAGAATTGCACATTATGTTCACCAACAGCGCCTCCCTGTTATGTCACTCGAGAGCCAAAATATCCTTGTACCGAAAATACCCACATATCAACTCAACGTCATCTTTAAACAGTGTTTATAGTACATCTAATTACCTAGCCAGTTAATTTGAGAGGCACCACTAACACTGATTACCTATGAACTGCGTATTACTTTACTATGCCACATTGAAGTGATTGCAGTGCTTCACAAGACACATATTATTATTAACTTAAGCTCTTGAACATGCCAATCATTGGATGGAATTAGCATAATCCTAATTAACATCATAACTATGAAAGTGAGTTTGTTTGTTTGTTACGCTTTCACGTTAAAACGGCTGAACAAATTTAGATGAAAGGAGAAATAAAAAATAGAAAAAAAAATTCAATCAATCAATCAATCAATCTTTATTTGTGAACACAGGTATTACAATAAAGGTCTTATGTATACATTTTAGTCGAGCTCTATGTCCTACCAATGAAATTGGTGTACAAATATATTAAGTTTTTAGCAATAATTCTGAATTTATACAATACAAAGTCACGTTCGAGTAAATAATGTCAATTAAATGTATTAATAAATAATTAATTAATCAATTATAATTTATTTTACATGCATGTCAATGGTTAATTATATTGAAGGGCTAGTAATGTCATATTTCATCATAATTGTAAATAATGTCAATTAAATGTATTATTAGTCATTAATTAATCAATTAATTACTAATAATACATATTATTATTATACATACATATTATTTACATTCCGTAAGAACATGTCATTCAATTCACTTTTCACTATGCGACCAAATCTGTAGGGCCATTCCCTGCACTGTTATACGAGTTCTGTAATGTTTACTGGCATGAAACCTATTACCATAATTAGGTTACTGTTATTCTTTCATCTAATACTGAAAACAGTATTTTACAAATTCGTATAACTTTTTTTCGTTTGGCTGGCACTTTCACATTTAGCCCAAAAATGTATGGACGGTGAATGTTCTCCTTTGGCACATGGGTAGACCATGACCTGGATTAGGACATACTTTAGATCCCGATATTTCCACGGGATCGAGACTTTTGTGGGTGAAACCGCGGGGCGCAGCTAGGAAGGTATAAATTGATGCAATAAAGTGAAGGTAAATAAAATAGAAATAAGTTCTCTCCTATAGATTTATTATGGATAAAATAGCATTAAACGAATACCTTGATATTTCTGAAGGATGCTGCTGCCCGTTGGATCTATGACCTTTCTTACCTGTCTGTTTTTTAATTTAATTAAATAAGATATTATGTAGATCGAAGTCTAAAAAACTTTCGACAGATGACTTCAAAAATTTTGTATGCTACTGCTACGTCTGGTGTTCAAACCAGTCCTGAAACCTTAAGCGCCCAGTACACATTGGGCGAGCCCGTCGGTCGGCCAACGTATACTGGGCCTTTTTTGGTGATTTGCCGTTTGATTTGCGTGTATTTTGTGCCTGCTTGGCTCGCTCAAGATGTACTGGGGTCTTAATTAAGTCCTCCAATTTCAAATATATTTTCGTGATTTAAAAAAAGTCTAATTTGGAAGTTACTTTAAGCCCATACTCATGACTTGAAAAGTCGAAACTCAAGCGCCTACAACTCAAACATTTCACCGTTAATTCCAAGAACTTGTACAATAAAAACTACACGAAAATCACACATCGCTTACAAAATATATTCACGAACGATAACTTCCGATCGTTACCGAGTGTTGCCGAACGTTTCCGAAACTCCCCAAGTTTCAGTGGCAATAATTCTTGATATTTCATACGCATTAATTCACTCGCAGTCAACGACTGTTGGGCGGTGTTTTATTTCAATCAATTCATTTTAATTCCTACCCTTGCCATCAAGTTTTATGCCTTTTGCGTCGAATTGGAGCGGTGGTTATGTTGTTAGCGGAGCGAGGAATGAGAGATGATAAGGAGAGTGAAACCTCCGATTACGACATTTTACGAAAAAAAAGTTTCTGCTATCAACTTTGAATTTGTAGCCTCATTAAGAGAAAAGTTAAAATAAGGATGCTAAAATAACGGAGCGAGAGAAAATGGGAGGCCGTCACCTCCTTCTGCGAAGCAGTAATGCTCGCGAAGGAGGAGGCGGAACGCGTGGGGGAGACGCAAACTTCACGCCGCAGGAAACGCCCTGGGCGTCGGGAATCGCAGGCCAATTTCCGGTCACCGTAGGCGCGGGCTTGCGGACGGTGAGCAATGGGTAGCTCGCCGTCCGATAAGGACCAAGCCCGGGTCGACGGCGCATTGTGTTCCACGCGCGCCTCAAAGAGATGTCAGCAGAATTGACGGGGTCCGCTAGGGCCGATGCCTGCCGAGGTAGAAAACCGAAAGGGAGATCGTGGATTCCGGCAACAGGGCAACCGAAGGAACACGGGTGGGTTTTAGTCAGTAAGAGTCTGACACGCCCTCCCGCTCCACCCAGAGCGGGAGAAGTTATTTGATAATTTCCCACCCAAAAAAAAAAAAAAGGCTACATAAAATCCATATTCGGTGGGTATCAATTTTTTTGTACCTACAAAAGTTAGAGGCCGACCAAAGTTGGATTTTTTTTCGGCCGAAATCGAAAACTGCCGAAAATGGATATTTTGACTGAATATTCCTAAAAATCGAAAAATAAATTCGGTTGGAACCTACAAAAAATGGCAGACTCGCAATTTCACTAAGACACTACAAACCATGCAATATCAATATCACACAAATGTGTCGCAACACATAGCAAGTGTAATACACAACACATGCGTGTATCTGGATTCCGAAACACGTGCTTCTCCCGCATAACACACACTGTTTACACTACCCGCAAACTACGACAACGATACCAATGTAGGTACATAAATGTACAAGTAAGTATCTAGTAAGGTACTAGACAATTTCGAATCTTCTTGTGTTGAACATTGTTTTAACACTTTCAGCGCCATGTGTATGTTTTTGTCACACAGTATCTGAAACATTATGTATCCAAAAAGTATGTACACATCTTTCTGCTTGGTAAAAGCGCTGTGTATCTTTTAGGCACACGTTCTCTGATACATTTATTATGCAGAAATGGAAGCTCTGTCACAAATTTTACAAAAATTGAAACAACGTCCACTGAACGGCCTAAAATGTCCACGGCGCTGAGCATGTAACATGGCTTCTATACAGTAGGATTTTTTTTGAGCGCTGTATGATAAACCTCACATTAGGCTGCATGTATATGTTGGATACGGGTATGTGATTCTTTCATTATTATCAGCGATATTTAATTTACTGTGGGCGTAGTGTGGGTAGCGTTGGTTAATGCGCAATAGAAAACAGTTTGCAGTTCAGATTATATTATAATTTACTATCAAATTAATCACACTAGCTAAATTATACACACACAGGGTGCGACGGCGTTTATTAAAATCACCAGTTAACACTATGATCACGAATTACAACTAACACAATAACTGAGCACCACGAATCGAGAACAGTTCCGCGACGTCTTGACTCCAATGCGACCAGAGGCTGAATGCCTACTCGCCGTGGCCTTAAAACATCACAACTCTGTAGAAGCGCGCCTTTTTTGGTGTAGATAGATCACTCTTGATGTCGCCAGTAGCGCGCTTGCGATTCGTTTCGTGTCCGTACTAATGACCGGATCCGACATATATATAAGACGTGACAGATGATATCAACTCATAACGGAACACACACTCACTTACACACACCCACTCACTCATAAAATAACAGTGCCTCTAAATGTTACCTACATAAATGTTACCTACATAAATGTTACCTACGTAGGTACAGACCAGCAGTTATTATTTGCATGCGTTGATATCATCTGTCACCTCTTTAAAAGAAACAGATTGTTTACCAAATTAACCAACAAATTAATTGCCCGTACCTACTTATATTGCATATTCGTATAAAAGGGACACGGCAAGTTAAAGAAGTGTGTCGATCTGCTAAACAATAAATTTCGATTACTGTTCATGATTAAGGCATAAAATATAAGGTGAAACTAGCCCCCTCAAAAATAAAATCGAATTTAATACAGCGCAAATCATTCGTATACGTTTCTCTTGCAAGTTAACGATTGTCAAATCGTTTACGATTCCCAGGTCGGGCAGTGTTCCGGGGTTGCGGGAAAGGGATACTGTGGCCTTGGCAACATGGTAACTGAAGGGTGGTGGGTTTTAGTCAGTAAGAGTCTGACACGCCCTCTCGTTCCGCCCAGAGCGGGAGAAGTTATTTGATAATTTTCCAACCAAAAAAATTAAAAAATGGTCTGGCTTGAGTTGTTCCGTCAGAAATTTCTTAGTAGCAACCCGGAGTCGAGATTTTTGCCCGGTATTACATGATTCAAATTTCAACATTTTTCTAATTCAAAATTCAAATTCAAAAGTTATTTATTCAAACTAGGCTGAGAATCAGCACTTTTCGAACGGAGAACATGAGACTTAAACATAACTGTCGAAATGAAGGTGTACCTACTGTACACTGTAGCATAAGTACACCTCTGCCCAACTCTTCGGAGATTACAGGGTGAAGTCGTGTATGTGTACGTATAATTAATTTCAATGATAGTACATTTCGCAATGAGATCGCTCTCAAGCCTATTCATTTTAACCAACACACACACCTATAAACGTTATATGATGTACCTCGTAATTGATATAGCGTGATGTTGATTTTTACTCCAGCGTTTCATAAATATTACCCACCCGATAAAATTTGAGGCGGTAAAATTAGAGATTACCTTCAATTTACTTTGTCGGTTACTTTGTTAATTTTAAGGTTAATGTAAATTTAATCATCGCAGCGCGTTTTGGCGAATTAATTTTCGGAAAGGTATTTCTGGTAGGTATATCAATTTCTATGAAAGGAAATAAATTGATTTCGTAGGTACCTTCATAGTTCGAATTAAAGAGTTGTATTTAGAACGAATAGTAGTAAAATGCTTGGAACAGTAATTCAACTGTTTTCTGTAGGTCGGTCTACATAATGTTCTACGTACAGTTTACTCAACTGTCCAAAAAAAGGAGTGCACAGTTAATTGATTCAGGCGTGACCTTGCGGAAATGCATTAAAATACAATAGACGTGGATATATTTAGTAACCTGATCTGCTTAGCCCCTGAAAGAAAAAGACACGTGTTTCACCTCTCAACGAGGCATCCTCAGGATGACGATTGACTTGTCGCGAACTCGAACACGGCGTGTTGCCACACCGAGCGCTGAACGCGCGGGGTTTTTTATGGCTTTTTAGAAATAGCTAAGCTAACAGGTTACTAAATATATCCACGTCTGTTGTATTTTACACTTTTGCACGTCAGTATTTTGGTCAATATTTTATAAGTAATGCCGAAACAAACTCACGAGGTCATTGTCTGTTTTCAAACATTATATTATTAAGATTATATATGTGAGTCTAAGAATGCAGAGCCATCTTCAGTTTACCTACGTGAAAGAACTAAAAAGTTCCTATCATAATCTAATACCATATACCTAATTAACAACATAATATTTAAACCCTTTTTGCGACCAATATTTTGTTTTTTATTAACAACGCGTAACCTCTTCAATAAAATAATACATATGTGCGTCATTACATAGTCCTTTCGCAGAATACCCACTCGCGTTGGTAGCTAAACAAAAATTTCCATGAACTCCCAGTGATTAAGTACAGTCAAGGAAAAAAGTCCTGCATGTACACACGAGTAAAAAAGTGCAAAAGTGTTTTTTCCACTCGACATTCGTCCGCGTGAATTATGGCAGTGTAGTTGTATTCAAGGAGTTAGGCCACGTATAATGTGTGTGTTTTGTTTTTTCTGCCTACCCTGCGAATGGGGGAATTAATTTTTAGTATTTTTTTCTTTTGTAGGTTTTAATTAAAGCGAGTTTGATGCGTTATGATGGTTAGAGAGAATTTATGTTGAATTTTAATTAACAATGATGAATTGTTTTTAGCATTTTCATTATAATTGAAATGTGTTTTTTTTTTTCTTTAAAGTAGATCGAATTCAATGCTCTTATAAAAAACTACAAGGCAAAAGTGCCTTCTAACACAACGTTGCCTTTCTAAAAACTTAAAAAACTCAAAACTCCTTCAGAAGATCCCTTATTTATTTATTGTGGTAAAATCCTTCTTCGTGATAAACCCTTCATCTTTAAAAAAACACCTGTTTTTTGGACCGATACACTAAGTCCTCGATCCCGAAAATATTAACAATAGACCTCGGGTCACCAGTCGATCATTAGATGTAAAACATACCCCCTTTTTTTTGGGTGGGAAATTATCAAATATCTTCTCCCGCTCTGGGCGGAGCGGGAGGACGTGTCAGACTTGAGTATGTCTTCATGTTAAAATAAAATAAATAAATTTTATTTTCTAGATTGTTGATTTTTCTTGTTGTTGTTTTTTTTGTTACACCTCTTAAGACCTCTTAGAAGAGTGATGGCCGCTACATAACGGTCGCAGTGACAGCTGTCATGAAAATGATAGCAGCGGGGTTTGACTTTACAGTGTCAAAAAATGCTGTCTGGGAAAACACACCAACTTACTTTCATAAATAACATTTTAGTGACGTCATTCGCCGGTAAGTTTCAGAAGCTTTGGGGCAGCCCAAAAGCTTTTGGCGGCCACCGCTTTTCTAGGAAATCTTAAGAAAACTTAAAAACTCAAAACTCGAAACTCAAACTCAAACTCAAAGCATTTATTTCAATTAAACCATTTACAGGCACTTTTGAATTGTCAAGGAATCGGTCAGTCAGAAATAGGTATGAAGCTAGTTGCCCATTCCAAAGCGTAGTAGGTACCTATGGAGAAGAACGGGCAAGAAACTCCACGGACACTCTTTTAAATAAAAAATTGTTACAAACACTGTTGTTGTCGCTACTGCTGAGCATGAGGTCCTGGGTTCGATTCCCGGGTCGGGCAAAGTGTTATTGGGTTTTTCTATCAGAAATTTCTCAGTAGCAGCTCGAAGTCTGGATTTGTGCCCGGTTGATGGCAATAGGCTCGCCCCCTATTACATGGGACTTAAACATAACTGGCGAAATGTGGGTGTACCTGCTACAGGGACACCTCTGCCCAACCCTTCGGGGAAACAAGGCGTGATGTTATGTTATTGTTACAAAATATTGGTTACATCATTCATGTTGAAATTATACGTATGAGAACAATGTAGAAAGACGTGCACGTTAGAAGCGTCCGTAATAAAAAGATAAAACAAAGAATAATTCAAAAATTAAAATAGCTCCTTTAGCAGATCCCCCTATTCATATCGTAGGACAATCCTTCAATGGGATCTTTAAAAAAAACACGCCTGTTTTTCAATAAACCCGATGCACAAAAGAAAGTGATCCACTAAGTCCTCAGTCCCGAAAATATCAACAATAGTCGTTGGGTCACCATCCAATCAATTTGCGTCTGATGTAAGACATACCCAGGGGCGTACCCGTTTGGATCCATTAAATCGAAGGTACCTATTGGGTATATCCATTTGACTTCCTTTTTTGTTTTTGAGAGATCATCCATTACGGAGTTAAAAGGTTTTGGGAGTTCCCAGAGGCACTGAATTTTGTTTGTATGTTTAATGAGTGATGGATCAAAGATAGAGTACGCATAAATAAATTATTGAGAACAAAAATATCTGAGAACCCTAAGAAAATATTGAAGATATTTTTATCTTCCAAATTCGTATTATAAACTTATTGGTCGAAATGATTTATTAGAGTCATAGAGAACAGTAGAAATAAAAGGGACGAAATCTATTAATGTCTTTTGTAGATTTCTTCCCGTTTCTTCCCACATTTTTGGGCCAAATCCAAAGATTTGTGGACTTGAGAAAATTAATACATTCTATTTCCTAATTCAATTTGTGTTAACGAAAGAAACGATCTATTTATAATAGATACGTAAAATTCCATGGAATTGAAAAGTTCAGTTGCCGCATTATGTATGTGTGTACTTTGTAATTTTTCGCCTTTATTGAATTAAATTTTCCTCCCTATTTCCCCAAAGGGAAAGATATCTGTCAAAATTGTTAAGAAAAATTTTGGAAAGTTTGAAAAGTCGACAACTTTTGCGAAGTTTAGAATGACTTGAGGCTATACAAGCCGTATGCTTCGTCTTTTGATATCAGAGGAAACGTTTGTTTATTATTTCGCGAATTCAAAAGAATATTTTGGGGCTCTCATTTATTAAAGTATTGGAAACATTTTTCGTTTTGGAAACCCATTGAGGTTTGTTTACAGTTTCATTTTAAGTTTTATGGTGGAATAATTCTCTTCTCAATCATTCTTAATTTTGGTTTCGAAAAGACAGGTTAAAATAAACCTAAGCTGTACACGTTGAAAAAGAAAAGAAAAGAGATGAAATTCTAAGTTCAGGAACTTCAGTTTTGCAGTTTAAATTTTATTGGAAATACATTATCCATCGCATATAATCTTCATGTATCGCAATTAATGCATGCGTTTGACTGCCAATTATCCTAATGAATAGTGGTCGCGTATACTGCGGTTTACTTTGTTGCGCTCAAACATTGTATCTACATACATAACCGGTATAACATCCACTTCGCAAACATAATATATCCTTATATACAACAGTATGTCGGCAACTCCCTCACTGCAAATGGAGCCTTGTTTAATTTGCCATACATAAGTAAGTTTGCTTGAATAAGTATTTATATCACTGTTTGCAAAACTAATGTTATATTGGCGCCCAACGTGGGACTTTATCTTTTGTCTTTATTAGCATATTGAGATAACATATCGTTAGGAAAGATGGTAATTGTTAGTCAAAATAATTTGAAAAACTAATATTTAAACAGATTTTTCTTTTTGGGACAAATTTTTTATCGCCTAGGCGAAAAAAAAATTGGACTGTTCAGTTCACGAGGTGTCGGTTGTGATAGCAATATTTCATGCAATAAAAAAGGAAACTGTTATAAACAATGGCAGCTATCGATAGCAATCTAACATTGCGAATACCTGAGCGAACTAATACACGTATCGAACAAAATTTTAACGTTTTACGAGCGATTGTAATATTTTATGTGAAATCATAAAAACCACTGTTGAAATATGTCAAACGGGTGTTTTTGTCGCATTCGTAAGTTGACTTCATTCCATTTTTATGTTATCACATTTTTATTTTACGACCTAACAGCATTAGTATGAAAAGCATTCGTTGCTTACTCCCTTTGTGTTCTCAATTTTTCCTTTATTTTTCGCATCTAATCCGTCACATCGTATACTGTGCACAATAGAGAAATCTTTTTTCTTTTATATGTTTCACGCGCAATAAGTTCGTGCGTCGAAATAATACGATATTCGATTATCAGATCCCCCATTCCCAATTTCTCGAAACAGTAAGTGCGCGTCAAACCGAGCGGCCTCCTCAAAAGACAATGGTAACCTCTCAGTCAAAGGTAAAGAAAGAAAGCGACGAATCTAATAAACGGGCCACGTATCAATTCCGTTTGTTGCTACACATCCAATAAATAAAGGTCTCTCGAACGTCTTACTTCGTACCGTCGTTAGCGTTCATCAATATGATTTGCGGGGGACCGCCAGAGATCACGTTGGATTGGCTTCAGTCTTCGTCCAATTCTACGAAATGGAAGGGTACACCCGTGGGACAGGCTTTCACAATAGACCTTTCCGAATGAGAGCCATTAATTCGCATCTTTGTTTTGTAAAGCCCGGAGTGACACGAATTGACGTTATGTGAGCTCATTTTAACAATAATTCAGTTCGAAAACGCTTTTGTATAAAAACGTTTAAGCTTTGACGCTATTGTCCCATTTCGTAAATCTGGTCAACCTCAACGAAGGTCGGAGTTCGTAAATTGTTTTGACAACATTAACCTTAAATTCGGGATAAGTATCCATAAGTCTGGAAGTAAAATCAAACACAATGGGGTGTTCCTACTTGGTAACAGCAAACAAAGCTACGTAATTGAACGCAGCAATTAACTTAGAACAAATAAACCTGCCAGATTCGAACATATATAAAACACGTTTACATCACATAAGACCACTTCATTGAAATAAATTACGTCCACCGCAAACAATGCCGTATTTCATTTGTATTTTTTATTAAACAATAGTGAGCGGATCAGAGCAATGTTCGGGATTTACGACTGTTTGCGGAGCAACGAATCTGTTCATACCGGTTAGAAGCGGTTCGAACTGGCCCGCATGAGGCACATAAAATCTCTTCTACTATTGAGCCCATCATAAAATTTTTCCTTTTTATTTCTGCCCAGTATAGATGGCCACTCGCGGCCCTTGAAACACCGATTTATATGGCAGTTGTCAATTCTTGCCAACTTTATTCAGGGATGTTTATTCAAGAAAATGGTCGGTCGCATCCTTTTATAAATTCGGAAGGCCGACTTATTGTTTTTATGAACAGAAAGCATAATCTTTCTAAAGAATCTGAACTTTTCATTTGTGAACGGTCTTTCAATTGTAAATAGAAATTTAAATTTCGGGCCCCTTTTAATCCTTTTGTTGTGGGGGACACTTAAAAAGATTATGATAAGCAGCCTAAATAAAGTAACAACTTAAACGTTTCGTATTATACAGTAATTTAAAACTCATTGCTGTAGCCGTCATGGCTGGGGTAATGGTCCAAAAAACGGTTCCACAAAATTAAACTAAGCTTAAACAGTGGGCTCGCTTCCTGAATAGTCCCTTTATACGATTTACATCGATAGGGGGGACGGGGGATCAGAAAATTTAACATTTACGACTTGCCCGTTATATTTTTATAGGCAGTTCATAAAATAACTTTTCCGAATACATTAGAAGGAACGTTTAGCCTTCCAACGTTTGCTCTCGAGTAATATATTTAACGTTTATAGGTGTTTTGCATAAGCTCCGAGTGTATAAAATGTTTTCGGAATAAGTTTTTGATGTTTGTGTGAAAGTATCCTTTAATGGTAATGTACCTTTTGGGCGACAGTCTGGATTGCTTGTAATATTTCCAATGACTTTATTAAGCTTTTGATATTTTCTTTTCGTTGTCTATAAAAGTTATATCACTCATGAGATTTTGCGTATAAATCGAAGATATTGAATCGGTTTTAGATCGCTAAATCAAAACTGTTACTGGTATCAAATTATTTTAAGTATTAGAACTTTGCTTGCTTGAGACATTACCAAGTTTAACATTATGTGCATGTTAGAGCCTAAAAAATTCTTGCAACATCATTAGCTGTTAGGTAAGTTTGTATGTTTTTAATATAGTTTTTAAGTCGTTACTAATACTATATGGATTGTGTTTTCTTTTGTGTGATACGTGAACGAAATGTATATATTAAATTAACTGCTTTTATAATTCAAAATTCCCATAGCCGCACCAAAACTTCAAGCCGTCGTCAAATCAAATTAAATTAAATGAATAATCTCCATTCGTCCCCATGAATAATTAACCTACCACATAATATCCCACAAAGTTAGCATAAAACTCATATAAGAGATTGAAACGCGCAGGATTCCGTAATTTTTCACGCCACTCCTGAATTCATAACTCCTTCGTACTATGCTCACCGTCTCGGCTCATTCCCCATAGAGCTTCACTTATGAGGTTGTCATGATACTTTTATGTACCGTGACTTACATCAGGAATGGGGGTATGTGGTGTAGTTCTATTATTAGTTTTTGTTAGTGTTGTTGCATTTTGTATTTCTTTGAAATCATCAAAAATATAGATTGTATCTGTACTTTGTGTCTAATTGTATGTATTGTTTTTATGTGTTTTCCCATCACTTATATCAGGAGTAGTGTAGTTCCATTATTGGTTTTAGTTTGTGTACCGGTGTCTTTGCATTTTTTTTTTCTTTGAAGAATTTAGATCGTGTCTATAGCTCATTCTTCCCTTTTTATTTCTTGACTATTCTAGTGTTCTGCATTTTAATTGCACACAGTGCTTTTGTTCTTTTTCATAGTATTTTTCTAACCTACTAAATACCTACTATAAACTAAAATCTGTTTGTGGCAGATTT
Organism: Agrochola litura; assembly: GCA_949152395.1. NCBI lineage: Eukaryota > Metazoa > Arthropoda > Insecta > Lepidoptera > Noctuidae > Agrochola > Agrochola litura. The sequence continues at coordinate 18,262,051 of OX424508.1, read as the reverse complement.
TATCCCTCATGGAAGTTTACTACCAAGCAAAATATTAAGAAACTAGCGGACGTCACGCGGTTTCACCCGCGTAGTTCCCGTTCCCGTGGGAGTACGGGTATAAAATATAGCCTATGTTACTCGCTGATAATGTAGCTATCCAAATCGGTCCAGTAGTTTTTAAGTTTATTCGTTACATACAAAAATACAAACAAACAAATCTTTCCTCTTTATAATATTAGAAGTATACATGTATAGATATATTAACACAGTCGTTCTACTGCAGATAACAGCTGAAATGAGGTTCTATAGACCTCACCTTCACATAAGTTTCCCTCAAACGCTAGGTCTAACTGAATAATTCTTATTCTAACTTGAATGCAAGCGTGTACGGCAGTCCTTCACATCTTTTAATTAACTACAGTGGGTACAGTCTTCACTGATTCCCACGAGGGATATTGTACAACCGCAAAAAATGGTTATAGCGAATTACAACACGGTTTAATTTTGTTTTATTGGACTTTTTATGGCGAGAACGTGTAAGTTGGATTATATGAATTTGTACTTTATTATTAACGCTTTCTGGGTTTACTTTCGTTTGTAAAGGAAAGTATATTAGTCTAATGACTGCCATTGTGGTAAATATGTGTGGAATTGAATATTACGTCAAGCCTGGTAGTGCGTTGTTTATGTTTGGCTTTAATGAAATGTATAGAGTTAGTGAAATAGGTCACGGCAAAGTATACAATTCTTGAATAAACGTATTGAATTTTCCAGCTTCTATAGTTTCAAACTAAACCAGCTCCCACAAATTCGACACAAATATATTTATAGGTAATAAAGAGGTCTATTTTCTCACAATCTATAAAATGAAGAGAGAACCGTGGCACGCTCAATATACGCCAAATAAAGCTTTATCATCGCTCCACTATTCCGCATTCGAGAACCGAATATGCCACTTGACACACTGCCAAGAATAAATCAAATTTTCTTCGAGACTCACCGAGGAAGTCCTGCTAACTTACTGTCCTATTCCATTTGCTTATCTATAGCACCTTATCAAAGATGTTTTAAGGTTGGAAATCCCATGACTGAAGAGCGAGGTGATATTGTAACAGTTGAGAAGTATTAATTGGAGAATGAAATGAAAGAAGGAAATTAAGTGTGGATGTACGAGTAGATAGTGAATTGTTCATTGCATTATGAGAGTGCTTCAACAGTAATTATAAAATATTGAAAATCATTTTGCTTTTTCAGCAGCTATAAATGTTGCTTGCAATATAAATAGTTTTCTATAGGAATTTGTGATCGCAAGGTGATCAAGGATGATGACAAACAATATTTTAATTGTGTGCCTTGTATGTTGATTATCCATAAATCAGCATGTAGCTATCAGACATTTCAAATTAAATAAAACCATTTACCTACCTTCGTTACACTTTTACATAAAAATTTTACTGACAAACATCAAACGAACTTCGTAATTGTTCCATTCGACTGACACGGTCTGGATATTCATTATTTTGCGAAAACCTCGTATTGTTGAACCAACGAAAACTATATCTGCACCCACCGTATCGTGGATAGCATTTGCATACCGCTCTCAGTTTGTTTTCAAATTCCCCTCCGTTGAGCTTGAATATCCGACGAAGTATTGTTCAACTGTTCCAAGCACAGCCAGTCATTATTCGATGCGATCGTGTTTAACGATGACAGCTACTCTGATGTCTGTTCTTTTGTAAAGTTCTTTAGCGATTGTTAAAGTCTTGTCTTCATTCCACTTGGGTTGCTTGACGGGTACTTGATAGTTGAATATTGAAATCTTAATAAGAACGTTTTCATTTTCGATTAAGCTTTCTATTGTTTCATTTGTGTTCACTCTGATTTCGTTTGGTTTGATGCCTTCTTGCTCAATTAATATTTTTGATTCTACTCCTTCTCGTTTGGAATCAGGGATGTAAACAACTTTATCCTGTTTTAAAACAAACTCTTCATAAAACATAACAAGCTCACAAGTTGTGCTCGCCGACGATATATTGCCGTCTTCAGAAAGTATTAGTTTTAATCGTCGGACCCCGACCTCGATTATTCACTGCGGCACGTCCTCCGGCTATATCTGCTAATCCCCCATCCCTTACCAGTGCACCCCTGGATTTCTAGTTCAGTTTTTTTTTTTTTCAACATCAACAAGAGATGAAAACTTTACCGCAGGCCCCCGCGAAACTTTTCATCGACTAATCCCGTGGTGGCCGCGTTAAATTCTCGATTTACTTTGTTGCCGAGCTCAGGCTTATGCGGTAGCATATTTTTCAACCAATTCCAGCGGTTTTATAGTGGATTTGCGAGGGTGTTTGTTATCGTTAGTTGGCTAAGTTCTCGTTCACGATCCATCCGAGAGTTTCCGTATCACTGAGCCCACTTCTAAGGCGTTTGATGTAATAACAAAAAAAAATGCTGATGTCTCATCTCGACGTTTTTTACTCACAAATGTCAAAGTAATAAAACTCTCCTCTGGTTCAAGTTTATAAAAAAGATACAAGATAGTCGCAAGGTAAAATTACTTTCAAACTCTTATTGACAAACTGCGCGAGCCCCGGCCGTAACAAAGTTTCAACTGACCAACGTCCAACTTTTACATCGTTTGCTTCTGTTATTGATATTGAGAACCCCGCGGGGGTTGTGCCTATAAAGCTGCAGATGCCGCACAAAAGGTCCCTGTACACGGCATCATTCCAATAAATAACCCGGAAAATTGTCTCTGCATACACACAGACGATATATCATGTGTAGTTTATATTATACGCGGGAGTCATCTTTCTTAGCTTTCACGTAACTTTTCACCCGAGCGGCGTTATGTCTAGGCGTAAAAAGTAAGTTTTTGGGTTGTTTTTCTCTTCCCCCTCCACTTTTTTCCCCCGCCGTTTGACGTCACTCTGTATTTGGCGTCCACGCCGAGTGCACGTGCCGATCTGATTTATGGCCACTGAATAAATAAGTTATGATAGTATTTTTCACAACATACCGCGTTATAGCTGTTTGTATACGGGGTATTGTTTGTATCGGCGGGAAATCGAGGGTTCAGTAAATATTTGATCCATATCCACTGCCGCTATTAACGTAAATTCGACGCGTAATCGTTAAAATTATTTGCAGATATTGATAATTGATATCGAGGGAGATGCCTAATAATTACTGACGGGATATAACATTGCACGCGTGGTCATTAACCAAATCCGAATAATTAATTAATTTTGGAGCGATTCGGGCTGCGAATAACAGGTATTAATTAGTATGGCAAACAGTTTCTTTTATGTAACATTACATTACATTAGACTTCACATCGTTTTACAAATGTATGTTAAAGAATGTGAAGTCTAATGTTTGGTGATTTTTTCTAACGATTTTTTTTTCTTTCTATCGATAATAGGTACTGTTTAAAATTAATATTAAGCTATTTAGCTAACTAATCAATTCACAAAAAGTTTTAGGCCTCCACTTCCACATACTTAACATAAATATCAAACAACTTACACGTTTTTTATACACTGCACAGAACCAAAAAATCATAACCAGCAACATTTTCTTCAGAATAAAAGCTAAAATCAGAAACTCCCAAACTAGAGATGCACTACACACACTCGGTCTAAATAATTCATAACGTTCGTATATCAGATATAGAGTCGCGAACAGTATCTCAATGTTTATTTACCCTCTTTTCTGAAGCTTTACCACAGAATAGAAACGTGCAGAAAGTCCACCCAAATAGCACGTACGCATAGATACGCGTCTACTTACGGTTGACTTACGAAAACCTTAACCATACTTAGAACCAGTAGGCCTAGCTAGAATTGAAAATGCTCGTTTCGCACATATTTTTTACTTAGTTTTAAAACTTTATTCATATCTATGGATGATACTAATTGCGTATGTCGCAAAAAAGTTATGCTGTAGGATAGTTGTATTTTCAATAAATAATCATTCGAATTTGCGGAACATTTACGTCGCACATTCGCGCTAGAGCCTCTTGTCATAATACTCGAATATAATGCAAAGGGCGACGTCAAATATGTGACGCTTTACATTAATTATTTAATTTATTATTATTTTTAACATATAATATACACAAACATATTTCATATATATAGTAGTTAGTTGTAAATATGTTTACATTAATTGCCAAGTAAAGAGTTTTTAACTGACAAGTACTCTATGCGTCTATGTGTGCGTGCGCTTCATTTCGCCCGTAGTATGGAGCTGACCTTCTGTAACTATTTATTCTATGGCTGTACGGTTTACCTGACTCCGACGACTTTGAATTATTAAGTCGACTACGTTATTGCATTAATGTGCCTCAAATACAGCGTGTAATTACATTTATTTATAGAGAAGCTAAGATGGCGGAAAGCTTTTTGAAGGCTTTTAGTAGCGAGATAGAAATGTATTTTTACTGTATTTAGTAGATGTTTTAAGCCTTATGGTGTTTTGAAAAGCAAAACAAGCAGATGATTAAATTTAACTGAAGCTGTATTCGGTGTATCACTGTAGACCGGTTGGTGGGGAGCTCGTGGCTAAGTACTAACAGCCGCACGGGTCGGTCCATCAGGTTAAGCTTACGCTTGCCGGGGTTGGTCCGTGGATGGGTGACCATCTTTACATATCCGTGCTTCAGAAAGCACGTTAAGCCGTTGGTCCCGGCTATCATTCGTGGATCTTTGACAATCGTTACGAGTCGTCAGAAGCCCGAAAGTCTGACAACCAGTCTTACCAAGGAGTTTCGTATTACCCAGTTACTGGGTTGTGGAGGTCAGATAAGCAGTCACTCCATGTAAAATACTGGTACTTAGCTGCATCCGGTTAGACTGGAAGCCGACCCCAACATAGTTGGAAAAAGGCTAGGCAGATTGATTTATAGACCGGTTGGTCTTTGGAAGTAGATATGTAGTACCATACTGGTTTTTGGAGCCAATTACCATTTCTGTTTTGGTTTTAAGAGCTCATACCCTTGTTTCCCTGTGACTGTTTACGGGAACATGATACTTATCTAAATATCCTGACATATCCTTAGGTAACGTACAGCTTACAGTGTACAGCGTTTCTTCGATAGTATATAAACAAAACTCACACTTTCCTCCCACAGACACCACAGAACGCCACCTCTACTATCTTTAAATACTCCTTTTACTTCGTTTACGTTTATACATCTGGTCATACACGCAAGCCTGCGAGTACTACGTACCTGACCTTTCTGAAGAACGTAATTTTTTTGTTAACTAAGGCCTCTCGCAGTTTGGGCCACTGAGGTTTTGGCTACTTAACCGAACATTCCTGTGGGTGCCTTAAAATCGAACGCTCGCTAAGGGCACCCCCTGTGGGGTACGAACCTCGGCTTAGGGCGTCGCCGGGGGGAGGACAGCGAAAAGGGACAGGCTGGATCAAAGTTAGATTTTCAGCCTGATTATTATTCGGGGTATTTAACGTGCTCAGCTGCAACAACTGCTGGCACCTTGTTTTCCTAGTATCATTTACTCGGGGACGCGGTCGCGATCGCAACGGACCTCGGCGGCGAGGTCGGAATGATGGGAGGCGTCTGTGTTTGTGCACTGTACTGGTGGCCCTATTCTTCTCCCGGAGGAGTGTTATGGAATCATCTGGGTCAGAAAGGATGAAGAACGTCACCAAAAATTTCACTATAAATATGTCCATCTAGGCGTCCCCCCTACCAGCATTTCCTCTCATATCTACCTAGAAAATACCTTTTGTTAATCGCTTTCCATTGATATTGTCAAGATGTTGCTAATAAAATCCCTAGGACGCAATAAAAGTCCCCATTTTATAAATGAATCACTCCTTACACGCACACCGAAATATCTCACGAGAAAAAAGAAAGAATCTCAACAATAAATCCTTACATTAAAAACCTCTTTTACATGAGAGGCATTACAAGTGTCGACACAAACAGACAAATGCTCCAGGTCCTCTGCATAGCTCCACGCAATTTGTTTCAATTCGCACCATTCATCCGTTCTTTCGTTCACTTGCTCACTCGTTCGGTTACGGTGGTTGCGCGTTCATCAGTCTTTAGTACACCTCCATTGAATGTAGATTAGGGTAGGAGTGACAGAGAATATGGTTTTTGAAGGGTAAGATTTTTTCTTTGTTTTATTTGGTTTGGATTATAAAAATCTGGATTTCTAAATAAAAATTCTAGAGGAATCAACAAGTACTCGGAAAATGAAGACTAAAAGACAAAATGATTGATGTTATTTGAAGTCCCTAAAAATACCTACTACTCAATATTTGCTGAACCAACAAAATTTGTACTAAATCTATACCTACCATGCACTTTTCCACAACGTTGCAACAATGACTTGGCAAGCTAACTCACGACAGTGTCATTTGCTCCTGTTACCAGGTTTCGCAAAAGAAGTAATAAGAAAATTCTACAAAATTCTGTTCTAAGAATTTTGTTAAAGGTAAAAGGGTCCTAAGTTTAATTTGTGACCTGGCTTCACTTAGGCACTGTTTTCATCGAATTTGAAAACCAATTTTGGTATCAACGAGACTCAATCAATCTGCTTAGCTGATGTTGGGGTCGGCTTCCAGTCTAACCGAATGCAGTTGAACACCAGTATTTTGACATGGAGCGACTGCCTATCTGACCTCCACAACCTAGTTACTAGGTAACACTATACCCCTTGGTAAGACTGGTTGTCAGACTTTTTGGGTTTTTAACTACCCGTAACGACTGTCAAAGATCTACAAATGACAGCCGGGATCAATCCGAGGCACGGAGAGGTCTTGGTATGTAAAGATGGTCACCCATTCACGGACCAACCGCGGCAAGCGTAGCTTAACCTGATCGATCGACCCGTACGGCTCAACATTTAAATAGCCTTATATCAGATTTCTTGGGAAATATCAGCAAAAAATGGCTCCCAAAACTTTCTTCAAAAAAATATAAAGGTAATTTTGTAGTAACAAGATATTGTTGCTTATCAGTAGTTGTTACATTATTCAGCTGACAGATGTGTGAGCCTTTGACTACAGAACATAAAGTAGTTTTACGGTGTGGGTACTATTTTTAGTAGGTAGGTACGTAGTCGACATCGTAATTGCTTTACCACTTTTCACAAGCAATTTTTTTAAGTGAAATCTTCTTTAGGCGCGTTGGACATCTTTGAGATGGGACTAAATCATTAATTTCGCGACACCAGACGACACCTCATTTTTATAAACGCGATTGTGCTCTTTATTTATATTACGTTACGGATCAATGTTCTATGCAAGTATTTTTACTTTAAAGGTTTTGTAAACGCGATTGTGCTCTTTATTCATATTTCGTTACGGATCAATGTTCTATGCAAGTATTTTAACTTTAATGGTTTCGGAAGTATTATTTTTTGTAAACGCGATTATGCCCTTTATTTAGATAAGGTTACGGACCAATGTTCTATACAAGTATTTTTCTTCTACCAAGGCGATCTTGTTCAAGTTTTCACTTCTGTCGGCACTCCCTGAGTGCCACCACTTTTTTTTAATTTCATATTTCACATTAACCTACATGGGTAGGTACTATGAAACGTCAGAAGCTAGTTGCACGGTTCAAATTGGTCGTTTCCCATGGCTTCTCCATAGGAAACGACCAATTAAAAAAGCTGGAAAGAAACTCCACGTTTACTCTTTTAAAAATAATTGGCTTTACAATGTTTTCAAATTACAGTGTTAATAGCTATGGGAGGACATGTTTATTGGGAGACTGATAAAAATTCACAATAAATTAAAACTTTACTACCTATGGTTGAAGTTGAAACTATCTAAGTGTCACATAGACAAATAGACCTTTTCGTTTATGACGTGCAACTGACAAACAACCTTTGGTGTTTTAGAAATTTTATGGGCTACTGTACTTACTTAAAAATTGGTCGGTTGTGTGACGTGGATTAGTTGGTAGTATGACAAATTTATTGAGCAGACAGTTCAAAATGTTTATTTCTTTATTTTAGGTTTTTTGTGTACTAATTGTACAGCATGATGATTTAGCTTAGACTTGTCACAGTGACAGAGCGCTAAAGTAACCTGGGTTTAAGACAGTTAACTTTCTTAAGTCTTTATTCAAATACCTTATAGACAATAATCATATAACCCAACCTAACTAAAACTATTCACAAACTAAAATATGGCGTCGAAAAATTCCTCCGCATCGCTGTCGACTGGTAATATACCCTAGAGACTGGCCGCTGCCACGTTATATGGCAATACTTAGCTTCTGGCCAAAGTAAAAGCCATAAAATGATTTAAATATATGAAATGTCTATCTAACATCTGTCTTCCCTAACATAAAATTTGTTCAAAATGCTATAAATTGGCTGTCACCACACGCACGTGGAAATCCACAGTACCGCATACTTACCTCCAATTTCTAGCACGTTTTACTTCGCACACAAATAAAGAACGACCTCTTAAATCGCCCCGAATCAAACCTCGATGGACCACGAACTTCCCAAAGACAGAATCCGAACTGTACATGTTTCCTTCAACTATTTAGGAGACAGCACAACTTGCTGTGGAACTTTCAACCGTAACTTTTAGTACTAAGGTTAGTTTTTCAGTGTTTTGATGTAAGAGTTCTTTGTAACTTCGCTTCTTGAATATTGAGAAGGAGCTCCCGGGAGTTTGGGAGTGACATGAACTGGGATACAATGTGTCATACCTAAAGAGCATGCGAAAACAGGCTTTGGTGTGAAACTTGACTTAGTAGAGAAAACATGTTGAACATTTTAACGAAATTATTCAGCGTACGTTAAGGTATTTTGCCTAAGTAAGTAGCTACATGAGTATGTTCGTACGTTGCATGTTGGTAGTATTTTAAGTTGAGAGTGTTAAAGTAAAATAGTGTTGTATGAGCGTCTTAGAGTAAAATAGTGCAGTTTTGTATGCATTTTCATGTAAAAATTTATTCCTGAATTTCTTGTGATTAAACGGAACTAAGCATGAGACTGATTTACCTATTTGAAACTGTTTGTTGAACGTCAATTTTGACGATCATTCCACTGTCAATGAAGATTGTGTCATTGTCACTTTTTAACCGACTTCAAAAAAAGGAGTTTACTCAATTCAACCGTATAATTTTTTTTATAGAAGGAAAGAAAAATGCGTATATAGACCATAAAAACAAAAATCACTTTAAAACTATGAAAAGAAGAAAAAAGGAAACACTGACCTCTGCTAATTATTTTCTTTATACTGAAACTTAAATCTCTCAGATAAATAGTTACAGGATCCCACACTCATTGCTTTTAGTATTTTGTCAAAACAACACTGTTACTGCTAGCTAAAGAAAAAAAAGAATAAATAAAAAAATAAAAAAACATTAATTTGGACATAGTTCGTGAAACACAAAATACAAATAACTAAATGAAAAAGTGAAAATAATGTTAGTTAATAAAGAAATAATAATTGGAAACAAACAAACTGTTTAACAGAGCCCGTATTGGTTGCATCACAGAATCGATGGTGAACGGCCATCGTTAAATTTATATTAGGTTACCCTATTAATTCTGTGTAATCGCCGGCGAAACTAATTAATATCCCCGACTCTGACCGCGGATTGAAATTTAATAGTTTATCGTGATTATTAACCCCTTGTTGCGTTTTTTGATAAGGATTTTTATATTTTAATCTTCCGTGAAATGTGATTTTGCGTGGGATTATCAAACTCGTTTTTATCTAGTGTAGTTATTTTAAAGTTGGGCTTCAATATTAGAAAAAAGTTATGATGACAAGTGCTTTAACGTGCAATTGTCACATAATCACATTTAAAAAAAAATCTTTTTACTTCTTCCTAATCTAACAAATTTTTAAGCTATTGCATAACTTTTATCGCGGGCTTTGAGCGCGGCGACCGAATCAAGAAATTCCGTAACGAAAAAACCTAACACCCCCCACTCCGCCTACCATGTAATGACGGATGATGACATAAAACAAAAATTACTTTCCCATGACAACATCATGGGAACGTAGTTCAACGTGACAACTTGATGTTGTCATGGGAACGTAATTTTTGTTTTATGTCATCATCCGTCATCATCCCAAGTGTAGCGTTGACAAATAGGAAGTATGGAGGTTACAAATGCTATGCAGTAGCTTTACCGCGGCAGTCCCCGAGTGCCACACTTTTTTTTAAAAAGTAATGATAAGATTATTTAGCACTAATGTCAGTTTGATCAGCAACTCATGGAAAAGTGGGCTCAGCATTCTACAGGATTTGCTTTGAGTAACCTTTATGCTTAAAACCGATAACTATCCAACCTTATTTTTCACTCACGTGTAGAGCGTTCCCAAAACAAATAAAAAAAACAAAAACAAATTCCATTTTCAAACCCAAACCCGCTAAAACTATGCAGTGAAAAACTGACCACAAATAATTACGTCATTTTAAAAAAAGAAGCGAACACGCCCCGTCACTTCACAATACTGGTACATATTAAGTGACGTCTCATCTCAGGTGGTTCACGATACCTCTATTAGGGCTATTAGCGTAATTACGGGCCTCAAAATGCCCTCGGAGAGGCCTCGACACTCGTTAAGGCCTGTACGGCCCGCGGGTCCGACCCGGGTCGGCTCGAGGGAATTGCTTGGAATTTTCAATTGGCCCTCATGCGTAAATATTGTCGAGTATCGTGATTCTTGTGTAGCTACTAGCTACCAATAGTTTGAGAGATTAGTGGAAAATTCTGATATTGCTTTGTGTATATTTCCAGTTGAATTTGCTGATTCGTATTTAGAAGTAAAGTTTTATTGATGTTTTGATTTGTTTCGTCTGCTATCTACACAGGAGCTATTTTCCTATACATTTCTATTTCATAAATAAATATTAGAAACGGATTATTTGGTATTGTTGTGCTCTAAATGCCAACAAACTTCTATGAACTGAAAGTAAGCAATGTTTAATCTGATTTGTACTGTTTGAATATTTGATTATATCCGTCACTTAGGTAGTAGGTACTTCAATGAATTAACATAAATGTTATCGTAATTTCAAGCTCATATAGTCATATCCAACCACTAAGGTTTTTTATTTATTTATTTAACCATTTATGTACACACATATAAATAGACAAGACAAAAAGAACAGAAAAATAAAAGAAATAATGAAAATACATTTATTTAGTACAGACCAAAAAGCACACAATATAATTAACAGCAGATAAAAAATTAAAAAATCTAATAAAAAGTGTAAAGTACGATGTAAATAATACGTACAAAGGTAATGTTTATTTCTAAATAAATCTCTTCCAGCATACGAGTACCTGCGGTAGGACAGAGGATAAAAAGAGATATTACGTCATTCTTCCTAGTCATGATTTTACTCAAACTTTTTTCATTCATTCCAATCACTCAACATACATACGCCAACCATCCATAAAAGTCCATACAAAATCTGTCAGACGACCAAAAATATAACACAAAGCATACATAGACATACGCAAGCAGGTTGGTACACGACTGAAGCATGAATTTGACGAATGACTCTGCCTGAGGCAATGAAATAGTGATATACACCCCATTGGTTTGTTCCCGATTTTGTGGACGTTGTCACAGTGTAACTAAATGTATGTAGGTAACTAGGAATGTTGGAGGAAATGGGGTACATTTAAAATGCAATGCATTTTATAAGGCTGCTTAATTTTGTATAAAACTCGATTTAGAACTGTCTGGTTTCAATTCAAATCTACTTTTAAATCGAGATTCATGGCGGAGTTTCGTTCTAGAATATGGACTTACGATTTTTGCGGTGATAGGTAACTCAATTCAGAAAGTGTGAGAAGAGTAATATTTTCTGGACAGAGAATAGTCGACCCGTTACATAAATGTGGCTTTCATAAAATAAATGACGTATAGTTTGACCAATACCGCTGTACCGCGCCTTAGGAATACGCAGCGAGGCGGGGGGGCAGTGTTAACCAATGAGCGGCGAGCGGGACGCCGTGCGCCGAGAGCTTTGACAAATTAGCGGCCTGCACTGCTCCCCCGTCTCGCCGCGCGCCTTCCAAAGGCGCGGTACAGCGGTATTGGTCAAACTATAGTACGTAGTACGACGTAGCGTATTAGCGACTCGCCGGCTGACAGGTACTTTACTTCCTAATGATTAATCTCGGAAGCTGTGGATCAAATGGCTTGGATTTTAATGTCTTAATATACAGGGTGGCAGGGACATCGACGCGAAAACTGTTACCATAAATTCAGTACATGATTCTGAACTTCCCTGCGTTGAAATTATTCATCGGTTATTTTTTTAAACCGGCCAAGTGCTAGTCGAACAACATGTCTATGGTAACAATTTGACAGTGACAGTGCAGCAACAGTAAAGACTTGAGCGATACAGTCGTTATAGTGCCAATTTATGCCATGACACATGTCATTAGGAAGCATATCCTCAGCGGTACATTGCCATACAAATAGAGCAACAGCTTGAAAAGTTAACGAAGATATACAACCCAAAATATAATCACTAAAACATCGGTCAGGGCAACACGTAAAGGACGAACCTTACCGTAACATATATTTATTATTCTCTCTACTTTGACGGGTACAGGTAAAAGCCTTTTAGATTAACCGTTGCACCGTAATGAAGATAAAGGGCTTCGTTACGGTACTAAATAGTACCAGAAGTACCACTCCACTTAATGCACGATAATAGGCAAACGCACACATAGATGTTATATACTGCGTCTTAGAAGCTTTCTGCAGTTTCTAGTGTAACAAAGAAGCGGCTTAATATCAATATTTTTCAAGAAATAATTTTGCCTCGTTGGTCTAGTGGTCGCAAGCGCTACTGCTGAGCATGAGGTCCTGGGTTCGATCCCCGGGTCGGGCAAAGTGTTATTGGATTTTTCTATCTGGAATTTCTCAGTAGCAGCCCGGAGTCTGGATTTGTGCCCGGTTGATGGCAATAGGCTCGCCCCCTATTACATGGGACTTAAACATAACTGGCGAAATGCGGGTGTACCTACTACAGGTACACCTCTGCCCAACCCTTCGGGGAAACAAGGCGTGATGTTATGTTATGTAAAGTAAAAAGTAAAGTAAAAATTCATTTATTTTCCACAAAAACGATCATAGTTCCTCTTATGTCAAGTGGCTATTTAATGTAAAAGTAAAGTAAAAATTCATTTATTTTCCACACTAATCTAAACACAGTATAGGTACATAAAATAAATGGAGTGGACTGGAGCCTAAACTAGGGCAGCCCTGTATTTCAGGAATCCAGGTCTTCCTCCCGCGGCGAGTAAGTTGGTACCAATTACAAATTACAACTAGAGGTGTAGTTAATTAATAATTATATTGTTTGTGTTTGGGTGAGTGGGTGTGTGTGTTGTGAGTGTGTTCGTGCGTGTATGTTTTGTGTGTGTGTGTGTGATGAGTGAGAGTACGGTTGCGCTCATCTGTGTTTGTGGGAGTATGTATATAAATGTATGCGTGGTTATGGATAAGTGAGCTTTGATTGCTCTTGATTTACTGCAGACAGAACAGAGATGTTATTTAGAAATTTTTAATAAGGATTATGTATCATTGTAATTTAAATTCAGAAGATATTTTTGTATAATAGATTTACATTCATGCGTGAGTTTTGGGAATATATTTAAAAAAGAGTTGAGTTTATTATATAGATGAGGAGCAAGGAAGCATGAGTGTCTCGTGAAGAATGCCGTGTTGTGTTTAGTTGCCTTGCATATTCTGTTATTTCTACGTGCAGGATATGTTGACTTAGCATCGTAAGTTAGTTAATGTTGAGGTTTCATGAAGAATGGCTGCTGTCACGAACTCTTCGAAGCGCAGACAAACCACACAGATTTGTTTATTTGCGCAACTGTCAATATTTTAAAGCAACCCACTGCAATTTCCATTTCAACAATTAACTGGGAAATACTGTCAGGGAAATTAGTTGAGCAAATTCACACCCTACGCCAGTTTGCCGTATTACAGCCATTTCGTATAACTGTCAAAGAATGACAGTTATGATTTGAATATACGGACAATTTAAGTTGGCAGTCAATTCGCTTAATTATTACATTAACATTTTGATAACAGTGATATCCAAATTCCAGTTAAATATTACGTGAATACACGACAAGCCAAATCTAAATCACTTCAAGTGCCACGCAAAAATAACTTTTATGGCAGGCGTACTGCTTCTTTCACAATACCTAATTTACTAAATTAAATACCTGTAGACATTAGAAACTCAATGAATAGTAAAAACTTAAAGCATAAGCTGAAGGAACATTACATCAACTCGATTATAATTTAACTGTTAATAGTGCGTTGATCAAATCTCAGGCCATGGCAAGCTAAGATAGACCACAGAGGTCTAATTGTGTGCTTTGTTTAAGTGTAAGGAACTTGTAATTTATAAAATAAATAATACTAAAGTGAACCTACTGTATCTTTTTATACTGTGGCAATGCTGTCTAGCTGTACAGTTAAAAGAAAAAGTGTAAAATGTAACGATGCGGTGTGCTAATTGGCCATGCGATTTTGTACTTAGGCCGATTTATTTCTTAATTATTCGGTGTAATTGTAAAGGAACTTGGAGTAATGTTCCACGATTTGTTTGTGGCGCAGACGTTTTTCAAGTTCTTTTGTAGTTGGTGTCTTGTTTATAATGTGTTATGAGTTGTAAAAGCATGCTTTTTGTTTGAGTTTGATTTATATATATAACTCTGTAAGCACTTATTAGCCTAACTTATAAATTAGCCATAGTTTTAGATTAGATTCCTTTATATTTTGTACTGTTTTTAATATTTTTTAATAAACAAGTTTATAGTTAATACCAACAATGTATGGAAGAGCGGAGTCTCTTAACACAGGCTTTATTAGCTTAAAAGGAGGCTCCAATCACTACCTAGTAATGTAAGAAAACTTGTTAAAACTAATAAACATTTTTTCATTTTTCATTTTTTCATTTACAGGTGGGCTGTAAGTTCCAAATTATCTTCTTTCAAACTCAAAGCATTTATTTCATTTAAACTGGAATAATTGTGCATTGTCAAGGAACCGACTCCTTGACAATTCAAGAGTGCCTGTAATTGGTTTAATTGAAATAAATGCTGCTGCTGTCAGAAAGATGCAGCTGGTTGCCCATTCCAAAATATAGTTGCCCGTTCTAAAGTAGTAGTAGTAGGTTCCTATGGAGAAGAACGGGCAAAAAAATCCATGGACACTCTTTATCTCTTTTTTTTTTGTATTTTTTTTTTAAACTTTCTTTGTTTCTTTGTTGTTTCTTTCCAGTTTTTCTTATGCCTTCTCCTGCTAATCGGTCAGGAATTAGTCCAAATCATCATGCCAGCGTTTTTTATGTTGACGCCCGTCATCAGGTACCCACTGTGTGTCGATCCTGGCCTATAAATATTACCTCTAAATATTTTTTAAAGCTTTAAAATGTAATCTAACTCTGAAGATACTTACCGTAGATGCCATATTTATAGTCAAGACTATGACATAATATCATCATCATATAAACAAAGACTAAATTCGAACCAAAAAATCCATTTTATTTAACAAATTCGTCGTACTTTCATTCCAAGATTCCAATGAACTGAAAATTCGTTAACCCTCCGTAACCCACGACTTTTGAAGTCGTTTGAATTTAATTTGTAACTCCTCAATGTTTGATATTTGACTTCTAAGTTTGGCCAGAACCGACTCCGCGATTTACTTTACGTTTAATAATATTCTTATTGTTTATTTTCTGTGGTGGTTATTTTGTTTGTTTGCTGGTTTGATTGATTACAAGGCTTCAAGGTCTACAGTTCTATAAACCGAGTGGTGCCTACACGAATAGATATTATACTGTTATCAACTTGGTCGATATTATCGGTCTATAGTGGTCCTATCTTCGAATGCGATCTCTCATTAGCCTCTGTATTTTCACAATTTGTAGTCCATTGCTGGACATAAGAATCAGTAATTCGTCGTATTAAATTAAAGGGTAAGGGTAGATAGGTATTTGCTGCATTCTGGAAACAGACTTACCGAAAATGTCACATTTAAGCCCACTTATAAATCAAATCACCTAACTTCAGACACAGGAAATACAATCATTTAAAAAAAGTAAAATCACGGCTGTCATCGCCCAGACATTTTCCAATTAACCTTATCACGCAGATAACTGGGAGTGATGTTTATTGTAAGTACATACTTGGAAAAATTACATATTATCCTACCCTTTGCAATCTGTTAAAGTCTACAGTTTATTGTTTACCATGTTAACATATAATATACACAAACATATTTACAACTAACTACTATATATATTATGTACAAGTATGTAAAGGAAAAGTTAAAAATAAAGATAAGAGCTCATTGGGCGTCAAAAAATTCGTGCGCATCGCTGTCAGCGGGGAAAGTGCCCAAAAGGCTGGCAGCATTGCCACGTTTGATGGCGATGCTTATTCTTTGGCCTAAGAATTGGCCAGCCCTCTGGTCACGTAAAGAGTCGACCAACCGCTTGGCGATGTCCCGGAATACTCGGTGAGCACTCGGACCCCATGGCCCTAGTGTTTCAACCCCAAACGGCTCAAAAATATAGCTACCAGTAAGGTTGCTATATTTGCGCCGTTTGAGGATTTCTGCACCTGGAGCAGCCGCAGATAACTTCATACAAATAATGTTCCATAATTTTGATTTATCTGTTAGATTGTTTCTATCCGGGCACTATAAAACAAGCCCCTAGTCTTCACAATGCTATTCATATCCTCGCTAATGAACGACCTAGTTCCTATGAACAGAAAAAAGCACTACTTAACTAATAGGCCCATTATATATCACGGAAATTAAATCGTTAAGGCCTTAACAGTCGTCAGTCACACTTTCGCTACAAGACCTAAAAAGATTAACGTTTTTATAAGTCCACTAAACGCCTGGAATTAACACTAACCTCGGTGAAGACTTATAAGGCTTAAGATTAGATTTATTCTGCTACCATTTTCTTTGCTTTTTTTGGTGTGTAATTTTGCTTTAATGTTTTACTTCACTAGTGTTTCTAATGGTTAGAGAAGGGATAAGAGATTTTTTCTTAAAAAAAAAGTATTTGATTCGCACTATTTGTGACTCAAAAAAGATAGCTGTTATTCCAAGATCAATATCATCGTTTCTCCTTCTACTCTAGTTTCGAACTTTCTTGTTTGTTTACAAGTTAACCCAAGTTTTATATAGAACGCGTCTTCTAGTTGTCGCTTCAACGACTACTGCAAATGAAAACAGAAAAATATGAACAAAGCAACTTCGTCTAAACTAAACGATGACTTATATTGATGTGTTACATATTTCCTGCAAATCTTTCTTCTCGCTTTCCTGCAATCTGTAGAGTGGGAAATCTGTGGGACCGATTTCGTGAAAAGGGACGGAAGTGTGTAACAGGAAGCCGGGGAAGAGCACGCTATTTGATTTGACCAATGAGCGCGCGCAGTGCTGGTGTTGGCCTTCAGAAATGACCTTGACGAGGCCCCGCTCCTTATTATCTTAATATATATAAATCTCGTGTCACAATGTTTGTCCTCAATGGACTCCTAAACCACTTAACCGATTATAATAAAATTTGCACACCATGTGCAGTTCGATCCAACTTGAGAGATAGGATAGGTAGGGTAGGTAGGGTAGGTAGGGTAGGTAGGGTAGGTAGGGTAGGTAGGGTAGGTAGGGTAGGTAGGGTAGGTAGGGTAGGTAGGGTAGGTAGGGTAGGTAGGGTAGGTAGGGTAGGTAGGGTAGGTAGGGTAGGTAGGGTAGGTAGGGTAGGTAGGGTAGGTAGGGTAGGTAGGGTAGGTAGGGTAGGTAGGGTAGGTAGGGTAGGTAGGGTAGGTAGGGTAGGTAGGGTAGGTAGGGTAGGTAGGGTAGGTAGGGTAGGTAGGGTAGGTAGGGTAGGTAGGGTAGGTAGGGTAGGTAGGGTAGGTAGGGTAGGTAGGGTAGGTAGGGTAGGTAGGGTAGGTAGGGTAGGTAGGGTAGGTAGGGTAGGTAGGGTAGGTAGGGTAGGTAGAGTAGGTAGGGTAGGTAGGGTAGGTAGGGTAGGTAGGGTAGGTAGTTAAGAAAAGTACTAAGTGCTACCCGTGTGAAACCGGGGCGGGCAGCTAGTATTTATATATATTTTTATTGAATATTGTAAAATAATGTGTTATTATGGAAATATAATGTTGCTTATTACCAAGGTGAGTTGTCAGATATAACACATCATAATCGACTACTGTAACGCTCACTCGTTTTTTTTTACTTAAAACGTTATAACAATGATAAAACATTTTATGTAAAACTACAAACCCACTGTTTTATATTTTCACGATTTACTGACCCACTTCGTTCGACCCAATTACAACATTATTGACACTGATAGATTGGATTCAAGTAAATATTGGTGTTGATGTCAAAAACAACGGCCTGTAGTGATAGCCAGGTTTTTGTGGCCACGGTTTGAAAGTGCGCAAATTGCTGGGATATAACTTTTTGTTGGTCATTTTTGGAATGGATAAAAAATATTGTGGTATTTATTTAACTGTGTGATTTCTGATTATGAATACGGCACCTTGTCTCGGACTATGAATGAGGTATGTTATGCATTTAAAAGGTATAGGGAATAGAAATAAGCAATGTCAGCCCCTTATATGCTGCTCTTGTTCAATGCCTACTTCCTCTACAAATCGTTAACGTCCTTAGGAAAACCTAGGAGATAACGAAACCAAAGAAAGTATAACATTATTTTATTTATTGTGAATTTGAAGACTATGTGGCTCATTCCTTTTTGTTTTGTTTTTTAATTTTTTCTCATAGTTCTAATCATGGTCTGGCAGTTTGAGTAATATATGTGGCCTACCCAAATGTCCTTTCTTTGGTATTGTTCATCGAATCGTTGAGCTCCTTAAATTCTGAGTTGAGCTGACAAACACGT
This sequence comes from Agrochola litura, assembly GCA_949152395.1. Classification (NCBI taxonomy): domain Eukaryota; kingdom Metazoa; phylum Arthropoda; class Insecta; order Lepidoptera; family Noctuidae; genus Agrochola; species Agrochola litura. The sequence continues at coordinate 18,243,135 of OX424508.1, read as the reverse complement.
GCACTGACTGGACAGGCGCTCTCAATCTGTGTGGTGCTTTTCTCAAAAGACCACTTCAGATACTAATCTACATGGTCTTCACATGATCTGACCAAGATTATGTCTGGACTTTAAAAGAGACTGTGACCTCTGAGTTTGTTTCGGCCTTTCTTCTCAGAGAGTCAGATAGGAAACGCCGACCACATCTAGTTTTTTTTAAAAATATGATTGACGTGTAAAAGTGTTTGTACAAACCTACTTACAGAAATAAAATCATTTATAAAGCCTTATTTTACTATTTACCTCCACAGTACTATGTACACCATGAATTGAAATTCTGCTATCTGATCTGACAAATAACCACGAACGCGGTAGCTGGGATATTAATTTAAAGGTATTAATTAACGCGACATCATTTAAATTCCTGCTATCAAGGTGTACTGTTCATGCCGATAATTACTAGTAAAACAACAGAAAATTGCGTTACAATTCGTCATGGTGTTCAAATTTTAATAGATCTATTTATTATTAACCGACTGCAAAAAAGATTCTATGTTCGTCTGCATGTATATTTCTTTATGTATATTTTTTTCATCGATATTTTGGTAAGTTGTGGAACGATTTTGAAAATTATTTTTTCGTTTTTAGAGGAAGCTTGTGCGGTGATTCCATATAAATTTTATTACCTTTGCTTTGGTAGTTTTTGAGTTAGCTTCAATAATACGATGTTATAATAACTTCCTGACACTGTTATTTACATAGTAGGTAATGGTATTCGAATTTGTGTGGGGTAGGTACCACAACTAAAAAGTGAAAAAAAAATTATTACAAAAAATACTCAAACGACTTCCAAAAAAGCACTACAAAGTGAAAAATAACTTTAATTTTGGAAGTCGGTGCCAAAAAATGAAAATACAAAACTAAAGACACAAACACACATTTTTGGTTTTGGTGTTATTATTTTAATTCTTGTAGACTCTATTTATTTTTAAACCATAATGTTTCCGACCTTTTTTACCCGACTGCGCGACTATGTATGTGGGATTCTTCATACCCTCGAAGCATCATAACGACTGGATGGATTTTATTAATACAGCGATCGTTATAGTAGGCTAGATTTTGTTTTAATACAAACAAAATGGCGGAATTTCGACGTCGATAAGTAATATCTTGCATTTTTTTTAACACACATCCAACCTATACTTCAATTCTAATATTATAAAGAGGAAAGATTTGTATTTTTGTATGTAACGAATAAACTTAAAAACTACTGGACCGATTTGAAAAATTCTTTCAGCAATGGATAGCTACATTATCAGCGAATAACATAGGCTATATTTTATCCCCGTACTCCCACGAGAAAGGGAACTACGCGGGGGAAACCGCGTGACGTCTGCTAGTAGGTACATCATACATTTCTCGATGTATATAATACGTAAGATGGATTGTTAACACAGTTTACACGCACACTGACAACCAATGCTCTCAGATCTTAGCCAATAGGATTACATTAAAGAAAGAAAACGCGGCTTACGTAAATGGGTTCGTCTCGATGCGAGTTCACCATTTGAATTTACCATGCTAAGTCGAGTTGTCGTAATTGAAACCCCCGACTTGACTTGGCTCCTAGTGGTTAATGTGCATTCGCCCTTACAAAGTTTTTTTTCGTCCCGATTCGAGTTCTTATTCCTCTTTTATTTCACTTTTATAAAGTGGCTTTCTGAGGCTTTGTGTCCTGTTTTATTCCTTTTTTAAAGAGCTCGTAGTTATGAGAGGTTAATATTGGTGTTATTAACTTTTCTTCTGTTTATTAAGTTTTACTGTGCTGAAGACAACTTTTTAGTTGTAATTTTATTTGTAACTGCAATCTTTTACAACTGGACGAAAGTCGATTACTAAATGTACATTCTTTTTTTAAATGCCACATGCGAACTACGCATCAAAGACCTGACGTCACACAAATCCTGCATCGCGCAAATAGAGTTTACCGCGCGAACGACATATATATGACTATCCGACTTCAATCGTTGGGCCCGCCAGACACGACACCCGTCTGGTCGGAGGATCCTCCCTTTTCTAAAGAGGATGAATGAACTTAACACACTGTTCCTCATACCTCGAAACTAGTACCAAAAAAAGGTAAAAAAAAATACAGCCTCAACCAAATCTTAAGCATTTATTAATCCCTACCTCATAAGCTTAACCACCATATTTTACTGTAATCCCAAAAACCGGCACAGAGTAACCATAATACATGTTATCGCGTTAACCTACTGACAAATTGGCTTGCCATGAACTTCGGACTTCCCCACTCATAGGTACACCCGGAACATATATCACACAGATAAGACTATTACTCTGTAACCAGAGATAACTTTTATTGAGTTGAATAACTGCTGTAATATTTCGTTCGATCTGGTTCCGTGTAAAAAGTGCTATGTAACGTAAGATAACCGTTTGTGCAGTGTAGACTAGGGCTAATGGGACGCCATTTTCTTTGTGGACGTCTTAAAGACGGTGAAGGAAGTATATAGGATGGATGTAGTAAGTATTTTCTGACTATTATAAGAAATCGCCTTGAGGTTGAACCGACTTGATTTAGGCACATTTCATAAAATTCTATCTCAACCAAATGGTGATGATGCGAAGAGTCTGTTCAGGTTTATGGCCCAAATGTAATCCATAACAGTGTGATTTGTTTAGGGTATGGTGGGACTGTCATACGCATTGCGATTATAAAAGTCCCAAATTAAAATAGAAAAAAAAAAAAAAAAAAATCGCCTATATTTTAGGGAGTCGTGATTTATTGATTGATAGGATTCCCACAATGATTCCTTTCGTACATCTATGGTGTCTTAGATTAACTCGGAATACTACTAAAATACTCATATTGATGCTGGAATATTTTTGAAACGCGGTTTCTTATAACTGTGGGCTACCACAGAAAATGTATTATTTTATGGGAAGTGAAAAATCTGTACACGTTTTCGTAAACTATTAAGACTAATCTATTTAATTTTGACTGTTCAACAACATTCATTACGTTATTTACGTTGACGAGCAGATTCTTTTTTTCCAACTTATGAAGCAACTGATTAGCAATCTGTTTCAAATCGATTCAAATTATGATTGATCGTGTATTACGCAATTAATGTGCTGCTCTGCCAAAATAGGTAGCATACCAATTTGATGCCTATTGCACTGAAAATATGGTACAGTTTTCCGTGAGTTTTGAAAATTGGTGATTTAATTGATTTAATGAAAGACGTGCTCTTTTTGAATTGTCACTTTGCCACTGCTCGCGCCGCCATGTCGAATGAGTCTGAACGGAGACATTATCAAAAAACTTTTCGTTTTTGGGCGCCATTTTTCCAATATGACTGGACTAATATTCTCGAAATAAAATTAGTTATTTTACCTCAATTTTTGTCTAAAAGTCTTGTATCATAAACTTCCTCATCATTATTTAAAAAATCAATCCCAAACAGCCAATTTACCCTCATAATTCCGTTTTCATCCCTCTCAACCCTATACCTACATATTTTATAATCTCTATAAAGATTATAGATTTAATTTGCAAAAGCAACCGGCGTTGTTTTTATTTGGACGGCGGGCGCTTCGCAAATGAAAGGTAAACTAATTCGCAAAATGGAGGGCAGATCTTGATTCGTATATACTTTAAGTTTGTATGTTCAGCTCTTGCTCTTGTTTGTAAAGTATTCGTTATGCGTCTTTACATCTTTTAAAATTAGAATTTAATACGGCCTACTTTTTGGGCCAGATTTACCACAATGTGGGTACCAGAAAACGTCAGGTGACATCGAGGCAGACCCGGGAGAAGATGGCGGGACGAGCTTGATGCCTACAGACAGGATTGGTCCACACTAGCTCAAGACAGAGAGGAGTGGAAAGAAGAAAGGGAGGCCTTTGCCCTGTAGTCTGACAACATAAAATAAAATACTTTTTGATTTGATTTCAATAAAGTTCTAATGGTCGTTTGTTGAACCTATCAGGCGTCGATTGCTGCGAGACTCCCGGGACTTTTATTTCGCTTTGTGTATAACTGTTATAGTATCAAAACGGTTTTTACTTCTTTTAACGCTCACTAACAATCCTGACATAAACACGTTTCGAGAAGTGACCAGTGACCATAGAACATAATATTACCACAGTATTACAATCCATACAGTAGCGAAACGAATATAATTACGTAGAACAAAGGCGGGGGGCACGGACTGTGGCCCCCGAACACGCTTAGTTTGCGCCCTCGAACGTTGAGGGCAGCCGCGAGCATGTTTTTTAAAGCAAATTTTACAATAATCGATGAATATTTTAATTATAATGGTGCAACTGTTTTGCGTACGGATGCACATCGACAGCCAAATACAACAATGATTTAAAATTTCATGGATTTACTATACAGGGTGTTTGGCAGAACGTTGAACATACGAAAATGGTGGATAGGTGGGGTCATCTGCTACTTACTCAGCCCTAATTTTTTTGGCCCTGGCCCCTTGGAATATTTTTTTGCTTTCTTCTAGTTTCACCACTTTCTTAACTTTAAATTGTAATTTTTATAAAAAATGGGTAAAACAGGCAATATTTTTGTTTTTTTTTTATTCTTTATTGTTGGCAGATTCTTATAAAATTATTGCTTTATTTAGATGTTAGCTAGAAAAAAAGTTATGAGTCCTCAAACTTACAGAAAGATGTAAAAAATACTTAAATCTTAATTTCAACTTGCATAAAAAAACAAAGGCCAAATAAATTAGGGCTGAGTAAGTAGCAGATGACCCCGCCTATCCACCATTTTCGTATGTTCAACGTTCTGCCAAACACCCTGTTTAACTTATTTATTTGTAGGCACAATTTTATTTCGTTTGTTGAAATAAATATTTTAGCGAAATTATTTAACGTACTAATTAAAGTAGAATTTAAATCACGGCTATGCTCATGTTTTCCTCAAACTATTATGATAATATTGATCATCGGAATGCATTACATACTTAAATGTCATCATAATAATCAGCATAATAATGTTCCCACTTCTGGGACACAGGTCTCCTCTCGGTAAAAGGGAGTGGGCTGTAATCTACCACGCGGGCCCAGTGCGAGTTGGTAAATGTCACATGTCTTCGATTTTTTGGTTCTAGGATATGCCGGTTTCCTCGCGATGTTTTCCATCACCGTTTTGAGAGCAGTGGTGGAATGGTAGTAGTTAAATCGCTGTACCCGGCAATTAAAATCGTAATCGTAAAAACTAAATTTTAAAGGAAAAATGAAAAACAGTTTTTTGTGAATATCTTATTAACTAATTAATATACATAGTGGAATTGTGCAAATACCAAAATAAAAGTGATTTTTTACATTCATTACAATACACCTTAAAATCTCATAACTTCTGAAATAACCGTAAGAAATATATGAAAAAAATTGACAGAGTGTAATCGGACCTCTAAATACCGAATATGCAATAAAGTTAAAACTATCGTAATAGCACATTACCATTTTATTTGCCGGGGACAGCGAAATGTAATAATAGTAAACTGAAAACGTCTCAAAATAAAGTGTAACGTTAACATTTGGCATTACAACATATGCAAATGTATAGGTACTTGTAAGTAAATGATTACATTATATTATTTTGACTGCCTCGTTGATCTAGTGGTCGCAAGCGCTACTGCTGAGCATGAGGTCCTGGGTTCGATCCCCGGGTCGGGCAAAGTGTTATTGGGTTTTTCTATCTGAAATTTCTCAGTAGCAGCTTGGAGTCTGGATTTGTGCCCGGTTGATGGCAATAGGCTCGCCCCCTATTACATGGGACTTAAACATAACTGGCGAAATGTGGGTGTACCTGCTACAGGGACACCTCTGCCCAACCCTTCGGGGAAACAAGGCGTGATGTTATGTTATGTTATATTATTTACATTTATTTTATTTTCCATTTTGCTACAACCCTTGCACATCTGCGTGTGACTGTGTCGCCCGACATCAAAGGCCTTTTGCTACTGTATGGATTGTAATACTGTGATATTACTTCGAAATCAATACGTTTAATAATACATAACATAACATCACGCCTTGTTTCCCCGAAGGGTTGGGCAGAGGTGTCCCTGTAGCAGGTACACCCACATTTCGCCAGTTATGTTTAAGTCCCATGTAATAGGGGGCGAGCCTATTGCCATCAACCGGGCACAAATCCAGACTCCGAGCTGCTACTGAGAAATTTCAGATAGAAAAACCCAATAACACTTTGCCCGACCCGGGAATCGAACCCAGGACCTCATGCATATTCTCTACGTATTAATTAAGTGAGTAGATAATTACAGTGATGATAGAAAAACAATAAAAGTAATTATGTACTAGTAAGTATTTAATCTACGAGACAAAATTAATTACCTTTTCTAAGGCCTCACCTGCTTTTATGGCACTCGACTCTCGACTAATATGAAACCTATCAGACTGCCATGAAAAATATGTTATCTTGTAATGTTACATCGTAATTTTGGTGTCTTTATGGAGATATTAGGTTTTTTTCCAATCATGCTTGGAAATACAAGCATTATTTTGACAACCTTCTTCGAGATAAATCAAAATTGCTGTACTGGTCGAATACATGCGAGCGCCCGGCCGGCAATGTTTGTATGAAAATCTATATCTGTCGCGTTTAGCTGCCGAATAAATTACTATGAAAACTCATATCTGTCGTGTTCATTCAAATCAACCAACCAAGGAGGTAACTTATCAAAGATTTTATTTAAATTTCGATTTGGCTTGCAAATAGAGCTTAAAGTAAAGAAGAAACAAATGAACATATTGGCGCGTGAAAAATTATCGTTGTTCGTCATTGGTTCTGAAATTTATATATTCAATTAACTTAAAAAAAAATACAATAGACGTGGATATAATACATTTAGTAACCTGTTCCGCTTAGCTATTTTTAAAGAGCCATAAAAATCCCTGCAAAAAATTGACACGTGTTTCACCTCAACGAGGCATCCTCAGGATGACGATTGACTTGTCGCGAACTCATCACGTTATTTTATACGCCGATGGATGTAAAAAATCCTAATTGCAACCAAAATTTATAAATACGAAAATGAGTCTGTTTATTTATTTGTTTGTTATGCTTTCACGCTAAAACGGCTAAACGGATTTGTATCAAATTTGGCCCATGGGTAGACTATGACCTGGGTTAGGACAAAATATACTTTTTGTCCCGATACTCTTACGGGATCGAGACTTATGTGGATGAAACCACGGGGTGCAGCTAGTAGGTAATAAAACTAGAATTAAGTCATAGTTAAAGGTTTCTATAAACAGGCGTTTCAATGTAGCATGAAAATAATGAATCCGTTCCTTGAATAAAACTCATAGTAACATAATTCTTACTGTAGCATCAACAATGTTGACTCTCTCAAAGCAAACAGCAGAACAGTACATTCCTCCGACTCCAAATTAACCAACGACAACAATTCCGTATTTGTCCACACTAAAACAAACAGCCATAGCTAAGATTTACAATAACTTTATTGAGATAAATATACCAGGGGTCCGTACGGCGCGGTTGAAACACGACCAATTTTAAATGTACCCATAAATACAGGAGGAATTTCACGTTATTCCGGGAATCTGTCGCGTTCCGCTTTCGACCGGTTCGCGCTCCCTGCTCGTATAAATGTCTTAGCAGGGATTGTGAGTTGTGGTGAATTAGTATTGGTGTCTGATTTTTGGAGTCCTTTGTAGGGTAATTACGGTTTTGATGATTTAATGGCCGCTTTTGATACCTAATTGGAGGAAGGAAAGGAAAGAATAAGGAAATAATTTTGCTGTTACCTACATGAAACTAGAGAGTTTAATACGAACTTTAACGGTTCTTGTAGGAATTGGAAGGGGTCAGTTTTATTTTGAAGTTGAGTAAACAAAAATTCTTATTTAAATATGTGAGTTAAGAAATGGATTACCTATGTTAGTTTATCTCCTTAAATTTTCTGATTAACTTTGTAGCATTACACTTTTTCTTTGGTTAAATGTCTTGTGACTTATATTTTCATATGAAAACACATCTTCAAACACGGGCCACACACAAAAACATACGAACATACATAACCTCGAGCAATTTCAAAATTCTCACACCGTTCTCAAATTGGTTGAAAGTGGAGCAAACTTCAAAATCTGCGCGGTGTTCGCGTCTCGTAGTTTAATTAAATCGGATAGTTGTGCGGAACCCTTTGTCTAAGTCTCATTATGTGCCGGATTGTCGCCCCACGTCCCCCGTGTGGGAAGTTACAAACATGCTGTATTTTTGAAATGCATTGTGTATCGTTTATTAGTTGGGGCTTTTATTAGCATTATCAGTGAATCGGTCTTCCGAAAATTGTTGGGGAAAGATTACTTACCTGGCAGCGAAGATATAATAAAAATTATTCATGACAGTCTAAATCATTATTTTATTTTAATTAGACCACTTATGGGTAATTTTGAAAGTCGCTAATCAATAAATAATAAATAAATAATTGTATTTTTTAATCGACCAAAATGTTTGGCACAACAGATTTTTCTTAAACTTATTATAAATCCATACCAAAAAAAGTAGGTCATTTCAAAGTCTTTAGGGGTGAATCCCCGAATGTCTTAGCAAGGTTAGAGCCTTCAATGTAATTAAGTAATAAAAGTAAAAAAAGACGCCCATCAATTAATATAATTCTTCTACCTTTCAAGAATAAAATCAACGGACTGCCAATACCGACCCACTTCATAAACACTTTCAAATTAAAAGGTGCCTGAATAATCAGATTTTTCATGAAAACCGGAGCGTTAGCCTGAAAATCCATTATAAAGAATCATTTGACCCTGTTACCGTCAATTACTTAAAGTTTCTTTCGGAATTTCTTTCAGGCGATACTTTCTTTATTAAAATAAATACATGGGGCACTTAATTCTCAAGTTCGAGGGGTAATTGTAGGCAAGTTCATGCATACCCAGTAATTATTTGACTGGAGTAAGAACAATTAAAGTTTTTGGCTTCAATTACTCTTTGGAGTGACTCCTTAAGTGATGTTGTTCATTAGTAGAATTATGGATTGGGTCGGTTTTAATTTGTATGAGTTCTTATGTACATATAAATTCCTTTTTTTTGGGTGGGAAATTATCAAATAACTACTCCCGCTCTGGGTGGAGCGGGAGGGCGTGTCAGGCTCTTACTGAATAAAACCCACCCGTGTTCCTTCAGTTGCGATGTTGCCAGGGGCCACGGTATCCCTTTCGGACTTTCCCGCAACACCGGCAGGCATCGGCCCTAGCGGACCCCGTCAGTTCTGCTGACATCTCTTTAAGGCGCGCGTGGAACACAACGCGCCGTCGACTTTGGCCTGGTCCTTATCGGACGGCGAGCTATCCATTGCTCACCGTCCGCAAGCCCACGCCTACGGTTGCCAGGAATCGGCCTGCGTTTTCCGATGCCCAGAGCGTCTCCTGCGGCAGTTAAGGGCGTGAGGGCGCTAAATTTGCCTCTCCCTCATGCGTTCCGCTTCCTCCTTCGCGAGCATTACTGCTTCGCAGAAGGAGGTGATGGCCTCCCATGCCCTCTCGCTCCGCGGCCTGGATCAGGGCCGGACGCGAGAGATCACCTCCGCCGATCGCCTCCACGAGGACACGGTGATGCTCCGCCCAAGCCGAGTAGACCTCCACTGTATGCTCCACCGTGTGTGTCCTCCCGCCTTATCCTGAACAGGAACCTCCCGAAACAACCGTGTCCGGTGAGGACCTGTGTCAGGCGGAAGGCGAGGACGCCCTGGTACATATAAAGGCCTTGTAGTATGCTTAATGCGGAAGGTGAGGACGCCGTGGTACATATAAAGGCCTTGTAGTATGCTTAATGCGGGCGACAATAAAAGCAGGTAAACAATGATGTACAGGCATGGATAAATTGAGATCTTAGGGATTTCGCACACTCGACGGCCATGACTCCGGCCAGTCGTGGCTATCTAGTGGTATTGTATGGACTGCGGCTAGTTGGCTGTTGCAACCAAGTGCGAGATTCATATCGGTTTCTATAGTTTATTTGGTCGTGGTCGTGGCCATCTAGTCGAGATCCCTTACTCAGACGTATTGAACTCATTCATAAACGGGCAAAAGTGGTTGAGTCATAATTTGATTGAAAAAGATTGTTGTCCCTTATTTGCCAATCTTCGTCAGGAGTTACAAGACAAAACAGGAATAACAGGCAAACTGATTAATATATTCCAATAAAGTGTATTCGATGACTCTGTGTTCGTATGACAAGACTAAGACAACACATGCAGTATTGGGGTCCTCAATTCTCATTGAACAAATCTTAGCTATATTTTATCCCAAATTTTCTTATCTCTAAAACACCGTATCTCAATATAAAACATTCAACTGTTAGGCTTTGAATCTGTTCTTTATCTTCATATCATTTCCTGTTACTCGTACACAAATATTCACTTCAAAGTTACCGCATTAAACTCCATACATAGCCGCTTCACTTTGATCTGAATTGGACAATACTATACAAAACACGCAATGTACAGAAAATTCTCTTGAGCAGAATTCTCGGTATAACATATTGGGGCCCTGTTATCGGTTAGTTCGTATGCCTACTTTATTCAAGATTTTTTTCTTTATTCTGAGTATAAAAGAGCCTCCAAGGAGTTTCTCCGGGAAGTTTTAATGTATATAAAAGGTTGGTTCCTTCTTATTCGATACTTCTTCGAATATGGTATCAGTGCAAGTACTTTTGCGATTTAAAGATTTTTTATTTTATTGAATACGAGTGGTTTTCTACTTTGTTGTAATGGATTGGATGAGATTTTTTACGAATGTTTAGAAAAAATGCCTCTAAACTATATTTAGTTTAATTTGTGTTCCATGTCGTTTTCAAAGAACTGGCTATGCCTTCAATTAACAATAACATGAGCAATATCTAATTAAAAATAGAACTAACTCGATTTCTAAATGAAGGAAAACTATGTATTAGAAAGTTAATAAAACAATCAAATCTGTATGGTTCTTTCCTCAGAAGACCATTTCAGACACAAATCTACATGGTCCTCAAATGGAATGTTCTGACCAAGATTATTTCCGGGTTTTTATATACACATTGACATTAATGAATTTTATGTAAACAATGACATGAATATTTACTTTTAAAGTATTTTATTATTTTAATTATTGTGAATGTGAAGACTATGTGGGTCATTCCTTTTTGTTTTGTTTTTAATTTTTTCTCAGTTAGTTCTAATCATGGTCTGACAGTTTGAGTAATTTATGTGGCCTACCCAAATGTCCTTTTTTTGGTATTGTTCGTCGAATCGTTGAGCCCCTTAAATTCTGAGTTGAGCTGCACGATAACTGACAAATGCGTGCACTGACTGAACAGGCCCTCTCAATCTGTGTAGTGCTTTCCTCAAAATACCACTTCAGACACCAATCCACATGGCCTTTACATGATCTGACCAAGATTATGTCTGGACTTTAAAAGAGACTGAGACCTCTGAGTTTGTTTCGGCCTTTCTTCTCAGAGTAGTCAGATAGGAAACGCCGACCTCATCTAGTTTTAAAATATGATTGACGTGTAAAAGTGTTTGTACAAACCTACTTACAGAAATAAATCATTTATCGTTATCATTATCAATTTAGGTTGCAAGTTAAACAGATCTGTTTATGTTTTAAAGAAAACACAACATTAAGAGTAGCACATGTTTACGTAATACATTAAAAAAAACCTTATTTCCTTCTTTCCTAAAATACCGCTATCAAGTTTCGAAAGTAAACAAAAAACAAGACGCACCTAAAAGTAACGGAAACTCGTGTTTTTTCAATTCGGAACTCGTTTCGTATTACGATCAACAGTTTTCTTTTAAACAACCCTCAAGTTCTTTGGTTTAATTTCGTTTAAGGTCAGAACATGACATAAGGAAACTACAGAAGGTTGGGTGTGAGCCATTCGCAAGTTAGTGAACTTTGGCATTGGTGAAAAAACCCCCAAAAACGAATGCCTGGTTGGACTTGTGACTAACCGGTCGAACATCATAAGTTCAAAATCATAAAAATTTTAAAGTTGTAAGACAATAATAAAACAACATAAACAATTGAACTACATAAACAAAAGGGGAATGCTTTCTAAAACTTAGAGCATCGATGAAAGTTGGTGGAGGTGCAATTTTTACTTTAGGGAAATATTCTGTTCTTGAAAGGATGTTCTTGAAAGTAGCATAGTTGCTGATTTTTATTAAATGATCTTCTCTGCGTTCAGCACTCGGTGTGGCAACACACCGTGTTCGGGTTCACGACAAGTCGATCGTCATCCTGAGGATGCCTCGTTGAGAGGTGAAACACGTGTCAATTTCTTTCAGGGTTTTTTATGGCTCTTTAGAAATAGCTAAGCGGAACAGGTTACTAAATATATCCACGTCTATTGTATTTTGTTCAATGATTTTCATTACTTTTCATATATTTCTGCTGTAAGATAGAGTTTTTCAGTAGTGGACTTTCTGTATCTCCTTGCAAAGCGGTCAAAGTGCGAGCGGAATAGCAAATTCTCGATCAAACGTTTATTCATTATGGCCTGTCGCTCATTAACATTTATTTTGCCGGAAGACACACTGCTGCTGAGACTGGCGAATAAATTTGCGTACATAATGTATAGAGTGGTTAGTTTGTGCAAGTCAATCTTAGAGGAACATTATTATTTACTGTGTGATCTCCGCCTTAGAATATTTAGTTTAGTCCCTTCTTAAAGCCGTCACAGACGTAGCTATAATATATATTATTATACTGTGGTATATATTATATTATAGGAAGCCACCACACACGGTAGCTATACTATCCTACTAATAATATTATAAATGCGAAAGTTTGTGAGGATGGATGTTTGTAACTCTTTCACGCAAAACCTACTGAACAAAGAAATTTGTTTATAACCTGGATTAACACAGGATACTTTTTGTACCGAAATTCGCACGAGATCGAGACTTATGAAAACGCGTGAAACCGCGGGGTGCTGCTAGTAATATATATTTTTGCTCTCATTTGGTTTGCAGTTTAATATACTTTAAAATATATTAATATGTCTTAAAAGTCAAAGTCAAATAATTTATTTCAAATACTTTTGAACGTCAAAATTTACAAAATAATAAAATTGATTCTAGTCGCCCCTTCCAAAAAGTAGTTTTCGTATGGAGAAGAATGGGCAGGAAACTCCACCGTTACTCTTTTAAAATAGTTTGTATAAGTACCTACGTACCTACATTACTTAAATAATTAGACGATGCACCTAGAATAAAATTACTATACCACAATAGGTAAAAAGAATTAAAAATGAAGCAACGACAGATAATTTAATTATGTGATACATGGTGCTCACATATTTACAAACATTGTAAAAGTAGACGATTTTCCTAAAATTTAACCAAAATATGTAAATCTACATATTTTGGTAAATGTAATAGGTTAAGTGTTTTAGAAATAAATAAATAATGGTAACGTAATAGAAATATACATATATTATAGCTCCGTCTGAGGTCACTCGAAGATTACTATGGAAGATATATCGTAGTTATGATTTATATAATATATATTATAGCTACGTCTGTGACGGAATTTATTGATGTGGTAAGAGATTGTCTCGTTGGTCTAGTGATTGCAAGCGATACTGCTGAGCATGAGATCCTTGGTTCGATTCTCAGGTCGGGTAAAGTTTTATTGGGTTTTTCCATTAGGAATTTTTAAGTAGCTGCCCGGAGTCTGGATGTACTCGGTTGATGGCAATAGGCTCGCCCCCTATTACATGGGACTTAAACGTAACTGGCGAAATGTGGGTGTACTATAGATACACCTCTGCCTAACCCTTCGGGGGTTACAGGCGTTATGTTTATATATTTCTGTAGTATTATTGGAATTTTTGCTGGCACTGGTCGAAGTTTTCACGTACTTAATCAATTGATTTAAAACAACATTTATCTTTATCGGCTGCCATCAGATATCTTTCGTGAGTCCCAATAAAAACAGTAAGTTGTGAGCAAAAGCAACATTAACTTGAAGCGTTGACTCGGGAAGTTTTTCACTAAACTCGGAAGCTTGTAATTAATTCCGAGCTTCATCAATCGCTAAGTTTTAATCAGTCGGTGAATCCATCAGGGTTGAGGATAATTTTATGATTTTTTAAGAGTTGCTTTTTAATTAAACGATTGGTTTTTGTGAGTTTAAATGTGGAGACGGTTTGCAGGGATTTAAGAGTTATTATTCTATCATAACACGACAAGTGTGCTTGCCATAGTCTTACATTGAGATATAATGATTATGATGAATAAAGTAATTAATGCATAAAAATCAATTGCCGTGTGTTAATCTCGCAAAAACTCGAAAATCGATCGACTGATTTAATTTTTAATTTTTTTTTATTCACCTCAATACTGGGATGGTTTAGGAAAAACTCAAACGAACAGCTGAAAACCGCAAAAATCGACATTTAATACGAGAAATTTAAAACGTGGTACGAGGTTCACAGGGTCATCTAATCATTCATAATAATCATCACCTAGTGTTTTATAAATATTATAATGATATTATTGTTTCTTTAACTAGCACTTAATAAGTCTGCGGCGTGTGAGTCGCCGACGGAACGAAATGTTTCCATTTTATAAATATTATATTTGTATAAACATTTAGGACTAAGTATTGTTTTTATTTGTTATTTCACCATATGCTGCACCGGTTAACGTCATCACGTCAGCGCTGGCTGTCGCTGAAAACCAGCGCTGGGGCTCTGTCTCGCATGGGGTCGCAGTATGCTGAGCGATAGCCGTTTTGCGTGGATGTGACGCATATTTTCCCCCAATTTGTTATTTTCGTGTTTTTTTTATCTTTCTTTGCGTCATGTTTACCGCAAATAAACGAATTTTCTTTCTTTCTTTTTTCACTTATTTGTAGGCTTTTTCCCATTATTTGGTTTGAATCTTGGCGTTCGCATACCCAATGTAAACTCACGCCGGTAGCACACCTCCGCCGCGAAACCGCAGTAGTTCAATTCAACTGGCTCGCGTCATGTTTCGCTACTCGAATCGGATACGAGTAGCGGAACATGACGCGAGTCAGTTCAATTGAACTGCTGCGGTTTCGCTGCTATGGTTTCGTGGCGGAGGTGTGCTACCCGCCTGTTGTCAGCACGCTATCCATACCTTTCATTGTTGAAAGGGTGTGAATGCCCAACAATAAGAAGGTATTCTTAGCTACATTCATATTAAAACAGATATGCAAAACAAAGCAATATCTTATTAGTTTCGTCAAAGGACATAATGCCCAAACTGGCTTCCATTCAAAGTCTACACCAACGCTGTCGCATAATTTATGTATTCAAGTTAAATTACCCTTCCCACAATTATGAGACAGAAAAGAGGAAAAAATCGTGATTCCACCGATTCTTTTCATACCAAAATCCTTCCAAACTTTCCTTTTATATTCCAAAATGCCGACTTAAAATGTCTTAAATGAATTGTCCCAGGCTCTGTTCACTCCATTCTTCGTTGACAATCCCTTGACGTGTTTTATGTCCTAATTTAAATTGCTTTTATCGCGAACACGACCGTTACGTTAGCCCCAAAATGGCCGCGGTGGAATCCCGTTTTTCACTCTCGAAATACCAAGTGCTTCTTGGCTTCTCTAATTGTTTCTACGGTCTATAAAAAAGGTTTTAAATGAGTCGTTTTCCCTCTTAACTGCGTTGAGATTTAAAAAATTAACCCTCGTAAGTCTATGTGGCAATTGGTGTAGACGCTACAGCTACGTTTCTGTAGAGCCGCTACGGCGTAGCACATAAATCTACGGCGTAGCTAACGCTACGTTGCGATGTCTGACTTCAACAATATATTCAAATGTATGTGAATAATGTGTTAGGAAATGTATCCGGATTTTCCAAATTCTTTAAAATCGCTGAAGTTTTGATACCGCTTAGAATTTTGATCATTTTGTGGGGGAATTTACTGCGATGTCCTAAGAATGTAAATTATGATGAAATACCCAATACTTGCATTTTCCATCCAAGTAGGTAACTGCTATATACTGAATAACTAACAGACTAGAACTAGTGAGAACTAGATTGAGAAGTCGGCCCTCAATTCCGATAAAACAAATGAAATCTACGTCTAAATTGATTTCCAATTCGTATTTTACCTTGCATTCTCAATGGTGCAGGTACAGTTGTGAACTTAAAAGTTTAAGTACCTTTTTTTTTTTTTTTTTGGGTGGGAAATTATCAAATAACTTCTCCCGCTCTGGGTGGAGTGGGAGGGCGTGTCAGACTCTTACTGACTAAAACCCACCCGTGTTCCTTCCTATGCCATGTTGCCGGGGGCCACGATTTCCCTATCGGTTTTCTTCGAACCCCCGGCATTGGCATTGGCCCTAGCGGACCCCGTCAATTCTGCTGACATCTCTTTGAGGCGCGCGTGGAACACAACGCGCCGTCGACCCGGGCTTGGTCCTTATCGGACGGCGAGCTACCCATTGCTCACCGTCCGCAAGCCCGCGCCTACGGTGGCCGGAAATCTTCCTGCGATTCCCGACGCCCAGGGCGTCTCCTGCTGCGGCGGTTAGGGGCGCGAGGGCGCGAAATTTGCCTTTCCCTCACGCGCTCCGTCTCCTCCTTCGCGAGCATTACTGCTTCGCAGAAAGAGGTGACGGCCTCCCATTTCCTCTCGCTCCGTAGCATGGCCCGAATCAGGGCCGGACGCGAGAGATCACCGCCGCCGATCGTATCCACGAGGACACGGCGATGCCCTGCCCAAGCCGGGCAGACCTCCACCGTATGCTCCACCGTGTCCTCCGGGCGATCCACACAGTGACGACACCCGGGCGTCTCCTCCCGCTTTATCCTGAACAGGTACCTCCCGAAACAGCCGTGTCCGGTGAGTACCTGCGTCAGGCGGAAGGTGAGGACGCCGTGGCGCCTCTCTAGCCACTCCTCAAAGAGGGGTCTTATCGCCGCAATTGTGGCGTGCCCAGCGCTGGGTTGCGACAATCGCAGTCTCCATTCCGCCATGAGATCCCGCCGGAGCTCTGTCCGCTGTGCCGCGACTTCTTGCGGCATTGGAGTTAAGCCCCGGCGCTTCGCCTCCTCGCGCCACTCCCAAATGTGCGCGAGGACCTTTGCCTCCAGATCCCATGGCGGTACTCCGGCAAGGAGGCTCGCCGCCTCGCAGGAGACCGTGCGGTATCCTCGGGCCAGCCGGATGGCCATGACCCTTTGGGACGCGTTCAGCCGGCGGCCTGGCTGCCGCCTCAATGAAGGCGCCCACACCGGCGCCCCGTAAAGGGCCATGGACCGCACGATCCCCACGTAGAGCCTCCGGCAGGAGGCGTTTGGACCTCCCAGATTGGGCAGGAGCCGCTTCAAGGCAGCCCCGGCCCGGTCCAGTCTGGGAGCCAAACGTCGGAAATGCTCCACGAAGTTCCACCGGCTATCGAGGACGAGTCCCAGATACTTCATCGTCGACTCGACGCCGATGTGAACCCCTCCCGCCAATACTTGGGAACCCGACGGTGGCGCACTACGAGGACCATAGAAACCCATGGCCTCGGACTTGTGCAGGGCCACCTCGAGTCCCAGCTGCCGGATTCTGTCGACGATTGTCGCAACCCCGCGTGTCGCAAAGTCGGCCGCCGCCTGGTACGACCTCCCCTGCGCCAGGACCAGCGTGTCGTCAGCGTAACAAACGACGCTGACGCCAGTAGGGAGGTCGGCGCGCAGCACCCAGTCGTATCCGATGTCCCACAGATGCGGCCCCAGGACCGATCCCTGTGGGACACCGCACGACATCTCTCGCCGGTTCCACTCTCCTTGGTGACCGGGGTAGATGACAGCCCTGTCTGTCAAATAGGCCTCGACCACACGACAGAGGTAGGTCGGCATCCGGTGATACCGAAGTGCCTCCCTGATGCAACTCCAGGGCAAGGTGTTAAAGGCATTGGCGATGTCTAGAGACACCGCCAAGACAACCCCACCCCGGGCCACAGCATCCCCCGTCGTGAGGGCCCGCACGCGCATGATGGCGTCCACCGTAGAGCGCCCCCTGCGGAAACCGAACTGGCTGTCCGCCAGATCCGGCCCCACTCGCACCAGCTGCCCGACGAGGCGGTCTGCAATGACTCTTTCAAAGAGCTTGCCCACCTCGTCGAGCAGCACAATGGGCCGATAGGCGGACGGAGAGTCCGCTGGGCGCCCCGGCTTCCTGATGAGGACCAGTTTCCCAGTCTTCCAGCAAAGTGGGAACTGGCCCCTCTCCATACATGCGCTTAGGAGCCCTCTCAGTCGAGGCCCGAGAGTCCCCATGGCCAGGACCCAGGCCCTTCCGGGTATGCCGTCGGGTCCTGGGGCGGTATTCCTCGCACTCATCCTGCGTACCGCCACTCTCATCTCTACCTCGGTCACCTCCGGAGCATCGTCGTCGTCGTCGGCGGTGTGGTCCGCATCGGGCACCGCAATGGGCGGAGCCATGGGCGGGGGCGTATGTTCCCCTCTTGAAGGGAACAGAGCGCTCACCACGTCCTCCACAAGCTGGGGCCGGAGACTCTGCGTCAGCGGGGGAGCCCATGGGCGGAGTTTCTCCCGCACCATCTTATATGGGCGTCCCCACGGGTCTCTGTTCAGAGTCTCCAGCAACTCCTCGCGGGCCAGTGCCCTGGCCCGCAGGATCTCCGCTTGGAGGGCGGTCTTCGCCGCTCTGTACCCCTCGTACAGCTCCGCCTGAATGGCTTCCGTATCCGGAGGACGGATACGGAGCCTGCGGTGCCTGGCGTACCGGCGTCGCGCAGCAACGCACGCCCTGCGTAGAGCTTCCAGCTCTTGCGACCACCAGTACACCTGGCGCGAAGCGCGTCCAGGGTGGACTCGGGGCATTGCCACGTCACATATATTGGACATGGCCTCCCGGAACCACTCCGCCTCGTCGTTAATGTCAGAAAGTTTAAGTACCTTAAGGTCTACTTTTGCTTGCATTATTCAAGAAACCTAGGTAGGTAAGACTAAAACGACTAATGTGTGTGTCTGTGTGTGTTATATGTTGACTAATGTGTTTTTAAATAAATAAATAATAAAAACTTTTTACAAAAAAAAACAACCGACTTCTAAAAAAAAAACACTACAAAGTGAAAAATAACTTTAATTTCGGAAGTCGGTGTCTTGGGTTTTTTCGTTTTTTGCCACCGACTTCCGAAATTAAAGTTATTTTTCACTTTGTAGTGTTTTTTTTTTTGGAAGTCGGTTAATTTTTTTTTGTAAAAAGTTTTTATTTTTCACTTTTTAGTTGTGGTACCTACCTCACACATATTCGAATACCACTACCTGCTACCAGTGACACGAACTTATCATATCATCTACATACTAAGTGGGAAAAAAATACGTACTCGTATTTTGTAGCTAACTCAAAAACTACCCAAGCAAAGTTAATAAAATTTATATGGAACTAATTTGGGAGCATACCCTTTCAAACAAAAAAAAAGAATTTTCAAAATCAGTTCACAAATGACGGAGAAATCGGTGGACATACATAAAAAAAAAAAAAAACAAACATACGCGTCGAACATATAACCTCCTCCTTTTTGGAAGTCGGTTAAAAAGCATTTAGTCTATGTTAGTTTCTATTTGTAACTTAATTACAATAATGCGAATGGCAATATGAAAAAAGTACGGACTTTAATGACGATTAATACGTACCAAATCTAGTCAATTTCATTTCGGCGACAGTCAATGTCAAATACTTGTCAATAGTGTAGATTAATTTGAGTTATTTTTGACAGATTCAGGTTGATTTGATAACGAACATTCTTAAAAATTTGAGAATTGCCCTTCAGATGTTTTGACCGTTGACTGGAACTACGCTAAATAAGTAAAGTCACAATTATTTTTCAACAACCTACCACAATTTATAAAGCATATTACAAACGTAAATAATAACATCATAAAAACAACTTATATCTAGCCTCCTCAATCTCGTATGTACCCCGCCTAATAACGATAATAAGTATTTTTCCGACGCTGGCCGGTCGACGTGAAAGATTGATGTTCAGGAAATACTTCGTTCTTACGAAGGCTATGTAGACTTTCTTATATTATGTATACATGCAAAGAGTATATTAACATGTATATTGAAAAGTTTCTACGCTGTATATGGAAAGAAAAAGCTATATAGTAGGTGAGTGCGTTCACAAACAATATTTCTCCCAAGTGAAATGAGAAATTTTAAAATGCTAAGATTTTTTCATCGTAGAAGTAGATACGATGAGATGGGTTTTTCTGTTCCTTTCTTCTTGTCTGTTTATATGTGTGTGCATAAATGGTTAAATAAATAAATAAATAAAAAAAAATTACAATGCATGTGCTCAAAAAGACCGTTTTCCAAGCAGGGAAATCTGTCTGGGGGGCTTTTTACTTTTCTGTTTTTTTTTTAATTTTTAGCTCCGTCGTCAGCCCGACGCAAAGAGTTTTAGATGATGATGATGACGATAGCGTCAGTGGTAATGTCGATGGCGATGGCAATAGCGATTGCGATGACAATGGTCAAAGTCAAAGTCAAAAACAAAGTCATGACGATGGCGATGGTGTTGGCGATGATGATGATGAAGAATATTGTTTATATTATTTATATACGTCAGCCAAGATGTCAGATATTACACATTATAGGCGACAATGCCTCGCGCAATGCATAGTAAAACGTTGTATGATACACGTGCGTAAGATGATTTTCGTACTTATATCATAAATAACTATTGTCACAGAAACACGTGCATAAAAAAGATAATTACTTGAGTAGAACAATAAGCCACAATAGATTTAAATATAATCACGAGCACAAAACAGAAATAGTCGGCAGCTGCTGGCACGTCATGGCTGTGACAAGAAGGCTTCCACTCACCACGACGCTGAAAATCAGCACTGTGCTGTGGATTCCCATAGCACAGCGCTGATTTTCAGTGGTACCCTGTAGTGTAGTATCTAGTGAGTAAAATTGAAAAAAGTATGCTTACATAGTGGTTTGGTCATGTTGAGAGGATGAATGAAAGGCGACCAACAAAATGCATTTACAAGAAAGATTTGAGTGGAGTGGAAGAGATGTCCTAAAAAGACATATAGTGACCTTATTAGTGATGTTCTTCAGAAAGGTCAGGTGCGTAGTACTCGCAACCAGCGTGCGTGTATAACCAGAAGGCCAATTCTCGTACTTAAAAAACGTTTACACTCAAATTGCAATCTGTCAAACTTGTCAAAAATGTTGGTAAACTGATTGTATTTTTGACAGATTGCGACTGAGATGCGAATGTTCTTAAAAATTACGGGAATTGCCCCTCAGATGTATGGTCGTCGACGGTGATCTCTTGCGTCCGGCCCTGGTACAGGCCATGGTACGGAGCGAGAGGGCATGGGAGACCGTCACCTCCTTCTGCGAAGCAATAATGCTCGCGAAGAAGGAGACAGAGCGCGTAAGAGAGAGGCGATTCCCGGCCACCGTAGGCGCGGGCTTACGGACGGTGAGCAATGGGTAGCTTGCCGTCCTATTAGGATCAGGCCCGGGTCAACGGCGCGTTGTGTTCCACGCGCACCTCAAAGAGATGTCAGCAGAACTGACGGGTTCCGCTAGGGCCGATGCCTGCCGGGGTTGCGAAGAAGTCCGAAAGGAATATCGTGGCCCCTGGCAACATGGCAACTGAAGGAACACGGGTGGGTTTTAGTCAGTAAGAGTCTGACTCGCCTTCCCGCTACACCCAAAGCGGGAGAAGTTATTTGATAATTTTCTACCCAAAAAAAGGCACTCAAGGATTAAAGCTTGACAGCCTCATTGGTCTGGTGTTCTGAAGCATGACTACTGAGCAAGGAATAATGGGATTGATCGTACGATCCTTGGCTCAGACAAATTCAAGTAGCAGTTAGAGTCCAGAAAAAACCTTTTACCTAAAGCCCTGAGATATTTAAAAAAAAAAATCTCCAGCTATAGGCCGGCCACACGCATACGGAATTTCGTTTCGAAATATCGATTCGGAATTTCGAAGGCAGCAAATCTATACAAAAAGCCGACCACATACAGATGGAATTCCGTTTTGGAATTTCGAATCGGAGAAAATTTTGAACGGAGAACTACTGTGCGTGTGTGATAGATCCTTGATTTTGTATGGATTTGCTGCCTTCCAAATTCCGAATCGATATTTCGTAACGGAATTCCGTATGTATCTGGCCGGCTATCTACGTGCAGACTGAGAAAGGCGTTTTAAATGATGTAAAGATAAAGATAAAAAAATAGGCACATCTCGTAAATAAATATGCGAATCGCTGCAGCGAAACGGATAATATATTTTATACACATAATACGGAGGATGTCCTTAAAACCGTTCGCGAACTAAGGAATATAACGAGCATCTAAAGAAAGTTGGTGAAGCGTGAATCATATCTTACCCCCTCATTATTGAGGAAATGTGCTGATACCTTTTTTGTGTGCGAGTTGGGGAGATTTTTAAACCATCATTCTAGAACGTTGTTCAACTGTTTTTAGTTCTCGATTTACACTGACAATTTTCAGAATAATGTCAACTCATCTGTTCTTTCCGAAATGAATAATAGAATACTTTTTACCGAATGAATAAAATAAATGAGTTGTTTGTTGAACTAATTTTGAATTATTTATCTGTTTTACGGACTGTAAATGATAATTTTGTTGGGGTGGCATTGGAACAACAAACAGATTTTCTTATTTATTACACACTAATTTTCAATTCTTCTTATAGCTCTTTTACTATATTTTTTCTAAACCAAGGCCAGTTTAATAACGAGTTGTGACTTTGATATACGAACGCACCATTGTTGAGGGCAAGCGAAATTAAAAGCCCTGAGATAATTTACTTGGCGCATTTGTTCCGAAGGCATGTGCCCTAACATATTTTGTACTGATTGCGTATTATATCGTTTCATTATGGGCGACCTTGTTTCCTCGAGTGGCAACCCTGAGCAATGTAAACAATGCGGTTTTAGGATTTGCGGGGTTATTTATTTTTGAGTATGGTAAGGAGAAATGAATTGATTGTTTAGTAAGAATAAGAATAATTTATTTGAGAAACATAGGTACATTACACAAAAATTTGTTAGTGCGCTATGTTTTGCTAATATTCACATACAAATGATTCATATAATTAAAAACGATTATATGAGTACTATTCAATTACTACAACAAATTTATTACAATATGATTATAGGGACCTATTTGAGTACCTAATTGTATTAACGCATACATGCAAATTAAATTTTATTACAATTCAGAGTCAATTGAATAAAACGCTATTGTTAATTTTTTTTATTGTTGGGGGCTGTCGTTTGTAACTTTTGACATTATTAATCGCGGATGCTCAGCCTTGTATGAGATTTTAGAGATACATACAGAAACAATGATAGCTTCTTTAACAATCATTGTATTGAGTCACTCCATTGTTGGCAACAAACAAAACACAATCACACAATACACTCGTAAAATTCGTACATATGTTACGAGTTTTCGTATCTACTAATTTACCTTCTATAATCTACTGTCTATTGACCACTTAGCCTACTTCGTCAGGATAAGGAACTTACGTCCGTCTTCGTATCCTAATATAATAAATACGAAAGTGAATTTGTTTGTTTTTGACGCTAAAACGGCTGAACGGATTTAGATGAAATTTGGCACATGAGTTGACCATGACCTGGGATAGGACATAGGATACTTTTTATCCTGATATTCCCACGGGATCGAGACTTATGCGAGTGAAACAGCGGGGCGCAACTAGTTATAAACAAACTTGGTAGCCGATTGCTTTGTTCGAGGTGCGAAAACAATACAAAACTTTATTGCTCACACGTGCCTACATACATAAACTCATGCTTTGATCCTTACATACTTCTTTTGCTTCGTTTACTTTCATACATCTAGTCATGCACGCTGGTTGCCAATACTACGCACCTGACCTGTCTGAAGAACATCATCAATAAAGTTACTCTTTGCCATTCTAGAGTGGCTAAAACTAGGGTCAGTGACAGCTTGGCCCGAGTCAACTCAACCCGAACTATAAGTACCGACATTTATACGATTTGAGAATACAGTCAAAACCGTTTATAATGACTTCGCTTAAAACGTCGTATATTATGTTATTACGACAAAATTTTGAGGTCCCAACATTTTTATTTACTTAACATAGTTTTTAGTTCTAACGACTATCGGCTATAACAGTCCCTTCGAAGTCGTTATAAACAGTTTTCACCATACCTAAATTGACTGCCTCGTTAGTTGTTTAGAGATAATTATAAGGTATGAGGTGTAAAGTTCAATCATCCTCTATTGAAAAGGGAAGATCCTCCGACCAGACGGGTGTCGTGTCTGGCGGACAACTGCCCTGGGGTTGAAGTCAGAATATTGTATATATGTCGATCGCGCGGTAAACTCTAATTGCGCGATGCAGGATTTGTGTGACGTACTCACGCCGGTCAAAGTGATATCTAGTGTGTATAGGGTGCTTCCATTTGGAAATTCTCAGTAACTGACTGGAGTCTAGATTTATGCCCAGTTAATACCTATTGGATGTTACCTGTTAAGTGTTACATGGGGCTTGTGACATAACGGGTATTTATACAGTTACCATCTTTTTTCTCATGGCTACTAACCCGGTGTCAAAGTGTTTATGCCGCCCATGGGCCTCTGACTTAGCTTTACGTGCCGTCGAGAAATATCTCTCAGGTATGCCGGTTTCCTCACGATGTTTGCCTTTACCGTTTTAGAAGCAAGTGGTAATTATACAATATGCACATAAATCCGAAAAGTCAAAGGTACCATGAACTCAGTACACCAGACGACTTGTGGGTTTAGAATCGTTGTTTTTTTTTTATCGATTATTTCTTAATTTAAAAAAAAAATTATATTTAGATAATAAACTACATTCTTCATCTTACTGTCAATAATTATTTTAGACATAAAAGCCGAGTAATCTTGTTTTTGTTTCAAATAATCTTTAAAAAAAAGACATGATTTTCGAATAAAAAATAAATCGAGTGAAAATGTTCCAATTACGTAACTGTCTTATATTTGGAAAGAAAAAGATCCAATAAATCATATTCTAAAGTTCCATTTTGATCGTATGCGTGACTTTTCAGAATATTAATGCAAATTAACGCCTCCTCTTAATTGAGACTATTCCAATAATAATATAACAGTATTAATGATTTTCCTTAATGGAAACGAGCCTTAAAATGATACAGTCAACGTATCCACAAGTATGTTACAGATTTGTGCATTCTATTTCCAAGGAATCGGCTATTGACGGTCGTAAGGAGTCTGCGAGCGTCACAATGTGTGCATTTTGTAAGCGCTTTTAGCATCGATTTCAGTACCGTCCTGATACCTCCTCGCTCAATACTATCCGGCTATAACATTCAACCGTATTTTTGTTTAGGGTTTTAAAATCGAGTCTGTTTTTTTTTTTTGAAGTGAAAATATTTTTAGACGAGACTAAACCATTAATTTCGCGACACTGTGACGACACCAGCTTTTGACCATTAAAAAGACATCAACGCTTTGATTACCGCTGTGCGTGCAGTAAAAGACATATTAAACGCGTTGAAAACGGCGGTGCCGATTTTTTTTTCAAGTTTTCACTTCTGTCGGCACTCCCGGAGTGCCACTATTTTTTTTTCTTTACCTTTTTCGGGTAATAGTTTGTACTTTATGTAAAATACGGTGTACCAATCTGTGGATAGGTATTAGTTTAAATCAGAATGCACATTTAGGTTCATAAAAGATACGAAAAACGTAAACACATTAACAACATAATTTTAGAGAAAAAAAAATGTTCTCTTTTATAATCTTTCTAACACATTTATTAATACGTCCGTCCATTATTATAAATGACAGCAAAAATTTAACACCCACTCGTCTTTAATCCACAAAACTCACAAATTATCGACGTATACCTACACAAAATTCCTTACAGTAATGTTAATTCCCAAAACCACAGTACAATGAAATAACAGTATTGTATCTCGGCAGTAACCTTGAAATAATTATCTACGGCCGCTCGGTAGATAAACCTTCCGCGTCCGTGCGTAACCGCCGCGCACTCGATACTTTTGCGTACTGATACACTGAGATTTCTAAGCGCGTCGTTTCGGCCGTTTTCTATGAAGATATAATACTGTTACTTATTTATACTAGGCCAAAACCATTAAACAACAGTATCACGTGACATTCAGTCATTACTACCCTCCATATTGTAGGTGAAAAAATATCCCCCATTTAGTTTTAATCACTACTAGCAACCCGCTACTGTTTCGCACGGTTTTTACCGACTTGACAAAACATGGAGATTTACTTATTATATCTATATTAAATA
Organism: Agrochola litura; assembly: GCA_949152395.1. Classification (NCBI taxonomy): domain Eukaryota; kingdom Metazoa; phylum Arthropoda; class Insecta; order Lepidoptera; family Noctuidae; genus Agrochola; species Agrochola litura. Next base: position 18,216,741 of record OX424508.1, on the reverse strand, counting down.
TAAAAGTATTAAACGCTTAAACCTATCGGATAAATTCTTTAAATGATGGTGAAAACCGCATCAAAATCCGTTGCGTAGTTTAGAAGAACAACGCGGTCACACAGACAGACACGAGAAGTGACTTTAATTTATAATATGTATATGACGGCGCGTCTAAAGGTTTTACGACGCTAAACTTACGGAGTTGATTTTAGAACGATTATGACAGCTGTCAACTTGACGTAACCCCGAGTACTGAGAAGGCGGCCGAATGTCAAAAGGATAGTTCGTGAATAATGGATCGAAACCGGGCATTGATTAATGGCGACTGAGATATTGGTAATCATTGTGACTACCCCTGCAGGGCAGTGAGTTGATGGATGTGCGCTCGCGCTCACTTACTGGGGGGAATGTCGTTTACATTATTGTTAATTCCCTAATGTGATCAGATATTTGTGATTATTCAGAATATTATTGACTTTCATTTACTTACATCTCCTGATCCTCTCGCCCGCATACCCACGCATAAGAGACAATAAGACCTCTTCTGATAAAGACCACGTAATGCCTTTATATAGATAAATAACTCTAGTGTTGCTGCTATTAATAATCGGGTGGAGCTAAGAAATTGTTGGTTACCTCTGCATACTATTGGTTATGGATAGTGCTGCCAATTTCGTGGAACACGGGATTTCGAATAGCAAGAATCGATTTATAATTTGTTGATAGTGAATTGTTTTGACGAATGGACGTGTTTTGAATAGAATTGCAACATTTGTTGTAGTTTTCCTGTAACTCAATTTCTGTTTGAATCTGTCTAACCTTTTCTCAACTATGTTGGGGTTGGCATCCAGTCTAACCGAATGCAGCTGAATACCAGTATTTTACATAGAACGACTGCTTATTTGATCTACACAACCCAGTTACTGGGTAACTCCTTGGTAAGACTAGTTGTCAGACTTTTGGACTTCTAACTACCCGTAACGACTGTCAAAGATTTACGATTGACAGCCGGGACCAACGTTTTAACGTGCTTTCCGAGGCACAAAGGGGTCCCGATATGTAATGGATGGTCACCCATCCACGAACTGACCGCGGTAAGCGTAGCTTAACCTTGAAGATCAACTCGTGCGGCTGTTATTATTGAGCCACGAGCGAACTCAAATTTTGTTTCGACGCGTAATAAAAGTCAAGCTAAAATATTCAACCTAAAAGCAGAACATTTGAACTTGATTGTATTTCGTGGAACCTATCTATCTATCCTTCAAAAAAACATAGGCTTTTCAACAACTCAATTATTTTGTATCCATTATCCCATTCGATTAATTCCAGAAACCTCAATTATTTTGAGCCAGGAAAATTTAATCATCTGACATCACTAGTATTAAATGAAAATATCGATTTGAAACTCGTTTTTATTTATAGTGAATCTGTGGTTGTTTATAACTTACCTATTTAGTAGTTATGCTGAATGCTGCGATACTAATATTAAAATATCAAGTTATTTATTAGTAACTGGGCGAACGAGCTCTGCTCTGGTGAAAAAGAGAATTCTCCTTTAATAGTATAGGAAAGTACATACTAATTCCATGCTGCCATGTCATTATTCTAAGGTAGCCATCTTGTTCTAAATTTTGGGCGACCGAGCTCTGCTCTGGTGCAAATACGGAAAAAAAAGGAATTTTCTCAGATATGAGATCTATCTAGATTGATTTTTGCCCTCAAAAACCCCTATATTAAAACTTTTATCGAAATCGTTAGAGCCGTTTTAGAGAACGTGATTATAAATATTGCTCATTTAATAGCATAGCTGACGAGTGTGTATCAAATAGCTTGGAGATATTACATCTGTCCAGTCCATTCTTGAAGTAGTGAGGGAGCCGTCACAACATTTTCCGGGAGCCTATTCCATGTTGTTACAACTCGGTTAGACAAGAATTGCTTCAAAGGCTTTTTCTTTGATGAATTTCCCATAACTTTAGAGAATGCCCACGCAAATGTAAATATTTTGCCGGCAAAGCTAACATTCTAGCTGAATTACTTTCAAGTATTGCATTGCAAGTATACAAGTTAGCTGATTATCGAAACCAACTAACTTGTTTACTTGCAATGTGCATGACATCTTTTACATTGCATACTTTCCGAACCCGTTCTGTCTAAGTTATCTGTCAATTTCATTCATAATGCTTACACATTATGGTTCGAAAAAGTTTTTATTTTTCACTTTTTAGTTATGGTACCTACCCCACACAAATTCGAACACCACTACCTGCTGTGTAAATAATACTGACAGGAAGAGTTATTCGTCCATTTGTCGCGCACTTACTTAATGCAAATTTAAGATTTATATGGTTTTCTCATAAACGCCATTGTCAGAACTGGACCAAATTGAAATGGGACCACACGGGAAGCACCAGCTTTCAAATAAAAAAATAATTATCAAAATCGGTTCACCCTGTCGAAAGTTCTGAGGTAACAAACATAAAAAAAAATACAGTTGAATTGAGAACCTCCTCCTTTTTTAAGAAAATTTCTCGTCGACTGGCCGACATTTCACGTGACCAGAGGGCTAGCTCGTTCTTTGGTCAAAGAATTTACATTGCCATTCAACGTGGCAATGCTGCCAGTCTTCTGGGCACGTTTTCGGATGACAGCGATGCGGACGAATACTTCGACGCCTAAGTGTCGTTTTTTTTTTATATTTTTTTATATAGATAGTTAGTTAGTCTTTTAATTTAGTACCTAGAATAAATAGTTAGTTGTGTTAAAAACTGTAAAGTTATATTGTTCTCTATAAACAGAAATAATTATATTTACGTGCTATATTTATTTTTCAATCATCCATGACACAAAAGCTGACATAATGACACGTCACTAACAAGTGACGTCACGCAGTAGGCATCAGACTCGACACAAAAGGTAATGAGCTCTGCCGCTGTTTTGTTGTCAAACTCTAAATTAACTGTGCATTTCGCTTGATTACTGACTTTTATACTGATTGATGTTCTAATAACTTTGTTTTTGGTTTAACCGATAAATAAATAAACAAGGAATTTTGTATAGGGACATGAGAATTCTGTGAGCTAGTGACTACTCACTGCGTTTACCTATTAAAAAATCAGTTTAATTAGAATTGCCTTCATAGGAATGTTTAATTTGGCACAATGGTTTAAGACTTGACACGTCTCCAGTTATCTCTGCATATAGTTTAAGTTTAAAAAGTTCTAATTATTCAAAACATACTCTATCGTTCTGAACCATAAACAGTACTTACCGCAAGTACTTTGGCTAAGCGTTAACGTTGTCCTTTTCACACTACTGTCAAACTACAAGTGCAAGGTAGAGACGGGGTTATGTCTAAGAACGAATGTGCCTTGATGTGTGAAAAATTGGAATTATAACTAAGTAATTCTTTTTTGTCCGTCAGGTAGATTATTATTAAATTTTGGACACGTGTTTTTTCTTTTTTTACGTAATCAAAAGATTACGGCAATAGATTGAGTTCAAATGTGCCATGACGTCACGCCTTGGCTGATTTGTGACGTAGCAAGCCCCCATTGCAACTTTAATGCGTTTTATCTAAGTCATTTTATATTAATATGATAAAACAAAAAATACGTGTCTAATATTTTTTTATTGTCTGACCGATGGACTCAATAGAATTTCTTTTTTTAACCGACTTCCAAAAATGAGGAGGTTATATGTTCGTCGCGGATGGTTGTTTTTTTTTTTCTTTTTTTTATGTATGTCCACCGATTTCTCCGTCAATTGTAGACCGATTTTGAAAATATTTTTTTTGTTTGAAAGGGTATGCTTTCGAGGTGGTCCCATATAAATTATATTAACTTTGCTTTGATACTTTTTGAGTTAGCTTCAATAATACGTACTTTTTCCCACTTAGTATGTGGATGATATGATAAGTTCCTGTCACTGTTATTTACATAGCAGGTAGTGGTTTTCGAATTTGTGTGGGGTAGGTACCACAACTAAAAAGTGAAAAATAAAAACTTTTTACAAAAAAAAACAACCGACTTCCGAAAAACACTACAAAGTGAAAAATAACTTTAATTTCGAAAGTCGGTGACAAAAAAATGAAAATTCAAAACCAAAGAAAGACACCGACTTCCGAAATTAAAGTTATTTTTCACTATGTAGTGTTTTTTGGAAGTCGGTTGTTTTTTTTTGTAAAAAGTTTATTTACCCTGGTATCATCCCTATTATCACCCTTCCACAAATTGTTCGCGGTAGGCACAGCTTAAGTCCCTCGGTAGTCAAACCACACGATATTTCTCTCTAAATTGCTTATTAAGTTAATAGGCTTATGTAAAGGTAGCTCCCCAAATGTGAAGCGATCTTTGAAATCTATGTAAATATTTAATGTGTTGTCAATAAGAAGGCTTGTAACTTTACGTTGGTGTTCGTAATTGTACATTTACCGAGGTTTAGTTATAACACTGAAATTACTGGTTTTACATTTGGATAAGAGAAAGAATAAAAAAGAAAGAAAACGAAGAAAATATTATTTTATCTTATCATTACTTCCGCCAGCGGCTTCGCCGCGTGATATCTTTATAAATTAGTCAGTGATAATGTAGCATCCTACTGGTGAAATAATTTTTAAAATCGGTCCAATAGTTCGCTCCTTGCGGGGCTCCGCATCGCTCTCAGTGCGGTGAAGCAGTCGACCGCCTCGGACTCCATGGCCTTTCCTGCAGCAAGAGCGCTGGTCGGTTGGCACGGCACGCAAGCATTAATGACATTATCCGTCGGGCTCTTGTCACCGCCTGGGTGCCAGCTGTTTTAGAACCCAATGGCTTGGCCCGCGACGATGGGAAAAGGCCAGACGGAATGACCATAATGTCTTGGAATTTGGGTAGGCCTTTGGTGTGGGACGCAACCTGTGTCGACACCCTCGCGCCATCCCATCTTCCTAGCACGGCGGACTGTGCAAGGGCGGCTGCTGCAGGTGCAGAAAACCTCAAACAGCGCAAATATATATAACAACCTTACTGGTAGCTATATTTTTGAGCCGTTTGGGGTTGAAACACTAGGTCCGAGTGCTCATCGAGTATTCCGGGACATCGCCAAGCGGTTGGCCAATTTTTAGGTCAAAGAATTAGCATTGCCATACAACGTGGCAATGCTGCCAGCTTTTCGGGCACCTTTCCCACTGACAGCGATGCGGATGAATTTTTTTATACCCAATGATTTGTTCCTATATTTTTTTCCTCTGTATTACTTGTACATAATTTATATATTTTAGTGTTAGATGTATATTGTAAAATAAATACATAGGTATAATAAAAAAGTAGTTGTTGAGTTTATTTATTACAAACAAAAATGCAAATATTTTCTCTTCATATTATTAATGTAGATTTGATTGCAACCTAATCATCATCTTCCTGCTCTTGTCGCATATTGTTTGGGGTCGACACAACTCGTTTTTTGTTATATTCTCCCTTGTGAACCGTCACGCTATCAATCACGAAACGACAAATCACGAAACGACCAATTGGAACCGTGCACCTAGCTTCTGACGTTTCATAAGTGCCCATGTAGGTTTATGTGAAATAAAATATTTTGAATTTTGAATTTTTTTTTTTGAATTTTGAATCACTCCCTTCTCTTGCATATCATTCCTCACAGAACGTATCTTATTGAAAGTTAATGACAGATAATATACCTGTGTTCATCTTCGTTAAGCAAACTCATTTGTAGCGATCTAATCTTGTACTAACAGACACATAAAGGCTATCAAAATTCTCGTTAAAAAAGGACCAGCAAATAAAACGTTCACATATTTAATCAAAAGGAGTATTTGCCTTTTAACAACAACGTCACACTCAAACGAGCCCAAATCCACTCCCATTTTATATCAAACAATAAAAATACAGCGCCCATTCACTACAATTACAGTACTAAATATCACAGAGAAACGTATAGGAAAAATAAACGTCTCTAAATCACAATAAAAAGGTCTACGATTTATATCACCGAAGACAATTTAATATCGCGTCGGACATTCGGCCTTTTGCAAAGTATAATCGAATCAAACGACACCCCTTTAGGCTCGACGATAAATTAAAAAATCGCGCCATAAATAACTCTGAAGCCCCAGACCGATTCTAATGAGTTAGAGAGGAGACTCGGCCAGAATTGAAAGTGCTCACCCCTAAACCATTTGTATTCAAACGAACCCGACGGCCGGCCGCATTTTAATTTACTTACTCGAATTAAAACTGCGCGTGATTCGAATCCGATTCGATTTTACTACGATACTTTATTTTTATCGTTGATTGAAGACGTTTTGTTATTATTACTCGAGTTTTCTTGAGAACCGATTGGAATTCGATCGGGGCATAGAATCGGTTACGTTTACGGAATCGGCTCGGCTCAGTAGCATATTTTATAAGTTGACGGTAACTTTCTCGTGATCGAATCGATTGTCTTCCATCGTTGGTCCTTCCAATTTGCGTATTCAATGTCTTTGTTGTACGGGGCATCCCTTTCTGTACAATCGCACGGAAGATGATTTCGTATAAAATATTTAATGTGAGTTTTATTTTTGTGGAAATGAATGTCTGTTATTTTGTTTTCACTGGAAGCTAAGCTATCACTACTACTTACTGTATTGTATGAATTGTATGTATTTGTGATTTGTATATTGGGACTTGGTGCCTTAGTTAATAAATAAAAAAAATAACTTTGGTTGTTTGTTTTTACACTTCGTAGTTGGCACTTTTAAATGTAATACACAAATATTGTTTTGAAATTCGAACATTATTTTGACAACCTTCTTCGAGGTAAATCAAAATTGCTGTACTGGTCAAAAACAAGCGAGCGCCCGGCCGGCAATGTTACTATAAAAATCCATATCTGTTTGTTCATCGTCATTGATTCTGGAATTTATAATTAATTTACTTAGTCTGAATTTCCGTGCATTGTTTGAGAAAAGTCCTATACAAGCCTTGGCCGCAATCAGGCATTGATGGACTCACGTCTGTAATTTCACGATCGTCCATAATTTCGGGCCGCGACAGTACTATTTCAAAATATTAAACACAAAGTAATTGTATAGAGATTGACTACTACTACGTATGAAGTGTAAACAGCTGTAAACACACCACGCAATCCACAATCCCTTTCAATAAGCGAGGCAGTTAATTTAAATCGCTGCCACCTACAGATTAGAATGTTTATTGTCTGTCGTGTAGTCGTTATCATCAAATTCGATGTTTATATTTGCACAACAATCCGTTCAGCGACGTACGTCTCGCTTTGTTGTGGTAATTTCATTAGACGCGGTCACCGACTGTTGAATATTAATAAGAGTTCGTCCAGCACTTTTGCTTTTGATTGTACTGGAGAAAGAATATAATGTTGGGATATGAAGTTAATTGAAATATATTTGGAATACCTTAGTAGAAATTATTTGGGTCTTTGGTGATCAAAAATAGCTAAGGAGAACATGAAAAACATGATGTCTTAACATGTTTGGGATATTTTAATCAGAAATGTTGTATCTTTGCTTTTACCAAATCGTCTACCAGGTTTATAGTGGCCCCGGGTCGACGGCGCGTTGTGTACCATGCGCGCCTCAAAGAGATGTCAGCAAAAGACGAGATCCGATAGAGCCGATGCCTGCCGGAGTTGCGGTTTTGTCTGAAAGGGTTACCGTGGCCCCTGGCAATACAGGCAACTGAAGGAACCCGGGTGGGTTTTACTCAGTAAGAGTCTGACACGCCCTCCCGCTCCACCCAGAGTGGGAGAAATTATTTGATAATTTCCCACCCAAAAAATAAAAGATTTGTAGTGGCACTTCTTAAGGCGAAAGCGTCAGCAGCCCGCGAAATTCAAATTTGTTACGGCCGCGAATCATATTTAGATCTACATACAACATGACACTGACCTGCAAATTGAAAAAAACATAAGAAAATTTGAATTTCGCGGGCTACCCTTTTTTTTCTTTTTTTGGGTGGGAAATTCAGACGCTTACTGACTAAAACCCACCCGTGTTCCTTCGGTTGCCCTGTTGCCGGGGGCCACGATTTCCCTATCGGTTTTCTTCGAACCCCCGGCAGGCATTGGCCCTAGCGGACCCCGTCAATTCTGCTGACATCTCTTTGAGGCGCGCGTGGAACACAACGCGCCGTCGACCTGGGCTTGGTCCTTATCGGACGGCGAGCTACCCATTGCTCACCGTCTCGCGGGCTACCCTGACTCTTCCCCCTTAATCTAAAAATAAAATAATTTTAAATCTTGCCCTGCAGTAGGACGATAATAGACTGGTATTCAGCCTATTACTGGTATTCACTACAGGGCAAACACCCCTATTGAAAATGATCTTTTAAAAAGAGAATATTCAATTGACCCTCTAAAAACTTATTGACCTTACAATAATGACCTTTTTTTTATCTAAGGAACCTCTAAAAACTTTTTGGGCTTCTAAAGATGCACACTTTTTTTTTAATAAATGAGTTTGTTTTTAACTTTTTGGCCTTTTTTCGTCGATGTATGTAGTTACTTGGCTATTTAGTATTTTAGGTCCACAAAATATGAATTATTTGAGGTTTACAAAAAAAGGCGCAATCATTTTATTAGTGTGTTTAATAATATTTTTAGGATACACATGCCTTTAAAAATAAAAATAGATTTTGATTATAAAATATAGATTTTTCTTTCCCTAATACTACTTCTTAGTCTATAATTAAATAACTATTACAACTCAAATAACAGTTCAACTATTTTTGAAAGCAATTATTGTAAAATTAGTCATCGTAACATGTAATTATTATTACAACGTTGCCGCGTTGGTAGGTTAATTAGGGACAGAATCTTTTTAATTATGTTTAGCTATGATTGGAAAAGATTAGGAAAGAAATCTGTTTTAAGGTTCAAGGGAGTTCAGAAGGGGCTCGTGGCTAAATTAATTACAGCCGCACGGGTTATCTTCAAGGTTAAGCAACGCTTGCCGAGGTCGGTCCGTGGATGGGTGACCATCCATTACATACCGAAACCTCTGCGTGCTTCGGTAAGCACGTCCCGGCTGTCATTTGACAGTCGTTACGGGTCGTCAGAAACCCGAAAGTCTGACAACCAGTCTTACCAAGGGGTATCGTGTTACACAGTAACTGGGTTGTGGAGGTCAGATAGGTAGTCGCTTCATGTAAAATGCATCCGGTTAGACTGGAAGCCGACCCCAACAAATTTCACAATTTCAAATCACCTAGCCTTTTCCCAAATATGTTGGGTTCAAAATTGCATTATCAGTTGATATTTTTAGTTGCCTAAATATTTCTCATTGTACTTACTAGGATAAAGTAGCCAGGCTATAGTTCTGATATTAAAAGTTTTCTCTATTTTAATAAATAAGATTTTTATTCTGCACTAAAGATTTTTATAATACTTCGTTGTGTATTTACTTATGAAAAGTTCGCGGAAAGCAATACGACCTCCTTTTGCACAATTCCATGTAACCATAACAATTATATTGCAATTAATTTGAGCAATAAAGGAAAAATAAAACAAATTCCTGGACAGCTTAAGTAAAGTCCTAATTTGCGTAATTTTTGCATAAAAACAATTAATTATGGCGAACATAATTAGGATATTAAGCTAACATAAGGGTAATGACGTAAACATTAAAAATATTTTTTATAAATAACACACAGCTATACAGTCATCCAATCCTATCCTTATGTCCTTAATAAGTACCCATTATAAATGTGAATTTTGGATGTTTGTCCATCAATCACGCCTTAACCAAAGATAAAACTTTGTTCATAACGGCTCAACAGTTCTGATGAAATTCAGCACACTGCAAACTAAAACTCAAAGCATTTATTTCAAATAAACCAATTACAGGCACTTTTGAATTATCATGGGGTCGCGCGGTCGATCAGTCAGAAAGATTAAGCTAGTTGCCCATTCCAAAACGTATTGGAAAATAACGGCAATTAACTCAACGGACACTCTTTAACCGACTGCCAAAAAGGAGGAGGTTATATGTTCGTCACGTATGTTTGTTTTTTTTTTTATTATTATTTATGTCCACCGATTTCTCCGTCACTTGTGGACCGATTTAAATTTTTTTTTTTTTTTGAAAGGGTATGTTTTCAAATTGGTCCAATATAAATTTTATTAACTTTGCTTGGGTAGTTTTTGAGTTAGCTACAAAATACGTATTTTTTTCCCACTTAGTATGTAGATGATATGATAAGTTCCTGTCACTGGTAGCAGGTAGTGGTATTCGAATTTGTGTGGGGTAGGTACAAAGTGAAAAATAAAAACTTATTACAAAAAAAAAAAAACCGAAATACAAAACCCAAGATACCGACTTCCGAAATTAAAGTTATTTTTCAGTTTGTAGTGTTTTTTTTTTTTGGAAGTCGGTTGTTTTTTTTTTTGTAAAAAGTTTTTTAATTCTAAATATTGGTTACATCATTAATGTTGAAATAACTGCTAGACTGCGACCTAGGTACTACATAGTATACTTATATTCCGGTAGTAGGTATGTTTCCGTGAGATAATTTCCAACAACCACGCGGCTAAAACCGAGGGTTAAAGCCAGTTTCTTCATAAAAATATCTCAGAAATCTTCATCTAGTAAATGATGAAAGATGATTTATGGTACCCACATTTTTCCCGCGATATAATTAGATTTTACCTGCAGGGCTGCCACTTCCGAAGTGGAAACAATTGAATTGTGTCCTTGATGTTGATCGATGGGCTTTAGAACGTGAAAAATAACTTAGACAAGCATTTTAATCTGGGTGGGCTAAGGTTAGGACACCTATCTACGTATCTTACGTAAATCTCGATCCCGTGGGAATATCGGGATAAAAGTATTATATGTCCTAATCCAGGTCATGATCTACCCATGTGCCAAATTTGAACCAAATCTGTTAGCGTAACAAACCAACAAACAATCTGAAAATAATTTTCTGATTTTTTTAAAACGTTTTGCAATAATGTCACCAGATGGCGCTACTGTACACCGCTAGATCGCGTTGTCGTTGTCGCTTGCCAAATGGTTAGGTCCCGTCGAAGATTTTGTGTGACTTGTTAGGTGTAAAGTAGCTTCAAAAGTAAATTCTCGTGTTTAACCGATAGTAGTTGGTTAGTTTATTTCTGTTTTATTAACGTCTTGCCACTAAATGATTTTTAGTAACCTACAGCTGCAGTCGGGTTTTTTTAAGTTGGATAGGTATATGAATTATAGGATTTTAAACTGACATGGTTATTTTGACTACTAAACAAAATATCCTGTTTTAAACAAAAAACATGGTAAATATACGGGATATTTTCCATGTTTTTTGTTTGAATAACTTTAGTGGTATATTAATTGTTGTAAAAAAGTTTGTGCTTGCGAGATCTACTGTTCGCAGAACTACTAGTATTATAGTTAAATGGAGTATGAAGCAGCTTATATTTGCTATCTTTTTTAAATATGATGTTGACAAACTTACTAAATTAATGTGTGTAACCCCGCGTCCCATTTAAAACCGATCGTCGCGTCGATCGTTCGAAGTTTTTGTTCGGTGAACTTGAATGCGTGGTTGCGCTGACAGAAGGCGCTTTCCGGTTTTCCGAAAAAATTGTGACATATGCACACGACCGATCGCGAATTCGCGCAACGATCGCTTTTAAATAGGACGCGGCCTTATGGTTTCCACAATCATTGGTAAACGGTATTTGTAAAAGCATACTGTGGCGTACAAACCTGTTAAAGTTTGCACCAGTGGGGCGGGCAATAAAGATACTCAACAGCGTCTCTCTGCAAGTGGATATCTTTACATGCTCATTGACGGAATTCCAGAGGGTGACACTTAACATATTGTCCTCTGTATGACTTGTGCCACATAGTGGACATTGCGACTACATTGCTGTATTGGGTTGAACCTGTAAAAAAAAATGTAAGTGTGTTAATAATAATAAATAAATAAATACTATCATATATTATTATCTACTAGTAAACTTACACAGCATAACATAAAGTATTTAATTTTAGGATTCTTGATGGTCTTCACCATGGAATCACATTCTAAATCAGTTCAAAAGATGACCATCGCACGAGCACTAAATAGGTTGACTGTTTAGGTGTAACCATTTAACTTTTAAGGGTATGAGGAACAGGGTGTAAAGTTCACTCATCCACCATAGAAAAGGGAGGATCCTCCGACCAGACGGGTGTCGTGTCCGACGGTTAATGTGGGATAGTCTTACATATGTCATTCGTGCGGTAAACTCTAATAGCGCGATGCAGGATTTGTGTGACGTCATGTCTTTTTTGATGCGTAGTTCATATGTGGCGCTAATGTAACCGCTACAAACTATACAGTACGTATACTAAAACTGTACTATCTCATTTCGACAGCCCTATGGCGTCATCACAGTAAACACCTCACGGCATCAGGTGGGCTGTAATGTACCAACATAACAATGTGCCAACATAAATGTGTGCTACCAACATAAGATAATTATGTAAATGTGCGTAACGTGAGAACACGATGCTTTATGAACGAGTGCGTGTGTGTGTACCATAAAGTGAATTTTACGCCCAAATATATTACTTAGTTTAATGAAAAATATTTTTGTTTTGATGAAGTCTTGCGGTAGAACAAATAATTTGACGTTTTTGCTATATAGCTTTTGGGAAAATGTGTTGATCGCGTATAATTTGACACAATTATTTTCTAATGGGTCCTATTAATTACTAGCTTCTGCCGGCGATTTTGTCATATATATCAAGCAGTCGAGTTATTTAATAGGTTACCGACTGATTTAAAATTATTAATTTATAGTTCTCACTCATTTAAAACTAAATTGAAAGCCTTCTTGTTGGAAAAATGTTTATACTCGGTATCAGAATATATGTCAAATGATAAAAATAGTCACCTATAATAGTAGCAGTGAACAAGCTATATTATAATAAATTATCTTTTGACTTAAACTCTATGCTCATCACTAGGACCTTGATGAAGTTATACTCTCAATTTTTGTTACGTTGAATTTTACATAACATCTGGTATTAATTTAATGTTGCATTTCTTGTTGACATTTTTTTAATTAATTTGACTCTTGAACTATCTTTTCACTTCAATTTTAATTAGGCTTTTAAATGTATTGTTTCTGCATGTGATAATTTTATTTAAATGTAATGTTCAACACAATGTTAATGGTTAATGAATAAATAAATGAATGAAATAACAATCTAAACACGGCCAAAGTCCAACAAAAATAAAAACAATTTATGTATTGGCAATCCATTTAAATTGATGGACGAAAAGGCGTCGGTAACTACCTCGTATTTTTCCAGTAGCCACCAAATTTGACACGTTATTGCCTCTCATGCAATATGCATGGCAATATTTGAAGACAGTGGGCTCACCCCCTTACCTCCTCGTAATTGGCGAATATCAGCCGTCCTTGTCTACCTGAAAAAATCCAGAGAAAAAGGAACTTATTTACTTTGAGGCAGTAAGTCAAAAGAATCAAAAGCTTTCTTCAGATGAGCCAGCATCGAGACTTATTGATGCCTTCATTTAAGTAGGAAGATTTCAATAAGGTATTATTAAATAAGTAGGTACTTAATCGCTTCTCCACTTGTTCAGTGATAAATAAATTAACAAGAACTAGATTTTCTGAAGAAAAATGTATGCCTTTTCTAACTCCTGATACGCTTATGTCTTGGTCAACAAATTAAGTTACTGTGGATATGATAGAAAAAAAACACCCGAATTAAATTACCAAACATAAAATCAAGAAAGTTATTCAAGAAAGCAACGCCTCGCCTTTACCTTTGCTCGAGGTATTTTTTCGTATAAAATCCGCTCATTCCGAGGCATACTCATATTTAGCCATGCTTTTATAAGGTACTTCTACGACCTTTATAAAAAATTTACAAGCTAATCTACCTTAAGGCTCATAATACAGGCAACCGAAGGAACACGGGTGGGTTTTAGTCACTAAAAGTCTGACATTGATAATTTCCAAACCAAAAAAAAAAATGTTTTGTTTGTTCTTTATCTTTCACAGTTTAACGGCTGAACCGATTTGGATGAAATTTGGTATGGGATACTTTGAACCCTGGAGAAGAACATAGGTTACTTTTTATCGACATACTCGTACCACGCGGGCGAAATCTAGTAATAAAATAAAATGTTAATTTCTTAGATAAAAGTGAGCATAATATTTACTTGGATATTTAATTTTATGTTTAACTAAGATGCTTAATCCTTTATACCTGTAATGCATAATGCATTAGTAACTCTAAATAAAGGAAAAAAGTATACAAGTTAAAATACCAAAAATTATGAAAATTAAAAAACTTTCCTACGAAAGAACATCGGCAAATAACAAAAGGTAATTTCATTAGAAACAGTAATTGTTATTGTGTACCTGAAACTACAGAATGGTTACATTTAATAATAATGGGCTTTGTTTAATCTTATCAAACTAATAGTTGGCTTATCTAGGAACTCACAACCCACCTTTGTTAGCTTAATCGTTCAAATAAAATGAAAATGGTTAATCTCATACAGAAACCAAGAATATAATGGAACAGAAATTAATAGACAAGAAAATAACCAAATATAAATAAAAAGATGGATTAATTACTTTTAATTTCTCTCTGTATTTTATTTTTGTCGAATACTAAGCTTTTGGCTACTTTGTATTAGTGTGTAGTACCTGGGCGACCGAGCTCTGCTCTGGTGAAAATATAAAATGCTCATTTAATATGTACAATAGGAAAGTTCATACTATTTCGATATTACCATGATAGTAGGTACTTACTAATTCCATGCTGCCATGTCATTATTCTATGGTAGCCATCTTGTTCTGAACTTTGGGCGACCGAGCTCTACTCGGGTAAAAATACGGAGAAAATGAATTTTCCCAGATACGAGACCTAGCTAGATCGATTTTTCGCCCCCGTAAACCCCTACATTGCAACTTTCATTGAAATCGTTAGAGCCGTTTTAGAGAAGGGGTACAAATATATGTACATACACAAATATTGCTTGTTTAATAGTATAGGATATTTTACGTTCGTTTATAATGTGCGTCATATTTGTGCAGAATAAAAAAAAAATCTTTCATCTTGTTTCATAAAATGTTGTCTTTGTGAGTTTCGAGTTAACGACAACGGATATCCTAGCTTACGTCATTGCTTCAATCCGACCATAAATGTGGAAAGTAAAGGCAATTTTCCACCACTCAATTACCTCGCCTATTTTGACTACAAAATACTTCAACCCATATTCTACCTTCTATACGAGTACATTTACACAATTTTCACGAGGCACGCCGTGGCGTCGAGTGAGCCATACAATAACAGTACATAGGTGCCTATATAAGGAACATAACATAGGCACTCTTTATGCAAACTCAGTCCCACACATAAGGGTCAGTTCACAACGAGACGCGACTTTATAAGAGATTTTTTTTTAAGTGAAAACTTCTTTAGGCGCGTTGGGCATTTTTGAGATGGGAAAAAACAATTGATTTCGTGACACTGTAACGACACCTCATTTTTTTAAACGCGATTGTGCTCTTTATTTATATTACGTTACGGATCAATGTTCTATGCAAATATTTTTACTTTAAAGGTTTTGTAAACGTGATTGTGTTCTTTATTTGGATAAGGTTACGGACCAATGTTCTATACAAGTATTTTTCACTTCTGTCGGCACTCCCGGAGTGCCACTGTTTTTTTTTTCTTTTTCGTGTGGTTAGTGACTAACCTGTACCCTAATTGCGTAACTTATTTTCGTAAACGATTATGGCAAATTTGTTTCATTTTGATAGTTCAACAATATTCATTGCGTTATTTACGTTGTTGGGCAGATATATTTTTCCAAATTATGAAGCAATTGATTAGCAATTTGTTTCAAATTGAAACAAATTGTGATTGATCTTGTATTACGCAATTAGTTTACTGGTGTCAGAGTTTTAAAGCCGCCCATGGGCCTCTGACTTGACTTCACATGCCGTCGAGAAATATCTCTCAGACATGCTGGTTTCCTCACGAAGTTTTCCTTCACCGTTTTTGAAGCAAGTGATAATTATACAGTACGCACATGAATCTGAAAAGTCAGAGGTGCGTGCCTTTTTTTTTTTGTTTGGGAAATTATCAAATAACTTCTCCCGCTCTGGGCGGAGCGGGAGGGCGTGTCAGACTCTTATTGACTAAAACCCACCCGTGTTGCTTCAGTTAGTATGTCGCCGGGGGCCACGATCTCCCTTTCGGACTTCTTCGCAACCCCAGCAGAGAGGTGCGTGCCTTGGGTTCGAACTCGAGACCTATGGCTTAGCAGTCATCTGACTGTCTGGTCACAACACTAGGCTATCACTGCTCAAGATAGTGAAACAATATCTTCATCTTTCTAGCCTTTTCCCAACTATTTTGAGGGTCGATGCAGCTGAATACCAGTATTTTACATAAAGCGATTGCCTATCTTTTTTTTTTTTTTTTGGTGGGAAATTATCAAATAACTTCTCCCGCTCTGGGTGGAGCGGGAGGGCGTGTCAGACTCTTACTGACTAAAACCCACCCGTGTTCATTCGGTTGCCCTGTTGCCGGGGGCCACGATTTCCCTATCAGTTTTCTTCGAACCCCCGGCAGGCATTGGCCCTAACGGACCCCGTCAATTCTGCTGACATCTCTTTGAGGCGCGCGTGGAACACAACGCGCCGTCGACCCGGGCTTGGTCCTTATCGGACGGCGAGCTACCCATTGCTCACCGTCCACAAGCCCGCGCCTACGGTGGCCGGAAATCGGCTCGCGATTCCCGCCCCGGGCGTCTCCTCCTGCGGCGGTTGGGGGCGTGAGGGCGCGAAATTCCTATCGCCTATCTGACCTTCACAACCCAGTTACTGGGTAACACGGTACCCCTTGGTACAATAGCACACACAATATATAGAACTTATTGACTAGAGATAAAGGTAAACATTTTAAGTGAGAGTATGAAAGTGAACTGGAACCGTTTTGAGTAACCGCGTTGCGCTGAGCGGTATGTAGTAGCCTTTCATCATCCCATGTGGACCATGTGGTGACCCGGTGGAAACGACCTCTACTTTATTTGTAGGTCGTCGGTTCTAACACAAGCAGGCGTTTTATTTTGTGTAAATTTTTCATCACCACTGTTTTCAAAGGGGTAAAGGAAAGTCATGAGGAAAAATTCGAAGACATGTGGTATTAACCATGTGGTTACGGCCCACTCCTTCTCACAGTGAGGAGGCCTGTGTCCCAGCAGTGGGAACATTATAAGCGGATTATGCTTCTTGATACGTGAAGCTGCTTTCCGTGGCGACGCGGTGACTATCCCGTACCACGTGGCAGGCTTTTTCAAGCATCTGTACACATCGTCACGTGGCTTCATGTCGCTCCTAAGTGTGAACTGATCCTTAGATACACGAGCCCAATCAATCTGCCTAGCCTTTTCCCAACTATGTTAGCGTCGGCTTCCAGTCCAACCAGATGCAGCTGAATACCAATATTTTACATGGAGCGACTGCCTATCTGACCTCCACAACCCAGTAACGTACCGGAAGATGTAGCGTTGGAAGGCCTCCCACAAGATGGACCGATGACCTTGTGATGGCCGCAGGAATCCGCTGGATGCGGAAAGCACAGAATCGGTCGAAGTGGCGGTGCTTGGGGGAGGCCTATGTCCAGCAGTGGACGTCTTTCAGCTGAACTGATGATGATGACATGGAGCGACTGCCTATCTGACTTCCACAACCCAGTAACTAAGTAATACGATACCCCTTGGTAAGACTGGTTGTCTGACTTTCGAGCTTCTGACGACCCGTAACGACTGTTAAAGATCCACGAATGACAGCCGGGACCAACGGCTTAACGTGCTTTCCGAGGCACGAAGGAGTCTCGGTATATGGAAAATGGTCACCCATCCACGTACCAACCCCGGCAAGCGTAGCTTAACCTGATTGATCGACCCGTGCGGCTGTTAGTACTTGGCCACGAGCTTAGATACACAAGTCCGTAGTAACGTAATACAATAGGCAGGAATATCTGATATTGTTAACGATATTTTATTATTTGGCTTTATAATTATAGCAATTTCCATTGTAATGTTGTCAAGAAGATATCTACCGTTTGGGTAACTTGAATTTTCTTTAAAACTTCCTCAATTAGTGACTACTACCCAAATACGAAACAATTTATCATTCTAAATTAATCTTTTTAAACGTCACAGCATCATATTCTTAAACAGAATCAAAGCGCACTCATTTTAATACTTTTAACGTTGCTTACAAAATTACACGTCATAACGTGAAAAAAAAAATATATGCTAAGGTAATTCCGCTAATGCACGGCACACACTGAAGCTGTGCACACAATATTTTGAAGTAATATTGTTTATGGTAAGCAGAAAATCTTGTCACGGCTTTATTTTGCTCATATACGAGTATTCATGGACGGTATACGGCTGTGGACACACAGGTGGTAAGTTTGTTGAACTAAGGATATTGGGAATATAGTTCGATGAATGCCAATTTTGTGCTGTGAAAGTGAACCTTATTTGTGTGGTCGTAAGGTTTAAAATACATGCTCACAGACTATTCAATATATTTACTATTGCCATCTATATCTATACTAATATTATAAAGTGGAAAAATTTGTATTTTTGTATGTAACGAATAAACTTAAAAACTACTGGACCGATTTAAAAAATTCTTTCAGCAATTGATAGCTACATTATCAGCGAGTAACATAGGCCATATTTCATCCCCGTACTCCCACGTAAACGGAAACTACGCGGGTGAAACCGCGAGACGTCCGCTAATCTTAAATAAGAACAACAACACCAAAAACATGACGCGTCGCAAATCTTAGATATCGTCGTAGCAATGACATCATCGGCTACGCCGTAGCAATGACTTCATCCGCTACGCCGTAGCAATCTTGTCGTAGTGTTCTTAACAACACAATATGATCAACCTTCATTCGCTCCTACACAAGATACATGAAGATCAATATTGTGTATCGGAATATGGCTACAATCACCAGACAAAGCAATTGGCTATTCTCATATTCAAACAACACTATATAAAGCTGTTGCCCGCAACTTTAGTCTGCGTGTATTTTGTTGTTCATCATAAATATTCACGATAAAAAGTTGCCTATATTTTTCTCCAAGTCTCAGGCTACCTCATCGCCAAAATTCATTATGATCGGTTCAGTAGTTTAGTCAGATGGGGTTACAAACAAGCATACATACAGATTTACTTCCGCATTTATAAAAAAAACGGGTGCGGTCGGGGGACGAAGTTCTTTCTCAGGTATGATCAAAAAAACAAAAACAAAATGTTTGCAGCCGCCATCTTTGATTTAAATTTTGACCTCATATCGGCTTTAGCACCCTCGAAAAATATGAAAACGACACCCATGACGAAAAATTTGAAAATGTTCACGGCCGTCATCTTGGCCGCTATTTTAACCAAATTCACACTTTCTCTCTCTCTCCAGCATGCAGTGTACTTGGGCCGGTGTGTACTATTTTATCCCACGACACTGTAATCACTTTACTCTTTTTTTTTTTTTTATGTCGGCGTTCTCTCTTTTTCTTTCTCTTTGTACTGTCTTCTTTCTTCACAGCGGGCCCTATCAGAATACCAGTGCTGCGGTATTTATTTATTTTTAAATATCGCAGCATCATGCTGAGATAGGAGCCTTTTTGGCCTCGCACAGGTCGTTATTAATTTTGTTTGTTAGTTTTTAAAATGCTCCTTTTTTATATTTGTTAATTATTTTTTTATCTTTTATTACTGTTTTGTATTTCCTGTGCGTGTCCCAAATAAAATATTTTTCTTTCTTTCTTTCTTCTAATAATGTCAGTATTAACACTTTTTAACGTGAAGATTTCTGAAATATTAGTGTAAAATATCTCTCTAAAAATCCGTGTCTCAAAATAAGGAGTCAAAACATCAACTGCTGACGTCACGAAACTCACAAGTAGCATTATGTTTTTATAGTAGCTCTAAGTTCTTATAGTTGCCGTGTCCCCGGAATACTTGAATAACTCACTTCGCTCCGGCGGGTTATTGTCAAAATATTCGCGTTTCAGGGAGCTAAGAATTTCGTATTACCTCCGCGTCGGGTATTGGTAATCTTCGGTTGTATGCGGTTTATTCCTGGAACTTGTTTACCTTTACAATGTGGAGGTAACAGTAGATAAGTGGCTTTAGGCCTGTAATTCATTCGGTTAAATGGTTGGGAGGCATTCGAACCTCTAATAATTCTCATTTTGCGGTCCTAAAAATAAGTCTCTAATAATAATGAATGATTGCGCCACATTTTATAAACCTCAAATACCTTCCGAACAAACTGTGGAAAAAGCCAGAAAGTTAAAAAGAGGCTCAATTATTATAAAAAGTGTCCATCATTAAAAGGTCAGTCAGTTTTTAGTGGATCAGTTCAATATTTCTCTTGGTTTTATAAAGTGTAATGGAGCTTATGGCTAAGTAATAACAGCCGCACGGGTCGATCTATCAGGTTAAGCTACACTTGCCGGGATTAGTCCGTGGATGGGAGAAAAATGAGGAGAGAAATCTGTATTTTTAGGTTCAAGTTAGTTCAAAAGGGGCTCGTGGCTAAATAATAATAGCCGCACGGGTCCATCTTCAAGGTTAAGCGACGCTTGCCGAGGTCAGTCCGTAGATAGGTGATCATCCAATACATACCGAGACTCCTCCGTGCCTCGCAAAGCACGTTAAGCCGTTGGTCTCGGCTGTCATTCGTAAATCTTTGACAGTCATTACGGGTCAGAAGTCCGAAAGTCTGACAACCAGTCTTACCAAGGGGTATCGTATTACCCAGTTACTGGGTTGTGGACGTCAGATAGGTAGTCGCTCCATGTCTAATACTGGTATTCAGCTGCATTCGGTAAGACTGGAAGCCGACCCCAACATAGTTAGGAAAAAGCTAGGTAGATTGATTGGTTTTATAAGGCGTCATGTAAAGCACTGTATTATTATACATTTTTTATTTTTTTTTGCGTGGTAAATTATCAAATAACTTCTCCCGCTCTGGGTGAAGCGGGAGGGCGTGTCAGACTCTTACTGACTAAAACCCACCCGTGTTCCTTCGGTGGGCCACGCTGTCCCTTTCGGCCCATATTCGCAGCCCCGGCAGGCATTGGCCCTAGCGAACCCCGTCAATTCTGCTGACATCTCTTTGAGGCGCGCGTGGAACACAACGCGCCGTCGACTCGGGCTTGGTCCTTATCGGACGGCGAACTACCCATTGCTCACCGTCCGCAAGCCCGCGCCTACGGTGGCCGGAAATCGGCTCGCAATTCCTGTATTCTGATTCAAAACACCTTCCCCGGCTTAGCACCAGTTAAAACTTTGACTAAGATAATACTTTAGACCAATTAACCTCAGGGTATAAGGATAATAATATATAACAACACATACTCAGAAACACACGCCTTCTTCCCAAGCATGGGTGTTGGCAGAAACAACATACTCCTTTTGCTCCGTTTCCGTTCAGACATCTGGTCATACACGCACGCCAGTTGCGAGTGACCTTTCTGAAGAACATCACCGATAAAGTTACTATATATCTAGGGCGTCCCTTCCCGGAGTTTCCTCTCACATCTCCCTTGTAACATACAACAAGTATATGTATAAACCTTCTTCGAGGGACACTCTATTTAATGTTAAAAAGTTAAACAAAATCCGTTCAGCGTTTATTTAGATAAACACTTTCAAACAAACAGACGCAGCGCTGGGATAACTTTATTTTTAATAGATGAAAATAAGAAAGAGGTTCTCAAGTAGACATGTATGTTTGTTTTGGAACGGTAGAAATCGTCACGTAAGGAAAAACCGTTATGCCCCCTCCATTTATAAACAGAAGGAGATAAAAAAAAAATGTCCCCTCCATGTGACTTTATCTCTCTCTCTCTCTATTGTATACGAGTGTGTGTGCGTGCGAGTATCGCGTAAGGAACTTTGTTCGTTACGGGGGGCCTCTGACTCCACACGTGTTTTCTTTCTCTATTATTTTGATGTAATGCGGTTACCAAAGTGCGATAACGCAGTTGAAATAGGGCAAAATGCTGCTGTGAATCCTCCTGGTAAAATAAGAAGAAAGTATTTCGTAAAAAAAAAAAGTAAAAAGGTTTTTTAATTGGAACTTCAACAAATGACTTACCGATTTCCTTCACACGATGTAACTCCAAAGAAATTGTTCTAAATATCTATGCGTATTTATGTTAAATATAATTATTTCATCGGCATATTCGTGTTTTTTTTCTTTCTTTTAGTACTAAATGTAACAAGTAAGTACATTACTTTATTATGTTGCTATATACCTACATTTCTAGCCACAGCCCTCGTAAAAGTCGTCGCCAACAATAGAAGTTGTCTCGCCTTTTTATATATTTTTCAAACAACTTTTAAAAGAAATACACCTACTGGACCGAAATGAGTAATTTTAAGTTGTTTGCCGATATTTTCGTCAGTTCATTTTATTGACACTTTGTAAGTAGTTTTAAGATTAGTATAAGTATAATGTTTGTTATTTAGGTTAATGTGTTATAATATTTAAGGTATATTCGTTATCGTGAAGTCCAACTTCAAAATTGGTGCTGGTACATTTACAATTTTAATATCTAAGTTGTTATGATATGGAATAGAAAAAATACAATAGACGTGGATATATTTAGTAACCTATTCCGCTTAGCTATTTCTAAAGAGTCATAAAAAACCCTGAAAGAAATCGACACGTGTTTCACTTCTCAACGAGGCATCCTCAGGATGCGTGGGGTTCTCATCCTCAGGTTCAGCGCTTGGTTTGGCAACACGCCGTGTTCGAGTTCACGACAAGTCAATCGTCATCCTGAGGATGCCTCGTTGAGAGGTGAAACACGTCATTTTACGACTCACGGTTTTTTATGACTCTTTAGAAATAGCTAAGCGGAACAGGTTACTAAATATATCCACATCTATTGTATTTTATAATGGATTTCCGCAAAGTCACACCTGAATCAATTAACTATGATATTGAAGAGATAAATAAACTCATGATAGAGTATAAATATATAGTCTATCGTGAATTTTGTCTTCTAAATTGTTGCTGTTACTTTGTCAATTTAGCGGCAAATACGTCCAACGAAATACAAAGGTTGTTAATCCAGGAAATATCAGAATGTTCTCCTATGTAATCCAATCACAATCAAAGTCAACATTACCAAAAATACAGTCACGAAACGCTCTCGCTTCATATTCTATGCAACACATCTTAACATTCAGAACTGTACCAAATTCCACAATTTCCATAAGTACTCCAAAACGACTTACACCGCGTTTTAGTTTTACATACCTTCAAATATTCCATACTTACAAACGACACAACAAAAACACCATAAGAAAATGTAATCAAAATTCTTGATACCGCATCGTGTTAACAGTGCATTAAAGTGAGACTGGCTGCTGCGCTTGCGACTCCATCAACCTCAATGACGTTTTATGTGCTATAAAACTAGAAGTGCACTCTGTGAGCGCACCTCCGCTAATGAACCGCATTTTAACGTAGAAGCAGCTTATCTTGTGTCGTAGTTTGTATGTCTATGTACATATGTGTAGATGGATGTGTGTTGTGGGGAAGGAAGAGTTGCATAAGGTTTTTAAGTTGTTTTGAATGTGTTACGTGGAAATGTTTTACTAGAAACCACAGATGAGTTATTTTGTGACAATTATTATGAGTTTTAAATCCTTGTTTTTGTTTTAGAGCAAACCTCTAGAGATAAAATTTGCGAAATCTCTTGCGCCAGTCTACTGATTACTAGGCTAGAGTATAGCCACTTCCATAATTAAGGGTATTTTAGTGTCAATAATTGATTTCTAAAGTGAACCCTAAAATGCCGCTATCCAAAAAAAAATACACCCGTCAAAAAAGCCGCTAAAACGCAATATTTTCCGCTTCAAGCACGCAGAACTAAAAAAAGATAAAAAAAGTTTCATACATATATCGCTTACCATTAAGGGAAAGCCGAATGGAAACCATAGTTGATGTTTAATGGCCCTTAAGGAAGACTCTATTAGTTGTTACGATGGATCGGATTTATGGACCAATCTCTCATCTTATGTATGAAACATTGAGGGTATCTTGAGATAGGAAATGCTTCGGTACAATGTAAATAGCGCTTTTTATCGACCGACGGTTTCTCTGTAAAAGATACGAGTATCAGTAAAATGTTGCTTGATATACATTTATAAATATTTTATCTTTCAGATGAAAGATCTTCTAGTATTACGTTGGTATGATGACCTTAAGAAAACATTGGTCAATTGCCTGGGTAAAAAAAAAGAAATTCTATTTAGTCCGTCTTTCAGATAATAAAAAAATATTAAACACGTATTTTTTGCTTTATCATATTAATCAAAAATAACTTAGAAAACACGCATTAAAGTTGGGGAGTGGGGGCTCGCTACGTCACAACGTCGTATAAAATCTAGCAAGGCGTGACGTCATGCCACATTTTAACTAAATGTATCGCCGTAATCTTATGATTACGTCAAAAAAGAAAGAATACGTGTTCAATATTTTTTAATAATCTACAAGACGAACAAAAAAATAAATTATTGGACACAGGCCTATTGATATTACGTCAAATGTTTGATGTCGCAGTTTGCATTTTATAAACTCAAACTCAAAGCATTTATTTCATATAAACCAGGTACTTTTGAATTGTCAAGGGGTCGGTCAGTCAGAAAAATGAAGCTAGTTGCCCATTCCAAAGTGTAGTACGTACCTATGGAGAAGAACTGGCAAGAAACTCCACGGACACTCTTTCAAATCAAAATATTGTTACAAAATATTGGTTACATCATTTATGTTGAAATTATACATGTGAGAACAATGTAGAAAGACGTGCATGTTAAAAGCGTCCGCAACAAAAATAAAAACAAAAGCAATTCAAAAATTAAAATAAACCGTGGCAGCTAAAAGATGACCAGTCCCTACTGACGGCGCCCGTTCACGAACATGACGCACAATATACTATAATAATAATATAATATACTCTGACGAGCAATATAAAAAAGCCACTTGCAAAGTGCTACAAAAATCTTAATATCTCCTAAACCACACAAGTTAGCTAAATCAAGTAAAAAAATATTGAAAACCGATTTTAAGGCGTTTTTATGCACTATTAAATACACTTGAATGTTGCTTTTTACTTCAAGAAGCTATCTTGTGTGGTTTCGAAAATATTTCATGATAAGTTAGTGGCTTTTTTATATTGCTCGTCAGTGTATGTCAAGACTCTAAGTATGGTGGCAAACCTGCATGTTTCTAGGTCTCTGAAATATGTACCCATCTATTTCGATATAAAAATAACCTATGTATGTCAGCGAAGCAGTCATTAACAACTTATTTTCAGCATTTTTGCTGGCTTCTCAGAATGTTGTAATTGTAAATCTTGTAAAAACAGTTTCTTTTTTCTTTTCTTCGTCCATCTGCAATCAGCCCTCTAGCTATAATCAGATTGTGTGTCTTCACTGGCAGTTTTGAGATTGTTCACACCCTGCGATGCGTCATCTAGTTATTAGATATTTTGTTAGTGTTGATTAGATTGACGCTATTCACTCTCTTTTAAGTCTGTAAGTAGAGTCTGAGGACTTGAGAAGTGTCACAGCGAGTTCATTTTTGTGTCGTTGGAGTTGTAAAAACACTTGACAATATATTTCGCAATACTTTCGTCGCCTTACCCGAGACTCGAAAGCAGGACATCACTTTCGTAACGAGTAGACGAAGAGCACATTGTATCATAACAACCTACGAAGTATTTTTACTTGAGGTTTGTTTTTATAAGTAGGCTTATGCAACAAACAACATCATCTGCCTGGCCTGTACCAAACTATGTTGAGGTCGGTTTCCAGTCAAACCGTATGCATCTGAATATCAGTATTTTACATGGAGAGATTGCCTATCTGACCTTCACAGCCCAGTTACTAGATAACACGATACCTTTTGTCAAGACTGCAACAAACCTAAGCAGCAATAAACTTGTATTTCCCAAAATTTTGCTCAAATAAGTTCTAAAACAATACGAAAATATTTGAAACAGCTCGGTTTGGAGAGGAATTTAATATGGTGAACTGTGTGGTGTGAGCGACGTGTTGTCGCTGCAGTTTTGCTTATTTCGTGGAACACTACCCACTAGTATTTGGTTATACTAACTCTAGTGAGTTAGCATAACCAAACAATAGTGGGTAGTGTGCCCTCGTCTATTTATTAATATCATAGTTTAGTATTAGTACCATGAGGGCTGGTTCGAGACGGCGGCGCATGACAAGAGTACCTGGAAGGACTTGGAGAAGGCATTTGGCCAGCTGAGCAAGGATAGAAAAAAAAAACAGTGACACTCCGGGAGTGCCGACAGAAGTGAAAACTTGAACAATTTTACTGTGCAGGAAATAAAGTTTTGCGCGTTGATGTCTTTTTAATGGTCAAAAGCTGGTGTCGTAACAGTGTCGCGAAATCAATTGTTTAGTCCCATCTCAAAAATGTCCAACGCGCCTAAATAAGTTTTCACTTCAAAAAAACTTTTGACCACAGACACGATTTTTTTTTTTTTTTGTATCGGTAAAAAGAATCTAGACACGGCAGTGTATCAAACCAAGTTCGGAGAAAAACAGGGGGAAGTACACCTGTATGTTACCATCTTAACATGATTTTTTTGCCCAATCATTTTCTCAAGTCCTTCTCTCAAGCATCGCCATAAGTAGGTACTCGTCCAGCACTTCTAAATCCAACGGATTTGGATTTTCGAATGTCACCAGGGCGTCGGTCCACCTTGTGGATTTTTTTCTGGTATTTACGAATATTTAGCTTGCGGGGAAATTTACATCTTAACAATTATTTATTGATTCAAAGATCGAAAACTTGATAATACATATCTGAGAAGCATGCTGGTGCATCTGTTAATTCTTACTCCACAAATACATACTTATAATTTGATCAAACAACACCATTTTTTGCTATAAAAAAAAACCCACTTCCACTCACACACCCCATAAAAACTTTCACCCCAATTACTCACAATTTTACAATACATTTTTTTTTTATAATCGCCAAATTTTCTAAAGCCTTGTCTACATAAACAAGCAACGGAGCGTAGCACATTAGCCTCGCGGGAGCGAGCGCGATTCATATTAATGTTAGCTATTAACGGAATGCACGATAAATTCCCCGGGGCGATAGAATACCGATTTATTTGCGTATCGCCCGCGTTCCATGATATATCGCGGCCGCGTGTTCCTCTGACGATGTACCGGTGTTGTGATCATGGCTTTATACTCCTCGATTAGTTAGGGTTAAGTTTTGGTTGTTTTCGAAAATGGTGGGTTGGAACAAATTGAAAGGTTACCAAGAGCTGTCATATGAACTAATCGTCTGATCCTTTGACTTGTGTGTAACTCAACAGACAGCTGTGCTGCTAGGGAGGATGTTGCGCCACTTCTTCCCAGGTAATACACTAGGAAGTAGTGAAGGGTGGGCGTTCTGAGGGACTGTCTTATGTAATTTTGACATTCAAAAAGTACTGATTCTCAATCTAATTTGAATAAATGAGTTTTGCTTTTGTGCACTTTTCGGTTCAATTCCCGCAAAGGGTTTCTCTTTTATCAATAACTTACATTATTAATTTAGTTTTTCGTCGGCAATACCGACTGTAGTCCGGAAAATTATCAGTATCCACAGCCCTTAATACCCGGTTAAAGTCCTTCCACAATGTGGCCAATCGCACCATAGTACATTTTCAAATTACTGCTTTGAAACTTTATCTTTCTCACTAAACTGTGACAGTAAATAAGCACTCTTCGAATAAATACGGTTAGAATTCTTCACCGAACCCTTCACTTAGCACCACTATTTTCCTGAACATCTTTATGCAATCGAAGCCAATTCAATGTCACGTAATCCTTTGCGATCCCATTTATTTGCGCTAACGAGTCACCACACCTAATTTTGTATTAATTCTTTTTTGTACCATAAGTTTCTAGATTCCCGTACACGATGCCGGAGCCGCACCGGTGCTGTGTAGATTTTATACTCATTTTGAGATATTATGAAATTTTTTCATATTGCGGTTAGGCACCGGCCCGGAGTCGCATAAGCGCCGGTGTGACTTCATGTACAGGAAGCCTAACCTGGGTATTTTTTAAGTGAAAACTTCTTTAGGCGCGTTGGGCATTTTTGAAATGGGACTAAACCATTTATTTCGTGACACTGTGACGACACCAGCTTTTTACCATTAAAAAGACATCAACGCGTTGATTACCGCGATAGTTGGCACTCCCGGAGTGCCACTATTTTCTTTTATCTTTCAAGTGGCTGAGACAGGTTGACATAACACAATGCGTTGTGAGTGTTATTTTCCAGATTAATTATTTTCAGTTATTTCTGAGGTTAAAATCGTAACAGACAAACAGTAACAGTCGAATCACAGTAAACAACTAGTGGTCGTTTGACGTAAATCGTCAATCGATTACTTCGATAGAGATTTGATACTCTATGGGTGGTAATCCACCTACATTATCGAATAGGAAGCCTTATGCTAGCCTGCTGTCGGGTGCTGCTCGTTCCAAAGTCTCTAAATCTTTAAAGGATTTTACAAACAGACATTTCCCGCGCGGACGCAGTACGCGATTGCGCTCGTCGATTGTTCCAATTCTTGGGAAATCAGGCGAATATTTGTGCCAGTTTGGACACCTCCATAAAAGTTAGTTCACACAATCGACGCGAGCGAATTTCATCCCGCATCCCGCACGGGATTCGACTCTGTTTGGCTGGAACTTCAAAAATGTTCTTCAAAAACAATTTGACAAATTGCCACACACCAAACTTCGAGCCGACTACCAGCTCATAAAGCAGTATTATTTGAATATTACTTCAGTGTGGGAAAGAGATGAAGCTCTATAGGACGTATAGCTCCATCTCTTTTCCCCACTGAAGTAAGATCAAAATAATACGGCTATAAGAGGTGGTGGTTAGCCCTAAAATGCGTTTATGAGCTGTCTGTGTCATCATTGTTTCGGAATATTGTTAATACTTTTTGTCAATTGCTCTTGAAAGCAGTTTAGGTCTGCTGATCGCGTTCAGTTTTATTGGCGTTTGCACGTTTCTTGTATTTTTTTCTCACTTCGCCCTTGAGGGGCAAGTCGCTTTGTTTTGCGTCCATTGTTCTTCTAGTGTTTATTTTTAACCTTTTTGTGCGAGTCGACTTCCATTCAATAGTGGCATTTTGTTGGAACGACGGAATTCTGAGTGACGTAGTTGAGTTCTGTTATCATAGAGACGTGTTATGTATCGAAAATGTGAAAAGATGGTTAGTTAGAAGCCATTGGTAGTCACACTGGTAATTATAATACTTTTAATGTTTTTCAGCATTTGGTTAGCTGGCAGTAATGTAATAAATAGAGGAGCAGGAAAATATACGTGCAATAAAATCACAAATAAACCATGTCATAAATTATGTCATCTGATATTTTTACCACATATTATGTATAAATTATGTCATCTGGTATTAAACTTCTTAAAATTCATTATTTAGACTACTGAATAACAATTAAAACTTAATGAAACTTCTATAAAATTATTAAAACATAAATTCCAATTAATAAACCAATAGTCAATTTTCATCTATTTTTCTTAAATAACTACTAAAACATTTATTTTAAAATTGTAAAAAAAACACGATTGAGTTCCTCATAGTTAACTCTTTAATTTGATATGTCACACGGTACAGTTCGCAAAACTTTTTTTCTTAATATTCTTTTTGGCCTCCCAAAAGTGACCCCCATATTCAAAACTATTTTATTTAGGTTACACGTCCGTGTTTGGGTAAATTAATCGGTCTATTAGATTCGGGGAAATTGGCTGTGACAGAGGAACAGACAGACACACGAGTGATCCTATAAGGGTTCCGTTTTTTTTCATTTGGACGTACGGAACCCTAAATATATTAGAATATGTTAGCTTACTCTTCAATAATCCACCGTAGACCTAGTCCAACCTTCCAGAACAGGAGCCACGTACAACAATAGCGAACTGACTGCTCAGTTTGCAGTACACTGAAGCACTGTGGAGTACCTACCTAGCACAGTACCTAGATAGGTTAGCTTTGTCTGCAAGCACTGTAGTAATCAATTTGCCTCGATAGGGTGTTACAAGTTGTGTTGCATGTGGATAGTTCAAAACTGAAACAAGATATTTTTGTTTGCATTTGCAGAGGCTACTAGCATCACAAACAAAAGCAAACAAAAATATCTTGTTACAGAACAGACGGTCTAGATCGAAACGTCAAGTTAATAACGCCGAATAAATGTGTGAATGGAGTGGTTTTTATTAAAAAAATAAAGACAATTGAATAAAAAAATAAAATCTTGCTAACTCCATAAAATTTTCTTTAGGTTGATGATTTCTTACCAATTTTTTTTTATAACACGTAAAATAACATGGTGACCGTTAGCTCTGAAGGGTTAGGCAGAGATACACTTATAGAAAGTACTCTCATATTTCGCTGGTTTAATTCCCATAAAATAGGGGGTGAAAAAACCTATAACGATTCTCAATAACTTGTATTGTTCACTCTGCGACCAGTGCTCGGTGTGGCAACACGCCATATTCGGGTTCGCGGACAAGTCTATCGTCATCGTGAGGATGCATCGTTGAGAGGTGAAACACGTGTCGATTTCTTACAAGGTTTTTGATGGCTCTTTAGGAATAGTTAAGCAGAACAGCTTACTAAATATATCAACGTCTTTTGTATTGTCAATAACTTGTGTTGACCATCAGTCTATGTAACATTTTATAAAGCGTCTACACCCAAAAAATCTATCTGTCTATCTTGTGGGAGGCCTTCCAACGTTACGTCTTCCGGTACGCGGTCACCACTCCAGAACCTTTCGGCCCCATCGGCCATCTGTTCTGCGAGCAATGTGCCCTGCCTTTCGAAAAAAAACTTCGGGCTATGTCGGTTAGTCTTTGACCAGTGCGTGTTGCCAGTGATGACCTATGGCATTAAAACATGTTCGGTCACAATGGGCTTTATTAGAAAGCATAAAAGTCACCCAAAGGGCAATGGAGAGGGCTATGCTTGAAGTTTCCCTACGTGATCGAATCAGAAATGAAGAGATCCGCAGGAGAACCAAATCAAAAATATGAAGGTCGCAATATAATCTTCGCAATCCGAAAATAACACAGCAATACAAAGATTAAATCCAACAGAAGCGTCATTAATATTTCCAGCAAGTTTTCTGCCCAAGATACATTACTCTGCGCACTATAAAATTCAAAAGAAACTCGTTTCCATTCGCTCCAGATCGAAACATAAAGGGGTACTACCATTATCCATTTTTATCGTATCTTCATACAATGAAACGCGATATGAATAATAGCAGAACTATATACGTCAGTGCACTGAGATATAAATCTTTCAATAATCGATGTTGTTCCGATGTTTATTTATTGCATCGATACCTACTGGAGTATCGAGATCTCGGCGCGAGTGTTTTTCTCGTGGTGATAACAATGGGTGATTTATGGTTTTGTTGTCAGGTTAGGCTTTTGTTGTTGTTTTGATCTCTGGGATGCTTGCGCAGGGCAGTGTTCAGCTGAGAAGAGCACAATATTGTGGCAATATTGTGAAGCGACTGCTTAGTTTGTAGTGCAGTGCGGTACACGGTTGGTGCCGAAAATGACTAAAATTTACTTGGCGACTTTGATTCTACTAAGATAGATTACATACCTACTGGTTATTGAAAAAATCGGTGCAATAAAACTGAAAGATTTGCCTATTGTACACTTGATTGAAAACGAACTATTAGAAATAGGTACAATTTAGTAAAGTAGATACACACTCAACCCCTGTTTAAACACAGATGGTTCATTCCGCAAAATTATTTAAATAAAAACCGACCCTTGCTGCGACACAATAAAGTGCAATTCAGGTCGCACAGCGCTAATTACCTACATTTATATTCACCTAGAAGTTGCCTCTCTTTCTATCGCGTAACTTTTGTGACTACGTTACGCTCACTGAATTGGCCCGACAAGACGAGCTCGCCGCGTACTTGTAGATTTATACCTAAAATGCGGAGTGCGCCTTCTGTACTATTCTGTGGTAAAAATCACAAAAATATGCCACACACTCATAATAAACATAAAATATAACACAACTACCGTATTATTGACCCACTCGAACGCCAAGTACTTAGTAAGTATCGTGAAGCAAATAAGGTATTATTGTTATGCTCGACCACGTCCATGTTTGCTTAGGTCAAATTTTATTGATCATATTTACGCGTTGGTTACTTCTTTACGGAGTGTAAACGTGTTTCTATTGGCATAAAACGTGTTTATATGTCACACTAATAAAAACTAAGAATTGTAGTTATTTTCCTGTTTCAATGGTCGCTTTTTTATCGATAAAAAGTTACTGTTTGTACCGTTTATGAATCTGCGACTATTTCTGCTACTAGATGGGCTTGTAGCTAAATAATAAGCGCCTAACGGGATCGAAGGTTAAGCAACACTTGCGCGGTTGGTTTCTTGGATGGGTATCCATAACATACCAAGAGGCCTCGAGGTGTTGTGTTACCCAGTAACTTGGTTGTAGAGGTCAGATAGGCAGTCACTTCACGTAAATAATAGCATTCAGCTGCTTCCGGTTAGACTGGAACCCGACCCCAACATAGTTGAGAAAAGGCTAGGCAGATTGTCATAAACAGTGCTATAAGGATTTTTTGGCGCTTGAATGATATTGAAACATTTTTGATTTTTTTTCGCGAAATTGTACTAAGAAACCAAGATGGTCCGATTTTGGTGGCGCGCCAAAAAGTCTTTGGACTAAACTTCCTTTTTTAACCCCACAAACTAATTTGACATTTCAAGTGATTGTTTTTTGTTTCAATTTGTAGTTTGACATTTGCACCTGTCAAATTAGTCTCTGGGTTTAAAAAAAGAACTGTTTGTGTAAAACTAATCCGTGGTCAACGAAAATGTCTATGGTCGGAATGTCATCTATTTGGTTCCGTTCAGTGTCTGTATTTTCGGTAACGCTGATATTTTTTATACTAATCCCATTCTTAAGCCGTTATAGCATCAGTTCATTCAAATTAGAAATGAATATTATGTAAACTTAACATAACATAACATCACGCCTGTATTCTCCAAAGGGTTAGTCAGAGGTGACACCCACATTTCGCCAGATATTATGTAAAATTTGTAGATATTATCTCGAATTAATTTTAATCATTGTTATACTCAGTCCTTCAATTTCTAAACAGTTAACTGCACAATTATTAATGAATAGATACAGTCCGTGCAATCCTCGAAGACGCGCCCCACTCCGCTCCGCGCCGTACTATAGTTTGACCAATACCGCTGTACCGCGCCTTAGGAAGGCGCGCGGCTAGACGGGGGAGCAGTGCAGTGCAGGCCGCTAATTCGTCAAAGCTCTCGGCGCATGGATTCCCGCCCGCCGCTCATTGGTCAACACTGCCCCCCGCCTCGCCGCGTATTCCTAAGGCGCGGTACAGCGGCATTGGTCAAAGTATAGAGTTCAGCTTACAGTAATCGCGGAGTGGGGCGCGTTTTCGTGGATTGCACGGACTATACTCAAATTACAATTTGACTAGTCAAAATTATTCATGTAATTGGTTACCTTTATTCCTGGAATAATTCAATTTTGATAATTACAACTACCAATAGTTTGTTTTCATTGCCGTTCGATAATTAAATGACAGCAACAATTGGGAACTATCTAAATTATGGACGATCTGATAATGAATATCAACTCATTATAGGTAAAACATAATTGTAAATTCACAGTCATGATAAACAATTTGTTGATATATTAATCCTACCTACTATTATAAAGAAAGAAAAAAAAATGAGACACGCACAGCAAATACAAACAGTAATAAAAATAAAATAAAAAGGAGCATTTACAACAATTTTTTCTTAAACATATTTTTGGAATAATGAAAACAAAAATAAAAACGACCTGCGCGAGGCCAAAAAGGCTCCTATCTCAGCATAATATTGCGATATTTAAAAAATAAATAGTGCTGGTATTCTGATAGGGGCCGGATATTATACTGACATAGTCCATGATCCCTCTGTAGTAGCAGACGCATATAAGCTGCAGTGACCATCAATTGGACCGCTTACTGTTTGCTAACGAAACATATAAGAAACCGCAATTTAATCAACAGCGAATTTTTATTATGACTTTGAATAAACGTACTTATATATTTCTAATTACTTTTAGTTATATAAGAACTTGTAAACTAAACTAGTGAAAATGCATAATTTTAAATACCAATTTATAAAAATAATATTAAAAATCACGTCACAACCTCCGAATTCAAAATAAAAACAAAACAAAATCGCGAAAATACGACAACCGCTCGCGCATCCAACACCAATTCTTCTTGACAGACGAAGAAGAAGACACAGAGCCCCCAGAAGTGTTAGTGACAGAAGAGATAGAAGAAGCACCGCTGCCCCCGATCCTGGCGCCACAAATGCCAACTGTCAACGACACTGGCAATATTTATATTCGATATTTGACACGTAAGTTTTGTGACAAAAGATTTTTCTATTACAGGGCTTGGGAGTCTTCTTTCGCAGTAACACAGCCTGCTGTTTTTTTACAGAGTTGGCGAAAATTAATTCTTGTTGTATTTTTGCGTTTTTTGTCCATGTTCTGTTTTTTTTCTTCTTGATGCTGTGTGGTTTTGTTAATAATTTACTTACCTACGTATAACACCAACTTCATTTCACAAAAGAATTGAAATCCACAATTTTTAAGCAACAAAGTAGCCGTTATTTACAATTTTCAGCGTCCAAATAGAATTATGCAAATGAATACTCCACCGTACAGTGCAATATAATAAATTTCATACAGTTTAAATCGCAATACACTTCTATTCGACCCGCAAAACCGGTTATATCCGGAAACGTCCAGATTATTGTCATAAATTGCCTATGCGGATATATGCGACCGAGCGGCGTATGCACATTTCGATTAACTCTATTGGGGAACGTAATGAAATGCCCCAGTACAATAAAATTAAATCCGACGATGTCATAAATTGATTACACCGACGTAATAATTTGAAATAAAAAATTTCGTAACATGCTTTGGTTTAAATGGCTTTTGTTATTGGATTTGTATTGTTATGTTCGATGGCAATTTATTGGTATTCAAATATTGAGCAGTCTAATTAAATTGAATGGTTAAAAGACCGTAACAAATCACCAAATAATCTGTCCAACCAAATATACTGGCACCTTACAAATTCAACAACCAATATTTTAAAAATGGAATAAATTCTAAAATAAAACGACCCTTCTACCACCATTAAATTTTTAATCTACATTCTAAATAGTGTTGGACACACCTCGTCGATTTTTTATGTCATCGCATCGCAACCAAGCATCGAGTCGGCAACTCGGCATTATCGAATCGCAAGTGCTATCATTAACCAATCGAGATGGCAACGACACGATTTCGTTCAGCTGAATAATGAATACTCGATAATAATTGATCGCAATATTTCTCTTTGTTGTTCGAGTTTCACGATTGCGCGAACCTTATGACGTCATTGCTCGGTAATTGGTATCAACCGTCGAACGTGCAATGATTGATGATCGTGTATGAAGCTTTTTTAAGCATTAGACACATAATTAATGATGAAGAAAGGGATTACTAGAACATTACTTTCATGTTAGATAGGTACGGAAAATCGATAAAAAAACACGAATGTACTTAATAAAATAAATGCAAATAGCAGTCAGTCTGTTTCATAAGCTTTCACGAGAAAAATACTGTTACTATTTTTGTGAAAGTCCTACCCCTGCTTTATTAAAGCTTTTCTCTAAACTTGCTTCTTCTTTCTTCTTTTTGAGTAACCTGGTATCAGAGTTTTAAAGCCGACCATGGACCTCTGACTTGGCTTCACATGCCGTCGAGAAATATCTCTCAGGCGTACATGTAAACTAAACTAAATCAATCATCAATATTTAGTTTACTAGTTAGCCACATTTCCTATTTCCATACAGTAATATTGCCAAATAAATCAAAACAGGTACCTACATTTTTGACAGCTATTTGCGACGTTGCCAACTTTAAGGATAAACCCTCTTAAGTCAGACTAATACTATGTCAACAATGATGGTGCGTCACTTCAACAAAGCAAGCTTGGGACACAAAACTGTGTTTTGTCAAAGATAGACAAAACTTTGGTCTAGATCTGCAGCACATCCTTAGTTCTGTTTACGATGATTTATATCAATTCACGCCAATTTCATCAAAACCCTACCAGCCGCGTCCAAACCGTATCAATTTAGCAATTTAGCGTTCAGTGGCGTCTAGACCCATAATTTAATCCGGTTAGGGCAGGCGCGAATGACGCGACAAAAAAAATTGGCCGAGTTTTTTCCAAATGCGTGCGTCGGCACGTGCGGCGCTCGTTTCAATCCTGCTCACATATGAAACGTGATCATTCACCTCTGCCGTCGAGGAATAAACATATCCGTCATAGTTTCCCCAACGCCCCGAGCGACGTGATTCTAAAGCAAATATTTGAATGGTGCGTAGGGTGGACGGCATCACGGCAGCCTGGATTACCTACAGTTAATGTGAAGCTTTCAAAGTGGGCGGTAAGCTTAGTAAAAAATTTGTGATTTACAGCATTTATTTATGTGCTTTTTGTCTAGTTTAAAAGTTCTGAAGAAACTCATGTTTTTTTTTGCGTCTATAGAATTAATTTAAAGAACCAATTAGCGAAACAAGAGTGCCAAAAACACTAGTTGTCCTAAATAAAAAAAAACAACCGACTTCAAAAAAAAAACACTACAAAGTGAAAAATAACTTTAATTTCGGAAGTCGGTGTCTTTGGTTTTGAATTTTCGTTCTTTGTCACCGACTTCCGAAATTAAAGTTATTTTTCACTTTGTAGTGTTTTTTTTTTAAGTCGGTTGTTTTTTTTTTTGTAAAAAGTTTTTATTTTTCACTTTTTAGTTGTGGTACCTACCCCCACAAATTCGAATACCACTACCTGCTATGTAAATAACCAAACAAAAAAAGAATCATCAAAATCTATTCATAATTGGCGGAGTAATCGCGTAACAAATATACAAAAAAAAAAAGCATACAGACAAATTGAGAACCTCCTCCTTTTGGGAGTCGGTTAAAAAGATGAAATTATGCATTTAATACCAACAGTAAGCTTGAACAAACACTTTCTACCAAATTAAAGGGAGTAATCCTATTAATGTTCAGAATAGTGATGACCCATAAAAATCTTTTTCATTATCTTTGTAATTGGACATCGAATGTGCGACCATTAAGTGTGTCAGCGGGTCCCGTACGCGTGAATTTAGATGGCGTTTTTATTTGCGGTACGAACGAAAAGGATTGTCCACTATTTAAAGGAATAGAGATTTATATTTAAGACTGGGTGGTACTGGGAATAAATAGTTCCTTCGCGCAGCGTATAGACACTAATAAAAATATTCTATTAATATATATGCTAATAAAAAAGCTGAAGAATCCGTTTTCTTGTTTGAAAAATTTGAGATTTCAGATTTGAAAAAAATCTTTTTGCACTTGATAGCCCAATTCTTGAAGAGCTGAGCAAAAAGACCAAAAGTCAGATATAACTTTAAGCTAAAACGAAGTAATAGCACCGGCGGGCGATACGATGCGACGCGATGGGTCGGGGAACAAGAAATTTCACGCGCACGAAGTCTTGGGCAGAAGCTATGCTATAATTATATATATAATATTTATTTTAAAAAATCCGTTCCGACATTTTTATAATTTTTTTTTTGTAATGAGTTGAATATTTAAAAATTGATCACTATTTTATTTTGGGTTTTTATCTGTTTAGATTAGAGTTTATAATTTATATAAATGTATGAGTGAAAACTACGGACTAGAATTATATCAGAAATAAATAAATAAATTAAAAATTAAAATCGTTACTTCAGTAACCTACTTCCCAAAAATCACGGGAAAATTTAATTTGAATTTAATGCGGTGTAATTAACTTGGTAACAATGCAAAATCAACTAACAGCACTTCCAAATAGAATTCCAAATGGCTTCCAACAATTGTCAATTTAACATTGAAAGTGTCCATCTAAGCATATTACAAAATCAAAGCCCTCTTCAAACGAACATTCACGTATCCGCAACCAAATCCCAAGTGCACAGAATGTTTGTGATCGATTTGTAGCTGTATGTACACACGGCAACATATCAAGCTATACATTTCCAGTATTAGCTGATCTTACATTGTATAGAATTTCCGTACAATGAAAGGTTAGCTTATACTGGAAATGTATAACTTGATATGTACCCGTGTGTACCAATATCGAATCTTATTTCGTGTTGCTTTAGTTGGTTATTGGCCACTTCTCTAGTCTCGCGATCGGAGCCGATTCCATGATTCAATATGAATTGTTTCATATCCCCCCTATATCCCCCGATATCCCGCGTAGATCCGATCTAACTTTTTTGATTTCTCTAATCTGAGCCCCTCCGTGGTGTCCGTTCTATGAATATATTAACTCCTGTATGACAGTTCTCGAAAAAATACGTTACTCGATACGTATATTAATGTGGCATCGATCGTATCGCCCGGGGAATACATGGAACTAAATGGGATTTCATTTTCTAGTTCAGGAATCAAACGCTCCCGCGGCATTTGTCCAATGTTCTTTTCGAGATGGTCCGTTAAGATAGGGTATTTTTGTTCCGGATCGTTGAGCGGGACAAGGAAGAAGTACCCTACGTGTACATAATTGTTTCGTTGCTGAACTCGCATTTTTCGACAAGATAATGCCATTAATCTCGACGCGTCGCGAATAATGAAAATGTACCGCGGGACTCTCAGTTCCTGTGTAATTTTGTGGAAAACAATTTGGTGGAATTGTCTCCGTGTGTCGCGACAGCTGAAACTTTCCGAGAACTTTCAGCGACTCTTCGCTCAAGATATTAAATTTATTTGTCGAAACTGTTTAAACGGGGTTACGTCCAGGAAGTCGTACTTGCAAATTGGATCTAAATAGTTGAAGTGCACCTTCAACACAATTTTTCAGAGATTTTTTATTTCGCTTGGTATTTTTCTCATGGACTCACTATTCAATTCTTATTATTTCTACATAGAACGACCGTTGTCCAACCCTAGGGAAATCAGGATTTTGCCGAGTAATGTCATGGTGCTTGTGGATAGGCAAAATTGTACACTGGTGCTCAGGTATTTTGTTCTTTCTAAATATCTTATTGCTAGTTATGACATAATGTATTATTTTTATGGTTATAACTATCTATGGAAGGAAGTTAAAAGATGTTTGTTTTAAGGCTAACCACACAGCAAATTATTATTTGTTAATTGTAAACTTTCAGTTAAAAATATGTTACAATTATTTGTTCAATTTTGTAGTTTTTATTAACCTGTAACACATGTGCTAAAATCTGTTTTTTTTTCAGCACTCAACAATTCAAATTTTAAACAATATCAACTATGTCCTCTACTACATAAAGACCTTTTCTCCTCCACAGACCCGCCCGAGATCACGATCCGGCCTCGCAACCTGCAGGTCCGAGCGAACGGCATCGCTGCCTTCTACTGCGCTGCGAGAGGAGACCCCATACCGAACATTCAGTGGAGAAAGAACGGCAAACGAGTCTCTAGTAAGTACCTAGCTATAACATACATTGATCATCATCATCATCAGCCTACAGCAGTCCACAGCGGGACATAGGCCTCTCCAATTGCACGCTTTTCAGCTCGATTCTCGGCAACTCTCATCCAGCTGCTACCCGCCACCTTACGAAGATCGTTGCTCCACCTAGCCTGAGAGCGTCCTACCTTACGTTTGCCGATTCGCTGTCTCCACTCAAGAACACGTTTACCCCAACGGTCTTCGGTTCTACGGCTAATAAGGCCGGCCCATTGCCACTTCAGCTTGCTTATTCTGTGAGCTATGTCGACAACTTTGGTTCTCTGCCGGAATTCCTCATTCCGGATTGTATCCCTCAGAGATATTCCAAGTATAGCTCATAATAATATACATTATGTTACCTAAAATAACTAAACTGTCCATAAAGCGAATGTTTTTGCAATTTGCAGGTCCGTAGCAGGTTATATGTTGATCAAATAGGATTCGCGATCGTAAAAAATATGTATTCATCAATACAGCTCTCTAAACTCAAATTACCCTATTTTATAAAACTTATAAATATAGAACTTCAAACTGAACTGCAAATTGCAAAAAACGTAGGAAAAGTTTAATTTCACGGATAATGTGTGAAAATAACGGACTTCTTTAGAAAATCCACCTTAAAATAAAGGAAAAACAGTCTTTGTCTAATAAAGGACAAGCAGCCTTTGTCTAAGCTCACCCCTTTTAGAGATAAACTTCAGTTGTTTTCCTTCTTCTGTTATACAAAAATTTTGAGCGAATGGGAAGTAGGCCCACTAAAAACCTTTACCAGAGGTTACCATAGTTACTGGGCCTAGCTACGTGGAAAAGCCAGGAAAAATAGCCATAGGTATTTCTTCATGAAGTTTTTTTTGGTCCGTGTTAGCATCACGTGCAGGTATGGTTGAAAAAACGCAAAATGATTTAGTACTAAACAAAAAAATTTGGATCAAAATAAGTAAAATATGGGTCAAACTTGAGAAAAACACATCACAAACAAAACCATTCTCACCAAACAATTTACGAATAAAATATCACCATAAGCAAGCTCAAACTAAAAGCGTAAACAATACACAAACTTACCGAAAACCCGAAGAAAGCCGACGAAAAATCCCGATCACAAATCCAAAGTACAGAACATTACTTCCACTATTTTTATCCTTGATTGAAATGTAAAGCCACGTTTTTATCCCATAAATATCTTGCCCGGTAATGACGTCTATAAGCCGTGGGCAATGAGTTGAAAAAACGTATCGTTGGCTACGCACGCGAACCCCTCTCCGCACCTGATTCACCCCCCGTCGGGCCAGACCCTCTAAATAGTTTCATCGGTTCCTATGAAAAATGTAATCGTACATCATTGGTTGAAGCCAGCGACCATAAAAGAGTAATGGCTGCGTTTACACCCACCGGTCTCATTCCATATTCAACGTTATCAAAGTTACTTACGATTTGTCCAACTGTCGACGCGTGCGATCCATCAAACGTTGTCAGGGTTTGTGCGGATTTCTTTGAGCATGGAATTGTTTTTTTCCTTCTTTTGTTTTTTTTTTCTGGGGTGTATATTTTGTTGATTTTTTTCTGTCCATTCAAATATCTTTTGAATGGATTTGTTTACTCAGTACTTACTTTTGAGTTAATGTGACATAAGCAATTAAATTGATTTTATTTTGTCAATGGATAGTTTAAAAAGCGCAGACCGAGAGTTTTGAGATGAATACCACTTTTTAATTTTTTTTTTTTAAGTGAAGACTTCTTTTGGTGCGTTGGGCATTTTTGAGAATGGACTAAACCATTGATTTCGCGCCACTGTTACAACACCAGCTTTTGACTTTTTTTTTCAAGTTTTCACTTCTGTCGGTACTCCCGGAGTGCCACTGTTTTTTTTAGTTATGTAGCAGATATTCCAGCTTTACCAGCCAGTATTTTTTTATTTTTATTATTTCAAGATGTAGGTAGCTAAGTTAAAACTATTAGGATTAGCTGTCTGTGCCATACAATACTTTTAAGTCACTTCAACTAGACTTAGGAAAATCGGCTTATTTTAAGGCAGGAAAAA
The DNA here is from genome assembly GCA_949152395.1 of Agrochola litura. Lineage (NCBI taxonomy): Eukaryota > Metazoa > Arthropoda > Insecta > Lepidoptera > Noctuidae > Agrochola > Agrochola litura. The sequence continues at coordinate 18,174,944 of OX424508.1, read as the reverse complement.
TCTCAGCAGAAATCTATTTGTTTCAAAAATTGCCAAACCTTCCGTGAAAATAACAGGAAAATGATACAAAACGTAATAACAAAATTTTGTTTATCTGTTTCCTTGAGTTATTGTCTATTAGATAGTTTGACACTTTCGCGCGTGACCTTTTACACTTTGTGGCAGTTACTATTGTGGGACGTGTTTTGTGTCTTTATTTTTTTATTCAGTTATTTTTGCTAACTGCCTCTTTGGTCTACTAGGCCGCAAGCGCTACTGCTGAGCATGAGGTCATTGGGGAAAGTTTTATTGAATTTATTCATCTGGAATTTCTCAGTAGCAACCCGGTGTCTGGATCTATGCCCGGTTGATAGCAATAGTCTCGCCACCTATTACATGGGAGTTGAAACGTAACTGGTGATATGTGGGCATACTATAGGTACACTTCTGCCTAACCCTTCGTGGAATACAGTCGTGACGTTATGTTATGCTATTTTTGCTGTTGTCTGGTAGGGACAAAACGGTAACAATTTTTGAAGTGAAATCTGATATAGGCGCGTTGAGCATTTTTGAGATGGGACTAAACCATTAATTTCGCGACCTGTTACCAACACCATGGAGTAAAAGACATCAACGCGTTGATTACCGCGGTGCGTGGAGTAAAAGACATCAGCGAGTTGTATAACGCGGTGCCGATTTTTTTCAAGTTTTCACTTCTGTCGGCACTCCCGGAGTGCCACTGTTTTTTTTTTGCATATTTATCTCAAAAACATACGATTAATCCAACCTTTATGAGAGTGTCCTCCATATTAATCTATGAGGTTACGTTATTTAATAATAAGAAATACTTAGAGGTATTATTCTCTAATGTAATTAATTGGCGAACATAACCAAAGAAAATAAATTTAATGTGCAGAGCACATTATTAAAACGTTTGACAGAGCATAACAAATTCTTATTTAATTATAGCCACGAAGTTTTTAAGTCGACGTTTAACCGCGTTAAACTTTGACAGGTTTCAATCCGTAAGTAATGAGTTTAGAAGGGCGTTCAAAGTATTTTTGCTTTAAAAATCGAATCTGCATTCCATAAAATTCTAATTTTACTGAATTGTAGCGACAGCGGTATACTAAATTCGCTGATAGCTGTGCCCGGTCGAATAGTTGCCTCGAGCGAAATGTTTTTTTCTGACGGTTAAAACGGTAACAAATATAATCCTGTGTGGTTTATTAGAGTTGTTACTTACTGATTTTTTTTCTATAATTGTACTTCTTAATTCGTAAGAAAAAATATTATTGTTAATAAACGTTTGAGGAATGGATGATGTTAATAACAATTTAGGAATCAACTACTAGTGACTTTCCATTCTTGTATCTGATCGAGGCTTACCGTAATTGAAAACCCGACTATGAAAACCCAAACTTTGTGCTGAACCGCTTTTTCATTTTCAACATTTTCACCCAACTCCCAAAAACAATTTCAAAAGAAAACCACCTCTAAATGGTTTAGCCGCCATTTTTTGGGTCTACATGCGGCAAACAATTTGAACGTAACGTTTCCAACAAACTGAGCAATAAAACCGACGACGGAGCAAAGTCACAGCGCGCGTCACACGCTAGATTGACAATCACGAGTCGCGTCGACATGTCGGCCCGCCATGATGGATGACGCCTGTCCCCCGCCGCAGATAGGGATGGGCTGTGAAACTAAGCCGTATAGTCTTATGATCTTTGCTTGCAGGATTAATCTCTGATATTTTTTTATTTTTATTATAAATTGATTTAACAGATTTTTATCAGAGTTCTCGCTTATTTGAACGTTATCAGATAAAAGTAATACAACTTTGTTTCATAGCCACTTTGTACTGAACTCATCTTGAAAAATTGCACATAACAAACACACATAGTATTTTATGATGCAGGTAATCTTGCTATCAGGATACAAACTTATCAGTACAAGGCAGCCTTATACTGAAAAGTTTTAAGAGTTATTTAGTACTTTTTATTTCAATAACAGTAGAACAGATGGCCGATGGTTCCAAAACGTTCTGGAGTGGCGATTGCGTGGCCGCAGGAATCCACTGGATGCGGGAAACACAAAACTGGTCGAAGTGGTGGTGATTTCAGTAACGATTTAGATGAAAAATTTGTTCTGAAACAAATATTTTTTTTACAAAAAATAAATTCGCCGTGCACCCTGCGTCCTTGTCTCTGAAAACGCGATAGTCCCGAGCTAGCATCTCTTCAGAAGACACTTTTTATACTTCAGCACAGCGCTAACGTGTAAAACTTTAGCTTCGCTGGAAAATTCACCCGATACCGTGTTTATTTGAAGAGTTATCGTGTTGCCTCTGCACTGAGTCGGGGCTAAAAAACCAACTGGAATTTTGTATGAAGGAAACAGGAAAAACCGGCGATGTAATCTACATAGGGTTTGTAACATTTTTTCCATCAAAAATATGGCGTGAGGAAACGAAAATTGCACCTATGTCTTACAAAAAATGTAACATCCACACATTGCGTTAGCTATATAAATTAAGGCAAATTGATTGCTTAGCAAATTGTCTACCATGTATATTCACAACTATCATTCTTTGGCAGTGGTATGAAATGGCTGTACGACAAATTGACGTAGTGTGTCAATTTGATAGACAATCTTTCCCTGACCGTACTTACTGCCCAGTCACTTGCAGCGATCGAAACAAATGACAGTCTTCTCTGCTTTAATTATTCCATGTCCCATCTTTTTTCTCTCCCGGAATGATAACCAGTCTTCGTATTCCATATTTCATCAGCCGCCATGTCTATTAAAAGAGATTTTCAGTTACTCACCACACCCCTTATATTATATCACATTCTGACCACGTGTTTCTGATATTATTTTACGACTGTTATATTTTTTATTACCAACCCTAGATCCCGTGTACAGGAATGTGTCTAGGGGTGTACACGTGTTCTTGAGAATCGACAAACACCTTGACAATCGACTAAGGAGTTTAGTTTTGACCTGGCATGATGTCGCGTTTCGCAAATGTATGTAGAGAAGGTTTCAAGTTGTTATAGGGTCGGTTCCGCTTTGCCTGAATTGTTTAATTTGATTTTATCTATTACTAAACACAAAGGTACATAATTAGAAATGTCCTGTCATCTGCACGTTAAGGCGTGTCCAATAATTGAGCAGCAAGAACGCGGCAGCAACACGCGGCGCTTGCAGGACACATTTCTGCCACGCTCTAGTTATGACTAAACCGACGAATGTTTGCGCGGCAGTACTGCGCGGCACATCCGAGACACGCCGCGCACTTCAGTTGGCAATATCAATCTACCTAGCCTTTAATACGTCCAGACAAAATTAGTGACGAATGTTTCCTAAAAATGTTTGTGCGCAGCAGATAGACAGAAGCGTTCGCGCGCAGCAGTTGTCCAAACACAGCGCGCACGATTGCCGCTCAAAGGTGTCTTTACAGGAACTGACGGACGCTACTGACGGCGCCAAACACTTAGCCGATTTCTGGGCCGAGTCCATTTAAATTTCATTGATACGCTCAGACGACGAAGAAATGTTGATACATGATAGCCAATACTGAGAGCCAATTGTATCACAATTTGTGTAGTGCCACGCACGAAGAAATGGAAAATCTAACTAGCGTCTTGTAGGCTTCCTAAAACAAATGCATGAAAATAACTTTCGTGTATATTATTCTAATTTGTGATACATTTTCCGTATGAATGAATGAATGAAATGCACCAACCCCAGCGTGGTTTAACCAGACTTGATAAATCGAATGAACCTCAAGATTTGCACTAGTTCCTGGAGCCTCATGCTTCATGGGGCTACAGAGGCCATTGCATATCAAGGAGTAGACCGAGGGGCGCGGTAATGGTACGGAAGACGTGCCCTTTAATTAGCAAATAGCACGGCACTATGGTGTAATTTTGATTGCATAGATAAATTAATAGACCATGCTTAGATCCAGGAAGCAGAATGCGGAGCAGTGGTTGCCCAGTGGTAATAGCCACGACATACGAGTTGTAGGTTGTAATTGTTCACCACTGCTCTAAAACGGTGAAGGAAAACATCGTGAGACCTGCATTTCTTATAAAAAATCGAAAACATGTGACTTCTACCAATCCGCACTGGGCCCGCGTGGTAGATTACGGCCCACTCCCTCCCACAGAGAAGAGGTCTGTGTCCCAGCATTGGGAACATTACAGGCTGATTATGCTTAGATCGTATTTTGAATTAATAGAAACTACAATATTTTCTAGTCGATTAATTTATTACCTGGGCACATCTCTACCGCCACTTATACGCAAGTATATTGTGTTGAAGCGGTCGCACGGATTTTACTGTGCATTTTTATTACGTTTCATTTATATATTGTCTCAGAAAACAGTGGGTATTGTGCAGAATTTCAAGTACTCCTGTTCTGTCAAGTATGTGCTTATGAGTCGGTTGAATTACTTGAATACCTAATACATCGATTTATATTTTAGTGCGACGGTGTATCGATATATCGGTAGGGATGTAGCGAATATCAAACATTTGCTGTCGTAACTGACAGGTGACTCTGAACGAGATATCTGCTTGATTTATGGCTCAGTTCAAAATGTATGAGTATGCTTCTGGATTGATGTAGTGGCTTTTTAAAGGAATACGGTACATGTGAAGGTAAAATGGTTGATTTTATTATCATTTTGACAGCTAGATATCAAACAGATATGGTCTGTTTGCTTCTGAAAAATGTCTCATGCTTCATCTTCTTGTTTCGGTCAGACAGTTTTTAGTCAGTGGTGCGATATATTGCTTTCTAATTCAATATCTTAAATAGGAACCTTGAAAATCGAATCCCTCTATACAGGTGGCAGAGACATCGACGCAAAAACTGTTACCATGGATTCAGTACATGATTCTGAACCCCCCTGCGTTGAAATTTTTCACCGGTTATTTTAAAAAAATCTGCCGTTTCATAGAAAAGTGCAATACCTACGCGGTCAAAATGTATGAAACAGCAGATTTTTTTTTTAATAACCGATTCCATGATAACAGTTTTCGCGTCGATGTCCCTGCCACCCTGTATTTTAATTCTTCATTTTAATTTTTACGTTCACTAGATATTAAAACCTCGGCTCAGTGAACTCATAAATGGAAACATCAGCATATAAATACTTAAATATTATATGAAAGCTCTTTATATGTTTCTTCCAATATCTATGTAGGTCTAAGTATCTTTAAGATCGTGTAACTTCGTTATATTATTTTCAAACGGCTCTATTTTATACAGCATAGATTCAAGAGATTTTATTTTTCTTACATAATAATTCCACGTCTGACTCTTTAACTAGAACGCGCTACTTCAAAAGCTTAATATTAAAAGAAGATCCTTCGCAGGATTATAAGAATAAATTGCTTTTTATCTTGAATATCTGTTTGCAGTTTTTCATCGCGAGTTAAATCGAGTAAATGTAATTCTGTATTAATAAAATAGTGATGTAACATTCTTTCTATACAGTGCGTTCATTATAACTTATCAGCTGCGCGCACAGATTACTCTAAGCCGGCGGCGCGCGAGTCGATGCCGACTGAACGGAATGTTGCCATTTTTAATATTATAATTTATATAAAATCATGTGGAATTATTGTATATTTATTTTATTTACATGTATGCTGCACCAGTCGACGTCATAACGTCAACGCCGGCTGTCGCTGAAAACCAGCGCTGCGACTCTGTCTCGCATAGGGTCGCAGCATTATGCTGAGCGATGGCCGTTTTGCGTAGATGTGGCGCATATTTTTCCCTAACTTGTTCTTTTTTGTTTTATGTTCTTTCTTTGCGTCATGTTTATCGCAAATAAACGTATTTTCTTTCTTTATTTCTTGTGCGATGACGCGATTGGTAGCACTGAATTTTGCAGTCATGTGATTAGAAGTACTGTTCTATCAGGCGCCATTTTGAACTCTATTTGTATCGAAACCAAGACTGCAAAATTCAGTACTTACCAATCGCGTTGTTATGGTCGGGAATCATATTTTGATCAAGATACATGCAGACACTGACCTGCAAATTGCTAAAAACTTAGAAAATTAGAATTTCGCGGGTTACCACTGCGGATCCTCCTTTCACTATCATAATTTTTTAAACTGAAATCCTCGTCAGCAATATTGAAACACCAACCCGGCGAGTAGATTGAACCACTATTAAAATTGATTGTAGTTTCAATGCAAATATTTTCCGTTGCACGAAAAAACATCCTGCATACAGCATGAAACTATAAATCAGTCCTTACTCACCGACGACGTAACGTACTAAAAACAATATGTCAACGCTTTTACAAATTAGTGCTGCGACAGTGGAATCCCGGATTTTCCCGGGATTCCGCAAATGTGACTATATACGTCATGAATATTTTGACCATAATAAATTATTCGTGATATATCTTTAACTGGTATTCGCGTAGGTACTCATAAATAATTCCGGAAATGAGATGCCTTTCTGCTTAATAGCTTTATTGTTTGCTTGCGTTCCGTTTCACGTATTTTCTGACGCAGTATTTGTATGCTTCAGGATTCTGACACTTGAATGTGGTGTCAGTTTACAGTTTTCCAGTATTAGTGGGCTTTTAATTGTCAAAAGGTCAGCTGTTTGTGATTGGATTGTAAAATATTATTTTAAACTGATGATTATTTTGCCCACGAAATCATTTGTATCGTTCGCTATCTTTTTAGGTTCACTATTCATTCAGTCCGCTATATTTTTTTTTTCGAACTATCGAAATCCGAGTGCCGGTTCGGAATCACAATTTCATTTTACTCTCGACATTTTGTATTTAGTATATTTAGCTACCAAATCCCGAGTTCACTACACAAATTCTCATAACTTTTTACACCATACTAGCTCTAACTGACGTACAAAAATGTGTTAAAAATCGCACGTCCGCTAGACAACTATTATTCCCACTTGTTGTGAAATATATTTTCTTGGCGCTTACCACTGGTGGCGATTTAGCTCTGTCGTCCTGGCCCGCCCTACATACAGCTAGGGATGTGTACGCGTAGTTGACAATGTGTAGACTTATATTCTAAATGTGTATTGTCGGGATTATGAAAAAGGTGATATCCGAAAATTTTTATTGAAGTATAGCAGATAAATATTCTCTTGGTAGTGGTTTAAAGATAACTTTGAAATAAAGTACTAAGAAATTCTACAAGTAAACTGTCAACCGCAAGTCAGTGGTAGAAATTGAACTACGGAAATCGTCCTTACTGCTATGCAATAAAGGCGCTGTTAAGGTAAAATCGTTATCATGGACGGTTTGCTGTACCAACACTGGCCAACACATGAAGTGAACTGCCACTAAACCAAGTAAATATTCGGTCCATAACCCAAAATCTCAAAATCAACAATTCTAAAGTAATTCTCACCAGAATTCCAAACGGAATATTGGTACTAACTTCCACGAACACGGTCAAACCAAATCTCTGAAAATTAGTCGAATAATCGCCAGAACGAATCGGTCCGCACCATAACGAACATCCCTACGTCCGGACAACTTTCCCGCTAACTCTCGACATCTGGTGCGATGCAATTTAAACTTTATTCCCTAAAGATTACGATTCACAACGACTGCAAAGTATGTAAGCTGTTGTTGGTACAGCAATCTCGGGAAATGCAAAGTGCAAGGATGCGCAGAAGAAGTGGGACATTAATCCAAGACGTTTTCAAAGTTTTTCATTGAAAGTAAATGTGATTTTTTCTAAAGTTTTCTTTTCGTCGGGAAAAAGAATATTTTACAGTCCCGCCGCTGTTGAATAACAGTCATTAAAGTTTATTTTGATACTGCTTTTAAGTTAAAAGCACAATTAAAACAGTGCCGTAAAATACTATGAAATAATAACGTAATTGCTCAGTTGGAGGGTATTGTTATCGTCCAGTAATACTTATCTACCATTTAAAATAGGTTTGCAGTTTCAACTGCCACAAGGGAGAATATGGTGTGACTCATGCCTTAACTATGTTAGTCAGATGGGATTTACAATATAGCTTTGCCAATAGATACGCAACATATATGTAAACTAGCTGACCCAGCAGAACTTCGTTCCGCCTAACAGTCAATGAATGTGCATGTTTAGGATTTTAAAATTTCTACCCTACCTACCCTACCTACCCTACCTACCCTACCTACCCTACCTACCCTACCTACCCTACCTACCCTACCTACCCTACCTACCCTACCTACCCTACCTACCCTACCTACCCTACCTACCCTACCTACCCTACCTACCCTACCTACCCTACCTACCCTACCTACCCTACCTACCCTACCTACCCTACCTACCCTACCTACCCTACCTACCCTACCTACCCTACCTACCCTACCTACCCTACCTACCCTACCTACCCTACCTACCCTACCTACCCTACCTACCCTACCTACCCTACCTACCCTACCTACCCTACCTACCCTACCTACCCTACCTACCCTACCTACCCTACCTACCCTACCTACCCTACCTACCCTACCTACCCTACCTACCCTACCTACCCTACCTACCCTACCTACCCTACCTACCCTACCTACCCTACCTACCCTACCTACCCTACCTACCCTACCTACCCTACCTACCCTACCTACCCTACCTACCCTACCTACCCTACCTACCCTACCTACCCTTCCTACCCTACCTACCCTACCTACCCTACCTACCCTACCTACCCTACCTACCCTACCTACCCTACCTACCCTACCTACCCTACCTACCCTGCCTACCCTACCTACTTATAAATTAAGATGTAAGCTATCCTATCTTTCAAGTTGGATCAAACTGCACACGGTGTGCAAATTTGATTAAAATCGGTTAAGTAGTTTAGGAGTCCATCGCGGACAAACAACGTGACACGTAATTTATATATATTAAGAAGATTTATATTAAACGTGGTATGAAGGTTAGTACACCCTCATAGCATAATAGGGATGATGCTTAGGTAAAAAAAAAAACTATTTAGTTCCGTCTTTCAGATAATAAAAAAATATTAGACACGTATTTTTTGGTTTATCATATTAATAAAAAATTACTTAGATAACACGCATTAAAGTTTGGTAGCGGGGGCTCGCTACGTCACAACTCAGTATAAAATCTAGCAAAGCGTGACGTCATGCCAAATTTTAACTCAATGTATCGCCGTAATCTTATGATTACGTCAAAAAAGAAAAAATACGTGTCTAATATTTTTTATTAATCTACCTGCCGGACAGTAAAAATATTTTTGGACACATGCCAATTAGCCTATAATATTCCCACTGCTAAGACACAGGCCTCCTCTCTTGGAAAGGGAGTGGGCTGTAATCTACCACGCGGGCCCAGTGCGGGTTGGTAGACGTCACATGTCTTCGAATTTTTGGTTCTAGACAAGATGTTTTCCTTCACAGTTTTGAGAGCAGTGGTGATTAAATCATTAACAAAAAGTAAAGTGCCTATTTGGGTTCAAACGACGACCTACAACTCATAAGTCGGGGCCGTTACCACTGGGCCACCACTGCTCTCTCACCACAGCACCCTCATTCCATGGGTGTAGTACATATTACTTATACCTATTTAATCTCCATTTGAAATAAGATTAGACATATAAACAAACCTTTTTTACAGTCTGTTCAACCGATTTTGACTTCTATTGCGTTGGTGGCATGACAAATGGCAGCTGCAGTAAACAGTTGGTATTGTAACCACTTTTTTGCTTTTAAAGCAATTCTTATGCCTAAGATATAGAAGTTAAAATCGGTTGATTGGACTGTAAAAAAGGTTTGTTTAAATGTCAAATCTTATTTCAAATGGAGTATAGTCATTTATACAATCAACATTAAAAACTAATATTAACGTTTTTAAAAGTTTTTGAAGTGAAAACGTCTTTAGGCGCGTTGGGCATTTTTGAGATGGGACTAAACCATTGATTTCGCGACACTGTGACGACACCAGCTTTTGACCATTAAAAGACTTCAACGCGTTGATTACCGCGGTGCCGATTTATTTTCAAGTTTTCGCTTCTGTCGGCACTTTTTTTTATTATTTTAAAAAGCATTAACCAAATCTTTAAATCACACATAACATATATATCATCACGCCTGTATTCCCAGAAGGGTTGGACAGAGTTGTAATAATCTCTTACTTTTAACCCTGCACACAGTCGAATAACATTTTATTGCTGTATAAAACAGACCTCTGTCCACTGTAACTTCTAATCCCAACCCAAACAAAATTACTAACAAATCAAAGATTCCGAAACACGTATCTAATACCTGGAGCCCTTCTTATCCCACTTAATAAGCTTAGCAACATTTATTCTCAGACAGAAATCTTTGAAATAAAATAGCATTTATTTTGCTGAAGCTCGATATACTCTTATACAATACTCTATGGAGTATTGTCTCGGCTATTCTGAGTTTGATAGCCTTTTAAGTTCTTCTTATTCGAAGTACCAACGAGGTTCTGCTATTTAGCCTACGATGTCTGTTTTTCAAATCAAATCAAATCATTTTTATTTGCATTAAAACATGGTATTACAGATGTTACATTAAAATTAGTGCTTACATGTTTTGCTATACATACATAGCATGCAAACTTGTCGGCATGCGTTACATCACATAGTATTATACAGTTGTTGGAGCATATTTAGTCTCTATAAATTCTTTAATAGAATTTTGTATATTTAGCCATTTATATTTATTTGTATATTTATTATATTTCATTTCTATAAATATATAGAAATGAAATTTATGAATGATGACCAAAACAAAATTAAATCAATACAATATAACATGTAAAATAACCTGTCCGATCCGTGAGGGTGTTGTTAGGTTACTGAGAGTCTATTTATGTGGTAATTTTCAGGAATTATTTTATTTTAATTAATTATTAGCAATAACTTTTTTATTTTCAATAATAATTTAAAAAATATATATACTTTAAAAAATATATATACTTTTTGAAAATTTTATTGCAATACCTTTGTGGGGCACACTTTCTATTAGGACAGGGCTTTTTATATCCTACTAATATTATAAATGCGAAAGTTTGTGAGGATGGATGGATGGATGTATGGATGTTTGTTACTCTTTCACGCAAAAACTACTGAACGGATTTTAATGAAACTTTACAGTAATGTGGCTTATATATCAGAATAACACATAGGCTACAATTTATAAAGATTTTATGTGATTTAGCCATAATATAACGATAAGTATCAAGTAAGTCGGAAAAATTCCTGCCCTCTGAGATCTATCTTTGCGTGCGCTGCCTAAACCGCTGGAGTTACATGAAAAGAATGTATTGTGGGGTTGTTTGTCTTAAAGAGTTCTAAATAAAAGTCCGCGACAGCATATATCTACCTATAAATATATTTAAATTGAATACTTTTTTTACGTTGCATATTTTAGAGTATTTAGTTAATTCGTATCAAAATAAATACCTTCATCGCTTTCGGTATTTAATGTAGATAAAATTTGTCTTTTACACTAAGTAATTTGGACTAATATTTTAAAAGTTAGAACGATAAGAATGACCTGCGATGAGTCGACGGCGGGCGCGCAGAACGAGGGTGGAGGGGCGGGATAGGCAATGACGCGCGATCGCCGAGTGCGCGACCCGAACGCGGGGACAAAATAATTACAATTTCCGGAAAGAAATTATCCGATTTTGGTATGCCCACACCACAGCGTAGAGGAGAGCTGTCAAATGATTTAATCAGAGAGCTAAGCATATTAGACGCTCACGTGTGCGAAACTGAGCCACGTCTGCTACCCGAGCAAAAAGAGATTTATCTCAAAATATTACGGCGAATTGAGAGTGGTGAAGGTGGGCTTTTTTTCCTTGATGCCCCGGGTGGTACCGGCAAAACTTTTTTGCTTAATTTGCTTTTAGCAAAAAATCGCAGGGACCATAATGTTGCATTAGCTGTGGCTTCCTCTGGAATCGCTGCAACATTGCTAAGCGGTGGACGGACGGCACATTCAGTCTTTAAATTACCTCTTAATCTGGCGAGCGAAGACATCCCAACGTGCAACATCAGTAAGAGCAGCGGCCGTGGCACCCTGTTGCAACAGTGCAAGCTGATCGTGTGGGACGAGTGCACTATGTCACACAAACGCGCCATCGAGGCTCTTGATCGCTGTCTACAAGATATACACAGCAATCAAACTTTAATGGGTGGTGTGGTGGTTTTACTGGCTGGGGACTTTAGGCAGACTTTGCCTGTGATCGAGCGAGGCACTGCAGCAGACGAAATTAAAGCATGTCCGAAAGCTTCATATATGTGGAGCAAAGTTAAAAAGCTGCATCTCACCACTAATATGCGTGTCCAGTTGTTCAGTGATGTAGAGTCGGGTGCGTACGCTGAGAAACTGCTCGAGATAGGTGAAGGTCGACTAAAAACTGACGAAGAAGGTATGGTTCTATTCACCAACCAATTTTGTAATGTTGTGGATTCTGAAGAGGCGCTTATTGCGCAAGTTTTTCCAAATTTGCAGCAAAACATCCAGGATGAAAATTGGCTGTGTGAAAGAACCATTTTGGCACCAAAAAATGAGACAGTGACGAAAATTAATAAAAAATATTGGACGCAATAACTAGCGATACAACGATTTACAACTCCATTGACACAGTCATGTCATCCGATGACTGTACGAGCTACCCAGTGGAGTTTCTAAACTCTTTGGAGCTATCCGGGGTGCCATCCCATAAGCTTGAATTAAAGGTAGGTATACCCGTTTTGTTAATGCGCAACTTGGACGCACCGAGATTATGCAACGGTACTAGATTACGGGTCACTGAACTAGGGAGGCATATTGTGAAGGCCACAATTTTAACTGGAGAAGCTAAGGGAGACAATGTGCTTATACCACGCATCCCAATAATACCCAATAACTTACCCTTTAATTTTAAACGTCTGCAGTTCCCATTAAAGGTTGCATTTTCGATGACGATCAATAAATCACAAGGTCAAACTTTAAAGGTAGCAGGGATACATTTGGGCACGCCATGTTTTTCCCACGGTCAGCTCTACGTAGCTTGCTCACGTGTGTCTAAGTCACAAAATCTTCATGTTTTCGCTGAACAAAACAAATCATTTAACATAGTTTACAGAAGTTTATTGCAGTAAGTACAACCGTCAAAACATATCGATAATTACTTACTTATATACTTTAATCAAATTCTTTCAGTTTTTATTATTTGCTGCTACCGTACGACAAGTAAAACCGCTATTATCTAAATCTTAACTAATCCTCTTCAATAATAAATATATGCATACCAATCCCTACCTGACATTATAAAAGCGAAAGTAACTCTGTCTGTCTGTCTGTCTGTCCGTCTATCTATCTGTGTATATATGTATGTTTCACGGCTAATCTGCTGAGCTGTTTGTGATGAATAGTCTAAAGCCTGGGGAAGGACATAGGTTACTTTTATCAATTTACCACTCAGGCAAAACGCGGGTGGAAGATATTGCTTCGTAATTATGTTCGAGAAATCCGTCTGCTCAACAACGTAAATAACGCAGTTAATGTTTTTGAGCTTTCAAAATGAAACCCATTGCTATTGTAAGTGTGTTACGCAATTACCCCGCTGATTTAGGACATGTTACACGTTCCGACATCCACGCGGGCGAAGCCGCGGGCAGAAGCTAGTATTATATAATAAAATAGAACGAAGTTTTCACTTAGCGTTCTTTCTGACTTTTTATCTTTTTGCTCGGCTCCTAAGGGTTATAGCGTGATGTTACATAGCCTAAAACCTTCCTCGAGAATTGGGCTATCTAATGCAAAAATAATTTTTCAAATCCAACTGGTAGTTCCGGAGATTACCCCCTACATACAAACTTGCAAAGAAACAAACATACAAACAAATTTTATCTCTTTTTAACCGACTTCCAAAAAGGAGGAGGTTATATGTTCGTCGCGTATGTTTTTTTTATGTATGTCCACCGATTTCTCCCTCATTTGTGGACCGATTTTGAAAATTATTTTTTTGTTTGAAAGGGTATGCTCCCAAATTGGTCCCATATAAATTTTATTATTAACTTTGCTTGGGTAGTTTTCGAGTTAGCTTATGATAAGTTCCTGTCACTGGTAGCAGGTAGTGGTATTCGAATGTGTGTGGGCTAGGTACCACAACTAAAAAGTGAAAAATAAAAACTTTTTACAATTTTACTGGAACTCTCTTTTTATGCTACACTCCACTAATTTCACAATCTTCTTCCCGCAGGCATGCAATCCCGGTACCAAGTCTCACCAATGGACGCAGCGGCCGGCCCGGCAGCCAATGGCGCGGTGTTACGCATCGAACCGGTGCGTGCGCAGCGAGATGACGCGACCTACGAGTGTGTGGCGGAGAACGGAGTGGGGGATGCAGTGACTGCTGTGGCTACGTTGACTGTTTTTGAAGGTAAGTTTTAGATATAAGGTTTCGCGAGGTAGAAAAGAGTTTCGTGTTTCGCGAGTTTCGGGTTCATGTCGTAGTGCGTATCATGGTCCATTCGAGAGGTAATTTTCAGAGGTTAAAACGATAATGAAAAGCATAATGTGACTCTTTGCTCTATTTCTTTTCCCGTGGCGTAACGAGCTATCTGCAGGCTGAGTCAATAATACTTAGGCATTGTTTGCACTTCGAAGCTAAATGTACGTACATTTAAAAAAAAAAAAATTTTTTTGTTCAAGCTCAATCTCAAAGCATTTATTTCAAATAAACCAATTACAGGCACTTTTGAACTGTCAAGGGGTCGGTCAGTCAGAAAGATGAAGCTAGTTGCCCATTCCAAAGCGTAGTAGGTACTTATGGAGAAGAACAGGCAAGAAACTCCACGGACACTCTTTTAAATCATATTATTGTTACAAAATATGGGTTACATCATTCATGTTGAAATTATACATGTGAGAAAAATGTAGAAAGACATGCACGTTAAAAACGTCCGTAATAAAAATACAAAAATAAAAACAATTCAAAAATTAAAATAAAATAAACCGTGGCAGCTAAGAGATGTCCAGTCACTACTGACAGCGCCCGTTCACGAACATGACGCTTGACGTACTAATAGGGATGAATACTCGTGAACACACAAGTTTTTAATCTTTAATAACGATAAACTAAATTGGTCTTAACAACAAATTACGTTATTCCCTATTCTTTTCCATAAAACACTTACAAAGTTTGTAACGCTCACGGAAACCGCAATTCTTCCCAATACGTCGAGAGCACTAAAAGAAGCCGAACGACTATATCTACCACGTAACTACCCACATTCAGCAGCGATGAAAATCCAGTGGAATGTTTACGATCTACTACGTCCTAGGACGTTCAGCTTTACCCTATCTATCCTTCATATACTAGAGGCTATCCCATCCTGGCTTTTGTAAGCGATGGGGGAATAAACTGTGCGGTAATAGTTTTATGGTGTTTATAACTGGTGTGTAAGGATTTAGAAATAAAGAGCTGTTATTAAAGTGTGGACGGAGGTTATGGGACGTTAAATCTGAAAACACTAACCATGAGGTTATTATAGAGTTAGAAAAGAGAGATTGGTTTAAGGTTAAGCATAATCAGCCTTATGTTGTGATGGCCCAGTGGTTAAGGCCTCGCCTCTCATGCACAAGGTTGTGGGTTCAAATCCGGGCAAGTACCAATGTGACTTTTTCAATTCATATGTACTTTCTGAGTTTATATTGGACATTACTAACATCAGTGGAGGAAAACATCGTGAGGAAACCTGGACTTATAGTTAATATAAGTTTGAAATCGACAACCCGTCTTGAGCAAGCGTGGTGATCAATGCTCGTGACTTCTCTGTATGAGAAGAGGCCTTTGCCCTGCAGTGGGACAATAATAGGCTGGTATTATTATTATCAGCCTATAATGTTCCCACTGCTGGGACACAGGCCTCCTCTCTGTGAAAGGGAGTGGGCTGTAATCCACCACGTGGGCCCAGTGCGGGTTGGTAAATGTCGCATGTCTTCGATTTTTTGGTTCTAGGACATGCCGGTTTCCTCACGATTTTTTTCCTTCACCGTTTGGTGATGAAATAATTTAAACAAAGTAAAGCGGCTGTCAGTGTTCAAACTTATGACTTACAACTCTTAAATCGCGGACGTTACCACTGGGCTACCACTGCTAAGGTTTAGCGGTAACTATAAACTGAAGTCAGTCCAGCTATACAAGTGACAATCGCATTCGAAGCGTTTGTTTAGTTTTTCTACGATGACCCTCAACAGGATTGACATAAGCTTTTCGGTAGCTTGTGTCAATTAAATAAATACCTATATTTTTAGGGTTCCGTTGCCAAATGGCAAAAAACGGAACCCTTATAGATTCGTCATGTCTGTCTGTCTGTCCGTATGTAACAGCCACTTTTTTTCCGAAACTATAAGAGCTATGCTGTTGATACTTGGTAAGTAGATGTATTCTGTGAACCGCATTAAGATTTTCACACACACAACCTGTAACTTCTAAAATAAGAGAATGATAAAACTAAAAAAAATATATGATGTACATTATCATGTAAACTTCCACCGAAAATTGGTTTGAACGAGATCTAGCAAGTAGTTTTTTTTTAATACGTCATAAATCATAAACCGCAATTTACCTTTCATTCAATGTTACTTGCTGCTACGGAACCCTTCATGGGCGAGTCCGACTCGCACTTGGCCGCTTTTTTGACTTTTTCATCATCTTTATCGCAGACTAGCAGTGCCCCGCGGTTTCACCCACATTGGTCTTGATTCCGTGGTAATATCGGGATACAAGGTATATATTATCTATCCTAGGTCATGGTCGACCCATGTGCCAAATTTCATCCAAATCCGTTCAGCCGTTTTAGCGCGAAAGCTCACTTTCGCATTTTATTATTATTTAGGTCTTTTACATACCGAGACTCCTCCGTGCCTCGAAAGCACGTTAAGCCATTGGTCCCGGCTGTCATTCGTGGATCTTTGACAGTCGTTACGGGTCGTCTAGAAGCCCGAAAGTCTGACAGCCAGTCTTACTAAGGGGTATCGTATTACCTAGTTACTGGGTCGTGGAGGTCAGATAGGCAGTCGTTCCATGTAAAATACTGGTATTCAACTGCATCCGGTTAGACTGGAAGCCGACCCCAACATAGTTGGGAAAAGGCTAGGCAGATTGGGCGACTAGAATCAGTTCTATTTTTTGTAAATTTTGACGTTCAAAAGTGCCTTTTATGTGCCTAATTGAAATAAATTATTAAAGTGAAACTTTTATTACATCGTCTCAAACTTTTTCGTCTGTGTGTTGCATGTCGCGTGACGGTCGGCCGCGGAGTAGGGATAAAGTGAACGGCGCTCGTCAGAGCAGCCAAGGCCAATATGGCGGCGCCTATAGTTTGCTTAAAAGTTTCACTTTTACCGTGGTTTCATAAAACCACACAATCCTTTTTTTGACTTTGTCTTTAATTGATCATTAGTTAAGATAGAATGTCACTTTGGCCCTTTAAAGCAACAGTTGGATTGGATAGCTTTCAACAGTCACAAAAATTCATACCGAATTAGAATCTCACACCATTTGTCACACTATGTCTTCCATTATCTCTATTCAACACCCCAAAATCGAGAACCAACCTTTCCTCCCATAAAAAACGCTGTCACATAACTCCATTACCATACAAACACTGGGCTCCTAATAACCCTCTCCATAAAGCGGGTACCTTGCATTCTTCACCACCTCAGTGATTCCTTTTCTATTGTGGCTCACAGTTACTGCCGACTGGAACATAAAACATGGCGGCGAGGACACAATGATCCTTCCGGAATATAACTCCGTCCCAAGACTCTAGGCTTTCAATAAATAAGCATTAAAAAGCGGAGGCCGACGTTCGGGCGATAACGAGCCACAGACTGAGATATACAGTAGGTTTGTGCTGCTAATTGGTTCGTATGGTTTCGAGATTGCGTCGTAATTGGTCTACTGATTTGTTGATAGTGCATTCTTGTGCTGTGTCCTTTTATGTATGACGTAATGGTCACTGTAATAGGGTGACGTTGATAGATTTGAATGTATTACTTTGTAAAGAAAACTTACGTAAGCCTCCGCTTGACATTACTACCGGATTACAAATGTAAAATAAAAAGATTATGCAATCATACCTCCAAAATAAGTCGAAACAGAAAAAATCTTAGCATGGTCAACATGGACAAAGAAATACAGACACACATACACACCCTCATACGCACACACACACAAACACACATTTACTTACCTTAAAATTATTTACTTACGTTTAATAAAACGTATCTTATATTTTAATTTTCCATCACAATATTCCAAAATTGTAACAGTAACATCAGAGCACTAGGTAACCTTTACGCCATTATTAAGGGACCGGACTGCTCCTTAACACAGGTTTTCATAACCTAGCTAGGAGAGCAGTGCTCACCCACACGTTGTAGATATAGTACTTATTTTGTAAAACAGTATTTTTTTAACGTGTACTGCAATGCTTTGTTTTTGAGTAAATAAATAAATATATAACATTTATTTCTTGTTGTGTAATGTATTCTGCTTCATATGTCCAAAGGTACATTAGGCATTTTCTCAAAGAGTTCATAACTTGTGTAAACGCACATAATTTAAACCTACAAACATTAAACAAGCAGGATTAACTAATTGCAAATCGCCATTCTGTGTCACAACGAAAATTGTCGACTACCGACAAAATACAATGACAATTCCCGTTGTAAATGAGAGTTGCGGAATTATTATCGTGATAAGTTAAGTTCCCGATTTACTGCGGTGCCACGTCGCGATGTAATTGACGACTAAATCGCGATAATTACGTCATAACTCAGATCTGTCGGGTGGCACATTTAGCCCCTTTGCATACATTTGCGGGGAATTAGTAGGAGTTGTTTTCCGTTTGCTGAGAAGTGACGTCACGTGTTAAAGATGTTAATTGATACTTTGATGTTGAGATAAAGGGTGCTCTGGTAATTGTGTTCACGTTTTGTTAGACTGTGGCGTTTCGTAAAGCACCTGTCCCACCGTAGAGGAAGTGGCTAGCTATCAACGATATTCACGCTCAAGAAACTCACAAAAGATGGTCCCGTGTAAGAAAAAGACATACTTACATGACGGATAGGGTAGGTGTCTCTCTCGTATAATCAGGCATATTTATCTACTGTGGGTAGTGTTGGTTATTGCGCAATAGAAAAACCGTTTACAGTTCAGATTAAATTATAATTTACTATCAAATTAATCACACTAACAATTCACACACAATTCCCCATTTCTCACATGTATAATTTCAACATGAATGATGTAACCAATATTTTGTAACAATTTTTTATTTAAAAGAGTGTCCGTGGAGTTTCTTGCCCGTTCTCCTCCATAGGTACCTACCTACTACGCTTTGGAATGGGCAACTAGCTTCATATTTCTGACTGACCGATTCCTTGACAATTCAAAAATGCCTGTAAATGCTTTGAGTTTGAGTTTAAGGTACACGACACAACTATTCGGAATGCACGACAGCTTCTAAATTTGTTTACTGCTTGACTGCCATCGACGAACTCTGCTCAGCTCCGGCCGGTCCAAGCGTTATGTTGCAGACTCTGTCAAACGCCGCTAGGCGGCGCTGGCGTCCCGATTATTCAGCTCAGTAAAGCATTTCCGACATACATTTATATTAATAGTTAATCATCGCTGACTGTTCACACTGTCGGCTAGTACTCGTATGTCAGAGCGACAAGAGCTATCAAAGAGAGTACTAGCTCAGCAACGCAGTGGGCAGAACACTCGCTGAGACACTCACACTTGGTACTACATAAGTATATATGCATACCAGGCAAGTAATCGCTCGTCGCCGTCGCGCACTCGCTGCTCGCCAACTCGTTTATATTTGCTAGCTATACTCGCTTCTCGATAATCACTAGTGGTGGGACAGGTGCCTAACGCGCAGTTGTTTTTACAGTACGAAATGTTACCAAGAACTTCGTTCTTGCTCATGAATAAAACAAATGACTCTCTACATCATCATTATCATCTTCTTGTCTCGTTTAAGCATGAAATAAGTAACTTCTTAATACAAAGTACCTTGTCGACCAAGCTCTGTTTGGGTGAAAACAGAATGCTCAATAGTATAGGATTGTTCATACTAATTCCATGCTGCCATGTCATTATTCTAAGGTAGCCATCTTGTTCTAAACTTTGGGCGACCGAGCTCTGCTTGGGACGGATAAACGATTTTTTTCCAGATATGAGATCTAGCTAGTACGATTTTTCGCCCCCTATATTGCAAGTGTCATCAAAATCGTTAGAGCCGTTTTCGAGAACGTGTATATACAAATATTGCTCGTTTAATAGTATAGGATTAAGAACTTCACGTTGAAATTCGTAATTCAAAAACTGACTCAAAGGTTTCGGCTAGAACTAAAGTTAGAAGTCAATCACCCACTGCAGTTTAAAGAAAATAACTATTTTAAAACCGTACATTTCACAAGGTAATGCTCTTTACATATTGCAGTACCCACCACCCAACAGAGCAATATGTATCGATTTCTGTCACTAGAACTTCGTGGCAACCCATTCTTCTCTGTCAGCTCCTATTTCTTCAGAACTGCATATAACTCACTATACATATACGTCTTGTTTGCCCGAGTCCCAGCGATTTTCAGATATAAATCTCGTACCTATTTAAAATAAGATTTATATGTTAAACCAAGACTCAAGTTATTTTTTAGCACATTTACATTAGGTTAAAATACTTACATATCAAGATTGACATAGAGTATAGACTGTTATAGAAATGTAGATTTTTTTGAAAAAAAAGGAACTTAGCTTAAGCGAAATTTATTACATCAGTCACATTAACACTTATATTTGAACATCTATTTTGATTGTTCAATAATTGTGTTTTACGTGCACGAAACTCGCGCCTACGTTCTGTTGAACTTTTTCCTGGATT
Organism: Agrochola litura; assembly: GCA_949152395.1. Lineage (NCBI taxonomy): Eukaryota > Metazoa > Arthropoda > Insecta > Lepidoptera > Noctuidae > Agrochola > Agrochola litura. The sequence continues at coordinate 18,154,009 of OX424508.1, read as the reverse complement.
TTTTTTCATTTCAATTTTATTTTCTTTTTTTTTGCGTCGATATTGACGACACATTTCGGCATTAGTTTTCGGCATCTTATAAAATTTATTATTTAGCACAACAAGATATAAACAAACACACAGTTAAATAATAACACACCACGCTGACATCTTACTAAAAAGCTGTAATACGCAGCCGCATACAGTGTACAGTAGCTCACGTAGTTTTCACATACACTAACACACGTTAAATGCTCAAATACAAGCACGTATTAAACAGTATGCAATATCTGCTCTCTCGCTCTGGCTCACAAATTACAGGCGACTATGCTTAGAAGACGGGAGTGGGGACGCTACGAAGTATGGGACAAAGAGGAGAGACCGATAATATAAAATAGTATGTATATTTCTGTCTCATTCTTTCCTGGCTTCATCCTACACATTTTTGTATTTGTGTCTCTTACCTGTCGTTTTTTCCGTTGCATCCGGATTGAAATCACAACGATTCTAAAGAAGTTTCACTTAAAAAAAAAACAAATATCCCGACGAATTGAGAACCTCCTCCTTTTTTTTAGAGTCGGTTAAAAAGAACTGCATTTTTAGAACATGTTCTTAATTCAAAACTGAACAATCTGAGAGCCTAAAAAAGTGACAATCGTTTTCAAAGCGTTTCGTATTTCAACAACAACTTAATCATATACATTAATATCCCTCGACGCAAAAAGGGGTGTTATAAGTTTGACCGCTATGTATGTGTGTCTGTCTGTGGCACCGTAGCTCTTCAACGGGTAAACGGATTTGAATGCGGTTTTTTATTTTATTTGAAAGCAGGTTTTCTAGCGATGGTTCATAGACATGTTTGATCAAAATCGGTTCAGCCGTTTGAAGATGTTCAGCTCTTTTCTAGTTGATGAATGGATGTGAGTATCTTTCACAGATCTGATTGATTTGAAATTTGGTATTCTGTTACTTCAATTATATTAGAAGAACATAGTAACACACGCCACAGTTTTTTAACTATTGCAGCTATCATCGTTTAACATTTTTGTCTTTGTTTATATTTGTTTTTTTGTTCCCAATAATCGATTTTATTATTTACTAGCTTTTGCCCACGGCTTCGCCCGCGTGGATGTCGGAAAATATCCCACGGGAACATACTACCGAGATTTCATACCTAATAACAGAGAAAATTGTCGTTGACTCCTACCGCTGCGCCCGCGTTGCTACGCGTAATTTTGAAACTGTGATATCTTTTAAACTATTAAATTAAATGATATGGTGTCATGGCATATTTTAATCTAAATTAAATGCCCAATTTAAATAACGTAGTTTACTGGATAAGGATTAATACTATACCGGTCAAAAAAGCTTCGGAAATAACAATAATTTTTTTATCAAATTCTGAAAGATAAAAATGTTTATTGTGCGTCATCCTTAGAAGATAGACATATGCCATTACGGACTTTTTGTTGAACTTTTTAAGATAAACAATACCATAGAACATAAATTTGATGTATCTTTTTCGGTTTAGGCAGCGCATGCCAGTAAAGCTCCCAGACGGCATGATTTTTTCCGACTTCTTCAACAATAATCGTCAAATTTCAACCAATTTACACAAAACGTTAATTAATTATACACTTAAACCTTCCGCATGAATCACTCCGTCTATTGGTGAAAACCGTTTGAAAATCCGTTCGGTAGATTTTGAGTTTATCGCGTTCAGACAGACAGACAGACTCGGCGGGGGACTTTGTTTTATAATATGTAAGGATAAGGATTACTAAGCACACCCACAATTCCGGAATAATTATGTATATAAAGCAACGTTAATTTAAAGATTGCCCTTTGTGCTGTGAGCCTCCAGCTCCGCAAGAAACTGTTCGTCCGTGATTATTTTAGGCTAGACCAATATCTAATCGATTTCTGATCTGACTTTTGAGAGCCACATCTGGGTATCTATCTACATACTCGTACATACGAGGACATATAGCTACAATTCTACATACATAGGCAATGCCTATATATCGTGCCCTCACGTAGTGACGTAGATCGCACGATCACAGGGCTTGTCCCGAAGGGTACAACGTAAAATTGCGTTGGGACAGTAGCCTGACCCCGTTCGGGGCACATGCTAAATAAAATCAGAGTTACTGTGGTAATAATATATGTACTAATAAATTGTAATTTTGTTAAGTATTTGTTTTTGAATTTCATTGAGAGTCTGGAAAGTTGGTTATAACAATATATTGTTTTGTTAATTTATTGTATCGGTCTGTAAAGTTTTACTGTTCAAAACCTATTGTACATAATTTTAAGTTGTTGTCCTTCTTGTTGCGATACAAATGTACATAACTTCTCTTGTTCCGATGAGATTACAGTAGATTAATTAAACGACAGCACTGCTATTTACATGAGCTGATACAATATTTGAATATTTATATTGTACTAGCTTTTGCCCGCGGCTTCGCCCGCGTGGATGTCAGAAAATATACCACGGGAACGTACTAACGCGCAGTACCGGGATTACATACCTAACAGTTCGGGAAAAGGTTATTGACTCCTACCGTTGCGCTCCAACCATAATTATTTTGTTACGCGTAATTTTGAATTTGTGATATCTTTTAAACCATTCATTTAAATCATATGATGTCAAAGCATATTTTAATATCAATTAAATACCCAATTTAAATAACATATTTTATTAGATAAGGATTATTATGATACCGGTCAATATAGCTTCGGAAATAACAATGGAATTTTTATCAAATTCTGGTATCTATCACAGTAAATATAAAAATGGTTACTGCGGGTCATCCTCAGAAGATAGACATATATGCCATCGTTGACTTTTTTTTGTTGAACTTTTTAAGATCTTCATTTCTGTAGAACATAAATTTGATGTATCTATAACGGTTTACGCAGCGCACGCCAGTAAAGCTCCCAGTCAGCATGATTTTTTCCGACATCTTCGACAAAAATCGTCATATTTCAGATAATTTACACAAAACCTTAATGAATTATACACTAAAACCTTCCGCAAGAATCATTTCGTCCATTGGTGAACACCGTTTGAAAATCCATTCGGTAGTTTTTGAGTTTATCGCATTCAGATAGACAGACAGACGCGGCGGGGGACTTTGTTTTTAACCGACTTCAAAAAAAAGGAGGAGGTTCTCAATTCGTCGGGATATTTTTTTAATGTATGTTCCCCGATTACTCGATGACGGCTGGACCGATTTGAAAAATTCTTTTTTTGTTTGAAAGGGTATACTTTCAAATTGGTCCCATTGTCATTTGATCACGATCTGATGACGGGATCTTGGAGAAATCGAGGGAACTCTTCAAATATTAAAGGCACATCTATAGCGATTTGGATATTTTTGATGAGCAGATGACATAAGGCTATTGTAACTTAGATAAATTACAAATCAACCCACTAAAAAGTGAAAAATAAAACTTAAAAAAAAAATACAACCGACTTCAAAACTACTAAGTGAAAAATAACTTTATTTTCGGAAGTCGGTGTCAAAAAACTAAAATACTGTTGCAAAGACACCGACTTCCGAAATTAAAGTTATTTTTCACTTTGTAGTTTGAAAGTCGGTTGTATTTTTTGTAAAAAGTTTTATATAATATGCAAAGATGACATAATATGACATTTTGTATAATAGGAAATACCTACATAAAAGTATTGCATTCAAAGTTTTACAACCCTAGGTTAGTTAATTTCGCTACTGCAGCGAAATCTACCTACAAAAAATAATAAACACCTGATTTGACAGCAATACAAAACATTAAAACACATATTAAAAACTTCCATCAACAATTCAATTTATAATTCAGTTTGTTTCTCTTTCACTAATGACTTAACCCTCCCGTGCCCAAACAATAAAACGACCCTTAATTTAATAAAAGCCCGTTTAAAAATTACTGAAATTATATTAATAACTTACACTGCACAATGGATTGGCGGCCTTTGCATAATTTATAACCCGGCCATCGAATGATTTCGAGCAATTTTAAATTTAACAATGAGCACTGATGACTTCCCCAAGATGGATGCAAACAGAATTAATATTGTAATCCTCTGTATTTTTATTTTACGGTTTCTCTTTCACCGTATTTCAAATCCAATGCGTCTGCGGAAACCAATGCACAGTAGTGGATCAAAATAAGTTGGAAAAGATAGGTATTCCTCTCAGAACACTAATTTCAACGGCACTGGACCCAACGGCACCTCAGTTGTTCCACTATCCGCACTGATTTGCATGATTAAATTGTATCCGTAGCGACTGTCATTTGACCTGAGCAACTCTAATATTTGGAGTTATCCATAGCCTTTTGCTATACTGATTCCTGGAATTTATGCCACGATTGTCATACAGGACCTACGCATGACAACTGAGACCAACTAACGCCAGAGAGTTTTAAACGCTCTCCAATAAAAACAAGGTGGATTTTCGATTTTCATTTGTTCAAAAACCGGGAGACGGAAGGGTCTATTGCTCTTAGTAAATACTTAACCACAAGACCCTCTCCAATATCATATAAACTACATTTCCTCATAAATGTTATAATGATATATTGCCTCTTAAGGTTTTCTTCCTACTTTCGCTTCTTTTCACTCCGGACGAGTTGTAAAAGTCAACTAATCGTAATGTATTACTGTGGTGTACGTGTCTTTCAATGGTAAAATGAACGAAACAGAAAATTACAAAATATAATGCCCGAAATCCCCGAAGGTAGAGGTGTACCTATAATACACCCATATTTCGCACCCATTTTTTATGTTTAATTTCCATGTAATAGGGCCCATTATAGCCCATTGCTATCAACGGGGCACAATCTAGACTCTGGGCAGTTACTGAGGAATTCCTGATGGAACAACCCAATATTATCACAACATCTATAACTAACAACAGAAAATTGTGCCATTAAAATTGTGGGTGGTAGAACTTAAGTGCCTAATGACAAAGACTTGGCTACTAAGTACCATGCATAACTAAATTAAGATTCTGCAATATGCAACGCTTGCATGTACTTTACTCTTTGACGCCATCGTACATACTCTCTGGACTAGCTCTCTAGATGGACATAGGTTATTCCTTTCGTTGGATTTACAATACCAAACAGATTTGGTATAAGTATAGTCGGCCGAGGCAGCCAATTTCTGCTGAGACTAGCCATCGATGCGGGAGATATAACAAGTATGTGCGCAGACAGGTGAGCTTTCTCTTCCCTCACTCTCATAGTCCGATGGGACGGCAATTCGACAGGACCGGAGAGTGATGAGGCGCAGGACCTTATCGTGCATTTCGAGGCACGAGGTATCACACCCCAAACTTCCAAACTCCAGGCTTAATTTTTCCTTTGCGATATAGGTATGGATAACACTACATAGGCTTTTATTTTTCTCGTAGGTTTGCTGACGACAGAACTTTAAATTTCACCTTAAAGATGTGAATTACATTGAAAAGTAAGCAGTAAATTATATATTTTGTTGTCTGTCAAACGTAATTCAAACAAACGTCTTGCACCGTCTTCAGGTGTCAACCCTAAACAATTCTCATAAAGGTCATACAATCAAATCCATTTGCCACAAGTAGACGCATGACGTCTCCACGTCATGCACGTAACACGAGAATGATTGACATTTCACAGAGTGGGGTACAACAGACCCGAATAACATTGTTACCGTAATTCTGAGAATTGTGCAGCGGGAGGGTTGAATAATAACCTTATTTATATGACTTGAATTCCATTTCGTATTAAATTGTTTTGAAGATTTTGAAATATATTTACGATTTCTGACAGTTTGAAAGTGGCTTTTGATTATTAAATTAATTACATAGCTTAAGTGAATTGTAGTTCCAATTGAGTGAGTACCTTATCGAAATGATCCACGCGTCATGTTCGTGAACGGGCGCCGTCAGTTGAGACTGGTCATCTCTTATCTGCCAGGGCTTATTTTTAATCATATATTTTCAACTGCTTTGATTATTTTTTGTACATTGTTCTCACATATAGAAGCAACAAGAATAATGTACCCAGAATTTTGTAATATCTATATTTAAAAAAGTGGCCTTGGAGTTTCTTGCCCGTTCTTCTCCATAGAGATCTACGTTTTGGAATGGGCAACTAGCTTCAACTTTCTGACTAACTGACCGATTCTTTGACAATTCAAAAGTGCCTGTAAATGGTTTAATTGAAATAAATGCTTTGAGTTTGAGTTTGCAATGAGCATTTATTATGCATGAGTCATTCAAGTTATTAAATTGTACGATTCAAGAAGATAAAAAATATACGAAAACAAAAGGATCGAAAAATAAAATTATTAAACAACGAATAGGTAGGTATAGGTAGGTAAGAATATATCTTCTGTTTTAATTTTAAAGTTTTTTCGCCCTTGACACTAGAGTAGATATCCTTGAACTGCCACTACATATTAAAAACAAACCTATTTTAGTTCTTTTAATAGCTGAACACAAACGATACACATTTTTACTAACAATACTACCACTTATAGCCATGAAATTGTACTCAATTTTCATAGGAAATATCGTATTTTTCCATTCATTAATTTTCATGTTCACTATCTGTTCTGTTTTGTAGTTTTTTTGTCGATGAGTATCGAATAACAGCCTTTATGCAAATATTCTATTTGAATGAAAATTAATGTAGTTTTTTTGTAACTGGTTCGTTTGTGTGATTATTTATTAAATAAAGAAAACTTCAGACTTAAGAAAATGCTATATTTAAATAACCATTTTCTACGAAGAAATAGCGAAATATAAATTGTGCAATATATTTATAGCCAATTTATTCCAGCTATAATTACCAATTTTCCAAAAAAAAATAAACTAGACGCACAATATATTCAACTACCTACTCTAAAAATATTCCAATTGTATCAATAAAATTGACCGTTAAACCTTTTCAAAGCTATTTCGAAATCGCTATAATAATAACCGAGTAATCGATTCTGCTCGGATGAAGCCGTTATAATCGAGTTCCTGGAAACTTGCCGTGTATATTAGTCGATACTTCTATTTAGGTAGGTACGTGCCTCGGTAAATTAATATGAGGTTGAGCGGATTCGAGCGACATAAAGTACCTATTGGTAACCCACACTGCAAATATGATACGTCGCCGTATAATAAGTAGGACTAACATCAGCCTTATCGCTTAGCTTTTTATTTATATCTTAAGGCACAGTTCTCGACTTCATTTTAGATTTCCAAAAAGTTTTCCAATTCATCATCTGCCTAGCCTTTTCCCAACTATGTTGGGGTCGGCTTCCAGTCTAACTGGATGCAGCTGAATACCAGTATTTTACATGGAGTGACTGCCTATCTCACCTCCACAACCTAGTTACTAGGTAACACGATGCTCCTCGGTAAGACTGGTTTTCAGACTTTTGGGCTTCTAACTACCCGTAACGTCTGTCAAAGATCTATAAATTACAGCCGGGACCAATGGCTTAACGTGCTTTCCGAGGCACGGAGTGATCTTGGTAAGTAAAGATGGTCACCCATCCACGGACCAACCGCGACAAGCGACCCGTGCGGCTGTTATTACTTAGCCACAAGCCCCCCAAAAGGTCTTTTCCAAATTGTAGGACCAGAAACCAGAGAGTAACATTTTTTGTCCATATTAAAATCCGCAAACTTTATTAATCATGACATTTCAGTGAATTATAGCACGTAGGCGAGTCCAATATATCTACAAGTTTTGATTGGTCGATCGCTGCTCCTGATCCGATTATCGGCGAAGTTATAATGACAATGGGGCTTCCCAACCAATGGTAGGCGACAGTTTGCTTTACGATCTCCAAATAACTTTGGTGCAGTTTCGAAGGGGAATTTTCTTTTTTGCTGAAGTTTTTTTTGCTTTTAAGAATATTCTTCATTGATCGGTCTCTCCACACATCCAATACTATTAAATGAGCATTCTCTATTTTCACCAGAGAGCAGAGCTCGGTCGCCCAAGTACTATAGAATTATAAGTCTTGATTAATTTGTATACAAATGAACTATGCTTTACAGCAAGGCAAACGGAGAGTTTTATGAATTTGCATCAATAGAAAAAGTAAGGTTCACTATTGGTATTCTGTAAATTTCGCATGAAGGTGTTCGCAAGTAATTCGAAAGCAAAATCACAATAATTCATCACGGATTTACAACTCGACACTGAGTTTCAATGACATTCGAGCATAACAAACTCTACATGCACCCGGAGTCAAATAAACTCATCATTCTAATTTATTTGGGGTCGGCGAAACATGTCCATTTCAATCAATCAATCAATCTTTATTCGTCAACACAGGTACCTATTACAATAAAGGTCTTGTGTATACATTTTAGTCGAGCTCTATGTCCTATCAATGAAATCACACACAACACACACACAGCCTCTCACATACACAAACACACCCACACCCTCTCACACACACATCACATCAATCATCATTATTTCTTTCATATTTCTCTATTAATCGTCATCTCGGTAGCCACCCCCTTTCTAGCCATATCATCTTCCACACAGTCCATCCATCGTTTCTTAGGTCTTCCCTTACTCTTATAGCCATCCACATTCATACTCAAAACTTTCCTCACGACATTTTCCTCATTCCTCCCCATCACATGCCCATACCACAATCGATTTTCGCACAACTTTTCGGTCACCGGTGCCACTTTCAGACTTCCTCTTATGTACTCATTTCTTATTCTGTCCATTTGTGTAACACCACATATCCCTCTAAGTATTTTCATCTAACGCTTATAAACAAAGAGACAGCAAAACATTAGTTATATTTGAACCTGAACGAATCTCTTAAAGTTACGGCTCTTAAGCATCTTACGAACTAAGCAGTAGTCGATAAGACTGTAAGCCCTTAAACGTCTATAATCTGACGTTTTATTACTGAAAGCGTACTATTCGTGATATGCACGAACTACGTCGTGTGAGCTTGGGTTAGATTGAAAGCGTTGACTTTATTTAGACTGTGCATTCTGAAAGTTGCCAACGACGCACATAATGACAAATACTTACCTGCTTTGATTCATTTGTCCAAAAACACAATGTTTTGTGTGTGTGTGAGGGTGTGTGTGAGGGTGTGTTTGTGTGGGGGTGTTTGTCAGTGTGTGTGTGTATTTGGATCACGGTTGTTTCCGTGTTGATTTGTTAATATTAGTTTGAAAAAATATGAAATATCGCTCTATAGTGCATGAAAAAATTTATTATGAAATGAAATAATTAATATCGTAATACTGAAAGTTTCGTTTTATATTTAAAAAAAGTATTTAGAAACTTTCAAAATGTCTTTTTTACACCTAAACCTGTTACGGCTCCTAATTCAGTGTTATTATTGCAATTCATAACTAAAATATTAGTGCAATGTAGAACGATATTTCCATACAGTAATATTACAAATTAATAAAGACAGGTATCTGACAGCTATTTGCAATGTTGCCCTTTAGAATGCACGCTCTTAAAACTCAAAGCATTTATTTCAATTAAGCCATTTACAGGCACTTTTGAATTGTCAAGGAATCAGTCAGTCAGAAATATGAAGCTAGTTGCCCCACAAGTTGCCCATTCCAAAGCGTACTAGGTACCTATGGAGAAGAACGGGCAAGAAACTCCACGGGCACTCTTTTAAATACAAAAATTGTAACAAAATATTAGTAACATCATTCATGTTGAAATTATACATGTGAGAACAATGTAGAAAGACGTGCACGTTAGAACCGTCCATAATAAAAAGATAGAACAAAGAACAATTAAAAAATTAAAATAAATTTAAAAAAGCCACGGCAGCTAAGAGATGGCCAGTCCCAACTGACGGCGCCCGTTCACGAACATGACGCATGGATTAGCACCTTTCAGCTCAACCATTTTACCACGGAGTATCTTCTGTCTATAGTCCGTGCATTTTACCAATCAGCCTGAAGTAAAATTTGGCTTCTTAATTATTCCCTTGTAGCATCCAGTAAATAGTTCTTGAAAGCATTAAACGACTTGAAATGCAAGGAACAATTTAAGTACGTGGTTTTAAAAAACTGTTCAAGATGTGAGTTGCTACCTCAATAAAGACCATTCTATTGGGTATTATTTGTCTTATTTACTCTAGTGTTTAGGTATTTAAGTTTGGTTGCTAATTGCCATTGACGTAAAAAGAAGGGAATCGGACTGTCAACAGTAGACTAATGTATTTCTACAGATCTGTGGGACTATGAGAATTTACTGCCCCTTTGGGAGTAGATCTTATAGGCCAGTGTAGAGCAGTGGTGGCCCAGTAGAGCAGAGTTGTAGGTCGTGGGTTCGAACCAAGGCAGGCGCTTTACTTTGAGTAAATAATCTCACCACCACTGCTCTCAAAACGGTGACGGAAAACATCGCGAGGAAACCGCCATTTCCTAGAACCAATAAAAAATTCTAAGACATGTGACATCCACCAACACGCACTGCGCCCACGTGGTGGATTACGTTCCACTCCCTCTCACAGAGAGGAGGCCTGTGTCCCAGCAGTGGGAACGTTATAGGTTAATTATGCTTATACTACTCATAGTAACTTGCCTTAAATTGTAAATAGTCAGACAACATTTCACTCCTACACCTTTTTTTTTGCTTGCGAAATTATAAAAAAACTTCTCCCGCTCTGGGCGGAGCGGAAGGGTGTGTCAGACTCTTACTGACTAAAACCCACCCGTGTTTCTTCAGTTGCCATGTTGCCGGGGGCCACGATTTCCCTTTCGGTTTTCTTCAACCCTGGCAGGCATCGGCCCTAGCGGACCCCGTCAGTTCTGCTGACATCTCTTTGAGGCGCGCGTGGAACACAACGCGTCGTCGACCCGGGCCTGGTCCTTATCGGACGGCAAGCTACCCATTGCTCACCGTCCGCAATCACTCCTACACCTGAGGGGCAGTTTCCGTATTTTTAAGAACGATCGCATTCTAATCTCAATTGAAATCTGTCAAAAATACTTGTACCTCTTAATTTACGTACAATTGAATGATTTTAATTACGAGAATTGGCCTTCAGTTTTCTACCTATGATCTACAATACAGAATAAATGATTGATTGATGATAAAAATAAAGCTCCTGTTTCTTAAACCCGCACCCGCTCTGCTTTCAATGCGACTTCTTCTCCACACAAACTATGACAGTCTATCAGGATTATATCGAACCGAAGCCCGATGTTAACGCCTATTATTGTAAATCACAGCCGACATCGTTGTAAGTCAGACAGTACGCTGATTACCATCTGGTTTATGTCGGCAGAATTAGGTCTATAGGTTTTAAATTTATGGCCTTAAGACATTAGAGGGAGGTGTCTCAAAGATTTGTGTCTTGAACGTATTTTAGAACGATTTTAAGGAATGATTCTTGATTAGAAACTTCTTCTTTTCGTGTGGTTAGTGACTAACCTAGTGTCAGAGTGTTAAAGCCACATGCCGTCGAGAAATACTATTTCTTTTCTTTTTCCGATATTTTCCTTCACCGTTTTTTAAGCAAATGATAATCATACAATGCGCACATGAATCCGAAAAGTCAGAGGTGCGTGCCTTGGGTTTGAACTCGAGACCTATGACTTGGCAGTCCGACGGTGACACCACTAGGCTATCCCTGCTCACACACGAAACTTGATTAGAAACTGAGAGATTGTATACTCACACCTTGAATGTAGTTTTAAATCGAGATTATGTTTGGTCGTGATCGAGAATTTTATGGAATACGCGACTTTGATAGACATAAAATCACGCCTATAATCTGCGAAGGGTAAACAGAGGTATGCATAAAGTACACCCACATTTCGCCATTTATTTTTAAGTCCATGTAACAGAGGCGAGCCTATTGCCATCAACCGGGCACAACCGGGTCTTTGATAGACTCGACTTGAAAATTAAATAATAGTGCAACTTAAGTGTCAACTTGAGTTTCTTAGAAAAATTCTAAGAGAGAGTGCCCTCTAGTTTTTATTAATTATGTATTGATTAAGTGCTAGCTCAATCTTCTAAGACTTAGAAGATTGAGTACTATTGTATCGAACCGAAGTCCGATGTTAATTAACGCCTATTAAATTTTTATTAAAACTGTCTAATAAGTATCTTGGAAATGCTCGAAGATACTTCAAGACTTTCTTTGAAGTAACATGCATTAAAAAAAAAATCTTAGTAATAATTAAAGTAAACACAATAATGATAACTTACAGGCTACAATGTTGATTCTATCTTAGGAATATCTACTTACAAATATTCTGATATTTCGAATTAAGATACTCCGCCTTTAAAATCCGTTTGGTACATAATAGATAGGTACCATGAAACCATGACAGCACCTGCCGTCTGCGTGAATCTGAATATAATTTGTCCTCAATTAATAAGGACTGGACAGCAAAAAAAAACATTTTGGCAGTCAAAAATGGTTTTTACTGGTTAGTTTTATGACTCATCATCATCATCAGCCTATAATGTTCCCACTGCTGGGACACAGGCCTCCTCTCTGTGAGAGGGAGTGGGCCGTAATCCACCACGCGGGCCCAGTGCGGGTTGGTATATGTCACATGTCTTCGAATTTTCGGTTCTAGGACATGCCGGTTTCCTCACGATGTTTTCCTTCACCGTTTTGAGAGCAGTTTTATGACTGTGACGTGTAAAAATAAATAAACGGTTTTACAGTGCCTACAAAAATGTATGGTTTCTTGCTCATGAAACGTTTCCACCATAAATAGCTTTTGCCTCTATTACATGGGACTTAGACATAGCTGGCGAAATGTAGGTGCATTTTTAGATATACATTTGGCTCTCGAAGTTAGAATTGGCCTCAAATACCATGATGTCATGAAATGGTCATTCAATAGGGTAATATGAACTTGGAGAGTTGTATTGATGATTATAATTCTTCAAAAACAAACTTGTACGAATCATATTTTGATTCAAATTCAAAATACTTTATTTCACATAAACCTACAAGGGCACTTATGAAACGTCAGAAGCTAAGTGCACGGTTCTAATTGGTCGCTTCCTATGTAGAAGAGCCAGCAAGAAACTCCACGGTTACTCTTTTAAAAATAAATGGTTTCTACAATGTTTTCAAATTACAGTGTTAATAGGTATGGGAGGACAGTGTAGGCCTATCAACAAGTACCAGGTACTTAGTACAATAGAAAATGGTGCACAAATCTACAACATACAACCTGATACTGGCCGGAAAATTGCAAAAAAACGTAAGAAAAATTTAATTTTGCGGCCTACCCTGGCGCATTTGCCTTTAATTCTGCCGACTTCATTATTTATATGACATTTGTATCTGTGGAAATGTAATACAATCACAATTTCAGTAAAATCTTTTATTTTTGTCGATACAAATTGTGAAGGATTTTAATGGCGGAGTATCGAAACTCCGCCATTAAAATTCTATGGTGCATAATAGAGACCATAAGACCACGACAGCACCTGCCGTCTGCGTTAATCTGAATATAAATTGTCCGTAATTAAAGTGGACTCGGACATGCGGGGAATAAATGCGACCACTTGAAACAAAGCCTTGGGGTGTGGTGCAAATTAAGGAAGAATGGCGGCTGGGAAATGTTTAATTAATTAGGTTAGTATTTCTGATTAAATAAGCAATATTTGTGTATGTTTGGCACTCACGTTCTCGAAATCGGCTCTAACGATTTCGATGAAAGTTGCAATATAGGGGTTTACGGGGGCAAAATATCGATCTAGCTAGGTCTCATATCTGGGAAAATTCGTTTTCTCCGTATTTTCATCCGAGCAGAGCTCGGTCGCCCAAAGTTTAGAACAATATAATGAATAATGATAATAAACATGAGAATAATGACATGGCAGCATGGAATTAGTAAGTACTTACTTTCACTGCAGCATGGAATATTGCACTTACCCCCTTGTGAATAAAACTTTTTATTAATAACCACTGAGTAATTAAAGTTCCAACCAGTATAAACTTCAGATTTACCATAAATTTTTCGATGTTTCTGTTTGGTGTAAGTTTAGGTACTCCATGTTTATTAATAAGGGTTTTGGATTTATAAATACAGTTTACTCTATTATCATCATCATCATTCCAGCCAAAACACGTCTACTGCTGGACATAGGCCTCCCCCAAGCACCGCCACTTCGACCGATTCTGTGCTTCCCACACCCAGCGGATTCCTGCGGCCTTCACAACGTCATCGGTTTACTCTATACTCAAAACATATTAGTTGATTTATTCATAATTATTGCCTAGACTAAATACTACAAACAAAATTATTATTACGTAATCAGCAAGCTCTTCCGCTTGTGACTTGCACCAATCATATCTCGCTGAGCCCTTGTAATTCGAGCTCAAACGGCGCCATATTTTTTCCAGGAGCTTTTGTGGGTAATGGTACTAAATTTAGCGGTATATGTCGCATTAAAACGACTTTTAGATAGTGTCCTTATGGGAATGGCAGTGCATAGACCAAAGTAAATCAGGCATATTAAATTAATAAACTTAGTAAAAATACTGATATACAATCAATTAATATTTTCGGGACATTTGCCATTTACCATATAAAAACGTCTCTTAATTTCTTATGAACAAAAAAAAACAGATACCTACAAACTCTAAACAATTTTTTTCAGAGAATGTTATGAAAACATTTCCAACTATATCGAGATAAAATTCCTAGAAAATTAATAATCTCGAACAAGTGAACTATGAAAGTACAAGATGAACATAACACAGCAAAATAAACTTCAACCCTTTGTCGAACGTTCACAATGCTAGCAAACTATGCATCGCGAACCACTGGGCCCAGCACGAACTCGTGACGTAAACGTAGTGTAAATTACGATTTACGAACGATTTTAAAATTAAAAATTCTCGTTTCGCACATAATATTTACTTACTTTTAAGACTTAAGACAAACAAGTAAGAGAAATCGACGCGCAAATTATTACCATAAATTCTGTACATGATTCTCTAGACCCACCAGCGCTGAAATTTTTCGTTGGTTATTAAAAAAAAACTGCTGTTCCATACATTTTGATCGTGTAAGTGTTGCACTTTTATATGAAACAGCAGATTTTCTCGTGCATAATGTGACATAATTATGTCACGTTTTGTTCGGAATACCGGAAAGCGCCATCTGTCGGCGCGACCACGCGTTCACCGAACAAAAAGTACGAACGATCGTGTATACGCGCGACGATCGCTATTAAATAGGACGCAGAGTGATTGTGCATGTCACAAAAAAAAACAGTTGCACTCCGGGAGTGCCGACAGAAGTGAAAACTTGAACAAGATCGCCTTGGTGGAAGAAAAATACTGACATAGAACATTGATTCGTAACGTAATATAAATAAAGAGCACAACCGCGTTTACAAAAATGAGGTGTCGGTAACGGTGCTGCGAGTTCAATTGTTTTTTCCCATCTCAAAAATGCCCAACGCGACTAAAGAAATTTTCACTTCAAAAATTACCAAAATGTTATAGAATAGTATTTTCTATTCAAAAATCTTTCGAATTTACCAAACGTTTACGTCGCGCGTTCGTGTTTGGCCTACAGTTTGGTCTGAGTAAACGTATCGATCGGCGCCGGCGCTCCGGACAAACTTTGTTTAGAACTTGGACCTCTTAACATATTTTGTGACACACAACCCTTTCAGAGTTCTTATTCGAACAGAATATTGATAGTAAAGATTGTAATGGCTCCATCGGGGGTTTGTTTTGAAGTATGTGTCTGTTTATTGTCGAATATTTGCTAGGCTGGGGATTTTTATGGATGGAAATCATAGATAGATAGATAGAATATTCTTTATTATGTACACCATAAAAATTACAGACATTAATTTAGAAATTTTACATTGGGTGACACAATGGGCGGTCTTATCGCTAAAAGCGATCTTTTACAGACAACCTTTGGATGGATTTAAATGGAAAAGGAGAGACAATACTGCAGGTAGTCAGTGGTGTACCATTTACATATACAATAGATACACAGACAGATACATAAAGCAAGAGATCCTTTTTAGGCAGAAAAGAATATCACAGTATATTTAGCATAAGCATAATCGGCCCATAATGTTCCCACTGCCAGGACACAGGCCTCCTCTTTTTAAGAGGGAGTGGGCTGTAATGTACCACGCGGGCCCAGTGCGGGTTGGTAGATGTCACATTTCTTCGAGTTTTTGATTGTAGGACATGCCGGTTTCCTCACGATATTTTCCATCACCGTTTTGAGAGCAGTTGGATAGGATAGTAGTAGATAGCTTTTTGGCCTCGCACAGGTCTTTATTATTTTTGTTGTTAGTTTAAAATGATCCTTTTTTTTTGTAACTGTGTGTGTATTTCCTGTGCGTGTATTTCCTGTGCGTGTCCCAAATAAAATATTTTTCTTTCTTTCTTTTCTTTCTTTCTTTTCTTTCTTTCTTTTCTTTCTTTTCTTTCTTTCTTTATTTTCTTTCTTTATTTCTTTCTTTTCTTTCTTTCTTTCAGTAGTGACAAAATTATATACACAAAGTAAAGCGCCTGCCTGAGTTCGAACCGACGTCCTATAACTCGTTAGTCGCTGCCGTTAGCACTGGGCCAACACCCACGGTATGTTTAAGTTTAAGTTAAAAGGTGAGCCCATTGCCATTAATCGGGCATACAAACTCCCGGTTGCTACTAAGAAATACCGAATGGAAAAAACCCAATTTCAATGTTATCTGGATTATAAACAGCTCGGATTATCTCGTTCTATTAAACTAAAATAACTTTACACAACTTAGACTGTTTATTAATTTTGTTTACGTTTGTATATCATGTATACGTGCCAAGTGATGCCTACATACATAATACTTTTAACAAGGGTATATTTCACGCGTGGAAGGGTATAATTCCGAAAAGTTTATATATGATAGGTACTCCGAAAAGTTTCTATGATACATTGAAAATAATTCGATACCTGAAGTTACTACCGACTGAACCGAACAGCGTAATTGTGCTTTATATAGACGTGAAATTAAGGAGCCGAATCATTGTAAAACACAATTTATTAATATTTGATTATCTACAATATTGAGTAATTACAATTCTCATTAACATCATGTAGAATCAGGCAAAATATTGAAAACTTTTGAAGAGAAATTATGTGGCGCGAACTTGAGCGTACCAGTCACAATGAGTCAATTAAAATGAAAAATAACGTCCTGATGAAATATTAAAATATATGATTGAGTGCTCTTCCCACCCTTTATTAGACCCGTAACGGTATTAAATCAGTAATAAATCAACAACGAACCATAATTTCTCATTACACAGTGAACAATAAATCATTTAACTAGAAAATAGGCTAAAATAAGCTTGACTCCGATTGGTTTCCGAACGGCATTGGGCTAAATAATGTCCATTGCAGATAATTGCTACTGTTATTTTATATTAGAACTAGGTTTTGCTCGCGGCCTCGCCCGCTTGGTGGGCAGAAATTATCCTTCGAGAACTACAAAACTTACGAGATTCCCATACAAACGTTCATCACCTATTAGGGGATGATTTTCCAAAAATACTGAAACACGTGGTTTTCTATTTTTAAACAGAATGCTAAATACAAATTTTCATTGTTTAAACTACAAAAATGACGATTTTCCATAAAAACTTTAATATTTTACTCCCTGGATTGAAATTTAAAAAATCTTTCCTTAATTGTCTAATTATAAAGGGAACCTCTCTGCAAAATTTCAGCTTTCTAGGTCCAAGGGTTTGGGCTGGGTGTTGATGAGTCAGTCAGTCAGGACTTTTCTTTTTTATTTATATAGAAAGAAAAAGAAAGAAAATACGTTTATTTGCGGTATACATGACGCAAAGAAAGATAAAAAAACACGTAAATAACAAATTGGGGGAAAATATGCATCACATCCACGCAAAACAGCCATCGCTCAGCATAATGATGTGACCCCATGATAGGACAGAGCCCCAGCGCTGGTTTTCAACGACAGCCAGCGCTGACTTGATGACGTCAACCGGTGCAGCATATAGTGAAATAACAAATCAAAAATAAAATAAATACAAAACTAAATAATGTAGATAGATAGATAGATTTGTCATTGGAGATTATAAACGTGAGGTTTATGGATTTAATCAAAATCTGAGAAAGTATTTTTTGAGAGGAGGAGAATTTCTACTCTCTCTTATTCTCTCTGCTCTAATTTATCTCTCTCGACTTAGTGCTGTTAATTACACACACACTTGTTGTGGTGCAACTTGGGACTATATCCACCAGTAGACTACTATTGGCTTAGGTGATTGATTGATTGGTGCAAACTAAGTCAAGAATTTAAAAGACAGTACGACTGACTTAAAGCTCATATCATCAATTAAGACACCCATTTAGAAACGCCATAACAAATTAATCGCACATCTAACCTAAGCAACAATAAAATAAAGAAATACCTACAAAGTAAAGCCACACACCATAACAAACCTAATATCTCATAAACTATAAACTATTTGCCTATCAAACTCTAGCGAACAAATTTTACAGTACCTACCACCAAATACAGTGAAAACTGTCATCCCACATTCAAATATTTCTGCTCAAACCGCAACAAAATATATATTATATAGTCATAATAAATAGAATGTACTACTCTATTCGATGCAACAAATCGAATTTGCGTCACAACGAATATAAACTTGAATGCAATGGCTTTTCGCGAGTACTCGCATATTACACGAACATATTCAATAGAAGAATTTAGATTGAGTGTAATGCCACTTGAAAGTCAATTTTCTGTGAACGTGTTTTTCATTTTCTTGATTTCGAAGGTATAAAATAATTGTGTGAGTGCTTTATATGAGTTGAGGCTGTAGCAATTAGGTAATATTGTTTACACGGGCTATGAAATTGATCATAGTGATGATGTATTTTCTTTAAAAAACATACGAGTATTAAACTCGTACAGTGGATAGATACAGCCAGCCGCACATCAGTGATGATAATTTGATATTGACCGCGCCTTTATGTCTTAGCAATAAGGGTGATTTTCGTAATGCTCCTATAACCACTGATGTACGGTTGTCTCTAGATTATCCTAGAGTTAATTAAGTAGGTACAGTAAGCGCTCAAAAGTGCATGAGCACGCTAAGAGTCGTATTGCTGTGAACACGCGGTATAGCTCGTACATTTGTATGTGTAAGCAACACGATACACACACCACAGATAACGCAGTTACACGAAACAACAATATATTTCCGTCGCTTTAAACATGCTAGCACACACGCACTATGCGCGTGAACTTGACCAGTTAATGGCATTGCTAAAATTCGATAGTTACTTAACAAGCGCAGATAGCAGAAAGCGTTAAGCGTTGGTATGGAATTCAATCTGCCTCAGGTTCTAATCTCGTGAAACACAGTGCGGTTTTTTGCAAATATTATTATTTTTGTTTTCGATAATAATATTTTTTAAATATTGCTGCTTTTTTATGTTGTTATTGCAATAAAGGTTTTAGAATAAAAAATGCGTGATATATGATAACAAAATTAAAAAATATATGTTTATTCGTTATATTTATTTTACATAAGTTAATAAACTGCTACAATTATTTATCATTACTTCAGCTGAATAAGATGTGAAATAGATGTCAAGAAACTTAGAAGCAGTTTGTATTAGTTAGACATATTTAAATTATGAAATATTTTAAATTTTTAATGGATTTTTTCACCATAAATATTAAGCTTTGATCATGGTCGAAGTAATTAAGTAATAAATAAGAATATTAGACTACTTAAAATGTAAAAAACTACTTACAGAATAGGTAATTTTAAGGTTAAATATGGGCAGTTTGTTTATATTTTATTTGTATTAATTATTTTACATTTTATTTGACTTTAGTAAATATTGGTTGTTATTGAGGTTAAAGCTTAAGTATTCATTTTCTTTACGAAAAGAAGATTGAAACTAAACCTCAAATTTTTATCCTAAAATAATACTATTACTAAAATAATATTAAACAATTTCGGTATATCTGCAAGAAATACGACAAACACCCTATTGAAACGTGCTTAAAAAATTCGTTACCATAAATTCATGCAATAACGAATCTGTTGTTTATTAAGTTGGTACGGTCAATATTTTAAGGTCAAAAACGGTTTTCTAGCTGGTCTTCAATGATGCAAGCCTTCAGAGTGCACGGCGAACGGTTCATAATGACGTGTTTTTAATAATTCAGCAAAATGTCTCGTTGGTATGAAACCATTTGTTTCATTCACCATTTGACGTCGCTGCTACTCGATAATAAGCCCCTTCCTCATATCTCTTAACCCTCACAGTATTTCTCTAGAACAAAGAAAAACATTGTTTTTATTACACATAATACCTCATTATTTATTATTCACTAATCGAATTAAACCTCACAATGAATTTAAAACTTTAAAGGCATCTTCTGTCTCAACAATACCTCTGTTCTATCAACAATACCCTTGATTAAGATTTATGTTTAGTAAAATATGAAATATATTAATGATAACACTCACACTTAGTCCGGTTTCATTAGATATTCACTTCACTTTTACGCAGCGCAATAATATTCTCTGATCTGATCTGATCTCTTCAATATATTTTATGCCTGCTTTTTGATAATAATAACCACAACACTGTGCTAAATACTCGTCACCAATATTATCCACGAACCAAAAAAGTTCTATTAATTGAATACTCGTAACAAACTGCATCTACCCCACAGAAATCGAAATAATTTACTTAGTTTTTTGTGGTCTACCTGCTAAACTTTAATATTTATGTGAACAAGACGAATGAAACTAAAAACGAATGATGATTATTGAACTAGTCATTGGTTGCAGACAAAGTGAGTGTGTGTGTGTAATGTGCGTGTCTACAGTATTGTAACAACTTATAGAAGAAGGTCGTAAGTCAAACCGAAGCGTCAGTCTATTGCTTTGTGAGATTGCTCATGGACTTTTGGTCGGCACTGTACATCGAGTTTTAGAAATCGAAGAAGAAAGAAAATGAATTTTACTGATTCTAGACTGGCACAGGTGAGAACACAATAAACGACTTTAGAACAGACACGTAACTAGCTCAATTCTTACGATGAAAACGATGCCATGGACGGTGAGCTAATCTGAAGTGCTATATTAACGGTCGTAAGCAAGTTAGTTCATATGAAATATGACGTAACGTATTTTCATACTTCAGGTTCTTGAACAAATAATTCACTAATAAGGCCTACACGTGAAACAAATTAAAATCACAACAGCGTACGCTAAACTGCACATTTTTACGAGTCAAAGTTCGCACCGTGTTTCGCCTGGCCTAATTAACAAAGTTCCTGATTAACCCTTATTACAATAAAATTTGGCGGGAACCGAGTGGCCCGGGGGCGTACCATCAACGCGCTAAGTATATTTCACGAGAAAATAACTACGTACTCACATTTTGTAAAGTCGCAATCTGTATTTTCACTTTAAGAGATCTCTCTCCTTTTGCTTATAAGCCATTGGGTGGGGGAACGTTCAAGTGGCTGACTGTAGCGATTCAATGAGTAAATCAGTCTTCGTACTTATGTTGCTTCTTTAAAGAAATATTGATGCTATAGAGAAACATACATCAAATGGTTATTAAAGGGTCTTGACATATTTATGCACAGATTCCGCAAAATAAAAATTCTTAACTATCTTATTCACTACGTGGCGCTTGGTTACAAATACTAGCTGCAAGAAAAACATTAAAATTTCATACAGAATAATATAATACAGTAATGCTTTAAAGTGTTAGTCCCAAAATCCGCTCACGCCTAATCCTTGCATCATCTCCCTTACAATATTGCGAATCGCAGCAATCTTCTTCGCTTTGAAATTGTTTGTGATTACAGCAGTTTGTGTTGAGACGAGGTGTAATTTCGCTTCCTATCAGTATCGTCGGCTTGTTACGTTTGTTTTATATTAAAAACGCCTCTGGTGTTGCTAACATCGGTTCACACAATTTCACCCGAACTTGGTGCAATCATTCATGCTTGATTTCCTGTTAGAGTTTTCTGCGAATTAATTTGGTGGATTTCTTATGTGTACCCAGTGAAGTGTAGTTCTAAAGGATTTGAAGTATGCGGTAAAAGTTATTGATATTTTCGTTTATGTTGATTCGGGTATCGCTTTTTATCAGCTGCTTATTATACCACGTAACTAAGCTTAAAAAATCTTAATCTCAAATCTACTAGTATTATTTTCATAATTTCTGTCAATTACAAGACACCTTTTAATTTTTAATTCTTTCTGCCTAGTTTGAAAAAGTTTTTAAAATAAAAACAACCAGATATTTGTTTTGAATACATAGATGATATGCTTTTGCCTTTGTCGCCCGTAGACCAAAACTACTACTATTTTACTCTAGCTAATACTACAAATGATAGTACTCCTGTTTCAAAGCTGCTCCGTATATTCTGTACAAAAAGTCCAGTTGGTACCGCATTCTCCCAGTGGCGCCATCTGTCCGGTGCACCGACGTGCATCGCCGCGGGAGATGTTTGTCAAGCCACGTCTGCCCTGACACGCATCACGGTTATTTATGGATTAATAATGAAGCTCTTATTGTGCCTACCATGTATGTATTTCGGGCTGTTGAATTATAGCTACGTTGGAAGATAAATGGGTAGTTAGAAAGGTTAAGGAGGCTATTTGACGTTTCCGAAGCAAATTAGTGTCCTGTTATAAATATGGAATCACCTAAGTACATTTCGAAAAGTTTTATCACATAGTAAATGTTAGTTTAGAGATAGTGTTTAAGGTTCCACGAAAGCGATAGAATGTCTTCAGATTATTTTCAATGGAAAAAGTTTGACAATTCCTAATGAATTTATAGAGAGAAATCAACTTAATTTTTACTAACAAAATATATCAAAATCTTTTAGCTGCAATACAACGAACACAATTTGCGAACTTACCAAATTTGACTCATAGAAATTGTTATTCGTCAAATCGTCAAAATTTCGACGCTGAAACTGAAAGTTTACAGGGTTTACTTAATTGTATCATCCGACAGGCGTAAAGCCTTGAAAAACGGAATGAAGTCCGTCCGAATTGGTCGAGATTTTGTGAATTATTAAATTTCGTCCTCGTTGCGGAACAAAAAATATTGTTTTGGAAGTTGAGAACAAGTTTCAAATCTGATAAAGGGCTTGACGTCCTTGCAAAACCCGTGCCGAGTTCCATGAATAAAGATAAAAATTCAAAAATAAAGGAATATTATGTTGAGTCATTCGAGGTTATTTTGAAAAGTGACTTATTCTGCAATATGAGTGCACTAGTTAGTTTCTCACCCCTATATTATATTAATTATTATCTATTAAAAACACATTCACGTGAATGCCTTTATAAGTTTATTATAAAGACTGGTTATTTCAAATGAAGTGGTAGTAATTCGACCATAATTTATTTAAATTTTACGGTGCACACTGCCATGTCATTATTCTAAAGTAGCCATTTTTAACCATAAACAAAAGAGTGTGTGTGTCAAACGCATGGTAGTGTGTGTAATGTTTTTTTTATTAATTTTATTTCGTTTCTAATGAATATTATATAAAAATATTAGCTTTCTGCACTCCTCCATATAAACTTTAACTGTGCCAAATTTCATACTCTTCCGTTCGCGTAATTTTCGTAAAAAGGGGTACAAAGTTTTTGCTTCACGTATTAATATATTGGTAAATAGATTAATAATTAACGTATCTCTGTTCATGTCAATACAGAGTCCTTAAGGAAAATAAAGTAGCGAGGTTTCTCCTGTGTAATTTCATTTACGAAAGACCTATATCTTATACCTGTATCTTAAAAAATCTCTAAATATTGGAAAAAAGGAAATATTTCATCAATTCCTTCGGGGAGCCTACCTAATAAGACTCTTATGTCTCCAATCTCATTATTAATCTTCGGGGCACATGTAAAATTTCCCTTTTTATTGACTCAAAGGAACGGTGGAACGCGTCACTGAATAAATTCAATTTTGACGAAGAAAAAAGCGAATCCCTAGCGAGGTATTCATTAAAAAATCAAGCATATTTTGATCCAAATTAAAGCGCTCTCCGCGGCTCGGCTGTGTGCTCGTTTGGTGTCGTAGAGTGCTCTCGAGACACCGTCTGCAAGGAGACACTAGTGTGTAGTGTTGTGTCACTCGGGATATGAGATGCGATGTTCTTATGTTTTAATTAGTTCGCACATTTTCGGCGTCGAATATTTTTATTAATTCATTGCTGGATATTTAAAGGAAAAAAAGACAGAAATATTTTATAAACTACATAATATACAAAGAAAGGAAAGAAAGAAAGAAAAATGCGTTAATTGTCATTACAGCAGAAAAATATAAGTAAATAAATATATAAAGATGATAAGCACCTGATTGTCCATTCTATTCCTATAAATAGTTGTACATAACTTATCTGACTTTCATCTCGCTTCAAATCCAATTCACTTAGAGTTTCAAGCGAAATACTTTTCTGCTACTTGTCGTTTTCTATGTTACACGTCAGTGCACAAAAAGATAACTCACCTCCACGAGAAATATTTTATAATTTCTAGGGAGCACCGTCGTGAATTCCTAGTATAATAAATTATGCAAAATGTTATCTAAAGCATAATTGTGACAAGGTCACGTCTGTCGGACATTTATAAAAGTTTAATCAAAATGAGTTTTGTTGAAGTAAAATTTGATACCAACTCAGAAGTAGTTTGTAAAGTCGTTATTATTTTTTACGATATTCAAACAAAGACACAATTTCGGTTTACAAAATTGTTTTAAGCAGAGAATAGGTATTTTCTATTAAAGTGGTTCTTTAAGAAGTTTATGTCAACTTGACAATATAAATTAACGTTGTGGCTACAGCGGAGTGAAATACTTTAGTTCCTCTAAATCTTATCTAAATAATAATGTACAAAATAATCTTGCTTTTATCTTGGAACAGTTATTTTTTAACTTTATTTTTCTAGTTACAGTATTATAAATTAACAAAAAAACGTGGAAATTTTGTTTGAAACGGTGTAAAGCCATGACTATCTAAGTATCTAATAGGTTTTTACTTTTAAGTCACTTCCTAAGGATATTGCAAAAAAATACAATACACGTGGATATAAATATTTAGTAACCTGTTCCACTTAGCTATTTCTAAAGAGCCATAAAAAACCCTGAAAGAAATCGACACGAGTTTCACCTCTCAACGAGGCATCCTCAGGATGACGATTGACTTGTCGCGAACCCGAACACGGCGTGTTGCCACACCGAGCGCTAAACGCAAAGCTTCTGCGTTCAGCTCTTTTGTAATAACTAAGCGGAACAGGTTACTAAATATATCCATGTCTATTGTATTTTATAATGGATTTCTGCAAAGTCACTCCTGAATCAATTAACGATATTGCAAAAGCATGTTATGCAAAGTTTTACCATACACCACAACTGCTTGCATGCTAGCCTCAACGTAATATCGATGAAGCTGCGTTATCAAGAACATAAAAAACATCAAGCGGTCGGTTTTTCTGTCCCGATCTCTAACCGATGTTTTCCGTAAGAGCCGTACTTGTAGTAAGTTCTATGAGATGTTGAAACTTTGTTCCAAGTATGTATGTATATCTTTGGGTCGGGCAAGTAGCAAGATGAGGGGTTTCTTTAATATTATGTTCTGTGTCAGTTACAAGTACTTGTACCGGTATATAGGTACACGTAACACAAGTTAGTACTTGTTTTCAAGTAAGAAAAGTTTGCGATGTTCTGTATTATCAGCTGGTTAGTTAAGTACTTTTTACTTGTTGAAGTTTTTATGATAACTTTCTTTCATAATATTTTTCTTATGTTGCTGTGAATATATGATGTACGTAGCTAAGTATAATTTTGGATTTTTAGACTAATCATTAGGCTGTATCATGCCCATTGTTGGATTTTAAGGTAAAATAACAGTTGTATGTCACAACAACACGAGCATCGACCATTCAATCAATTTGCCTAGCCTTTTCCCAACTATGTTGAGGTCGGCTTCCAGTCTAACCGGATGCAGCTAAATACCAGTATTTTACATGGAGCGACTACCTATCTGAACACAGTGACTGGGTAACACGATACCCATTGGTAAGACTGGTTGTCAGACATTCGGGCTTCTGACGACCCGTAACGACTGTCAAAGATCCACGAATGACAGCCGGGACCAACGGCTTAACGTGCTTTCCGCGGCACGAAGGAGTTTGAATTAGTATATAAAGATGGTCACCCATCCACGGACCAACCCAGGCAAGCGTAGCTTAACCTGATGGATCGACCCGTGCGGCTGTTATTACTTATCCACGAGCATCTACCACTATCATGAATAAAAGAACTTGAAATCTCAAAGCAAACACTTGCTTTGTGTCGAGAAAATTCTAAGATAACGTAAAAGGTTTTTGTTCCCAGCATTTTACTTATCCCTCGCAGAAAAAAGCACCGTGTCACTTTTAAAAAGCTAACCGCAGAAAAAATCTAACTGACGAGCACTAATGAGACAAGACTTAAGCAAAAACTGTAAAACCAGCAAGAAAGTCCTGAATAACCAAAACCGTAAAACCGAAACGAAACGAAAAAATATATTCAAGAGAAAAACTAAGAGATTACAAGTCGCACAATAATTCCAGAACAGTAAAAGAAAATCGACAGACAACAAAAGCGGAGGCGAATAAAATAAAACGCTGTTGTGAACAGTACCTTCGTTCCGCTAAAGTTAAAATGGATATTTCTGTTTAAACTTTAAATTAAACAACAACAGCTAAAAATTAACACAACGTTTTAAATTAATTCGACGTCCGTCTCGAAGGTACAGTCGAGTGCAATCGCCTTTTTTGTTATAAAGCTGTCTTCCGACGGGCTAGTTAACACTATCTCAGAGACCAGACGTGGTACAGTCGTGTAGAATTGCGATTTCTTCTTGAGTTGTACAGCGCACGTTCGTACTGTCAGGCACACACGGACTTCGAAAAATCGTATTGAGATTTTTATAAAAATGTTTACTGTTCCAATGTGGGAATTATTTTCTGAGTTCCAGGAATCGGAACAGCTCTATTTTGGGATGGGGTATATATTTTTAAATTTAACTATAAAGTAAATTGGATTACGTATACGGAGAGAACGTTCATAGCTATGTAAATATATTTGTACGTTCAATATTGCTAATTGGTTTTCGCTGTCATTTAGGTACTATATTTTTAATTAATATTGAGACCTTAACCCATTAATATATTTATGAGTCCTTATCATTTAAATTATACATAATGGGAGCCAGGATAATAATTAATATTTCTAACGTATTCTGTGCCAGAAACAACAATAGTTTTAACTTTGCGACTAAAACCTTAATTGCTAGTTTAAACTATAAATAAACCTATTTTAATTATTTTGTAATAGTTTTGTTTTTGGCCAATAAATTGTACAAGGATCTTTTGGCGCGAGGACATAATCAAAACTAACGCCGCCATTTACGTTATAATTTTTCTTAAATAACGTCAATTTGAAAAACTTTTGGTCATAACTTTTTTTCATAAATGTCACAACATTATTCGTAGGTATAACTTTGAGTCACACACTAATATTATAAAGGTGAAAGTTTGTGAGTGTGTGTGTATATTTGTCTCTTCTTCACGCTCAAACGGCTGGACAAATTTGGATGAAATTTGGCACACAGATAGTTTATAACCTGGATTAACACATAGGATGCTTATCCCGATATTCCCACGGGATCGAGACTTACGCGGGTGAAACCGCGGGGCGCAGCTAGTTGATAAATAAAATTATATCAACCTTGCGAAACTTTTTCAGGCAGGAAGGCAGCTGTTAATACACGAACATTTTAAGGGCCGATTAAATAGGTAATATACAGCTATTATTGGATATTAAATCATGATTAACTACTGGCTTTAAATTATGATGATTATGTTTTAGATTATTATTATTATTAGCCTAAGGTTGTCTTTAAAAGATCGCTTTTAGCGAAAAGACCGTCCATTGTGTCACCCTTTATAAATTTTCTACATTTATAAATGTAATTTTTATGGTTTACTTATTAAACAGTTTTCTATCTATCTATGAATAAATTATGTAGCTACTCCTTCATGTGGCTTTAATACTGAACCAATTTAATGGTTTAATTATCTTACACGCATATCTGCCCACATAGATATAGGTAGGTAAATATTAAAAATCAAAGTCTTTTTTTACAAAAAACTGGGGAACCTGGTGAATCAAGCGGCAGAATATAAAGACGTGATAATAGTTTAATACACTTTAGAAAATTAAAAAGTAGCCTTTTCAACAATCATAAAAGTGAAAGTAATGATGGGTTTATACCCATATTTAAAAAATTAAATTCCAAAACACAATGAATAAATAAAACACCAACATTTTTTTTCTGATGCAGACAAGTCAACTAAAAGCACGAAACGTCCATAAAAACAGCATTTTAAACAATGCAAGCGTAATCGTCCGTGAAGTTGATTAAATTTAAACACACTTTGTTCCCAAAATGTCGTAAAACATCATTTACTTATCATAAATTCAACAATACAACACATTATTTCATCGATTTATATCGGCAAACCGACAATTGACTAATGGTAATACTCTTAAGTACTTAAAACGTAATTCGTATTTATTTTCACTATAAAATATAAATGTTTAATGAAACAAAAAGCTGAAAGTGGTTATTGACAGCACAACAACGGTATCGCTCCTAAATATTTTATGAAATGAAGCTCGACAACTCGATATCAATTTCATTTTGTTTACGTAGCCGTCAATTATTATTCTAAGATAAAATCTCTTGTTAGTTATAAAGGCATTCAAGTCGAATTCTCACTACAGTACTCTGCATACAAAACACCATTTCACAAAGGGAATAAAAGATCTTTTCATATAACACTTGTGAGCGTGATTGTACGTATCTACGGCGCAGGCAACGCGTCTCGGGGGTAATGAAAAGAAGTGTCCCTTATAACAGAAGCTTATATTACCGCTTTAGTTCGCTTAAAAAAAGCAAAAAGAAAATTATACACGTTCGGGAAATCTTGGACCAAAGCCGTGGGACCCCCTGCCTAAGCATTTTCTGACCTTTGTGTGATGTTCATTGTTTTAGTTTTTCGGTTGAGGTTTTGTAATCGTTTTGCTAAGTCTCTAACTTTAGGGATTGTATTTGACTTTTTTAAATTAGTTTTGTAATAGAATTTCTAATTTATATCAGCAATTCTTCTCGTTATTTTCATTCGCCTTTTCCCAGATTTGTTATTTATTTTTCGTTTCTTATTTATATCTCATTGTATGCTGCACCGGTCAACGTCATTACGTTAACGCCGGCTTTCGCTGAAAACCAGCGTTGGGGCTCTGTCTCGTATAGGGTCGCAGCATTATGCTGGGCGATGGCCGTTTTGCGGCGATGTGACGCAAATTTTCCCAACTAGTTCTTTTTTGTGTTTGTGTTCTTTCTTTGCGTCATGTTTACCGCAAATAAACGTATTTTCTTTATTTATTTATCTTTTCTTTCTTTTTTATTTCTTCTCTTTCTTTCTTTTTTCTTTTCTTTCTTTTCTTTCTTCTCTTTGTTTTCTTTCTTTTCTTTCCTTCTTTTCTTTCTTCTTTCTGTTAGGTTGCCAGACACGTTGTTCAGACATGTGCCACCGAGTAGGTACCCATACTTTGACAGAGACCAATGTTGACATGTTGTTAGACCAATTATCAAGATTTCCGGACTACCTATAGCATAGTCGACCTCGTAATTTTTTTATGACGCTTCTTAGCGTATCGATTGCAAGTAAGAAATTTTCTGTGAAAATTTAAATACATGTCACCTATGTTTAGCCCAAAATTCAACCACGCGAATTCCGTTCACCATTTGTCACTCTTAGGTTGAATATCACTTGCAGTTTATATGACAAGATCTATTTTTAACCGACTTCAAAAAAGGAGGAGGTTATTAATATGTTCGTCTCTATGTGTTTATTTTTTTATGTATGTCCATCGACATTTTCGTCAATTGTGGACCAATTTTGAAAATTCTTGTTATTACATTTGGTACAAGAAGCTTGCACGGTGGTCCCATATAAATTTTATTAATTTTGTGTTAGCTTTGATAATACGTATTAAATTTACTTTGTGTATCTTGATGATGTTATAAAACTTACAAATCTTATTCGTTTCTGCAAAATAATCCGATAAACGCAAATTGAATCGATCGTCTCCACCAAACAAAAATACCGTCATCCTATTTCGCCAAAAAAAATAAAATCGTCTGTTATTCTTGGCGCACTGTACCAATGCGGTGTTCTAAGCTCATTTACCAACACACGTATGCTCTCAGCTGACTATACCTTCAAAGTAATCTAATAACAACAATGACGGTATTACGAAGTCCGGGGTTTTCTTTCCCGTGTCATGTTTGGGGTGGGTAGAGACGGAAATGTCGCCGGAAACTGACACTTATTGTTTGATATGTAAGTAATGATACAGTACGGGAGGCTGTGTGATTTTGAGTAAAGAAGAGACCGACCCATCTAAGAAAAAATGTTGCCTCATGCTATGAATTTCTCAGTTAATTAAACTAGGTACAAACATAAATCTCACATTCACAAACAGCCAGAAACTCAAACTCAAAACATTTATTCCATAATTTTTCTTAAATATCGTTAAAGGCATTTATTTTAAAATTATAAAAAATATTGAGATCCTCACAACAAGCCCTTTCATTTGATATGTCACACAGTACAGTAAACAATTATTTTTTTTTCAATTTGCCATCGAAAAGTGACTCCCATATTCAAAATGCATTTATTTTCATTACACGTCCATGCTTGTCACAGAAATTGAAATGTGTACCAAATTTCAACTTAATCGGTCCATTAGATTCGGAGCAAATTAGCTATGACAGAAGGACTATATTGGCTACATTGGCTTTGCTTGTCATTTAATAAAAATAGAATAAAAAAAACCGGCCAGGTGCATGTCGGACCAAGCACAATGTAGGGTTCTGTAGTTGGGATGAATTTATCCCAAGAACAAACTTAACTTTGTAGTTGAAAAAAAAATCTTTCATAAAGAATGTTGTTTGTTGTCATGTTTTTACAACCGCAAATCTAAGTTGGTCGATTATTACTCGTTAACTTGTAAAGCCTGCTCAGCTGTGATAGTTTTTCTTTTAAATTCGTTATATAAGCTACTGCCGTGAATTTTTTCACATATCTAAAGCCAACCATTTAGCTGGCAGGGGGGGGGGGACACTTGACTCTAACAAAAATTTGCACTCTAAAGGTTAATATTTCGCAAACTGATCTCTGAATTCAAAAATGGTATTAACACACTCACAATGTTTTTAAAAGACCTTTCCAACGATACCCCACACCTAGGGATAGAAAAAAAAGAAACATTAAAATATTTTTTTCATAATTTTATTTTACCACTTTGTCGGCATGATTAATATGTATACCCATGCCAAGTTACAACTTTCTAGTACTAACAGTCTCGGAGCTAGACCGCGGACAGACAGACAGACAGACAGACGGACATGACGAAACTATAAGGGTTTCTTGTTTACTACGGAACCCTAAAAAAGACAAAGGCCAAAAAAAACATAATCCCAGTCAAATTGTTTCCCCTGTCAATGTTCCGAAACCTAATTCGGGGGAGACAGAAAGCCCAAACCTTACCTTTGACACGCGTTACTCTAATAAAATAATACTGTCACATACATAACAAAGAGCTACATTATCCAATTTGTTCCATCAGAGGGTACAGAAGCAATGAGCCAGTGTATCGGTAAGCCAGCAATCGAGTTATATTCTCGTAAGGGCCTGTTCTCACGTACCACTACCCCACCACATCGCAGTGACAAAATGGCGGCAAGCAGTGGTTACGTGTGAATAGTGTCACTGCAACTTCTTGCAATTGCTTTGTGGATGCGTTGTCGCTAGTAGTTGCGATGTCGTTACGCCACATCAAACATCAGGCGACGTCGCGACGTCGCCTCGATTGTTCGGTATCGCCCGCACGGTTGATTTTGAGGGCTAAATGTGATCCGTGTGAATAGACTATTCACTTTTATACAAATTGGAAAGAAAAAAAACTAAAAAAATTACGACCTGTGCAAGCTCTCCTATCAGCATGCTCTCTGGAGCCCTAACCGCCGGTAGCTTGGACCCTGTTCCCGGTACCACTGGGTTACTATTTTTTATATTTTCAAATGTTTTTTTTTTTCTCTTTTTATTTTATAAAAATATTTAAAAAAGTAAACGATATGTACATAAATGAAATAAAGGAGATAATGCTGCGATATTTAAAAAATAATTAGCGCCCGTTCTCGTGGTGTCGTTGTGGTACGTGTGTTCGGGCCCTAACAAAACATTCGGATCCTTCCCGCATAACTGTATTTCCTCCTATGAGCAAACGAAAACAGGTTTGTCGTCAATCTTTTGACTTACAATTTCGTTAGCTACTGTTGTTTTGGCATTATCGGGTTTTCGATACAGGAAAATATTATTTTGTAAGTATTTGTGTGGGTTGAAGCTCTTAAAGCGCACGCCACTGAGAACGAAGCGAAACGAAGCTAAGTTCGTTTAGCTTCGCTCATGTAGGCATGAGGGAAGCTAAACGAACTTAGCTTCGTTTCGTTGTGTTCTCAATGTGGCCTGCGCTTAATGGTTTAGAGGTGACATTTAAACAATTGTCTAGTGGGCTAAAAATTAATCTTTACCAATATCAATGCGTTATTTTAACTATACGAAAAACCTAAAGCATTGTAAAAATGTAGTTTTTAATTTAAACTGTTCACAAATTATGACGGAAGAACGGTGAAGGAACACATCGCGCATCGTAAGGAAACCGGCATGTCCTAGAACCAACAATTCGAAGACATGTGACATCTACCAACCTGCACTGGGCCCGCGTGGTAGCCCACTCCCTCTTGAAGAGAGGAGACCTGTGTACCACCAGTGGGGACACTATAAGCTGATTATGATGACAAATTTTGAAGA
Organism: Agrochola litura; assembly: GCA_949152395.1. Lineage (NCBI taxonomy): Eukaryota > Metazoa > Arthropoda > Insecta > Lepidoptera > Noctuidae > Agrochola > Agrochola litura. Next base: position 18,121,023 of record OX424508.1, on the reverse strand, counting down.
AATCGATGGCGTTTTTTTATCGTCACTAATACTTCTAAGAAACTAAACTACCTGAGTAATAAAAATTTAAAACCTACTCAGAACACATAAACATATTTCAATACTGGCGAAAATGTTATTTATATTCAAATAAACCTAGCAACGCAGCTGAGCAAGCCTTGCATGTTGGCTGTCCGACCCGGTTCTTGTCAGGACTACCCGGGTATCCGGGTCTTGTCAGAACATCCCCGGGATTATTTGCCCGGGTCAAACCTTCTAGAGACCAGATAGTAAGCTACCACACCGCAGTGTAACTTGAAATATTTCGGTAGTAAAAAGATTGGAGATATAATTAATTTACTGTGGTTAACTTATTTTTTATTTTAAAGGTTTAATTCGTATTTTGCAGTTAACCAATTTAAGTTTGATTAGTGTAATTTTTTTTCTGATATTACATAATTTTCGCGTGATCTTTTTCTAACGCATTAATTATAATTATGTTTAAGCTTTAAGCCATAATAACAGAATAAATGTAAAAAAACATTAGATTACCAGTATCAATCGATAGTTCCAATTAATTAAATATTTCTATTCAAATATTATATATTTATTTCACAAAATTATTCCTGATAACAGTAACATTTTAACAGAACCCAATGAAAAACAAAAATTTATATAAACATTTATTTAACAAAAAACAACTTTAACAAAAAAATACTCACAATTCTGCTTATATTCTTCACTAGGTATAAGTACCTATTTTTGTTTACCTGTTACAATTTTCTATTATTATGCAAATATTTCGTGAACGTAGGGTGTTTATTATTTATAGTGACCCGCGGGGACTTAACCCGTGGGTATTATTTATTCCGTAATGGTGTAGCGATTAATAACACTGCAGACTTACCGAAAGTCAACGTTGTGTATTTATATATTTTCTTTTAAGGTCGGAAGGTTAGACAAACATACATTATTATAAGATAAAGTTAAAAGTCAAAGTCAAATAATTTATTTCAATAAGGCACATAAAAGGCACTTTTGAACGTCAAAATTTACAAAAAATTGAATTGATTCTGGTCGCCCCTTCCAAAAGGTAGTTTTCGTATGGAGAAGAATGGGCAAGAAACTCCACCGTTATTCTTTTAAAATGTTTTTACAATATTTTGTATAATTATATTAATTATATGTGAAGACGATGCACCTGGCTATTCAGACATTCGAATTAAATAACGCTAGCTTTTTCCCAACTATGTTGGGGTCGGCTTCCAGTCTAAACGGATGCAGCTGAATATCAGTATTTTACATGGAACGACTGCCTATCTGACCTCTACAACCTAGTTGCCGGGTAATACGATACTCATTGGTAAGACTAGTTGTCAGACTTTCGGGCTGCTGACGACCCGAAACAACTGTCAAAGATCTACGAATGATGATCAACGGCTTAACGTGCTTTCCGAAGCACGGAGGGGTCTCGATATGTAATGGATGGTCACCCATCCACAAACCGACCGCGGCAAGCGTAGCTCGACCCGTGCGGCTGGAATTATTTAGCCTCTCCCACATCATTACATATGCTAATAAGAAAACAAATATACCACCACATAATCTTACCACATATAAACCTTTATTAATATGATTAGGGTGTTTCTACCATAGAGTAAAAAATCAAATAGAAACGACACTCATTTACTTTTCTTCGTACATACGTTGATGCCGCCGCAATAATCACCTCTCGTACCCCACCACACCGCTACGACCAGCACTCGTTATGGCAAAAACAGGGTTATCAGTATTGTCAATGATCAAACACGGAACTGTACCCTATTTGCGTAACTTATTTTCGTAAACAATTATGCCTAATTTGTTTAATTTTGACAGGTCACCAACATTCATTGCGTTATTTACGTTGTTGAGCAAATTTTTTCTTTCCAACTTATGAAGCAATGGATTAGCAATCTGTTACAAATCGAAACAGATTGTGTTGTATAACGCAATTAGACTGATTATATTGATTTTTTCTCTTCTTCGTCGTTTCCTCCCTCACTGCTGAAGATAAAGGTCACATAGGACGCGACATACCAAGCTGCGTTATCTCCCGAAGTATGGACCTATCGATGTGTCGTCCGACAGCCTTCTTAATCGCATCTGACCATCTTGACTCGTACGGGGAGGTCGAGTTAACAGTGATAGTTGCATCGCACATGGTTCAAAATCGCTTGACACTTCACTTTTTGTCAAATATCGACCTATTTTTTGTCAAATATCGACCTGTTTTTGTCAAATATCGACCTGTTTTTTGTCAAATTGCGTTGCTCTGCCTTGACTGCCCGCGTAAATCATTTTTCAAACGTCCTGAAACTGTAGGCATTCTAGAATGCGTTCCGCGCAGGAGTTTCACTTCTACAAATTCTTGTTCTGTGGTGTAATATATTCGTTGAGTACCTTCTTATAACGCTGTACTTAACCTTCAAGTCTTGGAATTAACGCATACCATACGAGCTTCGTTTACGGAACTGCGTGTGTATGAAAATGTTCGCGAGGAAGATTTTCAAATTACGCAACAAGGACAATCTTGTGTAATAACTTGAATCGCTTTCGCTTATATTGGAGGCTAGTGTTGGCTTTGCTTAACGCAAACGTTCGCGTTCAAGTTTAATGTGTGCTTGGGTTTACTTTGGACACCTTACTTAGATATTTATAAAAATGCTCATGGATCCCTTTTGTAATCTCCTGAAAAATCTAAGAAGGCGACCATGAAAATTGTTTATGAAATTAGATAAAAACTTTTTACAAAAAAAAAACAACCGATTTCAAAAAAAAAAACACTACTAAGTGAAAAATAACTTTAATTTCGGAAGTCGGTGTCTTGGTTTTGTATTTTCGTTTTTTACCACCGACTTCCGAAATTAAAGTTATTTTTCACTTAGTAGTGTTTTTTTTTTGGAAGTCGGTTGTTTTTTTTTGTAAAAAGTTTTTATTTATTACTTTTTAGTTATGGTACCTACCCCACACAAATTCTAAAACCACTACCTGCTATGTAAATAACAGTGACAGGAACTTATCATATCATCCACATACCAACCACATAGTGGGAAAAAGTACGTATTATTGAAGCTAACTCAAAAACTATCGAAGCAAAGTTAATAAAATTTATATGGGGACCATCTCGAGAGAATGCCCTTTCAAAAAAAAAAATAATTTTCAAAATCGGTCCGCAATTGACGGAGAAATCGGTGGACATACATAAAAAAAAAAACAAACATACGCGACGAACATGTTTTATAACCTCCTCCTTTTTGGAAGTCGGTTAGTTACAAATGAATTCAATTAGTTTTTTTGTCGCTGCTTTTCTAAAAGTTCCAGTTGAATGAATAGTTTTATTTACTTACAATCAAACGTATTTACAAACAACAAAGAGTTCAACAAAACAAATAGTAGGTTACTAAAAACAAATGCTCATCTCGAAGCTCTAACCAACACTAGTCAATTTCAGAACCAAAGACCCGCAGACATTGGCAAACAAACATTAGCTCCAACATTGGCCAACAAAATTAAAGCGAAGACTTCCATATTTAGGAATATGTAACACAAAAACCATCGCAGAATCCCATCTAATCTCGCGAAGGAATCTCTGGTTAAAGCCTCCTCCACACGGTTGTCTATGTTAATAAAGGTAATTATGCATTTTGCGTGCGTGAAATAAGCTCCGGTATCTACCATATCCCGGAGATTGCGTTATTTTGAATGGAATTTATAAATTCAAAGTGAGACTGTTAACGTTAAGGCGTTTCGTTTTCTTGTTTAATTAATGTTTTGATAATCTTGATTTTGGGAAGTAATTATTCAAAATCATTAGTTTTATAATTGACTAGTTACCCGCTCCCGCATTGCACGGTCTTAACAATTTTCTTAATAATATGTAAGTTTAATTAATATGAATGTATTGTAATTTATAAGATCCATTGTGTGGTTTAGCAGAATAACGCGGTCACACAGACTGACAGATACGAAAAGAGACTTTAATGCATAAATATAATATATATTGTTGTGAATCAGAAGTGAAATAAGTTAAAAAACTAAACAAACTTTAATTCCTTTAAACCACAGTTTAAAAAATATATCAAAAGAAACACTGTTAATATTAATCAAATAGAAATTACACAAGCCAAAAGGAATAATCAGTACATGAACATAAATATAAACCAAAAATAACTAAGCACACGATAATGGTCAGGTAGCACGTCCGTTTCGAGCGCCGTCCAAGCAAAAAGAGTCCGTTGCCGCACCGCGCGGCTCCTTTTAAAACCTTCCATCGATTGACAGCTGATCGCCTGAAATCTTTAAGACGTCACCTCGCCTGCCGTTACCAACAGTATGTATATCGTCGCCCAGCAGTGAAAACCTCGGGTGTCTCATTTCCTCAAAAAAAATTATATTTGTTCTTTGGATTGATAAACTCGGTAAGCACAGATTACTCTAGCAAACTTTCGAATCAGCTACTCCTAGCGCTATCTATGACGTGCTATGAGAACCTTGTATCAAAATAGGCTCCGCCATTTTCGTCTGAGAAACTCGCCAGTACGGTTGATAATAGCGTTATTCCGGATTAAAAATTGAAGAAAGTGAGAAGAAGTATTTAGGCACACGATATAGAAACAATGTGATACGTACCTAAGGAATGCATAAAATCTAAAAAAAACAAAAGGTAATATCTTCCCCACTCATACATTTTTTTTTCAGGAGACAGTTTTTTCTTCCTCCTGTAAAATTTAGTTATAAACACTTACGTGGTTTTCACTGCTGGGCGACGATATAGACTTATCATTGCATTCATGACCCTCCTATTGATTCCATTATTATAATCAAAACTTTCACAATCTGAGAAATATAAATTTCTATAGAGGGGGGAATTAACGCACCCTCTATTAAAAGATTTACATACATGGTGTTGTGATTCCTTTAATTAAATTTTGATTTTAATCAGCTTATTTCTGATTGTTGTAAGTTTTGTCGGTGCACACAATGTGATTATTAACTGTGTTGCCAATATTGCGGTACACGGAACGCCAAGCCTGATAGGATTGGAATATTAGATGTAGCAGGGAATTATTTGAGATAACTTGTTAAGCGGTTTTGGTGGGTTTGGGAATTGGTGCCGTTTCGTGTGATATTGTGATAATGAAACACTATTTAATCGAGGAAAAAAAGAGGAGGTTCTCAAGTCGACGCGAATTTTTTATTTTTTATGAAGGTACATAATAATATGGCCACGAATAACTTTTTACAGAGTAGTCCAGTTCTGACATTTCCTTTTTCTTTTTTATAGTTTTCTGTATGGAAAGAAAACTATAAAAAAGAAAAAGGAAATGTCAGAACTGGACTACTCTGTAAAAAGTTAAAGACCATTCTTTAAGTAACGGAATTTGGCCGTAGTGTAGATTTGATTTATTGTTCTAAGATATGTTTTAACAATAGTGTTCAATTATATTCAGTTTCATCATCTACATTCAGTTATGAGTTCAATTTCAGTTAATTAAGATGAAATTTTTTTAATCAACATTTCCAAAAAATATATTAAAAAAAAAAATTAAAAAAAAATCTTTTTATTTCAGTCACATTTGGCCCATAATGTTGTTAGTAGAAACGACTTACAAACTATTATTAGTTAAATATATTATAATACTATATTAGTTAATTAAAATTTAATTCAGGTACTTGCCGCCCACTGGGGCCCCGGGCACACGCACTTGTGCTTGAACCCAGTGCCCCAGAAGGGGGCTGTCCAGCTTGTGACTGAGCACGTTCAGAATGGTGTTGGCGCTTCCACGCGTGCGGAACATCAGCGAAGCGATGCGGCGCCGCAGCACAGTGTGAAAGCCGTCTGTGTGCGCGTGCGCAAACATCGCAGACGCACTACAGTAGCGCGGGAGCCCCACCAGCACTCTGAACGCGTTATTATATTGTATTCGGAGAGCGTTGATGGCCCGTTGCGTGTAGTTGACCCACAGATTGCAGGTGTAGTATTAAAAATGCGAAAGTTTGTGAAGATTTAAAGATGGATATTTCTTACTCTTTAACGCAAAAACTACTAAACGGATTTGGATGAAATTTGGCACACAGATAGTTTATAATCAGAATTAACACATAGAATACTATTTATCCCGATATTCCCACGGGATCGAAATTAATGCGGGTGAAGCTAGTATTTATATAAAATAGACTTAAAAAACAGCCACCAAATATTCGCAGATTTCTACTATTAAATAGTGAAAGAAACTCTTCACAATAAGCTCCCTAGCAACACAACCCTAAAAATAACCTAAAAAATAACGAACTAACATATTCCTAAAAGCGAAAAGATATCTTAGAGACGAGACGCCTTGATAAAAAGCTTCCATTTTTAACATTCCATTACAAAAGAAATTCAAATCCTTTGACATACTCACAAAAAAAACATTTATTTTCGAGTCCATTGTACAGTCAGCGTCAAAAATATCGAAAAGAACTGAAGTCTCAAAATTCAGAACAAACTGTAAGGGCGGCTGCTACAACGCATGCTACACACATGCACGGTTCAGCACATTCAATTCGGCAGTATTAGTTGATCAACTACGCCGATCCGAAGCTATAACTACAAATATTCAATTTTAATTCGGTTCGTGCCGATTGACAAACCCCGTTCGGCATCGACTCTTACTGAATCATGTTTGGGTCGGCTCGGCACAATTCAACCTAAGCCGAGCAGCTTTTTCCCGAACATATACAGGATTTTTTTTTAAACACGAAAAAAAATCCACTGCTCCCTACATTTATGTTCGCATAACTCGTCAAAATGTAGGGACCATCTGACTTTTTTTTTCGCGATTTCAGGTTTGGTCCCATAGTAAAAGTTACTCATAATGATGAGTAAAGTCACGTGTTTAAGTTTGCGCACTGGTTAAAAAAAATCCCTGTTTCAACATCATATATTTGATTTTACCGCACGGATGTGCCGAATCTTGCTGCACCCGAATATATGTGCAGCAACCCTAATGGGTTGTTTAGTCAGAATCAGTCTAAAATAGACGTGGGCTTACAAAGTCTTGTTTAAACGCCATATTTTAGTTTGTTAATAGTTTTAGTTAAGTTGGGATATTATATTGTTATTTTTATTAATTAGGTTGTACGAGTATAAGTTGATATTTATTTATTTATTAAACATTTTGTAGACTTAACAGGTCAACCCAAAGCGTCTACAAACAAGTTAAATTTACGTAATATACGCGTACAGTTAATTTGTGCATCTCATTTTATGTACATTTAATTTTCTTTTTCATTCTGAATTAACCAGATAAAGATATATAAAGTTGAATTTTCTTTTGTACATTTTGTTAACGGCAGATATTTTTGACGTTGACGGTACAATAATCTACAAGGGTATGTTAGATGTACTTAAAGACATATATATGACAAAAGAACTACTCTTTTTTACCCTAAGGGTTAGTGGAAGATTTTGATTATTACAACGAGTGTTTACCTCAGAGGATTTTCAGAGGGAACTCCGGGAGTGTAACAAGTTTACTATATACCTCTATTGTAAGGGCTAAAATATAGTATTGAGGAGGAGCTCGTGGCTAAATAATAACAGCCGCACGGGTCGATCCATCAGGTTAAGCTACACTTGCCGCGGTTGGTCCGTGGATGGGTGACCATCTTTACATACCGAGACTCCTCCGTGCCTCGGAAAGCACGTTAAGCCATTGGTCTTGGCTGTCATTCGTGGATCTTTGACAGTTGTTACGGGTCCTCAGAAGCCTAACAAGCAGTCTTACCAAGGGGTATCGTATCGTATTACCCAGTTACTGAATTGTGAAGGTCAGATAGGCAGTCACTCCATGTATAATACTGGTATTCAGCTGCATCCGGTTAGACTGGAAGCCGACCCCAACATAGTTGGGAAAAGGCTAGGCAGATTGCTAAGGGGTAAATGATTGCAGATTCTGGATTTATGCCATATTGATGACAATAGACTCGCCCCCTACTACATGAGACTTAAACATAATTGGCGAAATGTGGGTGTACTATAGGTACACCTCTGTCTTACCCTTTGGGGAATACAGGCGTGAAGATATGTTATGTAAAGAAAGCATTTATTTTTTTACTCTCTTTTGTATCTATATGATATTGGATCAGGGATGTTACGGAGCTTCGGTTCCGGTTCCAAAAGGTCGGAACTTTCGATTAATTTTACACCTCCGATTCCAATTTCGGTTCCGCTAATTTTGAATCGGAGCTATACCGAAATTTGAAATGCAGCGATGGACGTGACTAGAGCGCGTAAACCAAGTTTTAACTCGTCACCAGTGTAATTTTAGTTTATTTTGTACACGCTCGCGCTCGAAGTCTCAGTTTATTGTTTTGTGAATGTTATCGCTAATATTTGACTGATTAAAGAGACTGAATTATATTTCAATCGTTTCATTAAGCCTTCCCATAAAACATCTTTCTTCTACTTCCGCTTTCGACTCCGGTTCCGACTCGGTCCCGATAGCGTTTCCGACTCGGATCCGACTCTGTTCCGATACCGGTTCCGATTCCGAACAAGTAAATTTTAAACCTCCGATTCCGGTTCCGGTAAAACGACTTCCGTAACATCCCTGTATTGGATTTATAAGTTGTGATAATCAGTCAGTAAGGAACTATCCTTATGCCTTGATCGCAAGTACCGAGTAATGATCGAGACAGCAAAATGATACTAGGCCGAGAGAGTTGGGTGGACGAGTAGGTGTTTACCCGTATTTCTAGGTTTCCGTACCTTAAAAGGTAAAAAACGGAACCCTTATGGGATCACTTGTATGTCTGTATGTCCGTCTGTCACAGCCATTTTTTCCGAATCTATTGAACCAATTAAGTAGAAATACCCATTTGAATTTCTGTAACTCAAATACGGACGTTTAACGTAAATAAATGAATTTTGAATATGGGGGGGGGTCACTTTTCGGGACCTAATTGGAAAATTAAAAAAAAAAAAAATTGCATACTGTACCGTGTGACATATCAAATGAAAGGGCTTATTGTGAGCATCTCAAATATGTCTTTTTAAATAAGTTTAAAATAAATACTTTTAAAAATGCGAAAATAAGAAAGAAAGTAGATAAAAAATTGCCAATCATTTTGAAAAAAAATACAAAGAATGGTTCTTTACTAATAGATTACAGGAAAACCTATAAGAAGTATATAGTCTTATTTAACTTTACATTGAGTCAGTCAGTCAGTTCAGTTTCGACGCTACAGTTTCGGTTTAGTAAATAGAACAGGGCCCGAGTGACTGTCTCGCCCTTTAAGTCGGTCGAGCACTCGATGATATCGTTTACACGTACCGAGTACTCGGCCGAGAGCACTGTCTCATTCGGTACGTGTAATCAAGGCATTACCAAACGGAGCTGACTGTCGATCAGTCTCTAATGATCATATTATTATACAATTCTGATAATGTTTCGTCCTGAAAAATGTTAACGTAATGGTTACATACATTTATGGAGAAAAAAAAATACGTTATAAATAACGTCCAATAAAATGAAAAACTTAACAAAATCTGACAAAGTAAATAAAACTTCGAAGAGAAAAATAGCGACAGAATCCGTACAATTCTCTACCTAAACAACTTCTTAACTCAACGTACCATTTTTCCAGAACAACCTCTTGAAAATCCTCTCGACTAACATTGTCACCGCATTCCAAACAAAATCCACTTCCACAAAAATGAAAAATATGACGTCATTAAATAAGATCCCGTCCACACGGTGTTACCCTAAGCACGTGTATTCGTCACTGGTACGCGTAATCCCAGTTGTCAAAAGCCCGAAAATTGCTCGACACGTCACCGTGTTATTGTCAAGATTTGAACTACCATTGTGCGGAATGACCCTTCCGACTTACTATTGTGCTGCGTTTGAACCGAGGTCGTTGGTAAGGCAAGTTGGTTGCTTTGTTACGGTTGGCATTACGGAACAGTTAAAGATACGCAATTTAATGATATGTATTTTATTCCTTTATTTTATTTTAAATCAGAGTCTAGATAGACTATTTTTATGTATTTTTTATTTTATTTTAAATCAAAGTTTACATAGACTCTGAAATAAAATAAAGAGCCATACAAAACTGAAAGAATCCAGATTTTTTGATTTCTTTCAGAGTTTTCTATAGCTCAAAAGAAATAGCTAAGCGGAACAGGTTACTAAATATATTCACGTCTATTGTATTTTACAATGGATTTCCGCAAGGTCACGCCTGAATCAATTAACCATAGACTCTGAATTTAATTGATTGGCACAAACTTGTAATGATTCATTAAAGTACTGAATGATTTGTTGTTATTTAGGTGTTTTTTAAAAACAGCACTATGGATTGATTTATTAAACAAACCTTCTATCGCCATCGCACATTTTCTAAAAATCAATAGCACAAACTTTTGTTCCACTATCAGTTTCCAGATGATCTTATATTAAGATCAAGTTAACTCTCCTATTTAAACGCTCCACAAGGCATGTAACCCCTCAAATCGTAGGATTTGGAGCATGTAACACGTGTAGCTTCACTTTTTAGCAGCTTCCCTCTAATGGGTGTCACATTTTGTCACAAGATCCCCTTTGTTGATAGAAGTACCTTACATGTGTTGGTTCTATAATTTAAATTGAAGGAAATGTGAGATATTAGCGACAGGTATACGAGTTGAAAAGGGTTAATTTATAATTGACTTGAATAGTACGATGACGCATGTTTTTATTTGTAAAGTGCTGTCTGAGTCTGAGCCCAGATTTAAGAGCTGTCAAAGTGTAAATGTAAATGCGTTATCTAACCAATTTGAAAACAAAATCCCGTGCACACGTAGTTAAGCGATACTATAGCAGACGAGCGCTGCAAGCAAGAATAGGCCTTACAGTGTACAGATATGCGTTTCTTCGATAGTACTTTGAATATATATTTTAACAATATAAATTTTATATTTTTAATTTAAAATTTTGAACATGGGGCAAGGGCGGGAAGAGGAAGTATACCTATGTACTCAAAATTATAATGATGTCGTATCTCTATCACCCAGTTGCACAAAGACAAACATTAATGCCCCATTACGTAATGGATCGCTAATGATTTAATTAATTTCATCAAAGAACCATTAAAATCGAGTCTAACGTTGCTTTCTGCAACAAGTTAATGGAAGATTAGTATTTAATGACAGCTTTAAAAGTTAAAGTTCATTTCTGCAACTGGCTATGTGTGTTCATAAATAATAAAATAAATAAGATTAAGAAAAGAAAGAGAAAAATTAAAACACTGAACAGAGCCTTCAACTGTTAATAATTAAATAATGAATTACTTTGTAGAAATAGTTGTTGTGCTCTACGTAATTTTGATTCTTGCAACCACACAACTGCGATATCAAAACGACAGTCAATTGTTTTTGTCGATGTCGTGTGAAGACACACTATAAAATTCAAATTGTGTCTATTCTGACGACCATGAATGTAGCAGCCAAGTACAAAGACAGCTCACTCCTGCGGCACAGTATAATAAAGTAGCAGTATTATATCTCGGCAGTGACTTGAAATAAATACCAACGGCCGCTCTGTAGAAAACCTACGCTAGGACACAAGCACAGACGCTTCCCGTCATTCCGACCTCGCCGTCGAGGCCGCGCCCCCGAGTAAATGATACTCCCCCCCGACCCTTGCTCGAAAACGAGGTGCCAGCAGTTGTTGCAGCTGAGCACGTAGCTTTAAATTCCCCGATTAATAATCATGATCAAAACTTTGATCCAGCCCGTTCCATCTTATATGTCCTCCCTCCGGTAAACGCCCTAAGCCAAGGCTCGTACCCCACAGGGGGTGCCCTTAGCGAGCGTTCACCTAGTTTATAAGTTTAGTTTATAAGTCCCTGGCTGGAGGCTTTGAATGTAGCAGCTTAAGGCACCCACAGGTTTGCTCAGTTAAATAGTCATGGCCTCAGAGGCCAGCTATAAGAAAAAAAAAAAAAAAAGTTTTTGAAAACCTTCCACGTCCGTGAATAACTGCCGCGCACGTGACGCTGTTGCGTACTGATATCCACTGAGATTTCGAAGCGCGTCGTTACGACCGTTTTCTATGAAGATATAATACTGTTAGTTATTTATACTGTGCCTGTGGTGCACTCACAGGGGCTTGCGTAAAATTGTAGTAAAGTGTCGGAAATGTGTTGAAATTGGTTCGCTGCTGTATCGACATTTTGCACCACTAAAATAAATGTAAAGTTGTATCGTTGGAGAGTTATTTCTGCCACCGAGTACTGCTCAGTTCCAGTTTGAAGAGTAACAATAGGTTTCATGAGACTTTTCAGTTATCTTCAACATTGTCAAACGCTAAGTGATACAAGTGTGAGAATACATAACATATTACATAATCATGTTATTATGTTATCAGTACAGCAGTGATAGCCTAGTGATGTGACCATCGGACTTCCAAGTCATAGGTCTCGAGTTCGAACCCAAGGCACGCACCTCTGACTTTTCGGATTCATGTGCGTATTGCATAATTTTCACTTGCTTCAAAAACGTTGAAGGAAAACACTGTGATGAAACCGGATGCCTGAGAGATATTTCTCGACGGTATGTGAAGCCAAGTCTGAGGCCCATGGGCGGCTTTAAAACTAACACCAGGTTAGTAGTAGAAGATGTTGCCACTGCTGAGACACAGTCATCCTCTCTTCTCACATAAAATCACGGCTACATTCCTCACAGGGTACTGCACAGGGTAGGCAGCGATGATTAGTACACTCACATCTCGCTATAAAGTTATGTAAAAGTCTCATAAATGTTATCAACCGGGGCTTAAATCCGTGATTCATAACATAATCAGCCTTTACTATTCCCACTGCTGAGACACAGGCTTCCTCTCTTCGAGAGGGAGTAGGATACCACGCGGGTACCACATGTCTTCGAATTTTTGGTTCTAGAACATGCCGGTTTCCTCACGATATTTTCCTTCACCGTTTTGAAAGCAGTGGTGATGAAATTACTTACACAAGGTAAAGCGCCTGCTTGCGTGAATAAAGAGAACAAAACATTAATATGACAAAATGTCTTAATGACAATTAATTATATATGAAAATACATCGTTCAAAAAAATTCCCCTCCTTTTGGGCGTCGCCGCAGTCGAGTACATCATGTTATCTGTCTTTTTATCAAGTTATCCTAAAAAGTGAATTACCTATACTACATTTGAAATAAGATTAGACATTTAAATAAACCTTTTTAACAGTCCATTCAACCGATTTTGACTTCTATACCATAGTCATAAGGATGGCATTAAAAGCAAAAAAATTGTTACAATACCAACTATTTACTGCAGCTGCCATTTGTCATGACACCAACGCAATAGAAGTCAAAATCGGTTGAATGGACTTTTAAAAAGGTTTATTTAAATGTCTAATCTTATTTCAAATGAAGTATAAATACTTTTTAACGTAACATACCATCAAGCCTGTAATTCCCGAGGGTTAGGCAGTAGTGTATCCACAGTAGGGTACACCCACATTTCGCCAGTTATGTTTAAGTCTCATGTAATAGGTGGCGAGCCTATTGCCATCAATCGGGCACAATCCAGACTCCGAGCTGCTACTGAGAAATTATAGATGGAAAAACGCTATAGCATTTTGCCCGATCCGGGAATCGAACTCAGGACCTCATGCTCAGCAAAAGCGCTTGCGACCACTAGACCAACGAGTACTTTTTACATTCGTATAATAGTTTCCAAGTTATCAAACAGACATTCTATTAAGTAATTTAACATTCAAAACAAACTCCTCACCGACTGAAAGGAGAACTAACGACTTTCTTGTTACTTCTTCCTAGAAGAATCAACATTGCAAACAGTCCATTGTTCTTGAGTATTCAAAACTATTTATACTTCCGCACTTGAAGTTTAAGTTGTAATACAAGGTATGATGAACATGGTGTACTTGCTGGAGTTGTTCTTGAAAGAGTTCTGCATCTTATTCAGATCTGCAAACTAAGAAAAAAAACAGTGGCACTCCGGGAGTGCCGACAGAAGTGAAAACTTGAACAAGATCGCCTTGGTGGAAGAAAAATACTTGTACAGAACATTGGTCCGTAACCTTATCTAAATAAAAATCAAAATCGCGTTTACAAAAAAATATACTTCCAAAACCTTTAAAGTAAAATACTTGCATAGAACATTGATCCGTAACTTAATATAAATAAAGAGCACAATCGCGTTTACAAAAATGAGGTGTCGGTAACGGTATCGCGAGTTCAATTGTTTTTCCCATCTCAAAAATGCCTAACGCGCCTAAGAAGGTTTCACTTCAATAAACATGCCAGGAGTGTGTTACCAGCCTATCCATTCTGTAAAAATCTTACTGTGAACACTTCTGTGAAGTGAGCTTGAAGTGATCAGTGTCAATAGTGTCAATCCGTATAGTATTTTTATCTCACGAAGCGACGCGGGCTTTACTTGTGGTCACCAAGTGTACAAACACGCTGTGAATGCGCGCGTGAAGACTAGTAGCTTCAGCACGTAACACACACTTCCGACTTCGCCATTGTCTCGGACCGTACCGAGAGCTCCTGCGCTTACACGCACACATTCAGAGCGTGGTTGTACACATGGTAACCACAAGTAAAGCGCGCGTCGCTTCGTGAGATAAAAATAAAATACTGTAGTGTTCCACTTGGGAGGCCGTTGCAGTTGCCACTTTTTTCTCATTGCTGGTAAATATTTCCAGAAAAGCAGTAAATCAATACGAAACTATATCAGCAAAAAGACAATTTTTAAAAGAAGGAGGATAGATATTATTCATTCATATAAAAATGTCCCACTGCCCATTGTTATTACTGCATTTTCTCCAACAACTGAGATGTCAAAACTAGCAACAATTCGTAGAAATGAAATCATATTAAGCTATTCCGGAATGCTGTTATTGAAGATATTGACGTGTGACGCACAATACCAGGTATAACAAAACAAAGGCGTATGCTTTTGCGTTAAGATTGACACCGGTTAACTTTGGTTTAATTATGCACTTAACAGAAATCATGTACCTACAAAACACACATACCTAAAAAGATTTGGATTCCATATCTCACAGAATCTTAACAAACCTCGAGAAATATTTAATCAAGTCTGCGATGAGCCTTTAAGCCTAGTCGAGTTTCGTTGAACGTATAAAATGGTGTCAAATGTACCGGGAAAGGCGAAACTCAGACTGCTAAATCCTTAAGAAGAATTACCGACGTTGATCAAGAAACACGACACCTTTTGTGACTCGTAAACTCCAATGTTATTGGAGAAAGGCCTTGTTTAGACGGAGATGCTGCTTTGTGGTTGGGTAAACCACGTTGGAATTAAACTAGAGGTGTTACGCTGAGCCGCGCTTGCACCATAAATCTCTAAATGCTTAAGGAGGATGGGCAAAGGTAACCCGCTAAATTCATTTTTTTTGCAATTTTCACGTCAGTTTCAGTTTGTATCTGGATCAAAATATGATTAAATCAAAATAAAAATCAAAATACTTTATTTCACATAAACCTACAAGGACACTTATGAAACGTCAGAAGCTAGATGGACGGTTCCAATTGGTCGCTTCCTATGGAGAAGAGCCGGCAAGAAACTCCACGGTTACTCTTTTCAAAATAAATTGTTTCTACAATGTTTTCAAATTACAGTGTTAATAGGTATGGGAGGACAGTGTAAGCCTATCAGCCTATCATGATTCGCGACCATAACAAATATTTTTACAGAATTACACTCTACAGAATTATACATCTCTCTAAGTTAGAATTGGTCTAATGAATGACTTTTCATAAAATCATGACATTTGAGACCAATAACATTTTAAACTACATATTTTCATACAGCTGTCAAATAATGACAGTTGTGATTCGACTATACGGACTTAAGTTAGAAGTCAATTTGAAAAATAACAAATTTCTCCGACTTTACAAGCCGAAAAAATTTATTTCTTTGGTCAGTTTTAAGAGGTAAGGATATCCGAATAAAATATATTTATTCATTAGTTTAAGTGTTCTACTCGTCAGAAGGTTACACGTGTCTGTGGTTGTCCTGCCAATCTTTTAAATTCTGTTTTTGTTGGGATTAGGGACAGAACGGTATTTTATTTATACCAATTTTCCTGAGTGACTTGCTTATTAAGGAATATAAGACCTTACACGTGGAGATTATATCAGTTATTTATTTGTATTAGACTTGACTAGTCATAGTCAAACTCAAATCATGTATTTCAATTAGGCACACAAAAGACACTTTAGGACAACAACAATTTACAAAAAAATATAAATAATAAGAATAAGAATAATTTATTTTATAATTTTTATAAAGGATTCTAATTGCCCCTTCCGTCCCTTAGAGATAGTTTCGTTACCAGAGCCTATGAATATGCACTGTCCACCGAAGTTTGAAACTTCGACGAAATCGTTCTTAATTTAAACAAAAAGATTTTTTTTCATCGAATGACGGGTAAATCCAGCCTGACAGAATGACTGCTTCGTATGAACCCATCTTTATTATCGAATCTACTTCAATATTTGAGTCTCATCGTATTTTATTAACTCCGAATTTAATATCCTCGTGTGATAACGTGATCAAATTTAAGCCTTCGTCGATATTAAAAAAAGGATCCTTCGTTTTTTGCTTATAAGATTTTTTACATACTTCAATTTGGGGTTAAACTTGGTTTTATTATTTTTTTTATACGTCATTATTAGTATGTAGGATTAAATGTTATTTCTTCTTTTTAGCTAAGTATTTTTTTCTATCCTATTCTAGTTTGCAAAATATCACAGCACTCAGTCTCCCTCGTCCTGCCATCGCTGTACCACTGTGACGTAACTGAAAACAATATAATATTTGATCAAAACAAATTCGAATAACAAACTCCATATCGAACCCAATTCACTCGAAACAAAAACCATTCAATTATAGAAGCTATAAAAGATCGTATCGCCGAATCGATTCTCGGCAACAGTAAATATTTTATACTAAAACAACCACAATATCCTTTTGTTGTATTCAATTAATTGAATTAATTAACCGTGTGAAGTAAAAGCAATTTTTATAAATGAAAACATTGTTATCGGAAGTCGAAAACTCGTTCGATGTGAAGAGCTTTGAAAATTTTAATTAAAGATACGTACCTACGCCTTCATGTGCTGCTATTAAATCTTTACCGTATAAACATCAAAAGCATCGTTTAATTTGAAAAGGAAATATTCATGTTTTTAGCAGTTGAGAATAGGATACCTATGGCTTCCGAAGAAACGTTGATTGAAAAAGGTAACGAAGGGACTATATCAGGTAAATAAGATGCATTTGTATGTTTTGACTACGTCACAATGTTGCTTTCTGTTTTTTTTATTACCGAATCAACGTCATATGAAAATACGAAACCAGAAGCATAAATATATAAAAAATGAAGATGGTTTGAAGACATTTTAGGCATTACTTCTTTTCCAAGTCTTCGTATTCATTTATTCAATAAAAGTGACACGTATCTACATGTCTGATGCTAGAATCACCTAAAGAAATTGACCCGCTCAAAGAGAATGTGTAAGAAAACGCACAAAATGCTTTGCGTTTCTTTTTCCTTATTAGATAAATGGAGGTTTAAACGGTATTGGTCCCATGTGCACGCGCCACTTAGAATATCGTACAGCAATAACGTCTCAGTTTTATAGCATCCACTCTCCTTTCACTATGTCTACACTGTTGCCGTTTTAAATTATTTCTTATTTTCAACTATCTTGTTCCAAAATATTGATCACATAGTGGTGAGGTGTAAATTAGGAAAGAAAAGGACCATGATTTTGACATCACATCTCATTCTGTTTTTAAAGTGACATTTGCCGGTCTTTATTGTCAATTCCTAGCTAACTTCACCTCAGTTTTCGCGACGATTTTTTACAGAATAGATCGGTTTTACTCTGAATAGGGTCTTTATAGCTCATCTTTTAATATAAGAACCCCCTAAAAACTGTCATTCTGGCTCATAACTCCACGAAACAAATTATAATTATCGAAGCTTTAACAATATTTCAATATACCCTCTTCTAACGCCATATTTATAGCACCGTAAAAAAGAATCTACGTCACGGGTACACCACAGAATACGACACAAGGTGACCCCAAAAGTAAATAAAGAATATAAGGAAAAAAGATATTCGTCAGAAAAAATCAAAACGCAATTATACGAATAGGGAAACACAAGAAAGTTACGTTCAAAACGCGAGGTAGGTTAGATGGGGCATCTGTATCAAAGGAAGGAATGAGGATAAGTTGATTCCGAGTTTATTGAGTAACGACTACACCGGAGATGCGAGGCTGATGTGAGGCTGCTTTTATTTTTTGTAGATAGTTACTTAACTACGACTAAATGCGAATTTCACCAGTGAAGAACACGAACAGCAGATCTAAACTGAGTTCAAAAGCTAACAGTGCCATTTCAATGATGACCCTGATCGCGCTTAATTTCGTTGATGAGATTTTTACTAAGTATTAAATCCAGGCAATCGATTTGAACAGGTAAAGAGAGTCTTCCAATATTTCAATACAGTATACTTTAATAACATTGTGAAATAAATATTTCAAAAAACTAAAAATCTCAGCATCACCCCGTAAGACAAAAGAGAAACATTAACTGAAGAAGATTATTATATCTGTTTCTGCTAAAGATTGAAATACTTAAATAACATAAGAGAGAATAATATAATATCTCCATTCCTCATATAATGCACAAAAAAGATACAATACAACAGCCACCATTCAAACGGCAACACCATTTTTCATAAACAATCTCTTCGCTATATTTATCAACCTCATCGCTTTATATGTCGGCAAGCCTTCAAGACCCTCCACACACATCCGATAAGCGACCATCGCCATGAAGGATTATTGAATTCATTCCTCTTAATGTCAAAGAGGCCTTTTATTTGACGGCAGGGGATTGAAAGCCCTCCCTCCTCTATATACGATGTGTAATCAAAGTCAATCGAATTCTTTGAAATGGATCATGCTTCAACTGAGTTATTTTTTATACGTGTTACGTACTCAAACGTTTGTTATTAAAGATTCTAAGAATGTTAAACACTTCTTTGCATTCTGTATTAGGTTCATCTAATATTAATAGAAAAAGTTGACACGTAAAAAAGTTGCAAAACAAAAAAAAACTCAATTTTTATACTCCACCAAAAAACTAACCGGCCTCTTTCTAAAAATGGAATGTTATGAATTTTTCATTGTATATTCATTGGAAGAGCTTCAAAAAGTTAAAATATACAAGAAGAATCTTTGGTACGGCTTCAAACAGTGAGGAAATGTAATATAACTAGCGTTGCAATATATTACAATTTGTGGGTAGTCTGGGAGCGAACGGCGTAATTAATATCAAGTTTGCGATAAATTTATGACGGCGCACAGCCGGCTACTTTTATACAGTGATTTTAAACCTTATTGTTAATGCGCCAAAGTGCTTTTTCAATAGGATGTAAAAGAGAAAGATTGGCTTTGTAAACCTGGAATGCAAAGGTGAGAGAATTTTTTATTCCGGACTTTTATAGCCATTTTTAACCGACGTCAAAAAAAGGAGGAGGTTCTCAATTCGACTGTATTTTTTTTATTTTTATATTTGTTACCGCAGAACTTTCGACTGGGTGAACCGATTTTGATGATTCTTTTTTATTTGAAAGCTGGTGCTTCCCGTGTGGTCCCATATAAATTTTATTAATTACTTGGATGGTTGAGTTAGGTTCAATAATACGTATTTTTTTCCCACTTAGTATATGGACTATATCTTAAGTTCCTGTCACTGTTATTTACATAGCAGGTAGTTGGTGTTCGAATTTGTGTGGGATAGGTACCACAACTAAAAACTGAAAAATAAAAACTTTTTACAAAAAAAACCAATCGACTTCCAAAAAAAACACTACATAGCGTAAATAACTTTAATTTCGGAAGTCGGTGGCAAAAAACGAAAAGTCCAAACCAAAAATACCGACCACCGAAATTAAAGTTAATTTTCGCTTTGTAGTGTTTTTTTTTTTGGAAGTCGGTTGATTTTTTTTTGTAAAAAGTTGTTTATATTTTTGATGTGTTGATTCAGTATTCTATTGTTTTTTTTTTTGCTATACTTTACCGATAAATATGAATAAAATTGGAGATTTTTTTTATTCAAACCATCGAAGTTAACGGCGATATAATCTAATCAAAAACATTTATGCATGCTACATAGTAAAACATTTTTACCTTTCAAGGATAGTTTAATCAATTAACAACTTTTTACATCTAACTTTGAATTGAGATGAATGATTTACAATATCCTTCAGCTATAACATATGCCACCTTTAAGCAATATTATCCTAGCCAAAAATTTAAATTCGCAAAATAAATAATTTAAACTATAAAATCATCTTGTTATAAGATAAACGCGCCAACATCATAGACAACTTATTATAGTTTAATTCTTCTATAAATCTAGCTATCCTAAATGATGATGCCTACTAAATTACTCTTACGTATCCAAGATCTAATTATCTCTTCAAACAATTTCTCGATTCAAAAGCGAGGCATGTCATTAGACGTAAATAATTTAATACATCTGATGATACGCCTCGGCTATATCCAAAAGTCAACTATTCATTATAAGTGTAGATTACTTCAAAATTACGGCAGTTATCACTGCGAAATCTGTTTTAATCCTACTTTTGGGTTTGAAAGCAATGTTTACTCGTTATCAAGAAAAGCTTTAGCATAATTATTAGCGATGCAACATCACCTGAACCACATGCTGTCAGACGATATCAACGCAACATTGTCTTTAAACTTTCGTAATCGAGTTATGGTGCGGTGCAAGATACTGCGAACTTGCAAACAAAGGAACTAAGTTACAACCTGAAGCTTTTAGTGTGAGCATACATGCAACTCACGTCGCGTTACTGTTCCTTACGTTGATTAAGATCTGAGATGGTGAAAAAAATTGAGACATGAATTTTAAGTTTTAAATTGCATTTTGATAAGTGTCAGGAGCAAAGAGATACCAAAAAATAGATCATTTTGATATTGAATACGCTATTGTAACTTTATTATATATTTATAAGTTAAAATAACTCCTTGACGTATAAAACATCACTACAAGAGCCTAGTGACTTGACAAAAATAAACAGATTAAACAAGTGAATTATCTACCTCCGATAAATGAAGAGACTTGACATGGGCACTTAACATATTACTCCCGCTCAATTCCTAGAACTTGGGTCACAGATATCTTCAGAATCTCTCACAGCTTTCTAGCAAAAACAATCTACGGTAATCGGATTGTACCGCCATACAATCGCGTGTGCATGGTGACTCCGCGTATAATCTTCGTTACCGTGGCAACTGCTTAGCACTACCCCTTTTGCAAATATGCGAGAGGCATAATCTTTACTTGACTTTTCGTTTCCAGGAAAGTGGTGGATACAATTCGTAAAGAAAAATATTGCGGGAGATCCTTTCTCTTAAATAGGTTACATGCGAATTTGTTTATATTGGCTCAGCTAAGTGTGTAGTGCGATTTGAGGGTAACCTGTTTCGATTCACTTGGGTTCGTTGGGGTAATTTTATGCGCTTTTGCACTTTGATAAAATGAAACCCTGCTCAAAGATCATCCATGTCCAAGTTTATTCAGTGTTCATATGAACGTGTTTACTACTTCTAACTTCCGTCATCAAAAATAATGTCATCCGAACGTGTGCAACATAAAAAGGGGCACCATAAAAGCTGTATGAAGATATAAAACACCAGACACTCGGCCTCAATAAAACGCAAAAACAACTTATTAAAATTTTACACCAACCGTAGCTAAATAATTAAAGAGTGAAGAACATGAAATGATTTCCAGTCCGAGCAACATTATGTAAATTATATACCCTCAAACGTGTAACTAGGAACCATACTTAAATAATAATTACCTTGGGTTATGTCGGGGTACAAATCATGTAGTAGACTAAGGTCTGCCGGTTTAACATAGGTTTATTATTATTAATGCCCAAGGAAACCGACGATCGCTGGGGATTGGTCCAGCCAGCGGAAGGTTCATATTAGACCTCGTAAGATATCATAGGAGCACACTTCGGTATCCTACCAAGGATATTATACTAAATTAATGTTGTAAAGAGGGATCCGACTTGGTTCCGTTTGGAAGGGTATTTCGAGAAGTGATTCCTGATCTGTATTTACGGCTTAAGTTTACAACTTGGGAATAGTAAAGTTTTTGCTTTAGAATATCATAACTGTTGGATTACGCCAAATGAGATTAAAATTAATTCCCCTGGAGATTATAAGTGTAAGTACTTAGAATAATTAACTTTATTAACACCCAGGCAAGATTCTATGATAGTTTAATATTCTCACTAGGTAAACAATGTCCAATTAGTGTCTAATTTTCACTTTCAACAAAGAACATAAAATCGGATTCCGATAAGATAAAAAACGCTACTGAACAAGTAACGCAAGATTACAATTGAACTACAAATACACGGAATTGGATAACTTGAGATTCGACTATACCCTTCTGTTTATCCAATTAATCGCGAGGAGTTTTACCAGACAATGAATTTCATTCGGATCTTAAAGTTCTTAAAGTAATCTTCCCTCTTGAACCTACAGAGAATATAACCATCTCTTTCACACTTTCTGCAGCTGATGAAGCTTACAATCTAGGAGAAATAATGTCAGCCTTGTAACTTAATCAAATTTCGTTCGGTTTGGCCGTGAGACGAGACGGAATTTCATTTAGCGAATTAACATTTCACTATTTGGGATTTTACGGTACTGTTTTAAGATTTTCGCGGATTTAATTCCGTTTCAATTCGTGAGCCTCGAATTAGTCAGGAGTGTTAAGTTTGCTGGGAACTAAACCTGAATTGGTAGATTGGTTTCTTTTAAAGGGCTGTTAACATAATGATAATACATTCTTTATTGGCATAACAGCATTCACGTTATTAAGATAGAAGTACCTCTTTTTTTTTATTTTTCGGGGGGAAACCTTCAAAAGGCGCCCGGGCTTTGGGGATAAGACCGGGGAGTGTGGGATTTTTACTTCACTAAAACCACCTCGGTGGTCACCATCTGCACATGGAAGGGGCACCGCTACCTCTCAAAAGACCAATCTGGAACCCCCTCTGTGCAGCGCTTGTTAGGGCACATCTCTGGGGAGACTAAAGGGATCTCCCCGAAACCTAACTGTACAAGTGTGCAAGGCAGCACGTGACCACTGTGCACCGCCTACCCTGAGGTCACTCGGTAAGCGGACAGAGTCCCCACTCTAAGCGCCCGTGATCCCTAATCCCGCCTGCCCTAAATATTGCAGACGGGGTTTCGGCGCGTTAGACTCCCCGACGCCTTCTCCTACGAGCGGGATCAGCCCTCTCACGATCCCGCTCGGCAGCCTCCTTCGGAACCATCACAGTCTCACAGAAGGACGCCATTTCTCGCAAGATAGAAGTACCTACTCACAAAACGTAGATAATAGTACATTACTGTCGCGGCTCTGGCTTGTATAGTACTTTTCTCAAATAATACGCGGAAATTCAATCTAAATAAATTAATTGTAAATACCAAAATCAATGACGAACAACGATAACTTTTCACGCGCCTTTATGTTCATTTGTTTCTTCTTTACTATAAATAGCTCTATTTGCAAACCAAATCGAAATTTAAATAAAATATTCACTAAGTTTGTGTTGAAGTAAAAAGTTCGTTCCATTTTTAAATAACATGACAGATATGAGTTTTCATATTAGGTAATTTATTTGGCCGCTAAACACGATAGATATGAATTTTCCTACGAACATTGCCGGCCGGGCGCTCGCATGTATTCGGTCACTACAACAGTTTCGATTTATCTCAAAGAAGGTTGTCAAAATAATACACGAATTTCCGAGCATGTTTGAGAAAAGGAATTAGTTACGTCAAGAACTTTGCTAAACCCCCTTTTTTAACAAAGCAAAAGCAAAATAATATCCATGAAATGTCCATTACCAATACTACTTAAAACGAGTCCAAGACCGCTACAACATCAATTTCTTCTACCTAGCAAAAAATATCCTGTTAACCGAACTATGCAACTTTTTCCAAGCGGTTGATGTCAAAAACTTGAGTACTTCCAACTCGTTGTGCAAACCCTGATCAATTCTGACTCAATTAATGGAGTCGCTTTGTTTAAAATTAGAAGTTCTCCTCTAGTTTGTGTTTTGTCTATGGATAAATTATTTAAGTGAATAATTTATTGAGGTATAAAAGTTTCAAGTTTGATTACTGAAATGCTTAGTTCATCAGATTTAAGGGTTTTGTTGCTTTAGCGGAAACATTTGGGGTTATTGATATTTGATGTTGTAAAGCTGCCTCTGCTGTCAAATTTTATCGTATCTGTGCCTTAGTGTCGTTATTCGTGAAGCTTCTTCTAATGCTTTATGAAAAATTACTTAATCTAAACTAATATTATTTAAACTAATATGATAAAAAGATTTGATTTTTTGTATGTTTTTTTTTTTTTTTGTTTGTAATAATTAAACTCAAAAAGCTGGCGGAAGCTAGTATTCAATATAATTAATTAATTTATTGCATTCCACAATGTAAACTTAGGTGGTTAGGTTTACAAAGTTAAATTCAATATTAATGTTAGTAGGTTTACAAAATAATATGAAAAAGCTAAATCGTTATTGTACTAAAACCGTTCACCCCTTTGTCAGCTCTCAAACGATATTAGAAAGATACATACACAGTATTTGCATTTGTTTTGTCCGGAGCACCGTCCACTTTGTACAACAATGGTTGTTTGAGCTACAAATTAAATGCAAATTGCTAATCCACTATTACGACTAAGCATGTTGATTTCGTTTAATTAGTTCATTTGGACAAAACAAAAGAATCATCCTAGGGGATTTGGTCTACAGTTTATTTATTATCGAATTAAAGAAATCGACCGAGATTAAGGAACTTTTTTGTTTTCTATTGTTACGTTACAAAGGTACTTGATTTCTCGAATAAAAAGACTAGACCCAGAAAGTAATTTGACATCGTATAAAGAATAGAACTACAACCCAAATTATCCCAAACATAACTATTGTGTCTTCAATCAATACAATTTGCTGCCTCTATCAACTCAACCAGTACCCTAATTATGTAACTTATTTTCGTAAACGATTATGACCAATTTGTATCATTTTGACAGTTCAACAACATTCATTTGCGTTATTTACGTTTTTGAGCAGATTTTTTTTTCCAACTTATGAAGCAATGGATTAGCCATCGGTTTCAAATCGAAACAGATTGTGATCAATCGTGTATTACGTAATTAGGGCACAGTTCTTCTTCAAAGTGAACTAACTTAACAGTAAAACACGTTAAATTATTAACTTTGTATAGTGTGGTCATCAAGTACCTATCAGGCTTTGCCTAGGTCCCGCTGTTAAATCTGTCAAAACTCTTCTGTTAGTAGAATTTTATACCATGTTACAACGCTACAAGGTTTTTTTGGCGCGTGGACAAAATCAGAACTAACGCCGCGGCCGCCATCTTGTACTGTCAATACACAATGGCAGTGATAATTTCACAAATATTTACCAACAATGCCCCCCTTTTTTTGGGTGGGAAATTATCAAATAACTTCTCCCGCTCTGGGTGGAGCGGGAGGGCGTGTCAGACTCTTACTGACTAAAACCAACCCGTGTTCCTTCAGTTGCCATGTTCCCAGGGGCCACGGTATCCCTTTCGGACTTTCCCGCGACCCTGGCAGGTTCAATCCCCCCTGTCAATGTCATTTAGGCGCCAAAACCTATACCTATTATTATTATATGTACCTTAAATAAATGAATTTGAATTAACATACCTATTTCTTTCTTTACAGCCGACAAAGCCCCTCCCGGCTTCCCCAACATCGCGCCACCACCGACCACCATGGTGGTTGAAGTGGGCCACACCGCCACTCTCCCGTGCCAGGCTACCGGTAACCCCTCACCGAAGGTTCGGTGGCTCTGGAACTCGCTGCCGCTGGATGTCGCCTCCAACCCGAGATACGCGCTGTTAAATGACAAGATGCATGGTAAGTTCCACATCTTCTACTTATATGTATAGGTTTTACTGCCAAATTGATCGAATCCCAGGTCGGGCAGTGTTATTGGATTTTCCCATCTGGAATTACTCAGTAGCAGCCCGGAGTCTGGATTTGTGCCCGGTAGATGGCTCGCCCTCTATTACTTGGGACTTAAACATAACTGGCTAAATGTGGGTGTGCTATTAGTACACCTCTGCCTAACCCTTCAGGTAAAACAGGCTTAATGTTATGTTATCTATACGTATTATGCTTTTCGTGTCGTCTGTGTGACTGCGTTTTTCTTTTAAAATGAGAATGCTGTAAGGCTTAGTGGACTGTAGATCTGTTGGCCATTTTCTATTTTGTTAAGTACCTGGTACTTGTTGAAAGACCTACACTGTTCTCCCATACCTAGTAACACTGTTATTTCAAAGTATTGTAAAAGCCAATTATTTTTAAAAGAGTAACCGTGGTGTTTCTTGCCGGCTCTTCTCCATAGGAAACGACCAATTGGAACCGTGCACCTAGCTTCTGACGTTTCATAAGTGCCCATGTTGGTTTATGTGAAATGCAATAATTTGAAAAAAGATGTTTACTTACATTTTATTTTAAACTACGCAACAGATTTTGATGCGGTTTTCGGTGTATGTGTGAAGTACTTCATATTTAACTAAGATATAGCATATAAATCTATTTTTTTTGACATGTCGCCATGACACTAATGTTAAGCAGGCTTGGGTCGCTAGTTATTAACAATCCATAGTTGTGCCAGTTGCCTCACACACATTGACGCAAAACGGTCATCGCTCAGCATAATGCTGCGACCCTATGCGAGACAGAGCCCCAACGCTGGTTTTTAGCGACAACCAGCGTAGACGTGATGACGTCAACCGGTGCAGCATATAGTGAAATAACAAAACAAGAAATCAAAAATAACATACAAACAAAAAAAAAGAAAAAAAAACGATTATTCCATTCGTTTTGTAGAAACACAGTTAAGTTCACTTTGAAAAATAGCCCGTCCTCTAGCCTGGAGCTGGAAGAAACTCTGTAAGAAGAACATTATGTTCACACAAGTTTCGAAAGCTAGTCCGGTGGGCTTACAAACTCGATTCACCCAATACTTTCCAGCTGTACAGTATGTATTTAAACTGTTAAGTCAACTGACAATAATAATTGATCTTTCATCAACTAAGAAGATTCGCGTTGTTATTGGCTAGCGCAATCACGCCACGAAACGCGCTAATGGACCAATCAATGCATTCGCATAAAGCGTTGTAAATTTGCGTGAATTAAAAAAATTGCATTATAAAAAATTCGCGCTGTGCGGGGTCGCGTTAAGCGCGGTACACACATTGACTTATAAAAAGTAAATCAGAAAGCAATTGGTTTGCTGCTGATTGGGGTTAAATAAAGAAAAATTTTGTTAATGGTGGCAAGAATACTCAAAATCAAAAAGAAAATTCAAAATATTTAATTTCACATAAACCTTCATGGGCACTTATGAAACGTCAGAAGCTAGGTGCACGGTTCCAATAGGTCGTTTTATATGAAGAAGAGCCGGCAAGCAACTCCACGGTTACTCTTTTAAAAATTATTGGCTTTTACAATATTTTCAAATAACAGTGTTAATAGGTATGGGAGGACAATGTAGGTCTTTCAACAAGTACTTACCACAGTCCACTAAGCCTACAGCGTTCTCACAACCACAAAATAGAAAATAATCTATACAAAATATAAATTAATTAATACTCAAAAGAAATAGTTTATGGCGAAACATAAATCATATTTTTTTCATAATCGATTCCTATTTAAAGCCGGAACAGACACACGCAGTAAAATAAATAGACAACATGTAAACAAAATAAGCACTTTATACCAACTCTAGGCTTAGAGCACACTAGCATATGCATTCTATCGTCAAAGAATCTGCATAATACCTTTATGCTCTGTACTGTTTGTAAACACAATGAAAGTAGAGAATTTGCATGTCCTATCGCCCAGTATCTCGGAACTGCTTCCTATTCTCGCGATAGACACCGCTCGTAACGTCCTTTGATACAGAACTAAGTTTCTTTTCATTTTCAATAATGTGTTGTGTTAACGTTTCTGACTATTCAAGTATTCACCCAAGTGTATTGAGGAAATAAAAACTTTTTTACAAAAAAAAAAACAACCGACTTCTAAAAAAACACTACAAAGTGAAAAATAACTTTAATTTCGGAAGTAGGTGACAAAAAACGAAAATTCAAAACCAAAGAAAGACACCGACTTCCGAAATTAAAGTTATTTTTCACTTTGTAGCGTTTTTCGAAGTCGGTTATTTTTTTTTTTTTGTTAATAGTTTTTATTTTTCAATTTTTAGTTGTGGTACCTACCCCACACAAATTCGGAAACCACTACCTGCTATGTAAATAACAGTGATAGGAACTTATCATAAATATCATCCACATACTAAGTGGGAAAAAGTACGTATTATTGAAGCTAACTCAAAAACTATCGAAGCAAAGTTAATATAATTTATATGGGACCATTTCGAGAGCATACCCTTTCAAATAAAAAAGAATTTTCAAAATCGGTCCACAATTGACGGAGAAATCGGTGGATATACATAAAAAAAAAAAAACGAACATACGCGACGAACAAATAACCTTCTCCATTTTGGAAGTTGGTTAAAAATGAAAAATTATGTTCAGATGTTTATATGGAATTAGGACTACGTTTTCATGAATGGGATGTTGTTTATCAAATGGTGTTTAGGAGCTTGCAGCAGTAGCTGGCTAGTATGATAAGATTATTTCATATTCGACAGTTTGTTAAAAAAAAACTTTTCGCTTTAAATCAAAATGTGATCAAAATCCACGGTGACACAAATTGGAAATTTTGAGTGATTAGCAAATTATATTTGAAAATTTTGTTTCGAAATATGTATTTACCACAAACACACAATATACTCTAAATTACCAATTTGATTAATATAGAAGAAAAGGTCATCAGGATCGCGATAATCTTCGACAAATTGAAAAAATGCAAGGCTTTCCTTTTTAATTTTAATAAAACTCTAAAAGAAACTGCCAAAATTCCAACAGTTCCAAAAAATTTATGTCTTATTTTTAAACATAAATGAAAAAATATTGTGAGAATTTGTTTCAACATTTTAATACAGTACCTACAAAGAAAGTAATTTACAAAATAAATAATGGAAATACTTAAGTGCACAAAATAAACTTTTAAAAGTTCAAAAGTTTTACTAGCTGGATACAAAGGATTTTTGAATTTAACGAAACCATTTCATTCCGTATATTTTAATAATTTAATGTCCTGTAACTATTGATAAGTAAAAGATTTAAAAAACATTTTAAGTATGTACCAAAATATCCTATCTATACGTATTAAAACGTTTACCATAGATTCAGTACATGATTCTGAACAGCTCAGCGTTGAAATGTTTCGTCGGTTTAAAAAAAAAGTCTGCTGTTTCATAGAAAAGTGCAATACCTACGCGGATACCAACGCAATACCAAAATGCATGGAACAGCAAATTAAAAAAAAATAACCGAGGAAAAATTTCAACGCAGGGGGTTTCAGCATCACGTAATGAATCCATGGAATGTGAATGTCAATGAATCAGTTTTCGCGTCGATATCCCTGCCATCCTGTATACATTAAAGTCGCTTTTCGAGTCTGGCTGTGTTGTTCATCTAAACTAGGCAAAGCATTTTGATGCAGTTTTCACCATCATTTAGAAAATGTATTATTAATATTAAACTAATAATTAATTATTATGTAAAAACCGTGCGAAGCAGGGGAGGGTCGCTAATTAAAAATAAAGTAAATTCATAAAAATATTACGCCACATTGAAATACAATTCAACAATTTGAAATAAAGCCGCGGCCACACGGTGCGATAAATCATGGCGACCGCTCTCGACATGAAATTGTTTTAGCGACCTCTGCATCACTTAGTGTCACCTATAATTAAGTTTAATTAAGAAAAGATGGGCGCGATTAAAGCACGCCGTAGAGACGAATTTAATTTGCAAATCTTAATGAAAGTTCGTCGTATGCTCGAGGTTGGGAGCCACAATATGATAAGGAGCGTCCCGACGAAATGTTAATTATATCAAGTTTTAAGTACCGCGAAAAACGCCTTGATGTGCGGGTACAGACGGGAGTTTGGTCGGGATTCATATTTTATGTTTATTTTTTTAATCATAATCGTGAAAATGTTATAGAGATTTGAATTTCATTCAAGTTTTAAAGCATACTCAAGGGAACCAAATAATGTTTCGTATCTACGATGCATCCTATCGTTATTGCGAATTTGCTTGCCAAATATTGCCAGCCAAAGTGTACTTACAAATGCTGGAGTGAAACGTACCTATAACAAGGTTAATTTCATGTCGAATAATATTTGATTGAAATACATTCTGCACACGTATTCGCATTTTCAAATCTACGTATTTGTAGCATTTAAACCGGCATAGCGACTGCAAAGAAGGGTTAACTTTTCCCCTTTATGTTCAACAACCGTAACAATTACCACTAAATACACTTCAACAGCTATAAAGTAAATCCGCATAAAAAATTCAGCAACAATTAAATCGTCCATCTGTATTCTGAAATGTTAATAATTTCAATTTTAATACCATTATGCACTCCACAAGAGGTGAGAAAGTAATTTAAATTCAGTTAGAGCAAGCCACAGGCAACTCACTGTGGGCTCTTTTAATCTCATTAATTTTAATTTATTCGAGTAGATTATTTCTCCTCGGTCGAATATTTCGTAGCTCGGGTAATGGACGTAAATATTGATAGCCATAAAAAGATATCGGGCCTGCAGCTCGATTTTTCAGCGCTCGCTGCAATCGCCTTTGCGGATAATTCCGGCGGTAGCCTTTGATTTTGAACTAAACGAAAACTAACATTTAACGCTGTCTTAGCCGAATTTATTTTAATCACTAGTTAAAGTAATCTATGTATCACGGAAGGTAGTATTTTATAAGGCTGGGGCGGCATCGCCACATGCGATCTACGCATCACACTGATGTCACGCAAAATCCCTCCAAAAGCAGACTTTACCGCGTGACTAGAATATATACAACTTCCCGACATCAATCGTCGGGCAGTTGCCCACCAGACACAACACCCGTCTGGTCGCAGGATCCTCCATTTTCCATAGATGATGAGTGAAGTTTACACCCTGTTCCTCATATCTCTATAAGCCTTAATAAATGGAAAACAAATTTTCAAAAAAAAAATACATTTTTTTCTCATCTGGACTTAAAATGTATAAATCTTGAACGATGTCCTTTTAATGTTAATTTAAATACCTATTTTTGTATAGAGCATCTTTAAAGTTTGTTAAAATCACTCGTAGTTCAGGATTAATGGCTGGTAAATACAAAATAAGCCACCTAAGTCTTGCAGATCCGAGATCCGAAGATCCGATCCGATGAGTGCCTAGCGGGTTAGTGTCGCCGACGACGTAAGATAACTTAGTAACATTATTATACACAGGTGCCCGCAGTGCCTTATAACATGTTAGGATGTAGGTACTCGCTCACTGCAGCCTCTTGATCGATCCACAGCTTAGTGGAATTACTAATGGAAGGAACCTATGAGATAGAATGTAGTGTTTGACAGCAAACGCAAATTTGCTCTTGAGTTTTATAGAACTTGTATTAATAGGTGAATCTCTAACGCAAGTGAGAGGATTGATTGACGAATTTCGGGCAAAAACAAAAATGCAGCATGAAAGTATCAATAAGCCTGATATTGTGGTGAGAGATCAATGAGAGCGCCGTGCAATGATTGTTGATATCGCTGTCCCTCATGACGAGAATCTCGTGAAAGCTGAGAAAGATAAAAAAATCAAGTATCTTGACTTAGCACACGAGGTTGTCGACATGTGAGACGTGGACTCTGCAATTATTGTACCGAAAATCGTTACAGTTAATGACCTTATAGCGGAAAGCCTCGACTGTATCATAGTAGTTACAAACACATACATTGGTGGAGCGACTTGTCTCGCGACGTGACACCGGTAATTGTTCTACCATAAAGTTTTCTTAGAAATTGTTTTACTAGAGTCGCGTCGCGCCTGTTTTCGGGAGCCTTTATTCTTTTGAGAGCTTTGACGTCAGAAACATGCGATAGGTTTCGCTCTACTAAACGATATTTTTTGACACGTGCTGATTCTAAAATTCTTCTATGCAATTAGTTCCGAAAATAAGGTAGCTCCATGATTGACAATTTATACTTTATTGTAGACCAGAATTAACATAGAAAAAAAAAAAAATACAACAAAACATACAATGGGCGGCCTTGTATGAAGATGGCCAATGTTTTGATTTAAAAGAGTGTCCGTGGAGTTTCTTGCCCGTTCTTCTCCATAAGTACCTACTACGCTTTGGAATGGGCAACTAGCTTCATCTTTTCTGACTGACCGACCCCTTGACTATTCAAAAATACCTGTAATTGGTTTATTTAAAACCAAACCTGATCCACACAATTTGTATATGGGTTTTGTATTGGGTCTCTTTGAAAATTTCCACTCACAATTTTAGAATTTCCACAAGAAAATGTTCAAACTGTTTCCTAAGCCAATCTCAAAAACGACCTATTCAATCTTTATCGAACAATCAGAATACTCAAGCACTCCATCCAGAGAATCACACCCGTTATCAATACCATTTCCGCATTATTAATCAGTGCGGAAACTTGATGCGGAGTTATAGAGGAGTGCGGAATGCGGAGGGCATAGTGTGAGCGTTACATTGCTCCGTCCGTTCCTAAGCTCGGCTTGTAATACCGAATGTTTCAGATCGGGGCAAAGGCTTCGGACGATAGGGGAATTCTGTAGTTTTTGTTAGGTTGGGTTCTTTTTTTAATGGTTTGTGAATGTAGTTTTAGGCCCGATTGCACCGATTGTGGTTCGATTCCCGAGTCGGATAAAGTGTTATTGAGTTTTGAATTTCTCAGTAGAAGTTGGCGGTGTGATACTCCCGTGCCTCGGAAAGCACGTGAAGCCGTTGGCCCTGCGTCTGATTTCTCTCCGGTCGTGTCGGATTGCCGTCCAATCGGACTATGAGAGTGAGGGAAGAGAGAGTGCACCTGTGTCTGCGCACACACTTGTGCGCTATAATATCTCCCGCGCCGAAGGCTGGTCTCCGCTGAGATTGGTCGCCATGGCCGAAATTCAGTCAAACTACTACTACTTTTTGGTCTGGAGGACTATTGTTACTATTTTTAAAACATCAATGTCTCTATCATCTTTCAAACTATTGACAGAAACGAAACAACAATGTTTGAAATAAGTTTAGCGCAATTAGAGCGCAAGCGGGTCCTAGACGATTTAAGTACAATATTATTAATTAGGAGTTAGGTGTCAATTATTCGAAATTCATAGCATATTAGGCTTACCTTTGAGAACTAGTTGTGTAAGTGCCCGACGCGCGTGCTCAGAACGGTGCGTTTTGGGCACGCGCCGAGAAGCGCGCATTGGACGCTCGTCAAACGCAACAAGATTTCCACATTTTGTTGTAACTTTGAACCCTCAACATGCTCACTGTGTTTCTTTTAAGTTTATTATTAATGCAAAGAAAACTACAAGGAAAAATAGTAATAAAGGAACTTTAGTCCACGCATCGAGGGCGCGCTAAGGGCGTCCGGAAGGGGAGCGCTTGATGTAACATCCTTACCTAGAAATTCATACAATTTTATTGAGCGCCCAAAACGCATTGTACAAAACGCGCGCCTTGAGGTCCTGCTATAACTAGGGCCTAATTGTTTCGTGCTGCAGAATTTAAGTGTATTTAACAAAAGCGGTTTTTAACCGACTTCAAAAAGGAGGAGGTTATATGTTCGACGCGTATGTTTGTTTTTTTTTTTTTTTTTTTTTTTTTTTTTTTATGTATGTCCACCGATTTCTCCGTCACTTGTGAACCGATTTTGAAAATTCTTTTTTTGTTTGAAAGGGTATGCTCCCAAATTGGTCCCATATAAATTTTATTAACTTTGCTTGGGTAGTTTTTGAGTTAGCTACAAAATACGTATTTTTTTCCCACTTAGTATGTAGATGATATGATTACTTCCTGTCACTGGTAGCAGGTAGTGGTATTCGAATGTGTGTGGGGTAGGTACTACAACTAAAAAGTGAAAAATAAAAACTTTTTACAAAAAAAAAACAACCGACTTCCAAAAAAAAACACTACAAAGTGAAAAATAACTTTAATTTCGGAAGTCGGTGGCAAAAAACGAAAACACAAAACCCAAGACACCGACTTCCGAAATTAAAGTTATTTTTCACTTTGTAGTGTTTTTTTTTGGAAGTCGGTTGTTTTTTTTTTGTAAAAAGTTTTTAAGTAATAAATAAAACGTTCCAATAAATAAAAACGCAACGACATCTAATCCAATACGAACTTAAGCTGATGATAAATAGGTATAAATTATGCAGGTAAACCTACTGGTAAATTCTGGAAACAGCCTCATTTCTAAAAACGAATTTGAACTTAGTGTTTTATGTGATAATACAGGTTGTCGTGTGAACAGTCTGTAAAATACAACAAGAGGAACAATAAAACGAGGTCACTAGCGTATTGCTTACTATGAGCACGCCAATATATTACCTGAATGCTACTAAACTAGTTAGACCACAATGTCGGACAGTCAACAAAGAAAATGCCTAACTTTTTGGCAACGTTATCAATGATGCACAAACGGACACATCACTTGCACATCCGAAAGACAATATAGAGCATATTCATCTTCTTTTGTGTGGCTACGAACTACATATTATAATCATCAGCTATTTGCCGTGATAACAATATACAGTGTGTCTTTATAATATGCACATATCGAAATGAGGAAATCTGTGCTTAATTTTTTATTTTATTTTAAGTTACTTAATTGGGCGTCTTATTGAGAAATTTTACGATTATTGTAAAAATTTATGAAAAAAAAAATCAGATTTTTGGTAAAAAAACATGTTTATTTTTAATTGAGGGTAGTCTTTTTTCCACAATTTTCAATTTATGAGGACGCCTAATTATTTCCAATCATTATGGAGTTTGTATCATCGCGATAGATTATTTGGTTTAAAAGTTACACCGTTTTATTTGCAAATTCCATAAAAAATAAATATTTAGATATTTTTTTAAAGTTATTCCGTCGGTAAAATTAAGGATAGATTCCCTCATTTCGATATGTGCACATTATAAAGATTCACACTGTATTAGCCAGTCAGCAAGGTAGTAGTGGAGCTGACCGCCCAAGGTACGCTGGATGTAAAAGATAAAGATAAAAGATTTTTTATTTTGCAAATATGGGTACAATACGTGGTGATACAGGGCAGGTGTAGTCTTAGCTCCTCACGATCTCTCTCCATCTGGTTCAGATGACAGTCTGGCGCATTCATTAACAGAGCCTCCAACTTCGGATTTAATTTGATCGGTCCACCTCATCGGTGACCTCCCGAGTGGCCTATTACTTTCCACTCTGCCCTGCACCACTAGACGCTCTATGGAGTAATTATTCTGCCTCGAGACATGACCAAAGAACTTCAGTATTCGAGACTGTATTAGTGCTGATAGATTACCTATATCGATACTCTGTTCGTATCGAGTTTTAGTCGATCGCAATGTCGTTACTGGATTATGGATAGCGTTGAGCATTGGCACTTGTGAATGATTAATATTTGGTTGGTTTTGCGGTAGATAGTTGTGTGTGATTAGGTAAGGTATTAGTAGAATTATCCTATCTGAAACCAGCGCTGCGGCATTTGTTTTTTTTTTTCTTTCAAATATCGTATAGCCTCATGCTGAGATTGGCCTCGAACATGTCTTCTTTTTTTCGAGAGGAGCTCGTGGCTAAGTACTAACAGCCGCACGGGTCGATCCATCAGGTTAAGCTACGCTTGCCGGGGTTGGTCCGTGGATGGGTGACCATCTTTACATAACGAGACTCCTCCGTGCCTCGGAAAGTACGTTAAGCCGTTGGTCCCGGCTGTCATTCGTGGATCTTTGGCAGTCGTTACGGCTCGTCAGAAGCCCGAAAGTCTGACAACCAGTCTTATTAAGGAGTATCATATTATCCAGTTACTGGGTCGTGGAGGTCAGATAGACAGTCGCTCCATGTAAAATACTGGCATTCAACTGCATCCGATTAGCTGACCCCAACATAGTTGGGAAAGGACTAGGCAGATAGATACATGTCTTCTTTTTTTTTGTTTTCACTATTTTATTAGTTTTTAATATTCTTTTTTTTATTATTATTGATTTCATGATTTTGTTAGTGTTAATGTTATTTTTGTTGTTGTTGTATTTCCTGTGCGTGTTCCAAATAAAATATTTTTCTTTCTTTCAACTAATATTAGAACAGATATGTTATGTTATTATTTTAATACACATTAAAATCTGTTAAACAGCGTGTATCAAAAATGTGTGGTCATATTTAAGGGACCGAAACTTCAATACTTACTCGACTGAAATGTATAGAGCAGCTGATTATTTCTTCGCGATTACGATGTTGGTCCCATGGGTGCAAGTGTTCAGTCTGATGGTCTGTAACACAACTTTAATTATGACCACGCATTTGTTATACACGCTGTCTTCATATTCCTTCTGGCGTAATCTTTTTGTAAGCCCTTCATTTGGGAAGATCGGAGCGTTATGTTAGAATCTTCTTGACTACAAACACCAGCACCTCCTGCTACTATGAGTTGGGAGCGTACGAAACGCACTCTATCACTGAATGGACAGGTCCCCTCACAGCTATATGGTTCCTTCCGCAAATGAAAATTTGACCAAGTTAATGTCTGGACTTTTAAAGAGACTGTGACCTCTGAGTTTGTTACGATCTTTCTTCTCAGAGTAGTCAGTTTGAAAACACTGACCTCTTGACTTTTGAGTTACTACTATATCTTTTTGACGTGTAAACGTGTTTTATAAAAACAAATTTACAGAAATACCTAACCCATTTATTAACACAATCAGAATTAATGTATTTTGATCCTTATCCGAAGTACTAAAAAATAACCAATGACTTGGAAGTAACAATTTTAATAGCAAGCAAAAATATTATCCCCCCGATGGAAAACGTAGGTAATCAACTTCAAGACCTACTCGTTTAGAATTCACGACTAATCGAGTCGAATACGATATCATCTAGAATATTGAAGCTATAAACCATATTTAAGCTAGGTAAGGCATCGTCCTATGTAGGCTTGCAAAGCATAGGTCGTGTGTATACACAAATTCGTACTTCTTATATTCATACTTAATATAAAAAAGTCACTTGCAAAGTGCGTCTCGCTCCCTCTTGTCAGTGACCGCTATGTTAAGCCGGGTCTTCTGCGCGTGTTTTTTCGAAACAATCAATCAATCAAACTATTTAGCCTTTTCCCAACTATGTTGGGGTCGGCTTCCAGTCTAACCGGATGCAGCTGAATTCCAGTATTTTACATGGAGCGACTGCCTATCTGACCTCCACAACTCAGTAATTAGATAATACGATACCCCTTGATAAGACTGGTTGTCAGATTTTCGGGCTTCTGACGACCCGTAACGACTGACAAAGATCCACGAATGACAGCCGGGACCAACGGCTTAACGTGCTTTCCGAGGCATGGAGGAGTCTCGGTATGTAAAGATGGTCACCCATCCACAGACCAACCCCGGCAAGCGTATCTTAACCTTATGAATCGACCCGTGCGGCTGTTATTACTTAGCCACGAGCTCCTCGCGTGTTTTTTCGAAACATTACACAAAAACCTTACACATAGGTAAACATTTATTTTCACACAAAACGTCGTATTTGCATAGACAAATGTGTTTGGCCACGCCTCTTTGTTGCGATGTTTTTGTGTAAAAACACGCGCAGGAGACCCGGCTTTACATACACATGGCGATTTCGTTGCGCACACACGACTACTAGTAGTTTTACGCCCTGGCTGGAGGCTTAACTCTGAAATGACATACAAAAAAAAATTACACGACAACTGCATTGAACGATCGCCAGAAGGTCAGATTGCGTCTCATCCGCAATCTGTCAAAAATACAATCAATTTAGAACATTTTTTGACAAGTTTGACAGATTGCGACTTGAATGTGAACGTTTTTTAAGAAATAGAATTGGCCTTCAGTTCTCGTACTTTAAAAAACGTAATACCTACCTAATTCAATTCAAATGTCAAAAACATATTAAAATAATTGGTAAACTATAGGTTTTTTGATAGATTGAGACTGAGATCAGAATGACAACGTTCTTAAAAATACGAGAATAGCCGCTCAGAAATCCGTTCGCAAATCGTCGTGTGACAACGCCTTTACAAACAAAATTCGCTTACCTAGCTCTAATAATAAAACTGAACCGCAGATTGTTTAGCTTTACGAGCAAACCCTACCTTTATTGGAAATAATATTTTTTTTATATTACGACCGTAATTATAAACGTCACAAAGACAATGGTTTACGGCCTTCCCCATTGGTTAATGAACCAGTAAAACTTAGCGGTTGACAATAATGGGGGTTACGCGGTGTTACAGTGCTGGATGGGGTTCATTTGATGATACAAGTACCTAAAATGTTTAGTGCAGTAACCGTACTGCATGGGGTCATAAAAAGGACAAAGAGTTTTGATAGTTTGGTTTTTTAGTTTGGTTAAATAAAGAAATACAGATGCATAATTATGGTATTTAACTAGAAAATAAATTGAAACAATTACATATTATCCAATATTCCAATTACGTCAGACTTAAATGAGAAATTATTAAAATGTGAAAAAAGAAAAAAAAATCTATGTCAAAATAATTTTATGTCAACATTAATAATTGTAATTCTAAATTAATTAATCATTTAAATATTCGTCAATAGTATAATAACATTTATCAATTAAGAACAATTTCATTTTGTTCTTAAATTATGTCTTTTGTTTTGTTTTTATTTGAGCCATCATATTTCATATAAAATAACTTTCATCTATTGCCAATTGACGACTTTGACGTTAGGTACAATTAATAATGAATTTTATATTCTGATCTAGATCTAAATAAATATTTATTAATAAACTACAAACAGATCACAGGCGTACATCAAAAGACTGACAAACAATATTTTGTAATTTATTACCAAAGAACTCATGAATAATTCCATTTTTTGTTACTTTCTCAATTTGGCAGAACGTAGAATGATTGTACTGAGAGCTATCTGTATTACTAGCAGACTTCTTCAAAAAGATACAGTACCTAAATGTGAAAATTATTATAATTTACAAAATATGGAAATGTTTTGTGATACCGAGAAAATGAGCGATATTAAATGAAAAGCTGCGCGATATGACTAAAATTTCAATTCTTTGTATAACTTAGCCTAACTTCAACCAACTTTACACATTTTTGGTTATTATCTTTGAAAATAGCGTCGGACAGACCCTTTAAAGTTACAAAAATCTGTACATTTTCTTGTTTAAAAAACAGACTACTGATCTTAAGGACTTCAAAAGAACAAAAAACTTGTCTAGACTAAAGTAAATCTATTTTTAAAACAAAATATTTTAGCCTAAATTCCGCCACACCGCACCTTCTAGCGCTCAACAGACTTTGGAACAGCAACAATATCTAACATCACTTATCACCTCTTCCAGTACAATTATTTCCGTGGTCCACCCAAGGGTCGCAGGAACACCATGATTGCGACGCACAGAGATTACGAATCATTTACATACAAATGCCGGAACCCTCAACTTTGAATGGTACGGTATGGCCCACTGTTGTTCTAGCAAAAAGCTGGGCCTTATTTGAACAACAATAACAGCGGTTGGGCGTACCTACTCCGACTTGATTAAGGTCACTTGTCCTTTTGCTAGG
Source organism: Agrochola litura (assembly GCA_949152395.1). NCBI lineage: Eukaryota > Metazoa > Arthropoda > Insecta > Lepidoptera > Noctuidae > Agrochola > Agrochola litura. The sequence continues at coordinate 18,081,065 of OX424508.1, read as the reverse complement.
TGCGCCCGCCCCTTGTCACATCCAGTCCGGATCATTTTTCTACGTCTACGGCGACGCGGACGGTTGGGATTATAATATGTGGTAGTAATATGGTGGTATGAAGTGGTATCGTCGCGTATATTACGTCCTGCATGCAGTCATAAAAAAATGTAATCGTTGGAAGTCTATACGCGAGCAGTTTCCTATGGCTGCGTTTTAGCCTTGTATAGAATGGAAAGACGCGCCTGTGCCGCATGTGACCGCAGTAGTGCTTGTGACCACTAGACCAACGAGGCAGAAATAATATCAGAAATTATTCTAAGTCCATACTCTCGACGTAATTATGTACTTTATCAAAAAAAATCTCTATAGTTTATCCTGTACTATTGAACGAGCTATATTTGTATATTTATTTGTAATCACGTTCTCGAAAACGGCTCTAACGATTTCGATGCAAGTTGCAATATAGAGAAAAATCGATCTAGCTAGGTCTCATGTCTGGGAAAATTCGTTTTCTCCGTATTTTCACCCGAGCAGAGCTCGGTCGCCCAAAGTTTTAAACAATATTAGTGACATAGAATAATGACATGGCAGCATGGAATTTGTAGGTACTTTCCTATACTATTAAATGAGCATTTTCTATTTTCAACAGAGCAGAGCTCGGTCGCCCAGGTACTTCTATGTAAACACTAAATCATTTTCAATACATTTAACCAAAACAAACCATAATTATTCTCACACTATTCCTTACAACTTTGGCTATAGATTCCAAATCCGCTTATTCATTATCGCTTCGGGCCTTCCTTCCAACAGTTTAGAAACTAACTTAAAAGCCCCCACATAATCCCCGAGCTTCCTCACCAATAATATACGAAAATAAATCACTCACCACAATTATATTTTATGTGACATTCATTAAGACAGCGAAAGATGGTCTCATAAGTGTCTCAAGGAAATAAGATCACATTATATCGCTTAATCAACCACTGTGGGGTGCAAAGTCAACCTTTCTGCTGTCCTCCCATCCTAAGAGCTAGATTAAACGGGCCTGTGTGATAAACTCTGATGGCTATCATAACTTGAGCCTTCAGAGGAAGTGACCACATCCCTTTTTCTCCGTACTTTTGTAACAGTGCAAAGGGTGAGGGAGATCAACGTAAGCTGGTGGCAATATAAAGCCGCAACGACCCCGCTATTCCGCTGGACGTTTATGAATAGCGCTTATTTTTCTTTTAATTACGCCCCCCTGCTGTCTGTTGACGTATTTTGTCGTCACTTTGCGAGCCAACCGTAGAAGTTTGCCATTAGATTCGCTCACGACGGAAATACATTCACCACACGTCACACTGCCTGTGACGTGATGTTTGTGCCCGCATTGCTAGTGTGTTTTGTTGATGCCGCAATTTCGAACTGAATGTTTTTTTTTTACATGCCTACAGAAGAGATTAAGATGAAGAAAGTAGTGTAGTTGTTAAATCCCATTTATAAATTACATGTACAAACTCATAAGAAACTTTTAAGATAGGCACTTAAAAATTCTTGCTGAGTCTATAAAACGATTGAAGTGGTCGCTATCTGCTCTTACCAAACAAATTGGATTAAAGCCAGCATTACACACTTGATAATTTGGTTAACTTTGACGCTAAACACTTAGTTGAAATATTAATCGGCAAAAACAATATGGTGTCGAGTTTACGCCCAATATAACCTGTGGAAAGGTCTAAATATCCTTATAAATAACAAAACACTTTTATTAGGGACCCTGTTAAGGTAACATCTTTACACTATTTGGTCACGTCAACGGACTATAGCCCACCTACGTTCGTCTAGACGGGTGTTATTACAGATACTGTAATGATAAGGGTAAAAGGCCTCGTTGTCAAACCGACGCTGCCTATAGAATTTCAAGCGATTCAAATCCTTATGATTTATTCGTGAATTTACTGTATTTATTCATGGCTTTACCGACTTTAAGGGATGAATAAATAGAGTCCCACTCTATGTATTCAGCCCTACTACTACTAAAAGAGGTTTGAATGATTCTAATAAGAGAGGGTGTAGTGAATAGGAATAGCTAATTGACGTGGCGGAGTGTGTATATGTTTGTATAGATAGCTGTGCAACTGTATTGAGATTGGTTCACCGCGCGGTCAAGGGGAAACTGATGCAATACTTTGCAAGGAAATAGAAAATCATAATATGATTTTGTTAGAAATGTTTTTGATACTGCTAACTCTTTTTCGATAAATGTATTAAATTATAGAAACAGAAATCAGTATCTAAAAAAATACTTAGAGCATTTTTACGATTTATTTAATCTTACACCTTCTTCCATGGGCAGGCAGAAACTATAGAACACCACCTGCTACAATCATTCCATACTCCTTTTGTTTTATTTTGTTATATACAAAACCATGGCCATTTAAAAGAAACATAAATGCTAGAAAATTAGCGTTTTATAATTTAGGTATGATAAAAACGTCTACAGAAGTTCGTCAAAACACACAAAGATTCTCACTTCCTACAATTCCCAAATCCACCCGTCCATCTAACTAAATGTATTTATTACCTTCCTAACCCATATGGGATCTAATCAAACAATCCAAACTGACCCATTTCATCTGACGTCCATTAAATATCAAAATCCAAATAACAAGATGGACGGATGTTCTGGCAGTCCGGTAAATCGAAAGCGATCCGGTATGGATCCAGGCCAGCTGCGGCTGCCGTATCAAAGAGCTAGGAAACAAGGGGCTGGAGGGCTTCTCATTTCTACGAAACACCTTTGAGCTTCCGACACCTGCATGTGTGGTCACATGTTAGAAGAGGAGCGTGTTACGAATATTATCCAAAGACTGGAAAAAATTCATTAAGTTTATTGAACTTTAAAGTCAAGTCTGTTGGTATTGCAAGGCCTTTTTGACAAACGCTTCAGAAACGGTAAAATTAAATAATATATTGTGATATTGCTATGGCTAAATTAATTTTAATAAAACCGTCCAAATGTAGACTAATACAAAACTTCGTTCACTGCATCAAATGCATGACAAAGTCATCTATATATGTAGGTCCGTACACTCTCTTTTCATTTACAAGTTTTTCTGGCGACAAAACTCACTGTGGTACTATTTTACCTTATTTTCTTTGGTTAATATTCCAAATGGACATCGCTCCACCGAAAAGAAAAACTCGCCAGGCACAGCCTTAATTAATGTACCTGCAATACTACCTGTTGATACCCGAGAGCCGTGGCCAAAACAAAGAAATGCCCACTCAACATTCCATGAATTCGGGGTGACGGAAAATAAAGATAGATAACATACGGTCAGCAGTCACCACTCGGATTCCATTTGGCCGCACTGGGATTCCCTTTATCGTGGGAGCCATTACAATCACAAACTACAAGCACGAACATAGGTAGAAACAAATATTTCGCTGTAGAGATTTTTGTTCTGATTTAGAGAGTTGACAACCACTATTCTGATTGGTTCGTTGAATTATACATGTGTTGATGAATTTTGTTATGTATTTTTTTAGTAAGTATGTTAGCTTACCTCTTGCATAGTGTGACCGCACATCGCACATCAAAACCATTATGATTTTTTTTAAATTAAATTCTCGAACAATAGTTTCTATATTACTTAACAGGAATTAATTTAGGTTCTCTTGTTTTATTTCAATATTATTAATGTCTTCTTATTTATTAGATTTTTGAGAACTTAAATACCCAGGTTTTTTGTTGTTTTAATTTTACACCACACACTAAAATATCAACCAGAAAGCTTCCGGATCGCGCTGGTCGAGCTCGCTATCTTTTTTATTTTGTTGCGTTTCATTCAACACACTCAAAAGAATTTACTGTCAGCTTATCAACAATATCGATCACATTCTTTACTACCAACATTTACTAAATTTTAGTTTTCTTTTGATATTATTTGTTTATTTTTAAGCTATTTTCCAACTTCAAGAATATTCTTAATAGCGTTTATGAAAACCTATTTCAATTTTGAATTAAAATTCTATACATACACATGATTTGAAAATCCTGGGCATCATATACCTGTATATAGCAATTTCTTAAGGATTTAGTTAGATACAGTTTTACTAGCTAATGGTTGTCATGAATTAAATATATTACAGAGTACCCATGCATATTATGTGTAAATAAAATAAATGCTTAAAATATATCCGCCACCTCAAAAGGCAGGTGGCGCTGACCATTGCTTTTCCCATAACTGTTGTCATTAAACCTGGTTATAAACGTGTGAACCTCACGATGGCTTTTTTACCTTTTTATTATTATTGACATGTAATTTTTTTTTTAAATCAGTGTTGATTTCATTGGAATGTATAATCGTCCTTTAAAACTATTTTGTTTTCCATATAACCTTGCTTCAAAATAAAATGATATAGGTAGAACAAGCCAGGACCTATATTGTTTTTATATCACTAACTAGTTACGTATTTGTTTCAAATACAAAAACCGTAACAGAAGAACATCAGTAAACAACAATATCAATACTTTTTATATGATTCCTTGATCATATCTTTATGATTGTTCTAGAAAACGCCTACGGTATCGCACATAGCAACATTCCACAAATAATAAGAAAGGCTCGTAACAATTGACACCAAAATGGCCGCCGCAAATAGCGACCAATAAGCACAATTGTCTCAAATTCAAGAAACGAACGACCTTCGTCATTTACTGCCCGACCAATCGTCGGCTGTCATGAAATCCCCAAATCCCGCCACGTAGGGAACCGGCGGCTAGTTTTATTTCATTACGGGGCAAAACGCCCAGGGATTCCCCAGGATTTTGGCGCCCGACATGGGACTGACAGGTTCGGTTATGATTTTCATTTTCACGTCTGAAAATGTCGTTGTTTCTTGTAATTCGAATGCGCAAATGATATTTAAGTTTCGTACGTTTTTATACATAGTAATATTTTTTTCTTTATTTAATTAGGGAATTTTATAATCGTAATGCGTATACCAGAATTGGCATTCCCATTATAACCTAAATACATACTGCTACGGATTATATTTGGGCCATGAACCTGAATTGACTCTTCGCATCATCACCATTTGGTTACGACAGAATTTTTTGGAATACCTAAATCTAGTCGTTTCAACTTCAATACCGAACACTGTCCATATGTGATGTAAGTCTTCCACAACTCCACACTCTATACAATTAGGCGAATTAGTTTAGGTTAGATTAGATCTTGTTAGTTTTACTTCAAACCGATTGCTTGTCCAATAGCCCCCAAGAATTTACCGCTATAGGTGTCGAGTCAACGTTCCCAACTGCAGCATTATTCACCCCAATAATACCACATAACCAAAAACACGTACCAAAAAGTTCAAAGTACAACCCTTGATATATAATGTCGAGGGTATCACACGTTCTTTCATACAGCATTTGTCGAAACTATGGCGTCCACAACACCAACACGTACGGCCTTGTTACAACATGTTTCATCGTAATTACATTTTCTTTGCGAGAGACCGTTCGTTTACATTTCCTTTTTTCGTGCCCTAACAGTTTTTCGGAAGTTCTGTGCTGCCCTGTTATAGTCCAGTGCATGCGCGAAAAAAGGAGGTTGTATTTTGTGACGCAAAAATGTTCGTCTGTAGGGAGATGTTGGGATATGAATTTTTGTTTTAGACGTGTTTATGAATGGAAAGGAAATGAAGCTGAATAGTGAATAATCCTGGATTAAAACAGTGAACTTTTTTATTCTAATAATCATAATAAAAACAAAGAGCCTCAAACGTTAGTCATTACAATGTCTTATCAAACGAAGGTTTTAGTTTAACGGTAAGGTGGAAGAATTTCTTCAAGCTCAAGAAAAGTCGAGAGATTCGCTGTATATTACGTATTAAAAAACTTAAGCAAAGTTTAAGAGTAAGTAGTACTTAAAAAAAATTATCGTCACGGTCAAAATGTTATTTTTTTTCGGCCTTCGCTCATTCGCCAAGTGACAATGAGAAGGACGTGTGAGAAGGAACTTCTTTCCAATAAATGATTAATTAATTGCATTCATTCATTGCTCTGTAATCAAAACAGCCGACATACTGAAAGGTTTGAATTTATGCCTTTGGGAGAATGCTTTTTGTAGTTTACAAAACTAAGCTCGAATGAAACCTTTATAAATATCTAAACTAAAATTCTATAATTACATACAACTTTGCCTCTACCGTATACTCAGATAAAAATACGTCCGACTAACTTCATGCCTGGCTTCACTCGTACGGGTTCAAAGTTTTGACATACTGACATCAAAGAGAGTTAGTTTTGTATTCCATTGGATCTACGTCTGTTGTTGGCTCAGTTCCTACCTTATGTCTTGTTGTTTAAGGTTGGAGTTTCCTTGCTGTATTTACAAAGAGCAGCCCGGCAGATAGATTGCCATATTATTCTTCTATTGTATTAGAATAAAGGTTAACTTATACTTGGAAAGGTAAAAGGGATTTTCAAAATACCGAGAAAACAAAATTTATACTAAAATCTAATTTCCAAGTACTTCATCGCTATAAAACAACTGACATGCTATTATTTTTTTCAATACACTGAAAAAGTATGTAAGACATTTTATTCAAACACTACTCTAGAATTCGTGTATTAATAATTAACGGGTGCTGCCTATAGATATCTGTATCGCTATTCTGTAAAAATTTCTCCGTGAAAACATATGTGAAGTGAGCTTGAAGGGAACTGTCTTTCACCCGATGACACTAGATTTGCAGCTCACTTCACGTAAGTTTTCATGGTGACATTTTTACATAATGGACCGGCTGTTTTCAGAGTGAACACGTCTAAAAATAGTCTTAAACGATTTCTCTATAATTACATTAATTACGAATTCTGTCTATAATACAATGTCGCCCATCGGCATGTGCCCGCCCGCATTTTTCTGAATATTCATGAAAAATTATCGAAAAATAACTTCTTCTTAGTCTTGATACTTTTTTTTTAATATTTTCTTTTTTTGTTTTTTTTTTCAATTTTTTGAACTTACACTTACGTTTTTTTTGTAAAAGCTCTTTTGTTTTTGCATAGTTGACAAATTTTATAATAAAAATATTAGTTAATCCGATAAAATAACTCATAAGCATTTAGAAATAATAAACAGAATCCAAACATAACATAACATCACGCCTTGTTTCCCCGAAGGGTTGGGCAGAGGTGTACCTGTAGTAGGTACACCCACATTTCGCCAGTTATGTTTATGTCCCATGTAATAGGGGGCGAGCCTATTGCCATCAACCGGGCACAAATCCAGACTCCGGGCTGCTACTGAGAAATTTCAGATAGAAAAACCCAATAACACTTTGCCCGACCCGAGAATCGAACCCAGGACCTCATGCTCAGCAGTAGCGTTTGCGACCACTAGACCAACGAGGCAGCACTAGACCAACGAGGCGAGACAGAATCCAAATAGAGCCAATAACATCAAAGATATGGCAGCAAACGCTACTCAAAACATAAAAATTGAATAACATGAAAAATATTAAAATATGAATATTCAAAAAAAATCGGGCGGGCACATGCCGCAACATTTTATAAAGGGAACTACCACTAGGAAGTAATTTAACACGATACTTGTTTGAAAGTGTCATTATCCAATACAAGAACACTACTAAAATGACTAAAGCATGCAGCCCACTCCTAAATAATTTACTCCGAAATTTTAATGAACTATAGTCAGCACCGCAAACAGGTGTTTCACATCGGAATTCAACTTAATAACCTCTATGAAACACTATAAAGGCCCCCAAGAGTGCCGGGACCTCTGGCCAGTCCCTAATGGCTTCCCTCTCTACTGCTGTTATTAGGCTATAAATCACTGTATATGTTTAGCTTGGCGTGAATAAAATACCTTTTAAGACGCCCTCCGTGTCTGGCAAGTAATTTGGTTGTAAGCGTTTTTGTAATAACTTTGAGCGGGTGAGGGTAGTTGGATATTTTCTTGCTGTTGTGATTTTTTGGGTGATTTGAAAATGTTTTACGTTTCTGTTTTTTGGGAGCAAGTTTGTAAATATTTCTAATTATTTTACAGCCTAGAGTTATGTTGTAGAGATACTTGTTTAATGTTGATGAAGTTTATTTGTTAACCACCTACAACAACAGTAAACATTCTATTATAATGGAAGAAGGTAATCTATGTCCAGCTTTCAAAAGGTTTGGTTAGTAGTAAATTGTGTCACAATCATCATCATTTAAAAAAGAAAAATATTTTCTTTCTTTCTTTCTTTCAAAAGGTTTGGTTAGTAGTAGGAGCCTTTTTGGCCTCGCACAGGTCTTCTTTTTTGTTAATTTTAATGTTTTTCTGAAATTGTTATTGTTTTTATAATTTTCATAGTTTTAATGTTGTATTTCCTGTACGTGTCCCAAATAAAAAAAAAATCTTTTCTTTCTTTCTTTCTAGTAGATTGTGTCGCAATCATCATCATCATCATTTTAGCTAAAAATCACCACCTCTTTTAGCAGTATTATTACACTACACTGTGGGAAAGAGATGGAGCTATACAGGACGTATAGCTCCATCTCTTTCTCACTGTGAAATAATATTAAAATAATACTACTTTTAGAGGTGGTGGTTGGCCAAGGTCTTTTCAAAGTTCGCCTCAATGACCGGTTTTGCGCTGTTCTCATCTGAAACTTTTCGTATGTATCGAATATACATATTTAGCGTAAAGAATCCACCACTTCAAATTCATAATTAAAAATCTCCAAGACACAAACAACCACCGATAAAGTAAAACAGATTACATTTCAGAACCTATCTCCAACAAAAATAACCTACTATCTCCTTCTTTGACCTCGCTTTTTCCCGTTACGCGGGGTCGCTTTCCCAATCATGCGACGCTATTTATTTCGGTCTTGTGCGTCATCTTCAGTAAGTCCCATCTCCCTCATGTCCTTCTGAATATTCGTCATCCATGTGGTATGAGGTCTTTCTCTTCTCCTCATCTTTATAGCCATGGTCTATGTTCGTCGAACCTACCATCTCAGTCGGGACTATTTTACTTTATCCGCTCTTTCTGCAACCTTGAAGCTACCTTTAATATATAAAAAAAATAACCTACTATAAAACTTTTTCTTTTATCCAACTAATAACCTACATTACTCTAAAAAGGCACATTAGGTAGACTCTATTTTGTTGCTGGCTCTAAGCTCGAGAGAAAAGCCTAAGCCACTCATGTGAGTACAACCAGCTGAGTTCCCGAGAGATTCCCTGGCTTACAGTTAGAATATTTACAGATAGTTCTAGGTATTTTTAGTGTGCTAAAACCTATCTTTTTAGTGATAGGGATGATGCCTAGGTAAAAGAAAATAAATTCTATTTAGTCCGTCAGACGTGTCCAATATTTTTTCATAATCTACCTGAGGAACAAAAAATATTTTTGTAATTTATTTATTTATTTATTATGGCACTCCAACGACTAGATCACAAAAACATTAACTTACAAACTACATCGAACTTGTTACTTAAAGGTGTGCACAGCCCTGACATAGTTTGCCTATTAATAATTAAAGTAATAATAAAAATAACAATAAAATCAATATGTTATTCTTTGGTCAAAGAATCAACATTGCCATACAACGTGGCAATGCTGCCAGCCTTTTGGGCACTTTTCCTATTGACAGCGATACGGACGAATTTTTTGATGCCCTATGATCATTTCCCCGCCCCCGCCCCCCCTTTTTATATACTTGTACATATTATTATTTTAAATCTGATAGTTTTAAATAATGTAAATACCTTTGTAATTGAATTTTGTGAAATAATAAAAAACTACATATGTTATTATTAAATTAAATTCAATTAATAATAATAAGATCAAATAAATCAATAAAAATATAATCAATTAATCAAATTAAGTTAAATAATAAAATAATGTCATCATCCCTATTCTGCATACCCTGATCACATAAGTGCAACGAAGCAAATTACATGAATGTTCCTCGCGTTGTTTATTTAGTTATACATCTACTCTTCACCTTATTAAAATTGTACGAAGATTGAAAACTACAAATATGTGATCTTAATCACTTTGGTTGCTATCCTAACATCTGTTGGGTTTTTGGATGTACAGTGGGCTGCAACCAAAGTGTCCCAGTTCTATTAAAATTTAAATACAACTGAGGTACCCAATTGATGCAGCCCACTGTACAAACGAGAAAATTGAGAAAATACTGGCCAAGTGCGAGTCAAACCACGCACAAGCGAGGGTTCCATAGTTGGGATGAATTTATCCCAAGAACAAACTTAACTTTTTAGTTGAAAAAATGTTCTCCTATACATCGATACACGTCACGGTCAATTCTCAAACTGCAAATGTAAATTTGTAATCGCAAAAAAAATGTATGTGTAAAACTACAAAATAACGATTTTATGACTTTTTCCTTTACTTGTGCTGTGAGACCTTGCTTCTTGCTAAATTTCATGATTTTAGGTGAACGGAAAGTGCCTTATACTCGTAGGTTTTGATTTATTTGCGAGTATCAAAATATTTCACATAAATGGCTGTATTTTTTTATTGCATTGACTTAGATTTCATCTATCTACACGCGTTCCTGAGAAAAAGGGTCTTGACAGACAGACAGACAGTCGGACAACAAAGTGATCCTATATGGGTTCCGGTTTTTACTTTTGATGTACGAAACCCTACAAAAGTTATCATGAATGAAGTTTCGAAACTATTCTAAAGCAACTTTAAATCAGTACTCAAATATTAACACATTCTCTTTCTCTTTCAGGTACATTACAAATAGTAAAGAGTGAAGAGGAGGACCACGGCAAGTTCGAGTGCGTCGCTGAGAACTCCATCGGGACTGAGTTCTCGAAACCTACGGTGCTGTATGTGAAAGGTAAGTGAACATCAACCTTTTAACTTCTAATAGAGAAAAAAGTTGATCGCGTAAAAAGGAAAAAGTTTGAGAATTTGAAAAAAGAAATACCAACTTTGAAAACATTTTTTTATGATATTTTTTTCTATCATTGATCTGCATCTAACCAGCCAGTGATATAATAAGTACTATTATAGGAACAACACAGTATATCCATAGTGAGTGAGCGAATGTCTGTCCAAAGAGTCAGTACCATTTCTAACCACTCATAAATTCAAAGAAACTATAGTTTTTTTTTTTTTACTTACAACCGTCTTCCAAACTACAAAGCGAAAAATAATTTTAATTTTGGAAGTGGGTGTCTTTGGATCAGTATTTTAGTTTTTTGCCACCGACTTCCAAAATTAAAGTTATATTTCACTTTGTAGTTTGGAAGTCGGTTCTATTTTTTTGTAAAAAAATAAACCCGTTTTAGTGGGTTGGTTTGTAATAATTTATCTAAGTTACAATAGCCTAATGTCAATTGCTCGTCACCTTTTACAAAATATTGCTTTTCCCGATGCAGGGACTTTAATTGTTGAGGAGTTCTCCTGGTACTTCACCATCAGTTGTTACGCGCTGTTCAAACTGGTCCCAGTGCTTAACACTGAATCTTTGCTCATGGCTTATCACGGTTTGGTTTCTTCACATTTAAGATATGGGATCATTTTCTGGGGCAACTCAACCGACAAGGACATACCCTTTAAAGCCCAAAAAAGGTGCGTCAGGACTATGTTTAAGTTACAGTCAAGCGAAAGTTGTAAGCCCTACTTTACAAAATATAAAATATTAACTCTGCCTTGCCTTTACATTTTAGACATTGTTATGTTTATAAAATCAAATCGACACTTATTTCCACGTCAATCAGAAGTGGTCGATCGCAACCATAGTAGACGCGATGACAGTATTCTCTGTCTACATAGATCGAAAACAGCATTAATGCATAAGAGTTTTTTCTGTATGGCCCCTAAAATTTTCAATAAACTCCCAAATAGTTGGAAGGAGCTTAATGTCCGTCAATTAAAAAATAAATTAAAGATAATGCTAGAAGGGAAAGCATACTATAGTATCCTAGAATTTCTTAATGATAACATCTAATACAGTATAGTAACCAATATTATCAATACATCTTTGACATAATCTACATAAAGCAACATATTATTACTATGATGATAATTTTAATTGACATTTAATAATTATTACGTAACTATGACCATATATTTAATTAATTTGTTTTCAAAATTGACATTTACTATTTTTGTTTTTATATAATCTAATACTTTATGCAATAACTTTTATTACTGACATTTAAATATTTGTACGCCACTAAGGCCAAACATGACTGATCTTAAACTATAATGTAATTTAATAACTTGCATGCTCTGTATGTGTACTCATGTTTCCACAAATAAATAATCTTGAATCTTGAATCTTGAATCAGCTCCACTTTACCAAATGGTGCTTTCCAAAAGCAAATGCACGAGTTACTCTAAAAAATACCCAAATATCTATAGGTGTGACTATAATATCTGAAGATTCTGCCGAAATGAGAACCTCCTCCTTTTTTTGAAGTCAGTTAAAAAAAAATATATTGGTACAGAAATATTATTATTAAAATGGCGTCCACGTGTGCGAAACTTACTAATGTACTTACACCGGCCACGCAACTACCACCTTGCTGACGAGCTAATATTTTTAACACGATATGCCCTCTCACATAACCAAGCATCGTCACCTAAGAAAACAACACCATTGATATTCCCTATCACTTTTCAAGACCTTTAAACTTCGATTTACATCTATAAACAATTCTCCTAATTTACATAACCGCAAAACCGCTTATAGAGACATCAACAAATCTAAGATATCATTACAAATGCGAGGTCAGACCGCATCAAAGACCCTATGAAGTCCAGTCCCTTCAAAGTCGGACCCGTGCGGTCAAATTACCTAATGATCACCCATTAATGTCCTCACGCGACCATCATTACAACAGAAAGAGACGGAGCATAGAAAATTTTGTACGTAGGAGCAGGAGGTCCGAAGTCATTTGTCTATAAACCAAGCATGTAAGTTAAGGGGGAGTTCGACCGAAAATATTTTAAACAAAATGAGGTCGAATTTTGTAGTGAATAATAAATTATTGTACCTTAAATTGGAAACTCGAATTAATGTTCCAGTCAACGCTCGGTTTGGAAGTTTTGTAACTAAAGCTATACAGATTTTTATTGCTCAGATAACTTTATGTAAGTTTTAATTGAAATACTAAAGTACTAATGAAGACTTGAATTAGTAATGAACTAAAACCATTATAGGACTATTAATTAAATAGATAACAAAATTCGAGGCACATGAGTCTTTTAACTTTGTCTCTAACGTTAGCTACGCCCTTTGTCGGTGCTCAATTTATAATTTCGTGAAGACCGATGGGCTATTTAGGAGACAAAATAATACAGGGTGGCAAATTTTTGTAGGTTTAAAAAAAAAAATCTGCTGTTCCATTCATTTTTACCGCGTAGGTATTGCACTATTCTATGAAACAGTTGATTTTTTTTATTAACCGATAAAAAATTTCAACGCAGGGGGGTTCAGAATCATGTACTGAATCCATGGTTTCAGTTTTCGCGTCGATGACCCTGCCACCCCGTAAAACATAAAAAAATAAAAATCGAAAGAGTTTTTAGTGAAAATGCATCCAAAAAGAGCAAAACTACCCAATGCACATTACCACACATATTTTCTCTCCCAACATTACACAACACCAACATAGAAATAGGTCCAACACTTAGAAAGTAGACCACACATTACGGACACAGACGTAATAATATTCACAATATATTATCGAGATAACGTCGCGTTGTCGTCGCGTCCCCGTCGCGGCCCAGTCGCGTCTACGCGACGTGTCGGCACTACTCTAACTTTCATACACATTTAGATGGAGCGGGACTGATTGCATTGTTAAATAGTTGTAAGGGTACTTCAGACTGCGTAGTTCTAGACTTTGAGAGCGTAATTTTGTGGATGGTTAATCTGTCTGGGAGAACTTTTACGTGGCCTAAGGTAGCCAGAAATTAGGGTGGACTGATGGCCAAGTTAGTAAGTAAAAGCAGCGAGGGGTAACTATTTAACACTTTCGACTCCACCCATTTTTCATAGAGCTCATATGCCATGCCGCCATACATATTACAAGTTGACTTTCGTAGGGTCACCGGCATTACGTTTGCGCCAAAGTTAACGTTTTATATATACAAATAAATAAAATTGAAGTGTATAACAGCTTTTTACCAAATGCATATGAAAGTAAGCGGTACTTATAAACAAATAAAAAATACGCTACTTTCACTGGCAGATACAGCTATCTGCCAGTGAAAGTAGCGTATTTTTTATTTGTTTTTTTTTATCTTATGTTTTAGAAAAAGAATTAGGGTCGCCACGGGCACCAGCTAGTGATTATTACAAAGTTTTTAATCAGTTACTATTATTCCAAATCTATTGCGGTCTTTGAAAATTGTATGTACCTACATGTATATGTCATTCGCGTGACTTACACCAATTCAATAGGCATACCAGTGCAAGTTAGCCACTTAAGTTAGTTAAGTTTTGGTGATAAAACGAAGTGCCCAATTCGTATGGACTTGCATATGTGAGCGCTCTTATCGAGGCTATTTATCGAGGCTATTTATCGAGGTGCTAACGAAACTTTTCTAATTGACATAAGTCTTGTCACAATGTATAAGGCTAACTGTCCACTGGAGTGGAGAGGAGAGGAGCTGTGTCAATATTAACCTATGGAATTGCATAAAATCTCCGCTCCGCTTCAGTGGACAGGGATTTGCGAACTAGTTTAAAGATTCATACACAACCGGAAAGCGGAGCGAGGAAGCGGAGCGGGGAAGCGGAGCGGGGAAACGGAAAAAACCGCGAGTTATTGCAGCCCGCTCAAATTACTCGTCGCGTGAACTCGGTCTAGCTCCGCACAGTCCGCAACTCCGCTCCGCACTACCTCGCTCCACATCAATCATGGACAGATACAATCCGCAACTCCGCTCCGCATTACTCTCTCGCTCCGCTCTGCTGCCATGCTCCGCGACAATGGACAGGCAGCCTAAAGCTAGTGTATTACAATTTTATTTTGGGTACACACATAACATAACATCACGCCTGTCTTCCCCAAAGGGTTGGGCAGAGGTGTACCTATAGTACACCCACATTTCGCCAGTTATGTTTAAGTCCCATGTAACCGGGTGGAGGGGGTAATTTTGGGTAGTACTCGAAATATAACTAATAACTATAGAATCTTGATAACTCAAATTAAAATGATTAACTGCCTGACTAATAAATTACATAAAAATAAAATAAAAATTACAAATATTAATTACAGATATAATACCTAATGTAAAAAGATTATACCAATAAAATCTGAGTCTTACATCAATTTAATTTAATTAGTAAGACGCCCCCTTAATAAAAATAACGAAAAAAGTACCTTTTTTAGTACACCGAGATCAGTCCGATACTCACTAATTTAATCCACAGTTTTAATTTCACATCAAATAAATATTTTTCAAAAACAATTGTATCGGTACCCAAATAACAAAGTAATCTTATTCTTTAAAACTACAAATCTGAAACGCTAGTCAAGTGGAGTTCCAACAAATGCTTTGTGAGTTTAAAACAAAGCGTACAGTTGTCGAAAACTCTATGTAATCATTCCGGTTGTTTGACTGGTGCGAGTCATAAGCAGAAGCGGTGAACATTCTGAAACACTAAACAACGCATGATAACACATTTGCTTTGCCTCTGGTATTGCAAACGTGCGGCGGTGGTTACCACTTACTTGGTAGGTGAACGTAGGCTTGTTGACCATCCAATCGTCTATAGGCTGTGGTTAACTTGGTAGGTGAACGTCGGCTTGTTGACAATACAAAAACATAAAATAATTGAAAACGGTAGAAACAGAATCAAAAAGTACCTGGTTTTACGCCCTTTTTCACTTAAAAATAAAGAATCTTTTAGCTAATTTTGTCAAAGAAGATGGGTGTCATAATAAGGATGAAGTCAAAAAAAAATTTGTCCGTCTTGTAGATATTATTTTAAAAAAATTAACACGTATTTTATCTTTTTTTACGTAATCAAAAGATTACGGCGATACATTGAGTTAAAATGTGCCATGACGTCACAAGTATGTAGATTTTTCCCAACTTTAATGCGTTTTATCTAAGTATTTTTTTTATTAATATGATAAATAAAAAAATACGTGTCTAATATTTTTTTATTATCTGACTGACTAAATAGAATTTCTGTTTTTTTTAACCAGGCATCATCCCTATTGACCCAGAAATCGATATGAACTGTGTGCGAACTAATAATGAATGAGTTTCCACCCCTAAACGATGTACAAAAACGAACGAATACAAACAACAACGAAACGAATACACGTATTTTCTTTCTTTCTTTTACTGCAATAATTATAGCTATCAGATAGTCTCACATTGAATCCCCTAAATACAACCCCGGATCTAGAATTTTTTTGAGGCGGGGCAAAATCTTATGGGGATGCACTAAGTTAGCCCCCGCGAAATTAAAATTTACTCAAAATTAAAATTTTGCCAGCAACATATTAATCAAATTGTATCGATCGATAATGCGCCAATTCGACAGAGGCGCCAAAATTGTTGTAAAAAAGAAAAAAAATAGCAAGATTGTAAATATGCTGCGCGTCTCATTTATTGCAAAGTTGCTGTGTGCTGGGTGGTCACTTGTCTGCTATGCTTGAATTTGTCGCCCCCTGAAGTTGGCGCCCGGGGCACGGCCTCGGCTTGCCCCCTCCTGGATCCGGGGCTGTCTAAATATTATCTCTATGTTTACGCTACATCTTACAGGTAATAGAATTCAAGGCAGACAAGGAATCGATAGAATTTCTTCATTACTTTCAAAGGAACCCAAAGAATTCCGGCGACTTAAACCACACGTCAATATAAGAGAACTCGCAGTAGTAACTGAGTCTTATTGAATTAGTTTCCAACTTGACGAAAGGGACTGGATTATTTTCATCTTGGAACGATTCCTCTCTTTCAGCTTTTTATTTTTCTTAAACTTTGTCTTTGGTATTCACATTTTGTTTTTAATATCTTCTACGGGTTTATTTATTATTAAGGTCTATTAGGTATCTATATTATTTACGTCGTTTTATCAAACGTTATTATTTCTTTTAAAATAAAACATCATTCTATACTAGGACACACACACACACACTACACACATACACATACTAGACAGCGGTGTGATTTAAAAGAAGATGTAGTGACAAAAATTGAAAAGGGTATGCTGAGATGGTTTGGGCATGTTGAGAGGATGAATGAAAGGCGACTAACAAAATGTATTTACGAGGCTGATGTGAAGGGAAAGGCCGGGCGGGGACGCCCTAGGAGGACATATACTGACCTTATTGGTGATGTTGGCGTGCGTGTATGACCAGATGTATGAACGTAAACGAGGCAAAAGGAGTATGTAAGGATCGTAGCAGGTGGCGTTCTGTAGTTTCTGCCTACCCCCATGGGAAGAAGGCGTGAGTTTATGTATGTTTATGTGTCTATACTAGGATTTATTTTGTATCGTCGGTGAATTTATTAGCAAAAACAAAAAAAAATAAAAAAAAATTGGTAAGGGGTACATAATATAACAATAAGTCATATCCTACCTTAACAGGTGTGCAAATATATTATTTTATATTTAAACAAAATCTTACATTAAGCATTAATTTATCTATTACAAAATAATTAAATTAGAGTATTTCCCCACTATTTTGTAGACTTTAGCTCATTGAAAACTAAGGGTGTTAGGCACGGAGTATATACTCCGTGGTGTTAGGTTTTTATTTATAGTTTTACTTTCATTTCGTATAAATGTTACACAGAAATATTACCTATGTCAATAAATTGTTCATATTTGGAAAGTCGAAGGGGGTTCCTAGACAGCAAAAAATTAAAAATAAAGTCGGGAGGCGTCGTAGGACACGCGGTTAGATCGAAGTTCCTTTCGCTGCGCTGTATATTTTGTATTAATACAGAGCCATCTAGTATACGTTTTTAGAAGCAGGCTCCGTATTAAAAACAAAACTTTTGACACTTGAAATTTTTTACCTTGAAACTGACGTTTTCGGGCGAAACACTTTTTCGAAACAAGTCGCGTTAAAGAACTTCGTTCCAATATTGACAGAACTCACAAACGAAACTATAATTAGTAGTTATTAGTAAATAACTAATACTTGCTATTTAAATAAATGATCGATGACCTCTAAAGAGCCGATCATTCAAAGGAAGAACACACAGTCGAAACTAAAGTAGCTACCATTAATTTATCATAGTACACAGTTCAGAAGTGTTTACCTATGTTCAGTCAGGCGAACCGATAGTTTAACAGTCAAACTATCGCTGACTGAATGTGGTTTGCGATGATAACCGCTTATTTCGTTTGAGTTTGCTCTTGGTATTGTTATTTATTGAGGTGAGGACATTGTGGGGGAGATTAGCGGGTCGATATTAATGGCTACGCACTGAAAAGCAGCGGTGCCCCGTAACGGCCTTGACTTACGAGTTGTAGGTCGTGGGTACGAACCCAGGCAGACGTTTTACTTTGTGTAAATAATTTCATAACCACTGCTCTCAAAACGGTGAAACATCGTGAGGAAACCGGCATTTCCTAGAACCAAAAATTTGAAGACATGTGATATCTACCAACCCGCACTGGGCCCGCATGATAGATTATAGCCCACTCCATCTCGAAGGGAGGAGGCCTGTGCCCCAGCAGTGGGAACATTGTAGGCTGAATTTTTTATGCTGACAAGATCGCCATATTTCGGAAATTTTCTTACATTTATCAAAACTAGTAATAAACCATGAATTTTAATTATATGGCTACATTTATTGGTTTCATTTAGGTACATTGGTTTGTATTTATTTGTTAAAGCCTTCCTGCTTCTACGCCAATTTTTTGGGATTGAAGCAGTATGCCTTTTTTCCTTTGTTATGTTTTCGTATCTATGTAAATAATCTTTCATACAGTCTTCCGCCTTTTGTTAGGCCTGCCCATTGACTTTTATAACCATGTACTGTATAACCATACTGAAAACTTTTGTAAATTAATTCTACCCGCTACCGCCTGTCAAATAAATCGCAGCCTTAAACGCCGATCAATCTTTCCACTATCGATTCAGCAGTTGACTGGAACTATCTTCAAAATTACAGACGAGCTTACGATGGGTGATCAAGTACCTGCGCTTAACTATCAACTGTCATCTGGAACACTGATGAGCTTCACCATTGATTTTACATTACAATCCGGCTGTCGGCGTCTAGAGAATATGTTCTTGACACGTGTCAGTATCATACTAACGAATATGTGTTTTGCGAATTTGATCCCTATTACAGTAGTAATAGGGATCAAATTCGCAGAAATTGTCCAACTGACAGGTGTCAGAAACGCATTCTCTCGACATTAGGGCATTGATGGACGATCGTGACACATATGTGAGTCCATCAATGCCTGGTTGCGGCCAAGGCTTGTATAGTACTTTTCTCAAATAATACGCGGAAATTCAAACTAAGTAAATTAATTATAAATTCCAGAATCAATGACGAAGAAAGAAAATTTTTCACGACCCAATATGGTCAAAAAAGTCAAAAGTCAAAAACGTTTATTGCGTATTTGTTTCTTCTTAACTTTAAACAGTTCTATTTGCTAAGCCAGTTCCAAATTTAAATAAAATCTTTGATAAGTTACCTCCTTGGTTGCCATGGATCAAAGTAAAAAGTTAATTCCATTTTTAAATACTCGTAACGTGACATTTATGAGTTTTTATAGTAATTTATTTGACCGCTAAAACATTGCCGGCCGCTATTTTGACGTTTCAACGTTTTAAAAAATCAAATGCAAAAAGATTTTATTTAAAACACAGCTGTTTGTATTTATAGAGATAGGTACAAAAAGATTGTATTCCATATTTGGCTGTACAGTTCCAACTATCAATGTTAAAAAAAAAAACAAAGAAGTAACAAAAGCGCGGTTCAGCGAAAATTTTATTTTTATTTAGTGACTTTTTTGCGTAATAAATGAAGAAATAATACAGCAGTCAAACACCGCATTAAAATTATCGCAAACTATTAGTAATATCAAACCGGGAAAGTCGGTGTTGAAGTTTAGTAACTGTACTTTTCATAATTGTCATTTTAATTAAATTTCTAGTTAATTAATATATATTTTATTGAAATTACTTGCTGGTTTTATTTAGATTAGGTACCTGCATTTTTGAGTAAAGCACTATACAAGCCTTGGCCCACTATGACTGCTTCGCTGGTCACGCTATGATTGCCTCGAGCTAGCCTAGCTACGCTCTAGGCCTTCCAGCTTGGCCATCATTGCACGCTGACCGCGCTGTGTCGGCCTGGAGCTGCGCTACGCTACGCTGTCGGCCATTATCAGCGTGACCAGCGAAGTAGTCATTATAGACCGCGGCAGTAATGTACTATTAAAGTAACTTTACCGGCCTGTACTCGCTTGTTTTTACCAGTACAGCAAGTTCGATTTATCTCAAAGAAGGTTGTCAAAATAATGTTCAAATTTCCAAGCATGTTTGAGAAAAAGATTTTAATTTGGGGTGCAGCCTCTACTAGTCATGATACTTGAATGGTATCTGACTCACTCTGAGCATTCCATCCAGTGGGACTAACTGGGGATAATTCACAGGGTTTTTTTTAAAATATCCTACGAAAAATTTCAACGCAGGTGGTTCCAGAATCATTTGTACTAAATCCATGGTAAAAGGTTGCGCGTCGATGTCCCTGCCACCCCCATATTATGTAGCGGTCACCTCACTGACTGGCGCTTTTTACCACAAAATTCGGTTTCATAGTTCGTGCCCGTCTCTCCATTAGTCCATTGCCTACTCAAGGATGCATATCCGGTACGGCTCGCAAATCCTTCCATATCCTGAGGGCACGTCTTCTCTACCATTACCGCGCCCCCCGGTCTACTCCTTGATACTCCATGCACCTACGCATGAGGCTCTAGGGGCTAGTGCAAATCTTAGGGTTCATTCCATTTATCGAGTCTGGTTAAACCACGCTTGGATCGGTGCATGTCATTCATTCAACATTCGTTTTCATAGTTCGTGCCGAAAAGAGAAAAAAAAACTCCGAGCGTGCCGACAGAAGTGAAAACTTGAACAAGATCGCCTTGGTGGAAGACAAATATTTGTATAGAACATTGGTCCGTAACCTTATCTAAATAAAGAGCACAACCGCGTTTACAAAAAAAAAACTTCCGAAACCTTTAAAGTAAAAATACTTGCATAGAACATTGATCCGTAACGTAATATAAATAAAGAGCACAATCGCGTTCACAAAAATGAGGTGTCGTTACAGTGTCAACAAGCCTAAAAAGTTTTCACTTCAAAAAAATTGGTCTTGTCAACAAAGAAAATTTTTGAGAGAAATTCGGATGACATTTGATGATATCCAAAATTATCGCACTAGCTAGAGGTAGCTAGACATTTATCTCATTGTGATAGACCTCCTGTTAAATTCACCTCTCTTTATTTTGCCTCTGCACCTAGTCTCCACTGAGTCTCCCTCAGTTTCTCGCCTTTCAATTCAGAGATTAACACCAATACACAATTTATAACTAGCAGTATTTCGAAAGAGATTACCCATTCAGACGAACAGCTTACCAACAAAATTATCCGTGTGGGAAGCTCTTTGAGGCAAAAAGGCGTTATTTTTAACGTGATTGGTACACAACCTCTGTCAATGTCACCCGGTAGAGACAGGAAAAGTGGGAGTTATGGGATTGTGTTACATTGGTTAAGGTTAAATTAAACTTAGCTACTTCGGGGAGATTGATTTTGAATGCTATAATTTGTTAGTGTCGACAATCATGGGACAGTTGTCCACCAGCACTTTTAGCATGGCCACTATAGAAACGAGTTTTGTCGACGGAAGAATAGACAAAATGACAGATTAAAAAAAAAAAATAATAATTTGCACCTTCAAGTAAACAATACAGATAAACAGTCACTATCTGTAATTTTGTCTATTCTTCCGTCGAAAAAAACCGTTTCTATGTTTGTCATCAATAATCACCCATCTGGTTGAACAATCCTCCCTTCTCAATGGAGGAACTTCACACCTTGTTCCTCCAGCTGCAAACGTTCTAATTTTATACTAGGTAAACGATCGCGTGTAGTACACCAGTGGCTATAGAAATCTATAAACAAAGTAATTGAATTGAAGCTGCAATGGCAAAATAACTGCTTTTTACTAAACGCTTAAGAAATTATACACGAAATATTTTTTGTCTGTTTGAAAGAAAAAAAGAAAGAAAGAAAACTTGTTTATTCTGCACAAACAAAACGCACATTTCTAATCTCCGAAACCGCTGGACAGATTTTGACGGGACCTTCACTGGCAGATAGTTGATGTTATAAGGAGCAACTTATTATTATTAATATTCTAGTTCGCTAGTTAGCCACATTTCTTATTTCCATACAGTAATTACCAAAATTAATCAAAACAGCGAAATATTTGACATCTATTTGCGACGTTGCCCACTTTCAGAATAAACGCTCTTAATATCGTATATTTGCTGACTGTACAAAGAGGTATAACGCTTCTTTTCACGCAAACTCCTTGTTTTTGCAGCCACCTGCCCTCCTGTCACTCAATTACATTTTTATTTTCCATTTCCGTTCCATTTTATTCCGTCCCGTTTATTTGCGTACATATCTGTTTTTTCTTTTATAAAAAGGACATTACTTTGACTGACGTTGGGTCATTGTTCTAGGTATGGTGACATTTGAAGAGGGATTTAAACCCAAAATGGATGCATTTCAGGCTTAAATAAATATTATCATACCGAATATCTAACAAAAAGAACAAACCAGTTCAAATAGGATACTTTTCGGAATATTTTTCCGATCATCATCATCTATCTGCATAGCCTTTTCCCAACTATGTTGTGGTCGGCTTCCAGTCTAACCAGATACAGCTGAATACCAGTATTTTACATGGAGTGACTGCCTATCTGACCTCCACAATCTAGTTACTAGGTAACACGATACCCCTTGGTAAGACTCGTCCGACTTTTAGGCTTCTAACTTTATTTATATGCAGATGATGTTTATTGATCTATGTCAGTAGACGGTAAGCCGGCTCTTTGGCCTGTAGAGTGCAGCTTTGTACAAAATGTCGATGTGTGCGAGCGTAGATACGCGCGAAGGTCGGGGTTCCGATCATTAAGCAAAATATCAAATTTAATTCAAAATTCAAACTATATTTTCTAAGATTTATTTCCGAAATTTTAAGAAAAAAAAAAATAACAGGACATCGAAAATTAATAATTTACTGTACCTTTCAAAGTTTTCCAAGGTTAACTTGTTAATAAGTAAAGTGCCTTAACCATAATAATATCAGCCGATATGATGATGATGATGATGAAGGCTTCCTACGTCTTAGCAAGTTAATTGTAGGAAGCGTTGTGGAGTGAAAGAGGATGGGAGTTTTAAGGATTAAGAAAAGTGTATTGAGACAGTTTGGACACACAGAAAGGATTGGCTCTCATAAGAAATCTTAGTCGTTATAGTATTGACATTTGGCTCTATTGACTAATCAGTTTGCCGACCACTGATCTATGTGAAACAAGTTATGTGCAATTAAATTCTGACTAGATCTGTTAAATTCTGAATATTTCTAGTCTTTCGAAACAGGTTATGTAAGTTCAGGTAAAATTTGTACTTGCTACAAAGTTACTGGAACTTAAAATGTTAGCTACTAAGTTGTGAAGTAGACTGCAATGAGAAAGTAGTGCCTTCTGAGAGGTTTTCAATTTATTTCCAACTGTAACGAAAAGGTAAGATTTACACCCGCTGGTTCCAAATGTTTATTACACCTACTGTTCATGCACATTTTAATAACATGACTAAATAAATTGAACTATTGAAAAGCTATGACGTTCTGGAATTGGGATCTAGGCGGCTGTTACTTGATGCTATGACACTGCATGGCACATGCAATAATAAATTCGACTGTATTGACCTTACAAATGAATTGTGTTACAAGGTACCCAGAAGTGTTATTCGAAGGGGGTTGCGCGTGCCTCAACTGTTCCATACAGACATATGCAGGACTAACGTTGGAGAACGTGCACCTCTTCGTCGCCTTGTTGACACGCATTTTATAGAACTCACATCTATTTTTATTTTATTTAATATTTATTTCTTTATTTTATCTATCCGTGACATCACTGCGGGCCCTAATTAGAATACCAGCGCTGCGTCATTTATTTTCTTCTTAAATGTCGCAGCATATGCTGACATAGGAGCCTTTTGGCCTCGTACAGGACTTTCTGCTTTTATTTTAATTTGTTTAAATTTTTTATTGTTTTAATAAGTGTGTTTTAGTTTAATTTGTGATTTCCTGTGCGAGTCTCAATAAATACTTTTTCTTTCTTTCTTTTCTTTTAACTAGATATATATTTTGTTTATCTAAGCAATTATTTAAGAAAATGACTCTGGATATTTTGTCTAGCGAGTAATTTAAGTTAAATTAAGCTAATTATCACAGCAATATTGTGGCAGCGACTGTTGTTTTATTTTTATTTTTTATCACTTGTCTTCAGCACTTCTCTTAACCTTTTGTTAAAACGTGGACAATGGCGTGGGTTACATGTCTGTTTAATCATAGTTTAATTATTTCTCTGTAATTTGTAGCATGTAACTGTTTTTTGTCCCTAACAAATAACATCACGCCTGTTTTGCACGGTAGGTTAAGCAGAGGTGACCCATCGTACCTACCTACACCCACATTTCGCCAGTTATGTTTAAGTCCCATGTTATAGGGGGTGAGTTTATTGCCTTCAATCGAGCACAAATCTAGACTGCCACCAGACTGCCACTGAGAAATCCTCACGGAAAAACCCATCATAAACCATCAGAGCAGTGTGCCATCTAGATAGTACTACAAGTTGTCAACATTACAAATTTAAACATTCTAACATTACCTTCCCTGTACATATATGAATTAAATCTTTTTGTAAAATCAAATCCAAGCTATTATAAGACTGCTTCTAAAAGCTATTATAGACAATTAGGTGAGAAATACAGTATGGGAAAACGGCATTACTCAATAAAAGTATTATTTGTATGGCATCACTGATTTATAATAAATTACCCGATGACATTAAAAAGTTACCTACTCATCTATTTAAGAAGAAATCATACACATTTCTAATTAAAAAGTGTTATTATAATATAAAAGACTACTTCGAAGATATTAATATTTTGATTATAGCAAATATTTATTCAATAATCTAATTTGATATTAACATAATAATTACAATTACTATGACATTATTAATTGGCTTGAAATTACTGTTATAATTTATTAGTTTAGATTTAATCTAATGTCTAATGAAATGGACTATCTATGTATATTCATAATGTTCCTAATGTATTTGCACACTTCACATGGTTATAAACTTATAATACAGTGTACTTTAATAACCTTTACCATTATCTGAACCATGTCTGTTATGCAAATAAATGATTTGATTTGAAAAACCATTTAGGTTGAGCGTAATTAACCTAGGTTTTCATAAAAAATATGCTAAAGAAACAATACTTATTCAATGTCTATCACTCCTCAATCTACTCACCCACTAACCTAGACAAACTACTAAATCCGTGGTAATAAGGCCAAGACCACACCGAAATCTGAGGCCGAAATGAAAGGCATAAAGAGAGACATATTACTACCGGCCAGTCCTAGCCTTACCTCCAATCTGGCCACACTAATAAGGTTGTAGGCGTAAAACAGAACTTATTCATGGTTTAGCTGTCATCCGTGAGTTTATGAAGCAGCCCAGCTGTCACAGGTCTTAAATAAGAAAGTGTGGGTAGGTTAGTACGAAGTTTGCGGATAGTGGTGGGGGAATGTAGTGTTGTCGTCATTTACGCTCGATATTTTGATGAGAGTGGACGTGTTTAATTTTTTAAAGTTTTGTAGTTAGTGCGTTATAAAGGCAGTATAAATCTGAAAGATAAATAAAAAGCTTTACTAAAAAATACAGTCTATTTATTCCAAATCATTTATCTCCATTTTTTTAATCTGAAAATTATCATGAACCCATCCGTAAGGTCGCGTCCTATTTAAAAAAGCGATTGTCGTGCGAATACGTGATCGTCGTTTTATGACACTTTTTGTTCAGAAAACCAGAAAGCGCCCTCTGTCGGCGCGACCAGGCGGTCACCGAACAAAAAAAACAGTGACACTCCGGGAGCGCCGACAGAAGTGAAAACTTGAACAATTTAAAAAAATACTTCCAAAACCTTTAAAGTAAAAATACTTGCATAGAACATTGATCCGTAACGTGATATAAATAAAGAGCACAATCGCGTTTGCGATTGAGGAGACCGATTTGAGGTGTCGGTAACGGTGTCGCGAGTTCAATTGTTTTTTCCCATCTTTTTTTTCATCAATGCCAAACGCGCTTAAAGAAGTTTTCACTTCAAAAGTGACATATGAACGCGACAATCGCGTATTCGCGCGACGATCGCTTTTAAACAGGACGCGGGGTAAGTCCTCCTCCTCTTTTACTCCCACACCCAATTTTCTTACTAAAATTCGCTCATATTCAAAACTAAAATCCAAAACTAACATTAGGACCCTCAAAATATTCACAAATTAACGTGAACCAGATAAGTGATGTGAAATGCTCTCACAACGTTATTTCATGCTCATCCTAAAAAAGCAAAGGACGGCGTCTCTGCTCGCTCCAACTAATTTTAATTAATCGTGGAAACAAAGTAGCGAAGCGCTTTCCGGAAGCGTTTTGAATAAAAGAATAATAATTTCCCCAGCAGGAATGAGGGTAGGTGGCCTAAGTGGTGGGAAACAGCGGGTATTCATTAAACGTAGTGGAAAATTTTAGTTTTCGCCTTATAGTTGCCTGTTTTTGTTGCAGTTAAAGCACTGCCTTTAATATAAAGACGTTTAGTTCTGGCCATTTACGTTCTGGTTTTCCTTCGATGTAACTGTAGTTCATGACTTATTTTTAGTGCAATTTGTGCACAGACTTATTAGCCTCAGTTCTTGTAAACTATCGTGCTGTGCCATGTGGCAAGATCATAGAGCCATTAAAGCCAGTGACATGAAATGACATAAAATCATAGCCAGGGCGACTTTTTGGTTAGATAGTGACAGGCTTGCACACTTGTCAGTCGCCCTATAATTCCATGTCACTAATTTCGTAATGTAATTTTAGCTTTGAGTCATCCCATATTTCCAACTACACTATTTCAACAATTAACTGGACATCAATGAGATTAGCTATTTCTCTTTAGTTCCAAATCCGAAACCACGTCAACATATCTACCACTTTTTACAACCGAGTGACTGGCCGCTCACAACTCAAAACTCGTTCCATCTTCAAACATTCGTGTCAGTGAGGAATGGCCACCACAGATCGTGTAAAAGCCCAGCTGTCCCCCCCCCATATCCCCCTCGTCTCACCTTAATTAAACCAAGCCAAGTACCACAGACTGTTCTTAGTTCAAGTTAGTCCTTTTTTGTCCAACACACTCCTTACACGTAGTAATGAAGATGTTTTTTCTTCATTTTGCTTGAGGATAAGAAAATTGCTGCCGTTTAACCTGTGTTGTCTTTTTAATTAGGATAGAAAAGTACGGCGAAGTTTTATTTGTATTTTAATTATTGTTGTCTAGTAAGAAAAGTTATTTTATAAAATCTAGTCGAACTCTGTGTTAGTAACTATGTATGAGAGAAAAGATTGAGAATCAAGAGATCGCTCTGTTTTCTTCCATTTGATTTTATTTAGCTGCGCCCCGCGGTTTCTCCCGCATAAGTCTCGATTCCATGGAAATATCGGCATACAAATTATCCTATGTCCTAACCCAGGTAATGGTCTACCCATATGTCAAATTTCATCCAAATCCGTTCAGCCGGTTTAGCGTGAAAGCGTTACAAACAAGCAAACCAACTTACTTTCGTATTTATAATATTATTGTCTGGTGAAACTAGTGACTACGCGAAAACTACGAGTACAATTCCTGCTATACTAACAAAATCCCTTAGATAATACTTTGAGTTCTGCTAAACCAATGTACAGACAAACTTATATGTTCTTAATGTCCCTCGGCAAACCTCGTGTTACGTCAGTCGACGGATTTCTATCAGTTGCCCCTTGCACTTGGCACAGACTGGACGCTCTCAATCGACTTGGAAGTATATCGAGTTGTTAATACTCTTTTAATTTAATGTAATTCATTTAAAAAATGGAAGGAAAGCCGCTAAAGTCGCAGGCATGACAGATAGGAAAATAGTTTTACAGCTATTATTTAAAGCTACAGTTTCGTTCACACGGAAATCAAAACAAAACAACAATAAAGTACTTAGTTCTGAATTCAAATTATTAATTATACACGACAAATCTAATAATTGATGTACATGGAATGGCGTTCGTTTGTATTCGGAAATCCGATGATACCCGAGGGATATTGAGAAAATAGAAATATTGTATAACTAAGGCAAGAAAATTAGAAGCACTTAATTATACACCTGCGGCACTTGGAAATTGGTCCGCGTTTAAGTTAATGCCACTTGACAACTTGGACACTATAAGCTGAGTCCCACAGTAAATGTTTTGCGCCATTTCACGGGTTATCAGAAATATTTCCGCAGCTGTGGCCAGCACTTTTTCTGATGTCCTATTAAAACTGCTACATGTACCAGGATAAAAATTGTCCTATATAATCCAGAAAGTTTTTATGTGTGCCAAATTAAATCTTAATTCAGCTGTTCAAGCTGGAATGAGTAACAAACATGCAAAGTCATAATCACAAACATTCAAATTTTCATGAAAATTAAGGTCACTTGTCAAGATTTTGTTACTAGGTATATAATAAATACATATAATAAAGACATCTCGATGTTTTGTCCAGTCGTAAAAAAGAGGCGGATCGCTAGGGTAATATAATTGCTGAAATTAATTTTAAATGAAAACCTACTTTATTCATATTCACAAGAATTTATTAATACGTTTCTAGTGGCAGTAATTATTAATAAAACCTGCATAGTTGCATACACGACCGACAAATTAATGGCAACACTGCCATTAATTTAAATTAAAAAAAATTAATATATTTTCTTTTTAAATTAAATTAATGGTAACACACCATACAGTATATTATTCACATAGTGTGACCATATTCGCAGAATTAGTCTGTGGTATAAATCCAGTGCTGGTTTTATGCTCAAAATGGTGAATCGTTTCGTTTGATGTACCAGGCTAACAGGACTGAGTAAGAGATAGTCGGTAAATTGATAGCCGTTCGATACAAATTGGCCTGATGGAAACGTATCTAGAGTAGATGGCCATCTCGAGCTGTAGACTTGCTTAGGTGAATTAGGTTTTCTCATTGGTGGATTCAGGGTGAAGTAAAAGGTTTTTTCTTTCACACTAAGAATAACTCTCTCTCTCTCTCTGCGGCCAGCGCTCGGTGTGGCTACACGCCGTGTTCGTGTTCGCGACAAGTCAATCGTCATCCTGAGGATGCCTCGTTGAGAGGTGAAACACGTGTCGATTTCTAACAGGGTTTTATTATGGTTCTTTAGTAATAGTTAAACGGAACAGGTTACTAAATATATCTACGTCTATTGTATTTTATAATGGATTTCCACAAGGTCACGTCTGAATCAGTTAACTAACTAAGAATAAAGTATTAATAGCAAACGACTCTTTATACATATTTTTTTTTTTTAATATTATTTTTGAACTCAACGTAGAACGTAGTAAATTATTTCGATAGAATGAGATAAACTTTCGAAATAAAACTTTTTTGTCCCGGATTTTGTATATAAATGTTTTTTTTTTTTTAACGGAACGATTGTAATTATGAACGTAAAAGAGGCAAAAGGAGTATGTAAGGATCGTAGCAGGTGGCGTTCTGTAGTTTCTGCCTACCCCCATGGGAAGAAGGCGTAAGTTTATGTATGTGTATGTAAAAAAAGTTATTCTAAATGTTGGACATTGTTAATATCAAAATGGCGATTTCTTTAAACGGATATCAATATTGTAACTTAAGAACCGGCTGACCGCCGGACCGAACTCGTTGATGGCGTGGCTAATATACATGCCATTTAGTAAAGTTATTTATTTATTTAGTTTTATTTATTTAGTGAAATTCACTATGATTTATAACGAAAACGAGCGCGTAAAATTTCATTAACAGACTTTTGGGCGTTTAGATATTATGGAAAAACTACTGGATGTGTATCTACTCAAAATAAAAAAATATTTAAACTTTTCAATAAATTATCTATCCCTGTACGGTTTCTATTTTGCCATTTTCATATTACATAACTTATTTATTTACGCCCAAAGATGAGTTAAAATTTGAGTTGAAATATAGAAGTTTCGATGCTCATACTCGTAACTTCCAAACCATTTTTTTTTTCGATATGCTTCCATACAGGCCTTGATAATGACGAGACAAATTGATATAATTTTGAACGTACACCGTCAAACAGACGAGTACTCAACAAACTACGTTTGTATAGAAGAATGACCGGAAAGCGTAACCTGAAGGGCTTGAACACAATTCCTAGAACAAAAACAGTATGGTATAATGTATATGCAAACAAAACGTAATTAAATCTGTAAATGCGAAGTGAATGGAACCTGGCCCGTATCTGCCATTCCCGTACAATTGCAATGGCGGACAATGAGAGACCTCTTTTGACGTTAATTAGCATAATAGGTACCTACCTATTATGCTCTCAGTAACTCAGCTCATGTTTTTGCAATTAATTTTTTTCTTACTCGGCCTGTTGTGCTATTTGATTTAGTTAAGCATCAGAAATATTTAATTAAATTATGTGTTCTATTGCGAGAGAATTACTCGTAACAATGTAAATTGTAATAATCATAACTGCAAATAAATAAAATAAAAAAACATAATCACAGCGCGACATAGTAAAGTGCCGTATTTTAGTTACAAAACATTTTAAGTGCCATATTTGAATATTGATTTCTTTCAATTCCTTGAACGAAACTATTCTATACAATATGTTAAAAAACGTGTGGCACTCGGGGACTGCCGCGGTAAAGCTATTGCATAGCATTTGTAACCTCCATACTTCCTATTTGTCAACGCTACACTTGGGATGATGAACTACGTTCCCATGACAACGTGATGTTGTCATGGGAACGTAATTTTTGTTTTATGTCATCATGTCATTACATGGTAGGCGGAGTGTTAGGTTTTATTTTCGTTACGGAATTTCTTGATTCGGTCGCCGCGCTCAAAGCCCGCGATAAAAGCTATGCAATAGCTTAAAAAAACAGTGGCACTCCGGGAGTGCTGACAGAAGTGAAAACGTGAACAATTTTATTGTGCAGGAAATACTTTTAATGAGGTGGCGGTAACAGTGTCGCGAGTTCAGTTGTTTTTTCCCATCTCAAAAAGAAGTTTTCACTTTGAAAAAAACCTGTCTGATCCGAAAGGGGCACATAGGTACTGCAATAACATTAAAAAAAGTTTTTTTTTAAAATTATTACTTAAAATAAAAAGTTATTGGTATCTCACGGATCGCACAGGGTTTTTTTTACATGTTTTATAAACAAGGTGGTAGGGACATCGACGCACAACCTGTTACCGTGGATTTATACATGATCCTGGACCAACCGGTTATTAAAAAAAGCTGTTTCCTACAAAATTGCAATACCAACGCGGTCAAAATGTATGGAACAGCATTTTTTTTTTTTTGTAATACCCAACGAAAAATTTAATGGCATTATAGTCCGGCCATCGAGAGTATGCGTTCTTGACACGTGTCAGTTTCATACTTAACAAATATTTGTTTTGCGAATTTGATCCTTATTACTACTAGAAATTGTTCAACTGACAGGTGTCAGGAACGAATTCTCTCGACGCGACGCGGTGACGGCCGGACGGTAATAATCATTTTAATGTGGGGTGTAGCCCTTGTGGTGATACTTAAATGATAACGGGCGCACCCTGAGCATTCCACCC
Source organism: Agrochola litura (assembly GCA_949152395.1). Lineage (NCBI taxonomy): Eukaryota > Metazoa > Arthropoda > Insecta > Lepidoptera > Noctuidae > Agrochola > Agrochola litura. The sequence goes on along the minus strand of OX424508.1, from coordinate 18,049,083 downwards.
AGCGGGACTAACTGGGGTGGTAGTGGGCCACAGAACATAATATACAGGGTTTTTTGAAGTGAAAACTTCTTTAGGCGCGTTGAGCATTTTTGAGATGGGACTAAACCATTGATTTCGCGAAACTGTAACGGAATTTACCGACACCGTGAAATAAAAGACATCAACGGGTTGATTACCGCGGTGCAATTTTTTTTTCAAGTTTTCACCTCTGTCGGCACCAGAGTGCCAGTTTTTGACAGGTGTCAGGAACGCATTTTGTCAACGACCGTACTGTAGTCATAGAAGACCAACCCAGTGAGACCATGCTACAAAGTTACATTACAAAATTCTCATAGCTTTTTTTAACACCAAAAAACTCCTTAACAAAACGTAACTACAATATATTTTCCATATCAACGTGAAAAAGGCAAGGTCTAGTGCTAAATAAGTAATCTTTTTCCCACTAATTTAGGTCACGAGCTTGTTGTGGTGAGGGCCCTTTCATGGCGGCGCGCCTTTTAAAAATGTACAGCCTATGATAGTGAAGAGATGAGTAGGTAATTATGTAAGACTAGCGAGCCGCCCCCGCTTTTTAGCGCTTGATAAAATATCCTACACAAAACCTTTAATGAATTATACACCTAAACCTTCTCATTAAAAAATCACCACGAATTCCGTACAATCAAACATACACCAACATCAAAAAAATAAAAACAGGCTCCTCGGGAGAGCCGACAGAAGTGAAAACTTGAACAAGATCGCCTTGGTGGAAGAAAAATACCTTATCTAAATAAAAAGCACAATCGCGTTTACAAAAAAAAACTTCCATAACCTTTAAAGTAAAAATACTTGCATAGAACACAGATCCGTAACGAAAGAGCACAACCGCGTTTACATAAATGAGGTATCGGTAACAGAGTCGCATTTTGAATTATTTTTTCCCATCTCAAAAATGCCCAACGCGCCTAAAGAAGTTTTCATTTTAAATAAAACAACGTATGACTGCACGGGCAAGGACTAATAAGGATGATGACAAAAAAAATATTTTTGTCCGTCTTGTAAATTATTAAAAAATATTTGACACATATTTTTTTCTTTTTTTACGTTGTCTGAAGATTACGACGATACATTGAGTTAAAATGTGCCGTGACGTCACTTGTATGTAGATTTTATACTTACTTGTGACGTAGCGACCCCCACTCCCCAAATTTAATGCGTTTTATCCGAGTCATTTTTTATTAATATGATAAAGCAAAAAATACGTGTCTAATATTTTTTTATTATCTGACTGACGGACTAGATAGAATTTCTTTTTTTTGGCCCAGGCATCATGCCTGGAAAAAAAACATTGGTTGGTGGCCCAGCCGTTCAATAATTTACCGGAGGATCTAAAGAAGTGTAATAGTATAAAACAAAACTTAAGATACATGTATGTACCCTGGAACGTCACCAACACCCCAGAAGCAAATATGATAATTATAATTACTTAGATGTAAGCAATTTGTATCTAATTTTAAGTGAACTATTATCCAAGCTCTTATGAGAAATAAATTCTTGAAATCTTTCCCACTCACTCCGTCCATTGGTGAAAACTGTATGAAAATCCGTTTGGTGGTTTTTGAGTTTATCGCGTTCAGACAGACAGGCGCGGCGGGGGGATTTGTTTTATAATATCGAGACCCTAGTTCACACTCGTACTAATTACATTTACACCAATTTTACAGGAGAGCTTTTAACGAAGCAGTAGTTAAAAAAACCTTAAAAATTGAGTTTTATATCATAGATAACTTTTAGATTTTTTTTTGCGTGTACCAACTACAGATATACCTCTGCCCAAACCCTTCGGGGAAACAAGGCGTGATGTTATGTTATGTTAAGTACTCAATTTCTTTTGAGTACAATAATACGCGCATCCGAAGTACTTAATATCATTGTGACACTTTTTTTTAATAGAAGGAAAAGGCTTTAAGTAACTCTGGTAAGATAAAACGTCGCAGAATTTAATTTAGTACACACAGGATTAAAAAAAAAAACAATGAAAAAAAATTAATTAGTACGAGTGTGAACTAGGGCATCGATATGTAGTGATTGTAGGCAAGAGTAAGCCAGCGGGGAAATTGACGCACTTGCAATGGCAATGCCATTCATTTTGACAGTTCAACAACATTCACTGCGTCATTTACGTTGTTGAGCAGACGAATTTTTCAAACATTTGAAGCAATTTATTAGTAATTTCTTCCGGAATCCTTCGGATTGTAAAAGAGATTGTGTTACGCCATTTGGGTGCAATTTATGTTTTTCGTGAAGGACATAAGGGGGCGCCCCATGGTCCACTAGCGCCACTCCATCATGTTTTGTTGCTTCGTGTCTCAATATGAAACTTTATAAAAGATATCAGAAAATTCTAGACACACTTACCGAGGGTCTTTACTAGCCGTTATTCATAACTCCTTCTCAGTGACGAGAAAATATATTTTTTAAAGAATTGGCGCTAGTGGACCATTGGGCGCCCTCTTAATAATCGTGCACGGTGCACGCAAAAACCGATTTAAGGCTCGTGCAGACCAGCGCGATATCGCGGGTGCGACAGGCAGTGCGACCCGTGTTGCGCCCGCGATATCGCGCTGGTCTGTACGAGCCTTTCTGTGACATTGGATATGTACAGACGCCAGCACATCAAGCTACTACAATCTGTCAAATTTATTTAATAGATTTTCAACTTTATCGCTGAAGTGTAAGGTTCAAAGTTGATTGGGAATGTTTGACATTTTTGGGTAGCTTGATGTGCTGGCGTCTGTACAGTCACATTAAAAAAAACCTTCGTCACCTTAATTTCAATATTTTCACTCCATCATAATGTGTCTTGACTTGATAAAGGAAATGATTTCTAAAACTGAAAAATGTTTGACTGTATTTTCTTTTGCTCTTTTACGATTACCTTGAAATCTTATAAGCACTTTTAAAACTGCGTTGCCATTGTAACGGCGTTTTGTGCGATGCTTTCGTGTTCTGATCTCTTTCCTTCTCCTATCACTAAAGCATAATCAGCCTATAATGTTCCCACTGCTGGGACACAGGCCTCCTCTCTGTGGGTCGTAATCCACCACCAGGGCCCAGTGCGAGTTGGTGGTTGTCACATGTCTTCGAATTTTTGGTTCTTTCGATGTGTAACAAACTTCACTAAAGTGGGACCGAAACGAAACTATTTACCTACTAACAAGCAACCAAAACCCTTCAACGACCTCTCTTAGCGACAATTACAGTCAATTACCTTTACATTGCGGGCTCTAATCGGCGTCAGGAGTAATGATTCGGGTCGGGAGGCGCAATACCTTACTAATACTGGCTAGTCAACGCATACGATCGTATCGTTAACCTGATTCACTCTACTAGGCTTTATTGCCGCCAATGATACAGAGTCAACGTGCAAATGTTGGGGTAAATCGTTTTTGTTATTTGTAGTATAAGTGGTAGGTTTTTAACTTATGTTTTGTCTGGGTTGAATAATGATCCAAAAATTTTTTATAATATGGCCTATCTTTTGAGTGCCTTTCCATTATTCTAGCATTAAAATACTTGTAGTACAGTGAGAAATATTGAAGTTACTACCAGTACTCCGAACGAAATAACATCTTCACGTAAAAAAAAATGCGATGAGGTGCAGACCGTCTACTTACATTTTTTTTTTTTTATTGTAAAATTGTCATCTCATATCTATGTTGCTGGCACTGGCACAAAACACTAACTGACATAAATAAATCCTTAGAGAAATGGCGCTCAGTGTGCTCATGCCAATGATTAAAATTATTATAAGGATGGATTTCACCAACGCCAGATCTTTATAACCGAAGAATTATTTTGAATTTTTGTCATACAAAAACTGTCAGATGTAAATTATTCCACGCATTATAAATATCTAATGTTGGTAAACAAGCACCAAAAACTTGCCAACAATGTAAGCGCACCTTAAGTCCCCCCACTTACCCCCCTCTACCATAATACTTAATGTTAATGAGCAACGTTAGTGACGCCCATTGGTTGTCTGAAGTAGTGCAATTATTTCGCACATAACTCCCGCTCAATCCTGACTTATTATGGAATGGTAATGGCGGAGTGACGGGTTCACGAGGTAGTTTAGATAACGTACGGGTATTAGGGATGTAAATCCATGTAGTTATGATATTTTGAGGTGTATTGTGAGAGCTTTGTGGATAACAAAGGAACCTATGAATCAAGAGAATAGTCGAGGGAAGTGAAAAACAAAATGTAAACAAATCAAAGGATTTTACTATCTGTGCAGGTTTAAACCGACTGATTTAGAAATCACGTCTTGTGCGATGTACAGTCACGGAAGTATACTGTTTAATGGATTATAATCCACGTAAATTGTCCGTTGATTAAAAATTACAGCTCTCGCTCTTGGTAATATCACGGCAAATTGACGTAGTGTGTCAATGTCAACCTCTTAAACACTCCGTACTGTACAAGGTGATCTTAAAATACAAAATTAACTTTTCCTAGAACAAACCTTCAGACGATTAACCAATGTGTTCTTGTCCACAGTGAGACGCGTAGCCCCACAGTTTTCAATACCACCGCCCCCGAAGTCAGAGGTGATGCTGGGCGGGAACCTGACCCTCAAGTGTGTCGCCTTCGGATCGCCCATGCCGACTGTTAAATGGAGGAAAGGTAAGAGATATTTAATACAATTTACGCTATTTTTATAAGGGGGTAAAAATGTTTGTTTGTTTGTACGAGGAAAGAGAAAGAAAAAAACAGAAAAGAAAAAAAAAGAAAGAAAAAAAAAGAAAATCAAAAAAAACTACTTCTTTCTTTCTTTTTCATTGGAAAGATAAAAAGAAGTAGTGATCCTATTACAAAAATTATTTCACTGCTAGAAAGCTTCACTATTGCCGAGTGCTTTAAGATATGTTATATGGTATTATAGTTGACTTCCCCGCAGACGGAAATCGCGGGCAGAAGTAATGCCATACATATTATGGACAAGACAAGAAGAATTGAAATTGAAGGTCTTTGAATCGTCGGAAACAATATTAAACGTATACTTACTGGTTATTGTTTGACATGGTGATGCGTACCGTGTACACAAGCCCGTATTTATTTATAGGAGAACCAGCAGCTACTAGAATCAATTCTTTTTTTTTTATAAATTTTGACGTTCAAAAGTGCCTTCTATGTGCCTAATTGAAATAAATTATTTGACTTTGACTTTATAACAAATGGATTTAAACAGTTTTTAAAGAAACATAGAGCCAATTACGGGTTCTCACGGGTAACAATAGAAAAAGTTTTAGAAATCTTAGGATCACTAACAAGCACGATAAAAAGATTATCATAACTTAAAGTATTACCTGTTATACTTATTATTTTTTAAATGCTACGCTTAATATTGACCAATATAGGAATATTCAAACATTATTTTTGACGCAGGTTTGACAAAATGGCTGACGCCGGAAGACAACCCGCCTCTAGGCCTAAATACCCTCAAGTTGGAAGATATAAGGGAGTCTGCAAACTACACGTGTGAGGCCGCTAGTGTCCTTGGTGTAATCGAAGCTATTGCAGAGGTCAAAGTGCAGTGTAAGTACTTCTTAATACGATCACATTTTCATCTTTAAAAGACGGTTTCTAATTTTTTTTTGTGTAATATAATAGCTAGGTGAAATCAGTGAAAATAATTGCTGGATACATTGACCATCAACTTCAACGCGAACCGTGCGTCCACCCACATGTATGAAAAACTGGCAAGCTAAATTAAACAAAGTTAGTTGAGCTGGCGGTGGACGATCAGGGAAATTGTCCGTGAAACATCAAATAAATCGGTCATTCATTGACAGTCGTATGAAATGGCTAATTGACGTATAATCTGAATATCAATAAATTACCCTGACTTTACACTGTGATTGTTAAATCATTATCAGAAATACCTGGAATTAAGCACAGATCATTCTTGAAACAAACCACATACTATTAACATCTCTATCACAAAACGAAAAACAAAATTCAAATAAATCATTGCGTTCTATTTTTCCACATTCAAATAAACATTCGATACACCGACCAATCCTTTCGCTCTATTTCTCCAATAACTTTTTAAAATCCGAACGCAACTTAACCCACACTGTTCCTAGTATACTCCAATTAATCTGAGCAATTTCTCCCGACTGCGAGTCGAGTAGATGAGTGACTGAATCAAATTACACTCATAATTTCTTGGGATAACTGTTGCAAATTTATGGTAACAACTTCGCCGGTGGAAAGAGGGATTTACGAAAATCAATTTGATAAATTGCGGCAAGGCGAGAAGACATCCATTATGAATTAGTGTTATAATTCATAATTGAAAGGGTTGGAAAGTTGCGCGGGCCCGGGAGACAAACGAATGTCAGTTTGATTAATGAATAATTATTGTAACTCGAAGCAACGTTTTCTCAATTTAATTTTCGAAGGATTAGATTGTTTGATGCGGTTGGTGTTCGTTAACTTTCGGTTGATGGACGCTTTAAACGTTTGTTTTTAATCGTAACAGCCGATTTCTTCTGTCAATCTCATCGTGAAAACTTATGTGAAGTGAGATTGAAGTGAGCTGTCAATAGTGTCAATCCCTAGCAATAAGCTCACTAACCTCACCTCAACTTAGTTTTTATAATAAGATTTTTACGGAATAGACTGTAAAATAAAAACTTCCACATGGTTTCACGTTCACTAGCGGAACGTAATAATTAAACAATTTTTAATTAAATAATTTTACCAGCATAACTGGCATATCGTCACGTATCGGAACGTCACGCGTCATCAGTATACTATCGGGAAAAGTGACCAAATAAATCTTTGACTTTATGGTTGGATTGACTTTCAAAGAATTCATACATAGCTGTACAAACACACGGCAAAATTGCAAGGAATACTTTGTTATAATTTAAGATATTTTTAGTTTCCATGAGTTTTTTACGTTTAAATGACCAGTTGACTGAGTTTTAAAATTATCGATAAATATTAGCCAACTAAATATTATGAAGCGTCGCCGGCTGCCTAACGCTTCTAATTGCCGTGAAATGTGAATTATAGACCTATAATATGTAATATTATTCATATACCAATAGAGTATAATTATATGACACTTGGATAACTTCTGAATTGACTTAACCCTAAGGCTGCGCTCACACCTAACCTATAGTCGGCAAACGACTGTATATGTCAAGTTAAAAATGAATGAAAAACAAAGTCAACCACCGACTGACTGCCCGTTGTCTAAACTAATATTATAATAAAGAGAAAAGATTTGTATTTTTGTTTGTACTGAATAAACTCAAAAACTACTGGACCGATTTTAAAAAATCTTTCGCAAGTAGAATGCTATATTAACAATTTATCACTGAGTAACATAGGCTACCCAGCCCTCTCTCTGCTCAACTCTTCGGGGAAGCAAGGCGTGATGTTATGTTATGTGATATGTGTTAAAATAGGCTATAATTATATAGATATCACCCGGGCGAAACCGCTGGTGGAAGCTAGTTTTTCATAAACATTCTCACAGTCTAGTCATCCACTATAATTATGTCGGGTGCTAACACCACAGATTTAAAGATTATTTAGATCACTACCAAATCGTGCGTCAATTGCAAATTAAAGTTCGTTTTTTAATCCCAGAGACTAATTTGACATTACAAGTGATTGTTGTTTGTTTTTCACTATGGAGTTTTACACTTGTCAAATTAGTCTCTGGAATTAAAAAACGAACTATAGAGGGTTAAGAATTTTTAATCTTATTTTGAACATAAAATGTAGTTTCCTAATCCTCATTAAAGGTAGTGACAACAAAGCTGTACTCACTTTAATCTGTCAAAAAACTATGATCATTTTACTATGTTACATTTTAATGAAGATAGATTCACGTTAAACAATAGCATAATAATTAAATCGGGTATCCTATTCGTGTGACGCCCCATATTATCATAATTATAGATCAAGATAGTCAGTTTACCGCAATGCATTAACATTTAAGCGCATTAAAGCGAAACAATTAAACATCAATTAATTCGCATCCACTATTAATGTGACAATTACAGCTTATGAATGTTTAAACGTTAAACATAATTATAATTGTGTGTTATGTGCAAAGGCATACTCGAGCTTTGTTTATTATTGTGGATGTCACTGCAAACAATTATAACTTTGTCATCTAGACATGAAATTATGTCAAAAACATACTTGATCGTCTATTGTTTTAAACAACGGCCGATCTATTCTGTAAAAATCTTATCGCTTTCTCTCTCTTCATCGCTCTCTCTCTCTCTCTCTCAATTTTCTCACCGAGAAGTGAGCTGTCAATAGTAATATTAATAATAGTAATATTTTTTATTTCTCTCTTCACAAAGGTTTATATAATTATAAACATAGAAGCAAGAATTATAGCGTTGTGACAAAAATGCATAAAATATGATCCTTTGCGAGTGACTGGCGTCCATACTAGGATACCCTGAGTGACGGATCACCAGGCTCTCACCCCGAATTTAATCTAATTATAAGCAAATTCCGATTGGTCAAGACTTCAGTTTTGTCTCCAGTATTTCCATTCGAAGTCTACCCCAACTGTCTTCTGGCAGTCTATAATAGAACTACATTTGATATTTTATTTTACTTATATGCATTGCTTCTAGTCTCTAATTCTAATAATGACTGTTTCACCAGCGTTACCGGGCCCACCGACGGAGATTCGCCCTTCAGAAGTCACAGCAACCACTGTTCGACTTACGTGGACCTACAACGGACCTGAAGAACCGCAATACTACGTCATACAGTACAAGCCGAAATACGCCAATCAGGTGAGATAAAAATATCAAATATGACATACGTTTGACAACGTCAAAATATGTCATAAGATCGACAACCAAGCGCATTTAAGGGTTGAAAATATGTAGATAGTAGGTATTACTAAGAAGTAGTAATTTTATTGTTGGAAAATATTTCGCATTTCCACGGTTTGTTTCATTAAAATAATATTACATGTGCAAGCACTTATTATTCAATCACGTAAAATCGAAACCACGTCAGGTTGATTTCCTAGAAAACAATGGAATACTACACTTATGTATAAATAAAATACTCACAGTATAAAATATTTAATTCTGAATGTAATGAATACTTATTAAATTCATAATACTAATTGTTGGCTTTCTATTTGAATTAAAAAAGTAGGCTGTTCGCAATTCAAAAGTTTTTTTACAAGTATTTTCCCGCATGGCAAGCGTCATTATTGTAGACTCAGACGGAAATGGCGAGATGAGCTAGACTCCTTAGATAAAGACTGTTCCTGGACAGAGAACAGTGGAAGAAGAGTTGAGAGGCCTTTGCCTTGCAAAAGTGTAATCTACCTTTTTGAATAAGTACTCCTTTTTGAGAGCAGTGGTGGCCAAGTGGTATCGGTCCCGACTTACAAGTTTTGATCGTGGAAATGAAATAAAATGAAATTGTATTTATTCTGTAAATAGGATATCGGAATCACTTTTACACATCATATTAAAAAAATATTATAAATAGGCTAGATGAGTTCGCCGTTTTCTATCTGACTACTCTGAGAAGAAAGGCCGAAACAAACTCAGAGGTCGCCGTCTCTTCGTCTCAGTCAGTCGTGGGTTAGACCCACGCAGGTGCTTTTATCATCATCATTTCAGCCGAAAGACGTCCACTGCTGGACATAGGCCTCCCTCAAGCACCGCCACTTCGACCGATTCTGTGCTTTACTTTGTGTAAATAATTTCATCACCACTGCTCTCAAAATGGTGAAAGAAAACATCACGAGGAAACCGGCATGTCCTAGAACCAAAAATTCGAAGACATGTGACATCTACCAACCCGCACTGGGCCGGCGTGGTAGATTACAGCCCACTCCCTCTTGTAGAGAGGAGCCATGTCTCCCAGCAGTGGGAACATTGCTGATTATGAATTATGATGACTCCTTTTTTTCAACCATCTAAATTCTCCTAATCTTCCATAACAGGCTTTCAGCGAGATCTCAGGAGTTATCACGCAATACTATTCAGTGACCAACCTATCACCATACACGGAGTACGAGATGTACGTCATAGCTGTCAACAACATTGGAAGGGGTCCACCATCAGCTCCAGCAGTCATCACCACAGGAGAAACTGGTATGTAGGGGCATTTAGTAGCTGGAGAGTGTGTTTGACTTCGAGTGAGGCACGGTTCATTGTAAGTGAGGTATCCATTTTCGGTATCATTTTTGGAGGGTAATTCAATAATCATATTCATTAGCTGTATAGCGAGCGTATAAACTGAAAGTAGGCAACGTCGCAAATAGCTGTCAAATATTTCGCTGTTTTGATTAATTTAGCAATATTACTGTATGGAAATAAGAAATATGACTTTAACTAGTGAACTAGAATATAAATAATGAATTACAATTAGGTATAACACTGAATTTGATGTCATAACCGTTTTAGGTATAAAAAAGGCATTTGGAAAATTTCCAAATACTTTTCTACATCTAAAACTAAATATTCGGTGTTACGATATTAATTATTGCATTTCATAATCAATATTCTAGTTCACTATACTCCTTTTGAAATAAGATTAGACATTTAACTAAACCTTTTTTACCGTCCGTTCAACCGATTTTGACTTCTATTGCGTTGGTGGCTTGACAAATGGCAGCTGCACTAAACAGTTGGTATTGTAACCACTTTTTTGCTTTTAATGCCATCCTTATGCCTGAGTCAAAATCGGTTGAACGGACTGTAAAAAAGGTTTGTTTGAATGTCTAATCTTATTTCAAATGGAGTATATTTCTTATTTCTATACAGTAATATTGCCAAATTAATCAAAACAGCAAAATAATTGACAGCTATTTGCGACGTTGCCCACTTTCTGTTGTGAGACGTGGGAAATATACAAGGTACATGAAGTGACATTGGGAAAAAACAGAGCCTGCAAGAAATAGAAAAATTGAAATAGAAATAATTTATTTGCCAATAATGTAGGTATACATATATGATGGTTATTTTGATGAGAGTCCCGATACATTTTGCCTTACGGCATGCAAAATTATTTAATGTAATACATTTACTAGACAAAAAAAAAAACAAAACATCACCGCGTCTTTGTGTTCAAAAATAATGGCTACTGATTGCTGTCATTCTTATTTGATTGACTCACTATACAAATCTACATTTCACTTAAATTATAGAAAACGAACGAATAGCTTTTTCCTGTTATGAGTGTAAAGTTTCAAGATAATTTAGAACCCCGTTAATATAATAAACGACATCAGTATCATGTTAATTGGCCCCCTCTCAAGATTTTCATCTCTTCTCCACTTACTTATGACGAACGAGATTTATAAATCATCTTAACAACGCTATCTTCTTAATAATCCCAATTTATAATAGACGATGAAAAATTATCATTTCTACGCATTTACCCATACGCTTGTTATAATTTCATTTACTCTGGTCTCGCTTTCAATTTTGTCAAGTATATAATTAATTTTACATGCTTTTAATTGGGTAAATAGATTTCTTTTACGTTTCTTGCGCTCAATTCTCAGTTTTAAGGTATTTTCTTTGATCGTCTTTTCATGCCTACGCGTATAACCGACGTACGACATTCGCCGATGCTTCATGTAAGTGGCTTCTGAATTCTCATAGACTTTTATTTCATTTGCACATTTACTTTTGTTCTTAGTATGTAGACGTAGAGCGTAATACGTTTTGTTCGTTTAATCATGCACCATTTCGTTTGTATCGATGTTAGGATCAGTTACGCGGTCAGTTCTGTGTCACACGTTTTAAAGTTTCTTCTGCGGCACCGTTTGTGTGATTTATGTGTTACTGTTCACGTGAGTTCTACATACTAATACTTTTATTTGTTTCCTTGCTCTCTTGCAGTGGATTCCTTGTATGGAGGTGCCAGTAAGTATACTATTATGAATTTTCGTAAATCATTACCTAACGGCGTTGTTTGTGGGTCACTTCTAAACTTCTAAAATCTGGGCATTGATAGCATGTTAGTCTAGGTTGTTTCGTAATTTAATACATTTAATCAGTCGACTGGGTGTAGCTAATATTTCGCTTTTACAAAAGGGTTAATCTGTTAATAATTTGCATGTTTATCGTATTTGTCTGGATACGTGACAAATTGGTGTGACTCTGCTCGTTCACCTCAATTACATATTAAATATTTACCGTACAATTACCCTGTGGTGGAATTTCATTTCTTTATCCACGCCCCGAACGTTTCTCGCTTCGTAAATGTTAAACCATCATATCTAATTTCCCTCAGCAAAATATATTAAATTTGACTCGTGGAGCGTCGCCTACGTCCCCATAGCGCAATGTCACAAAACAGAGAAAATAAAAACTTGGATGAATTGCTAATGAAAACGTTGGTATATAAAATTACCAACAGGTCTTTTGATATTCTTTACATTTCTAATAAAGGAAAAGTTTTGTCTGACGTCGCCGACCCGGATTCTGGACCCAAACAAGATTATAGCGTTTTAATATTGCACAGTCCCGAAACTTTTATTGTTTCGCCCTTCGCGAGTATTATAAACAGAAAAGAGATTTTTTCATTGAGTGACGCCCCCGGTTTTCGTGTTAGAGGCTGCGATTACAAATCCTATTAAGACAGGCATTGTGCCCCCGACGGTTATTGTCCTATTATTTTTATTTTCATTTTGTACATAATTGAGATGAGTCGAGTCGCTTCTTAATTTAACATCGGGATGTTTACGTGTTATTGTGTCTGAGATAATGGCGGTAGGGTGTTTGATAGTATTTGTGCCAAATAATTCTGTAAGAGACCGGCATTATGTTTTACGGCTCATGAAACAAGAGTATTATCGTTTTTCTCTTTAATTTTCTTAACGTTTTGAATAAGAGATGTTGTAGTTTTACATTTGTTGTTAAATCTTTGTTTTGTATGTTTTGATCTTATTGGCTTGTTATTGGTGTTAATTTTTATGAATTGTAATTTAACAACTGTTATGTGTTTTTAACTTGGTTATAACTTTTAAATTCTAGTATTCAAGCAAAACCCAAATGTAGTGAATGAATTTGGTTGGGTACTTAGTCTTTCAAAATGGATTTTATACGTTCATCTAACTTTTTATTGAATTACTTATATTTTATGAAAAAGCTCTTAGTATTCTAAGATTATTTACTGTCTGAATTTAGAAAGTAGACACGTGTATCTTTATGTAAGTACTTAATTCAAAAAATTATATAGCTCGCTTTTACTTTTTAAATATCAAATGTTTTTCGTATTTTTATAAGGTTCAGACAGGAATAAAAATGGAATGATTATCTATAAAAAAAACACACAAGCATGCAGATGTGGTTAACAATAATCAACTATAACGCTACTAGGTACTTTTGGCCCGTGGGTAATAACGCGGCCATCTTGTTTGTCAATACACAATGACAGTGACAATTACACAAAGTTTACCGTGTCAATGTCATTCAGACGCCAAAAGATCCTTGTAGCACTTCTAACGTGGGGTGGCAACCCAAACTAAATGTCACATCTCTATCAATTTTCTTCTTTTTTTCATAGAACCTGGTTCAGCACCAAGGAACGTTCAAGTTCGTCCTCTAAGCTCCAGCACAATGGTTATTCAGTGGGATGAGCCAGAGACGCCCAACGGACAAGTTACGGTAAGGGGATAACTAAATTCTAAATGTAGTTTCTGCTTAAATTAGATTGCAAGATTTGATCGCCTTACCCGGAAGTTTGAATATAGGCACTTAGATCTCGTAAATTCGAATTTGATGAAAGCGCAAGTGCTAAACTACTTAATAGTATGTGAAGTAGAACGTGAAATCAAAGCTGCAGGATACTAAACACAAAGCATTTATTTCAATTAAACTATTTACAGGCACTTTTGAATTATCAAAGAGTTGGTCAGTCAGAAAGACGAAGCTAGTTGCCCATTCCAAAGCGTAGTAGATTCCTATGGAGTAGAATGGGCAAGAAACTCCAAGGACACTCTTTTAAATCAAAATATTGGTTACATCATTCATGTTGAAATTATGAGAACGATGTAGAAAGACGTGTACGTTAAAAGGCATCCAGAGCAAAAAGAGCCGTGGCTGTTAAGAGATGACCAGTTCAAACTGACGGCACACGTTCCCTAACAAGATTTGAAGACCGACATTTTGAAGAATCAATTGAGGAACATTTGAAATAAAGATTTACTTAATTCTTTTGTCTGCAGGGCTACAAAATCTACTACACCACGGACCCTTCACAACCTTTGCAGTCATGGCACTCACAAATGGTAAGTTCTAAAATTATTGCTATTCTTGCGACTCTTCGTGAACTCTAAGGTCATAGCAGTAAAGATATATTTAACTTAAAAAAAATTCGTTATTTATTTGGCTCTTCAACAATAAGTACACTATTACTTAAATCATTGTAAATAAGTACATTCCTTTCTAACACAATTTTATTAACTTTATAACTACGTAATGTAAAGTTTACAAATTAATTTTCACGAATGTCCAATTTGTTTATAACTTTGGAAACTACTACATATTTTATGACAGAACAATATTCAGTTGGACTAAAATCTTTTTACTGTTTATTGTGAAGAAGTCAGACAAAAAATATTATTAAACCAACCAACTATCCAGATCCACAAAAGGTAAATTCCACCAATGAAACTGATACGCGTGCACGAGTTTTCAGTGTCAATATTCCACAGCAGTGATGACACTGACAGATCTTGAATGCGGTTTAGATTTACTGATCGCGTACATTGGTGAAATTCACCCTAAATTAACCAAAAACAAATTAGACAAAATAATAAATTCTAAAACAATTGATTACCCCAAACCTAAACAACCTCTTCGACAAAATACAATAGACGTGGATATATTTAGTAATCTGTTCCGCTTAGCTATTTCTAAAGAACCATAAAAAACCCTGAAAGAAATCGACACGTGTTTCACCTTTCAACGAGGCATCCTCAGGATGACGATTGACTTGTCGCGAACCCGAACACGGCGTGTTGATTTTTTTTGGGGTTTTTTTTATGACTCTTTAGAAATAGCTAAGTGGAACAGGTTACTAAATATATCCACGTATATTGTATTTTATAATGGATTTCCGCAAGGTCGCGCCTGTATCAATTAACTAACCTCTTCGACCCCTAAACTGCAAAGTTACGAACGAACCTCTATTGCAGATGGATAACAGTCATCTAACTACGATCAGCGAACTGACCCCCCACACGGTGTACACTATTCGCGTGCAAGCGTTCACTTCTGTGGGGCCTGGGCCCATATCGGCGCCCGTACAGGTGAAGACGCAGCAAGGTATGTGAACTGATTTATTCGATTTAATTAGCACCCATCTTTTCTTTATTTTTCGTGTGGTCAGTGACTAACCTTGTGTCAGAGTTTTTATGCCGCCAATAGGCCTCTGACTTGATGACTTCACATGCCATCGAGAAATATCTCTCAGGCAAGGTTTTCTCACAATGTTTTCCTTAACCTTTTATGAAGCGAGTGATAATAGGGATGATACCTGAATAAAAAAAAATATATGTAAATATATATAATTATATATATATTTAGCCCGTCAGTCAGATAATAAAAAAATATTAGACACGTATTTTTTGCTTTATCATATTAATAAAAAATGACTTAGATAAAACGCATTAAAATTGGGGAGTGGGGGTCGCTACGTCACAAGTATAAAATCTACATACTAGTGACGTCATGGCACATTTTAACTCAAGGTATCGCCGTAATCTGTTGATGACGTATAAAAAAAGAAAAATACGTGTGTAATATTTTTTAATAATCTACAAGGACAATTTTTTTTTTCTGGTCGTCCCTTTTTTAATCCGAAAAGTCAGAGATGCATGCCTTGGGTTCAAACTTGAGACCAATAACTTGCAGTCCGACGGTCACACCACTAGGCTATCACTGATAAAAGGCACCCATAAGAATCTGATATGAATCTTAATTTAAATAATTCTTTGTGGGTGTACCTCTGCCTAACCCTTCAGAGATTAAAGTCGTGACGTATATTATATTTTGTTTTATCTAGGAGTACCATCTCAACCCTCAAACCTGGTGGCAGTGGAAGCAGGCGAAACGTCGGTGACGCTGTCGTGGAGAAGACCAGCCCATGCTGGAGACAACATAGTGTCGTATGAATTGTACTGGAACGATACTTATGCCAAGGAACATCATAGGAAGTAAGGAGTTATTAATGTGTTTGACTATCGAATTGTTGGTCCTTGTGTTCGCAACTTGTTGAAATTATCGTATTTTACAGTGTTTTAGTATTAAGGACGTAATTCTCGACATTTTACAGTGTTTTATGAAGGACGTAAGTCTCTAAATTTAAGAAAGAGTAGGTACTGCTCCTTTTTACAAGGTTTATTTGGAAGGGTTATTTATTTTGGTGTAAACTTTTTTCAAAATCTCAGATGCTGCGTTAGCAAAAAAAAAGAAAGAATAGGTTATGGACCTAGATCTCCGATCTTAGATTCTTTGACATATTTCATTGAAAACCTTTCATAATGTTTAAAAAACATCAATCATTATTGATTCAATTCTCCCAGGCGGATACCAATAACAGAGACCTACACATTGAACGGCCTCTACCCCAATACGCTGTACTACATTTGGTTGGCGGCGCGGTCGCAGCGCGGCGAGGGCGCCACCACGCCCCCTATCGCAGTGCGGACGAAACAATACGGTATGTCCTCACACCGCACACTTGGAGTGACGTCTCGTGAAGAGTGAGTGTAGATAGGATGAGGGGGAACGAGCTACAGCAAACCCCCAAAAGACGGATCCCATTTCAAAACAAATGGATCCTAAATTCTAACATTTCAATATGAAATAAGTTGCATACTTTTTACTCGCTTTCCGCAATAAAACTTCGCTTTCCAAAACAATTTATGGAAAACGCTTTCAACTCCCCTTTTCTGCTCCCTTTTAAGAATTCACGAACGTTTTGTTATTTGTGCAATTCACAAAGTGGCTCTTTTCCAATCATCGCTTGAGAATATGAGAGAGTGAACCTATTGTGGGTGTACCAGGTAACTCCTAATGTAATATTTCACATAAGAGCACCTGCCCGGCACGCTGCCAGTAATACAGCACAAGCACCAAGTTTTATATCACAATATGTGTTTTGTAATCGTAAATTTGTCGAAACGGTAAAGTGTACGCCGTAACTTGATTGCGCGACTCAACGGAACTGTCGAACTTGTTCACAATTTGCTTAATTGAATGCGTACACGGTACCTTAGTAGTAGCTTTATGTTGTTCGTAGGTCAGACTTTTAAATACGAGGTTAACGCCTCGAATGACATTTTTTTATTCAAACGCCGACGACGCGGACGACATTTGGAAATCTTGGCTCTTCTGTCATTAAGTTCATCGGGCTCCATCAATCACATTGTCTCAATCTGCCGACTGCCACGTCATCTATCACTGGGATAAAACATAGTGTTCTCCGCGTCGTAAGCTAGAACATAATCATCACAATTTTCTTCCAACAGGGGAAAGTGTGACGGATGAGACTTAGAGATGTATGGGCGAGCGGATCCTACAATCACACCACACTAACAAAAAGTGCATGCTCGTTTATTTTGGCGACTGATGTCGTTTTTTATTTTGTTTTGGGCACATTTTATTTTTTGTTTCAATCGCATTCAGTGATTGCATCGGTTAGGTCGGCTGTGTTTTGGTATAACGCGGCGCGCGGCGCGTGAGTCGCGCGTCATTTCAGTTGCAGGTGCGGCACGGATCCCCGGATCTGTGCCGGCTCGTTCTTACCGTTGAGCTTGTTTAGTTCCTGGAGCGCCCCCGATGAATGTGACGGCGGTGGCCGTGTCTCCCACCGCCGTGCGCGTGTCTTGGCAACCGCCGCCCGCCGAGCGAGCCAACGGACGGATCGCTTACTACAAGCTGCTTTGTGTGGAGTCTGGGAGGGGGGATTCTGAGGCGACGGTCGTCAAACTGAATCAGACGACGTTTGTACTGGATGAGTTGCGGCGCTGGACTGAGTACCGCATCTGGGTGCTGGCGGGCACCAGCGTGGGCGACGGGCCCGCCTCGTACCCCGTCACCGTGCGCACGCATGAAGACGGTACGTGTCACTACCATCATTGGACATTCACTAACCTTCCAACTGTTCCATATCGACTCAATCTTATGACTTCCCTCGCTCTCCTTAAACCGAAAGAATTTCAAAACAAAAAACTCTCGATAGATGAACTTTTTAATATAATCTGAGGGAGCGTTAATAAACATAAAATCATAAAATTGAGCGATACCGGGCCAAAGAATTAACTGCTAATAATTGATGAATAATTTAATTATCTTTCAAATTAACAAAGTTCTTTGGCTATGTAATATCAGAGGAGTTTTGGAAGTTCATTTACTTTTAAAATATTTTTGAATTAGTTACTTATGAATGTTTCAATGCGTTGTAATGTACATTATTTTAGTACATCCTCTGTAATTACATCTAATTATCTTTCCCTTAAAATATATTCGATGAAAATTATTTCTAATAATACATGATCTATATTTACTAACAAAACCATGGGATTCTACAAAGTTGGTATAAAGTGATGTGTAAAATTATTCATATCTTGCAAACTATTTTAAAACTCAAACGTAAAAGGATACTAAATGAATCGGTTTAAAAGCAATATGAATAGTTTTATATGGTAATATAACCTCAGTGATAATGGAACGGCTTGCAATAAACGATTTATAATGTTAAGAAATGGAAGCGGTTCCATTTTGACTGTGGGTGAACATAATTTTGTGCAAATGTTTATTGGTCTTACATTGGTGGTGGGCTATTATCAAATAAACCATTAATACCATAACGGAATAGTTCATATCACATTAGCAAACTTAATGCGCTACAAATACTACCAAAATACTAATGTCATTTTTTTTTTGTTCCTTTTTTGTGAGCACATAGCAGGATTCTAAACAAGGAGGTTCAGTTCTCGTAAAAAGTAATACTATGCTTGCCGATAATATTTCCATGTATATCTATAATCATATCACAGATGATCATTTTGGTTTCACTGTATTATAGTCGCTGTGCACAGCGGCATAGAGTTGACATTTCCACTCACTTGTCACATGTAATGATTTCTTTTGATGACGCGTCATATGATTCGTTATCACGCGATAAGATGGCACTCACTGAAATGCAAAGTTTATTATGCACCTGGTATAGTGTCGACGGCACCGTTATATTATTGATTTTGGCGCACAGTTGTTGAGTATTTAGCAATGGACACAATTTTGCATGCTTTCTTTACCGACACCGCACCGTTTTTCGTTCAATTAAGTTTTCACTGGGCACCAGATAGGTTTCACGTTTTGCTGCACGCAATTGGTTACGGTTTAAATGTGTATTGATTGCGTGAGGTAAATACTGCACTTTTAGGAATCACTCAGCACCACTAGCGACGACACGAGGTGAGAGAGCGAGTGCGTCACACATGGTACAACCGCTTGCTCAGCTCAGGATGCAAGCGCTGCACTTCGCTGTAAGCGCTGATGTCTCGCAGATCATTGGTGCTTACCGCGGAGCTCGCAGCGAGCAAGCTGAGCGAGCACTCGGCTATACGGACCGCTCAACACGCACCACGGCCCGAGCGCCGCATTTGAATACCAATACCGTCCCCACACGACACGCGCGCATGCTACTGAACTACTCACAATTACTACTTCTTTACTCACTGTACTGTCCTGACTACTATCTACTATTAGCGGGAAGGCTACGGGTCGAAGCCGCGTCCCCCGGATCCTCCGTCTAAATTCCTATCTTGTACCAACTGTACACCTATTGGTAACTCTCGCGACGGATCCCAGGGATAGGTCCGCGACACTCTTCGCCTGTACTCCCCGATTGCTCAGCTCGGTTACTAGACTACGCGCTACTTCTCTTCCTATCTCTATCTCTCTGTCTATCTCACTTGCTCTTGTGCTACATCTTCTTGGCAGTAGCAGTTTCACTCTCGCCTCTCTTCTTTCTTCTGTATACTCTATCAGACTATCGTCGTGCATGCACACTAGATATTGTGACATAAACAGAATACTATTATGCCTGACGTTCGCTATTGCCGTAAACAACGAACGGGTGGGGCTCAAAGAACGCAGCGTGATAAACCAGACATCAATCACTCCTGTAAAGTACAAGGCCGAATTTGATCAAATACAGACGAGTTAATTGAAGAGCACAGCCAACGGACACTCTGACACTGTCACAAACATCACAGAGGATACACGAGGTTCGAGGCATCACACACACAGAAGGTACGAAGGTACGGCGCACATTGACAGAACACATAGAAGCACACACACACATAGACTGGCGCCGTCGCGTTAATCAATACATGTGCGTGTGAGTGACTTCTCTGCACCGACGGACGACGAACGGCTACTGACGTGTGCACGTTGCCTTTTTCTGTCTCACTTCAACATTTTGTAAACGACGTTAAACGCTCGTGTAAGCTCAGTTGCACGAAAAAGATCCTTCGTGACAAACAAACTCCTCGCATTTTCACTCTATTCACGAAATAAAAATTCTCATTCCCGTTTGTTCCGCGCCGCGAACAGAAAAAGGCAATGCACGCAAACCTAGACCGTCCCAAGCGGCTTAAACCGAATGCGCCTCCTAAAGAGCTCAAAATACACGAGGAAATAAAATAAGAGTGCCCCCCATTTCGCCGACAAGCGTTCAACTCGTAATCTCTCACTTAGTAGTTCCGTTCGCCCTGCAATGTTCGCACAATTTGTCTTAAATGTATTTGAATGCGTTTTTCTCTTTTTTCTCTCGTCACTGACTTTGTATGGGCCGCTGGTAACCCCGTACAGCTATAAGGAGTGAGTACCAATTACTATAGTGCTTGTTTCGATGTGCGTTTGTGCTTGTGCCTTTAAGCTTTGTGTAGATAATCTTCCTAGCTCCTTAATCTAACGATTACTTTGAAACAAACTGCAAGCGGTAACCTCTGAAAGCATGTCTTCGTAAACAACATTTTTGATGATTTTAAAGACTTGGTGTGTACCTTTTCTGTGATTTAATTTTGAATTTATTCCCCCAAGTCTTGACGTCCCGGAGCATGATCCCTTGCAGTGTGTGAATTAAGGATTTTAGTTATAGAAATGCTGCTTTGGAAACTAATAGATGAATTACTTACTAAATGTTGACTCTTTGTAAAAGCTTGACGATTTTAGTTGTTCTTTACGATGTGGATTGGAAGGTAATGGATTTTAATTGGTTATGGTGATGTGAAAGGGCGTAAATGATGTCTCAGTGTGTGTTGGTATTCAAATGCCCGATCGAGATGCTGACCGGCGTGTGTAGACACTCGCCGCGACTGAAGTGCTCTATCAGCATCACCGACGGGGATTACCGACCGCACTATAAAACTACGATCAATTACCAATCGCAGCGCTTAACTGACAAGCCTTTGACGCCGATGCTTAATTCCATTTCTAGGCCCTTGAGAGTCGCTTTAGGTAGTTTTTTAGCACGCTCCCGTAGATGCTGATAGGGCAGTTTAGGTCGAAATGCAAACAGGTACGGCTCGGATATCTCACATATTTGTTGTGTGCTCACAGTTCCCGGAGAGCCCCAAGACGTGAAGGTCATTGCCATCAACTCGACGTCCATCCATGTGACATGGAAGCCGCCGCAAGAGAAGGAGAAAAACGGAATCATAAGAGGCTACCATGTGCATGTGCAAGAAGTGCGAGAAGAGGTATGTATCTAATAATCAGTTAATTTTCGAAAAAAAAAAAAAATCTTGCTATCCAAATATTAAACCGGAAAATGATTTCTATAGGGCAAGGGACTTCTTAACGACCCGATGCGGTTCAACGTAATGGACGACACGACTCTCGAATTGAACATATCGGGGCTGCAACCGGATACGCGGTACAACGTGCAAGTGGCGGCTCTCACGAGGAAGGGCGACGGGGACCGAAGTGCGCCGGTGTCTGTAAAGACGCCTGGCGGAGTGCCAAACAGGCCTACCGTCAACCTGAAGTGAGTCTAAATTATTTATCGAATCATATTACATTCTGACGACATTCTGAACAGCAGTAACGAACCGCTATTTCCTTTGCAGGGTTTTGGAAAGGGAGCCCGTTGTATCAATAGAATTAGAATGGAGCAAGCCATCACAAACATACGGCGATTTACTGGGGTACAGACTCAGATATGGTATAAAAGATCAACCTCTCGAAGAAGTTAATTTCCCCGGTACTAAAATACACTCGTATAAAATAAATGATTTAGAAAGAGGCGTCCAGTATGAATATAGAGTGGCAGGTAAAAACCATATCGGAATAGGTCAAGAGACTATCAAATATTGGCTCACGCCCGAAGGTGCACCTAAAGGGCCTCCGACGAATGTCACATACCACTTCCAAACGCCTGACATTATCAGTATCACTTGGGAGGCTCCCATCCGTGCTGACCGAAGTGGCCAGATTAAGAAATACGATGTCCAGTTCTTCAAGAGAGGAGATCAATCCTCTGTTGCAGAGAAGACTACAGAATTAACTAAAGCAGTATTTACTGGTCTAGAAGAAGATGCGCATTATGTGTTCAAAGTTAGAGCGTACACTGATCAAGGAGCTGGACCGTTCAGCAAAGACGTGACGGCTCATACTGAAAGGGACATCGGTAGAGCGCCCATGGCAGTTAAAGCCGTCGCGACTTCGGAATCAAGTGTCGAAGTTTGGTGGGAAACGTTCCGTTCAAGAAAGAAGATCATCGGTTACGTCATATTCTACACAATGACGCCAGTCGAGGATCTGGATGAATGGCAGCAAAAGAGTGTTCATGTAACGCACTCTGCTGATCTGGATAATTTGGAAAAGTTTGCAGAATATGCAATCGCTGTTGCTGCAAGGACGGCAGATGGTCTTGGAAGGTTATCAGAAAAGGTTACTGTGAAGGTCAGACCAGAAGAAGTGCCTTTACATCTTAGGGCTCAAGATGTGTCCACTCACTCCATGACGTTGTCATGGTCGCCTCCGTTACGCTTAAACCCCGTTAGCTATAAGATTTCTTACAATGCAATTAAAGAATTCGTCGACTCTCTTGGTATGACGCAAACGCAAGAAATACCAAGACGGGAAATCATTGTGAAGCATGATAGAACGTCGTATTCGATAAATGATCTGTCTCCGTTCACAACGTATAATGTTAATGTAAGTGCCATACCCAATGACGATTCGTACCGACCGCCGACGAAGATCACCGTGACCACGCAGATGGCCGCGCCTAAACCGATGGTGAAGCCAGACTTCTACGGCGTTGTTGAAAACGAAATACTCGTCATACTACCTCAAGCCTCTGAAGAATATGGACCCATATCGCATTATTATCTAGTTGTAGTACCTGATGATAAAGCTCATAATCATAAGAACCCGGATCAGTTCCTAACAGAAGATTTAATTAAAAATAACGCTCGAACAGATGATGAAAATGCACCATACATAGCGGCCAAATTCTTACAACGAAATATTTTATACACGTTCCATCTCGGGAACGATGAAATGTATGAAGGGTTTCTGAACAGAAAGTTGAATCCTAGCAAAAAGTATCGAGTGTTCGTCCGCGCGGTTGTAGATACTCCTCAAAAGCATCTTTATACGTCCAGTCCATTTTCTGAATATTTGTCGCTAGATATGCGTGAAGCGCCTCCTGGTGAAGAGCCCAGTAGACCTGATCCTAAAGACATCCACGGAGACCCTGAAATTAGAATAGAAGAGAATAGGAAAGAAGCTGGCATGGTGTGGGTTATTGGCCCTATTATTGCGGCTTTGATGCTCTCACTATGTTTGGTAGTTTTGTTCATATTCAAGAGAAGACGTCAACCCTGCAAGGCTCCTGACCAGGCAGCGGTGACGAGACCGTTAATGTCGGCAGATGTTGGTTTCGGAGCGCCGTCTGATCCCGTTGAAATGAGACGGTTGAACTTCCAAACTCCGGCTATGATTTCTCATCCTCCTATTCCTATTTTGGAACTTTCGGAACATATAGAAAGACTTAAAACCAACGACAACCTCAAGTTCTCGCAAGAATACGAAAGTATTGAACCTGGTCAACAGTTCACGTGGGATCACTCGAACATGGAAGTGAACAAACCGAAGAACCGCTATGCTAACGTCATTGCTTATGATCACAGTCGTGTTATCCTGCAGCCAATTGACGGAATACTCGGAAGTGACTACATCAACGCCAACTATTGCGATGGCTATCGTAAACATAACGCTTATGTGGCTACTCAAGGCCCTCTTCAAGAAACGTTAGCAGATTTCTGGAGGATGTGTTGGGAACTCCGAACTTCTACAATCGTAATGATGACTAAACTAGAAGAAAGAACAAGAATCAAGTGTGACCAATACTGGCCTAGCAGGGGGACGGAAACGTATGGCATGATGACTGTTACGATTGCAGAAGTTCAAGAACTCGCTACCTATTGCATCCGAACCTTCCAAGTGGAACGGAATGGAAATAGTAGCGAGCGTCGTGAGATCAAACAACTGCAGTTTACTGCCTGGCCTGACCATGGAGTTCCTGATCATCCTGCGCCGTTCCTTCAATTCTTAAGACGTGTGAGAGCCTTGAATCCTCCTGATGCTGGTCCATTAGTCGTCCATTGCTCTGCTGGTGTTGGTCGTACCGGCTGCTTTATAGTTATTGACTCAATGCTTGAGAGAGCTCGTCATGAACGCACCGTCGACATCTATGGCCACGTGACCTGTTTGCGAGCTCAGCGTAATTACATGGTTCAGACTGAAGACCAATACATATTTATTCACGACGCTTTACTCGAAGCTGTGATCTGCGGCGACACGGAAGTTCCCGCTCGCAATTTGCACGCTCACATCCAAAAGCTGATGCGCGTAGATCCTATTGAAAATATCACTGGAATGGAATTGGAATTTAAGAAATTGGCTAATATGAAGGCTGATTCTAGTCGGTTTGTGTCTGCGAGCCTTCCTTGCAACAAACATAAGAACAGACTGGTCCACATCTTGCCGTATGAATCTACCCGCGTGTGTTTGACTCCTCGCGATGGCTCTGACTATATCAATGCGTCGTTCGTCGATGGCTACAGATACAGAGCAGCTTATATTGCCACTCAAGGCCCTCTACCAGATACTACTGATGACTTCTGGCGGATGCTTTGGGAACACAATTCTACAATCATTGTTATGTTAACTAAATTGAAGGAGATGGGCCGAGTGAGTATTTATTCTTCCATCTGTTTTTTGTATCATTGTTTCATGTATAAGGTAACTTTTTCTGTAACACTTGTATTTTTTTAGGAAAAATGTCACCAATACTGGCCATCAGACCGTTCTGTACGCTACCAATGCTTCGTGGTTGACCCGATCGCTGAGTATAACATGCCACAGTACATCTTGAGAGAATTCAAGGTACGTCCTCACAAACAAATTGAAATTCTTGAATAACTGATAAAACTTTATTGATCTAACTTCCAGTTTTCCAATACCTTGTTACTTTGTTACTAAACTTTGAACATTGTGGACTTAGTGTCGATGTCATTTGCTCTTCTTTAGGAAAATAGAATAAGAAATTCGAAATTTAAACTCGAATGTTGCACAGGCGATACAGTACTTACTAATTCCATGTACACAGGTCACGGACGCACGCGATGGATCATCGAGGACGGTACGTCAATTCCAGTTCACTGATTGGCCAGAGCAGGGAGTGCCAAAAAGTGGCGAAGGCTTCATCGACTTCCTAGGTCAAGTACATAAGACTAAAGAGCAATTTGGACAAGACGGACCTATTACTGTACATTGCAGGTAATTATCGTAAAAAATCAGAAAGCTTCTCGTACTTATAAAAAAGTTCAAACTCAAGTCGTAATCTCATCTCAGCGACAATCATTGTCAAAAATCTAGGTAAATTAGAAGTTTTTTTGACAGATTAAGACTGAGATTTGAATGCGAACGTTCTTAAAAACACGGGAATTGTCCGTCTGATTCCTTACACAAGTTACAAACGATGTTATCACCGTTAAATCATTCTTGATCACACGTCAAATTCGATTTTCTTTTGTTTATTTAGTGCGGGAGTTGGCCGCACTGGCGTATTCATCACACTCTCGACGGTTTTGGAGCGTATGCAGTATGAAGGTGTCGTCGATGTATTCCAGACAGTGCGCACGCTACGCACGCAGCGCCCAGCCATGGTTCAGACTGAGGTAAGACGTGTTTGACTCGTATAGTCTCACTATTACTTGGCGTGTAGCTCATAAGCATCTTAAAGGCGTTGTCGAAGTTTCCCATCGGTGTGCACGCTACGCACGCAACGTCCAGACATGGTTCAGACTGAGGTAGCACTTGTTTAAATCCGTAACAGTGCAAGGCGAAAGGCAATATAACAATATTGATAGATAAAAACAAGCATTGATGAACTTTTAACCGACTTCCAAAAAGGAGGAGGTTATTTGTTCGTCGCGTATGTATGTTTTTTTTTTTTTTTTTTTTTATGTTCACCGATTTCTCCTTCAATTGTGGACCGATTTTGAAAATTCTTTTTTTGTTTGAAAGGGTATGCTTTCGAAGTGGTCCCGTCCCATATAAATTTGATTAACTTTGCTTTGATAGTTTTTGAGTTAGCTTCAATAATAATACGTACTTTTTCCCACTTAGTATGTGGATGATATTATAAGTTCCTGTCACTGTTATTTACATAGCAGGTAGTGGTTTTCGAATTTGTGTGGGGTAGGTACCACAACTAAAAAGTAAAAATAAAAAACTTTTTTCAAAAAAAACAACCGACTTCCAAAAAAAAACACTACAAAGTGAAAAATAACTTTAATTTCGGAAGTCGGTGGCAAAAAACGAACATACAAAACCAAGACACCGACTTCCGAAATTAAAGTTATTTTTCACTTTGTAGTGTTTTTTTTGGAAGTCGGTTGTTTTTTTTTTGTAAAAAGTTTTCTTAATTATTCACATCTTACGCGAAATACAATAGAGCATTGCCTTAGTTGCTCACTACGTAGACTTCAGAATATTAAGTCCAACAAATTTTAATTCACTAAAGAAAGCACACATTGCTTGTAGCTTACGACTTTTAAATCTGTGTGATTTGAAGTTGTATACATTCCTTAACACCCTACGAACATGTAAAGTGGCTCCATTATAAACTGTACACACACACACAGTAATTAGGAGGGCTATAAATTCTAGCATAATTATAATTGCATAATTAGTGTTGTACTTCAGCGCAGCGTACTAGGTGATTTATGTTTGCTGTAAGACTGCGTGAACAGAAATGGGTCAGAGAGGTGTTGACAGCGGAGCTTGCATGCATTGTATGTAGTTTAAACGTAAAACAGGGCTGTTACTTCAACGCTCTTCAATTTTATTTTGTAACATTCTACGTACACACGGCTACACATCAAGCTATACCATTCCAGTTTATGCTGATCCCGCATTGTATAGGATTTCCGTACAATACGAGGTCAGCTTATACTGGAAATGCGTAGCTGGATGTGTAGCCGTGTGTACGTTTTTGGTTAGGAAATAAAAGCGTTGCCAATTTGCCGTGTTCATACAACTGTCAAAGAATGACTTTTGTTAATGAATGACATTTGTCAAAGAATGACAGTTGTGATTTGAATATACGTTTTTTTTATTTTTTTTTTGGATCCACATCAGAATCGATAGAAAAAGATCGTGCTTTAAATATGGATATTTGGATACAACTTTCTTGAGGTTACATTTTTAAACAGATCTTTTTATTTTGCTTTCAACACCCATGTTAAAATAGGTTAGGTATTGGTCTTATACTTTTTGTGTATTTACAGTTCAAATAATTCGTAAATTAGCGTTCTATTTATGTAGCCGCTATTGTCGCACTGAAATGAAATGAATTTGTTTGTTCTGTAAATAAGGAATCACTTTTACACGTCATATTAAAAACAAAAAAAAATAAGCTAGATGAGTTCGGCGTTTCCTATCTGACTACTCTGAGAAGAAAGGCCGAAACAAAGTCAGAGGTCGCAGTCTCTTTTCAAGTCCAGACATAATCTTGGTCAGGACCCTACTCTACCTTTTCCACACACTTTTGTTATTTGCAAATGTGGGCCAGTCTTTTAGGTTATTAGGTATTTATTGTAATAGCTAATTCTAAAGTAATAATAATATTTTAATCAACATACAACCTGACACTGACCTGCAAATTGCAAAAAACTTAAGAAAATTAGAATTTCGCGGGCTACCTTAGCACCTCCCCTTAATTAGTTTATGATGTAGATACTTACTAAATATTTATTATTTGTCAACAGGATCAGTACGAGTTCTGCTACCGCGCGGCACTGGAGTACCTCGGCTCTTTTGACCACTACGCTAACTGACGATGAGACATACTCGTCTAAACGCGCTCCAAAGGACTCTGTCGCGCGAAGTTTACGACGTATGTACTTAATAAATACCTACTCAGAACAAAGAAGTATTGGGAACAATTCATGCAGAAATATTTTTTAAACTTAACGGTTATTCGATGACAGGAAAAGAAAGATGGCGTCGTCCGACAATGACTGTGACAGATACTAGCGATTGTAGGAACCAACCAGGAAGTTATGGATTGTACCAACGGAAACGCGTCGAATCAAATTAAAACTTTTATAACGAATTATTTTAGAATTATTCCTATATTTTCATAAATATGTTTGAAACAACGTAAAATTTTGTTCTAAAGACATTCAAGTTACATTGAGTTAGTAACTATAAGTACATTTATGTTACGTAAGGGTATCAAACCAGGGTACCAATTATTTGTATTTAATAAAGTTTAAATCTTAGACATGCTTTAATCTACATCGCCATAAAATGAAGACAATAATAATATTAAATAACATAGAACTTACATCTAAATTCAACCCCACCTTAAAACCATAAATAGTCGAAATAGTTGTCATCATTTTTCACAGTTTCCCGCCATTACTAATAAAAATTTCCAACGCTTCTTTGTTCTGCCTTCGCCACAGATAATTAATATCTATCGACAGAGTCCCGCGCTGTATATGACCCTAAAGTAGTGATGTACCCGCGACATCGACTGACTGTCATTTTCAACTTCGGATAAGAGGCTAAAACATGTATGAGTGCCTAGGAACGCTACTTATGATGTATTTTACGATTGTGACCACTAAAAATCATGATTGTGAGTCGGAAGGGTAATAAATATAATTAATTATTATCCTATTATCTAACTTATGATAGAATATAAGCTGGAAACATATTTAGTACACGCTCTAAGATACCACAGTTATTTACGACATTAACACGACTGAGTACAGTATAAAATTTCTCTATATTCATGATGAGGACTCGTTAAATCTTAGACGAGATGTTAGTTCGGATGTATAAAGTGTTTACGATGCGATGCGATGTTACGGATTGTGGATATATCCTAACGTCACTAAATATGTCTCCAACTTTCGCAGCTGTTCGTGCTATTTTTGTCTCTAAATCGGAACAGTTTAAATGTTAAAGTCCATATAAACAGTTGAATTATACTTAGATGCATTTATATTACTAAAAGAGTTTTGAGAAGTATTTAATGATCAGTGTAATGGTTACGCCGTGAAAATATAATTTGCGATCAAAATATAAACGTAACATTAGTGAATGAACAGTGCGCTTAGAGACTTAAATAATAACTTTATGCGATATATGATATTCAATTCTGATCGTCACACATATATACAAACATAATATTGTAAAATGTATAAATAGTTATTGCAGCTGTAATTAGAAGTTTATTTTTCATATCGGGTGTTAAAATATGTTTAAGTAGTGTAAATTGTGGTAATATAACACGTTTCATTATTGCAATATTATATGAGAACTTTTAGACGAATCGGCTGTGTCGTGTGATTTTTTGTGTCTGTCCTGTGCGTAGTGCATAATGTTATGTAAATATTTGTAATTTCCAACATAATTTTGTGCTGTTTATGTTATAATTTTAAACTTGCCCAATTAAACCAGCCAATCATGTTGACGTGACGGACATTAACATGGCCGGTAACATATTTAGCATTACGTTACTAAATTACCCATTATTTTAGCTTCATTTTAGTAAAACCATTTCGATTTATCGTGTAAAATATAATAGTAAACAAAAATATGATATGATTTATCAATCTAACGTTGTGTTAAAAATGTTAGCGGCCCAAACTTTTTACTTTCTTTAATTTTTGAATGAAACAATCAATAGTATAGTCAGCTTTTTGACTTCGAATGTTAGTTCTCATTTTTTATTACTTTGAACAATCACTGCTTGCTTTTAGAGGATGATCGTGATTTGATGACATATCTATATGTAGTTAGATAAATATGTTTCGGTGTGGTAATGATATAGAAGTAAGGAAATGACGATTCAATTATATTTGAATCGTAAAACTAAGTACGGTATGATGTTATAAGTATGAACACTGATAAAATGCATGGAGAATTTCAAAAAACAACAAGAGGAGGGGAAATTTTTTACATTTCTCTTTCGCGAAAAAATAATGTCAAGAATTTTCTTTCCTTAAGCTTTATTCTTCCGTTAATTTATGCTTCTCATTAAAACGTGGAATAATAACGGACGACAAGAAAGACACTTCGAGTGACTCTAAGTGACTGCCACGACTCTGACACTATTTTAAGCTATCTTTAAGTGTAGCATGTTATTTAATCTTTTACCGTAATCCCTTTGCATAGTAAATGTATAAGATTTTTACGTTTTTCACTCGTTTTATACAATATACCTACTTATATCGATCTACCTACGTATAAGTTAAATTTGAGCTTGTATGAAACTTAGGGAATATAAAAAAGTTGACGCAATTTTCAAACGTTACTCGTAGATATGCGAACAATTGAAAAGTGGCTCATATCTAAAGGAATTAAAGTTAAACTAAGTACGTTTTGATTCGGCCGGATAATCGGCCGCTGACATTCGTAACTGCCAATCGTTTCACTTAGCTATAATAAAAGTAAAATATTGAATACAATAAAATACGAAACGTACGTAGAATTAATGAGAATAATTGTTAAATTGAGGTTATAGTGAAAATTTAATACTCGTTGATGAATCCATTTATAGCGAGGTTCGTATCATATACACGCTAGTGAGCATGGCCGGCTTTCAACCAGCTTTAATTATTAGGAAGCTACGTAAATGAAATTGAACAAACTTTTTTGTAACATTAATCAGTGATTTTAGGCTTTACTTTACTATCATTCCTTTTATTTTTCTTATTTTTGTATACTTACGTGTATTTGTTTTCTCGCCGCGTCGACAGCGTCGTATCATCCATTTTGTAAACGTATCCGAACGCACATTAAGATCTCTTGTACAGTTTTTCGTGTTGCATTCTTAGGCTTAGGTAATGTATCATTCTGCCATTAGGGAATATTTTATGTCGAATAACCTATCGCTGAAGTACTACAATACCGCGTAACTACCTTCATATAATTTTCTTTACCTTTTTTAAATAAAGAATCATAAAAAGCAAATAATAAAAGCAATTTTGCTTGACTGAAATGAAATTGAGTTGGCAGTTTTTTTTTAATTGCAACCAGTTCAGTTTTTAATTAAATATTTCATTATTTAACAGTTGCGCGGTATTGTGTTCAATGATTAAATATAAATATTATGCCATATTAAGGTGCTGTTTATTCCATTATTTAGTACAAAACGGTTGTTTTTACACGCACGCATGTCATTAATAAAATCATCATTGATACCTATGTTCGGTAAGTTAAGACTGATTTTACCAACTAATTTTTATGTGTTCTTAATTTTTATTTGTGTATCTCCTATAATGTAGTTTACACCATGAAATTCATTATTGTTAATGGTTTTTGTACATGAATGCCGATTAATTGTAATTTTATGTTTTTGATTAACATTGTTCACTTGCCAGTCTGGGTATTGTTGCTTGGAAGGTCTTGTTAAATATTAAAATGGTCATTAGACCAAAGTACTTAAATATTTCCGATGTGACATTTATAAAAAATGAAGTGGAGGAAATATAATGTGCCTAATGGATCCGTCACTCAATTACGAACTTTTTTAATTAACTCGATCTCCAAAATATATAAAATTTTCGTCGCAAAGTGTTCGCGTTGAAATATATTTTTCTCCTATCAACAGTGCCCTGGATATAATGATGAATTGCTTATTTTTCTTGCATATATCGAGTACAAAAATATTGTGACGGCTCGCCAATCAGCGTTTCGTATTTTTTGCTAAAAACAAATCAATTATCTAACGCCCTAGCTTTAATGATAATTATTTTAGTGCAATTAAATGGCGAACGCAATATGGCTGGCGGGGCGATGTGTGAATGTAATGTAGACGTTAGTAGACGACAATTATTTTGTAAAAATTCCCGCGCTGCGTCTCGGGACACAGTGGATTCGCAAAATTATACATATGTATATGGAGAAATAAATTTATGTGAGACCCATAACAGAGTGTTTTCTTTCTTTCCTACAATAGCATCTTTTAGGAGAAACCTTACAGTCAAATTTGAATTTCTTAAAACCTTTTTGCAGTTTTAATAACAGCTGTTTGTTATGTAAGGTACATTTATATATAATGATTGCATTGCTTCAAAAGTATTACTTACTGTACAGTTTCAAAAATTGTTCATAAGTTTGATCTTGTTTCTCGTGATGGTAAGTAATTATTTAGGATTTGTAGATATTCAAAGTTAAGTCATTTATTTCAAAGACAAACAAGGCACTCTGGAACGTAAAAATTTACATGAAAATAGAATTGATGACCTTTTGGAAGGGGCAACTAGAATCAATTCTCGGCAATGGGCAAGAAGCTCAACAGCAAGCACGACTTTAAATTATGTGACGAATTTACTTCTGATTACATTTTAAAACGTCATGCATGAGCAATCAGAATAGCATTCCCCAATTCAACTTTTAAAATAAAAGACTTATTTTTAAGCCCAAAAATATACAGTAAGCTTTAAATTTGATGGGTGCTATAAATTGAACGGTTTTAAATTAATGACACTCAATAAAAGTCTTGATAAAGTTTAAAATATAAGTGTTCATGATGATTTCAGATTACGTTGTAACAGTTTTTAATGATGAAAGTTATTCTTTAACTGCTTTCATTTTGCTTTACAATTTATTTAAATTTTATTTTATATAATATAAATAAATAATATTTAAAAAGTTGACAGTAAGGGGGACTAAGGGGTTTCTACATTAAAGGTTTGGTGTGGTAGTGAGCCAGTGTAGATAAATAATAATCAACTTAAATGCGAGTTCAACAGGATTCTACACTAGTTAATCAGTTTTCATATTATTATATCTTTTATAATTAAATATTCTTGTGGGGCTTGTGGCTAAGTGGGTCGATCGATCAGGTTAAGCTACGCTTGCCGCGGTTAGTCCGTAGATGGGTGACCATCTTTTTATACTAAGACCCCTTTTTTTCTTCTTTTTTTTTGGGTTGGAAATTATCAAATAAAGTCTCCCGCTCTGGGCGGAGCGGGGAGGGTGTGTCCGACTCTTACTGTCTAAAACCCACCCGTGTTCCTTCAGTTGCCATGTTGCCAGGGGCCACGGGATCCCGCGTGCCTGGGAAAGCACGTTAAGCCGTTGGTCCTGGCTGTCATTTGTAGATCTTTGGTAGTCGTTACGGGTAGTTAGAAGCCCAAAAGTCTGACAACCAGTCTTACCTAGGGGTATTGTGTTACCTAGTAGCTAGGTTGTGGAGGTCAGGCATAGGCAGTCGCTCCATGTAAAATACTGGTATTCAGCTGCATCCAGTTAGACTGGAAGCCGACCCCAACATAGTTGGAAAAAGGCTAAGCAGATGATGATTATAATTAAACTTTCTGTAATCCAATTACTACAATAGTATATCGTCCACAAATGGGTACAATCATTGCGTATTGGTGAACGTTATAATTATAATATGAGAAGGACGTGTCCCATGAGATTGGTGCACATTGTCGAGTGCTGTTGCCTTAGAGACACGGAATAAAAGAAGGATAGAAGGCCGGACACGGTGGGGATATTAGTTTCGCACAAGAGGTGAGTATTCCGAATACTATAAACATTACCTGTTAGAAAATAACCGCATTCACAAGTGAAAAATGAAATAAAATTCTGTGTGCGCCTTGCGCCTACGTAGCGTAGCGAGTGCTACGCGCCATGCTACGGCGTAGCGAGCGCTGTGCTACGATCTTGTTGTCCCCAGTCGCCATTGGAACATTATAGTCATCTTTTTATTTTTTGATGTGAATCATCTATAGCGGAAGGTCAAACCGACTGCTGGAAACAGTCGTCATATTTATTTCCTGTCGTAAACTATGCTTTTATGCATATTACCTGTACATAATAAATTCGATGTTTCACATCTGCCAGGCGTCCCGCGACGGCAATTTTTTTTATAAATTGGACAAAAGGAAACTGGGAATGTCTGTAATTTTTTTTGGTGTACTTAATTAAGAATATTCTAATATTCTATCAGAAAAAAAACAAAAAAATAAAAAAAAAAAACATAATCTTGTTTGTCTGAAAAATACTGTTTATTGAAAAAAAAACATAATTTTTAATCATTGTCGGACTCATCATCGGTGTCGTGAAGGATAGGAGCGTAACAAGCACTGCGCATTTTTCGGGCGGCACCAAAAAGTTCTTTTGGTTTTTGGAATTATAGCCGACATTTAAAATGTCTCAAAACAGGTTTTTAGTAACCCCGGTAACTAAACAAGAGCTTAAAAAAAAACAGGTTGCTATGAGACAGATCAGTGTTTTTTTTTTTTGATAATTCACTATTACATCTGTCACGCAAGATAATTGTATACACTTCCTTATTATTTTTGGAACAGGACTCAAAAAAGAAATCTCTTTTTATTTCGCTCATAACACTATATGCCATATCTAAGTTGCGACCTGCAGTGCGTCGGAAATGCATTACTGTGGTCTCCCATGAGTGAGGCTCATCCAGCCAGACCATAGATATCTCCGTCAGTCTATTGTTAAGCATATTGGACACTGAGACATCTAGAGCCTTTGAGTCCGTACAATATGCAAGATATGCAACTTGCCTCGATAGTCGATAGCTTAAGTCGATTCAGAATATGAATCGGAATATATTGGAATCGAAGTGATGTGCATATGAATCGGTATTGTTCGTTTGTCACTACTCGAATTGTGATAAGCGATGGCGATTATTTGAAGTATCGATGTTCAATGCGAATAGGGGTGGCTTACGATTGTTATAAGTAAATGGCATGAAGATCCGAAAGCCTAAGATCCGAAAGATCCAATGTATGAACGACTTGCACCCATACGTTTAATGGAAGAAATGTATTTTTTATAAAAAGTATGTACAAAATATATCGCGAGTGGGTTGGCAAAAAAATTCCTGGCCAGACTTTGATTAATTTTAAATTCAAAAATGCCTTTTTTTTTTAATTTTACTCATACGTTTAACGAATAAATACCAATCTATTATTATTATTTATTTTTATTATATTATTATTATTTATTTTTATTATATTATTAATATTTATTTTTTATTATATTATTATTATTTATTTTTATTCATCATCATCATCATCGGCCTATAAATGTTCCCACTGCTGGGACACAGGCCTCCTCTCTGTGAGAGGGAGTGGGCCGTAATCCACCACGCGGGCCCAGTGCGGGTTGGTAGATGTCACATGTCTTCGAATTTTCGGTTCTAGGACATGCCGGTTTCCTCACGATGTTTTTCCTTCACCGTTTTGAGAGCAGTGGTGATGAAATAACTTACACAAAGTAAAGCGCCTGTCTGGGTTCGAACCTACGACCTACAACTCGTAAGTCGCAGCCGTTACCACTGGGCCACCACTGCCCATTATTTTTATTATATTATTATTATTTATTTTTTATTGTATTATTTGTACGTATTTTAATACAAAAACGGTATGTAAACAGAATATGTAACTAATTGACTACCTAAGAAAAATAAAGCCTACAAGCTTTCTTTGTTGGAAGGCGACGTTGTGGTTCCTAAACAACAACGTCGCCTTTCAACAATTGCAGCGCAAAGAACAACAGAATGAAACCAAAAATAGCGATTTGACGAATCCAATAGTCTAATATTACGTACTACGGCGTAGCACTTAGCGTAGTCATGACGTCATCCCGCCAGCAACGCCGTAGCGATAATGCAAACCCTTTTATCTAATACCAAAACTCTCTACATCAACATGCAACCACAAACGTAACAAAATAGACACGGAAATCCATTTTTACATTTCCCGCACCATCCGTCTGCGTAACGTTGACTATCCGCGACTACAACCACATAAACGTAACAAGTACAGACATTGCACAGAGCTCGAAACTAGGCCGACACACGGCACTTCCAAGCCTATAGTCTATTCCAAAAGTGTCTGATAAAACTATAAACAAACCCTGTTCTGGTAAATACTTACGCAATCACTCCCTAAAAGGAATTTGTAACACATTCATCAAGTATTTAGAAGGTTTCAACTTTATATCTTACTACTTTTCCTAACAGTTATTGTTTTAATAATAATATGTCAAATGAGGTGATTTAACATTTTAATTTCGGGTTTATGTATGCAAATAATCAAATCTCTCAATTTGTAAGTGGCACTTCAAATTGGTATCCAAAGTCACCCACATCTTTTTTTCGGGTGACCACTGAAAATCAGAGCTGTGCTGTGGGTCCCCATAGCACTGCATCATACTGAGTGGAAGCCTTCTTGTCACAGTCATGTCGTGCAGCTGCCGACTAATTTCTGTTTTATGCTCGTGATTTATTATGTACTTTTTGTTGTTTTCGATTCTCTTGTATTTTATGTATGCACGTGTTTCTGTGACAAATAAACCTATTTTCTTTCTTTCTTTCAGTCATATTTGCTGATCCATTTGTTTACCTTTTCATCGTATACTTTTGGGAGAAGCCATACGTTCCAAGAAGATAAAATCCATACAAAATGTTCCATATTCTAAAGCTTTTTACTTCTTTACAATCTTTTAATAGGTCCTTTCAGTCCTCTAGTATTTCTAAAGGCGGGTAAAATATGATTAATTACGTTTCGCGTTTTAGCGAATCGATGGGTTGTATTTAAATCATCGGCTTAGCGTTCGTCGGTAGCCATATTGGTTGGCCGTTCCCGCTTTTAATCCTGCCATAAATAACTGACTGACGCTTGTCTATGGCTTTAAAGGATTTTTTTTATTAATCACCTAATTCATTTACAATTTCTATAGATAATTTTTACAATGAATGTATTTTAGATATTTTGTTTAGGGGAGGGTTAAAATGATGAATTTCTTATAATTATGTCTTAGAGGCACCCTTTATCTAATCTCACCGGTAAAATTACATGATGTTATCATTTACTTTACTTAAATAGGTTTAGTTCGATCTACTTTAGTTACCTATCTAAGTTTTGTAAAACAAGGGTACATACGTTTTATAGTTACTGGATCGTACTCTTAAATAATCAACCATGAAAACAGAAGATCAGAAAACATCAGTAACTCTTGTGGTGTAACCTAGATCATCGGTGATTCGGCGACCCCAAAATATTAAAAAAGGAATACCTGAAAAAATAAAATTGAATCCGCAGAAGAACGGCCTTCACCCACCCATCTGTTCCATTGAAAAGTATTTTAAATCAAATTTAGTATGTTAGACAATATATCGCGAGTGGGTTGCCTCGTTTTATTTTTTATTTTTCGTCAAAAGTCGAAAACTATGCGGCCTAGAAAAAAAATTTTTTTTGAGAATGTGCAAATAGCGTTCTTTCATGTGATACCCCACATGCCCTAGTAGCCCCACTTCGAATTTTAAAGACTAAAAGACTAAAAAATGTAAATATTTTTATTTCTTTCTTAATTGCAAAATACAAACACACACACACATACGACGACGACGACGATGACGTTTTAGATGACGTTTGCCCAACTACCATAACCTATTGAGTTTTGAGAACCAATGACAGACAGTTATAATTACTATGAATTATTTATTGTCTTTATTTGGCAGGAGAGGTGTGTGTGCGTGTAGTTGGGCAAACGTTATCTAAAACTATTCCAAATTTCAAGTTGATAGCATTAGTAGTTCTTGAGATATCCAGCTGTGACAGACAGATGGACAGACAGACTGAGTCGCACCATAAGGGTTCCTTTTTACCATTTTGGTACAAACCCTAAAAATTTCATTTTTGAATTTTTTATTGATCACAGTCTGGCCAGGAATTTTTTAGCCAACCCACACGGAATATATTTTTTTAATATGACGTATCCCCATCTGGATCTAAACCTGAAAAGGTTCTTATAATATGGTATATATTCTTATAAGTAGTATGGTATGTACAGTCGACAGCACGTTGGTGGAAACACTTTGACCGTAAGCTGACCTAGCGTAGTACCTACGGAGTTTCAATAAAACACGAGGCCAGTTTATACTGGTTTTGTTACCACTGACATGCAGCCTACTGTACCAATACCAACGATATTATTTCTTCTCCAACGATTAGAAATCCTTCAATTCTCTCTTCCAAAAAGCTTTTCAAAATTCGCAAAAAGAGACTGATGAACTCGATAAACTATAGACTTTACCTATTTATTAGACTCTCAGATCGTCAGATCTTTATTAATTGACACAATTTATTTAGCGGAAAAAGGAGTCAGATTAATGGCCTTTTCATAATTAACAATAAATATTATATTCTTGACAAATGCTGACGAAGCATGAAGAGATTAAATTCCCCACTCCTCCAAAAAGGAGTAAATTTTACCTTAGTGTTGCTAATAGTTTTCGTCCTAAAATACTTTCGGAGATTTAGTGCTTGCTTTATAGTGTACATGTTAGATTTAATGACAAAAATTCTTAAGGGATATTTAAATTCTTCAGCTTCATGGTTTAAGAAAGAAATGAAGCGAGAAAGGCTTGCATATATCACGTCTTTAAAAGAAAATTGGATTTAGTTTTTGAACGTGTTATAACGTAGCAAAAGATCATTTGAGTTAATATAGTAACAACTATAATAATAGAGAGGATACCTCAATAGGCTCAGGGGTTCTACAAGTCCGTCAACGAAAACACGGGCCCGTTCAAAAGTAGTTGATCTGTTAAAACAAGTGTCAAGTAAAAAAATTCTGACGGGCAAATACATATATCGAGTGTAGGCACAACTATCAAATCGTATTGTCATTCGTTCTTAGTTAGGGCCCCGAAATTATCATACGTCAGTAAGTGATACGGAGTAGGAAACTTTGGCCAAAACTACGGATTACGTTCTTAGGGAGTAGATCCCCTGCAACTGAGAAATTTGGTACTGCGGCTCCGCTTTGGGTTGTGATTCCTGAAAAAAAAAAATATTTGAATAGTCTGGATCAGTACTCGGTAAACCGCGGCTCGCGAGCCGCATCCGGCTCTTTGGCCTATATCGTGCGGCTCTGTACAAATGTCAATGAGTGCGAGCGTAGATAAAGCGTATAAATTAAGCAAGATAATCAAGTTTTATTCAAAAATTTTTCATTATTTCAAAGATTTATTTCCGAAGTATTTTCACCATAAAATAATAGGACATCGAAAATTTATAATTTCCTAAACCTTTCAAAGTTTTCCAAGGTTAACTTGTTAGTAAGTAAGATGCCTTCATCATATTTTTATCAGGTGATATCATGATGATGATGTAGGCACCCTACTTTTTAACAAGTTCATTTTAGGAAGCGTTGTGGAGTGCAAGAAGATGGAAGTTTTAAGGATTAAGACAAGCGTATAGAGACAGTTTGGACACACAAAAAGGATTGGCTCTCATAAGAAATCTTAGTCGTTACAGTATTGATATTTGGCTCTTTTGACTAATGCGTTTGCCGACCACTGGTCTAGAGACTAGACTCAACTGAGTTCTTCATCTGGTGGTATTTGTGGATGTATGATTTGTGTCTGACGTAAGTAATACGAGATAATCCTTTGGATAAATCTTTTATGGATTAAATTGCCTCAAGCTCTTAAATTTCTCTTACTTATTAAAAACCTTTTTCTAAGAAAAAGGATTCTTGGATACAGAATGATGGGCTAGCAAACTGTCAAAATGAGGCACAACTTTATTAAAATTTAATCCGTCGTGTATGCCTGACGTGGATCCCTGGATTTTGTCTTAAGCAGTAATGACATTTTCATCCCGTTTTTGAAGGCTTTTATTCAAGGTATTTAAATGCTCGATAAGTCTGAAAGAAAAGTCAGTTTTAAAAGAAATTACGGGTCACAAACGAATTTGGAATATTCTGACTTGACCTGCTGTATTTACAGCAGGTCAAGTCAGAATATTCCAAATTTAACTAAAAAAATTCAACTTCAAAAACAACTTTTAAAAACATTTAACTATAAGTAACATGACTAAAGAAGATATTGGAAATACTACAGAAGAACCAAATTCGTTATTTTTTCGACTTTAAATACCTTAATGTTCTGCATCAAAATATTGCGGGACTGTTGAACAAATCTGACCCACTATTAGTAAATATAGAAGAGCTAAAAGACAAAGATATTGACGTGGATGTGATATGTATCACTGAACACTTTATGTTAGCGGGTTCTGAACACCACTTGAAAATAAATAATTATGAACTCGCGGCATGTTATAGTCGTACTTGCAAAAAAAGGGGTGGTTCCTGTATCCTAGTAAACAAGGTGCATAAGTTTAAAGAAATTTCGCAAATTAGTCAATTGTCCGTATCTAATGTAATCGAATGTTGTGCAATTGAATTACTTGACTCCAAAATTATAATAGTTTGTGTATACCGAGTACCGATACCAAGTAACCTCAATTTGTTTTTTGGTAGGCTTGACAAGATATTGAAATGTATTTCTAAACTAAAAAATCATAATACTGTTATAGCTGGTGACTTCAACATAAATGTCATGAAGTGTAACAATGTTACCTTAGATTTCGAGTGTTTATTGTTAAAATATAATTTTACATTAGCACTTAAACAGCCCACAAGAATATCCAGTAATACTTGTCTGGATAACTTTGCCCATAATTTTAATAAAAAGTGTAAGACGGATGTGTTGGAATTTGGCTTATCTGACCATGCTGCCCAATTAATTAAGCTACCGGTTAAGAAAATGTTAAAATTAAAATATTGGCGTAAAATGAAACGAGACTACAGTTTAGAAAATATTCAAAAATTTAAAAATCATATTAAAAGCCTTTCTTTTGATGAAATATATAAAACCAATGATCCATCAGCTGCGTATCATCATTTTATTGAAATATTTAAACTACTTTACGACTTGTGCTTTCCGCTAACTCAAATCACTGTGCAAGTAAATACCAAGCTAAAATGGATATCGCGCGGGATTAAAGTGTGTAGTAAAAATAAAAGAGAATTACTCTGGAAGTTCAGACGGAAACCATCATTTACTAATAAGCAAAAATATACTAACTACTCTAAACTGCTTAAACGAATTATAAATCTTACTAAGCGCGCACAAAATAATTACAAAATAAATACATCGACTAATAAAAGTAGAACAGCATGGCAAATTATAAATGATAATAAATTGAATATACCTAAGGAATCGACTATTGAATTAAGAATTAACGATAAATTGACAACAAATCCAAAGAAAATTGCCAATGCATTTAATAACTATTTTATTGAAAAAGTAAAACCTCTTCCAGGTGCTGGTAAGGATGCCACAGCTCTAATCAATAACCGACCCAACTCAATGTTTTTATCTCCAAGTCTGCCTTATCATATGCAGAAGATTATAACAAATCTAAAAAACACGAATAGTGTAGGATATGACGGTATTGCAACAATCGTGATCAAAGCAGTGAAAGAAGATATTTCTCAACACTTAAGCCATATTATGAACCTATGCATACTAAGTGGGACATTTCCAAAAGACCTCAAGTTAACAATAATTAAACCTCTATTTAAAAAAGAAGATAAATTTTTAATGGAAAACTATAGACCCATAGCATTAATTTCCGTATTCTCGAAAATTTTTGAGAAATATATAAATAACGAACTCAACAGTTACTTAGATAGAACAGCATGTAATCCTATGTGATGAACAGAAAGGTTTCAGAAAAAATAGAAACATTAATATGGCGGTTTATGACTTTATATACACTGTCTCAACACATGTTGACAAATCTTTACCTGTTTGTTCTATTTACTGTGACATGTCCCAAGCATTCGATTATGTAGACCACAATATTCTACTAGATAAACTTGAAGCCTACGGTATAAGAGGAAATGTCTTTGCATTGTTAAAATCATATCTAAAAGACCGACAACAAATAACTCAAATAACTAAATTCAATATTAAATCTAAAAAGGCACAGATCTTCTCCTCTCAAAAGCGTCTTATTACGCATGGTGTGCCACAGGGAAGTGTATTGGGCCCTCCCTTGTTCTTATTATATATTAATGACCTACCAAATGCAACGAAAGAACCCATGACATTATTCGCTGATGACAGTACTGTAACTATAACATCCAAAAAAAATTCTGACTATAATTCTGACGCAAATAATTCATTAAAATCTATAATTACCTGGCTTAGCAACAATAATTTGAAAATTAATCTTAACAAAACTAACATAATGCATTTTAGACAGCGGGAAAAATTTAATAATTTATCAAACTTTAATTTATCTTACAATAATAATATTATACAAGGAACAGAGACAGCCCGATTTCTGGGATTAATCATTGATCAGCAATTAAATTGGAAAAAACAGATTGATGTACTAAGTAAAAAAATTAGCAGCTCGTCGTTTGCCCTCTTTAAACTTGCTCCTACTGTCAATACAAACACCTTGCTAACGGCCTATTACGGACTTGTTGAATCTTTATTGAGATTTGGGATAATTTTCTGGGGCAATTCAACAAACAAAGACACAGTGTTCAAAGCACAAAAGCGTTGTGTACGGGCTATGTTTGGATTGCAAACTATGGACAGTTGCAGACCAATGTTCATAAAGCACAGAATTTTAACACTTCCGTCACTCTACATATTAGAAATAGCAATATTTGTAAAAAGTAATCCTAAATGGTTTCCTCTATTGTCAAATAATTCCGATAGAAATAGACGTGAGAAGTATAGACTTTGGGTGCAGTCACACTCGGCCAAAACAGCACTTCTAAGTAAAAGTGTTGTATGCATGGCCCCGTTAATAAACAATAAAATTCCGAATGACATTAGGCAATTTAATTTTAATTTATTTAAGAAAACATTTAAAAAACTGCTTACGGATAAGTGCTACTATAATATTGTTGACTTTTTAAATGACAAATTTTGAATTTTACTATTTATATGATTTAAATATGACATATTTTGCCTGTAATTAAAATTGACTACTTTTTGTACTGACTCTAATTGTATATTTAATTATTGACTATATTTTTGCACTTGACTTTAATTTTATATAGGAAACTGTCATTAAGAATTAATTTATAATTGCCAATTTAATTAACAACGTATAAATATTTTGTACGCCGAGTGAGGCAAAACATGTTGGACTGGTAAAACTATTTTTCCATCTATATGTGCATATTCATGTATCATGTTACTCATGTTTGAACAAATAAATTTATCTTTATCTTTATCTTTATCAACTTTTTGTGTATTTAAGTACACCAAAAGTTCAGCTCGAAGTTCCAAAACTCTCGTCAGTACTTTGACTTTCGAAAACCACCTACCACCTGTGTGTGGTAAAGGTAATTTTGGTGCAGTGAACCCAGGCGTTTGGCGATGTCTGTTATAGGTGCTTATTTATGTAATAGGCCGATATGTAATTTTAAAAAATTATAAAAATGTTGAACGTATTTGATATTTGTAATTTAATAAAATGTAGATTATAAACAGTGGAGGGTACGGGGTCGCGAAAAATATTTTAATACTAAGGAGGTCGCGTCATGAAAAAGGTTGAAAAAGACTGACTTACATGAGCCCGTTATGTCGGGATTCTTCTCATCCACCTGGGCGAAGCCGCGAGTGAAAGCCAATATTAAATAAAAGGCTCTAGATGTGTGCTATGAAACACATCTAAGGCTTTTTTTGCCCTGTAATTACTACGAATTTATTATAACAATAAAAAAAAAATTATCAAGGTTTAACAATCAATCTGCCTAGCCTTTTCCCAACTATGTTAGGGTCGGCTTCCAGTCTAACCGGACGCAGCTGAGTACCAGTACATTTGATATCAAGATTTAACAAGACATACT
This sequence comes from Agrochola litura, assembly GCA_949152395.1. Classification (NCBI taxonomy): domain Eukaryota; kingdom Metazoa; phylum Arthropoda; class Insecta; order Lepidoptera; family Noctuidae; genus Agrochola; species Agrochola litura. The sequence continues at coordinate 18,004,753 of OX424508.1, read as the reverse complement.
AACCCAAACCTTATCGTAACTAACTACCAAAAAGTGCTCCTTAAAACCTTATTATTAAACGAGTAAAAATGATACTGGCCGCTTCAGGCACTCCCCTACTTAACACAAGAATTTTTATCTCGCATTTTGCAAAATGGAGGTCGACAAGAGGTAATATCCATTACTTTAGCTAAATTAAGTCTTATTTTGCGTGACATCGTTTGCCTTTCTTACTTAAGAATTAAAAGGGAATAGTAGTCTATATTTTATTACTGCTCCAACAAATTGTGCGATTCTTTTCTGGCTTTATAATGGTGATCAACTGCTGCGTTTCATTAAGCCCTCCTTAATGTGAAATGTCTCAAATATTCAACAATTACGGTATCTTTTACATTTCGTAATTAATATTGTGGTGTTTTCTTTTTTTTTTTCTTGCTAAATGGAAATGACATGTTTCTTGTTCAAATTTTTTAATTGACGTTAATTATGAATGGCGGTCCTGTTTAATGGAATTACGTTTGAATTATTGACCTTAGATAGATTGTAAAGAAGTTAATTTGAGTTGAACATCTGTAAAGACGTTTATGAGAAAATGTCTTCCTTACAAATAATCTCAACTACCCAAAAAAGACCATTTTTTATTTTACTAAGTACCTGGTACTTGTTGATAGGCTTACACTGTCCTCCCATACCTATTAACACTGTAATTTAAAAACATTGTAGAAACAATTTATTTTGAAAGGAGTAACCGTGGAGTTTCTTGCCGGCTCTTCTCCATAGGAAGCGACCAATTGGAACCGTGCACCTAGCTTCTGACGTTTCATAAGTGCCCTTGTAGGTTCATGTGAAATAAAATATTTTGATTTTGATTTTGAGACTTTAATTGTGCTCCTTCACATGACTCCAAAAGTGAGAATCAAAGACTCCTTTACAAAATTCATAGTGGATTTACGTATAAACCTATTAATGGAAATGGAATACTTAGTTGTATAAATCCATCGAGAACAGCAAATAAAAAAATTACAAATTAGATCCTCAAAAATCACACTATCCTATACTCCATTTGAAATAAGATTAGACATTTAAATAAACCTTTTTTACAATCCGTTCAACCGATTTTGACTTCTAATGCGTTGGTGGCATGACAAATAGCAGCTGCAGTAAACAGTTGGTATTGTAACCACTTATTTGCTTTTAATGCCATCCATAAGTCTACGGGTTAGAAGTTTTGTTTAAATGTCAAAAAGGTTTGTTTAAATGTCTAATCTTATTTCAAATGGAGTATAGCTATTTCCATCAATCTATTTACCACACTATGTAATTGTAACTTGTTTTTTAAACAAACGAACAATGCGTACGAATATTTGTACCTTTACCCAACAAATTGGGTTACCAAACACACCTACATACACTAGAGTGCAAAAAATACACAATGGAAATAAATCAGATTTATCTGATTTCGCCTCCGTAGGGTACAGGGTAAGGTTTCAAGAAATAAGCTTTAAAGTACCTAACGTAAGACGATCTCATGTGCAAAATTAATTTAGGCCTCCCCCAATACCATATGTAAATGAAATTGAACCGGGCGTTATTTTATTGAGGGGGTACAAAGTGGGGGGAGCAATAGGGGCCCGATATTTGACGATGTTTGAACTTCCGAGCCGAGGTGGGAATCGACGTAAGGAGTCTTTTTTTTTCTTTTGTTTTTATTATGCATGAGGAATAGGGGATGCGGTATTGAAATTAGGGTGTGCTGCCGAATGTTTTGATGGAATAGTTCTGTGGCTGTTGGATTTCTTTTGGCGATGGTATCCATCAACATGCGTTGGATGGTTCCGTATTATATTTTTGGAATTTTGTATTTTGACTAGATAATGAGGAGGTTTGGGAGGTTGAGAATACTTATATGAACTCGCCTGATCCATTTTTACATACATATTCTAATGTTCAGATAGCATCCAAGTCAGATTAGATGCTTAATGCTGACAAGATCAATAAGCACACCTAACAACGCACAGTGGGCAGAAAATCGGTCTTCATGAACCCTTCTGCCTAGCCTTTTCCCAACGATGTTGGAGTCGGCTTCCAGTCTAACCGGATGCAGCTGAATACCAGTATTTTACATGGACCGACTGCCTATCTGACCTCCACAATCTAGTTACTAGGTAACACGAAACCCCTTGGTAAGACTGGTTGTCAGACTTTTGGGCTTCTAACTACCCGTAACGATTGTCCAAGATCTACAAATGACAGCCGGGACCAACGGCTAAACGTGATTTCCGAGGCACGGAGAGTCTTCATAAACTATACCCTAAAAAAGATAGTGGATTTAATAATAGCCCTTCAAACATAAACATGATAGATATCGCTCCTTCAGCTCTACTAAACGATTCCATTACACGGAAACGAATAAAAAAATTGAAATGTCAAAAATGTGACGAAGTTCGCGCCTAAAATGAGCGGTGAATAATTCAAAACGACTCGATAGCCGCGCCAACAATTTGGTACCACGCAACCCTCAAGGGAATATATCACATTACCCATCAAGTTTATTTTTTCGCCCCAATTTATCAATTATTAACGGCCCTAGGCCGGTATCGGCTGAAATTGAGAAATAAGTCACTAGCGAACAACTTTTCAGGCTGATTATGATTTATTATGTACTTCTGAACGGAGGAAAATTTTTGAACGATGAAAAAACGGCTTTTAGAGCCGGTGCTGGAGGAATGCTGGCGAAACTTTTTTTATTGTAAGCTCCTCTGATATAAAAATATATAAATTAACGGCCTGTACTTTTTACGTTTATCGATCCCACTAAGGAGTAACGCCAGTTCTATTTCGGCGCTTAAGTTGCATTTAGAGTGTCAATAGGGAATGTCTAGGTAAAAAAAAAACTATTTAGTCCTGAATTCAGCCAATAAAAAAATATTAGACACGTATTTTTGCTTTATCATATTATTAAAAAAATTACTGAGATAAAACGCATTAAAATTGGGGAGTGGGGGTTGCTACGTCACAACTAAGTATAAAATCTACATACTCGTGACTTCATTGCACATTTTAACTCAATGTATTGCCGTAATCTTTAGATGACGTAGAAAAAGAAAAAATACGTGTCCAATATTTTTTATAATCTACTTGACGGATTAAAAAAATTTGAAGTGAAAACTTCTTTAAGCGCGTTGGGCATTTTTGAGATGGGAAAAACAATTGAACTCGCGACACCGCTACCGACACCTCATTTTTGTAAAGTCAATATAAATAAAGAGCACGACTGTGCTCTTTATTTATATTGCCTTACGGATTAATGTCCTATGCAAGTATTTTTACTAGGTATTGGAAGTATTTTTTTAAGTTGTTCTAGTTTTCTCTTCTGTCGCGGCACTCCCGGAGTGCCACTGTTTTTTTTTTGTGATCTTCCCCTTTTTCTCTTCTTCTAGGTTGGTAGGTTCTTTTGGATATTTAGGAGTCTTCACAGGATGACGGCTCGGACTTTACTAATAAAACACTTAGGTACCTATGATTTTATTTTTCGTTAATAATCCAAGAAGTAAAACGACCTAATGCATCTAAACAAGGGCAGAGCTTTTTACACGTCTTTTTTTTCTATTCTAAATACGAAATAGTGTTTATCTCGCATTAAAATATGCCAATATCTTATTGAACATTCAAGGAGGTTGGATGAAAAAGTCATCAGGGTAAAACCTCTACGGTACCTACCTATATCTAATCCATCTCAAAAGCTGCGTTGGTTGTTAAGGAGTCATAATAGCTCTGAATATGCTATAATTACAGCCACTAAATCATTTTAGCAGCAAGTTTAGTGTTATGCTAAACTCAGGAGCAGTTTCACACGCGTAGAACTAATTTATCAAACCTTTCGTAGGACCTAATTGGCGAAATATCGAAGTTGCCTAGTAAGTTTTAGGTACCTACACAATGGTTTTGAGAATAAGCTGAAAATAGCAGACTTATAGAAAATTGCATTTAGCTTGTTTATACAGTATTTCTATTTGCTTAATGTCCCTCGGGTATCATCGGATTTCCGAATACAAACGAATGCTTTTTTCCATGTCCATCAATTATTAGATTTATCGAGTATAATAATTTGAATTCAGAACCAAGTACTTTATTGTTGTTATGTTTTCCGTGTGAACTTTACAGAGCTGTAAAAATATTTTCCTATCTGTCGTGCCTGTGATTTTAGCGGCTTTCCTCCCATATTTTAAATAAATATTTAAATAATTACATTAAGACGTTAAAAGAGTATTATAAACTCTATATACTTCCAAGTCGATTGAGAGCGCCATGTCTGCACCAAGTGCAAAGGGTAACTGATAGAAATTCGACAACTGACGAAACACGAAGTTTGCCGAGATACAGTAGGTACCTACCTATTGCTAGACGCGATTCTTTAATCTTTCTGAGTCATCATCATCATGATTTCAGCCAAAAGACGTCCACTGCTGGACATAGGCCTCCCTCAAGCACCGCCACCAAGCACCGCCACTTCGACTGGTTCTGTGCTTCCCGCATCCAGCGGATTTCTGCCATCGGTCCATCTAGTGGGAGGCCTTCCAACGCTACGTCTTCCGGTACGCGGTCGCCACTCCAGAACCTTTCGGCCCCATCGGCCATCTGTTCTGCGAGCAATGTGCCCTATCCATTGCCACTTAAGTTTGGCAATTCTTCGGGCTTTGTCGGTTACCTTGGTTCTCCTGCGGATCTCTTCATTTCTGATTCGAGTATCTTTCTGAGTAGGTAGGTATTTATGATTAGATCATCACAATAATAATCATCATTCAGCCAAAACACATCGATTGCTGAACAGGACGCTTCCCAACATGAACATAGACAGGTTAACTATGACTGAACTCCTGCCTACCAGCGCAAGTATTTTGTTACCAACCTCAAAATCAATATTTGAGTCAAGTTCTAATCTAGATGTAGCCAAAACTCTATATTCAAAACCCACAAACAAAAGCCGAACTTTTTTTTTTTAATCCAACACTTCGGCATGGCACAGCCGTGTTATTTCAGCTTGCTTCCAATTTACCGGCCAGCCACAACATTCGAAATACAAAATAAATCTGTTATCTGTATCTCGGGTTGCGTTATCGCGACATGGCTTTGTGACGATGCGATGTGTAGCTTAGGAAATATTCGGGCAGATTTTCTAAAGCCTATGCTGCCTCTTTATCGTTTTTAGTTGCAACTACCTATTAACATAATTATTGGTGTAACGTTTGCATAACTTGAACTTGCAACCTTGTTAAGATTACGAAATTATGGGTACCTATATTAATAATTCAATATTATAAGAGCTGCATAAAGTTGGGTAAACGGACTGGAGTCGAACCCAGCCCGCCATGCGCTATGCTATAGTTATCCCTGCTGGTTCAAAATATTGAAAAGATTAAAATAGTAGGTACATTACTGCCGCGGCCTGCAAAAGGGGCATTGATGGACGAATGGAGTATAGGTATTGTATAGTAGGTACTTTTCTCAAATAATGCGCGGAAATTCAAACTGCCGCTAAACACGACAGACATAGCCCTACTCGCATGTATTTGACCAGTACCTACAGCTTTTCGATTTATCTCGAAGAAGGTTGTCAAAATAATACTCGAATTTCCAAGCATGTTTGAGAAAACATGATTATTCTCACATTTGTTTTCGTAGCAGCTACGTAGCGGCTACGCCAAATTGGTCGTAGCATTTCTACGCATCGTGGGGATATTGAAAGTACTTATTGCTACGGACTGGAGAACAAGTACAACAGACATAATATACACTTATGACGTAATTTTCATGATACAAATCGAAAATTTTGGTCGTCCTATCGCCAACGTCCATACTACGTTGAATACACCGGTTCTCGTCCCATCACCGAAGTTAAGCAACATCGGGCGCGGTCAGTACTTGGATGGGTGACCGCCTGGGAACACCGCGTGACGTTGGCTTTTTCAACTAATAATAAACAAATCACTTTTTTTTCAGGAATTTATCTATTTCAATTCTCAGAGAAATGTGACGCGGCGGAATGAGGAAAATGTCGTGAGGAAAGTTTTGAGTACGAATGTGGATGGCTATAAGAGTAGGGGGAGACCTAAGAAACGATGAATGGACTGTGTGGAAGATGATATGGCTAGAAAGGGGGTGACTACCGAGATGACGACTAATAGAGAAGTATAGAAGAAAAAGATAATATTGCGCCAACCCCACATAAATTAGGATAAATAAAAAATATGAAGTTATGTCACAAACTCAACCTTATGTGTAAGTATTACAGCTCTTATGATAAGGGCAGAAGAATGATATTGATGAAAGATGATGAACTCTCAGAGATAATCTGCGTTTGTTTTTTAGGAAAAACAACTGTAATTCCTTCACATAAGGTTAGGTTTGCGCCACAACTTCATATTTTTTTATGACTTTTTCAACTGTACTAGTCAGTCTAAAATCAACTTTATTTAACACTTACATAAAGTTGATGTTTGTTTAAGTGGAAATAATATCAATGGGAAACATAGATTGAAATAGACCTTAGGTATTTAATTTCTCGTTTTTACTACATATTTCTTTAAAACGGTAACGATTTCGATAAGAACATCTAATTATCACCAATCTTTACCCCGCTGTCCTAAGAACGTATGACCCTTGTTACGAACACATTACGCCATTTTAAATCAGATTAAATTTAAAATGGCCTCCTTTATCGTGCAATATCACGCATGAGTTCGGTTAATAACATGTGTAATTTGTAGAAAATTACCTGTCCTGAAACAGAAGTGATTATAATCGTAATGATGTGACAATAGCGAATGTTTGTTTTAATAATTATATGTCCGTAATTAGTAACGCTGTTGTTTGTTAAGTTAATAGGCATGAATTTTGGAGGTACAAATTACATGAAGTGGGTAGGCAAAACAACAGAGATAATAAAAAAAATAGCAATGAAAAATATTATTGTGAATTTTGACGAACGTGTCTTTGTGACGAAAATATGACGTCAGTATTGGGATGTAGATAAATAATTACGTGTAAACTGTCGCCAACGTCCATACTACGTTGAATACACCGGTTCTCGTCCGATCACCGAAGTTAAGCAACATCGGGCGCGGTCAGTACTTGGATGGGTGACCGCCTGGGAACACCACGTGACGTTGGCTTTTTGCTTTTTTAGCATTTACAGTAAAAAATTGATATTTTTAATTACATTTTTATGAAAAATAAATTGTTTATTTTTCCATAATTAGTGCCTTCTCTTTTGTTGATCAAAAAGCATGAATTTTGGGGGCACAATATTTTTATAGTGTTGCTAAAATGATTGTGTGATCCCATAGAGATTGATAACTTCTTTCAAACTCTCGCCAACGTCCATACTACGTTGAATACATCGGTTCTCGTGACGTCGGCTTTTTGCTTTTATTGCGTTTAACAGGAAAAAAATGATTAGTTTTATTGAGCTTTGTGATTATTAATTAAAATAAATTATTAAGCCTATTGATTCTCGGTGATCAGTGTCTACTCTTTTGGTGATCGATCAAAACAATAATTTTGGAAGTACGATTTGTATGGAGTTAACATTTTTAATTGCTAAAGTAGCAAACCGTTACTAGAAAAAAAAACACGACTGACAAAAAAAGTCATGAACCTTGTCGAGTGTATTGTTGTGTGACGTGATCACGTGATTAATACAATACAGATAGATAATTTCAGCAATGATATCGCCAACGTCCATACTACGTTGAATACACCGGTTCTCGTCCGATCACCGAAGTTAAGCAACATCGGGCGTGGTCAGTACTTGGATGGGTGACCGCCTGGGAACACCACGTGACGTTGGCTTTTTGCTTTGTAATAAAATAAAATATTAATCGTATTACACGAAGACGGTTTATTTTTAACGATCACCTCCAGCCAATTTATTATAGGAGGTAAGTATTACTCGATTGTTGCGGTCAATATTATTCCAAATAAATTTAATTGCTGGTAGTTGTTTATTCTGTATTCAACAATCATCAAATTATAGTCAGTCGGCGCACCCAAGAGGGAATCCAAAGTTACAACATGTAAAAGTTGTAAAAATAAAACCCGAACCCCATTTTTTTCACTAAACTTTTGACCATGTTGCCCTACTACCAATGCCATCGCAAAATCATATTCATTAACGCGACTGACATTATATTCCTCTCACTTCCATGCAGCTGACTATTTTTTTGGGACAAAAAAAAATCCCAAAAGTATAAATAAGTAAAAAAAAAATAATATCCTAAAAGTCCGTCTATCGTACCATATGGTTTTGGAACGGTATGAAATGACTTTTTGTTGTTTTTTTCATGTATGTACGCAACAACTACAACAAGAACAATTATAACAACTAGATAACTACCACGAAGTGCAAAATTCGACGGTTCACCTTGCTACGTTGCCGTCACCACATGACGCTGGCAGAATAGTCGACATCGGCTCAGTTGCCAAAGAAAAAAAAAAAAAAAAAAAACCTTTGATATGCTGTTACTTTGGACTTCCCCACTATTGGAGCAGCTAACGCTAAGATCTCTTATGCACTAAGCTATGGGCAAACTTATTGTTATGATTTTCAGCCGGTATAAAATAACTTGTGAAAACTAACGCTACTACTATTAGTTCATCGTTCCACCGCATTTATAGACGTAGCAGTTAGCAGGCACGGAAACTGCTTATACAAAGATATAATATGATTTTCTTCAAGAACGATCTTCTTCTTTTCGTGTAGTTAGTGACTAACCTGGTGTCAGAGTTTTAAAGTCGCCCATGGGCATCTAACTTGGCTTCCCATGCCGTCGAGAATATTTTCTCAGGCATGCCGGTTTCCTCACAATGTTTTCCTTCACTGTTTTTTCTACTAGTACCTTGTTTATTGTAGTTAATCTGATAAGGTTCCACGGACCAAAGCATAGGTACAAAATAGGTAAAAATGAGAAACAAAGAACAAGAACATTGCATTGTATTTATTTCAATTTACGTATCACAATTCACAAATTATTAACATAATTACAGTCAACAATAAATGCCGTATTGCCGGCCGCACGATTTTTATTATATAAAATTGTACTCAATTTATAACATAACGTCATAATCAATAACTTAAATGCACATCTCAAATGCTCAACTTAAAACAAATAACACTTAATTAAACATAGTAATATCTCTTTCGCAGATCATCACCTTTTCAAGACGGGCCTGAAAACAAAAATACAATTTAGAAACTCAATCTGCCTAACCTTTTCCTAACTATGTTGGGGTCGGCTTCCAGTCTAACCGGATGCAGCTGAATACCGTATTTTACATGGAGCGACTGCCTATCTGACCTCCACAACCCAGTAACTAGGTAATACGATACCCCTTGGTGAGACTAGTTGTCAGACTTTCGGGCTTCTAACGACCCGTAACGACTGTCAAAGATCCACGAATGACAGCCGGGACCAACGGCTTAGCGTGCTTTCCGAGGCACAGAGGAGTCTCGATATGTTAAGATTTTCACCCATCCACTGACCAACCCCGGCAAATGTAGCTTAACCTGATGGATCGAATCGTGCGGCTGTTATTACATAGCCACGAGCTCCTCAGCAGTATATAATACAGTTTAGAAACTGAAAGCCAAAAATTGCTCATCACTTGCACCACCAATCACTGAATACGTTTAGCGCTACGCGAATGAGGGTTTTCTGAAATGACGTTCACTAGATGGCAGCACTGAGACGTCAGGTCCGGGCACCTGTCAAAAGTGTCAAAACGCCTATATTTTCTTTAGTCGTGACTGAATGATGAAAGTGATCTATTTTATATTCATTGTCGAAATGGAAGACCTCTTTTCAAAGTGGCGCCAACTGGTGGCGTGAATTTTCATGAAAACTCTAATTTAAAACATCGTTGTTTTTATCAATCGTTTGAAGATGTCAATGCTCAGCGATACATATATTTAGCGCTTTGAGGTGCATATGGGCCTAAGTAGTCTGGGTTACTCATAGTTACCAAACAACTTTGATACTTTAACGACAGTATAACATTTTGTCACTTCTACATTTTAACATGGTCGTTTCAACCTCATAACAAGAACAAAATTAAACCATTTCTTTTTTCCACTTTCGACCTATTTTGACCTCTATGCGATATTTAAACTGAGGCTAGAAATACTGTAGATTATCCAAATATGTGCACGTCGTAAACTTTGTGCAAAAAAAAATCTGTATACAGCCTTCTTACTTTTTCTGAAACCCAAACTTGCTCAGCAAAGTCGGTTGGTTGCTAGGCAGAGGCGGCGACTTCTTAACACCATTAACTCTGGGGACAGACTTCTTGAATCCATTCATGTTAGTCCTCGATTTGTTAGGCTGACTGCCAAACATCGGCCGAGACTGACTACTTGACCACATCGATTTTGTAGGAGAGGCGCCGAACGATGTCTGTAAAAATGCATCAAGGGGATGAGTAAAATGGTAACAGAACAACATCTTTGTGCTAGTTAAAGTGTACTGCTATTGATTGGCAACGGAAGGAAGTTTATGCAAGGTGTAATTGAAAAAAAAACAGTAGCACTACGGTAGTGCCGACAGAAGTGAGAACTTGGAAAAAATTATCGGCACCGCTGCCAGTAATCAACGCGTTGATGTATTTTACTCCACGCACCGCCAGTAATCAATGCGTTGATGTCTTTTACTCCACGCACCACAGTAATCAATGCGTTGATGTCTTTTACTCCACACACCGCAGTAATCAACGCGTTGATGTCTTTTACTCCACGGTCTCTGTAAATTCCGTCACAGTGTCGCGAAATTAATGGTTTAGTCCCATCTCAAAAATAACCAACGCGCCTAAAGAAGTTTTCACTTCAAAAATCTACTGCTCCATACATGTTTGCATAACTTGACAAAATGTAGGGAAGAGCAGATTTTAATATATTTGTATTTATATTTTTTTACATGATTTCTGGTTTGGTCCCATAGTAAATGTTGTTCATAATGATGAGTACAATGATCCCTGTAGTTTCAGTTAAGTATTCAATTTCACATTGGAGACCGTTTTAAATTCTGAGCAAAAAATACTAAATTATGGCTGTGAGTTATTGCCATGTGTACAAAGATAATCGAAAGAAATTTCGTTAAAAAGAATCTGCCATTGTTAGCTACGATAAAAAGTATACCATGGCGATTATGCATGGACATTGAAAGTACACGCTGGTGCTAAATAATTTGTTCTTATACTAACCTGCGACGCAGTAGGTGTAATCAAAGTCTCCAAAGGATAAGTATTCTCTATCACAGACTCTTCACTTTCCGTATTTTCTATTAGCGACACATCCATATCCGCCCTTAGGGCACGCCTACATTTCGGACTAGATTCTAATATAGGACTATGAGGTCGTGTTGGCGAACTATTATTTGTAAAGTTTTCCTTCTGAGAATCTTCCTCCAAACATTCTACTACGTCTTCCTCAATTTTTACACAAGTCAACGTTCGTTTTTTAAACGGATTTCTGCTGACTTTTTCCGGAGATTCTTCAACAGTAATACTCTCTTTAGATACATTGCTATCATTAGTCTGAATTTCTTCAGTGCTCGAAAAAAACTTACTTTCGACTACGTTATTATCTAAGACTGTTCTAGGGAATCTACTGAGTTTCTTTAGAACTGAATAGCTGCCAGTTTTGAGGCATTTTTTAAAAGATCTTTCTTTATTTTCGAGAATAGGAGATTTATCATTTCGAGTACTAAATTGGTCAGTGATTTCGTCGTCCGTGATTGGTCTGTTATGTTGGTTTTCAGAGTATTGTGTAAATGTTTCGCTAGCTTCGTTATCACAGACGATCTTCTGTTTTTTAATGGCTGGTTCTGTACAATACATGTTGCTCAGGGTTTGTATTGATAAACTGAAAAATATAAAGAAAAATTGACGTTACTTATCAATAAAACATGCATAAAAAGCAAAGAACTATTTGATTAGTGTACAAACTCATACCATCTTTCAAAATATAATAATTATGCTATCACGATCGCCTTCAAATACAAAAAAAAATATAATTTTACAGATATAGATAAATAATTTCAAGGACGTTATCGCCAACGTCCATACTACGTTGAATACACCGGTTCTCGTCCGATCACCGAAGTTAAGCAACATCGGGCGTGGTCAGTACTTGGATGGGTGACCGCCTGGGAACACCACGTGACGTTGGCTTTTTGCTTTTTTTACATTTATTGCAAAAAGTTGACATCAATAATAAGTGCCTTCTCATTTGTTGATCAAATAGGACCATTTCCATCATGGGGTCTCAACTCGAACAAATTATAATTAGTCATGATAAAAATTTCATAGATGGCAGCATAGGTAACAATCATGAAATTAACAATGACTAAAAAGCGGTAAACGGCAGATTTTGGCTGAATTAAGATTAGTAAAAATCATAAATTCCTTGTTTAATGTTGATATATCTATTTACACTCCTAAATCACGTATTTTCAACAAGAAGGATAAATGAAACCTTTTACTTCAAATTCGAACCCATAGAGTGATTAAAGTAGTGAAAAGTAGCCATCTGTTAATCATTTTGCTTAGAGGTATTTGCAATAGATGGCGCTTTACTCAATTTGTCTTGTCATAATATGTGTGTGTCTAGCAAGAACTTGAATCCCGCCTGTGTAGTCGGTGTAGTCACAATCGTTGCAAATTTTACGTACATAATTAGCATTATTTAAATATTTCTATATCCAGAACTATAAAACTTTCTTTGCAAAAGGATTGTACGAAACGTACTTATAATAAAGAGACATTTGATTTTTTGTATGTTTGTGTACATAAATAAATAAACTCACGCCTTCTTCCCATGGGGGTAGAGGTAGGCAGAAACTACAGAACGCCACCTGCTACGAACCTTACATACCTACTCCTTTTGCCACGTTTACGTTCTTACATCAGTGGTCCTTTTTTGTGTGGGAAATTATGAAATAACTTCTCCCGCTCTGGGTGGAGTGGGAGGGCGTGTCAGACTCTAACTGACTAAAACCCACCCGTGTTCCTTCGGTTGCCATGTTGCCGGGGGCCACGATCTCCCTTTCGGACTTCTTCGCACATCAGTGGCCCTATTGTGAGTTTCTTTTAACCATCTCGACTTTACTTAGTGACCGCGTTCGATGTTCGATGTTCCGATTGGCTCTTCACTGGCCTTCACTGATGAAGGGCTAATCGGAGCGCCGAACGCGGTCGATGCGTAAAGTTAAAGAAACACACTAAGGCCTCTGGTCATACACACACGCTGGTCGCGAGTACTTACGCACCAGACCTATGTTTCTTTGTAATGGATAAACTCAAAAACTAGTTAACAGATTTTAAACATTATTTCACCTATAAAAAGCTACATTATCAACGTGTAACATGAGTGTATTAAAATATTTTTATAAAAATATTCCGTTCGTTTTTTTATTTGTAATAAGATTAGACATTTAAACAAATCTTTTCTACGGTCCGTTCAACCGAATTTGACTTCTATTCCGTAGGCATAGGGATGGCATTAAAAGCAAATAAAATTTAAATAAAAACCTTCAGTGTCCGACCGAAAGTTCGATTTCGGTTTCGGTCGAGTTTCGGCAAAAAAACAAGTTTCGGTTTCGGCGGCAAACCTGCCGAAACTACGACCGAAACCGTAACTGCATTTGGGAGTTCTCGCGCTGTGATCGGTCATGTTTACACACACATTAAATTCCATTCAAGCCAGTAAGCGACGAAGACATTTTGCCGCGTCCATGTGCCTAATCATGTCGTGTGTTTGCAGTTCGTTTTGTTTGTTGTGATTTTAGTGATTTATTAAAAAAAAAAAAAAAAACTGTCTGATTATAATAACGTTTTTTTTATTATTCCCTCAAAACATGATACTTACTTGTAAGTAGGTTTCGGTTTCGGCCGAAACTGAGACTTGCCGAAATTCGGTTTGGTTTCGGTCGTAAAAACCAGTTTCTGTCGAACACAAAACACTGTAAAAAACAAGCTTTTAATGAACTAAAAAGTACCAAATAAAACTTCGTAAACATTGAACTTTGTTAAGGCCCCGTGCTGTGAATTCACTTGACAGAGTTTAAGTAAATTCTTGCGATGCTATGTTTGTGTGCACCGTTCACGCACACACGCCTGAACATCGAGCGTATTGATCGCTTAAACAGTTTTGATCCTATAGACGGTATTTAGTTAAGTTACGTAGGTACGCTTATGAAATAAGTCTGGAATGTTTGTGTATATTCGTTTAGTATATTTATAACAATCAACATAAAAATGCTATGTTTATATGGAATTTTATTCTGTTTGTATGGAAAACATGAAAAATTATTACCTACATGTTGAGTTTTATGGGTTTATGGGGTTTCATAAAGGGGGTCGAAATTTTCATTATTTTTGCGATGAGACACAATTTTCGAGATATAAGCAAAAGAACAGAAAAAAGATACAGTACAGTTTTTGCACCTGAATGAGTTATTAATTTAGTGAAAATGACAAATTCGCTGTTCTGAATTTGACTTTTTTCACCAAAAATTTTGATTGGTGCCGATTCTCTTGTACACCGAACTAAACTAACTAAACTTTCACTAAAATTCCTTACTTTTGACTATGAGAATCTCAAAGCTATTATGCAAAATAAATTCTCTAAATTTAAGAAATTTTTTGACACAGCTGTATCAAATTTGACAATCGCGACTCCACACGTGATACCTAACCACGTGAATCTTTTTAGAGCCAGAGGCGCGTATGGAGGGCAGCCTCGACGTGTTTTATATGGAACTTTTCACTTTTTGCATGGAAAATAAGAAAAAATATTACCTACATGAGAGTATTTGGGGTTTAAGGGTTTTATAATGGGAGTCGAAAGTTTCATTATTTTTGCGATTGGACACACCGTTTTGAGATATAAGCAAAAGAAAAAAAAGATTCAGTACTGTTTTTGCATGTGAAATCGAGGTGTTGATGTGAATTTAAAGTTCATGACTTTCAATTTTATTCCACACGTTTTTAATCGCCAAAAATAGTCAGATTCAGTTAGAAAATCTAAATTTTAGGTGAAAAACGTCAAATTCAGAATAGCAAAATTGCTATTTTCACTAAATGAATATCTCAGTACCATCTTAGTGCTGTCAAACTAAAATATAGTTAAGTTGTGTCACTTTAGTCTATTTCAGAATGGGAAATCGTCGTTTGACAGGAATAAACAAAATTTTGGTGATTTTTAGTCTAGTTTAGAGGCATTTGTGACAAGAGAATCGGCACCATGTCTAACTAAATCTGACTATTTTTAATCGCGATTAAAAAGGTGTGGAATAAAATTAGTTGTGTTGAACTAAAATTCACACCAACACCTCGCTTCAGGTGCAAAAAACAGTACTGTATCTTTTTTTTTCTTTTGCATTTATTTCGAAAATGGTGCGTCCAATCGCGAAAATAATGAGAATTTCGATCCCCTTTGTAAAACTCTTAAACCCCTGACACTCTACATGCAGGTAATATTTTTTCTTATTTTCCTTACAAAAAGTTAAAAATTCTATATAAAACGTCAAGGCTGCCCCCAGTGCGCCTCCAGCTCTAAAAAAAACGGGGTAGGGCAAACAAGTACCACGTGGACTCGCGATTGTCGAATACAATTTGAGTATGTCAAAATATATTTAAATTTAGAGAATTTTTGTTGCAGAATAGCTTCAAGATTTTCATAGCCAAAAGTAAGGAATTTTAGTGATAGTTTAGTAAGTTTAGTTCGGTATACAAGAGAATCGGCACCATATTGCTATCTTAGTGCTGTCAAAATAAAATATATTCTATAATTATTTCACGTTGGAAAATCATCGTTTGACAGGAATGAACGAAATTTTGGTGATTTTTAGTCTAGTTTAGGGGAATTAATTTGTGACAAGAGAATTGGCACCAGTATCCATAAAGGGATCTGAGACACTTGCGCGAAAGACATTTTCGCGAAAGACACTTGCGCGAACCCACTTGCGCGAAAAAGTTGCCGCCATCTTAGATTTACGTTTTGACATCAAAATCTGCTTTAGAATCCTCAAAAACTATGAAAAAGACACCCATGACGAAAAATCTGAAAATTGTCACAGCCGCCATCATGAATTTATATTTTGACCTCACTATCAGCTTTAGCATCCTCGAAAACTATGAAAACGAAACCCATGACGAAATATTTTTAAATGTTCGCAGCCGCCATCTTGGATCTTTATTTTGACTTAAAGTAGTCTTCAGTAGCGTTAAAGAACTTCGTTCCAAAAATACTTCACTTATTGCTACAACAGCATATCGGCGCGGGCATATCGGTGACGCGAACCCATAACTTTTTCCCCTACCAAAAATCACTCAAAACTATGAAATCTAAAGTCAAAATATAACTAGTGAACCCAGCAGGCAGATGTTGTCCTGCGACAACAGCGCCACGCCGGTCCAACTATAGTTATGAACCATCCAAGTGACACAAAAAGAATTTAAAAAAAACCATCTATATCAGTCAAGCTGTTTAGGATAAGAAGAATTACGAACACACACGTATTTTATTTATTGCCAGGCATGCATTTTAATGTTCTTCAAAAACAAGCAAAGTACTTTAAAATAAAATGCGGATCAAAATGTGGTAGTCGACGTACAATTTCTGGAATATGTTAACATCGGACACGTACGTGCGTGTGTGCGTGCTGCGACGCAAAGTCCTCACGCTGGGAAGGCCCGTTCGCTACTGACGGAATAGGTTTTCCGCGATCGTTTATATAGTTCACTTTGCCATTTATTTACGTAATGAAGTAATTGTTTATTTATAAAATAAAATTTAGATTCTATTAAACAATTAACTTAAGATTAATATGTAATTTTTAAAATTTCTTAAAAGTGTTTCTGAGAATTTAAAAAAAAAAAAATGGGCTTGAAGTTTTGAGAAAGTTACGTTATTTCAACATTTTTTTCTGCTATATTTTGTATGAATGTTGAAAAAAGTGGTTTCCCTATGTACAAGTAGACCATATAATGATGTTGATGATATTTTTTTAATTTTCAACATCAAAAGCAGTTTCTTCTAACGAAACGATCAAACGTCAGTCTCGCGTCATTTTTTGGAAAACTTGTTGCGAATTTTAGTGATTTTCCACAAATCCTTAATTTATTTGAAAAATCCCTTTCCCCTATGTACAAGACGAAGAATTGGACTTTTCAAATCACAAATAATTTGGTTTAAATTCTCGTCCCCTTACAACGAATAAACAAAATTGATCAAAATCTGTGATTTCGTGCGGTGCGGCGGCACGGGGCCTTAATCGAGTTAAAAAAAAAGGTTATTTTTTTAATGTGTGTTCGCGGATAACTTCGTCGTTTATGAATCGATTTTGATGATTCTTTTTTTGTTGGAAAGGAGATATCCCAAGGATAGTACCATGATAAGGAAACCAGGATCTAATGATGGCATCCTAGAGAAATCGAGGGAACTCTTTAAATATTATATGCAAACCTATAGCGATTTGGGTATTTTTTATAGTAACTCGTGCAGTTAACTTAGCAGTTGCTTTTGGAAAGTACCATTTAGTTAAGTGGAACTGATGATGAAGACCACAAATAGCCACCGGAACTACTCAATAATAAATATTTCACGGGTTGCGATTCGATTACTTTAATATGGTTGCAATGCAATTTATGCTCGTTACAATGCATGTGGAGAAGTGGAGCTGATTGTGAAGTACCAGGAGAACTCCTCAACGATGAACGTCCCTGCATCGGGAAAAGCAAAATTTTGTAAAAGGTGATGAGCAGTTGGCATTAGGCTAATGTAACTTAGATAGGTAAATTACAAATTGACCCACTAAGTAAAAAGCGAGAAAAAGTAAAAAATAACTTACATTTCGGAAGTCGGTGTCTTTGGTTTTGTATTTTCGTTATTTGCCACCGACTTCCGAAATTTAAGTTATTTTTAACTTTGTAGTGGTTTTTTGGAAGTCAGTTGTTTTTTTTTGTAAAAAGTTTTTTTATGTTTACGAAAGTTTTATTTGGTAGGTACTTTTTAGTTCATTAAATGCTTGTTAAAAAAGGTTCTTAAGTACTTAAATTTTATTTTTACACTTTTTAGCATTACAATTTTTGTAACGGACGCCGAGTGTTTTCGTTATATAATACATAAGACTGAGTCATGTGCCAGCGTAGTGTAAGAATAAGTTTAAAAGTGTTAGTTTGAAAAAGTAAGTCGAGACCCTATCTGTGCACTATAGCGCAAGTAGCGGCGGGATCTAGGTGAACTTTTGCCATTTTTGTAAGTATAAGTTTTTTAGTTTCTGGTTAGAATTTTAAATGTTTTATGGTGTTCTAATTAGTTTTTTATTTGAATTTAGTTATTAGTTTTCTTGTTAGAATCTAATAAGATAAAGTAAAGATGTGATTTTGTAAAATTTAATGTTCGAAGAAAAATGTTCAGTATAATTACGTAACTTGAAAATGAGGTTTTTTGTTTACGGAGATATTTACGTAATTTTAGTGCCAAATGAAAGGATTATATGTAAAACCATGTATTCCGTTTGAATTGTCTAAATCGGTCCACGGGTTTTAAAGATATTGATAATTTTGTATAATGAGAATGTGCCAAACTAATTTTTGGTGAGTTAATGTTCTAGAAACTTTTTTGCTATTAAAGATATATTAAATATTGTTATGTAAACCAAAAAGGGAATATGTAAGCTATATTATGTGCAAAAATCGTAACGATCTGACCATAGGATCAATAAAAATTAGCTGTTTAAAGACGTAAAATAAAGAGAAAATGAATAAGTATTTATTGAAAAAATCACCTTAAAATGCGACTTAGGCGTGTTTTCAGTTTTAGCAATAGTAGATTTTGGTATCGAGGAGAAGAAATCTAGATTTAAGCATTGAAATAGGTAAGTACCTACTTAAAAACATAAACGAGGCATTCGCATCAGCGTGAAAATTGCTAGCACAAAATGAAACTATTCCGCCAACTCGAGATAGTTTTTTTGTTGTATTGTTATTACTTGTCCTTGAACGCACGGTGCGATGAGTATATTCAATGTACTCTGTGGTGCGATGTGCGATGAAGAGAATCTATAACATTAAAACGACGCCATCTAGTAGTATCGATGCTACATAGTATCGATGCCACCTAGTATCTACACGGACTCCTAGATGGCGTTATTAAACTACAGTTTTGGTAATTAGTGAGCCGCTGATGCTGCCATCTGATGAAAAAATAAAGAAAAAAAAATATGCCAGTTCAATAGCCAGTTTTAGGGTGGTGTCATTTCTTTGTATGGGATTGGGTATCTGTACTATATGTAATCTGTGATTTCCATACAGTTGCTAAAATTATTGTGTGATCCCATGGAGATTAATAATTTCGCCCGAACTCTTGCCAACGTCCATACTACGTTGAATACACCGGTTCTCGTCCGATCACCGAAGTTAAGCAACATCGGGCGTGGTCAGTACTTGGATGGGTGACCGCCTGGGAACACCACGTGACGTTGGCTTTTTGCATTTTTTTTTTAATAACTTTTTTGTTTATGATTAAAATGTTTCATGTTTATGCCACCATATTTCAAAAACATACCTTTCATCCTGGTCCTGTGTTTCAGGTACAAATTTACTGATTAGTTTGACCACCTTCCTCGGTCTAGTGGTAGGCACAGCTAATATTGACTCTAGTTTATTTTCCTTTTTCTGCCAAGGACTCGGCTCGTCAAGGTAAGGTGTGAACTCCTTGCTCCACATGCTGGGGTGTGAGGACACGCCTTTGTCTTTCCAGTTGTTTGTTCTAACTGGTTCATTCTGAAATGCAGACATAGTGGTTTTAGTTTATGATTAAATCAAAGGGTAGTCTTTAATGGCTTTGTTGATGATATGGTGATGGCATTGATGATGTGTTTTCTTTCGTATCCGAACTCATTGCATCTGAAACACTTTCTGCCTTGTGTTTTATTAGGGTACTCTGACGATACATAGTTTAGCTCCCCACAGTTATAATATCGTGATTGTGTTGATTTTTTTAAGTGAAAACTTCTTTAGGCGCGTTGATCATTTTTGAGATGGAACTAAACCATTGATTTCGCGACACCAAGGCGACACCTCATTTTTGTAAACGCGATTGTGCTCTTTATTTATATTAGATTACAGATCAATGTTCTATGCAAGTATTTTTACTTTACTGGTTTTGTAAACGCGATTATGCCCTTTATTTATATTAAGTTACGGATCAATGTTCTCAAGTATGTTTACTTGGTAGGTTTCGGAAGTATTTTTTTTTTTGTTAACGTGATTGTACTCTTTATTTAGATAAGGTTATGGCTTCGTCGAAGGGTTATGGACCCAATGTTCTATAGAAGTATTTTTCTTCCACCAAGGCGATCTTGTCAAGTTTTCACTTCTGTCGGGACTCCCGGAGTGCCACCAATTTTTTTTTAATGTTATCAGCTGCCTGTTTTCACGTTTTACTTATATAATAATTTTAGATAGGGTTTTGTATACTTAGTAGGCACATAAGTCAGTATTTAAAATCCTCCCCATGCATGAAAAGTCGTGAATAGCTAACATCGGAAGGAAGAATCGTAAGAAATATATTTTTCTTTTTGACACATACCTTATTGCTACAGTTATCAGGATGCCAGTCGTCCATTTTCTTCAATGAGAAAGGGTCAAGATTTCCTAAAGCTAATTGAAACGCTGTTTTAGGGTCCAACAGTTCACCAGCATTAACACACAAAGCTTGTTCAATATCTGAAAACAAATAAGATATCGTTTTTATAATCAATAGTTGATATGATTTGTCGAAAGTATATAATTTATAATAACATTGTGAGAAGAAAATTCTGATGAATCTTTGTAAAAAAATATTGTTTAGGAAAGCCGGTCCACATTCTCTGCAAAACTACACGAGACTTGCCAAATAAGAAAGTGTAGAGGGAATATTCGTCTATATTCTTGTTGTTCTCTCTTCTTGTTCTTCTCGGCAAATGTTCTCGTCGAGACGTCCCGCCGAAAATGTGGAGCGGGCTTAAGTTATGAAATTTAAGTTTTCTTTCATAAGAACACAATACTACATCTGTGACAAAATATTTTATCACATACTCCCGATTTTGACGTTTGCTCGTGTCTCGACACAAATAATTCCTATTCAAACAAAAAAGATTAATATTTACCTTCATCTTCTGGCTCAGTCAGTCTCACCATCTGTCTCTCCAAAGGATCGTAGACATACTGATGTTTGAACGTCGCTTCAGCTTTCAAGAAATTCTCCCTGTACTCATCAGTCACAACTAACGACGATTTGTTATAAAAACTCGGTAGTTTTTTCAGTGCCTGTTGAAGAGATCGAAAGTTATAAGTTTACTAGTGATTCTACATCACATAAGATCACGCTTGTAAGTCCCGAAGGGTTAAGCAGATTGTATAATTGCATAACACATGCGTGAGTACTATGTACCTACTATAAAGCTACCATTAACTGGGTACGTCACTCATTGACTTGAATGTGCCCTGGCGGCTGAGAGTATATGTCATGCTCACTCTAATGTCTCGCTGACGGTGGCGTGTGTGTTGGATCGTTTAGCTCCCTTCAAAATGGTTGAGCTGTATAGTGCATACAGGGATAATCGTCGGTTGGTGCCTCATTTCATTTTAAAAAACGTCTAAGGGGCCTCTGCGAGTTGGCTTCGGCCCCTCGTACGCCTTCCAAAGGTCCGGGATCCCAAGGTCCCGAGATATGTAAAAGACGTAAATAATAATAACCCCACCGCCGTATCTCTACGTTGACGTCGTGGTGGGACTTGCGCGCTCCGAACTCTGGGTCTGTGCCGGTAAAGTTAATTTGCCGAAACAGGTCCAGGGTGAGGAGCCAGACCAAGAGAGATACAAAAACCCGCAGGGCAGCATGTGGCGAACTGTTGGGCAGTAGCGACCCCACGGACCCTATCTCCCGGGAGAAGTCTTGTTCCTCACCTCTGGCTTGCCTTTATTGGCCGGCTAGTGAACACTGACGAGGAACAGAGCTCCCACCTCATTCTTGCCTTTATTGGCTGGCTTGAGTGGAGACTCGCTACATATATTGTCTCTGACTTCCTAAATGCACCACAAAGGAGTGTGTTATTTATTTGTCATGTTACAAAATAAGTACACTTTCATTAAATTAAGTGTTTAAGTTCTAATAAAGATTTTTAGTATTAATTTGTGTTTTATTTGTTGTAATTATATTTTAAAATCATTCAGGCAAAGCCGCGAATAAAGAACTAGTTTTATTATTTTATCAATTATGTGCACTAGGCTTTACTATTTTCTGGTGTGTTATATTATTTCATGTGTGTTATTGTGTGTTACAGTTTCAAGTGTGTTATTAAACAATTTTTCGTGGCTTTACCCATTTTAATTTAATTGTTTTATTTTTATTACGGACGCTTTTAACGTTCTGCATCGTTCTCACATGTATAACTTCAACATGAATGATGTAACCAATATTTTGTAACCATATTTTGATTTAAAAGAGTGTCCGTGGAGTTTCTTGCCCGTTCTTCTCCATAGGTACCTACCACGCTTTGGAATGGGCAACTAGCTTCATCTTTCTGACTGACCGACCCCTTGACAATTCAGAAGTGCCTGTAATTGGTTTATTTGAAATAAATGCTTGAGTTTGAGAGGTGTACCTCAGTACACCCACATTTACGTACTACTACGTTAAACGTTACGTTTTATTTATTTATGTACTACTGATTCTGTATCTATAAAGTCAATAGAGACAACTATGGACTAACTGAATAACTAAAGGCTCTTTCAAACAGGCGCGACACGCGACGCGACACAAAGGCACCGCGTCGCTTTGTGTCGCGTCGCGTGTCGCGCTGGTCTGCACAAGCCTTAAAGCCAGGTCTCCAGCGCGTATTCGTTAATTATAATTTAGAGTACAAAGGAACTGCTTATTTCTTAAGAAATTTCTTCCAGCAGATCTGCGAAAGGAGAAATGAGAAAGAAATGTAGACAATATTGTGTCCGAACAAGAAAAGAAAAATATGAATATGTGAAGTCTCTATCTTGTGGCATTTGAGGAAAAACTGCCATAACAGGGAGTAATGCTAAGTAAGATAAAACATAGGGCAGAACTGTCATATCATATTATGATTTAAGAGGAGGCTCCCTAAATTGTATGTTAATAAGCATTAAAATTCTGAAAAAGTCACGCATACAGTCAAAATGGAATTTTAGAATATGATTTATTGGATCTTTTTCATTCCATATAAAAGACAGTTGTTCAGATTCATTTTTTATTCGAAAATCATGTCTTTTTTAAAGATTATTTGAAGCAAAAACAATATTACTCGGTTTTTATTTCTAAAATAATTATTGACAGTAAGAAAATATAGTTTATTATCCAGATATAAGATATTTTTTCTCTAGATCAATTATTACTTTAGTTATAAACGAAATAAGAATTGAGACTTACGACATTCAGTTCCGTGCTCGAACACGACCAAAGAGCGCACGCGATATTCAACTTTATTACTGATGTGTTAGCGTTTAGCACATAGTGGAGTGGTGGGATGCATGGGGGCGGAGTTTGCGTGGAAATTGTCTTTGGAGTGCGTGGTCTTAAAATAGCATAATATACGTCTTTCTGCGACAGCGAAGAAACCTCGTAATGGCGCCGTAGACCCAGCGCGATAGCATAGATTTTACCATAGTAAGGAAGCGTACATGACATTACTCGTTTGCCGCTTAGAGACTAGTATTTGGTGCGTAACTCAATGCGTGTTATCAGCCCAATTTCTTATCTCAGCACTATCATTATGTACAAAAACTTACATTAGCGAAATTAGAATCCTGTGTAGCAGTGACGAACTGTCTCGCTTTCGCTAGTCCTATGCCAGGCAAGGAGGCCAAATAGTCACAACCAGACATGATGCACATTTGCCTGAATTTGTCAAATGTATAATGCTCTATAGGGCATTTCATTGCTAGGGGTAGTTTTGTTGTATCTACTAGTGTTCCCGCACCGTCGAGGTCCATTTTGAATAGTACCTGGAAATTATATTATTAAATAATTTTGTATCGACAAATTGATTGCTAATGAGATGGGTTATGGGATCATCCTAGGGTTGAATTTACGGGGGTTCGAAGAAAACCGATAGGGAAATCGTGGCCCCCGGCAACATGGCATAGGAAGGAACACGGGTGGGTTTTAGTCAGTAAGAGTCTGACACGCCCTCCCGCTCCACCCAGAGCGGGAGAAGTTATTTGATAATTTCCCACCCAAAAAAAAAAAAAAAAAAAAAAAAGGGTTGAATTTATTAACATTCTAAAATGAGCTTATCATGTTGATGACTGATTTTTGTGAAATCACTAATGCATGTCCCAAGCATGCTGCTTGTGATACATAAATTGTTCAAAAATATTCATTACTTTGTTGTAGCAATCTAGAAGGCGAACCCACTTAGTGATCAATATTTACAGGCTGCATTGAATGTACAGGATTTTGTACAGAGTTTGTTTTCCTTATTCTTCCAGTGTTCGCAGTACACAACTCCAGAAGAGATGCAATGCAAACAGAACAAAATAAAAAAGGTAGTATAATGTTATCACAATAAGCCATCTCTACTAAACAACAAAGAAAATCTGTGAATTAGGTATGGGCGTTATTTAACGTCACTAGTTACAATAACTGGCTACGGGGCATGTAACGGAATAACTAGTTTCGAGTCACACACAAACACGTGATTTTTGTAACTAGTTCCATCACAATGCAGTGATTGAATGAAAAGAGTGAAACGAAACAAGCTTGTGTTATGTAACGTATTACGTAGGTAACCATTTACATTTTCGTTTCGCAAATAACAGTAACACTTCAATGAGAATAGAATTTGAAAAATAACTAGTTACTAAAATCACTAGTTTTCAAAACCGGTGACGTCCTCGAAGTCACTAGTTACGTTACGTTTCACAAAAATCACGTAACGACCCACCCCCACTGTGAATAAGATAAAGACAAACAAAAGCGGTACCTTTGTACACCCAAACAGAACCAAATCTGAGTCTTCAGTGATAACTACATGAGCTATATTCTTTATGTTCAAATAAGCTAGTTGTGCATCAGCCTCATACGGTGCCACTATGCAGTCCACATTGCGTTTCCTGCACTCCTTGATGAGGCTGAGAGCCATAGAGTGAGTGATGTCCACACTACGCCTCATGTACGAACGGGCTTCTTCTATCTGAAATTGAGCATTTTTCATAAGATTCAAGTTGCTGTCCAATAGAAAACTTACTGTTTCAACCCCAAATATATTGGACGAGGGCGGGAGGATGGTGAGGTTGCTCTTAATTGCTATAAGTAAGGCAGGTAATATGGCTTGTCATAATATTAAGGAGAAGGTACAAGTCATGCCATTAAAGTTGAGACTTGATGCACCACGTAATTTGACTTATGCAGTAGACGATTTAGGGGTCTCTTTAGCGGTATGAGGTCCCCGCTGCGAGTCGGGGCGTCATCGGGGCGACAAAAAGAGCGGCGGGAGGCGCAGTCAAGTCTCAACTTTAACGGCACAACTTGTAACTCATATTACCATCACCATATTTTCAGTATATTTGAAGAGCATGGGGATCAAATGAAATCATTAATTGAATGTTTTAAATAGGATATGTACCTTTCCAAGACTTAACAGCTCAGCTGCTCTTTTTTTAGATATGTCACGGGATCTGAAAAGAGTTTAAATAAAGTCAGTACACAGATTATCAGGAAGGACCGGGGGGCTTAAAACGGCCGCTTTTGCAGAATCATAATATGATCATATTATGATTCATAATAAAAATCGTAAAATGGTCACAAACTGACAATTCATATTATTATCTGCTAGCAATTCATATTATTCCAATTCATCTGTTTGACAGTTTTGTATGGAGATTCGTAAAATGGTCCACAAATTACGAATTGCTTTACTGTCAATTATAATGTCAAATAACAGAATCATGAGAAATCAGTCAAAAGCAACATCTGGTAAATCATATTTCGGATTTTTTGAAGAAATATTGCAATAACGGCAGATTTAGCCCTGTATGAACATTTTCTGGAGCACGCGCAGGTTATGGAGACCTTTGCATATCGCCGACAAAGCGCAGCACTTCGAAAAAAGGACATGGCCTTCGAAATGTCGGACCTCGAATTTGTTGGCTCATATAGGTTAGATAAAAGTGTGTGTCGTGACCTCATCCATGAGCAGGAGCCGTACATACCTGTGTTGTGTACCTACCCGCCGCGATGGCATAAGTACTACCTCAAAGGCAAGTAAAAGGATTATGATAAAAGTAGTATGTATTTATTACTTATGTAGTTCCAGATAGACTATAGCATCTTTTATTGTAGAGGTTAACCCTGTACGGTGTACCCCCTCGATGAAATAAAACCTTTTATATATATACACCTAAATGGCAACTTACTACAATCTTCTATTTACATTTTAGGTGCTGAGTACACTTAGATTTTACGCCTCTGGATCATAGCTTTATAGGAGCAAGATACACCAAGTTAGTGTATCTGTGTGAGATGAGAGAGCTGTGACACTAAATAGGTGTGGGCGTTATTTAACGTCACTAGTTACAATAACTGGCTACGGGGCATGTAACGGAGTAACTAGTTTCGAGTCACACACAAACACGTGATTTTTGTAACTAGTTCCATCAAAGAATGAAACGAAACAAGCTTGTGTTATGTAACGTATTACGTAGGTAACCATTTACATTTTCGTTTCGCAAATAACAGTAACACTTCAGTGAGAATAGAATTTGAAAAATAACTAGTTACTAAAATCACTAGTTTTCAAAACCGGTGACGTCCTCGAAGTCACTAGTTACGTTACGTTTCACAAAAATCACGTAACGACCCACCCCTAACACTAAATAATGTGAGTAGGTACCAACTTTTTTGGCTGACAATAATACATGGGATTTAAACATAACTGGCGAAAAGTGGATGAACTAAGGGCCAAAACACACGACATGGCGTCGCATCAAATGTTTAAATAACTATTTTTTATTGATAACTAGTCTTTACACCTTGTTTTAGGTGTAAACGGTAGGTAAACGAAAATAGTAGAGTAGTGACTGCCTCGTTGGTCTAGTGGTCGCAAGCGCTACTGCTGAGTTCATACTCAGCAGTAGCGCTTGCGACCCCTAGGCCCTTAGGTCCTCATGGGCCTGGGTTCGATTCCCAGGTTGGGCAAAGTGTTATTGGGTTTTTCCATCTGGAATTTCTCAGTAGCAGCCCGGAGCCTGGATTTGTGCCCGGTTGATGGCAATAGGCTCGCCCCCTATTACATGGAACTTAAACATAACTGGCGAAATGTGGGTGTCCTATGAGTATGCCTCTGCCTAACCCTTCGGGGATTACAGGCGTGATGTTATGTTATGTGAAAATAGTAGATAATAATAAAAAAATAAAATGTAGCAACGTCGGTCGCAACGTATCACGATGTCGTATCGTGTGTATGTTTTGGCTCTTTGGTGCACCTCTGTCAAACCCTTCCGAGTTAAATAGGTGATACTAAGTTATATTATCTTGCTTTACTTCAATTTTATTAGGTAGTAGTACGTAGGAGACCTAGGTATATGAGGAGATACATTTAGCTATTACTTACTATACTCCATTTGAAATAAGATTAGTCATTTAAGCAAAAAAGTGGTTACAAAACCAACTGTTTACTGCAGCTGCCATTTGTCATACCACTAACGCAATAGAAGTCAATATCGGTTGAACGAACTGTATGAAAGATTTATTTAAATTTCTAATCTTATTTCAAATGAAGTTTAGAATAAAACAAGTGTTAGGAAAAATATTTTATTAAATTAACAATTTTCATCTTATATTATTTAAAAAAATCTAGCAATAATCAAATAATAAAACTTACAAAAACATAAAAAACTAATCGGTCTTTTATTGTTTCAGGTTTGTGACTCTTTTTTGATATTTTGAAGTGTCGATGCTAGCCACAGAGGAGCGAACCATGACTCCTTTGTATGGAATCACCATCTCTTGGCACAACTCCACCAGGCTGAAAATGAAAAGATGTGGTTTAATTGTGGACACAGAGCGGGCTGATACCTTCTTTGCCTTTATTTTAAGTTTTTGTGTTAGTTAAATGTTAAATAAAATAGTTTGTTTTCTTCTCTGATATGCTTCTTTTTTTTTGCATGTACAAAAAATTCATACTTTACCTCTATGGAACGAATATCTTTAGACTGCATCAGCAAGCCTCTCAAGGTTCTGCGCTATTAAATGGTTCGCCATACCAGCTGCAGCACGTTTCATCACCTACCTAAAAAACGTATTATATTATAATTTATAACATACTCGTTTTCAATAGTCATCATAAGTCTTAACCGCAATATGAATAACTGTAGGGTTAGAAAATTCTACTCACTGCGGTATCTAGATTGCCGTGTTCTACGAGGCAGAAGCACTGTTGTATAGCGTCGGCCGGGGTAGGGCTTGGTGTTGACGCACGAGTCTGGGCAGAAGTTAGGGCTCCAGTGATCTCAATAAGGGGCTCATCACCGACAGAGCTCCCACTTTCAGGGTGGAAAGTCGAGCAGATGTTCCATTGTATCTCATATACTCTAGATGCACGCCTTTCCATTCCTAAAAAATATTACGAACATTTGAATACCTACTTTTGCACAGCGATAATATTTAATATTGATCTAAGATAAACAAGTATGCCCTTACTTTGTATTTAAAAAGATCCAACTCGCACGAAATACTGAAGTTATATGAAATTACGCACGTCTAGTTGAAGTTGACATAACTCAAGGGATAAACTAAAAACTCCTTTGTATGGATTCCCAGTCTACAAAGTTTTTATTGTTTTTAATTTCCGTTTTCAGGGCTTATCTGCGGTATTTTTAACAGTTATAAGTTTAATAAAATCAAATAACATTGTAACAATAGAAATAAAAAAATAAAAAACTATTTTGATTAATAAAAACAGTAAAGAAAACTTAACCGGTAAAATTATGGTCTTTATTTTTTTCATGCGGCAATATTTACACCAAATATGATTCAGATATGAATTGAATTGAAATATGATTCAGCTATTTAAGTGTCACCATTTTACGAAAATTAGAGGAATTGCTAATGAATTGCTGGGAATTCAGGAAATGAATTGCTTTTAGCAATATTGCTAAAGTGACCGTTTTAGGCCCCCGGTTCACCAAATTGAAGATTAACATTTAGATGCTAATTAGGTTTAATGAATCAAATAGAGATAAATGTTGATTTAATAGTAGGTAGTTTGGATCATCCCACAGTTGGGCAAAAGGCTAACCTATCATCTCAAGACTTTTCAGTCAGGAACAATGTGGTTTATTTATTCGTTTTAATTAATTTATACTTACTCTCTCCTCTTAGATTCAGTCATTGCTTTAGCAGGCAAGTGCCTCCCATCAAATACTAATATAGGCTTGATATTCTTTGATAGCAGCATTGTCACATATTTCAAGCAGTACCTTATGTGTCTAAAAAAACAAAATATTCAATAATTGTTTGAAAATTGCAAAATGTTGTGTGAAAATAGCAATTTAATAGTAGTGCCAGCAACCTAGACTAAAGTTGGCGTTTTTCTTTACTACTATGAATGCTATCTGCTGTTTTTAACAGTTACACTCATAAAATTTGGCTTAAAATTAGACCCACTTTAAATTAGGTTAGAGTCGACATACACGGGCAGGTTACTATGAAAAAAATAAGTTAAATTCTGCCTTATGGCACTAGAATAGATCAACTAGAACTTACATATCAGTCTCTTCACCTCGTACCAGTTTATCAGCGCAAGCAAAAGCGCCTTTATGAAGCCAACAATATGAATCAATAGCTACTGTACAACCACTAAATTCACTAACATTGGTCCGCCTAGAGGCTTTCTCTATAAACGGTAATAAACCCGTAATACCCATGATTTTTATGTATGAGCTTTACACCATAATTCTAGAAATTCCACTAGAAATACAAAAATAATAACTTATGTGCAAAACAACATCTATGTCAAAAAAACGTCAATGTTCGCGCCTTTCTCGCCGAAACGCCAACATTTTGGCCGACATTAAAATAATTAGTGATGTTACCTAATGATATGAAGTTGTGAGTGATGTGCTGTTACTAAAATACTATAATTATTTTAGTTGATTATCCTTATCCTTACATATTATACTAGCTTTTGCCCGCGGCTTCGCCCGCGTGAATGTCGGAAAATATCCCACGGGAACGTGCTACCGAGATTTCTTACCTAGTAACAGAGGAAAACGTAATTGACTCCTACCGCTGCCCCCGCGTTGCTACGCGTAATTTTGAAACTGTGATATCTTTTAAACTATTAATTTAAATGATATGATTTAAAGCATATTTTAATCTAAATTAAATGCCCAATTTAACTATTTTTTTGGATAATGATAAATACTATACCGGTCAAAAAAGCTTCGGAAATAACAATTAAATTTTTATCAAATTCTGAAAGATAAAAATGGTTATTGTGGGTCATCCTTAGAAGATAGACATATGCCATCCCGGACTTTTTTGTTGAACTTTTTAAGATGAACAATACCGTAGAACGTAAATTTGATGTATCTTTTTCGGTTAACGCAGCGCACGCCAGTAAAGCTCCCAGTCGGCATGATTTTTTCCAACTTCTTCAACAATAATCGTTAAATTTCAGCCAATTTACACAAAACCTTAATGAGGTATACACTAAAACCTTCCGCATGAATCACTCCGTCCATTGGTGAAAACCGTTTGAAAATCCGTTCGGTAGTTTTGTGAGTTTATCGCGTTCAGATAGATTGACTAATAGAATAATATGTAAAGAAAACAGTCTCCCGCCGCGTCTGTCTGTCTGTCTATCGAAAAACATAAAATGAACAATTATCAAATAGAAACAAGTATGAACCGGTTTGCCTCGCATCGTTCGACCAGTCCATCGCCTTTCTCTTTCGCACACGCGAAACTACCATAACGGCATCCTTTTCTTCATTAACAATAATTTCATTCGACCCGTACAAAAATCAACTTCCTGAAGCTAGATTTAGAGTTCAAATTTGTTTGCTTGATTATTTTATTTCAACGGACGAATGAATTTGGACTACGTTCTCGCGTCGGTCGTCGCGTTGCGAGATTCAGTTTAGGCGTCTACGGATTCAAGTAGTCCATCGATTACCGGTGAACCGTCGATTTGTTCACAGTACGTCGACGGTTCGTTGATTCAACGCCCATCACTAGTTTGTAGGTTTGGTGGTCCACTAAAATTAATTATTTGAAATGTTTAGGTATATGAAATTATCAAATAGCTAAAGTTACATGCTCTGTGCAAATAGCCCAAGCTCTATGACTAGGTTACCGAAGCGATTTTTTATTTTTATTGAGGGTAGGTAATCATTCGGTCGGGATTAGAGTTCTGGGTTGGTGAGGGTAGTTGTAAGATTTCTTTTTACTGAATAAAGTGATTGTGACAGCACGGTTTGGCCTCATAATTTTATTTGGAAATATAAAATTATTAGATTGGTCTGTCTGCCTGCTATTATAGTATTTATGTTTAAAATCACGTAAGATGATATTAAATCCACGCATACTATCGTCGGCTGCAGCGGTTGCGATTACTTGTGCTGTGTCTGCAGCAGCTTACTATTATAAAAGCCGGAATGCTGAGATCAATGAAGTAATGGTTTTCTGCAAACTACAATTCAATGCTTACAATTATTTCGATAAGTTGATCAGCTATGTAGAAGCGGCTAAGAAAACAGTTAATGTCTGCATGCCTAGCATTCACAACCCTGCTATCCAAGGTCGCTTGGTCACATTGATAAAGAAGAAAAACATTAAAGTGCGTATGATCATTGACCGGGCTGGATACAACGAATCGACAGATTTTTTTATAAAGGAGCTCATTGAGGCTGGTGAGTTCTTTGACTAGGTACTCTTTTGATTGCTTGCTTTTTAATACTATCATGATTCAGAATGCTATTTTTTCTTTTCTTCAGGAGCAGAAATAAAGTGTAAAGTAAATGAACCAATTTATAAGATGAAACACAAATTCTGCTTAGTCGACGACAAGGTTCTCATGACAGGCACCTTAGACTGGGGAAACGACCGTTCTTCCGACCACTGGAACTACGTGTACATCACTAGCAAATCACAACTAGTACAACCAGTAAAAAGTGAATTTTATCAAATGTGGGGTGAATTTTCTAGCGATATAGGGCTCCTAAACAAGCCTTCGCCATGCAAAAGCGGCAAAGTACTCGACACAGAAATCGTAGACACTAGAAATACAAATACGGAAATAATTGATGTTGAAATTCGGGCGGATTTAGAGGCAAACACAACGCGAGAAACAACATTGACGCCTGAAGTTTTTGTATTGTAGCCTCTTTATCAACATGTAACCCATATTATACCTATTTTACAAATGTTTTATATACCGAACATGCCCTTTATAATATCAATGTATTAACTTATTTTAATAATTAGACCACTTTATTTTAATCCAATCAATTAATACAATTTTTAAGATGAAACATTTGCAACTGGTTTCGCAGCCTAGGGCAGAGCTGGCCTTTGCCTCCTCTTAATATTATTTTCTGTTTTACTCAGATTTTTTCCACCTTGAACCTGAAATTTTTTGTTTTCATTTATTTTGAAACTGCTTTTTTAGAAAAAAAGTGTTTCTTCTTCCTGTATTTTCCTTCAAAATATTCTTTAATTTTCATTTATTATTACTTTAATTTATTACTTACTTTAATTGTGTTTTTCATGGTCAGCTTTGAATTTTTGTGAAATGTATTTTTTTATCCTATTTGTTCATGCATTAATAAAATAAATAAACTTTTTTCAAGTCTTTAATTTTGAGAAAAATATTTTCTTTAACATTGTTACAACACCAATGTAGGCATTGATATGAAGTGCACCCAAAAGCATTGGAGTGCATGATATTATGATTGTTAAACCTGAATATTTTTTTGCAAAGTTAACAAACACAGAAGAGTTACTTATCAGATACAAAATACCTCCCAATGTCTTTCTTATAATAACACAATAGTCATCAGCATGACATTTCCATTAACCCATGAAAATGGATCCAAAAATTACAATAAACTAAAATACTATTACTAAATTAGTCTTACATCTATTCCCCACCCCTAACAGCTTTATATTTCGCTATTTCATTTGGGAATGTTTTAGAAAGCTCTGACTGTAGGTGACTCTTGAAGCGCTTGTATGAGTCGATCTTTCCTTTGACCTCTTCATTTTTAGCCAGGGCCTTGTCTATACAGTCTTTAGTATACAGTTGAGGGTTGCGACCTTGGTCAATGTAACTGAAAAAAAAGAAGTGACACCATAAATAATAATGCATGAAGTTATTGGAATTTATTTTGTAAGCAACTACATAAAATTTAACAATTAAGTAAGGTGTAATTTAGTCTAAGAAAACAGTTTTGTCTGGCTATCAGAAACTGTTTTTTTTTTTAAACACTCTTCACATACCAAGCAGTATTGGATATCTGTCTCTTATCACACCCTAAAAAAGGTGGTGACTTAGTCTCTGAAAACAACACAGCCAGTTCTAACCTGTTCTAAATACTATTGTAAGCCAATGGTGCCGATTCTCTTGTACACCGAACTAAACTAACTAAACTATCACTAAAATTCCTTACTTTTGACTATGAGAATCTTATAGCTATTCTGCAAAATAAATTCTCTAAATTTAAAAATAATTTTGACACATCTAAATCGAATTTGACAATCGCGACTCCACACGTGATACCTAACCACGTGATCTTTTTAGAGCCGGAGGCGCGCAGGGGGGCAGCCTCGTCGTGTTTTATATGGAATTTTTCACTTTCTGTATGGAAAATAAGAAAAATTATTACCTACATGTAGAGTGTTAGGGGTTTAAGGGTTTTATAAAGGGGGTCGAAATTTTCATTATTTTTGCGATTGGACACACCGTTTTCGAGATATAAGCAAAAGAAAAAAAAAAGATTCAGTACTGTTTTTGCATTTGGTCGAGGTGATGGTGTGAATTTATAGTTCATGACAACCAATTTTACTCCACACGTTTTTAGTCGCGATTAAAAATAGTCAGATTTAGTTAGAAAATCTAAATTTTAGGTGAAAAACGTCAAATTCAGAATAGCAAAATTGCCATTTTCACTAAACTAATATCTCGTTGCCATCTTAGTGCTGTCAAACTAAAATATAGTTATGTTGTGTCACTTTAGTCTATTTCAGAATGGGAAATCGTCGTTTGACAGGAATAAACTAAATTTTGGTGATTTTTAGTTTAGTTTAGAGGCATTTGTGACAAGAGAATCGGCACCAATGTGAATGTAATTGCGGTTTTTGTTGTTTTAATTAATTAATTAAATAAATCCTGGAGTATTAATAAATAAACAAAATAAGGTTGTGTATTGATGAATAGGTACTCACTCAAACACCTCTGTGGGAACATGGATATCGTGGACCTGAGACTTCAGTTTATCAACCTCCTGCAAACCGGTAACGAGCGATTGGCTGAAATATTTACATGCATTGATTATCTTTAGATACACAAAAGACGCCTAATAAGTTTTGAGAACTGTTGTGAACGTAAAAAGAAAGTAGGTAACTTACATCTTCTGATTCAGAACACTTTGCCCTTGTGGTTGGAAATCACTCACGATGATGCGAATTTGCCTTACATTCTCAATGAACATTTCAAGTTGGGTTTCTAGATTTTCCAGGGGCGACGACATTATGAGTTGATCAGTCTTGATATCAATAAAATACACACAAATCGACAACAACAATATTTGCTGGATTATCGAAACAAAATGTCAAATCAAATGTCAATTGTCATGTCAGATGAACTATGGCCGCATTCCGAGTTACGCCAAAAGTGATAATATCACGAATCCGACCTAAGTCCAAACTTCCAAAGTCACAATTATTGCTCAATAACCACAGATATAATAGATATACCTAGATAACGCAAGTATCACGATCTGTATGAAAACGAAGCGTGCCATTTTTTGACTACCTACTATGACGTCACAAGCACTAAGAAACGTTTATTTTTTTTTTTTCCTCGCATTTGCACAGTTTTTACAATTTTATAACAGCGTAATCAAACATTTTAAATTTTTTAACTGACGTCCGATAAGCGTGGCACCGATGCAGACTGAGCGTGAAAGTGGCAGCTTACGATTATTGTACGTAAGCTGGGCACGAAAATGGCACGCGAAGTAGTTGCTCTTGCGTTATCTAGGTTTATCTATATCTGTGTCAATAACCCTTATATTTTGAGACTATTTTTGGTTAGATTTGCGATATTATCACTTTTAGCGTAACTCGGAATGCAGCCTATGTCATGTCAATAAATATATTTTTTTAATTTTTGAGGTTACAGTTACGTTCCAGATCTAACGTAACGTAATTAGTTCGAAATATTGGTCATTGAGGTATACTAGCCAAGCCATACCGACAATATTGAGATGTTGGAACTTGGAGTTGTGCGAGTTATAAATTTATAATGTATTATTCTTATTAATAATAGAAAAATGCAGTAGTGGTGGCCCAGGTAACGGCCGTGACTTACGAGTTGTAGGTCGTAGGTTCGAACCCAGACAGGCGCTTTACTTTGTGTAAATTATTTCATCACCACTGCTCTCAAAACGGTGAAGGAAAACATCGTGAGGAAAACCGGCATGTCCTAGAACCGAAAATTCGAAGACATGATATATATCTACCAACCCGCACTGGGCCCGCGTGGTGGATTACGGCCCACTCCCTCTCACAGAGAGGAGGCCTGTGTCCCAGCAGTGGGAACATTATAGGCTGATGATGATGTATAGAAAAATAAATGAAATAAAACAAATTGAAAACTTGATATTATTAATAATTTAATTTGAATTTATTCACTTTGACTCAGCACGATCATAATGATGTTTTTAGAGTTACAAATTAAAAATGAAATAAAACACCTAAAAATAAATTTCATTATCATGGTATAGGTTTGATTTATAAGATATTCTTATGTCATTCATTAGTGCTTAAAAATCCCTCTAACCTCTAAAAAAAGCACTGTGCGGAATTAAATGTTTTACTGATGGCGATGGCGTAGACAGAGAATGGGTATTCTCCAACTCCATAGACATATGTTATTTCTATTTCAATGGTATTCTCTGTCTACGACTCAGTGTTGCCAACCCCAAATAATGGATTACGGTGTTCCCAGTTTATAAATACGGTAGATTTTAAAAAGTGGTGTAAATTAAATTGTAGTTTGAAAAAAAGAAAAAAAAGAAGCTTATTCCATATTTTAATTAGTCTGAATATGACAAAATAACTGTGTGATCATGATCATTTCTATACATTTCAGTATTATGTCTCCTAAGGAACGACCTGCACCCTAATGTCTTTCAACGCAATTACGCAAAGAATTAACTGAATGAAGAAAGTTGGTAATAAATACGGAACCCTAAAAAGGTTAAGAAGTCTGTCAAATTAGGCAACTCAATAGTTTTTACGTATTACATTGGTTCAAACTTTTATCTATGGTTTGGGAATTACACTTAATCCACTGCTATTTAAAATGTTACCAGTTATGACATAAAACAACGCTCAATAATCCATCTGCCCCATTACGGTGTTTTTTGACACCGTAATTACATTGTTACGGTAGGTGGTAGATTTATGCTGATTACGGTGTTTTTACCGTAATTACGGTGCAGCTGGCAACACTGCTACGACTGATGGTGATGGATGATTCACATGACCAATGACAGAACTCAAGAGTGCGTTCAATTATTACGCTCCTCGCGGCATTTGACCAGCCAATCAGAATGCTCCGTTCCTCGTCGAATGTTTTCGAGCGGAATAATTGAACGCGCCCCAGGATTGTTGTTTTGACGTTTCGCTGTCGCGACGCGATTCTCATTGAAATTTATTGAAGTTTGACATTGAGGGGATAAAGTTGCAAATATTTTACCGGGTTATCCGGGGTTTCATAAACTATTGGATTAAATCTTTGTGATGGTGCTAACAGTGGATAATCCCGCGAAGCAAATAACATTGTATGAAACTGCGATTGCTGGTGGCCTGGCAGGAGCCTTCACGAGAGCCTTAGCGCAACCCCTCGACGTTCTAAAAATACGATTTCAACTCCAACTAGAACCCATAAAAAGTGGTTCGAAATACAGCTCTATACTACAAGCAGTCGCTTCTATAGTTAAAGAAGAAGGACTTGTTACGTTATGGAGCGGCCACGTGCCAGCGCAATTGCTATCAATAACATACGGAGTCTTGCAGTTTTCTGTATTTGAAAAGCTAACACAAGTGTGTCAGGGTTCTGATCAACAATTCTACAACACCCATAGACATTTGATAAACTTTACCAATGGCGGTGTGGCTGCAGCTGTCGGTACTGTCGCGTCTTTTCCTTTTGATACAGTCAGAACTAGGTTAATTGCTGAGCAGAAGACGAAGAAGGCTTACAAAGGATTTTCAAATGCAATCATATCTATGGTTAAGACTGAAGGTGTAGGATCCCTGTTCAAAGGTTTGACACCTACTCTTGGGCAGATAGCACCACATGCTGGCATACAATTTGCTGTATACAGATTGTTCACAGACACTATATTTAATAAAATACCATTCTTCCAAAGACAAGCAACACTACATTCAGCAGTGGAATCCTCGTTGATCGCAAACTTGTTGGCTGGCTCTATAGCCGGTTTTGTCTCCAAAACTGCAATCTATCCATTTGATTTAGTGAAAAAAAGACTGCAAATACAGGGTTTTCAGCAATATAGAATAAGCTTTGGTAAGCAGATGTACTGCAATGGTCTGTTGGACTGTGTAAAGTTGACCATAACGATGGAAGGGTTCCTAGCACTGTATAAAGGGTATGGTCCAAGTATGTTAAAGGCGGTTTTTGCGTCTGCATTGCACTTTGGAATTTATGACGAAACAAAACACTTATTTTTAAAAATGAAGAGTTGATGTCTAGTGGAATCTGTAAAACTAGAAGCTAATTCAAAAATGTGAGGTATGTAGCCAATTTTTTATTTAACCTATCTTACCAATGTGTTACTAAGGTAGTAAAAATATTTAATAAGGATTTAAAAAATGGAACCAATCATTGCAATTTTAATCAATTTTGGTCATCTAGAAATCTCAATCGTAACCATCTATTAGCTTTGCTTTATGAAGAGAAATAGAATATTTGAAATATTTCCTATTAGTGATTAGTTCCAACAAAATGTATGTATAGCTTGCCCACTCTAAAATTATGTGCCCCACTACCACATTACCGTGTGCGTAAATGCGGTAGTGGGGTGCGTCATTTTGGAGAGGACAAGCTTTAACAAATATATTATAGAACAAGTATGTCAAAAACAAATTTGTAAGGGAGATTCCACTGTAACTGCAATTTCAAACTGCAGCCTTTTACTGCATTTAAATTGTTGAATCCAAACTGCCATTTGTTTATCCATAATATTATGTTACTTGTGTTATTTATCCAAATGTGAATTTATTTAGCATTTTATATTGTGAACAATTTTTAATCAATCAGGCTATTTATAAGTGTTATTTATTTATTTTTTAAGTTTAAATATGTTGTTTTTAATTAAGTTGGTGGTGCTCATTAATTTATTGAAATACCTAATGTAATCTGTATTTTCTGCTTATGCCCATGGGAAAAAAGGGTGAGTTTTTGTATGTATGCATGCATGAATATAATCAAGCATTATTGTATATAGTACAAAGCCAAATTCAGCCACAATAATTGTAAATTTTGCTTCAGAATGACTAAAGCATATTTTTGACACAAGCACTATAAAACTATTTTGTATTGCCAGCATAAAAACTTTTGGGAGTACAAGTGCTCTTGTCTATAAATCCAATGTCATTTACAGTATTTATATACTTAATAAAAAATATAAAAATGAAATGCTGTTTGTAAGCATCCGATTTGGCATTTTTTTTGTCTTAAAATGTTTTTAATTAAAAGTCCATATCAAATTCTAACGGAACATACATCCAGACAAATGGACAAAAATTCTAACTTACTATTTTATTATTATATGTATAGATTTTACTTGAATACTTGATCAAACTTATTTTGTGGCCTGTGGATGATTATACTGAATGCTTTATTGTACACAGTCCTGAATGCATTTCTGTGATACCTATTTAATAGATAGATTTTAGACTGACCCTATAGATTGAATGCTTACTGAAAAAATAAATATAAATATGGTGATATTTTCGTTTCTTTTAAGCCATTCGCTCACCACTATTGTACTTGTACAACTGGTACCATAGTAAAAGTACTCTGTGACTGGTACTTTT
Organism: Agrochola litura; assembly: GCA_949152395.1. Classification (NCBI taxonomy): domain Eukaryota; kingdom Metazoa; phylum Arthropoda; class Insecta; order Lepidoptera; family Noctuidae; genus Agrochola; species Agrochola litura. Next base: position 17,965,353 of record OX424508.1, on the reverse strand, counting down.
AACAAAAATATCGACTTTTGCTGTCTGTCCCTCTGATTCTCATAACTTGAATGAAGAAAGTAGTTAAAGATAAGGCAAGCTTAATAAAAGATTTTAAAAAATAGTTTACTTTTAATGATATAAAACTTTTTAATGTTAATTAAGTACATAAATGACTATAAACATACAAAATATTCCTAAACATTCAACTCAAATTACAGGTTCATATTCGATAAACATTTTATCAAAAGGGCTCTCTTTATCATTTTCGAGTAACAGTACCTAATACGAATACGTTTACACGGGCAACTTAATTCCGCATTATGACGTCTCGGACGGCAACATCGAGCCGAGCAATTTGCGGAAATTGCAAGATTGCATACAAATTGCCAAGAATCGCGCAATTTTAGATGCCCGTGTGAGCGCAGCTTAAGATTAGCGCAGATGAAGGCGAAAAGCCCCAAATTCTTTAGTAAATTAATTCCTATTTTTAGCCATACGATATCACATATCCCATATTCCTCATCAAAGTATCTTTGATTGCCGGCTGCAGTTCTTTCTTCATATATGTGGTCAAAAGAGTCCGTATGCCTTTCGTGAATATGTCCTCCATCTCTCTCGAAATATCTTCGGCCTCGTCCAATTCATCATCCGGCCTAAATAGTTTACTTCGTTCATAATTTACCCTACTTCGCGGCTCGTAAACGGTGTCCCAGTTATTGTCAGCAGCCCTGTTATCCAAACCGTCATTATAGAATTGCCGCAATTGTGGATCGAAAGAGAATTCGTCAGATCGTTTTCTGCGTTTCAAAGGCAAGTTGTCCTTATTTCTGACCGAGTTCCTGTTTATGTATTTTTCGCAGCCGTATGCGTAGACGCTGATGAAGCCAGGCTCTACGAATTCTGAGTCGGTTTTGACGTTGAACTTCCCAGGTTGTTGGTTAAGGGGTCTCGTATGGAAACCGATTCCGGCTTTCCTTAATCGTAGAATCATGTTGCAGCCATTACTGGCACGGCTTCTGGGGTAGTCGTCAACAAAAGGACCGTCTATAGACCTTGATTCGGCGTAATGTCGCCTCAATCTTAGACTTGGTGGTAGCCCCCTATCGAGGTCATTTGCATCGTACAAATCCACGTTTCCGCTGATAGTAATATCGTGGAATAGAAGCATGGTGTCAAGGGAGACGTTTCTTGGGTCGAAGTAGCATTTTTCTACTCTCACCCAGTTGCTGTTTTGTGGGAGCCGTACGCGCATTCGTGTAACATACATGTCCACGGGTGCAGATCGCATTTGCTGGTATAGACTGTAGCCATTGAGGTCGATGCTTTGACTCTGCAAACAAGAACACTAGTTAACAAGAGCATTAGTCAGTAACAAAACATAAATAATCAGTTTCGAACTGTTTTTGGCCAATTGCCAAATGTGCCGAATTGGCACTATGAATGTGCGTAATGATCTCTAACGATGATTTCCCAAAAATAACTTTCGATATGACTGAAGGAACCAAATGAGGCTTATGAATATGGGCCGAACTCATAAATTCATATCAATTGTTGAAATGTCAATCATATCAATTGTTACATAATAATTAAGTACCAGAGGAGTATCCAAATTCTTAGGCTGCGTCCTTTTCCGTCGCTTCATCTGGTCTAAAGCAGATTCGAGTCGTGACGAGCAGCGTTCTCCGGCGATCGGCACTGTTGTCAGAGGCGGCAGACCACCAGGTCCAAGACCCGGGCCTGGTCGGTTGTCAAAACGCTTGACTTCGAACAGGGGAAGAAAACGTGACTCTGGAAAAAGGGGTGAATACTTAAAAAAAAAAATTGGACCGACCAAAAATGCTTGCTAGATCGGAAAGTCAAATCTGGCAATATTTTTAATGCTTTTTCGTCCGTGTCCTTACAAGGGTCGGTTCAGTGTGCAGATCTGTTTCTAAGATACCGTAATCGCTTATTGTTTTTGAAAATTACACCTATCAAACCGGAAAGGAACAATTACAAAAGGAAAATGATGTGCAGGCAAACATAAAATTGAAAGTTAACGTGTAATTATATTCCATGGTGATCCTACTGTTTTCTCTTCTATTGTTTGATGTTCAGAGGCGTGAAAATCGTGAGCTTAGCTATGTTGTGACGTCAAACGTGTAGTAAAACGAGATCCACGTTCCAAGTGCGTTCCATTTATTTTTAATGGAATTTTGTTTTTGAAAAGCTGTGGTACTCACGTACTTAACTACTACATACCTACCGAGAAAGCGTGGGAACTGTATATTACGAATACGAAGCTCTTTTTCTCTTTAAAACTGAACCGTATAATCTCGAACTTGTGATTACGTTTCGCTTTTCATTTCTCTTGGTCTAGTTCACGTTTCGTCTACCTGTTTCTTTGTTTTGCATTTCTCACTTTCATCGGAAAAATTCAATGCTTCCAGCGATTTGATCTACTTTAGCAGACCTACTACTCTACTTATCAAATGATTTCTACCTAGTCTATTCCTCATAAAAAACAAACAATCTTCATCAATCATATCATTGAAAACAATTTTCACGCTCGAATATAATTTGCATTTGCCAATGTTGGTCCCTGGTGGAGAATAGCTATCTAGAGTTAGGTATCTCTAGTTCTTCGAAAATCCGATCTGACTTGGTGCCGTCTTATAAATCTACTCCACTAGAAATTTCTCCAGTTTTGTGGAAACGTTTTCCCACACTAATCTCAATGTACAAAGGTATAGCGGACTCACTCCTTATTATCCGTGAGCATTATAGATAAAACCATAAGCCAGTCAGGCTGTGAATTTGAACTTAACGAACGTAAAGATGCATATCGGAAAAATATATGTAGGTACCTAAACTTTGAAAAAATATAAAAATACATACCCTTGATGGGTGACTCGTTTGTGCGATCCGAACAAAGAATAAAATAAATGCGGAGCCTGCAAACCTGCCAGCCTGCCGGGCACAGTAGAAAACTCTAGAATTATAGTAGCCAGTAGCTAGCTAATCACCTTTTTGTGCTTCTGCAGATGGAAGTTCGTTATCACTAGCCGACGCAGTTTTCGCAAATAATATAAACATCCACCAGAACTTCACCATTTCTCACAATGATAAACAAACACAATCTTAACTAGGCTGTAAGGAAAACCGCCTTCTCGCGAAAAAAATGCAACTCTCAGAAAATACCGCGAATACCTCCTCACGCCGCGAAACCGTAACGTGAAATAAAGCTTGGAAGGTAAGACAATAAGAAGTGCAGTCTTTGGAAAATAATCCCCGCTTGAGTCGATTGTAGTCGTGCTTCTAGACGATTTCGCGACAGGTGCCTAGATTGTACATACAGCTACCTAGGTAGTTACTGAGTGCTGAGTAAACGGCAAGCACGATTTATTAGAGCGAAAATGAAGATTCATGCAATCTCTCCGTGATGAGCTTATTACGAAGGACAAAAATGATAAAAAAGGAGATAATCATAATGAGAATTGCGCCAAAACGGAAGTTCGACGTTATGCAAGTAAAATAATAGAGAAGATAATTTTCTTAAGAGATGTTGCCGAAGCAAAACTTCAGGCTATTAGCACAAGACTAAACTATTCTTGTGGTATTAGAAATGGTTGGTAAAATCAAAGCTAATCGTTCAGTATTTTTATATTCGTCGCTTTGTAAACGCCGTCGTTATCGAAATGGATAAGGAGGAATATATATTTCCTAAACAAGGAGCAACTAGCGCGAGGATATGGAGGTGGAGTAGTTAAGTGTATGGGATAAGATAAGGGATCCCCCAGCCATTGAGCCATTGATCCGTAACCAAATAAAATGAGCTGTCTGGCTTCAACCAAAAAGTATACTTATAGTTATGCACGTCCACCAGAGCAAAACTGCATTCTAACCACTTTGGGCAGTACAAAGTACTTATTAACATCCTATTATCTTTTTATCGAAGACGACATCGGAGGCAGTCGGCACCACAAGTAGACCATGACGTTATTATGAAAAGAAATTGGGTTAAGCCGTTTAAAATTGTTGACAAAGTTGAGCGACCTCGCTGTGTGGATCCATGGGATGATTATATACTTTTACTTAGAAGCCTTATCTTATATTAGAATGTTTAACAGAGGCGTTATCTAGAGAGATAGGTGTCTTGTAAATATAGCCTTTGAGCTTGCCTGAGCCTTTCTGCGCTCTGTAGTTTTAAAGGCGACAGATTCTTGAATGATAGGTTTTCTAGTTCAAATTTTAATGGGGGGTTTGAAATTATGAATCATCATCATCATCATCATTAACCTATAAATGTTCCCACTGCTGGGACACAGGCCTCCTCTCTGTGAGAGGGAGTGGGCCGTAATCCACCACGCGGGCCCAGTGCGGGTTGGTAGATGTCACATGTCTTCGAATTTTCGGTTCTAGGACATGCCGGTTTCCTCACTATGTTTTCCTTCATCGTTTTGAGAGCAATGGTGATGAAATAATTTACACAAAGTAAAGCGCCTGTCTGGATTCGAACCTACGACCTACAACTCGTAAGTCGCGGCCGTTACCACTGGGCCACCACTGCTCGTAACTTATTTTCATAAACAATTTTGCCTAATTTGTTTCATTTTGACAGTTCAACAACATTCATTGCGTTATTTACGTTGTTGACCAGATTTTTTTTTCCAACTTATGAAGCCATGGATTAGCAATCTGTTTCAAATCGAAACATATTGTGATTATGTTGCATTACGCATTTAGGGTACGGGTCCTGTTTTGTTGAAATAATTAACTTCTTTATGTGTTGCATAGTTAATAACTAAGAACACGTCTTATTTACCGAGCATATAAAGATAACTATCATCGAGTATAATCGCCAGACACCAAACATTCGTTTCGGCTATTGTTTCTACCGCTATTGTCCCAAAATATTCTCTATGTGTAATGTTTGTAACCACTCTCGACGCCCATTGTTATATTATTACGTTTTTCTTAAGAAACTTCCGTGAAATAACCAAAAGTTGCCATTTAACTAGGGAATTTTGAGTAAGTTTTGTTACCAAAGAATTGTGGTGTTTCAAAATGTTGTAGATCTAATTTGCCTTGTTGATACCTAGTTTGCTCACTTTCATGGGGAATAATAAATACCTATTGTGTTGTCATGATGCTTGAAATAATAAAGAATAATTTTGATTATAGTTGTTAGTGAAGCAACTGTAAATAAAACATGGTAGACAGTAGTTTGGTACCCCCTAGTAAATACGCCGAAAGTTGGAAGAGGATGCCTACTTGAAATGTTCAAAGAACACAATTAAAAATTTTAAGATTTTTAAGTATTTCTCTAGATATAGACGATAGCGACTTGAGCGCATATCGTCTCACAGCCATCCCTGGACGTGGACTGTTGACGATATGCACTCCTGATGCATGCTCTATTCAGAAGTGGGCCTGCCAACAAATACTCTATACAGGGTGGCAGGGACATCGACTCGAAAACTGTTACCGTGGATTCAGTACCTTGGTAATCTTGGTCAGGCCATATGAGGACCATGTGGTCCTCATATGGCCTGACCAAGATTACGTCTGGACTTTAAAAGAGACTGCTACTTCTGAGTTTGTTTCAGCCTTTCTTCTCAGAGTAGTCAGATAGGAAAACGCCGATCTAGCTTATTTTTAATATTTTTTTAAATGACGTGTAAAAGTGATTCCGATATCCTAAGTATTTACAGAATAAACCATATCATTTCATTTCATTTCCCAGCTTCAACCATCTTACTGTGACATAATTATGTAGGTATAGATTCGTCGCTCACTAATTGATTTAGCTTATTATATCTTAGGAATTAATAGTTACTTCGTACGAGAAATCCAAACAATTACCTACATCGGTGATAAAGAGAACTTGTTACAGTTTTAGGACAAGACCATTAGATACCTACTATCTATTATTTATTCTGTGACAAGACTCGATTATAACTTAAGATCTACAAAGGACACATCTAATATCCTGTCCTTTTAGCTCGTTAATTAGCTACTTCCCGAATGGACGAACACATGGTCCCAATCCCAACAATGTCATTGTTTGTTAAATTGTGCAAGCGTGGCGGTCGGGCCGGTACCGCAGTGGTGCAAACTGCGCCATTGTCACTGAACAATAGGGAAAGCCGCGGCCAGCTTGTGCGATAGACTCTTTGGAGCTGTAGAGCAGGCGTTGGATTACAATAAGCGGGAAGAATTTGAAATGAGAGCTCCTACCTAATTTCAAATCCTTCCGAATGCAATACCGTGAATAGGGCGTATCCCTTGAGTGTACTAGGTCTACTATGATCTCCAATGAAATATGAACGGAAGAATTTACAACCTTCATGCATCGATCGAAAAGGTGAATTGAAACCAAGAAGAGGAAACACTGAAAACTGGGCAGATTTTTATGATTTAGTAGCCACCATTTACGGGAGTAATCAGCCGAATCCACGTAGCGGAATTTTGCGAAATTTTGGAAAATTAGGGCAAATAAACTCATACGCGGTTTATGTGCAACCATTAACAGCTGAGTTTATGTGTCTTAATTTTACAACTTTTGAATTTAAATAGTAGATTGTTATACGAGGGGCTAAAATAACCCATTCTATCGAGGTACAGACGCCAGAACATCCATAGACTAATATTTTTAAGTGAGCACATCAAGCTACCCGAAACTGTAAAATTTTCCCAATCAACTTTGAACCTCATAATTCAGCGATAAAGTTGAAAATCAATTAAATAAATTTGACAGATTGTAGTAGTTTGATGTGCTGGCGTCTGTACCTACCTAGTTTTACTTCCGAGCTTTAGCGAGGGAGTAAATAGAAACCGAGTTATAATGGGCTTTATTTTAGCGCCGTGTGTTACACCCTACTTTTTACTACGATTGCGAGAAGTAAAATAATCCAATACAATATTAAATAGTTTATATTTTATTTTTAAAATATACAATTTGTTCAATCTGATATTTTAAGGAAACTTTTTATCCCGGTATGCTGTAATAAAAAGCTAGTTTTACATAAGAATAAAGACTTTTTCGTTTTTGTAGGCTCGTTGGTTACAAACAAAAATTACTTTTTTCCCTAGAGCAAGATATGCAATTTTTTCCCCGTTCTGGTACGCTACAATGACGGACTTTTTGAGCAAGAGGAGTGAAAACGCTATTCTTATGGCCCGATACGCGCAGAACAATTTCTATGAATTAGGTTCATTCCATTGTCGTATCATTTTGAAAAAAAACTGCGTCCGTGTATGTAAACAACAATAATGAAATATTATTATTACATCATCCCCAGATTGCTTCAAAACGATCGTTACATGCATTGTAGGTGGATAAAAGTGCTTTTATGCGCATTTTGCTCACAATGATATCCCGAAGTTGCGCAATTGGCGGGTTCGACAACCTTTGGTGATTGAAACAAAATGTCGTTTTTGTGAAGATCAATAATAGTAGATTGTTATACGAGGGGCTAAAATAACCCATTGTAACGAGGTAGTTTTACTCCCGAGCTTTAGCGAGGGAGTAAATAGAAACCGAGTTATAATGGGTTTTAGCGCCGTGTGTTACACTCTACTTTTCACTACGATTGCGAGAAAATAAAATAATCCAATACAATATTAATTTACCTTTATAAAATTCAAATCTGTAAATGCGATTATCGCCATTTTGATGACAGTCGAGGTCGAGGCTAAAAACATAAAAATTGGGGATTTCGAACATCCAAACTCCACCACAGGGGCAGTGAATACTACATCATTTAATTATTTGACGAGTTCATCCATTGTTCAAGTTAAATAAGTAGTGGTAATTAAATTTTTGATATCCAAAGTCGAAGTTTCGCGCCAATCGTGCGAGTTTACATTTTAACTTTTCACAAATATCACACATACACATGTAGATACGATTTAAACATAACATAACATAACATCACGCCTTGTTTCCCCGAAGGGTTGGGCAGAGGTGTCCCTGTAGCAGGTACACCCACATTTCGCCAGTTATGTTTAAGTCCCATGTAATAGGGGGCGAGCCTATTGCCATCAACCGGGCACAAATCCAGACTCCGAGCTGCTACTGAGAAATTTCAGATAGAAAAACCCAATAACACTTTGCCCGACCCGGGAATCGAACCCAGGACCTCATGCTCAGCAGTAGCGCTTGCGACCACTAGACCAACGAGGCAGTATACGATTTAAAATGTGACAAATATTATTAAAAATATTATACACAACTAGAAAATGCCCAGATCTTAACGTAATATACGAACACAGGTCCAATAACACGTAATATTCATTACCACTACTCAATTTGTGTTAAAAATCGCCGACCATTTTTTTTTTAATTGTAAGTATGTGCGAAAACGATTATGCCAAACGATTTTTTTTTCAATTTTGATTGACTCGATTAATTAATATGTCGAATATCAGAAATCCAAAAAAAAAATTGTTTTAAGCATTAAATTACCTAGAGAATTTTTTTAAAGATTTCGCGCCAATTCCTTTTTTATTTCTTCTGTAGCCGCAACGCAATGCTCGCATTCTACCGAAGAGATAGCCGCATTTAGTTCCTTTTTCAAAAATAAAATGTTCTTTTTTTGTGAACAAGTAATAAGTCGAGTCCATTATTCATTATTACTCATGATTATTCTACAAAAGAATAAAGACTTTTTCATTTTTCAAGGCTCGTTGGAAAAGACAAAAATTTAAAAAAAATTACTTTTTCCCCTAGAGCAAGAAATGCAACTTTTTCCCCGCTCTGGTACTCTACAATGACGGCCTTTTTGAGCAAGAGGAGTGAAAATAATCTTCTTCTCATACCTACCTAGGCAGGTATTCACTATTGATCGAGACAGACATCGAATATAACGGTTTCGACTTTCGATAGTCAGTAGTCTGGAGCAAAAGGTAGATACCAAAGTCATAGTGACAATAGTAGGTACCTACCTACCTACACTGTGAAAATTTCAAGTGTCTTTAAACCTATAACGGTTCAAAGATACAGCCCTGTGACAGGGTTCCCTATCCCCAATAAAAACGTCTACTAAGCACCGTAAAAATAGTGCAAAAAAGGTGAGGGGTGAGTGAGACTGCAAGGGTAAAACCCACAGGGTTTAACCCTCCGATTGCACCCGCGGTGTTAATAAAGTTAATAAATAAATAAAATAATACAATATGGATTTCGGACTGCGACTTGCTTAATCCGATCCAGCCTGTCCTTTGCTGTCCTCCACCAACGACGCCCTAAGCCGAGGCCCGTACCCCACAGGGGGAGCCCTTAGCGTATAATACCTGTAGTGCTATTCTGTAAAAATCTCACCGTGATATTTTAGGTGAAGTGAGCTGCCAATAGTGTCAATCCTTAGCAACTGACAGCTCACTCCACGCTCACTTCACCTAAGATAACACGGTGAGATGGTTACAGAATAGCACTGACCTGCAAGATGTCAGACAAAAAAAAAAGACTGCGATACGCAAATGGTAGGCTAGCAGAATGGCTACTACTGTATGGTTACAAAAGAAAGAAAAAATATTTTATTTGGGACACGCACAGGAAATAAGTACAAACAAACAGTAATAAAAAACAAAATAATCACGCACAATGTAGGGTTCCGTAGTTGGGATGAATTTATCCCAAGAACAAACTTAACTTTGTAGTTGAAAAATATGTTCTCACACGGAATGTATAGGAGAATATGTTTTTGCAACCGCAAATGTAAGTTGGTCGATTACAAATCGTTAACTTGTAAAGCCTACTTAGCTGTGATAGCTTTCCTTTTAAATTCGTTATATAAACTACTACCGTGAATTTTTTATCCATAACTGGACCATTTAGCAGGCAGGGGGGGACACTTGACTGTAACAAAAATTTGCAATTTAAAGCTTAATATTTCGCAAACGGATCTCTGAATCCAAAAATGATTTTAACATACTCACAACGTTTTTGAAAGACCTTTCCAACGATACCCCACACCAAGGGATAGAAAAGAAAAAAAAACATTCCCACTTTACGTGTAGGGGAGGAACCCAAAAAATAATATATTTTTCATAATTTTATTTTGTCGGCATGTTAATATGTATATCCATGCCAAATTACAACTTTCTAATACTAAGAGTCTCGGAGCTATACCGCGGACAGACAGACAGACGGACATGGCGAAACTATAAGGGTTCCTTGTTGACTACGGAACCCTAAAAAGGAGCATTTAACTAAAAACAAAAATAAAAACGACCTGTGCGAGGCCAAAAAGGCTCAGCATAATGCTGCGATATTTTAAAAACTTAGCTATGTTCACCCCACAGACATAAATCTGTGGTTCACCCGGTTCACCCATTTACAGCGGGTAATACCTACCTACTTAGTACTTCACTCCATGTATTACTTTCCTCTATGGTTCAATCATACAGCTTTCTGTCATTTACACCTGCCTCGGTATTAGGTACAGACGCCAGCACATCAGGCTACTACAATTTGTCAATTTGTCAACTTTATCTCTGAACGTTAAGGTTCAAAGTTGATTGGGAAAATTTGACAGTTTCGGGTAGCTTGATGTGCTGGCGTCTGTACCTAAAAGGTGTATTTCGACGGTTTGTAAGCATCTATTTTATTGCGAAATTGAATTTCGTTAAAATAATATTGAGTTTTAAATCGATCGATCATAATGATTCCTATCGTACCTATTGCATTTGTTTGCATCATATTTTGGTAAGTACTTATAGATACAAACTCATTCACTCAGACTAAAATAATACTTACTGAATCTTTCTCACTTATTTCACTGGCAATTTAATCAAGAGCAGAACAACATCTACCTACTTACAAAGTAATCTGATGCAGTACGGTATCAAATAACTTCTCCCGCTCTGGGTGGAGCGGGAGGGCGTGTCAGACTCTTACTGACCAAAACCGACCCGTGTTCCTTCGGTTGCCCTGTTGCCGGGGGCCACGATTTCCCTTTCGGCCCATATTCGCAGCCCCGGCAGGCATTGGCCCTAGCAGACCCCGTCAATTCTGCTGACATCTCGTTGAGGCGCGCGTGGAACACAACGTGCCGTCGACCCGGGCTTGTTCCTTATCGGACGGCGAGCTACCCATTTGCTTACCGTCCGCAAGCCCGCGCCTACGGTGGCCGGAAATCGGCTCGCAATTCCCGCCCCGGGCGTCTCCTCTTGCGGCGGTTAGAGGCGTGAGGGCGCGAAGTTTGCCTCTCCCTCACGCGTTCCGCCTCCTCCTTCGCGAGCATTACCGCTTCGCAGAAGGAGGTGACTGCCTGCCATTTCCTCTCGCTCCGTACCATGGCCTGAACCAGGGCCGGACGCGACAGATCACCGCCGCCGATCGCCTCCACGAGGTCACGGCGATGCTCCGCCCAAGCCGGGCAGACCTCCACCGTATGCTCCACCGTGTCCTCCGGGCGATCCACACAATGGTGACACCCGGGCGTTTCCTCCCGCCTTATCCTGAACAGGAACCTCCCGAAGATGCAGTACGGTACCTAAGGAATAAATCAAGATCAACCAGACAACCAAAACAACACTACTTATAGCACAAATTATAACAAGCAACCATGATGGCATTGGCATGGTTGTTAACCGTGTTTTCTCGTTAACTTTCGATCGTCAGTCAGTAACTCAGTATTATTGATGACTAGCTTATGGAAGGCTACCACATCGAGAAATCCACGATTTCATAAATTAGTAAGATTGTAAAATGGTTACTCCACGGGGTTACTCTTATTAGCAATAGGTACCTACATAAAAATGCAGTGATCAAATCAAGATTGACTGCTTTTAGTGCCTCTGAGAATTCCCTAATCGGAAAACTTAATTACAATGATGTCCGACTCCACATCCAAGCCAGTACCCTAATTGCGTAAAACAACACAATCTGTTTCGATTTGAAACAGATTGCTAATCCTTTGCGTCATAAGTTGGAAAAAAAAATCTGCTCAACAACGTAAAAGGTATAAATAACGCAATGAATGTTGTTGAATTGTCAAAATGAAACAAATTAGGCATAATTGTTTACGAAAATAAATTACGCAATTAGGGTACCTACCTACGCACAGGACCCATGCTGAGCACTCTTGTTTGCGACACAAGACCAACGACAACGACATAGTAATAATTATTATTGCTTATTAGCTGCTAAAAAACTATGTGTAGTTAGTTATGCTAATGATCAGCATCAACATGATCGATCATACTTCCTCGTCGTGTGTAAGTAAGTACCTACGTACCTTAATGTAATTCAGTTGCATAATTATGTATTTTAATATAATTAAGTATCTATAGGTACGTAGTTAAGGTATAACTATATTTTTATAAGCTGCAAGAACTAATTAAAGTTTATCACCTCCGAAAATGCTGCAAGCCTCCTTATCTTATCAAAAATACATTATGCCTACAGCATTTTTTATCTCAAACTAACATTATACCTACGTAAAGTTAAGGCTACATAAGTGGGTACGTAGTATAGTAACTTGGAAAATTAGACCGTTGATGTCTTTCCAAGAGTAGTTTACTTTGGTTTAGGAAAGACATCAACGCATTTAATGAAAATCTTCCAGACTATATTTAAACGTAAAAATTTGAAAAACACTGCCCGATGGTTAAGCTAATGTAAGTAGGTAAACATAATTCGGTGCAAATAACTAGATTTAATTAACGCCAGAAACACGTAGTAGGTCAACCTCCTCTAGTACAATACGTAGGTATCCTATAGGAAAGTAATATATATGTGGGTATCGACTTTGCACAATGAAAACAAAATTAATTCACACATTTTTAATTCTGTAAACTGTAAAGTATCTAATAATTATGTGCCAGTATATCATCAGTAGCTCTAGAATTTTTTATTATGTCATTTTAGTACCTAACTAAGTTAGTACCTATTGACCGTTGCTGAACATGCAACGAATTTTAATAGTACCAGTTTGTAAGTCTACCACCACGTATTTATTACCACCAGTTATGGTGTTATAGGGAATATTTTCAATCATGCCAAGGGCCACGATCGTCTTCTGCGCCTTATTTGATTCAATAATGCGCAGCTCACCTCGGTCCACGTCTATAAATAATCTGACTCGTGATTGGACGCTAAACTAAACAAAATATTATTTCTGTTCAATACTGCTAACGCTTGAGCTCGGGCGCGGCGAACGCAGCTTTGTTGTAAAGATAACTTTTCAATAATGTTTACATTTTCTGCCAGTGTGTACACAGCTTTACTGGGATCATAATTCTAATCTTCAAGAGTTTGTCAAGAGATGCCGTTACTTTAGGTCATCAAAACTCAAAATAATGGGAATTTTTGGACTTTTTATACTGTACTGAATTATATTTTGGGCTCTACAAAGAGTAAACCTAAGAAATAAATAGTATTCTGTAGTGAATATCTAAAAACCGTACTTAAAAATACGCAATGCAGGGTTAAACATTTAAAAAAATCTAGATGTCGCTAGTATCGCATTAACTTGGCAGAACTTACATCGTCCGTCTCATTCCGTCATTCGTACTTCCATTATTAATCATTCAACGAGACGAGTTTTAATTTGTTCATCATTCTGTATCGTTTATTTACTTGCATTGCAGTGTTTTGTGAACGAAAATACAAACTAAGTACTTAGGTCTTCAATCGTGATGACGTGAATAACAGGAAAGTGAATCGTGCAAACGCAATACAATGGATTGGTGTATATTATTCAATACAAGGTAATGGGCGATGTTCTCGTTATTATAAGACAAAAGGCTCGTCCTTCACACATTAGTAGAGCATCGTTGTGCAAACAAGCTGTTATCTACATGCCGCGTAATGTTAAAGGTGATTATTGAAATGCTAATAACGTTACACTGCATGTAAGTACGGCGAGCCGAATCGCGCTCTTATAACTTCACCTGCGCAACGTATATGACGTATAATTACTAACTCCTTTTGATGGTGGTGGGTCTCTATCGCTTGATGCTGTAACCAGTAATAGTACAGCTTACTAATCAGACAAAATCATGGCTATCGTAAAGAGTAGATTAAATGCACCCAAAAGTGCATCTACGAAGAAGAAAAAGATGGGACATAAAACAAAACAATCATCAACAGGTCCCAAGAAATCACCCTTAAAGAGAAATTTCACAGATAGCAATATAGTCATGAAAAGACCATGCACCCGCAATGTCATGACACCAGATCAAAAAATCAAATTCTTATTGAAAAATGGACACAAACTCAAGGAAAGATTTATTGCTAAACCACCTGTGAACGTCAAACCAATTCCAGAGGTAACAGTTGAGTCAAATCCTGAGCCACACGGATGTTACAGCAAAACACAAGATAGCAACCTGCCTCTTACGACAAAAAGTGGCCACCTTAAGAAAAAGAAACAGTGCAATATGAAACTTGTTGATACTATTCCGAAGAATGAACTGATGATTTGTGAACACAGGAATACTGTAAACACTGATGATGCACCTCCCGGAAAAGCACCTTCTGTGGCGGTGACACCTTTAAGACTTGGTGTGGACAACAACAATGACATTGAAATAACAGACCAAAATAACACATCTCAAGACTACTCCAATGGTGATGTATATAAATTATCTGATACTATCTCTACAAAATCTGATGACTTAACTGATGATCAAAACTACTCAGATTTTGCAAATGAAAAATCTGGGAGTAAACCTTTAAAAAACGAAAAAAATGTAAATAAGCCCATACCAAGACATATCACACTGAAAAATGGTGTTGTATTAAAATTAGAGTACTTTGAGTGTGATCATTGCAACAGAACATTTAACAGGAAATGTTCGTTACGTAGACACATGTACACGCATCTCGGTATAAAGCCATTTCAATGTCCTCATTGTCCTAAACAGTTCAGGAGTCTCTACAACATGCAGGTTCATGTTGACCGTTACCACAAGATAAGTGAAGACGATCCAGAGCATTTTATTCGTAAATTCTGTGAGAATCCATTTCTTGTAAAAGAAAACTTGAAGAAACATTTAGAAACTCACGTTGACAGTGGGAGTTCATTCAAATGCATTTACTGTAACAAAGTGTTCCCATACCACATCTTGTTGATAAAGCATGAGAAGAAACACATGGTGAAAGGACGCCACCAGTGCACACTGTGCAGTATGTCTTACCGCTGTCGCAATCATCTGTACTTGCATGTTAAAAGCCATTTGAAAATCAAAGATTTTATCTGCCAATTTTGTGGAAAAGAGTTTTTAAGACGGAATTCTCTGAAGCGACACGTTGAAGTAAGCCACGGTGAACATAGAATTGTGTGTCCAATTTGCAAAAAG
This sequence comes from Agrochola litura, assembly GCA_949152395.1. NCBI lineage: Eukaryota > Metazoa > Arthropoda > Insecta > Lepidoptera > Noctuidae > Agrochola > Agrochola litura. Next base: position 17,950,083 of record OX424508.1, on the reverse strand, counting down.
AAATTGAAGGGTCATCTGACTGAGCATATGCGTACGCATGAGAATATGCGTCCTCATGTGTGTCCTGAATGCGGACAACGGTTCACACAGTCCACTCAGCTGAATGTCCACCGCCGCGCGCACACCGGTGTCAGGCCGTACCCTTGCCGCATATGCAAACGATTTTTTTCGCATTCTAACGCTCTTATGTTGCATATCAGACGTCATACAGGAGAGAAACCTTTCCCATGTGCTATGTGTCCAATGTCCTTCTCTCAATTGCCACACATGAAAACTCACATGCGTAAAATTCATGGTAAGGAGAACCCATACAAATGCGGTAACTGTGATTCCTTTTACAAGCTCAAAGCTGAGCTTGATGTGCATGAGACGTCTTGCATAGGAGCTACTGTTGTCAAAGGTAAAATGAAAAGGTCAAAGAAGGGGGAGGAAGAAATAGAAGTAGAGTCGGCGATGTCCTTGTCTCGCATGAGGTTCCTGTTGGCCCTTCTTCTCACGATGATCGCTACCAAAGAAAAACTCAAATACCTAGGTGCGTAAACTTTTCTTTAATACGAGTTTGTTTACACTACACTCATAATGGCACTGTTTTTTTTTTTAAGTGTGGAATACATTGCTTAGTGTGTGTTCGCCAATAACTGGAGTCCATATCGGAAACGTGCACTGATCATAGTCATTTTCAGAGCGGCAAAACGTTGAAAAATCTAATGTTGACTTTTAATAATATTGTCTGGTATATAAGACATCAACGCGTTTCCATTCAGTTCGCATCATCATAGGTCATTGAGTACAATCGTAGTAACAAGGTCGTAATAACAAATGCGCCGTCATTGAAAATGCAAGTGCGATCGAACCGAACAAATATACATTACGAAGCACTATCGTATTTATTCACTGGGTTGCGAAGTCGTGTGCTGCGTACAGAGTGTTATGTGCTTATGTGATGTGCAGACCGGTAGGCACGATGTCCATTGCATAGCTTATTTCATCATGGTTTTTATTCTAGCGAACATACTCTTCGTTGTATGACAACTGACGGGTTATCGACGAGGTTTACTTTATGAGTAATAATTTCGTGAGTGAGTTCATTTCCCATTGTGTTGTTAATTGTTGGTGTTGGTCGGTGACGGCGGGCTAAAGTAGGTTATCGGGAAGCGGAATTTGATGTTTAATTATACAAGAATTCGTTCTCGTTGGCTTTCGGTTTGGTAATGGTGGTGGCTGGTCTCGATTCTTATCTATTTCAAACTACGAAGCTTTGTAAATAAGCTCCTTAGGTACATTGTTCAAGTCTAACATATTTTTCTCTGACAGGTTTTAACAAACGCCTCGTAGACGAGATTCTAGTCGAGTCATTGGAGGCAATGGACCTGACTCCTTGCGAAGACGAGACTCTCCCGCCGGCCAAGCGTCTAAGGAAAAATATCGAAATGTTCATAAGTGGAACAGTACCAAAAACTCAGATGGATAACTTCAAGAAAGAAAACAAGTCGACGGAGGACATTCTGGTACTGTTGACTACCTAGAAAGATAAGTAAGGGGATCTGTAGTAAGTTTGTTCGGTAAGCGAGATACGGGTCACCGCACATTGCTGCTGGGGCGGGTCACTAACATCGCGTTAACAAAAGACTGGCAGCCGTTTACGACATATTTTTTTTTAATAATACACAAGACCCAAAAGAGGGAGTGCACGTGTTCAGGCGATGGATTCATCGTCACGTGTGTAACCTTTTTTGTAACGAATACACACACACTACGATGTAAGCAAGCTAAATGCATAGGTTTATTTATGGAACGGTTACAATTAATTAATTAAAGCCGCCAAACGTGAAATTTATCTGGATTTACGACTATATTTTTGTACAGTACGCACAATTGGATATTAAAAAAAAGAATCAAACCTTATAGAAATATATTTTATGTAAATTAGAAGATTCTACACGTAATATGTAATGAATCCCATTCTAATCTTCGTAGCATAGCAATTGTGTAAAACAGGCTGCTTCCCCGATGCGGATATTAAAACATGTGTTGGCCGAGTCGTCGACACGACCGCGGATATTGTGCGTGACAATACAAATAGAGAAATCGTATTCATATACGAATATTTAAAAAAAAATGTAGCACAAAGCTACATAATGATAAAACGATATTGCATGCATTACGTCTTTAAATAGTCCCCTCGGTAACTACCGTAATGCAAACTTTTTGAAGATGCTGGTCTGAGGAACGGATTAAGGTGTTCACGTCAAAAACCGCGTTCGGTAAAAGATTAATCGTAAATAAAATTGGTACAGACAGTACAAGATAAGATAAGACTTATAGCTATAAAAGATAAAGGGCTAGAAAAGCTAGACTATTAAAGAAATCGTGACTGTTTGTTTAATCGTTGTGTTTAAATAATTATTACAATTATTGTTACGTTACCCGCCCCGCTATTGCGTTAGCCCTATTAGGTGCATTTAGAGCTATTATACCAGTATTTAGCATCTAATGTATGTTTTAATCATTAAATCATAATGTTCACTATTTATGTATCACCATTTATCATTAATTGAGGTGTTTCGCGTGATGAGGAAACTCTGATGTCGGAGCTAGACATAGCTTCCAATACTCAAATTCGCCATGTGTGCAAAGTATGAACACATATTAAACACTTTCCGTCTTGCAGTCTTCAAACAAGTATTCGATAATTGAAGCTATGGCTGACGCCGGCTTAATTTTAAGGTCGTCACTCAATTGTTTTTGGCTTCGTTTCATGTTTTTCTCGTTCGGTAATTCGTTATGACTGTAATGTATTGTGTAGTAAAGTAGGTAATGCAGCAGTTTCGTCCTCGCTCGTCGCGTCAAATCATTGTTCATTCATGGTCAGTGTGCTAGAACTGTCTGAACTGTATTCTAGTCTTGTAATTGATCTGTCATCGTAAACAATACAAACTGGTATTATGATGTGATTCCCTTAACGTTACAGTTTATTTTTAAAAAGACAACTATAAATTATTTTGCTATTTTGAAAATGTCATAACTTCCCACCAAAGAATGTGAACGCGGAATGTAGAAAAAATAGGAATGAATCATTGAATGATTCGACGCTATTTAAATACTGGTTGGTTCTATTAAAGAATTACAAGTGTTCTCTTTTCAAACATCTTTCATTTATTCGCAAATAAGTTAAATATTAGGTGATCTCCACAAGCACGTTAAGCATTGATTCAGTTTTACTGAAATTAGTAAACGTATTGTTACTATCATATCTCGCGAAATTAGTTAGGTAAGTAAATATTGTATTGAAAATCGTAGAATTACGTAACATTTTTATAAATCTTAGAAGTTAGTTCTAGGCGCAAATTAATTATTACGAAGCGATCCAGTGATGTCTCGTTACTATTAAAGGACTATTAATAATGTAATGACCATATTGATGAGTGACGACCCTTATGATTGCATCACTTTATTTAAAACCTATTTAATTAGCATGATAATTTGCTAATGTATCTACACGTAGTTTTAAGGTAAAATATAGTTTGTCTCTAATGTAATAATTTAAATATTTTTAATAGTAAGGAATCTGCCCTTTGATTATTTAGATGCTTCATAATATATAATTATATAATCAATAATCTACACTAATATTATAAAGAGAAAAGATTTGTGTTTTGTTTGTAACAAATAAACTCAAAAAGTACTGGACTGATTTTAAAAATTCTTTCACCAGTAGAATGCTATACAGGGTGTCAGGGACATCGACGCAAAAACTGAAACCATGGATTCAGTACGTGATTCTGAACCCCCCTGCGTTGAAATTTTTCGTCGGTTATTAAAAAAAAAATTAGCTGTTTCATAGAAAAGTGCAATACCTACACGTGGTCAAAATGTATGGAACAGCAGATTTTTTTTAAATAACCGACGAAAAATTTCAACGCAGGGGGGTTCAGAATCATGTACTGAATCCATGGTTTCAGTTTTCGCGTCGATGTCCCTGCCACCCCGTATTATCACTGAGTAACATAGGCTATAATTTATAAAGATAACACGCGGGCGAAGCCGCTACCTGAAGCTATATTAAATAAATTAAGTACCTACTGATAGCTTACTTAACATATTTCCTATAAATTAAGAGATCTGGCTCTCGTGATACAGAAACTCCTAGTACAAGAGTCAGGGCTACACAGATTTAAGTGTCTAGTTGAAATAAATAAATTTATAAAATTAATAAGTTTCATAAAAACGTCCATTCGAAATAGTGATTTAACATAAATAAATGAATGGTGACAATTTACGTTATTTACATATTCCGTAATGGGCAGGTTCCTTTTAAAATACTTACAACATTAGAAAAAAAAAAACATTTTCATGCAATGTGACTTGCCATTAAATCAAAGTGATTATCCCAAAGATAATAATTGTACTGCATTTTAAAATGTTATTTATCTTAGTTTTAATATAATACATAAAATATTATTATATATTTAGCATTCCTGATGAATGAGCATACCATGTAATTTCAATGGGTGAATGATTATAATTAGATAATTATTATAAAGTTGATTAACGTAATTTTTTTTTATATATGTTATAAATTCTATTGTTTTTTTTAAATCTCTTGACATCGTTTGAGAGTACTATGATCGGCTATATTTATTCGGCTTAAGTCATATTATTCGTTGTTTATTCGTTTATGTAACCTACATAATAAGTTTTTTAATTGGAATTTAATTACGTTTTAAACCGGGATGTATTCTTTTTAACGTTCGTTAGTGGGTCAAACATATTATTTAATTAATACATTCTTACACAAATTGAATCTCAAGTTAACATCTTAATTATAGCTGTCTCTTCGAAAATTTTAAGGGATCTCCGAAATGATCAATTGCCATCAATTTCTATTGATCAATCGCTTCAATTGCATTTGGTAGACGATCAATTTGCGCATCAATGTGTATCAGTCACGTAAAAATAAAATTGACAATTGCAATTGATCGTTTCGAGGACCCTTAACTTAATGATTAGGAATCTGTAAACAATGAACTTTTCATGAAGCTATAGTCACTATACAGTTTGACTGTTTTGAATAACTAAGAAAAAGTTGGCGGACAATGTAGTTTATTCGTCCCCCGAAACGCCCGCCCTTCACCACTTCCTAATAGTGCTTTAGCTGGGAAGAAGAGGTGGCGCAACAAACTCCCCAGCTGTCTTTTCAGCTAGAAAAACAGACACTAAAACAGTCAAGTCTGTTTTGAATAACTAAGAAAAAGTCGGCGGACAATGTACTTTATTCGTCCCCCGAAACGCCCGCCCTTCACCACTTCCTAATAGTGCTTTAGCTGGGAAGAAGAGGTGGCGCAACAAACTCCCCAGCGCCACAGCTGTCTGTTCAGCTAGAAAAACAGACACTAAAACAGTCAACTCTGTTTTGAATAACTAAGAAAAAGTGGACGGGCGACGCCTTTATTCCATCAACCGATCGTGGACGACTCGCTTCCTATAGTTTTTTATTTTGAAAAATTGTTGTTCTATACACTTATTTTCAACGAATATTTTACAAGACAAGGTGAAGAAAAACTTAATTCAAACCGGACCTTAACACAAGAAAGATGACAAATGACTTAAGCAATTCGAAAACGAGTCTAATTTGTTCTAATGACTTTCAGACAATAGTATTAACTCGTTCTATTTCAGTCGTTAATTACAAGAGTACGTAGCAAACTAGCAAGGCCTGCACGTGAACAAAAGGAAATTGCTTCGTTCGGATCATTGCGTGCGCGCGTAAAATCTGTGACGCGTGTGACGTCACGGTTCGATGCGTGTACGCCGGCTGTGGGCCTATTATTGTTGGTATTATGTAAGTTATTAAGGGCACGATCAACGGCTGTATGGAAAGTCGGTATAATTTTATGAAGATTTTGCGTTTTTTTTTTTTTGAAAATTATATCCACGGTTTTACTGAAACTATTGAAATAATATGGTTGGTGGTAGACGTATTTCTGTATACCTGATTTCAGCTGAGGGGACTTACTCCCTTGAATTTGCTCTTAGCTTTATTCAGACGATGAATATAAATAAAGTTATTAAAAACAGACCTACTAGCAAATGTTACAAAAAAAATACATGTTTTATACCAAATTAATGTTTGTTAAATATCGTTTTGTGTCAGTGCCATTTGTTGTTATTATTTTATGATTGAAAGATCGTTGAGATCTTTTCTGTATTGAAAGCGTATTTTATCTAATTTAGAATGTGTGTCATAAATATTTACTGGACCCAAATTGTAGCTGTTTTATTAGAATGCTTTGTATAAACTGTGAAAAATTGATGTGGAAAATGTAGATTTATTGCGTTGATTGTTCAAACAAATGACACATTAATTCTTTTAACTGATAGCGTGTTTTAAGAAGCTTTATGTTTCGTTCGTATATGTTTCTGGTTACTCTCTTTGTCATCCATTTTGCAAGCACTTCTTGGCATCCGATTGACCTAAAACTTGGCATACTTATAGAACTTCGGTGACAACGCAAAAATATGATACCATGGAGGTCTGATGATCTGGATTTTGGAGAAGAGGCAATAGAAAAATTACTATCATATCTGGAAAAGAAAAAAGGTTTTCGCAATTTATACAAAACTAATTAGGTATGTAAAATCTAAATATTATTTATTTAGGTGTTCTTTTTATTATGTTATTGGATATTGAAATGATGAAAACGGTTGTGTTGTAGCACTGAAAAGCTAGTGTACAGACGCCAGCACTTCAAGCTACTACAATCTGTCAAATTTATTTAATAGATTTTCAACTTTATCGCTGAAGCATAAGGTTCAAAGTTGATTGGGTAAATTTGACAGTTTCGGGTAGCTTGATGTGCTGGCGTCTGTACCTAATTAGAATGAAAATTTATGTAATAGGGATCGTAGCAGGTTTCGTTCTGTAATTTCTGCCTACCCTCATATGAAAAAGGCGTGAGTTTATGTATGTATGAAAATATATGTATATATATACCTAATCCATCACGTTATTACTATTTACTGTTACATTAATGGTCATTCTTGTCGTCTGATAATTTTCATGGCGGATTTTATATTTCAATTTAAAAGACAATAAAATTAGTTTTGTGCATAGAAAATGTAATCCAAATCTAAATCATTCGTGGTTTATTTTCAAGGGTGCCACCAAATTGTCATGTTAGTCAATTGGTCGCAGGCTTCGATCCCTGGGTCTGGAAAACCATTGTTAAGTTTCCTTTAGGGAATTCTCAGTCGCAGCTTGAAGTTGTATGGATTTGAGTTTAGTTATCAGCAATAGGTTCTCCCACATGTGAGTAATAAGTAACATAACATAACTGTCGAATTTTGACACTCAAAAGTTTACTTTATTACTCTCTGTATACAGTGTCAAATAAAATGAACTAGCGAAGCTCAGCAGACGTGATAAATATCGATATCTAAACATGGCAAAATAAAAAACCGCTTATTCAACTCGGTTCACCCGTTTTAGAGCTACGGTGCCACAGACAGACATACACACATAGCGGTCAAACTTATAACAACCGTCTTTTTGCGTTGGGGGTTAAAAAAGATTTGATGATTATTTTTTTGGGGTCAGCGACCTCTGGTAGTGTTGTTACTTGAAGTATGAGTTGAGAAATATGTATTTGTTTTATCGTGTTTAGATCGATATCTAAACCCGAAAAAAACAACAACGTCTGCTGAGTTTTGTTACCTTTATTTAATTTGAGCCTGTAGTTACACTTCTGCTGACCCATTTGGGAAAACAGGCGTTTTATTTGGCAACAAAAAAATTACGTCAAGATACCTATATCTACTTTCTGTTCTATTACTTACTATGTATAACTATACAATATAGTAAGTAATAGATCAGAAGGTAGATCTATCTTGATCTTATACAATAAACTTATTGTATACACGTAAAGTACAGTCGACCGCACATCTGTGGTAACATTTTGACCTTGCCTAGCGTAGACTGGTATTGCTTGTTACATGTGATGTGTGACCCACTATACCTAATGAAAATAAACTGTATCCAAGAATTTTAATAAAAATTATGTGGGTTTAAGGGTTAGCCAAAGAAATGCCCACCTAAAATTATTATAGTCAACAATCGTACCTATTTTATCAATATATATTTATGTGTGCATGCAACTTAGGGCAGTATTGGATTGAAAATGAATATTTACATGGAGTATTCGAATACTGGCCGAAAGTTCCAAAGAATACTGATAGTGAAATCACTAACATTAAAATGTAACGTACCTAACTGAATTTATGAGTTTTATTTTATTACGACTTAGTACCCTGCCCAATCTATGTGAGCGAAAATGCTATAAGTACCTACTAGAAGAGAAATGTGCTTTGTAAATTTTAGTTCATGACAACTAATTAACTACGCTTTTAAAAATAGTCAGATTTAGTTCGATAATCAAAATTTTTGGTGAAATATGTCAAAATAAGAATAGCATTTTGCTATTCGACATTTGACAAAATTGACTAACAAATAAAATTTAACTAAAAACCTTTTAAAAACAAGCTTTAAATCAACTAAAAAGTACAAAATTAAACTTACATAAACATAGAACTATAATTATTTTCTTTAAAAGCTTGAGGCGTGAACGTCCTTCTTACCCTATAAGACAAGCCTCAAGCTTCTTGTTTTTAAAAAGGTTTTACTTAAATTTTATTTTGTACTTTTTAGCATTCGAATTTGTTTAAATATCTGTTCCATAACCTTCACTTGAAAGGTATTTGTAAAGACAAATCCAACGAACCCAACCACGTCGTTACATAGTCATGGTGTGAAACCAACTAAGTTGCACTATCCAAGTCATGCTTTAATTTAGAACGGGCTATCATAATTGAATGCGTACCTATATAAAATTAACTGTCTGTGCTGTTGACCGTTTAGAAGTTTCTCGTCTGAAGTAATCCCTGGGTGCAGCACCGAGGTCATGGTGGACTTTAGAACGGGTTATCAAAATTCAATGCGTATATAAAATTTAATTTCGCTGCTGTTGACCGCTGAGCAGTTTCCTCGTCTGAAGCCAATCCTGGGTGCAGCTGCAAGGTCATGGTGAACTTTAGTTCGTAAGGCAACACGAATCAATTTCCTATGAAAGTATTTTGGCGGCGCCGCGTGCCGCAGCCAACGCCGCGAGTCTCTCGCTGCCCGCGGAAGCGCTTTTAGCGTCCGAGTTGAAAATACTTGTATAGTAAATTGATTCGTGTGGCCTTACCTATAAGGAGCATAATCGAATCAGCGAAAAATACTTGATAGTTCAGTTTTTTTATTTGCAAATACGATTATGTTTCTTATTTGTATATCGTCACGGACCGATTTCCTATGCAAGTATTTCCAACTGGTCGCTGACTCGCTGAGGCGAAGCAAGTTCGGAGTTCGTCGGTGGCCTTGGCAAATAAACCAAATACTTTAAAGTATTTTTATACCTGGTTTTCGACCCTGGTATTTTTACTTACTCGTACTTGGAAGCCCTGGTATTGAATTTTGCAAGTATATCTTCCTGGGTTCGATTCTCGAATCTGGCGAAGTGTTACAGGGGGTTCAACCGCACGTCTGTAACTATGGGGTCCGTGCATGATGGTCCTTGATAACAATTTGACACTGACGGCGCCTTTATGTCAAAGCAGTAAGATTGATTATAGAACCTGCGATAGACTATACTTACGGACAAAAATTTGCAATTTTAAGCTTAATATTTCGCAAACGGATCTCTGAATTCAAAAATGGTTTCAACACACTCACAATGTTTTTGAAAGACCTTTCCAAAGATACCCCACACCAACGGATAGAAAAAAAAAAACATCCTCAATTTACGTAGGGGAGGTACCTACCCTAAAAAAAATATTTTTCATTTCTCATACTCTGAAAGTAATTGAAGTAATGTTTGTTTGATCCAAGTAGCGGGTGGAAGACGCTGATCCCCGCCCTTGGGTAGGAAAGACTCAATACTATAGTTACTTTACTCTTTGACTCAATAGTAATTACTTCCCTCTCTAGGGCGGGAATGAATTTCAAAAATAGAACTAAATTTGGTTAGGTCGTCGGCTACGAAAATTTTTACTAAGGGGGTATTACACTGTCGAGTCTGTGGTCATGGATCTGTGATCGAAGATATAATGGAATTGTAAAATAGACATTTGTAATTGGTATATCCCCCTTGAGGAATATTACACTATCATATTATGTCACATACCTATCTACGAAGCTTACAAATTACCCATGTTATGTCTATTTTATAATTTAGTTATGTTTTTGATCATGGATAATAGAAAAAATACTGATTAAAAAAAAATGCTGCAGTCTTGTCATTATATAAACAGCCAGTGTGAATTAAAAAAATACCTAAGGGTCAGCTCACACCGAGACGCGACGCGACGCGCATTTTTTCAAGATTCGATACAATATTGAATTTATTTATTACGCAATAAGGTAAACGCGCTGCGCAGCACCGCACATCTCAGCGTACTTTGACACGCGGTCACGCTCGCACTGATATATACATTTTTGTGAGGAAAATAAGTTCGATACTTGTTAAAGAGCGCGCAGCGTCGGTGTGAACCGACCCTAAGCGGGACAACCCGCGGCAGTGACGCGGTGTGTTCCATATTTAAAATTAAAAAAAAGACTAATAGGTATTAGACTAGAATACTCATGTTATTATAAATTAATATTTTAGAAAAACTACAACTTCTTACTTTCCTTAAAATTCGAAATGAAAAGTAGACTGTTAACACGGGTGAAAGTCATCAATTCCTTTCGACCCTTGTATAACAATCTACTATTTCATAATTTTATTTTACCACTTTGTCGGCATGATTATGTATATGTATACCCATGCCAAATTACAACTTTCTAGTACTAATAGTCTTGGAGCTAGACCGCGGACAGGCAGACAGACGGACATGGCGAAACTATAAGGGTTCCTTGTTGACTACGGAACCCTAAAAACTAATAGAATTTGCCCGGATTCTTTAAAAACTTGAACACTGTTACCAAAGAAACAAACTAATTGAAACGGAACGTAACTCGACTAATAGAAAACTTCAACGTCAGTAAAGTCACGTCAACAAACAACCTGTCAAAGTTGACTTAAAGCATTTCTACTTCAAATCAAAAGCAAAACAATACGTGTAGCAGTATGTGAATATTTTCTATATTTAGGGGCGTTTGTGAAGTGAAAATAATATTAATTAATAAACCAAAAAAATGGGTACTACGGGCCAGTCTATCACGTTAGCCAACAGCATTATAGGCGTAGGAATATTGGCTATGCCCTTCTGCTTTCAACAAGTAAGTTTTTTTTGTTTTAAATAAAATATAAATTATCGGCACAGCTTTCGGTAGATATGTTCAGGCTACGGACCACCCATTTTTTGAATTAAATGCTCGTAATTCGTCTTACTTAATACTACTAAAATTAAGCTCAAGACAACACATTCTAAATTGTGTTGGAAGTTTGATATTAGCCTTGATGATTCAAATCCTATTAAAAAAACTTATCATATTTCTCTATAGCTACCCTCTAACCTATTCACTACTATTACAGTATGATATCATTTAAATTTTTTTTTTTCAGTGTGGTGTACTACTTGCTACTCTAATTTTATTAGTTATGGGCCTCATCTCAAGATTATGCTGTCATTTCCTTTTAAAATCTGCTCTACTCGCGCGGAGAAGAAACTTTGAATTTCTAGGTAAAGTATTTCTCCTTCAAACTAAGCCTACAACCGTCCACTTGGACTTTAAAAATAATGATCTCAAATTCCAAATTCAAACTGGGGAATGTTTTTTTTTTAGCTTTTCATGTATTCGGCCAAGCTGGAAAGTTTGCTGTTGAAGTTGGTATCATTGGATTCCTGATGGGCACTTGTATAGCATACTTTGTTGTGGTTGGTGATCTAGGACCACAGATAGTTGCCAAGATGTTCAACATTAATCAGAGTGATATACTGAGGTAATTATTTACCAATATTATAGATAAATACTTTAGTAATTAATAAAAACAAAGGAGGTAGTAATGTGTGTCTCATTGTTTTACCTATAAAAGAGGTATTTTATAGTTGTTGACTTCTTGTCAACAGCTATTAATATACCTCTATTGTAATGTAAATGTATTAATGGGATATAGTGGAATATTTAGAGGCAGCTAGATTCATAGAATAATGCTTTATAGATAGAACAAAAGTGCATAAAAAGAACAGTTATAATTGAAAATGGTACAATAGGTAGGTAGTTTTCAGCCATTAGGTATAATAAACACATTATCTTGCAGTAATTATTTATTTTTATTAATTATCAATATAATCTAACCAAACAATGAAATGTTTACATAGTATTAAACCAGAAATATCATTGTAAAGGTTAATTAACTGTGAAGGATATAAGAGTTAATCAAGTGTAACTTTACACTCTGATGAACATTATTATGTTTATTGTAGTCTTTATTATTGACTGCCTCATTGGTCTAGTGGTTGCAAGCACTACTGCTGAGCATGAGGTCAAAATTACATAAGACAGTCCCCCAAAAACGCCCGCCCTTCATCAGTAGTAGCCCGGAGTCTGGATTTGTGCCTTGTTGATGGCAATAGGCTCGCCACCTATTACATTTAAACATAACTGGTGAAATGTGGGTGTACAATAAGTATACCTCTGCCTGACCCTTCGGGAAAACAAGACATGACATTACGTTATGTTTATAATTGACTATTTCATGAGAGAAGTCATTATAGTTATGATAAAACAAATGGAAAAGCAGTCATTGTCAGTCTTACACCCTTCAAGGCACTTGGCTAAAGCAAATGATGGATTGTCATAACAATTTCACATTGGATGCCTTTATATCTCAATGTTTTCAAATCTTCATAGATGTCTGCTGTTGTATCTAAATACGGGATGGCAGGGACATCGACGTGAAAACTGTTACTATGGATTCAGTACATAATTCGTCGTTTATTTAAAAAAAATCTGCTGTTTCATAGAAAAGTGCAATACCTACGCGCTCAAAATGTGTAGAACAAATGATTTATTTTAAAATAATAGACGAAAAATTTCAACACAGGGCTTCAGAATCATGTACTTAATCCATGGTAACAGTTTTCGCGTTGATGTCCCTGCCACCCTGTATGTAACTTAAACATTTAAAAGCTATAGTTTGACCGAAACCGCTGTGCCGCGTCTTAGGTATGTGCGCGGCAAGACGGGGGGGGGGGGGGGGGGGGGGGGGATGCAGGCCGCTCAATCGTCAACGCTCCCGGTATCCTTCGCCCCGCCTACCTGCGCGTTCCTGCACGTTACAGCGGTTTCGGTCAAACTATACCAATGAATAGACTTATCTTTATGTTTGCCATATCCAACAGGATTTACTATGGAAAGAGAAAGGAATCTATACATCATGTACCGTAATCGCGAAAAAATAATCAACCGTCCCATACATTAGGGTCGTGTAGGTATTTTATTTTTGTATGGGATAGTTGATAATATTTTCGCGATTACGATATTGGTCCCTATAGAGAATGTGGTTCAGTTTGTTGGTCTGTACTACACCCTTAATATGACCACACGCTTCTGATACATGCATTCAGATATGCATAATAAACTTATAATGTTCCCACTGCCGGGACACAGACGCAGAGCCGGCTTTACCTATGGTGCAGGGTGTGCAGGGCCTTAGGGGGCGCCGAGGGTCGCTCGCGACAACTTTTTAATCAAATCCCAAACAAGACCAAAACATGTTCAGTAAAAAGGCAGTTTGTAGTTGCCCCCTACGCTAAATATGAACTTAGGGTGCTAAAATGTTTGACGGGGTCCGCTAAGGCCAATGCCTGCCGGGGCTGCGAATATGGGCCGAAAGGGGCATTGTGGCCCCCGGCAACAAGGCAACCGAAGGAACACGGGTGGGTTTTAGTCAGTAAGAGTCTGACACGCCCTCCCGCTCCACCTAGAAAAACTGACCTATCTGGGGATAAGTGTTAAATTTTTGAGCTCGATTCGCTCGCTCTCGCATCCTACATTTTCAAACTATTTTGTATAGGTCAACAAAGTAATTCCTGTTTCCCTATTTCTGTATCAATGGTCAAAAGAAAACCTAACCTATTTGAGGCAGTGTGCTAAATATTTCAACGTATGATTCCTGGGCGGGGGCCCCATTAAGTTTCGCCGCCCCGGGCCCCCGACAAGCTTAGTCAGCCACTGCTAGAGGGCGCCAAAGTATTGATTGCACACGGGCGCTACATCGGCTAGAGCCGCCTCTGCACAGACGTCCTCTCTTCGAGAGGGAGTGGGCTGTAATCTACCACGCGGGCCCAGTGCGGGTTGGTAGATGTCACGTCTTCGAATTTTTGGTTCTAGGACATGCTAGTTTCCTCACGATGTTTTCCTTCACTGTTTTGAGAGCAGTGGTGATGAAATTATTTACTCAAAGTAAAGCGCCTGCCTGGGTCGACGAAAAGTTTTTTTTTCTGCTCCAGAACATCAATAATGGTGATAGTGTCACTGGTCTGCGTTCTCCCGCTTGGTTTGCTACGGAATGTGGACAGCCTGAGCAACGTCAGTGCAGCTACCATCGCCTTCTACTTCTGTCTCGTTATGAAAGTAAGATTTTTATTCTAAAGAATCGAGTATGATCATCATCATCATTCAGCCACCGAAAGACGTTCATTACTGTACTTCTTCAAATATGGTTCAACCAAATGAAGCCCAGCTCAAAAACGCGCATGATTCTTGCGATTCTGAACCACTTGTGCATGACATTTGTCTGGATTATTAGCAATTTCTATCTATTTATTTACTCTGTAGCATAAATATATTATTATTTAGTACCCAAATAGCAATGACCCAATTTTTTTTTCTATACATGATGTTTTTATGTCAATTTTTCCTGGTAACACACTGATAAAGAGCAGGAAGTACGATAAACGGAAAAATTATCACATAAATTTTCAATTCATTTCAGAACTGCACAGAAAAGACCATAAAAAATTAGGTTACATTGAAAATGCGACTGTGAATGATGGGATTAAAGGTTATAATTGAAAAGCGCGATAATGCCAAGTTTTAAGTGGTTAACATCTGGTTCCATTACATCATACAATTAACGTATGTGTGACGCATTCTCAAATCGACCGTGATTTGATCGTTACTGGTAAAGTCTTGGGAGCCTTGAAACACGATAAACTGTATTAATATATTACGCAAACAAAATAACGTTGTTAGCTATTTCTATTGTACTATTGAGAAACGGTACCCACGGACCCACCTGCCTTTCGAACTCTAATAATATACTGTTATCATAACACTCATAACTAGACACGTGTATATTATATCTACACTAATAATATGGCTGATGGCTGAAAGCCTCGACCAACATCTCTCGAGGCTCCCGTTAGGCGGATGGATCAAGGGCTTGATTCAGAAGGCAATACTCCTCGATACGGCTCGCATTGTGAGGAGGTTCCTGTCTCTGCAGCCTTAACCACCGGTAGCTTGGACCCTGCTCCCGACACCGGCGGAACTCAATTTTTTTAATTTTTTAATGTTTTTTTTTAAATTCTTTTATTTTAAGAAATATTGAAAAATTTAATTTAATAAGAACCAAAATGAATAAACGACATAATAATATTATAAAGAGAAAAGATTGTATTTTTGTTTGTAATGAATAAACTCAAAAACTACTGGACCGATTTTAAAAATTCTTTCGCCAGTAGAATGCTATATTATCACTGAGTAACATAGGCTATAATTTATAAATATATCATGCGGGTCAAGCCGCTGGCGAAAGCTAGTTTGTAGATAAATAAGTTTACATGTTTTGGTGAAATCCGTACCAAAGTATACAAAGTACAGACAGTTAGTATACTTTGCATTGCACTGATCCTTTGGTTATGTATAGTTGGTTCACAATGCTGCTTTTTAAAACAAAAAGTACATCTTCATCTTCTAAAATACACTAGCAATATAAAAAACCCACTTTGAAATTTAAGTGCCAAAAAATCTAAATATCACCTAAACCAAAGTTGAAGTAAAAAAAATCTTGATATCAGTTTTATGGTTTTTCAAGATTTTTTACTTCATATAGATTTTTTGGCACTTAAATTTGCAAGTGGATTTTTTATATTGCTCGTCAGTGTATGTTGATGCGTTCGCTTTACGATGGCGACATCGTAATTTTTTTGGCATAAACAAACTGTAAAATCGAACTATTTTATTCTTCTCTGCTGAAGTATTTATTACATGGTGATAAAGTCAGCCTTCCTCATATAAAATATATTTTTCCTTAATTCGCTGTCCTCGGCGAATAACATGGTAATGTGCTATTACGATAGTTTTAACTTTATTGCATATTCGATATTTAGAGGTCCGATTAAACTTTGTCAATTTTTACATACATTTCCTAAGGTTATTACAGAAGTTACAAGATTTTAAGGTTTATTGTAATTAATGTAAAAATCACTTTTCTTTTGTGATATTTGAACAATTCCGCTATGTATATTAGTCAATAAGATATTCACAAAAACCAGTTTTTTATTTTTCCTGTAAAGTTTGGTTTTACGATTACGATTTTATTCGCCGGGGACAGCGAATTTCTCTCTAATCCTCGATCATTTACCTTATTTTGTAACGAAGTTTGTAAACCGAAATAAGAATGTAAAATACTAAAATTCCCATAGATTCTTCTACTTTTAAAAACCTACATAAATAATCTTCCAGGTAATATTCGAGGCTGGCGCTGTAATGATAACGAGCGACTGGAACCAGCGCGTTGAGATGTGGCGACCGGCCGGCTTGCTGCAATGTGTGCCTATCTTCTCTATGGCACTGTTCTGTCAGACGTAAGTTTACACTATACAATTACATACACGGTTACACACGCCTACACATCAAGCTATACATTTCCAGTTTCTGCTGATCTCGCATTGCATAGGATTTCCGCACAATGCGAGGTCAGCTTATACTGGAAATGTATAGCTTGATGTGTGGCCGTGTGTACATGGATAAATAACATTAAAAGTATTACCTACAGCTATTTTACACAATTAATATTGTCAGTGGGCTCACTAGCAATATTAAGCGCCAAGATACAAACTAGACAGTTAGTCTGTATCTCGGCGCTCAGAATGTGATTCTAGAGTAGAGAGGTAATGAAGGGCTTGTGACTAAGTAATAACAGCCGCACGGGTCAATCGATCAGGTTAAGCTACGCTTTCGCAAATAGCTATAATATTTCGCTGTTTCGATTAATTTGGCAATATTACTGTATGGAAATAAGAAATATGGCTAACTAGGGAACTAAACTATTGATTATTAAGTATTTGGAAACTTTGCAAATGCCTTTTTTACACCTAAAACGGTTACAACATCAAATTCAGTGATAAAATTGCAATTCATTATTAATATTCTAGTTCACTAGTTAGCCATATTTCTTATTTCCATACAGTAATATTGCAATATTAATCAAAACAGATAAATATTTGACAGCAATTTACGACGTTGGCAACTTTTTTGATGAACGCTCTTAAGCCGTTGGCTGTCATTTTGACAGTTGTTACGGGTCGTCAGAAGCCCGAAAGTCTGACAACCAGTAGCTTACCTACCTTACCAAGGGGTATCGTGTTACCTAAGTTGTAAAGGTCAGATAAGCAGTCGCTCCATGTTAAAATACTGGTACCTATTGAGCTGCATCCGGTTAGACTGGAAGCCGACCCAAACATAGTTGGGAAAAAGCTTGGTAGATGATGATGACAAGACAGTTTTATCTTACCAATAGTCAGACGTTGTGTGTTATTGTTGATTCCAGCAAAAATGATTATTCTGCATCCTAAAAACGTCTTTGAGTGGGTTCTCTAAATAATCAATTCAAAGATAATGTTATCAACGATAAGAAATCTTAAGTAGCAATAAAAGTGCCAGATTAGGATTTAGAAGTAATTTAAGATTTATATTTTAATCAGAGATAAACATGTCTTGTCTGTGTTTCATCATAATTATAACTAGATAATTTATATTCAATCATGGATTAATAACTGGATCATATATCATAACATCATAAACAAGTACTACAAATAGGAATAGGTTATTCACCTTTACTAGAATACTACCACAAAAAATATCAAAGATGAAAGTATGCCCTAAAACTTACATCTGAGCCTTTTTAAAATGAAACTTTTCGGTTATTATCAGTAAGTATGCCTTAAACTTTATGGCGGCTCTGGAGTAGGCTTGCAGAAAAAATATCGAAATATCGATATTTTTTGTTCGATATATCGATAGTTTTAGGCGATATTTATTATTTCGAAATATCAATATAAAATATCAAGTATTGAAAATGTATCAAATTCGATATATTTCCAATAGCAGCATCGTTGTCGCCACTGACTAAAACCACTGGGAATTAGAGCCGTACTTTTTTTTAATTATCTGTGGCGTGTTTTTGCTCGGAAAAAAAAAACAACAAGTGAGTGGGCCATAAATAAAAAAATAGGCTAACATAGTAAAAACAAACACAATAGAAGTCACAAAGATTTTTTTTTTCTTTTTCCATTTTCAAGGTGATTTTAAGGTAGGGATGCAAGAAGTGCCAAAAAATATCGAAATATCGATATATATTTTTCGATATATCGATAACGATATTGATATGTTTTTTTAAATATCGATACTTTATGACACTTCTTGCATCCCTACTCTGAAGTGCGCTGCTCGCTGCGCAGTACCGCACCCCTCACCCCCGCTGACACATGAATTTGTTACTGCGCAGCGACTCGCCTCATGTTCTGAGCCGCTATAAAGTTTGAATCGGGCTGTACTTATTCGTTAAGATTTCAATCAATCTGCCTAGCCTTTTCCCAACTTGTTGGGGTCAGCTCCCAGTCTAACTGGATGCAGCTGAATACCAGTATTTTACATGGAGCGACTGCCTATCTGACCTCCAAAACCCAGTAACTGGGTAATACGATACCCCTTGGTAAGACTGGTTGTCAGACTTTCGGGCTTCTGACTACCCGTAACTACTGTCAAAGATCCACGAATGACAGCCGGGACCAACGGCTTAACGTGCTTTCCGAGGCACGAAGGAGTCTCGGTATGTAGAAATGGTCACCCATCCACGGACCAACTCCGGCAAGCGTAGCTTAACCTGATGGATCGGCCCGTGCGGCTGTTAGTACTACTCTTTTTTTTTTTTTGTTTGGGAAATTATCAAATAACTTCTCCCGCTCTGGGCGGAGCGGGAGGGCGTGTCAGACTCTTACTGACTAAAACCCACCCGTGTTCCTTCAGTTGCCATGTTGCCGGGGGCCACGATCTCCCTTTCGGTTTTATTCGCAACCCCGGCAGGCATCGGCCCTAGCGGACCCCGTCAGTTCTGCTGACATCTCTTTGAGGCGCACGTAGAACACAACGCGCCGTCGATCCGGGCCTGGTCCTTATCGGGCGGCGAGCTACCCATTGCTCAACGTCCACAAGCCCGCGCTTACGGTGGCTGGAAATCGGCTCGCGATTCCAGACGCCCAGGGCGTCTCCTCCTGCGGCGGTTAGGGGCGTGAGGGCGCGAAATTTGTCTCTCCCTCACGCGTTCCGCCTCCTCCTTCGCGAGCATTACCGCTTGGCAGAAGGAGGTGACGGCCTCCCATTTCCTATCGCTCCGTACCATGGCCTGTTAGTACTATACTATGTTAGTATTCGTTAAGATTTATGACACAAAACAACAATTCAATTCAATTCTTTATTGCATATCACATGTGTTTTACAAGATTTTTATAATAGTTACAAAGTTCACTGTCAGGTACAACAATTTAATACAATATGAATAGTAGCATGTTTTAAAATCATTAATACTTTTATCCTTTGCCTTGAATCTCATGTCCTTATCTCAAGTTACTTGAGGTTGGCACCACACGCATTTTTCTTCCTTTTTCCTCTGTCAGCTCTCAATCACTCCTTTTTTAAGGTTCCGTACTCGAAGCGTGCCAAACGGAGCTACAAACTAAGCCTCCGCTGTCCGTCCATTCGTCCGTCTGTCTGTCAGCGGGCTGAATCTCATGAACCGTAATTGGTAGACAGTTGGCATTTTCACAGATTGTGTATTTCTATTGTCGCTATAACAACAAATAAGAAAATAAAATACATACATACATAACATCACGCCTTGTTTCCTCGAAGGTTTGGGCAGAGGTGTCCCTGTAGCAGGTACAGCCACATTTCGCCAGTTATGTTTAAGTCCCATGTAATAGGGGGCGAGCCTATTGCCATCAACCAGGCACGAATCCAGACTCCGAGCTGCTACTGAGTAATTTCAGATAGAAAAACATTTTCAGACATAAAATAAAATAAAAGTTAATAATTAAAGGGGGTCCCCAAAACGTCTATTTTTCGGCGTTGTACCATCTTAATTGGTACAGAACCCCGGCTCGCACTTGGCCGGTTTTCTTTCAAACGTCTAATCTAAGTGAGTAAAATTAACGAAACGGAAATGTTCGACTCAATGACTGCCACTTTCTGTTACAGACAACTGTTCGAGATATTCGAGTCTCTACCGACACTATCGCTCGAGAAGATGAACATCGTCACTAAGAACGCGATCAACATATGTACTGCGGTATACTTCACTCTCGGAGTTTTCGGATACATTGCCTTTTCTTCACATGAAATATCTGGTGAGACTCTTTTAATTTGGCAATTTTTAAAATTGTCTGCGTACAAACCTATCCTACCCTAAACATGTCCATTCATATTTACACAGATTACACATACCTATACAGTCCAAGAAACTGAGCTCTTGCCATGATCAGTTTTGACTATCAATACAGTTTAATATAAATGGTTCACTCCGCAAAATCATTTAAATAATAAAAACTTTTTACAAAAAAAAAACAACCGACTTCAAAAAAAAAACACTACAAAGTGAAAAATAACTTTAATTTCGGAAGTCGGTGTCTTTGGTTTTGATTTTTCGTTCTTTGTCACCGACTTCCGAAATTAAAGTTATTTTTCACTTTGTAGTGTTTTTTTTTTGAAGTCGGTTGTTTTTTTTTGTAAAAAGTTTTTATTTTTTACTTTTTAGTGTTGTGGTACCTACCCCACACAAATTCGAATACCACTACCTTCTATGTAAATAACAGTGACAGGAAGTTATCATATCATCCACATACTAAGTGGGAAAAAATACGCATTATTGAAGCTAACTCAAAAACTACCCAAGCAAAGTTAATAAAATTTATATGGGACCACCTCTGAAGTATGATCAACCAAACAAAAAAGGAATCATCAAAATCTATTCATAATTGGCGGAGTAATCGCGTAAAAAACATACAAAAAAAAAAAAAAAAAAACATACAGACGAATTGAGAACCTCCTCCTTTTGGAAGTCGGTTAAAAAGCGACTCTTGCTACGACACAATAAAGTGCAATTCAGGTCGCACAGCGCTAATTACCTGCAGTTATATTCACCTAGACGTTGCCTCTCTTTCTATCGCGTAACTCTTATATCTTCTGACTGCGTTACACTCACTGAATTGGCCCGACAAGTTAATACATCAAATGCGGAGTGAATCATATGTTTTCATTTGTGCTATCAGTATCATCGTACATGCTCCATTATTTTTTGGCCATTGTGTCTTTTGAGGAGCTCGTGGCTAAGTAATAACAGCCGCACGGTTCGATCCATCAGGTTAAGCTATGCTTGCCGAGGTTGGTCTGTGGATGGGTGACCATCTTAACATACCGAGACTCCTCCGTGCCTCGGAAAGCACGATAAGCCGTTGGTCTTGGCTGTCATTCGTGGATCTTTGACAGTCGTTACGGGTCGTTAGAAAACCGAAAGTCTGACAACCTGTCTTACCAAGGGGTATCGTATTACCCAGTTACTAAGTTGTGGAGGTCAGATAAGCAGTCGCTCCATGTAAAATAGGGTTTTCAACTGCATCCGGTTAGACTGGAAACCGACCCCAACATAGTAGGGAAAAGTCTAGGCAGATTGATTGTGTCTTTTGAGGTAATGTGACAAATAATTACTTACGGTGCCTCAGTTGTCCATGGAGCTTCTGCACAATTAAAAGCCTTTGCGAGTCAATGACGATGCAAAGTTTTAGTCTCAAAAGAATTAAAACAAACAAGCCAACTTTGTTATGCTGGTGTGCGTGACAGCCACGTCTTACACTCGCGACACGTCATTGTGTTTTTCTAGTGAGCGTGCATTTAGCGGCTAACAGTTGGACGCTATTTTTTTCGACGAGTTCACAGCTTTGACTGTTTATCTCTATCTTTGGTCTTAGCTTTGATTTGTATAACCTAACAACACGACGAAAAAAAGGTTCAAACCATATCTTCTCCTTTCAGGTAACATCCTAATGAGCCTGAGTCCCACTATGGCGAGTGACGTCATCAAGCTGGGCTTCGTCATGTCGCTCGCATTCAGTTTCCCGCTCATCATCTTCCCGTGCAGAGCCAGCTTGTACTCTTTCTTGTATAAGAAGGTAACATTGAATAATATTATTTAACTTCACATAAAAATTTAAAAAATTTAGAGAGAATCTTATCTACGAAGTCAATAAACTTCTACTAAATCATCCCTGACAACTAAATTTTATTTCATCCACAGGTGCATTCCTCCCACCACGACCACATTATCAACCACTCGATCCCCGAAACCACGTTCCGTTGCATGACAGTGGCCATAGTGGCCGTGGCACTGTTCATCAGCCTGCTGATACCTAATATAGAACTGGTGTTGGGCCTGGTAGGCTCTACGATAGGCGTGTTGATCTGCGTCGTGTTTCCTGCCGCGTGCTTCGTCAATGTGACTTTCAAGAATACTAATGAACGGGTTTTGGCTAAGGTGAGTTTTCTGTTGTATACAGGGTGGCAAAGACATCGACGCGAAAATTGTTGCTATTCAGTACATGATTCTGAACCGCCCAGCGATGAAATTTTTCGTCGGTTATTAAAAAAAAATCTGCTCGTTTCATAGAAAAGTGTAATACCTACGTCAGGGAGTGTAATACCTACGTCAGGGATCACCAATTCCTCCTTCTGCGAAGCGGTAATGCTCGCGAAGGAGGAGGCGGAACGCGTGAGGGAGAGGCAAATTTCGCGCCCTCACGCCCCTAACCGCCGCAGGAGGAGACGCCCGGGGCGGGAATCGCGAGCCGATTTCCGGCCACCGTAGGCGCGGGCTTGCGGACGGTGAGCAATGGGTAGCTCGCCGTCCGGTAAGGACCAAGCCCGGGTCGACGGCGCGTTGTGTTCCACGCGCGCCTCAAAGAGATGTCAGCAGAATTGACGGGGTCCGCTAGGGCCAATGCCTGCCGGGGGTTCGAAGAAAACCGATAGGGAAATCGTGGCCCCCGGCAACACGGCAACCGAAGGAACACGGGTGGGTTTTAGTCAGTAAGAGTCTGACACGCCCTCCCGCTCCACCCAGAGCGGGAGAAGTTATTAGATAAATTCCCACCCAAAAAAAAAGAAAAAAAAAGGGATCACCAATTACTTTAATTGGGGGTCTGTTTTATAAATAATATGACTGTTGCGGTTCGTTTGGAAAACGATTACTAGTAACCAAAATTAAAAGATGTTCTTCGGTAAGTCAAGATCGAAATTTTATCCAAAATTCTTGGAAAGACACTTGCGTGTTTTTGTGTTTTTGGGGAAATCGATCATTTCCATCATTAGAGTAGCTTTATTACTCCCGAAACAATTTGGTGTGGCTCGCGTCTCGCGTCGTCTGTTGTCGTGTCGACGGCATAAAATACAAAGCGCGGGATAAGTTAAATTACTCAAAATTATTAGATTAAGTTTACTGTTTACTTAAGGTCCGCACACAATAGGTCGGCGGTCCGGACCCGGACCGTGGTCCGCCAATTGGTGACTCCTGACCTACGGGGTCAAAATGCATGTATAGATAGTGTAATCCACGAAGACGCGCCCCACTCCGCTTCGCTCCGTGCTAAAGTACAGTAATCGCGGAGTGGGGCGCGTCTTCGTGGATTGCACTATCTGTAACAGCAGATTTTTTTTAAATATTTTAACTCAGGGGTGAATCATGTTCAGAATCATGTACTGAATCCATGGTAACAGTTTTCGCGTCGATGTCCCTGCCACCCTGTATAGACTTCCTAGAACTGGAGAGTTTGTTGTGTTCTATAAACGCAGCCAAAACACAAACAGTTGAAGTAAGGCGTAAGACCTTACTAACTAACAAACTTGTGTTACTTTCCAGGGTGTTCTAGTGCTCGGCCTAGTGATAATGGTACTAGGAACGTACGCGAACCTGCAGGTGGCCGAGAGTAGCATCGAACATTATGACGACAAGTACACACAGGAGAGGATCGATAAAATCGTTGAGGACTTCTTCGAGAATCGGGATAAAGATGGTATGTCTTTTGGATATGATGTTTGATAATTCAGTTTTTGATGTTGAATGTAATGCAATTTACCGACACCGTGGAGTAAAAGATATGCGCGTAGATTACCGCAGTGCCGATTTTTTTTTCAAGTTTTCACTTCTGTCGGCACTCTCGGAGTGCCACTGTTTTTTTTTATTTAAATCTAAACACTAATATTTTGACATTAACAGGCGCACCGTGAGGATGAGGATCGTTAATCACATCTGCTTTCCAAACGTAATAGTTTCTCGGCTGTGACCAATGAGACTTGTTAAGCTTTTGTTTGTATTTGGTAACATCACAGGACACTCTCATTTTACTACCGCGTCGCCATGCGTTGGAACTTTTCCAAAAAAACTCAACATTTTATTTACACATACTATTTTCTCTTTACAGATGTCCATTTGAAGCCGCCACCAAATAATGACTTATCAAAGGAACCTCCCGAAAGTAAGTCACTGAACAAAGAAAAAAAAGATTCAGAAGTACAACCACCGAACCCCGTCCCACCAGAATCGCAATCTAATGAGAAAACGGCTCTTACAAAGAACATAATAAAAACAGAAGAGAAAGAGGTAATACAAGAACATGGCGTAAAAGAACCTATGGACAAAGTTTCTGAAACACATCCCAGAAATCTCAAAACTAAGTTAGAAGCAAAACTAGCCAACGGTGTAAGTAACGGCGAAGGTCAAAAACCTAAAGAAGACAAACTTCAATCCAACGAAGACAAAATAGACATGATAAAGCAACAAAAACTCATTGAAACAATCAAACAACATGGCGAAGAACAAAAAGAGTTGATAAAAGAACAAAAAGAAATTCTAGACGAAATATTGAAGACGAAAAAAGAACTGCAACAGAACAAAAACGAGGCTGTAGATACTAGTGAAGCAAAGAAAATAGCTGTGGAGAGTATTAAACAAATTGCCGATATGGCGATTAAAAGTATCGGCGGTGTGTCAGAAAAACCTGACTTAGTTCAAAATGATGTGAAGGCTGAAGAACGCTTGGAAAAGTTGACAAATGATGCAGTACATGAGATAGCTAAGAAAGCTGTGGAAACTATAGAGGCTATTCAAGATATTAAAGAGAAACCTGAACAGCCAAATGAAGCACAACCTGTTCAAAATAATCTGCCGCAAGCAGACGTTCAAGCTAATTCTGCACAAGCAAATCCCAAAGAAAATGTCCAACTAAATCCTGCACAAAATGAACAGGCTAATCAAAACGTACAGGCCAATCAGAATGTACAGGCCAATCAAAATGAACAGCCGCAAATACCAGTCAACCCTCAAGTTCAACAAGCTGCTAACCCACCTGCAGCAAGAACAAAAAATGAAGCCTCAAATAATGTACCCGCGAATATAGTTCCACAAGCAAGCAACGTTGCTTATCAAAATAACGCCGCAGTAGTTCAAAATGTTGCAAACAATAATGTGAATCTGATTAATGGCGCTGTAGCTCAAACTAATATCGCACCTAACGTGAACCAACAACCAATACAAGAAGTAAAACCAGTCGTCAATGAAATACCGAAAGCTAACGCACAAATACCGGATAACGTACTAAACCCACCAGAAGTAAAACCTTTAAATTCTGAAAGTGATACAGTAAAGCAACATTCTCATTCTCCAGACGAACCTCAGTCTTATAAACAAGGCGAAGATACACAAGTCAAACCAGAAACCAAGATTCAAAATGTGCCCCTACCTATAGTTAACGAATTAGGTAATAATCAAATTAAGATCGATAAAAAAATGGCTCCACAAAAACCGAGCGATGATATTCAAGTAAATGTGCCACCTAAAGTTCAAAATAATGAGGCCAATATAGAACCAAATGGGAATTCTGTACCAGCAGCAAATGCTATTCCTCAAAATGCAGTACCAGGAAGACAGAAAAGGGAAGTAGTAGATTGTACAGAAAAATTATCGTTAAAACCTGAAGATAAACAGATTTGTCGTAACTTAGTCGATGGTAACATTAAAGATTCTGAAGAAATGCTTCCAAAGAATGTCGATATGAATGAAGTTGCGTTACCTAAACACTTGCCTATGGATGTAAATATCTTACATCACATTAGTAGACAACTTAAAAGTTTTGAAAAAGATGAGAGGTAAAATTAAGTTGGTTTCATATGCGTGCACTAAATATTAATAATATGATGATGCATTTATTTTGTTGATACGTTTGTAAACAACAGTATTCTTGATAAGAACTCTTTTATGTTCTTTAAGGGTTTCAGAATAAGGACTTTTTGGATACAATTCAAAATTGTTGAGATTTTTGCCATACTAGATACTTAAAATTAATTTATTGGTAAAATTAACGGAAATTGTAAGATGATTGTAGGATTATTAATCATGTATTTAAAAACTGGTGTTTGAAGCAGTATAAAATGTATTGCAAGTTTTTATAAAATATGATCGCGAAAAATCTATTTGTTTGATTTACAAAACTGTCCTAGTTCGATGTGATCTCTAAGGTTAATTTATTAAACTAAGATCTCTCTCTTATTGCCGAATTTAAGCGAATTTCTTCCCTAAGTGAGTGTTTATAAATGCGATATCAAACCAACGGCGCTATTGAATACATAAATCCCGGTTTTATAACTTAGAAGCCGGGCATTGTTAATAGAATAATGAGATTTCGAATTAACTCTTTGTAAAATGCATAAAGTAAAAATGTTATGATGAGTAAGAAACCTTGACTGATTGTGTATGTAATAAAAATATTTTAAATACTATTAATTCTTTTTAATTGTCACCTTGTGCTTTTTTTATCCTGAAAAAATACATGAAATTATTAGTTTCGACTTCCTAACTTATCTAAATGTAAGAGGTAATGTCTGGCAGTACTTAAAAAAAAGGAGGAGGTTCTCAATTTGTCGGGATTTTTTTTTAATTTTTTTTTATGTATTTTCCCCTTAGCTTTTTCCCCTTATATATCACTGGAGAAGCCTTACGAACACTTCCCCCTCTGTAAAAGTACAAGAGCAAATACTAACACGGTCATAAAAACTACTTTCAAATCGATTCGAACGCACAACGTTAATCGTTTTCGAGTCGCGGGGTTCTCATCAGTGCTCCGTGAAAATGCCTAGTTGTGCTGTTAAAACATGTAAAAAGCATTCAAATACGTCAAACTTAAATAAAGACGGAATAACCTTCCATATTTAAGTATTTTTTAAATATCTAGTCATGTTTTCAGTGAAATTCAAAATCCTAACCTCACATTACATTTTGGCCTTCGATTGAGAGAAAGAAAAAATCAAAATCCATTTCTTTATGTCAGCAATGTGAGAAGTTAATAAGGCTTGGATTAGATGACCGCAAAAAATTAAGTATTAAATATACCACCACATAATTATGTCGTAAGTTCGTAACACGGGCTCTGCCGAATCTTGTTGGGAAAACATTGTTCTCACAAGATCATGATACCGGTATTAAATAGTCATGAGGTAAAACTAGCTAAAGCCGTAATGACCAGATACAAGAATTGCGTACATTACAAAAAAAAAAGGGACCCTCAAAAATGTATTCGCCATATATACCTACTCCAATCAACTTTGAACCTTATTTTTCAGCGATAAAGTTGTAAATCTATTAAATAAATTTGACAGATTGTAGTAGCTTGATGTGCTGGCGTCTGTACTATAATATTATTTCTTTACTTTTATTTAATAGTTGTTATTATTAAAATTTAACTTTTCTATGCATCAGCTGTTTTATTTCTGGGTTCAAACAAAATTCCGAATGATTATCGATAGCGATAAAAAAAAACGATGATACGGACTTCTCTTTCCGGGCTCAAAAACAACAATAGCTATTGTTCTTTTTCGTAGAAGCAACCGCGCGTCCTCCGCCAAAAGTGACAGAATTTTTTGTTCGGAATATTGCGCTTATGGCTTCTCCAGTGATATACATAGATAGGGTATTTTGCTGAAAGAAGACTTTGTGTTATTTTTAAAAATTAGTAATTCTGCATTCAAAGATTTTCTAAAAATTACTTGCCTCGTCTGGGAATCGAACCGACTTAAATGTAAAAAAACCCCTATTTTTATGATGCCAATCGAAAGAATGACCAAAAACTTATAACTCTTCTTATGTAACATAGTATTTTAAAAGAAAGGAACAGCGTGAAATTAATCATTTTAATCAAATTAAAAACACATGAAACTGCCGTAGTCAATTAAGTGGGTATTTTTTTTTGTAAATTAATTAATTAAATGCTCAAAATGTGATCCCTCTTGTCTTACGCAAATCTCCAATCTTTTAATGAGTCCGCTGCCTGTTGATTTTCTTATCATTTTATGGTGAATACTCGATATAATATGGCACAATTCTGTTTGTAACTCGCCCACGTTCTCGTATCGCGTTTTGTATAGCATATCTTTCACGTATCCCCAAAAGAAGAAATCTAATGGTGTAAGGTCCGGGGATCTGGCCGGCCATCTAATCGGTCCATTCGTACCAATCCAAGTAGGAAAACATTCACTACTTTTCGAACGTCGTCGTCGGCAATCAATAACTTTCTTGAAGTTTGACTCAAACATTTTACGTTGTTCGTTTCTTTTAAAATACTATGTTACTTAAGAAGAGTTATTAGTTTTTGGTCATTCTTTCGATTGGCATCATAAAAATAGGGGTGTTTTTTTTACATTTAAGTCGGTTCGATTTCCAGACGAGGCAAGTAATTTTTAGAAAATCTTTGAATGCAGAATTACTAACTTTTAAAAATAACATAGTCTTCTTTCAGCAAAATACCCTATCTACGATATTTAAGGTACTTTCCCTTTATGTCCCATAATTTTGGGACGCCCTGTATACTCTAAGATGTTCCCCGATTACTCGAAGACGGCTGGGCCGATTTGAAAAATTATTTTTTTGTTTGAAAGGGTATACTTTCAAGTTGGTCCCATTGTCATTTGGTTACGATCTGATCATGGGATCTTGGATAAATCGAGGGAACTCTTCAAATATTATAGGCACATCTATAGCGATTTGGGTATTTTTAATGAGCAGTTGACATAAGGCTATTGTAACTTAGATAAATTACAAACCAACCCACCTAAAAGTGAAAAAAAAAAAACTTTTTTCACTTTGTAGTTTGGAAGTCGGTTGTATTTTTTGTAAAAAAGTTTTTTATCCTGAAAAAATACATGATATTATTAGTTTCGACTTCCTAACTTTTCTAAATGTAAGAGGTAATGTCTGGCAGTACTACAGCAATTTCAGAAATGCTTTTTTGACAGTAAACTGTTCTGTTGCAGAGTGCCATAGGATGTTTAGTGATATAGTCGACTTCCACACGGACGACGTTCAAAATACGACTATAATGAAATGAATAGTACTGGGTTCAGTCATGTTCGCCGTCCAAGGCATATTCTCACAGATCCCGATGACCCCATAACCCTCCTCCAGGAGGACAATACGAAACGAGTACACTGAACAGAAACAGACGCCTCCCGTCATTCCGACCTCGCCGCCGAGGTCCTTTACGATCGCGACCGCCGCGCCCCCGAGTAAATAATACTCCCCCCCGACCCTTGCTCGAAAACGAGGTGCCAGCAGTTGTTGCAGCTGTGCACGTAGCTTTAAATTCCCCGACTAATAATCATGATCAAAACCCTTTTGATCCAGCCCGTCTCATCTTTGATGTCCTCCCTCCGGATAACGCCCTAAGCCGAGGCTCGTACCCCACAGGGGATGCCCTTAGCGAGCGTCTATCTTAAGCTTTTAGCTTAGTTTTTATGTGCCCTGGCTGGAGGCAATGAGTGTAGCAGCTTAATGTATCCACAGGATTGCCCGGTTCAATAGCCACGGTCGTTAGAGACCAGCTATGAGATGCACTACAGAAAAAAAGTACTGGGTCTTTTAACTTCGGTTTCCATAATGAAAGACAGATTCTATATTAATGGTATTTGATTTATTATGTTATAAATGCAAAAACAAAACAGAAACCCTATAACTTCAGTACTTCACGATAAATATAATATAAATTAGTTCTCAAATTATTTCTTCTTTGTCTCCTTATTTTCATCTACAGTAATTTTCCTTGACCTGGAAGCAAAATAAAAATATTTTTATTAACTTTATTATTTATATACTTACACACAGTAAAATACATATAGATACAACATAGTTATAATTAGAGTTCAAAGGTTCTGCTTATTTCTTAAGAAATTTCTTCCAGCAGACCAGCGAAAGGAGAAATGAAAAAAAAAAGATTTACTTTTTCGACAATATTTCTACAGGTTTTATGTGCTATGTTAAGAATACGGGCCTATTTATTGATCATCTCGGCCCGACCCCCATTAAAAGAAAACCCATTTTAACGTGTTCTCAATGATATCATGGCCAACCAATCACAAAAACTAACATGAGACTGAAGTCTAATCAGTCAAGTCAAATCTAATAAGTCAGTCTCATGTTGCTTTTTGTGGCTGGTTGGCCATGATCGAAAGTATCTGACGAAAATGTAAACAAATGGATCTAACACGTATAGTATTTCTATTTTCTTAATGTCCCTCGAGAATCATCGCATTTCCGAATACAAACGAATGCTAATTTCCATGTCCATTAATTATTAGATTTATCGTGTATAATAATTTGAATTCAGAACTAAGTACTTTATTGATGTTTTGTTTTGATTTCCGTATGAACTATATAGAGCTGTAAAACTATTTTCCTATCTGTCGTGCCTGCGACTTTAGCAGCTTTCCTTCCATTTTTTAAATAAATTACATTAAGTTAAAAGAGTATTAACCACTTTATATACTTCGAAGTCGATTGAGAGCGTCCGGTCTGCACCAAGTACAAAGGGCAACTGACAGAAATTCGACGACTGACGAAACACGAAGTTTGCCGAGGGACATTAAGAAAATAGAAATACTGTAAAAGATTTTTATTTGGAACAACAACAAATTGGCATAATTATAATAGAAACGATGATAGATACAAAAGTTAATAACTGTGTTGCAGCTATCAACGTCCGTCTAAACACTAAGAGGTTTATTTATAAACGTTGCTTAAAGTTAAGTAGGTAATGTTTAGGGACTGTTTAATAAATTTTTGACGTTTGAACGTCACTTAACATTAAGCAACGTTTATAAATAAAACCCTATGTACTAAGTAAGTTACTTTCATCAGATACCCGAAAGTATCTGATGAAAGTAACTTAACAGATCATAAATGAAGTAATTTCCTTTATATTCTCACCTCTTCCCAGTCTCGGAGTTAGTTTGGCTAGTATTGGACACGGCGGAGGCGGTGCGTCGCGTGCGTCGTGCGGGCATGACGGTTCTCACGGGCTCCTCGCTCTCAGACGCCGGGAGGGACTCTATTGGGCTCTCGCCCTCGCCGTCGCCTTTCTGAAATGAATTAACAATAGTCAATAAGATCTAGCTTCTGCTCGCGATTTCGTTACCGTGGAAGATGTATAACACCACAATATACTAACCACACGCCACATTTTTATTAAACTTCCCTGTACACTACTTTTGTAGTGTGAGTGTGTGACGTACAGTTGACGGCTCAACACCAGTTGAAAATCCCGCCGCGATATTTTTACGTCTGTGCGAACGTGGACTAATGGAGGCTATTTTAATACAATCTCGTAATAGATTAACTATATATAGTAGACATAATACACGATGCAATACAAACCTTAACATCAGTAGAAGTGCGCCTGCCTTTAGGAGTGTGTAGCGCTTCGCACGCGCGGTTGAAGGACTTGCGTCGACCGCGCGCCGGGCTTTCCGCACCCGTTGGCGAGCCGCGGTCGGGACTGCTGACTGAGGAAGGTGATAGGATGTTAAAGAGACAACAAATGTTAGTCAGAATAATCTATATCTATAAAACCAAGTCAGGTTAGTTACACTATCTCACAAACGGCTGGACCGATTTTTATGATCTTTGATTTGTTGGATTTGTCTCCGCCCCGAATAGCAGAATAAGTATTAAAACAACGGAAAAAAAATCACGATTTTTGTTTTCATAGTAATGTAAGATAGGTGTGCCATAGATAAGTACAGTATTTCTATTTTCTTAATGTCCCTCGGGAATCATCGCATTTCCGAATACAAACGAATGCTAATTTCCATGTCTGTAAATCATTATATTTATCTTGTATAATAATTTTAATTCAGAACTAAGTACTCTATTGTTGTTTTGTTTTGATTTTCGTGTGAACTATATAGAGCTGTAAAACTATTTTCCTATCTGTCGTGCCTGCGACTTTAGCAGCTTTCCTACAATGTTTTTAAATAAATTACATTAATTAAAAGAGTATTAACAACTCTTTATACTTCCAAGTCGATTGAGAGCGTCCGGTCTGCACCAAGTGCAAAGGGCAACTGATAAATAAGTCTAAATCCGAGGGACATTAAGAACATATTTGTACTGTACTTCGTGCTACCCATGCGAAGCCGAGCCGGGTAAAGTTTGTAGTAAATAGATAGTACATTTTTACAAATAGTGCAAAATTGTTTGTTTGCTCGCTCAAAACAACAGATAGTTTTGTATTTGGTTTTTTTTAAAGCTGGTACCACAAGCTTCACTTTTTGTTAATTGAGGAAGTAATGGTGTAAATCTGGTAATTTATTTTGCTCGGTCAAAACAGCACCATATATATATAGTCCGCGCAATCCACGAAGACGCACCCCACTCCGCTCCGCTCCGTACTAAAGTACAGCTTACAGTACAGTAATTGCGGAGTGGGGCGCGTCTTTGTGGATTGCACTATCTATAGTTTATATTTGGTTTATTTGAAGCTGATATTAGACGCTATACTTTTTATTTATGTCTTCCATTCGGCATTATTAATCCAAGTGAAACTTCTGAACACATAATGATCAAAAGCGAAAAATTCCTCAATAGGGTTTGATTTTATGAACGTTCATTTTTCTATTATTTTGTCGGTGTGAACGTGGAATGAAGTGAAAACCGACCGGAGAGTTTAATAGGGATGATGCCTAGGTAAAAAAAAAGAAATTCCGTAATTTAGTCCGTCAGTAAGATAATAAAAAAATATTAGACACGTATTTTGTGCTTTATCATATTAATAAAAAATTACTTAGATAAAACGCATTAAGGTTGAACTAGTCGCGGGCTCGAACTCATTGGTGGGCTTGGTCAAAAAGCACGCTATCTCACCTGGCATCGTGTCCGACAGAGATAGTAGGTATCAGTGATGAGCAGTTAGACGCTGGTCTACATGCATAAACTCTAGTTCGCACGCACACAAACACCGTTCAGAACGATTTTAGTAAAACGAGCGCGTAAAAAATTACGAAAAGTCCTTTGGAAGGTGGAGTTTTATGAAAAAACTACTACATGAATCAATTACGAATAAAGATTATTATAATCTTCGACAATTGAACTTTGTCGGAACGAGCTTTGTTTTGGAGATTTTATACTTCTTTTATTACTTATTTACTCCCAAAGTTGCGTTAAAATTAGCAGGAAAAACGAATCTTTGTTGGTTCCTACTTTTTAATTGCTTTTTTTTACTATTCTGCTTCTGTACAGACAAAATTAATAATAAGACAAAACGATTTCATGTTTTACTTTGGATGTACAATGTGTAACAGTGGAGTAAAACCCCCAGAAATTTGTTTGGAAAAGTATCGGCTAGTTGCGCCTTAAAGTTGGGGAGTGGGGGACGCTACGTCACAAGTAAGTATAAAATCTACATACTCGTGACGTCATGGCACTAACTCAATGTATCGCCGTAATCTTTTGATAACGTAAAATAAGAAAAAATACGTGTCCAATATTTTTTAATAATTTAAAAGGCCCACAATTTCTTTTTTTGTCATCATCCCTATTATTATAGATACTTATACTCTTATTTTTTTTTAATTCTCCTTCTTTTATGTGTTTACATTACTTACCAACATCAACAGATATTCTTCTGTTAATTTTTGCCGCCCGCGGCATTGCTTTAGTTTCGGATGCAGCTCTGCCAAGACGCGCTGTAATTTGTAAATTATTTACTACAGTGCAGACTACTTACAAAACTTCATGCAGTGACAAAAATAAATAAAATCGCAAATTAATAAAGCTCTATGAAGCATACTCACATCTCCGTTGTTTACTGGCGTCCGAAGCAAGGGATTCGGGTGACAGGTTCGACTGAAGCTCGTCAATATCCGGGAGCCCTAAGCAAGCGTTAGAACAATGCTAGTTATAATAAAGGAAAAACATGCGTAGGTTGAAAGAAAGTGGTTTCGGTACCAATGTTCTGTGTTGTTATTTGTGTCTCGCTCGCACGTATAAGTTAAGAACGAGAGGAGAACAGTGGAATCGTTAATTTTGTAAGGGATTGGGAACGCCAGTATTCTTTGTTATTTGCCTCTCGCTCACACGTATGAGTTTAGAACGAGAGGAGAATGCAGTTTTAATACCATTGCTATAGCTTGTCCAGTCTGAAATAAAGCGCCCCACTGCCGCATTTTATGTACACGGTGCCGCGGCGTGTACGTAAAATGAGAGATAGAATTATACTGTCAATAGCGATCCGTTTTTTTACTGAAAATACATAGGTTATTGGGTTGGGCCGTTATTAAAGATATAGTTACTTACGTACACGTGTAAGAAATATGTAAGCCAATGGTGCCGATTCCCTTGTTCACAAACTAAATTAAATTTAAGTTCAGTGCATCTTTTTCTTTCTATTTCATTAAGAAAAGGACAGAAGATAAATTTTTGTTTAGTCCTGTCAAATGAATCAGCGCCTCCATGCAAGTTTAGACGTGATTAAAAACTTGCCTACTAAAATTACGTCAATTTACGTCAAGCGCTGATTAATTTGACAGGACTAAACTAAAATTTATCTTCTGTCATTTTCTTAATGAATTAGAAAGAAAAAGATGCACTGAACTTAAATTTAGTTTAGTTTGTGAACAAGGGAATCGGCACCAATGACCAACTAAATCCAAAACTAGTCTTCCTATTTCAAAGACACACCAAGTTTACTAACTGAACACAAACAAGCACTATTCTGCAAACAATTTTAGTATACAGTTCATTAGTAATAAGTATAAGTTTGGTGTGTCCGTGAATTTAGTTTTTGAAGTGAAAACTTCTTAAGGCGCGTTGGGCATTTTTGAGATGGGAAAAACAATTAAACTCGCGACACCGTTACCGACACTTCATTTTTGTAAATGCGATTGAGCACTTTATTTATCATAAACGGATCAATGTTCTATTTTTACTTTAACCTCTCGAATGCCGTAATTACAGACACAATTAAAAAACCATTGTGTCTCGTGTAGATCTACGTTCCGGCATACCAAGGGTTAAAGGTTTTGGAAGTATTTTTTTTAAATTGTTCACGTTTTCACTTCTGTCGGCACTCCCGGAGTGACACTGTTTTTTTTATACCACATTTTATGTACGCGGCGCCGCGGCGTGTACGTAAAATGCAGTAGTGGGGCGCGTCATTTTAGACTGGACAAGCTATACCTACTATTCTTAGTTAAGTTGTTGCTTCAAAGTGCATTGACATGCTTTAGTGTGCTAAGTATATTATTATGCAATAGAAAATTGTGCATTTCTGTAAAGAAATGTATTTTGCAGGTTATGCAGATAATAAAATTAAGGAGAAAGAAACATGCTATTGAAGGAGATTCTTCTATTTACATCAAACTCTTCATATATATTGTATGCTTTTTACTACAATGCTTGCTGTGCTTTATGCAGGTTGTATTTTTACTCAAGAAGACGAAATCAAACAATAATTATATATTATTTACATAACATCGCGCCTTATTTCCTCGAAGGGTTGGGCAGAGGTGTACCTATCGTATGCCCACTTTCGCCAGTTATGTTTAAGTCCCAGGGCGAGCTTATTGCCGTCAATCGGGCACAAATCCTCCGGGCTGCTACTGAGAAATTCCAGATAGAAAAACCCAATAACACTTTGCCCGACCTGGGAATTGAACCGAGGACCTCATGCTCAGCCGCAACGAGGCAGTGAAATAAGAGCGTAAGTGATTTACATCAAATTTTCCATTCGTCAAATACAACATTTTTGGGTAAGTAAAATACACCCTGTATTAATAAAAAACAAAACTCATTGATGCAGCTACTTTCATAAAAAGTGCCTCTATAAAATCATAAATCGAAAAAACAAGTGCAAAATACAGTGCTACCAATCGCGTCACGGGGTCAAGCTATAATGAACGCACTGTAGGCACTTATCTACACGAAAAGTGCTTCAATAAAAACCATCAGCACTCACATCTTTCTAAACCTACAAGTTACCTTCAAAATCAGGTTTATTCAGCAGACTGATCCTGTCAATGGGCTGTACGTCGAAAGCGGCGGAATGCGTCGACGAGGCGTCGTCGTCATCAACTTCTGAGGCGACGGAGCGTGACGTGACGGATGTGCGCGATGTCGTGCTCATGCGGCGGCGAGGGGAAGACGCGGGCTCCAGCCAGGATTCAAGCACGGCTTTTTGATGGCGGGTCAGCCTGATAAAAGTGGAAAAAAGTACATATTTTATCATCATTATATCATAATCAGCCTACAATGTTCCTCTTCGAGAGGGAGTGGGCTGTAACCTACCACGCGGGCCCAGTGCGGGTTGGTAGATGTCACATGTCTTCGAATTTTTGGTTCTAGGACATGTCGGTTTCCTCACGATGTTTTCCTTCACCGTTTTGAGAGCAGTGGTGATGAAATTATTTACAAGTAAAGCGCCTGTCTGGGTTTGAAACCGCGAGCTACAACTCGTAAGTCGGGGCCGTTACCACTGCGCCACCACTGCTCTTGCATTTGCAATAAGGACGCCTAAATTAATTTATTACAGGAGTTACACCCTGTACTACTAAGGTTATTGAAGTGAAAACTTCTTTAGGCGCGTTGGGCATTTTTGAGATGGGAGTAAACCATTGATTCCGCGACACTGTAACGACACCAGTTTTGACCATTAAAAAGACATCGACGCGTTGATTACCGCGGTGCCGATTTTTTTTCAAGTTTTCACTTCTGTCGGCACTCCCAGTTTTTAAGTGTAAGGGGTCACGATTTACGACACCCATTAGTATAATTTATCTTTGCATTTGCATGTTTCTGTACCAATAAACCAATTTATCTTTTTTTCTTCTTATAAGTAGTTATCGAAAGTCAAATTAAGCTATTACTAGAAACCATAAATTGTTTCAGCTATAATTAAGATCTTGACAATTCTCAATTTACCAACATGTTTTTTTTTTTGATTATTTATTGTTTCTCCTAAAATTTTTACATTCAAATTATTGACCACTTTTCATCCATGCCAATTATTGCGGTGATTTTGATATGCAAAAAAAGTAAGTTCAAAAACTAAAACTCGACTACTGAAAATACACACTCTAAAAAGTATGAAACAAGAAAATATATCAGACAGAAATCAAGACAGGTACAAAAATGGTAAAGGTAAAGCCGTGGTCGCATGCCATTATGTAGGTGTACAGGCATGCGACCACGGCTACATACCGGTCAAAATCATAACCCTCCTTTTTGCTTCGCCGTTGTCGGGTAAAAAGAACATAAATCTTACCTTCTAGAACTAGAATATTCCGTGATAACATCCTCAGCATCCATCTTCGATCCGTCTTCGGCAATAACCTCAGGTATCACAGACAATTCAGGCTTGGTCACCAGCGTGGGTTTTCGGTTTTTCCTCACGACTCTATCTCCAGCATCTTCACTAGCCTTACTCACGAAAGAACTCTCTGAAGCAACACTTTCGTTATCATCTAAATTCTTGCTTCGCGAACGCGTAGATCTACGTTTAGGTGTGGTTACGGTAACAGATTCGTCAATAACGTTCGATTCGTCCAGTTTGGCTGACATTTCTCTGGATACGCGTCTTGTGATTATCTTTCTAACTTCCGCACTGGTTGGAGTCTTTGCCCGCCTTCGCGATGGTGTTGTAGGTTCAGTTTCTGGTGTTTTTTGTTCTGCGTCTATGGATTTATTTGAAGCGATAGATTGGGTTCGTTTTCTTGTAACTGGCGTACGAGTTTCGATCTCTTTCTCCGGTTCTGTAGTGGATTTGTTTGAGGATGTTGATTTAGCACGTTTTCTTGTGCGTGTTGGTTTCTCTGCTTTGTTTTCTGTTGTTTCATCAATTTTTTCTGTTTCTTGCGCTTTTTTTGTGATCTCTGCAGCCTTTTCAGTAATTTCAGAAGCTTTTTGTGAAATTTCGGAAATTTTTTCAGTAGGTTTTGGTGTTTCTTCAGTAACCATATGAACTTCTTCAATAACCTGTTCCTCTTTTTCAGCAACCTTCAATGCTTCTTCGACAACCATTGGTACTTCTTCAACAGCTTTGAGCTCTTTTTCTGCATCCTCTATTACCTTTTCTGTCATCTTAGTTCTTTCACTAACCTTTACCTCTTTTTCTGTAACCTTCGGCGCTTTTTCAATAACCATTGGTACTACTTCAGTGACTTTGGGTTCGATAACCTCTGGCACTTTTTCCGTAACCTTTGATACTTTCTCAGCCTCTTTTACATCTTCATCGCTTGTGGCTTTTTGTTCAGGCTCTGTTATTTTAGTATCGATTTCTTTAGGAACTATATCAATATTTCTAGGTCCATCTACATTGTCGAATGGAGCTGAGATTTCTACTTGTACTGCAGCTGGATCGGGTACTGAAAAAATATCAATGTAAGTAAGTGCTTTGAAACAAGACATTCTAGTTTTTGATTTTCCAAATAATAAGGTAGTTTTTTTTAATAGGTGTCTTGCTTGACTCGATTTTAATTAAGTAGTTAATGTCCGTTTTCTTAATTTAGTCAGGAAAAAGGAATAAATAATTTTTATATACAGGGTGGCAGGGACCTTGGCGCGAAAACTGTTACCATGGATTCAGTACATGACTCTGAATTCCCCTGCGTTGAAATTTTTCGTCGGTAATTTTTTTTAAATCTGCTATTCCATACATTTTGACCGCGTGGGTAATGCACTTTTCTATGAAACAGCAATTTGTTTTTAAATAACCGATGATAAATGTTAACAGTTCTGAATCCCAGTACTGAATCCATGGTAACAGTTTTCGCGTCGATGTTCCTGCCACCCTGTGTGTATAAGTATTTTCATTTTACCTGTTTCCATTTGCTCAACAGGGGTTTCACCGCTGGTATTTACCTTATCGCTTTCAACAGAATAATTCAAATTTAGATCCGACTTATCAGATTCAACCAAAGAATTATCATCAGTCATAAGCGAAAAGTTAGCTTGATTCAGCGGATCATTGGAACTTTCAATCTGTGTTATGTTCTGACTATCAAATGCATCTTTTACTACAGTTTCTTTATCTTTTACTTCAGTTTCTTTATTTGTTTCTTCCACTTCTACAATTTCGATGTTATTTTCTTCTGATTCTGAGCTGTCTTTGGACTTTTCATCTATTTGTAGTTTGTCGCTAGAGTCGTCGGAGTCCTCAATTGATATTACTTCTTCGTTTTCTTCGTCGGCTTCTTCGCTTGATGAACTTGACTGAAATACATGTTTAGATATCTACATATGGCATATGGATATTACTTGAATACATTTACTAAATTAGTAGTCTTATATAATTACATTGTCATACAAAATACTTTAAAAGAACCTAGCTAACAAGTTCTCTTGCCAAACGACTAACAAAAAAATTACTATGAAAATTCGCACAGACTATGCCTAGCATTAAAATACACTTGTTACTGGCTACAGCATAAATGCCGCTTTTAGCTAAACTAATTTCGTCTCACAGATTTTGGTAACTATAAAAAAATAATTAATCAAGTATAAATAATAAATCTAACAGAATTTGATAATAAATAATGTGTATCTAGTAAATTACCGAGTTGATTTTGGGATATATTTTACCATCACTGGTTGTCAGATCTTTTGTCGCG
Organism: Agrochola litura; assembly: GCA_949152395.1. Classification (NCBI taxonomy): domain Eukaryota; kingdom Metazoa; phylum Arthropoda; class Insecta; order Lepidoptera; family Noctuidae; genus Agrochola; species Agrochola litura. The sequence goes on along the minus strand of OX424508.1, from coordinate 17,909,786 downwards.
GAAGGTTTCCTTTTTTCAGACTTAGTAATCTGCTGGTAAGCGAATTATTTATTTAACAAAGAATTCATAAGTCAATATTGTAATACGGTAGTTGCCTAGGTAAAAAAAAAAGAAATTCTATTTACTCCGTCTTTCAGATAATAAAAAAATATTAGACAAGTTTTTTTTTTTTTTAATCAAAAATATCTCAGAAAACACGCATTAAAGTTGGGGAGTGGAGGCTCGCTACGCCATAACGTATTAAATCTAGCAAGGCGTGACGTCATACCACATTTTAACACAATGTATCGCAGTAATCTTTTGATTACGTCAAAAAAGAAAAAATACGTGTTCAATATTTTTTAATTATCTACAAGACGAACAAAAAAATGTTGGACACAGGCCTATTAGCAAACAGTTCGAGCAGTGTTTCATTGCTGCTATCTGCGCTCACTCTTAAGACTGTCTTGGGGTGGTCGCACATCTGACGTAAGATGCGTTGGGTTTAACTTCATTAACTTCCAGTTAGTATCCTTAACCACAGATGAATACTGATGGGTCACTCCGCATTTTAGATATGAAGCTAAAAGTAGGTACGCGGCGGGCTCGACTTATCGAATTCAGTGGCGTAACGTAGTCAGAAGATATAAGAGTTATGCGATAGAAAGAGAGGCAACTTCTAGGTGAATATAACTGTTAGTATTTAGCACTGTGCGACCTGATTTCCACTTTATTGTGTCGTGGCAAGAGTCGCTTTTTATTTAAATGATTTTGCGGTTTGACCCATCTGTACTAATCTGTGCCTCGACGCACTAATGTATGTTGAGTGTGTATGGTTGAATATTTTATTATCTACTTGTCTGTTTTGGCTTTACGCGGCCAACGATACGCGACGCATCTTCCGTCAGATGTGCGACCGGGAAAAGACTATTCATTCGAAATTAATCTTCCCGTAGACGGGGATGTAGGGTACTGTAGAACAAAATGTTGAATGAATTGCAAAATTACATAAATAATATGTAATAATATTGTGTACTTACCGCACTTAGAGAACTGATCTCTGACTCTTCTTCAGCCTCATTCTCTTCATCACTTGCAGATGTATCACTGACATCCGGCTCCTCATCTGACATATCCTGAATCTCATCTATCTCCCTCTCTATCTCTCCTATTTTCTCCTTCTCTTTCTTTTCGGCTGCACTCTTCTCCTGAGCGACATTTTCTTCCATTTCCACATCACTATCATTTGTCATTAAACTGGACGGTTCTTGAGATATTTTAGAATCGTCTTTGAATTGTGAAGTTTCACCAATACTGCTTTGAGCACTATGTAGGACAGATTTGTCGAAATCAGTTTGAATCATTTGTACGAAAGCCGCGAAGGGTTTAGAAACATTTTTGTCAGTTTCAGTGACGTTTTTATCTTCCTGGACACTTGATTCTTCAGCTACACTGCTCTCATAGCTACGCAATACTGATTTATCGAACTCAGTTTCGTTCAAAGTGAATGCTGGAAGCGGTTTCAAGACTGATTCACTCTTTTGTATAACGACTTTTTCTTCCCGAATGCTGACTGAAGTATCACCTACACTGCTTTCGTAACTATGTAGTACCGATTTCTCGATACAAGTTTCATGTAATGTAGTAAATGCTGGTAGAGGTCTGAGGTCTAATTCGACAGTACTTTTATCAGATTTGGGTTCTCTTTCAGCCGTTTCTGATATCGTAGTGTCTGTGGAACTTTGTAATACTGATTTGTTGACAATGGGAGATAGAGTGACGTCCATTAGACTGGGGACTTGTTTGAAAGCTTTCATTGGGGTGCATTCGATAGCAACTTCGGGTTTTTCTTCGGAAAATTCGGTTTCCATTTCCAGGTCTGCTTGTTTTGCTTTAGCCATCAATATGTTTTCGAAAGCTTTGCGGGATAGAGATTTCTTGGCTCGCGCAGAGGATTCTATTCTTGGAGATAGTAGCTTTTCGGGTGTTTTGGATCGGCTCCTAGAATATGACAATGATATTGACAAAAATATAGTGAATTTGAGAAGTATTTTTAAACATTTACTTAAAAAACATACCTTAGACTGCGCGGGGTTTGTTTTAAAACTAGTTCTTGAACCACCTCTATTTCTGGTGTACGTGAGCGGCTTCTATGAACATAAATAAGAATAATGTAATTTTTTTTCGGAAGCTTTATTTTTATCCTTAAATAACCGACTTCCAAAAAAAAAGACTACAAAGTGAAAAATAACTTTAATTTCGGAAGTCGGTGTCTTTGGTTTTGAATTTTCGTTTTCATTTTTCACTTTTTAGCTGTGGTATTTACCCCACATACATTCGAATACCACTACCTGCTATGTAAATAACAGTGACAGGAACTTAACATATCATCCACATACTAAGTGGGAAAAAATACGTAATATTGAAGCTAAGTCAAAAACTACCCAAGCAAAGTTATAAAAAAATATATGGGACCACCTCTGAAGTGAACCTACCAAACAAAAAAAGAATCATTAAAATCAATTCATAATTGGCGGAGTAATCGCGTAACAAACATACAAAAAAAAAACAGTTGAATTGAGAATCTCCTCCTTTTGAAACTCGGTTAAAAACAAAGACACTAATAGTCAGATTAGATTCCAAATTGTTGAAATGCCAACGGCGTTTTCAGCCTGCGGTGTGCTAACAATAGTGTCTTTTCGAACGAAACAAATCATGAAAGACGTGGGTCATATAAGAGATTGCATCAGCATCATCTGCCAATCTCCAATCCTGCATTATTATTATTATAACTAGCCTTTACTATCCCACAGCTAGGCAAAGGCTTCTAAAATTAAAAGAGACTGACCCATGAGTTTGTTTAGCCACTTCTTCTCAGAGTCTGATAGGAAATGTCAACTCCATCTAGTTTTATGACGTCTAAAAGTGAATTCGATATCCTATTTACAGAATAAACGATTTCATTTCAAAGGCCTTCCTTCATTCCTTCCACCGATGACGATTCTGTGCTACTTCTTGCCAGTTCCTAAGGATGACGTCCAAGACATCCCGCCATCTCCTTCGTGGTCTACCGCGGCCCCGTCTCCTAGATTCAGGCACCAATTTTGTGTTTTAAATTGCATAATTTGATAAAATGAAAATAGTTTTTACCTCAAACTGCGACGTGGCGACGGTGATGACGAAGCAGACGACTCGGTGTTAGAAGACCTAGTAGGCGACTCATTGATAGCTTCAAGTTTAGGAGACTCTAAAACGCCCTTGTCGAAACGTTCGGGAGTGCGGGATCGACTCCTGTATTGAAGAAAATAAAAAAGGTTTTTAATTGTCGTTTGCAGGTAAAAACAGTATTTAGATTGAGAACGTCGTATTTCATTCTATATAGTTCATTCTTTCATTCAACAAACGTCGTGTTTCATTCTTTAAACAGACTCCGGACCCAGGTTGGCCGAAGCAAGGAATCTGAAATCTCGGAAATCTGTTCAGGGAGCGTTCAAGTATTACGTAACGCAATATTTGGAGATTTTTTTACCCCCCCCTCGCCCTAGTAAAACGTTACGTAACCAAGTGACCATTTTTACCTGAAAGTCACAATTATGTGGCGTAAAGTACAAGCTGTTGATATATATATTTTTTTGCTTTACATTTGGAGTTAAAAAAAGAAAAACATTCATTATCCTATAAAGGAAGCAAGACATTTTGTGAAGGTATAAAAAATTTTCAAGTGGTCATTCCATTTGATATTTTGACAAAAAAAAAAACGTTTTAAAAAATGCGTGAGGAAAAAAATCTCTACGCGAATGTTCTGAAAACAATGTTACGTAATGCGTAGTTCAAACTCCCCCCCTCCCACCCCTGTAAGGTTAAGTAACGTTTAAGAAGACCCCCAAATTGCGTTACGTAATACTTGAACGCTCCCTGACAGGTGGAATTAAGTTAACGCATTAAGTTGTTAACTTTGTGTAGTGTTTGGGTCACCAAGATACAGGCTGTGCCTAGTTTGAGACCCGCTGTCTAATATTCTAAGTCTTCTGTTAGTGAGAATTTCATATTATTTTCCATGTTATTTAGGTTGTATATTTAAGAACTTTGTGTAAGCTAAATAAATGAATTTGAATTCATAGACGAGTCCGCCTTGGAGTGTGAATGTGTTGCTGTGCCACAAACGATGGGACACTTTAAGTCGTGTCCTGCGTGTCCAGTCAGCTGCACGTTACAGGAACTGATGGACGCTAGTGATGGCGCCAACACGTGGCCAAATTTTGGGCGAAGTCTATTTAGATTGCCATCGACACGCTAAGAAGAGGATTCTATATTGTACTAGCTTTTGCCCGCCAATTCGTTCGCGTGGAAGTCGTAAGACACCAAAATTTTCCATTCTGTAGCTGGAGAAGGGCGTTGTTAGCTGCGCTACAGTTTATACTTTTGCAGCTATCATCGTTTTACATCGTTTATTATTTTTGTGTTATTGTTCCAAAATAAACTTTTATTATTTATTATTATTAAAATATACTAATATAACAGCCACATTTCCGCCTAAAAAAATCAGAAAGAATAAGCGAAACCAAATGAATAGCGCTACTTCGGTTTAGCTAAGTGCTTTTTCTGTTTTTTTTCTTTTTGCTCTGCTCCTAATGGTCTTAGCGTGCGGGGCTGCTCTATAATAAAGTAAACGTTTTAAGAGTTTGTAAATACCTGAGTTGTCTCGGCACACTGAGCGTAGTCCTCTCCGCATGCGGTTCGCTCTCAGTTTCCTGTTTGGGCTGCTCGGGTATGGGCGCTAATGGCGAACTGCGAGGACTTAGCTCTGGTGTTCGGGACCGGCTCCTATCAAAGTTAAAGTAAAGTCTTTTTTGAATTGTGCACGAGTATGGATCTACGTAATATGTTTCTCGCTTCACTGCTACAACTATCTTTTGGCGCTCGAATGACGTTGACGTTGGGGGGCGCGCGTGTTGGTAACATTTTTGTACAATTATTGTGTAAAATGTATTGAAATTAAATTAAATTGTTCATTCTGTAAATAGGATATCGGAATCACTTTTACACGACATATAAAAAAAATGAAATAAAAATAAGCTAGCTGAGTTCGGTGTTTTCTATCTGACTACTCTGAGAAGAAAGGCCAAAACAAACTCAGAGGTCGAAAAATCAAGATAGCCGCGTTAGTTTCCAATTTGGACCACGTGCCAAAAGATACTTGTACAGCTATAAGTGTCACAACGTGTTTCTCGCTACTCGCCAAGATATTTTGTTTAGCTCCATACAGGGTTATTTTGCAACCACCATCCAAATTTTCAGAAATGGTTTAGAATCGATAACCTTATCAATTAATGAAATAAAAAATAAATAAAAAAAAAACATAATTTTCACCTTTGTCCGCTACTAAAATCACAACGTGTGGAATAAATACAGTTCAACAATAGATTATTGAACTTGACTGCACACGCGCTTACCTCGGGAACGCACACAAACAGCACGCACTACGCCCCCCTCCCTCACACGTCGCACCCCGCACAGCCCCCGGTCGGCCATGCGCCGGCGGTGTTTTGTTTAGTTGACCGTGACCTAGTTACGTGTGAACGTGTGCCATTTTTTTTGTCGCTCTCCCTGCATTTTCGCTTCCGAATTCCGGTCGATCATCATCGCACGACATGGCGACTTCTTATTCTAATGCAGAGTATTATGAAATGGTCAGGTGCTATCTTTTAAGTGGTGAAAGTTTAAATGGTGCGCAAAGAATGTACCGCACAGAAAGTTTACCGCGTTTACAAAGACGAGGAATTAATTCGCGAGTGCCTAATAGACAAACAATTTTAGCAGCAAATCAAAGGATTAGATTATGGGCAGTTTACCACACCAGCCCATGCAACAAGTCGTGGCGGTCATAACGAAATAACACCAGCAGTTGAAAATTCTGTACTCGAGTTTTTCGAACGTGACCCCTGCGCCAGCACTAACGACGCTGCTCGGCGCTTCGGTGTCAGTCAGTATTACGTGTGGAAGCTGCTGAACTCTTCTGGTTATCACCCATACCATTACCAACCAGTGCAATCTCTTCATGATAACGATGGACCCGCTAGAATCGAGTTTTGTGAATGGCTGTTAAGAAACATTAATTCTAACATTTTGTGGACAGATGAAGCATTATTTACGCGAATCGGAATTTATAACAGCCGAAACGAACATTATTGGGCGTTAAGCAACCCCCACGTTATTAGAAATAACTACCATCAAGTGCGTTTTAGTGTAAATGTTTGGGCGGGTATTATTGGTAATGTTATCGTGGGACCGATTTTTATTGAAGGACGCTTGACGGGTACGAATTATTTAAACATGTTACGTGGTGTTATTGAAGACTTACTAGACGAGGTGCCACTTTCATACTACAACAATCATTATTATCAGCATGACGGTGCACCACCTCATTACGCAAGTGCCGTGCGTGACTTTTTAAATAATAAGTATGGCGACAGATGGATTGGTCGCGGAGGGCCTGTACCATGGCCTCCCAGGTCACCAGACTTGACTCCGCTTGATTTTTTTTTATGGGGTGAAGTCAAAAGACGTGTTTATGTTGAAGAAGCACAAAGTGTTGAGGACCTCCGTAGTAAAATAACAATAGCATTTAATGACATTAAAAATCAAACGGATACTTTAAACTTATTAAAAAATAGTTTAGAAAAACGTGCACGTTTGTGTATTGAGAGAAACGGACTCCATTTTGAACAATTACTGAAGTACACGTGATTTGTAGGTTAATCGAGATTATTTGGTAAGTTTAATTATTGTAAATAGCTAGTTGATTCCAATTTTTTAAATACGCCATAATAAAAACCAGTAATTTCACATTCATAATTTTATTATGTCGGTCCTAAGCCCGTAAAGTATGAAGGGAAAATTGGAATCAACCCTTTTAAGTAAGACCGCGTAGGTACCTACATCAGTCGCAGCGAACGAGGTAAATAACCTTGTTGTGTGGCTCTACATTCTGATTTTTTTCAGATATTTTCTTTTGAATGTATCTTTTTGTTTTTGTTATTATTTGATTATAATGTTTCACATACGAAAATAATTTAATTAAAAGTCCTCGATTTTAAAATTTGGATGGTGGTTGCAAAATAACCCTGTATACACAAAAAAATGGCACATTTTCGATTTCAATTAAAAAATTATCAATTATAAAAATATTTTGTTTGATGTTTGCGAGAAGGGAACAGAGTGCTTAGGAAGTTCGATAAGTCGATGAATTGATGAATTACTACAGCATTGCACATTCATATGATAGGGTTGTATTGTCAATTTTTTCTTACCTTGTCACTCTGCTACTGAGCAATGGTGTTGCTACGGGCGAATCTACTCGTTCAGGCGTTGTGGGTCTACTTCTGTAAGAAAATAATAACCAGAGCTTAGTAACAAGATCAAGCTTCTCTGCCAGGGCTTATATTTTTTTCAATTGCTTTTGTTAATTTTTTGTACATTGTTCTCACATATAGAAGCAACAAGAATAATGTACCCAGGATTTTGTAATATCTATATTTAAAAGAGTATCCTTGGAGTTTCTTGCCCGTTCTTCTCCATAGAGATCTACGTTTTGGAATGGGCAACTAGCTTCAACTTTCTGACTAACTGACCGACTCTTTAACAATTCAAAAGTGTCTGTAAATGGTTTAATTGAATCGCTTTAACTTTGGAGTTTGAACCCAACAAAAAACTCAAAAGAAGTTATCAATTCAAAAACAAATTTTATTATGTTTTAGGAAAAACTCCTCAAATGTCCTAAGCGAAACATCATCATCTGACTAGCCTTTTTCCTAACTATGTTGTGGTCGGCTTCTAGTCTAACCGGACGCAGCAGAATACCAATATTTTACATGGAGCCACTGCCTATCCGACCTCCACAATCCAGTTACTTACACGATATAAATAGTAAAAAAAACATAAGTAAACTCACCTATTAACCAAAGGCGTACTCTCACTAGCCGTTCTAATCCCCCTCCTTCCTTTAGGCGTCTTCGGCAATTCCCGCCTCTCTTCGGCCATTTCCGTCTCTTTCACACCAGTGACAGTTACATTGACATTCATCTCAATGACCGAACGTTCGACGTTTGAATCTCTTTGTTCGACATCAAGTTGATGTTCAGATGTTTCTATATGGTATTTCTGACGTTTTTCTCCCGAGTAACGTGGGTTTATAAGAGTGACGGGAATGTCTGCTATGCTTTCTATTGAAGTATTAGGATCGTCGGATAAGCTGCTGTTGACTGATATTGAGAAGGATCGCCTGGCGCGAACTGTATCTTTCAAGGATTTTCTAGACTTGACTGATTCTTCGGTAGCTAACTTCTTTGGTGGCGATTCAAATGGATGGGCCTCAGTCTAAAAAAAAAATGTTTTAATTGTTTAGTTGGCAACTCAATAACGTCATATTCATTTAATTTACCAACCAGCCAGTAGGCTTGTTCTATTATGCAAGTTGACATTTTTATTCACCAAACTTGCAACAAGTGAACTTGCTCAGTAACATTATACAAGTCGGTCGCCGTTAACTTGTTCATTACAACTTGCTAGTGAATTTTTATTTTTTTATTAGAGTAATCGGTGTTCAGTAGTGTTCCTTTTGATACGACGAGTCTCGGAAATATTCGCTGTACATCTGCAGGAACGATGCTATTACAGTCCGTGCGCGACTGCTAGTCACCGCCCTCAGTATGTGAGCAGTGACACGGGAGCGCCATTGACTAAATTGTCAGACTGAGTTAGCGGCCCGCATGTGCCGGGGGTGAGCCGAGAGTGTAGCGAGGGCGGGACTAGCACGAGCTGAAGGATTATACAATGTCGCCCATCGGAATGTGCCCGACCGTATTTTTCTGAATATTCAAAAAAATAACAAAATAACTTTTAAAGGGGGTCTATCTTTAATATTTTTTATGTTTTGATTAGCGTTTGCCATATCTCCGATGTTATTGGCTCGATTTGGATTCTGTTTATTATTTCTAAAAGCTTATGAGTTATTTTATCGGATCAACTAACATTTTTATTAAAATTTCTCGAGTCTGCAAAAAAAAAAAAACGGAAGCGAAAACATTTTTTTCTAAAAATAAACTAAGACTAAGTGTAAGTTCATAAAATAATAGGGGGATTTAAAAAAAAATTATCAAGATTCCCTTTTAAAGTTGCGACATGCCCATGGGCAACATTGTATAAAACCGGTTTCATTTGCAATAATAGCAAGTCTTTTCCTAAATTACAATTACCATAGCATGCGACGTGGTAGTAACAAAGCTGTCAACTGATACATCCATCTCTTTCTCTTGCATAGCGGATGCGGATCGCTCCATCTCTTTCGCACGTTGTACGTGTGGCGGGTCCACATTCGATGCGGGTGGAGGGGACGGCGTTGATCCGGATTCCGAGGCAGTTGGGATTGTGAAGCGGAGATGTCTGAAAAATAATCAGACTGATATGCTTTACTAAGAAAAAAAAAACAAAATTATTTAAATAGATTGTAAAATTCAATTCAAAATTCAAAAGTCATTTATTCAAATTAGGCTGAGAATCAGCACTTTTCGAACGTCAAAATTACATAAGACAGTCCCCCAAAAACGCCCACCCTTCACCACTTCCTAGTGCCTTTCGCTGGGAAGAAGAAGTGGCGCAACAAACTCCCCAGCAGCACAGCTGTCTGTTCAAGTTAGAAAAAAATAATTCTATACAATAGTATGCAAAATAATTTACATTACGCAACACAAAACATAATTTAAATGATAAATTATTGGCCATATGTCAGCTAGCACACGCCAATATACCAACCAAAAACATCGAGAACTATAGTAGCAGAAATAAAAACTAAACGTAAACAGAACTACATATCTAAATAAAAGCCTCCAGGCGTAAAGGGCGTGCCCGCTTACATAAAGCTGTAATTGGCAGTTATAAATGATAAACTAGGACCATCGAGGTAAAAAAATAAATAAACAGTTAATTACTAGTTACAATAACAAAACCATGATCAGCAAGACGACCAGTCACCACAAGCAGCACCCGTTCACGAGCATAACGCAAAGATCAGCCATTACCCCCCTCGCCATATTTGAGGGAAGGAGGCAACCCGACCCCCGACGCTACCGCAAGCAGTGACATCTAAGGGAGCATGACGAACTTGCTGCCGGTTGCTCAGGCAAAAAAAAAAAAATAATGATCAACTGTCGAGGTCGCTAGCTAACCACAAATTGCAATACAACTCATAACAAAATATTGTAATGAGTAGATTAAGTCAACAATAAAATAAAATAAAAATAAATTGAATTTAAAAAAAAAAATAAAAATCGAGTTATAAAATCAAATAAAATAAACAATTATGTTACTGTCCGTAGGTAAACTAATTCTGGAGAAAGAACATAAGTATTGTCTTGAGTTAATCACAGCGACCAACTATTCTTATCATTTATGTAGTCGTTGATACAATAGTATGCCTTTGAACAAAGGTTAGATTTTACTTTAGTTTTAAACGAATTAAAAGGCAAATCTAGCAAAGAAGAGGGAAGCTTGTTATAAAAGTCTATACCAAGCCCAACAAATGAGTTATGAACCTTATGAAGCCGGTGAAAGGGAGCTCGTAGTTTGTCTTTATTTCTAGTGTTAACATTGTGTATATCACTGTTTTTACTGTATAAGTGTATATTTTGCCTAATATATAAAATGTTGGCGAAGATGAATTGCGATGCCACTGTAAGAATACCAATATCTTTGAAAAAATCTCTTAGTGAAACTCTGGCACCTAGCTGGTAAATTGCTCGAACAGCTCGTTTTTGAAGGACAAATATATTTTGAATATCAGCAGCTTTGCCCCACAGCAGAATACCGTAGGACATAACGCTATGAAAATAACTAAAATAGACTAACCGAGCTGTATCAACGTCAGTGTATTATCTTACTTTCCTGACAGCGTAGGCGGCCGAACTGAGCCTTCCCGCTAGGCTCGATATATGTGGGCCCCACTGAAGTTTGGCATCTACTGTTATGCCCAGAAAAACTGCTGAGTTCACAGTTTCAAGCACCTCTTTATCTAAGACGATGTTGGGTCCTAGATTTCTAACATTTGGTAGGGTGAACTTTACACATCTCGTTTTCTTGGCATTGAGAACAAGGTTATTTGTCATAAACCAATCCGTAACCATTGAGAGTGCACTGTTTACATCGTCAAAATCTTGTCTGTTCCGGTCTACTTTAAAAATAAGAGAGGTATCATCTGCAAACAGTACAACTTCACAGATATCCTTTAAATAGAATGGTAAGTCATTAATATACACTAAGAACAAGAATGGACCCAGTATTGAGCCTTGAGGTACACCTAACTGAACTGGTAGCCCGGAAGATTTTACACCATTAACATCTACACATTGGAACCTATTATGTAAATAAGAATTTATAACGTTTAGAGCTTCGTTTTGCACACCGTAATGATGTAGTTTACGCAAAAGCGTATCATGGTGCACGCAATCAAAGGCTTTGGAGAGATCACAGAAAATTCCAATAGCATTTTGCGAATTCTCCCATGCATTAAATATGTGTTTTAGCAGAGCAACACCCGCATCTGTAGTCGAACGACCTTTTGTAAAGCCATATTGTTCATTATGAAGGAGGCTATTTAAATTAAAATGTCTTAGCAACTGCTTGAGTATTAACTTTTCAAATATTTTGCTAAATGCTGGTAAGATAGAAATAGGCCTGAAATTGCCAACGTCATTTTTATTACCTGATTTAAATAATGGTATGACTTTACTACTCTTCATGAGGTCAGGAAAAGTTCCCAAATCAACACATTTATTAAAAGTAACAGCTAGATAGGGGGCTACGATGTCTATTATATTACTTAAAAGTTTAATGGAGATGCCCTAGTAATCACCAGTGTTTTTAAACTTGAGTGTGTTAAAAACATTAACTACATCACGAGGTGTTACATGCTCGAAGCTAAATAAGCTACTACATTTAGGCACACTACTATGCAAAAGGTTTTCAGCTTTAGACGGAGACGAATTTAAGGAGCGAGTCGTAGTTATAGGTATGTTGGCAAAAAACTCATTAAATGCCTCGGCTACGTCGGCTGCTATATTAACTAATTTATTGTCGACCATAATCTCAAGGTGTTTATCTTGTTTAACCGACTTACCCGTTTCATTGTTAATAATTTTCCAAGTGGTTTTTACTTTATTATTGGAATTTTTAATTGTATCGCTTAAAAATTTTGATTTAGCAAAAGCACTAACCTTTTTAAATAATTTTGAATAATTTTTGACATACTCTAGGAAAGGAGTATCAAACCTGTATTTTTTCCAACCATATAACTCGTATAGTCTCGCTCTACTTTTATAAATACCTGGAGTGGCCCACTGGTTAAAGCCAACGGAGGTGCCATTAATGTTAATAGTTTTGGTCTTGAAAGTAGATTGGTACTCTTTTTGCACAACATCAAAAAGGGCTTCATAGATTTGATTAGGATTCTCATGTTCTATTATAGATGGTGTAATTCTATGAGCTATATTATTTTTAAACTTATTGCAACGACTAGCTGTATAAGGCCTGCATTCAATTTTAAGCGGCTTTTTATGTAATGGCATGGGGAAGCTAGCTAATAAACCACAGTGGTCAGACGTTAAGTCACTTACCACTAATTTATTTTTGGCATCACAATCACTAAATATATTATCAAGACAAGTAGACGAAGATGCTGTGATCCTAGTAGGTTCAAAAAACAAGTTAATTAAATTAAAGGATCTAAACAGATTAAGAAGTCTAATACTTAATGGAGTAACATCTAAAATATTAATATTAAAATCTCCACATAAAATTATACTTTTATTACTTGATTTTAACTTATTGAGTGAATCCTCCATTACTGATTCGAAACTAGTAAAATCACCAGAGGGCGGTCGATAAACGCAAATTATAACGTATCGCTCGAGTTCAACACAAGACAACTCAATAGTGCGCTCAATAGAAAGATTAACTAAGTCTAAACGTTGTTTACATTTCAACTTGTTTGAAACAAGAACTAATGATCCACCGCGAATGGCGCTTTTTCTTACAAACGCACTGTGTACCGTAAAATTATCATCATTGATAAACACTACTTCATGTTCCTTCAACCAGTGTTCAGTCAAACATAGCACCTGAACATCATAGTTTTCCATAAATAAACTTAACTCTAGCTCTTTGCCGGACAGACCCTGCATATTTTGATGTACAACATTCAACATATGCGGCTTATCCGTTGTCGCTCCTAATAGTTTAAACTACAAGAGGTATCAAAAGTAGTGTTAGTACCACTACTAACAGTAATCGAAGGTACACTACAAGTACCAGTGTCATAGTGTATATTGTATGCTAAAAGATTAGCAATTTGTCTCCTACAACTAGGTGGCAAATACATTGTATAATTTGTCAGTTTGTAATCAGTAATAAATTGATTACAATCAAAATATAAAATAGCGTCACTGTGACGACATGTCCTATTATAAATTAACATATTTAAATTATAAATGTGCCTATTTTGCTCATCAGACAAATATTGCGAATAAGGCAAGGCACAGAAAATAAATTTACAACTATTGGTCTCATTGAGATGTAACATCAAATGGACACATTCCATTATGTCCTTTTTCCTTACAGTTAAACTATCCCCATATAATAATATAACAGTTGAACTGGGGTTTATTTTTGTCAATTTAATATTACAAATTAATTGGCTAATACTGGCACCGGGTAAACAGTTATTTATAACATATTGTTGTGAACACTGATTAAATATTCTACCAAAACCTTGACCAAATTTGTCTGAAAATACATATGTTGTGTTAATCAAATTATTCATACTATTATTAACATCATTAATACAGCTACCTACTGGCTGAGCCACTGAGGGTGTGGGAGTAACAAGTTGAGGCTGGGTTGCCTGGGAGCAGGCACAGCTAAAAAGAGAGGTTATTTGTCAGAGACTCATACCTCTCTGCATTGTACTTGACCAGATCTGCCAACTCATTGGCCTCCTGCATGCGCTTATTTAGGTCTTGTTGAGAAGCCTCATATTTACTAAAGATATAATAACTATTCTTATATAACGGGGCTGAATAACGGTAATATTTATACCTCAAATCGTATCAACATATTAATCAAATTGTGTCGATCGATAATGCGACAATTCAACAGAGGCGCCAAAACTGTAGTAAAAAACCGGCCAAGTGCATGTCGGACCACGCACAATGTAGGGTTCCGTAGTTGGGATGAATTTATCCCAAAAACAAACTTAACTTTGTAGTTGAAAAATATGTTCATGCGGAATGTATGGGAAAACATATTTTTGCAACTGCAAAGTTAAGTTGGTCGATTATTACTCGTTAACCTGTAAAGCCTACTTAGCTGTGATAGTTTTCCTTTTAATTTCGTTACATAAACTACTGCTGTGATTTTTTTCACACATTTAACCAGCTGGTAGGGGTGGGGGCGGGACACGACACTTGACTCTAACAAAAATTAGCACTTATATGAATACCTATGCCAAATTACAGCTTTCTAGTACTAAGGGTCTCGGAGCTAGACCGCAGACAGTCAGACAGACAGACAGACGGACATGACGAAACTATAAGGGTTCCTTGTTTACTATGGAACCCTAAAAATAGAAAGATTAAATGTGCTGCGCGTCTCATTTATTGCAAAGTTGCTGTATTCTGGGTCTGCTACGCTTGAATTTGTCGCCCGGGGCACGGGTCACGGGCTTGCCCCCCCCTAGATCCGGGGCTGGTATTGGGTTAACTGTAATCTTTTGCCACTACTGAGTGGCAAATGTATTATTTTGGAAAATGTTATGACGATGTTGATGCAAATATAATAACGTACTTGTTAGCGTCGCTGTAATGCGTGTGGTTGCTGGCAGTGTCCAGCAGTTCGTCATCACTCTCTCCGAGGTACCGCGAGTCTACGGGAGAAGGAGCTTCTCTGTCCATGTCCGAGTTTCTGCGAGTCTGTAACGAAATATGAACAAGTTGAATTATAGTAGAAAAAATATTTCAGTTCTAAAGGATAATGGCGAACTCCCAAACATATTTTTGTTGACATTGTTTGCGTCTGCCGATGAAAAATATGTAAAAGTACACAGTTTGAATTCCTGAACAGTTTTGTCATGAAGTTCAAGCCCGATAAAGAAAATCACGCCATGATTATTTTGTATCTATACATATTATAAAACAAAGTCGCTTTTTGCGTTTGTCTGTACGGACATACAGACGAACGCAAAAAGCGACGTTGTTCTTCTGAAATACGCAACGGATTTTGATGAGGTTTTCAACATAATTTTGAGAGTGTATTCCGGAAGGTTTATATGTATATATAATACATTAATATAAATCCTATTTAAAATCCTAACTTGAATGACAAGTTATTTGCCGTGTCGGAGCGGTGCTGTTATAATGAGCGATTTTTATTCTTATTTTTATTATTTTGTTTATCTTTTATATAGATTCTTTTCTTTTAGATTTTGTGAATGTGAGAACGTTGTAGGCTGTAGACTTGTGGACCATTTTCTATTTTACTAAGTACCTGGTACTTGTTGATAGGCCTACACTGTCCTCCCATACCTATTAACACTGTACCGCGCTTCTCCATAGGAAGCGACCAATTGGAACCGTGAACCTAGCTTCTGACGTTTCATAAGTGCCCTTGTAGGTTTATGTGAAATAAAATATTTTGATTTTGATGTCCTTTAGAAGGGTACTTTTTTAAACATACTTTCGTACAGTACGACACAATTTAGCATCGGCAAAATTCGTAAAATCGATCACCATCCGAACTGAGTGCGCCTTCAAAATCACCAATCTTTATTACTGCTTTAGGAGAAAATTATCTTTACGCAAACGCAATAACTTGTAAAGTCATTTAACCAAATACATTCGTAAAATTTAAATGAATAAATGCAAAATTTTCATATTCATGCTACATCTAAGTTGTGTCGTACTGTACCCATTGGTTATACCCAACAGTGTGTTTAAGCCTTAATAATATAAATATTGTTTTGTGTATAATACACTCATGGAAAAATTTAGAGGAACGCAAAAAAAGAGTTTAATTTCTCCTGTTGTAATTAACGTGTGTAACTGGCCACAAACATTAATTAGTAAATGCTATTAAAAAAAACAAAGTTTTGGATTTTTTTTTTTCCAATTTCATTTGTTTTATGTAATTATTGCATAGTATTGCGTTCTTTCATACTGCGAAAAAAAAATCCTACTTTTGAGTTTGAGTTTAAATTTAGGTTTTGTTTAAATTTTTGCTTTGACTGCCCTGTTTATCGTGTTAAGTGTGAATTGTTACTGCAAATAAACTGAGAATGCCAGATCTAAACACCACTCAAGTAGCGAAGGCTGTTACTTTAATTGAAACTGGGAACACCTACAAACATGTCGCCCAAACATTACGAGTATCAAAATCTGTGGTACACCGAGTTGTCAAGAGGTATCGACAAACCGGACAGTATACGAGACTCGCAAGACAGGGACGTTAACGGAAAACTATGGCCAGATATGACCGGTTCATTGTTAAACACACTTTTTTTGCGTTCCTCTAAATTTATCCATGAGTGTAAATAGTATTAGAAACTAATTGACATCTGACATACAATCTGATACGTTTAGGTGCCATTGGTGCAAATGACGATTAAATAAGGTTCAAATGGCAAAAATAGACGTGCAATCTGAAATTGAAATAACTATAGGTTACATTAATGTAATGGTAACATACCTTCAAAATACTATGTGGAGTACCAGGCCTCTCAGTAAACATCTTGCAGCCTGGACTCTGAACATCAGGCATATCAAGCAGTATCGACATCTGACTGCTCAGCTTTTCACTGACGTGGAACGAATTACCCATCTTAGGAGTTTTAGGAGTGCCCGTCAGGTCTAAACGAGCGCGTTTTGGAGGTGTCGACTCTGAAGGCTTTTGTTCGGAGGATAATATGCTAACAAAATAAAATACACTTTGAATTAGTTAAAAGATATACATGGATACAATGCAATTATGTTTAGAAGTGCAATTGCGATCTTATCGCGATTTGTGTGATAAGAAATATCGATAGATAATGGCGGTTTAGAGTTTCAAGTAACTAGCTTTTGCCGCCGGCTTCAGCCGCGTGGAGGTCGAAAATTATCCCACGGGATACGGGGACATCTAACGGGGTAATAAGCATCCACACTATATTATATTTTATTACGCTTGCAGGCTCAAACGGTTGAACAGATTTGGATGAAATTTGGCACACGGGTAGAACATGACCTGGAGAAGGACAGAGGCTACTTTTCATCCTGGATTGCAGACGGGCAACAGCTAGGTAATAAACAATAACAAAATAGTAGGTAAAACTTCACGTGACACGACGATGACACTAATAAAGACAAAAAAATAATTCTTAACTTTTAAATTTCAAGTAACCACAGGTGATTACGCGACACGGTGGCCTATTGTATACTCCGTCGTTTTCAAATTTGCAAAACA
Source organism: Agrochola litura (assembly GCA_949152395.1). Classification (NCBI taxonomy): domain Eukaryota; kingdom Metazoa; phylum Arthropoda; class Insecta; order Lepidoptera; family Noctuidae; genus Agrochola; species Agrochola litura. Next base: position 17,892,266 of record OX424508.1, on the reverse strand, counting down.
TATTTACAACAATGGCCGAAATTGTATATGGTTTAGTGATGCGGTGTGAATAAACTCTAAGGTCTGGTGCTATCGATGTTACAAATAAATTCCTAGAGAAATATATAGAGTTCATTGAATAATTTAACTTTCTATGTTTGCCGTTTGTTTTTATTATTTTAATATGAGAAATTGACTTTAATTTATGTAGTGTTATTTATAGATTAATTAATATGTTATAAATATATTTAAAAAAAAAAACAGTGGCACTCCGGGAGTGCCGACAGAAGTGAAAACTTGAACAAGATCGCCTTGGTGGAAGAAAAATACTTGTATAGAACATTGGTCTGTAACATGATATAAATAAAGAGCACAATTGCGTTTACAAAAATTAGGTGTCAGTAACGGTGTCGCGAGTTCGATTGTTTTTCCCATCTCAAAAATGGATTCGCGGGTAGGTGTAAATAAACGATAGACGTATCTCCGTTTTTGAATTTATATTTAAAATAGAAATACTCAGTTTTTTGTCTAAATTTCTATCAATTATAAGTGTATGTGCCACAAACGTGAGTACCCGTGTAATGGGGGTTCCCATTACACGGGTACTCACGTTTGTGGCACATGTATGTGACTCAAGTAGTAAAATTACACCGCCTGCCAGCTCATCATCTGTACTGCTAATCACTGCACTTTTCACCTTGACACTAGTGGATCACTATGTCCCAACTAACTGAGATATTGTCAACACAGAAGAAGAAGAACTTCACACGGAAATAATGCCCAACGCGCTTAAAGAAGTTTTCACTCAAAAATAAAAAAATACGCCAAAGCTTCTACTTTGATCACTTATTTTACCCTATTTTATCCAGAGGGTAAAAAATCAATCCGGTTAATACACCTACGACATTATAATTTTTTTCACAAATGTGTATTAAATACTCTTTCTAAATATTGTCGTTAATTATTATGTCACATCACTAAATTTCAATGACAAACAAAAATTTTGAGAGACAAAAAGGATGTCGGTTGGTGACGTTTTGTATGAATTCGAATATTGTCACAGTTTTTCGCTATTATTGATAAATATAATAGTATATTATTTTAATAGTTTAGTTGTGATCCACAGGATGAAAAAGTGAATGTGTTTGCTATTTAGTGCGTTTTTATTAATAAGTGACGCTCAGAAATAGCGTTTATTATTATTAATTTTTAACCGAATTCCAAAAGAAGGAGGTTCTCAATTCGACTGTATGTTTTTTTTGTATGTTTGTTACGCGACTACTTCGATGAATTGATTTTGATGATTCTTTTTTGTTTGGTACCTAGATCATACTTCAGAGGTGGTCCCATATACATTTTATTAACTTTGCTTGGGTAGTTTTTGAGTTAGCTTCAATACCTAATACGTATTTTTTCCCACTTAGTATGAGCATGATATGATAACTTCCTGTCACTATTATTTACATAGCAGGTAGTGGTATTCGAATTTGTGTGGGGTATGTACCACAACTAAAAAGTAAAAAATAAAAACATTTTACAAAGAAAAAAAAAAAAAAAACCGACTTCAAAAAAAAAAACACCACAATGTGAAAAATACTTTGTAGTGATTTTTTTTTTAAGTCGGTTTGTTTTTTTTTTTTGTAGGAAGTTTTTTACGTCTCTTGACATTTCTCGGTCCCGGATGTTTGGAAGGCGTACGAGGGCCCGAAGCCTATTATTACTATTTATTATTATTTAGGTTTACTCTTTAGAATTAACAAAAACTATTTTTACACTACAGCTGATTGATAAAACATTTTGGTTTTATTTTTTGCGACAGTCTCTATTTGTATAATTTAAAGATGAAAATGGACTTTCAAATTAAAAAAATAATGTGCAGAACGAGAATTTCTAATTCGTAAAAATCGCCGTTGCATTTTGTTGAGTCATGCGAAAATTAAATGTATGAAAGAGCAGGTTATTTTTTTAAATCATATTAAATGTTTTCATAATGATGAGCTCAATGACCAGCATTTTAATTGCGTATCACAATTCGAGAGTTTTGAAGGGTATTACTAATCCATTGCTACATAGGTTTGAAAAATTCGTCTGCTCCAACGTAAATTACGCGATTTTTTTGTAACTGTCAAAATTAAACCCATTGCGACAATTGTGTAACACACATAAAATGACAATTGTGTACACAATTGTATAACACACATAAAATGGCAATTATTGACAAAACCTGAAAACGGCGGAGTAATTACTCCGCCGTTTTCTTTTTCAAATTCACCTTTTATCAATACATATGGGTGTACAATGTATATAGGTCAAGTCATAGGTCTCGAGTACGAACCCAAGGCACGCACCTCTGACTTTTCGGATTCATGTGCGTATTGTATAATTATCACTTGCTTCAAAAACGGTGATGGAAAACATCATGAGGAAATCGGCATACCTGAGATATATTTCTCGACGGCATGTGAAGCCAAATCAAAGGCTCATGGGCGGCTTTATAACTCTGACACCGGGTTAGTAACTAACCACACGAAAAGAAGAATACATAGTATGAAACAAAGACGTTTTTGTGTCTGTCTGTGGTTGCTTAGATCTTCTAAACTACACAATGGATTTTCATGCGGTTATCACCATAATTTAGAGCATTCATATTTAACTTAGTAACGTAGCACAGAAACCTCGATGTTTTGACGTGTCCCCATTGCACACGTGCGAAGCGGGTCACTAGTCTACATATATTATCTACACTAATATTAAAAAGAGAAAAGATTTGTATTTTTGTTTGTAATGAATAAACTCAAAAACTACTGGACCGATTTATAAAATTCTTTCACCAGTAGAAAGCTATATTATCACTGAGTAACATAGGCTATAATTTATAAAGATATTCTGCGAGCAAAGCCGCTGTCGGAAGCTAGTAAATAAATAAAAATATATTTACCTTCTAGTCCTAGTCAACTTCGGAGTGCAGATAAACGGCGTGTCTTCAATATTCAGCGCGCGTTTGATGCCTCTGCGCATCTTTGGCTTGGAAATCCATGTTTCACTCGCATTCTCTATGGTATCCTATTAAAAAATAACATACGGACTTATTACTGGTTATCGTTTGACCATCGAGTAATTTTCCGATTTCGAATTTCATTTCGACAAAGAAGATCTAATTACAAAAATTGACGTTAAAACAGAGCCTAAATTGTGATTTTTTTATTAGAAATAGAAATAATTTATTTAGCAAAAAGAAGAAATACAATGCATATTACGTTATTATGATATTACAATTTGAACCTTACGTTTGGCGGAATAAAGTTCAAAATACAATAACTGGCTTGAAGATACTAGTTAGTGATGAATATTCCAAACTATGAAACTGAGTTCATTGTTCACATAAACGTGGGCCGAGAAATTTTATTTTTACAATAGCATCATCTGTGTATGATATGACGTCATGGTAGAGATTTATAGTTTCATGTAGGCCGTCGAATCTTTAGTTACAATAAAAAAAGGTGATTTGCATACTAGTATTTATTTTTAAGTCATAGGTGCGTTTAGAAACAGTTTGATGCCATTTCAATCATGATGATTTCACATTTCCATAAACTCAGTATGATGATGATGTAGATATATTTCAACAATAGATTCAGGAATACAAACAGTTCATTAAAACCCGTGGGAGCCTATGTAGATGATTTTCATGAGGTTGCGTGGAAGCTCCAACAGCATCCTTAATACATGTTTATGACAAGGTGGACAGTTTCTTTATTAGGCACTGGGTGCGGAGGCACGTGCCAATATGTGACATGTGTTGAGTCACGTCTTTATTAGTGTTAGGTTAGTTTCCAAGTTTTACTAACATATTTTTTTAAGTCGTTGTTACTAATTCTATATAGAATGTGTGTACTTTTATGTGTGATCCGCAATAAATGAAATACATATTTATTAAAACAATAAACACAAAATTAAGGAAACTCACTTGAATAAACGATGATTTGTATGTAAAAGTATTTTTAGGCGACTTCGCCTTTACGTATACTGACATCGGCTTTGGCGCAATGACTGAAAACAAAATTGTATGACTCAGTAAAAGGTGAAAAAAACAGGCAAAAGATGACTTTAACTTTTTGATATAACGTAAAAATCGAGGGTATTTTTGACTAATTTTATGCGTGGGTGAGTACTGTAATGCTTGAAAATCTTCCGTAACATACCATGCGGCTCTACATCTCTACTGTCCAGCGCGTAATGCGCGACAGTGTTAGCAATGGCCGGTAGGGACGCGCACACCACTTCCACGATGGCGTCTCTAGCGCTATCTCTGTCCATCATGTCGAAGAGAGACTCTACTGAGGTTGACACGTCTTTGGCTCGAGGTTTTTGTTGTTTTAACTTGTTGTTGTAGCGTTCGGCTTCTAAGTATCTAGAAAAAAAAAACAATCCAAACATTGAGCGGTAAGAGCGCGGCAGCAACACGCGGCGCTTGCAGGACACATTTCTGCCGCGCTCTAGTTAGGACTAAACCAACGAATGTTTGCGCGGTAGTACTGCGCGGCACATCCGAGACACGCCGCGCACTTCAGTTGGCAATATCAATCTACCTAGCCTTTAATACGTCCGCAGAAATACGTCCAGACACAATTAGTGACGAATGTTTCCTAAAAATGTTTGTGCGCGGCAGGTAGACAGAAGCGTTCGCGCGCGGCAGTCACAGAGCGGCAGCCGCGCACGATTGTCGCTCAATGTCCCGCCAGGTAAAAAGTGGGTATGTTTTTTAATGAATTAAAATAATAAAGGTTCGCTAGAAGAGCACGGTCATAACAAAATACGTCTGGCGTATCTCAGGCAATGCCCAATTTCCAGCGTACGCTTACTGGAGAATCTTGTAATCACGACTGAGCTATTGTCTAAAAGCTAGGGCAAACTCGAGAGTAGATAAATTAGATTGAAATACTCTATATCATAAAAATAAGTTTCAATTTTAAACCACATCACAAAATTTTTGAGAGAGTTGTATTAATGGTTATAATTCTGAAGTCATATTTGTTACGGCTGCGGATCATCTTTTGATCAACATACAACCTAATACTGACCTGCAACTTGCAAAAAAACGTAAGAAATTTTGAATTTCGCGGGCTACCCTGTAGCTATCACCGTAACTATTAATATAATACGACAAGAAAACAAAAAACTTACCTAGACTGTTGTAAGTAATGCATGACTAGTATATCAGACGTGTGCGGTTCGTGACAATCTTCTAGATATTTCACGAACATCTCTTCTTCGAACGGCGACATTGTGACTTGTAGTATTTTGGCTAGATTTCCCGTGTTTCGACAACCTGTAGAAAATACATTTTGGGTACTAAACACACAGTTTCGTGAATAAGATAATTTAGTGTGGCAGGAACATCGACGTGCAAACTGTAACTATAAATTCAGCACATGATTCTAGACTCTCTAGAGTAGAAATAAGAAAATAATTGACCGTGTAGGCATTTTTCTATGAAACAGTAGATTTTAAAAAATTAACCTACGAAAAATAACAACGCAGGGGATTCAGAATCATGTACTAAATCCATAGTAACAGGTTGCGCGTATATATCCCTGCCACCCTGTAGTTTAAGCGATGTGATGAATTCCAACTTATTGTCGAAATCAGTTCAAATGTTTAGCTGGAACATAAAGTTAGATGAATTCGGTTTATTTTTTTCTGAGAGTTTCGTGACATCACATTTTGATTTTCCCCGTCAACATGTCTAAAATTGTTTGCACAATTCAAAAATAAACAAAATCAGAATGTGGACAATAAGGCCTAAAACTGCGTTAAGCGGGCGCCCGCTACGGGCACTCGTCGCGTGTCTACGCGCGTGGACACGCGGATGGGCTCCGTGGGAACGCGACGGGCCCCGTTGCGGGTACCCGTCGCGGAGAACGGATTATTTTAGTTACGCAGTGTCAATATATTAAGTAGTACCTAGGCGACCGAGCTGTGCTCTGGTGAAAATAGAGAATGAGAATGCTCATTTAATAGTATAGGATTACATTGCAAAAACCGCTGGCGCCACCGCGCGTGTCTCCGTAACGGAGCACTTTTGTATGGAACCGCGCGGACGTCCGCTTAACGCAGTTTCAGGCCTAAGAATACCATTAAATAATTTTTCTGCAGCTTTTTGTTTAATAAGTTCACCGTCAAAAATATATTCAGGTGAAACGTCACTAATAAATAATACACAACACTCATAGAAACATTTAAAAAAAACATAACTAACCTTTAAAAAAGAACTGCAACACAGTGACCTTATCATCAACACTACCCGCATTGAGTACACACATCCGTATCACATCCAGCGCTTCAAAAACCAGCCCCCTTGCCAAGTACAGGTTACAACAAGACTGCCAATCTTCCAGCTTATCGTGGTCATTGACCCGGATAGAGCAGGACGCTATATCGCCGTCTCTGTCGCGTATGTTCTGTATGGGAGCTGGTTTCCGAACGTGTAAGTATTGGAGGGCTGCTTGTGTCTTTTTTTGGGCTAGCAAGGTGGAGAGGACTACGTTGTGTTGCCAGTCGGAGAGCGTGTTGCCAGTTAGACATTGGAGTTGGTCGAGAGCGAACTGTGGAAAGGGAGAATTCATTAGCATACTTAATTTGGTTGACTTACCTAAATGACTGCAGATGGCAATTGTATGCGCTGGTGAATGGGTCGGATAGCCAAAGATGATGGTTTATTGAATATATTTAACTACCACGTAACTTATGCTACATGAATGTTGTGTGAATGAGAGCAGCTGACTATGAACGCTGTTTGTGTACTGTCGCGTTACACTATAGTTTTTGCAAGGCCGATGTATGATACATGACTCGTACAGCAATATTTTTACAAAGCGAAAACAGTCCATGAGTAAGGGAGCTACGATGCCACAGACAGAAAAAGGTTTCTGAACTTAGGGGGCGTCCATTAATTACGGGACACGTTTAGGAGGAAGGGGGTCGAGCCGAATCTCACCCAATCTCACGAGGGGCCTCTCCAGATATCAAGTAATTATTTTTTCAACAAGAAACAGTGTAAAATTGCGAGAAAACTGGGTTAAATGAAATAAGAAATGTTTCTCAACTAAAACATACTCTCTCACGCGCATGCGTGTACCTACATATTCTGTTCACTGATTCACCAGTGAAATTCCACTGATTCATTTTAAAAAAGTTGCTACACAGTAGTGACAGTAAAATAATTCCGTCATTGCGTCAAAAAAATGTTGTGTATAAATTGTCTATAGTATAGTATACGCGTTTACGTAAGAACTACACAAAAAAATGTAGTTATCATTCTTGTTACACTGGATTTGTGTATAAAATAATAAAAAATTGTTTACTGAGAAAATCATCGAAAAATCGCCAAAATCACCTCACGTAATTAATTAATGCCCCTTATCATAACCCTCTTATTAGATTTTTTTTATGCCACTTGTAAAAAAAACCCTCAATTTTATGTAAATTTGAAAGTGAATTGTTATAACCATGCAAATAAGCCACCTATCCTATCCACTAACAAGCCTATCTTCAGTAATCGTCTTTGTATTAATGATAGCGTAGGTAAACTTACATCAAAATCTCTGTGGTCTAGATGCCAGAAGGCTTGCGTTGCCTTTATAGCAGTGTTGCTGAGACCGAACATTGTAGGGAACTGCATCAGTCTACGAATCACGGCTTCATATCTGTCAATAAATAAACATTTATTAGTCAAAATCGTCGGCAATATATTCAGGATATTATTAAGGATATTCCAAAAATATCACATATTTTTATGAACTGTCCATTAGTGAAAACAATTTCAAATTTCCCTCGAGACATAAGACTTGAGTAAATAGGTATTAAACAAGCCGCGAGCATGCACCAATCATCATTGAACGACCATATCATGGTGGCATTAATTCAAACGAAAGAGTCAAAGTCAAATAATTTATTTCAATTAGGCACATAAAAGGCACTTTTGAACGTCAAAATTTACAAAAAATAGAATAGATTCTAGTCGCCCCTTCCAAAAGGTAGTTTTCGTATGGAGAAGAATGGGCAAGAAATTCCACCGTTACTCTTTTAAAATGTTTAATATTTATAAATTATATAATTATAATAAATGTGAAGACGATGCACCTGGAATAAGATTACTATACCACAATAGGTAAAAAAAATAAAAATGAACATATAAATTAATTATTTATGGATACATGGTGCTCACATATTTACAAACATGATAAAAGTATGTTCGTTCATTTGAATTTATGCCACCATGTGGCAATGTAAATTCCAGTTTTTTGTTTAAATATAAAAATACTGCAATCTAGTCAACCAATCACAAAAACAGTTGATAAGAAAGACTCACCTGACTTCATCATAAACCATAGAGTAATCCACAAGTAGGTAGAGCACCAACGAGTGTTTATGTTCCTCCGGGATGTCGGGTAAGAGGTACAGACGTAATAGCGAGTACAGTGAGGGAGGAGGGTACAGGCCGTTGCATTCGCTGCCACCTTTTAGCCACATTCTGTAAAAATATTATAAAATTACTAAAGAACTTTTGTTAGGGTGTGTTATAGGTTCTATAAGTAAACGAAATTAAATGTTCATTTAGTATAACACACTGAATTTAATGACGAAGTTACTATAACTAAACACGGTTTATAAACATTAATCATCATCATCATCATCAGCCTATAATGTTCCCACTGCTGGGACACAGGCCTCCTCTCTGTGAGAGGGAGTGGGCCGTAATCCACCACGCGGGCCCAGTGCGGGTTGGTAGATGTCACATGTCTTCGAATTTTCGGTTCTAGGACATACCGGTTTCCTCACGATGTTTTCCTTCACCGTTTTGAGAGCAGTGGTGATGAAATAATTTACACAAAGTAAAGCGCCTGTCTGGGTTCGAACCTACGACTTATAACTCGTAAGTCGCTCTCGTTACCACTGGGCCACCACTGCTGCAAACATTAATACGAGTAGGTAAATATAATGTGACGCGAGATGACGCGGGACGCAGTTAGTAACTGCTTGTGTGTCGTATCGTATTCGAACTCTGACTGACTGGGCACGACACACGTCTTAAGTAGTTGGGTTCGCAGGTTGTGTGCATGTGTGGGTTACATACCACTATATTACTTTATGGCTACGCTAGTCGGTCATTCTTCCATAGAAACGTAGTAAAGTAAAATTATATCAATTTCTCATTATCTAGCCCTGTATGGAAGCAGAGCTGGAAAAAAACTGGTTTGGAAGTTATGACCGTCGATACTTCCATATTTCAACACTAATTTTAACACATCTTTGGGCGTAAATAATATATGTAGTACCTATGAAAATGGCAAAATAGAAACCGTACAGGGATAGATCATTTATTGAAAAGTTAAAAAAAAAAAATATTTTCAGTAGATACATCCAGTAGTTTTTCCATAATATCTATACGCCCAAAGGTCTGTTCATGAAATTTTACGCGTTCATTTTCTTTATAAATCATCGTTATAAGTCATCGTCTATTTCACTAAACAAATAAATAAAAAGTAGATAAATAAAAAATAAATAAATAAATAACTATACTAAATAGCATGCATATCAGCCCACCAACGAGTTCGAGCCATCGACAAATGCAACCATAAGTTATTAAAAAGGATGTCATAGTAATGTGAATACGTTTCGATAGGGCAATATCAATATTGGCTTATTCCCGAAATCCCCCCTGAAATCCCCCCTAAGGGGGAAAACTGGAATTTATAAAAAAAAGTCTAGAAATCCCCCCTGAAAATCCCCCTTGGGGGGGAAAACTGGAATCGAAAAAAATACTTATTCCACAAATCCCCCCTGAAAGTGCACCCTGAGGGGGAAAACTGGACTCAACAAAAAAAAAAGTCTAGAATTCCCCCCTGATAATCCCCCTTAGGGGGGAAAACTGGAATCTGAAAAACCAACGTCCAGAAATCCCCACTGAGGTCCTTAAAATTTAAAGAGTGCTCTGCTACCTGAGCTGGGCGTCGATTTGTTCGCCGGTGCTGGTTGCCAAAATATTTACCGCGGACGCCGGCGGATATTTTCCTTAGATAACCTAGAATGCAGGAGCGAGCGAAGCGAGCTTGGGAACATTTTGACTTATTCTGTTATAATACCACTGGTATTTGTTTCAATTCCGAATGAATTCCGATAACACATAATCACAGATAATATAATAACATAACATCACGTAATTCCCGAAGGGTTAGGCAGAGGTGTACCTATAGTAAACTAAACCCACATTTCGCCAGTTATGTTTAAGTCATGTCAGTCAGTTAGTATGTGTAATAGGGGGCGAGCCTATTGCCATCAACCGGGCACAAATCCAGACTCCAGGCTGCAACTGAGAAATTCCTGCTGGAAAAACCCAATAACACTTTGCCTGACTTGGGAATCGAACCCATGACCTCATGCTCAGCAGTAGCGCTTGCAACCACTAGACCAACGAGGCAGTCCACCGAACGGATACTTCTCTTTAAATAATGAAATTAATTTGCGAACGAATACTAACAACTTGAATTTGGTACAGTCAGCTCAGTCAAACCTAAAAAATAATAATGATTGTTTTATTCTCGGTGCATTACCTATTATGATTTATTTTATGAGTTCTTTTTATTGTTGTACGTATACGTAATGACATTTTTTTTTTAGTATTCGTAAACTGTCTAATTGCTAGTCAACCGTGTTGTCGTCTACTAGTGATGGTTTTATATTTTCTCTTTATCTCTTTGTACTTCATTGTTACTTTCTGGTAGAAATCAAAAATAAAAATAAGGGGGAAAAGTGGAATAATCCAAAATGAAAAGGGGGATTTCTGGATTTTTTTACATTAGGGTTCAGTTTTCCCCCCTGACGAAGATTCTCTCAGGGGGGAATAGTGGAATAACTTAAAATGACAAGGGGACTTTCTGGACTGTTTTTAAATTAGAGTCCAGTTTTCCCCCCTGAGGGGGATTCTCTCAGGGGGGAATAGTGGAATAAGCCCATTTTACGCTGATTTCGACGTGGCCAAAACCTTCTCTTGTATCCAACAGCAAGAGCATTTACCAAATCATCATAATATTTAATAAAATAAAACAGTGGCACTCCGAGAATGCCGACAGAAGTGAAAACTTGAACAAAAACGCCTTGGTGGAAGAAAAATACTTGTATAGAACATTGGTCCGTAACCTTATCTAAATAAAGAGCACAAACTCGTTTACAAAAAAAAAAAAAAACTTCCAAAACCTTGAAAGTAAAAATACTTGCATAGAACATTGATCCGTAACGTAACATAAATAAAGAGCACAATCTTACAAAAATGAGGTGTCGGTAACGGTGTCGCGAGTTCAATTGTTTTTTCCCATCTCAAAAATGCCCAACGCGCTAAAGAAGTTTTCACTTCAAAAATCGGGTCATGCCCAGGTGCAACTACAAAAAAAATTGTGTGATGGTGTGGCTTACTGTCTGTGTGTACTGGCTGGCATACACCTAAAAAAAAAAATGTTTTGATTCAGTTACCATGGCAGCTGTCTTATTTAGATAATATTGATGGCTTATTCCACTATTCCCCCCTGAGAGAATCCCCCTCAGGGGGGAAAACTGGACTCTAATTTAAAAACAGTCCAGAAAGTCCCCTTGTCATTTTAAGTTATTCCACTATTCCCCCCTGAGAGAATCTTCGTCAGGGGGGAAAACTGAACCCTAATGTAAAAAAATCCAGAAATCCCCCTTTTCATTTTGGATTATTCCACTTTTCCCCCTTATTTTTATTTTTGATTTCTACCAGAAAGTAACAATGAAGTACAAAGAGATAAAGAGAAAATATAAAACCATCACTAGTAGACGACAACACGGTTGACTAGCAATTAGACAGTTTACGAATACTAAAAAAAAAATGTCATTACGTATACGTACAACAATAAAAAGAACTCATAAAATAAATCATAATAGGTAATGCACCGAGAATAAAACAATCATTATTATTTTTTAGGTTTGACTGAGCTGACTGTACCAAATTCAAGTTGTTAGTATTCGTTCGCAAATTAATTTCATTATTTAAAGAGAAGTATCCGTTCGGTGGACTGCCTCGTTGGTCTAGTGGTTGCAAGCGCTACTGCTGAGCATGAGGTCATGGGTTCGATTCCCAAGTCAGGCAAAGTGTTATTGGGTTTTTCCAGCAGGAATTTCTCAGTTGCAGCCTGGAGTCTGGATTTGTGCCCGGTTGATGGCAATAGGCTCGCCCCCTATTACACATACTAACTGACTGACATGACTTAAACATAACTGGCGAAATGTGGGTTTAGTTTACTATAGGTACACCTCTGCCTAACCCTTCGGGAATTACGTGATGTTATGTTATTATATTATCTGTGATTATGTGTTATCGGAATTCATTCGGAATTGAAACAAATACCAGTGGTATTATAACAGAATAAGTCAAAATGTTCCCAAGCTCGCTTCGCTCGCTCCTGCATTCTAGGTTATCTAAGGAAAATATCCGCCGGCGTCCGCGGTAAATATTTTGGCAACCAGCACCGGCGAACAAATCGACGCCCAGCTCAGGTAGCAGAGCACTCTTTAAATTTTAAGGACCTCAGTGGGGATTTCTGGACGTTGGTTTTTCAGATTCCAGTTTTCCCCCCTAAGGGGGATTATCAGGGGGGAATTCTAGACTTTTTTTTTTGTTGAGTCCAGTTTTCCCCCTCAGGGTGCACTTTCAGGGGGGATTTGTGGAATAAGTATTTTTTTCGATTCCAGTTTTCCCCCCCAAGGGGGATTTTCAGGGGGGATTTCTAGACTTTTTTTTATAAATTCCAGTTTTCCCCCTTAGGGGGGATTTCAGGGGGGATTTCGGGAATAAGCCGTAGCAGAGCACTCTTTAAATTTTAAGGACCTCAGTGGGGATTTCTGGACGTTGGTTTTTCAGATTCCAGTTTTCCCCCCTAAGGGGGATTATCAGGGGGGAATTCTAGACTTTTTTTTTTGTTGAGTCCAGTTTTCCCCCTCAGGGTGCACTTTCAGGGGGGATTTGTGGAATAAGTATTTTTTTCGATTCCAGTTTTCCCCCCCAAGGGGGATTTTCAGGGGGGATTTCTAGACTTTTTTTTATAAATTCCAGTTTTCCCCCTTAGGGGGGATTTCAGGGGGGATTTCGGGAATAAGCCCGTAAAATGTTATCTTAGTAAATCGAACCAATCTTCTTTTTTCGTGTGGTTAGTGACTAACCTGGTGTCAGAGTTTTAATGCCGTCCATGGGCCTCTGACTTGGCTTGGCCACATGCCGTCGAGAAATATCTCTCAGTCATTCTCTCGGTTTCCTCACGATGTTTTTCCTTTACCGTTTTTTAATTAAGTGAGAATTATACAATACGCACATGAATCCGAAAAGTCAGAGATGCTCCTTAGATTCGAACTCGAGACCTTGATGACTTGGCAGTCCGACGGTGACACCACTGAAAATCAAATTTAAAAAAAATAGTATAATGACTTACTGATGTGTCCTCTCGCCACCAAACTCTTGTTCAATCAGCTGATCAATGTACAACAGGGAACAAGGCTTGTTAGCTTCATTTTCGTCTGTAGGCACGTTGTCTTGTAAACGATTCAGCTTGAGACGCCTGCAACAAACCATGAATAATAATATTGGATGTATTTCGCGATATTGGATTTTCTTGGGGGGGGGGTCGTGATGCGAGAGCTATGATTCGTCAACATGTGACAACTGCCACCCCTCCCGCACCGCGCACGGACTCACCCTATTTTTGCACTTTTTCACGTCTTGACAAAACTGCGAGATTTCTTTATTATATGTAAGTTTAATATTAATGTATTGTAGTTTAAAAGAACAACGCGGTCACAAAGACAGCCACCAAAAGCGACTTTGTTTTATTACTCATCCTCCATAGAAAAGGGAGGATCCTCCGACAAGACGGGTATTGTCTATTGTGTCTGGTGGGCAACTGCCCGACGATTGATGTAGGGAGGTCGTATAAAAACTCGTCGCGCGGTAAACCCTGCGGCGTCTTTGATGCGTAGTTCGCATGTGGGGTTGTAGATGCCACAATACTATTTATACAGTATTTCTATTTTCTTAATGTCCCTCGGCAAACTTCGTGTTTCGTCAATCGTCGGATTTCTATCAGTTGCCCTTTGCACTTGGTGCAAACCGGACGCTCTCAATCGACTTGAAAGTATATAGAATTATTAATAATCTTTTAACTTAAAGTAATTTATTTAAAAAAATGAGATGAAAGCTGCTAAAGTCGCAGGTACGACAGATAGGAAAATAGTTTTACAGCTCTACGTAGTTCACAAATAAAACAAAACAACAATAAAGTACTTAGTTCTGAATTCAAATTATTATACACGATAAATCTAATAATTGATGAACATGGAAATAAGCATTCGTTTGTATTCTGAAATGCGATGATTCCCGAGGGATATTAAGAAAATAGAAATACTGTACATGCGTTTGATTGGGGATAGGATGTCTTCTAGTATTACCTCTTGTTGTAAATAGAGTACAGTTGTTGTGCGGGATAGGGCAGTGCGTTGTACCCGTCGTGTCGCTCCGGCAGTAAGCCCACTCGCAGGAACCACTGTACTACTTGGAAGTAGAGCGACACTGTGCCGATGCCTTTGTATTTCTCCTCTATTTCGCTTAGTGCTGAGAACAAGGCACAACAACACAGGTTTATTAGAATTACACACCTAAACTAATAAAAAAACAATATTCTAAATATTTTATTTCACATAAACCCACAAGGGCACTTATGAAACGTCAGAAGCTAGGTGCACGGTTCCAATTGGTAGTTTCCTATGGAGAAGAGCCGGCAAGAAATTTCACAGTTATTCTTTTAAAAATAATTGGCTTTTACAATATTTTCAAATAACAGTGTTAATAGGTATGGGAGGACAGTGTAGGTCTTTCAACAAGTACCAGGTACTTAACAAAATAGAAAATGGTCAACAAATCTACAATCCACTAAATCTACATCGTATTCACAAAACAGAAAAGAATATAATGAGCTCAACTGTCATTAATGAGACACAATAGAATTTTAATTGTTATCGATGTCCAGAAGAGCTCGTGACAGCCAAGGGGAATATAATATATTTTTATTAAATTAATAAAAATTATAAATACTAATATTATAAATCTACAATAATATTATTAAAAGAAAAGATTAATTTTTGTTTGTAATAAACTAAAAACTACAGGAACGATAAAAAAAATGCTTTCACCAGCAGAATGCTATATTATCACTGAGTAACATAGGCTATAATTTATAAAGATATCATGTGGGCGAAGCCGCTGGCGGAAGCTAGTCTTAGATAAAGATATGTTATTATAGTCGAAGATAATTAATAACAGGCAGTCACTCCATTACGGGTTTATCCTCATTAGTAACACTGAGAAATACCGGACAAATACCCATTTAAATTTCAACTAAACAATTTAGTTTTCCGCTAAATAACCATAAATAAGAAGCAGCATTCAACATTGAAATATCGAAGTACTGTTTGTTTTTGAAGTGAAAACTTCTTTAGGCGCGTTGGGCATTGTTGAGATGGGACTAAACCATTGATTTCGTGATACTGTTACGCAATTTACCGACACCGTCGAGTAAAAGACATCAACGCGTTGATTCAGATTTTTTTCAAGTTTTCACTTCTGCCGGCATTCTCGGAGTGCCAGTGTTTTTTTTTTTTTTACTTTAGACAGAGTGTTTAACTAACATTAGTCTTAAAAATCATTGGCATGTTTATACTCTAAGAGCGTTATCACACTGCCGGTTTACCAGCGTGTTTTCAGCGAGTCGATTTGTGAACGTGCTCTTCGCTGATGCGATGCGAGCTAGCCGCTATCACGCGACGCGTTTTCTGCGTTTTCACAATATTGTACACTCGCTTATCTCGCTCTGTTTTGTACATTCACGTCAATTGCTCTTGTTCTGAAAACGCGGCGAACATGTTGCGCATACATGGCGTGCTCGCTACACGCACGCAGTGAGCGTGTTACCCCAGGTCCACACTCTCGTGAGTGCGCCTTGTGGAGGTCGTCGAACGAGCCACGGCAAGCGGAGGCTACATGAGTGCTACCCATCCACACTCTCGTTTTATTCAGTTGTTCGCCACGCCTAGCGTCTCGTGTCCATTGACTCCGGTCAAAAAACAGACACCGAACGGAGCGCGCGCGAGGCGAGGCGAGAAACGACGACAGGAGGCGAGGGCGCCATCCACACTATCGCGCTCACTTCACCTCATCTTGCCTCCTGGAGTATGGACTCGGGGTTAAACAATCGCTTCGCAGGTAAAACGCTGGTAAATCGTCAGTGTGATATAGCCTTATGAAACAAATATTTGTTTGACTTACCATCCGGTATAATTAGGTTGCAGCACTTGGTAAGCACGGCGTCTAACAATCCAGTCAGCTGAGTTAGCTGCTGCACGCAATGTTCCAGGCTCCGCACGACATTCCTGTAAACAGAGTACAGAGCTTGAATATTAGACAAATCAGCGTTAAATACACAGGGCCACTCCTCGTCCTCAGGGACAGTCACCCGCCGCGCGCGGACAGCCGGCGCGGGCGCGCGTGGTGTCACATCGCCAACTAGCAAACTCTGTACTGCTACTAAGGAATTCGTAATGGAAAAACCCAATAACAATTTGCCCGACCCGGGAATCAAACCCAGGACCCCACGCTCAGCAGTTGCGCTTGCGACTACTAGACCAATGGGGCAGTTAAATATCCCATGTTTGCGAACATGAATAACGTGCCAAAAATATTTTATTTAATCGATAGTTGTTTTATCAGTGCAGCACACGATAAAAGTAAATTGTTTTTAAGTGAAAATTTAGGCGCGTTAGGCATTTTTGAGATGGGACCATTGAGTTTGCGACACTGTTACGACACCAGCTCTTGACCATTAAAAAGACATCAACGCGTTGATTACCGCATGCCGATTTTTTTCAAGTTTTCACTTCTGTCGGCACTCCCCGAGTGCCACCATTTTTTTTATGATTCGTTTTATAACTTTGACCCATTTTGACCAAATCTTACCTATCAGGAAGAGCTGAAGAGGCGAACAACGGGGCGGTGAGTTCCTTGGCGTTCTCTTTTAATTCGATGGCTCGTTTCCAGCACCAGTCCACCTAAAAAAAATTAACAAAAGTTGTTAAATTGTTCAGGTGAACATTTAAGTAATAAAAAGAGTCAGAGTTTAACAATTAATACAAGTATCGATCAATTCTAGTCAACACAAGGTTCTTTAGCAATCACCGACAGTATTGGGTGCAGGCTCAGCCCGTCCCATCCTTGATGTCCTAAGCCGAGGTTCGTGTCCTTAGCGAGCGTTCACGTAGTTTTAATTAGCATAGTTGAATAACCCCTGGCTGGAGGTTTTAAGTGTAGGAGCTTAAGGCATCCACAGGAAAGCCCGGTTAAGTAGTCATGATCTCAGAGGTCAACGACAAGATGCCCTACCTAAAAAAAAAAATTGGTTGCTGGAGGATTTTTATACAAATAAGAAACATTCGAATTATGCCCGTTGAAACAAAATCCAACAGTGCGCTTGTATTAGGATATACAATTAGGTGTTGCAACAGTATAATGAAGTAACAGTATTATGTCTCGGCAGTGAAATTGAATTATTTACCTACGGCCGCTCGGTAGATAAACTTTTCGCTTCCGTGCGTAACTGCCGCGGCCTTGAGACTGTTGCGTAGTGATATACACTCAGATTTCAAAGCGCGTCGTTTCAGCCGTTTTCTATGAAGACACTGTTACTTATTTATACTGTGGTGTCGCGCAGTGTCAGTGAAAACGGGCATTAGTCATGGGTCCAAGTTTGTGGCTATAGTAAAATAGAACAGACGATCAACATAAACTTGGAGTTACCGGTTGGAGTTACTGTGGAGTTTCTTGCCGGCTCTTCTCCAAAGGAAGCGACCAATTGCAACCGTGCACCTAGCTTCTGACGTTTCATAAGTGCCCTTGTAGGTTTATGTGAAAAAAAAAAAACTTACCAAGAAGGGCAGCGTGCAGCCCGCGCCGCTGTGGCTGCCGGTGGCCCAGTCGTGCGCGCACCGCTTCAGGAGCCGCGACAGGCGCGCCTCCAGCGCCACTGATAGTAAGTATCTGCGTTGCTCCTCCTGGCATATTCAATGTTGTTATCAACTTTTTGTAACATGTATGTGGTCAATATTTTACGAATAGATTGAAGAATATAATGGCCAAACACCATAAAGCTTGGTTCAGCGACGTAAATGGTCAGATGGCTGGCATTATTATGGTGTACACACGGCCACACATCAAGCTATACATTTCCAGTATAAGCTGACCTCGAATTGTACGGAAATCCTATGCAATGCGAGATCAACATAAACTGGAAATGTATAACTTGATATGTAGCCGTGTGTACATACTAACCATCAGGTTAAGCTATGCTTGCCGGGGTCGGTCCGTAGATGAGTGACCATCTTTACATACCGAGACTCCTCCGGGCCCCGGAAAGCACGTTAAGCCATTGGTCCCGGCTGTAATTAGTCGTTACACCCGGTTGTCAGAAACCCGAAAGTCTAACAACCAGTATTATCAAGAGGTATCGTATTGCCCAGTACTTGTGGGATGTGGAGGTCAGATAGGCAGTCGCTCCATGTAAAATACTGACATTCAGTTGCATTCGGTTAAGAGTGAAAACCGGCCCTATAATTGCTTGGGTTAAGACGTAGGATACTTTTGTATCCCAGTAGCAGAGTCGCGGGTAAAAGTGTACATTGGATTGCGAGCAAATCGTTTCCGGTTCGTCCTAATAACTTTTGACTACACTAGAACAAAGCTTTTTCTAATGGTTTTAGTTCTAAATTCCTATCGCCCTAATCGCCGCGTTTAACACTGAATCGTCGGGTAATATCATTATTATTAGTCCGTCTCAGGTACAGAGCAGGTAGTAAACTATCGATAATACGCAAGGCGTTGCACATTCTTATTGCTTCTGACATTTATGTCCCGACGACTCAGTTCATAACGCGTGTACTATAGTATTTGTTACTTACCACACTAATGTTGCTGGTATAATTATGCACGTAGAGCGGCGTCAGTCCAGCCGACATGCAGGCGTTGTACAGTCGTGGCGGGTTCAGTAGCGCGGTGGGCCCTACTTCGTCTATAGAGCTTATTATCTGACGCTGTATTCCGATCGTGCTTAGGACACACGCTTCTGAAGTGTTGAGACAGATGCAGTCTGAAAAGTGACAGGTATTGTTACCATAAAATGTTTCGTTCATATCATGGTACAGACAAACTATGTTCTTAATGTCCCTCGGCAAACCTCGTGTTTCGTCAGTTGTCGGATTTCTATCAGTTGCTCTTTGCACTTGGTGCAGACCGGACACTCTCAATCTACTTGGAAGTATATAAAGTTGTTAATACTCTTTTAACTTAAGAATGCGGCGACGCATGAATTGTCCATACAAACGTATTACATAAATCATTTGCAATTTGAACATATTTCCACTATATTATGTTGATATTCGGATTGACACAGTATTTATCTAGGCTCCTATTATTTTTATTTCCAAAAACTTACCTTTAAATGAAGTGTAAGCGAATTGCATTTCGTACATTTTTACAGCGTAAATGACATGTTTTCATATTGTTTTTTCTATATTATAAACAACAATATTTGTAATATTGTTTCTGCAGAAGCATAGTTTATGTTATCAAGTTACAAATTATCGAAAAAAAAAAAATGGAAATACATTTATTTTTCATTAATAATTTTTTGTATAACGGAACACATCCAAATTTATCATAAATTTTCGAAAGCTAGTAGTACTATCGCGTCAAGCAATAATTGTCAATGTGTGCGTGGTAGTATTGCTCAATGTAGGTATACACTGGCGCAACGTGCTTGGAATTGAATTTTGCAAACATCTCGATTTGTAGTTGCAACAAAAAAAAAATAGGAGAAAAGCCGCTTAAGTCGCAGGCACGACAGACAGGAAACTAGTTTTACAGCTCTATTTAGTTCACACGGAAATCAAAACAAAACTACAATACAACATAATTATGACAGGCGATGGAAAGATAATTATGATGTTAGAAGACAACTAGCAATAAATTTTGCCAGTTTTTTTGTTAAAGCCGCGCGCGGTGCTAGAGTTGGCCGTCAGATGGTACCAAGGTACCAACCCATAATCCGTGAAGTTGGTACTGTCAGCCAAGAAGTGAGATGTTACAAATCATATGCAACTACTTTAAGGTTTTTTTATTTTATCAATTCAAAAATGCTCTGTATACTCACTGTACTGCAAGGAGTTGGGGTAGAAGTGTTCTTCAAGCCTTGTAGCGTGCGAGTACACGGCCACTGAGGCGGGGTCCAGACGCACGTCTAAAGTCACACAGTCTCCGGCTGATAGCTCGCAACACCATGTCACACTCATGAAGGCGTTGCTTTGGAGAGGCCAGGTTGCTGGGGAAGAAGACTTCATATTAGAAAGTGGTGATCCCAGCAGGACTTATTCTTTAGACCAGTACATAATCGTGTGACTAGAACGTTGAGAAAAGTGCACGCTCATGACTGCGAAAAGATAAGCAACTGTGCGCTTAGTGCGAGCTTTTACACTGAAACTGAATAAGCGCCGTCTAGTGACAATAAAGGGAAACACAATTATTCCATACAAATCGTTAATGTGATCGAATAAGTATAAAAACTTGCACTGGGTCCACTGATTTCAATGCAAAGATGATAACGATACAACCTTACTGGTTGTGATAAATTCATTGATAGTTATACACTTCCGGACTCCTATGTATATCAAGCCACACTGCATTTTTTACTAACACGTCTGTAACTTTTTAGATTTTAAAGGCATGAAGAACAGGGTGTAAAGTTCACTCATCCTCTACAGAAAAGGGAGGATCATCCGACCAGCAGGTGTCATGTCTGGCGGGCAAATGCCCGACAATTGATGTCGGGGAAGTTATATGTATGGTGTTCGCGCGGTTAACTCTAATAGCGCGATGCAGGATTTGTGTGACGTCAGGATTTTTGTGTGATGCGATGTAGATGCCGCCACAAGATTTTCGTGAATTCAAGTTTGGAACAATGATGTCACCAAAATGATGCCAGTATGTCGGCTTCAAACCTGCATAACAACTTTTTGTCTCATAATTATTTTGATATTTCAGGAGTCCGGGAGTGTAGTTTATTCCAGATTCTCCATAAACTGATCCTTATTTAAAATTAATTACAATAGGAAGTTGAATGACATACCTGGCATTTGATCCTTGTACCACTGATCCAAGTCAAACAGGAGCATTCCATATTGTGTGGAAGAATTCGCATTTTCGCCCCAGCACTCCCAGACTATCTGACAAATATTCAACATGCCTGAAATAAAGAAGAATAACACTATTATAGCTGTAACAAATATACCATACAGGGTGGCAGGCACATCGACGCGAAAACTGTTACGATGGATTCAGTACATGATTCGGAACCCACCCCTCTGCGATTAAATTTTTCATTAGTTATTAAATCTACTGTTCCATACATTTTAACCGTGTAGGTATTGCACTTTTCTATGAGACAGCAGTTTTTTTTTTAAATAGTTTTGTTAATGAATGGGCATGAGCACTACAGATACATAATCTATCCTTAGACTGTTAAATAAATAAGAAATACTAGAGATGTCGAATCGATTTTTTATTCATCGAATACCGAATAATAGCGTCTATTATTCGATATTCGGCGAATAGTTGTCTCTAAATAAAAATAAACTTTTTATGAACAGAAAAACTATAGACTTAAAAATAATCAAACTTTTATTAATCTTTAAAAATGAAACACACTTAGTATTATTATCATTAATATAAAAAGTTAGCCAAACATCAGTCATGTTGAAGTTAATTAGTTAGGTTTTTTAATTAATAATTTAATATTTAAAGTCTAAAAGTTTTTCTGCACGATTGGGATCAAGTCGGTTGCGCTTTTTTTCATAAATCACACCTGCCTCAGAAAATAAACAAACTATCTTATTATTTGAGAATAAATAAACTATTTTTTTAATTCCTCTTTTTATGTCGAATAATAATGGCGAGTATTCGACTATTCGTCACAGGGAATGGCGATTAATCGGTATTCAACTATTCTCTATAACAAATATTCGCAGCATCTCTAAGAAATGCTAAAGCTTTAGCTCTAATCATTAAAAAACTACTATTTCCAATATTTTATATTCTTTGGTTTGTTCTAAAAAAGTTTACTCACTGTCTTCGCCCTCAGCCGCTAAGGTAGAATTGACGGAGTAAGCGTGACAAGACACACATTTCCCACCAAGCAATGCAGCTTCATCAACTGTGCTCAACTCTAGTTGGAATCTCACTGTGGCTGTTGAAAACTCCTGGAAAACCAAAGAAACCGTTACTTAAATATCTATAAGCACAATTATAGAATATATTGGAAGAGTGTAGAATATAATCAATATTATTCATTTCTTCTTGACTGACTGCAAATAATTTGAAGCCGCGCCTTAAAATTGGATACCAATTCATGGGTACCAGAAAATAGGCTTATCAAGAAACGGCGATATACACTCAAGAACTGAGCATACCTTAATGCGACCAGTTCTTGAGTGAATATCATGAGTATCGAAACGAGCGCATGATGATAGAATTTTATTTCATTTTATACTAGCTGACCCGTACTCTAATCGCGTAACTTATTTTCGTAAAAAATTATGCCTAATTTGTTTCATTTTGACAGTTCAACAAAATTCATTGCGTTATTTACGTTGTTGAGCAGATTTTTGAAGTGAAAACTTCTTTAGGCGCGTCAGGCATTTTTGAGATAGCCAGATGGGACTTAACCATTGCTTTCGCGACACTGTGACGACTCCAGCGTTGATGTCTTTTTAATGGTCAAAAGGACCATTAAAAAACATCAATGCGTTGATTACCGCGGTGCGTGGAGTAAAAGATATCAACGCAATGATTACCGGGGTGCCTATTTTTTTTCAAGTTTTCACTTCTGTTGGCAGTCCCGGAGTGGCAGTTTTTTTTTTCCAACTTATAAAGCAATGTCTACCAAATGACGTTGTCCTATCATTTCAATAGTACATACAAAAATCCCATAGAATAGGGACGTTCAGTGTTCCCCGAATTTAAATTTTTCAGGAATCTTTTCTTTCCATAAAAACAAAATTCGGACTGCTACGAACGAAAAATAGCGAATAATGTAGCCATTTTCAAGTTATGCGCTTACCAATGAACAGTATTTCACTTTTATAGATTGGCTCCTTGACAAAATTCGTCTTTTCTGGACCAAGCTTTACAAGAACTGTGAATTATTGCCTCAATTACCTGATAAAGACACTTGGTATCAGACAGCATCCTCTTTCCCTGGTATGTGAGGGAGTACATCACAGCCAGTGGGAACTCCTCCTCTTCAAACCGGTCTGTGACTGAGAATACCACCCAGAGGTAGCAGAACGCTCTCGGATCATCACAGGGCTCCTGTAAACATTTTAGTAGTTCATTTATAAAAGGGATCAACCAGGGAAGTGCATACTTCTTTTTGAGTTTGAAAGTTATGGTTGCCAGTAAAATTGCAGGCATATTGAACATTTAACCTCATCCGAGATTGGAAACTCAAATCCCTGTTTGTTTGTGACATCTATAGGCAGTTGTGACATCTTTCATCAGGTGGTCGGCATGTTTCAATCAATTATTTTTATACATGGTTTTAAATATCTTCAGGGAATGGTTCAAAGGCCACAAACATTTAAGATAAGACAATCACACAGCTAGGTTTTTTAAATTAAACGGATTTTAAGCAGATTAGACAAATACTGTATGTAGGTATTTGTCTTATTCATAAAAATACATGATTAGTTAGCATAGTGGATAGTTATTATCATAAAATACTTCTTTTCTATTTGAGCATAGAGGACTACTTTTGTGTCTGAATTTGGTAAATATTTCTCAAATATAAGGATGAAATTACCTGGAATCCAAAATGCGTAACCGGCAAGCATTCTACATTGACTTGTGACGTAAATTCCAACTCCAAAGTCATAATATTCCATATCTGGAATGCACCGAAGTTATATCCAACTGCCAGACTACCCAGTTGTGGAATGTATTGCAATACGGTCACCCGAATATGATCCCTTTTAGCCTTCATCCGTACAGTACCGTCTGGGTTCCGGAATATGTACTGGCCATCTACTAAAGAGTTTTCATTGAGTAAGATGGCCAAATGATCATTATTTTCTAATGCCAGTTCTCGTTGTTCTAAAATCCTATGAATGGCAGAGAATTGCAGGAAGCTCAAGTTGGCTGGATTTGCTTCATTTTGGACTAGGTGTTCATAACCTTGGGAGGTGTCTTTTAATGCTGAAATAAAAAACAAAATAAATATCAAGTTATTATTTCTAGTTAAGTTCAACCACACTTTACGCAACAATCGGTCTCAATTTTTATTTTGTACCACAATGATAAAAGTATGCATTTTCTGCTCTATTTGGAGTTGAATAAAGAGTGAAGAGAATGTTGGATGGACTGTGTGAAAGATGAAATAAGTTCAAAGGGGGAAGACTTCTGAGATAACGTCTAAAGGACTTCATTCATTATAGCAGGACCCACGGCAAATAACTTGTCATTCAAGTTAGGATTTTAAATCAAATGCATTAAAGTCTATTTTTGATTGCTATACAGAACAGTGGACGGCTCGCGGGCATTGAGCGACTATGAGCACAGTGGCAACTAGTGGTCTCCTTGCTTACGGCGCGTTGGTGACTAGATTTTTCGAGGCGGTGCCCGGCCGTTACTGTGCTGGAGCGGTGCTCTTATAATGGGCTATGTCCTTTATAGAAAAGTATGGTAGAACTGTACAGGGCATATTGTGTTGAGATAAGGGCAAGAAACTTATGATGAATAATATCCTACCTTGTATTAAACTAGCTCTATTGAGATCAAAAGCAAATATTTCTCCACTCTTTGTTCCCGCCATGACAACTCCATCAAAACATGAAATTGGGCCATCTGGTACTCTATCCCAAACTGCTAACTCCGTAACAACCACCTCGGTTTGTATGCAGCGAAGTAACTGTGAGCCATTGACATGTAAGATGCAGATCATGCCCGCTTCATCACTTTGTAAGCTAATGATGAGTTGTATTGAGTTTGCGGTCAAGGGTCTCGGCAGCTCCACTACACTTGTTACTAATGTGTTGAAATTGCTGAAATTAATAATTAATTTGATACTTTATTGAATAAACAGTACTTTGGGTAATTTTTGTATGTAAGAATGAAATAGAAAATTAATACAATAGTTAGCAGTATTTGAGGCTAGATCTGGCAGGTTTTCAGTTATGGCACCATAAAGCACAGCTGTAACTATTGAACACCTAGTTATTATCATATAAAGATTTCGCTATGTATTGCTAAATAATACCAACCTCAGCGGGGTGCCAAAGTTTCGCGCTGCTACCTTCAATCCGGTTCTAAGATCAACCACACAGAATTTAGGTCCCAGAGCAAGCCAGCCATGCTTGGTGTCCTTCAAAATTCCGCCGAGAGGTGTCTTATCTGCGAAATTTACACAATTATCATCCACACAACACCTTGACACTATAAACCGCTATATATAAATATGTTGTCACTAAAACAAACATACCTGTAAATTCTTCGGTAGGTTGCAGAAAACTGAACACGGCAGGAGACAAATTAGTTGTTTTGACAATAGAAAACACACTATCTTGAAGTTTTTGCATTTTAATTACTTGCTATTGTTCTATTTTATATAACTTCTAACCGAAATTAAACTCTTGAGAGGTTATGATACATATTATTGACGCGTTTACAATGTTGTTTAGTTATTTTTTGCGAATGTTTTGCATTCATTTAGCGATTAAATATTGGCTTAGGTGTTATAGCAATATAATATAATGAAATAGTTTAAGAATTTCCATTCTATTTAGAAACTTGATCGGTAATCAGCGCGCGGCGGTATCGAAACGAAAATACAAAAAACTTCAAAGTTGACAGCTGTTAAAGCCAATGAACGCTCGCCCGGTGTTAAGTGGGTGATAGACGTGCGAACTTTAAATACGCGGTTTTTAAATTCGCGAACTTACTCGGCTCGCCGATGCGACGGTGACACACGTGTAGCTTGCTCACACTGTATAGCTATAGATAGTGCAATCCAAAAATACGCACCCCACTGCACAATGACTGTACTGTAAGCTGTAGCTAGGGATGGGCAAATGGAAAAAAAATATCGATATTTATCGTATCGATATTTTTCAAATATATCGATATATATCACCCAAGAAATATCGATATTTCGATATATCGATATTTTTTGCCCAATTTGCAATTATTTATAAAAATTGCCTAAATTATCGAAATTTTAAAGCAAATACACATCTGGCTGTTTCAACATAAGTTTTATTATTTAAAAAAAAATCGAATTGCCTGACATAAAAAAAAAGAAAAAAAAAAAAAAAAACATTATTCAAACCAGTATTTGTCTGATATTGACATCAGGAGCACTCTTTGTTTGATGTGTTCCCCTGTTAATCTGCTCCTATCATTTGGCACAGCCAAATTTACCACTGAAGCTACCCTTTCAGACGACACTGAAGATGCTTGACAAATCAAATATTTTAGAGCGATATCCGAGAGAACCGGCGTGAAATGTTGACAATTTACCCAGAACTTTATTGGATCAGATTTTCTTTCTAAAAGTGGTTGGTCCAAATACTGCTTCAGTTCATTGGGGACACAGCTCCTGCTTGGAACCTCTGACGAAGCTATGCTCAGATTTAATAATTTCTCATGTCTGGACCAGATAGAGGACCCACTAGCTTGTTCTGATGCAGAGCAGAGCTTTAAAAATATATCGATTTTGATATCTGAAAATAAATATCGAAAATTGATATATCGCGGGAAAAAATATCGTTAATTAGTATCGATATTTTTCTGAAAAAATATCGATATTTTGATATATCGATATTTTTAACCCATCCCTAAGCTGTACTTTAGTACGGGGCGAAGCTCCGTTAGGAGTATATATGTTCTGTGGAACGAAGCGGAGTGCGTCTTCGTGGATTGCACTATCTATAACTCGATATTGTCGAATTTTCTGAACCAAACTAAACAAATACTAAGCCGGGTCTCCTGCGCGTGTTTTTTCGAAACTACACAAAAAACCTTACACATAAACATTTATTTTCATACAAAACGTCGTGTTTGGTGTTTGGCCACGCCTCTTTGTTGCGATGTTTTTGTGTAAAACTACGGCTTTACACAAACGTTGAAACAAAGTGACGGTTCGCGACTCACGGTGGTGACAGACGTTCTAAACAACGAACCAAGGCGGGCTTCGAGCATTTCAAACCTGTTTGATCGCCGACGAACTTTCTCAGCGGTTTTATAGTACGCGTACTTTCGTTACGGGCTACAAAATAACAAACCGTTTGTTTCAAATTATAAATATAGAGGGTTCACTGAAAAAAATCACCTTTTAGTTTCTTTTATCTAACAAAATATAGACGTTTGTTTGTACAGACGCCAGCACATCAAGCTACTACAATCTGTCAAATTTATTTAATATATTTTCAACTTTATTGCTGAATTTTAAGGTTCAAAGTTGATTGGGGAAATTTGACAGTTTCGGGTAGCTTGATGTGCTGGCGTCTGTACATACGATGCGAATTTTTTCATTTTTCATTCCAAGGTTGGTAGGCGATTTTTTCCACCCCGATAAAAGATTGCCCGTGGTTACGGCGGCTTATCAGGCCATCGTCATTCGTAAAAGATAGTAAAAATCTTCTATTTTCTTTTGTCTTTAGTTTACAGATATAGCGCGTGGAATTAGTAAGTACTCTTAGGCTCCTTGGTTTAGTGATATTCTATTGTACACATGCGCTACAATACAAAGTTCTTTTGGCACGTCGCCAAATTCTATCTTGTGAAGTGTCACTTTTTGACATCTGGGTATTTTGGTGTTGTTTTTACTTGTATTCAAAAAACATGCCGAAAATAATAACAAATGAAGTGAGACAGGTTGTGTTAAAAGTTAAGGAGTTCTTTATAAAGGAGAAGGAACTTAGCAACCCGGTAATTGCATTCGAAAAAGTAAATGAACGAGTTGCCGCTGCTACAGGTAGGTGTTACCATCTTTGGGGATTCTAAACTCCCACTAATGCACTAATATTGGTGCCGATTCTCTTGTCAAAAATGCCTCTTAACTAGACTAAAAATCACCAAAATCTCGTTTATTCCTGTCAAACGACGATTTCCTATTCTGAAATAGACTAAAGTGACAGTACTAAGATGGCACTGAGTTATTAATTTAGTGAAAATGGCAATTTTGCTATTCTGAATTTGACGTTTTTCACCAAAAAATTTGATTGTGTAACTAAATCTGACTATTTTTAATCGCGATTAAAAAGGTGTGGAATAAAATTAGTTGTCATGAACTAAAATTCACACCAACACCTCGACTTCCGGTGCAAAAACGTACTGTTTAAAGAATCTATTTTTTTTTCTTTTGCTTATGTCTCGAAAATGATGTGTTCTTTATTTTCCATACAAAAAGTAAAAAAATTCACATAAAACATATCGAGGCAGCGCACCCTGCGTGCCTCCGGCTCTAAAAAAAATTCACGGGGTAGGGCAAACAAGTACCACGTGGAGTCGCGATTGTCAAATTCGATATTAGTTGTGCCAAAATAATTTTTAAATATAGTTTTTTTTTTTTGTAAAATAGTTTTAAGATTCTCATAGCCAAAAGTAAGGAATTTTAGTGACAGTTTAGTTCGGTGTACAGACGCCAGCACATCAAGCTACCCGAAACTGTAAAATTTTCTCAATCAACTTTGAACCTTAACCTTCGGCGATAAAGTTGAAAATCTATTAAATAAATTTGACAGATTGTAGTAGCCTGATGTGCTGGCGTCTGTACAAGAGAATTGGCATCATCATCCACCAATTGTACACTTAGTTCGCAATAAACGTTTTGACTTTGACAATTGCACTAAACTTAGAAAACCGTAACAACCTTATGTTAGGCTTTGCCTAAGCTTAGGCTGTCCCTAACTTTGGCTGGCTTAATGTCAGTTTAGTGCAATCATGTTTAAAAGTTTAAAATGGCGCTATATGAAATATTGACTTCTTCGTTCTTCAGGTATTTCTATACGTACTGTAACAAGAATCTCAAGTGAACGAATTGCTGAAGCATCATCCGGTAAATTAGGTACACCAGGGCGGAAAAGGAAAATAAACAAGGACAAACTGTTGTTACGAAATAAAAAAAATAAAGTTATAGAGGTGAAAAAGCCATCCAATGCAAAGCCAGAAATGGTTGAAAATTCATTCGAGAACATGATTACAGATGAATGGGGCAATTGCCATTCCCATTTTATTAAGATAGAAGAAGAGGATCTGGATACTTAGATGAACTTTTCACCATTCAAGTACGTTCAGATGAAGAAAGTGGTGACCGTGATGGAGATTTATATGAAGCTATGTCATGTGCCCGATAGAGTTTTTCCAATCGGCAAAAATGACGAACTTCCATTCAACTTCAATCCAACCCTTTTAGAGGATGAATTTTCATAAATCGTTCCTTAGTACTCGCTTTTATTTTATAAGGAACTTCTGTGCAAACTTTCAAGCTTCTAAACTCAGCGGTTTAGGCTGAGCGTTGTCTGTCAGTGAGTGAATTAATGAATGAGTATTTAAGATTTTTATAAAGGTGTAAGCTGGCAGGGTAGCCCGCGAAAATCAAATTTTCTTACGTTTTTTTCAATTTGCAGGTTAGTATCGGCGGGGTAATTACGTAACACACATAAAATGACTATTCATCGCAATGGGAAACCCATTGCGATCAATAGTCATTTGGACAGTTTTGACAGCCATTTACGTTGTTGAGCAGACGAATTTTTCAAGTCTATGAAGCAATGGATTAGTAATATCCTTCAAAACTCTCGGACTGTGATTAAAAATGTGTTACGTAATTAGGGTGCAGGTTGTATGTTGATCAAAATATGATTCGAGACCGTAAAAACACAGAATTAAAATTAGCCATTAAAATCATCAATACAACTCTCAAAGTTCAGATTACTCTATTGAATGACTGTTTCATGAAATCGTGACATTTTAGGTCAATTCTTACATGTAGAGTTGTATCTATGAGTTTAATGATTTTTATTCTACAAACATATTTCTGACGGTCACGAATCGTTTTTTCATTAACATACAACCTGTCACTGACCTGCAAATTGCAAGAAACGTAACGTTAATTTCGTGGTCTACCTCAGCGCATCCTCCTTAAGTAAAAGATAATGAAAATGAAGATTCTGATAAACGAGTTTAATAAACGATCGCTTGATATAGAATAGTTCATGCAGAACACAATAATAGTAAAACAATTAAAAGATCACTCTGTGTTTTCTTGATTATAGCTACATCCCAATAATAAAGTGGCGGAGTTATAAGTTAAGTACATCCAAAATGTTTTCATCAAGCTACATTTCACAATAGGTTCAGTTAAATTAAATTTATTTATTCACAAACAATTTACATTGTGTTTGAGATCGTAATAATAAAAAATTACCATTATGTAACACAGGTAAATAATATACGGCCAAGTTAATAAAAAATAAAGGTTACAAGCCCATGGCTTATCAGGGTTCTTAATACACAGTATGGAAAAATTTACCCAATTTTTCATTCAAAATTAGACGGACCTCATTTTATGCATTGATGTATTCCCTAAGAGTAAGGACTATTTATAAACTGGTAACCCAAGTGTTGCAACAACGCCCCCCTGACAATGTCATTCAAGCGCCAAAAGATCAATGCCGGAATAAATAATTTAGCTGGCAATAGCAACGTGTAGTGATTGACTCTGATACTTCACTTAACGTGACTATCGTAAAAAAATAACTGTTACTGAGTATTGTATTATTCGGTATTTTTGTACTTATAACAGCCGCATTGTTCGGGATATAAAGGCGTGATTATGTGTATGTTTCATTAATTTTAAATTACTTATTTCCTTTTTAGGGTTCCGTAGTCAACAAGGTGCCCTTATAGTTTCACCATGTCCGTCTGTCTGTCTATCCGCGGCTTAGCTCTACGAGAAAGCTGTAATTTGGCTTGGGTATACATATTAATCATGCCGACAAAGTGGTACAATAAAAATATGAAAAAATAATTAAGGAACCTCCCCTAAAGTGGGGATGTCTTTTTTCCCTCGTCTATTCCATAGTGTGGGGTGTTGGAAAGGTCGTTCAAAAATATTGTGAGTGTGTAAAAAACCATTTTTGGATTCAGGGATCCGTTTGCGAAATATTAAGCTATAAAGTGCAAATCTGCTGAATAAACCTGATTTTGAAGGTAACTTGTAGGTTTAGAAAGATTTTGTGAGTGCTGAGTTTTGTCAGAGTCAAGCGTTGGTGTAACATGTATATCAATGGAGTCATGTCCCCCCGATTTAGAATTAAAAACTCGGTTAAAAAATAATAAATGTATTTCAGTTGTAGGTACAACTTGGAAAGATTACATTTAAATACATACTAAACATATTAACTTATTGGTGTCTTTATGCTATTCTAATTTCAAGCTCTTAACCTTAATCATAATTAAACAATAAAGTTATACATAAGGAAACTACTTCGATAGTAAACTAAAATAATATACTTTATTATCAGTTTTGCAAGCCCTTGGCCAAATGTTAAGTCAAAATCACAGCCTGTAAAGGCACTTACGAATAGTTTAATTTTCAATGTTTCAATTTCTGTAAAAAAAGTTCATACAATATTGCTGTTTTCTACGTCTGATACGTCATATTAAATTCGATGTGGGCTCCAAAATAGCTCTGTATTTCTTTGGGAACGGGCAAGCTTCTATAACCGGGTACGCCAGGAACGTTCTGTGGCGCTTGCAGGAATTGTAGATTCTTGGAACACAGGTGTTATAGTGGTTGTAGGAAGAAGCGGGTACGTGCGATAAAAAGAAAAAAAATAAGCATTAGATAACGTTCAATTGTTTACGGTGATTTTTAAACGCTGATGTCGTAGCACTCGTCGCTGTGAATTGGTCGTGAAGAAAAAAGTAAAGGTAAGAAAATAAAGCATGTAAAATTAAAGCGGAAGAAAAATGAAACTGGCAAACTCACTTAAGTTAATGAAGGCTTGAATTGAAAATTGTGCTAACAGTAACGTCAATGTGAACTGAATCTATGTATTAAATGAAAGGTCTACTACAGTCATGATTGAAGGCTTATCTGCATGCACGAGATGAACAGTCAAGGTGGAAAGAGAATTATATAAATCTGGAGCTTAAAATCATTCATGCAATCAGGGGCGGATAAGCAGATAGCGAGAACAACGCGCGCTTTGTTATCCCAGTTTATTATCGAGTATTGAGTTTATATTTAAGAGTTGACTACAGAGAGGCTGGGAACGTGAGTAGGTATACTCAATTACCATGGCCTATAGTAATTTACAACTGGACCACTGGCTGCATTGCAACTAATACTTCAACCATTGATTGGTCAATTTAATAAAGTATCAGCTCATCATGAAGTACAGTGACTGAAATCATGTTTGAAAACAGACACGAATAAATAGCTTTATTTTATATCCGTAACAATACTTGAGCAAATTATTTTTTACGATTAACTGATGCTACTGAAATCGTGTTTCTGTTCGTTTCAGTAGCGTGTGGATTAATTTTCATTTGACCTTGTACAATGTTCATCATCGATGTATAAGGACTATCCGGCGTCTGATTTTTTTGTAGATTACTTTCGCTCGACACATTGTTGTCATTACGAGTATTCTTATTATCATAAACCGTATGTTTCATAGAAACGTATCCCTGATTAGATGGCTGAACAGTTTTAGCACCAGGACTGAATCCATTTTGTGTTACCACAGGATTATGAGGCCTTGATGTACTCACGCTTTCAGTTTTTGGGGGAGTTTGCGTGCTTGTGACAGAAGGCGTATCAAAGGAATCGTTTCGAGTCACTTGTAGACTATTAGACCGGGAAGAATTACCCAAAGAATGAAGTGTGGATGAACTTCCTTTTAAACTCTCCAATTCCTTTGAAAACACCTCTTCACTTCTTTGAAATCTTTGAGCGTGTGACGACAATGGTGACCTATTTTGATTTACAGATGTTGCGCTTAAAGATCTACTTGGTGAATTATTCTGGACGCTATCTATTGATGAGACTTGTTTATTTTCGGTTTTATGAGTTGATCTTACTGATTTATTTACTTTAGTTTCCATAGATCCATATGCACTATCCTTAGTTGAACTATGTGATGAACTTTCTTCTTGCATTCCATATCTTCTTACCACATTTGCTGGTGCAACAGCTTCTATGTTCTGTACGTCATAAGACAAAGGATTTCTTTCCGGAGGAGCATGTTTAACTCCATCAATAACTTCACCAGTTCTCGGATTAATATGTTTTTCTGTATCAAAACGTAAATTTATTCTATGACTTTCATCGATGGGATGATCTCTTGTTCTATGTTCTAATTCCTCGTCGCTATCTTCAAACGCAGCTTCGAGGTTTTCCTCCTGGAAACGATTATGTATTTTAATATTAATTTAAAACAACAGTCATAGCAAATTATGATTCAAGGACTTTAAAATTACAAACCTCTTCATCTACTTCTTCTATTACGCTATTTTGTATCCATTCACGGATTCTCTGTTTCTTTGCTTGACGGTCCACAGTTGTTTCGATACCATTATCTCTAAAATGTTTTAGTAGTATGTTCTTTTCATTTGGGTCACTGTGGAAACTATACATTGATGGACAAAGCTCATCTATGTCTTCGCCAGCTAAAACAAAAACATCGTAAGATATTATATTTTATACCTGTAGGTTCATAGCAAAAAAAATATAAGATTAATACGTTTAGACTTACCAACTCTATCGGTATACCCTTTTCCCAGCCATCGATCATCCAAATAGCGAGAAATCTCTAAGAAATTGTATGCCCTTTTTTCTTGTCTTGGCTCTATAAACTTTTTAAACATTTTTTGTGCCCTCGAAGAAACCATTTTCCACAATTTTGGTTGTCGTTTCAGTGGATTTGAACTGTTGTACCAATTGTAATAGCTAGAATTAAAAAAAAACATTATAAATTAATTTGCCGCCCATTTGATTTGCAGTGTTAAATTATTTTTTTTGCTATGTATTTTCTGGTGTACAATAAAGTATACAATAAATAATATATATTATTATCGTGACGGTGATCATTAAGAAAAAAAATCGTGAACTGAAAAAATAATTCAATGCATATTATAGTTAAATTTTACCTTGTGTAACGAGGGTCATCAAAAGCAGCTTTCTGCCAAGGTAAACATCCAGTGAGGCAAATAAAAATAACGATGCCAAATTGCCAAATATCATGGGAAATTAAAGCTCTGAAATTAAAGAAATAAACAAGTGTAAGATTGACGGCAGCAGCATACATTCTTTTATATGTTTTTAATTTTATGATTCCTTATCATCTTAAAATTGAAAATATACAAATGAAACTGATCGATGCTTATTTATACAACCAATACAGCTGCCTGATTCAGATAAATAACTCTTACAAAGTAACAGAGACAGATTAATGAAAAAAAAAAAAATACGTTTCTTACTTGTAACTACTGTCCATGGATAATTTCAGTACTTCAGGTGGTGAATAAGGTAGCCATTCATTTCGTCTTCTCACTACTGATAGAACTTTTCTCGTTTCTCCGAAATCACAAAGCTTTATTCTTGAAAAGTCGGATTTGAATATGAGAATATTGTCGAGTTTTACATCACGGTGTACTAAGTCTCTTTGGTGAAGATGCTCTAAAGCAGCCGATAGTTGCTTCGCTACCCTTTTGGTATGAATTTCACCTATCCCAGTGTCAAGCATATTTGATGTTAGGTCACCTGAAAATAGAATTAATCGTATTTGTTCCGAGTAAAAAGCAAATGAATCAGTTGACTTGCTTTCATGCAATGAAAAATACAAATACTAATGTGTTTGTACATTTTATTTGTTTAACAATGGTACTGAGCTAGTTTAAACTAAAGAAAACAGTGCACTAGCTTTCAATACAACATGATATTAATGAGGGCTGGCACTGGAAATCTGCTAGATTTAATATTCATTCAAATGACGACGTGTTTTGGCTACAATCCAACTCAACGTGTGTGTGAACCGGAGTAAGCGAAGCCCAGATTACTCGGCTTTTAAATTTTGATTTCCGAGATAAATTATTAACATTATATTAATGTCCACATCTTCATAATTTTACGTATATTATGATGAAGTTATCTTACCTAAAGGTGCATATTCTTGGCAAAATACATAGAATCCAGCAGTTTCAAATGCGACATCGAATGTAGTTACAACGTTTCTATGGGCACTTAAATGTAAACTATAATGAAATTCTCTATAGAAATCTCTAATGGATACGTAGGGCTTTGGTAGGGCTTTTAAGACAATTTCTGTATCTGAAGCCCTGTGCTCTACTAGCAAAATCTTTCCGAACCATCCTTCTCCAACTATTTGTAGAATGTCAAACTCTTCTACTAGGCTCACCTATAAATAAAGACCATATTAAATGTAAGTGTTGAAACTTTTATGTGCATAATAAAAACCAATACAAGATATAAATCTTACTTTTTCCAATTCGAATTCTCTGATTTTATGAATAGAGCCGGTTAGGGCCCTTCTCGAACCATGATTCATCTTGGTTGCCACAAACAACGCATTCTTTTATGATCTGAAAAGTAAAATAAACATTTTTCATAAGAACGTTTTTGTAAGTAGGTACTTATAACACAACAACTTTTTTTTTAAGTAAAGGCTTTAAAATATTTAGGCATAGTTCTTTTCCGTAGGTCGAATGGGCGGTCCAAGTCGTCCCAATTTCTCGTGAAATCGTTGAGTGAATGCTCTTGGATGAACGCCAGGACCTGATGTCTACTCCAGATCCAGACGGTGCACGGACGTCACATGGTGACGTCACCTAACGTCTCATGCTAGATGTTTAATGATGTAATGAAAGTGTTTTGAATATTGATTATTCTTTATGATATACTAGCTTTTTCCCGTGACTTAGCTCGCGTGGAAGTCGGAAATCGTACTACCCGGATAAAAAGTACCTATCATATATGTTAATCTAGTACCCTAATTGTGTAATACAACACAATCACAATCTGTTTTGATTTGAAAGAGATTGCTAATCCATTGTTTCATAAGTTAAATAAAAATCTACTCAACAACGTAAATAACGCAATGAATGTTGTTGAACTGTCAAAATGAAACAAATTAGGCATAATTGTTTACGAAAATAGGTTACGCAATTAGGGTACAGGTCATAAACTATCTGTCTGCCTCATCTTAATCCTATTAGTAGAACATAATGATGGAATACTATCGTGAATTCATGCAAGCCTAGTAGTACTTTTTGTTAGGTTACTGCCCAGAAATTGTGCACAACGTCTAATGATTGAAATACTATCTATACTATATAACTATATAATATATATATTTCATGCAACCCTAGTACTTTTTGTGTCAAGTTTATTACTCAAGGAATAAGATTTTTCATTCAAACGAAATCCCCCCTTTTCGCCCTCATGCAGGTAGAATTTTCAAAAACTCCTTGGAGCATCTGTGTGCAAAATTTCACGTTCCTATTATTATTATTATATTTTTTTAGGTAGGGCATCTCGTAGTTGACCTCTGAGATCATGACTACTTAACCGGACTTTCATGTGGGTGCCTTAAGCTACTACACTTAAAACCTCCAGCTAGGGGTTATGTTCTATGTTATGGGGTTTATTTTCCGCACTTAGTCCCTCAGGTGGACCATTGTCCGTGGGCCATGGCGGCCGTTTGGTGGTTATTCCAACCAGCCCATTTCATTTCATTTCATTTCTCCCTCCAGAAGTTAATCAAAACTCCGGGTTTGTTCAGAACTTCTGTGAAAGATCTGGGTGACCCGAGGGTGTCTGTTCTAATCTGGGTGACGCCTGTGCATTCAAAGAGCACGTGCGCAACGGTTTCCTCAGCCTCCATGCATGTGCTGTCCGTTATGCCTATTGTGTGGAAGTGTTTGTTTAGCGAGCAGTGTCCCGTGATGGTTCCCGTCACCAGGCGCAGGCCGTTCCTGTCCAGGCGTAATAAACGCGTGGTTAGCCTGCTATCCAAGGATGGCATAGCTTCCTTGGACTGCCTGCAGCCCCGTGTCGAGGTCCACCAGTACTCCGCTTGTGTAAGGATGAACTCCTGTAGCCACCTGCGTATTTGGTTGAAAGGGATTGGTACGATAGGTTCGGGTCCACAGACTGCCGTGCTAGAACCTCTTCTAGCAAGTTCGGCACAGCCAGGGGTTATTCAACTATGCTAATTAAAACTAGGTGAACGCTCGCTAAGGGCACCCCCTGTGGGGTACGAACCTCGGCTTAGGGCGTCAACCGGAGGGAGGACATCAAGAATGGGACGGGCTGGATCAAAGTTTTGATCATGATTATTAGTCGGGGAATTTAAAGCTACGTGCTTAGCCGCAACAACTGCTGGCACCTCGTTATCGAGCAAGGGTCGGCGGGGAGTATCATTTACTCGGGGACGCGGTCGCGATCGCAAAGGACCTCGGCGGCGAGGTCGGGATGACGGGAGGCGTCTGTTTTTGTACACTGTGCTGATTTCCCTACTGCTTTCCTGGAGGAGGGTAATGGGGTCGTTAGGGTCGGTAAGGTTCACGTTCCTAGTCCCAGTAGTTTCGGCTCTGCGTTGAAATGTCAGTTAGTAAGTCAGTCTGTTTCTCTTTTTTTATATAGATTTATCATTGCATCATGAATGAAACCTATAAGCTCCCATTTAGGAGGTGATTATCCAGTAATAATTATAATAATATTTGGCACTATCCCATCCCATCATGAAAGCTTTGTGAATCATTTAATTTTGTTAAATGTGATTTCATTGTTTGTCGAGATCTGTCGAAATTGATTGTTTTCTCGAATAACCTTATTTCTGTATGAGAAGAGTCCTTTGCCCTGCAGTGGGACAATAATAGGCTAGTATATATATACTATAACCTTATTTCAAAAGAGAAAATGCTGTAAACTTTTTCTTAAAATTTTGCAAACTTTTTCAATACTCCGAAACATGCAATAAAGACAAGTAACGATGCTCCTACGCATGGTCGTGTCAGTTATGTCGGTAATCTATTGTTAAAGTGAACTCATAACAAATGGTTGTTTATTGGTACTAGGTCAAGTAATGTAATATTCACATAATAGTCATCCAGCTGCCATTAATCACAAATAGCATGAACAGACGTTTTGTTTATTTTCATGATATAAAACAGAAGTTTCAGAATATTCCAAATGGATTTCGAGGGCATGTTCTAAAATAGGCTATACTGCTCTTGATTAAAATTAAATTATATGGTATTAGGAATTAAGTTTTTACATACTTATCTAATTATTATATTGCGAATTTGCCGCCCATTGGGGTCGAGTCATCAGATTAATAAAATAGGATAAGTATGATATTTTCAGGTTCAAAATTTGCTATGGGTGTATCCGTAATCCCTACAAAAATATGGATTATAAAGATGCATTAGAAAATTGGTGGAAAAAGGTGATTGGATTTAGTCCAAGTGTCCATCATTTGTGATGAACAAGAAGAAATAATCATATTGTTATGTCTTACTAGGTGCATTTTCAATAATCCTACCATTCTTTACTTAATCCTATACTATTAAACGAGCAGTATTGATATATATATATATATTTAAGTATATTATTTTTGTACTCATATTCTCGAAATCGGCTCAACGATTTTGATGAAAGTTGCATTATAGACCCCTATTTGAGACCCCGATCCACCCAGACCCAGATTGATTTTTACAGTAAACCCTTACGGGGGCGAAAAATCGATCTACCTGGGTCTCATATCCGGCAAAATTAATTTTCTCCGTATTTTCACACGAGCAGAGCTCGGTCGCCCAAAGTTCAGAACAAAATATTGAATAATGACATGAGAATAATGATATGGCAGCATGGAATTAGTATGAACTAACCTATACTATTAAATTAAATTTCTCTATTTTCACCCGAGTAGAGCTCGGTCGACCAGTACTTCAATTAATGTGTGCTAGTTTGGATGTTAATTTTTACTCATTAATACTTTTTTTTTTTGCTAGCTTACGCTGTCCCACTCCTGGGCAAAGACCTCCTTCCACTCCATCATACTATAACGGTTAAAAGGATGAAATTGGCAATCGCTAGGGAAATCAATATAGGCACCCGATTTCCCTTTGGATGAGATTAAAACTGCAGGCCACAGCTAGTCAAGTCAAGTAAAAGTGAAATTGCGGCAAATAATATTAGCGAAGTTTTTAATCGTCTTGAAAGTGGACTACCGTCCTACACGAATATTATTTATTTATTGGTTTATCTACAATAGGGATGATGACTAAAAATATTTTTTGTCCGTCTTGTAGATTATTAAAAGATATTGGACACATATTTTTACTTTTTTTACGTTGCCAAAAGATTACGGCGATACATTGAGTTAAAATGTGCCGTGACGTCACTTGTATGTAGATTTTATACTTACTTGTGATGTAGCGACCCCCACTCCCCAACTTTAATGCGTTTTATTTAAGTATTTTTTTATTAATATGACGCAAATTTTTAAAAAACAATTTTTTTTATTAATAAATCAAAAAATACGTGTCTAATATTTTTTTATTATCTGACTGACGGACTAAATAGAATTTCTTTTTTTTGACCCAGGCATCATGCCTATTGTTACACTATTCAACCAATTGCAAACACAAGCCAACATACTTACAAGCCAAGTGCACAATATCAAGCGATAGACACAGCATGCAAAAACATTATTACATCAAAGAAAACAAAAACAAAAAAAAACAATAGGTGTCTAAGTACAGAAATGACACATGATTGTTACACAATTTTATAAAAAAAAAAAAGAATTAACAAGACAGTAATTTTCAATAGTTGGGATAATTGAGTTACACAGTCATTTGTTTTTTTTTTATTATAGGTAATTATTGTGCATTATATTTATTATGTGCCGATGTTTAATGAACTGAAAGAATAAACCGGATTTTTTGGCTAAACCAGGGTTTGTTTTTCTAAAACACAAAGCTGTTTTCTATAAGTAAAAAGCTTACGGTCAGTTTATTCATGCTGGCCAGATTTCGACATACCAAAACACAGACATTTTTCGAAGTGTTGGTGACTGTTGGTTGTTTACTACATTAACTGTTTGGGGCTTAAGGCTTTAATAGTGGTGGAGGGCCCTGGCCGACACCACTGTTTATGGGCCCTAGACCCCGAACCCCCAAAGACCACTATTTGTGGAATTCGTACCAAAGGACAATATTGTTATCATTATGATAGCTCAGTTAAAATTACACCAATCTTCGAGTTTTAATTTTTCAAGGAACACAGGAGTTACAAGTTTGTTAAAACTAGGTGTCTTTGGAAATTAACAAAGGACTTTCTCAGAGGAATTTTTGAAGAAATCGGCAAGTCTGCAGTTCAAACAGCTCAGGCAGCACTAAATTGGGTTCGATGGTTCTTTTAAAACTGGAAGGTGAAAACTGTTAGAAATATAACCCATGCATGCTACGTAGTACTTAGGTAGATGAAAAATGAATAATTGATTAGACTAGGTATGTTATGTAGATGACATGATGATGATGGACTACTTTGATGACATGGTGATTTTGAGTTATTTTCCACTTTAAAGTGGGGGCAATTTGGGAGAGGTGAGACTATTCGGGAGAGTATTTAATTTAGCAAAGTTGACTTGTTGCAACTAAATCATTATAAAAATAAAGTGAATTTTAATAACTTAAATACAATATGGACATAATAATGATCCTCTTTCTCATGTGATAAAAAAAAGCTCACTAAACATTACTTCTGAGCTTATGAATTTCAACTAAATATTTTAATCAAATGTTTAGGTACTCAGAGAGTTATTTCTGAAGTGCATTAGTGCAGTTCAAGAATAGGACCTACTTGTCTATATTAAGAGCTAAATACGTAAGCAATGCATGCTTATTACCAACCTGATATGCATGCCTGAATAATTCCTAACTAATATTGTGTATTTCCATTGTAACTGTACCTAATTGTATGCGTATGTGTTGTGAAAAGTAGGTACTTTAGGTATTCAAAGACTGTTCGACTTGGATTCCGTTTTCTATTCATAAACAGAATAACAATCGATCCTATGTAAGGTTTTTTTTTTTGATATGGGATAATATATGTAGCAACTATCAACTTACCTACCTATCTAATTTCTGCAATGCAAGAACGAGGATACGAACAATGCAGTTCATAACAAGTTTTAAAATTTTCTAATAAAACTATCTTTTATCCTTTACTGAACAATCAAACAAACTAACTGGGTATCACTTTGGTTTACCTTTAGCCATCTAACACTAACTCACATCTGGGAGCATACAATCCTGCTCGTACCATGTGAGGATAAAGTAAGGCGTTAAGTAATGCCCATGTGTTCATGTAAATCATCATCTTTAATTTGTATTGTTACGTATTAAAAATACTTGAATTAACCTTGTTGTTACATAGGTACTTTGGTATTCATTTGATAATACAACTGAACGTCGGTCATTAAAGGTGATTTTTTACAACCAGAAATAGAACATCTTGCTGCCTGTTTTATGTCTCCTAAAAGTGGATGAGGTTAATGACCGTTGCATGTCTTAAATATAAAATACATAAATGAAAATTACCAAAACTCAAAGGGCAAGCGCCCTTGTTCATATAAGACACACTATATTCACTTGGATTAAATTCAATCACTTGTACCACTCAAATTTCACGTGCTCCCAACTTTTCATTATTATTTTCATAATCACTAGGGTGTAACACTATAAACACATCAGGTTGTAGGATATATGGTTATCGTAATAAGCGGTATATTTGTGGTGTAGGGCGGAACGGGTTGGGCGTGCGACGGTGATGTTCCTACTGGCGGCGCGTACGCAGCGACACCCGGGAGGTTATTTTTGTGCTACTGCACATACAAAAATCAATTTGTGACGGAAATGTTACGATCAACGACCTGGTAAGTGAAAACTAGAAGTGCATTTTCTAATGATGTGAGAAAGTAAACGGGATATATTTAATTACTTGTAAAACGCACATACATAATTGCGATGTATCGTCTTTCAGTAGGTGTTTAATCAGGTCTGGCGGGTTTAGCCGGGTTTATATATACGCAGGTAATCACATAGCATTAGTTTTTAATAGCTTGCCTGATCCTACATTATGTGAGCTATTAACCTACTAAATAATTACAACAACGGAAGCAGGTAGGATGCGTAGGCATCTAGAGATAGATAACATCTGCTCGATAGTGGTCCCAGTTGTTTGCTGTTTGAGCTTATGTTAATAAATAAACATGTGTCTTCGTAGTTTTTCTAAATTATGACAAATTACCTACTAATTGTTGAAACCGCAAATGTGAACAATTAATGCTAATTAATAAAGCAATCCATCCCGACATTTTAATACCTAGTTACCAGGTTAAGATTTTTTCATGCTTTAATGTAGTAACCTAAACCGAACTTTGAATGAGCGATAGTTTTCTTTTCAGCAAAGGAAAGTTTGTGTCTTTCATTCAACAGAATTTTAGTCGTTACCTCGTGTTGGTGAATTGGCATTTTCTTCTTAAATTGCGGCGCTGCATTGCATATCTAGTAAATCTAACACATTGGTACATACCGACATTTTGCAATAACATATAAAATAAAGTGTCTTGGTGTCTAAAATTATAAATGTTATATAACATAAATGCAGTGAGTTACACCGTACACCTTTATTCTGGCATACTATCAAATAGCTTATGTATTTTTTGAGTAAGCTTGTATACAAACCAACAGCGAAATTCTTTACGCAGGACTCGGAGCATTATCTTTATCACACTATCTATCATTTTTATAGTAGGTAATTATTTACCTGCT
Source organism: Agrochola litura (assembly GCA_949152395.1). Lineage (NCBI taxonomy): Eukaryota > Metazoa > Arthropoda > Insecta > Lepidoptera > Noctuidae > Agrochola > Agrochola litura. The sequence continues at coordinate 17,849,203 of OX424508.1, read as the reverse complement.
ACTGCATGGCAATGTCTACTAAATTGAATACCAGTGAATGATTGCAACAGCTGCAACCACATTCCTTTAGCCTTCCTTTAGCAATTTTGCCCATTGTGTTCGTAACCAAAACTATTTACCTACATTTGAAGAAAGTTACAATTGCTCTAGGTCTGTAGGTATCTTATTAAGCTCAATAACATACAGGATTATCCGTTTATGAGTCCATGAAATCTGAACCTATTAGAATTTGTTCCGGGAAGCCACGTCTGGGATAGTGGACAGAGCCGGCTATGGTGCAGGGTGTGGAGCGCACACGGGCGCAGGGCCTTAGGGGGCGCCGAGGGTCGCTCGCGACAACTTTTTAATCAAATCCCAAACAAGACCAAACATGATCAGTAAAAAGGCAGTTTGTAGTTGGGGGCCTCTACGCTAAATATGAACTTAGGGTGCTAAAATGTCGAGCTCGCTAGGCTCGCTCTTGCAACCTCAATATTCTCTTTTTTCTGAGAATTCTCTGTGTAAATTGACAATGTAATTCCTACTTACGTATGAATGGTCGAAAGAAAAACTGACCTATCTGGGGCGAGGTGTTAAATTTTCGAGCTCGATTCGCTCGCTCTCGCATCCTACATTTTCAAACTATTTTGTATAGGTGAACAAAGTAATTACTGTTTCCCTATTTCATAACTATGGTCAAAAGAAAACCTAACCTATTTGAGGCAGTGTGCTAAATATTTCAACGTATGATTCCTGGGCGGGGGCCCGATAGAGTTTCGCCGCCCCGGGCCCCCGACAGGCTTAGTCCGCCACTGCTAGAGGGCGCCAAGGTAATGATTGCACACGGGCGCTACATCGGCTAGAGCCGCCTCTGATAGTGGAGTTAAGAAAAATGCATTAAGAAATACCGAAAAAGCTCTTTGGTTTACGCAGATACCTAACAGATATCTACGGTTCAATACATACTTGATATTATGTTTGAACCGTTCCTAATATTATCACTGTTATTTTGATAATCAATCGTAACAACCCTAGGACATTAAAATAATGGTTTTGAGTGTTGCCAGATTTTGTTGTTGTATCTTGTTTGCACTTCAAATAATTGTATTGGAAAGAGTGAGACAGTAGCATCGACCAAAGAATAGACACATGATAAAAATTCAATTCAATCGTCAGATGTCTCATGTCAATGTCAAAATAGTAAAAGTTTTTCGAAAAGTTTATTTTATTTTACTTGTTTTCAGGATATTAGTTAAAGTAAAATTAGAAAATTTCTACAAAATAATGATTTAACAGCATTATGTTCGGTAAGTTTTTGAATTCCTTGCTTTAAACTTTCTAGGTTATGTTAGTGTTTTGTTATTGTTCACATTCGCCTTTTCCAAAGACTTTAAATTATTTACTTAACAATTAAATTTCTTTGGCTTTTTCGCAGTAAATATTCCGTCTTTATTAAACGTATTAAATTGGTGATACTAAATTATCACAGTTTTATTAATTACTATCTTTTGCCCGTGGCTTCGCCCGCGTGGAGCTGGGAAATTATCCCACGGGGACGTACTACCGGGATAAAAGGTATTCTATGTCCTAACCCAGGTCATGGTCTACACATGTGCCAAATTTCATGCAAATCGTCTAGCTTTTGTAGGGTGAAAGCGTAACAAACAAACTCTTTTATTAAGTAGTTAGGAATATTTTGGATGTTCCTTATAAGATATTCTTTTCTCTCCTGCCTGTGTTGTTTACCTTTTACTGACCTTTTTTACTCAGAACGTAGACTATAAAACAGGAAGATTATTTATTTTCTTTACTTGCACGTGGTAGCCTCTTATAGATGGAAACAGGATTCTTTGTTGTTATCACACCAAACGTCTAAATTATGAAGTTGCATGTGTGTATTAAATCAGTATTAAATAAAGAAACTGGTCATAAATATTTATTCCTTCAATTTATACAATTTTATCTGTTGCAGTTGATAGTAATAATAAAAATAATCAGGCTAAGTCGGCTTGAATAAACAGTTCAATACACATTTGACTTGTCTTCTCTGTAAATAGTCCAGATTTGTGCTCACTTGATGGCAACAAGCTCGCCCCCTATTACATGAGACTTAAAAATAACTGTTGAAATATAGGTGTACTTCTTATTTGTTGTATTGATGATTCCCTTTTATTAATTTATAATAATCTTCAACCCGAATGTAATGGGTAATGTAATGTAATGTATGGGTGCACCCCTGCCTAACCCTTCGGGCAATACAGGCCTGATGTTATGTTTACATAACATGATCACGCCTTGTTTCCCCGAAGGGTTGGGCAGAGGTGTCCCTGTAGCAGGTACACCCACATTTCGCCAGTTATGTTTAAGTCCCATGTAATAGGGGGCGAGCCTATTGCCATCACCCGGGCACAAATCCAGACTCCGAGCTGTTATTGAGAAATTTCTGATAGAAAAACCCAATAACACTTTGCCCGACCCGGGAATCGAACCCAGGACCTCATGCTCAGCAGTAGCACTTGCGACCACTAGACCAACGAGGCAGACTGATGTTATGTTTATGTGTTAAAATAAAAAAAAGAAGATATTGCTGGCCTTCTTTGAGGAGCTGGGGTGGATCGAATAAGAGATTCTCCCACCCGTACGCAAAATACGCGCTTTGACGTGGAGTTGCGGATACCAGCCCGTGTTACCTATTACCTAACATTTTCTAAAAGTGCATAATTATGTATGTATAGGTCCATATTCTTCTTCTTTTCGTGTGGTTAGTGACTCACCTGGTGTCAGAGTTTTCAAGCCACCAATGGGCCTCTGACTTGGTTTCATATGCTGTCAAGAAATATCTCTCAGGCATGCCGGTTTCCTCACGATGTTTTCCTTCACCGTTTTTGAAACATTGAAGCAAGTGATAATTATACAATACGCACATGAATCCGAAAAGTCAGAGTTGCGTGCCTTGGGTTCGAACTCGAGACCAGTCGACAGTCCAACGATCACACCACTAGGCTATCACTGCTTTGGCGGCGGTGATCTCTCGCGTCCGGCCCTGATTCGGGCCATGGTACGGAGCGAGAGAAAATGGGAGGCTGTCACCTCCTTCTGCGAAGCAGTAATGCTTGCGAAGGAAGAGGCGGAACGCGTGAGGGAGAGGCAAAATTCGCGCTCTCACGCCCCTAACCGCCGCAGGAGGAGACGCCCGGAGCGTCGGGAATCGAGAGCTGATTTCCAGCCACCTTAGGCGTGGGCTTGCGGACGGTGAGCAATGGGTAGCTCGCCGTCCGATAAGGACCAAGCCCGGGTCGACGGCGCGTTGTGTTCCACGCGCGCCTCAAAGAGCTATCAGCAGAATTGACGGGGTCCGCTAGGGCCGATGCCTACCGGGGTTGCGAATAAGGCCGAAAGGGAAATCTTGGCCCCCGGCAACATGGCAACTGAAGGAACACGGTTGGGTTTTAGTCAGTAAGAGCCTGACATGCCCTCCCGCTTCACCCAGAGCGGGAGAAGTTTTTTGACAATTTCCCAACTAAAAAAAAAGGCTATCACTGCTATAAATTACTTATATATTATCCATATTCTTCTTTTTTTCGTATTAGTTTCTTTTTTTCGGGTTAGTGACTAACCTGGTGTCAGAGTTTTATAGCCGCCCACGGGCCTCTGACTTGGCTTCACATACCGTCGAGAAATATCTCTCAGGCAAGCTGGTTTCCTCACGATGTTTTCCTTCACTGTTTTTGAAACAAGTGATAATTATACAATACGCACATGAATCCGAAAATTCAGAAGTGCGTGCCTTGAGTTCGAACTCGAGACCTATGACTTGGCAGACCGACGCGGCTAGGCTATCACTTCTGAATCCCAGGGTCGTTTGTGTATGCAACAGGACTTTTATCTGTTTTTTTCGTAAACCGGTCCACTTTTAAAATATCTTTAGATGTGCCTTTGCCTGAATAGTTTAGAAATTAAAAAGTAATTTTATTTTTAGTATCTATAGGCTCAAATTAAAACTGCTTATTGAAATCATGATGATTTCAATTCTTCAAGTTAAAATTCCTCTGCTTCGTAGCACTCTTGACAGAGCGGTCATGGTTTTCATGTAGTTTCTTGTCCAGGGGCTGATGTGATTCGCCTCACGATTTCTCGCCATCTACTCCAATTTTTTGTGTTTTTAGGGTTCCGTATCTCAAAAGGTAAAAAACGGAACCCTTATAAGATCACTCTCTTGTCCGTCTGTCCGTGTGTCACAACCGATTTTATCAGAAACGGGTGGACCTAGCAAGTTGAAATTTATACCAAATACTGAGGTCTATAGTCCCTATTAGGTGTATAAAAATCAAGTTCCTGAGTCAACACGATAAAAAACTTTTTATAAAAAAAAAACAACCGACTTCAAAAAAAAAACACTACAAAGTGAAAAATAACTTTAATTTCGGAAGTCGGTGTCTTTGGTTTTGAATTAATTTTCGTTCTTTGTCACCGACTTCCGAAATTAAAGTTATTTTTCACTTTGTAGTGTTTTTTTTTTAAGTCGGTTGTTTTTTTTTTGTAAAAAGTTTTTATTTTTCACTTTTTAGTTGTGGTACCTACCCCATACAAATTCGAATACCACTACCTGCTATGTAAATAACAGTGACAAGAAGTTATCATGTCATCTACATACTAAGTGGGAAAAAATACGTATAATTGAAGCTAACTCAAAAACTACTCAAGCAAAGTTAATAAAATTTATATGGGACCACCTCTGAAGTATGATCTACCAAACAAAAAAAGAATCTTCAAAATCTATTCATAATTGGCGGAGTAATCGCGTAACAAACATACAAAAAAAAAACAACATACAGACGAATTGAGAACCTCCTCCTTTTGGAAGTCGGTTAAAAAGATATTTTTAACTTGTGCTGTAAGACATTGCTTTTAACCAAAATGGACAATTCTAGGTCAACCAGAAGTACCCTATAGGTTTTGGGTCGAAAACCTATATGGTAGTTCCTGTTTACCTAGAATCACGAAATTTGGCAAAAAGCAAGGTCTTACAGCACAAATAAAGGGAAAATTCCGAAAAATAAAAAAGTTGAAAATTAAGATAAATTTTGGTACTTACAAGTTTTCGCGAAAATCTAAATTTGCCCATATCTTTTTACCAATAAAAATGATACCAATTTTATTATGGCGATGGCGGTATAATGGGTAGGTACGGAACCTTCGGTGCGCGAGTCCGACTAGCTCTTGACCAGTTTTTTTAGTTTCACTCATACTTACACGGGTACACACAGTTACAAGTTAAAAATGACTTAATTTAATAATCATTTTGAAAGTAAAACCCTAAAACTCAGTTTTTCAACAACAATAAAATTATGAGTCATGCAAAACTTATCCATATTCAAAATTCATTTATTCAAAGTAGGCTCGGAATCAGCACTTTTCGAAAGTCAAAATTACATAAAACAGACCTCGAAAAACGCCCACCCTTCACCTCTTCCTAGTGCTTTAGCTGGGAAGAAGAAGTGGTGCAACAAACTCCCCAGCAGCAGCTGTCTGTTCAGTTAGAAAAACTTGATTCTGTACAATAATACTTATAAACACTATACCTACCTAATTATATTTTGACTGTGTGCCAAGTCTAAGTTCCTCATTCTTTCTTTTGACTACACTTGCCTTCTGTAACCCATATTACATTCATTGACTACCATATCTATTTTGTTGTGGAGGTTATTCACATCATGTATCCATGTGACTGAATAAATATTAGGAAGGGAAGAGTGCCTAAGGCCTATGACTATAGTCCAGCTTCTATTGAAGTTTCCAGAACTTGCACTTGACATAAGTACCTATGCACAATTTCCAAAAAGTTGCCATAATTATAATATTTTTACTTGCAGCTTCGAAATTCAAAATTCAAAAAAAATCAAACGGTATTTATTCAAACTAGGCTGAGAATCAGCACTTTTCGAACGTCAAAATTACATAAGACAGCCCCCCAAAACGCCCACCCTTCACCACTTCCTAGTGCCTTGAATGTAGTATCATACGTCCGCCTTATTTACTCTCCACTGTATATTTTTCGTAATTCTTCGTAATTTTTCCAACACGCTGCCTACGACGGATACAAAAGAAAATCGTAGACCAAAGTTAAAGTCTTCAATGTGCCAATGTTACACTAGAGCCTTTGGCCATTAGGCCACCCTGTGTAGTCGTAGCGTCAATGTTTCATGATTCGTCCCCAGTTTTATAGGGTTGTCTGTGGTCGGGATTTCAGGAATAAATCTTTGAACATAGTTTTCTAGCCTCTTTGTCGTGATCGTAGCTGGAATCTACATTCTGGATAATGGCATTTGGTTTTATGTAAGTCATGTTAATTTGCATTATTAATTTATTTGTGATCCCTATTAAAAGTAATTTCGTCCCCTATAGAGGGCGCTTTAGGAATCAGAACCGAAGCCGAAAGATATAATTACTTAGTGCGTTATCACACTGACGATTTGCCACCGTATTTCCAGCGAGGCGATTTGTGAATGCACTTTCCGCGGGTGCCAAGCGAGCAAGCCGCGACTACGCGGCGTGTTCTCCGCGTTTCCACAATTATTGTACTCTCGCTTGTCTCACTCTCTCTTGTACATTAACGTCAATCGCTTTTGTTCGCGAACGCGGCTAACACGTTGATCACACGAGGCGTGATCACTAAGCACACGCGACGCGAGCTTTAAACAACCGCCTCGCTAGGAAAACGCTCGCAAATCTCTCGTCTTACTAACCACCAAGTTATTACTAACCATCTAGATTAGCAGTAACAATCAATAATCATAACATCTCAAATACCTACATTGAATACTTTGCAAGAAGTCCACCTCAGCCCTCAGTAGTTCGTTAAGTGTCGCAGACTGCAAGCAATTTGCTATGACACTAAAAACTAAACTTTAAACGGCAATAAAAACGGTTCCAATTGCTGCGCGTTTATCGCTGGTTTAGACCTTATGCTTAGATGGGGGATGGGATGTAAAACTCGCTTGTCGGGGACCGCGCCACTTGGAATTGCATGCGAATTTTATGGTGGCAGTGAAAGTCCTACGTCTATTTTTTTGTTGTTTAAATACCTTTGAAGACGTTGTAGCTTGTAACTATGGGAAGAGGCCGCTGTTTCAGGGCGTGTTACTCAGGGCCGTCTTTAACCTTTTGAAGGCCCTGGGCACATAAGGATCACGGGACCCCTGTGTAGATTAGATAAGCAAAATTCAAAAATTATTCAACAATTATTTTAAAGCAGAATGCCCATGGGCAGGCTCACGCTTTGAATAAGAGCGCATAAAAAAAAACTGATGTGCAAAAGAATTACCACATTTTTCTGTCACGAAATATAAAATATTAGCGTTTAGTTTACCCTAGATAAGTTTTTCTACTTAATTAGTATGCTAATTAGATAATAATTATTCAATGTCTTTGTCGCATTTGGTCCCATTTTACGTATTTTGATAGTTGGCAAACTGAATTACTTTCAATGTTCAATTGAACTTAATTAAATTTTATAACCAATAAAATAAACATAATACAATATTTCACAAGTGTGGGGCTTGTAACTTATTGTAAATCGCACTGCAAATTATATTTTGTCATTGAATTGGGTACTAATCGTAGAATGGAACGGCGAATGCAAATACTTTTTTTGGGGGTAAGCTGGGGCCCCCGTCGATCGCGGTACCCTGGGCACTTGGCCAAAGTACACAATGGAAAAGAGGGGCCTGGTGATACTGTCGAATTGCACGTAAGAATATTGACATCTCCACAATAAGTAACAAAGTAATAATCACAGAAATCCATTGCCTACGTAACTTTCCACATATGCTGACCAATGTAGGTTCCTTTCCTCTAGCGATAGGTATTGTTTTATAAAATGTAGTGTATAGATATGATTGCAGCAATTCCAAAGGTACTTCCCCAGTTCCCCCATCGATAAATTATCAATATTTACATACTTAATTGCATCACACAATCCATTTTAATACGAATGGAAAAATTTCCTGTTTCCGTCCAGCAATGAATAAAATCTTTTAGTTTCAACCTTTATCCTACCACAGTATAAATAAGTGGCAGTATTATATCTCAGCAGTAACCTTTAATAATTACCTACGGCCGCTCGATAGGTAAACCTTCCGCGTCAGTGCGTACTGCCGCGCACTCGATACTGTTGTGTACTGATGTACAGTAGGTAAGCGTTCAAAAGTGCATAGGCACGTTAAGAGTCGTATTCACGGAGTTCTGTACTCCGTGGTCGTATTGCTGTGAACACGCGGTATAGCTCGTACATTTGTATGTGTAAGCAACACGATACATACACCACAGAGAACGCAGTTTTGCACTACACGAAACAACAATATAGTTCCGTCGCTTTAAACACGTTAGCACACACGCATTATGCGCGTGACCTTGACCAGTTTATGGCATTGCTAAAATTCGAATGTAACTTAACAAGTGCAGTTAGTAGAAAGCGTTCAGCGTTGGTATTGAATCCAAACTGCCTCAGGTTCTATTCTCGTAAAACACTGTGCGGTTTTTTGCAAATATTATTATTTTTGTTTTCGATAATAATATTTTTTAAATATTGCTGCTTTTTTATGTTGTTATTGCAATAAAGGGTTTAGAATAAAAAATGCGTGATATATGATAACAAAATTAAAAAATATATTTGTTCGTTATATTTATTTTACATAAGTTAATAAACTGCTACAATTATTTATCATTACTTCAGCTGAATAAGATGTGAAATAGATGTCAGGAAACTTAGAAGCAATTTGTATTATTTTGACATATTTAAATTATGAAATGTTTTAAATTTTAAATGGATTTTTTTCACCATAAATATTAAGCTTTGATCATGGTCGAAGTAATTAAGTAATAAATAAGAATATTAGACTACTTAAAATTAAAAAAACTACTCACACAATAGGTGATTTTAAGGTTAAATATGGGCAGTTTGTTTATATTTTATTTGTATTAATTATTTTACATTTTATTTGACTTAAGTAAATATTGGTTTGGAGGATATATTGGAGGTTATAGCCTAAGTATTCATTTTCTTTACGAAAAGAAGATTGAAGCTAAACCTCAAATTTTAATCCTAAAATAATAATGTGACTAAAATAATCTTAAACATTTTCGGTTTATCTGCAAGAAATACGACAAACACCATATTGAAACGTGCTTAAAAATTCGTTACCACAAATTCATGCAATAACGAATCTGTTGTTTATTAAGTTGGTATGGTAAATATTTTAAGGTTAAATTATAGCAGTGTCCCACTTGAAGTCTTAATATTATAGTGCGAAACTTAAATGTTCAGATTTATGCCTTTCTGTCAAAAACGGTTTTCTAGCTGGTCTTAAGTGATGCAAGGCTTCAGAGTGCACGGCGAACGGTTCATAATGACGTGTTTAATAATTCAGCAAAATATCTCGTTGGTATGAAACCATTTGTTTCATATTCATTCACCATTTGACGTCGCTGCACCTCGATAATAAGCCTATTCCTCATATCTCTTAACCCTCACAGTATTTCTCTAGAACAAAGAATAACATTGTATTTATTACACATAATACCTAATTATTTATCATTCACTAATCGAATTATCCGTCATAATGAATTTAAAACTTTAAAGGCATCTTCTATCTCAACAATACCTCTGTTCTATGAACAATACCTTTGATTAAGATTTATGTTTAGTAAAATATGAAATATTTAAATGCTAATACTCACACTTAGTCTGGTTTCATTATAAATTTGTGTAAATTTCATTCACTTTTACTGCATTCACTTTTTATTTGACTGCGTTTTGAAAATAATAACCACAACACCGCTCATAGCTAAATACTCGTCACCGAAAATAATCACGAACTAACAAAGTTCTAACTCGTTACGAATTGTACCTGTCTACCCCACAGAAATCGAAATAATTTACTTAGTTTTCTGTGGTCTACCTGCTAAACTTTAATATTTATGTGAACAAGACGAATGAAACAAAAAACGAATAATTATCGAACTAGTCATTACTATGAGTTGCAGACAAAGTGAGTGTGTGTGTGTAATGTGCGTGTCTACAGTATTGTAACAACTTGTAGAAGAAGGTCGTAAGTCAAACTGAAGCGTCAGTCTATTGCTTTGTGAGATTGCTTATGGACTTTTGGTCGGTACTGTACACTGAGATTTAGAAGCGCGTGGTTTCGGCTGTTTTCTATGAAGATAGAATACTGTACTTATTTATAGTGTGTCCCTGTGTTCTACGAATCATAGCTCTAATTACGACACGTAGTGCGAGTTAAAGTTTACCGACCACAAATCACTTAATAGTTCGCTAATAGTTGTGAATTACATCTAAAACTCGTTCGTCAAGCGTCAGTAATGGTCGGTGCAAACTTCAATTGTATCTTGTATTTGCATTGCTAAGAAAGACCAATTATGGATTATTGCACTAATTTGATATGCAGTAGATACCGTTGGTTGGAGACAAAATGTGTAAAAAAATGCATGTTTAGTAGGTGTAACAAAGAATAACAAAAATAAAAAAAATTACCGGCCAGGAGCGATTCGGTCCGTCCGATCCGTACCATCATATAAAATTTTCATCGGCGAGGCCTATATTCGATATAGAATTTTAACACTGCGGTGTAGAATATTGCAGTTTTAGGTCAGCGCTATCTCTTGACCGATAGTGAAACTTATGTAAGTAATTTTTGTTGATGATTTCTGAAAATGTTTGCTATTTAGAGACATTGTTTTTTTTCCTGTAATCTTTACGTAAATTTCTATCACATAGAATAATTTCAGATTTTTCTTTCAGGGGGACGGGACTAAAAAAAAAGGAAAATGTTTGATAATGTGCAAATAGCGATCTTTCATATGATACCCCACATGCTCCAGTTCGAATTTTTACATATGATCACCACGGGCCCCACCGTTCAGTCCCTGTTGCAAAAAAAAAAAACTTTCTTATTTGCAAAATAGTTGGGAAAACGTCATCTAAAACTATTTCAAATTTCAAGTCGATAGCAGTAGTTCTTGAAATATCCAGCTGTGACAGACAGGCGGACAGACAGACTGAGCCGCACCATAAGGGTTCCTTTTTACCATTTTGGTACGGAACCCTAACAAGTCGTGGTCTAATGGGGATAAAAACTGCCACTTGCTCACTTCAGATGGCGCTAATATCCAGCGTCTAATTATTTGACAGCTAGCCATATATTTTTTGTAAACAAGCGACATCTTTTACGCATAATTAATTATCGAGCCCAGTTGCGCAGCTGTTTAGTGCAAAAATACGGGGACCAATGTATTTGCCAAAGATGTTATATTATATGAAGAAAACTGTGGGAGAAAGCTCTCCTAAAAAAAATTGGATTCCGATATTTCGTCGAGACGATATGCTATCCTATTTAAACCTGAAGACTTTTATGGGAGAAAGTGGTATAAAGATGATGCTCCTAAGAGAACTAAGTCTATTTTCATTAGATACAGGCACTTGTGATGTGATATTATGTAAAGTAGGTATGTGTGTTTTTATTATCTATTTAGATCAGTGCTAGAGTGTGCTATCGCTGAAGTTTTTCAGTCAAGAAGACTGATCAGGTTATTTCTATCGTACGCCAGTCTTTAACAAAAACCGAACTTGAAACTCAGCAAACACAAATACCCTATAAATTGTAAAACGTTCATAAGTTTTTGACTTTCCACTAAAGCTTTTTTATCAGTGGTAGACGCTTCCCCTATCCATAGCTTGTCTTTTAACACTCCAAGTTTCATACATATTTATCTAGTTTTCGTATAATTTGTTTTCGATACAAAAGTAAACATAAACACAAAAAACCGGCCAAGTGCGTGTCGGACCACGCACAATGAAGGGTTCCATAGTTGGAATGAATTTATCCCAAAAACAAACTTAACTTTATAGTTGAAAAACATGTTCTCCCATACGGAATGTATGGGGAAAACATATTTTTACAACTGCAAAGTTAAGTTGGTCGATTATTACTCGTTAACTTGTAGAGCCTACTTAGCTGTGAGTTTTCCTTTTAATTTCGTTATATAAACTACTACTGTGATTTTTTTCACACATACAATACCAACCATTTAGCTGGCAGGGGGGGGGGACACACTTGACTAACAAAAATTAGCACTTTAAAGCTTAATATTTCGCAAACGAATCCCTGTATCTAAAAATGGTTTTCACAAACTCCCAATGTTTTTAAAGGACCTTTCCAATGATACCCCACACACCATGGGTTAAAAAAAAAAAACATCACCTCTTAACGTGTATGAGAGGTACCCTAAAAAAAAATGTTTTTCATAATTTTGTTTTACCACTGTCCGCGTAATTAATATGTATACCTATGCCAAATTACAGCTTTCTAGTACTAAGGGTCTCGGAGCTAGACCGCGGACAGACAGACAGACAGACAGACGGACGGACTGACAGACAGACGGACATGACGAAACTATAAGGGTTCCTTGTTTACTACGGAATCCTAAAAATGGCGGTTAAAGACGTACTACTGTGCTGCCACCTATTATGAGCTTTCAGTTTTTAACCTCATTCGATACGATTATTTTTAGGGTTCTGTACCCGAAGTGTGCCAAGCGGAACCCGCCTACTAAAAGCCTATGCTGTCCGTCTGTCTGTCAGCGGACTGTATCTCATGAACTGTAATAGGTAGCCAGTTGAAATTTTCACCGATTATCTATTTCTATTGCCACTATAACAACTTAGACTCTAAGAAAGTGGAACGAACTTGTGTAAAGAACAATCAACACTATTCAATTTTTTTAAATAATTATTAAGTAGGTACATAATAAATAAATAAAGTTAGATTAAAATTGCTTATTAGTCCTATAGGCTAGATTGTAATCAATTACTAAAGGATAAAAAAATTTTAATAAAGGATAAAAAGTTAAGAATTAAAGGGGGTCTCTATTTCCATACAAGAAACGTGTTTTTTACGGCGTTCTTTGCTCGATTTTAATACGGTACCTACGAAACACTTCGTGTGTAAGTCCGACTCACACTTGGCCGGTTTTTAATATGGGTCTATTTGTTTAGGTACAAAGTTGCCAAATCTGATCATTGTAGTAGGTACCTACCTACACATAAAATCATTAATCAGCCTATAATGTTCCCACTGCTGGGACACAGGCCTCCTCTCTGTGAGAGGGTGTGGGCTGTAATCCACCACGCAGGCCCCGGTTGGTAAATGTCACATGTCTTCGAGTTTTTGGTTCTAGGACATGCCTGTTTCCTCACGATGTTTTCCTTCACCGTTTTTAGAGCAGTGGTGATGAAATAATTTACACAAAGTAAAGCGCCTGTCAGGGTTCGAACCTACGACCTACAACTCGTATAAGTCGCGGCCGTTACTACTGGGCTACCACTGCTCTACACATACCCTGGGTTCCGAAATGCGCTAAAAGTAATAATATCGCGAATCCGACTAAATTTAATAGTCACAAAATATAAGGGTTATTGAGTAATAATTGTGATTATTAAATTTGGTCGGATTCGCGATATTGTCACTTTTATCACATTTCGGAATGCAGGGATAGTTTTACACCTAGTTTGAAATCTGACAGAAAAACCTAACAGTGTAAAAGTGTTACAAGCCTCATACATATGTAACATTTTCTGTTAGGAAAAGGAGACCTTTCATTTTTGTATGGGACTCCGGCCATAACATGTACACTTTAGAAAACCTGGGCAGCGAACCCCTAAATACAATAAAGATTGTTTTTTTCCATAATATCTACTACTTATTGGGCACAAAATAAAAACCGAAAATGTTTGACGTTTGTCAGGAGAAATATGACCATCGACAGCTAGCCATTTTCGTCCAGAAGTACCTACAAATCTACAATCCACAAAAGCAGTTTTTTTTAATGATGAATCACGCTTTCTAATTCCTAATCAAAAAAGTTGTATCAGATAGCTATCTTATTATAGTACAGAAATACATGCCTTTCATATTTATTTAAATAACGATTATTATGTTAAAATGTAACATGATTTCTGGACGAAAGCAGTATGCACGTAAGACGACGCGACGCCATGATGAATAAAATATGGCAATAATTTGTTAAACTATTATTTTTTGTGCCGAAGTAATCAGGGGAATAAACAGGAAAGAATATTTTTCCTCAATTCGTGTATTTTTTCCTTTTTTTTTCATTAACGTACAATTTATGGCCGAAAATTAAACATCTTTGTCTCTGGCGCCAGTACTTACCGCCACTTCTGTTTCGGCTGTAATGCGAGCATTATAATTTTGGTACCTACTCACCATAATAAATATATTAAAGGCTCCTAAAAATTCTACTTATTCTACTGACTGTACATTAGAATGCAATTACTGTTTGGTGTAATAAAGTATGCAATTATAAAGAACAATCGTCTTGAACTGTCAAAGTTTAGAAGGCAATGGAGATTGCTTATTGTCTTAATGCACGATGCAATTACAGGAATGTGCATAAGATTATAGAGAGCATACACTTTAGGTGTTAAGGATATGCAAATGTCAGAACTAAATGACGTTCTACGTTCAAGAAATGCAATTTTTAAAATGCTTTTTCAAATCATGTTTTGTCTTTTTTGCTTACCTATGTAACTTCTGTTTCCAAAATTCATTCTGTTGCAAAATCTCATGTTACGATCATAGTTCTAATATAATTATTTCTTAATCATGTTTGAAAATTCGAGCGTTATTTTGACAACCTTATTCGAGATAAATCGAAATTGCTGTACTGGTCGAATACATGCGAGCGCCCGGCTGGCAATGTTTGTATGAAAATCCTTATCTGTCGTTGTAAATTACTATGAAAACTCATATCTGTCGTGTTATTTAAAAATGGAGCGAAATTTTACTTCAGCACATGGCAACCAAGGAGGTAACTTATCAAAGAATTTATTTAAAGTTCGATTTGGTTTGCAAATAGAGCTGTTTAAAGTAAAGAAGAAACAAATGGACATATTGGCGCGTAAAAATTTATCGTTGTTCGTCATTGATTCTGGAATTTATAATAAATTTACTTAGTTGGAATTGCCGCGCATTATTTGAGAAAAGTACTATACAAGCCTTGGCTGCAACCAGGCATTGATGGACTCACGTGTGTGTGCCTGGTTTGCGCCTCGGCCCACATTTACACGATTGTCCGTCAATGCCCCAGTTGCAGGCCGCGGCAGTAATTAATTTATACCATTAAGCTGCTTTATGAGAATGTGGTCAATATGTTATGAGTAGGTATATCTACTCAGATGGCTTTGTCAGAATAGGCGACACCGCGACTCCGACTCAAATTCCATAAAAAAGTAAAACTAAAGGTGCCTCTTGAAATTAAAATAAATCTTTATGTAGCTAATTGGCATAAACATAGAACACAAACCACATAAAATTTGACCAAATATCTCCATCTACGCATCCGAACAGTGTAATGATTTCATGTACAATTTCTAAGTGACTCCTTATACGCTGCCAGTAAAGCACCGTTAAGGGTACAAGGCAGCAGTTTGACATTAAAAGTTTCCAATTAAGGGCTAGTAGATAAAGCTAAGGTAATCTCGGCTGCCTGGGCCGGTAGCACTCTCGTGCCCTATTCGGATGCGGCGCTTACCTACCTTGTTTGTTTACCTTTGTACTTGATTGATAGATAATACGGGCTACCGCTAATTAGGAAGTGTGAGTTAACGGTGTAAGAGAAATGTTAACGAAGGAGGTATGGAGTAGGTAATTAACTAATGGTAATACGTTTAAGGTGTAGGCTAATTAGGCGGATGGATAATGGTGCTGATTCCCTTGTTCACAAACTAAACTAAATTTATGTTCAGTGCATCTTTTTCTTTCTATTTCATTAAGAAAAGGACAGAAGATAAATTTTAGTTTAGTTCTGTCAAATTAATCAGCGCTTGACGTAAATTGACGTAATTTTAGTGGGCAAGTTTTTATCTTCTGTCCTTTTCTTAATGAAATAGAAAGAAAAAGATGCACTGAACTTAAATTTAGTTTAGTTTGTGAACAAGGGAATCAGCACCATTGTCTTTAAGATTGTGAGTTACTGCCTCGTTGGTCTAGTGGTAGCAAGCGCTACTGGTGGGCATGAGGTCCTGGGTTCGATTCCTGGGTCGGGCAAAGTGTTATTGGATTTTTCTATCAGAAATTTCTCAGTAGCAGCTCGGAGTCTGGATTTGTGCCCGGTTGATGGCAATAGGCTCACCCTAGGGGGTGAGCCTATTGCCATCAACGCCATTTCGCCATTTTGCCAGTTATGTTTAAGTCCCATGTAATAGGTTACATGGGACTTAAACATAACTGGCGAAATGTGGGTGTACCTGCTACAGGAACACCTCTGCCCAACCCTTCGGGGAAACACGGCGTGATGTTATGTTATGGGTAGTTATTAAGAAATGAAAAACATGTTAATAGGACGCATCCTGCAAGAGAAAACAGTGCTTATTTCATAATTAGTACCTGGGCGACCGAGCTCTGCTGTGGTGAAAATAGAGAATGCTCATTTAATAGTTTAGTAAAGTTCATACTAATCCATGTATAGTACCTACTTATTCCATACTGCCATGATAGTAGGTACTTACTAATTCCATGCTTGCATGTCATTATTCTAATGTCATTATTTTCATGACATTATTCTAATGTCATTATTCTCAATATTCAATATTCATCAATATTCGTCGTCAATATTCATTATCTTGTTCTAAACTTTGGGCGACCGAGCTCTGCTCGGGTGAAAATACGGAGATTTTTTTCCCAGATATGAGACCTAGCTAGATCGATTTTTCGCCCCCCGTAAACCCCTATCTTGCAACTTTCATCGAAATCGTTAGAGCCAATTTCGAGAATGAGAACAAATATATACACAAATATTTTTCGTTTAATAGTATAGGATAGGATAAGAAGTTTCCGCAGTTACGGAGTAAATAAGGTTTTTTTTATAGACCTCATTAAGCAGTTTCCATAAGAAAGCGGTAGATGAGCGCTGGCGATGGCTAGGTCGACGCGAATACATATAGATTCCATTCTATACTAATATTCTCGAAGAATCTCTTAGACGTTCGCGTTCCTAGGTTTCGGAATACGTCCAGTTCCTACAGAATTCATGAGTCTCTAAGACTAAAATGAAAAAAGATATAGCGAAACCTCGGCTTACCTTTGAAAGAAAGCAAAAAACCGTGAGAAAGTACCTAAAACGTTACAAAGAGGCGAATCAACGTTATGAAGGTGTAGTTCACCCTTCAGTCGTGTGTGCCCGTTAGCTAGATGCACGCCCGCGACTTGCCTCTCCACTAGACGACGATTTAATTAACGTATTGTGTGCCCACCGCTATTAACTGCGGTTCTTAGATGGTTTAAGGCATAGTCTGTGCTGGTGTATTGGTTTTAGAATGAGGATTATATGTGATTAAACATGAAAACATGAAAGTATTAATGTTTTGGTAAATACTTTGTCGCAGAGTTTGGTGATAATAATAGAGCAGATTTTGAGTCTATAAAAGTCTGCTCAATACCATAACAAAATAGATAAAAGCACCTGGGCGACCGAGCTCTGCTCTGGTGAAAATAGAGAATGCTCATTTAATAGTATAGGAAAGTTCATACTAATCCATGTATCAGGGGCGAATTGTCCATATAAGCCGATTCCTACCGGCTTCCCTTTGGAAATTCGGAACACAACCACTCTATCGTCATTGAATAATCAAACTATAAGTATTTGATACACCATAAAATTAAAATACCTATTACAAAACGCCTACATACATTAAAAATTGTCTTAATAACCCAACAACAAAACACTGCGCTAAAATAACTCGTAGGCGCGTCCGGCTTACGCTAAATTCAATTTCCTTACAAAAAATAAAGTCATCATGACGTCACTTCGGTCACGTGATCCGCGGTTTCTATGAGCCGAGTAAGCCGGTCTGTAGCGAGTTATTGTAGGCACAGAGTAGCAGAAACGTGCGCGCGGGAGCGAGAAGGAATTATTGCTATTGCACCACCTCTTTCTGGCACACGCATTTGATTCGGTAAATTTCGTAATGCGTTCGGCTAGGAGTTCGTAAAAATTTCATCATTCGTTTGACAAATATATTATGTGGTTGTTTTTTGACGTAATCGCATTAGAATCTTATTAATTTGCATTTTGTTCGCTCAGTATTAATTGAATTCATATGTTTATCAATACTACTAGTATTAATATTTGTTTGTAGTTATAGGACAGTGATTAACATAGTGTTTTGAGAATGATTAACATGGTGTTTTGTGTGTTGTGAATGTAAAGTACCTTGTAATTAGGTATTTGGGGTAAGTAGATAGTTTAATAAGCTGAAATTACTTATTTAGAGTAGATTTGACAACTAATTAGTACGATCTTATTAGGATGGCGGCATTCATAGTTTTAGAATGTCATAGTGTGTGAATTTTGTGAAGAAACATGCTTTTCAAGGTTAAGTTTTGAAAATACGTGCTCGCCCCGATGTGACTATAAATCTCAAACGCCGCGATGGTTTATTCAAAAATTGTAATGTTTCCCTTTACGATAAATATCAATGACTGACTGGCAGTCGTTCCCGTGTTTACTTTTGTTAGATTGTAGTTGAATTCTTCAAAAAAGATGTGCAGACTGAAAAACATATTCGTAGCTGTTTTATGAGTTCGGGAATCGGGAATTTGTATGAAGCTCATAATAGAAAAGTAGTATATCGAAATGTAATGAAATGAAATTTTGATTGATTGATTGATGTACGGTAAATAATTGTTTTTTTTTTTTTTTTTTGTTGGTTCGGCTTACCTCCTCCATAAAGTCACCCTGCGCTACTGCCATGCATAGTATCTACTTATTCCATACTGCCATGATAGTAGGTACTTACTAATTCCATGCTGCCATGTCATTATTCTCATGTCATTCTATATCTTGTTCTAAACTTTTGGACGGCCGAGCTCTGCTCGGGTGAAAATACGGAGAAAACTAATTCTCCCAGATATGAGACCTAGCTAGATCTATTTTTCGCCCTCGTAAACCCCTATATTGCAACTTTACTATGCATTGTGCGAGGAAATAAAAAAAACGAGCGAACCTTACAGTAGTCGCATATGTGAAACATCTGACATCTTGGCTGACGTACATAAATACGAATATTCTTCATCATCATCATCGTCATTGTCATGATTTTGACTTTGACTTCGACCATTGTCATCGCCATCGTCATCGCCACTGTCGCCATCGTCATCATCATAATCTAATTTGTAAAACTTTACTCAAAAAATAAAAACTCTTTTGCGTCGGGCTGACGACGGAGTTAAAGATTTAAAAAAACAAAAAAGTAAAAAGCGCTTGTCAAAAAAGTGACACCCCGCCCAGTTTGGCTGCTTGGAAAACGCTCTTTTCGAGCACATGCACTGTAAAATACCTTGTCGCAAAGTTGGTTGATAGCTTGGCAATAATAGAACAGGTTTTGAGGCAAGTCATCTGCTGGATACCGTAACAAAATAATAAATAGTCTAGCATCTGTTCATAATGTAGTAGTCATGATACTCTTTTATATCTCCGTGTTTATAGAATGATCCAGGAGATTCAGGATATTCTTTGACTTAAGTATTCCTAAGATTGGGCTTGGTCCCCTGAGCAGGTCTTGGAAGTGCTGAAGTGGAAACTACGTTACCATTTCCAATAATTGCCAAAAAAAACCATGCGATAATAAGTGATCAAGGATACTTTGCCTAGTAACTGGATTAAGAATGAAACTGTTACAATTAAACAGTTTTGCGGAAAAATCTGTATTGTTTCAGGCATTTTCAAACTTTCACAAAGGTCTCAAGTATTTCCGTCCTAAAATTAAAACATTCCCCTTAACGTTCGACCCTCGATAAGGGATTATGCACCATTATTATGCAGAGCTCTAAGGTTTCGGGAACTCAAGCTCTCGTCAATTAAGGTATCGGTACGGCCCATCTTCTATCCATAGCGGCTAACTCGTCTAGGCTAAACCTGGAAGGCACAATGGCTCCGAATAATGAGACAACCGGTAAACGTTACTTAAATGGTTTTCGGTAGATGAAAGCTAAGGAACATATTTTAATGGTTCTCCTGTAAGAGGCAGTTGCCTTAATCTGCGATTTGGGTTAGATGTAGACATTTATTGACATTCATTATCTTTTCCTTATTTTGGAAACATTGTTGTAGATGTTACCAAATAAGACATTCCCGAAAATGCAGTTGTATCTCGAAATAGAGTCTCTAGTGAAACTATTTTCAGGGAAAGCAATGAAACTGTCATGTTGATCTCTATGTCAATCAATGGTAAAACCATACTACCAAAGCGTAGTCTCGTGTCCATAGTGACTGAGAAGGTCACCGCTGTTGCTCCGTCTAAACAAGGAACATTTCCATTTCACATGGAATCGTTGGCAGATATTTAGATATTTAGTGCTGGGCAAGGCAATTGACCAGGAAAATGGTATAATATTGCAGATATTACTGTGATCCCAATAGCGCTATGATAGGTTACTGTGCCATCGAGTAGGTACTTACGATTTGTTTACCGATTGCCGTTTTCTCTTAGTTGACATTTACGTCCTCCAGCCAATAATATTCAATTGATATATGATCAATAACTCAAGGAAATCTATCTTGTAAGTTATTTCGACGTAAGTAATTTTCCTGGGCTTCAAACAGGTAATTTAATTTGATTGGTGAGCTGTGTGTAGTTAAATTCGTTTATATCGTATTAGTTATATTAGACGGCTATTGTGTTGATATATTCAGCCGTTTGACGTGTGTTGTCAGAATTACCTCAACATTTTATAGGCTGGTATAGTATTGAAAATAGATTGACTTTCTTTAGCTATATTTCGTTTTAACTCATTAGTATTCACAGTCTCAATAGATTTGTAGGTAGTTGAAAGTTGTTGAACTTTTAACAAACAGAGTGTGTTGACATTAGAATCGAATTCTCGATAGTCGTGAGCAGTAGCTCCACGGCCTCTCTCCATTAAGATCTCAAACGGATGTCGACAAGCCATGTCTCGTCTCTGGCGCAGTTTATAAGCAAAGCATTACCAGTGGAAAATCAATTGAGGCGCGCGTCGGAATGCACCGGGGAAAGTGAACTGGGCTGGGATGATTCCAACCCAAGATTAGATACTATTACCGATACTAAACAATGTTCGCGAAAGGGTTTTAAATATGCATGAATATATAGAAATAGTTGCAGCAGTAAATAGGGCGATAAGAGCTTTTTTAAGTGTTCAAGAAAGTATTTTCGTTTTGATTTTCTGCACTTGCAACGACGATCCATAGCTTCATTCTGAATATGCATCTATAAACTATTGCACAGATGTCTAAATCAAATGCCATTTCAATTTCGCTACTATAAAACCATTGAAATTTTCATAGTGTCCGAAGAATGTTTGCTTACCGTTTTATACGGCGTGTTCTCACGAGTCGCGCGCCTGTTTAAACGTTCTGCGCAGACGACACGGATTTTAATCGCTACACAACGTCATTGGTGATTTATCGACCGATGTTGGCTAGACGCTTGGATTTTAATGTTATGCTGCGAAGACACGGCGGTACTTGGGATTCTGTACAGGAATTTCAGATTTACAGATGTATTTTTGCACGGATTAGAATTCTGATTGTGTTTAACCGTGTTCATGTTTAAGACTTATGGTAAAGGAAAACCTTTTAGATTTAACAATAATGTTTCTCCGGTCTTCCTACAAAAGAAAGAACCTAACACAAATCTTTCTCAAGTACTCTCTCACTCTGGAACAATAGCCACATTTTATCCACAATTTCATGGGATATAATTTCAAAATAATTATCCGTACATTTCTCACGGCCACTTCCACTTGTCCGGGGAGACGTGGGCTGAACCGACCCGCCTCTACGAGCCACATCATGTCCGACTGTCAACTAAACTCAGACCTATTGCGGGAACATTGTTACTTTTGTTAGCGTTTTGCAATGCGTCAAGTGCAGTGATATTGGGGGCAAATCTTCATTATGGTTCGTTTTGTTGACATCTGTGACATTTATGTCACGCCTCTGATGTCTAGAGGTGGGCTCTTTGAATTTTATTGTCATTCTGTTGTTGCAGGTCCACTGTAGTTTCAATGTGCAATCGTTTTTATAACTTTGAATTTTTTGAGATCTTGTAATTATTACCAGTCAGGGCCTTTGTTAACCTCTTGCAGGAAGGTAAGTTACCTCCCTATTCAGCATTTCTTCCTTGTTTCTCGCGAATCTTGTACAGATGTTTCCAATATCATGACTAGTTTCATTCATTAATCTTCCAATCACATATACTATTCGACTATTATCTACTAGTTTAGTTTCATCAACTTCTTTACCATCCTTGTATTTTGGGACGCCTGCCATATTTCATTTAAATGTCTTCTGCTTGTATATGTATAATGTTCTATTGTTGATGTTCATCATCATCCTCTCTTACGTCGACATTTTGTAGATTACCTATATTGATTATTCTTCTAATATCTGATTGTCCTGTCAACCAATAACATAAATAATTTTGATGATTACTATCGAGCGTCTCAGATTGCAGCAGTAAAATATTTACTGCTACATTTAATTAACACCGCTAGTGAATTCGCATTTGAATAATAATAAAACTTGACCATTTATATGCGCACCCTAGTTTTACTGTTATTGTACAATTTATGCCAATCTGATTTTAACGTTTGGTGAGATCGTTGGAAATCTAGACCTAAAGTAAGCTTAGAACACATAAAGTTTACTTCTATATTCAAATCTTGAGATATAGTAAACGCACAAGCCAACAATACCGCAAGTAATTTTAGAAATAGAATAGAATTATAGAAGGAATATGAGGACCAGACGATTGATAGCTTAAAAACTTTTATGCTACATAGTGAAATGGTTGTAATATCCTAAGATTATATGGCTTCCATTATTAGCAAATCTGAATTGAAGAGTACCGTAAATTCACAAGAAGCATAAACACGAATTCCTCGGATTCCGCATTCCTCAGTACCAATAGTGTATGTACGATCAAGACGTTTTTAGGCGACCGTCATTACACGTTGTTAGGCCTGCGGGTGTGTTCCTTAATCCATCAAATTACAAGCCGGCCATCATCTTAATATCCCCCGCCCCTCAACCAGGCTTTCAATAAACCAGTACCGCATTGATAGGCCGTAATTATAGTACGCTGGATGCGCTCACATAAACTTGCTTGCAGCGACTTTGTGCTGTAATTCGGCCTCCTCAGTTTGTATTGTGGGATTGTTTAGATCCTCCCGATACAATGCATGTTTGTTTTTATTAATGCACGGTGTTCCTTACAGCCCAAGGATATTTTATATGCACATTTTGTTGTAGTATTAAGTATCACTTTGTTTTAAACAGATTTTATTTAAAAGCGAGTTTAACATAGGTATTGTGTCAGAAATCAACAAAAACACGGAGCCAGGTGCATTTAAATGACACTCTCATTTACATACAAAGTTAGTTTTAAGAATTCTAATGTTAATGTTAATTATGTAAATCGATTCGATATCCTTCCTTTTAACTTTGAATAACGTTGCTTGGAAAGGAAACAATGTAAATATGTCCCTAAATCGACCTCCGAAATTGGTTGTCGTAGCCATTTAGATTTCTTATAATAAAACCAATGAGCATATTAATATTCAAAACTTGATTGACAATTATTTTGTGCTTAGCGCCGACTGTAGTCGGCGCTAAGCACAAAATAATTGTAGGGATTTCTAATAACACACTCGAAAGGCGGCGAACTCATCTGATTATTAAAACATGCATGTATTTGATAAATGTTATATTCTTAATTGGGTTAAGATATATGATTGTGTTCATAAATTATTCTTTATTTTATTTACTCTTACCATTCATTCACTTGTGGAATAAGATTTGTAACTGCTGGAGAATTTATTGGCAAAATATGTACTCTTTTACTACTGTCAGCATTTTTCTCTTCACCTAGTTGTTTAGTACGAAGTTCGCGTTACTGCAAATTGTTTTAGCAACACATCACCGTTTTTACTGGCAGTCGGCCACTTAGTTATCGCCCTGAGCTCTACAAACCGTCCCGGGCTTTCACCGGTAAATGTCCTATGAAATTGCCATCGTGAGTCCCGCTCTGACCATAAAGCAGGCGGGAACGCGACGCGTTTATGATCCAGTAATAATGTGCTAAGACAATGCTACGTGTGTTCACATTATGCGATTCGTCTCAACGCATTTATTCAACAAAATTTTACTCGAAGCCTTTGTCAGTCTACCATTTTGAAAGGTGCTCAAGGTAGACGTTAATTTTGTTTATAAGCCTAAGGCTAGGTGAGAGGCGTCGATGTATGTCGTTAGAAGCAAATGCAAATTTGTAGACATCGCAATTTAAATTTTGCGCAAAAGTGATACTTCGACATCGTGAGCTAAGCTTTCCGTAGTTCTAAGAAAGTTAACTGGTCCTGTTAACGTTATAGCAGTATATTATAGCACCACTTATGATGCTCTGTAATTTTAATCTAATCATCTTCTAATTGCGAGTTGAAAGCCTTTTTCATTCGGATCTTCACTAACATGTAATTATTCCTTCAAAATTGATGTGTTAACATTTAAATATATTTGTCCTACTGACAGACATTACTACTGTTCCACATAGGAGAGATAATTCACTCGTTTCTGAAATTGTCCAGAGTATAGCCGCAGGTATGAACGGTACTCTCTGCGTGACCGTGCCGCTGGCTTCTCCTAAATTAATACTCGATTGTGTTGCACTGGCCACATTGTCTCGGTGAGGTGGCGTGACAGCCTGTCGTTACATTGGAACACTTTCTAGTCGTGTTCTACACTGATTTAAGTGGAATTTGTTACACAAATAGATCCTCCGCGTTGACTCCACCACTAAGTCAACCTCAAGCCTTTAAATTAAGTCTTCATGCTCTCTGCAGTTTCTGTAATTCCTATTTATTGTAGCTACAAAGTTTTTAGCGCTCTGCCTCGCACTGAAGTTCGCATTTCTCCTTCTTTATACGCGTTGCCAGGTCAATAATTTCCTATTATCGTTCACTAGCACCATAGGCGTATATTGCGCTACTGGATATCTTATTACTGAATATCTTTTCCAGTAATACCAGTACTATTTATTAGATTGAGTCGTGAGACCGTGGCGCGCGGTAGCCAAGCGGCTGAATAAAATAAATAAATAGGAAATGAATATTATCCCAGCCCTAGGGCACTTCAATAAAGTAACGGTGTATTTGGTTAGCTACTGGCTTCAATTTCGTTGGTAGTTTCGCCAGCCTTTGATTTATAAGTTCATGCGTTGATTTGCATGCATTGAATTTCACAATTACACCAAGTTTGTTAATAGCAACGGGAATTTATGATATGATGTCAAGTTGTCAGTTATATTCATTCTTAAACAAATTAGGTCTAAAGATATCAATACGTTTGACATACATATTTATTTCCATCATCAATAATATTCTTGTTTATTTGCAGGGCATTGCTAACGATTGATTAAATTGCATCCGCAACCTGCGCGCGCGCATATACTATCATGCAAAATACTCATAGTTTATTGCTCTATTACACAACCATTATTTATGACTCGATTGCTTTGCCATAAGCTGCTGGAATGTCGTTTTTTCCATGTAATTAAACCGCTAAAATGACATACTTCTATTCAAGTTGTTGGTGTGCACTACGTGACAAGTAAAATATTGTCATCTAATTTGCTTTAAGGCGGATTACGTTACAAGATTATATTTAAATGCGTAATCTTGTTTGACAAAATTGATTTTCGATTTGGCTTTCTTGAATGTAATATACCGTCTTATAAAATTAACTTTTTTAAGTCGGTGATAAATCGAAGTCTCAACAAACACGTAAATAAGGAGATGATCTCATGAAATGCTTCCTCTTAAACGTTGCCTAGTTTCTTGAGCGCTGTTGACTTATAAAATAGTTTATTATGGTAACAAATATCGTCAGTTTTATGTCAGGGATGCATCGTGCCTCTCTGTTTTCATAGTCTTTACAGCCATCTTTACGATAGTAATTTAGAGCTGTTTAATCTAAAATGGATGTAAATTGCCTTTATAATTTGTCATTAGAATTTATTAGAGCCTGGTTTATCGAACGAAATTCCTTGGATGCGTTTCCAATCTCGTATAAGAATTAGTCTTCGCCGATCAGATTTTAATGAAGTCGTGTTATTGTTGTACAGTATTTGCATAGAGATTAGTTTGGAGATTGCTTCCTCGATCATGTTCGTGTAGACATTTAAGTTTTATATCATCGCTTGCATGCAATTATGCCCGGGTTATATACGAGGCTAGTTTTTGGATAGCAAGATATTGCTAGTAAGCTAGCAAACTAGTTTCTCTAGCCCCATGTATACAGAACTATCCTCATTTTTAGGCTAGTAAGCTAGTGAGAAAGATAGTAATAGGATGGGTTACTACTTTTGAGTCAGTAGCGTCCCCCCACCACCGATTTTACAATCCTGGCTTGTGTACTAGCCTCGTGTGGCCGGCGAATATAGTAGGCACCCAATCGGATCATTTCACTCTAAGTCACCGCAATGATATTGGCTTAAAATTTATTAGCATCTTGTAAACAGCTAGCCTGGTATCAAGCCAAGATAGTTAGCTAGGATATTATTTTCTTGCTCTCCTAGCTTAAAAATCTAATCTTGTGTAATGTAACCCGGGCATTATTGTGTGGTCTTTTGGATAAAAAATTTGCTGATAAAGGTGTTTGTTCTGTTTCAGATTGAAGCAGCGGCTGCGTGATGATTGACCGGTATGTACCGAATTTGTTGTTGTTAAATTCTGTATCCTCCAGTATCTTTTTTCCGGCCTCTATATTACTACTTACTTTGGGCGAAAAATCGATCTAGTTAGGTCTCATGTCTGAGAAAATCCGTTTTCTCCTTATTTTCACCCGAGCAGAGCTCGTTCGCCCAAAGTTTAGAAAAAGATGGCTAACTTAGAATAATAACATGGCAGTATGGATTTAGTAAGTACCTACTATCACGGCAGCATGGAATTAGTATGTACTATCACGGCAGCATGGAATTAGTCTGTACTATACATGGAATTAGTATGAATTTTCCTATACTATTAAACGAGCATTTTATATTTTCACCAGAGCAGAGCTCGGTCGCCCAGGTACTTAACTATTTAAATAACATATTTAAACAAATATAAATCTGTTCCATGTTTCATTCTTTATATCAGCTGTTATGAAAGTGCAACACGCACTTGTATTTCTGCTTATGCCTTCAAGGGATCCTTTACTGAGAACCTGCAGTTACAACGTTACAATATAATGTCTTACTTCAACTTGCTTGTATAAAAAGTTCCGAGAACATGTGATTCTGTTTTCACCACTCCCCATTGTAGTACAGTCAGCTTCAAAAAAAATTATACATCGACCAGAATTCATTTAATATCCTACTATATTTTTTCCTGGTTATTGCATCAATGTGTACGAGTATCCACAAAACATTGGGTAATTTAATTGTGGCTGCCCATTGATATGGAACACAAGCTATGGACAATCAAATGAATTCTTGTCGATGTACCTATACATCTTTTTGAGGCTGACTGTATACCAAAAGCTTGTAGCATCGTTGTCTCCGCAGTCTTACATTCCCTGTGCAACATTCAGTTGCACGGATCGTGCGGCACGCCTGCATAATGTGCTCTCGCGCATCCGAGACCTATTTTTTGCTGTACCGGGAGTGAATTTTAAATCGAACATGTCTTTATAAGAGCTGGGTTTCCAACACAAGGTTTAGAGGCCCCTACTATGAGTGATCGCGACGTATGATTATGATCGAAGGGAATGTTTTGGTCTATGCTCTATGGGTGAATGACATTTGGTACGATTTTACGCTTGTCTGTTTGTTTTTGTGGATTGTGGCAGCGTTGTCTATGTTGCAGCGTTGTTTGACGCCGTAAAAAGTTAATCAATCATGTTAATTTAATGGACTTTTTGCCGTCTGACTTGACATTTGGAAAGAATAATTGAATACTCGTACTCAATTCTGTACGATATTAAACGGTTTTTCTTCAACAGGTGTCATCTCATCCATAGGTCGTTGGAGGGCAAAAGTCTTCTAGTCTCTTGTATATTTTTGCTCTACCATTGCCATTGCGTTGCATTGCATCAACCTCATCAAATTCTGCTTAGTGCTATTTCAGAGCTCTACAAAGTTTTTTTTGCTCAAATTATTGTTTAAGTACCTACTACCTGGTCGATTGAGCTCTGCTCGGGTGAAAATAGAGAATGCTCATTTAATAGTAGTTCATACTAATTTCATGGATAGTACATATTAATTCCATGCTGCTATGATAGTAGGTACTTACTAATTCCATGCTACCATGCCATTATTCTAAGGTAGCCATCTTGTTTTAAACATGGGCGATCGAGCTCTGCTCGGGTGAAAATACGGAGAAAACGAATTTTCCCAGATATGAGACCTAGCTAGATCGATTTTTCGCCCCCGTAAACCTAAACCCTATATTGTAACTTTCATCGAAATCGTTAGAGCCGTTTTCGAGAACGTTATTACAAACATATGTATATGTAAATATTGCTCATTTAATAGTATAGGATTCCTGTCTGGCGTTCTCATCTGCCAGAATCTGTATTACTCTCCAAGCAAACTAGTTGGTGTAACTTTGTACAACTAATTAGAACAAAGCTAAATTCCAGTACCGTGTCGATAGTTAAACTACAATCCAGTAAACAAAGCCGATCGGTAGTAAAGGCAGGATCTCTAGTTGCAGGTAACGGTAGCGGCTAATACAATAATGCAAAACCTGGCTTTGTTTTAGAAATTGAGTGGTTGTAGGATCGTGACGACGTTGCGCTTCTTTCCTTCTCTGCTTATTCCTGGAGACCTTTGCGTTTGCAGAGGTGAATTGTGTTTGGGCTTGCGGTTACACGTACGGTGAAGGCGCACCTTTATTCTGACGAGAATTGGGTCACGTCTGCACCTAAAAATGTCTAACTCTGCGAATGCTTAACCAAGTTCAATAAATATTACAGTTGACACCTCAGATAGATTGCCGCGATCACTTTTGTGTGAGTCACGAAGCAGTAAATTCTGGGAAAACTTTAAATTTTAACGGCATTTAACTTCGCTTTTGAGATGCATTTAAACAATAAAGATAGTGAAATAACTGTTTACATGAAACGTTATTGTTTTGAATTTAATTTAATCCCGTTTCCAATATCAGAAACACAAATGGATATTGTTTATTTCTTGTCTCTGTGTTCTACGTTAGCCCCGGCTCCGCCCGCTGGACACACCCCTGTGGTATCTACGCGGTTATCTACCCGTGCGATATTATGAACAGTATTAATCTTTTTATCATGGACTTTATCCAACTAGAAGAGACTTCTCTTAACATTCCAAGAACCTACCAAAATAATATATCTTTCTTTGAAATGTTTTGGAACCTTGCGCTGGAACTCGGTGGGTTCTTAGGTCTTGTTTCCAAAATATGACATTTCCAGCTGATCCAGCATTTATACTCTTGGTAGCTAGAAGACTCCAATTAATACTAGAGAAATAGGTTTTAATTGAATCTCAATATTATTTGTAATAGGCCAGTGAGAAAATTTGTATCGTAGATTTGTTATTAAGATTACGTATGAGCTATTATTTTTGAGATAGAGTGTATTTATTACCGTGGTGTAGTTATTTTAATTGCCTTATTAGGTATCTGTAGGTACCTTACCTAGTGTTTACAAGTTTTATACAACATGTAAATAAAAAAAAAAACGTGTGGCACTCGGGGACTGCCGCGGTAAAGCTATTGCATAGCATTTGTAACCTCCATACTTCCTATTTGTCAACGCTACACTTGGGATGATGACGTGATAACATAAAACAAAAATTACGTTCCCATGACAACATCACGTTGTCATGGGAATCGTCATTACATGGTAGGCGGAGTGGGGGGTGTTAGGTTTTATTTTCGTTACGTTACGGAATTTCTAGATTCGGTCGCCGCGCTCAAAGCCCGCGATAAAAGCTATGCAATAGCTTAAAAACCCTGTCCGATCCGTGAGAGTGTTGTTAGGTATCGTACTGAGAGTCTGTTTTTGTGGTAATTTTCAAGAAAAAATAAAATTTATCGTCAAATTTTTTCAATGGGGAATTTTCCCGTGTTCATTACATGGGGCGCGGGCGGCTTTCGTTTAGCGGGTGTCTACAAGTCATTACTATTGAATTTGGAGTAATTTTGGTACTCACAATGTGATTTTGTGAAGTAGCTTTTTTATTTTCAATAATAATTAGATTTTTTATTACTTTTAGGTAATGTTATTGCAGTACCTATGAGCTGCTTTCAGATCGGACAGGTTTTTTGTAGTAGGTAAGTTTTTTGTCCATGGTTTTGTATTAAATATTAGTATTTAATTAGTTCACTCGAAATTAGGTGCTGTCTCGTGCCTACAACTATCTTTTAGACCCCGAATATGAATTAACGTTTTTGTCATAGCATAATTATTCTGTAGAGCAAAAAAGAACAGCCTTCAAAAAAAAAAAACACTACAAAGTGAAAAAAACTTTTTACAAAAAAAAAACAACCGACTTCAAAAAAATAACACTACAAAGTGAAAAATAACTTTAATTTCGGAAGTCGGTGTCTTTGGTTTTGAATTTTCGTTTGACTTCCGAAATTAAAGTTATTTTTCACTTTGTAGTGTTATTTTTTTGAAGTCGGTTGTTTTTTTTTTGTAAAAAGTTTTTATTAACCGACTTCCAAAAGGAGGAGGTTCTCAATTCGTCTGAATGTTTTTTTTTTTTTTTTGTATGTTTGTTACGCGATTACTCCGCCAATTATGAATAGATTTTGATGATTATTTTTTTGTTTGGTAGATCATACTTCAGAGGTGGTCCCATATAAATTTTAGTAACTTTGCTTGGGTAGTTTTTGAGTTAGCTTCAATTATACGTATTTTTTCCCACTTAGTATGTAGATGATATGATAACTTCTTGTCACTGTTATTTACATAGCAGGTAGTGGTATTCGAATTTGTGTGGGGTAGGTACCACAACTAAAAAGTGAAAAATAAAAACTTTTTACAAAAAAAAAAAACAACCGACTTCAAAAAAAAAAAACAGTACAATGTGAAAAATAACTTTAATTTCGGAAGTCGGTGTCTTTGGTTTTGAATTTTCGTTCTTTGTCACCGACTTCCCAAAATTAAAGTTATTTTTCACTTTGTACGGTTTTTTTTTTTGAAGTCGGTTGTTTTTTTTTTGTAAAAAGTTTTTATTTTTCACTTTTTAGTTGTGGTACCTACCCCACACAAATTCGAATACCACTACCTGCTATGTAAATAACAGTGACAAGAAGTTATCATATCATCTACATACTAAGTGGGAAAAAATACGTATAATTGAAGCTAACTCAAGAACTACCCAAGCAAAGTTAATAAAATTTATATGGGACCACCTCTGAAGTATGATCTACCAAACAAAAAAAGAATCATCAAAATCTATTCATAATTGGCGGAGTAATCGCGTAACAAACATGCAAAAAAAAAAAAAAAACATACAGACGAATTGAGAACCTCCTCCTTTTGGAAGTCGGTTAAAAATTATTTTAATTTCGGAAGTCGGTGTCTCTTTTTAGAATTTTCGTTTATTGCCACCGGCTTCCGAAATTAAAGTAATTTTTCACTTTGTAGTGTTTTTTGGAAGTCGGTTGTTTTTTTTTGTAAATAGTTTTTATTTTTCACTTTTTAGTTGTGGTACCTACCCCTTTTTGGAAGTCGGTTAAAAATGAAGTTTTTTGAACAGTTTATAAGAAAGTTCTGTATCAATATTTACTTGACAAAGTACCTATGTATAGCGACCTTAATTAACAGAATTTTAAATCCATTATTATTTGATGTAAATACGTTGCCATATTATAGGACAGGATTCTAAGACGAATATCGGCCATTTGTACCGGTCAGTCGGACCCTCGCAGATGCTTTACCATGCTTCGTTTACATACTAACAAAGTGACGTGCTGGTTTCAGTCGAGTAGCGCACAGAAAAAAGATAATCTACACTAATATTATAAAGAGAAATGATTTGTATTTTTGTTTGTAATGAATAAACTCAAAAACTACTGGACCCTTTAAAAATAAAAAATCACCTGTAAAATGCTATATTATCACGAAATTTCACGCGGATGAAGTCGCGGGCAGAAGCTGAGTAGTAGTTTATAAAGCTACTGTTTTGATATGACAGTTGAATAACAGATAAGCAGTAAATTGTACATCCATATTCATTGAAACAGCATCCCTAATCAAAAATATGCTAATAACCTATAGAGCTTTAACATTAAGCTACACAAAAACGATAATTTTCTTACATAACTTTACGAGATTAGCTTATCACTTAATTCTATTAAGTCATTAACAAGATTCTTGGGTGTTCCAAAATGTTTTATTTATAAACGTGGGTCTGGGATAGTAATCAGATGCAGTTCAAACGAAGCTTGGTTCACGCAACGAACTATAGCCACTGCAAGGTACAGATTACAAAATCAAATCAAAACTTTTTTTGCACTGATGTCGTTATAAACATCTAGCATTTATTATGTTACTAAATATTAATACTGTTATAAGCATTTCTGTAAAGGAAATAATTTTTATTAATAAATTTGAAGATGGTTATTACATAACTTGTAATAGGATTCGGGATGGATGCGGGAAGCACAGAACCGGTTGAAGTAGCGGTGCTTGGGGGAGGCGTATGTCCAGCGGTGGGCGTCTTTCGGCGAAATGATGATGACGATAATAGGAATTACTACAGTTATCTTAAAAACGCTTCCTTTTCATCATCACTATTTTCCAACTAGTGGCCTGGCCCTCATTCGCATGGTTTTTATAACTTGACAAAAAAACGAAATTTCTTTATTATATAGAAAGAAAGAAAGAAAAACATTTATTTGGACACAGTTCGTGAAACACAAAACACAAATAAAGTGAAAATAATACTATTGTTTTTAAAACAATAGTATTATTTTTATTTGAATAGTTTGTGTAAGTTTAATATTAAATTACACTAATAATATAAAGAGAAAAAATTAGATTTTTTGGATGTGTGTTTGTAATGGATAAACTCAAAAATAATTAACCGATTTAAAAAAAATCTTTCACCTATAGAAAGCTATATTATCAGTGAGTAATGTGGGCGGTATTTCATCGATTTCCACGAGAACGAAGTTGCGGGAAGAAGCTATTCTAAACTAATATAATAAAGAGAAAAGATTTGATTTTGTGTATATTTGTTTGTAATGAATAAACTCAAAAACTACTGGACCGATTTAAAAAATTCTTTCACCAGTAGTTTGCTATGTTATCACTAAGTAACATAGGCTATAATTTATAAAGCTAGGTATTATACACATATACCTTCCGGAATAAATTATCTAAATGATGATAAAAACCTCATAGAAATCCGTTGCGTAGTTTAGAAGAACAACGAGGTTACACAGGAAGTTGTAGACCATAATTTAAAGATGGACGCAAGATTCTGAACGCAAATAAATTAAAATTAACTCAATCTCGTTTAACTAATCAAAGATTATAACAAATACCAAAATCTAACAAGAATTGAAAGCCGATTAATAATCAAGTTTACCAAAGGAAACAGTAATCAACTCATTATAAATTCTAAATGGATGGACTTAAAGAATTAACTGCTAACACCTTATAAATAATTATGAAGTCAGAAACTTGGGCTTGTAATAGTTATTAATGAGTTTACCGATTGCTCTTGTTAATCTACTCAGAAAGTGGACAAGACCCCTTGTATCTTTTGTGGGATTAAGTTGGAAAGACGTAAGACAATGGAACAGGAGTCATTGAAGAAATAGACAATGGAACAGGTGTAATAGAAGAAATAGAGCAGAAGAACAAAATTTGTCATTATTTTGATATTAAAGTAAAGACCCAAGAAAAAGCTTTTATCAAAGAAAGGTGTTGAAGAACTTATGGATTTGACCGTAGCAAAAGATAAAATATATTCGGCGGATGGAACAGTATATTCATACCAAACTTTAAAAAGAAGTAGTAATGGCAAAATTGATGATTTACACCTAATCCTCCTGAAAAAGATCGTCAAGGTAAAGCTTAATAGCAAAGGTTTCATAGTAAATCTTAGGCACAGGCGTACAGCTAGTACCTACACAGTCTTTAAATTAAATAATACCATAACACGGGTAATATATTTTCTCTTCTACTTAATTGGAGCCCTAAAGTATAAATTCTCAATAGTTGAATAGATAAATCGTGACATACCCATATATTGCGGCGTTTAGTGCTTCGTATTATTAGATAAAAAGGTGTGTGCGCAAACTGCAAGAGACCGCGGTCACTCATGCGCAAAGATCTTAGGAATACAAAAGAGGTTTTGTTTAAAACTTTTTGTGCTTTTGTTGTAGTCTAAAGAACACAGTCAGGCTGAATCTTAAGTTAGTTGAACAAATAAAGATGGTAAATGGACTTAAACTTTAAGATTAGTTAAAGTGTAAACTTTTGGGTTGTATTTACGTTCTCCATTATAAATGCGTCCGTTACGCTAATCTCTCGTGTTTCTCCTAAAACTTAGACCGTGACCACTGTCCGGGCGGTCTACGGCTAATCGGTTTAAGTAATGTTCATTAATTAAGGTCCCCCGCCCGTCGGATTACCGGCCCGGCACTGTCCACTCGCGAACAACAATATTTTGTCAACTACCCGCATCAGTTATCTGACTTGTCTAGTCTCGTTATTGAACAACACTCGGATATTAATCGTAATTATAATGAAGCGGATTATTGACTTCGTTATAATGATTAACAGAAGCTATTTCTTCTTATCTTTCAAAATTATGAATACTACAAATTAAGTCTTGCGTTTTAACATGTCAGAAGCTAAAGGTTCCAGCCGAGGCGGTTCGTTTAGATAGATGGTAGCTATTTGTTTCAGCTGATTGGGCCGCTCAAGGGATGTATCTTCCATGATTGTTTTCCGCGAACCCTTCCAATGTTCCCAAGAATAAATCTTAAACTACTGATGGTCGCTGGAGATAGCCAATCAAACGCCTGATAGATGCCTCCAATATTTTACAGCTTTGCACAAAAAAATATGTGAATATTCAAGTAGGGATGTTCCAATATCCTATTACTAATTAAAACATATTCGGTCCTGTACTAGCAGCGGTTAAATATCTCATGTTACGAGTAACAATGTGGGCGATATTTTAAAAAGTTTTTGCAATATTTTTCCCTTAGTTGGTTCATTTGTTTCCCGGCGTGGCGCGTCTAGGATTTATTTTACAAGCAACATTATCTCGTCCCTTCAAAGTGACTAACATCCTACACACGATATGTTCTTATTAATGGTCGCTAGGCGCCTTATTCATATTTTACACGAGCAAACAGATTGTGTGTAATAATTGGACATGCGTCAAGCGTGTCACGGTAATGTGGTCATAAGTTAGCCGGTGGCCCCGGGCGCGTGTCATTATGCCAATCTCGACAATTGAGCCTCACCGCTTGTCCCGGCTCAGCGTCGAGATGATCTATGAGCTGATATTATGAGCTGGAGAATTGGCTCCTGCTCGAATTAACCTTCCGGCTCTCTTAGAATGTACACTGCAATTATGAAACACTTTTTCTGTATATTAATCTTCACGATCGCGTGTATGCATCGTACGGTCTCTTTAGGAAACACCCAAATTGTTATTTTAAAATAAGTTCTAAGCCAGGGCATTGACACGTAAATAAATGAGCTATCGCGAGAACAAATCATGGTGTTCATTGATACTTGTAAATATTATTAGTAATGGTGGACAGGCGTCGTGCCGTTCACACCCACCGCCGCGTCTGCGTTTGATTAAGAGCGGGCTAATGAAATTAATAACCGTGGAACACCAAGTCTAGCTAGCGCCTCCTTCGCTCTTGACAAATGACCGAGTGTAATTTCACACGGGACCGTAATAATACAACGTCGAAGCTGGCTCTACGTGTACCCTTTGTGGGCTGACATCAGTGTAATTGAAATTTTAACTCGTCTGTTTCCTGGCACAAAAATACCATTAAAGTGACAAATACATTGTCATCAAATTGTTTAGAGATTCAAATATATTCAAAGAAGTTCTTTGAAATCCGTTCAATCTTTGGAAATTAATCGCTTGTTTTCTTGCAAGCACACCTTATATAAACTTCTTGGAAATGGCAGTAATCAATGCGATCGATCTTGGCACCAGATTTACTGTTTTCAAATAAATTGTAATGGCTCGTTAACCTATAAAAAGCGTTGCTGAGTACAAAATGCAGGATACAGTTAGTAAATATGGCGTCCATGAATGGTAACAACATGATGTTAAAACAAGATGCTCACGATCTCTCATCAAGGACGCTACGCAGATCATAACGATG
Source organism: Agrochola litura (assembly GCA_949152395.1). NCBI lineage: Eukaryota > Metazoa > Arthropoda > Insecta > Lepidoptera > Noctuidae > Agrochola > Agrochola litura. The sequence continues at coordinate 17,812,751 of OX424508.1, read as the reverse complement.
GCAAGCCCAGTAACCTTGGTGCACCACAATTACACGCAATCCTTCTGCCGCAATTATGCTGAGTACGCTTAAATTTCCCTTAAGCCGTGATATAGTGGTATCATAGAACAGGGCGGTATTTATCATAGTGCACTTGCGCGGACGCGGACGGGACGCACGGAAACGAGATCGTCGGCCGGCCGGCGCGAGCGCACCACCGATAAATCTGCCGCACTTAACTCGCAACCGGTAAATAACTATGGGATTTCCGCGTGCGAGAACGCGATGCGCCCGAGCATAAATCTATGCCCGTATTGTGATATTGTGTTGCCATTATGGGTCTCCGGGAAGGCTGGACATCCCATAAATACACACAGTTTGCTCGGCAAAGCCTCTTGTGTCGTCTTCTCAATGGGTATCTGTGACGCGAGCCGTTTCCATATCTCAATGCCTAACACAAAACGCCGGGTGGCTTGCATCTCTGTTAGTGTAATTCTGTGTTTGTTTATTGTAATTGGATCAGATAGCTTTGAGAAATGCAATATTATAAAGTGGTGCTGTTTTATGTTGGATTATGATTTCAATTATTTGCTCATCGACTTTTCAGTCATATCGATCTTTGGCATTGTGTAAATAATGCGTTGGAAATTCCCAAGCGATGACAATAGTTTGCAGGCCAATTCTGTCATCTAGTCTGCCTTTAGCACGCCCTAATAGGGTAGGTATGCGGCGATCGCGATCGCGCCGACGAACGAGCGATGCTACACGTGTTCCAGGCGAAATTACCATTATTATCGATCATCTCGCGCCAGCGTCTCGTAACGACCCTCAATAGGCGCGAGTAGGACTCCGCGAATCTTATCTTCTACACAAGCGAACGCGACGCGAACAGAACGACCACGTCCCGTTACATTCATCTTGCAATTTCAAGCTTGTTTACTTTGCTGCTACGATGGACGAATTTGATTAGGCAGCCTCCTTCATAGTAACTCATAAACTTGGCCACTGCAATGACATTCGTAATTGATCATAAATCTACGGAGTTAAGGCTGACGACGCGACAACAATCGTCTCTGATTTAATCGCGCACCTTTCAGGCACTACCATTATTCTTCTCAACTGTGCCGATAGCCTTCTTATTACCCCGGTTAGTACTTCACAGAAAATTGAATTGTAATTGCGTTCTAAGAGAAATGTTAATGCGCCATTCTTTCTTGATTGCACGTTGCGCCTACGAGCACTGTCTAACGCCGATGGTTATAGCAATTATTGCATATTAGCTGAATTGAATTCTATGCTTTTGTAATTTATACTTTCATTAAATTATTGAGCGTAAGTATATTGGGTGTGTTGTGATTAATGGGGTGTGTTCGTACGTTCATTTTGCTCGTTCTGTGCGAATTATTGAGACCGCTTTGTTATTCTGTCAAGTTGATGCTAATTTTATTTAGTGCCCGTGAAATTGGATGCCTCACGCTTTTTGTTCGCTGCGTTTTCAATGATAATTTGTATTGAAGTGTTCGATGCATAATAACATTAGTTTTGAAGCGTGTGCCTATTATCGTTTGCGTCTACGATATACGCAATACTCATCTTGGAGTATCGATGTAATAAAATGGTAGAAGAGTCTATTCAGTCCTGTAACGACGGTTTGCTTTTATCCTTATCTCATAGATGTTTTCAGTACTCAAATATAAATAAAGTATTTTTGTTAGCTTGTGACACTGGTTTCTATGCGATACCGTCATCAGTATCATGATGATTGATTTTATGATGGAAATTTTATATTCTGAGAATAAATGTTGAGTTCAAGAAAACAGGAGCCTCAAACTATTTTGTTGTAAAATAAAAACAAGTTTTTTGCTGCAAGCCATATTGAAAGTTATGTCGTAAGCTATTGAAACATAATACAAAATCCAATCAGCTTTACCAGACTGAACACTCAACCTCGGTATTAAATCTTTCAAGCTTCACATTCAGTCTAACGCCACGACTAGCCACACCTAGCCGACCATATTAATAACTCTTTACAAAACGTTTAAGGGCATACTAGCGACTTTGGCTTGCGACATCGCACAGTGGATCGTCCCCATAGAAGAGGTCGGACGTAGGAAGCTTGTGAAATCAAAATTTTTATTATGCTTGAACCAAAATAATGTGTGTATGTGTACCTAGGTACATTTACTTCCAAAATAGTGCGCATTGTCCTAACTAATATTATAAATGCGAAAGTGGGTTTGTTGGTTTGTTACGCTTTCACACTAAAACGCCTAAACAGATTTGGATGAAATTTGGCACATGGGTAGACCATGACCAGTACCCTAATTGCGTAACTTATTTTCGTAAACAATTTTGCCTAATTTGTTTAATTTTGACAGTTCAACAACATTCATTGCGTTATTTACGTTGTTGAGCAGATTTTTTTTCCAACCTATGAAGCAATGGATTAGCAATCTGTTTTAAATCGAAACAGATTGGAAGTATAAATAATTAGGCATTAGAAATAACAACGAGCTATCATGTATTGAGTAGAGTAATTGGATTACCATACCCAATAAAAAGGTGGTTTGAATAATAACAATGAAAATTTATTGCTGCAAAGAAACGAGAAATGTATAGATACAATCATTATTTTGGTTCAAGCATAATTAAAATTCATTCATGGTTGTCATGGTATTGTATTTTTTTATGATAAAACGAAAATCGATTATATCTCAGAAGGTGCACCATTGGGGCACCATGTGTCTTTGGACAAAATGTGGCATTTAGTATATAGATACCAATTATAAAAATGACTACCCGAAACAAGGCGAAACTCAGACGGTGGGGGAGTTTAAGTGTCCATTTCCATACAAAGAAAACACTTTCTATTGATTTTCTCCTGAAATATGAGTCCAATTAGAAAAAGTCTCAATACAATATTTGTAGGTTTTTAATAAAGGGATACGACAGCATTTTATTTTTTTTTAAATATTGATTTTGATTTCACAAGCTTCCTACGTCCAACCTCTTCTATGGGGACGATCCACTGTGCATCGTCAGATAAGAGCTTGAAGCAGCTAAATATGTTCGAAACTAGTGTCGTTTGTGATTCTCCATAAACTAGGGGCAGAACACAGACATAATAATTATATTATATGTCTGTGGGGTAGAATTACTCTTTTCGCTACCATACGTCGGCTGTTTTTTGTGGCTTAAAAAAAGGTTGCTACTTTTTGCCTCGTTCTCACATTACCGCCTACTTTTGAGCTAAAAACCATGTAGTCTTTATTCCCGGCTTTCTCATGTTCATCAACTTTAAGTTTAACGTTTTTCTTAAATTGTCTGGTACTAAAAACGCTAAAATTATACCTGTTAACTATGTAAATCAAAACATGTCATCCAAATAATTCATCACTGGAGTTTTTGCTTGAGATAGTCCATTAGATATTCCATTTTTTGCAACTGCTTATAATAACTTAAATGTGACTGTCTTATCTTAAGTATTCCTATCCCTAGGAAGATAAGCCAACCACGGTTGATCTTTTACGAACCATATTGAAAAAAAGTCCAGTTGCCGATATCCTTCTGGTATTCCCACGGTTTTGAATTTTAAGACAACATATCTTTTTATTCAGTAATGACGACCTGATTCAAACGTACTGTTAGTAGCAGGCTAGATCCCTGCAGATCAACTTACTCTACTTTATGTTATTGATAATACAACACGACCAGCGCTGTTCCAACATAAATCCTACTTATCAGTTGTTCGTTGCCGTCGCAGCGATTCTTGTTTCCATTCCGATTTAGAATACGAATTATTTTACACACGGCAGTCGTGTATGCGTTGACCTTTACACGACTCCCTGTAACTGAGACTTTGGTTATCGATCGAAGCTAAATTGTAACTCGTTGATATGTTCTTATATCGTGCGTGTTTGTACCTACTTTGTAACTAGCAGTACCCTTAGGGTGTAAGTAGAACTTGCAAATGGTAGCAAGAAGAATTGCTAGGAGCGTTTGAACAGTTTCTACGAAAAGCAACAATGTATGGTAGTTAGTCGTGCGGTTTTTCTTTAATTCCGTGGGAAATGTCTGTTAATGGAAATATATTTTTAACCCCCGACGCAAAAAGAGGGGCGTTATAAGTTTGACCGCTATGTGTGTGTGTCTGTCTGTGGCACCATAGCTATTAAACGGGTGAACCGATTTGAATGCGGTTTTCTTATTTGAAAGCAGGTTTTCTAACGATGGTTCTTAGACATGTTTTATCAAAATCGGTTCAGCCGTTTGAAGATTATCTGCTCTTTTCTAGTTTATTAATGGATGTGAGTATCTTCCACGATCGATTTGAAATTTGGTATTCTGTTACTTCAATGATATTAGAAGAACATAATAACCTTGAACTGATGCTGCAGCATCACCTAGAATTTGCAGTATACCCAACGCCCTTACCAACATACAGCACAGGTATCCTCATTGGAATGGTCTTAATGAATAGGTTATAGATAAATGATAAGTGAACTGGGTCTGGTGATGGAAGTAGGAAAGAGAAATGAGGAAATGTTTGTGTTGGGGTTTTTTTAAATTTTAACTGTTAAAATTGTACTTGTGGAACGTATTACTTAATAGTCCGCTTGTATAGTTCTTTCAGCGAAAATTTAATAGTACGCTGCAAATACTCGCAGTTCGCTAGACTCTTCGGTCTATAGTATCGGGCAACCAGTTAATGAGTTTTCTTTTATGGGCCCGATTATAAGATAAGTTAATAATTATTATTAATCTGCAAAGTTATGAGCAATTTCATGATACATCTTGTAAAGTATTTTCTGAAAAGCTTTACCAACATTATACTTCCAACAAGTATTTGTTCAAACAACTAGCGAATATAAAATAAATTCAATACGTAAAGCTTCAAGTACTCGGCCACGTCTACACGGGTCGCACTTACCACAATGTCTGCTCATTAGAGCCAGCTTACACAAGCAGTACTCGTAAAATTAGCCCTATATCGTTGTCCGTGGTAACTCGACTAATCGCGGAAACTCACTAAACCGACCATATCGTGAGAACCGAACCGCCCCAACCTGTGTAAGTGTGAAATGACATTTACAACGCGATCTCAACCGGCATTTGTATAATTAGATCGTAATTCTATTCGTTTACTCGTTACTGGATTCCGTGCACAACACTATGTGTTACCTACATAATGTTCTGTAAATGTCGCTGAAGCTCAACACTGTGATTTTAGATCGTTAGGCCGGTCCTCGTTTCAAGAAAGCCGGTCTATATAGAAAATTCATTCGGTTATAAATGCTTGAGAATGAAAACGACTTTGCAGCGCTTTATTTTGTGGCGTGAAAACACTTGAAGTAGATACGGAATGTCCTCGCGTTGGACGTATAATTATTTAGAAATCCTGAAAGCTTTTTGATGTCGTTGGTTTATGAACATGGATAATAAATGTTAGTATCTTCTCGATAAATGTTATGACTACAAGAATTTTCAGAAAATGCGTCTCGGGTTGTTATTTTCCAGTTCATTATTCAAAAACGTATAACTTATAAGTACCTACGTGATAAATTCCAAGATGGCTAACTAATTACGATACGAGGCTTTTGGCTACTTTTGTATGTGTGTATTTTACGTCTACTTTTTTTTAAATGTGCGTTGTGAACAACACTGCTGAATAAACAAGTTTTCTTTCTTTCTTTTTTCTTTAATTGAATAACATTATAAGAAAACTCCAGTGTACACTAACCTACTAATATATTTTGCAAATCGCTTAACAACTGAGTTACTGAGCAGTGTCTGATAAACTTTGCAAGCGTCAATTAAGTTGACATTTAATTTGTCTTCAACCAGTTATTAGTGGTCCAAGGTCTTAAACTCATCTAATTCACGTTGAGCTTGTTTTTGTTCACAAAGTAAATAAGGAAATAATTAATCATGCAACTAGTTATTGTCTGCATTGAAGCTACTATTACCGAGATGACTAGATAGGGCGTTATTAGTGATTTTATGGTGTACTTAAGTTTGATTTACTTCTTCCTGGCTGATTTTATCCAATATATCAAAGTTTAATACATTGTCTCATTATATTGTTGTCACTATATTGTCTTTGAGTTACGTGTTATATTTACGATCACTTGTAATTTATTTTCTCGTAAATAACAGCTTAGCTGCTCTACTATCGGAATGCATTGCTTTCCCATATTGCAGTTACGTTATGATACTTGTTTCTATGAATTCTGTCTCCCATTCTGGTTCTGCTTCAGACATATTTTTCTGTTTATTGATGTAGTTTTTACTTACCAATACATTGATATCGGTAACCTCTATACCAGTCTAGAAAATACTAAAAAAACATCTATCTGAATCACTTATCCGGAATTCCGGACAGATGTTGCTTAAAGCATTTTCTGTGTCCTTCAACTCGCGCTGTCCATTTTAATTTGCACACGCGTCGTAAAGAGCGGAGCGCGCGCCCATGTACGCCAAGTGAATCCTCTATCCCTAATACCAACTGCAGCTTCGCTCGATAACTTTCTCATAACCCCGATGGGTGCTGATAAAAACCTATTGGTGTCAGCTACTCAGATTGTGGCGGGCGTACCTGAAAGCGCATGTACACCACCTATCTCACCGACACGGGCCATGGGCTATGCAAACACTATGCTTGTGTGGTTCAAGTTATTACATTTGGGCGGGAGTAATGGTGTGGAGTAGCTTTCCATTTTGGCTAAATTTTCGGTTTGTGTTTTATCCAAAATCAAATTCTGTACGCTTTGACACAATAATTAAGCTTTAATAATAGTCCTCCAGACTGAATTTCGGCCATGGTGACCAATCGCAGCGGAGACTAGCTTTCGGCGCGGGAGATATTATTGTGCACAAGTGTGTGCAACATTTTCGGTAAATGTGCTTGATCATTGATCATGTTTCCGCCTATCACCAGATGGAAATTTTGTGATACTTTGCTCTTTTTATCTGTGTTCCTAATTTATACGCTTATTTTCAGGGTTTTGCTTGCATTTTGAAATTGAACAAACTAACCTAAAAAATATTATTCGTCTTTAGTTAGATTTTATCTATCGTGTTAATCAGTTCTAACCCAACCTAACCCATTTCGTCGGGGTGCCACAAGCGGCGTGAATTTATAATTTTTGAAATCAAATTTTAAGTGCCGTATTGTATTTCATGCCAAATTAGATGTCAATGAAAACCTCGTTCCTCTTTTATGGCGCTAACTCACTCAGGAATACCTTCCCTTACGTTTCCACGCCTACTGTTCACATTTGCGCCGTCGCCGTCTTACCTTTCACCGTCGAGAGATATTGTCCATGCAGCCGCGATCCCTACGCCTCATTACCATATACTGCGCCCGTGACAGCATCGCAATTAACTATCTGTTTATTGTTGTTGAATTATAAACGGCGTTGCGTGATACTACTTCTGGGTACGGCCGGTCTCTCACTGCGAATGGGCGCGCACGCGCTTTCATTTCAATATATTATGCCGATGTAATTGTGCGCCATATAGACGCAGATAAAGCTGGAAAGTTAAGAAATCCATAATAGTTATGCGATGCTTATCTTTATATCTTCTTGAGAGCCGACTTGATGTCAAGTAAACTATCTAATAAAATTGTTTTCGTATTGTATTGGAAAAAGAAATATGGGAAAAAGGTATGCGCGTGTAAGCTGATTAACTTAATAATAAAGCTATTCTGGTTGATTTATGTCACCGTACTTTAAAATAATTTGTACACGACACCAAACTTGGAAATATTTTCAAACATCTATTAGTTGTGTAGAGTCTAATTCAATAATAGGAATAGATATTTCATGATGTTCAATATGAAAATAAACTTGTATGTAGGGCAGGGTCATTATTTTTGTTGCGACGTTCATGGAGAATAAAATTTTGATGCTATCAATCAACGCAGTGCCACGCCTCGCCGCCACACTATATTATTGCACCTGCGCGATGCGTTGGCGCAGCCGGTCATTACCATCTATCTGCGCGTGCGACGTTTAGATGTAAATAACTATTAATAGCAATAATCACAGTGAAAACAAAATAATTATTAATCGAAGTGAAATCTTTGGCGATAATTTGTACATATCAAAGTGATTTATAGATTGTATAATTAGCAGGTTTGGTAGTTTATATATATTTTTTATTGGCATTCTTAAACATCGTGATGCAATATGTTTGTGTGCCTGCATATATTGGGTGGATTCTTGTAACGAGTAATCTTGTCTAAGTAGCTACTTGTGCACAAAGGAGTATTACGAAAATTCCAGTTCTCATCATTTGTAATTTACAAAATTGTTAGAATTACACCAGTATTACTGTAGCTGTACTCGTTAGTTTGTTCTTAAATAAATATTATTTCTCAAATGTCAATATAGTTTACATTGTTTAGACCGTTATTGTCTCAGGCTTCTTTGGCTGTATTGCGAAACTGCGAGATTTAATGTCTGTATGTACCATTGTTTGGTATTTAAATCACCGGATCAGTTGATTATTTACGTGCAACCTTTCACGATTGCCTATGTGTGATTATAATGTGTGTTTAGAATGTAAATAATTGTCGTTTATGTATTAAATAAGACAGGATTTGTGTATATAAATTATAGTCAAGGCTGTATTTTGAATTTTGTGGGTGTTATTGTTGGATTGGTTCGCTGTTTTTACGCTAATGCTTTGGTAGTTCTTTAGTTTGTTGTTCTTTGACTTGTCGTAACGGGTTTTGTCGACGGAAGAATAGACAAAATGACAGATTCACAATCACAATCTGTCATTATGTCTATTCTTCCGTAGACAAAACCCGTTTCTATGGTGGTCATACTACGCGTGCAGAAGTCTTATTTTAGCCCTGAATAGACTTTTTGGTTGTTTTGGAATCTTTAAGATTCTTGCAGTTCTCGTGATGGCGTTGTTATTGTTTGCATAGTTTATTGGCACCGTTAATTACTGCTAGTACTGTTGAAAATATTATCCAAGTCCAATATCTTAATAATATTTTATCTACGTCTATGTATTTCTTTCTTTATTTGATTGTAAACTTAGCTTGTAGTGTTACGAACACAACGTTGATCAGCGATTATAATATCTACTAAAGACTGTTTAATTACTACAGTAGAATCTTGTTTCCGTTTATTATTTGTTACCTGTGTACTTTATATTTTGTTATCATAAAGCCTTCAACCGTTTATTTTAATTAAGCTGTCTTATTGCTTTACGTTCATGTTCATAGTTGTCAAGATATTATTCACCCATAGATTTTTGTGAATATTCATCCTAAGTTCATACGATTCTCGATTCACCATTAATTTTGTTATAGTTTGTGATTTTTGCATAATTTCACCTGTTCAAATCATTATTACAATATCAACATAGTAATCATAAGTTTGGCATATCGATTGTATGCGATTATTTATCGATTTTTCGCTCGGAGCGTACGTCTGTGGGCGATTGCTCGATATAGCTCGCGATAAGTGCGAGTTTGAGTTATGAGTTAATTAAGCGAGGCTCGAACGTGTTCGCAATTATACTTCGAGCCTGTTGACGCGTTAGCTGCAATAATAATGGTTTTGACGAAGATCCTACATCTTTATTCAGGACAAGAAACTGGATTTTGCATTTTTACTATAGTATATATACCTTCTTCCGCATTAAGCCATCCTGGATTTCTGGCAGTTAAACTGTAAAATAGGCTAAGTGTTTTAGAAATAAATAATAATAATAAAACAGGAATCGAAGGAATCTCGCAACTTTCCTTTTCCTGGGTTTTAAGGCATTCTCTTTAGCTTTCTATAATGAAATAATAATAATTAATAATGGTGATTTCGATAATGATGATTCTTTTGGACCTACATGGTTTAGAAATTCGTCATCCGCAAATGAGGTTAGTAATCTTCTTTTTAGTTTAGGTGATCTTGAGAATCTTGTAATGATCTAGATTTTTTTTTTTGTGTTTTCTGTGGTAATTCTAAAGGTAAGCATGAAGTTTATCATACGCAGACAAGATTTAACACCCACCTGTTAAAGGAAACCAATTAAAATAATTCAAAATAGGGTAATTACTGGTTATGGCGACTTTAATTAAGTTTCTAAATTGAGCGCTATTTTCTAAAATGATTGTATTACTGATGTTAAAACTGTTTCTTAATTATTTTGCGAATTAAGACAGGCCATTTTGAGCTTTATGGTGTGGGTGATAAGAGTTTTGGAAGTTAACCCTGTAAACGCGGTCGCGGCAATCGCGGTGGCGATAAATCTCGGGCTGCACTGACGGAAGGGATGCTTGTTATTAAGACGTCAACAAGAGTTATAGTTCACCACTGGTTTGCAATTGCTGACCGCTAATGCCAACTTGCTGTTTACACGAGCGATCCTGCGGAGTGCGGCTCAAAGAAATCGCGCTTGAAGGTTTCTGTAATTATAAGTGGGCTGGAGTTTATAGGTGTAGTGGATTATAAATAAATACATGCGGTCTAAAGAATTCTATGTTTTTTATAACTCTTGGGAATCTTTCTGGCGTTATCGGGAATCTAGACCAGTTGTTATATCCGCATATTGACATACTTGGTTGTATCGTTAGTTTACTTGACTGAAAAGTTCTTAAGCAAAGGTAAACTTAATTGCTGTTTAAAAATAAACATTTGATTATAAACAAATAGGTTCGTCATTATGTCTTTAGTAATGACAATAACGGTACAGATAACAACAGCAATTAAAAACGGGATGAAATAATATAATCGCTATTGGTTTATCTTTAAGACTATCGCGGCTGCCATCAAAGTGTCAGCGTCGCTTGACACCGGGCACTTAAAAACGATACTGTCAAGACTTATATTATTAATGAATCCTCGAGTGTATTACACTTTCGCCTTCGAATAAACAATTAAACATTGCACCGACAATTCGGCTTCATACGTGACAGTGAGGCGTGTTCGTATCCAAGTGTTAACATGCGCATATATCATGGTTCGACTTGATACACCTGCGAAGCCACGCCCACTCCGCCTCGGCTCCCGCACTCCTCGCACCACCCCGGTCTTTCGCTTCACCATCATCAAGATACCATTCCACGTTGAGACGTCATCGGGTGCGCACGTTTGACGCTTTTATCGCATGTCTCATGTTTTTACGTACAGTGTTTATGAACTGAGTGCTGTGTGAATAACTTTGGGTGTTTGCGTTTACTTTTTGTTCAGCGCGTCACGGCTCTGAAGACCAATTTTCCAGAAGAAATAATTGTAAGTTTTTGTCACTTGAACAATTTTTTTGTTGTTGTGATTGCGTTTTTCGGTCTAGTTTGAGGTTTATAACATAATAATTTAAGTACGTGTAACTTATCTGTCAAGGCAGCCCGATAATGGACGTGTTGATTAATAAAAGTTCCTTCGACTAATGATAACAAAAACAAATTGTTTGGACTTTTTAAAGACACCGATAACGTTTCTTATGAAGCGTAGAGTGTTATTAATGATAATGTTATTATTTTCAAGAAGTTTACACTGAAACTGAAAGTACTGAACTTTTTACTTGTTGCTTCGATGTGGGCGGAGCTTCAGTCTTATACGCACGCGCCAAATGCCGCCTTTTCAGTTTTCAAGAAAAACTTCCACGCCTCTATTTCATATCACCTTGACAAGTCAGGCCTGCTTTAAAGGACGTGTTAAATGAACCCAGATTTTTTTTTTATTATACTGAATAATTTTAAGGTATGGTTCATCAATTTTAAATTCTAACTGCACTTATACCACATCCATCACTATAATATTGCTTACAAAACTTCAAAATAGGACAGACAATGATGAAACTATCATACGTACGGCTATCCAAAGTACTAAAGTTAAGTTTGTATGAAGGTAATCATTACGTGTGCAATATCTTGACGATGTCCCAAAAGATATCTGTGGAAACTATGACAACGCGGTACGGCGCCAGAATACATCATTGTTTATTATACAATAACATCGCCGAAACAATCCTAGAACCACTAGAAAACATGTAAAAGCTTCTAAAATAAATTCGGAAGCAGATATTAATGCTAATAGGATTCTTGGTCAAAATTTTGCGTCTACATCTAATCAAATTTTGCTAAATCGATTCTGTATTGACTTAGAAATTTGAATAAGATAGCCAATTTGTTTTCTATGATTAATATTGTTGAAATGTAGGTTATTGGAATAATCATATTTGGCTTTGAACTTTTGATATTGCATAAATTAGCGTTTATTATAATATTGCTAAATATGAATCTGTCACGGCGCTCTAGATTTCCTTATATTGACGTTTTAGCGTTAAATGATCATTTAAATACTGCAGTTTGCAGTTCTACTAAAAATATCATAAACAATAATATCACAAACCTTAAAATAAAAAAAAAAACAAATTTAAAATAAAAAGTATAAAATTTGGAACTAACCAACTTCTTATGTAAGAGGCCATACAGTTAAAAAGTCTTGTTACGAACAAGAATATAAAGGTAAATTACTTTTAATTAAATCAGCACATCATCTGCCTAACCTTTTCCCAACTACGTTGGGGTCGGCTTCCAGTCTAACCGAATGCAGCTGAATACCAGTATTTTACATGGAGCGACTGCCTATCTGACCTCCACAACCTAGTTAGGTACTAGGTAACACGATACCCCTTGGTAAGACTGGTTGTCAGACTTTTGGGCTTCTAACTACCCGTAACGACTGTCAAAGATTTACAAATGACAGCCGGGACCAACGGCTTAGCGTGCTTTCCGATGCACGGAGGGGTTTTGGTATGTAAAGATGGTCCTCCATCCACGGAACAACCGCGGCAAGCATAGCTTAACCTGATCGATCGACCCGTGCGGCTGTTATTACTTAGCCACAAGCCCCTCCCTTAGTTATCCATCATTTACTTAAATCAGCACAAAGGTACTTTAATTGCATTTAATAAACAGTTTAATACGTCGTAATAAAAAATATCAGCGATATCGCATAAAGGCATGCGTAGGCGCACAGTCGCCGCGCATCTTCAACCATATAATATCGAGTATTATCTATCGTAAAGTTACTAGTAGCTAATACTTTATTTTATGATCAGTTATAGCCAATTGAAAACTGATTTTCTCTGCGTAACGACTTATATGTACCTACCTCAGGTTTTTGGCTTTCCCTAAGCCTATGCGTATAACGAATGTAGTAAATCTGTTCTAAGAGAATTTCCACATATAAGAGATAGAGATAAATAACTGTACGCAGATATAAACAGTGATAAATTGGCTAAGACATCGCCTAGGCGCAACATAGTAACACTTACAACTAGCGCTGAAAGGTAAAAGTTGCCATATATGTCTGTATTGTATAATATAGCAATCATTGATGAGTGTTCTATTCCTTTTACGGCAGGCAAAAGTGTATTTTTTGCATGTCTGCTGTTCATCACTGACGGTACTAGGCCAAGACGGACGGGTATTTGGCTTTATTTATCTATTGAGCACAATTTGATTTTATGAGAGTAGAGACAAGTTTTAGTTATAATTTTCCGAACCTCAGGATCAGGACATTACCCTCCTTCAAGGGCAGTAGGGTCAAAACAAAACAGAAGAAGATTTCAAGGACAAGAACGTTGAGGTAGTATTTTGTTCATTAGCTAATGTACTCTACTGTTTCATCTAAAGAAGCATGAGTCCCTTTTTGGCTCAGTAGAACTCTTATCATAAACTTCCGGTCCTTAGGATCTAAATACCAAATACATAACGGAACTGATTGAAAGGACCAAAAAGTTTACGTATGTTTCTGTACTACAACATCCAAAGAAGAAGAAAAGGTAGCAGTCGTTTTTCATGTAGTAACAAAATATGTCAAAAGCAAATTCTCAAAGCATGAATTGGACTACATCAGTGGCGTTTTGTCGTATGCCATGCGTAGGAGTAACGTCTGGGTCGGCGCGTGCACTCTATGAGTTTTATGACCGCTAATAGGCAATAATGTGCACCTCTTGACTCGGATCGCGGGGGTTAAGTTATTGGTGTGATGTGAGACTCTAATATGACCTTGGAGGTTTTTGATTGTATCTGCTTTGTATTAGGTATTATTTAAATGCTCAAGATTTTGGTCACATGGTAGATGATAATAATAGTTGTTTATTGTTTTAGATAGACACTCAAAATGTGTTTGGGCTTATAAGTCTTTGTAAATGAAATGTCGTTGATGATCTTGATTCGATTTGAGATTATGCCAGATTATTTTGAGCCCTGTCAATTTACTTTTAATTCTACTTCTACTTAGACACTTGTGTTGCTGGCTGCATAATATTTCTTATTTATTAGAACACTACTGACTCGATATCCGTGGCTTGACTATCGGTAAATCTTTCCCAGGTCCCAAAATCATTGTTATAACTATATATTTGCCATTAAAGAACAAAGATTTTAAATGAAGCTTTCGGCCTCATTTAAAACAAACTAGGAAGTTAACACGACTCTCAATATATATCTATTTACTCAATCCTAATAAAAACGTTGTTTCATTTGTACTTCGCATGTGGTTTGCATGTCTTCAAGTCCTTAACCGTTTTACTAATAGCCCTGACGTGACTATACGTTTGGATCTCGAGCGTCGGTCTCAGATTCCCTGGCTCAACCGTCTTAATGTGTTGCTGATTCTATACAATTTCTCGCCTTTATAGCCCTAGTTTTGCCTAAGGCTTTAATGTAATGCCAAGTGGGTGCAGTCAATTGAGTTTTTGATGTATGGTATTTGAAGATGACATTAGGATGGAGATTTGAATAAAACGAGCTTACACGAGTTTTGAGCCTAAAACAAAAATGGTCTTTTTATCTTCCTGTAAACCATCTTGATGAGGATCATGTCCTCAAGCAAATTTACTTGAATTTTATTTAAATTATCGTAATTAATAACGTTATGCAGTAAAACGAAACCAAACACAACGGACGCTATTTCTAAGAAATTGCATCAATTTGGAGACTAGACTAGCCTTACCTATTGCCAGTTCTACTTTATATTAATTTATTCCATCATTTTATCTTTAATTTCTAGCCACTGGTCCCAAATCTCAATTAGGGACAGGCCATCTGTTCTTTTGGGATAATAGGTACCTCGTCAAGATCTATAATGTAAGTAGGTAATATGTCCTTGTTTGCTTTGATTACAAGCAAACATGGAATAATTCTTATGATTCGATATATATATCAAATACAGCATTTGATTTAATCAATTTATGAGCCGAGTCGACCGACGGGAAGTCTTCAATTGTAATTATTGAGAGCTTCATTCGCACTCCTATCAATGTAAAGTTTTGTACGTGTGTGTATGACTAACATCCGGACCGGACCATCTGCCGCATCACTTATCTTCCATTTGAAGATATTATATCTGATCATATAACCGTGTACAAATGTTTCGAAAAAAATGGACAGTATGCTTTTGAAAACACCAGAATCTGGATTGAATTTATAGTATCAGGTGGATTATGGAACAGCTGTTTCCACAACTCGATTCATACCAATGATAAATGATAAAGAACTTCTATCAATGCTTTCACAAGCACAGTGTTTTCGGTCACTTTTTAAGACTTCAGGCTTTCCTCGTTTTAGCGCGCACGCTTTCAATTAATGTTATAGGGCAAAAAGCTTTTAAGAAATAGAGGGAATTTGAGAAATCTTGTTTTATTGCACTCAGTGCCATAGCTAAAAAGGCTCACATAATCAGTAGCAGACAGGCAGATGATGATGATGTCAACTACATCCATGAACTAAATAAGGAAAACTATCATGAAACATAACTTATGGTTGTAAAAGTTGTTCTATAACATTATCATAAAATTACACCATATACTAGTTGCAGAAGCTTCCCATTACGTTTAATATCCAATCCCATGTTTTGAAATCCAATTATTCAATAACATGAACGATGATTCCAAGTTTATAGTTATTTATACATGTTTATTGCTTACACATTGATTTCAAGTCTGAATCTTCAATAAGATTTATATCAATAGCGTCATTCATTCGTCTCCTCTGCTTCACCATCTATCTAGTCTTCATTTTGAATTATGTAAATGGTATTTACAATGTGGTCCCTTTAATTTTATTCGTTCTATCTATGCGTACTGTTACCGAATTTGATTTATCGGCTAGCTATTTACGTATGACGTATAGAGGCGGCTCTTTATAAGTCTCTACACCGGCTGACAGGAGATGGATGTCTGGACACGGCCTGTTCCTTATTGCTGTCGTTTGTTCTTGAATTTATTGGACACGAAGTAACGGTTACGTCTGCGCGGGCCCTACGGTGGTCGCCGTCCGACGTGCCCGCGTAATATATTGTACGGGGAAATGCCATCCGTGTAAACCTGTTGACTCTCTTTAATGTCATAATTTATATTTGAAATGCATTATAATATTTATTAGTGTCGTAATTGAATTTATATCGCTGTACGTTACGCGTACCGGTGAGCTATCAATTGGTTACTTTCACTGTCATCGCAATATTTATTCCACTTGTCGTTGTCCCGTGTAATGTATTCGCTGAGAAATGTTCCTCTCACAGCATCGTCCGTCATGTTATTTAAAATATTTATCGCCGTTATATACGGTTGTTTTCCACACTAAAATCCTTCTGTTGCCAAAAAGCTTGTAGGTATATCAATTAGATGACAAATAATCTGGCAACATTTTCTTTATTCGCGGAATACATCAATGCCGGTGGTCGTGTTACTTACCACTTTTATAGCGTTGGTATCTTGACAAGATAATAAAATTTGTTTCTTTTTCGTGAGTTCCCATGTTATACAAAGCTTATACCTTACCATAATGATTGCAAAAAATAAGGCACTATACCTTTGTTCTCTCGGAATTGTTGTAGTCGTGTTTTTAATATATTATGGCACTGCGAGCGAAAACACTTGGAACCGACCTAGTATATTGTACCATTCGCCTCACGAAGGCGATAAAGCAATGAATGTGCACTAACTAGCGGTGGCGGTGTTATTTATGACGACCGATACCATCGGCACGGACTTGTCAATCACATGGATACGTACTCACCAGACATCAAAATTACACTTGACCATTTCACGGCACATGGAACTTTGAAACCTATCGGTGAAAGAATAAGGAATAGAAACATTGATGGGAGCAAAACGTTCGAAAAGACTGGTGCGCTGCGTGTTGGCTGATCAGCCACGGCCATCCATCATTCATGAGCCCGAGCGCGTAACGAGCCTTTATTCGAGTTCATCGTGGATGCGCCTGCGACGGTTTACACCCTCCCGCTACGTCACACGTACTTTCACGTATTTTTATTGTTGTATCACGAATATGTATATCGCTTTTAAATGTACAATGTGATCAATGTCTCTGTTGAACGTATCTGACCCCAAGTATATTCACGTTTTTCTTTCATATTCATATTTCTCCTGACGGATACAATCTATTCATGTTTGAGTTATTGTGGTTGCATTGTTATTCGTCTTTTCACGAGTATCAGTGAAGAAAATACCTTGAAAGCCCCGTTGAAACGACTATCAGATAGTCGGAGTTCGCATATTTGAATAACTAATGTTGCCGGCTCCCCACGTACAGAAGTAATGTTAGTAAAAGGCTGTGAGGGTACTCTAACGATGGTAAGATTGTATCGCAGCAGTGACGTTTCAATACAACATGGATCAATCGACGTAGGAAAGTATCGGCCGATCAATCGGTCCTCTCCTTGAATGCGTTATCGGAGGATCTCGCCACCCACTCACGAGTTCTTAGTTGGGCACGTGCGACGTCTCGCTTGTTATGCCACTAAATGCATTGGCCTGTCATTGGAACGTCGTTTACCTGCAGAAAACTGAATAGAAAATGCTGTAAAAGTGCACTACAAGTTGGCATCAACGTTGAGCTCTCGCCTTATATCCATATAGGCAATCATCTGCTGGTATTTCTCTACCATTTACAAAAAGTTTTACTGCTTTGGTATTCGTGTCTTTGGGTTTTGCTATTTTAATTCAGAAAATTTAGAATTTCGCGGAAATGTAAGGTGCACTTCGTGAGTCCCCAAGATATGATCATTTATATTTCACAAAATGAGCTTGTTATTTCTTAATTCTTCAGTTCTCCACCCCGTGTTTTCTCACAACCCTGTTTCATTTCATCTAGAATCACACGACCAAATTGAAACGCACAATTACATGGATTGTCCAAATCATTAATAAATGCTTAGTCAAGGGTTCCATCGAAAGCTCATCGGTTTCCTTGTCTCGTTCATGATACGTTATCAAATTAAGCGTTAAATGACATCACGAGTGCCTGCTATGAATTCACAATTGAATGCGTTCGTTAATAAACATTTTTTTTTCATATTTGAATGTTGCGACGTTGTCATGCTGAGGAATGTCTTTAGAGCCGGCGTCTTGTGAGATACGAAAGTGCCCCATTGTCCGTTGTTTCCGATTTTAGTTTATCATCGTCGCGTTTCGAGATGTTATAATAGTCGGTGAAATTGTTGACCGCTCTGTGTCCTAGTAATAACTGTTTGCTTTGTTCCAATTGTTTTATAGTTACGATCTTCGTATTTTGAACCTATCCGTGAATCCAATAACTAAGGTACCACCGTAATCAGTTCGTTAAATTCAGAGACGTTTTGGCAGGTGTGCTCGAACGAAATAAATGATTTTGAATCCAACTTATCTGTGTATGTAACAGTGTGATGTAACGTTTATGGCCAGTGTAATCTCAGTGTTTTATGTCCGTGCGGACGCCACTGACGAATGATTAATGACTTGGGCAACAGCGATAGTGAGACGAGCGCCACGGCCGACGCGCCCACTGACAATATTGTCTCATTTATTGCTAATGATCTATTGAATATCTGTACACTGTCCAACATTACTTTTTCACTATTCACTTACATAATTTTACTTTCTAATGTAAACGTACTTAACGTGTTAATTAACATAAAGCTAATCATTCAAAACGTTATGTTGATTCGCTGGAATTTTAACGAGCAAAAAATATTTCTCAGACATACGCATTGGCACATTTCTTCTAAAATACAACACATTACATGGATGGCCTCATACTTTCCATAAACACACGTTGCGTATTCAGCACAACGTGTAATTTTACAAAAACGTTGTTATAATGCCTCACGAAATTGCTGTGATTTGTTTCTGAACTTTCTGAGCCATCGATACTATACCGGGCCGCGATTGCTCGCAATTACACAATAATCCGTGTTGATTCTACAAAATATCATTGTCCCTACAATGTAGAACAATGTGCACATTCGGATCACGACTTTCGCTAAATAATTTGGTATTAATAGCTGCAAAACAATCAAGTGATATCTGAATCTTTAATTTTCCTTAAAGCTGTTTTGTTCCAAGGTCGATACCTATATGATAACAGTTTCAAACAATATCGTTGGCGCATTTAATTACAAAAGAATAGTTGCTTGAATTCGTAAAACATTCTAAGTATAAAATTAATCATTATGTGAAAAAAATTGCAGCAACACAATAACTATTTCATAGACATACTCGGTCTCATTAAAAAAAAAAACTTAGCTTCGTTGGCATCGCGTTCTTTTCGTCACCGAGTTTTTTTTTTATCTCGGTTCTTAGAAGCAAGATAACGCGTTTGGACCGTTCAGACTGTGACGTGTTTTTATAATAATCCCATAGTCACCTAAATTTTGAAGATTTCTCAAATAATTTATTTGTGTAACAGAAAGTTGATAAGCTTTGGTTTTGTGTGGCGCTACATTTGGTGATTAACGATGTTGTTAAACGAGTTCGTTTTTACATTGGTTGTTATCTTTTAGAAAGATAAAACATCTTCATTTTCAAGTTCAGTATCGTCGTTTGTTTTAAGTGTTACTGTTTGTGTCATCATCGCTGCATTCGTTTCATCATTAGCATCATTAATAACATTGTCTACGTAAACCGATGCACTATTTCTCTAACCTTGGTTGGAATTTAATTTCATGTTAGTCTCGGTGGTTGCTAGCTCTCCGTAATTATCGTTGCATCGATTCTGTGCGCCCGTAATGAAGATATCGCCCCATCTTCTCTGTAGCAATTATGAAATGTACATTTGTTGGAGAGTATGCCAAGCACTATTATTTGATGTTTAAATATTATTTGGGATGTTGGATTTCTTTGAAGAAGGAGAGTAGAGAATACTTAGAGAATTCAACCATGATTCTATATTCGCATTTCCACGTGGCACGTAGGTACTGATGCCGCGGTAGGCCGTTCACCAGTAAGGCGCTGGACGTGCATAAATAATCGAGCGTAATCAGTTTTTATCTGGACGACACACTATTTAAGCGTTTGTTGATCTCGACTCTATATCGGAGTATCACTGCTATGACTTAATACTTTAATAATTATACATAATTATAAATGTTGGTTTACTTTTGATTGACTTACTATTTTTACCCAATTTCGGGTAGTATTTAGTTTACAACTTTCACTGCTACTTACTCTCAACGTTTTGACCCTTTGAATGTCATCTTGAATGCCTCGCGTAATTCTTTACATTTTAGATTTATTTTGTACTTGTCGAAAAAGGGTGTAAGGTACGCATATCTAACCTTTTTGTTCTTTGTTTCAGAAACCATATCCTCGACGTGCATGTGTGCCTACGACTCAAGCGTGATATAAATGTAAGCACTTTAATTATTATGTCTGCAATTAAATTTTATATTACATAACGTGTATCGCTTGTCTGATGCTGTAAAATTTATATTAAAATTTAAACTCCGTACTAAACAGGCTTTTTAATTTGTTTAAAGCCATATCCCGGACTGGTTAGCCTAAATAGCCTACCAAATAGGTTTACATTTTATGATTGTACTTATTTGGTGGATGTTGTGTCTCCGTAATGGAGTAAAACTTAATGATACAGCATTGGCTTTAATAAATACTTTGGTTTATAGGCAGTAAACATCGCCAATGTCTAACATTTATTAGTATGTTTACGATTGTTTCTATAACTATTTTAACATATTCTTAATAATATATCGTAATAACTAAGATAAGTTTTTACTGCACCCGTTATCTATGAAGATAATATAAATGGGTTCCTCAAGGAAGTATACTCAGCCTAAGATGTTTGTTGAAAAAAAAAACTGCAGAGTACGTGCATGGTTTTTATTAGTCCAGTTTCTAGGTTTTGTAATGGGGTAGCGCAGTTGCATCTCAACCACTGATGATATTAACACTGTCGCAATTTAACGACTAAAAGCTACATACCATGGTAAATGTTACGTAATTCAGACTCATTATGGAGCTAATAAACACTAGTTGTTACTTACAACAGAAAATTTCGCAATAAATAATGAGACGTTTGTAATAGTAATATCTAAACCGCATTCTGATCTCGATCTCATCTGATACGTTTATCTAGATCGGTTTGTCACGTTCTCCTTATAAGGGTCCACCGCTGTGTTAGACAGAGACGTATGTTTATTTTCTTGGTTCATTTTGAATTGTAATTATTGCGGGCTAATGAGAGATTACACTTCTTGGAAGGGCAATTTGCTAAGGATTAAAGCAGGTTGTGAAATGAGTTTTGTTAAACCGTCTCTTTAAAGCATGACGGTCAATGCGCCAACTCTTTTACGTCGACGGCTTTTTGCTATTGTGGTTTATGGATACTACAGTTACCTTTTTTACGAGTAGTTTGCGTGGCTGCGGTTATGACTATTCAGATTTTTTGTTTTCTTGTTACGTTAAGTTTGTATTTGTATGCTGATACAGATACAAACTACACACAAAGAGGATGCTGATCCTCTTTGTGTGTTTTAATAACATATGTGCTTGAATGAGATGTCTATATTGCATTTTTCAAAAGTTCATTATTATAAGCACAGAGGACCATGTAAGTCCAAGCCTTTCTCTTTAATATCACATTTTATCATTAGCATCTAGCGTTGATGCAGTGTTTCAGCGCTGATTCTCTACGGGCGCGGTAACGCCTTCGTCTGGTTCGATGCGGTGCCCGACGTGTGTGCAATTATCTACGCGTTTAGATGCATCGCACTACATGCGTCGACCGTGCCTAAAACAATATTTTTTTATTTATTTAATCGCCGTTTTAATTTTAGTTCTCTTATCGTACTCGTATTTTTGTTGTTACCGTCGAATCGATTCTCATTTTTTGCTATGTGTAGCTAAAATGATATGTTATTGAATATCGATTAATGCTTTATCTATTTCCTATTTTTAGTAGTTTTATTTATTATTTATGATGTGGGTTTTGAATTTTATAGTATTTTTATGTAAATAAATATCATCAGAAGATATTTTTACCGTGTGATTATGATTTATGGAAATGGTAGCACGTTTAAAGTTGAGATTGACTATAATCTTCATTTAATGCGATACGATTTACGACCGTTTTAATTTAATTGCTTTTTCTATTAGATTAAAATTGACTTATCCTTGTCTGTTGATATAAGTATGAACATCTTGAAAAGATAGCTTTTTAAATGAAGTCATCGGATGGATTATTAGATTTTGTCGACTTTTGAGATTATTTTCATCTTTTCTCGCTTTACATTGTGAAGTGCAAGAAAATATTTGCATTAGCATGACTGCTTGTAATTTTTAGCATTGCCAACTTGAAAATCTAAGTAAGTCAAACCCAGGCTTAGTAGACAATGTAAGTAATTCTCTCTCTGTCTCTCTCTTTATTTTTTATTGTTTTCTTGTATGAAAAATCTTAACTACACCAAAGTGGTCTCTTTTGCAGTTTTCTTTATCTTTGGATGCGTCTGTGATTCCCCTCAAGTCCTAATATTTAATTTATCTTTCTTTGCTCATGGTTGTCGAGGATTCGTTTACAAGGTATTGGCTAGCATAGTATCGGACACAGTATCTAGTAGGTAGCTTGTAAGTAACGGGCGGTTTCCCACGCGCGCGCAGTACATGTAGATCGTCCGGTGACGATGAACATTGTACAACCACCGGATTTATCGCATGTGATTTCCTTTCAGCTACTATGTTAGAAAAGGTTTGTTTAGCAAAGGATTTTGCAAGGTTTGGTAATGTTTTGGTTCTTGGACTTGACAATGGTAGAAAGTATTGTTGTTATGCCTTCCCCTGCAAGTTGTCTTTAGTTAAAATGCAAAGTCTGAGATCTTAGATAGCATGAAAAGAAATTGATCCAGTTATTCATATTTAAATGTATCCAAGTTTACTGCAGAGTTCCCTGTAAGTAGCTCAAATAGATAGTAGAGGCTATAAAGCAATCAAGTACTAGAATAATTATTTCCAATCCGAACCATTTTATTATAAGCCCATCTCAGGCACATTTCCTCATGAGCCCCTTGTCATCACGACCCTACGTGTTGCAATCTTCATAAATAACAAATTTATGTGAATCTATTTGTGATTCCACCGTCTAGACAGATATATATATGTCCAACATGAAATTCTATTTATGCGAATCACATTAAGCTTTCACCGTTTCTAACATGTTCCGTGTTCTCTATTGCAGATTGAATGAAAATTTAATTTAAATACACTTTGTTACTAACGTTGTCTGTTAACCCCTCGGTTCTACTAGCTTGTCAGTTTCTGTCTTGCAGTCCTTTTCTTTTGTTTTTAGTCGTTTGGGTAGCTTTACTATTGTTATCTTGTTCGTGTCATGTTTGGTTGCAGGATTTTTTTCCTTTACAACGTAGAGGACTTTGAATTTAAAGGTTTATTTTCATCTATTCAAAGTCATAATACGTCGTGTAGTATGGAATTTATTTGTTTGGAATCATCCGTAATTAGTGTTTTGTCTTTGTTTGTATTTTACAGAAGTAATGACGTACATATTGAGTAATAGAACCAACTTGACTGTTATGTTTATAATTATTATAATTACTAGTTGGCTTTATAATCATAAAACATAATTATGATGTTACAATTTACAGATACTTTATGGATTTATTACTTGCTGTAGTAGTTAGTTTACTTTTATTGCAATTATAAACAGTTCTACGAACTATAAAACTTGTGTGTTAGGAAAATGGCGTTGAATCGACCTAGTTATCAACAAATGCACCTATATAGATAGTTATATCTATTGTTCTATATAATTGAAAGCGATGAAGATGCTCCAACTGTCATCTTATCTCTCAAAGTTCTTATCAACTTAGAAAAATGTATGGAGATGTTGTGTGTTTATTTATTTATTGTTCATTGTCTATTCCTTTGTTGATTGAGAAGTTACAGTTACTTAGTTGTGAACGAGACGTGTCGTTGTCGGTTACTTGACATTATAGCGGGTACTGACATTTATCCGTTGCAGGATATTAATCTACGAACTGCCCTTTTGTGTTCACGTCACTTACAATACGAATCTCTGTTAGATATCTACACGGTTCAACGTGTTTGATTGGCTACTTTAATTTAAATTTTAGAATTTTTGTCATCGAAAATTGTTACTAATGTGGCATCATTTTCTTCAACTGTATTTATTTTGGTTGGCAACTACCAGTAGGCATCACTCATTTTACAATAAAACCTTCGCCACAAAAAAGTTTTAACGGATTCTGAGAACTCGATCACCATTCCGTAGCGAAACGAGATAATCAATGGAATTTCGGAAGCTGGCACCAATCGGACTAAGATATTAGTTTTTATTCGATGCTCTTGCGCATAGGCGTGAAAGAATTTATGTAAATGATCAATCATTCGATTATAATGATCAATAATTCTGAATATTCGATAGCTATTCCTTGTTGATACAAGATTATTATTCAATTTGTTTGTTAATGAAGATCTCTAACATCGTTTTTGGAATATTTTGATGGAGCATAAAGTATTTCATTAAGTTGCGACATCGAGGAACTGATTAGGGGATATTAACTTGGAGCTACTCTACAGGGTGCTCTCGAATAGCAGCATTTAATAGATAAGCTTTTAATTTAACTATCCTATCAAAGAAACTTGTCCCTATTCAATTCCTACTACCTATGTCATTTGGACATGCGTCATTAATATTTACTGTTTTGATATTGAAGTTGCAGTAGGTATCAGATACCTATTCAGATACATTTCCAAAAACAGATAGCTTTGTTTGCATTTGTGCCGCATACATGATAAAATCGAGTGCCAAGCCTTTTACTGATAAAGTTACATGATGATATTTACGTGTAGGACCGTAGTAATCTCTGACTGTGTTTCCTAAACATTCAGTTTCAGTCCATCGGTATTTTCCACAAGAATGGAATGTCATCATCAATTCTACGCCTGGTAATGAACCACAAGGCCAGTTATCTTACTCTGGTGGTACTACTGCCTGCTGATCGTGGAGGTTATATACTATCACCACGATGATATCACTACTTTACCTTGTTTCTTTCGTAAGACAGCAGCAACAGCAATAGCAACGGGCAGTGTACCCTTCGCATTGTAGATAGAAAAAACATTAACTTTCGTGCACTTGAATTTCGGGTGTTCTTTCTCCAAAAAGACCTTTTTAATAATTCGAATATTGGGTTAGTAGGTATGTGAATTTTGGCACGGTCACAGGCGCATAGTTGGCGTTTGGTCGCGCGTCGGCGCGCGGCGTCCGCACTTATCCGCCCGCGCAGGCGCGAGCGCGACTCATTAGCACGATGATTTACGCCAATTTCACACTCGATCGCCTCCATTATTGGATGCTATATTTATTGTCCTACTAGGCGTTACTCAGCATAATCATTCATAAAAACATCGTTAACCAAACGACTATTGATTACATTAATAACATGCAAATCAATAGAAAACACAGTTACGTGTTTAATCAATTAAAACGAGCAACCGTAATTAAAGATATCACGTTAGTAACGCTATCAAGTACAAGTCTATAAATATTTATCACGTCAATGTTTCTTTACTGCAAATAAACAATTTTCTAAACTTATTTGCATCTTTCTTCCACACCGTAACTTAGATCTGATCCTTTCACTATAAATATTGAAATTCAATCGATTATCGGCCTTAATGTGTAAGTAGTAAGAGGTAAACGTGTCAATTTATACGCGATGAAAAATATTAAGTTAAGAGTAGGCAGCAATCGCGTGTGCCGATGTCAACTGATAGCCGAGACTTCCTGTACCAGTAAGTGTTGTGACTTGTGAGTCATTGGTTCTAATCACGCGAATCTGTAGATACGATGGCTGGCTGATGATAAGCCATGCGGATATAGTGTGGCAAACTCCGAGATTGTTTGATTTCTAATGCTGTGTTATTACGTAAACAGATAATCTCCAGGAGAAACCGTTGCTGTAGGGCGCTGCCAGTGTCGCGAAAGGGATCTCAGAAATGCCTTTACGTAATTAGACAACGGAAGTGTGTAATGCAGTTAATTGAAATATCGAAATCTGTTGCCAGAAAATTGCCATGTTTCATTATTTACAATGAAGCTTTCCAACGATGTGGAACTTTACATCGTCATCTCATAGATTTCTAGACTCCGTATTGACCGTACGTAGGTACTGACGACGTTTTCCGTGTAGCCATTCAAGAAACTGTCGTCGTAGGCTCGTAGCACCCAATTGTCAGCTTTATCCGTGATTGTGGATTTTTAGGTTTGGCTTGTTTTATGTGCTTACACATATCAAATCATTTCAAAAGAAAATTAATGATTACGGGGGATTAATGCATGACTTTCATAACATTGGAATATCAAATACCTTGAATTTAATTACAAATCCAATTACTCATAATTTTTCCCGATGGGTCAATTGATTACCATTGTCGACACAAAAAATTGATCGCTTATTACAATTGCGCGAAAATATTATTTAACAAAATATTGAGCAAGAAGCGAATCGATGTCGCCAATACGCATCTGTGACCAGTAATAATAAAATAGAATGTCTTTGCGATTATGATCAACTGAGTCTGCGATTTCACAATACGTCCCGTGCCTGCATTGTGCGTTTCACAATCATCGACTGTGCCAATATGTGTAATACGTATACTTGCAGTTTAGGACTGATTCTTATCTTACTAGAAGTGACGTGGTATTAGTTAAATGTCCAATGTATATATATATATCTTTCTCCACTTTTGAGCAAATAGCATCGTCGTTTATTTTTAATGTCATCATCCGGGACACTGGTTTCTGTTGTCAGGGTATTGGTTCTTACTGCATATTTAAATGTTTGTGTGACTTCGCCTTATCATCGCTCATCATGCATGAGCTTTTATCCGTCGAATAGGTACTTAACTTACCTGCGAGCCTGCGACTGCTTTGAAATTCAAAGAAAATCCGCTTTTAGAAAAAATCGCACAATATGTGAATATTTAAAGCTAGCAACTAAAGAAATGTCGTCATACTTGAACACCCTATCGTTATTTTAGCGTATGACAATATCAGTGTCAAAATCGACACGGCCCGAAGCTATTGTCATTTTAATTATTACGTACGTGTCAATAAAACAGGCTTGATGGGTGGGTGCCATAAAAGCTTGATGTTGCAAACGAGATTTCAACATACATACAGACAAACTAGTAAACAACGCGACGACACTCATCAGACGCAGTTAACTTTCCTCGAGTTTCCACAATTAGCGCAATTTGCGTTAATGCGCCCGCGCTGGCGACGCGACGTCAGATAAACTCTAACATAGATCCGATCAGAACTATACAGCGTGCGACCGCTATACTCGTAAGTGGGATAAAATTAAGATAAAACTAAATGATAGCGAAGACATTTATTAGTCTAATTCAAATCATTAACAACATTAGACTATACCATATTACCATATTTATAGTGTTGAAAAAGTACAGTCTAATTAATCGCTATTAATAATTAAGCCTACGCTTCGCAAACTATTATTAGTGTTATTTTCCTCTTCGTATAAAAGTTATTTACGAGATCAAAAATTGATTATCTTGTATGCAAATCAAGCGTTCATTTCCATGTAACTATGAATTAAATAACAAATGGAGAGATAGCATGTTTTTGACACATGATGTAACATCGTTAAATCATTACTCATCCGTAGCCAGTCACTTTGGGTTATCGCAATTATAATTACGAATCAATTTTACCTTTTTGTCTGAATAGATCTTTAAATAAAACTATGTGTCATTTCTTTTCTCATAAAATATGAATTACTTGGTTCTTTGTTTTTGTTTGTGCAAATCATCAAAATCCTCCAGCCCTTATTTCAATTTAATTGGGGTTAGAGCAGCATTTCATTACTTTCATACTTTTCTATCGGTCGTCATCGCAGTATTCACTTCCTTGCTAGTCATTCATGTCATCGCCTACACTATATCCATCCCTCTTTTCTTTAGTCTCTCTCTTGTTCTGTCTGTCCACATTCACATTAAATACTTTTCTTCTCTTGTCACATATCGCTCTTCAAATTAAAAAAAACATAGTAAGTTAATTCGACAAATAGCGTTCCTGTTAATTTTTTTTTCTAAAATAAAACAACACCATATACAAGATTTAACACGATACATGGCGCCCATGGCGGTCTGGTACCGGTTTACATTCGAAACTTAAATCTAATTCTAGCTCAATATGATTCTAATTATAACTCTTATAGTTACGACTTGCAATAACCCATGGAAAGTAACACTGATTACAAAATCTAAAACTAGGAAGATCGGATTAAGTAGAAAATCCAGTATTCTGAATGCAAGAAACGGAGATCGACAAAGACTTGTTTTCGCCTTACAAAATCGTCTATATACACCTAGAACTGCAATACTAATTTGGTAAAAGGCTTGAGCTATATCTATTTGAGGTACACTTATTTTCTGAAATCTCTATTGCCAAAATGTTGTCTTGGTTTCAGAAAGTTAAAAAAATAGAAGTAAAACAGGTACATCATACTTTTCTGTCAATCTGGATTGCATTGTTGGCAAAAGTGTTGATTGCAATTTCATTGGAGCTGTCAATTGTCAGTATTGTATTGTCACAACTACTTTCTTGTGTCGATTAATTACACTATGTAGATTTAATTAATTTCACTTCTGCTCCCATGGTTTTATTGATTTTCATGTAACGTCTTTTACATAAGGGCACAGTTCAACTACAAAATATTGCTGCATTTATATTGAGGTGATCCCCGACCGATCACCATGTTCGGCAAGCCGATCCCTTGGGAGAAGCGAGCCAAATATCTCGGTGTCGTTATCGATCATCATTTGACCTTCGCAGAGCACATAAAGATGGTTCGTTCGCGAGCCGCTTTCGCTCTCGGTAGACTCTTTTTCCTGGTGAATGCACGTAGCAAATTGTCACTTAGGTGCAAATTGCGCGTTTACACGGCGTGCATTCGACCGATCATGACCTATGCGGGTGCCGTCTTTGCTCATGCAAAACCCCGTCATATACATAGGCTGCAAACCGTGCAGAATAGATTCCTTCGTAGGGCGACAGGTTCGCCATGGTTCGTCAGGAACGAGGCTCTCCACCTCGACCTAAAGATTCCCACAATCCACCAATTTCTAAAACGCCTTTCAAAGCGTTTCTTTGAGTCCGCGGCCAAACATCGCAACCCTCTGGTTGTCGAGGCCGCCAGTTATGTCCCGAGTAGAATAAGTAAAGTTCGCCGCCCAAAGCATATCTTAGTAGACCCCGATGACCCCATAACCCTCCTCCAGGAGAGCAATAGGGAAACAAGCACAGTGTACAAACACAGACGCCTCCCGTCATTCCGACCTCGCCGCCGAGGTCCTTTGCGTTCCCGACAGCCGCGCCCCCGAGTAAATGATACTCCCCCCCGACCCTTGCTCGAAAACGAGGTGCCAGCAGTTGTTGCAGCTGTGCACGTAGCTTTAAATTCCCCGTATAATAATAATAATGATCAAAACCCTTTGATCCAGCCCGTCCCATCTTTTGATGTCCTCCCCCCGGATAACGCCCTAAGCCGAGGCTCGAACCCCGCAGGGGGTGCCCTTAGCGCGCGTTCATCCTAAGCTTTTTAGCTTAGTTTTATATATGTGCCCTGGCTGGAGGCTTTGAGTGTAGTAGCTTGAGGCAGCCACAGGATTGACCGGTTAAACAGCGAAGGTTTCTCAAAACCAGCTGTGAGATGCCCTACAGAAAAAAAAAAAAAAAAAAAAAAAAAAAAAAAAAAAAAATATTGAGGTGATCAGAAATGGTTTTCATAATGAAGCGATGGATGCTATTCGTTTTCGTGAGTGTTGTCATTGTCAAGAATGTCTTGTACTGTTTCTCTCAAAGTATTTATAATTTTACTAAAGTTTTATTATGCGCATGGTTATTTACGCTAATATCCGTTGACTTCATTCGTAGTGATAAATGTTTGGCACTAGATGTTTATTTAGCGTCGATAGTTGATGCATGAGCCACTATCTTTCACTGTGTGACGTAGGTATAAACGTTTGAAACGCTTATTATTGACTTGCAGATTTCAAGCAATGTTCAATATTTCACCGTTATTTGCAAAATTTTGTGACCATCGTTATAAAGCCACAGTTTTATAAACCCATAAATATTCCTGACCACAGAGCTATCACCATTTAATCAAATGTTGATGAGTAATAGAATGTTAGCATATTTTTAATAAACAACCCGATCATTGATTACTATAAGTCCATTGGAATTGCAAACGACGAAAGAACGACCAATTTATTTACGCATCTACATTATGAATGCTTCGAGGTACCTATCTAATTAAAATTTATGCGCGTACATTAAGTTCTTCACTTATCTACAGTCCCCGCGTCTTGTTTATACTGCCAGTATAGGTATTTTAGAATCCAACCGCACTGACATGAGAACTAATGTTAGTTTCATTTATTCCACAGTAGGTAGTCGCATGGTGCAACTGTGGTACCGGACTCGTGTTAATGCATAGGTACTTTCCAACCCTTCCATGAACGCGGCTAAATCTTTTATCGCTACCAAATCGTCTGTCGTAAATCCCAAGTCTCGGCCCATTGTTGCCGTACACGGTACTTATATGGGAGCGACCAAAATAAATCACGAACAAAACCATATCGGCGCGATCGTAGACTATCTCGGTCGCATCGACCGCGGGGGACTACATCGAGATACGGAGATATTACGCTATTGAATTAGCATTACCGCTGTTCTCGATATTGTTGTCCGCGGGCAGAGGCATGCCTCATAATTCAGTGTCGCATTATTTTAATTTTCGTCGTGCGTCGCCGTCGCGCTCCTCGACGACGGCTTGCGGAATCGTGCGAGATCTCTTCTCCCGATAGTATTAGACGCATAATCCTCACATCTCTGTCCTGTGCGGGACCGTGTGGCACCTGTGGCACGTGTGGACGGTATTTCCCCATGCTCCCGCGTGCCAAGCTTCACGTACTTATAAGATGTCCATAAAAGATTACCGGTATGCGCCTTCATTATAATCGCATCAATAAATGCCATTGTTTTTGTTACAGGTGGCTCAGCAACCTGAATGATCTTGACATCGACAGCTCCACCTATTAAACGTAAGTCAGTAATATAATTAATTTTTGCAAGAAATATTCCACTGTCAAGCATTGTTTGTTTCCTTGTGGGGTCATTGCTTTCTTTACTCAACTTTTTATGAGTATGTATTTCATGACATTCGCTGGAACTTTTAAATAAATTATCTTAAACTTTAATTAACCGAATATGTAATGTTGATAACGTATCTGACATCCAAAATTAATCAAACGGTGGCCTGAATTTATAGGCAGTTTGGTAAACAGTAAGTTTCATTAGTTCGTATAACTCTCAGATAAAATCACAAACATTTAAGATATGAATTTATATTTTGTCAGTGATCGTTTTCTCGTCGAGTGTATCATTATTGATTGAATGATAAATCCATCGATGCTCCTGACAAATAAAACCATTATTCAATTACGATCACGTCGCACGCCTGATACGATTGTCACTTGACCGGAGCGGACCCGGGGAATCAAATCAAACGTTAACCTCAATAATGGTATCGGTGATCTATCGGCTGTGGTTTGGACCAATATTGGAGATATTGAATAATAATTGGTGCACACGAGGCGAGCAGGGCGGGCGTCACGATGGAGATGCTATCTGTCGAGCGTGCCGCATCCATCAGCTCTCGATGTGCCTATCTGTGCCGGTATCGCGCGCCAACGATAACCATTGTCTTACCGGACGATTATATCAGCGAAATTTGTGCTCGCCTCCGATCGACCGTTTGTCTTTTGCCGCAAATGAGCCGGATAATGGAGGACGCCGCATAAAAGGTGCGCGTTTGTGCTAAACTTTTGCTTTGTCATTAATATGCCGTGGGAACGGAAAGTGTTCGACACGAGACATCTAATTTTCGTTGCTCAATAAAACTTGTATTGAATAGGTATGTTCATAATGATTATGGCGAGCTTGCAATGCTTTTTATCTGTGTTCACTGTATAATAAATTCAACGTCAGTAAATGCAGTTCATAGCCAATCTTGAATTACGTGAAAATTTATTCATATTTTAATTGAATTCCACTCCAATATTGAGCTTTGAACTGCTTGACTCGAAATACGGGCTTAATTGGCCCAAATGCAATAATTCATATCCGGAAGAGTAGTTCTGTGGACATTAAATCGGCCGACTCATGCACAGTTGTCAGCGACAAGGTGCACGCGTTTAAGCGCAGTGCTCCCGTTTGCGACCGCGACTACTTAATAGCATTAGTGTCATTGTCTCGCGGTCATTAATATGAAGCTGGACAGTTCTATTGGCCGGCCACGCCATAACGGGTCTAACCGTGTTCTGGCCTCGTGTCACGAATTTGTATCCTAATGGCCTTAGGGGGAGTTACGATCGCAGACTCAATGTTCCCGGATATCTGGATAGCTACGCGCGTCGACCCACCTACGGACAATGGTGTATGGTTTCAGTCTGCGTTTTATTAACTATCGATAATTTAATTTCTCGTTCGATTTAATCGAAATTGGCTGCGAAAGTATGTACTTCTGTAACTCTGTATATGGCTACAGTAGACCCAGTTATACCTAAATGATTTTGCAATTATTGCTGAACGAGTACCGGATGTAGCTATCGTTACACTACAAAAGTGTGAAATATTGTAGGTAATGCATGTTACATAATGGCGTTTTCGTCATGACATAAATTCACCTTTGAAATATTGTCTTTCATGGAGCTAATTGTCTCT
The DNA here is from genome assembly GCA_949152395.1 of Agrochola litura. Classification (NCBI taxonomy): domain Eukaryota; kingdom Metazoa; phylum Arthropoda; class Insecta; order Lepidoptera; family Noctuidae; genus Agrochola; species Agrochola litura. The sequence continues at coordinate 17,779,663 of OX424508.1, read as the reverse complement.
AGGATTATTTATCGTGGTTTAGTATCTAATTAAGTTTCTTCATCGTGCCTTAGATTTAAAGACGTCGTCTTATAATTAGCCCATCATTACCTTTGACACAGATTCATTTTATAGTCATCGCCGACAATTGCTAAATCGCTGCTTCAATTTTAACGGACAGCTGTAAATCCATTTAACTGGTGTGGAGCGTTGCAGGCGTCCGTACATTAATTAAGTCCAATTAGCCCACAACTCGTAGCACCTCTTTGATACACCGACGACGGATTAACAACCGACTTCTGAATTACTCCGATTTGTCGATAACATCCACTCGCTACTATTAACAAATCAAGTCGTGTAATTGTGCTTATTTATAGACGAGCCAGATAAGCCATCACTTTCCAGGAAGACAAGATTATGAACAATTAATTATCTCTGTAAGCAACATTGGCTCTCGCGCTTATTACGCGTCTCGATAAACGCCGATGGTATGTTTCTTAATTGCCCGTTGCATGATACGGACACTATCGGAGCACTATTTCCAACATAATAAGAACATTATCATAACAATAACAAGCTAGTAACTCGCGGCATTCGATGTGCTCATGACGGGAACACGATAACCCGACAAACCGTCTCAGTTGGATTTTGTGCAAGAAGCAATACAGAACACTTGTGTGCCGCCCATTATTTGTTCAATAAAATTCAAATTGATAACAGAAGTTTGTTAAAAATTAGTGACTCAACATTCGGTGAGTGCAATGTGTTAGTGATTGTGTATATTTGAATTAGTGCCTCTGTGACTGAATTAGTTCGCGGGAACAATGTGAGTTGGTTTTTCTCTACTTTAAATTGAACTATCATCGACACGATAAGTCAACAATGATCAACCTGCATCACTTTCTTGATCAATAGATATTTCGAAATCTCCATACGTGATTGATGGTTCAAGTAATTTACTTTTCAAATGTATAATTAGGCTATTGTTGCCATTGAGCGTTCAATAGTTAAATTATAAGATGTGGAGTTCTTCATGGTTGAATGAGGTTTTTTCCATGTGAGTGAATAGATCGTTCGCGGTACGGTCTCAATTTCCCAGCAGGCAGTGGGATCATCAATCATCATCTTGTTTGTCGAAGGACAAAGATTATGGTGTTTATATAATCTTGAAACTTTGCTTTTTGAACTGACAAACTCTTCTGTAGTGTTTGCGTGATTTCCTTTTGTCTATTGGATTGGTTTCTTTTGTAAATGTAAGCTACCTACTCTGTTTAGCTCATTAGGTCCAGTAGAGTCTGCTTTCCATTGATCATCCTAAATGCGGTACCTAAGTGTGTCTATAGGTACGGCTCATATTTCCGCATTTTATTTGTTTCATTCTAAAATATTTCAATCACGTCTTACTTCTTTCTTTTTAAAATACATTTCCATAATTATGCCTCTATTAAGAAGTTTAAACAGAAGGATTATGGTCATTGTCTTGCTTAAGTTTTGCAAACACAAATGTAACGGTAAAGCTTGATTGAAATTTGGTTTGGTGTTAATAATATTATCATCAACATTTATGCCTATAGCAGTCCACTGCTGGACAAAAGCGTCTGGAATCGTACGCCATTTTATTCGATCCTCGGCTATTCTCTTCCAGCTGCTGTACAGGCCACTCTGCGAACATCGTCGTTCCACCTCGCCCAAGGGCACCCTACGCTTGCTTATTTGCTATCTCCACTCAAGATCGCGGTTACTCCAACGGTCATCGGTTCTACGGCTAAACTTTGGTTGGCTCTTTGCCACTTCAACTAACATATCCTGTGGGTTATGATTCAAATTCATTCAAAAGCTCCATCAAAATCAGAGGTCTCTAGTTTTCGTCAGATCTTCATCAAAACCAACTCTTGACAATAAACACATAATTCAATGAATACATATAGTTAATTATGATATTTAATTACTCGTATATAATTAGCTACATCAATATTCCTCACTGTCACTTGTCTCCATCTCAAGTTCTTAATTAATACACTGTAGGTACTTCACGTTATCAGTGACTGTTATCAGTACTCCACTAGGCATCAAGTTATAATCGGAAAATAATTCTGTAAGTGTTATTTATTAGGTACGTACAAATTGAATACAAGCTTTAAAATACACCATGCAACACTTACATATTCAACGTTTTGTTGGTATGTAACTAGGTACCAAAGTGGCAGTGCATTATAGTGTTAGTATTAGTACTATATGTCAGTAGCACCTAGTTTGTTATTTATTATGATTGTTTTGTTAATTGTTTTATCTAACTACATAGTTTCTTTAGTCTTTTCATTAACTTTGAGATTGATTCTGTAGTGTTGCGTCCATGTGGAATAGATGTTGTCTATTTTTCATTTATTAATTTTGTTTACCGAAAAATATTTTCCGTTTTCTGTTTATTTTAAAAGAGCGCTATATAGTAAAAATTTATTCAAAATGAAAAGTTTTGTGATAATTTGCATTTGGATGTTACTTTTTGGAATTAAAAGGTAGGTTACCATTTCATTTTATTGTTGTATCCAGGAATTTGCTAAGTTTTACCTTTGTATGTTTTGTTGATTGCCTTATTGTGAAATGCAAAGCATATAATCGGCATCCTACTGTCCTTATTCCAATTCATTTGGAGTACGTGCAGCACGTCTTTTTCTTTAAATTTTTCTCTGTCAACGTTCATCTCTACCTATAGCCATCACCTTTCACACAATCCAATCTTTTCTTTGTTTGGCTGTTGGCTCTTTCCTTGTTTTGAAAAAGATCTCCCAAATTACAGCTAGCTTTCTTTGCGCCAAAATAATCGCAATTCGGAAATCCCCAAAAAAATCGCAAAACAGTTTGCTATTAACAACTTCTTTATCTCCATAATTTCTTGAAATAGTATGCCACAATTTTTTGCATAAACTTTAAAATAGTTATCGGTATTGATTAACGATTCTGTCATGCAAGCACAGGTGATATATTGATAATGGAGAGGAATTCTCGTTAACACGTCTGACTCAGTATTATTTACTGGGAAACTCTTTAAACCCGTTGGTGCTCTGGCGCAATATTATACTCATCTTTTGAATGTTCCTTATGGTTACTCACATAATATCCAATGGCTAATATGTTTTGAAATGATAATCGACATCTTGCTACCTTCATCATCTGATGATTCATTGGTAGCCTCATTTCACCCACTGGTGAGTATGGCCTCCTCACTTTTGTGCCATTTTTGGAGCTTTACTGTCTCCACAGGCCCGCAACATGCTTCTTCATTTCATGCATTATCTCTTTGATATTCTTCTATTCTTGTAGCTAGTCACATTCATACTTAATTCTTTACGATGGCCCAATTTCCTGATCAATTTCTGACTAGATGGTTCACATTCAACATTCAAGTCGCAATCTGTCAAACTTGTCAAAAATTTTGGTAAATTGATTGTCACTTTGACAGAGATTAGAATGCTTAAAAATTTCGGGGATCCTCAGGAGTAGATGTGATTATGTTAACATAATTAATTTCGGACACTTTATATTACCGTTTACGGACTGCCTCTGCAGCGAATAGTGGATGGATACTGTTATTTTTCTGCCCTTTTCTTCTCCTACACCACATTAAGATTTAGAACCACATAGAATATAGTGGACTGCCTCGTTGGTCTAGTGGTCGCAAGCGCTACTGCTGAGCATGAGGTCCTGGGTTCGATTCCCGGGTCGGGCAGTGTTATTGGGTTTTTCTATCTGAAATTTCTCAGTAGCAGTTCGAAGTCTGGATTTGTGGCCGGTTGATGGCAATAGCCTCGCCCCCTATTACATGGGACTTAAACATAACTGGCGAAATGTGGGTGTACCTGCTACAGGGACACCTCTGCCCAACCCTTCGGGGAAACAAGGCGTTATGTTATGTTATGTAGAATATAGTTTAGAGTGGAAGAGGAAATTAGACCATTCATCGCATGATATTTACTAACAAAGTTTCTTTTTCTAAGCAGTTTTCTGCAGCTATCATAAAGTCTCTAGTTACTCAAATAAAAAAGTCAGAACATTGCATAATCCAAGAAGTGATCCAAAATTTTAACAACTTGTGCCAAAGTACTGAAAGTAGTGTAGTAGACGTGTGTGAACTTATGGTCATATTTCTCAATTCAAGACGTGCTTAGTGGCTGTGTCGGTAAAAAAATTGATTGGCATAGTATTGGTTGGAGATCTACTGTAAATTAAGGTAACCTATTATAGTGTAGAATATTGAATTTGATGTTGGCAAAGTAATATAAATGACTGACAAAATATCTTGGTGTTTCATATTATTTTCCTTATCCCTGAAATGTTGTAAATATGTAGTTTTATTAAACAGTTTTAGATTATGATATTGGGGTAACGACTTGAAGATTCATTTGGGGATTAGTATCTATTTTGAGGTTAAATAATTATATTTGGTATTAAATTTGTGTTTTAGAGCAAGGGTAGCTTCTTATTACAGCTGCTAAATAATAAACGCCGCACGAGTCGATCTTTAGGGTTAACCAACGCTTGCCGAGGTCGGCCCGTGGTGGACCATCCATTACATACCGAGACCTCTCCGTGCTTCGGAAAGCACGTTAAGCCGTTGGTCCCAGCTGTCATTCGTAGATCTTTGACAGTCGTTACGGGTAGTCAAAAGCCCGAAAGTCTGACCACCAGTCTTGCCAAAGGGTATCTTAGTCGATGTTTGCACGGACGTAATAAAATCGCGGCGGGATTTTATCGCGCACTGGTTTTTCAACGTAGAGCGTTGAAAATCAAGTGCACGAAAAAAAATCGCCGTGATTTTATAACGTCCATGCGCACGTGGGCTTATAGATTGTCCACTCTCAAATGACGTGCCCCACTACCGCATTTACATACACGCTAATGCGGATTTCTTGGGTAATGCGGTAGTGGGGCGCGTCATTTTAGAGAGGACAAGCTATGCCCAGCAACTGGATTGTGGAGGCCAGATAGGCAGTCGCTCCATGTAAAATACTAGTATCCAGCATCCGGTTAGACTTGAAGCCTACCCCGACATAGTTTGGAAAAGGCTAGACGGATTTTTATGGCTGCGAGTGTTGTTCTATGAAGGTAAAGTTAACGTATGGTATTCAATTGCAACCTCGAGGGTTTAACATAGAACTTGTTGGAATTAACATAATATCACGCCACGCATCTCCGAAGGGTTACGCAGAGGTGTGTACGTACACCCACATTTCGCCAGTTATATTTAAGTCCCGTGTAATAGGGGGGAGCGTATTGCTATCAACCATCCAAACTCTGGGCTGCTACTGACAAATTCCTGATGAAAAAGCCCAATAACACTTTGCCGGACCTGGAAATCGAACCCAGGACCTCATGCTGAGCAGTAGCGCTTGCGACCACTAGACCTACGAGGCAGTCATGTTGGAATTGTATTTCTGAAATCAAATCTCGGGGGGGGGGTTCAGAATCCATGGTTTCAGTTTTCGCGTCGATGTCCCTGCCATCCTGTATAATATTATAATGTAAATATATACGTAGTATTTAGTACACCTACGAGTTTTAGTAAACACTATTATTCGATACAACTGTTATTGGTATACGTTTATCTTTTATTCATTTTGTATACCTACCTTCTAGTTGTCCCACATTGTTACGTTTAATTCGTTATATAATATGTGTTTATGCAGTATTTTATTACCGCATTGCAAAATTGAACATAAATACTTTTTAGAATTCACAATTTTAATTTTGCGACAACCTTCTAGGTGCGATTTACGCTCGGGGTTTTTTTACAGAGCTAAACAATTACGGTATACTAACAACGTGTGTTTCCTCGTAAGCGTTTTAATTGTTTATTTACTCGTCAGTTTTATTGATGAGCTTTGACGTGCTGCTAAGTTATTTATGGGGACTATACTTATAGTAGTAGGTACCCGCCCAACACTCGCTCTTATCGCTGGAGCATTACTAATTTCCTCTTATCTCCCTACTCACAGTTATTTCTTTAATTATCGCTTCGTCTTGTTTTAGTTTACGCTCCATTTGCTCTTTACACAACATTATTTTTACCGTCAACATCTCAATACACAATGAAACTGCCACCAATCCGTGAATAATCACAGTTGCAGAAAGTAGGCTCTACAAAAATTTTACTTTCTCTGAAAAGCGAGTGTTATTCAAACAAATTTTACAATTATTATTCTGAGGCTCAATACTTCTAACAAGTTTAGTTTTTTCCTCATCGGTTGGAAATGGAAAGTTATTTTCTAGCCAGGGATTTACATCGGCGCCAGCGCAATGTAAATGAACACGCGGTGGAAGTGCGCTGTATGCTGTGTCACTCGTATGACCCGGCGGCATTCGGAATACATTACCGAGCTGTAAGACAATTGAGTAAGTGTGGCTTCGATCATCGACGACGCTTCTATAATTGTGTGGATGGTTTATGTGTGAGAGTATACCTACATACCTTTCGCTTTTAGTTAGGGTTGTGCCGTTTAAAAAAGAGCCACCATAGGTTTTTTACGGGGATACATTTTTGCTTCGATTATACGCGGTGTAAATTGTTACCATGAATTCAGCACATGGTTCTAGACCCAATCATACAAAGTTAAAGTGTTTCCCTGGAAATACTTTAACTTTGTATTCTGTTTTCCGATTCTGGAATTGATAAGAATGTTAATGAACAGAAGCGGAAGAGAGAACATATATTTGAAATGTGCTAACTAAGCCCTTTCATTTGATACCCAAAATGGCATGATAAAAAAAAATTGTTCGTGACTTTATGTCTTCTAAAGGGCGCCATATTCAATTTAATGTGACCTCCATAGCCTTTTTTTTTTGTTTGGTAAACTCAAACTCAAAACTCAACTCAAACTCAAAGCATTTATTTCAAATAAACCAATTACAGGTACTTTTGAATTGTCAAGGGGTCGGTCAGTCAGAAAAATGAAGCTAGTTGCCCATTCCAAAGCGTAGTAGGTACCTATGGAGAAGAACGGGCAAGAAACTCCACGGACACTCTTTTTTAAAATGATCAAATAACTTCTCCCGCTCTTGGTGGAGCGGGACAGTGTCAGACTGTAGAAGTATCCCAGAGAGCTGAAATTAGTCAGGTGATCGAGCTATATTATGTAAGAACTGAAGAGGATCTAAACTAAAAGGTCGATTTAGACCAAACGAGCGCATGCACATTCAAGATTATCAACAAAAGAATTCTCTAGTTCAGGGTTTCCCAAACTTATTTTTACTGTGACGCCCTTGAGACTATCAGTGTGTAGTTCTAGACTAGTAACATGTTATCATAAAAACTCCAAATAACATATTTACCTGACCTGCTCTTGTTCTTTGTTGCTGCAACTACAGAAAAGCCTGTTTCGCACAAGTACGATGTCGCAAATGGTAATAGAACCCTCAATGCTGCAGCAATGATGGCACGATATTCATGAGAAACTGAGCTCCAAAATTCAAGCAGTTTGTCTTTGTCGTATTGGAGCTTGGATCTGAAGGCTAGAGTCACAAGACAATCGCCACAGTTGCCCTGCTCTAGCTTTTGTTCTGGTTCTATGTTCGTTATTTCTAAACTCATCTTAACAGATTGACTAGAAAGAACAGTTGGTAGCATAAAGGCTCCCGCGGACAGGCGCGACGCGACTCGGGTAGTACAATTTCTATAAAAATTTCATGGAAATTATTCTACCAGAATCACGTCGCACTGTCGCGTCGCACCTGTCTGCGAGCGCCTTTAGGCATACCAATAGAGCTTTACAACTTTTCCAAAACATTCATAACACCTAGTTGTAAACTTAATTACTTATGCTAAATATTCATTCTCATCTATTAGCAGTCACATAAACACTTCATTGCCTGTATCCGGTTTACTTAGACGAGATATTAATCGTAATAGGTACGGTTTTGTTCAATGAACTCTTGTTAGACCATATTGTTAGTGTGTATTTCCAATTATTTATCTATCTGAGCCCAATATGGTTCGTAGGTGAATAACCTAAGTTTATATATGACCTTTTATTTATTTTGTAAAATAATATTCTGGCGTAAGCTGGTTTTTGCTCATACCCACGTCAAGAAGAAGCTGGTTTTTACCGGTTTTGTTGAGGTAGGTTGATGATCCCAATTTTAAAATATAATTGGGACTTATCAAAAAATAAGTTTTCTAGGTCAGTTAACAACTGATTGCGGATGACCCAAAGAAGAGAATCATGCGTTTCTTAAATCCTTCACATAAATTATGATTTATACTTGTAAGGCGTTTTCTTTTAGTGTGAAATATCAAATAACTTCTCCCGCTCTGGGCTGAGTGGGAGGGCGTGCCAGACTCTTACTGACTAAAACCCACCCGTGTTCCTTCAGTTGCCTATATGTTGCCAGGGGCCACGCTGCCACGGTATCCCTTTCGGACAAACCCGCAACTTCGGCAGGCATTGGCTCTATTGGACCCCTCCAATTGTGATGAAATCTCTTTCAGGCGCGCGTGGAACACAACGCGCCGTCGACCCGGGCCTGGTCCTTATCGGCTACATACTTAGTTAGGCCTACTTGTTACTTTCAGTACCTACTCCAAATCAAAATATCTACCTTATGTCCTCATAGTGTTTTTAATGGGACTATTTCTCCAAAATATTTTCTGTTCCTTCCATTCCAAGATGAACTTTGCTTTAAGTAAAAAAAGTTTGTTATGCTTATCATTTGGGGAGTATGCCATAATTGCCACGCTTGGCAGCCGTTTTGGCGAATGCGAGAAGCACAGGATGATTATGGATGACGTCCAGCAGTGGACGTCTTTCAGCTGGAATGATGATGATGATGAAAACTAGTTACAGCGAAAGTCTTCCTTAAGAGGCTGTAGAAAACGACGCTTTACGAAGCCGAGAGCCACTTGTTCTTCTCGTCATTGTGTTTTTTTTTAAGTGAAAACTTCTTTAGGCGCGTTGGGCATTTTTGAGATGGGACTAAACCATTGATTTCGCGACACTGTTACGACACCAGCTTTGACCATTAAAAAGACATCAACGCGTTGATTACCGCAGTGCGTGGAGTAAAAGACATCAATGCGTTGATAACCGTGGTGCCGATGTTTTTTAAAATTTTTCGCTTCTGTCGGCACTCCCGGAGTGCCACTGTTTTTTTCGTTCTTGAGCATATCTGGAAACCTTCTGTTTACCGAGTTATTGAAGGTCAATGTTCCAACCTTTTTTGAGGTTTTTTTTACGAAAACATGTTATAACTTAACTTTGAATGCCCCCCCCCATGACTCCTTTGCGTTTCATGCACCAGAATGCACAATGTTTTGCGTGCGTTACATTGTGCCCTTCCGTAAACAGCAATTTTTCACACCATAATAAAAGTCGTACAATGTTAGGTACTAAGTTTGATGTAGGTACAGAACAGGGATGTCGCGGATGCAGTTTTTTTGACATTCGCGGAAGCGGATTTCAATTTTTTTTTAAGAGATCCGTCGTACCGGCAAGACGAAATTCAAAATTTCTTACGTTTTTTGCAAATTGCAGCGCTGTTTCGATGTATGCTGATCATAATTCAATTCATGGCAATTATAATAAAATAATTACTAAATTATAATCTATGTATTAATGATTAAAATGGGCGGATGCGGATGCGAATATCAGCAACATCCCTGGTACAGAATGCGTAGATAACGGCTACTTGTGTTGGGTCTTTTTACACTGAATAGATTTGTGATCATACTTTTTCGTCATTAAAATTCTTGTATTGTTTGTCCTTAGTGTTAGCATGGTGGTGGTGCTGAACGGCGTGCTCGCGGACGAGTGTCCTACGTCGGTGCGTGCGCTGTTGGTCGCGCACCCCGGCTACAGGGATGCGGCCGCGCAGCTGTTGGCGGCGGCGGCAAGAGTCGTTCCTCCACCGGGGCTCCTATACGTTGGACAACGAGAACTAGCCGCTGTGGTTCCGCATGACAGTTAGTACACGTCTATATCTTCTATACCTACATATTATAAATTAAAGTCGCTTTTTGTGTCTGGCTGTAGACCGCGCTGTTTTTCCAAACATTGAAGGGATTTTGATGCGTTTTCACCATAATTTTTGAGATTTTATTCCGGAGGGTTACGTGTAAATAAATAAATATTGAAGAAACGTCGATGTTTTGTCATGTCGTAAAAACCATGCTAAGCAGGGGATTTGATTTAAAAAAATTGAGTCAAAATAGAACGAGCAAGCTCACATGTAATTATTGTAAGAAAGGTATCCAAAAATAACCATTCTTGATTTCCAAAAAGCCATGTCTCAACAACGAATGGTGATATCATGTTTTAAAAAGTTATTTAACTAACTTAAACATAAAACATCACGCTTTTATAACTAATTGGAGCTTTTTGTTCTTATTTCAGAAAATGTCAACATCATAGGATCAGATGACGCCACATCATGTATAATCGTCGTTGTCAGGCATTCAGGTAAATTTACAAACAGATAATATTGCTTTACTATAATCAAAATATAAGTCTTAATCTTCTATAGGTCTGATCTGAGCTGCATCCGGTTAGATTGGAAGCCGACCCCAACATAGTTGGGAAAAGGCTAGGTAGGTAGATGATGAATTCTAAGCTTCAATGATTAAAAAAAAACTTTTTGCCTTTTACTCATCCTGAATTACCTCTACATTGTTAAGAATCATAACCACCGAGAAAATGGCTTCATTAGATGCAAAAGGACAGTTAATTTTTAACGATTGATTAATTATGTTCAGCGATGAAAGTCTTTTGACTTGTCTTGGAGGAGCTTGTGGTTAAGTAATAACAGCCGCAGGGATCAATCCATCAGGTTAAGCTACGCTTGCCAAGGTTGGTCTGTGGATGGGTGACCATCTTTACATACCGAGACTCCTCCGTGCCTCGGAAAGCACGTTAAGCCGTTGGTCCCGGCTGTCATTCGTGAATCGTTGACAGTCGTTACGGGTCGACAGAAGCCCGAAGTCTGACAACCAGTCTTAACAAGAGGTATCGTATTACCCAGCTACTGGGTTGTGGAGGTCAGATAGACAGTCGCTTCATGTAAATAATAAAAAATACTGGTATTCACCTGCATCCGGTTAGACTGGAAGCCGACTCCAACATATTTGGGAAAAGGTTGGACAGATTGGTGAAAGTCTTGACTGAAATGAAGAAGACGAAGACTCATAAATATTTCCTATTTCTATAATTTCGTCATCCATATTCCAGGTTCAGGCGCAGTAGCTCTAGCCCACTTAGACGGCTCGGGTACCGCAGAAGCATCAGCAGCAATGGTACAAAGAGTCCAACAGTTGGCAGTAGGATATCCGGAGGGAAGGCTCGAGTTACAGCTGGTCGGAGGCTTCACAGACCCACACCGCTATTCCGATGAGTTGTTCGCGAATATTATGTGTGAGTGAACCTTTTATAAGAAACCATAAGGTAGTATATAATTATTTGAGGAGTTTGTGCGAACATCTATGCCGCCACATACAAACTACGCATGATATCTGACGTCACACTAATCCTATATCGCGCAAGAAAAGTTTACTGCAAAATTAGCATAGAATGTGTCCCTGGATAAAGTGCAAAAACGAAAATGGATGTAACTAGACCATAAGTCATCGAAAAAAAAAAATTGGAAAAAAAAATCTAAAAAAAAAGGAAAATCAAAATTTCTTCTAAGAAACGCGTTTTTTACTTGATGACTGTTTTAAAGGGTTTCTTTGTATTTCCCATGCAACATCAATTATCAGTCATCATTGTTTTTATTTAAACGAAATTGACTCAATTAATAAAAAATTATTATGTTTTCAATACAGGGTAATTTAATAGGCAGTATAAAAGTAAAGAATCTATAGTAATTATTCCATTTCTTTTTAGTTTTTTTCCCTTTTTTTGTTGATGAATATAGGTCTAGTGTCCCCCATTTTCGTTTGTGCACTTTATCCAAGGACACACTGTATACAAGAAACATAAAAAACAGATTGACAACAACCATTCGGTCAGAGGATCCTCTCTTTTCAATGGAGGACGAAGAGCTTTCCACCCTGTTCCTCGTATCTCTAAAAGTTCGTCCGGGAAAGGACCTTACTAACATCATATCCCATTTCTGCAGTGTTGCTGTTGTTCTTCAATTTGGTTACGGCCTAATGAAACAGCACCGTTTTACGGCACCAAAGCCGATCTGTGGAATTGAGGCCGGACTCTAACATTTTTGAACCCCTAATTAATTTCTAACAAGTCCTCAAGGCCTTCTTCATACGGCGGCTGGAAGCAGTAGTTCAAAACAAATAGTTGAAAATATTAGGAGACTGTTTTGGACGCATCTGACCCGCTTGTTGAGTTCGGCCTCTCCATGTAACGAAGGCTTTAAATTCAAATGCAATTTTTAGGGTTCCGTAGTAAACAAGGAACCCTTATAGTTTCGTCATGTCCGTCTGTCTGTCTGTCTGTCCGCGGTCTAGCTCCGAGACCCTTAGTACTAGAAAGCTGTAATTTGGCATAGGTATACATATTAATTATGCCGACAAAGTGGTAATTTTTTTTTATGAAAAACATTTTTTTTTATGGTAGGTACCTCTCCTACACGTAAAGTGGTGATGTTTTTTTTTATGCCATGGTGTGGGATATCATTGGAAAGGTCCTTCAAAAACATTGTGAGTTTGTGAAAACCATTTTTGGATTCAGGAATCCGTTTACGAAATATTAAGCTTTAAAGTGCTAATTTTTGTTAGAGTAAAGTGTCCCCTCCCCCCCCTGCCAGCTAAATGGTTGGTTTTGGATGTGTGAAAAAAACCACAGCAGTAGTTTATACAAAGAAATTAAAAGGAAAACTATCACAGCTAAGAAGGCTTTACAAGTTAACGAGTAATAATCGACCAACTTAACTTTGTAGTTGCAAAAACATGTTTCAACTACAAAGTTAAGTTTGTTTTTGGGCGGAACCCTTCATTGTGCGTGGTCCGACACGCACTTGGCCGGTTTTTTTATTTCAGACGAGTCCATAGTGTTAGTATCAACAAAATAACTTAATAAGTAGTTAGTAATAAGGAGATAATACAAAAAATATCAACTGGTATGGATTCTTACCCAGTGGCGCAGCAGAGGAGAGCTTTAGCCACCTTCTCATCTACATCTTCTTTTAGAGTACCCCTATTATATTATATCAATGTTCCGGCAATGTTGTAACAATGCTTACTCGGAAATAAACAATTAGAATTGACGCAGAGGTCATCCGGTGGACTCTTGTCACGTTGCCAGCGCGCGAATATTAGCGAGATGTGCGTGGGCGCAGCGTCTATTGTTGCGTAGCGCGTTCCGACGACTTGACGATCTTCGTGACTCATTTTGGGACATGTTGATATTATTTTTCAGGATGTTACGATTCTGACGGACTTTTTCTTCGATGCCCTTGTGAAGTTGTGATGTATTTCCTGAAACTCTTTAGATTTCCTTAAGATTGTGAGAAAAAGCTCTTGTAATTTTATGACAGACTTTAAAGCTTTTCCTAGATTTAGGAATATGGCTCTATTTAGAAATAATCTTTGACAGAATCAATGGACGATACACTCTGGCCATTTGAAAATTAAACTATTAGATATAAGAGTAAACTCTGTACAGTTTTATTTTAATAACTAGTTGTTACCCGCGACTTCGTCCGCGTGGAATTCTATACATCAATTTTATTTATTTGTATAGTTTCCTAAAACAAAAGTAGCCTTAGTTAGTTATTATAACATCAGCTATTTGCCAGTGAAAGTCCCGTCAAAATCGGTCCAGCTGTTTCGGATATTAGCCGGAACAAACAGACAGACAAAAAATAAAAAAATTGGGTTTTCGTTGTATGTACCGTATATACCTACTTTTAGTAAAAAGCTGTTATTTTGACATGACAAACAGATACTTCAATTTTATTTATTTGTGTAGATTTGATTTTTTTCAAGGTTGTAAAACCTTGTTAAAGTTTTATTACTACCTACACCATTTACATCATTAGAAACTGAGGTACTTAATTACCAGACAATAGTACAGTAAACCATAATTTTCTCCTTACAGTATCTTTCCACCGTCTCTCAGTAGAGATCGACCTCACACTGGCCTGCTGTTGCGAGTTAAACACGGCCCTCGGAGGAGGGTCGGCCGCGCCTTTAGTAACCGGCGTCGGTGTGGACATCCGCGCTGGTGACCTGTTCCCTGCCACATTCCCTGATAAGGGACCAGAGCTACCGTTAAGGGGAGCCAGGACGATTACTAGTGGACCACATTCAGGACAGGTGAGGAGTGAAAACTTGAAAAATATGTTAACATGTCAGAAGTTCAATGGATGAGGATTTTAGGGGATTGGAAGGCATTCTCGTCACAGTCTGGGGAAAAGCACAACTTGTATTGGATAAATAAAAACTGAACAAATACCCTGTAAAAAAAAAAAGTTGAAAACATGTGATAATGTCCATGAAACGCATTTTGGCGGGCAGCTGAGGATGAGCACGGTGGTTTTCTGTAAAGTCGGTTTACGGACGATAATTTTACGTGATAACATCACAAGCCGAACGCTTAGGCCGATCGTGCCTCTCTATCGCTTGTTCCGAGCTCTCGCTTGCACGCTCTGCTTAGGCGGAACGTGACACTTTTTCGTGCGTGCTGCCGACGTTCATCGATTTATAAGACGTCATCACGCCAAAAAAACGTTGCAATCTATCATCGGATTTGTTCTACGCCACATTCTTGAATGAAGGTCGCAGGAAGCTAGACTCCAATTAAACTTCGTGTGTATAGCTGTACAAGGATCTTTCGGCGCGCGGCCAAAATCAGAACTAACGCCGCCATCTTGTTTTTTTAATACATTTCACAAAACAATTGCACATATTTATGTTTACAATCAGCGCCCCCCTGTCAACGTCATTCGAGCACCAAAAGATCCTTGTAGCAGTGAATGCATACTACTGCTTTCATGTTCTTTTACCCGCTCGTTCTTAATTCAAGTATTTCTCTATCCAGGTGCTAGACATATACGACAACACGGTGGGCATGCTCCGCATCGGGCCGTTCAACTACGAGCCGCTGCGAGGAGTCGATCTGTGGCTGGAGCAGTCCGATGACTTCATCCTGCAACACCTCAGCACCACGCCTGCTGTTGAAGGGCCACACTTTGTTCACAATGTAAGTGGTTTTGCATACTCAGACAGAAGTTTCTTCCGGGTAGAAAGTTTTTGATGTGTAATATCTTTCATCTCGCTTTCCTGCAAACTGTGGGAGTGATTTCGTGAAAAGGGACGGAAGGTGTAACGGAAGTCGGGGAAGCGCGCGCTATTTGATTTGACCAATGAGCGCGTGTGGTGCTAGAGTTGACCGTCAGAAACGACCTTGACGAGGCCCCGCCCCTTCAATGTTGCTTAATACCTTAATGTTGATTATTACCAAGGTGAGATGTCAGATACTACACATCATATGCCACGACTGTAAGGTTCGCTTTTTTTTTGTTGTCCCATTTTGTCCCACCGAACCCAGACAGGCTCTTTACTTTGTGAATTTAATTTCATCACCACTGCTCTCAAAACGTTGAAGGAAAACATCATAAGGAAACCAGCATGTCCTAGAAACAAAAAAAATCGAAGGCATGTGACTTCCACACCAACCCGCACTGGGCCCGCGTGGTGGATTACAGCCCACTCCCTCTCACAGAGAGGACGCCTGTGTCCCAGCAGTGGGAACATTATATGTATACTGCTTCACTGCTGGGCAAAGGCCTCCCCCAAATCCTAAAGAAAGAAAGAAAAATTGATCATGAATACGCCATAAATTCCCCTGCTGTAAAGCTCGTAATACACGTGCCTGTAACTGACATAAAAATAAGCAAGTAGCTTGTATGCCATTGTCATATTCACCAATCAGAAGTTATTATGGCTCAATGGTATGCAAGCTACTCGCACAATTTTGTGCAAGTTACAGGCATGGGTATTTCCGGCTTTAATATAGCATATCGAGATTCAAAAAGTAACTATCACAAGGACACGGGTATGATTTGCAAAAACGACGGGTTCCCAATACTTCCCAAACTTTTTTAAAACCGGATGTGATGTATTTACGTATGCGTACTGTTCCTACATTGACAGATTCTTTCAAGCAGATGTTAGAAACCAAATATGTTTACTGATCATAAACCTAGCTGTTGCCCGGGGCTTCGCCCGCGTGGACCCTAATTGTTGTTCTTCAAATCAAATCAAATCAAATCTTTTTATTGTGGGCATAGGTTATACATACAGATGTTAGGTAAATTACAATTCCATTATGGGCTTGTACACAAAACTGCGATGCGACGTCGCATCGTAAAAATCTGCGAGCTTGCAGTACGCGTGGCCTAGACCGAGCTCGCAGATTTTTACGATGCGACGTCGCATCGCAGTTTTGTGTACAAGCCCTGAGTCCTGCCTAATAGGCATACAATAATTATATCAACATGCAGTTAAAAATAAAAAATAAAATCTTAGGCATCAAAGAGTGAATCTTAGAAAATAACAATTATGGTGACAGATTGTAGTAGGCACTAATTATTTAGAAAATCTTGGATCGTGTAGTAAGCTTTGTCAATAAAAAAAATACGCAATTTATGTTTAAATAGTGGCAGTTCCTTGGTGCTTAAAATGTCCACAGGTATCTGTGTATCTATCTTATTGTAAATTTTAGATGCCATTCAAAAAAAAACTTTTGCCCATAAGAGCAGTTCTTTGTGGTATACTAGATATTTTCAGTTCTTAAATAAATTTGCCTTAGGTTCTCCTTATAACATTAGCTATCTGCTAGTAAATTTCGTCAAAATCGGTCCAGCTGTTTCGTAAATTAACCGGTACAAACAGACAAACAAAAATATTTAAAAAAAAAAAATTGTTATAAGTACCGTAATACTTTCATATGCATTTAAAAAGCTGTTATTTTGACATTACAAACAGACACGTCAATTTTATTTAATTGTATAAATAAATATGACATTACAAAAAAAAACAAAATCATTGTTCGGGAGTAAAGACCACGCCACCTACCTATGCCTGTTTATCACTATTAGTCACATTTGAAGGGCAGATAGTCACTGTCGAGTTTGTGTTATCGACCTGGTGACGCTACTGTCTGAGAGTTCCAAGAATTTTATAAATATAAATAGCGAATTATTTGTTTAGGCCACCGCCTCTCGGTCACTCCATCGGAATCTCGCTTGTTTGTACTGATATTGATTTTACAGATAACTGTTATCAGAAAAATCAATATTGATACATTCGAGAGAACCTGTTATAAGCAAACTAATTCCCGTTATACACCGTGAAATTTGAATCAAAGTTTTGCTAGAACAAACGTTGTTCAGACCATGGTCTACTACCATTCTACGGGATCCAATAAAAAAAAAACATTTGGTTTTTAATCTTGACATTTTAAACTTTGTCTTTTTGGTGTTTTTTCAAAAACCAATTATGTTTTGTTTTTATTGGATGCTGTAAAATGGTAGTAGACCATGGTCTGAATAACGTTTGTTCTAGCAAAACTGTGATTCAAATTTCACGGTGTATATAGAGTATGAATCTAATCTAACTAGCCTGTATTGTGTCCCTGCAGGGCAAAGGCTGGATCCCTTTTCCACACAATTCCGTCTATTGCTAGTGTTGGGCACAGTATGAATCACGACTTAACAGGGTCAAATTAAATTAGCTAGCAAAACTGCGGACGTATTACCTAGCCACCTAAAAAATCTGCTGTTCCATACATTTTGACCGCGTAGGTATTGCACTTTTCTATGAAACAGCAATTTTTTTAAAAAAATTGTCGAAAATTTTCATGCAGCGTCGGAATCATGTACTGAATCCATGGTAAAAGTTTTCGCGTTGATGTACCTGCCACCCTGTATTTAAGATTGATAAACTCCGACACAGTTTGACCGATCACCGTGAAAGTTGGCACATAATTATCATATATGTATTTTTTATATGGAGAAGTTTTTTAAAGGGTTTTTTTTCGACATCCACGCGGTCCAAGCCGCGGTCTCGTCCTACTTAAAACTCGATAAAGTGCTTTTTCGTGCAGTCAAAGTAACATTTAACTTTAACATTCCAGATCCGCGTAACCCTGAAGTTCATCCAGCAGCATCCATTCCCGGCTGTGACAGTGTTCCCGGACAACCGCGCGCACTACTACCGCCGCGACGAGCAGTCTGGTTGCTGGGTGCCCATGCGCTTCTAAACAATCAAAAACACGACGTGGCCAAGAAAAATGCTGATAATACAACTACGTCGAAAACAAATGAGCATCGTTGTCCGTACTATAGCTTTGACGAATTACACTTTAAAGGCTAATTTCAACAGTGAAATTGAACGCGATCAGTATTGTTTTGGAATATGATTGACACTGACAGTTCTTGACGAAGATGGCTGATCACATTTTGTTTCATTGCTGAAATTCGCCCTAAAAAGTTTGCGGATAATGCACTGATACAGAGGATAAAAATATCAGCAGTATTGCTTTACTTTCACGACTACCCACTATAAAAAAAAACTGCCACAAAAATAAAAAGACATGATTATAAGAAAGTGGGCGTCAAAATTATGACGTAGTGACCAATAGCTTCTTTCTGATATAAAATAAAATACAATAGACGTGGATATATTTAGTAACTTGTTCCGCTTAGCTATTTCTAAAGAGCCATAAAAAACTCCTGAAAGAAATCGACACGTGTTTCACCTCTCAACGAGGCATCCTCAGGATGACGATTGACTTGTTACTAACCCGAACACGGCGTGTTGCCACACCGAGCGCTGAACGCAGACACACGACACGCTGTCTCTGCGTAAATATTTCCACGTGTATTGTATTTTATAATGGATTTCCGCAAGGTCACGCCTAAATCAAATAACTATTATACTAAACTAGTTTAACAACCTGAACCACGTAATAGAATCTTATCTTAAATACGACCTCTTTAGTTGCCGTTTCTTGCAAACAAGAATGGAATTTTGATGGAGCAACTAACTACTCATTCAGAATTCTGTAAAATTCAATAGACTGTAGGTAGACAAAGCACCTTACAGCACGCGAAGTAGTACAAAATACTTTGTTTGGGCTGCATTATTCAATCACAAACGTCTATAGACTGCAGATAAATCACTTTTACTATGAATCATGGCTGGTCTGAACATAGGCTCTACGAATTTTTGCGCATGTTCTCTCACTGACAACTGCCTCAATCCTAAAAAAAAAAAACGTGTGCCATTCACACGTGGTAAAAGTGAAACCTTCAAAAATTTTTTTTTTTTGTGTACGCGCACAATCACATATTAACACACGTACAACGCTGAGGCCCAAGCAAACTCCCACTATGCCTTGGTAAACACGAGTGGAGGGGGTACGAAGCAGAGCACAAAGAGAGCCAGGAAGATAAGAAACACTGTATAATGCTTCCTATCTCATTTTCTCCCACGTTCAATCTGATGAATTTATGTGTTTGTCTCTTTTTACTGTCGCTTTTTCGTTTCATCGACTTTCAAATCACAACGATGCTAAAGAAGTTTTTACTTTAAAAAAATACTGCGCAGCTTTCTGCGCGAAGTTCGGATCGGCCATGATACACAGTCCTTTCAGTTATTTTACGTCTTGATATTGCATCACAGTCAAACTCACAGTGGTCTTTATTCTCGTTGTTGTAAGGTTGCTGGTGGGTTGCAGCTTCAGTTGCTGTCACGTGAAAATAACTGTAAAAGGACTGTAGACCATTTTATGGATGTGTTTACGCTTCTATTTTTTTTTTATTTATGGCATCTCGCAGGCTGCTTAACTGGGCTATCCTGTGGATGCCTTAATAAATTAGGACCTTTAGCCTGGGCATAAAACTTATAAACTAAGCGGCTACATGCAAAGGGCAACCCCCTGTGGGGTACGAACCTTAGTGCTTCGTTGGGGGAGGGCGGCAAGGGACAGGCTAGATAGGATAAAAAAAAAATTGTTGTTTCTTTATGCATTCCATGACAATGTTATCGCTTTTATCACTCATTTAAATAAAATCCCCTTTTAATGTTGACAAGATTGCTACAGGGTTGCCATATTACCACAACATTAAATAAAATAATTAATTTATAAAATATCATTCACTTTAATCCCAGTGCTAGTAATTTATTTTTATAATATAATATTCTTTTTTAGCAAGGTAATGAAATTCAAAATCTCCACATATTTCGATCATTATAAAACTACCAAAAAAAAGCAAACGTTGCGTGTAAAATAAAAAGTAAAGGAATTAATTTGAACTGAAATAAAAATTGTATAATTAATTTGACTCTTCAGTTCTGGAGTGATTAATAAATGACTCATGTTATGTGTTTTAAGCTTCTCAAAGATGTGTTGTTTTGGACATGTAAACAAATTTTGTTTTATTGTGATAATTGAGCCGTGTTATTTCATTTGTATTTATGAACAAAAGTAATGATTTTGCCAGCTTCTTGCATTGGTGTCAACAATATCTGATTTATGATGATATTGTGCGTCTTGTGTACATATTTATATTGTTGGGCCCAATGAATTCTGTAGCTGTTGAACTAAGCTATAAAAGGTAGGACTGTTTATAAATGGCGTAATTTTAATGTAGAACTAGTATAGAACCTATTCAATTATTGTAGTTCTCCGGAAAGTTGTCAGTTCTTACTTTTGTATGTAAATATGAAAATGATAATGTTATTAAGTTATGATAATTGTATATTTTGTCATTTTCGTTTTATTTACTTCCAGTTTAGATTATAATATAATGTCTTATTCTTCTTGCCTTGTAGGTATACGGCAGGAATAATGAATTTATGAAATAGATTGAAAAATGTCAGAGAACAAGTTATGTTGTAAATATTATAGTGATCAGTTAGATATAGTTAGATGACGTTATTAGTTATTGTTTTGTGAAATATTATGAATATATTGAAAGTTCAAAAGATTCTTGTGTCTGTTTTAATTCTCCTTAATATAATTTTCTTTCCAAAACAGTAATATTGCACAACATAACATCACGCCTGGTTAGGTAGAGGTACCACCCACATTTTGCCATTTGTGTTTTAAGTTCCATATAACTGGGGGAGACCCTATTGCCCAGTAAAATTATAAAATTACATGATACATGCATTACTATAAGAAAAATAATAAGTAATCCATTCACTTTTAATGACAAAACACAGTACAAGTAGGTAATGGTGATGTAATGATTCATTATGTTAATTTCCGTCTTCGAAATATCAGCATAAAAAAGGAACTTTAAAAAAGCTAACGAAAAATTATCAGGAATTAAAGTAGGTAATAATATTAATAAATTTATTTCAGAAAAAACACAAAAGGTTCACAAAAACAAATTTTCGAGTAAAAAAAGATTCTGAATTTACTTAAGTACCTTTGGGAAAGAAGTGAAGTATAGTTTCATAGTTTGCAAGGAATCAGTAAGGAAATTCTTGCCAGATATTCAGAACTCCCGATCCCGCCAATATTTTTGTTGTCAGGTTCACCACGTCAGGTTATTCATTCCTGTCTTGACGTTGATGCCTTGAGTTTGCTCACCTTCAAAATTACTGTAATACATTTTTAGGTTGGCAATTTACGTAACTAGTTGAAAAAAATTGTGAAAAAATTAAAGATTTTCCAAACACTTCTTAAGTTTGATAGATTTACACTATTTACAGTAATAAGATCTTACGACGTAGCACATAGTCTACAATAGTCTTACCTATCTAAAGCCCGTGACGGCACAATAACTAATAAAAAAAGAGGTGGTGGGTGACAGATAATACTTTATTCGTACTTTGCCTTTGCTGTGCTGGCAACATAATTTTTGACAGCTGCCATTGTGAACTCAATTACACAGTTTTGTTACTTTTTGTGCAATAATTTCTTCCAACACATTGTTATAAAAGAAATCCTGAGGCGTCAAACAGTGAACAATATGGAAAAACCAACAGTTACTGAGCAGCCACCGCCTTATTCGGCCACAGTTTTCCCACGTAAGCCCCAAATAAGTTTGTTTTTAAGAAACCTTATATTAGTGTGAATGAATCACAATAAAGATAAGCTGTTCGATTAAACTGCGTAATGTAGGAACTTAGCGTTTTTATGTTTAATTACCGATGAAAAGCTTAAGTATTCAGCACCCAACGTTTATGAACGATAGTTGTTTTCTTAGTTGTTTGGTAAACAAGAATACAAAGTTGGTATGTAATTTGTGAATATGATAATTGCAGTTCCTACGCCGCAGCCTCAGCCGGCTGGCGCTCCGACCTCGCCGTACCCGCCTCCTCCGCCAGGGTATACTCCGTATGGAGTACCACCACCAGGTACAGGCTTTGTGCCTAACTATGGAGCTACAAACATTATTATACCACCCCCTATTATCGCCGTGGGGGCATGTCCGGCCTGTCGCGTCGGAATTCTTGAAGACGACTTCACATGTCTAGGAATCCTATGTGCTATCCTATTCTTCCCATTGGGTATCTTATGTTGTCTCGCTCTTAAAAACAGAAGATGCTCGAATTGCGGAGCCCTGTTTGGATAGACACCGTGACAAGCCTTGTTAAATGTTTTGATTAGGAAATGTTGAATATTGAAAGGTTTATGAGTAAGGTTACTGTTTAATGTTAACTAAGTTGTTTACGTTAAAATATGGTGTTATGCACTTCAGAATTGCAAACAAAGGGAAAAGTTATTGAGAAGCTTTCTTTTGATGTATAAGGTAAAAAAAAACAATGAACATGCTATGTTTTAACATAAGCAGGGCCAATTTTTATTTTTGTACTGTGTAACTAACTGTCTGTCAACTCATATAATTTATCAATGAATGCACTTCAAGGTCAATTTCAACCAGTACAAAACAAAGCATTTACATAAAATACTTTCTGTTCTTGATTTTGCAAGTTTTTAAAGTATTTTCGTGTACATAATGGATATCTACAAAATTATAAATTGACATAAAAAGACAATATTTTTGTTTGAAAAACAATTTATTTTTTCTGTCTCTAAATTAAATAATCAATCTTTTTTGCAAATAATTGAAAGTAATTTAAAATTAACTGACCATCCAATTGATATAAAAACAAATGAAAAGATGATTACTATGATTAGCGATTATTAAGCTAATTTTATATTCATTTTCAAGCATTATTGTTTAATAGGTTTTCGAAAATATAATTTTATAGACACATTTTAAATTGATTATAATATAACAAAATATTTGACAGTAATGTTGTTGGTTGCTCTCATGAAACTGTCTATTTTTGCTTGAAAGTAAAAAAAATAACTTAAAGATGATTATTAATTATTTGTTCCATGATCAACAGCTAGTTAGGAACTTCAATGCTAAGGAGTTAGGAAGGAAACAAAAATGAAATCAGTTTTGTTGCACTTCCATACAAAACAGTAATTACGGATTTTCTTTTATACTATCAATGGAATAGTGTACGATAAACTGTTTTCGTTTACATTTTATCAATATAATTTTGTATGCAGCTGTAATAAAACATATTGTCTTAACTAAGCAAATATTACTCCCATAATCAAATCATTAAACTATAAACAATCCAAATAGTTGTTAGAATTACTAAATATTATACATTTGACATAAAAATATCCATTTGGGAGTATTTTGACCACGAAGTTAAACCATTGCAGTGAATCATATTTATATAAAAATAATAGTTATCTGTGAAATATGTATTGTTTGGCGCAAAAGGAAAACATTTTTTTTTTACCTGTATTTAGGTATCAAAATTTAACTCAATTTAATTATGATGATACAATTGTGCTAGTATTTTCGAGTACCTAACTCTAGAAAACTCTAGATTACAGTAACCAGTATACAATATGATTTTATCAGAGATAAGGATACTTATTAACTAATTGTGGTAGTCATTAGTTAGTTTAGTTAATGACTTTTTGTTAAAAAGCTGATTAATAAACAGCACTTGTAAAAAAAATTGTTCTAAAGTAAAACAAGTTTAAATCATTCAGTGTTGCCATGAAAAGACAATATTTTTGTTTGAAAAACAATTTATTTTTTCTGTCTCTAAATTAAATAATCAATCTTTTTTGCAAATAATTGAAAGTAATTTAAAATTAACTGACCATCCAATTGATATAAAAACAAATGAAAAGATGATTACTATGATTAGCGATTATTAAGCTAATTTTATATTCATTTTCAAGCATTATTGTTTAATAGGTTTTCGAAAATATAATTTTATAGACACATTTTAAATTGATTATAATATAACAAAATATTTGACAGTAATGTTGTTGGTTGCTCTCATGAAACTGTCTATTTTTGCTTGAAAGTAAAAAAAATAACTTAAAGATTTGAAATTGAAACTCACAAAATTGATTGCCTCATTGGCCCTTTATTGATTTCCATAAATTATACATAATTATTTTTGTATGTTTAAAAAGTTAGAAAGGAATGTGTATGATAATTATTATAGGACATGATTGTATGTAGTATTTTTATTCAATTATTCAGTATCATATCATATTTTAAGTTTAAATAAACACGTCCCCCGCTTTATTAAAGAGTAAGATTCCTATTAGATACAACTTTAGAAAAGGCAATTATACTTTAATCAACGCTATAATTAGCGAAATTGACTGGACCTATATTTTCTCAGACTTGCACGATGTCGATGTTATGGTGACACACCTATATAAGCACCTTAATGATATAGTTGACGAGCACGTTCCAAAGTCAAAAAAACCGAGTGATAAGTATCCATCCTGGTTCTCTAAACCTCTCATTAGACTCCTTAATGAAAAAGAAAAACTTAGAAAACGGTTTAAAAAATATAAAAACCCAAGGGATCACTTTGAATATAGACTATTGGAGGGGCGATCGAAAACCATGATGAACTGCTGTTACAAAAACTATATGAGCTTAACTGAAAAGAGCATTAGACATAATCCGAAACTCTTTTGGTCCTTCGTCAAAGCGAAAAAGTCCAAATCTAACGACATTCCCTCGGAGATGTGTCTAGGAAATGAAACAGTATCTACTGGTGATGAAGTCTGCAGCCTTTTTGCTAAGCATTTCTCTTCTAACTTTACTCCCTCGATTAGTTCACCTACTGTAGCTCAAACAGGACCCAAGTATCATCAACACGCATTAGGTAGTGTAGTATTTACGGAACGAGATGTCTTGAAAGCACTAAAAAAACTTAACATCTGCAAAGGGCCGGGGCCAGATGGTTTGCCACCGGTATTTGTAAAGAAGTGTGCTACTAGTCTATCCTTACCGCTTAAAATAATATTCAATCATTCGATTGCGACATCGCAGTTTCCGACGGAATGGAAAATGGCAAATGTCGTACCAATTTTTAAGAAAGGGGCCTCTAATGACGTGCAGAACTACCGTCCTATTTCACTCCTTTCAGTTTTCGCTAAGCTCTTTGAATCCCTGCTATGTCCTTTACTTACATCACACATTAATCCTCAGCTAGTACCCCAACAACATGGTTTCTGTGTTCGTAAGTCTACGACTACGAACTTGGTCCACTACGTCAATGAAGTAAGTAAATTGATGGACTCTCGTGTCCAGGTAGACTCAATTTATACTGATTTCAGCAGTGCGTTCGACAAAGTGGACCATAAAATCCTCTTAAAGAAGCTTGAAGGTTTCGGCATATTTGGCCAGTTGCTTCTTTGGTTTAAATCGTATCTCTCAGAAAGAAAACAAAGAGTGGTTGTTAAGGGCTATGAGTCACCAGTTTATTTCTCTACATCTGGAGTCCCCCAAGGTTCACACCTAGGTCCAATTCTTTTTCTAATGTTCGTCAATGACATAGTTCTCTCAGTAAAACACAGCAATTGCTCTATTTTCGCTGATGATTTAAAGATCTATAAAGAGATACACTCATCCGTCGATGTTCATTTACTCCAGGTTGACCTCAACGCAGTTCACGATTGGTGTTTAAAAAACCGCATGTCCCTCAATGTGAAAAAGTGCTACCACATAACATTTACCAGAAAACGGAAACCTTCACCTACATCTTACTCAATAAATGGGGTAGCACTACAAAAAGTAGACACGATTCGCGACCTAGGAGTCCAGCTCGATTCTAAACTCACATTTGTCAACCACATTGATAATATCACTGCCAAAGCTGCAAAAATGTCTGGATTTGTAAAAAGAATATGTCGGGATTTCCAGTCCATCTCTACCCTAAAGGTGCTCTTCAATACTCTTGTGAGAAGTCTACTGGACTATGCATCTCCAGTTTGGAACCCTACTTACCGTGTTCACGTAAATAGGATTGAACGTATCCAAAGAAACTTCACCAGATACCTTCGTTTTAGAAGCTCTAGCTGTCCACGAGATTCTTCTTATGGTGAAAGGCTCAGTTATTTTAAAATATGCTCTCTTGAACACCGAAGAGACGTAACAGACCAAATCCTTCTTTACAAAATTGCTAACGGTTTACTAAATGTTCCCGATCTTTTGGCGGAATTAAGTATAGCTGTACCTCGACAGAAAACTATTCGATCTGGTCGCGAGACCATTACCTTTGCCACAACTGCAAGTCGTACTAACCTTGGTAGCACCGCACCCATGAATCGTCTCATGAGAAATTATAATAAAATCGCTACACGAACCAATAGCGTCGACATCTTTTCTAACCCTTTTCGTCAATTCCGTACGAGACTTTTAGCCAGCTCGGAGTCTCAAAACCTCTGTGCGACACAAGCCGCCTATTATTAAAATTGTATCCACTTTCATTTCCTTCTTCATAGGTCTTTTTTGTTATTTAGTTAAACATTTCATCGTAGTTGTGAACATTTTTCATAATTAAAATCTATTTTTATTTTGTAAATAATTCAACTAACGATAAATAAAACTTCCTGTAATCATTAAATTCTCTGCTAGTGCTGTGCACTTCTGTAAGTGACGAGTTCACAAGACCTATATAACTATATGTGATTTTTGTATGTGTATGTTTAAGTGAGCAAGTCGTTGAGGTGCCAAATAAATAAATAAATAAAAATAAAATAATAAATAAAAACGAAGTAACAAAAAAAAATATGCCATAGCCAATTATTATTTATTGCTGGCACTCAGCGGTATTTGATATGACTTGTTATTTCACAATAGGTATTGTATTGTTAGAGTGCTATAAGGATCTTTTGGCGCCTGAATGACACTGACAGGGGGGCGTTGTTGGTAAGCATTGGTGAAATTTTCCCAGAAATTGTATTGAGAATACAAGATGGCGGCGTTAGTTCCAATTTTGGCCACACGCCAAAAGATTCTTGTATCGTTGTAGCTAGGTTGAGGAAAAGAGACATCACATGAACATTTGGCATACATCAGTGCCATCGCTAAATAATCTTGCCTTGATGGTTTACTTTAATTGGTTTTACTTGGTATTTGTTAAATCGTCTTTGCAACCGGCAATAAAAATATTTTTATTCGCTAAAACCATTTTGCTGTATTGGGAAACGCAAGCCATAAACAATAAAGTAAAGCGTCTAGGCAATTATGCAGGGGCAATATTCCAGTGCGAAAAATAGATGGCGCTAGTCGTCCTATATAGCTCCCATCTCTTTTTCGCGGCCCCAGCTATTGATAAGTATTTTATACTATACCATAAGAGTTTTAATACTACTACTTCAGTTTGTATTACTGTTATCATTTTATTTTAAAGCCAATACTTACTTCCATTTATTACATCATCTAGATGCTAGGTTTCTAGAAAATTATTTTTTACTTGAGCTGTTCTAACGTTAAGCAACTATAATTTTTATTTTTTTATGTTATTGGTTACACTACATAATTATCCTTTTGTTTATAAACGTTTGAAAATTGTTAGCAGTCTTTTTAAGAGCGTCATTCCCTCGCAAATAGCTGTCAAATATATTTACCTGTTTTTATTAATTTGTTAATATTACCTGCAAAATATGTATAATATAAATAATTGCAATTCATTATTAATATTTTAGTTCACGAGTTAACGATATTTCATATTTCCATACAGTAATATTGCCAAATTAGTTAAAACAGCGAAATGTTTGACCGCTATTTGCGATTTTGCCCACTTTCAGAATGCACGCTCAAGATGGCAACATTATGATGTGACTTTTGAAATGTTTATAATAAAGGGCGAGTCTATATTCTAGATTATACATACAATTATCTACCTAAACTATAAGCTATGGCGATATAATAATAATATGATTTAAAATTTTATGCAAAAGAACTTCAGCCATTTTTATAAGTGCATTATTGTGGAGGTTTGCTAACTTTTTTAAGTATCCAAGGAGTAACGCCTTCGACAAACTGCAAAATAAACTGTGATTTAAATCCGCTTCTAATAAAAAGGTATCTTTTCAAAATTTTCAATCTTAAGGAGAAGAAAACTCAATTTTTCGATAAGTATCGAAAAAATAACGAAATTCTTTTTGAATTGATGGAAAATGTTGCCAATAAGGTGTTGATTTAAGGCAAGAGATTGTACGTATTGTAGTAGGTTTTTGTTTGTATGCAGGGTCAATTTTAATTACCCAGCGAATGTCCGCAGACCGTGATGTGTAACGGTCGATATCTAAACAGGATAAAACAAAGATGATTGACTTTGAACTGACGACTAATTTTGAAACTGATATTTCAAGTAGTAATTACTCGACGACCCCAAAAAAAAATCAAGCTAGCCTTACAGTAGTCGCATATGATGTCTTACATCTGACATATCACCTTGGTAATAAGCAACATTAAAGGGGCGGGGTCTCGTCAAGGACGTTTCTGACGGCCAACTCTAGCACCGCGAGCGCTCATTGGTCAAATCAATTAGCGCGCGCTTCCCCGGCTTCCTGTTACACACTTCGTCCCTTTTCACGAAATCGCTCCCACAGATTGCTGTTAGACATAAAAAAATAATTACCTAATCATTTTGTTTTCGTTTTATCGTATTTAGATATCGATATTTGCGGAGTTTTCCTAGTTACATAATTTAATTTGACCATGTACAGACGCCAGCACATCAAGCTACCCGAAACTGTCAGATTTTCCCAATCAACTTTGAACCTTATACGAAACAACAATAAAGTTGAAAATCTATTAAATAAATTTGACAGATTTTGGTAGCTGTGCTGGCGTCTGTACACAGAAACTCATGCCTTTTCCCATGGGGTTTGTTTTTATATCTTGTTTGAATAGTAGATAGGATTATTATAAATAATTGATTTTAGTAGGTAGGAAGGCATGCTAGTGTGAGCAGAGCAACCATTTTTAATAGCCAATATAGATAGCCTATCTGATTTGTAACATGGAGTTTTAGTAGACATTCGAATAACACAAACTATGTATTGACTATTACGTAAGGTGCTGAGACGCACTGTAGCAAATTACTGTCAATTTAGACGTTTTGTAAAAATAACAGTGTAGCGGTTACACCGCCACATACAAACTACGCATCAAAGACATGACGTCACACAAATCCTGCATCGCGCAGTTAGAGTTTACCGAGCGATCGACATACATACAAGATTTCAACTTCCAACCGATGGGCAGTTGCCCGCCAGACACAACACCCGTCTGGTCGGAGGATCCTCCCTTTTCTATGGTGGATGAGTGAACTTTACACCCTGTTCCTCATACCACTAAAACAGTTAATCTACTTTCGATGTTGATCGCAGATTGAAGAACAGTACCATCGACACGTAATGAAGAAGATGTACTGATGATTGATCGAATTAGAAATTTATTATTGGAATGGAATAATAAAGTTACAGGCTGTAACAAAGAATTGTTTGTTATTAAAAAGCGTTGTTTGTTTGTTTTAAGAGTGTTAGAAGGCCTCCGAAAAGGCTTATAAAGCTTGTAATGTTTTAAATCAACATCTTTCTCAGCCATACTAAGTACTGAATAGATTTAGAACTAATATAATACCACAACCAAAACGCCTTTCATTGACTTGTTGATAAGCAAAACGTTTGAAAGATCTAAGTATATATATATATAATTATAAATAATTATTATTAAAGATATAGGTTTTGCAATAAAGTTTGGGAATAAACTATGTGGTTTCCTTTAAAACCGGCGTGGCGATTCCGTGCTTTATGGATCTAATTAATCTCCTACCTCTACGTAAATATTTATTAAAACTGCTTAGTAAAGAAAAATTTAAAAGCTTCATAATCAAGCCCAAACTCGAACTGTAAAACTTACCAAAAAGTACACTAGATGGCGCTCAGGGTTAGCCGCGTCACAGATTACATATCGTCGACCGTAGGTTCAATTGAGGTAAGGGACAAAATACGATATTTTTTTTCATATTCACCATTCGATAGAGTGAAAAATTCTGAACAAAACTGTATACCTACTCAACTCATTTTGGGTATTTTGTCCCTTACCTCAATTGAACCTACGGTCGACTATATACTGCCGCGTTGAGTTCGCTCCTTACTTATAAGAACTAACGAGTACAGAGTTCAAGTTCTACTGTATTTTTAGGCATTGTGGATAAAGGTGTTCTCCCTGTTCCAATCGCTTGTATAGATAAAAATAACATAACACCACGCCTTGTTTCCCCGAAGGGTTGGGCAGAGGTGTCCCTGTAGCAGGTACACCCACATTTTGCCAGTTATGTTTGAGTCCCATGTAATAGGGGGCGAGCCTATTGCCATCAACCGGGCACAAATCCAGACTCCGGGCCGCTACTGAGAAATTTCAGATAGAAAAACCCAATAACACTGCCCGATCCGGGAATCGAATCCAGGACCTAATATGCTCAGCAGTAGCGCTTGCGACCACTAGACCAACGAGGCAGTCAATAGTTAAAAATAACTAGCCTGTAAAACAATTTTGCTGTGTATTTGCTGCTGGGGTACAATAAGGCCGATATAACTTGGCAGTTCCGAACTTCGCGCAGAAGGCTGCGCGATTACGTTTTTTAGGAACCAAATGGTGACACGAGGCGAGTGTGATTGAGAGAACATGCGCGAAACTGCGTAGTGCCTATGTGTTCAGATTCAACCTGCCAAGTTATATCGGCCGTATTGTAGGTACTTAACGTATATTTTTCAGATTTTAGACAAAGTCAAATAATTTTTTTCAAATAGGCTCCTTGTATGGCACTTTTGAACGTCAAAATTTACAAAATAATATAATTGATTCTAGTCGCCCCTTCCAAAATGTAGTTTTCGTATGGAGAAGAATGGGCAAGAAACTCCACCGTTAGCCGACGCGACGTGCACGGACGTAATAAAATCGCGGTGATGTTTTTTCGTGCACTGGATTTTCATCGCTCTGCTGCGAGAGTTGAAAATCCAACAGTGTGTTTTTTCAACGCGCTGGGACGAGAGTGCGTCCCAGCGCGTTGGATTCTTAAGGGCCTATACTACCTTAAATGGCTTAGCATGATCCTCCGTTATATCGAAAATACTGCAGCATTAGTTTTAAAATAAATATATGTTAAAGTTAAGGATTAATGTTAAGTACTATGTTAGAGGAAAACACGATTCCATAAAATTTTCTCTATAGAAAAAAAATCCAAAGTTGCCTCCAAACCGAACAATAAACCGCTGGTATTCAAAAAATACTTCAAATTAGATCATGAACCTTTGCATTATAACTGAACTAACTATAAAGCAGCGACTATGTTTTTTATTTTTTTTAAATTACCATTATTTTCGCCGTAAAAAGCAATTACCTAAATTATTGGCGCCTCGGAGCTGCTAGCACCCCACTCCGTCTCGCTCTCACTCAGTCCGCGAGCAGTATGGTGCGACCGAGATAAAAAGTGAATTTTAGCTGAGGTAGTATGGGCTCTTAACGCTCGGCTTAACACCGTGAGTTGAAAATCCACGGCGCGATAAAATCCCGCCTCGATTTTATAACGTCCGTGCGAACGTAAAGAGTTAGTTCGTTTTTTAATCCCAGAGACTAATTTGACAGGTGCAAACGTCAAATTCCATAATGAAAAAACAAACAACAATCACTTGAAATGTCAAATTAGTCTCTGGGATTAAAAAACGAACTTTAACAGACTCATAACTCTTTTAAAATGTTTTACAATATTTTGAATAGGTACCTACATTAGTTAAATAATTATAGGTACCTATGTGGTCTTACAATAATGTAGGTAAAAAGAATTAGAAATGAAGCAACGACAAATAATTTAATTATGTGATAGATACATGGTGCTCACATATTTACAAACTTTGTAAAAATATACGATTTTCCTAAAATTTCATAATTTAATAAGTCAGTGTGTGAGGAAGTAATCACAGAATGTATAAAATCAATGTCATAACAAAAAATAATAAATTATTCAGGGTGGCAGGGACATCGACGCGAAAACTGAAACCGTCGATTCAATTCAGTACCTACATGATTCTGAACCCGGGGCGTTGAAATTTTCGTCGGTTATTTTAAAAAAAATCAGCTGCTCCATACATTTTGACCGCGTATTGCACTTTTCTATGAAACAGCAGATATTTTTTAAATAACCGACGAAAAATTTCAACGCAGAGGATTCAGAATCATGTAGGTACTGAATTCATGGTTTCAGTTTTCGCGTCGATTTCAAACTCAAACTCAAACTCAAAGCATTTATTTCAAATAAACCAATTACAGGCACTTTTGAATTGTCAAGGGGTCGGTCAGTCAGAAAGATGAAGCTAGTTGCCCATTCCAAAGCGTAGTAGGTACCTATGGAGAAGAACGGGCAAGAAACTCCACGGACACTCTTTTAAATCAGAATATGGTTACAAAATATTGGTTACATCATTCATGTTGAAGTTATACATGTGAGAACGATGCAGAACGTTAAAAGCGTCCGTAATAGAAAATAAAACAAATAATACAATTCAAAAATTAAATTAAAATAAGCCATGTCAGCTAAGAGATGACCAGTCCCTACTGACAGCGCCCGTTCACGAACATGACGCATGGATTAGCACCATTCAGCTCAACCATTTTGAAGGGAGCTAAATGATCCAACACACACGCCACCGTCAGCGAGACATTAGAGTGAGCATGACATACTCTCAGCCGCCAGGGCACATTCAAGTCAATGAAAGACGTACCTAGTAAATGGTAGCTTTATAGTAGGTACATAGTACTCTGATGACCCTGCCACCCTGTACAATTAAATTAGCAACCAGTTTGATTTTGTCTTGATTCTAAATTGTAGATAGGAGCCTTTTGGCCTCGTACAGGACTTTCTGCTTTTGGTTTTTTACCTTGTTTTTTTTTTATATTTTATTTTTATTAATGTTTTAAGGTGAAGGTGTTTAGTTTAATTTTTTATTCCCTGTGCGAGTCTCAATAAATACTTTTTCTTTATTTCTTTCTTTCATATGGAGCAGGACCAGCATGTTTCCAAGCACTCTTATCTTGGATAGGATCTCTAATTTATAATATGCTTGTTTACACAGTGTTCTTTTAATATGAGTTTTAAATTTTCTTTCATTTAATTCCAATAAGATATTTGTCTTTCTTTAGATTGATAGTAATTATAAGTCCTAGGTACCTACATAAAACCTTATCTAACAATCGCACAACTAAGTAGGTATATATTTACTTACCTACCATAACAAGAATGGCGTTTTTCGCCCCATCTCCCAAACCTTAGTAATAAATAAAACTAAATTCGGCCATAAATAATTTGGGGGCAATTTAAACTGTTTGCAGTGGATGTTACCCGATGTGTTAGCCTGCGGGCCTCCGATAGCCGCACCAAATCGACCGGATTTATTCCTCCAATAAATGACTGCGAAAATTACTCGTGCTTTATGTGAAGGCTGTTCAAATAAACGTTAATCGTATGTGATAGTAGGTACGATGATAACATGAACGAACAATGGTGCCGATTCCCTTGTTCACAAACTAAACTAAATTTAAGTTCAATGCATCTTTTTCTTTCTATTTCATTAGGAAAAGGACAGAAGATGAATTTTAGTTTAGTCCTGTATGTAATCTGTGGTCCTGTCAAATTAATCAGCGCCTGTCACTACTCCATACAAGTTTAGACGTGATTAAAAACTTGCCTACTAAAATTACGTCAATTTACGTCAAGCGCTGATTAATTTGACAGGACTAAACTAAAATTTATCTTCTGTCCTTTTCTTAATGAAATATAAAGAAAAAGATGCACTGAACTCAAATTAGTTTAGTTTGTGAACAAGGGAATCGGCACCATTGACAGAAAATATTTTATGACCTATTTTATTTGAAGGGAACTAGAGACTATTTTATTTGGACGAGCTCGTGGCTAAGTAATAACAGCCGCTACCCTTGCCGGGGTCGGTCCGTGGATGGGTGACCATCTTTACATACCGAGACTCCTCCGAGCCTCGGAAAGCACGCAAAGCCGTTGGCATTAGTATAAAGAGAGGTAGTAAGCTATCTTCATAGAAACGCACCGCGCGCGGCTTGTATGTGTGCGCGGCTTGTATCTATGCGTCGCCGCACGCACACTTAACAAAATCTCGACCGGTTTCGGCGGTTTCTCACGAGAAACGGGTCGAGATTTTGTTAAGTGTGCGTGCGGCGACGCATAGATACTATGGCCCTACACATACAAGCCGCGCGCGGTGCGTTTCTATGAAGATAGCTTACTACCTCTGTTGTTCGTGGATCTTTGACAGTCGTTACGGGTCGTCAGAAGCCCGAAAGTTTAACAACCAGTTTTACCAAGGTGTATCGTATTATCCAGTAACTGAGTTGTGGAGGTCAGATAGGCAGTCGCTCCATGTAAAATACTGCCCACTGAGCACGAATATGTTGCATAAACATTGCTGAAACTATAAATTGGGTGGGTGTAAGTTACAAATGCAAAGGTGCAATCTTGTAGCAAGGTTACACGAACGTAGATGAAATAGCCCTAACGGCAACGCCAGAAACATTGGATGCAATGTTGCTCATATGGATCAGATAAAACTTTCAACATCTATAATTTGCAACGTTACGTGGACTTAACAGTGGTAACATACTAGAAAGGTTTTATTGTAAATTTCTGCAAGTTAATTTATATACATTACAGCAACTATTCATTTGTAATTTTTCAGAAATTTCATAAATATAAGTTACAGTAACGTCACATTCGGAAGTTATCTGAAAGTTTAAGTACAAACGTTACAACGCCATTTTAATTGAAACTTACCGGCAACCTACAAATGCAATGTCGTGTTAATAATGCACATGTTACTTGCACGTAACTTCCATTTAGATTGTCATGGCAACGTTACATTTGTAATATACAGGTAACTTGCACATTTAATGTCGTGTTAATAATGCACATGTAACTTGCACGTAACTTCCATTCAGATGGTCATCGCAACGTTACATTTGTAATATATAGGTAACTTGCACATTTTACGTCGCGTTAATAATGCACATGTAACTTGCACGTAACTTCCATTTAGATGGTCATGGCAACGTTACATTTGTAATATACAGGTAACTTGAGCATGTAGGGTTCATGTAACTTGAATTTTTGTTGTTGTCATGACATTGCAAATAAAATCTGCGTTCAAGTTGCCTAATAAACTTCCTTTCAGTTTTGTAAACATACATGCAATGCACCAAGTTCCAGAATAGTAATAGAGGTTTTCTATAAGTACTATTCTGCAACTTGTTGCATGTAAGTTTACAAAACTGAAAGGAAGTTTAAGCCTGTCACAAACTTAGCTATAATATACCGGAAGACTTTTTTTTCGTCTCGATTGTCTCGAATACCGTCTCATATTAGACAAAGAGAAATTTTGAAAAAATAAATTTTAAAAAATTAAGTAGGTATGCCATTTGCTTCTACTCCGTTCACCTATTATACCCATTTTTTTTTTCGAGACTTAAAAAGTCATCCAGTATATTAATATACCAAAATGTATACTTATAGCAAGGCATCTTACGATATATTTTGCGTACTAGTTGACAGAGTCCACCACGGAGCAAATCCGTGGAGTCCACACACTCATCTATAATATGTTTTGGTATAAGTAGATATTATACCCGAGTGTGTGGACTCTGATGTAAACTTAGCACGCTAAGTATATCGTAAGAAGCCTTGCTATAAATAAATATTTTGGTATATTAATATATATTGTAGCTAAATCTGTGACAGGCTTTATTAGAACGCATATTTTATATGCAACGTCATGGCTCCGCATCTATTTAAAACAAAAGAAATATGAGAAAATGTTTACGACGAATAAAAACAAAACTTCAAGTTAATTAGATGTAGAAGACAGAACATAAAAACCAGTTAATTTGATAAAGGCCTCATTTATTAAATAAACTATGTGGAACAGCGGAAATAAAAACAGAAACCAAACAAGTCTCTCACTTGTGCGTGTGGTGTCGTCATAAGTTTGAGCGATGACAACTTGAAGTTGTTTTTCTTGCCGGTCCATGAGCAAAATTGTGCCAAGTAATTGATGAAAATCTTCTCAAGGCAACGATTCACGCAGTCGCGCTCTCTACTCCCGCCCGTATGCCTCAGCATATTAAACTGAAATAAGATAAAAAAATCAGAACACTTTTACTTGAATTATCGAAGTAGCTACTTCTAGCAGGAGATACTAAAAGAGGCAGGATTTGTACCCATCGGTTTACTGCATGAAAAGTATTATATATTTAGTACTTTAAAAATATTTAGCTTTAAGTCGACCGACCGCTTAACTGAGTCCTCGCCTGCTTGCGCGCGGGTGCACGGGTATGACGATAACGGGGCGTACGCGGCGTGCGGGAGGCAAAGCCCGGCCGCCCGCAAGCAGCAAGCTGGCGAGGACTCGGTTAAACCTATGAGTTGAATAAAAAATTCCTAACAAGAAAAAAAAAACTTATTTTTTTACACTCGAAAGTATGGCCACTGAAGGACACACCGGTATAGAGGTCTCCCTGATCAGTATGTATATAGTACACTTTTTGAGCCTCTTACGAGCGACTATAATCAAATAAAATAAATATTACCAATTGCTTTTCGAATTGTTCATCCACCATCTTCTCCTCTAAGCTTTTTAGGTGGCGTAATTCCGTGTAATTCAGTGGCAAATCAGGAAGTAGTCGTGAGGGACTGGTCTCACATTGCGAAGGTACTCGAATTCTCTTAAGGGTATCTTCAATGTTCTCCACTCGATGCATAGTGAAGACAGCGATAGATTTGAGACTTTTCAGCTCAGTCATAACTTGACCTGTAACATTTTAAGCAACAAATGTACTTACGCGGCGGTGGTGAAATATTATTATTATATCAAAGGCAAACGTCGCTAAGCGCGAGCGACCATTAACTGATTAGCGCTCGCTTAAGGGGCCGGCGTAGCATGCATAGTTCATACTAACGTAATACCAAAACAATTTGTAAATCAAACATATTCTTAAGGTAGTGTGTATTTATTTCGTTCAAATATAATATTGCAATAATAAAAAGACGAGATATGAGGAATTTAAAATTTCTATAGCTTATTTTTCTCAAAACTCTTGTTTAAATAAGTACCGCTTTCACCTCTCAGTGACTAACCAATTGTCATACATTTTGGAAGAGGCCATCCTCTTCCAAAATGTATGACAATTTTAGATGTTTATACCCAGTCCAATCTTACTTGTCTTATTTGGTAAAGAAATTTCAAACATAAAAATTATATCTTCGACACACCTTTGCCAACTTTTTATCTAAGATTGCTTTATTTGCAAGAAAACAGCTGTTTTAGCAAAAGAAAGTGAAGAATGGCAGATAAGTAAAATTGGACAGACTAGATATTGACATAGGATATTTTTCATATCAGGAAAATTTAATGAATTTCGAGCGAACAGTAAATACGTATTCAACTCGGATAAAGTACGCGTGCAAAACCTAGCCCTTCAGACGAAAGATTGTAAATTGCGTAACTTACTTAACTGTTGTGTAAGTGAATCAGTACTATGCGCAGCGACAGATGATGTTTCACTACAAATTCCTGTTGGTGATGACACATGATCATCTCGATATTATGATCTGTGCTCTCCGAATATCTTCAGGTGTCAATGTGCCATCTAATTCCACAATATACTCATTAGCAACGTCTGAAACTGCCGCACCTGCATACGAAATGATTGTATTCTTATTAAATAGAAAATTATTGCAGTCAACATCAAATATAAAATATTCACACAAATTTACAAATATATACATCGACTCTGCAACCGTAGAAGATATCTGTATATACATAATTAGCTTTACACTAAATTACCTAATTTTAAATTGGAAAAAGTTTTAGTCAAAATTTAAAAATATCCTCTTCAAGTACATAGTTACCTGGTTTGTCTTTATTATTCTCCTCAGAAACTAAATCAGTAGATGCGTCTGCATGCGTTCTCACTGGGCTGAGAGATGAGCTGTCATCAATAGCCAAATCTCGAGATGCACATTCTGTGGTCTGTTTAAAAGTTGGCGGTGGGGAAATAGTCATCACGGTAGTATTTTTTATTTTTAATTCTTCGTCTTTTTTTAATTTCCTCTAATGCAGCTGTGTCAGACTCGCTAGTTGCTTTGGTTTTTCTTTTTTCTACTTCATTTGCTTCAGCAAGTGTTGCTGAAAATAATAAATAAATATATCAAGTGCCATAGTATCTATGTATTGTATACTCTTTATTGTACTTAATATCATTTTAAAAATACAATCAGGACAGGTGAAAAAATTACAAAGGCGAACTTGTCCCTATAAGGGATCTCTTCCACCAGTTAACCTTTGAGCAATAGACTAGTCAATGACAGAAGACAAAATCATTAATAGTTACCATAATGTCCCACTATAGTGATATTTTTTAGTTCATTCCAGTCTTCTTCTGGTTTCATACTTAAATTGATTGCCTTCCTTTCAATTTTCTTATTTTTTGGCCACATGCATATGTTTTTTTCTTCATTTATCCAATTTCTTAGAGCAGCAGATACATATTCATCATCGTTTACTGACCATGTTATTACAGAGTAGGAAAAGACGGCGGTGGGCGGAGTGTCAAGCTGGAACAGTGGGTAGGTCAGGTATGATGGAAAATTAATACTTATTATTCAAATTACAATGTGTCACGACTACTAACTATACCTACTTAAAAGCTTAAAGCGATGGAAATACTATTTTTATCTCTATTCAAGTTATGTGTCTACATGTAAAAATAACATTTTCTTACCCATCCTGAAGGTGTCCGTGGCAGCTAATCGGGTTTGTGGTATTAATAGCTAATTAACAATGACAATCAGTAAAAATTAGCATATCTAATGCTAGACCACAAACCTGATTGTCAGGGTTCTAAACGTCTTCTTTGGTTGCCCTTGTCTGCTGTCTCTCTCTGCAATAACATTTTGCTATAAATCCAATGACAATTGACTATACTAATCCTGTCGTTTAGGTGCCTTTAACAGGCCCCAAGCAATTGTGGTTCAAACATTGTCTAAACATAAATCATTTAAAATAATAAAATAGAAATATATTGTAAAAATGCTATTATGCCCTCTTCCTCCTCTTACATATACTCATATTAATATATGGAGAAATGGCAGCTCAAACAAAGGCTTATGCCTGAATGAATCAGTTTTTAAGGAAATATTTCAACAAATCCATACTGACATTATAAATGCGAAAATCATACGTCATCAACACCATTACTTACGGCGTAATCATCCTAACGAACGGTGTGAAATGAGGAGTGGAAGTTTGTATGGAGGTACGATATAATCGACTCCCACGTACTCAAACCTCCCACGCGGACGAAGTCGCTGACAAAAGCTAATACTTATAGGCAAGATGCCAGGGTGCGACAGTCAGCCATAATCAGCCATTGCATTAAATTACCCACCTACCTACCTTAATATTACAAGATTATAATATACAAAATACTAAAATGACCCTATCTACCGATGAATAATAGCGTAACATGCAATCCGATACTTGATGCATGCATAATTCTACAGAACTACAACAGTATTCAACTAAAATATGTCAGAAATGGGTCGCCACCCCCACGACAATATGCACCATGCACCTTGGTAGGTAATGGCGTGGCGTCTTGTTCGAGCGGTTTGTCAAAGATTTAAGTAGGTACTCTGCGGAGCCGTATTACCCATGTCTAAACTAGGTACCTACCTAAAAATTACACATGATGATTTTCTTATAGAGTTACACTTACCTTGTCATGGCTGTAGTGGTCCATTTTTGTTTCTCCTTGCCTTGAACCGGAATGAGTATGTAGCCAGAGCTCCGCTAGGAGTAATTAGTAGTGTTCTGTGAGAGAGGCACAACACGTGGATCGACGCACGAGCACGAGGCACGCAAAGATAAGTACACCACCGCCACCGCAAAGTAAATAAAATACTCTTTGAAAATAATGGCCATTAATGACGGACTGGGACTCCGGACTGGCTGGAGTCCAGTGTTGCCAACTCCAAAAGTTCAAATTATCGAGTTCCCAAGTCAAAATTATCGTATTTTAGACAAAATTATCGTTGCTATCAAAAGATGAATAATTTTACACAAGAATCAAAGGGGAAATATCGTCGGCGTAGATGGAGAACTAAATAACTGCGATTTTGGACAAATTGACTTTTCACTATTTTCGTAACACCCAAATCATGCCGCGTATATAAATCGCGATTTTCTCCAAACAAGAATTTTTTTGTTACTTACTAAGTTCTCCACCTGCGCCAACGATATAATGCCAAGTTTCACTAGTAGTGGTGCTAGCAGCACAAACCTTAAACATAATCATAATCATCATTTATTGCATTCATGTAATTTGTTACAAGTTTAAATAGGTTTCATACATGAACCCTGCTAGGGCACAGCAATATAAATAGTTTAATGTGCTACAGTGTCACAATATTAAAACCACTGTGCTTAATTAATTACCTAATACTAAACAAACAAACATGTTTATTCATAGTTTTTAGTGTTTTCACTGTAAAATAAAATAAAAAACTAAAGAGGGAAAGAGAGGGAGAGATACTTACTTGTTGATATTGACCTATGTCAATATCAACAAGTAAGTATCTCTCCCTCTTTAGTTTAAAAAAATTCAATATCAATTGTCAAGTACCTATGTACTTGACAATTGATATTGATTTTTTTTTCGTATTTGATAAATACGTTTTGATACTGGAACATTGAATTTTTTTCAGCAAATCACAAAATTATCGTACGTTAGACATTCATTATCGTGCATCGTAGCATAGGCCAAATTATCATACGCCCCCATAATTATCGTACTGGTTGGCAACACTGCTGGAGTCGGCTGGACTTGAACGTGGTAGGTTGGGGTAGCAGTGTTGCCAGAGCAATCACGCGAAAAAGGATGGATTTTGACTATAAAAGTATTTTATTTGACCAATATACTAAACTATCCCATTTAAAGCACGTGATTCGTATATCTAAAATAGCACGATTTTGAAATAAAAGACATGTTTTTTCTTTTTACAAGAAAAATAAAACACAATTTATAATATTTTAACTGTCACAAATAAATTCACAAGTCTTATCAAACTAAGAAATCATCATGAAAAATGTATTTACCTGAAAAGTTTTTGTCCAAATGTAGGTTCAGTCTGCCCAGCTAGTATGACTATTTAGTATTTACTAATAATAAAAAAAGGTAAAGTTTGTACCTTTGTATGTAATGGGGATGGGTGATCTCCGGAACTGCTCTTAAGTTTTTGACAGTTTTGTTATCAGAGACACAGACAGGTTTCGTGTAAAAATAATGTGTCACTTGCTGGTAAGTACAAGATATCACGATATTTTGTTTTGACAGAATCTGTCAAATTTGTAAATAAGTAATTTTTTTGATAAAGTTGCTTTTGGACAAGCAGATTTATTTCTTGTTCTGTATCTATATACAAAATGGCATGGCATGGTTTGATTTGACAGAATTTGTCAAATTAGTAAAATTTACAGCTATTTGATAGTCGCTTTTGACAGGCAAATTTATTTCTTAGACAGAACAAGATCTGAAGAGAGGACGATAGAATCTATCAAATTTGTAATTTTGACAGTTTTATTTATTTATCTTGTAAAATACAAAAAGCCAATTACAGGTTCCTACCGATAGTATCATAGTGAGTAGACATTTGTGAGATCACTATTACATTGCATTCTGAGATTTTTCCTAAATAAGGGTTTTTTTATATAGTTGCATTTGGACAGGCACATTTATTTCTTAGGCGATACAAGATTAGCATGTCGTGGTTTTTTGTAACAGATGCTAATGTAAATACAAACTATCATTTATGTGATATCTCGTATTTATCATCAAGAGATAGTTTTTGTCGAAACCACCTTTGTCAACAAAACTGTAAATTTTCTAATTTGACAGATTCTGTCGAAACAAACCATGACATGCTATCTTAAGAAATAAATCTGCCATTCCGAAAGCAACTTTACAAAAAAACTGTCAAAATTACAAATGTGACCGATTCTGTCAAAACAAACTATCATGGTAACTCGTATTGAAATCAAGAGACATATTTTTGTGTCAAAACCACCTCTGTCAACAAAACTGTCCGTTTTACTCATTTGATAGATTCTGTCAAAATAACTTATACTCTCTAAGATATAAATCTATTTAACCGGTAAGGCGCCGTGGGTGGTCCGCGCCGTGACAGTTTTACGACCGCACTTAAATAAACAAACACTCGGATTTCATTACAATGTCTCAAGTAGTATTGTTAATGTTTTTTGCTACTCGAATAGATTAGGAATACGTTTCAAATGGTTGCAGTCTTTGTAAACAACGTTTACTTATCTTTATTACCCGCTTTTGTTATTATTTCTTTTGTTCTTTGTGATAACGATTTCTGATAAAACTACCGTACCAATTCACACGAAATTTTGCAGGGTACATTATGGATAGATAAGTTATCTAACAAAAGCGTTTTTAGAGACAAACATTCAAAACAAAAAATTCAAAAAATCTAGATTTTAGATGATCTAGAATTTCTAATGCTTACGTAACTTTCTCCGTCCCAAAAAAATATTTTTTTGTATTATTTTGTTCTAAATGTTGTCTAATACGATGATACATGTAATATAGAAAAGAAATAAAACACTTACGGATCAGATCCATACAGAAAAACCACAAAATATCACAACTTTCACTTTGACGGGAACTTT
Organism: Agrochola litura; assembly: GCA_949152395.1. NCBI lineage: Eukaryota > Metazoa > Arthropoda > Insecta > Lepidoptera > Noctuidae > Agrochola > Agrochola litura. The sequence continues at coordinate 17,736,587 of OX424508.1, read as the reverse complement.
CTCTTATCTGTTTGTTTACACTTTTTTGGTTGGGTCAAAATAGGTATAATATGATGTTATTTAGTGCGAATATTATCTAAAACGATGTAATATTTACTTCAAAATGAAAATATCACCACTTTCCGACGATTTACACACAAAAACCATTAAAAAACGAATTATTACAGCGAACGCGCGCGTCCTGGGAGTGACGTTTGACTGACATTTTACCGCGCGGGAATGTCATTTTCAACATTTTTTTAAAATGTTGCCTATTCATATTTTTGCTTTTAGTCGATTTATTTGACAAGAATATTTATCCGACCATAGACAGAAAAATTCACAGACGATAATAGCCATTACAGCAAGTACAAATAGAGATGTAAGCCGCGTGTGTCACTTGTTGCCAATTGGCAACAACGGTCCTTTACCGGTCAAAAACTGGCAAAATTACAAATTCGACAGATAGGGAACATGCACCAGTTTATTTTATTACGACAGTCAAAAGTATAATCCAGAGTAATATCAACAGTAACTGTAGCATTCAAACATGGGCGCCAGCAGGATTTATTCCAGGGAGGTGCACCTTCAATGCCATGAAAACAGCTTGAAATTTTTTGCACTCCACTGACTCCACCTCGGATATTATATTAGAATCAAGAAGTAACTTGATCAATCTAAGCCCATCAATCGAAAAATGTAGGATTCAAAAGCGAGCGTAGCTAGCTTGAAAATCTTAGCACCTATCTCGAATTCGATAGGTTTTATTTTGTCTAAAGGACAAAATAAAACCTATCGAATTCGAGATACTTACAGATAATTACAGAAATTACAGAAATACGGCTAATTATGCCTATTTGTAAAGAAAACCTTATGAACGCAAAGGACATAAGATGTCTGAGCACGCTCGAATATATTAGGATATTTTCGGATAAATTAAGTTTTTATTTTCACACGTTCAGAAATAAGTAGTTAAGAGCGAGCGAAGTGACCTCGAAAATGTTTGCTTTCGGGCTCGGATGCATTGGTTTTTCTATGTATTTTCTATTCCGTTAGGGGGGTGCAAGCGCACCCCCTTGCACCCTGCTGCCGGCGCCCATCCCATGCGTTCAAACTTTCTTATGATTTCTTTTCTGATTTTATATGCATTTGAAATCTGTACGCACACGGAAAACGCTCTAACGGGCTTATACCATGACGTCACAATTCATAATTATTCTCGGCGCGTTTACTACGAGTAAGTCATTAATTTGCAATTATCTACATAAAATTTCGTTTAATTAAGTCTATACTTGTGATACAAAATATCGTTTCTAATTCAGTATTCTGTGTAACTGTTATGTAATATTATCGAAAAAAAAAAATTTTTTTCTCTATTTTAACGTGAGATACGTGAGACAGCTTTTCCCCTAATTTCATGGAACAGGCTCTAAGGTGGCAACACTGATGAATTTGAAACGAAGCGACCCAAGTTCATTGTTAGGTACTTACGTCCTATATGATTGTAATAAGGCTTATTTTTTAGGGTTCCGTAGTAAACAAGGAACCCTTATAGTTTCGTCATGTCCGTCTGTCTGTCTGTCTGTCTGTCTGTCCGCGGTCTAGCTCCAAGACCGTTAGTACTAGAAATTTGTAATTTGGCATGGATATACATATTAATCATGCCGACAAAGTGGTAAAATAAAATTATGAAAAATATTTTTTTTTAGGGTACCTACCTTACACGTAAAGTGGGGATGTTTTTTTTTTTTTGTCTATCCCTTGGTGTGGGGTATCGTTGAAAAGGTCTTAAACATTGTGAGTGTGTTAAAACTATTTTTGAATTCAGAGATCCGTTTGCGAAATATTAAGCTTTAAAGTGCAAAATTTTGTTGGAGTCAAGTGTCCCCCCCCCCCCCCCCTGCCAGCTAAATGGTTGGTTTTACATGTGTGAAAAAATTCACGGCAGTAGCTTATATAACGAATTTAAAAGGAAAACTATCACAGCTGAGTAGGCTTTACAAGTTAACGAGTAATAATCGACCAACTTAGATTTGCGGTTGTAAAAACATGTTCTCATACATTCCGTATGAAAGATTTTTTTTTTCAACTACAAAGTTAAGTTTGTTCTTGGGATAAATTCATCCCAACTACGGAACCCTACATTGTGCGTGGTCCGACATGCAATTGGCCGGTTTTTTTCTTTTTAATAAGTAAAGCGAGACCAGACGCGTTGAACTTGAAGAAACATTTGATTAATTATTTCATTTGGTAATCGAGTAATATTCAATCAAGACTTTTAGGTTTTCGCAATGTAAATAAATAATTTACCGACCATAATATACGTTATACGAGTAGTATTTAGATAAGTAATTAAGGGGGATGCGCTAAGGTAGCCCGCGAAATTCAAATTTTCTTAAGTTTTTTGCAATTTGCAGGTCAGTAACAGGTTGTATGTTGATCTAAATATGATTCGTGGCCTTAACAAATATGGCTTTACAGAATTATAATCATTAGAATCAGAATTACAACTCTGTAAGTTCAAAAAATCCAAGAAATTCCGTAACGTAACGAAAATAAAACCTAACACCCCCACTCCGCCTACCATGTAATGACGTAATTTTTGTTTTATGTCATCATCATCACGTCATCATCCCAAGTGTAGCGTTGACAAATAGGAAATATGGAGGTTACAAATGCTATGCAATAGCTTTACCGCGGCAGTCCCCGAGTGTCACACGTTTTTTTTTTTTTAATATTGCAATATGTAAATTTCAGCAAGATCTTATTAGTAGTACCTACTTACCTAAGTTTCAATAATTATACTATGAAAAGTACCCGTAATGTTGTTCATTGGAGTTAAGACAACATTGAACATGTAACGTTGTGTTGATTTCACAATTTTAACAGGTAAATTATCCTATTATAATAATTGTTAGTTACAATAATTTACATTTGCAAAGTAACAGCAATGTTGTTTATGGAAGTTGCAACAACTTTGTAAAGGCGACTTGTTTCCAGTTTAATAAAAATATGTTGCAAAAATGACATTCCAGGAACGTTAATAATTGTAAGTTACATTAGGTTTCATTTGCAAAATAACGGTAATGTTGTTTATGGAACTTACAACAACGTTTTATTGGTGATATTGTATATAGTTTAATAAAAATATGTTACAAAAATTACATTGCAGGAATGTTAATAATTGTAAGTTACAATCATTTTCATTTGTAAAATAACGGCAATGTTGTATAAGGAAGTTACAACAACGTTGTAATGGTGACATTGTGTATAGGTTAAAAAAAATATGTTGCATAAATGACATTGCGGGAATGTTAATATCGAAAGTTTTCATAAGTTCAGTTTGCTAAGTAGATGCAATGTTATAAAAAGTATGTTGTAAAAATTAGGTTGCTACAATGTTTCACCTGCAATGTTATAATAATGACATTGTAGGAATATCATTAATATAACTTACAGTAAGTTTTTAAAAGTTTGTTTCTTCAAAGTATAAAAAACAACTTTTACACGTAATGTTGTTGCGACATCTGTTTTAACATTTTGGTAAGTTAAAACATATATGTTACATGAAAATAGCCGTAATGTTTTTATGATCTTTCTTTTTAAACGTTCTTATGGGGGGTCTATCAACATTGTAGAAAGTTTCTGTAAGTTTCATGCTTAGTGGGTGGTATTTAGCTGCATCCGATTAGGCTGGAAGCCGACCCCAACATAGTTGGGAAAAGGCTAGGCAGATTGATTTGATTGGAAAGTTGGGTTCATATTGTGGTCGATAGGTGCCCTCGCCTATCTACTAACTAACCTGCGTTGCCAGACGTCTGAATTTTGGCGGGACGTTCCGATTTTTAGTCCAAAATTAAAAGGGAGTAAGGGACAGGCGCGGTCCCGCTTTTCGGGGATTACTCGACAAACCCAGACAGCTATTGTTGGGGTCCCAAACGGGACCCCATTACTAAGCCTCTGCTGTCCGTCCGTCCGTCTGTCTGTCAGTGGGCTGTATCTCATGAACTGTAATAGGTAGATGTTGAAATTTTCACAGATTGTGTATCTCTATTGCCTGTATATCAACAAATAATAAAAATTAAATAAAGTTAATAATTAAGGGGGTCCCCGTACAATAAACGTGTTTTTAGGGCTCCGTACCAAAATGGTAAAAAGAAACCCTTATGGTGCGATTCAGTCTGTCTGTCCTACTTGAACTTGAAATTTGGAATAGTTTTAGATGACGTTTGCCCAACTAATATGCAAATAAGAAAGAAATAAAAATATATGTAATTTTTTTTGCAACAGGCACTGAACGATGGTCTTAAAAATTCGAAGTGGGGCTACTAGTACATGTGGGGTATCATATGAAAGAGCGCTATTTGCATATTCTCAAACATTTTTCTTTTAGTTTTAGGCATAGTTTTCGACTTGTCACGAAAAATGTAAAAAAAAAAATACCGTTCTCCCATATCTCCGAAGTTTGCATTGAGAAAAATCTGAAATTATTCTATGTGATAGGAGTTTATGTAAAGATTGCAGGAAAAATAAAACGATGTCTCTAAATCTATATGAATCATTTGTGTTCGAAGTAAATAAATAAATAAAAAATAAAATAAAATAAATAGCACACTTTTTCAGAAATCATCAACAAAAATTACATTAGTTCCACTATCAGTCTAGAGATGGCACTGACCTAAAACTGCAATATTTACACCGCAGTGTGCAGTGTTAAAATTCTCTGACGAATATAATTATTATATAAAATTTAAAATGATACGGAACCCCTCGGTGTGCAAGTCCGACTCGCTCTTTTTAGGGTTCCGTAGTAAACAAGGAACCCTTATAGTTTCGTCATGTCCATCTGTATGTCTGTCTGTCTGTCTGTCTGTCCGCGGTCTAGTTCCAAGACTGTTAGTACTAGAAAGTTGTAATTTGGCATGAGTATACATATTTTGCGAAACATTAAGCTTTAAAGTGCAAATTTTTGTTAGAGTCAAGTGTCCCCCCCCCCTGCCAGCAAAATGGTTGGTAGGATTAGATATGTGAAAAAATTCACGGCAGTAGCTTATATAACGAATTTAAAAGGAAAACTATCACAGCTGAGTAGGCTTTACAAGTTAACGAGTAATAATCGACCAACTTAGATTTGCAGTTGTAAAAACATGTTCTCCCATACATTCCGTATGTTTTTTTTTTTTTTAAACTACAAAGTTAAGTTTGTTCTTGGGATAAATTCATCCAACTACGGAACCCTACATTGTGCGTGGTCCGACATGCACTTGGCCGGTTTTTTGTTTTAAGTTTAAAAATATTGTAAGGGCGCGCGGCCTTCACAAAAGTCTTCTCCATGTTTTCTGAATCCCACTTGTAGCACAGTCGAGGTAAATCCTCATTAATATGTGGAGTGGGGTCATAAGCGGTGTTTATCATGTCTTTACTGAGAAGGCATTCATCCCGTATTCAGTACGGATGAAGTATTTTTTTAATGAAGGCTCCACTTTCAGTTAAACATTCAGCATGATTCCGGCTATTCACGTTTTGGAGGAGTGGTTGCGGTGTGGGTTCTGTTCTGTACCTACCTAATGACTGTGGCATGTAGCAATATTATTTTTTAAAGGAGTAGGTACCTACTTAAAGTGGTCTTTGTTGTGGTGTCTAAAGCAGGGATGTTACGGAGCTTCGGTTCCGGTTCCGAAAGGTCGGAACTTCCGAATCAGACTTTGGTTCCGATAATTTTGAATCGGAGTTATACCGAAGTTCCAAACGCAGCGATACGTGACTAGAGCCCGTACAAACAAGTTTTAACTCGTCGCCAGTGTAATTTGAGTTTATTTTATACACGCTCGCGCTCGAAGTCTTAGTGAATTGTTTTGTTTGTGGATTTTATCGCTAATATTGGACTGATCAAAGAGACTGAATTATATTTCAATTGTTTCATTAAGCCTTCCCTTAACACATCTTTCTCCTACTTCCACCTTTGACTCCGGTTCCGGTTCCGATTCCAACAATGGTTCCAATTCCGATCAATCAAATTTAAAACCTCCGATTTTGGTTCCGGTTCCGGTAAAACGACTTTCGTAACATCCCTCGTCTAAAGTTATTCAAAGTGTTAAATCTCGGTGGACGGTCGTTAATCGTACTTGATGCTTCGTAAAGAAGAAGAAACCCATTCAAACCAGACTTGATTATTGATATCTAAAAATAGACAGTTTCATTATTGCAGAAGTTCATTGCACTACAAGTTTCGAACTATCTGCAATATCAGCAACAAAGCCCTAGTCTAGACTGTGGGCAATGATTCTAAATCACAGTTGAAACGGTTAGAACAGGCGACAATCTTCCAATTTCAAAACAGTAGCCGTTCCGAATCTCCTCAGTTCGTTCCATTCGAAATTCAAAACTCGAACTTTAGCATTTTGTAACGAAATGTCTGGTAGTGTCACCACGTTTTTTGAAATTAAACAGAATTTTCATTTGTTTTTTTGCGAATCAACGTCGAAAAACACGAAACCGAGCTACCTATATGTACCTACTTATCTATACAGGGTGGCAGAGACATCGATGCGAAAACTGGTATCAGAAATTTTTCGTCAATTATTTTTTAAAAAATCAGCTGTTTCTTAGAAAAGTGCAATACCTACGGCTACGCGGTCAAAATGTATGGAACAACAGATTTTTTTAAAAATAACCGACGAAATATTTCTACGCAGGGGGGTTCACAATCATGTACTGAATCCATAGTAACAGTTTTCGCGTTGTCCCTGCCACCCTGTACATACCAGTGTAGTAACATAGTAAGTAGTATTAGCGATTTTGCGTGTTGATTTAATTTAAAAAAAAAATCAAGTAATCCAATGCTTTTTTTTAAATAGGGCTGACCTTTATTTAAGCTCTAATCCTAAGCTGTCATTTTGCACATGACAGCTTTCAACTGGCAACTGATGATGGGCCGGTCCCAAAACTTTGCGTACGACCCTGGATATCCTAGTCCCTATTTACATATTCGCCTGTTTGTTCAACTATTTTAATATAACACGTTTACTTACAGAGTCAAACTACACTAATTAAAGTATATTTAGGTATCTACCCGTACCCACTTAGTTTAGATTTAGAAGTAATTTTTAGTTACCGAGTTAAATTCTATAACTACTGCACAGGGTGTAAAGTTCACTCATGCTCTATATAAAAGGGAGGATACTCCGACCAGGCGAGTGTCGTGTCTTGCGGGCCACTGCCCAACGATAGATGTCGGAAAGTTAAATATACAGGGTGGCCGGGACATCGACGCGAAAACTGTTACCATGGATTCAGTACATGATTCTGAACCCCCCTGCGTTGAAATTTTAAGTCGGTTATTTTAAAAAACATCTGCTCTTTCATAGAAAAGTGCAATACCTACCTATCAAAATGTTTGGAAAAGCAGTTCTTTTTTTTTTAAACCTTTCAACGTATGGGGGTTCAGAATCATGTACTGAATCCATGGTAACAGTTTTCGCGTCGATGTCCCTGCCATCCTTTATACGTTAATCGCGCGGTAAACTCTGTCTGCGCGATGCAGGATTTTGTGTGACGTCACGTCACGTCTTTTGATGCGTAGTTTGCTAGCTCTATGGTTTAGTCACTAGTGGTTGTGCTTGCGACTGCTGAGCTTGTGGTTATATTTTTAGGTCGAGTAAGGTATTATGGGTTTTCCATCAGGAATTTCTAAGTAGGTAGCAGGAGTCTGAACTACTTGGTGCTCGATTGATGGCAGTAGCATCGCCCCATGTTATGTGGGACTTAAACATAACTGGCAAAAGGGTACCTATTCCTCACCTCAAACTGCCCATAGTGGCTACCTCTTCAGGGATACAGTCCTGATGTTATGTTACGCTTTTAGATTAATCTTTGATAAAAAAAAAATATTTTTAGTTTTTTAATTCATTTTTTTATGGCACCTCTTTAGGTCAAGAGCTATCCGAATATCAAAAAAATATTTGGCCAAGGTCTTAAGGAGGTGTGAAAATTGATAGGTACGCTGTTACAATGATGATAATGGGATAGATGGGACCTATACTCCATAGGTTTAGGTACCTAGTTAATTAAAGGTAAACAAATCGTAAAAAAGGTTTTTAAAGATGACACTTTCTTGTTTGAAAATACGTTATAACCAAATTAAATTTATTTTAGATTTTTACAATAGTTTCCTCTTAAAATAAAGTACCTATTATAACTTTATTTTCATTTATTATTAAACTACTCTTCGTAGATGTTTGTGCTTGAGCACAATTTTATTGCTAGATTTATAAAAATATTAAAATATTTTGTAATCTGTTTATTTTAAAGAGCCCAAACTCTAAACGTCAACGAATTATAACGTTGCTAAATTGAAGAGTACAACTGTAACGTAGCATGACAACTGAAGTGACAGGTATTACCTACGTTTAGTCGGTAACTTGACAGCTATCTCGTCACGTGTTTTTTTTTGTTTACCTTTATTTAACTACCCAGAGGACGACTTATAGAGAAGTGTGGAAAAAAGACATATTGCTCCGACCACAAATAAATTGGCATAATGATGGGACCTAGTTCAGATTTAGGAGTAATAAAAGTTCTAGTTTGCGGAATCCGTAGATACAACCCTCCGAGGTTCGTCTGAGATTATTCATGTCATGGGTAATTTTAACCCAACACTGTTGGTTTTGTGCAGACAGTTTTTAATTATAATTTAAATAACGTACTACCTAGTGGTTAAGATCTGTACGGATGTTAATTAACGTGACGTTGTGTGCAGTGCAGCAGAGTTGTTTGTGCCAATCGTGATATCAGTATTTACAGTTAATTTGAGAACGTCCTCTATTGTTGACTTCGTTATGTTGGTTATTTAATATAAATCATAACATTACGCCTATAATCCCCTAAAGGGGTAAGCAGATCCGGCCCTGGTTCAGGCCATGGTACGGAGCGAGAGTAAATGGCAGGCCGTCACCTCCTTCTGCGAAGCGGTAATGCTCGCGAAGGAGGAGGCGGAACGCGTGAGGGAGAGGCAAACTTCGCGCTTTCACACACTTAACCGCCGCAGGAGGAGACGCCCTGGGCGTCGGGAATCGAGAGCCGATTTCCGGCCACCGTAGGCGCGGGCTTGCGGACGGTGAGCAATGGGTAGCTTGCCGTCCGATAAGGACCAGGCCCGGGTCAACGGTGCGTTGTGTTCCACGCGCGCCTCAAAGAGATGTCAGCAGAATTGACGGGGTCCGCTAGGGCCAATGCCTGCCGGGGGTGCGAAGAAAACCGATAGGGAAATCGTGGCCCCCGGCAACAGGGCAACCGAAGGAACACGGGTGGGTTTTAGTCAGTAAGAGTCTGACACGCCCTCCCGCTCCGTCCAGAGCGGGAGAAGTTATTTGATAATTTCCAGCCCAAAAAAAAAAGGGGGTAGGTAAGCAGAGTTATGTAGTAGTGTTAACCGGTATTTTTACCCGACTACGGCGAAGCAAAAAGGAGGGTTATGTTTTTGACCGGTATGTATGATGTATGTTCATCTGTTACCTCATAACTTCTAAACTACCGATCATAATTTGACAAATAAAGTATCATTGGAAGCGTCTTGATCATCTGCTGGTTATAGGATATAAGGTAAAGCCATGGTCGCATGCCTGTACACTTACAAAATTATAATGGCATGCGACCACAGCTTTACGTTGACCATTTTTATACCTATGTCTTGATTTCTGTCTGAAAAATTTTTTGTTTCATACTTTTTAGAGCGTGATTTTTCAGTAGTCGGGTTTTACACTTAACAACACTTTACACTTAAACTTATCGTAGTTATGTTTCACTCCCTTCTTCTTTTTCGTGTGGTTAGTGACTAACCTGGTATCAGTTTTAAAGCCGCCCATGGGCTTCTGACTTGGCTTCACATGACGTCGAGAAATCTCACTTCTCTCCTTTCACTCCCTGCTAATTCTATTTATTACCCTTACTATTTTCCTCGAGTGGAAACCGCGTAATGGTAAGTGTAGTGAGACACGTCAGTTGTCGCTCCATCTAGCCGCTAGATGGAGTGACAAATGGCGTGTCTCAGCTAGATTCTAGCTGGAGGAGCTAGATGGACCGACGACACCTTAACCACCACCACCACCACCTTATTGCATTTATTTTTTTGATTTCTTACTTTGTTATTTCACTATTATGCTGCCTCGGTTGACGTCATCATGTCAACGCCGGCTGTCGCTGAAAACTAGCGCTGGGGCTCTGTCTCGCATAGGGTCGCAGCATTATGCTGAGCGATGGCCGTTTTGCGTGCATGTGACGCATATTTTCCCCCAAATTGTTATTTTTGTGTTTTGTTCTTTTTTAACCGACTTCCAAAAAGGAGGAGGTTATATGTTCGACGCGTATGTTTTTTTTTTTTTTTTTTTTTTTATGTATGTCCACCGATTTCTCCGTCATTTGTGGACCGATTTTGAAATTTTTTTTTTGTTTGAAAGGGTATGCTCCCAAATTGGTCCCATATAAATTTTATTAACTTTGCTTGGGTAGTTTTTGAGTTAGCTACAAAATACGTATTTTTTTCCCACTTAGTATGTAGATGATATGATAACTTCCTGTCATTGGTAGCAGGTAGTGGTATTGAAATGTGTGTGGGGTAGGTACCACAACTAAAAAGTGAAAAATAAAAACTTTTTATAAAAAAAAACAACCGACTTCCAAAAAAAAAACACTACAAAGTGAAAAATAACTTTAATTTCGGAAGTCGGTGGCAAAAAACGAAAACACAAAACCCAAGACACCGACTTCCGAAATTAAAGTTATTTTTCACTTTGTAGTGTTTTTTTTTTGGAAGTCGGTTGTTTTTTTTTGTAAAAAGTTTTTTGCGTCAAGTTTTCCGCAAATAAACGTACTTATGTTCTTTACATAACATAACATCACGCCTTGTTTCCCCGAAGGGTTGGGCAGAGGTGTACCTGTAGTAGGTACACCCGCATTTCGCCAGTCATGTTCTTTCTTTCTTAAAAAGGCTGCTGGGACGGATTGGATGCGGAAGATTAAAAACCGGGTGTTGTGCTGCAGCTTCGGGGAGGCCTATTGTCCAGCTGTGGACTGCGTTAGGCTTAGTTTATTGCTATTATAATAAATCCTCCTTACTAGGGCTGATCAAAAGTAATGATAATTGGTTACCTACTTTTTTTTTTTTGCTCGGCACCTATTTGTCTTAGCGTGATATTAAATAGCCTATCAAAAGCAAAAAGACTTTTTCAAATCGACTGGTAGTTCCAGAGATTAGTACGTTCAAACTTACAAAAAAACTATAATATTGTTAGTATAGAAAATATGAATCGAGTCTCATTACTTTTTGAATAGCCTAGTATTCCTTAATTTTAAAAAAAATGACAAAGTAAAACAAAAAATATTTAGGAAATTATTTAAAGGGTAAAGGCCTACTCTCTTTCTTGCCACACAGATTGCTATAAACTGGTCGCAAAATACATAAGACTCAGGGCTGTTACCTACTGAAAACGGACCAATTTCTAAACAACAGAAAAAAACCTTCTAGCTTCATTGATAGTGTGCGTAACTTATTAGAATGGCAAGAAAACCTTTTTAACCAATAGGCAGATACAATATTGTTAATTGAATCTAAGCCTGTACATAAAACCGCCGACGCCGGGCTAGTAATTGAATCAAGTAATCCAGGTTCTTAGGTAAATAGTGTTCCAATACCTATTGCTAGCTATTTGGCTAATAAACACAGATTGCTTTTACACTTGCAGTTTGAGACGCTATAAAACGTCAGTTCTGTTTGATGGTCGTGGTTACGTAAGTAGTAGGTAAGTCAAGACGCAGATGAACGCTTTTATTCGGTTTTCCTAAGAGCGAACAAGCAGACAGGAAACCTGCTAAAATCTAACCGTAAAAACTTAGGTGAAGTGAGCTTCAAGTGAGCTGTCCATAGCGGTCCAGACACGTTTCGGCAGTTGTCAGATTTCTATCAGTTGCCCTTTGCACTTGGTGCAGACCGGACGCTATCAATCGACTTGGAATTATATAAAGTTGTTAATAATCTTTTAACTTAGGTATAATTTATTAAAAAAATGGGAGGAAAGCCGCTAAAGTCGCAGGCACGACAGATAGGAAAAAAGTTTTATAGCTCTATATAGTTCACACGAAAATCAAAACAAAACAACAGTAAAGTACTTAGTTCTGAATTCAAATTATTATACAAGATAAATCTAATAATTGATGGACATGGAAATTTACATTCGTTTGTATTCGGAAATGCGATGATTCCCGAGGGACATTAAGGAAATAGAAATATTGTATTGTCATTGCTACTGACAGAATGGTGATTGGAACGATGATGTGATCTAAATATTTTAGTAATTTTACGTTAATGACAGACGATGACAGTAATATTAATGTCAATAATACTGATAGTGTCTGGGGGCCTATTCAGGTCTGATTGACACTATTGACAGCACACTTTAAGAAAGAAATAAATAAAGAAAATACATTTTAGCACAGACCAAAAAGCACACAATGTAATTAACAGCAGATAAAAAGCTCACTTCATCAACATTTTTACTTTGAGATGCTTACAGAATAGATAGGTTGGTTTATCATCTGCAATTGCAGGTACCTACCCAGTGGTAAGTATCGCAGGTGCACTGCCATTCCACAGACAACAGAGAAAACTGAACTGTCTCATGAAGCATGAGTGTAAATGGCACCCATACATTTCAAACCGGAAGCGGAAAACAGCGACGTTGCTACAATATTTATACTTTACCTTTTTATTACAGACCTTTCTCTTGAAAACTGCTTAATGTAGGAATTTTAAATGCATGATTTTAACTCAAAGAAGATAAGAAGAAAACTCGTTGCATTGGAAAATCGTTAGATTTGGATCAGATGGTAAATTTCTATTGATAACTGTCTGTCTGCATACGAAACACCATGCTACGCTCCAAAACGAGGATCCTAGACGTAGGCTGCCAAGCTACAATGGGACTGGGCCGGTCATGTCAGCCGCATGCATAGTAACCGCTGGGCAATAGTCTCCACACGGTGGGTGCCTGAGGATGGACGGCGCCGCCGAGGCCCAGGAAGAGGTGGCTAGACGACCTTGATGCGTACCGCAAGGGTTGGATCGAGATGGCCATGAAAAAGGATACCTGGAAGGATTTGGGGGAGGTCTTTGCTCAGAAGTGGGTCAGTGCAGGAAAGCAAAAAAAAAAAGTGGTGGCACTACGGGATTGCCGACAGAAGTGAAAACTTGAACAAGATCGCCTTGGTGGAAGAAAAATACTCGTATAGAATATTGCTCCGTAACCTTATCTAAATAATGAACACAATCGCGTTTACAAAACTAATACTTCCGTAACCTTTAAAGTAAAAATACTTGCATAGAACATTGATCCGTAATATAATATGAATAAAGAGCATAATCGCGTTTACAAAGCCTTTAAAGTAAAAATACTTGCATAAAACATTGATCCGTAACTTAATAAATAAAGAGCACAATCGCGTTTACAAAAATGAGGCGTCATCATCATCATCAGCCTATAGATGCTCCCACTGCTGGGACACAGGCCTCCTCTCTGTGAGAGGGAGTGGGCCGTAATCCACCACGCGGGCCCAGTGCGGGTTGGTAGATGTCACATGTCTTCGAATTTTCGGTTCTAGGACATGCCGGTTTCCTCACGATGTTTTCCTTCACCGTTTTGAGAGCAGTGGTGATGAAATAATTTACACAAAGTAAAGCGCCTGTCTGGGTTCGAACCTACGACCTACAACTCGTAAGTCACGGCCGTTACCACTGGGCCACCACTGCTCTTCCTCACCACGGCGTCATCATGGTGTCGCGAAATCAATGGTTTAGTCAAATCTCAAAAATGCTCAACGCGCCTAAAGAAGTTTTCACTTCAAAAAATGTCTGTCCGATCAAGTACAGTCGGTAGTGTGCACAGAGCACAGTCTATGGGGTTATCTTGTTTTTAGTTTACGACAGCTCCGAGTTTACCTTTATGGGATGTAAGCAACTCGATTTTAGTGCAAACTTAAGTTTATTGACAGTAAATGTCGATAACTTCACGTTATCGCAAACGTGTGCCGGGAAACGATAGTTATTAGTTGACTTCCAATGGAACTTATTAGCAATGTAAACGTTAGAAACCTAGCCTACTTAGTACCGAACTAAATTACCTATCGCACAAGATCAACATTCAAAATATAAATCAACAACATTTAATCAACGGAATTTCGCTTGTAAACTATGTGGATTATTGTGGATGTCTAGATTAGACACAATATTTAACCTTCAATAGTCAATTAGAACAAATTATACAGCAACGGATTAATACTTGGTTCACCAGCAACTTAGGTATATCTATCAGATTTTCAAGATCACTTTTGAATTGTGTCCAGTATCTCACAACTTTAGCGGGGTAGGTATTTAACTTTCCTAAATAATTCGATGCCCCCCATCCTAGAAATGTCTCCTGTAGCATGGAACCGCTAACTAACCCAGAAACGGAAAACGGTGTGTATCCAAAATTTAAGATAAAAACGCTGCCAGCAATCTCATTCGTCACTAATTTATCAGAAATCAGCAACAGCCTGAATCCGACAAAATAAAAACAACGAATCTTCACAAATATTACTCCCGACGAACTACCTCGGAACAAGCCCTATAATGTAAGAATGAAATATGGAGCCAAAGAGCGGGAGGTGAGTGAGCGCCGAATATTCTGAAGGCTTCGCAAAATTGGAAGGGCAGATTGGTGCATGTACTTGTACAATGGGGAATATGTGTGTTGAAAAAAGATTTGGAAAGGGTTTGTATTTTAACACGACTGCCCAAAAAACTATTTAAAAAAACCACGATAGCTTGTAAACGTCTGACCTTGATAGTGGAATAAAGAGACTGACACACATCTACATACAAGAACCCTGAAAACATAACACTCCTTTTTTAGGGTTCCGTACCTCAAAAGGAAAAAAACGGAACCCATATAGGATCACTCGTGTGTCTGTCTGTCCGTCTGTCACAGCCAATTTGCTCCGAATCTAATGGACCGATTAAGTTGAAATTTGGTACACGTATGTATTTCTATGACCCAAACACAGACGTGTAACGTAAATAAATTAATTTTAAATATGGGGGTCACTTTTGGGGGGAAAAACAGAAAATTGAAAAAAAAGTTTTGCTAACTGTACCGTATGACATATCAAATGAAAGAACTTATTGCGAGGATCTCAATTACATTTTTTTATAATTTTAAACTAAATACTTTTAAAGATATTTAGGAAAATAGATGAAAATTTACCATTACGTTATCTCCGAAAATACTGAGCCTACAATTTTGTAAAAAAATCAGAGATTAGTTCTATGCTTGTGGATTACAGGAAAACCTATAAAAAGTCTATGGTCTTAAAATAACATGGCAAATCATTCAATATTGTGCGTACAAACTTACATTTGCAGTTGGAATGTATGGGGGAACATGTTTTTCAACTACAATGTTAAGTTTATTCTTGGGATAAATTCATCCCAGCTACGGCACCCTTTGTCCGACACGCACTAGGCCGGCTTTTTGGGCAGCTTTTTACCAATTTTAATGATCAACCATTTAGGCTAAACTGTTAATTATAAAATGGGTGTTTTTGGGCAATCGGGTTTTCACATGTCAATTTCATGCATCTGCTTTAACTGTTTCTATAAATCGGGACAGACTAGGCAACACTAACATACCCGGGACATTCAAGTCAGACGCACAGTCGACGCACATACCTACCAGCCAATAGGTACCTACGCTTGTTGGCACCGTTGTGGGCAGACCCCGAGTCAGTCGGCTGCATTGTGGCGAATATACAATACGACCACAACTTAGTTATGCTCCGTAGGAAAAGGGAACGGAAACCTTAGAGCATAATGAAATGTTTTAGTCAAATCGATCTGCCTAGCCTTTTCCCAACTATGTTGGGGTCAGCTTTCAGCCTAACCGGATGCAGCTGAATACCAGTATTTTACATGGAGCGACTGCCTATCTGACCTTCACAACCTAGTAGGTAACTAGGTAAAACGATACCCCTTTGTAAGGCTGGTTGTCAGATTTTCGGGCTTTTGACGTCCCGTAACGACTGTCAAAGATTCACGAATGACAGCCGGGACCAACGGTTTAACGTGCTTTTTGAGGCACTGAGGAGTTTCGGTAGGTAGAAATTGTCACCCATCTACGGACCATCCCCGGCAAGCGTAGCTTAACTTGATGGATCGACCCGTGCGGCTGATATTACTTAGCCACGAGCTCCTCAAAAAAATTTAAAAAATGTTTGTTTTTGTTGCGTCTAGAAATGTTTTAGTGAATGCTTGAAATAGACTAAAAAGTTAATATGTGTGTAGCCTTTTTTTCGCAAAAAAAAACTGGGTAAGGTAATTTATTTATTTGTAATGACGATTGTAATGACGTCACTAGGCAGAGAAAGCAAGAAAATATCTTTATTTTTATTTTCACGAGGGGAGGACAGTCCCAATAAATTGAGAAAATTATTTATTGGAAGTTGTTAAACAACTTAAAGCGCTTATATTGAAAGCTTCAATGTTCGTTAATGAGGCTCTTTCAAAGACGTTTTATTTTTATACCGAAAAAATAACTTTGACGACAGTAAATAGAACTTTGTTTCAAAACAAATACCGTCAAGGAAGACCAGCGTTCAAAATATCGCTTTAGCTTCTAAAATATTTATTGTAAACAAATGGTCGAAGTTAACCGCGCAAAGAAACTTTGATCAAACCACAATGGAACTCTCCTTAATTTTTATGGCACTTTTTCTTAAATAAAGATTACGGAACTTTGTAATACGGACATTCAACTTGGCACATTATTCTTATGTTTTGTGTTTTCCATGAAAGTCTTGGAATATTAGATTTAATAGCCCATTTTGTTACTTTTGCGAAGTTCAAGGTGGTTGAAGATTTCCGGCGGTGTTTAAAATTTTTCAGTTTCTTCAGTTTGTTTGTTTTCGGTAACTTTTTCAATGATCATGCTTCATAAAACGGAGACGGAGAAAGCTTCTTTTGTAAATTAAATTATGCTTGGAGCACTTGTTTTTAGGGTTCCGTACCTCAAAAGGAAAAACGGAACCCTTATAGGATCACTTGGTTTTCCGTCCGTCTGTCTGTCAAAACACATTTTCTCATGAACGCGTGGAGGTATCAAGTTGAAACTAATATCAAATACTTAGTATCTATAGTCCCTTGGAGCTCTACAAAAATCAAGCTTCTAAGTCAACGCAATAAAAAAATACGGTCATTTATGCGACATATTTTGATACTCGCAAATAAATCAAAACCTACAGGGTACTTCCCGTTGACCTAGAATCATGAAATTTGGCAAGAAGCAAGGTCTGACAGCACATGTAAAGGAAAAAGTACGAAAATAGTTAATTTGTAGTTTTATTTAAAAAAAATGCGATTACAAACTTATATTTGCAGTTGGAGAATTGGAGAATGAATCAGAGAAAAGAAAAGAAAGAAAGAAAAAGTGTTTATTGAGACTCGCACAGGAAATCACAAATTAAACTAAAACACACTATCGCTAGATAGCAGGAATTTAAGGAATAAAAATACGAAATATGTGGTTAGCGTAGCTAATCACTGAACCTGAAAGTGTTAAAACATTAATAAAAAACAATAAAAAATAAAAACAATTAAAATAAAAGCAGAAAGTCCTGTACGAGGCCAAAAGGCTCCCATTTCAGCATATGCTGTGAACATGTTTTTCAACTACAATGTTAAGTTTGTTTTTGGGATAAATTCATCTCAACTATGGAACCCTCCATTTTGCGTGGTCCGACACGCACCCGGTTAAGTGCGTGTATATTTTTAATTACGGAAGAGCTAAAACTTTTGACTCATTCCTGACAGTTACAAACATTTCAACTTCCGTGCTCATAAGTGTAGTGTCCACTCTACATAATACCATTTTGTTTGGAGATAGATACGTAATATTAAAGCACAATACTTCCAAACAACTCCTCCACAACAAAAGTGAACGAGTAACATTTCTAAAACTATTCACATTCAAAACAGCATCCGAACAACGCCGTCAGTTTGCAAAAGCATTCATTTAGTGAATAGTGTCGCGCTGAGATGCTTATGATAGCGGCGGAGGAAACTGCCCGTCTGGAATGTACGGGGGACACAGATGTATAGACACGATGGAAATTGAAATGGAGGTAGCCATTGATGAGCTTGCAGTAGATTCGTGAGGTGTAGGAGTAGGACGTGGTTTGTCAGCACTAGTCAGCAATGTATTGGAATGTACGGACACAGAAGTAAAGACACGGCACAGATAGTTCACTCAGATAAATCATTTAAATAAAAACAGACTCTTGCTACGACACAATAAAGTGCAATTCAGGTCGCACAGCGCCCGGCGGTGATCTCTCGCGTCCGGCCCTGATTCGGGCCATGGTACGGAGCGGGAAGAAATGGGAGGCCGTCACCTCCTTCTGCGAAGCAGTAATGCTCGCGAAGGAGGAGGCGGAACGCGTGAGGGAGAGGCAAAATTCGCACCCTCACGCCCCTAACCGTCGCAGGAGGAGACGCCCTAAACGTCGGGAATCGCGAGCCGATTTCCGGCCATCGTAGGCGCGGGCTTGCGGACGGTGAGCAATGGGTAGCTCGCCGCCCGATAAGGACCAGGCCCGGGTCGACGGCGCGTTGTGTTCCACGCGCGCCTTAAAGAGATGTCAGCAGAGTTGACGGAATCCGCTAGGGCCGATGCCTGCCGGGGTTGCGAATAAGGCCGAAAGGGAAATCGTGGCCCTCCGCCAACATGGCAACTGAAGGAACACAGGTGGGTTTTAGTCAGTAAGAGTCTGACACGCCCTCCCGCTTCACCCAGAGCGGGAGAAGTTATTTGTTAATTTCCCACCCAAAAAAAAAGAAGTCGCACAGCGCTAATTACGTACTATATTCACCCAGAAGTTGCCTCTCTTTTATTTCGAGTAACTCTTATATCTTCTGACTACGTTACACTCGCTAAATTGGCCCGACGAGACGGGCCCGCCGCGTACTTGTAGCTTCATACTTAAAATGAAGAGTGATCTATACGGGGTGGCAGGGACATCGACGCGAAAACTGAAACCATGGATTCAGTACATTATTCTGAACCCCCCTGCGCTGAAACTTTTCGTCGGTTATTTAAAAAAAAAATCTGCTGTTCCATACATTTTGACCGTGTAGGTATTGTACTTTTCTATGAAACAGCTGATTTTTTTTAAAATAACCGACGAATAATTTCAGCGCAGGGGGGTTCAGAATCATGTACTGAATCCATGGTTTCAGTTTTCGCGTCGATGTCGCTGCCACCCTGTATTCATCTGAGGACACGGTGGAAATTGTAAGGGAGGTAGCCATTGAAGAGTGTCGGTTGTTTGGGAGCAGTGTATTTGAATGTACCTAGAGGAGATGCAGAGCGATGGAAATTGGAAATAATTGGCGGCAACGTTCCTACACGGTACCGAAACTACAAATTGTAGCACCTTGATTTGTGATCATTAAGTTTTGACAGCTCAATCTCAACGCTTCGGCGTTTATTGTGAGACTTTGCTGCCGTCCTTGAGAAAAGTGCAATAACTAGGTTAAACCTGATTTCGAGAAAAACGCGGGTAAAGATTTTATTTTTGTTTTGTTTCATCTCCAACACTATACATACAAGGCAAATTCGTCATATATACGTAAAAAAGTCTATAAAGAATATATAGATCTCGTTCTGCAAATTCCGAATATGTACTTATCTCAATTCGGCGCAAAACTCGAGTTATTCCACTTTCCGTAAGGACGGCAGTATGTTTAGCATTATGTTTCGTTCTACGTAAAGTTCGTTTTTTAATCCCAGATAGTAATTTGACATTTCAAATATTTGTTGTGTGTTTTTTCAATTTTGATTAATAACTCAGTTTGCCTACATTTCCCATAACTATTTTATAAGTGCTAAGAACAAGAGGCCGCTTCCAGTGACTGATTTTAAAGCAAGTATTGCCCTGTGGCGCTCGATGTTTGCTATGTAAGCTAAGCCTAAAGGGCCGTCGTACTCTTCCAGATAAAGAGCTAATTCATATAATAGATAGGCTATAAGTTTATGGGCACTGTTATATCTTCATACAGATTTGATTTTGATGAGGTTACCGGTTAGGTTTATTCTCTGGTTTATACGAAAACTCTGTTCAAAGTAAAAGTCAAAGTCAATTAATTTATTTCAAACAGACCCTTGTATGGCACTTTTGAACGTCAAAATTTACAAAATAATATAATTGATTCTAGTCGCCCCTTCCAAAAAGTAGTTTTCGTATGGAGAAGAATGGGCTAGAAACTTCACCGTTACTCTTTTAAAATGTTTTACAATGTTTTATATGGGTACCTAGATTAGTTAAATAATTATATGTGAAGACGGTGCACCTAGAATTAAATTACTATAGCAAATAGGTAAAAATAATTAAAAATGAAGCAACGACAGGTAATTTAATTATGATACATGGTGCTCACATATTTACCTACAAACATTGTAAAAGTAGACGATTTTCCTAAAATTTTATAATTAATAAGTCAGTGTTCAGGAAGTAATCACAGAATGTAAAATCAGTGTTCTGATTTGCAGAATGAGGTAGGTACCTTAGTAAATAGTTTGACGACCAACAATGAGAGAAAGTTTTTGAATACGGTAGTTGCCTACGTAATAAAAAAGAAATTCTATTTAGTCCGTCTTTCAGATAATTAAAAAATATAAGACACGTATTTTTTGCTTTATCATATGTATTAATCAAAAATAACTTAGAAAATACGCATTAAAGTTGGGGAGTGGGATCCCCCACTCCCCAACTACGTACGACGTGACGCTACGTCACAACGTCGTATTAAATCTAGCAAGGCGTGACGTCATGCCTCATTTTAACTCAATGTATCGCCGTAATCTTTTGATTATGTCAAAAAAGAAAAAATACGTGTTCAATATTTTTTAATAATCTTCAACACGGACAAAAAATTTTTTTGGACACAGGCCTATTGCAAGTCTGGATTGCCTAGCACTATGTTAAGAAGCACCTTAGAATCTAAGGTGCTTCTTTACATAGGGCTAGGCAATTCTAAGGCTTAGATGATCACACTCTATGAGATTGATGCCCATTTTGATTAAAACTAGGCAACACCTAAATGAATGTTGAAATTAAAATGTGTGCTATTGGATTTTAAATTTTAGGCGCTGAGACGTGCATTGAAAATCCAATAGCGCATTTTTTGTGGCATTCATTTAGATGAGACGTGCCGGGAGCCCTCCTGGAGGGTTCACCTAGTCGCATATGGGAAGCCATGAGCCCTCGCGGAGGGTTCATTTTAAATGTAGGTTTTTCTTAGCAAATACATCATTATAAACCGTGAAAATAGAATTTGATGCATATTTTAACAAGATTTATTAGTGTATGCGTTGGTTATAAAATCCAAGCATTTTTGTTTTTTAACTTTTTGTTCACGGTTACAAATATTCACAAAAAATTTAAAAGGTTGGATACTACGTATCGTATAGCTACAAGACTCCTTGAAAACACTATTTTACTTGGTTTTAAACCTAATGCCGTTGACTGTCCGCGATGGTTAACTTTAGCGCAAACGTAATGCCGGTAACCCTCCCGGAGGGTTCACTTCCTATATGTATGGCGGATGGCGTATGAGTTCTATGCAAAGTGAGTGGAATCGAAAGTGTCAACTCCTCCATTTTAGTTAATTTTTATTGAACAACTGTAACAAGATGGATCTTTATATCTCTTGCCAAGATCAGACCGGAATGTCACATTATACAAATGTAACGGAAAATGAGAATGTGGACGTTTTGGTACGTTAATCGCGAACAAATAGAAGTTAATGACCCATCCGGAATAACTGCCATGCTATCTCAAGATGACGTCACGGAAATGTATTACGAAGCCTTACTTAAGTTAAAGTAAAACATCACCTCCGTACCGCTAAGGATACAAATAAAAAAAAACGTGGTGCCCAGGAACGCCATCGAATATTACTTAAGCTGGCTTCACAGCTGTGCGGGAGACCCGTGCAGGCCGCCCGTACGGGCTCCCGGAACGGAGACACACGTGAGGCGCTAGAACATTGTTTCACAGCGACGCGGATTGGTCCATACGCGACCCGCTCCGGGTAGAGCCCGTATAACGCTAGCAACTGTATCGTACTAGCTCCCTCGTTTCAGAGCACTGCGGGCGGGTCTCCCGGACAGCTTTGAAACCAGACAAGGTATATTTGCCTGCTCTCTGGATTACCTATTATTAGGCTGAACTCTCTCCGCCTAGCCTTAGCTATCGCATTTTATTTGAAGTCAGCTCTCGTTATTTTTCGCCAGATGTGTCTGTTTTGTTCAGTAAGGCTGCGTTTCCACCAGAGATGTGCGAGGATGCGAAGCGAGGGATGTGTTTGTTAAGAACCAATAGAATCGCTTCATTTACCTAGCCTCGTTCAGCGCAGCTCCGGTGGAAACGGCTTAGCGGTGCGAGGTTCTTGTACGTACAAAACAAGCGAGGGATGGGTGCGAGGGATGTGTGTGAGAATGTGTGCGAGGGATGTATGCGAGAGATATGTGCGAGGGATGTATGCGAGGGATGTTTGTTATTGGGATGGATGCGAGTGAGAAATCGTATCTGAAAAGAGCCCGCTACACATCGTCGCAGCGCTCATTTTCGGACCGTTTCACAGCGTTGCTACACATCCTCGCACCGCTCAGCAGCCTAGCACATCTCCGGTGGAAACACTCACATCGTTTCACAGCTTCGTTACGCATCCTCGCACGCTCAGCTACCTCGCACATCTCTGGCGGAAACGCAGCCTAAGCAGAAGAAACCAATAAAGTTACATGAACTCTAAATAAGTTAAACTTTTTGTACGAATGCTTTGGCATTACGAGGATGTCTAAAATATAACAAACCGTTACAACTTTGATTTGAAGATGACATTTAAATAAACTGTCACTCGGTGTTCCAAGTTTAAATGGAGTTTTGTAATGGAAGCTATGATAATGTCGATTGGTTTCGGAGAAATGTCAAAGTTTCGAGATATCAAAGCATTTACTACAGTTACTCCACCTATGTTTTTAAGCATTCTGTTTGTTAATTTGAAAATATCAAGTCTCTCGTCTGCGTGGATTTCGGGTTTTCGTATTCAAGCTAGAACACCCTATTATTTACATCCCTTATCATTTGCCACTGTTGAGCGAAGGGGTCCTGGGTTCGATTCTCGGGTCGGGCAAAGTGTTATTGGGTTTTTTCCATTAGGAATTTCTAAGTAACAGCCCGGAGTTTGCAAGCTGTCGGTGTGATACCCCCGTGCCTCTGTGCGCACGTTAAGCCGTTTGTCCTGCGCCTGATCTCTCTCCTGACTGCCTCGTTGGTCTAGTGGTCGCAAGCGCTACTGCTGAGCATGAGGTCCTGGGTTCGATTCCCGGGTCGGGCAAAGTGTTATTGGGTTTTTCTATCTGAAATTTCTCAGTAGCAGCTCGGAGTCTGGATTTGTGCCCGGTTGATGGCAATAGGCTCGCCCCCTATTACATGGGACTTAAACATAACTGGCGAAATGTGGGTGTACCTGCTACAGGGACACCTCTGCCCAACCCTTCGGGGAAACAAGGCGTGATGTTATGTGTATGTGTGTGATCTCTCTCCGGTCGTGTCGGACGCCTGCACTACATATAATATCTCCAGTGCCGAAGGTTAGTCTCCGTTGATATTGGCCGTCACGGCCGAAATACGGTCTGGAGGATTATTATTTACATCCATTAGCTTATTTGTGCCTGTTCTTCTTCTTGTTTCAAGCTATAAATACCAAATTTTCTTGAAATCGGTTATAGGTAACATACGGACGAAGTACGAGTAACTTTTCCTGAACTATATTGTATTCGTACCAGTAGATTTGTGTAGAACAACTGGCTGCAAAATTGAGTGTTTAGAGTAACTGAGATTCTTTAATTCAATACAGTTGACATTGCAGCGAGCTGTTAGTGATTTAATTTATGAAATGTCAACGGTCTACGTACGAATTTCATGAGGAATGCAGCACATTAATGAGGAGCTCGAGAACGATCCATCAGTTTAAGCTACGCTTGCCGCGGTTGTTCCGTGGATGGGTGATTATTTCTACACATCGAGATTCCATCGTACCTCGGAAAGCACGTTTAGTCGTTTGTCCCGGCTGTCATTCGTGGATCAGTCGTTACGGGTTGTCAGAAGTCCGAAAGACTGACAACCAGTCTTACCAAGGGGTACCGTATTATCCAGTAACTGGGTTGTGGAGGTTAGATAGGCAGTCGCTCCAAGTAAAATACTGGTATTCAGCTGCATTCGGTTAGACTGGAAGCCGACCCCAACATAGTTGGGAAACGGCTAGGCATATTGATTGCATATACATTAATATTATGGAAGCATTATACCATTGAGCACGGTATTCAACGATTTTTATTAATGAAATACTAGAGTAAATCTCTTTCGTGTCTCGTGAAATGTATTTACCAGATTGCATTAATTAAAGCCTTATTAGTGGTGTTCGAATAATAAACGTAGAACAAAATTTTAACTTAATTAACAATATGTTTAAATGAACATAATGATAGATGTAATTATAATACGGTGTAAGGCTACTAAGGTAAGTATACACTAGAGCAGGGTTTCTCAAATTTATGGCTCCACGTACTCTCATTAAAGTTTCCAGATGATAGCGAACCCCTAACACAAAGAAAAAAAAAATGGTATGGTAAAGAAAATAAGGTTTTTTATTTAAATAAAAGGTAACAAATACAGAGTCAAAAAGAAATATCTTTTAAATATTAATGTGATGGGTAATGGATGGCTTGTCGCAAATTGAATAAATTTTTGGAATAATTTTGGAAAATTTTAGCCTTAATTTTGACTCAGCATCAAGTCGATTTCTGTATTTAATTTTTATCATGATTAGGTGTGAAAACCCACTCTCACATTAGTATGTTGTACCAAAAAGTAAAAGGAAATTCACCTCTTTGCGTGAGAGTTCGGAATATTCTTCCTATCTAGCTGCCCAAAAATCAATCAAAGACATCATTTTTAAATCAGCTCGAAGAGTTTTACCAACGTACATTTCTAGTAATGACTCCTGTTGCTTAATACTGAAACTAGAATTTACTCTCTCTGTCGTGACTATAAATGTCAGTCATCCAGCCACCCACAGAGTACGTTGTAATGCAGCTGCCATTATGTAAATCTTGCCACGAACCCCCCTACCGTCGGATGGCAAACCCCTAAAGGTTCGCGTACTCTACTTTGGGAAACCCTGCACTAGAGCAAAACGGAGACGTAAATTTCGTGCAATTCTATTGGTTGACATCATCCGTGCTCTGCTGCACTTCATGACGGATTTCGTCTCGCTTATCGAGATGGTGGGCAGGATACAAGATACAAGTCATTCTCTCAACTCACCCGATTTCTGAAACGAAAATCAACGACGACTCTGGTGAAACATTTCTTGGTTTCGTGAAGTGTTGTTTTGCATTTTGAAGTCATGCTAAGTAGTTGACTGCGACGTGTCAATATGTATTTATTTATTTATTTAAATGCCTTAAAACTACCATTACAGGTTTTAACCTAATGCGATAGCCAAGTCACACACCAAAACAAAGAAAAATTAAAGCAACAAATACTTACATCTTAAGATCTTATAGATCATTGTTTATAACACAGTGTAAACAATAGTATTTTTGCGAATTCACCCCAGTAACATGTAAATATATCATTTTCGACCTGAATATAATTGATGGTGCGAATTGCTCGGGTCAGAGGGGTTTTAGCCAGCAAGTTGGTCCTAGCTGATGCTACGACCAGCAGTGGCGGGGGCCCCGTCCGTCGCCTCCACACATAAGTTAGGTCGGATACGTACAAGTGCAACCATTGCAGCACTCTCAGGTTGTGCACTATGTCTCGAAGCAGTAAATAAACTCATCTCAAGTGATTATATATTGACTGTTGATAATTCAGTCAACCAATCACAGCGGTTGACCTGCAGTTGATAATATTTATTACTTTGTGTTAATTTTCCAGAAACTTGGCGTAGGTAAGTTCAATGCACTGGATCAGTCAGAGCGCAGAGCTATCGTCACTGCTGGTGGTCATCGTAGGTATAACTATATAATAATTAGGGATGTGTGACCAATGGTAGTTAACATCTTTGGTAAGATGATGCAGAACTCATTCTCAGAGCAGTGGTGGCCCAGTGGTATCCGCCCCGATTTACGAGTTGTAAATCGTGAGTTCGAACCCAGACAGGCACTTTAGTTTGGTATATTTAATTTCATCACTACTGCTCTCAAAACGGTGAACGAAAATGTTAAATCTACTGTCCTCCCATAAATAGTAACACTGTTATTTGAAAGTATTGTAAAAGCCAATTATTTTTAAAAGAGTAACTGTGAAGTTTCTTGCCGGCTCTTCTCCATAGGAAACGACCAATTGGAACCGTGCACCTAGCTTCTGACGTTTCATAAGTGCCCATTTAGCTTTATGTGAAATATTTTTTTTATGATTTTTGAATTTTTTTAACCAATCCGCATTGGACCTGCGTTGTGGATTTACAACCCACTTCCTATCCAGAGAGGAGGCCTGTGTCCCAGCAGTGGAAACATTATAGGCTGATTAATTATAATGTTGTCACTTTTATGAAGATGATGCAGAACTCATTCTCCTTATTCCAAAATCAAAAATGCTCCCAAATATTATTTCCAACTCCCTCAGTTTATTTCGCTTCGTAAAACATTTGTCTCTACAAGTTGTGAACAGTGCCAGCCCTTAGGGAGAGAGTCTATTTTATTTCGTTACTAACTTTTATTACTAGCTGACAAGTGACAACTAACTTAAGTCTGGCAAAACAAATTATTAGTTCCGAACTTTAAGTGAGAAGATTTTCAGAGGAACAAAGTTAAATTTTTTGAGTACTACGAAGAAATAATGTTTGTAGTTTTTATCGGTTTGATAGAACTGTTTTACTATTGCTGTCCACTGGAGCGGAGCGAGGCAGCGAAGCGGAGAAATGTGCCAGTATCTTCGCCAATATTAACCAATAGAATGTAAACTCCGCTTCAGAGCTCCGCTCCCATTGGTTAATATAGGCACATTTCTCCGCTCCACTGCCTCGCTCCGCTCAAGTGGACAGGCAGCCTAGATTATAAACTATTAAGGCTATTGTTGGCCAAGAAATAGGTAATGGTTGACATTGTGAAATCAGCAATTTCTTTCATATGTTTTGAAAATTACTTCAGGGTCCAATTGACTGAATATTTTTTCTGTAGGGAGAATTAATTTGTACTTATTTTCTTTCGGAAATAAAACCGACCGAAATACATTTTAAATCAATAAATCCTCCTATTTATGTAACCTATTTCCTTTTTGTAATTTTTCCAAAAGTAATTCTGAAATAACAAGCGATTCCTTGCTACGAGCCTTTCAATATTTATTTTGGTCACGTTTATACGAATGTAAAATAGGTACATACACGTTATCTTTATCGAGGCCGACCCTAAAACGAAATTGTTCATATTTTAATTGCATTTGTTACTATGTCTATAGTGCACACTATTGTGTGGATTCTGATTAAATTAAAGTTATTCGGTTAACAATAAAATCTGGTTTTGGACCCTTAAGTACCTGCTAAACGGTCGCCAACCGCGTCCCGAAAGAGGTGACCTTGGTGGTTTACAACCGTGTAGATGGTGGTTTACGACCAAATTTCAAACAGCTCTGCGCGTCGACAGCCAGCACTTTAGTACTCAGGGCACAGCTCAGGGTGATGATACCGTCGCCGCGCCCGCCACCGCCACCACGCCGCGCGCCGCCACGTCTCTAAGCTGTACATATGTAACGTTGCCAGCCCGCTGCCGCGCCACCGGCGCGACGCTGCCGCGGATTTTAAAGTGATATGGCAAAATCAAGAGGAGACGGGGCGGAGGCGCGGCTGCGGGCGGCGGCGTGGCTGCGGCGGTTCAGCGTTCAGTCTACATGGTTACGCGAAGCGGTGTCGCCGCGGCTGCGGTGCCGTCTACACGAGCCCTTATAGTTAAAATTAGTAAAGTCTGCGTTGTGGCCAAGACAAAACGCCAAAGCTGAGATACCTACTTATGACTATACCTAAACAAAACTTAAACTTACAAACGCCTAATTAAAGGCAACTTCTAAGAACGTCAAAAACACGGCAAACACTTTTAAACATTATAAGACGCACCTAGGTTCTTAATTAATCGGTAGCGAGGCAATTAGCAAGTTGTGTGAACGAGGCACAGGGATTCACTAGTTTACATTACAAGGTGCCAACATGGTTTAGGCGGGCCCAGTATTACACAAATTCAAACGTGGACGCTCAACTATGTTGGCCGAGATTAGATTTAGTTTGAAGCTGTTTAAATTGCGGTTTCTTAGTTAATTAAGAAAAGTCGGTAGGTGTACAGTCAATTTCGTCGGTATTATGAAGAAGAAAATAGTAAGAAGGTGGAACCTCGGACCGACCTTTTTTTTGAAAGAAGAATTTAATAAACTGGCTATTTTTGGTTGCCAATAAAAGTTTAATTTAAAAATAAATCGTATTTTTTCATTTTTCAAAGGTGTTCTAAAACATTTTTCGTGGAAACCAGCCAGAGATTTTACTTTTTTTTATTAGAAACTGCACCCCGCGGTTTCATCCGCATGTCTCGATCCCGTGGGAATATCGGGATAAAAAGTAATATCCTAATCCAGGTCATGGTCTACTCATGTGCAAAATTTCTTCCAAATCTGTTCAAAGCGTAACAAACAAATAAACTCACTTTCGCATTAAGGGGACGATAACCGACTTTTAATGATTTTATACTGAAGATAACGTCTAAATGAGTAGTGTTAGTGACTTGGAAAAAATATATGTTAAATTAGAGCATTTTCTTAATATTTTAATAAAGGCATATTTTCGATTATGTTTATATTACATAGTGAAATTAATTTGTAAAGTTATGTCTAACGCGGATAAAAAACTGAGAATGACGCAAAATCTATCAAGCGTATTTTTCTGAAAAAATCACCATTTTAAAGATAATTAAATTATTGATCTTTTAGTATACGTGTTTTATTAAAATACCTTTTGTTTTACGTGTAATAAATTAATAATGCGTCTAATTTGGGATAGCGCTCCTAGATGGGCGAGTCCTATTACTGGCTGGACGTACGACGCGTTGCGTGAGCTCAGTACAGAACACGCAAGCTAACCATTCAAGGTCACTGTCATATATCTGCGTCTTAATAATATTATGCATGCAATGTGAAGCCTCTTTGCTTGGAAATATTGTAAGCAAGAGCCAGGCGCACAGTTTATGAGATGTTCGAACAAAAGGTTTGATTTTAATGAATGTTAATGGGTTTTGTAAATAGAAACCATTTCATGAATAAAACGCAAGATAACGATTTAGTTATTAAGTATAGAATTTCTTAATGCGAAAGCGTCAGGGTAGCCCGCGAAATTTAAATTTTCTTACGTTTTTTGCAATTTGCAGGTCAGTATCATATTGTTTGTTGATCTAAATATGATTCGCGGCCGTAACAAATATCAACATGATTTCATGAAATCAACACATTTGATACCTTTGCTAACTTATGGAGTTGTATTGCTGATTGTAATTGAGTAAAGCCATATTTGTTATGGCCGCGAATCATATTTTAATCAACATAAAACCTGACACTGACCTAAAACAAAATGCAAAAAACGTAAGAAAATTTGGTTTAATAGGGATGATGCCTGGGTAAAAAAAACAAAATTCTATTAAGTCCGTCAGTCAGATAATAAAAAATATTAGACACGTATTTTTTGCTTTATCATATTAATAAAAAAGCTTGTAAAAATGACTTGATAAAACGCATTAAAGTTGGAGAGTGGGGGTCGCGCTGTGTTACAAGTATAAAATCTACGTGACGTCATGGCACATTTCCGTACCTTCAGTGAAAAGTGATGTAACTGGAAAATCATAATTTTGAGAAAATTAATGTTAAAGTTTTAAAAAAATCTGACTCTTTGTCTACTTCACTAAAATGAGTACTGATTACTGACATTGGTAAACAATATCTTAGAGCATGATTTAGTGTAAGAAGAAACAGATTAATTTGTATAGGTAGGTTTTTTTTAATTTAAAAAGAAATCCACTTAACACAACATATAATAAAGTTGTTTTAAGTGTAAATTAATTTAAAATGACTCGAACCATTTTACACATTATTTATTGGTTGGTGTTGGATGATTACGTGTAGGTAAATATATCAGTTTGTACTAATTCACATAGATCGCGTAATAAGAGTCACATACATTTGTATTAATATACATACATTAAGGAACTTGAAATATTTGTTCAGTTCACATTGATATTATTTAAAATGTATTTTATTACACATTAATAAATGTAAAAAATGCTTAGTTAGAGCACTTTACACCAAAATAAGCTTGCTCAATTTTAATCTTAGAGGGGTACCAATTATACCAAAAAATTGCATTTTTTTTACTGTTAAACTTAGTGTAAGAATATTAAAACTGATATAGGATCACTTTTCACTGAAGGTACAGATGTTAACTCAATGTATTGCTGTAATATTTGGATTAGGTAAAAAAAAAAAAAAAATACGTGTCCAATATTTTTTGATAATCTACAAGACAGACAAAAAAAAATGTTTAGTTATCATCCCTTTTGAAGATTGCACGTGTCTATGTCGTGGCCAGATCTTAGAATTGAGAAAGATTTAAGTCACATCATGATGTGGTCTGGCCAGATCATTGAATACTCAACGTTTGACGATATACACAGTTAAATGCACGACTACTTCATGATGTGGTCAAACATTAGTGATCATATCGTAAAATAGTTAGATTATCCACCGGTAGAGGCGTTACTTTTGTTGTGCATCATGGCGGCGGACGATAAAACTGCAGTGAAGTATCGTTATTATACCAAGCTACGTGACTTTTATGAAAGTCACTCGAAAAACGGCCGCAATGTTAAAAAACCATGGAGTTTGGAACGTATTTCACAGGTTAGTATTTAACTATTCAATCTTATTAATTATTACTGTTCTTCTGGAATGAAAGCTATTTAAAAATATTTTATTTATCCATTGCCCATATTACTAAAAGTTCATTAATTCCAGTAATATTTGCATGGATACCTACTTATTTAATGATATCGCCAAACGTCAATTGACATATCATTAAATGTTGACGTTTAAATGATATGGTCAATTAGCTGGCCATTTCATGAAATGATTCTTAGATCTGCCCACGATATCTACATACATTTCATATAACATCTGCATACCTATCTATATAATATATTTTTAATAAAATCAAAGTCGCTTTTCGTGTCTGTTTGTGTATCCGCGTTATTTTTCTAAACTACGCAAAGGATATTGATGCGATTTCAACAACATTTAAAGAATTCATTCCGGAAGGTTTATGGGTATAACACATGGATATTAAACGTACATATAATAAAGAAATTTCGACGTTTGTCCAGTCGTCAAATCCGTGCGAAGCAGGGTCCGGTCGCTGGTTTATTAAAGTGGCTGAGTGAGTTTTTTTAGTGACTGATAGAAAATGCTTGAATTCCGCCTCTGTACATTTGTGTGCTTAAAGTATTAATTAATACTTACCTCACCGAAGCATTGTAACTAACAACAGAACCACTTCTCATTTCCGTACACGATGTAACACAAGTATGATCATTAAGAGTCCATAGTACCTCAGCTGAAATTCTCTTTTTATCTCACTCGCACCATACTGCTGGCGGACTGAGTGAGAGAGCAAGACAGAGTGAGATGCTGGCGGCTCCAACGCGCCGATAGTTTCAGTAATTTTTTTTACGGTAAAAATAATGGTAATTATAAAAAACGAGCGAGCCTTACAGTAGTCGCATAATTATGATGTGTCATCGTGTATGTGTGCGTGTGTGTCTGACATCTCACCTTGGTAATAAGCAACATTCAGTTCAATTCAAAATATTTTCTTGTCACATAAACCTACAAGGGCACTTATGAAACGTTAGAAGCTAGGTGCACGGTTCCAATTGGTTGCTTCCTATGGAAAAGAGCCAGCAAGAAACTTCACGGTTACTCTTTTAAAAATAAATGGTTTCTACAGTGTTAATAGGTAGGTATGAGAGGACAGTGTAGGCCTATCAACAAGTACCAGGTACTTAGAAAAATAGAAATTGGACCGCAAGTCTACAGCCTACAACGTTCTCACATTCACAAAATCTCAAAGAAAATAATCTGCATCAAAGATAAACAAAATAATAAAAAAGGACCTATTTAAACCAAATGACATGATTGCCACTACAGCTGTGACAAATCTAATTTGACTTAAAAAATACAGAAAATTATAGGCATATAATGTCAAATAATGAAAAGAATATGTCAATGAACTATGTAAAAAAAGTAAAATAAAATAATCATCGTAATTTGGGAGTAGTTAATAGACATTTACATTGTTATGCCGTTAATGAGGTACCTGGGAAGCCACATGTGCAGAAGGAACCCCATTAAAGGGGTCGTCTCTGACGGCCAACTCTAGCACCGTGCGCGCTTATTGGTCAAATCAAATAGCGCGTGCTTCCCTGACTTCCTGTGACACACTTCCGTCCCTTTTCACGAAATAATTCCCACAGATTAAATTATTTAGTTTTTTAGATTTTGGTTTTGATTTTGATTGCAGGAAAGCGAGAGAAAAGATGTTATACATCACAAATAAAAAACATAGTATCTGCTTTATATTTTGTTCAGTTATACAAAGTTTCAAGATATAATTTGAAGTATTTTTTTAATACTAGCGGTTTATTGTTCGGTTTAGAGGTAACTTTGTAATTTTTTTCTATAGAGATAATTTTTGAGCAGTGGTGGCCCAGTGGTAACGGCCGCGATTTACGAGTTGTAGGTCGTAGGTTCGAACCCTAGCTTCGAACCCGAGCTTTACTTTGTGTAAATTATTTAATCACCACTGCTCTCAAAAACGGTGAAGGAAAACATCGTGAGGAAACCGGCATGTCCTAGAACCGAAAATTCGAAGACACGTGACATCTACCAACCCGCACTGGGCCCGCGTGGTCGATTACGGCCCACTCCCTCTCACAGAGAGGAGGCCTGTGTCCCAGGAGTGGGAACATTTAAAGGCTGATGATGAGAGAAAATTTTAAGGAATCGTGTTTTCGACAAACATAGTAGGTACTTAACATTAACCCTCAACTTTAACATAATATATATTTATTTATTTAAAATAGGTACGCCAACAGCAAATATATTGTACAGTAAATATTAAAAGTTAACAGGTATGGGCTCTTATAATATACCAATTACAGGTGTACACGACATTCACATAAAACAAAGCAACCTTCTTAAATTAAATAAAATTAAAAATATAGTTAAAATGGAAAAAAAAATAACAAAATCAACAACGAAATAAATTAAAAAAAAACAGATTTGACTTAAGTCTAAAACAGAACAAAAAAAAACTAATACTGCAGTATTTTCGATATAACGAAGGATCGTGCTAAGTAATTTGAGATATTATAGACTCTTAACGTGTCGTGGCGCGGACACACATCGGGTATTCATGGCGCTCTTTATTGCGGAGAGATGCCCATTCATCACAGCACATGAAATGGGAACATGAGATTGTTGAGGAAACGTCTATTGAAATTGAAACTGTAATGAAATAAAGCGTTGAATGGGGACGGGGTTGTTTCGTTTTCGTAAAAAATCTTTTTGTACTTTTGTATGTTAATAATTTCAAAATTAATTTACAAAATTAAGGTAGGTCATTCAGTAAAGCTAATTTAAGTAGGTACCTACCTAAATTATGGGACTTATTAAAATTACGAGCTTAGCTTGCCTCTATCTCTATATCAAAGAAAGAAAGAAAATACGTTTATTTGCGGTAAACATGACGCAAAGAAAGAACATAAAACAAAAAAGAACAAGTTGAGGGAAAATATGCGTCACATCCACGCAAAACGAGTGTATCCCATCTGGCCCGGTGACTTGGCCCGGCACCGGGCCACATGGGACAAAAAAGTTTTAACTGGCCCGGTGATATGTTTACCGGGCCAGATGACACAAATCAAGTGCCATCGTCCTTGCCTAAATGGTTTCTGGCACTCGCCGGCCGCTACCGCGGCACCGCTCGCTTCGCTCGCTCGGCTCGTGCGGTGTGTGGTCACAGTTCTAACCTAACCTAACCTACCATTCATATCCTATAATCATATTATATAATCCCTTTCATAGATGCATATAGTTAGTATTTCACAAATTACGAGGCGTATCCTCTTTTCTCCCCTTTCCGGGGACGATGGCACTTGATTTGTGTCATCTGGCCCGGTAAACATATCACCGGGCCAGTTAAAACTTTTTTGTCCCATGTGGCCCGGTGCCGGGCCAAGTCACCGGGCCAGATGGGATACACCCCGCAAAACGGCCATCGCTCAGCATAATGCTGCGACCCTATGCGAGACAGAGCCACAGCGCTGGTTGGCGTTGACGTTATGACGTCGACCGGAGCAGCATACAATGAGATATAAATAAGAAATAAAAATAAATGTACAATAATTCTATATGTTTTCATATGAAATATAATATTTAAGATACAGATACACATGCTACAGGCTGATTTACATAATCAGCCTATAATGTTTCCACGGCTGGGACACAGGCCTCCTCTCTGTGAGAGGGAGTGGGCTGTAATCCACCACGCGGGCCCAGTGCAAGTTGGTAGATGTCACATGTCTTCGATTTTTTGGTTCTTGGACATGCCAGTTTCCTCACGATGTTTTCCTTTACCGTTTTTAGAGCAGTGGTGATGAGATAATTTACACTAAGTAAAGCGCTTGTTTGGTTCGAACCTACGACCTACTCGTAAGTCGCGACCGTTACCACTGGACAACAACTGCTCATCAGATTTGCTTTAATTAAAATTGAAAAAAAAATACATTATTTTGTTACGTTAAGAACATTTTCGTAAAAGAGAACACATAAAGTGCACGTTTGCCAGTTTGCCTTTTTTTTTCTTTGGGTGGGAAATTATCAAAAAACTTCTCGCGCTCTGGGCGGAGGGCGTGTCAGACTCTTACTGACTAAAACCCACCCGTTTTCCTACAGTTGCCTGCATGTTGTCAGGGGCCACGGTAACCCTTTCGGACAAACCCGCAACCCCGGCAGGCATCGGCCCTATCGGACCCCGTCAGTTCTGCTGACTTCTCTTTGAGGCGCGCGTGGAACACAACGCGCCGTCGACCCGGGCCTGGTCCTTATCGGACGGCGAGCTACCCATTGCTCACCGTCCGCAAGCCCGCGCCTACGGTGGCCGGGAATCGGCCTACGATTCCCGACGCCCAGGGCGTCTCCTTCGTTGCCAGTTTGCTTGTATGTGTGACCTTGTTTGTTGTGTTTGTGTGTGTGAACCACTGACAAAAGAGGCTTACTGCTTAGCAATGGTATAGTCGACCTCGTAATTGCTTTAACACGTTTGACACCAATTCCCAGTAAAAGACACGTCACTAAGGTGGAATGTTAAT
Organism: Agrochola litura; assembly: GCA_949152395.1. Classification (NCBI taxonomy): domain Eukaryota; kingdom Metazoa; phylum Arthropoda; class Insecta; order Lepidoptera; family Noctuidae; genus Agrochola; species Agrochola litura. Next base: position 17,701,005 of record OX424508.1, on the reverse strand, counting down.
GTTGAATCTTACCGTCTGTTTCAGGAAATCAGGACGTGCAAATAACATTCAACCAGGATGGTATGGTAATTACGAGGTCGACTATACAGCCGGTAACAAATTAGAGTTACGTAAATGTATTTAACATTTAAGTGATGTAATGTTTATGTAAACACAGCTAATCCCGTAGTAAATATTATTCTGGAAACAAAGGACAGGGGTTTCTCTGGGAATATTCTAAAATGTGTGCTAAAGGAAGGAATTAAATAAACATTTAACGTGACATATTTGCTGACTTCGCGCAGTTTGCACACCTACCAATTGTGTAATTTTGAGAACACTTTTTTTAAATTTTTGAGGACTGTCTGCTTTTATTTTAATTTTCCTTTGTTTTTTTTTTATTAATGTTTTAATAAGTGTGTTTTAGTTTAATTTGTGATTTCCTGTGCAAGTCTCAATAAATATTTATTATTTATTTATTTATTCAATACTTCAAGCACAGAAATGTACAGAGGCGGACTTAATACTTTTTCTTTATTCCAATTTTAGATTCAAGTATTTTTTTATATACGACTGCCATACAAAGGACACTGCTAAATAGACAAAGGGCGGAAGATGTTTTTGATTAGACTTGAACCCTTCTTTTCGTTTCGATGGTACATCTATGTCACTTACACTGTTTGGGCCCAGTAGGTAGCCATGTTTATTGCGGTACTAAAACCCTGATATACATTAAGTACCTACCTTATAAATTATCTAAATATTCTTGCGTTAAATAAGGTAAACAAAGTAATAGGTACAATTTTAAAATTCATCGCCTGCCAACTTCCTAAGTAAATTAAAAACGTATTATTGTATTATTTATTTCTAAAACATTTTATTATTAATTTCTTAACTTATTACATTTTGGTTTTAGCCTCACAACGAAAACTTCTCAAGGTTTATCTGTGTGCGGCGAGCAGTACAAATAAATTTTACAAAAATGTTACTTACAAACTACAATGATACAATAATTTTAAAATGATGATAATAATTTGTGAGTAAATTATTATTCTCTAAACTAAAATAATACTGGGCGCATAGGTAGGTACCTACTGCTTCTTTTGTGTCTCATAAAAACTCTACACCCTTTTAAATTCCGGTCTTAATTTTTTAGGGTTCCGTACCTCAAAAGTAAAAAACGGAACCCTTATAGGATCACTCGTGTGCCTGTCTGTTTATCTAGTCTGTCTGTCCGTCTGTCACAGCCAATTTGCTCCGAATTTAATGGACCAATTAAGTTGAAATTTGGTACACATATTATGTATTTCTGTGACCCAAACACGGACGTGTAACGTAAATAAATGAATTTTGAATATTGGGGTCACTTTTGGGGGATGAACAAGAAAAAAAAATGTTTTGCAAACTGTACCGTGCGAAATGTCAAATATATTTCATCATCATCATCATTTCAGCCGAAAGACGTCCACTGCTGAACATCTCCCAAGCACCTCCACTTCGACCGATTCTGTGCTTTCCGCATCCAGCGGATTCCTGCGGGCTTCACAAGGTCATCGGTCCATCTTGTGGGAGGCCTTCTAACGCTACGTCTTCCGGTACGCGGTCGCCACTCCAGAACCTTTCGGCTCCATCTGCCATCCGTTCTACGAGCAATGTGCCCTGCAAATATGTTTAATTTATCAACATTTTAAATAAATACTTTTAAAGATATTTAAGAAATTAATATTCCCCCTCTCCTTATCTTCGAAACAACTGAGGCAAAAAAAATTTAAAAATACAGAGAATGGTTCTTTACTCATAGATTACAGGAAAACCTATAAGAAGTCTATGGTCTTATAGTAAATGTCTCAATATTGTGCGTACAAACTTACATTTGCAGTTGGAATGTATCGGAGAACATGTTTTTCAACTACAACATTAAGTTTGTTCTTGGGATAAATTCATCCCAACTACGGAACCCTTCATAGTGCGTAGTCCGACACGCACTTGGCCGGTTTTTTTCTTTGTCATGTTTAAAATAAGAAATAAAGAAAACAATATTGTGAGAATAACAATATTTCAAACAGTGTGGGTGAGATACAATATAATTTTAAAGAATGTCGTAGCATTTTCTTCCGTGATTTTATAGAAATTCTCAAGGCGACCGTTGATTCTGGTTGGAATAAAAAGGAGTCGCCATATTTTGTAGTCGTAACTGTAAAAGCCTATATCTAAAAGTAATGTGATAAAATACTGTTACTTGTAAAATATTTTTCTGTTTTATATCAAGGCTTACGCTTGTTAGACTTACGCAATATACACCGTGAAATTTAAATCATAGTTTTGCTAGAACAAACGTTGTTCGGATCATGGTCTACTACCATTCTACAGCATCCAATAAAAAAAAAAAACTTAATTGGTTTTTGAAAAAACACAAAAAGAACAAAGTTTAAAATGTCAAGATTATCTGTACTCCCTACAACACAGACACCACGCACGGGACACAGCATTGTCTGAATGTACCTCCATAAACGAAATTTAGTAAGCAGTAGATAATCTTGACATTTTAAACTTTGTCTTTTTTGTGTTTTTTCAAAAACCAATTATGTTTTATTTATTGGATGCTGTAGAATGGTAGTAGACCATGGTCTGCATAACGTTTGCTCTAGCAAAACTGTGATTCAAATTTCACGGTGCATACAGCCAGTTTCTCGAATTGTTGCTATTATTTAAATCTTCGTTGTTGTTTATCATATCCTGCTGAAACAATCCCTGTCTCTCCATTATAGATTCTAGATCATTATGTAGTTCAGAGAACAGAGTTATCAAACTGCGTTCGATCGCAAACTGTGCCAGTGTTTCTGCCAGTGTAAAGTGGCGATGACGTCACGGGCAGCCATTATCTACGTAGTGACTAGATGGCTATCATTGAATTAGTGTATAGGCCTGTAGGGCTGTGAGCGCTAAGTTTTTTAGGACTCTGGATAAAGGGTCTAAATTAAATCTTTACATGGAGAATTTGTTGTCTGTCTGTATTTCAGGATCGATTGTTTTCAGTGCTATTGATTGTCCTTTGGCATATGTAGGTAGATGGAGTTAACATTGCTATAATTACAGTCATTACTATAAAGAGTAGGAATAGGGATGACGCATGAGTAAAAAAAAAACTATTTAGTCCGTCATCATCATCATTATCATCAGCCTACAGCAGTCCACTGCTGGACATAGGCCTCTCCAATTGCACGCCATTCAGCTCGATTCTCGGCAACTCTCATCCAGCTGCTACCAGCCACCCTGCGAAGATAGTCACTCCACCTAGCCTGAGGGCGTCCTACCTTACGTTTGCCAATTCGCGGTCTCCACTCAAGAACACATGTACCCCAACGGTTATCGGTTTTACGGCTGATATGGCCGGCCCACTGCCACTTCAGCTTGCTAATTCTGTGAGCTATGTCGATAACTTTGGTTCTCTGCCGGATCACTTCGTTCCAGATTCGATCCCTCAGAGAGACTCCAAGCATAGCCCGCATATTTAGTCCGTCGTCAGTCAGATAATAAAAAAATATTAGACACGTATTTTTTGCTTTATCATATAATTAATAGATAGAACGCATTAAAGTTGGGGAGTGGGGATCGCTACGTCACAAGTAAGTATAAAATCTACCTACATACAAGTGACGTCATGGCACATTTTAACTCAATGTATTGCCGTAATCTCTTGATTACGTAAAAAAAGAAAAAATACGTGTCCAATATTTTTTTATAATCTTCCTCAAGGACAATTTTTTTTTTGTCATCGTCCCTATTATAATTGTGAACCACAAGTACCAAATGCATTAATTACTATCAGAAGTAAAGAGCACAAATGGAAATTTTTGCAAAAGTAGAATACAAGAATGTAAAATGTGACTTTGAGAATGACGTGATCCTACTGTCAGAGAATCAAAATAACGATAATGTTGCATATCATCTCAGAGTGGCCCCAGGCAAAATCCAAGATTCGGAGGATCTCATCCAAGTTTATGTTAAAACTTTTGCAATATATTCATATTCATGATTGTTTACGGTACTTTAGTAGGCAGGTACAGACAGCTTCAAAAAGATGTATATATTGACAAGTATTCATTTAAAATCGTCTATATTCTTTGTTCCATAATATGGTATCAATGTGTACCCAGAAAACATATTACCCATTGGGAGTTTAATTATTAGAAATAAATAGTTTATTATCCAGGTAATACAGTAAGCAGGTTTACAGGTTAACACCAAGTTTAGACGACATGAGTAGCTTAAAATATTAGCTATAGCTGGTTACAAAATATTATTTACCAGTGAGCCCCAAACTAGACAGTCTGTATCTTGGGGCTCGGGGTAGGAATTCCAGAGTGGAGACTAGAGTGGTGATTTCAGGTGTTGTATGGTATAAATCTGATGTGTTTGTGTACGTGTGATGTGAGTGTGGTGTGTGTCAGTGTGGTGTGTGAGTATGTGTACGTATTTGTTCCCATTGTGTATCGTTTGATTCAGTGTCAGGTCAGGGTATTTAGATTAATTGTTCCGAATAATAACCAGAGTTTTGCAACAAAACCTACATATTTTTTTTATGCGTAGGCGTTCAAATGAGTTCTTGTCGATGTATACATATGCATTTTTTTAAGCTGTCTGTACTACTTGGTACAGATGGTATATATATAATGTAAGATCCTATTTTCAAAAACGGAAGGACAGCAGAGTGACTATTTGACTCTTATATTTTGAAACAAATGACTGTCAAATTGATACATTTACTTGGGTAGAATTTGACTCAAATTAAAAGACATAATAATTTCACGTTAGTTGGTATTATGCATTTTCTCACGTCGCCAGCCCTAACATAAGTACCTTAGGTAACAGGATGTGCGAATAACAACTTTTGTTTTGACCTCTGCCAACTCGTTATAGAGTTTGGACCCTTTAACAAAGTTTGCCAATGTCCGCGGTCACCGCTTATCGGTACAAATCTGAATAAAACAGTTTAAAGGGTGTTTGTCATCCTTTGTGATTGATGGCAACTTTATTTTGTAACTTTTCGAGTAGCAATTTCGACGGGGGCGACTAAACGCTTTTGTCAGATTTAGATGAAAGATTAAAAATTATTTTAAATAAGCTGAACCTTGAAGGTGGTAAGTAAACATATTTTCACTCCTCTTGCTCAAAAAGGCCGTCATTGTAGAGTACCAAAGCGGGGAAAAAATTGCATTTCTTGCTCTAGGGGAAAAAGTAATTTCTTTTTAATTTTTGTCTGTTCCAACGAGCCTTGAAAAACGAAAAAGTCTTAATTCTTCTGTAGAATAATCATGATTATGGACTCGACTTATTACTGGTTCACAAAAAAAAGAAGAACATTTTATTTTTGAAAATGGAACTAAATGCGGCCATCTCTTCGGTAAATTGCGTGCATTGCGTTGCGGCTACAGAAGAAATAAAAAAGGCATGGAGTGAAATCTTTAGAATTTTTCTCTAATTACGAATTGAATTGGTGACCGTAATATAATTTACAACAACAGTAAGTACATTTACAACAGTGAAAATGTCATCATCTAGTGAGAACATCTTCAAAGAGGACTGAAATTAAGTTGCCAGAAAAAAACATCCCGTTTAAATATCCAGAATTGTACAAATTGTGCATTGAACACCTTTATTTATGTACCTACTCTCAAAGCGAATAAATGATTATGATTATGATTACATTTAAATAAAATTAACTATTTAATATTGTATTGGATTATTTTATTTTCTCGCAATATCGTAGTGAAAAGTAGAGTGTAACACACGGCGCTAAATCCCATTATAACTCGGTTTCTATTTACTCCCTCGCTAAACCTCGGGAGTAAAACTACCTCGTTACAATGGGTTATTTTAGCCCCTCGTATAACAATCTACTATTTTCACTCTCCGTTAAAATGCTCTACACAGCTTTATATAAACAACAATTTTTTCACACCGTATTTTCTCTGGCTCGTAAAAAGATTTAAGAAAAACAATTTAAAAGTCCACTATGCTTTATATAATAACAAGAGAATAGGTTAAAACTTGCCAAAGTAAGTAGAAAATTTAAAATTGAACATTAATTACTTAGAAGTTTTAATTACACTCGGCAAAATAAGAGGAATGGGTAAGTACGCACTACGCAGCATTTTTGAGGGAACTCTGTGACACTAGCTAAATGTGTCGTCTAGGGACTTATTCGTCATATACCTACACATGTAAGAGCATATTATATGCTTCGAGATACGTGTACAAGTCCAAGCACTATTGCCATTAAGGTGTGTGTTTATGTACATGTTTTGCGAATTGGTAATTATACCCTATAAGATTTTGGGAACTAATTAAAAGCTGTACGTCTGGATTATTAAATTAGCGAGAGGTACCTCAAAGTTAATATTCTCCTTTGTTATCGTGATTTTCCACGTAACAGTTGACTGAAATATTGTACACTTAGTAATTAATTACAAACTCAAATCTCTTGTAAGCAGATTAGCGATTTTCATTTTGTCTAAATATTTCGTCATCTATAGAGTAATCAAAATGTTACGAGTAATTTTTTAAGGTTATTTTAATAAGTTACCTCTCAAGAAGCTCATTTCTGGGAGCTTTTTATTTAGTTTTGACTAAATATTTGGAGATTATAGTGATGTTATTAAAAAAAACTCAAGAGAAAAAGACAAGCCCTAAGGCCAGCAGCCAGCGGATTCAGTAGGATATCGGTCCAACTATTGGGGCCTACTGGGCCACCATTCAAGAACTCCTCGGCTCTATCAGCCATTTGTTCTAACGAGAATTCTGAATTTTATGAAATGGATCACTTTCAGATGAAGATCCAGTGGTGGCCAGGCCTAGCCAGGCTGCCGTGTAACAAATTATGTAACATTTCCGAGCGCGCGACCGGTCGCTCTTGCATTCTAGTTAGGTTATTAGCTTACCTGCATAAGTTGACAAAGTTATTTCTTGTATGAATGTACAAATGAAAACCTAACATTTACGAGGTGAAGAACAAAACTTATCGAGCTCGCTTCGTGGAGCTGCAGATGTATCCCTCCGAATATAAACCTGCCGGCGCCCATATAATATGGGTATAAACTACTAACGTCTACAGTAAACGGCCAAGGGTGCCCTAGACTGCAAGTCCGCCTCTGTGACGATCCCTTCTATTGTCTTTAGTGCCAATTAATATAAATATATGTCGGATCCGGTCATTAGTATGGACACGAAACGAATCGCAACCGCGCCACTGCACTGGCGACATTACCTGATCTACCCACACCAAGCGCGCTTCTACAGAGTCGTGATGTTTTAAGGCTACGGCGAGGAGGGCATTCAGCCTCTGATCGCATCGAAGTGAAGACGTCACGGAACTGTTCTCGATTCGTGGTGCTCAGTTATTATGTTAGTTGTAATTTGTGATCATTGTGTTAATTTGTGATTTTAATAAACGCCGTCACACCCAGTGTGTGTATAATTTAGCTAGTGTGATTAATTTGATAGTAAATTATAATGTGATCTGAACTGCAAACTGTTTTTCTATTGCGCATTAACCAACACTACCCACACTACGCCCACAGTTGTTAAAATATGCCTGAAAATAACGAGAGTCACATACCCTCTCCGACATATATATATTTATTTTATTTCAGACCAAATTACAACATCCATAAGTTGTTACTAAAGGTCGTAACCTAATGTTAGTAAAAACCACACTCTATATACAAAATTGTAACGCCTGACACCTTTTTTTTTTTTTTTTTTTTGGGTGGGAAATTATCATATATCTTCTCCCGCTCTGGGTGGAGCGGGAGGGCGTGTCAGACTCTTACTGACTAAAACCCACCCGTGTTCCTTCGGTTGCCCTGTTGCCGGGGGCCACGATGTCCCTATCGGTTTTCTTCGAACCCCCGGCAGGCATTGGCCCTAACGGACCCCGTCAATTCTGCTGACATCTCTTTGAGGCGCGCGTGGAACACAACGCGCCGTCGACCCGGGCTTGGTCCTTATCGGACGGCGAGCTACCCATTGCTCACCGTCCGCAAGCCCGCGGCTACGGTGGCCGGAAACCGGCTCGCGATTCCCGCCCCGGGCGTCTCCTCCTGCGGCGGTTAGGGGCGTGAGGGCGCGAAATAAGCCTCTCCCTCACGCGTTCCGCCTCCTCCTTCGCGAGCATTACCGCTTCGCAGAAGGAGGTGACGGCCTGCCATTTCCTCTCGCTCCGTACCATGGCCTGAACTAGGGCCGGACGCGAGAGATCACCGCCGCCGATCGCCTCCACGAGGACACGGCGTTGCTCCGCCCAAGCCGGGCAGACCTCCACCGTATGCTCCACCGTGTCCTCAGGCCGATCCACACAATGGTGACACCCGGGTGTTTCCTCCCGCCTTATCCTGAACAGGTACCTCCCGAAGCACCCGTGTCCGGTGAGGACCTGCGTCAGGCGGAAGGTGAGGACGCCGTGACGCCTCTCAAGCCACTCCTCAAAGAGGGGTCTTATCGCCGCAATTGTGGCGTGCCCAGCGCGGGGTTGCGACAATCGCACTCTCCATGACGCCATGAGATCCCGCCGGAGCTCTGTCCGCTGTGTCCACTCCCAGATGTGCGCGAGGACCTTTGCCTCCAGATCCCATGGCGGTAATCCGGCAAGGAGGCTCACCGCCTCGCAGGAGACCGTGCGGTATCCTCGGGCCAGCCGGATGGCCATGACCCTCTGGGACGCGTTCAACCGGCGGGTTGGCCGCAGCCTCAATGAACGCGCCCACACCGGTGCCCCGTAAAGGGCCATGGACCGCACGATCCCCGCATAGAGCCTCCGGCAGGAGGCGTTTGGACCTCCCAGATTGGGCAGGAGCCGCTTCAAGGCAGCCCCGGCCCGGTCCAGTCTGGGAGCCAAACGTCGGAAGTGTTCGACGAAATTCCACCGGCTGTCGAGGACGAGTCCCAGATACTTCATCGTCGACTCGACACCGATGTGAACCCCTCCCGCCATTACCTGGGAACCCGACAGTGGCGCATTCCGAGGACCATGAAAACCCATGGCCTCGGACTTGTGCAGGGCCACCTCGAGTCCCAGCTGCCGGATCCTGTCAACGATTGTCGCAACCCCGCGTGTCGCTAAATCGGCCGCCGCCTGGTACGACCTCCCCTGCGCCAGGACTAGCGTGTCGTCAGCGTAACAAACGACGCTGACGCCACTAGGGAGGTCGGCGCGCAGCACCCAGTCGTATCCGATGTCCCACAGATGCGGCCCCAGGACCTAACCCTGTGGGACACCGCACGACATCTCTTGCCGGTTCCACTCTCCTTGGTGACCGGGGTAGATGACGGCCCTGTCAGTCAGATAGGCCTCGACCACACGACAGAGGTAGGTCGGCATCCGGTGATACCGAAGTGCCTCCCTGATGCAACTCCAGGGCAGGGTGTTACAGGCATTGGCGATGTCTAGAGACACCGCCAAGACGACCCCACCCCGGGCCACAGCATCCCCCGTCGTGAGGGCCCGCACGCGCATGATGGCGTCCACCGTAGAGCACCCCCTGCGGAAGCCGAACTGGCTCTCCGCCATACCCGGCCCCACTCGCACCAGCTGCCCGACAAGGCGGTCCGCAATTACTCTTTCAAAGAGCTTGCCCACCTCATCGAGCAGCACAATGGGCTGATAAGTGGACGGAGAGTCCGCTGGGCGCCCCGGCTTCTTGATGAGGACCAGTTTCCCCGTCTTCCAACGAAGTGGGAACTGGCCCCTCTCCATGCATGCGCTTAGGAGCCCCCTTAGTCGAGGCCCGGGAGCCCCCATGGCCAGGACCCAGGCTTTTCCAGGTATGCCGTCGGGTCCTGGGGCGGTATTCTTTGCACTCATTTTGCGTACCGCCACTCTCATTTCTACCTCAGTCACCTCTGGAGCATCGTCGTCGTCGGTGTGGTCCGCATCGGGCACCGCAGTAGGCGGAGCCATGGGCGGAGGGGTATGATCCCCTCTAGAAGGGAATAGAGCGCTCACCACGTCCCCCACAAGCTGGGGCCGGAGTCTCTGCGTCAGCGGGGGAGCCCATGGGCGGAGTTTCTCCCGCACCATCTTGTATGGGCGTCCCCACGGGTCTCTGTTCAGAGTCTCCAGCATCTCCTCTCGGGCCAGTGCCCTGGCCTGCAGGATCTCCGCTTGGAGGGCGGTCTTCGCCGCTCTGTACCCCTCGTACAGCTCCGCCTGGATGGCTTCCGTATCTGGAGGGCGGATACGGAGCCTGCGGTGCCTGGCGTACCGGCGTCGCGCAGCTACGCACGCCCTGCGCAGAGCCTCCAGCTCTTGCGACCACCAGTACACCTGGCGTGAAGCACGTCTAGGATGGACCCGGGGCATTGCCATGTCACACACATTGGACATGGCCTCCCGGAACCACTCCGCCTCGTCATTGATGTCGGCAGGCCTGTCCGGTGATGACACCCAGGCCTGCACGATCGAGGCTTCCAGGAGAAGCTCCCGGTCCAGCTGCTTCAGCGCCCACCGCGGACCACTCGGGGCCAGTCGGACCGGCGCGCTCGAGGTCTGGGTGGAGACGTCAAACCGGATGTACCGGTGATCGGAGTAGGTCTCCACCCCCTCCATGACGCGCCAGTCAATGACACGCGGCGACAGAGCGGGGCTGGCGAACGAAATGTCCACCACCGATTCACCCCGCATCCGCACACACGTGGGGACAGAACCCCGGTTTAGGACGACCAGGCCTGTCTCCAGAGCCCAGTCCTCCACCATCCTACCCCGTGTGTCCGTATACCGGGAACCCCAAGCCAGATTCTTGGCATTGAAGTCCCCGAGTACGAGCACGGGGAGGGAACCAAACCCGACGACGACGATTCTTAACTCCGCAAGGGAGTTGTGAAACTCGGCAAGAGTTCGGCTCGGGGAGAAGTAAACACCCACCACGACAATCTCCCCGAACCGTGCTGCAACGCAACCCCGTCCTCTCTTGACCGACTCGAGGGACGGAGTACCGGCGGCGGCTGACGAAATGAGGGTCACTGAGCCGCTCAGGTCCTCCACCCAGTCATCCCTGGGCGGGACAAAGTACGGCTCAGCGACCACGGCGATGTTGATCGACCACTGCGCCATGCTCTGGAGCAACAGATCCTGAGCGGCGGCGCAGTGGTTGATGTTCGCCTGGAGGAGGCGTAATGGGGCCGTTACTGGCATTCCATGTCAGCCCCCTCCTCCCCCCGAGCCCCCTGTGAGGGCCCTGCTGTAGCGGCAACGGCGGCGGCGACGACGACGGTGGACAAGGCAGCGGCCCCGGTGGAAGTGGCGGCGGCTGTGGCGGTGACGGTGGAGGTGGCGGAGCGTTTGGTGGGCCTGGAGACTCGGGCCTCATCCGCATTTAGGGCAGCCCGGAGCTTTTCGGCCAGAGCGTCAGCGGCCGGGCCACTGGCCACACCGGGGACCTCCAGCATCCGGAACGCCTGACACCTACGTGTGCAGCCGTATCCAGTGAGCTAGCATGGGGCTGTCCCACTTATCACACAAAACACTCAGGATGCTGTGGGAGCCAGCACGTATTCTACCGAGAATAGAAGCGCACCGTTTCCGTATAATGGCATGAAAACCATCAACCCTGGCCTCGGTGAACATCCCGGAAGCGCTACAAAAGCGTGGTAGACTCAACAGCATCCTGAATACATTATTAATGTATTTGCTTTTCCTAAAAACAATCCTTCATTCGCCTTTTGCAGGCTAGATTTTTCTGTAAAATCCAACGTAAAATGAATTGTCTGGTGCCATTACTGAATAAGTGACAAAGCGTGGACGACTATATAGACATATGTGTATATGTTACGGCTAAAACCCGAATTGCGGCTACACCTAGTTTTAGCCGGTTACAACTAGGTGCGGCCGGTAGCAGAAGTGCGGCTACACCTAGTTTTAGCCGGCTAGAACTAGGTGCGGCCGGTAGCAGTTGGTTAAACTTGCCTAAATGGATCCTGGCACTCGCCGGCCGCTGCCGCGGCACCGCTCGCTTCGCTCGCTCGGCTCGTGCGGTGTGTTATGTGGTCACAGTTCTAACCTAACCTAACCTACCTTTCAGCCATTTTCATTTGCTACAACTAACTTTAACCAACTGCTAACCGCACCAAGTTCTAGCCGGCTAAAACTAGGTGTAGCCACACTTCGGGTTTTAGCCGTGACATATATATTATATAGGCTCATTGTTTGTAGACTTACCGCTGAACGTTCGATCACACAAATACAGTACCTTAGGAATTCAATTTTGGGAGCTTTTAACACGTAATTGAATTTGCGGTGCGTCTCCAAAACCATACTGTGTGTGATGCCTGTGCATGCAGAAGTTTGAATTCGCCGAATATGAGGAGGCTTGGGATATCGAAGGAAATTCGAAATTGGTAAGATATTAATCGATATCTACTCTGTTGGGAAATGGTGTTAAACATCTACTGAAATGTAATGGAATGTAATTAAATTGTTTTTACTCCTCTTGCTCAAGAAATCCGTCACTGTAGCGTACCAGAGCGGGGAAAAAATTGCATATCTTACTCTAGGGGTAACAGTATTTTTTATAACCAACGAGCCTACAAAAACGAAAAAGTCTTTATTCTTATGTAAAACTAGCTTTTTACTGCCGCATACCCCGATAAAAAGATATATACCAGATTGAACAAATTGTATATTTCTTAAAATAAACTAATATTGTATTGGATTATTTTAGTTTTCTCGCAATCGTAGTGAAAAGTAGAGAAAAAAACATACGGCACTAAAATCCATTCTAACTCGGTTTCTATTTACTTCCTTGCTAAAGCTCGGCAGTAAAACTACGTATACATACCATACCATATTATAACTGTTACATCTTATTTACTGTACCTGCAATCCATGCAAATAAATTTTTACTTACTTACTTAGAATGGGTTATTTTAACTCCTCGAATAACAATCTACTATTATTCTGGAAATAGGACATCGGAATCATATTTACACGTCATATTAAAATATATTAAAATAAGCTAGATGAGTTCGGCGTTTCCTATCTGACTACTCTGAGGAGAAAGGTTGAAACAAACTCAGAGGTCGCAGTCTCTTTTAAAGTCCAGACATAATCTTGGTCAAGCCATATGAGGACCATGTAGATTAGTGTCTGATTTGGTCTTTTGAGTTGGGTTTTGGTTTAGCACATTGATAAAAATCTGAATGTAATTTAATGAATGCGTGGATAGAGATTCATAGGAAGATACCCACTACCCCATCCAATACCACCCACTTTTACTTATTACAGCTTTTATTGCTAGAAAAAGCGACCTTTACATCAATAACTATAAATATTATGTAGCGTCTAAAAATAGATATGAAATAATCTAACGTCGAATGTCTATGAGTATTTAAGTTATCTATTTGCGAGAAAATACCGTTGGCGTAGGTGGAGAACTAAATAACAAAAAATTTCTTGTTTGGAGAAAATTGCGATTTATTTATGCGGCATGATTTGGGTGTTACGAAAATGTTGAAAAGTCAATTTGATCAAAATCGCAGTTATTTAGTTCTCCACCTACGCCGACGATACTTAGTTCCCTTTTAAGGCACGACGAATATATTTTAGCGATAAACAAACATCCTATTTACAATAAAACACTGTCAACAGAGTATTATCTGAATGGATCTAAATGAAATAACGTTTTAATGACAGCGATCGCAAACGTCTAGCTGGAATACAATTTGGAGATCCACGTGAAATGTTGGCTTCATCACAAATGTCAAGTGTACACTCAATTTCTAAGCTCATCAAGCATTTAGCAAGTTTAACGGAGCATTCGACATACATTGCACGTTTTGTTAACTTTGCAAAAAGCTAATAAAACATTTAAATATTTTTATTGGTCATGTTATTGTTGACGAATATGCATTGGAATTTGAATTATGGGATTGTACCAAATTTCATCCAAACCTGTTCAGCCGTTTGAGCGTGAAGAAGAGACAAACATACACACACACACACACCCTCACTCTCGCAAACTTTCGCCTTTATAATATTAGTAGGATAATTTATAATTTAAATTATGTTTTGTGTTGCGTTATGTAAATTATTTTGCATACTATTGTATACAATCAATTTTATTAATTTTTCTAACTGAACAGACGGCTGTACCGCTGGGGAGTTTGTTGCGCCACTTCTTCCCAGCTAAAGCACTAGGAAGTGGTGAAGGGTGGGCGTTTTGGGGGACTGTCTTATGTAATTTTGACGTTCGAAAAGTGCTGATTTTCAGCCTAGTTTGAATAAAATGACTTTTGAATTTTGAAATTTTGAATACCTTTAGTTTTAGAGTAAAGTATTAAGCGATATACATGACTAAAAATAGGTTTTCTTTATTAAATTCAAAACTATGAGAAGATATGTACCTACTAAGTTGAGATGAAATGTTACTTTTCCAAAGAAAACTGGCATTTTTAATAAAACTATTGCAAAGATATTTTGCACACTAGTGTGTTTTGTTAATTACTATGTCATTTAGAACATTTACCCTTTACTTTTGATGATTAAAGATGGAACGTTATTACCTTCTTCATTTAACACAACCTATTCAAGCAAAAACATAATTATAAGTTTCATATAAGCGCCGATGTACACCGTGCTCCTCGTTTCTCACTTGATCTCTTATCAACACAGTATCCTAGTACTACCCTAGTGCTTAGTAAGGCAGGTGGCATCTTATCTCTGATCTAGCGAGGGATCGATCAGCCAGTAACGTTAGTACGTAGGCACACAGGTTAATTGGGCCTCCATTGTCTCTATTGTTATTGTCTCATGATGTAGAGGCCTCCGGTGGCTAAAATGTGATATGTTGATGTAGGTAAGGGAAATGTGTGCGCAAATGGACTCTGTTGACCTTGGTCAGCTATGAAAATAACTATTTTTTTCTCCTACACCGAAACGTGGATCTAAATGGCAAAAAAATTAAGAATGTTACTTGGTTTGCAAAGTAAATTCTTGAAAAAAAAAAACTTTAGAAATGAAGTTGCAAGTGTGTAGTTAGTAGTTAAGTAATTATATTGAAGGTAATAAATCATCTAGTGTGGTGATTAAGAATTTTAATTAGAAGCAATGTAAAAATTAGATTTTCTTAGTAGCAGCTCGGAGTCTGGATTTGTGCCCGGTTGATGGCAATAGGCTCGCCCCCTATTCATCATCAGCCTATAATGTTCCCACTGCTGGGACACAAACCTCCTCTCTTTGAGAAGGAGTGGGCCGTAATCCACCACGCGAGCCCAGTGCGGGTTGGTAGATATGTCACAAGCCTTCGAATTTTCGGTTCTAGGACATGCCGGTTTCCTCACTATGTTTTCCTTCACCGTTTTGAGAGCAGTGGTGATGAAATAATTTACACAAAGTGAAGCGCTTGTCTGGGTTCGAACCTACGACCTACAACTCGTAAGTCGCGGCCGTTACCACTGGGCCACCACTGCTCCCCCTATTACATGGGACTTAAACATAACTGGTGAAATGTGGGTGTACCTGCTACAGGGACACCTCAGCCCAACCCTTCGGGGAAACAAGGCGTGATGTTATGTTATGTAAAAATTCGATTAAACAATCGAGAGGTTTTGTGGGGATACCCGGTCGGAACGGAGTTCCTTTCGGTTTTGCACACTTAACGAATGAGTGCTAGGTCGACAAAAGTGTAATATTTTGACCTTTACGACAGTTTTGTTATGTAACAAAATTGTCGTGACGATCAAAATATTACTTTTTTTTTCGGCCTAGCCTCATTCGCCATGTGTGCAGAGTATAACGTGCGATAAGGAACTTTCAAAGACAGCTCACGTTCGCACAGACGTAAACATATAGCAGCTGGATTTTTATCGCGCACTGGATTTTCAACTCTCGGTGTTAAAACGAGCTTTGAGAATCCAACGGAGTGCTAAGCAGTGCATTAAAAATCGCTGCGGAAAACATTTTTTTGGGTGGGAAATTATAAAATAACTTCTCCCGCTCTGGATGGAGCGGGAGGGCGTGTCAGACTCTTACTGACTAAAACCCACCCGTGTTCCTACAGTTGCCTATATTGCCAGGCGCCACGGTAACCCTTTCGGACAATCCCGCAACCCATCGGCATCGCAGGCATCGGCCCTATCAGACTCCGTGAGTTCTGTTGACATCTCTTTCAGGCGCGCGTGGAACACAACGCGCCGTCGACCTAGGCCTGTACCCTAATTGCGTAACTCATTTTCGTAAACAATTTCGCGAAATTTGTTTCATTTTGACATTTCAACAACATTCATTGCGTTATTTACGTTGTTGAACAGATTTTTTTTCCAACTTATGAAGCAATGGATTAGAAATCTGTTTCAAATCGAAACAAATTGTGATTGTGTTGTATTACGCAATTAGGGTGCTGGTCCTTATCGGACGGCGAGCTGCCCGTGCGAACCTGAGCTTTGATTTTAGTTTTAGTTACTTATCCAATAGACCCATTTAGCTATCAAGCAAATACCAAAAGGCTGATAAAATACATTCTTAAATGAACTTTATCATTTAAGTCATTAGGATTACGTACTCGCCTCGTATAAAAGATTACAGTTGTGTAATATTTTTACAAAAATACTTTTTTTGTAAATACGTTCAGTATAAATCTTTTAAAGTACCATTCAACTTGGCTTTTAAGCATTTTTTACGTACAAACATACGTATTTTATTTATTCTGGTATTTCACGTATGTACATTTTATTTGTAGCTAACTGACCCGACAGACGATGTTCTGTTCAAATTTAAACAATGCATACAAAATTCCCATAGAAAATGCACTTTCAGTTTTCCCGAATTTTCCATTTCCCGGCAAATATTAAAATTTACATAAACATAACATCACGCCTTGTTTCCCCGAAGGGTTGGGCAGCACACCCACATTTCGCCAGTTATGTTTAAGTCCCATGTAATAGGGGGCGAGCCTATTGCCATCAACCGGGCACAAATCCAGACTCCGGGCTGCTACTGAGAAATTCCAGATAGAAAAACCCAATAACACTTTGCCCGACCCGGGAATCGAACCCAGGACCTCATGCTCAGCAGTAGCGCTAACGACCACTAGATCAACGAGGCAGTTATTTTTTTCTTTCCGTAAGAAATTTATTTGGACTATTACGAACATTTTAAAACAAAAAAAATACAAAATCAGTCCAGCTGAAGTAACTCGCTTACCAACGAACAACAAACAAAATTAAATGCTTAATTTTTTTAAATATAGATGATTTGAAATTACCTATAAAAATGCAAAACGCTTAACAACAAAAAAAAGTTAAATGCTTAATTTTGTTTATAGATCATTTAAAATAGGCTAAAAAATGCAACTGTCGTAGATCCTACTTAAAACCTTTCTTTCCTCAAAGGCTTTTCTACTTAATCTAATCTAGCTACACACGGTTACACATCAAGCTATACAAAACCAGTTTATGTTGATCTCGCATTGCATAGGATTTCTGTACAATGCGAGGTCAGTTTATACTGGAAATGTATAGCTTGATGTGTAGCCATGTGTACTACTAGCAAATTAAAACTGTTCAACAATTTGCAGTGTTCAGTTAACACTGCTACGCTCGTAGCACCCCGTAGACACAGCTACGCGCTGATGCTACGCGCGATTTTTTATCTCAGGCGATTTCATTTTCAACAAAATACACTGACACACAAGGCACAGATTAAACCGCTGTGTCTAGTAGATTGAAATTTATCACAAGAGTCCCTTATATAATGAAGGTAAGCACTTTAGGATAGTTTTTGAAAAATCATCCCCTAGAGGGTTTATTAACATTTGTATTAAAAAGTTCTTAATTTTTGCCGATGCGAAATCCCATTAGCCACACACACGGCTTGTATCTCTATCTACACTATTATTTTAAAGAGAAAAGATTTGTATTTTTGTATACTTGTATTTTTATTTGTCTAAACTTATATACTAAACAGAAAAGATTTGATTTATTGTATCTTTATAAGTTTGTAAATTTGTTTGTTAAGCTTTCACGCTAAAATGGCTGAACGGATTTTGATGAAGTTTGGCACATGGGTAGACTATGATCTGGACTAGGACATAGAATACTTTTTATCCCGATATTCCCACGGGATCGACACTTATACGGGTGAAACCAAGGGGCGCAGCTGGTAATGAATAAACTCATAACCACTAGCCAGGGATTCCCAAAGTGGTCGATATCGACCCCTGGGGGTCGATATTGGTTTCCTAGGGGTGGAAATAAACGAAGTCAGAATGAAAAATAACTCTCTGTAGCAGCTGTTTTAAGTTAGTGGACCATTATGAATAAGGGGGTTGATCTTAAAAGTAGGTAATTTGGCCATGGGGGTCTGAGGTAACAGTTCATTTTGGAAAAGGGGTCACTCGTCTAAAATAGTTTGGGGATCCCTGCACTAGACCGATTTAAAAAAATCTTTCAACAAAAGAATACTATGTTATCACTGAGTAACATAACAAAGATATCACGTGGGTGAAACCGCTGGCGGAAGCTAGTAATAACTAAACACGGACCTAAGCAGTCAATGTACTGAAATTATTTACCTATAAACTCACAGGCACCTTTTTCTTGCTCTAACCTTAATTTTCGCATTACTTTTATAACCTACCCTTGTGTACCAATATTAAGGTCACTGGCTAAGTAAAAACTCTACGTGCTAATATCAAGTTTATTTAAGTTAATAGGCATTCTGTATCAGACGAGATTGTGACGTCATAATAGAGGTGTTGACGAAGACCGACCCTGACATTAAACGTCTGGTATTGGATATTGTAGATATTGATACTAGTAAATAAATAGAAGGCAGACAAACCGAGTTAGTGAAGATATTCGTGTTAGAGAATATTGGTAGCATATCACTTTACCTTTTGCGAATATGTGTCTTCTTTTTCGATTTTTTTTTAATGGTAGTAATAGAGTCGAACGTGTGGACTATCAGACATTGTCTATAGGCACTTAAGTCTGAAACCATAAAAAAAACCACATTAAAGAATTTAGAATTATACAAATTCTTGGACTTGTATTGAGATTCATTTTGCATAAAAATCTGGCGAAAAGAAAATAAATAAAAAACGAGCGAGCCTTACAGTAGTCGTATATGATGTGTAACATCTGACATATCACCTTGGTTGTAAGCAACATTAAACGGGCCTCGTCAAGGTCGTTTCTGACGACCAACTCTAGCACCGCGCGCACTCATTGGTCAAATCAAATAGCGCGCGCTTCCCCGGCTTTCTGTTACACATTTCCGTCCCGTTTCACGAAATCACCCCCAGATTGCAGGAAAGCGAGAGGCTAGATGTTACACATAAAAAATAACAGGAAAATCGATATCTCAGTAGCAACCCGAAATCTGCATTTGTGCCCTGTTGATGGCACCCTATCACAAGGTGTACTTATAAGTACTGTATTACCCCTGCCTAGCCGTTCAAGGAAAACAGGCGTGATGTTATTTCATGTGTAAAGGCAAATCAATCTTTGATAGAACAGAAAGCATTATTTAGAGTTGAATTTCGAATTATTACATGATTGACTTGGATGGTTACGATCTCAGTAATTGCGAGTATATAATTATCACAACTAATTGGAAATATTGATTTGATTGACGTGCTTATCGAAAACAAATTAATATGGCTTTTAAATATAATAACGATATCATAAAGCCAAAACCGTCCCAAAAATATTGGGAAAAGGCTAGGCAGATTTTGATGATAAAAGTATTTCGTCTAGTAATCACAAGTGAGACTTCTGAGCGCTGAGCCTTGAATTCGTTTTCCGGATCGGGTAAAATTTATTGGGATCAGCTTTTTCATGGGACTTTAAAAAAAATTGGCTGTCTGCAAAGTCGGTTTGCGGACGATAATTTTACGTGATAACGTCACAAGTTCCGCGCTCTCGCTTGCAGGCTCGGCTCAGGCGGAACGTGACACTTTTTCGTGCGTGCAGCAAATATCTGCAGCACTATAATTGTCAGGTAACATGGCTAACCCTGTGATGGAGCGAGTGCGTTTCGCGTTTACTTTGTGTCAGATTACCGACAATCCGACAAAGTTGGTGTTGTGTGTTAACGGATAATCTGAGTAGGTAGTTGAACGCAAAGTAAGACTTTGAATCTGTTGGTGGTGACAGTGCGTTGTAGGTATAGTTTGTATTTTAAATTTTTAGCTACGTTTTGATATCTTTCTGGTGGTAAATTAATAATCATTATCATTTTTGCCACTAATCAAATGTGTTGGGGTCAGTTTGAAGGCAAATTGAAGTAGTTGGGTTGTCAACGATTACATACATACATACATAAACTCACGCCTTCTTCCCATGGGGGTAGGCAGAAACTACAGAACGCCACCTGCTACGATCCTTACATACTTCTTTTGCCTCGTTTACGTTCATACATCTGGTCATACACGCACGCCGGTTGCGAGTACTACGCACCTGGCCTTTCTGAAGAACATCACCAATAAGGTCAGTGTATGTCCTCCTAGGGCGTCCCCGCCCGGCCTTTCCCTTCACATTAGCCTCGTAAATACATTTTGTTAGTCGCCTTTCATTCATCCTCTCAACATGCCCAAACCATCTCAGCATACCCTTTTCAATTTTTGTCACTACATCTTCTTTTAAATCACACCGCTGTCTTATCACATCATTCCTCAGCCTATCATTCATAGTCAGACCACACATGCTTCGCAAGGAACGCATTTCCACAGCATTTATTCTACTTTCATGTTGTTTTTGCCACACCCAACATTCACTTCCATACATAAGCGTGGGTACTAGCACACCATTGTGAACAGCCAGTCGAGCCTTTTTAGACATCGACTGGTTGGTCCATAGATATAAGAAAGAAGGAGATATGCCCGGTAGTTGAAAATGTATCGAAACCCAATGTCTCCACTTTGTCCCCACTACCTCGCCACTAGTCGCCACAACTACACATGCAGATCAGTAAACCAAATAGATACGAGGCTGCGCTCACTCTTGCAATTCATAAATCAGAACGTACTACACAATCAATTATGAACCTTATCCCATCAAACACAGCGTGCATTTACCATGCACCGTACAACTCACTCACACGAAAACATCTTTTCTATCGTTGTGCTGTACAGAAACAATTTATTTTACATATACGCTAGTGATTGACTAAATCGGAAAGGTATCGATTCTTCCATTTAATATTATCGACGGTGAAGTATCAATATCTAATAACTAACATTTTTGCGGTTTTCACTTACTAATGTTTACTTCAAATGGTCAAAAACGATAGAAATTAAACGTTTTTTTCTCCTCCTGTAAAACCATGTTTTTGTAGTTATTAGATATTGATACTCCACCGTCGTTATACTTTAAAAAATTTGGTGTCCTGAAAATTAAATAAATAAAAAGTCCAGAAAATATTATAATAAAAATAAATAATAAGCAAAAAATTCAAACAATAAAAATCCAGTTACGTTGGTTTAACCTGTCATAGTTTATTTGAAACAGTAGATATTGTTGAACCCTGCTATGATGTTTACTCACTGACCTGTAAAGTGGAGGTATTTGTGCAGCACTTGACGCTTTGATATTACTGGAGTGGCATTTTTTGTCAAATAGTGTAATCTTAAATTAATATATTTTTCCATGACTGCTTTAATTTGAAATATTATGTGATTATTCATCGGAGACTGCTCAAATTGGTGAAACTTAATATTTTCAAAGAGATCTAATCCTATGAAGTGAGGCAAAGCCTTTGCCATGAGTTCCTGTTTGACATTTTTAGTTTTAACTGTTAATTTATTATTGGTGAGACAAGCTGTTTTTATGATTGTTTCCATTATCTTACAAATCATGACGACATCAGGAGATGGGTACATAAGCCCACCTTTGTCCTTATACTTTATAAAATGATGTGTTTCTTCATATTTGTAATTATCTGAACCATGCCGATTACTATAACGCATTCGAAGCTTTTGAAGACTTTAAAGCAAGTAAAATACCAAAACCATAAAAAGTAAGGAAATAGCACGAGTATAAGGCATAATAGACCAGCGATAATTCAAACCCAAAACACTCCACCTAAAATTTTATTAACTTTACGACCGTTGGTTACGCATTTCTCTACCACGCTGTAAAATAATCAAAATAAGTAAAACACATTATTTCACATCGATCTTCCACCCGGGTAAAAGAGTTGACAAATTGAAGAATAAAGTATAATAGCAATAAATTCATTCGCCAAACGACATTGTTGTCGATAGCACTAACGTATAGTGGATCTGCACAACCACATCACTAGCTCGTCGCCAGACACAGCGGCCGTACTGCGCGATGCATCCGCAGTCCACAGTATCGTTTTGTGATTTTTACATTGCTTGTTGAGTCACTGAGCGACATATTTAGGTAGTGGTTAACGAGCAATGTATGTAGTGCTAAAATAGTACAGTCGCTGTGATATTTGGAAACAAAAATAACGTAGTAAAAGCAAGAAATATTTTACGATTTGTTGTTTTTCATTATTTTAAAGACAAATATAGTAAAATACTTGTAATTACATATGGTAAGTGATTCCATGATTCACAAAGTTTTTGTTTTGACTTCGATTTTTACAAGAAACCACTGAACAACACGGTATTCTTATAAATTATCCCGATCACGGCCGAAAGCACACTAGTTCGCGGAGACGGCCATTTTCGTATGCAATGAGCACTTTGATCATTACGCGCGGACACAGACACGCCCCCATGCCACTTCTCCTGTTTTTTATATTTCTATGGGTTGGTCACAATCGCATGTATAGCACCATTCACTTTGTTTCCTGCGTTTACTCTCCTTTCCACATCTCCATCAATCTTCCCATCCCTTGTGAACAGACTCCCCAAATATATAAACTCACTTACTTGCACGGATAATCTGAGTAGTTGAACGCAAAGTAAGACTTTGAATCTGTTGGTGGTGACAATGCGTTGTAGGTATAGTTTGTATCTTAAATTGTTAGCTACGTTTTGATATCTTTCTGGTGGTAAATTAATAATCATTATCATTTTTGCCACTAATCAAATGTGTTGGGGTCAGTTTGAAGCCAAATTGAAGTAGTTGGGTTGTCAACGATTAATTTAGGATAATATTGTTCTGGTTGAAGAACTTAGGGAAAATTAAAAATGCTGCTCAGGTACAATTAGAATACCACCAATGTGACATTGACACAGAGTAGAATAAATCAGCGTGCCGTGGTCAAAATGGGAGCTTTTAGCCAATACAGGAAGGCGGAAGCCACAGTGTGGAGGAAAGTGCAGTGGGGAAACCAACTGTTTTTGTAATCATAATCATTTATTTGTCAAAATGTCAAATGTCTTAAGATTAGTCAATGGTATCATCACATTCTGTCATGTGTGGCGTGCAAATATTTGGTACATATATTTATTACAGGATAGAGATTATATGTTAGGTTAGTATTAACATTATTGATCGCATAGTTACGAATTAAAATTACAGTTTTAGGTATGTCAGATAATAATAATATCGTTTACACACACAATTTAAATAAGATGTCAAAGTATTGTTGTTTGTTCTATATATAGTTGACAGTGTATAAGTTTATCATTGTTATTTCTGAATGGGGTACCTAGGTAGTAATATGATATGTATAGCAAAAGAAAGACACAGAGTGTTTTGTGAAGCAAAAGGAGTATGGAGTCACATATAGTGCATTTATACTGTGCATGTTTCATGTGTCCTGTGTCCAGCCTTTCACGCCATAATTATGTGTATTTTTTGCGAGTAGGTAGCTGGCGTTGGTTTCCCTTTATAGCAAGTACCTACCTACCTAAATGTAGTGTAATGTAGTAATTTTAAAAGCTTAGATAACAAAGAAAGAAAGAAAATACGTTTATTTGCGGTAAACATGACGCAAAGAAAGAACAAAAACACGAAAATAACAATTTGGGGGAAAAATGCGTCACATCCACGCAAAACGGCCATCGCTCAGTATAATGCTGCAACCCTATGCGAGACAGAGTCACAGCGCTTGTTTTCAGCGACAGCCGGCGTTGATGTGATGACGTCAACTGCTTAGTGTTGCCCAAATTCAGTCTTGGTCTTGCAGTCTTGGTCTTGTTCTTGCGTTTTTGCAAGACCAAGACCAAGAACAAGACCGCGTATTTTTAGCAAGACCAAGACCAAGACTGACCGTGCAAGACTTGAGCAAGAACAAGACATAGCCTGCAAGACTCTTGCGTCTTGCAGCTAGGACTTAGCGCTATTTCACTGAGTAGTTAGGTGTAACAGTTCGGTGTATAGGTAGGTACGCTTAGGAATTCTATGAGACGCAAAAAACTGTATCAAAGAATATGAAAAACTGGACCTATGCGCATTACGACTAATACCATAAACATAGCGAATAAAAAAATATCTATTAAAATCAAACTGAGTGCATGCATAGTTATGTTTTAACCATCGGCACTTTGATAATGCGGCATCAAAGGTTTTGTACTTACTTTTCAAAGAAATTTGCCGCTTTTCGGAAGTACATGGTTATGATACACGCGCCGGGGCTTCTTTTGAAATCTAAAACAATCGTTGCCGCCACGCCGAAATCATAACATTTGTGACACTATTTGATTGCCGCCATAGGGCGTAGGTATACTCATGCAAAATAATTTCGAATTTTTTTAAGAGTACCTACAGGTGTTCCAAAGAATAAATAAGTTTCAGAGTGCTTAGAATGAAAATGAATACATTATACTGATCACGCAAGTAGTATTATGATTAGGATAAAATGGTAAGGATAGGTAGTAGATGTCATATTAATTCATTCTAGTAAGTATATATTATAATATTGATTACTTATATGGTTTTAAACTAATTACTTAGGTACTATTATTGTACATTTAGTCATTATATTTCTTAAGTTTTTACAAGAAAAAATAGCAAAAAAGTGTTCAAATAAATATTGTAGCCACTTTTAAATATACTTGAAACGTGTAAAAAAATTCTACAAAACTAATAAAATAATATAAAAAGCGTAGGTACTTACCTACTAATAAAATAAAAAGCCTGCGATAAGAGTTTTGTATTACTTACCAGCCCGAATATCTCTGAGAGAGATGATGAGAGTAAGTATTTACTAGCTGTGCCCGCGACTTCGTCCACGAGGAATAGTAACTTTGGAGGTAGGTATAGTGACGTTCAGGACTTATTTATTTATTTTAAAACTTCTGTCATCAAACATACAAACGAACTCTTCAGCTTTATAATATTAGTATAGATGTACGCCAAAACATTCACTTATATGTAAAGAATAGTGATTGGCACTAATTCTATTTTATTCACGCGTCGCGTCTGTACAAGTAGGTAATATTTAGTGTGTGTTTGTACGCCGCACGCGGCATTGTTTGATTTGCGGCGGCATCCTTTTCATAGAGCCGGCACGTGGCGAGGCGGCGCGGTAGAAAGCAAGGAAACGTACTATAAATAAAGGAATTATTTTAATTCCAGTCATTTCCAATTGAGCTGTGCTTCGAGTCTAACTTAATAATTGTTTTTACTAATTCTCGTTGTTTTCTAAAAACGTATCACGTGTACAATTTAATATGAGTGACGAAGATTCAAATTATTCTAGTCCGAGTAACGAGAGTTTGAGTCACAGATCTAAAAGACCCAAAAGCAAATTTGAGGAGTTTTTCGAAATAATTCATGCATCCCAAACTGCCTTCTGTAAATTGTGCCAACATAAAAAGATTGAAATAAAAATGAAAAATAGAAACACTTCAGGCTTAAGGAAACATCTAATATCTTTCCACAAAAAGGAATCAGAAATATTTCTTCCTGTTAAACCAAAATTAAGTGGAGATATCACAAGCTTTTTAGTAACCGCTGGAAGAAGTGGACAGGTAAGAATATTTTTTTAACAGTTAAAAGAATTTTAACTCCGCGTAGCTATTCATGCGATACTTTCAAAAACGCCATTAACTTACGTAAGTATTTTTGAGTTAGTGGTGTTTTCATCTAGGGGTGCGACATATTAAGTACCTATGTAATTATCGTCTTAAATATTTTTTATAAACACCCATATTTTCATTTAATCGGCCAGTAACAACTAAGTACTTTATTTTGGTAAATTACAGTACAGTGCAACCTTAATATAACAAATATCAATTTAACGATTTTCTCGATTTAACAACAACAAACCTCCTCCTCTTATACGCTCAAACCTAGTATGTTTTAAATAATAACACAAGATTTATTGTTTTGTTTCAGTCGGAAAACAGCAGTGACAACATCACGACAGCTACAGTTGATTGGGTGGTGAAAAAATATCTTCCCTTCTCATTTTTCGATGACGAAGCTACACAAGTATATTTTCGACGTATTTGCCCTAATATGGTGTTTCCTAAAAGGTCTACACTTAGAAGGAAAGTCAAAGAGCGATTTGAAGAGCTCCAATTGAATCTCAAGGAACGACTTCAACAATTATCATCTAAAATGTCTTTTACCATTGATGGGTGGACGTCAATTGCTGGTAGGAGTTACTACGGGGTTACTATTCATTATATAGACAACGAATGGAAGTATCAATCTGTAGTTCTTGATTTTATACCATCACGCGGTCGTCATCATACTGGGGAAGATATTGCAACGATTTTCCATGAATGTTTATTGGAATATGGCATAATTGATAAAATACAAGGTATCACGGTCGACAACGCAACTGCAAATACCAAATTTATGTATGAACTGGGCAAACAGCTGCCGCCACACTTTGATTCAGACAATCAACATTTCCGGTGCTTTGCTCACATTTTAAACCTTGGTGTACAAGATTTATTAAAGACCTTAGCATTACACTGTGAGTCTGACACTAACGCGCAAGATCAGCAGTACGAAGACTATGCAGACGAAACTGAGGATGAGGAAGATGAAGAATCTGCACCAAATATTGCTGACTCGCGTACATCTGTAACAAAGTTACGCAGTATTTCCAGTAAAATAAAAAGAAGTGAGATAGTGAAGAAGAAGTTTCAGTCTGCTTGTGAAGCAGCTGGCGTGCCATCAAATCTAAATGCCATTATTGACTGTCCAACGAGATGGAATTCCACACATGATATGATTGGATTTGGTTTAAAAGTGAGAGCGGGCATTGACATATTGTGCAGTTCTGTCACCGAATTAAATGATTTTCAAATCACAGCTAATGAATGGCAGGTACTCGAAAAATTACATAAATTTCTAATAAACTTTAAACTTTTAAGTACAAAACTTGGTGGAGACAAATATGTTACATTACCGCTAGTCATTGTATCATTCAATCTCTTGCTAGATAAAATTGAATCCATGGTAAAACAGTTAGATGAGAAACCTAATCGAACTGAAGTGGATGAAAGGCTCATTCTAGCTTTCCAAGCAGCTCGAGACAAAATGCTTAAACATTACAAGAAGAGCAACTGGATTTATTGTACTTCTTTAATTTTAGACCCAAGGCATAAGGCTCAGACTTTTGACCTGACAATGTGGGGGAAGCAACTTAAAACAGAAAGTCTGCGCAAGTTCAATGAACTTTATGAAGAATATAAAAGTCTACACTCACTGAACAACTCTCTGGAATTACCAGAAAAAGAAAATAAAGTATGTGATGAAGATGAAGACGTAATAGACTTTGATAAACTCTATGAATGTCCCTCGACGTCATCTGGATCTTGTCTTCAAGGCTTAGTGATAGACGAGTTGGAGGAGTACCTGAGAAAACCAAGAACTGCCAGCTCGGAAGACATTTTAGATTGGTGGAGGACGCATGAGACAGAGTATCCGATTTTATCGAAAATGGCCAGTGATTTTCTCTCAATACCTGCAACTTCAGTACCTGCTGAGAGGTTATTTTCTAAAGCATCATTAGTAATTAGAAAACATAGAAATAGGTTAAGTGATGAGTCAGCCAGATGGTTACTTTGTATTAATTCTTGGTCAAAAAAATTGATATAAAGTATCATAACCTAATGATAAAGCTGTTGATTTGTGTTGTATTTTATTTTTTATTCAAATAAATGATAAATCGTAAAACTCTTTTATTAAATTTCTTATAAGTTGAGGGTTCAATCTCTTTCTAGACAGATAAGTATTGTTCTTTAAAATACAGTCAAGTTTTTGTAATTAATTTGTTTTTTTACATGTTTTAGCAAATGTAAGCTTATAAATCATAAATGTTTATTAAGAAACAGTTACTTCCATGGAAAACGACATATAGGTCAGTTGATTTTTCGAATTTCTTATCAAATCTTCAGTTATTTATTAATCTGCTTGATCTTTACTATGGCTATGTTAATTCAAGCTCACAATGTTCCAATTCTAATACGTTTTTCTAAGATTTAAAGTAAACTTTAATAAATAGTAATAGACTAATAGGTAATTGCAAGACTTGCAAGACTCTTGCTGCAAGACCAAGACCAAGACCAAGACTGGGAGCGCAAGACCAAGACCAAGACCAAGACCAGGTGTATTGGCGCAAGACCAAGACCAAGACTGGCTAAGTCTCGTCTTGTTCTTGCATTTGGGCAACACTACAACTGCTGCTGCATACAGTGAAATAACAAGTAATGAAATCAAAAATAAAATAATACAGTAATAATTAGTCCTACTTATTTAAATAAGAGAACCAAGGTAACCGACATAGCTCGAAGAATTGACATACTTAAGTGGCAATGGGCAGGGCACATTGCTTACAGAACGGATGGTCGATGGGGCCGAAAGGTTCTGGAGTGGCGACCACGTACCGGAAGACGTAGCGTTGGAAGGCCTCCCACAAGATGGACCGATGACCTTGTGAAGGCCGTAGGAATCCGCTGGATGCGGAAAGCACAGAATCGGTCGAAGTGGCGGTGCTTGGGTGAGGCCTATGTCCAGCAGCGGACGTCTTTCGGCTGAAATCCCCACCCCACCGACTTCTATTCCTACTCCTTCACTGTTCACGCGGTTCGGTTGTGGAATTCACTACCGCCTGACATTAGGAACTGTCATACTGTTGAAGCATTTAAGCGAAGATTGAAAGAACACTATCTTTCCAACTCGTCATAGTTATTTTAAATCACATTGTAATTATATATATTGTAGTGATATTTATATTTATTTTAGAAGTATGTATGTAAGTATATTCTCATATTGTATGTTGTTTAAATTGAAATTAGTGAATTGTTTTTTTTTTTTGTTTTCTTGTATGATTTATGTTTTTTATTTTCTCTTATACGGTTACACACGTTGTCTACATCTCTTTTTGTATATTTTCCTATCGCAGGTATGCTGGAAGAGATTTCTTTAGAAATAAGCATTGCCTTTGTACGTATTTTTCTGTTCCTTTCTTCTTGTCTGTTTATATGTGTGTGCATAAATGGTTAAATAAATAAATAAAAATAAATTTAAAATTTTAAAAGTCAACATTTCGATCTGTCGCGGCGGCGACTCACGCGCCG
The DNA here is from genome assembly GCA_949152395.1 of Agrochola litura. Taxonomy (NCBI): domain Eukaryota; kingdom Metazoa; phylum Arthropoda; class Insecta; order Lepidoptera; family Noctuidae; genus Agrochola; species Agrochola litura. The sequence continues at coordinate 17,671,573 of OX424508.1, read as the reverse complement.
CAGCCTTAATGCAATCTGTGCGCGCAGTTGTCATATAACTATTTTTCCGACGTTTGACAACAGGCTCACGACCTTGAGGTCGTTTAGCCAGAAAATATTCACCCGAAGAATACTATTCAAATCTCTTTTATTTATCTACCAAGGTCCATAACAAATTCGAATCAAAATAAGATAGGTCATTCTGAATAAACTCGACGATAACTGCTAAGTTCAAAGGATTATTTACATGAATAACAAACCAGTAAATTCATTCTGGATGCTCCGTTTTAACTGTTTAAACGAAAATTACCATTTCTTGCGTATTTCAATGATCTTTCCAACAAAATGAAGATACTTGCATTTTTGAGTAAAGCACTATACAAGCCTTGGCCCACCATGACTGCTTCGCTGGTCACGCTATGATTGCCTCGAACTAGCCTAGCTACGCTCTAGGCCTTCCAGCTTGGCCATCATTGCAGCCCTTGCTGTCCTCGCTGTAAAGGCCTCGACCTACGGCCTCGGCCTTTATCTCAGCTCGTCCATCAAGTGCTGCACGCTGACCGCGCTGTGTCGGCCTGGAGCTGCGCTACGCTGCGCTGTCGGCCATCATCAGCGCGACCAGCAAAGTAGTCATTATAGACCGCGGCAGTAATGTACTATTAAGTATACCCTGAACCCATTCGGGATATACAGCAGGTTGAGGTGTAAGCCCCCTGTAATAGGGGCGAGCTTGTTGCCAGTCACCGGGTACAAGTCAAACTAGGCAATATACTCACTCCCTATAACATGGGGCTTAAACATAACAGGTGAATGAGTGACTGCTGAAAACTACAGACGTTCAGCAGTCGTGCTTGCGACCACTCAAACTAGACGAGCTTTAATACACGGTGTAAGAGTTTTTAACTTTTTTTAAATATTAAATATAGTGTTACCGAAGCCACATAAAAATATAGCAGACGGCGAAAAAATAAAAAAAAATGTAGTAAAAATGATTTTTGTTTCTTTTTTTTAAATTCTTTAAATGCATATTTTTTGCTGCTATGAACCTATATTAACAGGGTGTTTTTAATGTCTCATATCTATTTTTATAGGTAAGTACTCTAAATTAAAGTTACAAAATACCATTAATTCAGCTTTTATGATATTAATACGATCATTTCGCCATTTTGTACAGAAATAAAAATATACTTGTATTAGTTTCACCTACAATATTTTTTCTTTAGAAATATAGTATTTTGGCCTCTAATATAGCAGGATACTAGATTACATAGTAGGGTTGGCAACCCTATAAGGGACATCGACGCGCAACATGGTAGCATGAATTCAGCTCATGAGTCTAGATCTAGCCCACCATGAAAACAAAATCTGCTGTCACATAAAAGTGTAATATAACCTACAGGGTCGAAATATATACCGCTACCGACTCAGCAGTCAGTAGTCTATCTATTCTTTCTATCTATCTATATTTAAATAAATAAATATATATATAAATATAAAATTCTCGTGTCACAATGTTAGTTGCCACACTCCTCTGAAACGGCTTGATCGATTTTTATGAAATTTTATACGCATATTCGGTAGGTCTGAGAATCGGTCGTAATCTATTCTTTGTACCCCTAAGTGATAAGGGTGGTCCACCCCAAAAATTTATATGGCAAAACAACGTTTCCCAGGTCAGCTAGTAGTAATATAAGATTGGACAGAGTGTCCAACCGTTCAAAAATTATTCAAGAATTCTTGACCACCGCTCTCAGTGCAGTGGGTTGCTCTCCTCCTCTTCAGATTGTACAAGTCCGCGCTCCGACTTTATTCCAGATTGTGAACGAAACCATAGCGCGATTCAGGAAATCAGTCTGAAAGCACAACGCCATCTATCGAGCAACTAAGTAAACGTTGACCAAACTTTGACACTGGTTTTGAGTACAATCTCAGTGAATAAATTGAAATAGTAAAATAAAAAACCGGCTAAGTGCGCGCCGGACTACGCACATGAAGGGTTCCGTAGTTGGAATGAATTTATCTTAAGAACAAACTTAACATTGTAGTTGAAAAACATGTTCTCCCATACATTCCAACTGCAAAAGTAAGTTTGTACGTACAATATTGAGAGATTAACCATTTTATTTTAAGAATCGCAATCTTTTGTTAATGTAAAAACATAAAAATAAATATATTTTTTTTAAATCTACCTGAAGGACAAAAAAAAATTTTTGGCATCACCCTTTTGTGGATAAAAAAATAAAAAACCTTAATTTAGACCAAAATTTTCGGGTGCAAAATAAAAACTGCTACAATTTTCCTACCCAACGTTCTTCGGGTCATATTCGTCGTATTTCGTCGACGGCGTATGTACCGTCATATATTATATTGTGAACCGTTACGGGCAATTTGGTGAAGGCTTTTGTCCGTGGAGGGTACTGGCGTAGGCAGAGATAAAGAAGCGTAATCAAAGCGAGTTGTGCGATCTCGGAACTGAGAGCGGGTGACACTCGCGCGAGGTGTGGCCATTGAAATGGTGTTTTTAATTTTAACTTTATTTTATTTATACTTCAGTGGACTAGGACTTAATGTTTACATATATCCTTAAATATTTAAAAACAAAGTCCCCCATCGCGTCTGTCTGTTTGTTCGGGATAAATTCAAAAACAACCGATCGGATTTTCAAAGGGTTTTCATCAATGGACGGAGTGATTCATGCGGAAGGTTTAGGTTTCATTCATTAAGGTTTTGTGTAAATTGGTTGAAATATGACGATTATTGTTGACGATTTAGGAAAAAAACATGCTGACTGGCAGCTTCACGTGCGCCTTGTAAACCGTAAGAGATACATAAAATTAATGTTCCACAGGATTGTACATCTTAAAAAGTTGAACAAAAAAGTCCTCGATAGCATATGTTTATCTTATAAGGATGACTCACAATAATCAATCTTTCAGAATTTGTTAAAAATTTCATTGTTATTTCCGAAGCTATTTTTACCGGTATTATAATAATCCTAATCCAATATAATATGTTATTTAAATTGGGCATTTAATTTAGATTAAAATATGCATTGATAACATATCATTTAAACAAATACTTTAAAAGATTTCACAGATTCAAAATTACGCGTAACAAAATAAATATGGTTGAAGGCGGCAGGCGACGTGGTAGGAGTCAATGACCTTTTCCTCGGCTATTAGGTATGTAATCCCAGCAGTACGTTCCCGTACGATATTTTCCAACACCCACGCGGGTGAAGTCACGGGCAAAAGCAAGTTTATATAATATGTATATATATAGAAGCTTAATTAAATCAACTTTTAAAGTTAACTAAACCGCCATCTTTGTGGCTACTCTTCTCATTCTCAGGCCGTCTTTCATTGGTTCCAGTGAATATCGCGTCCATGTCAAACCTATGTAGCCGACGCCGACTTTTGTCCCGACGTATCAAGTACAGCCCACTGTGTAGCCTCTAAGTGCAACACAATTTGAATAGCTTACCGAACACAGTGCTTCTTTTGTGGAAGCATGGACATTTTCAAGCAGATCTGTGTTTAAAAGGATAGCAAAAATATCAAACACAATACCTATGTGTTAGATATTTTTGTTGTTTATGTAACTAATGTTATTCTTGTTGTAAGTTAGGTTTGGAAACCTCAATAGCTTGCAATACATATGCTATGCAGTAACACAAAAGGATGCTAATTTCCAGCAAATGCTATCTAGTAGCATGTGTATCCGAAAAGAGTTTGTTCATTTTCACACACGTAGAGCATGCTGTTAATGAGTATGCTAATTACTAGTAAACAAGCATGGTTTTAGAAACCAGGTGTATTTCAACGTTTTAAAAGAGTAGTCTCATTGCTTTAGTGCGTGCGAGGTTGAGACACTGTGTTTTTCAACTATGAGGGTGCCGTACGGTCAAGGATTAATTAATAGGATATAGGATAATTAATCGTTTATCAAATTGGCACACTCTACTTCAATTTGCCGTGTTAAACCATTTTATTCGTTAGTCAAAGAATTACAGATGTGATTCTTCTTTACGGACAATTTAAGTTGGTAGTCAATTTGATAAGTTAGTGTAGTCTGCCTAGTCTTTTCCCAACTATGTTAGCGTTGACTTCCAGTCTAACCAGATGCAGCTGAATACCAGTATTTTACATGTAGCGACTGCCTATCTGACCTCCACAACCCAGTTACTGGGTAACACGATACCCCTTTGGTAAGACTGGTTGTCAGACTTTCGGTCTTCTGACTTCCCATAACGACTGTCAAAGATCTATTAATGACAAATCCGTGCTTTCTGAGGCACGGAGGGTGTCAATATGTAATGGATGGTCACCCATCCACGAACCGACCGCGGCAAGCGTTGCTTAACCTTCGATCGATCCAAGCGACTGCTATTATTTAGCCACGAGCCACTCCAATTTGATAAGTTATTTACAATTAATTTCCCGGACTTTACAATAATTTCTAGTGACTGGGATTAAGATCCTCACTCACAAAATATCTACCTACTCACTGGTCAAGATCGTTCTTGGTAACCGTTCTAGGGTAGCCACCCTGTCACTAAGCCGTAGATTTTGTTCTATTTCATGTTTCGGTAACTTATCAGTTCGCTTTGTACCAGCTGTCAGCGCCTTGACCCGAGTAGCTTCATCTTAATTTGATTCCTTTCAGACCCCAAATTGCCGAATCGAAATTCTATACAAAGTATCTTAGATATAAGGTTGTGGGTGTATTCCCACTTATTTTTTTGCCATAGATTTTAATGAAGAGTCTTTAATATAATGAGTAGGCCCTATTACCGTAAGAAAAATAATAATAAAATAAAACGATAATGGAATTAGTCCATAATCCATTGGAGGATTCACAAAAACCTCACAAAAAAATAAACGTAACCTTTCATCTAATTTTATTCCATTCTCAAAAATCGCTGGAGCTCAGGTGTAATTTATCAGATAATCCTTTTCCTTGTAAGTAGGCACTTACTCGTATCTAAATCGTGAAGGAAATTCTACCGAAGTTGTGCTATAAATTTAAAGGAAACGCCTTACTCCGGCTGGCTGTTCGCCAGGTTTTGGGAGTCACACCTTAAGCCGTTACACTAATCTTGGATCAGCTTTGACAGTTTCGTATGAAACTTAAAATTTATTGCTCGGATTTGTTTGATGGATCTCGTATTGCGATGTGAGAAACGGGTGTTTGTTTCCGTCTGAAAGTTTAATGAAATCAGACATCCACATGAGAAAGTGTGTCGTCTTCTTGCATGGTGTAGTGAAAATCTAGTAGGCTATATTTTTATCTGATTCAATCACCAAGTCACAACTAATAATAATTTATTGTAAAGAATCAAAGAATAACGTCAACAATTTAAAAATAATATAATAACATAAAGATTGTAAAATAGGTTGTAACATCACATGGGTTGGTTACCTATACTTAATCAAATGATTTTATGGCACTATGAATATGAGAAATAAATATGTATGCAGCTATTTCACTACTATTACTTTTAAATAACACAATATGCTGTTAGTGAGCTGAATACTTAATCAAGTTTTTAACCGACTTCCAAAAAGAAGGAGGTTATATGTTCGTAGCGTATGCTTGTTTTATTTTTTTTATGTATGTCCGTTGATTTCTCAGTCATTTGTGTGGACCGATTTTGAAAATTCTTTTTTGTTTAAAAGGGTATGTTCTCAAATTGGTCCCATATAAATTTTATTAACTTTTCTTGGGTAGTTTTTGAGTTAGCTACAAAATACGTATTTTTTTCCCACTTAGTATGTAGATGATATGATAAGTTCCTGTCACTGGTAGCAGGTAGTGGTATTCGAATGTGTGTGGGGTAGGTACCACAACTAAAAAGTGAAAAATAAAAACTTTTTACAAAAAAAAAACAACCGACTTCCTAAAAAAACACTACAAAGTGAAAAATAACTTTAATTTCGGAAGTCGGTGGCAAAAAACGAAAATACAAAACCCAAGCCACCGACTTCCAAAATTAAAGTAATTTTTCACTTTGTAGTGTTTTTTTAGGAAGTCGGTTGTTTTTTTTTGTAAAAAGTTTTGTTGACATCCCTCGTCTGACTGTGGCCCTATATCTTACGCATGCAATTAAAACAATAAATATTGCCTTAATTTATTTTGTCGACTTTACCCATAAAAGTACATTGGGCAGCATATTTCATTACTGAAATTTCAGCATTAGTTAAATAATCCGAACCATTCATCACAAATTATAAATGTATGCTAGTCTATAATATATGAGTCTGGCAATCAGACTGAAATTAAACACACGCCGTCAACAAATCCCAATTAAAAGCAACATCCATGAAATATGAGGTATGTGCCAACAAACATTATGTTTCGGAGATATAATTGTGACACATGGCTTGGCTTACAGAGTTACGCAGCTGACGTAACATATGAGATAGTACAACTGGGACTTGCAGTGGTATTCCGTAAAACTTAAGTATTTGTAGTAAAATATATCAGAGTTTTGATGGGACTTGGATTTCTGTTTTGTAAAACTCAACTCAAACTCAAAGAATTTATTTCAAACTAGCTTCTGCCCGCGACTTCGTTCGCGTGGAAGTCGTAAGACACTACAATGTAACAAAATAACAGCCACGTTTTTATAAAACTTCCTTGTTTACAACGTTTATAGTTTTGATCTCAGGAGCCAAAATATACAGATAGTCAGAACTGGTGACGTGGGAGCAAGCAACTTACAGTTGTTCGTGTGAGAAGCAGCTCGTCCTAGATCGACACCCGCAGCCTTCAGTAGCAATTTTCCATCGCTTGCGAAGTTTTTCGTTTTTAGTGAATTCTGCGTTCCTGCATAAACTATAGACAGTGCCATCCACGAAGACACGCCCCGCTCCGCCATTACTGTACTGTAAGCTGTATTTTAGTACGGAGCGGAGCGGAGTGGGGCGCGTCTTCGTGGATGGCACTATCTATACCTAATGGTACAATACATGATACACTGACTATTGCATTCTTACAGATTATTCCTGACGAACAGCTATCACTAAAAAAATTTTTTTACAAAAAACAACCGACTTCCAAACTACAAAGTGAAAAATAACCTTAATTTCGGAAGTCGGTGTCTTTGGATCAGTATTTTAGTTTTTTGCCATCGACTTTCGAAATTAAAGTTATTTTTTCACTTCGTAGTTTGGAAGTCGGTCCAAGATCCCATGGGACCAACTTGAAAGTATAATCTTTCAAACAAAAAAATATTTTTTCAAATCGGTCCAGCCGTCTTCGAGTAATCGGGGAACCTCCTCCTTTTTTGAAGTCAGTTAAAAAACGATTTATTCCAAATAAACCAATTACAGCCATTTTTAAATTGTCAAGGGGTCGGTCAGTCAGAAATATGAAGCTAGTTGCCCATTCCAAAGCGTAGTAGGTACCTATGGAGAAGAAAGGGGAAGAAACTTCACGGACACTCCTTTATATCAAAATATTGGTTACTCACTTCTGTAGCTTGGGATTGAACTGCTCGCTCTGCTAAGCCTTGTGATAAAACCATAAAACTAGACATTTTAATTATTATGTAAAATCAACAAATACCAGCTTTATAAACGCATTGACATTCTTGAAAATTATATTCAAAATGACATGATTACTTTGTAAAGTATTATATTATTTTAACTATTGTGAATGTGAGGACTATGTGGATATTGTTTTTTTTTCTCTGCTAGTTTTAGTGATGGTCTGGCAGTTTGAGTAGTTTATGCGGCCTACCCAAATGCTCTTTCTTTGGTATTGTTCGTCGAGTTGAGCTTCTTAAGTTCTGAGTTGAGCTCCACGATTACTGACAAATGCTTGCACTGACTGGACAGGTCCACTCAAATTTGTGTGGTTCTTTCCTCAAAATACCTTTTCAGACACTTATCTACATGGTCCTCATATGGCCTGACCAAGATTATGTCTGGACTGCGACCTCTGAGTTTGTTTCGGCCTTTCTTCTCAGAGTAGTCAGATAGGAAACGCTTCATCTAGCTTATTTTTAATAAATTATTATTAAATTAATTTTTTTATATGACGTGAGAAAAGTGATTTCGATATCCTATTTACAGAATAAACAATTTAATTAAATTTAATTTCATTTGTATTGCAGTAAAAAATTGAGTTTTAGAGAGTTAGACAAAACTCTCTAATTTCTGTGACTTACTAAATTAGCATAGGCGTCTAATCTTGGTTTATTTTACATAAAAAGCATACCCTACTGTAAAATAATTAATATTGACACAACGCAAATGAGATATATTTATTAGAAATAAAGCTTTCCAGTTTTATTTCCATTACAAGTTTGCAGCTAGCGAAACATTTTAATTTCCATTAAATCCTACTTTACACAAAACTCTAAACATCTCTAAAACTCTTACGTAATGTGAGTTTCTATTAGCGATTCAAGAATTTCAATTTAACTTACTTTTATCATTTTATGTAATAATGGCTGCGAAAAGATGTTAATCGATACAGTTGTTTTTGAAAAATTATATAGATTCCATTAATACGATTTTTTTTAAATCTTCTGTCCATCGAACAGTGTTAGAAATATTTTAAATTTATCCAGAAGTAAATCAACAATATTTTATCATTTTATTACGACTTCGTAGCAAACTTCAGAAATGAAATAAAACAAAAGTTAAAAAAAATCACAAAAAAACGCTGTAGCACTTCGTAGAAGCTACGTCGTAGCACTTCGTAGCAGCTACGCCATAGATCCTCTACAACAAATCTACGTCCGCTACGAACTCGACAATATAATATTAGAACGCAATCCATTGCCGTCTAAAACGGGAAGTGGGAACAGAAAAGTGAATTAGACGTCAATGAATATATTTTCCACGCGAGTGGGGTCGCGTCTGCGTGCAACGGAACGTGTTATATTCTATTCGGGGCAATGCACACGAGATACTGAAGCCTAGATTTTATGACTATGTCGTTGTTATACTTCGTTATTTGGGCAACTTTCAGATCGGTTGCATATGGAGACAAGGCTTTGAGATAAGAGAGAGAGAGGGAGAGATTTAGATGATATTTCTGGTTTGATTTGATCAGATAAGTCTGCGACTAATAATCGCACTTTTTCATTGTACCTAAGTATTAAGCTAAATTGAAGACAAATAGATTAAATAGATTAAAATTACGTACGCTCGCATATTTTTCTGCTATATGCATGCATACGTGAGTTTGGTACCGTTTAGGCAATGATTTAAAAATGTCTTTAAAAAGCTAACTGCCGTCTTGAATCTCTCGGGAAATTGTTATAAAAAAGCCGTCACATGTTTCAAATTTTATAATCTTAAGCTCTTTTTAGGGTTCTAAAAGGAAAAACGGAACCCTTATGGGATCCCTTTGTAGTCCGTCTGTCTGTCAGTATATCAAGACCCTTTTTTTCAGAAACGCGTGAAGGTATCAAGTTGAAATTTATATCAAATACGTAGATCTATGGTCCCTTGGACCATATTTTGATACTCGCAAATAACTCAAAACCTAGGGAACTTAACAATAGGGTACTTTTCGTTGACCTAGAATCATGAAATTTGGCAAGAAGCAAGGTCTTAGAGCACAAGTACAGGAAAAAGTCAGTTTTTTTTGTCTTTTATATTTGGGGAATTGATCGTGACGTATGGTAGAACAAGTTTTTCAACTACAATGTTAAGTTTGTTTTTGAGATAAATTCATCCCAACTACGGAACGCTTCACTGTGCATGGTCACGCACTTGGCCGGTTTTTGATACTTTAAAGCGCCATGTCAGGAAAGGATTTTGTAAAAGTATTCTAAGTAGTAGGGAAGTAGGTAAACAGTGGCGGCCCAGTGGTAACGACCGCGAATAACTAGTTGTAGGGCGTAGGTTCGAACCCTGACAGGCGCTTTACTTTGTGTAAATTAATCCCTGCTCACCAAACGGTGAAGGAAAACAGCGCGAGGAAACCGGCATGTCCTAGAACCAAAAATTCGAAGACATGTGACATCTACGAACCCGCACTGGGCCCGCGTGGTGGATAACGGCCCACTCCCTCTCACAGAGAGGAGACCTGTGTCCCAGCAGTGGGAACATTACAGGCTGTTATGTATTCTAAGTAGGTATCTCACCATCGCGCGTTCCAATACAGTCAAGCTTCTTCCATTGCACGCCATGTTATCAAAATAGCATCACCATTCAATAACTTTTTACTTCTTAGTATGACCGAATTCGACTGACGGCCAATCGCAGTGTATGCAGTGCGCCTTACAAACCCGATGGCTCCATCCTCACTACTATTGGACCGTCGCTCTTCGTGATTCAGAATGAAATAACTTCCTGGTAATACCTTTTCTTTGTATATTACTATGTGTACCACGATTGTGTTGGGTCGCGAATCTATTATTGTGCGATGACTGACGTGACAAATAGTTTGAACTTGGCAAATTGATGTAGCATGTACTGTTAGCAGCAAAATTTGATAGATAGATAGATTCATTTATTTGCCTGAAATAAGGTATTTTACAGATTTTATAACAAATACACAATAGTTCTACATATTCCGCCTACGAAATTCGGCATGCAAATTTTGTGACAGTTAAATGATTCTAATTTAACAAAATAATTAAATTCCAATGTCAGAAAAAATAAGTACTAAATCAAGAATTGTCTAAATTATCAAATTACAAATGTCAAATAAAAATAATTCAATTACAAATGTCAAATAAAAATAATTCAATTACAAATGTCAAATAAAAATAATTCAATTACAATTTTTTTTTAAATCGACTCACAAAAATTAAAAATTAAAATTAAATTGGAAATTAAATGCAATTACTGCACGCGTAATGCACAAACTAAACGCACTTATTAAAAAAAAAAAAACTTGTGGCACTCGGGGACTGCCGCGATAAAGCTATTGCATAGCATTTGTAACCTCCATACTTCCTATTTGTCAACGCTACACTTGGGATGTTGACGTGATGACATAGTAGGCGGAGTGGGGGGTGTTAGGTTTTTTTCGTTACGGAATTTCTTGATTCGGTCGCCGCGCTCAAAGCCCGCGATAAAAGCTATGCAATAGCTTAAAATCTAGACTAATACAATTGATTTAGGGTATAAGAAACGAGGGGAAGGAAGTAAAAGCGCTTTAAATTAATTATTAACAAGGAAAAGGTAGTATCTATTTATGTGCCGGGTGTGTGTTGTATGGGTGGGTGTAGGTGAGTAAGTGTGAGTGTAGATATGTATGAGTGAGTGTAGGTGTGAATGTGTGAGTTATTTAAGTTATGGTTTTGGTCATTCTTCTGTGTTGTTATAATTTAGGGTTAGCAGATATTCCTTTTAATTATTGGGTTTGCTTTTGACCTTGATATTGCCTGGTGGAAAGCGATAGATGAGGTCTACCAGAGCACAGAGATGCCTCGGCAACACTTTGGAATGGGAAACTAGCTTCATTTTTCTGACTGACCGACCCCTTGACAATTCAAAAGTATCTGTAATTGGTTTATTTGAAATAAATGCTTTGAGTTTGAGTTTGAGTTTCCATACAAACCAAGCGTGTCCCCGTTTACTCGCACTACAACACTAATGACGTATAGAATTTTACGGCTTTGAAGGCGGTCCGTGACAGAACCGTTCAACTAGGGCTACCAGATTTGTTTTTGATTTGTTTTTGATTTGTGTGTAGATTGTTTTTATACTATAATGCGCAAGCGCGCTGCATCAATGGTGGCACGAGTCATGGCCAGCCCCAACAGGGTTCTGAAAATGATAGCTGCCAGAGTGGACTGTCCTTATTTAATTCACTGTTGTCAGTTACATGTGTCACCGTATTGTGTTGTTTACTAACACGTAGTTCTAAGGATATTGTTACTAACCCTCTATGAGTCTTGGCTCGAAATAAAGTTTTTTTTTTTTTTTTTTTTTTTTTTTTTTAATTTAATTTAATTTAAGGGACCAATGCTCAATTTTGTTAAAAAAAACGGGATTTAAAATTTTTCCCGGAACAAATAAAGAACATGTATTTTACGTTCTTATTATTTATTTATTGCTACTTATAATTTAAAGAAGATCGTGTAAGTTTCAACATATCTTTGTTTGATTTAACATATTTGTAAAATTCAATGCAGTTATTGTTATAGTCATAGTTGAAAATGGTCATTAGGTAATTCACTCTTTATAAAATCGGGGGTAAATTTGTTACCCACATCAGTCAATTTCAAGACCATCTACGAAAAAGTCCTTTCCACAAAACAGTTGAAACTACAAAAATATTAGAGATTTCATTCTTGGAAAACCCTTCCATGATTTTCTTCCACATGTCAATGTCAATCAACCGTAGTGCCATAGATTTCTTAATAATAAATTAAATACGGTTTAAATACGGGACAGAGTCTGTTCCGGCGGGACGTTTATAATTACGCCTTACATACGGGACAGAGTCTGTCCCGGCAGGACTTTCATAATTACGCCTTAAATACGGGACGTCCCGGGAAATACGGGACGTCTGGCAACGCTACGCTCAACACACTTTCGGTAATTAGTACTGCCGTCTTTAGACGCTGCCGGTCGATTGCAGTGACGATTCCTTGCTCTATGAGGTCTACGATCGAATGAGCGTAACCAGTGCCTATTTATTTATATGTTTCTCTGTTTAGTAATGTGTGTAATTAGTAATGTGGGTATCAGTAGTATTATTTATATGTATTATTATTATTAAACATTTATATCAGACCAGGTCCATATTCTTGTTAGTAACAATATACTTAAAAAGACTAATGTTAGTATATTTACACAAAACACAAACAAAAAAAAAAAAACATATATGTATACCACAAAACAGATTAAACTGTGACATCTTAATAGTAATTTAAGATTCCTTACTCGTCAGGTCGCATTAGTTTTTTTGATACTATGCCACTTAAATTAATTTAAATTCGAAACCGTTTTCATTAATAAATATGACGGAGGAGGGTATGATGTGTCTCTTTCGTTATTATCAGCCATATTTTAACTACTGTGGGCGTACTGTGGGTAGTGTTGGTTATTGCGCAATGGAAAAACCGTTTGCATTTCAGATCAAATTATATTTCACGATTAAATTAATCACATTAGCAATACACACACTGTACCTAACACGAAACAACTATTCGAAACGCGCGACAGTTTCTAAACGTCCTCACTGCTTGACCGCCTCCGATGAACTCTGCTTAACTCTGGCCGGTCCGAGCGTCATGTCGAACGCCGCTAGGCGTCGCTGGCGTGCCGATTAGTCAAATCATGACGTATTTCCAACAAATACAATATTGAAACCGTACAATCAACACTTTTGAATTTCACTGTACCTACGTGAATTCAATTACGAGACTAACAAATAATCGTCAAAAGGGACACGTCGTAGTTTGATGATAGATAGATAGAAGGGTACAATAGAAAGCAATTACCATCGTCTGATGGTTTACAAACTACGTACAGTCACGAGCTTAAACGAAAAATATGTCCGATATTATTGCCTTCTAAGAGGTTTTTTTGAAGTTTCTTCTATTTTGGCGTGTCAGATGCCGTGTAGATGTTCTTGCCTCGTCAGATGTTTTGGTGTTACTTTGATGTCGCGTATTTGTGCTGCCACTTGTATATACCTTCCACAAATTATCACATATATTTGCCGTCATCTTAACGATATTAATGGATAGATCATAAAATTAGATATTATTGCCGAGCTGTCCATAGCTGTACACTTGCCCGGTTTCTCTTTAAATCGTTTGTCGGTAAGTATTATGTTCAAGTTTGCTTATCTTTGACGAGTAATAAATGGGTTCTTATTTCGTGGTATTTTATGCATGAAGACATAATAACCTTGTATTTTCTGCTCTTCTTGCTCCACGGACGTAAAATACAATAGGTAGACTTGGATATATTTAGTAACCGTGAGCCACCACTCATTCTGCGACCAGCGCTCGGTGTGGCAACACGCCGTGTTCGGGTTCACGACAAGTCAATCGTCATCTTGAGGATGCCTCATTGAGAGGTGAAACACATGTTGATTTATTTCTGGAGCTTTTTATGGCTCTTTAGAAATAGTTAAGCGGAACAGGTTACTAAATATATCCACGTCTATTGTATTTTATCTTGGATTTCCGCAAGGTCACGCCTGAATCAATTATCTATCCACGGACGTAATAAAACCGCGGCGATTTTTTTTCGTGCACTTTATTTTCAACGCTCTTCTTAGCGCCGAAAGTTGAAAATCAAACAGTGTATTTTTCAACGCGCTGAGACGAGAGTGCGTCCCAGCACGTGGGATTCTCAACGCTCGGCTTATCACCGAAAGTTGAAAACCCAGTGCGCGATAAAATTCCGCCGCGATTTTATTACGTCCGTGTGTATGTCGGCTTACGCTGTTGTCTACATATATTTTGATTAGCAGTGTATTTGTGCTCTTAAATTTAAAAAAAATTCTTCTGGTATTTTAGTTTGTAAATAATAAAAAACAGTAACCAAAACTACACATGGCAGTTAGTTAGTCACTTTGAATTTATGTTATAAAATGCAGTGCATAGAAAGAAAATAGACTGACAATTTTCCGCGAGGTTATTGATTAGTTTGGTGAATGGTGTCATTAAAATAGTGTACTCATTATTCACAACGAGCATTTAATGTCATGCACGAATGTCACACTTTGTTCAAAATTAAAGCTGTAACATTACTCGACAAGCGCCCGTGGGGACGGCATCATCATCATCTCATCTCACAATGAGGAACATTTAAAACCAATTTAATCCAGTTTAAACCGGTTTGTTCCGGTCACAACTCGTTTATTCCAGTTCCACGGCTAATTTCCCCTGTACCCCGATTATGGGGTAATATTTTATGTGAATGCGTAATTTTATGTGTTGTACTTTAATCTGTATGGTGGTCCGAAATTGGGGGTCGCAGATTTAATGTTTATGGTCCCTGAAAGTTGTATAGCCGGAATGTGTCATTCTATCGGTTGATTTATGTTGTTACCTACTAATAACATAACATCACGCCTGTAATCCCCGAAGGGTTAGACAGAGGTGTACTTACAGTACATTTCGCCAGTTATGGTTAAGTCCCACGTAATAGAGGACGAGTCAGTTACCGCCAACCGGGCACAAATCCAGACTCCGGGCTGCTATGAAATCCCTGACATGAGAATCGACCACAAGACCAAAGAAGCAGTATCTTAAATTATTAAAAGAGCAATATTTGTATTATATATATTTGTATTCACGTTCTCGAAATTGGCTCTAACGATTTCGATGAAAGTTGCAATATAGGGGTTTACGGGGGCGAAAAATCGATCTAGCTAGGTCTCATATCTGGGAAAATTAGTTCTCTCCGTATTTTCACCCGAGCAAAGCTTGGTTGCCCAAAGTTTAGAACAAGATAATTAATGATGACATGACATGGCAGCATGGAATTAGTAAGTAGGTACCTACTATCTTGGCAGCATGGAATAAGTGGGTACTATACATGTATTATATAGTATGAACTTTCCTATACTATTAAATTAGCATTCTCTATTTTTAACAGAGCAGAGCTCGGTCGCCCAGGTACTGATATATAATTATATGATACTGGATATCTATTTAGATCGGGTTTTTTAAACATTTTACTCTAAAAATTTACAAAAGCTAAAACCTGACTCGGAATCAAAAGCTGTATGCCCCAGTTGCCCATACCATGGAGGAAACACAACATTTTAAATAAAGGAAAACACCAAAAACTCAACTGCAAAAATCCGATTTTAATTGGCTCGCCTTATACACGAGTCAAAGTAACATGGCCGTTAATTGGACATATCACATGGCGTCACGGATTTCCGATAGCCGGCGCCGTCGGTAGTAATAGAGACGTAACAAGATCAGCTGGTACGGACCATACGACCGGGCGGCCGGACGGCCCTGAAGTATCCAATATTTGGGACGTCCAATTTTTTAGAATTGTTTTTTTTTCAGAATACCAGCTCAGCGGTATTTATTTTTTAAATGTCACAGCATTATGCTGAGTTAGGAGACTTTTTGTCCTCGCACAGGATTTGTTTTTGTTTTCATAAATTCGTTAGTTTTATGTCCTTTTTTATAGGTTGTATTTCCTGTGTGTGTCATAAATTATATTTTATTTTTTTCAATAACTAACATTGTAGTCGAATACTTCGACGCCTAAGTGTCGTTTTGTTTTTATTTATACAGATAGTTAGTTAGTCTTTTAAAAACTGTTAAGTTATATTACTAGTCAATGTAAGTAAATAAAATAATTTCTTTATAAAAACAATAATAAATAAATAATATATATAAAAAAAAAACAGTGGCACTCCTGAAGTGCCGACAGAAGTGAAAACTTGAACAAGATCGCCTTGGTGGATGAAAAATACTTGTATAGAACATTTGTCCGTAACCTTATCTAAATAAAGAGCACAATTGCGTTTCCAAAAAAAAACTTCCAAATCATTTAAAGTAAAAATACTTGCATAGAATATTGATCCGTAATGTAATATAAATAAAGAGCACAATCGCGTTTACAAAAATGAGGTGTCGGTAACGGTGTAGCGAGTTCAATTGTTTTTTCCCATCTCAAAAATGCCCAACGCGCCTAACGAAGTTTTCACTTCAAAAAAAAAAACAATATATTCTCACATATATTATAATTATAAAGCTGAAGTAATATAAATTAAAAATTGAAACAAAGCATACCTACGGACAAAGTCGAGATAATACTCATTAGAATTAGGTACCATTACAAAGGCAAAGTTTATTTTAATTAATAACTTATGAATAAATCGTAGCGTAGTACAAGTAGTACCATATAATAGGTTATATATTCTACTTATACAATATCTGTTTTATTGTGTTTAAGGAATGTGTGCGGTTTAATTATTGAATAGTTTTCAATAGAATTAAAATATATATATGAATAAACTGAATTATAATATGTCGGAGACGGGTATGTGACTCTCGTTATTATCAGCGATATTTTAACTACTGTGGGCGTAGTGTGGGTAGTGTTGGTTAATGCGCAATAGAAAAACAGTTTGCATTCAGATCACATTATAATTTACTTTCAAATTAATCACACTAGCTAAATTAAAAAAATTAAACTAACACAATAACTCAGCACCACGAATCGAGAACAGTTCCGCGAGCTGAATGCCTCCTCGCCGTGGCCTTAAAACATCACGACTCTGTAGAAGCGCGCCTTTGGTGTGGGTAGATCACTTGATGTCGCCAGTGACGCGCTTGCGATTCGTTTCGTGTCTGTACTAATGACCGGATCCGACAAATACATATGTACTGTATTTCTATTCTCATAATATCCCTCGGCAAACTTCGTGTTTCGTCAGTTGGCGGATTTCTATCAGTTGCCCTTTGCACTTGGTGCAGACTGGACGCTCTCAATCGACTTGGAAGTATATAGAGTTGTTAATACTCTTTTAACTTAATGTAATTTATAAAACAATAATGAATTGCAATTATAACTTTGAATTTGATGTTGTAACCGTTTTAAGTGTAAAAAAGGCATTTGGAAAGTTTCCAAATACTTTTTTTACATCTAAAAATATTCGGTGTTACGATATTAATTATTGCATTTCATTATTAATATTCTAGTTCGCTAGTTAGCTACATTTCTTATTTTCATACAGTGCAGTTTCATATATTGCCAAATTAATCAAAACAGCGAAATATTTGACATCTATTTGCAACGTTGCCCACTTTCAGAATAAACGCTCTTAAGTTTGTTCTTCAATCTGGGATCAAAAATTCATAGGCCGTGTCTTGAAGTAACATTTATCCAGGAAAATCAAGCAAATCCAGTAACAAACCTTGTAGTACTTATATGTAACCCTCGCTTTGACTCGGAAGAGTAATTCCCTCGCCTGTATAATTCCAATTCGCACTAATTTGAATATAACAGCCTTTGTTGAATCAATGTATTAAATTATAACATTTAACGACTACATCTATGGGACTTGACTAGTCAAATGATATATTTCTAATTTAATCTAACTAGCCTGTATTGTCCCACTGTATGGCAAAGATCTTTCTCTCCCTTCTCCACACAATTCTGTCTATTGCTAGTGTCAGCCAGTCTTTTCGGTAGGAGTCAAACTCGTCCCGCCATCTTTGTCTCGGCCTGCCGCGATGTCGTCGTTCGTTTAGTGGGACCCAATCAGTGGTCCTTTTAGCCCATTTGTCATCTGACATGCGGCAGACATGTCCGGCCCAGTCCCACTTAAGCTTAGCGGCTTTCTGGGTACGTCCGTGACCTTAGTTTTGGCGCTATATGTAATACGCAATATATTATTATAATGATATATTTAATTTTAGTTATAGAAGTGCTATTCAGCAAAGTTCACTTCGAACCTCACACACTCAAGTGACCGCACACATTTCGGAAGCGAAGCGAATTCATTTGTTTTTAAAACAACATCAATCATAGGACATCGTTCGAATTTTGAAGAGATGTTTAGAGAACTGTATAGATTATAGCTGTCAGCATATACCAGAGATGGCGAGTTTTTGACAGTCACAGTCATGTGACCCAGTACTATCAAATGTAGCCGGGTAATACTTTTCAAAGAAATCGTACCGTGCGTGACAGCAGTTCTGTTGAGACGCTACAAAGACAAAAAGATTGCATACACGAAGGAGATAGAGCAAATATATTTCTGTCTCGTTTACTCTTACTACTGGATCTATCAAGTGTGTCCTTGTCTAATTATTATTACCTTTATTTCATTAAATACATGTAAATTATATTTTTTATTAAGAGAATATAAAAAAATTGTAGCCCACCGGTATCAGAAACAGGGTCCAAGCTACCGGCGGTCAAGGCTCCAGAGAGAGGAACCGTGTCCAAAAGTCATCATCATCATCATCATTAGCCTATAAATGTTCCCACTGCTGGGACACAGGCCTCCTCTCTGTGAAGGTGAAAAGTACCGCTTTCTAAATCAAGCCCAACAAGAGCCTCCTCAGGTGTTGGTCGAGGCTCTTGGCAATTAAAGTAATTGCCAACTCATTGTTATGATTTAAACTTGTGTACTGGTAAACTCTGTCTACGTTAAGGCTCTCGCAAACAGGCGTGACGCGACTCTAATAAAACAATTTCTAAGAAAACTTCACGGTAGAGCAATAACCGGACATACGTCGCGCGACAAGTCGCGCCAGTCTGCACAAGCCTTCAGTGAAGGAACCCTACAGAATACAGAGGTCATTGACTCTTGGTAAGAATCTGTCAAAACCGGTTTGCTGTTCATTGGTTCGAAGGTGAGTTCAGACATAATTGAAGTAAATTATTTTGACGTTTTCTGATTCTCGCGGCAAAAAGTTCAGCTTTTTATTACAATTAGAAACAACAGTAAGAATTATCAGAATACATAAATTAATAATACAAACACAAATAAGTGCTCTTCCACCTCTCTGCTACTATGCTGTGCCCGACAGGGTTTATAATTGTTTAATTAATTATAAGCCTACCAACTGTTTTACCAACATTGTGGAATGCAATAAAGAAATGTAAATTGTGAGGAGAAACTTTTCTTTCCCGTAAGTTCTGTGTCTTGCAGTGTACCTTTGCCTAATAATTTGGGACCTCTATGAATAAATTATTTATGAACATGTCACTTTGGAGAACAATCCTAGTAGGATCAACAAAACGGTTAGCGTCATATTAATTCA
The DNA here is from genome assembly GCA_949152395.1 of Agrochola litura. Lineage (NCBI taxonomy): Eukaryota > Metazoa > Arthropoda > Insecta > Lepidoptera > Noctuidae > Agrochola > Agrochola litura. Next base: position 17,651,916 of record OX424508.1, on the reverse strand, counting down.
ATTACCATTGAAATTGGCAACCCAAAACGATATTTTAAGGGGTTGTACAAACGAAAATGAACATCACATAATGCTTACTTCATTTTTTAGGGTTCCGTAGTAAACAAGGAACCCTTATAGTTTCGTCATGTCCGTCTGTCTGTCTGTCTGTCTGTCCGCGGTCTAGCTCCAAGACTGTTAGTACTAGAAAGTTGTAATTTGGCATGGGTATACATACTCGTATTAATCATGCCGACAAAGTGGTAAAATAAAATTATGAAAAATATTTTTTTTTAGGGTACCTCCCCTACACGTAAAGTGGGGATGTTTTTTTTTTTCTATCCCTTAGTGTGGGGTATCGTTGAAAAGGTCTTTCAAAAACATTGTGAGTGTGCTAAAAGTATTTTGGAATTCAGAGATCCGTTTGCGAAATATTAAGCTTTAAAGTGAAAATTGTTGTTAGAGTCAAGTGTCCCCCCCTCCGCCAGCTAAATGGTTGGTTTTAGATATGTGAAAAAATTCACGGCAGTAGCTTATATAACGAATTTAAAAGGAAAACTATCACAACTGAGTAGGCTTTACAAGTTAACGAGTAATAATCGACCAACTTAAATTTGCGGTTGTAAAAACATGTTCACCCATACATTCTGTATGAAAGATTTTTTTTTTCAACTACAAAGTTAAGTTTGTTCTTGGGATAAATTCATCCCAACTACGGAACCCTACATTGTGCGTGGTCCGACATGCACTTGGCCGGTTTTTCTTTTAACAAAAGTTTAGCGTGCAAAATCGACAGTCCTTTTACTGTGTACTGAACACCTTTTATTGTATTTTTTGTGTACTACTAACAACCCTTACTAACGCTAGCTATGTAGAAAATATGAACTGTATTGTCTGAAATAAAGATATAAAATTAAAAAGTAGGTACGGACAAAAAATACAAAAAAAATTAAACCCGACTGCGTAAAAAGTGGACGTTAAAAAAGATGGAAACAAGATGACCTATTTCTGTAAACAATATATAATTAATACTTAATACAATTTAACAATAAAGACCTATAATTGCCGAGATGATTTTCAATGACCTATTCAATCTTGACATAGTTCGTAGATTTAATTTTTTTTCTATTTCACAATATGGCGTCAAGTTGTCGCCATATTGAATTTTGATTACTGTCATGTCTTTAGTCACTAAAGACACAAGATTCAGATAAATCGATTGACGTAAGAATCATCAAAATCGGCCCATGCGTGGTCTCTAGAGCGTCACAAAGGAACTAACATCCATACATATACGATTATACGCTGATAAACACATTACCCTTCTTTGCGTCGCGCAGTCGGATAAAATAATAATTTTCGTCATCTCCTTTATTAAAAATAAAGTCAGTTTTCCTGCCTGTCTGTGTTGTTCTTCTCAAATATCATTTATTCAAATTAGGCTGAGAATTTGCATTTTTAAACGTCAAGATTACTTATGACAGGCTCCCGAACCGCCGTTCACCACTTCCTAGAGCTATATCTGGGAAGAAGATTAACGCAACCAACTCCCCAGCAGCACACTTATTTGTTCAGTTGGATTTTAGAAGAACTTGGTTCTAACGGATTTTGATGGGTTTTCACCATCATTTAGAGAAATTATTCTGGAAAATGTATATATAATTCAGTAATATTAAACTTACATAATCATAATCAATTCAAATTATTTAATTTGAGTAACATAGACTCTTATTACAATAGACATATACAAATAAAATAAAAATAAAATTCAAATCAAAATTAACACTCAAATTGAATTAAAATTTACAAATAAAAGTAGATTAAATTGACATAGACAGCGACACGTAATTTTATACTAATAAGCGAGCCACGTGCCGCTTACAACAGTGAGTTGGCTCAGTTAGCCCACGGATTTTCAACTCTCGGCGCTTAGCAGAGCGTTAAAAATCCAGTGCACGATAAAATCCCGCCACGATATTTTTACGGACGTAAAAATATTGGTAATTTGGTATAAGGTTCCCACAGTTGACTTTTTCCCGCGGCGATTTTTTATTAGCACGTCAAAAAGAGACAGTTTGATTTTCAACTTGCGGCGGCGGCGCTAAGCAGAGCGTATTTTTACCTCCATGCGGGCATGGACTTAAAGATAAAATAGAGAATAAAGAAATCTCGAAGTGCTATTAAGCAGTAGCAACATAAATTCAAAACAACATTCCTTAACAAATTGCTGAACAAGTCCTTCGTTTCCGACTATCAACAAGTTGGGAACTTAGATGTGAAGTTGGTTAGCGATAATTTAGAACTTCCAAACTACAGTTATTGACAGGTAACTAAGATGTCTTGTTCTCAACAAGCAGGGTAACTAACGAGGAGTAAGTAAGTACTGAGATATTTATTAGTGCTTAATTTGATCATAAAGTATTCATACTTTATAAAATATTATCTATCCATACAGGTAATAATTTAAAGTCGTATTTATTTATTTGTATTTATTTTTTTCTGTTTGTATGACCACGTTGTTCTGCTAAACCACACAACGGATTTTGATGCGGTATTCACCGTCATTTAGAGAATTTATTCTGGAACATTAACGCCAAGTTTTCGTCTAGTAGTAAAAATCGGCGAAGCAGGGGCGGGTCGATAGTTAATATTAAAAAAAAAACAACCGGCTTCGAAAAAACACTACAAAGTGAAAAATAACTTTAATTTCGGAAGTCGGTGTCTTTCTTTGGTTTTGAATTTTCGTTTTTTGTCACCGACTTCCGAAATTAAAGTAATTTTTCACTTTGTAGTGTTTTTTGGAAGTCGGTTGTTTTTTTTTTGTTAAAATTTCTTATTTTTCACTTTTTAGTTGTGGCTTTTTAGTTGGGCTACCCCACACAAATTCGAAAACCACTACTTGCTATGTAAATAACAGTGACAGGAACTTATCATATCATCCACATACTGTGGGAAAAAGTACGTATTATTAAAGCTAACACAAAAACTATCGAAGCAAAGTTAATACAATATATTTGGAACCACCTCGAGAGCATACCCTTTCAAACAAAAAAAGAATTTTCAAAATCGGTCCACAATTGATGGAGAAATCGGTGGAAAAAACAAACAACCGCCTCCTCCTTTTTGGAAGTCGGTTAATAAATACGAAAGTAATTCTGTCTGTCTTTTACCTTTTCACGACTAACATCTGAATGGATTTGCATAAAATTTAGCACAAAGATAGACCATGACCTGCATCCTAATTGCGTAACTTATTTTCGTAAACGATTGTGATAAATTTGTTTCATTTTGACAGTTCAATAACATTCATTGCGTTATTTCCGTTGTTGAGCAGATTTTTTTCCAACTTATGAAGCAATGGATTAGCAATCTGTTTAAAATCGAAATAAATTGTGATTGATCGTGTATTACGCAATTAAGGTACTGGGTTAGGATTTCCTCTACGCAGGCGAAGCCGCAGCAAAAGCTTAGTATTTCATCATTATTATAGCATTCGTGATACATTTAAAGTGTTTGTTAATGTGGATATCGACTCAGAGTGCCGCGTTTCTTCGGGACTACCTCACTGACAAGGGCTCTGTTTGAGTCCGAAGTTAGTCGGTCGAACCTGAAACAACACAACAATAATTTAATTAACAATAACGCAATATCATCATCTGCCTAGTCTATTCTCAACTATGTTTTGGTCGGCTTCCAGTCTAACCAGATGCAGCTGAATACCAGTATTTGTACATGGAGCGACTGCCTATTTGACCTCCACAACTAAATACTGGATAATACAATACCCCTTGGTAAGACTGGTAGTCAGACTTTCGGGTTTCTGACTAGGTACCCGTAACGACTGTCAAAGATCTTCAAAATGACAGCCGGTACAAACGGCTTAACGTGATTTCCGAGGCACGGAGGAGTCTCAGTATGTAAAGATGATCACCCATTCACGACCAACCGCAGCAAGCGCAGCTTACCCTGATAAATCGACCAGTGCGGCTGGTATTACTTAGCCACGAACTCCTCCTAGCGTGTATCTGAAATGTGTAGTCGTATTACCTTACAAAACTTCAATACCTATTCGACCCAAATATATGGGACAGCTAATAACTTTTTCGCAATTACGATGTATGTCCCATCGAGAAATTTTATTAAGTTTGATGGTCTGTACTACACCCTTTTAAATATGACCACACCTTTTTGATACACGCTGTAGATACAAAGCTAAAGTAAAAGATATACAGAAATACAAATACAAAGTATTTACTTCCATTTAATGTTTATTAGACGGATATTTCAAAGTTCGCAGAACCACTGCCTTGGAAATATCATGAGCATTGAGTCCCGTGTTATTGTATTAATACAATTTTAACGTTGAGTACAAATGGTTGTGGGAATTTATCATGATTTTAATTGTAATAAAATCCACAGAACTCGTGGTTCCATGACCTTCCGGCGCATTGAAAATTATTTTAATTCATTAAGGCACTTAAATATCAGAGGAATCAAAAAAATATGTCTAAGTAGTAAATATCTAATCCTATCGAACCCAGAATGGTAGCATATTGAAGCCCTTCAATTTTTACACCCAAAATTCATCCCAAAAGAAACGTAAAAAATTGGCGTTAAAAAAAATTATTACAAATAAAAAAAATCATTTTTTTTTCCCGTCTGTCATTTGTGGATCTATGACAACCAGTCTTACCACGGGGTATCGTATTACCCAGTTACTGGGTTACGGAGTCTAACCTGATGCCGACTCCAGTACAGTTTGAAAAAGGCTGGGCAGATTAATTGATTTCAGATACACGCTGTATGTGTTTGTTTTCGTAGAAGTTTGTCGTGCGCTGTTGCCATGCTCTCGAATATCACTCGAGGACGTCTTTGAAAAGAAAGAAAAAGTATCTCGAATCGTGTGTCGTGACGTCACAAGTTATATGTGAATAGTTCATACTGAAATAGGAATACTTTACTTTGCTAAATTTAGCGTTTCATACAAATATGAACCTTATTGTAAGCAGATAATGTTTATATTCGTATAAGCGAATGTGAGCAAGCGTTTCATAAGAATATGAACCTTACTACATTATGATAAGGTGCATATTCGTTTGCTTAGCAAAGTAAAATCAAAGTGCGATATGTGAATATAGCCCAGATACCCTAAAAATCAGACTTTGAAAAAATGTATCTCACGTCTATAAAGTTAAGGTCTTCAACACACAGATTCTACGTAACAGCCGCTGGGTTTATTTAATTAAAGAGTTTCGAAGCTTATACAAGAAGGTATGTCTACCTACTGTGAAGTGAAAAGTTGAGTTCCAGTTAAGTTTGTTCGTAGAGTTAAATCTAATTGCTTTCATACGTCAGGAGTCAGGATAGTCACTGGTACATAAAGTTAGGGAAAATAATTGTTAAAAAACTACCAATTTAATGTCCATATATTTCAATCACAACTGTCATTCTTTGACAGGAGTGTCAACTTGATAAACAATTACCTTCCCTGGCTGTACGTACATTATTATTCGATAAATTCGTTTGATCTTCAGTCAGGCAGTTATATTGGATTTTCCGTATCCGGAATCTGGTTTTGGCCGGTAAGTGGCCCTCCATATTAGAAACAAAAAAAAAATGTTTTATTGTCACAGAAACACGTGCCCATAAAAAGATAAGTTCCATCACCCACACCCACACACCCAACACACTCACACACACACCCCCCACACACTCAAAAACTCACTCACGCCACACGAACACTCCTTCCTATTAGTAAAATATAAATTATTGTCTAGTTTTAGTTCATAGGAGACCATAATTATGTACTTGGGGCATAACCTGGTGGCCTGAAATACAAGCTTCGGCTTAGCTTGGGCACCAGTCTCCCACAGTATTTTTCTTTGAACCCATGACCGGACAATAAGATTCTTTGTTACTATTTTATATAAGGATATTGTGGTGAGAAATAAATAAATAATATTATATTAATTAACTCGAATTAGTATGGCATCGATCCGCTCACGCAAAGCAAATCGACATTGCCCTGAACGAGACGTGTCGAATTATATCGGGATGCCTAAAGCTGACCCCGCTCCACTAGCTCTACCCGTTGGCCGGTATTGCACCACCTGTCGTACGAAGGCAAGTCGCAACCACGCTTGAGAAATATAAAAGCAACAAAAAGTCGATTTCCGGCATCCCCTCTACGAACACACAGATTTAAGAGTCGGAAGAGCTTCCTCCGTTGTACACAGGCAATTAAATACCAGCCGCCTTAGGTGAGACAAGAGCTGGGGTAGAAACAGCACCCGCCACCATCCGACTTCGTTCAGCCCTAGGAGCATCTGCAACCCGGCCGTGAATTGCAGTGGCCTGTATGGAAAGCAATCAATCAACTGCGGACCGAAGTAGGCCGCTGCAAGCACAACCTAGCATAATGGGGATCGGTGCTCCTGACCAAACCATGTACTTACCATATGTTATAGTGTCAATACAGCTGCACTTCTGAGGACCTAAAACATGTCACTGGTGGCACAATTGGCGTGGCCACCTACTGGGCCCAGATAATTTAACAAAATAATTACAGTCATATATTTACCATCGACTCGAAAGAAGAAGACTCGAAATATGATAGTTTTGTACAATTAATTATTATAACATTGATTTTACATTCTATGATTACTTGAATTCACACACTGACTTATTAGTATTACTTGTAAATTTTTTAGGAATATCGTATAGGTACTTTTACAATGCTTGTAAATATGTAAACACCATGTATCCATCATCATGTGTGTTTTCTGTCATTGCTTCATTTTTAATTATTTTTACCTATTGTGGTACCTATAGTAATATTATTCCAGGTGCATCGTCTTCACATATAATTATATAATTAATGTATACAAAATATAATAAAACATTTTAAAAGAGTAACGGTGGAGTTTCTTGCCCATTCTTCTCCATAAGAAAACTACCTTTTGGAAGGGGCGACTAGAATCAATTCTATTTTTTGTAAATTTTGACGTTCAAAAGTACCTTTTATGTGCTTAATTGAAATAAATTATTTGACTTTGACTTAGTAAAATAAAACAAGCACAGAACATAAATATTCCGCAGCTACACGTCGTGGCTTTGATAAGAAGGCTTCCACTCAGCATGATGTGGGTGCCCCGTAACACAGCGCTGATTTCTCAGTTGTCACTCAAAAACGACGTACAGAAACCAATATTACACCTTGTACTGGCGTGATGCACAACGCAAACAGAGAAATACCTACCTATATTTTTAAAATAAATCCAGACACTAGAGGGTGTTAATTATACTTTTCATCCGTTGAGAAAGTTGTAGACGGCACTAATTAAAATCTCTCGCCGCGCGCCGAACTTTGCCGCTCCTGTATTAAAGATCATAGGTGTACCTTCCTTATACTAATAATGTGAAATACTGCTGGCTTGTGCTACCAACGAAAGGAATATAATTTATTTAAATTCTTAATATAAATCTACACTAGATACTAAATTAATGACTAAGTTTACAAATAAATACAAAAACAAAACGACGCTTAGGCGTCGAAGTATTCGTCCGCATCGCCGTTATCCGGAAACGTGTTCAGAAGACTGGCTGCATTGCCACGTTGAATGGCAATGCTAGTATTGATTCTGTGCGAGCGCCGCTGGTGTCGCTGCCGAGTTCTTCAAGCGGCGCAAATACTGTAACCTCATGGGTAACTACAGTTTTGAGCCGTTTGGGGTCGAAACGGTCGGGTCATGGGGCCCGAGACCGCGTCTCCTTTTTAAGGAAATTCTCGCCGACTGATCGACACTTCACGTGACCAGAGGGCTGGATCGTTCTTTAAATTAATTTACTAATTCACTGTAAAACAAGGCACAGCCTAAACCGCTGGTTCTAGACGTATGAAATGTTGCCCAAAAGTTCCTTATATATAACGAAAGTGAACATTAAAGAAGGATTTCTGAAAATTCATTCCCTAAAGGGGTTAAATATGAAAGGATGAAAATTTGTATGGAAGTTCATCATTTTTGCCGATGGGAAATCCCACCGGTACGGCACGGCTTTTAATTATAATTGTTCACGTCTAATCTGATCTTGTATTGTCTCACTGTAGGGCAAAGGCATCCCTCTCCCTTTCCCACAAAATTCTATCTATTGCTAGTGTCGGCCAGTCCTTTCGGTAGGAGTCAAGCTCGTCCCGCCATCTTCGTCTCGGCCTGCTGCTATGTCTTCGTGCGTTTAGTGGGACCGAATCGGTGGTTCTCTTAGCACATTTGTCATCTTACATGCGGGACACATATCCGGCCCAGTCCCACTTAAGCTTAGCTGCTTTCTGGGTAACGTCCATTATCTTGGTTTTGGCGCGCAGTGTTGTGTTCCTTATACGGTCCGAAATTCGAACCCCTAGGATACTGCGCTCCATGGCTTGCTATATGTCCCGTGAATTTCTCGTAAATATCTAAAACTAGTCCAAAATAAATTACCTTCCCTTCCCTAATCCTGAACCTTAAAATCACAATTCGAAGGATTTTGACAGCCCAATAGTTTTTTTTTTAACCTGGCTAAGATTTTAAGTCGCCTGATGTGTATAAAGCTTTGTTTTGTAACAATAGAAAAACAAAACTTGGTTCTTGAATTGCATCTTACGCTTTCCAGTAATGAAGGCAGTAGTCATAGCCAACGTAGAACGCTACGGCTCTTGATTGCTACGCCACCTAACATGAATATATGCCAGTGGTACTTACTGTGAATATAGAGAGATGAATGCCAAGTGGCCAGCCGCTGCCAAATTACGTATCATATGTAACTTAGATGGGCAACTGTCCATTGAAACGGTAGTAACATTAAGTGGTTTTGCGTAGCTAATGGCATTTTGCACTTGGCTGAGAATCGGCCACCAATTTTATTTTCTACGTGGACCTTATTTTTTGCGCAAACTAGACGTGTGATTGACACTGGCATGGCCACCATCAGGGATTTTAATTTTGATAACACAAAAATTTGTCGCTAATTAGTCGCAATTTTTCGCCAAGTCACAGATTTTGTCGGGTCTTAGTTTAAAAGATATAAAGTGTATTCAATTTTTATGTATAGTATTTTTCGTAAACTCTTCGATCTAGCTCTTGGACTATACTTAAAAATTTGATTTATTAGAGACCAAATTTGGAGGAACAGATCTTCGCTAGGAGCCCTAGCTTTTGAAATTCAATTGGTCCAAGCTGGGGAGATGCTCTCCAGATCGGTCACCTATAAACCCTTATAACTTTTGAACCAGTGACCGACAAATTCTGATATTTGGCGACAAATTTCGACTTATCAGCGACAATTTTTTTGTATTATCAAAATTAAAATTCCTGATGGTGGCCATCCCAGTGTCAGTCACACAAACTTGACTTACCCACTTACTCTAAAGTAATGGTGTTCTTTAGCCCTTTTTAAATTTGCTTGAAAATTAAAAGAAAAGATTTGAGCCATCACTTAGCACACGAAATGATGTTTGAAGTTTTCAAGGGATATGGACAGGTGGTTTTACAGAATTAAGCGAAAAATTATAAGCAAACCAATCAAGTAACATCGCTCGTAAGACTTGCAATCAGTGTGTACAAGCAGTCGTAGGACGAAAGCACCGTCGACGAAGTTGTGCTGTAGTTAGTACAACCGCACAAGTGCACCGATATAACTCACAGGAATTTATACATTTAAGTACATTTTACATGTTGGGAAACTACGGAAATGTATTCAGGAAACAAGCGGTTTTAAATAACATCGTTATATTAAAACGAACTAGTTATGTAATGTAACATAAGAGCTGAACTTTTGTAATCGTATTTTCATCCATTTTCTGTAGTCCATTGAGTTTAAACGTGCGTAGTTCTGATGACAGTACAATGTTAACATAATATGAATTTTAATGAGAACTCTAGCTGTTTAAATGTAATTTATTTTGTGATTGTATGGAATTTTGAATTTAAATTTTAATGTACATATTTTATATAAATGATCTGACTAATGAATCGTAATGTACCAATTTTTTATTAATGATGGAACGAATTATGTATACAGAGTAAGAAGTTGTTCATAATGCTGAGTAAAGTCACGTGTTAAAGTTTGCGCACTGGATAAAAACTTAGCCTGTATGTATTAGTGATTAGTATATTAGGGCTTGGTGTAAATAAATAAATAAATATTATAATGACATAACCTAAGTTCCCCGATTCTACTTGATCTTTCTTTAATTAATATACAAAAATCTAATTACCGTTTCACACACAGTTTACTTAACACCAACAAACGAAATATTACACTGCAACATCCAACATAAAGCATTTATACTAAATACACCGAAACTCCTAAAACTGTCATATGAAGCCTCAGTACCGGTATTGAGCTTAGACAAGCAGCATTCCATAACAGTAACATTAACGTTCACGTTTGCGTTTGAATACGTTAGGAAGGCTAACGTTAACGTTTACGTTTACGTTTGCAGTTGAATACGACACATGTAGCGGTACACAAAAGCTGGAACTGTGAGACGAAGTGTGCAACGGAAGACGAGGTAGGTGTATCAGGAAGCGGCGGCGGGAACCGGCTGTCGTGCACACCGATGGCGAAGGCTGAATAAGTTTTAAGCCTTGAATTCACTATTCTCCATTTGAAATAAGATTAGACATTTAAACAAACCTTTTTTACAGTCCGTTCAACCGATTCTGACTTCTATAGGTACCGTAGGCATAAGGATGGCTTTAAAAGCAAAAAAACTTTTTACAAAAAAAACTACAAAGTGAAAAATAATTTTAATTTCGGAAGTCGGTGTCTTTGGTTTTGAATTTTCGTTCTTTGTCACCGACTTCCGAAATTAAAGTAATTTTTCACTTTGTAGTGTTTTTTTTGAAGTCGGTTGTTTTTTTTTTGTAAAAAGATTTTATTTTTCACTTTTTAGTTGTGGTACCTACCCCACACAAATTCGAATACCACTACCTGCTATGTAAATAACAGTGACAGGAAGTTATCATATCATCTACATACTAAGTGGGAAAAAATACGTATTATTGAAACTAACTCAAAAACTACTCAAGAAAAGTTAATAAAATTTATATGGGACCACCTCTGAAGTATGATCTACCGAAAAAAAAAGAAACATCTAAATCAATTCATAATTGGCGGAGTAATCGCGTAATAAACTTCTCCTTTTGGAAGTCGGTTAAAAAGTGGTTACAATACCAACTGTTTACTGCAGCTGCCATTTGTCATGCCACCAACGCAATAGAAGTCAAAATCGGTTGAACGGACTGTAAAAAAGGTTGATTTAAATGTCTAATCTTATTTCAAATCGAGTATAGGTGACAAATATCTCACAACTTCGAGCGGTATAGGAGTGAAAGGTTCCCAATTACTGCAGGAACTTTATTTAGCTCGGTCTGACGTGGGAACGAAGCACAGAATAGATAAAAACTGGCCAAGTGCGACTCGGACTCGCACCTGAAGGGTTCCGTACCGTATTGATAATAATAAGATCGAGCGAAAAACGCCGAAAAAAACACGTTTCTTGGATGTTCCTTACTGTCGAGAATATCACGCCGCACCGGGCGACCGCGGGCGGGAGCTGCAGTCGGGGGGCGCGCGCGCATCGGCCGGTATACGTCGCAGTCACCAACCACCATAGAACGTACACCACTGCGTCTTTGACCACTATACGTATTCATATAGTCATTCTCGCCAATTACGATCGATTGTGTTGGATCATTTAGCTCCCTTCAAAATGGTTGAGCTGAATGGTGCTAATCCATGCGTCATGTTCGTGAACGGGCGCCGTCAGTTGGGACTGGTCATCTCTTAGCTGCCAGGGCTTATTTTTAATTTGTTTTGTTTTTAATTCTTTTTTTAATTGTTCTTTGTTTTATCTTTTTATTACGGATGCTTCTAACGTGCACGTCTTTCTACATTGTTCTCACATGTATAATTTCAACATGAATGATGTAACCAATATTTTGTAACAATTTTTTATTTAAAAGTGTCCGTGGAGTTTCTTGCCCGTTCTTCTCCATAGGTACCTACTACGCTTTGGAATTGGCAACTAGCTTCATACCTATTTCTGACTGACCGATTCCTTGACAATTCAAAAGTGCCTGTGTGTGTGTGGTTTAATTGAAATAAATGCTTTGAGTTTGAGTTTGAGTTTACAATGCAAATTGTTAACCGTTTGTTCTCCCTCTAAATCTTTACATTATACAGTCCACTATTATCAAGTTACCGGTGTTTTATTTAGTCCTCGTATTCCTGGCGGATATACCCATTCCTGTTTATTTACTATTAACTTTATTAAATTTTTATTATTTGTTGTTATAGCGGCAATATAGAAATACACAATCTGTGAAAATTTCAACTGTCTACCTATTATGGTTCATGAGGTACAGACCGCTGACAGACAGACGGACTTATGAGGCTTAGTCATAGGGTTCCATTTAGCACCTTTTGGGTACGGAACCCTAAAAAGGAACACGATTAAAGTCTACGGAAGCCTGCGTCATTCCTTTTGGCTTTAACAAGAGCACAGCTGAAACTTGATTGATTTGCTCCAATTTAAAATAAAAACTTTTAGCTCTCATTTCAGTTTACTTTTCAATACTTCGATACATTGCAGCCTTCAATCAATCTGCCTAGCCTTTTCCCAACTATGTAAGGGTCGGCTTCTAATCTAACCGGATGCAGCTGAATACCAGTATTTTACATGGAGCGACTGCCTATGTGACCTCTACAACCCAGTAACTGGGTAATACGAAACCCCGTTGGTAAGACTGGTTGTCAGACTTTCGGGTTTCTGACGAACCGTAGCGACTGTCGAAGATTCACGAATGACAGCCGCGACCAACGCACTTTCCGAGGCACGGAGGAGTCTCGTTATGTAAAGATGGTCACCCAACCACGGACCAACCTCGGCAAGCGTAGCTTAAATTAATGGATTGATCCGTGCGGCTGTCCTCATACACATACATTAAATATTGCAGTATTGTTAATCCAATTATTTGAAAAATGCATTAAACATGGAACGAATCAAGTGAAGTCTACTTAGAAAAGCAACTATGCCATTAGATATTCAGTCCATTACATTACTTAGGTACATAAGACAACTCGCTTTCATCGACGTACTGGTAGCATTCTGCAATTACAGTTAATTGCATACTACAGCCTTTCTCGGGATCATTACGACATTCCACGAACACTCCGTAATGAGTAGGTACAAATTGTATAGTTCTGTGAACGTTAACGTTTGTAGTTTCCATTCAGTTTAGTGTGTCAGACAGACAGACTTTGCCACTAGTGTTAGTAGAAATAATTGATTTTAAATTGTTTAAACTGGAATGGCGCCTGCCACGGTTCAGGCCAAAGCTACAAAAAAAAAAAAATGTGGCACTCCGGGAGTGCCGATAGAAGAAAAACCTGAAATAAAAAAAAATCCTTTCAAAACTTGTAAAAATACTTGCATAGAACATTGATCCGTAACGTAATATAAATAAAGAGCACAATTGCGTTTACAAAAATGAGGTGTCGGTAACGGTGTCGCAAGTTCAATTGTTTTTTCCCATCTCAAAAATGCCCAACGGAGCGTTGGGCATTTTTGAGATGGAAAGAAGTTTTCACTTAAAAAAAAGTATGTAGTATGAATTAGTAGAACTTTTTTTTTACTTTTTTTTTTACTAGCTGCGCCCCACGGTTTGACCCGCATAAGTCTCGATCCCTTGAGAATATCGGGATTAAAAGGTATACTATGTCTTTCTACAGGTCATGGTCTATCCATGTGCTAAATTTCATCCAAATCCGTACAGCCGTTTTAGCGTGAAAGCGTAACAAACAAACAAACAAATAAACAAACCCACTTTTGCATTTATAACCTTCGTTAGGATTAAAATAGTTAGGACTAGTTAGGATAGCGGGTTTGATCAGTATCACCATGTCACTCTCATAGTATTACAAATTAGTAGGTTTTAACTTGAAAGCGTATAAATCCGTTGAGAGACTAACATATAGTGTGATTCTTTATAATGTGCACTTATCGAAATGAGGGAATCTATGCTTAATTTTAATGACAGAAAAATATTTAAAAAATCTAAATAATTTTAATATTTTTTGGTTTTTTTTTTTAACAATTTTTTTTTTTTAACAATATTTTTTCTTTAAACAAAGAAGTAATTAGGCGTCCTCATAAAATGAAAATTGTGAAAAGAAACTACCCGCAGTTGTAAATAAACGTGTTTTTTTTTAGCAAAAATCTGTATTTTTTTCATAAATTTTTACAATAATTGATCAATAAGATGCCAAAGAGATATTGTTTTAATGTAATATTTTTTTTTAAAAGCTGAAAAAAATTCGTCGATAAAATTAAGCATAGATTCCCTCATTTCGTTATGTGCACATTATAAAGAATCACATTGTATAAACAGAATCCTGCCCTTTATATTAACTAATAACTTGTTGGTCTGCGCAGCGTAGGTAGATATCTAACAGCCGTCATCTCAGTATTCACCTCTTTTTTACGTTTATTTCTTTATTTAACCATTTATGTACACACAAATAATACACAGATAAGACAAAAGGAACAGAAAAATACGTACAAAGGTGATGCTTATTTCTAATGAAATCTCTTCCAGCATACCTGCGATAGGACAGAGGATAAAAAGAGATGTAGACACCGTGTGTCGTGAGTAGAGAGAAAGTAAAATACATAAAATCAAAACAATTCACTTAATGAAATAAAACTAATAATATGAAAATATACTTACTTACATACATACAAACATACATATTTCTAAAATAAATAACACTAATATAATGTAACAAAAATATATACATAAAATACAAAATAAATAGGTACCTACGCAACTATGACGAAGTGGAAAGGTAGTGTTCAGTTCATGTGTTTAGTTTTTATTTCTGCTTGATTATAGTTCCCAAATTTTTTTTTGGTTGTTTGGTATATTGGCGTGTGCTAGCTGATATATGGCTAATAATTTATAATTGAAATTTTGTTTTGTGTTGCGTTATGTAAATTATTTTGCATACAATATTGTATAGAATCAATTTTATTTATTTTTCTAACTGAACAGACAGCTGTGCCGCTGGGGAGTTTGTTGCGCTACTTCTTCTTCCCAGCTAAAGCACTAGGAAGTGGTGAAGGGTGGGCGTTTTGTGGGACTGTCTTAATGTAATTTTGACGTTTGAAAAGTGCTGATTCTCAACCTAGTTTGAATAAATGACTTTTGAATTTTGTTTTTTTTTTAATTTTTCTGTCCTATGATAGTCTCAGAGTATTGGCAAATGTCGGTACGGAAACTGCCGTATAATTTCCTGAAGGTTACATACATGGGCCCTTGTGTTTCTTATAGATACTCTTTGCCATGATACACATCGGTGTGACTACAGCCGGTTCCACGAGAGTTTCCGTGCCATTTAATTTAGCGGAACACGGCCAACTCGCGATAGATACCGGTGGCCACGGTTCACTAAAGTGTGTCAAATGTTCGCTGTAGTGCCACGTTGTTGAGCACTTAATACCTGCGGCCGTGTGACTAAGTTTGTGGACAGTAAACGTTTGGTAACAGGAGTTTTAGAGTTTGAGAAAACTTTTTGTTTGTCTTTGTAGTGTTGTTCCCTGAAACTATTGCCAAACATAAGTAGCTTCAATTACCTACTTTGCACATATGTTCAAATAAACGTTCCACACATTGTGACTGCCAGGCGTAGATAAGAATATTGTATAGATTAGCTATCATCAGCTACTTAACTTTATAGGTTCCGTGTCGGGAGCCCTCCTGCAGGGTTCACTCAAGTCATATATGGAATGCCGGGAGCCCTCGCGGAGGGCTCATTTTAAATGTAGGTTTTTTTAGCGAATGCGGCATTACAAACTGTGAAAATAAAATTTATTGTATATTTTAACAAGATTTCAAACCTAATGCCGGTGACACTCCTCGAGGGTTAACTTTAGCGCAAAACGAAATGCCGGTGACCCCTCCTGGAGTCAACTTGCAATATGTATGGCGGCATGGCGTATGAGCTCTATGAAAATAGGGTGGAGTCAAAAGTGTTAAGAGATGATAGACTTTGACAGTCGAGTTTGAGGTAATTCAAAGAAATCGTACTATGACAACCGTATCGTTGGGCCAAAAGACCAAAAGTTTGCATATGAGAAGGAGGTTGATAAAATAATTATATATCTGTCTCGTTTACTCTTACTATTGGATCTTATAAGTGTGTCCTTGTCTCGTTTTTTGTCTATTGCTGTGTAGAAACTGTTTAAAGGCAAAAGACGTTGCCGATAGTAAAGACACAAACGTCAATTATTTGAAATACGAACGGATCGCTAAAAACAAATGAGTTCGTTTTAGATTTGTGTGCGGCGAGCGGTCACTTGAGTAAGGTTCGAATTATTTACAGAATGGTATTACTGAAAACGAAGAAAAAAAACTTCGAAAAGAGAATGAAATTTTCTTTGAAAAGCTGCAGCTGAAAACTGACAAAAGCATAATTTATTGTTTGCGGAATTCATCGGAAATGTGATCCGCGTGCTGTAGAATATATAAAGTCAGGGTAACATCCTTGTCAGCAGCTTGTTGCCTTGTTGTTTTACAGAGTTCTGTGGTATAAGCGCACATTTTGTACTGATGAATATTTTGCATACCTACCTAGTGTATTTATTGATGTTTTAAAAACGCTGAAGAAAAAATGTTTGTCTCAAGCATACTTCGAAATTCGAAATTTTTTTTGACAACCTTCTTTGAGATAAATCGAAATTGCTGTACGGGTCAAAAACAAGCGAGCGCCTGATGTTACTATGAAAAGTTATATCTGTCGTAAAAACTTATATCTGTCGTATTTAAAAATGGAACAAAATTTTTACTTCGATCCATGGCAACCAAGGAGGTAACTTAACAAAGATTTTATTTAAATTTCGAACTGGCTTAGCAAATAGAGCTGTTTAAACCAAAGAAGAAACAAATGAACATTGGCGCGCGAAAAATTTTCTTTGTTCGTCATTGATTCTGGAATTTATAAGAAACTAGCTGACCCGGCAAACGTTGTTTTGCCATATAAATGTTTGGGGTGGACCACTCTTATCACTTGGGGTATGAAAAATAGATTGCGACCGATTCTCAGACCTACCGAATATACATATAAAATTTCATAAAAATCTTGACCATATTCATCCTAAGTCCCCTTGAAAAAAACTTTTTACAAAAAAAAAACAACCGACTTCCAAAAAAAAAACACTACAAAGTGAAAAATAACTTTTCGTTTTTTGCCACCGACTTCCGAAATTAAAGTTATTTTTCACTTTGTAGTGTTTTTTTTTTTGGAAGTCGGTTGTTTTTTTTTTGTAAAAAGTTTTTTATTTTTCACTTTTTAGTTGTGGTACCTACCCCACACACATTCGAATACCACTACCTGCTACCAGTGACAGGAACTTATCATATCATCTACATACTAAGTGGGAAAAAAATACGTATTTTGTAGCTAACTCAAAAACTACCCAAGCAAAGTTAATAAAATTTATATGGGACCAATTTGGGAGCATACCCTTTCAAACAAAAAAAGAATTTTCAAAATCGGTCCACAAACGACGGAGAAATCGGTGGACATACATAAAAAAACCTTTGCACGTGCCTTTGTACGTATTTTTCTGTTCCTTTCTTCTTGTCTGTTTATATGTGTGTGCATAAATGGTTAAATAAATAAATAAATAAATAAAAAAAAAAAAAAAAAAACAAACATACGCGTCGAACATATAACCTCCTCCTTTTTGGAAGTCGGTTAAAAAGCATCATTTAAAGGTTTTGAAGCATTTTCTGGAGATCATCAAAATTTTCAGCTAAAAGCACTAAGTCATCTGCAAATCTTAAGTGCGACAGGTAGGCACCAGAGATTACCTTTAACAAACATAATAAACAAACAGTTTTACCTCTTTATCCTATACTATTAAACGAGCAATATTTGTATATATATAGTATAATATACATAAATTTGTAATCACGTTCTCAAAAACACCTCTAACGATTTCGATGAAAATTGCAATATAGGGGTTTACGGGGGCGAAAAATCGATCTAGCTAGGTCTTATATTTGGGAAAATTCGTTTTCTCCGTATTTTCACCCGAGCAGAGCAAAGTTTAGAACAAGATGGCTACCTTAGAATAATGACATGGCAGCATGGAATTAGTATGTAGGTACTTATCCTATACTATTAAAACTTTAGCTGACATTACGTTCAGAGGCGTTTTTTTTTTTCGTGTTTAATATGACGTTACGCCCATAAGAAGCCACGTGATCCAGTGTCGCATTGCACTCACTTAATTTGTTCTAGTGTTCAGGCAAGAACAAATTTAAAACGTTACGACGTTAGTTCTCTATACCGCCATTCGTGTAGTGGTACGGTACTCACGGTAAACGTCATGATACAGGTTAACAGACTCATTTGACATGATAGTCCACCTGTGTACGGTATTACCGGCTATCGACGGACCGTCATATCAAATTAATTTATTTTCTTTCTTTCTTTATATTACAGGTACCTTGACTTGTTTTTTGCGGCAGTCCGGCTATAGGCATGGTATTATTTTGTATGAAAATTTATAGTGCTATTTTCAGAATGTCAACTTCATCTCAGTGTCAGCGAAAGTGTTAAATGAGCATTCTCTATTTTCACCAGAGCAGAGCTCGGTCGCCCAGGTACACTAATATTTAAGTTTAGATCAGATATACTTCGAATAAGTAGCTTTTGTGTTTTAGCCACACAAAAAAACTGTTAGATCTCTCAATTACAGTTACACCTCCCTTTCACACGCAGTTTATCCAAAAAGCTACTGAAATAGGTACCTTTTCACGAATTGTGTACATTCCTGGGTGTTTCTTGTAAAAAGCCTTTTGGGACAATAACGTGTGTCCTTTTCAGGAGAAGCCGCAACTATTTGTGTACAGGTATAACTTTCTGCTGGAAGCGATATTGTTTTTTTATTGAACATAGGGTTCCTTCTGATAATAAAGAATAAGAACGTAAATAATAATAATACACCGTGAAATTTGAATCACAGTTTTGCTAGAACAAACTTTATTCAGACCATGGTCTACTACCATTCTACAGAATCCAATAAAAAAAAAAACATAAATTGGTTTTGAAAAAACAGAAAAAGACAAAGTTTAAAATTTCAAGATTATCTACTGCTTACAAAATTTCGTTTATGGAGGTACATTTCCCTGTAGACAATGCTGTGTCCCGTGCGTGGTGTCTGTGTTGTAGGGAGTAACGATAATCTTGACATTTTAAACTTTGTTCTTTTTTGTGTTTTTTCAAAAACCAATTATGTTTTTTTTTATTGCATGCTGTAGAATGGTAGTAGACCATGGTCTGAACAACATTTGTTCTAGCAAAACTGTGATTCAAATTTCACAGTGTATATGTAGGAAATACTTTACTGAGTTGACTAACTGGGACGCCAGCGCCGCCAAGCGGCGCTCGACAGAGTCTGCAACATAACGCTCGGACCGGCCGGAGCTGAGCAGAGTTCGTCGGTGGCGGTCAAGCAGTGAACACGTTTAGAAACTGTCGCGCAATAGTCGTGTCATGTACTTACAGTGTATGAATTGCTAGTTTGATTAATTTGATAGTAAATTATAATTTGATCTGAACTGTAAACGGTTTTTCTATTGCGCAATAACCAACACTACCCACAGTACGCCCACAGTAGTTTAAATTTGGCTGATAATAACGAAAGAGACCCCTACCCTCTCCGTCATATATTAATTTATTAGCAGCTATTACTATGTTAGTCATAAACTAATAACATTATGAATTTATAATCCTATTTTATTTACGTTTGGCCACGAAATTATGGTCAGAATTTGAAAAAGAAATTGCGTCGACAATTTAACAAACTCCACTTTTCATCAACATGACGCTAAAGACGAGCCTGGGTTTTTAATAAATTTAATAACTGCGGGTTACCGGACACTTTACATGGTTAGGGTGGCCCCTAATCTAATGAACGAGCAGCTACCTAGCCAACCTTGTTACTGAAACCGGAACACGGTAAGTTCTGCGTTGCGTTGGTCAGATTTGACGCCTCGTTTTGAATGTACCATCGAAGAAATGCGTATCTATATACCATAAGGACTATTTCTGCTTGCAGCGCTCGGCCGCTATAGTAACGCTTACCTACGAAAAAAAAGGGTCGTGTGCGCGGGATTTTGTTTTCAAACTGCTTAGATATGCGTTACTATATACGTATACTAGCTTCTGCCCGCGACTTCCTCCGCGTGAAATTTCTTGTTCTGACTTTTTTCTTTTTGCTTGGCTCCTAAGGGTCCTACCGTCATGTTAAATAGCCTATACCTTTCCTCAAGAATTAAACTATCAAAAGCAAAAGCATTTTTTAAATCTGACTGGTAGTTCCAGAGATTATCGCATTCCAACAAATAAACAAAAAACAAACCCATTATCATTTGTAGAGACAGTTATGCCTGAAGACGAAGTGCGAATCGAACCAAATGCCCGCCGATCTATTCTGAAAAATCTCTTTCAATATATCAACAGGTTTTTTTTTTTGGGTGAGATATTATCAAATAACAGTGTCAGACTTTTACTGACTAAAACCCACCCGTGTTCCTTCAGTTGCCTGTTTGTTACTGGCCTGGTCCTTATCGGACGGCGAGCTACCCATTGCTCACCGTCCGCGAGCCCGCGCCAACGGTGGCCGGACTCGGCTTGCGATTCCCGACACCCAGGGCGTCTCCGACGGCAGCTAGGAGCGTGAGGGCGTGAAATTTGTCTCTTCTTCATGCGTTCCGCCTTCTCCTTCGCGAGCATTACTGCTTCGCAGAAGGAGGTGACGGCTTCCCATGCCAATATATCAATAGCTGTCAATCCATATCATCAGCCCGTCGATTTTGTAAAAAATCTCACGTGAAGTGAGCTTTTATTCCACTTGATGATAGTATTGGCAGATCACTTTAAGCTAGCTCACTTCACCTAAATTTTGACTGTATTTTATTGAAGTGAAAACTTCTTTAGGCGCGTTGGGCATTTTTGAGATGGGACTAAACAATTGATTTTGCGACCTGTTACCAACACTGTGGAGTAAAAGACATCAACGCGTTGATTACCGCGGTAACGATTTTTATCAAGTTTTCACTTCTATCGGCACTTCCGGAGTACCACTGTTTTTTTACACAATAGACCGGCTGTTACCAACTAAGCGTCAAAATTAACGCTGACGCTGCAATTTTTAAATTGTATTTGTAATAAATTAGCTTTTTCGACCTCGCCCAAAAATTACTCGTACCAAAATAGGTACTTAATTATTATTTAAATGCCCATCCAGTAAGCCTACCTCCACGTGATAACATAAATACATTTGTCCAACCGAACACATTCACAACTGGTCCCTAAGCAGACGCTCTCGGATACACCGGGGCACGTTAAGTACCTATGAATTGACTCCCTTCAGCCGCCAAGTTGAAAGGGAGGCAATATGTGTCAATCGAAAACTTGAGCATGCTACTAATGTTGTGTAATTGTGATGATAAAGGTTCAAACTCAAACTGAAAGCATTATTATATCAATTAGACCACTTACAGGCACTTTTGAATTGTCAAGGAGACGGTCAGTCAGACAATGGAGCGAGTTGCCCATTCCAAAGCTAAATAGGTTGGTTTTGATTTATTTGCGAGTATCATAATATGTCGTATCTTTTTATTGTGTCGACTTAGAAGCTTGATATTTTTAGAGCTTCAAGGAATCATAGACTTAAGTATTTGATATTAATTTCAACTTGACATCTCCATGCGTTCGTGAGAAAAACGGTCTGAACACACTAACAGACGGACTGTCGGAAAACGAAGTGATCCTATAAGGGTCCCGTCCCAGGTACCCTACGTGAGATTGTCAGTGACACCAAGGCGTTGCTGGCCTTCTTTGAGGAGCTGGGGTGGATCGAATAACAGATTTTCCCACCCATACGCAAAATACGCGCTTTGACGTGGAGTTGCGGATACCAGCCCGTATTACCTATTACCTATTACCTAAGGGTCCCGTTTTTTCCTTTTGAGGTAAGGAACCCTAAAAAAAAGTTTATTTTTAGCTAAACAAACATTCTTTACGGAGTCTTAAGATATCTGAGGGCGTAATCAGGAGGTTTCTGAATTGAATTCTTTTAAAATAATGGAAACCACTTTCAGATTAAGAAGCCCACTCGATAACAGCTGATGCTAAATGTAATTGAGACTTTGAAAAACTTTGGTCTACAATTCGGGAGTTATCGGGTTTTTGCGTACGAAATACCTGACCTGTAGGTACCGATGTAAATTATATTTTTAAAACACATTTATCCGTTAGATAAATTTCTCTGTTTTTGAACAGTGGACATAAAAGAAAGAAAGAAAGTAAAATGCATTTATTGGCATTAAACAGAAAAAAAAACAAAAATAATGAATCATCCATCAAATCAGTTTTTTGTAACTATTAGGGGATAGTTACAATTATATATTTTTTTGTTTTTTTTCTGTTTAATTGTTTAAGAGTGTTTTTTATTTCATGAAAAATAAAAGTTTCCTAAAAGCCAAAAATCAAAATTTTTGGCTCTATTTTCAACGTTGTTACACGTCATGTTACAATAATAATAATCAATAAAAAAAATTGTAAAATTGTCTTTCAAAAGTGCCTAATTGAAATAAATTATTTGACTTTTGACTTTGCCTTTTTCCAACCTATTATTGTGCCACTGCAGGGTTAAAGAACTCTTCTTAAACAGAAAGAGTATCACGCGTTATATTATTATTCTATATCTCTACTATACACTACATCTCCTTCATAAAACAAAATTGCATTAGAAACTCAACGTAGTACATTAGCAGTACACTTTTCATTACCCGGAAAAGTTCGCATTTTTCTACAATTCCGTGTTCTATGTTTTCCTTTGCAACACTAACGTTATCATCCATGGCGTACTAAAATTTAAACTATAAATCTGATAATATAACCTTTACGTTTGCTAAATGATCAACCATCACAAAATCCACAAACCGCAAAGTGCAGAGCCTGAAACATGAATCTCGTCACAAACCCCCTTCGGGAACAATTTTTCCCGCCGCAATCGGATCTAGCGGTTTAATTGCAGTGATAGGGTTAACGTCAGGTCCCCACGGAATTCGTCAGCAACCGTGATTCACTGAGATCTAATGACGGATCTGGAATCAATTTGATTACTATATTTTCTGATTGAAAGGGCAGTGGCACAAGCGGCCCGGTAACTTAGCCATAGAAAAATCAGGTTGACGTCCTAATAATCCTAACGAATAGGCATACAATCACACATTAGGCATAACGGACAGTCCTCTGTGCAGGGCGTGCATGGAGGTTGAGGAAACCGTTGCGCACGTGCTCTTTGAATGCACAGGCGTCACCCAGGTCTTACACAGATGTTCTGAACAGACCAGGAGATTTAATTAGCTTCTGTTGACTAAATACTGTTAGTATGTAGGTACACACGGCTACACATCAAGCTATACATTTCCAGTATAACCTGACCTCGCATTGTACGGAAATCACAATGCGAGATCAGCATAAACTGGAAATGTATAGCTTGATGCGTAGCTGTGTGTACTAAGCATAATCATCGTTTCAGACGAAAGACCACTGCCTCTCCCAAGCGTCGCCGCATCGACCGGTCCTGTGCTTCTAGCATCCAGCATCTAGCATCTAGATTTCATACTTAAAGTTTTTGTAAGATATACATGTAAAAAGAAAACCTGTCCGATCCGTGAAGGTGTTGTTAAGTATCGTACTGAGAGACTATTAACCTATGTGGTAATTTTCAGGAAAAAAAATCGCTTCATTTTTTTTTGTGGGTAATTTTACAGTGTTATTTTATTACATTGGACGCGGGCAGCCGCCGTGTAGCGGGTGTCTGCATGTCATAACTTATGACCCCTGTTGAAAATTTGCAAGTTTTTAATGGAATTGGGGTAATTCTCGTACTAAAAATGAGAATTTTAAATAGCTATAACTTTTTTATTTTCAATAGTAATAAGATTTTTATAACTTTTTGGAATGTTATTGCATACCTATGTGCCCCTTTAGTTTAACATATTTTATAACCCATGAAATGCTGTTTCAACTAAACCTATTTAGGTAGGTACATTTCTACTTACAATTAATGTATTCTCGAAGTAAAAATGTTAATAGAACCCACTCTCGCAATCGAGTAAAAAGTGCATAAGTTAAAACATTGTTTAAATCGCTGGCGACCTTTTTATCGGAGATAGGAACTTTCGCTGAGCGCATTAAAATTTATGAATAAAATGTAAGTAGGTATCTCTTGAAGTTTTTACCCGACTGCCCCAGAAGGAGGGTAATGTTTTTCGAGAGTTTGTATGTATGTATGTATGTATGTATGTATGTATGTTTGTATGTATGTATGTATGTCTATTTCTTTGGCACGCTCTGTAGCCTAAACGGCTTGATGGATTTTAACGTATGAGGTGTCGTTAGGTTCGTCTTAATAGTAGGAGTGACATAGGCTATATAATATTTATATATTGCATCTGCAAATAAAAAAAAGGAGGGGTAGGTTTAAAAAAATACATTATTGGTATCAAATAAAAGTTAGTAATGAGTCAATTCCAAATACATATGTATAATCTAAATATATAAATGCGAAAGGTCACTCACTCACTTACGCGACTCACACTCACTGACTTCATCACGAAGTATCGAAAACCACTTGACGTAAAAAGATGAAATTTGGTAGGGAGGTAGTTTATACTTAGTAGACGTTCGCTAAGAACGGATTTTTGGAAATTCGCATATACAGGGTGGATTTTGAGATGGGGCAATAAGGGCAGGTACAAAACCGTTGTCGCTACAAGAAAACAGTCTTAGAAGACTGTCCTTAACTTTTAGAAACATTTTGATTTGCATTCACAGATTTTGAAAAAATTGTACAGTCAGCAAGAAAATGGCCAATTTTCACAACAACTTTTTTGATACCGGTCGATCCTATTTCTTATTACTAATTACTAAGATCAAAAAACTATATTAGGCCAACTGAGGTTTGAGTACGAAAAAAGTCAGAAATTGCAAAAAAAACTTCCCATACATTTCGTAGGAAATGAGAAGAGATAGAACACAATATACCTTTGTATGTTGAAAAATCTTTTTAATGAGGTTACCATTATTTAATGAACACAATATACCACTATACAACAGTTGAATTATTCCAATACTTCACTGGGCTGAATAAGGAACGAATGTAGCAGATAGTTAAAGATTTAACCTTTTAAATGATTATCATCATGCTATACTTTTATAGAGCTAAGCAGTCAATCATCAATTCATCCATACTAATATTATAAATTCGAAAGTAACTGTGCCTGTATGTATGTTACCTTTTCACGGCTAAACCACTGAACGGATTTCGATAAAATTTGGTAAAGAGATAGATGGCATCCTGGAGATGGATATAGGGTACTTTTTGTCTCAAAAATAATCCTAAAGGGCATGAGATGAGAGATCCTACAGGGGATGACAGTTTGTATGGCAAATCCAGCATTTCTTAAGTTAGAGATATGAAAATTAAAATTTATGCTTTTGTTAAGAAATAAAGAAGTACACATTTCGGCGTTTTTTTTTAAATCATCCCCCATACAGGTAAACCCCCTATTTTACCTGTTTGGGGGATGATTTTAAAATTCACATGTTATATTGATTTTTTTTGTGTCTTCTTTTTAAGAGATTTAAGGAAATTGGAAATATAGCCATAGTCTGTATCTTGAATTATATAATTTTGTCTATATTTAATTAAAATCGGCCCACTCTGTCAAAGTTATCACAATTAGTCGTAAACTAACCTTTCTAACATGTGGGTTTTACTTCGGTTCAATGGCGGCACTAGAGTAGATATTACAAATTAATGGTGGTGATAATAGTAAAATGAATAATAATTAGTATTTTAAGTAAGGCATTTAGAATCATATAAACCTGTTTTATTTATGTTAAAAAGCCGGACAAATATGAGTAGGATTTACGCCCTAAAGGTTCCGTCTCAAAGCTGTGCTTGATTGGCTGCCTGAATTCGCAAATCAGGATTGAAGGACAAACTTAACTTTTCAATTGAAAAATAACTTTTAATAGAGTGGAGAGTACCGATTTGAATGAAATACGTACTAAATGTTACTTCAAGACACGGTCTATAATTTTTGATCCCGGATTGAAGAACAAACTTAACTTTGCAGTTCATAAATTTTCGGATTTTCCTCTTTACTTGACCTTGCTTCTCGCCAAACTTCATGCTGCTGGGCCAACGGAAATTACCAAATAGACTGGTTTATTTGCGAGTGTCAAAATATGCAGCATAAATTGCCGTTTTTTTATGTCGTTGACTTGGAAGTTTGATTTCGTTACAGATCCAAGAGACCGTAGATCTAAGTTTTTGATATCTATTTCAACTTGATGCCTCTTCGTTCCTGAGACAACGAAGTAGAAAAAAAATAAAATAAGTCATCATTTAAGGGTTCAAATTTTTCATTTTGAGATACGGAACCCTAAAATAGATTTATTATGTGCCTGTTACCTTTTCCTGCCGTAAGGGCTGAACGGATTTCTAAATGAAAGGCATAGGATAGGCCATGACCTAGATAGGTTAGGGCATAGGATACTCTGAATCCCGGTAGCACGTTCTTGTGGGTTATTTTCCGACATCCACGCGGGCGAAGCCGCGGGCAAAAGCTAGTTATTTATATATTAATAAAACTAAAAAGTTTGAAATAAAACAAATTATTAAAAAAAACAAAAAACCCGACTGCAAAAACTCAACAGAAAAGAAAAAAACAAGCATTATAATCTATAGGATTTTGGTATTGCAGGCGGGGACAAACAAAAGTTTCACCAAAATTTCAGGTTATTGGTTTGTCCCCGCCTGCAATACCAAAATCCTATAGATTATAATGCTTGTTTTTTTCTTTTCTGTTGAGTTTTTGCAGTCGGGTTTTTTGTTTTTTTTAATAATTGCTGCAGTTTCTCAAGTGAAGCGACTATAGAATGAACGAGGTCGACGTCGTTGCACACTTCAAAACCTAGGTATTCCTTTTAATTTGTTTACCTACTAATAGATTTTATTCTCTGTTAAGGGTTGGGTCCGCAATAGACTTGTTGTAATTTAAGGGGTCGCGGTAGGCCGATATAGAGATAGTGGGAAGAGCTGGATAGGTTCCATCAAATCTGAAAGGAAGACAGGCGGGCTCGTGAAAGATGGAAGGAGTGGAAGGAAGCCTTTGCCCAGCACGCGTAGCATGAAAACCATAGAATCTGGTTTTCTACAGTTTTTGTCGACGGAAGAATAGACAAAATGACAGATTGTGATTGCTTATCTGTCATTTCGTCTATTCTTCCGTCGACAAAACCCGTTCCTGTTGTAGTCCAGCTAAGCGTGCTGGATTGGGACAGCGCAGGCTAATAAATTAAAAAAATTCTTACTGTTTTCCGGATTGAGCGAAATGAAGATTTACGTTTCTGACAACTACGAAAAAGCATCCGTTTATTATGTAGTGAAATCTCGGCCACAACTTCGTATAAATTTTTCTAAATTTCTTACAAAAACCGGGAACAGGTGTGCAACTCATAAAAAAGATTAAAAGAAATTTAATGAATGAAGGTAGATACTCTTTAAAAATAAAAAAACTTAATGTCAAATAACTTTATGTTGGAAATAGGCTCGCCCCCATTACATGGGACTTAAACGAAACTGGCGAAATGTGGATGTACTATAGGTGCACCTCTGCCAAAACCCTCGGGGAATAAAGGTGTGGTGGTGGTGGTGGTGGTGGTGGTGGTTGTGGAGTGGTGGTGCTGTGGTTTGTAATAGGTATTATAAAGAGATAAAATTTGTTTGTTTGTAAGTTTGTATGTAGGGGGTAATTTCTGGAACTACCAGTCGGTTTTAAAAATCTTTTTGTGCATTGGATAGCCCAATTCTTGAGGAAGGTTATAGGCTCGCGGGCGAAGTCGAGGCAGAAGCTAGTGCAGTATAAAAATGATTTACATTCGTCACCTCACACTTCAGGTTCAGTTTAAAACCAGCGTCAGGCACTTAGTTGTCTGGCATTTATGCTGAACTGGGCCTATTTGGCGCAGCCGTGAGGCACACTTTCTTGTAAAATTATTATTTTACACTTTTTTTTCCTTTTTTTTTACTTTTGTTATAATTATGTTGTATTGTGCGTCTGTGCTAAATATATGTATTTTCTTTCTTTGATGTTCAAATCAAAATTCATTTTAAATTCAAACTAAGCTAAGAATCA
Organism: Agrochola litura; assembly: GCA_949152395.1. Classification (NCBI taxonomy): domain Eukaryota; kingdom Metazoa; phylum Arthropoda; class Insecta; order Lepidoptera; family Noctuidae; genus Agrochola; species Agrochola litura. The sequence continues at coordinate 17,623,603 of OX424508.1, read as the reverse complement.
GCAATTTTCGAACGACAATTACATAAGACAGTCCCCCTAAACGCCCACCCTTCACCAGTTCCTAGTGCTTTAGCTGGGAAGAAGAAGTGGCGCAACAAACTCCCCAGCAGCACAGCTGTTTATTATTAAATAAAAAGAAAGAAAATTATGTATGTAACTTAAAATTGCTTATGTATGTAACTTAAAGTAATTTAAAATGGATGTAATTTTATAAAAATCTAGCTGTACGACGCTTTTTATTACTTTTCTAAGCGTTCTTTTGTGAAATTAGAGTTCAGTTTTTTTTTTGTTTTTATGAAATATGTAACCAACGCCAATAACATCGTTTGTAGATTTTAAAATTAAATAATTCCTGTTGTCTCGCTTAAGTTAGTTTGTTGTGGATTTAATTATTTTAAAAGTGAAGCACATAGCTAGCATAACATTTATCTAAAATCAAGTAAATTTTTTGTACCTAGTTATTTTGACAACCCTTTTATTAGGAAGTTATTAATTTACCCATTGTTTAGTTTTAAGTTGAAAAATGTTTTCTGTTATGGAGGTGACATTATCACTAAGTAATAAAACCCTTTCAATAAAAAAATAAAAAAAGAAGTAATAAAAAAATAATATCTATCTCACGAACCATGAAAATCTTAAAACTTATAATTTTTTTTTTTTAATTTCCTTCTAACTAAAAAATCACGCCGTCTTCCTTCCGGCGAATGACGTCACTGAAACGTAATTAAATGTAAGTTAAGTTGGTGTTTTCTTAGATAGCGTTTTTAACACCGATCGTAAAGTCAAACAATGCCATCATTTTGATGACAGCTGTCACTGCCACCATTATTTAACGGGAATTTTAGGGCAGGCAGGAACAAAACATAAACTGTTGTTTGCTTACATACCTACTCCCATTGAGGTTCAATGTAAACTAGAACAGACAACGCGAACAAATTTTTTGCGCCACACGTTGTGGTCCATGGATCATAAACGTCTCAGGCACTGCCTGACGTTTATGGTGCGCAGTACGCACCGCGCAGTTGTCACACTTGACATCCAAGAGACACATTTTTTGTTCGGGGTGTCTGCTCTAGTTTACATTGAATCTCAATGCCTATTCCAAACACTTTAAAGGTGCGTCTACGCTAGACGAGCCGAGCACGAGCGGAGCACGAGCCAAGCACAAATTCGTGTTGTGAGGACCGACTTACAAGCTTCGAGCGAGCGCGCTTCGAACATTTGTTTCGTGCTCGACTGTGCTCCGCCAATCGTTGGTTTTTTGACGAACACAAAGGGATTTACATCGTGCTCAAACTACGTTCGAGGACAGTGATGTATAGATGTAAAACAACCGATTTAAAACGTTTTAAATAAAATGTTGCTGTTTTAACCCCAAATAAATCATTTTAAGCGGTTGAAAACTCGCCTACGAAAAGGCGGCGCGGCGGCCGCACGCGGCAGTTTATGTATGTACAAGTGTGTCTAGGGTAGGCGAGCGGGCAACGTTGCGTCGAGTCACGAGTGACGACGTCAATGAGAGTGCGAGATTGTGAGTTTGGTTTTAAACCGAATCAAATTGATTATTTATATCGTTTGAAAACAATGTTTATTTACTAACACAGAGTTTTTAACTTATCAATAGAGTTTATATAACTTCGTTAGGTAATTCCTACACTTGGTCGGACGGACCAACTAGAACTAAACTAGTGTTGCAACAGAACTCTGCTTCCGCTTCCGCAACTGCAGAAGTTCCGCATTTTTTTTCACTTACGTTTCTGCTTCTGGTTCCGCAAACTTTATAACAGAACTCTGAACGGAAGCGGGGAGAAAGCGATGAGGAGCGGACCTTCCCCCAAAAGAAGCCGAACTCAAATTGCAATTGAAGACATTGAAGTGCAGCCTTCTACTTCCAAATCATCAGCATCATTGCAAATATTGGAATCGATGTTAAGTGTAAATGAAGACCAGGAGGAGGACTCTTCTACAGCTGACGATGGTGACAATTTACTTTTAAAGATACAGTCACACCTTCGGGAGTACAAGAAAGAAAAAAGACTACCTCTTCATGAGGATCCCCTTATGTGGTGGAATGGAAATGCGCACAAATACCCCCATATTTTGCCAATAGTTCGCCAATACTTATCAGCTCCCCCCACCAGTGTAGCCAGCGAGCAATTATTTAGCGGAGCTGGTTTAATATATGAAGAACATCGAAATAGGCTGAAAGGAGAAAAAGCGGCCAAGTTACTCTTTATTAAATATAACTTGCCGCTGTTTAATTTTGACTACTAAAATACAAATTTAATAAAAAAAGTTTTAAATGTACAATTGTGCTTTTTTTTTCATAGTGTTAACGCTTCCGTTTCCGCTTCCGTTTCCGTTTCCGCTTCCGTTAAGATTTACTTTTGACATCTGTTTCCGTTTCTGCTTCCGTTATGCCAGTTCCGTTGCATCACTATACTTACTTAGCGGGTTTAGTTACTAAACCCGCTAAGTAAGTATATCAATATCAGTATATCATACATTTAAAAAAATATTTACAGTTTATAGGTACTCCGTTATATCCCTACCACGGTAAAATCAAGAAAATGTAGTTATAATTAAGAAAAACATAGTTATCAACACCAACCGCTTTAAAACGAAAAAAAAAAATGGTTTATTTCGTTTTAAACGGATTGGTTTAATTGGTTATAAACCGGCCTTACATCTATAACAGTGATCGTTGTAAGTCCACACTTGACGCCGCGAACGTCGATGCCCAGAACGGCTCCAATCGTGCTCGGCTCGTCTAGCGTAGACGCACCTTAACCATAATGTAGCAATAAAAAAAAAAGTCTAAAACTCTTTACAGTTTGACATAGCTCGCATAAAATCTTTTTCTTAAGAAACGTTTTGGAAAATAAATTCGCATTTCAAAACGACAAACATAATTTGGTGGCAATCCCTTTCACTATACAAGTTCGTCCCCGGCCGGGGTTAAAAGATGTTTGGCGAAGCTACATTGGATGTTGGCATATGTATTCAGTACCTACTTAAGAGTTTTCTTCACAATTTCAAGTGTATATTTGAATTTAAGTTGGGTGGAATGAGTTGGTTTTCAGGTTGAATGTAATATTTTATGTTTGTTTGACATCGACGCGAAAAATGTTACCATGGATTTTCAGTACATCATTCTGAAACCCCCTTTTTTTTCTTTTTTTTTTTTGCGTGGGAAATTATCTAGTAACTTCTCCCGCTCTGGGTGGAGCGGGAGGGCGTGTCAGACTCTTACTGACTAAAACCCACCCGTGTTCCTTCGGTTGCCATGTTGCCAGGGGGGCACGATCTCCCTTTCGGATTCTGAAACCCCCTGCGTTGAAATTTTTCGTCGGTTATTTTTTTTTAAACTGTCGTTTCATAGGAAGGTGCTATACCTACGCGGTCAAAATGTTTTGTACAATTTTCAACGCAGCTCGCAGGTTCAGAATCAAGTACTGAATCCATGGTAACAGTTTTCACGTCGATGCAACCCTATATAGTGGTATTGGAACCATTTTAAAAGTGTGCAAGTTGGCAGTCTGAAATGCTTTCTCTGGATGAGGACAAGGTTTTACCCTCCACAGGGAAAATTACGGATCGGAACAAATCAGCCTAATTTAACAGTAATATAGTATATTTGCCAATGTTTATAATTTGAATCTGTTCCAAAGATAGGCATTTATAGAATTTACTGTTTTTAGACACATTTGCCATTTTCATAATTCGTAAATTTTCATTTAAATCTACTTACCGTGTAATGTCAGTCAAATATTAAAGTTATCATCGCCCGTCGTCTGAAAGCAAGTCCAACAAAAATAGTTATCTCTCAAAATAGTTTCGACTTCATACAGTCAGCGACAAAATACTTTCGAAATTTTGATAAATTTAACCTGTGAAGTCTTGACTAATGAGACACAATTTTTTTTATCTACTAGCTTTTGTCCGCAACTTCGTGCGCGTGAAATTTCTTGTTTTTCACATAACATAAGTGAAAGATTTTTTGGAATCGGATCAGTGGTTCCGAAGTTTACCTACTCCTTAACAAACTCACAATACCTCTTTATAATATTAGTATAGACTGTTATGTTACTCACGGGAGTCACACAAGCAGATATAGATTACGTAAATAAAGAAAGAAAAAGTGTTTATTGGGAAACGTATAGGAAGATAATTATAGAAACTAAATAGTAGTTATGACACAAACAGAAATGTCTCTGCGTTCAGCGCTCGGTGTGGCAACACGCCGTGTTCTGGTTCGCGACAAGTCAATCGTCATCCTGAGGATGCTTCGTTGAGAGGTGAAATACGTGTCGATTTCTTTCAAGGTTTTTTATGTGTTTTACAAACAGAAAAATAAAAACAACAGAAAAAAAAACACGGTACGAGGCTAATGGGGTAACTCAGCATGGTGCTGCGACATCCTATTGTTTTAAATAAATTATAATCATTTATATCCTTATCATTTGAACTGACAGACTTCAACTGCTGGACATAGGTCCCCCACAAGCATCGACACAAAGACCCATCCGGCGTTTTTGTCTTCATTAACTGTTACTGACTGGCAGGGGCTTGCGGCTATATGATAATAGCTGCACGGGTCGGTTGAAGGTTAAGCTACGCTTGCCTTGGTCGGTTCGTGGATGGGTGACCATCCATTACATATTTATTTATTTATTTATTACAAGGTAGCTTCACAGCTGACAGTAAGTATAACATTATTATTATTCTAAACATTACGCCAATTACGAAGTACACAGAAAAATATGAAATACAGAGAGTGACACAATTATTAATATTTATAGTGTGTGCGGGCGTGTATCTGTGCAGTGTAGGTGTTGCAATGTGTGTGAAGGTGTGTGTATTTTTGTGTACGTATGACTAAACTGGCACTACTGAGTTCGCTGGGTATCGAGACCCCTCCTCGTCTAGGAAAGCACGTTAAGCCATTGATCCCGGCTGTCATTCATAGATCTTAACAGTCGTTACGAGTAGTCAGAAGCCCGAAAATCTGGCAACGAATCTTACCAAGAGGTTTCGTGTTAACCAGTAACTGGATTGTGGAGGTCAGATAGGCAGTCATCATCATCTGCCTAACCTTTTCACAACTATGTTGGGGTCGGCTTCCAGTCTAACTGGATGTAGCTGAATACCTGTATATTACATGGACCAACTGTCTATCTGACCTCCACAACCCAGTAATACGATACCCCGTGGTAAGACTGGTTGTCAGACCCGTAAAGACTGTCAAAGATCTACAAATGACAGCTGGGACCAACGGCTTAACGTACTTTCCGAGGCACGGAGGGGTCTTGCTATGTAAAAATGGTCCCCCATCCACGGACCAACCCTGGCAAGCGTAGCTTAACCTGATCGATCGACCCGTGCGGCTGTTATTACTTAGCCACAAGCCCCTCAGGTCAGATAGGCAGTCGTTCCATGTGAAATATCACAGAGTACATTCCATTATGACTAGTATTCAGCTGCATCTAGTTAAACTAGAAGCCGGCCCCAATATAGTTGAGAAAGGCTGATTGAGTGACTGTTACTGACTGTACTCTGAAACACGAGCCGAGTTCGAGTGAGTTGCAAATGCCAGTATTTTGAATCTGCCGCCATTAATTCAGGTTGCACCAAAGAGCCACTCGACCCCGTTTCTGAAACGACTGAAACTTTCAATCGTACGCCGAAAATTACGGTTACGTGTGTATATGTGGTTTAAATTGGCTTCTACTAAAAGATTTATTGTATTGTATTTATTTATTTATCAGTAAAAGGTACATAGAGATCTTAAATCAAACATTTTTTCACACATATTACCATTGCTGGTGTAGAAATATTAAATAATAAGCTAAGTACATGCAAATCAGAACTAGGTACATTTTGAATATAAAATTAAGAAATCTTGTATTAAGTTATGAATTTATAATTTTAATGACAAATTAATAGACTGCTTAAGATTAATCAAAAATCCATTATTTATAATGTCATAATATCAATAATAAAATAAAAAAAAAAAAACACTACAAAGTGAAAAATAACTTTAATTTCGGAAGTCGGTGTCTTTGGTTTTGAATTTTCGTTCTTTGTCACCGACTTCCGAAATTAAAGTTATTTTTCACTTTGTAGTGTTTTTTTTTTGAAGTCGGTTGTTTTTTTTTTGTAAAAAGTTTTTATTTTTCACTTTTTAGTTGTGGTACCTACCCCACACAAATTCGAATACCACTACCTGCTATGTAAATAACAGTGACAAGAAGTTAACATATCATCTACATATTAAGTGGAAAAAAATATGTATAATTGAAGCTAACTCAAAAACAACCCAAGCAAAGTTAATAAAATTTATATGGGACCACCTCTGAAGTATGATCTACCAAACAAAAAAAGAATCATCAAAATCTATTCATAATTGGCGGAGTAATCGCGTAACAAACATACAAAAAAAAAAAAAAAAAAAACAACATACAGACGAATTGAGAACCTCCTCCTTTTGGAAGTCGGTTAAAAATGTAAATCATAATGTCGAAAATATAAATCAATGTCAAAGAATAAATAATAATGTCAAAATGTAAATCATAATGTCAAAATAAAAATTACAATATCCACGAATTCATAACTCATCACCTGTTAAGCAGCCTTATTAAGGCGGATAACAATTAAAATTCTATTGTGTCTCGTTAATGACAGTTAATGTTAAAATTACTAACGTCACTATTAAGATTTTAATTACTTTATTGGATTTTGTTTGCGTGGTTCTGGAGTTATTTCCATATAAGTTACCCATTGTTATGGTTTTTTTTGTTAGTAGCAGCCCGGAATCTGAATAGGGACGATGACAAAAAAAAAACAGTGGCACTCCGGGAGTGCCGACAGAAGTGAAAACTTGACAAGATCGCCTTGGTGAAAGAAAAATACTTGCATAGAACATTGATACGTAACTTAACATAAATAAAGTGCACAATCGCGTTTACAAAATTGAGGTTACGGTGTCGCGATTCCAATGATTTTTTCATCTCAAAAATGCCCAAAGCGCCTAAAGATGTTTTCACTTCAAAAATTGTCCGTAAGGTATATTATTAAAAAATATTAGACACGTATTTTTTCGTTTCTTAGGTAATAAAAAGATTACGGCGATACAATGAGTTAAAATGTGGCATGACGTCACGCCTTTGTAGATTTTATACTTATTTGTGACGAGCCCGTACTTTAATGCGTTTTATCCAAATATTTTTTTATTATGATTAAGTAAAAAAACATGTGTCTAATATTTTTTTTACTATCTGACTGACATCCTATATAGAAATTCTTTCTTTTACCCAGGCATCATCAATATTTGTACCTACTGGATTAGTGGCAATAGGCATTACATACAGGGTGAAAAAATACCCATCACATAGCCCATCGTATATTTGACAATTTTATACTTATTTGACATTTTATTTATTTTTTAAACGATTGAGTCATTTATATTTTTTTTTAAATTGACAATTTAAATTACTACTTTTATTGAGTTGTTGTTGTTGAATTTATTTTGGGTTTTTATCTATTTAGAATTTAAAATTGTTTATAATTTAAATGAATGAGCTTAAAACAGAACTATGGACTAGAATCATCTCTGAAATAAATTAAAAAAAGGGCCATCAACTACGCATTCTGTAGGTACATCAAACTAAGTAAACACGGCACAAAAATAACACTGATAGACAAAAATGACCTTAATGAAAGTTAAATGTAATTGAATGGGTTATTTTGTATCTACAACTAGTCTGTAACTAATCTGCATTTTTAGAAAATTTCGATCACCCTCAGTTTTTTTGCAACAGCAATTAATCTTTTAAGTAAAAACGGTAAAAAATGTTTCAAATGAAGAAAAAATAACTTATACAGGATTAGTTTTTGTCCAGTGCGCAAACTTTAACACGTGACTTAAGTCATCATTATGAACAACTTTTACTATGGGACCAAGCCTGAAATCGCGAAAAAAAAATCAGCTGTTCCCTACATTTTGACGAGTTATGCGAACATAAATGTAGGGAACAGCTGATTTTTTTTTCGTGATTTCAGGTTTGGTCCCATAGGAAAAGTTGTTCATAATGATGAGTAAAGTCACGTGTTAAAGTTTGCGCACTGGATAAAAACTTACCCTGTATTTTAGCAGATTTGGATAGTTCACAGAGTGCCTAGATTTATGATATACCTTTTATAGAAATTTGGCACAAATAACAATCTGATTCATGGTCTTTCGGTTCGGCACATCATTGGAACTGCGAACGGCATATGACGAGATCCTTTAGCCCATGATGTTAACAAAGTGACACACTGTGTACAGCAAACACTAGGAGTCCAGGTTTTGTCCACATTTCGCGCCGGAAAACCAAAATAATTAAAATAACAGTTTTTAACTAATGGTGTCAAACTACGACGTTGACTTTTAACAGTAAGTTGACTGCAAATATAACAGAAGTTATCAGGATGGTTTACACACACTCTCGGCATCTTAGTATGATGTATAACACTAATCTAAAAAAAACTGTTTTAATTTCAATATTTTTTCGTTAATTTATTCGGAAACACACGTCGGTAAGCAAAATTCGCGTAATCGAGTAAGTCGATATTTTATGAAAACTGAAGGTGATTGAACAAAACTAAGTATGCGGTTTATATGCGGGTAGGTAGTAGTGTTTGAAAATATGACTTGATTTCGTTTAACAAATTTACTGTTTATCAGTGTAATTGCTGGGAGTGACTTTTATTTTTGGTGTGAAAATTCGCTGTTTACGGCAGCGCGCAATATAACGCACACAAAACATTGTGCTTATGGGTGCAAGCAACGGTACAGGGGTCTTGAAGGTATTTAAAAAGTTAAGGCGAAATCGTCAGGGTAGCCCGTGAAATTCAAATTATCTTACGTTTTTTGCAATTTGCAGGTTAGTATCAATTTATATGTTTGTCTAAATATAATTAAAAGTTATTTTATTACAAACTTGTTTTCATAAAAAAACCTCGGAATAAGTTGGAACTTTGACATTCAATATCTCCGTAACTAGAAGATTCCTAGATATGGTCTAGTACAACAAAAATTATCACAATGAAGGGAAGAACAAGTGACTCTCTGTTTTGTTAAGACGCAGATATATGCCAGTGAACTTGAGTGGTTAACTTGCGTGTTCTGTTCTGAGCTCACGCAGCGCGTCGTATGTCCAGTATTGTCCAGCCAGTAATAGGACTCACCCATTCAGGAGCGCTGTCCCAAATTAGACACCATTATTAATCCATTATACATGAAACCAAAAGTATTTTAATAAAATAAAAATGAATGAATGATGAATAATTAAAATATCTTTAAATTGGTGAAGGTTTCAGAAAAATACGTTTGATAGATTTTGCGTGACTCTTAGTGTTTTATCCGCGTTAGACATAACTTTACAAATTAATTTTACTATGTAATATAAACATAATCTAACTAACATATTCATATATTACGTTACTAAGAAAATGCTTTAATTTAATATATATTTTTACCAAATAACTAATAATACTCGTTTAGACGTGATCTTCAGTATAAAATTATTAAAAGTCGGTTATCGTCGCCTTAAGTGTCTCTTTTTACACCCGTTATGTTATTATGATTTATCTAGCGCAACTGCGCAATGTAGTGTAGAGTACTCCATTGCCTACCCCTTCGAGAAGGTAAAAGATAAGAGTGATGTTATGTTCTCATTTTGGATTGTTTTCTATTGTTAATGTGGATGTTATTATCGCCTTTCAGGCCCAATGAATGGAAGCCCAACATGACTTGATAATTAATTCGGAACCAATATCATCTTTTAGCGTTATTGTCTCGAATTCTACTTCCCCTAGCTCCTATTCTTACAAAGTTAATGAAAATAGCATTTCTGAATCTTCAGATTAAACTTTCAATAGCCATTGATTGATTCACACAGTTTATCATAAAATTAATAATTAATTTTAGTTAGTTATAATAATTTTTATACAGTAAAACATTTTTTTGATTTTAAGGGTAAAACATACATACATAAACTCACGCCTTCTTCCCATGGGGGTAAGCAGAAACTACAGAACGCCACCTGCTACGATCCTTACATACTCCTTTTGCCTCGGTTACGTTCATACATCAGTACCCTAATTGCGTAACTTATTTTCGTAAACAATTTCACCTAATTAGTTTCATTTTGGCAGTTCAACAACATTCATTGCGTTATTTACGTTGTTGAGCAGATTTTTTTTTCCATTTTATGAAGCAATGGATTAGCAATCTGTTACAAATCAAAACAAATTGTGATTGTGTTGTATTACGCAATTAGGGTACTGGTCATACATGCACGTCAGTTGCGAGTACTACGCACCTGGCCTTTCTGAAGAACATCACCAATAAGGTCAATATACGTCCTCCTAGGGCGTCCCCGCCCGGCCTTTCCCTTTACATCAGCCTTGTAAATACATTTTGTTAGTCGCCTTTCATTCATCCTCTCAACATGCCCAAACCATCTCAGCATAACCTTTTCACTTCACTGTTATTATTGATGTAGTTTTACAGCTTTAGTGGCAATCATGTCATTTGGTTTATCTTTTATATAGATTCTTTTCTTTTAGATTTTGTGAATGTGAGAACGTTGTAGGCTGTAAACTTGTGTACCATTTTTTATTTTACTAAGTACCTGGTACTTGTTGATAGGCTTACACTGTCCTCCCATACCTATTAACTCTGTAATTTGAAAACATTGTAGAAACAATTTATTTTGAAAAGAGTAACCATAGGAAACGACCAATTGGAACCGTGCACCTAGCTTCTGACGTTTCAAAAGTACCCTCGTAGGTTTATGTGAAATAAAATATTTTGATTTTGATTTTTGATTTTGATGCTAGTTGCAAAATTATATGGAACTCGTTTCCTTTAAAATGTTTATATGCCAGTCCATGGCGAAACATGAAGATCACCCTATTATAAAGACCATTTTGTACCATGTTTAATGCAAATAAATATATTCTTATTCTTATTCAAAAAAACAAATAAAACATTATTAGATTTATTGAGTTTTATAATACAAAATTGTTGCTGTTGTGTTTTTTATTTTATTTTATATTGGTGCCGATTCCCTTGTTCACAAACTAAACTAAATTTAAGTTCAGTGCATCTTTTTCTTTCTATTTCATTAAGAAAAGGACAGAAGATAAATTTTAGTTTAGTCCTTTTTTTTTTTTTTTTTTGGGTGGGAAATTATCAAATAGGTAACTTCTCCCGTTCTGGGTGGAGCGGGAGGGCGCGTCAGACTGTTACTGACTAAAAAAAAAACCTACCCGTGTTCCTTCGGTTGCCCTGTTGCCGGGGGCCCCGATTTCCCTATCGGTTTTCTTCGAACCCCCGGCAGGCATTGGCCCTAGCGGATCCCGTCAATTCTGCTGACATCTCTTTGAGGCGCGCGTGGAACACAACGCGCCGTCGACCCGGGCTTGGTCCTTATCGGACGGCGAGCTACCCATTGCTCACCGTCCGCAAGCCCGCGCCTACGGTGGCCGGAAATCGGCTCGCGATTCCCGCCCCGGGCGTCTCCTCCTACGGCTGTTAGGGGCGTGAGGGCGCGAAATTTGCCTCTCCCTCACGCGTTCCGCCTCCTCCTTCGCGAGCATTACCGCTTCGCAGAAGGAGGTGACGGCCTGCCATTTCCTCTCGCTCCATACCATGGCCTGAACCAGGGCCGGACGCGAGAGATCACCGCCGCCAATCGCCTCTACGAGGACACGGCGTTGCTCCGCCCAAGCCGGGCAGACCTCCACCGTATGCTCCACCGTGTCCTCAGGCCGATCCACACAATGGTGACACCCGGGTGTTTCCTCCCGCCTTATCCTAAACAGGAACCTCCCGAAGCAGCCGTGTCCGGTGAGGACCTGCGTTAGGCGGAAGGTGAGGACGCCGTGGCGTCTCTCAAGCCACTCCTCAAAGAGGGGTCTTATCGCCGCAATTGTGGCGTGCCCAGCGCGGGGTTGCGACAATCGCACCCTCCATGATGCCATGAGATCCCGCCGGAGCTCTGTCCGCTGTGCCGCGATTTCTTGCGGCATCGGAGTTAAGCCCCGGCGTTTCGCCTCCTCGCGCCACTCCCAGATGTGCGCGAGGACCTTTGCTTCCAGATCCCATGGCGGTAATTCGGCAAGGAGGTTCGCCGCCTCGCAGGAGACCGTGCGGTATCCTCGGGCCAGCCGAATGGCCATGACCCTCTGGGACGCGTTCAACCGGCGGGCTGGTCGCAGCCTCAATGAACGCGCCCACACCGGCGCCCCGTAGAGGGCCATGGACCGCACGATCCCCGCGTAGAGCCTCCGGCAGGAGGCGTTTGGATCCCCTAGAGTGGGCAGGAGCCGCTTCAAGGCAGCCCCGGCCCGCACCAGTCTGGGAGCCAAACGTCGGAAATGTTCAACGAAATTCCACCGGCTGTCGAGGACGAGTCCCAGATACTTCATCGTCGACTCGACACCGATGTGAACCCCTCCCGCCATTACCTGGGAACCCGACGGTGGCGCATTCCGAGGACCATGAAAACCCATGGCCTCGGACTTGTGCAGGGCCACCTCGAGTCCCAGCTGCCGGATCCTATTTACGATTGTCGCAACCCCGCGTGTCGCTAAATCGGCCGCCGCCTGGTACGACCTCCCCTGCGCCAGGATGGGCGTGTCGTCAGCGTAACAAACGACGCTGACGCCGCTAGGGAGGTCGGCGCGCAGCACCCAGTCGTATCCGATGTCCCACAGATGCGGCCCCAGGACCGAACCCTGTGGGACACCGCACGACATCTCTTGCCGGTTCCACTCTCCTTGGTGACCGGGGTAGATGACAGCCCTGTCCGTCAGATAGGCCTCGACCACACGACAGAGGTAGGTCGACATCCGGTGATACCGGAGTGCCTCCCTGATGCAACTCCAGGGCAGGGTGTTGAAGGCATTGGCGATGTCTAGAGACACCGCCAAGACGACCCCACCCCGGGCCACAGCATCCCCCGTCGTGAGGGCCCGCACGCGCATGATGGCGTCCACCGTAGAGCGCCCTCTGCGGAAACCGAACTGGCTCTCCGCCAGATCCGGCCCCACTCGCACCAGCTGCCCGACGAGGCGGTCTGCAATGACTCTTTCAAAGAGCTTGCCCACCTCATCGAGCAGCACAATGGGCCGATAAGCGGGCGGAGAGTCCGCTGGACGCCCCGGCTTCTTGATGAGGACCAGTTTCCCCGTTGTTCGGTGTTTTCACCGAACACCTTAAGTTAGCAATATCGGCGTGACGCGTTGACCTAATTTTATATCACTTTTTACGTATTACTCTACATTAGTTCAGTGCACTTTTGTCTACCGCGTTAGCCGGGTGTATTCATCAACATTTCAACATTCATTAACATATTAGCATTAAGAACAACTTGTGAGTGAGTAAATAAATAGTGTTAAACATAAACATTTGTTTCTCCGCAAACACCGACACCTTGCTACGTACCCCGACATATTTTTGGTCCTTCGAGCCGGATTGGATCACGCGTCGCGTAATTTCGGAAATTCGGAATTTTGGTGTGCGAGGTCTGAACTATCGTAACAAACAACAGTGTGTGTGCGTCGTGGGGCGGTCGGAGCGAACATTGAAGAACAGTGAAGTAGCAGCAAAGGCTGAGTACGAACAGCGGAGAATACAAGTAATAAATTTCCTTAATTTTAGTCAGTAAGGACTTGCAGTTAACATCCTATAACCATGTCAGAACTCATTGAAACGCAATCAATGATCTATGATAGCATCATAAAACTAAGCATTAACTTGAAGAAAGATAGTGCTGATAGGAAAACAGTAGATTACTTTAAGCGCAAGCTTAACACTTTGGAGAGTTATTGGAACGATTTCCAAGTTAATCATGAGCGCATTGAGGGGGAGGTAAGTAAAACTGATCCTTATTTTACCGACCGAGAGTACGAGAAAACAAGATCGGTGTATGAGTCAACCAAGGCGTTGATCAACCAACAGTATCAGCTGCGGTTCATGAAAACAGGAAGCCTGTCAACAGGTGAGCAAACATCAGCTCGAGACAGATCACCATCGGCATCGAGTATACGTGCAGAAGAGAAAACAGGTGAGGAGGCGGGCCCAAGTAGCTCAAGGCATCTGAGCGACCGACCAGCTCAGAAGTTGAACATGGAGCCAAACGGCAAGCTAGACGATTTGTTAAAAAAAACAGTATGCTAATTTTAAAGCCTTCGTACGTACAACCGCAAACATAGATGTCGACTCTATCTCAGATAAGTGGGAATTTGAGGATGTATTGAGGTCACTACAGGCTAGATGGTCAGCTATCGACAGACTACATTGGGACATCGAGATTGAACTGGAGGGAGAGAACGAACAATACAACAACATGTACGATAAGTATGAGAAAGTATTCAACAACCTGAAAAGGGCTATTAACACGAAAATGTGGTCAGTCGCACACAGGGAAAAATCAACACCTCAACTGGAGATACCGACCTTCAACGGGAACTACAACCAATGGGTATCGTTTAGAGACCTATTTACGGAAGTAGTACACAACAACCCTTCGTTATCAAGCGGCCAAAAGATGCAGTATTTAAAGGGTAAGGTTCGTGGAGAAGCTGAGAAGCTTATACAACATTTATCGATAAGCACCGATAACTATTCGGTGTGCTGGAAGATTCTCACCCATCGGTATGACAACAAAAAACTAATATTCTCGTCCCATATGAACATTTTGCTAGGCCTGCCAAACATACAACAGCAATCGTTACAGCAAATTAAACGAATGCATGACACCACACTGGAATGTCTAAATGCCATCAAAAACTTAGGAATTGACACCACATCGTGGGACCCAATGATCGTACACATTCTAGGTCAAAAACTCGATACAGAAACATACACAGACTACATAGAGTCGCTGAAGAATTCGAAAGAACTACCGGTTCTTGCAGAGTTCTTAGAATTTTTGGAAACAAAATTTACATCCCTGGAAACAGTCCGCCGCAAGGATAGTGTACCCTCGAAGACTTCTCATCAAAACAATTATCCAAATCAAACATCTAAAAATAATTATAACAATTCTAACAACAAAAGCAACGGAAATAGAGCAGTTGCGAAATCGATGCACGTTTCAAACATAAAATGCCCTCTCTGCAATAACCAACACGGCATTTATAATTGCAAAACATATTTAAAAATGAGTGATGACCAAAGGCTAAAAACTGCAACCAAATTGCACCTTTGCACAAATTGTTTATTTAGTCATTTCGGCAATCAATGCACGTCGAACTTAACATGCCGAAAATGCAAAGATCAACATAACACCATATTACATGACGCATTTGCGAAATTAGCGAATGCATCAACTCGGTCGTCAAGCGGCAACAACGCTGAGAAACAAAACGCAAAGCGCAATGAACCCGTAACGGGCACCGTGAATGCTTCTCAAGATGAAAAGGCGGAGATACTGCTAGCGACTGCTCTGGTGAAGGTCAAAAGTGTGGATGGAACTTACCAAACCATGCGCGCCTTGATCGATCAAGGGTCCCAGATATCCTTAATAACTGAGGAAGCAGCTCAGATGTTAGGTATCAAGAGACGACGATGCAAAGGAGTCATCTTTGGAGTGGGGCAAAAGGAAAACAGTTGTAAGGGGATTATAAGCATAGAATGTGCCTCTACACATAACAATTTTGATTTCGAGTCTGATGTGCTCATCATGAACGAACTTATCAAAAGTCTACCAAACCAAACATTCGCTAAACCAAATTGGACTTACATAAAAAACATTAATTTAGCTGACCCGGAATTCTACAAAAGTCGACCAGTTGACTTGCTTTTCGGGGCGGACGTTTATGCTAACATTATGCTAGGCGGGATTATAAAAGGAGAACAGGCCCAACAGCCGATGGCTCAACAAACACAGCTGGGATGGTTACTATGCGGTAACGTAACAACATACCAATGCAATGTGGTTTTAAATAACATCGAGGAGATACAGAAATTTTGGGAAGTTGAGGAAATTTTAGAGCCTTCAAACCTATCGGTAGAAGATCAGGAATGTATGGACTTCTATACAGAAACAACAAGAAGAAACAGTCAGGGTCGCTATGAGGTGAGAGTTCCACTGAAAGAGGAATTGAAACAGCAATTGGGGACTTCCAAACCTATGGCTATTGCTCAGCTAAAGAATTTGGAACGCCGCTTAGAAAAACAACCAACTTTAGCTGAAAAATACAAGGATTTCATGAATGAATAATGCTGCATTGAACCACATGAAACCGGAACAGAAAAACAACAATATAACACTCGAATGCTTCTTGCCGCACCACGGCGTGCAGAGAGAAGAATCGTCAACAACAAAGCTTCGTGTGGTATTCAACGCATCCGCCAAAACATCCACCAAAAACAGCTTGAATGACGTCATGCTAAAAGGACCCAATCTACAAAAAGATCTACAGGCGTTACTACTTCAATGGAGGCAATATCCCTTTGCCTTCACTGCCGACATCGAGAAGATGTACCGCCAAATCTTAGTTAACCCCATTGATCAACATTTACAGAAAATCGTTTGGCGTGAGTCATCAACACAACCTATACAAGTGTATCAATTGAACACGGTAACATACGGAACAAAGGCCGCACCGTTTTTAGCAATTATGACCTTAAAACAGTTGGCGGCAGATGAGCGATGCAAGTTTCCAGAAGCGGCTGCTGTCCTGGAAAACAGTTTTTATATGGATGACCTGTTACATGGTTGCTATAACATAGAACAGGGTAAACAATCGATACATGATTTAATTCAGCTCTTGAAATCAGGAGGCTTTAATCTTCGAAAGTGGTCATCGAACAGTCAGGAATTATTAGAGAACATACTATCAACAAGTCAAGAGAAATTCGTTTACAACTTCAAAAATGATGATATGTTGAAAACATTAGGTTTGTGCTGGAACCCAAAAGGAGATCAATTTACATTCCGTTGCGATTTTTCCCAAACAACCTCAAAACCGACTAAAAGGAGCTTACTATCAGAAATATCAAAATTATATGACCCTCTTGGTTGGCTGACACCCCTATCCACGAAACTAAAATTATTATTTCAAAAGTTATGGAAACATGATCTACATTGGGATGATAAAGTGTCAGATGACATACATAATGAATGGGTCAAGTTGATTACGGAAATTGACAACATCAAACACTGTAAAATTCCACGATGGATATTATGCAACGGGAATGACGTCATCGAACTGCACGGCTATTGTGACGCGTCCATCGAAGCATATGCGTGCGTGGTATACGCACGAACGAAACACCAACAAGAAACAGTAATCGTCGCAGCAAAATCGAAACTTATACCAAGTAAAAAGAGCGTAACATTACCACGAATGGAGCTTTGTGGTGCTTATCTACTATCTAAGCTCATCAACAAAATCAAACAGAGTATAAGTTGTCAATTAGAAATCTATGGATGGTGTGATTCTATGGTGGTCATAGGGTGGCTACAAGGCGATTCGGCACGTTGGAAACCTTTCGTGGCTAACAGAGTCAACGCTATAAAACAGATAATTCCGGCAAACTGCTGGCGATATGTGAAATCAGGAGACAACCCGGCCGACTGCGCCAGCCGAGGTTTAACAGCGCCCCAACTATTACACCACCCTTTATGGTGGAAGGGACCAGCATGGCTAGCGTCCTATGACGTACAAAAGGAACAAAAACAGGCTATCTATCAAACAGAGGAAGAGATGAAAAGTTTAAAATTAGTTAACATTGTTCAAGACATTCACAGTAATAGTATAATAGATAATTTATTATTACAACATAATTCATTTATAAAAATAACTCGTGTCTTGGCTTGGGTAATGAGGGCATTGACGCCAAAGTCGCAACGTAAACATTTACCGAAGTACCTAACATTACTAGAAATGCGGAAAGTCAAATCAGCTATTATAAAACGAGTGCAAAGTACAGCATTTACGTCAGATATTGAAATATTAAACAAAAATGGTAAGGTAGCAACAAACAGCAAATTAGTGAATTTAAAACCTTTCGTCGATGAAAGCGGCTTTCTCCGAGTGGGAGGACGTTTAAGAAACGCGAATATGAGCAACGAGATGAAACATCCTAAGATAATCCCTAACAAAAGTCGATTGGCGGAGTTACTCATAGAAGAAGCTCATCAGTTAACATTTCATGGAGGTCCTCGACTGACCTTAGCTGCTCTCAGACAACAATACTGGATAACAAGCGGATACAGTACAACCAAGAAACAGTTAAGAAATTGTGTAACTTGCCGGAAGCATGAAGCAAGGAAGCAATATCAATTGATGGGTGACCTTCCCGCAGCAAGAACCAACCCTGCTCCTCCATTCTACCATACTGGGGTGGACTACACAGGTTTTGTGAATATCAAGGCAAACAAGGGGAGAGGGGTGAGAACACTGAAAGGCTATGTGGCGGTATTCATATGCATGGTCACGAAAGCAGTTCACCTGGAATTGGTATCTGACCTTACCAGTTCAGCATTCTTAGCTGCACTTAAGAGAATGGCAGCCCGGAGAGGAACACCACATAACATGTATAGTGACCAAGGAACCAATTTTATCGGAGCAAATAGGTTGCTGCAGGAGGAGTACAACCAATTACAACAAGTTTTCGGGGATAGTTGCCAGGCAGAAATCGCGGAAATGAACATACAATGGCATTTCAACGCTCCATCTTGGCCGAGCGCTGGCGGACTGTGGGAAAGAGCCGTCCGCAGCCTAAAATTCCACCTGAAAAGAGTGGTTGGTGAACAAAGATTAACGTTCGAAGAGTTCACCACAGTACTGACACAATTGGAAGCGTGTCTGAACTCAAGACCGTTATGTTCACTTACAGAAAACATTGAGGATCTGGAAGGCAATTCTCGCGCATCTCACATTCGTCATTGTCGCTCGATTCGTACTTTTCCCTCGTAAAAATGATGTTTTCCCTCGTAAAAATCAAGTCGAGCTATTCTCGCCATGTCGATTCGAGCATTTCTCGCAGGAAGCCACGCGACATGCCTTAGTTTACATGCGACATGCAAAGAGTGGTCGGGACCAGTCGACACGTTCATGACATTATGTCGACCGTCAGACCAACGTCAAACAGTTGTTGTGTCATTCATGATTAGTCAGTGCGGAAGAAAATAATTAATATTTTTTAATACATACAATGTGTTACGAGTTTATAAACATCTTAGAAAACGCTGCGATCGCCACAACAAGAAAAAACACATGTAGAAAACTTCACGCCTCCGCCAAATTTGTCAACTATCCACTTCTTGTGCGGCGTCGATTGCTAAGACCCACATCTGAGACATAGAAGCGGAAGGCTTCTAAAATCAGTTAAATGGACGAAAACAGCTTTACTCTGGTTGACGGCAAGAAAAGCCGATCGTGGAGCAGCCACAACAAACATCGTACCACTCCTGCAAGCGATTATTTTTAAGCAGCAGTGCTTACCATCCTCATGCATATTTCCCGGTTGTACGCACAGAAATTGAAAGAGAAGGAGCCAAGGTCTAATCAATGCTGAAGCAAGGACTTTGCTCAAGCTGTCGTAGATGTATTCGAGCTGTACTACAAATAAGTCCTTCATCCTCGACGTTCTCGCGCTACAAAAGGCTGCTATCGATAACCCAGAATTTTTCCAGGCGGGAGTTACAGGGAAGCATGACCAAACCCAAGTGTGGTGTGATAATAATTATATTTTTGTGGTATAAACCCAAGTACATGTGTGATGTATTTATGTAAAAGGTCTTTTGTCATCCAAATATATAGCTATTATTATTGTATTACAGCAGGGCCAAAAACATGAAGTAGAATTTCAAAAGCATTCAAACAATAAAGATTTCAAACATGTATAATTGTTTTTAATATGAAACTAATAACTAACAAAAATATTATGCTTATACATTATCAGAATCACTAGTTCGCAAGATTAGTCGGCGTCATTTGTGGCGTGCTGTTTAGTAGCCAGCTTAGGAATCGCCGGATCATTACACCTCTTGCCCAGTCTTCATGAATTTCGACAGACGTTGTCCAGGACTTTCCAACACAAAAAAAATTAAATTCATGTTGTGACGAGACTGCTACCGCTTGACCCTCAGGGAGGAAATTTGTTTTTGTAAGGATTAACAATATTTTCAGACTTTGTAGTTTAATGTAGCTGGAACATGTAGATTACAACTGCGTCGTTGGAACAGTATGACGCAGCCATTGATGTAAATCATCGATGGACGCAGCACGCAGCAGCCATTATGAGGGCATTCTGAGAGCCGGTGATTCGGTCCGGTCTTTACGACATCACGCTTTCTCTTCTCCATCTTGATAAGCCTTGATGTTATTTCGGTATTCATCATTTTAATCAGTTTAATCTTTGGCAGAAATTCTGTTTTTATTTGATTACATAAATATGACGTGAAAAAATCGTTGACATTGTCAAATCGGCATCTAAAAATGTACCATAGATAATACGCTAGAATATACTCTGTGTCATCAACTCATCAGCCATGCATTCCGTTGTAGCAAATACAAAGGAGAGCTTATTAAATATTATATCTATACTAATAATAAAGCCAAAGAGTTTTGTTTCTTTTTTTGTTTGAACGCGCTAATCTCTGGAACTACCAGTCTGTAAGATATGAAGGTTATTTTGTCACTAGAATTAAACGTTAAACATACTCATAAAAAGATTTTTCTCAAATCAGACGATTTGAGAAAATTCTTTTTGCATTTGTCAGTCTAATACTTGAGGAAGAATATCATTAATATCACGCTACCACCCTTAGGAGCCAAGCAAAAAGAAAAAAGTCAGAAAGAAGGCTAAGCCAAAACGAAGTAACGGGAGGCACTGCTAAATAATATATTTTATGCTAACACAAGCAATTTTACGCGGACAAAGTCGCGGGCAGAAACTAGTAATTAAATAAAAATTGAGTTACGGAATCAATAATGCATTATTTTTTGATAAATGTTTATGAGATACGTATAAAATGGTGCTCGACACATTTTTTTGACTTAGAAATCATTTTTCAAGATTGTCGATTCCTTAACCAGTCAAGTGGACTAGAAGGGTTTTACTCTGGTTGAGGGCAAGAAGAATCGATCGTGATGCAGTCGCAACAAACGCGGTACCGCTCCTGGAAGCGAGTATTTTCGAGCCGCTACTTGCTCCTGTACATTTCCTGGTTAGATCCACAGACATCGAGAGATAAAAGGATGTGAGCATCTTCCACAGGTCTGATCGAGTCGAAATTTGGTATTCTCTTACTTCAATGATATTAGAATAACATAGTAACCTTGAACTGATGCTGCAGCATTATTTGGAATTTGCAGGATACCCAAATCCCTCACCATTTAACAGCAGAGGTATCGTGTTTGGGCTCATTGGAATGGTCTCAAGAGCCGGGGGACGGTGAATAAAAATATATTTTTACCATAGCATTACTTTTTAAAGGATTTTGTTTGTGTCGGGGGTTTTTTGTGGTTTATACTTGGGTGTATACTGAATTTACAGAGTCTGTAAGATATTTATGTAAAGGTTATTTTGTCACTAGAATTAAACGATATACATACTCACCTATTATTACTGTACCACCAACATGATGCAGTATTTCAAAAGCATTTTAAACAATAAAGATTTCTAATATTTTTATTTTATTTTTTTCAATGCAGAACTTATGTATCTAACAAATATACTATACGTAAACAATACATTATAATAATCATAAATTTACACGAATAGTCGGCGTCCTGTATCGTGCGCTGTCCGCGAGCTTAGGAATCACCGGACCATTTCCCCTCTAGCCCAGTCTTCATGAATTTCGAAAGATGTTTGTGCGGTACTTTGACCACAAAGAAATTTGAATTCGTATTGTGTATTCTATCTTTTGGGCCTTTATAAAGTAATATAACCGGGACACGTAGGAACAGCACCGTCTTTGGAACAGCAGTACCGCACTCTTTACGACAACTAGATACACTTCCTCTTCTTCTCCATCTTGATAAGTCTTGATGTTATTGTGGTAGTCATCAGTTTACTTATAATATCATTGGGAGTCGTCCTGTTTTCATTTAATTACGTAATTTATGTAGATAACCAATGTAAACAAACGGAAATTATTACTTTAATTTGACGTGACAAATATCGTTGACATTGAAATAAAAGCGTCAGCCATGCATTCCGATAAAAGAGAATTTATTTTAATATTATTTATAAAATAAAAATGGAGTTACGAAATCAATAATGATTATGATATTCATAAATGTTTATCAAATATGTAATAAAATGTTGCTCAAAACCTTATAATAAACGCTTATCAGTAATTTTTAATACACTTTAAGAAAAATACATCGATGGTTGCGTTTAAAAGTAGCATCGTTTTGTGGAATGGATCGCTTCGCGCGACGTATGATGACAACATTTTTAGGGTTCCGTATTTCAAAAGGAAAAAACGGAACCCTTATAGGATCACTCGTGTGTATGTCTGTCCGTCTGTCACAGCCGATTTGATCCGAATTTAATAGACCAATTTAATTGAAATTTGGTACACATATGAATTTCTGTGACCCAAACACGGATGTGTAAAGTAAATAAATGAAATTTGAATATGGGGGCTTTTCGGGGGCAAATTGTAAAAATAAAGTTTTGTAAACTTTACCGAGTGATATATCAAATGAAAGGGATTGTTGTGAGGATATCAATTTTTTTTTAACTTTTTTTTTTTTTTTTTTATATTTAATATAGATGAAAATTTACCATTCCCGCCCTTATCTCCAAAACTTCAGAGCTTAAAATTTTGAAAATATACAGAGAATGGTTCTTTACTCATAGATTACAGGAAAACCTATAAGAAATCTATGGTCTTAGAATAACATGGTAAATCTCTCAATATGGTGCATTCAAACTTACATTTGCAGTTGGAATGTATGGGAGAACATGTTTTTTAACTACCTACAATGTTAAGTTTTTTCATGGGATAAATTCATCCCAACTACGGAACCCTTCATTGTGCGTAGTCCGACACGCACTTGGCTGGTTTATCCTTTGACTCGTGATGTATGAACGACTAGAATCAGGATAATGTCACCATTTTATAAGCGACATAGGAAGACGAGCGACAATGACATATTCGACAAGTCGAGTGTAAATGCGAGAATTGGCCTCCTGGATTATTTATCACCGGCACATTTTTTAACAGGAAGATCCGATTTAACAGTGATTGAGACAAAGGAAGATGCGAGAACAAGATGGCATTTAACAACCAACATTTTTAAACAGATTTGGCAAAAATGGAAGAATGAATATTTGAGCCAATTAACAGCGAGAGAAAAGTGGTCTAAGCCTCAGGCAAACTTAAAAATAGGCAACATGGTGGTAGTACATGAAGATAACATTCCGGCTGGACGATGGATTATGGGCCGAGTGATAGATCTGCATCCCGGTAATGATGGCTATGTCAGAGTGGTGTCATTGAAAACGAAAAATGGCATCATTAAGCGACCAGTAGTGAAACTTTCGTTATTACCAATAGAAATCAAAACAAGCAACAAACAAAACAGTTCAACTGAAACAGATAGCTCAGCTGAACAGGGTTCTGGGACCCAGAATAACAAAAAACGAACAAGAAAAACGACACCAGGCACGTTATCGTATGTCGCCATGGCATTAACCTTTTTTATGTCCATCTGCAGCATTGCAAATTGCAGCTACAACATAACGTCATTAAATAATAACCAATCTTTCTACTTTGACCCAATCTCAAAAATTAGTTTAGTAAAAGACAGTTGGGTCTTAGTGGTATTCTATAACATGTCTCCGTATTGGGAAGGTATGCAGGCGTTTGAAAAAGTAACAGCATATCTCGACAAAACATGCAAAACAACAGGCAGCGAACAGTGTAACATGATAGTCCCTCAGCTGATCCATGAGTGTAATGAACTAAAATACTATAATGAACTTCTGATGACGCAACACGTAAGGGGACACTCCAGACGGCGGCGGGGACTTATCAATGCAGTTGGAAACATTGCAAATTCCCTATTCGGCGTATTAGACGAACAATTCGCGGAAAAATACAGCCGAGACATCAATATGATACAGCAAAATGAAAAACATTTAGCCGGTTTATGGAAGAATCAGACGTCGATTGTCGAATCAGAGTACAATTTGTTGAAAAGAACAGAAGAAATCATGGCAAAACAGCATAAAATAATTAATAAACATCTAATAACGTTGGATAACATCTCAAACAAATTACAACGAGAGATAAATAACATATCCATACTTCAAGAATTTACCATGACAGCCCTAACAGCCAGTAATTTACTGCATAACTTAAAAAGAACTCAAGACATTTTACTTGACATCCTAACCAATGTCCACCATGGACAGTTTAACATTCATCTGCTTACCCCTGAACAGCTCCAAAAGGAACTTAACATTATCTCTGGGCACTTATCCAATGATTTAACATTGCCTATTGAACCGCACGATATTCGAAAGTTATATTCTCTGATAAGTATTAAAGCACGAATAACTGAAGAATACTTCCTCTTCCAAATAACATTCCCACTTATCAGTAGAGACCGATATAAGTTGTACAAAATACATTCAGTACCACACCAGATGAACAACACTATGATAGAGTTCATCCCGTCTTCAGAATACATCGCTACGGATCTAAAAAGAGACTCGTACTTAACAATTACGTCGGGAGAACTTTCACTATGCAAACAAGAAGATGATAACTTTATTTGCGATTGGAAAAAGCCGATATACCATCTTAACAACGAGAACAACTTTTGTGATCTCGATCGAGACTCAAACAAGTGCAAGGTACAAAGATCTAGATGTGAAAACAAATGGACATCACTAACAAACCCGTCATTATTCTTGTACCATTGCTGCAACATTTATGCCGTCAAAGTAATCTGCGGCGAACAGATAAACAAGATTCAACTAAGCAAAGCGGGTGTCATTTATTTAGAACCAGGTTGCCTGTTGAAGGGTCAGGATTTTACCCTGAATGTTCAGAGTCAAAAGAAAAACAGAATTGACATGAGCCCGAACATTTTTATACCTGAGATGGATCAGTTAAACTTTATCATTAACAGCACTATGCCTTTCCAAAACGTACAAGACGAAACAGACTCAGGTGAGATGACATACGCCTTACAAAAGCTACACAAACGCATCGATGACATGAAAAATAGCCAAGTGGAAGTGGGAGAAACATTATCCACTCATGACATCCATCAGTATGCAGTAAGCTACATCCTGGTCGGGGCGCTGGTGCTGGTGGCGGGAGCGCTGCTGTACAGAGGGTTGCGGCGCCGAGCGCGCCGCGCCCATATCACATCGGACATGGAGCTTCAACCCACCAGAAGTGTTAGTGATGTGAACGTCAATAGTGTTAGTGCGCGACAAAACATGAGTGAACGTCAATTTAGTGCGACACATATATATGGCGAATTAAACAATACAATGATGAATAGGGCGTGTCCTCGCATGCCTAGAAATCCTTTAGGAACAATAAGCTCTTAATTTTAATTCAAATCATTTTCCTTTTGTTCTAATAACAGTTTAATCTTAAGTTGGCTTGGTTCACCTTGTAAACATTATCATCATGATCATTACATTTAGTAACTAACATAACATTGTTTCATATCAGCATCCCTATCTTTCGTGGCCCGGAATATGTTCGGTGTTTTCACCGAACACCTTAAGTTAGCAATATCGGCGTGACGCGTTGACCTAATTTTATATCACTTTTTACGTATTACTCTACATTAGTTCAGTGCACTTTTGTCTACCGCGTTAGCCGGGTGTATTCATCAACATTTCAACATTCATTAACATATTAGCATTAAGAACAACTTGTGAGTGAGTAAATAAATAGTGTTAAACATAAACATTTGTTTCTCCGCAAACACCGACACCTTGCTACGTACCCCGACACCCGTCTTCCAACGAAGTGGGAACTGGCCCCTCTCCATGCATGCGCTTAGGAGCCCCCTTAATCGAGGCCCGAGAGCCCCCATGGCTAGGACCCAGGCTTTTCCGGGTATGCCGTCGGGTCCTGGGGCGGTATTCTTCGCACTCATTTTGCGTACCGCCACTCTCATTTCTACCTCAGTCACCTCTGAAGCATCGTCGTCGTCGGTGTGGTCCGCATCAGGCACCGCAGAAGGCGGAGCCATAGGCGGAGGGGTATGATTCCCTCTGGAAGGGAACAGAGCGCTCACCACGTCCCCCACAAGCTGGGGCCGGAGACTGCGTCAGCGGGGGGGCCCATGGGCGGAGTTTCTCCCGCACCATTTTGTATGGGCGCCCCCACGGGTCCCTGTTGAGAGTCTCCAGCAACTCCTCGCGGGCCAGCGCCCTGGCCCGCAGGATCTCCGCTTGGAGGGCTGTCTTCGCCGCTCTGTACCCCTCGTACAGCTCCTACTGAATGGCTTCCGTATCCGGAGGGCGGATACGGAGCCTGCGATGCCTGGCGTACCGGCGTCGCCAAGCAACACACGCCCTGCACAGAGCCTCCAGCTCTTGCGACCACCAGTGCAGCTGGCGCGAAGCACGTCTAGGATGGACCCGGGGCATTGCCATGTCACACACATTGGACATGGCTTCCCGGAACCACTCCGCCTCGTCGTTGATTTCGGCAGGTCTGTCCGGTGATGACACCCAGGCCTGCACGATCGAGGCTTCTAGGAGAAGCTCCCGGTCCAGCTGCTTCAGCGCCCACCGCGGACCACTCGGGGCCTGTCGGACCGGCGCGCTCGAGGTCTGGGTGGAGACGTCAAACCAGATGTACCGGTGATCGGAGTAGGTCTCCACCCCCTCCATGACGCGCCAGTCAATGACACGCGGCGACAGAGCGGGGCTGGCGAACGAGATGTCCACCACCGATTCACCCCGCATCCGCACGCACGTGGGGACAGAACCCCGGTTTAGGACGACCAGGCCTGTCTCCAGAGCCCAGTCCTCCACCATCCTGCCCCGTGTGTCCGTATACCGGGAACCCCAAGCCAGATTCTTGGCATTGAAGTCTCCGAGCACGAGCACGGGAAGGGAACCAAACCCGACGACGACGACTCTTAACTCCGCAAGGGAGTTGTGGAACTCGGCAAGAGTTCGGTTCGGGGAGAAGTAAACACCCACCACGACAATCTCCCCGAACCGTGCTGCAACGCAACCCTCTCTTGACCGACTCGAGGGACGGAGTACAGGGGGCGACTGACGAAATGAGGGTCACTGAGCCGCTCAGGTCCTCCACCCAGTCATCCCTGGGCGGGACAAAGTACGGCTCAGCAACCACGGCGATGTTAATCGACCACTGCGCCATGCTCTGGAGCAACAGATCCTGAGCGGCGGCGCAGTGGTTGATGTTCGCCTGGAGGAGGCGTAATGGGGCCGCTATTGGCATTCCATCTCTACCTCCCCCCGAGCCCCCCGCGAGGGCCCTGCCGCGGCGGCAACGGCGGCGGTGACGATGGTGGAAGTGGCAGTGGTCACGGTGGAAGTGGCGGCGGCTGCGGCGGTGACGGCGGTGGTGGCGGAGCGCTTGCCCCTGCCTCTGGCCTCGGCGGGTGGAGCGCAGGCCCTGCTCCCAGCCCGATGATCGGCCGGCTTGCCAGCCGCCGCACATACGACACAGTGCGACGTGGCGTTACACGAGCCGGCCTTGTGACCGGGCTGACCACAGCGGAAGCAGAGGTCGCTGCGGTCCACCTCCGAGGTGCATTTGACCCCCACGTGGTGGCCCACCTGGCAGCGGAAGCACCTCAGAGTTCTGGGCTCCAGCAGTTTGACCTGCGCCGAAACCCAGCCCACCAAAAGCCTTTGGCCCTCCCCGGCTATCTTTTTGGCCGCCGTCACGGGGCAGCTCACCCTGATTGCTTTCATCCCCGTGTGATCAGGATGGATGGTGCCTGCCTTGATCTGCTCGACAGAGCACTCTCCAACCTTAGCGACGGCGGCCACCACCTTTGCCTCCGTCACGGAGTCGTCCAGGCCCTGAATGCGCAAGTCAGCGCACAATGGTGGGCCTGGTGACTCGGGCCTCGTCCGCATTTAGGGACGCCCTGAGCTTTTCAGCCAGAGCGTCAGCGGCTGGGCCACTGGCCGCACCAGGGACCTCCAGCGGCGCCGATCTCCTCCAGGTTCATCACCTTGTCCACTTTGGCGAACACGTCTTGGTAGGACACGACCCTTTTCTCCGCTTCCGGCTGCAGTGTGACCACCACAGCTGCGGACTTCGGGGCGCGGAGCCTAGCCGCGACGCTTCGCTCCTTGCGCCGCTGCCGCCTCGCTTTCCTTTTGGCCGCCCTTGCCGCCTTACCGGCCTGCTTCTTCTCCCCGGCTACTTGCCATCCGGCGTCGGCCGGAGGAGAAGATCTGGGAGGCGGAGGCGGCCGTTTTGCCGCCGCCCGGAGCCCTCGCCATCAGGGCCGGGGTCTTCGCCGCCTGCGCAGCCGCTGCGCCTTTGGCCTGCCCCTGCCTGCCTTGGCCTGACTTGGCCGCGGCAGATGCAGCGGCAGCATACGACGCCACCGCCCTCCACTGGTCCACGGCCGGCTGGCTCGCCGCTAGTGGGGGGCGCAGGACGATGGCCTCTAGGGCGGAGAACCTGCTCCGCAGGGCAGCCATCTCCTGCCGCACAAGGGCCAGAACCCGGTCCTCTGCAGGTACGGGCACGGGCACGGGCCCCTGCCCATGCCGCTCCCCTCCCTGCGGCACCTCCCGGGGGCCGGCTGCTCGCAGCCCAGCCAGGTCCGCTCGGAGCTTCTCGTTCTCCTTTCGGAGAAGCTCCATGGCGGCAGTCAACTTGGCAACCTCCGCCCGCATCTCGGACATTCCGTCCGACGGAGGCCCAAAGCGAAGTTCTTTCGCTGCCGCCAAAATAGAGGCCGTGGCCACGGGTATGGCCTTGTCTTTTGAGGACTGAATCCTCTTCAAGGCCACAGCCCTGATCGCGGCTGCCAAGACCTCCGCAAACCTGTCTGTCTGCTCCGTGTTGGAGCCGCCAGCGGCATCCGTCTCACCCCCTGAGGCCTCTGAGGGGACCGCCACGCTGCTGGTCTCTCCAGGGTGGTTTCCCTCCGTGGCGAGTCTCTAGGCTTGCTTGGCCATTTCGGCTGGGCTGGCCTGGCTCGGCTCACCACCCTCCTTGGTGGTGAGTCCTCTACCCACACCCTTACTTTTTGCCCGGGCCTTGCCCCGCCGGCTGGTGTGGATCTTCCGCCTGTCGTCGGCGGAGGACCACTCACCATCTCCTGAATTGGGGCGCTTCCGGAATAATTTTCGGATTATCCCGTCAGCCCCCACGACTTCGCGCCCCGAGCTCTGGCTAGAGCCCTCCGCGCCAGATGCAGCGTCGGACTCCGACCCCGCATCCCCTCCTTTCTGTTTTGTTTGTCTGTTTTTAAATTCTTTTTCATAGTAGTTCCCACGAGAAATAACTTTTTAACGTCTCAAAATTGTGTGGTTCGCACTAGTGACTAATTAAGCTACCCATTAGTCAAGCTATCAACCTCACGGTGCGCCGCCGCTTGGAGGTGTGGGGTGATTTTTTATAGAGGTTTTCTACCTCGCGGCCCGGGCGATTAAGCCAAGACCCTCGACCCCCGTCAAATGCCAGAGACATGACCTTGACACTCTTCGGGGCTACGAGACCAGCGGTGACAGGAGAAAAGACTTCCTCCTGCCCGCCCGACGGCAGGGTTAGTGCACGCCGAGCCCGCTCCTCCTCTAACGCTGCTCAACGAGTGCTCCCTAGTGAGTACCTGTTAGAGCGTTCCTCCGACAGGATATTGGCATACGGACAACGAGACCCCTAACTGGGGAGTCATTGTCCGTACCCCAGGGTGCACCGTCCCGGAGACTGGCCTTCCCCCCGGATGCATCCATAAGGGAACTCCAGCCCCCAGGCACACGGGGAGGTTTCCTGTCCAAGCACCCCTTTAGTTTAGTCCTGTCAAATTAATCAGCGCTTGGCGTAAATTTACGTAATTTTAGTGGGCAAGTTTTTAATCACGTCTAAACTTGTATGGAGTAGTGACAGGCGCTGATTAATTTGACAGGACTAAACTAAAATTTATCTTCTGTCCTTTTCTTAATGAAATAGAAAGAAAAAGATGCACTGAACTTAAATTTAATTTAGTTTGTGAACAAGGGAATCAGCACCATTGTATAATAGAGTATAATTGTATCTTTATGTCTATTGTCTAAGTATTTTTTATTGTTTATTAGAGTATAAGTAGTAAAGTTAGGTTTTATACCCATATGTAATAATGTAAATATTCGTATGCCGTTTTTGGCGGCACGGCAGATGTGTCCTGAACATAACTATAACTAACCAACTTTGTATCTATCATATCCGAGGAATAACGTCTTTGTCTTTGTGATGAAAGATGAATCTTCAGTATCAAGAAGAGCAGTGTGTAGTATGAATAACGTATTGCAAACGCGATTACATCACAGACTTTTGCAATTTGTCTGCAATGTGATTGGCTCCGAAAGACATTGTTTTAACAAAAGCAACTGCAATACACCTTATAAGTACTAGCTCTGTCTACACTACAGGTATCAAACTTGCTTGAGACGTATCGCACCTTGTGATAATACTAAATAGCCTGCCTAGCTGCGAGCAACTTTAAAGTAGCGGTTGGTCACAGTTCTAACCTAACCCATTTCACCCAATTCACAATTTTTCGACAGTTTTAATCTACGGAAATAATACTATGGGTTACGTTCAATCCGCCTTTTCATTGCCTTATACGAACAACCCGCTGTGTTACAGCTGGATTCGGACGGACTATGGGCTTGTACACAAAACTGCGATGCGACGTCGCATCGTAAAAATCTGCGAGCTTGCAGTACGCGTGGCCTAGACCGAGCTTGCAGATTTTTACGATGCGACGTCGCATCGCAGTTTTGTGTACAAGCCCTATTACTGCTATATCCATTCGCAAGATAATGCAGCACAGACTATGGGTGTGTTTGTGTTGCATCCGCCTCTGTATTTACGCGCCCCGTCTTGGCCTGGGGTGTGGTTCCGAGGAACCCAGGCAGGCATTTAAATTTTTACAATTTATTTCATCACCACTGCTCTTAAAACGGTGAAGGAAAACATTGTGAGGAAAGACTTGCGATATGACCAAGAATAAAAAATTCGAAGCTTTGGACGTCCACCAACCAGTACTGGACGCGCGTGGTGGCTTATGACTCACTCCCTCTGACGAAGAGGAGGCCTGGGTCCCAGCAGTGGGAACGTCATAGGCTGATAGTGATTATCCTTTAGTATAACAAATCGAACCAATAGCATCCGGTAAATATTGTCACATCAGATAAAAATATCTCTAAAACACTGTCTTATATTATGTATATGTCACCGTAAGATTGTAAGAACCATTAGATTATAATCTGTCGGAATTATTTCCGTTAGATTATAAACTGTTGAAAAATTGTGAACTGGGTGAAATAGGTTAGGTTAGAACTGTGAACAACCGCGCGTGAGCCGAGCGAGCGCTACTTCCAAGTTGCTAGCCGCCAGGCAGGCTATTTAATATTAGCGCAAGGTGCGTTACGTCGGAAGCAAGTTTGATACCAGTTCACAATTTGTCGGTTTCCCATGGAAAGATTATAAACTAGCGAAAAATAATGCGTTAAATTGTAAATGGTTCGTTGCAGTTCACAATTTTTCGACAGCTTATAATTTAACGGAAATAATACCGATAGATTATAAACTAACGAAGTTCATAATTATACGGTGACCTAAGTTTAAAGTTGGTAATTATAACTAAACTAGAGAGCCAGTCAGTCGAGCACTCATTAAAGTAGCGTCATAGTTTCACATTATTCTCGAGAGTTTCTCATTATAAAGTTATGTATCTCGCACCTACGTTGGAAAACTGTTAATTATGACAGTCGGACGTATCGTAGGTATCGGGCGGCCAATCAACGGGATCTCAGCACAATATGCGTTAATTAGTCGGCTGTCGGCGTCGGAATCAAGCGTCGACGTTTCTAGAACACTTTACAAGATGTTTATGTAGTTATAACTTTGTTTGAATAGAGGCCATTTATTGGGGAAACTAAGTATACAATGTGGAGGGAAGTTATACGACATTAAATGAACCAAATAGTAGTGATAGGCTAACTATGGGTTTTTTCGTTCAACCGACTAGCTATAGTGACTAAACTATTGGATTTTTTGGATTTATTTTTTGTATGCAGACTGAGAACGTCATACGACAACGTAACGTAACGTAACGTAACGTCACGTCACGTCACGTCACGTAAAGTCACGTCACGTAAAGTCACGTCACGTCACGTAACGTAACGTCACGTTAACGTCATTAGTTTAAATTATTGTCAACATTTTATAATGATCGAAATAGAGATCCAAAAGATGCATGAACTGGAAAATAACATAATATAATATCACGACTGTATTCCCCGAAGGGAGAGGAGATAGAGAATGGTAGGTACCCACCCATATAGCTAATTATGTTTCTTTATTGTTCTGTTTCTCATCCAGATTTGCTAAGCCGTTTTGGCGTGAAAGCGTAACAAGCAAGCAAATAAACAAACAAACACACTTTCGCATTTATAATGCCAGACAGGATATTAATTAGGAAAGGAGAACTAAATATGCTAATTTATCTCACATATTACACACCATACTCACACATATCACACGAATACGCGCATTTTGGCCCTTTTCTTTGCATAATGCTCGTTCATTTACAGTTCTCATTGTATAATTTAAACTTACCCATTTATTTTAGTTTTGTATGTTTACATTTTAATTGCTTAGTAGATAATAAATGGAAGCGCGGAGTCTCCTAACACAAACAATTCCTGCTTAAAAGGTGATTTCCAAAAACATGTATGTATCTAAAAATCTAAATGCCCTTTGAAATTGAAAAAAACTTTTTTTTTAAATGTTTTTAAGTCCCATGGCGTAATAACTGTAATAAGGGGTGAGCTTACTTAAAAATATTCAGGACTAATTTCAGTGTCCGAATAAGCATGAAGTAGGTACTTAAAACAGATAATTAAATACTTCTTTTTCGGGTGACCACTGAAAATCAGCGCTGTGCTGTGGGCCCCTATAGCACAGCATCATGCTGAGTGGAAGCCTTCTTGTCACAGTCATGTCGTGCAGCTGCCGACTAATTTCTGTTTTATACTCGTGATTTATTATGTACTTTTTGTTGTTTTCTAATTACTCTTGTCTTTTATGTATGCACGTGTGTCTGTGACAAATAAACCTATTTTTCTCTCTTTTTTTCTTTCAAATAAAATTGAATAAAGGATGATATTATCCGCCATAAAAGATTACTCAACTCCTCAGGAGGAGGAAAACTACGGCACAAATTAAATTTTGTTAATAATATTTAGGTAACCAATTAATACTATATAGGCCCACTCAAACCTCGTAGCCAATTAATAACAGCCGTCGATCTATGAGGTTAAGCTAAGCTTGCCGGGGTTGGTCCGTGGATGGGTGCCCATATTTACATACCGAGACTCCTCCGTGCCTCGGAAAACAAAGTGTTGGTCCCGGCTGTCATTCGTGGATCAATGACAGTCGATACAGGTCGTCAGAAACCCGACAATCTGATAACTAGTCTTACCAATGGGTATCGTATTACCCACTTACTGGGTTGTAGAGGTCACATAGGCAGTCGCTCCATGTCAAGTACTGGTATTCAGCTGCATCCGGTAAGGCTGGAAGCAGACCCAAACATAGTTAGGAAAAGACTAGGCAGATTGATTGACAGGTCCACAAAAATCTGTGTAGATCTTTCCTCAAAAGAACATCTCAGACACTAATCTGCACGGTCATTATATCGACTGACCAAGATTATGTCTGGAGTTTAAGAGAGACTGTTTACAGTCGCTCAGACGTCTGATAAACATTATCTTCCAATCCTTCTTACAACGAAGATCATTTATGGAAATTAGCTAAGAATAGAAATATTGTCAAGAGTTAATTAAAATTCTCAATCAACTGGCTTCTTTATATTCATTACTGGTGAATCCTTTAAAAAAGTTCAAAAAGTGTAAGTGTAGTGTGTGAGAACAATGTAGAAAGACGTGCAAGTTAAAAGCGTCCGTTATAAAAAGATAAAAAACATTTCAAAAGTTAAAATAAGCCGTAGCAGCAAGAGATGACCAGTCCCTACTATTATGATACATCAATGGACCCTCTGTGATGATGGCGAAACCGGCAGATTTCGAATGTCTTTTGGTACACGGCAGGCCATGTCACGGACTTAAAGAGGAAAATGTACAAGTCCGTGATAAGGCTCGTCGTACTGACGTACGCATCGGAATGCTGGACCGTGAAGAAGACGGATAAAAAGAGATTGTGTGCAGCGGAGATGGACTGTTGATATGGATGTGTGGGTGGAGTGACGAAATTGGATGAAGTAAGAAATGAGGCACCAGTGACAGAAAAGTTGAAAGGAAATCATTTTGTTTCGTTTGGTATGTGTAACATATAATGGCATTATGCCAATAATAGAACGCGCTTAATATAGGCAAAAGATGTTAAAAAGGAAACGTGTGAACGCGCCCGAGGAGACACCACTTGTAAGCACGTCATTATGAAGGAAGGTTTCATTTGTAAGAAACCTAAATGTGTTACTCTACCAACGTGGCTTAATTAATAAACATTACAGCATGCGCCTATGATGAGGAGGAAGGAAATGCATATGACTAAAAGAGTGATAAATATAAATAATGATGGATGGAGAGGGAGAGACAGGCCAAAGAAAAAATGGATGGATTGTGTGAGGAATCATGACAGAAAAGGGAGTGGATAGCGTGACGGTTGACAGGGGAGAATGGAAGGAGAAAACGCGTTGTTCCGACCACAATTAACATCGGGCTTTATCACGGACTTGTAGATTTTCCCCTTTAATTTGAGGGGCATCCGTGGATCGCAAGTTGTTCCTGTGACCTGTCGCCATTTCATTCAAACTGAGTTAATCCGGTGCGTCTCAGTATACAACAGTCTAATATATAAGCATTTTGTTACAAGTTAAGTATATGTTTTATTACAAGTAAATAAAATGACGCATTTAAAAAAATAACAATACTTATATCGAATAATAAAATTCAATAGTCACGGCCATACATACATAAGCTGAAGACCTTAGTACATTCTGTAGGTAGGTTCTTTGCCGTGAAAGCAAACAAATCCACTTTTATAACCAATCCTGTTCTGTTGGATTTGGTCTACATCAAATACGAATGGTTTGAGTACCTAGTTTACACACGAGGTTTGAACCTCTCAACAGAAAACTATTTTTGAGATTATTTGCTTTATCAAATAGGTTTTGAGTTTTTTTTTTTTGCATACTTATACTGTTTTCGATTTGGCTCCTTTGGTGATAGTCAATACACGCTACGCACGTTAAGGTGGAAGAAGCACTCTTTATGGTATTCCATTTGATAAATATAATCTCGATTTTTGTCTGCCTCGTACGTCATGCTCCCTAGCTGAACCACCTTTGTTTTATCAAGTATAAGTTACATAAAAAGTCTATGGAATATCTATAAAACTCTAGTTCTACTAAAAAAAGTCTATATCTCTTGTTGTTTGGACGTAAACTTTTATTTAAAGTGGTTGCGCTGCGGAGTATTCTTCCCGGCGAAACCACCATGATATACGATACTATATGTATATACTATAAGCTAATATATAGTATAACAATTCTATATTGAACTAGTACCCCCAAATCCTCCAGGGAGCATGACATTGCTTCGTTGGTCTAGTGGTCGCAAGCTACAAGTTGGCAGCAAGTTTTATTGAAGTGAGTTTCTTTAGACTAAACCATTGATTACGCGACACCATGATGACACCTCATTTTTGTAAACGCGATTGTGCTCTTTATTTATATTACATTACGGATCAATGTTCTATGCAAGTATTTTTACTTTAAAGGTTTTGTAAACGTGATTGTGCTCTTTATTTATATTACGTTACGGATCAACGTTCTATGCAAGTAGTTCTATAAAGGTTTTGTAAACGCGATTATGCTCTTTATTTTTCTTCCACCAAGGCGATCATGTTCAAGTTTTCACTTCTGTCGGCACTCCCGGAGTGCCACCACATATTTTTTTTTGTCTTTTTTTATTTCTCCTTTGTTAATCGTATTACATAATGTTTTCAATTGAGTTTTTTCTCCGGGTAGAGGGCACTGGCTAACACAGGTTAGGCTAGCACAAGTGCCAGGGACTTCACACAATTTTAACCACTTTCTTATGTAATAAAGATTATAATACAGCAAATTGCCGTAGTCAAATAAAAAGTAAATAATTTGCGTGACAGATTTTTGTTCGACCATTGACGGAAAAGCAAAGATAGTTTGACATTAAAACATTCCATAAAAATTATGACACCTCTCTTCTTGGCCTCATTGTGTAGGGCTTCTGAAAGCTCCACAATTAATACATTCATCATTACCTGGCTCGGTTGCAGCGCTTCACTCACCGAAAGCGCTTTTGACCCACTTTCAGCGCTGAATTCGACCGTTATTACAGATAAAGTTATTGGGAAGTTGGTGGGAAGTTTTGTCATTTGTTTAATTTTATCTGAAAAGTGACAACAACGTAGAAGTCTGAATATTTTTTCACAGACAGGAATAAATAGATAGGTACCTATAGTCGAGAGGTAAAACTTTGAACTTGAGCTGGATCAGTTTGTACGGAGTTTTAATAGAATAGAAGGCCAGCTTATACTGGTTTGAGCAGCTATGAGCAGTAATCGTGGGCCAGTGATTTCGGTTGCGACTTAAATCGGTCGGTCGTAGGTTCGAACCCAGACAGGCGCTTTACTTTACGTAAAATATTTCATCACCACTGCTCTCAAGACGATGAAGGAAAACATCGTGAGGAAACCTGCATGTCCTAGAACCAAACATTTAAAGATATGTGACATCTACCAACCCGCCGTGGCCCCGTGGGGTGGATTACGGCCTACTTCCTCTTACCGAGAGATGGCCTGTGTCCCAGCAGTGGGAACATTATAAGCTGATGCTTATACTTGTTTGATTACCACTAACGCATGACCTGCGGCCTGCTGTACCGCAGGTTTTGTGATTTTGATGTCTCCATTACTTTTAATATTTCCAATATT
The DNA here is from genome assembly GCA_949152395.1 of Agrochola litura. Lineage (NCBI taxonomy): Eukaryota > Metazoa > Arthropoda > Insecta > Lepidoptera > Noctuidae > Agrochola > Agrochola litura. The sequence continues at coordinate 17,586,398 of OX424508.1, read as the reverse complement.
TTGTAACAATATTTTTTATTTAAAAGAGTGTCCATGGAGTTTCTTGCCCGTTCTTCTCCATAAGTACCTACTACGCTTTGGAATGGGCAACTAGCTTCATCTTTCTGACTGACACCCCTTGACAATTCAAAAGTACCTGTAATTGGTTTATTTGAAATAAATGCTTTGAGTTTGAGTTTTGAACATCCAATTTTCTAACAGCTACTGGGTGCAGAAGAAAGCTTTTTACCTGCATTCCGGATAGGAACGCAGATAAATACTCTCTTCTTCAAAAATTTAATAATCACGCACTTTTGTAGTGCTATTTAGGCTTTTAATGACTGATAATTTCTATTGAACTAAAAACGAACGAAGAGAAATTAGTGTCTTGTTTAAATTCTCACTACATTCAAAGTTATTTTATGTAAAAGTCGGTAAGTAGGTACCTATTTAAGAATACAAGGTGTACTGTGCAATTGAAAGAACTTAAAACCTGTTCAGGGTCCTGCTCAACATTTTGAACAACTTTTACTATGGGGCCAAAAATTAAATCGCAAAAAAAAAACAGCTGCTCCATATTAGAAGACTAAGAACACTGTTCAACATCTTTCCACTTCGTCATGATTGCATAGTTATTTTAAATTACATTATAATTATTATATATTGTAATAATATTTATTTTACAAGAATTTATCTTTATCCTTACATACATACATATTATAAAACCAACTCCCCCGCCGCGTCTGTCTGTCTGAACACGATAAACTCAAAAACTACCGAACGGAAATTCAAACGGTTTTCACCAATAGACGGAGTGATTCATGCGGAAGATTTTAGTGTATAATTAGTTAAGGTTTTGTGTAAATTGGCTGAAATTTGACGATTATTGTTGAAGAAGTCGGAAAAAATCATGCCGACTGAGAGCTTTACTGGCGTGCGCTGCCTAAACCGAAAAAGATACATCAAATTTATGTTCTACGGTATTGTTCATCTTTAAAAGTTCAACAAAAAATTTGCTATGGTATATGTCTATCTCCTAAGAATGACGCACAATAACCATTTTTATCTTTCTGAATTTGATAAAAATTTTATGGTTATTTCCGAAGCTTTTTTGACCGGTATTAATCCTTATCCAATAAAATATGTTACTTGAATTGAGCATTTAATTTAGATTAAAATATGCCTTGAAATCATATCATTTAAATGAATAGTTTAAAAAATATCACAGTTTCAAAATTACGCATAGCAACGCGGGCGCAGCGTTAGGAGTCAATGACAATTTCCTCGGTTATTTGGTATGAAATCTCGGTAATACGTTCCCGTGGGATATTTTCGGACATCCACGCGGGCGAAGCCGCGGGCAAAAGCTAGTGTAAGTATATGCTACTATTGTATGTTTATATTGTAATTAGTGAATTGTTTTTGTTTTCTCTTTTACTGTTACACACGTTGTCTACATCTCTTTTTATATAATTTTGCTATCGCAGGTATGCTGGAAGAGATTTCTTCAGAAATAAGCATTGCCTTTGTACAGTAAGCGCTCAAAAGTGCATAAGCACGCTAAGAGTTGTATTGCTGTGAACACGCGGTATAGCTCGTACATTTGTATGTGTAACCAACACGATACACACACCACAGATAACGCAGTTTTGCACTACACGAAACAACAATATATTTCCGTCGCTTTAAATATGCTAGCACACACGCACTATGCGCGTGAACTTGACCAGTTAATGGCATTGCTAAAATTCGATAGTAACTTAACAAGTGCAGATAGCAGAAAGCGTTAAGCGTTGGTATGGAATTCAAACTGTCTCAGGTTCTAATCTCGTAAAACACAGTGCGGTTTTTTGCAAATATTATTATTTTTGTTTTCGATAATAATATTTTTTAAATATTGCTGCTTTTTTATATTGTTATTGCAATAAAGGTTTTAGAATAAAAAATGCGTGATATATGATAACAAAATTAAAAAAATATGTTTATTCGTTATATTTATTTTACATAAGTTAACACACTGCTACAATTATTTATCATTACTTCAGCTGAATAAGATGTGAAATAGATGTCAAGAAACTAGAAGCAGTTTGTATTATTTTGACATATTTAAATTATGAAATATTTTAAATTTTTAATGGATTTTTTCACCATAAATATTAAGCTTTGATCATGGTCGAAGTAATTAAGTAATAAATAAGAATATTAGACTACTTAAAATGTAAAAAACTACTTACAGAATAGGTAATTTTAAGGTTAAATATGGGGCAGTTTGTTTATATTTTATTTGTATTAATTATTTTACATTTTATTTGACTTTAGTAAATATTGGTTGTTATTGAGGTTAAAGCTTAAGTATTCATTTTCTTTACGAAAAGAAGATTGAAACTAAACCTCAAATTTTAATCCTAAAATAATACTATTACTAAAATAATACTATTACTAAAATAATATTAAACAATTTCGGTATATCTGCAAGAAATACGACAAACACCCTATTGAAACGTGCTTAAAAAATTCGTTACCATAAATTCATGCAATAACGAATCTGTTGTTTATTAAGTTGGTACGGTCAATATTTTAAGGTCAAAAACGGTTTTCTAGCTGGTCTTCAGTGATGCAAGCCTTCAGAGTGCACGGCGAACGGTTCATAATGACGTGTTTTTAATAATTCAGCAAAATATCTCGTTGGTATGAAACCATTTGTTTCATTCACCATTTGACGTCGCTGCTACTCGATAATAAGCCCCTTCCTCATATCTCTTAACCCTCACAGTATTTCTCTAGAACAAAGAAAAACATTGTTTTTATTACACATAATACCTTATTATTTATTATTCACTAATCGAATTAAACCTCACAATGAATTTAAAACTTTAAAGGCATCTTCTGTCTCAACAATACCTCTGTTCTATCAACAATATCCTTGATTAAGATTTATGTTTAGTAAAATATGAAATATATAAATGATAACACTCACACTTAGTCCGGTTTCATTAGATATTCACTTCACTTTTACGCAGCGCAATAATATTATCTGATCTGATCTGATCTCTTCAATATATTTTATGCCTGCTTTTTGATAATAATAACCACAACACTGCGCTAAATACTCGTCACCAATATTACCCACGAACCAACAAAGTTCTATTAATTAAATACTCGTAACAAACTGCATTCTACCCCACAGAAATCGAAATAATTTACTTAGTTTTTTGTGGTCTACCTGCTAAACTTTAATATTTATGTGAACAAGACGAATGAAACTAAAAACGAATGATGATTATTGAACTAGTCATTGGTTGCAGACAAAGTGAGTGTGTGTGTGTAATGTGCGTGTCTACAGTATTGTAACAACTTATAGAAGAAGGTCGTAAGTCAAACCGAAGCGTCAGTCTATTGCTTTGTGAGATTGCTCATGGACTTTTTGTCGGTACTGTACGTATTTTTTTTTCTGTTCCTTTCTTCTTGTCTGTTTGTATGTGTGTGCATAAATGGTTAAATAAATACAGGGTTATTGGTTTATACGTCGAAAATCAACGTCGATTGTAGAAGAGGTAATTTACAACCAAATTACCCCTGATGACCCCTATGCCAATGTCAACCATTTTCGAGTAATACGTCGTAACAAGAGGGACTTTTATTTTTTTTAATTATTTTGCTGAGTATACTATCTGTACTAATCTGTGGTCCTACGCTAATATTCCATAGAGGTATTATTTGTGAATTACTATTTATTGATTGGTTCACATTAGGAGAGTAGTGACAGAAGGCAGAATTATTTTTTACTTGTGAATAATAATGGTAATAAAGATAATTACTTGAATTTAGACCAATTCGATCTATTAATTAATCGGGTATCCTAGGAAATGTAATTAAAATTAATGAACACTCCTCGCAGACGTTATTTTTCGTCGAAATGATTTAGCCAATTACCTACATTGTCAAGGATAGGTACCTACTTGAAAATAATGATGACTAGAAGTCAAATAGCAAAGACAGTAAACTGTAGGTCTGTATAAAAAAAATTGCAGGTAGTCTGGGCCCGATAGCACAGATTAATACAGATAGGACACTCCACAAAATCATTTTAATAAAAAGCGACTCTTGCATCGACACAATAAAGTGCAATTTAGGTCGCACAGTGCTTGGACACGCCATAATTGCGGCGATAAGTCCCCTTACCTTCCGCCTGACGCAGGTCCTCACCGGACACGACTGTTTCGGGAGGTTCCTGTTCAGGATAAGGCGGGAGGAAACGCCCGGGTGTCACCATTGTGTGGGTTGCCTGGAGGACACGTTGGAACATACGGTGGAGGTCTACCCGGCTTGGGCGGAGCATCGCCGTGTCCTCGTGGAGGCGATCGGCGGCGGTGATCTCTCGCGTCCGGCCTTGGTTCAGGCCATGGTACGGAGCGAGAGGGCATGGGAGGCAGTCACCTTCTTCTGCAAAGCAGTAATGTTCGCGAAGGAGGAGGCGGAACGCGTGAGGGAGAGGCAAATTTCGCGCCCTCACGCTCCTAACCGACGCAGGAGACGCCCTGGGCGTCGGGAATCGCAGGCCGATTTCCCGGCCACCGTAAGCGCGGGCTTGCGGACGGTGAGCAATGGGTAGCTTGCCGTCCGATAGGGACCAGGCCTGGGTTGACCGACGGCGCGTTGTGTTCCACGCGCGCCTCAAAGAGATGTCGGCAGAATTGACGGGGTCCGCTTGGGCCGATGCCTGGGTTGCGAAGAAGCCGAAAGGGAGATCGTGGCCCCCGACAACATGGCAACTGAAGGAACACGGGTGGGTTTTAGTCAGCAAGAGTCTGACACGCCCTCCCACTCCGCCCAGAGCGGGAGAAGTTATTTGATAATTTCCCACCCAAAAAAAAGGTCGCACAGCGCTAATCACCTACAGTTATATTCACCTAGAAATTGCCTCTGTTTTATTTTATTTATTTGGCTCACCAACAATTGAATACACCGATACAAAGATATGAGATACATGCAATAAACTTATAGACTAGTGTACAAATTTCTTACAGGTAAGCACATCATGCATTACTTATTTGTTGTTTAGTGCCTTTAAAATTAGATGAGTTCTTATACTCACCGAACATAATTATTATTTCAACAAAATTCCAATTTAAAATCTATAATTGAATTTAAAACAAAAATTAAAATCATAATCAAAATCACATAAAATACAATAGACGTGGATATATTTAGTAACTTGTTCCGCTTAGCTATTTCTAAAGAGCCATAAAAAACTCCTGAAAGAAATCGACACGTGTTTCACCTCTCAACTTGGTGTGGCAACACGCCGTGTTGCGTGCAGCGCTGAGTGCAGACTGAGCCTTATCACCCGTGAAACCCACTTATTAGTGTCGCCGTTATCGTACTGATAACGGTCGCACTGATAACGGCGACACTATATAAGTGGGTTTCACTCAGCGCTGCACGCAACACGGCGTGTTGCCACACCAAGTTGAGAGGTGAAACACGTGTCGATTTCTTTCAGGAGTTTTTTATGGCTCTTTAGAAATAGCTAAGCGGAACAAGTTACTCAATATATCCACGTCTATTGTATGAAGGGTTCTCACGAGTTCTCACATGAAGGAGGATTGACGAATCTTAGAGGAGTCGCCGAGTCGGCGCGGTCTAATAATTTAATTCTGGAGAACATAAATATCTGCTTATAATTAATAATAAGGTACTTATTTAAAACACAAAACCAAAAAATAATTGACTGGCAGTTGACATACTTACAAAGCTAAGGTACTTACTGTAAAAGAAAACCGTTGAAAATCGTTTCGTGAGAAAAATTTGGGGCAAAGTGACGCGTCTGGTCGGTAGTAAAGAGAATCATTTCTTCTACTTTTACTCTTTAAGGCTCGTGCAGACCAGCGCGACACGCGACGCGACACAAAGGCACCGCTCGTCGCGCGACGAGCGGTGCCTTTGTGTCTGCACAACCCTTTATAGCGGTTTGGATTCTTTCTTTATTTTACCAAAAAGTCCTTAACAATATCCTTAATGACTAAACATAAAGACTTAACACAAAGGTCAATATTTAAATACCTAAACTACTGTAGGTTCCTGTGACTTAGGAGTCAGTGATTCTCCTTAGCAACAAAGCCATACCTATATACAATTTGAATAATTTGGAAAAATTTTAAATTTTGCAATTAAGTAGGTAAATTGTATTATAACTTTAGTACCTAATCTATTAACTTTTAATCAGTGATTTAATATAGTACGTAGTTTTATACAACGTACTTTTTAACCGACTTCCAAAAAGGAGGAGGTTATATGTTCGACGCGTATGTTTGTTTTTTTTTTTTTTTTTATATGTATGTCCACCGATTTCTCCGTCATTTGTGGACCGATTTTGAAAATTCTTTTTTTGTTTGAAAGGGTATGCTCCCAAATTGGTCCCATATAAATTTTATTAACTTTGCTTGGGTAGTTTTTGAGTTAGCTACAAAATACGTATTTTTTTTTCCACTTAGTATGTAGATGATATGTTAAGTTCCTGTCACTGGTAGCAGGTAGTGGTATTTGAATGTGTGTGGGGTAGGTACCACAACTAAAAAGTGAAAAATAAAAACTTTTTACAAAAAAAAACAACCGACTTCCAAAAAAACACTACAAAGTGAAAAATAACTTTAATTTCGGAAGTCGGTGGCAAAAAACGAAAACACAAAACCCAAGACACCGACTTCCGAAATTAAAGTTATTTTTCACTTTGTAGTGTTTTTTTGGAAGTCGGTTGTTTTTTTTTGTAAAAAGTTTTTTTTGTATAACGTTGAATGCGCAAAACCTGAAAATAGTTTGATCAGAATAACGAGCAGAATCAATTGAATCACTTTTTAATATAGGTCACATTTTTCAAAAAATCTTCATTAAAAACGTTGCCGTGTCTATTTATTAATAGGTCAAGCAATCACATGCACATACCCGCCAAAATAGGTAAACAAACACAAATTGTTGTCGACCAATTTAAATTTTCTCATACGCGGGATAATAATAGCTTTTATTTTAATGCAAATACGAATCTTACGAACTAAAACAGCACATAAAACAATTAATTTTTTTTAATGATTTTTTTCTCTCTGAAATAGGTCAATTGAATTAAAAATCAATTGGGGTGTCTGAGGTTTTGCGCATTTAACGTTACACGTTATATGTTATATTTAACCAATCTTGTCTCTAATGTTGGGTGTGGCAAAAACAACATGAAAGTAGAATAAATGCTGTGGAAATACGTTCCTTGCGAAGCATGTGTGGTCTGACTATGAATGATAGGCTGAGGAATGATGTGATAAGACAGCGGTGTGATTTAAAAGAAGATGTAGTGACAAAAATTAAAAAGGATGTGCTGAGATGAATTGGGCATGTTGAGAGGATGAATGAAAGGCGACTAACAAAATGTATTTACAAGGCTGATGTGAAGGGAAAGGCCGGGCGGGGACGCCCTAGGAGGACATATACTGACCTTATTGGTGATGTTTTTCAGAAAGGCCAGGTGCGTAGTGCTCGCAACCGGCGTGCGTGTATGACCAGATGTATGAACGTAAACGAGGCAAAAGGAGTATGTAAGGATCGTAGCAGGTGGCGTTCTGTAGTTTCTGCTTACCCCCATGGGAAGAAGGCGTGAGTTTATTTATGTGTATGTATGTATGTATCTCTATTAAATCGGCAGACGGTTAGGTAAAATATTCGTTTGAAATTGGAATGCGTCAGAGCACGGTATCACGAAGAACTGTCTGTCTCGGAAAATTAAATGTAATGAAAGTAAATAACAATCGCTTCAAATAGGTATTAATTCTAGATAGTGCAGCAATATTATTACTTAGTAGTAAACAAAACATTAGCATCGATAACATTATGACGGACGTACGAATGTGATATATTATGTTGTGTCGCCGTCTCGCTCCGGGTCGATAACCGCGACAACCGCCGACTCGGCTCCGACAGCATACCGAGCATGGCCGAAAGCGGCGCGGCACGAGGGCGGCGCGGCGCGGGGGGGACGCGACTCACTCTCGGCGCGGCAACCAATCGGCAGTGCCGCGATCGGCAGCCGCGTAACACAACGCATCTGTTCCGTGCGATAATTCCTATACCTATATAGGTTAAATATAGTAAAATGGCGGTGGAAATACAATTAATAAACCAGATCGAGCAACATGAGTTTCTTTACAACTTCAACCTACCACAGTATAACAGGAAGGATATGGTGGAAGACGCTTGGGCCAACATTGCAGCCAACACGAATATGACAAGTAAGTTCGCTGTACGTGCCACAGTCCGCATCGCCGACGCGTGACGTCACTGTGACGTACATCGCTTGTTTTGTTTGAGAAGTGATCTGTTGGTGATGTAACGCGCCTCAGTGAGCCAGTAATGTATTTGGTGCAGTTTGTATCGCGTCTTTGTTGTGTGGCTCTGTTTCTATGCCATGCCGTAATAGTTGAATGTCGGGCACGACATGTGTTGCCAGAGCGTAATCAAATTTACCGATAATAATAGATAATGTTGAGATTAAAATGTTTCGTGTACTTAAATGTTTTGTTATCTTCAGTAATGAGATTATTGGACCTACACCTGAGTAAGATTGTAAAAATATTTAAGTACCTAAGTAGGTAGGTATATGATGATTTTAGTGGTGCCGTGGCGTGATATATAAAATAGATACCTAGTATGCTGTTTACGTGGTATTCATTTATATAGGTACCTAATATACAGAATTTAAAACAAACTTAAAGTACAAAACTCACATAAGTGATGATAATTGAGAACGTTCGATTCAACAGTACGTACCTATCTACCTAGTATAAAACATAATTATGATGTGAATAAAATATTTACTACATCTTTTTAAATATAGAACAGAACTTTTAATTGAGTTATTTGACACTGAACATGAACGACACTAATTGAATTTCAACTGAACATGAAATACTTTTATAAAAACCTCTGTATATTTTTATGAACTCACTATTCTTATTTCAAACCCCAACGACAAACATTTTTAAATACCAGTAAAATCAGAAGAAATCTTTAGACTTAACAACACTGACCATCGTGATTCATTTGTTTTCGCCTGCGCGTCACAGAGGGCGCTATAATTAAATCTCAACACTACATTTAGCGGCAAAGTTGGTAAAACGCCAGACGTCGGGTTCTTATCTTATCTTTCTATTAATTACGTTCTATTATCATTTCAGTTAGCGATTGCAAAGAAAAATGGCGGAACATAAGATCATCTTTCCTGAGAAGCATGAAACCCAGCGGATTTAAAGTGAAAAAGCCATACTATCTTACAGAATACTTAAAGTTTATACTACCATTCTTGAAGCCAACCACTGGAATAGAAAGCGCAGACGACAGCCAATACGACTCCCCACAACACACTACCGAGTCAGAAATAGTAGTAAACTTTATAAAAGAGGAACCAACGGACGGTGATAATGAAGAAAATACAGAGAACAATGGAGAAAATGGGATTCTAAACGATTTACTTACGCGCAAGGCAACAGTCGTGCGCAAGAGACGACGATTCATACCCGCGAGGAAGAACATCACCGACCCACAAAGAATCAAGAACAAACCAATGACGGCAACATTTCCAAGAAACTTCAGCACTTCCACAGACTTAACTAGCGCCACAAACAACAATAATAACGCCATGAGAATGTTCTTAATGAGCTTATTACCGGAACTAGAAACAATGACTGAAGACCAAATTAGATTGTTCAAAATTAAATCAATGATGCTGATAGATGAAATTAAAGTTAATCACGCACAAGTAAGACAGAGTACCTCTTCAATAAATAATGAACGTTTACAAAAAAGATTGATTAATCTACTTTTAAAGAATTTGCAAAAGACAACCAAAGAAAGTGTGACGTCACAGTAATTATTTTAGATTATTAGATAGATATTATTATGATTAATTAAAGACTGCTAATATTTTGATATTTGATTGTGATTGTTTATTAAAGTAAGTACAGTTACGGTTTTGTATTTATTTAGTTCCTTTTCAGTCAATAGACAGTCATTCGAGGAGGTCAGATAGGTTGTCGGTCCATGTAAAATACTGGTATTCAGTTGCATCCGATTAGACTGGAAACCGACCCCAAAATAGTTGGGAAAAGGCTAGGTAGGTGATGAGACAGTCAATCGACAGCTGGAAATAACATATTACTCAGAAACAGAGCTATTATGCTATGTCTATATTTTAAACTACCCTAAAAAATAATAATAAAATGTAAAGAAATTGTTAAATATCTTTTTCAAGTCAAATACATTAATTTATCATTAGATCACGAGGTAAAGTTCCTCGAACCCAAATAAATAAAAAACAAATAAATCTTGGCTTTAAATAAAATGTAATTCTTAAATTACAACCCCCTAATTAAATTAAAACAAATAATATTCCTATAAATAAAATTCTTGAATATTCTGCAAAACAAAATTCCCGATCTTCTATATTCAAGCTGGCTTTATTTGAACCAGTTAAACTAACGTTTATATCTTCCTCCGGTTATTGTCATGTTATTTATTTATGTCGTGATGGCCCGAGAATTAGGGTCCACGCGGGCGAAGCTGCAGGCAGCAGCTAGTAGTTAATATAAGTCTGAAATCGCCAACACGTCTTGAGCAAGCGTGGTGATTATTTTTTTTTTTATGTATGGCATCTCGTAGTTGACCTCTGAGATCATGACTACTCAACCGGGCTTTCCTGTGGGTGCCTTAAGCTTCTCAAACTCAAACTCAAAGCATTTATTTCAATTAAACCATTTACAGGCACTTTTGAATTGTCAAGGAATCGGTCAGTCAGAAATATGAAGCTAGTTGCCCATTCCAAAGCGTAGTAGGTAGTACCTATGTAGTACCTATGGAGAAGAACGGGCAAGAAACTCCACGGACACCCTTTTAAACAAAAATTGTTACAAAATATTGGTTACATCATTCATGTTGAAATTATACATGTGAAAACAATGTAGAAAGACGTGCACGTTAGAAGCGTCCGTAATAAAAAGATAAAACAAAGAACAATTAAAAAATTTAAATAAATTAAAAATAAGCCCTGGCAGCTAAGAGATGACCAGTCCCAACTGACGGCGCCCATTCACGAACATGACACATGGATTAGCACCATTCAGCTCAACTAAACACTTAAAAACCCACACTTGAAACCTCCAGCAAGGGGTTATTCAATTATGCTAATTAAAACTAGGTGAACGCTCGCTAAGGGCACCCCCTGTGGGGTACGAACCTCGGCTTAGGGCGTCAACCGGAGGGAGGACATCAAGGATGGGACGGGCTGGCGTGGTGATCAATGTCGTGCCTTCTCTGTATGAGAAGAGAGGCCTTTGAGCAGCAGTGGAACAATATTAACTTGGTCTTATTAGCAGCAACATCTTTATGAAGTCCACCGTCATTCATTCACCATTTCACTTAATTATTATATCATCAGCGATGTTGAAAAATGGAAAATGATTTTAAGAAATTCGCTGTTGTATTTTCATATTTTTCATTCGGCATCTGTTTGTTTATACTCCATTCAATTACAATTTCGAAAATGGATTGGCATCTGCCAGTGCCTTGAATTTTTTGCAGAAGTCAGTATTTATTTTTCCACAAAAATATTTTACTTCTGGTTTCCATTTCGAAGATAACGCTACTATTGGCTGCGCCCCGCGGTTTCACTCGCATAAAACTCGATCCCGTGGGAATATCGGGATAAAAAGTCTCCTATGTCCTAACGCAGATCTACCCAAGTACCTAATATTATCCAAATCCGTTCAGCCGTTTTGGCGTGAAAGCGTAACAAACACACATACAAACCATACATACCAGAAATCAAATCTTGATAATATTAGTTTATTTAGACTAGCGACACACCCCGCAGGTTTTTTTTTACAAAATAAAATAGCATTCTAACTCACGAGATTAAGCTCTCTGTGACTGTGGTAAGAGAATGCGAGAGCGAGCGAAGCGAGCTATAGAGCATCCTGACTCGGGTAGGTTAGGTTTTCTGCGAGATTTTACTATATGAATAACTTGCGAATTGAATCGCGCCTGTAGTTTGAAGCAAATTACGTATCATTAGGTAGGTATTTATTTATTACGGGCTCTACGGGTGAATAATCTTATCAATAACAATTTGAGGATATTAATTTACGAATTTTTGCTTACACACGTCGGGGGGCCTCTGAAGCTAGAGGGGCTCGTACCATTGTTGCGATAGATAGAGCGGTAACTACATCTCCTACTTCTGGAATAAATTCTATAAATGATGGTGAAACCGTTGCATAGAAGAACAACGCGGTCACACATGAAAAACGACTCTAATTTACAATATGTACAGATATGCATGTATTGTATCTTCACAAGTTATGGAGTGATTATCTTCAACTATCTATGTTTTTGGTATGTTCAACCCTGTACTCTAATTTATTTGGGGTGGTCAACATTGTCTTCCCCGTCCATATGTAACTAGTTTGTACTATCAGTCGATATCTTATGATAATAACAAACAACAACAACAACAACAACAACACAACAACAACAACAACAACATTGTTTATAATAAGTTGTTATTATTAAGTTTGCTTCACTATTGCATTGGGTTTTGCCTGTAAAAATAGTTGTAAGTGATTAAATAAATAAATAAATAATATTCATCACCTATATTTTATGATATAGGTAGTATCGAAGAAATGCATATCTATTCTTGCTTGCAGCGCTTGGCCGCTATAGTATCGCTTACCTACGAAAAAAAAGGTTCGTGTACACGGGATTTTGTTTTCAAATTGGTTAGACCGTTACCCCGATGGTTGATTTATAAAAAAAAAATATTTCATGTTTTTGTAGAAAATATATTTCCACCAAAAAAGCTCTTGTGGACCATAACAGTATTTTTTATTCTAAAAAATACTGTTATGGTCCACAAGAGTCGAATAGGAATTTACTGCCTTACGTTCGGAAATTCACACTCCAGCCATTCAAGGTTTTGTGAAAATGTAACACAATCGTTATCAGATTGCCAAAGATAAATATTGAAGTGACAACTTCTTTAGGCGCCTTGGGCATTTTTGAGATGGGACTAAACCATTGATTTCACGACACCATGACACCTCATTTTTGTAAACGCGATTGTGTGTTTTTCTATTACGTTACGGATCAATGTTCTATGCAAGTATATTTACTTTAAAGGTTTTGTAAACGCGATTGTGCTCTTTATTTAGATAAGGTTACGGACCAACGTTCTATACAAGTATTTTTCTTCCACCAAGGCGATCTTGTTCAAGTTTTCAATTCTTTCGGCACTCCCGGAGTGCCACCACTTTTTTTTTACATCTACTATACATTGTAACAGCGAATCAGTTTTCATGCCTCCCCCTTCAGACTGTAGATATTATGCTCTCTAATATTCCAGGTAGTAAAAAGAAAGCTTTGTTTCTTTTCTACATCCCGAACATTACAAACAACTTTCACTCCACAGCTTTTCATTACTAAAATAACAAAATAATAACCATTTAATTTCATTTTTATGTCCTTTTTCTTCATCGCCCATCTTTAGATGTTATGTCTCCTATTTCGAAACAAAAGAAAAAGTTATTTCTCTTAAATTTTAGCCAGTTTTATTCAAACAGTTTGTTTTTATAGCGTTTCTAGCTAGCTTAATGATTTTCCCCGTGCCGGAAAATTATTTTGTGAAGTCCTAGCCCTAGCAACTGTTCATGTCATTTACTTATTTATTTATCACAGCATGGAAGACTTACCAAAAAAAAAAAAGTACGTTCAAAAACTAAACCAACAACAAAATATACAAAAACAACACAAGAAAATATTTCTTTTTTTGTAGTTCATGACTTTATGTCCTCTAGAGGGCGCCATATTGGATTTAATGTGACGTCCCATAGCCTATATAACCAGCGGACGATCAAGACGATTCTAATGATACCACATTTGTCAAATTATGATTGGTAGTTTAGAAGTTATGAGGTGACAGATGAACATACATACATACCGGTCAAAATCATTACCCTCCTGTTTGCTTCGCCGTAGTGAGGTAAAAAAGGAAACAATAGTTGATATAACTGTACAGTTACGAGGATAAATATATTACTATTGGTAGCTCGGTATCTGATTTCATGATTCAGCCATTAATATCTGTTGTCAAAATGACGGCAAATATTTGATTATTTGTGGACGTGTTACGGATACTTTAAGGGCATATTATATTATAGATACTCATTTTTATATCGACAAATGCACTTTCATAAATACTCCTAAAACGACATCCCGCGAATGGCAGCCATCTTTTTTTATTGACTGATATAGGATATGTTCAAAAAATGCTCATATAACATAACATAACATAACACCTTATTTCCCCGAAGGTTTGGGCAGAGGTGTAGGTAGTAGGTACACCCACATTTCGCCAGTTATGTTTAAGTCCCATGTAATAGGGGGCGAGCCTATTGCTATCAACCGGGCACAAATCCAGACTCCGAGCTGTTTCTGAGATAGAAAAACCCAATAGCACTTTGCCCGACCCGGGAATCGAACCCAGGACCTCATGCTCAGCAGTAGCGCTTGCGACCACTAGACTAACGAGGCAGTCTAATTAACATAATTCTGTACCTTCAGTGAAAAGTGATATAACTTGACCTATATCAGTTTTAATATTCTTACACTAAGTTTAACAGTAAAAAAATGAAATTTTTTGGTCTAATTGGTACCCCTCTAAGATTTAAATTGAGCAAGCTTATTTTGGTGTAAAGTGCTCTAACTAAGCATTTTTTACATTTATTAATGTGTAATAAAATACATTTTAAATAATATCAATGTGAACTGAACAAATATTTCAAGTACCTTAATGTATATTAATACAAATTTATGTGACTCTTATTACGCGATCTAAATATTTAGATGTGAATTGGTACAAACTGATATATTTACACACTTAGATAGGTTAATTTTATTAATGCTCTAAGATTTACACATAATCATCCAACACTAACCAATAAATAATGTGTAAAATGGTTGAAGTCATTTTAAATTAATTTACACATAAAACGAATTTAATATATGTTGTGTTAGGTGATACAACTGGATTTCTTTTTAAATTACATAAAAACTATACAAATTAATCTGTTTCTTCTTATACTAAATCATGCTCTAAGATATAGTTTACCAATTTCAGTAATCAGTACTCATTTTAGTGAAGTAGACAAAGAGTCAGTATTTTTTAAAACTTTAACATTAATTTTCTCAGAATCATGATTTTCCAGTTACATCACTTTTCACTGAAGGTACAGAATTCAGAAAATAATTTTATAATAATTTAAATAACCACAATTGAATGGTATCTTTTTTAAGAAATATTTAAAAATTTATCATTAATGTAAAAAAAAAAAAATATTTTTTTACAATATCTTTCAAAACATTGTTATGTCGTTAAAAGGAAAACTTAGTTTGTAAAACCTTTTTTATACACATAACATCACGCCTGTACACCCACATTTCGGCAGTTATGTTTAAGTCCCATGTAATAGGGGGTGAGCCTATTGCCATCAACCGGGCACAAATCCAGACTCCGGGCTACCCTTTCTAGTAAACTTCATTAAATAAAAAATACCGTAAAAACTACTTCATTACTAGGTATTGGTAAGAGCTCGTCGGCACTTATTACGAAACTTAAATAGCTAACTTCAATACAACTTTGTAAAGTCCTATTGACTCTTGTATTTTCCGTTTCATTAAACTTCCAAGTTTGTGTTAGTTTTTCTTAGAAGACCTTATTTTCTCTAATAGTTAGGTAAGTCTTACAAAAGTTTCAAGAGCGTTTATTTTGAAAGTGGGCAACGTCGCAAATAGATGTCAAATATTTCGCTGTTTTGATTAATTTAGGAATATTACATAACATAACATCACGCCTTGTTTCCCCGAAGGGTTGGGCAGAGGTGTCCCTGAAGCAGGACATCTGACACACACAACACACCTGGCTTATAATACTGAATTTGATGTTGTAACAATTTTAGTTGTAAAAAGGCATTTGGAAAGTTTTTTTTTTTACATCTAAAACTAAATAATCGGTATTACGATATTAATTATTGCATTTCATTATTACTATTCTAGGGAACTATGTAGTTAGCCACATTTCTTATTTCCATACAGTAATATTGCAAAATTAATCAAAACAGGTAAATGTTTGACAGTTATTTACGACGTTGCCAACTTTTAGGATAAACCCTCTTATTGTTTTTTTTTTTGCTCAACTGGGAAGCTCTTGTGCAGACCAAGAGATTCCCAGTTGCGCATAAGTAATAAGTCTTCCCTTTTTACCTGATGGTAAGTGATAATCAGGCCGAAGGTGCAAGCGAGCTTCATCCAGAATCCTCAACCACAGAGGAACTGACTATTTTACCTCTAACTGCCGAAACAGAACAACACTGTTAACATTGTTTTTTATGGCGACAGAGTTAGATAAGATGGTGATAGCTAGTTAGGCGGACTTAGAACAAGCCGTACCACCAACCAAACCGAAGATAAATTTTGAAACCTCCTCTGGGTCTGAGACAGGTGGTCTAACCACTAGACCACAGGCGGTTAAAACAGACGTGGTACTACTACAGCGAACTATACTAATACAAAGAAAAGAAAGAAAGAAAATTATGGTTATGGCACACAGTTCAAATGAAAAGATCACAACTGCTGTATTTGTTCTGCGCATCGCCATACAGTGTAACCACACCTGCAACCTTTCTTCTAATAGTTTTTAATACGCTTTTATTAGGTCGACCTGTATGTAGCTAACTATGTAATGGAATTTCAGGTTATTGGTTTGTCCATTAATTGGATTAATTGGAACAAAAACTTTGGGGCTATTTCTAAGAAATTCCTATAAAATCTTCAAATCTTCATCGATCAGGGATCGAATTTAACCCGGACCCCAGGCACAGCAGCCGCTCTTGCGACCACTAGGCCAAGGAGGCAATATAAAAAATAAACCAGAAATTCAATTATGCATAGGCACCAGAAATTCAATTAAGCATAGGTATAAAAAATTCAATTATGCATAGGTACCAGAAATTCAATTATTTATGCAAAGGTATCAGAAATTCAATTATGCATAGGTACCAGAAATTAACCCGGCACGTTTGGTGCTGTGGATAAGCGATTGACTGCTGCGCTGCGTGTCGCGGGTTCGATTCCCGCACGGAACAAATATTTGTATGACCTACAAGTAGTTGTTCCGGGTCTGGCTGTATGTGTATGTGAGTTTAAATGTTTGTAAACGCATCCACAATACAGGAGAAATTCCTAGAGTAGGGAAAAGTAAAAAAAAAAATCTGTTCATCGTATTTGATGAAATATTTATTTATTAATGACGTCTTGTGTTCGTTGTGGACTTCGATTCCCAGGTCGGGCAAAGTGTTATTGGGTTTTTCTATTTAGAATTTCTCAGTAGCAGCCCGGAGTCTAGATTTGTGTCTTGTTGATGGCAACAGGCTCGCCCCCTATCACATGGGATTTAAACATAATTGGCGAAGTGCGGGCTGTAGGCACACCTCTCCCCAACCCTTCGCTGAAAAACGGCGTGATGTTACGTTTATGTACCTGAAATTTAATTCATCGTATTTGTTGAAATATTTATTTATTTATGATGTATTGTTTTAGTTTTGAACAGTGATAGCGTAGTGGTGTGAACCTCAGACTGCACCTCTGACTTTTCGGATTCAAGTGCGTATTGTACATAATTATCACTTGCTTCAAAAACGGTAAGAAAAACATCGTGAGCCTGAGAGATATTTCTCGACGACATGTGCAGCTAAGTCAGAGGTCCATGAGCGGCTTTAAAACTCTGACACCAGGTTAGTCACTAACCACTTGAAAAGAAGGAAAAAGTTATGAACATTGTCAGTTTTGATTACATAGATATACCTAAATGTCAGTAAGTACTTACCTACCTACCATTTCGTTATCAAATTTCATACATTGCCATATCAAAGTACATAGGCAGTCCACATAACATTACCGAGCCATATTGCTGTCGTTTGGATCCCCGCCAGGGGGAAAAAGCGCGAATATGAAAGATATTCGGCACCGATTATTTGATAAAAGCGATTGAATAACACTGGGGAAACTGGCAGGTGTCTCAATGTCTGTATATTGAAGAAGTTAAGACATTTGGAACGCTGCCTCCGTTGTCTGCGCTGTCCTCGTACGGAATTTGCCCTGTATCTTGTGTATGTTTACAGACATAGGCACACAAATATCCAAACCCGGAAACGTACCTTTCAGTATGTAGGCCGTACAAATATTAGTTGTGTGAAGGATATTCAGATGTCAGAATGAGCAATTTATTGCCCAATTTTGAAGTACATTTTTGTCTAGTATAAGTTTTAGTATTCTCCACAACATAAAGTGGCGTAGTATGAGATTTCACTCATCCTCTATGGATGAGGATCCTCCGACCAGACGGGTGTCGTGTTTGAGGGTCTACTCCTTAAGCGAAATCTGTAGTTTCGGCCGAAGTTACGGGCGCTTCGTACATACCCTAAGTTAGACGGAGTACGAAGCGCCCGTAACTTCGGTTGATGTCGGAAAGTTATATATAAATGTTGATCGCGCGGTAAACTCTGCTTGCGCGGTGCAGGATTTGTGTGACGTCAGGTCTTTGATGCGTAGTTCGCATGAGGCGTTGACTTTAATAAATCTTAAAAATTGTATATGCTCTTAGACTTTAATAAATTATAAAAACGCCACAGATTACCATGAGGTCTGTGTTGGCCACGAATTAAATTCATTTATTTTATCTGGCGTAATGTATAGTACACACGGCTACACATCAAGCTATACATTTCCAGTATAAGCTGACCTCGCATTGCACGGAAATCCTGTACAATGCGAGATCAGCATCGACTGGAAATGTATAGCTTGATGTGTAGCCGCGTGTACATACTATAGGATACACCGATGCGTTACCCTTCGGGGAAAACAGTGTTGTGTTATTTTAATTTACTTAGTACCTAACTAATTCGGGATTCAATCATTCGTAAAATCAGTTAACCAATATGCAAAAGAGACACATTCACTCGTAAAATCTGCATATTCCGATACTGTCGCATTCACATATAGAATATTTTTTATTCCTCCATCCATTTAAGTGCGGTGTAGTCCGGATGCTTGTGAAAAGAGCAAAAAATATTGTAAATACAGGGTGGATTTTTATTTGAACTGTTGGGTTCCGCACTCAGACTAATTGAGTTAAAGTCTTTTGATGTTAGATTTCGATTAATTATGGTGAGAGTGTGAAATGAAGAAATAAATGCTTTGATTATTGTTGTTCGTGTCGGGTTGGGATGATTTTTTTGTTGTATTTGTAAAAGGGTCCAATTTAAAATATCTTCTTCTATCCCTCAGGCTTTTCAAGACTTAGTAAAAATTTGATGCTGCTTAAATGTGTGTCCAAGTCTTTGTTCTTATTTTATTTGAATTTTATAAATGTACATTTTCACTGTGGTAAATTTTTCAGCACAGAAAAACTAATAATTGCCAAATATGACGAACTTTTTCCGCCAATGTTTAAAGGGATCAAACTGTCACTACCTTTGTTCTGTTAGCTTATCCTACGAACAGAAGTCTGCACCTCAGTGGTATGATTTGACCTTGAGCTAGCCTAGCGTTGTACAGAATCAATCTACCTATCCTTTTACCAACTATGTTGGGGTCAATTTCCTGGTACAGTATTTTACATTGCGCGACTGCCTATCTGACCTCCACAACCCAGTTACTGGGTAACACGATACCCCTTGGATAGACTGGTTGTCAGGATTTTGGGCTTCTGACTAATCGTAACGACTGTCAAAGATCTATGATTGTTAGCCGGAACCAACGGCTTACCAAGATGGCATTGTATGGAGTATCATTAGAAAAAGAGCCCAGCTTAAGGCTGCCTGACCACTGGAGCGGAGCGCGGCAGCGAAGAGGAGAAATGTGCCAATATTAACCAACATAATCTAATGCCGCTCCAGTGGACAGGCAGCTTAAGTATATTGGTTTTGTTACGTACGTGTGACCGTCGAGTAAAATAGATTACTAGAATATTATTTACGAGGTGCGAGCCACCTGTCCATTTATTTACGGAACTCTAAAAATAAAAAATAGAACCTTAAACCGTCGCGTCGGTGTTGTTCGACAAAACATTTTTGCTAGAATTTCATTTAAATTGTACCTACAAAATTGAAATCGCATGGATTAGGGTTGGCTACCCGAACGAATTTATGGGTTTATTTCTATTTTTTTACTGATTCAAATGATACAGGAGGATATAGGTAACAAACAATTTTTATTCGACATTATTAATGCTTACTTTTATTTTGTCGATTTATTACCCTCAAGATGCCTCAAGCCGTATACAGCCGCACAAATCAATGATTCAATTATCAAAATAAATATACACTTCGAGCTCTAAAATATGGCTTATTCCGATCGGATCCCACAATCCGATCCCACTTTGTGGGATTCGTTAGGATTAAGGATAAAGTAAATATTTTGTTCCGATCAATCCTAATACAAAATGATCCTTGCTGTAAAACGATAGATGAAAATGAAAATTAAGAGTACATAATAACAACATACATAGTAAAGTAAATGGGAATAAAATATAGTAAAATTAAATTAAATACTACTTTTACAATATTCTAAAAAGGCCACACGATGCGTTGCTGATGCCTTGTGACACCTCATGGACCTGAGATCGGGATCGGTTCGGAACAAAATATTAATTTTATCCACATTCCTAACAAATCCCACAAAGTGGGATTGGACTGTGGGATCTGATCGGAATAAGCCTAAAATATAGGTAAGTACGAGACAGGCAAATTGAATTAAAATGGCTAAACTTTCCACAGTAAATAAATTTCTAGTTACACTCTTTTCCAGACTATATATTGATTAAAAGTTTGTAAATGTTTTTACCTTGTTGGTTTTAAAGAGAAATATAGAAAAAAGACACCCTTCACCACCTAACCACCTATGACCACACTATAGAAGTGAAAACTTACGACTGAAGCCGAGTATTCACGATTCAACGTCGAGTACGCGATTCAGCGTCACCGACCGACTAGAGCCGAGTGTACTTAGCGTGACCGACCCGAGCGTGACGGTTCAATTTAGTTCACTGTTGAGAAAGAGCGCCAAATGCGCCTAAGCCGACGTTCGCACGGTCGTAATAAAATCGCGGCTGGATTTTATCGCGTACTGGATTTTCAACTTTCGGTGTTAATCCGACCGTTGAGAATCCAACGCGCTGGGACGCACTCTCGTCCCAGCACGTTGAAAAATACACTGTTGGATTTTCAACTCTCGGCGCTAAGCAAAACGTTGAAAATCCATTGCACGAAAAAAAATCGCCGCGATTTTATTACGTCCGCGCGAACGTCGGCTAAAGGTATGATTCCGAACAACGCTGCACGCCAGTGCTGCCTTTCGCGTGATTCCGATCACCGCTGCGCGGCACTACTGTTCGTGGTTTACTTAATTCTCAACAGTTGTCAATATTCACGTGTTTTCGCTGTGATGAACGCTGCACTACTGGTCTGCCGCGGCGGCAGGGCGACACTGCCGCGCAGCAGTGCCGTCGCAGCAATGTCGCGGAGCATTGCTGCCTTGCACGGAATTTTATCTCGTATAAACCTATAGAAAATGTATAGGGACTAGCAGTAACGCGGCAGCACTGCTGCGGAAGGACTCCCGTGTGCAGCGTTGTTCGGAATCATACTTTTAAGAGGGTTTATCCTAAAAGTTGGCAATGTCGTAAATAGCTGTCAAATAATTACATGTTTTGATGTATGGAATTATGAAATGTGGTTAACTAGGGAACTAAAATATTGTTTATGAAATGCAATAATTAATATCGTAATACCGAATAGTTAGTTTTAGATGTAAAAAAGTATTTGGAAACTTTCCAAATGCTTTTTTTACACCTTAAATTGTTACAACATCAAATTCAGTGTTATAATTGCAATTCATTATTATTATTCTAGGGAACTAGTTAGCTACATTTCTTATTTCCATACAGTAATATTGCCAAATTAATTAAAACGGCGAAATATTTGACATCAATTTGCGACGTTGCCCACTTTCAGAATAAACGCTCTTAAAAAGTTTTCATTTCAAAAAATGTTTTGTGCCAGCCCTAGCCTCCGTAAATAGGCAAAAACGTGTGTGATACATGTTTTGTTACGCAATACGCAACGCATGGATTGAAATAATTAAATTTTACGAATTTGGTAATAAATACGGTATTTCTACGACATTCGATACGGTGAGGTGTAGTATGTCAGTACATTATATTACAGGTATGTGTTGCAGTATCTAAGTAAGTAAGTAAGTAAGTAAGTAAGTATTTATTTGCATAAAACATGGTATACATGGTGTTACAATAATTTACAATAAAGATCTTACATGTTTTGCCAGAATTGTACTTAGCATGCATATGTTCACTTAATACTAACATGAGAATTTGCTATCCATAAATTCTTTAAGACTATAGAAATTTTTCAAGTTTAACCAGTCAAACAATTTTCCCTTAAATAATCTGGAGTTTAAGTTTTTTATGCTACTCGGTATTTTATTATATATACTAACACAATTATATAAGCAGCTTTTATTATATTTAGCAAGCTTGGGAAGATCATGCAGAACGAGTCTCTGTGGATCACGCCGGCTCCTTGGATTAATATCATTGGCTGATATAAACAGGTCTTTATGTTTATTAACGAACATACATATTTCCAATATATAAAGCGACGGCAGCGGTAACAAACCTAGTTTCTTAAATATGGGTTTACAAGATTCCTCCGAGTGCATCCCGTAAATTGCCCTAATGCACTTTTTTTGAGCAACAAATGCTCGGTTTATATCGGTACTATTTCCCCATATTATAAGCCCGTAACGTAGTACCGATTCTACATATGCATGATAGGTCATGAGAGCTGTTTTTAAGTTTGTAATATTTTTGATTTGTTTAAGAGCATAAACAAATTTATTTATTCTCTTTGCAGCGTTATCCACATGCTCTTTCCAATTCAAATTCTCATCAATAATTACGCCTAGAAACTTCGTTTGTGCTACTTCTTTAATTTTTGATACGTTTAGTTTAATATTATACTTAGGATTATTACATTTATTGAAATTAATATAAACAGATTTATTAAGATTTATTTTTAAATTATTTATGTCGAGCCATTGTATTAATTTATCTATAGTATTATTAATGTCAGTCTCATGATTATTTCTAAAATTGTTACATTTTTCTGTCACTATAATAATAGCTATGTCATCAGCAAATAATATACATCGGTGGTCAGTTATATTAATAATATCATTTATGTACAGCAAGAACAGGACAGGACCCAGTACACTTCCTTGTGGTACACCACATGTATTGTGCTTGTATTCTGATGAAAAAGGCACCTTAACTTGATTTTCATCAATTTTATCAATAATGACTCTAACCAGCATTAGAGACGTTTCATTGTATTTAAATTCCCGTCCTGATGTGGCGACCGTGCCACACGAGCGGGGTTACAATCGAATTATGTTCGCGTTTAGTCGAGACTGACCTCTGTGTTATACTCATCAAGTTGGATACCTAATTATTAGTTAATTGATTCAGGCGTGACCTTGCGGAAATCCATTAAAAATAAAATACAATAGACGTTGATATATTTATTATTATATTTAACATTCCGCTTAACTATTCCTAAAAACTCTGTAAGAAATTGACACGTCTCTCAACGAGGCATCCTCAGGGTGACGATTGACTTGTCGCGAACCCGAACACGGCATGTTGCCACACCGAGCGTTGGACGCAGAGACTCTGTGCTCTCTGACCCTGGAGGACATTATAGTGACCTACACTATAATGTCCTCCTAGGGCGTCGAAGGGAATTAAATATGTATTTAATTACCTTTCTTATAATTGTTCTCTACCGCGTAAGCAGAACTCATAGTAATGTATTTTAAAGGATGCCATTCTGATTAATAAAGGGATATTCATTGTCACAGGACAATTTATGTCATGTGTAGTTCGAAATTTCACCGGAAATTGACCAATTAGACGAAGTAGACGTATTTCGCTTTTGATCATAGGTACATACCGCAACCTATCATTGTTCTAAAGCTTGCCAAAGGCCATTTCGGTTTATTCCATAAATTCCCACTAACAAATCCCCACCATTGGGGATTTTATTTATTTTTTCCAGAAATCCCCACTAGTTAAATAAACTCACCCTTTTTTTTCTAATATTCTAGTCATTTTTGGCATTCGCCGGCTGCTGCCACAGCACCGCTCGCTTCGCTCGCTCGGCTCGTGCGTAGGGGTTCACAGTTCTAACCTAACCTAACCTAACCTAACCTTTTAACTAGTGGGGATTTCTGTAAAAAAAATAACAATCTCCACTGGTAGGGATTTGTCAGTGGGGATTTCTGAAATAAACTGCCATTGCCAATACAGACAGACAGAGTTACTTTCGCATTTATTATGTTACCTTCCACCAGCGGCTTCACCCGCATGTTATATTTATAAATTATAGCCTATGTTACTCAGTGATAATTTAACATTCTACTGGAGAAATATTTTTTTAAATCGGTCCAGTAGTTTGAGTTTATTCAAAAACAAAAACTACAAAAATAAAAATCTTTTTTCTTTATAATATTATTAGTATAGATTTGTATGGATGGATGTTCTTAAAAGTAAGGTACAGTATTTCTATTTTCTTAATGTCCTTCGGAAAACTTCGTGTTTCGTCAGTCGTCGGATTTCTATTAGTTGTCCTTTGCACTTGGTGCAGACCGGACGCTCTCAATCGACTTGGAAGTATATAGAGTTGTTAATACTATTTTAACTTAATGTAATTTGTTGTAAAAAATGGGAGGAAAGCTGCTAAAGTTGCACGCACTACAGATAGGAAAATAGTTTTTCAGCTCTATATAGTTCACACGGAAATCAAAACAAAACAACAATAAAGTACTTAGTTTTGTATTGAAATGATTAAACACGATAAATCTAATAATTGATGGCAACGAAAATTAGCATTCGTTTGTATTCGGTAATGCGATGATTCCCGAGGGACATTAAGAATGTAAAAATACTGTAGGTTGGTACTCATTACGCGTTAGTGAATGCCTTATGACTAGATTTTCTTACGACGTTCTCCCCAGGTTTTTAATCTAGAATTTTATGGAATCATCTAGGCTAGAAGTAGATTAGTAAACTGTAACAATTCACAGCAGTTTAGTCAATTCAGACATATCTTTTATTTTGACATTATAATAAAACAAAGATCGTTCAAAAACAATTGTTTATTAGACAAGAAGACAGAGGGTAAAGATAAAAGGTTACAAAATGATACATCATGTATTAGACAGCTAAGTATAACTCATGCGAATACAAATTGGAATTTCTCATTTACATTGTAATGTAAGCTAAATATTTTTTGGATTATGTAAGTAGTTTTGCGATATTTTTGTGTCCTTTTGATAAAGCAAAATAATAGAAAATCTCAACGGAGGCCAACCTTCGGCGCGGGAGATATTATAGTGCAGGCGTGTGTGCGCAGACACAGGTGCACTCTCTCTTCCCTCACTCTCATAGTCCGATGGGACGGCAATCCGACACGACCAGAGAGAGATCAGAAGCAGGACCAACGGCTTAACGTGCTTTCCGAGGCACGGGGGTATCACACCGCCAACTTCCAAACTCAAGGCTGTTACTGAGAAATTCCAGATGGAAAACCCAATAACACTTTGCCCGACCCGGGAATCGAACCCAGGGCCCCAACCTCAGCAGTCGCACTTGCAACAAAAAATACATACCAAGGTACAAACATAGATGCTATCAATGATATAAGTATAAAAAACCGGTCAAGCGCGTGTCGGACCACGCACAATGAATTTATTCCAAGAACAACAACACTTGACTCTGACAAAAATTTGCACTTTAAAGCTTAACATTTCGCAAACGGATCCCGGAATCCAAAAATGGTATTTTACACACTCACAATGTTTTTGAAAGACCTTTCTAACGATATCCCATACGGGATAGAAAAGAAAAAAAACATCCCCACTTTACTTGTAGGGGAGGTACCCTAAAAGAAAAATCATTTTCATGATTTTATTTTACCACTTTGTCAACGTGATTAATATTTATATCCATGCCAAATTATAGCTTTCTAGTACTAAGAGTCTCGGACAGACAGACAGACGGACATGGCGAAACTATAAGTAAGGGTTTCTTGTTGACTACGGAACCCTAAATAAGAGGTAGATATGTTACCTACCCAACACTCGGTCTTCAAAAACGGCACAATGTCACATTATTAGAAGACACGTGGAAGTAGGACGGCATGTCGTAATTATTGGGAGCGCAAAAGAGACAAGACGAAGAAAACTTGACTAATTAGCCAAGTTTTGACGTGTCACTTGCGGAGCGCATATAACCTAACTACCGCTTTTTAGGGTTCCGTAGTCAACAAGGAACCCTTATAGTTTCGCCATGTCCGTCTGTCTGTCTGTCCGCGGCTTAGCTCAGAGACTGTTAGTACTAGAAAGCTGTAATTTGGCATGAGTATACATATTAATCACGCCGACAAGGTGGTAACATAAAATCATGTTTTTTTTGTGGTCCCTACTATTTAAGAGGGGGTGTTTTTTTTGTCATCTATCTCATAGTGTGGGGTGTCATTGGAAAGTTCTTTCAAAAATATGGTGCGTTTGTTAATACTATTTTTGAATTCAAGGATCTGTTTGCGAAATATTAAGTTTTTCAAGTGCTAATTTTTGTTAGAGTCAAGTGCCAGCCCCCTGCCAGCTAAAGGTTAGTTCTAGATATGTGAAAAAATTCACAGGAGTAGTATATATAACGAAATTAAAAGGAAAACTATCACAGGTAAGTAAGCTCTACAAATTAACGAGTAATAATCGACCAACTTACATTTGCTGTTGAAAATTATGTTCTCCCATACATTCCGAATGGGAGAACATGTTTTTCAACTACACTATTAAGTTTGTTTTTGGGATAAATTCATCCCATCTACGGAACCCTTCAGTGTGCGTGGTCCGACATACACTTGGCCGGTTTTTGACTGTTAATGTCATTGGGTATTATTAATTTTATGATTCTAATGGATTTCCCAGCGCACCCACAAATGCCCAATGAAGTTAATGTACCATTACATACTTGCACTTGCTTCATTATAAATTCTTGCTAACTAGTAAGAATTTATAATTTGAGAGTTAAATACAGCCTAGACAAATGTGAATATAATTTGGTACCTAGTCAGAATTTTAAATGAATTGGAATCGGAAGAGCCATTTTTATCCTCAAAATGTTCAATTTCTGTATGTGCTTTTTCTGAATATTTTTCTACATCTCTCTTTTAGGTACATTTGTTATTATATTTTCCTTCCTTGATAGGTAACTACTTGCACGTAGGTTTAAAGCTTCATAATAAATTCCCAAGTACTATTAGTACAGTAAGTACCTACCATGTATTCTCTGCCATATGTTCTGCATTTTCTTCTCCATTTTCTGTGCAACGTTGCACGTGACGCTATTAAGTGTCGTTCTGAAGGTGTTTCATATTATTTATTACTTAGTATGGCTGGTTGGTTTCTTACAAGGTTTTCAAGCGAAATTACGGTTCGGTACGGTAGAAGGAAATTACGGCAATGCGGATGCACTAAAATGCAAATTATGCCATTTTTGTTGCAAAAACAGAAATTCAATTTTTCTGGCGTAACAAATTGAAAAAGTATTTGGTGAAATTTGGAATATATAGTTGCTGCGATGTGATTTCAATAACATGTAGATAGAAATCCCAACTAATATTATAAATTAGCTGACCCGACAGGCGTTGTCCTGTCTTAAGAGGGCCCTTCCCGGTCCGTCTATCGTCAACGCGAGCATGGTCGAAAAGCTTTTTGTTTCATCCAGCGCAAGTGAAAATTGCTAACAAGCAAGTGAGAACGCGATAACATTGTGCGAAAAATAACTTGTTTCAGGAAATACGTGCCTTACAAGTTTGTGAAATAAATGTTTTTCATTTAGAATCTCCATTACATGTGCGAGGTTTCTATGAAGATGTTTTCTTTAATGTTACAATTTATGAGTACATTATGAACGGTCAAAATTTAGGTAAAATTTGTGCAAAAAAGCAGATTTTTGGAGGCTTATATTGAATATGTTTCGCAAAATTTTTATTTTTTGCTTTCATAGAAACCTAGATATAGTGCACAAGATACCTATTAGTTTAAAAGAATCAAAGAAAGATGTGTTACAACGCCATAATCACGTACGAGCGTTTGTATGAAAAGTATGACGGGTTGGCCGCTCTTAACTATGGATATTGAATGTGATGAACAAATTTTCATAAATTTTCCGTGTGAATGGACTGTGAAATGTGCACAAAAATGATAAATTAATTATTTTATCAATATAATTTCGACCGATGCATCTGTTTTAAATGATAATTGCAGCGCGCATTTTGTCAATCGCGCCAACTGTCAGACTGATAGTTATGTCAAAAGCGCTAAGGTTACATTAGAAAAGTTATTAAGGTCGTTAACCCTTAAGATACAAACGATTATCGCGGAATATCAGTTTGCAATACTGAAATAATATGAATTTTCAACAAAAAAAATAAAGTGCGAGTCAACTGAAACTATTTACAAAATCAAAACGCAGTATTAAACCTCTCTAAAATAGAAACACCTTTTGTCAAAATTACGTCACAAAATACGTTTTAAACTTAAAATAGTACAAAAGTTGAGTTTATTTTATCAAAGTTTGATATTTTTTTATTTCAGAAAGTGAAATTTTGAAAAGTGAAAAGTGAAATTCTTTATAATGAAATTTCGTGAGATTGTTCAAGTTAAGTTTTCTTAAATTTGCTAATGTTCCGCGGTAACGATCTTATTTTTTTCTTTCATAAGAACCTTCTCCTGACAATAAAAAACACAAAAAAAAAAGAATTTGCGAAACCGGTCCAGCCATTTACGCGTGATGGGAAATAGGGAAATAGGGATTCATTTTTACATTTTTTATACAAATAAAGATGCAAAAGTGAGTTTCGCTTTCAGGCCGGGGCTGACGCGAGGTGGGCGCGTGGCAGGCGCGAGGCGTGTGCGGTTGGACTTCGATAAATACAATTTGAGATCTATTGATGTGTCATAAGATTCAAATTATATACAAAACATTTCAAAGCGAGTTAGACGCGGGTGCTGAAGGGCGTGACGTGTGCTTAGCGGGCGCGTGTCGTGTGAACACGCCGTCACGCTAAAACGGCTGAACGGATTTGACATAAATTTGGCACATAGGTAGACCATGACCTGGAGAACGACATAGGCTACTTTTTATCCTGGATCGCAGAAGAAGTCGCGGGCAACAGCTAATATTATTATAATCTAATCTAATCAGTTTGTATTGTCCCACTGCAGGGCAAAGGGCTCCCTCTCCCTTTTCCACACAATTCTGTATATTGCTATTGTCTGCCAATCCTTTCGATAGGTGTCAAGCTTGCCCCGCCATCTTCGTCTCGGCCTGCCGCGATGTCGTCGTTCGTTTAGTGGGACCCAATCAATGGTTCTTTTAGCCCATTTGTCATCTAACATGCGGCAGATATGTCCGGCCCAGTCCCACTTAAGCTTAGCGGCTTGGGTAACGTCCGTGACTTTGGTATTATAAGCATAAGTGAATTTATTTACACGAAGATATGTAAGAACACAAAAATATCGCAACACGTAGTATCAATAAATTATATTATTTGCTCAACAATGAATAATTTGATATTTTAACAAGAGACCCATATAATTTGATATTTTTCTCCAACAATAAAGGAATCAGTGAATTTTTTTGGTCCCATCACAACAATGATATAGGGTGAAAACCACAATTAGTAACCATGCCTTATAATTTATTCGCAAATAAAAATATCTTCTAGCCTGAGCAAAACTTAATCTTACTAGATTATTTTTAAGAATAGATATATTGGTTACAGTACAGTACAAATACTGAAATGTTTCGATAAGATTTTGTTTTTATTTTAATTGAGCTAAAACACTGACAAAAATAGATAAGAAAAATACCACATTATTTACATTGACAGCTTTCACCAGATACAACCAATAACACTGAATCATATCATAACATAACATCACGCCTGTATTCCCCGAAGGGTTAGGCAGAGGTGTACCTATAGTACACCCACATTTCGCCAGTTATGTTTAAGTCCCATATAATAGGGGGCGAGCCGATTGCCATCAACCGGGCACAAATCCAAACTCCAGGCTGCTACTGAGAAATTCGAGATTCAAAAACCCAATAACACTTTGCCCGACCAGGGAATCGAACCCAGGACCTCATGCTCAGCAATAACACTAGGCCAACGAGACAGTCAACACTGAAGCAAATTACAAATAATTCACGCTGAGCTAATGTCGATAAATAACAATGTAAAGTGAAACAATTTTGTATCAATATTTGTACTGTGGTGTAAAATGTAAAATTATTTATAACTGACACATAGCTTGAGATAAAATCATATTTTATATAATTACGAAACAGATGTAACCTTCAGACCGAATAAAAATCAAGACATAGCGCTGCGAACAGGAAGCATGCCAAAACTACACCTCCGCTCTGTGCATACACGCTCACACGCACACATTTACAATCAAACTACACCTATGTAAGTGCACACATGTTTACGAAACCGGCCTCACGTCAGTGATGTTGACAGCGCTATATTCTGGTATTTTTTGGTCTGAGATGTAATCTAAAACAGTCAAAAATTAAAAAGACTAACACCCAGTTGCACAAAGACAAACATTAATGCCCCATTACGTAATGGATCATTTACTGTAATGATTTATTTAATTTCATCAAAGAATCATAAAAATCGAGTCTAATGTTGCATCCTGCAACAAGTTAAAACAAGATAATGGAAGATATAAACAAGATAATGGATGATAATTTTTAAAGCTGTATTTAATGACAGCTTTAAAAATTAAAGTTCGTTTCTGCAACTGGCTGTGAGTAGGTAAACATTTAATTAGTCCATTAAACATTGTTAGTATTAGCACATTCCAAGCTCGACAACCACCTCAAATTTACCATAAACATTTACGTACCTAATATATTACAATATGGCCGGTTAATCATGGCTGGTCTGAACATAGGCTCTCCGAACTTTCGCGCATATTTGCTTACTCACACTCGCCTCATATCACCATTTGCTTCCTAAAAAATGTTACTACGCAGCCTTCTGCGCAAAGTTCAGACCGGCCATGATTAATCGGCCGTATTGCACTTCAGACCATGGAGTAAGATCCATTGGCTTCAAATTGTTAAAGCGATAAAGCAATGCTTCTTTACGTCATCAAGTTTTAATCATCGTCATTTTGAATTACGTTAAAAACTCACGGAGCGATTGTAATGCGGTGCCCGCATGCGGGCAGCATACCGCATGCGATTGTTTAACTTAGTGACGGAAGTTTGTGCGTGCGTGTGTGTGTTGTCAATATTTTAGTGATATGAAAATGTTGAACACAAAAAGTACAGTAAGGAATGAGAGAAACTGTCTGTTAGTATTGTAAATGTGATCCTGCACACGAGTAAGTTAGGGAAATTTATTGTTTATCAAATTGACTACCAACTTAATTTGTCCGTATATTCAAATCACAACTGTCATTCTTTGACAGTCTAAAGGCGGAGACAGACTTACAACGTTTCTTTGTATTCGAAGCAAGCTTGGTTACAAAACGGCCATACACAAGACGCGGCGTACGTTCGCTTCAAGCACATGAAATGTTCGTTTCTCATATTTCCGTTTCAAAGGAATTCACGAAAAAAGCCGACAGTCGAGTGGACGATTCCGGCGCTCGCATCGAGCGGCTCGGCTCGCTGCACTGGCGTTACAAAAACTCGATACATTACAAACAAATGTTGCAAGTCCGTCTCCGCCTTTATGAAATGGCTAGAACTCGGTAAAATGACGTAGGGTGTCAATTTGATAAATATTAAATTTTCCAGACAGTACCTGCCTACAGGAGTAATCAGCTCCATAAGTTTTTAATATAAATCAAACTCACCAATCGTTTATTATTATTTACTGGGGTTATTGAACAAATTCCAAGTAAAACTAAATTTACAATTGTACCATTATATCTCTGATTAATCCTAAAAGATTAACACTAATGGGTGTTTACGATTTTCTATGTTTTCCATTGCAAACTCTATTTAAATATAAAATACGTTGATTGTTTCAATCAGCAATTACTCAGACTGAATAATGTCGTTTTAGAATGCATAGACATTGAGTTTGATGACACGTAATTAAATATTAACATAAGGCCGTGCGCACTTTGGACGCGTTTTCGTACGAATTTTACTCGTACGAACACATACGAACACGCACGAACGATCCCGACTACTCAAGTACTAAGGGAGCGCGCAGACTGAGTGCGAGTTACTCGTACGTATAGTTCCGACGTCCGAAAACAATCAGAACTTGTTGGGATTTTTCGTGCGTTCAATGTGATATCACCGGAACACTACCTATTTGACTGAGAAAAACGTGTGCGCACTCAATTCGTACGACCATACGTTTACGTACGATACAAATTCGTGTCAAAAGTGCGCGCGGCCTAAAGAAGAGGTTAAAGGCACCGGTCCACAGCAGCCCACGGTTAAGCTAACCACGTGTACTTATAGCTTCTCACCGTATGAAAATGTAGGCGGGATCGCCTAAGTACTGTGACCTGTGACCTACGGCCACGTTACATACGGACGAGTAGCTGGCAAACAAATGAACCGCGCAGCTAAAGCCGTCCGCAGAAGGCTACGGAATTGTACTTTAAAGTGGGAATCCTCTCCGTGCTCATCCAATACACCGTGAAATTTGAATCACAGTTTTGCTAGAACAAACGTTATTCAGACCATGGTCTACTACCATTCTACAGAAACCAATAAAAAAAAACATAATTGGTTTTTGAAAAAACACAAAAAGACAAAGTTTAAAATGTCAAGATTATCTACTGCTTACTAAATTTCGTATATGGAGGTAGATTTCCGTTTAGACAATGCTGTGTCCCGTGCGTGGTGTCTGTGTTGTAGGGAGTAACGATAATCTTGACATTTTAAACTTTGTCTTTTTGTGTTTTTTCAAAAACCAATTATGTTTTTTTTTTATTGGATGCTGTAGAATGGTAGTAGACCTTGGTCTGAACAACGTTTGTTCTAGCAAAACTGTGATTCAAATTTCACTGGTATAGTAGTTCTTACTCAGACTTTAAAGTACATCAATATAAACTGCTTTGAAGTTATTCGAAACACCAATTTTGTTTCGAATTTCAGCGGAATTCGGAGAAACTAATTTAACAGAGCAAAACGGAGAAACCAGCAAACTTAGAAACAACATCTATCGTATAGTTTTAAATACTTCTTCAAACTAATCAAACTCGGCGTTTATACTTCTAAACACAGTAGCATCTTAGAGTCTACAGGTAATGGAACACTCGAGCTTCTCGTATAGCACCTGTCACCACCACGATCATATTTCCAAATCCACTAACAATAAATATCACTGTATAATACACGAACGCTTTTCATTCTGTCCCGAAGACCTCACCAGCCTGTTCAAGGTAATCTTCGGACTGCCGCTCGTACTGTCCGTGTCCCCTTTGGCACAAGTCTTTGTTCTCATTATCATTAGGTCAGTACGGATGCTAGGCCTCCTTACATTAGGAGCGACAACTCCACAAGCGTCTGATAATCTTCTCTTGATGGAGAGGGTACATTTTTTACTTCTACTACTTTGGCTACTGGTTGGGGGTAGTGTACAAGGGCTTCCGAACGCCGTACTGACCCTTTTGTGGTGGTTTGGTGCCATTTCTAAAGGTAAGTTGGCTACTACGAAGAGCTCGTAGAACAGGTCGTCCACGTGGAAGTTTTTCTTCGCCGAGGTTTCCACGAAGACGCACGAGGAGTCCTGGGTGTTGCAGTAGGCTACTGCTTCTTCAGGTTGGACAGTCCTGCAAAAAACAGATAATTATATTTCTTTACCGAGAAAAAATGGGAAATTAGGTTGATGTATTGGTTGATGATCTAATTATTGAGAACTTCCAACAATAAATGTACATAAAAAATCGCTATTTATAGCGAAAATAAGTGACGATGATTAATAAGGTCAACTTTACCTTCTAAAGTGTAAAAACTGAGAAAACCATTGTTAAAGTGTTCTAACAATTCGACATCAAAAACATTTGTCTTTTGTCTCTAAACCAAAACGGTTTCTAATTACATTGGCGGGAAATTAATTGTTACAAACAAGATTTTTTTGTTGAATTGTCAGTTACTTAGCAGTGCCAACTGTTTTCTGTACTTCTTTCTAAGCAAATTAAGAATTAATTGCTGGATAAACACTTTTCTCGAACGAAATTTTATTTCCTTTTACTGTTTTTACTTTATAGTTGTTGTTTCAAGTATATTTTTTCCTTTTTTTCATAGAGAGCTAATTAGGGAAAACCAGAATTTAATGAGCATTTTCTCCTTCTTATAAATCTGAAATTCTGACAAAAATGTCTGTCAGTAGGTACTCAAAACCAAGCTAAGTAAAACTTTCCTTAAAAGTCGGGCATTTGGGATGATACCACAGAATAGTACAGAAGGCACTCCGCATTTTAGGTTTGAAGCTGCAAGTACGCAGCGGGCTGGCCTTGTCGGGCCAATTCAGTGAGCGTAACGTAGTCAGAAGATAATTATAAGAGTTACGCGATAGAAAGAGAGGCAACTTCTAGATGAATATAACTGTAGGTAATTACCGCTGTGCGACTTGAATTGCACTTTATTGTGTCGTAACTAGACTCGCTATTTCTTTAAATGAGTTTGCGGAGTGAACCATCTGTGTTAATCTGTGATGATACTATGTTTGAGGCCTTAATGGAGAGCATTTAGTTTTGGAGCTTTATGACCTAACAGTGTGCCGCTTCCCTTGAGTGTCGTAAAAAGTAATGAAGGGAATGCTTCGTGGCTAGCAACAGCCTCTCTCTTTGCACTTGACAGCATTATTGTAGTCAACAAACCTATTGGTAATTTTTCAAAGGCATAGTTTTTTACACCAATATAAATAAATAATCAAGCTGTCTAGCCTTTTCCTAACTATGTTGGTGTCGGCTTCCAGTCTTATCGGATGCAGTCTTCCAAATAAAGTTGAGGTCATAAAGTTGTTATTAACCATTCGAATGGACGTTGACCATTAGAGATATGTCAGATGTTTGTAGGGTTAACTGTGTAACGTACATCAGTTAAGGATCACGCCTCATAAATGTGGAGATTTTTTATTGCCTAACTCTATAAGTGCTCCACCATCCCATCATCATCTACCTAGCCTGTTCCCAAATATGTTGGGGTCGGCTTCCAGTATTTTAGATGAAGCGACTGCCTATCTGACCTCCACATCCTAGTTACTGGGTAATACGATACCCCTTGGTAAGACTGTTTGTTAGACTTTCTGAAGTAAAGAGCTCTTTGTTTAAAAACAGAAATACAGTGTGAGTCTTTATAGTGTGCAAATATCTAAATGAGGGAATCTATGCTTATTTATTATTTTATTTCAATTCTATTTTAATTTTATTTGTAAATGTGTACGCCTATTCTAATAATAATATGAGTCCATGTTACTCGAAATAAATGATTTGAATTTGAATTTAATTTTATCGACGGAAAAAATATTAAAGAAAATAATTTTTGTTTTGTTCTGTTTGGTATCTTATTGATAAGTTTTACGATTACTGTAAAAATTTATGATTAAAAAAACATTTCAGTTAAGTCTAACAGTTTTTTTTTTCATAATTTCAATTTTACGGGGACGCCTAATTACTTCCAATTATTATGGAGTTTGTTTTATCCCGATAGATCATTTAGTTTAAACGTTACACCGTTTTGATTAAAAAAAAAAACAAATTATATAAAATATTTTTTTTTATATTTTTTCCGTCGGTAAAATTAAGCATAGATTCCCTCATTTTGATATGTGCACATTATAAAGACTCACACTATATTAAACTAACTTACATTCATAATTATAAGAGTTGCAGTGGTTGGAGGTGGAATACGTAACCATATTCGGTGCTCCTTGGGCATCCAACCCTGCTACCTACCATGGTCTTCGTTTTTATAATAGTATGACCTATTCTTTTTTTTTTTTTTTTTTTGGGTTGGAAATTATCAAATAACTTCTCCCGCTCTGGGTGGAGCGGGAGGGCGTGTCAGACTCTTACTGACTAAAACCCACCCGTGTTCCTTCGGTTGCCCTGTTGCCGGGGGCCACGATTTCCCTATCGGTTTTCTTCGAACCCCCGGCAGGCATTGGCCCTAGCGGGCCCCGTCAAGTATGACCTATTCTCGTGCTTCAAAAGTGAAGAAATATTCTGCGACTTACTTAAGATCTCTGTCACATTTATTCCCAGCTATTGCCATGGGTACCCTGGGCA
The DNA here is from genome assembly GCA_949152395.1 of Agrochola litura. NCBI lineage: Eukaryota > Metazoa > Arthropoda > Insecta > Lepidoptera > Noctuidae > Agrochola > Agrochola litura. Next base: position 17,549,855 of record OX424508.1, on the reverse strand, counting down.
CCTGACGCCGCCCTCTGCTGCCCCCACTGCTGGCGCTGGCTTTCGTCTCCAGGATCTGTTCTCGGAGCCGGATCACCTCTTCGAAGGACTCGCGGCTGTCCATCGCGAATACCAGCACGAAGAGGTCACCTGTTAACAAAAGATGACTGAATTAATATAAAATTAATGTTTCAGGTACTCTTCTTTGTATGAGAAGAGGCATATTACACAGTCACATTGTTCCAGTAATTGAGAAGAGAAAATTTTCCGACATGGTATTCTTGTTCAATTTGGCAAATGGTTCAACCGACTTTTCTGAATTGATGAGGAGAATTGGGTTGCGTGTTCCATCCTTGAGGAATCATCAACCTCTGTATGTTCCCTCTGTGCGGTGCATATATCGACAAAACTCTTAAATGATAAGAGCTAGCAGGGCATACAACTCGATGTGTCAGAGTGTTGATGATCTTGATTTATTCTCCACCAGTGTTCCTAAACTTAAAAAAATACCGTGTAAAAACTTCTTTGAAGATCACTACGGACACACCACGGACAATTTTGAGTCTAGACAAAATCAAACTGGTTGCTAATTTAATTGTGTAATTAAATATTACTACATTTTTTTTTTTTTTTTACATTATGTGATTACTTGAACTCACACACTGACGAATTAGTATCACTTGTAATTTTTTTAGGAATATCGTATAGGTTTTACAATGCTTGTAAATATGTGAACACCATGTATCCATTACATAATTATTTTTTCTATCATTGCTTCATTTTTATTTTTACCTATTGTGGTATATAAATCTTATTCCAGGTGCATCGTTTTCACATATAATTATATAATTAATGTATACAAAATATTGTAAAACATTTTAAAAGAGTAACGGTGGAGTTTCTTGCCCATTCTTCTCCATACGAAAACTACCCTTTGGAAGGGGCGACTAGAATCAATTCTATTTTTTGTTTTTGACGTTCAAAAGTGCCTTTTTGTGCCTAATTGAAATAAATTATTTGACTTTTTGACTTTTGACTTTTTTGACTAAAACCTGTTCAATCTTTTCTTAATTCTCTCCGAGTGCTTATTCTTACTTTCGCTTGCCTGTCTGCTGTTTCTTGTGCTACCCTAATATTGTCAGTGAAAACTTTTAATTGGCCTTCTTTCAATAACTGTCAACAATCTGTATCCTAGCTGTTAGTTTTGTTTAGAAATAAAATAAAATTAGCATTCGTAAACGATCGAATGCACATTCTATTCCCACTTTACCAAGTTATTTTTAAACGGGGACAGAACATTCATTCCTTGGTCTATCCATACTGGTATCAGCCTTGCCGTTTCCCAACTATGTTGGGGTCGGCTTCCAGTCTAACCGGATGCAGCTGAATACCAGTATTTTAAATGGAGCGACGGCCTATCTGACTTTCACAATCCAATAACTGGGTAATATACACCATGGTAAGTCTGGTTGTCAGACTTTCGGGCTTCTGACGACCTGTAACGACTGTTAAAGAGCCACAAATGACAGCCGGGACCAGCGGCTTAACGTGCTTTCCGAGGCATGACGGAGTCTCGGTATGTAAAGATTGTCACCCATCCACGGACCAACTCCGACAAGCGTAGCTTAACCTGATGGATCGACCCGTGCCGCTGTTATTACTTAGCCACGACTTTGATATTCTTGATACTAAAATGTCAAGAATATCAAGAAAAAATGCTTTTGCGCTTATTTATTTATATTATTTTTTTCGGAATGCTTACAGACTAATAACATTATAATAACAACATTATATTATTAAATTGCTAATTACAAGCTCCCGAAGACAAATATAGAGTGATTAGGTACTTCCCCATAGTCTCAGTTTCATCTTATCTGTGTATACCAGCATTATAAGCAAATAAACGATTTCCATTATATTTAACGAGTAATTCCCTCAAAGTTGGTTAATTCTGTTCATTAAGCCAAATTTTGTTCAAATTTTAAGCCAATCTGGACAACAAACTGTTCAAGTGCAGGCAGGTGTCTTTTGCTAAGAGCTTCCTTAGTGTGCTTGCATTGGTGCAGAAAAGGTCAATGCCTTGGTCACAACAAATTTCATTAAAACTGCGACTGGCCTAAGAAAATATGCATTACGCCTATAACTAGTGTTTGCATAGGGCACAGTCATGTAGTGCGTATCATTAATTTTGAAACAAGTTATTCCAGTTCTATGTTCATTTACTTTATTACAAATGCCAGTTACTTTTTATATAACTCAGATAAATACGATCCACCAACCCACACTGGGACCGCGTGGATGGATTACGGCCCACTCTCTCTCACAGAGAGGAGGCCTGTGTCCCAGCAGTGGGAACATTATAGGCTGATTATGCTAAGTACGATAATATCGAATTACCTACGCGTAAATTGGGCTCTGATCTTGTTACGAACCGATAAAATTTTCAAATCATTAGGATAGAATCGGCACAGCTATATAAGTAACTAGCAGCATCCCGCGGTTTCACCCGCATAAGTCTTGATTCTGTGAGAATATCGGGATAAAAAGTATCCTATGTGTTAATCCAGGTTATAAACTATCTATGTGCCAAATTTCATCCAAATTCGTTCAGTAGTTTTTGCGTGAAAGAGTAACAAACATCCATCCATCCTCACAAACTTTCACATTATTATAATATTAGTAGGATTATATTATATATGTCGGAGACGGGTATGTGACTCTCGTTATTTTCAGCGATATTTTAACTACTGAGGGCGTAGTGTGAGTAGTGTTGGTTAATGCGCAATAGAAAACAGTTTGCAGTTTTTTTTCAGATCACATTATAATTAACTATCAAATTAGTCACACTAGCTAAATTATACACACACAGGGTGCGACGGCGTTTATTAAAATCACCAATTAACAAAATGATCACAAATTACAACTAACACAATAACTGAGCACGACGAATCGAGAACAGTTCCGCGACGTCTTGACTCCGATGCGATCAGAGGCTGAATCCCCCTCACCGTGGCCTTAAAACATCATGACTCTGTCGAAGCGCGCCATTTGGTGTGGGTAGATCACTTGATGTCGTCAGTGGCACGCTTGCGATTCGTTTCGTGTCCGTACTAATGACCGGACCCGACATATATATTATTAGTAGGATAGGATAGGATAGTAGGATTCGTTAGAGTTTCAGTGTCTCCTGGTATCTCCTTTCTCAATGTAGCAAGGTGTCATTAATCAATAAGAAGTAAATCTCATGTGTACTTTAAAGATAAAAGCAAAATCATAATCAATCAGGCTATAATGTTCCCACTGCTCGGACACAGGCCTCCTCTCTGTGAGAGGGAGTGAACCGTAATCCACCACGCGGGCCTAGTGCGGGTTGATAGATGTCACATGTCTTCGAATTTTTGGTTCTAGGACATGCCGGTTTCCTCACGATGTTTTCTTTCACCGTTTTGAGAGCAGTGGTGATGAAATTATTTACACAAAGTAAAGTGCCTGCCTGGGTTCGAACCTGTTTATTCGTAAGCCGCGGTCGTTTCCACTGGGCTACCACTGCTCTCAAAGATCACTAATATGACTAAAACTCTACTCAAAGCAGATTACACCTTAATTTGTCACAAGGAAAAGCCGTAACGACATAACAGCCCATTCGTTTTTCCCTTGAAAGGAGGTTGAACTAATTAATACAATATTTACGTCGCTTACGACTTTTGGGTCATGTAATATAGGGGTTAGTTACTTCCTGTGTCCTATCTCATAATGTAGTTTATATGGTTGGGTCAAAGTTTCTCTTTAGGGCAAAGATTAATCCTTACTTAAGGGGGATGCGCCAAGGACACAGTTAAGACGCCGATATATGCCAGTGGCCTTGAGTGGTTAGCTTGCGTGTTCTGTACTGAGCTCACGCAACGTGACGTCCAGCCAGTAATCGCCCATCAAGGGGCGCTGTCCCAAATTAGACGCATTATTAATTTATTATGCATAAATCAAAAATTATTATAATAAAACACGTATCCTAAAAGATAAATAATTAAATTATCTTTAAAATGGTGAAGGTTTCAGAAAAATACGCTTGATAATTTTTGCGTGATTCTCCGTTTTTTATCCGCGTTAGACATAACTTTACAAATTAATTACACTATGTAATACAAACATAATCTAAAATATTCACAGATTGAGTTATTAGAAAAATGCTCTAATTTACCATGTTTTTTTTTTTCAAATCATGAACACTACTCGTTTGGACGTGATCTTCAGTATAAAATCATTAAAAGTCGGTTATCGTCGCCTCAAGTGAGTACAGTCATAATTAAGTATGTGAAAGTAAGTTTGCCTGTTTATTACTTTTAAACCGATATTTATCAAATTAGGCAGAAAGAACACTTGGAGAAAGGACATGACCATGGCAAAACGTATTTTTTTTATTTACATACTTAATTAAATTATTTCTCTTTAAACATTACAAATGTGGTGCAAAAAAAAAAAATTACCATGTCTGGTATCACACTAATCGACAATTCTATTGAATGAATTTCATTTATAAAAACGTTTCACTGTATTTTTAATAGCTTTAATAGTTTCACAGAATATCAATCTGTTTCAAATGAATTTTCCATAAAAGATAATACAAGTAAATTGAACATCGACACGCAACGCTTCAATTTAGCGTTTACTTGCAAATGCCAATAGGATTGCATCGAACATCACTAAACTCGAGTACATTATATTCTATACTCTACTGTCTGGCGTACTGGTGTTATTAATCCCGGCTTTTGCTAGAGTTTACCTCCATATACGGTCTGGAATAAATGGTTGAGCTGGATGGTGCTGATCCACGCGTCATGTTCGTGAACGGGCGCCGTCAGTTGAAACTGGTCATCTCTTATCTGCCAGGGCTTATTTTTAATCTCATATTTTCAATTGCTTTGATTATGTTTGTACATTGTTTTCACATATAGAAGCAACAAGAATAATGTACCCAGGATTTTGTAATATCTATATTTAAAAGAGTATCCTTGGAGTTTCTTGCACGTTCTTCTCCATTGAAATCTACGTTTTGGAATGGGCAACTAGCTTCAACTTTCTGACTAACTGACCGATTCTTTGACAATTCAAAAGTGCCTGTAAATGGTTTAATTGAAATAAATGTTTTGAGTTTTTTTTTTTTTTGCTCCTCGACTATATTCTCTGAAATTAACACAGACATTGTTTTGTTATTAAGTTAGGGTATTCTAAATATTCAGAACTTATCATGCTTAGAACTTCTTATCAAAATGTTTGAAAAAACAGTTGAAAAACTGCTAGTGCATCAATATTATTACACTATAAAAGATTTTTATGTCAAATCTTTATATTTAATTATGTAATAACTTAACTTCAAACTATCTATCACCTGCCGAGGTTGCGGGAAAGTCCGAAAGGGATACCGTGGCTCCTGGCAATACAAGCAACTGCAGGAACACTGGTGGGTTTTAGTCAGGAAGAGTCTGCCACGCCCTCTCGCTCCGCCCAGAGCGGGAGAAGTTATTTGATAAATTCACACCCAAAAAAAAAAGACTATCCATCACAGAAACATCCATTTTGTGTTAGTACTCAAAAACAATGTGAACAATGTTAGAAAACCACAAAAAAAAAGCACAATCGAAATCACACGCATGAAGATACACACACATGGAGACATATGGAGTGTGATCCAGAGTCTACGAAAAGGACCATCTAACCGGTCCGCTATTACCTTCAGAATGCTGTCGGAGCTTTTTCAGATACGGTGCATAATGTAGGCCGAGCTCTTTGTCATAATGGCATGAAAGCCATTAATCTGAGCCTCCATAAACATGCCGGACGCACTACAGCATCTCGGCAGCCCCAGCAACATCCTTAAAGCGTTATTATATTGTACACGAAGGGCACTGAGTGTCCGCTGAGTATTACAGCTGACCCACAAGATGCACGCATAATACGATTGGCAGTATACCCGGAACATTGTGCACTTTACCTCATTCAGGCACATAAATGTTGTTTTTTTTGGTAAATTGTAATTAATTTGTCATCATAATTGAATGTTTGATGTTATTGTTATAATTTAGATATATTATAATATAACATTTTTGATAACTTATTTTCTGTGTTTATGTGTTAGATGCTTTATGTGTAGATTAACTAACTTAACCACTGTATTTGGGTTTAAAGAACTTTATTTCTTATAAGAATTTAAAAACTAGTAGTTCCCTTTTAATGAGATGTAAAGTGATTTTATATAGCACTATTAACATTGTTTATTTACTGAATACCATCGGAGAAGAGTTAATAATAATATTGTAATAATATATTTAATTCAATTATATTAACTAAATTAATATTGGCAACCAAGGCGTGATGTTATGTTAAGACATGATCAGGCTTTCAGAAAACTAGAGAAGGTATATACCTAACTGGCAAGAAGGCTCCAAGAACTCTTATATTGATAAAATCCCTTCCTTTGACTTAGCGTTTCACGGTATACACTATTTTAGACCAATAGGGATGATACCTGGGTAAAAAAAAAGAAATTCTATTTAGTCCGTCAGTCACGTAATAAAAAAATATTAGACACAAATTTTTTCTTTATCATATTAATAAAAAAATACTTAGATAAAACGCATTAAAGTTGGGGAGTGGGGATCGCTACGTCACAAGTAAGTATAAAATCTACATACTCGTAACGCCATAGCACATTTTAACTCAATGTATCGCCGTAATCTTTTGGTAATGTAAAACTAGAAAAAATACGAGTTCAATATTTTTTTATAATATATCAGACGGACAAAAAAAGTGGTGCCGACAGAAGAGAAAACTTGAACAAGATCGCCTTGGTGGAAGAAAAATACTGGTATAGAACATTGATCCGTAACCTTATCTAAATAAAGAGCACAATCGCGTTTACTAAACCTTTAAAGTAAAAATACATGCATAGAACACTGATCCGTAACATGATACAAATAAAGAGCACAATCGCGTTTTCAAAAATGAGGTGTCGTCATGGTGTCGCGAAATCAATGGTTTAGTCCCATCTCAAAAATGCCCAACGCGCCTAAAGAAGTTTTCGTTCGATTTTTTTTTATCTCTATTATAAGGGTCTGATCAAGGTAGTGGAAAAATGCCCTTAGAGTGTACTTAGACTTCTTCGAGAAAAATATACGGCATGACAGCAACATAATACCTATCTAGCATCAAACTTGATTCTCTCTCTACGGATAATAGTTTAGTTAACTTTCATCTCAATTGGTGATAAATTATGCTCCTACCACTAATCCAATATATTGTTCGTAATGTTCGACTTAATAACAATATGGCGTTGCCTATCGCTCCCAAGATAGTTATTCAGAGGAACTAGGTTCACATAGAAGTAAATTATGTACTGAATATTGTATGTTACTCGATTCTCTTCTGGGAAATTTACACTACTTACTTAATAGTTAACAAGCACAAGAAAACAATAAAGTAGGTAGGTATTAGAACAGCTCCAGGACTCGTTTGCTCCACCGGCCATCGGTTCTTCAACAAACATGGCCAGCCCACTGCCACTTCAGCTTCATCATCATCATCATCAGCCTGTAGCAGTCCACTGCTGGACATAGGCCTCCCCAATTGCACGCCATTCAGCTCGATTCTCGACAACTCTCATTCAGCTACTACCAGCCACCCTGCGAAGATCGTCACACAACCTAGCTTACTGCTTACTCTGCAAGCTATGTCGGTAACTCCGGTTCCTTTCCAGATAATTACATTTTAGATTTTATTCTTCAAAGAAATTCCTAGCAGAGACCACTTAGCGCGCGAACTACGGCGAAGGAATAAGGAGGGTTATGATTTTGACCGGTATGTATGTATACGTTCATCTGTTACCTCATAACTTCTAAACTGCCTATCATAATTAGACAAATGAGGTATCATTGGAAGCGTCTTGATCGTCCGCTGGTTATAGGCTATGTGACGTCACATTAAATGCAATATGGCGCCATAAAGACACGACGCCTAGAGGACATAAAGTATTGAACTAAAAAAAAAGTTTTTTTTAAATTATGCCAGGATGGGTATCAAATGAAAGGGCTTGACAAGCAAATTACAAATATGTATAGTATATATTATATTGTCTGAGTTAACAAATATGTTTAAATTGTTAAAAACAAGCAAAAGTGAGACTGTGCTACGTACGGCGCGGCTGTAAAATTAATACCTATTATTATACAATAAAACCCAAACTAACAAAAATATTATACCTCCTCTGCAAATACTTTATCACGAAATTAAAACCTCAAAAAAAAATTAAGTAATAAGTAAGTTCAAAAACTAAAACCCGACTACTGGAAAATCACGCTCTAAAAAGTATCTGTCTTGATTTCTGTTTGAAACATTTTCTTGTTTCATACTTTTTAGAGCGTAATTTTTCAGTAGTCGGGTTTCATTGTAATGGAGCTCATCCCTACCATGCCGGTATCTACCGTCAAGCAGTCATATTGTGTGTCTGTTGAAACCAGTGCCTTTTCAAGGTCTATGGTTGCTGCTGACATTACAGGGGTATTGGACCGTTCAGTTTTTTTCTCTAGGCTGGCAGTGCTCTTGCGATGCCTCTGTTTGATGAATATTTTTCACCCAAAAAAAAAGTGGTGGCACTCCGGGAGTGCCGACAGAAGTGAAAACTTGAACAAGATCGCCTTGGTGGAAGAAAAATACTCGTATAGAACATTGGTCCGTAACCTTATCTAAATAAAGAGCACAATAGCGTTTCCAAAAAAAAAAACTTCTGAAACTTTTAAAGTAAAAATACTTGCACAGAAAATTGATCCGTAACCTAGTATAAATAAAGAGCATAATCGCGTTACCAAAACCTTTAAAGTAAAAATGCTTGCATAGAACATTGATCCGTAACGTTATATGAATTAAGAGCACAATCGCGTTTATAAAACCTTTAAAGTAATAAAAATACTTGCATAGAACATTGATCCGTAACGTAATATAAATAAAGAGTACAATCGCGTTTACAAAAATTAGGTGTCGTCACAGTTTCGCGAAATCAATGGTTTAGTCCCATCTCAAAAATGCCCAACGCGCCTAAAGAAGTTTTGATGACGAAACATTTTTTTTTGTCCGTCATTTAGTTTATTATTAAAACCTATTGGACACATATTTTATCTTTTTTTACGTAATCAAAAAATTCCGGCGCTACATTGAGATGAAATGTGGCATGACGTCACTAGTATGTAGATTTTATACTTACTTGTGACGTAGCGAGTTCCTACTTTTCAACTTTAATACGTTTTATCTAAGTAATTTTTATTAATATGATAAAGCAAAAAATACGTGTCTAATATTTTTTATTATTTGACTGACGGTCTAAATAGAATTTCTTTTTTTTACTCGGGCATCACCCCTATTAGGTATAAAGAATCCAAGAAACAATATCGAATCGAATCAATTTTAAAAATTAATTTTGTTGTCTTGAACTTAATTAATTCCTGAAATATTACGTTTCAATTTCATAAATAAGTGAACTGACACCGTTTCTAAATTTATTTTGAGATATGGAAGCCATACTGCTTATTCCCTTAATTTGTACGTGTTCTTCATTTGGATCAAATTTCCGTATTCGAGTTGGTTTAAGTTTTTTATTACCCAGCTAGTTAAGCAAAGCTATATTTGATTAAAATCATTTTTCTTCTTACCACCCCTTCTTCCTTTTATATCGAAATGAAATTATTTTTTTTATTTATTCTGTAAATAGGATATCGGAATCACTTTTACAAGTCATATTAAAAAAAAAAAATGAAAATAAGCTAGATGAGTTCGGCGTTTCCTATCTGACTACTCTGAGAAGAAAGGCCGAAACAAACTCAGAGGTCAGTCTCTTTTAAAGTCCAGATATAATCTTGGTCAGGCCAAATATGGACCATGTAGATTAGTGTCTGAAATGGTCTTTTGAGGAAAGAACCACACAGATTTGAGTGGACCTGTCCAGTCAGTGCAAGCATTTGTCAGTAATCGTGGAGCTCAACTCACAACTTAAGGAGCTCAACTCGACGAACAATACCAAAGAAAGGACATTTGGGTATCGATGGTACTTGAAATTAACTTCCTTATTGCTTAGACACACCAGGTTTTAGGTAACTCAGTGACGTTCTTCAGATCGCCTTAACTGCAACACGCTTAGCATGAACATATTATAATCGGGTTGTGTCAACGGAAGAATAGACAAAATGACAGATATGCAATCACAATCTGTCATTTGTCTATTATTCCGTCGACAAAACGCGTTTCTATGGTTGTCATGCTACGCCTGCAAATGTAAAATTGGGACACTCCAGAAAGTGGGACATAGTCCAAGCACAACTCTAGGAAGCCTCTTCTCATACAGAGAAGGCTCGAGTATTGATCACCATGCTTGCTCAAAACGGGTGGCGTCAATAACTTTTTTTTTTAAGGTTCGTTTGGCATTTTTGAGATGGGAAAAAAACAATTGAACTCGCGACACTGTTACCGACACCAGCTTTTGACGATTAAAAAGACATCAACGCGCGATACATTTTCTTTTGGATTAATAATAACATTCCAAATTGAGACATGACAACGGCATGATTGACATTTCCCTATTTTTAACCGACTTAAAACAAAAGTATTTCCTGCACAAAAAAATTGTTCAAGTTTTTTTTTTAATGTTTTACATCTTTCCTCTCGCTTTCCTGCAATCTGTGCACAGAATATTATATACCCAAAAAATCTGTGGTAGTGATTTCGTGATAAGGGACGGAAGTGTGTAACAGGAAGCCGCGAAGCGCGCGCTATTTAATTTGACCAATGAGCGCGCGCAGTGCTAGAGTTGGCCGTCAGAAACGACCTTGACGAGGCCCCGCCCCTTTAATGTTGCTTATTACTAAGGTGAGATGTTAGATGTTACACATCATTATCCTTTCAACTGTCATTGATGAGACACTATAGAATTTTAATTGTTATCGATCTGAATGAGTCCTCGTGACGGTTGAACTGATATGCAACGACTGTAAGGCTCGCTCGTTTTATTATTTTTTTTTCTTTCGAAGAACACTGAACTCTCATTACTTAAACATCGTAGGTACTAAAAGGGTAAGAAACTTTGGAACTTCATAACAATGTTTCGCTGTCTTAAGCAATAATCATCAATATTTTGATAGAGGACAGGATTCGACATCCCTGTACCTTCCACTTACAATTTTGTTTAGTAACTTTCCTAAAAGAGATTTGTTCGTAAGTTTAATATTATTGAACGAGATAATAATTTTGTCTATTTTGAGTTTGGGTAATATTGTTAGCGAACTTTTGGAGTTATTCTTGATTTTTTTGTTAAAGTCATTTTTGTTTTACATTAAACATATTGTTATACAGAAAAAACAAAATTTCAACGCAGGGGGTTCATGATGATGTACTGAATCCATGGTAACAGTTTTCGCGTCGATGTCCTGACACCCTTTTTTTTTTTTTTTTTTTGTGTGGGAAATTATCATATAACTTCTCCCGCTCTGGGCGGAGCGGGAGGGCGTGTCAGACTCTTACTGACTAAAACCCACCCGTGTTCCTTCGGTTGCCCTGTTGCCGGGGGCCACGATTTCCCTATCGGTTTTCTTCGAACCCCCGGCAGGCATTGGCCCTAGCGGAGCCCGTTAATTCTGCTGACATCTCTATGTCCTAACCCTGTATGCAGTAAATTGCGTTTCTATGGGACACTAAAGAAACATAGTAGTAAATACCATCGTACGTTTTAAAAATCCTTCACATCAACAGCTATAGTCCGTGCAATCCACGACGACGCGCCCCACTCCGCGATTACTGTACTGTAAGCTGAACTCTAGTACGGCGCGGAGCGGAGTGTGGCGCGTCTTCGTGGATTGCGCGGACTATACCTAACACTGAACTACGAAAAACTGAGTATGACAGTCAGTACCTATCAGCTTTTATCACATGGCATATCCCTAACTTATAAATTTAAATAATCTCTAATCAACTTGAGACTAGTCCCATTTCATTTACAATTAACAAAGTAAAAAAATCGGTCAAATGCGTGTCGGACTACGCACGTAGTTGGAATGAATTTGTCCCAAGAACAAACTTAATATTGTAGTTAAAAAATATGTTCTGCCATACAGAAAGTATGGGAGTCATTACATTTGCAGTTGCAAAAACATGATCTCCCATACTTTCTGTATGGCAGTTGTTGTTGTTCTGTATGGTGTCGTGTACCGGCGTTTTCGCGGAAGGCTACATGACACCACGACTCAGCGCAATACGTCGCCGAGCCAACGTAGTAACTAGATTTTATAGAGATGTTTTTTTTTATATTATGTATTAGTTTATTATTGTGTAAGATTATTTTATGTATTTTGTCTATGAGCCTTAGTTGCCTGAAAATAAAGCAGTTATTATATTATTATTACTCGTTAACTTGTAGAGCCTTCTTAGCTGTGATAGTTATCCTTTTAACTTTGTTATATACACTACTGCTGTGATTTTTTCACATATCCCGAAACAACCATTTAACTGGCAGGGGGACACTTGACTCTAACAAAAATTAGCATTAATATTTCGCAAACGGATCCCTGAATCCAAAAATGATTTTGAACAACTACAATATTTTTGAAAGACTTTTCCAACAGCACCCCACACCATGGGAAAGATGAGAAAAAAAAGAACCACTTTACGCGTACTCTAATACAAAAATTCATGATTTTATTTTACCACTTTGTCGGCGCGATTAGTATGTATACCCATGCCAAATTACAGCTTTCTTTCTTTGCTTTCTTGTTAAGTGTCTCTGAGCTAAGCCGCGGACAGATGGACGGACAAACGGATATGGCGAAACTGTAAGGGTTGTTGACTACGGAACCCTAAAAAGACATAATATAATATATATAATATAATCAAGTATAGCATTAATTAATTACAAAACGAATCAACACGAAACTTAACTTTAATGAAAACCACCAGATTTTAATTTTATTTTATCATTAAATCCATCGTCATCGGTGGTCTGTGCACGGTGATTGGCTCATTTCGTCCGACTCTAATTACTTCATCATTAATTCATGTGTAATGGACGCTTCAAGCGAATTTAACTTTTAAAATGATGCGAATTTTATATCGATGAGTTTTCTTTCCCAACCTGCCTAACTTTTTCCCAACTATGTCAGGGTCGGGTTCCAGTCTAACCGGATGGAGCTGAAATACAAGTATTTTACATGGAGCTACTGGCTCCACAACCTAGTTGTTACCCTGGGTAACACGATACCCCCCAGAGCCCCTGGCAAGATTGGTTGCTTTCGAGCTTCTGATTACCCATAACGACTGTCAAAGATCTACGAATGACAGCCAGAACCAACTGATTAACGTGGTTTCCGAGGCACGGAGGTAGAACATTACGTAAATACGTTACGTTACGTTTGTATGTCTATTATAAGTTTACAACCTATTTATGTTCTTGTATATGTACCTAGGTATTTTTATGTCTTTGACATTTCTCGGGACCTTAGGGTCCCGGAACTTTGGAAGGCGTACGAGGGGCCGAAGCCAACTCGCAGAGGCCCCTCAGACGTTTTTAAATAAATGAGGTACCAACAGACGATTATCCCTGTTCGTACTATGCAAGTGCAGCCAAGGACAACCCCCGGTTGGTGAAGGACTTTGTAAGTTAAGGAAACAAAGATATTGGACTATAGGTTTGGGTGGCTAAAGTGGACTGGTCACCTGGAACTATGGAAGGACTATGGCCCCTGCCTGATCAATGTTTTATATGCACACGGATAAAATGGCAGGGGGTGACTTGCACACTCAATAATGGGCCCCCGAAAACGGTCGCTAGCACAGTGTCGTAGTAACAAGGGGGCAACATGTTCTGAGGTGCTTGAGGAGTGGAGAGGTATTCCACGGCTTTCAGAACAATCCCAGAGCCCGGAAGATGGTCAAGATCCCTACGAGCACTTGCTGGAATACTTCCTTCCTCCGAGCACGTTTGCTCTTGCGAATCTCCACTCAAGCCGGCCAATAAAGGCAAGATTGAGGTGGGAACTCTGTTATTATTATCTCCTCTCAATCAGAGCACCTGCCATCTAATCTTTTCAACACCCTTGGTTGACTGGTAGAGAATGCCTGAGGCATTAAGTCCGCCTTTGTACCTCATTGTGTGCGAGAAGTTAATTAACGGTGAACTACGTTACATGAACTCCAATAAGCTTCAATAACTGTTTACCACATAAACGCCATGATTTGTCACGAACGACGCGCGACGCCCAGAGATCGTCAACTAAACGTTACAGTAGCTTGTTATGTACCATGTTTCGTAACATGTGCGAACTGGGCCACGTTAATTGCCTTCACTGAGGCACAAAATAGATAGGTTCAGAAGGCCGATTCCAAACAACGAACAAAATACACACGCATACATAGACACGCGACTTTACTCTGATTTTTAATTTGCTAGACTAAAATGACATTTGGTATAGGACATAAAAAGTCAAAATCCCTCTGTTCAAGGCGTTTTGTCAAGGTCTGTATGCGGGGGTCTATGGGTTAGCTACACCAAAAGATTGCTAGATGTTTTACGCATCCAATACAATAATGTTTTTAGGATGCTGTTGAAACTGCCCCGTTTCTGTAGCGCATCGGAGATGTTTGCTCAGAACCGAACTGATGGCTTCCATGCAGTGATTCGCAAAAAAGTCGCATCACTGATGCGTAGAATGCGGGTCAGGGACAATTGCATTATAAAAACAGTGGTGGAGAGCCCTTATTCCCCTTTTCTGAGGAGTGGGGAGAATGGTCAGGTAGCATATTCCTTGCTTTATCGTTCTCTGCAGATAGACTTATCCTTGTTTTGTGTAGTACTAACACTAGTGATAAGGTATTTTACTAACAAATTGGACCATATTGTTGTCCAAACTGAATAAATAAATTAAATTAAAATAACCTGAGCCGTTTGGGGTTGAAACCCTAGGGCCATGGGGTACGAGTGCTCACGGTATGTTCAATGAAATCTCCAAACGACTGGTTGACAGTTCCTGTGACCCAAGGGCTGGCTTTTACCTTGGCCAGAGGCTAAGCATTGCCACACAACGTAGTAATGCCGCCAGTCTCTTGGGTACATTACCAGTTCACAGTGATGCGGAGGAATTTTTAGTTTGTTAATAGTTTTAGTTAGGTTATGATATTACATTTTTAGTTTTGTTAAATGGAAAATACAATTATTGTTTGAATAATAAGTGTGAAATTGAAAAAAAAAAGCCCAGTAAATAACCTAGTTACCAAGTGACTCGCACCAAGAACCACTGAATCATTCCCTGTAGGAGGACCTTCACTTTTGTCGTGTTGTATTAATTATCGTGTTATTTTTTAAAAAAGGTCGATCGCCTCTTTCATTTTGGTCTAGCATATTAAAAATCTGAGTTTAGGTACTGGTATTTGTTTGTCATAGTCTAAAATCGTACGCGGTATAGACCATATGGTCTCCTGAGCAAAGACTCCAGAGTTAAGCATACACGAAAAAAGGAAGATGCGATCAAACGACGGCCAATGATGGCATCACCCTGCGATAAAGCCCCAAAAACACATCACTTTCAAAGGCACTACAGCATAATACTTACAGAAGAACAGTGTGACTACTCAGGCCCGAAAGAGATGAGAGTATACACCGATGGGTCGAAGACTGAATCCTGTACCGGGATCGGAGTCTTCTCAACATAAATATATCCAAACCGTTGGGAATGTTCAACACCGTCTATCAGGCGGAGTGTGTGGGCATCATACAAGCTGTCTACGCCCTAGAAGCCAGTAGAACAGAGAAGAAGCCAATAGTGTTGCAGAAAATGTAAGTAAATGGATCAGAAAACGCACCTATAGTTACCAATTTGTAGTGCTACTTACTGAATTATTAATTGCTTAATTATTGAATGCTTTGATTTTATTATTTATTTAACTGACAACCATGGTCCACACAGACAAAACCAAACAAAAATACTTAAAATAGCGTGTGTTTGACCGCTTCTGTACATCGAGCGAACCTACGGGCCAACATGTTCGCCCGTACCGCCAATGCCTTTTTTTTTTTTTTGGGTGGGAAGTTTTCAAATAACTTCTCCCGCTCTGGGGAGAGCGGGAGGGCGTGTCAGACTCTTACTGACTAAAACCCACCCGTGTTCCTTCGGTTGCCCTGTTGCCGGGGGCCACGATGTCCCTTTCGGCCCTTATTCGCAGCCCCGGCAGGCATTGGCCCTAACGGACCTCGTCAATTCTGCTGACATCTCTTTGAGGCGCGCGTGGAACACAACGCGCCGTCGACCCGGGCCTGGTCCTTATCGGACGGCGAGCTACCCATTGTTCACCGTCCGCAAGCCCGCGCCTACGGTGGCCGGAAATCGGCTCGCAATTCCCGCCCCGGGCGTCTCCTCCTGCGGCGGCTAGGGGCGTGAGGGCGCGAAATTTGCCTCTCCCTCACGCGTTCCGCCTCCTCCTTCGCGAGCATTACCGCTTCGCAGAAGGAGGTGACGGCCTGCCATTTCCTCTCGCTCCGTACCATGGCCTGAACCAGGGCCGTACGCGAGAGATCACCGCCGCCGATCGCCTCCACGAAGACACGGCGATGCTCCGCCCAAGCCGGGCAGACCTCCACCGTATGCTCCACCGTGTTCTCCGGGCGATCCACATAATGGTGACACCCGGGCGTTTCCTCCCGCCTTATCCTGAACAGGAACCTCCCGAAGCAGCCGTGTCCGATGAGGACCTGCGTCAGGCGAAAGGCGAGGGCGCCGTGGCGCCTCTCAAGCCACTCCTCAAAGAGAGGTCTTATCGCCGCAATTGTGGCGTGCCCAACCGCCAATGCTTGCGTTCCCGTTCAACATCAGCATCATTATCAGATTTGAATATTTGAATACTTAATTAAACCCGAAATTCTAATTTTAAATTACCTGAAAGATGTTTTCCATCTGTCAATTGAGGTTAATTGTATAAACTTAATTTTCGTCAATGATTTTTCAGTTACAATTTAATAATGCTATTCAAACAATATTTGTTGGAAAAAGTGGTGAGATACAAAGTTGAAACTGAGATTTTTCTAAATATAGATGAATGTGTTACTAATTCCATTTAGTGAGTGTTTGCGGAAGAATTGAATCTGAACAGGGTTTGTTTACACTTTCATTACATACTTTTGAAACAGACTTTACCTATGTGCGCGTGAGTGTTCGACGACACGACGCCGTCGCCGCACCGCCACCTCGCCGCCACCGCGCCGCCACTGCGCCGCCGCCGCGCCTAAGCCGACGTACGCACGGACGTAATAAAATCACAGCGATTTTTTTTCGTGCACTGGATTTTCAACGCCCGGCTTAACACCGAGAGTTGAAAATCCAATGCGCGATAAAATCCCGCCGTGATTTTATTACGTCCGTGCAAACGTCGGATTACTGTGTATATGCAAGGTCACAACTCCGCTGCCGTATCACAGCCGCGCCGCCGCCGTGGATTGTAGAGTGATATGGCAAATCAAGCGGCGACGGCACGGCAGCAGCGCGGTGGCGGCGCGACGGCGTCATATCGCCGAGCACTAAGTCTTTACTCTCTCGTTGTACCGAGCTGGCCTTCGGTAACTATCTATTCGGTGACTGAGAAGTGCAACGCACGCCCAATTTGAGCTCGTGATTCCGTTTCGTCCGTGATGCAACGTGGGTTAAGTGCTTCGAGTTTATTACCCCTGCCCTGGGACATATTTAGAAACTCAATCTTAATATTTACATCAGGCTAACCCTTCCCTTGCTTAATGGAGTCGTTGTTACAGTTTATAGATAATCAATTATTCTTCTTTTCGTGTGGTTAGTGACTAATCTGGTGCCAGAGTTTTAAAGCCGCCCATAGGCCTATGACTTGGCTTCACATACCGTCGACAAATATCTCTCAGACATGCCGGTTTCCTCACGATGTTTTCCTTCACCGTTTTTTAAAGCAAGTGATAATTATACGATACGCACATGAATCCTAAAAGTCAGAGGTGCGTGCCTTGGGTTCGAAACCGAGACCTATGACTTGGCAGTCCGACGGTCACACCACTAGGCTATCAATTATTTAGTTAGGTACATGAAGTTACAACTGACTAACTCAACTTTACATCTCAATTGCTGGGAACTACAGATAATCTAAGGTTAGACACATTGTCAGACTTTGGGCTTAATTTAGACTTTGTTGTTTGAACAGATAAGTTTGTGTGTGGCACTTAAGTATTGACAGCAGTGGTGGCAAAGTTGTTTCAGCCGCGTAACTTAAGAGTGGCCAACCCGTCATACTTTTCATACAAACGCTCGTACGTGATTATGGCGTTGTAACACATCTTTCTTTAATTCTTTTAAACTAATGGGTATCTTGTGCACTATATCTAGGTTTCTATGAAACCAAAAAATAAAAATTTGGCGAAACAAATTAAATATAAGCCTCCAAAAATCTGCTTTTTTGCACAAATTTTACCTCAACTTTGACCGTTCATAATGTACTTATAAATTGTAAAAGTAAAGAAAACATCGTTATAGAAACCTCGCCCATGTAATGGAAATTCTAAATTACAAAAAAATATTTTACAAACTTGTAAGGCGTATTCAAAAACACGTATTTCCTGAAACCAGTTATTTTTCGTACAATGTTATCGCGTTCTCACTTGCTTGTTAGCGGTTCTCACTTGCGCTGGATGAAACAACAAGCTTTTCGACCATGCTCGCGTTGACGATAGACGGATCGGGAAGGGCCCCCTTAAGTGTCGTAGGTTGTGTGTTCGAACCTTTTTTTTTTTTTTTTTTTTTTGGGTGGGAAATTATCAAATAACTTCTCCCGCTCTGGGTGGAGCGGGAGGGCGTGTCAGACTCTTACTGACTAAAACCCACCCGTGTTCCTTCCTATGCCATGTTGCCGGGGGCCACGATTTCCCCATCGGTTTTCTTCGAACCCCCGGCAGGCATTGGCCCTAGCGGACCCCGTCAATTCTGCTGACATCTCTTTGAGGCGCGCGTGGAACACAACGCGCCGTCGACCCGGGCTTGGTCCTTATCGGACGGCGAGCTACCCATTGCTCACCGTCCGCAAGCCCGCGCCTACGGTGGCCGGAAATCTTCCTGCGATTCCCGACGCCCAGGGCGTCTCCTGCTGCGGCGGTTAGGGGCGCGAGGGCGCGAAATTTGCCTCTCCCTCACGCGCTCCGTCTCCTCCTTCGCGAGCATTACTGCTTCGCAGAAAGAGGTGACGGCCTCCCATTTCCTCTCGCTCCGTAGCATGGCCCGAATCAGGGCCGGACGCGAGAGATCACCGCCGCCGATCGCATCCACGAGGACACGGCGATGCCCTGCCCAAGCCGGGCAGACCTCCACCGTATGCTCCACCGTGTCCTCCGGGCGATCCACACAGTGACGACACCCGGGCGTTTCCTCCCGCTTTATCCTGAACAGGTACCTCCCGAAACAGCCGTGTCCGGTGAGTACCTGCGTCAGGCGGAAGGTGAGGACGCCGTGGCGCCTCTCTAGCCACTCCTCAAAGAGGGGTCTTATCGCCGCAATTGTGGCGTGCCCAGCGCTGGGTTGCGACAATCGCACTCTCCATTCCGCCATGAGATCCCGTGTGTTCGAACCTGAGCCGGCACTTTACTTTGTGTAATTTATTTTAAGGCTCAAGGTCTAAGAAAATATCGCGAGGAAACCTCAAAAAAAATTAAGACATGTGACATATGGATTATGGCCCTATGATTATGGTCCCTCTCACAGGGAGGTGACCTATGTATGTCCCAGTAGTGGGAACGTTTACTGATTATGCTACTTAAGTTAGGTTATTTGAAAAAATCGCGAAAATATATGTGGTTCTCATAGGTGGTGGTGCAAGAAGGGCATTATTATGCCCTTTTTAGGGTTTCGTTCCTCAAAAGGAAAAAACGGACGGAACAGTCTGTCTGTCTGTTTTTTATTATTTTTTTATTTACTGAGAATGGTTCTTCACTTATAGATTATAGGAAAACCTATAAGAAGTCTATGGTCTTAAAATAACATGGTAAATCTATCAATATTGTGCGTACAAACTTATATTTGCAGTTGGAATATATGAGAGAACATGTATTTCAACTACAATGTTAAGTTTGTATTTAGAATAAATTCATCCTAACTACGGAACCCTTCATTGTGCGTAGTCCGACACGCACTTGGCCGGTTTTTGTTTAAATTGGGCTATTGGAAAAAGAACCACCAAACAATTAAAAAATTCAGGAGAGTAGTCCGACTATTTCACTAACAACAAATACCGCGATCACCAATCCACACTGTAAAATATGATGATTATTTGAATTTAATCATTGTTTTCAGAAAATCTCAACTGTTGCCGGGTACAAGAAAGAAAGAAAAGAAAGAAAGAAAAGAAAAAAAGAAAGAAAATAAAAAAAAAGAAAGAAATATATTTTATTTGGGACACGCACAGGAAATACAATCAGTAATAACAGCTAAAAAGGAGCATCAAAAACTAACAATTTTTTTTAAACTACCTAGAGTAAAAAATAAAAAATATAACATGTCTACCTACGTATATATCTAAGAGAGAATACCGTCTTTATGGTAAGTATACTTGACCGTAAGCTAGCTTGAATCTTAACCTGTTGCTTGACGCCCGACTCAAGCACATCGTATTTTCGGCTCTAAATATACGATGTCGAATAATAGGTGAATGGCCGTGGCTTCTCCGTCTCCGTAAAATCTGTATAAAGACTACCACATTTTACATTAATATAAACGTTGATTACCACAAAAAAACTCTCTTTCATAATTTAGCATGTGTTGTAACTCGCAACAGTGAAAATGTATGTTGATGTTGTTTATCGGGAAATTATGTTGGACGAGTAAACAACCAATTGGTATAAAGGTTTTAATGCCACTAAAAATACCATGTTTTAAGGTAATAATGTACTTACAATTAATGTTGGATTAAACAAATTGCAACGTTTCACTGTAAGTAGGACAAGTTAGTTGCATGTTGCTGTGTGTTACAGCATAGCTCGTATAGCATGGGTATGTTATTTAAATGAAATCTCAAGAGCCCAAAACACTCGACCAGAAGAAACATCTTTTGTCCAATCAAAGTTTCTAATCGCTCAGACACTGCGCAAACCTTTCCGTCACCTTCTAACAGTATCCTGAATTATCCTTATCAGAAAGGACCTTATCAGAAAGAAAGAATGTACGAAAGAAAATAATTTTGTTTGCTGTAAACATGACGCAAAGAAAGAAAAAAACACGAAAATACGAATTTGGGGGAAAAATATGCGTCACATCCACGCAAAACGGCCATAGTTCAACATAATGCTGCGACCCTATGCGAGACAGAGCCCCAGCGCTGGTTTTCAGCGACAGCCGGCGTTGACGAGATGACGTCAACCTATTTTCAAATAAATCAGCTAAACCTATTTACAAATACAACTTGTAAATTCCAACTATACAGTTACCCGCAGAAGCATCAACATAATACTCTGCAGTTCACGCAAAATGACAAGCTTAGTTGTTACTAACACGTCGGATGCTGTCGCAACGTAGTTAAGCGATAAACTGGTTAGTGCAGGGAATTGCACGCCAGTGTAATGTTAATTTTGTCTCTAGTGTATCGGGAGATTGTCTTCGCTAATAGTTTTAGTTCAGCAATTTAAAGTGTGTTAGATTAGACACTGCTACCAGTCCTGAATCCTTACATATTATAAAACAAAGTCCCCCGCCGTGTCTGTCTGTCTGAACGCAATAAACTCCAAAACTACCGAACGGATTTTCAAACGGTTTTCCCCAATGGACGAAGTGATCCATGCGGAAGGTTTTAGTGTATAATTCATTAAGGTTTTGTGTAAAATATGACGATTATTGTTGAAGATGTCGGAAAAAATCATGCCGACTGGGAACTTTATTGGCGTGCACGGCGGAAATCGTAAAAGTTACATACAATTTATGTTCTTCATCTTAAAAAGTTCAACAAAAAAGTCCGCGATGGCATATGTCTATCTTATAAGGATGACCCACAAATAACCATTTTTATCTTTCAGAAAATGATAAAAATTTAGTTGTTATTTCCGAAGCTATTTTGACCGGTATTATATTCATCCTTATCCAATAAACTATGATACCTAAATTAAGCATTTAATTTAAATTAAAATATGCTTTGACATCATTTCATTTAAACGAATGGTTTAAAAGACATCATAGATTCAAAATTACGCGTAACAAAATAATTATGGTTGACGACAACGCGGGCGCAGCGGTAGGAGTCAAAGACCTTTTCCTCGGCTATTAGGTATGGAATCCCGGTATCGGTAGTACGTTCCCGTGGGATACCCGGTATACCCGATACATACAACATACCCGGTGAAATGTGGGTGTACTATAGGTACACCTCAGCCCAACCCTTCGGAGAAATATGGCGTTATCATCAGCCTATAATATTCCCACTGCTGGGACACAGGCCTCCTCTCAGGTGAGAGAGAGTGGGCCGTAATCCACCACGCGGACCCAGTGCGGGTTGGTAGATGTCACATGCCTTCGAATTTTTGGTTCTAGGACATGCCGGTTTCCTCACGATGTTTTCCTTCACTGTTTTGAGAGCAGTGGTGATGAAATAATTTACACAAAGCGCCTGTCAGGTTTCGAAAATTCGAACCTACGACCTGTAACTCGTAACTTGCGGCCGTTATCACTGGGCCAGTACTACTCTCTTATAAGTGCTGTTACAAGCAACATGATCTGCAACTGCGCCAGCAAAGTAGGTGATTAAAACAATGTCTCGCTAAGACCAAGAGATTGTTGAGAGGGCGTAAAAATGCGGTCAAGAGGAAGCGCGGTCTGACAACTGAACGTTTTACATAATAGGTTTAGAGTAATGGAAATACAGTAAAGTTAACGTCGTACTGAAGCTTTGTATGAAAAGGGCATGTCCAGGAAAGTATTATGAAATGTTCCTACTGTCCAGCAGGATTATTGTGTTGTAGTTTAAAAGATGTGAGTGCTGATAAAGTTGTAAGCACTTGAAATGTTTCAACATTGTCTCAGCATACCCAATCACTTTTATGTTATAGTTGTATATACAGGGCGTCCCAAAGTTATGGGACATGAAGGGAAAGTACCTTAAATATCGTAGATAGGGTATTTTGCTGAAAGAAGACATTATGTTATTTTTTAAAGTTAGTAATTCTGCATTCAAAGATTTTCTAAACTAGAAGAAATAGATAAGAAAATCAACAGGCAGCGGACTCATTAAAAGATTGGCGATTTGCGTAAGACAAGAGGATCACATTTTGAGCATTTAATTAATTAATTTACAAAAAAAAATACCCACTTAAGTAATTGACTACGGCAGTTTCATGTATGTTTTTAATTTGATTAAAATGATTAATTTCACGCTGTTCCTTTCTTTTAAAATACTATGTTACTTAAGAAGAGTTATTATTTTTTGGCCATTCTTTCGATTGGCATCATAAAAGTAGGGGTGTTTTTTTTTTACATTTAAGTCGGTTCGATTCCCAGACGAGGCAAGTAATTTTTAGAAAATCTTTGAATGCAGAATTACTAACTTTTAAAAATAACACAATGTCTTCTTTCAGCAAAATACCCTATCTACGATATTTAAGGTACTTTCCCTTCATGTCCCATAACTTTGGGACGCCCTGTATATAAGATGGCAGGGACATCGACGCGTAACCTAGCTGCTACCATGAGTTCAGTACATGATTCTGGACACCCCTCCGTTGAATTTTTAGCCAGATATTAAAAAAAAACACCTGTTCCACACATTTTGACCGCGTAGGTATTGCTCTTTTGTAAGAAACAGCCTTTTTTTAAATAACTGATGAAAAATTGCATGATTTCAAATTTCAGGGGGGTCCAGAATCATGTACTGAATCCATGGTAACAGGATGTGCGTTGATGTTCCTGCCACCACGTATAGATGGGCGACTGTTACCAGTTTCCAACAGGTAGGTAAGCCATCAGCCTATTGGTTATTTGACAGGATAGCAACCCTCAGCAAAAGTTATTTTCATTTTAATACGTTTTAAGTACCTAAATGCTTTTAATTTTAAAACAAAGTCATGATAAAACAATGCTATATGAGACACAAGTAACCGCAGGGTGATAAAATTGGGGTCAAGAGAACGACTGCGGTCTCAAAACGGAACGTTTTACATAATCCTTTAGATTTAAAGTTATGGTCGCTACCTATGCAGGTATTAAGTACATATTTAAAGCCATTGTTATAAATGTCGGAAATTATCTCACGGGAACGTACTACCTGGATATTTTAATCCAGGTTATAAATTATCTAAGTGCCAAATTTAATCCAAATCCGTTAAAAGCCGTTTTTGCGTGATTGCGAGTAACAAACATCCAAAAAAATAAACAAACATACATAGTTTCAAATTTATAATATTTCTTAGTAGGATTTTAAAAGTAGGCACACTGAAATATAAAATGGTTTTTGTTTTCATTTACTTTATTTTTATTATTTATTATTTTATAATTAATTTCTGGATTTTAATTGATATTAATTTTAATGAATTTAAAGAATGTAAATTATTTTAAATATTTTAATGAATTTAAAGATGCGATTAACTTATTAATTTATTTTATAATTTGGTTTTATGTACCTATTTCTATTTATATGTAGTTATTTATTTTAGTTATAATAATTATTATTGTGGCATGTATTTTAATTTTTGATTACTAACGTAATTTTTAAGTAGGTATACTAACATAAATATAGATCACTGTACCTGATTAAAAAAAAAAATATATATATATATACATAGATATTTTACTTCCTTAATTAAACAACCTGCCTGACTGTTTATTTATTCGCGCTTTATAAACAAAGTTTAGTTAAATAACAACAAACACTGTATTAACATGCACGTGAAAGTTCTCACGCTCGGTAAAGTACCTTACTAACCACACTGTTACCTTATTAAGGAAAATACTAATTAGGTCACACTTCGTGAAACAAGGCTTAGGTACGAACGCTTACATTAACTGGTTACCCCCCTTTTCTTTATGTATTTGGTAGGTACCATCGCGGCCACAAATATCTTACCACTTTGAAAATAAAATCCCATGCACACGACCCTTTTTTTTCGTAGGTAAGCGATACTATAGCGGTCGAGCGCTGAAAGCTAGAATAGTCTTTACGGTGTAAAAATTTGCATTTTTTCGATAGTACTCTAGGTCCACAAATAATGTAAGTGTCATACGAGGTTAAAACAGATAAGTATTTATTTACTTCGAATTCTAAAACACCGCTGAAGGAATCGGGTAACGTAGAAGGGAAACCAAAAATTACTGGCCTTCAGACTTTCAAACGTCGACTTTTAACGCGTCGTCAACTAGCAGTGAGCAAGAGCGGTTGTAAATTTTCATTCTGTGTATAAAAAAAAACACTACAAAGGGCATGAAAACTTTTAACAAAAAAAAAAAAAAACAGTGGCACTCCAGGAGTGCCGACAGAAGTGAAAACTTGAACAAGATCGCCTTGGTGAAAGAAAAATACTTGTATAAAACATTGGTCCGTAACCTTATCTAAATAAAGAGCACTATCGCGTTTACAAAAATGAGGTGTCGGTAACGGTGTCGCGAGTTCAATTGTTTTTTCCCATCTCAAAAATGCCCAACGCGCCAAGAGAAGTTTTCACTTCAAAAGTTCGAAAAATCGTGTAATCGCGCGACGATCGCTTTTAAATAGGACGCGAGGTTAGAGTTGTTAGGTTATGCCACCCTTGGATAACAGGCTAACCAGGCGTTTATTTATACGCCTGGACAGGAACGGCCTGCGTCTGGTGACGGGGACCATCACGGGACACTGCTCGCTAAACAAACACTTCCACACAACAGATATAACGGACAGTCCTCTGTGCAGGGCGTGCATGGAGGCTGAAAAAACCGTCGCGCACGTGCTCTTTGAATGCACAGGCGTCACCCAGATTAGAACAGAAACAATCGGGTCACGCAGATCTTTTACAGATGTTCTGAACAGACCAGGAGATTTAATTAACTTCTGGAGGGAGGTGGGCTGGTTGGAATAACCACCAACGGCCGCCATGGTCCGCGACAATGGTCCACTTGAGGGACTAAATGCGGAAACCAAACCCGATAAGATAGATAGAGAGTGGTTAGTGTAATGTCGACTTCTAGAGCTTTTTAAACGACATTGAAATAAAAACTGTCATTATTCTAATACTTCACACTTTCATAGATCCCTAGTTTCGCGTAGAAGACATAACTTAAGCCAGGATCTACAAACTTAGCAACGAAAGCCACTTTTACTCCTTCACTGCAGCACTAAAATAAAATACGACTCGATATTTCTCAGAATAAGCTGAAAATCTTTCAGAATATGGCCGTGCATCTATTAAAGATAAATCCCTTACGAGTTAAGAATATGAATCGTTTTATTCAGTTCATAATGGCTTTAAATGGTGCTTGCCAGTTGTAACTGGATAAAGTTGGGAAAACGTCTTGAATATTAAGTGTCTAGCCGATAAGGCTTTAGGAGATTAATTAGAAATGTTTCCTGTTAATGCCTACTATTCTTGGAGCTCGTGGCTAAGTACTAACAGCCGCACAGGTCGATCCATCAGGTTAAGCTACGCTTGCCAGGTTGGTCCGTGGATTGGTGGCCATTTCTATATACCGAGACTCCTCCGTGCCTCGGAAAGCACGTTAAGAAGGCGGCGACGCATGAATTGTCCATACAAGCGTAATACCTAAATCATTTGCAATTTGGGCATATTTCCACCATATTATGTTGTTATTCGGATTTAGACAGTGTTTATCTAGGATCCTACTTTTTTTTTTCCAAAAATCTTTTCTAAAATAAAGTTTAAACGAATTTTGTTTCGCACATTTTGACAGCGTAAATGACATGTCTTCATATTGTTTTTTCTGTATTATAAACGACAATATTTCTAATATTGTTTCTGCAGAAGCATAGCATATATTATCAAGTTACAAATTATCTAAAAAAAAATGGAAAAATATTGAGTTTTCATTCATCACTTTTGGTATTACGGAACACATCCAAATTTATCATAAATTTTCGAAAGCTAGTAGTGCTATCGCGTCAAGCAATAATTGTCAATGTGTGCGTGGAGTATTGCTCACTGTAGGTGTATATCGCTCCGACAGGCACTCACACTAGCGCAACGTGCTTGGAATTTAATTTTGCAAACATCTCGATTTGTAGTTGCGAGCCGTGTTCGCAGGCCTCTTAAGCCGTTGATCCTGGCTGTCATTCGTGGATCTTTGACAGTCGTTGCGGATTGTCAGAAGCCCGAAAGTCTGACAACCAGTCTTACCAAGGGGTATCGTATTATAGACATCGTAGGTAGAGAAGGTTACGGACCAATGTTCTATACAAGTATTTTTCTTCCACCAAGACGATCTTGTTCAAGTTTCCACTTCTGTCGGCACTCCCGGAGTACCACTGTTTTTTTTTCTGGGTTTTTCAACAGGCACATTTATTCTCTTGCATTATGTCTTCGTCTAAAATTATTTTTTTTGTATCAAGTCTGCTTCTTACTGTGGACATCTGTTGTGAATATTATTGGTATATTATTTAAATAACAAAAAGACTGACCATTATTCATCTTTATACTCTGTGGCTCTTTGTAAGTCGGTATACAGCGAAGTATTATTAAACTGTAGTTCGCTTACAGACGAACTTCATTAATGCTTTGAGAAGAATTTGCTATGGAACAAAGAATATTGTCTTTATGCCTGCTAGCTACGTTCACTAGCAGGCTACGTTCCGTAGCAGCGTAGCCGTGACGTCATCGCGTAGCACCGTAGTATGTAGTCGTGTAACAATGTAACAAAGCCACCAGAATGATTTTACTTAATTATTATCTTGATACTTGAATGATCTTCATACAGTAGGTTAGCATCAGAAGTCCGTTCACACTTCTGTTTTCTATTATTGAGCAAAATATGTAATTAAAATCGGTACAGAAGTGTATTGAAAGAATATTAACTCACAACTATTATAAGAATTGCTAGAGAGCTGATTTTCGAAACGAGTGTTGCCCACCACGCTTGCTCAAGATGGGTTGGCGATTTCAGACTTATATTAGCTATAAGTCCAGGTTTCCTCATGATGTTTTTCCTGGGTTCGATTCCCGGGTCGGGCAAAGTGTTATTGGATTTTTCTATCTGGAATTTCTCAGTAGCAGCTCGGAGTCTGGATTTGT
Source organism: Agrochola litura (assembly GCA_949152395.1). NCBI lineage: Eukaryota > Metazoa > Arthropoda > Insecta > Lepidoptera > Noctuidae > Agrochola > Agrochola litura. The sequence continues at coordinate 17,521,612 of OX424508.1, read as the reverse complement.
GCCCGGTTGATGGCAATAGGCTCGCCTCCTATTACATGGGACTGAAACATAACTGGCGAAATGTGGGTGTACCTGCTACAGGGACACCTCTGCCCAACCCTCCGGGGAAACAAGGCGTGATGATGTGTGTGTGTGTTTTTCCTTCACCGATGTCACTAATGCCCAAGATACACTCAGAAAGTACAAATGAATTGAAAAAGTCACATTGGTACTTGCCCGGATTTAAACCCACAACCTCGTGCATAAGAAGCGAGGCCTTTAATCACTGGGCCGTCACGACAACTTACTCTAATCGACACTAACCCAAAAAGCCTACAGCTTTTTTTTATTTTTAAGGTTCCGTACCTCAAAAGGAAAAAACGGAACCCTTATCGGATTACTTCGTTGTCCGACCGTCAGTCTGTCAAGACCCATTTTCTCAGGAACGCGTGGAGGTATCAAATCAAATACATAATATTATGTACCCATGGAGCTCTAAAAAAAATCAAGCTTCTAAATTAACGCAATAAAAAAATACGGCCATTTATGTGCCATTATTTTGATACTCGCAAATAAATCAAAACCTACGAGTACAGGGTACGTCCCGTTGATCTAGAATAGTGAAATTTGGCAGGAAGCAAGGTCACAAGTAAAGGAAAAAGTCCGAAAATTGATAATTTGTAGTTTTATCACATTTTTTTTACGTTTACATCCTTACATTTGCAGCTGGAGAATTGACCGTGACGTATATCGATGTATGGGAGAACATGTTTCTCAACTACTAAGTTAGTTCTTGGGACAAATTCATCCCAACTACGGAACCCTTCATTGTATGTGGTCCGACACGCACTTGCCCTGTTTTTTAGGGTTCCGTTGCCAAATGGCAAAAAACGGAACCCTTATAGATTCGTCATGTCTGTCTGTCTGTCCGTCCGTATGTCACAGCCACTTTTTTTCGAAACTATAAGAGCTATGCTGTTGAAACTTGGTAATTCTGTGAACCGCATTAAGATTTTTACACAAAAATAGAAAAAAATAATAATTTTGGGGTTCCCAATACTTAGAACTGAAACTCAAAAAAATTTTTTGCATCATACCCATACGTGTGGGGTATCTATGGATAGGTCTTTAAAAATTATATTGAGGTTTCTAAAATCGTTTTTTTCTAAACTGAATAGTTTGCTCGAGAGACACTTCCAAAGTGGTAAAATGTGTGTACCCCCCTGTAACTTCTAAAATATGAGAATGATATAACTAAAAAAAATATATGATGTACATAACCATGTAAACTTCCACCGAAAATTGGTTTGAACGAGATCTAGCAGGTAGTTTTTTTTTAATACGTCATAAATCGTAAACCGCAATTTACCTTTCATTCAATGTTACTTGCTGCTACGGAACCCTTCATGGGCGAGTCCGACTCGCATTTGGCCGCTTTTTATATTCTTCGCTCATTCTAAGACACATTCTCTAAGTACGTAACTACTTACTATCTACGTACGTAAGCTGAGACAAGGGCTATCAAACAGTTTAGTGGCGAGCATTCCGTCCCCACTTAGTGGAAGTGTGCTTCAATATTTCATGTAATGACACCCCGGCTATAAGGCCACGGCCACAATGATACGGCGATAGGCGTTTAAACAAACTCCTCGAAACATATGGCGGTGGTCGCATTTAAAGAGCTATACGATTTTTGGAACGAACGGCCTTACTTGGGGTGGGAGTTGAGTGGTAGAAATCGTCAAATAAGGAAAAAGCGTTATGCCCCCTACATGCGACTTTCTCTCTCTCTCTTTCAATTATAAACGAGTGTGTGTGTGTGTGTGCGAGTATCGTGTAAGGAACTTCGTTTCTGATGGGGGTTCCCCGACCGCACTCTTTTTGGAGGTAAAACTTCTTTAGGCGCGTTGAGTATTTTTGAGATAGGTCTTAACCATTGATTTCGCGACACTATAACGCAATTTACCGACACCGTGGAGTAAAAGACATCAACGCGTTGATTACACGGTGCCGATTTTTTTTCAAGTTTTTACTCGACCGAAGTAGCACTCCCGAGTGCCACGTTTTTTTTTTCTTGTGTGGCTTACCACCAGCGCCCTAATTCCACTAATTAATAAATGTTTCAGTGATCTCTCGGTTGTGTAAGTCGGTTAAAACGACTTCAAAAAGGAGGAGGTTATATGTTCGTCGCGTATGTTTGTTTGTTTTTTTTTTTTTTTTTTTTTTTTTATGTATGTCCACCGATTTCTCCGTCATTTGTCAAATTTTATTAACTTTGCTTGGGTAGTTTTTGAGTTAGCTACAAAATACGTATTTTTTTCCCACTTAGTATGTAGATGATATGATAAGTTCGTGTCACTGGTAGCAGGTAGTGGTATTCGAATATGTGTGAGGTAGGTACCACAACTAAAAAGTGAAAAATAAAAACTTTTACAAAAAAAAACAACCGACTTCCAAAAAAAAACACTACAAAGTGAAAAATAACTTTAATTTCGGAAGTCGGTGGCAAAAAACGAAAACACTAAACCCAAGACACCGACTTCCGAAATTAAAGTTATTTTTCACTTTGTAGTGTTTTTTTTTTGGAAGTCGGTTGTTTTTTTTTTGTAAAAAGTTTTTGACATTTTATTTTATGGCAAATCTGTCAAAAACACACAATCGGAAGACTTCCCTTGGGGCCTAATGGGTGGTAGGCGTTCACCACCGCTTAAATAGACATCATCAATACAAGAGGCATTGGAAATGCGTTGGTACTACAACAGCGAACTATACTAATACAAAAGAGCTCAACTGCGCTGCATTTGTTCTGCGCATCGCCGTACAGTGCAACCGCGCCCTAATAAGCGCTAAGCGGAGAGCTCTCTTCGTAAAATCTTAATCACATCTTAACGTTCTAAGTTTGGGACTTAAGTTATCTTGTAAAACTAAGGTAAATAGCATTTATAAATTATTTGTGGAAATGAAAAATAAATTATTTTTATCCGACTTCAAAAAGGAGGAAGTTCTCAATTTGACTGTTTATTTTTTGTTTGTTATTTACGCAAATATCTCGTAATTATGAATTGATTTTGATGATTCTTTTTTTGTTTGGTAGGTCATACTTCAGAGGTGGTCCCATATAAATTTGATTAACTTTGCTTGGGTAATTTTTGAATTAGCTTCATTAATACATATTTTCCCCAATTAGTCTATGTGGATGATGTTACAATAAGTTCTTGTCACTGTTATTTACATAGCAGGTAGTGGTATTAGAATTTGTGTGGGGTGCTACCACAACTAAAAAGTGATCAAATATTCTTTTGTACAATAAATACAACCGACTTCCAAAAAAACACTACAATGTGAAAAATTACTTTAATTGCGGAAGTCGGTGGCAAAAAATGAAAATTCAAAACCAAAGACACCGACTTACGAAATTAATGTTATTTTTCACTTTTTTTTTTGGAAGTCGGTTGTTTTTATCCTCTGCATTATGAAGCTGTGTTAGCATAATACTAATTTCTGAACAAGTAGTGTTTATAACAATATGATTTATAATAATGATGCTATGACGATTTTTGGCTTGTATTCTAGAAAGAAAAACTCGTTTAGGTTAGAAGTTAGTTAAATCTCCTATAATATCACCTGGGCCCAAAGTCCCCAAAATATCATGGGCGCCAAGTCACTAATCCTAAACACATTTTAGTAAAACTCATCAATCTCTTTAGTGCTTTGACTGAAATCTATTCATGTTAATATTACACGCCTTAGTATACAAACTTTGATGCATAGAACGCATCTATCATTTTACATGACGGATATTCATGAAAATGGCCTGGCTTTAATACAATGTGGTCTTTTTAGGTTAAGCTGTTATATAGGTATTTTAGTATATTGCAACACCAACATTAAATGTAATTTATATGATATCAGTGGCAACACTTCCCTTCCAATTGTGACTCTGGTCGAATATACCGCGTGATTATTTATAATGTGCAGTCTATGCTTAATTTTATTGACGGAAAAAATTTGATTTTTTTTATTGCTTTTATAAAAATTTAAAAAAAAAATTTTTCTTTGGCATCTTATTGATAAATTTTACAATTATTGTAAGAATACAGATTTTTGCTAAAAAAAAAACATGTTTGTTTTCAATTGAGGGTAGTTTTTTTCATAATTTTCATTTTATGAGGACGCTTAATTACTCCCAATCATTATGGAGTTTGTTTCATGACGATAGATGATTTAGTTTAAAAGTGACACCGTTTTGTTACTTTTGTTTGAATGCCATAAAAAATATTAATTTTTTTTTTAGATTTTTAAAATATTTTTACTGTTAAAATTAAGCATAGATTCCCTCATTTCGATATGTGCACATTATAAAGAATCACACTGTAGACGTGAAAATTATTTGTCCGCCTTTTTTACCTCTACCAGCACCTCATCAGCAATCACACCGCTGCACAGCTGCTATACTGAATAGTGAGCAGTGATGACTCAGTGGAAACACCCGCGAATTTTACGAGTGGTAAGTCGTAGGTTCAACCCAGGCAGAGACACTTTATGTAAATTAAACATCACCTCTGCTCTCAAAACAGTAAATGAAAATATCTTGAGGAAATCGGCGGGCGTGTCAAAAAGAAGACAGGACATCGACCAACCCCACATTCTCTCACAGAGAGGAGGCATATTGTATCCTTGCAGTGGGAACATTATAGGCTGATTGTGTTAAGCTATATCTGGCTTGAAAAAGCTAACTGTTCCATCAGCTTCATTTATATTTGTGGAATCCATCTAGACAGATGAAGACTATCTGTCTAGTATTTCTATTTTCTTAATGTGCCTCGGGAACCATCGGATTTCCGAATACAAACGAATGCTAATTTCCACGCCATTAATTATTAGATTTATCGTGTATAATAATTTGAATTCAGAACTAAGTACTTTATTGTTGTTTTGTTTTGATTTCCGTGTAAACTATATAGAGCTGTAAAACTATTTTCCTATATGTCGTGCCTGCGACTTAAGCAGCTTTCCCCCCATTTTTTAAATAAAATACATTAAGATAAAAGAGTATTACCAACTCTATATACTTCCAAATCGATTGAGAGCGTCCGGTCTGCGCCAAGTACAAAGGGCAACTGATAGAAATCCGACGACTGACGAAACACGAAGTTTGCCGAGGGACTTACTAAAACGTGTTTGTGCTCCCTATACGTTCAGAACTCTTATACTCAAGGAGCTTTCTTGAACACATTTTCTTCTATTTTTGTGTACCATTTCTTAAAATTTATATGGATATACTATAAACACGTTAGTTAAGAAAAAAAAATGTATTTGTAACCCTAGCGATTATTTTCACTGTCACTGTCCTGTTGCTAATCCGTGAACAGCGTTGTGGGCTGCAATATTGTCTATATTTTTTTATGTATTTCTTGTTCCTATGTTTTATATTGTAGCTGTTTGTTGTACCTTTTGTATAAAAAAAAAAAAATAAAACAAAACGCAACCACTACTTAAGTAATTTGTCTATGTTATAAAGAAAAATCTTTCTAACCACCCTCTTGATAAATCCTTCGCCGCTATTTTTCAACACCTACTACGGATTAAAATGCCGACTTTTTCTTTTTTGTCGGCAAACGGACATTTTTAAAGGGAAACTTTTTCTTTGCTGAGATCACGACAAATATTTGAAGATAAACTTAAAGCTGATTTGCAAAAAGCTATCCTAAACCGGGTAGCTTGTTAAATATTGTTTTGCTAGCTCTAAAACGAACACAAAATGAAAAAAAATAAAATTCTGAATTTTACATTTTGCAGCAATTTCAACAAAATCCGATACTTTAACGAGCTTCACACGCAGTAACACGACATTTTGTTTTATTTTTTGTATCCAGTTATAGGAAATTTTGTTCCGGTAAAAGTTATCTGAACTTTAAAATAGGGTTTTACGTGAATTGCTTAGCTCTTAGATAAATGAATGTGTTTGTGGTTGAGAAATCTGTACATTTTTTATTTATTAAATAAAAGGATTCATTGATTCCGGTTTGAGAGCCTCGGAATTTTTTTGTGCATGACTTATTTCGCCTTGGTTACTAAGGCAATCCGAATGATTTTGAAAAACATACCTATTCCATTGTCTTACGGAATTAATGTTGCTGAATTGTCAAAATTAATGTCATTGCCATTGTAGATGTAATTATGCAATTACCCTGTTGTTTGACAATAAAAAAAAATAGATAATAAATAAAAAGAAGTGTAGATATTTCCCGAGGGCAGTAGGGCAATGAACCCCGTACACCTATAACGATATTTAGAAGCACTTATTGTTCAGGTCAATCACCGAACAATAATAACATGTCAGCGTAATCGCGACACCGCGCTCCATGCCTTGAATATTTTATGTATTACCTAAGTAAAATAGTCAGTACGTTTTCGAATAGCATATCGGGCGCGACTCAATCTCATTCACCTCATTAGTTTTAATTGTTATCCCATTTGTATAACTGAAATATAGTAATCTTTATAACCTTCAATCATAGTTTATTTTAATCTCACCCCAACCCCGAACACTTATAGTGCTAAAACGCCTCTTGGTTCAACATTTTGGGATAGACGTTGATAAATGACTCGTTCATCAGGGACTCCTTAGTTTTTATACAACGAAATACGCTTATAAATATTTTAGTAAACATTATTTTGTTGATTGAATGGATAGTATGGTGTTATAAAATGTTTATGAAAATAGTTTATCTCCTGTTTTACTGACTAAGCATTCAAACTCAAAGCATTTATTTCAATTAAACCATTCACTTTTGAATTGTCAAGGAGTCGGTCAGTTAGAAATATGAAGCTAGTTGCCCATTCCAAAGCGTAGTAGGTACCTATGGAGAAGAACGGACAAGAAACTCCATGGACACTCTTTTAAATTATATTTTTACAAATTTTACATTAATTTTGAATTTATTATAATATGTCAGAACAATGCAATGCATCAGGAGCTCAGCCGCACAGGTCGATTCATTAGGTTAAGCTATGCTTGCCGGGGTTAGTCTGTGGATGGGTGACCATCTTTACATACTGAGACTCCTCCGTGCCTCGGAAAGCACGTTAAGGCGTTGGTCCTGGCTGTCATTCGTGGATCTTTGACAGTCGTTACGGGTCGTCAGAAGCCCGAAAGTCTGGCAACCAGTCTAACCAAGGGGTATCGTAATACCCAGTTACTGGGTTGTGGAGGTCAGATAGGCAGTCGCTCCATGTGAAATACTGGTATTCAGCTGCATCTAGTTAGACTGGAAGCCGACCCAACATAGTTGGGAAAAGGCTAGGCAGATTAATGTGAGAACGATGCAAAAAAAAAGAAATACACGTTAATAGGTACAGCAAATAGAAACAAACAAAACAATTAAATAATTAAAGTAAGCCATTAATTGAAACATTAATATAAGCTTTTAACCAACTTTAGAATGCATTCACTAAGGCCGGAATCTGCAAGATGGCATCATCATCATCATTGAAAAAAATCATTGATGAAAAACAAGTAAGTAAGATTTATTAATAGAACCATGATTTACAGTTTTCGAATTGTTTTAAGCTATTGCATAGCTTTTATCGCGGGCTTTGGGCGCGGCGACTGAATCAAGAAATTCCGTAACGTAACGAAAATAAAACCTAACACCCCCACTCCGCCTACCATGTAATGACGGTTCCCATGACAACGTGATGTTGTCATGGGAACGTAATTTTTGTTTTATGTCATCATCCCAAGTGTAGCGTTGACAAATAGGACGTATGGAGGTTACAAATGCTATGCAATAGCTTTACCGCGGCAGTCCCCGAGTGCCACACGTTTTTTTATTTTTGTTTTTCAGCTGAGGGATAGGCACTATCTCTGAGATCAACAGTTTTCTTCTTAAACTCTATTTCCATACAGTAATAAAATAACTTTTTTTACATTGCCCATCTCTTTTACGTCAGCAACAAAACTGGCCACTAAAAGAGGTACCTACTCACTAATGAGACCTCCAAGTCCCGAGTGACGTCAAATCACGACCCTAATCAAATACTGATCAAAGAAACTTTCCCCAAATTAGTTACTAATCACAAAAATTGCTTAACCTACTTTCATCTCTATAGTTCAAGGATTAAGGATGAATTTTCATTGTTCTTCCCTAAAACGACGGCTTTATTTAAATTAAACCGATAAAAATACGCATTAAATGGGATTTTTTACTTTTAGATGATAAGAGGAAAATTGCTAATTATGATATTAAAAAGATTATGACCGCCTTTACTTTTTTCTACGTAGCGAAATCTTTTCCATAGGTACTTATAGCAGAGCTCATTGACGGAACTGCTTTGCTCAAACAATGATTTTTCTTGGTTATTATGTTAATTAACTTTCTAACTACTTTCTATCCTTTTTAGGGTTTCGTAGTAAACAAGGAACCCTTATAGTTTCGTCATGTCCGTCTGTCTGTCTGTCCGTGGTCTAGCTCCAAGACTGTTAGTACTAGAAAGTTGTAATTTGGCATGGGTATACATATTAATAATGCCGACAAAGCGGTAAAATAAAATTATGAAAAATATATTTTTTTAGGGTAAGTACCTCGCCTACACTTAAAGAAGTGCAAATTTTTGTTAGAGTCAAGTGTCCCCCCCCCCTGCCAGCTAAATGGTTAGTTTTAGATATGTAAAAAAATGCACGGCAATAGCTTATATAACGAATTTAAAAGGAAAACTATCACAGCTGAGTGTGCTTTACAAGTTAACGAGTAATAATCGACCAACTTAGATTTGCGGTTGTAAAAACATGACTTATTGTTCTCCCATATATTCTGTGTGAAAAATTTGTTTTTTCAACTACAAAGTTAAGTTTATTCTTGGGATAAATTCATCCCAACTACGGAACCCTACATTGTGCGTGGTCCGACATGCACTTGGCCGTTTTTAAACAAAGAATGAAAATAGTAGATTATATACAACAAGTAAAAAAAAAGGGAATTTAATTCCAGAGACTAAGTTGGATCCCGAGAGCAGCGATGTATTCTAGAGTAGATTCACGAGCGTAGCGAGGGATTCTAGATTAGAATCCTGAGCGGAGCGCGGGATACAAAGACCGAGATGATTTTTTTTTCACGAGTTGTGTACTCTACTTTCAACCATTGACTGCGAGAAAATGAAACAGTAGTATAATATTATTTATCACATTTTATTTTATAATCGGTAATAAGAGGAGCTCGTGGCTAAGTAATTACAGCTACGCTTGCCGGAGTTGGTCCGTGGATGGGTGACCATCTTTACATACCGATACTCCTCCGTGCCTCGGAAAGCACGTTAAGCCGTTGGTCCTGGCTGTCATTCGTGGATTTTTGACAGTCGATACTTACAGCAAATAAAAAAATACACCTTAAAACTATAAAAACAGAAAACAATGATTAAAAAAATTTTCTTTTCTTTTTATTTATGTGTGAGCGAGTATGTATTCATGATTGATTAATTTAATTTAAAGATGTTTTCTTATATGGGTTATGTGGTACCTGAAATAAATTAATTTTAATTTTTAATTTTAATAATGCCAAAAGGGCCTCAACTCAGCATAATGTCAGATATTTTAACACTACTTTTTTATTTTTTCTTTTGAGAAAAAAGATGGAAGACATATTTTTCATTTTTGCAACTCCGATTGCGCGTTGCTAGGATAATCAGACGCTTGGGAAAAGATGTCGAATAAAAAAAGAAAGCAACATATAAAAAAAAACAGTGGCACTCCGGCAGTGCCGACAGAAGTGAAAACTTGAACAATTTTACTGTGCAGAAAATAATGTAACGCGCGTTGATGTCTTTTTAATGGTCAAAAGCTGGTGTCGTAACAGTGTCGCGAAATCAATTGTTTAGTTCCATCTTAAAAATGCCCAACGCGCCTAAAGAATTTTTCACTTCAAAAATAAAATAAAATTGAATCTCCCTTTAGTACCTACCAATTTTAGGAAAGTAACATATGTAGTTACTTTAAAGTGACTAAGATTGATCAATATTCAGTCATAAACAAAAATGTAGAAGAACACAACACCAACAGAGGGGAAATTATAACTCTTTGAGGGACGGTCAATATTGTACCGTCTGTCAGCTGATTATGACCCTGTCAGCTGCCAGCCGCAGTAAAAAGGGTTCGTGTGTAGGAGTTAAAAATATCCTTTTCCTCGAATATAGCTAGAAACTCTTGTGACAGTTAGTATTTTTTTGTCGATATTGAGTTTCTCTAAGATAGAATTATAATTTTCAATTATGCTATACTTGCTATTGAACATGCTACATTTGTACCCGACTACGGCGAAGCAAAAAAGAGGGTTATGATTTTGACCGGTACGTATGTATGTATGTTCATCTGTTACCTCATAACTCATAATTCGACAAATGTGGTATCATTTTAAGCATCTTGACCGTCCGTTAGTTATAGGCTATGTGACGTCACATTAAATGCAATATAGTGCCCTCTAGAGGACCGAAAGTCATGAAATAATAAAAAAATAAAAAATTGTGCCATGTTGGGTATCAAATGAAAGGGCTTGACGAGCACATTACAAATATGTATTTTTATATCAAATTTTCTAAGTAAATAAATAAGTTTAAATTGTTCAAATCAAGCAAAAGTGAGACTGTACTACGTACGCGGCTGTAGGTAATATTAATACCTATTATACAATAAAACCCAAACATAGTTTTTTTAAAGCTGCTCTGCATATACTTTATCACGAAATTATAACCCCAAATAATTTAAATAAAAAGTAAGTTCAAAAACTAAAACCCGACTACTGAAAAATCACGCGTTTTTCATACTTTTTAAAGCGTGATTTTTCAGTAGTAGGGTTTTAGTTTTTGTTAGTTTAGTACTTAGATGACATAAATCAAAAGTTGGTTATTAGAGTCCGCGCGCGACTGTTAGTCACAGCCTGAGGTATGTGAGCGGTGAGACGGGGGAGGGCGCCATTGACAAAATTGGCAGACTGAGTTAGCTTGGCCTTTGTCTACCTCCCCGTCTCACCGCTCACATGCCTCAGGTGGTGACTAGCAGTCGCGCGCTGACTGTACAGTATTTCTATTTTCTTAATGTTCCTCGGGAATCATCGCATTTCCGAATACAAACGAATGCTATTTTAGAGGTCTCTTGTAAATGAAAGACAAATGCGTATGGTAATGAAAAATGACTATTTATTTCTATAAAACATCTCCTTATATATCCGTAGGGTACCTAGCGTACAAAAGTAGTGGTGGACTAAGGAGGTGGTAGACCAATAGGTGATCAGCATCAAGAATGACGTATGACGCGCGCGGTGCGAGTGCGAGCGCAATACAGGTGGTGCGCGCTCCCAACGGTCAGTGCTCGATGGTCTTCGACGCAGGGATGTTGTCACTCTCCATACGATCGCCAGCGCGGGCGCGGACCGCAGAGGTGTCGCATTCATTTGGAGAGGTGGCACGGTGCGCGAGCCGCGCGCGCGCGCGCACCTTGGCGGTCGCTCAGTGCGCAGCGCGCTGTGGCGGCAGCCGGACGCGTGATGCGCTCGTATTATGTTTATGTAGGTCGCTACATTATTCCCCCCTCAGCGAAGCGTACAGGAGGTTTTGATGTCCTGCCGGATTTAGTGACGTAGCTGAAGGTGACTGGTGTCTCATCTGCCTGCTCCTCGTTGCACTTGAATGCAGGCTTCAGTCGATCGACGGATATATTCGATCTTCTATTCTCCAACTGTACGGTGAAGTACTTATCTGTGCGATCGATAACGCGATATGGACCGTTATAGGTAGGTGTTAATGGTTTGCGTACAGCGTCGTTGCGAACGTAAACGTGTGTTGATTTAAATAGATCGCCGTGAATGAAAACAGCAGTGCTTTTGTTGGCTTCGCGCTGCACCTGTGCTTTTTTCAATGCTTCGCTAAGATGATTCATGAAATGCGATGGCGTGTTGCATGTTGTGCTTGATTCCCCGTACAATTCACCGGGCAGGCGTAGTGTTCTACCGAATAATAATTCCGCAGTACTGGCGCCGATGTCTGTCTTGTATGCGGCGCGCAGACCAAGTAATACGGTGGGTAACTCGTACGTCCAGTTCGTTGTATTTAATCTTGCGGTGAGTGATGCTTTTAGTGTGCGGTGCCAGCGTTCCACCAACCCGTTCGATTGGGGATGGTACGCCGTAGTTCGTATATGCTGGATTCCCATGCGATGCATCAACTTATGGAATAGTTCAGATTCGAACTGTCTGCCTTGGTCTGTTGTTATGGTCGCTGGGCAACCGTATCTTGCAATCCATGTTTCATACAACGTATTTGCGACTTTTTCTGCCGTTATATCCTCGATTGGTTGAGCTTCTGGCCACTTCGTTGCTCTGTCGATCATCGTCAGTATATAACGACAGTTGTTTGACGTTGGTAAGGGACCGACCAAATCAATGTGCAGATGACTTAAGCGGTCTACCGGCGTGAAACTGGATACTGGTGCCTTGGTGTGGCGATGAATTTTCACTCGCTGGCATTGGTCGCAAGCCCTTGCCCAGTCTGTGACGTCTTTCTTAATGGTCAACCAGAAATAACGTGTGGTAGTTAATCTTCTCGTCGCTCTTACGCCGGGGTGATTTAGGTCGTGTATCGCTTGATAAGCTTTCTTCCTGTATTGAAACGGTAAGTACGGGCGAGGACTTTTTGTTGACATCTCGCATACGACTTGGATAGTTGAACCGGGCACTGCTATTCGTTTGAATTTGAACCTGTCGCTTTTCATGAGTTGCTTGAGTTCTTCATCCTGCTTTTGAGATTTTGCTAACTCGTCGTAATTTATCGGTGTTGGACATGAGATTGTGTCCACTCGTGACATGGCGTCGGCGACACAGTTATCCTTGCCCGACACGTGTTTGATATCGGTGACAAACTGGCTGATATATTCTAAATATCTTGTGCGCCTCGGGGTTTCATCTTTGTAGTTCGCTTGCAGTGCAGTGGTTAGGGGTTTGTGGTCCGTCAATATGGTGACTTCACGGCCTTCTATGATCCGGCGAAAGTGACGTACTGCCATGTATATAGACGTAAGCTCCCTGTCGTACGTGCTGTATTTCCTTTGAGCGTCGTCGAACTTCTTGGAAAAAAACCCGAGCGGTCTCCAATGGCCTTGACTTTTTTGTTGGAGTACCGCCCCCGCACAGCTGTCGGATGCGTCGGTCATGAGCACGAAAGGTAGTGTTGACGATGGGTATGACAACAGTACGGCGCTGGTGATGTCGTGTTTGCATTTTTCAAACGCCTGACTCGCTGTCTCGCTCCAACTAATTTTCGTCTTGTCGTTTTTCTTTGAATGTTTCAGGTAAACGTTTAGCTCTTTCTGATACTCGGCGGCATGTGGGATATTCTCGCGATAAAAGTTTATCATTCCCAGGAATCGACGTAATTGTAGGACTGTTTCTGGGCGTGGGTATGATTTTATGGCTTCAACCTTCTCGTCAGTTGGCTTAATTCCTTCGGTGTTAATAGTGTAGCCCAAAAAGTTGAGTGTTTGTTGGCCAAATTTACACTTAGCTACATTTAGTTGTAGCCCATGGTCGTTAAGCCTTCTGAATACCTCTTCTAGTTCACTTCTGTGCTGTTCCTTTGTTTCAGAAGCCACTAAAATGTCGTCTACAAATGGGAAAACTGGTAGTCCCCGTAGAACATTGTCTATGTGTCGTTGGAACGTTTGCCCAGCGTTGCGCAAACCGAAGCACATCCTCGGAAATTCATATAACCCGAACGGTGTGATAACGGCAGTCTTCTGTATATCCTCTTCGCGAGTTCTCACTTGATAATAGGCCTTTTTCATGTCGATTATGGAGAAATATTTCTTCCCCAGTAAGTTGTAGGTAAAATCATGTAGTCTTGGAATGGGGTAACGGTCAGGCACGGTCACTGTATTGAGTCGACGATAATCTCCACAAACTCTGTATTTGCCATCCTTCTTTAGGACAAGGTGTATTGGACTGGCCCAAGGACTCTTCGACGGCTGACAAATACCTTGTTCGATCATCACGTCAAATTCTGCCTTGGCTGCCTTGTACTTGTGCGGTGGCAGAGGGCGTGATTTTGCATATAATGGTGGGCCGGTAGTCTGTATATAGTGTTCCACTTCGCTGTGACAGAGCTTCAAATTCGGTCGGGTAATGTCTGGGTACTTTGCGAGCAGATCGTGGTATGGCTGCTGGTCATCTACGGAGTTGATACTAAAATCTGAAGTAGATGTTACGCTGCCGACCACGGATAGGCCTGTTTTTTTATCTATTAACCTTCGTCCGTGTATATCTACCGTGAGTTGGTGCTTATGCAGGAAATCAGCCCCCAATATCGGTTTGGTCACTTCGGCGACGACGAAATTGCACATATATGGTCGTCGTAGTCCTATATTCAATGTCATAGCGCGTTCCCCATAGGAGGGTATTCGTGAGCCGTTGGCGGCGTAGAGATATTCGGTCGGCGTCGTTTTTTCTCCGCGTACCCTCTTTACAGGTAATACTGAGACGTTCGCACCGGTATCGATGAGGAAATGTAGACCGGTTCCCAGCTCTTTAATAAACAGACGGTGTCGAGTTATGTCGTTGACTTCGGCTCCCGTCGTAGCCAAAGTCGGGACTAGTTTTCCTGGCTCGTATTCATCTTGCTCGCAAAGTTACAGGGCCTCCGACTAGTGTTGCCCAAATTCAGTCTTGGTCTTGCAGTCTTGGTCTTGTTCTTGCGTTTTTGCAAGACCAAGACCAAGAACAAGACCGCGTATTTTTAGCAAGACCAAGACCAAGACTGACCGTGCAAGACTTGAGCAAGAACAAGACATAGCCTGCAAGACTCTTGCGTCTTGCAGCTAGGACTTAGCGCTATTTCACTGAGTAGTTAGGTGTAACAGTTCGGTGTATAGGTAGGTACAGACAGAGTATCCGATTTTATCGAAAATGGCCCGTGATTTTCTCTCAATACCTGCAACTTCAGTACCTGCTGAGAGGTTATTTTCTAAAGCATCATTAGTAATTAGAAAACATAGAAATAGGTTAAGTGATGAGTCAGCCAGATGGTTACTTTGTATTAATTCTTGGTCAAAAAAATTGATATAAAGTATCATAACCTAATGATAAAGCTGTTGATTTGTGTTGTATTTTATTTTTTATTCAAATAAATGATAAATCGTAAAACTCTTTTATTAAATTTCTTATAAGTTGAGGGTTCAATCTCTTTCTAGACAGATAAGTATTGTTCTTTAAAATACAGTCAAGTTATTGTAATTAATTTGTTTTTTTACATGTTTTAGCAAATGTAAGCTTATAAATCATAAATGTTTATTAAGAAACAGTTACTTCCATGGAAAACGACATATAGGTCAGTTGATTTTTCGAATTTCTTATCAAATCTTCAGTTATTTATTAATCTGCTTGATCTTTACTATGGCTATGTTAATTCAAGCTCACAATGTTCCAATTCTAATACGTTTTTCTAAGATTTAAAGTAAACTTTAATAAATAGTAATAGACTAATAGGTAATTGCAAGACTTGCAAGACTCTTGCTGCAAGACCAAGACCAAGACCAAGACTGGGAGCGCAAGACCAAGACCAAGACCAAGACCAGGTGTATTGGCGCAAGACCAAGACCAAGACTGGCTAAGTCTCGTCTTGTTCTTGCATTTGGGCAACACTACCTCCGACAGCGAAACGCCTCCTTGCCGAACTTGCGATGGAAATAGCAAATCGATGTATCACGATTCGCGGACTTGGAACGAGATCTTGAACGGAATCTGCCTCGCTGCGGTCCACGGTGATAGTTACGCGATCTGTCCATTTTCAACTCTGCGACCTCTTTCGTAAGTGCCTCGATCATGTTCATAATTCGATCGTTAGGCGATGGTGTCGATGTTTGTGACGCGGCGCTAGCGTGACTGCAGGAACACACGGAATTGACCTCTTTCGTCTGCTCACTCATCTTGTCGGCCATCGCCGCTAGCGAGTCTAATTTCGATGCCTCGCTGACCGCCAATACAGCTCTCGTCGAAGAGGGTAGGTGGCTCATCCACAACATTCGGAGGGTTTCATCGGGCATCTTGTCACGAGCCAAATCGCGCATACGCCGCAGCAGCTGGGAAGGACGCTGGTCGCCTAGTTCAACCTCGTTGAGTAATTTTTGTAGCTGCTTATTCTCTGACTCCTCGTAGACTGATAATAAACGGGTCTTTAGCGCTTCAAATCTACCCGTCCTAGCCGATGATAATATGATGTCGCTAATTTGTTCAACATCCACCTTGTCGAGTTGCGCCACAGCAAGTCCAAACTTCGCTTCTTCGCTAAGCTTTTGGTTCGACACCATGGTTTCAAACTGCGCGAACCATAATCTGGGCTTGTCACGCCAGAATGGAGGTATCCGAGACTTGACGGAGATCATCTCTATATCTTCTTCAGACAGCGTGGTTCGCGGCTCTTGACTTGTTTCGGCCATGACTTTGTTCAAATCACGTCGGGGTCACCAATTTAGAGGTCTCTTGTAAATGAAAGACAAATGCGTATGGTAATGAAAAATGACTATTTATTTCTATAAAACATCTCCTTATATATCCGTAGGGTACCTAGCGTACAAAAGTAGTGGTGGACTAAGGAGGTGGTAGACCAATAGGTGATCAGCATCAAGAATGACGTATGACGCGCGCGGTGCGAGTGCGAGCGCAATACAGGTGGTGCGCGCTCCCAACGGTCAGTGCTCGATGGTCTTCGACGCAGGGATGTTGTCACTCTCCATACGATCGCCAGCGCGGGCGCGGACCGCAGAGGTGTCGCATTCATTTGGAGAGGTGGCACGGTGCGCGAGCCGCGCGCGCGCGCGCACCCTGGCGGTCGCTCAGTGCGCAGCGCGCTGTGGCGGCAGCCGGACGCGTGATGCGCTCGTATTATGTTTATGTAGGTCGCTACACTATCTTGTATAATAATTTGAATTCAGAACTGCTAAGTACTTTATTGTTGTTTCGTTTTGATTTTCATGTGAACAATATAAAGCTGTAAAACTATTTTCCTATTGGTCGTGCCTGCGACTTTTGCAGCTTTCCTACCATTTTTAAAATAAATTAATTATTTATTTATTTATATATACTTTATTGTACACCACAAAAATACATAACAAAAAATAAATCAAACACTACAAAATATACATTAAGTTAAAAGAGTATTAATAACTCTATATACTTCCAAGTCGATTGAGAGCGTCCGGTCTACACCAAGTGCAAAAGGCAATTGATAGAAATCCGACGACTGACGAAACACGAGGTTTGCCGAGAGACATTAAGAACATAATTGTCCGTACATTATTGTTTTTTTGAGGAAAACAATTGCCAATCTCGCTACAAAGTTATACATCATCATTTCAGCCGAAAGACTTCCACAGCAAGACATAAGCCTACACCAAGCGTCGCCACATCGACCGGTCTTATGCTTCTCATATCAAGTATGGGAAGGCGCAGTGTTCGAAGACCTTCCACAAGGTGGACCGAGGAAGGGTGCAAAAGGCCCCCAAAGTTGTACGTCATCTGCGTAGCCTTTTCCCAACTATGTTGGGGTCGGCTTCCAGTCTAACCGGATGCAGCTGAATACCTGTATTTTACATGGAGCGACTGCCTATCTGATCTCCACAACCTAGTTACTTGGTAGCACGATACCTTTTGGTAAGACTGGTTGTCAGACTATTGAGCTTCTAACTACCCGTACCGACTGTCAATGATCTACAAATGACAGCCGGGACCAATGGCTTAACGTGCTTAAGCCCCTCAAAGTCTAGTCGAACGCTATATTAAAATAGCGTTAAAGTATTAAAATTCAAAATTCAAATGTCATTTATTCAAATTAGGCTGAGAATCAGCACATTTCGAACGTCAAAATTACATAAGACAGTCCCCCAAAATGCCCACCCTTCACCACTTCCTAGTGCCTTTCGCTGGGAAGAAGAAGTGGCGCAACAAACTCCCCAGCAGCACAGCTGTCTGTTCAAGATAGAAAAAAAAATGGTTCTATACAATAGTATGCAAAATAATTTACATTACGCACACAAAACATAATTTAAATGATAAATTATTGGCCATATGTCAGCTATTATAGAAGACTGCTTCCCATTTAAACTAAATTTGCTTAGTTGCAAAAGTGGGATCGCATCAAACTTGACGCTTGTCAGTGCAATTAATAAATAACGATTTATGCTAGTGTCAGCCCGACTAGAAGCGCGGATGTATGATCCTACGAACATCTTAACTATTATTTTACTATCCAACTAATATTACAAATGCGAAGGTGAGTTTGTTTATTTATTTGTTACGCTTTCACGCTAAAACGGCTGAACGAATTTTGATGAAATTTGGCACATGGGTAGACCATGACTTGTGTTAGGACATAGAATACTTTTAATCCCGATATTCCCACGGAATCGAGACTTATGTGGGTAAAACCGTGGGGCGCAGCTAGTAAAATATAAACGTTGTTGAAAATCATTACCATCTAAATGTGACTAAATGTAATTAACACAATTACCCCACTGTAGACGTATTACAGTAGCAAGAAGAAAGAAAATTTGTATTCTGCACAAATAAAACACATTAATAATGACAATTACTTTCAACTAGCTTCTGTCCACGTCTTTGTCCGCGAGCCTATAATCTTCCTCAAGAATTGGGCTATCGAATTCAAAAATAATTTTTCAAATCCAACTGGTAGTTCCAGAGATTACCCTCTACATACAAACATACATACCGCCATACAAACAAACAAATTTTACCTCTATAATATTAGTATAGAAGTATAGATTTTACCAAGTAAATTGTTGAATGCTCCAATTAGATAATAATGATTTTCTTTCTTTTTGGTAGCAAAATTCTATTACTCTCTTAAATACATTGCAAACTTTAGTTTTGTATAATTTGGAAACATTTTTTTTTGTTTGTAAATATTAGTACCATGGAGCCGTATGTTGACTTGAAAGAGTATGGCAGTTGAGAGAATGTCACGCTTACTTAAATGTCTCGCCGATGGTGGCGAGTGTGTTGAATCATTTGGTTCCCTACAAAATGGTTGAGCTGGATGGTGCTGATCCACGCGTCATGTTCGTGAACAGGCGCCGTCAGTTGAGACTGGTCATCTCTTATCTGCCAGTGCTTATTTTGAATCTGATATTTTCAATTGCTTTTGATTATTTTTTGTACATAGTTCTCACATATAGAAGCAACAAGAATAATGTACCCAGGATTTTGTAATATCTTTACACAAAAGGAGTTCCTTGAAATTTCTTGCCCGTTCTTCTCCATAGAGATCTACGTTTTGGAATGGGCAACTAGCTTTCAACTTTCTGACTAACTGACCGACTCTTTGACAGTTCAAAAGTGCCTATAAATGGTATAATTGAAATACATGCTTTGAGTTTGAGATTAGGGCGCCAGCATGCTTATGGCTCGCACTGCCACAGAATCCACCCTTCTCTCGCCTCGTCTTAAAACAACAGAATCAATATCGTCTTCTTCAAGCGATGAAGCTACCAAGTATTTAAAACTTCCGTTCAGAAACGTAATAACCTACTTCCCAACATTTCACTTTTCCCCAAACCTCTCTCCATATTACGATACGGACGGTGTTCGGGCAGAAATTGAACATAAAAAACTATTTATTGTCCCATAAATCTGACAAAGTTTGAGTAACATCGACGCGGGGGGGCGTGTGAATGGAGTCTACGAGTTTCTATGCCGACCGTAAATTGTTTCACGCTCCTTCATAAGGAAGAAGTTACGTGTAAAACTTTGTGGTTACAGTTTTAGAAATAATGTAGATAAATATAACGTGTAATATAACATCGGGCCTGTTTTTCGCTAAGGAGTAGGCAGAGAGGGAAAGTAGGTAGGCTCATTCCCTTTCACAGGCTGGAGGCCTGCATCCTAACGATGAGAACATTACAAGCTAATGATTTTTTAACCGACCTCCAAAAAGGAGGAGGTTATATACCAATTTCTCCGTCATTTGTAGACCGATTTAAAAAAATATTTTTTTGTTTGAAACGGTATGTTCTCAAATTGGTCCCATATAAACTTTATTAACTTTGCTTGGGTAGTTTTTGAGTTAGCTACAAAATACGTATTTTTTCCCACTTAGTATGTAGATCATATGATAAGTTCCTGTCACTGGTAGCAGGTAGTGGTGGGTGTATTCGAATGTGTGTGGGGTAGGTACCACAACTAAAAAGTGAAAAATAAAAATATTTACAAAAAAAAAAAACAACCGACTTCCAAAAAAAAACACTACAAACTGAAAAATAACTTTAATTTCGGAAGTCGGTGGCAAAAAACGAAAATACAAAACCCACGACACCGACTTCCGAAATTAAAGTTATTTTTCAGTTTGTAGTGTTTTTTTTTGGAAGTCGGTTGTTTTTTTTTTGTAAAAAGTTTTTATAGGAGCCGTCATCTTAGAGCCTACTTACTTAATAGCCATTAAGTGTAATACTATCTTTCACTTAATCTATCTATCTTTTCATCCACTCAAAATGTCCATATTTTGCCTTATCTATCGGTTTTCTTCTACTGTTACACACGTTGTCTACATCTCTTTTTATCTAATTTCCTATCGCAGGTATGCTGGAAGAGATTTCTTTAGAAATAAACATTGCCTTTGCACGGATTTTTCTGTTCCTTTCTTCTAGTCTGTTCATATGTGTGTGCATAAATGGTTAAATAAATAAAATAAATGTCCATTGGTAGAAAGGTTATTCATTCAATAAATGAATAGTCAAAAAGCCTTCGACGCAAACAACATATTTCATTCAACAATGCCAACTTTCCCATCTTTCTCTCACTATGTGGCATTCTGCTGCGCCACCTAATCTAATTTATTTATATGTTTTATACTATCTATTTATAACATATTAAAATCCTATGACACACACAGAACTCACCTTTTATAATCACTCGTAAACATTGTTACCTCTGAAAAGTGTACTTTTAATTATTCTTTGATCATCTTAGCATCTATAACTTATTTTATATTACTAATTTTCGTCTTTGTAAAAAATCTTAGAATTATTTATATTCTGACATTTTCAAATTAAACTGTCATCTGTCCAATTTATTTTTCTATACCATAGACATAACACACCATGGACAAGTACACTTTATAATTTTCTAAACCTTTCATAAAGCCGATGTATACACTGACCCTAGAAATAAGAGCACCTGTAGACTTCCCTCTCTGTAAACCGTTTGTATTCGTGCTGGCCATCTATCGCTTGATATATCTTTGAAAACGTTTAAAAAAATGGCACAGAACGATAGAAACGGGCTTCAAATTTTTCAGTTTACGGTCAGAGTTGGCAGTGAGAGTTTGCAGTCAGAGTTGGGTCAGAGTTTGCAGGGAGAGTTTAAGTTGGAGGAGTTTTTGGTCTGAAAGAGGCCGTGTTTTCGAAGCCCTAGAGCCTAGTTCTAAAACAAAGCTATTTTTAATACTGAACCTTTGTCTAATCAATTGAGTGTGTGAAAAACAAATAAACCTCGAGTGTGGCTGAACTCTTGTTTGTCATTTCATAAGCTCCTGTGCTACACCCTTCCAGCCGCGTAACGCCAGGCGACACACGTATACAGCGGCATAAGAGGCCTCCGACGCCAAGAGACGAGACGCTAAACGACGCCACCCTCCAAGAGAGGCCCCCGACACTCTCTGACACCAAGTGGCGCGACGCCAAGCGCTGCGACGCCGGTCGGCGCGGCGCCAAGCGACACCAACAGAGCCTGCCGACATTAACACAGGCCTCCCATTAGCGTGAGGTACCACGGAGTGCCTCCGCTATCTAACTGTCACTCACACCTTCCTCTCCGTTCGACAGGACTCGCCGCTAGACGCTTGACGCTGCAGCCCGGCTCCTCTACGCTTCCTGACTGCCTACCTGTCTACCTGCCTCCGCGCCGGCCTACTCATCTATCAGCCTATCCCGAACATCCCACGTCTTGAGAAGCCGGCTCTTAACTTTAAATCTTAGCTAATCTAAATTTAATTTTAATTTAACTCGTAACCAACGTTTACCTCCTAAGAGGTAAACGTTACGTTACAACTACTAGCAACACAATGCTTAAACAATATACATTCCACGTTTTATTTGTAGATGTTGTAGCTGCTCTCTGTCATACGATGAAGGAAAACTTTGTGAGGAAACTTGGACTTAATATAACATGTAAAAAAAAACCCTGTCCGATCCGTGAGGGTGTTATTAGGTGTCGTACTGTGAATCTATGTATGTGATAATTTTCAGAAAAAGAAAAAAAATGCGTCACATTTTTTTTCAATGGGGATTTTTACCGGGTTATTACATGGGACGCGGGCGGCTGTCATTTAGCGGGTCTCTACAAGTCATAACTTGTGACGCCTTTTGACCATTTGCACATTTTTTAATGGATTTGGGGTAATTTTGGTACACACGGCTACAAATCAAGCTATACATTTCCAGTTTATGCTGATCTCGCATTGCATAGGATTTCCGTACAATGCGAGTTCAGCCTATACTGGGAATGTATAGCTTGATGTGTAGCCGTGTGTACTAAGAAAGGTATTTTTTTAATAGCAGTAACTTTTTTTATTTTCAATAATAATAAGGTTTTTTATTACTTTTAGGTAATGTTATTGCAGTATCCTTATGCCCCTTTCGGATCGGACGGGGCTTTTTTTACATATCTTCTATAATATAAAAATGAATCGCAAAATGTGTTGGTAAGCGCATAACTCAACAACGCCTAGACCAATTTGGCCAATTCTTTTTTTATTGTGTTCGTTATTTTCAGGACAAGGTTTTAGGTAGGGTAGGTAGGGTAGGTAGGGTAGGTAGGGTAGGTAGGGTAGGTAGGGTAGGTAGGGTAGGTAGGGTAGGTAGGGTAGGTAGGGTAGGTAGGGTAGGTAGGGTAGGTAGGGTGGGTAGGTAGGGTAGGTAGGGTAGGTAGGTAGTAAGTGATACCCCAAAAATGTATATGGCAAAACAACGTTTGCAGGGTCAGCTAGTTGTTAATATAAGTCTGAAATCGCCAATCCGCTTTGAGCAAGCGTCGTGATCAAATCAATGCTTATGTCTTCTCTGGGTGAGAAATAGCCTTTTTCCTGCAGAGGGACCATAATAGGCTGGTCTTATTATGCATACATACATACAAATAAATAAAATTGAAGTGTCTGTTTGTAATGTCAAAATAACAGCATTTTACAAAATGCATTTGAAAGTAAACGGTACCTACTTATGACAATTTTTTTTTTAAATTTTTTGCTATCTGATGTTCTTATAAAATCAGCTATCAGGCTACTTTTATTTTAGTAAAATAATTAAGGTTCACGCGGGCTAAGCCGCAAGCAGCAGAAGTTATTATCACCAAGATGTAAATTTAAATATTTGCACGGCTGAAATGCCGAATCTAGTAAAAGCCATAGAACTTAAGAACATATATAAGCTACTTATATTCTAGCAAATAAATATATCATTAATTCATTCATTCATACGAAAGGTCCATTGGTAAAAAGACCATTCTTTACCTATACTACAATAGTTATTTATGCTACAAGTGCGGAAAGTATGTAAGGTACGAGTATATAAGTCGACACGAGTCGGAAATCATCTTACGCACGTGTATCATACAACGTTATACTATGTATTGCACGAGGAAATAAAAAAACGAGCGAGCCTTACAGTGGTCGCATATGATGTATAACATCTGACATCTTGGCTGACGTATATTTGATATATACAATATTTATCATCATCAACTTTTCTCAAATTTTAAAAACTCTACGTCGGGCTGACGAAAGAGTTAAAAATTAAAAACAAAACTGAAAAGTAAAAACCACTAGTGCGAAAAAGTGGCACTTTCCGCACAATTTGATCACATGCATTGTAAAACAATTAATGAATGATCAAAGCATTCGGCCCAAATAACACACATATTTCCTTCAACAATGCCAACATTCCCATCCATCCCTCACTACTACCAACACAATGCCTAAACGCCATGCATTCCACGTTTTATTTCTCCAATTAGGTCTGCGACACTAAACCCCGGTCTACATTAGCCCTTCTGAATAAAGTTGAGGTCATAAAGTTGTTATTAACCATTCGCATGGACGTTGACCATTAGAGACATGTCAGATGTTTTTAGGGTTAACGCTGCGTAACGCACATCAACTTAAGAATCACGCCTAAGAAAGAAAGAAAGAAAGAAAATACGTTTATTTGCGGTAAACATGACGCTAAGAAAGATAAAAAAAAAAACACGTAAATAACAAATCAGGGGAAAATATGCGTCACATCCACGCAAAACGGCCATCGCTCAGCATAAAGCTAAAAGCGACCCCATGCGAGCCCCAGCGCTGGTTTTCAGCGATAGCCGGCGCTGACGTGATGAGGTCAACCGGTGCAGCATATAATGAAATAACAAAACAAAAAATAAAAATAAATACAATACTAGTCCTAAATGTTTATACAAATATAATATTTAAACTGGCAACATTCCGTGCCGTCGGCGACTCACGCGCCGCAGACTTATTACAATCTGTGCGTGTAGCTGTCATAAAATATTTGCTTGACGTTTTGACGTATTGGCTAATTATTCTATGTACTGGTTACGTAATAATTATAACATGGCGCATTAGGTAATGAATGTTATGAATATGATGCAAAGCATAATAAGAACAATAACCCAGGATGTATTAACGCCTCAAAAATGTGAAGATTTTTTAGTGCCTAAAGATTACTCGGCTTTCATGTCTAAAATACAATAACAGTGAAAGTCCTCCTGCAGAGAATGATTCAGTGATGAGAGTCACTCTGGAACTAGATTATTTAATAGGTTATTTTTAAGTCGACACCTCTATAAGTGCTCCAAATTAACCATCCCATCATCATCTGCCTAGCCTGTTCCCAAATATGTTGAGGTCAGCTTCCAGTCTAACCGGATGCAGCTGAATACCAGTATTTTATATGGAGCGACTGCCTATCTAACCTCCAAAACCCAGTTACTGGGTAATACTATACCACTTGGTAAGACCTGGCTTTTGACTACCCAAATTAACCATCCCATTTTAACGATATAACGCAATATATATTTTACAATACATCACAGGTTCTTAGATGTCGAAATCCTTTTCAAGTTTTCAACACGTTCCGTTCAAACGACTTTTCACTGTCACAGTAAAAAAAACAGTACTGTAAAAATTATCGATGTAAAAAAAATCGTTATTATTAGAGAAAGGAACTATCTTGCAAACTGCAATAAATACATGACGTCTGACTTTACTTTTCAACAAAGACCCACGTACAGCTAACGCTACGCTCGACGCTTACGTTAGTCTGTACCACCCCTAAGAGCAAAGGTGAGTGGACAAAGGCATTTCTCGTTTATATCTCACTTGACTACGCGACTTTATTGTAAAAGGGAACGGCGAAATGCGTCCTTCAAAGGTAGGGTTACCATCACCTAAATTACGGGCCCCGGACAAAACTTCAAATACCCCGGACATTTGGGTGAAATGAAGATTTTTCACCGGACGCCCTCGGATTTTTTTTTTACAATTAATTAAACCATCGTTAAGTTTATAGTATTTTTTATTCATAGAAAATCAACTTAAGCCTCAACAATACAAATTAAAGGCTTAATTTACTAATCAATTGTACTTACACTATTCTCTATCTGAGGTATTATGGGTCATTTGCCGCGCGGCAAATTTTTAACTATGATAATACTTTAATTTATTGCAAATAATTCAATTAATCGGATTACCCCTGACACAAAGTATCCGGGTTACACCCGGACACTATTTAAAAACCCCGCCCGGACGTTCCCCGGACGCCCTCCAAACTAGGACAAATCCGGGGAAACTCGGATGGATGGCAACCCTATTCAAAATTATAAATGACTAGTAATAGTTATTTTTACACCTTTGTAGCATGCACTTTGTTGAACAAAGTCAATGTTCCTGTATGTAAGTATCAAAAAGTCTGTTTAATTAAGACACTTACATATTACTGATGAGCTTCTTGCTCGCGACTTCGTTCGCGTGGAAGTCGATAAAATACAGCCCATGTTACTCGCTAATAATGTAGATTTTCTATTGACAACTTTTACTATGGGACCAAACCTGAAATCGCGAAAAAAAAATCAGCTGTTCCCTACATTTTGACGAGTTATGCGAACATAAATGTAGGGAACAGCTGATTTTTTTTTCGCGATTTCAGGTTTCGTCCCATACTAAAAGTTGTTCATAATGATGAGTAAAGTCACGTGTTAAAGTTTGCGCTCTGGTTAAAAACTTACCCTGTATAGGTGAAAGAATTGTTAAAATCGGTTAAGTATTTTTTTTAGTTTATCCATTACAAACAAACATACAAAAAATCAAGTCTTTTCTCTTTATTACAATATTGGTTTGGAAGTTTAGATAGTTTAGACTATCAATTGAAAGGAACAGTGCCCAGTGGTAACGGCCGTGACTTACGAATTGTAGGTCGTCGGTTCGAACCCTGACAGGCGCTTTGCTATGTGTAAATTATTTCACCACCACTGCTCTTAAAATGGTGAAGGAAAATATCGTGAGGAAACCGGCATGTCCTAGAACTAAAAAAACGTGTGGCACTCGGGGACTGCCGCGGTAAAGCTATTGCATAACATTTGTAACCTCCATACTACCTATTAGTCAACGCTACACTTGGGATGATGACGGATGATGACATAAAACAAAATTACGTTCCCATGACAACATCACGTTGTCATGGGAACGTAGTGGGGGGGTGTTAGGTTTTATTTTCGTTACGGAATTTCTTGATTCGGTCGCTGCGCTCAAAGCCCGCGATAAAAGCTATACAATAGCTTAAAAATCAAAGACATGTGACATCTACCAACCCGCGCAGGGCCTGCATGGTGGATTACGGCACGCTCCCTCTCGAAGAGAGGAGGCCTGTGTCCTAGCAGTGGGAACATTATAGGCTGATTATGCTATGTAAAAGGGTCGATAGTCAATTAATCTGCTTGTTAATATGTTGTTACGTTATTAGTATGGCTGTTATTGTTTCGTTCAACTAAACACAACAACTAAAATAACACGTGACAGCAGATTTACTAATCAGATGATCGAACAGGGTTTTAGAAACCGAATTTGAATAAACCTTGTTGCATTTCTCTCGGAAAGCACGTTAAGTCGTTTTTCTCGGCTGTCATTCTTAGATCTTTGACAGTCGTTATGGCTAGTTAGAACTCCAAAAGTTTGATAACCAGTATTCTCAAGAGGTATCGTGTTACCCAGTATAACTGAGTTGTGGAGGTCATATAGGCAGTCGCTCTATGTAAAATACTGATATTCATCTACTTCCGTTTAGACTGGAAGCCGACCCCAACATAAAAGGCTTTTTGAACTTACTCACAGGTACAGAATTACATGTTCTATTACGAGCAGAAATGAAACAAAGATTTTACAACTTCACAACCTGAAAATACGTACATAAGTACCAACGTACACTTGTAGTACAAACATTACATACAAAAATTCAAGTTGCGCAATGTTTTACATTGTTTAAACGCGAGTTATGATAGGTAACGAATAATACAAGTTACGTTTGCACACGCTACGTTGTCTGATACACGTGAACTTTTGTTTTTACTAAGTTTCAGGACTGAATAAAGAAGGACAGAAGTTTCAGTTTTAATTACCTTAATTATTAAAATATATCGAGCCGTTCAGATGCTATGAAGGAATCAAGAAATCCATATATAGGTACAGTACATGCAAAACAATATTTTTATTTAGTTACTCGAAAAAATATTTCAATATTACTTTTATTTGCAGTCGGGTAAAAATATTTTAGCAACGATTTTTTTCATCTGTTGATACCTACTTTACAAGCATACATTTCCATTAAAAAACTGGGGCGAATAAGGAACAATATGTGGGGCGAACAGGGAATTTCAAATGTGGGGCGAACTTTGTGAGGCGAACGCGGATTAAAGCCCTAATTATAGTAACTTTGAGCAAACTTTTTTAAATAGTATCCACTCTGTGAATTTCTTCTGTGTGGTGGGTAGTTACAGACACAAATAGCCAAAACTGGAACAACTAACTGCCATTCATACAATTTCGGCCGAGCAAAACTCATACGATTGCTTTTGTGACTGTCCACTTCAGTTGAATGTTATTTATTTTTTACAAATTAAATATAATGCAGAGACAAGACATGGCAGGTGTAACATAAATACCTAATACGTAGGTATTAAATATCTCTAAATTAATTATTTATTCTGGGTTACTGCGACATTTATGTGTGGTAGTTAGTACATTGCATTTTTCCTTATTGTGTAGAATGCCAAAATTGTTTGCTACAACTTTGTGTAAATTCATTGAGAAATTGTGGTGAGTTGGCCTTCTGCACTTATTCTATCATTTAACTCTTCAAAGTTTTAATTCTCTGATATGTGCGAACATGTCGGAAACGGGCTGAAAATTATTTCACCTTTGATCGTTTTACAAATATTAACTTGACTTCGTGTTACTTGTTGTTTTTGCTGAATTTACGTGACTTTCACGTAGAAGTTCGATAAGTAATTAATCAACGACGCTTTGAAGAATTTACAACCAGTCTTACCAAGGGTTATCGTGCTACCCAATACTTTACTGAGTTCTACTTTCTTTTTCGTGTGGTTAGTGACTAACATGGTATCAGAGTTTTTATGCCACCCACGGGCCTCTGACTTGGCTTCACATGCTGTCGAGAAATATCTCTCAAAGTCAAAGTTAAATAATTTCTTTCAATCAGGCACATAAAAGGCACTTTTGAACGTCAAAATTTTGTTTTTGTATTTATTTGTAAACTTAGTTAGTTAGTCATTTAATTTAGTATCTAGTGTAGATTTATATTAAGAATTTAAATAAATAATATTCCTTTCGTTGGTAGCACAAGCCAGCAATATTTCACATTATTAGTATAAGGAAGGTACACCTATGATCTTTAATACAGGAGCGGCAAAGTTCGGCGCGTGGCGAGAGATTTTAATTAGTGCCGTCTACAACTTTCTCAACGGATGAAAAGTATAATTAACACCCTCTAGTGTCTGGATTTATTTTAAAAATATAGGTAGGTATTTCTCTGTTTGCGTTGTGCATCACGCCAGTACAAGGTGTAATATTGGTTTCTGTACGTCGTTTTTGAGTGACAACTGAGAAATCAGCGCTGTGTTACGGGGCACCCACATCATGCTGAGTGGAAGCCTTCTTATCAAAGCCACGACGTGCAGCTGCGGAATATTTATGTTCTGTGCTTGTTTTATTTTACTAAGTCAAAGTCAAATAATTTATTTCAATTAAGCACATAAAAGGTACTTTTGAACGTCAAAATTTACAAAAAATAGAATTGATTCTAGTCGCCCCTTCCAAAAGGTAGTTTTCGTATGGAGAAGAATGGGCAAGAAACTCCACCGTTACTCTTTTAAAATGTTTTACAATATTTTGTACACATTCATTATATAATTATATGTGAAGACGATGCACCTGGAATAATATTGCTATACCACAATAGGTAAAAATAATTTAAATGAAGCAATGACAGAAAAAATAATTATGTAATGGATACATGGTGTTCACATATTTACAAGCTATGTAAAAGTAGGTACCTATACGATATTATATAATAATTAATTAAGGCTCTCAGGCTCCCAGGTTTCCTCACGACGTTTTACTTCATCGTTTTTGAAGCAAGTTATAATTAAACATTACGCACATGAATCCGAAAGTCAGAGGTGCGTGCCTTTGGGTTCAAACTCGAGACCTATGACTTGGTAGTCCGACGGTCACACCACTAGGCTATCACTGCTATTCACTTGGTAGTGGAGATCAGATAGGCTCCATGGTATTCAACTGCATCCTTGTTTGACTGATAGCGGACTCCAACACAGTTGGGAAAAGGCTAGGCAGATGATAATGCTTTGAAGAATAATATTTGAAATCACTCCAATTAGTTCTGTTGACCTAGAGATTTTTCAATTTGACTTCTCAATTTCACTAGACTAGAAGCAATCATGCAATAATTTATTGACTGACAGATAACGCTTCTCTACCCTGGATTATCAAAACAGATGACGCGAGGTTTATTTATTAGTTTGCAATGCATGTGCTCGACAAAAGCGTTTTCAAGCAGCCAAACTGTGCGGAAAGTGCTACGTTTTCGCACTAGTGCTTTTTACTTTTCAGTTTTATTTTTTATTTTTAACTCCGTCGTCAGCCCGACGCAGAGTTTTATTATTTGAGAAAAGTTTTACAAATTAGATGATGATGATAATGACGATGATGATGATGATGACGATGGCAGTGGCGCTGGCGATGGCGATGGCGATAACGATGGCGATAGCGATGAAGATGGTCAAAGTCAAGATCAAAGTAAAAAAGTCAAAGTCAGTTAGTCAGTCAAAGTCAAAAAGTCAAAGACAAAATCAGTCAATGTCAAAGTCATGGCGATGGCGATAGCGATGATTATGGCGATGGTGAAAGTCAAAACCAGTCAAAGTCAAAAAATCAAAATCAAAGTCATGGCGATGGCGATGGCGACGATGAATTGTGTATATCATTTATATACGTCAACCAAGGTGTCGCTCGTTTTTTTATTTTCTCGCACAATGCATAGTAAAACTTTGTATGATACACATACGTAAGATGAAATATCCGCACTTGTAGCATAAATAACTATTATTGAACACTTTATTGTACACTGACTAGCAATATAACAAAGCCACTTGCAAAGTGCCAAAAAATTCTAAATATCTCCTTAATCACACAAGTTAGCTACATGAAGTAAAAAAATCTTGAAAACAGTTTTATAGGTGTTTTTATGCGCTATTAAATACACTTGAATGTTGCTTTTTACTTCAAGAAGCTATCGTGCGTGGTTTCGGAAATATTTCATGATAAGTAAGTGGCTTTTTATATTGCTCGTCAGTGTACTTACTCCACATAAAACAAAAAGGGCAAACTGAACTTTACACAAAAATTTTTATAGCCCAGAAAGCAAAAAAAGCTTTCTTTCTACCTTAATAGTAGATTGTTTGCCTAGGGAGCAAACAACTATTTTAAAGGCGAGAGTGTTTCTTTGAATCCAGAGCGGAGTGAAGGATTCTTGAGGTGGACACTAATTTTTATCACCCTCTATGAGAAAATAATTTGGCTAGCGTGCGGTTTACTTTATCATACAGCCTGTTACTTATTCATACAATGTCCGTGATTGATCTCTTTGGTGATTGGAACTTTTACTAACAAAATCTAAATTCCAAATTCAAATCACTTTTAGTCCCTAGGGATTAAAGAGCTAGTTTAGTACCTGTTTACAAAAAAAAACTAACTTTTTTTTAATAGAAGTGATAAAAAAACTGCCTATTTTTTCCCAGTACAGGGCAAAGGCCTCATCTCATACATAAAAAGCACGAGCATTGTTCACCACGCTTGCTCAAGACGGGTTGGCGATTTCAGTCTTTTAATAAGAATAAAGTTTGGTTATGATTCTACCTTACCAGAAAATTATTCGGTAGCTCAAATAAACACACTCAATATTCTAACCATCACTAATTATTATACAGCAGCAAAACACCTACAAAGTTGAGCCAGTGGGCTTTTTACTCGTTGTTGCATTCACAAGTAATACGACGCAGTTGAGTCTCGGAAATCCATTGAAACTCGTATACATTCACAATGCAACTATTACGGATGCGGACTAGGGATGTAGGCGAGTGAAAACAATTCAACTGGTGCTATTGAATAAATAAATATAAATATTTGTAGGCTGTGGCTGGGACTATCTTTTTGAACAACGGTTTGAGAGCAAACAACATTATTTGAAGTGGAATTTCGCATTTTATGACATGCACGTCAAAAGTTGGTGTCCTATTATTTACCTACGGTCTATACCCACTACTTGCCTAGTTGGCGTAGTGGTTGCAAGCATGATAACTGAGTGTTCGATTCTCATGTCAGGCAAGGTGTTATTCCGGGGTCACGGGTTTGTCCGAAAGGGCGTCCGTGGCCCCTGGCATCATACAGGCAACTGAAGGAACACGAGTGGGTTTTAGTCAGTAAGAGTCTGACACCCCCTCCCACTCCGCCCAGAGCGGGAGAAGTAATTTGATAATTTCTCACCCAAAAAGAAAAAAAAGGGGAAGGTGTTATTGGGTTTTCCGTTAAGAAATTCTCTATGCCAGTCTGGAGGAGGATTCGTGCTTGGTTAATGACATACGCCAATCATTGACTTAATTAAGCATATCTGGAAAAATGTGGGTGTACTAAAACACCTATGCCCATAAACTCTTCCTGGGTTCTATGAATAAAACAACATAATCAATCTGCCTAGTCATTTCCCAACTATGTTGGAGTCGGCTTCCAGTCTTACCGGATGCAGCTGAATTTTACCAGCATTTAGTGTTGAACTAAATGGAATGTTGGAACTTTGTAATAAAAAGACGAGAAATATATGTGACAGAACAAAATAGATGACTTTAATATTTATAATCTGACATACGTCAAAAGTGTCAGTTTTCTTTTTAATGCTTGACATATTTATGGTAGGTAACTAAAAGAGTATTTACAAATAAAAAATTATGTGGTTCGCCACAAGCATTTTACACGGGCGGGCCTATCTGATCTCCATAACCCAGTTATTGGGTAACATGATACCGCTTGGTAAGACCAGTTGTCAGACTTTCGGGCTTCTGACAACCCGTAACGACTGTCAAAGATCCAAGAATGACAGCCGAGACCAACGGCTTAACGTGCTTTCCGAAGCACATAGAGGTCGATGATCACCGATTCACGGACTGACCGCGGCAAGCGTAACTTAATTTACAGTAACGTAACTTATGTAATGTTATGTTATGTTATTCATAGTTTGGTAAAAAATCATCCAGTTCATGTCCCATCACTAAAACACAGGGTGTATGCACAGGTTTGAGTACACAAGCCGGTATTGTGATCTCAATGGACGCACACAATAACAGACAACGTGCAGCGCCATCCATCAAATGGGATTAGACGACAGACATTGTATTTGACACTAGTGGTCTGTTTTTTTATACACGCTTTATGTTGTATCAAAACACTTCTTTTTCTTTTCGTGTGGTTAGTGACTAACCTGTAGTGCTATTCTGTAAAAATCTCACCATGATATCTTAAGTGAAGTGAGCTGCCAATAGTGTCAATCCTTAGCAACTGACAGCTCACTTCACCTAAGATAACACGGTGAGATGGTTACAGAATAGCACTACTGGTGTCAGAGTTTTAAAGCCGCCCATGGGCCTCTTCTTGGCTTCACATGTCGTCGAGAAATATCTCTCAGGCATGCCGGTTTCCTGCCGGGGTTGCGGAAAAGTCCGAAAGGGATACCGTGGCCCCTGACAACATGGCAACTGAAGGAACACGAGTGGGTTTTAGTCAATAAGAGTCTGACACACCCTCCCGCTCCACCGAAAGCGGGAGAAATTATTTGATAATTTACCACCCAAAAAAAAAGGCATGTCGGTTTCCTTACGATATTTTCCTTCGCCGTTTTTGAATTACAATCTGGGATTAAAAAATGAACTACTCGTATAAATAAGTTTTTTTTGTTACCTACATGTACCATCGAAGAAACCCATACCTATACTCCGTAAGGACTATTTCTGCTTGCAGCGCTCGGCCACTATAGTAACGGTTACCTACGAAAAAAAGGGTCGTGTGCACGGGATTTTGTTTTCAAATTGCTTAGTTATAGGTTTCTTCGATGGAACCTACTTAGTTTTTAACCGACTTCCAAAAGGAGGAGGTTCTCAATTCGTCTTTTTTTTTTTTTTTTTTTGTTTGTTTGTTACGCTATTACTCCGCCAATTATGAATAGATTTTGATGATTCTTTTTTTGTTTGGTAGATCATACTTCAGAGGTGGTCCCATATAAATTTTATTAACTTTGCTTGGGTAGTTTTTGAGTTAGCTTCAATTATACGTATTTTTTTCCCACTTAGTATGTAGATGATATGATAACTTCTTGTCACTGTTATTTACATAGCAGGTAGTGGTATTCGAATTTGTGTGGGGTAGGTACCACAACTAAAACGTGAAAAATAAAAACGTTTTACAAAAAAAAAAAACCGACTTCAAAAAAAAACACTACAAAGTGAAAAATTACTTTAATTTCGGAAGTCGGTGACAAAGAACGAAAATTCAAAACCAAAGACACCGAAACTTCCGAAATTAAAGTTATTTTTCACTTTGTAGTGTTTTTTTTTTTTTGTAAAAAGTTTTTATTTCACATTAATTTTGGGGAACAAACGATCGAATAATTTGACTCCCTATCCATACAATAAATAATCTAAATAATAGTAATTCCGCTTTCCCACAATAATTAAATTAAAATATAACATAATATCACGCCTTGTTGCCCCAAAGGGCTGGGCAGAGGTATACCTGTAGCAGGAACACCCATATTTGTCCAGTTATGTTTGTTATAAGTCCCACCATGTAATAGGGGGCGAAACGAACTAGGGACCAGCATCACAAACTATGGTTGCACGCAGGTTAAGGAGGCACTCCCTACAATCTATGACCGCCTCCGAAATAGATTCTCCAACTAACAAAACAACAGCTGCGTACTGTTTCAGCAGAAATTACTGGCCATGGGTCTTTTAATAAACACCTCTTTGTCATAGGGGGACACAGACAGTCCGCTGTGCAGAGCCTGCATAGAGGACAACGAGACAGCAGCTTATGTGCTGTTAAACTGCCCGAGGGTCGCCACATACAGGGCAAAGTACTTCGGCAACCCAGGTACCCTACGTGAGATTTTCAGTGACACCAAGGCGTTGCTGGCCTTCTCTGAGGAGCTGGGGTGGATCGAATAACCGATTTTCCCACCCGTACGCAAAATACGCGCTTTGACGTAGATTTGCGGATACCAGCCCGTATTACCTATTACTTAGTACAGAGAAATTCCAGATAGAAAAACCCAATAACACTTTTGCCCGAGCCGGGAATCGAACCCAGGGCGTCATGCTCAGCAGTAGCGCTTGCAACCAGAGAGTAATAAAAAGAAATAGTGTTGTAAAAAAAAAGAAATTCGATTTAGTCCGTCTTTCAGATAATAAAAAAATATTAGACACGTATTTTTTGCTTTATCAAATTAATCAAAAATAACTTAGAAAACACGCATTAAAGTTGGGGAGTAAGGGCTCGCTACGTCACAACGTCGTATTAAATCTAGCAAGGCGTGTGACATCATGCCACGTTTTAACTCAATGTATCGCCGTAATCTTTTGATTACGTCAAAAAAGAAAAA
This sequence comes from Agrochola litura, assembly GCA_949152395.1. NCBI lineage: Eukaryota > Metazoa > Arthropoda > Insecta > Lepidoptera > Noctuidae > Agrochola > Agrochola litura. The sequence continues at coordinate 17,486,295 of OX424508.1, read as the reverse complement.
ATACGTGTTCAATATTTTTTTAATAATCTACAAAAACACATTAACATTTTTGGACACAGGCCTATTAAAACACACAATAATTATAGTACATTATTGGAAAATGTCAAATAAATGTTTCCTTAATCTTTAGAACAAGATAAGAAATAATGATAACAATAACAAAGGACGTGACATTTCGAGAATGTCTTCGGAATTTCTCAAAGAATTCTCGATCATATTAGTTGAGGGCACTTTTCTTTATTCTCAGAATTTCCTTTTTGTTCCTGTATAAGGAAGGAAGTACGTAGAAATTATTTTTTATAATTATCCGAACTTATTATATCATAACGGTAGTTATTATTAGAAAATGTAGGTACTCAGTATCTACCTTTATTCAAATTGAATACCAAACTTATTTCAAACTCAAACCCAAAGCATTTAAGTATTTCAAATAAACTAATTACAGACACTTCTGAATTTTTAAGGGGTCGGGCAGTCTATAGTCCAGGGTCGATAATTTTTAAAACCAAAAAAAATCATAATAGGATGAAACCCATTAGAGAAGGAGGGAAATATGATAAAAATGAAAGGAAAAATAATTTACGGGCGATCTGAGGTTGGGAAGGGGATGGGGGTGAGTTTTTAAGGGTAAAAAACGGTTTTTCTCGATTTCCGGCAAAACTAAAAGTCCTATCGAAAAAAGTCAAATGGAAAAGTTGTAGATAATAAAAAGATCTAAAACTTTTGTATTTACACTTTTTTCACATAACCTCAAAATTTATGTGAAAAATTCAAAAAACCAAGTTTTTGGTTTTTTATTTTTATCTTTTACAAATTTTTTTTTTTTTAACGAAATTTTGTGAAAACTTACCTTTTTATGTCCCAAATACGCTGTAATTTATTTAATTAAAAATATTTATTTTTTCACCTTATTTTGAATTAATATCGAAAAAACACCCTAATTTTCAATCGAAAATTCACCCGTCAAAATATCAGCTTTTTTCAAAAAGTTGGTGTGGTTTCTGTTTGTTGAAATCTCTACTTTCCGATGGTGAAAAAAAAAATATATGTTACTATGGTAAATCTTCTCAGAAAATGCAAAAATTAAAAAAAAACTTGAATTCGAAATTTTTTTTTTAATTATTATAAATAATTTTGAGCTATTTATTAAAATTTAGACTTTAATTACTCGAAAAACGTTAGATTACATGTGACGTTGATAACAAAAAAAATGCAAATAAAAATATACTACTATAATTAACAAACAAATAAGTTAATTAAATTAATATTTAATAAGACATCTACAATATTTGGAGAAAGTTGTCTAATTTTCTTTAAATTATATGCGTAGATGCTTATTTATAACTATTTTGAGATAAATTATATATATACCTGAGTAGATATACCTGAGTGACCTACGAAAAATTGTAGCCCATCAAAAGGTATTTCGTGGAGAAGTGGGGAAGGGGCTAGGCGGGTCTGGGTCTTACTACATACATACCTACTATTATATACTATATATTTCGTAGCAGCTGTTACAACCGCTAGCCTAACCAGTATTCGAAATACAGTACAGTATACAACATCGTTTATAAAAATACACGTGCACGCTGAGTTTCTTGAAGATAATTGTGACAAGTTTACTTAAAAAAACAATAAAACTTTTCGAATCTGCATAGGAAGGTAAATACTATCTCTATTTTTATCTGTATCAATCAACTCAACCATAAAAATCGTAATATTTTCTTTAAAAAATAGTATGCTTAACTTAACATAACCTAAAGATTGAAATTAAATGATATTTTAGTACAAGATAAAAAAATAATTATCTCCTTAATTTTGCACAAACAAATTTAGTTAATCCCATGAAAAAAAATATATTTCAAAATCTATAAAAAATATATAAAATATATATCGTAAATATATTTCTAATAAAACAAACTTTTGGCCGATTTTCATATATATTTTATACTTTTTTAAAGATTTATAATATATTATTTATACATTTTGACATTGATTTCTTTAACATTTTTTTTTTCATGGGAGTTTATTCACGATTAAATAGTGAAGACATTATTAATTCGATTTTGTCTTTTCAGATTATCAGTATGGATGAATCTGTTTGTATCATGTGCAATAAGGCAGATGATAAGCAAGTGTATGCAATAAAAAAAGCAGCTTTGAATCGTTTAGTGGTATCCAGCAAAAAAAAAATTTTGAATTTTTGCATTTTCTGAGAAGATTTACCATAGTAACATATATTTTTTTTTTACCATCGGAAAGTAGAGATTCCAACGAACAGAAACCACACCAACTTTTTGAAAAAAGCTGATATTTTGACGGGTGAATTTTCGATTGAAAATTAGGGTGTTTTTTCGATATTAATTCAAAATAAGGTGAAAAAATAAATATTTTTAATTAAATAAATTACAGCGTATTTGGGACATAAAAAGGTAAGTTTTCACAAAATTTCGTTAAAAAAAAAAAATTTTTGTAAAAGATAAAAATAAAAAACCAAAAACTTGGTTTTTTGAATTTTTCACATAAATTTTGAGGTTATGTGAAAAAAGTGTAAATACAAAAGTTTTAGATCTTTTTATTATCTACAACTTTTCCATTTGACTTTTTTCGATAGGACTTTTAGTTTTGCCGGAAATCGAGAAAAACCGTTTTTTACCCTTAAAAACTCACCCCCATCCCCTTCCCAACCTCAGATCGCCCGTAAGTTATTTTTCCTTTCATTTTTATCATATTTCCCTCCTTTTCTAATGGGTCTCATTCTATTATAATTTTTTTTCACTTTTCATTATTTTTAAAGGCTTCTACCCTGGTCTACTAAAGATGAAGCCTATTACAAAGCATAGTAGGTTCCTATGGAGAACGGGCAAAAACTTCACATAAAATTTAAAACAAACGTCTCTACAAAAAACAAACACAAAATTACACATAGCAACTGTTAAGGCGAAGATAACCGACTTTTAATGATTTAATTCTGAAAATCACGTCTAAATGAGTAGTGTTCATGATTTGGAAAAATATATGTAAAATTAAAGCATTTTTTTAATAAAGGAATATTTTAGATTATGTTTAAAGTACATAGTGAAATTAATTTGTAAAGTTATGTCTAACGCGGATAAAAACTGAAAATCACGCAAAATCTTTCAAGCGTATTTTTCTGAAACCTTCACCATTTTAAAGATAATTTAATTATTGATCTTTTTGTAAACGTGTTTTATTACAATACCTTTTATTTATGTATAATAAATTAATAATGCGTCTAGTTTGGGACAACGCTCCTTGATGGGCGAGTCCTATTAATGGTTGGACGTACGACGCGTTGCGTGAGCTCAGTACAGAACACGCAAGCTAACCACTCAAGGTCACTGGCATATATCTGCGTCTTAACAGGTATTTCTTTCTAATAGTGCTGAACAAATTCGTTTCTTGAACCTTGACTATAAAATAATCGAAATTGTCTGTACAAATAAGTGTCTAAACCCTCATTATTGTGAACACCAACAGGTGCACTTACCAGTAAGAAAGGACAGTCTCCTCATGGCAGGAAAGGGATGGTTTCCTGAGGTATCCAGCAGGTCAAGTTGGTACACCTCCCCTCGGATGCGGTACAGCTTACGGTGGAAGTCCTCGATGGTTGGCGTGTAACTGTCCTCAAACTTCGTGCTCAGGAACCTGGAGACCAGCGACGTTTTGCCAACGCGAGCTGACCTGGGGAGAAAATGAGATGATGCTTTAGTATATAAAGAAATCAAACCATAGAAGAAAAGAACCTTTGGATTGGGTTCTTGGCTGGTTAAGTTCACTATTATTATTAAATTCTTTATTTCGAGTAACAATGAGACTCATACAATGTTAGTAACAATAAAATAAACTTACAGCTATGTTAGTGATACAATTACAACAAAAATTATCTACACAAACACACCCTCACACACCCTCCCACACACACACACACAAACACACACACTCAACAAATTAGTCACTGCTTCAGTATTCCAGCTGAGATACTGGAGCAACGACTTACAACACAGGAGTCCAGCCTGTCAGCAATAACTCTATAAACAGATTTATATATATGGATCAATTTTTTTGGGGAACGACAACGGATCTAAAATAAAATTATCCCACTTAATGTCCCTCGGGTATCATCGGATTTCCGAATACAAACGAATGTTAATTTTCATGTCCATCAATTGTTAGATTTATCGTGTATAATAATTTGAATTAAGAACTAAGTACTTTATTATTGTTTTGTTTTGATTTCCTTGTGAACTATATAGAGCTGTAAAAGTATTTTCCTGTCTGTCGTGCCTGCGACTATAGTGGCTTTCCTACCATTTTTAGGGTTCCGTAGCCAAATGGCAAAAAACGGAACGATTCGTCATGTCTGTCTGTCTGGCCGTCCTTATGTCACAGCCACTTTTTTCCGAAACTATAAGAACTATGCTGTTGAAACTTGGTAAGCAGGTGTATTCTGTGAACCGCATTATGATTTTCACACAAAAATAGAAAAAAAACAATAAATTTTGGGGGTTCCCCATACTTAGAACTGAAACTCAAATTTTTTTTTTTGTCAAACCCGTAAGTTTGGGGTATCTATGGATAGGTCTTCAAAAATCTTTTTTTTTCTAAACTGAATAGTTTGCGCGAGAGGCACTTCCATAGTGATAAAATGTGTGTCCAGGGGGGACCCTGTAACTTCTAAAATAAGAGAATGATAAAACTAAAAAAAAAATATGATGTACATTACTATGTAAACTTCCACCGAAAATTGGTTTGAACGAGATCTAGTAAGTAGATAATAATACGGAACCCTTCGTGCGCGAGTCCGACTCGCACGTGGCCGGTTTTTTTTTTCTTTCTTTTGGATCTCCAACAATATATATACACAAGATATGGTACATAAATAACGGGCAACATTAGATATAGGTGTACTTCTAAAGGGAGAAATATGAAGAGCTCTTCTGTTTTTTTTACGTAGGTAGGTACTTAAGGCGAAAGCGTCAGGGTAGCTCGCGAAATTAAAATCTTTCATACGTTTTTTTGCAATTTGCAGGTCAGTATCAGGTTGTATGTTGATCTAAATATGATTCGCGGCCATATCAAATATTTATTTATAGAATCATAAAAATCACTATAACCCTGTTGAATAACTATTTCATGAAATCATGACATTTGAGGCCAATTCTAACTTAAGGAATTGTATTGCTGATTTTAATTCTTTAAAAACCATGTTTGTAGGGCGCGTTCGCACTATGTCGTCACAATTAAGTAATCGTTGGAAAAGTTAGTGAACTTAAATCAATCGTGTCGTCCTATATGTGAACACCTTCATTTAAATACACAAGCCACGACGACGCTTTAAACGACATTACAATCTGTCGTCACGACATAGTGGAAACGCGCTCTTACGGTCGCGAATCAAAATTTAATCAACATAACAACCTAACCTGCAAATTGTAAAAAAAACGTAAGAAAATTTTAATTTCGCGGGCTACCTTAATGCATCCCTCTTAAAAAACACTTCGTCCTAACGGCTCTTGTAATTCAAATCAAATCAAATCATTTACTTATTTGTAAACATGGGTAAGAGATACATAGCTATTTTTCATTATAGTAAAGTTCTCCATATTTTACCATTATATGGGTATGCAAATAGTGTAACAAAATTTAAAACTATCAATAAAATGTCAACTAAATTCAATAAATCACATTAAAAACAGTAAAAAAAAATACAAATAATAAGTATAGTAGTAATAACATGACTCAAAAGAAAATTATAGTACTAAGTATTATTAGTTATTGTACTTGTGCATATTGTATCACTCCATTGAAATGCTATTAATTAATAATTATCAGATAAAGATTCATTAGATACTAAATCGTTTCAGTTATGTCGTCAAATTAGCGTTCAACTCATACGACTCCGTGGCGCAACGGTAGCGCGTCTGACTCCAGATCAGAAGGTTGCGTGTTCAAATCACGTCGGGGTCAAATTGCACTTTTGGCATTTTTTGTTTGAAAATTAAGTAAGTTAGCCTGTAATCTCCCTCTCCTGGACTTTTGTCCAGGAAAGGAGTAAATAGAACTAAATAATTTACGCAGGCCTTTGCCTCCGTACATTATTTAATACTATTATTTATCGTGGAAGGCGACTTTCAATTAGGGCAGCTAAAATTGTACATTGCCGTACATTATTTAGTCCTATTTCTCGTGGAAGGTGACTTTTAATTGTAAATTGCCGTACATTATTTAGTTCTTTTTGTCGTGGCAGGCAACTTTAAAGTAGGGTCGGCTAAAATTATATTAATGTTTATCAATCCTAACTTTTTAGGGTTCCGTACCCGAAGGGTGCCAAACGGAACTCTATTACTAAACCTCAGCTGTCCGTCTGTCTGTCAGCGGGCTGTATCTCATGAACCGTAAAAGGTACTCTGTTAAAATTTTCACAGATTGTGTATTTCAATTGCCGCTATAACAACAAATAATAAAACAAGAAACGTGTTTTTTTAGCTTTTTTTGCTAAATATTGTACGGTGGTACGGAACCCTTCGTGCGCGAGTCCGACTCGCACTTGGCCGGTTTTTTAAATTAATTATATTAAGATAAAAGAGTATTAACAACTCTACATACTTCCAAGTCGATTGAGAGCGTCCGATCTGAAGTGCAAAGGGCAACTCATAAATAATACGCTTAAGGGCAACTGATAGAAATCCGACAACTGACGAAACACGAAGTTTACCGAGAGACATTAAGAAAATACAAATACAGTATATTAGGTACTCCGCGCTATAATAAAATAAGATTAGCAAGAGGAAGTCTGGAAGTGGCGCAGGTGATTGAAAAGTTGTGCGGAAATCGGTTGTCAGAGTATGGGCATGTGATGCGGAGGAATGAGGAAAATGTCGTGAGGAAAGTTTTGAGTATGAATGTGGATGGCTATAAGAGTAGGGGAAGACCAAAGAAACGATGAATGGACTGTGTGACAGATGATATGGCTAGAAAGGGGGGGACTACCGAGATGACGACTAATAAATTTTGAATTATGTTTTGTGTTGCATAATGTAAGTTATTTTGTATACTATTGTATAGAATCATTCTCTAACTTGAACAGACAGCTGTGCTGCTGGGGAGTTTGTTGCGCCACTTCTTCTTCCCAGCTAAAGGCACTAGGAAGTGGTGAAGGGTGGGCGTTTTTTGGGGGACTGTCTTATGTAATTTTGACGTTCGAAAAGTACTGATTCCCAGCCTAGTTTGAATAAATGACTTTTGAATTTGAATAGAGAAGTATGTAAAAAAACAGTGGCACTCCGGGAGTGCCCACAGAAGTGAAAACTTGAACAAGAAAATTCTTGCATAGAACATTGATCCGTAACGTAATATAAATAAAGAGCACAATCGCGTTTACAAAAATGAGATGTCGGTAACGGTGCCGCGAGTTCAATTGGTTTTTCCCATCTCAAAAATGCCCAACGCGCCTAAAGAAGTTTTCACTTCAAAAATACATGTTGTGCCGTTCCCAAATAAATTCGGATAAGGGCCGGAGAGTGATGATATTGACTAACTATTCCTGATAGTATTGAAACCATTGGGAATTTCGCTTAAAATTAATATTCCTATTTCCTATTGTTTAAAATACTGTCAGAAATGCCACATTTTACCCCCAGACTGTCACGAGCTCTCCTGGAGATCGATAACAATTAAAATTCTATTGTGTCTCATTAATGACAGTTGAGCTCTTAACTAGTTAAAAGCGTATAACCTTTTTTTTTTTTTTTTTTTTTTGGGTGGGAAATTATCAAATAACTTCTCCCGCTCTGGGTGGAGCGGGAGGGCGTGTCAGACTCTTACTGACTAAAACCCACCCGTGTTCCTTCCTATGCCATGTTGCCGGGGGCCACGATTTCCCTATCGGTTTTCTTCGAACCCCCGGCATTGGCATTGGCCCTAGCGGACCCCGTCAATTCTGCTGACATCTCTTTGAGGCGCGCGTGGAACACAACGCGCCGTCGACCCGGGCTTGGTCCTTATCGGACGGCGAGCTACCCATTGCTCACCGTCCGCAAGCCCGCGCCTACGGTGGCCGGAAATCTTCCTGCGATTCCCGACGCCCAGGGCGTCTCCTGCTGCGGCGGTTAGGGGCGCGAGGGCGCGAAATTTGCCTCTCCCTCACGCGCTCCGTCTCCTCCTTCGCGAGAATTACTGCTTCGCAGAAAGAGGTGACGGCCTCCCATTTCCTCTCGCTCCGTAGCATGGCCCGAATCAGGGCCGGACGCGAGAGATCACCGCCGCCGATCGCATCCACGAGGACACGGCGATGCCCTGCCCAAGCCGGGCAGACCTCCACCGTATGCTCCACCGTGTCCTCCGGGCGATCCACACAGTGACGACACCCGGGCGTTTCCTCCCGCTTTATCCTGAACAGGTACCTCCCGAAACTGCCGTGTCCGGTGAGTACCTGCGTCAGGCGGAAGGTGAGGACGCCGTGGCGCCTCTCTAGCCACTCCTCAAAGAGGGGTCTTATCGCCTCAATTGTGGCGTGCCCAGCGCTGGGTTGCGACAATCGCAGTCTCCATTCCGCCATGAGATCCCGCCGGAGCTCTGTCCGCTGTGCCGCGACTTCTTGCGGCATCGGAGTTAAGCCCCGGCGCTTCGCCTCCTCGCGCCACTCCCAAATGTGCGCGAGGACCTTTGCCTCCAGATCCCATGGCGGTACTCCGGCAAGGAGGCTCGCCGCCTCGCAGGAGACCGTGCGGTATCCTCGGGCCAGCCGGATGGCCATGACCCTTTGGGACGCGTTCAGCCGGCGGCCTGGCTGCCGCCTCAATGAAGGCGCCCACACCGGCGCCCCGTAAAGGGCCATGGACCGCACGATCCCCACGTAGAGCCTCCGGCAGGAGGCGTTTGGACCTCCCAGATTGGGCAGGAGCCGCTTCAAGGCAGCCCCGGCCCGGTCCAGTCTGGGAGCCAAACGTCGGAAATGCTCCACGAAGTTCCACCGGCTATCGAGGACGAGTCCCAGATACTTCATCGTCGACTCGACGCCGATGTGAACCCCTCCCGCCAATACCTGGGAACCCGACGGTGGCGCACTACGAGGACCATAGAAACCCATGGCCTCGGACTTGTGCAGGGCCACCTCGAGTCCCAGCTGCCGGATTCTGTCGACGATTGTCGCAACCCCGCGTGTCGCTAAGTCGGCCGCCGCCTGGTACGACCTCCCCTGCGCCAGGACCAGCGTGTCGTCAGCGTAACAAACGACGCTGACGCCAGTAGGGAGGTCGGCGCGCAGCACCCAGTCGTATCCGATGTCCCACAGATGCGGCCCCAGGACCGATCCCTGTGGGACACCGCACGACATCTCTCGCCGGTTCCACTCTCCTTGGTGACCGGGGTAGATGACAGCCCTGTCTGTCAAATAGGCCTCGACCACACGACAGAGGTAGGTCGGCATCCGGTGATACCGAAGTGCCTCCCTGATGCAACTCCAGGGCAGGGTGTTAAAGGCATTGGCGATGTCTAGAGACACCGCCAAGACGACCCCACCCCGGGCCACAGCATCCCCCGTCGTGAGGGCCCGCACGCGCATGATGGCGTCCACCGTAGAGCGCCCCCTGCGGAAACCGAACTGGCTGTCCGCCAGATCCGGCCCCACTCGCACCAGCTGCCCGACGAGGCGGTCTGCAATGACTCTTTCAAAGAGCTTGCCCACCTCGTCGAGCAGCACAATGGGCCGATAGGCGGACGGAGAGTCCGCTGGGCGCCCCGGCTTCCTGATGAGGACCAGTTTCCCAGTCTTCCAGCAAAGTGGGAACTGGCCCCTCTCCATGCATGCGCTTAGGAGCCCTCTCAGTCGAGGCCCGAGAGTCCCCATGGCCAGGACCCAGGCCCTTCCGGGTATGCCGTCGGGTCCTGGGGCGGTATTCCTCGCACTCATCCTGCGTACCGCCACTCTCATCTCTACCTCGGTCACCTCCGGAGCATCGTCGTCGTCGTCGGCGGTGTGGTCCGCATCGGGCACCGCAATGGGCGGAGCCATGGGCGGGGGCGTATGTTCCCCTCTTGAAGGGAACAGAGCGCTCACCACGTCCTCCATTAGCTGGGGCCGGAGACTCTGCGTCAGCGGGGGAGCCCATGGGCGGAGTTTTTCCCGCACCATCTTATATGGGCGTCCCCACGGGTCTCTGTTCAGAGTCTCCAGCATCTCCTCGCGGGCCAGTGCCCTGGCCCGCAGGATCTCCGCTTGGAGGGCGGTCTTCGCCGCTCTGTACCCCTCGTACAGCTCCGCCTGAATGGCTTCCGTATCCGGAGGACGGATACGGAGCCTGCGGTGCCTGGCGTACCGGCGTCGCGCAGCAACGCACGCCCTGCGTAGAGCTTCCAGCTCTTGCGACCACCAGTACACCTGGCGCGAAGCGCGTCCAGGGTGGACTCGGGGCATTGCCACGTCACATATATTGGACATGGCCTCCCGGAACCACTCAGCCTCGTCGTTAATGTCGGCAGGCCTGTCCGGTGATGACACCCAGGCCTGCACGATCGAGGCTTCCAGGAGGAGCTCCCGGTCCAGCCGCTTCAGCGCCCACCGCGGACCACTCGGGGCCTGTCGGACCGGCGCGCTCGAGGTCTGGGTGGAGACGTCAAACCGGATGTACCGGTGGTCGGAATAGGTCTCCACCTCCTCTATGACGCGCCAGTCGATTACACGCGGCGACAGAGCGGGGCTGGCGAACGAGATGTCCACCACTGATTCACCCCGCATCCGCACACACGTGGGGACAGAACCCCGGTTTAGGACGACCAGGCCTGTCTCCAGAGCCCAGTCCTCCACCATCCTGCCCCGTGTGTCCGTAAAGCGGGAACCCCAAGCCAGATTTTTGGCGTTGAAGTCCCCGAGGACGAACACGGGGAGGGAACCGAACCCGACGACGACGACTCTCAACTCCACAAGGGAGTTGTGGAACTCGGCGAGAGTTCGGTTCGGGGAGAAGTATACCCCTACCACGACAATCTCCCCGAACCGTGCTGCCACGCAACCCCGTCCTCTCTTGACAGACTCGAGGGACGGGGTACCAGCGGCGGCCGACGAAATGAGGGTCACTGAGCCGCTCAGGTCCTCCACCCAGTCATCCCTGGGCGGGACAAAGTACGGCTCAGCGACCACGGCGATGTTAATCGACCACTGCGCCATGCTCTGGAGCAACAGATCCTGAGCGGCGGCGCAGTGGTTGATGTTCGCCTGGAGGAGGCGTAATGGGGCCGTTATTGACACTCCATTTCGACCCCCTCCCTAGCCCCCTGTGAGGGCACCGCCGCGGCGGCAACGGCGGCGACGACGACAGTGGTGGATGCAGCAGCGGCGGCGGCAGTAGTGGCGGCGGCTGCGGCGGTGACGGCGGTGGCGGAGGGCTTGCCCTTGCCTCTGGCTTTGGCGGGTGGAGCGCAGGCCTTGCTCCCAGCCCGGTGATCGGCCGGCTTGCCAGCCGCCGCACATACGACGCAGTGCGGCGCGGCGTTGCACGAGCCGGCCTTATGACCGGGCTGACCACAACGGAAGCAGTGGTCGCTGCGGTCCACCTCCGAGGTGCACTTCGCTCCCACGTGGTCGCCCACACGGCAGCGGAAGCACCTCATAGGTCGGGGCTCCAGCAGTTTGACCTGCGCGGAGACCCAACCCACCAGAAGCCTTCGGCCCTCCCCGGCTATAAGCTTGGCCGCCGACACGGGGCAGCTCACCGTTACGGCTCGCATCCCCGTGGAGTCAGGGTGGATGGTGCCTGCCCTCACCTCCTCGGCAGAGCACCCCCCAGTCCTGGCGACCGCGGCCACCACCTTTTCCGCCGTCACGCAGTCGTCCAGGCCCCGGATACGCAAGTCAGCGCGTTTGGTGGGCCTGGACACTCGGGCCTCCTCCGGATTGAGGGTCGCCCTGAGCCTATTGGCCAGAGCGTCCGCTGCCGGACCGCTGTTCGCACCGGGGATCTCCAGCATCCTGGCCCCGGTCGCGGTGATCTTTAGCCTGACCCCATTGGCAGTCTCCTTTAAATCAACCGCCGCATCCACCTTGGCGAGCACGTGCTGATAGGACACGCCCTTCTTTTCCGCTTCCGGCTGTAGTGTAATCACTACAGCTGCGGATTTCGGGGCGCGGAGCCTATCTGCGACGCTTCGCTCCTTGCGCCGCTGCCGCCTCGCCTTTCTCTTGGCCGCCCTTGCCGTCTTGCCAGCCTTCTTCTTCTCCCCGGCTACTTGCCATCCGGCATCGGCCGGAGGAGATTCAGAAGGTGGTGGGGGCGGCCGTTTCGCCGCCTTAGCCGAGGCCCCCGCAGCCTTGGCCGGGGCCCTTGCCGCCCTGGCTGGAGCAGCCGCCGCTTTCGCTTTCGCCGGGGCCCCCGACGCCTTGGCCAGGGCCTCCACCGCCTTAGCTGGGGCCCTCGCCGCCTGTGTAGCCACCCCACCTTTGGTCGGCCCCGACGAGGCTGGTCCGGCTGTGGCAGCTGCGGTGGCGGCGTATGACGCCGCCTTTCGCTGGCCCGAGGCCGGCTGGCTTGCCGCCAATGGGGGGCGCAGGACTATGGCCTCCAAGGTGGCAAACTTGCCCCGTAGAGCAGCCATTTCCTGCCGCACCAGATTTAGGATCCGGTCCTCAGCAGTCACGGGCTGTCCCTGCCCATGCTGCTCCCCCTCCTGCGGCAACTCTCGGGGGCCGGCTCGTCGGAGCCCAGCCAAGTCCGCTCGGAGCTCCGCATTCTCCTTTTGGAGATGCTCCATGGCGGCTGTCAAGCGGGCGATCTCCGCCCGCATTTCAGACATACCGTCCGACGGAGGCCCGGGTTGAAGGGCCTCCACTGCCGCCATGATAGAGGCAGTAGCCACGGAGATGGCCTTGCCTCTAGAAGACTTCGTCTTCTTAAAGGCCACCTCGCTGATCGCGGCCGCTACCTCCTCCGCGAACTTGGCCGCTCGCTCCGAATTGGAGCCGCCAGCGGCGTCCGGCTTACCACCACGGTGGTCCGGCTTGTTTTTGGCCCGCTCCCGGAGCGGACGGGCCATTTCAGCAACCTGTTCGGTGGCGACCACCCCACTCTGTGCACTCTTCGCGGCGTCAGGCCGCATCTTCGTGCCCACCAGTGAGGCGGCAACCACCACTTCCGACTCCTCTGTTGAGGCCTCGGATGACGAGACCCCGGGGTCGCTCTCCGCACTTATTATCGGGGTATCAGGCCGTTTGAGGCGACCCCGATTGCCCCGCCCCGGCCTCGAAGCGGAAGCTGCTCCCGCTACCGCTCGTCCTCGGCCTCTCCTCACCGTCGGCACCTTCGCGATCGGGAGGCTTTCCTCGCTCGAGGATTGCCCCGCCGATCCTGTGCGCTCCGACCCGCGCGACCGTTTGCCCCAAAATTTGGATTTGGGGCCCCCACTTTTAATGTCCTGGTCGGACATACTTTGGTCCCCTGAGGGACTGGAGCCTCCTCGGCTCTTGTTGCCGTCGCCGGCAAGCGGTGTCTTCTCCGCCAATACAGTTGGCACTTTGTCGTCATTTTGGTTTTTTTTATTATTTATAGAATCCATATAGTTCCCACGAGTAGTGAGGAAATAAATGTCCACCTAGGCAGAGCCTCTTGCCTAGGTAAGCCTACATACTGTAGAGTTCGGCAGGTATCTACAGGGGAAGCGCTAACGACTGGTCCCCCACCAGCCACTCATCCTCTCGCCGCGCTTCGAAACTTAGGATTAGGTGGTTTTTTATCTTAGAGGTGTCCTTCCTCTGGGCCGGGCGGTTAAGCCAAGCCCCCGGCGGCGGCATTAAACATGCCTCCGTTCGCTGTCCAGATAACCTGGCTCAGCGAACCCGCCGAAAGTTCTCCCTCAAGATCGCTCTTGAGGGAGAAACGACAGCCGCTTTGGTGCGCCTGCACCGCAGCGGCTGGGTCACGTCCAGTGTCAATCGACTAACGTCGATCGATCAGGAGCGACCCGCCTCCCTCGTTCCTCCACTGTGCCCTCTGCAAAACAGAGGGACACGCGGAAGAACGTCGAGGAGCATGCTGCTCCCCCGCCCGCAGAAATTAGCCACAAACAATACCCTCTCCGAAAAACTCCCAAACCTTTTCCGAAGAGTATATTCATGTTCATGCCCAGGGTGCACCGGCCTGACAACTGCTCTTCCCCCCGAACGTATCCATAAGGGACCAGCAGGTATCAGGCACACGTGGAGGTTTTCTGTACGCACCCCAAAAGCGTATAACCTAAAAGTTGGCAACGTCACAAATAGCTGTCAAATATTTACCAGTTTTTATTAATTTGGCAATATGGAAATAACAAATGTGGCTAACTAGCGAACGTTACACCGAATATTTAGTCTTAGATGTAAAAAAGGTATTTGGAAACTTTCCAAATGCATTTTTTACACCTGAAACGGTTACAACATTAAATTCAGTGTTATAATTCCAATTCATTATTAATATTCTAGTTCGCTAGTTAGCCACATTTCATATTTTCATACAGTTATATTGCCAAATTAATCAAAACAGCGAAATATTTGACATCTGTTTGTGAAATTGCCCACTTTAAGAATAAACGCTCTTAAACTGAACTTAAATTGCAGTATTTAGTACAAACAAAGCTAACAAACTATATATTTTGTGCGTAAGAACATCAAAGAAACCAAACATCCAACGAATCTAAACGTACGAGTGTAATCACTACAAGGTTCCGATGTACTCAAACGCTCAAAGACATTTGCTGACAGCCGGAAGTACGGCTTAACATGCTCTCAGCATCACGGAAGCTAACGGAATCCCTAATCAGGGTTCCTTGTAATGCCTTAAAAACAAAATGGCGAAAATTTGCTCTCCAGTGAAAGGTAAAAACACTATTAATTATACAGTGCACCTACTCTGTCCCCGATAGAAAAAAAGACGCATGGCAGTACTGCATTTAAATGACAACTCAAAATTATTGTTTTCCCACTGTTTGTCGTATTTGTTTTAGTAGGTATATTCGTGTATTTATGTATATTTATTTTTACTTAAGTATATCTATATGTAATTAGGTATATATATTATATTATTATTAGTTTGTAATGTGTTTAGTGTATCTTTATTTTTAAATAAATATTTATTCCTCAACTTTTCGTGATTGCACTTAACAGTCAGTCTCTGCATCACCCAAAGGTTGACTGGTAGAAAATGCCTACATTTGTGTGCTTAAAGTATTAAATAAATAAATTATGATAGAGGTAAAACGGTACAAAGATATTTTGGCGCCTGGACAAAATCGGACCTAACGCCGCCATCTTGATTGAAAAATTAAGATGGCGGATAGTATTCGACAATTCCTGTGACAATTTGAAAAATGTTTACGAACAACGCCCTGTTAACGTCATTCAAGCGCTAAAAGATCCTTGTAGCACTCCAACATACAATACAGGAATACTACATTGTGGCACTTTGGACAAAGTTTTTGAACACACTGAGTAACTTTCGAGACAGACAGTACTGTAGTGGTTAGACCGCCACATACGAACTACGCAACAAAAAGACATGACGTCACACAAATCCTGCATCGCGCAATTAAAGTTTACCGAGCGATCGACATCCGAGAATATCCAACATCAACAGTCGGGCAGTCGGAGGATCCCTTTTCTATAGAGAATGAGTGAACTTTACACTCTGTTCCTCATACCTCTAAAGTACCAAAAAAGTAGGTATTGCGGCTATAACCAGACTGAAATCGAACTCGATCAAAACCCTCATTATTAAATCCTTCACGCTGCAATGATAAAACAGGAACTGTCCATACGGACATATCTGAAAGGAAACCGAATAAAAAAAAATACAATAGACATCTCCAGTTTTACGGCTATAGATACAAAGAGATATTGAAGACTTCGGAGATCGATTTCAGGATTGATGCTTATGATTGAACTTTGATATTTTCAGGAAAACGGGGTCTGGAATGATTCTTTGTTCGTAGGGCTCTTATATTTCCAGTTATCAGTTTCAAAAGATAAATTTCCGAATTAAATAATAATCGAGAAACGTTTCAAACAGTAGGTTGCGTGGGGTCTTATTTATTTATTTGTTTTGCGACTGCCTATCTGACCTCCACAACCCAGTTACTGGGTAATACGATACCCCTTGGCAAGATTGGTTGTCAACTTTTCGGGCTTCTGATGACCCATAACGACTGTCAAAGATCCACGAATGACAGCCGGAACCAACGGCTTAATGTGCTTTCCGAGGCACGCAGGGATCTCGATATGTAATGGATGGTCACCCATCCACGGACCAACCGCGGCAAGTGTAACTTAACCTGATCGATCGATCCGTGTGGCTGTTGTTAATAAGCCACAAGTCAATAAAATAAAAAATAACAAAGCAATAGCGTAACTTTATGTCAGTGAAGTATTTTTTCTAATCGGATCAGTTTTTTCAGAGATGACTGTTTACAAACAAACAACATCAGGTACCTCTATATACTAAAATAACATAATATCACGCCTTGTTTCCCCGAAGGGTTGGGCAGAGGTGTCCCTGTAGCAGGTACACCCACATTTCGCCAGTTATGTTTAAGTCCCATGTAATAGGGGGCGAGCCTATTGCCATCAACCAGGCACAAATCCAGACTCCGAGCTGCCCCTGAGAAATTTCAGATAGAAAATCCCAATAACACTTTGCCCGACCCGAGAATCAAACCCAGGACCTCATGCTCAGCAGTAGCGCTTGCGACCACTAGACCAACGAGGCAGTCTAATATACTAAAATATTGTATATATACTAAAATATTGTATACAAAAGGTGTGGCCAAACATTGAGCGGTAAGAGCGCGGCAAAAACACGCGGCGTGTGCAGGACACATTTCTGCCGCGCTCTAGACACAACGAAACCGACGAATGTTTGCGCGGCAGTACTGCGCGGCACATCGCGGCACACTTCAGTTGGCAATATCAATCTGCCTAGCCTTTATTACGTCCGCAGAAATATGTCCAGACACAATTAGTGACGAATGTTTCCTAAAAATGTTTGTGCGCGGCAGGTAAACAGAAGCGTTCGCGCGCGGCAGTCGTACAAACACAGCGGCAACCGCGCACGATTGTCGCTCAATGTTTGGACACACCTTTAGAAGTATAGTTTGAACAATTGTAGTTTGTACGAGTACTATCAGTAGCATCGTACCAGTAAGACTTTAGCAAGCCAGTAAGATTGATAGCGACTCGACTAGCGACCAATCTTGCGAACTAGCTAATCGTATTACCACGGCATAAGCTTATTCTTGTACTTATTGCTCGTTTCGAGGCAACAAATGAAATTGAATAACTTTAACATAATCCACGATATCAGTTAAGGCTAGTGAGCAATACTTTTGAACAGTAGTGCTATTCTGTAAAAAATCTCATCGTGATAACTTAGGTGAAGTGAGCTTGAAAGTGAGCTGTCAACAGTGTCAATCCCTAGTATTCGGTGGAATGACAGCTCACTTCACCTTAGCGTTCACGGTAAGATTTTTATAGAATAGTACTGCAGGTACTTTTTTTTAAAGCTTTTGTTCAGATGTACTATTCTTGCAACCTAACTTTGGACAACTTTCATCAAAGGTCGAGGTACAGACGCCAGCACATCAAGCTACCCGAAACTGTCAAATTTTCCCAATCTACTTTGAACCTTATTGTGCAGCGATAAAGTTAAAAATCTATTAAATAAATTTGACAGATTGTAGTAGCTTGAAGTGCTGGCGTCTGTACCTAATAAAGAAGACATTTAAAAAAACACTCTTTTGCATAGCTTCAAGAGTGGAACAATGGACCAAACAAAAGACATACCATAAAAGCAGAATTTCCTTCAAAATATTTGATGACAAAATACAAACGACGACTGATTTTCGTAAATATCTTTCTTATTATGATCGCATCAAAGGCTCCAATCAGATCAGAACTCGAATGTTCGGTTCAGGAAACAGGAAAAACGGAGGAAAAGCCTCTCATTCCTCTCAAGGGTCTTGTTTATAACAGCTTTGACGGGATACTCGTCAACATTCTTTATTTATTTAATGACACTGATCAAAACTGGCTAAGTGTCAAGTCGGATTTGTGAAAGCAATTAATGTTCTGTGGTTTCTCTCAGTATATACTAATTCCATGCTTGTACAGTCAGTCAACAGCAACCTTATTATCATTAGAAAGTTCACTGTGATTTTGACAGTTAAGCAAAATCAGAGAGAGGTGTTCTAAATTCTAGAGGACTGTGACGTGAAACAAAAATGGCTGTACGAATTGAATATGGAGAAAATAAGTCAATGTGTTATTTTTATGTTAACCCTTAGTATCCTTTTATGCTTCAACTAGCTTTTGCCTGCGGCTTCGCCCACGTGGATGTCGGAAAATATCCCACGGGAACGTACCTACTAAAACTTCATTAACTCCTACTGCTTGGATAAGGATTAATACTATACTGGTCAAAAAAGCTTCGGAAATAATAAAAATGGTTATTGTGGGTCATCCTTAGAAGATAGACATATGCCATTGCGTACTTTTTGTTGAACTTTTTAAGATAAACAATACCGTAGAACATAAATTTGATGTATCTTTTCCGGTTAACGCAGCGCACGCCAGTAAAGCTCCCAGTCGGCTTGATTTTTTCCAACTTCTTCAACAATAATCGTCATGTTTCAGCTAATTCACACAAAATCGTAATGAATTATACACTAAAACCTTCCGCATGAATTACTCCGTCCATTGGTGAAATTCGTTTGAAAATTCTTTCGGTAGTTTTGAGTTTATCGCGTTCAGACAGACAGACAGACAGACGCGGCGGGGGACTTTGTTTTATAATAATATATATATATATATATATATATATATATGTAAGGATAAGGATTACATATTTTTCGAGCAAATCTGCTGCGATTAAAAAAAAACTCTGGAAGTGTGCATTTTTGGCAATTTGGGCACAAATTGTGGCACAAATGCAACATTGCTTTTGTAATTATGTGTAAGTTAATTTAACATATTTAAACCCTACTAGTAAATAAGGTTTTTCCAATTATAATTTATTTTAAACAAAAAAAACCGGCCAAGTGCGTGTCGGATACGCACAATGAAGGGTTCCGTAGTTGGGATGAATTTATCCCAAATGCAAACTTAACATTGTAGTTGAAATACATTTTCTCCCATACATTCCAATTCCAAATGTAAGTTTGTACGCACAATATTGAGAGATTTACCATGTTATTTTAAGGCCATAGACTTTTTATAGATTTTCCTGTAATCTATGAGGGAAGAGTCATTCTCTGTAATTTTTTCATAGTTTTAGGCTCAGCAGTTTCGGAGATAAGGGGGAATGGTAAATTTTCATCTATTTTCTTAAATATCTTTAAATGTATTTACTTTAAAATTATAAAAAAACATATATTTGATTTCCTCGCAACAATTCATTTCGTTTGTTATGTCACACGACAGTCGACACAGTTTGAAAAACTTTTTTTATTTTCTTATTTGCCCCCCAAAAGTGACCCCCACATTCAAAACTCATTTATTTACGTTACACGTCCCTGTTTGGATCACAGAAATACAAATTTCAACTTGATCTGTCCATTAGATTCGGAGCAAATTGGTTGTGACAGACGGACAGACAGATACAGACACACGAGTGATCCTATAAGGGTTCCGTTTTTCATTTTGAGATACGGAACCCTAACTAGATATCCATTTGTTTTTGTCTCAAACTGTATACAATACGGGATGCTTTAAAAATAAATATTTTACGAGTCAGAACTACAAAGTACTTATCCATTTATATTCGCCATTGCATTTTCGCATCCACTTTTGCTGGTGAAAGCATGAAAGCATCGCAATTTTGAAACAAAAACATTGGAGTGCTCCGAATGAAAACCGCGATACGATGCTCATATAAAATTCTTTTAATGTGCGAATAGTGGAAAATGTTCTGTATACAACTAGTTTTATGATTTTCGTCATAATTAAACTAGAGTTTTATGTCTGCACTTTTTAGGATATCCAAAAGGTAAAAGCAACAGGGAATAGAATAGTTTTTATTTTATAAAAAGTATACGACTTATTTATCTATTCAGTAGTACACATGCATTCATAAAATAAATATAGAATAACCTAACCTTACTAAAACGGTGGTGTTGTAGTGCCTCGAATATGTTTGCTGAGGCGCAGACAGATGATTTTTTTGCGATCATCAAGAAACGGAGCGCTTCGCTACTAAGTCGACTACGAAACAGCTCGAACAGCATCTTGAGGGTATTGTCTGAGCGGTGGGATCTCCCTCTGTTACAGAGGTGGATGCAGCTTCATAGTAGCGCGTCCCCTCGTATTACGTAATTTATGTTGTTTTCGTTTTGGACGATATTTGTTTGTATTTATTTCAATTTTATATTATTATGTTTCGATTGACACCTGTATGTATTTTAAATTTATTTGAAAATGACATGTGTATGTACTTGAATTTTATTATAATAGAATGTTTGAGGATTATTTTATGTGTGTGATTTTTATATCAATTTTATGTTTTAATTTAATGTATGTAATGTTTTTTTATGGACTTTGTCTGAAATAAATGAAATATTATTAAAACTATTGACAAACTAAAATGTAGTCGAAATCGAATAGAGTCGAAAAATGCGGAGCGATGTCGACTGGTAATGTACCCAAGAAACTGGCGACATTGCCACGTTGTATGGCATTAGGTAGCTTCTGGCCAAAGTAAAAGCCAGCCCTTGGATCACGGGAAGTGTCAACCAGCCGTTTGGAGATTACTTTGAACAAACCATGAGCACTCGGACCCCATGGCCCGAGGGTTTCAACCCCAAACTGCTTGAAGAAATAATTTTTGTTGGTATATTGGCGTGTGCTAGCTGACATGTAGCAAATAATTTAATTTAATGTTGTGTGTTGCGTAATGTAAATTATTTTACAAAAGATACTATTGTATAGAATCAAGTTTTTCTAACTGAACAGACAGCTGTCCTGCTGGGGAGTTTGTTGCGCCACTTCTTCCCAGCTAAAGCACTAGGAAGTGGTGAAGGGCGGGCGTTTTTGGGGGACTGTCTTATGTAATTTTGACGTTCGAAAAGTTCTGATTCTCAGCCTACTTTGAATAAATTACTTTTGAATTTGAATTACCGATAAGGTTATTGTACTTTCGTCGCTTGAGGTTCTAAAGAATAGTACCTATGGTTTTAGTACCACTTCCCGTTTTCATTTTCTCTTTATTTTTTGTTTGGTAGTTAGGTTGGTACATACTTGTATGTGTGCGAAATCAGGGCCCAGTGACTTACATCATCATCGTCATCATTGACATCAACCAGCACAGCCTTGTTACAGCGCTGCTTGTTACTGCTGAGGTAGGTCTCCCTTTTTTGGCATGTTGTCCATTTATGTACCTAACTTACTAAGCTGTCTATAATTTTATTGTAAGGCGATGCGCGGCGTCTAATGTGACACCTTTTAGTTTTTTCACTGAGTAGAATACCTCGTTAACTAGAATGACACACACATAACATAACATCACGCCTTGTTTCCCCGAAGGGTTGGGCAGGGGTGTCCCTGTAGCAGGTACACCCACATTTCGCCAGTTATGTTTAAGTCCCATGTAATAGGGGGCGAGAATGACTACACCTTTTTTGGGGTTCCGTATAGTCAACAAGGAATCCTTATAGTTTCGCCATGTCCGTCTGTCTGTCCGCGGCTTACCTCAGAGAATTAGTGCTAGAACGCTGTAATTTGGCATAGGTATCACATAGGACATATTTATCACATCGACAAAGTGATAAAATAAAAAAATATTGAAGGGACATCCTGCACGTAAAGTGGGGATGTTTTTTTTACTTGTCTATCCCATGATGTGGAGTATCGTTGGATAGGCCGTTTAGCTAAGTAGTTAGTCATAGGATTGTGTAATATTAAGCTTTAAAGTGTTCATTTTTGTTAGAGTCAAGTGTCCCTGCCAGCTAAATGGTTGTTTTTGGCGATGTGAAAAACATCATGGCAGTAGTATATAAACGAAGTTAAACTTTACAAACTAACAAGTACCTACCTAATAGTCGACCAACTTACATTTGCAGTTGGAATGTACGGGACAACACGTTTTTCTACTACAATGTTAAGTTTGTTCTTGGAATAAATTCATCCCAACTTTCCGTAGTTCCCTTCATTGTGCGTGGTCTGACACGCACTTGGCCGGTTTTATTGGTGTCACTTTACTAGGATTCCCGATATCCCCTCTGTGGTGTCTCAAATAAACGCATTAATTAAGTAATATGTATTTATTTAATACTGAGCTACACATGAGTGACCTGTCATGGTAGACGATGGTAAGAGAGAGAGAGAAAAACTAAGTGCGAGTGAGCAAGGCTACAACGAGACTGCGTTCCAGATCTCATACTCTCCCGCACTTATTTTTTAACAATATTTGTTAGAAAATAACATAACACACTTCTAAACAAAATTATACATCTAAATTAACTTATCATATATCTACAGACTCTGAGCAAGTTACCATTTGGTTAACATGACGTTTCCATCTTTGGCCTTCTACATCAACTATGTATGTAACCCCTTGTACGGACTCTTCTAGAATTATTCCTAAAACCCATGGCGTTCTACCTAACTAAGTGCGAGTGAGCAAGGCTACAACGAGACTGCGTTCCAGATCTCACACCCTCAAAGTTAGCTTATGTTTGAGCTAAGTGGGTTTACGTGAGTTGTGCTAAGGTTGATAGAACTTACGACTTTTAACCGCCTTAACCGTTGTGACCGACTGAACTCACATACTTTGCTACCTGCGATGTATCACCATATTTAACAGCCAACGCCTATCGTCCTTCATATTGCTATCACACCTTCCCTTCACATTAAAAACGCGTTAACGTCGTTATAAATCCACAAAGATCACGATTCTCCACTAATGTGATTTTTAAAGGTCACTTGATCCGTCTCACAGACGAATGTCACAAGAAAAATCCCACTTTTCACGAGAGAAATCCCACTTTTTAGGGTTCCGTACCTCAAAAGGAAAAAACGGAACCCTTATTGGATCAGTCGTGTGTCTGTCTGTCCGTCCGTCACAGCCAATTTTCTCCGAATCTCATGGACCGATTAAGTTGAAATTTGGTACACACATGTATTTATATAACCCAAACACGGACGTGTAACGTAAATAAATGAATTTCTAATAGGTGGAGGTTAGTTTTGGGGGGCAAATAAGAAATTTAAAAAAAGTTTTTCAAACTGTATTGTGTGACATATCAAATGAAAGGGCTTGTTGCAAGGATCTCAAATATTTTTTGTTTATAATTTTAAAATAAATACATAACATAACATCTCGCCTTGTTTCCCCGAAGGGTTGGGCAGGGGTGTCCCTGTAGCAGGTACACCCACATTTCGCCAGTTATGTTTAAGTCCCATGTAATAGGGGGCGAGGCTATTGCCATCAACCGGGCACAAATCCAGACTCCGAGCTGCTACTGAGAAATTTCAGATAGAAAAACCCAATAACACTTTGACCGACCCGGGAATCGAACCCAGGACCTCATGCTCAGCAGTAGCGCTTGCGACCACTAGACCAACGAGGCAGTCTCTGAAAATCATCATCATCATCATCGGCCTATAAATGTTCCCACTGCTGGGACACAGGCCTCCTCTCTGTGAGAGTGTGTCTCTGAAAATAAATACATTTAAAGATATTTAAGAAAATAGATGAAAATTGACCATTCCCCCCATAACTCCGAAACTACAGAGCCTAGAATTTTGAAAAAAATACAGAGTATGGTTATTCACTCATAGATTACAGGAAAACTTATAAGAAGTCTATGGTCTTAAAATAACATGGTAAATCTCTCAATATTGTGCGTACAACCTTACATTTGCTGTTGGAGTGTATGGGATGACATGTATCTCTGTACAATGTTAAGTTTGTGTTTGAGATAAATTTATCCCAACTACGGAACCTTTCATTGTGCGTAGTCCGACTCGCACTTGGCCGGTTTTTTCGTCCATTTCTCTTATCTTCGTTACTTAATAGGTACCTATATCGTGTCGTGATTGATTGGGTTAGGAAGAACTAATGTTTACCCTTGAAGAGATCACCCGTAAATGGCAATTTATTTCTGTCCTTCAAATTGGCCGATACTTTATGTAATTGTTGCGTAGACGTGATTTTCGACTGCTTTCATGGATTTAGTTGAGCGTTCATTTCGTGCAACGAAAACAATATTTATTTATTTTCTTAATGTCACTCGGGAATTATCGCATTTCCGAATACAAACGAATGCTAATTTCCATGTCCATCAATTATTAGATTTTTCGTGTATAATAATTTGAATTCAGAACTAAGTTCTTTATTGTTGTTTTGTTTTGATTTTCGTGTGAACTATATAGAGCTGTAAAACTATTTTCCTATCTGTCGTGCCTGCGACTTTAGCAGCTTTCCTACCATTTTTTAAATAAATTACATTAAGTCAAAATAATATTAACAACTTTATATAGTTCCAAGTCGCAAGTGCACCAAGCACCAAGTGCAAAGGGCAACTGATAGAAATCCAACGACTGACGAAACACGAGGTTTGCCGAGGGACATTAAGAACATAGTTGTACTGTACTTTGTGATTTTTAGCAATAAGAACGTAATCTTGAACCTACAATGCTTTACTGTAAAATAGGTACCGATAAATGAAAATAGTCTTATCATCTGCCCGGCTTCCGGTGAAACAGGATCGAGCTGAATATTTTATATTACTAAGAGTTTTTGTACACTATATATCCAGTTTACGCTGATCTCTCATTTTATAGGATTTCCGTACAATGCGAGGTCAGCTTATACTGGAAATGTATAGCTTGATGTGTAGCCGTGTGTACATAGTTTAAGTTTTCTGTTTATCCGTGTCAGATAATTACTTTTATTTTCTTATTTTTGTACACCCAAGGATTGTATTACAGAGATACTTTTTTTACAATTTTAACCTGCTTTGTTTGTAAATACTTGTAGCATTAATAAATAATATTCTATTCTTGTATTTCACATAGAGCGACTGCCTATCTGACCTCCACAACCCAGTTACTGGGTGACACAATAGTCCTAGGACTGGTCGTGGTGCCCACACAAGGTTTCTACCTCTTTGTCAGGATTGTACTATGTTTAGTCTAAAAATCTGTCCATCTGCTGTATCAAAATCTGCCTAGCCTTTTCCCAACTATATTGGGGTCAGCTTCCAGTCTAACCGGATGCAGCTGAATACCAGTGTTTTACATGGAGCGACTGCCTATTTGACCTCCACAACCCAGTAACTGGGTAATACGACTGGTTGTCAGACTTTCGGGCTTCTGACGACCCGTAACGACTCAAAGATCCACGAATGACAGCCGGGACCAACGGTTTAACGTGCTTTCCGAGGCACGGAGGAGTTTCAGTTTGTAAAGATGGTCACCCATCCACAGACCAACCCCGGCAAGCGTAGCTTAACCTGATGAATAGAACCGTGTGGCTGTTATTACTTGGCCACGAGCTCCTCCGTCCATCTGCTGTAGATCTAGATAAAATTGCTAAAAGTGGGTAATTGAATTCCTTCTAAATATACCGCCTTCATAACAAGCTATTCTATTCTCATTATTACTCAATTATAGAAAAGCGATCCCTTAATTATGGAATGCCACTCATTCATATTTCAAGAGAACCCGGTATCTAATTTAAGGTCTAGAGCGTAAGTACTTCGAATTTAAATTAGGTTTATAATTAGGGGTTATATTTTCATTAACCTTATTTAGGTTTGTGTACCTGGCAGGTATTTTAAGAGTTCTATGTTTAGACTGGTGTTTGGAATTTCGTGGAAATTATGAATGAGTGTTTCCTAATTAGATGGTATATTCAGGTATGCTTAATTAACTGAAGGGCTGAATGTTCAAATAATTTTCAATTATAAATAATTCATTTATTTTTCAGACAAAGTCCATAATAACATTAGATTAGGTTAAAATTAAAACATAAAGTTGATAATTATAAAAATCACACATACACAAAAAAATAATCCTCAAACATTCAAATAAAATAAAATACATACAAACGTCATTTAAAACAAACAAAAAATAAATACAAAATTTATGTAAGTACAGCTTAAATTTTTTTGACAGTTCGGACATTTGAATTGCTTGGCAATTATAAAGAATAAGTGGAGACCCCGCCACCACTGAGTCCGGCGGAAAAATGTGGAACTACATTTTTTTTAAATGCAATTTGATGCAATGACATAGACACTAACGCCGCGTCTATCGGACTTGAGTGGTGGCGTGGACTACCTAAAATTATTTCAGTTTCATGCAAAGTTTTGTCATTCTGGTCCTTTTTCAAACTTAACTTTGAATATTTAGGTACACTCCTAACAAAATATTTTGTTTATTTTCCTAAAACCGACACGCAACTACGAATTAAAATAGGTACCTACTTGGTTTAGGTTCTTATTTAACTAGAAGCAGGTACTTAGGAAAAAAAATTTTTTTTTTCAACACAGCATCTTTTTTTGTAAATATTTATACCTCAGTAATAGAATACATTCAACTCCCACAAATGCGAACACGATACGAATACCTCAAAAAATCAGTAAACAAGATTCTCGATAGAAAATATCGTATTCGTAGTCAAAGCAAGATAAATTTATAGAAACAAACAGAATTTCTCCCGGGAAAACATACTTACCGACAGAAACTACACCTGCAATAGGTATTCTTTCACAAGCAATATTTTGAGCAATTTCTTATTGCTGGAGATAGTGGAGCAATGTGTAGTAACGTATCAATTTTACTAATGTTAAAATGTCAAAGAATATAAAAATTTACCTTTACCAATTTTATAATTTTTAGTCAGAATTTCATAATGCTTATTTTTCTAATTCATTGTTTTATGCATGTGGTGTTTACCTATACACAGGGTATTACGTAGACGGTTGAACATACAAAAATGGCGGATGCGTGGTGCCGTCTGCTACGTGTTTAGGCCCAATAACAAAACCCAGGCCACGCGGATTTTTTAAAATGTTTATTTTTATTTTATATTATTCGTAGTTCGTCGTTGCTCAAACTTCAAACGTCAATAATTTCATTTAAAAATAACAAAACTGGTAACATTTTTATTTTATTTTCATCTAGAGTATTTGACGCAGATGATTGCTAGAAAATTAAATACGAGCCCTTAAACTAGTTTACTAACATAGTTTTTAAGTCATTGTTACTAACACTATGGATTATGTGTACTTGTATGTGTAGTCCGAAATAAAGAATATATTATTATTATTATAAACTACAAACAAATTAAAAATACATATTAAAAAAACGAAGAGTGATAGAGCAGTTCTAATTCTAGGAAAACATCTTTGGTTCTAACGGTATGCATTATGCACAATTTCTTTTCAAACATTTAGAATAATTAAATAAACTAACAGGTAACCTAAACGTTATTGTATAAAAACTCATGTCGTTAGGTGTTTTCGGTACAAATTGCCACGAAAATGCAGTTTCCACCAAAACTGGAACCACTAAGTCGTGTGCTAAATGTGTTTAACGTAAAACCAGGTAAATTCTAGAGAACGTCCCATCTCGTTATCTAGTTCACACAAAGACAAAGCATTGCACCACTTTGTGCTGGCGAGCAACGGCGCTGCACTACAATCTGCGCAGTTAAGTTTCGTCTTGAGAGTATGAATAAGATAAGGCTGTACTTGTCTTAGAAGTAAGGAAGTTGTTCTCACATGTATAATTTCAACGTGAATGATGTAATCAATATTTTAATTTAAAAGAGTGTCCGTGGATTTTCTAGCCCGTTCTTCTCCATAGGAGTCTACTACGCTTTGGAATGGGCTGACTGACCCCCTTTTTTTTTTTTTTTTTTTTGGGTGGGAAATTATCAAATAACTTCTCCCGCTCTGGGTGGAGCGGGAGGGCGTGTCAGACTCTTACTGACTAAAACCCACCCGTGTTCCTTCGGTTGCCCTGTTGCCGGGGGCCACGATGTCCCCATCGGTTTTCTTCGAACCCCCGACAGGCATTGGCCCTAACGGACCCCGTCAATTCTGCTGACATCTCTTTGAGGCGCGCGTGGAACACAACGCGCCGTCGACCCGGGCTTGGTCCTTATCGGACGGCGAGCTACCCATTGCTCACCGTCCGCAAGCCCACGCCTACGGTGGCCGGAAATCGGCTCGCGATTCCCGCCCCGGGCGTCTCCTCCTGCGGCGGTTAGGGGCGTGAGGGCGCGAAATTTGCCTCTCCCTCACGCGTTCCGCCTCCTCCTTCGCGAGCATTACCGCTTCGCAGAAGGAGGTGACGGCCTGCCATCTCCTCTCGCTCCGTACCATGGCCTGAACCAGGGCCGGACGCGAGAGATCACCGCCGCCGATCGCCTCCACGAGGACACGGCGTTGCTCCGCCCAAGCCGGGCAGACCTCCACCGTATGCTCCACCGTGTCCTCAGGCCGATCCACACAATGGTGACACCCGGGTGTTTCCTCCCGCCTTATCCTGAACAGGTACCTCCCGAAGCACCCGTGTCCGGTGAGGACCTGCGTCAGGCGGAAGGTGAGGACGCCGTGACGCCTCTCAAGCCACTCCTCAAAGAGGGGTCTTATCGCCGCAATTGTGGCGTGCCCAGCGCGGGGTTGCGACAATCGCACTCTCCATGACGCCATGAGATCCCGCCGGATGACTGACCCCCTGACAGTTCAAAAGTACCTGTAATTGGTTTATTTGAAATACTTAAATGTTTTGAGTTTGAGTTTGTGTTTGACTTTGGAAGAGCTGATGAACAAAGAAAGAAAGAAAGAAAACATTGTTTATTCTGCAAACAAAACGTATTAAAACGTAAACATAACGTATTTATTTTGTATTTTTGTGTTCTAGTGGTCGCAAGCGCTACTGCTGAGCATGAGGTCCTGGGTTCGATTCCCGGGTCGGGCAAAGTGTTATTGGGTTTTTCTATCTGAAATTTCTCAGTAGCAGCCCGGAGTCTGGATTTGTGCCCGGTTGATGGCAATAGGCTCGCCCCCTATTACATGGGACATAAACATAACTGGCGAAATGTGGGTGTACCTACTACAGGTACACCTCTGCCCAACCCTTCGGGGAAACAAGGCGTGATGTTATGTTATTTTTGTTACATTATATTAGTGTTATTTATTTTATTTTAGAAGTATGTATGTTTGTATGTATGTAAGTAAGTATATTTTCATATT
Organism: Agrochola litura; assembly: GCA_949152395.1. NCBI lineage: Eukaryota > Metazoa > Arthropoda > Insecta > Lepidoptera > Noctuidae > Agrochola > Agrochola litura. Next base: position 17,457,057 of record OX424508.1, on the reverse strand, counting down.
TATTCGTTTTATTTCATTAAGTGAATTGTTTTGATTTTATGTATTTTACTTTCTCTTTACTTTACTTTACACGGTGTCTACATCTCTTTTTATCCTCTGTCCTATCGCAGGTATGCTGGAAGAGATTTCATTAGAAATAAGCATCACCTTTGTACGTATTTTTCTGTTCCTTTTGTCTTGTCTGTGTATTATTTGTGTGTACATAAATGGTTAAATAAATAAATAAAACGCACATTACAAAAAAATTACATAAAATACACACATACAAAGTAGCCAAAAACCTCGTATTCTAGCAGTAGAAGTCAGAATAAGAGAAAGGAAGTACGATTGTGTCATTATTTATTCTGCAGCTGCTTCCATCCACGGTATTTAATGGTGCCCAAGATACAGGCTGTGCCTAGTTTGGGACCAACTATACCCCCTAATTGCAATTTTGAATGTTTAAATAAACGATTTAAACGATTATAGGATCGTACAGACTGGCGGGAATTGTCGCGCGACGTGACACCAGTAAATTGTTCTACTGTGAAGCTTCTTAGAAATTGTTTTATTAGAGTTGCGTCGCACCTGTTTGCGAAAGTCTTTATCGAAAAAATACAATGTTGGCATATGAAAAAAAAAAACCATGGCGTACATTATGCAACGCCAGTGAGAACCCATGCAATGACATAAATATGTTTAATTAGTCAAAAGAATTAATCAATCAGATTGGTGAAACATCGGGTAATGCAGAATCTTCTTTTCGTGTGGTTAGTGACTAACCTGGTGTCAGAGTTTTAAAGCCGCCCATGGGCCTCTGACTTGACTTCACATGCCGTCGAGAAATATCTCTCAGGCACGCCGGTTTCCTCACAATATTTTCCTTCACCGTTTTTGAAGCAAGTGATAATTATACAATACGCACATGAATCCGAAAAGTCAGAGGTGCGTGCCTTGGGTTCGAAATCGAGACCTATGACTTGGCAGTCACCATTAGGCTATCACTAACGCAGAATGAAAGAGCTTCTTTTGCCTTCAAATTTTAACCAATACTTTGGGGGCAACAACCCCAAAAGTTCAAGTATTGTTGGGTTGATTTATCGGTACCTACAACTTTACAAAACAAACGATCATTGCACAGCTGATCCGCATCCTTTCCGCACTATTTATATTGTAAAAAAAAAATGGTGGCACTCCGGGAGTGCCGACAGAAGTGAAAACTTGAACAAGATCGCTTTAGTGGAAGAAAAATACTTGTATAGAACATTGATCTGTAACGTAATATAAATAAAGAGCACAATCGCGTTTAAAATAAAAATAACTTCCGAAACCTTTAAAGTAAAAATACTTGCATAGAACATTGATCTGTAATTTAATATAAATAAAGAGCACAATCGCGTTTACAAAAATGAGGTGTCGTCATGGTGTCGTGAAATCAATGGTTTAGTATCATCTCAAAAATGCCCAACGCACCTATAGAAGTATCGAAGCTCCGTTTTTAGGGTTCCGTATCCGAAGGGTGCCAAACGGAACCCTATTACTAAGCGTCCGCTGTTTGTCCGTCTTTCTGTCAGTGAGCAGTATATCATGAACCTTAATAGGTAGACAGTTGAAATTATCCCAGATTGTGTATTTATTATATTGCCGCTATAACAACAAATAATAAAGTTAATAATTATAAATAATAAACGTGTTTTTTTTCGGCGTTTTTTGTTTGATTTTAATACGGCGCGGAACCCTTCGTGTGCGAGTCCGACTGTCTTTTTTCGTACTTTTTAACTAAACTCAAAGCATTTATTTCAATTAAACCATTTATAGGCACTTTTGAATTGTCAAGGGGTCGGTCAGTCAGAAATATGAAGCTAGTTACCCATTCCAAAGCGTAGTAGGTACCTATGGAGAAGAACGGGCAAAAAACTCCACGGACACTCTTTTAAATAAAAAAATATTACAAAATTTTGGTTACATCATTCATGTTGAAATTATACATGTGAGAACAATGTAGAAAGACGTGCACGTTAGAAGCGTCCGTAATAAAACAACATCACGTTGTCATGGGAACCGTCATTACATGGTAGGCGGAGTAGGGGGTGTTAGGTTTTATTTTCGTTACGTTACGGAATTTCTTGATTCGGTCGCCGCGCTCAAAGCCCGCGATAAAAGCTATGCAATAGCTTAAAATATAAACGATCGACGATGACCTAAACTTCCTATACCTTATCTAATTCATCCCCTTAGCCCGAGGTTTCCTAGAACAATATTCCCAGGACCTTTATTTGCTGGAAATACTCCCGGTGCAAACTCTTTATTTGTTGGGAAATATTTTCCGACGCCCCGCGCTCCGGTGCGCGGTGATTCCAGAAGTATTGAATGTCTCTTCCAGCGTTCTGTTGATCGGACTGTTTAACCCTCTACAATACCGTGCAGTACTTAGTATTTTATATCTTAAAGAGTTTTGTTCTGAAAAATGTTGATCTTTAAGTTGTTGTTGGGAGTAGAAGTTTCAGGGAATTTTGCCTTCAATTATTCCGGAAAATCCTGCGATGGTAGAAATTATCGTGGGTATCTTTTTAAATAATACTGCTGAAGCAACATAATCTTTTGCAAGCTAAGTAATCATTACATACCAACGTGGTTCCCTTTAATTTTACAAAGATTACGACATTTATTTATAAGTAATTATTCTTCTTCAACCCTAAACCATGCATTACATACCATGATCTTTTTTATTTATCACTCACGACAGTTTTAACGACTTGACCAAACATAGATATTTTTATAAAGAAGAAATGGAATATATTTATCTACATTAAATATGGTACAATAATGGTCTTAATAATAGGGTTATGATCTTCATGTCTCGGTATAGACTGGCATACAAATATTTTAAACGAAAGAAAGAAAGAAAAATATTTTATTTGGGATACGCACAGGATTTCCTATTTGTATTTACAAACAGTAATAAAAAATAAGAAAGGAGCATTTTAAACTAACAAACTAACAACAAAAACTTTTTACAAAAAATACAACCGACTTCCAAACTACAAAGTGAAAAATAACTTTCATTTCGGAAGTCGGTGTCTTTGGATCAGTATGTTAGTTTTTTGACACCGACTTCCGAAATTAAAGTTATTTTTCACTTTGTAGTTTGGAAGTCGGTTGTATTTTTTGTAAAAAAGTTTTTTTTTTCACTTTTTAGTGATTTGGTTGTAATTTATCTAAGTTACAATAGCCTTATGTCAACTGCTCATCAAAAATATCCAAATCGCTATAGATGTGCCTATAATATTTTTGAAGAGTTCCCTCGATTTCTCCAAGATCCCATCTTCAGATCGAGACCAAATGACAAAGGAACTAACTTGAAAGTACACCCTTTCAAACAAAAAAATATTTTTTCATATCGGTCCAGCGGTCTTCGAGTAATCGGGGAACATACATAAAAAAAAAATATCCCGACGAATTGAGAACCTCCTCCTTTTTTTTGAAGTTGGTTAAAAATAAGGAAACGCGATACATATAATTATGCAATTAGCATCAAATAATTATAACAGTGTGGGTAACAGTCATTAATCCATTATACCTACTAGTACAAAATGGTACCTAATTCTAAAATGTTTACAATACAACTACAACATAAAACTTATTAAAAAGTTTTAAATCTATGCAGTATCTATCATAAATATCAGTAAATCAGTAACAATATTTATCACTTACTCTTTTATCAAAGAACTCTTTTACACTATAAAAGTATTACCTACGAGCTATTTATGTAATTTAGACTTAAAATATTTCAGAGGGAGTTCCCAAATATCTTTTGGGATATTGTTAAAAAAAATATTTTTTTATGGCATTATTTGCTTTGGTGTGTGGCAGTAGCGAAGGCTGACGTTATGGAGGAGGGAAGCCGGAGCGCCAAAAACCTACCAATCCCGAACTCATATAACAGCTACGAATATGTTTAAAAACCCTATATATAAACAACTACAATCTAAGAAAAGTAAACACGGGAACAATACATTTTATTAAATTTACGACTGCCAGTCGTAAATTTAATATATAAGGGAAACATTAAAATGTTTGAACGAACCATCGCGGCGTTTCTAATTTATAGTCACATCTGGGCAAGCACGTATTTTCAAAACTTAACCTTGAAAAGCATGTTTCTTCACAAAGTAATTTGTCAAACGGCATTCTAAAACTATGAATGCCGCCATCCTTATAAGATCGTACTAATTATTTTCAAATCTACTCTAAATAAGTAATTTCAGCTTATTAAACTATCTACTTACCCCAATACCTAATTACAACGTACTTTATTTTCACATCCAATAAACTCAAAACACTATGTTAATCACTGTCCTATAACTACAAACAAATATTAATACTACTAGTAATGATAAACTAATGAATTCAATAAATACTGTGCGAAAAAAATGCAAATTAAAATGGTTCTAATGCGATTACGTCAAAAAGCAACCACACATTGTCATACGAATAATGAAATGTTTACGAACTCCGAACTCCTAGCCAGTATTACGAAATTCAACGAAAACTACCGAATCAAATGCGTGTGCCAGAAAGAGGTGGTGCAATAGCAATAATTCCTTCTCGCTCCCGCGCGCACGTTTCTGCTACTATGTGCCTACAATAACTCGCTACAGACCGGCTTACCCGGCTCATAGATACCGCGGTATCACGTGACCGAAGTGACGTCATGGTGACTATTTTTTGTAAGGAAATTGAATTTAGCATAAGCCGGACGCGCCTACGAGTTATTTTAGCGCAGTGTTTTGTTGTTGGATTATTAAGACAATTTTTAATGTATGTAGGCGTTTTGTAATAGGTATTTTAATTTTATGGTGTATCAAATACTTATAGTTTGATTATTCAATGACGATAGAGTGGTTGTGTTCCGAATTTCCAAAGGGAAGCCGGTAGGAATCGGCTTATATGGACGTTTCGCCCCTGGTGTGTGCATTCTTAATCTTCTTGTATATACCTAAGTTAAGTATTAATACACACACATAAACCTTTCCGACTGAATTCTAAAGACGATGGAAACCGCATCAAAATCAGTTGCGCAATTTAGAAGAACAACACGGTCACACAGGCAGACACGATACTTTAATTTATACTATGTTTAAACTCAAACTCAATTAATTTTTGAAGTGAAAGTCTTTAGGTGCGTTGGGCATTTTTGAAATGGGAAAAACAAATTGAACTCGCGACACCGTTACCGACACCTCAATTTTGTAAACGCGATTGTGCTCTTTATTTATATTATTTTACGGATCAATGTTCTATGCAAGTATTTTTGCTTTAAAGGTTTTGAAAGTATTTTTTTCAAGGTTTCATTTCTGTCGGCACTCCCAGAGTGACAGTTTTTTTTAAATTTTTTGGCACTTTTGAATTATCAAGGTTTTAGATTTAGATGGTCAAACATAAAACAACATTCTTCAATCTTATTTTCTGAACATTTTTCGCCCTTTTCCCTGAACCTAATCCAAAGACATTTAACATACATACACACTAACTGTATACCTGCTCTGTGTTTACCTGCTCCTCAAGACTCCGTCCCCTGTTTGTTTAGGTCCAATGCAGGTCGCTTCTTATTCACCTGCCGCTGAATAATTAACTGAACCATTTCCTTTGACAACATACTACTCACGATGCTGTTTATGACGTCAGTTGACGCTGTCTTTGAGGGATTGGACCTTTTCTTGTTTGTTTATGAAGTTAATTGTGAGCGGTTAATGGTGTGGTCCTAATTAGTTGATGCAGAGAACCGGGAATTTTGACACAATTTGTGAGATACCTTTGTCCAGCTTTGGAGAGCCATAAGAGGTGTTGATTGACATCTTAGTAGTGAAAATCTTTTTTGGGAAGTATTATACACCGTGAAATTTGAATCACAGTTTTGCTAGAACAAATGTTATTCAGATCATGGTCTACTACCACTCTACAGCATCCAATAAAAAAAATATATAATTGGTTTTTGAAAAAACACAAAAAAGACAAAGTTTAAAATGTCAAGATTATCTACTGCTTACTAAATTTCGTTTATGGAGGTACATTTCCGTTTAGACAATGCTGTGTCCCGTGCGTGGTGTCTGTGTTGTAGGGAGTAACGATAATCTTGACATTTTAAACTTTATCTTTTGTGTTTTTTCAAAAACCATCTATGTTTTTTTTTTATTGGATGCTGTAGAATGGTCTGAACAACGACCATGGTCTGAACAACGTTTGTTCTAGCAAAACTGTGATTAAAATTTCACAGTGTATAAACCTCCAATAGTGGCGATTCTTCCTACGTCCGACGCACCGTAGACCGTCGGCTCCACTGCCTACTAGCCGACTGGCCAATATTATTATTTTTAGAATATCCCAACTATATAATCCTAACTAATATTATAAATGCGAAAGTGAGTTTGTTTGTTTGTTTGTTACACTTTCGCCCTAAGACGGCTGAACGGATTTGGATTAAATTTGGCACATGAGTAGACCATGACCTGGATTAGGACATACACTATGTACCTATACAAACTATTGTAAAACACTTTAAAAGAGTAACGGTGGAGTTTCTTGCCCATTCCTCTCCATACAAAAACTACTTTTTGAAAGAGGCGACTATAGTCAATTCTATTATTTTGTAAAGACGTTCAAAAGTACCATAAACGGGCCTATTTGAAATAAATGATTTGACTTTGATTTTGAAATACTTTTTATCCCGATTTTCCCACGGAATCAAGACTTATGCGGGTGAAACCACGAGGTGTAGTTAATAATATTATGAATGCGAAAGTGAGTTTGTTTGTTTGTTACGCTTTCACGCAAAAACGCCTGAACGGATTTGTATGAATTTGGCACATGGATAGACCATGACCTGGGTTAGGTCATAGTATAAGTCCTACTTCTATTGCGTCGTTATTATCACAGCAGTATGTACCGTCGCGGCCGTCCTAACACCTACAAAACGTATTGAAATAGATATAGCAATAACCCATGCGTTATTATCGTGCGATAAAAACGCGCCTGTGGGGTAGGGGGTTTTATGCATTAAATTAGTTTCTATGAGTGACGAATCCTAGGTCTAGATATTTCCGGCTTAGTTTAGCAGCCAGCTTCCGCTACCACCCTACTGACTGGCTTTTATTTTTCCTACAACATGAGCTTCTCTCATATACCTACATAATTATGTCAATTTGAGAGAAGGAGAAGACGCTCTCTTTTCTTGGGTGTTAAGGTGATAAATATCAGCATATTCGTGCTATAATAACACCACAATTAAGTATTTCGATCACCAAAGAGTTTTAGAAATTACGTGATTACACTATAACTATAGCAGTGGACAAGTGCCAAATAGAGCGAGATTGAAAGAAACTGTCTTAATCGAAGGCAAAGGCACAAAGAGGTCACCGTCCTAACGCCAAAATGTCAGGAGGCTTTAGGGTTCTAAAACACTTAAGAGTACGAACTAGAGGCGTCTATAAAACTACCCTTGGGAGTACGGTAACACGTAGAGGTCACGTACTGCAGGGCACCACGATGGTGTAACGGAAACAAGTTCGTTCCCCCAGGAAGTAACAAAGGCGGAAATAATAAATATATTCTAAATCTCGGAATTCGACAGAACTCCATAGATCTGTGAACTTTTTACGATGTATGATAATGATTTTGGTAATGATGGTATAGCTCAGTGGTCGGCAAACCGCGGCTCGCGAGCCGCATGCGGCTCTTTGGCCTATAGAGTGCGGCTCTGTACAAATTTCTATGAGTGCGAGCGTAGATACGCGCGGGGGTCGGGGTTTCGGCCAATGAGCAAGATATCAAGTTTTATTAAAAATTCAAACTATTTTTCAAAGATTAATTTCCAAAGTATTTTTACCAAAAATTAACAGGACATTAAAAAATAATATTAATTATAAGTAAGATGCCTTCATCATATTATTATCAACCTGATGATGATGATGAAGGCACTTCTTAGCAAGTTAATTTTATGAAGCGTTATGGAGTGAAAGAGGATGTGAGTTTTAAGGATTAAGAAAAGTGTATTGAGACAGTGTGGACACACAGAAGGGATTGGCTCTCATAAGAAATCTTAGTCGTTATAGTATTGATATTTGACTCTATTGACTAATGACTAATATCTTTTCGTCCCACATACCACAGTGTCTCAAGACGAAAGTCTTTGACCAGTGCGTGTTGCCAGTGATGACTTATGGTACTGAAACGTGGTCGCTCACAATGGGCCTTATCAGAAGGCTAAAAGTCACCCAAAGGGCAATGGAGAGGGCTATGCTTGGAGTTTCCCTGCGTGATCGAATCAGAAATTAAGAGATCCGCAGGAGAACCAAGGTAACCGACATAGCTCGAAGAATTGACAAACTTAAGTGGCAATGGGCAGGGCACATTGCTCGCAGAACGGATGGCCGATGGGGTCGAAAGGTTCTGGAGTGGCGACCACGTACCGGAAGCCGTAGCGTTGGAAGGCCTCCCACAAGATGGACCGATGACCTTGTGAAGGCCGCTGGAATCCGCTGGATGCAGAAATCACAGAATCGGTCGAAGTAGCGGTGCTTGGGGGAGGCCTATGTCCAGCAGTGGACGTCTTTCGGCTGAAATGATGATAATGATGATGATTGACTAATGAGTTTGCAGACCAGTGGTATAGCTTGTGCACTTTGAAATGACGGGCCCCACTATCGCATTACTGGATTCAGATTTGACAAGCTATAAGTCGTTCTGAAGGCGTTGTTAATAATAACACTTTCAGAACTGACGCCCAGAACAAACACTTCTGGCGAAGAATGAGGATAGAGCCGGCCCCTCTCTCTCGGTCTACAGAAATTGAGGGTATACTGTCTGTGAGAATAAGATCAGCACCGATTGTATGTAGATCCCTATTTCTAAGTTACATTGGAATCACAGATGAATGATATAATTATTTGAGTGATTTTCTTATCTTATTGCAATCAGTCAGCTAGCACCTAGGTGCTGATAATCTTGAGCATTCACTCGTAATGAGCATTCTAGCGAATGGACAGTAAATTTGCTCCGAGCTTTTTGCCGAGCCGAGCCATCCACACGCGACCGTCAAGTCTGACATCTTCGTGAAGAATATTTTTTTGACGAGTATTGAAAAGAGCATTCGCTAGAATGATCGTGAAAATGTTTGGCTCTATGCTTGGCTCAGTTCGTTGTTCAGTTCGACTAATTTAAAAACGGCGAATACTCGATGTTCTGTTACAAGTGAATGCTCAAGTTTATCAGCACCTTAACACGTAGTTCCGACCAACAGAAACCTATACAGTACAGAATGATAATCTTCTTTGACAATAAACTATTATTATTTGCAATATCACAAAGATACAAGTGGGTGTCGGGTATAACCACGGCTGTGACCTTTCTGTAAATTGATGTCGAAGTTAATTGGGTTTCCTTGTTAAGTAAAACGTGTTTGCCGTGTGGTCTCGCTTCGATAAAACCATTGTTTTATCTCGAGTGTGTCTGATGTTTTATTACAAAGTTCAAAGTGTAGGTACACCTACAAAGTGCTTATTAAAGAAATTGCCTAAACACCTTAAGATTTTTTTTGTAAAAGTACAAAATAAGCATGACGAGAGATTCTTGATGCATGAGGTATTTAAAGGTAAATATATTGTGTTGACTTGCGAATTTGTCTCTATAAAAATGTCTGGCCACCTCTATTTTCAGAACGCTACACAATTTTAAAAACAGTAATCTCCTGTCCTGGAGAACAGTGGTTGCCTAGTGGTAACGGCCCCGACTTGGTCGTGGGTTCGAACCCATACAGGCGCTTTACTTTGTGTAAATTATTTCATCACCACTGCTCTCAAAACAGTGAAGGAAAACATCGTGAGGAAACCGGCATGTTCTAGAACCGAAAATTCGAAGACATGTGACATCTACCAACCCGCACTGAGCCTGCATGGTAGATTACAGCCCACTCACTGAGAGGAGGCATGTGTCCCAGCAGTGGGAACATTATAAGCTGATTATGAGGATGAAACTCCTGTCAATACAGCAGAAAACCTGTTTTACTACAATTCAAAGAACATCTTTGAGCTTGTTGAATAAGTGACATGCAAAATCATGAAAACTTTTTGAGCGGGGTCCACTAATAAGACTCAAGATTTCAGAGGCTTGCTCTGGAAAGTCCGCACTGGGCCCGCGTGGTGGATCATGGCCCACACCCTCACAGATATGAGGCATGTGTCCCAGCAGTGGGAACGATACAGGCTGATTACGTGGTTATGAAAGAAAAAAAAAAAAAAAGAAAAATAGGTTTATTTGTCACAGAAACACGTGCATACATAAGAGATAAGAGTAATCAGAAAACAACAAAAAGTACATAATAAATCACGAGCATAAAACAGAAATTAGTCGGCAGCTACACGACATGACTGTGACAAGAAAGCTTCCACTCAGCATGATGCTGTGCTATGCTTATGCGAAGCTCTAGAAAGCAACGGAATTCTACAGTGCACAAAAGCCATTGATCCCTCATAAAAAACAAAACAAAACGAACCGATAAAAGTAGGTAAGCTATCACTTCTGCAAAACTATACTCCATTTGAAATAATATTAGACATTAAACAAGCCTTTTTTACAGTCCGTTCAATCAATTTTGAATTCTATAGCTTAGGCATGAGGATGGCATTAAAAGCAAAAAAGTGGTTACAATACCAACTGTTTACTGCAGCTGCTATTTGTCATACCACCAACGCAATAGAAGTCAAAATCAACTGAACGGACTGTATAAAAGGTTTGTTTAAATGTCTAATCTTATTTCAAATCGAGTATAGTTACCTACTGCCATGAACAGAAAAATTACCCCAAATTAGAGTGGCGCAGCAACATTATGCAAATGCACTTAAGTTAGCTCGCATTTCTCCCAACTCCTAACTTTAACAGAAAACTACACCTTTAGGACTTTAACAGTACATTTTATTACTTAAACTGGAATATATTACTGGACTAGACTACTTTGTAGTATCACGGAAAACTAGGGTAAAATGTTACATAATTATTACATTTATAAAGAAAGAAAAAAAACGTGTGGCACTCGGGGACTGCCGCGGTAAAGCTATTGCATAGCATTTGTAACCTCCATACTTCCTATTTGTCAACGCTACACTTGGGACGATGACGTGATGACATAAAACAAAAATTACGTTCCCATGACAACATCACGTTGTCATGGGAACCGTCATTACATGGTAGGCGGAGTGGGGGGTGTTAGGTTTTATTTTCGTTACGTTATTTTTGTTACGTTACGGAATTTCTTGATTCGGTCGCCGCACTCAAAGCCCGCGATAAAAGCTATGCAATAGCTTAAAAACATTTATTTGGACACAGTTCGTGAAACACAAAATACAAATAACAAAATGAAAAAGAGAAAATAATGTTTTATCAACAATAGTGTGTGCCTCACGGCTGCGCCAAAAAGGTTCATTTCAGCATTAATGCCAGACAGATGTTGTCTGACGCTGGTTTTCAAATGAACCCTTAAAAGGACAAGTGACGGGTAGTACAAACAGTTTTTAACCGACTTCCAAAAAGGAGGAGGTTATATGTTCGACGCGTATGTTTTTTTTTTTTTTTTTTTTTTTTTTTTTTTTTTTTATGTATGTCCACCGATTTCTCCGTAATTTGTGGACCGATTTTGAAAATTCTTTTTTTGTTTGAAAGGGTATGCTCCCAAATTGGTCCCATATAAATTTTATTAACTTTGCTTGGGTACTTTTTGAGTTAGCAACAAAATACGTATTTTTTCCCACTTAGTATGTAGATGATATGATAAGTTCCTGTCACTGGTAGCAGGTAGTAGTATTCGAATCTGTGTGGGGTAGGTACCACAACTAAAAAGTGAAAAATAAAAACTTTTTACAAAAAAAAAACAACCGACTTCCAAAAAAAAACACTACAAAGTGAAAAATAACTTTAATTTTGGAAGTCGGTGGCAAAAAACGAAAACACAAAACCCAAGACACCGACTTCCGAAATTAAAGTTATTTTTCACTTTGTAGTGTTTTTTTTTGGAAGTCGGTTGTTTTTTTTTTGTAAAAAGTTTTTTAACATACTTAATATATAATTTGTATACATAAAAACCGGCCAAGTGCGTGTCGGACCATGCACAATGAAGGGTTCCGTAGTTGGGATGAATTTATCCCAAAAGCAAACTTAACTTTGTGGTTGAAAAATATTTTCTCCCATACGGAATGTATGGGAAAACATGTTTTTGCAACTGCAAATATAAGTTGGTCGATTATTACTCGTTAACTTGTAGAGCCTACTTAGCCGTGATTAGTTTTCCTTATAATTTCGTTATATAAACTACTGCTGTGATTTTTTTCACACATCTAAAACCAACCATTTAACTGGCAGGGGGGGAGGACACTTGACTCTAACAAAAATTAGTAAACGAATCCCTGAATCCAAAAATCGTTTTCACACACTCACAATGTTTTTGAAGGACCTTTCCAATGATACCCCACACCATAAGATAGAAAAAAAAAACATCACCACTGTACGCGTAGGGGAGGTACCAAATTTTTTTTTTCATAATTTTGTTTTACCACTTTGTCGGCGTAATTAATATGTACACCCATGCCAAATTACAGCTTTCTAGTACTAAGAGTCTCGGAGCTAGACCGCGGACGGACAGAAAGACAGACAGACATGGCGAAACTATAAGGGTTCATTGTTTACTACGGAGTCCTAAAAACTAAATAAATAAATAAGCACGTAAGTAATCAAATATAATACAAAAACAAAAAAAACATACGAAAACAATAAAGAACTGTGAGACAGTTCTTGTTGTTTTTGTGGTTTTTTTATGCGAAAACCTGAACCTGCCTGATTTATGTGAACTTCCTATGTTGTTTGAAGAAAAGGTAGGTCTATGTAATTGTTTTAAATCGAACAGCAATGTCTTCAGAAGGCTTTTATTTAGTCTAATTAACCGACTTCAAAAAAAAGGAGATGGTTCTCAATTCGTCGGGTTTTTTTTTAATATTTGTTCCCCGGTTACTCGAAGACCGCTGGACCGATTTGAAAAAATCTTTTCTACTTTGAAAGGGTATACTTTCAAGTTGGTCCCATTGTCATTTGGTCACGATCTGATGATGGAATCTTGGAGAAATCGAGGGAACTCTTCAAATGTTATAGGCACATCTATAGCGATTTGGGTATTTTTGATGAGGAGTTGACATAAGGCTATTAACTAAACGTAACTTAAATAAATTACAAACAAACCCACTAAAAAGTAAAAAAAAAACTTTTTTACAAAAAATACAACCGACTTCCAAACTACAAAGTGAAAAATAAATGTAAAATTAATGTTATTTTTCACTTTGTAGTTTGCAAGTCGGTTGTATTTTTTGTAAAAAAGTTTTTTTTTTAATGTAAGATCTTGTGTGTTTTTAGTTAACTATTAGTGAAAAGCCTTTATCGCTTTTCGATTCGCACAAAGTTGCTCTTCTTCTTAACAAAAGTTTTTACAATCCAATATTTCCTACAAAGAAATGCCGTACGTTTGCAGATTTTTAACCGACTTCCAAAAAGGAGGAGGTTATATGTTCGACGCGTATGTTTGTTTTTTTTTTTTTTTTTTTTTTTTTTTTTTTTTTTATGTATGTCCACCGATTTCTCCGTCATTTGTGGACCGATTTTGAAAATTCTTTTTTTGTTTGAAAGGGTATGCTCCCAAATTGGTCCCATATAAATTTTATTAACTTTGCTTGGGTAGTTTTTGAATTAGCTACAAAATACGTATTTTTTTCCCACTTAGTATGTAGATGATATGATAAGTTCCTGTCACTGGTAGCAGGTAGTGGTATTCGAATGTGTGTGGGGTAGGTACCACCACTAAAAAGTGAAAAATAAAAACTTTTTACAAAAAAAAAAAACAACCGACTTCCAAAAAAAAACACTACAAAGTGAAAAATAACTTTAATTTCGGAAGTCGGTGGCAAAAAACGAAAACACAAAACCCAAGACACCGACTTCCGAAATTAAAGTTATTTTTCACTTTGTAGTGTTTTTTTTTGGAAGTCGGTTGTTTTTTTTTTTGTAAAAAGTTTTTGCAATACGAATTCTAATCTGTGTCATAGGTCTGACAATCATAATAATAACTATCCACGTACAGCCTATATAAGCCACTGGGGTTACAAACAAGAAATTAATATTGTTAATTAAAAAAAAAATTTGAAATTGTTTATTATTTTATTAATAAATTAATTAATGTTATAAGAATTTGTTTTGAAAACTTAAGCAAAAAATAAACAGTGGCACTCCGGGAGTGACGACAGAAGTGAAAACTTGAACAATTTTATCGTGCAGAAAATACTTTTCTTTTTGAAGTCAGTAAAAAAAAAGAAATTTCAATCATGTCGTTGTCATGTCTCAATGTTTGGAATGTCATTAATCCCAAAGAAAATGTATCATGCGTTGATGTCTTTTTAATGATCAAAAGTTGGTGTCGGTAACAGTGTCGCGAGTTCAATTGTTTTTTCCCATCTCAAAAATGCCCAACGCACCTAAAGAAGTTTTCACTTCAAAATATTTCTATAAATTTATATATTTTTTAAACATCCCCTCACCACAGATTATTTTTCCATTCCACTTAATTAAACTTAAAACTCACACATATTTCTATATGACATCAGTATCGCTTGCTCACTCCGGCGGAATAATCCGGGAACCTTCGCCAAAGCTCAGTGGAACGCGTATCGCACTTATCTAGCTAATTGGCTGCAGCTCACCCGCTGTTTACATTTTCATGAAACTCGTTTTATATTCCACGAATAATGGTGCAATTTTTTAAGGGAAGTAACGATAAAATTGTGTTTTTTTTTGGGAAATAAGGTTTCGTAAAGTTGGTTGAGAGATTACTTACAATAAGTAAGGTAGGCCGCACGTCAGTAATGTGGTGGCATCTACATTGCCACATGCGAAGTACGCATCTCACTGCCGTCACGCAAAATCCTACATCGCGCAAGAAGAGTTTACCGTGAGACCAGCATGTCGCGACATTAATCATACGTTCGAAAAGTGCTGATTCACAGCCTAGTTTGAATAAATGACTTTTGAATTTTGAATTTTAAATTTTGAATCGTCGGGCAGTAGCCCACCAAACACAACATCCGTCTGATTGGAGGATCTTCCCTTTTCTATGGACGATAAGTGAACTTTACACCCTGTTCCTCATACCTCTATAGTGATAACAAAACCAGCATAAGCTGGCCTTCTTATTCTATTGAAACTCCGCACTACGAGGACAATGGTGGCCCAGTAGAGTAGTGGAGGCCACGACTTACGAGTTGTAGGTCATGGGCTCGAATTTAGGCTGGCGCTTTACTTTGTGAAAATAATTTCATCACCACTGCTCTCGGTGAAGGATAACATCGTGAGGAAACCGGCATGTTCTAGAACCAAAAATTGGAAGACATGTGACATCTACCAACCCGCACTGGGCCCGTGTGGTAGATTACAGCCCTCACAGAGAGGAGGCCTGTGTGTCAACAGTGGAAACATTATAGGCTGATTATGCTCATTTTTGTGGCAAAAATGCTTCCATATAAAAACCCGGAAAACTCCAGGACGAAAAAGAAACTGTCGGCTAAAAAAATATTATCTAAGAGGTAGACTGTAACAGCAAAAGCTTAATAATCATGAAAATCTCCTGCAAAAGCTTACCACGGAACAATTATCGGCAAACTTTCAGTGGAATAAAATAAATTCAAAACGCGAAATTCTACGAATTCAAAATACGTTTCAGCAACCTCAAAATGGCTGTGGTTCTTTTGAAATATTTTCGTGATGTGGAAATAATGAGGAAATTCCACAATGGTTTCAGAATTGCATACTCGTTTTACGTACTGTGGACTGGAAAATGCTTCACATGTTTATTTATTACTTACATAATAGGTACTCTGTTTATTGTACGCATGCGAAGAATATTGTGCTTGGCGATCGAACAATTTGTTTTTTTTCATTGTTTTTATTGTAATTTATTTCCCATTTTCATCGATAATTTAACGGAGATTAATACTGTGCTTTTCAAAAATTGATTTAATGCAGCAGAAACAAAAAAAAACATCAAAAAAGTTTTTTTTTACTCCCGTCTATCAAGTGTGAAACCTGAAAAGTTGTAGCTTGTGAAAAAATCAATTAATGGAGTAAATTTTTTCATAGATTCGTTTTCAGCTATAGGAGGAACTCTATTGAAAATGGCTCTTTTATTCAGAGTAGTTTAATTATAATTAACAAAAACCTAACTAATATAAATATCCACATGTCTATATACAGGGCGTCCCAAAGTTATGGGACATGAAGGGAAAGTACCTTAAATATCGTAGATAGGGTATTTTGCTGAAAGAAGACATTATGTTATTTTTAAAAGTTAGTAATTCTGCATTCAAAGATTTTCTAAAAATTACTTGCCTCGTCTGGGAATCGAACCGACTTAAATGTAAAAAAAAACACCCCTACTTTTATGATGCCAATCGAAAGAATGACCAAAAACTAATAACTCTTCTTAAGTAACATAGTATTTTAAAAGAAACGAACAACGTAAAATGTTTGAGTGAAATTTCAAGAAAGTTATTGATTGCCGACGACGACGTTCGAAAAGTAGTGAATGTTTTCCTACTTGGATTGGTACGAATGGACCGATTAGATGGCTGGCCAGATCCCCGGACCTTACACCATTAGATTTCTTCTTTTGGGGATACGTGAAAGATATGCTAAACAAAAAACGATACGAGAACGGGTGAGTTACAAACAGAATTGTGCCATATCATATCGAGTATTCACCATAAAATGATAAGAAAATCAACAGGCAGCGGACTCATTAAAAGATTGGCGATTTGCGTAAGACAAGCGGGATCACATTTTGAGCATTTAATTATGTATTTACAAAAAAAATACCCACTTAATTGACTACGGCAGTTTCATGTATGTTTTTAATTTGATTAAAATGATTAATTTCACGCTGTTCCTTTCTTTTAAAATACTATGTTACTTAAGAAGAGTTATTATTTTTTGGCCATTCTTTCGATTGGCATCATAAAAGTAGGGGTGTTTTTTTTTACATTTAAGTCGGTTCAAGTCCCAGACGAGGCAAGTAATTTTTAGAAATCTTTGAATGCAGAATTACTAACTTTTAAAAATAACATAATGTCTTCTTTCAGCAAAATACCCTATCTACGATATTTAAGGTACTTTCCCTTCATGTCCCATAACTTTGGGACGCCCTGTATATACTAGCTGACCCGGCAAACGTTGTTTTGCTGTATGTTTGGGGTGGACCACCCTTATCACTTAGGGGTATAAAAATAGATTACGACCGATTCTCAGACCTACCGAATATACATATAAAATTTCATAAAAATCGATCAAGCCGTTTCGGAGGAGTATGGCAACTAACAGTAGTTGCCATACTCCTTCGAAATGGTTTGAACGATTTTATGAAATTTCAGCAGCAGCAAATCCGATGATTCGGAAGAGCCATAAATAAACCAATCACAAAACTAGAGTGAGCTGCTACTGTGGCGACATCTATACCACCACATACGAACTACACTGAGGTATCCTAAATCGCGATATCAGAGTTATCCGCGCGACCGTCGGACAGTTTAGCCCACCAGAACAACACCCGTCTGGTCGAAGGATCCTCCGATTTTCTATGGACAATGAGGGACTTTCCACCCTTAGGATTTAACAAGTTAAAATATTGTTCTTTACTAAATACCTAGAGCAGACATTAACCCTAGCACATTTTTGAAAGTCAGTATTTAGAAGTTACTCACAAAGTTTGTTTTGTAAACCGAAAACAATTAATCAACGTCCACGTCAACCTCGCTAAAAGCGTTTAATTTTAAAGGCTAAAACATTTTAATTTACATGTTTTCTAATGGCGTCCAGTAAATAGGACAATAGCCTACTTTTCAAAGGATTAGAGCTGTACAAGGATCATTCAAAATCGGAGCTAAGAGACAGGCTCTTATGCGTAGGTACACGATGTGTTGCGGCGGCGGCGCTGTGCTGGAGCGGTGTCGCTGCGGCGTCCTACATACAAATATCCATGGTATGCCACACGATGCGTTCCGGCGTCGCATCACACTTACACCGGATTTGCAGCCCGCGAGACGAGGTGGGGAGGGACATACGTGTTTCGACACCGCTCAGTTGTTTGTGCGTTGTCAAATACAGATAATTGACAGATGACAATTTACGCGCTTTGCGGCGCGGCGCCAGTGTGACGGTACGGCGCCGCAATGCATCGTGTGTACAGGCTCTAACGCGGCCATCTTGTTTTTTCAATACAGTTCCACGAAACAATTTCACAAATGTTTACCAATAACGCAACCACTACCAGGAACCACTACCAGGAACCACCACCATATTCTTTAGCAATGCCACCTGAAAAGCATGGGTGCCAGGAAAATCACTCATCTGACTTTAAGGTTCACAATGCACTTATGCACTGCTCAAAACCCTATAACTTGCAGTTATATTGGTAATCGGTATACTTACTTAAGAATCTATTACGATACTCCAATCGAAACCAACATAAGTGCTACTAATTTATTATAAAACAAAGTCCCACCGCCCCGCCCCGCGTTTGTGTGACTGATCTGAACGCGATAAACTCAAAAATCACCGAATAAATTATCATACGGTTTTCGCCAGTGGACAGAGTGATTCATGAGGAAGGCTTAGGTGTATAATTCATTAAGGCCTGTGGTGGCATCTACATCGCCACATGCGAACTATGGATCAAAGACCTGACGTCAACAAATACTCATCGCGCAATTAGAGTTTACCGCGCGAACGACATCGAAATGACATAAATCGTTGGGCAGTTGCCTGCCAGACACGACACCCGTCTGATCGGAGGATCCTCCCTTTTCTATAGAGGATGAATGAACTTCACACCCTGTTCCTCTTACCTCTAAAGGTCTTTTGAAAATTGGCTGAAATATGTATGACGATGTAAAATACTCCTAGTTGGATGAACATCAGACCCACATGCTCGACGCTACAGGCTGATAAGACACTATTACAACAGAAAAACAATGTAGCATATCTGATCTGCTACCCGTGCAAGGCCAGAGTATAAATATAATATCATGTTTGTAATGCCTACCCGAAGAATTAGGCAGAGGTGGAGATACCGATGGGCAAAAACTCAGTTATTTGTAACGTTTTTTGGCGAAAACTAAACGAGTATCCTGTTTTGTAAACACGTTTGCCTGCGAAACATTGCACGCTACAGTTTTCACCGGTTTTTGATACATAACAACTAAAATTAAAATTCGTTCCACTGCCATTATTTTTGCCCTATTTTATTTGAATTCAACGAAGTGACATGTAGTAGTGGAGCCTATTGCGATCAACCGGGTATTCAGACTCCGGGCTGTTACTGAGAAATACTTTATGGAAAAACCCAAAACATATTGCCTGACCTAGGAATCAAATTTCAAATTCAAATTCATTTATACATTTTTAGAACATAGGGTAAATAATACAGATGTTAAAAAAAATATGGTCCATACTATGTCCCACCAGAAGGCATTCAAATAACTTAGGTATTCAAATGTCACATTATTAACAAAATAAAAACAAAAATATAAAATAAAGACAAAAAGTATGCAATGCGGCCAGTCTTCTGGGCACGTTTCCGGATGACAGCGATGCGGACGAATACTTCGACGCCTAAGTGTCATTTTGTTTTTATTTTTATTTATACAGATAGATAATATTAGTCTTTTAATTTAGTACCTAGTGTAAATAGTTAGCTGTGTCAAAAACTGTAAAGTTATGGTGTTAATTAATTTTAATATAGTGTTAATTGAATTAGTACTGAAAATAAGTATGTACCTAGATGTCATAATTTAATGCCAAACACTAATAGTTAATTTGTCAATAAATTAAGATGGCACATAAAGAAAATAGGCTGTATTTAGTCACAATTTTGTATACTAATAAATTAAATAAAAATGACAATATAGAATATCATTATTATCATACGGGAGCAACATTCAAGCCCAGGACCTCATTCTCAGCAGTAGCTCTAACTTAATAATTATTCTTCAGCAAATCTATAAATTATTCTCAGAAAACAAGACTCATACAGTAATAAGTACTTGTAAAACACAATATTTTCATATAACAATATGATATTTGCTCCATATTTGATATTCAAAATCCTTGAATTAATTAGACCTAAAACAACATCAGAGATATGTGCGGAACCTCGTCTCATTTACGAGCCACTGTAATCTCTTCTAATGAAAGTGCTCTATTCAAAATTATTATGTATTTAATATA
This sequence comes from Agrochola litura, assembly GCA_949152395.1. NCBI lineage: Eukaryota > Metazoa > Arthropoda > Insecta > Lepidoptera > Noctuidae > Agrochola > Agrochola litura. The sequence continues at coordinate 17,436,720 of OX424508.1, read as the reverse complement.
TTATTATAACATCCTTTGCAAACTTGCCTGTTTGGTAGTTAAAATATTGTCTAGACTATTAACATAAAGATCATATATAAATACATTTCGTAACGAGAACAGTAAAGATAATAATTTAATTATTTGAAAATGCGGCACTTTCTTGAATCTTCAAAGAAAATTGAAGTACTAATGAAAATGAAAAGACTTCATTATTTATTTAAGTATAGGTAAGCTTATAAATGCCACATCTAGTAATAATCTACTTTTACTTTAGATCCGTGTTTTCTCGGTTGGTGATAAGTTGATATTTACTTCTTTTTTTTTTTTGTCACTACCTTCCTATTTATTTTTTATAAGTTTACTTGTAACGTGCCTGCTACAGGTACACCTCTGCCCAACCCTTCGGGGAAACAAGGCGTGATGTTATGTACCATCGAAGAAACCCATACCTATACACCGTAAGGACTATTTCTGCGTGCAGCGCTCGGCCACTATAGTAACGGTTACCTACGAAAAAAAAAGGGTCGTGTGCACGGGATTTTGTTTTCAAATTGCTTAGTTATAGGTTTCTTCGATGGTACTTTTAACGTCGTTTTTGTACGCTCATAAACATTTTATGTAAATTTAGTTTCTCAGTAAGTGAATTATTGTGAATTCTTAATGAGGAATAATAAAATTCTTAAACCATATAAAAACACTACAATATAACTTTTCGTTCACACAGCAGCAATTCCCCATGAATAGCAACGTCATTATTTGACTAAACAGTGAATATCTGAAAACAGCCGATACTTAAGTTTTCACGGTGAGATTTTAGAGCTTAAATTGATCTGTCATTCCACTAGATACTAGAAGGTTTTCAATTCGACTGTATGTTTTTTTTTATGTTTGTTACGCGATTACTCCGCCAATTATGAATTGATTTTAATGATTCTTTTTTATTTGGTAGGTCATACTTCAGAGGTGGTTCCATATAAATTTTATTAATTTGGCTTGGATAGTTTTTGAGTTAGCTTCAATAATACGTATTTTTTCCCACTCAGTATGTGGATGATATGTTAAGTTCCTGTCACTGTTATTTACATAGCAGGCAGTGTTATTGGAATTTGTGTGGGGTAGGTACCACAACTAAAAAGAGAAAAATAAAAACTTTTTACATAAAAAAACAACCGACTTCCAATAAAAACACTACAAAGTGAAAAATAACTTAAATTTCGGAAGTCGGTGGCAAAAACGAAAATTCAAAACCAAAGACACCGACTTCCGAAATTAAAGTTATTTTTCACTTTGTAGTGTTTTTATTGGAAGTCGGTTGTTTTTTTATGTAAAAAGATTTTTGACAGCTCACTTCAAGCTTACTTCACATAAGTCTCACGGTGAGATTTTTACAGAATACATCGACTGGTTTCATAAGCGTTTAATCAGGCAAATAAATCAATGGATTAAAATAAATTATCAAACACCTCGCCTTGCTCCATTTGTAATCCTAAAATATTTCTGGATTGGCTTTTACAATCAGGTCCGTAGAGCAATTTATTTAAATTTTAGATACTTTATCTTGATTTTAATGATTAAGAGGTATCTTTTAAGAATTATATAGCGACCTTGTAACTTTTACATTAGGCATTACAAGTACCTGCTTTACAGTGCTTTTTAGGGTTCCGTAGTAAACAAGGAACCCTTGTAGTTTCGTCATGTCCGTGTCTGTCTGTCTGTCCGCGGTCTAGCTCCGAGACCCTTAGTACTAGAAAGCTGTAATTTGGTATAGGTATACATATTATATTAATTACGTCGACAAAGTGGTAAAACAAAATTATGAAAAACATTTTTTTTTTAGGGTACCACCTATACACGTAAAGTGGTGATGTTTTTTTTATCCAAAAAAAAAGGAAAGGTCCTTCAAAAACATTGTGAGTTTGGGAAAACCATTTTTGGATTCAGGGATCCGTTTGCGAAATATTAAGTTTTAAAGTGCTAATTTTTGTTAGAGTCAAGTGTCCCCCCTGCTAGCTTAATGGTTGGTTTTGGATGTGTGAAAAAATCGCAGTAGTAGTTTATATAACGAAATTAAAAGGAAAACTATAACAGCTAAGTAGGCTTTACAAGTTAACGAGTAATAATCGACCAACTTAACTTTGCAGTTGCAAAAACATGTTTTCCCATACATTTCGTATGAGAGAACATGTTTATCAACTACAAAGTTAAGTTTGTTTTTGGGATAAATTCATCCCAACTACGGAACCCTTCATTGTGCGTGATCCGACACGCACTTGGCCTGTTTTTATTTAAGATAAGCTTTTCTAACTAGCTTTAATTACTCTGTCCGAAATAGCTGATCGAAATTCGTATCTATTTGCATCACTTACATGCTTTATAAAAAAGTTACTGTATCTGTGCCGTTCCCATTGCTGTACTAAAATTAGAACGAAATAGTAGTCCCAACAGATCTTTCTTAAAAAAAATCGAATACCTTTTAACGTCCGAACATAACCACAAAAGTACGAAAGCTCTCGTAGTAAGTAATACAAAATACTATAAAACCCGCTAATCCACCTCTTACCGCCCTCGGAAGCTCTTCGCTGCACGAGGCGAAAACGAAAATGAAGGATTTTATTCCCGCTTTAAAACAGCCAAAAGTAAAAGGTCAGTATTTTAATAAAATACCCACGATTGTGGATTATCTTGCTGTACAAAACATGAATGAGAAGACCAATATTGTTCTAACACTTTTGGACACGTCAGTACGAGGATTGGTCAAGTGTGAACTTTAAAAATAATTTAATTTTGTGTTTTGGTGACGTTGGGAATGAATGTCTGAAAAATCATTTTTGGGGAACTTGGAGACATCGGGCATCACCCCATTACAGGGGCCCAAGTCTGCTATTTTTATAAATTCGTCATTCCAACACGATCCCATTGTCATTTTGCTAAAAGTTCGTAATCTGCTAAATTCATAATGTTCGATCATTGGTCGGTCAATGGTCTCGTAATAGAATTGTGTTATAATGGCATTGTCGTACAATACGACCAATGATACCGCATAAGTCAGTCATTCATTTGTCATTATGTACGAGATTACCAATAAGTGCCATTTCTTTCAATGAAGTGTCAGTGGCTGACCATTGGAAAGTCATAATGACCATTTATATTAGTAGATTACCAAACTTGTCATAATCAACAATTATGAAATCAATGATAGACCATTCTGACACTATTGTAATAGCAGACTTGAGGCCCAGGTATCGTGCGTATAATGGTTTAGTGATATCATCGTCATCTCCATCCTGCCCTTGTCTCATGTTACTCTGGGTCGGCACAACATGTTTTTTCATCAATTCTCCCATCAGCCGTCACGCTATCATTTATTTCTTTTTCTTTCTTATTCAACTCCCTCACACAAATCATTCAACTTTCTTTGGTGAAGACCAAAGAACTTGACAATCTTTAAAAAAAAAAAGTGTGAACCTTACAGTAGTCGCATATGATGTGTAACATCTAACATCTCGTCTGACGTATATATGATATAAACGATATCATCAATGTCACCGTCACCGTCATCATCACCATCAGCATCCTGTTTACAACCTCTCGGAAAATGGGTTGGTACCATCTGTCGGCCAACTCTAGCACCGCGCGCGCTCATTGGTCAAATTAAATAGCGCGCGCTTCCCCGTCTTCCTGTTACACACTTCCGTTCCTTTTCACGAAATCTCTCCCATAGATTGCAGAAAAGCGAGAAGAAAGATGTTACACATCAAAAATATAAATTCGTTTAAAGATTACCACAAAGGTGCCCGCCCTGGTTAAGGTCCCGTTCACGGCCTATGCGACTTGCGACAAGCGTCACGCGCGCGCGTCTCCTTCCTGTTTCTGTCCGTCGCACGGTCGCTCCGCAAGTCGCGTCTCTGTCTCGGTGACTCGTGGCATTCTCTAAACAACTTCTTTCATTGGTTTTCTACGCAGTAACTGTTGCAAGTCGCGTGACGCTTGAGTGTTTAACTCGTGGCCATGGGGTAAGAAGCAGTCAACTACCCGGCAGTCCAAGCGTACGAAAAAGTTCGAAGGAAATAACCATAGAACATTAAATAAGTCGCAGAGTTTATAAAGCACTAGTCTTCTAGCACCCAGGTTGAAACAATAGATCATGACAAATTTGATAGATGGCGCTCCTACCACCACTTTTCTCAAAGTATTAGATATATTGCCGAGCTCTTCAGGGGAGTCTCGACTTGACTGAATTAATGCAGTGAATTAATTCTAAGCTAGTTGGCTTAGTTTAGAAAGTGTTAGTAAGAAACTTTATTGAATTCTAAAAACTGTTATTTTTTTTAGGGAATTTTGTGTAGTAAAAAGCAGTTGCTTTTTATTGAGATCACGAAACACGGCGCATAATGAGTCCTTACAAGGAAAGTCGAACGAAAAAGACCTTAAGCACATTTATACAATTTTGCCGATGTCAATTGGCAGTTAAAGTACATTTAGATGTGCATTATTGCCCAATGGCCTTTCTTGGCTAATTTTGAACAACGGAAATTACTCGTCCCCAAGAATTGCAACCGTCGAACTCAATTATGAAAACCATCTTAAATCAAATTGACTACAAAGAAAATAAATTGAATACAACGACAGATTTACTTTGGATGGTAGAGCAGTATAATAGAGAGTATTGCATCAACTCTTATTATTCATTTCTCTTGTACGTAAAAAGAGACAAAGAAAATTTTTTACATTGTATTTTCGTTTGTTCGTGTACATACATTTCATTCCATTGTGAGATGAAATGCAAGTACGGAGGCTTTTAAACAGAAAGTATAAAAATACAAGTCGACCCTTATCATCATAATCATGTAGGTAATAATCATAATCATTTATTTGCCATAGGTATTGGTAAAATGTTGGTCTTGAAGTCAGTAATTAAGTTTTCTAATACAAACCAAGACACACATGCAAAAATGTACAATGTATAATGTATTTAGGTAGAAGGGTGGTTGGATACACATTATTTCCAAAGAAAATCATTCACTGCTTTGGAAAAATCTAGAACTGGAAAATTATAGGTTAATAAAGGCAAAAATTATACACCGTGTATAAATCTAAATGCTAAATTCCACTAACGAATCTACATCCCAAACCAACTCGTAACACGATGACAAAATTAACGCAAATCTAATATGAAAATTGCTCATTTCTGTCAAGTATAACTCTATTGCGGGAACCGCTATTTCCATTACACAAATGCCATTAAATATACCCACCATGTTATACCTGTGTCTGCTTTAGCTAAATATTTGAATAGACGAAAACGCCCCAGGGCGGCTACGCTGGCGTGTATGGAATCCGGGCCAATTCTAAATTTATAAGCGTTGAATTTTAAAGAACTTTGCTGTAGATACAGTTACCGTGCTAGACTTACGTAAATCATTCGATGTGAACTTGAGTTGCATAGTGTTGACGTGTGATTTTTATTTTTTTTAAAGGCCACCAGTTTGTGTATAGATAAGTTTCGGTTTACAGTTTCTGAAGGCCAATTGCCGTAACCGTCTTATCTAAGCCCACGTTCGCACGGACGTAAAAATATCGCGGCGATATTTTATCGCGCACTGGATTTTCAGCTCTCGGTGTTAAGGCTCCATGCTGTGAATTCACTCGAGAGAGTTTAGGTAAATTCTTGCGATGCTATGTTTATGCGCACCGTTCACACACACACGTTTTGATCCTATAGATGGTGTTTTGTTAAGTTACGTAGGTAGGTTTATAACAATCAACATAAAAATGCTGTTTTATTTGGAATTTTTTACTTTTTGTATGGAAAACATGAAAAATTATTATCTACATGTAAAGTGTAAGGGGTTTAAGGATTTAATAAAGGGAGTAGAAATTTTCATTATTTTTGCGATTAGACACACCGTTTTCGAGATATGCTAAGCAAAAGAAAAAAAAAAAGATTTAGTACAGTTTTTGTTGCATCTGAAGTCGAGGTGTTGGTGTGGATTTAAAGTTCATGACAATCAATTTTATTCCACACGTTTTAGTCGCGATTAAAAGCATTTAGTTAGAAAATCTAAACTTTAGGTAAAAAACGTCAATTCAGAATAGCCAAATTGCCACTTTCACTAAATTAATATCTCAGTACCTACCATTTTAGTGCTGTCAAACTAAAATATAGTTAAGTAGTGTCACTTTAGTCTATTTCAGAATGGGCAATCGTCGTTTGACAGGAATAAACGAAATTTTGGTGATTTTTAGTCTAGTTTAGAGGCATTTATGACAAGAGTATTGGCACCAGTATCCATAAAGGGATCTGAGACACTTGCGCGAAAGACATTTCCGCGAAAGACACTTGCGCGAACCCACTTGCGCGAACCCACTTGCGCGAAAAAGTTGCGGAAATGAGATTTCTTCATAACATCATGCCATCAATTTCAAAGGACCCAACACTTTAATGACGTGATGTTATGACTATTACTATTACGAAGAAAAGTAGGTATGACCACACATTCATCTGACTATACTATGTCATCATCATCATTTCAGCCGAAAGACGTCCACTGCTGGACACAGGCCTCCCCCAAGCACCGCCACTTCGACCGATTTTGTGCTTTCCGCATCCAGTTATACTATGTGCGCGTTAGGAACTGTCTGCATTAAAACATCACACACAGAGATAGGCGCAGACCTGGCGTGCAGGCAAATATGAACATTCCGGTGGCACTCCATTTATGACCGTTGACTGTACAAGTATACACAGGAAAAAAATAAAATATAGGAACAGTTCATTGGGCAACAAAAAATGCGTCCGTACAGCTGTCAGTGGGAAAAGCGCCTAAAAGGCTGACAGCATTGCTGATTCTTTGACCCGAAAATTAGTCAATCCTCTGGTCACGTGAAGAGTCGACCAACCGCTTGACGATGTCCTGAAATACTCGATGAGCCCCACGGTTTCGTTTCCCCATTTCAATTGATTTGAGGCCATAACTCCTCAAATGTGTCAACTTTTCAGCGTGGCGAGTGTTTGAAAGCGATATATCAGGTTTATTTCAATGATGTGGGGCCATAAATATCGGGAAACAACGTTCATCCGATGACAATGTCACTTCAACACTGATGTACGAGTGTTGTTACACAACTGAATAACAGCAATGGCACAGCAATAATATTTATTTGTGTTGTTGAGTTTGCTCGCATTTCAAGGGGTTACAAGTTGCAACTGGCCCTTGCATGGTACTCTTTATCTACAAAGTAAACTGTCCAAAAACTAGTATATTAAAAAAACTTTTTACAAAAAACTTTTTACAAATAATACAACCGACTTCCAAACTACAAAGTGAAAAATAACTTTAATTACGGAAGTCGGTGTCTTTGGATCAGTATTTTAGTTTTTTGACTCCGACTTCCGAAATTAAAGTTATTTTTCACTTTGTAGTTTTTTCACTTTTTAGTGGGTTGATTTGTAATTTATCTAAGTTACAATATTCTTATGTCAACTGCTCATCACAAATACCCAAATTGCTATAGATGTGCCTTTAATATTTGAAGAGTTCCCTCGATTTCTCCAAGATCCCATGATCAGATCGTGACCAAATGACAATGGGACCAACTTGAAAGTATCCTCGAATTGAGAACCTACTCCTTTTTTTGAAGTCGGTTAAAAAAAACAACCGACTTTTTTGTATTTTTTTATGTGGCGCTCCGAGAGTGCCGATAGAAGTGAAAACTTGAACAAGATCGCCTTGGTTAAAGAAAAATACTTGTATGGAACATTGGTCCGTAATCTTATCTAAATAAAGAGCACAATCCCGTTTACAAAACCTTTTAATTAAAATACTTGCATAGAACATTGATCCGTAACGTAATATAAATAAAGAGCACAATCGCGCTTACAAAAATGAGGTGTCGTTCAGTGTCGCGAAATCAATGGTTTAGTCCCATCTCAAAAAAACCCAACACGCCTAAAGAAGTTTTCACTTCAAAAGTTTTTATTTTTCACTTTTTGATTGTGACACCTACCCCACAAAAAATCAAATACCACTACCTATGTAAATAACAGTGTCAGGTACTTATCATCACATCATTCATATAGACTAAGTGGGAAAAATACATATTATTGAAGCTAACTCAAAAACTATCCAAGCAAAGTTAATAAAATTTATACGGGACCATCTCCACAGCATAACCTTTCAAACAAAAAGAATTTTCAGAATCAGTTCACAATTGACGGAGAAATTAGTGGACATACATAAAAAAAACATACATAGGTATAGTCCGCGTAATCCACGAAGACGCGCCCCACTCCGCTCCGCGCCCTACTAGAGTTCAGCTTACAGTACAGTAATCGCGGAGTGGGGCGCGTCGTCGTGGATTGCACGGACTACACGCTTCGAACATAGAACCTCCTCCTTTTTGGAAGTCGTTTAATAAATGGCTTTTAGTGGTATGACCACCCTTTGACACCATATTGACACCATACCGAACTATAACTAATACTAATAATGCGACATCATTTACGTCTGGGTATGCCTATTATGCCCCGCATATGACCATTGTGCCCGGGAAAAAACAAGCAGTTTTTTCTTTTTTTAAAGTCCAATTGTCTCCAAATGGGTACTAGTAGACTAGGATATTATTATTTGACGCACATTTCTTTCAAATTTTTCATTATCTTGTTCTTCTAAGGTTTTACTCAAGGTTTCCCTTATAGGGCCCGCATTGCCCTGGGTTCCTCTACATACAATGCTACAAGGTTATAGTGGCGCGCGGCCAAAATTGGAACTAACGTTAACACAATTTCACAAATGTTTACCAACAACGCCTACCTACCAATCTTATTCAGACGCCAAAATATCCTTGTAGCACTCTACAGATACTTAAGACCAGGCACTCTAAACGCAATTTCCACGTAAACTCCGCCCCCATGCACCCCGCCACTCCACTATGTTCTAAACGCTAACACATCAGTAATAAAGTCGAATATCGCATGCGCTCTTTAATAGTGTTCGAGCACGGAACTAAATGGCGTAAGTCTCAATTCTTATTTAATTTATAAATAAAGTAAATGAACTATATTTTCTTACTGTAATTATTTATTTTAGACATAAAAGCCGAGAACATCTTCATTTTATTTAAATAATCTTTAAAGAAAGACATGATTTTCCGGGTAAAAAATGTATTGAGTCAAAATGTTACTATTACTTATCTGTCTTGTACATGGAAAGACAAAGATCCAATAAATCATACTAAAGTTCCATTTTGATTATATGCGTGAATGTTTCAGAATATTAATGCAAATTACAATACAATTTAGAGAACCTCCTCTTAAGTCAGTATTAAATTTTCATTCGGGCGGCCTTTAAAATACAACTGGTTCACACCAGTGATAACTACCTAATTTTTAAATGTTTTTGAAAATGTGAATGAATAAGAATTAAAATGAATAAACAAAATAATAATTTATTTAGGTATTTCAAAAAGTGTGGTACAGTCAGTTACAATATATTTATAATTTTACAATTTATGGATAATCAGAAAAGAGTAACAAATGATGGAATTGAATCTGGCGTCCTAGCTGGGTTACATGGTAACCTATATTTATGAGAGCCAAACTATACACCAGAACTATTCATTTACATCCTCTATCACAAAGTTATTACAGAACACAATGGCAACGTATACCAACATGGAAGACTCGCATCGCATATTGATGGCCGTTCTACTAGAAACAATGTGGATGCTGCAGGGAATACCAACATTTATGATACATAGTAGGATATATTATAGAGCGGGGCAAGTGGCTAAGTAATAACAGCCGCACGGGTCGATCGATCAGGTTAAGCTACGCTTGCCGGGGTTTATCTGCGGATGGATGACTATCTTTACATACCAAGACCCCTCCGTGCCTCGGAAAGCACGTTAAGCCGTTGGTCCCGGCTGTCATTTGTAGATCTTTGACAGTCGTTACGGGTAGTCAGAAGCCCAAAAGTCTGACAACCAGTCTTACCAAGGGGTATCGTAATACCTAGTAACCAGGTTGAGGAGGTCAGATAGGCAGTCGCTCCATGTAAAATAGAAGCCGACCCCAACATAGTTGGAATAGGCTAGGCAGATGATGAGTAGGATATACATTGTAGAATATAGAGATTCTATGTCCCCATAGAAGGAGCTAGGTAATGCTACGCTTGCCGCGGCTGATATTTGGATGGGTAAACATCCATTACATACCAAGATCCCTCCTGTCTTTCCCGGCTGTCATACGTAGACAGTCAGAAGCCTGGAGGTCAGATAGGCAGTCGCTTCATGTAAAATACAGGTATACATTTGCATCGGGCTACTTAGACGAATTAATACTGCGTATGTGTAAGAGACTGCACATAAAGCGAATTTTAAAAATTAAATCAATTTAACCTATTCACCCACAAAACCTTCACTCAACCCAAAATAACATAATTGACACCTGCAAAAAGCAGATAAGTGTTACCACTTTCATAAATGAACGCGACGCAAACATTCGCGTGAACCAGATTGTTAGGTAATTAATGTATGTTATGTTATGTTATAGGGTTTGGTTTCCGCACTTAGTCCGTAAAGTGGACCATTGTGCGTGGGCCATGGCGGCCGTTTGGTGGTTATTCCAACCAGCCCACCTCCCTCCAGAAGCTAATTAAATCTCCTGGTCTGTTCAGAACATCTGTGTAGGATCTGGGTGACCCGAGGGTTTCTGTTCTAATCTGGGTGACGCCCGTGCATTCAAAGAGCACGTGCGCTACGGTTTCCTCACTCAACCCAAAATAACATAATTGACACCTGCAAAAAGCAGATAAGTGTTACCACTTTCATAAATGAACACGACGCAAACATTCGCGTGAACCAGATTGTTAGGTAATGTAACAGAAAACCTACTGGATGGCAGGTAATCTATCAATTTGCCGGGCGAACGATCAAAGGTAGATGTGAACTACGCTAATCTCACACGTATACCGCGCTCGTATAATTTGTGTTATAGCACCTCTGGTTGTTTTCAAGAGTGATTTGGGTAGGTAAAGTGAGAAGAGTTTACATTGACATAATAAATACATGTAGGAAGCTTTATTTTAAGGTATTGCATAGCTTTTATCGCGGGCTTTGAGCGCGGCGACCGAATCAAGAAATTCCGTAACGAAAAAAACCTAACACCCCCCACTCCGCCTACCATGTACATCACGTTGTCATGGGAACGTAATTTTTGTAAATGTCATCATCCGTCATCATCCCAAGTGTAGCGTTGACAAATAGGAAGTATGGAGGTTACAAATGCTATGCAATAGCTTTACCGCGGCAGTCCCCGAGTGCCACACGTTTTTTTTTTTCTCTTGTGTATCCAAATGGTAGCGAGTGGGATACTTTATTAATTAACCGACTTCAAAAAGGAGGAGGTTCTCAATTCGACTGTTTTTTTTATGTTTGTTACCTCAGAACTTTCGACTGGGTGAACCGATTTTGATGATTCTTTTTTATTTGAAAGCTGGTGCTTCCCGTGTGGTCCCATTTCAATTTGGTCTAGTTTTGACAATAGCATCCATGAGAAAACCATATAGGGTTGCAGGGACATCGACGCGAAAACCGAAACCATGGATTCAGTACATGATTCTGAACGCCCCTGCGTTGAAATTTTTCGTCGGTTATTAAAAAAAAAATCTGCTGTTTCATAGAAAAGTGCAATACCTACGCGGTCAAAATGTATGGAACAGCTGTTTTTTTTTTAAATAACCGACGAAACATTTCAACGCAGGGAGTTTCAGAATCATGTAGTGAATCCATGGTTTCAGTTTTCGCGTCGATGTCCCTGCCACCCCGTATAAGTCTTAAATTTGCATTAAGTATGTGTGCGACAAATGGACGAATAACTCTTCCTGTCAGTGTTATTTACATAGCAGGTAGTGGTGTTCGAATTTGTGTGGGGTAGGTAAGTACCACAACTAAAAAGTGAAAATTAAAAACTTTTTACAAAAAAAATAAACAACCGACTTCCAAAAAAAACACTACAAAGTGAAAAATAACTTTAATTTCGGAAGTCGGTGGCAAAAAAACAAAAATTCAAAACCAAATACTTCCGAAATTAAAGTTATTTTTCACTTTGTAGTGTTTTTTTTGGAAGTCGGTTGTTTATTCGTTTTGGAAAAAGTTTTTATTTAATTTTAGAATAGTTGGAGGATTAATTTTTTTTTTTGGTCAGAGCGAATTTGAGCCAAGACAGTTGTGTTTTTATTACTTTACTTTTATGTATTTTAAATAGTATTGTTTTATCGAGTTATATGCTGAATTTTATTTGCCCTACCATTCTCACATACATGCTTTATACTCACGACTTCTGAGTATAATTCTTATAAGTTCTTTTTTTTCAACTTTAACATTTCATTCCGGGACTTGATACTAATATTTATGCGTTTGGAGCACCCTGGACATATTAACCCACCACCGTACTGATTGTATAATATTTCTATCACGGCATATACCCATAACAATACTTGACGGCACGGTTGGCGCAGTGGTTAAGCGATTGACTGCTGCGCTGCGTGTCGCGGGTTCGATTCCCGCACGAAACAAATATTTGTATGACCTACAAGTAGTCGTTCCGGGTCTAGCTGTTTGTGAGTTTAAATGTTTGTAAAAGCACCCACAATACAGGAGAAACTCCTAGTGTGGGGCAACGTTTTTAAATTAAAAAATTAAAAAAATTCTCAAGGGTAGATCCCGATACGAAAGTAGAAGAACAATTTTAGCTAAAGTTCGTTTTTTAATCACAGGCAGTAATTTGACAGGTGCAAATGTCAAACTACAAATTGAAAAAACAAAAAAACCGGCCAAGTGCGTGTCGGACTACGCACAATGAAGGGTTCCGTAGTTGGGATGAATTTTATTTATCCCAAAATTAGTCTAGCAAAAATTTGCACTATAAAGCTTAATATTTCGCAAACGGATCCTTGAATCCAAAAATGGATTTGACAAACTCACAATGTTTTTAAAGGACCTTTCCAATGATACCCCATACCAAGGGTTAAAAAAAAAAAAACTTCACCACTTTACGTGTAGGAGAGCTACGATAAAAAAACACTTTGTCGGCGTAATTAATATGTATACCTATGCCAAATTACAGCTTTCTAGTACTAAGATTCTCGGAGCTAGACCGCGGACAGACTGACAGACAGACAGACGGACATGACGAAACTATAAGGGTTCCTTGTTTACTACGGAACCCTAAAAAACAAAGATTTCAAATGTCAAATTAGTATCTGGGATTAAAAAACGAACTAAGTATGTATACATTAAATCCATCCTTTTTCCCCTTGGCTCATTTTGCTTCGTCACACTATTTATACTGTGGCTTTGTTTACATACACACGCATTTGACATAAATAATGTGGAAAAGTGAAAAAAAATATTTCACAAATGGGAGCATTCACAAGAATAATTAAAGAAATTAATTAATTGAAGATTATTTTAAGCTTATATTGAAATCCTAACTGCCCCGATTCTGATACATATTTGATTTGGAGCAGGGACACCAGGCTAATGCTTTAAATTATTAATAATCACTGTAAAACGATAAAAATTGGTATTTCGTAACTACAAACTTTTTTAGATGTCCTTGAAAATCGTATGAAAAGCAACTTACATAATAAGTATAATTATTGTTGTTGTTGTTTACAAAACTAAGCTAATTATAAGTTTAACACAAAACTACAACTAGTTTTGTTTTGTCCCCGGTAGGTAATAATGAATATAAAATTCAGGGATAACCAACCTAGTTACAAGTTAGCACATTTTAACTCAAAACTCGGCTACTTATACATTTATATCTATCTACCATTAAGTTTTCGACGAATCTTTTCCATTTTAAATAAACTAAAAGCGTAAATCGTACGTACTTTATGTAAACGCTTTACTTTCTGTAAATAGTTTCATCACGACTGCTCTCAAAATGGTGAAAGAAAACATCGTGAGGAAACAGGCGCATGTCCTATAACCAAAAATTCGAAGACACGTGACATCTATCAACTCGCACTGGGCCCGCGTGGTGGATTACAGCCTCTAGAGAAGGCTTGTGTCTCAGCAGTGGGAACATTATAGGCTGATTATACTATTTATAAGAACTATTTATTAATATTGTTTTTTTTTTTTGATGATCTGTAACTAATAACTTTTCTTTGAAGAGATTAAACGAAAACCACCCACAATTATAGTAGTGTGTTAATATCCTACCCTGACACTTATGACAAAGGCTTTATCGAACCTTAATTAACTTTGTGAAAGATTTTTCAGATCTTGTACAGACGCCAGCACATCAAGCTACTATAATCGGTCAAATTTATTTAATAGATTTTCAACTTTATTGCTGAAAGTTAAGGTTCAAAGTTGATTGGGAAAATTTGACAGTTTCGGTCAGCTTGATGTGCTGGCGTCTGTACAGTACGCACGTCAGTGGTAACACTGTGCGTAGTACGGAGTTTTAATAATAATAATAATTTTTGTTGATATCACTCTATGACGAGAATCTCGTGAAAGAATAGAAAAAAAAAACAAGTATCTTGACTTAGCACACGAGGTTGTCGACATGTGGGACGTGGACTCTGCAATCATTGTACCGATATTCGTAACGGTTAATAGCCTAATAGTGGAGAGCCTCGACCAACATCTCAGGAGGCTCTCATTGCCCAGCTGGGTCAAGGGCTTGATTCAAAAAGCAGTAAGTACTCCTGGACACGGCGCGCATAGTGAGGAGGTTCCTCTCTTTAGAGCCCTGACTACCGGCAGCTTGGACCCCGTTCCTGATAAGCCATGTGTTTTTTTTTTTAATAAAAATATTTAAGAATGTAGTTAATATGTATGTAAGTTTAATAAATAATGATAAAAATCTTTATTTCAGACAGCAAAATCCATAAAAAGGTTGCCTGGAAGAGATCGCGGAAAGCGATAAGGCCGCCCATTGTATATTTTGTAGTGTTTGATTTATTTTTTGTTATGTATTTTTGTGGTGTACAATAAAGTAAATATATAACACAATATGTAGCTTTATTATGTATATAAGATATTCTCGAGGGACAACAACGTTACAGTAAGTAGGTATAACAAGGCGGCCGTCGCACGATCGCAGCGTGCGCGGCGCGGTCTATCTCGGTGCGTAGCGGGGAGCCGACTGGCCACTAGGTATGGGCGTTATTTAACGTCACTAGTTACAATAACTGGCTACGGGGCATGTAACGGAATAACTAGTTTCGAGTCACACACAAACACGTGATTTTTGTAACTAGTTCCATCACAATGCAGTGATCGAATGAAAAGAGTGAAACGAAACAAGCTTGTGATATGTAACGTATTACGTAGGTAACCATTTACACTTTCGTTTCGCAAATAACAGTAACACTACAATGAGAATAGAATTTGAAAAATAACTAGTTACTAAAATCACTAGTTTTCAAAACCGGTGACGTCCTCGAAGTCACTAGTTACGTTACGTTTCACAAAAATCACGTAACGACCCACCCCTACTGGCCACGCGAGCGAGCGCTGGCGGCGGGAGGTATGTTAAGTATATTCTAGACGCGGCGACGCGAGTGCAACGCGCAACACAACGCTACAAATATAAATAAAAAAATAAAATAAAAATAATAAAAATTAATAAGTTGGCATACACACACACAAACAAACTCACGCCTTTCTTGTCTTTACTAAAATATGAACAACTAGCTATACCTCGCGGTTTCACCCGCTTAACTCTCGATCCTGTAATAATATATGGATAAAAAGTATGTCCTAATCCAAGTCATTGGTCTGCCCACGTGCCAAATTTCATCCAAATCCGTGCAACTGTCAGCCCACGTACGCACGTACGTCCAACGCGCTGGGACGCACTCTCGTCCCAGAACGTTGAAAAACACACTGTTGGATTTTCAACTCTCGGCGCTAAGCAGAGCGTTGAAAATCCAATGCACGAAAAAAAATCGCCACGATTTTATTATGTCCGTGGGCTAATAGCGTGAAAGCGTAACAAATAAACTCATTTTCGCATTAATAAAATTAAATAATAATAATTTAAAAGTTAGGATGACGCGGCAATTTCCAATCACCACTTTGAGGTCTTGGTAGCATAATATCCTATCATCAAGGCTGTTTCTACACGTACCAACCCTGCACATGAATTATGTAATCCTAATTCTCTGAATGGTTTAGTTACCACTGACTTTTAGCCTACCGTACCTTTTTAAAGGAGTATGAATTGGCAGTTTTTGCTGTATAAGAACAGGTGGCCACCTACACAAGTAATCCTTCCATCCGTCGACTTTATGAACTTGCGTGGGTTGAAACAGCTGACAGTCTCCACGTCCTTTTATCTTGACATCTGTATGAAAGGGCC
Organism: Agrochola litura; assembly: GCA_949152395.1. Lineage (NCBI taxonomy): Eukaryota > Metazoa > Arthropoda > Insecta > Lepidoptera > Noctuidae > Agrochola > Agrochola litura. The sequence continues at coordinate 17,420,354 of OX424508.1, read as the reverse complement.
ACGTTTTCACATTTCGGGTGAATGACTTTCATGTTTTTTTGACGACAAGTGATGCTTATAACTATACAGGGTGTTTGGAAGCTGGGTGCAAAGCCTTAAAGAGGTAATAGTTGACATCCTTAGCAGCGGTCGGCAACACGCGGCCCGTGAATTTGTATAAATCAGTTAGGTACCTATTTAGATACTTTGCCTCGTTGGTCTAGTGGTCGCAAGCGCTACTGCTGTGCATGAGGTCCTGGGTTCGATTCCCGGGTCGGGCAAAGTGTTATTGGGTTTTTCTATCTGAAATTTCTCAATAGCAGCTTGGAGTCTGGATTTGTGCCCGGTTGGTGGCAATAGGCTCGCCCCCTATTACATGGGACTTAAACATAACTGACGAAATGTGGGTGTACCTGTACCTGCTACAGGGACACCTCTGCCCAACCCTTCGGGGAAACAAGGCGTGATGTTATGTTATGTTATGTTAGATACTTTGTAGTTTTCAATTTTGAATGATTTAAGGTGGTTATTTTTCTACTACAAAACCCAAACATATAAACATAATGTAAGTATTACGTGTACAGTCAGCGTCAAATAGTTAGTGACACTCAGGGTATTCAAATAAATAGACGCAACCAAAAAGTCAATAATATCGGTACAAACAAAGTTTCCTTATTGTTGTCAACAATGTATTTGCTCAAAAGGTCGAGACGTTTAAAATGTCATATAGATCGGTTCAGTCAAACCGCCATAAATATGGTTACAGTCATCCCACCAATGGTATCCAAGCATTATAAGTGTTCAAAAATATGGAACAAATTAGAAAAATAAACTAGCATGTAAGGGTGGCCGCACATGTCAGGTACCTGATCCGATTCTCCAATTCGGAAACCCGATCGGACGAGTGCCGCATACAGGCGATTGATTGTATTCGGTTTCTACGCTCTCCAGTCGTGTGCCAGAGCTTGTGGCGATTGTATCGAAGAACGCTTATGAAATTAAAAATATTTTAAAAAAGAATGGAGATGACGAATTTCTATTAGCAATTCTTTTGTCAAAAGAATGAAAGAAAAGAAAGCGATGCTATTGGGTATATGCAGAGATTGTACAAAGTCAATTCTATCGTTTAAGTCGTCATGACGTATGTTCCATAAACATACAGGATACTTTTCGACAATTAATCAGCACCACGTTCTTCCGCACCGCACGATGGCTAACTGGACTTCTGGAGACAAAACCGTACGAGCGAACTGAATGTGTGCACCGCTACATAGAAATTGCGTCATAGACGTCATGCTTAAAATGAAAAGGACAGCAGCAGTTTCTATCCATTTGATTTTGTGAAATGTTGACGTGAGAAATAATATTTAATATATAAAGCCGTAAAGTTTATTTTTCTAATGTGTTCCATATTTTTGAATACTTATAATGCTTGGATACCATTGGCGGGATGACTGTAACCATATTTATGGCGATTTGACTGAATCGATCTATATGACGTTTTAAACGTCTCGACCTTTTGAGCGACTATATTGTTGACAACAATAAGACAACTTAGTTTGTACCGATATTATTGACTTTTTGGTTGCGTCTATTTATTTGAATACCCTGAGTGTCACTAACTATTTGACGCTGACTGTACGAATTAAATTCCGTGTGTTTTAACAATTTTTAATAGCATTTTTTTTTAATGATTAATAGGCTTCTAGGATTAATATCACAAGTGCGGCCCGGCCCGCCTTAGTTTATTTTGCCACCTTGTGGCCCTTGTCTGCCAAAAGGTTGCCGACCGCTGCTTTAGAGCATTTTGAGCATAGGTACATGTTTTAAACGAGGTTGTATTTTTAACTAACTTACTACAACAAACTACTTATCACAAACTTTTTTTACTTATCAAATTTCGTATCTTTTTTCTAGTTTAAAAAAAAATAAGTTTTCAAAACGGTTCTTTTTTTTCAATAACGTTGATGCTTGATTTATTAGATTAGGTGCACATCAGTCATACTATAAAACCCCAACTTTAACTGAGGCACTGTTGACAATTAACTATCAGACATTGGAATATTTAAAAATAGCAGTTAATAATTAAAAAAAAACCTAGGTACTTTGTCTAAGACATGTATGGCTCAAAACGCTCTAAATGGTGTCAACTATCACCCCCTTAAAGATTTGCACCCAGCTTCCAAACAACCTATAAAGACAGGTGTCTAAGGAGTTGCAATGTCAATAATTGGCAAGGATGCCTTTTATTGACCAATTTCAGAAAAAAAGTTGAAAAAAATATATGCCTGTCTGTTTCAACTAGGCAGCGAGTTATTTGGGCTACCCGGCAGTGTGATTCTGGTTAGCGTTATTTACGGCCGCAATGATTCGGGATGGCGTTATTTAGAGGTAGCGATTCGATCTTTTGTTTGTAAATAAAATTGAGTTTTCAGCCTTGTGGTCGCTAGTGCGTGAGGTCCTGGTTTAGATTCCCAAGTCGGGCAAAGTGTTAAATCAATCAATCAAACCTCTTATTGAGTTTACCTACCAGAAATTTCTCACTAACAGCCCGGAGTCTGGATTTGTGCCCCGTCGATGGTAATAGGCTCGCCCCTATTACATGGGACTTAAACATAACTGGCGAAATGTAGGTGTACTATAGTTGCACCTCTGGCTAACTCTTCAGGGGAATACAGGCGTGATGTTATGTAGTATCGAAGAAACGCGTATCTGTATACTGTAAGGACTATTTTTGCTTGCGCTCGGCCGCTATATTAACGCTTACCTACGAAAAAAAAGGGTCGTGTGCACGGGATTTTGTCTTCAAATTGGTTAGATATACGTTACCGCGATGGTACGGTGGGCTGCATCAATTGGGTACCTCAGTTGTATTAAAATTTTAATCACCAACCATCACCAACCAACCAACAATCCACCAACCATCACCAACCAACCACCAACCAACCACCAACCAACCACCAACCATGAATTAAAAATATTTCGTTTCGTCGTTCAACCAGTTCCAATGGTAGCGATAGACTAGTGGTACATTCGGCAACAGAGATGGTTATCGAACGTCATCGCTTCGACATGACGACGCGGTATTTGCAATTTGTAGCGCTGTGATTGTCACTCGGCCTGATTTATTGATACAATATTTGTACTGCAATGATCTATTTGAACAAATTAAATAGACATATGAGATTTATACCATAGGACATGGTTAGATACTTAGTTTAATTTGAATTGAATTATCCTAACTAATATTATGAATGCGAAAGTGACTTTGTTTGTTTGTTACGCTTTCACGCCAAAACGGCTGAACGGATTTGGAGGAAATTTGGCACATGGATAGACCATGACCTTGATTAGGACATAGGATACTTTTTATCTCAATAATATGTTCCCGTGGAATATTTTCATTTTCCGACCTCCACGCGGGCGAAGCTGCGGGCAAAAGCTTGTTAGCTATAGTTACTAAATTGGCTGAAATATGACGATGATTTTTGAAGATGTCGGAAAAAAATGTGCCGACTGGGAGCTTTACTGGCGGGTGCCGCGTAAACGAATAGAGTTATACAGGGTGGCAGGGACATCGACGCGAAAACTGTTACCATAGATTTAGTACAGACGCCAGCACATCAAGCTACCCGAAACTGTCAAATTTTCTCAATCAACTTTGAACCTTACACTTCAGCGATAAAGTTGAAAATCTATTAAATAAATTTGACAGATTGTAGTAGCTTGAAGTGCTGGCGTCTGTACATGTTTCTGAACCTTCGTAGAAATTTTTCGTAGGTTATTAAAAAAAAAACAGCCGTTTCATAGAAAAGTGCAATACCTACGCGGGCAAAAATATGGAACAGCAGTTTTTTTTCAGAATCATGTACAGAATCCATGGTAACAGTTTTCGCGTCGATGTGCCACCCTGCATTAAAACAATGTATTACGCAATAGCATATAACCTGGATTAACAAGTAACGATACTTTATATGCCGTTAAATAACTCAAACTCAAAGCATTTATTTCAATTAAACCATTTACAGGCACTTTTGAATTGTCAAGGAATCGGTCAGTCAGAAATAGGTATGAAGCTAGTTGACCATTCCAAAGCGTAGTAGGTACCTATGGAGAAGAACGGGCAAGAAACTCCACGGACACTCTTTTAAATAAAAAATTGTCACAAAATATTGGTTACATCATTCATGTTGAAATTAAACACGTGAGAACAATGTAGAAAGACGTGCATGTTAGAAGCGTCCGTAATAAAAAGACAATTCAAAACATTAAAATAAATTAAAAATAAGCCCTGGCAGCTAAGAGATGACCAGTCCCAACTGACGGCGCCCGTTCACGAACATGACGCATGGATTAGCACCATTCAGCTCAACCATTTTGAAGGGAGCTAAATGATCCAACACACGCGCCACCAGCAGCGAAACATTTGAGTGAGCATGACATACTCACAACCGCCAGGGCACATTCAAGTCAATGCAAGACATATTACCCGGTAAATGGTAACTCTTTAGTACATAGTGCTCACACCTGTGCTATGAAATTATATAATACAAAGGAGATTGAGTTTATACAATGCAAAGATGGCCTTACAATCTTCAGCAGCTCCAACAGTATTTGCAAATGTTAATCAATTAGTTGTAGAGTAGGACCAGCATTGAGCCAAGCATTTTTATCAGCGATGTAATCCCCCAACGTATAATATGCCTGCCTGCATAGTGTGCATTTTATACAAGATTTGAATTTCGTCTCATGCAGTTGGAGTATATTTTGAAGTCCACGCAGACGAAATCGCGGGCAGAAGCAAGTTATACTTATAATAAGCAAGGTGATGGCCGGGTTAACTGTCCAGAGCGCGCCAGTAACAAATTCTCAAAAAAACCATACTTAAACCCACTTGCACCTCAAATCAGTAAATACATTTAGCGCTAAACGAATTTAAAGTATATTCCTATTTCTGTTAAATCATTTGAAGATGACAGTGACAGAATATCAAAACAATTTATTGTTTTTTTTTATTTTTTTATTTATGGTTTAGCACCAAACGTATTTAGCGATGTATAGCACAAGTGGACCTTAGTAAACTAAGAAGTCTCTATAGCAACCAGCGTTATTATTGATACGGCAATCCACGATGTTTTTTCGCAAATTATGGCATACGGCAGGCCTCTCATTGCCGTATCACAAAATACGGCAATTGACTAAAGGTTAAATGAAACGTTTTTTCACTAGCTTAGTGAATGTGTAGCGGTTACACCGCAACATACGAACTACGCATCATAGACATGACGTCACACAAATCCTGCATCGTGCAGCTAGAGTTTACCGTGCGATCGACATAGATACAAGATTTCAACTTCAAACCGATGGGCAATTGCCCGCCAGATACAACAACCGTCTGGTCGGAGGATCCTCCCTTTTCTATGGTGGATGAGTGAACTTTACACCCTGTTCCTCATACCACTAAAAATGAAACGAAAATGTAACTCAAATATCTGTCACTTGTATAGGCTATGCGCCATAATATTAGATACATTTTTTTCAATGTTGCTACTTACCCAGAAACTACCGCGAAATATCAAAACTGTAAATGACCTTAATAAATCGATGACAACTGATTCAAAATCAAGGCAAAAATCAAGGATACTGTACCAAGTCTTAGGTGTTGCGCGACATGTGCAAGAAGCAAGAATAATTACAATCTAGATAAACATAAATCTAAAGTAATAGAAACTATAAGAAACCTTTGTGGAGAAGAAACAAATGAGAAATAGATTTTGTTTTTACAAATACGACAATTTAGTATTTTTTCCCTTAAAATACGGCAAACCAGACTGTGACTCACGGCAGCTCAGATTTTAACGACAACAACACTGATGGCAACACCTTAAAAATTAAAAACAATAAAAATCTAACAATATTTGCAACCTGAGGTATTTTCAGTAACAGACATTATAGTCGCGCGATACATCAACACGGCGCGGCATTTGCAATTTGCACCTCTACTGTCGCCAACCTTGATTTATTGATTCACTGAGTGCTATCCCGACGTGTTTGCACTACAAGGAGCTACACGAGCGTGTTAGGGATCATGTAACATCGTGTTTATTTATCTTATTTTATTTCAAAACGTGAAGGCGTGTCATTAAATTTGAACTTCCTTGTGGCACTAAAAAAGTTTTAAAAAGGAAAGTTTCGTTTGTACGAGATGATCCTTTTTAGTGAGAACTTTTAAGTGTGTCACGGTGGCACTTTGAAAAAGATATAGTAGAAAGCTAAGATTTAAATCGTTAGATTTGCCCTCACCGTACTAAGTCGCGCGAAAAATTGTCCATACTGAGAAAAGTGAGCTCACACAGAGGTGTCAAAATGAAACAGAAACGCGACCATGTTTTGACACGGCATGTGGCAGGGCCATCGTACGATTGAATTCTTTGATAGTAAGTATAATCAAAGCCCGAGTATATAGTGTGATTCTTCATAATGTGCACATATCGAAATGAGGGAATATATGCTTAATTTTAACGACAGAGTCATTTGATTGATTTATGTAAGTTCTAAAGAACTTACATAAATCAATAGTTCGTTAGGTAAGCGATTACGATAATTTTTTTGTAGGAATTGTCACTTCGAATGGTCGCTTTTGTACAGACAACAACAACCATTTGAAGTGCAATTCCTTCCAGTGACAATTCATTCCGCTAACCCTATACATCTTTCATTATTACCGGGTAGTTTTTTTTAATCATATACCTGGTCAGGTTATTTAGATGCATAATAATGTATAATCATCCTGTAATGTTCCCACTGCTGGGACACAGGCCTCCTCTCTGTGAGAGGGAGTGGCCGTAATCCACCACGCGGGCCCAGTGCGGGTTGGTATATGTCACATATCTGCGAAGTTTTTAGTTATCGGACATGCCGATTTCCTCACGATGTTTTCCTTCACCGTTTTGAGAGCAGTGATGATGAAATAATTTACACAAAGTAAAGCGCCTGTCAGGGTTCGAGCCTATGACTTACAAGTCGTAAGCCGCGGCCGTTACCAATTATTTAGATAGTTAACATGAACTATATAAATGTTACAGGTGCCACTATTTGCGGCTCTCTGAAGACGCACATTAATGTATTATTAACGTGGGGATTAGGTTACCACATCCGCATTCCTCGTCTATACGATAATGGGTTTTACTTCTTTCAAATTCGAATCCAAAGAGATCAAAGATCAAGTTTTATTTGAAAATCACCTCATTGCGGGCGGTAAAAAATTTATAGAGCGCACATCAAGCGCAGGCCACACTGGTAACAAAGCTAAGTTCGTTTAGCTTCGTTCATGTAGCTACCGTGTGTTTGCATACTTCGGTTCACACCGCGAACCATGAACCGAAGTATGAAAAGGCGTGGTAGCAACATGAGCGAAGTTAAAACTGCTTGCAATTAAGGGTTAGTTAGGTGTAACAGTTTTATCTGTCGAAAACAAAGTGTTTTCTTGAATCAAAAGGATTTTTGGAACGAAGTTCTTTAACGCGGCTCGGCTTATAAACTTTCAGAAATCGTCACGCCAAAATGTGTTAATACTTGCGACTTCTAATTCTTCTGTCTTCTAATTCAAAGTGAAAAAAAGAGAGAGAGAGAACGCCGGGAGAAAAAAACAAAAGAAAAGAGTTAAGTTATTCCAGTGTCGTGGGATAACATTGTACACATCGCATCGGCCCGAGTACACTGCATGCCGGAGAGGGAGAGAGAGAAAATGTGAATTTATTCAAAATGAAAACCCAAGATGGCGGCTCTGAAAATTTTAAAATTTTTCATCATGTGCGTCGTTTTTATCATTTTCGAGGATACTAAAGCCGTTATGAGGTCAAAAATGTAAATCCTAGAAGACGGCTGCAAATTTTGTTTTATTTTAAATCATCGTGAGAACGAACTTCGTTTCTAACGGTTCCCCCAACCGCACACGTTTTTTTTCAGTAGGCTTTAGACAACCTTGACTATAAGGTTATTTTGTTACTAGTGTACCATAGTTGTTTCCATGGGGTGATAGTTAAAATAAAGACAGTCTTGACTCAAGTCTACAATTCAACATACCTACTTTCAGTGATTTAAATCGCTGCATCCTTTAATTTGTCAATTTTCACGTGATTGATACACATTGATGCAATTGATCGTTTCGGAGACCCCTTAAGGTGACACTAACCGACTTTTAATGATTTTATACTGAAGATCACGTCTAAACGAGTAGTGTTAATGATTTGGAAAAAATATAGTTATTTTAAACTAAAGCATTTTCTTAATACCTAACTTAATCTGTGAATATTTTAGATTATGTTGTTTATATTACATAGTGTAATTAATTTGTAAAGTTATGTCAAACGCGGATAAAAAACTGAGAATCACGCAAAAACTATCAAGCGTACTTTTCTGAAACCTTCACCATTTTAAAGATAATTCAATTATGTATTTTTTAGTATACGGTTTTTATTAAAATACCTTTAGTTTTACGTATAATAAATTAATAATACGTCTTATTTGGGACAGCGCTCCTTGATGGGCGAGTCCTATTACTGGCTGGACGGACGACGCGTTGCGTGAGCTCAGCACAGAACACGCAAGCAAACCACTCAAGGCCACTGGCATATATCTGTGTCTTAAACATAAATCCATAGCCTATCTTTGAACATAGGTTGGTCAAAAACAACCAACAGCGCGCATCACTCGCAATCCGTTTAACGACGATTTTTTACGAGGCACAATGTAACCGTAAACTTGATTTGTTACGAGATGTAAACTGTACCTAAGTTCAAATGATTGATCTTTGGCAAATAATTCCTGGCAGTTTAGTCTGTAGAGTATAATCAACGCAATTTGGAATGAGTTGGTAATTTTCAAGGCCGTTAGGTTGGTGCGCCGAATTCCCGAATTATTTCGGAAGGAATTCAAACATTTCGGGAATTTTAGTTGCATTATTAATGTTTAAATACGATCTTTATTTTCCATGTTTCCGTATCTTAAGCGCAAGTAAAGGAACGTACCCGTCTTGAGAATAAATAAATAATAAAATGTAATTATTAACTTTTTTTTTTGGCGAATTTGTAGACTATACCACCGTTGTAAGAAGCTGGTGCCTGATGTTTTTAAGAAAAAACGTGTTTGTTATAATTTTTTGTTATTCCGATGTACCTATGAAGGCCCATGTCAATATAAAAGCGATAGAGATTCTTTAAAATTTAGGTATTTGTCTAAATTTTAACCATATTATGTTAAGAAGAAATCCTAACTAATATTATAAATAATGCGAAAGTTTGTTTGTTTGTTACGCTTTCACGCTAAAACGGCTGAACGGATTTGGATGAAATTTAGTACATGGGTAGACCATGACCTGGGTTAGGATATAGGATACTTTCATCCCAATAGTACGTTCTTACGATAAGTTTCGACCTCCACGCGGGTGACGCCGCGGGAAAAAGCTATTAGAAAATAAAGTCGCCTCATCTTATAGCAATTTTCCTATCGCCAATAACCATACACCATCTGTTCATAATCCAATACAAATTATAACAACTAAATACCAAAAAAAGGTGCTCAATACTTCTATCCACGTACCACCGCACCTTAATACCGACCCTTGTCTCGAAAATACGGCGACACATACATATTAAGTAAAATTCCGCACCAACAGGGTTATTCTGCAATCCAATAATCAGAATGATCGGGATCCTCAATTGAACCTTCATCGGAATCGCCCTCCACATTTGTCGAATCGAATCGATTTACTATGAAGGTTAACTAACCGATCGGATCTCCTGTTCTTGGACAATTTGTTGGATGCTGCAGTAAGTGGAAATGAATCGATTAAGTATTAGGTGGAATGCGATTTTGAATCGGTGATTAATCGTCTTATTTTACTGGCAGCTGTTGGCTATCTTAGGAAGGTATAGGGTGAATTTTTGAGATGAGACTTCAGAGTAATAACCCTAAATTAAAAGTCTGTAATACCTCAAATTGCTTAGCATGATCCTATGTCATATCAAAAATACTGCAGCTTTAATTTTGATATTAATATATGGTAAAGTTGAGGATTAATGTTAAGTAGGTACTATGTTTGGCGATAACATGATTCCATTTTTTTTTTTTCTATAGTAACAAATTACAAAATTACCTCCAAACCCAACAATAAACCGCTAGTATTCAAAAATTCTTCAAATTAGATCATGAAACTTTGCATAATAACTGAACTAAATATAAAGTAGATATCATGTATTTTTTTTAATTACTATTATTTACACCGTAAAAAGAAATTACCTGAACTATCGGCGCCTTAGAGCCGTCTCCCCGCCGCGCCGCTCAAAAGCCGAATTCTCATCTCAGAAATTCAACACACACTCATCGCTCACTTTCATTCATTCACCTATCTTTTTTGTATGCTCGTGTTTCTGTGACAGATAAACTTATTTATCTTTATTTTTCTTTCTTTTAACCTGTATATTTTTAGTGTTAAGTTTTAAAACTTTGGAAAAAGAAAAGAAAACTAAGATTTAATGTAAGGTAATGTATTTAGGTACTCAATGACAAGTAGGTAAGTAGATCAATTTTATTTGCCCCGGTGGAGAAGCAGAGAGCTTTAATCAAATGTCAGTCAGAGTGATGAATGCTTCACTTCAAGCCGTCACGTCAGAAATCTTCATTGTTTTATCATTTATCTACCGTTAATTTATTAATTATTATTAAACACGTATTTTGGGGCCGTCATTTTCATCATATTAATATTTTCAAGTAACATGGGTTTCACAATATGCGGGTAAAAAGGTACTGGACCCGCGCATTTATTTTTAAAATGCAAAGATTTAAATCGTTAGATTCGCCATCGTCAAAAGATGATAGCATTTCTGTTACATTTTGACACCTGTGTCACACAATAACGCAGTGAATTGAATTGACTGCCATAGAAATGGCTGATACGGGATGTATAAGCTCAGACTTCTTAGTATTCAAACTTTTCGCGAGTCTTAAGTACCGTGAGGTCAAATCTAACTATTTAAATCTTTCGCAAAATGCGAATGCGTGTACCCTGCACAGGTACCTTAACTTGCACACATTACATACACCATAAGGCAAAAAATTAATCTCACTTACCCCAACATAACTAATCTGTAGCAGTTCTTCGGCGGGGGCACAGACTCGTCACAGGCTTGCAACACAGGAGCACTGGGCCCCGGTGACCTCTCAGGGTCAGATTCCTCTCCGATTCCCGCCCCCCTCCGACATAGCCACGATGCCCCGCACTTATCCCTTGCATCCTCCACTGGTGCTGCAAACTGGCACCTTCGTGGTGACCTCCTGCCACTTGCTAAGGAGGACTTAAGTGGGGACGGAGGGGCTCGAACTGGACTCGAAGTGGCCCTGACTGGGGACGTTGACACTTTGACCGGAGATGATTGTAAGGACAAACCACCTCGTTCGGTAGTTCCGTTCATCATTGTTTATTTTTATTTTTGGCACTTTATTTTTCACATTATTGTTTTTGTTTCACTTTTTTTGTTTTTGGTTTTTAGTTCCACTTTTTTTATTTCATTTAATTTATTTTTTGCTGAATTTATATGGCTATGTTGTCTGTATCAATGTTACAGTAAGGAAATAAATAGCTTAACAGAAAATGGCTTACCAGATGATCAAAAACCCTTCGGCAAATGTACAGAACCGACTCCTTTTCTGAAGTCGCTAAGAATAATACACGTTCCTAAAAATATAAACTCAACTCTCTTTACCGTTCATAACAAGTTATGCCGGGTATAACTTAGACAGATAAAGTTATGATTTTATTCTACTTTTGTTTTTATAACGAAAAAATCCGGGATGGCTGTATATCCTAATCTGGCTTTATACAGCCTCCCACACACGAAACAATTCATGAAGCACGTTTTTGTAAGCGTTTGTCGCAAAGAAAGCGAAGCGGGAACGAGATTACTTTTTATAGCTACATGCAAAAGGGCGAATTTTTGAGTCGAGACATCGTGGCCACACCATAAAATATGGATTTTTAAAAGTATTCTTTTGATCCAACCAACCTACCTAGTGAGATTTTTATGAGGTTGTGAATACATGAACCTCATCTATTACCCCACGAACCCCTTTCATACAACTTTGCCCATTGTCCTTTGGACCGCCACCCGCCCGGCCGGTAAAAACAATTTTGAGCGCGTTAAAATAAACTCTGTAGCGGAGTATAGCCGATCCCTAACATTTGTAAGGTAGGTATCCAGGTACTCAATTTAACAAAAATAAAATACAAAACAAGGGTATTATTTTTACACGTTTTCACGCTCCTACATTTGTGAAAGTGAACTCCTAATAAAAGGTGAAACGATTTTTATTTCAACGTTACGTTGTTATCGTTTTTCACGTCGCGTTGACGACAAGGTGCCATTATTATTGCCGGGTGTTATCTTAATAGGATGAATATAGGCCTTGTATGCTAGAATAATACTTTTGAAATCCGATATTCGGAGAAAAAAGGTGACGTCCTTGTATGCTAGAATAACGCTTTTGAAATCCGAAATAGAGAGAAAAAAAGTGACTGGAATGATTGTAGTACGTTTTTCAAGCTAGGAGTATAGGAGCCACGAGGACTCGCTCGACGTGGTTAATCTGTGCTTGATAAGGTCAATCTAGGCTGATACGGGGCCAAGTCTTGGAGTGGATCGAAAGTCGGGAAAATCCGCTCGATTTGGCGACGCTTGGGGCCTGACATACCCAAGGACGTCGTCAATCCGTAGATAGGGAAGCACGTTAAAAGTTATGCCCCATTTGCTACAGAAATATCTTTGACAGTAATTACTGGGTAATAGTTAGAAGCCTGAAAGTCTTACGACTGTTCTTACATCGAATATCGGTACTACCCGGTAAAGATATAGACATATGAAATAGGTACAATACAGTAGTAGCATAGGTAAAAAAAAAAAACTATTTAGTCCGTCTTTCAGATAATAAAAAAATATTAGACACGTATTTTTTGCTGTATCATATTAATCAAAAATAACTTAGAAAACACGCATTAAAGTTGGGGAGTGGGGCTGGCTATGTCAAAACTCAGTATAAAATCGTGCAAGGCGTGACGTCATGCCACATTTTAACTCAATGTATCGCCGTAATTTTTTGATTACGTCAAAAAAGAAAAAGTACGTGTCCAATATTTTTTATGGACATAAAACATTTTTGGACACAGGACTATTTTACCTTCCAATAACTAGATAATACCGATATCCGAACTGTATGTTAAACCGCTTGTCAGAACGCCTAAAACCCTGGAAGTGCTGAATCTAACCTTAAGGCTCAATATCGCTATCAGCTGTGTATGTAAGGTACCTACAACCTATCTACCTGTTCAGAGAACTTTACTTTGATGGTTATATTATATCGCACCGTAATACGGGGATTTGAGTGCGTATCTCACCGTATCCGAAGTCATTAGGTCTCGATGGAAATAAGATGAAACTTGAGCGAGCGAGCAGAATCGATAGTTCATTATGTGAGAGGGAAGTAAGGTATAACACGAAACGTTTTATGGAATCTTTTTTGCATGATATTTTTGAGCGTTGATCGGATCTCCGCCGCGCCGCCCATCGGAGTGTTTTTGGTCGGATCTTTCATCAGTCGTGATGGTGAATAATTTAAGTACCGGTGTCTTAAAATCTGGGCGCAGATTCCAAACCTGACAAGTAATAATGTACCATTTCGAATAACAAATGACAAACTACCTATTTAATTTAATCTTGATCACATTCGTGACATTTCGTTTAAAATAGGTTTTTATTTTCATTAATTTATTTATTTATCTTATTTTTTTTTTTCTCTATTTTGTGAATGTGAGAACGCTGTAGGCTCAGTGGACTGTAGATTTGTTGGCCGTTTTCTATTTTGTTTTTGTTAAGTAGCTGGTACTTGTTGAAAGACCTACACTGTCCTTCCATACCTATTAACACTGTTATTTGACAATATTGTAAAAGCTAAATATTTTTAAAAGAGTAACCGTGGAGTTTCTTGCCGGCTCTTCTCCATAGGAAACGACCAATTGGAACCGTGCACCTAGCTTCTGACGGTTCATAAGTGCCCATGTAGGTTTATGTGAAATAAAATGTTTTGAATTTAGAATATTTTAATTTTGTGGAAATTCATCAACCAGCTCCGTCCAAGCTTGACGATCTATTTCAGTCTCTACAATGTATCAGAAATTGAGCAGAGGCCTTTATCCTAAACGTTTTGTTTTCCAAAGGCAAAAAAAAAAACAAAGTGGACCTTGAGAGTAGAGAAGTTGGAGTCGCGCCATAGCATAAACTTCAAGTCGTTTGTAGTGCGGGTTCGAACATTGTACCTAGAAACCTTAATGAGAAAAGAGTTCTGGCCGAAAGGTGTGCTGTCGTACGTTGGTACGCCACAACCGACGATTTCGTGGAAGGTTACGTGACACCACGCAGCGCAACACGACGCCGACACAGTCATCATTTCGTCTTCAATAATTATTTGTTGTAATTATAATAAAAAGTATATGTATGTTTAGGTTAAGATATTTATTTATGGGCCTGCGTCGCCTGAATTTAACCTGTACCCCAATTGCGTAACTTATTTTCGTAAACGATTATGACTAATTTGTTTTTAACCGACTTCCAAAAGGAGGAGGTTCTCAATTCGTCTGTATGTTTTTTTTTTTTTTTTTTTATATGTTTGTTACGCGATTACTCCGCCAATTATGAATAGATTTTGATGATTCTTTTTTTGTTTGGTAGATCATACTTCAGAGGTGGTCCCATATAAATTTTATTAACTTTGCTTGGGTAGTTTTTGAGTTAGCTTCAATTATACGTATTTTTTCCCACTTAGTATGTAGATGATATGATAACTTCTTGTCACTGTTATTTACATAGCAGGTAGTAGTGGTATTCGAATTTGTGTGGGGTAGGTACCACAACTAAAAAGTGAAAAATAAAAACTTTTAACAAAAAAAAAACAACCGACTTCAAAAAAAAAACACTACAAAGTGAAAAATAACTTTAATTTCGGAAGTCGGTGACAAAGAACAAAAATTCAAAACCAAAGACACCGACTTCCGAAATTAAAGTTATTTTTCACTTTGTAGTGTTTTTTTTTGAAGTCGGTTGTTTTTTTTTTGTAAAAAGTAAAGTTTTTTATATTGACAGTTAACAACATTCATTGCGTTATTTACGTTGTTGAGCAGATTGTCTTTCCAGCTTATGAAGCAATCTGTTTCAAATCGAAACAAACTGTGATTGATCGTGTATTACGCAATTAGGGTACTGGATTATCCGTTTTTGTAGAGAACATTATAATATGGAAAGAAAATGTGCAGAATCACAAACCCTTCCACTTAAGGTGGAAACGCTAAAGTAGTTAGAATTGGTCTATTGAATGACATGTTCGTCTAATCATGAAATTAATTTCAGGCCAATTTTAACTTATATTAGAGACATGTATTAATGATTTTAATGATTATTATTAAATACATATTTTGTATGTCCGTGCATCATATTTTAATTAAGATACAACTTGACACTGATCTGCAAATTGCAAAAAACGGAAGAAAGTTTCGCGGGCTACCTTTGCGGATCCACCTTTAGATAATCTGAGCAATAAAACAACCAACAGCATCCGACGAACGATGAAGAAGACAATTAAAAAAACAGTGACACTCCGGGAGTGCCGACAGAAGTGAAAACTTGAACACGATCGCCTTGGTGGAAGAAAAATACTTGTATAGAACATTGGTCCGTAATCTTATCTAAAGAGCACAATCGCATTTACAAAAAAAAATACTTCCAAAACCTTTAAAGTAAAAATACTTGCATAGAACATTGATCCATAATAATTGTGCTCTTTATTTATACGTAATATAAATAAAGAGCAAAAATGAGGTGTCGGTAACGGTGTCGCGAGTTCAATTGTTTTTCCCATCTCAAAACTGCCCAACGCAACTAAATAAGTTTTCAATTCAAAAAGAAACTACCAAACCACGCGAGCTCATTACATAGTTACAACACTAACTTACTAGCTATATGTATATATAGAATATGTAAAAAAACCCTGTCCGATACTACAATTACATTACCTAAAAGTAATAAAAAATCTAATTTTATTATTATTGAAAATAAAAAAGTTATTGCTATTTATAAATCACATTTTCTGTAGGTACCAAAATTACCCCAAATTAATCATAAGCTATGACTTGTAGACACCCGCTAAACGACGGCCGTCCGCACCCCATGTAATAAATAAGCCGGTAAAATTCACCGTTAAAAAAAAAAATTACGTTTTTTTTTTTTTCGAATTTTTTCAAATTAGACTTTACTAAATAGACTCTCAGTACGATAACATAACGATACTAACAACACCCTCACGGATCGAAGAGGGTTTTTTTTTTTACATATTATATACGTAGTAGGTATAAATAATCTTCAAGAGTGTTTGGAGAATGAAATCAATAGCCTAGCCTTCTCTCTAATTGAAAGAGCAACACAACAACGAGAGCCGATAGTTTTCATGACTTTCAAGGGATGCCTCGGATTTATTGCGCGCGATACCAGGAATAGACGCGGGATTAGAGTTCCGTTTATTGTTGAGAAACCGGACTTGAGAAACATGATGAGGAAATGTATTTAATTACGTAAGAAGAGTTTTATAATTAGTTGCTTAGTAGTAGAAAAAAATTGTTTTATTAAAAGTCTGTCTTAATAATGACGAGGTTCAATGTAAACTAGAGCAGCTATTTGAGTCCGTATGCGTATTCAGGTAGACAGACGTTTGTTATTCCGGACAACAATTTGCGCAAAAAAATTGTTTACATTGAACCTAAATGCATAATATGGTGTATTCATAATAGGTTCTCAATTCAACTGCATGTTTTTTTTTTTTGTTTTTTTTTACGCGATTACTCCGCCAATTAAGAATTGATTTTAATGATTCTTTTTCGTTTGGTAGATCATACTTCAAAAGTGATCCCATATAAATTTTATTAACTTTGCTTGGGTAGTTTTTGAGTTAGCTTCAATAATACGTATTTTTTCCCACTTAGTATGTGGATGATATGTTAAGTTCCTGCCACTGTTATTTACATTGCAGGTAGTGGTATTCGAATTTGTGTGGGGTAAATTGGTATTTACCCCACACAAATTTAAAAGTTAAAAGTTTTTATTTTTCACTTTTTAGCTGTGGTCAGCTAAAAAGTGAAAAATAAAAACTTTTTCCAATAAAATATCAACCGACTTCCAAAAAAAATTTACTTTTAATTTAAATTTACAAAAATTACTTTGGAAATCGGTGTGTCTTTGGTTTTGACCAAAGACACACCGATTTCCAAAGTAATTTTTCACTTTGTAGTGTTTTTTTTTTTTGGAAGTCGGTTGATTTTTATTTGGTTTTTTTTTCAATACAAATATGTCTTGGGGACTATTACATTATAGCTGATAATGTGACACATTTGTAATGAAAATGTTGGATTTTCAACTCGCAGCGCTGAGCCTAGCGTTTTATTTAGGTAGTAATTTTAAGTGTCATTTAGTGAAGATGAAAACGGGCATAAAAATATAAACTCAACTCTCTTTACCGTTCATAACAAGTTATGCCGGGTATAACTTAGACAGATAAAGTTATGATTTTATTCTACTTTTGTTTTTATAACGAAAAAATCCGGGATGGCTGTATATCCTAATCTGGCTTTATACAGCCTCCCACACACGAAACAATTCATGAAGCACGTTTTTGTAAGCGTTAGTCGCAAAGAAAGCGAAGCGGGAACGAGATTACTTTTTATAGCTACATGCAAAAGGGCGAATTTTTGAGTCGAGACATCGGGGCCACACCATAAAATATGGATTTTTAAAAGTAGTCTTTTGATCCAACCAACCTACCTAGTGAGATTTTGATGAGGTTGTGAATACATGAACCTCATCTATTACCCCACGAACCCCTTCCTTACAACTTTGTCCATTGTCCTTTGGACCGCCACCCGCCCGGCCGGTAAAAACAATTTTGAGCGCGTTAAAATAAACTCTGTAGCGGAGTATAGCCGATCCCTAACATTTGTAAGGTAGGTATCCAGGTACTCAATTTAACAAAAATAAAATACAAAACAAGGGTATTATTTTTACACGTTTTCACGCTCCTACATTTGTGAAAGTGAACTCCTAATAAAAGGTGAAACGATTTTTATTTCAACGTTACGTTGTTATCGTTTTTCACGTCGCGTTGACGACTATTATTAACGTTGACGGCCATTATTATTGCCGGGTGTTATCTTAATAGGATGAATATAGGCCTTGTATGCTAGAATAATACTTTTGAAATCCGATATTCGGAGAAAAAAGGTGACGTCCTTGTATGCTAGAATAACGCTTTTGAAATCCGAAATAGAGAGAAAAAAAAGTGACTGGAATGATTGTAGTACCTTTTTCAAGCTAGGAGTATAGGAGCCACGAGGACTCGCTCGACGTGGTTAATCTGTGCTTGATAAGGTCAATCTAGGCTGATACGGGGCCGAAAAGTCTTGGAGTGGTTGAAGTCAGGGTTTGGCGACGCCTGACATCCCCAAGGACGTCGTCAATCCGTAGATAGGGAAGCACGTTAAAAGTTATGCCCCATTTGCTACAGAAATATCTTTGACAGTAATTACTGGGTAATAGTTAGAAGCCTGAAAGTCTTACGACTGTTCTTCGAATCGAATATCGGTACTACCCGGTAAAGATATAGACATATGAAATAGATACAATACAGTAGTAGCCTAGGTAAAAAAAAAAAACTATTTAGTCCGTCTTTCAGATAATAAAAAAATATTAGACACGTATTTTTTGCTTTATCATATTAATCAAAAATAACTAAGAAAACACGCATTAAAGTTGGGGAGTGGGGCTCGCTATGTCACAACTCAGTATAAAATCGTGCAAGGCGTGACGTCATGCCACATTTTAACTCAATGTATCGCCGTAATTTTTTGATTACGTCAAAAAAGAAAAAGTACGTGTCCAATATTTTTTACGGACATAAAACATTTTTGGACACAGGCTTATTTTACCTTCCAATAACTAGATAATACCGATATCCGAACTGTATGTTACACCGCTTGTCAGAACGCCTAAAACCCTGGAAGTGCTGAATCTAACCTTAAGGCTCAATATCGCTATCAGCTGTGTGTGTAAGGTACCTACAACCTATCTACATGTTCAGAGAACTTTACTTTGATGGTTATATTATATCGCACCGTAATACGGGGATTTGAGTGCGTATCTCACCGTATCCGAAGTCATTAGGTCTCGATGGAAATAAGATGAAACTTGAGCGAGCGAGCAGAATCGATAGTTCATTATGTGAGAGGGAAGTAAGGTATAACACGAAACGTTTTATGGAATCTTTTTTGCATGATATTTTTGAGCGTTGATCGGATCTCCGCCGCGCCGCCCATCGGAGTGTTTTTGGTCGGATCTTTCATCAGTCGTGATGGTGCATAATTTAAGTACCGGTGTCTTAAAATCTGGGCGCAGATTCCAAACCTGACAAGTAATAATGTACCATTTCGAATAACAAATGACAAACTACCTATTTAATTTAATCTTGATCACATTCGTGACATTTCGTTTAAAATAGGTTTTTTATTTTCATTAATTTATTTATTTATCTTATTTTTTTTTCTATTTTGTGAATGTGAGAACGCTGTAGGCTCAGTGGACTGTAGATTTGTTGGCCATTTTCTATTTTGTTTTTGTTAAGTAGCTGGTACTTGTTGAAAGACCTACACTGTCCTTCCATACCTATTAACACTGTTATTTGACAATATTGTAAAAGCTAAATATTTTTAAAAGTGTAACCGTGGAGTTTCTTGCCGGCTCTTCTCCATAGGAAACGACCAATTGGAACCGTGCACCTAGCTTCTGACGGTTCATAAGTGCCCCATGTAGGTTTATGTGAAATAAAATATTTTGAATTTAGAATATTTTAATTTTGTGGAAATTCATCAACCAGCTCCGTCCAAGCTTGACGATCTATTTCAGTCTCTACAATGTATCAGAAATTGAGCAGAGGCCTTTATCCTAAACGTTTTGTTTTCCAAAGGCAAAAAAAAAACAAAGTGGACCTTGAGAGTAGAGAAGTTGGAGTCACGCCATAGCATAAACTTCAAGTCGTTTGTAGTGCGGGTTCGAACATTGTACCTAGAAACCTTAATGAGAAAAGAGTTCTGGGCGAAAGGTGTGCTGTCGTACGTCGGTACGCCACAACCGACGATTTCGTGGAAGGTTACGTGACACCACACAGCGCAACACGACGCCGACACAGTCATCATTTCGTCTTCAATAACTATTTGTTGTAATTATAATAAAAAGTATATGTATGTTTAGGTTAAGATATTTATTTATGGGCCTGCGTCGCCTGAATTAAATGGATTATTATAATAACACGTATATCAACCTGTACCCCAATTGCGTAACTTATTTTCGTAAACGATTATGATTAATTTGTTTTATTTTGACAGTTAACAACATTCATTGCGTTATTTACGTTGTTGAGCAGATTGTCTTTCCAGCTTATGAAGCAATCTGTTTCAAATCGAAACAAACTGTGATTGATCGTGTATTACGCAATTAGGGTACTGGAACCGCTTTTGTAGAGAACATTATAATATGGAAAGAAAATGTGCAGAATCACAAACCCTTCCACTTAAGGTGGAAACGCTAAAGTTGTTAGAATTGGTCTATTGAATGACATGTTCGTCTAATCATGAAATTAATTTCAGGCCAATTTTAACTTATATTAGAGACATGTATTAATGATTTTAATGATTATTATTAAATACATATTTTGTATGTTCGTGCATAATGTTTTAATTAAGATACAACTTGACACTGATCTGCAAATTGCAAAAAACGGAAGAAAGTTTCGCGGGCTACCTTTGCGGATCCACCTTTAGATAATCTGAGCAATAAAACAACCAACAGCATCCGACGAACGATGAAGAAGACAATTAAAAAAACAGTGACACTCCGGGAGTGCCGACAGAAGTGAAAACTTGAACACGATCGCCTTGGTGGAAGAAAAATACTTGTATAGAACATTGGTCCGTAATCTTATCTAAAGAGCACAATCGCATTTACAAAAAAAAATACTTCCAAAACCTTTAAAGTAAAAATACTTGCATAGAACATTGATCCATAATAATTGTGCTCTTTATTTATACGTAATATAAATAAAGAGCAAAAATGAGGTGTCGGTAACGGTGTCGCGAGTTCAATTGTTTTTCCCATCTCAAAACTGCCCAACGCAACTAAATAAGTTTTCAATTCAAAAAGAAACTACCAAACCACGCGAGCTCATTACATAGTTACAACACTAACTTACTAGCTATATGTATATATAGAATATGTAAAAAAACCCTGTCCGATACTACAATTACATTACCTAAAAGTAATAAAAAATCTAATTTTATTATTATTGAAAATAAAAAAGTTATTGCTATTTATAAATCACATTTTCTGTAGGTACCAAAATTACCCCAAATTAATCATAAGCTATGACTTGTAGACACCCGCTAAACGACGGCCGTCCGCACCCCATGTAATAAATAAGCCGGTAAAATTCACCGTTAAAAAAAAAATTTACGTTTTTTTTTTTTTCGAATTTTTTCAAATTAGACTTTACTAAATAGACTCTCAGTACGATAACATAACGATACTAACAACACCCTCACGGATCGAAGAGGGTTTTTTTTTTTACATATTATATACGTAGTAGGTATAAATAATCTTCAAGAGTGTTTGGAGAATGAAATCAATAGCCTAGCCTTCTCTCTAATTGAAAGAGCAACACAACAACGAGAGCCGATAGTTTTCATGACTTTCAAGGGATGCCTCGGATTTATTGCGCGCGATACCAGGAATAGACGCGGGATTAGAGTTCCGTTTATTGTTGAGAAACCGGACTTGAGAAACATGATGAGGAAATGTATTTAATTACGTAAGAAGAGTTTTATAATTAGTTGCTTAGTAGTAGAAAAAAATTGTTTTATTAAAAGTCTGTCTTAATAATGACGAGGTTCAATGTAAACTGCTATTAACTGCTATTTGGGTCCGTATGCGTATTCAGGTAGACAGACGTTTGTTATCCCGGACAACAATTTGCGCAAAAATATTGTTTACATTGAACCTAAATGCATAATATGGTGTATTCATAATAGGTTCTCAATACAACTGCCTGTTTTTTTTTTTTGTTTTTTTTTACGCGATTACTCCGCCAATTATTAATTGATTTTAATGATTCTTTTTTTGTTTGGTAGGTCATACTTCAGAAGTGATCCCATATAAATTTTATTAACTTTGCTTGGGTAGTTTTTGAGTTAGCTTCAATAATACGTATTTTTTCCCACTTAGTATATGGATGATATGTTAAGTTCCTGCCACTGTTATTTACATTGCAGGTAGTGGTATTCGAATTTGTGTGGGGCAAATACCACAGCCAAAAAGTGAAAAATAATTTTTTTTTACAAAAAAAACACTACAAATTGAAAAACAACTTTAATTTCGGAATTCGGTGGCAAAAAACGAAAATTCAAAACCAAAGACACCGATTTCCAAAGTAATTTTTCACTTTATAGTGTTTTTTTTTTTTGGAAGTCGGTTGGTTTTTATTTGGTTTTATTTTCAATACAAATATGTCTTGGGGACTATTATATTATAGCTGATAATGTGACACATTTGTAATGAAAATGTTGGATTTTCAACTCTCAGCGCTGAGCCTAGCGTTTTATTTAGGTAGTAATTTTAAGTGTCACTTAGTGAAGATGAAAACGGGCATAAATATCCGGACTTACTTGCAAATGAAGATAACCTTAAACACACATACAAAACATGCCTATTTCCATGGGATATAAATAAGCAAAAACTATGATTCTTAAACCAATCAATGAACAATCAAATACCTACTTTAAAACAAGTAGGTACAGAGTTCAAATTCTCAAACAAACGTTCGAGGCATAAAAGACCTAATATCAATATAATATTAGATTTATCTCACGGTCGCACAAAGACATGCCCAGTATCTGAAAGCACTCGGTATCTCCATATCTCGCATCCCTCAATTTACCTACTTACGTTGAATAGAAGACGCACTGAGCTTTGTTCATTTCTAGGTTAGTAACATCAAAACCTTAAAGCATTTTTTTTTTTTTTGCGTTGGGAAATTTTGAAATAACTTCTCCCGCTCTGGGTGGAGCGGGAGGGCGTGTCAGATTCTTACTGACTAAAACCCACCCGTGTTCCTTCAGTTGCCATGTGCGGGGGGCCACGATTTCCCTTTCGGCCCGTATTCGCAGCCCGAAAGCTGAAAGAAGTATTTAAAGATAGCCTGTATGACAACTAAGTTTAAGGAGGAGCTCGTGGCAAAGTAATACCGGCCACATGAGTCGATACATCAGGTTAAGCTATGCTTGCCGGGGTTGGTCCGTGGATAGATGACCATCTTTACATACCGAGACTCCTCCGTGCCTAAGCACGTTAAGGCGTTGGTCCCGGCTGTCATTCGTGGATCTTTGACAGTCATTATGGGTCGTCCGAAGCCAGAAAGTCTGACAACCAGTCTTACCAAGGAGTATCGTATTACCCAGTTACTGGGTTGGCAATAGCTCCATGCAAAATACTGGTATTCAGCTGCATTCGGTTACATTGGAAACCGACCCCAACATAGTTGGGAAAAGGCTAGGCAGATTGATGACAACTAAGTTTATTATTTTAGGTCTTAAACTAAACTGTTCTTTATTTGCCACACCGAGCGCTGAACGCAGACACAGACGCTCGGTGTGGCAACACGCCGTGTATATATCCACGTCTATTATATTTTATTATAGATTTCCGCAAGGTTACGCCTGAGTCAATTAACTATCTTTCTTATATTACCTAAGCCTGTTCTGTTGCCTTTGTACCAATTTATTTGGAGTCATCGCTATGTCTCTTTCTTCCATACTTGTCTAGTATCCGTCACATCATCTGTCACACAGTCCATCCATCGTTTCTTTGGTCTTCCCCTACTCTTATAGCTATCCACATTCATACTCAAAACTTTCCTCATGACATTTTAACCGCATCAGATGCCCATTCTATGACAACTTCTTTCTTATACCTAAGTACCTAACGTTTTCATTAAGGTGCTGCTAAACTTGAGCATTCACTTGTAACAGAACATCGAGCATTCGCCGTTTTTAAATTTGTCGAACTGAGCAACGAACAGAGCCAAACATCGCTACGAACATTTTCACGAGCATTCTAACGAACGCTCTAGTCAATGCTCGTCTCAAAAATATTCTTCACGAAGATGTCAGACTTGACGGTCGCGTGTGGATGGCTCGGCTCGGCAAAAAGCTTGAAGCAAATTTACCGTCCTTTCGCTAGAATGCTCGCTAGAATGCTCGCTAAAAGGCTCCCGTTTATTTTTCTGTAATATAACATTCGCTAGAATGCTCATTACAAGCTCAAGTTTATCAACACCTTTAGATTTGCAGCATTGTTTTAACTCACTACTATCTTTTTATATAGCAGTCAGTTAAAACAAAGCTAAGTGTATTGTTTATTCATTTAAAACAGCACGTCCCCACAAAATTATCGCCCAATCTGACTTGGTCAACAAGTTTTACGAAGGCAAGACCCTCGATCAAGATAACCTTTTTACAAAACCAGACTCTTCAAATTCCGAATCAGATATAAAATCGCGTCGAAAATCTTATTCGCCTTGAACAAACCCAATATTTACATAATCTAACTCAGTTTTCGTTCCGCAACTAACCGAGGCCTAATTCGAATTTGGGTTCGGGAAATTCGTGCGTGGAACAACACTGGACGAGTCCAGTGTGAACATGCGGTGGCTAGGGCGGTAGCGGACGCGGTGGCGGGCGCGGTTTCGGGCGCGGTGGGTGGCGCGGTGGCAGGCGCGGTTGCGGGCGCGATTAGAGGGCACAGTGCATCGCGAGTTGTTGCAGCAGACAGTAGAGGCGAGATGTGTTTTAACAGAATAAAACAATAGAAGATCGCTCGTTAGCTATTGTTTTTTCAAAGTTTATCTCTGATTTTGCTACTCTGTCAAAATCACAGCGTAGTAGAGGTGTGACCGTCGAACTGCTAAGTCATAGGTCTCCAGTTCCTCTGACTTTTCAGATTCATGTGCGTATTGTGTAAAAAAACATCGTGAGGAAACCGGCATGCCTGAGTGATATTTCTCGACGCCATGTGAAGCCAAGTCAGAAGGCCCACGGGCGGCTTTAAAACCAGGTTAGTCACTAACCACACGAAAAGAAGAAGTTGCAATAAGGTTGCTGTTGGCTTGCTGTCAGTTGAGGTGCTTGTCAGTACAAATCTTTGTTTATTTTAATTACCAACGAGAGATACATTACAATTATCTTCTACAAAATAAAACTTATTCATAATATTATAAGGTTGATATTGGGTTGCTTGCTGCTGTCAGAGGTGAAATAACTGTGAAAGGACTGTAAAGTCGCGCAAGGCGACATCTGTAGCTTTCACTATGGACGCAATCAGCGATTTCATAAATTTTGATATGTCGCTCCCGCCTTAGCACCCGCTCGAGCTACTCACCCTGGTTGAGGCCATTAGGGTCGGGTTTAGCTCGATTGTTGGGCATTGTAGATGACAGTTCGCGTGGAAATATCAGTGGACTTATAGTGGAGTGTGCTGCATTGTCATCATTGTGTATGCTGTTTATCTAGCGTGGGTGGACTGAATTTGGAAGTAAACAAGCTTTGGTATCCAATTGTTATGATATTTGGCAAACACGGGAGAGTATTAGGTTGGATAGTTTTGGAAAAGCGAAATATCATCACTCATGCGGAAATCTCCGAACATATACAAACTCAAGACTTGGTTTTTACATGATTTGAGTAACTACCTACTACGTTCACATAATATATAAAATCACGCCTCGTTTCCCCAAAGGATTAGGCAGAGGTGTACCTAAATTACACCCATATTTCGTCAGTTATGTAGAGCTATGTGTATGTTATCCTTATCCTTACATATTTATTATAAAACAAAGTCTGTCTGTCTGAACACGATAAACTCAAAACCTACCGAACGGATATTCAAACGGTTTTCACCCTTAGATGGAGTGATTCATGAGGAATGGTTTGGTGTATAATTTATTAGAATCTTGTCTTAAATATGACGATTATTGTTGAAGAAGTCGGAAAAAATCATGCCGACTTTCCAGTCGGTCTTTTGCGGTTTACGCGGCGAACGCCAGTAAAGCTTCCGCTTTACTGGCGTGCGCCGCGTAAACCGCAAAAGATACAGCAACGCGGGCGCAGCGGTATAAGTCAACGACCTTTCCTGGGCTATTAGGTTCCGGTAGTACGTTCCCGTGGGATATTTTTCGATATCCACGTGGGCGAAGCCGCGGGCAAAAGCTAGTTAAAATAAAATTTGAATAAATTTAAACAAAGTATCCTAGACACTTCCTCCACCTCTTCATTTTGAATGGGATGAACCAGTGAAGGAAAATCTTCGGTACAAACTGCTTATTCATATTTTTATACTTGTTCTCCAGGCATCAATATCAGGCAACAAACTTCTAGTAGAGCGACTCATAGCGCAGGGCCATCCTGTGAACATTCGCGACAATGCTGGCTGGCTGCCTCTACACGAGGCGTGCATACATGGCCATGTTGATGTCGCTAATATACTGATCAATAGTGTTCATTTTACGACAAAAACGTTGATAAAAAATGGATTTTTCACCACTGATGAAGACTTACATCAGAAGGTAGGCATCCTTCTATCATATTGACACGCTCTAGGTAAACGACAAAGCTTCCCTATATCATGATAGATGAGGCTGTCAGCAAGGTTGAGTGCTTTATCCGTATCTACCTAAATATCGTCACTCGAAAAGGCTCTTTTCGTTCACGTTTTTATAAAAGAGCCCTTTTGAGTTACTGGAAATTCAGCATCAGTCAATATACAGTATACAAGGTGAGGCAAAAGTAATGTCTGTGAATGCGCCATAATTTTTGCAAATAGCGTCTTATTAACGTCATTGCGATTTGATACTTATGTTGGAGACAGATAGAAAATATTATGTTGACAGTGCAGCGATACACACAGCTCGAGCAACGATAGATATTTGAAACACACATTTCCGGGAACAGTACCCTAAATGCGTAATACACCATCAATCACAATTTGTTTCGATTTGAAACAGATTGGTAATCCATTGCTTCATAAGTTGGAAAAAAAATCTGTTCTACAACATAAATAACGCAATGAATGTTGTTGAATTGTCAAAATTAAACAAATTAGGCATAATCGTTTACGAAAATAAGTTACGCAATTAGGGTGCCTATTGATTGGCTAGATCACCAGGTCTAACGGCGCCAGACCTTTTCCTTGGGAGCTTATTGAAATCTCACGATTTCCAACACAAACCGCAAACCTTGCAATCTTGAAAGCCAACATTGAAGAAGAAATCACCAATTTGGAACCAAATGTTTTGCGAGAAACGGTTCAAAATGTCGTGAAACGAGCACAATATGTGCATCAACTCAGGAGGTAGTCATTTGACCGATACCATATTCGACTAATGTAATTTCTGTGAAAACAGAGCCAAATTTGTTTCATTTCCATTAAAAAAAACTAAATCACATTATGATATTACTTTTGCCCCACCTTGTATAACCAAGTTTAAATAACCCCGCTGTGTCCAAAGTGAGGCAACTTTGGACACAGCACGGTTATGTAAGCTTGACACGGGCAGATTTTAAACCTAAACATTCGCACATTGAACATTTTGAGTAAAACACACGCCCATTTCAACACAGCAAACACGAAATGAGAATGTAAACAGCGCCCGCAACACCGCGCTTATCGAAAACCGATTATTGTAGTGGTCAGATAAAGAATGTGCCATACACAAAGCTAAGCAATGGTTTTTGATGGTTGTATACAACGAAATGAGCAATGGTGTCTCAGTGGTAACGGCCCCAACTTACGAGTGTAGGTTTTGATTTTGAATCCAGGCCGGCTTACTTTGTGTACATTTCATTACCACTGCTCTCAAAACGGTGAAGGAAAAGATCGTGAGGAAACCGGCATGTCCTAGAACCAAAAATTCGATGTCATGTGACATCTACCAACCCGCACTGGACTCGCGTGGTAGATTACAGCCTCTCGAAAAGAGGAGGCCTGTGTCCCAGCAGTGGGAACATTATAGGTTTATTATGATGATACAGGGAATAGTTGGATGGACTGTGTGTGAGTCTGTGTATCTCAATAACTATAACCTGAGAGTTATTTCCTCCTATTTATTTAAAATCAGAGAAGTTTAAATGTCAAAATTTTAAGGTTAAACAGACGCTAATCATTACTTAAAACTTTAAGCAACGTTTAAGTAAGAGTGTTAGTCTCGAAAGAATAGGTTACTTCTAGTGCACCATCATGAACTACATATATATTACTTCAATGTATAGAGTTTATGTAACAAAATTATGCACTCGTCGTGCCTATTCAAAGCTTATGAAAACTTCTACATAACAGACTTTTATCGAATCTTTTTAGCATAAGCACAGCATAATCAGCCTTCAATGTTCCCACTGCTGGGGCACAGGCCTCCTCTCTGTGAGAGGGAGTGAGCCGCCCAGTGCGGTTTGGTAGATGTCACATGTCTTAAATTTTTAACCAAATTCCAAAAAGGAGGCCGTTATAATGTTCGACGCGTGTTTTTTTTTTTTTTTTTTTTTATGTATGTCCACCGATTTCTCCGTCATTTAAAAAAAATTTTTTTTGTTTGAAAGAGTAGACGCCCAAATTGGTCCCATATAAATTTTATTAACTTTGCTTGGGTAGTTTTTGAGTTAGCTACAAAATACGTATTTTTTTTCCCACTTAGTATGTAGTAGATGATATGATAAGTTCTTGACACTGGTAGCAGGTAGTGGTATTCGAATGTGTGTGGGGTAGGTAACACAACTAAAAAGTGAAAAATAAAAACTTTTTACAAAAAAAAATAACAACCGACTTCCAAAAAAAAACACGTGAAAAATAACTTTAATTTCGGAAGTCGGTGGCAAAAAACGAAAACACAAAACCCAAGACACCGACTTCCGAAATTAAAGTTATTTTTCACTTTGTAGTGTTTTTTTTTGGAAGTCGGTTGTTATTTTTTTTTTTTAGTTCTATGCATCGATCACTAAAGTGATCGATGGTTCTATGACATGCCGGTTTCCTCACGATGTTTTCCTTCACCGTTTTGAGAGCAGTGGTAATGAAATAATTTACACAAAGTAAAGTGACTGGCACCACAGTTCATCGATGTTTTTTTACATCTGGAATGAAACGACGGATTTTCAAACTAACCAAAAATCTCTTGTGTAAATATTTTCTCAACAGCTTCAAATATCTTTGCTTCCAACACTTTGTGTAGGACAGACCCTACCTCCACAAACATTGGTCGATTCGTTCTCGCACAAGTTTTAATTGGGTCACTCTGTACATATCCCGCTACCAATGAAATTAATGGTCACCAATGTTGGATAATTCCCTAATGATTTCGGGGATTTGTGAAAGTAGCCAGCAAACTATTAAGGACGTCGCCCGTTCAAAGTTCTTGTGAGTTTGGAATAAATTGAAACGTAAAATAAATGATTTAGTTTATTTTATAACCATTTCAGCTATTTTTTTACTTAATGCTAGAGCAGTGGTAGCACAGTGGTAACGGCCCCGAGTTACGAGTTCTAGGTCGTGGGTTCAAACCTAGACATGCGGTTTATTTTTTGAAAATTATTTCATCACCACGGCTCCAAAACGGCTCTAAAACGGTGAAGGAAAACATCGCGAGAACTGGCAAGACCTAGAACCAAAAATTCGAAGACATGTGACATCTATCAACCCGCACTGGGCCCGCGTGGTAGATTACAGCCCACTCCCTCTCGAAAAGAGGAGGTCTGTGTCCTAGCAATATTATAGGCTGAAAGCATATTACCTTCGATCACTAAAAAATAATTCCTTTATTAGTGACCGAAGATTATTACCTCTTACCTTCTTCATAAAACTAGTCCAGTACAGAAATGATTTATAAGTTTTTTCTACACTAAAGTAAATTTCTGCCTCTATATTCTCCTAACATAAACTTACGTGAACTGGCATAGTACCTACTTATAACGCTTTTACGAAATGTATAAAACCTTCCAATACCGAAAACTAATTCAAAATTGAACCCAAAACCCTAGATTCCAAATACAAAACAACTTGACTCAACAAAATACTGTTTTAATTAAAAATGACGAGAAATTGTGACGTAAAAAATTAATAAGTTCACCTATTACCAAGATATTAATTCTTACTTAGCAAAGTCATTAATAACTTTAATGTTTAAAGTGCTCAAATTAGCCGGGGTGGAAATTCAAAAGTTCATTGACCCGCATGATTATAATAGAAACCATTTACAAGAGGCAAAAGCTAGTGATAATAATAAAGCTTATAGTTACAGGTTGAAATTGCCGTTTGATCTTCGGCTGAGAATGACCCTTGTCTAGGGTTCCTAGGGATCAATTCGGACAGACGAATCTGCGGGGTACTGTTGTAACAGACTAAAAATAGCAATATATCTTTAACTTTGACAATTCGACAATATCTATTGCGTTATTTACGTTATCGAGCAAACATTTTTTTAAAAGAATTTTGTTTTTAATGAGCTCGTGGCTAAGTAAATAACAGCCGCACGAATCGATTCATCAGGTTAAGTTACGCTTGCCGAGGTTGGTGCGTGGATAGGTGACCATCTTTACATACCGAGACTCCTCCGTGCCTTGGAAAGTCGGCTGTCATTCGTGGATCTTTGACAGTCGTTACGGGTCGTCAGAAGAAAAAAGTCGGACAATCAGTCTTACCAAGGGGTATCGTATTACCCAGTTACTGGGTTGTGGAAGTCTGATAGACAGACGCTCCATGTAAAGTACTGGTATTCAGCTGCATTCGGTTAGACTGGAAGCTGACCCCAACATAGTTGAGAAAAGGCTAGGCAGATTGATTGAGCAGACGATTTTTTCAAACAAATGTAGCAATGGATTATGAATTTCCTTCAAAATCCTTCAGATCGTAAAAGAAAGTATGTGACGCAGTTGAGGTGCTTATACACGAAATGATGACAGACTGTTTACTTTCAACAATTTGCTTGAAAATCGACAGCCGTAGCATCGTGGGCCAAGCCAACAAGATCATTGTCCGTTACAGCCACACACGGCACGGATGTTGGTCAGATTAGATAGATATATATGTAGTTAGAACTGACCACGTATCTTTTAATAATTTTCCTCCAGACCAAATTTCGTCGGAAACTAGCCATCGGCGCGGGAGATATTATAGTGCAGACACAGGTGCACTCACTCTTCCCTCCCTCTCATAGTCTGATGGGACGGCAATCCGACACGACCGGAGAGAGATCAGGTGCAGGAGAGGCACACCGCCAACTTCCAAACTCCGGGCTGTTACTGAGAAATTCCTAATGGAAAAACCCAATAACACATTGCCCGTTCTATTGTGGTGGCATCTACATCGCCACATATGAACTGCGCATCGCACTGACGTCACGCAAAATCCTGCAACACGCAAGCAGAGTTTAGCGCACGACTCGCATATATACAACGTCCCGTCATCAATCGTCAGACAGTAACCCACCAGATACAACTCCGACCCGTCTGGTCGGAGGATCCTCCCTTTTCTATGGAGGATGAGTGAACTTTACACCCTATACCTCTTACCACTATATGGGAATCGAACCGAGGACCTCGGTCAGCAGTCCCCCCGTTGCCCCGTTGGTCCAGTGGACGTAACTTTTAAGGTGGATATAGACAGACTTGCGTAAGTAAATAAATAAAATAAATAAATAAAAGCTTTCATTAATTCCTTACAACTACATCAATTAGGTTTTTACACTTAGAGTATAAGACACTATTATAAGTGTGTTAGTAGTGAAATAAAAATCTTTATATACATATTTGTTAGTATTGTGTGTTAGTATCTCCAATGTTTGTTTCCTCTATGTAAGGACCGCCTGAGGCGGTAAAAGCCTCCTCCAAATGTTTCCATTCGTCCCGTAGTCTGGCTGTTCTTGCCTTGAGTAAGTAACGTTACATAAATCCTAGTCAAGACTAAGGCTATACAAGTGACAGCAATAATACTTCTGTTCAAAATAATCAATACCAAATCTTCTGAAGAACATTGTTTTAACAACACAAACAGTTCTACTAGTAGTGAAGATCTCTCAAAATCGTTACCAACAAACAAACCATTATAACTTGACCTGTCTGCTGATAATCTAATTTGTAACGTTGAAGCAAACTACAGGAGTGAATAAGACGTGAGGGGTCAGGTAAGTTGGTGCCCCTAGGGAGTACACTGTAAGACTATCAGCTAACTTAGTTGACGTAGTTTTGAATCATTCGATTTAGGCTATCCTCACAAAGGTTTCGGTTAGGCCAGCGACACCGTGTTGAGTGTAACCACCAAGCTAAATATCTACAGCACTTTGGTTTATCTATTTTATAAACTTCATACGTTAATTCATTCACTAACAGACAACGCATTGCCTAAACCGCTGAGAGATTCTAGAAGCTTGAAATTTTGCACAAGATTTCCTAATACAAACCCTTCCTCGGTGCACACCTGAAAGGACATTGTTCGGCGTTCATATATCGTTTACCTAAGAACCAACAGAGACGTGAATTTACTGTATGTGTTCTAAATAATGCATATGTTCGATTGAATCTAAATTAAAATCACGGACACTGCTGAGACTTGTACAAAATCTAAAACACTTTCGGATTTTAGGGTCTATAATATTAGGCCATTAAAAACATATTAACTTAGCGTTTATTAGTGAAAATACATTAGATTTTATCTTCAAACATTTCATTACATATTTATGTGTAGTCAGAACCATTTTTTTTTAATATTAATTTATTTTTAGTTAGTAGATGATAAAATTGGCACTGGCATTACTATCAAACGTCAAAGTGACATCTGTCAATTCATCGACTGTCAGTGTCGATGTTGCTCGTTTCACAGAGCGCTTTCAATCGCTTTATTCTGTTTGTAACTAAAAACCTTATTCATAGATCAAGCGCCGAGAGAGCCTATTCAAAACGTCAAATTAAAATAAAAAATAACGGCGCTGGGGAATAAGACCGAAGAGAAACACTTTTTAAAATGTTTTCGAAAATAAGAAGTGTCCGTTCTATTGTAACAAGTGTAACGTAAATTACAAAAAAACTAGTAATTATTGTAAAGGTTTCATACGTGTTGATTCATAACCATAGGCCATTTAAAAAAAATTCCTTTGTATGAAAATTTTTGCTGGTAAAGAATCCCATCGGACACACAGCTTGTAATTAATAAAAGCGATTTAAGTAGATTGCACGTGACTAGTATTAAGATCCGTTTGATCTGTTTCTGGGAGCCTAGTCTGTTCGTCAACGAATATACGGGGCCGTACGAAACTAGTTCGAAACTTCGAAGTGCACGTGATTATGTAACTTTTTTGAACGGGCCAAAACTCATCGGGACTGGGGATAGCTGTCAAATTGTAGTGTCATTAATTCTTAGGTCGGGCCTCAAAGGATTCTTATGTCCGTAGATAACACGGAGTAGGAATCGCTTGTAACTTCGGGTAAAATTACGGATATCGTGCTTAGAGAGTACTTAAATCTCCTAGAAACCAGAGTTTATTTATTCGAAAGCGCTCAATCTGCCTAGCCTTTTCCCAACTATAGTATGTTGGGGTCAGCTTCCAGTTTTTACCAGATGTAGCTGAATACCAGTATTTTACATGGAGCGACTGCCTATCTGACCTCCACAACCCAGTAACTGGGTAAGTCGATACCCCTTGATAAAGGTGTATCGATTTAACCAGTTACTGGGTAAATCCCTTGATAAAAGTGGTTTTATACAGGCGAGGGAGGCGTGGATGGGATGGGCTAGAATTGAAATTTTGCACCGAAAGATGTCCATCGCATACTATACTCTTGGCCGGCCGGCTCGCGCTATCACGCGCCGCCCGACCAGCCGTATCTCGCGCGCCGGCCAGCCAAGAGTATATATAGTATGCAGTGATGTCTCAAGATGGTCGGAGCGAGCTGGCGCGTGTCAGCGCGTGCCAGCGCGAGATATCGCGAGTCAGCGCTTGATGGAGAAAGACTGTGCGGGCTCTCGATGGCCGGTGCGAGATTTTAATAAATATTTCAATCCTCGCCTCGCACATTCTCGCGCATCTTTTACACCAAAGATGGGCAGGACGTGGATAGAAATTTTGTCATACAAATTTCAATTCTCGCCCATCCCATCCACACCTCGCTTCGTCGATGTAAAACCACCTTAAGACTGGTGAAAGACTTTCGGGCTTCTGACGACTCATAACGACTGTCATAGATCCACGAATGACAGCCAGGACTAACCGGTTAACGTGCTTTCCGAGGCACGGAGGAGTCTCGGTATGTAAAGTTGTTCACCCATCCATGGACCAACCCCGGCAAGCGTAGCTTAACCTGATGGATCGACCCGTGCAGCTGTTCTTACTTAGCTACGAGCTCCTCATTTTTTACTCATTCATTCGCGAAAGCACTATTGGTTATGTATCTCAAAACTTTGTAATTCATACCTCTCAGTCATAAAAAAACTTTGATTTTAAAGCAAACTGTCGAACCGAATATCTTTTGTGAGTTTATCTGAGGATCTCAGAAACCAGATAATAAAGAAATCTTGAAAATCAACTCCTCCAAAAAACCAGTGTGAAAAATAAATTCGCATTATATTCTGAAAAGGTCAATTTCTCTATTCAAAGTAAACGACCATCTTCCGGAAGTTCATTACGCATTTGGCAGCGGAAGTGGACTTTAAATTTTTTAAAGACGGAAATTGAAGTCGATGAATGAGTTTGAAAGCGAAATTAAATCCATTCCATTATTGTTGGCATTCAAAATGGAGTGCAGGCTCTCTCGAAACTCTGAATTATCATATTATTTTAAATGGTTTTCTCATTAAATTGCATTTGACAAATCTGCTAACGCTTGCTTTATTTTATGGGTAAAAATTAGCACGGAATTCAATCCAAAATGGCGTTATAATTGTACTACTAAAAAACTTTTTACAAAAAAAAAAACAACCGACTTCAAAAAAAAACACTACAAAGTGAAAAATAACTTTAATTTCGGAAGTCGGTGTCTTTGGTTTTGAATTTTCGTTCTTTGTCTTTGTTTTTTTTTTGTAAAAAGTTTTTATTTTTCAGTTTTTAGTTGTGGTACCTACCCCACACAAATTCGAATACCACTGCCTGCTATGTAAATAACAGTGACAAGAAGTTATCATATCATCTACATACTAAGTGGGAAAAAATATGTTTAATTGAAGCTAACTCAAAAACTACCCAAGCAAAGTTAATAAAATTTATATGGGACCACTTCTGAAGTATGATCTACCAAACAAAAAAAGAATCATCAAAATCTATTCATAATTGGCGGAGTAATCGCGTAACAAACATACAAAAAAAAAAAAAAAAAACATACAGATGAATTGAGAACCTCCTCCTTTTGGAAGTCGGTTAAAAAGACTTTAAAGATATACTTTGGATCACAAGTTATAAACATGACCCTTACGTGGTTTAATAATAATTAATTGCTTATTAAGTACAATATTTTTTTTAACATTCACATCAATGTTTCAGCCCTCGTAGGTACCCACCTACTGCCCTTTGAATTCCTACAACCGATCAAGTTTTCTACTGACAATATTTACCTTGGAAAATTAAATTATCGCCAAGTTAACCACCTGTTTTCGCTAAACTGTTAGATTTCCCTCGTGGCCGTCCGCGTCGTTCATTGCCTACTAACCCAACAAAAGATCGGTCCACTGCCAATATGGGATACCATTTTGATTTCCTGTTAAAAATTGCCACAGAGGAAAAATGTGCAGTCTACCCTTTGACGTCCGCTTTTATTGTCATGTGTTGCAAAAAATAATTAAGTACGGTTTGTTCGTGCTCACAGAATCAGTGAAAATTAAAAAAAATACTCGTAGAAACTATTTGTGCAACAATTTTGTGCTGAAATGGTACAAATGGACAATTAACCGTAAGTACGTGTATTGCAGCTATATTGGCACCAGTCCAAATCTTTTAAGGTTGTTTTCTCTTAAATAGAGCTTGTAGCAGCTACTTTGTGATTTTTAGTACTCGCTGTTAGTACTCCAGTTCAACGATAATGGCTCGAATAATAAAATTAACACTAAGTGCGAACACGCCAAGAAATGTTACGACGGAGTTGAAGAAACATATTGATCGGCTGTACATTTACAATATTTATAGGCTGTGGTTGTATTAAATCTTGCTCGTGACTTGACATCTTGAGGAAATATAATGAAAATAAGAGACGACAGCAAAACGGAAAAATAAACTTGCAAATGCGTGTGAAAGAAAACGGGACATTTTGGTAATGGCATTATCTATCGTGGTTCGTGCGTATTTACGTTGATTTATGTTATTAAATGAGACTTCTTTTTGTTTTTCTGGTACTCCTATTTGATAGGATTTTTGTTGTTTATTTACTTACGTTATTATCTGAGGTACCTTTAATACATGTAATTTTTAGGGTTCCGTAGTAAACAAGGAACCCTTATAGTTTCGTCATGTCCATCTGTCTGTCTGTCCGCGGTCTAGCTCCGAGACCCTCCTTTCCTATCCAACTACATAACATAACATCACGCCTTGTTTCCCCGAAGGGTTGGGCAGAGGTGTCCCTGTAGCAGGTACTCCCACATTTCGCCAGTTATGTTTAAGTCCCATGTAATAGGGGGCGAGCCTATTGCCATCAAACGGGAACAAATCCAGACTCCGAGCTGCTACTGAGAAATTTCAGATAGAAAAACCGAATAACACTTTGCCCGACCCGGGAATCGAACCCAGGACCTCATGCTCAGAAGTAGCGCTTGCGACCACTAGACCAA
The DNA here is from genome assembly GCA_949152395.1 of Agrochola litura. NCBI lineage: Eukaryota > Metazoa > Arthropoda > Insecta > Lepidoptera > Noctuidae > Agrochola > Agrochola litura. Next base: position 17,383,344 of record OX424508.1, on the reverse strand, counting down.
CGAGGCAGTGTATATAATCTTGGTCACATCGTGTGAACACCATGTAAATTGGTGTCTGAAATGGTCTTTGAGGAAAGATCCACACAGATTTGAGTGGACCTGTCCAGTCAGGGCACGCATTTGTCAGTAATCGTGCAGCTCAACTCGGAACTTAAGAAGCTTATCGATCAAGGATCAAGCTAAATGATAGTAAACGACCCGTGGTTTGAAAAACACCATTTGTAGGTTGGTACTATCGATGCATATGATGGGATCGTAAAGAGAGTTGAATTTAAATTCACCAAATACCTGTACAATATTAAACATTCTTTTAGAACATTTCGTTTTTATCGAATACGAAAATATTCATAAGAATTCTTGCCAGAACTTTATATTGGTTTCGAATTCTTGGAACCTTCAAATACCTACCTATTCAGAAGCTTTTGACTATTTCATTTATACTTAAAATTTTATGTTTTTCAACCTAAGACTTTGTTTGGTATTCTGAAGAAGTCAAACCTACCTCAGAAATTGACGCCCGTTAAATTTTACGTTCATTAGCGTTTGTTAACTTTTAATTCAGTTTTAAAATTAATTATGTTGTCATGTTGGCTTAATTGCTTTGCAATTTCAGAAACTTTTAATTAATACGTATACACCTATTTTGGGATGATGTGCTGGTAAAGAATCGTTAATAAACCAGTTTTAAAAACGCTAATTATTTAAAAACGGAATACAAAAGTGGCTCTGATAAACTCAAACTCAAAGCATTTATTTAAATTAAACCATTTACAGGCACTTTTGAACTGTCAAAGACTTTTTGACTAACTGACCGATCAGTTAGTCAAAAAGTTGAAGCTAGATGCCCATTACAAATCGTAGATCTTTATTGAGAAGAATGGGTAAGAAACGCCAAAGACTCCCGTTTATTTAAATCAAGATACTAATTACAAAATCCTGAGAACACTATTCTCACTCATAGAAGTACTATAATATCTAAGAACAATGTACAAAAATAATTTAAAACAATTTATGTGTCGGAGACAGGTATGTGACTCTCGTTATTATCAGCGATATTTTAACTACTGTGGGCGTGTTTGCAGTTCAGATCACATTATAATTTACTATCAAATGAATCACACTAGCTAAATTATACACACACTGGGTGCGACGGCGTTTATTAAAATCACCAATTAACACAATGATCACAAAATGACAACTAACACAATAACAGCACCACGAATCGAGAACAGTTCCGTGACGTCTTGATTCCAATGTGGCCAGAGGCTAAATGCCCTCCTCGCCTTGGCCTTAAAACATCACGACTCTGTAGAAGCGCGCCTTTTTTGGTGTAGGTAGCTCACTCTTGATGTCGCCAGTGGCGCGCTTGCGATTCGTTTCGTGTCCGTACTAATGACCGGATCCGACATATGAATAAAGGTATAGTTGAAGACAGCAGTTAAATGATGTCCAGTCTCAACTAACGGCGGCCGTTCACGGACATGATGCGAGGATCAGCACCATTCAGCTCAAATATATTGAAAAAAACGAATGATCCAACACACACGCCGCCCTCAGTGAGATATTTGAGTGAACATAACATATGCCATGCTCTATAATATACAGTCATATAGAGTCTATGTGATAAGAAGATAGGGTGAATGCCCTGCTTAGAAAAGTCCATTGCCCAAAAATGGTGGTGGTAGGTATATACCTACCACCACCATTGGTATCGGTATTGGTATACCCATATGGGTATCGTTTCGTATAATGACATATTATATAACAACTTCAGTTTATATTTGATCGTATCTTTTTAACTACAGCCGATACATTGCCAAGGAATCGTACACCCTGTGTGTACCATAGAAGAAACGCATACCTAAGCAGTTTGAAAACAAAATCCCGTGCACACGACCCTTTTTTTTCGTAGGTAAGCCAACTATATCGGCCGAGCGCTGCAAGCAGAAATGGTCCTTACGATGTATAGTTATGCGTTTATTCGATGGTACCTACACACGATTATCATACTTTCCTACAGAAGGGTATCTTTGAAATAGTTGGGATTAGTTTTTTCGATTTCTTTTTCGAACTATTTTTATTTGATTTGAGGACCGGGGTAAAAGTTTATCTGCTGAAGAATTTAAATCCTTAAGGAACTCTCTTTACGATTACAGCGATTTTGTCCGCATATATCTAAAGGTATGAACAATGAGCCTGTAATGTTCCCACTGCTGGGACACAGACCTCGTTTCTTCAAGAGGGAGTGGGCTGTACTCTACTACGCAGGCCTAGTGCGAGTTGGTAGATGTTGCATGTCTTCAAATTTTTTGGTTCTAGGATATGCCGGTTTCCACAGTGTTTTCGTTCACCGTTTTGAGAGCAGTGGTAATGAAATTATTACACAAAGTAAAGCGCCTGCCTGGGTTCGCACTCACGACCTATAACTCGTAAGTCGGGGCCGTTACCACTGAGCCACCACTGCTCATAGATACCTCCAAATCTCGTTAACTAGGGGAGGCACTTAATATCTTCTCCAGCGTGTCCTGTTGCCTGCATGTTACTGGAGCTGATGAGCCAAATTCTGGGCTGACTATATTTACATTGCCTTCGACACGCTTAGGAGGAGGAGGGGTCAATTAATCCATCTAGCCTTTTCCCAACTATATTGGGGTCGGTTTCCAGTCCAACCGGATGCAGCTGAATACCAGTATTTTACATGGAGCGACTGCATATCTGACCGTCACAACCCAGATCATTCTCGACGTCATGTGAAGCCAAGTCAGAGGCCCATGGGCGGCTTTAAAACTCTAACACCAGGTTAGTCTCTAACTATACGAAAAAGAAAATAAAACCTGGGAAGAAAAAGTGTCGCAACAAACTCCCCAGCGGCAATTAGTATGAGCATAAAGTAGACAAACGTTCTGAGCTAACAAACAGAGTTTAACAAAACTTTGCTTATCTTCGAAGCTAAGTTGAAATATTGAATGCTATTTACACCTATTAAACTGAGAAGAAGCAATGTTGCTTGTGGATAAAAATAAAGACCTAGAAGAAGAACGAAGATAGCAGTAGTAACAACAAGCTCTAACACTATCTACTACCCAATAACTTAATCTCTCTTTCAACTCAATTTTAAAACCAATGAAAAAAATAAAAACATTAATTTTAACAGACGAAAACCACCGAGAAACACACTTGAACCTAACTCAATCCTTTACTCGAAAAAACCGTAACAAATATAAAAAAAGTATACTCTACCGTTAATATTCCCTTAAACATAAGAGTGGCAACACTTAAGGCTCAGTTCTAAATCACTATATTACAATGGCAATATCGATGGCTCTCAAAAGAAGAAGACAAAAGGTGTCGTAATAAATTTTGTAGGCAATCTTACTTGAATGTCAAGCTCGCTCCGTTCCTTCCGCGCGGACGGTAGCAAAGAATATAAAAAGAATATGTATGGCTGGGGTTTTAGTTAAGAAGTTACTTGTTTGGGGATAGTTTGTGATATACCCAATGTTACTTTATATAACAATGATGGACGTACTAAACGTATTAAAACCTAGTTTAACCTAGTGGAACAATTACATAAGTGATTCCCGAGTTATGACCGCACTAGACTGACAGTCATACTTTTTATAATACCTAGGTATGTAATGTAAGGATAAAACGAAAATCAGTATTTGTTTTCTAATTTACAAATTAATAAAAAAATTTACAAAAAAAAAAACAACCGACTTCCAAAAAAAAACACTACAAAGTGAAAAATAACTTTAATTTCGGAAGTCGGTGTCTTGGGTTTTTTGTTTTCGTTTTTTGCCACCGACTTCCGAAATTAAAGTTATTTTTCACTTTGTAGTGTTTTTTTTTGGAAGTCCGTTTTTTTTTTTTTTTTGAAAAGTTTTTTATTTTTCACTTTTTAGTTGTGGTACCTACCCCCACACATTCGAATACCACTACCTGCTACCAGTGACAGGAACTTATCATATCATCTACATAGTAAGTGGGTAAAAAATACGTATTTTGTAGCTAACTCAAAAACTACCCAAGCAAAGTTAATAAAATTTATATGGAAAGAAAGAAAGAAAGAAAAAGTATTTATTGAGACTCGCACAGGAAATCACAAATTAAACTAAAATACACTCATTAAAACACTAATAAAAAATAAAAACATTAAAAAATAAAAACAATTAAAATAAAAGCAGAAAGTCCTGTACGAGGCCAAAAGGCTCCCATCTCAGCAGCATATGCTGCGACATTTAAGAAAAAATAAATAAATGACGACCAATTTGGGAGCATACCCTTTCAAACAAAAAAAGAATTTTCAAAATCGGTCCACAAACGACGGAGAAATCGGTGGACATACACAAAAAAAAAAAAAAACAATCATACGCGTCGAACATATAACCTCCTCCTTTTTGGAAGTCGGTTAAAAAGTGGACTAATATCTTTGAAATCCACCTCAAATTCGCATAAGTTGAAAAAGAATGATTTTTTTTGAGTTCTTTTATCAATATCATGTCGACCTACATTCAATAATTTTAAATTACTGCTGAGTTAACATACGTTTGTTGACAAATCTTAAATATAATCAATCTAATACTAAAATATAAATATTATGTACAAGTATGTAACGGTAAAAAAAATAAAAACTTTTTACAAAAAAAAACAACCGACTTCCAAAAAAAAACACTACAAAGTGAAAAATAACTTTAATTTCGGAAGTCGGTGTCTTGGGTTTTGTATTTTCGTTTTTTGCCACCGACTTCCGAAATTAAAGTAATTTTTCAGTTTGTAGTGTTTTTTTTTTGGAAGTCGGTTGTTTTTTTTTTTAAAGAGTTTTTATTTTTCACTTTTTAGTTGTGGTACCTACCCCACACACATTCGAATACCACTATCTGCTACCAGTGACAGGAACTTATCATATCATCTACATACTAAGTGGGAAAAAAATACGTATTTTGTAGCTAACTCAAAAACTACCCAAGCAAAGTTAATAAAATTTATATGGTACCAATTTGGGAGCATACCCTTTCAAACAAAAAAAGAATTTTCAAAATCGGTCCACAAATGACGGAGAAATCGGTGGACATACATATAAAAAAAAAAAAAAAAAAAAAAAAACAAACATACGCGTCTAACATATAACCTCCTCCTTTTTGGAAGTCGGTTAAAAATAAAGGGAAGACCTCATTGAGAATCAAAAAATTCGTCCGCATCGCTGGGAAAAGTGCCCAAAAGGCTGGCAGCGTTGCCACGTTGCATTGCAATGCTGATTCTTTGACTTAAAAATTGGCCAGCCATCTGGTTACGTGAAAAGTCAACCAACCGCTTGGCGATGTCTCGAAATACTCGGTGAGCACTCGGACCCCACGGCCCTAGTGTTTCAACCCCAAACGGCTCAAAAATATAGCTACCAATAAAGTTGTTATATTTGTGCCGTTTGAGGTTTTCTGCACCTGCAGCAACCACGCCAGCTGTATTCATAATTCGTATCATAATAATACACATATTACTCATACAATACATTTCCAAACATCAACTACACAACATGAAAAAGTGTTGATAAGTATGATAAAAAAGTACTGAAAAGCCACCGAAATAATTAAAAACTCGTCGGTTCTGTAGTTATCTCTTATCACGGCTTAGGGCATTAAACTGATGGCTTATCGCTATTCAATATAAACTTATGACATTTTTTACGCTTCTTACTTTTTTCGACGTCTGAAAAAGTTTTCAGGAAAATTAATAGGAATTTTCCGTTCTATTGTTTTAAGATTCTATTTTTACGACTTCGGATTGCTTACCGAGTTCAAAAATTGAGGAGGTTCTATGTTCGTCTGTAAGTATATAATTTTCTAATGTATGTTCATCGATATTTTCATCAATTGTGAACCGATTTTGAAAATCCTTTTTTTATTTTGTAAAGGAAGCTTGCGAGGTGTTCCCATGAGAATTTTATTACGTTTGCTTTGGTAGTTTTTATGTTAGCTTCAATAATACGTAATTTAATCTACTTGATGCATATTGATGATTTTATAAAATTCGAATTTACTACTTACTTACTTTATTTACTCTTTTGTTGTAGGTACCTTTTTTTGTACCTACAAAAAAAAGTAAAAATTTTTTTTGAAGTGAAAACTTTTTGAGTTGCATCGCATTTTTGAAATGGGAAAAACAATTGAACTCGCGACACCGTTACCGACACCTCATTTTGTAAACGCGATTGTGCTCTTTATTTATATTACGTTACGGATCAATGTTTTATGCAAGTATTTTTACTCGTACTTTAAAGGTTTTGGAAGTATTTTTTTTTTTTGTAAACTCGTTTGTGCTCTTTATTTAGATAAGGTTACGGACCAATGTTCTATACAAGTATTTTTCTTCCATCAAGGCGATCTTGTTTAAGTTTTCACTTCTGTCGGCACTCCCGGAGTGCCACTGCCATTTTTTTTATGATTTTCATTCATCTGCGCCTGCAGTTTAAATTTTCAAACGAAATGTTAAGTAATTCTTGGTGCTATAGTATTAGTTGAAAGGACCAGCTATTTTGACGTGTTATTTTTATCTGCTCGTGAATCTCAATGCGAGTTTGACAACATTTCATAACTTTACCCGCAAGAACCTATGGGACCTAAAGTTCTTACAAAAAAATTCACATACATATTCTGGAGAAGTTACAACAGCTTTTACAGTCTACGATGTAATCAAATCAGTAGACCTTTCATTTTATTTCAAGTTGAAAGATAAAAGTTTTAAACACCTTTCATAAAAAGGCCTCGCGCGTCGAATATCCACTGATATGTCCGCAGGAGGGCCGCTCAGGTAGCGTCTAGTGTCCGGCGCGCGATCGGAATTTATACCGCGCAAGTGCCTTGTGCCATTTCCAACTTAAAGGTTATTATATAGTAAACTACTGCAGCTACACCAAAATAAAAAATACGTGTGTATAGCTGAAACTATACAGAATCGACTTATGTAAAAACTAAATGACAAATAATCATAAATAAATTATAAATAAATCAAAAAAACCGAATGTGTTCCGAACAACATCGAAATATCATTTTAAAAACACCCTGTGGTAAATCCGAATAACACAATATGAACTATCACTCTTTAATGGTATGAGGAACAGGGTGTAAAGTTCACTCATCCACCATAGAAAAGGGAGGATCCTCCGACCAGACGGGTGTTGTGTCTGGCGGGCAACTGCCCATCGTTAAAAGTTGAAATCTTGTATGTATGTCGATCGCTCGGTAAACTCTAACTGCGCGATGCAGGATTGTGTGACGTCATGTCTATGATGCGTAGTTCGTATGTGGCGGTGTAACCGCTACACTCTATTATAACATTTAAATTCCTACTATAATATTATAAATGCGAAAGTAACTTGTCTGTCTGTCTGTCTGTTACTCGATCTAACGGCTGCACGGATTTCGATGAGCACATAGGTAAACTATGGGATACTGGTTATTCCGGCACTGTCGTACTTCCCCATGGGATTATTTCCGACATGCTAGCAGTCAGTCAAAGCTAAAAACATTCTTAACTAAAAAAAAAAACCCCTAATCCACCCAAACCAAATGACCCTAATCTTTAGATTTAATTATTGACATTGTGTATTTCTTTATTATTATTATTATGCTAGTTTTAAATTCTATAATTTTTTGATTAATTTATTTTTTTGCCAATTTTAATTTGACTCTTTGATTTTCATTTGTATTTTTTTTATTGTAATAAAATTTACTTTTAATGTTTGCTTGCCTAATTGGTAGATTGTACAGGGATCTCAACATTTTGTGAACACCTTTATTTATGTACCTACTCTCAAAGCGAATAAATGATTATGATTAAAAAACCTTTATACGAGATAATATGAAAACTTATAATACCTCAATCAATCTGCCTAGCCTTTCCCCAACTATGTTGGATTCGGCTTCCAGTCTAATCGGATGCAGCTGAATACCAGTATTTTTCATGGAGCGACTGCTTATCTGACCTCAACAACCCAGTAACTGGGTAATACGATACCCCTTGGTAAGACTGGTTGTCAGACTTTCGGTCTTCTGACGACCCGTAACAACTGTCAAAGATCCACGAATGACAGCCGGGACCAACGGCTTAACGTGCTTTCTGAGGCACGGAGGAGTCTCGGTATGTAAAGATGGTCATCCATCCACGGACCAACCCCGACAAGCGTAGCGAAACCTGTCGAATCGACCCGTGCGGCAGTTATTACTTAGCCACGAGCTCCTCTAAAGAAAATAAAACTAATAATACCTACTCAAAAAAAAATAGGTTTTGTCCCTTTATAAAAAAAAAATAAAAAAAATCTTTATTAAACTAAGCCTAAAATAAAATAACAATGGTATAGTAGAAGTACATTACATTGAGAGGCTTATGCTAGGTAGTAATACATTGAAACCCTGACCTCTAAACTAGGTTAGTATCTGTATCTTAGAAGATCAGTGTCCCTCCACAACAATGTTACAAGCCAGAAATTTTACAGCTCTAGGTCAACTACTAAGCACCGCAAAAAAAAAAAAAAAAAAATTAAGGCTATAATTTTACAATTCAAAAGAAGTGAAGGTATGGCGTTAATTTGTGATTGAGGTGTGTATGTGTGTAGGGGTGGGTCGTTACGTGATTTTTGTGAAACGTAACATAACTAGTGACTTCGAGGACGTCACCGGTTTTGAAAACTAGTGATTTTAGTAACTAGTTATTTTTCACATTCTATTCTCATTGAAGTGTTACTGTTATTTACGAAACGAAAATGTAAATGGTTACCTACGTAATACGTTACATATCACAAGCTTTAAGTTTTTGGAACGAATAAGTTTTTATAGCTACATAAATGCAGTTACATTATTATCGTAATACTAAAGTTATTACTTGCGAAAAAAACAACATGCGTCGCAACGTACTTTTGTTTCGTTTCACTCTTTTCACTCGATCACTGCATTGTGATGAAACTAGTTACAAAAATCACGTGTTTGTGTGTGACTCGAAACTAGTTATTCCGTTACATGCCCCGTAGCCAGTTATTGTAACTAGTGACGTTAAATAACGCCCATACCTATGTGTGTGTTGTATGTAAGTGTTTGTGTCAGTAAACTGTAATGGAGATACTCGTAAGTCGGCTTTTTCTCCAGGATTATCCATATTTGTCGTCTGTGAGCGAATCCGGAGTTTTTTCCTTTGTAACAATTTCCGATTGAATAGTAATCGCAGTTAGAAAGAAGTGGACTTAATCGCCTTGGATTAAGTAGAGAAGTAATACGGTGCCTCGTCTAAGCTTCATTTAACGTTGCCGACTTTGTAACACTGAAAGAAGTAAATGTGACTTAGCGAAGACAGTCGAATAAAATAAATGAAATAATCTATACAGGATTCTTTTGAAGTGAAAACTTCTTTAGGCGCGTTGGGCATTTTTGAGATGGGACTAAACCATTGATTTCGCGACACTGTGACGAAATTTACCAACACCGTGGAGTAAAAGACATCAACGCGTTGATTACCGCGTTGCTGATATTAAGTTTTCACTTCTGTTGGCACTCCCGGAGTGGCACTGTTTTTCTTTTTCTAGCCAGTGTGTATAAGTTCTAAACTACAGGTTATAGAGCAAAACACTTAAAGAAACGGTAAGCTCTACTTGAAACAGACTTTAAAAGGCAGACAAAAAAAAAATCGCTTACAGCTCTAGTTCAAAATCTACCAAAATTGGCTTTAAAAAAATCATTCTGCTTATTTTAATATTAATTACTTCCTACACGGCATGAATATAATAGAACGCGTAGCGTAAACTACTAAAAACACAAATGTAAAAAGGAAGATTGATGTAAATGTGCACAAAAAAATAATAATTTTTAAAATACAATCCGTTGGGCTGGTTTAATGGAGACGCAGTTTATATGGAAAATAACATATATTCCGTGTTTTCACGCCACAAAAAGCAATATAAAATCAAAAAAAAATTGTAATGAATCGGTTCCAGGAATATTAATTAGTTTCAACCAAAATTTTATACTGAAAACCGGGTTACGGGTATGAAAGTGTTCACATTTTCTGATTTTTCGATAAAGTGGTTTAATCATCACACCGCACTGAATGTTTAAATATTCAATATCAGACATCTATTGTTACGAGAACTCATAATCATTAGAACTAACTACGGAAAAAGCCGGTTTTGGAAATGTATAGGAAAATTTTAAGCTCTAGTAAACAATAATGACTGCTTGTCATGCGCATACCCTATAACAATTTTCCGTATTATCTTTTTTATTTTTCTACTGATTACTCGACCGCTTTCAAAGTACTTTTTTTCAACTTTTTCCTCTTTTCATAAGCTTAGATTGATAACAGTAATCTGCTACATGCATAATTCCAACACGAATGATGTAAGCAATATTTTGTAACAATGTTATGATTTAAAAGAGTGTCCGTGGAGTTCTTGCCGGTTCTTCTCCATAGGAACGTACCTACTACGCTTTGGAATGGGCAACTAGCTTCATCTTTCTGATTGACTGACCCCTTAACAATTCAAAAGTGCCTGTAAATGGTTTAATTGAAATAAATACTTTGAGTTTGCTATCATAAAGAGGACATAAATAATCTCTTTATGAAGATTACATATCTACACGGAAATACCAACTGAAGGAAAAGTGTATTAAAAATGTTGGTAAGTAGTAAATTTAGCAGATTTATGTCAAACGTAAATTATTGTACAGTCAAGTCTTTTACATCTTCGTTAGTTTTCAAATTCTTTCGTTTATCAAGTCAGGACACATACCTTTTGAAGCTGCGGTACTGAGCAGACTACTGCATAGGAAACTCTATTTAATTACTTGATAACAAAGATCAAAATAACTTTAAGGTACATTTAGGTTTTGTTAACTAACATACCTATAAGTCAAGTTGACATCGAGCTAAAACTATTTTAATGGCCATTTAAAAAAATTTGTTAGGGTTTGTCAGTGTCACGTTTTTAATTCGGTCTAACATGTAAAGAAGGGCTGAATGCCATTCTTCAGTATTTACATTACGACGTAATATATAATGCCGAGTCGGTAAAGCAGATTCTTTCTTACAATGAGCAAACAAAAATAGCATTTAAGGTGATGAACACATTTTGGATGTGACTATACAATGTACATACAAACATGCTTGTGCTTGCTTGTGTACATTCTGTTGGTTCTCAACTTTTTTTTACAAACTGCAGCAAACTGCCACCCATTTAATTTTTTTTACAATTTTTTTTTTAATTCTTCGGAACCTCTAGAATAAAATCTACGCAGACTTCTTATTGAGCAATTACGTATCTATCTCAATTTTCAAAACATGTTACAAAAATATAGAAAAGTAGCAAAACATATTTACCTACTATTTTCGCAAAAGATTCTAAGAAAGTGCTGACCCTTTGTCTTCAGGAATTGATTTCATACGCGACGACACTATACGATACGATACCTTTTTAAGGTTCAAAAGACATTTCTTCTACGTTAGAGATCCTTTCTATTTATAACAAATGAAATATAAGATTTGTAACATCGCAGGGTAGCTTTTAGTACCGAAAACTGATAGAGTTAATTTCGTTTGCGATCTATTCGGTGACACGTGAAAGGTATTCAGTACCTTTAATTTAGTTATCGATACAAAATTATTCATATTTTGAAAGTCAAAGTATTTATTGGTGTGATTTTTGGTGATACAGTAGGTTTTATAGTTAGGTTATGGTAACTCAAAAAACTACTCATTAGGGCATACACTATTTTACAATTTAAGAATTTAAAATCGATCGAACGGTGCGTTTGCCAGTTCAATGTGCCGTTCAAAATCACGACACAGATGAATTCAGATGGATCACTCCGCAAAATCATTTAAATAAAAAGCGACTCTTGCTACGACACAATAAAGTGCAATTCAGTTCGCACAGCGCTAATTACCTACAGTTGAATCGGCAATAAGAAAGCGGTGAACGGTCACACAGTAACTTCTGTCCGAATACAGAGCGTTTTTTGACAACTTAATGTCAAATACTGGTGAAAATGACAGATTTTCATGACAGCTGTTATAATGTGACGGAACCACTCTTCTAGGAAACCATAGCTTAATACTGTTTGTCCACCGCACCGTGAACGAAACGTCAACGAGAAACAAGATTACGCGGCCCTAGTAAATGTACTAATAATACCTGTAAGTATATTAATGTACGGAAGTATGTATTTAAGTATATCCTCATATTGTATGTTTATACATGATATTTAAATTAGTTTTTTATTTTATGTATTCTGTTTTCTCTTCTACTTTTACACACGTTGTCTACTTCTCTTTAACTACTTTCCTATCGCAGGTAAGAAAGAGATTTATTAAGAAATAAGCATCACCTTTGTACGTATTTTTCTGTTCCTTTATTCTTATCTGTATATAATGTGTGCACATAAACTGTTAAATAAATAAATAAAAAATACTTTTGCTACGGCAGCGTCGTCATCTCGTTCAGTTCACAGTGCGGTGGACAAACAGTGTAAGGCTCGTAAATTAGCAATAATCGTAATTTTATTTTACACGGAAAAAATAGACACCTTCTGTCGACAGATATTTCGATCCTGGTCCTGTTATTTGCACGGATAAGACCTAGGTGTGTTTAAAGTCCACAATACAGGAAAACTATAAAAAGGCAATTTGTATTTTTGAAGTGAAAACTTCTTTAGGCGCGTTGGGCATTTTTGAGATGGGAAAAACAACTGAACTCGCGACACCGTTACCGACACCTCATTTTTGTAAACGCGATTCGCCTTTCTTTCTTTCTTTCTAGTTGTCTAGCACACAAACGCTAGTTTAAACATAACCCCACAGCTCGGTTAACGCATTAAACTAATTCGATTGTTGATTAGAATCGATTAAATCATCGGACATCGAATTAAATTGCGTACAGGTGTTATCCTATATTCGTAGTTAGCTTAATTGGCCAAGTTTCAATTAGTGCAATCATGGCGTATATCTCTAATAGCATGATTGTTTTAGTATTCCGTATTGATAATTAAAATAAGTACCTGGGCGCTCTCGCTTGCACGCTCGGCTCAGGCGGAACATGACACTTTTTCGTGCGTGCAGCCAGCGTTCATCGATTTATAAGACGTTATCACGTCAAAACAAATCTTTTTTCTTTATTTAGTTTAGAATAAAACGTGCTTGATATGAATAATAATTTGACGAATCCAAGCTTTAGTCCTTTTCTTGATAAACTTATAAAATTAAATCTCTTTTTCATTCTACACTGAAGTACCTACTTCAACATTTAATAAGAAAACAAGTGCTTATTTACTTTTAAAAACTTCGTTTTCTTTAAGTGAACAAAGTACGAAGCTATATCGATAAAAAGTTTGTCGGCACCAATCGAAAAGGACTCGAGCAATAAATAACCTCTGGGATGTCAAAATAACTATACCTAAGTTTGAATGGGTGGACAGACCGCGGCCCGCTGCCTGTTTGCCTGCGTCACGCCAACAAATTAAAAAAAAACCGGCCGTGCGTGTCAGACCACGCACAATGAAGGGTTCCATAGTTGGGATGAATTTATCCCAAAAACAAACTTAACATTGTAGTTGACCGTATTCTCCCATACATCGATATATGCCACGGTCAATTCTCCAACTGCAAATGTAACTTTGTAATCGCAAAAAACTATTTTTTTATGTGATAAAACTACAAATTAACGATTTTCGGACTTTTTCTTTTATTTGTGCTGTGAGTCCTTTTTTCATGCCAAATTTCATGATTCTAGGTCAACGGGAAATACCCTATAGGTTTCGATTTATTTGCGAGTATGAAAATATGTCACATAAAATGTCCGTATTTTTTTATTGCGTTTACTTCGAAGCTTGATTTTTTTAGAACACCAAGGGACCATAGACTTATGTATTTGGTATTAAATTCGACTTGATACCTCTATGCGTTCTTGAGAAAAAGGGTCTAGACAGACTGACGGGTGGACAACGAAGTGATCCTACAGGGGTTCCGTTTTTTCCTTTTGAGGTACAGAACCCTAAAAATAAGAAAAATTATAAAATAAATGTTGACAATGTTGCATAACTACACCACTTAGGCCGGTATTTTATGCATGCAATTGATAGACATGCAAAATGGGAAAATTTACATAACTTGAAGGTAACTTACTCAACTTATACCATTGTGTTGACAAAAATAAGTATAAAAATTGCGAACAAATGCACTAAAAGGTGCACTTATGAACGAACGTTTTCAGTTATGAATCGTAACTAAACGAAAAATGGAAACCGCCTAGCAAATGAAAATTTGGAAGCAATATTAAGCCTCTTGTAGACAGGTGTAACGGTGCGGCGCTACACCGGTCATTATTCTACCGTGAAGTTTTCTTAGAAATTGAGATGTTTTGTTGAAAAAAAAAATATCCCGACGAATTGAGAACCTCCTCTTTTTTTTGAAGTCGGTTAAAAAACACAAGGCTTTACGTGTGGTGACAAGTAATCTGGAGCCAAATATTAAAAAAAACAGTGGCACTCCAGGAGTGCTGACAGAAGTGAAAACTTGAACAAGATCGCCTTGGTGGAAGAAAAATACTTGTATAGAACATAATGGGCCATAACCTTATCTAAATAAATAGCACAATCGCGTTTACAAAAAAATATACTTCCAAAACCTTTAACGTAAAAATACTTAATATAAATAAAGAGCACAATCGCGTTTACAAAAATGAGGTGTCGGTAACGGTGTCGCGAGTTCAATTGTTTTTTTTCCATCTCAAAAATGCCCAACGCGCCTAAAGAAGATTTCACTTCAAAAAACTTCAATGCAATGCCATTCATCCAACTAAATATTGTAAGTTATACAAAGACGGTACTTATTTAAATTCTTTTAAAACTTTTACCTATTTATTTTTCTTGCCTTTGGCTCATAATGTACCCGACTGGCCTCTATAATACTCTATAGATAGTGCAATCCACGACGACGCGCCCCACTCCGCGATTACTGTACTGTAAGCTGAACTCTAGTACGGCGCGGAGCGGAGTGGGGCGCGTCTTCGTGGATTTCACTATCTATATAAGTCTGTGCAGCCCAGCCAACTAATGACGTAACACATTTTCATAAACGATTAAGACTCATCTGTTTAATTTTGACAGTTCAACAACATTCATTGCGTTATTTACGTTGCCGAGCAGATTATTTTTTGCAACTTATGAAGCAATCTGTGTCAATTAGCAATCTGTGATTGATCGTATATTACGAAATTAGGGTACTGGTCTACATTATAATGAAAACAGGAAAAAGTGGTGTATTGAAGTAGTCACTTTTACTAAGTGAGCTCTTTAGTGCACTTTATATAGCTCCAAATAAGGCCCCGTGCATGGCCACGAGCGATGCGAGTTGCGACACGACTTGCGTCAAGCGACACGCGCGCGGTTCACTTGTTTCCGTCCGCAAGTCGCGTCGCGGTAACTCGTCATGCTCTAAACAACTTCTTTCATTTGTTTTCTCTGCAGTCGCTGTCAAAAGACGCGTGTCGCTTGAGCGTGTAGCTCGTGGCCACATGGTAACTATACTTAAGAAAATCTAGAACTTTAGTATGAAGATTAATTGAAATCTTTCCATGTAAAACTAAAAGACAAAGTGTACGGTATCCGTCCTCATCCAATTTTGTAACTGAATATCTACTTGATTATTGACACTCATTTTCAATAAAACACCAAGATCAATATTCATAAAAATAAATGAATTACGAAAATGTCTGGGCGAGATTATTTTATTACGTCACAAAATTCCGGATATTGAACGATTAATCCTCGAATCAAAATTCCTATCCGTCTTTTTTCCGTCAGCGTGTATTACGAAGGGTCTTGCCATAGAATAAGAAAATCGTTAAGAAGTACAGAAGCGATTCATACCTACCTGGATATGACCCATCGAACTTAAGAAAATTAGTTTTCAATTGCAAAGACACTCCATACACTGCCGAACTTTTTTCGACAGCTCAATGTGTGTTTTACGCACACCAATGTCACCGAAAATAACCTACGGCGCAAGTGACGTTGCCTGAATAACTACAGTCCTTACAAAATGAAAGAAAATACGTTTATTCGTGGTAAATATGACGCAAAGAAAGAACAGTTATTTTCCCTCTGCTTTGCATCACTGTCAAAATTACAGTGATCTTTATTGTTGTTTCAATAAGCTTGCTGTTGAGTTGCTGCCTCTGACAAGTCTGTCAAAATCACAGTGGTATTTATCCTCATTATAATAAAGTTGTTGTTGGGTTGCTGCTGTCAGACGTAAAATAACTGTCAAAGGACTGTACGTTGGCCAGTCAGACGGGTCGAAAAGTAGGCAATGAGTTGGGACCAAAGTTTCGCTTCTACAACTTCTTACTCTATGGTCTTACTTATTCATAAGGAGAGGCGACACCTGCGAGGGTCGACTGAATCAAATTTTTTTTTTTTTTTTTTTTTTTTTTTTTTTATTTTTTTTTTTTTTTTTTTTTTTATTTTTTTTTTTTAGAGAAGAAGATTTTAAGATTACGTAGTAAGTATTTTACTTACAGGGGATATTGCGGGGTCTACTTAGTCCTTTTTCAAATATTTCTCAGTAGTGTTCATCTTTCCGACCCAGATGACCCCATAACCCTCCTCCAAGAGAGCCGTAAGGCCACCGCCACCAGTACATTGCACAAACACAAACGTCTGACATTCCGATCTCGCCGCCGAGGTCCTCCGCGACCGCGACCCCCAGTAAATAATACTCCCCCCCGACCCTTGCTCGACAACGATGCGCCAGCCCGCGTCGAAGCTGAGCCTGTAGCTTTAAATTGGCCAGACAATAATAATTATCCAGTTTTGATCCAGCCTGTCCCCATCTTGCTGTCGTCCCCCCAGCGACGCCCTAAGGCGAGTTCATACCCCACAGGGGGTGCCCATAGCGAGTGTCGTAGTATATAAGAGCCCAGTTAAGTAGTTACGATCTCAGAGGTCAACTATGAGATACGTCCTACCTTGGAAGAAAAATAAAATAAAAAAACGAGCTACGTGCATGTCGGACCACGCACAATGTAGGGTTCCGTAGTTGGGATGAATTTATCCCAAGAACAAACTTAACTTTGTAATTGAAAAAAATAATCTTTCATACAGAATGTATGGGAGAACATGTTTTTACAACCGCTAATCTAAGGTGGTCGATTATTACTCGTTAACTTGTAAAGCCTACTCAGCTGTGATAATTTTCCTTTTAAATTCATTATATAAGCTACTGCCGTGAAAATTTTTTTCACATATCTAAAATCAACCATTTAGCTGGTAGGGGGGGGGGACACTTGAATCTAACAAAAATTTGCACTTTAAAGCTTAATATTTCGCAAATGGATCTCTGAATTCAAAAATGGTTGTAACACACTCACAATGTTTTTAAAAGACCTTTTCAACGATACCCCACACCAAGGGATAGAAAAAAAAAACATCCCCACTTTACGTGTAGGGGAGGTACCCTAAAAAAAAATATTTTTCTTAATTTTATTTTACCACTTTGTCGGCATGATTAATATGTATACCCATGCAAAATAACAACTTTCTAGTACTAACAGTCTTGGAGCTAGACCGCGGACAGACAGACAGACAGATAGACAGACGGACATGACGAAACTATAAGGGTTCCTTGTATACTACGGAACCCTAAAAAAGATTTAAAAAAAACATTAGTGTTCATACACGAGCGGCACGCGTTGTCGACGGCAGCCGTAGACGTGTCGGCGGCTGCAGTTGCCTCTGCCGTTTACGCATACCACTAGTGTATATAACGCAGATATATGACAATGACCTTAAGTGGTCAGCTTGTGGGTTCTGTACTGAGCTCACGCAACGCGTCGTATGTCCAGCCAGTAACAAGACTCGCCCATCAAGGAGCACTGTCCCAAATTAGACGCATTATTAATTTATTATACTTAAAACAAAAGGTATTTTAATAAAAACACGTATACCAATAATTAAATTATCTTAAAAATGATGAAGGTTTTAGAAAAATACGCTTCATAGATTTTGCGTGATTCTCAGTTTTTTATCCGCGTTAGACATAACTTTACAAATTAATTTCACTATGTAAAACATTGTAAAATATTCCTATATTAAGTTATTTAAAAAATGCTTTTATTATAATAACACTACTCATTTAGACGTGATCTTCAATATAAAATCATTAAAAGTCGGTTATCGTCGCCTTAACAAACTGCAAAGAAACGAGTACCACCACTCCGACTAATAAATTCTGGTATCTACACCTTGTCTTTTTTTTTATATAAATTAGTGGTACCTACATTAAAAGTTTAAAATGTCTAAATGAAAAAATAAAAAAGTCTAAATTAAAATACGCGTTTAAATTCTGTGTACCTAAACTTTCAAGCAGTAACAGTTCTTGACAGACACTATCCAACATAAGAAATAAAAATACATAGACAGACTAAACTGATCCCAAAAACGTGTCAAATGTTTCAAGTTCATATCAAGCTACTTTTAGCTCCCAATATTATATTCATCTACTCTAGGGACTCAACGATGTAACCTACATTAAGACTGCCCACGCAACAGAATTTTATCGCAGAACCTTTCATTTTAGTATTACTTCTAAAAAGAAACGAAAGAAAAATAGTTTATTATGCACAAAAAATAAAAGCACATTACAAAAAAAAAATTACATAAAATACACATTTACCAAAAGCCAAAAGCCTCGTATTCAATATTCTAAAACGAATAAAAGTTTGACTAATTTTGTCTATTGCTTATGTCAAGGCGAGAGACCAAAGACAATTTACAATTTTTTTTTGCTTATGACCATACCAAATGAAAACAACAAACAATCAAAACATAAACAAAATGACGATATTGAATGGAATAATTAAAATTTTTGTAACAAGCAAAGAACAAAGCAGTACAGAAGTTGCATATGGTTACTACTCCTAACTTCAGACACTAATCTACATGATCCCCGTATGGCCTGATCAAGATTATGTCTGGACTTTGATCCTTACGGTCTAACCAAGATTATGTTTGGACTTTAAAAGAGACTGGCTCGTGAGTTTGTTTCCCCATTTCTTCTCAGTAGTCAGATAGGAAATGTTGACTCCATCTTGCTTTTTACCACCATACCAGCGCTGCGACACTTATTTTTAAATGTCGCAGCATCATGCTGAGATAGGAGCCTTGTGGCCTCGTACAGGATTTCTGGTTTTGAAGTGAAAACTTCTTTAGGCGTGTTGGGCATTTTTGAGATGGGAAAAACAATTGAACTCGCGACACCGTTACCGACAACTCATTTTTGTAAACGCGATTGTGCTCTTTATTTATATTAAGTTACGGATCAATGTTCTATGCAAGTATTTTTACTTTGAAGGTTTTGGAAGTATTTTTTTTTAATTGTTCAAGTTTTCACTTCTGTCGGCACTCCCGGAGTGCCACTGTTTTTTATTTTATTTTCTTATTTATGTTTCTATGAGTGTGTTAAGAAGTTTAATTTGCGAGTCCCAATAGATACTTTTTATTTTTTATATTACTTTTAAAAGTGATCCCTAACTTTAAACTCTATTGCAGGGATGGCAAACCTATGAGACGCAAGGCAAGGATAGGAAGGCACATCTTTGTAATAGAAAATCATCGTTTTTCCCGAAAGGTTGGGCAGAAGAGTACTTAATTTTACACCCACTTTTTTTTTTTTTTGCTAGTTATGTTCAGGTCCCATGTAGCTAGGGCGAGCCTGTTGCTACCAACCGGGCACAAATCCAGATGCCGTTCTGCTAATGCGAAAATTCTAAGGGAAAAAACCTAATAACCTTTTGCCCGATCCAGATATAGAAACCAGGACCTCGTGCCCAGCAGTCACGCTCGCGAATACTTGACCATCGAGGCAGTCAAAGAAAAGTCAAGTTATTAAGCTATATTTGAAAATATGTCAGCCAACCAATCCGCACTGGGCCCATAACATAGCATAATCGGCCTATAATGTTCCCATTACTGGGACACAGGCCTCCTCTCTGTGAGAGGGAGTTAGCCGTAATACACCACGCGGGCCCAGTGCGGGTTAGTGGTCGCACTTGTTGTAGAATTTTTGGTTCTAAGACAAGCTGGTTTCCTCGCTATATTTTCCTTCACCGTTTTTGAATGCAGTGGTGATAAAATAATTTACACAAAGTAAAGTGCCTGCTTTGGTTCGAACCCACGACCTGCAACTCATAAGTCGCGGCCGTTACCACTGTGGTGGATAACGGTCCTCTCACTCTCACAGAGGCCTAATTCCCAGCAGTGGGAACAATATAGGCTGATTGATTATGCATATTAAAAATAATCATAATCCCTGTACAGCTTGAAACTCGCGTGTACATAACACTAAGTTCTACTTACATGAAGTATTAAGTTCACAAGGCTTATGTTTCATGCCCGGAGGGATGACTTCGAAGTCTCTCCGGCTTAATAAAGAGGAACTCGGCAACTAATTTGATTCTTGACTTTTTAAATAAATATCTTTTTCCATAAACTTGCGGGTCGATTTAATTGATTCGTTTTTCGTCGGACAATCCGTAAATTTGGTCAAGTGTGAGTTTGACTTGGTAGGTATTTGATGAATTGGTAAGCAATTTACCTGATGTTAAAAGTACTTAATGGCCTGATGTTATGTTATAACAATTTTACAGAATTATAGACAATAAATACAACAGAGAATTAACTTTTTGGTGCCTACGGAACCCTTTTAGGAATATCTGATTATTATCTACCTATATGCAAATGCTTTTAATTATTCATATTGTCGAGCGTTTTTACTCCATTATTATTTGAAACACACAAAGTGCATTCTGACCGTAATTATATCAATTATGTTCTGAATAAATTAAAACTTAAATGAACAGTATTTAACAACTATGTATGTATATACGGAGTGGCATACATCGACGCGGTAACTGTTACCATGGATTCAGTACATGATTCTGAAACCCGCAGCGTCGAAATTTTTCGTCGGTTATTAAATATAATAAATTTTGACCGCGTAGGTATTGCACATTTCTATGAAACAGCAGATTTAAAAAAAATAACCGACCAAAATTTTCAACGCAGGGGGTTTCAGAATCATGTACAGAATCCATGGTAATAGTTTTAGCGGCGATGTCCCTGCAACCCTATGTGTTATATTTACAAAACCAACACAAGGTAGTGTCGATTCAATGGCAAAAATAAATGAAACTCAGTAAGAAAATAAAAAAAATTCTATAGTTATTTAAAAGCTACATTTGAACTCCTACAACATATATCCCAATGTCTTATAAATTCTTCGCTCTCACAAATTCATCCATGTGACAAATCCAAGCTATACGAGAGAAAATGTACAACTTTTGTAAAATACTCTCACATTCTATCTTCAATAGCTAATAATCCAATAATGTTATAACTAAATTGAAATCTCCGAAGTCTCTATAGTATAGAACTTTGAGACCTTTGATGATTACAATTTGGTACCACACCGCAAAAAAAAAATTTAGCAACATTCGAATTAAGTTCCTTGTCAAGTAAAAAAATCTCGATTAATATAAACTCTGTTACTTCTTTTTTTCATGTGATTAGTGACCAATCTGGTGTCAGAGTTTTAAAGCCACCCATGGACCTCTGACTTGGCTTCACATGAGAGAAATATCTCATACATCAGGCATACTGGTTTCCTCACGATGTTTTCCTTCACCGTTTTTGTAGCAAGTGATATTATTAAACAATACGCACATGAATCTAAAAAGTCAGAGGCGCCTTACTCTGTCACTATTTAGACATCAAATAAATCTTCGATTGGGGGAGAATTTCACAATTTCCTTAATTAGTAGAAGCGCAATTAAAATTAAAAATTAAAATTAAATAAAACTTTATTTCAGACTAAGGTCCATAATTTTGTTAGTATATTGGTGTTAGTAACAATGGTGCTTAAATAAATAGGTTAGTATTGTTATTTTATTACAAGATTATTTACAAGATTATTTATTTATGCAGACATAATTATGACTGTCCCCACCCAGTGTCCCTGAAAGGGACAGTCCGGTCTGGCAGCGATCATTTTTAGAATGCTGTTGTCACTACCATGCAGGCGCTGTAGTAATGAGGCCGCTTTCTTTCGCATGCCTCCGCGAACATTCCTGAAGCGCTACAACGCCATGGCAGCCCCAACAGCATCCTAAAAGCATTATTAAATTGAACACGCAGGACGTTGTATGCTCGGCGCGTGTATGACACCCACAGGCCACTCGTGTAAAAGGATTGACAGAACGGAACGGATTAACATTATAACAATTTAGAAAAATATTTACACTAACTTATGTAGTATCCAATCCACAAATCACTTGAAAATATTTAAATACAGGTACATTATAGACACAAAAAACTTCCTACAGTAACCTAAGGTTTGTAGGAAGTTTGATCAAACCACAGAAACTCAATCTCCATACACATCGACAAATTGTCGTTGCGCGTGCAAAAGTCGCTATGTGTTATTTCGTGATTTTCGGTTTTTTATGCAGTTTGAATCGTTATTTCAAGACACACATACTGTAAAAACAGCAAAAAATTCAAATTTGCTTATCATGTTTAATTTTGGCATTATTAATAATGTTAATGCTACAGGGACACCTCTGCCCAACCCTTCGGGGAAACAAGGCGTGATGTTATGTTAATAATGTTATCTATTCAAAAGTAATCTAAAGCTACGTCAATTTGTTAAATGTATTAAAGTAAAAGTAAATTATTTAAATACTCTGGGTATTTTTTGAGAAAATCAGTTTTTTGCGTCTCCTGTAAAGTGTGTAAAAACACATAGCGAAATACAATTTTCCGCTTCAATGAAATGCATTCACAAAGCCGACAATATCTTTTGTAGCGAGAAAGTGGCGTCTTCAAAAGTTAAGCTCAGAAGCTTACGTGGGACTTACAGGAATAATATTATAGTTTAGGAAGGAAACCAGACGGTATTGACCCTGGCTCCAGCACCAGGTCATGTTCAAATTATTGTACTATCAAATCTTTGGAACTTAAGTTTTAGAGCTCAAGCAAACGGGCAAGATATCGGGCAAGATATATGTTATTCTGTACCTAATCTACACAAATATTAGAAATAGAAAATATTTTTATTTATAATGAATAAACTCTAAAAATACTGGACCAATTTAAAAAAAATCTTTCACCAGTAGAATGCTATATTATCACTGAGTAACATACGCTATAATTTATAAAGATCAGAACCTAGAAGGTACCTAATATAAAAAATATATATATATATAAAAAATAAAAAAAACAAACATCCGCGACGAACATATAACCTCCTCCTTTTTGGAAGTCGGTTAAAAACAAGACGTAAATGCATGAACTAAAGTAAGGGTTTCCCTACTTAACACTAAAAAAAAGTACTGTCGTAATTAATGAGTATGTTTTTTTAAGTAAAAGAGAATTCTATCTACCTATATATTTCCTATCCCTAGTTTACGATTCCAGAAAGACAACAGAAAGCTTTCTTTACCAAGAACCACGCGGATATAGAATTTTTATATCTCTTTTAGTATCCACGAATATCCTGGTGACTTTGATTCAAAGCCTTTTTTTATAGGATATTCACGGAATACTCGCCATACTCTTGGGAAGGATTTACTATTTATTACCGTGACTTGATTAAAATTTATGGCAACGAACGTGCATGTTAGGAATATTTAATAAACTTGAGTGTCACGCGACCTTTTTGTTTAGCCAGTATGTATTAAATATATAAATTATTAAATGGAAAAAATAAATTCCTCTCATCAACTTACTGAAACGCTTTCATTCAACCAACAAAAAGTGCTTATAAATTCCTAAAACAGATGTACCGGTACTAAAATGATACATAAAACAAAGCCCAAATTACTTTTACACTCGATATAATATCGTCATAAAAACAAATTGCACTAAAATATGTTTACACTATCAGTTTTTTAAAAACATTCACTGCACTAGATCGGGATAAAAAAAATGTGTCAAAGCAAAACGGGAACATTCACTGCATTTAGAACGTAGCACAAAAAATAAATCTCGTAGACTGAGCGTGTTCGTAGCGCTACGGCGTAGACTCGTAGACCTACGCGAGTGTCCGCACGCGATTCTCACCCGACACTGGCGTTCAACCGCTGGGGATGCCAGATGCGAATCAAATTACCCGATAACTTGCTAACATCTGAATAATAGAGTGGGGAGACCATTTTGCCCAGCTGCGTCATGGCGATGGTCTGGGTAAAAGTTTGCTTATGACTTTTGGGAATTAATGAACAAAATGTGGGTTCTTATAATAATGAAATTTTCTTCGAGGTTTCTTTTTATGAAAACTGAGAATATGGAAGAGAGTTGGAATAAGAAATTTCGCTGCTTTCTTGAACTTGCTTACCGATAGGTATGTAATATAAGCAAATATTTTCTACGCATACAAATGTCATTATTATCATACATTTAAATATTTTTACTCTCAATGTTTCTGTACACATAACATCCTATCTGAATATCTAAAATTGTTATTTTTTTCGTTCAAACTAAATGGGAAGATATCCAAAAAATGATTGTTTAAATAAAAAACAGTAATTTATAATATTATTCACATTTTTGTTAGTGTAGAACGAGTTGTAACATTACATCTTCCCATTTTTTGGGTAAAATTCAATAGGCTGGCCACACCGCTAGCAACAGATATCTGTTGCGCCCCCATCACCCCATACAATTAATATTAGGGAACCATAGTTTATGTTCCCACTTGTCACAAGTATTACAAAAGAGAAACTGTTTCATAAAAGTTACGTTATCGAGGAGAAAGTATGCGTTTGGCATATTTGAGAAGAATATCTTGATACTTTATGAGGATATATTCTTGTATGGAGATTTATGTAGATAGAATTTTTATAAAAAATAAGTGTGGGTAATACTCGGAGGAGCTTGTGGCTAAGTAATAACAGCCGTACAGGATGGTTAAGCTACGCTTGTATTAAATTCCTGGCTCCTGAGAAAAGCTGTACATTAAACCATGCATAATGTTAGCTTGAATTTAGCTGCTAACCTTTATTATTGAAGTACCAATTTTGGTGAAAACTTCTTTAGGCGTGTTGGGCATTTTTGAGATGGGAAAAAAACAATTGAACTCGCGACATCGTTACCGACACCTCATTTTTGTAAACGCGATTGTGCTCTTTATTTATATTACGTTACGGATCAATGTTCTATGCAAGTATATTTACTTTAAAGATTTTGGAAGTTTATTTTTTTTAAACGCGATTGTGGTCTTTATCTAGATAAGGTTACGGACCAATGTTCTATGCAAGAATTTTTCTTCCACTAAGGCGATCTTGTTCAAGTTTTCACTTCTGTCGGCACTCCCGGAGTGCCATTGTTTTTTTTATTTTTGCACACTTGGTTTTGGTTTACCACGCAGTGGAATATGACATTTTAATTTTTTTTATATTAAATTTTCTATGTTATTATGACCATAGATGACAAATCCTACATACAATCTAACTTTAAATGATTCCATTACGTAATGGGGCATTAATGTTTGTCTTTGTGCAACTGGGTGTTACTATTTTAAAAATAATTATTTTGAAGCTAGTAGCGCCCCGCGGTTTCACTCGCATAGGTCGCGGTTCAGGCCATAAACTATCTATGTGCCAAATTTCATCCAAATCCGTTCAGTAGTTTTTCCATCCTCACAAACTTTCACATTTACCTATAATATTTTTATTAATATTATTATAGTTGGATATAATATATAAATATAATATAATAAAGTAAGATAAGACACCTACAGTTTAGTCTCATACCTACTTACTAATGTTTTATAACAAAGCAGTTCCCACCTTTGTTGTTCCAAAGAAATATTTCTCCCAAGAGCACGCAAAATATATTAACTCATCGACTGACTGATCACGTTGATTCTCAAGTGAAAATGAGTATCTACGAAACACACATGTTGTATACAGTCAAAACCGTTTATAACGGCGTCGCTTAAAATGACGTACCCGGTTACTACGACGAAATTTTGAGGTCCCAGCATTTCTGTCTACTTAACATAGTTTTTGGTTATAACGACGATCGGCTATAACAGCCCTAATCTTACGGTCCTTTTGAAGGCGTAATAAACGGATTTGACTGTACCACCATATGTGAAAATATAAAAACGCTTATCCAGGCCAATTTATCTGTTAAGGAAAAGTTACAATTCCAGACTGAAAGTTAAAAACGTAATCCAAACTGTCTCCAAACTTTTCGATACCCAAAATTTCAATAAATCTAAAGGCTTACACGATACGGTGAATTGTAGCGGTTTTATGCGCAAACAGTTTTTTTTTTTTGAACATTTACTATTTCAATTTGCACAGTTTTAATGACTTTTAATGTAGGTACCAGTATGATGTTAAAACCAGTCAAGATAGACATACAATTAAAGAGCAATCAATCTGCGTAGCCTTTTCCCTACTATGATGGGATCGGCTTCCAGTCTAACCGGATGCAGCTGAATACCAGTGTTTTACATGGAGCGACTGCCTATCTGACCTCCACAACCCAGTCACTGGGTAACACGATACCCCTTGGCATAACTGGTTGTCAGACAATTAAAGAGCGTTGTAGTAATTTTAGTAGTTAATCAACAATCGTAAGAAGATGTGTGAAGATGTTTTTTTTCAGGGGGCTGCATCTTCAGCTCCACTAAGCGAAACCGATCATTTTTGCAGTTCACCTCAGATATGTTAGGTTATCGTTTGTCCATTCATACAAGGACTAACTTTATCGACTTATGCAGAACAGCTTAACAAATAAGAGAATGTAAGATTCAAGAGCAAGCGAAGCGAGCTCGATAATTTTTGCATCCCGCCTTGAACAGGATAGGTTTTATTATGTCCATTCGCACAGAAAAAGGACTAACTGTGTCGATTAAGATAGAGTAGGATGTAAGATCGACCGAAGTGAAGTCAATAATGTTAGCACCCCGCCTAAGGTCGATTCGATTTTCGGAAATAGGAGTTCGGTACTTTGTCGACATTAGAGGTTTTAAAATTGAGAAATTTTAGAATGCAAGAGCGAGCGAATCGAGCTCGATTATTTTAGGATCTCACCTCGAATAGATTAAGTTCTCTATTATTGTGTTAGGCGTTTTCAGATATTTATTTAGTTCTGAATGTTTTTACACCTATATTCTATTTTGAAGCCAGGGTGCAAGTGCACCCCCTTGCAACCCGCTTCCGTTGCCTATGTTTTTTCTACCCAAAATATCGCCTCGATCTCGTCGATTGCCTTTACGGACAGGGACTATCAAGCTACTAGAATTAGGGGTCACTTAAGGACCCCAAATCCCCGAGCCCCAACCCATTCGTAATGGAAAAACAATCTTCATTTCTACAAACCCACGCAGCAATACATAAGTCAACTTCAATACCGGCTTATAACACAAAAATTTGGAGCACAAGGAATTAATTAAGAAATAAAACTCCATTTTAATTAAAATACTGTGACAGCGACGCGTTTTGCAAATTTAAAACGAAATTAGTACGCCGGTCCTATTCAAGATGGCTTATGCATTTTTTTCTTTTTGTTTTAACGATAAAATTGTTTTGTTAAGAAAGTATTCTCGTGTTAAATTACTCATAATTACTTTTTAAGTCCAGCTGTTACAAAATTAATTAGTTTAAAGGTAATAAAAGGGCGTTAATGCTTTATTAGAAAATCTTTTCAATGTGCCTACAGACACCAATTTGAGTTGTTACTTGGTACCAATATAATCCGTGCAAAATTAAACGTAAACATATGTAGAATTAGAAATAGGCTCAAGAGCGTTTACACAGAAAGTGGTCAACGTTGCAAATAGCTGCTGTCAAATATTTCGCCGTTTTGATTAATTTGGCGATATTTCTGTATGGAAATAAGAAATATGGCGAACTAGTGAATTAAAATATTGATTATGAAATGCAATAATTAATATCGAAACACCGAATATTTAGTTTCAGATGTAAAAAAAGTATTTGGAAACTATCCAAATCCAATCCAACTATCTAAAACAGTCACAACATCAAATTCAGTATTATAATTGCAATTCATTATTAATATTCTACGAGTAGTTCACTAGTTAGCCATATATCTGATTTCCATACAGTAATATTGCCAAATTAATCAAAACTGGTAAATATTTGACAGCTATTTGCGACGTTGCCAATTTTTTGGATGAACGCTCTTAATTGTACAAGTTAAGTCATTAGGTGGGTACTTTAACGAGTGTCATAATAAGCATTGGCGTTGATGTCACGTTGACTTGGATCGTTTAGAAACTACGTCGCGTTCGCACAGCGTCTACGTTGCGAATACGTTGGGTTAGAATGCCTACGCTAGACCTAAACACTTTTAAGGATAATAATAATAATACCAGCCTATTATTATTGTCCCACTGCAGGGCAAAGGCCTCTTCTCATACAGAGAAGGCACGAGCATTGATCACCACGCTTGCTCAAGGCGGATTGACGATTTCTTGCTCAAGGCGGATTGACGATTTCAGACTTCGGCAGTGCATTGCATCATAACATAACATTTATTACCTAATGCGCTATTGCGCCATGTTATAATTAATA
Organism: Agrochola litura; assembly: GCA_949152395.1. Taxonomy (NCBI): domain Eukaryota; kingdom Metazoa; phylum Arthropoda; class Insecta; order Lepidoptera; family Noctuidae; genus Agrochola; species Agrochola litura. Next base: position 17,354,702 of record OX424508.1, on the reverse strand, counting down.
CTTATCCAAGTACCTAATAACCAATATATCTAAACGTCAAGCAAATAGTTTTATGACAGCTACGCGCAAAGATTGCAATAAGTCTGCGGCGTGTGAGTCGCCGACGGAACGTAATGTTGCCATTTTAAATATTATATTTGTGTAAACATTTAGGACTAAGTATTGTATTTATTTTATTTTTGATTTGTTATAACACTATATGCTGCTCCGGTTGACGTCATCACGTCAGAGCCGGCTGTCACTGAAAATCAGCGGTGGGGCTCTGTCTCGCATGGGGTCACAGCATTATGCTGAGCGATGGTCGTTTTACGTGGATGTGACGCATATTTTCCCCCAATTTGTTATTTACGAGTTTTTTTATCTTTCTTTGCGTTATGTTTACTGCAAATAAACGTATTTTCTTTCTTTTTAGGGTTCCGTACCTCAAAAGGAAAAAACGGAACCCTTATAGGATCACTCGTGTGTCTGTCTGTCTGTCTGTCTGTCTGTCTGTCTGTCTGTCTGTCTGTCCGTCTGTCACAGCCAATTTACTCCGAATCTAATGGACCGATTAAGTTGAAATTTGGTACACATATGTATTTCTGTGACCCAAACACGAATGAGTAACGTAAATAAATTAATTTTGAATAAAGGGGTCACTTTTGGGGCGCAAACAAGAAAATTAAAAAAAAAAGTTTTGCTAACAGTACCGTGTGACATATTAAATGAAAGGGCTTGTTACGAGAATCTCAAATATATTTTTTATATAATTCTAAAATAAATACTTTTAAAGATATTGAATAAATACAATGAAAATTGACCATTCCCCCCCCCCTTATCTCCGAAACTACTGGACCGAAAAATTTGAAAAAAATATATAGTATGGCTCTTTACTCATAGATTACAGGAAAACCTATAAGAAGTCTATGGTCTTAAAATAACATGGTAAATCTCTCAATATTGTGCGTAAAAACTTACATTTCGTCGCTCGGCATCCAATAGGCCCATCTCTCTAGCTACTATAATATCAAAATATCAAAAGTGTTTAACCGTCTACTTAATACACAAATAAATAAAACTGTAAATGTTCATGACAACCAATTCGGGTTTCGGCGTGGTTTGTCAACAGAAAGTGCAGTGTTGTGCATTAAGCATACTATCACATACTTACTATACACAGCGTGGGACGCCGATATATGCTAGCTTCCTAGATTTATTCAAAGCTTCTGATCTGGTTGCTTATGATGTATTGTGGAGAAAGATGGAGAAGAATAGGTTGCCAATGGAGCTTATAAACATTTTTAAATTGTGGAATAGTAACCAGATTAATAGTGTACGAAGGGCTGGAACTTTTTCCAGGCCATACAGGTTGGAATGCGGGGTGAGGCAGGATTGGCGAGCTCAGCAGCACCAGAGTGGGTTGCTATATAGATGGTATTTGTGTAAATAATATTAGCTATGCAGATGTAATGGTGCTTCTGAGCGCGTCAATCTGTGGTCTCAGAAAGTAATTGGTCGCCAAATGTGAGCAGTATGCCAAAACACATGGTTTGATGCATAACTCCAATAAGTCGGAGATCATGGTTTTTGAGGCTGGGGGTAGACCGGGTTATGTACCACCTGTATTACTCAATGGGACTCCACTACAAAGAGTATTTACGTTTAAATATCTTGGTCATATATTGACCCCTGACCTCAATGACAGACTCGATATTGAGCGGGAACGAAGAGCGTTGTCGGTAAGGGCAAACATGCTGGCTCGCAGGTTTGTACGCTGCTCACTTAAAAAGTCAAAATTTAATAATACTTCATTAGTTTTGTTATGTAACAACCGTCATAGGGCGGCCACTTCTTTCTTTGTCCGCCAAAATTACTCGACCACGCATAAATTCATTAAACCAGCGAAAAACAGTCGCTTTAGAAGGGCTTTTTTCTATGAACACCATTTGAAGTCTTTCAAACGATTCTTCTGGTTTTAGTCGACATTTGAAATCATACAAAATCATCGCGCGAAAATGTTCTCGTTGTAAATCCAGTTTTCAGTAAGACAGAGTATTTTGATTTTGCTCGTAAAAAATGTGGAGGGAATTTCGAATTTGGAATGATATGTTTTTTTGTAATAAATAGTCATAGTTTTAATTGACATCAAAACTAGCCAGTATCCTATAGACAAAAACTGTTAGTCGCAAAACTTTCTGAGTGACCTGGTAAAATAAGCTAACATAGTTCATAAGTTTACTAACACAATGAGTCCTTGTTACTTGAATAAAGAAAAATATCTGGATGTCCATTTTTTTTAACGACTTTATCTATGAATGAAACCTAGCTGGATCGATTTATCACTCCCGAAACCCCCTGCATACTAAATTTAATAAAAATTCTTGGAGCCGTTTCCGAGATTCAGATTATATATAGGTACATAAATACAAGAATTGCTCATTTAAAGGTATTAGATTTAGATTATTATTATATTAATACCGCGAATGTGAAATTTTTAACGAAAATCAGATTTTTGTTTTATTTCATTCTACACGTTGAAATAAGTGATACTGCAATTAAAAAAAAAAACGTAAAAAATGTCACATTCGCGGTATTGGATGCCGAGCGACGATTTGCAGTTGGGATGTATGGGAGAACATGTTTTTCAACTACAATGTTAAGTTTGTTCTTGGGATAGTAAATTCATCTCAACTACGGAACCCTTCATTGTGCGTAGTCCGACACGCACTTGGCCGGTTTTTTTTTAGGTACCTATATTCAGGATTCCCTACGATGCTTTCCTTCACCGATATCAGTAATGAAAACTCAGAACATAAGAATTGAGAAAATCACATTGCACCCACAACCTAGTGCAGTTGTCGGCAAACCGCGGCTCGCGAGCCGCGTGCGGCTCTTTGTCCTATAGAGTGCGGCTCTGTACAAATGTCGATGAGTGCGAGCGTAGATACGCGCGGGGGTCGGGATTTCAATCATATCAAGTTTTATTCAAAATTCAAACTATATTTTAAAGATTTATTTCCGAAGGATTTTCACCAAAAATTAACAGGACATCCAAAATTAATCATTTACTACACCTTTTAAAGTTTTCCAAGGTTAACTTGTTAACAAGTAAGTTGCCTTCATCATATTATTATGAGCCGATATGAAGATGATGAAGGCATCCTACTTCTTAGCAAGTTAATTTTATGAAGCGTTATGGAGTGAAAGAGGATGGGAGTTCTAAGGATTAAGAAAAGTGTATTGAGACAGTTTGGACACACAGAAAGGATTGGCTCTCATAAGAAATCTTAGTCGTTATAATATTGATATTTGGCTCTATTGACTATTGAGTTTGCCGACCAATGACCTTGATCACAGGGCATGTGGCGAGCTGTTGGGTAGTAGCGACCCCACAGACCCTATCTCCCGGGAGAAGTCTTGTTCCTCACCTTTGGCTTGCCTTTATTGGCCAGCTTGAGTGGAGATGCGCAAGAGCAAACGTGCTCGGAGGAAGGAAATATTCCAGTAAGATGCTGTTAGGGATCTTGACCGTACTTCCAGGATTGTCCTGACAGCCGTGGAATATCTCTCCACTCCTCATACGCACCTCAAGACGTGTTGCCCCCTTTTCACTACGACACTATGTCCTAGCAACCGCTTTCGGGGGCCCATTATTGCCCTGCAGTGCATGAGAGGCCTTAACCACATGGTCATCACGACATTTCACGACTTTTAAGAATGATTTACAAAATAATAATGATATATACACATAACATCACGCCTTGTTTCCCCGAAGGGTTGGGCAGAGGTGTCCCTGTAGCAGGTACACCCACATTTCGCCAGTTATGTTTAAGTCCCATGTAATAGGGGGCGAGCCTATTGCCATCAACCGGGCACTAATCCAGACTCCGAGCTGCGAGTTGCTACTGAGAAATTTCAGATAGAAAAACCCAATAACACTTTGCCCGACCCGGGAAACGAACCCAGGACCTCATGCTCCGCAGTAGCGCTTGCTACCACTAGACCAACGAGGCAGTTAAATAATGATATATGTTATTGCCAATCCTGTCCTCAAGTGTAAAGAATTGTTAAAATGCGTGTGTAACACATATAATGTTCAGCTTCGACGGTTGCCATATTCCTCTAATGATATCCTATTTATTTCCAAAATCACCAATTTATATTACCATGAATCAGGCCCATAAAGAGGAATTTATCAAAGGAGGTGGTTTTCTTAATGTACTGAAATCGATGCAAAAACAAAGCATTAGTATTATCATATCAATTTTTTTTTAAACGTGGTTGCGTAGATGTTTTTATAAAGTTCTCCATGTTCTACCGTCACATGGGCAAAGTTAATAAAATTTATTTATGGAAGAAACACCTAGGAAGTACATCCTTATCAAACAAAAAATAATTTTCCTGACCGTCTTCGAGTAATCGGGGAAAATACATTAAAAAAAATTAATGATTCCGACGAACTGAGAACCTCTTCCTTTTTTTAAATCGGTTAAAAAGGCAATTCAATTAATTGATTGATGTCAATTCGATTTGTTTAAAAAATATAATAAATGTTCAAATTAGTTTACAAATTCATAGTTTTTTCCTTCTTATTCAAAAATCTTTAATACTTTATCTTTATTTATGAATATGAAAAAAAAAGAAAAGAAAAAAAATAAAACAAATTGCTTTGCCCTACAGGGTCCGTAATTGTACCTTAGCTTTAAGCCATTGTAATACCTTTATACCTACATTATGGCATGCAAATATGAATATTAATACTTTGGATATTTAAGCCCCTAAAGTATTTTTATACTTACCCAAAGGAAGAATAACTGTACAAAAGTAGGTGAAAACGGAATGAATGGATGCACTCTTCGACGTAACAAAGAGGAAAGAGTATACCATACCAACAATTTTAGAGGCTCTTGAAATAGCACGTGCCCTAAAAATGTCCGCCCCACTTCCATAAAACCTGTATCCTAAAAATATTTTGGTGTTTCTTTTCACGTATTCGCTACTATGAGATTTCATAGAATCTGTAGCGTATTGAAGGAACTACGTGTTTGTATAACACATTGGATTATGCGGGGATATACACGTGTCGTTTTTTTGTTTCCCTTTCTCCCCATTTTGCGGTAGATTTATTTTATTTGAGAAGACTGCGATGCGTTCTGAATTTGATTTTGAAAATATAACTAGAAGTGTTTATGGTTTTTGAAACGACTTATAAACAACTACTTTTTATGTAGTGATAACTTATTTTTACTATGCCGCAAGATGAGAAACACAAAAAAAAGAGATTGACAAGTTGTGGTAACTTTAGATACAAAAAAATTAAGTATCGTGTCTAGAAAACGTGTCTTCTTTTTACCCGACTGCCCCAGAAGGAGGGTAATGTTTTTCGAGAGTTTGTATGTATGTATGTATGTATGTATGTTTGTATGTATGTATGTATGTCTATTTCTTTGGCACGCTCTGTAGCCTAAACGGCTTGATGGATTTTAACGTATGAGGTGTCGTTAGGTTCGTCTTAATAGTAGGAGTGACATAGGCTATATAATATTTATATATTGCATCTGCAAATAAAAAAAAGGAGGGGTAGGTTTAAAAAAATACATTATTGGTATCAAATAAAAGTTAGTAATGAGTCAATTCCAAATACATATGTATAATCTAAATATATAAATCCGAAAGGTCACTCACTCACTTACGCGACTCACACTCACTGACTTCATCACGAAGTATCGAAAACCACTTGACGTAAAAAGATGAAATTTGGTAGGGAGGTAGTTTATACTTAGTAGACGTTCGCTAAGAACGGATTTTTGGAAATTCGCATATACAGGGTGGATTTTGAGATGGGGCAATAAGGGCAGGTATAAAACCGTTGTCGCTACAAGAAAACAGTCTTAGAAGACTGTCCTTAACTTTTTGAAACATTTTGATTTGCATTCACAGATTTTGAAAAAATTGTACAGTCAGCAAGAAAATGGCCAATTTTCACAACAACTTTTTTGATACCGGTCGATCCTATTTCTTATTACTAAGATCAAAAAACTATATTAGGCCAACTGAGGTTTGAGTACGAAAAAAGTCAGAAATTGCAAAAAAAACTTCCCTTACATTTCGTAGGAAATGAGAAGAGATAGAACACAATATACCTTTGTATGTTGAAAAATCTTTTTAATGAGGTTACCATTATTTAAATGAACACAATATACCACTATACAACAGTTGAATTATTCCAATACTTCACTGGGATGAATAAGGAACGAATGTAGCAGATAGTTAAAGATTTAACCTTTTAAATGATTATCATCATGCTATACTTTTATAGAGCTAAGCAGTCAATCATCAATTCATCCATACTAATATTATAAATTCGAAAGTAACTGTGCCTGTATGTTTGTTACCTTTTCACGGCTAAACCACTGAACGGATTTCGATAAAATTTGGTAAAGAGATAGATGGCATCCTGGAGATGGATATAGGGTACTTTTTGTCTCAAAAATAATCCTAAAGGGCATGAGATGAGAGATCCTACAGGGGATGACAGTTTGTATGGCAAATCCAGCATTTCTTAAGTTAGAGATATGAAAATTAAAATTTATGCTTTTGTTAAGAAATAAAGAAGTACACATTTCGGCGTTTTTTTTTAAATCATCCCCCAAACCGGTAAACCCCCTATTTTACCTGTTTGGGGGATGATTTTAAAATTCACATGTTAAATTGATTTTTTTTGTGTCTTCTTTTTAAGAGATTTAAGGAAATTGGAAATATAGCCATAGTCTGTATCTTGAATTATATAATTTTGTCTATATTTAATTAAAATCGGCCCACTCTGTCAAAGTTATCACAATTAGTCGTAAACTAACCTTTCTAACATGTGGGTTTTACTTCGGTTCAATGGCGGCACTAGAGTAGATATTACAAATTAATGGTGGTGATAATAGTAAAATGAATAATAATTAGTATTTTAAGTAAGGCATTTAGAATCATATAAACCTGTTTTATTTATGTTAAAAAGCCGGACAAATATGAGTAGGATTTACGCCCTAAAGGTTCCGTCTCAAAGCTGTGCTTGATTGGCTGCCTGAATTCGCAAATCAGGATTGAAGGACAAACTTAACTTTTCAATTGAAAAATAACTTTTAATAGAGTGGAGAGTACTGATTTGAATGAAATACGTACTAAATGTTACTTCAAGACACGGTCTATAATTTTTGATCCCGGATTGAAGAACAAACTTAACTTTGCAGTTCATAAATTTTCGGATTTTCCTCTTTACTTGACCTTGCTTCTCGCCAAACTTCATGCTGCTGGGCCAACGGAAATTACCAAATAGACTGGTTTATTTGCGAGTGTCAAAATATGCGGCATAAATGGCCGTATTTTTTTATTGCGTTGACTTGGAAGTTTGATTTCGTTACAGATCCAAGAGACCGTAGATCTAAGTTTTTGATATCTATTTCAACTTGATGCCTCTTCGTTCCTGAGAAAAAAGGTCTTAACAGACAACGAAGTAGAAAAAAAATAAAATAAGTCATCATTTAAGGGTTAAAATTTTTCATTTTGCGATACGGAACCCTAAAATAGATTTATTATGTGCCTGTTACCTTTTCCTGCCGTAAGGGCTGAACGGATTTCTAAATGAAAGGCATAGGATAGGCCATGACCTAGATAGGTTAGGGCATAGGATACTCTGAATCCCGGTAGCACGTTCCTGTGGGTTATTTTCCGACATCCACGCGGGCGAAGCCGCGGGCAAAAGCTAGTTATTTATATATTAATAAAACTAAAAAGTTTGAAATAAAACAAATTATTAAAAAAACAAAAAACCCGACTGCAAAAACTCAACAGAAAAGAAAAAAACAAGCATTATAATCTATAGGATTTTGGTATTGCAGGCGGGGACAAACCAATAACCTGAAATTTTGGTGAAACTTTTGTTTGTCCCCGCCTGCATTACCAAAATCCTATAGATTATAATGCTTGTTTTTTTCTTTTCTGTTGAGTTTTTGCAGTCGGGTTTTTTGTTTTTTTAATAATTTGTTTTATTAATTCATATCATCGTATATTTTTATTTAATACTTCAAACACACAAATGTACAGAGGCGGAGTAAATGCCAAAGGCATTTTCTACCAGTCAACCTTTGGGTCACAGACAAACAGTGGTAGTGCAATAGCGAGAATTGAGGAATAAATAATTAGTAGAGTATAAACATGCCTACTGCGTGAACCATTGATCAAACGATGGAGGTCTTGAAAATTATACCGACATCGGTTCTCAGCACATATTTATGGCTAACATAACAGATACAACTAGAAGTTTAAGAAAAATCTATTCTATACTCCCAAGAGTAGTTTTACCTCCACAGACAACTACTGACGGTCGGATTCCAAAACGATTTATCTAGATGAGCCGCCTCAGGTGTGCATGGTGGAATTACTTCTCAGACACTTCCAGCGCTCCGGTAAACCAAGTCGACGTTATTGAGTCTAGGTGTAAACGAAGAAGTACGATGGAGAATTATTTCGTTAATTGTTTAAAACGTCCTCTTAAAAGAGGATTTGTTGTGGGTTTCATTTAAGTAAAACTTTTTCTTTTTATTTAACTGCCTCCATGAGCGTTTTTCCCCTGGACCGGAAAGGTCCGAAGTTTTTTTTTTTTTTACTTGACATAACATCACGCCTTGTTTCCCCGAAGGGTTGGGCAGAGGTGTACCTGTAGTAGATACACCCACATTTCGCCAGTTATGTTTAAGTCCCACGTAATAGGGGGCGAGCCTATTGCCATCAACCGGGTACAAATCCAGGCTCCGAGCTGCTACTGAGAAATTCCAGATAGAAAAACCCAATAATACTTTGCCCGACCCGGGAATCGAACCCATGACCTCATGCTCAGCAGTAGCGCTTGCGACCACTAGACTAACGATGCAGTTTTTTTTTTTATTCAAAAGTGGTTGGCTTAACAAAATCAAATTAATTTTTATTTAACACTAGCTGCGCCCCGCGGTTTCACCCGCGTAAGTCTCGATTCTATGGGAATATCGGGATAAAAAGTATTCGATGTGTTAATCCAGGTTATAAACTATCTGTGTGCCAAATTTCATCCAAATCCGTTCAGTAGTTTTTGCGTGAAGAAGAGACAAACACACACACTCACAAACTTTTGCCTTTTTAATATTAGTGTGATAACCTTAGCATGAGGGTAGGCAGAAACTACAGAACGCCACCTGCTAGGATCCTTACATACTCCTTTTGCATACATACATGCATACACACTTACATACCCCCATGGGAAGAAGGCGTGAGTTTATGTATGGATAACCTTAGCATAGCTAATTGGTAAAGAACTCTAGCTGCATTAGAAAGTAACACAGCTAGAGCACTATTACAGTAACCTATCTCTCTAATCCTGCAATCCTATTTCAAAATTCCTCGTTGCGCACCGTCCGTCGGTCGGAAGTTATGAGGGGAAACTTTTCACCTCCAGCAGTGGAATGGTGCTGACTGACTGGTAATAACAGACTACAAAAACATTAGGGTTATTTTTGGGCTCCACCGCAGTCGGATAAAAAGCATATAGAAACACCGCTGTCTCCGAGATTTCATGTACCTAAATTTCCTTAGTATGTTGGATCAAAGTATGTTTGTCTTAACGCAATTAGAGAGTCTTGGTGACCTACCGGGACCCTCAATTTACCTACGTGTTTGGCTTGTCCCGAGGGTAAGAAATTCACATCTCCAAATACTTGCATTGCACGGTAACATATCAACACAAAGTGTTACCACCCTCCCCAGTCCCTCGAGCGTACCCAAAAAAATATTGTACTTACTGCACTAAGCAAATAGCTTGGTGATATTTCTGGTTTGCCACAGTGACCCTGAAAAAAGTCCGCTATAAGAAGTTAAATGTTTTAGCTAGGCTACAATTACCTCGACAACCACAAATTACACAAAACAAACAAACCACCTGGACAAATTACCTGGTGCTCGAGTTCGCGACAAGTCAATCGTCATCCTGAGGATGGTTCGTTGAGAGGTGAAACACGTGTCGATTTCTTTCAGGGTTTTTTTTATGGCTCTTTAGAAATAGCTAAGCGGAACAGGTTACTAAATATAGCCACGTCTATTGTATTTTACAATTACCTCTCCTCAGCTTATTGCAATTCATAATTGGACAAAAACTCTGTCAAATTTCTGCAGAACCTTCGGTTTTCGCGATCACACTAATTCAACTCTTGCCAATAAGTCCAGCCGGTCTACTCTGTAAGAATCTCACCATAAAAACTTAGGTGAAGTGAGCTGTTGAAACTGTTTGTAGTTGTACTATCTGTTACTTGTTAAGGGTTCATTAGAAAACCAGCGTCAGACAGCATTTGCCCAGCATTAATGCTGAAATGAACCTTATTGGCGCAGCCGTGAGGCACACACTATTGTTGTTAAAACATTATTTTCACTTTTTCATTTTGTTATTTGTATTTTGTGTTTCATGAACTGTGTCCAAAAAATGGCAGTGACACTCCGGGAGTGCCGACAGAAGTGAAAACTTGAACAAGATCGCCTTGGTGGAAAAAAAATACTTGTATAGAACATTGGTCCGTAACCTTATCTAAATAAAGAACAAAATCGCGTTTACAAAAAAAAAACTTCCAAAACCTTTAAAGTAAAGATACTTGCATAGAACATTGATTCGTAACGTAATATAAATAAAGAGCACAATCGCGTTTACAAAATTGAGGTGGTTTTTTCCCATCTCAAAAATGCCCAACGCGCCTAATGAAGTTTTCACTTCAATAAACGTTATTCTTTCTTTCTTTTCTTTCTGTTAATTGTGTAAAACCCTAGCATCAGGTGGAATGTCAGATTTTTACAGAAAAGATCGGCAGTAATCTCTATCTTGCGGAGAAACTACAAAGCGCAAATACTTAGGTAGGTACAGACAAACTGTGTTCTTAATGTCCCTCGGCAAACCTCGTGTTTCATCAGTCGACGGATTTCTATCAGTTGCCCTTTGCACTTGGTGCAGACCGGACGCTCTCAATCGACTTGGAAATATATAGAGTTTTTAATACTCTTTTAACTTAATGTAATTTATTTAAAAAATGGGAGGGCAGCCGCTAAAGTCGCAGGCACGACAGACAGGAAAATAGTTTTACAGCTTTATATAGTTCACACGGAAATAAAAAATAAACATCAAATCAAATCAAATCAAATATTTTATTGGAACAACAACAGGTTTACAATTTTTTGTGTTTGTTAACAGCTCCATTAGTTTAAAAAACTGTGTTGCAGCCATTAGCGCCTACCTCCAAGAGGGGAGAACATCGGCGTTCCAACATTAATAACATTTATAATACAAAAACGTACTTAGTTCTGAATTAAAATAATTATACACAATATATCTAATAATTGATGGACATGGAAATTAACATTCGTTTGTATTCGGAAATCCGATGATAGGTACCCGAGGGACATTGAGAAAATAGAAATACCCCTACATAAAATACAGGTGTTGAATAAGATCAACAGCTGAAGACGCGATAGAAGCCAGTTCACATATAAAATGTCAATAATTTCCAGCTTATCCTTAATCAATAACTTGACAAGTATTTATGGGGATCGCAATGTATTTCGGATAAATTTTGGGGCACGTAAAATGTTTAATTAAACTGACATAAAAAATTCCTTTTTTCCATGTATTTTAATAAAGTCAGTATACTTAATGAAAAAAGGAATTTCGGTGCAAAATTTTAAGAATTTGTCCGTATCAATATTTTGGCCTATTGGTTTTTTTTAGCTTGATTTGATCATGACTGTGACTGACATTTTTACTATAAAAAAGAAGTTGACAATAATAATTATAGGAATAACTAGTAGCAACAGGTTTTTGGCCCATTGCCTACCGTCACAACAACCAAATACAAATTATCTTGTTAGTTAGTCTTACGAGTCTCTTGTCTTATTAATTTGGTGATTTGCCAGCTGTGTCTCGAATAACAAAAGAATTACGCTATTCTTTTATTATTTTAGCATTTAAGTTTCTGGCGAAGTTTTAGATCAATATTATAATTCATTGTTGTGCTATCGCGGCATCGACACGACAGGAAGAAGATGGTACGGGAAAAAATGTAAATAAAATAAAAATTAACAAAAATCCGTTTTATGAATGTGACAACAAGTCAATTCAATGATCAATGAACTTCTCGTTTTAACATTATCTATCTACCTATATTCAGTTCATAACTATTTTAAATCAGGAAGCAACATTTTAGGGCTCAGGTACCGAAATATATCGGCATGTCGAGATCGTTTGAAGTCGGTTTAACTTCGAATTTGTTTGGACTCCGACAAAGTCTGAGGCTTAATCGTCAACACCACAACTAAGTACAAGGTGAACGTAGGTATCTCCTAATACTTTTAAGATCTTCTTTCACAGCTGTTTCTTGTTTTTACCCGACTGCCCCAAGAAGGAGGGTAAGTTTTTCGAGAATTTGTATGTGTGTCTATTTCTAGCCGTTTAGGCTACAGAGCTTGCCACGCTCTGTAGCCTAAACGGCTTGATGGATATTAACATAATAATATGAGGTGTCGTTAAAATGTTAAAATCCATCAAGCCGTCTTCGCGCACATCTGGGAGTGGCGCAAGGAGGCGAAACGCCGGGAAGAGAAATCACGGCACAGCGGACAGAGCTCCGGCGGGACCTCATGGTGTCATGGAGAGTGCGATTGTCGCAACCCAGCGCTGGGCACGCCACAATTGCGGCGATAAGACCCCTCTTTGAGGAGTGACTAGAGAGGTGCCACGGCGTCCTCACCTTCCGCCTGACGCGGGTCCTCACCGGACACGGCTGTTTCGGGAGGTTCCTGTTCAGGATATGGCGGGAGGAAACGCCCGGGTGTCACCATTGTGTGGGTCGCCCGGAGGACACAGTGGAGCATACGGTGGAGGTCTGCCCGGCTTGGGCGGAGCATCGCCGTGTCCTCGTGGAGGCGATCGGCGGCGGTGAACTCTCGCGTCCGGCTCTGGTTCAGGCTATGGTACGGAGCGAGAGGAAATGAGAGGCCGTCACCTCCTTCTGCGAAGCGGTAATGCTCGCGAAGGAGGAGGCGGAACGCGTGAGGGAGAGGAAAATTTCGCGCCCTCACGCCCCTAACCACCGCAGGAGGAGACGCCCTGGGCGTCGGGAATCGTAGGCCGATTTCCGGCCACCGTAGGCGCGGGCTTGCGGACGATGAGCAATGGGTAGCTCGCCGTCCGATAAGGATCAGGCCCGGGTCGACGGCGCGTCGTGTTCCACGCGCTCCTCAAAGAGACTAATAAAACTAAAAAACTTGAAATAAAGCAAATAACTTAAAAAAACAAAAAACCTGACTGCAAAAGCACATAACTGAATAGAAAATCAAGCATTATAATAACCAATAACCTGAAATATGGTGTAAGTTTTGTTTGCCTTACCAAAATTCTATAGATTATAATGCTTGTGTTTCTCTTTTTAGTTATGTGTTTTTATCCAATTGTCTCAGAAGGAGTATGACGTTCTATCTTCCTGTTAAAGCGAGCAATAGTTTAGTAAGAGCTTTCAAGAATCGAAGGCATTTCCCTCCATCATATTATTATCCCTCATTACGTGCCTGAAATAGATCCTTCTGGCTTAACCAAGTCTAGTGAAGAATTGTTCGCAGCTAAAGGATATTAATGCAGTTTTGTTACGGTATAATTATAATAGCAATCATGTCATTTGGTTTAAATAGGTTTTTATTTTTATTATTTGATGTATCTTTTATATAAGTTCTTTTATATTTTGTGAATGTTAAAACGTTGTAGGCTTAACAGACTGTAGATTTGTAGACCATTTTCCATTCTGTCAAGTACCTGGTACTTGTTGACAGGCCTCCCATACCCATTCAATCTGCCTAATCTTTTCCCAACTATGTTGGGGTCAGCTTCCAGTCTAACCGGATGCAGCTGAATGCCAGTATTTTACATGGAGTGACTGCCTATCTGACCTCCACAACCCAGTAACTGGGTAACACGATACCCCTTGGTAAGAGTTGTGTCTTCTGACGACCCGTAACGGCTGTCAAAGATTTGCGACAGCCGGGACCAACGGCTTAACGTGCTTTCCGAAGCACGGAGGAGTCTCGGTATGTGAAGATGGTCACCTATCCATAGACTAACCCTGGCAAGCGTAGCTTAACCTGATGGATTGATCCGTGCGGCTGTTATTACTTAGCCACAAGCTCCTCCCATACCTACTAACATTGTAATTTTAAAACATTATCAAAGCCCATTATTTCTAAAAGAGTAACCGTGGAGTTTCTTGCCGGCTCTTCTCCATAGGAAACGACCAATTAGAACCGTGCACCTAGCTTCTAACGTTTCATAAGTGCCCATGTAGGAGGATATGAAATAAAATATTTTGATTTTTATTTTTGACCGGCCTTGTGCTTCTCGCCTCCAGCGGATTACTGCAGCCTTCACAAAGTTATCGGTCCACCTTGTGGCAGTCTTTCCAAAGTGCCTTCGCGTATGCAGTCACCACTCCAGAACCTTTCGACCCCATCGGCCATCCGTTATGCGAGCAATGTGCCGGGCGGTTCACCACATAGCCCGAAAAACTTTCAAACTTAAGGCGACGATAGCCCACTTTTAATGATTTCATACTGAAGATCACGTCTAAACGCGTAGTGTTAATGATTTAGAAAAAATATATGTTAAATTAGAGCATTTTCTTAATAACTTAACATAGAAATATTTTAGATTATGTTTATATTACATAGTACAATTAATTCGTAAAGTTATGTCAAACGCGGATAAAAAATTGAAAATGACGCAAATACTATCAAGCGTATTTTTTTGAAACCTTCACCATTTTAAAGATAATTTAATTGTTGACACTACTTTTAACCATCTGGCCGAACACTGTCTCTCAAGATACAGGCCTCCTAGTTTGAGAAACACGGTTTATATTTTGTCATATAGATTTTTTTTAGCCTTTTAACTTCTGTACAAACAATTATGTATAATTTTTAGTATAACTACTACTGTGCTCAACCTGTGTCTATTTATTATTTTGGATAAATAAACATTATTTTTATTATATTATTATGTCGATCTTTTAGTATACGTGTTTTATTAAAATACCTTTTGTTTTATGTTTAATAAATTAATAATGCGTCTAATTTGGGACAGCGCTCCTTGATGGGCGAGTCCTATTACTGGCTGGACGTACGACGCGTTGCGTGAGCTTAAGTACAGAACACACAAGCTAACCACTCAAAGTCATATATCTGCGTCATAAGTGGCATAAACTTTAGATAGCATATTTATGCGAACATATGTGCATATATTCTCCTACATCTAGGCTCTTACATAATATATCTATGTATATGTAATGTATCTATGTACATATATGTAAGAGGCTAGATTGCAAAAGCTAACAAAGGGAAGACTACCGCCTCACAGTTTATGACTATTAATATAAGCTTGAGCACAATTTATTTGCGGTTACCTCACTAGCAAGCTTCTTTACTTACATAATCAGAAATTTAGGAGAAAATCTTCGTGTGAGAAAAAGAGAAAACTTCATGTTGTAAAATGGCGCTACTTGTGAATATGAACACCTTTTACAATGAGTCCACGTAAGAATAAAACCGACCAAGTGCATGTCGCACCACGCACAATGAAGTGTTCCGTAGTTCCGGGATGAATTTATCCCAAGAAGAAACTTTACTTTGTAGTTAAAAAACTTGTTTTCCCATACACTCCAATTGCCAATGTAAGTTTGTGCGCACAATATTGAGAGATTTACCGTTTTATTTTAAGACCATAGATTTCTTATAGGTTTTCTTGTAATCTATAAGTATAGATAACTTTCGGAATAAAATAAAATAAATGGTTTTCAGTGTTTTCGGAGAAGTAGTAAATTTTCATCAATTTCTTAAATAACTTTAAAATTATTTATTTTAAATTTATAAAAAATAATTTTGGAGACCCTCACAGTTGTTCATTTGATATGTCACATGGTACAGCTAGCAAAACTTCTTTTTTTAATTTTTTTCTTATTTGCCTCCCAAAGGTGACCCACATATTCAAAATTCATTTATTTTCGTAACACGTCCGTGTTTGAGCCACAGTAATTACTATGTGTGCCAAATTTCTACTTAATCGGTTCATTAAACTCAAAGCAAATTGGCTGTGACAGACAGACAGACTTTTGCCGTTCGTCCGACTTTCTGGTGACGGCTGCGGTGGACAAACTATAAAGTTATAACTGTGATAGCATCACAGTTATTACTTAGTTTTATAATCGCTAAGCTGCGTATTAAAAAAGGAATTCCACATTTAGGTACAAAGGAAATATTTTCTTTTAAACCCTAAGCGCACTTTTTTTAATGAGGATTCTTTAGAGCTTTTAAAGGCTGACATTTAATATTTTAGAAATATCTAAGTAATTAAAACCAGCTATTTTAGAAGGTGTAGGTAGGATATTTATTTTTAATACGTTCCTTTCAACACTTTGCAAATTAAACAAAGATACTTACCAATGATTTGAACTTCTACGTAAAAGAAAATCTAAAAAATACCTATCACGTCTGGTTAATAAATATAATGTAGGTATGTATGGCACGCATTAAGAGGGTTGCCTGGTTCAAATTCGTATAACTCAATTCGGCGCTAAGATGTAGGGGCACCATGGATCAACTTTTCCAAGTCATACCTAGGTACTCCTCATTCTCATCGCAGCCTGGTAGCTCACGTTCAAACGCAGAAAAATCATCATCATCATCATTTCAGCCGAAAGACGTCTACTGCTGGACATATGCCTCCCCCGTTCGGTTAACTCTTGAAAACAGCTTGTAGACATGGCTCAGAAGTGTGATGGGCCTATAGTTCTTAAGTTGCCCTTATTAAAGACCTCACACCTCTGTTCCATGTCTGTGGCGTTTTTCCTTCGAGAATGACGGAATCGAAAAGCTTCTGGAGGGCCTTAAGAACAAGTTTTCCACCGGCGTGCAGGAGTTCGGCCGTAATTCCATCAAAAATAATTCAGAGAAATCCCGAGTCCTGGATTTGAATTCAGGACTCGGGATTTTCCTAAATTAAAAGTTAAAGAAAGAATGTGAGATTATTTAGGAGTTCCTTGGGGCACCCCGACTCGGACAGGTTAGGTTCGTAGTTATTTTGGTGGTTATTGGTTGGTCATATTTACCATGTAACATTCTTTTTTATTTGTCCTTTACCTTCGAAACGTTTGACATTGACCTTCAAAATGTTTCTTCTGTGTCCTAAGTTCCGAGGTCGCTTCGCTCGCTCTTGCATTCGTAAATTAGTAGATATTTTTTTACTTAAATAAAAGAGTATAATTTTTATTTAAAAAAAATTGTTCTAGAAGGTTCAGGAGACCCTAAATAATAGAACACCCAAATAACCTCACATTATTTCTAGCGAGGCGGCACGTTTCTAAACATTGAATTTTTTTCTCTCCGAATTTCTTGCTCTAAAAACAGGATTATCTTCTTAGCATCGTCAGTATGGCTTTGCCAGCGATCGGCTGACGACGCCGACCGCCCGTCGCCTCTAATGGACTAAACTGAGAACCTTTTAGATTAACACTTTTCAAACTAAATGGGTCAGCGCCTGCTTATTTACTTAGGATGTTTCAGCATGTTTTTTATGTTGGTCCATTATTTTTATCCGTCCCTGATCATCTAGAAGCGAAAGTGTGTCAAGCCAGCTTCAGAAAATAAGAGGGCACATCGACTGAATTTGACGATACGCACTTATACACGGTGTTAGGCTTGAACATACGAAAATGGCGAATCCGTGGGGTCGTCAGCTACGTGTTTATGTCCAATAACAAGATACAGGCTACACGGTTTATAAAATGTCTTTAAAAAAAATTGAAATTCGTCGTTCCACAAACTTAAAACGTCAATAATTGCATTTAAAAATAACAAAACTGAAAACATTAATTTTTATTTATATCTAGTATAATTTTAGAATCTAACATGTTAAAAACTTTTTACTTGTGAGTAATTAATTTCATTTTTCGCAAATGTAGAGTCCGTGAAAAAAGGCCCAGGCAGTTAAAATTGACGAATTATTCTAGTTGTTTAAAAAAATGTGTGCATATTGCATACCGTTACAACGGGCAAGAACCAAAGATGTTTTCCTAGAATTAGAACTGCTCTTCGTTTTTTTTTACCGCAGTTCAAATTCAGGCTTTCAGTATTTATTTTTAATTTGTTTGAAGTTTAGGGGCTCGTATTTAATTTTCTAGCAATTATCTGCGTCAAATACGAATTTTATACGATTCTACAGTTATTTCAGTTAAAAAAAAAAACAGATTTCTTAAACGATATTATTGACGTTTGAAGTTTGAGAAACGACGAATTACGAATAAAATTTAAAAAATCTATGTTGCCTGGGTCTTGTTATTGGCCCTAAACACGTCTTAGATGGCCTCACGGATCCGCCATTTTCGTACGTTCAACCGTCTGCCTAACACCCTGTATATTACTAGCTGTGCCCCGCTGTTTCACCCGCATAAGTCTCGGTCCCGTGGGAATATCGGGATAAAAACTATCCTATGTCCTAACCCAGGTCACCCATCTACCATGTGCCAATTATTCATCCAAATCCGTTCAGCCGTTTTAGCGTTAAAGCGTAACAAACAAACATAATTTTTTTTTATCTTTTCTGTAATACATTTAATTATCTATACGAATAAAATTATAAGTAGGTAAAATTTGTTTGTTTGTAAGTTTGTATGTAGGAGGTAATCTCTAGAACTACCAGTCGGATTTGAAATTTTTTTTTTGCATTAAATAGCCCAATTCTTGAGGTAGGTAATAGGGTCGTGGACGAAGTCGCGGGCAGAAAGAAGCTGGTATAATATT
Organism: Agrochola litura; assembly: GCA_949152395.1. Taxonomy (NCBI): domain Eukaryota; kingdom Metazoa; phylum Arthropoda; class Insecta; order Lepidoptera; family Noctuidae; genus Agrochola; species Agrochola litura. Next base: position 17,335,832 of record OX424508.1, on the reverse strand, counting down.
AGTTAAGATTTATTTATTTATATATAATTATACTTTATTGTACACCAGAAAATACATAACAGGAGGAGTGATGATTTTCACGGGGAGGCCGGTACCAGCTGAATGAGAGTGACCAAAGGTCGAGCGAAATGGCGAGCATTTGAAGAGGCTCACGTCCAGCAGTGTATGAGACGCCCACTCTAAAATCACTATTATCAACCACTGACACAGTCATACTTAGTAGGTATTTATTATTATTAGTGCCTAGGCGACCGAGCTCTACTCTGGTGAAAATAGGGAATGCTCATTTAATAGTATAGAAAAGTTACATACTAATTCCATGCTGCCATGATAGTAGGTACTTACAAATTCCATGCTGCCGTGTCATTATTCTTGTTCTAAACTTTGGGCGTCCGATCTCTGCTCGGGTGAAAATACGGAGAAAACCAATTTTCCCAGATATGAGACCTAGCTTGATCGAATTTTCGCCCCCATAAACCCCTATATTGCAACTTTCATCGAAGTCGTTAGAGCCGTTTTCGAGAACGTGATTATAAATATTGCTCGTTTAATAGTATAGTGTAGGATAAGTATTATTATTGTAAAGACTACATACACATACCTACAGAAAGTCCGTAATAAGGTTATGTCTCAATACCAGACGGAGCCAGATATATTACCTACTCTTTATTGTAGGTCCTACACCCCTACACTATAACGTATTAAAAATACAAAGCTCATACCAAAATAATACATATAAGGAAAATACGCATAGCAAATAAATCGTAGCTATAAGTAACCTGTTTACAAAGAAAATTGCACCGAAACCTTTTTTCTACTTCGTCGCCGTATGGCCGATTTTTCCCCTAGTTCGTGCTGCGTTTGAAATTGACTTTTTTGGTGATGGATAGTTGATACTCTAGCACACAACTCTCGAAAGGAGTGTAGCTACGGATCACAAAAACGAAATAGTGTCGTCGTAGAAAAAGACATAAACGCTGTCGTTTAAATATTACTTGTATACAATATGTAAAAACAAACCTGTCCGATCCGTGAGGGTGTTGTTAAGTATCGTACTGAAAGCCTATTTATGTGGTAATTTTCAGGAAAATCGAAAATAAAACGCATATTTTTTTCAATAGGGAATTTTACCGGGTTTATTACATGGGGCGCGGGCGGCCGTCATTTAGCGGGTGTCTATAAGTCAAAACTTATGACCCCTGTCGAAAATTTGCTCATTTTTAATGAATTTGGGGTATTTATGGTACAAAAATGTGATTTTTAAATCCGTCTCATCTTCTTTTGATGTCCTCCCTCCGGATAACGGAAGCTCGTGCCCTTAGCGAGCGTTTATCCTAAGCTTTTAGCTTAGTTTTTATGTGTGCCCTGGCTGGAGGCAATGAGTGTAGCAGCTTGATGCATCCACAGGATTGACCGGTTTAATAGCCACGGTCGTTAAAGACCAGCTATGAGATGCTCTACAGAAAAAAAAAAAAAAAATCCATAACTTTTTATTTCCAATAATTATTAGATTTTTTATTACTTTTAGGTAATTTTATTGCAGTACCTATGAGCCTCTTTCGGATCGGACAGGGTTTTTTTACATATTCAATAGCGAAATAGCTAGGTAGGTTCAAGTCCTCATCATAATATCCGAGCATCTTCTTCATACAGAGTTTACCCTCTGCTTGGGTGACGGGTTACCTAAATCTTTCCAGTGTGGCATATTATTATCATCGTTTACAGTAAAATGTTGGATGACATCTAAATAAATCTAAATGGTAGCGTTTTTATCAGACAATCGTTCCAGTTTTAAAATCCAGTTCAAACGCAGCACAGGGCAGGTATCCATCCGCGCGAAACCCTTGCCCCGTCACACGAATATATGCTTAGAAATAAGATTTATCTATTAGATGCCTACCAAATAACAGCAGTTGGAGCTCCGGGCTACGGCAGTCGGCTTGATCCTCTAGGTAGGTAGGCGAAATGCAGGTGTACTTAAACACCTCTGTATATCCTGAGGGGCGCACCTAGCTACAACTAGGGTTACTATCCGTCCGGATTTATCCGAACATTCCGGCTTTTTGGCCCCCACCCGGACGTTGTCCGGCCTTGTCACTTAATCGGAATTGCCAAAATCTTCTTTTTGAAAATAGAAAAAGTTAAATGAGTGAGTGAAAAGTAGTAAAGATAGTAAACTTTAGGATGTTTTTTTTTTCAAATATCCGACTCTTTGTCAGGACTATTCTTTCGAAATAGAACCTACCTAACCCTACAACGTGATGTTATCTTATATACCTCTATGTTATACTTACCTACATTAATACGTAGGTATGTATTAATAGAAAAAACTCTTGCAGCTATGTAGGTAGGTACAGTACCGACCAAAAGTCCATAAGCAATCTCACAAAGCAATAGACTGACGCTTCGGTTTGACTTACGACCTTCTTCTATAAGTTGTTACAATACTGTAGACACGCACATTACACACACACACTCACTTTGTCTGCAACCAATGACTAGTTCGATAATCATCATTCGTTTTTAGTTTCATTCGTCTTGTTCACATAAATATTAAAGTTTAGCAGGTAGACCACAAAAAACTAAGTAAATGATTTCGATTTCTGTGGGGTAGATGCAGTTTGTTACAAGTATTCAATTAATAGAACTTTGTTGGTTCGTGCCGTGATAATATTGGTGACGAGCATTTAGCGCAGTGTTGTGGTTATTATTATCAAAAAGCAGGCATAAAATATATTGAAGAGATCAGATCAGATCAGAGAATATTATTGCGCTGCGTAAAAGTGAAGTGAATATCTAATGAAACCGGACTAAGTGTGAGTGTTATCATTTATATATTTCATATTTTACTAAACATAAATCTTAATCAAGGGTATTGTTGATAGAACAGAGGTATTGTTGAGACAGAAGATGCCTTTAAAGTTTTAAATTCATTGTGAGGTTTAATTCGATTAGTGAATAATAAATAATTAGGTATTATGTGTAATAAAAACAATGTTTTTGTTTGTTCTAGAGAAATACTGTGACGGTTAAGAGATATGAGGAAGGGGCTTATTATCGAGTAGCAGCGACGTCAAATGGTGAATGAAACAAATGGTTTCATACCAACGAGATATTTTGCTGAATTATTAAAAACACGTCATTATGAACCGTTCGCCGTGCACTCTGAAGGCTTGCATCACTGAAGACCAGCTAGAAAACCGTTTTTGACCTTAAAATATTGACCGTACCAACTTAATAAACAACAGATTCGTTATTGCATGAATTTATGGTAACGAATTTTTTAAGCACGTTTCAATAGGGTGTTTGTCGTATTTCTTGCAGATATACCGAAATTGTTTAATATTATTTTAGTAATAGTATTATTTTAGGATTAAAATTTGAGGTTTAGTTTCAATCTTCTTTTCGTAAAGAAAATGAATACTTAAGCTATAACCTCAATACCAACCAATATTTACTAAAGCCAAATAAAGTTTAAAATAATTAATATGAACAACTGCCTTTAACCTTAAAATCAACAATTTTGTCAGTAGATTTTTTTTACATTTTAAGTAGTCTAACATTCTTATTTATTGCTTAATTACTTAGACCATGATCAAAGCTTTATATTTATGGTGCAAAAAAATCCATTTAAAATTTAAAACATTTCAAAATTTTAATATGTCAAAATAATACAAATTGCTTCTAAGTTTCTAGACATCTATTTCACATATTATTCAGGTGAAGTAATGATAAATAATTGTAGCAGTTTGATAACTATACTTAAGTAAAATAAACATAACGAATAAATATTATTTATTTTTTATTATAACATATCACGCATTTTTTATTCTAAACCCTTTATTGCAATAACAACATTAATAAATAGGCAGGATATTTAAAAATATTATTATTGCAAACAAAAATAATAATATTTGCAAAAACAGCGCTGTGATTTACGAGATTAGAACCTTAGCCATCTTGAATCTAAGACCAACGCTTAACGCCTTCTGCTATCTGCACATATAATTTACTTTCGAATTTTAGCAATGCGATACACTGGCCAAGGTCACGCGTACGAGTATGATGCGTGCTAACAAAAGTTATGGAAATATAAGTGCGGCGCCCGCGAACCGTGACGATACGATAGTGTGTAGCGCAAAACTGCGTTCTCTGTGGTGTGTGTACGGCACTCACACCACAGACGTCTGACTGTTTACACATACAAATGTACGGACTATACCGCGTGTTCACAGCAATACGACTCTTAGCGTGCTCATGCACTTTTGAGCGCTTACTGTACCTACCTAAACTTCGTTAGCGTCGAGTTTAGTGAAGATAGTTAAATGTAGTTTCTAAATTAAGTTCTCGTATATATCGAAGGTCTTCTTATATGAAATTTCATACGTCATGTAGGTAGGTACAGGCAAGATACCTTAGATAAACACTGAGCCTATCTATATCTACTATTAATTGAATACATACCTACATAGGTGACTTATAGTTCTCAATATCTGAAAGATCGAGGAGCCGAAGAAGATAAAAGGAATGTTTAAGGCGTTCATTCAAAAAGTTGGCAAGGTCACAAATAGTGGTCAAATATTTACCTTACGTTGCCCACTTTCCGTATAAACGCACTTAAAGGCTCGTGCAGACTGGCCCGACTTGTCGCGACAAGTGTAGACTGAAAATAGTTTAAAATTCGAGTGGGAAAATCCAATTAAGTATAGGAGCATTTCATTCCATCAATATTAGTATATATATATCATCATCATCATCAGCCTATAATGTTCCCACTGCTGGGACACAGGCCTCTTCTCTATGAGAGGCAGTGGGCCGTAATCTACCACGCGGGCCCAGTGCGGGTAGGTAGATGTCACATGTCTTCGAATTTTCGGATCTAGGACATGCCGGTTTCCTCACGATGTTTTCCTTCACCGTTTTGAGAGCAGTGGTGATGAAATAATTTACACAAAGTAAAGCGCCTGTCTGGGTTCGAACCTACGACTTACAACTCGTAAGTCACGGTCGTTACCACTGGACCACCACTAATATATATTTTTTATAGTCAATGGTAAATTGGCCAGATTTTGTTACATAGAGGAAGCGCGTTGAAATAGCTCGAAAGCTACCTCTCCCGTCGGCAACAATGTGTTGTGATCTCGAGACAAACAGGGCACTAAAAAATCGTCAGTGAAAATAGTTGTGGTGTTCCTCAAGGAACCATACTGGGACCACTTTTGTTTCAGCTGTATGCTAATGACTTAGCTAACGTAACATCCCACAATTATAAACGACAATTATGACTTAAGTGAGTACCAGACCGAAATTAACGAGACACTAAATAAAATTATCACAAAGCTGAAACAAAATAATCTCTACATTAACGTTAGCAAAACCAAAATGATCCAGTTCCAAACCTACAACAGTAATAGTAACCTACATAGTTAAAAATACAGCATGATGATGACACAATTGAAAAGGTTGAGAGTACAAAGTTCCTAGGAATAACAATAGAAAAACACTGTAACTGGAAAGCTCATAATGACGAACCCTGCACAAAGGTATATATGGATTCGTATTCGTTTTATACAGACTAACACGTGTGGCTAGTGTTGAATGTGTTGATGCGGCACTATGTACTTATCATGCCCATGTTGCATCAATTTTGCGTTATGGCATTATTATATATGGGGTAATTCTGTAGAACTGAACAGAGTGTTTCGAGCTCAAAAGAAATGCATTCGCTCATTATGTGGAGCGCACCCACTGGACAGCTGTGTCCCATTATTCAAAAAAATATAAATATTACCGCTCCCAGCATTATCATCATCATCAGCCTATAGCAGTCCACTGCTGGACATAGGCCTCCCTAATTGCACGCCATTCAGCTCGATTCTCGGCAACTCTCATCCAGCTGCTACCAGCCACCCTGCGAAGATCATCACTCCACCTAGCCTGAGGGCGTCCTACCTTACGTTTGCCAATTCGCGGTCTCCACTCAAGAACACGTGTACCCCAACGGTCATCGGTTCTACGGCTGATATGGCCGGCCCACTGCCACTTCAGCTTGCTAATTCTGTGAGCTATGTCGATAACTTTGGTTCTCTGCCGGATCACTTCGTTCCGGATTCGATCCCTCAGAGAGACTCCAAGCATAGCCCGCTCCATGGCTCGCTGAGCAATATATATTTTGAAAGTTTTTATTTTTGTGTAGCAAAATAAGCATGAATTGGTTCTGCATAATGATGTTGTATACAGACCTAGCCGCAAAGTTCACATGCTTCGTGTACCTAGACGAAATAATAAACTATTTTGTAATAATGTATTTTGTATGGCGACCAAAATTTATAATAATAAACTACGAAATTGTTTTGGACATTTAAAAGTGTAAATTATTCAATTACCTCTAAAGTAAACGCTACTAATGGACTAATGATTTTATGAATAAAAAGTTGACATAAATATTGGGAAATAGTTATTATATTATTCTCTTCTTACTATCTCTTTGACTGCCTCGTTGGTCTAGTGGTCGCAAGCGCTACTGCTGAGCATGAGGTCCTGGGTTCGATTCCCGGGTCGGGCAAAGTGTTATTGGGTTTTTCTGTCTGAAATTTCTCAGTAGCAGCTCGGAGTCTGGATTTGTGCCCGGTTGATGGCAATAGGCTCGCCCCCTATTACATGGGACTTAAACATAACTGGCGAAATGTGGGTGTACCTGCTACAGGGACACCTCTGCCCAACCCTTCGGGAAAACAAGGCGTGATGTTATGTATGTATGTATGTACTATCTCTTTGACTTAATTAATTCTTTTTGACATTTCTATAGCTAATATATTTGACTAATTTGCAATTTGAATGTTATTCTAATTTAATTTATTTAATAAAAACTCAACGTGTACCTAGGTAATCTAATTAACTAACCAAAACCCTGACAATGTATTTGTACGCTGGAAACGACAGAATATTATGAACTAAGTACAAAAACCATGTAACATAACTGTAACAATATTCTCACAATTCTATGGACTATTACTAACCACTAAGGTATATTTATAACTTCTCGTAGATATTTCCCGTTTTCACTGACTACCTTCCTATAAAGTAAATCGCCATTTCTTACTTAGAAAAACTCAATAGGCTTAGTAGCGTCCAAGAACTCCTCAAATAAGTACCTATCAGATCTTCACACACAGAAACCGCTTAGAAAATCTTGAAGCAAAACGCTGATTTCTCGGAAAAATAATCTTGTAAAGAACGCATGAGATCTATAGCAAACCCAGCCTTTTGATGTTCCACATCCGTTACTTTTAATCCCACATAAACCGCTCGGGCACTCGATCAGTCGATCCTTTTTATATCTTTTAAGATAATTGACTTCCAATCATGAATTTCATATGAATAGATTCCATTAATAGTAGATTGATATACGAGTGGCTAAAATAACCCATTCTATCGAGGTAGTTTAGAGTAAATAGAAACCGAGTTATAATGGGTTTCAGCGCCGTGTGTTACACTCTTCTTTTCACTACGATTGCGAGAAAATAAAATAATCCAATACAATATTATATAGTTTATTTTATTAAAAAAATATGCAATTTGTTAAATCTGAATTTTAGGAAACTTTAATCCCGGTATGCGGTAGTAAAAAGCTAGTTTTACATAAGAATAAAGACTTTTTTGTTTTTGTAGGCTCGTTGGTTACAGACAAAAAATTATTTTTCCCCTAGAGCAAGATATGCTACTTTTCCCCGTTCTGGTACGCTACAATGACGGACTTTTTGAGCGAGAGGAGTGATTCTGCCAATCGTTTGAAGATGACAGATACTTACAGCATGATGCCTGCTATGATCCTTATATATTCCTTTTGCCTCGTTTACGTTCATACATGTGATCATACACGCAGTGCGTGTATGATCTCGCAACCGGCGTGTGTCACACACGCCGGTTGCGAGTAGGTATTACGCACCTTAACTTTCTGAAGAACATCACCACTATTATAAAGTCACTACTTATACAATATGTAAAAAAAACCTTGTTCGATCCGAAAGTGTTTATGTGTTTACATATCTCATTTTTATTTTATTATTATTGCAAATAAAAAGTTATTCCCATTTAAAATTCACATTTTTAGTACCAAAATTACCCCGAAACCATAAAAAATTTGTTGACTTGTAGGCACCCGCTAAACGACGGCCGCCCGCGCCCCATGTAATCAATCATTCGGTAAAATTCCCGATTGAAAAAAAATGTGTCAATTTTTTTTTCCGGAAAATTGCCACATTAATAGGCTCTCAGTACGATACTTAACAACACCCTCACGGATCGGATAGGGTTTTTTACATGTTGAATGTCCATCTAGGCCCACTCAGCGTCGCGTATTTCCAATCTATACCTACAAGGCCAGAACGCAGCCATAGGAAACTGCTCGCGTATACATTGTAATGCTGTTTTTAAATCTGTGATTACAATGTATACACAAATTTTGCGTATTGCTGGTGTACAGTTTGTAATGTGGACGAGCGCGTCCTGGTTCCAAACTATACTACATCACTTACGCCTGATAAGAGTTTTAAAGATATAGTCTATCAAAAAAAGAAAAGAACAAAAGTGTGAACTGGGTGAAATAGGTGAAATGGGTTAGGTTAGGTTAGAACTGTGACCAACCGCGCGCGAGCCGAGCGAGCGTAGCGAGCGGTGCCGCGGTAGCGGCCGGCGAGCGCTACTTCCAAGTTGCTCGCGGCCAGGCAGGCTATTTAAGTAATATTAGCGCAAGGTGCATTACGTCGCAAACAAGTTGGTTACCAGTTCACAATTTCTTGCAATGTAAACTCGATTAGTCCGTATGCGTACTGGCACTGTATACCATGGAATGAGGTAGTTAATTTGGTCACTACGAAGTATACGCGAGTATTTGCGTACTACTCTTGTATAGATTGGAAGACCTTAGTACAAAAGTGATTTCCAATCTATACGCGAGCAGTTTCCTATGGCTGCGTTCTGGCCTTGTATAGAATGGAAAGACGCCTCAGCGTCCCCTCTCGCGTTTCCACTCACATCTGCATTCTTAAAACCAAAAAAAAAAAAGTGTTTATTCACAACAATACTTGTTTTTTTTACATAGTAAATTACCTCTGCCAAACTGCATAGCAGTTTGTTGGCAGACGTAGCTCCTTTTTAGCACATGTTTTTGTTTTTTCAAATATTTAACTCAACTCAAAGCATTCACTACATTTAGGCTTTGACAAAACACATTTAAGAGATACTTAGGTATGTATTTTATTTTTAAAAGAGGTTTTTGTGACAGAACTGTCTATATCGATTGGAAGGTTATTAAAAATACTTGGAACTAAAAAACGTCTACATCTTCGACCATAATAAGTAGTTATTACAAATCTTTTAATATTATTGTTCCTTTGAGATCTTGTGCGTACAATATTGTTTTTAAATTTATCACTACAATACTGTTCTAAAGCTACTGATAACACTACCCTCTCATGAACCGGCAGCATTTTACATTCCAAAAACAAGTTTTTGTAATCACTACTCTTACAATGGTTTTTTTTGTGTTTTTATCTAAGTACTAATCGTTTCATAAATCTGATTTGTAATTTTTTTATTTTATCCAGATCTGTTTTAAATGTGTTACCATAGCATGCCAGTCCATAAGAAAGCAGTGAGTCCACCAGTGCATAGTAGACCATGTACAAAGTTGCCCTATCCAGCACAAAACTGAGGTGGTGAAATTTCACAAGCACGTACCTGAGTTTGTCACATAAGTGCATAATGTGTGTTTTCCATGAGAAGCTATTATCTATGACTAAACTCAAGTACCTGTATTAGCATAGGTACAGTGGGCTGCATCAATTGGGTACCCCAGTTATATTAATATTTGAATACAACTGGGGTACCCAATTGATGTAACCCACCGTACATACTCTTTTAAATTTTTGTCACTACATCTTCTTTTAAACCACGCCGTTGCCTTATCACATTAATAACTCAGCCTATCATTCATAGTCAGACCACACATGCTGCACAAGGAACGCATTTCCACAGCCAACATTCACTTCTATACATAAGTGTATGGCACCAGCACCCAGTCTTCCCCTACTCTAGACATAAGCTAGTAAGGCTAGGCGCAAACGAGCTACCGGCCACAGCCACCGGTAGCCCAGTGACGAGCAGTTCACATGCTTTTAAATACGTTTTGTATGGATTCGTCACACACGTGTGGCCGGTGGTGGCCACAAGATACAGCAGTACCTACTCAACACCGCGGCAAGAGGCGATAGCCACCGGTGGTTCGTGTGCGCTTACCCTTATCCACATTCAAAATTAAAACTTTCCTTACGACATGTCCTCCGCATTTGCTCATACCAAGACAACCGACCCGATACCCATTTAATTAAAAAAATATTATTGTATAAAGAAAAAGCTTCATAATATCTCTGAAGGATAAGCCGCCCGTAAAAAGATCCAATATAAAAACAGATGACGTGATCCTTGCTGTTACGAACCGCGATTATTAATACCAACTATATGAAGTGAATATTATTTAGAACATCTTGGCTTATCTATATACTGAATCTGAAGAACTATCCGTCCATTTGTCCTGATTTTTAAGTTATTCTAGAATGTTCTGGCGGCAATCTTTGAATTTCAAACAGGTTTTTTCGTCGAACCCGTCGCAAGTTTGACTGTTTAAACGACTTCTTGAAAGGTTTCCAACGGATAATATCAGATGCCCGATCAGATGATATCTCTATAATTTAATCTTTGCAAAACTTGTCTTCAAGGGGTTCATTTTACTGGGTCGGGTACCTGATCATTAATTTTCTGATCTTTCTGTGACTGGACGTTACTGGTGGTGCCAAAATCGTAGCTTAGTTCTAGGCAGACTCAATCGAGCATGTTTGCCGAAGCAAGGGTCCCGGACTTTTACGCCATCATGAGATCGAGGGTCGCGTCTTTTTGGCGAAGTTTAAGACGCTCCAGCAGTAACAGCATTTTGAGGGTTGTCTCGTGCAACCTAGCAAATCCTATGTTTGTGCACTGGATTTCCGGTCACCTAAACGAGAATAAAAAATTACGAAAGAATATTTTGAAGATCAATGGGCATGATACGTAGCACCATGATTTAATTATTAAAGTTTTTACTATTTATTGAATTTTTTTATATGGGTATCTTGCCTGAAATAATAAACACTTTTTATTTTAACAGTCTGTAGTATCTGGTAGTAGGTAGGTTCCTTCTTGAACTCTTTTTTTTCGTGGAAATCCTATAGCTTCTCCGCCAGCCCCAGAGCCAGAACGGACGAAAGTAAGGTAAGAACAAAAGATGAAAACATCGCCTATTGTGTAGCAAATACGAGTAGATTTATTTATTTATTTAAGTTTTCATGCACAACATAACAGAATATACTTCCAAGGCGTTTTACAGAACAATATACAAACTAAAAATTACACACATACCTACGTAAGTAGGTTAAGTAAATTACAAAAAAAAAAAAAAACATATAACACGAGAAATAACAAAATTAACAAACAAAATAACACTCGTATAATAAACAAACTGCAATAAAGTGGAAGAAAAACTCATAAAAAAAAATATCTTTTAGATGACCCATCTATCATCATTCATTCGCATGCAAAAATCAAACAAAACCGCATCAAAGCTTCTAGTGAAACATATTACAAAACAAACGATTCTAAGCATGAGTTTATAACCAACGTGACTGGTATAACGTTGGCATAAAACATAAGCAGTCGGCCTTATAAGAATTCAACGCGTGTGCGATACGAAGCGCAATATGTCGGGAAAACTTGATTAGACGGCGGGATTCCCGCGTTTTTACGCGTAAAGCTGCGAGCATTATATTCACGGTTACCGCTCACATGGTTATTTTTTATGTAAATGTCTTAAATTGTTGTGAACAGTGCTGAAGCGTCATTTTCGCAGCAATCTTGACGTTACTGTAATACTCGTAACATAACCGAATTGAATTTTCATAAGAATTTAGCACTTGCACTCCAACTTGCGAGAATAGTGCTGACGCTACCGCAAACGCCTATGTGAAAACTTGGGAACATAAGAGTAGGTACCTACCAATATACTGAAAAAAGAGTCAACTCGAACCAACACGTGTGGCTGGTATACCTAAGTGGTTGAAACCGATATCAATCGTTGATCAAATCTTTGTTGGTCAGCAGCTATGCAAGCTGCTTCGTTTTAGGTTTAGGAAAGCCATGCCAATAACTGACAGCAAGTTAGGTAGAGTAAACTCTTCCCTCTCCATTTTTATTAATCTCTATAAGTACATCAATTTTTAGGTACGCAGCCATAAACACTTCTCATCAGAAAAATCGAAACACTTCCGTTTTTATGGTTTCTGTCCTAAACACAAAAGAGTTTCAAAAATTCAAAATTAGAATTTCATTTGTTTATCCTATAAATGAAATGATTCACTGTTTTGAGACAAATGTGTGTTTAGAGTTGGAGTACATTTCACCTTTGAAAACTAAAAATTTGCGCTTATCTTAAAACTTTTTATTCTGTGTTCTGAATACTGTGTGTGTACTGTGACTTCGGGACGTCTGAAAAAGTTTTTTTTCTAAAACATATGGATACTTCGCCCGCAAAAGCCACCCAAGTGGTGGCATTGCTGGATTCTGGACTTAGTCAGCGTGTTGTGGCTGAAAGATTGCATCTAAGCCTGTCGTCTGTTCATAGTCTACAAACGCTATCGGGAGACTAGATAGTACACACGCGCGTTCAGGATCTGGCAGGAATCGAGTCACTTTTGAGCGAGATAATCGATTTATTGTAACAACTTCTTTACGAAATCGACGCCTAATGCTTTCAACTGCAACAGCAGCTTCATTTTGTGCGTAGGGTGGCTGTAAGTGACTCTACAATTAGAAGAAGGTTGAAGGAACATGGACAGGTACCGCACAAGCCAGCAAATGGGCCGAAATTAACTGCAGAACGTCGAAGAGCGCGCCTTATCTTTGTGCGTGAGCCCCTAAATTGGTCAAACCTCCAGTGGAACAAAGTCCTCTTTTCTGATGAGTGTAAAATTATGCTGTATGATAACGACGGAAGGAACAAGGTCTACAGAAGAGATGGAGAACGCTTTGCACAATGCTGCATTGAAGAAAAGGTCAGCTATGGTATGGTGGCGGTTTGGGGAGGAATCAGCGCCGACGGTAAGACAGAGCTTGTCTTTATGTCTGGGCCACATCTGCCTGCATTTAACAATCATCGGTACATCGAACAGTGTCTTTCTTGAGCCTCACGTGATGCCCTATGCACATTTTATTGGCAACGGTTTCATATTCATGCACGACAATGCTAGGGCTCACACCGCGAGCGTCGTACGAGATTATGTTACCGAAGTCGGTATCTCCATTATGGAATGGCCAGCAAGAAGCCCGGACATGAATCCGATTGAACATCTATGGGATGAATTAAAGAGACGAATTCGTGCAAGAGATCCTGCCCCAGAAACACTTAGCCAGCTGCAAAATGCAATTCAAGAGGAATGGAATGGAATGCCAAAACATTTGATCGTGACTCACATCCGATCGATGAAGAACCGTATGGAAGCAGTAATAAGTGCTCGGGGAGGGAACACAAGTTATTAAATAATTTTAATTTACGTGTGTTGTTTTATCAATTTCCTTCATACTCCATACAGGGTAAAAATTACTTGTTAAACAAAATACGAAACGTATGAAAATTTAATTTGAATTTAGAACATTAACATTAGGATTTGAAAACCTCATATTATTCACTTTAAACGACATTTGACATAAATTCCTAAATATACACATTTTTCTAATAATCCTTACAAAACATAAACTTGCAAGGTGTTTCGATTTTTCTGATGAGAAGTGTATTATAAGACTTTAATGTCGGTACATAAATATGTGACATAGCGTAATCAGCTTATATTCTCAGACTTTGGTAAAAAAAACCAATACATAACGCTGTCAACAGTAGCATGAAGCCGGTTTCGTAAACATATATTGTGTGCACTTAGTGAGGTGTAGTTTGATTGTAAATGGTTGTAAATGTGTGCGTGTGAGCGTGTTTGCACAGAGCTGACGTGTTGTTTTGGTATGCTTCACTGTATTGTTCGCAGCGCTGTCTTGGTTTTTTATTTGGTCTGAGCCTATGTTTCCACTGCTGGGACACAAGCCTCCTCTCTTCGCCATGGGATCTGGAGGCAAAAGTCCTCGCGCACATTTCAGAGTGACTCGAGGAGGCGAAACGCCGGGCCTTAACTCCGCTGCCGCGAGAAATCATGGCACAGCGGATAGAGCTCCGGTGGGATCTCATGGCGTCATGGAGAGTGCGATTGTCGCAACTCAGCGCTGGGCACGCCACAATTGCGGCGATAAGTCCCGTATTTGAGGAGTGGCTAGAGAGGCGCCACGGCGTCCTCACCTTCCGCCTGACGCAAGTCCTCACCGGACACGATTGTTTCGGGAGGTTCCTGTTCAGGATCAGGCGGGACGAAACGCCTGGGTGTCACAACTGTGTGGATCTACCCGGTTTGAGCGGAGCATCACCGTGTCCTCGTGGAGGCGATTGGCGGCGAGGATCTCTCACGTTCGGCCCTGGTAGACCTATAGGAGAGGGCATGGGAGGCCGTCACCTCCTTCTGCGAAGCAGTAATGCTCGCGAAGGAGGAGGCGGAACGCGTGAGGGAGAAGCAAATTTCGCGCCCTCACGCCGCAGGAGACGCCCTGGGCGTCGGGAGTCGCATGCCGATTTCCGGCCACCGTAGGCGCGGGCTTGCGGACGGTGAGCAATGGGTAGCTCGCCGTCCGATAAGGACCAAGCCCAGACGACGCGTTGTGTTCCATGTGTCAGGAGAACTGACGGGGTCCGCTAGGGCCGATGCCTGCCAGGGTTGCGAAGAAGTCCGAAAGGGATATCGTGGCCCCCGGCAACATGGCAACTGAAGGAACACGGGTGGGTTTTAGTCAGTAAGAGTCTGACACGCCCTCCCGCTCCGCCCAGAGCGGGAGAAGTTATTTGATAATTTCCCATCCAAAAAAAAGGCCTCTCTTCGAGAGGGTGTGGGCTAAAATTTACCACGCGGGCCCAGTGCGGGTTGGTAGATGTCACAAGTCTTCGAATTTTTGGTTCTAGAATATGCCGGTTTCCTCACGATGTTTTCATTCACCGTTTTGAGAGCAGTGGTGATGAAATTATTTACACAACGAAAAGGTCACGACCTATAACCTCTTAAGTCGGGGACATTAGCTCTGGGCCACCACTGTATGTGCATACCGAAGTAAAATGTTTGCAAAAATATCTGAACAAACTCCGGTTAAGCAACTTTGAACCTTTGTAAATTGCAGCATAGAGCTTCACGTTCAAATATGGAATGGATGGATGGTGCAGTTAGGGTAATTCATTGTTAGCAGATTGACACACCACGTCAATTTTCCGTGATATGTAACCCCATTTCATAAGATAAATGAGTTGTGGGTATTGTTTAGATGAGCTACCATGCGTTAGTTTAGTAATAGGTTTTATTTCACCTCTGTTGTTTTTAGGGTTCCGTACGTCCGAATGAATAAACGGAACCCTTATAGGATCACTCGCGTATCTATCAATCCGTCTGTCACAGCCAATTTGCTCCGAATCTAATGGACCGATGAAATTGAAATTTTGTGTGACTCAAACACGGACGTGTAACTTAAATAAACGAATTTTGAATATAAGGAATATGGGTTACTATCGGGAAAAAAATTAAAAAGTTTTAGACTGGTACCGTGTGACATATCAAATGAAAGGGCTTACTCTGAGCGTCTCAAACATTACAAACATACCTATTTGTATGTTCGCTAAAACCTAGGACTTTTCAAAATAAGAAGCGATTTCCATAATATAAATACACGTAGTAGACATGAAATTGTGATACCCAAATTTAGATTAACTAAAACTATTAAGTAATTTTTTATAAACGGTATCCGCTTTTATAACAACTTGCCAAAGTCTGTTACAGAACTAAGCGATGGGAAGTTCAAAACCCACATCAAACGTGTCCTTATCAAAAAAGCATATTATAAGATTAAAGACTACGTTGAAGACAAGGAAGTTTGGCAATAATTCCTTCTGCACATGTGGCTTCCCTGGTACCTACCTCATTAACGGCATAACAATGTAAATGTATTAACTGCTCCTAAGTTACGATGATTATTTTATTTTACTTTTTTTACATACTTCATTGACATAATCTTTTCAGTATTTGACATTATATACCTACAATTTTCTATATTTTTTTTAATCAAATTATATTTGTTACAGCTGTAGTGGCAATCATGTCATTTGGTTTAAATAGGTTCTTATTTTTATTATTTTGTTTATCTTTTAAATAGATTCTTTTCTTTTAGATTTTGTGAACGTTGTAGGCTGTAAACTTGTATACCATTTTTTATTTTACTAAGTACCTGGTACTTGTTGATGGGCCTACACTGCCCTCCCATACCTATTAACACTGTAATTTGAAAACATTGTAGAAACAATTTATTTTGAAAAGAGTAACCGTGGAGTTTCTTGCCGGCTCTTGTCCATAGGAAGCGACCATTGGAACCGTGCAGCTAGCTTCTGACGTTTCATAAGTGCCCTTGTAGGTTTATGTGAAATAAAATATTTGATTTTGATTTTTTTATTTATTTTTTAATAGGTAATTTTAAAATAAATAGTTTTATAGTTATTTAAGAAAATACATAAAAATTACCATCATCTCCGAAACTACTAAGCCTTAAGTTTCGAAAATAATACAGAAAATAGTTCTATACGAAGGTACGTACAGATTACAGAATTTAAGAAGTATATTGTTTTTAAATAACATAGCAAACCTCTCAATATCGTGCGTACAAACTTACATTTGCATTTGGAATGTATGGGAGAACATGTTTTTCTACTACAATGTTAAGTTTTTTCTTGGGATAATTCCATCCTAACTACAGAACCCTTCATTGTTCGTGGTCCGACATACACTTGACCGGTTTTTGTTCAATAGATGCGAATAATTCTCTAGTCACATAACAAAAGCTGCCAATCCTTTTTGCCGTGATACGTAGGTACAGTGGGCTGCATCAATTGGGTACCCCAGTTGTATTAAGATTTTAATACAACTGGGGTGAATTGATGCAGCCCACTGTACATGTCAATATTCGTCTTTCAAGATCGTTTCTATAAGGGCATTCGATAAGGGGTCTAAAATTGGATAGTAAATTATTAATAAAATAATGAAACTATTTCAATAATCATTTTATTTGTTTACAAATTGCTTATTGCCTGTATCTACTTCATCTAACTCATAGTAATTCACCATTGATAACTGAAATAACATCCTACGCCGGTCAAATTATTTATCTTTACAATTTACATACAGTAGGAATAGATAAATTATAGACTTAAAGCCAAGGAATAGGAAATATAGAACTACCCAGGAGGTCTATACTCTTCGAATGCTCAAAGCAGAAATTATTTAGGTAGCAATAAAAAAAACAAATGGGTGAATTTAAATGATTAAAACCACTTTTTAAGTCGTTTTTTTATTTTTTTTTACATCTACATTGTTGATTTTGTAGACCTATACATACAATTGTACACAGTACTAAACCTTTTAAGAAATCATTTAAGGATAGACCCCGGTGTAATAAAAACAAAACAATCATTTTAAAAACAATAAAACACATATAAGATTGAGCAGTGTACAATAAATAATGTTTTTATAAAACTACTTAACACTAGAGGAATTAAAATAAAAATTATATATATTTTTTTGCTAATTTCACCACCTAATAACTTCGTATTGTAATTATTTTACGTAATTATAGGCAGACATTTTTTATTTAGCTCAATTATTTTCTTTATAGTAACACTATATAATATTACAGGACCGTCTGTCTGTATGCTCGTACCATTTTGAATACAAAAAATATTCTTTTTAAATCGAACTCTTTTCACCAGAACTGATTAACTATAAAATGTTTAGATCAGAAATAATATAATATTGTTTTATTTAAGAACAATTAACAGAAACATAAAAAATTAAGAAAAGCGGGTTTTCAAGATGTTGTAACCCTGATTGGAAGGAGAATGGCCACATATATTATTTTCCCGAAAATTATTTACAACAGCCTATTTTTTTTAAACAATTTATGCATTGAGGTTTAGCAACTCTGCTCCAATGATTATTTGCCTCTCACTCACACTCATTATCTGCGAGCGAGAGGCAAATAGTGGATCTGGCTTCATTGACTATTTCAAAAACGATTGGTCACACCGTGCATATTAGCACAACTTCTTGTCACCTTTGCTTGTCCATTCCAGTATTTTAATTGTTTTTTTAAAAGGGCAAATAGCCATTCTCTTTTTCCGAAGTAAATTTACTATCATGGGTGTCACATAAAAAGCCCAAAAGCGAAAACGGTTTTCAGAGTGCCAAGGAAAACAATAACACAAAACGTCACATGGGAGTTAATCTAAATTATTATTGTAAAAGACAATAACTGTTGGGCTACTATTGCTAGCTCAAACTATCTTATTGAAGAATTCAGAGGTTCCTTTTATGCGCAAACATATAGTCCGCGCAATCCACGAAGACGCGCCCCACTCCGCTCCGCGCCGTACTAGAGTTCAGCTTACAGTACAGTAATCGCGGAGTGGGGCGCGTCGTCGTGGATTGCACGGACTATAGTCGAAATTCAAATCTAAAAAGAAGTTTTCAAGTTATTTCTGTTCATAGCCCCGTCATTAAAGTGTTTTAAAGTCCTTCCTTTGTAGTTTTTGAAATCGGGTACAATACGTGCCACTTAATATGAGACTTGACACACCACGTGGTTTGACTTGCGCAGTAGTCGATTTATAAGGTCTGAGCCGGGGCGTCATCGAGGCGGCGGAAAAAGCGCGGAAGGCGCGGGTCAAGCGCGTATTGTACCTACATTTGTTAAGTTTCAGCTTGCAGTAGGACTCGCCAATAGGTAGCCATTTTATCGTCGGTGCAGAAATGCAAGGCAGCTACAGACCGTTCACTATAACTTGTCCCTTGCCGTCATGTTGGCACAATTGCTTGTCAAGCTTAATTTCAATACTAATAGAGTTCAAAATGGCGACTGACAGAACAGTGTTACCAATCGCATCATGGGACAAGTTATAATAGCGGTCCCGACAGATTATAATAGCTGTCATGAAAATCTGTCATTTTCACCAGAATTTGACTTCACCTATTTTTCATAGAGCTCATACGCCATGCCATACATATTGTAAGTTGACTCCAGGAGGGTCACCGGCATTATATTTACGCTTAAGTTAACCCACGAGGATTAGGTTTAAAATCTTGTTAAAATGCACAACTAATTTTATTTTAACAGTTTTAATGCCCAATTCGCTAAGAAAAACCTACTTTAAAATGAACCCTCTGCGAGGGTTTCTGGCATCCCATATACCTATGACTTGAGTGAACCCTCCAGGAGGGCTCCCGCACTGAACGTATCAAAAATCGCTCTGTATTTGGACATCCGTTATTGAGTGACCGTTCACTGCTTTTGAACGAAACCATCGCTTTAAACAGCGGTTCGTTCGCTACACTAACGGAACTATGAACTTATATCTTCGAGTTTTCAATAATCTGTAGTCTGAACATCTAAGACTTGTCGAACTGTGCAAGTAACTTTTACACCTACGAATAATAAAAGTCAGGAAGCATAATTGTGAACAAAAACTTCGAAAAATTTTGCTCTACATTGACAAAATTATCTCGAGTATTCGAACGAAAGAACACACATGCAAATAAGCCAATGAGCTGCGCTCGCGTAACGCGTTGTATTCCGGCAGGCGCGGTGATTGGTTCTCGGCAGGACAGATAATAGTAATTGGTTCACGAGCCTGCTACAGTGCGAGATGCGTGTACGATGTTATGCATTGAGAGAACAAGTCATAATAAAAATGATTGAATTTTTGTACTATCCATATTAGTTGGATTAATTTGTTGTAATTTAACTATACCATTTTTGAATATACCTATTTAAAAGTTTGAGATACTAGTATTTTTTAGTAAAAATGTTTCATAATGTGTTGTAGTATTGTATCGTAAGCATCTAAAATTAAGAAGGAGTTTAATTAATCAATAGAGTTACTGGTCGCGTCAATAAAATGTATAATTATTCTAATGCATAATGACAAAAACCTCCAAGTTCAAGTGAAATTTCAAAACGTGTAAAATAAGCAATCATGTTGCATTCGTGTTGCATTACACTTTCCAGAGTCGCAAGTATAGGATTTCAAAATGTTTAACAGTGATTCCAAAATTCTTCATATCTTCTACACCACTTTAAAACACATGACTGCATATTTGCAGTATGTAAATAACGCAAAACACAATAATAATCACAATCGTAAATACCCCGCGACGTGACCGCATCGACACAATGATACTAGCGAACCGTCAGCGCTGTGCAGTACAGTTTTTGGCCACGCCCACCGCGGTGCAGTTTGCGCGGTGCCGTTTTTGAGCTTGAGTTATATTTCTTGACTTTTATTATTCGTAGATTTACACTAATCATCAACGCCCAGGATATGTTAACAGTAAGGGAATGATTACAACAGAAGCGTATTTATAATAACTTTATAATATTATAATATACATTGGCAAATTAACATGTAGGCCTCAAAAAAATTGAAGACCACAAAATTACAATAATTATAATTACATAACAAGTAAAAATAATTCTAAGAAAATGTGTGATTCATACACTGGCGTGCTAGTTACTTGCACAATCATAAGAGCCGGCGCACATTTAACGAGGCACAGCGCAGCGTGGTTGTTACTGCCAAACAAATATTGACCTTGCTGGGTTGAAATTAAGTTGAAAATAAATTAACTTCCATAAGCTTGAGAGCGTCAGGTTAGAGTCAGGTAATTTATTTTCGACTTTATTTTAAAGCACGAAAGGTTGATATTTGTTTAGCAGTGACAACCGCGCTTCACTGCGCCTCGTCAGATGTGCGCCGGCTGTAAAGCGCCTTATAGAGAAGAATTGGTGAAGTGCGGGAGCGGTGTGAATGATTTAAAGCACTTTCATTGTCAAGAGTCATAATATCCTATAATGTATGACATTGAATTACGAAATATTGTGACTGCTTCAGTAATTCTGCTTTTCATCTGCTAAAAAGTTATTTATTAAACAACCCGAGTTTTTCATCGGTCATCGGATCTCGAAATAAACTGTTTTTAGAAATCGCCGTTTAGTTCGTACCATCTACAATCAGAGAACTTGATTATTAAGCATTGACACATTTCTTCAATTTGCCATGTTGTAGCAATTTCATAGAATGACAGTTGTGATTTGAATTTACGGACAATTTAAGTTTTGATAATCATTTTTCCTGACTGTGCATTGTACACTCGTACGTCTGCACCCCGCTCCCCTTGTAATTGTAATTTAAAAGTTACATGTGGCTATAAAACTTGTCCAGTCGATATAAACTCCGATTCTCTCACTTTCGCGTCTTTTAAAATATTTTTAATATTTTTTTACATAAAAATAAATTTTATGCCGATTGACTTATAATAAATGCGAATGATCGAAGTTCTATCGAATAAAATTTAGTCGACTAAATGACAACCAGCGACCGACTGAGCTCAACTTTGACCGATTTTAAACAAAGATTTAAATCGTTAGATTTGCCTTCACCATACTAAGTCGCGCGAAAAAGTATCCATACTGAGAAGAGTGAGCCCACACAATAATAATGGCGTTTCCATGACAATCAAGTCAAGTCCCTGCGGCATTGTATGTCAGAGCTGTCAAAACGAAACAGAAACGTGGCCATCTTTTGACGCGGTAGGGCGAATCGACGATTGAAATCTTTGATCGATTTTCATTACTCGACTAAAAGTTTATTCGATTAGTTATTAATCGTATCGCATTGCTAACATTTAGTGTTCTCTTTAGCCATTTTTGGTAAACGTTCCACATGTTTCAAGTGTAGTCAAAATAATCGAATGGATATCGATACTTAAACTTAAATAAACATTCCGATTTCGTGACACAGGCGGTGAAAAGACGATTCATAACGTGCTAATTACTCAGCTTGGCTCCAATAAAATAGCGTGGCTATGAGATCTAATGTTCTATACAAGGAATGCCAATATTACGTGGGTTTAAAAGTTTAGTGACTAAAACATTTTTATTTACAAGATATAATGGATATCGACTAATTCAAATATAACTTTGTACCGTGATATTATGGTACTTAATCGGCATTTTGCTTGGCAAGCACTATAATGACCTAAAGTTGATTGTGAATTTACTTTAATAATTAAAATGCTTGCCTACCCCCATTTGATCAGTAAACAATATACTGTTTCGAGAAAAATGTTATAAAAAAGATTACTTAGCGAGGTAAGATTGCCAATGAGAATCCCTATTTAAAAACAAGTTTCGCTTATAAGAAGGGTCATAATTACAGAGATCGTTGGTGTCTATCACGCCTTGTCACGAGTGACGACATCGCGGTGACGTCACGTTCAGTTGGCGGGAAGGGTGCTCTGCTGTTGTTGTTTGTGTCGCCGGTGGTCGTAGTTGACGAGGCGCTGGCCCACAAGGTACTTGTCGTTCTTTATGTGCTCGTACAGTTTGCGGAATTGGCGTATCTGAGGGTAAGACATTTTGGATCAGTTTTATGAAAATGAACTGAAAGATTGTATTAAAAAAAAAAAACAATATTGTTAAAGGTTACCAGAGTTTCTATATATTGATGGAGTCAACATTGTGGTACGGTAGTGAGTAGGGTATACATAACGAGAAGTAACTTTTCAGAAGGAAGAAAAAACTGCGAAAATTTTTGTACGGCGTCTTTTGTTTTTTTATTAATTCATATGGAAATTAAACCCGCTTTTATATCCAGAACTGCGAACATAAAAGACGCCGTAAAAAATGGACGGGGACGGAGATATGGGGGATGGGGGCCTAACGTTTTTTTTTTTGACATGGCATTCAAAATTTAAGCTCTATTATGTGCAAGGAATTTGTGTGTATCAATGCCATCCGGTCGTCACCCCCCAACATCGTTATAATTGAAATAATGTAGGTATATAATTCTTGAAACTCCTTACCGATAATTTATCACCGAAAATGAGGGTTAATTTTATCAAAACCAGAGGTCATTAATACAAATTCCTTGCACATAAAAGAGTATAAATTTTGAAAGCCATGTCAAAAAAAAATTTGGTCTCCATCCCCCATATCTCCGCCCTCGTCCATTTGGGACCCATTCGGACGGTACGGGGGGGTTCGGTATCACTTCAAGACCCAGATTACTACTCGCCATCTGGTTGCCTCTCCGATAAAATTTGACGTGCCATTGCCTTGAATTAAGGCTTTTAGCACAAAAAATCAGTCGCCATCTTGGGTTTTCATTTTAACCAAATTCACCAGAGTGAAAGTTGCATGAAGCGGGCATAACGTTTTTCCGTTATACCGCAAGCCGCGTTAGTTCCAATAGTTATTTTTTCTTAGAGGTGCAAATAAACAATTATTTTCTGGAATTTATCAGTAGCAGCCTGGAGTCTGGAATTGTGCCCGATCGATGGCAATAGGCTTTCTCCTTATTATAGATAGAGCAATCCATGAAGATGGGCCCACTCCGCTCCGCTCCGTACTAAAGTACAGCTTACAGTACAGTTATCGCGGAGTGGGGCGCGTCTTCGTGGATTGCACTATTTGTACATGGGACTTAAACATGAAATGTGGGCGAAATATGGATGCACGTCTGCCTAATCCTTGGGAAAGTACAGTATGTGATGTGATGTTATATGTTCCCACCTGGAACACCGTGAGCGCCAGCACGAGCGCGGTGAGCAGCAGCGCGGGGTACACGCGGCGCGCCAGCAGGTTGCGCTGTGCCGGCGCCGCCACCACCAGCGGCAGCAGCGAGTGTGCCAGCGCGTACGGCACGGCCAGCGCCAGGCCCAGCCAGCACACGCACGGCGCCGCGATCTCGCGCAGGATGAACCTGCCGCAGCACATGCACGTTATAACACGTCTTACGGCAAATACGACCGTATTTTTATACCTAATATAAGATCTGACTTAAATAAATCACTCCTTAGGCCTGCAAGATGTTGATGGTGGGTTTATAGGTGAACTAAGCATCACCATGCCACGCCATTTTAAGAGAATTAGAGAATGAGACAGTGTACGCGAAACTAGGTGCATAGATGGCGCCATTAACCCATGACGCGAAGGGCCCCCCCCCCCCTTATCTAACCAGCGTATTTAATTCTAGACACCCGTAAGTCCGTGCGGCGTTCAGACGACTGTTTTAATGGCGGACCAGTTAAAATCCTTGCTTCAAATAGACCACTTAAACAAATATCAACTTTATGTAAGTGTAAATTAAGTTAATTTCATAATGACTGGGTTGATTCATGTGTTTTGCGCGACATGAGCCACGAAACCGAAGGTCTAGAAAACGTTTTTAGGAATCCGTACGTCCGAATAAAAAAACGGAACACTTACAGGATCACTCGTGTGTGTCCGTTTGTCACAGTCAATTTACTCCGAACCTACTGAACCGATTACGTTGAAATTTGGCACACATATGATTTTTTTGGACCCAAACACGGACATATAATGTAAATAAATGAATTTTGAATATAGGGGTCACTCATGGGGGCCAAGGAGAGACAAAATGGACGTCGAAGCGAAAGGACGTATCGAGCGCACTCCGTCATAGTTCTTATTATACATTTGGTGCAACGTGCCCAACACGTGTTGCAAGGTCGCGTTACTTGCCCAGAAAACGAAATCGAACAGTGCTTCTTTTGTTTTGATTTGGCTGTGACTTTACTTAAAGCGATGTTGGACCGTGGGGTGTGGGTTGATCTTATTAACGTAAGAACTACGGTTTTCACTGACTTTTGTATGTATTATTGTGTGATTTTTGTATGTATTATTGTATGACTTTTGTATGTATTATTGTTTATTTTATTGGGATTTTATTTTATGTCCGTAGGTGTGTCCGTAGTATCACAGCGGGCCCT
Source organism: Agrochola litura (assembly GCA_949152395.1). Classification (NCBI taxonomy): domain Eukaryota; kingdom Metazoa; phylum Arthropoda; class Insecta; order Lepidoptera; family Noctuidae; genus Agrochola; species Agrochola litura. The sequence goes on along the minus strand of OX424508.1, from coordinate 17,310,774 downwards.
ATCAGTCTCTATCTGTTTTTTTTCAAATATCGTAGTATTATGCTGAGATAGGAGCCTTTTTTAAAATTAATGTTTTTCTGAAATTGTTATTGTTTTTATAATTTTCTTAGTTTTAATGTTGTATTTCCAGTGCGTGTCCCAAATAAAAATATTTTCTTTCTTTCTTTACTTGTCACCAAATAAATACATTTAAAAAAATAGTATAAACGTGAGGTGGAGTAAGCCTACGTGCGTTCCTGGTATCAGGCGAGCGATCCAGGGCATACGAGGGTCTAAGGCTGCCTGTCCACTGGAGCGGAGCAAGGCAGCAGAGCGGAGAAATGTGCCAATATTAATCAGTATAATCTAAACTCTGCTTCACAGGTCTGCTCCTATTGGTTAATATTCGCACATTTCTCCGCTCCGCTGCCTCGCTCCGCTCCAGTGGACAGGCAGCCTAATTGCCAGCCGAAGGATCCAGTGCGCCTGAAAGACATAGCTGATTACCCGTGCAAGCTAATCTGGTGAGATGTTTCCATATCTTTCAGGGCGCCATTGCTTCCCTCTGCAAAACACACACCTAGACCTAAGTAAGACTACGCCAACAAACACACAGAGCTCACTATTTCAACTACCTACCTACTAATCACTCAGTCAATAAATCAAATTCCCATATTTCACTCACGGTTAACGTTAACTCCAACGGTATCTTCAGCCACCACAACGATTTCGCATGAATTGCTTGAAAGAACAACGCGGTCACACAGACAGACACGAAAAGTGACTTTGTTTTATAGGATTTTTAGATGTCACAATACATACTTGAGGTCCATCTCTCTTATTCCATCACGGTACGCCTTCTCTATGGCCCGTCGCATGGCCCAGTCGGGACCCATCATGGTCAGTGCACACACTATCTTTGTGTACAACACGCCAAGCGCCCAGTCTTGCCAGACGAACAACACCGGCGACTGTTCTATTGGCACTCGGAGAGGGATTACTAGCACCTGAAAACAGAATAAATGAATTATTTCTTACAAAATATAATTATAGTTGGACAAGGATTTTTTGGAGCGTGGCTAAAATCGGAACTAACGCAAATTTTACTTTTTAAACAACTTTAAAAAGGAGGAGGTTTTTTTTGTATGTTTGTTACGCGATTTCTCCGCTAATTATGAATTGATTTTGATGATTCTTTTTTAGTTTGGTACGTCATACTTCAGAGATGGTCCCATATAATTTTTATTAACTTTGCTACTTTCGTATTTTTAAAGCTATGAAATTAATTTATTTTTAATTAACTTGTCCACTCAATCTTTTGCTTCCTTTATATGTTAGAAACATCTACAATATTCAAGCTTTTTTATCTTCAGCAGTTTAGGCTATGTCAATCTTATATTCTGGTTTCTTTTACATAATAATAAAGTTATAAGTTTATAACTCACCAACTCGAGCAGCAACCCAAACATAAGCGGTACAAGTCCCAACAGCGCGAGCGCAGCGAGTGCGGCGCGCGCGGCCACGCGGGCCCACAGCGCGGCGCGCGCGGCCAGCATGGCGCGGCCTCCGCGCGCCCAGCCCGCCGCGAGGGTCCCGCCGCGACCCACCGCCCAGCACACGTACATGCCTAAGATGATAGCTACATATACGACCGTGTAGTGTTAGCGACATGCCTGGGCTCTCAGGTTCTATTGCTGTCCGAGGTGAAGCTGCCTTAGCATTTATAACACAATTAACAAAACATCACACCCATAATCCCCAAAGGGTCAGGCAGAGGTGTTTCACCGATGAAATAAATTACACAAAGTAAGCCGACGTTCGCACAGACGTAATAAAATCGCGTCGGGGTTTTATTGTACATTGGATTTTCAACGCTCTGCTTAGCACCGAGAGTTGAAAATCCAACAGCGTGTTTTTTCAACGCGCTGGGATGCACTCTGTTGAATTCTCAACGGTCGGTTTAACATCGAGAATTGAAAATCCAGTGCGCGACAAAATCCCGCCGCGATTTTATTACGTCCGTGTGTACGTCGGCGCCTGTCTGGGTTCACACCCACGACTTACGACTCGTAAGTCGGGGCCGTTACCACTCTACCCCTAGCTATGTTGCCTTGTTACCATCTACTTTCAGTATTGTGCCACGGCACGGCATATCCCTTATCCCTTCCGTTATATTCAGTTGGAGATCAGCGATAGTTATATCTAAAAATACGGTTTGAAGGACCGTAATGGTGGATAGTTTCGCAAAAAGAGAATCCTCTGCGCATTTTTTCCAGTTTTGCACAAAGAACACGCATTCTTAAGATTGCTATGAAAGTTTTGAATAGGTATAACGAGCTGTGTCCGCAACACCGCGTCAAAGCGCGTATTTTACGTATAGAAGTTGTGAATATAATAATGATTTAATTACCACAGTGTCCCTTAGAGGGCATACAACGGTACACTAGTGTCACTCTTAAAAAAATATTATCTCGTGATTGAGAAGGAATTATGAATAACGGCTAATAAGGACCGTCGGTAAGTCTGTCTAGAATTTTCTAATACCTTTTGTAAAGTTTCATATTGAGACTTTTTTTTTTAAAGGAGCAAAATTCCTTGTCAAACACGAGATAATATTTTTTTTTTAGGCGTTAGTGTATCGTTGTACGCCCTCTTAATGTCTGCATGTAACTTTTAGATACTATAGTATAGAACTACAATACATACCACAAGCCGCGGTGTAAAGTTCGTGAACACCATCCGATGCCTTCGGAAGCCATAAAGCCATCACTCGCCTTCCAATAGCAACGGGAATCACCTATAAATGAATACATAAATAATACATTATCTTATCATTTAACTCGAGAGTTTATAATGTGCTAATCTGCCAACCTACAAGGTGCACCGTACTATCGAACGCTCGTCACATATGATGAACAACGAAAATCCTCTTACTCTTACTACGGATGTCAAATTCAAATATGGTATTTCTATCTCACAAAGCGACGCGCGCTTTACTTGTGGTTACCAAGTGTAAAAACACGCTGTGAATGTGTGTGTAAGCGCAGGAGCTCTCCGTACCGTCCGAGACAACTGCGAAGTCGGAAGTGTGTGTGTATGTGTTATGTGCTGACGCTACTCGTCTTTGCGCACTCATTCATAGCGTCTTTTTACACTTGGTTACCACAAGTAAAGCGCGCGTCGCTTCTTGAGATGAAAATACTGTTTGTGCTGACGTGCAGTTGATTGTGCAAGCAGCGCTTATGAGGCTCATCCCATGTCAAAAAAATACAACACCAACTTCTTCTCTATGGTGGCGCGAGATTATAAAAAATTGTTCTCAACACGGGGCTAACTGGGGTTTTACTTTGTCAGTTTTAAGAATTTATTTTTAACAAGATTTCCCATCGGCAAAAAGACGAACTTCCATACAAACACACATCCCTTATATTTTAACCCCATTTGGAGATGAATTTTCAAAAATCGCTCCGTACTGCTCACTTTATATAAGGAACTGTAGTGCATTTCATGTTTAAAGATCTAGCGGTTTAGGCAGTGCATAGTTTTTCAATGAATACAAGATTTTTATTAAGTAGTCTCTGTACAAAAATAATGTTGTATAAAAACGGACAATTAAGGTAAATAATAATAACTTACAAGAGTAAGTGCGCTGGCTAGGACCAACGATATGGAGACGAGGACCAACAACGCGCCCAGTCGTACAGGGAACCAGGAAACGCGGACATAAGGCTCAAAGCCTGCAGGACCGTCGCGACGCATCAACGCCTGAAACAACCACAAAACTATAATACAAGAAAAAAAAGAAAAAGTGAGGTCACGTCTGCGTCAATTTTTGTAGAACTTTGCACTTTATGCCACTGAGAATAAAATGTATTATTCAATGTTGTTAGATAATCTTCTGCCCTGTGGAGGATCTCCTTAACCTAGCTCTGCATAGCAGAGCCCAAGAATGTAGTTAGAAAGTGGTATTCATGCATCTACTGGCAGGCATTAAAAGTCTAGTGATTGTTTCTTTAAATCTGTTTTTTTTTTTTCACCACCATGTGACAATTGTAAAACGGGAAGATTAAACATAATTCTTTTGCGATGTGCCCATTTTATTCGTACCTTTTTTTGCCACAAGAGGTTCTGTTAGCCCCTTTTACAGTAAAAAAACTTACAAGTCATAAAGATTTAGTTACCTGATGTGCCGCCCCAAGTTGATGCGGCGGTCTCGGCGGGTGCGGCATCGGCTGGTCGTGTCTCATTTCGCCCAGCAGGTACGAGCGAAGCCCGAGGGCTCCAGCGGCACAAGCGCACCAAGTACGTACGCCAGCCTTCAGCCATGTTCGAGTATGGGACTGTTCTAGCAAGGCTGGTAGGATCACCTGAATAATACAAATTGGGTAATATTATAAACCGCTTCGAGGCTACCATCCCTTTTAAAACTTCAGAATCGTATCATCTCAAAAAAATCCAAACCATATGTGGCTGTTACGACCTTAAGATGATACTGACCGGATCAGGTTTGTTTGATAAAGGGGATGTGCTGAGGTAGCCCACGAAATTCAAACCTTACGTTTATTGAAATTCGTAGGTCAGTGTGATTGTATTTTGATCAATTATATGATTCGCGACCGTAACAAATCATGTGTTTCCAGGAAAGTGGTGAAGCCTGGGTCAAAAAAAAGTAATTCTATTTAGTTCGTCAGTCCGATAATAAAAAAATATTAGACACGTATTTTTTACTTTAACATAATTAACAAAAAAAATACTTAGACAAAACGCATTAAAATTGAGGAGTGGGGATCTACGTCACAAGTTAGTATAAAATCTACATACTTGTGACGTCATGGCACAATTAAACTCAATGTATCGCCGTAATCTTTTGATTATGTAAAATATAAAAAATACGTGTCCAATTTTTTTTTTTTTTTTATAGTCTTCCTGACGCCTGACGGTGTCATCTTCCCTATTGCCCTCAAATGTAATGATTTCATTAAATTAATTTAATAGAGCAATTTGAAGAGAGTTGTATTGATGATTTTAATACTAGGCCTACTTTGGCGCTTACGCGCTGAGATTGATCTCTCCATGTACGGAGTTTTCAACGTCAGTCAACAAGTTATAATCGGGCAATTGAGTTCAGACTTCAGACATTGATCCTAATTTGATTGATGATGATTTGATACCGATTAAACGCCTTATTTTGCAAGATAGGGCCACAACAACAAATTCGCAATCATTCGACAGCACTCCTTTTTGTGTTTGCAGTAGTTTTAAGTACATTTCAATATTTAGTTGGAACCGCGGACAAATTGTCCATTGTCACTTTTTTGTCGGTACACTCTTGACAGAGCGGTCGTGTTCTGATGCAGTGAGATTTCGGACAGCCGTGATTTACCTCACGATGCGACGCCATCCTTCTCTATCGGCTGTAACATGTGTGCATTCGTGTAATGGGCCGCCATAATCTGGTCGGTCCATCGCATGGGCGTTCTGCCGCGAGCTCTTGTTCCTTCGACCTTTCTCTGCACTACACGAGGTTCTATCGAATTATTTCCCCGCCGTGACACATGCCCAAAGAATTGGAGTATTCGAGCCTGGACTGTGGCCGATAGACGCTGCTTGATGCCGAGTTTTTGGAGTATAGATGTGTTGGTGCGAAATTCTGTCCACGAAACTCCAAGCATTTTCCTCCAGGACCACATTTCCAGAGCCTCTATTTCTTCTCATTTTCTCTAAGTCCATCACCTGCTCAGTGCAACTTTAATTTCACGATTAACGGTACTAATTTTACAATCATCCATCTTTGACACTTAGCTATGACTCAAGCAGAATAATTAAATCACATTAAAATCTCAGACAATACAATAATATACAAATTATTTTCATCAGTACACTAACGTATATGCAAATCAGTACATGTAGAAACTCTGCACAACAACCTGCTTTGCATATACATCGGTTCATACTTTCCATATTACGTACAGTTGCTACCACGAAGACAATAATGCATATTTTGTTGCTATGCATGGATTGAAGCTATTTGCAAAACTATTGAAATAACACGACTTACAGTGCCCTCGGTCAATTATGACAACTGTGTGCACCCTTTTTTTTTGGGTGGGAAATTATCAAATAAGTTCTCCCGCTCTGGGTGGAGCGGGAGGGCGTGTCAGACTCTTACTGACTAAAACCCACCCGTGTTCCTTCGGTTGCCCTGTTGCCGGGGGCCGCGATGTCCCTATCGGTTTTCTTCGAACCCCCGGCAGGCATTGGCCCTAGCGGACCCCGTCAATTCTGCTGACATCTCTTTGAGGCGCGCGTGGAACACAACGCGCCGTCAACCCGGGCTTGGTCCTTACCGGACGGCGAGCTACCCATTGCTCACCGTCCGCAAGCCCGCGCCTACGGTGGCCGGAAATCGGCTCGCGATTACCGCCCCGGGCGTCTCCTCCTGCGGCGGTTAGGGGCGTGAGGGCGCGAAATTTGCCTCTCCCTCACGCGTTCCGCCTCCTCCTTCGCGAGCATTACCGCTTCGCAGAAGGAGGTGACGGCCTGCCATTTCCTCTCGCCCCGTAAAATGGCCTGAACCAGGGCCGGACGCGAGAGATCACCGACGCCGATCGCCTCTACGAGGACACGGCGTTGCTCCGCCCAAGCCGGGCAGACCTCCACCGTATGCTCCACCGTGTCCTCAGGCCGATCCACACAATGGTGACACCCGGGTGTTTCCTCCCGCCTTATCCTAAACAGGAACCTCCCGAAGCAGCCGTGTCCAGTGAGGACCTGCGTCAGGCGGAAGGTGAGGACGCCGTGGCGTCTCTCAAGCCACTCCTCAAAGAGGGGTCTTATCGCCGCAATTGTGGCGTGCCCAGCACGGGGTTGCGACAATCGCACTCTCCATGACGCCATGAGATCCCGCCGGAGCTCTGTCCGTTGTGCCGCGATTTCTTGCGGCATCGGAGTTAAGCCCCGGCGTTTCGCCTCCTCGCGCCACTCCCAGATGTGCGCGAGGACCTTTGCCTCCAGATCCCATGGCGGTAATCCGGCAAGGAGGCTCGCCGCCTCGCAGGAGACCGTGCGGTATCCTCGGGCCAGCCGAATGGCCATGACCCTCTGGGACGCGTTCAACCGGCGGGCTGGCCGCAGCCTCAATGAACGCGCCCACACCGGCGCCCCGTAGAGGGCCATGGACCGCACGATCCCCGCAACTCTGTGCACCCTAAGGTTGTCTGGTAAAAATCGCCGATTGCTCTGAAACCATCATTTTGGGCACCGATTAAAAAAAAAAAAAAAACATTTTTATTTGATAGAAGGAAGCTTGTGCGGTCGTCCCATATAAATTGTATTAACTTTGCTTGGGTAGTTTTTGAATTAGCTTCAAATAATACGTATTTTTTCCACTTAGTGTATGATGAATTGATGATGTTATTATAATTTCCTGTCACTGATATTTACATAGCAAGTAGTGGGATACGAATTTGTGTAGTGTAGTTACCACAGCAAAAAAGTGAAAGTGAAGTGAAAATGAAGGGTTCCGTAGTTGGAATGAATTTATCCCAAAAACAAACTTAACTTTGTAGTTGAAAAACATGTTCTCCCATACGGAATGTATGGGAAAACATGTTTTTACAACTGTAAAGTTAAGTTGGTCGATTATTACTCGTTAATTTGTAGAGCCGACTTAGCTGTGATAGTTTTCCTTTTAATTTCGTTATATAAACTACTGCTGTGATTTTTTCACACATGCAAAACCGACCATTTAGCTGGCTGGGCACAATTGACTCTAACAAAAATTAGCACTTTAAAGCTTAATATTTCGCAAACGGATCCCTGTATCCAAAAATGGTTTTCCCAATGTTTCTAAAGGACCTTTCCAATGATACCCACATAATGGGTTAAAAAAAAAATAACACCACTTTACGTATATGAGAGGTACCCTAAAAAAAAATATGTTTTTCATAATTTTGTTTTACCATTTTGTTGGTGTAATTAATATGTATACTTATGCCAAATTACAGCTTTCTAGTACTAACGGTCTCGGAGCTAGACCGCGGACAGACAGACAGACAGACAGGCAGACAGACGGACAGACAGACGGACATGATGAAACTATAAGGGTTCCTTTTCCTTGTTTACTACGGAACCCTAAAAATGAAAAGATTTTACAAAAAAAAACAGCCTACTTCCAAAAAAACTGGGCGGCGTCAGTTTTTTGCAGCCTGTATTAACAACTATTTACTCATTTACATAGCCATTGTAAATTAAAATAAATACATTTTACATAATATATTTACAGCCTTTTTAATTAAAGTGTCATTGTCTTTTTTATTGCCTGACCGATTCATACAAAAAAAATCAATTAACATTCTACATTGCTATGAATCACAAAAGGTGAACTACCTATGGTCTGTTCTAAAACTCCGAGATGAAATGTAAACAAACCTTGTTCAGGTAATTTTTTTACGCAATCACTCACCTAAGGGGTTAAGTAACACATGCATCTATATTTAGAAGGTGTTAACTTTATGTCTCATCACTTTTTCCAACAATTATTGTTTGAATAACATTAATTATCGACGAAAATTGAGGTTACAAAATTAACCTCAATAGACAAATTAAAAATATTTTAAAGGTAGTTTAAAATTCGAATTTCGATTTCAAGTGTCAAAATAATCTAATCAAAGCACTCAATTTGTAAGTGGCACTACAAATTGGTGTCCACAGGTACATTTTCTAATCTATTTGTTTACATTTTCGTCAAATACTTCTGAAACACATTTCATCTGATACTTTTGCACAACAAAGCACATATACCTTATATGCGTTTAACGTTATAAGTGTATTTCGTATTTTTGTGCGTTTGTAAGTAAATAAATGTGTATGGTGGACCGAGATAAGTGTCCACTTTACCAAGTAATCCACTAGGTAAGGTAAATATTTCACATTTTTGAAATTTAATTGTAGAAAAACATATTTATGTTTGATTGCCCAAAGAGGATCGGACTTTATTTTAACACAATCAAATCAACTAGAATCAAAGTACAGCATTGAAATGTGAGCTTAATTTCGTGTGCCTTACGGTAGGATTTCTAGTGATCTGCAATGCATCGTCCACACGTCGTCAACTCTCTCTTAGGAAATAACACTTTTCGTGACTGGATATAAAACTCACATTTCAATGCTTTAATTTGAGTCGAGTTGGTGTCGAATCATTTCAGTGTGCAACTATTATCACAGAATAGTACAGAAGACGCACTCCGCACTTAAGGTATGAAGCTACAAGTACGCGGCGGGCTCGTCTTGTCGGGCCAATTCAGTGAGCGTAACGTAGTCAGAAGATATAAGAGTTACGCGATAGAGAAGCAACTTCTAGGTGAAAATAACTGCAGATAATTAGCACTGTGCGACCTGAATTGCACTTTATTGTGTCGTAGCAAGAGTCGCTTTTCATTTAAATGATTTTGCGGAGTGAACCATCTGTATTAATCTGTGCCATAATACACGTAAGTTATCTGTACCTGAAGCAGTAGTAACTCCAAGCTGAGTTCATTGACCGGTGCGTCAGTATGAACCGCAACGGCATACGGCAGGAACCCAGGCAGGACGTACTTGATCACTCTGATCGGCAACCATAACATGAAGAGGACGGCTGTGCCGAAGATCATGGCAGACACCACCAGCCGACGGATGTGGGACCATACTGAGAGGTGGATCATTTCCTGGAGATGGGAAGAGATATTATTAAATAGCAATTTAGGTCGCGTATTCTTCTACATCAGTATCATCATTATACTGACGAAAGACGTCCACTGCTAGACATGGGTCTTCCCTAAGCTCAACAACTGGTCCAACATTCAGCGGATTCCGGCAAACTTCACCAGTCCGCGTGATGTTATGTTATGTTCATCAGGTCGTCGGTGCATCTTGTGATAAGCTTACGATATTTCTTATATGATATGATTAAAAACCACGTCTCTCCGTCTGTCTGACCGTTAATGCGCCTATAACGCAAGAACCACTTATCTGACTAATGTGTTTATTTTCTCATTCATGTTTCAAGTCTGGCTAGGTTTAAGAATAAAACTGAAACTTGATGGTTCTCGAGATCTAAACAAGCCACAAAAAAAAATATAAGTTTTATTTTGGGGTCATCAACCCCGCAGGTAGTGTAGTCAATTGAAATATCAGTTTAAAATTCAGTTGTCTTTGTGTAAACTTCCAGACGTGATCGGTATCGACACCTAAATACAATAAAACAAAAAAAAAACAGTTTTTCTCAACTCATGCTTCAAGTAACAACACCGCCAGCGTCGATGACCCCAAAAAAAATCACAAACTAAATTTTTTTGAAGTAAAAACTTCTTTAGGCGCGTTGGGCATTTTTGAGATGGGACTAAACCATTGATTTCGCGACACCATGACAGCACCTCATTTTTGTAAACGCGATTGTGCTTTTAATTTGTATTACGTTACGGATCAATGTTCTATGTATGTATTTTTACTTTAAAGGTTTTGGAAGTATTTTTTCTTTTTGTAAACGCGATTGCGCTCTTTATTTATATTAAGTTACGGATCAATGTTCTATGTATGTATTTTTACTTTAAAGGTTTTGGAAGTTTTATTTTTTTGTAAACGTGATTGCGCTCTTTATTTATATTAAGTTACGGATCAATGTTCTATGTAAGTATTTTTACTTTAAAGGTTTTGTTAACGCGATTGTGCTCTTTATTTAGATAAGGTTACGGACCAATGTTCCATACAAGTATTTTTCTTCCACCAAGGCGTTTTTGTTCAAGTTTTCACTTCTGTCGGCACTCCCGGAGTGCCACCACTTTTTTTTTTTGTCTTGGTTAGATCTCGATACTAGTCAAATCTGTGGAGTTTCGCTAGCTTTTTTAATTTGACCCTGTATATTTTGTTTCATTGTATGTGATACATGAACCTTGGTTGGTTGGAAAAAAACAGTTGTTTTTAAATTTTATAAAACAAAACATTCAAAATGTTTTAAACAAGATTTTTTTCATATTTTTTTTTTTTATTGGGCGATTTATCAAATTTACTATCAACACAAATTGATTAGGCCTAATATAATTCATATCTAGACAATTTTAAAATTTACCCGAGGAAATATTTACAAAAAAATTATCAGAATAACATAATAATCACAACAACGTACTATCTAAACGACTATCTAAATTTGTGAACATACTTTTTTTGTTTTGTAATTAATCTAAGTAAGTAGGTATGTAACACAGATATTGAACTACCCAGTACACTCTGTAGTTTTCAGAATTGCGAATTCCGATTTTCGTTTTTAGATGTACCATCGAAGAAACCTGGCTATAACTAAGCAATTTGAAAACAAAATCCCGTGCACACGACCCTTTTTTTTTCGTAGGTAACCGTTACTATAGTGGCCGAGCGCTGCAAGCAGAAATAGTCCTTACGGTGTATAGGTATGGGTTTCTTCGATGGTACCTACCTTACCCAAAAGTATATTTAAATATGGGGAAGTTCCTAAAATTATTGCGGGGATTGCCTCTTTTCGACAAGTGACGAAGTATATTTATTAATACATAGGTAGGATGGACTGTATTAAAATAAGGAGAATCCCCAAAATAGTTGCGGGGAATTTCTTCATTTCGACCGGCGACGAAGTGTATAAAACTATCTAAACTTTCTAATTTCTTTTCGAGCTATTTGAAGTCCTAAAAAATTATAACTTTTCATTTAAATTTCCAATCGTTCGCGATTTTTAATCATGTTTTTTCTCTTAATGTTTAAAACATTATTTTATTTCAAACTGTTTTAAACACTGTTTAAAATACGTGTTTTAAAACAACTTATTTGTTTTATGCCAACCCTGGTGATAACACCTACTTTAGTAAGTACCCAGCACTGTTATTTATTCCAGATACCCTAAAATAAGTATAGTACCAACTGTTCAATATATTCAATCACAAGGAGTGAGTCTGTTAAGCTTTATTCGTTTGTAATATTGAATCGAAACGCGTTTCTTTAGAGTGCAAATTCCAACGGCACTTATTTAAAGAACGTACCTGCACAGGACTGAAGTCAGGATCATTCAAATTCTTCAAGAACCACAGCACACCGGGTCTCAGTACTTCCCTTAACAAAAGAATGAACGACGCGAAGTAATACACGTAGACCATGCCGACCAGCCAGTGAATGAACATGAGGGTCCAAGGTGCCGCTTGCAGGCTCGACTCGCGGTCTTTCAGGGTAGCATCGAACATTGATAAAGAGCATAGATCGAGCCACCAACCACAGACGAGAGGAATCACTCCAATCTGAAACAAAAGAGTGATAACATTATTATACATGCTATCCGTACTCGTCCTTCGGCTACCCTTAGGCTGGTTTCACAGCTGTCCGGGAGACCCCTGCGGGCCGCCCGTACGGGTTCCCGGAACGGAGACACACGTGAGGCGCTAGAATATTGTTTCACAGCGACACGGATTGGTCCGTACTCTACTGGCTCCGGTTAGAGCCCGTACAACCACAGATTACCAGATAAATCACTCCATGTACACGCGCGCTAACTACCTACCCATTTCTCAGAGGGTTGCCGACAGCCGCGAGGCGCGTACGTACGCATATATTTCGGTCGACCTGACTTACTTAGTTTCAAATTCTTATGATATGGCTGGTGCTGGTGTATTATGTACAGTAAGTAGATGATGTAGATCCAACAAGAGAAGAGATAAAAACTTATCTTTTTTCAGTTTTCCTGCTGATACAGAAATGCGAGTACCTATCTAATTTGTTTTACTATAGTTTTTAGGGTTCCGTTGCCAAATGGCAAAGAACGGAACCCTTATAGATTCGTCATGTCTATCTGTCTGTCTGTCCGTCCGTATGTCACAGCCACTTTTTTCCGAAACTATAAGAGCTATGCTGTTGAAACTTGGTAAGTAGATGTATTCTGTGAACCGCATTAAGATTTTTACACAAAAATAGAAAAAAAAAACAAATAATTTTGGGGTTCCCCATACTTAGAACTGAAACTAAAAAAAAATTTTTTCATCAAACTTATACGTGTGGGGTATCTATGGATAGGTCTTTAAAAATGATATTGAGGTTTCTAATATCATTTTTTTCTAAACTGAATAGTTTGCGCGAGAGACACTTCCAAAGTGGTAAAATGTGTGTGTCCCCCCTGTAACTTCTAAAATAAGAGAATGGTAAAACAAAAAAAATAAATGTACATTACCATGTAAACTTCCACCGAAAATTGGTTTGAACGAGATCTAGCAAGTAGTTTTTTTTTAATACGTCATAAATCGTAAACCGCAATTTACCTTTCATTCAATGTTACTTGCTGCTACGGAACCATTCATGGGCGAGTCCGAATCGCACTTGGCCGCTTTTTTTTATTTAAACTTGCATGTTTCGTGTTTCGTATTTTATTGGTAGGTACGTAATTACTTCTACCACGTAATCTTATGCGTCTGAGATAAGAATAGAAAGGTCAATGACCTCCATCTGTCAACTGTCATTTGAAAATTACGTTTAGCAAAAATGTACTTAGTGCAAATTAATTTTCAATAATATTTAGTATCGTTATTTTCATATTATGATTATTGTTTATTTAACGGCGTACAAGTGTTGGAAAAGCGTGCATGACGTGCACATAAACATTAAAAAGCATTTTATTTTATTTCATAAAGTGTAATAAAAAAACCTACTGACATCTTTATCGAAAGATGCAGCCAATTCACAATAACAAAGCAAAACTCACTTTACGCTTGTAAAGTTAGGTACATTTTCGTTCGCAGCGTCTAGCGACTCGAAGGTGTAGGGTGTAGGCTATAATAGCAGTAGGTATTGAAAATGTTGTATGGAGTGATTTATCTGGTAATCTGTGGTACAAGGCTAGCAACCGTATCGTACTAACTCCCTCGTTTCAGAGCACCCGTACGGGTCTCCCGGACAGCTGTGAAACCAGCCTTATACCAATTTATTTGAGGCCACATCTTTTTCTTCCATACTTCTCTAATTAGTCGGCATCTCGGTAGTCATCCTCTTTATAGCCATTTATCATCTTTCACCATATATCCAGTCCATACTATTCATACTTAACATTAAGAATACGAAATTAATTCTGTCTACCTCTGCACGCCTTAAGGCTGTTCGAATTTGGATGAAATTTGGCACACAAGTAGACCTGGGCTAGGGCATAGGACTTTTTATCCTGGTAGTATGTTCCTATGGGATAATTTCCGACCTCCACTTGGGCGCGGGCAAAAGTTAGTAAAGTATATTTTCCTGAACTAACTTCCTTTACTAATTTCCTTCTGAGCGTGTTCGTGGGCCGCTGAGACTCGCCGATGTGGCGGCACTGGATGCGACTACACACTGCGGATGGACGCGTCCAGGGCTTGGCATAAACCGGCACTCCTGTGCGGTGCCACTTTGTGATTTTTATTTTTATTTCTTCCTGTGGCTTTGTTTTTGTATATACTAACAATAGCTTTATAAGGTTTTTTTGTATTACTAACAGTATATGGACAACGTCTGAAATAAATGTTTTGAATTGAATATTTCAATGTCAGTATTGAAATCGGGTCTTGTTGGACTTTAGTCATTTCTCCAGGATCCAGTCAAATGCATTTGCACCAATTTAGTAACTAGATATCAAAAAGTTTATTCAAGGGTAATGACATGCCAATGTCCTATTGACCACTGATTAAAAACCTACAGGTCACAATCAATCTAATTCAACTGCGGTGAATGGACTGAATTACATTAAATAATAGGGTAGTTGCCTAGGTAAAACAAATGAAATTCTATTTAGTCGGTCTTTCAGATCATAAAAAAATATTAGACACATATTTTTTGCTTTATCATATTAATCAAAAATAACTTCGAAAACACGCATTAAAGTTGGGGAGTGGGGGCTCGCTACGTCACAACGCAGTATTCAATCTAGCAAGGCGTGACATCATGCCACATTTTAACTCAATGTATCGCCGTAATTTTTTTTTTTTTTTTTATTCAAAATATTTTGATTACGTCAAAAAAGATAAAATACGTGTTCAATACTTTTCAATAATCTACAAGATGAACAAAAAAAACATTTTGGACACAGGCCTATTGTTTAGGTTTTGTAAACAAAGCTAGAATATTTATGAGTTTTCTATAACATTTTGAATGTTGATGACATGTGTTATTGTTATTAAATGTTTAAATCACTATGGAGCAACAACAAACCTAACTTTTAACTGTTAATTTTATTTGTTGAAAAATTAATTAAAAACCTTTCTAGATTCTGAAGCATTTAGGCAATGCTTCTCAAATGTTATATTTTTAATGAATATTTAACAAGCACAGAGATGTTTTGATATATTAATTTAAAAACATTATGATCAGTGGTAAATTATACACAGTTGATGCCTATACCTAAGGTCATATTATTCAAAGTACCTGGTTGACCGAGCTCTGCTTGGGTGAAAATAGAAATAAACATATCGTCCAGGTATACCAACGTTGTATCACATTCCCGAGGCTGTGAAAATAGAGAAAACGAATTTTCCCAGATATGAGACCTAGCTAGGTCGATTTTTCGTAAACCTCTATATGTATTGCAACTTTCATCGAAATCGTTAGAGCCGATTTTGAGAATGTGAGTACAATTATACATACAAACAAATATTGCAAGTTTAATAGTATAGGATTTAGTTGATGGCAAAATTTGTGAATTACATGAATAACTAAGGGGGAAGCGTCAGGGTAGCCCACGAAATTCAAATTTTCTTACGTTTTTTGCATTTTGCAGGTCAGTGTCAGGTTTTATGTTGATTAAAATATAATTTGTGGTCGTAACAAATATGGCTTTACTCAATTATAATCATTACAATCAGCAATAGTGATTAAGAAGAAGATAAAGGTGTCAAATGTCATTATTTCAATGAAATCATGATATTTGACACCTTTGCTAACTTATGGAGTTGTATTTTGCGGGCTACCCTGACGCTTCCCCCTTAAATAAGAAGGACAGCTGTTAATGTAGATAAATACTTTCTGCATAAAATTTTGTATTGGAGTTTTCCTATTGTACCAATCTACCTACCACACCAGTAAGATACTGATTTTATATTAAAATCGAATGGTAGAGTGATCTATTGGGAAAACCCAAATCATTAATGCTAAAACAACAATTATAAATTAGGGTTAAGGATTACAAAATAATTGAACTCACCTCTACAACAGACAGCAGGGCAACCTTCACAACCACGTAACAGAATCCCAGTGCCTTCTTAGCACTTCGCAGACGGAGCAGAGAGGCCATGCCATGCAACACTGCCAGAATCGCCCCCACCAACACGTACCCTGCTAGAGCGGTCAGGGGTCCTCCAAATGGACCCTCTGCCGAGAACCCTGCCATAGCAGCCCCCAGCCTTCCAATGTGATATGGACAGAATGCAAATACCACTATGAACAATGTGTTCAGGGACACAACCCAGAATACATGCTCCAGAAACACCATTGAACCATCCAAGCCAAGCAGCCGGGCCCATGTCAGCTCCTCAGCAGCAGCACGGTCCCATTCCATTGGGTTCCAGTTCGCTTCATCCCCAACCAAAGGGTCTTCACCTACTTCAGCATTTACTTCATCTCTTAGCCCAACTTCTCCATCCCCGGCCCCATTGTTCACACGGTCATTATTATTATCTTGAAGGGGCAGATCTTCAGGGGGAGGAGCTGGCAGGTTCTCTCTTTCCATCCAGTCAGGACCTCCACCATGCATGATTTGCTCTCTCAGCCACACAAGACCAATGAAGGAGAACAGTGTACAGGTAACAACAAAACAACCAGAGAAGACATCTTTAGCAAGGTTTTCTGCTGACACTATGTCGAATGGTAATGAAATCACTGGGTCTAGGGACCCCGAGAACAGGCAACGATAGGTTCTGCAAGCAGTGAGTGGCACGATACCGAGCCAGGCGAGCGCTACCAAAGTGTAGTGCAACCAGTCTTTAACGGCGGAAGCCACGGACGTCACCAGCCCGCCCACCACGTCGCGGATAGGCAGCCTGCGCGGCATGTCCGGCGAATATATCGGCATAAAAGAAAACCGGTGGCCACACAACTCGCAAATCTCCTTCCTGGAGTATCGCATCCACTGCACTAAACACTCCTGGTGGATCCATTTTATTGAGCCCGTGCAGATGCACGGATGGAACAGTGGTCTGTCAGACGAAGCCTCCGAGCGACAGAACCGGCAGAAGTCCGCGCCGGACGAGTCCGAATCCATCATTTCTTTCAATCCAGTTTGCCTGGTTGATTATGCGATCTGCGAAAGTTATAACATGATTATGACATGTATCAGCAACACACAACACTAACAATTGGATGATATTAACGTAAATACACACCTTGACGCGTAAAAATAATAGACAGCACAAAATACAATAGATTTAAAGGAAAAAATTAGTATTTTCTCTTTGTTTGACAACCAGACAGCCACAGTAATTAAGTGTGGCCAGAACTATATTCATAAAAAATCTACCAAGGACTGTTAGTGAGTGACAGCTGTGCAGGCAGACAAACCGGATATGGTTGGTAAGAATACTTTTATACAATTAGTCTTTCATCAATTATTCAAGAGAATGTAAATAATGAAACTAATTAATTATATGAACAGCATGACGTGGTACTAACTGTTTAATTTGGTTAAGATTATTATTTTATGATGATTTTGAAGTTGTTCTTTTCTTCATGTTTATCTGATCAACAATGTAGATACCGCAATGAATTGTATTGAACAATTAAAATTAAAGGTATTAGTATTACATCTCCAATGTAAGTTTGTAACGCTATTATGGCCAGGCCTCGACCTTGCCGCTATCAGGTGTAGCTTAACGCGGGGCGGCGATCGGTAAAAATAAAAATATAAAAATGTATGAAGCACGCCACGAGGCGCCGCCCGCACGCAGCCGCAATATGAGCGGTATTTGCCAAGCAGTTCGCGGCAGCGGCAGCGCACGGCGCGGGGCGTGGCTTGAACAATTTATTTATTAATTATTGTTAATTAAAACGGTACAACACCAATTACGAACTTAATAATAAACATAACATTGTACAGACGCCAGCACTTCAAGCTACTACAATCTGTCAAATTTATTTAATAGATTTTCAACTTTATCGCTGAAAATTAAGGTTCAAAGTTGATTGGGAAAATTTGACAGTTTCGGGTAGCTTGATGTGCTGGCGTCTGTACATGTTATGTTTATTAATATTTTATTATAAACATTTTTTTTAAATTATATTGTAATTTAAAACTAACATGGAATAGTGGATTCCCTTGCATACTTTCTCTCACAGAACATCAGATATATACGCATAATTTACTCCATTCATCCGTGAACATATCACATTCAGGGTTGGCAGTCAGAAGGGCGTTGAGCATCTACAAAGTACGACACAGTGGGGATTCAGCTCAGGTGACAGTTTTAGATGACGGTTGCGCAAACAGATTGTGCCGGCGCGCGGCGGCTCGGACGGTGTCCGGTGTATTTGTCGGGCACAAGAATAGTCGGCAGAAAAAGCCATGGAATTCCGGGCAATCTATACGGTAAGGTTTTACAGGCTACCGTGAACTGATCAAGGCCTCTCCTCATCACCTACGAGTGAAAGCCCAACATCCTTAAAAGATAGTTGGTAGGGTACAGACGCCAGCACATCAAGCTACCCGAAACTGTCAAATTTTCCCAATCAACTTTGAACCTTACCTTTCAGCGATAAAGTTGAAAATCTATTATTTAAATTTGACAGATTGTAGTAGCTTGATGTGCTGGCGTCTGTATATATAGGGAAATAAATTGTATAACCTTTGGAAGAGGCATCTTAGGAAGGTTTTCTGGACCTTTTCAAGTATCAGTGTTTGAGTCATGGTATAGGGGTGGCAAACACAGACAATGCTGCCGATTCCCTTGTTCACAAACTAAACAAAATTTAAGTTCAGTGCATCTTTTTCTTTCTATTTCATTAAGAAAAGGACAGAAGATAAATTTTAGTTTAGTCCTGTCAAATTAATCAGCGCTTGACGTAAATTGACGTAATTTTAGTAAGTAGGCAAGTTTTTAATCACGTCTAAACTTGTATGGAGTAATGACAGGCGCTGATTAATTTGACAGGATTAAACTAAAATTTATCTTCTGTCCTTTTCTTAATGAAATAGAACGAAAAAGATGCACTGAACATAAATTTTGTTTAGTTTGTGAACAAGGGAATCGGCACCACTGGACTCAAGTTTGCTTTGAACCAGAGTCAACAACAAAGCCAAGAGCCAAGAGTCAAGAGCCTAACAGTATTTGGTTTAGAAGTCACGAGCATTTCGCAAAACAAATCCAAGGCGCCTGAAAGATTCCTTCGCAAGGGTAGAAACGTGAAATAATCAATTGGTCGCAACACTCTACCGTATGCCATGACGTAGCACTTGTTGGTATTGAAAAATAGTTTGTGAACAAATGTACGGGCGATTGATTGAGGTTCCACGACTTTTGGCTTAGTAGGATGCGGCGTGGCAAGCAGCGCAGTGTCGGCAGGCGGGGCGTTGTCCATGTCACGTACTGCTCAGAAGAGTTAGCGGCAGCAACCGAGGTGGACGTATTTAGAATATATTTTTATTGACCTGGCATTATCTGGTCTATCGGCCTATATATGCATATTAGTAGGTACTTTTGTAAATCATCAATATAATTTAGTAGGGTGTCAGAAGGGCTAAATTCATGAAAACTAGGTCCAGAGTATGGTCTCAATATAGGTTATGTGGGAAAATATTTTTTATGTAATGCATCTCGTAGTTGACCTCTGAGATCATGACTACTCAACCGGGCTTTCCTGTGGGTGCCTTAAGCTACTACACTTAAAACCTCCAGCCAGGGGTTATTGAACTATGCTAATTAAAATTTGGTGAACGCTCGCTAAGGGCACCCCCTGTGGGGTACGAACCTCAGCTTAGGGCGTCAGCCGGAGGGAGGACATCAAAGATGGGACGGGCTGGATCAAAGTTTTGATCATGATTATTAGTCGGGAAATTTACAGCTACGTGCTCAGCTGCAACAACTGCTGGCACCTCGTTATCGAGCAAGGGTCGGGGAGGAGTATCATTTACTCGGGCACGCGCCCAACTAACACCTAAGCGCTAAGACAAGAGTTATAGTAAATCTATTACAGCGCTAACCAGATCCTAAAGTTATAAATAAGTGTTACGCATTCGGAGTTAGAACGCGCTATAACTCTACTATACCCCCGAAATGGGCACACGTTTTTTAACACCTTAGGTTGTTTAATGGCGGTAAAGCAGAGTCATAGAATGGGTTAAGAGGTATAATAAAGCAATAAGAGAGCTGTAATAGCGATAACTGAAACTACAAGGCACAAAAACGTGGTAAATGGGAGAAAACTAACTCCTTTAGTGTTACAATAGAGTAAAATATCATTTATTAACTCTTTGGGTAGTAAGAGGACTGCAAATAGGTGAATACTAACTCCTTAAGCGGCACAGAAGAACTACAATGTCGCTCACTATATTTTTAAGAGATAAGAGGGTTGCAAATAGGTGATTATTAACACTTTGAGCTCTAGTATAGATCCACAAAGGCTATAAAAACGGCCTCAGGTGCTAACATTTTTAACATCTAAGGTTTTTATATGCAAGTAGTGCGTATGTTAATATTTATTTTGTCGAATACAAAACGCCGCGATTTGTTTGTGAAAGTGAAATTAAAAGTAATCTTTTAGTTTCAACTTAGTGGACACAGAAATTGACTTTTTACTGCGAAGGTAAACACTGTGAATAAGTATATGTATTATTAAAAAATTAATCAAGCGCCCGATGTCTGTTGTCTATTTACTGAAAATAAATATTTTATTAGATATGGAGTAACATAAAACTTTTGTTATCACTACATAGTATAAAACAAAGTCGTTTTCTCTGTCCCTATATCCCTATGTATGCTTAAATCTTTAAAACTACGCAACGGATTTTGATGCGGTTTTTTTTAATAGTTAGAGTGATTGAAGAGGAAGATTTATATGTATAATAACAAAAAATTACTGCTGTATGTCTTTAACCTTTAAACTCACCCTGTTATCGCCCTTGTAACTCTGTGGTAGACAGGGCGTCCCAAAATTATGGGACATGAAGGGAAAGTACCTTAAATGTCGTAGATAGGGTATTTTGCTGAAAGAAGACTTTGTTATTTTTAAAATTTAGTAATTCTGCATTCAAAGATTTTCTAAAAATTACTTGCCTCGTCTGGGAATCGAACCGACTTAAATGTAAAAAAAACACCCCTACTTTTATGATGCCAATCGAAAGAATGACCAAAAACTAATAACTCTTCTTAAGTAACATAGTATTTTAAAAGAAACGAACAACGTAAAATGTTTGAGTCAAATTTCAAGAAAGTTATTGATTGCCGACGACGACGTTCGAAAAGTAGCGATATTATAATTCCATAGATAGCATTGATTATTCGTAAATAAGTATTCACCATAAAATGAAAAGAAAATCAACAGGCAGCGGACTCATTAAAAGATTGGCGATTTGCGTAAGACAAGAGGGATCACATTTTGAGCATTTTTTTTTTTTTTTTTAGCCCTACACTAGGAATTTCTCCTGTATCGTGGGTGCGTTTACAAACATTTAAACTCACATACACAAACAGCCAGACCCGGAACAACTACTTGTAGGTCATACAAATATTTGTTCCGTGCGGGAATCGAACCCGCGACACGCAGCGCAGCAGTCAATCGCTTAACCACTGCGCCAACCGTGCCGTCAAATTTCATTAATTAATTTACAAAAAAATACCCACATAATTGACTACGGCAGTTTCATGTATGTTTTTAATTTGATTAAAATGATTAATTTCACGCTGTTCCTTTCTTTTAAAATACTATGTTACTTAAGAAGAGTTATTATTTTTTGGCCATTCTTTCGATTGGCATCATAAAAGTAGGGGTGTTTTTTTTTTACATTTAAGTCTGTTCGATTCCCAGACGAGGCAAGTAATTTTTAGAAAATCTTTGAATGCAGATTTACTAACTTTTAAAAATAACATAGTCTTCTTTCAGCAAAATACCCTATCTACGATATTTAAGGTACTTTCCCTTCATGTCCCATAATTTTGGGACGCCCTGTATATAGCTCTGAGTGAAATATTTTGCTTGTTTACGCTCTTTTGTCGCCAAAAGTTGTAAGTACTGCTGTTGTAGCGCCTCTATATCTCGTTAAGTTCTAAAACAAGCTCTAATTGATGCCTAAGTATTAGTTGGGCGATCGTGCTCGCAAAGGACCTCGGCGGCGAGGTCGGAATGACGGGAGGCGTCTGTTTTTTTACATTGTGCTGGTTTCCCTACTGCTCTCCTGGAGGACGGTTATGGGGTCGGTCGTTAGGATTGGTAAGGACAAATCCAAGGCACCACTATTTTTCACTTTGTTGTGTTTTTTTGGAAGTCCGTGTTTTTTTTTTTTTTTGTTTTTTTTTCGATCAAATGCCATAGATTTATCTGATTAATATTCGTTCACAGCTTAGATCAAATGTTAATTCGAACAAATATCTACTAGAAATATGTTCTTCCTTTAAAATATACTAGATAACAGATTTTTTTATTTTTATGAGCTAATTTATGTAAAACACAATTGTTTCCCAGAACTAGGAATTTTGCATGTATCGCTGTTCCGATTAAGCCGGGTCTCCTGCGCGTATTTTTTCGGAACATTACACAAAAAACCTTACACATAAATATTTATCTTCATACAAAACGTCGTGTTGTTTTGTTTGGCCACGCCTCTTTGTTGCGATGTTTTTGTGAAAAAACACGCGCAGGAGACCCAGCTTTATAATCAGAAATCCCATAAATATAAACAAACACGACCCGGAACAATCGCCTGTAGACCATAGGCAAAATAAATATAATTATGTTCCGAGCGACAATAAAAGTTTTATTTTAGGTGTGCTTAAATAATTCATGGACTAGACTACATGATGGGACGTTCAAGAAAATAAAGGAATCACATCATCACAAATGCGTTGTATTGGCTGTAATTTAAAATCAAGATGTATGTCGTAGCCATGCATAAATGTTCTTTTGAATAACTTAGAGTCTTTTATATAATTTAGAATTATATTAATAGCTAGCTTTAAAAAAGTGCCTAAAATCAGAGTTTGTGTATCAATTCGTAAGTACAAGACCTTTATGACCTCGATTAAGTGGGCATCATACACGTAATTTTGTTGTTTTTAATTTGCCCACATAACCTATATTGAGACCATACTCTGGACCTAGTTTTCATGAATCTAGCCCTTCTGACACCCTACTTAATTATATTGATGATTTACAAAAGTCCCTACTAATATGTTTATATAGGCCGATAGACCAGATAACGCCAGGTCAATAAAATATATTCTAAATACGTCCACCTCGGTTACTGCCGCTAACTCTTCTGAGCAGTACCCTGCCCTGCTAAGCACAAAGGCGGTATCTCAACCGGAGTAAGTTTTGAGAAAATTGACTGTTTGTAAATTGTAATTTAAGGAAAAATTGTGATATAAATAACTTCTTAGTGGTTTTTTTACTGTTTTAAGTTAGATAGCGCTATTTCGCTTATACCATTAGATGCGAAATTTTTAAAGCTATTGAATGGTATTAAAAAAACTAAAAGGGCGCATCTCAGAGGTACCGCCTTTGGGCTTAGCAGGGCAGTACCTGACATGGACAACGCCGCGCCTGCCGACACTGCGCTGCTTGCCACGCCGCATCCTACTAAGCCAAAAGTCGTGGCCAGGAGGCCTACCACCAGCTCAAAAGCAGTATTATTTTAATATTACTTCGGTGGGAAAAAGAGATGGAGCTATACGCCCTGTAGAGTTTCATCTCTTTCCCACACTGAAGTGTCAAAAACTATTTTTCAATACCAACAAGTGCTACGTCATGGCATACGGTAGAGTGTTGCGACCAATTGATTATTTCACGTTTCTACCCTTGCGAAGGAATCTTTCAGGTGCCTTGGATTTGTTTTGCGAAATGCTCGTGACTTCCTCAAACCAAATATTATTAGGCTCCTGTACACTACTCTGGTTCAAAGCAAACTTGAGTCCAGTGCCTGTGTTTGCCACCCCTTTACCATGACCCAAAAACTGATGCTTGAAAAGTTCCAAAAAACTAAACTAATTAAATAAGATAAATTATGACAAGATATATTTATTTGCTCAAACATGTGTACACATACAGAAATAAACACGTGCATGCAGAATAACATAAAAAATTATAATATACAAGTCTGAACCTGTATATTGTTATTTTTTATGTTATCCTGCAGTATAACAACTAACAATACAAATAAATATAAAAAACCGGCCAAGTGCATGTCGGATCACACACAATGTAGGGTTCCGTAGTTGGGATGAATTTATCCCAAGAACAAACTTAACTTTGTAGTTGAAAAAAATAATCTTTCATACAGAATGTATGGGAGAACATGTTTTAACAACCGCAAATATAAGTTGGTCGATTATTACTCGTTAACTTGTAAAGTCTACTCAGCTGTGATAGTTTTCCTTTTAAATTCGTTATCTAAACTACTGCCGTGAATTTTTTCACATATCTAAAACCAACCATTTAGCTGGCAGGGGGGGGGGGACACTTGACTCTAACAAAAATTTGTACTTACAGCATATTTCGCAAACGGATTTCTGAATTCAAAAATGGTATAACACACTCACAATGTTTTTAAAAGACCTTTCCAACGATACCCCAAACAAAGGGATAGAAAAAAAAAAAAACATCCCACTTTACATGTAGAGGAGGTACCCTAAAAAAAAATATTTTTCATAATTTTATTTTACCACTTTGTCGGCATGATTAATATGTATATTCATACCAAATTACAACTTTCTACTACTAACAGTCTTGGAGCTAGACCGCGGACAGACAGACAGACAGACGGATATGACGAAACTATAAGGGTTCCTTGTTTACTACGGAACCCTAAAAAAGGACACTTTATAGGCGTCAAAGAACTCGTCCACATCGCTGTAATCCGGAAACGTGCCCAGAAATTATTATATTAGTTTTAATTTCTGCCAAAGCATTCCAATTTTTTATTATTGGCAATGATTTGCGCAAATCACGTCTTGCCAATAGAAAAAAAGTTAAATAATAGTTTTTTTTTTGTAAAAAAACGTAGAAACGTAAACGAAAGAAACGTAACGGTAGGTAATAAAAAAAGAACTAAATGCTACATTGATGACTTGATGTTCGAAAGACAGAAATTTACACATTTTGCATTATTTTTGAATAATTAATTTTTTGAATGGCTTCATTTTTTTGCGATGTTTTCAATTCCTAAGCAGCAAAGTGCAGTAAGGCATCAGTGGCTGCAGCTGTAGTGTTGACAACTAAATATTGACATGACACTGACAGAATTGACAGACAGATGACATTTCGCCTTTCCGCGAGAGGTGTCGTGGTTTAGGAGGATTGGATAATTGAAAGTTCTCAATTTTTATTTCTTAATCATACTTTCAAATTAATCATGTAGTGAGTATATAACTGAAGTCTCTACGTTCAATTCCATCACGGTAGGTTTCGTTTAAATTTTGAAGGTGACGTACGCAAAGTTTCAATCATAATTTTGTAATACAATTATTGTTACAAGTGGATGTAAGCACGTATTTCGTGTTGTGATTATAAATACTGCTGTCATATGGGCGAAAAAAGTTACATTAAAAATTATGTGCACTTGAAAAATGCGTGTACGGTAACAAAATATAAATAGTACTGTTTTTTAAAGAAATCTGAATTTATAGAAGCAATATTCACATTTTTATTAAATTGGATGTAACAGAGTCCAATATCTGTTACTTTGACCACTTAGAATTTCACTGGAATGGTCGTTTTCACAGAAGTCTAAATTAATATAGTCGGCGCAACATATACACATACACAGCAATAAAAACTAGAAATACTTTAATATGGTTATAATTGCATAGCCAGAGAAAACGAAATATTTTTATGAGTTTAGAATATATATGCAGTATATCCCTCTCACCGAGAGGAGGCCTGTGTCCTAGCAGTGGGAACATTATAGGCTGATTATGCTATACACCCCATTTCATTTCCTTAAACAGTATTGTTATTTCTGTTTATGTGCTGCACTCCTAGTATTTTCTAGCAATATTGCCTCCTACAGTCCTTTCACTTATATTTACGTCTGGTTTTGCATCACTTCCAAATCACAGTGATCATTATCATTGTTCCAATACGGCTGCTGCTGTCAGAGATAAAATAACTGAAATTATTGAAAGGGCTGTACTCTCCTTCACTCGGCACTGACAGTACAGTGACTGAATTTATCACACATAGAGAATATATGCCGGCTAATTATGTGTGGGTGTTGATAACGGGTTCTGTGAAAAGTCACAAACACTTCAATGATAAAGTAGCAGTTACAGTAAAACAACGTTATATTAATTTAGGTCTTGCATGTTTTTAATAGTTGAACATTGAACAAAATCTGTTAGTTGATTGATGTTGCTAATTTTAGTGGTGATAATAAATTGAGGCCTAACTATGACCCAGGAACCATTGAACGATTATATCTCAACACATCACGGGACTGTGAGTAATCATAGCCATCACAAGCATATTTATAAAGTGCAGTACTATCCCTGTAATCCATAAGTCATTTCCTCACCTCATGCTATAAATTCACAAACCTTTTTTGAGTTTGTGACCAAGAGGTTTGTAGCTACAAAATTCGTAGAAGGGACATATAGACATGGCGCAAGGACATGACTTTATCAATAGGGCTTATAAAAATTCTTTTTTTTCGGTTGGTTAGATTTTTATTTTTTTCTTTTGATTATAAAAAAAAAATTGACCCGGCAGTTGGATTATTTAAAAATATTGGACACATATTTTTATTTTTTTTACGTTATCAAAAGATTACGGCGATAAATTAAGTTAAAATGTGCCATGACGTCACGAGTATGTACATTTTATACTTATTTGTGACGTAGCGACCCCCACTCCCCAACTTTAATACGTTTTATCTAAGTCATTTTTTATTAATATGAAAAAGTAAAAAGTACGTGTCTACATTTTTTTAATTATCTGACTAATGAACTAAATAGAATTTCTTTGTTTTGACCCAGTCATCCCTATTATGTATGCATCTTGTCATTTTTGTATGTATTATGTCCATAAAACACCAAATATCGTAATTTGTATATTGAGCTAAGTAGCATCGAATTACAAGTGAGTAAATCAGAGTAGGGTAGGAACAATAATATGATAGAGGGTAGACTTAGAACTAATAAACACAACTTATAAACTACGAAGTAAGTAGGTAACTATATACAACATACCTTTCTCCCAAGTGTACAAAACAAGTTTAAACTTTAACTTTTTTTTTGCCATTATTGTCCCACTGCTGGGCAAAGGCCTCCCTACTCTTTTTCCACCTCTCTCTGTCCAGAGCTTCCAAGGACCAATCTTTCTTAAAGGAGTCCAGCTTATCCCGCCTTCTCCGTCTGGACCTGCCGCGATGTCGTTTGCCATTAAGCGGGACCCACTGGGTCGTAAGTTTGGCCCATTGATCGTTTGACATGCGGCAGATGTGTCCAGCCCAATTCCTCTTATAGGTACTTAAAGTCAACAATTTTGTATCTATTTAAATATCCAACAATAACATTCTTCATTAACATTCGATATAGACATTGAACCAAGCCTTTCATAAGGGTCTTTTGTATGAGATAAAACTTTACTTTTAATCTTACCCCCAGAATAGCCAGACTCATAATCACTGGGTATACCTAACATCTCCGCCCATTGTTCCGAACTCGGTACTTCAATTATTTCCTCACTCGAGCCTGTACCTCCCATTACCCATCTCGATTTTCCATTTCTAAACTAGCCTCTTCATTATTTACTTCTTCCCTCTCTCCTCTGTCTGCATCTTCTGTGAATTTCTTTTTAACCAGTTGGACGATGTGTCGGTAGACAACATTACCATCACCAGTTGCAACTTGATAATTGGATGGCCCTAGACTTTTAGCCACCGTACCAGGCAACCAACGAGGTCCACCACTATAATTTCTATACATCACACTTTGGCCCACATTAGTTTCTCGAGTTACATTAGGAGCGTTATTGGTAATCTGTTGATCAGTTTTATTTTTAACACGATTATCCGTATGTATAACATCTAACAAGGTACGTAGACGCCTGTTCATCAATAGTTCAGAGGGGCTCTTGTTAGTTATTGTGCAAGGAGCTACCGGCAATCCTAGTAGCATTCGAGGAATCTTAACATCCCAAGAGATGCCATCCATGTTGCGCAACTTGTCTTTAACCGTTTACACCATTCTTTCGGCCAACCCGTTTGTTGCAGGATGATAAGGCGTTGTCTTGATATGTTTTATTTTATCCGCATCCAAAAATTGCTAAACTTCAGCTGACACAAAGGACGTTCCGCTGTCGAAAACCAATGTCTCACACAAACCATGGATTGCAAATAAATTTCTGAGGTGTCTAATGACCATTCCTGCTGTCATATTGTTAACCAAGATCACCTCAGGCCATCTGGTATATGCGTCTACAGCGATTAAAATATATTTACCTTGGAAAGGTCTCGCAAAGTCCACATTTATTCGAGACCACGGTTTTGTAAGCGTGATCCACTCAGATTTAGTTTTCGGAGGCATGTGCCGATTTTCAAGACATTTGTTACATCCGCCTACTAATGCCTCAACATCTTCGTTCAGTTTTGGCCACCAAACATAACTTCTGGCCAGTGATTTCGTTTGGACGATGCCGTTATGTGTTTTATGTAAAGCACGTAGTATTGTTTCACGTAATGATGATGGTACCACCACTCGACAACCCAGTAAGATACAATCTTCTTGTATAGAGAGTTCCGAACGATGTAACCAGTATGGACGCAGTTCATTATTGGTAGGTAACTCTAGCTGGCCAACTGCTTAGTACATGATGACTGACACCAGATAATAGCCTATCTTGCTTCGTTGCTAATGCTATTTGGTCAGCATCCACAGGGAAGTCGGTAGGTTTCTCTGCCATCAGCAACACGTCACATAACTGCTGTCCAGGTTGGTCGGGAACCGGCTGTAGCCATCGACTCAATCCATCACCTTGACCAATCTGTTGTCCCGGTTTGTATACACTTTCATAATTGTGTGACGTCAACATAATTGCTATCCTCATTAGGCAAGGCGACAAGACTGTGGGCATAGGTCGCTTCGGAATGAATATGCCCAACAACGGTTAATGATCCGTAACTATAGTGAAGGATCTTCCACTATAGTTATGAAACTTGCTAACTCCAAATGAAATGGCAGTGGCCTCTTTATCTAACGACGTTCGTGAATATGTAAAGTTCTGGAACTCATAGCTACGGGGCGCTCCTGTCCGTCTTCCATAATGTGGGATAATACAGCGCCGACGCCGTATTCTGAGCTGTCGCAGGTGAGTACCAACGGTTTATTTAAATCGTAATGAACGAGCGTCAAATCAGATGACTGCAACCTTTTAGCCGTGTCAAAGCTCCTTTGCTCCCTGTCTGTCCATTGCCAAGATTGTGCTTTGTCGAGCAACCTATGTAGTGGCTTTGCGAGGTACGAACCTCTCATAAAAATTATATAATCCCAACAACGCTTGTAGTTGTTGAACGTTCTTTGGCTCAGGAGTGTTGACGATAGACTCAACTTTGCTAGGTGCAGGATGAATACCCTCAGCGTCTATGACAAAATCTAGAAACTCGACACGTTCTTTGGCAAACTTACATTTGTTCCGGTTGAGCCGCAAATCTGCCTTACCGATGCGCTCCAGTACAGTGTTGAGGCGCTGCGTCATCTCCGACATCGTACGGCCACTGACGATGACGTCATCGATCAGTACCGCGACGCCGGGAACGCCCGCCAGCAACGCCGTCATCAAACGCTAGAAAATTCCCGGGCAGGCTTTAACACCAAAAGCCAATCTGTGTACTGAAAACAAACCTTTGCATGTGTTTAAGGTTAACAGCTGTGCTGTGGCGTCTGTGACGACAACCTGTGTATATGCACGTTCAAGGTCGAGTGTCGTCTCTTTTTCAACGTGGTTTTTAATAGCATAGGGTACGGGACGTGCCTTCAAAAACCTAGATGTCGCACCTGATTTCAAATGTATAGCCACAGGGTCCCCCCTGTAAGTACCGAGTCCATCCCTGAAAACCTCACTGTACTTACTTACAATCTGATCGTTCGCAGACATGTCAAGTTCAGATATCATTTTAACATTTAGAGTAATACCTAGTACCTCGAACCAGTTACGTCCCAATAGATTTGGTTCCGAGCCCTTAGCTACAATAACATTCAAAACACACTTAATGTCACTAATTGTACTTGTTAAGACAATATTGTACTTGCACTTGAGCTTGTTTCATCACTGTGACCAGCTAGCTATTCCACGTGCACAGGCGGTTGAGCGCGCAATGCGGGTGTTAGCGCACGCGTGTCCACGTCTGCTGGTTCACCAGCACGCGTAGCATGACCACCGTAGAAACGGGTTTTGTCGATCTGTCATTTTGTCTATTCTTCCGTCGACAAAACCCGTTTCTATGGTGATCATGCTACGCGTGCAAGGAGAAAACGGCGCCGGAGTTCACCTCCATCGCTACTTGCGCGCCGTCCAGTAGCAGCTTCACCTCGTATGCCGAGAACGCGAGAGCTCGTCGTGCTCTCCATGTTATAAATGCTATTAAGGTGCACGTAGGTCTCGTTTTCGGCTAAGCAAATTTTTTCGGAACGATATTTTTTTTAGTGGTGCATATTTTTTCGATGTGACCTTCTTACAAAATTGGCACACGGCGTTAACGAAGCGACATTCGCCCTCGTGCCGGTCTCTACATCGATAACACAGTCGAACATTTGCTTTGGATTGCACGGCGTTGACGTCCATTGGTTCACATGACGGCGGCGAGGTCGCCGCGGCGTCCACTGCCGTCGCATCGTAGACTTCACTAGACTTTTTAGGTGTAATCAACGCCACTTGCACACTGTATAGAAATTTGCTCTTTTAGCCGAATCTGAGACGACACCATTCGCCTCGAAACAATATTTAAGTCTGTCAATGTAATTGTCCCAATTATCACATTTCACATTGAACTCATGAAATTTCACTGATTTACAGTCCGTCATGTTTTATACTCGTCGCCAATATTATTTCCTCAAAAAACACCAAATAGTGTAATTTGTGTATTGAGCTAAGTAGCCTCAAAATACAAGTGAGTAAATCATAAGAGTAGGGTAGGAACAATAATATGATAGAGGGTAGACTTAGAACTAATAAACACAAAGTATGTAGGTACCTATATACAACAGTATGTATACAAAGATCCATTATCCATAGTGCAATGTATTGCATTGTTGATAAACATGAAATGCAAACATCCACGCCTGTTTTCAATCTCTTGTCCACCCCTCTCCCTGTGTGTCACTTAAAGCATGTAATATAAGAACAAATTCTTTTATTTTCAGAAGAACTCAACAAAGCTTCCAGAAAAGCGTGATGAGTCTGAAATGTCCCAAAAATCTGTGATAACAATGAATCAACCAAAAGATGCGATAATACGTATAGATGTGCCAAGTACCAGTAAAACAGTCGTACGGACTGAGCAAACAGAAATTAACATACTATGCTTTAATATAACTCCGTACAGTGAATTAACACAGTTTATATGCTGTTCGGTCTTCGTATTTATATTTTATTTAGCCTATGGATATTTTCTAGAATTAATATTCTCCAATTCTGATGTGAAACCTGTAAGTTTGTACATAACGTTAGTTCAATTTTTAATGACGATGGCATTCAGTTACTTTGAGTCGCTGATAAGGAATCCTATAAAACGGAAGTGAGTATGGTTTTTCGTACTATTTTGTAGTGATAATTTTTATAGCATTGATAACATTTTTCTGAGAGAATGTTCAGAAAACTGTAGTAAAAATTTTAATAATATTTGAAAACAATATTATATGAATCAATATGTACCTACAGTCACATACTTACACTTAGCAAAATTCAAAATTATTTTCTCGTGGAATAACGACTGCAACTTGAATTCAGCGATATGCCCTATGTAGTGTGGGTTTGTGGGTTCCAAAATACTATATTCCGAACAACATAAAATTACAATCAATACAGTAGGAGAAAATAACTCTAAAAAGTTGATAATTGTATACATATTAGTGCTTGTGACTGAACAGTAGGTACAGATATCCCAAGATAAGTATGCGCTTCGCGAATCATCGTCCATCTTCGGAAATAAAAACTCGCGATGATGAGATCTAATGTAGATATGTTACAACCAGGAAAGTACTTGCCTATTTTGTATTACCATGATTACAAAATTATAGATTAACAACTCCAGAAATACTTTTCTAAACTTTTGAGTGACAAATGACGATCTGCAACCGAAGTAACCCGACAGAGTGAAAACTTCATCATACGCGCAATGATATGGTCTTCTACAAAGTGCAGTAGTAAAAAACTAAGAAGCTTTGTCTCTGCAGGGGGTTATTCCATAGTATAAAGAGAGGTAGTAAGCTATTTTCATAGAAACACACCGCGCGCGGTTTGTATGTGTGGGGCCATAGTATCTATGCGTCGCCGCACGCACACTTAACAAAATCTCGACCCGTTTCTCATGAGAAACCGCCGAAACCGGTCGAGATTTTGTTAAGTGTGCGTGCGGCGACGCATAGATACAAGCCGCGCACACATACAAGCCGCGCGCGGTGCGTTTCTATGAAGATAGCTTACTACCTCTCTTTATACTATGGAATAACCCCCTACAGAGGCAAAGCTTCTTAGTTTTTTACTACTGCACTTTGTACTATGGTTATTCTGTAGCGCGACGTTCGAGCTAATTCGGAAACACGAATATTACCGAAGCGCATTTCTTTTCTGGTTTAAATTTGTGTTGCATTTCCTTCAAGTAAAATATCTCCGACCAGACAATGACTATGGAAAAGTTGACTTAAAAATATCACAGTGTAAAACAAAATTAAATAATCTTCATTCCATTAACTATTTCAGAGTACCACTAAGAACATATGCGTTGCTGGCAGCTCTGACACTTGGCACCATGTCCTTCTCAAACCTTGCACTAAGCTATCTGAACTACCCGACCCAACTGATCTTTAAGAGTTGCAAGCTAATACCAGTAATGATTGGCAGCATTATTATACTGAGCAAACGGTATGGGTTTCTGGACTATGTGGCTGCTGTCGTCATGTGTATCGGCTTGACCATGTTCACTCTGGGTAAGGATTTTGTCTTGGTTATTATTCAACAATATCAGCAGAAAAAGGCTTTTGAAAAAGGCTTTTGATGTAAGGGGCCGTTCAAGTATTACGTAAGCAGATTTATTACAATTATTACCCCCCCCCACCCCTACCCCCTTGTCAGAAAAAGTAAGCAAAGCTCTTACCCCCCCCCCATGCTTACGTAAACATTGGTATATGAATTTTTCTTTTAATGTAAGTATTCTGTTTTTTTCGGTTGCACGCGGTAAATCCCCTACTCGGTTCTAAGCGAGTACCTAAACGTAATCATTATTTGTGGGAATCCCCGAATATGCGTTTCGTTTTCAAGCATAGACAGTGTGTGGGTTGCCATATGTGTAAAAAGTATATAATTACTGATGACGTAATCACCATCTACACGCCCCCACCCCCCATGTCATCAAAAATAAGCAAAGCATAGACCCCCCCTGCCCCCCTATAGTTCTTACGTAATACTTGAATGGTCCTTATCCATCCGAAAAATGTGTGCTTCATGGTTCACCGCTTGTTCCTTTCGCCACCGCTGTCGTGGGTATCGGCCCTAGGTTATCGCCAATTCGAACTCCAATCGTGACTGTAGTTTTTAAATATTATATTTTTAAAACAGTGGCATTCCGGGAGTGCCGACAGAAGTGAAAACTTGAACAATTTTACCGTGCAGGAAATACTTTTCTTTTTTGAAGTCGGTAAAAAAAGGGAAACGTCAATCATGTCGTTGTCATGTGTCAATGTTTGGAATGTCATTAATCCCAAAGAAAATGTATGCCGCGTTGATGTCTTTTTAATGGTCAAAAGCTGGTGTCGGTGACAGTGTCGCGCATCTCAAAAATGCCCAACGCGCCTAAAGAAGTTTTCACAAAAAAAAAAAAACCGGCCAAGTGCGTGTCGGACCACGCACAATAAAGGGTTCCGTAGTTGGGATGAATTTATCCCACGAACAGACTTAACACTGAACGCGTAGTTTCGCTAGCTAATTCTATTTGACCCTGTAAACAAGAAGCCACCTCTAACATAAACATTATGAATTCAATCTATGTAACATCACTAGCTAATGATAACTATCGCAACGATGGTATACCCTCAGACCAAGTAAAAAACCAAGTCTACTTCTTCTCTGTGCATACACGCTCACACGCACACATGTTTACGAAACTGGCTTCACTTCACTGTTGACAGCACTATATGTCTTAGATTTTTATTTGGTCTGAGGGTATACCATACAACTCGCCTTACTCCTTCGAAGAGTATCTACAAGCGTGATTTACATAATTTTATTTTATATTTCAGCGGACTCGAGCACCTCACCGAAGTTCAACTTCCTAGGCATAGTCGTGATATCTCTAGCGTTACTCTGCGACGCTATCATCGGCAACGTTCAAGAGAAGGCGATGAAGCAGCACAATGCTTCGAACAACGAGGTCGTCTTCTATTCGTACGCCATCGGGTGCATATACCTGGGTGTTATTACAGGGTTCAGCGGGGTCATGACTGCAGGCTTCGATTATTGTTTGAAGGTGAGTTTGTGTTCATTATTACGGGTAATCAGAAGCCCAAAAATCTTTCCAGCAGTCTTACCAAAGGGTATCGTGTTACTCAGTAACTGGGCTGTGGAAATCAGATAAGCAATCGTTCTATGTAAAATACTGGTATACAGATAATTAATTGATTCAGGCGTGATCTTGCGGAAATCCATTATAAAATACAATAGTCGTGGATATATTTAGTAACTTGTTCCGCTTAGCTATTTCTCAAGAGCCATAAAAAACTCCTGAAAGAAATCGACACGTGTTTCACCTCTCAACGAGGCATCCTCAGGATGACGATCTCTGTCTCACCCTCTCTCTGTCTCACCCTCTCTCTGTCTCACCCTCTCTCTGTCTCACCCTCTCTCTGTCTCACCCTCTCTCTGTCTCACCCTCTCTCTGTCTCACCCTCTCTCTGTCTCGTCTGCACTCAGCGCTCGGTGTGGCAACACGCCGTGTTCGAGTTCGCAACAAGTCCATCGTCATCCTGAGGATGCCTCGTTGAGAGGTGAAACACGTGTCGATTTCTTTCAGGAGATTTTATGGCTCTTGAGAAATAGCTAAGCGGAACAAGTTACTAAATATATCCACGACTATTGTATTTTACTGGTATACAGCTTCATCCACCATCATGACCTGGGTTAGACATAGGATACTTTTTATTTCGGTAGTACGTTCCCGCGGAATAATTCCCGGCCTCCACGCGGGCGAGCTGTGGGCAAAAGCTAGTTCTTTATAGAATAGAGTTAACCAACACCCTAAAACAAAATAGACGCCTTCGTCATTTCAGCCGAAAGACGTCCACTGCTGGACATAGGCCTCCTCCAAGCACCGCCACTTCGACCGGTTCTGTGCTTCCCGCATCCAATGGATTACTGCGGCCTTCATAAGGTCATCGGTCCCCCTAGTGGCAGAACCTTTCGGTCACATCGGCCAACTGCTCTGCGGGAAATATGCCCTGCCCACTGCTACTTAAGTTTGGAAATTCTTCGGTATATCGTCGTTGTAGTGCGAGAAGTCACTACATTTTAGCCAAAATGAGTTTAATAATGTCAAAGTGTTTTTAAACCCATTATCTACCTTGTGAAAATATAAAAGAGCTGATTTTTGTTTGAATTTTAGATAATACGAGTATGCCGTACATAAATATAATAGTACATAAATACTAAAAACAGTTAATGAAAATTAACTAACGGTACTTGAGTAATTTATGACAATGTTTTTACTAACGTTTTCTCAATTACTGGGGCTACACTGCTCATTAATGTTACTTAGTTACTTTTCGCATAAAATATATTAATTTAATTTCATGTAAAGCTTTCGTCTGCAAGAAATAACTAAGATACATTATCAGTGGTTTTCGTCGAATATAAACAACTAAATTGAGTATGCTAAAATTAACTATCTTACTTTTTATTATATTTCTCAGTTACGGTAAAAATATTTACATAATTTACTGAATATTAGAGTGCAGGGTAAAAATATCAATATTTTGTTCATAATAAAAACCGGCCAAGTGCGTGTCGGACCACGCACAATGAAGGCTCTTTCAAACAGGCGCGACACGCGACGCGACACAAAGGCACCGCTCGTCGCGCGACGAGCGGTGTCTTTGTGTCGCGTCGCGTGTCGCGCTGGTCTGCACAAGCCTTGAAGGTTTCCGTAGTTGGGATGAATTTATCCCAAAAACAAACTTAACTTTGTAGTTGAAGGTACACTAAAAAATTTTTTTTTTTCGTAATTTTGTTTTACCAGTTTGTCGGCGTAATTAATATGTATACCCATGCCAAATTACAGCTTTCTAGTACTAAGAGTCTCGGAGCTAGACCGCGGACGGACAGACAGACGGACATGATGAAACTATAAGGATTCCTTGTTTACTACGGAACCCTAAAAAGCATTTCTGTAACTATATGCGTTAAAGTGTTATACCGATTAATAAAAACAAAAAAAAACTTTAAAACACGGCTATCCCGAAACTAGCTTTTTGCACTTAATGATTTCTCGCTCTACGACGATATGTCGTTTACCTTGGTTATCCTACGGATCTCTTCATTTCTGATTCGACACCCTGATTTATATTATATACGATTATTTATCAAGTAAAATATTGCATACAGGTGGACTGAATGCCATATGTATTTTCTGCCAGTCGACTGTCTGTCTATGTTTGAGTGATGCAGAGACAAACTATACAACAACAACATTCTATTATTTGAAAATTTTGCATGCCATAATAAGGTAAAATGTATAGATACACACGGCTACATATCTACATTTCCAGTATATTTATGCTGATCTCGCATTGTATAGGATTTCCGTACAATGAGAGGTCAGCTCATACTAAAAATGTATAGCTTGAATTGTAGCCGTGTGTATTATAATTATAAAAATTCAATCTTATCTGTATAGGAGCTCGTGGCTAAGTAATAACAGCCGCACAGGTCGATTCATCCGGTTAAGTTACGCTTGCCGGGGTTGGTCTGTGGATGGGTGACCATCTTTACATACCGAGACTCCTCCGTGCCTCGGAAAGCACGGTTAGCCGTTGGTCCCGGCTGTCATTCGTGGATCTTTGACAGTCGTTACG
Organism: Agrochola litura; assembly: GCA_949152395.1. Lineage (NCBI taxonomy): Eukaryota > Metazoa > Arthropoda > Insecta > Lepidoptera > Noctuidae > Agrochola > Agrochola litura. The sequence continues at coordinate 17,273,314 of OX424508.1, read as the reverse complement.
GGTCGTCAGAAGCCCGAGAGTCTGACAACCAGTCTTACCAAGGGGTATCGTATTACCCAGTTACTGGGTTGTGGAGGTCAGATAGGCAGTCGCTCTATGTAAAATACTGGCATTCAGCTGCATCCGGTTAGACTGGAAGCCGACCCCAATATAGTTGGGAAAAGGCTAGGCAGATTGAATTTTATCTGTATACCTACATTATAAACAAATAAATGATTTCTATTTCTTTCTTGGTTCTTCTTGCTTATGCAAAGTTATTGCATTCACAAAATGCTATTTTACTATGGACAAAACGTATGTAAACATTGTAAAGTTTTTGCATACCTCCTTCATACATAGAATCGATACCCATTTGTAAAAATTGCGATAACAAAGGAAGTACCTCATAAATAAAAGTTTAATAACGCTATTAAACGGTTTTTAATGAACTAAAGACTAATTTATGAGTACATTCTACATTCTATCCATTTCTTTACCGATACTTAAAAGATTTTATGGACCGTAACCAATATCCAATGATAAGGTTTTATTATTCAACCATTGTGCATTTTGTATGCATTCAAGGAGTTAACTCAATTAATGATATGGTTCAGCCCATAGTTCGGTCCGTCACAAATTGGGTAGGTAATTAGCCTCACTACCGACTACACTTCACTCGCCACTTGGTAATCTTTTTTCTACGGCATGAGCCTGAGTTGTAAGAAAAAAGGCTACCTACTAACCGCTAGGCTCTAGGGGTTAGTAGCCTTTTTTCAGGGCCTGAAAGTAAGCTTGCTATATCTTCTTTCGTCTCAATAGTAATTAAGAAGAAGATAAAGGTGTCAAATGTCATAATTTCATATGAAATCATGGAGTTGTATTGCTAATTGTAATGATTATAATTGAGTAAAGCCATATTTGTTACGACCGCGAATCATATTTTAATCAACATAAAACCTGACACTGACCTACAAAATCCAAAAAACGTAAGAAAATTTAAATTTCGCGGGCTACCCTGACGCTTCCCCCATAAGTCGACAAAGGAACTCCTATTAATGTATAACTTAAAAAAAAACCTTATCTCCTACACAAGGCGGTGTGATAAAATTTCGAGCTCGCTACGCTCGCTCTTGAATTTTATATTTTCTAACTCTCAAACTTTTCTGCATAAGTCGACAAAGCAACTCCTATTTCCGTAAGGATGTTTAATAGAAACCTAACCGAGAATTCCGAGACGAGGTGCAAAAAAATTCGAGCTCGCCTTGCTCGCGCTCCCCTACCTTTTTGCTTTTCGTATTCTATTGATGAGGAGACGAAAATGCACCTCCCTGAAAAAAAATCTCCTGCCTATTGCGAGGTCCATGGTGTAGTTAGATTATAATTAGACACGATAAACTTGTTTTTTTTTGCTGTCATCATAATTTTTTTGCGAAGTGTTACTAGAAATACCTACATAAACTGAGAAGACCGCCGCAGGCCTTATTTTGTTTTGCTCCCCTGGGCCCCCGACAGGCTTAGTCCGCCAGTGATTGGAACCTGTCCTGACTGACCCCGACTATGACCCCCCCTGACTCGAAGACTGGATCCGCCCTTGCATGCCGTAGAAAAAAGATTAAGCCTTGGGCCTAGGCTTATTCCGGTCGGATCTCACAATCGGTCGTTAGGAACGTAAATGGATGAACTTTATATGTGAAAATAGCAATCAGCAATGTGTTCCGTTTTTTTTTTCATATTCACTATTTTTGATGTCCATATTTAAAAAAAAAGCTTTGTTTATTATTAAAATAAGGTTAAAGTAATAACCATAATATTTTTTTTTAATATTCTTTACCTACTCTTTATTTTCATAGATCGATTCAAGCAGGGGATCATTTCGTTCGGATATAAATTTTATCCACATTCCTAACGAATCCCACAATTGGGATCGGATCGGAACAAAATTTATTCATTTTATACACGTTCCTAACGTGGATCGGAAAAAGCCAACCCCTACTACCACTATTATCTCTACTTCTGGTATAAGGCATATCAAAAATATCATAAAAATAAAACATGTATAATAAAAATAAAAATAATTAACCAATAATAAAAAAATATATATAAAATAATAATAAATAACGTCTAAGGGGCCTCTGCCAGTTGGCTTCGGCCCCTCGTACGCCTTCCAAAGGTCCGGGTCCCGAGAAATGTCAAAGACGTAATAAATAAAATATATTAATTATTTAATTTCTAATTAAGTCTGTAATTTTTATGGTGTACATAATAAAGAATATTCTATCTATCTTCTATCTAATTCAATGTTTTTCTGAAAGAAAACCCTTGTGGCGCCAAACGTTGGGCGCCAGAATGTGGTCGGGGTGGGTCAGGTTAACAGAAAGGCTTCCATTGAGGGTTAAACTTTATATTTTTCAACATCATCATCAGCCTATAATGTTCCCACTGCTGGGACACAGGTCTCCTCTCTGTGAGAGGGAGTGGACTGTAATCCACCACGCGGGCCCAGTGCGGGTTGGTAGATGTAGCATTGTCTTCGAATTTTCTGTTCTAGGACATGCCGGTTTCCTCACAATGTTTTCCTTCACCGTTTTGAGAGCAGTGGTGATGAAATAATTTACACAAAGTAAAGCGCCTGTCTGGGTTCGAACCTACGACCTACAACAAGTCGCGGCCGTTACCACTGGGCCACCATTGCTCTCGTGCACTGCTTTTTCAACATATCGTGCCCATATCGGGGCCTCTTGGCAAACCCTCTAATAACTGTCAAGCTGCCACGTTAGTGACAGTCCGCCACAGAGGTCTGCTAGGACGGAGGACTTCGTACACCGTCGCTATAATGTAGGGTTTTTAAAGTATCAATCATAACGATCATGATGGGTGTTTGTCCAACTGTAGGGGAATATAATTACGAAAAGAGTGGGGTTTAAGAGTCATCCTGGAAACTGTCCACAAATAAATATTTGTATTTCAAGTTCAAAACTCTAACAGAAGTATCTTTATTTCCAGAATCCTGTCTCAATGTACACAAACATCTTCTTCCTAAGTCTCAGCGGGTACATGGGTTTACAAGCAGTGCTCACCCTAGTCCGCATTTGTGGCGCCACCGTCGCGGTCACAGTAACTACGTTCAGGAAAGCGCTGTCCATCATCATATCGTTCCTGATATTCAGCAAACCTTTTGTTTTCCAGTAAGTATTTTTTATAGTTATTGCCAAAGTTCTTGGCAGGCGCGGTCATACAACGTGGGAGAGAGTCGAACACGGGACTAAAGTTTTTGATAATCTCGTTCTAAATACGTCCTACTCGCACATTTTTATAACCGCGACTGCCACGAGTCTTGTGGTTAGGGATTTTGTAGGTGTTCCTGGCACACCTTGACCATTTTTGTACCTATGTCTTGATTTATGTCTGAAATATTTGCTTATTTCGTACTTTTTAAATCATTTTTATTGTCCCGTAGTCGGGTTACAGTTTTTTATTAAACTTTATTTTTTATTTTATACTTTTCCGTTTTTACGCTTGCTAAACGTTACGACAACGTAAATAAGAGTAATGCAATAGGTCAGTATTAAACCTATTTTAAATTCCAATAGCAGTGCATAGTGCTTTAGACTAAACCATAGCGCGATTTATTTCGACGCCAACACCATACTCAGAAAATTCAAATCACTCAAAATAAAATAATTAAAAATTCCATACCTGCATCCTTATACGGAAGATACTGACAAAAGATACACATTCTCAAATAATTTTTACAAAAAAAGCGCAAATTCAGACCCGGTTACTGAGAAATGCTAACGATATCTGCCTATACAGTAGACCACGAACCAACTACGGTACTAGAAATATTAAGTATGAGGGTGCTAAAATGTATAACGAATTGCAGAAAGATATTAAGGAAATACAATCTCTTCGTCTGCCTCGTTGGTCTAGTGGTCGCAAGCGCTACTGCTGAGCATGAGGTCCTGGGTTCGATTCCCGGGTCGGGCAAAGTGTTATTGAGTTTTTCTATCTGAAATTTCTCAGTAGCAGCTCGGAGTCTGGATTTGTGCCCGGTTGATGGCAATAGGCTCGCCCCCTATTACAACGGACTTAAACATAACTGGCGAAATGTGGGTGTACCTGCTACAGGGACACCTCTGCCCAACCCTTCGGGGAAACAAGGCGTGATGTTATGTTATGTTATGTTAAAATTCCACATACTGAAAAGTTTTCAATTATTTTAAGTATATTTCATAATAACTCGTAATATTTACATAAACTATAATATCAATAATAAAAACTATATAAATATATATTCACAACAAATACAAGAAAACGTAAACTAAATGCAAAATTTAACATAAGTTTAAATAAAAAATAAACATTAAAAAGTAATTATACTTTGAACAGCAACTATGGCCGCGTCCTATATAAAAGCGATTGTCGCACGAATATGCGATCGGTTGCATGCATACGGTCGCTTTTTATTCGTAAAACCGGAAAGCGCCCTCTGTCGGCACGACTACGCGTTCAGGTTCACCGAACAAAAAGTACGAACGATCCCGCATTCGCGCGACCGGGATATGTCTTAGTACAACTACATAGTCGCAAATATTCAAAGAAAACCTTTTTCCCAAAAGTAAATTGGTCGACACTAAAGAAAAAATAGGCAGTTATGGCGACAGCCGTAGGGTTGCAAAATTACGTAATTTTACGGAAAACGCTGGTAAAATGCGGGTATTTTACGGTCATTTATATAAATTACAGTAAAATTACCGGCGACTTATGAAGTTTTAAATTTTAATTTGTACTGTCCTCTGCTATGCCTCTGCATATAGATGATATTATTATAATCCATGACAAGGTGAGATTCATATCTTGAATTCTTGACTTGGGAATTAAGTTTTAGGGATTTTTAGTACACATGAGTCGCACGAGCCCAGTTTTCTGTTTTTTTAAAGTTCCAATACTGCTTACATCTCTGGCAAATTTCATTCAAATCCATTTATCCGTTAATAGTGAAGTGGTGACATACACATGATATACACAAACATACTCACTTCGGTATTTGTAGTGTTTTAGTGGGTATGACTGTATGAGTACGTTTAATACGTTTTTTTACCGAAAATTACCATATTTTAACGTAAAATACCGAAAAATACGTAAAATATTTTTTTACCGTATTATACCAGGGTAATTACCGTTTTACATCTCTAGACAGTCGTCAGAAGTGGAAACTTAAAACTGGTATTACCGCCATCTAAAATTGCAAAATATGTTCATAATCTCATCTCTTTTTTTTCAGATACATTTGGTCAGGTCTGCTGGTCGTGCTAGCCATATATCTGAACCATTACAGCAAGAAACACCCAAACTACGTCCCCATATCAGTGCTGACTTGTTGGCAATACATGCAGAGTTTTTACCTGTCGGAGTATCGATACCTCAGGCTTAAGAGCAAGATGTATGCTGATTCTGTGTAATAGTGAAATAGTTCGTTATTTTTAGTTTAATTACCATTATAAGTATTTACCAAGGTCGCGAATGTTTTTTCTAACCTTCGAGCCAGTCTTTTTATTTTGAACTATATTCCGACTACGATAAAGTTTTTAATACAAAATTGATAATTGGAATTGGTTCTAAAGTTAGTTTTTGTAATAAGAACTTTACGCTCGTCGGAATAAAATTCAAAATACAATAACTGGCTCAAAGGTTTAGGCAAGTTAGAACCCGTTTTCTTATGAAACGGATGGAGATGGAGGCCAAAAAGTTCCTGCACTGGTCCTTTGTTACTAAGCGCACATTCAGTTAGGTCAATAAGTTTGGACAAGCAGATAATGGCAGGAATGAGAAAATGAAGTGGAGTGCCTCAGTTTGAGCACATCGACATTTATTTTGAAATAGAAGCAATCATCATTCTGTAAATGCTCACGTATACGAGAGAAGTTTGTTTTTCGTCTCGTATAGACGAAACTCTCCTACGCTTAATTTCGGCAGGCGATTCTCTTGAACTATGATTCAAAAACTTGAAATTAATAAGATTTCTTGTTCACACGGCCGCTTACGACAGGCGAGGCGACTTGCGCCTAACTTTTTATATCCTTTTAATGATCGGCTATTCGAAGCGTGAAACTATCCTCGTGTAAATGAGCCATTAAACCTATTAAGTAAGTTGGACATTACTGACAAAGTCGGGGTGTCTCATAATTTTATTAGTAATTCATAGCATTTTTAAGAAGAAATGTGATTTTAATTGTACAGTAAGCGCTCAAAAGTGCATGAGCACGCTAAGAGTCATATTGCTGTGAACACGCGGTATAGCTCGTACATTTGTATGTGTAAGCAACACGATACACACACCACAGATAACGCAGTTTTGTTCTACACGAAACAACAATATATTTCCGTCGCTTTAAACATGCTAGCACACACGCACTATGCGCGTGAACTTGACCAGTTAATGGCATTGCTAAAATTCGATAGTAACTTAACAAGTGCAGATAGCAGAAAGCGTTAAGCGTTGGTATGGAATTCAAACTGCCTCAGGTTCTAATCTCGTAAAACACAGTGCGGTTTTTTGCAAATATTATTATTTTTGTTTTCGATAATAATATTTATTAAATATTGCTGCTTTTTTATGTTGTTATTGCAATAAAGGTTTTAGAATAAAAAATGCGTGATATATGATAACAAAATTAAAAAAATATGTTTATTCGTTATATTTATTTTACATAAGTTAACACACTGCTACAATTATTTATCATTACTTCAGCTGAATAAGATGTGAAATAGATGTCAAGAAACTAGAAGCAGTTTGTATTATTTTGACATATTTAAATTATGAAATATTTTAAATTTTTAATGGATTTTTTCACCATAAACATTAAGCTTTGATCATGGTCGAAGTAATTAAGTAATAAATAAGAATATTAGACTACTTAAAATGTAAAAAACTACTTACAGAATAGGTAATTTTAAGGTTAAATATGGGCAGTTTGTTTATATTTTATTTGTATTAATTAATTTACATTTTATTTGACTTTAGTAAATATTGGTTGTTATTGAGGTTAAAGCTTAAGTATTCATTTTCTTTACGAAAAGAAGATTGAAACTAAACCTCAAATTTTAATCCTAAAATAATACTATTACTAAAATAATATTAAACAATTTCGGTATATCTGCAAGAAATACGACAAACACCCTATTGAAACGTGCTTAAAAAATTCGTTACCATAAATTCATGCAATAACGAATCTGTTGTTTATTAAGTTGGTACGGTCAATATTTTAAGGTCAAAAACGGTTTTCTAGCTGGTCTTCAGTGATGCAAGCCTTCAGAGTGCACGGCGAACGGTTCATAATGACGTGTTTTTAATAATTCAGCAAAATATCTCGTTGGTATGAAACCATTTGTTTCATTCACCATTTGACGTCGCTGCTACTCGATAATAAGCCCCTTCCTCATATCTCTTAACCCTCACAGTATTTCTCTAGAACAAAGAAAAACATTGTTTTTATTACACATAATACCTTATTATTTATTATTCACTAATCGAATTAAACCTCACAATGAATTTAAAACTTTAAAGGCATCTTCTGTCTCAACAATACCTCTGTTCTATCAACAATACCCTTGATTAAGATTTATGTTTAGTAAAATATGAAATATATAAATGATAACACTCACACTTAGTCCGGTTTCATTAGATATTCACTTCACTTTTACGCAGCGCAATAATATTCTCTGATCTGATCTGATCTCTTCAATATATTTTATGCCTGCTTTTTGATAATAATAACCACAACACTGTGCTAAATACTCGTCACCAATATTATCCACGAACCAAAAAAGTTCTATTAATTAAATACTCGTAACAAACTGCATCTACCCCACAGAAATCGAAATAATTTGCTTAGTTTTTTGTGGTCTACCTGCTAAACTTTAATATTTATGTGAACAAGACGAATGAAACTAAAAACGAATGATGATTATTGAACTAGTCATTGGTTGCAGAGAAAGTGAGTGTGTGTGTGTAATGTGCGTGTCTACAGTATTGTAACAACTTATAGAAGAAGGTCGTAAGTCAAACCGAAGCGTCAGTCTATTGCTTTGTGAGATTGCTCATGGACTTTTGGTCGGTACTGTACATCATATCATTATTTTCTTGTTATCTATTGGAAAAGTCCATTTTATAGTTTATTAAAACAAACGATTTTGGTTTTTGTTTTTAAAACAGCTATATTGACGAAAGTCGGCCTAGCTTTTTAGTTAAATTATTGTTTAATTTAACTATAGAATGTATGCCAGCACATCAAGCTACCCGAAACTGTCAAATTTTCCCAATCAACTTTGAACCTTATGTTTCAGCGATAAAGTTGAAAATCTATTAACCCTTGGTATGCCGGAACGTAGATCTACACGAGACACAATGGTTTTTTAATTGTTTCTGTAATTACGGCATTCGAGAGGTTAAATAAATTTGACAGATTGTAGTAGCCTGATGTGCTGGCGTCTGTACACACGGCTACACATCAAGCTATACCTTTCCAGTATTAGCTGACCTCGCATTGTACGGCATTCCTATACAATGCGAGATCAGCATAAACTGGAAATGTATAGCTTGATGTGTAGCCGTGTGTACAACACATTGAAAGTGCTTTCATAATCGGTGATTAAAATATAGTTAAAGGTCACAATAACAGAGATTAATAATGTATTAGAATACGTGTGCATTCCTCACTCACCATCTTTGTCAATTTAGATAATGCAATTCACGAGCGCACATCATGTGACTTGTCATTGTATAGTATTTTATCTCACAAAACGACGCGCGCTTTACTTGTGGTAACCAAGTGTACACACTGTGAATGTGTGCGTGAAGACGAGTAGCGTCAGCACATAGTAGACACACACTTTGCCATTCTCCCAATATACACTTTAGTTTATGTTCGCTATTATCTCGGACGGTACCGAGAGCTCCTGCGCTTACACACACATTTACAGCGTGTTTGTACACTTGGTAACCGCAAGTAAAGCGCGCGTCGCTTCGTGAGATAAAAATACTGTAGTAAGTCATAAATTGGAATGATTAACGCGCGTAAGTAAAATGCAACATCTGTGTATGAAGATCAGTGGTGATATTCAATATCTATAGTTCTACTGACATAGTTGGCGAGTGATGGTGATGAGGTTTATATGAATTAGTAAATTACTAAACTCGTTTTACTCAACAACTGAGATTACATACAAACATAAACTCATCCTTCTTCCTTATGGATAGGCAGAAACTACAAAACGCCAGCTGCTACGAGACGACAATAAAAATGTGTATTGAATGTGGATTTAGCCTTGAAATGCAAAGAGAGATATACAGATTGGTCCAAATAGTGACGTTATAAAAAAAATTGATTCATCATGCCCAGGGGTATTCGAAAATACCCCATGTATGTTCTGCGATTTTGGTCGAAAAGGAGGATCAAGTTGACTCGAAGTCGAAATATTCGAGTCAACTTTTTTGTGATATTGTGCAAGCTTACATTCCGTCTAGGTTTTCGAAATGGTTTAGAAACCAGGTAGTATTTTAAAAAAAAAATATTTAAAGTAGAAATTTCGACTATCACTCGAACGTAAATTCCTCGTTTTCGATCAAAATTTTTGTATCTTGAATTAATGATAGGAAGGTGATTAGTTTATGTCTGAAAGAATATTCCATAACAATGAAAAAAGCAAAAACAAAATATATTTGCAAAAGCCGTGTAAAAGATAGATTTTTTTAAAGCAGTCCCCATTAAATTTAAAAAAATGATTATATTTCGAAAACTACCAAGAATCGCGGGATTTTCGGATACCCTTGGGAATGAGGAATATATTTTTTTACAACGGCATTATTTAGACCACTCTGTATAAGCATGCACAAAAGATATTATGAAGCCTTCAATTTGACATTTTAAAACGAAGTGAATTGCTGACTGCATTTATGGCATGAATTCCAATGTAAATGTAATATTTATAAGAAATATATAATATAAATAAATTAAAATACATTATTTATATCAATGACATTTATTTTCATTGTATGTACAAAATCTTATATATCTAAACGTTTTCATACAAAAGTGTCCAAATTTAACGTGTTTGAATATTTGGAATGTTATTAAGACACTATTTTCATTGGCTTTATACATGTACTAGGACGACAAAACGATTAAGTGGTTAAAGCATTTTAATACTTTTAGGCGAAAAAATAAACTAATTTGAGGTTAAATTTCGTAGTTACAAAAAAAACGGATCGATGATCAGTCGACATTAGAATCCAATTATATTAACAATTAATATTCTTTAGAGTTTAATACACGCGTCAAAAATTGGAATATTGGTCAAAATAATTAACATTATACAGGTCACAAGGTCTAATTACGCTATAAATTAAATACGCTTTCTCTCTACATCTATCATTCGCTCTTAATGTACAATTAACTCTTTGGTATATGGTCCTAAGGCTAGTATTATTTGTCTTTATACAGGTAGGGTAGTTGGCCCCTTTGCAAGTGTTGTACGGACTTATTGAGCACAGTTTTATCACAATGAAGTACTTACTAGAGACAATTTTGAGGGAGCTACATGTCAACTAAAAGGATTTAAGAGCGTTTATTCTGAAAGTGGGCAACGTCGCAAATAGGTGTCAAATATTTCGCTGTTTTGATTAATTTTGCAATATTACTGTACGGAAATAAGAAATGTGGCTAACTAGCAAACTAGAATATTAATAATGAATTGCAATTATAACACTGAATTTGATGTTGTAACAATTTAAGGCGTAAAAAAGGCATTTGGAAAGTTTCCAAATGCTTTTTTAAAATCTAAAACTAAATATTCGGTATTACGATATTAATTATTGCATTTCATAATCAATATTTTAGTTCACTAGTTAGCTACATTTCTTAATTCCATACAGTAATATTGCAAAATGAATCAAAACAGGTAAATATTTGACAGCTATTTATGACGTTGCCAACTTTTAGGATAAACCCTCTTTAAGATTTTTTTTTCAATATTATCATTTACATGATATTGCAAAGGAGCCTCGAAGCATTTCTCAGTTCTGTTTGTTTGTCATTTTACAAGGCCAGTTACAATTTTTTCGCAAAACAAGTCTAAATGTGAAATTGTGCGTGGGTTTTAGAATTACTTGGAGTTACAAATCACGAGTGAAGCGTAGGACTCTTGAGATATTAAACTTACTCCAGTGTCGGGCCTTAAGTGAAAATATCACATATCACTTTAGAATATGAAAATATCATGTTACATTTCGTTTTAAACCTTATTGCTTATGCCATAGTGAACAATTTAGTTTATACAAAATGCAAAACAACACTACCAGTGCTTAAAAGTTACAGAAATAATATTGAAAGTGAAATTTGCGGAATACTATACATACATACTTAAGTTTATTTTAGTGGACTTAATCGTACATCAGTTTCTGTGTTTTCTCATCGACTTAGGCTAAGTATTTCGATACCAATTTTGACTCACAAAACAGAAAAGAAAAGCCGTCGACCAATAAAAAAGAAGCTCACACATTCCTGTATTGTTTTACTTCAATAATGCTTTGAGTATAAAAATACTAAAAAGGTGGCTTTATAAGTGTGTGTGGATACAGTTCTAGAACGTTCGTCGTACGTGATCCACACACGAATTATAATTCCAATATTTGTTAAGAGGACCCTACACATCGTATCTCACGCTGCACATACAAAATTATTATTTTACTATATCACAGCACTAGTCTTGCACTTCTCTATACGGTATCTCACTGGTCACTGTGAACGATTCGAAATAGTGGTTTAGGAATTCGAACGTGGGCCGTTTTTCGGGAATAGCGTCCCAGCATTGTAGCATTAGTCTATAGATATCATCGGGGAGGTAATGGCCGACTGGTTTGGGCATTCGGTACCCTCGTTCTACTTGTTCGATGACGTCCTTGCCGTGTAGTCCAGGGTACGGTATCTGTCCGTACGTGAACAGTTCCATTAGCAGAATACCGTACGACCAGACGTCACTCTTGATGGAGAATCTTCCATAAATTATAGCTTCTGGCGCCGTCCATTTCACAGGGAAGCGGGAGCCCTGCTTAGGACAGTACTCGTTGTCCTCAATCACCCTAGCGAGTCCAAAATCACATATTTTTGCTACGTTATTTTCACCTATTAACACGTTTCTAGCGGCTAAGTCTCTGTGTATCAACATTTTAGATTCTAAGTACTCCATGCCGGACGCGACTTGCGCGGCGACGTACACCAGGTCCTCAAATTGGAGGAATTTGCCCTCTCCGTTTCTGAGGAACTCGAGTAGTGAGCCCTTGCTCATGTACTCTTGGACGATGTAGACAGGTTCTTGTGTTGAACAGACTGCGTATAACGCCACTAATCGCTTGTGGCGGAACTTCTTCATAATGGCCGCCTCTTGTAGGAAAGCTTGTGTCGACATCGTGCCTTCTCTTAGGGTTTTTACTGCGACCTGTAATGACAAAATGGGTGTTAGTACAGTTGGTTAAGAATGATTTTGTGTGTTTCAAAGTCAAATCATTTATTTCAAGTAGGTTATTTAAAAGCTCGTTTGAACGTCAACATTATCGACCAAGCGTTTTCCCAACTATCTTGGGGTCGGTTTCCAGTCTAACCAGATGCAGCTGAATACCAGTATTTTACATGGAACGATTGCCTATCTGACCTCCACAACCCAGTTACTGGGTAACACGATACCCCTTAGTAAGACTGGCTTTCAGACTTTTGGGCTTCTGACGCCCCGTAACAACTGTCAAAATCTGAAAGGACAGCAGGGACCAACAGCTTAACGTTTGAATTTGAACGTCAACTTTTACAAGAAATTAGAATTGATTCTAGTTGTCCTTTCTAAAAGGTAGTTGCGTATGCAAAATATGAGTAAGAAACTCCATTTATTTATTAACTTTAATTAACACGGTTAAAAAAACCAATTACAGTTATTAAAGACGGTAACACATTAACAGTAAAAAAAAAAATTTAAAATTTACATTTTCATGACCTCTCACACTAGTTCCATAGTTACTCTTTTTAGGGTTCCGTACCTTAAAAGGAAAAAATGGAACCCTTATAGGATCACTTCGTTGTTCGTCTGTCAGTCTGTCAACACCCTTTTTCTCAGGAACGCGTGGAGGTATCAAGTTGAAATTAATATCAAATACATAAGTCTATGGTCCCTTGGAGCTCTAAAAAAAATCAAGCTTCTAATTTATTTTTAAATACGGACATTTATGCGAAATATTTTGATACTTGCAAATAAATCAAAAGCTACAGGGTACTTCCCACATACCTAGAAACATGAAATATTTTTTTATTATTATTATATTTTCCTTTATTCATTCTAATTCTTATTTGATTACATTTTTAAATATTTCTTAAAATAAAAAGGATAAAAACATTTAAAAATATTAAAAAAAAATTGAGTTCCGCCGGTGTCGGGAGCAGGGTCCAAGCTACCAGTGGTTAGGGTTGCAGAGACAGGAACCTCCTCACAATGCGAGCCGTATCGAGGAGTACTGCCTTCTGAATGTTATTATTATTCTTTTATTTCATTTAAATACTTATAAATTATATTTTTAAATATTTGAATAAAGAGAATATAAAAACATTTAAAAATATAAAAAAAATGTAGCCCACCGGTATCGGGAACAGGGTCCAAGCTACCGGCGGTCAGGGCTCCAGAGAGAGGAACCTCCTGACAATGCGAGCCGTGTCCAGGAGTACCGCTTTCTAAATCAAGCCCTTGATCCAGCTGCTCAACGAGAGCCTCCTTAGGTGTTGGTCGAGGCTCTTGGCAATTAAGCCATTGGCTGATACGACTATCGGCACAATGATCGCTGAGTCCACATCCCACATGTCGACAATCTCGCGAGCCAAGTCAAGATACTTGATTTGTTTGTCTTTCTCGGCTTTCACGAGGTTCCCGTCATGCGGGACTGTTATGTCAATGTCACCGTAAAATTGTGAGAACCGTTAGTTTATAATCTGTCGGAATTATTTCCGTTAGATTATAAACTGTCGAAAAATTGTGAGGAGGGTCTTAGCGTTTAAAAAGCCTCGACCTCCACACTTTTGCGGGATATACAGTCTCATTACCGATGACCGTGGGTGATGCATTCGATATGCAGTCAGCAGCGTACGGACCCTCCTATCCAGGGCGTCGAGTTTGGTCTGAGTCCATTTGAGTATGCTGAAAGAGTATATCAAAACCGGCATGACCCAACCGTTGAAGGCGCGCACCTTGTTTCCGCCTGATAGAAGACTATTAAATACTTTCTTCAGGCGGCCAAAGAAGCGCTCCTTCAACGATTGCTTCATGTCAGTAACATTGATGCCCAACGCTTCCGAAATACCCAAATACTTATAGGTTTCGGATGCGGAGAGGGCTCTAAGGTTTATGGAATCCGAGAGTTGGGCTCCCACGGATTCCATAATTTCCCCTCGCTTTACATGCATGACCGCACATTTGTCCACACCAAATTCCATCCTGATGGTGCTACTGAAAGTTTCAGTTACTTTCAGTAGCTCCATCAGTTGCAAATTGTTGGGGGCAAAGAGTTTTAGATCATCCATGTATAGGAGGTGAGATATAACCTGACCACCTCCTCCTCAACCGATAGCCAAGACCTCATTCCTCTAGCAGTGTGCTTAGAGGATTCAGGGCTAAGCAGACCCAAAGCGGACTCAAACTGTCGCCCTGAAATATGCCTCGCTCTATCCTTATCGGCTCGCTATTCCTCTGGATATTTCGACATCCTGGATAGCGAAGGACCGTCCTCCATTGCCTCATACACGACATCAGGAAGGTGCGCAGAGTTGTATCTACTTTATACAACTCCAGCACCCTCATGAGCCATGTATGTGGCACCGAGTCATAGGCCTTCTTATAATCTATCCAGCATGTCGACAGATCCTTTCGGGAACGGCGCACCTGTTGGCTAATGGCCATATCAATGAGGAGTAGCTCCTTAGTACCGCGGGACCCGTTCCTACATCCATTTTGAGAGGCAGACATGATGGAGTTGGTGTCTATATGTTTGTTAATTTTAGCTCTCAAAATGGATGTAAGAACTTTATAGACCGTCGGTAAACACGTGACCGGCCTATTTTTGGGTTCCGCGGTGCTACCAGATTTATGGAGCAGGTGGGTAACTCCTGTTGTTAGGAACTGGGGTAGCGACCCAGACTCCAAAGCAGTCTGGTATTGAGCCGCCAAGCGAGCGTGCGATTTCACAAACCATTTGATCCAGAAGTTGTGCAGCCCGTCCGGTCCTGGAGACTTCCAGTTAGGTAGCGGACGAACTGCACGTGTTACATCTTGGGGGCAGATGGTAATAGCCCCCATTTCTGGTATTGGATCGCAGGCTCGCTCGACTTCCCGAGTCCAGTTACCTTCAGTGTGACTAACAGGCACCGACCAGATACTCCGCCAGAAAGAATCCATGGCATCATCATCCGGTAGGCGCGTGTCAGTCACACCTTGGTCCGGTCGCTCCCAAGCCCTATAAACCCACCCTTCATCACACTCCGGAAGGTGCGATTTTGAGTATATCGCTCTACTCGCCGCTTATACCTACGGATACGGTTTGCCCATGCATACACTTTCTGCTTCAGAAAGTCGATGCGCTCTGTGACACGGGACATATAGTCGTCAGGGCTGATTATCAGTCCCTGAGAATGCCCGTCTCACAAAGCGCATCATAAATCATTTGCTATAAAAAGACATATCTTTTTATAGCAAATGATTTAATAAATGATGTAAGCCCAGGCGCGCACTAGCGGCCAAGTCGCAACAGCCAGCGAGATAGTCGGCGAGTCCGCCTGCCGCGTGCGGCCAGGTGCGCGTGCTGCATGGCGATTTCACATTAATGTATGTATCTCGCTGCATGGCCGCTGTGACCTGGCTGCTAGTGCGCGCCTGGGCTTAAATTGTAAAAGATACAAGGAAAAGGTATATTTCCTTGATTTTAGTATGACCGTTTATGAATAAATTTTATTAAATAGTATGGTAGGTAACCTAATAAAGCTATTAATCAGCTGGCGATAGTTTTTTGAGAACAGATTTCAGGATTTCAAACCAGTACCCTAATTGCGTAACTTATTTTCGTAAACGATTATGACTAATTTGTTTCATTTTGACAGTTCAACCACATTCATTGCGTTATTTACGTTGTTGAGCAGATTATTTTTTCCAACTTCTGAAGCAATGGATTAGCAATCTGTTTCAAATCGAAACATGGCCTAAAAAATTGTTTGCTTATTTTTTTTTTAGATTATTCAATCTATGAGTAGTATGTGTTGTTTAATTTATTAAGTATCTACCATAACTGTAGTCATTACTGGGTGGCCCGCCGGGTGACACGGAATCAAAATTATGGACCACGTTCAAAATTGGTTGGGTGCCAAATTAGACGGAGCAAATTCTCCTAACTTTAACCAATGCAAGTTATTTGTTGCTTCAATTTTATTGTATGCCACATGCAAGAAACTTGCATCGTGTAAATGGTGCTACAGTAAAATAATACTTAATATTACCTCAATATTATTTCGCCACTTTCCATAATACACTTCTCCGAAGTTGCCTTGCCCCAGTTTCCTGATGAGTTGTATCTCAGCGCGCGGGATCTCCCACTTGTCTCGTAACTCGGGACCGAGGTCCCACATCTGTGGCTCGGGCTTCGGACAGGGCCGAGCGAGCACATGGCACAGACCTAGCGCGTTTTCTGAAAAAACATTAGTATCTTTTATTCCCTTTTTTTTAACCGACTTCCAAAAGGAGGAGGTTCTCAATTCGTCTGTATGTTTTTTTTTTTATGTTTGTTACGCGATTACTCCGCCAATTATGAATAGATTTTGATGATTCTTTTTTTGTTTGGTAGATCATACTTCAGAGGTGGTCCCATATAAATTTTATTAACTTTGCTTGGGTAGTTTTTGAGTTAGCTTCAATTATACGTATTTTTTCCCACTTAGTATGTAGATGATATGATAACTTCTTATCACTGTTATTTACATAGCAGGTAGTGGTATTCGAATTTGTGTGGGGTAAGTACCACAACTAAAAAGTGAAAAGTAAAAACTTTTTACAAAAAAAAAAAACAACCGACTTCAAAAAAAAAACACTACAAAGTGAAAAATAACTTTAATTTCGGAAGTCGGTGACAAAGAACGAAAATTCAAAACCAAAGACACCGACTTCCGAAATAAAAGTTATTTTTTTTTTTGTAAAAAGTTTTTTTTCCTGTGTACCCTTGACTGATCCCTTGATGGTACAGTGGAAGACAAATTTTAACCGCTGTTTTAACTCTTGGCCATGAAACCCGATCCAATCAAACGAACAGATGTCATTAGTTTATCAGGGTATCCATTTAGATAGGGTTGTGTTAAAGGTGTGTTCCATTGCGAAAGAGATGTTGCTTATCGTCCTGTGAAGCTGCATTTATTTCTCGCACCAGAATTGAAGGCTCTAAGTATAAAGCCAGGACTCATAGCAGTCGCGGTCATTCCAGCCCGTCCCATCCTTGATGTCCTCCCTCCGGATAACGCCCTAAGCCGAGGCCCGTACCCCACAGGGGGTGCCCTTAGCGAGCGTTTGTCCTAAGCTTTAGCTTAGTTTATATGTGTGCCCTGGCTGGAGGCAATAAGTGTAGCAGCTTAATGCATCCACAGGATTGCCCGGTTCAATAGCCACGGTCGATAGAGAGCAGCTACGAGATGCTCAATCGAAAAAAAAAAAAAAAAAAAGTCGCGGTCATAAAACTTGCGTGTAGGACGTAAATAAAAACATGTCATCTTGCTCTCACATTTCATGACCGCGGCAGCTATGAACTTATGCCTTATAAGTCTCAGGAGCATCAAAATACTAGAGCATTTTTATTTATAAATTGATAATTTAACTAAATTAAAACTGAAGTGAATTTTAGGTTGGGAAAAATACTGTTGTGATCCTAGTTAAGGATCAGATCATAAAAAAACAAATAAAAAGCCAACTCACTCGTATAAGACATGACAAGCGCCGGCAAGCTCGGAAAGGTCTGATTCGTCGCGATGTAAAACCCTCCATTGTCCAAAGGCTTAATCTTGTAATGCTTCACATGATATCCTCTTCCCTCCTCCCAATCCTTGACACTCAGGCTAAATCCGTGAGGGTTATGTTCAGCTGGCCTCACGAGGAAGGTACCACGAGGGTTGATTTCTGCCAATAGCAGCTTATCAGCCTCTTTCCGGGACACGTGCGGAAAGAACCAACTGCAACATGATGATGGCCTTTAGCGGAAAGTCGCCGATTAATAACATGAAGAGGGTTTTGAACCCGTCACCAATTTTGCTACCGTCAGTTTGTTGAAGCTGTAAATGTTTAGTAGTGTTATCTGTAGGTAATTGTAAAGTTGTCCGTCTGATGTTGGTCTGTAAGAAATTGAGTAGCGAACGGCTGTATTTACATTGCGTTGGGTTAGCCTGCCTGTTTAATTGTATAATTATTTCTAAATTAAGACTATCTACGTTAGGTTATACATACTCTGTGTAAATAAATGGAACGCAGTTAATTGATTCAGGCGTGACCTTGCGGAAATCCATTATAAAATACAATAGACGTGGATATATTTAGTAATCTGTTCCGCTTAGCTATTTCTAAAGAGCCATAAAAAAACTCCTGAAAGAAATCGTCACGTGTTTCAACTCTCAACGAGGCATCCTCAGGATGACGATGGACTTGTTGCGAATCCGAACACAGCGTGTTGCCACACCGAGCGCTGAGCGCAGAAACACGAGACACGACGAGAGGTGAAACACGTGTCGATTTCTTTCAGGAGTTTTTTATGGCTCTTTAGAAATAGCTAAGCGGACGTTACTAAATATATCCACGTCTATTGAATTTCAATTTTTATTAAATGGAACGCTTTTAAAACTGAAATGGATTAAATGTGCTGTAACCAGTAATACTTTTTATATGGGACAGTACGACATTCATTTTCATGAATTAAACCTTATGGCTACTAACCCGCACTGGGCCCTCATGTTGGATTACAGTCCCTCTCACAGACCCTCGAGTCCCAGCAGTGAGAACATTGCCAGGTGATTATAGCGACTACCTACAGCGTTCCATTTATTTACGACTTATTCTAGTATCTAACTAAGCTTGCAGAAAACACTCACTCTTCACATTCCACAGAGCTTTCTTCCGCTACGAAGTTGACTGGTACGAGTCCCTCTCTCCTGGTCGTGAGGTGTAAGACTCTCCACCAATCAGGTTCGGCGTCACTGAGTACTTCCATGCGGTCACCCTTGCGGAATGAAATGTCTGAGTCTGCGCGAGCCGTGTAGGCACATAGTGCCTTCACTACGCGACGACCGCCGTTCGTTATACCTGGAATTGGTGAAATGAGAATTAATATAAATGTTTTAGATGGAAGGGAAGACCTAAAATGGTCAGATTCTGTGAGAAATGATAATATTACTCTTATGCCTCCCTTATGACTCTTTCAATTTATTTTGAACGCAAAGGGAGTGAAATACAGTTAACGGGGAAAAGAAAGGAAGAGAAAAAAAATTAGTTGTCTGTAAAGTCGGTTTACGGACGATAATTTTACGTGATAACGTCACAAGCCAAACGCTTAAGCCGATCGTGCCTCTCTATCGCTTGTTCCGCGCTCTCGCTTGCACGCTCGGCTTAGGCGGAACGTGACACTTTTTCGTGCGTGCAGCCGGCGTTCATCGATTTATAAGACGTTATCACGTCAAAACATTTGACACCGACCCCTAGTTACATGGTACATAGGCAGACTGGCAGATAG
Source organism: Agrochola litura (assembly GCA_949152395.1). NCBI lineage: Eukaryota > Metazoa > Arthropoda > Insecta > Lepidoptera > Noctuidae > Agrochola > Agrochola litura. The sequence goes on along the minus strand of OX424508.1, from coordinate 17,253,501 downwards.
AGTAATAAATTCGAAATTAGAATCAAGGATTCTAATTTTGAACGAATTACCTACTCATACCCGTTTTCACTAACACTAATGTAAGCGACAGCAAATGAATGCCTAAGTAAAAGTGCACCGTTGAATTCTCAACTTTCAGTGCTAGGCAGAGCATTGAAAATCTAACAGTGAGCTTTTATTTACTACACATCAGGCATCAGGGTGGTTACTTGAAGAGTAGTAAAAGAACACTTATTATTAACTATCAAAAATTTGGTGGAAAACTCACATTTGCCAGGATTCCGTGTGCGCACGATGTCTGCTGGAGGTCGCGACAGCACTCTTGTGTTGGGCTCTCCGGTGTACCGCGTCTCCAACGACGACGGGCAGGCCGTGAACCCTGCCTCGTTCTTGTACGCCGGATATACTGGAAAGAAACAGACTTCTAGTTAGTAGCTATCATTTATTCTTACTCTACAGTTGTACATCGTGTTACCCAGTAACTGGGTTGAGGAGGTCAGATAGGCATTCGCTCCTTGTAAAATACTGGTATTCAGCTACATTCGGTTAGACTGGAAGCCGACCCTAACTTGGCTGAGAAAAGGCAGATGATACATGAAGCAAATTCAAGTGGCCAGGCCATATTAGCCGTAAAATTGGTGCCCATTGGGATAGACGTGTGGAGTGAGTGAAAACAAATCGGCAGACGTAAGGTAGGAGGCCATTTATGGCGGCCGATCTTCGTAAGGTGGCTGGGGGCAGCTAGATGAGAGTATCCGAAGATCGAATTGAATGGCTAGCGATTAGGGAAACTTACGTCGAGTTCTGGACTTCTAAAGGTCGAAAGCGACGAGAAAGACTGCATGTTTACGTAAATCGCACACGAACGCTCGCCTTTTTGGCACAAGTGTTATAAAGTGAACTTTGGTAAGAGGCTAAGAAAACCCTAAGAAAAGGATAATTCTTCGACTAAACCTCAGACCTCACCCAAAATGAATCAATTATGTATGGTAATAGTTACAGAACAGACCCCACCCGAACCAAAGCTGTTACTTATTAATTTAAAGTAGATTCTAGGACCTGTCATCAAGAACCATAAGAGGATTTATTTAGTACGAAAGTTTACACTACTTTTAGTTTAAATATTGACAAAGCATTGAAATATTCTAACCCTCCTCTTGACTTTTACGAGTCTCGCAAACAGCTGACACGTTTTATGTGTTTCTTCAACTCTTGAAGTAAAAGGAAGGGTAATCTATTCACACGAGCCAAATCTAGCGAAGGTCTATTTAAGCAAAACTTTTGGGCAACCATAATTATGTTCTTAACAATTGAATTTACCAACACGTGTATTAAATGGCTCAACATATTTCTTAAGTGTTATTGCAGATTAAATTCTGGGTGTTTAAATCACCCTTGACCTTTCAGAGTACATACAATTAATTATTAACATCGAATCTGTAATTGGCGTTTGATTCATTTGACCATTGAGGTGCAATTAATGTTGTTTCTAAACAATGCATGCGGCCTCAAAATGGCGGCTAAGTAGAATAGTAACGAATGAACGCGAATTGCGTCTAATGGTCGGTTTTTAACATCGTGCGAAAAAATCTAGCATCATTGTTCTTTTCAAGGAAATAGGTTCCGTTCGGCTTTAGTTGGAGGAATCCACTTTAGTTGCTTATAGAGTTGTGATAAAAATATACAACGGTTTAGTTGTATTTCGAGTCCTTGATGAAAATGGTTTTTTAATATGTATTTTTTTGTCATATTTGGAGTACAATCAGGAGTTGTAATTTTGTAGCATGTAGGTAGGTACTGGTTAGCCAACCTAAAGATAGATTAGACGTCTATCAGAGGTGGGCAAAGATTTTATTTGTTACACCAATTTTATGTCAATATCCACTTAAGAGTTGAACAGCTAAAAGGGATCCGAGAACTAATAAATAAGTTATGGAGACCTGTTGACCTGAGAACTTAGTTTAAAATCATTGAATATTCATCACCTTCCCCTTTAAGAAGTAAGCAATCCCGAAATACTGTCTCAAATAAGTTTCAAGTTAAATTAGTCAGAACTCCAAACTTAGTCAGTTGTTTCCCCAATTTCTATTAGGTGTAACCTATACTAAAGCAGATAAGTACATACAATCAAATATAGCGATAGATCCAATTGAAACGTCCTAAAGCATTTTGTCCGAGCTATGTGACTTGCATGAAATAAGAACAAAAGCGCTTTATTTTGGTTCAGCTTTTTACCGAGTGTTGCGGAAGGCTCAAGACTTAAAATAATGACATGCCATGGAGAAGACCTATACATAGTAATAGGTGGATAGTATATAGGAGAAGGGTTGAAGAAGAATAATAAGGAATCCCCGCACTAGAGACCGTGGATCCTAAGGACTGGATGTCAGCCACAATCAATACAATTAATGATGGAGTTGTGGTACAAAAAGCTAAGCCAAGCGGGTTTCAGACCCTTCGGTCGGAAGTGGTTTTAAATTCGTTTTACTATCTGGAATTCAATCAATCAATCTGCCTAGCCTTTTCCCAACTATGTTGGGGTCGGCTTCCAGTCTAACCGGATGCAGCTGAATAGCAGTATTTTACATGGAGCGACTGCTTATCTGACCTCCACAACCCAGTAACTGGGTAATACGATACCCTTGGTAAGACTGATAGTCAGACTTTCGAGTTTCTGACGACCCGTAACGACTTTCAAAGATCCACGCATGACAGCCGGGACCAACGGCTTAACGTGCTTTCCGAAGCACGGAGGAGTCTCGGTATGTAAAGATGGTCACTGGTCACCCATTCACGGACCAACCCTGGCAAGCGTAGTTTAACCTGATGGATCGACCCGTGCAGCTGTTATTACTTATCCACGAGCTCACAATCACAAACGAATTACTATCTGGAATTGATGATTGAAATTACATTACAGATAGTGAAACGAATTTGAAAGCACTTCGTACGTAAATCTCCGGCTTATTGCTGTTAAATAAAGAAGCAAATATGTTTAGTATTGTCGTATAACTCACTAAACTCACCCAAAGGCCTATCTGGGTCATGGCGGCGGCTGCAGCACTTGTTACCCATGGCGCGGCCCGCCGATTACGCCGCGCCAAGCCGCTCCTGAAATAAAAAGAAAATAACGTTAGCGACATAGAAACATGGCGTCTATACAAGGGTGTGTTCAGCAGAACAATGATTAAATATTTCGCAGAACCTAAATTAAGGGATCTTTGTCAAAAAATCAGGACAACTGGATATACTTGAGTCCAGCAGATGCTTAGAATCTACTAAATAACAATCTTAAATTCAGTGACAGACAACGGGTCTACAAGCATGAAAATTTGCACAAGAGTTTCTTATATACTAGGGCTGATCAAAAACTAATGATAATATAATCGGTTCATATTTTCTACACTAATAATAAAGCTGAAGAGTTTTTTTATATGTTTGAACATGCTAATCTCTGGAACTAACACTCGATTTGAAAAAATCTTTTTGCATTTCATAGCCCAATTCTTGAAGAAGGCTACAGGCCGAGCAAAAAGAAAAATAACCTATTATCATTACTAGTACATATATTGAAATATCATCCCATAAAGGTGTTAAAGAGGAGATGAAAGTTTGTATGGGAGTTATTTTTGTTTGCCGATGAGAATTTCCATCGGGCACGAGGCTTCTCTATTGCAGAATTTCACTTTTGGGGCTGTTCAAGTATTACGTAAGCACTATTGGGGGGCGGGGGGGCTCTATGCTTTGCTTATTTTTGATGACATGGGGGGTGGGGGGGTCTAGATGGTGATTACGTCAGCAGTAATTATTGACTTTCTTACACATATGGCAACCCACACATTGTCTATACTTGAAAACGAAACGCATTCCCACAAATAATGAATACGTTTAGGTACTCGCTTAGAACCGAGTAGGGGAATACCGCGTGCTGTTCACTTGTCTAAATTTACACTTGTTAGGATTAAAACTGCTGCTCATGAATCAATAAAAAAACAGAATGTAGGTAGTAGTAGTAGTAGGTCTGTTTTTTTTTTAAAGAAAAATGCATATACCAATGTTTACGTAAGCATAGGAGGGGGAGGCGGGGGTAAATAATTGTAATAAATCTGCTTACGTAATACTTGAACGGCCCCTTTGTGTGCCATTCGTTGACTGAGCCAGTTTCAAATAATTATCAACAAGATCAGCCATTTTTAGGGTCTTTGCTTTTGATTTTGTGACCTAGTCGAGGTTCGGACTTCTGACTACATAAAACTAACTGCGTATATTTCATATTAGAACTCGTGCAACTGTTTATAATAAAGCATATGTGACTATCATCATCAAGAAGTAAGTAGGTTACATTAACATTGTTATCACGACAGATAACAATAAAAACACCGCCCCAGTTGATGGGGACGAGTTTTTGGTTTGTTTTAATATATTGTTGTATCTACCTACACAATATTATTGTAATTTGCATGATATTCAGTGAGGCGCTCACAATATTTTAGAATGTAGGTCACCTGTTTCTAGGTTTCGACTTGGTTCTCATTTTGGTAAATCTCAAGACTGTCATCTTCAACTGTACGGTAAACGTTATTGACATAACGTCTGTATTCCTCGAAGGGATACGCAGACACACACACACACACAAAAATTCACACACAAAAATTCACATTGCAAATTTTATTTAAGTTCTATGTAATAGAGGTCGTGCCATTAACCAGATTCTGAGAAGTTCCTGATGGAAATACCCAATAACGTGTCAACATGTATTTTCACAGTATATTTTTGCTACTGGTAAATAGGAGGCAACAACGGACACAGTCGGGCTGAATGAACCGAGAAGGTTCGTGAAATGTGCGTGACTAAAGAACTATACTGCATTTGAAATAAGATTTGACATTTAAACCAAACCTTTTTTACAGTCCGTTCACCCGATTTTGTCTTCTATACCGTAGGCATAAGGATGGCAATAGAAGCAAAAAAGTGGTTATAATATCAACTGTTTACTGCAGCTGCCATTTGTCATGCCACCAACGCAATAGAAGTCAAAATCAACTGAACGGACTGTATAAAAGGTCTGTTTAAATGTCTAATCTTATTTCAAATGGAGTATAGTAAGTATGGGATCACTCTTTGATAACCATTGTGTTGAGCAGTTTTGAACTACATTATACACTCTCAGACGTCATTTATTAAATGTTGATACTGGATATAAAACATTTGTTATTAGTTATTTAATTAAGTGTACACAACGGTATAATTAATTATACTTTGGAGTAGATATTTCTACGTCGCCAACAGTTTATACGCTGTTTAATAATTGTTTGGTTATGTATAAAATAACATAATCAAGCAAGAAAACTTTCTAGTGTTTGCTTTCGGCAAATCTACGTTGTTGGTACGGTACTTAATATTAATATGAACCTTTTAAAATTAAGAGAGTAATTCATAACATTTCTTTTGTTCTATATTTTACTTGCTTGATATAAAATCGGGAAAAAAGCCCACTGTCGTATATCCTCGTAAATATGTATAATAAGCAATTGGGAATAGATACGACCCTACTATGGGGAAATAAAACATAATGTTATGTTTGTTGACTCTGAGGCTGTATCGTGGGGTAAAATTCTAGCAAGGTGATAGAGCGAAAGATGAGAGAATTTAAGAGCCCTATTTAATTTTTTACGCAAATTCATGATTTTTGACGTTGTAATTTTTAGCAGCAATCAGATATTTTAATTATTAACCGACTTCAAAAAAAAGGAGGAGGTTCTCAATTCGTTGGGATTTTTTTTTTAATGTTTTGTAATGTTCCCCGATTACTCGAAGACGGCTGGACCGATTTGAAAAATTCTTTTTTTGTTTGAAAGGGTATACTTTCAAGTTGGTCCCATTGTCATTTGGTCACGATCTGATGATGGGATCTTGGAGAAATCGAGGGAACTCTTCAAATATTATAGGCACATCTATAGCGATTTGGGTATTTTTGATGAGCAGTTGACATAAGGCTATTGTAACTTAGATAAATTACAAACCAAATCAATAAAAACTGAAAAAAAAATACAAAAAATACAACCGACTTCCAAACTACAAAGTGAAAAATAACTTTAATTTCGGAAGTCGGTGTCAAAAAACTAAAATACTGATCCAAAGACACCGACTTCCGAAATTAAAGTTATTTTTCACTTTGTAGTTTGGAAGTCGGTTGTATTTTTTGTAAAAAAAAAATTTTTTGATTATGAATAACTATAGTGCCATTTTCTTTCTTGAAAGTTACACATTCTTTTCGTGTAATTTGCTGAATTGACGCGGAATATATGGTATTTTAATTTTATTTATTGTAATTTTGTCTCATTAAATCATTAATTATATAAGTAGAGAAACGAAAACTAACGAAACGTATTCATTGTATATAGAAGTTTTATATCATATTAGTTTATTTGATAAAATTGTTGAATCAAGACAATGGTGCCGATTCTCTTGTCACAAATGCCTCTAAACTAAACTAAAAATCACCAAAATTTAGTTTATTCCTGTCAAACGACGATTTCCCATTCTGAAATAGACTAAAGTGACACAACTTAACTATATTTTAGTTTAACAGCACTAAGATGGCAACGAGATATTAGTTTAGTGAAAGTGGCAATTTTGCTATTCTGAATTTGACGTTTTTCACCTAAAATTTAGATTTTATAACTAAATCTGACTATTTTCGCGACTAAAAACGTGTGGAATAAAATTGGTTGTCATGAACTATAAATTCACACCAACACCTCAACTTCAAATGCAAAAACAGTACTGAATCTTTTTTTTTTCTTTTGCTTATATCTCGAAAACGGTGTGTCCAATCGCAAAAATAATAAAAATTTCGACCCCCTTTATAAAACCCTTAAACCCCTTATACTCTACATGTAGGTAATATTTTTTCTTATTTTCCATACAAAAAGTGAAAAATTCCATATAAAACACGACGAGGCTGCCCTCCCTGCGCGCCTCCGGCTCTAAAAAGATTCACGTGGTTAGGTATCACGTGTGGAGTCGCGATTGTCAAATTCGATTTAGATATGTCAAAATTATTTTTAAATTTAGAGAATTTATTTTGCAGAATAGCTTTAAGATTCTCATAGTCAAAAGTAAGGAATTTTAGTGATAGTTTAGTTAGTTTAGTTCGGTGTACAAGAGAATCGGCACCATTTATTGCTTTTCTTTACGATGCAAGATTTTTTGTAGAATAATGGAATATATAATAATATAATAAAACCGCTAGGTAGCTTTTTCTAGGAATCGACCAAATAAAGGAATGTAGAATTTGTGAATAGAGAAGCGTAAGCAAAAAATTTATGAATAGATACCGATACCGACTAACCAGCTGAGCTTTTATCAACTACTGTTCGTTAAAGGTAAGCAGTACCCTAATTGCGTAATGCACGATCAATCACAATTTGTTTCGATTTGAAACAGATTGCTAATCCATTGCTTCATAAGCTGGAAAAAAAATCTGCTCATCAACGTAATTAACGCGATGAATGTTGTTGAACTGTCAAAATGAAACAAATTTTTCCAATATTTTTAATTTTTTATAATTTTTATACATGTACCATTTTTTATTTTCGTTTTTTGGGGGAAACCTTCAAAAGGCGCCTGGCCTTTGGGGATAAGACCGGGGAGTGTGGGATTCATATCTCACTAAAACCACCCCGGTGGTCACCTTCTGCACATGGAAGGGGCACCGTTACCTCTCAAAAGACCAATCCTGAACCCTCTCTGTGCAGCGCCTGTTAGGGCACATCTCTGGGGAAACTGTAAAGGGGTCTCCCTGAAACTTAACTGTGCAAGGCAGCATGTGACCACTGTGCGCCGTCTTCCCTGAGGTCACTCAGTGGGGGGACAGAGTCCCCACTCTGAAGGCCCGTGATCCCTAATTCCCGCCTGCTTACCTACATGACACCATAATCATCATCAGCCTATAATGTTCCCACTGCTGGGACACAGGCCTCCTCTCTGTGAGACGGAGTGGGCCGTAATCCACCACGCGGGCCCAGTGCGGGTTGGTAGATGTCACATGTCTTTGAATTTTCGGTTCTAGGACATGCCAGTTTCCTCACGATGTTTTCCTTCACCGTTTTGAGAGCAGTGGTGATGAAATAATTTACACAAAGTAAAGCGCCTGTATGGGTACGAACCTACGACGTACAACTCGTAAGGCGCAGCCGTTACCACTGGGCCACCATGCTCACCACATGACACCATAATATTATATCGAAATTTACGTCATACGTGTGCCAAGCAAACAAACTACAAAGAAACGTTAAAAATTGGTGTAAAAACTACAGAAGTTGGATTTTTATTAGAAAAGTAAGAGATTTTGCTTCTGCTTCTTCGATTTGGGGTTAAAACGGCCACGTCACGTTATCAGCCGGTGCTAATGAACTTGGGCTGTTACCCTACGTTTGATAAACGGTGGAGCGATAACTTTTATAGCACAGACGTAGTTTAATAATAACGAAATGGAATATGGAAGCTTCGGGACATTCAGACGGGAATATTAATTAAATGCGCATTTCAACTTCATGTTATGCAGTTTGTGTTTTATTTGGCTGTTTTGTGGAATTAAAGGGATAATGTATGGAAATATTCTGTAGTACATGTGCATAATTTATGCTACCAGAGCCATTCAACAGGGAAGGAAAATTGGAATATCGAATTTGGCAGTGTATTGTAAACATAGATAAATATGTATTTATTGTTATTGTTACAATGTTACAGCTTGCTTACGAATCCAATTATAATGGAAATCTCAATACCTATGCTTGAAGGTTATTTTCTAATAAGCAAATAAATAAAATATTAGAGTCGTAAAAATCCTTTGTTATTCAGTTTTGAACTGTAGTTATTGAAACCTGACGATAATATTTCGCATCGTTATTGAATAAATAAACGAATATTTAACTGGAAAAACGCTGACATCGGTATAAGTATTCGATATTCATTACTTACTGAAAATGTTTTTTGAAGTGAAAACTTCTTTAGGCGCGTTGGGCATTTTTGGGATGGGACTAAACCATTGATTTCGCGACACTGTAACGCAATTTACCGACACCGTGGAGTAAAAGACATCAACGCGTTGATTACCGCGGTGCTGATTTTTTTTTCAAGTTTTCACTTCTGTCGGCACTCCCGGAGTGCCACTGTTTTTTTACATACATAGGTGTCAAAATATTTTATGAACATAGTGGTCTCGTATCAAAATGTTTTATGAACGTGGAGGTGTCGTTAATATTAGTACGACTAAACTCGCTGTTGCCCTCGGTTTCACTCGAATACTAAAGAAACTGCTGTAGGTACCTGGATTAAAAGTATCCTATGTTAATCTGGAAGAGGTGATAGTCTACCTGTATGCTTTTCATCGAGATCCGTTCAGCCGTTACAGCGTGATTGAGGAACAAACAAACATCCAACCAAACCTTTTACATTTGTAAACATTTTTGGATATAATTTTTGAAGCCAACAGTTATATTTAGCTCAATTTTGGCTGTAATAACTTCGTTATAACATTAATTGTTAACAATTAACCGAGACTCAGGATTTCTCAGGATATCTACTAGGATTTCCGGCCCTTTGGGTTGCCGAGACGAGGTATAGAATAGGAACGGTGACCCCTTTAGTGGCCCCTTTAGTGGCTTTTAAGGGTTTCCCGACGGCAAAAAGGTCAAGAGGGTAGACAGCAATATTTACCCGTTAACTATAACTTTGAGATCATGAATGGTTTACCTATTTTCAAGTGATCCTCGAGTATTTCTGTCGTGGGCGTGGCCTACCACAAACTCATAAAGCAGTATTATTTTAATATTACTTCAGTGTGGGAAAGAGATGAAGCTCTACAGGACGTATAACTCCATCTCTTTCTCCCACTGAAGTAATATTAAAATAATACTGCTTTTGAGCTGGTGGTAGGCCCCCAGGAAAGTCAATGTCACCATTTCAGCTATATTTTTAACTTGGTAAGACCTACTGACGTGTTAATCCAAAACACTGTATCTCAGAAATACCTATTGCGTGAAAAGGGCTTTTAAAACCATACATATTATTAAAATACAGTGTTTTGTATGTGCTCAAATATTAATATAGGGATATGTAACTGCCTCGAAATAATCGAATGAGCGCTATGAAGGTAGCCCGCGAAATTAAAAATTTCTTTAGTTTTTTTGCATTTTGTAGGTCAGTATCAGGTTTTATGTTGATTTCAGATTTCATGAAATCATCACATTTGACAGTTATGCTAACTTATGGAGTTGTATTGCTGATTGGAACTATGAAAAGCCATATTTGTTACGGTCGCGAATCATATTTTAATCAACATAAAACCTGACACTGACGTACAAAATGCAAAAAAACTAAAGAAAATTTGAATTTCGCCGGCTACCTTGACACATTTAAGTCAAAACAATAACTCGAGTTACAGTGTATTGGATTTACACGTCAGCTATATCGTATAACTTGTGAGCAAAGTAATAATCACATAAAGCATTACCGATAGTTCACAAATATGTATGTAACAGCTGTGGTACCAGCAGTGCGCCAATATTAGGTATTTAGATCTAAGGGTAAAACCTCGTGTAGATTGGCGCGATGCGATACCGGTAGGTAATTGTTCTACAGTGAAGTTTTCTTAGAAATTGTTTTGTTAGAGTCGCGTCGCGCCTGTCTGCAGAGGCTTAATTTAGAAGGTTATTAGGAAACTCGTGCTCAGTCAGTCGGTAATATTAAGCTAGGCAATCTGTGGCATGGTGGGCGTTTACAGGATGATATCATTGTTCATTCTAGCGGTCAGTCTATCTACCTATCAAACATTCAGCAGCCCTGAGGCAAATGGATCTGCAAATTTACAATATAACCACAAACATTTCGCGATTATGTACCATCGCGGACACTGGCGGTGAACGACCTTTCAACCTTATTACTAATGGCATAAGGATGAAAAGTGGTTCACCGGAAATGTCCGCGGTTGTACGAGGAAAATAAGTTATTTTGGGTATATTAAATGATTTTCTAGGAAATAATAATTAGGTAGGCTTTGATGGTTTGATGTCAACAAAACCTTATAAGGAAGAAGAATAAGGAAGAAAGAGGATTTGTGTGATTCCCTGTGCGAGTCTCAATAAATACTTATTCTTTCTTTCTAATCTGCATCTGCAAACACGAGTTTTAGGAAAAATAACTGTAATGCTCAAACAAAAGGTTCAGTTTGCGCTACAACTCCTAATTTTTTATGACTTTTTCAACAGTACACACGGCTACACATCAAGCTATACATTTCCAGTATAAGCTGATCTCGCATTGAAGCTGAGCACACATCTCCGCATAGCTTCGGTCGATACACCCAAGCTGAAAAACATCTCTTTTCGTCTCCGCTTCGGACATCTCCGCTTTAGTGGAGCCCGAACTTTAGGGAAATATTTAATTGATCCTCATATAACTTTAGTTAGGTACGCTATTATGTTGGTTATTATAAACAATCTTGGTAGAACACTTTTGTATTCCTTATAGCATAGCACAGAACCCCATCAGTAAAAAAACGGTGACAGAACTACCTTATGGCTGGAAATTCACCGCATCTTGTCCACATCTCTTTCATGAGTTTTTATTACGTTTAATGGCAAAAACGCTTAAAAACGTTTCATGATTCGTATTTCAGGGGGCCTACCACCAGCTCATAAAGCAGCATTATTTTAATATTACTTCAGTGTGGGAAACAGATGAAGATCTACAGGACGTATAGCTCCATCTCTTTCTCCCACTGAAGTAATATTAAAATGATACTGCTTTTGAGCTGATGGTAGGCCCCCCTGGTTACATAACTTAATTACATGGAAGTTCTATCAAGCTTTTATCGATAGTGATCTCTGGCCAAGTTGAACCAGTTGAACGGTGTTCCCACGGCATGAAGCTCATGATAACAGGTGATGTATCGACGCGCGCTGTTTGCCGATGATAAGGACAGTGATTTATAGTGCCAAACACTTATCTGGACTAGTAGGGGAAAGTTGTATGAAAGATAAGGCCTTGGTGTAAGTTATAACTTTCGGTGTGCGGAATTGGGATTAATTCATGTCAAATCCAGACCTTTTGGGCCTTAAATGGCATGTTATGTCTATGAGAGTGGTTATGGGAAGTCAGAAGCCTTAACGATAGCAACTGGGTAGAGAATATTCGTTTGTATTGTGTAGTTTAGATGTGGGTTGAGAAGGTCAGATGGCAGATTTTTGCGACTTCTTAGCCTGAAACCTCACCCCTGCCTGGATTTGGGAAAAGGTTAAGCGGATGTGCTGAATCGATTTCTACTACAGAACCTAATTTGGGCATAGCATTGTGTTTAATACTGCCTTATGCTTCGGGGATCACAGGCCGTTTTATACGACTAAAAAACTTTAATAAGTAAGAAATAACGAAGACATGTGTGGTTCGATACACCCGTCTTAGAGTTCCGGTTTTTTGTTGAAGGATAAAATGGACGGTTGCCACCTGACGAAGTAATTATATGTCCACATGAAAGGGTACAGGCAGGTGACGTTTTTGGTATTAGTATGGATGAAGTACTTTACAATGAAGAAAGGAACGAGTCCAAATCGTCACGCCAGCGCTTTTTAGGCCTGCCCAGGTGGCGACGTTCGTTATCAGGCACCCACTGTGTGGCGATCCTGGCCCATCTGTTTTAAAGCATTCTCCTGTGTGACTCGGCCAGTCCCATTTCAGCCTCGCAGATTTATTGCCGACTCGTTCCTGACTGATTGGCTGGAGAAGGCACAACATAAGGAAGACTAAAAAAGTATGGGGGAGACCTTTGCCCAGCAGTGGGACAAAATAGGCAAATATACTTGATGATGTACTTTACAATAATCTGGAAATGGACTTGGATCGCCTCTCATGTACGCGGTTCAAATCCGGGAAAGACCAATGTGACTTTTTCAATTCATAGGTATTTACTTTCTGAGTTTATCTTGGATATTTGTGACATCGGTGAAGGAAAACATCGTGAGGAAAACATCGTGAGGAAACGGACTTATAGTTAATATAAGTCTGAAATCACCAACCCGTCTTGACCAAGCGTGGTGATCAATGCTCGTACCTTCTATGTATGCGCAGAGGCCTTTGCCCTGCAGTGGTGTCCCACTGGTAATAGGCAGCTATTATAGGCGGCGATAGAAACGGCGGCCTTAGTTATAAGCTATTGAACGCCAAAAGGACAAGAACAAATAAGAACATCCGAATTTAAAATAAATATGCGACGGTCAAAAGATGCCTTTAATTGCGACCAACTGACCGAATAACGGCAAAACCTGATAAAACTTGATTCCAAAACCGCTTATTTAATACTTCGCTGTTACTAACAGACGTGCGATACTGTTTTAATTTCCACCGGCTTTCTAGAAGATAAAAAATATATTTTTCAGAACGCATCAGTTCTGTGTCATCATCGTCAGCCTACAGCAGTCCACTAATGGACATAGGCCTCTCCAATCGCACGCCATTCAGCTCGATTCTCGGCAACTCTCATCCAGCTGGTACCAGCCACCCTGCGAAGATCGTCGCTCCACCTAGCCTGAGGGCGTCCCACCTTACGTTTGGTGATATGCGGTCTTCACTCAAGAACACGTCAATCCTGTGTAAACTTTCAACTAACATGAATGACGATGAAATGTTTATTAGTTATAGTTTATTTTTCAGTTTTAAACCCAGAACAAAATGTTTTTGATGGGGGAAGAATACCGGAGTTTACAACTTCTTTATGATCGTTTTCATTGCTTCCTATTTGCAAACCTGTAAAGAGATTTTGTTCAGTTTTACGATACAATATTTTTAATTCGGTATGGATTATAAAGTTTACATTATTATTTCGTTGTTATTATATTTATTACTTCTTTGAGTAAAGTAAGCACTTTTTGAAAAACTTGTGCATCTAATTCTCTTTGTTTGAACCTGAAGGCTTTTAAAGCTCCATCTAGTTGATTTCCTCTAGTGATATTTCATCTTGGGTTATTAAAGTGACTTTTTCTTATTTAGCAGGGTTTTTGATATGCTCAAAGAAAATCTTTATTTCTCCCTCAGGTGTCCTTTGTAGACAAATGCTCTTTGTAATAACACTAAGAACGAGTATTCACTTTCATCTTTAGTTCTTTGATGTCTCGGGTCTAGAATCCTAGAAAAAATATTCCATGAAAATTACTCTCCGAAATTGGAAACCCAAGTAGTAAAATTTAGGTGACCTAAGCTTTGTCATAAGATCGGGCTGGTACCTTTTTGGCTTCATTATTTTCGTGCTCCACTTTCAAAATAATACTGATAGATATTGTAAGTTGTAACGGTCGTGATGGTTAAGACCTCTCAAATCCTGGCAATTACCAAACTAATGTGACTTGTCTTGGACATCACTGGTTATGTGTTATAAGTTTGAAATCGCAAACCCGTCTTGAGCAAGCGTGATGCCTTCTCTGTATGAGAAGAGGCCTTTTAGGCAGCAGTGAGACAATAATAGGTTAGTATTATTGTAACTTGTACCAGAGTGTTGACAGCTAGTTTACCGTTTCGTATCCGCTCTTCGCAATCGTGTGATTGGTTGTTATAACAACGTTTTCCTTATTAGTACGGAATTCGTAGTTAATTCTGAAAGCACTCGACATCGACGTTCGACGTTTTGTCAACACTGGTCGCGTATGGAATACACAATAACATCCGCCCATTTGGTACAATGCAATGAATATAAGATCGTACAGTTATCGTAAGTCTGACAGTTCCAATGCTCTTCTTTGGTAAACCATTTTAATTTCCACTTGTGCGTGTTTTACATTAAGTACTGTCACTTCATACGTACTGCTACTGATCCTATGTTTTGACGAATTTGTCATTTTTCTTAGACATGGATTTATGGAACCCGTCCACATTTTGTTCCTTCCTCGGTTATTATCAGTGATCGGAGTAGGTAGAGTGATTTGGGGTCAATGCACTGGCACGTATATATTAGTATGGATACGCCCCCGGGATTCCGAGATTTTGAAATTATTAAGACTTTTTTAAGGAATTTTAAATGTTGTAATGTGTAGAATAAAGAATACATCAATATGAATAAGAAATATTTAACCCTCTTGCTGTCTTTTTAATAGTATATAGGAATATAGGTGATCGGACTCCAAGAAAAGGATAGGTATACTATAAAAACAATATAATAAGTAATATAATATACTAGCTTTTGCCCGCGGCTTCGCCCGCGTGGATGTCGGAAAATATCCCACTGGAACGTGCTACCGGGATTCAGAGTATCCTATGTCCTAACCCAGGTCATGGCCTATCCTATGCCTTTCATCTAGAAATCCGTTCAGTCGTTACGTCATGAAAAGGTAACAGGCTGATATTAAATCTGTTTTAGGGTTCCGTACCTAAAAATTTAAACATTAAAACCCTTAAAGGATGACTTCATTGTCTGTCAAGACCCTTTTCTCAGGAACGCGTGGAGGCATCAATTTATATCAATAGATATTAAAAACTTAGATCTACGGTCTCTTGGAAGTGTAACGAAAATCAAACTTCCAAGTCAACGCAATAATGGGCATGCCACAACTGTGGCGATAAGTTCCCTCATTAAGGAGTGGTAGAGAGGCGCCACGGCGTCCTCACCTTCCACCTGACGCAGGTTCTCACCGGACACGGTTGTTTCGGGTTCCTGTTCAGGATAAGGCGGGAGAAAACAATGGTGACACCCGGGCGCAGCATACGGTTTAGGTCTGCCCGGCTTGGGCAGAGCAGCCGTGTCCTCGTGGAGGCGATCGGCGGTGGTGATCTCTCGCGTCCGGCCCTGGTCCAGACTATGGTAGAGAGCGAGACGGCATGGGAGGCCATCACCTCCTTCTGCGAAGCAGTAATGCTCACGAAAGAGGAGGCATCATAATAGCATAGTACCAGAAGGAGACACCCTGGGCATCGGGAATGGTAGGCCGATTCCCGGCCACCGTAGGCGCGGGCTTGCGGACGGTGAGCAATGGGTAGCTCACCGTCCAATAAGGACCAGGCCCGGGTCGACGGCGGGTTGTGTTCCACGCACGCCTCAAAGAGATGTCAGCGGAACTGACGGGGTCCGATAGGGCCGATGCCTGCCGGTTGCGGGTTACGGTTATTGTCCGAAAGGGTTACCGTGGCCCCAGGCAATATAGGCAACTGAAAGAACACGGGTGGGTTTTTGTCAGTATAAACCTGACACGCTCTCCCGCTCCGCCCAGAGCGAGAGAAGTTATTTGATAATTTCCCACCCAAAAAAAAAGTTAACGAACTAAAAAATACGGCCATTTGTGCCGCATATTTTGACACTCGCAAATAAACCAGTCTATTTAGTACTTCACGTTGGTCCAGCAGCATGAAGTTTGGCGAGAAGTAAGGTCAAGTAAAGAGGAAAATCCGAAAATTGGTAATTTATAGTTCTATAATGAACGGCAAAGTTAAGTTTTTTCTGCAATCTGGGATTAAAAATTCATAGGCCGTGTCTTGGAGTAACAAACCTCAGTTGGCCCAATATAGTTTTTTGGTTCTAGTAATAATAATAAATAGGATCGACCGGCGTCAAAAAAGTTTTTGTGAAAATTGGCCATTTTCTTGCTGACTGTACAATTTTTTCAAAATCTGTGAATGCAGATCAAAATGTTTCAAAAAGTTAAGGAGAGTCTCCTAAGACTGTTTTCTTGTAGCGACAACGGTTAAGGTACCTGCTCTTGTTGCCCCATCTCAAAATCCATCCTGTATATGATATGATTGACTGCTTAGTTCCATAAAGGTATAGCGTGATGGTAATCTTTTAAAAGGTTAAATCCGTAACTATCTGCAATATTCTAACCTATTGGCTAGCCTTTTTACAATTTGCGGTAAACTATAGAAGAATACAAACATAATGCTATATTGCTCATCCCCCATAGCAAATAGCGTGATAATAGTTTTTGAAAAATCTATTGTGACGTTTTCATTATTTGACTTGTAGATTATTTATACCAATTTTCAAGTTAATTAAGCCACACAGTAAAATCCTCCACTGTAAAAATTAATACCCCGTTTTACCCCGTTAAAGGTAGATTTTCAAAAAAACCTGATATACGTTTTTATTTATTTTCAGTTTTAATTATAAATACTGAGTTTCGAGTTAATCAGACAGCTCGTTAAAATTCTTCCATACAAACTTTGACACCCCCCAATCCTCCTTTAGGGGGTATTTTAGAAAAACTAAAAATGAAAAACTTTATAATTTACATAGATAAGTATTCGTGCCAAGTTTCAAGTTTATTAACTCAAGGAATAAGATTTTTCATACAAACAAAATCCGCCCTTTTCACCCTCTTAAAGGTCGAATTTCCAAAAATCCGTTCTTAGCGGACGTCTACTAACTATAAACTACCTCCCTACCAAGTTTCATCTTCATACGTCAAGCGGTTTTCGATATTTCGTGATGAATGAGTGAGTGAGTGAGTGACCTTTCGCTTTTATATATTTAGATTTTAAATGTTTATCTATCGCATTCTATAAATTTCTAATGTAGTAGTTTAATAATCCTTACTTTAACAATATTTGATTCAATCCCGTAAGTACCAAACTGCAATCCCGGAAAAAAGGCTTATCCATGTTATGATTTCTATGACTATTCATGATGCGAGTACATAAAATCACTCTACCTACTCCGATCACTAGTTATTATATAAGTATAAACCAAAACAGAATCCAAGGACAGCAGAAACAAATTTTAATTAAAATCATTCTCGCTCCTAATATAAATAACTAAGAAGTCAGAAACCTGAATAAATGAAGGCCCAAAATTAATAAACACAGACGATACGGAAGACGATAGCATTAAATATACAAGGCGATAAAACCAACTTAGACATGGCTGAGTGAATTCATAAGTTTTTTCCATTAAACAAGCGGATACTAAAAATAGAATAATGGTAACCACGTATTTAGGTAAAAACCATGACAAAGCTAATCACATAACCACTTAACGTTGATGTCAGACATAATTATCTGTAACCTTCAAAGAGGAATATGCAGGTGCCGATGGGTCGAGTTACCAAGACTTTCTAAGTTTTATGGTTCCCAAGTACAATCAACAATCCATTTATCAGCGTCATCACCACGTTGCGCGTTGCCGACAACTAGGGAGGGTAGTGGAGTAAACAGTAACAGCTTATCGATAAATTGCAACCAACTACGGCGGGCGGCGGCGGTCGCAGAGCACGGGAACCGATTTACACACAACACACCAAACAAATTGACTGGGAGAGATTGATCGCCGGCGGATAAACACGCTTACGTTGCTATCGACTTGATACGCCAATAAAGATACAAGGAACAACAATCTCGACATCACGATTACAACACTAGAACGAACAGTTAAAACGCAATTCTCACAGATTTTAATTAAGAAGCAGTGTTCCATTAGCGGGCAGCCGTGTCTTTATTTTCATTATTAAAATACTTAGCGTTAATTGCCATTTTTCTTTTGAATTACCTAGCAGTTCCAATTTTATTAACGGGGGTTTAAAGTCGTTTATCATAAATTTAATTAGGTGGCACCTAATAATAATAAAATACCTTACGAAAAACTTTATAATGAAGATTTACAGCTCCAGACAAAGGTAGAACAAAGGAAACAAATAATTCAAGATTACGTAGCTGTCAATAATGGATGCCTTATGCAGGATGTTGGAGATTTCTTAAAAGCTTTGTTTGGTCTCCGGGAAGAAAGTGAAGGTGATGATGCGGAGCAGTAAGCGGGGGGGACGCCCCAGCCACCTGTTGCTACCAATCAATAACATCACCAACGCACCATTGTTCCCTAGTCCACACCATAGCCGAACCGTTTGAAACAGTTTCCAACTACAACAAAGTTTTGATATTACCGACTATGATACTAACAAGCTTTGTGGTCATTTCTAATGACAGTGAAATAACTTTTCATACAGTTGCTGTTAAACTTTTTAGAACTAGAGAGACAAAATGCAGACACAGAACCGGACGCAAACAAAGAACTAAGTGACCGGTTTCAAAACCAAAATCAATGTCCTCCGCCAGTTGTAGTTAAGCCTCAAAAGGCAATAAAAGGGGTTTAACGAAGCCTTGTTCAAACACAACCGCTCCAGATAAGAGGATAATCAATACCCCAAAATGTTGAATGAACGCAGCATCGTAGAGTAAAGATGCTGTTGTAAGAAATAAATCTAGACAACAGAAGATAGTAAACACGAGATTTCAGCTTGACAAGAATAGGAACAATCCTGAGATTCGTAATTTCAAAGCAAAATTTTCAATTCTATGGGTGTTCGGGAAAATCGTAAAGCATGAAAAGTTAGTTGGCCCGTCGCGCATGTACCGAGGCCGGTCAATAACCCAGGCGGGCGGAATCTTGAACTTGAACCACAAAGCGAATACGGAAACACCTATATTTTTTATCCGCTATCCAATTTCTAAAGACAAATGCGAAGTCTGATCGCGAATGAATTGGCACGCTCAGGTTTCAATATAAATCATGAACCCGGGCGATTTGTTGAAGCCGACAATACAGGAACTGTAGACACGAGATACGGGACTGGAAAATCGTCGATGTAATTGGCTTTAGTTTATTATCTGAACAAAGACCTGGCGCGGGCAATTCATGGGTATTTCCAAAACATAAAGTCCGTCTTACAAACAAATAATACCGAAAACGTGTTTTCTCAAAACAAATTCAAAGTTTTTCAGTTGGAGCCGGAATGTGTGACATTGAAATTAATTTTCACACGTTTTAAAAATTCGAAGCGTGCGATCATAGTGAATAAGTTATATGAAGTTATAATGCGGAATACGAACTAAACTCGGGGTGGCAATAAATTCTGTTAGCATGTCTGAGAAATCTTCTGATAAATCCCACATACGAAGCAAATTATGTGGGTTTGCGTGAAACCGCAAATGTAGGAAGTAACTTGAAATCTAATAGTCGTTAGTTACAAATGTGTTCACCAGCCTGTCAATCTGTTAAGAGCGCATATCATTACTTAACATAGACTTTACATAACATGCATTGCGGGTTACAGGTTGCAAGAGTGGTTGTTGTCGTAATTTTTATTTAGTTGTGTAAAAACAAAAAATGCTCTAATAAAGCGACTATATGAGTTAGGCATTACATATTCACTGTTTCTTAACTTTGGAAACCCTTTATTGGACAATGCTTTAAATTCTGTTAGGTTGCGGTAACATAAACTTTATGTTGGTATATTTCAATGAATTTAAAAGCTGTATATTACCGAGTATTCATGCGTTTCTTCTGTTGAACTTGACAATGATTTGTATTTAGAGGACGTCGGGTCGTCAAGTACAGCTGTGGCCAACACAATGGGTTGCTTGCCTGCACTGAATGTTGTTATGATTAAAATGCTCACTATCTCTACAGAAACCGACGCTGTCAGGCGAAACACGAGGATAACAGAGCGAAAACAATGGCATTGAGAGACGAAGGAGAAAATACAAAATAAATATTGAAAGGAACTGGAACATAGAGCAACACATTCTTACAGGTGTTAATAAATTTGATGCTAATACAATTACCACACAAAACCACTATCACGCTAAATAATCCGCAAACATTAATTTTCATTGCATAACGCGAATTCATGGCGTGGATTAATAAATTCTGCATGTAACTACTTTATTGATTGGTTATTCAATCGAAACGAGCTAAAAAGTGTGACGTTTATGCAACAATCCAGAATTTCGAATGCTAAAACTCCAATTCCACTTAAAACAAGTACCCAAGTTCGAAACGCATAATTGATTCACGACAGTGAAGTCATCTAAAATTGTCTCTTGAGAAAAATCTTGGCGCGAGCCGCTCTTAGTACCTAATTGAGACTTTTTAACTAGCATAAAAGCTTTTAGGTCAAAGAAGTGCTGGAAACGAGCAATTTGTCCGCGAACGGCGTCGCAACTGGCCTAAATTATTTACCAAAACTTGGCTCCCACTTTTAAGTTGTCATTTTATACAGCTGCAAATAAGCACATCGCATTTCTTTTAGCGGCTGTTTTAAATTAACTTTTAAGTCCATCCGTTGATAATATTTTATTGCTAAATTGTGAGAACGGTGAAGATCATGCTGGAACTCTAGTAAACGATTGTCTTGAACAGAGCAAACAAGAACTTGCTAATTAGCCTGTAATTCCTTTTAACAAGTGCTCTACGAAAGCAGTTAACGAAGATTTCAGAGCATTGTTTACATTTTGTGGTGCTCAAGTAAGTTCCACTAGACAATCAGCTCAGCGGAGCGTGTAAACACAAACTCACGAAGCAGACGACTTTGATTATGTAGGAAACAATCTGTTGCCGTATGGTACTAGTTTATAATAACAGATGTAATGAGGAAGGATCGACGGATTCTTGGCTGAACTTTCTATTGATTGATAGTTTGATTGCTACTTTGTTGATACTGTAATTGTTTGAAGAATTCTACACATTGACTTCATAATCAATGTACTATTTTTGGAAATTTTCTGTCACCAAAGAATATATGCACAAAACTTTATTTTAGAAAATGAATATACTGCCGTACCTACCTGGGGCAGGCTGTAATGACCTGTTATCGTTCAATATCATTTCGAAACCACAATATTCTTTATATCAGAAGTATCAGGGCACCAAAAGCTTCTGATATACCGTTATGACCAACACGATACGCGATAAGGCTGATGGTTTAACATATCTGAGGCAATCGGAGTCAGATGTCTTTCTTGATATCAGTTATATAATATGTATGTATGCTGTACGTATGTATTCCTAACGGGTTTTGCCTTTAGGTGAAGCTACTAACGTCGACATCAGGGTGTGTTAAGTCAATGAAGCTTGAATAACAATGATTGAGTCTAAAAGGCTTGAGGGAGCTTATATGCTGTTGCTATGTGGTTTAAGCTACAAATGAGTAAACCATACTAATCAATTGTAACATATTTACTATGATCTTTTCACTTGGCCGTTATAAAGAGTTCCCTTCAGTATTCCAGTATTATTAGTAGTTTTTGGGCTGATAGGGACTTGCATCATACGAACACGGCACACGAACAGTTATATAGAGTCGATCTCATTAATCCCGAAGACACCTAATCGCTTTTTCATTGTATCCTTCCCATATTACTATGGAAATCTGCTACCGACAAACTTTGTATAAAGCATGCAAATTTCGTAAACCGAAGCACAGTGACAGGTAAGAATCTTTGAACGTTTAATTAGCCCTTTTAAAACTCGGGGCACGTTTGAATGAAACAACGAAGAAGGTATTGCAAGACGCTATCCGGCGGAAATCTCGGCTGAGACATTTAATGCCTTGTACATCGATCATGCGATCTATACAAGATTATATTACGTGCTTTAGATTATACTGGTGGTGGAAATAAGTGGGTATTAAGATCGTCCTGATTTATATGTTCTTTGGAACTGGAGAAAAAGTATACACCGTGACATTTTAGTCGTCTTACAAAAGCAGCCCACTTCAAGTATGCAATGACTACTAAACATTCATTTAAAAAAAAATTATGTACACCGTGACAATTTAGTCGTATTACAAAGGGCCACTCAATGTACCCGACATAAAATACCTCTAGGAGCAATTAAAAAATTGTTACATTATATATATTTTTTTTAATGAATGTTTAGTAGTCATTGGATACATGAAGTGGGCTGCTTTTGTAAGACGACTAAAATGTCACGGTGTAGAGTAGGATAGGATGACACGCGGATGTTGTTATCTAAGAAATTATGATTGGAAGTTAACTCTCATAAGTAATGGACTAACAATCTGTAATAACTGACGATCTTAAAGGTACTGCGAATTTCAAAGAATGAATTAAACTCAAACAGAATGTATTGCTAATAGTTTTAAAAGCTGTTCAAACCGTTAGGGGAGAACTATTAAAAATTCTGCCAAAACTATTAAGAACAATGCCATTCCGACGTTTGGTTTAATTGCACTTGATTGTTCAATACTTCCAACTTATTACAAGTTCACACGCTTGAGCAAAGTTTACTCAAAGTCACGATAATGTGAGTAACGTTTAGATTTGTGCCGTTAACCGTTGTGTACTTCGAGTCCGTACACAATCATACAATGTCGCCTGTGACAATAGCAGTACAAACAATAGAACAGATTACCGAGACGAACGTGCGATTACGTACTGAATAGGCGAATAGATGAGCTTCCGTACTACGTTTTGTTCGAATGTCAATAAACGAAATCGCTTTCGATTACAGTTTTACTGCAAATCCCAAAAACCGACACTAATATAACTGCCAATAAATTCTATTGACTCGAGGGTAAGTCCTAATGAAATTCTGGACCCGCACTGACAAAATGCTCCGATGAAGATCCAATATATCAACGGGCTCCCAGCGAAGATAAACATGGAGGTGCCCTCTATCTCACGCCCTAAATCTTCGTTCCCCTACAAGAAAATATCTTGGATATATCCCCTCTGCCATAACCCTATCGAGTTGGGCAATTTCCGTTGACCGTCCGGATACACCGCGACTCGTAGATACAGGTAGACGTTAAACGAACACTTTATCTTGTTTATCAGTTTCGCGGCACCACTAGCTGTAACATCGGGGCACAAACGACAGGATGACACCACAATGCACCCGCATTCACGCCTGTTGGATAAACAAAGATTCCATTCCGGTAATAACAAGATATAGTTCCGTAACTCTTTTGACTAACTGATGGTAACACGATAAGGGTGAAGCAATCCGTGTGTGTAGAGTAAATTGAAACAACGGAGCAACTTAATCGTAAAGTGATTAGATTATATTTGGTTAACCCACTTCCGTCACTCACGGGATGTTTGCGTCCGAGTGGCGACGCAATGTTTGTATTGAAAACACTGGACTACGAACTGGGACAAATCTCCGCTTCTTTGGATACTTGTGTTCAAAAGAAACACAGTTCCATTAGGGAGATTACAGCGGAATAACAAATAAACAGACTGATTAAGACTAACTACAACGTAGGACACAGTACAATCGAAGAATACACATACATATATAGTCACATTACAGACGGTAGAACGACTATATCTTAGCAATGGTAATAACCATCCAGATTCACTGTCGACTTATCTTCGAAGCGAAATGTTCGTATTTTCGCAGACATAAAATAACCCCAGGAAACAAATTTTGGGTTTGTACAGCTATTTACGTCATTTGATTGCATTACGTCGAGCGTTCGACAATTTGTATGAAATTGCGTTCGGTACTTTATTCATAAGAGGACAATAAACTTTCAGGCTCAGGGTCGGCGATTAGGCGCAGGGCAGGGCCATTGGCACAAAGACCTTAGACTTCGGGTCGTGGAGGTCGACAAACGGACGCTCGCCCTACAGACGAGCTTTTATTAAATCGAAGTAAGTACTTATCTCTCTAACGTACTTTTCTTTATTAAAGTAACATTAATTAATTAATGTAAGTCTAATTAATTACAGTATCTTTCTTAAAAGTTGGTTTATTAACCTTCTTGAGATAATTAGTGATTCTCAGAAGTCCCGAATTAGCTCGTTGGCTGCGTGGAATATTTTTTCTATTACACATGTTGAGCCCATCGGAGCTGTGTTTACGGGAAGCCGGGAGCGCCCTCCTGTCGCCGATGGTCATAACGCGTGGGGCGCGAGCGATCAATACACAGGGCTTCCCTACTGGCATGCCGTCGACTGCGTAGCCCACTTCCGAACGACGCTCACGCAATTTTGTACACACCAATTATTAAGTACTTTTAATTCTTCGAGAAACAATTAGTCCTCGAGCTGAGACTACTCGAAAGTTTGACGCGCCCCCAAGTCTTTATGAACGACGCTAATAGACGACTGAGCTGATCAAAGCCCGCCAAAGTTGGTAAAATTAAGCGTTTCGTCAGCGTTAATTGTGAATGCGTCTGTAATATGCAAATTAAGGGAAATTGCGGTCCATGGATAATTATTAGGAAAATGGATGCAGATGAGAACTAATTTGAACCAGCCCATGTAAAGATAGGAGGTATCTAAATGTACATTATATCTAAAATTACGATAAGTACAGGTAATAATAACCTAGGTGGTTTCCTGTGTTCTGTGCGATATTTATCTTCAGTTTTGTAGCGATGGCGTGCGTATACGTGACTCAATGAATTCAGCTATTCAGTGAGGATGAGGTACTTAGTTTTATTTGTCGTACTGGCAGTAATTTGAGGGTTTATAATGAACCACATGAGGGAGTGTCGGAATCGGGAGTCAATGTCGGTGTCATGGGAACCGACACACGTCATTTTCTTTTGGGGGCAAAATGTTATTGGTATATTAAATACGAATTAGATTCGGAACAGCTTTCATTGAAGAATCGATAAGTAATAATAAAAGATTGAGTATAAAATTCTTCAGTAGAGCTTGTTTTGTTGTTTATATTTGCTTTATGATAAAAGGAAGGTAGTTTATTTTGCTTTACAAGGCGCTTTAATAGCCTCTTCTTAATTTAGGTATACTTGAAACGCTAAGGAAAGCCGGGGCATAGTTCTTTCATGAAGGTAAGTACTTGTCGTCGGCTGCAATTTATGGTCTCATTCCGGAGAAAATAACCGTCTGCATTATGGAAACTTTGCTGAGGTGTAAGCTTAAGTGCGTTTCATACCAAGGTAAAAGCACAAAAAAATTTACTAGGTAGTTTTTTCATGAATACTGATCATGAAGGTATAATGTTATTATAGAAAATCTGTACGGTTAGTAAAAGGGTGGAAATGACAGGCGGAATAGTTAGATAAACAGCACCAATATGCTTTTTAAGGTTCCGTACCCAAAGGGTGCGCAACGGAACCCTATACTATATAAGCCTCCGCTGTCTGTCCGTCAGCGGGTTGTATCTCATGAACCGTAATAGGTAGGCAGTTGAAATTTTTACAGATTGTGTATTTCCATTGCCGCTATAACAACAAATAAAATAAAAATATATATAAAATATTTATAAAAATAAAAATAATTATAAAAACAAAATTAAGTTAAAAATGATGGGGGTTACCCCATACAAGAAACGTGTTTTGTACTTACTTAAGTAAAATATTTGGTGCTTGTCATTTTTGGGGGGGGTATGCCATAATCGCCACGCTTGGCAGGCGGGTTGGCGATCGCAGTATGGTGTTAAAAAAGCATAGAGAATGCTGCTGCCCATTCTCTAGTAAGCACAGAATCGGTCGAAGTGGAGGTGCTTGGGGGAGGCCTATGTTCAGCAGTGGACGTCTTTCGGCTGAAATGATGAAGTAAAATATTGTATGGCGGTACGAAATAACGGAACCTTATGAGTACGAGTCCGACTCGCACTTGGTAAATTTTTCTAACTTAATTTGGGATAACCGCTAAAGTTTTAGGTACTTACCAGTCAATAACTTAGATGACTTTATCAAACGAAGAGTCCCAGAGTTTGACCATCTCATTAAACTTTATTTAGAAATTGAGAACAGTGATGAAAATATCAACGAAATTATACTGTCTACGAATAAAAGCACAAAATCGAATACTTGTGACATTATCTTGACGGAATCCGCCTTAATTTTATAAAAAGAAAGATAATTCAATTAACATTTATTCAAATTAGTCCCATGGGGATCTCAGGAGTCATAAACAATTTATTATTTTAAATCACAAAGTTGTACATTTTGTTTTGTGTATGAAATAAATAAAGTGGAGAACTGGAGACTAATTAAATATTTACGTGTAGACGACAGTTATTTATTAAGTTTTTACGTGGAGTTCAAATATGGAGGGGTGTGCACTCCCAGGGTTATTAATAGGAAGTCAGCTCGAAAGTCGGTACTGGCAACATTCGAGCAAATGCTATAACTATGTCTGCAGCTGTAAACTACATTATACAGCTGAGAGTCTGAGGCATAACTCTTCAAAGGATTATAAGTTTGCATATAGTTTCTATAACTAATATGTAAATAGGCCTGTATATTGTCTAAATCTGAGACTTGAAAGTTTTCATGACCAATAATAGTTGTTACCATTTCTAATTTGTTTAAACTATTTGTGACTTATACTTGTACGACTACGTAATTACGTATGTTTGTATGATACTTTAATACGCAATAACACCGGCGGATCTTTATTGATTAGCAAGTTACCATAGTTACCAAACATTGAGCCATAATAATCTGGGATTTCCTAGAAAATCCAAGGTAAACATGAACAAACTCTCCATCTCTACGTATAAATAAAGTAATATCTATTTGAAGAGCCTAATTAAAAGCCAGCTAATTCGAAAATCTCTTGAGTACTGAAGTAATTTTGTAATTAAACAGTCCTCTATAATTTTCTACTATTTCGGCCTACGTATTTACATAACACAGTACATCAAACAGTTAGTTTAATTAACAGAACTATAGCTTAAAGGCCGTTTTATGAATTTATTGTTTCCGACCGCACCCAAAGAGCGACTGGCCGCCGGTCGGCATCCGTTTCGTGACACCTGCCTCAGCGGTCGAATACAAAAAATAACTTGTATTATCTGAACTGAATGCCTAATTATTGTAAATATAGTATCTATATGCAAAACTGATACTAACATAAAACGTTTAATTTAATTAATTTTTTTTCATTTCTGCGCAAAACCGCAGCTTATATTGAAATTACGAAAA
The DNA here is from genome assembly GCA_949152395.1 of Agrochola litura. NCBI lineage: Eukaryota > Metazoa > Arthropoda > Insecta > Lepidoptera > Noctuidae > Agrochola > Agrochola litura. The sequence goes on along the minus strand of OX424508.1, from coordinate 17,225,818 downwards.
ACTGCCCATTGTGTCCAATTTCGTTATACTCACCCTAATGGGTAAGTACTTACTATTGTATCCGAATTTACTGTATATAATTTCTACGAACCTTCCACCCCTCAAAATTCTCGATGTCTGAATGTTTCGAAACTTCGCTCTCCCCTTGCGATTTAGCTATATGTAAATACAATTTATACCGAAAGTGTACTTGTAACTGTAAAGCAACAGCCGTCTATAATTCGCTTGCTGTATGTAGTTTTGAACATAAAACACCCTATTGTTGTTCCCTGGAGTGCCTTTCAGAGCGTTTTATATGCTCTAGTTGGGCACACCTTTGGCATCTGAAGGTAAAAAGATTACAACGCACACGTATGGACGTTGCGTTTACGACATTCGCCCGTTGTGAACTTGCTTTAGATATTCCGACCTTGAAATAAAAAAGCTAGTTTTTTCGTGACGATATTAAAATATAAATTAGAGCTTATAATTATGTATGCTATCACTGTAACATGTTACATGGCAAATAAGAGAACATCTGGCGACGTGGTCTTTGACCTAAACAAAGTTCAGTGTATGTTTGAATTGAAGGACGCGATCGCGAGTCAACTGTATAACGAAATTAATATATTTTTACAACGTGCTTATAAAGCTATCTTTAAACCGAAGTTCATTAATTAACGAAACCGCATAGAACGCGTCCATAAAAGTAAAAAAGAAGGAAAGAAAAGGTTAATTTGTTGTTACAGAAGAATATTAAGTACCCTACCAACTCTACAAGCATTTATAGCAATCAATAAAGCTACGATTTAAGTAAAACATTTTGCAAATGAGCCAAAATTCCAATTGTGTGTTTTTATGGCGATCATTGTTGAAGATAAACAAGCAAACGTTTCTAAGGAATCAATCATATCGGAGTCCCAATCGAAATTTAAACATCCGATGGGGGAAATTGATGAAAAAATATACATGCTAAAAGTATACAAGAAACGAAGGGCCAGGAAGCAACAAAACAAGCCCATTGCGATCAAACAGAATATTTACTTTCACCATTTAGAATTACCAATATCTTGAAAATAAATAAGGAATGTTATAAACAAGACGCATTAGGAGAATTCAAGAAAGCTTTGATAAATTCAAAGCAAAACTACGTCAAGAACACACAATTTTGAAAAGACATTCTAAAGCTGAGGAACTATAAGAGGACGTTATTGAAGAAACTGAAGCTGAAATTATTTCTAAGCAAAAGAAACCGTAAATGTGAGTTAAAGTGTAAAATAGCCATAGAGATTTGAAAGAAACCGTGACCATATAGCCGTTGATTATGTATCGTGAGTAACGTTACACCGAGGGGCCACGGCCGAACACGAGTTGCACGATAATCGCATATGACTTCACACTGTAACCGCTACGGGAAAATTTAATCATGACACACGTATTGAATAAACAATGCGGACGATAGAATAGGAATGAAGGATTAACTATAATAATGAAAACGATGTCGTGAATGATCGTTTTGACAACTTTGCTCATAAAGATTATGAACAAGAAGGAAGATCCGGCATTGTTGAAGTCATGGGCAGAATGCGTTAAAATTTTAGAAAAAATGTGATTGAAAGAGCGATATAGATGGGGAAGTCAATAGCTGATTACAAGTTCAGCCTAGACCAGGTTATCGGTTAGAAAAATGTATGAATGAACACAATTATGTAATAATTATGATGTTAATGAAATTAATGAGTATATAGAAGATGGCTTTTATGATGTCGCAAAAACACGGAATTGAATTTAGATTGACTATGATAAACTAAATCGGATTCAATAGATTGCTAATTATATTTTGATTTATCAATTAGTCGATATCAGAACTTAAGGGTTTCTTGGAATAGTAAAGGTGATACAATCTCAGATATGTATCTTTAATTAAAAACATTATTTAGTGGTTTCGTTATTATTTGTGTTATTAAGTTTTATATTATAAAGTTCAATTTGAGGCCGATGAATTAAAAGGTTTTGTCTTTTGCAACCAAGCACCTGCAAAATGTTTAATTTAAAGTCTTTTCTTTAATACTTTCATGCCTTATTGAATTTCTAGTAGTTTTGAATTTCTAATACCTATTATGGTTTTAAATTACTCACATTGTGATGACACTTTAGAATGAATCAATGCCAAAGAATTGTTCTATGCAAACATAGACGTATTGTTTTATTGAATAGGTATCATTGTAGTGGGCAAAAACAAAACATTGATGATTGAATTCCAGACCACTAGGTTTTAACGTAGAGTCGTAGAGGAATGTCCCACTTACCAGTTTTCGAGGACTGATAGTGAAAAAAAGAAAGAGGTTGTTACAACCAGTTACATGTGCTCACTACGATAATTTTATCAATGTAGAGTACTTTTGTAATCTAATGTTTGCTTTTCTATGCTCGTTTGTACCTTAAGTAAGCAACTAACCTACACAACGTTTGCTTTACTCTAAAGTAAGAAATCCATCCATACTAATCCCCTGGTAATTTTCTCATAAGTACAGAAAATGTCAAATGAAAAGGTCTTTAGGAGGTTCATAAAGATACAAACATTATTTGTCGCTCAGTCTTAAAAAAAATATAAACACCCTTGTCACAAAATTTTTAAAGCCTCACCTCGAGCAACTAGTAAATAATATACATACTAAGATATTCGACGATGTTGAAGTTCAAAGGCTCTCCGGAGAGGCGTCTAGAATATCTGAAGCGTAAAAAGCTAGATAATAAAACACCGGGTGTAGACCGTTTAAAAGGTTGATTTTATTCAACCAACAATCATGTAGATAACGAAGAGAATAAAAAACAGCATTTGCTTGAACATAAATATTCACTGCAGTCCGTACAATGGTAATACGTGGGTGTTGAACCTTACCTACCCACGTCGGGTGATTATTTTAGTAAATTCCCATATCGAGGGTATTCTGGCAAAACCGGATAAGTGCACAACATATAACAATGAGAAAAAAGCAATTTAAGTTTTAAGTGATCATAGTTTAATGTTGAAGCATATTAAGAACATGCTATCAATACTTGTAGTTAGATATATTATCAAAGAAGTTTTTTATAGAAAAATTATATAGTAATTGTCATTAATATGAAGAAAAAAGGATAACTTCGCGTCAAGGTACTGCAGTTATTTCGTTTTACCAGAAATTTGTAAATGAGCTGTAAATCACTAATAACACAAAATATTAATACCTGATATACTAATAAGGGATCATTGTACGACAGTGACTTAGTTCATAATGAAATAACTGAAATAATCTTGCATTTACGACGGCAATATACAGAATTGGTCAAAGTTATCCGTTTTTACCTGTAAATGTTTTGACAATTGCTGTATTTTTAAAACAAATAAGTAATATATTTTTTTAAATTATTATGCTTTAATTAGTTTAAACAGCTTTATCGCGTAGGTAATTAAAATAGAAAAATATCAAAAGAATCCAAGAATACCTAAAATTACACATCTTCCTCGCAAGATAGTACATTCTCCTCTTCAACATCTTCAGGAACACTTCCTCCGGTATTATATTCTTTTTAATCAAATACAATTAATCCTTTTTTATGGCCTCCGATATAGGTAATGATTCTTCATATTTTTTTTTAAACTCACTTGGAAATTCATGACATTCCTTTCTTTTTGTTCGTGTAGCTCTAGTCTTTCCTTCTTTGCCAGTAACGTCTATGTAATTAAAATTCTCACTCATGTCGTAGTTAAAATAAATTCTTTTTTCCCCCTTTACGAATCTCAGTCGTTTAATTTTAAGCTACTGCACTCTATTTCTTCCATTGTCCTTTTCTTTGTTATGAATTATCTAAGAAGCCAGATCTTTCAAGTCATAAAACTCATGATATTTAAACTCTTTTGTTTTGTATGACTCTTTGACTATCTTCTTCTTTTTAATAACATGCACTCTTCTACGCCTTACACGTTGGCTTATTGCAATCCAGTCTTGCATGGAATATACGGAAGTTCCTTTATTTTGTGATTCAATAGCGCTGTGCATAGAATCGGCCTCAAACTCAAACTCAAAGCATTTATTTCAATTAAACCATTTACAGGCACTTTTGAATTGTCAAGGAATCGGTCAATCAGAAATAGGTATGAAGCTAGTTGCCCATTCCAAAGCGTAGTAGGTACCTATGGAGAAGAACGGGCAAGAAACTCCACGGACACTCTTTTAAATAAAAAAATTGTTACAAAATATTGGTTAAATCATTCATGTTGAAATTATACATGTGAGAACAATGTAGAAAGACGTGTACGTTACAAGCGTCCGTAATAAAAAGATAAAATAAAGAACAATTCAAAAAATTAAAATAAATTAAAAATAAGCCCTGGCAGCTAAGTTATGACCAGTTCCAACTGACGGCGCCCGTTCACGAACATGACGCATGGATTAGCACCATTCAGCTCAACCATTTTGAAGGGAGCTAAATGATCCAACACACGCGCCACCATCAGCGAAACATTTGAGTGAGCATGACATACTCACAGCTGCCAGGGCACATTCAAGTCAATGCAAGATATATTACCCGGTAAATGGTAAGTCTTTAGTACATAGTGCTCACACCTGTGCTATGCAATTATACCTATAATACAAAGGAGATTGAGTTTATACAATGCAAAGATGGTCTTACAATCTTCAGCAGCTCCAACAGTATTTGCAAATGTTAATCAATTAGTTGTGGAGCAGGACCAGCATTGAGCCAAGCATTTTTATCAGCGATGTAATCCCCCAACGTATAATATGCCTGCCTGCATAGTGTGCGTTTTATACAAGATTTGAATTTCATCTCAATCATCTGTAGATTTTCGATATTGTGAACAGCCCATAAAAGCATAGCAGCCACATATTGATTTCTATTTTGCCCTAGCAAGTATCAGAAAAAAGACTGATTTCGGTTACATTTGATGGAACACATTCAGATAAATAATGCAATAAAATGGTTCCGATTTCGCAGCTACCTTTTTATCGTTCAGTTCGGACCATAGGAAACAGTATGCATTATTGGGTAGACCTGCTTCATAAATAGTGAGGTTACACTTTTGTTTGACACAAGCTCACAGTTTATCAGAGTATTCAAATAAAAATCTCGATGAAATGTAACTGTGCGCACGCGATGATGTTGGACTGAGACTAAAAACATTAGTAAGCAGAACCGACTAAGTGAGCCTTATCTGCTTTTGTTATTGAAGTGGAGCATCAAAATGTCATTACATGTAACATGCAAAACATAACAAACTCAATTATTCTGTTTTGCCTTTTAATAAAACGAAATAAGTACTTTTATGTTAACAGTGAGAACCAAATAAAATCCAATGTATTGATTTGCTTGTAAATATAAAATAAAAAGATTAATAGTGGCTTTTATGAGTAAAGAGAGTAAATGCTTTTATTTTGTTATCACTGTATTTTATTATTCATGTTGTTTAATAAGAGATTATATAAGTTTTTGCTTTTAAGTTTGAAGAAAAAAATGTTAGATAACTGCTTTACACAGAAAAAAAAACTGCAATAAAAGCTTCCGCAGTTATATGGTTTTGCTAGATAAAAAAAGCAGAAAAAACTAAGTATGCCTATGTATATAACAATTTTTTTTTTAATTTTGCACTTATTCTGTTCTGCCAGAATACCCTCGATATGTAAAACCATGTTTATTGTTTACATAATATCCTGTTCAATAGCATCGCGGTCGTGGCTAATCTCTAAATCTTCACAACGGCAATATCCAATGGGTTCCTAGATACTGCAGCTCTTTATTACTCCAGGGATTTGTTTGTTATGGGTTTCTGTCATGTTTCCGTGTTAGGTAATGCCGTGATCGATGTAGCGATACGAGCTTTTCTTTGCTTACATTACTGGCCATTATGCTTTCAACTTATGGCTCTTATCGCCACTTCCATTTATGGAGTCAAAGTTACTGCGGTGAAAACTAAAAGAAATTATTATACTTTATTTTGTCATCGGTTTTTTGTAAACAACAGTAAATCGGGATTAGCGTAATTCTTTCCGCGAAGGAATATCTTTGTAATATTTAGATACGGTATCCGGTACGATAACAGTGTTTGTTCTTTATGCAAATAATTGGCCGTGTCGAAGGTCGGGCTTGAGGGCTTTCTCTTGAGGTTTTTATTTGTCAACGGTTAAGATTCTGATAGTAGAGCCATTTATGGTTTTGTGTTTGTTTTATAGGAGTAGAGATTGGTACGTGACCGTAGCTTCACGTTACGTTTGTGAAATAGTCTGAAGGATCGAAAACGTGATCGGTTGCACGTGTTTTGGTATAGTCCAGTACTATTATACAAACAGTGCGTTGGAGGTATGTGTGTGTGTTTTATGTACTTTGCGACACAAAGCGCAGCTGCAGATTGACCACACGCCTCGTCCCGTCTGATATGTGGTCACGTACATAGCTGTTTAGATGTTTATAGGATACTTCAGGGTTACCACTTTCATTGGCACTTGCAGACTGGTAATCAATAGTTACACAATATAAACATAATAGTGGATTAATAAGCCCGTTTAACAAGTGTTAATTACACGTATCGTGCTGCTGTCAAGATAAAGTCTGATACAATCAATTTAGCAGCTGATAAGTGTACTTACTTTGTTTATCGCGATTCATCATCAAAATCAATTAGTACCTACTTCGTTGGAATCATTAATCCGTGTTGAGTGACATAATTTTCTTGTTGCGTACATACATATTTACATATTTCCTTCGTTCGTTATTCTAAGAAACATTTCTCCAGCATTACCTACCTGGTTCAGATTCATTAAAATAAATCTTAGAGTTTGTCCGAAAAATAAACAAGGTTTGAACGACTCGTGGAAGTATTATGAAACCATTTTACTTGGAAATCTGTTTTGATAACCTGATACAGCTCAATTGTTTTTGTTCTGGTTTAAAATATAATATTCACGGCAGATATTTCTACAATGTATGCGGCTCATTTAATTTTAAAGCTATTCATTACGGTATAAATCTGATAACGCTGGATAGTAAATAAGTATTTAACGTTAATGCATCGAGTTACAGAGGCCAGCCCTGCGGAGTTCGTTCCCAGAGAATGGACACAGCCGGTCAGCGCGCCACGTATCATATGCTCAATTACACCGCTCTGCGACGGAACGCCAGTTCCCAGCGACCCTAGCTCCTGGTTCAATGCTACTTCCACCTTTTCGTTTCTATGCTTGGCTAGTACTTCGAGCAAGCTTGATCAATCGGAGGAATTTGGCCAACGGCAATTCAAACACAATTTGCGAGTTGTGGCAAGGGTTGTTTCCAAAACAAAACCATTTTCTACATTTGTTTGGATAGAACGCGTTTTCATGAAACCAAAAATAAATCAATGTCAACGCTCTTCCATTCATAAATCCTGAGCGGAACGGGTGTCAGCATTTCCAGTGTCTGTAATTTAATTTTGCTATGTGAGGGAATTATTTTATTGTCTCTACCCAACTTAGCACCTTTTGAAGCGCTCGAATGAGTTTCAAATGAAATGTGGATGCAATAATTCTGAACAATGTTAACCCCGCCAAAGGAGCATCTGGAATCACTGCAAATAACTAAGGACTCCGTTTATAGCCTAGCACATTCTTGAGATCCGTTTACGAGGAATGTTCGATATTTTATGAGCTATCTTAGGATATTTTATTATACGGCAAACATGTAAGTTCCATAGAGCACCATATTGTAGAAGACATATTTTTCCAGTGAAGAAATGGAAAATAGAATTAAGGCAAGAGAATAACAATTTGTAAAGCTATTTTCTAAAGCGGTGCGGATAATAGGCGAAACGAGCTGAATCTGTAACGTCGAGCGTCTCACAATTATCTTTAAGAAAGACTGTAAAAATAATAACGTGTTTTACCGACGAATGGAAATTAAAATGTTCAGACTAGCTGTTAAACGCGGGGGAGAGTTTACTCTAAAAGGAGGAGTGAGGACGTTTCAGTTTCACGCTGTCAAAGGTTTGAAGTAGCTTGGGGCGCGTTCGTTTTATGAATGATTGTGACAGTTATTAATTTTCACGCACACCCTATGCTGCTTTCATACATCAACGTTTCGTTGGTTGATATATTAAAGGGAAATTAAATACTTAGACAAATTATGTAGATACAAATATGTATAGACTTATTATAGAGAGACAGTATCCAGAAATTCAATTCTACTACACATTTGCCATCGAATTCAGTTGCTTTTGCTTCTATATTCGAACTATTAATGCCATTACTTCGATTCTCTGGTGTGCCGTTGGGACTTCTACTATCCGTAGTCCATTAGAAGAAGCAATGAGGATAATAACATGTCGATAGCGTACTACGATATCGACACCAATATATATTGTTGCCTAATCTCGGAGTAGTAAAGGTTCAAAAACCCGTATTGCAATATAATAAGTGTAAGGAGGAAAAAATGTATTCTTTTGTGGTGTTTGACGGTGTTTGCCCTCCGTGCTAGACAGAGCGGCACAGTAAATATATTACCAGGTCCATGAACTTGAGTCTCAAAAGCATATTATATTTTTAGCCTGGCGCATACTAAAATTGTCCGTAACCGCTTATACAGTTGCGTATTTGGATATAATGTAGCAAAGATATAAGGTATTATAAAAGATTAGATTAAGTTAAGCTGCAAGCAATCGATTAAATATACCTGTGTCTGAAGAAGTAGTAGATCATTTCCGAAATAGATATGAAAAACTATATATTATGTGATTGAAAAAACAAAGCTACTATTTATTAAAGATTTTTAATTCATGCGATCTTCTCTTGGCGGTTTGGTCACTGAAGACCATTTGATTGCTTAGACTGGAGTAGTGACCCTGTATCTTTCTCGGTAACGTTCAGCAACGTCTCCTGTAGCCCTGTAATGCGCCCACAATCCGCAAATTACGCTTGGCTGTGTGTTGACAGCGTCGACAGTTTCACGTTGATTGCGCTCTGCTTCCAGCATATTTTTATTTTATTTTTTCGGTAGGGCATCTCGTAGTTGACCTCTGAGATCATGACTACTTAACCGGACTTTCCTGTGGGTGCCTTAAGCTACTACACTTAAAACCTCCAGCCAGGGGTTATTCAACTATGCTAATTAAAACTAGGTGAACGTTCGCTAAGGGCACCCCCTGTGGGGTACGAACCTCGGCTTAGGGCGTCAACCGGAGGGAGGACATCAAGGATGGGACGGGCTGGGCTTCCAGCATACCCACAGCCTGCACATAGAATACGTGATATAACGCTCCAGAGTCACACAAGTTAAGAAAGCAGCAAAAAAAAAAAAAAGATTTTCACAAGAAAAAAATAAACCGATTGTAGACAGTAATCTAAAGTTATTTTATTACGTTTCGGCCAATTTCGAACAAATATTTAAGCAGGTTCAATCAACATTTACAATTTTTTATGGCCAGTATTTCGTCTAAAGAGTTGTCTTAAATAAGTTTGATATAGTTGGCATGTTCCCTAGACTTTGTTGCGTAGTGTAACGAAACAGTTTCGAATAATGGTTCTGAAGTTGCACACAAATAGAAATATCGTTGATAACGGACGGCATTATGAGAAATCGTCACGAACATGTGCATTGTAAATCGTGACCAACACATTCGCATATACTTGAAATGCATTCATCGGTACGTAAACGTTCAGATCCAATTACAACAGTTGGATGAAAAAATGAACCAAGTAACTAAATTCCACTAGTTTAGGAATTCCGTTCGTCGTCTTCACGTGAAGCAGTAAAAATTCATCGTCGACGAAGGAACCGAGTTCCAGCACAATTTGCTTTATGCTGGCTAGACTAAACCCGTTGGCTGTATGAAATTACAAATGAAATACGTAATATTTCTCTTGCAAGTCTCTATTGGTCGAGTAGCGAGTTTAAAATTGCTCTAGACTAATATCTTGTCATTGACTGGTGAATTCCGTTTCTAGCTCTGATACTCCGTCATCAGCGGACTGTGTATGACAGTATCAGGCCATCACGTGGGGAAAGCGGACGTCATAATTAGTCATATTTTTTACACGAACGCTGCAAAGAAATGAAAGAATTCAACAGCTGACTGCATTTTCGAATAAACATGGTGATGTAACATGGCAATACCTACACAACTGCTTGCTGACACAATGAGGTCCGTTACGACATGACAGGCTTGCTTGTAAACAAATATTCAACAATGCATTAAATCAAGACATGGTCACGGTTCGTTTTCAATAGTTCTGGAATGCAAACAAAGCTGAAAGCAGGGACTATGATAAAACATAAACTACTACAAGCTATGGAACCATTTGAGCATCTTCATCAATTTTGCCTTCTGGTTTGACTTCATCCAATTCTTATAAATTCGAGATTACAATCTCCATATATTCGATTGCACGAACTTACTCCGTCGTTTGACGCATGTGTTGCGGTCCTAAAAATTCCATCCCAAATCGAGTAATAAGGCAGTCGTATGTGCCCTCTGCGCCTCGTTTTTCGCCAACGAGCCCCATCGGGCTTTCAGAACCCTAATGGTGGTCGGTATTCGACTCGAACCGATCGTTTCTATATACATTGAAAGCAAACTTGAAACAAAGACTTACTAGTGTTACTACGACGCCGACGTAATTGAAATTTCACTTTGTACATGTTATGACTAGTGCACTTCAATTTTTACTTTAGCGACGTTTCTTTCGGCTAAAATAATGAAATATGATGGGGTTACCCCGAAATATGGAACTTGAAGTTTTAAAGTAGTTGCAAGTATTCTGCGGACAGTTTTTGTTCTCTCGACAAGGCCCTCGTGCTATCCTCGGTGCGAGGATAGCACGAGGACTGTTTGCTTGTGCAATTTTCAACAGTTAGACTTGATATTTGTGAATTAATAGACTTGGATAAATTGGCAATAAACGCAGATAATTATACTGTAATGTTAATGACTTTAAGCTGAAGCACCAAGTGGCATTGCAATGAATGATTGATACCTTGCCATTTGAACAAATTGCATTTTTACCTAGGCTATTTCCGAAAAGGTTGTTGTTTTGCAAGGAAAGCAGTCCCCTACTTATGAATAACGATGTCTTTTTAACATAATCGCCGCCCCGCAATCCATAGCCATAAAAGACGCAAACTGCTGTATATTCCCGTGTTTACTTCAATCACGTTGTTAGACAGCTAGGTGAAGTGTAGCAGACGTGGGAATCTTTCTGCGGCGCGTTTCGCGGCCAACCGCTCATTGGTTTGACGACCTAATGGTTGGTCGGGTCGCATAATAACTGCAATTAAATCGCAACTGATCCCCGCGGGGTGAACCATTGTCAATCTTGACAACGTTTCATTACAAGCAAGGACTGGCTTAGTGGTATTGTTGCTATTATTACGCGCCCTATTTAACTCGTTCCTGTTACGCCATTCCCATACAACGAAACGCGTCATTAGAATAAATAATGTTTTCTATTAAGAAATTCTATGGAAATCACATAGGTTCCTTTCAAATCATAGCATGCGATTCGGAATTGAGAGCCTGCAGGCAGAAAAAGTAAAAAAAACAATTAGTTTTTCAAGCCATTGAATATTCACAGTACCGTTTGTTTGGATAAAATCCAACGCTTTTTAAAAAGTGGAAAGTGATTAAACGTGAACGATGACTACGGAAAATAAAAATCAAATATTTGGACTATAGCGAGAATTGATTACAATTTAGCTAAAATATCTACATTTACAGACTTAGTCCGGCTATCGAGAGAACGCGTTTTTGACACCTGTCTCATCCTAACGAATATGTGTTTTGCGAATTTGATCCTAATTACAACTAGAAATTGTCCCGCAGCATTTTACTCTACTCAAATTGAAATCAGAAACGAATTCATGCACCTTCATCGAACATTCCAGTAACAGTTTTAAAATTAAAAATGCCGCCGTATTTAATAGAATCTCAGTTATTTTAATGAAACTCCAGCAATTCTAAAAATGGCACTTTTAAAAGGTAAATTATTTCTCGACTATAAAGGTATAATACGATTAAGTACCTCCTACATGAATTTATTAAGTACGGGTTAATTGAACGTACTCTTTCTACGGCTAAATACATCGATGTTTGTCGGATTTTCCTATCCAGTAGCGGTCAATAAACCTTAGCAGGGTTGTAAAACCCGCTTAAACCTATACTTTCTGCGGTTCAACGATCCGATACACGCAGGGTAACAATGTAAATGAAATTCTATAACTTTCCTACATGGAGACCATAAAAATGACCGCGAAACTACATAGGTGTACGGTAAAAGAATACCGTATTAGAGGGTTTAAGCTCAAGGAGTATTCTTTCAAAATAATCTTTGCTTCCCCGATTACAGGAAGTACCTAATCTGAATTACAGTTTTATTATTGATTGACTAAATAGTTCTATAAGAGTTTTATTAAGAGGAGGCTCCCTAAATTGTATGTTAATTTGCATTAATATTCTGAAACAGCATTCAATCAAAATGGAACTCTAGTAGGTATATGATTTATTGGATCTTTTTCTTTCCATGTACAAGACAGTTACGTAATTGTAACATTTTCGCTCGATTCATTTTTTATTCGAAATCATGTCTTTTTTAGGGTTCCGTAGTAAACAAGGAACCCTTATAGTTTCGTCATGTCCGTCTGTCTGTCCGCGGCTTAGCTCAGAGACGCTTAATGCTAGAAAGCTGTAATTTGGCATGGGTATACATATTAATCACGCCGACAAAGTGGTAAAATAAAATCATGAAAATATTTTTTTTTGAGGTAGAGTACCCTAGACGTAAAGTGAGGATGTTTTTTTTTTTCTCAATAATCTCATAGTTTGGGGTGTCGTTGAAAAGGTCGTTCAAAAATATTGTGAGTTTGCAAAGACTATTTTGAATTTAGGGATCCGTTTTCGAAATATTAAGCTTTAAAGTGATAATTTTTGTTAGAGTCAAGTGTCCCCCCTCCCCCCTGCAAGCGTAATGGTTGGTTTTGGGTATGTGAAAAAATTCACGGCAGTAGCATATATAACGAAATTAAAAGGAAAACTATTACAGCTAAGTAGGCTTTCCAACTTAACGAGTAATAATCGACCAACTTACATTTGCGGTTGCAAAAACATGTTCTCCCATACATAATGTTTGGGAGAATATGTTTTTCAACTACAAAGTTAAGTTTGTTCTTGGGATAAATTCATCCCAACGGAACCCTTCATTGTGCGTGGTCCGACACGCACTTGGCCGGTTTTTTTATTTAAAGATTACTTAAATAAAATGAAGATTACTTGGCTTTTATGTCTAAAATAAGTATTCACAACAAGAAAATATAGTTTATTATCCAGTCACAAGATAGTTTTTCTCTGGATCAATTATTAATTTGGTTACATATAAACGAAATAAGAATTGGGACTTACGCCATTTAGTTCCGTGCTCGAACACGATAAAAGAGCGCACGCGATATTTAACTTTATTACTAATGTTTTAGCGTTTAGCATATAGTAGAGCGGCTGGGTGAATGGGGGCGGAGTTTGCGTGGAAATTGTGTTTAGAGTGCCTGGTCTTTAGCAACTTGAATAAGACTGAATGACTTATAAAAAATAACGACTTAACGATTGCTGTTTAGTCTTCAAACTTGAAACCCAGGCATACAAAGCAAGTATGAAAAATATTCACGCGCAGTTTCTAAATTAGTTCTGGTAAAAATAACTAGAGAGTGCGAAATTACCAAAATTGCTTACCAGCAGATTACACAAGAAGCTAATAGAAACCATAATGACAAATTACTTTTGTGATAATGCTTCAGATTTATAAGTATGCATCATATAACATGTTAATGCTACTCTAATGGCCTATTCTAAGTACGTTTAATTACAGATTTCACGTTTTTTAGCAATAGGAAATAAAGAACAATACGGACAAGGAATAACGCCATGACGCTTTAAATAAAAACTTTTGTTTGAAATCGATTACGTAACGAATTCAAAATGGCGGAGTAAGATGGCTGTTTTTGATCCATTTGTGTATATTGCATTGCTACAGTGTTATGTACAAGATAGGATAGTTATATCAAACTTACCTTCGATATAAAATGACTTGGTTTTAACAATATCAAACACGGCGACTGAACTCACCACTTTTAACAGGCTTTACATGTTTTGTACCTGAAAAGAAAATTATAATGAAGGTATTAATTAAATGTAGGTATGATTAAAATGGCCAACTAATTATTTTACAGCAAAATGTGTGACTCATGAAATAGCGGCAATTAGGTACGCAAATAATAATAATGTATTTAAAATTTTATATATTGTAGTCGTAATCCGTATGTGGACTTTGGGATTAAATAAAATGCTAGCCATTAAGTCCTGTCTAGACATTCAACATTGCTATGTAAGTACAGCTAGGTAGGTATATGTATTTTCGTAGAACGTATATTTCTAAGCATGAAAACGCGAAAATCGAATATATCTTCGGGTATTTTAATGTTGTCCTTAGTCTTCAATGCTGGAATGCTGCCTGCCCCAGGCTAATGTAATCCCTTCCATTACATGAGCCTGGAATTAGTCCATGCTTCAGGAAAGAGACAATAGTTTTAATATTAATTGCTCGGCAAATTCTCTCTTTAAGTATTTACTTAACAGCTGTCAAATCATGAATGTTTCTCTACGCCTTCCGAAGTAGGCTTACAATCAGAATTTAATAGAACGATCGCTTTCTAATATATTCACTTCCATTCTCAATCTTCGTTTCTCAGAAGACATGGATGAATAAACGCATGATTCGTGATAGTGTTGCGATCCGTTGAAATTTATCCGCCATTATCCGTTCATCAAAATGCTTTCAATGATTTCACCAATCGTAAGCGTCGTTTCCTAAGACACAATTTACTCAACTGTTTATGAATTTGCATGGTGGTTGCAAAAATATTATTGCGAACGCTAATTAGGTCTATGCTATAGCGAGTTAGCTGTGCCTAGTTAATACTGACCCAATTTATTAAATTGATTAGGCATCATAATTAGCTCCCACTTTAATGGGTACACAAATTACCTGTGGTTTCGTAACGAGGTTTGTTGAAGCAATGTATTGAAATTGATTTTTCTGTAAAAAAAAAGGCTAGATGGAGTCGACATTTCCTATCTATTCTATTCACCTGTATACCTGTGTCTATTCACCTGTACACTGGGTGAGTTCACAAGGGCCACGTACTGTGTAGCATGTAAGTTATAGTTAAGTACATTTTAAGTTACTTTGTCGCATTAGATTTATTATTATCTGTAATGGCAAAGGAAACATGGCATATAATTAAATAAATAAATAAACTACCCCAGCACGCTTTGCATGACCTCAGTAGAAACGGGTTTTGTCGATGGAAGAATAGACAAAATGACAGATATACAATCACTATCTGTCATTTTGTATATTCATCCGTCGACAAAAGCCGTTTCTATGATGGCGAAACAAACTCAAGGGTCAAAGTCTCTTTTAAAGTCCAAACATAATGTTGGTCAGGCTATATGAGAACCACACAGATTTGAGTGGGCCTGTCCAGTCAGTGCAAGCATTTGTCAGTAATCGTGTAGCTCGACTCAGAACTTAAGGAATATAAATATTGTATAGAAATACCATATGATATTAATTTATTCACTAGTTGTTTTAGAGAACAATGAAATTGCTGATAGAGTCCTTGTTTATTGCTTTCTAGTTTCTACCATTCAAGGCAGCCGGCTCCTACAATAAATAATATTTTTCACTGCAGTATTGTTTATATGTATAGGTACTGAGATAAACTCCGTCATTGCAATATAATTAATATATTCATGATACAGTAGTACCAATATTCCCACTATATTTACTGATCACGTTGACCAACACAAAAGATTGTGAGGATTGCCTATTGTTTGGGCTTCGAGCAACTCAACTGTTTCCGATAATACGTCTCTTTGTGTGACCAACGCGTACTACTCCAAAGCTTCTAAAGCAGAGGTGTTTTAAATCTAGTCGAGTAAAACTAAAAATTTACGAATTGATTGGAGCATGATGTCGATTTCGGTTAACGGCCACTCAAGCGAGGTCAGCGCACCACAAACATCGGAGACGCACTGCCATTCCGAGTTTTATGGTGTTTTATCAAGGTACCGTTGAGGCAACTTCAGTTTTACTACTCAACAACTTTGCTTGCAACAGAATATTCTACTCCCAAGCAAATATTTGTTGAAACAATATCGTCAGGTTCACTTGGAATACTACCAAGTTCAGTGTTCCCCTAAAATTCTATATTTATCTTTACTATTTTTGTGTGTTCAAAAGGAGTGTTCACATTTCAATCATCGTAACAGTGAACGTCAATTAATAACTAGTTCGTTATGTACCGGGCCCTTTAAATGGTTGTAACTGAGCCCTTTGATGTTCTGCTCAAGAATATGATATATGGCAAGACAAGTCTTCTTCAACATCGGTCGTCTATCCTATTCTATTTATCACTCTCTGAAGTTCTGAACACGATATTCCAATAAAACATATTTCCAAGAAATCTATCTCGTTCATCGGTTTATGATTTTTAACACAATAATTATGTACGTATTGATTACCTCCCTAATTACCTAGATGCTTTCACATATTGAAGAGATGATTTATTACGAGTAACGACTAAGCCTAATGCTGACAACGTTGATCGTAATAGAATTGAAATTATAATTGGATATTAATCTAGCTATATATAGTTAGGTCAATGCTTTTATCCCTAGACACTTGGGTCACGCACCGCTAATTATATTACTCCTTGGGGACGGCGGCGCTTTTATGGGTCATAGCTAATTTGAAAAAGCAAACAACATAACATGGAACCCCTCCTGCTTCTTGCTTCTTATACTTCACATTTATTTTCTGCTATCGGTAAAGCCTTAAATCAAGAAGGTAAATATTGTAATAAATTGTTGTCCAGAGCTGTGTTTTAAAGGATATTATGAAAACAATACCTAAACACACTTATTTAAATCAAAAATCGTATTGATAGGATCTCCAACACGAAGCTTAGTAGAGCATAAACAGACCCGCTTAAACTTAATCACCCGAACAATACGATTCTATAAATAAATGTTTTATGTGCTATATTTCGACCCGCATACGTACACCCATAACTTGGTAATCCCATATAAGCTACAATTTTATTACCCAGTGATGATGGAGCAGATTAACTAATGGAAGTCTGCTGCGTTAATTGGATTTAATTTAGTAGGTATTGCTTACACGCCCATTGAGAAATCTCGGCTATAGCCTCTAATCTTGCTGTGAACGTCGATACTTTTATGACGATTGATGTCTTGAAAGTTGAATTTCGTACTTATTATTAATGGCGAAAATGTGAATTCCGATGCTAATTTGGAAATGGGGGAAATGGAATGTGGGAATTTAATTTATTTCCCGATACCAGTAGTAACCAATAGAAAAAGTATATCAGGGCTCTTGGAAAGCTACAACTTTGGACTAAGTCTAGAAGTTCATTTAAGACAAACATAACGCTAATATCACGACAAGAGAAACATACACCAAAAGACCTACGCGGCTACGCTACCTGGAGAAAGAACCCTAAAAGCGAAAGCGTTTCGACGTAGTGATGGTTACATACTACTAGGTCAATAAAAGCCGTGATATTAATGAGAAAGTTAGCTTAATCTCTTCAGCATTAAGGTTCAAATCTCTATTGATTCTTCATCAAATATATTAAGAAAAGTTGGATCAACTGATACTTTGGCCATCAATAATACTGAGTAAACCAAGAAGTATTTTTAAAGATGACAACTAATTGAAACGAAATCAGGTTTATTACCGGTCCAATCGTGAATTCGTGACACTTAGCAAAGTTGTTAATGACCCACAAGCGATTAACCTTTAAATGCTTAAGTATCCCTTCGAAATGCCAGGCGCATTTAACATGTCACTGATAATGTTTCCGATACATATTCGGTAAGCTCTACAGATATTATCTTGTAAAGGTTTAAGCAAAAATGGTAATGAGATATATTTACATATTTGTAAAAAAGTGTTGAAATGTGAGCTTTAAAACAAGTTACTGAAGCTGAAATAACCACCCCTGTTAAACCATAGTGGGTCCTGGGAGAGGGGACACTAGGAGGGCAAAGATTTGGTGAGGCACCTGTGTTTTCTACCTGACATCCCCACGCATCTGTATTCCGTGGTTTTAGTCGGCAGGATTCCAACATAACCCTCAATGGACGAAAATAGGAACATTTTCAAACCAGCGCAGAACAAACCACACGTAAATATCCAATAGAGACTATGCATGCCAAACTTATATGTATTCAGCTAACAAACATAGAATTAATTTATCCTTGAAACAATCGCATAATGACATTCAGTAAGTATCGCTGATGGGTCCGACCTCCGTAACACCATACTTAGGTACGAAGATTACGTGCAATAATCACATCGAGTTCCGAAAGTCATCACTAAGCTACCATCAACAAGTGTTTTAATGTCGGTAATCTCCTGAGCCACTCTCGTGCATAGTCTATCAACAAACAGCGTTTCCGTTCATACAAACATAAGGAAAAAACTTTTCCTGTACCATGCAACGTGGTCACGACCTGAATTACTGTAATTACATTTGTTCTGTAATACAATAATATTGTAAACATTAGCTGTAGAGATACAATCTTGTGTTTTGACTCTGTTTTGTCGCTGGCTTTGTTTTTTTGCATCTTCTTCATCGTGTCTTCGATCAACATCAACACGTACTATTGTTTAACGCTATTCGTAGTTTTTATTTCTCGCTTTTTAGTGGGTCAGTTTGTAATTTATCTAAGTTACAATAGCCTAATGCCAACTGCTCATCACCTTATACAAAATATTGCATTTCCCGATGCAGGGACGTTCATCGTTGAGGAGTTTTCCTGGTACTTCACCATCAGCTCCACTTCTCCATATGCACCGTGACGAGCATAAATTGCATTGCAACCATATTAAAGTAATCGAATCGCAACCCGTGAAATACTTATTATTGAGTAATTCCGGTGGCCATTTGTGGTCTCCATTATCAGTTCCACTTCACCAAATGGTGCTTTTCAAGAGCAACTGCACGAGTTACTATAAAAATATCCAAATCTCTATAGGTTTGCCTACAATATTTGAAGAGTTCCCTCAATTTCTCCAGGATTCCATCATCAGATCCTGACTTGATTTCAATGGGACCACCTCGAAAGTATACCCGTTCAAACAAAAAAGAATTTTGCAAATTCGTCTATATATGATTGAGTTATGCCCGAATATACATAAAAAAATATATATAAACAACCGACTTCTAAAAGGAGGAGGTTACCACCTCCTCCTTTTAGAAGTCGGTTAAAACAGAGTAGGATCGATATTACAGTCTAAATGTACGTGCCAAAGTAGTGTTTTTGCATGTTATTTTTTTTTTGCACTAGTTTTGTGAATTATTTTTCTGTTTTGTTCAACATCTTGGGGAAAATATGCTGTTTCTTACTTTAACAATTTTCGGATCATGCAAATAGTGTTATTAAGAAACCACCAGAAAATTATGGTCATCTTCCGCGGTATCAAACTATGTTTTCACTTTAACAATGCAAAGAATTTCTCAAGGCCTCTACGATATTATACAGACATATTTCATCCGACATGCTTGTTGATTGCTTTATGACTTATGCATAAAAGTATGATTTGTATCTCTCAAAGACATTCCCATTATGAA
Source organism: Agrochola litura (assembly GCA_949152395.1). Classification (NCBI taxonomy): domain Eukaryota; kingdom Metazoa; phylum Arthropoda; class Insecta; order Lepidoptera; family Noctuidae; genus Agrochola; species Agrochola litura. Next base: position 17,206,111 of record OX424508.1, on the reverse strand, counting down.
TGATATCATCAGATGGTACTACTGTCAGACAATGTTTTCGTGTTTTATCTTGACGTCTTCATCAACTGATTGCCTGAACTATTGTGACCGGTTCTATTAGATTGCAATATTCTTAATGGTTTATACACAGTAGAACGACAGCAGATTAGTTATCTTGGAGCCTTGACTTGATTCGTAAACCCAAACAAGAGGTTTGGGTTTACAAATCAAGTCAAGGCCTAAACCGCAAAGTTAATATCAGCAGTATTTACGGAATAACAAACTCTCTTGGCAAAGTTATCCCTCGAGTGAGTTCCAAAGAATAATTTCACTCTCTTCGAGAATTTACCATCTCTTGGGGATATAAGTCTGTAATTACCTTGTGGGTGTGCCTATTCGTGTAATTCTTTGGATGTATTAGTGTCAAGATTAGCGATGCTGGTGGCGTTCGAGGGTCATGCATGAGTATTCGTGGAAGCTCTCGGTAAGTTTCGCAACAACCGACACGTCGGCCCACGTCCGCTCGTCAATGTTTTCTTGATTTTATGATAATTATTATTTGTTCGTGAACGTACAAGTTAACGATAAGTAAAAAAGAGTTATTTCAGTCGCGTATCCGAGCTTTACAGAAACAGAAATCAAAAGTCTAAAAGAAGTCTAAACTAGAACACGATTATACACTTCGGTTGCATGGTGCAGCGCCATCCATTTCCATACAAAATTGATGCAAGCCACCGGCAGGAAATGGTGACTGCGATACCAGACACTATCTCGTCGTGAGGTGCATTCGTCAGACTTCGGTCGCATTATATCACGCGGTACGACATTGTTATACGTACTGGCTAGACAGGACAATAAAGAGCTCACAGCCAAATGTAAGCAAACAATTCTACGTTAACTTGTTTGCTTAGCTTGAAATGACCACAGTCAAGAATAAGGTTGCATGCATGGAAAAAGCGATCTAAGACTTTTTTGTATGTAATTAACACGTATTCAAGCAAGTAGACGGATGGTGTAATGGACAAACACACTCTGGTGTCTACTTCCCCGAAGCGCTGGGTGGAAGAGTGCGCAGGCCATAAATATTAATGACAAACACCGATTCAATAGCCAGGCGGCAGACAGGTCAGCGGCCTTTGATCCGATTGTTAAATGCTCATTCTTAGATGTAATTAGAAATGCCTCGTACAGCTAATATGCTCCAGAGAAGGAACAGGTAATATAAATAAAACATGGCCTTCAGAAGCCTTTAACGTTAAAAAAGAATATTGAAATAATAACATAAAAAGTGACACACAGTAAACAGATGTAATCAATCACATACTTACTTCATCATGTCATGATTTCGTATTTACAATAAACATCGTTAACCTGAATACATTCGTACATTTTAGTGCGTAGCTTAAATTCTCCAACTCGTTGGGTAAGCCTTCAACAAGTCGAACAACATTGCAAGCGATATACCAACTAGATTATTGAAATAAAGTACAGCGATAAAAAGTAAAATTGAGAATATCAGGTCAGTAAACGAGCAATGCAAAGCAGAAATGGTTTTATTATATGAAGCAGAATTGGTATAAAACGTGGCCGTTACTGCAGATTTGATTTATTTCAATTGTGACTTATTTAAAACAGACAGATTTCACAAAATAAAGAAGTACCTACTAACACTAAATTAAACAGAATTTCTGAGCCACTACTGTGGTGAAAGATAATCTTCGTCGGAAGTCGTCACAAATGACTGTTACATCCCAATAAGAGCATGATTCATCACTCAAGCATTCAAAGATAATTTGAATTTTAAATCCAAGTCAGGTTTATGTGGACCATCTAACAGAAAAGTTTAATAAGATGGCCTTGTGACCAACAAAATATCACAATCTATTATGAAGAATTTAAGTAGCAGACATGAATTGTGAGATACATTACGTACGCGTAAATAAGTGATGTCAGCAAGACAATAAATCGACTACTAAATGATCGAATGGGTCAGTGTCCTCTACATTGATTGTAAGCGAACGTTGCAGACAATAAAGCAAATTATACTCTCGTAGATACGACTAACCGATTTCAACACATCAATATGGCGTTTAAATAACAAGCGTAAGTCAATTGAATAATAAATGTTAATGCTAACCTACAAATCAAAGAGATTATCAACACCAGATTACTTTAAAAAGTCCGTTTCAAACGCAAATGTTAATGTTCTATATGATTGTATATGTGAATGAATTAAGCACGGAATTAAGTGATACAAAATTACGAACAGTGCACAAAGACTTCGTTGTTGTTAAATTGACAGCTAGTGACCCTTGTCAGGTCGCCGGACGTTTAAATCTCGTTAAATAAATGTGTGTGAACATCATGGACTGCCATGTCGCAATAAACACTACTTACATGGCTCCGTGACCATATTCGAATTTGGGAAACATGAGCATTATTTTCATACAATCAACGTATTCTTGGAAGGATCGCTATTTGCGATGAATATCACCTGATTTCGGAATTATCCACTCAAAAACTTGTACAGACATAACTTGACGACGATACAGTTACATTTTATTAGTGGTTACATTGTATGATGTGGTTGTATTACAGATTTACTCATTAATCTTCATGCAGATTCTCATGACCAATGTGTTAATCCAGTTAGCATGCATTAATTATATAAGAAAAAACACAATCTATTTGTTAAAGTAGAAAGCGTGATCGCAGGCAAGTATCCAATTTTTGTAAAGCAAAACGTCGAAATTGTTCACTGGCACAATGAGCTCTCTTTGGGAGTTAAAGCTAATGTGAGAAAGGAAAGTATTGTCTCGTGTGAAAGTAATCCAGTTATGAAAAATCATTGTCTTTCCGTTACATAATAAATGAAATATGACTTGATATAATGAGCAGGGGGTGTTAAAAATAAAATGGACTAAGATAAGCATGCTCTAAACAAGTGCAGTCATGTTGGAACTTGTTTGTGTTACTTATGGGTCTCATACTCTTTTGTTAAAACTTTGACAGGAAACTGAAACCGATGATCTATGCGATGAACTGGGTGATTTTCAAAAGATTTAGAACTCATAATAAACAAACAAAACTGAAAGGAACCTTGACACAAAGTATGGAAAAGAAACGCGAAAGCTACTTATAATTTTAACTCCATAAATGAAACAAATTCTATAAACGCACTGCCGGCTACTGCTAGTATTCACACGGAAATCCCTATCCTATCGTGCAACTGTATGGACTTGGCAACCCCTCTCTAAAGGAGATATAGCACTGTCTCACTCGCGCACGACGAATTCACCCTCCGTCATAGGATCGTGGGATAATTAAATATTTATGTCATCACAAACGGCATGATAAACTTACGTATCTGCTAAGAACTCCAGCTAACTAATCAGACAAATAAAAATCGATGATACATCGGTACAGAAGAAGTTGCACAGTAACTCAGATTTTAATTAATTTGTTCCAGTAAACAAAGCAAATTCTCAGAATATCCAATTCTATAATAACGTACTTAATGATATACCAACCTTTATATTTATCAAGATCTTAATTCACCAGAAACATCCCGTACATAGATGGAAAGCACTGTCACGAACTTAGTTAAAATAAACTATGCCGACACTACCGATTCCGTTTACAAACACTGTTCAGCTTAAAACTTAACTAATGAATTTATAAACACAAATCCACAAACATCAGATTAATAGATGCCCGAGAAGAATAACATATGACAAAACAGAAGACACATAATTATAAATCTCTACAAAGCTCGAACTCGTGAAGCTTTTTTAACGAAACGACGTGAGGTTCCTACGAACGTTCGATACAGACTGCATCACTCAGAACAGAGGGAGACGACTGCGGTAGGGGACGGGGGGGAACGCAGTAGGGGGCGCGCGCGTCGAAGAACGCTACCTAGCAGAACCGTCGAACTAGCCTATGTCACTGTCGCTGATATGATAACGAGTGTACACAAAGCTAACGATATACCACAATTTACAGACCTGTGAACGAGAGAGATGACAACTGTACACGAAGGCGGAAGATATCAAACGACGACCGAAATGTATTTAAAACCCAAACCGACTGACGATAAGAAGCAACCAAAACAGATGTCTATTGACAAAGCGGGTAACAAAAACAAACAATAAATGGTGAACACGCGGAGAGAACAATAAATCTCTCCTAGCAAGAGGGTTGAGTAGTATGGAACTATGTATGGATACAGTCTTGAGTTCCGATCACAGTTAAAACTTGAAAAAATGTTAAACAAATTTACACATCAATAAACAAATGTCTGTAAGTAGATATTTGATCCAGATCTGATATTTTGTCCAGAAAAAGAAGGATTAGAAAAACATTTTCTATTAACGAAGCGAAGCTGTTAAAATTTTGGGACCATCTAATTCACGGAGCTTTCAAACCAACATAGATTTAAATAAACTCCACGTTTTTGTAGCGAGTTAAAAAATTATCTCCTCCGCCCTTTTGACGTCGTGAATGTCGTGATGCATCTAACTCTAAAATAAACATTGACAAGAAAATGTCTCATCTTGCGTAATTTTAGTCACGTTTGGTAAACCATTAACTCTATGAGAAGTGTGCTGTTGAAGGGAAAGTGAATTATGATCGAATCGAACAAAATACATACCTATACATTTTATGAAGATAAACATTTTACGTTCTCTCTTTTTCAGGAAAGAATGGGGATAGCAACACATCCGAGTTATAAAGCTGAAGAAAGCAGTCATAAACACGCAAAATGTTTTACGTCTCGCAAAAAAAAACAGAATTTAGTTGCAATAATTCAGAGGTAAAATTTGTTATACGGAGCTAAGTAGTGGAAACGTGGAGTCAAAAAGTTTGATGAATTTCCCCGATGACACTTCAAAACCGATTGCATAAAGTGGCGGAAAAAGAGGACGCTTACGAACACCACGTTTTGATAACTTCTCTCGTGAGCTGTTAAAAATTATGTTTGCCGTTCGAGTGTGCTGGTTCCCGAGTGTGTGTAAAAAATAGGCGTATCTTTTTGCCTCAACGCTTTTAGTTGGGAAACTACCAGACGATAATATATATTTTTTAAACGTGTTTCTAAATGAAACTATAACTTCACATGCACATTTAATGTGTGTCTAATGTGATCTTACATTTTCTTTTTTCAATTTAGTATTGTCACGCTAAGCCTTCATGCATTCCTAACTAGAACTATTTTATCTCTAGAAAAAGCCAGTGTTAATTGATTCTGAGTATTCAAGTTAGCTTTAATATTTATAGCCATTACCTACACTCGTGTTAAATGGGACCATGCCCAACTCTCCTGCAAATGTTTTGTCGGTAATCTAAATATATCCAGCAATTGTGTACTAGTTCGGTCCTCACTAGCTGTACATGAATATTGCGAGATTACTGAATAGTTTTAAGTTTAAAGTGAAAGGAATAAGAAAAAAGTGTGTCGTTAATTTTGGGGCGTAAAAATACCATCGTCAACTGCGTCTGGGATATACAATACCTTAGTCATGAGAAATAAACGAAAGGTCCTGTTACACACATCCACATCCCGTTTTAATGAATGCACTGTCGCTGATTCATACGCATCGTAAAATCAGAGTGCAGTCAACCGGCCACTAAGTTCACAGCCAATAAAGGGCTATTGAAGTAGAACTCTTCTAAGGACACAAGGAATACAATATTAACCCTATTTACATTTCTCTATTTACAAAGGATGATAATTTTAATAAATAGAACAATTAAGAAAGGCCTAATGTAAATCATTCAACGATATTGACTCATCCATACATTGGTGAGTAGAAAATCTGGTACAGTTGCTACGAAAACAGTAATAAATTACTTAAGTCACGGTATCTCGCACGCGGCGAACGTTTTGTTGTTCCTCACTCGGTGAAAATATATAGCAAGTCGCGACGGAAGGACCAAATCGCCTAGTTTTTTTACTTAGATGTTCGGAAGAAAACACTAAACACGATCCTTTAGAATTTGATAAGATGTAACAAGAACAAATGGCACGCCACGCTGTGCGAAAGTAAAGTGTCCCTTACACCGACAAAGTGAGGCAATAAAAATATACGAGAACCACGCCCGAACGCTGCAAGCATGTCGATCGGCTCCGTCCGAATTCGCTTGTTGTACTTTGTATTTTCAGGCGACATTTGGTAAGCAAACATAAAGAAGATTTATTGCGTTCGGCGTGTGTGGCAGGTCTTTTTAACTTCACCCGACGCTCCATCATGTGTATTGATTTCTTTTGTAGTTTCGGCATCCTCTAATCCTGCGCAAGTGTCTTCATAATATTAGAACTTCGAAATTGTTACGTCAAGTTTCGCGTACCAAGTATGTATTTGATTTTAGTTGCCCAAAAAATAGATCCTACTCTTCAGATTTGTTGTTGTAGTTATCTGGTTCGATGAATTAATTCTTATATATTATCAATTAATGATGATGTAGCTCTCCTTTTCCATCAAATAAATTCGTTTGTGTTTATACATGTTTTTCTTATCACTAGATTATTTTTCAAATTGATGTAAAGATCATACGATATACAGATTACACTGGTTTATATAGTGATTGTAAAAATGCAATAATTCGCAACATAACACTTGTTCGTTGCATGATATGTAATTGGAGTAGGTATCATAATACAGTAATAAAGATAATAGTGAAGTAACATAAAAACAAGAATGTACTTTCGAAACGAACAGCAAAACGAAATATAAATCGTATACACAAGAGTCACTCACAGAGAAGAAGCCTGTGTCCCAGCAGAAGGAACATTATAGGCTGATGATGATGATGACACAGGGGTCTATCGTACATAAGTCTCCTCTTTCAGGAGTGGCTAGAGAGACCACGACGACCTCATTTTCCACCTGACGCAGGTCCTCACCGGACACGGTTGTTTCGGGAGGTTCCTGTTCGGAAGGCGGGAGGAAACGCCTAGGTGTCATCATTGCGTGGATCGCCCGGAGGACATGGTGGAGGTCTGCCCAGCTTAGGCGGAGCATCGCCGTGTCCTCATGGAGGCGATCGGCGGCGGTGATCTTTCGCATCCGGCCCTGGTCCAGGCCATGGTACGGAGCGAGAGGGCATGGGAGGCCGTCACCTTTTGCGAAGCAGTAATACTCGCGAAGGAGGAGGCGGAACGCGTGAGGGAGAGGCTAACTTTGCGCCCTCACGCCCCTAGCCGCTGCAGGAGACGTCCTGGGCGTCAGGAATGCGATTCCCGGCCACCATAGGCGCGGGCTTGCGGACGGTGAGCAATGGGTAGCTCGACGATCGATAAGGACCAGGCCCGGGTCGACGGCGCGTTGTGTTCCACGCGCGACTCAAAGAGCTGTCAGCAGAACTGACGGGGTCCGCTACGGCCGATGCCTGCCGGAGTCGCGCGAAAGTCCGAAAGAGATACCGTGACCACTGGCAACATACAGGCAACTGAAGGAACACGGGTGGGTTTTAGTCAGTAAGAGTCTGACACGGCCCTCCGAGAAGTTATTTGATAATTTCACACCCAAAAAATTAAAAGGGGTCTATCGTACAGACTCTAAATCAGGTATTAGCAATAATTATGTAAGATAAGATAATGCATTGAAATCGTCTATATCAGAAAGTGTTACAAACCTGTACCCTAATTGCGTAACTTATTTTCGAAAACAATTTTGCCTAATTTGTTTCATTTTGACAGTTCAACAACATTCATTGCGTTATTTACGTTGTTGAGCAGATTTTTTTTCCAACTTATGAAGCAATGGATTTGCAATCTATTTCAAATCGAAACAGATTGTAATGTATTACGCAATTAGGGTACTGTTTACCAGTGAAAGTAATAGGGTTAATTACAGCATAATAAAAAACTTTTTACAAAAAAAAAACAACCGTCTTCCAAAAAAAAACACTACAAAGTGAAAAATAACTTTAATTTCGGAAGTCGGCGTCTTGGGTTTTGTGTTTTCGTTTTTTGCCACCGACTTCCGAAATTAAAGTTATTTTTCACTTTGTAGTGTTTTTTTTTGGAAGACGGTTGTTTTTTTTTTGTAAAAAGTTTTTATTTTTCACTTTTTAGTTGTGGTACCTACCCCACACACATTCGAATACCACTACCTGCTACCAGTGTCAAGAACTTATCATATCATCTACATACTAAGTGGGAAAAAAAATACGTATTTTGTAGCTAACTCAAAAACTACCCAAGCAAAGTTAATAAAATTTATATGGGACCAATTTGGGAGCCTACCGTTTCAAACAAAAAAAGAATTTTCAAAATCGGTCCACAAATAACGGAGAAATCGGTGGACATACATAAAAAAAAAAAAAAAAAAAAAACAAACATACGCGTCGAACATATAACCTCCTCCTTTTTGGAAGTCGGTTAAAAAGGACTAAGAATATTAAGGCGAAAAGACGGAAGACGTCTACGAGACGAGAGGAAAAAACAAACGCAAATAAGCCATGTTTAAGAATAGCGAAAGAAAAGTATTTTCTAATCATAAAAGGATCAAACAAAAGGATGTTATTTGAGTTATTTTGTCGACACGCTTGTATCCAATGGATGAAAGCACAAAAATCTTTTACTCACAAAATGAGCCTTTACGTCGTTTTTCGTTTAATTTTACGAGCAACTGTGTCACTTTGAACAACAAAAATGTAATAAGCTTCTCAATCTTAACATTTTCTTTCATATGACGTTTGTACCGGGAAAAGTTTTTCGACACCGCAACGGTGTAATCAAAAGAAAGTGGTGTTTTTGCCATGTGAAAAGCTATTTTATCAAATGAGATGTCACCTGTCCTTCGTTTTGTAAGAGCAATAAAACGCGAAAATATTTTCGAATGAGGCACTTATGTTTTTGGAGATCCATTCCTTTTTAGACGAATGTATTTCAGTACCACTGGCCTGTATTTTTTTATTAGGTTCTCTTTTTCGCCTACAACTCTTTGTGTATTAGCAACGTATACTTTTCAAATGTGTAAAGTTTAGCTAGAAGGAGGAAAAGTTGGCATGTGCTCTGTGGAGATGGGCCCTCAAAGTGTATGCATTCTGCATTCTATGGAGCACGGTATTTGTGTAGCGGTCCTGGCAGTCCGGTACCAAGGGGTGAGGAATGGCTTTTACCCCCCCTTTAGCTTTCTAACTCAAAATTATTAAATAAAAAATGTCCTGCTTATTTGAATTCCGCTAATTGCTTTGATTTAATTATGATTTATATTAAAACAAGCCGTGTGCCCGATGTGATTTTCCATCGGCAAAAATTACGAGATTCCATACATTCTTTCACCCTTATTTAAGACCCCCTTGAGGGGATGAATTTTTAAAAATCCTTCCTTCGTGCCCACTATTGATAAGTACGCGTAAGCGTATACTTTGGTAAGCGCTATAGCGGCTGAGCGCTGCAAGCAAGAATATTCCTTACAGTGTACAGTAGAGATGGGCTGAGTGATGATTTTCTGTATCAATGACTGCATGACAATGACAAAAAAATATCGATGACGGGAACAATGACAAAATCATCAATGATTTTTATTTGAGAATATGATCACGTCACTTCAAATGATTGTGGAACGGCTTTGTGAAATTATCATTATTTAGTAGGCATTGGTCGTACTTGTCCACTGGGTGGTTTGGGTTATCCTCTAAGTTAGATTGCGAAATATTTTTTTTCTTTATTTGCGACATTCATGGCAGTGTATTTAGAATAGTATTGATTAATAATCATGGAAATTTTTAATATGTTTCCATTAGCAATATTTGCTGATTTTTTTTTGTATTTCATGGCAATCTCTCATTCTTGCAAGTAAATACCTGGTGTGAAAACTTGATCGCGTAAATACGCACCTTCCCTACAAGTACCTACATAATATTTCAATCTTAACTTCAAACTTTTTGTATGAGTGTGGTCGTCCTCGTTTAATCAAAACAATGGTTTACGAAACACAAAATGCTAGATAACACTTACCGCGCTTAAACAACGCAAGTGACAGCATTGTTGCAGTGACGTGCGCCTAGCACCGGGCATTTTATCGAAACTGTGAATTCTGTGACCTAAGTATCACCGATCATGCAGCCTCGCAACGTAGCATCCGAATCACCGAAGTTCTCGTTCATTCATGAAATGATTTAAAAGCATTGATGATTTTGTCGTTGTCATTGCATGATGAAATGATTTTAAAATATCGATGATTTTTACATGTGACATGATATCGGACCCAACTCTAGTGTACAGATATGCGATTCTTCGATAGTACATCAGAAAGTCTTGTGCAAAATTTCATGCTTCATTAAATGAATTTACGATTTTATTAAGTAGATTAATCAGTGAAAAACTGTACCCTAATTGCGTAATACACGATCAATCACAATTTGTTTCGATTCGAAACAGATTGCTAATCCATTGGTCCTTAAGTTGGAACAAAATCTGCTCAACAACGTAAATAACGCAATGAATGTTGTTGAACTGTCAAAATGAAGCAAATTTGTCATAATCGTTTACGAAAATAAGTTACGCAATTAGGGTACTGGTCTGTTACTAATTAATAAACAACTCATTGCATCACTACAAATAAAAGGTTTTTCCTTAAAAGATCTATTAGTAGCCTCAGCTTCAAACCGATGCCGACTTTTTGCTGAAATGACATCATGTTTCATTCACGGTGATATCCAAAAGTAACAAAACGAAGAATTCAATGCGATAATACTCCGTGACGGTTTTGTTAAGGCGTTGCCATTATTATCAATTCCACGGTAAGTCAAAATGAATATCGGTAATCTTTATTTCATTGTCAATTAATAATCGCATTTCGACTTTAGCCGCTCATAATCCAATCATTCGAATGATCTTCTTAAGTGCCAGATGTCTTCATCGATGTTCCATATCGAGAAAATTTAATTGGTGGTAATTATAGAGTTACAGAATGGTGAACTGATGAAATGCTAAGTTCAAAGAGCTTGAAATGTAGGTACTAAGTAGTTAGTGAACAGAGCCCACATTAATATTAAAGTGGGGATGAGCGAATGCCTTTCAGAATAATAATTATTTTGAATATCAATAGGTTTATTCGGTCACTAGCTTTCGTCTGTAGCTCTACTCGTGTGAGTTGAATGACATAACTTTTCTTTTGTTCAATGTTATTGTTATAATTATAAATTCTCAACTATTTAGATTTTTTGTATAACTAAAGTTGAGAATAGTTCATTCATCTTGGATGGATCAATGGTTGAATTATTTCAATTGATAGTTTTAGAAAATTAATAAACGAACGAAAAAAATTTAAACATCGCAATCTGAACTATCGAACACATGATACGTTTTTTTCGGGATTGCAGGTATGTACAGTTATACATCCAACTGGCAATAGTGAAGCTGAATGAAATAAGATCGTGCTCTTGCGCATGAATGAGCGCACGACTAGTTCATGCCTTTAGCAAACTTGACCCTGACTAAATTCCCACAGATACTCAGAATGATGGTCTAAGACTCTAAGGTTTAATATTAAATTTTTTCTTCTATTTTATTACATTACATGCAAGTAATAGCTCTAGACTCATCCACAATTTTATATCTGTCGATAAACTTGAAACCACGAGGTTGAATGACAATAACTTTAATGCAGCTGAAATTAAGTTCTTAGAATTTGAAAAAGATTTATTAAAAAATGATTAATATGATTCGGCGTTCGCCTAACAGTAAACACCAATAACTGAATTTCTAGACGAGACTAACGGCTCAGTGAGACGTATTCGCTGAGGCAAAGGGCAGACGGTGCACTGAACTACCAAATCTTTTTAAGGGCGATCACATTATTATTACTTGTCTAGCTAGACGATTTACTAAAATTCTAAATTGAAATATAGTTAGAATGATTTATTTATCGTGGTCAACTTATTTGAGGTTACATAAAACTCTATATTTCAAGAACAGAGACAATGACTTAATGAGGCACTTGAAACATGAAAACATCTAGGAACAAATAAAATAAAAGTTTTCTAATTACTCCTAGAATTTACATTTTAAGGAAAAGGATAACTCGCAAACTAGAACAACACAAGTATTTAGCTTTTGCATTAAATACAGAAGTTGAATGAACTAGGTCATGATTCATGAGACATTCGCGCAAACCTTAATGACGTCATAATTATATGGAACTTGTGAATTTTCATTACGTATGAGATCTACGAAAGGATTATTGATAGCAATCTGTTGTTTGCTTAACACTGACCCGAAACCACGAAAGTGAAAATTGTGAATCATATCTCCAAGAACCTAGAGGTCAAATCATATAAAATTACAAAAGGACACTTCAATTGTGGAGATTCAGCAGTAATAATGATTTCGGCCATCTTGACGAATGTCTTACTCTTTGAAGATTTATCGCTTTCTAAGGATGATGTGGGTGAACCCCAAGATGGAGATTTCCAAACAGGTTAGCTCTAGCCCGCAGCCATTCGGGCGTCTAAACAAAATAAAAACTTTACGGCGAAACGCGAACCTTGGCGAACCTGTTGATTGGTGTCATTCCAATAATTGCCATAACCAAAGATAGCTAAGTCACTGAACTTTCCGAAAACGTTCACAATAGAGAATCAAATATATTGAATTTGATTCAATGTAAAAGGGACGTTGGGCTAGTGAACTTTAAGTGTCAAATGTCAATCCATATAACAGGGCTAATAGTAATCGCTCTCAATTCTAAGAATTTAAAGAATATGAACAAAATTGAAAAGTTATAGAAGATATCGGAGTGAATGAACTCTTTGTTATTGATGACATCATAATTTATCGAATAATTAGAATTGCTTTAATCGGTACAAAGTCGTTATCTGGATTAAGTATAAGCTCGTCTTTAACAGTGATCAAGTATCTGTGAAATGATGATCCCGCCACACAGGGAGTAAGGCTGTCACGTTAACTGGGTGATCGATACCTTCCGCCCCTTAAATTACCAAGTAATCTCACTCGGTAATTACTCAATTTACTCAAGACAGGAGGCGATACCATCAAAGTGCCGCGGAGGAGATAAACTCGACTTTAACTCACCTGAGAGGTAAGACTTAATGAAAGCTACATTTTAATAATTAGTCCAACAGTGTATTAATTATCATTAAAAGCTACTGCAGTAAAGGTTATTATTATAAATGGTGCAAGATGAAGTGATTGTGCCAGATAACAACTATTATACAATATTTAGTATACCAAATGTTCCAATGCATCAGAAGAGACGAGGGACCTTAAGAGTACATACTCCATTTCAAAAACATCAAAAGCGATATATGGCGCACAAATAGAAAATTAAAAGCATGGTATTCAAACACCATAGCAATGCCACGCCTAATCGTGAAATGGCACTTTGTGGGTGATGAAGCGACGCATCAGCAAAGATAATTATAACTGGAGCGGACGCGACCCAAATACATGCACACGAGAACGACTATTTCCAGACAACGGAAAAGCAAAACAGGTAGATTTCGAAATAGCGCCTTCACAACAGGTATAAACAAACCTCCCGTTTATATTCAACTCAAAGGTAACAAAGCTATCATTAACAGAAGACTCCGTCAAATAATTACGTATTTTGAAGGGTGTGGTGATTACACTAATTACTTTTTGACGTGATAACGTCAAACAAGAAGGATTGATAATCCGTTACTTTACATTTACTCGACGACAATATCTTGTAAGTATCAGTACTTATAAGATATTTTTGTCGAGTAACGTCTCAACAATACATAGGTATCATATCGATACCATATCAATACCAAATCAAAACTGATTTTGATTTGGAATTGAGAGATATGTAGTGTATATATGAAGATTATTGAATGTTTATTCTATCGAGCAAGTTGTAAGGACAAACTGAGCGAGATGATGTTGTTCTTATAATATATGGAAGATCAACCACTAGCCTGTACTTAAAGAAAGGGAAAATAATAACCAATGAATACAAAGCATATAGTAAGGCATAGTTTTATAATAGCTCTATGTTTACCTAATAGAAGTATTGGTGATTATATAAATCCCGCATAGGTATAAACACAATGCATCACACAAACAATGGAAGTCCAGTTGCCTAAATGAATACAGTCGACGTGAAACAGACTTCAATTTAAACTAACTCTGTATCTATTCTATACATCCCGAAACAATAAACACGAGTATAACAAACGGTAACGTTAGCTTTAGCGAATAAGATCTTTTAATAGTTTCAACATTGTCCAAAATTGCTCTGTAGGTAGGTATATTTAAAGGAAGGAACCATATAAATGACTATTGGTCCAACAATAGCCGCAGATGTACAAGGGAGCAGACGGGATGCAAATAACAAAAATCAATACTCCGAGCGGGTGAACGCAGCATGCCCAACTTGCATAAAATTATCCTCACAATTTTAACACAGTTCTGAATTTACGAATTATTAAATACGGAAACTACCGAATATTTACAAAGTACGACGCCATCAACAATCATGGCAATGACGATAGAATACATAACATACAAAGTAGGCACGAGCAACGAGGTCCAGACAGAATTCTCAGACAGTGTCAGAAACATAACTAAATAAACAATAGAGCTTCCGTTTGGAGACGTCGACTGCCTAAGAAGTAGAGTGCAGTACCTAGAAATCAAAACTGCATCATAAATTCATGTGGTTGGGAGCATTCGCATAATGGTCTCGCAAAGCTGAATTCAACGTGACTTTGTTATGTGTATAGCACATATGAAACCTCTAAGTAAGTGGCTGAGAGACTTCGCGTCTCTGAGCTGGTACTCGAGCGAACCTGTTGACCCAGTGCGCAACGCTCGCGGCAAAAACTTCGCCTGCACCTGCTTTGGTGATATAGGCGCCTAGTACTACGTAGCTGTGGCTATTCAGACGAAAACCATTGTTTGCGACCTAAAACCATGGTGGGAGCACTCGCATGTAAGAAAAAGAAAAAAAAAGGTTGGGAATATCATTGTCTTTCGGACCATATGTGATTTTCAGGCCAATTAAGGTCACCAGTGACGTCTTAATAGCGTTCATGAATTATGTTTGAGTTAGAAATAGAATTCATATTCATTCGTACAATAAACAATAGCAAAGATAAGCGAGTACTGAGAACTTCATTTTAGATGAAAATGGCTTCAAAGACAGGCACAATAGAAACAAAGGCGTTTCGATTGTAATCGATACCCTACATTCGATCATTAGCTCCTTTCTAATAGAGGTCTGCGTAGGAGGATCAGTAAGTAGTGCAAAGTCGTCACAGAAGCTTCTACTCGAAACTAGAAAGTTATGATAGATGAAGTATTTACTTTAAGTTACCAAATATTAAAACATGTCTTTGTCCAAAACTCATTTTAATCTTCACTACTTAGCATAATGGAGACTTGTCAAGTGTTTTCTATTTAGGCGAAAATAAATCACTAAGTTAAGAACTTACGGTTGAGTAATCTTCTGAAGATAAATTGCTACGCCTTAATAGTTTTCCAAGTTCAATTGCGATTCGATTAAAGAGCTAGTGCTGTCTATTATCGCAAACCTCAATATATTTCAAGTTTATAAATTCTATCCAGAACTAAATGTGACGTCAAAGCCAAGCCACTCATCTACGTTATTGTATATTATTTTAGTCACGATTTAAAAATAACAAAAGAAGTTGATCCTAGACCTTATTTTATGTATAGACATCAAAATTTTAGGTCTATTTATAAATTATTTTTGAAACAAATAGCGGGGATTGGAAAATACGCGAACTCAGGCTTGCGGCTGACGTTTCATTTTGGGGACAAAGAGTCGCCAGGAAATTTGACTATGCCCAAAATGTAATTTCAATTCTGTCATTTGAAGGTTCCGGACCAAATACATATTAAATAATCGAGAAAATAAGAAAAAGATCTTAATGTGACCATTTCTCTCATTGCTGATGATATTTTACAATTCAATTATACTCATGCTCATATCATTTATTTGGTTACCACAATGTTATAATATTAGATCATTAGCATCAACAGATCAGTAAATAGCGTAATGTTGTCGTTTAAATATTATATGAAAACAAACCACGAATTCTAAATACATATACAATCAATATAATCTCAAACAAAAACACTCACTCCATAAATCCAAAAATCGAATAAGTGGGTGAATACGTTACTATAACCCAATTTTTATCCTTCCGTTCCCACAGCAACGAATCTCACGAATTTAGACACCCGAAATACTCCAAAAAGGGTATGTCATCGGGTCATTGACAAGTACATGAATGATGTACCTTATCTCCAATCCTCGACCTGTGTCAAACTCGTTGACCTACTGCGGGATCACCTCGACGGCCGATTATGAACCTCTTGAGCCTCCAATACGCTGACGAAGAGGTGGGGCAGGTATAAGAACTCTATACTTAGAAATATGATGACTAAGTACTTTCTAATTTTTTTGTTGATTGTTGAAATACGTATTGAGGTAATGATAACAGGAATAAGGAACCACTTTTGTTGGTTTCTTTACTTATAAAATGGCAGCTATTTTTGGAGTTTGATATTGGAACCAAACTTTCCGTCACGTAACTTAATTATATTGGGATTCATTACCGAAAAGTTTTGTTTATTCGGGATATTTATCGATCAGAGGAACAAATTGTGGAGTTTCTTGCCCATTCTTCTCCATACGAAAACTACCTTTTGGAAGGGGCGACTAGAATCAATTCTATTTTTTGTTTTTGACGTTTAAAAGTGCCTTTTTGTGCCTAATTGAAATAAATTATTTGACTTTGACTTTTGACAAATGATGTTAAAAGTTTAAATAAAACCCAATAGAACCAGAAGTATATTTGCAAAACATAATATGTTTATGTCTATCTAAAACCTCTGCAAACCAAGACGGTAGTGCGGTAGAGCATACATAAAATACAGCTTTAAATGTATCAGTAGCAGCACCCTCGTCAAAACAGGGGTTTCCATAGCAAACGATATACTTTTCAAGGGTGCAGACAGTTTCAAACCCATTGTAAGGTAGACACCTCTTTTAAGGATACGCGTTGGAGTGCATCCATTTCATAAGGTTTTTGTAACTACGTATAGCTGGTAAATTCTGATGAGCGTTAAATTTTTAGAATTGTATTCGCTTATTTCGTCAAAGGATCAACTGTGATAAATCACTTTTATTGCTTTTCGTAAAGATTTACGAAAAGCAATAAAAGCATCTATTGCATGGCAATAAATTTAGCATGCAAGCTATTGTCCCTGGTTCAGAAGTTTAGAATAGATCATCTGCGTTTCATAATCGTAGTGTAAACATTAAAAAATATATTCATAAGTTAAAATATTTTATCTGTTCTAATAGTGTTTGGTTTGGCAGCTGACACCATTGTTTTAACACTCGACTGATGCGACCCTCACTAACAAACTGCGTGCAGAGACCACTTAAATAACAGACAAAACGTTTTATATCCAATTTTACAAAGAAAAGAAAATGTCGCGTTTGGAAAATAGAATGGTAAAGCGGCACACATACCCAATGATGCACAAAAGAGAAACAAAACAGGAAAATGTACTGCAACAGTATCTTCAATTTCACGCTCCACAATTCCATTCTTACGGATTGATACAATGTAAGTACTTCCCTCAGCATATTTGTTTCCGAAAACTGTTTCTAAGCTGTGCAAGAATGATGGAATAGTTTCCAAAACTTGCCGTTATGCGGCCCCACCTCCTTTCGAAGTTATAAGCTTGTTGAAAGACACGATAAACTTTCTCCTGGTCCTAAATGAATCCTCTTCAATCTTCTGTTTTCCTTTTCTCGGCTGCTTATAGCAACTGATGTGCACTCAGGCATTTTACAGAAAAAAATACTTTCTCACTTCTGCTATTCTAAGTTACTGCTATTGTAAGTTAAACGGTAGAATTGGGAGAATTTCATAGCTATCGGTTAACAGTGAAACAATTACAGGTTTGTAAATTTCGCATCGTAATTTCAAGAGCTTAATGGTTCTGATTGCAGAATTCGAACTCCAACGTGTAAATGGAAAACACGAATACCTATAATTAGTACAATTGTAACATATTAAACGTGAAAATCTATGATCTACATCAATTACGGCGAAAATTGGTGTGCTGAACAAAATCAGCATAGAATTTGGGCTTGAATGGAAATACATTTCCATCGCTCGTCTCTATGTAAATGCAATACCGAAACGTAACGTTGTTACTGGAACGTCGGTTAATGGATTATGCTATCTACAGTCGCAATCGCGTCCTGTGAACGCAGGGTGCCGTATTGCACTCCAGCTACAACGTTTTTAATATGCTGTAAAATTTTGAACGATCCTAGATACTTCCATTTGCGGAAATGAAGTAGAGCGCGCCTCCACCAGGCTATATCAAGAAAGAAATGAAGCTTATATAAACTAGCCTCAGAGTTGTGATTGCTTTAAACATATTTCCTCCCGGTCAAGACGATACCTTTGCCGAACGGTCGAAAATAAACCGACGATTGATTACATAGGAAATCAAAGCTTCGTGGACAGACGTTTTCTGACTAAAAGCCTCCAGTTACAGAGTCGTGATGCCGTCTGTGTTATGTATTACAACAATTTATTGACTATCCGTTAGTTCCGTTTGGCTACAGTTAACGTGAACAATGATTGTTCACATTCGGAGTCGGTCATCCCCAAAAGAGTCAATTTCTCCACGCTACGCTCAATAGCATCGACTTCGCTTTTACGTTCACCGTTTATTGTTCACAAATATGCTCCGGTTCTCCTGATGTAGTTCCGATGCTCGGTAAACAGCGCTTCACTGCGGTTACACGAGCACGTATGTTTTACAAAGTTGAAAAGTTTTCTAGTCTTCGCAACAGAATCTTCTGAAAATGCACATTCACGCTTTCAGATTTGAAACATCACTATTTTGATTCCGTTTATCGTTGTAAATTCATTAGAATTACCTAGTTGTAACATGTTAACATTATAACTACTGAACTAGATCGGATTTACGTAAGTGTTATTGCGTGTTTGATAAAGCAACTCAGTAAGTACATATTTGCATCTTACTTCATCGAGTCAACGGCTTTGAATTCATTAAACCTAAAATGGTGGAGCAGCGACATTCGTTCGCCCATATTTGGAATACGCAGAACATTGCCCTATAATCTTTAATCTGTTGTTGTCATGTAATATTTTTTATCCATAAATACTTGGCAAGTTCTTTAGGCGTTTTCCAAATAAGACTAAAAGTAGCGGTTCTAAAATAAGTTGAACTCATTCGCCGTGTTTCTCTTCTTTTGGTAATATAAATAAGTCTAAATAAAACAGCAGTTCCATTCTGGGCATCAATTATTCACGGCTATATAGTTAATTTTTTTGGCTTCTTTAGTCATCCTTCAATTAACACGCAGTTGTTCTCGACGTTTTACATATGAATATTAGTCGGATTCGATTGTTTTATAAAAGGAAGTTTATGTAGTTACCTCAACACTAGGTAAGAGATTGAGCCAGCTGCGAACAGTAACTTTGTGGGCAAAGTTTAACTGGCTGAATAATTGCTAAGCTAAATGTTAAACTGTGTGCTCCGCAGATGTGCAGATGCCAGGCGAATTTTGCAAAAGATTTCCTTCGTGGAAGTGTATTCGCATTGCCTAAACGTGCATTTGTTTCTGCATTCCGTACATTTGTGCTCTTTGCCAGCCTTATTAAATAAGCTTTCCCACGTAAAAGTTTAAGTGAGAAACTATAATCAAGTTCCTTACTGTTTCACACTTTTGGAATGCTAGTCTTGAAAATGTAACTTTTCGTAAACGTTCTTTCCTAACAAACACGTCCAAAACATTCACTCAAGAAGAACAATCCACAGCCGATGTTAATTCATGAAGCCGACACCTTCCTAGCGTAGGACGGCTTACCATTATAATGTATAATGACAAGCTACACTTCTTTCGAAATTCACACTCTCAGTAACATCCTTTTGCCCTTCGGGAGCTTTAGAATAAATAATAAGGGAACACGGCAACAAATACTCCATTGTTTGCGAGACATTACGAAATAAAATATCGAATTAAATTAGATGGTAACTTGATAAAACTCTGGGCGCCCACGTCATCGCACGCTGCTATAAAGACTCCAGTTGAGCCTATCTCTTACTTTTCTTTTAACCAGCTTTGATAGTAATTGGAAAGAGTATATTATTTACGATGACGCATAAACCCATGACGTCATTCGTAATGAACACGGCAGCTTTCATCGTTCGGAATTAAGGGCGAAGTATAAAACATGATGTTACGGATTGTGGATAGGGGAACCCTTGTTCAGTGAATGCGAACGACTTGCATCGTTCACTAACAATCTCTTATGGGTCGAGAACTCCAGATATAATTTTATCAATGTCCCACTTCACACTCTCTTCCATCTTTGGCAATCGGTAGGTAACGATTTTCGCTTACTGCCTCGACCCGTGATTGGACTCCACTAAATGCATAATAGATGAGGTCTATAATAAAACCATTGAGTATCCCGGCCGTTGCTCCATAATGATATTTTCGGAGCTTTACAGTTGGTAACTGAATAAACTGTTTGAAGCGGGGTGTTTTGAGTCAGTGCAGCATTTATCACAATGCTATTTAAGGTTCCAAGTCTTCGAAGGCAGTTTAAAACGAGAAACTACATTTTGAAGCAATAACTCTCAATAATTAGTGGCTTACTGTTACTACATTTACGTTTTAAGCTATGACGTAAATACTCTTAACGATTTCACTTAAACAATAAACCATGTTTAATGTTTTAGAAACTGACTACTGTATCTTACTTAGATAACGAAAAGTGGAGGTGAGCACCATCACTCAAAGCATTGTTAGTTGTTACATATCGTCGTCTACAAACGGTTCAATAAGTAAACATAGGAACTAATTCTGGAGCTATTAGCTGTAACATACAATGGATTTCACTCGTTTGTCGTCTTAGACACGGACGGTTATTTACCTAGTAGCCCGTAGACAAATGGAGCTTCGAGCGATTGATAATGTGCGTTGCATGTAGCTGATGGTGTAGAAAATGTAATTTTCTGTACAGTATTGAACAAACATTGCGCTGTGGAAAGCTTTCGTGCGTTCATCGTCATTTATTTTCAGATATTAATGCAGAGATTACACACTGCGCCGATGTAAATAGGTCACCATAACGCGGGGTTGAGCAAGATAACCCCCTTAGCCACGCCATAAATTTTTATATTAAAATACTGTGCTGTAACCAAGATAGGAGGTACACCAAAATACCGAGTACAATCAATTTTATTGGCAATTCATATTTCTGTAACACGCCTTACTGCGAAGTGTCAGACCTATTGTTCACCAGAAATATGTGCAGCAATTAGTGAACTGGGTTTAATTTTCAGAGCAAATAATGAGCAAAGCCCGAACTCTGTAATTAAGAATTTCTGACAGCTTTCCACAACACGATCCGTTAGATATAATGCGAATTTTAGGCAAATTAACATGGCGTCGGGCCGCTGAATCACTTCGCTTTAATTAGAACCGGAATCTTGATACCGTTCGGACACTTCTGGTGAACTCATGTAGATGTAACAGTATGCGTTCCGCGAATGCAACATTTAAACGCGACGCGTGAATCAATGACCAATCTGAATCTATTGTTGCGAGAGCTGGCACTCGTGGAGATTTGTTCCAGTCAATCAAAACTCAGTGGTTCTCGGTCCATCGGACGCTTGACCATCAACACCTTCCGTAATCGATGCAAATTTTATTGTATATCGTCACGCCTCTCGTTGATCTTTAGTAATGTTGCAGATTATTCACATTCTTAGATCCACTTCAATGAAATCAAATGAAACTTCACTTCAATGTACATTGGTGGTGCACGATAATCACTTTTGTGATTTGCTTGATAGCCCAAACTT
The DNA here is from genome assembly GCA_949152395.1 of Agrochola litura. Classification (NCBI taxonomy): domain Eukaryota; kingdom Metazoa; phylum Arthropoda; class Insecta; order Lepidoptera; family Noctuidae; genus Agrochola; species Agrochola litura. Next base: position 17,184,237 of record OX424508.1, on the reverse strand, counting down.
CGCACATCCATTCAAAGGAAATTAGAAAGATTTTTTTCCTTATTTGCAAGTCACATTTTAACTGTCTTTGGAATATTAATCAAGAAAATCCTTACTTAATGGACTTGCTTGATTAATATTCCGTAAGATTTGTAGATTCTGTACAGTCAAATATTGCGTCCATTTGAACTTATTCTCATCATGTGTTCATATTCCCAGATACGGAGAACGGGAGGGGGATCCAAAGAAAATTGCAAATGCAGCGGAAAATGTTGTATGCGAAAATGTTCAGGCAATATGCTTTCTTGGCCCAGATTTGCCGGTTCGTCGACCGATTTCGTGTTGGGAACGCGCGGCTTGCATATCACCAGGTGATGCTCGCCTTAAGCCGGCGTTTCCGATGCGGGAATGGATATATTTTTAGAGAAACTTAAATTCTATTTCTGCAACTAGCGGTGTGCTGTCGAATATCGTTAGAAAATTGTTTTATGGCACAGTAAACACGATTTCTTCGTGGACATCAATCCTATTCCGATGTCGTTGTTGACTTGTTCTAGTTTACAAAACTACTTATTTAAACTTTGAGACTCCAAAGGTTTGTAGCATCTGGAGATTTTCAGATTTCGCTTCTCTCATCTACCGCACTATCTTTCCAGGAGGTCGTATCGGTGTCGAGTCCCAGAAAGTACTCAGCAGCTTTTTGGCTATTTAAGCGAGCTCGAGAGGGTTGATGTCCATACATGGCATGACGATTGTCTCCTTCCTGTCCATCCCGTTGGGCGCATCCCGCTTCCCAGCGGGGCGCGTGGGAGCTAGGTCAAATAATGCAGGGTGTAGCCCGATTAAACTCTAGACCTCAATTACTCAAACTCAATCCTATTGATAAGGGACAAACAAATAGCATTCCAAGTTAGAGCGATCTCAATATTTCAAGACAGCCCCGTATAAATGTTAAATACTTCTAATATAAACACTAAAGAGCTGTCACTACGAATTAAGAGGTTGCAATCGCAAGTGGATGGCAGAAAAACTCCTAGTTTAAAAATTAATGATAAGTCTGTTCTCTACATTTTGTATTTGCATGCAAAAAAACTGGCTGCAAAAAGCGACACTACGAAAACTGAAGGGTTGATTTCATTAATATTTATGTAACGTATCGTCAATGTTTTAAACTCATTTAGCAGAGAGTAGGTACTAACGCTAATAAAACTCGCATTATGCCTGGAATGTTTTCTGATAATAATTAGTTACGCGAATATTATACATTGGAACGAATAGGCGATGCAGTTTCAACTTTTTCAAGGTTATTTGGCGTTAATATTGTGAGGTGTTACAGAATTTTTGCAGGTTTTCGCGTTTATTCAGATATGTTCCGCATTACCAAATTCCATGGCATGCGTCCTTTTTTTAACCGACTTCAAAAAATGGAGGAGGTTCTACGTTCGTCGGGATATTTTTTTTTTTTTTGTTTTATCTATGTTCCCCGATTACTCGAAGACGGCTGGACCGTTTTGAAAATTCTTTTTCTTTGTTTGAAAGGGTATACTTTCAAGTTGGTCCCATTGTCATTTGGTCACGATCTGATGATGGGATCTTGGAGAAATCGAGGGAACTCTTCAAATATTAAAGGCACATCTATAGCGATTTGGGTATTTTTGATGAGCAGTTGACATAAGGCTATTGTAACTTAGATAAATTATAAATCAACCCATTAAAAAGTGAAAAAAAAAACTTTTTTACAAAAAATACAACCGACTTCCAAACTACAAAGTGAAAAATAAATTTAATTTCGGAAGTCGGTGTCAAAAAACTAAAATACTGATCCAAAGACACCGACTTCCGAAATTAAATTTATTTTTCACTTTGTAGTTTGGAAGTCGGTTGTATTTTTTGTAAAAAAGTTTTTTTATCGCTATTGGAGTTGCTGTTCTTTTTTTATTCTGTCATTGACGTCAAGCGGGACATTTGAGATGGGCCACGTGTCTACAAAGGTGAGGTTTACCGATGTTTACTAATCAGCTTTAAGATACTTGACCTAATTACCACAATGATATTTTTGAAGGGGTCCCATCAGTTCTGGGCGACATTAACTATAGGCCGACAGACGGCGGCGGCACGAGGCGCCAGGATGGCGCTGCCTATGAATAGGAATGTTGATGTACGTATAATATTGTATTATACACAAGAAAGGAGGTTTTATCATATTTTTAGGGCTCCGTACCTCAAAAGGAAATCCTTAACCCCTCCGCCGTCAAAGCGTCACGTGTCCACACACTTAAACTAGGATCACTCATAATTTATGTCTGTCTGTCTGTCCGTCTGTCACAGCCAATTTGCTCCGAATCTAATGGACCGGTTAAGTTGAAATTTCGTACACATAATATATATTTCTGTGACCCAAACACTGACGTGTAACGTAAATAAATGAATTTTGAATATGGGGGTGACTTTTGGGTGGCAAATAAGAAAATTAAAAAAAAGTTTGGCAAGTATGACATATTAAATGAAAGGGCTTGTTGCGAGGACCTTCATTTTTATTTCAATAATTTTAAATTAAATACATTTAAAGATATTTAAGAAAATAAGAAAAAACCTTATCTCTGAAACTACAGAGCCTAAAATTTAGAAAAAATACAGAGAATGGTTCTTTGCTTATATATTACAGAAAAACCGATAAGAAGTCTATGGTCTTAAAATAACATGGTAAATCTCTCAAAATTGTGCGTACAAACTTACTGTATTTGCTGTTGGAATGTTTGGGAGAACATGTTTTTCAACAACAATGTTAAGTTTGTTCTTGGGATAAATTCATCCCAACTACGGAACCCTTCACTGTGCGTAGTCTGACACGCACTTGGCCGGTTTTTGGATTTTTTTTGTTTGGTCTTAATACCGGAAAATTATTACTTACTTATATTACTTTGTATGAACAGGTATTCAAGGTATAGAATATTAAAATATTGTTGTTGTAGCCTGTAGGTATGTTGATACGTCTTGAATTTGAGAGAATTCAGTAATTAAGTCATCATCATCATCATTATTTCAGCCGAAAGACGTCCACTGCTGGACATAGGCCTCCCCCAAGCACCTCCACTGCAACCGATTCTGTGCTTTCCGCATCCAGCGGATTCCTGCGGCCTTCACAAGGTCATCGGTCCATCTTGGAGGCCTTCCAACGCTATGTCTTCCGGTACGCGGTCGCCACTCCAGAACCTTTCGGCCCCATCGGCCATCCGTTCTGCGAGCAATGTGCCCTGCTCATTGCCACTTAAGTTTGGCAATTCTTCGGGCTATGTTGGTTACCTTGGTTCTCCTGCGGATCTCTTCATTTCTGATTCGATCACGTAGGGAAACTCCAAGCATAGCCCTCTCCATTGCCCTTTGGGTGACTTTTAGCCTTCTGATAAGGCCCATTGTGAGCGACCACATTTCAGTACCATAGGTCATCACTGGTAACACGCACTGGTCAAAAACTTTCGTCTTGAGACACTGTGGTATGTGGGACGAAAAGATATTGCGTAGCTTCCCGAACGCTGCCCAGCCGAGTCGGATTCGACGATTGACCTCTTAATTGAGTAAATACCTGTTTTTATTCTGTGATAGGTAGAGAAATATTGATAAGGAAATAATAAAACGATTCTTTCGCCAGTTATGTTAATTTTTCAAAACTGAAATGATTATTTTATTTTGGTAAATTGTTCAAATTTGTTTTATTACTTACTTTTAAATATAATTTATTAAAGCTATAGCTCAAACATAATTTATTTTATTATTTTACCTACACAAATTCTATAATGGTTTATTTATACCAATAAGGAATTTGTTACATTATTAGTTCCATTATTAAATTTTAACAACTGACTTGTATAAATAGCAGCCAATTGATCATCCTGGAAGGTTATTCCATGTAGCAGTATTTTAAATATAATATATATACCTATCTCTATGTTTTTTAATATTATTAGTTTATTGACAAGATCATCCAAACTTTAAATCAATTGGGTAATCATAAAACATATCTAATTATTTATTACAAATAGAAATCAAAATTATAGGAATCATTCAATAACAATCTATTTATATTAAATGTCATCTGTACATATTTTGTCATAATAAGGATATTTAATAATAGATGGGCAAGTATTAGACATTTAGTCACACTGTTTGTCTAAGTACTGACTTACCCATGTGATATCATTATTGAGGTGTGTACGTCAAATTTTGTCACAATCTTTTGTTTTGGATATGTTTGGGAGATGCCAATGTCCAGTGGGCAGAGCTTGCAATACAATAGTATTTGGGAACCCGTACCATTGACCTTCGTATGATACCGGTACCAGAGTAGTACCTGTACTATGGGAACTGGTACCATAGTACAGGTACCAGTACCCACTGGTACCATAGTACAGGTACCAGTACCCATAGTACAGGTACTAACCTGTACTATGGGTACTGGTACCAGAGTAGTACCTGTACCATGGGTACCGATACCAGACCTAGACCTAATCAGTATCAATACTATAAACCGTATTTTCATAACTTAGGGAGAGAAAACATATAGGTACTTACACTAAGAAAAAAGGATAGTTAATAGGCATTAGAAAAATAACTTCAAGGTTGCCAACCGTACATGGTTCCTCATACAAATATGAAATTTGTGGTACGCGCCGAATACCTGAATTTGGTACAGAACTGGTACCCGTCTGGAACCGGTACCCATGTACAGAAATGGCAAGAACCGCTAAGTACCGATACAGAACCTGTACTTTTGGTACCGGTTCCAAGCCCTACCAGCAGGATTACCATTAATTGAATACAGTGGTGATTGTATTGGCCACTTCATTGGAAGAGTGACACTCATTCATTGAAGTGATAGGAGAGTGGTTGGTGCGGCCTAGGCAGTCGGTCCTTTTAGCTATCCTGGTGTAAAGTGAGCCAGCACAAGAAAAGTGTTGGGTCCACCAATATCCAAGCTTTTATTTCTCTTTATGAAGTATTTTCTTGCAGTGGGACAATGTTACATACAAGTTACAGCGTTTTAGGCTTTAAAAATATACTCACGGGAGGTGGAGCTTCCACTGCATTTATGCCTATACTAATTTAATAACAATGAATTTTGAGTGAAAACCACTGAGGCAGAAAATTCTTGATGAATTGGACTTGAAATTAGCTTAAAATACAAACATTTTCTGTGATCTGGATTTATCTGTGATACAGGAGAAAGAAATTTATTCAAATAACTTATAGGTATACATATAATACCTTTGTGATCTAAACATCTGTTTTTCTAACTCATTTTTACTGAAAAAAGTTGTGTGTGTAGGAAATTTATAAATTAATATCCTGTGATAATAATTTAAGTAACATGAGAGTGAGTAGCATGAACTAAGTAACATAAGCACTACGATTAGTATCATCTTGTTCTTTTGTCTAATTTTGCATAATAGCTATTTGGTATTACTATATTTACTATTATCTATATGATCAGTATTTTTTTAAATAAATTAACAATATCTTTAACTACTACGTTAACATCCCGATGCCAAAGTTAATTCTAGTAAATTTTTATGTAAAGTGTATTTACTTACCAGCTAATTATCTTCAACGCCGGTATTAGCACAAAAATTCTGTTTATTAGCGCAGAAACGGTTAAATAATGAGTCAAATAAATTAAAACTTATCACTATTGCTTGGATAATGTTCACAGTCAATAGAGAGACTATTTTCAAATCAGAATTAATTTGTACACAACAGAAACAAACGACAATCACCTACTCGTCCGTTGACCCTCGTGAGAAATTATATCCTTTGTTATTTTCCCGTTCCAGTGTTGCCAACTCCAAAAGTTCAAATTATCGAGATCCCACGTCGAAATTATCGTTTTTTGGCCAAAATTATCGTACAAACGATAAAAAACCTATATAATTCAAATTGCTATAAGACAGTGAATAATTTTATAATACAGTCAAAAGGGAAGTATATGCCAAGTTTCACCACTAATGGCGCTAGCTAGCAGCTCAAACCGTAAACATGTTTTATCATAGTTTTTAGTTGATATTTTTGTGTTTTCACTGTAAAATTGAATTAAAAACTTGGGAGAAAGAGAGTGAGATACTTACTTGTTGATTTTGACATATTTGAGAATTGACTTTGACATAGTTTTGTTTTTATCTGCATTAGTCTGATAAATACGATTTATTAATGGAACTTGTTTTGTTAGCAAATTTCAAAATTATCGTACATTAGACTTTAATTATCGTACATCGTACCACTGGCCTAATTATCGTACGCCCCCATAATTATCGTACGGGTTGGCAACACTGTCCCGTTCTGACAGGGACAAATTTTGATTCACTGTTGTATAATCTTACTTTATCTATGGTAAACACTAAAAAAAAACAAGTAATTGGCTGTAGGAGGTAGGAGGTCATATTTTTTTAGGTATTCGCATTTATTTTATTATTTACAAAGTCTACAACCAAAGTTCAAAAGTTTGCATTCACAATTACATAGACACAATTAATTAAATAATAAAACATAACATCACGCCTGTAATGTAATCCTCGAAGGGTTAGGCAGAGGTGTAGGTACTGTGCCTGTAGTATACCTACATTTCGCCAGATAAGTCTTCTATATGCGGCGAGTCTATTGCCATTAACCGAGTACAATTAGTTTATTCTAAAATTCTAAACTACTGAGAAATTCCTGATGGAAAAACCTAATAACACATTGTGAATTCATATGTTGTGTGGCGAAAATTCGCACAAAGAAAAACGAAAAAATGCAGTATTTCATTCAGAAGCAAATAATAATTTATTATTATTTGATGTCAACAATCGTCAACAGATGAATTTATTAATCATGAACGCGTCCATTTTACGGGAAACTAAAGATGTCTTGTTGTATAAAGTGTCTAGCCGTGACGTAATTAAATAACGTCAAGTTAATTCATGTTTATCTCATTTCGGCGCCTAAAACTTTGATTTTGGTTATTTTTGCTTTAAATCCTTTATTATGCGTAAATAAACTAAAAACAAATACAATGGAAGAAGAAAGTAAGTTAATAAAACTATAACAGGTGAATAGCTCAACTTTTAGGTTAGTTTCGTGTTGTTTATTGATGAGAATGTTTCAGAACTCATTCGACGAAAGAAGAAAGCTTTAAATGGGAGCAACAGAAGAGCTTTAGCTGAAGCTTACAATGATTTGGCGTCGTTTTATTACAAACACAATCGTTATAGTGATGCTTTGGACGAGTATAAGAGCGAGGCAGCTATCTGCAGAGAGATGGGCCTTCGTATGGAATGGGGGACTTGCAATCGTATGATCGGGGAGATGTACATGCTGTTGGCAGAATTTGACAAAGCTCTGAAGTATGAGGAGCGGCATTTATGTAAGTAACAAACTAATGAAGGTCTTCGTAGCGTGTCGATATGCATGTTAGGAGCCTCCCTGAGCGACATATGTACAGAGCCAGTAGAGCCACTGTACGTCCGGCGCACCCTGGGCAATCTGAGTTTTCCACGCTGATTGGCTAATCCTTTCACCACAATGGTAATTCAAAGTCTACTAAAGAAGGTAAACAATGATGGTTGCTGGTGTTATTATGACAACATTCGTTTCGTATCATGGAATTATTTAAAAACATACAATACAGAATTGTAAATAGGTATTTAGTTTCACTATTTCATAACAATAAACAAACAGATCATAAAAATGTTTGTAACAAATTTTCATTCATGCTTGTATCAACATTATTTAAATAGGTACTCCTGTTTTCTTTCACAGCTGTAGCTAAAGAACTTAAGAACTTAGTTGAGGAACAGAGAGCCATGGCAACACTGGGCAGAATATATTTATTACAAGGACAAAGCACCACTGACGAGAATGAAGCCAAAACCTCACTGAGAGCTGCTGAAAAAGCATTCATGAAAAGTCTTGTATTGTGTGAGAAGTAAGTGTAATACTCCTTAAAAAAATATAATAAACTAGCCTATAAATAAGACAATTAGTTATAATATTTTAATTCACAAAAATCTACTACGAAAAATTTGTGGAGTCAGTCAAACATTCCTTGGTTTGCTGTGTTTAGGGTTTTGCTTTTACCTAATGATATCTCAGTTAAATAATCTTTCCATATGCATCTCACGGACTCCTGGACCAAGCAACCAGTATACCCTATCATCCAGCTAACTTGTTTATATCATATCACAACACAAACTATTTTCATTTAAAAAAACAGCTTATGTTTATTGAAGAAGCAACTAACAAAATATTTTTTCAGTTTAAACGGAAAAATAAACAAACACGAACTAATGGACATGAGGGCCCGTTTGCTCCTCAATATTGGAGTAGTCCAGGAACATCTAGGAAACCTTGATAAAGCCTTAGATTGCATCAACAAAGCCATATCAATATGTTCAACTCAAGATTTGTATGAAGTTCTCCACAATTGTTATACTACGGAGGCTTTGCTTCATTGTAATAAGAAGAAGGATTTTGCCAAGGCATTAAGCTGCTTGAATAAAGCGCTAGAGGTTGCTAAAAGGCTTGATGATAAGGTAATATTGATTAATTGATATTTTAAATGTTCAATACTAATAATATTATAAAGAGATGAGTTTTGTATTTTTCTTTGTAATGAATAAACTCAAAAACTACTGGACCGATTTAAAAAATAATTTCACCAGTAGACTGCTGTATTCAAAATATTTTATTTCACATTAACCTACAAGGGCACTTATGAAACGTCAGAAGCTAGGTGCACGGTTCCAATTGGTCGCTTCCTATGGAGAAGAGCCGGCAAGAAACTCCACGGTTACTCTTTTCAAAATAAGTGGTTTCTACAATGTTTTCAAATTACAGTGTTTTCAAATTACAATAGGTATGGGAGGACAGTGTAGGCTTATCAAGAAGTACCAGGTACTTAGTAAAATAGAAAATGGTCCACAAGTCTACAACATTCTCACATTCACAAAATCTAAAAGAAAAGAATCTATATAAAAGAACAAAATAATAAAAATAAGGACCTATTTAAACCAAATGACATGATTGCCACTACAGCAGTAACAAATCTAATTTGATTAAAAAGAAATATAGAAAATTGTAGGTATATAATGTCAAATAATGAAAAGAAGTATGTAAAAAAAAGTAAAATAAAATAATCATCATAATTTGGGAGCAGTTAATATACATTTACATTGTTATGCCGTTAATGAGGTACCAGGGAAGCCACATGTGCAGAAGGAATTATTGCCAAACTTCCTTGTCTTCAATCTTATAATATCTTATATATCACTGAGTAAAAATTAGTGGAAGCTAGTATATATTTTTTCGTGTTATTTTTGCCATTGACATGCTAAGAAGAAGCTAGTCATTAATAAATCTCCGGCTGTGCATGTTAATTGAAATTGTAATTGTGGCTACTGAATGGTGTTATGCCTTGTTTCTCCACTTCATGATAAGTTCTAGTTAACATATCTTGCCTATAATTTAATTTCATATAAATTCGGTATTCCAATTTAAATCTTAAAGATATCTGATTGTACATTGTGATGAAACAAGCCCTAAAAGTGGTAAACTCTTAAAAATATTGTTAAGAGCTAAAAAAACTAAAAAACCGGCCAAATGTCCGGAAGGGTTCCGTACCACCGTACAATTTTTAGCAAAAAACGCCGAAAAAAAACACGTTTCTTTTATGGGGACTTCCTTTAATTTTTAACTTAATTTTATTTTTATTATTTTGTTGTCATAGCGGCAATAGAAATACATCTTTCATTTCATCTGTGAAAATTTCAACTGTGTACCTATTATGGTTCAAGAAACACAGCCTTTTTTTTTTTTGGTTGAGAATTTATCAAATAACTTCTCCCGCTCCACCCAGAGCGGGAGAAGTTATTTGATAAATTAAGGGAGGGCGTGTCAGACTCTTACTGACAAAACCCACCCGTGATCCTTCAGTTGCTATGTTGCCGGGGGGCCACGATTTCGCTTTTGGCCCGTATTCGCAGCCCCGGCAGGTGAAATACAGCCTGCTGACAGACAGATGGATAGCAGAGGATTCTGCTTGACACCCTTTGGGTACAGAACCCTAAAAATGCTAGAATTAACCCTATAACCTTTAACTTTCTTTTAACTAAGCTTTTACCTTTCTACATTCCACACCCATTTCCAGGTTTTGAAGACATGTGAAACATTATCATCAAAAGCTGACATACTATGCAAGATGTCTGACTATCAGAGTGCTAAGCAAGTGCTGCTGAAAGCTTGGAAACTGAAGACTCCTGATGACGATGAAAGTGAAAACATTGAGACCAATCTTAGAGTTGGTGAGTGATTACTTGATTCTAATACAAGTTTTAGCACAGAACCAGTTAAAGTGGGGGAGGCCTATGTCCAGCAGTGGACGTCCTTCTGCTGAAATGATGATACGCTGTCGCGCTAAAACGGCTGAACGGATTTGGATGAAATTTGGCACATGAGTAGACCATACCTGGATTATGACATAGGATACTTTTATCCAGATATTTCCACGGGATCGAGACTTATGCGGGTGAAACCGCGGGGCGCAGCTAGTATGTTTATTAATATATAATATTTCCTTACATAAAATCTTGCTTTTTCCCATGGGTAGAGGCAGTAACTACAGATAAACAGTGTCCAATGGTCCTTTAGGCCTGATCATTTGTTTTTATTTTGTTAATCGATCTTGAAATTTGAAAAAACTAGCTCAATAATATGTCCTAGTTTAATTTCAAGCAGACTTCATCAGCGAAATAATGGGTCATTAGTTTTTTTTTAAGTGAAAACTTCTTTATGCGCGTTGGGCATTTTTGAGATGGGGAAAAAACAATTGAACTCGCTACACCGTTACCGACACCTCATTTTTGTAAGCGCGATTGTGCTCTTTATTTATAATACGTTACGGATCAATGTTCTATGCAAGTATTTTTACTTTAAAGGTTTTGGAAGTATTTTTTTTTTGTAAACGCGTTTGTGCTCTTTATTTCTTTATTTAGATAAGGTTACGGACCAATGTTCTATACAAGTATTTTTCTTCCACCAAGGCAATCCTGTTCAAGTTTTCACTTCTGTCGGCACTCCCGGAGTGCCGCTGTTTTTTTTAATAATCTTTTACCATATTCTGACCCAAACAAATATGAAAATTAAAATTAGAAGTAAAATAGTAAAATTAACCCATAACCTCCTCCTTCTTTTAAGTCGGTTATAGATATAACCGACTTCAAAAAAGGAGGAGGTTATGGGTTATTTTTTTCTGTTTATGTTATGCATTGTCTATCCATAATTATAAATTAGTGGAAATTATTTCATATGTCTCTTCTTGTGGTTCCAAACAGTGGCAGCAATGTGTTACACAGAAGACCTGCTAATATCAACCGACCCGTCCGACCACGAGACCTTTAAGAAACACTATGAGAAGTTGGGTGATGGTGCCTGTCACTTACGTAACTACGCAGGCGCGGCAGAGTACTATCTCAAGATGTTAGACCACGCAGAACTGGCGGGCGAGTGCGGGAAGACGCTCATACCGATATATGTCAGGTATGTTCCATAGTCTTAGTTGATTTTTTTCCTGTGTTTTTGATTAACCCGGTGTCAGAGTTTTAAAGCCGCCCATGGGCCTCTGACTTGGGTTCACATGCCGTCGAGAAATATCTCTCAGGCATGCCGGTTTCCTCACGATGTTGTCCTTCACCGTTTTTGAAGCAAGTATAATTATACAATACGCACATGAATCCGAAAAGTCAGGGGTACGTGTCTCGGTTTCGAACTCGAGACCTATGATTTGGTAGTCCGACGGTCACACCGCTAGGCTATCACTGACCACTTGACCACTGGCTTAGTTAGAGAGTGACTTTTAAGAACTACTATGAGCTTGGTGACAGCCCCGGATCTAGGGGGGGGGGGGGGGGGCAAGCCGGGGCCCAGGAAGCCAACTTCAGGGCGCGACAAATTCAAGTGTAGCGGACAAGTGCACTACCCAGCACACAGCAACTTTGCAATAAATGAGACGCGCAGCACATTAAAATCTTTATATTTTTTTTCTTTTTTACAACAGTTTTGGCGCCCCTGTTGAATTGGCGCATTATAGATCGATACAATTTGATTAATATGTAGCTGCCAAAATTTTCATTGTGAGAAAATTTTAATTTCGCGGGGGCTAACTTAGCGCATCCCCATAAAAGATTGGCGGGGTGCGGCAGACGGCAGTTTTTGCCCCGCCTCAAAAAAATTTAGATCCGGGGCTGCTTGGTGATGGTTCCTGTCACTTACGTAACTGCGGTACTACTTTAAGTATAGATTACATGGTACACCTGTGCCTAACCCTTCGACGATTACGGCGTGATGTTATGTTGTTATTCAATAAGAAATAGAGCTTGTTTTGAAGGAGCTCGTCCAACCATACCAATTTTTTCTGTCAAGCAGCATTGCTGTCTTCTGTTTTAAAGGGTATGGGCGTCGCTGTAAATACAGGATCATTAGACATTTCGGCCTTGAGCTTCATCTCTGGACTGGCAGCGAGCATCCGCATTACAGTACGACACAACTTAGATGTAGCATCGGCAAAATTCGTAAAACCGATCTCCATCCGAACTGAATGCGCCTTCAAAATTATAAATCTTTATTACAACTTTAGGTGAAAATGATCTTTACACAAACGCAATAACTTGTAAAGTTATATAACCAAATACATTCGTAAAATTGAAATGAATGAATGCAAATGTTCAAATTCATGCTACATCTAAGTTGTGTCGTACTGTACCTCTAGTAAAAAATAGGCAGTCATGGGGACTGCCGACAGAAGGGAAAACTTAAAACTGCTATTAGCGCCATCTGGCTGTTATAGTACAGCACAACGGCGCGAGCATGTCGGTGATGCGAATCCATAAGTTTATCCCCTACCAAAAATCGTTCAACGCACTGAAAGATGTTTTCATTTCAATCTGCAAATAAAATCAAGCTGGGTAATCATCCCATTAGGATATTATGATTAGGTACCAAATTACCAACAAAACATGCTTACATTCATTAGTAATGGCCTATTACTGATTACTAGTAGAGCCACAGATTATTACAGATGGTTCACTCCGCAAAATCATTTAAATAAAAAGCGATTCTTGCTACGACACAATAAAGTGCAATTCAGGCCGTAAAGCGCTTATACTTCGCAAGCTCTACCTAGAAGTTGCCTCTCTTTCTATCGCGTAACTCTTATATCTTCTGACTCCATTACACTCACTGAATTGGCCCGACAAGTCGAGCCCGCCGCGAACTTGTAGCTTCATACCAAAAATTCTGAGGGACCGTTCAAGTATTACGTAAGCAGATTTATTACAATTATTCACCCCCCTCCCCCTTGTCAGCAAAGCTCTTACCCCCCCCCCCCCATGCTTACGTAAACATTGGTATATGCATATTTCTTTTAATGTAATTATTCTGTTTTTTTTTTTATTGATTCATGAGCTGCTGCTCATGAATCAATAAAAAAAAAACAGAATAATTATATTTCGTAGACAAATGCAGCACGCGGTAATTCCCCTACTCGGTTCTAAGCGAGTACCTAAATGTATTCATTATTTGTGGCTATCCCCGAATATGCGTTTCGTTTTCAAGCATAGACAATGTGTGGGTTGCCATTTGTGTAAAAAAGTACTGCTGACGTAATCACCACCCCCCATGTCATCAAAAATAAGCAAAGCATAGACCCCCCGCCCTCCTATAGTGCTTACGTAATACTTGAACGGTCCCTGAGTGAACCATCTGTATTTATCTGTGGTAGAGCTCCTAATTCTATTGTATACCAGTTTAATGTGTTAAATTCAAAATTGTTTCTAAGATTTACAATCCTTCAGCAAACGTATTGCTATCACTAGGCGGCTATCCACTTCAACAAGCCAGGTCCACTTTCAAAATAGAATAGAATTATTTATTTGTAAAACATAGGTAAAAGGTCAAGGTCATGAAAAAAGTTTTTAATTATTCCAGCTTATACCAAACTTACAAAGACATGGGTGCTTTCAACGAAGCCCTGGACTACTACGAGAAGGAATACGAACTAATCAAAGACGTCCCAAAAGAAGCTTATACGACGATGTACAATATTGCGGAGACACTGTACTTAGCTAAGAAGCCGTATGGACAGATTGAGAAGGCGTGTTTTGAAGCTAGGAGAGCTGTAAGTAAATTCTGTTATGTTTTTGTAAGTCAGTTGGCCCTTAAAAATCTACTGCTGAATATAAACCTGCCCCAAGTGACGTAATATAATGTAGTCGTAGTTCACTGTTATATTATCCTGCTTAGAGTCGTTGATTTGTGGTGACATCTATAACGCCACATACGAACTACGCATCAAAGACCTGACGTCACACAAATCCTGCATCGCGCAAGCAGGGTCTACCTTGCGATCAGCATGTATATAACTCCCCGACAGCAATCGTCGGGCAGTAGATCACCAGACATGACACCCATCTGATCTGAGGATCCTCCATTTTCTATAGAAGATGAGTGAACTTTACACCCTGTTCCTCATACCTCTATAGATTCATTGTCTATGCAGTTGACTTTTAGATATCCTATCGACCTATGACTATTATGTTTCCGGATTCCTGAGTTAAATCAGAGAAACAAGTAAGAACTAAATGAAAGCAATGGCAAATCATTAGCAGAACAAAATTTTGGTCTTAGATTAATTAGAAAATTCAATGTTTCTTTTCCCCTTTTCTTGATATAATTATTATCAATCAATCAAGTCAGCCTATTGCAGTTCACTGCTGGACATAGGCCTCTCCCAGGCTGCGCCACAATACCCTGTCCTCCGCCTTCCGCATCCTGTCTATCCCAGTCACCTTTTTAAGGTCGTCGGTCCGTCTAGCTGGTTGGCTTCCCACTCTACGCTTGCCGATAGGCGGTCTCCACTTTAGGACTCGTCTGCTCCACCGGCCATTAGTCCTTCGACAAACATGGCCAACCCACTGCCACTTCAGCTTCCTTACTCTGCAGTTTATGTCGGTAACTCCGCTTCTTTTCCAGATAACTTCATTTCTGATCTTATCCTCAGGCTATGCTCGGAGTTTCTTTCAAGGTTCAAGAGAGATTCAAGGTCGCTCAGCGCGCTATGGAGCGCCATAGCGCGCTGAGCGACCTTGAATTTGTGGACTAGCCCGTCTGTCAGTGTGCACATTTCGGCACTGTAGGTATGTCATAACGGGCAGGACGCACTGGTTGAAGACCTTAGTTTTCAAACACTGCGGGATTGGTAACCTGAATACTTGACGAAATTTTCCAAACGCTGCCCTATCTAACTGGATCCTTCTGCCGGTTTTTTTCTCAATGTTGTGCCTACTGATATATTATGCAATTTCTCAATACACGCATTATTTTAGGCTCAAGAATGGGATAAAAGAAAATATGAAATCAGAGTCTTAAAAAGCTTACTCAAATATCAAGAGGAATACGGCGAGGTGGACAAAATGGAAAAAACAAAAGATGACTTGAGGGCTCTAGGGTACGACAATTTGGATAACCAGGAGAATTCTGAAGATGAGCAGAGTTCGGCGGGAGGGGGCGATGAGGATACCACTCATATTGGCGATGATATATGCCTTGAAGACCTTACAGGTACACATATGTCGTTATTACTTAGATATGAGTGTAGGTACTTTTGTGGCATATTTTTAAATATTTAGAACCGATTTGGTGATGATGATCATTATTTTTAAGCTTGTAGTATATTTCGTTAATTTAAGAGCCTTGCGATATCGGAATTTGTTTCAATTTTATTTTGAATTTTGCATGTTGTGTTAGCCTGTAAGTAATTTTGCACTTATAAAAGAAAATATTTAAAATGTAAGTATTGTGGAAACAATTGTTGGCTAACCAAATAAATAAAGAAATAATTTGCAAAAGTTATCCGTAACCAGAGTGACAATTCCTGTATTTTTAAGAACGTTCGCATTCTAATATCTCTAATATCAGACTCAATCTATCCAAACAAAAACTGAGATGAGATAGTGACTTGAATTTGAACGATTTTTTTACTGTACGAGAATTTGCCTTCTGGGATGCTACTCTCTAAGTCTGTCAATGAAGATACGGGCGCATCCGAATGTCAAAACAAGTGCCTGATTCGGACGAGCAATTACCCATCGGGAGTAGGGATAGGTGTCAAATCGTGTTGTCATTCATTCGTAAGTGATACGGAGAAGGAAGCGGCCTAACTTCGGCTGAAACTACGGACTTCGTACTTAGAGAGTGTCTACTCTCTTCCCCGGCCTCGTCTAAAGTTTGTCTTGTTTTGTAGATTTGTCAGATACAAATGACGAAGAAGTGAAAGAGACGAAACATGAGACGCGCAAAAGAGGCAAAGGATATACCATCAAGAAGAATATGAAAGGAGAAACACAATTGCATGTAGTAAGTATTACAAATTGAGGGGTTAATTCAGGGTGCAATCACATGAGATATTGTCACTTTGTCTCTAAGGTGGGCTCCATCGGCACACCTCTTAATGTTGTTTGTGTTCTAGTGTTATAGCCGCCGCCGCTGGTAACCACTTTCCATCAGATGGATCGTCAGCCTGTTTCCCATGCTAATAAACCATGAAAAAATTATCGATTAAATTAGACTAAGCAAAGAACTTAATGTTCTTCAATGTGTTCTTCATTTCTAGAAAAGCACAAATTATAATTATATAAATAAATTATTTATTGCCATAAAAAGGTTACAGAAAAATTTGAGACCCTGGCTCCTGAGCTAAGTTAAAGTATCTGTATTTCAGGAGCCAGTGACTTCTTCCATTTGTGTTACTGTTAGCAAGTATATGCAGCTAAAGATGACTATCTTGCTTAAAATTGAGTTAAAAAAAAAATCGAACTAGAAAAATTAATCAGAATTAAAGCAAATAAAATACTTTCATTAAATCCTTACATATTATAAAACAAAGCCCCCCGCCGCGTCTGTCTGAACGCGGTTTTCACCAATGGACGGAGTGATTCATGCGGAACGTTTTAGTGTATAACTCATTAAGGTTTTTTGTAAATTGGCTGAAATTTGACGATTATTGTTGAAGAAGTCGGAAAAAATCATGTCGACTCCAGCTCCCGCTTTACTGGCGTGCGCTGCGTTAACCGAAAAAGATACATCAAATTTATGTTCTACGGTATTGTTCATCTTAAAAAGTTCAACAAAAAAGTCCGCGATGCCATATGTCTATCTTCTAAGGATGACCCACAATAACCATTTTTATCTTTCAGAATTTGATTAAAATTTATTTGAGAAAGCTGTTTTGACCGGTATAGTATTAATCCTTATCCAAAAATATATATTATTTAAATTGGGCATTTAATTTAGATTAAAATATGCCTGTGAATCATATCATTTAAATGAATAGTTTAAAAGATATCACAGTTTCAAAATTACGCGTAGCAACGCGGGCGCAGCGGTAGGAATCAATGACCTTTTCCTATGTTATTAGGTATGAAATCTCGGTAGTACGTTCCCGTAAGATATTTTCCGACATCCACGCGGGCGAAGCTGCGGGCAAAAGCTAGTTAAAATAAAATTTGAATAAATTTAAACAAAGTATCTAGGAGTGGAGGAAGTGTCTAGCACTTCCTCCACCTCTTCATTTTGAATGGGATGAACCAGTGAAGGAAAATCTTCGGTACAAACTGCTTATTCATATTTTTATACTTGTTCTCCAGGCATCAATATCAGGCAACAAACTTCTAGTAGAGCGACTCATAGCGCAGGGCCATCCTGTGAACATTCGCGACAATGCTGGCTGGCTGCCTCTACACGAGGCGTGCATACATGGCCATGTTGATGTCGCTAATATACTGATCAATAGTGGTGCTAATGTTAATGATAGAGGGGGCTCGAATTGTGATGGTGAGTTTGATTTATTGCTGTATTTAATAAGAAAGTCGGATTTACAAAGAGTATTTTAAGAATCCTACACCAGCTTTGAATAGGTACTTACAGTGCGCGCCACGAAAGAAGGCCCGCGCAAAATTGTGGAACTAAATTTTTTAAATGCAATGTAATGGCATAGAAACTAGCGCCGCGTCAAAGGGCCTTTCGTGACTCGCACTATACGTAGGTACTTCAGAAACAGGATTTGAATTAAAATTATTATTTTCTCAACTATGTTAGGGTCGGTTTCCAATCTAACCGGATGCAGCTGAATACCAGTATTTTACTTGGAGCGACTGCCTATCTGACCTCCACAACCCAGTAACTGGGTAATAGAATAGGTTGGTAAGACTGTTTGTCAGACTTTCGGGCTTCTGACGACCCGTAACGACTGTCAAAGATTCACGAATGACAGCCGGGACCAACGGCTTAACGTGCTTTCCGAGGCACGGAGGAGTCTCTGTATGTAAAGATGGTCACCCATCCACAGACCAACCCCGGCAAGCGTAGCTTAACCTCATGGATTGATCCGTGCGGCTGTTATTACTTAGCCACAAGCACCTCTGCCAAGTAATTAAATTGTCTAAAGTTGGTGAAACAGGCCCTTAAAGTTGTTAATACGTTTAAGATTTAGAATAAGACAAACTTAACCCTTGTAACATTGTAAGTAAAAAAAACAAATTCTGTTTAATATTCCAGGTATTACTCCTCTATATGACGCCGCAAGCAACGGTCACTTAGACGTAGTTCAATTATTACTAGAAAAAGGCGCGATACCAACATTAAAGACTGACTTCGGCGAAACACCTCTACACGTCCTACAAAAATGGCGAACAGGCACAATACTTACAAAAGACGAGGAAACTATGTACAATAACATATGCAATAAAATACAAAACTCTGAAAGAAGTAATAATACAACAGAAATATTAAATAGATCTAAGTCTAAAACTCCAGTAAAACCAATAAAAGATATATCTCCACCAAGCACATCGAAAATGACAAGTAGAATCAAAGAACTAGACACTCCAGTGTTTAAAAGGAGAAATATAATTGACGATGACAGTGACGATGATTTAGATCTGTCACAAATTATAAGGAACGAAGCGGCTTTTCCGTCCGACGACGACACAAATTCATCTGACGACTGTAAAAGTACTAAAGATAAGAAAAAATCTACGGGTGTTAAAGAATATAGAAATGCTATAGAAGCACTAAGAAATAGAAGTACGAATGACTTACCCGAAGTTGACGTAAAGAAATCTAAAGTAAAACCTGCTTTGTTAGACTCTGAAGAGGTTGACGATGACTGGCTTGATGACGACCTAGGAATAAACAAAAACAATAAAAAAAGAAAACTAAGTGATCCTCTAACTACGGTAGCTAAAAAACCTTCATACGAAAGTATTAAAGACAAGATAGAAGAAATCAACAAAATATCTGAGCCTTTAATTGAAAGCAATAAATTCAACGTCAAAAAGAAATCAAGAGTCAGTGACGTCATTGACGTAAGCGAAAACAGTTCGGATTCCGACAGTTTTGCAAGAAACGAAAATGTCCGTCCGAAAGTATCTGCAGCAGAATCAATGAGAAATATAGCCAAGGAACTAAATAACTCTAAATCTAGAGATACTCGGGACAATATGAAACGACGATGGAAAACACAGAGTACTTTATTAAAAGCTGGTTTCCAAAGACAAAGGGATGGCGACCAATCAAGCAACAGCGGCAGCGACAACGAATATTCTAGAAGAGAGGTAAACAAGAGACTAACGCCTACTGGAACATTCTCTAGAAAACCTTCGGGAGAGAATTTCCATTACAACTCTAATGAAGGTTTTAACATCATGCAAAATATGAACCCTAATATAGTGCAAGCAATGAATGTGATGCAACCAATTAATATCGTTCAGTCGTCTAAGAATGGAAGGCCCGTACAAACGCAGATTTTGCCGCCGGCAGCCGTCAAAGTTCAGGTGGAGGACAAAGTATTGTTGATCTCTTTGAAGTTGGACACGATTAATAGGTTGACAATCAGCTGGCTGGTTGAGGAAGTTAAATCTAGATATTATAAGTAAGTATACTATGTATTTATCGCCTGAGTGGACCCTAATTATTTTTCTGAAATAAAAGTAGCCTAAGTTACTTCTTATAACATCCGCTATCTACCAGTGAAAGTCCCGTCAAAATCGGTCCAGCCGTTTCGGAGGTTAGCCGGAACAAACACACAGACAGACAAAATTTTAATAAAACATTTTTTTTTTTATAAGTGCTGTATATACTTTCATATGTATTTAGTAAAGAGGTGCTATTTTGAAAGTACAAACAGACACTTCAAATTTATATTTATTTGTAATAGATATAAAATTACGCTACCGCTGAGCATGAGGTCCTGGGTCCCCTCTTGGTATTAAAGTACCCATCATCTGATCAACATGTCTTTTGCAAATCTGACCAGAATCAGTTTCTATTTGATAGTGCAATCGGCTTAATATCCTCAAAACGGTTCCGAATTCCCATTTAATTTGGTCGTTTGTGTAGCTGCGAATTTGCACTCTCTGCCCAACAGTAAATGAGCGTACTGTTGCGTCATTGGTCGGCGGTCGCGTTTCATTCCTCATCCTAGCCTTGAAATGAACACTTAGGGTGTTTCTTATCTCCCTGCCAAACATGAGCTCATATGGACTTTTATTTGTGCTACTACTCGGCGTCCTCCGCAGGCGTTCCTTAATACCCAGTAGTTTGTCCTGTAAAGAGCTTGGCTCTGCACTGATGCTTTGTATTGCCTTTTTAATTGTTTGGACGTATCGCTCCGCCTGTCCGTTCGTGGCCGGATGGTATGGTGCTGTGGTTTTGTGAACAACCCACTTTCTCTGAGGAATGATTCAAATTCATTTGAAACAAATTGTCGACCATTGTCTGATACTAAAGTAAGCGGAAATCCAAATGTCACGAAAAGTTCTTTAAGTTGGCGGATACACCATGAGCTTGTGGTTGTTTTCGTTTCTATAATTTCCACCCATTTTGTAAAAGCATCCACTATTATAAATAAGGAATAACCCTTAATCGGCCCAGCAAAATCGATATGGATCCTTTGCCATGGGCCTGATGGTAAGTCCCAATGATGTAGTACTGCGCATGTTGGTTGATTTTGCTTTAATCGATATTCTCGACAGCTTTTAACTATATCTTCTATGTCTTGATCCAAATTTTTCCAGATTACGTATTCACGCGCCAGTGATTTCATTTTGACTATCCCAAGATGTCCTGTGTGTAGTTCTTCTAAAACCTGTTGTCTCAGGGTTGCCGGAATCATTACTCGTGTACCTTTTATAATGCAACCGTCTTGTATGGTCAATACGTTGTCATTGTAGCCGTATCAGAAGATACGGCTACAATGACAACGAATTGAAAAGACCCAACTCGATGATGAATATAACCAACTATTGGAAGCTTTAAAAGCTTCAGCTTTCAGTCTTCTGACTGAGGTACCATTTTTTAAAGCTTCCAATAGTTGGTTATATTCATCATCGAGTTGGGTCTTTTCGGCGATTTTTATACGGTCGATGGCAATTGTGTTCATCTGATTTAATTGAAATGCGCAATGTACGTCAATTAGGTTATTCGCAACTGTATCTACTGGAAATCTTGATAGATAATCCGCATTGCTATGATCATCCGATGTTCTGTATTCAATAGTGTAGTCAAAACCAGATAGGAAATGTGCATAGTGAAAGAGCCTCATTGTGCTCATCGCTGGCAAAGTTTTGTGTGGATTGAAGATCGTAGTTAATGGTTTATGGTCTGTAATAAGTATGAATTTTCTTCCGTAGCAGTAGTGAAAAAACTTCTTTAATCCCCAGAATAAGGACGTCGCTTCTTTGTCTATCTGGCTGTATTTTTTTTCACTATTCGTCAATGAACGTGATGCAAAAGCAATAGGTCGATCAGATCCGTCCGATAACCGATGCGATAGAACTGCTCCAAGTCCAAAAGGTGAAGCATCTGTAGCGAGAACCAAGGGTTTCTCAGGGTCAAAATGCATTAAAACTCTCTCACTGAGGATTTCCTGTTTAATTCTCTTGAAACTCTCATTACATTTGTGCGTCCATTCGTATTTAATGTCCTTCTTGAGTAGGTAATTAAGAGGGCTGGATATTGAAGCTAAATTCGGTATGAACTTATTGTAATAATTAGCCATTCCTAGAAATGTCCGTAGTTCGTTGATATTGCTGGGACATTTTGTATCCAGAATAGCGTTTACCTTAATTCTATTTTTGTGCAGTCCATTTTTATCAATGGTATGACCCAAGTACTCGATTTTCTCTTGAAAAAAATGACATTTATCCTTATTGAGTCTTAAATTTTTTTCTTGTAATTTTTGTAACACCAAGCGTATTCTTGAAAGAAGTTGTTCTTCTGAATGTCCTTGAATGATTATATCGTCGAAAAAACATTTCACTCCGACTACCCCTTGAAGCAAACGATCCATAAACTTTTGCCATAGATTCGGAGCAACCTTGACGCGAAACATAAGTCTATTTACTTTAAACGTACCCTTGTGTGTGCTTAATGTTTGCATCATAGCACTCTCCTCGTCCATCATCATGTTTAAGTAGGCTTGACTGATATCAAGTGTGCAAAATATTTGACCTCCGTTCATCTCTACGAGAATGTCCTCTATGATCGGAATAGGATATTGTTCATCCCGTATGGTAACTTTATAGTCCGCGCATAAGCGTATACTACCATTTGGCTTGACAATAGGAACCACTGGTGTTCCCCACTCAGAGCTATCGACTTTTGTAATTACCCCTTGTTCGCAGAGTCGTACTATTTCATCATCAACTTTATTTTTAAGAGCATATGGTATACGTCTAGGCTTAACAAAAATTGGTGATACATTTTCCTTTAGGGTCAAATGAGCTTTGTAATCAGGTATGCACCCAAGTGAGCCATCAAATACCTTCGAGTATTCAGAAAGTAGCTTATCCAGTTTTGGGTGTTCTTTAGTATTAATTACGTTTATATTTGCCAGATCCAAGTTGATGGCTCGTATCCATGCTCGACCGAAGATAGGGTCCACATCTTGTTTGATAATGTATAATTTTCCCTCAAGTGTTTGGTGATTGTATTTACACGTAACATATGCCACTCCGAGTGGTGCAAAAATTTCTCCTGTATATGTTCTCATCGTGATGTTCGTTTTGTAAATCTTGCATCCAGTGTTCAATGTTTTAAAATCTTTGTGAGAGATAGATGATAGAGCAGCTCCTGTATCTACTTCCATTTTCAGTTTCGTCATCGTCATTGATGTAAACATTTATCATAAATTTGTCTGTATTATTGGATCGTATTAAGTTCATATCCCAGGGAGTGGTGTCATCGACTGTGTCTGAGGAGTTGTCCATGATCTGTGGCTCCACGTGCTCAGGCTCCAGTTGGTTGAGTGTTGGTTGTAAACAAACGCGAGCAAGGTGACCAACTCTTTTGCATTTGCTGCACGTATCCTTAATACTGCGACACCTGCTAGCTTGATGTTCTTTGCTGCCGCAACGAAAACACTTGCCTCATAAGTCCCTAATCGTTAAAGGTTTATTGTACCTACTCTTGCTTTTGACTGCGGTTTTTGGTGACAGCTTGAACAGTTTTCATATTATGTAGTAAACCTTGGTTTGAGGAGTGAGCTGCTGGTGACATATAGGTGCTGTCAGATTTTGCTAGTTCAATCGTGGTTGCTTTATTAACTAAGTCAGAAAAATCAGTCACCATTGTTTCCTGTAGTATTTTGGTTCGAATATCGGTGTCATTTAATCCTCTTATAAATTGTAAAGTAAGAAAATTGTCACAGATCGACTTCTTACAATTATTGCACGTGAACTCGCAATCTTGAGCTAAATGTTTTAACTCTGACGAGTATGACATGACTGTCTCGCCAGAGTCTTGAAGTCGTGAAATAAATTTATGTTGACGAGCCCAAATGCTCGGTTTTGGATCTATATAGTTTTGTAATATTTGAACCAAGCTGCCGAATTCAAGTTTACAAGGATCGTTCGGTGCGCACAAGTCGTAAGCTTTCTGGTGTAATTCCGGTGGTAATAAACTAAGCAGCGTGAGGGTCTGGATTTGTGGATTGTGACAATTATTTAGCTTCATGTAGGTTTTTAATCTCTGAACAAAGTTATTGAAACTTTCACGTTCCTGTAATGGTTGAAAGTTAATTTTTGGTGTAGTTTCCGGTGTACTTTCAAGAGAAGCCGTGACGTAAGTCGACGGTGCGGTTGTTGGTGTAGGGCGTAAGCCATGCAGCTTTAGCTTTAATTGTAATATGTGCTCTTCTGTAGAATACCGCTGCTCAATTTCTGCTTCCACGTCATGTGTTTGCAATTCGATTTCGTTTTGAATTTTTTCAAATTTTTGTTCATAATTTGTTAAACTTGTCAGACGTGAACTTACTTCGTAATCCGAAGGGTTTTGTAATTGATCCAGTGTACGTTCGAACTTTGTAAGCTGGCCGCGTATAGTTGCGCGCAGGCGAGTAAATCGCGCCAGTTCTGCCTCCATCGTCGCCAATGTTATGTATCTTTTATGTAAATAATTATATTCATATTGTATTCAATAGATTTTTAATAATATCTGACAGTGACAAACGTTCATCCGTCACATGCTATAGAGAAAAAAGAATAAACGTAAATCAAAGAGGCCACATATATAACAGTGCCTCTCATCGTTTCTCCGCATCACATGTCTGTAATCGGTTTCGATGGGAATCCCGACACAATTATACAATATCTCAACGGAAATCCGTTATTACTATCGTGGTGTAATTCTCATGATAATTATGACTGTCTTAATTTTGACAAAAAAATGGCAGACAATGGTAAAGTGTCCTCATTTGGATTTTCCCATGAAGTGGCTTCAAATAATAAGTAATTACGCTTCACAAAATTGCATCAATTGCAGGGCTTCACCTTTGATGATGTGCACATCAATTTGGTTACATGTAAAGGTACATGTCCGTACTACGTAGCCGACTGCAGGCAGCAGCCGCAGGCGACGTTTCCCCGGGACACTCCTGTACCCTAATTGTGTAACTTATTTTCGTAAACGATTATGACAAATTTGTTTCATTTTGACAGTTCAACAATATTCATTGCGTTATTTACGTTGTTGAGCAGATTTTTTTTCCAACTTAAGCAATCTGTTTCAAATCGAAACAAATTGTGATTGATCGTGCATTACGCAATTAGGGTACTGGTTTCTATGTATTTCTATGAAATACCTTCCATAGCTATGGACTTGTACCTTAAGTGTAACCAATAGCGAGAAAATCGTTAGGTAGGTATTACAAACGGCGAAGGAAAACATCGTGAATAAACCGGCATGTCCTAGAACCAAAAATTCGAAGACATGTGACATCGCACTGGGCCAGCGTGGTGGACCACTCCCTCTCACAGAGAGGCCTGTGTCCCAGCAGTGGGAACATTATAGACTGATTATGTATGTTACTAGCTTTTGCCTGCAGCTTCGCTCGCGTGGATGTCGGGAAATATCCACATATCCCGGTATCGGTAGTACCAACGTACTACCGATACCGGGATTACATACCTAATAGCCGAGGAAAAGGTCATTGACTCCTACCGCTGCGCCCGCGTTGCCCTCAACCAAAATTATTTTGTTACGCGTAATTTTGAATCTGTGATATCTTTTAAACCATTCATTTAAATGAAATGATGTCAAGGCATATTTTAATCTAAATTAAATGCTCAATTTAAGTAACATAGTTTATTGGATAATGATTAATATAATACCGGTCAAAATAGCTTCGGAAATAACAGTGAAATTTTTATCAAATTCTAAAAGATAAAAATGGTTATTGTGGATCATCCTTAGGAGATAGACATATGCCATCGCGGACTTTTTTGTTGAACTTTTTAAGATAAACAATACTGTAGAACATAAATTTTATGTAACTTTTACGATTTCCGCGGCGCACGCCAATAAAGTTCCCAGTCGGCATGATTTTTTCCGACATCTTCAACAATAATCGTCTAATTTCAGCCAATTTACACAAAACTTGAATGAATTATACACTAAAACCGTTTGAAAATCCGTTCGGTAGTTTTTGAGTTTATCGCGTTCAGACAGACAGACAGACGCGGCGGGAGACTTTGTTTTATAATATGTAAGAAAGTAGGTATTACATACAATAAGCACTGAGCCATTCCTACACTCCGAAATAACTAACAAAATTCTAATCGTTTTCCAGGTTAACAGGCGTCCGTCCGGTGTTCAGTCTAATGACGTCCGACGGCGCGATACTATCAGAAGACGATCCACTTAGTTTAGTATTGTCATCTCCTGAGCTCAAGACTTGCATTACCAACTGGAAAGCGTCACCTGCTGAGGAGAGATATCTCGAGTGCTGTGACGCTTTGAGTATACGTGAGTGTTGTGATACTCTGTTTTGTTAAGTTGTTGCAAATCAGAAGTTCGCGTGACTTTTATTATGTAGGTATAAAGTTTAAGTTGCAATGATTGACGCGCGTTCGTGAAGTGTAACAACTATAATACACCTTTTGCTGAGTGCTCGTCATCGCCAATTTACAATCTGGTAATACCACAGAATAGTACAGAGGCGCACTCCGCGCTTAAGGTATGAAGCTACAAGTTCGCGGCGGGCTCGTCTTGTCGGGCCAATTCAATGAGCGTAACGTAGTCAGAAGATATAAGAGTTACGCGATAGAAAGAGAGGTAACTTCTAGGTGAATATAACTGTAGGTAATTAGCGCTGTGCGACCTTAATTGCACTTTATTGTGCCGTAACAAGAGTCGCTTTTTATTTAAATGATTTTGCGGAGTGAATCTTCCGTTCTATTCTGTGATAATACTAACCTCTACATGGTATCTACTGAGTACTACTTTTCTTCTGAAACATAAGGTTTTTATTAGTTGTAGACTGCTTGAGATACTCTTGTGCTGTTTTGTATTAAAAATGGGACAAAGTGATTATTCCATGACAGATGGAGCGAGTTAAGATTGATTGCAAATCGTTTCGTGATGATCAGCGCCAACTATTCATAATATCAGGTTCAGTTGAAAACCAGCGTCAGGCACTAGTTGTCTTCTGCCGGGGTTGCGGGTTTGTCCGAAAGGGTTACCGTGGCCCCTGGTAACATACAGGCAACTGAAGGAACACGGGTGGGTTGTAGTCAGTAAGAGTCTGACACGCCCTCCCGTTCAAAAATAAAATAAAGAGGTATTAGTTGTCTGGCAGTTTTGCTGAACTGGGCCTATTTGGCGCAGCCGCGAGGCACGCTTTCATGTTATATTATTATTTTACACTTTCTTTTGTTTCCTTTTTTTCTATTTAATTTTTTACTTGTGTTATAATTATGTTGTGTCGTGTGCCTTATTTTCTGTGCTAAATAAATGTAGTTTCTTTCTTTCTTATTCTCCTCACATCAGAGGATTGCCGTCTAATAATATAACAATAAAACTGTTTTTTTTCATGTATGTTATTATTTTCAGCACCTTCCGAAGAAATACAACAAGCGGTTGGACGTAGCCACACAACCCGCCGAATAGCACTAGGAGCAAAAACGTTATCATCATCACAAATACGACCACTTTTCCGAGCTTTAACACACCAAACACATATCACAGCTATCATGATATCAGATAACAATATAGGTGACGCTGGCGTCAAGTACTTAACGGAATGTATGTGTACCATGAAGCATTTAACACACCTAGATATAAGCAGGAATAATGTGACAGCCGAAGGGACAAAGGCACTACTGAATATGTTTGAAAAAGCCAACCGCCCTGCCTGCACAACCCTAGATGAACTCGATATAAGCGCAAACCCTATTTCCGACAATGGTTTCAGAAATATCGCCAAAATAACCCAACATATCCGATTAAAAATACTAAAACTAAATTACTGCGAAATAACACAGAATGCGATTAACGAATCGATTAAATCGAGTTTGAATTTCGATTGTTTGGAATCGATTGATTTGAGCAATAATGAGGTGAAGCAGGGCGTCGTCAGTTATTTGATGACGTCATTGAATCCGAATGTGTTGGTGGATTTGGAGTTGGACAATGTTGGTGTTGAAGGCAATGTTGTGGGTTGTGTGGCAAGTTTTATGGATTCTGCGAAGGATTTGAAGATCAGAAGATTTGGATTGTCTAACTGTAAATTGGTTGATGGGCAGTTTATGAGGATATTTAGGTATGTAATAATTCTGATTTAATGTTTAATTAAAATCTACAATATTCTTATAATAATATTCTTTTTTTTCTTAGGCCATACTATCCCACTGCTGGGCAAAGGCTTCCCCCAAAAGCCTTCCTTACAGGAATCACAGTTTTTTGCCTTAATCATAACTATCGAATTATAGTTGTCTAACATAAAAAGCAGATTCGACTTCCATAAATAAATAATTTCACTTTAATAATAATATTTTAATACTTATATATATATTTTATTTTGCTTACCTATGAATAACAAATACAATTATAAATATGATTTTAACTCAAATAATAAAAAATAATATTAATGATAATGAAATGTCAAAATGTAATAAACCAAACAAAAAATAAATGTATTAATATAAAATAATATGCCTAAATTATTCTATGTATTTATGGTAGAATAAAGGCTTTTTATTTTATTTATTTTAACATAAAAATCAATCAATATGTCCATTTACAGGAGCATCGGCCGGGCTAAACATCTGCAATCAATAACACTGAAGAACAACAATCTAACTTTCATCACACTCAAGAAATTATTACAGCGGCAACCCCCAGTTCCTCAAATAAACCTCCAGGGTTGCCAGGACATATTTAAATATTCTCCCGACTCGGATTTCTGCGTTTGGTTGCCAGCTATCGATTTCGGGAGATGCATTCCAGAAATAAACGTAACTCCGGTGTCGAAAACAGATCAAGAACGAGAAAGCTTCAAATTGTTTTCTAAAACTTGGTTGAATTGTTTCAAAGGCAGAGGAATGATTGAGCACTGTGAAGGAGGGGTCATTAAATTCACTGCTAGATGAGATTAAATGAATTTAATGGGATATGAACTTAATTTGGTTTTTAAACAATAGTACCTGATGCAGATCATTACTTCAAGTGAAGATTTTATGCCGTGAATTATACCCACCTTGATGCTTGTTAAATGCAGAAACCTTTTTCTCTTGTCGATAGAATAAGTATCAGCGCAGAGTAGATGATTTTTTTATGACATTGAATAATAATTTTATAATCAGTTTCATTAAGTGCAAACGAAGCACTATAGGAAGTTCGTAGAGCAATTTCGATGTCTGCATCGATGTTCGTACAACTTTGCACTCTATGGCTTTTAAAACAAAGTTCATTATTGTATGTAATTTAAAAATCCTTTTCTCTACGCTTTCAGTCTGTCACCACGCCTTTCGTGGAAGTTACTCCATACAAAACCTAAACTGACATACCTATGAATTATAAAATATATCAAGCTTTATGCAGTGCCCAAATGAGAAATTAAAAATGTTTTTACACAAGTGCCTTTGCAGTGCTTAGTATTACAATCTGTAAATAATAGAAATATGTTATTTAAGCGTAATAGATGATGTAGGCTAATTTATTGGTTAGGTAAACTTATTATTATTATTAGTTGTTTATTTTTATGAAACCTTTTGAAATCTAGATTGAAACACTAGTAAATAGGTACATGATTTTGGACTACTTTTGTAATTACTATCTATTTCGAAAATATAATTATGATTTAATATAAATACGATTTTTTATTACATTACCTAACAGTTGTTTTATAGTTATGATAGTTTCGATGGCGAAACACTGCATTAAAATTTGATATCTCTAGAAGCTATAGCTGAAGCGCTGTGGGTAAGGAGTCAGATGCCGAAAACTAGACCAGAACTGGCAAGCATTGTGAGGAGGTCAGCACTTTGGGTCCCTAACCACCGTTAGCAAACGAACGGTTATTAGATTGCCATATCAGACAACTTATTGAATCAGTGCGATGGCAATCTTTTTTTTTTTTGTCGTGTGAAATTATCAAATAACTTCTCCCGCTCTGGGTGGAGCGGGAGGGCGTGTCAGACTCTTACTGACTAAAACCCACCCGTGTTCCTTCGGTTGCCCTGTTGCCAGGGGCCACGATGTCCCTTTTGGCCCATATTCGCAGCCCCGGCATGCATTGGCCCTAGCGGACCCCGTCAATTCTGCTGACATCTCTTTGAGGCGCGCGTGGAACACAACACGCCATAGACCCGGGCTTGGTCCTTATCGGACGACGAGCTACCCGTTGCTCACCGTCCGCAAGCCCGCGCCTACGGTGGCTGGAAATCGGCTCGCAATTCCCGCCCCAGGCGTCTCCTCCTGCGGCGGTTAAGGGCGTGAGGGCGCGAAATTTGCCTCTCCCTCACGCGTTCCGCCTCCTTTGCGAGCATTACCGCTTCGCAGAAGGAGGTGACGGCCTGCCATTTCCTCTCGCTCCGTACCATGGCCTAAACCAGGGCCGGTCGCGAGAGATAACCGCCGGTGATCGCCTCCACGAGGACACGGCGATGCTCCGCTCAAGCCGGGCAGACCTCCACCGTATGCTCCACCGTGTCCTCCGGGTTATCCACACAATGGTGACACCCGGGCTTTTCCTCCCGTCTTATCCTGAACAGGAACCTCCCGAAGCAGCCGAGCCGAGGACCTGCATCAGGCGGATGGTGAGGGCGCCGTGACCTCTCAAGCCACAATTGTGGCGTACCCAGTGCAATGGCACCCTGGTGAACGGTTTGTTGAAGGACCAATGATGATAAGAAAAGAAAGCTGATTCAGTTTTAATCATAATTATTGACAAAAATGGAAACATGTAAAATAATAAAAAAACGAAAAAAAAAACGATTATTATGACTTATTTTGAATTTCGCTGCTGGCCGTATGAGTTCCTCTCTAAAAATGTGTTTCAGAACGAATTGAAACTTTTTAAACATTGACATTTATTTATTTGACAGCAACAAAATAACATAACCTCAAAAAAGTCACGCGAAAACGCTAGCAAAAGAAAGCCGTTCTATCAATATTTTTAGTTTCTGTGTACGTAACATAAAAATCTGCAAAAATGGCTGAACAAGTCAATCAACGTATTGAGGAAATGATCAATGAGTTAGAGCAGATGCGGAGAACACAATTATATGATGACGAAGAAATAAAGTAAGTACAAACAAATTAACATGCATTCACACTGTTCCGTTGCGAATTTATGAAGCATAATGTCCAAACAGTCGCGTATTCACGTGAAATTATTTATATTTTACAATAGAATAACTGCACTCTTGTGATTATGAATAAAAAGCATATAAAAAGGTATTAATTATACTTTGTTAGTTTCTATCTACACAGTTTACTGCACACTGTTATGAGACTTGAAAACAACATGACCCTATAAAACAGTGCTATGACTGAAAACCACCAGAAACTAGCTTAAATTTTATTACCTACTTATAACTTTTTCGCAGAGAAATATCAAGAAGAAGAAAAGAATTTGAATACCACATACAGCGTAGAGTCAAACAAAAGGAGGATTTTGTACAATACATAGCTTATGAGCTTGCCTTGCTTGAAGACATCTCTCTAAGAAGAAAGCGAACTAAGCTGGGAGAAAAGAAAAAAGATATAGAGTATGCCATCGCTAAGCGCCTGAACAAAGTGTTCAAACAGTTCATATACAGGTTTCAGGACGATATAGAAATATATTTTGAGTATGTTAAGTTTTGCAGGAGTGTGGGATTTGATTATGCAATTTCTGGGGTTATAGGACAGATGTTACAGGTACATACTTCTTATAATTTATATCGTCTTCATCTTATTTATAAAAAGTGCTCCCATTAATTCTGAATTTTGCTAACGAAATAAATTGTATTAGTTTCATGAATTTCAACAGTACTTACATAGGGATATAAATCACCTCATAATATGCTGTAGCTTCAATCTATGCATATGATCCACCCAACTTTTTTGGACACTGCAGAAATAACAGCAAACCTTTTTCCAGATCCATGGTGACAAGCCAAAAATCTGGCAGATGGCAAGCAAATGGGAGAGTAAAGAACAGAACAGTCTTGACAACGCCAGAAACTTCCTACTGAAGGGTGTTCAAAGACACCCTGACTCCGAAGTACTGTATCTGGAGCTGTTTGATATTGAACTCATATGTCTTATGTTCAAAACTGATACTGAGGAAGATAGAGTAAATATATTCTTACCTTATAGAAATTATGTACCAATGCGGATACTGGCGGTGGACCACTTTAAAACCTTATTACTAAGCGCACAAGAGTGAAAAGTGGTCAACCGCAAATATCGCGAGCAATTACTTTCCCTGGCTGTACTTATTAACTTTGTGAATCTCAATTGTTGTTGATTTCTTCAGCCTGTTACCACCCTTCACACTCACAGAATGCATTCTTGCTCATGGCTGCACCACATCCTTAGTCTTGAAATCTCCCCTCTCTCTATCTCTTATCCAATTATATTGGTAGAATTATTACTAAATGAGGTATGCATTGCATTTATTTGTTAAGTTACTGGTTTAGTGGAAAACTTGTTATCCTAAAGAGGTACACTTCTGCCTAGCCCTATTTGTGTATGCTATGTTTATGTTGTTGCTATCACTACAAGACTTTCATGGCTAATACCAGTCTTTTTGTAATGTAATAGGAACCTTGTAATGATATGAAATTTACTGTCACTAACAAGACAATATAATTTTTATTGTCAACTTCTAAAGGCAAATCAACAGTTGAGCAGAGTGCTCCATGAAAATAGTTACTGTATTGTAGTACTTATAAGTTTGTTAATCTTATCAGTGAAACTATTACAATTTCAAAATTATGATTTTCTTTCAGGAAAAACAAATAAAAAGAACAGATATTGTTTGGAGAAATGGGGCAAAAAACATTCAAAATGTGAAATTCCTCTTCAGTATTTTTGACCTATGTAGGAAGTATGAAATCAAGGAGTCTATTGTTGATGATATTAAAAAGGAAATATGGTCCAGACGGGATAATAAGGATGTCTGGTCCTACATAGCGTCACAGGAATTGGATGTAAGTTTTAGAAAAGAGAAATTATTAGCCTACTCACAGAGAAGCTGGCTTCTCGGAGTTTACCATTTATTTACCCCAAAAAATCCATCCTAAGGTGGATACCCAGACACGTAAGCCCGAGAATTCATCCTAAGCCTAGATGTATAAACGGAATTTGTAGGTTTAGAAGAAATTCTCAGACATGCGTTTACACGAATCCACCTAAGGGTGGATTTTTAAGGATGGATGAAAGGAACAAAAAAGCATATCTTCATTCATCTCTTTGTTTGTAGAGTTGCCATTGGGAAGAAATTGAAGAATTTGTTGATGAAGAAAACAGCTTTTCGAAAGAAGTAAATTATTACATAGGAGTTTATGAAGAGGCTTTACAACAGGTTAATATTTGTTATCATCATATTAAATAATTTCACTATCTCGTTAATTGATCTGAAAATTATTTTAACTTTATTCTCTTAGTTCCCAGATGAAACATTATGCACAAAATATATCCATGGTCTCCTTGGTGCAAATGAAAGTGTATGCAGTGACCACCAGAGAATAAATGCAGTGAAACATGCCTGGATGTATGGCCACGAAAATGGACTGCTTTCCAATGAAATGTTTGCCTTTGGAATTGAAATTCTGAAACTGGAAAATGAAACATCTAATGAGGAATTGGTGCAGGTAATTGTCATTGTTTATTAAATATTTAGATTACAAACCCCTGAAGAGGTTGCATATTATGTCTATGTTATTGAGAGACTATAGAATCTAGTCTATGTAGTCTTTATTTAACCTTGTATTTTAATTTAGCTGCTAAAATTTCGGAAAAACTTAAACAATGCTAGAATATTTTAGGGCCCAATCACACATGCCCGAACCACACCACAACGACAAAACGTGGACGGGTGCTAATTTATATGAAAATTAATAGTTTATTCATATGGATCACATTTGGCTGTCAAAATCAATCGTGTGGGCGATATCGACCACATCAAGGCCACGTCGCAGCCACAACGCAACCACCAGCGAAACTGCGCACTAGCGGCCGGCCACATCGCAAACACAGAAAGCCGAAGTAGATCTGTCTGTTTGTAAACATTAGGCCACGACGTAACCACATCGCAACTTCTAGCGAGAAGCAACCACATCGAAAATTTGTAGTTACCAAAACGCAACTGCAAGAAGCTGCAGCGACATTATTCACACGTAACTATAGCTTCCCCGCATTTTGTCGCTGCGATGTGGTGTGTGTGTGGTACGTGTGTTTGGGTCCTAATTAAATTTGTATTCATACCTACTAATCGTTCCGTGTTTGGCTTCTACCGAGAACGGACGTGTATTATTCGCGCGCGGGTGCTCTAGTTTTGAGTAATTCCCTGGCGCAGCACAATAACACCGTCGTCGCCGCGTTGCGGAATCGGTGTATCAAGGTCGCCGCGATGACCCAGTTATTAATTATCGTACAGTGTATTAATGTTAACAGTTCATTTAAATAATTGTGAGTGAAGTTTCTATTTACCTTACAATGTCATCAACTAAGATAAAAATTAAAACGGATCTGGAAAAGCTGTTGTATGACAGTTACATCCAAGAAAAATCACAGAGAGAAAAACTGGAACTTCTTGTCAATGATCTGAAGGTCCAAATAGAAGGCCTCCAGCGACAACACCAAACCCGTCAAAAAGAAAATATAAGCTCCAAGGGACAAGAAAATAATATCCCTAAGGAGTTAGAAACTAAGAGCAACATACAATTTGCTCAATCTGAAAAAGAAAATGTCGACTACTGCACAGACGAGGAAGAACTTGCCAAAGAGACTGAGTGGATTAGGGCCAAAAGTAGGAAGAAAAGGAAGCTAAACATCTCCCTCTCTCCACCACAACAACCCGGAACAAGCGCCCAACAACAACAAAAATGTGAGAAAGAACAGACATTAGTCAAAAAAGTGCCTCCACCACCCCCAATCATAATAGACGGAGTCAAGAACTACCAAATGTTTTACGACTCACTAACTGAAACCCAACCAACAGAATCATTCACGGCAAAAATGATGAATGGAGATTGTGTGAAGCTCAACGCCAAAACCGAGGACTCTTATAGAGCGATTGCTAGATTTTTGTCAGAAAAAGAATATCTTTGGCATTCATACGAGAACAAACAGGCTCGACCAATAAGAGTTGTAGTGAAAAAAATACATTCTTCCTGCCAGCCAGATCGAATCAAAGACGATTTAAAATCGCAAGGTTTGAAAATAGAAAAAGTTGACAGCAAGTTGAGCTGGAAGAGTAAAGAACCACTCAATATGTTCGTCTTATCATTTAATAATGACGAAGATGTCAACAAAATCTATGGCATCAAGCACATTTTAGGGTGTAAAATTGAAATACACCCTCTTAAAAATCCGAAACTCATTCCTCAATGTAAGAGATGCCAGGCATATGGCCATACACATAAATACTGTAGAAAAGAGCCAAGGTGTGTAAAATGCACTGGCAAGCATCTTACAGCGAACTGTACTAAATCTCCTCAAGAGAAACCAAAATGCGTCCACTGCGGCTTACCCCACCCAGCCAACTACAGAGGGTGTGAAGTAGCCAAGGAGATGCAAATTATGAAAAATAAAAACATCAAAAAGAAACTTGTTGTGCCAACTGCCCAACAGTATCCTTCCATAAGAAATCCTGACAAGCAGGCACA
This sequence comes from Agrochola litura, assembly GCA_949152395.1. Taxonomy (NCBI): domain Eukaryota; kingdom Metazoa; phylum Arthropoda; class Insecta; order Lepidoptera; family Noctuidae; genus Agrochola; species Agrochola litura. The sequence continues at coordinate 17,148,526 of OX424508.1, read as the reverse complement.
GAAAGAAAGTTTTCAGACATCTGTAAAACCTGTTCAAGCAAGTACTTCCTATGCACAAATTGCGAAACAAGGTACTCAACCTTCTAATCTGGAGGATAAGATAAATCAGATCTTGCAGTGTATTACTACATTTGACAAAAGATTAGAGAAGCTAGAATCCAGTACCAAAACAGCTGTTTTTAATTGTCAAAATGAGTGACACACTAAAAATAATGGCTTGGAACTCCAATGGGCTCCTCAAACATCAGAATGAGTTGCAGGCAGTCCTAGAGACAGAAAATATAGACGTGTGTTTGATCTCCGAAACGCACTTCACTAACCAATCTTTCATCAAATTTAGAGGGTACAAGATATATAATTCGCTCCACCCTGACAACTCCGCCAGAGGAGGTAGCGCGGTTATAATCAAAGAAAATATCAATCATTACGAACAAAGTAAATTTGAAGAACCAGACATTCAAGCAGTGGCAGTATCTGTTAAAACCAAATTTTGTCACGTTTCGATAGCAGCCATATACTGTCCTCCACGGCACATGATAAGAAAAGAGCGATATTTACAACTTTTTGAACTTCTAGGCCAGAGATTCATTCTAGGCGGTGATTTCAATGCCAAGCATACGCACTGGGGATCAAGACTTACTACAACAAAGGGCAGGCAGCTCCTAAATGCAGTAAAAGATAACCATTGTGACGTTAAGAGCACAGGGAAACCAACATACTGGCCAACTGACCATCAGAAAATACCGGATCTTATAGACTTTTTCATATGCAAAAATATATCCACTAATTACTTTAATTTGGAGGAAGGTTTTCACATGAATTCGGACCACTCCCCGATTATCCTAAGACTTAGTCAAAAAATCCTACTAAGAGAAAGCCATCTAACCCTGGTTAATAAGTCTACAGATTGGGACAGTTTTGCCCTTGATCTAAATAATATTATCGACCTAAAAACTCCTTTGCAAAATCAGGATCAGCTGAACTCGGAAGTAAACAAATATGTTGTTAATATCCAACAATGTGCATGGAACAATACGCCACAGTTAAAACGTAAATATAAGGGACATATCTATCCCAAAGAAATTGTGAATTTACTATCTGAGAAAAGAAAGCAAAGAAAGCGGTGGCAGCAAACGAGGTGCCCCCGGGATAAAACATTACTAAATAATCTAACTAAACGATTAAAAAGGAAAATTCTACAATTTGAGGATGAATGTCTGAATGCTAACCTTGTGCAGCTAACCAACGACCAATCCACGGATTTCTCTCTTTGGAAAGCGACAAGAAAACTAAAAAGGCCGATTATGCAAGTACCGCCCATTAGAAACAGCGACGGAAAATGGGCAATAAGCAATGAACAAAAAGCGCTTAGGTTTGCCCAATACTTAGAAGACACTTTTCAACCCAATGAGAGCTCCATAGACATACTTGAGAGTGAAAAGTTATCACAAAGTCAAAGAATTCGACTTGTGACTCCTAAAGAAGTTCTGAGAGAAATTCAAACCAACATTAGCTCAAAGAAATCCCCGGGTTACGACCTCATAACAGGAGAAATTTTAAAACACCTCCCGCGTAAAGCCATAGTAAAGCTGACCAGACTTATAAATGCTGCATTTATGCTAAAATATGTACCTGAGCCATGGAAGGTTGCTGAAGTCATTATGATTGCGAAGCCTGGGAAACCACCCCATGAAGCATCATCATATAGACCCATTTCCCTGTTGCCCGTATTATCGAAGCTATTTGAAAAACTGTTATTAAAACGGTTGAAACCAATAATAGAAGAAAAAGACCTAATACCAAACCATCAATTTGGCTTCAGGGAAAAACACTCTACAATAGACCAGGTACACAGAATAACTGACATTATTGAAAAAACACTCGAAAACAAGCAAGTCTGCGTCACCGTATTCCTAGATGTTGCGCAAGCTTTTGATAAAGTTTGGCATGAGGGTCTGGTATTTAAACTCAGACGCATGCTACCTCCAGAATTTGCAGACATTCTAGAATCATATATAAGTAACAGAATGTTTAGAATAAGGCAAGAGGACGCATATTCCGAGCTAAAAACTATAAAAGCCGGGGTACCACAAGGAAGTGTGTTAGGCCCAATCCTGTACCTGCTATACACTTGCGATATCCCTGAGCTGGAAAACAACACCATTGCGACCTTTGCAGATGACACTGCTATTATGGCTACCGGATCAAGCCACAAAGAAGCAGTCGAAAAAGTTCAACTAGCTGTGAACAAAGTTTATGACTGGACACAAAAGTGGAAGATCAAACTGAATGAATCAAAATCAATTCATATTGATTTCACTAATAAACACTGCGATTACCACCCAATCTATATAAATGGCATGCAAGTGCCTTATGCTAATACAGCCAAATACCTTGGCATAACTCTTGACGCGAAACTGCGTTGGAAATCTCATGTCAAAAAGAAAAGACAGGAACTAAACATACGTTATAAAAGTATGTATTGGTTACTCGGAAGGAAATCTTGCCTATCAATACATAATAAACTTATAATATACAAGCATATTCTTATGCCAATTTGGACGTATGGCATCCAACTTTGGGGCTGTACTAAACAAAGCAACGTCAAAATAATTCAAAAATTCCAAAACAAAGTACTCAGGGATGTTGTAAATGCACCATGGTATATTAGAAATGACGACCTCCACCGTGACCTTAAAATGGAACTCGTCACCACCATCATCCAAAAATTTGCTGAAGCCCACGAACACAGACTCCACCGACATGTGAATGTCGAGGCAATACAGCTGCTAGACAACACGGACATAGTGCGTAGGTTAAAGAGAACTAAACCATTTGAGTTAGTGTAGTGTGTAAATAGTGAATTAATAAATAGTAACAATGTTGTGCTATACATATAACACAAGAACAAAGTGTTTTACCAATTATCAGACCCTAAGAAAGTGCTACGAAATTGACCTTGTGTAAGAGTGCAAATTGACACTATTCTTAGATATAACATAATCTATCTCGTAAAATATTAAGTTAGAATTAAATTGCTTATTAGTCTATTAGGCTAGATTGTAATCAATTACTAAGAACGTCAATTCTTATTAATACAGAAAAAAAAAAAAAAAAAAAAAATACCTACTAATACTAGTAGTTCTGCGAATAGTAGACCTCGCGAGCATAAACTTTTTGCAACAATTTACTAAAGTTATTACAATGTTTTTTGTGTAGCGCCATCTAGTGATCTTATTGTAAAACTAACATTAATATTGGTTTTAAAGCCTCGTTTGTTTTGTGATAAGAAGGTGGTCCCAGGTGTTCCATCAATCCCTACCAAGCAGTTAAAAGGTCGATTCCACTGGTAGACATCTAAAAGTGAGCAATTTACTGCATTTTGAGGAGCTATTCTGCACATTACGTCGAAGATCTAGCCGCGGGAGGGCCCTGGTGACCTGTAATACAGGTTTTTATCTAAACTTACTTCAGGCACCAGTCTCTCACAAAGTTAGCTCCTTGTTCGTGCACTATTGTCAAATACTAGCATTAAGTACATAACTTGTGTAGAGAAAATAAACGTCTTATATTATAATTCGAGGGGTGAAAGGCTATTTGGTTTAAGCGACATCTTGGAAAGGCTACTTGGTTTAAGCGACATCTTGGGCGATATAAATTGCTGATTCCGAATATGTATATAACTCAATATCGCCCAAGATGTCGCTTAAACCAAATAGCCTTTCACCCCTCGTATTATATTAAGATCCTCATCAGATATTCACCTATTTTTTATGAGACCAACTTAAACTTATACCTTACCTAGAAATCGGATCTCATAAGGCGGAGATATCCAGTAGCCCCCTTTTTGGAGGAAGTACCCCACCAATCAAAGATCCCGACGACAAAAAAAATCTATTAAGTCGTAAAACTTGTATACCAAGTTTCGTCCAGATCGGTTGTAAAATACGACTTGTAGAGGAGTACCAGCAAACTGACATACGAAAGCAAAATTTTGCCAGACTTGAAGCAGAGATGCTTCGCTCGCTCGGTCAATTATAAATCCGAAAGTAACTCTGTCTCTCTGTTACCTTTTCACGCCTTAACGGCTGAACGAATTTCGATGAAACTTGGCACTTAAATAGACCATGACCTTATTATCTCGGCAGTACCTACGTTGCCGAGATAATTTGCAAGTCTAGTGAGTCCATAAAGAGTATTACAACTATAATTTCTCACTTCATCTTATTTTTTTATTTTAGATATTAGATTCAGCAGCAAAGAGAAATCCCAAGCTTAGGTGTGTGTGGGAAGAAAAGATCCTACTTTGTAAACCAGATGAAAAGATAATGTTATCTGTGCTGCAGGAAGCTGTGAAAGGATTGAAATCAAATGACTTGTTACATCTTTACAATTTAGTGTTGGATAATGTAGAAACTGATGTTGCAGTAAGTCCTAAATATTGCGTTTTGGGATGTAAGTATACTGTATTGTTCATTTCATAATTAATTTTATTTTGTATTTTCCAGCTAAAGAATCTGTACAAAAAGTTCCAGAATTGTGAAAATGCTGTTCTGTTAGCAATCAAACCTAAACTTTTGCAGAAAATGTATGAAAACAGTGGCTTAAAGGCTGCAAGAGATTTGTATGAAGACTTAATTAGAACTCCACCAACTCAGATTGAGGTACACAGAAATATGATAGACATAGAAATGGCACAGGAGAAGCCAAATGTTAAGAGTATTAGAAAATGCTATGAATGTGCAGTTCAACATCATGGAACTGATAATGTGGACATCTGGATGAAGTACATGGTGTTTGAAACAGAGAACAATGCTCAAGCCACACCTGCTATCTATAGAAGAGCTGTAGGCATGTTGAAAAAAGAACTTGTTGATGAATTTATAAGAGCACAGACTTTAGCTAAAATAAAATAATTTTGTTTTCAGAAACAGGGGTTTTATTATGATATAAGTTATCTAAATAGATACAAGAGACAAGACTGATATCTTAAAATGTCTTATCATAACCTTGGAAAAATTCAAAATATTGCACAGTAATGGCTATAGACATATTTTAACAACTTAATAATTATAAAATGATAAAGCAACTGACAAATTAAATATATTTATTTAATAATAACCACTCCTTGACTTGATAATCTAGCATAACGAATATCCACATGGTACACCATTTATACTAAATTATTTACACAGTTCATTGTACATATTCTCGTTCTCTACTACAAGGTTGAGACTACTTTGGTGATCATGGAATAACACTTAGCTAATATAATAAACATAAATGCAAATACATTAGGATAGTGTGACTACTGCATGGCTGCGATAGGGGCAATGTAGTACCTAAAGATTAGGGAGGAGCCGCGCTTGTGTTGCTTGTTCCTCAGGAGGTCCCTCCAGCAAATTTGCCATGATGGGTACTTGGGCATCGCTGGAGGGTTGCCAGCTGAGAGGCTGGAGCCAGCAACAGCCATGCAAGTAGATACCACAACCAATGGATACGTAAGAGTACTAGTCACAAAAGTGAGCAATGGTACTGTATAGTATCGTAGGTCTTTAGTTTTGACCAGATATTTGTTCACATAGTATGCCAGCATTCCCGTCACGGCAACACAAGTTAAATCACCAAGCAGTTTGGGTATGATTCCGTGGAAGAACCCGCGTATTCCATCATCTCTATAGATAGACACTATTGCACCTATCAAAGTGCTGTAATGTTCCTCTTTTCCAATAAAAGAGGCCATCATCCTGACAGACACAACATGGAATGGATAGGACACGATGACTGAAGCAGTGTGCATTATCATGTCCCGGCGGCCTAGTTTTATGTAATCTTCAACTTTAGGCTCTTCATCGGTGACGATATTGGGAGGGTCATTGATTTCAGGCATGTCAATGCCGATCGCATAGATTACCTTGGAAGTGAGCTGACTGGACGCAATCAGCCCGAGCACTCTTGCCGATAATCCTCTGTAGCAGCCGAAGAATCCGTCTGATGTTTTGATATACTTGATGTATTGGAAAACGTTAGGTAATATCATGGCAGGGCGTCCAAACAGAGTCGTGGACCGGCGTGGCGGCAAAGGTTCGTACCCAAGTTGTATGAGCACTTTCGCATATTCCATGGGATGGCATATTGTCGTTACGAGCAACTGTGATGGCAGAGCCGCTATTTTTTCCTTTTCAATTTCGTCCATGTTTTGACAAAATGACAAAACCTTGTTCTTCTGAAATCAAATATGATTTACTATAGACAATGTAACTCCCTAAACGTCAAAGAATTATTGTGTTGCCAGAAAATTGGTCATGAAAAATGGTCTATGATATTTGTTTTATTATTGGTTTGAACAAGAGGTTTTTGGTTTTGTATTTCTCACATCGAACATCTTGTTTGAATGATTTCTAAATAGTGTGACTGAAACTGGCATGGCCACCATCAGGAATTTTAATTTTGAAAACACATAAAAATTGTCGATAATTCGCACTCCCCAACGAATAATATGGTACCTAAATTTTACAGGAAAAATAAAAACTCTCAACAAGGGTGAATCGTAGGATAGCCACGTCAAAACAAAGCCATTTTCAGCATTTTCCGTTTTGATTAAAAAAAAAAATAGTTTTACAAAATTAAGTTATTGACGAAAATAATTTTACTGAAATTACAGGTCAAAAGTATAGTACCTATACAATAATTACCATATTATTCGCGTGTAAACTCAACAATATCGTAGTCAGTATTAATGCATAACAGTATTACCTATTCGTTGAAATATATGGTGTCAAAAAAACCAAACAGCAATATGATATTACGATATTATTTGGGTGAAATCCAAGCGATAGTGTTTACAATAATATTACATTACAGTAATATTCGTCGATGTAATATGTCAAAAGATTAACAGTAATATAATGTTGCAAATATATTAGTATAATTCAATACCTATTATTTGATTTGACAGAAAAAGTAAAGTCAACTTTCTGAAAGGCATCTTCAGTGTAGGTACCGCCTTTGGTGACCACGTCAGCCACAAGCACGACCCGATCTCTGTCCGGATTAATCTTTCTCACGCACTCCATAGGCCACACTACCCTACTCGGGGTAGGTCAGGACTTGATATGTCTATGGGATTACCCGATATATATGGCTTTCCTCTATGGTCAGGATCCACGACAATGACATCGTTATCAACTGCCAAATTACGGTATCCGCCTCCATGCTGCCTCTTTGTTTTAAGAATAGGTAAATAGTCTTTTAGCCACCTGTACCAAAAAATCTCCGAGAGCCTATTGCCATTCTTTACTCAATTAAAAAACACTGCCGTCCAGTCAGGCAGGTAATTGTTGACTTGATGAGCTTCCTATTTGGAAATGGAAAGGTGTGAGGCTGAGGCTCTGGTATTCGTCGTTTGCAGTAACATAATTATGTAAATGGCCTCGAGGTGACTATTGCTTAGGCTTCTAAAGGAAGCGTGTGCAGCAGCTCTTCTATAAGAGCTCTTTGCCTCAATTTCACTTGAAGAGCTGTCTTCAAGGCAAATGTACGCCGCTCCTAACAACTTCCCATAAATGGCGTTGCAAGTGGAATAAAGCTTCACTCAGACTGGTTGTTGGCAGCAAAATCTTGTAGAGTTGCCAAAAAGTTCAGCTAACTGACGGTTTGCCCCAATAAAAGTAAGTATTTTTCTTAGAACACTTCGATGGCCATAAATCGACGCTTTCAACAATTTCTTGGTGCACTCAGCCTCGGATTTCCGCCTAGGCCTGCAAGGCCCCGGCCTAGGGACCCAGCCAGCTTAAAGGCCCCCCACTTACCCAGCTACCCCGACCAGGTATCATGCCTCCCTAACGGGAAATCAAGCTCGATGCGCTCGCTTCTGCATTATAGTTTCTCCTATTTTTTCTGCTTTTCTGTGTAAGTCGACAAAGCAACTCCATTTTTTCTGTTATAAATTATCAAAAAAATCTAAATCTTTTGGAGGCTGTGTGCTAAAAACTTTCGAGCTGGCGTTGCTCGCTATTGCATCGTAGTTACTCTTAAGCTTTCTGGTATAAGTCGTCGAGTAATAATCAAAAGAAACTTTACCGTGATGAAATTATCGAGTTTGCTGCGCTCGCTTTTGCATCCAAATTTCTCTTAGAAAGATCACCGTTCAGTCACTGCTGGCACCAGCTATGCGAGAAATCAAACATGTAGGTCTGGGTGCATTGCTCGCGTTATCATACATGTGAACAATGCAATCCATCCACAATCAATCCATCCCTTTTCTCTGTGGTGACCAATTGCCATATCCACAGAGCCGACGTAGTCCAAACCAAAGTTGGTAAAAGGTCGGCCATAGAAGTCAAGTCTTACATCAGGAAAACCACCGATAGGTAGTATTAGAGGTGCTGCTTTGCATTTCTTACAAAATACGCAGTTTCTCGATATATTGCGGACCTCACTACGGCATCTCAAAATTCAATATTGCTGTTTAAGCTCGTTACATACCAGTTCATTAAAAGCGTGAGCAGCTTTGACCATGCTCTGTGGCTTTGACTTGGTAGGTAGTACTGCATAAGTAGACGAACGGCTGGGTGACGACCATCAAGAACAATCGGAGAAGTGGTGTTGTAGTCGATATAATTCATGTGTTTTACAAGGTTGTCCAGCCTAAATAACCCTGATTAATCTAGCACTAAAACCAAGGAGTGAAGTTTACTCGATTTAGACATTTTACTTGATTCTGGGTCGTGCAACAAAGCCATTGTGCACTTTTATGATTTGTAACGTGACGATTATTATCGTGAATGTCCACGGTATCACGAAAACAGGTAGTAAGTTAAATGTTTAGAAAGATATGAAGATGCTTTTAAATTTCCGTCCACGATAACGTTATAACGTGCACGTAGGTATTTCCATAAATTGTGGACGTCCACGATAATATCGTCACGTTAGAAATGATAAAAGGGCACAATTATGGGCTAAAACTGTCTATCTGAATACCATCATCTTCGCAATATTTTATTGTAAAATCGATTGTTTCAAAAATATTAACTACTAGCTTCTGCCCGCGACTTCGTTCGCGTGGAAGTCGTATGACACTACAATATACTACAATAACAACCACATTTTTATAAAATTTCCCTGTATACTACGTTTGCAGTTTTATTCTCAGCAGCCAAAATATACAGAGAGTCAGGAGCGGTGACTCGGGAGCAAGCGACGTACAGTTGTCTGTGTGAGAAGCAGCTTGTTCTGAGGTCGACACCCGCAGCCTTCAGCCTTCGGTGTCGGCCCTGTGACTTGTTGATCGCAAAGCATACGCTCCCAGAAAACTGCACGCGCCTAAACTGGTAATGGTGGGGAATTAGTGGTATACGCGCTATATACACTGTCTCGCCATCGCCACAACCTGTTAGAATTTCCATCTCGATGAGGTTTCTCTGCAAAGACATGACTTTGAGCCGGGTGGCGTTACACAGATATACAACCAGAAGCCATTTGCGAATTGAGAAATTCTTCGGAGTAATGTGGCATCATCTTCCTCCTCATCTGTATTAATGGAGGTGTATCCCTTCACTCCTTTCAATTTGTGAGAGAATACTGTGGTTGATCGCTGCAGCTTGATCATTTTCGGAGTTAAAATGGAAACACGCCCAAGAATTCTCTTGGTACGGTATTTGACGGATGTGCCCGTATACCAGACGAATAAGATCTTCTAAAGTGGGATCTACTCTACCAAGAGTCTCTGGTAGAGTGCCTTCACCAACTTTTAGAAGAACATCGGAGAATTCTTGAGCATTTGAATTCCCGCCAAGCCGAGCTCGTATGATGATGGTCAAGCGCAGTCTATGAACTCTCAGTCGACATTTTCAACGAAGTATTCACTTTGTTTGTCAGAACTGTGACACCACCTATCATATCTTGGTTTCTGCGGATGTCCTGCAGGGACTTCTGTTTACAGCTTCCACTGCTTCGTTGCTCTCTAAATCGATGGGAATCTTAAACATGGCGTGCGCTGTTTTGTCACCAGGAAGCAGTGTGGCAGCGATTCCAGAAGATCCACACAGATTTTAAAATCGCTAGGACAAATCTGAATTTAGTCACTAATTAGTCGCAATTTTTTGCCGAAGTGTGACTGACTCTGGCATAGTGTCAGTCACTTCTAAATAGCGTCAAAAGTTATCGCAAATCTGCTGAATTGGGAGTTGGCTATTTCTGACCATTAGTCCGTTTCCTCAATTCTCATGATGATTTTCTTCATCGTTTATCCTTTTCTTACCGGTAATTACGATCGACCATATTTACGAATAGACGGAGTAAACCCGTACTGGGACTGCTTGGCAGATTACAACCTATTCCCTTCCCTCTCACGGGGAGGTTTGAATTTCTGGCAGTGGGAACATTATTGACTGATTATGTTAAGAAACGAGTGGCGGGATGTTAAAAAGAAATATGAACTGCGTTGCACTAACTCGACAAGACTCTTTAGAATTTTATTAAAGGGTACAAAGCCCGTTCGATTCTCCGACACGTGTGGCTCACTATGAAAAAGAAAGATGTACTGCGTTCCACTTTCTAACTCGGAGCCCGTGGTAGGGACATCGACGCGAAAACTGTTACCATGGATTGAGTACATGATTCTGAACCTCCCTACGTTGAAATTTTTCGTCGGTTATTTAAAGAAAAAAATCTGCGTTTCCATACATTTGACCGCGTAGGTATTGCAATTTTCTAAGGAAAGCTGATTTAAAAAAAAATAACCGACGAACAATTTCAACGCATGGGGGTTCAGAATCATGTACTGAATCCATGGTAAAGTTTTTGCGTCAATGTCCCTGCCACCTTGTAGATTATACTCATAACACAGGTGCAACGCTGGCTATTTAACTAGGTACGTACAGCTTTGAATGAGAGTCGTAATCTGAAAAAACCCAATACAGTCGAGGCTAGGATGAGACTCAAAGGGTACAAACAAAATGTTTCATTTTATTTAATACAAAAAGATTTATTTTGTAACTAAGCAGTAGAGATAAGAAGTTCGTTGGTGTCATCTTCATCTATTTTGTAAGGCAGCTGCGTTGTCAAGTTGGTCTGTGTTGGCGGTCCCTCCTTGTTGGAATCTTTGCGACCATTTACGTGATGAGAATCCTGGGAAACACAATAAGTTCTGTTTGAAGTAAACGCACCCCTCTTGTTTTTATACACATCTATAAATGTTTACAATGCATGTGCTCAAAAAGAGAGTTTTCCAAGCAGCCAAACTGGGCGGAAAGCATTGATGTAAATCAATCGATGGCGTAAAGTATCACTTTTTTTACTTGACTTTTACTTTTCTTTTAATTTTTAAGTCCGTTGTCAGCCCGATGCAAAGAGTTTTTATTACCTATTTGAGAAAAGTTTTACAAATTAGATGATGATGATGACGATGGCGTCAGTGGCGATGGTAATGGCGATGACAATGGTCAACGTCAAAGTCGAAGTCAAAGTCATGACGACGGCGATGATGATAATGAAGAATATTGTTTATATTATTTATGGACGTCAGCCAAGATGTCAGATGTCATCATAGGCGACTACTGTAAGGTTCACTCTCGTTTTTTTTATTTCCTCGCACAATGCATAGTAAAACGTTGTATGATACACGTGCGTAGGATGATTTCTGACTCGTGTCGATTATTACACTCGTCGGAAATCACGCACTTTCCGCACTTGTAGCATAAATAACTATTCTTTTATTATTTGCCACGGGGGTAAATAATACCCACATCCCAAAATAGGACAATAATACTAGGCTTTTTATATCGTAAGTATAGCTTTCGGCATATACAAACCACTTCTTCCTCAGTAGATGAGGAGGACTCTTCGTCAGTATCAGGCTCGCCACAGTTTGCTTCACGATCATTGCCGTTCACTTTTTCATTGTCATCTGCATCACTGTCAGACATCTCATCCTTTTCTTCAAGAGTTTCCCAAACTTTTTCTTTTTCTAACATATCTAAAAAGAAGAAAAAAACGGTTTAAAACCGCGCTTAAAAACCACAGGTAAAAGCTAATAATCTTTGGTGTTAATCGTTAGAGTCCGCGCCACCGCTGAAGGCCGGCAATTTGTGTTTGTTTTTTTGTAAATGCAATTTGTTGCACTGACATAAACACTAGCACCGCGTCAAAACGACTTCAGTGATGGCGCGGACTCTTTTTCGGGAGGTTCCTGTTCCGGATAAGGCGGGAGGAAACGTCCGGGTGTCACCACAGTGTGGATCGCCCGGAGGACACGGTGGATGTCTGCTCGGCTTGGGCGGAGCATCGCCGTGTCCTCATGGAGGCGATCAGCGGCGGTAATCTCTTGCGTCCGGCCCTGGTTCAGGCCATGGTACGGAGCGAGAGGGCATGGGAGACTGTCACCTCCTTCTGCGAAGCAGTAATGCTCGCGAAGGAGGAGGCGGAACGCGTGAGGGAGAGACAAATTTCGCACCCTCACGCCCCTAACCGCCGCAGGAGACGCCCTGGGCGTTGGGAGTCGCAGGCTGATTCCCGGCCACCGTAAGCGCAGGCTTGCAGACGATGAGTAATGAGTAGCTCGCCATCCGATAAGGATCAGGTCCAGGTCAACGGCGCGTTGTTTTCCACGCGCGCCTCCCAGAGATGTCACCAGAACTGACGGGGTCCGCTAGGGCCGATGCCTGCCGGGGTTGCGGAGAAGTCCGAAAGGGATACCGTGGCCCCCGGCAACATGGTAACTGAAGGAACACGGGTGGGTTTTAGTCAGTAAGAATTTGACACGCCCTCCCGCTCCACCCAGAGCGGGAGAAGGTATTTGATAACTTCCCAAAAAAAAAAAAAAAAATGGCGCGGCCTCTAGTCGGAAATTCGCAAATTTTTGTCTCGCAACACAGTGCCCGAAAAGAAAACTGATCTAGGAAAAATGGTACCTGATGTTGTTTTTATCGATGATGATATTCTGGTCAATTTTATTGGGATCGAGTTAGCTCATAGCCCACGGACTAAATTACCAATACTTTCTTTATCTTACTGCATCGATGGTTTAAATGTTTGAAAAGAAGTGAATTTTTTGTTTGTCCCAGTAGGTATGCTCACACCATTTGCCGACGAAGACATAAGATCCCACGTGTATCCTCAGGTGAGGATCTAAGTCTTCGTTTATCAAATAGGTATATGTGATGAGCCCACAATATCTCGCACACATATTACAATTATAGTACGCAACAGTATCGAGTGCGCGGCAGTTACACACGGACGCGGAAGTTTTATCTACCGAGCAGCCGTAGGTAAATAATTCAAGGTTACTGCCGAGACTCAATACTGTTACTTTATTATACTGTGACATAGGTATCCAAAAAACTTTGGGCAAGCTACCCAGTAGTACCCAGAGTTCTATGATAGTATACTTGCCCCTATATCTCAAGCTTCCCTTTCTGCTGATTGATCCTTCGCTGGGTATCTCCACTATAACGACGGGAACTGTATCAATGGTCACTCCGTTGGTTTTCTTGTCACCTTCTGGAGTTGGTTCATCAGGTATTGGGTCTTTGTTAAGCTGAAATAGGAAGAATAAACTTGCTTTGTATTTGAAAAAATGTTCTCCCTTAAATCGATGTACGTCACGATCAATTCTCCAACTTCAAATGTAAATAACAATTAACGATTTTCGGACTTTTTCCTCATAAGTCAAAGTCAAATCATTTATTTCAAATAGACCCATGTATGGCACTTTTGAACGTCAAAATTTACAAAATATTAAAATTGATTCTAGTCGCCCCTTCCAAAAGGTAGTTTTCGTATGGAGAAGAATGGGCAAGAAACTCCACCGTTACTCTTTTAAAATGTTTTACAATCGTTTGTATATGCACGTACATTTGTTAAATAATATTACCTATATGTGAAGACGATGCACCTAGAATAAAATTACTATACCACAATAGGTAAAAAGAATTAAAAATTAAGCAACGACAGATAATTTAATATGTTTGTGATAGATACATGGTGCTCACATATTTACAAACATTTTAAAAACAGACGATTTTCCAAAAAATTTGTAATTAATAAGTGTGTGAGAAAGTAATCACAGAATGTAAAATCAATGTCATAAAACACAAAATAATCAATTTTACAATTAAATTAGCAACCAGTTTGATTTTGTCTTGATTCTAAATTGTCCTATGGAGCAGGACCAGCATGTTTCCAAGCACTCTTATCTTGAATATAATCCTCTAATTTGTAATATGCTTGTTTACAAAGTGTACTTTTGATATGAGTTTTAAATTTTCTTTCATTTAATTGCAATATGTCACAAGGTATTTTGTTGTAACATTTAACACAGTACCCCATAAAAGATGTATGTACTTTAGATAATCTGAAAAATGGTTGATCTAGTTTATCTTTATTTCTAGTATTAAAATTATGTCTATCACTAATTTTTTTAAAGAGATGTGGATTTTTCCTTACATACATAATATTTTCATAAATGAATTGGCAAGGTACCGTCATAATATTAATCCTTTTAAATATATAGGTTAAGATTTATTTGCGAGTAAAAAAAAATTCACAAAATAGCCGTATTTTTTAATGCTTTAATTTAGAAGCTTGGTTTTTTTTAGAACTCCAAGGGACCGTGTACCTACGTATTTGATATTAATTTCAACTTGATACCGCTACGCGTTCCTGAGAAAAGGGGTCTTGACAGACAGACAAACAAAGAAGTGATCCTAAGGGTTCCGTTTTTCCTTTTGAGCCTACGGAACCCTGAAAAACAATTTTGAGATGAGCTTTTATTATACAGGTCTCAAAAAGTTAGTTCTACATGATCTCTTACCTGTAGAAAGGATATGGAAGGTTCTTGCAGTTTCGTCGCTTGCTCCTTGCTTCGCATTATGTTCTCATCCGTTTGCTTCTCCAAGCTCAGCTTGTAAGCCTTGTGTGTTCGCCACATCTGTATTTTAAGTTAATTCAATTAAGAACGATTAGACTTCTTCACAAAGATAAGTGGACTATCGAGGTTTTAGCAAGCAGTTATAATATCTAATTACAGTGTCAGCAGATGTATCTATCTGTGGTTTATTACCAGGGAAGGCATCCAAGAGTTATGATACCTATAACTTGCCCATTATCTAAGAAAGAAGACCGGGTTAGATTGCTCGAACCAAAAGAGACGTAGTTAAAAGTACCTCGTTACTTGATCAGCCCATAATGTTCCCACTGCTGGGACACAGGCCTCCTTTCAGTGAGAGGGAGTGGGCCGTAATCCACCACGCGGGCCCAGTACGGGTTGGTAGATGTCACATGTCTTCGAATTTTTGGTTCTAGGACATGCCGGTTTCTTCACGATGTTTTCCTTCACCGTTTTGAGAGCAGTGGTGATTAACTAATAATTTAAACAAAGTAAAACGCCTGTCTGGGTTCGAACCTAAACGACCTACAAATCCTAAGTCACGGCCATTGCCACTGGGCTGCCAATGCTCCACCATGCTTTTTTCTGACGTCATCAAAATCTGTGAGTTTTGAGAAAAAGTACTCAATTGGTTCATAGACCACTTCTGTTACAACTTTGCCGAGAGTTGCGGCAACTTTGCCGATTTGTTTGAGTCTCAAACTTACGTGATATCCGCAGTAACACAGTCCTAGTATGAACACAACGATAAGAGCTATGAAGAAGTTATCCGTATTGTCTTCTTCGGTGTCCGGCTGTTGGTACAGAGAGTCGTAGGGGTTGCGGGACGGTGGGTCTTCCACCCATGTCTTATCTACGCTCTGGGGACAAAAGTTATTGTTTGAAATGTTGTAGTGATAGATATTTATTAATTACTAAAACTTTAAGTGAGGGAAGGGAGAGTGCACCTGTGTCTGCGCACACACTTGTGCACTATAATATCTCCTGCGCCGAAGGCTAGTCTCAGTTGAGATTGGCCTCCATGGCCGCAATACGGTCTGGAGGACTTTATGAAACTATGCAGAAGTAAAAAAATACCGTGCAAAGGCGGACTTAATGCACGAGGCATTTTCTACCAGTCAACCTTAGAGTGATGCAACGTAGGATTACACGAAAATACAAGAATATGTACACACATACATATAAAGGGAATAAACTTTGTCAGGAGAAATAACGATCGGTAGAGGAGAATTATCGATCAGTACAGGTGAAAACGAAGAAGTTGACAGAAACATCACAGCGCTGATTTGGTATCAGCGCTGTGATATTTCTGTCAACTACTTACGTAGGTAAAATTCGTGCCATTAAAGATGAGACTTGACACACCATGTGGTTTGAGTTGTGCAGTAGACGATTTATGGGTCTCTTTAGCGGTATGAGGCGCAGGGTGTCATTGGGGCGGCAGAAAGAGCGCGGGAGGCGCGGTCAAGTCTCAAATTACTTGACGCGTATTGTATTATGTTCACATGCCTTTACTTTAAAAGACAACCGACTGGTTCCCCGTCCTGATTCAGAGGTAGCGCCATTGTTCTGCATATTCTACGTTTCAATTCGAAAATCGGTTTTATGCAGCGCTGAATTTGACTCCTGGATGTTGATCGTCTTGAACCGGTGAACGACCGATTTGTTTTCTACTGGCCCCAATCTCTTTAGAAACTTGTTGACTTTAGAACCGAAAGCGAACAATTTATATAGTTAGGACTAAGTAGTATCCCTGAGTCTGACATCCATTATTTAACCATTTAAATGCTGCGGCCATTCTTTTGGCTCCTGAAATACAGGTACTCTAACCTAGCTCTGGAGCCAGGGTCTCAAATTTTTCTGTAACCTGTTTTTGACAATAAAGAATTTATTTATTATTATTCGTCAAAGGCAGCTTCTGTTTTCTTTTTCTCTTTCATAATTAATACATTTTTCTTATTCTTATTTATGGTTTAATTGAAATAAATGATGATTTGATTTTGCATCTGATTCGGGAAAGTCCTTTTTGGTCGCGGGGATAAATTATGAAAATCATCGTAACTGACAATTTTGGGACAGGTTTCGCCGAAATTCGCAGAACACTGTTTGGACATTGATCTTGTGCATTTGCGGTGGTCTAATCAAAATATGAACTATCCTAACTGCGTCTGGTCAAGCCAGGCCTCATCGAAGTCAGCAGAATACTGCGCAGACCGCACGCCCTTTGCGTTCACCGCATTCACCTCCACAGTATTTAGGCGGGTTAATACAAAGATTTAAATCATTAGATTTGCCCTCACTGTACTCAGTCGCGCGAAAAAGTTTCCATACTGAGAAGAGTGAGCTCGCACAATAATAATGACGTTTCCATGACAATCAAGTCAAGTCCCTGCGACATTGTGTGTGTCAGATATGTCAAAACGAAACAGAAACGCCATCTTTCGACGTGGCAGAGCTAGATTCGCTCTGCCACGTCGAAAGATGGCGTTTCTGTTTAAATTAGATTTAAATCTTTGGGTTAGTAGCAACTCTTCTAGAGGCTTCTTTTTTCGAGGAATAGAAATGATAATAAACAAAATAGGTCTGTCTACTCACAATAAGAAAGCTGCCATTATGTGCTGCAGCTAGCTGCGTCTGGTCAGGCCAGGCCTCATCGAAGTCTGTGGAACACTGCGCAGACCGCACGCCCTGTGCGTTCACCGCATTCACCTCCGCAGAGTTGAGGCGGGTGAATAACATATACTCTTCTAGAGGTTTCATCTCGTACTCGTTTATTTCTACTAGGATGTCTGTTTTGGAGGAATGATTTTGAATAAATATCGCAGATTTTAATACTTCTAGCATAAGTAGGTAAATTTTTGACAGATTTTTTGTTTAGCCGAAAATTCCTTGCCTTTAGCTAATTATCTTGGCAGTTGGATGATCATTAAAGACCTTGATTCATAGATTGAGATTTGGATTTTGTGCCCAAATTGTTAATGGTCAGATCGCCTAATCCTAACTATAATATATAAATGTGAAAGTTGTTGTTTGTTTGTTACACTTTCAAGCTAAAACGACTGAACGGATTTGGATCAAATTTGACAGACTGAATTTGACAGCCTGGAGCCTGGAGAAGGACATTTGCGTCCTGGATCGCAGACGAAGTCGTGGATAACAGCTAGTGGTATAATAAATGATGGTATTGTAGTTCGTACATAGGCTCGTAAATTATTTTTTATTGTTTTATTTATTTTGTAATCCCATATTGGGATTTATGTCCGTAGGTGTGTCCGTGGTATCACAGCGAGCCCTATCAGAATACCAGCGCTGCAGTTTTTTTTTATATCGCAGCATTATGCTGAGATAGGAGCCTTTTTGGCCTCGCACAGGTCGTTATTATTTTTGTTGTTAGTTTAAAATATTCCTTTTTTTATTACTGTTTGTATTTCCTATGCGTGTCCCAAATAAAATAGTTTTCTTACTTAGATAAAAAAAAAACAGTGGCACTCGGTGAGTGCCGACTGAAGTGAAAACTTTGAACAAGATCGCCTTGGTGGAAGAAAAAAACTAGTATAGAACATTGGTCCGTAATCTTATCTAAATAAAGAGCACAATAGCGTTTACAAAAAAAAACTTCCGGACATTGATCCGTAACATAATATAAATAAAGAGCACAATCGCGTTTACAAAAATGAGGTGTCGGTAACGGTGTCGCGAGTTCAATTGTTTTTTCCCATCTCAAAAAAGCCCAAGGCGCCTAAAGAAGTTTTCACTTAAAAAAATTGCACAAATAAATTCTGTTTTTTTCTCGTTTACTAAAAAAAAACAGCAATACTTACTGGACAAGCATCCATTATAACCCTTATAAATCTTGAGCCTCGGATCCGTAGTATTAAGCCCTCCGACCTGCACCTCATTGGATCCTAAGTCGAACACATCCCATACAATTTGAGGAGGAACCTTCTCTAGAGGGACCTCTATTCTGTCTATGAGGAGTTTGGCTTCTTGGTTGGTTCGGGTGTAGTAGATCGTGTGGCGGGCACCTGGAGAAAGGTTGTTTTATTAATGACCTAAATCGATGTAAAGGAAGACAGAATATCCTTTGATAGCATTTTAGTTTAAATTGATGCGGCAGCACAATAAGTAACACTCACGGGTTTGAATTAAGTCTTAAAACTAAATAAATATTATATAGTATAATCTTCCTATAATATTCCCACTGCTGGGACACAGACCTCCTCTCTTCGAGAGGGAGTGGGCTGTAATCTACCACGCGGGCCCAGTGCGGGTTGATAGATGTCACATGTCTTCGAATTTTTGGTTCTAGGACATGCCGGTTTCCTCACGATGTTTTCCTTCACCGTTTTGAGAGCAGTGGTGATGGAATTGTTTACCCCCACGATCTACAACTCGTAAGTCGGGGCTGTTACCACTGGACCATAACCGCTCTTCAAATAAAATTTATGAGCGAAAAAAGTATTTTCAATAACAAAATTGTTGGAATTAATGTTACATTTACTCCGCGCGTTCGTACTAAGCCCACAGTTCATGGAAGAAGGACTATTATGGCAGTTTTCCTACTTAGTAGTAGATAAGGGCTCGTGGCTAAGTTATAACAGCTGGACGGGTCGATCGATCAGGTAAAGCTACGCTTGCCGAGGTCGGTCCGTGGATGGGTGACCATCTATTTCATACTAAGACCCCTCCGTGCCTCCGAAAGCACGTTAAACCGTTGGTCCCGGCTTTCATTAATTTGACAGTCGTTACGGGTCGTCAGAAAGACTGACAACAGGCCTTAACAAAGGGTATTGTGTTACCCAGTAGGTAACTGGGTTGTGGAGGTCAGATAGGCAGTCGTTCCGTGTTCAGTTGCATTTGGTTAGACTGGAAGCAAATCCCTAAATAGTTTGGAAAAGGCTAGGCAGATTATATTGTATTGTCGAACTGTACCGTTCAAAAAGTTCCTGTTTTTAACTTCAGCGCCATACGCCTCTTCCTCACGGTTTTCCTCGAACTTCAAGTAGCCGTCTTGTGTGATTGCAACCAATAGGTAGTAGCTGCGCCTAGAATTAAAACATTTAAGTTTTTCTGTACTTTTAAGACGGAATGCTGGCCCGTGAAGAATACGGATGAAAAAAGATTGCATGTAGCGGAGATGAGAATGTTGAGATAGATGTGTGGAGAAAATGGATAAAGTAAGAAATGAGTATATATATAAGGGGAAGTTTAAAAGTGGCGCCAGTGACAGAAAACTTGATAGGAAATCGTTTGACTTGGTATGGGCATGTGATGAAGAGAGAGAAAACGCATGTGACTAAAAGAGTGATGAATATAAATGTTGATGGATGGAGCGGGAAGAAAGGTCAAAGAAAATATGTATGGATTGTGTGAGGAATGATATGAAAGAGAAGGGAGTAAATGATAGTGTGATGGTTGACACAGGAGAGTGGAAAAATAAAACGTGTGTCGCCGACCCCAAGTTACATGGGACAAGGGCAGGAAGATAATGATGTACTTTTAAGAACGTTGAAAAATCGAAAGATATTATTGGAAAGTAGACTTTATACAACAAATGAATATACCACATTATTAATATTGAGCTAATTGGTGATGTTCTTCAGAAAGGTCAGGGTGTGTAGTTATCGCAACCGACGTGCGTGTATGACCAGATGTATGAACGTAGACAAGGCAAAAGGAGTATGTAAGGATCATAGCAGGAGGCGTTCGATAGTTTCTGCCTACTCCCATGGGAAAAACTCATGCCAGTTTTACGTTATGAGAATACTACAGAGCACGGATTCGCCGCGTGCGCCGGCTGTCGCCGAGGCGTCTCCGTGCTCTGCGAATGATACTGTAACGTACTTATTTTCCGTCTGAACCAACAAGAGGACTGTATTCTTCTGGCGTAAATCGTTGCTGGAAAACGCCAGTTTTATTTTAACCTGTGAAAAAACTTTTTTTTTAATAAATTGGCATTATGGTTAGTTAAAAAATGATATAGTTTCTAGTTGTAGAAACATTACTCGTCTTGAGAATCTGTATAAACACAATAAAATATTATTATCAGGATCTGGCAGACCAGATCCTGATAATAATATTTTATCTACTCTCATATTCGAATTATAAACTTCAAAACGAGTTTATATTGACATACTTTATAAACACAATACCGAAATTTAAAAATAGAATCATATTATAACACTTTTTCTCTAACAAAATAATGCTATAAAACATTTTTTTTTCTATTACGATACAGGGCTATTCCATGAAGTTAATATCACCGAGAAGTTTCCATCAACTTTTTTGGGGGACAGCAGCACCCGCTGTAGCGCATGTACGGGGATGTGCTGGTGCAGGCGACGTTCATTTGTTTACAAAACAAATGAATGACACCTGCACCAGCAGCAATACTGAATTTCGTGGGATTTTTTAATTTATTCTTGATATTTTATTTAGTATTAGGTTCAATCCCAATGTATGAGAGTAAATAAAATAGTGTATGAAACTGCACATAACTAGGTATTAAAACATTCGTGTGATACTATTAAAAACCTCGCCTACTACGGCTCGGTTTTTAAACACACAGTCATGTTTTAATACCCCTCATTATGCAACAATTTCATAAACTACTATTATTGTGTTAGCCCATAGGCTCTATTAGAGTACCGCCAGCGACGGAGAAATATTTCTTGATACTTTACGTATAGCCCGCCCTACACTCGCGGCGCGAATGCCCCTGAAAGCCGTGAAACACGAGTGTAGATGGTATCGCGCCTTCGCGTTCGCGCTTCACGCCGTTCCCCTATCGGTGTCGGTTTTTTGTCCCGTGACAAAGGATTCGCGCTTGGTTCACGGCGTGCGAAGGCGAATGCATTTACACTCGCAGCTTTACGCAGTAGCGCACGAGTCGCAGTAGGGAGTGGTCTTGGTTGTTTTTTTATAAACATAGAAGTTTTTAAGGATTTTCGTCATCCTCCATCTTCATATTTTTTTATTTGTTTGTTATTTTTAATACAAAGTTATTTATAGTATGCTACAGAACATAGTGTCACAGCAGCAGCAACAATCACATCGTCGTCTATTATCTTTGAGATCGCGAACGAAACTGAGAGTTTGTAGGACACATTCTTACGGCGTCAATTCACAGCAGATTCGCGCGAGTGTAGAGCGGGCTTATGAGCCTGACCCGGACTTATGTGGCCGAACTATGGCCTTAAATATACTCACTATACCTTAAAAACAGGTCCAGTAAGTAGAAACTTCCTCTGCAGAATGCTCTCTCCATTAAAATCCGCCCCTTTCTCCTCAACACAGTACTCTCCGAAGTAACTGGTCAGTTCGCAGTCACAACTGCTCTCCTGATTTGTAAAGTCTTCCGTACATATACCGCCGTTCTTACAAGGCTCTGAGTCGCATTTCATGTTGCATTCCGGTAGGACGCCTTTGAGGTCTTAAAACGTAAAGAGTTCTTGTTAGATTTGAGAAGAACGAAAAGTAAATTTAATAATGTTCTAAAGTGTATCTTGGCGTAAACGATGCCGACGGAAAACTACATTAGTTAATTGTGAAGGTTACCAAGTGACGTATTTAAGCGATCTCTATCGTCAAGGCGTCTACTGTTTTCCGGCCGCTGAGAGAATGCATTCCTGACACCTGTCAGTTGAGTACAAAAGAATACTTGTTTTACGAATTTATACTTTATTTGTTCTTAATCGTGTCCAGTTGAGAGGTGTCAGGAACGAATTCTCTCCGCGGCCGGAGTTTAACAGCAGATAAGTGATTAGTGTAGAGTACTGTTTCAAGGTAAGGAAGGGGGTTGGAGAAATGAATAATAGGCTTAAGATTGCACTTTTAATTTTGGTGCTTGGGCTGGGAAAGTAAATAGTTGGCATAATTAGAATAGCCACATCATATCAGCTGGGCCGTCGACTGATTTTCCAACAATTAATAAACTAGCGAGCCAGTGTCTCAAGACGAAAGTTTTCGACCAATGCGTGTTGCCAGTGATGACCTATGGTACCGAAACGTGGTCGCTCACAATGGGCCTTATCAGAAGGCTAAAAGTCACCCAAAGAGCAATGGAGAGGGCTATGCTTGAAGTTTCCCTACGTGATCGAATCAGAAATGAAGAGATCCGCAGGACAACCAAGATAACCGACATAGCCCGAAGAATTGCCAAACTTATGTGGCAATGGGCAGGGCACATTGCTCGCAAAACGGATGTCCGATGAGGTCGAAAGGTTCTGGAGTGGCAACCGCGTATCGGAAGACGTAGCGTTGGAAGGCCTCCCACAAGATGGACCTTGTGAAGGTCGCAGGAATCCGCTGGATGCGGGAAGCACAGAATCGGTCGAAGTTGCGGTGCTTGGGGGAGGCCTATGTCCAGCAGTGGACGTCTTTTCGCTGAAATGATGAAGCCATCCCAGTATGGATGCGAACAAAACAAAAAAAATCAAGTCGATCGAGCCATTTTAGTTTTTGCGAGACTAACGCACGGCAATTGGATTTTATATAATACAGATACGAGTAGCTAAATATAGATAGAAGAAGATATAGATAATTAAAAGAAATAACCCAATTGTACTAAGACACTGAAACGCCGATTTTCGTCATGAGTTTATCTTTACTTTACATACCTTGATCAGTGTTCTGCAAAGCCTTCCTAGACAGATCAACCACATGGTCAGCAATCTTGAACCCCCTCACACAGCCGACGTATCCTCCTTGATGCAGGGAGTTAGCTCGAGTTGCCAGGTGTAAAGAGTAATTGTCAAACCCTCCCAGGTTCATCTGGAAGTAGTCTGTGGGAGGCGCTGGAGGCCTTTGAGGCAGGATTACCTCTGGAAATTAAAAATGTAGGAAACGTTGATTGATTTACCTCGATGACTCTGTTGTTTTTTCTGAAGATTAAATCGAGTTATTCTAATAAATCATGCTGTATTGGATTTGTGAAGAAAAGTTTAAGCTCTATGGCCTATTCAGATATAAGCATATGTAACGAATAAACTTAAAAACTACTGGACCGATTTGAAAAATTCTTTCAGCAATGGATAGCTACATTATCAGCGAGTAACATAGGCTACATTTTATCCCCGTATGCCCACGGGAATGGAACTACGCGGGTGAAACCGCGTGACGTCCGCTAGTCGCTTATATCTGGATAGGCCTTTAATGTTGAGTTTGCATTTCCTAGGCAAGAAGGTGATTAAGGAAAACAATAGGTAAATCAATCTACATTAACACTACATTCTACAAGTTTTTGGTGGACTTCAAACATCAATATTTTGCCGAGGACATTTAATTGTTTTGAATCATGGATTGATTGTGAAGTTCTGATAACTATTCGGTGAACCAAAACTTAGTTCAATTCGCAAAAAGTCAACTATGCTTTTCTTTTTTTTTTTTTTGGGTGGGAAATTATCAAATAACTTCTCCCGCTCTGGGTGAAGCGCGTCAGACTTTTACTGACTAAAACCCACCCGTGTTCCTTCGGTTGCCCTGTTGCCGGGGGCCACGATTTCCCTATCGGTTTTCTTCGAACCCCCGGCAGGCATTGGCCCTAGCGGACCCCGTCAATTCTGCTGACATCTCTTTGAGGCGCGCGTGGAACACAACGCGCCGTCGACCCGGGCTTGGTCCTTATCGGACGGCGAGCTACCCATTGCTCACCGTCTGCAAGCCCGCGCCTACGGTGGCCGTAAATCGGCTCGCAATTCCCGCCCCGGGCGTCTCCTCCTGCGGCGGTTAGGGGCGTGAGGGCGCGAAATTTGCCTCTCCCTCACGCGTTCCGCCTCCTCCTTCGCGAGCATTACCGCTTCGCAGAAGGAGGTGACGGCCTGCCATTTCCTCTCGCTCCGTTCCATGGCCTGAACCAGGGCCGGACGCGAGAGATCACCGTCGCCGATCGCCTCTACGAGGACACGGCGTTGATCCGCCCAAGCCGGGCAGATCTCCACCGTATGCTCCACCGTGTCCTCAGGCCGATCCACACAATGGTGACACCCGGGTGTTTCCTCCCGCCTTATCCTGAACAGGAACCTGCCGAAGCAGCCATGTCCGGTGAGGACCTGCGTCAGGCGGAAGGTGAGGACGCCGTGGCGCCTCTCAAGCCACTCCTCAAAGAGGGGTCTTATCGCCGCAATTATGGCGTGCCCAAAGTCAACTATGCTCTAGTCTAATCTATTGACCTCCCACCGCATTGTGATAACAAAGACAAGGACTGGGTTAATATAAGATAAAAGCGTTCATAATTTTTATGAATAGTAATATGTATGTTTTTGGTTTTGGAGTTTACTCCTTAAGAATCGATTGTCCTACCCCGGTATGGAAATTTTATGAGAAATAAAAATTCATACCAGCGTTAACTCAAAAGCGTTACGTTTTGTATTGTGTTTTATTCGTAAAAACAAGGATTAAAATTTTGAAAAAAAAAACATATTACATATTTCACACTTCGATCTAGATATTTCGGCAGTTCGAAATCGCAAAGGTAAGTCTGAATTATGATCTAATTATTGTTTCATTTGAGTTATATTAGGGTGGGGGGTATGGTATTTGTTTTTTTTAAGAGATGTGTTTATTATATTGTCCATAGTGGAATATGCATTAGTAAACTTCAGTCGTGCGTCGGAGCTGACACAAACACACTTTTTTTAAATTTCTGGCCATGCGGATCACGAGAGAACCAGGTTGAAGTGAACTATGACGTTTATTCTGATAGAGACGACCTGCTTCAACATTAGCAAAAAATGATATGAACTCACCTAAGTTAGGATTTATCCAAGGCTTATTTGTATAATTACTCAACAACTTCGCAGTCCTATCAATGGTCGCATTATTCTCATTAACATGCAAGGTAGTCCCATTCGCAGTTCTGATAATAGCAATTTGAACACTTTCGCCTTGATTGATCTTTTCATAAGTTACATTCATTTGTATGATTTCGTCTTCATCATTGAATAGGTAAATTATTTCTGTTCCATTATGTATGAAGAGATGTATGAAATTGTTAAGATTGTCATTTGCATATAGTACTAAAGCATTGTCATCGTATGTCCGTAGGTTCATCAATACATCTTCTGTCATCATTTTCTTCAGTCGATGTTTCTCTGCATCTGTTGCATTGTCTACTAGATAGTTCTTCTTTAGGTAGGCTTCTTGCGTTTGGAATGTTAGTGCTTTCTCGTTTATGTCTAGAATAATAGTTATAGTTAGATTTGGATTAAAAATTGTGTATGATAATGTTAGATCTTCAATATACGCGATCTTATCGAAATCATTTACATGAATATTTATCATAATATTGTTGGTTAGTTGTTCTTTCGTATTACTGCAATATGAATTTTTGTTTGTTGATATGAATTTAACTTGTCTTGGTCTGTGTAGGTACTTACTTTCTTCACAATGTGTCCCCAAATGCGCCCAAGGATTCTTACAAATACATTCATAACTGGACCAGAGCTCCTTACAAATGGCCCTGTTCTGACACGGGTTGGGCACACAAGATGGCTTGCAATCCTTGATAATCTCTGATAGATGTACGGACATGTAGCTGTAAATGTCCAAGATCTCGCCATTTACGACCAAGCCTCTGAAGCAGCCGATTAGGCCTTGGTTTACGGCAGATTTTTTTAGGTGCTCCCTGAAATATTGAATGTTGATGAAAACAGATGAATATTTGGTTAAGTTATGAGGAGCAATATGGGTGTTATTCTAGAACCATGTTCAAGCTTAGAAGTCGATTTAAAACTAGATTTGAATCTCTACTCAAATTAACATTATTGCCTTATCTGCCAGTATCTACCTACTGAATCGATTAATTTAGCTCAAGTTTCGTTCTTTGATTATTTTCAGATTGTATATTTTTTTGGGTTTTTTTAATTTTCAAAGTACCTATTGGATTAACACTCAGTTGTACAAAGACAAACATTAATGCCCCATTATGTAATGGATCATTAACCCTAATGATTTAATTAATTTCATCAAATAACCATTAAAATCGAGTCCAATGTTGCTTTCTGCATCAAGTTAAAACAAATTTGGTGGTATGAGGAACAGAGTGTAAAGTTTACTCATACACCATAGAAAAGGGAGGATCCTCCAACCAGACGGGTGTGTCTGGTGGACAATTGCTCAACGGTTTGAAGTTGAAATCTTGTATCTATGTCGATCGCTCGGTAAACTCTAATTGCGCGATGCAGGATTTGTGTGACGTCATGTCTATGATGCGTAGTTCGTATGTGGCGGTGTAAACGCTACACAAATTAATAGAATATTAGTATTTAACGACAGCTTTAAAAGTTAAACTTCGTTTCTGCAACTGGCTATGAATTAAATTGTGATGAGTTTAAAAATACGTACGCAGTAGCGCCACCGATGAACATAGATCCTTCAAACGGCCCAAACTCTTCCTCTTGCAATAAGTTGAGCATCTGATACTCAGTGTTGAGCATGAACCTGACGTGGTAGAAGTTGTAGTCGATCCATATCTTGTGCCACTCTCCTCCGTTTAGCTTACGTTTTGAGTTTATTACTAGTTTTCTGGTTGTACCCGTGTTTAGGGTAAAGTTGAATGTTAGTTCGTGTTCTGTTTGAGAAAATAATAATGCATGAAAGTTTATGGGCAGTTTTACAGTTTTCAGGTAGTACTTTTTATCAGACAAGATAGGTACAACGTGGAACAAAAACTTAGAATTACGTACAAGATCAATTAACCATACCTTATCCGGAGATGGTGAAGAAATTTATAGAAAAGAAATTGGTCAAGAAATGAATCAAAGTTTTCAAATCAAAGTTAGAACTATGTGCAAAATTAAAGTTAATAAGTCAAACGATCCGATTCATGTAAGCTACTTGAGACGATCCTTTGTGATGAAAAAAGATGAAGATATTTTTCATAAAATAAATGGAATAATGGGACTTACCGCTAGTCAAGGCGACCATAAAAGAAGGATAGTTAGGTCTGATCGGCGGCTGGAACAACAGTATGGCGCTGGTGCCAGTCGTTCTGAAACTGAAGGCGATGTCTCCCTTCCTCCAACCTGGCACCTCTATGTACGACTGAGATGTCGTGAATGTTACGACGTAACGCTGGGTGTCTAGCAGAAAAGATTTTAAAAACATATAGGTTAACTCCAATATATAACTTCATTTGAATTAGTAATTTAAAGGTGGTCGTTAATGTCAATAGCAATTGTATACGAAGCGAAATTTAAGGCAATCTATAAGACAACTTTAAGTAAGAAGAGCAATGCGAATGTTATTAAAAGTGAGATATAATTTGTATCGATATACTTTTCAATACATTGGACTTATTACTGTTAGTTAGCGATAAACTAGAGAGCTATTCAATAAAGTTTCCTTCGAATATAACTCAAGATACCAAACATTGTTCAAAAGTAATCGTACTTACGTTTAAAGTTTTTTAAATCAAAACTAATTCACACGTCAACATGCACTGTTCAGATTTAGAAATGATGGTTACTGAATAAGGTATATACAAATGGTAAGATAATGTAAATTCTGTAACACTTACTAGTTTCAACACACTCAAGAGGTCCCAACGTGATTCTTCCCTGAGCATCCTCAGGCAAGTCCTTCTGCTGTAAGAAGAACATGTCAGTGATGCCGAGGCTGGACGGTTCCACGAAGGTGCCTTCATCGCTGTGCCACTTGCCATCTTCATTAGAGTCGCAGTTACAAGACTTGGTGGCGTTAACGCAAGTCGCGTTGACGCCGCAGGGGCAGTAGCCTCTGAAAAGGAGGAGGTTATATATTGGCCGAGTTTTTACGCTATCTATTTGGTTTGGAAAAGTAAAGTAAAGACACTTTTTTCATTTTATGTAATGACAAAAGACAACCTGTGCCAGAGAAAGGGTTATTTTTATAACGGCGTTTTGAATTACCATAAGAAACTGTTAAACTATTTGCGGTACATATGTTCTTAAATTACTGTTAATAAGAATTATTATCTACTGGCTGCCCTCGCGGTTTCTCCCGCATAAGTCTCGATCTCGTGGGAATGTCGGGAAAAAAGTACCTTATGTCCTCATCCAGGTTATGGTTTACCTATATGCCAAATTTAATTAAAATCTGTTTTGCCGTTTTAGCGTGAATTCGTAACAAACAAACTCACTTTCACATTTATAATATTAGTTAGGATTTCTGTTTACTGTTTATCATTCTGATACTTTATTTAGGGTCAATCCAGCATCTCTTCTTCCATACATCCGTCATCTCATTATCATCCCTCTCTAGCAATATCAACTTTCACACAATTCGTCTATCGCTAATTATTTCATCTTCCCCTATTCGGATATTCTTACCACAAAATGTTTCTCTATCTTGTCTATTTCAGAATGTTTTACCTTTTAACATTCCCTAAGAAGTCCACCGTATTATTAGACGAGGATATGAACCATGTTGCACTATGTAACTCCAACGGCGCCTTCATACAATCATACTTGATGTACTGCCTACAGTACAAAGAATGGGAGATGAGCTCTTGAAGCATCTCCGCTGAAAACTCCCTGTATTTGATATTGAAGCTGAAGTCATTGCCTGATGCTGAGCGAACGTCCTGTAATAAATGAAACTGGTTAAAGTATCTGTTTTGTATATATGATAAAAGCATGTATAGAAAGGAAAAAATTATATTAGGTAAAGTAGGTACACAGTACACTTGCCATTATTAATGTCATGGAAGTTCCAAGTAAAGCCATCGAGAGTGCAAGAAGATAGCGAAGAAACAGTCTATTTCATGCAATCATGCAAACAAGCATCAATGAATCACCTAAAATGTGAAAAGATTAAAGAAGGAGGAGCGGAATATGAAATCTGGAAAGTGTGAATTTGCGTATTCTGTCATTAGAAAATAGAATAACTTAATATATTATACAACAATAGGTATCACAATAAGACAGAACATGTTTAGACAACGGGAGAACATATAGCTGTCTTGGAAATCTTATAGGCAACCATAGGATGAACTAGACAAGATATGAATATGGAATCTGTACTACTCACAACTTGACTAGGTAGATTATGTTCAACAACAGTAGTAGAAGAGTCAGCTTCGATCTGGAACTCGCATTTGACATGTGCGGGAGGAAACTTGCCGTTCCCGTCGATGTCTATGAGGTAGACATCATTTCTCGTGTAGCCGAGGAGTGCTAACTCTTCACAAGTCTTGCGGAAGGTCGCGAAGTGACAGTTTTCTCCGATGTAGCCTCGAAAAATTAATAGTATTTTTAGGAATGCTGGATTAAGGCCCGCTTGTACCACGAATCACTTATTAAATTTCTCGCTAAATGATTTAAAAATGTTTCCGTTTCTGTCAATCATTGAGCAGTGGCAGGAGTGAATCATGACAGGCGCTTTACTTTGTGTTAATAATTTCATCACCACTGCTCTCAAAACGGTGAAGGAATACATTGTGAGGAAACCGGCATGTCCTAGAACCAAAAATTCTAAGACATGTGACATCTACCAACCCACACTTAGCCCGTGTGCGGTGTGGTGGATTACGGAGTACTCCCTCTCACAGAAAGGAAGCCTGCCCGCAGTGGGAATATTATAGGCTGATTATGCTATCAATCGTTTAAAGTTGACAGATGATAGAATGATGTTTAAAATAACGTTTAGCGCTAAACGCATTAAGTTATTTGTGGTGCAAGTAGGCTAGTCTAGGTGAAAAAACAAAGTGAAAGATGTTGATAAAGAATCTGTATCTAATGGCCTACAGTTAGGAGTTGAGCAAATGCATAACTGAGGGTTACGTTGCTATATCATAAAATTTATCATCTACAAATTGTGCATAATTTCAACCAACCGTTTGGCTTTTCGACACGATTCTTCTATTGTTCTAAAAATATATCTTTAGAAACTTTAGTTAAAAGTGTTAATAAGGATTTTTTTTTAAAATAAATGTCACTTACCGGTATTATCACAGTTGCAAATAACCCTGTCCTCCCTAACAGAACATATCCCGCCATGTTCACAAGTATTAGGTCTCGTGCACGGGTCTACATATCTACAGTCATCTATGGCCACCTCGCCGACCACTCTCTCAGTCATTATCACGAATCTCGGCTCAATTAGCATCCCGTTTATTTTTATGTTCCTCATGCAACCAATTAGACCTAAGTTAGCTGATTTTAGACCACTGCCTATTACTATTTTGTCTTGAAGCTCGAAGTCTAGACCTGAGAAAATGGGGTGATTAGAAAAGTAACTGTTTTTGTAAAAGGTAGTATAACGGTAGTTTGATTTTAATGGCTTGGTTACAAATAGTATTTTTAGAAAATAAATTTGTTTTGGCGTAAAAATGTCGTTCAGAGATTTATTAATACGATTCGAAAGAACCAGAAATTACTCACAAAATCCTTAAAAGTCTTATCTAAATAGAAACAAAAATAAGAGCAAGATATAACATTACTATTTAATTCTACCGCATAGTTAACCATGTAGCTTTATTTTCGAATGACACACAATATGGTAATAGTATAAAAATAAAACATACATAATTGCTAATATCTCTTTATCCATTGTTATGGAAGCTGTAGGTACACAAAATTAATTATCTTTGTCTCATATACGCTAACATTGCCAACAGCACAGTCTAATAAAGTAACGGTATTGTGTCTCGGCAGTGAACTTCAAACAATTACCTACGGCCGCTCGGTAGATAAACTTTCCGCGTCCGTGCGTAACTGCCGCGCACTCGAGATCGTTGTGAACTGAGACACACTGAGATTTCGAAGCGCGGCGTTTCGGCCGTTTTCTATGAAGACATAATACTGCTCGTTTTCTATGAAGACATAATACTGCTACTTATTTATACTGTGCCAACAGTGTCTACTGAATAAAAAAGGCCGTAAAACAAAATAAAGCTCACCAAACATCTGCACGTGCTTATTATGATAATCCACCGTCATCTTTATCCTTCCCTTCCTGTAATCCAACTCGACGTTGTGCCAATCATTGCTTACGTTGAACTTCACAGATTTCAAAACGGTCACGTTCTTACCAACGTCAGACACTAACTCGAATCTTATCTCTTCTTTCACCATCCTTACCTACATTTTTATGAGATAGCATGTTAGTGGTATGTGATCATGTGGCCCAGTAGCAGTGAGCTTAGCCTTGAGAATAATTTCTAGATCAGTCAGTATTGTTTATTAAAATTGGAACGTTTGCTGGTGAAATTCCCAGTGATAAATCAATATTTGAATTTCCTATGTATGGTATCCGGCTTTGTCTATAAGGTTCGTCTGTAGGCGTATGAGGCGTTATATTTGTTTGCCAAAAACTCATGAATCAATCAGAGGGAAATCTACATCATCCTTTTCACTAAATTTATTTGTTAAATCATCATGATTTGATTTTACAATGATATCAAGAACTTCAGAAGGATTACCAAATTCGTGCTTGTTATCAATACCCCAGTGAGGTAATATTAACCGTCAGGTTAGGTAAATTTCGTTTTTGCAACCTGACACAGAAGTCTAGACTGTATTTGCATTTATTTACAATTAAATCGTATCTTGTTTTCTTGTGTTGTAATTAAAGCGTTATATAAACAGAATTAAGTATTATTTTAGGAGGTTTCGAAACTAGTGCTCAGAGTTTAAATTGTAGCTCTTATGTTGCCCCCTTTTGTAATAAGTAGTTATAAATGTTGAACACTCAAACGTAATTGATATTGAACTCGTGTGTTATATTAACATTTTTTATTTACTTTACTAGCAATACGTTTTCGTATTAGTAGTCTTCAGATACCGTGTCAAACTATTATTTGTTCAAGTGTCTTATTGTGGTGAACAACACCGAATGAAATGCAGTTAAACATAATCAAATTAGCATAAAAAATAACAGAAACTTGTTTGTTATGACTTAGGTATCATTAAAACTTACCTCCCAGTAACCTTGTGTGGATGTCTGACTGTAAGCCAACACAGCCATGTTCTTGCTGGTTTTAAAATCAAACTTCAAATTGACAGTGTGGCTCTGATTCAACGGCCACCAAATATGGGACGTTGCGAAAGGATACGTAATCGGTATCACCTCTATATCTATATCCTCAAACTCAGGATCCAACACCCCTATGTAGTGGACCTTAGGGTTATTTTGCTTCAACTCGTATAAAATTGACACGTCATTGTAATAAACATATTTCAAGTTGCCAGCGAAATTGTTGAACGACTTCAATCCTTTCATTTTGTGTAAATCCGGCCCGCCACATATGTAGATTTCTGGATCAATGCATAGGTATCGAGCGTTTCCTGGTACTTCGTAAGTCTCTGTTGTACTATCAAGGTATACGAATATGGTTTGTTCTTGTAATATGACGGTGAGATTATGCCACATGTTATTGTTGACTTTTTCTCCCAAATAGTCTTCGACTGGTCCGTCACCTAGATCTATTTGCACGGCAACTTTTTCATCGTGTATTGATAGAGCTATGTAATGATGTTTGTCGTCTATTTGTCCACTCGCGTAGAATAGCGCTGAGTCGTCGAATCTAGTCTGTGAAATTGATTTGGTAACTTGTATCATTCGTTCTTTTTTTTCTTACGGAATAAGTTCTCTATGAAAGAGAACATTGTTAATGTTAGTCACGGTAGATAAATGTGCGTTGTTAACTCGACAATTGTAAACGTTGTAGTAACTCAAATGTTACTTTCAATCGATGAATTCTGTAATGTTACAATAAAATCTATTGCTGGGAAAAGCACAATGTACCACCGCCTAGCTACCACCATCTTATCTAAGCCTGTCACCATAACGACAATGTTAACAGCATAGTTGTGTTTCGGCAGTTTGAGGCAAGATAGCCAGTTCTACTGTGGTTGATGATTGCGGGTGAAGCTCGCTTTCATCTTCAGCCCGATCATAACTTACCATCAGGTGAGATGCAGACCAAGAGCTTACCCGTTGAGGAGAACAAAAATTAAATTAGCAAATTCTTTTTTTTTTTTTTTTTTTTTTCTGTATTAATAAGAATTGACGTTCTTAGTAATTGATTACAATCTAGCCTAATAGACTAATAAGCAATTTAATTCTAACTTAATATTTTACGAGATAGATTATTTTATTATTAGCAACATCTGAAAGTTATTTTGAAATATCCTCCGCCATAAATTGTCTGCTTTAATCCAAATGTATTCAAAATGTTTTAAAGTCGTTCAAATTTTTATTTGCATGTCATAATGAATTGCTTTTTGCACAAACAAGATTATAATTTTGAATCAAGTGACACATACATAAAAATTAATCTGAATCCTAAGTAGGACATTTATTATGGATCGCTCGATGCTGGCATAAAGCTGGTAGAAAAATAAGCGTTGCTTAGCTTTAATCTAAAATATCATAACGTGGTAATCTCGGATACTTTATGGTAAGATGGTAATTTAGTTCATCAAAAATTATCGGAGGTTAACCACATACTGCAATGCGTAAGTTTTTAAAAGTGAAGTGAAGTAAACAAATTACACAATGTACTAATGAGAAAAAAATTGGAACCATAGTGACAACATTATTGCATCTGATTTTTTGCATATTCCTTTTGGACATATCCGTAACAATCTTGATGATAACTGTAAATAATATCCATTAAACATTTTGCAATGTTGATTGCGAGGCGGTTGTGTGACGTCATAAAATATCAGCCATAAATTTGTTCAAGAGAAAGTTTGTTCGTTTATAGATTAAATTGAAAAAGCGATTTTTAGTATCCTTTTTGGGGCATTTAAAATCAACGTTTATTGATTACTTTTTTGGTTCTGATGTAAGCATATATTAAAATTGCCGATTAGATCGATTTAATTAAAATAAATTTTGAACATACAAGAACATTTTTGTTACCTGAACTATCAATACTTAATTATGCTAAAAGCGACTAAATGAATATGTAGTTAAATGAGTTCAGCTCATAACACACGAATATGGAAGAATAAGGAAAAACGTGTTATTTTTTTAAATAATACTAATCGTTTTTTAGTCCCAAATAAGACAAGATGATATTGCCGAAACATCTAGATGCTTTAAATTATTAAGTTGACCAGAAAAGTTCGAGGAAAGTCAGATTATAAAAAGGCTCTTTCCGTCTGAGGGGGACTCAAAGTCATATCTCAAGTGTATTCTTTTAGTTAAAGAAACTCTTGTCCAGCGCTAAAAATGTCTTCTAACTGCCAATATCGTCAAGGCCGAAGAACAAAAAATTGAGTAACCATAAAGCAAGGCAATAAGTTCCCAATATATAATACAATACTCTGTCTGACAAAATACATAAATAATTTTTATTGCACAAATAAAATCGCATGCCAGCAAATCAAGTTAAAACCACATTACCTTAAAGTGCATGCTGACACGAGTGCTAGTCGAGTGCACTCGGTCCTTCCAGTCGTATACACGGTACGAAACGTAACTCGATCCTCGTAGAGTTAGGACAGTTGCCGCTAGAATGTGACATCATTATGATATTGGTAATATTGATGATTATGATAATGTGGGACTGAGTAGAATCGGCTGGATCTAATGGAACAGACACATCACTCATACCATAAGGTAGATTGGCAGATGAGGAGTGATTAAGAGTTTCAAATTCACAGATGGATAAGGATTTAAGAACGGGAAATCTAATAAGGCATTATTTCCAACACTGAGAATAAACGCGGATGTTCTAATAAGTATTTCAGAAAATTAGGAGATATTTATGACGACTTTATGTAGGTGATATTGAAAATATATAGTGAAACTAGTGATGATGAAATTACCCCTTAACGTTAGATTAAACATAACGCCGAATTTAAAGATGTTGGTACCTAGTACTATTTAATAAAGAGATAACTATATGCCAGTGGAGTACGGTTGGTCTTTTTGAGTCGTAAACTCGATACGACACGTAATTTGAACCCTTCAGAATTAACACAGTTGTCCATGGAATTGCAGTCGTGACGAAACTGTATTGCAATAAGCATGATATTGGAAATGTTCAAGTTATCGGTGACGATGAAGAAATTGTAGGTGTATGTAATAAATTAAACATTCGTCTATAGAACAAGCCAAAAAAGCGGTTTACTATCGAAGGTCAAGGAAACAAATAATGTGTTGATAATATCAATAATATTATAATAAGTTCCTTAAAAGCTTTAGATATTTTAGGTATATAAAACGTTGCTGGTCTTTTAGCAACCGAACAGACCTCATTCATATTGTTGATATAAATATTCATTATAAAAGTTGTGAAGCAGGACCATAATGATATGCTCGAATATATTTTAAAACAAGTTGCTATGATAGCATTAATATAGTCAGTCAAAAACTACTAAGAATCTTGAGAAAGTAAGTATACAAATTAATTTCACTGCAACTGGATTGTGTAGTTCTGGCCAAGTAGAAATACATAATCAGAGGTATAAATGGCATGATGCTAACGAGACGTAACTATAATTGACGTCAGTACTCGAAAGGCCGCGAGTGGCGATTTGGTCAGAGTTCAAATAATACACTAAGTATCAAACAAGTTTTCTAAACCCGTTTTAGCTAAGTCTACTATTAGCAACATCACTTAGAAACAGGTCAATTATTTTGCACTAACACCGAACAGTCGGGATGAAAAAGTGAAATAGCATTATGTGACAGCTGAATGTTAGAAAGAGAACGTGCTTGCATCGACTGTCGTTAGAGCCATCACATTATCTATACTACGACCAGTTTTTAAAGACAGGTGGTGAAATAGAGAACTAACAGAAATGTATTGAATTTGATATATCTTTGCTTTAGCAAGTGGCGCCGCCGTGGTAGGCCAAAATATAGTGGTCAGAAGATTGCAGCCTTGTTAATATTATTACTATTTATAGATTTTGTGAAAGCAAACAATCATTTCGTCTAAGATCTTCAATTAAGTTAAAATCCTGATGTATAACAAGCTTGCGTAACATTTTAATTGTTTTTTTCTTGGCCTTATGTAAGAAGTGCTCGAGATTGGTCGGCTTTTGAAAGGATTCATAAACCTAATTAACGTGGAGAAGTAATTTGCACAGGGTTGTAAAGATCTTAATTGACCTCAATTAGTTTTTAAATGTCA
This sequence comes from Agrochola litura, assembly GCA_949152395.1. Taxonomy (NCBI): domain Eukaryota; kingdom Metazoa; phylum Arthropoda; class Insecta; order Lepidoptera; family Noctuidae; genus Agrochola; species Agrochola litura. The sequence goes on along the minus strand of OX424508.1, from coordinate 17,111,570 downwards.
ACGTTGAACTGTAAATGGAGAAAGGAAGACGGAAACAAAAATTGAACAACCTTTGTTCTTTAGAAACGATAAAAAAGGACAAAATTATGAAGAAAAGTCAAGTGATGACCGAATTCCATTGATATTGGAATTAGATCAATAAATTGGTGCCGCAAATAATTTTAAGGTGCTGTTAGAAGACAAGAGACCAGAGACATAATTTTAGTATCGCCAAAAGGACTCAAAAAAAAAAAAAACTCACTAAAAACATCACAAAGATGCTCTTCATACAAGGTTCCAAAGCAATCACATCTGTATCCATTATACTCATTAATGCACCTGGAGCCTTCAAAGCAAAGGTTTTCCATAGTCCTGCACTTATCAATACATCCTTCTTTAACGTTTTCATGTTTAGTTGCTATTAACGGCACTATTGGTAATAGATCTGAAGCTGCCTTCCCGGAACTTAACACCATGTCACTGATGCAGCCGACGAATGATTCAATTATGTATTTTACACCGTGGAGTTTTTCCTCGGAGCTTAGACCTAGGGAGAAGGAAGAATTATTAGTGACTTTGAACATATTGATATTAACTTTGATACCTTTTATAAAGTGTATGTGTGTATATATCAATAAATGCATGTCGTATCATTGTCATCATTATCATTATATTCTATGATCTATTCATTTGATTTAAACCCGCTCCAACGATGGAGCGGGCTTAAAAAAAAAATTGTACAATGCAATAAATTAATGCATGTGTGATCATGATCACACTGATCAGTGATAACTGATCGCTGATCAGTTTTTTTTAATTTTTGGACTATGCTTACGTGATCATACGTAACAATAAAGTGATTGATCGTAGAAAGTATATTGCAAAAGAAGGGCCACTTAAACTTAAGTTTTAACAGTTTTGTAACTTAACCGGTCAGGCGCCGTGGGTGGTCCGCGCCGTGACAGTTTTACGACCGCACTTAAATAAACAAACACTCGGATTTCTTTACAACGTCTCAAGTAGTATTGTTAATGTTTTTTGCTACTCGAATAGATTAGGAATACGTTTCAAATGGTTGCAGTCTTTGTAAACAACGTTCACTTATCTTTATTACCCGCTTTTGTTATTATTTCTTTTGTTCTTTGTGATAACGATTTCTGATAAAACTACCGAACCAATTCACACGAAATTTTGCAGGGTACATTATGGATAGATAAGTTATCTAACAAAAGCGTTTTTAGAGACAAACATTCAAAACAAAAAATTCAAAAAATCTAGATTTTAGATGATCTAGAATTTCTAATGCTTACGTAACTTTCTCCGTACCAAAAAAAAATTTTTTTGTATTATTTTGTGCTAAATGTTGTCTAATACGATGATACATGTAATATAGAAAAGAAATAAAACACTTACGGATCAGATCCATACAGAAAAACCACAAAATATCACAACTTTTACTTTGACGGGAACTTTCTCTTATCTGTTTGTTTACACTTTTTTGGTTAGGTCAAAATAGGTATAACATGATGTTATTTATATCTAAAACGATGTAATATTTACTTCAAAATGAAAATATCACCACTTTCCGACGATTTACACACAAAAACCATTAAAAAACGAATTATTACAGCGAACGCGAGTGACGTTTGACTGACATTTTACCGCGCGGGAACGTGATTTTCAACATTTTTTTAAAATGTTGCCTATTAATATTTTTGCTTTTAGTCGATTTATTTGACGAGAATATCTATCCGACCATAGACACAAAAATTCACAGACAATAATAGCCATTACAGCGAATACAAATAGAGTTGTAAGCCGCGTGGGTGATTTGTATCCGCTCGGATACAACGGTACTTTAGCGGTTCTCGATTGTGAATTGATATTATGATAAAGTCTTTTTGTTACTTTAAAGTGAACGCACTTCAAGTGACGAAATAATATCACTTACCTCCGATAAGAATAACGGATGTCAAGTTATCAGTGATGCCGTAATTCGTGTCGAAACTTAGGCCCTGTAACAAAAAGAAAATGTATTACAGAAAAACTATTTATCACATAATAATTGTGGAAATAACAAAGAAAACTCTTCCATAATACGTACGTCTTTTGTCCCATAAAGTATGTTCATTGTATAATACAGTAAATCCAAATTTGTTATTAGAGAACCTCTAAGCAAGTCACAAGATGATAAAATTAAAGTACAAGAAGAAGTAGAAAATTTTCAAGTTTTAACAGAAAAGATAATTGGTGAGCTTCCTCTTTTAAACCGTTCGTAGATATTCGTAGAACTCCATGAGTCAAACCCAACAAAAATGTCCTTGGTAATAATAAGGTTTTAAAACATGACACACACGTTGTGGCAGGTCGCTAACTCCACATAATGAAGTGACCCGTTTCCTTTATTTGATTCGGGCAATTTACGTAACACTACAAGCTTTATGCTGTTTTCATTGTTAGAGGTAGTTGATATAATCTCGATCATAAACGCAGGTTCTGTGTTTTAAAATATGTAGTTTCAAACAGGAATATTTATTTTGATTGGTGCAAATCAAAGTGTTCCTTTGACACGACATCCAATATTAACTTTGTTTTTAGCTTATTTGAAGGTGGTTAGTAGGAAGAAAATGAAATAAGTAGTGTTTTCAGAATGGCTTATTTTATTTCAGGGATTTTTGTACATATGCGACGATGTCAATCCCATTGTGCTTTTACAAATAACGACTAACTCCTCAACTAAATTATATAATTTTAGGCACACAAAACTTAACCTAATCTAATTTCGTATTTTTGCTGCTTCAGACGTAGGCGAATTACTTAAAATCAACATCTGAAACAACATCAACATCATCATCTTGACTGAAAAACATGAACTAACAACGGCAGTGTTTTAGTCAGATAATGGGAAGCTGGTCAGATTCAATTTTACCTTTAACAGACCAGGTGTTATAAGGAACCTTACCTTCAAATACACCTCTTCTTTAAGATGGTCCACCTTAGCAATGAGCCTAGCTCCATGAACATCGATGGTCACAACCACGCTATGCCACTGATCTCTGTTCAACGCTCTGCCAACTGTAACCGATGTTAGGTGCTTGCCGAATACGTGGACAACTAAAACATACAAATATTTGATCTATAAGAGATATAGAGACTGCTCATACTTAAGGATTCATTATACAATAAAAATACTCTGACGTCAATAAAATAAAATGCAAAGTGGTTTTGTTATTGTATTTGAGCGTTTATAAGGCTTTAAAATGCTGAAACTAAAACTGATGATTATCGAACCGGAATGCTAGAGAAAAAACTGGTAATAATCGATCCGGTTGACACTATTTTAATTTTGAAACAAGCTATCAAACATATTTCTATAACAAATAAATCTTTAGAGAGAAACTTGCATTACCGTATGAATAAATTGTACCTATAGACGTAGTATTGACCGACTTGAGAGAAAACAAAACACTCGGACATTGTGAGGCAGATAGACAGATCGACAGACAAGACGACACACTGATGGATGGACGTTTGAATGGTAAAGACTTGACATGCTGAAGAAAAAAGTGAAGGATTTCAAACGATCCCGGAGGTATGGACGATGAGAAATTATTGTGAAGCAAATGATAATAAATGATGATGGCTGATTGATGGGAATTTCAATTTATAAAAGTAAACATGATTATGTACTATTTTCTTATCTGATTTATTTACTTGCGTCGAAGATAGATAAATGGTTTTCCTGGAGACGTGCATTTGTTATCTTTGTTTTAAATCAGACTTGAAAACGAAAAGGGATCTAAATACGTATATACATAGTTAAATATCTTCGGGATTTCATAATCCAATGATGAAAATTTTAACTCTTCAATGGATAACTCGAAATCACCCGTGATTACTGCAGTCTTGTATTGTACATACATATTATGCCAATCAAAATGTTAATAAAGTAAACAAAAAGTCGACTTAAGAAAATCGGATGTGAGTGCCAAAAATATATTGAAATCAAAGAAATTCGAAGGCAAGTTGGCGCGACAGATTTTATTATCATTACAACAGATGTTGATAAAACCAAACTAGGTCCCAAATAAAACTTAGCCTACAAACAAGATCCATTCAATGTCATGGCACTTGATCGGCATTGCCTCAGTGAGCGCCGACAACTAAGATTTATTGTTTGTGTCCCTGAATTAGCGTTTGTCAACGACTCACCGCGCAGCGTTTGCAATTTGAGGACCGATGCTTGCCATTTTGTTCGTCGCAAAATAATGTAAAATCGAAAACTCCCTCTCGATATTTATATTTTGTACACTTTTGTTAGTGTTGATTTTTAACAAGTACAGTACCGACCAAAAGTCCATGAGCAATCTCACAAAGCAATAGAATGACGCTTCGGTTTGACTTACGACCTTCTTCTATAAGTTGTTACAATACTGTAGACACGCACATTACACACACACACTCACTTTGTCTGCAACCAATGACTAGTTCAATAATCATCATTCGTTTTTAGTTTCATTCGTCTTGTTCACATAAATATTAAAGTTTAGCAGGTAGACCACAAAAAACTAAGTAAATTATTTCGATTTCTGTGGGGTAGATGCAGTTTGTTACGAGTATTTAATTAATAGAACTTTGTTGGTTCGTGGATAATATTGGTGACGAGTATTTAGCGCAGTGTTGTGGTTATTATTATCAAAAAGCAGGCATAAAATATATTGAAGAGATCAGATCAGATCAGAGAATATTATTGCGCTGCGTAAAAGTGAAGTGAATATCTAATGAAACCGGACTAAGTGTGACTGTTATCATTTATATATTTCATATTTTACTAAACATAAATCTTAATCAAGGGTATTGTTGATAGAACAGAGGTATTGTTGAGACAGAAGATGCCTTTAAAGTTTTAAATTCATTGTGAGGTTTAATTCGATTAGTGAATAATAAATAATAAGGTATTATGTGTAATAAAAACAATGTTTTTCTTTGTTCTAGAGAAATACTGTGAGGGTTAAGCGATATGAGGAAGGGGCTTATTATCGAGTAGCAGCGACGTCAAATGGTGAATGAAACAAATGGTTTCATACCAACGAGATATTTTGCTGAATTATTAAAAACACGTCATTATGAACCGTTCGCCGTGCACTCTGAAGGCTTGCATCACTGAAGACCAGCTAGAAAACCGTTTTTGACCTTAAAATATTGACCGTACCAACTTAATAAACAACAGATTCGTTATTGCATGAATTTATGGTAACGAATTTTTTAAGCACGTTTCAATAGTGTGTTTGTCGTATTTCTTGCAGATATACCGAAATTGTTTAATATTTTAGTAATAGTATTATTTTAGGATTAAAATTTGAGGTTTAGTTTCAATCTTCTTTTCGTAAAGAAAATGAATACTTAAGCTTTAACCTCAATAACAACCAATATTTACTAAAGTCAAATAAAATGTAAAATAATTAATACAAATAAAATATAAACAAACTGCCCATATTTAACCTTAAAATTACCTATTCTGTAAGTAGTTTTTTACATTTTAAGTAGTCTAATATTCTTATTTATTACTGAATTACTTCGACCATGATCAAAGCTTAATATTTATGGTGAAAAAATCCATTAAAAATTTAAAATATTTCATAATTTAAATATGTCAAAATAATACAAACTGCTTCTAAGTTTCTTGACATCTATTTCACATCTTATTCAGCTGAAGTAATGATAAATAATTGTAGCAGTTTTTTAACTTATGTAAAATAAATATAACGAATAAACATATTTTTTTTAAATTTTGTTATCATATATCACGCATTTTTTATTATAAAACCTTTATTGCAATAACAACATAAAAAAGCAGCAATATTTAAAAAATATTATTATCGAAAACAAAAATAATAACATTTGCAAAAAACCGCACTGTGTTTTACGAGATTAGAACCTGAGGCAGTTTGATTTCCATACCAACGCTTAACGCTTTCTGCTATCTGCACTTGTTAAGTTACTATCGAATTTTAGCAATGCCATTAACTGGTCAAGTTCACGCGCATAGTGCGTGTGTGCTAGCATGTTTAAAGCGACGGAAATATATTGTTGTTTCGTGTAGCGCAAAACTGCGTTATCTGTGGTGTGTGTATCGTGTTGCTTACACATACAAATGTACGAGCTATACCGCGTGTTCACAGCAATACGACTCTTAGCGTGCTCATGCACTTTTGAGCGCTTACTGTACCTAGTGTTTTTTTACACGACCTGCTCGATAATGTTAAATTATATGTCATGCAAACCTAACCTAAAGTAAGTCATTATGGCCCTAGGGTCTAGCCGGCAAATTTTACTGATTGTACTGAATTTCATTATAACCCGCTCGTCAATAATGGAATTTGAATTTGGAAATCCGAATAAAAATTCGTTTGAAAACTTTTCCAAAAAGAACTAAAATTTTTTGCTTGGTTGCAAATCAAGTGGTTACTCTTTATTCCTGATCAGATTGATCTTGTTCTGCTTACCTTTCAATTCACCCTTTTCTACGATAACGTATAGAGCATACGGCTGCATTTTGAAAACTGGGTTCTTTACATTATGATATACCAGCAAGCCATGTGGCAATCGTGTCCGGAATTTAAACGATATTTCTCTGCATAACCTGTAATACAGAAAAAAGATTTTAGAATTATATGCAGGTATTTAATAACAAATAAATAATAATAGTTGCTTTATTTGTACAAGCTTGAGTTTAAGAGAAAGAATAGCAGAATCTACTGAAGAAGAAATACTCAAAATCCTGATTGAAAGTGTCTTGATTGTTATTCACCTAGGAAACCTTCACCATAACTAGGAAATTGGCTGTTGAGTTAACAATAGAGCTTGATATGCGGGCAAGGAAGCAATGTTGATTGTTATTTCGAGTGTAACAATTTTTTTTTACTAGACTCCTAGACTTGAGCTCAGCTGCCAGCATACCCAGTTGGGTCTCAATAGTAACATGTTCGTTTTGTTGACTATCCACAGTGTCCACATATTGCTAATGTAATGATAAAGAGTCTTACCTAAGCTGAAACCTCTGTATAATATCCCCATCCAGCTGTATAAAAGTATTGTCCTTAGCGAACATGAAGGTTCGGTGATGTCCCGACTCAGCGAACGTCAGAAACCTGTCTCTATCACTGGGTGGTATCGGGGGGATGGCAGTGACGTAGGTTGATGTCGATATGTTGACTGTGGTGACGCTTGATGATGGTGACGTTAGGGGTAATGTTGTTGGTGGTAGCACTGGAAAGAAGAGTTGTATTGATGATTTTAATGATTAAAATTTTATAAATACATATTTGTTACGGTCACGAATCATGTTTTGATATACAAACAAACTGATACTGACCAGCGAATGGCAAAAAACGAGAAAAAAAAATTGCGTGCTTCCATTAAGAGGATGTTACTGTTTTGTTTATGTTTGTGATACAAGGTGTGAAATTTGGGGTAGGACAGATGGGGCCGGCGTTACTTGAAGTTGATAAAGTAAAATTGGACAAATATTTACTTCCTGTGACTAAGCAATTCAATTTAGTTGACAATGGTGCCGATTCCCTTGTTCACAAACTAAACTAAATTTAAGTTCAGTGCATCTTTTTCTTTCTATTTCAGTAAGAAAAGGACAGAAGATAAATTTTAGTTTAGTCCTGTCAAATTAATCAGCGCCTGTTACTACTCCATACAAGTTTAGACGTGATTAAAAACTTGCCTACTAAAATTACGTCAATTTACGTCAAGCGCTGATTAATTTGACAGGACTAAACTAAAATTTATCTTCTGTCCTTTTCTTAATGAAATATAAAGAAAAAGATGCACTGAACTTAAATTTAGTTAAGTTTATGAACAAGGGAATCGGCACCACTGTTTTTTTAAGGGCGAGAAGCATCTTAAAAATAGGTAAGTATACAGAATTACTGATTCTTCGATCTTGAATGTGTCATTCTAGTTACATGGTTTTTAAGACAAGCTTTTTTCTAAATAGTACTTTAAATGACATTGCTTTAAATGATATTATTAATATTGCTTTAAATTATATTATTAATTTTGCTATAAATGATATTATAAATATCGCTTTGAATTATTAAAATAATATCATTTAAAGCACTGGGTCCGCGTGGTAGATTGCAGCCCATTCCCTGACAAAGACAGGAGGCCCATGTCCCAGCAGTGGGAACATTATAGGCTGATTATATATATTATATATCATGTAAAGCAATCTTGCTCTTCGAGATTAACCTTGTAAACATTTACATATTTTTAGCAATCTTATCCTGCTATTCTGGCTTGTTGCTATGTTAGGTATAGGTAGCTAGCCAATAAAGTGGCTACTCTAGATCTATACCACGTGATAAAGTGAGGTCTTGGGTTCAAGGATCTAAATTAAAATCAATAAGGATCATACTCCAAGTGACAACGATGAAAGTTAAATTGGTACCATTCAGTACCACCTCGCTACAGGAAAATCTTTTGAGTTTTGACTAAATTCATTGAAATTTTATGATTGAAATCAGGTTTAGTTGGGTGAACGAGATTCTCAGTAGTGTTCTTTTGTAGTGTGCGTTTAAAATTAAATAACCGCGGAGCATGGAAAATTTAAATTGTCCCTTTTTTAACTCAAATTTTTAACTTAATTTATTTCTAGGAGATTTCCGATTATTATGGGAAAAATCTCCTCCAGAACTGTGATATTTTTTTAAATAAACTACTGCCTGATTCACGGGAAAATTGGATACAGCATTTCTAGATTAACTATGAAAGATTACAAATAAAACGTACAAAAACTGCAACCTATTAAATAACTGATAATTGCTCCCCAAGGTAAAGACGGCAAGAGGGAGCTCTTGCCTCCGGGCTTTCCGACACTCCTCCGTGCCTCGGAAAGCACGCTCGGCTGTCATTCGTGGATCTTTGACAGTCGTTACGGGTCGTCAGAAGCCCGAAAGTCTGACAACCATTCTTACCAAGGGGTATCGTATTACCCAGTTACTGAGTTGTGGAGGTCAGATAGGCAGTCGCTCAATGTAAAATATTGGTATTCAGTTGCATCCGGTTAGACTGGAAGCCGACCCCAACATAATTGGGAAAAGGCTAGGCAGATTGATTGAATTGCTTCCCAAGGTGTTGTCACAAGGTGCATACTATGCAACGCAACATCGTTTTCAGATCAGTAGGTAAATCTTATTTAATCGATGTGTCGACATTATGGCATAAGAATACTTTCGATTCGAAACACTGAAATCGTAAGTGTGCGTAATTACTTAATGCAACATCATTAAGTGTATCACGAATTATTATTTTAAGACCAAACGGTAATTAAGCTAAGTGCTTATAAGAGGTCTGATTGGCATATTTTTTTATTATATTGGATTTTGTTGCGTATATGGAGTAACAGTGACACGTTGGGATTTTTCATCAAGTAAGTAGGTTATGGAACCAAAAAAAAACGATCTAGAGCACGGATTTCAAAAGATCATGTTTGATCAATAACTTCGTTATTGGGGCGTCTAGTTCTAAGTTTTTTTTTTTTTTTGGAAATCGTTGTTTTTTATTTTGTTGTTTGTTGTAAATAATTGAAGACATAATAAATAAATAAATTACTAACCTTTTTCCTCAGCAGCCAGATCAACCGGTAGACTGCATTCAACATCAGCTGTTCCATATAAAATTAATAATACGATCATACTTATTCTTTTTCTTTGAGATGGTGTAGCCATTTTGCTCTATACGGTTCATTTATCTGCAACAAATTAATAATGTCTTTAGATGATAATTTAATAATTAGATATCCATACTAAAGATAAATGACTAGGTTATAGTAATAATACTAGGCCACTCACAGAAGATACAGTTCTTGCAGAAAAGTAATTTTTCGATAAAAGGTGTCTTTGAATCGGGCAATAAGATTTAAATTCTACGTGTAAAAATAAAAACTTTTTACAAAAAAAAATCACCGACTTCCAAAAAAAACACTACAAAGTGAAAAATAACTTTAATTTCGGAAGTCGGTGTCTTGGGTTTTGTGTTTTCGTTTTTTGCCACCGACTTCCGAAATTAAAGTTATTTTTCACTTTGTAGTGTTTTTTTTGGAAGTCGGTGATTTTTTTTTGTAAAAAGTTTTTATTTTTCACTTTTTAGTTGTGGTACCTACCCCACACACATTCGAATACCACTACCTACTACCAGTGTCAGGAACTTATCATATCATCTACATACTAAGTGGGAAAAAAAATACGTATTTTGTAGTTAACTCAAAAACTACCCAAACAAAGTTAATAAAATTTATATGGGACCAATTTGGGAGCATACCCTTTCAAAAAAAAAAAAATAATTTTCAAAATCGGTCCACAAATGACGGAGAAATCGGTGGACATACATTAAAAAAAAAAAAAACATTCGCGTCGAACATATAACCTCCTCTTTTTGGAAGTCGGTTAAAAAGAAAGACGCATATTTTGGTAAAACAGAAAATAACAATTAGCATCAACCATGTATCAAACTAAAATGAAAAAATATGACTAAAAAAGTCATGAATATAGAAGACAGAAAGAGACGCCGTGAACGACCACCAATAACTTGGCTACGAACAATAAAAAACGATATGATAGCAAGCAACACAACAAAAGACACAACCCACAACCGTACGGTATGGCGCAGAAGTACTAGGAAGGTTGACCCCAAATAAATTGGGATAACAGCCAGGAGAAAGCAGAAAAATAAGAAGAATCTACCATGTATCAAAATCCTAGCACCTCTGTTAATGACATTGACCATAAGACATAAACAAAAGAAGATAGCAAAAATTATAAGCTTGGGTACACTTGATTTTACTACTTGTTAGTGTTAACCGACTCTTCTATTTTACATGGTCAAGATCAACTTTCAAACTGAACAAATATTGTGGCCCTTGGCCATCAAATCCCCATTATGTGGCCGTGAAAAGAGGATAAACTCCAACACAAATTCGGCTTTGTGTATTTGTAAATATAACTAAACTTCATAATCAATTTTTAAGTAGATTTTTTATTATATCTAATTGTAGCAACTTAAACCCTAGTAATATCAAGATAGGGTTTATTTTCTATACACAACAACTTGTATAGGGCATTGGGCGGAAATGTGGAATCAGAGTGTTAGTGTGGGCTGGCTGAAATATAGCCATTGTAACCTGACCCGCCACAGCTCTAACTGTTTACAAAAGCTACTGGGAATGAAGAACTGTTCGACGCTTAAAGGGTCAAATTATATTGGATTTCGTTGTCAGTCTAAATTGGCTCAAGTAACCACAGTTGTCTAGAGAAGCCATTTGACACATCGGTTTTTGAGATGGCTTGTGTATGACATTTTTACTTATGTCCGGGATAAGTGATTTATACCGGGAACTTCAATAAAATTGATTAATGGTTTGGGCGGTATTCGCAAATTGAGTTGAGCTACTGGTCTTGACAACAAGGGTCAGATTTTATTTTGTGTGCGGGCTCTCGGTATCTCCTTTTCGGAACTAGGTCTGTTTTTGCCCAACATAATTAAACTATTATTATGAAAAAATTCTTAGTGATGAGATGAGATTCAAAATTAACAGATAAAATTTTATAATTTCCACATAAATGTACTTATAAATCGAGATGTTTAGGGTCATCGTTTTATACTAGCCGTTTTTCTAAACAACGCCCATTCATTATGATATAAATGACAGAAAAAAATAAAATTACGGCAATCGTGGCACATCTTTATAGACTAGCAATATAAAGAACATGTTTAAGGAAATCGTTGAGAGGATTCAGAGGAAATGTCTTAATAGTATCCCAAGATTACGTGCCGACGTGTCAGCGTATATAGAGGGAAATCCTGTACTGAACGCGGAATTCTTGTTTACAGCGTCAGTTTTATCTTGCAAACGCATGTTGGATTTAATTTATCGTATTGCTTGACTGGACATTTCGCTACAACTAATACATACTTATCGCGTGTTACATGTGATCCGAGATCTAAGTTAGGTGTCGTTTATAACGGTATATGTATTGAAAATAAACTCACACTAATATCTTAAAAAATCACAGCCGAAATACTATTAAAATATACATTTGCACAATCTTGCAGCACTCGATAACGTAACAAAACTTTTATTTACAAACTATTAAGGCGCGCATTCCATTTTCAAAATTTCAAATTGTCTACCACAAACACCGGTTCACTTTTTAAAACTAATTCTTTTCTTTTTTTTTAACGCTAGTGGCCAGGAGCACGTCGGTAACGCGCCCCCTTTCAACCGCGGAGTAGGTACTGACGCGAACTTAACAGCACGTAATAACACTAACAAATTGTCCTCGTGGGTCACAGTCGTTCCCAGACGGAGGACTTAGGATGTAAGCGGAGAGATTCAATAAGCGGATTCGAGGTCTGAAGGAGCACTTTTAATTTGTGTTATGGAGGTATAATTTCTGTTCTTTTAATTTTTGATGAAAATCAATTTTCGATGTCATTGTTTATTTAATCGAATGCCACTTTGATTAATTCTTAACATTAGGAGGAAAAGGAAGAAATCTTAACCCTATTTAGTGTTCTTGCGCTAGTTACAATACAACTCAAGAAATCACGCAAACAAATCTCATTTTTCATATATATTTAGGTATATATTAATTTCAACTTACACTAGGCACTAAGTATTTCGATTATTTTCATCTGGCAATTTAAAATACTTTTGCTCACACAATGCAACTGCACTCAATCTCGCATACAGTGCATACCATGATTAATTACAGTGGCACTCAATTACTTCAGCACCGTCCGACACGATTCTGTAATTTAATTCACCTACTTGTTAATTAGCAATGTATTTCAATTTAAAATTTTGCGCAAAAAGGATTTATTTAAATTTGGAAATGTTTCTGCTGTAACTGGTCATGCATAAAAAAAAATTGAATAAAGCAAGCGTGGTTTTTCATAACCATAAATAAAAACGATGACTATGCAGAAAACCAAAAAAGGTGATTAAGTAGGTTAACTTATTCATGGCTGCATTGGCTACGTAGAAAGTGGCACTACTAATGTGATTTGTGTAGAGCCTCTTCGTCATTAATTTTATTAAACACAGATCTAGTTCTGGTTACAACAATTATAATTCAATAGGTAGTACTTGAAAATCTGGGATGAGGGCATCAAAGTAAATTTTGTTTCCATCTCTAAAATAAGCTGGTGGATTAATACGGTTAGTGAAGTTTCAGTGACATAACAGCTAACGACGCGAACTTTTTTTTGTTGGTTGGTAATATTTCCTAGATGGTCTGATGAGAAAATATTTACCTACGAAGGACACGGTCGAGATCAACGAGACTGTTAACGTTTTTAGCTTTGCTGAACCGGTAGGAATAGGTTCTTCATCGGTCATAGTATTGCTCCCTGTGGAAACTGCAATAAGTACGTACAAATTAGAACTTTTTCTTTAAGGCTTCTTTTTGACTACTATCTCACTCGATGGTGAACGCTTAAAAGTAATAAATTTACAACTCTAGGTGTTTCGAGAAACACAGATTCGGGTAAGGAATACATTAGGTACTTTCTTCAGACAAACAGCTAACTAGACACAAAACGATAACGGAACTAAACCAAACAATGATAGAAACGCATTGTAGCAGATAATATAATACCGATTCAGTTTCTTTATCTCTCACATTGACTTTCTTGTTCGCTCTTCCATTTTGTGAGCAATTTTCAACGCTTTCGTTTCAATAACCTCATATTTGTCGACAATGAAATGCGTGACAATTTTTTCGCCGTTACCGCGGGAAAATCAACTTTTGTTTAAATATTTGATTGCGTCACGATTGATCGAAATTCAAAAGTTCACGGTTTCCAATATTCCAAGTGGTTTCAAATGTTTGTTGTAGCTTGCAACTGTTTATCTCAATACTTACTTGCAAGTTTGTTTTTTTAAGTTCTATAATAAAGATACGAGAGATAAACGTTATTGAATCAAATCAATCTGCCTAGCCTTTTCCCAACTATGTTGGGGTTGGCTTCCAGTCTAACCGGATGCAGCTGAACACCAGTATTTTAGATGGAGCGAGTGCCTACCTGACCTCCACAACCCAGTAACTGGGTAACACGATACCCCTTGGTAAGATTGGTTTTAACTTTCGGGCTTCTGACGACCCGTAACGACTGTCAAAGATCCACGAATAAGAGCTGGGATCAATGGCTTAAAGTGGTTTCCGAGGCACGGAGGAGTCTCGGTATGTAAAAAAACAACCTCATGGACCTCATGCTCAGCAGTAGCGCTTGCAACTAGACCAACGAGGCAGTTGATTTTTGTTTGGTCAATAACTGTTCTTCTTCTTCGTGTCGATGGGACGACATTGTATTAAATTATAAAGTATCTTTTTCTCAGAAATGAAACAGAAAATTCCCTAACGCCTTAGTACTCGGCGACATGAAGCCGTCGCCGCGCCGCTTGATTTTGCCATATACTACAATCCGTAGTGGCGGCGTGGTGGCGATGCGGCAGCGGGGTGGCGACCTTGCATATACACAGCTAGGTGCAGCGGCGGTGCGGTTGCGGCGCGGTGGCGACGCGGCGACGGACGGCGTCGTGTCACCGAGCAGCTACTCGACCTGGAAATACAAGATTAAACTACTGAGATGGCATTTGGTGTTATTCTATAGTGTTACTCTATCAAATTCCCAATCTATCAATCAACATCGAGGTTAAACGATATAAATCTAGACATTCTAATCAAATTATGATAGAAACTACTCGTAATTGGCTATCTATCTACCCCATCAAAAAATTCAGCGAGAACCTACATACATAGTACAGATTTGTTTTTATAGATCCGCAAACACTGGAATGCGACTGACCTCTGTTGAAATGGCAATGGTCAAGTCGGTGGCACCCACTCCGAGCATCGAGTTATCATGACACCTACTCTAGCCTAGGTATTTAATATGCATATATTAACGTTAAATGTGACTTTGAGGCAAACACGGTGGGTGGCAACTATGTTGTAGCTACTTTTAAACGTCTATAATGGTCTATTTTAGTTACCAGCGGTAGAACAAAGAAGTTAGCCGTGAATGAATATGTAATAGTGTCAAAATTCGCTCGTTCTGATAATTTATATTCTAAATAAGTTTAGTATCGGTATAAAATTATTAGTCTTGATTCTTTCCATGTTAGTATGAGAACAATTTTATAAGATCGCTAATGTAACTGAAGATGACATCAACAATATTGCAAAGAAAATAAAAGTAAATAATCATTGCCTACTTATATAACGAGAATATTATTATGTATATTTTGACAATGCAATTGTACATCATCAGCAAATCCCTGACGTAACAAAATTACGTATGCAAAAATTAGGTTAATGCAAAGATTCTACTTTTCGATCTATTTCATCGCAAATGGTAGATAATTGCGACCATTTTGAGATTGCGCATAAGTTCGTGATGTTACTTATCGTTTCATACATGAAGCTTATTAGTGTTGGTACATCTACAGGAAATTGACAAACCGTCTCTTTGATTTGAGTGATCCATCATTGGAGATGACGATAAGAATGGCGGCCATGATATAAACTGTGGGAAGGTTACACAGGGAGGGAGCATTGATGACTAAGAGTTGGCATTAGTAGAAGTCTTTTGGGGAAGCTTATGTGGCCATTCAAGAAAGAACCCAACAAGATAGTCAGTTTATGAAACTGCTGTCATAGATTGTTTCAAGTCAAGTCTCTTTATTGGTTTTCTGGCCGGAGAAGGCAACACAGTGAAAGTCGACCTATGGAGGAGATGTTAGACCAGTAGAGGGACGGTAAGTAGATGAAGATTTAAAAAAAGTTCAGGAACCGTCTTGCAGAAAGAATAAGAATGAGGGAGTACAGAGTACATAAGTTGAGAAATATAGCATAAATTATATTGTTAGGTTTCCGTCATCTACTCTACCAGTTTTCTGGTTTGCAAATAATAATCGAACATCGATTTCCTAGTTTCTGATGGAAGATTAGGAAGATACTGAGAAACATATCTCTTATCTACTGATTTTGATATTAACAGAATAACTTTTTCCAGAAATAATAATTTATAACAAACTAATAAAGTATAAGATGTTAATTCCGCTAGTTCTCTCAAAGCAATACAGTATGCCGTTTAAGTATCGTATTGACATAAACACAGCTCATCGGCGGGAAACACCATTAGCTATTACGTTTCAAGTTGTTTCCCATGGGACACAGTTAGCAGTAGATTGGCGGGTTGGCAGCAAATGAACGACGGTGACAAGATTTAATTATTTATGGTGTTACGGTAAAGCGAAATAAGTTATACCCTCTGTAGTATGGGAGTGTTCTAGGTTTATTTTTACAATGTTTGTAAATATGTGAGCACCATATCACATAGTTAATTTATCTGTCGTTGCTTCATTTTTAATTCCTTTTACCTATTGTGGTATAGTAATTTTATTCTATTCGCATCGTCTTCACATATCATTAATGTACCTATAAAAACTATTGTAAAACAGTTTAAAAGAGTAACGGTGGAGTTTCTTGCCCATTCTTCTTCATACGAAAATGAAAACTACCTTTTGGAAGGGGCGACTAGAATCAATTTTTATTCTTGTAAATTTTGCCGTTCAAAAGTGCCTTATAAGGGCCTATTTGAAATAAATGATATTTTGATTTTGACTTTAACTTTGTTCTTAGCTTTTTAGAACCGTTGTTTTTCTTATCATTGTTTTGTATTGCTCTGGTATCAATCTATATAGGCGTTGAAAAGAATTTTCTGTAAAATTGGACTCTAACATACGAAATCTAGATAACCCAGTCTTAAAATAATTACATAAACAGCCACAAAATCGATTTAACTACAACGGAACCTACGATTGTTATATCATAGAATGCGATTTTTTATGGTATTAGTTTCTTTTGTATCGAAAACTGAATCAAATTGTCACTGAAAACCTAAAACGGACTAAAAAACTTGTTATTGTTAGTTTCAATCTGAAAAAAATAAGCCTCTTTTGTAGGTGCAGACAGTGACCAGTTATGAGAGAGCTGTTACACCTCTCAGTATCGATATTTTATTCAGAACCAGTCGAAATGGCGGTGCTTGGGGGAGACCTATGTCCAGCAGTGGACGTCATTCGGCTGAAATAATGATCATGATGATGATTCGAACTCAAACTCACACTCAAAGCATTTATTTCAATTAAACCATTTACAAGCACTTCTGAAACTGTCAAGGAGTCGGTCAGTCAGAAATATGAAGCTAGTTGCCCATTCCAAAGCGTAATAGGTACCTATGGAGAAGAACAGGCAAGAAACTCCTTGGTCACTCTTCAATTATATTCAGAATTTAAAATCTACGTTGGCACCGACGTTGTCTTCTAGAGCTCTAAGTAATCTTGTGGTCTGAATGACACACAATTGTAGTTAATAAAGGAAGCAAAACAAGTAAAATATTTTGTTGTTATGTAAGTGAGAATAGACTGAGAATCCGATCGGCGGACAGACAGTGAATGGCTTTGGACCATCACTTATAATAATGTTCGTTTTCATTGCTTCACGGCAAGTTTAGTGATGCGTAAATGACTTGATTTCCGTACTTCTTTTTCGGGTGACCACTGAAAATCAGCGTTGTGCAATGGGTCCCCCATAGCACAGCATCATGCTGAGTGGAAGCCTTCTTGTCACAGTCATGTCGTGCAGCTGCCGCTAATTTCTGTTTTATGCTCGTGATTTATTATGTAGATAGTTTTTTGTTGTTTTGTGATTAGTCTTGTCTTTTATGTATGCACGTGTTTCTGTGACAAATAAACCTATTTTTCTTTTTCTTTCTAAATATTTGTACGGTACGTTATTCGAATGAAGGACACCTTCTCATCCTTTAAAACTTATTAAGATGAAAATTATCTACCTTTACTCTTTCCCATAATATTACTTTAATATGAATCCACAAGGGATTCGATTTCGGGAGTCTAATCGAGTACATTATGAACTGCATGTTATAGATTAGTTAGTAGTGATAGCTTGTATAATGTATTTTGTACTGTAAATAGGTAATATTTAGAATTCTAATTACTTATTTGAATATATTTAAGAGAATATAGTTATATAATAGTGGACCATATCTTGAATTTAACTCCGGTGCCTTTTACAATCGTCGAAAGTATGGGTGTGTCGAATTAGAAATGTTGTTGTTAAAACTTATACCTAACCGTAAAAGGATCCATATTGTTTCGAATTGTCACCATCAACATTCATAATTTCAGCCGAAAGACGTCCACTGCTGGACATATGCCTCCCCCAAGCACCGCCACTTCGACCGGTTCTGTGCTTCCCGCATCCAGCGGGTTCCTACGGCCTTCACAAAGTCTTCGGTCCACCTTGTGAGAGGCCTTCCAACGCTACATCTTCCGGTACGCGGTCGCCATTCGGATTGTAATAAACTAGTTTTCATAACCCACATGATTTAAGAATGATTTTGCTGCTGCTAGTGATAATACCGAATTTATACCTAAAGTTTTGGTGGTTCTACCTCATCTGAGATTCTACCGTAAAGAGCGGCAATCTGTTGCAAACGAATGAACGTGAATGTTAATTAAATAATTGCATAGTTAACACATAGATATTTATTTTAAGATCAGAGATCATATCCTTTAGCGTGTAGCAACTTAGTTTACCTTTTTTCTACCGCTTCATGATGACATCTTTTGAAACGTGTCCTTCGATCTTTTTTCTTCAACTCTCTTCCTGTCTCCTGGGAATTTTGACAATTAATAAAAAGTCGTACCGTATCAAACAACGTGCCCACACACAAAAGAGCAACGCTCGTCCGGTGGCGGATGCGTTGACGAGCTCTGTTCGTGACTATCGTCTGTTACGATCGACCCACATACACACAATGACGTACCAACTGTACCCACTGTACCGATGGACTACATGAAATATTGCAAATGTACGAGAACACGGTATGACGGTTTACATACATGGATTCGAAATCGATGGAAATGTTGAGTTCGATTAGAAGTCGAACAATGTTGAGGATTTGTTGATTTGGTTATTTGTCTTTTGGGAGAAAGAGGTATGATGCCTGGGTCAAAAAAAAGAAATTCAATTTAGTCCGTCAGTCAGATAATAAAAAATATTAGACACGTATTGTTTGCTTCTTCATATTAATAAAAAAATACTTGGATAAAACGCATTAAAGTTGGGGAGTGGAGGTCGCTACATAAATCTACATACTCGTGACGTCACGGCACATTTTAACTCAATGTATCGCCGTAATCTTTTGATAACGTAATAAAAGAAAAAATACGTGTCCAAATGTTTTTAATAATCTACAAGACGGATAAAAAATATATTTTTGTCATCATCCATATTGCATACGTATGCGGTGACCATGGAATGTGACAAACATTGAACATGAAGCAATAAGAAAACATTATTAAATTTAATGACACTTGGAGATATGTAAACCTGTTGATGACAACACAAGAAAATTAAGAAAAATAAAAACTTTTTACAAAAAAAAAAACAACCGACTTCAAAAAAAAAAACACTACAAAGTGAAAAATAACTTTAATTTCGGAAGTCGGTGTCTTTGGTTTTGAATTTTCGTTCTTTGTCACCGACTTCCGAAATTAAAGTTATTTTTCACTTTGTAGTGTTTTTTTTTTGAAGTCGGTTGTTTTTTTTTTTGTAAAAAGTTTTTATTTTTCACTTTTTATTTGTGGTACCTACCCCACACAAATTCGAATACCACTATCTGCTATGTAAATAACAGTGACAAGAAGTTATCAAATATCATCTACATACTAAGTGGAAAAAAATACGTATAATTGAAGCTAACTCAAAAACTACCTAAGCAAAGTTAATAAAATTTATATGGGACCACCTCTGAAGTATGATCTACCAAACAAAAAAAGAATCATCAAAATCTATTCATAATTGGCGGAATAATCGCGTAACAAACACACAAAAAAAAAAAAAAACATACAGACGAATTGAGAACCTCCTCCTTTTGGAAGTCGGTTCAAAATAAATAATATTGTTCTCCAGCGTCTTAACATAAAAATTAAACATCTTACAATCTCATATCAAAATTATATCACGGATAAAATCTGTGATTGTAGCCCGTGAATTATTTATTTATTATGTATGGATGACTTACAGCTAAAACTAACCGAATAAAAAAAAAACAGTGGCACTTCGGGAGTGCCGACAGAAGTGAAAACTTAAACAATTTTACTGTGCAGGAAATACTTTTTTTAATGAGGTGTCGGTAATGGTAACGGTAACAGTGTCGCGAGTTCAATAATTTTTTCCCATCTCAAAAATGCCCAACGCGCCTAAAGAAGTTTTCACTTCAAAAATTGTATGTGAGACTGACAGCCAATTAAAAAAGTCTTCACTTCTAAAAACAGATTATACAGAAATCATTTAGGAGAATACACCTACGAATATATTATATGAGGAGCTCGTGGCTAAGTACTAACAGCCGCTCGGGTCGATCTGTCAGGTTAAGCTACGCTTGCCGGGGTTGGTCCGTGGATGTTATAATAAAATACCTTCCCACATACTCCAACTGAACGAAACGAAATTTAAATCATGTATAAAACGCACACTATGCTGCCAAGCATATTATAAGTTGGGGGATTCCGTCGCTGATAAAAATGCTTGGCTCAGCGCTGGTCCAGCTCCACAAGGGCGCATCAACTAATTAATTAGCATTCGAAAGTATTGTTGCAGCTGCTGAAGATTGTAAAACTATCTTTCCTTTGTATAAATTCAATCTCTTTGTATTGTATAATTGCATATCACATGTGTGAGCACTGTGACCATGTTGTACATTCCATAAAGCTACCATTTACTGGGTACGTCTTTCATTGACTTGAATGTGCCCTGGCGGCTGAGAGTATGTCATGCTCACTCAAACGTCTCGCTGATGGTGGCGTGTGTGTTGGATCATTAAGTTCCCTTCAAAATGGTTGAGCTAAATGGTGCTGATACATGCGTCATGCTCGTGAACGGGCGCCGTCAGTAGGGACTGGTCATCTTAGCTGCCACGGTTTATTTTAATTTATTTAAATTTTTGAATTGATATTATATTTTTATTACGGAAGCTTTTAACGTGCACGTCTTTCTACATTGTTCTCACATGTATAAGTTCAACACGAATGATATAACCAATATTTTGTAACAATATTTTGATTTAAAAGAGTATCCGTGGAGTTTCTTGCCCGTTCTTCTCCATAGGTAGGTACCTACTACGCTTTGGAATGGGCGACTAGCTTCATTTTTCTGACTGACCGACCCCTTGACAATTCAAAAGTACCTCTTTGAGTTTGAGTTTGAGTTTGATGGGTGACCATTTCTACATACCGAGACTCCTCCGTGCCTCGGAAAGCACGTTAAGCCGTTGGTCCCGGCTGTCATTCGTGGATCTTTGACAGTCGTTACGGGTCGTCAGAAGCCCGAAAGTCTGACAACCAGTCTTACCAAGGGGTATCGCATTACTCAGTTACTGGGTTGTGGAGGTCAGATAAGTAGTCGCTCCATGTAAAATACTGGTATTCAGCTGCATCCGGTTAGACTGGAAGCCGACCCAATATAGTTGGGAAAAGGCTAGGCAGAACACAACCTACGAATATATTATAAAGGAACATAATAATACACATGTCAAAATGGGATAGAAAGTTTATCGTAAACCTATCCAAAAGTAACAGATTTTAAAAGAAGTACAGTTTGTTTCCGCATTACAGAAGAGACTTATTACGAATTTCAAAATGCATGTCTCGATTGTTTTACCAACTACAAACTAGATGCTAAAGCCGTGGTACGGTGGCAGCTTGGAATCCCATTCAAACATTTTTCAAATATCTAACATGTAGGTACCACGGCTACACATCAAACTGTACATTTCCAGTATAAGCTGACCTCGCATTGCACGGAAATCTTATACGATGCGAGATCAGCATAAACTGGAAATGTATAGCTTGATGTGTGGCAGTGTGCACAGTGGGCTGCATTAATTGGGTACCCCAGTTGTATTCAATTTTTTATCTACATCCATGCCATAAAACCTCTATAAAAGTTTCTGGAACAGTTAGCTTATTGGTAACATTATAACAGCCAGTGTCATAGTAACCATTACCTCATCCCAATGAGTGTTACAATGTTGTACTAAATTTCATTACGTTTCAACGTTGAAGCGGGGGACAGCAGCACCCGCTGCACGCATGTGTGTGTGATGTGCTGCTGCAGGCGACGTACATACGTGCAGTTGTACTGAATTTTGTGGGAATTTCTTAATTCTTGATTTTGACTTACAAACACCCAATGGTTTCAGAAACTTTTATATAGGATTCATATCATGGGTGATTCATTGTATGCACCTGTTATAATTAGGTATTAAAACTGTTGCATACATAACTATAATATCACTAGGGTACCTACCCAATCGATGCAGCCCACCGTACATAGCTACTTAATTCATGTATACATATACCTACTTGTATACGAGGAAGTAGCTATTTATAATTATCATAAGACACGATTTTCGTTTCAGTCGGAACGTGCGACGCGCGACGACAAAAAACAATGTGCGACAAATCGCTCACGACTCACTATCACTTGTCATGTAGCCTACTGCCTAAGCTATATTCAGTTACGCCTTTATTTTATTTTTTTCAGCTTTTTACACCAAATTGACTGAAATAAATTGCACATTACTTGAGCTAGAATTCTAGATATATAAATATGTGAGAAAAAAAACTTTTTACAAAAAAAAAACAACCGACTTCCAAAAAACACTACAAAGTGAAAAATAACTTTAATTTCGGAAGTCGGTGCCTTTCTTTGGTTTTAAATTTTCGTTTTTTGTCACCGACTTCCGAAATTAAAGTTATTTTTCACTTTGTAGTGTTTTTTGGAAGTCGGTTGTTTTTTTTTTTTGTAAAAAGTTTTTATTTTTCACTTTTTAGTTGTGGCTTTTTAGTTGGGCTACCACACACAAATTCTAAAACCACTACCTGCTATGTAAATAACAGTGACAGGAACTTATGATATCATTCACATGCTAAGTGGGAAAAAGTTCGTATTATTGAAGCTAAGTCAAAAACTATCGAAGCAAAGTTAATAAAATTTATATGGGACCACCTCGAGAGCATACCCTTTCAAACAAAAAAAGAATTTTCTAAATCGGTCCACAATTGACGGAGAAATCGGTGGACATACATTAAAAAAAAAACAAACATACGCGACGAACATATAACCTCCTCCTTTTTGGAAGTCGGTTAAAAAGGCAAACAGGCCATTATCATTTTCAAGTAGGTAGTTGATTTCGGTTAATTGTTAAATATCAGAAGATATATTGGCTGCGATGATAGTACACACGGCTACATATCAAGCTATACCATTCCAGTATAAGCTGACCTCGCATTGTACGGAAATCCTATACAATGCGAGATCAGCATAAACTGGAAATGTATAGCTTGATGTGTAGCCGTGTGTACAAAGGTTTTGTAAGTAACAGTCGTTCATAAAGCTTCTTCCCCACAGGCGCGTTTTTATAGGTCGATAATAACGCAAGCGTTATTGCGATAATGCGTCCCGATACCTTGCACATAGCTGCGTTTTAATCGTCCGCACTATCGCCCGCACTACACCGGACTAACATTATTAACATAGGTGTGTGTAAGATCGCATGCGTCCTTATATAAGCCGCGCAGATAAAGAAACGATTTGTAAATGGCGGCCGCTCTCATGCTATCTCGCTCACATGGCGGTCCGCTCTCATGCTATCTCGCTCACACGCTCGCTCCGTCTATACTAGCCGCCGCCATTTACAAATCGTTTCTTTATCTGCGCGGCTTATACAAAATGTTCTAAGAACACATATCGGAATATCGCAGGACGGAGGAACGCAAGCGTCCTACTTCTATTGCGTCGTTATTATCGCAGCAGTGTGTGACTTCGTGGCCGCCAAAATGTACTGAAAACATATATTGCAATAAACGCTTACATTATTAACGACCGATAAAAACGCGTCTGTGGAGGAGGGGCTTTAAATGATCAAAAAAGGATCATTGACTGCTGAGTGATTTTATGTAAATATTTTGAAAGACAGTCTTGCGCGGATATTAACAATAATAAATTGGTATAATAGTGCTAAACGATTGTTTCCCCACAAAAATATGTAGAAGTAGATAGATCGACTGTGACATTAAAATAAATCAACATGAATGCGGAAGTTTGAATGAATGTTTGGAACTCAATCACGCAGCGGCTGAACTTGAAATTAGTTCAGAGGTCAATGGAAAATAGTTCACTCAGGAAAACGGGGTTGTAAATCAAATAGATCACGAGAACATCGTTGCAGTCAAATGCTTGTTATAGGAAAGTGAGCAAGAAATGAAGTATTAGAATAATGATGCACTTCTGAATTAGCTTGGATTAATGTACGATAGATACTATAATTTCTATGACAGTTTCGTCGTTTTCGTCTTCATTTTCTTCTTGGAGAATTTTGATCTCATAAAGGATTTTCTGCTTTTATTTTAATTTGTTTTTTTTTATGTTTTAATAAGTGTGTTTTAGTTTAATTTGTGATTTCCTGTGCGAGTCTCAATAAATACTTTTTCTTTCTTTATCTACCGCTACTGAAGGTGTCTAAGTAATAACAGCCGCACGGTTCGATCCATCAGGTTAAGCTACGCTTGCCAGGGTTGGTCTGTGGATGGGTGACCATCTTAACATACCGAGACTCCTCCGTGCCTCGGAAAGAACGTGGTCCCGGCTGTCACTCGAGGATCTTTGACAGTCGTTACGGGTCGTCAGAAGCCCGAAAGTCCGACAACCAGTCTTACCAAGGGGTATCGTATTACCCAGTTACTGGGTTGTGGAGGTCAAATAGGCAGTCGCTCCATGTAACATACGATATTCAGCTGCATCC
Organism: Agrochola litura; assembly: GCA_949152395.1. Taxonomy (NCBI): domain Eukaryota; kingdom Metazoa; phylum Arthropoda; class Insecta; order Lepidoptera; family Noctuidae; genus Agrochola; species Agrochola litura. Next base: position 17,086,622 of record OX424508.1, on the reverse strand, counting down.
AGTTAGACTGGAAGCCGACCCCAACATAGTTAGGAAAAGGCTAGGCAGATTGATTGATTTTACTGAAGGTGTCAAACTTGTAGCCAAATTCTGGGCTTACTCTATAATAAATTGCCATCGACACGATAAGAAGAAGATTACCATGTTCAGCAGCTCGACAGCTTGAACACTGTTCTAGTTCTTGTAAATTGTTTAAATTGCGCTAAGACAGCTACATTTTTACGTTGTCCTCATAAAATAGGTCTTGAACTCCTTCAGTTCATCGAAACAACTAGCTATCTTCTAAACTTGTATTAGCCTACTGAGCAGGGATAGCCTAGTGGTGTGCACGTCAGACTGCCAAGTCATAAGTCTCGAGTTCGAATCCAAGGCACGCACCTCTGATTTTTCGGGTTCATGTGCGTATTGCATAATTATCACTTGCTTCAAAAACGGTGAAGGAAAACATCGTGAGGAAACCGGCATGCCTTTTTTTGGGTGGGAAATTATCAAATAACTTCTCCCGCTCTGGGTGGAGCGGGAGGGCATGTCAGACTCTTACTGACTAAAACCCACCCGTGTTCCTTCAGTTGCCATGTTGCCGGGGGACACGATCTCCCTTTCGGACTTGGTTTCCCTTTAAAACGTATTAACCGGAAAACGTATAAATGCCTGAGAAATATTTCTCGACGGCATGTGAAGTCAAGTCAGAGGCCCATGAGCGGCTTTATAACTCTGACACCAGGTTAGTCACTAATCACACAAAAAGAAGAAGATTAGCCTATTCGTGTTCTTCACTTCAGGACTCTTCTTCTTCAATGGCCACGGCATTTGGTCATTATGAGAAGCTAATTGAAGCAGAAATGAAGATGAACCGACATAGCCCGAAGAATTGTCAAACTTAAGTGGCAATGGGCAGGGCACATTGCTCTCAGAACGGATGGCCAATGGGGCCGAAAGGTTCTGGAGTGGCGACCGCGTACCGGAAGACGTAGCGTTGGAAGGCCTCCCATAAGATGGACTGATGACCTTGTGAAGGCCGCAGGAATCCACTTGATGCGGAAAGCACAGAATCGGTTGAAGTGGCGGTGTTTGGAGGAGGCCTAAAATGATGATGATGATGATGAGAAGCTAATTTCAGTATGCACGTAGCAGGTTATTGGGTTTTACCATCAGGATTGTCTCAGTCGCAGCCTGAAGTCTAGATTTGTGTCCGTTTGATGGCAATAGGCTCGCACCCTATTATATGGGACTCAAGTTTCCCCGACACGGTCAGTTGCAATTATTGATCAATTGCAATAAATTGCAATTATAGAAATATTGTCAATTGCATCAATTGCATTTGGTAGACGATCAATTTGCGCATCAATGTGTATCTTGATCGTTTCGGGGACCTTTTAAACATACCTGGGGAAATGTTGGTGTAGGTACTGTAGATACAACTCCCCTTTTGGGGAAACTTATGATTTATGTTTCGTAGCGGGAAAGGGCTAGGCTGCTTACTTTGATTATTTATAAATGTCTAGATAGAGTGTCGCGCTGCAAAAGAACTAAAACCACAGGATACATATGGTTCACTCCATATCCCTTCAACAGTCATTAACGAGACACAATAGAATTTTAATTGTTATCCGCCTTTATAAGGCTGCTTAACAGGTGATGAGATATTTTAGGTATGAAGCTACAAGTACGCGGCGGGCCCTTGTTGTCGGGCCAATTCAGTGAGTGTAACGTAGTCAGAAGATATGAGTTACGCGATAGAAAGAGAGGCAACTTCTAGGTTAATATATCTGTAATTAGCGCTGTGCGACCTGAATTGGATTTTATTGTGTCGTAACAAGAGTCGCTTTTTATTTAAACGATTTTGCGGAGTAAACCATTTGTACTAATCTGTGCAAAAAAACTGGCCAAGTGCGAGGCGGACTTGCGCACGAAGGGTTCCGTACCATTATGTCTGTTGTATGGGAGTCCCTTAGTTTATTCTGTTTTTTAGTATTTGCTGTTATAGCGGCAACAGAAATACATCGTCTGTGAAAATTTAATTTGTCTAACTATCACAGTTCATGAGATACACAGCCTGGTGACAGACGGACAGACGGACGGACAGCGGAGTTTTAGTAATAGGGTCCCGTTTTACCCTTTGGGTACGGAACCCTAAAAACAAGCCAACTTTATTAGGCTAAGCGTATTAGAGACGCAGGTGACGCAGGTTCACACAGGTTCACGCAGCGCAGGGCAGAGCAGATTTTGTAATGCATGAACGTACTGACAGCTACGTACGCTGCGGCGCAGACATGTGTCTGACCTGCTCTGCGTCTCGTTGTAAAGCCGACACAGATTTCTGCACGACGCGTGCAGATCGTCACTTGTTTTTTACCACTGATTCATAATTTTGGTTTCAATGACAGATTGTTTGTACTAGCTAGGACGCGAATGTGTCTGTGTAGCTGCTTTGCAGCATACGCTTGCGGGCTATATCAGCCTCGCCTGCCCTACCATGCAAATTCTGTACTATGCTGTGCTACGTCACCTGCGTCTCAGGATACGATTAGCCTTATGCTTACACTTGTGCCACGTCATTGTGCTTTTCTAGTGTGCGTGCATTGAGCGGCCAAGAGTTGGACGCAATTTTTTTCGACGAGTTCACAGCTTTAACTGTCTATCAAGACATATTTATATCTCTGGCTGCTTACGATAAAGTGAAATCTCACTCATTTATCATAATATTCATCTACGTTCATAATTGGAGGGTAACGAGGTTTCTTGAATTGCCTTTGCGTGACTGTTTCTATGGCGTGTTATCAGAGGTTGTTACTATCATGTTTATTATTTCATCACGTTTCCGATTCTAATGTCTCAATAATTGTTACTCATTTAAATATAATTTACTGCGTTTTCTACTGTTTATGTAAGTTGTAGCGAGGCTTGGTCTTTATGGAATACTTATTCAAATTTAAATTCAAAATATTTTATTTCACATAAACCTACATGGGCACTTATGAAACGTCAGAAGCTAGGTGCACGGTTCCAATTGGTCGCTTCCTATGGAAAAGAGCCGGCAAGAAACTCCACGGGTTACACTTTTTTTAAAATAATTGGCTTTTACAATACTTTCAAATAACAGTGTTACTAGGTATGGGAGGACAGTGTAGGTCTTTCAATAAGTACCAAGTACTTAACAAATTAGAAAATGGTCAATAGGTCTACAATCCACTAAGCCTACAGCGTTCTCACATTTACAAAATAGAAAAGAATCTATACAAAAGATAAATCAATTAATAAAAGTACCTAAAACCCTATTTTAATAAAACGCAATTATATGATTGCTATTACAACTGTAATCAATCTGAATAATTATCATGTCCACAAAAGTCACTAATAAAGAGTTGAAATTAAAAGAAAACCCTTACTGGCTACCTGCTTTAATGAATTAGGACAATTGCAAATTAATACCTCGGATAGTCTTAAAATGTTCTCGTTAGACATTTGGGTATCAGCTGTACAAATTAAAGATAGTATTAAAAATGATTTACAATGTGTAACGCACCCAAAAAAATGTTATAATCACAATGCCTTGGTACACGAAGTGGTATCTGAATTAACTTCCAAATATAGTGAGTGGCTTAAAATTTTCACAGATGGGTCAAAAAGTAAAGATGGGTCTGGAGCTGCTTTTTTCCTACAAAGTACAGGTTATAAGGCTATGTATAAAATTAATGAAAATATATGTATAATGTCTCTGGAACTCATTGCAATATACCAGGCGGTGTCATATTCACTTAGTCAAAATTTAAATAAAGTAGTTATATTTACAGATAGCAAAAGCGCTTTACAACATTTGGCTCGATGCGCCTCTGGTTGCAGAGGTGCATCGATAGCTTATGACATTCTGAAACTAATTCATTGCTACAACAAAGATGACATTAGGATTATCTTGCAATGGGTTCCAGCGCACATAGGGTTACGGGGCAACGAGGAGGCTGATAGACTGTCAAAACTGGCAGTGGAGATGGGCAACGTTACCCCATTTATGTCCGATTATTGGGAATATTTCTCCAGGTTTAAGAATGTGTGTTTCGACAGTTGGAAAGAATATTTTAATGAAATATCCAAAGAAAAAGGCATTTGGTATAAAGTCATTCAAAACGAGCCACCTCGTGAGCCATGGTTTGATGATAGATGTTTAACTAGGAGTTACGTTAAGTTAGCGATAAGGCTTCGTTCTGGCCACTTTCCATCGGCAAAATTTGCTTTCTTAATGCGAAAGGCTACATCGCCTAATTGTGAGACATGTGGTAAAATTGAAGATGTGCAACATTTGCTGATGGAATGTGCTAAGAACAGGAATGAAAGGGAATCTCTGGCTAGGGAGTTTAAACTGAACATGTGGGATGTTGGACTTTTTCAAAATATTTTGGCATACCCTAAATCAGAAAAAACTAAACGCATAATTTGTGGTTTAATGCAGAAGTCTGGGCAGTGATTCTCTTTTATATTTAATTTTTTTTATTTTTTTTATTTATAGTGGTGGTGGATAGTAATGTAGTAAAATATAATATAATTACAAGTGTATAGTTGTGTGTAAATACAGTATAAGGTACAATGGGGTTGACGTATCCGTGTGGATAAAAACCCCTTATTAATAAAGAATAAAAAAAAAAAAAAAAAAAAAAATCGTAGCTATATAATGTCAAATAATAGAATAAATATGTCAAGGACGAATGTAAAAAAAATAAAAATTAAAGATTAAAATAAACATGGTAATTTGGGATTTTTATTAGGTTATTATTGTCACTGCGGAGTGAGGATGTTCATATCGGCATCCTCACTCCTCAGTAGGGAATGCAAATCCGTTCTGGATTAAAATCCGGATTTTAAAGAACGGATTTTTGATTCAATCCGGATTATCCGGATTTTACGAATTTTTCATAAAAAATAACAAATCTACCCATTTTAGTTTGTTAATATGATGTTTAATAAAGGAGATGGAAAATGTTGGGCCCAAATGTAATAAGTTGAGATATGATCAAAAAATTAGTCATATTTTTTATCCTTGAATATCAAAAATCAGCTCAATTCTTAAGTCTGGAAGCGGAGAAATATGATAAAGATAGTTTTCGTGAGATTATCGATTAAAGTAATCGATTACACAACTACAAAAAGAACACCTACCCACTAGGTAGCACTAGGTAATGTAATTAACTCAAAGTAATTAAATGAACTATAAATACTTTTATACAATATAGTGCATTTAATTTAAATAAAACATCATTAATTACTGAAAAACCAAAATAATGATTATCAATTTCATATCAAGTAAAATCAGTTTTATTTTTTTGTCTATGTCACTGGCAGTGCATATTCTGCACTGGTATGAGCTGACTGACATTGAAAATTTGACACTAGACATTAGTGGTGGGTCGTTCTCGAATTTTTGACGGCCGAAACCGTTTTCCCGACGACGAAAATGGTTGCAGAAAACGGTTAAAGGACGAAACTTATCCAACATTGAATAGAATTGCGTTTTCGTCGTGCGCAGTTTCTTAAAACTATCAACGATTTGAAATGTGTAAAATGGTTTTTTCGCATCACGAACGATAGCATTGACAACTGGTAATACATTACTGACTGTATTTCATTTCAGAGTTCACTTTTTATTGGAAGGACTGTTTTACGAGTGTGATAGATAGTTGAATCATTGTACCCGACTGTATTTTCTTAGATGTAAAAATTGCACCAAGTAATTCGAAGACTGGTTTGTGCAATGAAGACTGTTTGAAGTTGAACCCAGGACGTAAAATGATTTCATCATCACAAAACGGTTTTTGTAAACGGTTCGTTGTCGCAACGCCCACCCCTACTAGACAGCTGTCACTTATTTCGTGTTTTCCGATGTGTTTTGAGTGCTTTCCCAATTATTTTTCTTTTTTAACGACCACTGCTTTGATTTTTACGGATTCTGACCCTGCCTACCTTGTACGACCCTTGCTTTCTCACTGGACACCGAAGATCGCTCACATGATTGACTTGGAATTATTATTTTGGATTTTACCGCCGCTTTGTGGATTGGAAATTGTTGAAACTGTGGATCGCTGTGTGAATTGTGGGATAGCAACTAGTCACTGCAATACACTAATGTATGTTTGAATCTATAAATTCACACCATTTTCATCTCGTTACATTCAGGCCCAAGAGTGTATGTAATCGTTTCCGTCTCCTTTGTGTAAATGGATTAAAATAAAAGCACATGAAAATCAAATCAAATGAATTTGTAAACATGAAAAACATAACATAACGCCTTCTTTCCCCGAAGGGTTGGGCAGAGGTGACCCTGTAGCAGGTACACCCACATTTCGCCAGTTATGTTTTAAGTCCCATGTAATAAGGGGCGAGCCTATTGCCATCAACCGGGCACAAATCCAGACTCCGAGCTGCTACTGGGAAATTCCAGATAGAAAAACCCAATAACACTTTGCCCGACCCGGGAACCGAACCCAGGACCTCATGCTCAGTAGTAGCGCTTATGAATTTTTATTTTTTTTGTTATTTGGAATTATTAAAACTATCATCATTAAATACCATAATTATGGTGATATTGCCATAATATGTACTTATTTTTATTAAAATAATCAGTCTTTGACTCGCGTGCTGAGTAACGTCAGTAAAATAATTAATAGGTTAAAATTAAAAGAAACTCTGAAGAACAAAATTAAAGACAAATAGACTCCTTGCCAAATTATTAAACAAATAAACGAATTTAATTGAATAACAAAAATAAAGACAAATATACTCCTTGTCAAATTATTAAACAAATAAACGAATTTGATTGAATATTGTATTTTTTGTCATATACCGATTTTGGGTACAAATATACAGATTTTAGTGGGCAGCTCTACCGATTTCGCACTATGATATTCGATACCACTGATCCTCATAAACCTTCCGAGGTGCGGGGCCCCTCGTCCGCGAGGCCACAGGCGGTGGCCCACGTCGCCCGCGCCTTACGCCGCCTCTGCGCAGAGCCGATAGACTCGACACTCGCGAGACGCGCGAACAGCGAACTGGGTCGTTTTGATTTTTTTGTTACAATTTCTTATTATTCAAAAAATCCGAATTCGATTTTCAAATCCGGATTTGGAAGTCTGATAAAAATGTGCGGATATCCGGATTTTTCGGATTACGGATAGTCCGGATTGCATTCCCTACTCCTCAGTGACTGTTTCAATTAGACCAAGAGACGAATTTAAATATTACCAATTCCTTCATGCTTGGAAAAGGGATTGGTTATCACTGAATCTATGCTGCTAAGAGCAGTGGTGGCCCAGTGGTAACAGCCGCGACTTACGAGTTGTAGGTCGTAGGTTCGAACCCAGACAGGCGCTTTACTTTGTGTAAATTATTTCATTACCACTGCTCTCAAATCGGTGAAGGAAAACATCGTGAGGAAACCGGCATGTCCTAGAACCGAAAATTCAAAGACATGTGACATCTACCAACCCGCACTGGGCCCGCGTGGTGGATTACGGCCCACTCCCTCTCACAGAGAGGAGGCCTGTGTCCCAGCAGTGGGAACATTTATAGGCCGATGATGATGATGATGATGATGAGTCTATGCTCTATAGCAGTGTTTCCTAACCTTTTCAATATTGTTACCCCTGTGACATATTAGGAAAAGTGATTTTACCCCGACCTTAAAATATTATCAATACAAACAATACAAGCTTTTTCTTACGTAATTTATTAATTAATATAAACAACGAATTAAGTAAAAATAGTTAGTGTGATGGTTGGTATTGTTTTGCATTCAAAAGTTTTTATGTAAGGTTTAGTTTCGCTTAAAGCCTTTGTTTTCAGTGTAACCAAAGTTGAAAAACCACTATAACCACATACGCATTTTTATTAAAGCTCTGTTAGCTATTAACAGTATATTCGGCACCAGCTTTGGTCCTACCAGATTAGGTCTTAATTATTAGGTTCTTTGTCACCCCCACAGAATAGCAGATTTACCCCCGCGGGGATAATTACCCCCAGGTTCGGAACCCAGGCTCTATAATAATGAAGCTGAAGTTTGTTTTTTTTTGTTTGTTTGTTTGAATACGCTTATCTCTGGAACTACAAGACGGATTATAAAAAATCTTTTTGCATTTCATAGCCCAATCCTTAACCTCACGCTAGGACGCTTAGGAGCCGAGCAATAAGAAAAAAGTCAGAAAGAACGCTTAGGGAAAACAAAGCGCAAGCGGGCGATGCGATGCAACGGGGCGGTTAGGAAGGGGGGGGGGGGGGGAGAACAAGAAATTTCACGTGGACGAAATCGCGGGCAGAAGTTAGTGTTGTTATAAATATAAAAGAATATAGGCTGTTGTTACTGCCTTTACTACTGCACATACTTCGGAAGGTTTATTTATTTAACCATTTACACACACACATATAAGCAGACAAGAAGAAAGGAACAGAAAAATACGTACAAAGGCAATGCTTATTTCTAAAGAAATCTCTTCCAGCATACCTGCGACAGGAAAGTATATAAAAAGAGATGTAGACAACGTGTGTAACAGTAGAAGAGAAAACAAAAAAAAAACATAAATCAAGGAAGAAAAAAATACAATTCTCTAATTTAAAAATTCTTAATGTATTTATTTATTTACAATCCTCTAATACAATAAGAGCATATACTTACGTACATCATCTGCATAGCCTTTTCCCAACTATATTGGGGTCGGTTTCCAGTCTAACCGGATGCAGCTGAATACCAGTATTTTACATGGAGCGACTGCCTATCTGACCTCCACAACCTAGTAACTAGGTAACACGATACCCCTTGGTAAGACGTTGTCAGACTTTTTGGGCTTCTAACTACCCGTAACGACTGTCAAAGATCTACAAATGACAGCCAGGACCAACGGCTTAACGTGCTTTCCGAGGCACGGAGGGGTCTTGGTATGTAAAGATGGTCACCCATCCACAGATCAACCGCGGCATGCGTAGCTTAACCTGATCGATCGAACCGTACAGCTGTTGTTACTTAGCCACAAGCCCCTTAAGTATAAGAGCATATACTTACAAACATGTTCTTTAATAAATATCACTATAATATACCTAATAACTATGCAACTATATGACGAAGTGGAAAGATAGTGTTCTTTCACTCTTCTTTTAAATGCTTCAACAGGTTCTTAACCGTAAATAGACCATAGCATCTGCATCTCCAGTCATGCATATTTGAATGCAATAAGTTGTAGTACTTAGATTATGGTTTCCAAACTTAAATATGGCGTTATCTAATTTTCTACTATTTTACTCACCGTGCTTCCATGTTGAGCAATGACACAATAGTTGCGATAGCGTAACAACAATGCATTGAAAATTAAGTTTACTGGCTGTTCAGGCACTAATCATGACAGTCTCAACACTTTTAAAAATAAATTATATAAGCACTTTCAGTTAGAAGACATTTGACTTATCATTCCAATCATTCAAATTAAATAAAAAAAAAATCAAATCAAATCAAATTTAATTTAATTTATAATTCAATTTTTTACTTCTTATTTACAATTTTTATATATTTTAATTTTATTTCATTCAGACATAATATTGGTAATCAAGTTGATGTTGTTTTTACTGTATTGTATTCGTGTAAATTTAAACTTTTTTAGCACGTATATTGTTTCTTTTTTTTTATTCTTAAGTTAATTTAAATTGTGTATTCAGAGCATTATGTACTCGATAATGTGTAAGCTGTGGTTACCTGTAATTGAGTGTGCGTTACAGGAAATGTATTATAACTTAGTTTTATTATTGTAAAAGATAATAATTGTAATGTAACTCGTTGGTAATCCTTATACAAATAAAAAAATAAATGCTGTTAGAAAGTAATTCAGTACTAGTCAGGTTAAACAAATGACCTATGACTCCGCTCGCTGTGACAATCGTTACAACAAATATTTCTCAATTCCTATTGGGGGAGTTCAGCTTTAGCAACCAATTAATTTCAAACCAATTCAATTATCTTTGAAATGCATTATAATGTTATTATTGCCTCCGTTTTGCTCTTTGCAACTGTAGTGCAATTGCAACGCTGTCATTTCCGACCTCATTGAAATGACCACACACAATATTCGAAACTGAATTAATTTGTTTTTGAAGTTAAAGATGGCGGATTCACAACTTGGTATTGTTCGAATTTCGAACTGTTGCTTAGGGCCGCTTGCACCACAAAAAGATCGTTCTGTTGTTGTTAATCTTTTGAAGATGACAGAGACAATATTATGATATTTATTTATATCTATCTATAAATAAAAAACAAAAATGAAATGCTGTTCGTTTGTAAGCGCATCACTTGAGAACGACTGGACCGATTTGGGTATTTCTTGTTTTAAAATGTTTGTAGTAGTCCGAATTAGGGTTTGAGGGAAATAAAAATTGGAAAATCCGGGAAAAACTGAAGTGTTTTTTTTCTATGGGATTTTTGTAAGAACCCAAAACCATATTAATTTTTGACGGGACAACGTCTGTCGGGTCAGTTACTTAGTATATTTAGCGTTAAACGTAAGTAATTTAGTGATTTGTGGTGGAAATGGGCCTTAGAAAATAAAATAAGGGCTGCGTCCGTGAGAATCATGGTGTCTATAAATTAATTGAATTTATTAAGGTCTAACCTATATATAATAAAAGCATTTCATTGAAAGTAATGGAATAAAGTGTTAAACACATTAGTAATAAAGTAAATAGTTATAATCCTATTAAATAACCAGTTGCGGGTGATTTAGATTCAAATGGTTCTAGTAGGTAATTTAATTTTACTTCGTAAATGGCTGCTTGACTTAATAAAATGTTTTTGTATCTAAAGGGAATTTCCAATTTAGTTACAATGTTGAGAGCTGAGATAATGATCTGAGGCTTGTGGCTAAGTAATAACAGCCGCACGGATCGATCGATCTGGTTAAGCTACGCTTGCTGCGATTGGTCCGTGGATGGGTGACCATCTTTATATACCAAGACTCCCCGTGCCTCGGAAGCACGTTAAGCTGTTGGTCCCGGCTGTCATTCGTGGATCTTTGACAGTTGTTAAGGGTCATCAGAAGGCTGAAAGTCTGTCAACCAGTCTTACCAAGGGGTATCGTATTACCTAGTAACTGGGTTGTGGAGGTCAGATAGGCATTCGCTCCATGTAAAATACTGGTATTCAGCTGCATCCGGTTAGACTGGAAGCCGACCCCAACATAGTTGGTAACAGGCTAAGTAGATGATATGGGAGCTGAGATAAAGAATTAAATATTTTAAAAGAATTAGAATTACAGTAGGCAAGTTAATTTATCTACCCTAGTGTTGTGTGTTGTGAGTTTTTAAGGAACTACAACTCCAAAAAATAATATAGCTTCTTATTTAGGATAATATGACTTACTAGCAGCGCCCCGCGGTTTCACCCACATAAGTGTCGATCCCGTGGGAATATCGGGATAAAAGGTATCCTATGTCGGTCTCTAGATCATAGTCTACCCAGGTGCCAAATTTCATCCAAATCCGTTCAACCGTTTTAGCGTGAAAGCATAACTAACAAACAAACTCACTTTCGCATCTAACATACTCGTATTAGTTAGGATTTGGTATTAAAACTAAAAACCTTACTTAAATTCAGGAGATTTATGACTTAGACAAGAATATATAGCAGCATCCATCTCTTGTTTTTCAAACTAACAAACAAAACACATAAGTGTTACATAAAACACTTATTTAAATCTCAACCACTGACCAAGGGTATAATTTTCTGTCTAATGTAACATCCGTTGTCGGGTCAGCTAAGTATTCGTCTTATTATCTCGTACAGTCAACTGCACGTCCATGGTCACAATTTGACTTTGACAGCGTGTATATTTCGAAGCCGTGCATTCAGGATACAGTTGGGGCTGCCACGCTTCTGTATTGCCTCGGGTATGTTCACGGATGTGCAAACTGCCGGCTTCGCTGCGATCAGGCACAAGCGTGTAGCATCCCTGTTGTACAGAGTGCGTGCCATCTCCAACAGTTTCCTAGGTCTCATTGCAAAAAAACGGAATTTTCCTATTTTGCACTATTTAAGCCAGTAACATTGTACCTGCTAATAAGTGTTTTGATGAAGTCATAATGTTTTGTAAATACCATTAAGATAGTTTGTAAGTAAATTGTTACAAATGTACCCTATACTATTAAACGAGCAATATTAGTATGTATTTATATTTGTATGTATATATATTTGTACCTACTCACGTTCTCGAAATCGGCTCTAACAATTTCGATGAAAGTTGCAATATAGGGGTTTACGGGGGCGAATAATCGATCTAGCTAGGTCTCATATCTGGGAAAATTAGTTTTCTCCGTTTTTCTCCCGAGCAGAGCTCGGTCGCCCAAAGTTTAGAACAAGATAATAAATAATGACATGACATTATCAATAATGTCATGTCATGATCATTATTCTAATGTCAACATTAGAATAATGATCATGGCAGCATGGAATAGGCCTGTGTATACATTTTTTTGAAGTGAAAACTGCTTTAGGCGCGTTGGGCATTTTTGAGATAGGACTAAACCATTGATTTCGCGACACCGTGAACGACACCTCATTTTTGTAAACGCGATTGTGCTCTTTATTTATATTACATTACGGATCAATGTTCTATACAAGTATTTTTGCTTTAAAGGTTTCGGAAGTTTTTTTTTGTAAACGCGATTGTGCTCTTTATTTAGATCAGGTTACGGACCAATGTTCTATACCAGCATTTTTCTCCCATCAAGGCGATCTTGTTCAAGTTTTCACTTCTGTCGGCACTCCCGGAGTGCCACCACTTTTTTTTAGTCCTTCTTTTTTGACGTAATCAAAAGATTACGGCAATACATTGAGTTAAAATGTGGCATGACGTCACGCCTTGCTAGATTTAATACTGCGTTGTGACGTAGCGAACCCCCACTCCCCAACTTTAATGCGTGTTTTACAAGTTATCTTTGATTAATATGATAAAGCAAAAAATACGTGTCTAATATTTTTTTATTATCTGAAAGACGGACTAAATAGAATTTCTTTTTTTTTACCTAGGCAACTACCGTATTAGTAAGTACCTACTATCATGGCAGTATGGAATTAGTATGAACTATCCTATACTATTAAATGAGCATTCTCTATAGAGCTCGGTCGCCCAGGTTCTTTATTTATTGAGTAAGTAAGGGCGATATTCGTAGTTCAAGTGATACTTTTCGTGCGGTTGACCGTAGGTACATTATTTACTGAAAGTTGTGCTTGATGACAACTCGGGTAATCATTTGATGTGGACAGTACCAACAGTAGTGTTTGCGTAAGAGAGATGGGTTATGGTAATGGATGATGAGAAGATTTTTATGGTATTTTGTCTATGAATATTTCATAAATTTGATATGAAAGAAAGCTCATTGAATAAACAATGGTGTAAATAATTGTACTATAAAATTATCACATTAATAGCTGGAGCTGGAACAAAACAATAATCTGTTGGATGGAGTCAATGTAACTTCGAAGTTAACACCAAGTTAATATGAAGGGAATAAACATAACATCACGCCTTGTTTCTCTGAAGGGTTAAGCAGAGGTGTATATGGTAGCTACCCTACATTTCGCCAGTTATTTTGAAGTCCCATATAATAGGAAAAATGTTGTGTTTAGTCTGCATTTGCGTGATGTGTAGGTAGTCTTTTTTGTTGTTGTTCTTTGTTTTCGTAATAATTATAATCAGGTAATATTTGTTTTAGTTTAAGAGAAGTATATCCTCCTTTTCTCATCCTGTCTTCTTCTTTGTGTTTTTGTAACTTTGTGTCTTCACTGTATCTTTAACCTAGGAATCTGAGGAAACGTCTTGGATTGTACATTTACCCACTTTCAATTATTTTGTAATCTTACATTGTACAATTGTTTGTTTTCCTAATAAAATAAATAAAATCAGATAAAATAAAAAATAGAGGGCGAGCCTATTGTCATTAACCGGGCACAAATCCAGACTCCGGGCTGCTACTAAGAAATTTCGAAAGGAAATACCCAATAACCCGCTACTAGTACCCGACCGGGGAATCGAATCCAGGACCTCATGCTTAGTAGTAGCGCTTGCGACCACTAGACCAACGAGGCAGTATGAAGGGAATAATTAATAGATAATTTGATTTTTAGTAAATCCTAATCATTGATTACTAATACTTACTTAACCATGGAGAATTACTTAGAAATAGAAAGTAACTTAGTTCCAATAACTAAGTATACCAACTAGAGCCACACGCAACCACCGACCAAAAGATATCAACGCCTATTCGTAACCGAACACAATCGAAACAAAACCCAATACATCATAATAATTGTGACACTTAAGTAAATTGTTAATACACTATCGATTTTATCAGCGTTTCACCACACATCGATATGTGCTATTTCATAGAATTGTAACAATAATCGATTCGTTATCGATAGAAAGTTCACGTTCAGGCGCTCGGTCACGTTCGGTTCAATTCTCTTGTAAAATTTTATTCAATACCATTAGGTATTCCAATACTTGTTTTGAAAGGCTAGTCTTTGTTAAGATCAAGAGCAATGCAACCAGTTTGACTTGGTTCGACCTGTGCATCTGTCTGTACTCTCTAGTTCCGGGTTCGATTCTCGGACAAGACTCTTTAAGCTCGGTCAACTTTTTAATGCATCTTTCATCGATTGTTAAATTAATTCGATCAAATAGAACGCTGCGTTCAGTGTGAATGTGCATGACTGAATTGTTTTGCAAAACAATTTACAGTCAAGCATCAGACAAAAGACTGTTTGTTTACATTTCGCCCCAACCTGTTTACCGCCCAAAACAATGCGCGTAAACATACAAGTTTACACTGGGACACATCACTCGAGAAGTCGAGATGCAAAAAAATATTCGAAAAAAATCGATATGTTCGAAATTCAGTTTGTTATTGCGGCGTCACATCGTTTTTAACAGTTGCCATGCAACAAGATATCTGCAAGGAAACCGCTGAGGTTGCGAAACGGGCGGGCGAGCGCGGCGAAGGTGAAGGCGGCGAGCGCCAGTCGCCGACGCGAGTGAGAGGCGGGCGCACGAACGACGCTTGCGCTGACCCAGTACGCGCGAAAACGACCCCACGCGCAACGCCGCGCGCGCAACACACTGTGCACTCCCTGCACCAACCACCCAAATATACCCACATTACAGTGATCTTGTGAATTAAACTTTTGTGCTAGTGATTGTGTTCCACTGCCCCTACATAAAGTGCCCACGGAGATTGTGAGAATTTTTCTCGTTATTTGACACACATATGACGTGAATAACGGTGCGGGGATCCGACGCTCGATCGACTCGCTAAAATCCAATAAGTGTTAGTGTATCTTAAAAGCAGTGTGCCGGAATTTTAACGGACTTGCCTAAGCAGAGGTAAGAACGGATGTTTACAGTTATGCGTATTGTATAACTTTAACGGTGGCGGAGAAAGCTTTCTTGTAAGAACCATGTTCGTTAAAAATTTGCAATAATATTTTAGGAGATCATTAGACGTTAGTTCATAAAATATGGAGAGCTCTCAAATAAAAACTAAAGTTTAGTATGATTGATTGCCTCCTGGCGTCGTTTTAATAATCTCCAGCGCTCTTAACGAATTGGAGAATTTGAAAACACCAATAATGAAATATTCAACAGAAACAAGTTTCTATACAAAGTCACGACTCCAGTAAAGAGCGAGAAGTTATATATTCTAAAACATTCATAATTCATAAAAGAGGTTATGAATATTCAAAGCAAGCGTTTAGACTTTTTTTAGTTACGAACGAAAATGTGAGGGAAAACGTAAGGACGTGTTTGAGTCCAGAATAAACAATGGCCGCCGGGTGAAAAGGTCTCTGACTCATCTTAACGTGCGGCACTCGTGGCCAAAGCTTCTGTTTAGAATAAATTTACCTTCGAAACGAGCTTTGTATGTCTCTTTAGTAAACAGTGGACGAAGACCGATTTGTTTATATCTGTTTAATTATTCTTTGCGTAAGTCACCATCTGATCGTCGTCGGTGAATTAAATCGTTTTGTCTGGTTTGAAACTTTGCGAAAGTTGGTAACATAGTTTATTCAGTAAACCAATCCATTGCAACAGTTTTTATTGGTCTTGATTTAAGCACACCAAAGAAACGACCACAAAAAAACTAGATCACGCATTACATCAGCAGTTCCAATTTCGTTTTTTGACATCTCTTATTTTGTCCAGAAACTTGGTGTGCACTGCGCAACTCTGCGGTGGTGTCAGCGTATGACGCCATTCACGTTTTAAAACGTGTTGCAAATGAGAGCATTACGGTCCAACTTTTCTCAATTCAATTTCTCATTAATGTTAATCGTAAATATTGATAATAGCAATGGATCGTTTCAGGGACCCTTTAAAGTTCTACAAAATTAAAGAACTTTCCAAACACTATTTGCAATTCTTTAGATTTAAGTTGTATTGCTAAGTGCGTCAAACTCATCTGTCTTAAAAATGTAGAAATTTCATTGTTGTGCACAACTACACAGATCACTGCCATCTTTTGAATCCAAAAGTTTTCAATATTTGAAATTGTGTCATCAACTTTCAATCATTTAAGTGTCAATTGTATAAACTAAACTGTTTATAAGTCCCACAAAACAAAACTTACTGTTCAGAACAAGATAAGATGAGGGTAATTATCAATAAAAGCACGGAAACAATATTTTATAACCTTTGTCCCAACTACGAAGATTTAGCGCTACATATAACATTTTACGTCAAATGTAGAACAACGTTCAGTAGTAAATTATACTATAGAAACTCATTCAACTATAAAGATATATGACGCTGTCTTGGAACTTTCTAAAGATTGCAAACGTTTATGAACGTCTAGATGCGGGTGTTTATTGTTATGATGATAACAAACATTTTACAATTTTATATGAGGCTATATATGTTACTTAGTAGCAAAAGTCTCAGGGCAATATACAAGAAACAGCACTTAAATTCAAAAAGGTTAATAAGAATGAGTTTTATATGGAAAAAGCTGCCTGCTTAGCATGTCTATGCATCTTCATAGTATCTAAGTAAAGAATAAAACTCAACAACTTATCAGGGTGTATAAACAAGCCACATTATCATAACAAAGGTCTCCGATGTTTATGAAAGTGCAAACACGGGATGGTTGTAAAAGCACCCTGCTGCTGATAAGAATCCAACTCGGGACATATTTTGAGCTTTTTTCTGACCTTGGTTGTTTACTTTTTTCATTTTCGAGAACACCTCTGTGGATTTAACTTTGTTTGACGACAATGTTAGCATGAGATATCTCCATGTTTTAAATTTTATCAAATCTAAGGAATGTTAAACTTGGAGCAAAGAAATTCAAGGCTAAACATGGTAGTTCCATATGGCACTCAGCCAATACTTCAAATGCAAAATAAGTTTTTATAATAAATTTTAAGGTACTTAATTAACTTCTTTTATATTTCATAAGTAGCTGCGCGATTTATTTCAACAAAATGAATATGGCCTTTCAACTTATGATCGCAAAAAGGTCAAGAACGTTTGTCTATAACATTTTAAGAGTCCATTTTAAAATGCCAGAGCTTATTTCTTATCCAATGTAGGTATGGTAACTATAAATGCAATTATATTGCATAAAGTGAAAAAAAAGGAAGTTGATTAAAATTTTATAGCTTTAGTTTCGGAGGTCATATTCGTTAAAGAACTAAATAAAACAGTTTCTGAAATGAAACTTGTTATTCCAGGTCTGTTTTATAGGAAACTGGTTTCATTTCAAAATAAAATCTAGATTGTCTTAAAAGCTTATTTCGCAAACTCGTATTCATTTTGTTTCTCATATTTCAGCGGATTGAATTCTCAACGAATACATTTGCATTCAAATAAAAAAATTAATAGTCACATGCTAATAATTTAATCGATATGTTTAAAGCACTTATATATACATAGATTTCACTGACCTGAGTAAGGCAAGACAACTTGCAATAACTGCATATTACATCTTAGATTAACTTGCCAAAATTATATAACGTCAAGTTGCATTTGATGCAACATCATTACCCCATAATTACGTTGGCTTATGTCACACACTGCTACGATCAGTAGCGAATCTATTTGACAGACTGCACGCCCGTGTGTCAGTGTCTTCACACTTAACAGTTTCCTGTTTCCGGCTTTCCGCTATTGTTAGTTCAACGCCATATATTGTGTTAAGAACGTAAATTATAGCTCTCGTTTCATTGACGTGATATATTGTTTTACTTGCGTTAGTTTAGATAGCTGCAATTGGTTTTATGTTTCTGATTTGCTTGTTTGTTATTTAATTTGCGTCACGTTTTAACAATTAACATATTATTGATTTCGTGTCTATATGATAATATTTTTATTCGGAAAAGTAACGCTATCCATGTAAATGCGTCATTAGACGAATATTAAAATTTCGTCTAATGATGTATTTTTACACGCAGGTCATTCAATAAAATGGTCATACAGTGTCAGTCTTTATAATGTGTACATATCGAAATGAGAGAATCTATGCTTAATTTTATCGACGGAAAAAATATTAAAAAAAATATAAATACTAATTTTAATTTTTATGGATTTTTTAAACAAAACGGTGTAACTTTTAAACTAAATGATCTATCGCGATGAAACAAACTCCATAATGATTGGAAGTAATTAGGCACCCTCATGAAATAAAAATTTTCGAAAAAAGACTAACCTCAATTGAAAATAAACGTGTTTTTTTTTTCATACATTTTTACAATAATCGTAAAATTTCTCAATAAGACGCGCCCATTTCCACGCCCATTATGGAACTTGATTTTTTTTTTTTAGATTTATTAAAAATATTTTTTCCGTCTATAAAATTAAGCATAGATTCCCTCATTTCGATATGTGCACATTATTAAGACTCACACTGTATAATAAATAAAGAACAGGAACTTAATGCTGCAATTTGGTATGTGAAACTTCTCAAACATCATTCTCTGTCCTTAACTCAATTTATTTATGGTCGTCACAACATGTCTTTTTCTTCCATACTTCTCTATTAGTCGTCATCTCGGTAGTCACCTCCTTTCTAGCCATGTCATCTTTCACTTAGTCCATCCATCGTTTCTTTGGTCTTCTCCTTCCCTACCTTCTTTGTGGAACTTCTCAATCAGATAACTTATAAGTACATGTTCGCTGACAGGTATTACTAAAATATAAGGAGTGAAAGAAAAGATTAATGTACCAGTAGCTAATCGAGTTGTAAAAGGCTGTTGAGGGAAAGTACTTTAGTTGGGTTTTACTTGCCTTACCTTATATAATTTAACGATGGTTTTTACTTCAAATTTTGTGTTGTAACAAGTTCTGTTCTATAAAATCGCCATATTTTAATAGTCTTACATAACGTCAAAATTATTTTTTGTGTATATTTAAATGCTAGTGAAAGTATAGACTATAGATAGGACCTGTGTACATAACTTTATATGACTGCTATACGTCTTTGGATTAAAATGTTTTAACCTTATCTTTGAAAATATTGTAGGCAGACATTTAACCAGACTGACTAAATATTTACACATACTAAAACACTTTTTATGTTTACAAAAAATGTTAGATTCCATGTTTTAAACTATGAAGTGATCACTAATCCGTGGTTTCCTATCAAAAATAGTACAATTTATTTTATTTTATTCAAAAATTAAGTAAAATTGGATTTTAAGTAAAACTCTAATTTAATTTTCGTTAATTAGTACTGGTTCCAAAATAGTACCTTGTGGAACACGTTTTTTGCCTTGAAAGGTCGTAGTAAATCTACTTTTCATTACCATAAAAATTTACTGATCTCGTTCGGATGTTCGAGTAGACATCTAGAGCGGTCGCACAAGGCGGCCCGGTCCTACCGCCCACTGTGCAAAGGGCGATGCAATTGGGACAAGGAGACTTTTCATTGTTTTGCATACGCAGTCACGTTGAGGTTAGTTTAATTTGATGAAAAGTCTTGGAAGATAAAATGTTATAAGAGCTTCAATGCCTCACAGTTTTTTCGTTGCATTACCCATTGATGTCAACAAATCATCAAAATTTTAACCGAGGACCGAAGAACTTCTAAAATGATTTATGACTACATACTTTAGTTTTTGTCATTCTTAATAATTATAGGTTTTGTGTAGTATAATTTATAGTCTTTAGTTGCTGAGAATTCAAAATGAAATATAGCACTCGTTATATAATCATCTAAACGGATTTATTGGGTTGCGTGTTAGAAAAGTGGGCGAAAAACTTTTTCACGGCCTGCAATCATTCGGTTTCCAATTAATTCTAAAAACTTTTCTTATCACGATCATCTTCAATCTAAATGGAATCAATCATGATCTACTTTTCGAGCCAAACCAATTAAGTTAATGCTGTAAACAGCAAGAGTAATATAGACGACCACTTAGCGCAGTCAAGGTCTTGGCACTCGGTACAACAGGACCTGACAAGTCGTGAGCTCTATAAAAGTTTAAAATCCGTCCAGTGTGCAGTCCGTCGGCCCTCGTGACGACCTCGCAACAACCTCGCAGCACCGCATTCACCGCTCCTATTGGCGCGAATGCAGCAATCGCCTCCAAATATAGAATTTTTTATATTCCATGTCACGGAATAGTTTCGGCACCAGCTTTTTAAAAATCGAACGAAACGCGTCTTAAGTAGTGCAATACGAATTTTAAATTGCTTTCCGATGGAACTAATGGCTTGATTATTGTTTCGATACTTTTCTTAAAGTAAGAGTTTGGAAACGTTCCGTTTTCCAGTTTTAACACTTAGCGAAAACGTTAATGAAGATCTTTTTAGGTTATCTGTGGAATTGCTTTTGCAACTGTTTAAATATTATCAGCCTGTTATCCTCCATTATCTGTAAATGTTACTTAAGCGTAAAGTCAAACAATACTTTAGTGTAAAGTTTACGCACACATAATTTATGATTCCCAAGACTTCAGTGACAAGACTTACATAATTAAAGATTATTGTCTCTAATGATGGAACTACACAAATAAATGTCATTGTCTGTTAAAAATGTGGTCGTTAAAAATATTCACTTTCAATTGTTTGTTTGACAAAGACACTAAACGTGTGAATTGCCTTGAATGAAGTGGTTATCAACACAATTACATCGAATTATTGTTATAAATGAAAAGTTATAATGTCAAGAGTGTTCTAGTCAGTAGTTTCACGCATGATAGTTTATTGAAATCCTAGGTTTGTCATTTATTACTTAATGTATTAGCTTCTTGCCCGTCTGTCCGCGACTTCGTCCGCGTGGATGTCGGAAAACAGCCCAAATTCGATCATTCATTAGCAGTGCTCGCGAGTTTACTGTAACTTACTTAAGTATATCTATTGAACAAAATGAACTTTATTTAAACGAAATTATAAGTTTATCTTACTTGAAGTTACATAAAAGGCTCTTGCGGTCAGCGTTAAGGAAAATCTCCAATCACAATAAAATTATTATTACCTTTGCGCATCAAGGAAAGTCCCTCGATCTCCTTGTTTTTATTTATTTATGTGTTATTGTTTTTTTTCCTTTCGATTTCATGCAAGAATATTATTATCATTCCCTACCTTTTTTCTTTTGTGTGGTAAATTATCAAATAACTTCTCCCGCTCTGGGCGGAGCGGGAGGGCGTGTCAGACTCTTACTGACTAAAACCCACTCGTGTTCCTTCAGTTGCCATGTTGCCGGGGGCCACAATTTCCCTTTCGGTTTTATTCGCAACCCCGGCAAGCATCAGCCCTAGCGGACCCCGTCAATTTTGCTGTCATTTCTTTGAGGTGCGCGTGGAACACAACGCGCCGTTGACCCGGGCCTGGTCCTTATCGGGCGGCGAGCTACCCATTGTTCAGCGTCAGCAAGCCTGCGCCTACGGTAGCCGGAAATCGGCTCGCGATTCCCGACGCCCAAGGCGTCTCCTCCTGCGGCGGTTAGGGGCGTGAAGGCGTGATTTTTGCCTCTCCCTCACGCGTTCCGCCTCTTCCTTCGCGAGTATTACTGCTTCGCAGAAGGAGGTGACGGCCTCCCATTTCCTCTCGCTCCGTACCATGGCCCGAATCAGGGCCGGACGCGAGAGATCCATACAATGGTGATACCCGGGCGTTTCCTCCCGCCTTATCCTCTCGAAACAGCCATGTTCGGTGAGGACCTGTGTCAGGCGGAAGGTGAGGACGCCGTGGCTCTCTAGCCACTCCTCAAAGAGGGGTCTTATCGCCGCAATTGTGGTGTGCCCTGCGCTGGTTGCGACAATCGCACTCTGAGAGATCCCGCCAGAGCTCTGTCCGCTGTGCCGCGATTTCTTGCGACAACGGAGTTAAGCCCCGGCGTTTTGCCTCCTCGCGCCACTCCCAAATGTGCGCGAGGACCATCATTCCCTACCTTACTTACCATAGGTCGTAAAAATAAATCATCCAACCTCAGAAGAAAGCGTGTATAATTAATAATTTCGATTAGAAATGGGTGATCAGCTCTAGATATCGTGAAAATTTTCTCTCAATGAAACTATTATAAATTCGAATAAAGTTGAAGGTACCTACCATCAAAGTAACAGTTTCACTGATAAATTGTTAATTATCTACATAAGCCCTAAGTAATAAAACCTCTAAGGCACGATGGAAAGCGTTCAATTTACTCGTTGAAATCGATTTTGCATTTTACTGCTCAAATCCGTATCATAAAGTGATCATGTGTGTGACAGTCCATATTAATTTCACACGATCATTCACTTTCCTTCCTCTCACTACCTTGTTTGTTATAGGAAATTGAGCATGCATCTCTGTGATTTTATGTATGCCTTTGAATACGTTTCAATGTTTGTTTGGTAGTCAAATCTTTTATAATGCGTTTATACTACTATATACATTATCTGTACTTGTTTGATTTTCTGTAAAGTAATAACTTAATATGCAGACAAATTATGAGAATGATTTTTGTTAACATTAACATTAATGTGTCGACATTTTGAACACCGTTTCAAATAACAATTCTTGTTTCAAAGTCCTGATAAACTAATTATACTTAGTTGAAATATCTGATATGAATGTGTATATTGCACTAATGAATTCTTTATCTATTAACGCACGAAGGAAGTTTCGACAAAATAAATATGTATGTTACTAATATGTGGGTATTTATAACATCCGTTACTATAGCAACCTTGTTTACTTCCTAGGCAGTTTGACGATAACGTCTACTTAAAATTATCTAAGTTTTGATCGTCATTTTGATTTTTGCTGCTGATAGCCTGTTTCACTGCACTGCTGGTTTTTCTTCCTTAAATTTAAGTCTTCAGACTATTTGCTTGTTTGTCACCTATTCATTCCCCGATCACTTCTTATATTAGAGATTTTGAAGTACCTTAGTTCTCGGTCAAAGATATTTTTTATGTTAATTTTTTTTATTCTCGTTATAATGACCCGTTTGCCTCGCAGCTTTGACCAAAGTCAGACGATGAAAGATAATACTACTGACATTTCCATACATTATATCTTTTACTTTTAAGGCTTCATCCTTGACTTTTGCTCGGTTCTGGGGTCAGCTAATACTAAAGTGCTTATTTATATTCTACACTGGTTTGATGTGACATTATGAACAAAATATGGTGTTTCAAACAGATTTATAATTATAGTACGTTCTTGATGACTACCACAGTGAGCAAGCTTAGATAGACCTTTTCTAAAGTTGTGCCAAATGACGTCACTAAATTATTTAAAGGTTGAAATGATCTCATTTTGTCTAACTTGTCCTTTGAATTAATTGATATTTGAAGTAATATATTAAACAACTAGAATTATAATTAATATTCTTGGTAGCTTGCCCAGTAGTAACTCAAGCAATGTCTTTAATTAATATAACTACACGAATCTAATAGTTATTAGAATATTTACCAAAAGCGGGGACAGGCTATCGTTTAACATTGAATATAGTAACATTTATATAATTAATTTGTTCCGGTAATTATTGGATCGGTCAAGCTTTCTACTGTGCAGTTATATCTACATGTACCGTTTTGACAGCCAAAGGTTTAAGAAGAAACTGTTTTTTATTTATTTACCATTTACAACGATGAGATCTTATTCCATTTCACGGTAGGAAATACATTTGAATATTAACTTAAGATTCAATTATTGTCATTTATATTAAAACTGATCTACTCGCAATGAGGTTCTCATGATTATATTACGGTTTGACTTTCTTTAATTTAACAATTTTACGCCAACTTTATCAAAATTTAGAATTCATTTCAAATTTCTTTACAATAACTGAATCAATCATCTCCTATGTATAACAGAATATTGTCTTATATGTCAAAACCGGCTTGTGGTTTGTTCTTCAACATAATTCCATATTAATGCAAGTAAGTGGCAGCCCAGATAGAATCGTGACTGAATGAAGGTGATGCAACGACAATGTCTTATTATATTTCTCTTGTTCTTCTGAGTTTTGTAATAAAATTCCTGTCTCGCCGCAGACATGCTGGGTTATTATTAGATTTCTTTAACAAAAAAGTGTTGATAGATCTTGGTGATTCAGAGAGCATCAATAATGGTTTATTGAAATATTGTAAACGTTTGTTTCATATTTGCTGTTTCCACAATTCATTGTTCAAAGTATATTTTGATCTCATTGTCATTCAGCGTATCAATTTTCTCGTTGCTTATTGTGATTGTGTTTTCACAACTCAAGCTAACTTCACTCCAAGGCTATCACATCTAACACCAAGCTTTTTAAAGGCCCAAACGAACCAAACACAATGGTGTTTTAAAATTGTTAGCACAACCGAATTTCAATGCACAATTTCGAAAGTGACCGTAATTTGTATGGAAATTATGCGCCTTACGCGATGTCCTAGAGACCTTGTTACAACTATTAACATTTGCGTTTTAAGTGTAAAGCTTTTTGGAAAATCTTTTTGCGACATTGATCGAAGGATTCTTAAAACAAATTACTTATTATCGGCTGTTCGATGAGTTAATGTTGTGTGTAATATTTTCCTGTTTTACAACCTACTTTCTCGTGATTGGGTAAGTCGTCACATTCATCTTGTCAGTCTTTACCTTATAGGGAACGGGAGATTGAATCGTCACTTCGTTGTGATCTCGCGTCTTCGATAGCATGTTGTATTGACTTTGCATACACCTAAGCTAAGAAAGTGGAGAGAGTATGGGAAATGTAGGGACTGTACACATTCGCGGTGATTATCTCGGATAGGGACGATGCAGTGAGACAGTCGTTAGTTATGCGTTTGTATGCATGCCTTCTTACTTTAATAGGGTGAATGTTATCGCTTTATATTTTTGTTCTGCTTAATGGACTATAAATCAATAATGTGTCATGTTCAAAAACCACCTCGAAATAACCTCCATTATGGATTCCCTCCATTACTTACATTTTTTCAATCACTTTGATCATTTTCCCTACAAAATTATTATTCTGAACTGTCAACACTTTCGTCATTAAGTAACAAAACTACGAGATTTTCCTTTTCAAATACGAGTCAAGGTAATGAGCACGAAATCGTCCACTCGTGTGTATTTAATGTATTCACTTGTTCGCCAAAGTGGTACATTCGAGTCGAAACACTGCTTTATAAGTGGCACTTGAGCTTCCACTGCGAAAGTAAAAACGAATTCACCTAGTGTTTCCATTTCATTTACTACTAGCCGAGGTTTAGATAACAGACTATTTGAATATGCAGCGCAATGGATTGCGTTCGTTAGACTTGGTTCTTTTTTCTGTCCCACCTACGCTACCATGTTGATATATTCATCGTCAAGTTTAACATTTTTGGGCATGCTCTGACCTAGTATTGTAGAAATAAGTACGACCGGTTGTTGGCTTTATACCTGTATGGACAAAACTACTGTGATGTCAACATTGACTTTACTTTTATTAAAGTAATATATCTCTTGATGTATGTTTATCCTTAGTAGGACCGACTAAGGGTCATATTAAAAGTAGGTTGAAGTCTAGATATTATGTAGGTTATGGAATAACAGAAACAAAAACTGTGTGTCATTATATTTAGTTGTGTAAAATAACTACTTCTTAAAAATAATCTTAATGATTATGACCTAGTTGGTTTATGAACAGTTATTATTCATACTTAATGTCAACACTTTTAAACTTTTGACCTATGCAGGTGTTATTAAGTAACTTCAGCTTAATGAAAGCTAACCTCTTGATACTTGAGGAAAATGAAAGTGGAAAATCAAGGATATGTTATACGATAGGCCTAGAGGCGCAGCAAAACGATTCTGAGAGATGATACGGCTAGGAGTAATCGTATCTATGTCATAGATCTAATATGATAAAATGGAAGGTTTGTAATTATTAGATACAATTAGAGTTTTTAGGAGAAGAAGAAAAACGTGGCAATTGACATGATAAATTCATGGATGCTAGCGAAAACACTTGGAACTATTAGATATTCTTACATACTTTTAAACATATTCAAGTAATAATTACAATTCAATTCAATACTGTACACGCATAATTATGCAAAAACAATATAAAAAGTAACTACAGAATCATAGATCGACTCTAATTGCATCAGTTTAATAATAGCTGCAATCTTCAAGCGTTTAGAAATTATTTATTTTTCATGTTTAATGCATGCAATTTCACTCTATCTGGCATCATGGTCTTCATTTCAATGCTTTCTATCTTTTTAGGGTTCCGTATTAAACAAGGAACCCTTATAGTTTCGTCATGTCCGTCTGTCTGTCTGTCTGTCTGCGGTCTAGCTCCGAGACCCTTAGTACTAGAAAGCTGTAATTTGGCATAAGTATACATATTAATTACGCCGACAAAGAGGTAGTTTTTTTTTATGGTACCTTTCCTACACGTAAAGTGGTGATGTTTTTCTTTTCTTTTTAAACCTTTGTGTGGGGTATCATTGGAAAGGTCCTTCAAAAACATTGTGAGTTTGTGGAAACCATTTTTGGATTCAAGGATCCGTTTGCGAAATATTAAGCTTTAAAAAGCTATTTTTTGTTACAGTCAAGTGTGTCCTGCCAGCTAAATGGTTGGTTTCAGATGTGTGAAAAAATCACAGCAGTAGTTTATATAACGAAATTAAAAGGAAAACTATCACAGCTAAGTAGGCTCTAAAAGTTAACGAGTAATAATCGACCAACTTAACTTTGCAGTTACAAAAACATGTTTTCCCATACATTCCGTATGGGAGAACATATTTTTCAACTACAAAGTTAAGTTTGTTTTTGGGATAAATTCATCTCAACTACGGAACCCTTCATTGTGCGTGGTCCAACACGCACTTGGCCGGTTTTTTTAGGTAAAACATAGTAAAATATTGTAAACCTCGATCTTTAATTGTCAACGGATTGTATTTTTACGAATGGTATATTTAGAATTACTGTAATGTTACGCTGTTCATGTAAAAAGTGTTGTTGGATGTATCTAAAGAATGAATCTTGTATATGCTATTGACATTGATATTTTTTTCAAAATTCATACCCATACAAAATGCTACTTGATCTAAATTGTTGGTACTTAAATAAGAATCTGGCATCATAAATATAATACTTTCTTTTTTGGATTAAAACTATTAAAATCAGCTTTTAAATCGATATTTTGTTCTTAAACTAGTTTTCACGTGCAAGTACGTCAAAACTACTTAGTTTAGTAAATTCTTCCACACAATGATGTTAATGGTGTGACCAAGTTGGCCCTTTGCCTACGACCGTTAAGTTACCCGTTTACAACCGAGTGTCAAGACTTTCGCGGAAAAATTAACCGTTGACAACTTGACAAGTCATTAAGTGACAAGTTGTTATTAATGCAGTGTTAATGAGTTTTTTTAAGATGTGGCAGATATTTGAGAACTAAGCAAAAACCTAAAGAAAATGAACTGAAAAGTATGAATTTTCACTTGACTTTCACGTCCGCCAAATTGCATTTTCTATGACGTCACTATTATGGTCGAACACTGAAGAAAAAAAAAATTTGGTCACCTAAATTGTTTCATTAGTGACTTATTGTTTTCTTTGCTGTAAAAAAAGTAAGCATTCGAATTTCTATTGTATTGTAGGTATATTGGTAGGTCGGGAGGTTCTTGTTCAGGATAAGGTGGGAGGAAACGCCCGGGTGTCACCATTGTGTGGATCGCCCGGAAGACACGGTGGAGCATACGGTGGAGGTCGGCCCGGCTTGGGCGGAGCATCGCCGTGTCCTCGTGGAGGCGATCGGTGGCGGTGATCTCTCGCGTCCAGCCCTGGTTCAGGTCATGGTACGGAGCGAGTGGAAATGGCAGGCCGTCACCTCCTTTTGCGAAGCAGTAATGCTCGGGAAGGAGGAGGCGGAACGCGTGAGGGAGAGGCAAATTTCGCACCCTCACGCCCCTAACTATCGCAGGAGGAGACGCCCGGGGCGGGAATCGTGAGCCGATTTCCGGCCACCGTAGGCGCGGGCTTGCGGACGGTGATCAATGGGTAGCTCGCCGTCCGATAAGGACCAGGCCCGGGTTGACGGCGCGTTGTGTTCCACGCGCGCCTCAAAGAGATGTCAGCAGAATTGACGCCAATGCCCTAACGGACCTCCGAATGCTTTTCTTAGACCTGCATTTACATTGTTACTGATTCTCAATTACTTGAGTTAGAAAATGATATGTAAGTAAATAAAAGATGAGTGATTTAATTTCTGTAAGTAGGTTTGCACAAATACTTTTACACGTCAATCATATTTTAAAAACTAGATGAGATTGGCATTTCTTATTGGACTACTCTGTAAAGAAAGGATGAAGAAAACTCAGAGGTCACAGTCTCTTTTAAAGTCCAGACACAATCTTGGTCAGATCATGTGAGGACCATGTAGATTGGTGTCTGAAATGGTCTTTAAAGGAGCTCAACGATTCGACGAACAATACCAAAGAAAGGACATAATATGGGGAGGCCGCATAAAGTTCAGTATATATATTTTCTTAATGTCCCTCGGGTATCATCGGATTTCCGAATACAAACAAATGCTAATTTACATGTCCACTAATTATTAAATTTATCGTGTATAATAATTTGAATTCAGAACGTACTTTATTGATGTTTTGTTTTGATTTCCGTGTTAACTATACATATAGAGCTGTAAAACTATTTTCCTATCTGTCGTGCCTGCGACTTTAGCCGCTTTCCTCCCATTTTTAAAATAAATTACATTAAGTTAAAAGAGTATTAACAACTCTATATACTTCCAAGTCGATTGAGAGCGTCCGTTCTGCACCAAGTGCAAAGGGCAACTGAAAGAAATCCGACGACTGACGAAACACGACGTTTGCCGAGGGACATTAAGAAATAAGAACATAGTTTGTTTTCACTCAAACTGCGCACGCTGCACTGCTACAAATCTACAATCACAAACTGATCAGACCTCATGAGATATTAAAGTCAACTTACCAACAACCATACAAAGCCTATACGCGACAGTTTAAGTTACGACATAGTAAAAGTCGAAAGTCAATGTGTAAGTTATAATTGAATATGGCTTTCTACGCAACATGTTTTTGTGATTACCCATAATTACAAATACATGATACTATGTAATTTGACTGTCTATTAGCTTTTTGATATAGAAATTAAATACAAGTTATGTGTTTTGTGTAATTAAGTTAATCATATTTCACGGTTGGTCATTTTCGAAGCCGAAAAGTGAAATGATTAGGGAGTGTAACTAATTAGCAGTAATCTTAATTTTCTTCGATTTTACTTTCCTTAACTTGTAAGATTTATGCGTTAGGTGACGCCTTAATAGCTATAAAACTCGCTTCTAATTTAATTAAACGGTTTATTAGAAAATCGAAATGCTGTGCAACAGATTTAACGAGTCTGGTTTTTAAAAACAATAGCTGTAATTGTACCTTTAATAGAAGTTTACCAGTAATAAACTCTTGAGTCTTGTTTGGGATTATTCCACTTTGCCCCACCAATCCGTCGCACTAGTGGGTCAAAGTGGAATGTTTACAATTTTGTCGTCCACTGTGTCCCACTAATTGATTTTGATGAGGCTTCGCATAAATTCTGAATTAACTTTTTCCCACTAGGGCTGTCACTGTTGGATTTATTAAAATATTTTAGTGAAAATAAATCCTACTTAAAAAAAAAAAAATCTGTGGCACTTCGGGAGTGCCGACAGAAGTAAAAACTTGAAAAAAAATGACGCCGCGAAATCAACGCGTTGATGTCTTTTACTCCACGCACCGCGGTAATCAATGCATTGATGTCTTTTTAATGGTCAAAAGCTGGTGTCGTTACAGTGTCGCGAAATCAATGGTTTAGACCCATCTCAAAAATGACCAACGCGCCTAATGAAGTTTTCACTTAAAAAAAACAAATATAAACCAAGTATTCGTACGAGATTAAGGCGCCGCCGATGACCGATGACGACTTAATTACGCCCTTATTTAATATCTATGTTAATGTTATGGACCAACGAATCAACTAAAAAAAAAGAGGACAATAACGTGTTACTACCTAATTACTATAAAATCATACATTTGTAAATAACTAAGTCGTCAGACCTGCGCGCGATAAGGTTAGTGAAGACTCTTCAGAACAGCTTAAAGCTCAGCCATTTCTTTTTGTCAGGTTTAGAAAAGGTAACGAATAGAAAAGTGGTGGGTAAGATTATGGAGGGGAGCTTCTTCCACTACCAAGCCCATACGGGTTAAGGCCCTTGCAGACAGGTGCGACATGACTGGTGGAACTTCTATGAAAATTGTTCTACTGGTGTCGCGTCGCCTTTATAGAAAAAGGAATCATTTTGACTTGAAATTGTAAATCCATAACAAACCATAGCACTTATCTAAAATAGTTTAAAGTAGCCGATACTTACCTAAATAATAAAAACTATATTTCCAAAAGCATTCATTATTTACTTAGACAGGTAGCAATATTTAGATTCAATGTTATTTCAAGCCGTCCATTTGATTGTCATAAATAGGTACCTACTGCCGGTTAAGTGCGTGTTTTTAAAAACAGGTAACTGGCACACACTTACTAGTGTATTGTTCAACAAAACACTTGTGTCACTATGATTGATAAACATTAACAGGTGTTTTGATACGAATTTGAATCTTATTGCTTTGTTATAAGAGTCTACGGAGGCGTTGTCGTAAAGAAGTACCTTTGTTTTGCGTAGGGTTGTCAAAAGTCAGATAGGTTACTTTTCTTTCAAAGGAAATATCACAAGTATCTTGCATGTTTCAGTAAAGCAGACTTTTTTTGAAGTAAAAACTTCTTAAGGCGCGTTGGGCATTTTTGAGATGGGACTAAACCATTGATTTCGCGACACTGTAACGTAACGCAATTTACCGACACCGTAGAGTAAAAAACATCAACGCGTTGACAGTGGAGTAAAAGATATCAACGTATTGATTCCAATTTTTTTTCAAGTTTTCACTTCTGTCGGCACTCCGGGAGTGCCACTGTTTTGTTTTTGTTTATCAAAGGGTTTGTTTTTGTTTATCAAATCTTTTTCTCTCGTAAGATATGGTAAAATTTTACCCAGTAATGCTGGGTTCCTATTAACAATAATTAATCGTTTAACATACCAATGGTAACATTTTTTATTGCCAAACTGGGAGATAAATAAAATCGTAAGATAATTTTACCTGTGATAGCTACTTCCATATGGAGTCTACTATGCAAAGTTCTGAGGTCTTTGCTTCATTATTGTTATAGATCCAAGAGTCTTAATTTAACCAATAACGGTTCATAAATTATATAGGAACTGGCCATTAGTAATGTTGCAGCAAGGCTGCCTGCCTACCAATGATGAGCTGGATGTACCTAAAATTTATCTATCGTCATACTGACTATTTAAATATGTCTTCTTTACATATCAACCTTTATTTTAGTGAGTGAGGACCCTGAATAGGGAGTGCTGTTAAATGTCAATCATATTGACGTGCATTGTTCAGGCGCGAGTGACCTTAGTGCCACGTCAGTTTTTATACGGTTAACCAAACGTAGTTCTATCGTATCTATTCGTAGATATTTAACAAAACTTCAGTGTAATCTTGCAAGAATTTTCGTATACCTAGGTCGAAACTGCCCCAGGGTTCCCGAAAATAAAGACGTCTATATTAATACGACGGATTTGATTGAAAAATGAGAGAGGGGCTCATGGCTGGGTAATAAGAGCCGCAAAGAGCAAACGATCAGGTTAAGCTAGGTTTGCCGCGGTTGATCTGTAGATGGGTGAACATCTTTACATACTGAGACCCTTCCGTGCCTCAGAAAGCACGTTAGGCCGTTGGTCCCAGCTGTCATTCGTGAATATTTGACAGTCGTTACGGGTCATCAGAAGCTCGAAAGTCTGACAGTCAGTCCTACCAAGGGTATCGTATTACCCAGTAACTAGGTTGTGGAAGTCAGATAGGCAGTCGCTCCATGTAAAATACTGGTATTCAGCTGCATTCGGTTAGACTGGAAGCCGACCCCAACATAGTTGGGAAAAGACTAGGCAGTACCTACTTCATACGGTGGAGGTCTGCCCGGCTTGGGCGGAGCATCGCCGTGTCCTCGTGGAGGCGATCGGCGGCGGTGATCTCTCGCGTCCGGCACTGGTTCAGGCCATGGTACGGAGCGAGAGGAAATGGGAAGCCGTCACCTCCTTCTGCGAAGCAGTAATGCTCGCGAAGGAGGAGGCGGAACGCGTGAGGGAGAGGCAAATGTCGCGCCCTCGCGCCCCCAACCGCCGCAGGAAGAGACGCCCTAGGCGTCGGGAATCACAGGCAGATTTCCGGCCACCGTAGGCGCGGGCTTGCGGACGGTGAGCAATGGGTAGCTCGCCGTCCTATAAGGACCAAGCCCGGGTCGACGGCGCGTTGAGTTCCACGCGCGCCTCAAAGAGATGTCAGCAGAATTGACGGGGCCCGCTAGGGCCGATGCCTGTGGGTTGCGAATAAGGCCCAAAGGGAAATCGTGGCCCCCCGGCAACATGGTAACTGAAGGAACACGGGTGGGTTTTAGACAGTAAGAGTCTGACACGCCCTCCCGCTCCACCCAGAGCGGAAGAAGTTATATGATAATTTCCCAACCATAAAAAAAAGGCAGTACCTACTTCTCTTTTTGAGTCTATTGAGTCTAAGTTTAGGAGGAATGGTGAAAGGAAAGTAGTGATTTTATTTTAAATCCTGCTTTGAAACAGACAGCAGATGAATTTCTAAATGACCTTCTTCATCCGCTGGTGTCTATTTTGCATCTTGTTTGAATAACCGTTACTTTGAAATTTCAAAGTCAAGTAAACATATCGTTACCCACACAACACACACTTACATTAACTTAGCATTATTAGCCTATAATGTTCCCACTGCTGGGACACAGGCCTCCTCTCTGTGTGAGGGAGTGGGCTATAATCTACCTCGCGGGTCCAGTGCGGGTTGGTAGACGTCATATATCTTCGAATTTGAAGTTCTAGGACATGCTAGTTTCCTCACGATGTTTTCCTTCACCGTTTAAGAGCAGTGGTGATGAAATTAAATTACAACTTGTAAGTCGGGGCTGTTACCACTGGGATTTTTTACCGCTGTTTTACTTATATAATTTAAGGAAATTAAGAACTAGACTTTGAAACTACAGGAAGTACTAATTACACTCATTCATCGTAAAGGTATTCATCAAATACTATGTGTCACCTACTTAAGACATGTTTGGAACGAGAAAACGTCGCGTGTTCAAGACGACAGATTTCTTTGAACATTCAAGGAGAGATACTTGCGCTGCGCTTGAGTCGATGTCGGCAACGGTTTCCATTGATTATGGCCGTCTTAAATGGATTTTATCATGGAATTTTTGCTGGTTAATGGCTTTAGGATACAGTTTTTGTTCTTTTAGGCATAAACTATAAAAAGCTTTAGATGGATGAATTTAATTAACAGAGGCTGTGATGTGACCTTATTTATTAAAAACTAAGGTGAAAAATGTTGTTCAATTTCCGTTTCAACCTTCAATCTTCCACTTAAAACGGTAATAGTCCTACTTGGAAATTCATAACTTTTCCGGCAAAACAGTTCAGTTTTCAACCCAGTAATAGAACGAATTAAAGCTATCACAAAACTTAGTTAACGACTGCAATCTACGGAATTGCCTTCTCCAATCAAAACTAAAAAGCGGGTACAAGCAGTTGGTGTTAGTCAATTAAAGCTTTAATGGCTTACACCGCCCATGGGAACTGAGGGGACATTACTACTAGTTGTTGTGTATATTGCGCAAGCGATTATAGCCCTGACTTAATTCCAACTTGTTATCGTTGGAACACCACTGTAACATGAACTTTGAGAATGAGGAACTTATAAACTGGTTATATTTTCATATTGCAGGTTGTATGTTTACAGCTAAGTTGATGGTGTTATTTTCTTGCAGATAGTCGTGACTGACATTTGTCGGTCAAGAAGGTAAGGGTTGACTAATATAACGGAAAATAAAATAACGGTTTTGTCATAAACATATATTCTGAAGAATATTCATATTGGTCTTAATTCTATGACAAAACAAACTACATAATATGCATGCAGGTCAAAGTGGAGAAGAATAACATAAACACACAAAGATCTGTTCTTGAACCCATTTCGTCGACATCATAAACTAGCATGCAAAACAGATTTCGTTTTCCTGCTACAGATTGTGCAAAATTCACCTAATGACTTATAAAATTTGCGAAACTGATCTCGGAGCTGGCACAGTTGTTGCAAATGCTACAGAACTTGCTAGATAATTTTGTAGTACACAAATACTGGTTGAATTCGTACAAGGAAATATAATAGAAAATAAAGATTAATATTTAGTCACGATTCTGTGTGATGATATCATTAACTAGTTTCTCGACAAATACGTGAGTTATGGACAAAGGACTGCGCCATTAAATGGCAAGACTATTAAGATACGAAATAAGTTTATGAATATTCAATTTGTTAATATTTGTATTCAAAAAATTGTGTTGGCTGATTTTTTTAAGTTTAAATAAACACTAAAGTTAGCCTGAAAGTTGCAACGGACAGTGAAAAGAAACCAATAAAATATTCACAATTTCTAATAAAAGAGAAGGTACAATAACGCCAGCCTCAAAACTAAATGACGTAGAAAATTTAATTAAGAAAGCATCAAAGTGATTACAAACAAATACGGATCGAACAAAGCTACAGACGATCCAAGTTAAACAAATATATACCTAATTAACAGAGGAATAAAGAGCATTAATAATGCAGCTAAAAGAGAAACTGTAGTAAAAAAGTATCGAGGTCTCCCCGTGATGGAATCTAGACCCGTGCCCGTTCATTCAGATGTGACTGATTATACCGTTAGCTCTCTATCTACAACTCTGTATAATATTGATGGTTGGACAAAACGATATGATCATAACGTCACGGTTACTGGCAAAAATTATATAGGAAAGAAGCTTTTTGAATTCTATGACTGACATAGATTTGGAGAATGTTAATGTTTGGTTGGAAGTAGGAATTATTGGGAATGTACTGTGAACTACTGTGTGATTTTGGAAGTAGGAAGTTGCATGGTACGGTGCAGGTATCGTCACTATTATTAACAGTGAATAGAACTGTTCGAATAGATTCACCCAAGCAATGTTTAATAATAACTGTACTAGTCAAGTTAATAGAATCCATAATACATTGACTTTCTACGATGGTAATCAAAAAACATAATTAATGTATAAATGAAAATAAAGTGCAATTTTAAATCAACTATGAAGAAAAATTGGTTTCCAGTTCATCACAAATTGGTTTCAAAGTCTAGACTTGATGAGGACTTGATGCAATTAAATTAAACAAGAATTTGATAAAAACGAAAGACGACATGCCTATTTATATTATAATAGGCGATAAAAAAGTGTCGAAGTAAATAACAAAAGCGACAGAAAGTACACCAACAGTATTAAACAATTTCGTTATACAAACGTTTTAACGAATCAGCAAACCAGAGCTATGTTTCAGCAATTTTATTTTTGTATTTATTCAAATGAAAATAAACCTTATTCTTTACTCGATACAGCTTTATAAGTTAGCACAATTAAGTTTTTTCTCGAACTAGACGCCAGATGTTTTCGAAATGCCTCTCCGAGTGGAAAATTGTTAGATTTCGTGTTAGGTCGTTGTCCGTTCAGTGTGACCGATCAGTTATTAGTCTGATATCTAAGTGCAATCTTAAACTGAAACTGTTAATGCCGTTGCTTTACGCTAAACCGTCATTATTCATGCAAACTGGCAAAGTCTTAGTTCGGAGTATGACAGCTGCTTATGTCCATGAAAGTAAACTTCTTGCAGCAATTATATTGTTATCTCTATAACAGCATGACGCAAGTTCTTTGTTACAAAGTCAAGGACCCCGTCTTGTTGTTTTTAATCGGCAACTTCCAGTTTCTCGAATTGTGTGCGGAATTTTTCTTTTAGTTTAATTAATTTTCCTTGAGATTTTATCTCTTTCCTCCTGGTTTCATAACTCCTTAAATGGATGTTCTGAGATGTGTACATGCACGGCCCAGTTTTCTGCAGTAAAGCTGAAGTTGGGATTCCATTGGATGTTTTCCTCTTGGCTCGGTTTTTACAATGTCATTTGTTTATTGTTAGGCCGGGGTCGTATTGATATCACCCGCATCCTTTGTGCAACTAAACCTTGTAACGATAACCAATAATATTACATGCTCCCATACTTTGAACTGTAACATATATTCTAGTCTTTGAAATATCATGTTTCGTATTGCCATTCTATTACGAATCAATTTTCAACTATTCGTACAAAAAGCTATCAAGCTGTCTCGTTTCCGTCAATAGGCATATTGCAATACGATTGGCTTTTTAATATTCATCCATTATATTATACTGTTATGAGTTTTTATGGAGTTTTCGAACCGGCACAGAACGGTTCTCTGGTGTGATGACCAAGATTTTGAAGATGATTCACGATATATACCTTGCATGTTTGTATTTAGACCGGTGCTAATATTTCAACCTCCGTTTGTAATCTATGCCTCTATACAACTTAAAACTGGTTTATTTAGATAAAAAAATAAGTATGTAAAATGTTTGATGAGATAGTTCAAATTAATGTGCTTCGGACCACTTTCGTCAATCAGAACGTGAAATTAAAGCAGTTCATGATTATTTTCCAATACTTGCAAAACATGATTTTCAGATTATGTAGTAAATGATCAACATACGAAAGCAACCGTCGCAAATCTAAAAAACCGTCCTTAGCTGTTTTTATATTTCGATGGAAGGCATGGCCATCTCATGAAGAAGTGTCTAGAATAAAACATAATTTCATGGACTGCTCGGTAATCTGCCATTATTCTCACGATACCAAAACTAACTAAATTAATAGGATATTTGTAATGGAATCCTAAATAACTGGTTTCTATGTTTATAACAGGTATATGTATTCTTTTATGTATCGTGATTGGAACCAGTTTGTGGTTGGATTAAAGCTTTTATATTATAATTTCCAGAGTATATAACTGAGCCGACTGTGCGGAAAAGTGTGAATCATAATGTAAAGTAGACCCTGAAGAGCTTTTATAGTCATAAACTGCATTAAATTTTACTTCGATAAACCTGTTCATATTGACAACAGTTCTGCGACATTTCCTTGCAGATATAGTTATGTTAGGTCCCACAAACAAAAATATTTCGATGACGTAAAATCTAGAAAAAATTCTAACAATCTTTCTTTAGAACTTTTAATGAATTATGGATAAGCCAACTCTATCTTTAGACAATATAGAAATCATATAGAAAGCCGTTGATTGATACCTCGTTAAAAAAGTTGGCTTTCTATCCTTAGGAGCAAGGTAAGGCCTACTAGTCCACCTTGTTTGTCTGTGTGGTACAATAAGATCGTGTGATAAGAACTCGTTAGATCCGGCTCGTAAGTGTCAATGTCACAGATTGTTTATTTATGCACAATTGTTATTTTTTCATTAGCTACAGATATAAAATTAAAAATGTTTGGCTTTTTGGTTGGGTAAGTTTCGTGCATTTCGTTTTTTTTGTTGTGCATGTTGTTCAGGTTTTTTAATCGTTTTGAAATATCACTTCCTAAAATATGCACATGTGTGTCTGTTTGCACTAAACTTCTTGTTGTATTCAATATTAGTGTTGCTTAGTGTTATCTCTTTTTGTAATAAATTTTCTTCTATTCAACCACTCAAGACCCTAAAAACGTGACTGAAACTAACCAGCGTTTGATTTTTATTTGGATTCGTTTTGAATTTTATATTTATTCGAATTTAATTTTTTAAAGCGCGTGACCCACCTTCCGTACGAGCACTCAACGCCGTCATGCCTAACTGACTCGCGTAACGAGCTATCGATAAAGTCGAGTCGATAGAAATCGTCTCGCACTGATATCAAGTCTCGAATCGAGTTGACGCTTCATTACAACGATGTCCCTGTGCTTATCTGAGCATGTGTAGTTTTGCATACGCATTTGAATAAATGTCTAATGTTTATGTAATAGTGACATCGCTTCATTCGATTTTCTCATTTTACATCGTGTGTTGCGTTTTTTTATAACTTTTTTGCCATGATTGTACGACTGATTTGCGTCGTAATGAAGCTAATCAATGTAGGTAATTATTTTATAATGATACTTTGGAATTTTATATATATTCGCGGTCGTCGTTTAATACTTAATTTATGTATTCAAGTTTATTTTTGCCGGTATATTGACATTTCAGTCTTAACCTACTATTGAATAAAGCTTAATCTAAAAATACATTCTTCTCAAATGACAACGGCTTATGTTGAAATTAATTAAGGAATTTAAATTTTGCAAATCAAGTTTCGAATTTCAACAATATGCAAAATATGTAAATATCATGAAATCGAATGCAGCTACGAGGTCGCCATTTTGTGGTGTCAAT
The DNA here is from genome assembly GCA_949152395.1 of Agrochola litura. NCBI lineage: Eukaryota > Metazoa > Arthropoda > Insecta > Lepidoptera > Noctuidae > Agrochola > Agrochola litura. Next base: position 17,047,709 of record OX424508.1, on the reverse strand, counting down.
TTTGTTTAGCAATACTGGCATTATTATAGAACGATAAAAGTTATTAAGTTTATACACAATCCTCTTTCAATTGATCCTATTAAGAATTTCAAAAGATGTCAATGGTTTGGATATGAATAGCTTGATATATTTTTAAGATTTCGATTTAAACAAAGAATATTAATTTTGTGTTCTTCTTTCAAATTTCTCTCGACGCACCGCGTCGTTTCGCATCATCTGCCCGTGCTACTACTTCATTTTTGCTTAGCGTTCTTTCCGATTTTTTTCGTTTTTCTCGGCTCCTAAGGGTTGTAACGTAATGTTAAATAACCTTCCTCGAGAATTGGTCTATTTAAGGATTTTTTTTTTTCGAATCTGCCTGTTTGTTCCCGATATTAGCGCGTTCAAACAAACAAACTCTTCAGATTTATTAAACATATAGATTAAATCATAAAGCGTAGATAGCAACTTACTGCTTACTATTCCGCAAATGCTTTTATACAATATTGAGGAAAATGTTCGTAGGCGCTGTTCCACCGACCTGTGAACTGTTCCTATCTTTAAACCCAACACGACTTTCCTATATATGGCATAAATAAATTCCAAGTTCCAACCGAGAGGAATCTTAAGCGTAATTCAAGTGCTATTCAGAGGCTAAATAACGCATACAAGCATCCTGAGAGTCTTAGACCGAGAGTTTTTTGCAGGATCGCGTAGAATAATTCAAGAGGCAAATATCCAATGGCCAAGGTATTGGCACAGTATAAATATGGACAGTACAGAAACTACGTAGTTAACATTCGAAACGGCACACTCACACAGACGCGCTCATTGACGAGACCCCAAGCGATTATCGCGGTGCTGTCAGGTGCGGGTGCCGTGTCGAGATGAGTGGTCGCCGCGATCTTTTTAAAAATGGAGCGTCGGTAATTATTTCAGCAAATAGGCCTAGTTTCCATACTGTCCATATTTATACTGTGGTATTGGTTCGGTACTTAGTTTTGAGTTGAAGTCTTATAATATATATTATCAAAGTACCTAATGTGGTGAAATAAACTAGATGCGCTCGTGGCTAAATCACAACAGCTGTACGAGTCGATCGAACGCTAAGCAACGCTTGTCATGGTCGGTTTGTGGATGGGCGACCATCCATTATATAGCGAGACTCCTCCATGCCTCAGCACGTTAAGCAGTTAGTCCCGGCTGTCATTCGTGGATCTTTGACAGTGTTTACGGGTCGTCAGAAGCCCGAAAGTCTGACAAGCAGTCTTACCAAGGGGTATAGTATTACCCAGTAACTGGATTTTAAAGGTCAGATAGGCAGTCGCTCCATGTAAAATATTAGTATTCAGCTGGGAAAAGACTAGGCAGATGATTATTAAGGTGTCACCTTTTCACCAGTTAATTGGGCAAAAACAAGCAAAGGCAAGAAAAAAATAAAAAAAATAGTCGCCACATTTGCCCATGCGGAAGTGTTCTCACAAGTCGAAGGGTCTATAAAAGCTCCCGCACACGGCGCGACTCCACTCAAGTAGAACAATTTCCATGGAGTTTTTCCAGAAATTGTTCTACTAGAGTCGCGTCATGTTGAGCGCGGCAGCCTTCAATTCGTGCAAGTTACTCTTTCCAAGAACAAGTCGTTGTTAAAATTTTGCAACGCCATTATTATTGATATTAAAAAGATTGCTGTTTGATGTCTTGTCGCAATGTTTTGGTCTCAAACTGCCGCGTAATTTGCGAAGGCCGCGCCGATATGATAGTTTGCAAATAGGAATGTTAAGTTTTGTAACATATTTTTATGCAAATGTTGGGTCAGTTTATTGAAATTCATTATTATATAACTGCAGTATGAGTACTATTTTTATGTTATTTATTAATATTTATTCTTATAATTCGTTGTATAGTTATTTTGTAATTCTAAGTACTGTTTATTTTATTTTGTCACCAATTTATTATTTACAAATTACTGAACCTGACTTAATTTCCGTTCGTCTTTTTCGGGTGACCACTGAAAATCAGCGCTGTGCTGTGGGTCCCCCATAGCACAGCATCATGCTGAGTGGAAGCCTTCTTGTCACAGTCATGACGTGCAGCTGCCGACTATTTCTGTTTCATACTCATGTTTGCATATTATGTACTAAGTTATACCTATTTTGTTTTCTGCTTACCTACTCTTGTCTTTGTATGCACGTGTTTCTGTGACAAATAAATCTATTTTTCTTTCTTTTCTTTCTTTCTTACTAGTTATACAATACAGAATATGTTGTATAGCAGTCTGTTGTTTAAAATGACATTCAATCCGAGTATACAGTTTCCTCAAAACTAAAAAAATCAGTATTATCTAGAATACCTCGACTACTGACTATAACTGCCTTTTTGGTTTAGTGGTCGCGAGCGCTACTGCTGAGCGTGAGGTCCTAGGTTCGATTCTCAGGTCGGGCAAAGTGTTATTGGGTTTTTTCATCAGAAATTTCTCAGTAGCAGCCCGAAGTCTGGATTTGTGCCCGGTTGATGGCAATAGGCTCGCCCCCTATTACATGGGACTTAAACATAACTGGCGAAATGAGGGTGTACTGTAGGTATAACTCTGCTCAACCCTTCGTAGAATGTAGCTAAGCGTGATGACAACCAAAGTAATAAAACTTTCCTCTGTATCATAGTGTATTAGATTTCAATCTCAGGGAACTTCTAAACGAACAAAACCGAACTCTAATGAGCCATCTTCTCATATTGAGGCACGCCTTTATCCGCCATCTTAACATATTCTTAAGTACTTACTCTGCCTACGTAGACGCGTAGTTTCCTCCAATGATTAGTCTCTGTGAGAATAGGAAGACACCACTTTCTCCGCCATATGTGTTTTGTTTAACTTTTTCATGTTCCATGTTTGAAAATGGTTTTTGTTTTAACGGCAGCGCCTTTTATGGTGGTGAAAACGTTTTACTTTCTTCCAATCAGACCAAAATACTGTATTTCTATTTTCTTAATATCGGCAAACTTCGTGTTTCGTCAGTTTTCGGATTTCTATCAGTTGCCCTTTGTACTTGGTGCAGACTGGACGCTCTCAATCGATTTGGATGTATATAGAGTTGTTAATACTCTTTTAATACTTAAGGCTCTTTCAAACAGGCGCGACACGCGACGCGACACAAAGGCACCGCTCGTCGCGCGACGAGCGGTGTCTTTGTGTCGCGTCGCGTGTCGCGCTGGTCTGCACAAGCCTTTACTGTAATTTATTTAAAAATGGGAGGAAAGCCGCTAAAGTCGCAGGCACGATAGATAGGAAAATAGTTTTACAGCTCTAAATAGTTCACACGGAAATCAAAACATAACAACAATAATGTACTTAGTTCTGAGTTCAAATTGTAATACACGATAAATCTAATAATTGATGAACATAAAAAATTGCATTCGTTTGTATTCGGAAATCCGATGATACCCGAGGGACAGTAAGAAAATAGAAAAACTGTAAGTAAGTATGACCGTCTTGTTCTTTTAAACTACGCAACAGATTTTGATACGGTGTTCACCATCATTTGGAGAATTTATTCCGGAAGGTTTATATATAGTGTGAGTCTTTATAATGTGCACTTAACGCAATGAGGGAATCTATGCTTAATTTTATCAACAGAAAAATATTTTTTTAACAAAACGGTGTAACTTTTAAACTAAATGATCTTTCGCGATGAAACAAACTCCATAATTATTGGAAGTAATTAACTAATTAGGCATCCTCATAAAATTTAAATAAAAAGAAAATTGTGGAAAAAAAAACTACCCTCAATTGAAAATACACATGTTGTTTTTAGCAAAAATCTGTTTTTTTTTCATCAATTATTACAATAATCGAAAAATTTCTCAATAAAACGTTACGTACCTCATATAAAAAAAATTTAGACATTTTTAAATATTTTTTCCGTCGGTAAAATTAAGCACAGATTCCCTCATTTCGATATGTGCACATTATAAAGACTCACACCATAATAAATTTATATTAAATTTATATATAAAAAAGAAATCTTGATGAATTGTCAAGTCGTTAAAATCCTGCAAAGCAGAGGCGGGTCGCTAGTTATAAAAAAAAATATTCGCGAAGGTGTAGACCACTGAGTGTGATAAATGAGTTCTCGAGAACTCGAAAAGTTATGCTAAAAGTTAATCAATTCTCCAAAAATAAAGTAAGTATGGCTAATCACGGCTGAATATTAATTTCGTGCATTTTGACCCAGATAAAAGTTTCTTTATGTCTTTATTTTATCATTTTATCATTTTACCACTTATGTAATGTGCCATTTGACCAGCTTGACCCCTATTACATTGACATTTCAGACTGTCAATGTCAGTCACTTTCAAATTGTCATACATTAAAGCCGTATTCCATTAAAATATAGATAAATGAAAATATTTGACACTTTTAGAGCAGATTTAATTTTTAGGTCACTCGTGTATCACAGCAGATGTTGTTAGAAAATATTAAAATGTTATTAGAACCGTCTGATACCTTCAACACGAAATATTTTTCAATATTGAGATTTTATCTCTTTGGTTGGCTTTTCTATTTTGAGGTATTCAAAATCAAAATCAAAATATTTTATTTCACATAAACCTACATGGGCACTTATGAAACGTCAGAAGCTAGGTGCATGGTTCCAATTGGTCGTTTCCTATGGAGAAGAGCCGGCAAGAAACTCCACGGTTACTCTTTTAAAAATAATTGGCTTTTACAATACTTTCAAATAACAGTGTTTCTAGGTATGGGAGGACAGTGTAGGTCTTTCAATAAGTACCAAGTACTTAACAAAATAGAAAATGGTCAACAGGTCTACAATCCACTAAGCCTACAGCGTTCTCACATTCACAAAATATGTGGAAAAGAATCTATACAAAAAAAATTAATTAATTAAAAAAAGTAAAAAACCTATTTTAAATAAAACGCAATTATATGATTGCTATTACAACTGTAATCAATCTGAATAATTATCATGTCCACAAAAGCCACAAATTACAAGACAAACAAATTAAAAGATAATTCTTCTTCAATGAACTAATTAGGCTTACCATGCATGTTCCATTTTAAGACAATGTAAAGATATAATGAATCTAATCAACTTACATAATTACAAGTAATAATATTACATCATCATAACATGACCTAATATTTGGAAAAAACGTGTGTGTAGTTGAAGAAAATCAAGATGTTTTGCTTGAAAAAAAAATCATGAACTGTAAAGAATCATGAAGTCTAATAATCTATGTAATGTACTAATTTTATTGAACAAAATTAAAATGCTGACAACATAATGTTTGTAAGTACACACGTAATTAATAGTTTTATATTTAACATTACTTAATGCTGTCGAAATTATGCACGTCTTTTTAAACAGTTTTGCGAAAATTCTGTTTCGACTTTTAGCGCTGTAACACAAGCTATTATAGTTCTGGAAGAATAAGTACAGTCGTTAGCAGTAAAATATAATTTTTAAAAAAAATTACAAAATTCGAGACCAGGATTACAGTTAGTTTCCTTTTTTCATGCTTTTCAGTACTTTCCGTAATTTTACTGTTTTCAAGACAAATTGACAATAATACTAACTTGACTACTCATCATCGTTGTTGACATTACAAAACAAGAAGTGAGCTCGGATGTAATCACGGCCCTACTTCCCTGTTGTTACATAGAAACTTAATGTAAAACTTTTTAATGACTTGCATGAAAGTGAAAATAATATGTTCAAGTACCTAATGATGCGTTAACGTTATGGTGCCGACAGATTGCTTGGTTCCGGGGTGTTGGTTGGTAAATGTCAAGCATATCAACATTTATTTGTACGTACTTAGTAACTTAGAGAATCAGGTTGATGATATAATTTTGGCGATTGTTTTTTGTAAGATAGAGGAAACGTGTTCCACTTATGTTTTTTTTAATGGTCATCTGAATTTAATTATTACGTATTTTTATTAGGTTTTTTTTAAACTTTCAAGGCCAATGTGACATAAAAACAAGTCTGACATTTGCTTTTTACGACCTCATAAAACTATTTTACACTTTTTCAATATTTTGCATCTTAACAAGCCGAAAACAACTATTATTATTTTCGAATTCATTGCGAAAAGAACTATTATTATTTTCGAATTCATTGAATTCATTGCATCTCATAATAAATTAAAACAGAAACGCGCAACGCCGAAAATAATAAAAGCATATTCTTTTATCGAGAGGTTTCCAGCAATCGATACCATCAAACAAGCAACCAATACTTACCGATAAAACATTATTCGATTATTCGCAGACAATCGTAAAACCCGCACCTGTCGCGCGTAAAATCGATCGCCGTAGTATGCGCAAACGCATCAGTAGAATAGAAAGCGCGGGAAAACGACATAATGCGCGGATTAAATTTGGTTAAATAGCCAACGAAAGTTGTTTTGTATTGGTATGTTAGAAACTTTATTTTATTGTCTTTGGTATGTCCATGTGCGGTCTCCTTGCGGAATTGTGAAGCCTTGTTTAGGAGTAGCTGGCTTGTTACTGTCAGATTGAAATAAAAAGTCTAAAGGTTTATGCTGATTCTTGATTGTAAGATGGCAGACATGTTTTGCATTGAGTTTTATAGTAAGAAGTTTTCCATACTCTACGTCCAGCATTTTCCTTTTGCTTAAAACTTTTTCTCTTTTCTTTTAAATAAATAAATGTTTATTTGTTTGTTTGTCCCCCTATGGACTCCGAAAGGGCTGGACTAATTTTGATGAAACTTTGGTAGCGCGTTCTGAAGACGCCGACGCGCGAGGGTTTCTGGCCGAAAAAATCTATATTAAAAAAAAGAGGCATAGTGCAGCTAGTACCTACTTATAATTTTAAATGCTATTTCAATAGTCACACAACTTTTATCTGAGGAATAAATATAAAAGTTTGACATAATATGTTTTATATAAAAGCTGTCAAACTGCAATATTTACTCGTAATCTTCAGATAAATTCTGACTATTGAACTCAACCCTTAAAGTCCAGGAATAGTAGTTAAAAAAAATAAAAAACATAATTAGATAGAATATTCGTTGTTATACCACAGATGAATACAGAACGGACACTGAATTTTAGGTATGAAGCTACAAGTAGGTACGCGGCGGGCGCGACTTGTCGAATTCAGTGGGCGTAACGTAGTCAATAGATAAGAGTTACGCGATAGAAAGAGAGGCAACTTCTAGGTGAATATAACTATCGGTAATTAGCGCTGTGCGACCTGAATTGTACTTTATTGTGTCGAAGCAAGAGTCGGTTTTTATTTAAATGATTTTGCGGAGTGTCCCATCTGTAATAATCTGCGGTTATACTGTCATTTGCGTCTTTATAACTGTACAAAGTCTAAATAGGCTTATCGTCTAATATTTCTCTTCTGATCTCTCTGATATATTTATTTTGTTTATTATCATTCAAGTCCACATACAAACATAAACTCACGCCTTCTTTCCATGGGGGTAGGCAGAAATTACAGAACGCCACATATAATAGAACGAATATAAGTATTTTGGCAGCAGCGCCCCGCGGTTTCACCCGTCATAAGTCTCAATCCCGTGGGAATATCGGGATGAAAAGTATTTTATATGTTAATTCAGGCTATAAACTATCTGTGTGCCAAATTTCATCTAAATCCGTTTTGTAGTTTTTGCGTGAAAGAGTAACAAACATCCAAACACACAAACTTTCACATTTATAATATTATTATAGTTAGGATTAAGATTTAGGGTTTCCTACAAAAGATATCGCAATACCTGACACAAATAAAGGGCAACATTTTATTTTGTACAAAAACTTGTGCATTTTTCTGTAAAGGCTCTGGCAGACAGTAGCGACGCGACTCTCGTAGACCAATTTCTATGACAACTTCATAGAAATTGTACTTCCAGAATCGCATCGCACCTTCACATCACGCCTGTCTGCGGGAGCCTTAAAGTGAAACCAAAACAAATCCCCTGTCTTCTAACGATTACATTAATTCTATGACGAACGTGGAGTAACAATGAACAATTATGAACACGACTGTATTTCTTTGGCGCGTAATTAGTAGTGTTGCCATGTATTAAAATGATTGAAAGAGGTTTTTGTTGTAGGTTTGATTACTAGGTCTGGTGGAAATCTGTCTTACAAGATTATTTGTAGGCGAGAGTGCCTTTAGTAAACAGGTAATTTTCCACAAAATATTAGTTGCCAAAAAATATAATCACAATTTAAAATAAATTGATCAATTATTTTGTGTCAGATTAAATAAATTCAATTCACAATTACTGGTCTGTCGGTACAAAGTAACGCTTTCATTTTATTTAGACGAGTTTGGATTCTGAACAAAAAAGTGTTTGTAGGTATAAAAACTTAACCTTTTCAAACTAGTTGTAGATTCGACACATGAAGCCTGTCGATGTTTCTAGTTAATCCGGTCATAACACGATTTTACTGACCAAAATAATCATACATAATTTAAACATTCTTTCCGGCGCCATTTTCCGGCAATAGTAAACGCTCGAATATTCCTGGTAAACCTTCAAGGAACAAATGACAGTCCGTAAAACTGCAAAGAAATGGTTACTCTAACTAAGATATCCTGATTCAACGATTAATTTGTGCTCATGCACGGAAACCGATGCTTCACATAACTTCACGTTATTGTATCGTGCGTGACTTTTACGTGTATCCAAATGTACCAACATGACAGACGCGACAGCCATCTTAGATACAGCGATACGTGATCAAATGTAAATAATATCTTCGGATGTCGCGGTCGTTCGGAATGCTGGAATTCTGAAGATTTATTGTCTATTACATAGCTGCAGAGTAGTAATGCAGGTAAAATCAAATAATAACTGAAATTAAATGCAGCGGATATCTACACGATTAGTAGGTACAAAGTTCACATTTCCCGCGTTTTTCTTCGCATAGGTAGCGCTACGCGCGGGAAAATAAAAATAGAAATAAGGTTGTTTGCATGCAGTTTTTTCTTCTCAAATGTCAGTTTATTATTGTGCGCACGCTGCATCAATGGTGGCACGAGTCATGGCCAGCCCCAACAGGGTTCTGAAAATGATAGCTGACAGAGTGGACTGTCCATATATAATTCACTGTTGTCAGTTACATGTGTCACCGTATTGTGTTGTTTACTAACACGTAGTTCTAAGGATATTGTTACTAACCCTCTATGAGTCTTGGCTCGAGATAAAGTTTTTAATTTAATTTAAAAAATTTAATTTAAAATTGTATCCGGTGGGTAACAAGGGCTAGAAAGTTATTTATATGTGTAGTTACTTTGTACGTTAATACTTAGGGACTTCATTGCACGTTTCCGGAAGTTCCAGCTGTTTTTAACGTAAATATTTATGAACTAAATCACCTGTATAAAGTACGATAAGGAATCATATCAGCTGCCATTTTGCAAAAAAAGTCTTAATAAGCGGAAACTACAACAGTCGTTTACCTTGTTTTTATTAAATAATTTCAATGTCAGACAGGAATCTTTGACTAATAATAAAAGATCTTACGAGTTATTTTACTCATTGATTTGACTGAGCTCATCTTTATAAATCGCATTCAATCTGACGTCATTGTTTATGCGGATTCTTATTTTAAAAACAAACCCATATTTCGTTTTTTACGTCAACTATTTCTTTTTTTAATTACGTTGCGTTTTTTTTTTCAGAATAGAATAGAGGGGCTCGAATAGAACAAAGTTATGCTACACTTTCCGCGGTCCGTTCATGGATGGATGACCATCCATTACATACCGAGACTCCTCCATACCTCGGAAAGCATGTTAAGCCGTTGGTCCCGGCTGTCATTCGTAGATCTTTGACAGTCGTTACGTAGTCAGAAGCCCAAAAGTCTGAAAACCAGTCTTACCAAGGGGAATCGTGTTACCCAGTAAATGGGATGTGGACGTCAGATAGGCAGTCGCTCCATGTTAAATACTGGTATTCAGCTGCATCCGCCGCGGTTAGACTGGAAGCCAACTCCAACATAGTAGGGACAAGGCTAGGTAGATTGATATTGAACTGTTTCTTTTTTAAATTATTCTTGAGTATTTTCCTGAGAATAATCTAAAAGGATGTATGACGTAAAAAAGCAAAAGGAGTATATCTGCCTACTCCCATTGGAAGAAGGCATGAGTTTATGTATATATATAGTCTAAATAAACTTATTTCCCTTTCTCCTTCCATACTTCTCTCTTCTGTGCGATTTTTGCTTCTTCTACTTCAAGTCGATGACACGCTAATTTATAAAATTTTCCCTATAACGTCCAGAACAATGGTTTAAAAAATTATTCGAAATTCAAATTGTAACCTCTGCTTTTGAACATGGAGAATATCAAGACTGGTTCATTTTACGCAACATTTAAGTTCAATTAGAATATTTCATACATCTGTGTATGCCCAGGTGTTTCTTAATTTGATTGGTATGCCTGACGTTGTTGATAGAAACATGTTTCTGTTACACAATGTTCTGAGGCTTGTATGAATTTTTCGAATACCTGGGTTTTTATATATGTTGCGCCAAAAATATTTTATTGGGTAAAGTTTTATTATCTGTGAGATCATATTCTGATCAAACTTTGTAGTCTACAAAAAATCATTTACATAACACAACATCCCACTTGTAATCTCCGGAGGGTAAGGCAGAGGTGTACCTTTAGTACCTTCACCCACATTTCGCCAGTTATGTCTAAGTCCCATGTAATAGGGGGCAACCCTATTGCCACCAAACCGGACACAAATCCAGACTCCGGTCTGCTATTGAGAAATTCCAGGTGAAAAAAAAAACAAATACCACTTTGCCCGATCTCATCCTCAGCAGCTGTAGCACAACTTGTGACCACTAGACCAACGAGGCAATTTAATTTTGGAAAATTTTAACATAAAATCTAGGAAGTAAAACATTTTTCAAATGTTTAAAATCATAACTTACCTTCATGTCTCTTTTTAAGTACTTTCCATCACAAAGTTACTTCGTTTGTCAAAATGTGACACATAATTAAAAAAAACAAAACAATATCGCTGGCTTCGTGCTCCAGTCATCGACAAAACTGCTCTTTTTTACATACTTGAGTAGAAAGCTCATATTCCCATATCACAATAGGCTTGGAGAGAACATACCGTTCACAGGCTTACATAACGGCTGGGGGCTCACAATGAGAGTAGTCCGTTGGATATGGCAACTAATTCTACAAGACAATATCAAGAAAGTGATTGCCAGTAAAAAAATAATGAAGAATCTATTGATGTGTCTGTAATTTGTTCTTTTGATCAGTGCATTATGGTATTTTAAGGCTTATTGTTCACTTGCGAATGGCACATGCGATTGTTATGTGGAACAGATCTCATTATCATGTCAATTAATTTTTTGTGCGTAATTCCTACTGTCAAGCCGTTTGTTGATTTTATTGCGATTCTGGCGATCATTATTTTAAATAAGGATTTTTTTTTATTCCTTCTCCGGTGTGTCTCATCTCACAAGCACAATCGTGTTTGATGCGTACTTTTCTCTCTCCATGTCACATAGGTACATAATGCTAGGAACCGAACAATACTCAAACAGGTGGCCATAGGTTAACACGAAACGGTCGGGAGGCCAATACTAATGAGACAAATTATAAACGCACACGAAGACTGTATTGTGTGTACCACGCCTTAGTTGTGTCAGTCTTTTGTTCGAATTTCAAATATTTTGTGACATTCAAATTCTATCCGTGGTATTTTTTAAGAACACTTGTACAAGCACTGTTATTATTTAAAAATCCTAAATTGAGATTTAACTAAAAACTTGTATTAAATATTGTTTGTAAGTGGTTTTAGTTTAAAATTCGTATTTAGTTTTTAAATTACGATACTATGGCATACAACTTTTTTATCTAAAACATTTTAGACAAAAATAACCTTTGCAAATACGACATGAAGGTAATTAGTATTTTACAAGCCCAAAACATGTATAACACGTTTCATCAAAGTCGAACACATTTAAAATGATAAAATGTCGGTTCAAAACGTTAATGTTATTTCAAGACTTGGCGCGGTAATAAATTGTCAAATCACTTTAAGAGTTATGTCATAACTAATTACAGTGCAATAACATCTGAAGAGTTATTAATTTTACATCGCAATAACCTGTTTCGTTTTCATAACATTCATTACTCTTACAACCATAATGCCTGAGATACACGAGGCTAGTTTTTCAAAGCTAAGAAGCAAGCTAGAATCATCAATCATAGCCTCAGTATACTCAAATACAAATTTCAAGTTCCAAAAATTTTATTTCACACAAACCTACATGGGCGCTTATGAAACGTTAGAAGCTAGGTGCACGGTTCCAATTGGTCGTTTCCTATTGAGAAGAGCCGGGAAGAAACTCCATGGTTACTCTTTTAAAAATAATTTGCTTTAACAATATATTCAAATAACAGTGCCTACTAAGGCATGGGAGGACAGTGTAGGTCTTTCAACAAATACCAGGCTTGGCACATGTTAGTGTTGTTTACATGATGTCTCATTATTATAAGCCAGTGGTGTCGATTCTCTTGTCACAAATGCCTCTAAACTAGACTAAAAATCACCAAAATTTAGTTTAATCCTGTCAAACGACAATTTCCCATTCTGAAATAGACTAAAATGACACAACTATATTTTAGCTTGGCGGCACTAAGACGGTACTGAGATATTAGTTTAGTGAAAATGGCAATTTTGCTATTCTGAATTTGACGTTTTTCACCTAAAATTTAGATTTTCTAACTAAATCTGACTATTTTTAATCGCGACTAAAAACGTGTGGAATAAAATTGGTTGTCATGAACTTTAAATTCACACCAACGCCTCGACTTCAGATGCAAAAACAGTACTGAATATTTTTTTTTCTTTTGCTTATATCTCGAAAACGGTGTGTCCAATCGCAAAAATAATGAAAATTTCGACTCCCCTTTTCGAAACCCCTAACACTCTACATGTAGGTAATATTTTTTCTTATTTTTCATACAATCCATATAAAACACGTCGAGGCTGCCCCCCCTGCGCGCCTCCGGCTCTAAAAAGATTCACGTGGTTAGGTATCACGTGTGGAGTTGCGATTGTCAAATTCGATTTAGATGTGTCAAAATTATTTTTAAATTTAGAGAATTTATTTTGCAGAATAGCTTTTAGATTCTCATAGTCCAAAGTAAAGAATTTTTGTGATAGTTTAGTTAGTTTAGTTCGGTGTACAAGAGAATCGGCACCAATACCATTGCAATGATTTATGTAACAACACGTCCGTGAAGGAAAATGAACTGCGGATACTAGGTTCGCCGCTCACATGAAGCTGGTTCTACTATATCAAAAATAGAACCCTATCCTTTTAAACTATCCTAGCTTGAAACACTAGCTTACTAGCCTAGAAATGAAGCTAGTCAACTAGCTTGCTAGATTACTAACACTAGCTTACTATACTGACTTGAGAAACTAGCCTCGTGTATCTCGGGCATAGTAATGTGATGCATAAACTTCGTAGAAATAATGTGCATCAATCATGCTAGTAGTACAATAGAATTCAAATATTTGTATGAAAAGGAATTTTAAATATTTTGCAAATTGATTGCTAGTAAACACTTGTAGCTGACTGGCTTTTGTTTGTTTGGTTGTTATGTTCTTCCCGTTAGAGAGAAAATTAATACCTCACTGCAATGCGAATGCATACAATCGTTGGAGAATAATTAAGTATGGGAAATTCCTCTGGTCTGTGAACATCAACTTGTGTGCACAATTTACAGGAAGAATGCATTTATAACAAAATTATTGAGTTGCACCTACATATACTTACTATTAACACCAATTAAATGATTAAATGTCGATAGTTCATTCTGAAGCTATGCAAATGAACTTTCCGTAATCCGTACATAGCAAGACAGATGCAAAACCAGTACCCTAATTGCGGAACATATTTTCGTAAACGATTACGACTAATTTGTTTCATTTTGACAGTTCAACAACATTCATTGCGTTATTTACGTTGTTGAGCAGATTTTTTTTTCAACTTATGAAAAAATAGATTAGCAATCTATTTCAAATCGAAACAAATTGTGATTGATTGTTTGTATTATGCAATTAGGTTACAGGTAAAAAACGTAAAATGAAAAATGAAATAATAACAAAAAAAACACTTGTATCGCTAGTTAAGGTTGATGAAGAAACTGATGATAATCCTACACATAAATAAGTCACTGCAGATCTAACATTATTTTATTCCAATAATGCTTCATTACTCGCCAAAATCCACAAAACAAATTAAATCTCTCCCAGATTTATCGGTTATCGCATAACATCAATAACCCTTCACAAACAATCTAGTGCACAAGATATTTCATTACGGTGCTTATTAGAATTCAATAATGGCGTCGTCGAGTTCATTGCCGCCATACGTGTCGATCAACGCCGGCCGTCCATCTGCGAGGAAACACGTTATACCCGGCGATATAACTGGCTATTTATAACTATAATTTGAAAATAGAACCTCCGTGTTGGCTGAATAGATTGACGACAGTCTGTTTATAGCTTTTTGAAACGAAAATAGATCTATCTTGCTGGTTGAATGTAGGAGCAGGACAGTTTATTACGAATGAGTTAATTCTAATCAACTTAATAATAAATGGGAAATTCTTAGAAAATCTATGTTTATTAGTGACTAGTTCGTTTGCGATCCAGGATAAAAGTAAACTATGTCCTTCTCCAGGTCATGGTCTACCCAAGTGCCAAATTTAATCCAAATCCATTCAGCCGTATTAGCATGAAAGCGTAACAAACAAACTTACTTTCGCATTTATAATATTAATAGTTAGGCCTTAGAGATAATAGAAAATTCATTGATAAACTTTGAAAAGAACTTATAGCAACAAAATGTAACCAATGGCAAGTTCTTCTACTATCACAAATATTTTAGATTAGCTGCGTCCCACGGTTTCACCCGCATCAGTCTCGATCCCGTGGGAATATCGGAATAAAAAGTATTCTATGTCCTAACCCAGGTCATGGTCTACCCATGTGCCAAATTTCATTTAAATCCATTCAGCCATTTTTGCGTGAAAGCGTAACAAACAAACAAACAAGCTCACTTTCGCATTTATAATATTAGTTACGAGTAGGATTGGACCTCTCTCTATACATCATCATAATGAGTTGCAACTTGCAATGCCTCTAAAGGCTTTAAAATTAATTAACTTTATACAAGTTATAGCTTCTATACATAATGCGAGTATAAATATGAAATCTCCGAAGCAAGTTTTCAAGTTACGCAACGTACGATGTTCTAAACCATCTGTTACGAGTATGTACCAACAGAGTAATACCATCTGTCAAAGTCAGGTTGTCATGTTGGCAGCACGCACATTTACAAGAAAGATTTTCACGCGTTATCTGACGTGAATTAGTTAACTTCATTAAAATGTAGTAAAGTTAAAAAAACTATCTTAGATATCCCAGATATTTCAGATATCTCAGATATTTAATATCTTAGCGACGGCTTTCAATTGAGCTTTAGATAGGAAATATCATCGTGAAGTACAAAGATGTTAAGACTCCTTTTATATTTTCTAAGAATTTGTATGTTTAGAGATCAACGTCTCTTGTTTTAACAAAAACACTTTAAAAAAGAATTTCAGCCTATAACATATTCCGAACACGAAAACCACAGTAATACTGGTAATACAGAATTTTCCTCAAAAGGCAACTAGACTTGTAATGGAGAACCACCATCGGTTAACCCTGAAGATCATATCATTGCAGCTGTAAGATAGGTCAACCTTATTTAGCCAGATTTAAGTGTTGATATACGTAGAATACATTCAGTTAATGCTTGCCCAGTTTAATTTATTACCGACTTAGCGGTATTTCGACACAATGAGGACCTACACCAAAATTGAAACGTGACTTGGTTCAAAATGTTGGCTATTATATTTTTGAAGTTGACAATTCTAGTTCTAACTGGACTTCAGATTTATTCGAATGTCATGGCCTAAACTCAGTTCTATTATAGTCCAAACAAAGAGTGAGTCACATCCAAGAAACATTAAGCTTTATTTAAAGGAGGTCCTGTCTTGAGAGAAACGAATAAATTACTTATATCATTGCATGTCAGCCACTTAGATAATCTTTTCGAAGTACAAATCTTGACAAAAAAAGACAGTGAGGATATCAAGTCGTCCAATACGAACAAAATAATCTTGACAGATGAGATGACCGCGCAAAAACTTCGACTATCAAGACGCCATGAGTAAAAACACTGCGTGTATTTACATTTTATTGCAATCGTGTGTAACACACCCACACACAAACAGGTTCAAAATACGCGCGCATCATTTGTTTCGTCAATATGGCGACCATGCCATCGGACCTCTACCACTTTCGTTATTTTCACTTTCGTTTAAGTAATACGTTGTATATAGATAATGTTATTATTACTTAATCTCGTTTTGGACTTCCGTAATGTGGGCGTCGTTGTTTATGTTATTAATCGGTGTTTAAATAATTGGTACTTCTTCAAGAGTTTTAATTTTATGATTATGATCGATGTTACTTCATACGTTTTCTAAATATTCTGTTTTAATTTCAGATTGTGGTACGCGGTTTGTGGAGCTTCGCTAATATTTAAGGTATGTTCATATTACGTGGTTTACGTGTATGTTTTAGCGCTTTAATTGAAAATAATGGGCATAGTACTGTAGACACATTGTTTATCTACGAGTACCGGGACGAATAAAACGCTTTATAGATCAAGCATATGATAATTATTCCTAGAAAACTGAGCTACGTTTTACATTAATATCTTTTATAATTGCCTTGACTGGCCTACCGGGACTCTCTCTCTTTTCTTCTTCAAACAAAACATATTCCAATCCTATTTTAAATACATTCTGTCTGATTGTTCGGATGTAGTGCTACTTTCTCACCAGCCTGCACATCATGAGGTCGCTTCTTGCATAAAACCAAGTACCTACGTATTGTAAAGTTATGACGTGATTCCAATAGGAGCTCATTATAAGTTTACTGTGATCTAAAAAAAATCTTCATCATGATGTAAACAGCGCTGTGCTGTGGGTCTCCATAGCACAGCATCATGCTGCGTGGAAGCCTTCTTGTCACAGTCATGACGTGCCAGCAGTTGCCGCATATTTCTGTTTTGTGCTCGTGATTATATATAAATCTATTGTTTTATTTTATTTTATTATTCTTTTCTTTTATGCACGTGTTTCTGTGACAATTAAACTTATTTTTCTTTCTTTCTTTCTTCTTTTTTCTAAATTGAGAGCCTCACAAAGTTTCGTATTGAAAACTCTCTTTCTTTCTTCTCTTGTCTCTTCTTAAATGGTACACCACTGACTACTTGTAATATTGTCTCCCTTTCTCACTTTATTTTATCCAAAAAAAGATCGTTTTTGTGTTAAGACCGCCCATTACGTCACCGTTTGTAAAAATTTTAAATTTATATCTGTATTTTTTATGGTGTACGTATCAAAGAGTTTTGTATCTGTCTATCTATTTTCAATCAACAACATATTTACGGCCTTAGGATACATTGCCCTTCCTAAGACAAAACCAGTCTTGCAAACACTAAAATTGTCCGACAAGGCGCACGGAATAATTCAGTATTTAATAACGTTGCAAAACTAACAAAAACAGACAATCATTTCGTCGTGAATTTCATCGAAATGTCAAGAGCGTTAATATTCATAAAAAACCGCGACACGAATGGACGTCGTCACATTAACGATACTAATGCCTAATACTGCTTTAAACACAAAATTAATTTCTCAAAAGGTCACATTATGTGCTTCGTAGTCAACAGTGTGGAAAATTTCCGCGAATGAAACGAACTTTGTTAATGCTTCATAGATATTCACCGTATGTGAATTTTTATTCAGATTTGACGTGGTTATTCATCTTATGTTTTTAGCTTCAAGGATTTTATTAGCATCGTTTGCAAACCAATGAAATGAATCAGCTTTCCTTGTATGAATTCAGAAGTTTATTTTCTTCTACCTAAACAATTACCGACTATTGCTTTTTTTGTTCTGCCTGCTCTGTTCTTATGTTTCTTGGAATCGGTACAATATAGTATTCACTTCCATTCTCGACTGTCATCTTATTATTATTCACTCCTTTTTCTCTTTATTTCATTCTTCGCACAATCCATCTATCTTTTCTTTAATCTCCCTGTTTCTGCTTCTTTATCCATCCATCTTTAATCATCATTGTCTTGGTCATAGTGTGTAATCATAGAAATATTCTGTTATAATCTTATTTAAGTAATTACATGTGAAATTTAAATCGTGAGATGTGTTTTGCCTTCCGTGATCAAAAATAATATGTTACCTTTGCAATTCTTACATATTATACTGCTGTCTTGACAGTAAGCTCATTGTCAGCTGACATAATTGCAGCGTTTGCACCACATAATAAGTGGCTAAGCAAAAAGTTCATCGACCTCGTTGTTCCCATATTTGTACTGTTGTTATTGTTTATCAATGCCTTATGCTGCATTGACTATTGCTAATTAATGTTTTTCATTCAATCATGGACGTAGTAGGTGCGTAAATGGCGTTGTAAAG
Organism: Agrochola litura; assembly: GCA_949152395.1. Lineage (NCBI taxonomy): Eukaryota > Metazoa > Arthropoda > Insecta > Lepidoptera > Noctuidae > Agrochola > Agrochola litura. The sequence goes on along the minus strand of OX424508.1, from coordinate 17,029,126 downwards.
TAGTTAATTTTACGTCAGTAATTATCTGGATATTCTTTTAAATGACTTTATTGTTTTAAAGATTTAGATTGACCTAAGTGGTCAAGAATTTTATTAATACAACAAGCAAAATAGGTATGTTCATGCTGTCGCCTTTGGGCCTACTACCATTATAATTATCAGATCATAATTATTATCCTCATCAACCAGTATAATATTGATAAAATCAGCACCGCCAAGCCACTAATCAACTAACTCTCGCACGAGCCAAGCCCTAGGCGTAATCTCATACAACTAACAAAATCAATCATATCTGTTGTAATATTTAACACCCACCAAACCGGTCGCGGAGAAATTCGAAATTCGAATTTCAAACAGTAAGGCACCTGGCAGTTGGCACTTTCGCCAACATAACAATAACATCTGATAACATGACGTTATATAACACTAGGTCTCGGTCATCGGATGGCCCTCATGGGAGAAATTTTGTCAATTTACATAATATTGGGCGTGTATTTACTTTTAGGTAATAAATTTATTAATGATGTAGCTGCTGCTGTTTAGATTTATGAGATGCTGTGAGAAAGTTTTGGTTAAGGGGGAAGCGTCAGGGCAGCCCGCGAAATTCAAATTTTCTTATTTTTTTGCATTGATTCGCGATCATCATACAACTCCATAAGATTTTATGAAATCATGACATTTGACACCTTTATCTTCTTCTTAATTACTATTACTGATTGTAATGATTATAATTGAGGAAAGCCATATTTGTTACGACCGCGAATCACTTATTTTAATCAACATAAAACCTGACACTGACCTGCAAAATGCAAAAAACGTAAGAAAATTTGAATTTCGCGGGCTACCCTGACGCTTCCCCCTTAATAAAACTGATGTCGTCGTCTTTGGAAATTCACACGTCGTAGAGTAAAGACTATGTGCGTGTTTACGATCATTTAAACGCAGATGTCTTGTTTACACTTTCTTTATGTTTCCTTAAGTTCATTTTAAAAGCGCCTATAAATGAAATTACTATGATCAGCCTTCCTGTCAAATAAACTCCGACATACCAATAATTAATCAATTGTAGATACTTTGATTCGATTTAAGTACCAATCAAATTCATAAGCGGCTCATAATTTATTCAAACTGCCTTTTAAAGGGTCATTAACTCAGCTGTTTTTGAATTTAGAACGAGAATAGTTCGTGACTCAGCTTTATTCATGTTAAAAACTTATTTTTCTGCCGAGTTCTTGCCAGTCAGTTACCACCTCTATAGATTTTCTTTCATTTTCCGTTGATGGTAAAAAGTAAATAGCCACCTGTTGAACGTGTTGATCGATATTAGATGCTGTGTAATTGACTGAAGGTGCAAATCATTTTAAATACTCTGCTTATAAAGATTGTGTAATCAAATATGAAGTTACAAGTTATGCTGTCAGATTTGTGCATGCTTTGCGTAGCATAATCTTAGAGATTATCTTAGAAATATTTATTAATTGGTTTTATTGAATAGCTACATAGTGCCACATGTAAAATGCAGTCAAGTTAATAAGCTTTTAAGATACTTCGAAGTCTTAATAAGTTTGCGACTTTGCGCAAAGCTTGTTTGATTGATAAGTAAGTACCTACAGTTTTTTTTTTGTGATTTAAAATGGTCTTTTTTAAATAAACTGTTGTTGCTCTTTAGTAAAACGCATCATTCGATATTATTTTAACGAAAGGCATAAACATGTAACTCGTACAGGAAACTTAGCTAAAAATAGTTTGGCTCAATTTCCGATTTTAAATTTTTCACTTCCTTCAAATCAAATCTAGATCGTGTCTCGTTCTTGAATGATTCTAAATTCGAACGCCAATTTATCAATGAACATCTGCAACTAATTAAAAACAAATTAATCAATAGCTATTTATAACATCGTAAGTCAATCAAAACATCCGTTGTTTGACAAGTATTGAGGAAATGAGACGCAGCATTCTTTTCTATAACATTATGCAACACTTTCTCACGGCAACCGTGCATCGCATATATTGTAATTGGATGCATGCCTCACGACTTTATAAATTATATCATCGAAAACGCGTTCCATTATACATGCTTAATTATGAAAAGGGCATTACATTATAAATTTGCAATTGTTATGATACAAGGTGCTGGGGAACTATGCGGTTGTATAATGTTACTTCTTAAGTTACTCTGTTATCGTAGTATTATATTATCTGTGACTGTTATTGTGCCTACGTCACTTGTACGTTACTGTAAACGATGACAATTAAACATTTTCGTTTACGCGTCTTACATTTTGTGAGCAGACTATGATAAAAATAAATTTATTCGAAATTCAAAAGTATTTTTGATTAATTTTAAAATACTTTTGAATTTCGAAAAATCAAGTTTTTCCAATTTTCCAAAGTACAAAGAAACTTTATAAATTCACTGCCGCCATTTTTGAGTTACTTACAGTTTTATCTTGCAGTGTGGTACAAAGCTGTAACTATGCCAAAGATTTAAAAAAAATTGATAAGAAAGCTCTTCAACCTATTTATTTTTACGGTTAATGTAAATTTCAGTAAAAAAATATCACGGAGACTGTTTAACAGGTTTGACAATTCACTTGACAAACCTCTCTGGTTGTTTTTTGTCCCCCCAGTGGCATTGGCACGGATTTTTTCAGAGCCGGTTGGTTACATACAGTGAGGTCCGAGGTCAATGCTGTACAGGTTTCACTCGACTCCACAAATAGTATTAATATTTTATATTTTGCGAAAAGTTTATAATTTTAGTTCGAAAACTGTTGTTTTGTGCCAATTTTTTTTTTGTCATATCGTTTAGCTTTAAACTCTAGCTCTAGCCCGGGGTAATTTTCGCTATAGTAACATTGATGCCTATTAAAATTATTTAACTCACTATTTTACATTTAAATTAAAAAAGAATCAATAAAACTCAAAAAGAAAACCGCGTGAAAGCAAAAATTTGACTAATCAATAGGTGAGGCAGTCAGCCTTCTTCATAATAATAAGATTTAATATCGTTAATTAAAATTTGATGCAAATTAATGCGCCCATATTTTATTTATTTGAAGTAAAAAACATTTCCATTTTTATAGCTAGCAGCGTAAAATAAGAATGGTTGAATGGTGGATAATGAACAATAAGTCTATAAATAAAATGAAAATAAAAACAAAAGCACCGTAATTTTATTTCAAAATAAGAACACTCGGCCACCCACTTTCAAACAATTGAATAAAGAACAAGTGTTTTGCAATAGAATACAATCGATCACCCATAATCGGTGTTATTAAAATCGATATGAGTTATCTTCCGAACTTTACTTTTTCCACCATGATAATTTAGACCTTAAAATCTATCGCATAAAAATCAAATTCACTATTACAGTAGATGCACGTCCTTGCATTCGTAACGTCAGCAATTTGGTCGGGCGCTTTAAAGATGATGAAAACACGATACGTGAGTTCGTTCTGAAGCGAGGGCTGAATAATTCCCTCATTATTAAGTTAATGGTGGATCTCGAAATTGGACCGAGTTTCGCGCCCCGAGTAATGGCAGGTCTCTTCTACTGGTTTAATAGAATAACCGAGGCTGATAGTTTGAAAGCTTAATGAGTTCTAGTTGCACGCGACGCGAAACAAGTTCTCAGATTTATAATCAAGCTGAGTTATATTAATTAGAGTATTTTTAATAGGCTGTCCTGTCAGTTGCGTCCATGGGCACGTACCCATGTTCTATGAGGAACAGGAAACTATAAGATTTGTATGATGTAGGTACTAGGAATGAAGTGTCTGAGGAAGGAGCGTGTTTACTATTGAATTATGACTTTATAAATTAAAATATGTCTACATTTATTTTTAATACTTTCGTAAAACAAGACATTCGTTTCCTTTTAAACTATTTTCATTAAAAAATATTCTACTCAAAAAGTTTGAATAAAAAAAATAAAATAAAAATATGGCATAATAAAACACACACTTTTTTTAAAGAAAAATATTATATTCTTTATTTAAATTTCGTTTGAATGTTGGCTGTAGGCCGCGCCGCCGCTGCCACGCCATCAGCCGGTCCTGACCCGCCGCATTAGAAGTTTCATATCAAAAAGAATTGTCTCACCATTTACGCGGCAAAGTATTAAAAAAATACTTACTTACCATATTCACATAGCAAGCTATCATCACCCGTAAAATTAACAACTTATTTCATTACTTGATTTGCATTTAACACTAAACCTCAACTTTACTGATTAAAAGTAGTGGTACTAAGAAGATCCGGGAATACTAGGTACTTAGTATAATAGTATATTATACTTATACCATTGTTCACATAGGTTACTCAAAGTTTAGTACAAAAGGTGCTAAGTGAAGTTACGTGGTTTGCGACTTGCGACACGGATTGACCTTCGACTATGCAATAAAATTATCGCATTCACATTCATTGTCGCCGCTGTATTCGGTTAAAGGCCCATGTCAAAGGTCTTGCGCATGTTTAGTACAATTTATTAGATTTATCAGAAGGCTACCGTGGGTATTATAACTGTCAATCGAGGAGATTTAGTACCTATCATAATACAATTTTCTGCAACTCATAGTACAGGTATCATAAAATAAAAATCGGTGATTTTATTGCATGGCCTAAAAATACATATTCCAAAAATATCACGATGTCGTGAGGGTTTGTGACGTCATGGAAGATGTGTAACGGGCCTGAAACACGTAATTTTATGACGTCGAAACAGCAGACATGGATTTTTCTGATAGGTCAGAATAGTCACGTAACAAAAAAGGGCATAATTTTAAAATCTTCTGATCAATTAAATAAGAGAGAAAGAGTAAAGCTAAGAGTAATTAAAAAAAACTGCCAACAGAAGTGAAAACTAAAAAAAAAAATACTTCAATACCTTTAAAGTAAAAACACTTGCATAGAACATTGATCCATAACGTAATATAAATAAAGAGCACAATCGCGTTTACAAAAATGAGGTGACGGTAACGGTGTCGCGAGTTCAATTGTTTTTTCCCATCTCAAAAATACCCAATGCGCCTAAGAAGTTTTCATTAAAAAAAAGCAAAAACCTAATGATTAAAATGACGTAACTGTTTAATTAAACTCCATATTTTATTACAAAGGGTATTAGTACCTACGTATCTATAATTAAATTTTCGCCACAATTATCCTGCCTCTAAAAATGTTTACTCAAGACAGCAGACAATTAAAAGCCGTATCTTAACACTCGTTTAGTTATGATCAGACATGAAGCCGGACGGACTTCCTAAGGCCTTGTAGTAAAGTGTACCCAACCGTAGTTCCGTGCCATTGTCCACCATTGTGTATATACGTGTATACAGTGGCGCTGGCTTTTGGTACTGTGAAATTGAATGGGTATGATAAAAACGGGAGTTTTTACGGCGGCGTCGTACATTTCGGTTACAAACTTTTCATTTTACGTTCTATACGTTTGTGATAAATCTGCAGATATTTTTTCTCTCATTTAACTGTTAAATAATGGCTGCGATGTCATTGCATTATTTCTTTAAGCCTCTGACTAATGAGAGTTACTTCGCCAAAAATCTTTTTTTTTTCTAAATTAACGTACAATTAGTGACGAGTTTCATAATGAGTCCAACACTAATATTAAAGTTACCGTTTTTAGTAAAAACGGTAAAACACTTCAAAAATCACAATTTAGCATGGTGTTCAAAAGCTATCTCGTTAATCTACACAGCGTGAATCTAATTTAAAACTCGAAATAGTGTTAGATACCGACAAGTCACGGCACCATAAAATTTTCATTCGAAACTTAGCACCGTTATTGTGAAAATTAATTCTAGCAAATTAATTTTCTAGACCGATTCATTTTTAGTCTGTGGTTAATCGATATAATTTTAGTAAATCTTCATTTTTTATATAATTTTTGAATTTCGATTTTCGTTAAAAGGAAAAAAGTAAAAAAGTTCGATGTCAATTTTAAATTTTGGAATCGACCGTTCTAGAATCTAGAGTGTTAGCTCCCTTTTTGTGATTGGCTACAGAATGGCGCGTCACCGCGTCAGTCAGAGCGCATAGAAAGCGTTTCACCACGCTCCAATGACTGTTCAATGGTCTTCATAAATTGTTAGGACGTTGGCGCTCCGGTAATTTGTCTCCATCATCATCTATGTACCTACGCAACTACGCAATCCCGTCTTTAATTGTACAGACTTGTTAATATTTGGAGCCGGATACAGCTAAATCTTATTGGGTTTTTTTCTCTGTTGTCATATCCCATTAATTTGGTGTAGAATTCATTAGGTAGATACTATGTTATATAACTTTGAATTGTTGTCTTTTTTGCCTTTAATGTTTTATTATCTCTGAATAGACATGGAATTTATGGGTATTAAAATAAAAGAGACATAGGAATAATATTAGAAGTAGGTCGTTTTTTGTGATTCATATTTTACTGTAGAGATAAGAAAACATAATATATTTCAAAAATAAAATTCAGCAGGACGAAATTACAATTACACTTTACAGAATGACGATACTTAAGTAAAGTGTTGGTATTGGTGCCGATTCCCTTGTTCACAAACTAAACTAAATTTAAGTTCAGTGCATCTTTTTCTTTCTATTTCATTAGGAAAAGGACAGAAGATAAATTTTAGTTTAGTCCTGTCAAATTAATCAGCGCTTGACGTAAATTGACGTAATTTTAGTAGGCAAGTTTTTAATCACGTCTAAACTTGTATGGAGTAGTGACAGGCGCTGATTAATTTGACAGGACTAAACTAAAATGTATCTTCTGTCCTTTTCTTAATGAAATAGAAAGAAAAGGATGCACTGAACTAAAATTTAGTTTAGTTTGTGAACAAGGGAATCGGCACCATTATCGAAGCAATAGTAAAAGTCGATCGACATGTTCAGAAAATCGAAAAGGGTAAGAAAGTCGTGCGAAATCAGAATTGACATTACGTTACGAAAATGGTAGCTGTATCTTAAGTTATGTGATTTTCAATAAGAACAGAACAAAGTTGTCTATAAAGTCTTTATTTGTTGGAGTATCTTACTTATATGTGTGTGTGCACCACTCTATTAAGAGCGAGACTATTTCTAGTCTGGCTTTCTTTATTATACCAGTTTAGTTTTACTTTCAATAGAAATACACATTTCTAACATCTGCAAACCAATACCTGAGAATCCTAAGTATCCTACTTAATATATATTATATTTATATTATAATATATTTCATATTATTATTATATTATTAAATATTATATTATCTTATATTGTATTATTTTATATTATATTATGTTATTATTATTATAATGTAGTTATTATTATTATAAACGCGAAAATTTGTGAGGATGGATGGATGTTTGTTACTCTTTCACACAAAAACTACTGAATGGATTTAGATGAAATATGGCACATAGATAGTTTATAACCTAACTGATTAACGATACGATTTTAATCCCGATATTCCTACGGGATCGAGACTAATGGGCGTGAAACCGCGGAGCGCTGCTAGTTTTCTACAAGTATTAGTAATTTTTAAGAACATTCGCATTCTAATCTGTCAAAAATACCTCTAATTTTCCTACAGTTTTGACACATTTTTGACATTGATTATCACAGAGATGAGATTGCGAACGTTTTTAATTACGGGTAATTGGCCTTTAGATTACAATATCGTGCTTGCCGACAATAGTACCTAAGTCAATATCGTCAAACAAATATTGAGTCGATAGCTTTTTAACGACCAACTAAACTAAAGTTATCTAACCTAAAAGTAAGTAAATGACTAAACACAAATATGACATAACATGATTTATATCCATCAAAATTATCTACACAATTTCATGGTACGATTTACGGTCATCTAACCAGAAAATCGCTTGGTAAAAATAAACGAAATCAAGGTTACATATAGCATTAAAAGAAATAAAAGCGTTTGTATTCGTGACTAGAGAGTTTAGGACAAATCGGTCACAAACCGTGTTTTTATTCCTGCGTATGAATAAATACTAAAAGCAATCGGTGAACGTCAAGGATGAACCGTTATATATAAACAAATGTTGAAAGAAATTATTGTTGAAACGGTAAATTTTATGAGAAATTTTGGGGTTTTGTGAAGTACCCAAAGTGACTTGTGGTGTAAGAACAAACATTACTCACAAGAAAGGAACGAAAGCGTAGATACTTACGTATGATTGTTTCGCAGTAAGATGGTTGAAGGCGTGATATTGTTATATCCCTAGGGATATATAGGAATATAGCTATACACTGTAATATAGTTATTTGAAAGCGATTCATAACTGTTTTACTAGGAATATAACTCTGATACGATCACGATCTAGAAAGATAATCTTTATCTGGGGGCTTGTAATTAGCAATTTAGTCATATATTATTGTTATTATAATGTTATTAGTCTGTAAGCCTTACAAAAAAAAAAAAAAAAACTATTAGAGTACTCTAACCAAATAGATTAGGTTAGAACTGTGACCAACTACGCGCTAGCCGAGCGAGCGCTACGTCGAAATTGGTCACAGTAACAAAATTAGGACATTCTGAAAGTTATGAACCGCTTTCATATAACAATATTACGGAATATAGCAACCATTTAACTGCGACATATGTATAAGTAGCCACATATGTCACTGCTGTCGATAAAGATGATCATCATTATTTCAGCTTGGAACCACGCACTGCTGGGTATAGGCTTCCCCTTTCTTCTGCCATATTTCTGGTTCCGTGCGTCTCTCATCCAGGTGCTGATGATATTAAATTCAACCGTGATAAATATGTTGATTATAATGTTAAATCCAACCAACCTCTTCGTGCTGCCGTTGTCTTATGTTATTTGGGTCTTCCATTCTCCCCTGTCAACTGTCAGTACTGTCACCCTATCATTCACATCCTATTCTTTCATATCATTCCTCACTTAATACATAATCTATCCAGCTTTTCTTTAGCCTTCGTTTCCGTCTCCATCCAATAAAATTTTTCATCACTTTTTACTAACATGCGTTTTAAAAACCAAACATAAACATATTATTTCCAACATAGACAGCTAGGTTTAATGAAAGAAATAATTTGATAGTATATATAGAAGTGATTGCACCAATAGTAGTTTCTCATTCCTATGCAGATTATGAAGAGAACAAAAGATGATAGTGTTTCAAAACTGATATCACAACGATTGCTAAACCTCGTGTTCGCGTGACTGGCCCATTTGTGATGTATCGCTAATCATTTTGTTTGTTACACGTTGGCAACTACGAAATCTTACTCAATATTTTGAGCCAAAACCGTTTACAGTTATTCTTCAGGATATTTTTCCACTCAATGTTAGTTTACTCTCAAAATGCTGAGGAATGTTTAAGGAGTTATTTGTTAAAGATTATACAAACAAAATAAATGAGGACAGGGCTGCAAAGAATATTTAAATTGAAGTGCAAAGAAAATAACCAGACAAAGGTTTATTTAAAACGTTTAACATAAAGACAATATAATTCTGAAACGACGACGATGCAATGATAATAATCGACATTGTCAGGACTTAATTCACCTTCAAATTCTATCTGAAAAAATCGGATGAAGTAAATGGAGCAAAAAATCTTATCGCACCACTGATCAACAGCAATGAAACAAAAGAAGTAATTTGACTCTGTTACCTTTCTTCCGCAAAGCGAGGTCAGGCGTGACCGATGCGAATTCCTTAAGGCTTGTGCAGACCAGCGCGACATGCGACGCGACACAAAGGCACCGCTCGTCGCGCGACGGGCGGTGCCTTTGTGTCGCGTCGCGTGTCGCGCTGGTCTGCACAAGCCTTTAAACTAAATATTCACGACCGATGTAACGAGAACTTTATCTTGTGAAACATTATTCCACTCTGGAGATCACCAAGATTGGACATTAGAGTACTCATTCGTAAAGCCACCAGTTTCCAAAGCCATTATTTCAGAAGATGGATCGTTTATCAATGGTTATGAGACCATGAAGAAGGTAAATGCTTCAAATGAGCCATCCGATGTTTCTATCAAGCTATTACAGCGGTTTTCCATGCTATCATACAATTACAGTTTTCCATGGTTGACTTAATTCCCAGTTGGTGTTTTATGATTTATGCAATAATCAAATCAAATAAATGGTGACGGATTTAATCTATGTAATGATATTATTCAACTGTTTTTCGTAACGAAACCGCGTTTCACTATTTCAAAAACTGCTCTAGTTTTGAGTTCTTTTAATCTTATCTTGTGCAGTGTTGGGTCAGGACACGATCTGTTTTGAAACCTCTTTACCATTATTTTGTAGTATCTAGAAAGTAAAATCTGACAATCGTTTATATTTATTGCTTCCCGACTCGCTACCATCAATAAGGATTTTACGAACATATATCTGAAGATAGATGGAAAGCAGTAAATCAGAAACTTGTACTTTATAGCGGAGTTTGCGGGCCAGAAGGTGTCATGCAATTTGTGTGTTGTTGCATTCCATAAATCTAACATTACTGTCCTCCGTAGCTTACGGCTACCGACTCCCGATTACAAACATGCATTTCTATTCTCCTTAAAAGGTAAAATGCGTGCATACTAATGTTTAATTCCCACATATTTCCTTTGCTTACGTTCATGTATCTGCTTGCGTGCATTCCATTTGCTCATTAATTGCTTTTATTAGCCAATTCAGTTCTTCCCCTATCAGTGTTATGTGTGGTAGCTTCAAGTCAGGTCTCATTTAAACGGCCCTGCCTACTTTCCCCTGTATATAATGGTACCATTATAAGCGCATTAGCTAGATCGTTGGGAGTCTTCGCGGTGACTCTAATGTTGCCTACTTCCACTGCAAGCTTGAATTAAGGTGGCGTTTACATTAAACATTAACATTATTTGTCAGGATTGTCGTCGTAAAAAATAGTATCTTACAGCCTAGCTCCACGATTACTTTTATCATTATTCGAAAAGAATCTTGTAACTATTTTATCTGCAATTTTTGTGCTATCAAATAGTCTTTATAGGCCATTCGTTCCAACATGTTAGCGCTATTTCCTAACATTATTAGTGTGCCTAAGATAATTATGATTTGTTTGTTCGGATACGTATAAACTATAATGAAATAATGAGAATAAGGGCCGTGGGAAACGATTAGCTGGTCTATTCAAGAATCGTTTGATATTTAAAGGCGCCAAGTGATAGGATTGTCGTAAATGCGAATTTAATTTATTAATATTGTTGATTGGGATACTTGAAGCAAAATTAATTCGATAATTTTGTGGTACAAAGTTGATCACTATTAAAATAGTATTGAGTTATTAATTAATATTTTTTATTGTTTCAGGTACTTCAAACTTTTTGGAGCAATCAGATTACGATCAGACAAAGGAAAACTGAATGGTGTAAATAAATAGTCTGAACTTTGCACATTAATTTTAAATTCAAATGAAGTAAGTTTCTCACAAAGCACTGTTGGTGGTCAAAGGGCTGTAAGAGAAACACATAGCAATAAATATAATAGAAAAGTGATTCATATAAATAATGGAAGCCACGTACACTGAAACGGTTGCGAAACATTTCTCGAACAAAAATCACGATTCTGACATTTGAAATATCGTTACGGGCGGAGTGGAGCGTGGCATTTTGCGCCCGCGCATACCTCCCGAGCCTTTCGAGGATACATACACCAATTTAGATTCTACTTTATTTAACACAAGCGTATCTGATAATAAACTCTAGCGTAAGGATATAAATGCTAATTTATATTAGCGAAAATTCGCGTAAAGAGCGTAAGCAAGTTGATATGGATACTGATTTGAATTTTATTACTGTAATTTCAATGAACTAGGATTCTGTAAGATTTATATTCGTAACTAATTTGGTGGTTTATGATGTAGCCTCAATTGCTTCTGCTGTACGTAAATCAAATATAAATTACACGCATGCTCCATTTGAGTGATTATTCTGGGTACTATATTATTATTAAAGTATCGTATGTTTGGTTCTTACCTTAAAAAGATAACTAGAATAAAACGCAATCAGATTCCATATTTGAATATGTTCATGTTCAGTCTTCACGGCGTAATTTATTCGGTTATCAAGCAATTCGAGGTGTTAATTGACATTACAGAATCATACATCATATACATGATTCAGAGGAGCCAAATCTGTAGTATTATGACTCACAATAAGACTTACTATTGCAAAATCTCGACCAAAAAGGGTAAACAGTCAATCCATCTGTTCAAGTTACCATAAAGGACTAACGAAATGTCAATTTCTAAGCTGGACACGAATCGAGATACGTTCGAACGTGGCCATGTCAAATGTCAGCTGACTTGAGTAGACATGTTTATGAATCGTGATGGGTTGAAAGTTGTTTTGAAATTCTTAGAAATTATCATCCTACACTACAGAAAATATCGTAGTAGATTTTTTTAAAATTATTTTTATAGTCCTCACGATGAGACTGGTACCTACGTAAAGAACTTTTCTTTCTGCGCTGGTTGTAAAAGATGATTGCAGTACTTGTAGAAATAAGTACGAGCTGGTATAGTTACTAACTTTCTTGCCGTTCCTGTATTTAAAAATATGCTTTCGGTCATTGTCATGCACGTCGGAACAAAAAAACGATGATAAATTGTTTATTGACAAAAAATAAATCGGGCCGCGATCTGACAAATTAATAAGCCTTACCAATTGAGTTCTGAAAGCGAATAAATAGGACAGACATGATTACGAGTATATCACGGTGTCTAGACCAAACAATGGCTATATAGAAGTGGAACAATGGCCGTTTATTGTTAGTTCTAATTACGAAGGCCATGCGAGCTACCATTTGAGAGGCGGCAAAAAAAAATTGCCCTGAGGCACTCCTATTATTTTCCATTCGATAATATTTATCAATTAGTATAATGAGGGCACGAACAATTGCTCTAAGGTCACGTCTCTGTTGAAATCGAAACTATAATTAAACGTCACAATAGCTTTCGTTTACTGTGACTTATGTTCACGACATAACAAGATATGATTTAGAATGCAATTAATTTTACGAGGTTATTAATTTTGAATTTTGTTTAAACACACATTTAACTGTTCAAAGTGTTCAATTATTTGTTTTAAATTTAACTCGCGTGTCTTACTGTAATTTTTTTTTAATAAAAACCATTCATTCTTTACAAACAAGACAGTCTATGTATGATTGTAGATTTGTCAAATTGAGCGTTTCAGTAAAGCAACGGTTGAAATTCTGTTTTCAATATTATTACGTTGACAATTCCAACTCTTTAACCGACTTCCAAAAAGGAGGAGGTTATATGTTCGACGCGTATGTTTTTTTTTTTTTTTTTTTTTTTTTTTTGTGTATGTCCACCGATTTCTCCGTCATTTGTGGACCGATTTTGAAAATTATTTTTTTGTTTGAAAGGATATGCTCCCAAATTGGTCCCATATAAATTTTATTTACTTTGCTTGGGTAGTTTTTGAGTTAGCTACAAAATACGTATTTTTTTCCCACTTAGTATGTCGATGATATATGATAAGTTCCTGACCTTGGTAGTAGATAGTGGTATTCGAATGCGTGTGGGGTAGGTACCACAACTAAAAAGTGAAAAATAAAAACTAAGTGTTGAACTGCCAACAACTTCGTTTGTAAAAACTTTTTACAAAAAAAAAACTACCGACTTCCAAAAAAAAACACTACAAAGTGAAAAATAACTTTAATTTCGGAAGTCGGTGGCAAAACACAAAACCCAAAACAACGCAAATAAATGATTTACTTACTTACTTACTTACTAAAGATTTTCACCCATCGACGGACTAACTGCGGCAAGCGTAGCTCAATCGATCGACCCGTGCGGCTGTTATTACTTAGCCACAAGCTCCTATCCTGCCCTCTGTGTCCCAAAAAATGCAGCCATAGCTATCTCTATGCGCTCCTACGGACGATGCCGTGGAAGTTGCCTGTATACCAATCTCTTTGTTTGACTGTACACCCAATGTCACAAGTCATAGTGACACGGCGAAAGTGACTTTATTCACTTTATGGCTCGTTATAAGCTTTGTCACTCCAATTTATAGCCCTGTTGTGATTTAGTTTTTGTCGCGAACAGTGGCGTGAATGTCGTAATCAATTTATTGCCAAGTTATTTTGTTCTGTTAATTGGTTTTATTCTACTGTGTAGGTTTTTGCGTATGTTGAGAATGAATTGGAGTAGAAAAAAGTGGACAATGACTTTACAATGAATTAATGTCCTATTTTATAATGGTGCCTTATTCTTTTTATTTGAAGAAGACATAATAATATAACTTTCAACATAAGTTAGTTGACTTTTTGAAAAGAGAGTTTGTTTTTTTACATATTCATGTCATTTTTATAACATCCATCTTTTCTATGCCTTAAAAAACTCATCGTAAAGTAAATACCAATTTATATTCAAGATCGTAGAAGAATCGAAAGTACGGGCTGCATAATCAGTCATCCTGGCTGTCTTGTAGTGATGAGAAATGAAGATTTATGACTTCATGCGGCTCCATCGGAACACAACCCTAGCAAAATTGCAAATGGTGGCTATCAATAAATGATTGAATAAATCTATAAAGTAAAATGTATGCACTTTCGAATGGTAGAAGACATTTATTTTCAATATACTAAAATATTGAACAATTCAAAACTTTCCTCAATTTTGATATAAATAATTAACATTAGGTGAGGTGAGGGGTGAGGCCCTTCACCTGACCTCTCTGGGGGTATCCATGAGCACTCCCTCTCGCAAAAAGTAGGACAAAAGACTGAAGCTTATATTTAAAAACTATGAACTTGTCAACTCGCTCAAAACCACAATATTGTAATAGTAGCTCTGACTGTCTCACTTATCAGTGCAGTTGTAGTGCTTGCGTGGAGAAGCTCGTGGCTAAGTTATAATAGCCGCACGGGTCGACCCATCAAGCTACGCTTGCCGGGGTTGGTCCGTGGACGGGTGACGATCTTTACATACCGAGACTGCTCCGTGCCTCGAAAAGCACGTTAAGCTGTTGGTCCCGGCTGTCATTCGTGAATCTTCGACAGTCGTTACGGGTCATCAGAAGCCCGAAAGTCTGACTACCAGTCTTACGAAGGGGTATCGTATTACCCAGTAACTGGGTTGTGGAGGTCAGATAGGCAGTCGCTCCATGGAAAATACTGGTATTCAGCTGCATCCGATTAGACTGGAAGGCGACCCCAAAATAGTTGGGTTGTAGTGTTTGCGGAGACAGCACTACAACAACCATTTTACTCAGCATACCTAGTACACGCAACATTTCATTCACACCTAGATTCGCTATAGAAACACATTCATAACGAAACGCTCCCACAATTACTCCACTAGGTACTTCCACAACACGCCATCAGACTTGTCTTGTTGTCTTTGTGCCTTATTCCTACGGTTTCATCACCAATCTCACGCGCACAAAAGCGAAAGCTTACACCTAATTAATAGCTCAAATATAATTCGGAGCTAACCGGTGTCGTAACACTTTCATCCTCTTACGTTTGACAATTACGACTTTATAATCTCGTATACACAAACGCCTATTGTAATATTCTGGGAACATTTTAAATCGACTTTTGTTCGAGTAAGAACTTGTGCGCTTTCATCTTTTTCACTTTTGTTTTTCCCACAAGTGTTTGGAATTTACGTTTCAACGTTTATGTCGGTGAGTGTGTACAGGTATTTTTTTCTCTTTCCACTACACTGCCAGTATTTATTTTAATTGTGTGCGTAATAACTCGTATGGAATAATTAAGAGAGTTATCTAAAATAGTTGACAGACCAGGGAAGCATGACACAAAAGGAAGGAGGCTTAAACACTCAGCAGTATGTGGAACAAGGCTGCCAATGATGATGGTGAAGATAGTCTAAAAGAATTAACTGCTTAGCGTACTCGCAACATTATTTAAATGTAGTTGCAAGTTAGCTGCCTGTATACCAATCTCCTTGTTCGACTGTACATACCTACGTGTTTATTTTGATGCCATTTTCCGAACATCGCTTCAATTTTGACGTGTTCATGATTTGCTCGTCAATGTCACATCAAGCTCGCCATTATGCGTATTTGAATATTGCACTGCTGTATTGCAGTATGTGCCAGTTTTCTCCGTTGCCCTTTTAAACCTGAAGTGTCATATTCATCTCAATAGCATTGAATGATGGAATGCATGAAGTCGTAAAACTGAAGTTACAGCTTTTCTGTGACTGCTCATAAAATGATCTGAACACTGTTTGTACCAAGTACCGCATGTATAATCGATCTTGTTTATTACCTTAATGTTTTTCTATTAAAGTGGATCCGCAGTTGTAATTCAAATTTTCTTATTTTTTTGCAATTTGCAGGTCAGCGTCAATTATGATTATTAAAATCATTAATACTTCTTTCCAAGTTAGATTTTTTCCTTATGAACTTTTCTATCTTAGAGAGATGTATTAATGATTTTAATGATTATAATTCTGTAAATACATATCTGTTATAGTCGCGAATCATATTTTGATCAAGATATAACCTGACACTGACCTGCAAATTGCAAAAAAAGTAAGAAAATTTGAATTTCGCGGGCTACAACTGCAGTTCCACCTCACGTTCCTTATGTTCCTATATTTAAAGTGATCAAATTTATTCAATAGATTTTCATCTTTATCACTAAAGCATAAGGTTTAAAGTTGATTGGGAAAATTTTACAGTTTCGGGTAGCTTGATGTGCTGGCGTCTGTACATTAAGATCTTAATATTAAAAAGTTTCACATTATACTACCGTTGTCGGTGTTGAAATATTAAAATTAAAGTACAATTTATTACTTAATAATTATATATTAGTTTAAAAATAAAATAGTTAATTTTGAACACAATTTTTATAGGTCCATTCGTAAGTAATTTTGTGGAACCATAAGCTTTAATATAGGAATGATTGGGTTTGTTTACAATAGTTTAGATATTTACAATATATGTACTGCAATGTAAACCTCATTAATATCGCTATTTAAAGTTTTTGCCGGGTATATGTCGGTGTCGCGAAACTAACAGACAAGCTATGTCCTCATACCAGTGAGTAGTGTCGATATGATTTTGTTGTTGTCTAGGATAGTGAACGTTTGCTTTGATATGTCAAAGTCTCGTTTATAGTACCAATTTGGCTACATTATGTGTTCTCGACGGAAAAACATACAAAAATCGACAAAAAAAAATTGAGTTCATATAAAACTCTAATCAGTACTTTGAAAAGAGAGATTATGAAATCAAACAAAATAAATACGTTAGCAATATCTTCAACAAAGAATAGAATCAACAAAACAGACAACAGATATAAATAATGATGCTGTATTTGACACAGATTCCATAATGTCTTCATAATATCCAAAAAAAAAACATCAAAGATAAAGAATAAACGTTCATATTAAAGTAAAATAAACATAAATACTGCATGAACAGCGAACGGAGATCTGCAATCTTCGTGACGCAATAATAGCCAGAGAGAAACTGCAAGTTACGTTGCACGTAATTGGAAAAACAATTTTTTGTATGTTTAAAAATTGCATTAAACCACTGACAGACAATTGTGACATGCACGCAACTTTGACTGGCGTTACACGATACGTTTATTTTGTTTGTTTTCAAACTAAGTAGGTTACCGAGTTACTTTTGTGTTTAGATTCGAAATCTACTTCTTATGCAGGTTTCATAGTTGGCAGTAATAGCTACTTCCCTGATCTTTATGAACCAAAGTAATTATATGTTTTTGGCAAGTTTTTGTTATTTTTATCTTTGTTTACAATTAACAATAATGAACAAAATTTTTTTTTTTTTTGTTATTTATGTTTATTTTTCTGTTTCCCATATCAACGTATAAATCATGGTAACCCTACAGTGAGCTAGTATAAAATTCTATAATCGCGATTGCGGGGCTAATTGCATCGGAATCTGGCCACTGTGTCAGTGTCACCTGGCGAAAGTCTCTCCTTAATTATCATTACTTCGGCTAATAAGAAACCTGACAGATATGGGCTAAGTTTGTTTGCGGTTGACATAATCTCTGCTACTACGGAGGTACAGATTTCTGAGAAGCAGAATCCACAACTGGTGATGGTTAAAGCAATTAATAAAATGAAATAGTTGTCACAGTATAAATAAGTAACAGTATGATATCTTCATAGAAAACGGCCGAAACGATGCGCTTCGAAATCACAGTGTATATCAGTACGCAACAGTATGGAGTGCGCCGCAGTTACCCACGGACGCGGACGGTTTATCTACCGAGCGGCTGTAGGTAATTATTTCATGGTCGATGTAGAGATATAATACTGTTACTTTATTATACTGAGTAGTTGCTGACACTAATAACTACTGCTTTGTTGTACACCAAGTAAAGGAAAAATAAAAAAAGATGACCGTCTGTATATCGTGACGACTTATCAAAGTATTAAGCATCATAAATGTAAAATTAATGTTGATAATAAAGCGATCCTTTTTTGTCAACATCCTAAATAGGTAATTTGGATAACACAAAAACTAAAAAGCCGCCATTATGACAAAAAAAAAGACACGACGCTAAATTGATTGCATAATTATAGGAATAAATTCAAAAACCTCTTATTTCAATCACTTATCGACTGAATAGAGGGACAAGAAATCATTAGTAATGGAGAACCAACAACCATAATTGGTGTAGCCTTGTGTCTGAGAAAAATTAACAATGACCCGGAGGTGAAAACAAGATGGCCTTACACGCGTAAAAAGAATAGTATTACAATTTTGTTTTATAATGTATAGTAGAACAATAAAGATAAATAGACGAGAATGTAGGATGCAAGGCAAATTAATGGAGGTGAGATAGACAGGCTTCAATCAAAAGCGACGGAATAAGTTTTTGAAATACCGCAGGAATTCGCTGGATGCGAGAAGCAGAGAACCGGTCAAAGTGGCTGGATACTTGGGGGAGATCTATGTCTAGTAGTGAACTTCTTTCGGTTGAAATGATGATGATGATGATGAAAACGACCTTGAAGGCTTTACCTTTGTAGTCGACGATGGTTATGGAATAGAATAACTAAAAGAATACTGAGACACATCTAGAAAAGATTAGATTTTTACAAAATGTTTGTATATTAATTTGTTTGATACGCTTTCACGCTAAAACGGCTGAACGGATTTGGATGAAATTTGGCACACGGGTAGATCATGACCTGGGTTAGGACATAAAATACTTTTTATCCCTATATTCTCATCATCTTCCTGCCCTTGTCCCATGATACATGAGGTCGGCGCAACACGTTTTCTTTTTCCACTCTCCCCTGTCAACCGTCACACTATCTTTCACTCCCTTCTCTTTCATATCATTCCTCACACAATCCTTCCATCTTTTCTTTGGTCTTCCTCTCCCGCTCCATCCATCAACATATTTATTCATCACTCTTTTAGTCACATGCGTTTCTTCTCTCCTCATCATATGCCCATACCAGGCCAAACGATTTCCTTTCAATCGTTTGGCCTGGTATCCCGATATCCCGATGTTCTCACTGAATCGAAATTTATGTGGGTCAAACCGCAAGGCGCAGCTATTAATATTATAAACTATAACTATTATAATTTATAAACTAGCACTAGTTAGTCTTGCTTACTATGATAACTTTACAAAAAGATGTTTGTGTACTACGTCGAGCAAAGTTAAATTCGCCAATGATGTTGCAGTTCATATAGCTGCTAAATAAGCTTAAAAATTCTCCAAACAGATAAACAAAGTAAACAGATTCGAATCTATCGAGTCTAAAAACCTCCTAGACATTAAAATGCACAATTGAAGACTCGTTTTAATCTCTAAATCTGCAATCAATTAAACCAGTCAATATCTCTAATTAATTAGCAATACAATTAGCAGTTTTACAGATAGTAAAAAAGATACACAATTTATTATGACATTTTTTGTCCTAAGATCTAGTTGGAAATACCCGACTGCACGTACAAGTATGGATCGGTTTTAGATAAGCATCATGATTCTTGATCAATCTGCCTTATTAACGACTGGCTTTTGCCCGCGTCTTCGTCCGCGTGGAGGTAGCAAATTTTCATTCATATAAATCACAGTAAAATTACTGGCGATTTATGAATTTTTAAATTTTAATTTGTGCTGTCCACTGCTCTGCTTCTGCACATAGATGATATTGTTACAATCCATGACATGCTGTGATTCATATCTTGAATTCCTGACTTGAGAATTAAGTTTTAAGAATTTTTTGTACGCATGAGTTCCAATACTGCTTATATCTCTGGCAAATTTCATTCAAAGCCTTTTATCCGTTAATAGTGATGTAGTGACATACACGTACTTCAGTATTTGTAGCGTTTTAGTGGGTATGACTGTATGAGTACGTTTAATACGTTTTTACCAAAAATTACCACATTTTACCTCAAAATTACCGTAAATTACGTAAAATAACATTTTTTTACGTATTTTACAAATGGTCGTTTTACCGTTTTACATCCCTACTGTCATTCCTCCTGATGCCTAGGGATTGACACTATTGACAGGTCACTTCACCTTAGTTTTCATAGTGAGATCTTTATAAAATAGATTGGCAGGTCATGGTCACCCAGGGCCTTACTCCTAGCACGTCTCTGACGCGAAAGTAATGATGCCAAATCGCTTAACAGCGCACCGAGGGAACGATACGTAATTGCGAAATAATTGCGTTCGTTTGATCCCTTGCTGCATCGTTATTACTTAACCTTAAGTTATGAAATTAATTATGTAAGATACTTAAGGCTTCACTCTATAAATCGTATACTTTAGAAACACGACTACTTGTAGTACTCTCGATAGAAAAAAATCCAAAGTAATCTCTAAAAAACAAAATAAACCCTTAGAACGGCGTAAATACTACACAGAAGGTCATCAGTTTTTTAATAATAATAAAACTGCATGTTTTCATTACATTTTCAAAACGTGTATTTATTTTAATAATACGATAAAAAAGTGGCACTCCGGGAGTGCCGACAGAAGTGAATACTTGAACAAGACAGCCTTGGTGGAAGAAAAATATTGGTATAGAACATTGGTCAGTAACCTTATCTAAATAAAGAGCACAATCGCGTCTACAAAACCTTAAAAGTAAAACACTTGCATAGAACGTTGATCCGTAACGTAATATAAATAAAGAGCACAATCGCTTGTACAAAACTTTTAAAGTCAAAATACTTGCATAGAACATTGATCCGTAACGTAATATAAATAAAGAGCACAATCACGTTTCCAAAAATGAGGTGTCGTTACAGTGTCGCGAAATCCCATCTCAAAGATGCCCAACGCGCCTAAAGAAGTTTTCACATAAAAAAATTGACCGCGAACCGCCAATTCTTTATTCCGCTCATCCTATTCATTAGCGCCAGAAGCTCGGTGTGCTCTTAACGAATTCCACTGCGAAACATTACTACAAGGCGTGAGAAGGTATAACAGACAGACATAGTTATTTTCGCATTTATAATATTAGAATGGAAGTATGGATTTTATGTGATGATATTACTGTACACGGTATGAAGTAAGCAACATTGTGGTGTCTCCTATTTACGGACAGGTTTGAATAAGAAATTATTGGTCAATAAATAACATAGGTCCGTATAAGTAGGTAGATAGCGTCTAGTGCGCATGTTTTAGGAAATGTTAAAGATCTTGTTGTACATGTAGCGTTGTAGTTTAAGGCCGCGCGCACTTTGGATGCGTTTTCGTACGAATTTCACTCGTGCGTACACGTACGAAGTACGAACACGCACAAACGATCCCGACCTTCTAAGTACAAAGGGAGCGCGAAAACTGGGGGCGACTTCCAGCCCGTCCCATCTTTTGATGTCCTCCCTCCGGATAACGCCCTAAGCCGAGGCTCGAACCCCGCAGGGGGTGCCCTTAGCGCGCGTTCATCCTAAGCTTTTTGCTTTTTTTGCTTTTTGCGTGCGTATACGTACGACCATGGTCGTACGTATACGCACGAGTGAAATTCGTACGAAAACGCATCCAAAGTGCGCGCGGCCTTAAACTACAACGCTACATGCGCAACAAGATCTTTAATATTTCTTGAACTATGCGCACAAGCCGCTATCTACTTATATAGTAGGTACCTAAAATACAGTCAACACTCACATTACCTTATGTTCGTAGAAGTCAGAATACTTAAACAGTGCGTCAGTCTAGAAAAATTAGATAAATATCAGTACTAATAATAAAGCTGAAGAGTTTGTTTTTTGTTTGAATCCAACTGGTTGTACGGATTTTAAAAATTATTTTTGCATTTGTTAGCCCAATTCTCTTTCTATTTAAAATCACGCTACAACACTTAGGAGCCAAGCAAAAACAAAAAAAAAAACGTGTGGCACTCGGGGACTGCCGCGGTAAAGCTATTCCATAGAATTTGTAACCTCCATACTTCCTATTTGTCAACGCTACACTTGGGATGATGACGTGATGACATAAAACAAAAATTACGTTCCCATGACAACATCACGTTGTCATGGGAACGTAGTTGGGATGGTAGGCGGAGTGGGGGGTGTTAGGTTTTTTCGTTACGGAATTTCTTGATTCGGTCGCCGCGCTCAAAGCCCGCGATAAAAGCTATGCAATAGCTTAAAAAATCTGAAAAAATCTAAGCGAATACGAAGTAACGTGGTATAACTATCCTTAAATGCGAAAGTGGATTTGTTTGTTACACTTTCACGCCGAAACGGCTGAATGGATTTGGATGAAATTTGGCACAAGGCTAGACCATTACTTGGAGACGGACATAGGCTACTTTTCATCCTGGATCGCAGACGCAACAGCTAGTAGGATATATTTTATGTTAAAACAAGAAATTTCACGCGGAAGAAATCGCGGGCCGAAGCTAGTAACTTTAATCTAGCTCCTTGTGTTTTATTGTTTTCGAGATTTCATTAGAAATGACTTCAAACCGAGAAGATGCAGATGCGGTAGGAGGAAATCTTTTAAGAGATAACCTGTGTGGTACTTTGTAACGGTGATACTTTTGTAGGTACCTATTTTCATGATTTGTAGTGATACTAAATATAAAAATAAAAGTTGCCTCAAATGATTTTTGTATCAGTGTAATCATGAAGTTTAAAAGTATCTCATTTGATAGTTACTGTAAAAGTACTAGTTTTTTAACGGAACGGAATGGAATGTTTGAAGGTTCGCTTAGCTTCTAAGTTAGTTCGGTTGGAGCCTCGAAGTGTAAAGGTTGCCTTCAAGAAATGTAAAGTTATTGAGTACTTAATTATTAAATAGTTGGTTAAATAATGCTAAAAGTAGGTATACCAAGTTTGTATGTGTGCAAGAATATAAATACAGAAATATTAGTACTGAAATGGTGTATCATTACATTATACTATTGTATTTTGTGTGGACATCAAAGTAAATATTAAGTTTTTTTTAAACATACTTCCAAATGAAACACTACTTAGAATATTAATGCAATGAGTACACACGTCAAGCTTAATTATTTTCCTTATGGCTTGTTGATTACAAAAATCATTACGCTGCAACCTTGAATTGTATAACATTACCGAATTTGATGCGGACGCCAGCGTTAATACTTCACACAAAACCATTAATTATGGAATAATTATAAGTTAAAAACCTCATTACCGGTATTATTTAATCACACTTCCTCGTTTAGGGTCGTTTGAATAATAAAAAAAAATACTATTGTGTATTTAAGTATTTAATAACTGCATGTCAAAGTATGTAGGGTGAGACTACCTGTTTTTAACTATGTATTTGTTTCTTGTTTTGAATTACGGCTGTCATTATTACACTGTGTACTAAGTAGCACAACAATGCAATGTTTGTGTGTTAATTATATTATTAACACTCTTTTGTGGTGACGTGATCTGTGATGATAAATGCACGTTTCTTCTCTGAAATAAAAGATAAACATTACAGCTTGATTATGATTAAAAGCAACCAAGTAAGTCACAATATAAAACAATTTTTAATATTTGTTTAAACAGTGCCTTCCAATTCTAGGACTTTCTAATTTATTAATATTTAATGTATTCTCTTGGTTAAACGTTTAAACATTGCTCTTTATCTAGTCAACAACAAGTTCTCAAACTCAGTCTTAATTAATATTCAGTTCACCCTATTCTTGCGAAGCGTAGGCGCTCTTCAAATTATAATAGACTTTACACAGACCAATAAATGCTGACTATTGAATGGCCTAACCATAATCTATAGACCCTGACTGCAATTGAGATCAAAGACCTAACCCTTATTGTGGCTATTGCGGTTACTCTAATCCTAATATAAACATGATACAATAATATAGCATTATGCACTTTGTTGACGAACAAATAAGGATCGATGATTACGTGGCACATACGTCCTTTATGGTAAAGAACTAATAACTTTTTAGTTATAACGAAAATTCAACTTGAAAATTACATTTGCCCAAACGTGGTAAATGCTTGAATATGTGATTCCACCCGATCAGCGCGAGCGCAGTACTTAATTGTTTGAGCTCCATATTAGGATGGGCGATAAAAGGTTGATTGTGCAACAAGTGTAGGAACATAATATTGAAAATCCGATGCATTTGGTGATCTTTAATAACTGAAGTCGAAACTTTTACCATTTTTTTTTTAAGTGGTCTGGCTGTCGTATTTCTTTGTTGACGGAGAAGAAATTAATGATTAGTTGAATGCACATTTGATTTTATATTTTCGGACTAACTTGTCTGTCGGTCATTCAGTCTTCTTCTTTTTGTGTGGTTAGTGACTAGCCGTCGAGAAATATCTCTCAGGCATGCCGGTTTCCTCACGATGTTTTCCTTCAACGTTTTTGAAGCAAGTGATAATTATACAATACGCACATGAATCCGAAAAATCATAGGTGCCTTGGGTTCGAACTCGAGACCTATGACTTGGCAGTCCGACGGTCACACCACTAGGCTATCACTGCTACGGTCATTCAGTAACTCTGATATTTTTGATGCATTTTTTGAACTATCTAACAGTTTAGTAAATGAAGGTGTGGCCGGCTATAGTGCACGGATTTTCTTTTTGTTATAATTATCCTATTTATAAGAAAACACTTCAAACAATAAGTTCGAACATTGCAATTCCCACACAAAGACAACCGATGCAAATTGTTCCTCCTACCCTACTATTATAACCACTGCAATTTACAATAGGAAGTTAATCTAAAAAATTGCACACAAGGTTGTCAGGTCCAGTCTCTTTCTACACGAGTAGGTGGCGCACCTAATACTGGTAACTATTTCTTAGAAAATCATCTTTATTTATAACCTCAAGTGTCTGGCTTTTTATGCTATAAAATGTGGTGTGATATGTAAGGTCGATTGGAGCTTATGTATTCAGAGTATCGGAATGAATACAAGTTTTGTTAAGGATAAAGGAAAATGTTAGGTACGGTATTTCTATTTTATTAATGTCCCTCGGCAAACTTCGTGTTTCGTCAGTCGTCGGTCAATGTCAAAAGTCAAATAATTTATTTCAATTAGGCACAAAAAGGCACTTTTGAACGTCGAAATTTACAAAAAATAGAATTGATTCTAGTCGCCCCTTCCAAAAGGTAGTTTTCGTATGGAGAAGAATGGGCAAGAAACTCCATCGTTACTCTTTTAAAATGTTTTACAATATTTTGTATACATTAATTATATAATTATATGTGAAGACGATGCACCTGAAATAAGATTACTATACCACAATAGGTAAAAATAATTAAATATGAAGCAATGACAGAAAAACTAATTGTGCAATGGATACATGGTGTTCACACATTTACAAGCATTGTAAAAGTAGGTACCTATACGATATTTCTAATCGGATATTCCTAATTCCGAGTCAGATTTCTATCAGTTGCCCATTGCACTTGGTGCAGACCAGACGCTCTCAATCGACTTGGAAGTATATAGAGTTGTTAATACTCTTTTAACTTAACGAAATTTATTTAAAAATGGGAGGAAAGTGCTAAAGTCGCAGGCACGGCAGATAGGATAATAGTTTTACCACTCTATATAGTTCACACGGAAATCAAAACAAAACAACAAAAAAGTACTTAGTTCTGAATTTAAATTATTATACACGATGAATCTAATAATTGATGGACATGGAAATTAGCATTCGTTTGTAATCGAAAATGCGATGATTCCCGAGGGACATTAGGAAAATATAAATACTGTACTATAAAATTCATTCGCTTTTTTTAAATAACACTTGGCATATTATCAAATTATGAGAACCAAAGTGAAGTAAAAAAAATGTGGTCTGAAGCCCGAAAGTCCGACAACCAGTCTTACCAATGGGTATCGTGTTACTCAGTAACTGGGTTGTGGTAGTTCGATAGGCAGTCGCTCCATGTAAAATACTGGTATTCAGCTGCATGCGTAGAAATTTTTTACGTACATTTCAATAAAACTTTAACAGTTACAGCTATACTTTTCCAGTTTAAGCTGATCTCGCATAGTTTAGGATTTCCGTACAATGAGAGGTCAACTTATACTGGAAATGTATAGCTTGAAATATAGTCGAGTGTACAACTTGAACAACTATTAAAGAGCTTCCACTAAGTGAATAGTGTTATATTGACTACAGAAATAATAAGTACTTGTCTTTATTTTATTACGATGACAGTCTGCGAAAAGATTTATGACATTTTCAACTATCCCAGAAAGCTGTAAATTTTATTGATTTCCGCAATTTTAATAGTAAGTTGAAGTAATATCGATATTTGTGAAATTTTTCCTTTTATAAATACTTATCTAGGTACCTTCATTTATTAGTTAGGAAAATCATCGTTCTCCTGCGTTTATCTCAATTTATTTGGTTTATGCAGATCTTCTTCTCCTTTATACATTTCTGTCAGTTGGCACTCCAGCACGCGTAGTATGACAACCATAGAAACGGGTTTTCTACTGGTTTTGTCGACGGAAAAATAGACAAAATGACAGTTGTGATTGTTTATCTGTCATTCTGTAAATATGTCTGGCTTATTGGCAACAATAGTCCTGTCAGTGATGATAGATCGATCCCAATACAACGTGATATTGCCATTTTCGAGGACTGGGTCGGGTACATATCTATAGTACGGTACTTCCGATTCCACAAGACTGTATTATTATTATTAAAAATAAAAAAGTTATTGCTATTTAAAAATCACATTTCTATTATACTAAAATTATAAAAATCCATTAAAAAAAAATTTTTTTTTTCAACAGTTTGACTTGTAGACACCCGCTAAACGACGGCCGCCCGCCCCTATATAATAAAGCCGGAAAATTAGCCATTGAAAAAAAATATAACATTTTTTTTTTCTTTTTTCCTGACATTTACTACATAAATAGACTCTCAGTACGATACCTAACAACACCTTCACGGATCGGACAGGGTTTTTTTTACATGTTACATTATCATATTGCGCAAAATCTATCTATTCATACTGAAAAGTAAAAAGAAGTAACAGAAATAAATCTATGTTACATTTGAGAGACGGTGTTTATTGCAGTACCTACTTTGTTCTGGTTTTCATGGACCAATTCTCATTTGATCGACATGTTTAACACGCAGAACTTTGTTGGTACTGACTTGTGTTCCGCAAGAAACTTCACACGTCTTCATTAGTGAAATAGGGTAGCGAAACAATAGAATATCGGCTGTGAAAACGGCAGTCGAAGTCCTGCAACTATTGAGATTAGTCATTAGAAAGATATTAAACGACGAGAAAATCCACAGAATTCATTGTCCCATGACTCCGGCGCATTGAAAATGATCACTTAAAAGTCAGAGGAGTTAAAGGGATGAACATCTACCCTTAATTATAATCCTATCGAAACCAGAATGGTATCATTTTGAAGCTCTTTAAATTCTTCAGGATTTTTGTATTATATTTTTTCGATATTTACTTCCATTTTTGAGAAATTTATGATCCTTTGAAGAAGTCCTAAAAGAAACGGTCCAAAATTGTAATTTAAAACAAATATTTTACAATTTTTTGTTGCAGTATTATAGCCCTTTCAATAACGTATCTTTTGATACAATTTTCATTTCTCTATATTAATAATTGAAGACGCTAGCCCCCGGTCACACTTATCTTGAAAACGGAAGCAATCGAAAAAGCATTTTCAATGTTAAAAAGAATGCTCTAAATCTATTTGTCTCTCAATTTCGGCGTATTTTGATACCTGTATAAACCCCAATCACAATCACGTATATTTTTTCACCATTTCACTTCATCAGTCAGTCATTACGTCTAGGCATACACTTAGCGACACCAAGTCTAGACACGTCAATACGACTAATTGTCTCTCTTTAGTCACCAGACGATCCGTAAGTCCATTGATATGTAAATCGACAAGAACTAGGTCGTTCCGACTTACTCGATTTAGACCAAGTAACGGTTCTTCAGACGTAGACGTAGGTACATCAGCAATCTGTGCTGTATGAAAGGGCTTTGGTCCAATGAAGTGATTTACGCTTTCGAGGTGAGTGTAGGTTTAATGATGATTCGTAAAGATATATTGATGTAGATTTGCATTGGGTATGGTTATAAATAAATGTTGTAGCAACAGATGATGTTATTGGGGGTATAAAATTGACTATAGGTAAATACACAGTTGCAATAAAAACGAATGATCGGGTCAAAACAGTTTTAAGAAACATGAGATGAGTGGCTCAAGGCATGAATGAATTCAGTGATGATTTCAATGAACTTATGAAACCAATACGGTAGGTAACATTCAATTAAGTGATAGTATCACCCGACGCCAAATTTTCAATTGATGAAATTTTGTCTAAAGTAACCCCAGTACCTACCTACTGTTTATATAAAACTTAATCCATCCAATTACATCAGCGTATCAGCAAGTACTTCTAAGTACGTCTAAATCAGCTCAACCAACTTCTTATCTCTCGTGGAAGTGTTAATTGGATGAACTAGATCTGACGCTCGATGTTTTTTGTTTGAAAAAGCTGCACTGTCACCGCTTTCCTGTTTTGATTTGTGTGTGTACAGTATTAGATCCTGATCCGTTGGTTAATGTGTTAATAACACGAAAAAAGAGCACTCTTGTTATAATGATTGAGGATTTTTATATTTTAGCATTTATAGCCTTTAAAATAGCATCCTTTGTATTGATTGTTATAATGGTTTTGAAATCTGTCGTTGTAAGTATGTCATTTGCATTGATTTTTGAAGCAGTGTGTTTAGCTTCTTGTCCTTTTCCTTTGGTCTCTGTTGCAAGTGTATCATCAATAGCAACTGTAGCTTTAACATCGTTTTAGAATTTTATATTCATTGGAGCACCTGTTCTTTCAAATAACCCAATGACTTCACCATTGACCTTTAACAAAGCCGTTCCAAGACTAAGCAACTCGGTCAGTGCATTGTAAACAAAAATATTTGGTGAAACTTTAAACAAAGATCCGTTTGAAACTGAACCAGCCCAGTTTATTGAGCCGAGACAATATTGAACTGTAGGCGTCGCCACTTCCTTGCTTTCTATAGTGACTTATTGCCTTAGGAGATGGCCCTGGAACTTTGTGAAGTGTGGCGCAAGAATGGAACTGACGCGACGCGGAATTGCGGTGGAGAGAGGAATTTTCATAATAACGTTTCTGTAATTTAGATTGCTGACGGGTTTTAACTGTGTTACTGGTTCTTTGGGTAAATACCACCTCCTTCCTTGTTTGAGAATCGTGATTCGAAAAGAGCACTCTCATTTTGTGCTTTGGTGGTTTATGTACAACTTCATAAAAAAATAATTTTCTATGTTATGCAAAGTTTCGTAAACGGATTAACTGAAACGAGTAAGTAGAATACAGAAAAGACATCATAAATAATAATGAAAGTGCACCTCAAGATTAAAAAAAAATCTTCAAAAAGCTGAAATATTGTATGTGCTTGCTGTTCTAGAATACTTTTTATAATGTTTTTAATATTTGCTGACTGGCACTATCGCTTAATTACTTAACGTAGTCCAATTTTGTTTTAAATACATATTTAGTTCTATTATTCAAGTCTTGAAGTAGGTAATCATTCCTAATATATCTCCACAGAATTAATGTTATCAAATATAACTCCTAACCCTTTACCGTTTGTACCAATTCAACCTCGAAGTGGGTAGTGCCCGTTATTGTGGTGGATATAAAACATTTAGCTGTGAGCGTTTAGAAACCCGGTCGGATTGAATCTCGCGCCGTGATTGCGAATAATAGCATTGAATTCGCTGCTATCAGATGCGAAATTTAGATTACTGGGAACTTTATTGATATTATGTTTACTTGGAGCTCAATTAAATTATGAATGGACTGAATGGAATTTTCTGGTAGAAACATTAATTTGGATATTTCTTCGATGGTGGTCCGAACTTCGTGAATGATTTGATGGGTTCCTAATTTTGGGTTCTTTTGCGAATTGCCATGTGTAAGTTTTCAATGGCAATCACTGTTCGATTTCTGAAAATGTAAGTTAATAGTACATAGTAGTTGTTAGAAGTAAAGCTCTAGCCCTTAATATTACAAAGATTATGTGCAGTCGATGTGTTAAAATTGTATGTTACCAACATTATACAATATTATTGTTTTCTTGATTTTAGTACACGCACGGCCATTCTACCGAACTTTCCAAATACTTTGTTTCAATCACTGCATTGTACTAGGCGAGCATAAAACAAAAGAAAGCGCCGTATTTTGAGTTGAAATATTAGAGCTAATTGACTAAATTACTTTTACTATTAAAAAGTTGATTGTCTACGTTGTTTTAAGCTTTGTTTTCATTACAAGGCGTTAGGTAACAAAAATTTTCATCATTCTTTTTAATAATTCTAGTGAAAGTGATTGTCGATTTCTGTTTTAATTTCCGCCGGTCCCGTTTGTAATTATTGATGTAATTAAATAAACGGAGTTAAATGAAAACACGAAAGAGAATGATTACTTTGTAATTAAGTTAACTTGTTTAGCAATGTAGAATGAAATAGTGATTTCCTTGAAAATTATGTCACGAGAATGTTGTGCGTTGCCACCATGCAATGGGTCAATAATAAATACTTTTCTTTATAAACTAATAATTATTGTTATAACCTCAAATCATAAAGCACATATGTTATTAAAATCTTAACAGTTGCTATTCACCCGGCTTTAACAGCGCTTACATTAACCATTTTCTCTTTCAAACAAAGTGCAATCATCAATAGCATTAAGATCATCTGCTGTCGTCGCGAGATCCTATCCAGTGTAGATCCATTTAAACGTCGCTTACACACGATAATCAGTACCAGGATCGCAGGACGCGTGAATCTCTCAGTCGTCTACGAATTGCATGTTGTTTGTAATGACCCTTATAATATAATCCAGTGCGTTTAATTGCATTCAGACGTCAGTGCATTCTGTGTAATTAGTAATTTAATGATAGATGAAGAGGATATGCTGTTTATAATTTTCTTGTTTGTAATTCGTTAAGTTTTAAACGAAGACAGTAAGACGGGGTCGCTGCAGGCCACGCAGGAGATGGCGGGACGAAATGGTTAGGTTCCGTCTAACAGTTTAGATGGAACCTATCCAGATGATTATATCGTCCTGCGATCCAGATCATGAAGGAGAACGCGTGGGCTCGCGAAAGATGGAAGGAGAGGAGGGAGGCCTTTGGCCAGGAGAGGGACAGCGCATTCTAGAAAAAAAGGTGGTCTATGAGTATGCAAAAGGTGATAAAATACAGACACAGAGCTTTCGTTTACGACAACGATAATTGGTCACCTTAAGGTTGCAAAGGTCAATGAGAGCCCAAATAGGTATTACACTAACCAATGAACACACTCCCTAAAATAGATCTGATAAAACGCCTACTAACAGACAAAGAATTCTTCCAAACAGAAAATTAGACCACTCTTCCCAATTAGACCTAATAAACTAAAACACTTAACAAACCTACGCTAATTCAATCACTCCAAAACAGAACTCATTCCATTCAAGAACCTCCTACACAACTACAAAGACCCAGGAAACGAGAACAACGCTCAAACAACATACAATAGAATTCTTACTTTCGTCAATTTGTTACCTGTCATTATGTGAATGCCTTTTTAAAGCTCCAATGAATGGACTAAGTACTTTCGTTTTAGGTACGTATATGCTTTTCTTGTAATATGTTTACCGCGAGAAACATGTTTGGTAATGTTCGTTTGGCAAGTTGTTTTGCGGTGATGTTTGCGATTTGATTCTTCTGATAGATTGTGGACAAGGTGGACCCATGACCTGGTGAAGGCCGCACGAACCCGCTGGATTCGAGAAGAACCCTGTTGGTGATGAAATATTAGTGTGGTTGAAATTCTGTATTGCATTATTTGATGTAAACATTTTTCCTGTCGTTCTTCTTATATGATCATTAGCTTCATTACTCAGTACTTCATTATCTTTACCTGCATCTTCTTAACCATTGTAAAACTTTCTCGGCTTATACGTTTTGAGTTTAATATGACAATCCATCTGATCTCTAGCTCCATCTTCAAATACAAGTACCTAATTGACTGAAGATATATTTTATTTAGAAGTATACATAGAATACGTATTGCAGAAGTAAACTTTCTGCAATACGTATTACTTGTAAATGAGACGATAACTAATAATATGTTCAGTTTGTTTGTAACAATCATTAGCTGGTATTATGCAATTCTTGTTTTGTTGTTAATGTTACTATTACGTTGTTACGCCCACTTCATATTCTCATTTCTACTTAATTTCCAGACAGTTCTGTTTCAAACAAAAAGTTGTCAAGTTGTGTTTTTTTTGCTTAGTGTTTAATGTAAAATGAGTCAAAATTAACAAATTTCCTTCAGGATACTTAAACTGTAAAGTGGCTTTGCATTTTGTTCATCGGTAGTACCTAGTAGTCGAAATCAACTTGTGTAGTTGAGATTATAAAAACTCAGTAAATAACAAACTACAAAATAACATTACAACAATTCCAATTATGTTAAACTTTTTAAACGTTGACGCAATATCATTCCCAAAATATCTTCTAAAGAATTCACTGATTTTGCTTCATCGTCGTATTCTATTCACCTATATACAGCCATAACCATTTGTTCTTCCACAGAAAAACCACTACCATATTGGCATAGAGAACCATCCCATTGAAAAGGTCAAAAGGAATAATGCAATCTGTACCTACATGTTTTGCACCAGTCTTTTTAAACAGTATTCTGTTGAGAACAATAGACATAGGTGCAAATGTAAACTCAGTAAGTGTTTGGAGAAAGCAATGAGAACTTAGAAATCGTTTGGTGATGTCTGTTTTGTTCAGGGCTGACTGAAGTTAAGATATTAATTGAAAGTTGTTTTGTTTGTAATTAATTGATGTTGAGAATGAAAGTTGAATTGTTTGTTTGTTAGGAAGAGATTTGCTGAGGGTTTGGTTCTGTTGTTGTCATGTTAAATGAATTTAAGTATCGAATGGCAGCTTTGAGCCGGTAGCTTTCTTCGCTTTGTCCATTTTCGTTGAGAGGTGAATTATGCGTTTTAATTGGCTGACATTGGAAAGTTCTTTGACAAAGGGATAGCATAATCAGCCTTAATTTTTTTTTACTGTTGGCATACAGACCTCCTTTTTTCGAGTTGGAGTAAGCTGCACCACGCGGCCTCAGTGCAGATTGGTCCAAAGGGAAACATCAAAATAAATGCATGTGCCAAGTTAATTCTGTTTCCTCAAGGCAATCAAACTCAACTCAAACTTTTGAATTGTCAAGGAATCGGTCAGTCAGAAATATGAAGCTAGTTGCCCATTACAAAGCGTCCGTAATACTTTTTATTAAAACAAAGAACAATTCAAAATTAAAAATAAATTAAAAATAAGCCCTGGCAGCTAAGAGATGACTAGTCCCAACTGACGGCGCTCGTTCACGAACATGACGTATGGATTAGCACCATTCAGCTCAACCATTGCTTTATACAAAAGCAAAAACAAAAACTGTTTGATGAAGATAACATGTATTAAAAACTGAAATAAACTCAAAAGATAATAAAACTCCTTTTGTTGAAATAACAGACAAAGGCAATAAAAGCTAGAAAACCTTAGTAGGATAGAATAAGATCTCTAGATAAAAAGTCACCGGTAAAATATAAGTAAACTCGGAGAGCTGGTTTAGGTTAAGCAAACGGAGACCCGAGGCGAAATGTGGCAATTGCCTGATCACGTTTTGAATATAACTGTTATCAGTGAGGCAGTTAAATGTATCAAAGTTGAATGTCCTTTCTAATATATGGCAATGAATTCTATATAAAGAAATTTTGGCACTTTTTCTTTATTTTCTTTGTTCTAGCAGAAGTAATGTAAGTCTGACTAAATACTCAAATATTGTTACATTTGAGTATTTTTTGATGCCCTATGATCATTTCCCCGCCCCCCCTTTTATATACTTGTACATATTATTATTTTAAATCTGATAGTTTTTAAATACTGTAAATACCTTTGTAATTGAATATTGTTACTACTTGATATTTTGCTTAGAAACAACTTTTCTTTGTGGCCTTTTAGTCCGAATTGAATTCTCCGATAGAATTGCTGTATCTGTGACTTTGTTTTGAAGATAGTTCTAATCTTCCTCCAGATTTGAACATTTAAGCTTGCCTTTGTTATCTTCGACAACCCTAAGTAAGAATTTTGCTTCTCAAGTCCGAAAATTGGAAGTTTGAAATTTATCAAGTTCAGTAGGGCGTGAAATTTCGTTAGCTGCTATTAGTGCGAAGTGCTTGTTCGATTTAATATAGTCGATTATTCGACACAGCCCGCTTACAGTTCTCAGGCAATTATTCCAATTTGTAATTGAATGGTTTGTTTCGTGGGTAAACTGTTGCAATTGCGTTTTATTACTTATTTGTATTGAAAAGTAAGGTTGGGCAGTTACACTTACTCCGTAAGAAAAAGGTACAAATAAAATTTGTACCTTTTTCTTACGGAGTTGATTCTCAAGGTTTAATTTCAACATTTTCATGGCTTGAATGCATCCTGTCCGTCTAAAGCCTTGTAATTAAGTGTGGCCTACTCTTAATTCTCTAATCTACAATGACTATCAATTATTATTGTTTGATAGTTGTGTTAAGCTCCTCACAATTTTTATTCTATTTCAAACCGAGACTGTCTGTGAAAGTAGATGCTGTTATATCATGTCAGCATGTGTTAGGAGTCATGTTGTTTTTTTTTTACATCTGACCTATGTTGTCCCACTGCTGGCCAAAGGTCTCCCCCATACTTTTCCAGTTTTCCTTATGTTGTGAATCCGGCCAATCGGTCAGGAACGAGTCCAGATTATCACGCCAGCGTTTTTAGGCTTGTCCCGGTGACGACTCCCGTCATCAGGCACCCACTGTCTGACGATCTTAAATATAGTGTTTATTAACACTGATAGCAACGTTTTAGAAGCAAAGGTTCCTACTATGATAGCACAACGGGAATTTAACGATACGTCTTACATACATAGATGCAAGAGAATGTTGTAAACCGGTCACTGATCATATAGCAAAATTAATGATCATTGGGTAACTACAGCTTAGAGACGTTTGGGGTCGAAACGCTCGGATCATGGGGCCCAAGTGCGCGTCTCCTTTTTAAGGAAATTTCTCGTCGACTGGTCGATACTTCACGTGATCAGAGGGCTGGCTCGTTCTTTGGTCAAAGAATTAGCATTGCCATTCAACGTGGCAATGCTGCCAGTCTTCTGGGCATGTTTCCGGATGACAGCGTTGCGGACGAATACTTCGACGCCTAAGTGTCGTTTTGTTTTTATTTTTATTTATACAGATAGTTAGTCTTTTAATTTAGTACCTGCCTAGTGTAAATAGTTAGTTATGTTAAAAACTGTAAAGATATGTCAACGATTATTTGATTTAATAAAAAATGGTCAAAATCATATTTACTCATGTTATTAATTGCTTCAACGAAATTAATCTTATCTTATTCATTTCGTTTACATTTTTCATCTTTCACATGCTTATTGATATGGTAAACCTCTATTGGAAGAATTTGTTTAATTAAACCCCTGTATCTAGTAAGCGGCCAGATTTTAGTACCTATATATTATTCAAGTTTTATATGTATTTCAGTGCTTTGTGTTTGTGTCAAATTGATAATATTTTGTAAGAAGTCATTGGCTATATTAAATGATATATTGTTTCCAGCAGTTCCTTATTTTAACAAAATTTTCATTGCTTCATTGTTTTCTTGTCCCTTTTATTATCTACCTCTTGTGTTATACCATCGATTACTTACAATCGCGTACAAATTACTTTCAATTTTGCCGAGTATCAATACAGCCATAAAAAGACAGCCAAGTCGGTGTCTCCAACGGCTTTCTCTTTACGATTATGATAAGGCTTATCTATCGCCGCCATTTAATTGCCGTCAACTGTCTTTGAATTGGAATATATTAGGAAACTTGACTTCCAATTCCAATTAAGGCAAGGAGCCTTGTTGTAAATGTCTATCAAATGTTATAACTTCATTTTGTTTGATATTCCTATCTGTTGAGGACTTAATTTGTCTATGTGGGTGGCAGAAATTATCTTCTATGAATAATTAAGCCACGTTTTAGATGTCTTTTCTATTTGGCCAGGTTTGAAAGGTAGTTCAAAAATTATCCCTTATCACTACGCGATGCCACTATGTAGTAGGTAGTACGGCGGAGCGAGTGATTTTATTGTGAAGCAGTCCAACTACAATGGATATGCCAATATTACCCAAAGGAGCAAAAGCAGGTATTTTACTGGATTTTACCAAGATTTTGGAAAATCTTTAAAAATTTGGAGGTCAGAAAGTCAAAGGCGAAATGTCAAAGACCACGTAAGAGATAGGCTTATGACGTCAATTCGGGTAAAGAAATATGCACAAACAAAATAACTTTTAGATTTATATTCATATACCATTTGCTTAACATGAAAAAGTGCGTGCAAAAGCGAAACGAACTCTAAAAATATCATGTCAATATTATATTGATATTATTATGTTGATATTACACATGTAACACTCAACCTTGGCAAGGAGATTTATATGGGGTTCGAATATATTATAGCTCATGAAACATGAATATAATTTATTATTTTATGTTTATTTTTATTATGAGCATAATATTGATGGCATAAAGCACAGCTAAGAACAAAAAGGTTATGGTATCATAAATGTTGGACTATGATTTTATGTGATACGCATAAAAAAGGAATTATGTCATGGTTTGAAGAATGAAGTGACTACTGCCTGTACGAAAAGTATCTGATGAAAGTGTAAACAAACCCTGTTTAGGTTGAATTATTACGCAATCACTAACTAAAGGGAATTCATCACATTCATCTGTATTTATAAGGTTTCAACTTTATAGCATACCAGTTTTCCGAACAATTTTTATTTGAAAAACATTATAAACAACAACATTATAACTTTTTTTTATATTATTCATATTTTAGTGATATGTATATTAGAAATAATATATGTATTTAAGTATATTCTCATATTGTATGTTTATATTAAAATTAGTGAATAGTTAAGTTTTTTATTTTATTTATTCTGTTTTCTCTTCTACCCTTACACACGTTGTCTACATCTCTTCAGTCTCTTCGTCATCACCCAGAGCGGGAGAAGTTATTTGATAATTTCCCACCCAAAAAAAAAAAAAAAAGGTATGCTGGAAGAGATTTCTTTAGAAATAAGTATCACCTTTGTACGTATTTTTCTGTTCCTTTTTTCTTGTCTGTTTATATGTGTGAACATAAACTGTTAAATAAATAAATAAATAAATAAAATTGTAATTATAAAATCATCGATAAACATTGAGGTTATAAAATTAATCCTTGTTGTCAAATGAAAAATATATTTAAGGTAATTTAAAATTAGATAAAAAAAAAATCAAATCAAAGCACTTAATTTGTAAATAGCACTACCATTTGGCACGTTGTCTGATCCATTTGTTTGCATTTTCATCAGTTACTTTTGAAACAGATCATACAGCCAACAAATAACATTAATCATAGATCTCTGTGAGACTTTCAGACACACAAAACCTCTTTCTCGACTACATTTGATAGCCATCATTTTATTGATCTCAAGCAACAATCTTCAATCTCACAAAGGGCTCTCATCTTAATTCCCAGAGGTTTTCACAGAAATTATAAACGAAACAGCTTAAGATGTACATAAAATACAGTTATTTACAGTTTGTATACCAGCATTAACTTACTACGATCGAGATAACGTTGCTCCGGCGTCTGCGGCCGACCTACATACGGCTTGCATAAGATCGGCGCGGGCGCAGCGCACGCGCCGACTCGATATTCAAATTTTCGGAACAATTGTTCCGAATAATTTGATGGAAAGTTGATGAAGGGTTTTATGCGAGTTTAAACGGTGAAAGTCTGCAGAGAATGGAATTTCAGTTTTCTGGAAAACGTGTACGGCTTTAAAACAATCGAAAGCATTTGCCAGTCTTTTAGGAAATTACTTAATGTAGAGCTTGATTAGTGAGGGACTTAAAACAAAAGTTAATTCATTAAATTAATTTCATAAGCCTAATACATAAGGAGAGAAAAGGGTTAACAATGAATTTCTTAAGTAACTTAGATCCTTATAGTAATTAGACTAAGTACATGCTCGAATTTGTGAAACGCCTGACACCCAAACTAGGACGTGTCCCGACGACGTGTATGATGACACGTGTCTAAGGTGTCAGAAAAAAAAAACAATCTAATTATATTCAGTTCAATTTTCAATTTGTACGAGAACTATTACTATCATTATATTATTACTAATAGCAAATCATGATTGTAGGAGGAAGGCGCCGATGTCTGTCACATAGTTAATACTAGCACGCAGATATCGTCGTCAACTCTATCTTTAAAATACTCAAAACTCTGTACATTGTGTTTTGTTTAGGATAGATGAGTTGCACCAACATGATTGTTATTTAAAAAAAAAATGTATATATTAGTGAGGGACTTAATTTGCATTTTCAATTAAGCACTCACGATTGGATAGTTCTGTTTCTGCAAAGTACATAATCGATGGTTAAACATGGTTAAAATTTTATTATGCTCAGCTTTTGTCACCCAATCCTAGGTGTGTACTTACACACCTAGGATTGGGTGACAAAAGCTGAGCACAAAAGATTAAAGTGTTCTGCTTTGCAATTGGCCCTAAATAATTGCTTAATTGTCTCACTGCACTCACTGCAGGGCAAAAGCCTCTTCTCATACAGAGAAGACACGAGCATTGATCACCACGCTTGCTCAAGACGGGTTGGCGATTTCAGACTTATATTAACTTTAAGTCCAGGTTTCCTCATAATGTTTTTCCTTTGCTGATTTCAGTAATGTTCAAAAGATAAACTCAGAAAGTATGTACATATGAATCTATTGAAAGTCTCATTGGTACTTGCCCGGATTTGAACCAAAAACCTCGTACATGAGAGCGGGGCCATCACGACACAAAGATAGCTTGCTAAAGTTAAATTCTAATTACTTTTAAAAATTTAAACAAGAAATCAACTTTTATCTACAGACACTTGAAGCAGTGAACGTCACTGTCAAACAGTTTTAATTCCAACAAAATTCCGCAGATAGAAATGCAATTGCAGATCATGCGTGATTGATCAACAACTATACATGATGCGATAAATGTACACATGTACAGTATGTTCATATTGATAGCTCCGTAGGCGTAAACATGATAAAATATTGTGCAGCCTACACAAAGAAAAAACAATCTCCAACAAGTATGTCATATCTGCATAAAAGGAAATATTGTCAACAAAAAGAATATATAATTATGTACCTCTTGTAATTTTATTCCTCTCATTGCGTGGATTTACTCAGTTATACGAACGCTACTATTTTTGCATCGACGTCGCGTGAGGGATAGTGTGTCGTTAGCATATTATTATCTCGAATTTTCTTTTTAAACATAGCTTTCTAAAAAACCAACCCTCATCCTTATTACTGCACATTAAGCACCAGAACTGCTTGGCATTTGAATTTTAAAAGGTTCAATTTCTTTGTTTAAGTACTTGTCAATGGTAATAAGTTCTTCGTGTTTTATCTTTTGTAGCGTTGTAAGTATTCGATAAATTGGCAAAGAAAACTGTTTGGCCATTAAAATGAAGTAGGTACCTCCTCCATGTTTTCGCAAATGTTTTGTTTTTATCAAATCGTTCACCGATATACGAGTCATTGTACTTACGGAAGTCATTGAACTTATGTTTTCGAGTGTTTTGGAGATAACGGCTGTGGAATAAATTTCCATGTTTACCGTGGAAGGAAAAAAACAAGAGTACCAAAGTAACCCACATTTAATGTTGGCAACGCATCGGAGTGAAACGGATCCTTATCATGCGCGTAGGCAATGAGTAAGGCCACATTTTGCTACTAATTGCTCAGGCACTTTATTATTACTCCTACCGAAAGGACTGGCCCATGTTGACAGACGACTGATGTTTATGGGAAAGGAGAGGGGGTCTTTGTCCAACTGTGGGAAAATACAGACTGAGAAATTATTTTAAACATCCAACCTTTTAGAAAATTTTACTGTTATCGGGATCAATGGCAATCTATTCCACTTAATATCTCGACTCTCACAAATATCGATTTATTTCACCAATATTAAGTAAATAACGCAAATTGTCCAGTCTCATCCTAAAACCATACATCAAGATAAAACCTATCGTATTTCACGAAAACCACAGATTTACATAATACCGACGGCGACGATCATAATATTGTAAAACCATTTCTGTCAGAGTAAAAGAAAAAGTTGCAGTATATAACGTTATGTAAGAGGTGTAATGGCGGCCATTGTGATATAAACGTATAATTATGTATTTGTTTAGCTGAATGACGCCTGTGGCTCCGTTTGCGAATCTGAGCGATTATTATCGTTTTGCATAATCTCCAAATTACTGTTGAAGTGTGTCAAAGCTTTTTGGGGAATGTTTATGTTTTGTTTCTGTGTTTTTGTACAAACTTTATCTTAAGTTGGTGTCAAGAGCAGTAGTGGCCCAGTGATAACGGTTACGACTTACGAGTTTGTAGGTCGTGGGTTCGAAACCAGCCAGGCGCTTTACGTTGTGTAAATAATTTCACCACCACTGCTCTCAAAATGGTGAAGGAAAACATCGTGAGGAAACCAGCATGTCCTAGACTATCTACCAACCCGCACTGGGCCCGCGTTGTGGATTACAGCTCGTTCCCTCTCGATGAGAGGAGGCCTGTGTCCCAGCAGTGGAAACATTAAAGGCTGATTATGCATATGCTTTCTTCCTTCTGTAATTCTATTCTTGTTGTACCTATAAGTACAGCTAGAAGGCAATAATGCTAATAGTTTGTAGGTACAAAATAATGACTCAGGAACTGAAATATAAATTAATCAAATTCTGCTTCATTAATGATTTACCACAGTCGTATCTTATGGCGTTATGACATAAGAAAAGTGGGCTGGCACAACTTATTTGTCATGTAGCAATTTGTGTGAACAATTATCTAATCAATCAGAGAACTGTGAAAGTCTCACAATCACTGACTATCTTGTAACACATTCATTCGTTTAAAATAATGGCGTCTGATGAAATGCTTTGTAAAACATTTTAATAATTTGTTTATTTGTCGGTTGTTTCAGGTAAATGTTAAAAGCTGTTATGAAGATTGGAGTGGATATGTTAACTTGCTAATACATACTGGTGGTGTAAGTGTGTTTTGTCATCTTTTTTTCTTAAAAGAGTTTTTGACTAGTTACTGTGGGATATAGAATTTCAACGATCCTTAATTCTTTTAAAATTGTTAATTGATTCAGGCGTGACCTTGCGGAAATCTGTTATAAAATACAATAGACGTGGATATATTTAGTAACCAGTCTGTGTTCAGCGCTCGGTGTGGCAACACGCCGTGTTCGGTTTCGCGATAAGTCAATCGTCATCCTGAGGATGCCTCGTTGACAGGTGAAACACGTGTCGATTTATTTCAGGAGTTTTTTATGGCTCTTTGGAAATAGCTAAACATGTCCACGTCTATTGTATCTTTTAAAATTATTGAGTTTACAAGTGTCGTTTGGTCTGCTTCGATCAAGTGGTTTTATGGACTATGTATAATTGCTAAGGGTCTGAAAATTTTGCATGGGAAGATTAATGTCTCTCAAAATGCAATCCCCAGTTAATGAACGTTGCTTTATACGTATTTACATTTACTGTAAGATCACTTTTAATTTTCTAAACGATTTGAGTAGCTCCTGATTCTGTAAAGAAATGTTTAAGTGCTATAAAAAAGTACTGAAAACACTTGTCACCACTGGCATTTCAAGGCTACTTCGGTGCAACTGAGTAATAATATATACAAATGTAAACACGAGACGAGCAACTATGCTCCAATTGGCAAGTGGGGTGAGCACGGGAACAATGCTCAATTATACTACGAACATACCGCGTTACGTGGTATACAACTAAGCGATAAATTTCAAACGTGCTAAAGTAAATACTAATTAAGTCGTTCTTAAAGACTGGAAATGTATTTAATTGTTTGTCGGCTGGTGAAGAAATGGGAGGTAAACGATATGGTATTGAATAATGTGAGTGTTGCATGCAACGCATTAGGCATCTGCACCTTCAAAATTAATTTTAATTATATTATCTTTTTTGGAATCTGAATATGGACGAGATAATTTATACACGTTTTCGGAAAACTAAACAACACCATAAATAGCTAACTCATTTTAGTAATGTCAAGTGATTCGAATACTTGCACCCTAATTGCGTAACTCACGATCAATTATAATCTGAATCATTTTGAAGGATATTGCTAATCCATTGCTTCATATGTTCGAAAAATTTGTCTGCTCAACAACTTAATTATCGCAATGAATGTTGTTGTCTGCAAATTGTCAAAATTAAACAAATTGTGATTGATCGTGTGTCACGTAGTTAGGGTGCTGTTGTTATTTCAAACAGCTGTTGACATAAGTTTGACAATCGGTTAGGAACTTTTTATCTTGATCAGCCTCTAGAAACCCGGCGATTGACAAACCAGATTATAATTTCTCTTGGTGGTTGCTCATATTAAAT
The DNA here is from genome assembly GCA_949152395.1 of Agrochola litura. Classification (NCBI taxonomy): domain Eukaryota; kingdom Metazoa; phylum Arthropoda; class Insecta; order Lepidoptera; family Noctuidae; genus Agrochola; species Agrochola litura. The sequence goes on along the minus strand of OX424508.1, from coordinate 16,986,059 downwards.
TTTTGCTCATATTTATTTTTGAATCATCATTATCATCAGCCTATAAATGTTCCCACTGCTGGGACACAGGCCTGCTCTCTGTGAGAGGGAGTGGGTCGTAATCCACCACGCGAGCCCAGTGCGGGTTGGTAGATGTCACATTCACATTCTAGGACATGCCGGTTTCCTTACGATGTTTTCCTTCACCGTTTAGAGAGCAGTGGTGATGAAATAATTTACACAAAGTAAAGCGCCTGTCTGGGTTCAAACCTACGACCTACAACTCGTAAGTCGCGGCCGTTACCACTGGGCCACCACTGCTCTGCACTGCTTCAATATTTTTGAATAAGCAAAGCTAAACATGTATTTCTAATGACTACATATACTTCACGATCTATGTTCAGAATATTTAATTTTCATAAAAAAAGGTCTTCACAAAAGTTTCTATCAATGTCGGACGATAAAGGCTTCTTGTTTTTGTTTTTTATTTGACGTAAACCGTTTCACGTCTTAGTTACAAGTTACAACAAAAACAGTTCCTACTATATTTTTAGTCAACCTTCACGGATTGAGAACTTTTTGCTGGACGCACTGAAACAGTGCAGTACAGGTATTAATCTACTGTGACGTCATAAAATTATGTTTTTAATTGGTTTCTGAGATTTATTCTGTTTGGTTTTTTCAGTGTAGTAAGGAAGCTGGTTGACCTTATCAATGTTTAGCTGTAAAAAATTTAGTAACTTGTTAGTAGCTTTATGAGTTTTTACAAGATAGAAACCTGTATAATTATTAACGAGTAGAAAAGCGAGTAGAAACGGCTGGTAAATAGACTCACTTTTGTCTTGAAAAACTGCATTTACTTTACAAAAAGTCTATCTGAAATGCAAGACTCTCGTGCAACAGATGAAAATGTATTTATGCACAAGAATGTTTGTGAAATGAATTCTTTGGGAATGAGAGACAGAACAAAAGAGATATTCAATGAAGCAGATATATGTACATATAATTTCCTCTAATACATGTGATAGAAAATCGAAGCACAACCTGAAAACAATGGAATTCTTTGGTCTTGAAGACGCATTAACCATAACCTAAAACAGTACTTTATATATACTGAATGAAAGATCCATTTTCAGTGTTCATTTATTGTCTGACATAAGCATCTATCTGTATGTTTTATGTTAATTTAAATTACTTTACTTATAGTGCTGGAGTAATTAAATTAAACAAACCTTATCCAGTATGGCACGCCGTAACGTCAGGTGTCAGTAGACAGTCACATTAATTAGAAACGGTTCCGAAGTATCGAGCTGTTTAAAGGGGGGTTTAAGTTATGGGGGATGAGAGTTTTATATCTCAGTGCGCCTTTCTATCAGCATCATCCACTTGCTCTTTTCCCAGTTTATTTGTAGTCGACGCCACGTAGTCTTTTTCTTCCATGTATCTCTATTAGTCGTCATCGAAGTATTCACTCCATTTCTAGCCATATTATGATCTTTATTTTCTTTCATGTTTCTATTAGCAATAGTTTGGGCTGTGTGACTGTATGTCGTTTGTCATTGTCTATGTTCTAGCTCTTTTGGCCTCCTGTATGTAATATAGTGTAATATAGTCTATGTAATATCGTGATTGTTGTACTTACCACATGTGTCTGTAAACCAACTACCTAATCAACTTAATCATACCCTGCAAGAAAGTCATTTTTCCCGTCATTTGTTTTTCTCATGAGCAATAGTTTAGGCTGTGTGACTGTGTGTCGTCTGTCATTGTCTATGTTCTAGCTCCTTTGACCTCCTGTATGTAATATAGTCTATGTAATATTGTAATTGTTATACTTACCACGTTTGTCTGCAAACCAACTACTTAATCAACTTAATCATACCCTGCAAGAAAGTCATTACCCCTGTCATTTGTTTTTCTCCTAATCCCCAATACCGCCTACCTCTTACACCTTGAACCACATCTCATAGTTTTTGCACTCGACTACCGGTCGCGTACAGTTATCTACCGCTAATGGCTCCGCTTTGCGTCTATGGATTACGAACAGTGACCCATTGCTGCTTCGGGGAAAAGAGCAGCTGATTTACTGTTCTCCGTAAGAACATCGTTCAGACTTTGATGTGTCTCGCTGTAGTTTTCTTTACCTTTCCCTAGCGTGACTGGTTGGCTTTTTTTTGTCGTTTCTTGCATTAATTTAGAGACGCCAGATCTTTTTCAGTTTTCAAAATTCAAGACATTTGACACTGCAATTTCCATTACACCTTTTGAATGATTTTAATGTCGTTAGTGGGTTTATAAATGATGCATTACTTTCTGATTAACCTTTTTAATAGAAATTTTGTAGACATGCAAAATTTTATGAAGACAAAAGTCACCTCTTGAAATCAAAAGTCACCTCCTGAAGTCAAGAGGTGACTTTACTTCATAAAATTCTTGATATGACAAGATGGTCTTGTCATATCGTAAGACGAAAACAATGATTGTACAAATAGGTAATTGTACTTGATATTTACTATATTCCATGCAAAATTCAGCGATTGGATGGAAAACCATTATAGGATTCGCATGTTTATTAAGCCTATCAAGTTATTTTCGTTCGTTGTTACAAGGAGCTTATTTTTTTGGGTTCTTTACGATCGACAGTTTCTAATACGATTCCTTTCGCATGATCTTTTATTACAAAGAATGAATATAACCCATATTTTAATTTTTATTTCAGTACATTATTTATAGGTTCGTTATATTTCGCATTTTTTTGTATCAAATTACGAGCATATTAATGTCTGAATAAATGAATAATTACGAACTGATGTTTCGGTTTTAATAACAGAGAACCGGGTTCAGGTTAACGCGTTAACCGTTACTCGACCGATTAATGTCTGATTGATCGGTTATCGTTTAATAATCGGTTTATCATAATGATCACTTGTGGTTCTCGGTGTTATCGATTTGCTATTGTTCTTCGATTTTGGGCATCATTATTTTCATTTGATTAATTGTGTGATTGTATTGAGAGCGAACTTTTTAATTGTTCTACTTTTTTGACATTCAATTACCTACTTATTGCTTTAACAAGATCGGAAAGTTTATGCGCACATTTTTTAAAATGTGATTTAGTCATGCATATGATTTATTTATCTACATACTGGCTTTTCCCCGCGGCTTCGCCCGCGTGCATGTCGGAAATTATCTCATGGGAACGTACTGCCGAGATAAAAAGTATCCTATGTAAACAAACTCACTTTGGCATATAAAATATTAGTTAGGATTTTAATATACCTACTTTTTTTTACGAGCCGATTTTCAACTTAGGTACCTATACTTTTCGAAATAGATCATATTTAGTATAGCAGATAAAATTAAGGGTGTTGAACTTTTCATTAAACTCCAAAGTGATCAAAAGTTTTATATAATTACTTACGTTTATCGTTAACGTAAAGGCATCGTGTGTGAACGTTACACTCTAATTATTTCGACAATTACTTAGTTTACGTTGCGTAATTCATTGTGTCAGCTGCGCGTACGCATCCGATTTGAATGTTAACGTAAAATATCGCGTAATTATTAATGCATTGTGGTAATATGTGTTAAAGTGTTGCAAGCTTTTGACTATTTGCATCGTTAATGTCAGTTCCGGTGTTTTTATTTTGTATGCAATGTAGCGCTCTATTACTTGGTTACGTCGTGTGATTTTTATTATTGTGGCTAGCAGATATTTTTGATTTATTAGTACTCTAATGTTTTTCTTGCTTAAGTCTTGTCATCCTGAAGTTTTAAAATTATATTGTTCAATAGGCTGATTAGGGAAACCATTTTAATTTTTAATTCGACTTTTACAATTTGAATTGTAGAATATGGCTTTTATCAAAATCAAAACCTTATGTATGTGTGTAAATAAACTTTTTATCACATCTATTCAAAAAGAGGTAGTCTATTCTTCGTAAACAGGGACCAAAATAGCCCTTTAATCTCTAGGTACTAAAAGTGATTTGAATTTGGATATTGTTAGTAAAAGTTCCAATTACCAAAGAGATCAATTACGAACATTGTCTGAACAAATAACAGGCTGTATGATAAAGTAAACCGCGCGCGAGCCAAATAAAAAAAGTTTGTGAAAAAAGAAAAAACGCGCGAAATGCATTCCGTCTTTGTTCGTAATTGTTTACTCAATTTCGGATTTGACGTTTTATAAAATATGAGTGTGTCTTCCTCAAGTAGTGAGAATGAAATAAATAAACGTAAGTAGGTAGGTACTATTCTTATTCATAAGTTGCACTTACTTATTTTCTCATAGAGGGTGATAAAAAGTAGAGTGTCCACCTCTGGAGCAATACTATTTTAAGCTTGAGTGACGTACTTTAAATCCCTCGCTGCGTTTGGGTTTCTACTCTAGAATCCTTCACTCCGCTTTGGATTCAAAGAAACACTCTCGCCTTTAAAATAGTTGTTTGCTCCCTAGGCAAATAATCTGCTATTATATCATACCTAATTTTACACAATAGAAAATAATAAAAATATTGATTAACATTTTTAACAACGGGGTGGGCCCATTTTATTGCCCGTGTGTTCTGCCCATTTTTGTTCCTATAAAATTACAAAAGAAGCAAAGAAAAGAATTAACCTTAAAACTACGTAGTTTCTGTACATTATGAATGAAAATTCTTTGCCAAGTTTTTTGAGAGCTTTATCACAGTAAAACGATTGTCTTAACCAAGTTAGTGTGAATCACTTTTACAGTTACACAAGAACTTTGGTAAGTAGTTGTAAGCACGATTCCCTCTAGAACTACACTTCAACTACGCACGATATAGTAATCTACTAACGTGGGAAACGTCGCGTAATGTCGTAAAAGTGTCGCCTATGAAACGTGATTAAAATAAACCATGAAACCTAACCGTGGTTATATTTTCACCTTTTTGTATGGATGAGGAGTGTTTATGACAGTGGTCTTCAATATATACGTGGGTCGCGTGTGGTAAATTTTTTTTTTGGATTTCTGCTTACGTAATTCTTACCAAGAGGTAAGCTTGGCTCATCGTTTTTACCTATAAAGATATTGTGAAAAATCTTTAAGGAGTTCTGTTGTCTCTATAACGCTGAGGCAGCTATCCATGATCTGTGATGATAACTAATAAAATAATTAGCCCGTACTGTCCCACTGCGGGGTTTAAGGCCTCCCTTTCCTTTTTCCACTCAACTCGATCCTGCACCAATATGGACCAATACCTCCTATAAGCGTCAAGTTCGTCCCGCCATCTACGCCTTGGTATTCCACGATGCCGCTGGACGTTTTCAGGAACCCATGTTGTAGTGGTCTTAGCCCACAATGCATCCGACATGCGGCAAACGTGTCCGGCCCAGTCCCACTTCGGCTGCTTTTTGGGTGACGTCAGCGATTTGTGTCTTAGAGCGCAAAATCGTGTTCCGTATCCGGTCGGTAAGTCGAACTCCAAGGATACTGCGCTCCATCGCTCGCTGCCAAACCTCGAGCCCGGTCCTCTGTTGAACTGTCAAAGACCAGGGTTTGAGCGCCGTATGTAAGGATAGGGAGAATGCACCTGTCCATTACTTTGCGTTTATGGCAAATTGGAAGATCTCCTTTCATAAAGGTTTTCATCGACCAATAGCTCTTCTAGGCGTTTTCGGTGCGCCGAGCAACTTCTTTTTCTTGTCTCGCTTGAAAGGAGACTATTTGGACGAGGTAGATGTATTCATATCTATGATGACTTCATAAAACTCCAACCTCTCATTTCAAATAGGTACACAAACCCATTTGAACTGAGAGGTTGTAAATTGAAAACTTCCGAGAATTTGTAGATTATTCTCTCAATTTTGATCTTAAGCTTACTTCCTTTGTGCCCTAACGCAGGCGTCAGTGAAAAAGTAAAACAGTTGAGCATCTCTATTCTAAATTCAAACGTGACGCACTAGTGTGAAACGGGATCATGTCACTATTAGCACGTTTTATTTTGACACGATGTTCTCTTACAAAATCTAATCTTTTACATCTTTTCATTTCGTCACAAATCGCACAGATTTACTTTAAAGTGTGTTAAGTAGCTTTAGAGCGGAAATTAAGATGTTTAAGTAGTTCAGGTCGTTCAGATGTGTTAGTATTGCTGTAATGTGTTTTATCTTAGTCAATTTGTATTATGGAAGTTCCGGGTTTTAATGGCCTTATTTTAAATTTGTAACTTAATGTTTAATTTTAAACTAGCATTTGCCTGCGGTTTAAATATCCCACAGGAACTATCGGGATTAAAAGTACCCTTTATCCAGGTTATAAAATCGTGTTTTTCCAAATCTCTTACAGCTGTTTTTGCGCCAATGCGGAATATACAGACAAACAGACAAACATTTTAAAAACTATATATTTTCGACGTCAGACTCGTTCCCACACCTCGTAGCCATTACTTTTTTATATTCAATGTACAGTTTTGTTTTCGCTTCGATTTTATTAAATATATTTAGGTAGGTATTTATTATGTACTAGCGACCCGGTCCTGCTTCGCACGGTTTTTACGACTTGACAAAACATCGAGATTTCTTAATTATATGCAACTTTAATACTAACGTTTTATACCCATAAACCTTCCGAAATAAATTCTCTAAACGACGGTGAAAACTTCATCAAAATCTGTTGCGTGGTTTAGAAGAACAACGCGGTCATACAGACAAATACGAAAATCGACTTTAATTTATAATATGTATTATATAATAATTATATATGTATAGAAGATCTTGTTTAATGAATAGAGATCTGTCTACTACTCAATTTTTGGTTATCTTGTACTTACCTTATTGTTTTGTTTATCAATGTTAGAGATTTATCAATTCAGGGTTTGATTGAGATTCATCATCTTCATCATCAGCCTATAATGTTCCCACTGCTGGGACACAGGCCTCCTCTCTGTGAGAGGGAGTGGGCCGTAATCCACCACGCGGGCCCAGTGCGGGTTGATAGATGTCACATGTCTTCGAATTTTCGGTTCTAGGACATGCCGGTTTCCTCGATTGAGATTGAGTCTACTTAAACCAATTTTTCCTTAAGATATTATGTGAAAAATACACAAGACAAAACGATTGCTTTGTGTTAAGTGGCCTTCGTTAATACGATACTTTATTTTTCCGCCTTCGAATGACAAGCGTTGATTTCCAATTTCAATTTAAAACAAGTTTGACAGGCATTAGCAGCGTGAAGGTGTTTAACATGATCCTAACTGTCACGCCGATGAACGCTTCATTTCTAAGCTTTAGTATCATAAACATTCTAAATCAAATGACAAAGCCACAATAATTGTTTTTAGTTTGAGCTCAAACTGAAACCGTTTTCAGAAAAACATGCTTAAATTCGTTATGCTTAGCTGAAGTTATATAAAAGGCTGGAAAGGTATTTAATATCTTCGTAAATATTTTTTTTAAAATTACTTTTATTTTTCTCTTTCGTGTGGTTAGACCGCCTCGAGACCTATGAATTGGCAGTCTGACGGTCACACCACTAGGCTATCACTGCTCAAAAAATCAATGTGTCTAGCCTTTTCCCAACTGGGAAATAAATAAAAAGTGGAACTTTTGAATGAAATAGTCGGAACATGTGAAAATAATAAATTAATTGTACTCAACAAAAATATTCTAACCGTCCTTATACTATCTGTACCTACTGATGTTTAATTAGATTAATTACCAAATGTTTGAAGACGAGCGCTAATCCTGCCGATAAACTGTCACGCAGTTTGGCAGGTTTATAAAATGTTATCAAGTTTTTTTTTTTTAATTATGATTATACCAGTATTTTACATGGAGCGATTTTACTAGGCTATTACTGCTGTTTTTAAATAAATTAAATGACATTAAAACTCAAGTTATTTCACACGAATATTTACCTGAATTTGGGCATTACTACAAACTTAAAAGGATCATTGATACTTGAAATTAAAAGGTACTTACATTCAATAAATATCAATTTATAACTTTGTTTACACTTATAAAAGTAAACAATTTTTTTTTATGATACCCAGTACCCTAATAAATTGCGTAACTTATTTTCGTAAACGGTTATGACAAATTTGTTTCATTTTGACAGTTCAACAACATTGATTGCGTTATTTACGTTGTTGAGCAGTTTTTTTTTCCAACTTATGAAGCAAAATGGATTAGCAATCTGTTTTAAATCGAAACAAATTGTGATTGATCGTGTATTACGCAATTAGGGTACAGTTCAATATGGTTGCCAAAACTGCCAATCAAAGAAAACCCGTTGGTTATATTTATAGGGGGTTTTATTTACCGGGACGTTAAACTTAATGACTGTCTTGCTGGTTTAGTGGTCGTAAGCGCTACTGCTGAGCCTCAATCCTGGGTTCAATTCACATGTCGGGCAAAGTGTTATTGTGTTTTCTATCTGGAATTTCTGTGTAGCAGCCCGGAGTCTGGATTTGTGCCTGGTTGACAGCAATAGGCTCGCCCGGGACTTAAACATAACTGGGGAAATGTGGGTGTCTTACAGGTAGGTACACCTCTCTGCCCAACCTTTTGGGGACTACAGGCGAGATGTTACGGCCAATCGTAGGTAAAGAAAATCCGTTGGTTTTATTCACCAGGGGTTTTACCGGCACATTAAACTTAATGACATATATATCGCACCGTTGTTAAACCCGTTTTATTTTTTATTTTTTGGTTGAGAAATTATCAAATAACTTCTCCCGCTCTGGGCGGAGCGGGAGGGCGTGTCATACTCTTACTGATTAAAACCCACCCGTGTTCCTTCAGTTGCCTGTATGTTGCCAAGGGCCACGGTAACCGTTTCGGACAAACCCGCAACCCCGGCAGGCATCGGTCCTAGCGAACCCCTTCATTTGTGCTGACATCACTTTGAGGCGCGCGTAAAACACAACGCGCCGTCGACCCCGGGCCTAGTCCTTATCGGATGGCGAGCTACCCATTGCTCACCATCCGCAAGCCCGAGCCTACGGTGGCCGAGCATCTTATTGAGGCGCGCGTGGAACACAACGCGCCGTCGACCCGGGCCTGGTCCCTATCGGACAGCAAGCTACCCATTGCTCACCGTCTGCAAGCCCGCGCCTACGGTGGCCTAGGGCGTCTCCTGCGGCGTTTAGGGGCGTGAGGGCGCGAAATTTGCCTCTCCCTCACGCATTCCGCCTCCTCCTTCGCAGAACTGCTTCGGCCTCCCATGCCCTCTCGCTCCGTACCATGGCCTGGACCAGAGCCGGATGCGAGAGATCACCACCGCTGATCACCGTTGTTAATCATGTTTAATTTCTTTGCTTCTTGAACTGTTGAGGTTGTCACATTGTGACCGTCACAACACTTTTGTTACGTAACAAAAGTGTGTTAACGGTCAATATGTTACACTTTTTCGGTTTAGCACTCATCCGCCAAAAGGAACTTCGTTCCAAACGGGTGTCCCGCGATACTTCACATTTTTCAACTACATGTTACAATGTGGAATGAGGAGTCATTCACAAACATCTTAAGAACTTCCCATTCACTATAATCCCACAAACGAGAAAGAAACGAAATCACAAACGTGTCACGTGTGTTTTTCCCCAGATTACCGCGGAAGTGACATCTAATCTTGATCAACATTCACCTTCCCACATGACGCGATGATCACGTAGGTAGTATATTAAATTGTTCACGAGTAGGCGTTTCTACTTCCGGAATTGACTCGGAATTGATTCTGGATTAGCTTTCCCAGCGTACGTCTGTGAGACGTACCGTATGTCTGTCAGACGTATGATGACAGTTTAGAGTAAGTTTAAGTAAGTGAAATAATAATATTGTATCTTGATTTTATATCATTGGGTATACCCAAGTTATATTATATATATATGTTATAGTATATATATATGTTATAGTATACCCAAAAAGTTACATTAAGAAATGCGACATGTTCCGTATACGGAACATGTCGCATTTCTTAATGTAACTTTTTGAAGTGAAAACTTCTTTGAGCGTGTTGGGCATTTTTGAGATGGGACTAAACCATTGATTTCGCGACCTGTTACTGACACCGTGGAGTAAAAGACATCAACGCGTTGATTACCGCGGTGCGTGGAGTAAAAGACATAAACGCGTTGATTACCGTGGTGCCGATTTTTTTTTTCAAGTTTTCACTTCTGTCGGCACTCCCGGAGTGCCACTGTTTTTTTATGCAAAGTGATTAACTGATTGCTTTTTTACAGTTTTTTGCAATACAATTGTACATAAAACATCCGAACCACCCATCCAATTCGCGTCCTTAGCTTTGTCGCACAGTCGCTTTACCTGATACAAAACACTTCATAATCCGCAATCAATATTCCAAACTTAAACTGGGTCAGTAAAGGGTCTAAACACCGGAACAGAACCCAGTAACAGCAAGAAACAATTTTCTAAAAACTGCATTAATAGTCAACGTACAACAAGTACTACTTTCTATAGAAAACGTGTAGAGACATTTTAATGCCTCGACGTGTTGACGCATATGCCTATTAGGCAATATTGGACATGGTGGCTGCCTCGTTCACTTTGAGCTAGTCCACTTGATTGGTTACTCGAACTTGTCAAGTAAGTTTGACAGAAAGATGGTTTATAAGAAAATAGCTGTTGCCTGTGACTTCGACTGCGATCCAGGATGAAAAGTAGCCTATTTTCTTTTCCAGGTCGTGGTTTACCCTTGTGCCAAATTTCATCTAAATCCGTTTAGCCGTTTTAACGCGAAACCGTAACAAACAAACTCATGTCACATTTATTTAGGATTATTAATTAGTTAAGTATATATAAAGCTAATTTAACGTAGTTTACTACATTTAAACAATTAGAGCCTTTTCTTTGGTTTAATTCTTAGCCAATAAATTTCCTAAAAGAAAGAAATCAATTCTCTTAAAAGACAGCAGTCATACAAACAATACACCCGTTTTTATTCCGCACAAACTGTTACGTGATTAGAATAACAAAGAACTTATTCAGCTTTTACAAGTCTCATCGTATTCACATACATTTATTTACTGGTAATAAATCGGCAATCCATTAAGGTGATGTAAGAGAGGTCATTTACATCCAAATAACCCCTTATGACGCCTATGGATGAATAGATTGCCGACATAATTACGAATAACCCTGTATAATTCAAATATCGCTGTCCCCGGCGAATAAAATCGTAATCGTAAAAACTAAATTTTACAGGAAAAATATTTTTTTTTTTTTGTGAATATTATTATTAACTAATAAAGTGATTTTTTACATTCATTATAATACACCTTAAAATCTCGTAACTTCTGAAATAACCGTAGGAAATTAATGAAAAAAAATTACAAAGTGTAATCGGACCTCTAAATATCGAATATGCAATAAAGTTAAAACTATTGTAATAGCACATTACCATTTTATTCGCCGGGGACAGCGATATTCTTTAACAAGAAAGAATAAGCCACGATCCCATCAACTTGACTTATCAATCAGCCGATCTAAACGCGGCTAAGAAATCCAACTAAGGTACAAGTACTATCAACCGTGTATAAGTTTTTATCGCAATGAGACAAGACATTTGTCCAATGGAGAGACAGCTAGTAACTGCAGCAAAAAGACGCTGGAGATTAATAATATTTTTTGTTCGTATTTCTACGTATTTGACGATATCAGATTGAAATCAGTTTCTGTAGCTGTCTTACCCTTTTCTCTTGTAAAGGGAACTGAAGCCAGGTCCGCTGCGCCATGTTTTCGTGTTTTATAAAAATTGAACACCAAACACGATCAACAAGAAACAGTTTCTTACTCACAAGTTACAACAATAGTACATTACTGCCGCGGCCTGCAAAAGAGGCATTATGGACGAATGTAAAAATGTGAACCCAGGCAAAACCGAGGCACACATACGTGAGTCCATCAATGCCTGTTTGCGGTCAAGGCTTGAATAGTATTTTTCTCAAATAATGCGCGGGAATTCAAACTATTTTAAATTCCAGAATCATGGATCAATGGATTGTCATAGTAACATTGCCGGCCGCCTACTCGCATAGTATTTGACCAGTACAGCATTTTCGATTTATCTCTAAAAAGGTTGTTAAAATAATACTCAAATTTCCAAGCATGTTTGAGAAAAAATAATTATTATTGTTGTATTTTTATTCTGTTTCTCTGTGTTTAACAAAAAACTGAAATACCTTACTTTTCTCACACATATTACAAATAAATATATCCTGGATTAGCACAAACGGTACTTTCATCCCAGTAAACATTTCTCAGGTGCATATCCGCGGGCAAAACTGGTACCATAAAGAAAACGAAACCATAGTATAATAAAGTAACAGTATTACGTCTCGGCTGCGACCTACGGTCGCTCGGTAGATAAACCTTTCGCGTCCGTGCGTACTGCTGCGCGCTCGAGACTGTTGCGTACTGGGATTTCGAAGCGCGTCGTTTCGGCCATTTTCTATAAAGACGTAATACTGTTACTTATTTATACTGTGATCACCCCGCTACATAACTCCACCATATTATTACATCATACGATCCTTTCATATTAATTTACTACTTGATTCTCTCAGCGATAGTACAGAGATTCAATTTGATCAATAAATAAAATGCATCGCGGAACTAAGCTGGAAGTATATAATTTAGTACCGAAGATTTATTTGTATCAACTATCACTTGATACACCGTATCAAGATCGTAATGAAATTGATATTTTGTAGCGTCAAGTCTTACTGGCGAAGTGAAAAGTTGCAATATTTCTACTTATTTTTTTATTAAATTGCATTTCACAGTTACCGTAGATTGGAAGATTATTATAGATGATAATGTTATTTTTTATCAGAAAAAATATGGAATTATACAACGTGACAGCCTCAAAAAAAACGTTTTAATGAAAGCAATCAACTGGAGCAAGTTACTGGCATAATGTAAACGAACAAAAAATTGTTATTCGCTTCCCTACTATGTTTTTATCAAATTACTATCGCATTGTTTTAAATACCTCTTTTATGAATTAACAAGTTTTAAATAACCGGTGTAATAATATTACAATTGTATTGCAAAAAACTGTAAAAAAGCAATCAGTTAATCACTTTGCATAAAAAAACAGTGGCACTCCGGGAGTGCCGACAGAAGTGAAAACTTGAAAAAAAAAATCGGCACCACGGTAATCAACGCGTTTATGTCTTTTACTCCACGCACCGCGGTAATCAACGCGTTGATGTCTTTTACTCCACGGTGTCAGTAACAGGTCGCGAAATCAATGGTTTAGTCCCATCTCAAAAATGCCCAACACGCTCAAAGAAGTTTTCACTTCAAAAAGTTACATTAAGAAATGCGACATGTTCCGTATACGGAACATGTCGCATTTCTTAATGTAACTTTTAACTAACTTAATGTAAAAGTTACATTAAGAAATGCGACATGTTCCGTATACGGAACATGTCGCATTTCTTAATGTAACTTTTTGAAGTGAAAACTTCTTTGAGCGTGTTGGGCATTTTTGAGATGGGACTAAACCATTGATTTCGCGACCTGTTACTGACACCGTGGAGTAAAAGACATCAACGCGTTGATTACCGCGGTGCGTGGAGTAAAAGACATAAACGCGTTGATTACCGTGGTGCCGATTTTTTTTTTCAAGTTTTCACTTCTGTCGGCACTCCCGGAGTGCCACTGTTTTTTTATGCAAAGTGATTAACTGATTGCTTTTTTACAGTTTTTTGCAATACAATTGTAATATTATTACACCGGTTATTTAAAACTTGTTAATTCATAAAAGAGGTATTTAAAACAATGCGATAGTAATTTGATAAAAACATAGTAGGGAAGCGAATAACAATTTTTTGTTCGTTTACATTATGCCAGTAACTTGCTCCAGTTGATTGCTTTCATTAAAACGTTTTTTTTGAGGCTGTCACGTTGTATAATTCCATATTTTTTCTGATAAAAAATAACATTATCATCTATAATAATCTTCCAATCTACGGTAACTGTGAAATGCAATTTAATAAAAAAATAAGTAGAAATATTGCAACTTTTCACTTCGCCAGTAAGACTTGACGCTACAAAATATCAATTTCATTACGATCTTGATACGGTGTATCAAGTGATAGTTGATACAAATAAATCTTCGGTACTAAATTATATACTTCCAGCTTAGTTCCGCGATGCATTTTATTTATTGATCAAATTGAATCTCTGTACTATCGCTGAGAGAATCAAGTAGTAAATTAATATGAAAGGATCGTATGATGTAATAATATGGTGGAGTTATGTAGCGGGGTGATCACAGTATAAATAAGTAACAGTATTACGTCTTTATAGAAAATGGCCGAAACGACGCGCTTCGAAATCCCAGTACGCAACAGTCTCGAGCGCGCAGCAGTACGCACGGACGCGAAAGGTTTATCTACCGAGCGACCGTAGGTCGCAGCCGAGACGTAATACTGTTACTTTATTATACTATGGTTTCGTTTTCTTTATGGTACCAGTTTTGCCCGCGGATATGCACCTGAGAAATGTTTACTGGGATGAAAGTACCGTTTGTGCTAATCCAGGATATATTTATTTGTAATATGTGTGAGAAAAGTAAGGTATTTCAGTTTTTTGTTAAACACAGAGAAACAGAATAAAAATACAACAATAATAATTATTTTTTCTCAAACATGCTTGGAAATTTGAGTATTATTTTAACAACCTTTTTAGAGATAAATCGAAAATGCTGTACTGGTCAAATACTATGCGAGTAGGCGGCCGGCAATGTTACTATGACAATCCATTGATCCATGATTCTGGAATTTAAAATAGTTTGAATTCCCGCGCATTATTTGAGAAAAATACTATTCAAGCCTTGACCGCAAACAGGCATTGATGGACTCACGTATGTGTGCCTCGGTTTTGCCTGGGTTCACATTTTTACATTCGTCCATAATGCCTCTTTTGCAGGCCGCGGCAGTAATGTACTATTGTTGTAACTTGTGAGTAAGAAACTGTTTCTTGTTGATCGTGTTTGGTGTTCAATTTTTATAAAACACGAAAACATGGCGCAGCGGACCTGGCTTCAGTTCCCTTTACAAGAGAAAAGGGTAAGACAGCTACAGAAACTGATTTCAATCTGATATCGTCAAATACGTAGAAATACGAACAAAAAATATTATTAATCTCCAGCGTCTTTTTGCTGCAGTTACTAGCTGTCTCTCCATTGGACAAATGTCTTGTCTCATTGCGATAAAAACTTATACACGGTTGATAGTACTTGTACCTTAGTTGGATTTCTTAGCCGCGTTTAGATCGGCTGATTGATAAGTCAAGTTGATGGGATCGTGGCTTATTCTTTCTTGTTAAAGAATATCGCTGTCCCCGGCGAATAAAATGGTAATGTGCTATTACAATAGTTTTAACTTTATTGCATATTCGATATTTAGAGGTCCGATTACACTTTGTAATTTTTTTTCATTAATTTCCTACGGTTATTTCAGAAGTTACGAGATTTTAAGGTGTATTATAATGAATGTAAAAAATCACTTTATTAGTTAATAATAATATTCACAAAAAAAAAAAAATATTTTTCCTGTAAAATTTAGTTTTTACGATTACGATTTTATTCGCCGGGGACAGCGATATTTGAATTATACAGGGTTATTCGTAATTATGTCGGCAATCTATTCATCCATAGGCGTCATAAGGGGTTATTTGGATGTAAATGACCTCTCTTACATCACCTTAATGGATTGCCGATTTATTACCAGTAAATAAATGTATGTGAATACGATGAGACTTGTAAAAGCTGAATAAGTTCTTTGTTATTCTAATCACGTAACAGTTTGTGCGGAATAAAAACGGGTGTATTGTTTGTATGACTGCTGTCTTTTAAGAGAATTGATTTCTTTCTTTTAGGAAATTTATTGGCTAAGAATTAAACCAAAGAAAAGGCTCTAATTGTTTAAATGTAGTAAACTACGTTAAATTAGCTTTATATATACTTAACTAATTAATAATCCTAAATAAATGTGACATGAGTTTGTTTGTTACGGTTTCGCGTTAAAACGGCTAAACGGATTTAGATGAAATTTGGCACAAGGGTAAACCACGACCTGGAAAAGAAAATAGGCTACTTTTCATCCTGGATCGCAGTCGAAGTCACAGGCAACAGCTATTTTCTTATAAACCATCTTTCTGTCAAACTTACTTGACAAGTTCGAGTAACCAATCAAGTGGACTAGCTCAAAGTGAACGAGGCAGCCACCATGTCCAATATTGCCTAATAGGCATATGCGTCAACACGTCGAGGCATTAAAATGTCTCTACACGTTTTCTATAGAAAGTAGTACTTGTTGTACGTTGACTATTAATGCAGTTTTTAGAAAATTGTTTCTTGCTGTTACTGGGTTCTGTTCCGGTGTTTAGACCCTTTACTGACCCAGTTTAAGTTTGGAATATTGATTGCGGATTATGAAGTGTTTTGTATCAGGTAAAGCGACTGTGCGACAAAGCTAAGGACGCGAATTGGATGGGTGGTTCGGATGTTTTATGTAAGATCGATGTTTAATGTTACTCGAAGGATTTAATAACCTTTTTGGTTAATGTTTCAAAGTACGTTTCTATTTTTCTAACTGTTCACTTTCTAAGTAAAAGATAATTTCGATTTCTAAATACACGAGGTTCTTTAAATATTTTTTTCAAATAATGTAAGTAAATATTGGTTCTGTATTTGTTTACTGATGTGTTTGTTCAAAGTTCGTTTAATATGTTTGAATATTCATATTGTCTTAGTTGGTTTGGTCTACTTTTTCACTATTTGGGCTCATTCATCATCTGCCTAGCCTGTTTATAACTATGTTGGGGTCGGCTTCCAGTCTAACCGGATGCAGCTCATTGTTAATCGATTAATAGTCAGAAGCCTAGAGGCGTTTCTTCCTAAGGCAGTTGTCCCACCGTCGGCGATTAACGAGTAGCGAGAGAACTAGCAACTGAAAACGAGTTGGCGAGCAGCGAGTATGTTGTTCCGATAGTTTTGTCGCTGGGTTATCAGCGAGTATCCACGTGTGACGGACGGCCAAGCGAGCATCGCTGAGCGAGTATTATCTTTGTAGCTCTTTTCGCTCAGTGACAAACTAGTGGAGCGAGTCCTCGCCGGCGGTGTAAACAGTCAGCGATCAACTATTAATATATGCATCTCTTTTGTTTACACGGAATGTAAATTTATTGTACGTTTCTTTAGCGGGAAAATAGCCGACAGTTAGTCGCTTCCGCGCCGACGATGGGACAACTGCCTTAGGCACCTGTCCCACTGTTGGCGATTAATGAAAAGCGAGTAGCTAGCAACTAAAAACTAGTTGTCGAGGAACGAGTAGCGAGTTTTTGACGGCGACGAGCCATTTCTCGCTGGTTTGCGTATGCACCAAGCGTGAGTCTCCCAGCGAGTGTGTGCCCGCCAAGCGAGTTTTGCTTAGCGAGTACTCTCTTCTTTGATAACTCTTGTCGCTACGGCAAACTAGTACTTGACAGTTCCATTGATTGACTTTTACATGAAATCATGACATTTGAGAACAAATATAACTAAAGCCATCTCCTGCGCGTGTTTTTTCGAAACATTACACAAAAACATCGCAACAAAGAGGCGTGGCCATACAAATTTGTGTATACAAACAAGTTGTTTTGTATGAAAACAAATGTTTATGTGTAATGTTTCGGAAAAACATGCGCAGGAGACCCGGCTTTAGAGAGATGTATTAATGATTCGAATGCCAAATATGCCAAATATTCCGATATACCAAATAAAAAATCAAGACAGCGCAGTCAACGGTGACGTGTGGCCGATTTAGTAAACATGTGTGCACTTAGTGAGGTGTAGTTTGATTGTAAATGTGTGCGTGTGAGCGTGTTTACACAGAGTGGAGGTGTAGTTTTGGCATGCTTCACTGTATTGTTCGCAGCGCTATGTCTTGGTTTCTTATGATAATAATTCTGTAAATACACATTTGTTATGGTCGCGAATCATATTTTTATCAAGATACAACCTGACATTGACCCCCACCTATCTTTGCAGATCCTCCTTAACTATCTTGGTAGACTTTCATAAAAGGTCGCGACCGCATAAAGTCAGGCTGTGCACTATTAAATAAAATATAATTAGCAACGATACTTTGTTTGTATCATGAAGGAGAAAACGTGAAATTATGTGCGAGTAATCTTCACGTCATAAAATAGTGATAGTGTTTTTATGGTGTTCTCGTCTCGAGTGTGAGAAAATGATTCTGCAACGGAAAAAAGATCCTTGTAAGAGATAACTTGCGTGGTTTGCTGATACTTTGATCAGGAGATATGTCACAATCAAAGAATCACGATCAAAACTTGTCACAGAAAAACCCTTTGATTTATTCATATGTCTAGATAGAGTGTCGCGCTGCAAAAGAACTAAAACAAACAGGCCAACTTTGTTATGCTGGTGTGCGTGACAGCTACGTCTTACACTCGCGTCACGTCATTGTGCTGTCATTATGCTTTTCTAGTGTGCGTGCATTTAGGGCCCAACAGTTGGATTTTGTTTTTTTGACGAGTTCACAGCTTCGACTGTTTATATTTTTGGAAAACTATTTATACAAGCACACAGACACACATACATAGACTTATGCCATTTTCCCATGGGGGTAGGCAAAAACTATTAATAACATACTCCTGCTTCGTTTTTTAAACAAGCAGTTGTAAATTATGGTCTTAAGGAGATTTGGCCAGTTTGCAACACAAATATAGTTCGTCAATCTAGTTCGTCAAATGTTTAATGATTTGTGGTGCAACCGGGACCAAATTTTTTCGAAAAAAAAAGTAAAGTTATTTGAATTACGGGTCATCCATTGTCCTGTACTGTCTATCCAGTCAGATGTAAACTCGGACCAATGTTTACTATGGTAATTGAAAGATCACCGTCGAAAATTGAGGTTATAAAATTTACGTCAGCTGTTATCAAATGAAAAACCTCTTTAGGTATTTTAAAATTAAATTTTCTGGGGGTAAGTATTCAAATAAATAATCTAATCAAAGCATTCTATACACATACATCAATATCAACATCAACATCGTCATTCCAATCCATCGTCATTTTCTTTTTTGTTATAAACAAGTTTTCTTTCTTTTTTTTCTTTTCATTAAATTTGTAAGTTTTATTGTGTTTTTGACACTACAAAATGGCATCCACACTTACGTTTTGTGATCTATTTGTTGACATTTTCATCAGATACATTTAGAACAGACCACAGTAGTTCTACACATCTATTTTTTACCACTACTTTGAAGCTCTTGGCCTTCATCTCATCTGATAATAAGTGATGATCAGGTCAAAGGTGGAAGCATGCTTCACCCGGAATCCTTAACCACAGAGGAACTGGCTATCTTAACTCTAACTGCAGAAACACAATACCTAATGCGTTTTTTTTTTTTGTGTGGTAAATTATCAAATAACTTCTCCCGCTCTGGGCGGAGCGGGAGGGCGTGTCAGACTCTTACTGACTAAAACCCACCCGTGTTCCTTCGGTTGCCCTGTTGCCGGGGGCCACGATTTCCCTATCGGTTTTCTTCGAACCCCCGGAACCCGGGACCTCTGGGTTTGAGACAGGTGGTCTTACCACTAGACCATAGAGGCGGTAAAGCCTATACGTTATCGATTTCTTTTCTCAGCTTCAGTTAGTTTTCGAAACGGAGAAAACGCTTTTGCATACATGGTTTTAAATGAAGAGGGGCTTGTGGCTAAGTAATAACAGCCGCACGGGTCGATCTATCAGGTTAAGCTACGCTTGCCACGGTTGGTGCATGGATGGGTGACCATCTTTACATACCGAGACTCCTCCGTGCCTCGGAAAGCGCGTTAAGCCTTTGGTCCCGGCTGTCATTTGTAGATCTTTGACAGTTGTTACCGGTCGTCAGAAGCCCGAAAGTCTGACAACCAGTCTTATCAAGGGGTATCGTATTATACAGTAACTGGGTTGTGGAGGTCAGATAGGCAGTCGCTCCATGTAAAATACTGGTATTCAGCTGCATCCGGTTAGACTGGAAGCCGACCCCAACATAGTTGTGAAAAGGCTAGGTAGATGATTGATGGTTTTAATTACCCTTTAACCTAAAGCCGACCGGAACACAGTAGCGGAATGTAGGTACACCTTCCGTTTCGCGTTTTAACAAACGACTCACGTGTGCAAACACACAAACATGAAAAACATCTGCTGTTTAGGTCATACAAATATTTGTTCCGATATATGACACAAGAAGGCGGTATTGGGTCATCAAATAGTGAATTTACATACACAAATACATAGGTACAACCTACAATTTATAGGCACAAAAATTCTGACACGTGTGAAGTAAAATGTTGAAATAGTGTTGTTGTTGTTGTGAGTGTGTGTGTTGTTTAACTCTAATCTCGGTTTAGATAAGCTTTAAATTAAAAGGTCAGCTTACTAAATATTTTCAGACCAATTTCAAGACTTTCAGGAAGGTTACACTGGGGTATTGAAGTAGAATGGAAAATCTTTCAATTTGAAATAAACAAATAAGTATGTCCAAAATCCATCGGAACTAAATATAGTGTTTTTGTAAATGAACTCGCTCGCTCATGCAACGTAAACACAGTGCACCACAATATGTAAAGCGCAGTCTTTTGTGCATTTCACTGGTGGGCGCGCCCCCCTGATTGGCCGACTTTGGTCACTGGCTTTACATACAGAAAACTCTTGCATCGAACATGTATGTCATGCCTTCGCATGAGAATTCGCACTACAGTGTTTAGGAACAGGATGTATAAAGTTCACTCATCAAAACAATGAAAAAAAGAATTATTTGCCAACACAGAATTTTTAGGTACTCCGTTATATCCCTACCTTGGTAAAATCAAGAAAATGTAGTTATAATTAAGAAAAACATAGTCATCAACACCAACCGTTTTAAATCTAAAAAAATGGTTTATTTCGGTTTTAAACGTTTTTTTTTTTCATTTTAAATGGATTGGTTTAATTGGTTTTAAACCGGCCTTGCATCTAGTATATTACTCCGACCAGACGAGTGTCGTGTCTGATCGCGCAGTAAATTCTACTTACGCGTTGCAGGATTTGTGTGACGTCATGTCTTTGATGCGTAGTTTACATGTGGCGTTGTAGAGGTCGCCACAGTGTTGCACTTTTTTAACCGACTTCCAAAAAGGAGGAGGTTATATATTCGTCGCGTATATTTGTATTTTTTATTTTTTTTATGTATGTCCACCGATTTCTCCGTCAATTGTGGACTGATTTTGAAAACTCTTTTTTTTTTTTGAAAGGGTGTGCTCTCGAGTTGGTCCCATATAAATTTTATTTACTTTGCTTCGAAAGTTTTTGAGTTATCTTCAATAATACGTACTTTTTCCCACTTAGTATGTGAATGATATGATAAGTTCCTGACACTGTTATTTACATAGCAGGTAGTGGTTTTCGAATTTGTGTGGGGTAGGTACCACAACTAAAAAGTGAAAAATAAAAACTGTTTTACAAAAAAAAAAAACAACCGACTTCCAAAAAACACTACTAAGTGAAAAATAACTTTTTGGAAGTTTTTTTCAATATATAAACATCTCCTTTGCGAATTTCCTAGTATAATTTAGGATTTGCGAGTAATTTTTTAAACATTTGAGATACAACGAAAGTTAAATTTATTTTAAACATAAAGTATTGAAAGTGATACAATTAATAACAAGGTTGATATACCTGCCTATAATTATGTCACGGAATTGGTTAATAAATTATTTAATTATTCTAACAATATCTTGCATCACAAACTACGTTGCTGTATGTTACAATTTAATTTGTCATGTACTGTGCGCGTGCGTCGATATTGCACGAGATAAAACAATGTAGGCTGCAAGAAAGTGCGACAGTTTGTAAGAAAGTGCAGAAGTACCAGTCGCGGCCCTGCTGTCGTGTCTCTATGACGTATACCTACTTGCCAATTTATATTTAACGACGCGTGAAATCAGCTGTGCAATTTCTGCCTAGCTACCTACTACCCGGCCACCCTTCCCAACAGTATGTCCTTTGTAGTTCATTAGTACTAGAAAAGTGGTCCTCAGACCCAATCTATGGAACTGACTATGCGCAATTTTGTTTTTACAAACTTTCTTTGTTTCTGCGGATCATTCAAAATTCAAAATAATTTATTTCACTTTAACCTACATGGGCACTTATTGAAACAGAAGTTAGGTGCACGGTTCCAATTGGTCGTTTCCTTGGGAGAAGAGCCGTCAAGAAACTGCACTTCACCACACATTCTACGCTTGGCTAAAGTTAGTCTGCTGTTCTTAGTCTCTTTTGGATTTATTATTATTTATTAACAGTTTTTGAAATTTTATTAAACAGCTATTGAGTCACTCTTAATACATATATGGCTTTTGGGACTTCTGTTGCACCCACTTGCGCCAAATAAGGGCTTACTTTTATGGCTCAATCCGGAGTTTCTTTTGTCATTGGAGGCTGATTTCACATCGATTTGGATGTAACAATATAAAATCAACCGTATTCCATATTGGTTACGCAAAAATCAAATGGGGCCAAAACCCATACAAAACCACTCGTAGCTATACAGTGTGCTATAAAATTGCTCAAAGATGTTAACCGCCCATGAACGATTTCACTCGTGTTTTTGTTGTTACTTGTTACAATTTCTTTTTCTGAACAATTTTGGGAAGTTTAAGTAGGACAATGTTATTAACTTGACGATAGTATGTCAATAGGCAACGGTCATTAGAGCACAATAGAAAACGAGGTGCATCGGAAACTAACACAATGAATTTGAGGTGACGCGATGACGTCAATAATGATACCTGGAGGCAAGACGCGAGTGACTAAAAGGCTATTATTGTGGTAGGCTGAACTTGATTTCTGTGCCTAATGGGTTATATTCATGTTAATTTGAATATACAGCATGTTTGCATTTGAAAACAGGAGTTTTGTAGAATATGGAGTGGGCAGAAAGTGGGTTGTAGTGAGCGCTGTAAGTAGCTAAGCAGTTAATTCGAAATAGGTAAAGTAACTGTTTCTATGGGCTACCCAACGTTTGTCACAACTGTGATCACTGATTAATACTGAGCATGTACCCGCAAAGACGTTTACAGCTGGCTCCATAAAAATAACAAAACAAAGGTAAAATTTCATCACCTATCTTAAAATGATGAAAGGTGGTGTAATCCCGATATTGTAAATGTAAACAGATAAATGATTCTCATTAGTGTCACGTTCAATGTGTTCACATATCGTGATGTAGTAGTTAGAACCACGTTCGAAAGAAATACCTTGATAAAACTGCACAAGGTTAGCAAGAAATTGTCCATCTGGTTGTATAAAGAAACTTCCAGATGTGCAACAAGCGCAATCAATCACCATGTCAATTTGCGCTTGGTGGTCTGTTTCGTGACACCCATTGATATCTCTGATCCGGCTCGAAGGACCACAATTATGATAACACCAAGAATACTTACTTAAGCTTAATTAACTTGGTAATGACTGAAATAAAAATGCTGCTGTGCATTTTCCATACTGACACAGCACAAAAACTATACACAGTTGACTTATCAAGATGTGGTCAAGCCATGATCCAGATGTAAAACGATCGAAAATACATTCAGTCCTTTTCTGGATTGCAGGTAACTTTTGTAACCATGATTCTTAGACTACAAAAACCAAAGTATTACTCGTATATGTCTATCATGGTGTATGTCATACTGCGTCAGTTTGCAATTACGTGAGTTGGTCATATCTCGAGCTCGTCACGTCGATTCGATAAGGTCATGTTCTAGAAAACACATCATTTGGCAACATTGTTGCAATACAATATAGTTCTACGCCAGATACATGGAAAAATTAATTATTTTAATGTCGCAAACACGCCTATGGGCGTAATATTCTCGAACAATTTATTTTCACCTTGTACAGTACCGACCAAAAGTCCATGAGCAATCTCACAAAGCAATAGACTGACGCTTCGGTTTGACTTACGACCTTCTTCTATAAGTTGTTACAATACTGTAGACACGCACATTACACACACACACTCACTTTGTCTGCAACCAATGACTAGTTCAATAATCATCATTCGTTTTTAGTTTCATTCGTCTTGTTCACATAAATATTAAAGTTTAGCAGGTAGACCACAAAAAACTAAGTAAATTATTTCGATTTCTGTGGGGTAGATGCAGTTTGTTACGAGTATTTAATTAATAGAACTTTTTTGGTTCGTGGATAATATTGGTGACGAGTATTTAGCGCAGTGTTGTGGTTATTATTATCAAAAAGCAGGCATAAAATATATTGAAGAGATCAGATCAGATCAGAGAATATTATTGCGCTGCGTAAAACTGAAGTGAATATCTAATGAAACCGGACTAAGTGTGAGTGTTATCATTAATATATTTCATATTTTACCAAACATAAATCTTAATCAAGGGTATTGTTGATATAACAGAGGTATTGTTGAGACAGAAGATGCCTTTAAAGTTTTAAATTCATTGTGAGGTTTAATTCGATTAGTGAATAATAAATAATAAGGTATTATGTGTAATAAAAACAATGTTTTTCTTTGTTCTAGAGAAATACTGTGAGGGTTAAGAGATATGAGGAAGGGGCTTATTATCGAGTAGCAGCGACGTCAAATGGTGAATGAAACAAATGGTTTCATACCAACGAGACATTTTGCTGAATTATTAAAAACACGTCATTATGAACCGTTCGCCGTGCACTCTGAAGGCTTGCATCACTGAAGACCAGCTAGAAAACCGTTTTTGACCTTAAAATATTGACCGTACCAACTTAATAAACAACAGATTCGTTATTGCATGAATTTATGGTAACGAATTTTTTAAGCACGTTTCAATAGGGTGTTTGTCGTATTTCTTGCAGATATACCGAAATTGTTTAATATTATTTTAGTAATAGTATTATTTTAGGATAAAAATTTGAGGTTTAGTTTCAATCTTCTTTTCGTAAAGAAAATGAATACTTAAGCTTTAACCTCAATAACAACCAATATTTACTAAAGTCAAATAAAATGTAAAATAATTAATACAAATAAAATATAAACAAACTGCCCATATTTAACCTTAAAATTACCTATTCTGTAAGTAGTTTTTTACATTTTAAGTAGTCTAATATTCTTATTTATTACTTAATTACTTCGACCATGATCAAAGCTTAATATTTATGGTGAAAAAATCCATTAAAAATTAAAAATATTTCATAATTTAAATATGTCTAAATAATACAAACTGCTTCTAAGTTTCTTGACATCTATTTCACATCTTATTCAGCTGAAGTAATGATAAATAATTGTAGCAGTTTATTAACTTATGTAAAATAAATATAACGAATAAACATATTTTTTTTAATTTTGTTATCATATATCACGCATTTTTTATTCTAAAACCTTTATTGCAATAACAACATAAAAAAGCAGCAATATTTAAAAAATATTATTATCGAAAACAAAAATAATAATATTTGCAAAAAACCGCACTGTGTTTCACGAGATTAGAACCTGAGGCAGTTTGAATTCCATACCAACGCTTAACGCTTTCTGCTATCTGCGCTTGTTAAGTTACTATCGAATTTTAGCAATGCCATTAACTGGTAAAGTTCACGCGCATAGTGCGTGTGTGCTAGCATGTTTAAAGCGACGGAAATATATTGTTGTTTCGTGTAACTGCGTTATCTGTGGTGTGTGTATCGTGTTGCTTACACATACAAATGTACGAGCTATACCGCGTGTTCACAGCAATACGACTCTTAGCGTGCTCATGCACTTTTGAGCGCTTACTGTACCTCTGTGGTTTTTACTGCGATAAGTATAGAAGGTTTTTGCAAAACCAACTGCGTTTAACTTATATCAAAAGTACCTTCTAAAATATAGACCGGAGAGTAGTACATAATTGTATATAAAGCGATTGATTCTTCTTCGTGCTCGTTTTTTTTTTAGCGTTACGTTATTGTAATGGACATAAAATTCAATTAAAGGAAACTGTTGGAACGAAGTTCCTTAACGCGGCTTGCGGTGGAAGTTAAAATCGTCAAATAAGGAAAAAGCGTTAATCCATGCAACATTCTCTTTCTCTGTCTCTTTTTATTATATACGAGTGTGTGTGTGCGTGCGAGTATCGCGTAAGGAACTTGTTTCTGACGGGAATCCCCCCATATGCACACTTTTTTTTGTGAAAGCTTACCGTGATTTGATTCCTAGTTTAAATCCATTTGCAGAAGAATTAAGTGGGTGGTCGTGTTTTGAGTCAGGAGTCCAAAAGTCGAATAAACAGAGCGAGAAGTCAAACAAAGTAGTAAACAGTTGACAGTCATGCTCTACTGTTCCACTTTTGAAACAGTGAAACTTAAACAATTTTACAATATAAACACTCAAGTGAGAAAACGATGTACAAACTGACAGACAAACTATATTCCCATCCATTCGATGGTGGTAGTTACTCCTAGACCGTGTAATAAACAATGAAAAGTGACGGTCAACGATTTATGTTTTTTGCTGAAAACTTCCCATCATTTGCAACGACAATCATACATCGTACAACATTACAAAGTAAGCTGGGGTTACTAAATAATTCAAAAAAGTATATAGTTTTTGTAGAGTTCATAAGCGGTCAATCACTGCAATAAAATTTTCTTGTGTATCAAATGGAAAAAAAAACTTTATATATCTAATTTTAGTCGTTTTTTACCCGACTGCAAAGATTTATGTTTTTCTTTTAAATTTGAAAATTGGCTGAAAAACATAAATTATAAATTGGAAGGAAAGCTAGTGGTTGTAATCAAATTCAATCACTCTTTTGTGTCTAAAATAAGAACGATATTCGTTTGTTTTTAACAACCCTATCGTTGTCTAGAGTTGAAGCACTTCTAACAAACATGTCATCAAATTCGCGAGTCATTTCGTCCACAATAGTGTTGTGATTGTGCCAAAATTGGACACTCTTGGTTTCGACGATAATGACGCTTAAGTGAGACTTTCGCTAGCCATCTTTATGTCACTGGGGCATTTCTTTCAACGTCGCAATTATGTCATTACCCCCGAAATGTGACTGTGCGTTGTAGTTTTTTTCATGACCACAGTTTGACAAAAGATTTAAGTGTGTGGCTTTTTAGAACATTTATTTATGTTCTCTTTCTCATACGAATTTGGGTTATGGAGTGCTTCAAATGGATTGGACGTCATTTAATTTGGTGATTTATATAAGAATATAACGTATGGCTTGAAAAGATTTCAAACAGTTTTGGAAATACCGGCAAGGAAGAAAATTATGGATACACAATGATTTATAATATTACCTCATCAGTTTGAATTAAATAAATAACAAAAGATATATACAACTCTTGTATGTAAATATGATATAAGCTAAACCAATATAATGCAATAATACATCATTACTCGTATTAATAACACCATTCAGCAGTCATAATAGTACAGGAAAGAAATTACAACGTATGTCGAGGTGACCATTAAATTATTAAAAAAAATATACTAGCCAAGTGCGAGTCATGAGTCATATGCAGTGGGATTGCCTCCTGATACGTCGACCATTTTTCTACATTAAGTATGAATGCTCTTCATTAAACAAATTCAAATGGTGAAGCTATGAATGAAAATCTTTCTGAAGGACCTAGACAAGACAAAGAAGCAAGGGACAAAACAAAGAAAAATGCAATAAAAGGTAAAAAACCTTAACCTGATAATAACATAGCAAAAGCTTCAAATAATGACGAAGGCACGACTATACCTGCTGTAAATTTTAACAACATCAGCCATGTGAAATTGGTTAGAGCTTTAGCATTTGAAGAACTGAACCCCATAAAGATAATAAACAAGAAAGGCATTCGCAAGGTGATTCTAACACTCAGACTACTTATTCCTGACCTCTGTATAATTATATCATACCTGTGTTTGAAGTGCATGCATTTTTGCACGCTACACTGAAATCATCGACCTAATCATATGGTAGGAGTGTCCATTAAAATTAGCGTGTCCGATTATGTATTATAATGACTGCTGGAATAATTATGATAAACTTAACCTAGGTAAATGTGAAACTATTAAAAATTATACTTTAGCACTTATTAGACTTATAGTTTGTAATGTTGATTTGATTCAAAGATATATAATCTTTGAATCAAATCAACATTAAAAACTTACCAAAGATTATGTTACTGTAGGAAAGCATTTTATATCTATAAACTAAATGTATGTTAAAGAAAATACGGATGAAGTTGATAATGAAATTACTAGCTTAGTATTTGAAGCTTCTAAATTCAAAGTGGACCCAGATGATAACAGCATTAAAAAAGAAGGAAGACCCAACAGGAATTGAACATGAACATGAATAAACAAATAACAGAAAAAAGAATGATTCAAATATGAATTGCGGTCCGGATAGAAAACCCACCACCTTCCTTTGAACAAATTATTCTACTAATTTCAATAAAATTAATCGGTGAGAACAAAATGCTAACCTTAAACATGACTGCCTCAGTTTCCTTGAACGTTTCCGTAGATCTATCGGTACATGCGGATACATGGTAAATAGAAATCAGTGTTAACTAGTAATTTTATTATAGCGATAAACCTCTGAATATTGTGCTCTCTAAGGCTTTCTAGGAACATTTCTAGTCAATAAATAACTACCTACGATAAACAAACGTGGTTCAAATGTCTCTATTGTAGGTTATACTAATTCCTTTGTGTAGCATGTACCATTGTACCTGGGTTTAGTGTTGTTTAGTGTCTCTGGTTTTCCGGGAACTGGATTTAAATGACCCTATCTGGTGGCCATATCTTTTAGGGACAGTCTGATCAGAAGAGATTCTTTAGAAATGTCAAACGAAGTTGTCTCAGCGGTGTTTTTACTTTTCATTCTTTTCAATAAAGATCTGTCTCTAATAGTCAATGGTCTGATGTGTAATAAATATCAGTTACTGTGATTTTTAAGTTCTTGTCTCTCTCCGTATCAAAGGAACCCCGGAAAATTCAAGAATAAGGAAGGAGATTAGAAATTAGATTTTCTATATTTGAAGGTCTCTGAACTTTTGAACTGTTAACTATTAGAAATTCTGCAAGCAACTATTTTCTATTTCCGTATATTCCATTGCAATTATCTAATATTGATCCAAAGTAATATGTAAATGATACGATATTCCTTTCTCTTTAGTGTTTATTAAATCTGCGATTTAGTTGAGTTTATAATTTTTTTGATAAGATGCAAAATTCAGAATAGAGATTTCATTTGTATTTGAATTTGATTTTGTAACCTCCTGCCGTTCATTTATATGAACGACCAGCATTTTAGATATGATACCGATAATGCATCAAAAAAAAATAAAAAATTGGCACTCCGGGAGTGCCGACAGAAGTGAAAACTTGAACAATTTTACTGTGCAGGAAATACTTTTCTTTTTTAAATTGGTAAAAAAAAGGGAAATGTCAATTATGTCGTTGTCATGTCTCATTGTTTGGAATGTCCCAAAGAAAATGTATCGCGCGTTGATGTCTTTTTAACGGTCAAAAGCTGGTGTCGGTAATAGTGTCGCGAGTACAATTGTTTTTCATCCCCATCTCAAGAATGCCCAACTCGCCTAAAGAAGTTTTCACTTTAAACATTTTGATCCCGGATTTTAGCGTTTTTCCTATCCCGATCTAGTTGTACCAACACTAGTTAGTACTGACACACTCATTACCGCGACCTGTGTGGGAATTGTCTCTGCTAGGAAGCAAGTGCATTGACCCCAAGTGCACTGACGCGGCGCGTCATACGGATGCGCTTGCGCTGCACAATCGTGGCTTGTGAAGTTGTTACTTTTTTGTACTAAGGTTCGTTTATTGAACTTTGAGTGCTGATTGATTGTAGGGAGCGTTTTCTAGACATGTTTTTAATGATAAAAAACCTATTAAGAGAGGTCTATGTGAATTTTGTTGAGCGTCTTTCCAGCATCATGACATGTAAACGTGTGAATGTTGAGCGAATATTTGCAATATGTTCGAATTTCCGAGTGAACCTCAATGGGGACACAGAGAGAGGACATGGATTTCACGAGTGTGAAATCAGACTCAAAATAAGAACAGCTGCTTAAGTCCAACAGTTTACATAGTCATAGTCATCCGCAAAATATTTTGAACATAGAACATTCGAGCACAATTCGCCAAAGTCAATAGACGGCCAATACCAATTTCTTATTTCGTAAGCCCTTTAAGGTCATTGGCTTCATTTCCGATCAGTAAGTCCATGGTCTGTGAGTCATACTTCCCGTTTGACGCGATACTAATTTACCGGTGGGCACGGAGCAACTGTCCTTATGCGCAAAACGGGTTACTCTTAAATGTGCGATATTTGCTTGGAAGTTGGAACAATGAGTTGGCAGTGATTTTATGAGTTGTAATTTGGTTTAAGTGGTTGTTTGGGTGTTGAAGTTCTTGTTGGGATGATTTTGTGCTTGTGTTGAGAAGTCGGGGATATGTTGTCCTAGGACTAAATTCAATAAGTTAGTTGCCACTTCAGGCACATGTGCTT
Organism: Agrochola litura; assembly: GCA_949152395.1. Classification (NCBI taxonomy): domain Eukaryota; kingdom Metazoa; phylum Arthropoda; class Insecta; order Lepidoptera; family Noctuidae; genus Agrochola; species Agrochola litura. Next base: position 16,955,536 of record OX424508.1, on the reverse strand, counting down.
GATGTTAGTGGACCTTCAAAATGTTAATCGGTTAAAAGTTTTTGAACTGGTCTTTCGATTCTTTTTATACATCTCTCGGGCTTTAATCCGAATAATTTAGGTACCCTTTACAAGTCTAATCTGAAATACAGCAACTTACAAATTATATCCAAATTGTTTTCTGTGTTTATTAAAAAATGTTGTAACTACCTACTTCAAACTTTCCTAATACCGGTGGCATCTAGTAAGCTAATAACGACCAACACTTCCTCTTTACTTAAAGAAGGTTCTATTGTTTCAGAGCGATGTCACGGTGGAAGGGTATACTCAGGTAGCCGGCAGATGGCAGCAGTTAGCGCGGCGATGTTCCGACCCGGGGGCGGTCTCGACCCCTCCTGCTATGCCACGCAACGGGTAAGTTCCGCTATTTACTCATAGATGGCGTTGTTTTAAATATTAAGTAATTCGTTTCGGTTATGGTCCCGTTTCCGTACAATTTAAAGGTTAATAGGGACTAGAGTAGTTTTTGCCGAAGAATGTTTTTGTCTTTAACCGTAGCGTGTATAACCTTTAGTGACTTGACTTTTAACCTTACCGTGCAGCTCACTATTGTCCATTGGAGGAGAAAAATTGCCTTGGCTATCTGCAATGTCAGAAATTGTTTTACGGACGGAATTTACTGTTTCACAGATTAGGTACTTTATTCTCATATTTAAATGAAATAATGCAACTAGGTATGCGGTCCATATACGTCGGTTATAATAGATAAGTAAGCAGAACGGTCATTATAATCTTGTTATGATGATATTTCCGGTTAGCTTGATATACCTAATTAAAATTACATAGGTTTTATAAGTTAGTTATGAATAGCTAGAAACGGCGTTAATTGGGATATTTGCGCTTGTGCGTGACAGCAAAATTAAATCGTTTTCATTGAGCGGATTTGTGATTGTTGAGTAGTGAGTGACTCGGTAGATTTTGACAGTTTTAAAGCTCAAAAAAAAAATGCATCCGAGCAAATTGTGTAACTCACTTTTAAGACAGCTGTAAGCCACTATTTGAAAAACTTAAATTATATATTTTTGAAATATGTATTTTTGTTAAAATAAACTACAATTTATTTGAAACTAGCACTGACAGGCCAAATAGCCGAACACGGCATAAATATAGACTTCGGTTGCCGCGAATAAAACTAAAATTATTTAAGAAAAATGTATACTGTATGTCGATTATTATTTACAATAATTTTCCAAGTAGTTTTCAAGACTTACACTGACAATGTTTAAAAAAATACTTTTCATACTACTGCTATTTAAAAGACATTATACCATTAAGGACTATTTAGAAGACAAATCAATAGAATCTGTAATTTGTAAGTTAGATTAATTGACATTGCTGATTGTGAATACATTTGCACGCCATGTTATGGCAGGATATGCTGAAACAAATTTAATGTAACACCTTATGTACCATACTCTAGCAAATAAACATTTTTGATTTGATTTGATATATTTAATCCTGTTTATTATACCTATTATAGGTTTTAATTTAGTAAAATGTAATACTTTTATACCTACAAGTTACATACTGAGCTAATGAAATCTTACCACAGATTAATACAGACAGCTCACTCCGCCTAGTCATTTAAATAAAAACAACTCTTGCCACGACACAATAAAGTGCAATGCAGGTCGCACAGCGCTAATTACCTACAGGTATATTCACCTACAAGTTGCCTCTCTTTTTATCACGTAACTCGTAGCCGACGTTCGCACGGACGGACGTAATAAAATCTCGGCGGGATTTTATCGCGCACTGGATATTCAACTCTCGGTGTTAAGCCGAGCGTTGAGAATCCAACGCGCTGGGACGCACTCTCGTCCTAGCGCGTTGAAAAAACACACTATGGGATTTTCAACTCCCGGCGCTAAGCAGAGCGTTGAAAATCAAGTGCATGAAAAAAAATCGCGGCGGGATTTTATCGCGCATTGGATTTTCAACTCTCGGTGTTAAGCCGAGCCTTGAGAATCGCGCTAGTTGAAAAGAAAGTGCACGAATAAAAATCGCCGCGATTTTATAACGTCCGTGTGTACGAGGGCTTGGATCTTCTTATTTCGTTACTCTCACCGAATTGGCCCAACAAGTCGAGCCGCTGTGTACTTGTAGCTTCATACCTAAAATATGGAGTGAACCTTCTGTGTTCATCTGTGATCTTACTTCAAACTTAATGAACAACATTTCATATTTCTAAAAATATTTCCTGACTGCCAAAGCTCACAACATATTTTTCTTGCTGCACCAAAAATGCTTTAATATTAATACTGCTATTTGTTCAAGTAGGTTCGTTCTTTTACAAACAAAACGTAGTATCTACTTTTCTTTCCCCTTTTACATCGTATTTTTGCAAATACTCATTGTTTTTTCAACCGACTCTTCGGCATTAGCTGACATAACCGTTCTGCATAAGTCAACAAGGAAGCCTAAAATGACGCTCTGTTGTTTTTTCATTAAGTAAAGGACGATGATCCTTTGTTTTAGGAAGTGATTAAAACATTTAGTTTTGCGCAGCTGTGTAGGTAAATTCTTTGTTGTTATTTTGTTTGCGATAACATAATGAAAAAAAATGAAACTTTCAATTTTTAAGTATTTGCACATTTGCACCTATTGCTGAAGTCTGGAAAACACTCAATGTAATTCTCTCATAAAATCGGTAAAACAATATTGTTAATGACTCAAATTGAGCTATATCCTTGACCCAAATTTTAAGGTTAGCACATAGTATAGAAAAACCTAAGTCGCAACTGTTATCGACTAGTAACCACAAAATGGCAACCGCACATTTAAGGTTCTCAAGGATTGTTTACAAAGCCTTGTTCAGTTGAATTTGGCATCTTGTACATACTTGTAGCGTTTAAAGTATTAGATTATTGAAAATTTGGCCAAGCAAAATGGTTGGTGCTATCCTCGAAGCTATGTAGTTCCAGTATATCTCTAGAGATTTACTGCCTGATTTAGTGTTACGTTTTATATTTTATATTTATCACTAGCTTCTGCCTGTGACTTCGTCCGCGTGAAATTTCTTGTTCCGCCGACCCATCGCGTTGCATCGCACATTGTCGCATCAGTGCCTGCGCTATTATTTCATTAACGCTTAGCGTTCTTTCAGACTTTTTCTTTTTGCTAAGCTGTTAAGGGACCCTAGCGTAATGTTAGCTTATAACTTTCCTCAAGAATTGGACTTACAAATACAAAAATAATTTTTCAAATCCGACTGGTAGTTTCGGAGATTAGCGCGTTTAAACAAACAAGCAAACTATTCAGATTTATTTTTGTAATAGTTTATAAGTTTAGCTGTCACTAACGAGACACAATTGATTTTTATTGTTATCGAATTCTAAACGGAAATCGACAGTTGAGCGGATGAGTTGTCACCCTCTCTAAAATGTCAGACTGAAATTAAAAATAAAAATACTTTTTACAACAGACAGTGTCACTGCAACATTTTAGGCACTGAGCGCTTGTTCCCTGTGACGTTTCACACATCCAATATGGCGGATGTTTGTCCCGCCATAATGCACGTGTAATTGCCGTTACTCGGGTCAAGAGACGTGAATTGAGAGGCTTTACAAAGGTAAACACCTTCCGAGTATTGACGATTTTCATATCCATTTACTTTTCAAGTTGGTCCTTAGGTCTGGGTAATGTTTACATAGGTTGGCTTATGAAATCGCGTGTGTTTATGGGGTGTCCTTTGTTTTCTTTCGAATATTTTATTTGCAATAATAATTATAAGTGTTCTAGGCAAATAGGGAATTATTAATGTGATAGATCTCTATTTCTGTGCGTGTGCCATTTAAAAAGGGACACATCCATATTCAATATTATTTTGATATTATCTTGAGACCGCTGAAAGCCAACCTCGAAACACTCGATAACATTATTTTACGAAGACACAACAAAGATACTTACAACGTAAATGTCAGAATACTTAAAGAAACACTTAAATCAAAAACTACATTCAATATTCAATCAGCAAAGGCGAAAGCTAACAAAGTAGCAATAAATAAAATCACACCACGCAAAGAAACGTGTCATAAACACATCTTTGACAGCTCCATTGTAACTGCAATTATCTAATTGAAGACTTTGATGGATCTCGCAGATAAATATAATATCGTGCGAACATCTGTAATGAATGCAAAACATTTTCAATTGAAAGAAAAGTGAAAATTTTCTAATCGTAAGTAAAATGGGCACAGAAAAAGCTGTGGAGTATGTTGTGTGGTTACTTGTTATCGCACTTTCCCCCGTTGTTAGTGTGTAAGTGATTTCCCGCCGGTAAACGACAAATTGATTTCGTGTTTTAGTAGCTAGCAAGATATAAGGGTCCATTTGATGGCCAACAGCTGGGCTAACAACTGCTTGGTTTTTAATAGTGTTTCGATAGACCTGCGAACATGCATCTGTTAGTAAGAATTTTCTCTGACATCTAGCGTAGTAGAATTTTTGGCTCTGATGACAAAATTCTCATGAAACAATTTAGAATCAAAAGATCAGTATAGAGCTGAGAATTAGCACTTTTTCAACATCCACGTTTCAACACTTCCTAATATTTTAATGGGACGAAGAAGTGAAGCAACAAACTCCCCAGTAAAACAGAGTTCGAATCTATACAAACACAAACAAACAACACACTCACAAACACACCCCCACACGCCAAAAACACACACCACACACACCAAACACACACACATACATATATAACAACCATCACATCGCCATTGATTAGCTAAAATAATTAGCTGTAGGATAGTACATAACTAACGTGGGCATTCCTCTTTTCACGTACAACACATTTACTATACTACGGTGCTTTAGACTGGCCACTGCGGTCAAATGCGGCATCATGAATGCCTAGACTTAGTGCGTTATATCCTTTAATTTACTGCACTATTTTACGCCAAACTGGGTTTCCAGAAATAGGAGGTGAGACATAAAATAAATGGATGGTATAGTAGGAGACGCAATTTGGGAAAGGTTGGAATCTATAAGTCTCTATAGGTTTATATGGTTTTGGTAGATTTTTTTTTTTTTTTTAATCAACACGATTTACCTTTTTCTTATTTTCTCGGTAGAGTAAGAAGTAGGTATAGACAATGAAAATATTAAACAGCCGCTTTTGAACTGCGAAAATTATTAAAAAAATATTACACTGAATAACTGTAAATATTAAACTGCCTTGTGAGTCTAGTGGTCGCAAGAACTACTGCTGAGCATGAGGTCTTGGATTCGATTCCCGGGTCGGGAAAAGTGTTATTGGGTTTTCTTATCTGGAATTTCTCAGTAGCAGTCCGGAGTTTGGATTTGTGCGCCATTGATGGCAATAGGCTCGCCCCCTATTACAAGTGACTTAAACATAACTGGCGAAATCTGGGTACACCTCTGCCTAACCCTACAGTGGAATACTGGCGTGATGTTATGTTTTTTACACTGAATAAAATATGAATTTAAAACAAATTTCGTGTGCTACATCACATATCTGTTGACGGCTCCTCGCATTAAAGTCACGCTTGAAACGTTTAAATTTTAATAATGGCGGCCGAATATTTAATTTGCAACGTTTAAACTTTATGACGTCACGTTTTGAGGATAAATATTTTACGCATATTATTTTGCGTGAGCTTGCCTGGAGGTGAGTTCATTTGGAGCTTTTTGTGCTATGCTATGACAAAGATGGCTCAAAAACAGTTAGGCGTGTACGCATGAACGAACAAAAACATGGTGAACACGAACATCGAACATTTTGTTCGTCAACAATGTTCGAGGCGATCCAAATTCGAATCCATGGCACCTAAAGCCGTGTACGCACGTACAAACACGAACATAGCGAACACAAACATCAAATCTGAACATTTGGTTCGTACGTATGGAGGGCATATTCGAACACGAATGCGAACATAGTTCGAGTCGAGTTCGCGCACAACAGTCGTGAACTCTATCCATGACATGACGGCGCCGTTGGAAGTGGTCGATTGATGTGAGTGATAATACTCATAGCACGCGAATAAACTTGACGGCTGCTGGTCGAGAACTGAGGTACGGGTAGGATTAGCTACCTCTGCCGCCCCGCCCGCACCCCGCCAAGATCTATACGAACAGTTTTGTTTCGTAACATTTATTAAAGCTCTTCGAACACCGTCCATACAGAACATACTAAAAGGATCGCCGCAAACATGTTTGACGAACAGAGTATTCGATGTTCGTTAGTGGTACGCACGTGCGAACCAAGTTGTTGCGTATCATGCAACGCAACAAATTTGTTTGTACGTGCGTACACGGCTTTAGGAGAGCGGGGTGGTTGAGCATGAACACAATTCGAACTGTGTTCGTATGGTGTTCTGTTCGCTTTGCTAATTAACATCCACACGTACGAACCAAATATTCCGTGTTCGATGTTCGTGTTCACTATGTTTTGTTCGTACATGCGTACACGGCTGTTGATAAATCAGTTTGAAACCATGCTTAAAACGATTTGTGTTAAAAGCTTTTGACCAAAAACTTTACATTCCAGCAAAACAGTTATTTAGATTTTAACCAATCTTCTAGAAAGCTTCACTTTTTTAAGCTCTTGCTCTTGCACTTAGCAGAATTTTTATATGGCTTATAAACTGAATAATTGCAGGTTTCGAGCGAACATAACCAAAAATCTGTGATATAATTAAATTATAATGATTGTAGTCGCATTTTGCACTTATTAATCCAAGTCTTTAGAACAGACTAAATCTAAGGATCATAAACGTCTGATCAATCAACTATCGTTTAGTATACCTCGATCAAAGCTTCCGTAGACAGGCGCGACGTGACGTGACGATGCGATGCGATTTTGGTGGAACAATTTCTTTGGCCTCGTTGGTCTAGTGGTCGCAAGCGCTATTGCTGAGCATGAGGTCCTGGGTTCGATCCCCGGGTCGGGCAAAGTGTAATTGGGTTTTTCTATCAGAAATTTCTTAGTAGCAGCTCGGAGTCTGGATTTGTGCTCGGTTGATGGCAATAGGCTCGCCGCCTATTACATGGGACTTAAACATAACTGGCGAAATGTGGGTGTACCTGCTACAGGGACACCTCTGCCCAACCCTTCGGGGAAACAAGGCGTGATGTTATGTATGTATGTAATTTCTTTGAAAACTTTAAGGAAATTGTTCTACCGCAGTCGCGTCGCGCCTGTCTGTGGGAACCTTCATCCAATTGACTAGATTCTCGTAAATCGATTTACTGCAGAACTAATGCAAACTACTCACAGATATGCATAAACATCGATACATTATTACATCGAATACGATTACCTATCGTGGCCTTACTTTCGATTAGATTTCAATATCGTTTGTGTTGAGCCGTTTATTTTAACATCACGACTCGTCTAGATTAAAATGAGGTCAGAGTTACAAAGGATTCTCGATCTGAAATCGCAATATTGAGAACATTGAGATAGATGTTTGGAGCGGTGCGGCAAGGTTATTTTCATATCGTTGTTTAGTCTTTTAGAAATGGTTTGATCAAGTAATAAATCAACTGTTACTGATTAAAATTTTTGTGTATTTTGAAATTTTCAATAAAAATCAATGATTTAATCAAATGTGTTCAATTTTTCTTTTTTTCACAGAAATCAACACAAAACACAGATTTAGAAATTATAAGTTGAAGTCTTTTACTGAAAAATTAATATCATTAACATTATTATAATGCTTGAACAAAAAAACTAGTTTCTAGCCTTTTCAATTTCCAGCCGGTTTCCTAATTTACTATGGTAGTTGCATGCGAAGTTTACAAAACACTGCGCGGGGATTCCCCTTTCCTCTGAGTCTCGGACACCCAAGGGCCGTTCCGGTTTACGCAGAAATATAGTTAAACTTTATGATGAAATGAAAAATAAAAGAAATCGTGAATAATTAGAATTAAAAAAAATTGTGCTTTATTCGTTATTTTTTTTTAAATCATAATTTTTTAAACCCTGTTATAAATGTATTGGTTACGATTAGGTGTGGGCTGTTATGGTTTACCAAAAGTGTTATCACCTAACGTGAGATTGTGTAGAACTACTGTAGTCTGTTTCAAAAGTCTGTGCCTATCTGATGAATATGTAAATAAATGAATCAGGAAACATACCTGTTGATGCCAATTTGTAACGCCACTTACAAATTGAGTACTTATTCGAGTCCTTAAAAAACCCGAAAATATTATTTTAAATCCTGTAAGTATAAGATGTTTTTCATTTGACAATTGAAGTTAATAATATAACCTCACTTTTTGTTTATGATTTTTCGAATGATTTTATGATTGTTAACAATCGTTGGAAAAAGTGGTGAGATTTAAAATTGGAATCTTCTAAATACAGATAAATGTGTTACTAATTCCCTTAAGTGGAAGGAAAAACGTAAGAATTTAACAGGGGTTGTTTACACTTTCAACATTTACCTACTTTTGGAACTGACTATATATCGGTTTGATAAAAACAAAGAGATACCAAACCATAAAAAAACAGTGGCACTCCGGGAGTGCCGACAGAAGTGAAAACTTGAACAATTTTATTGTGCAGGAAATACTTTTCTTTTTTAAAGTCGGTAAAAAAAGGGAAATGTCAATCATGTCGTTGTCATGTCTTAATGTTTGAAATGTCATTAATCCCAAAGAAAATGTATCGCGCGTTAATGTCTTTTTAATGGTTAAAAGCTGGTGTCGGTAACAGTGTCGCGAGTTCAATTGTTTTGTCCCATCTCAAAAATGCCCAACGCGGCTAAAGAAGTTATCACTTTAAAAAAAATACGTCAACCTACATAACAATGTAAATGTAAAATTTTGATTATAAAAATAGACTTTACACAGAATGCACACAATACTCTATTATTAAATTATTATGCCACAGTTTTATAATATCACAAACACGATCACATAATACAAACCATTATAACCAGTAGTAGTGCCTAGGGTCAGTTGGTAAATTAACTGCATACTTGCATAACAAACTGGCATGCTATACGGAATTCACTTTCCTCTCGGAATGCTGTTTATGGTATGTACTAAGACGGGGTGCTGAAATCTGAGCTGAGCTGTTAATTAGTATAGAAGGAGGTATTGCTAGAAAATTAATTAAAGTAAATATTGAGGCTGGTGTTGGTCAATAAATAAAATCAGTGTAAGATGATCGCAGTGGAAATCGTGCCAAACCTTGCGCTTGTGCAGACCTACTGGATATATCTTGCAGTATTTTCTTACGTTTGGCTGATAAATTATGAGAATTTTATTAGTTAGTGGACCGTGGAGTTTCTTGCCAGCTCTTCTCCATAGGAAGCGACCAATTGGCACCGTGCACCTAGCTTCTGACGTTTCATAAGTGCCCTTGTAGGTTTATGTGAAATAAAATATTTTGATTTTTTTGTTTTTTTTTAGTACGGTTAATTAATATTTTCATATAATTCGTTTTATAGTTCTAAGTACTGTTATATTTTATTTGATTTTGTTACCAACCTATTTATTATACAAATCACTGAACCTGACTTGATTTTCGTACTTCTTTTTCGGGTGACCACTGAAAATCAGCGCTGTGCTGTGGGTCCCCATAGCACAGCATCATGCTGAGTGGAAGCTTTCTTGTCACAGTCATGACGTGCAGCTGCCGACTATTTCTGTTTTATACTCATGGTTTCTTTTACACTTTATTTTGTTGTTTTCTGATTACTCTTGTCTTGTCCTAATAAACCTATTTTTCTTTATTTTTATTTTTAATAGTAAGTAAGAAATGGTGTTTTTAGGTGGTATATTGTCTGAATTTTGTCTATATCCTGAGAAGCAACGACGGCCACAATGCTTTTTTTTTGACGCAATGTTTTGTTTTTGACGCATTGTGATTTTATTTACTAGATTGACCCTCAGATCTTTCAAGGGCTGTTCTACTAAGTTTGATTGTTATCAAGTATTCAGTAAAATTTGCGGTTTCATTTTTAACTTGCTTTGATGTCTTGACCATTGATGTTACTGTGCCAAAAGGAACTGTCTAGTCGGCTATTTGTTGCTTGACATTTGTTTTCTTTCATGATAATGTGCAATTGGACGTATCTTAGCAGATTTCACTCGCAGAGAGTGCTGTCGGACGGATCCAACGCGTGCCAATGCGCAGAGAAATTAGGACAACTGTTTTTGTAGCGTGGTATTTATATCCTTAACTTTGATAATATCTTTTTATTAGGAAAAACGTAGCTCTAAACTTCTTCTGGTCTGTGTGATATAAGCTTAACTAAGTTAGTAAGGTTAGCTTCTTCTTTTCGTGTTGTTAGTGACTAACTTGGTGTCAGAGTTTTAAAGCCGCCCATGGGCCTCTGACTTGGCTCCACATGCCGTCGAGAAATATCTCTCAGGCATGCCGGTTTCCTCACGATGTTTTCCTTCACCGTTTTTGAAGCAAGTGATAATGCGCGTGCGTGCGTGCCTTGGGTTCGAACTCGAGACCTATGACTTGGCAGTCTGATGGTCACACCACTAGGCTATAACTGCTGAGGCTAGCTAAAGGTTAGCTCAGTTAATAGCTCAGGGTGTTGTGATAAATTGGGCACCCTAACCATAAATTTTACCTGCTCATATCGATTATATATCGATTGTATCTAAGTGTCAGACTTGGAAAATTATCATTTGAGATATCACAGTAGTATCGAAAAGTTTAATCAAAAAGACCTTTCGGCACTCCAAAATAAATGAAAACATTAAATTACAATCAAAATGTGATCACCGTCATAATATACCACAAACGTATCACATTACTGATAATTAAAATCATAATGATCTATTTCGCTTCGATACACGTATCGTATGCTAGTTCAGATGCCACGTTGAACAATTAATTTTAATTCGCTTTAATTGAAACGGGTTAATTACGACCCGTAATACTGATTCTGGTACAACGAGTATGAATAAATTCTATAAATTCAGATTTACATGGATCAGTGACGATTCTGTTATTTTTTTACTGGAAATGAAAATCGGTTTAAATGGAATGCTCGGTTTAGATTTTTTAATTGGTGTTAACGTTGAGTGTTATTTGTTTGTTATTATTTTTACTGTGAATGTGAACCTGGTATTTTCATGACTTTTTATGTTTAGATTGGTTGATTAAGATCAAAGTTTTCAGTCATCATACTAGAAGGAAAGATTTCTATAACCTCTCCCAAAAATATCCCATTCTATTAAATCCTAACCCGTCTTTGTAAACTATATAGGCTTCCGCAGAGAGGCGCGACGCGACAGCACAATTCGACTCTAGTAGAACAATTTTTTTTGCAAATTTCATGGAAATTATTCCACCAGAATCACGCCGCGCCGCATCATCACGTCACGCCTGTCTGCAGAAGCCTTAATCCATTTCAAAATGGCCGCCATTCCAATCTTAAAACCGCAACAATGACTCCACAAATCGACAAACGTAAGACTTACACAAACAGCGGGAATCAATCGAGTGATATAACATGCAATAACAGAAGACACATTCATGTAGATACCCACCCAATATTAAATATCAATAAACGTTGAGCACAAAAGCGCGCATACTTCGCTTACGCAATAGATGGCGTGAAAGGCACAGGTGCGCACGCGGCGTTTATCGCCCAATCGCTTTCCAATTTTGTATCGAAAATAGATAAGAACAGAAGGTTTATTTTGTCAATTTTGATGAACGCCTCTAATGATCGTAAAGCCTACATAAAGATCACACAAATAAATTGTAAGGGAATCATGTTTTATCAGCATAGCAATAATATGAATGACTGCAATGTGCTCTTTTTCAAAGGAAATACAGTGCTCAACAGTTTGGTACCAATCATCAGTTTTTAAAAGCCAATTTAATGAATCGGTGTCAAATATCATGTCTGTCAAGTGTTTTGACTGTCTAGGCATCATCATCAGCCTATAAATGTTCCCACTGCTGGGACACAGGCCTCTTCTCTGTGAGAGGGAGTGGACCATAATCTACCACGCGGGCCCAGTGCGGGTTGGTAGATGTCACATGTCTTCGAATTTTTGGTTCTAGGACATGCCGGTTTCCTCATGATGTTTTCTTTCACCGTTTTGAGAGCAGTGGTGATGAAATAATTTACACAAAGTAAAGCGCCTGTCTGGGTTCGAACCTATGACCTACAACTTGTAAGTCGCGGCCGTTACCACTGGGCCACCACTGCTTTCAATCTAGGCATAGACAGTCAAAACACGTGACAGACATAGTCTAGTCTATGAACTAGCTAAAGAGCTCAAACAATTGAAAAAGCTAGCATAATAGTTTGTTAAGTATTTTTCTGGTGTACAACAAAAGTAAATATACATAAATAAATTATATAGTTTGACAACAGATCAACGCAAGGCCACCAAGGAAAATAATAAACAATTTGTGCCGTATCCGTCGTGCCAGCCGTCAGAATGGGTAACGACGTAATTTACACGAGCTTTCCTTAGGTTTTAAGTAGTGAACTTTCTGCACTTTACTTGCTCAGTGTTGATCATTGTCGGACGATTGTCGCTTAAACCGGTTTTTAGGGCTTGTCTGTCAAGATTCGCCATATGCACCTGTTTGTAAAAGTATGCGGGAGTTGACCACATGTCGTGTAACGTTGTAACCGTCAAAGTGGCGGTTATTCTTGATTATATTAATTCGATTTTTTGAGGGTCAGAAGCCGGAAAAAGGAGCAATACTTTGTTCGGTTTATAATCCTCAAAAAATAACTGCATAAAAAATCACAGTTTGTGGTTTTTTTTTGTTTTATTATAACAGGCCATGATTTGCCATTTTTGAAAACAATTTCGTCCATGTATGTCAATAAGGCAGCTCAATTTATAAAACGTTTCGATTTTAAGTAAGTATTTTATTTGCATAAACTACAGACCACTTAGGCAATACACTCGAAGTTGATTACTATATTGCCTAGAAAATACCGATTTGCCAATGCGCAGGTTGCATGCTACCGGCCAGTTGAGGCAGCTTAAAAGTTACTGACACACAATGTTGTGAGAAGTCAACGACCTTTTGACAGGTTGTGATGACAGTTGATAGTCAATGTGTCGTGTCATGCGGAAATTGTGACACGGAGAAAATAGTGAGTGTTGAAAGAATTCTTAGGATATACAAATAACAAAAAGCATGTAGATAAGCGTGCGAAGTACAGCGTCATCGGATATTTTAGAAAAGGTAACTTTGTGTTAAAAACATGTTAGATTATAAAACAGTACCTGGGCGATCGAGCTCTGCTCTGGTGAAAATAGAGAATGCTCATTTAATAGTATAGGAATGTTCATACTAATCCATGTAAGTACCTACTTGTTCCATGCTGCCATGATCATTATTCTAATGTCATTATTGTCATGTCATTATTAATTATCTTGTCATAAACTTTGGGCGACCGAGCTCTGCTCGGGTGAAAATACGGAGAAAACTAATTTTCTCAGATATTTGCCCGCTTAAACCCCTATATTGCAACTTTCATCGAAATCTTTAGAGCAGATTTCGAGAACGTGAGTACAAATTTATAAACAAACAAATACTTATATATTATACTAGCGGACGTCACGCGGTTTCACCCGCGTAGTTCCTGTTTCCGTGGGAGTACGGAGATAAAATATAGCCTATGTTACTCGCTGATAATGTAGCTATCCATTGCTGAAAGAATTTTTCAAATCGTTCCAGTAGTTTTTAAGTTTATTCGTTACATACAAAAAAACAAACATACAAATCTTTCCTCTTTATAATATTAATATAGATAACTTTTCAGTCGAAAAATCCATAAATGCTATCTTGAAAATTAATATTTATTTAGTACTTTCATCGTATAATAAACAAGCAATCGCTTTCCGAAACCACAGTTGCCACGACAGAAAAAACAACACAACTGGCAAAACGTACTCCAGAACTATGGGTAACGGAACAAGGCATGACGGTACGTTATATTAGAAAAAAAAAAACATTCCACAAAACAATATTCCTTGCAAGATTTCACTTAGACAAACCCTAATTATACTCGCCTACTTTTTCTCACTACCAACACGAATCAATTTAGCCCAAGATTAATTACACTGTATAGAAATGGGAACAGCCGACTCATTCCATTGTCACGGAAGAGGAAATTATAAGAAAGGAATGATAAGTGTATTCCCATATCAAGAAGATAAGGGATGGATTCCGTTGGTTCGTAATTAGTGTGATGAGATTAAGGGACAGTTTTCTTGCTGGGTCGTTTTTTCTGACACATTTGTTTGTTTTCTTGTGTGATTTTGAAGTCGGCTCCCTGCGGTGAACAAGGTAGAATTATCCGGAACAAAACTTAATTTCTGCTGATTTGTATCGATATGTTTTATTTGATATTGGCCCAACAGTGGGACAAACCAAGTTAAAAAAAAATGTGTTTGTTTATTCAAAGCTCATTAGTTACATAGTTTAGTAAAACGAAGGCAATACGGATACGGATGAAATAGTTAACCGTACAGTCACTGAGAAATGTGCTTGTGTACCTACTTTATCTTAAAATAAACTGCCAATATTGTACCAACAATATTTAATTTAGTTTATGTAATAAACATTTTGTGTGAAAAGCCAATTTCCTTAAAGGCTTTGTGTATAAATAGTTTCTTCGCTAAAGTTACTTAACAACGGCCTGAGACAAAAGGTTGAGTCATTATGCGTTCATTTTCTTACTTTTTTCTTTTAAAATAAAGTTTTTTGCTTGTTTGGTAAATACTCGGTATTGTTGTAACGTTAAAAATAAAAAATAAATGTTTTTAATTGACGTACATTTCGTAAAATTTTTAGTCTTTCTGTTTAGGTAACACTAGTTATTTACTTGCGTATTTGTATTTAATTCTTTTAAAAACTTGGTAGACATTTTCAGGTAGACAGCAGTAATGTCTACGAAATGTCCACGTACCTAGTCCTTGTTAATATTGTAAGCTTTATAAAAGACATTATTATTTTAACAAAGTAGAAAGTTAGGTAGGTATATGATTACATCATTTCCAATAACAAGAAAAAGCAAAAAAATATTGACAAAACCACGCCCCTTCATAATTTTGCGAGTTTTCTAACAGAATTATTCATAATAACATGAGTTACCTAATTCTACATAACATTGGTTATATAACATGTAAACGTATAACCGCAAAATGCCTGAGGCTTCTTTAATTATTTTACAAATTGCAGCGATGTATACAGCGTCGCCATTTGCAATCAGGTGGGTTTCGCTAATGCCGCTGTTAAAATAATGTGATCGCGTTCCAATATGCCCCGAGCGTTTCGTGTGGTACCGATTCTATTTTTAAATTGTATAAAAAAAAATACGCGAAAATTAATGTACTTTATGAACGTGACTATACAATATACCTACTATAATTGCCAGGACTATTTTTTTTTGAACACTGTATCGATAGCCTTTTGTAAGCTCATGTTCAATAGCTCAGTTTAAACTGAAATAAACATCTGTTGTCAAGTTTAACTTCACATAACAAGGTAAAGGGGTCGCTGTCCAATTAGGCCTGACCCTGTCCAAATTATAAGGGCCGATATCAATAAAAATAACCGTAGAAATTCTTAGAATGTTAATTGTTAATAACAGCAATCATCCATTTAGCAAATCGACGCGTGCTCAATGATACCTATTACACTTCCCCAGACTATAAACTTTTAACACTTTACTTTCTGTACTTCTTACTGCAATCAGAATTTGACCTTATAATTGAGGTGTCAAGGTTCAATTTTGTACAGCGGTTAATTCGAAATCTTTGGAATCAAATGGTATTTGTATGTTACGCGAATGAGAATTGGTGTAATTGCTTCCGAAACGCCAATTAGATGTTTAAAGTATGTTTATGTAAATTGTTTACATTTGTTTTTAGAGGAAAAGTGATCCTGCTGATAGTTGTTGACTTTCTAGCTAATTTAATCGTCGTCGAAAATAACATGATTTCTCAGTTCTAATTATTTATCTAGAGCGACGCCATCTCGACTAATTATAAATTGATTCACGCTTCGATCAAAATCAAATTCTAATTTTACGATACTCAATAAGTAAAACAAATTATTTTTCACTGCTTTCCTATATTTACATTCAATATACAACATCGTAAGTGACATAACAAAAGCTGCACCTTTTATCAACTTTAAGCATTCGAAGTAAGGTTGAAAATTCTTCGAAAACCAATCAGGTTATGAAACCGCAATAAACCGGTTTCGTGATGGATTTAAATATGAAATTGACGATTATGGCATCCGTCATGAGTGAGCGACGAAAGTATAATAATTTCCGGAGGTGTATGGTGAAAATAATGAAGTTTGGTTTTGGTACAAATTACCCTATTATTATCAGAATGTATGGCACGCAATGGAGTTCGGTAACCACATTGAGTTCAGATGAAATTAGAAACGCTTTGAAGGGCTTTCGTGACTTATACAGTCTTATAATCTCCTATTCCACTACTCTTTTTCTTTTCTTCTCCTTCTCTTCTTTCTTCTATTTTTTTGACTATTTTTGTTTTATACTCATGTTTTCATTTGTACTAAGTTATAGGTACCTATTTTGTTTTCTGTTTACCTACATACTCTTGTCTCGTGTATTCTGTGACGAATAAATCTATTTTTCTTTCTTTCTATTCTGTTTTTATCATATTTGGTTTAGATATAATACATTAAACATAACATTATATCTCGCCTGTAATTCCCGAAGGGTTAGGCAGAGGGTGTTCCTGTGGTACACCGTTCGCCAGTTATGTTTAAGTTCCATGTAATATGGAGGAGCCTATTGATGCCATCAACCGGACACAAATCCAGATTCAGGGCTGCTACTGATGGAATCGCGAGCCGATTTCTGGCCACCGTGGGCGCGAACTTGCTGACGGTGAGCAATGGGTATCTCGCCGCTAGATAAGGACCAGGCCCGGGTCGACGGCGCGTTGTGTTCCACGCGCGCCTCAAAGAGATGTCAGCAGAATTGACGGGGTCCGCTAGGGCCGATGCCTGCCGGGGTTGCGAATAAGGCTGAAAGGGAAATCGTGGCTCCCAGCAACATGACAACTGAAAGAACACGGGTGGGTTTTAGTTAGTAAGAGTCTGACTCCACTCAGAGCGGGAGAAGTTATTTGATAATTTCCCAAGCAAAAAAAAAAAAGGGCTGCTACTGATGGAAAACAGGACCTCATACTCAGTAGTAGCGCTTGCGACTACTAGATCAAAGCAGATTTGATAGAATGTGTCTGTCTATCTATATGTACTTTATATTCATCGTCAATAATTATTATTTTTATTGAGTCTGATAAGGTTTTGCTTTCATAAAACACCAGCGAGAGGAACATTTAAATATTTTATAGGTGATAATTGAGTATCAATAATATCGATAAAGACTAACAACGCCTTCTCTTCCTGCAGGCGTTTAGAACTAGTTTTGAGATATTATTATCTGTGGTCGGTCAATGTGGCCACCTATAAACATTTAGATACGATAGGCCTAATCCTTTCCTCATTAGTGAAAAAAATACAAAATAATCCATAAAATGTCTTCTGAAACGCTGATTAGTGTTTACTTACTTTTTCCGCTAACTCTATGTACTAACTGAAAATCGCTTCTGGTTTTTTCTTTGAAAAATAAACCGGTTAAGAAAATGGTTAAGGATCATTACTATCAGATTGAAACTGAAGTTATTCTGAAGGTTGAAACACTTACAAAATAAAGTTTTGACAGCTATGAAATATTTCATAATAAACTCTTTGAAAAGTCGAATTAAGGTAGTTCAATAAAGTAACTTCGTTAAATAATTCATGATTTATTGACTTCAGAAATTATTGAATACACTTAAAATAATTACTCTTCGAACCTGTCGTTCGGTGATTGATTAATATAATTGAATGAATCGCAAAAAATGGTACAGAATTAATCATTACTTACGTATGTTTAAGTTTTTTGTGCGCGACTGTACCGATGTCATTTTTCATTAAAATTTTAAAACAAAAAAAACTCATTAAGTGGGAGGGGGCCTTGAGTTTTTATAAACATAACAACTTAAAAATGTACATAAATATTGAACAGTTTTATTAAATATTAGATATAATGTAGTAGCCAAATAATCTAACATATTTTGCAAGGTAAATTAGAAATGTAAAACTATCGCTGTAGAAAGCTAATACTGGAGTAGATGATAAATTATTTATACTAAAGATTGTTATTTTCAGTAAAGCACTAAAGTCAATATTACCGTTCCGTCATAAACATGATATTTATTGTAAGAAACAACTTACAAGTCGTTAACATATCCGCTGTTCTCATTCCAACGACGTGCTAAAGAGTAGTCATTAACTTCATCCCGTTGCGATACCGCAATGTATTCGCGCCTTTACCGCAACATGGCGGCTTTCTTGTAATAGTGCCATCTATCGGTGACCCACATCATTACACTTGTTTATGGAATAACGTTCGTTTTACCGATGTGTGATGATTTGATAGGTATTTATTAACTTAAAGAATGTAGAAAAAATAAGAGATACAAAAATATCGTTGGCATAGGTTGCGTAAATTGCGATTTATTTATGCGGCATGACTTGGGTGTTACGAAAATGGTGAAACGTCAATTTGAACAAAATGGCAGTTATTTAGTTCTCCACCTACGCCGACGATATGCTCTAAAATTATCTTAATCCAAGGGATCTTTTTAAAACTTTTATTCCACGGATAAAAGATATCTGACGTTGGAAAAACCAGTTCTAAATGAGATGAGGTCTTTTTGCCTGGTTTGTAAAATAACTATTTATAGTCATCTTTTACATCCTCAAAACGTCACAATAATTCTGGGTTTTATTTCATAAACACGAGTGCAAAACCCCATTTAATCACTTACAAGCGACAACATTAATCTTTTGCATAAAGCTTGTAAATGTCAAAAATAAAATTAAATGTGTGTTAAAACTTTTTCTTTGTCTACAATTAAAAGTAGGTCACACCTTGAGTTAAGTTTTATGCGTTTTACGTTAATGAGGTAGTGTGTCTAAAGTTTAAATTGTTCGTAGCCGCCAATTAGTGGGGCCCAGTCAGAGCAAAGACTAAAAAAAGCGGCCAAGTGCGAGTTGGACCAGCATACGAAGGGTTCCGTACCATCGTACAGTAAGTAATTACCCTTAGTGCCATTATTAAAATCGAGAAAGACACGCCGATAAAAAAGACGTTTCTTGTATGGGGACCATCTTAATTTTTTTACTTTATTTTAGTGTTATTCTTTGTTATTATGAGTACTAACAGCCGCACGGGTCGATTCATCAGGTTAAGCTACGCTTGCCGGGGTTGGTCCGTGGATGGCTGACCATTTCTACACACCAGGACTCCTCCGTGTCTCAGAAAGCACGCTAAGCCGCTGGTCCCGGCTGTCATTCGTGGATCTTTAACAGTCGTTACGGGTCGTCAGAAGCCCGAAAGTCTAACAACCAGTCTTAACAAGGGGTATCGCATTACCTAGTTACTGGGTTGTGGAGGTCAGATAGGCAGTCGCTCCATGTAAAATACTGGTATTCAGCTGCATCCGGTTTGACTGGAAGCCGACCCTTACATAGTTGGGAAAAGGCTAGGCAGACTGTTACTATAGTGGTCATAGTAGTACACACTTTGGGATCATTTCAAGTGTCTACCTATTACGGTTCAAAAGATACAGCCCTGTAACAGATGGACGGACAGCGGAACCTTAGTAAAAGGGTTCCGTTGGCACTCTTTGGGAACGGAACTCTAAAAAAACATAAACGTTTTAACATACAACCTTGTCATTATCAACTATAATCATAAAATAAATTGTGGGGCTTGTGAATTTTCATTACAGTGTATTATCATAATGAGGAGCAAATGTGTGCTTGTAGTTAGGGCCACTTTGGGGCCGGTTGTCACAGCACACGGTGGTAACAGTTCCAGTAGAACGAGATTTAAACTGAGTGATAACGGACCTGACGTAAAACTAAAAAACTTTTTGAGTCTGTGCGTTCCATAATCACACACGGCAAATCCAAATAACATAACACTTTTATTTTTATTTTATTTTTGGCCTATGTTGCTCCACTGTATGCGTTGTTCCCTTTTTCCTTTCCACTCCTCTCTGTCTTGCGCCAGTGGGGACGAATCCTGTCTGTAGGCGTCAAGTTTGTCCCGCCATCTCCTGGGTCTGCCCTGATGTCACCGGGGACCCACTTACCTACATAAAAGATTTTCTTCCTTCTCTACCTCTTTAGGTATAACAACAAAATTAAAAGGTTTTTATTCATAAACCGTCCCTAATTTTTTACTTATTTCAGTGATCTCTAATAATCTTCTTTAATGTTGACTGTGCCTAGATAAACAAAGGTACATCTGTGCCCAGAACAGGAGGTAAACAGTTAGTTTATTAATATTGAGTTCAGAAACTATGCGGAACATTAAATTAGCTAACTTTGCATACACGTGTCATGAAATATTGCAAAATAAAATTTAAATAAATTAGGTACATTTCAATAGATACTATTAGGTATAATGTTACATATGAACAAGCAAAAAATTGACATAATATTATTGATATTTATGGTACCGGCAATGAATGCGGATAAAAAGTCGTGACCAAAGTATTATTTGGAATTTCTAAGCTATTTCAAAAATGAGGAAGTGTTTATGTCTCAGTTTTTATAGACTATAATTATTAACCATTATCAAAATATTATTTGCTTGTTCTATTAAGACATAAAATGATTATGCAATTATCACAAAAAATACGCTTGAAGCAGTCGATTGCTATTTTTATGTAGAAATAAAAAGGCTAAGCTAGGTGTCAATCAACTTAGCCTATCACAGTCCACTGCTGGGCATAGGCCTCTCCCAGGCTACGCCACAGCTCCCTGTCCTCTGCTTTCTGCATCCAGTCTGTCCAAGCCACCTTCTTAAGGTCTTCAGTCCATCTAGCTGGGGGCATTCATACTATGCTTGGTGATTCGCAGTCTTCACTCCAGGAGTCGTCTCTAAGCTTTTAAATACTTGCAGAATGTGGCAAAACAATCTTTCACAAGACCATTCTACATCCAACAAAATTAAACCAACCCTATTCCAAACTAACAAAACTAATATTTACAATGACAATGTATCACCATAATTCATAACACACAATTTCCTAGACATTCGGTGCTAATATTTTATCAATTCAAACTAACTTCGGCCATTAATTTGAACAGCAGCTGACTAGACAAGCATTTACTAGCCAGAGAGACTAGTAGATAGTGAAACTGATTTCGAAAGTGTGCGTTGGGTGAATAGCCCTCTTGCACAGATACAATGATTTAGTAATTACTTTAAATGCTCGATTTTATGGTTTAGCCTTGGTTTTTTTTGCATGGACTGGTTTGTGAGGTAATCCGATTAGAGCTAAGATATTTTTGCTAGAAGTTTTTAGTGTTTGTTAATAATAATAACAGTCGGATTGATTTCATATTTATTTAAATATTACTAAAAACCTACGAATTTACCGTACGGTTTCTCCTAATGGCTTCACCCTAAGGTGTCAACATACAGTATTATTTAAGGTTTTTGCCTTAAATGTCACTAAGGTTTTACCGTAAGGTTTCAACCAACGGGTATACCCTTCGGTTTCTCCCTAATTTTATACTAAGGTTTCACTATCGACAATTTTTTTTTGTTATATCTATAAATTCAACCTTGTGTACTGTTTCCTTTTATATATAGTTAAAAGTATAGTTCGTGCAGCACCAATTTCATAATAGTGGGCCAGTCTAAAATAATAAAGGCGTATTTATGTTATTATTGTTATTGGTCATTCGAAAAGTGCGTAGGTAAGTACATTTTAGAGTAAGATAAAGATCTGTTTCGTCACGGAAAAATGCGTGACCGCAAGCGTGTCTTTAAATTTAAAACACAAAGTAATGCTCGAGGAATCGCCTTGAGACCAAGGATTTTTAATAATTTTAGAGCATATTATTGTATCTCTTATTTCATCTGTCAAATCAGTAAAAGAGTCTTTAAAGTTTAATAAAAGGCACCTTTAATTTAGTGCTTTTCGGTATTAAAAGTTTCAATTTCCACTTCCTTACTCGCCATAAAATATAAGACCTGCCATAAAACAACAGTATTTTTTAAATAAACCAACTCATCAAAGATATTACGGCATTCTCAGCTGATGAAATCACGTACAAAGTTGCACCAATTTTGACAGAAGGAAACCTTAACTTGGAGCGTTTTAATCTTGCCGACAAAGTTCAACACTACCGCATTGTGATAGAAGATATATTTGTGAAGAACTATACGAATGGTGGCTCAAACAATTCCGGTACAGCTCTTAGCTGGAGCGAGGAAACATCCCACATTTTATTGTTGCTATAAATTTCCCGCCAAGATTGTCCGTGGATTTTTATACTCCTTTAGCAAAGCAACCCGGGTTGGTATAGAAGAATTATCATGACAGCTATCTGACTGACTTCAATTTTGACTTCTAGAATATCTGGAAGCAAGCATAAAATTTTATTACTTCCAATCTCAATTCAGGAACATGGTTCAGAGTATCGAAAGCTCTATTAAAATCGGTCTTGCAGTTTCAGAGATAAACAGGTATGAACAGACGAAGTATATATTCTATTTATAGTGACGGTGGAAGGGTGGGTGAATGTTTTGAATATTTTTCTTTATTATTCGAGAGCATAAGACGGTTGTATACAAAGTAATGAGGATTTGTAACAGCAATTTTAATGATTTAGTAGTCCATTTGACTGTCTGCGAATGTTCTTGAAATGTTAAAGTGTGTTTTCGGAATCTTAGTACTGTTTCTTTTCAATTGTTAATTCTTGTTTTTGTTGTTGTTGATGTTCTAATTTAGTTGTCTATGTTTAAGTTTTTCTTTTATGCCTGTCCATAAAACAAGTTTATAGGTAATGTTTGATAAAGAGAAGGTTTGTCTGATTATTCTTCTTTGTTAACGTCAATAATGTCTTGGACTTAATTTAAATTCTTTCATTCTTCTAATGGTATGGAAATGAAATAACTCTCAATACGCAAATGTTAAGATAACTCAGAAACATGAATGACACAAAAATTAGAAAGCATTTCTCACCGATACCAGTTTCATGCTTATTAACAGAAATATTTGCTGTTGCAACAAGTTATGCTATGGTAAAATTTCTATACAGGGTCAAATAAAATTAGCTAGTGAAACTGCAAACGGGATGTCTAAACATGATAAAATACTCGTAAGAATAATAAAGATTTGAAGTTTTTTTTTTGGTGGTCAACGAGCTCTGCTAGTGTTGTCACCTGAAGTATGAGTTGAGGAAATCTGTTTTCTTTTGTTTTATCGTGTTTAGGTATCGATACAAGTCACATCATCTGTGAAGTTTACAACAAAAAAAACTTATTTTTAAACTGTTATTTCAAGTAACTAACACTAACTGCGGTCGATGACCCCAGGGAAAAAAAAGTATCTGTTTACTTTCCTTTTTTGTTTTATCATGTTTAGATATCGATAGCCAACAAGTCTGCGGAGTTTTGCTAGCTAATTTTATTTGACCCTGTAGAACAACCATTTAATAACTCGTTGATTGAGAGTTAAAGTTCGTTGTATTCAAATACTTTTTATTTGTGAAAGTGTTATTCAGAAAATTTTCTTGTCATCTATTTACAATTAATTATATTGTAGAAAATTTAGACGTGTGATAAAAATTTGATTGATTGGTTTCCACGCCGATAAAATGTAAGAATAAAGGAATCGTAAGTAAGTTGCTTGTCATCAAGATATAGGAAGTTAAATAAAATGAGGGAAAAGGTTAATAACGATGATGTGAGATAGCAACCATGACAATTACTTTTATTAACCACTGTTAGGGATTCTGCTGATTAGATAGATCGTTTTATTTTGTGCACAGATATTGCATAACATACAAAAGCACGACTAAATAATAACAAGTTACATGAGTATTAAGAAAATAACTACCTACATGGTGTATTGGTGCCAGCCAATCCTGCTATCTTAATATCCTATCCCACGAATCTTACTATAATCCTACTATCCTACAAATTATTTTTACGTCTTTTACATATCTCAGGACCCTGGGGTCTCCCCGACCTTTGAAAGGCGTACGAGGGGCCGAAGCCAACTCGCAGAGGCCCGTTCGACGTTTTTAATTAAATGAAGCACCAACCGACGATTATCCCTGTTCGCATTATGCAAGTGCAGCTAAGGATAACTCCTGGTTGGTTTAGGACTATTGCAGGATATGGAAACAAAGATATTGGATTTTGGGTTTGGGTGGCTAAGTGAACTGGTTATCTTGAACTATGGAAAGAATATGGCCTTAATTATTTTAATATTATAAACGTGAAAGTTTGTGAATATGGATGGATGTTTGTTACTCTTTCACGCAAAAACTACTGAACGGATTTGGATGAAATTTAGCACACAGATAGTTTATAACCTGGATTAACACATAGGATACTTTTTATTCCAATATTCTCACGGGATCGAGACATGCGGTTGAAACCGCCGGGCATAACATTACACAAAAAAAAAGAAAAAAAAAAGACTCATTTTTAAGACACTTACTTTCGTTGTCACTTTTTACTTGAAAAAGAAGAATACTTTTAACTTCAGGAAGTTTAAGCTTGTTTACCGATACATAAGTACCTATTTCAGTTTGTCTAAAACATAAAAGTAATATTTTGATGAAATCGTAGCTTTCTCACTTCTCAGTAAGTTTAGAAGAACTTATATTTCAAGTAAATTCAACTAAATTCTAGGTAATTCTTTTGTCAGCACTAACTAACTTTAGTTCATACACTACACAATAGGAACCGTTCGTTGTTATTAACATTATTAAGTTATAAGTCCTACGTTCAATGTCCCTTTGCAAGTTTTCCCCCAAAAACAACCAAGGAGATGGATTCCAATTGTCTCAATTCAATTAAAAGGGTTAATTGAATTGAAACGTTTCTATGGAATGGAATTTCATTAGTCTTGTGTACCTATTTACTAATTATTTTGTAGCATTCAAGTTAAAAGACTTAAACAATTGGGTTTTAAACAATTACTTAAATTACCTTTGCGGTGAAAAAATTCGAGGAAAATTGATACAATTCCGAGCCAATTTAGAAAGATTTCCGGAATATAAGTTAAAATTAAGAAGCTTTCAGTGATCTTCGTAATTAAGTTCTTCTTTGAAAATATCTTCTTTCGGAGTTAAAATTTAAGAAGCATTCAGTGATCTTCGTAATTAAGTTCTTCATTGAAAATATTTTCTTTCGGAGATAAAATAAAGAAAACATGTCAATAAATAAATTAAAAAAATACGAAATCATGTTTTGACTATGATTTTATTTTCTTTGTTATATTTATTTACTTTTTTTTTAAACTGCCACCGGCCAATGACGTTAGTTATAGACATTAATTGCCGTCTCATTATTCTTATTAATAATCCTTTGACATTTTAACAAGTTTATCTGCTGTTAGTTTAAATTAATGGTACTCGGTAACCTTTCAATATACATATTTAGTTATTTGCCCTTTTGACCTCGACGTCGCTCATTTTGTTTTGAATATTTATTTGATGAATTTGCGAATTGCGAAATATTCTAGGGTAAAGCTGTTATAAACCTATGTTTAGGTTAAGGCTTTTTCGTAGGCTGGTAATACACGTGCTTATAACTTGCACAATGCCAGGAAGCAGGTTGCATGCTATAACAGCTTCTGATATTATAACGTTCGTTGGTATAGCCAAAGATTGAAATCATTAGATTTGCCGTCACCGTACTAAGCCGCACGAGAAGAGTGAGCTCCCACAATAATAATGGCGTTTTCATGATTATCAAGTCTATATGACATTGTGCGCGTCAGAGGTGTCAAACGGAACCGCGACCATCTTTTCACGCGTTAGGGTGAATCTACGATTTAAATCTTTGGCTAGAACCCTATGGTATAAATACTTGCATGCGGATTGTGCAAGCTACTGGCATGGAAATTCCCAGTTTGAATTACCTATCTAGTTTTAGGCCCATAGTCCACGACACTGCTCAAAAGTAACGTGTTACTAACTCAAATCACCAATAATAGAAGGCAGAATTTCACAGCACTAGTATAACGTCGCGATTTACTATCGCGTTATTAGGTAACTAGTTGGTTATTGGTTGCATCGTGTATGGACCACCATTGAAATACTAGTGCTGTGACATTCTGTCTACTCATTGGTAATTTGAGTTAGTGTCACGATACTTTTGAGTAGTGTTGTGGACGATGGGCCTTATTATTTATTGAATGAGTATATGTCGAAAATAATTACATACCTAACAAGAGCCAAACAGACATATTTCCTTGAACATAAAGTTGCGGTTTAATTTTAAATTTGAAGTGTCAGGGTCTTTGGGTGGTCAACTGGTCATAATGTCTTCAGTGGCGTTCTGTCATTGCTAATTAAATATTTGATTTTCTAATAGAAACGAGAAATTTACATAGTTCTAAGCCAATGTACGGTATTTAGCGCTCTCAGTCCGATGGCTTCCAAAATTGAGTTCTTTTTTGTTATCGTCTTCGTCATCAACGACCGTCGCCGTGCCTCGAAAAGCACATTAAGCCGTTGATCCTGGCTGTCATTTGTAGATCTTTGACAGTTGTTACGGGTCGTCAGAAGCCCGAAAGTCTGACAACCAGTCTTACCAAGGGGTATTGTATTACCTACGAGAAACTAGGTTGTGGACGTCAGATAAGCAGTTGCTCCATGTAAAAGACTAGTATTCAAATCCATCAGGTTAGACTGGAAGCCGCCCCAATATAGTTAGGAAAAAGCAGATGATGAGTCGTCGTCATCAACGCAACCTAATGCTGTATTTATTTCATAATCTTCTAAATAGCATCTTAATACATATTTTGTTCCTCACTTTCCTTATTTTGGAAGCCGACTTTGCTATAAAATAATCCTCAACGTGTAAAGAATTGGCACATATTGTTGACAGGCTTAATTCAGGAATTTGGTATCTCTGCATTGACCAGCCGAAAACGAAATCACTAGATAAACTTTGATAGACTTTTTCTATAAAAATACCTCCTGATAGATTTATTTTTCCGTTCAATAGAGTTTTTCCTGTAGGTAACGTGTTAGGGAGAGTTATTTCCATTGTCGACACGCGTTTCGCTAAATCAACACTTCAGGAGAATTTTTCGATTTCAGGGCAATAGCTGGATGGTACTCCAATATTATTGCTCCAATCAACGGACAAATGATTTGATTTTTATTTTCTATTTTTTAACGTTGTGTATCTCTCCTAGTTTTGTAGGATGTCAAATATTTTGACTTGTGCAAGTTCAAGACTTTTTTGATAGTTTTTGGTTATAAAACTTGCAGCGAGACACATAGAGAAAATTCTTGCAAAAATAGATCGTTTTATATATGTCTTGAGAAGAATTAGACAAACAGTAAACTGTGATACTGCAATGCTGGCTTACCATGGTTATGTATCATCCGGACTTAGATACGGCATTGTAATATGGGGTAACTCAGTAGATTTTGACGGAGTTTCTAAAGCTAAAAAAAAATGTATCCGAGCAATTTGTGGAGCTCACTTTTTAGACAGCTGTAAGCCACTATTTGAAAAACTTAAAATTCTACCTCTATCATGTTTATATATTTTTGGAATATGTATTTTTGTTAAAAGAAACTACAATTTATTTGAAACAAGCACTGACAAGTCAAACAGCCGAACATGGCATAAAGATAGACTTCGGCTGCCTCCAGTAAAACTAAAATTATTTAAGAAAATGTATACTGCATGTCGATTATTATTTACAATAATTTACAAAATAGTTTTCAAGACTTACCGATGACAATGTTTAAAAAATACTTTTCAAGCTACTTCTATTTAAAAGATATTATACCATTAAGGACTATTTAGAAGACAAATCAATAGAATCTCTAATTTGTAAGTTAGATTAATTGACATTGCTGATTGTGAATATATTTGTACGCCATGTTATGGCAGGATATACTGAAACAAACTTACTGTAACACCTTATGTAAGCAAATAAATATTTTTGATTTTGATTTGAATTTGAGATAATTTGCAGTAAACATACATGTCCATAGTGAAAAAACTTTTTACAAAAAAAAAAACTACCGACTTCAAAAAAAAAACACTACAAAGTGAAAAATAACTTTAATTTCGGAAGTCGGTGTCTTGGGTTTTGTGTTTTCGTTTTTTGCCACCGACTTCCGAAATTAGTTATTTTTCACTTTGTAGTGTTTTTTTTTGGAAGTCGGTAGTTTTTTTTTTTGTAAAAAGTTTTTATTTTTCACTTTTTAGTTGTGGTACCTACCCCACACACATTCGAATACCACTACCTACTACCAGTGTCAGAAACTTATCATATCATCTACATACTAAGTGGGAAAAAAAATACGCATTTTGTAGCTAACTCAAAAACTACCCAAGCAAAGTTAATAAAATTTATATGGGACCAATTCGGGAGCATACCCTTTCAAACAAAAAAAGAATTTTCAAAATCGGTCCTCAAATGACGGAGAAATCGGTGGACAAAAAAAAAAAAAAAAAAAAAACAGACATACGCGTCGAACATATAACCTCCTTCTTTTTGGAAGTCGGTTAAAAACTTATTAATTTTGTTACAATTTCGGAGCAATAGCTGGGTGATCAATCAACAAATCAATCAACTTAGCCTATCGCAGTCCACTGGCCACAACACTCTGTCCTCCACGTCTGTCCCAGCTAGTTTTCTAAGGTCGTCGGTCCATCTAGCTGGGGGACGCCCCACATTACGCTTGCCGATACGTCTCCACTCCAGGACTCGTCTGCTCCACCGGCCATCGGTCCTTCGACAAACATGGCCAGCCCACTGTCACTACAGTTTTCTTACTCTGCAAGCTAAGTCAGTATCTCCGGTTCTTTAAAGTAAAGAAAAAAGTACTCTAACTTTTCTGTATAAAATTCAAAATAGCTTAATATATATTTCTGGAGTTGTCGATTCGCCCACAAATAAATTTAACTTCGTGACGGAAAAATTATATAATTTTATATTATAAAATACCAATAAGCAAATATTTTGACTCGTGCAATTTGACTTTTTTAAAAGTTTTTGATTATATCTAAAACTTGCAGCCTAATCCATAGTAAAAAAAACTTTTTACAAAAAAAAAAAAACAACCGACTTCCATAAAACACTACAAAGTGAAAAATAACTTTAATTTCGGAAGCGGTGTCTTTGGTTTTGAATTTTCGTTTTTTGTCACCGACTTCCGAAATTAAAGCTGTGTTATCTTACAAATGTACATAGTGCTTTAGATAACTAATTTATTTAGTGAATAAGAAAAAAGACGAAGTATACTTTATATATTATCTGCTCCTACAATAAAGATAACTTTTACGGAAAATAGTCTTGTCCACGGAGAAAATATTATTTCAAAAAGTTGTTTCAGTGAGCGTGTCTTTTGCCGTATAAAAAGTACATTACGATGTCTACAAAAAATGGGAAACAACAGTTAAAATGTATGAAATTCAAGCATTTCAAGCTTAGTTTTTCGAGATAAAAAGTGTTTGAACAAAGCGTAAACCTGTGTCCCTGTACTCCGTGTTCTTTATCCGCTTATTTGCGTGTCAGGATTTCTCAGTGCTTGAATTTCATCCGAGGAATTAAAGTTAGACTAAATTTAATTGTACGTAGAATTTTCGTTGAAAACTTATTTAGATTTGCGTCTGTTATACATAATAATGAGAGAATTATATTATGAGTAGACAAAATGAAATAGTGTGAACAGTTACTTTTTACCCCTATTACTAAGCCTCCGCTGTCCGTCCGTCCGTCCGTCCGTCCGTCCGTCCGACCTTCCGTCCGTCCGTCTGTCTGTCAGCGGCCTGTTTATCATGGACCGTAATAGGCAGACAGTTGAAATTTTCAGTTTGTGTATTTCTCTGTTGCCGCTATAATAACAAATAATAAAAATTTAATAAAGTTAATAATTAAAGCGGGTTTACAAGAAACGTGTTTTTTTTCGTACGGAACCCTTCGTGTGCGAGTCCGAGTCGCACTTGGCCGGTTGTTATTTTTTTTGTCAACTTGTAGCAAACAAATAAAACCCACAAGATTAAACCGAAAATAAAGTTGCATATTTTTTGATCTGGCTTAAAACTGAAACTCATATATCCATAGACCTTTAGTGGCACGAGGAACAAGGTGTAAAGTTCACTCATCCACCATAGAAAAGGGAGGATCCTCCAACCAGACGGGTGTTGTGTCTGGCGGGCAACTGCCCAATGGTTTGAAGTCGAAATCTTGTATATATGTAGTTCGCTCGGTAAACTCTAATTACGCGATGCAGGATTTGTGTGACGTCATGTCTGTATTGCGTAGTTCGTATGTGGCGGTGTAACCACTACAGACCCAATACAAATATGATGGCAATCAGCCTCATAGATTTTCTGGGCATCACAGAATTATATCAACAACAATACCTACGTACCTGGTTGGAATAATCAACGACGGTCGCCATGGCCCACGCACAATGGTGCATCTGCAAAAAAAAGTGCGAAAACCTAACCCAATAAAATTGAACATAAATATTATTAAGTACATAATTACATTCATAATGTATTCAATAGATTTAATAATAGACAGTGACAAAACCCATTAGTGACATGCCATAATTAAAAAAGAAATAAATGTAAGTCAAGACGAAAAGGCCACATATATAGCACCTGAATACCTAGGTATACTTTCAGCATGGCAGGTTGCAGCAATCACTAAACCTCCTGCCAATTTCTTCAAAGCCTCCGGCCATCGTAGGCGTGGGCATGCGGACGGTGAGCAACGGGTAGCTCGCCGCCCTATAAGGACCAGGCCCGGGTCGACGGCGCGTTGTGCTCCACGCGCGCCGCAAAGAGATGTCAGCAGAACTGACGGGGTCCGCTAGGGCCGATGCCTGCCGGGGTTGCGGTTTTGTCCGAAAGGGTTACCGTGGCAATACAGGCAACTGAAGGAACACGGGTGGGTTTTAGTCAGTAAGAGTCTGACACGCCCTCCCACTCCACCCAGAGCGGGAGAAGTTATTTGACAATTTCAAAACCAAAAAAAAAAAGTTCTTCAAAGCCTCACTAAGAACGCCAATCAAACAGAAGAAGACCACAGCCTAACAACTGTACAAGTCTATCAACTTTACTTGAAGCGGATTAAATCCAAATATTCTACGTATTAATCTTAACACATATAATACGGTATTCAGCCTCGGCTATACTTGAGCGAAATTTAATAAGTGATGTAGCTTAGGTACGAGTATCTTCGTAACTTTAACGAACTTATGTGAACTTAACTTGTGATGTTGTAAATGCGAATTAAGATAAGCAGAAGTCACATTGTTACACCAGCCTGTAAACCTCACAGCGTCCCAGTAATTTTGCGAAGGAAGACTCTCAAAAAAGCTAAAAAACAAAACAAAAAAAAAAAAAAAAATGTACACCCTCACACACACACACACACACCCCACACACACGCACCTTCACACACTTATATACACACACACATACATCGAGTGCTGCTAAATTAACGTTTAATTTTACTTTATTGTTCTATTTTTATTTTTCTATAAACTCTATTTTTAACCTTATCATTGTAAAGTTACCACTTAAGGGAAGAGTGAGACAGCTCCGACACAAGTACTATTGTAACTTACTGGGGCTGCCTCAATTTATGTATGAAACAATGTTTTAGTTGAAATAAATATTTTTGTATTTTTTTTTTTTTTTGTAAGAAAGAGAATAACAAAAAGCATGCCATATTGACTGTGCTAGATTGATTTTGAAAGTATTAGGTGATTAAAATGCTGGAAATCTGTTGGCAAGTCCGATAACTTCCATTGCTGCAGATTGCGATAGACTGTGGACATGCTAATGAGTAATTTGCGATATAATTATTCAGTGTTCTTATCAGTATACTTTGTTCGAAACAGGCTTTCTTTAATATCTACATTGTGGTGTTAAAGTCTTTAATGTAACTTAACTCCTCCTTGCGTTAGCCGTGTTAATAATGCTTCTTCTCGGAATTAACTACAGGAATTGTTCGCACTTTGCTTTGCACCTATATTTTTACTTTGTTTAGTTAGTTTGGTAATGAATGTTTGTTAGGCTGTGGTCAGATTTGTTGCTTGGAGAGACTTGGAGTTTGTTAGAGGGGATCTTTTTTGTTAGCCTGAAACCACTTAATTTTTGATGTTGATTATCTCATGACTTTGTCATGGTTCTGTTAGTGTTGTATCGTGTTATCTTTCTCTGTTCTTCCCTGAATAGTTAGTCAGACCATAATGTCGATGTAACGAGTATGACTAGTCTACTAAGTGGTTCGTTTATCTTGGTCGATATTCTATCATCTTTTTGAATCAGCTATCGTTTGTTATTACCCAGGATTTTAATATCTATATTTAAAAGAGTATCCATGGAGTTTATTGCCTGTTCTTCTCCAAAGAGATCTACGTTTTGGAATGGGCAACTAGCTTCAACTTTCTGACTAACTGACCGCCTGTTTGACAATTCAAAAGTGCCTGTAAATGGTTTAATTGAAATAAATGCTTGTTTATTCGGCTTAGATGGGCGGTTCGGTTTCAATTTCAATGTGAAAAATATTGATGCATTTTCACTTTAAACACCACTTTGAAATCGGACGTCGATTTCTTAACAGCGAACCATTAAAATAGTGTAGTACTACGTATACTGTTATTCGCTAACCACTTAAGTCTGTCTTTAGCTTTTGGGTCGCGGTTTTTACGATCAAAGTGCGAGGAAGGGACTTTTATAGCGCTTGCAGTCGTATATGCAGTTGTCTTGAATAACGGCCGCCCTTAATGTGCGGGTCAGTTTAGTGGTTTGTGACGAAATTGGAAAGAAGGATGCCATATTTATTGACATTTTTGACTGTTGCATCATAAGACTGCACTGAAAAAGCCTGTTTGTGTTGTATTACATGCTAAATAAATTTGGACACATTGTAGGCAATCAGATCTAACACTGACACAGACAGGTGAATCTTTTCAAGTTTTAACCAGGCGTGTGATATTTTACACGTGACGATGAAGTTGAATTCATCTTATACGATGTTTCGAACAACACTACTAAACTGTCGCTTGGTTCCATTAATTGATTTATGCAAAACTAACTGAATCCTACATCTATTCCAAAAAACCAAGTCTAAGTTTCACCATTACAGTCCCAAGTACAAACGATAGCTTGATAGCAGATCATAACGTGTGCAATCTTACTTTAGATGCCACGATAGCACCAAAAGAGAATTAGTACAGGGATCACGTAGCGCACTGCTAGATAACCAGCACTACACTGTCCAACCTTATCTCTAATTAAAAATAAACTACCTTTTATATGCTAGTGTTTTTTTTTTGCTTCGTGATTGTGTAAACAAATGGCGTTGGTAAAAAAAGCTGAATTGAAATATAAGATTTAAACCTAAGTCGCAATTGTTTTATCAAAATCTTAAGTCATTTATTCAAACTGGGCTGAAAATCAGCACTTTTCGAACTTCAAAATTACATAAGACAGTCTCCCAAAACGCCCACCCTTCACCACTTCCTAGTGCTTTAGCTGGGAAGAAGAAGTGGCGCAACAAACTCCCCAGCGGCACAGCTGTCTCAGTTCATCAAACGTGTTATTCCCTTGTTTTATCAAAATTTTACTTAAGATGTGCATAATCTCAGAACGATGAAGGAAAACATCGTCAGGAAACCGGCATGTCCTAGAACCAAAAATTCGATGACATGTGACATCCACCAACCCGCACTGGGCCCGCGTGGTAGATTGCAGCCCACTCCCTCTCGAAGAGAGGAGGCCTCTGCCCAGCAGTGGGAATATTATAGGCTGATTATGCTAAGCTCAGAAAAAAGTACCATTTACAAACTCATACAAACACCGGTTCAGTGCGACATCTTTTTCAAACAAAGTACTGTTTACAATATCGGAACACAATTAATAAACAAATTATAATTGTACCATGTATGTTCCAAAGTTAAGGCAAATCTTTATCTTTACTTTCCATTGTTTTAGTAAGGAAGCTTGCTTTTACGTACACGACCCCTTCTGTTTTAAAGTGAAAACTTATTTGAAACTCAAAGAGTTCTTGAAAAGTTGGATTTCGTGGAGTGGTGTTACAAATTGACGTATCACGAGGAAGGTAAAGCCGGAAAATATAAAGTAGATACACAAGAATGTTTCGCATGGATTGTATCAAAAGAGTTGTTGAATAATTGAATGAGCTTGTATTGATTTGCGCAACATTTCCTATATTAATAATAAACATCACAAAACAATTTTCATAGTAAGTAGTTGACGTTTAATATTATGATATTCATGTTGCATAATTCGTGTCGTTCGAAGAAGTCATAATGTTGATTACATCTATAATAACATAGCATGTTTGAGTTCCCAGACACGACCAATTAAAGAGTATAACATTTTTATAACGCATGTAAACACTACGTGAAATCAGCTTAAGACTCGATAGGATTTCGGTTAATTATTTAGGGGCATGAGGAACAGGGTGTAAAGTTCACTCATCCTCTATAGAAAAGGGAGGATTCTCCGACCAGATACGTTGATATTGGATAGTCTTATACATGTCGTTCGCGCGGTAAACTCTAATTGCGCGATGCAGGATTTGCGTGACGTCATGTCTTTTGATACGTAGTTCATATTTGGCGGTATAACCGCTATGATTACGTAACATCATGCCTGTAATTTCCGAAGGGTTTAGGGCAGAAGTGTACCTATTGTACAACCATTTCGATTTTGATAAATGACACTTAGGTATAAAATACTAAGCAATATTATAAGATCTGACCCGAACTGAAAACTCAATATCTGTATTAACTGCCTTGTTGGTCTGCAGCTGCTGTTTTCATGAGGCTGATTAGCCACGAGTTCGGTTCGCAAGTCGGGTGAAAAGTTATCGAGTTTTTCTATTAGAAAATTCTCAGTAGCAGCCCGGAGTCTGGATTTGTGCCCGGTTGATGGCAATAGGCTTGTCATCTATTACATGGGACTTCAACATAACTGGCGAAATGCGGGTGTAGTATAGATACACCTCTGCTCAACCCTTCGGGGAATACAAATGTGATGTTATGTAATGTTAAATAATATTAAAATTTAATTAAACAATAACCTTCCCTTTGATCGTTCAGGTCCGCAATAACGATACAATCGATACAGGTCAAAATTGAAAATTAAGGAAAAAAATCGAATCGATTGAAGGTCGAATCGGAAATCTTCGAACTCGAACCTACAGTTTTTCTTTATTCTACGTCACTAAATTGTTCCTTAGAAAAAACAGTTAAAAACTTTAA
Source organism: Agrochola litura (assembly GCA_949152395.1). Classification (NCBI taxonomy): domain Eukaryota; kingdom Metazoa; phylum Arthropoda; class Insecta; order Lepidoptera; family Noctuidae; genus Agrochola; species Agrochola litura. Next base: position 16,920,162 of record OX424508.1, on the reverse strand, counting down.
TCGCCCTGTATACATACATAACATACATAACATCACGCCTTGTTTCCCCGAAAGGTTGGGCAGAGGTGTACCTGTAGCAGGTACACCCACATTTCGCCAGTTATGTTTAAGTCCCATGTAATAGGCGGCGAGCCTATTGCCATCAACCGGGCACAAATCCAGACTCCGGGCTGCTACTGAGAAATTCCAGATAGAAAAACCCAATAACACTTTGCCCGACCCGGGAATCGAACCCAGGACCTCATGCTCAGCAGTAGCGCTTACGACCACTAGACCAACGAGGCAGTTCGCCCTGTATAATCATATTAAAATACAGTAAATCTTTTTTTTTTCGACTCAAATTACCAAACACACGTAAGTAAATTATTCACGTTTTTTCACCGGTTTACCGTCAACACGTAACTAAAAATAACCGTAATTCGTTCCATTGTTGCCGGAAAAATCGTACTTCACGACGAACGCCATGTTTTCCCTTCATTTCAATTTCAAATTCAAGAATGTTGATTTGTAAGTGTGCGATGCATGTTTTGTTTTAAACTTAGCACGAGCCGCGGGTCGTTTTATACGATAATTGTTACAAGACACGAAGTTAAATAAAAAATATTTGATGAAAACGTGGTTTTGGAATGAAGACAACACCATTGTTTAATAAATATGTTAAGTTTCATTCATACACTGACAGACAACGCACTTCCTATCCGCTGGGTCTAGAAGCATACAATTTTGAACAAAAGTTCCTTATTTAACGAAAATGAGCACCAAGGAAAGACTTTTGAAAATTAATCCCCTATAGGGGTTGATGAAAGTTTGTATGGAAGTTCGTTATTTTTGCCGATTGGTAATCCTGTAGCGGTTACACCGCCACATACGAACTACGCATCATAGACATGACGTCACACAAATCCTGCATCGCGCAGTTAGAGTTTACCGACCGATCGACATACATACAAGATTTCAACTTCAAACCAATGGGCAGTTGCCCGCCACACACAACACCCGTCTGGTCGGAAGATCCTCCCTTTTCTATGGTGGATGAGTGAACTTTACACCCTGTTCCTCATGCCCCTAAATTGGTGACCCCGAGTATGAACGTCAACGCAGCCTTCGTGCAATTACTTCAGCGTGACGTCATCATCATCATCACTCCCGCAAGCTTTCGTGAGGCGAGTCACACAGCCAGCCAGCACCCACGGCTTCAACGGGTATCCTGACCACCAGCATGCAGCGAACGCGCATTTCTGGTCATTCCCATCATTCATATGGCTTATCTTCTAAACTAATATTATAAAGAGAAAAGATTTTATTTTTGAATGTGTGTTTGTTTGTTACGCTTTCACGCTAAAACGACTGAACGGATTTGGATGAAATTTGGCACGCGAGTAGACCATGACCTGGGTTAGGACATAGAATACTTTTTATCTCAATATTTCCACGGAATCGAGACTTATGCGGGTGAAACCGCGGGGTGCAGCTAGTAGTCTATAAATGAAGAAACTGACTGACATATCAACGCATAGCCTCAACCATTAAAGCCAATTTTCATCGATCCCATTTGAAATAATATGAAAAAGGCACTCCGGAAGTGCCGACAGAAGTGAAAACTTGAAAAAAATCGGCACCGCGGTAATCAACGCGTTGATGTCTTTTATTCCACGGTGTCGGTAAATTCCGTTACAGTGTCGCGAAATCAATGGTTTGGTCCCATCTCAAAAGTGCCCAACGCGCCTAAAGAAGTTTTCAATTCAAATTTCGCTTTCGGTTAACCTGTGTCATCATTTTTGTTAGACCAGTGGACTCTCAAAGTGGTTAAGGAAAACTACAATTATGTAGGTACTCATTGTGTAATATATATATGTTTTATACTCATGTTTGCATATTATGTACTATCTTTGTTCTACAGAAAAGGGCTGTTCGAGCCATTTACAACCTAGGTCCAAGAGATTCCCTTAGAGAAAATTCAAAGAAATAAATATTCTGACTGTAGCCTCACAATATATTTTTGAAAACCTTTTGTATGTGCACAAAAATATATCAAATTTTAAGAAAATGTCCGATATTCATAGTTTAAATACCAGGAATAAACACAATCTTGCTGTACATCGCACACGTCTCCACAAAGTAGGCAACTCATTCATGGGTCAATGTCAATGTATACGCTTTTACAACAAACTTCCCATTGACATTCGAAACTTACCCATTAAACAATTTAAAATCTGTATTAAAACCAAACTTTGTAAAAAAGGGTACTAAACAATTTCAGATTATTTAGAAGATAAAAAAGCTTGGGATTGAACTGCTCGCTCTGCTAAGCCTTGTGATAAAACCATAAAACTAGACATTTTAATTATTATGTAAAATCAACATATACCAGTTTTATAAACACATTGACATTGTTGAAAATTATATTAAAAAATGACATGGTTACTTTGTAAAGTATTATATTATTTTAACTATTGTGAATGTGAGGACTATGTGGATATTGTTTTTATTTCTCTGCTAGTTTTAGCGATGGTCTGGCAGTTTGAGTAGTTTATGTGGCCTACCCAAATGTCCTTTCTTTGGTATTGTTCGTCGAGTTGAGCTCCTTAAGTTCTGAGTTGAGCTCCACGATTACTGACAAATGCTTGCACTGACTGGACAGGTCCACTTAAATCTGTGTGGTTCTTTCCTCAAAAGACCTTTTCAGACACTTATCTACATGGTCCTCATATGGCCTGACCAAGATTATGTCTGGACCTTAAAAGAGACTGCGACCTCTGAGTTTGTTTCGGCCTTTCTTCTCAGAGTAGTCAGATAGGAAACGCCGAACTCATCTAGTTTATTTTTAATAATTTTTTTATATGACGTGTAAAAGTGATTTCGATATCCTATTTACAGAATAAACAATTTCATTTCATTTCATTTCATTTTACTAAGTTATACCTATTTTGTTTTCTGCTTACCTACTCTTGTTTTTGTATGCACGTGTTTCTGTGAAAAATAAATCTATTTTTCTTTCTTTTTCTTTCTTTATTTCATGTCCCTTTCTCCATACTTCTCTATTAGTCATCATCTCAGTAGTCACCCCCTTTCTAGCCATATCATCTATCACACAGTCCATCCATCGTTTCTTTGGTCTTCCTCTACTCTTATAGTTATCAGATGCGGAGGAATGAGGAAAACGTGAGGAAAGTGTTTGGTGGCTACACAAAATTATAGACACTCATAAAAATCAGCTGTTCCATACATTTTGACCGCGTAGGTAATGTAGGTATTGCACTTTTCTATAAAAAAAGGAGTTTTTTTTTTAATTAACCGACCAAAAGTTTCAACGCAGGGTGATTCAGACTCATGTACTGAATCCATGGTTTCAGTTTTCGCGTCGATGTCCATGACACCCTGTATTGTAGACTATTAAATAAATTCTTGTCGATGTATATGTACATCTTGTTGAGGCTGACTGTGCACGCCCTTAATGTACACACGGCTACACATCCAGCTATACATTTCCAGTTTATGCTGATCTCGCATTGCATAGAATTGCTGTACAATACGAGGTCAGCTTAAACTGGAAATAATAGCTTGATATGTAGCCGTGTGTACCATAGAAAGCGGTAAGTAACTCTCGCTCTTGGTTCCACATATCACATGCAACTATATGCGAAAGCAGGCTAGTACGCTTGCTTTACCGGCTGTGCAGATTTATTTACCGCAATGCCGTAACTTATTGGTGACGGGATATACCTGCTTTTTATGATAATTATCGTAGATCTCGTGTATTGTCACAAAATATGTAAGAAATCACAATTATTAATAAAATAAAATAAAAATATTTTATTATAAGGCATCAAGGCCCATAGGGTGTTAGTATTACATTTGACTTAAAAAACTATATTTGTAGATATTAGATAACATGCAGGAACACAAAAAGAAGAAAGAAAAATAAAAATCATAACAGGAAGGTTCAACAAGCTTTGTTGCCAACATGAAGCTTGGTAAACCTCCCCATTGTAGGCCCATCCAGCCTCTCTGCAAAAACCCTCAGAATGCTGTTGCTGCTCCCCCTCACCCGGGATATTTCTGAGGCAACTTTCTTCCGCATTATCGCAAAGTAGTCGTCAGTGTGCGCATCAGCGAACATACCTGACGCACTACAGTACGGTGGAAGCCTCAACAGCGCCCTGAAGGCATTGTTATATTGAATGCGCAGGGCATTGTCTGCTTTTAGGGTATAGTTATCCCAAAGACTGCTGGTGTAAAATATTTGGCAGTAGGCCTTAAAATAATAGCAGGCAGTAGGCCTTAATGATGATTCTATGATTCTTTTCCCTCCCTCCCTTTTTTATAAATGTACTTGTAGGTATTATTATTATTTCGTCTTTGATATTTCCCGGACCTTTGGAGCGTACGAGGGCCAAAGCCAACTCAATAATGAGCCCCCGCAAACTGTCGCTAGCGCACAGTGACGTAGCAACAAGGAGGCAACATGTCTTGAGGTGCTTAAACTTATGTAAATATTATCTTGGAAATTAAAGTTTGAATTTAGAACTGTCAGGTTAAATTTTACTTGCACCTTATTATATTGTATTTCCGACTACGTCGTTGCCAGCATTTTTAGTTACAAAAAGGCGATATGGGCCCGCTATTTGGGAAAGGAAAATATTTGAAAATTACTAACGTTATCGCTCATTGACCGTACCTACCTATGCATCATTTTTGTAAGTCCTAGAGTAGGCTGTAGACACGGTGGCGTAAGGGGTTACACGGTTTGGTTACCTCTTATCACAACCATGTTTTCTTCATTTTCTTTTTGATTCCATTTAAACATTCTTAGTTGCTACTCAGTACTGTATTCATCAAGCCCCAGGAGTGTTTTAATTTTCCTGTTACCGCTTCCATAAAACACGAACATAGATTTAAGACCAGGCACCCCAAGACAATTTCCACGCAAACTCCGCCCCCATGCACCCCACCACTCCACTATGTGCTAAACGCTAACACATCAGTAATAAAGTTGAATATCGCGTGCGCTCTTTGGTCGTGTTCGAGCATGGAACTAAATGTCGTAAGTCTTAATTCTTATTTCGTTTTAAATAAGGTAATAATATTGATCTAAAGAAAAAATAGCTTATATCTGGATAATAAACTATATTTTCTTACTGTCAATAATTATTTTAGACATAAAAGCCGAGTAATCTTGTTTTTGTTTCAAATAATCTTTAATAAGACATGAAGTTCGAAAAAAAACATCTAATTACGTAACTGTCTTATAAATACGGAAAGAAAAAGATCCAATAAATCATATACTAAAGTTCCATTTTCATTGTATGCGTGACTTTTTCATAATATTAATGCAAATTAATATACAATTTAGGGAGCCTCCTCTTAATTCGGAGGCTAATCGAAATTGTAGGTTACATAAACATGATAAGAATACTTAAAAGTAAATTGTAAGTAATAAAACAATAAACAAGACTTATTAAGCAAGTAATTAGTAGAACAAGATATTAAAATGTTAAATACTAATGAATTCTAAGATCGTAGGTCGACTAAACCTGTACAAACACAGATTTCTTAGACCCTTTTAATTAATTCCATTGTAACAGCTTCATTTCTAGTTCTTTAATTAAATATTTACACTTCCAGGGCAGAAATGTCACATAAAATATGCTTTCTTATTGGCCTGCGTAAATAATTAGTTGAATGGTATTCTCGGTACCTGGATATTGAGCATGGAAAATAGCTCCTTATTTCCTATTTGTTAGGGAACATTTTCCAAAAGGATTTGCTTAGCCAGGGAAAAACAAAAGATTATATTGAACTCCTTCACACTACCTGTGATTTCATCATAACTATCATAAAGGCTCAGATAGGCGCAACGCAACTTTAGTAGAACAATTTCTATGAAAACTTCACGGACATTGTTCTATCAAAATCGCGTATACCTATCTGCTGGAGCCCTAACTCTGCATACGGGATTTATTACTGCATTAATCGCTCCCTTAGATCTTGGCCCAACCCTTAGACGCAGTAGGCATATTTATGACGTAGTGACGCATCTAGTCCCTGTCGCTGAGCGACAAATAGTCCCAATTCTAAGGCTCAGGCCTTCGATCAATCTATTATTGATCGAAGGCTCAGGCCTTAGATTTGGGACTGTGTGTCACTTTCTGGTGACTGAAAATCTAGGCTCTCTAGTGGCATACCTTTTTTTTGGGTGGGAAATTATCAAATAACTTCTCCCGCTCTGGGTGGAGCGGGATGGCGTGTCAGACTCTTACTAACTAAAACCACCCGTGTTCCTTCAGTTGCCATGTTACCGGGGGGCCACAATTTCCCTTTCGGCCCTTTTTCGCAGCCCCGGCAGGCATCGGCCCTAGCGAACCCCGTCAATTCTGCTGACATCTCTTTGAGGCGCGCGTGGAACACAACACGCCGTCGACCCGGGCCTGGTCCTTATCGGACGGCGAGCTTCTGGTGGCATACCTACGGTTGTTGTAATATAATAGTTTAAAAAACTAAACTCAATAAGAAATTACAAATATGTCACTTACATACTTGAGAACATTTTTAAAACTTAAAATATAGTATTATGAGAACTTTGACACACAAACTAAGTAGCTTCTGTCTAATCATTTACGTTATAACATTTTATTTCGGCCGCAAATAATAACGCAGTATTATATAGTTTAATAAAACCAACTTCACTATCACAAAAAACAATTTCCTCACTCATATTCAATCTCATTTACAATAACAGTTTTTAGTGAAATGAATAATTTACAAATGTATTGGACGAGACATCACCATCGAGTGAGAATATTATTAGAAAGTATAGGAAGCAATGATGAGCTGTGTACCGGAAGGTTTAGCTCACACACGTTATTTATACTATCGCTATATAAATGCTGCTTAGCTTCCACTGAAGTAGAAATCGTTTATGACATCGTAAAAACAATTGACGGCTGCCAATTTGTTTTGTTATTGTTATGCTGCGGCCACATCTGCGTCTATCGTGACAAAGCAATGCGTGCCGAAACTTCGTATGTTTTTCTCGCTAAAAAGTTATCGGGCTAATGCAGTGGTCACATTAGCGGCTTCGCTATGTGTATTATGTACCGCTGCCCCGGGCGATAAGTGTTACGCAGCCCGAACTATCGTGCCGATAAATCGATAATGGTTGGTCACATCTGCATGTATCGTATCACTGTGTGAAGCTTCGTCACGATAGACGCAGATGCGTCCGCAGCATTTCTATTGATCATGGTGGAAAATACCAAATCAATCACAGCTGACACTGTGACCTATGTGTAGGTAGGTAGGAACTTAGTAGGGTAAAAAAATAAGGTCTTGGACCCAGAAAACCAAAGCTGATGATTTTTAATCATTTGGGTGATCAGAGTAGTGGTGGCACAGTGGTATTGGCCACGACTTACGTGTTGTAGGTCATGAGTTCGAACCCATGCAGGCACTTTACTTTGTGTGTTTAATTTTAGGACCACTGCTCTCAAAACGCTGAAGGAAAACATAGTGAGGAAACTGGCATGTCCTAGAACGCACATTTGTGACATCCGCCAACCCGTACTGAGCCCGCGTGGTGGATTGTGGCCCACTCCCTCTCACAGAGAGGAGGCCTGTGTCCCAGCAGTGGGAACATTATAGGCTGATGATGTAATAATTTGGGCTCTGTTATTGTAATGGTAAAATATAGACTCCTTCATTATTTCTCATTAGGAAGCTATAAAGATCGCAATGGTTTGCATATTGGTTGGCTTATACGTTGTGTAACTTAACAGGTAGATCCAAATAAAGAGCTACCAATGGGGCTTAACTCCGATGCCGCAAGAAATTGCGGCACAGCGGACAGAGCTCCGCAAAAAAGGAGGCGGAACGCGTGAGAGAGAGGCAAAATTTGCGCCCTCGCGCCCCTAACCGCCGCAGGACTCCAACGCCCTGGGCGTCGGGAATCACAGGCAGATTTCCGGCCACCGTAAGCGCGGGCTTGCGGACGGTGAGCAAGGGATAGCTCGCCGTCCGATAAGGACCAAGCCCGGGTCGACGGCGCGTTGTGTTCCACGCGCGCCTCAAAGAGATGTCAGCAGAATTGACGGGGTCCGCTAGGGCCGATGCCTGCCGGGGCTGCGAATAAGGGCCGAAGGGGAAATCGTGGCCCCCCGGCAACATGGCAACTGAAGGAACATGGGTGGGTTTTAGTCAGTAAGAGTCTGACATGCCCTGCCGCTCCACCCAGAGCGGGTGGGTGGGAAATTATCAAATAACGTATTTGATAATTTCCAACCCAAAAAAAAATAATAGTACAGCAATGTTTAAAAAATAGTGATAATTTAATAATACAAGCAAAACGATGTGTCTTTCACGCAAAATTTATGCTAAACTGTTTAAAACAAACACCGTTTTAAACATTTCAACCCTGCAAACGCCACACTATCATTTCCCGACAATTAATCAGAACATTTCCTTTCTAAAATTTACGAGCTGCAAACTGCAAGATAATGCACACCTACTTTTGTCCTATGTAAAATTATGTTTACTAGTACGGTACTTATTTACCTAATGTAATTTTGATGGAGGGAAATACTTTTTTACCACAAGATTCTGGTTTATCTGGAGTTTGTGCAGCATATTATTTGCTTCCATACATCACACAGCCATCTCGGTATTCTTATCCTTTTTAGCCATTTTATTTTTTTATCACATAATCCATGTATTGATTCCTTTAGTACTTATCCACATTGATACTCACGACGTTTCCTCACGACGACCTGCACTCAGATACTAGTCTCATCTAGTTTAAAGGCACAATTCCGTGCTGACCGCAGGCGGCAACTGCAGGCGACGTGTCGCTGCGACACGACTGGTTTTTATGAATTTCTATGATATAGGTACCTTCCGTAACTTCCGACACGTCGTCGCCTTCGTAGAAATACATAGAAATCAGTCGTGTCGCGGTGACACGTCGCCTGTAGTTGCTGCCTGCGGTCGGCTGCGAAATTGTACCTTTAAAATATTATTTTTACGTGTAAAAGTGACAAAGTGAGGGGGATCGTGGCTAAATATTATGAGCCTTACGGGTCGATCTTCAAGGTTTAAGCATTCTTTGCTGAGATCGGTTCGTGGATGGCCATGAAGACCATCCATTACATACCGAGACCTTTCCATGCTTCTGAAAGCACGTTAAGCCGTTGGTCTATGATAGTCGTTACGGGTAGTCAAAAGCCCGAAAGTCTGAAAATCCAGTCTTACCAAGGGGTATCGTGTTACCCAGTAACTGGGTTGTGGAGGTCAGATAGGCAGTTGCTCCATGTAAAATACTGGTATTCAGTTGCATCCGCCCAACCCCAACATACTTTGGAAAAGGCTAGGTAGATGATGGAATGTGTAAAAGTGTTTGTTAAATCCAATTTACACGTAAATATCATTTATTATTTATTATGATGATTAAACCCTCATCTCTCCTTTTATTTGAAGGAGCTTTTGTCCCGCAACAGAACAGCTACAGTCCAGTAAATTATAGAAACAAACAAGTATTTGGTTTGTATTTTACTAACGTTTAAAGCTGACGTCACAGAAACGAACGTGGTGTCGACATGTTAGGATAACATGTGATTAATAATCCTAACGTTTGCGTGATAAGCGCTAACAATTCAAGCGGTTACCGTGCAGACTGTTCAACTTGGTTCAACTGTTTATTTTCATGCTGACAAACGAAACTATTTGCGTTTTATGCTGCCTTGGTAGTTTAGAGCTCGGTGGTTGGTCTTTTTAGATTACTTTATAAGAAAAATAACTGTTGCCCGCGACTTCGTCTGCGATCCAGGATGAATAGCCTATGTCCTTCTCCAGGCCCTAAGCTACCAATCTGTCAAATTAAATCCAAATCCGTTCAGCCGTTTTAAGAGTAACAAACTAACAAACTCACGTTCGCATTTATAATATTAGTTAGGATGTATAAACTGTGACCTGCTTGCATCACGAATGTTGCGGATATTTTTCACAAATAATAAAGCTCTGACACTTCTTATTTTTAACCGACTTAACAAGGAGGAGGTTATATGTTCGTCGCGTATGATTGTTTTTTTTTTTTTTTTTTATTTTTTTTTTCCACCTATTTCTCCGTCAATTGTGGACCGATTTTGAAAATTATTTTTTTGTTTGAAAGGGTATGCTCTCAAGGTAGTCTCATATACATTTTATTAACTTTGCTTCTACGATTTTTGAGTTAGCTTCAATAATACGTACTTTTTCCCACTTAGTATGTCGATGATATGATAAGTTCCTGTCGCTATTATTTACATAGCAGGTAGTGGTTTTAGAATTTGTGTGGGGTAGGTGCCACAGCTAAAAAGTGAAAAATATTTTTTTTTTATAAAAAAAAAACAAGTGACTTCCAAAAAAACACTACAAAGTGAAAAATAACTTTAATTTCGAAAACTACAAAGTGAAAAATAACTTTAATTTCGGAAGTCGGTGACAAAAAACAAAAATTCAAAACCAAAGACACCGACTTCCGAAATTAAAGTTATTTTTCACTTTGTAGTGTTTTTTTGGAAGTCACTTGTTTTTTTTTTATAAAAAGTTTCTTTTTCTTTTATCATTTATTAAAAATACTAGAAATAAACCGACCCACTCAACCCAATAGATAAATAAAAAAATACGCATGTTGCTGTATAAAATAGATGACTCTACCCGAATGAAAAGAAAATTGGCATAAAAACTTCGTAATACAGAGTACAATCGTTATGGTTCACTAGCAAAAGCAAATAGTATGTAATTGTCGAATCGTTTACGAGTATTATTGTAGCTTATTTGCATACAAATACGTTTAATTAAATTTTATGGCCGTCAAATACTTAGTACCTACAATAAGCAAACCGTACTAGATTAAAAAAACGGTATTGGTCAAATTTCGCTACTATAATGCTGCGGACACATCTACGAGTATCGTGACAAAGTCATGCGTGCCGAAGCTTCGTATGTTTTGCTCGCTAAAAAGTTATCGCGCTAATGCGGTGGTCACATTAGCGGCATCATAATTTTAACTAATTATGTGCAATAATCCAAGATGGCTCTCCATTATTTCGACACAGCGTCTACGCAGTCCAGAAACAACAGTCGAAATTACGGTTTATTCCAGAAAACCCCACTGATAAATCCCCACTAGTGGGGATTGTTATTTTTTTTCCAGAAATCCTCACTAGTTAAATAAACTTAGCCTTTTTTTCTATATATTCTAGTCGTTTTTGGCACTCGCTGGCCGCTGCCGCTTCACCGCTTGCTTCGCTCGCTCGGCTCGTGCGTATGGGGTTACAGTTCTAACCTAACCTAACCTTTTAACTAGTGGGGATTTTTGAAAATAAAAACAATCCCCACTGGTGGTGATTTGTCGGTGGGGATTTCTGGAATATACTGAAATGACCAACGCTAGTTCGACCACGCGCCACGCTTGTTATGTACCTCCACCCGGGCGATAAGTGCTACGCAGCCCGAACTATCGCGATAGTAACCGATAATGGTTGGTCACATCTTGTTGGAGAATTTTAGGTGACTTTTCAAGGAAACTCCAAAAATGCTGATATTTAGTCAAACATGTATTGCGTCGATGACGAACAAAAATGGAAGGCGAGATGACACGAAAGTACAGATATTCCTTAATCTAATTACAAGCTAATTGGCACGCAACGTTGTTTTGCTCATTCTAAACGAGCAGGCGTAGGCTCGAACACATCTGCATGTATCGTATCTGTGCGAAGTTTAGTCACGATAGACGCAGATGCGACCGCAGCATTAGTGATAGATTTCTTTTCAAATGCCATTATAGATATTGAAAGAAACGAATACTTAAACTCCGGCCACTGAGAGAATATTATGTTCCTGACATCTCTCAGCTGGATATGATAAGGATCGAATAAAGTATAAATTTGTAAAACACGAATTTTTACACTCCCCCCGACCCTTGCTCGAAAACGAGGTGCCAGCAGTTGTTGCAGCTGAGCATAGCTTTAAATTCCCCGACTAATAATCATGATCAAAACTTTTATCCAGCCTGTCCCATCTTTGATGTCCTCCCTCCGGTAAACGCTCTAAGCCGAGGTCCGTACCCCACAGGGGGTGCTCTTAGCGAGCGTTCACTTAATTTATAAGTTTAGTTTGTACGCCCCTGGCTGGAGGCTTTGAGTTTAGCAGCTTAAGGCACCCACAGGATTGACCGGTTAAATAGTCATGACCTCAGAGGTCAGCTATGAGATAATAAAAAAATTACACTTTAGTACTCAACTGACAGGTGTCAGTAATGCATTATCTCGGCGCAGCGGCCGGACTATAGCTACCAATATTTTCAAGTGCCAAAAGTATTTCAGTGCAAAAGAGTACGAAAAATAACATCAACCATGATTAATTTAATTGAAACTTAACCGTATCAAATACGGTTAAGTTTCATCGAAATAATATAGTTTAATCGAAATTGCATTTGATACAAATGCAATTATTTCGTAGAATAGCTTAGTCCTTGTTGCATCAACATGTTCAGTAAAGAGTTGAACATTTTAATTGCCGTTTCAAAAGGCATTTTAAATCACAAATAACGACGTACAAAGGGAAGCGGGCCTATAAAACGAAATCCATCGGTATTGGATTGTAACAGAGAATTGCAGAAGCCCCACTTAATTAAATTGACGAAAGAAAGAAAATTTGTTTATTAATCTCCTTTGCCAGTTTTATGAAGTGATAAATAACGTGACAGCTGATGAGATTTATGGAGGAAGAAGACATTATAAGAGTAAGGGCGGTAGACTGATGGACCTAAAAACTGTTTTGCATCAGCTCACATCGTTCAGCTGCCGATATAGAGACTTTTCCTATACAAAAAACATCGGCCAAGTCCATGTCGGACCACGCACAATGTAGGGCTCCGTAGTGGGATGAATTTATCCCAAGAACAAACTTAACTTTGTAGTTGAAAAAAAAATCTTTCATACAGAATGTATGGGAGAACATGTTTTTACAACCGCAAATCTAAGTTGGTCGATTATTACTCGTTAACTTGTAAAGCCTACTCAGCTGTGATAGTTTTCCTTTTAAATTCGTTATATAAGCTATTGCCGTGAATTTTTAAGGGGACACTTGACTATAACAAAAATTTGCACTTTAAAGCTTAATATTTCGCAAACGGATCTCTGAATTCAAAAATAGTTTTAACACACTCGCAATGTTTTAAAAAGACCTTTCCAACGATACCCCACACCAAGGTACAGAAAAAAAACCATCCCCAATTTACGAGTAGGGGAGGTACCTTAAAAAAATATTTTTCGTAATTTTATTTTACCACTTTGTCGGCATGATTAATATGTATACCCATACCAAATTACAACTTTCTAGTACTAACAGTCTTGGAGCTAGACCGCGGACAGACAGACAGACAGACGGACATGACGAAACTATAAGGGTTCCTTGTTTACTACGGAACCCTAATAAAATGAAACTTCTGCAAACTTTTGTGTTATTCATCGATGTAATTAAGGGCGAGGGCGGGTCTCATGAGAATACAGATAATTGTAAGCCCTGACAACGTTTACGGCTCAATTCATCTTATGGAAAGAGGGTTTTGTCACTTTTTCCTTATGCAATTTTGATTTATTACTTATTATATTGCTTTTTGTTTACCTGGAAGTATTTTTTATTTTCGAATAGAATAATAGATAGGATAGATAGATAGATAAAACATTTATTTAGTGCACACAAAAGACACACGTAAACACAATTAAATTATAACAAATTAAATAAAAACAAGATGCCAATGTAAAAAAAATAAAATAAAGAAACATAAGTGTAGAAGTGACATTATGACATACCTACTTTGGAATAATTAAATATTTATAAGGTGCGGTGTGCGTCTCAAGGTTGCACCAAATGGGAGTCCAACTCAGCATATGTCAGGCAAATATACCTGACGCTGATATTCTGCTGGATCCCTGCAGTGACATACGGACGTCGAGCAGACGAGATAAATTAGTGTTGTGTTTATAAAAAGGGATGAGAATTTAAGAACCATAAAATAAAAGCAAAATAACGAAATATTCAACCCTGCCGCTGCAGTGATTTCGCAAAAATACGGAAATCTTTAGTAAAAATAATTTGTATAAAAATGAAAAACAACTGCCTTTTTACCCGACTGCACGGCAGTAAAGACAGGGCTATGTTTTTTATTTATTGGATAAGGGTGTTCTGACTCCCGAAAAATATATTTTTTAATTAATAGTGAGCAAAAGTATCCGAGTTCCCGAACCAAAAAGAGTTTTTTTTTAAGAAAAAATCGTTCGTTTATTAATTGATATCGTGCTGCAACATAATTCATGACATCGTCATCCATGTTTTTCGGCTATTTAAACAAGTTCTGTAGTTAATGGAGATCTCATACCAATTAACCGTCTTGTTATTTCTGAATTTATATTCATAGTTTATTAATTGACCGCGATGTATTTCCTGTAATTAAATAACAATTTGTTTGCAAACAGCCAAATTAAAATATTTCCGTTGTTAATAATTATTGTTTAATTAAACATTTAGGTTAACTGAGTTTATTTCATTCCGTTATAAATATATTGTTTTCGTGTTTTTCTGTGCAATATTCATATTTCTTTACCTACTAATACTTTTGCTCATAATTTGCTGATTAAAATCTTACTCATTTTTGCAAAAAACTGCTTTAATTAATTTTAAACAAAGACTATATTTAAGTGAAAACTTCCTCAATTTCTCAACCATATTAAATTAAAACGGGAACAATTTTAAACGAACACACTTCAATAAACAATACTTATAACATCTAGTTTATGAAAAACAAAGAAACAGCGCAGATGCTATTGAGCACAAGTTCGATATTGTGAAGTGAAACTTATGAGTTTTCAGTAAGAACTTGTAAGAATGTACCTTTGTACTAAGATTTTCTTCAACTGTCTTTTAATCTTAAAATCATTTATATATTTTTTTTTATAAACTTATTTTATTTGAAAATGCTACAATTTTTTTCAAATAAAAATAATTTAAACGTAGGTAGAAGATGGTCTAATTTAAAATTGCTTGTCCCTCCACAATTTTTTTTTACAAACATTTGAAATGTGTATGCAATGAGCAGTGGGGGAAATTAGACATTCTCTAACTACTTTAGGAAAAATGCGGCAAAATTAGCGACTAAGGTTCATCCTTCGTGGAATACAGGCATGATGTTGTGCTAAGTGTTAGAAAAGAAAAAAAAAAATCGGTGAAAAAGGAACACTAAAATTTAAAAAACGATATTTAAAATTTAGAATTAGCAAAAAAGAAACGATTCCGAGCACTTCTTAACGGCCAGCGGTATCCTTTCTTTTCGGAAATATCGCCGAATTTTGTCCGAATAATATTTTTCTTCTACTTCCATCTTCTCCCAAGTACGAAATTATCCGTAAAGTGTTATTAAGATAAGTGATAACTAGACCTACATACTCAATATCGTATATATTTGATGTTAATTTGCCAAGAGCACTCGGCGCCTGATGGATGGGCCAGGCTGACCTGTTTTTTCCTGAAAATAGGCACGTAAAAGGTTAGAACGAAAATATTTTAGGATAACGAGTTCTGTATTAGTTTTAGGAGGGTAGATTCGTAATCTTTTCTACTTGATATAAATAGATACGTGAAATAAAGTTTTTCTTAAGGTTTTGATAAACTTGAGCATTTGTCTTTTTTTAATTTGTCGAACTGAACAACAAAAAACGTGTGGCACTCGGAGACGGCCGCGGTAAAGCTATTGCATAGCATTTGTAACCTCCATACTTCCTATTTGTCAATGCTACACTTGGGATGATCATCCGTCATTACATGGTAGGCGGAGTGGGGGGTGTTAGGTTTTTTCGTAACGGAATTTCTTGATTCGGTCGCCGCGCTCAAAGCCCGCGATAAAAGCTATGCAATAGCTTAAAAACAGAACCAAGCACAGAGCCAAGCATCGGTACGAATATTTTCACGATCATTCTAGCGAATGCTCTAGTCAACACAAATGTCAAAAAAAAAAATCTTCACGAATAATGTCAGAGTTGGCGGTCGCGTGTGCAACAATGACAGAATGGCTCAGCTCGGCAAAAAGCTCGAAGCAAATTTACTGTCCTTTCGCTAGAATGCTCGCTAGAATGCTCGCTAAAACACTCCCGTTTATTTTTCTGTAATGTAACATTCGCATGAAATGAGAACGCTCATTACATGTGAATGCTCAAGTTTATCAGCACCTTTACATTTTTGAATGTGATGAAAAATAAAACAAAAAAATTTAAAAGAATGTCTCGAAATCTTTAACTTAATAAAAGATTTCCTAAAATTATTTTTCAACTAGTAATGTACCAACATCAATTCTTTAAATTCAAAATAGTCATAACAATTGTTTATTATTCAGCCTCAATGTTCTAGTGGTCGCAAGTGGTACTATTGAGCATGAGATCGTGGGTTCGTACGTAATAAAATCGCGGCAGGATTTTCAACTCTCAGTGTCAAGCCGAGCTTTGAGAATCCAACGCGCTGGGACGCACTCTCGTCCCAGCGCGTTGAAAAAACACACTGTTGGATTTTTAACTCTCGGCGCTAACCACAGCGTTGAAAATTAAGTGAACGAAAAAAAATCGCCGCGATTTTATTACGTCCGTGTGAACGTCGGCTAAAGTGTTATTTAGTTTTTCTGTCTGGAATTTCTCAGTAGCAGCCCAGAGTCTGGATTTGTGCCCAGTTGATGGCAATAGGCTCGCCCCCTATTACATGGGACTTAAACATAACTGGCGAAATGTGGGTGTACTACAGGTACACCTCTGCCCAACCCTTCATGATGTTATGTTATTTATTAATTATCAGAATTTCAATAACAATAATTGTTATTAAATCTACATACAATAATAAAAGCCAACGTGTTTTGCTACAATAATAATATTGCACATGAATTTAATGCGCATACTTTGTGACGTGGCTATAAAGTTTACAATTTATTTTTATGACTTTCTTAAACTTGAAACGTTATGTTTACTGCACATGTAGTTTATATTATGGGTGAAGCACTTCATATTATTATGTTATGTGATAATATGGTAAACGGATTTTAGCGAAGGCTTTGTGTGAAAACCTAAATAGATTTATCTACATATAACATTACACCTTACACTAAAATTATGCCAGTAATGTTTAAGTTCCATGTAATAATAATGAGATGACCCTATTGCCATCAACCGGGCACAAATCCGAACTCTAGGCTGCTACTGAGAAATTCTAGGTGGAAAAATTAAATAACACTTTTCCCGACCCGGGAATCGAAACCAGGACCGTGCTCAGCAATAGTGCTTGCGTGCATTAGACCAACGAGGCAGATTTGCGTCAGAGGTGCGTGCATTGGGTTCGAACTCAAGACCTATCACTTGGAAGTCCGACGATCACACCACTAGGCTATCACTGCTTGAAGAGAGGGTTATTTACAATAATTGGTCTATAATGTTCCCACTGCTGGGACATAAGTCTCCTCTCGGTGAGAAGGAGTGGGCCGTAATCCACCACGCGGGCCCAGTGCGGGTTGGTAGATGTTACATGTCTTCGAATTTTTGATTCTAGGACATGCCGGTTTCCTCACGATGTTTTCCTGCACCGTTTTGAGAGAGAGAGGGTTGTTTACCTGTTTAAATTATGTAGTCTGTATCATATTTTCAGAATGAGAATCAGAATAATTTATTTTGCAATGAATGTGGGTACAAAATCAGATGTTAACATTGTAAAAGCAGTTCCAACACACTCTACCTTACGGCATGCAAAAATAAAAAAAAATATCTACAAATTATACAACCAAATAAACAAAAATTAAAAAGTACATTTATGTGGGTCGGCAGCCTTCCTACATAAACCAATAAAAAATAAAAATATATATCATAATCAGGTGATATTTTTAATTAGTGTTCTACACGGAACTTCACGTGTAGAATACTAATTGTAAAGTACGTAATACCTAGAAACAATAAAACAAGTAATTAAAAGATAATTTAATTATACAATCACAGATGTCCTAAAGAAGATTATCGTAAAGATAATTGTTGAGGACATTCGCGAAGTTTACAAAAGGATTTTATGTTTTGCTTGCAATAAAAGGTTGTAATTATTTTGTACAACTTGTTAGCTGGAGAAAACTGCCTTTAAATTATGATTTCCTGGTACGAAATATGAATTAGGTATGTGATTATGTTACTCAATAACGTTTTATGTTTATGTAATTTTGCTGCCAAAGGACATGAACATACCGTGAACATAACACGAACCTGCGAAAAGGTGTAAACCTTTTTGCAAAACGTCTTAACGTTTAATGACAAGTCAGAATCCCTTGGTAACTATTCGGATAACAGTCGATCCTATTAGGTATACTGTGGCGGCATGCACATCGCCACATGTGAACTACGCATCAAAGACCTGACGTCACACAAAAATCCTGACCGCGCGACATACCTACATATATACAAGATCCCGACTCAACCGTCGGGCAGTTGCCCGCCAGACACGAAACGCGTCTGGCCGGAAGATCCTCCTTTTTCTATAGAGGATGAGTGAACTTTACAGCCTGTTCCTCATACCTTTAAAATACTTCATTCAAATCTATAAAAGGTACCAACTTACCTACCAATAATTTTAGCTCCATCAGGTAGACTAAAGGTCACCCGAAAATTGCTCGAAAAGGCTTTAAAGAGAATTTTTAGATTCATTTTGACCTTTGGAATCCAAGACGGCGTAATAACGGTTCAATAAAGTTATAATTTCATAACTTTACCTTCCAATACGTCATCGTATATCCTATTGTAAGTCCGGTTTTTGGGTCA
The DNA here is from genome assembly GCA_949152395.1 of Agrochola litura. Taxonomy (NCBI): domain Eukaryota; kingdom Metazoa; phylum Arthropoda; class Insecta; order Lepidoptera; family Noctuidae; genus Agrochola; species Agrochola litura. The sequence goes on along the minus strand of OX424508.1, from coordinate 16,901,302 downwards.
GAATATACAAAAGAATCCAATAGGTGTATAAAAGCCTTCTCTCGTTTGTAACCTTTAAATCATTTACGTACAAGATGACCTCACTCTCGCTTACATGACATTGCATAACTTTGAATACAATTGGTTGAAAAAACTGCTAAAGATCCAATATCCTTACTTGTATGACGTCAGGAGAATAGAATCGTCTGTCAGCTAGTAATGCCAAAAAAGTGCATACCATATTTAGCCTACAATGTCAGGATCAGAGGAATCCTAAGAAAATGTTTCTAGAAAACATATTTTTAGCAAACTCAAATTCAAATTAAAAATATTTTATTTCACATAAACCTACATGGGCACTTATGAAACGTCAGAAGCTAGGTGCAGGGTTCCAATTGGTCGTTTCTTATGGAGAAGAGCCGGCAAGAAACACGGTAAAAATAATTGGCTTTTACAATACTTTCAAATAACAGTGTTACTAAGTATGGGAGGACAGTGTAGGTCTTTCAATAAGTACCAGGTACTTAACAAAATAGAAAATGGTAAATAAATTAATAAAAATAAAAACCTATTTTTATAAAACGCAATAATAGCAAACTGGATAATCAGTCTATAATGTTCCCGCCGCTGGGACACAGGTCTCCTCTCTGTAAGAGGGAGTGGGCCGTAATCTACCACGCGGGCCGGTTTATAGATTCATCATTATACAAACTGCATTCTGAAACATTATTTTCGTCTGCCTGGTGAAGTAAGACAGTGCATACACTAGAGTCAATATAAACAATAAGTTTAGTCCAGTGTAGACATAACAGTTTTATGGCGAGTGTTCACGTTATCATTGTTACGATAATTTGTAACATAATGACAGCCTTTTCTCAGGTCTGTACACAGCCTAATAATTATTAATGTGTAACATCTGTCCTCTCGCTTTCCTGCAATCTGTGGGAGTGATTCGTGAAAAGCAACGGAAATGTGCAACAGGAAGCCGGGGAAGCGCGCGCTATTTGATTTGACCAATGAGCGCGCGCGATCCTAGAGTTGGCTGTCAGAAACGACCTTGACAAGGCCCTGCTCCTTTAATAGGGCTTATAACTAAGGTGAGATGTTAGATGTTACACATCATATGTGACTACTCTAAGGCTCGCTCGTTTTTTACAGAATTTTCTTGTAGTGGTGATAAAATATACGTGTAAAGTAGTAGACAAGCCATAATAATCATTATATTTAGCATTATCATCATATAATTATATTTCTAAGAGACATTTATGCAGGAAGCTCTTAAATTTAATTCCAGTTGACATAATTTATTCGTAAAAACAATACACATAGCGTGCTTTTAAATACGATTTTTTTGTGTATTTTTTCTTATTGTTTCCTGAGCAGTTGTTCTTATTTTATTCTTGTTTTGTTTCAGGTAAGTTGGAGAAAAGATCACTGTCATTTTGTTGAAACAGATATCCAATTTACGCAGAAAAGGTAGAAGGCAATAAAGGTATTTTTACTACGAGACTTCCTCCTCGTGCTCATTATAAAAGTCAAGCCGACTACGTAAAACAAAGTTGCTATCGAAGCTTACTTTTGCTGTCTTTCGATTGGCTAAGGATACAAAAACACTCTGGCCGATATCTATAAACGTTAGCACGTGCACTTAGACATGTTTTCCGTCTCTATCGTGTACTGGTAGTTTGACAGTTGTGTAAAAGTGACAGGAATAACGCTTAGCCAAAGAAACATATAAAGAACAAAGTAACATTTGTAGTTCTCGGCAAGCAAGTATTGCAAGCTTCTAGAAGCTTGCAATACTTTAGGCCTTTATACTTTAGGCTTTTGTAAAAGGTATTCCATGAAATGGAGTTCCATGAAATAAAAGGTATTTGGTTGGTGTTCCGTTATCTTTAGAGTTTAGGAACCCCTGGTCTAGACCCCATATCAAATGATTACAAATCAACACTGAAATTTATTTTTAAGAAATGTGTAATATAATTGAAACACATTATTCTTGACTTAATGTTTTAATGTGAAGAATAAAATTGTTTGACTGTTTTATGAATAATTGTTTTATAGTTCGGTATTATGTCCGACAATTTGTATGCGTATATCTGGGGTAGCATCCAATCTTGACCTGTGTTTGTTTTTAGTATAAACGTAGCCTGAAAAGCCTGTTTCACAACGATACGTTGTGACGAATTGGAGCAATGTTAAGATAGCCTTTTTGGCTATTTCAGGGTATTCACTCGTAACACCAACCCAAAGTAATGAGTCCTTCTCATCACATATTTTGCGCTATTTCAAAATAATATTTGTAACCGTGGTATTATTTAATAGCTAATAAAAAATCATTTTGGCAAAACCCTGATGACCATTCTACGGAACCCCTAGGTTCCGCGGAACCCAGTTTGGGAATCCCTGTTCTAGACAACGGTAGGGCTAACTTGTCGCATAAAAAAGTTTCTTCTAGAAGGCCAATGTTTTAAAATGTTCGTTTATAAGCTTGAAAGATGATGTTTGCAAAATACAGAACTACAAATACAAAAAAATACAAAAAGTTTTACTGGCAAAGGAAAAGTTGTGATACATATATATACACGTATAGTGATCTTACATAGATGTAAGTTTAAAAACATCACAATGTTTTGGTTTAACCGTTGAACTAATGAAACTTAATTGATGAAATACCAGAATTTCAATAGTACTTAATTACTTTCATTTAGAGCTGTGTAGCTCCTTACGTACTACCAATCAAGGTAAGTCTCATAATAAAAAAAATATTCTTCTTGATGAGATCTTTCCATTGGTATATAAATCTTAACGCTTCAGGCTTCAGGACAGAATCGCCCATTCTCCTTCAAACTCAGGTGATGACTTTTTATTTCATGTATCGAGTAAGATAAATCTTACATAATATCTCAGCTAAAGCTAACAGTCTTAAAATAATAAATATCCATGTACGTAAAAAAGGTTAAACAAAACACAATCACACAGTAAATACACTGTTAACGGCAACTTGACACACAAGTGTCATTAAACAACGAAAACTCGACAAGTCTGAGCCAAAGCATTGTTTGAATCACAAAACGAGCTTAATTTTATTCGTCAAGCCTTTGTCTCCAATAAGGTGAGTGGAAAAGGTCTCAATAATTTAATGGGACCCTTCACTTACCTACTAATTATGGGGAAAAAGTTTTTAATTTACGCAATACAGGATAACAATAATGGAACCGATATGCAAGCTTTTTGAAATTATATTTTCCTAATTGTTATTTAAAATTATAATACTTTTAAAATTTTAGTAAATTACATAATATGTTGTTGCATGCTCATGTGAACATGGAGGAATTTAATAAATATACAAAAACAAAAAAAAAAAGGGGGGGGGAGAAAAAGGGTGGGGCTTTTCAAATTACTGAAAAGGAAAAAAATAGCTAGGTAGGTAATACAGAGCTTTAAGCTTTGCCCACACTGAGACGCGACAGTACGCGGCAATTGTTCTTCCTCGCATCTTAATAGAAAGAGATCGTCGCAAGAAATATGCGATCGACGCGTTCATATGTCACTTTTTGTTCGGAAAACCAGTATATCGCGGGACAACCACGCGTACCGGTTCACCAAACAGTGACATATGAATGCGACGGTCGCGTATTCGTGTGACGATCGTTTTCTTTACGGACGCGGCCTTAAAGATTTAAAGAAAAAGCTCTCGACGTTTGAACACCTCTATACAAGCTAACATAATCAGCGAGAGCGAATTTTGTCCCGCATCCCGCACGGGATTCGCCTCATTTTGGCCGGAGCTTTAGTTTTTTCTTTCTCTATTTCGACAATCACTTTTTGAGGCATTTGAAAATATAATACATACCCATCAATCATCAGTTTAATAAATTAGATTATGCATAGCCAAACATCTATTCATTTTGTGTTAATTAGGTACGTACTCAATAATTAATTATTATTATCTACTCGTTTAACTACCTAGTAGGTGTGTCCTTATGAACTGTAAATGCTCCCGCAGCTATCTGCGGTCATCACGTCGCACATAGGCGCGACGCAACGATGGGACGCGATTTTGGTAGAACGATTTCCATAAAGTTTTCATAATAATTGTTCTAATAGATGAAGAGCCAGACCAAGAGAGATACAGAAACCCGCAGGGCAGCATGTGGCGAGCTGTTGGGCAGTAGCGACCCCACGGACCCTATCTTTTGGGAGAAGTCTTGTTCCTCACCTCTGGCTTGCCTTTATTGGCCGGCTGGAGTGAACACTGACGAAGAACGGAGCTCCCACCTTATTCTTCCCTTAGTTGGCCGGCTTGAGTGGAGATTCGCAAGAGCAAACGTGCTCGGAGGAAGGAAGTATTCCAGTAAGATGCTGGTAGGGATCTTGACCGTACTTCCGGGATTGTCCTGATAGCCGTGGAATACCTCTCCACTCCTCTTAAGCACCTCGGGACATGTTGCCCCTTTGTCGCTACGACACTTTGTGCTAGCGACCGTTTTCGGGGGCCCATTATTGAGTGTGCAAGTCACCCCCTGCTAATTTATCCGTGTACATATAAAACATTGATTAGGCAGGGGCCATAGTCCTTCCATAGTTCCAGGTTACCAGTCAACTTAAGCCACCCAAACCCATAGTCCAATAGATTTGTTTCCATATTCTGCAATAGTCTTACACCAACCGGGGGTTGTCCTTGGGTGCACTTGCATAGTGCATACAGGGATAATCGTCGGTTGGTGCCTCATTCCATATAAAATTGTTTAAGGGGCCTCTGCGAGTTGGCTTCGGCCCCTCGTACGCCTTCCAAAGGTCCGGGACCCCAGGGTCCCGAGAAGTGTAAAAAAAAAAAAAAGTTCTAATACCCTAAGAGCATTGCTAGGATTTCGTGAGAAACCGATCTTTAGCTTTGTGTCCTTATCCATTGGATTAATTACTTTGGTACCAATTATCTGTAAATGTTAATGTGTAAAAAAGTTTGTCTGTGATGTAGGAAGAGAGATATTATGATATCAGAAAATAAAAAGTTAAAGATAATTATGTATTTAAATTGTTCTAAAAGTATAAAATAATTGAAATGAAATGTTTTGCTGCTGGAATAAAATTATTCCGTTACTAACTTTTCTTAAAATGTTTCCCATTTAAGATCATTTCAACTTAGCACTAAAAATGCTTTTAATGCGGTCACAACGTTAGCCAATAAATAAAAAAGCGACTTTAAGTACGTACCGTATAAAGGCATTCGGAACACGCTTTATACCGCCATCAATGTCTAAATACGAAAGTTAAGAAGTAAACATAAAATAAATTCGTTACTTACAAATAGCAACTCAATTTTTTACGCGGAACGTAAAAAAAACGTCGAAAAGTGGAATCTACGCAACGTAACAGTTCGAAAAATGTCCTACAAATAAAAATCCACTCTCTCGGTTACGACTTTTGGGGGCGTAAAATAGACCGATTTTACACCTCGCGAGGACCTATAGTCGATTTTATATGTTCGCATAAAAACGGCATTCAATAAAAAATTTAAGAGGCCGTGACAAGAAATCGTTGGCATCATCTTAAACATGCGTGTCGGGCACAAACTGTCGCGTTTTTCGATATTGTTATACGTGCTAACCATTTGAATTTAATCCATAAATCCCATGAATAAAAAGTTTTTTTTTAACAAATGGTTATTTATCATGACCATCAGTGGTTTCGTTACGTGGATTATGGCCCAATCCCTCTCACAGAGAGGAGCCCTGTGTCTCAGCAGTTAAAAGAGTAACGGTGAAAGAAAGAAAGAAAGAAAGAAAATACATTTATTTAGCACAGACCAAAAAAAGCACACAATATAATTAACAGTAGATAAAAAATAATAAAAAATTAAAATCAAACAAAAAGTGTAAAGAGCGATGTCGGAAATTAGCAGGGGAGTGTGCCTCACGGCTGCGCCAAAAAGGCCCAGTTCAGCAAAAATGCCAGACAACAATAAGTGCCTGACGCTGGTTTTCAACTGGACCTGAAAGTGTGATGTGACGGATGTAAATCAGTTTTATAATGTAACGTGTAAATGTATACTTAAATAAAATAAATTTGTGTCAGATAAAAAAATAAATAAAATAACGAATATGTAGGTACAAAAATAATGTGATTGTGCATAAAATTGAAGATTCGGAAGACTGACAAATAAATGAGTAAGTGAGACGGACGCATGATAGACCATGATAGACCATTGTATACTTAAATAAAGATAAAGGTATCCTTCGAAAATGAGTGAACAAAAAAACCTTTTTGGAACGATGCCACACTTCCATGTTCCAACACATTGTCATAATTTAATAATGCAACAAGAACCTCCGGCTCGAGGACATACGGGATGTGAGCCAGTGAGCCGAGCCGAACGTCAGCATGAGCCAGAGCAATTCCCAGCAATGAAACTGTATACAGCACACAGACACAAATACTGACGCAGCCACTGACACAGACGCTGACACATACTCAATACTCAAGTGGGCAGGTACATATATCATATAATTGAGACATTCAGGGTAACCATATCCAGCTTTCGTTGCGCTTCTATGAGGTACTGCCGTAAGCGTCGTCTAAAAGTATCAATCGTATCAATCGTATCGGTGGAGTTTCTTGCACATTCTTCTCCATACGAAACTATCTTTTGGAAGGGGCCACTAGAATTAATTCTATTTCCTTGTAAATTTTGACGTTCATAAGTGCCTTTTATGGGCCTATTTGGAATTAATGATTTGACTTTGATTTTGAGTGGGAACGTTACAGGCGGATTATGCAAAGGTTTAGTTTGCTAGAAATATGTTTTGCTGAAAAACAGGTTTCTTAGGATTCCTCCGATCCTGCATTTCGTGGTAATCACGGTTAATTACAGCTCGATTTCCGACCCATAGGTAACGTCATACTTGAGATATTAAGTGCCGTAAAACGCCAAATACTTTTCACTTATATCCCTAAAAACCGAGAGAAAACTTGCAAGCCGTTCAGTTGGCCGCATACGCGACAAAAGTTTTGGTTACTTATCCAATAATATCACTTTATGTGACCCTTACAACTACTTTGCACACTTGTGACTCTCTTGTAAGAGCGAAGGTTTGTTTTGAATTGAAAATAGGGGTCAGAATTTATGGCGGGCGACTTTAACATTTAAGAATTTCAGTAAAAGTAAAGGTTAGGTTAGGTTTAGTAGTATAAAATAAAGTTCATCTGGATACATACGGACTGTATTTTTGAAGTGAAAACTTCTTTAGGTGCGGTGGGCGTTTTTGAGATGGGACTAAACCATTGATTTCGCGACACTGTTACGACACCAGCTTTTGATCATTAAAAAGACATCAATGCGTTGATTCCCGCGGTGCATGGAGTAAAAGACATCAACGCGTTGATTACCACGGTGCCAATTTTTTTCAAGTTTTCACTTCTGTCGACACTCCTGGAGTACCACTGTTTTTTTTTGTCAAGGATTTTTGTGTTTAGTTTTAAAGCGAATAGAGTTTGGTGAAATTACATGGAACTTGGTCCCACAGTAAAAGTTGTTCATAATGATGAGTAAAGTCATGTGTTTAAGTATCGGTCAATAATTACTAGTCACCCTATATAAGGATCGTAGCAGGTCGCGTTCTGTATAGAAAAAAAGAAAGAAAACTTGTTTATTCTGCACAAACAAAACGCAGATTAAAAAAAACTAGACATAAAATACAATACAAAAGTAGCCAAAAGCCTCGTATTCAATCCAAAAAACTTTGACATCGTTGTTCATACAAATAACACTGGTTCATTGGTTGATGTCCAGGCCACGGACCAAAGACAATATTGCGTAATTAGAATACCAGCGCTGCGACATTTATTTTTTAAATGTCGCAGCTTATGCTGAGATAGGAGCCTTTTGGCCTCGTACAGGACTTTCTGCTTTTGGTTTTTTACCTTGTTTTTTTTTTATTTTATTTTTTATTAATGTTTTAAGGTGAAGGTGTTTAGTTTAATTTTTTATTCCCTGTGCGAGTCTCAATAAATACTTTTTCTTTCTTTCTAATTACTGTTGCAACATTGGCTAAAGACAACAAAAATATAACAAAAACAAAACGCCGATTGCAGAGTGTATAATTTCTGCCTACTCCCATCATAGGAACAAGGTGTGAGTTTATCATACATGTGAATGTTTTAAATAGTAATATAGAAAACCCTTGCAGTTTCACAAGACACAACTCAATATTAATTATGGTTATTCTTAGCATTGAACAAAATATCAATAACAAAAAGAAAACACGGTTTGCAAATAAACATTATATCTAGATTTTTTTGTTCCGGATCGTCCCAGCTCATGCATTTGTTGATGAGTCGTACCTAACCAATGAGATTTTCTGATATTTTGTGGCTTTCAAATATTGGAAAATGGCGTACCGTTTTACCAGATTATTTGAAAGTCTTTTGAAACGAGGTCTAGGGAAGTAATTATATTAACGGCTTACTTATCTTCAATTTAATTCTAAACATGGCCTGTTGAAGTAAATGGAGATTTATTTATGGGGAGAAAGTACCTATTTAGCTTGGCCTTGTCGAACATCTGGATACCTACCTACTAGCATGAGAATAGAGAGTAAGAAAATAACTTCTTTAACGATCAGTCGGCATTCATGTCGCTTTTTATTTACCTGCTAAGTAAACTACACAGAAAGAGGTTTTGCATCTGAATATATGGCTATTAACTCGCCAGTGCATTCATAAACCAGTTCAAATTGGGCTAGAACTACTAAAATGAACTCGCCAAGAACTAAATAAGAAAGAACGATCTTTTAGGGTACCGTACCCAAAGGATAAAACGGGATCCTATTACTAAGACTTCGCTGTCCGTCCGTCTGTCTATCTGTTCGTCTGTCACCAGGCTGTATCTCATAAACCGTGATGGTTAGACAGTTGAAATTTGAATGATGTATTTCTGTTGCCGCTATAACAAAAAATACTAAAAAACAGAATAAAATAAACATTTAAGGGGGCTTCTATACAACAGACATGATTTTTTTGCAGTTATAATAGGTACGGAACCCTTCGTGCGCGAGTCCGACTCGCACTTGGCCGGTTTTCTTATTTTGATTAAAAAAAATGAAAGTAATCATAGAAAACTATTTTTGTAAGTGTATCATAAAAAAATGTCGTATTTCTTTCCTATTGAATTTCTATATCATTGTCAAAAACGATATCAAACTAAAAGGCTTCCTGCTTTTAATGGCAACAAAAAAAATCGTTTACCGAAACTATATTCACAGAAAAATCTATATCCCCGCTCTATTATGTTCTATGTATATATAAGTCCTGTAATATAATAAATTGTATCAAGGAATCGTCTGAAATGGAGTATCGTGAACGTGACTTGAAAGATTCGTATTTATACAACAACTTGGCGAACCTCAGTCATATTCACAGAGCACGAAGATACCTCGGCGGCCTCTGATAGAGGCGGCACTGTCAACACTTTCCATAGAAACCAAGCGTCTGTAGCGGTTACACCGCCACATACGAACTACGCATCATAGACAAACGTAACGTACGCATCATAGACAAATGTAACGTACGCATCATAGACAAACGTAACGTACGCATCATAGACAAACGTCACGTACGCATCATAGACAAATGTAACGTACGCATCATAGACAAACGTAACGTACGCATCATAGACAAACGTCACGTACGCATCATAGACAAATGTAACGTACGCATCATAGAAAAACGTAACGTACGCATCATAGACAAACGTAACGTACGCATCATAGACAAACGTAACGTACGCATCATAGACAAATGTAACGTACGCATCATAGACAAACGTAACGTACGCATCATAGACAAACGTAACGTACGCATCATAGACAAACGTCACGTACGCATCATAGACAAACGTCACGTACGCATCATAGACAAATATAACGTACGCATCATAGACAAACGTAACGTACGCATCATAGACAAATATAACGTACGCATCATAGACAAACGTAACGTACGCATCATAGACAAACGTAACGTACGCATCATAGACAAACGTAACGTACGCATCATAGACAAATATAACGTACGCATCATAGACAAACGTAACGTACGCATCATAGACAAACGTAACGTACGCATCATAGACAAACGTAACGTACGCATCATAGACAAACGTAACGTACGCATCATAGACAAACGTAACGTACGCATCATAGACAAATATAACGTACGCATCATAGACAAATATAACGTACGCATCATAGACAAACGTAACGTACGCATCATAGACAAACGTAACGTACGCATCATAGACAAACGTAACGTACGCATCATAGACAAACGTAACGTACGCATCATAGACAAACGTAACGTACGCATCATAGACAAATATAACGTACGCATCATAGACAAATATAACGTACGCATCATAGACAAACGTAACGTACGCATCATAGACAAACGTAACGTACGCATCATAGACAAACGTAACGTACGCATCATAGACAAACGTAACGTACGCATCATAGAAACGTCTTACGGTTTATTTTCACAAGTCCTCCAGACCGTATTTCGGCCATGGCGGCTAGTCTCAACGGAGACTAGACTAGGGAGACATTATAGTTCATCAGATTCAGGTGCACTCTCTCTTCCCTCACACTCATAGTTTGATGGGACGGCAATCCGACATGACCGGAGAGAGATCAGGCGCACGGCCAACGGCATAACGTGCTTTCCGAGGCACGGGGGTATCACACCGTCAACTTCCAAACTCCGGGCTGTTACTGAAATTTTCCTAATGGAAAAAACCCAATAACAGTTTGCCCGACCTGAGAATTTGACTCAGGACCCACACTCAACAGTCGCGCTTGCGACCACGAGACTAACCAGTTAAAACATTTGCACTACGACACAAATGACGTTTAGAAAATGACAGCTTTGAATGGCGGAGATGACAGAAGATAATCGCTCAAGGCACTCTTGCCGCCACGAATTTATTAATACTGCCGTCTCTACGCTGCCGGCGCGATGATTCCGTGCTCTATGGTCATATTGTTATTTAAATATAAAGCCCATGTTACACTGGCGGCGGAAAGAAGCTTACGTTTTGTATATTGGATGGACGTGCTTGAACTGGACTTTATAGTGGTAGTTACTTGAATCTTTTTACTTGTAAACGGCACTGAAATATATATTTAGACAGTGAGCAAAAATGTGGACCATTTGTGATTTTTTTTTTTTAATTAAAAACTAGCTTCCGCCAGCGGATTCACCCGCGTGAAATCTTTATAAATAAAAGCCTATGTTACTCAGTGATAATACAGCATTCTGCTGATGAAAGAATTTCTAAAATCAGTCCAGTCATTTTTGGGTTTATTCATCCTAACTAATAATATAAATACGAAAATGAGTTTATTTGTTACGCTTCTACGCTAAAACGGTCGAATGGATTTGGATGAAATTTGGCAAATGGGTAGACCATAATCTGGGTTATAACATAGAATACTTTTTTATATTATTTATTTTTATCCCGATAGTACTTTCTCGTAGGATAATTCCGACCAAAAACTCATCATCATCATCATCGGCCTATAAATGTTCCCACTGCTGGGACACAGGCCTCCTCTCTGTGAGAAGGAGTGGGCCGTAATCCACCACGCGGGCCCAGTGCGGGTTGGTAGATGTCACATGTCTTCGAATTTTCGGTTCTAGTACATGCCGGTTTCCTCACGATGTTTTCCTTCACCGTTTTGAGAGCAGTGGTGAAGAAATAATTTACACAAAGTAAAGCGCCTGTCTGGGTTCGAACCTACGACCTACAACTCGTAAGTCGCGGCCGTTACCACTGGGCCACCACTGCTCTTACCAAAAACTAGTTACAAATGAAAACACAAAAATGCAAATCTTTTCTCTTCATTTTCATTTGATTTATTGATTTATTTAGAACCTCAGGATATTTGAATCATTTGAGATGAGCTTTGGCCCTATTGGCTCTATGAGGTTTCAAGTGTAGAAACCTGGATTTCCAAAAAAATTGTAGTAGGTATTTAAAAAAAGTGACAGCGCTGTTACAAACATTACATTTGCCACATACAGAAGTAGTGTCTTAAATATAGATCCTTTGGCTCCCAAACTAGGTTTATACCTGTGACTTGGGAGTCAGTGTTCCTCAATTATAATAAGTCATTAGGATATATTTTTATTCATTTTGTTTACATGATTAATGTTTACTATGTTAACATATAATATACACAAACATATTTACAACTAACTACTATATATATTATGTACAAGTATGTAAAGGAAAAAGTTAAAAATAAATAGTCATTAGGTATGTCGTTGGTAATTAAAAATTTAGCGGTATAGAAAAAAAAAAAAACATTTTTGCTTTCTTAAAATGCCATCTTTCCGCTAACAATGAAACCTAAGTATAAAAGAAGTCAGTTATTTCTTTGTAATCATACGTTTTCATTGAATACAGTTTTTGTTAACCGTATTTTTATTTAGCTACAAATATCAATAAATTGTGGTGATATAGAAAGTATGATTTATTATAGTTCTTCTATTAGGCCTATATAATTGACAATAGTTAGCTAGATATTTCATTTCATTGACGAAAACCCACCCTGACCTTTTTCATTGAAAAAGGTTTGTGATAATTTCGTACTAGATATTTTCTAGAGCTAAAAGGATTTCTACTGCTTTTAAATAAGTAGAATATTTTGTTTACAATATTTCACAAAATGGAAAACATTCCGAAAGCTAATGAAAACACTGGCTAGTTTGCCGGCGAGTATTTAACAAAGTACATTTTATCAGCATCCGTAACAAAGATTCGAAAAACGCATGGAATTTTCAGCTTTAAACCGTTGTGATAGTGGTGAAAATGTTGTGGACATAAAGGTATTGATATAACAAACTGTGTACCAGGTGATTGTACAAAAAGCGGGTAGTGTCCGTTCATGCGAGTCCGCTCGACTTTTTGCCGAACAAAACCGCGCTGGGCGAAATAGCACGAAAAATATCAACACCGTTTCCGACGTCCAACAAAGATAATGGCTGAAATAAAAATGTTCGTCTGTTTTTAATTTAAAAGGGCGATTTATTTAAATCAGGCACCTACTTAATCGTGTTTTGTATTCGTGTAGACTATTTATAGCCTGAGCTTTAAAATTGGTTTAATAATGTTTTAATTTGTTTTTTTTATGTCTGTATTTTACGTAGGTAGTAAATGTAGAATGACCCTAAAAATAACGATTAAATATATACTTTTTGTATGTTAAAGGAAAATGCTACCTACATGATGGTTTTGATATAATATGATAATAGATTCACTGGAAATGAATAAGCAAGAATTTTGTAACGAAGAGAGTTTATACATAATACAGAAAAATTAATAATTCCGTGACGTTTTTGTTTTTTTTTTTTGGGTTGGATAAGACGAAACTTTGAAGAAAAAACATACCTAAATAACATCCAGAAAATATGTACAGTAAGCGCTCAAAAGTGCATGAGCACGCTAAGAGTCATATTGCTGTGAACACGCGGTATAGCTCGTACATTTGTATGTGTAAGCAACACGATACACACACCACAGATAACGCAGTTTTGTTCTACACGAAACAACAATATATTTCCGTCGCTTTAAACATGCTAGCACACACGCACTATGCGCGTGAACTTGACCAGTTAATGGCATTGCTAAAATTCGATAGTAACTTAACAAGTGCAGATAGCAGAAAGCGTTAAGCGTTGGTATGGAATTCAAACTGCCTCAGGTTCTAATCTCGTAAAACACAGTGCGGTTTTTTGCAAATATTATTATTTTTGTTTTCGATAATAATATTTTTTAAATATTGCTGCTTTTTTATGTTGTTATTGCAATAAAGGTTTTAGAATAAAAAATGCGTGATATATGATAACAAAATTAAAAAAATATGTTTATTCGTTATATTTATTTTACATAAGTAAACACACTGCTACAATTATTTATCATTACTTCAGCTGAATAAGATGTGAAATAGATGTCAAGAAACTAGAAGCAGTTTGTATTATTTTGACATATTTAAATTATGAAATATTTTAAATTTTTAATGGATTTTTTCACCATAAACATTAAGCTTTGATCGTGGTCGAAGTAATTAAGTAATAAATAAGAATATTAGACTACTTAAAATGTAAAAAACTACTTACAGAATAGGTAATTTTAAGGTTAAATATGGCCAGTTTGTTTATATTTTATTTGTATTAATTATTTTACATTTTATTTGACTTTAGTAAATATTGGTTGTTATTGAGGTTAAAGCTTAAGTATTCATTTTCTTTACGAAAAGAAGATTGAAACTAAACCTCAAATTTTAATCCTAAAATAATACTATTACTAAAATAATATTAAACAATTTCGGTATATCTGCAAGAAATACGACAAACACCCTATTGAAACGTGCTTAAAAAATTCGTTACCATAAATTCATGCAATAACGAATCTGTTGTTTATTAAGTTGGTACGGTCAATATTTTAAGGTCAAAAATGGTTTTCTAGCTGGTCTTCAGTGATGCAAGCCTTCAGAGTGCACGGCGAACGGTTCATAATGACGTGTTTTTAATAATTCAGCAAAATATCTCGTTGGCATGAAACCATTTGTTTCATTCACCATTTGACGTCGCTGCTACTCGATAATAAGCCCCTTCCTCATATCTCTTAACCCTCACAGTATTTCTCTAGAACAAAGAAAAACATTGTTTTTATTACACATAATACCTTATTATTTATTATTCACTAATCGAATTAAACCTCACAATGAATTTAAAACTTTAAAGGCATCTTCTGTCTCAACAATACCTCTGTTCTATCAACAATACCCTTGATTAAGATTTATGTTTAGTAAAATATGAAATATATAAATGATAACACTCACACTTAGTCCGGTTTCATTAGATATTCACTTCACTTTTACGCAGCGCAATAATATTCTCTGATCTGATCTGATCTCTTCAATATATTTTATGCCTGCTTTTTGATAATAATAACCACAACACTGCGCTAAATACTCGTCACCAATATTATCCACGAACCAAAAAAGTTCTATTAATTAAATACTCGTAACAAACTGCATCTACCCCACAGAAATCGAAATAATTTACTTAGTTTTTTGTGGTCTACCTGCTAAACTTTAATATTTATGTGAACAAGACGAATGAAACTAAAAACGAATGATGATTATTGAACTAGCATTGGTTGCAGAGAAAGTGAGTGTGTGTGTGTAATGTGCGTGTCTACAGTATTGTTACAACTTATAGAAGAAGGTCGTAAGTCAAACCGAAGCGTCAGTCTATTGCTTTGTGAGATTGCTCATGGACTTTTGGTCGGTACTGTAGGTACAATCAAAGAAACCTATAACTAAGCAATTTGAAAACAAAATCCCGTGCACACGACCTTTTTTTTCGTAGGTAACCGTTACTATAGTGGCCGAGCGCTGCAAGCAGAAATAGCCCTTACGGTGTATAGGTATGGGTTTCTTCGATGGTACTTAACGACGTTCCGAAGGGTGAGATTCTCACAAGAAGTCTGCAGGCTCATTACAACGCAAAAACGCAAGTGAACGTGTGGTCGGATCGATGATATTGCATCAGCCACGAGTCTCTGGAAAGTACACACAGTACAGCCGACCACACAAGTGATTGTGGCCACCTAGATTTAATTTTACTACAGACTAAAACATTTAAATTTTTTTCTGTCTTACATTTTAGTCGAGCTCAATGTCCTACTAATTTTTTTATTTTTTTTTTAGTTGGCATGTTATCAAATAACTTCTCCCGCTTTGGGTGGAGCGGGAGGGCGTGTCAGACTCTTACTGATTAAAACCCACCCGTGTTCCTTCAGTTGCCATGTTGCCGGGGGCCACGATTTGTCGCCGTCGACCCGGGGTCCTTATCGGACGGCGAGCTACCCATTGCTCACCGTCCGCAAGCCCGCGCCTACGCAGTGCGTCTTCTGCGGAGGACTTACTGCCCTGGTATATAACTGGGCGTACATTATAGTGAACTCTATTTTCATCCTCTAGTGTCTCCTGTGAGGTTATGAATTGTGAAGTCGAGTAGCCAGTGGAATATAGTGGAATTAGTCGATTTTTATTCAACAGTACCTACTATTTATTTGTGGTTCTGTCGATATGGTGTGTGCCGTGTGCGTGTTGATGTTGATAGAGCTTTGAAACTGTATCAACATTCAACATACTGTATTTATGTGCTGAATGTGTTCGCTGTAAAGAATCCGTTACAGCTTTAGGTGGAGTACTGAAAATAAAGGGTCTGCAATATATTTTCAGTACTCCATCTGTTTGTACTTCTACATTTATCATTCTTTTTGCAGTCAGCAAGGATTAAATTTTGCAAAAATTCACTGCTGATAAATGGAGTATAGATATTTTTCTAGTTTGAGTTATGTTGCTTTCTTAGCAAAATTGAACACTTTGTTAGAGTCAACCAGAATTAGGTTTTATAGCTTTATTTAGATTTTTCTTAATTTTAAATAGTTTACATCTTCTTTTGTTTTTCTTCTTCTATTATGTCATCTCATGTGTGTACTAACTAATACAATTCTTTTTTCCTTTTTTTTTCACAAAATACCTCATGCTCATGGCTCGTGGCTACATGTTAAGGGAATACCATGCAGTTATTTGTTTTTATAAGTCTAAACAATTTAGTGAAAAATCAAATTTACTATTGGCAATTTTGGCCCGCCCTTAAGTAACAAGAAAATCTTAACACCTAGATGGGTTTGAAAGAAAATGTAAAAATGATAATGATAAAAAAAAATATTTTAAAAAAACCCGTATCGCGTGCCTTAACCTGGCTCAAAAAAAATATTCCTTCTTTCTTTTTTTAAAAAAAATAAGAAAAAAAATAAAAGTACCTTCTTTAAGATGATGGTTAAAAAAATTAAAATGCATTATTAGTAGGCAATTATTTTGATACTTAAGAGCGTGCATTCTGATAGTGGGCAACGTCCCAAAAAGCTGTCAAATTTTCGCCATTTTAATTAATTTGGCAATATTACTGTACCTATGGAAATAATTATAAAATATCGCTAACTAGTGAACTAGAATATTAATTATGAAATGCAATAATTAATATCGTAACACCAAATATTTAGTTTTATATGTAAAAACAAGTATTTGGAAACTTCACAAATACCCTTTTTACACCTTACAGTTACAACATCAAATTCAGTTTTATAATTGCATTTCATTATTAATATTTTAGGTCACTAGTTAGCGACATCTCATATTTCCATACATATGCCAAATTAATCAAAACAGGTTAATATTTGACAGCTATTTTCGACGTTGCCAATTTTTAGAATAAAAGCTCTCAAGTAGCTACGTTAATCAAGCGACCGTTGCTCCAATAAATAAAAAGCTCAGCCTTCAATCTATTCCAAAGCTAACCCCAGACCATATTAATACCTACATGTTATTTCAAAGCAACTTGTACAAAATATGGTGCATATTTCCATCATTTGTGCGTGGCATCCGTGATCTTCATAAAAATATTGCTGACTAATCTCGAGTGGCGCGACCTACGGGTCAACATAGCTATTCACAACCGCTCGATTCGCTATTCGAACGATTGTTAAGTTTCGTTTGTGAGAAATGGTAAAAAACAAAATGGTAACTTTTATGGTATGTTTATAAGTGGTAAATAAATAATTATTATTAGGTACTTATTCGCTAGCGATGAAATATACATTGAGTGACTTATTAAAAAGGAAACAAGTGGTACTTTTGTAAAATAACTAGCTTCTGCCCGCGACTTCGTCGGCGTGAAATTTCTTGTCCCTCCGACCCACCGCGTTACATCGCATCGCCCGCCCACGTTATTACATCGTTTTCGCGTGGCGTTCTTTCTGATTTATTTATTCCTTTTTGCTCGGCTCCTAAGGATCCTAGCGTAATTTGAAATAGTCTTCCTCAAGAATTGGGCTATCGAATGCAAAAAGATTATTTCAAATCCGACTAGAAGTTCCACAGATAGCGTGTTCAAACAAAAAAACAATCTCTTCAGCTTTATTATTTGTAGGTATATATTTAATGGTATGTTGTTCTGATTTCAAATAAACTTGCTTCGGATATCGAGTCGAGCGGTTGTGAATAGCCGCCCAAATGCGGTGAGACCCTAGAGATAGGCAATATGGTTCGTGTCACTGCGTGGTGGAAATGTTCCTTATATAATTTTGTATTTATTTGTGTTGTGAATTATGATGGTGTATCTTGGATTATGTCGTTTGATAATGTATTTCTTACTATCCTGGAAATCTTTTTAATAGAAAGATTAGAGAACGAGCACGCTAACTGGGCAGCATCTTAAAATTAATCTTAAATCCGGTGTACTAGAGTCTAGACCATTAACAAATTCTATCAGAAAAATATTAGGTAATTATTATAGATATTCAGTAAATGAAGCTTTGGACTTATTTATTTATTTAAAACAGGTACGCCAACAGCATATATATTGTACATTAAATATTAAAGTTAACAGGTATGGGCTCTTATATATATACCAATTACAGGTGTACACGACATTCACATAAAACAAAGCAACCTTCTTAAATTACATAAAATTAAAATATTCATTAAAATTAAAATGGAAAACAAAATAAAATAAAATCATTAAAAAAAAACAGCTTTGACCTAAGACGCTTGGAAAGAATTCATATCATAATATTTCTGGATACAATATATGACTCGTGTATTTACTTAAAAGCTCACGTTTAGTTCCTCTGAGAAAGTAGGATCTTGATAATCAAAATAGAAGAAAATCGAGACGATTCCAAAAATTTGCTAATGTTTGTCATTACTTTTATGCGATTATCATTAGAAATTAAAACATTTTTATTCCTTACCCCCATTGAAACGTGGTCGTTCACAATGGGCCTTATTTGAAGGCTAAAAGTCGCTATGCTTGGAGTTTCCCTACGTGATCGAATCAGAAATGAAGAGATTCCCAGGAGAACCAGGGTAACCGACATAGCCCGAAGAATTGCCAGACTCGAGTGGCAGTGGGCAGGGCACATTGCTCTCAGAACAGATGGCCGATGGGGCCGAAAGGTTCTGGAGTGGCGAGTACATACCGGAAGACGTAGTGTTGGAAGGTCTCATTTTGGACCGATGACCTGTGAAGGCCGCAGGAATCCGCTGGATGCGGGAAGCACAGAACCGGTCGAATTGGTGGTGCTTGGGGGAGGCCTGTGTCCAGCAGTGGACGTCTGTCGGCTGAAATGATGATGATGATTCCCCACTCATAAATAACTATCTGCATAATTATATCCTTGGTGACACTCACCCCCGCAAGATGTGGCTTCAGAAAAAATATGTCGGTGCCGCGAACTCGACACGAGTGCGCAAACCGGCTCAGCTAACGCTATCTATAGGGTTACGGTAACGCGACGCCGGGAAATCGCATTCGAAAGTAAAGGGAATGAGACTGGAAACTATGCTTTGTTTATTTATAGCTCGTTTGCGTTTCGATTGCAAGCCTATTGTTCGAGTCTTTTGTTTTGTTGGTCAGTTTATAGAGCGTTTAAATGAAGGACTTTTTTGAAAGGTGGTCACACTTTTTTGTATTGTTTGGCCTTACTGTGTCCTCTTTTGTATTGGATTTAAAAATGAATCATGTATGGGTCTTCATTAAAAAGAAGTTAAGCTCGGTATTTAACAAAAAATCGCGTGTACACGTGACAGAAGTGAAACTTCTTAAAAATAAAGAATAAGATAGATTTAGTTAGTGTCCGACCGAAAGTTCGGTTTCGGCAAAAAAACGTGTTTCGATTTAGTTTCAGTTTCGGCGGCCAATATGCCGAAACTACAACCGAAACCGAAACTGCATTCGGGAGTTCTCGCGTTGTGATCGGTCATGTTCGGCGCGTTAAATTCCATCCAAGCGAGTAAGTGACGAAGACATTTTGCCGCGTCCTTCTGACTTTGTGACACTCACTGAATTGGCCCGACAAGTCGAGCCCGCCGCATATTTGTAGCTTCATACTTAAATTGTGGAATGAACTACCTGTATTTAACTGAGGTTTTGTTTCGAATATACGAACAACTAAAGTTGGTAGTAAATTTGTCAAACAATTAATATCTGACTTTACATGACACGAAGGATTTCGTGGATTTTTTTCCCGTTTTGAGCCCCAATAAACTATTGTAAACACATACGGGATCAAACAGAGGCATCGGGTAACCTTTTAACAAACTTCTCCAAGTACCCTGTTATCGAGTTTCAAACAAAAATACCGATACATTT
Organism: Agrochola litura; assembly: GCA_949152395.1. NCBI lineage: Eukaryota > Metazoa > Arthropoda > Insecta > Lepidoptera > Noctuidae > Agrochola > Agrochola litura. The sequence goes on along the minus strand of OX424508.1, from coordinate 16,881,034 downwards.
TCTTCACAAAGATGAATAGAACTTGTCCGTACGCTTCGGGATGTTGTGGCAAAGTTTCCAAAGTACGTTATAATTGATATTTTGTTATACGCCCGCGAAAATGATATACTTTAGCTACCTATTGTAATGGGTTTTCTGTTTGTTTAATTATGTTTGGTGTTTCTATTTATAATAATAAAGATATTGTGTATAAAATGAAAGTTTTGGCGGCATGTTGAGTATTGTGCGAGAGTAGGTCCATTTTAATTTTGTATAATATGTTTTTAACCTAACCTCCCGTATACCATAGATTACTAATTTATGTAAACCTTCGAACGACCGTTAAGTTGGATCTATGCGGGCTATAGTATTTTTTATTATTTTTTTATTGGGACTTTTTGAAATAACTTCTCCCGCTCTGGACGGACCGGGAGGGCGTGTCAGACTCTTACTGATTAAAACCCACCCGTGTTCCTTCAGTTGCCTGTATGTTGCCAGGGGCAACGGTAACCGTTTCGGACAAACCCGTAACCCCGGCAGGCATCGGTCCTAGCGGACCCCTTCATTTGTGCTGACATCTCTTTGAGGCGCTCGTGGAACACAACGCGCTGTCGACCCGGGCCTGGTCCTTATCGGATGGCGAGCTACCCATTGCTCACCATCCACGGTAACCCTTTCGGACAAACCCGCAACCCCGGCGGCAGGCATCGGCCCTAGCGGACCCCTTCAGTGGCTTTAGTCATCAGAACCCAGTTCATAACTTATTTACAAATTTGTGGCACAAACCTACAGAATACAAATAAACAGGAGTTAATGCTAAAACTGCAACATTTAACAGAGCTGCCTTCCTTACCTTTTAACTTGGGTAACTCTCGGGTAATTCAAAGCATTTTTTTTTGCCAGAAATGCTCCCTTTAAAATCTTTCGAAGGTTTTTCATCAGACAAATCCTTGTCTTATTATTTGGTCTTTCCATTTGGAATTTCTCTGTAGTCAGGATTTGTACCTGGTTGATAGCAATAGTCTTGGCACTAGGAAGTGGTGAAGGGTGGGCGTTTTTGGGGGACTGTCTTATGTAATTTTGACGTTCGAAAAGTGCTGATTCTCAGCCTAGTTTGAATAAATGACTTTTGAATTTGAATTTGAACTTGGTATACTACGTTTGACTTAAACATAAATGGCGAAATGTGGGTGTACTATTGGTACACCTCTACCTAACCCTTCGGAGATTACAGTCGTGTTATGTTATGTAAATCCTTATCTTTTTTCACAAACGTGTCAATCTTTAATACAATAGATAGATCATTATGAAGATTCTTCCTTCCCACACCATGAAAATAAAAATAATGTTCAAGATTTATTTTCAAATATTTTTAAATAAAATATTTAATATTTTTGCGTAATTGGTTTCTTTTTTGTTAGGGCAGCCTATTAACAAGTTGTTAGCCCTATTTACAAGGGGCGAGCGATAGACATAATTAAAAGTTTTTAAGACCATAAGTTTCCTTATACAGTGTGTCTTTATAATGTGCACATAAATATCGAAATGAGGGAATTTATGCTTAATTTTAGCAACGGGAAAAAAATAATAAAAAATATTTTATATACTGTAAAGTCGGTTTACAGACGATAATTTTACGTGATAACGTCAGAAGCCGAACGCTTAGACCGATCGTGCCTCTCTATCGCTTGTTCCGCGCTCTCGCTTGCACGTTCGGCTCAGGCGGAACGTGACACTTTTTCGTGCGTGCAGCCGGCGTTCATCGATTTATAAGACGCTATCACGTCAAAAACATTTTCTTTTTTGTTCTGTTTGGCGTCTTATTGAGAAATCTTGCGATTATTGTAAAAAAATATGGAAATAAACAGATTTTTGCTAAAACAACATGTTTATTTTCAATTGAGGGCAGTTTTTTGCACAATTTTTATTTTATGAGGACGCTTAAAAAAAAAAAAAATTGTCAATATGTGCACATTATAAAGACTCACACTGTATAATAGTTTAGCAAAACAGCACGCGTAGCATGGCCACCGTAGAAACGGGTTTTGTCGACGGAGGAATAGAAAAAATGACAAATTGTGATTGTGAATCTGTCATTGTGTCTATTCTTCCGTCGACAAAACCCGTTTCTATTGTGGTCATGCTACGCAAGCAGAAGAGGGTTGTAGTAACTATAAATAACCTTAAAGAAGAGATAAGTAACACTGATAATAATATAAGTAGGTGTACCAATTAGTATCTACAAAGCGTAAATATTTCTTAGATCAAAGGACTGCGTGGTTCTTCCGTCCATCCCAGCGATTACTTATAGGACAGAGCCAACATTTTTAAATGCTGCTATTATGCAAAATCTGTTCTTGGATGGAACAAAAAATTTATGGAGACATTAAGCCTGTAAAACATAAAAACTCATCTTTTTAAACCCCTGTAAATTCTGTATGTCCTTGTCTTTTAATAACAATGCATGGAAAGGGTAAAATACTATACCTATAAATCAAATTTTCTTAAAAACAAAGATCCTCCAATTTACCTACAAAATTCTTTAAATTACATTGTCTTAGATACTTCCACTCAATTTACTTGGTAACCCTACACGAACCAATGTTTTAGGTCTCTCCTGCACTAACTAGGTTACGTAGGAAGGCCGGGTGTTGAATGTCCGTGCGAATGTCACACGATCCCTTTAGTTTTGAGTTACAAACCGCACTTGAGTAAGAATGAATGTGACTGTGTGTCTGTGTGCGTGTCTGTGGAGGTTTTATGAAGGCTTTAATTTTGGGTTTTTCAGTTCCATGTATTACCGTATCGTGTTGTTTACTAAAAAAACTTTTTACAAAAAAAAACAACTGACTTCCAAAAAAAAACACTACAAAGTGAAAAATAACTTTAATTTCGGAAGTCGGTGTCTTGGGTTTTGTATTTTCGTTTTTTGCCACCGACTTCCGAAATTAAAGTTATTTTTCACTTTGTAGTGTTTTTTTTTGGAAGTCGGTTGTTTTTTTTTGTAAAAGTTTTTATTTTTCAGTTTTTGGTTGTGATACCTAACCCACACACATTTGAACACCACTACCTGCTACCAGTGACAAGAACTTATCATATCATCTACATACTAAGTGGGAACAAAATACGTATTTTGTAGCTAACTCAAAAACTACCCAAGCAAAGTTAATAAAATTTATATGGGACCAATTTGAGAGCATATCCTTTCAAACAAAAAAAGAATTTTCAAAATCGGTCCACAAATGACGGAGAAATCGGTGGACATACAAAAAAAAAAAAAAAACAAACATACGCGACGAACATATAACCTCCTCCTTTTTGGAAGTCGGTTAAAAATTAGTTTTAAGTACAATGTTACATACCATAAATGAGTCTTCGGTCGAAATAAATATTTTTATTTATTTATTCATAGGTTATGGTTTGCCGTTGCAGTGGGTTAGGAGATAGAGCTAAGTTTTTCTCGATTGTTTATTTAAACTTTTCGCACTCAATAAATCGTTTAAAGGCGAACATAAGAGCGTTTATTCTGAAAGTTGGCAACGTCGCAAATAGATGTCACATATTTCGCTGTTTTTATTAATTTGGCAATATTACTGTATGGAAATATGAAATGTGGCCAACTAGCGAACTAGAATATTAATAATGAATTGCAATTATATCGCTTTTAGCGATAAGACCGCCCATTGTGTCACCTAATGTAAAATTTCTAAATTAATGTCTGTAATTTTTTTGGTGTACATAATAAAGAATATTCTATCTATCTATCTATAACACTGAATTTGATGTTGTTACCGTTTTAGGTGTAAAATAGGCATTTGGAAAGTTTCTACAGTTTTTTTTACCCGACCACGGCAAAGCCAAAAGGAAGGGTTATGATTTTAGCAGTCTATGTATGTTTGCTTTTACGTGTGTTCCACCGTAGCGCCTAAACTACTGAACCGATTTTGTTACATCTAAAACTAAATATTCGGTGTTACGATATTATTGCATTTCATAATCAATATTTTAGTTCGCTAGCTAGCCATATTTCATATTTCCATACAGTAATATTGCTAAATTAATCAAAACAGGTAAATATTTGACAGCTATTTGTGTCGTTGCCAACTTTTAAGATAAACGCTCTAAATCACTTAGGCATTCTCTACCGGTCAACCAAGGGTGGTGAAGAGATTAAATGGCAGGTGCTCTGTTTGAGAGGAACAAAGAATAAAATTTGTTAAAAATATACCATAATGCATTATAAATGAAATAGGTAGGTACAACAGTACATAAATAGGTTATAAACTTATAATACACATACATATATATTTCATATAATATACACCTTTACCTTTGTTTCTTAAAAGCTGTCATTGTCCTTCGGGGTAGATGCACAGATGTTGCCCGTACCCGCGCTTTTGAGTTATAATTCTATTTGTAATCGACGCGACGTTGAGAGTTTTGTTTACCCCGTAAAATGCCAGCTTGCTTAGCGACAAGATACCTAGTGGATTATGATTTATGACTACTTAGAGTAATGATGATTACTCAGAGTAATTTTTCGGTTTACAAGCCAGCTGCACGTCAAAATTTTGCTAAAAGTAGACACATCCTGTTTAGTTGCACAACAACTACAGTATCTATAATAAAACTTGGTACAAAAATGTCTATTCAACACAATTAATAAAATAATGTTTATTTACACAAATTATATTCTTATACTAGTTATACTATTAAGTTAACAGGTGACAAAATTTTGTAATTTGTGGGAAATCTGAAGTCTAAACTAAGCCTAGGGATGTATTTTAGAACTGCAGGCCTCCCAGTGTAACACATAGTAAAGGTTGTCAACGTGGAAGAATTGTGAGTGATTAATGGTGTGTGTGTGTGTGATACACTCACTTGTTTGTGGGGGTGTGTGGGGGTGTGTGAGTGAGTGTGAGGGTGTGTATATGCTGAATTATAATCTGTCTATTCCTTACGACACCGTGAACCATATGGAATGCTGTAACTATACCTAGATCTTGAGCTTTTAGTAACATTTACAAACTTTGCTGCTATCAATGCCGTAGAAAGCCGCCCAACTGTTGCACGCTGGTCTGTTACCCGAACAATAAGTAATTGATCGTGACTGGGACTTGCGCAAACGCACCTTATACTGAATAGGCTGTAAATGTCGTTAACCGTTTGCGAAAGTTGTTGTGTTAATTGTTTTAGTACTTTTATTAAAAGTGGTGGTTTCCTCATCATGAAGTATGAAATCTTTTAATAACTCCTACAGAATTTTATATTGTTTCGGGTACTCGTTTCTGGTACTGGTTTCTGGTTTCTGGTATTGTTTCCAGTGTTTATTGTTTCTGGTAGTCGACAATTTGATACTGACAGCGCCTTTATGTCGTAGCCATAAGGGTATTTTTCTTAGTGCAAGAGTTACCACTGATGTGTGATTGGACTGATTGGTCAAGTTACAAGGCAGTGTTTTTTTTTTCAACACACGACCTACTACTCTTACCACTGGGTATTCCTGGGCAACCATGAAAAAAATGTTTATGGAGAACTGTAACGCAACTATTTACATGAATTCATTGTGATAGTATTAAGCAACTTTTAGGATAAGCAATAAGTATTTTTTATTTCGACTTGTTGGTAAATTAATTTTAAATCCTTACTAACTTTTTATTGTATTAAATCTCATCTAAATTGGATAGTTATCCACCTCCGATCTTCGATAGTCCGAAAATACTTAAATTTTATACTCTATCTCTACCCAAACCACGGTCCCAGCGATCGATTATTCAAATCAAGGGAGTATCCGTGTAGGCTATTGTTATAGAAAATTGAAAACCACGCAACGCCTCCTAACTGCACTATTTAGACTAACAATATAGCTTGTTTACGATAACCCGGGTGAACCCTTTCAAAGTAAGCGATGCGGGTGGCTATTACGCCGTGTGACAGATAACCCGGGTTATTATAACAGGTAGACTTGATTTTAAGGACATGGGTTAATTATCCTGTTGTGTAGTGAAAGTTTTTATGACTCCCCATTAAACAAGGTGTAATAATTGAAATAACTGAAAACCTGAAATGAGGTCAGTGTACTATCATTAGGTACAACTTTTACTGCATGACCAAGGCAGATGTCACGAAAAAAAAAACTGTTCTTTTAAAAAAAAAAGCGGCTGTGTTTTTTCACGATTTCAGAATTGGTCACATAGTAAAAGTTTTTTTCTGTTATTTAAATTACACCTTGTATACTTTTGTTTACTTTTCTTACATTTTGGTTCCTGCTTCATCATTATTATAAGCCAGTCCAGCTGGTATAGCCTCCTCTATCACGGTAAAGCCCAAGGGGTCCAAAAGACGGGGGGACGGGACTTCGCGGACTGCGCCAATTAAATCCAGTTCTTAAGTAAAATGTTTGTAAACCATAGGTACTTACTTGACGTTGGTGTAACATCAACCATTTGAAAGTGAAAATACAATGACGCTTTATGGCAGAACATTTCCACGATGATGCATGGGAGAAAGCTTCTTCCTTGATTTAGTTATCCGAAAATTAAATTCTAATCATTTATGTTTAGTCGAACAGTTTCGAAACCATTAACTCCATAATCTGTCAGAACTGTCACGAATCTGAGTATCCCCCTCTGCCTGGACCCTCGATTGAGGAATTATTACAAGCTACCTGCCATCTAATCTGTCTATTCGGGAATTGACAAATCAAAAGCCAGAGGAATGCGTAATCAAACTGTCCGGGACAGTGGTCCCGTGTGGTCGCCTCACAAAGCTCGCGTCAGCTTAGTCTGGGACTCGTAATTAGGAGCAGGACAATCGGGTTTGCGAGCCTAAAGCGTGGAAACCCTAATTTGGTGCGCTAGTCGGCTTAATCTTGTCGAGTCTTTGAAATGACTCTTGTTTTTGTAGGATTTTCATAAATAGTACCTACTTTTTATTACCTAACTGTTTTCTTGGTATCAAAAAAATAATCGTTTTATTTTTCCAGAATCCGTTAAATTCAATCTGATTTAAGAAAACTATTGTTTCTTATTTTAAACGATAATCCAATATCAAGTTTGACGTTATTGTAAAGAGAAACAATTGTTTGAATTAAGACAAGCAGTTAATATGTGGTTTTTTTAATAAAAAAATTGCTCGTTGGTGTAAAACGTATGCGATAGCAAATAAAATGAAGGTTGCCAACCTTCAAATGAATTACAAAAATTAAAAGGTTAAGATCCAAATGATATTCAATATTCTCAAACCAATGAATATTCTTAAATAATTATGCTAAATGGAATCCAATTATGACACAAATTGATTATTTTATCTTTGAAATTGTAGTGTAGGGTCCTTAATTTTTTCATATTAGATATTTAATGTGATTTAAACAGTTTGACGGGATTGTCACATATATGAAAAATTCTCCTGTACCAACTAGTTTTAATCTAAATACTACATTCTAAAAAAAAAACAAAAATCACCACGCGGGCACTGTGCGGGTCGGAGGATAACTAAATAACAACCTACCAGATCTTTGTACACATTTAAGAATCCATTAAAAAAATTCTACGAACAACTTAAAAATTATTTGCGTCTGAGAACTTCAACTGATTCTTAGAATGTATGAGTTTTCTCAAAAAACACATCTCTTCGAGAATCATAATTAGACTCTTACGTGAAATCTGAAGCAACGTGCCCTCTTAACATTCAGAAGTAGTTTTTTGTTACTCGGAAAATTTCATTTGTAGATTTACTTGAGGTAAAATAGTGAATAATTTTGAAAGGAATGTTTTTCGAAGAACGTATCTTTGAAAGCGTTTTCAGTTCTCCATATCAAAAATAACACGAAACTTCTTTGTGAAAACATGAAATAGCTGGAAATCGTTTTAAGTTGAACTGAAGCGTGTGTGGAAAATGTTTTTCTTAAAGTTCTTTTACAGTAATTTCCAAAGAAGGTAAAATTACGTCATCGTGGGAAAAATCGTCTGTCTTGGAATTAAAACAGTATTTCAGACATACCTATTGTTTTCATTTGAATTTCGATATTGTGATAAGGAAATACGTTGGTACTAATAGGTACTTAACGAATGCAGATGACTGCAGGTGGAAGTTAAAGGGAACCTCTCTGAGCAAAATTTCAGCTTTTTTGGTCCAAGTGTTTGGGCTGGGCGTTGCTGGAAGAGTCAGTGAGTGAGTGAGTCAGGATTTTCTTTTCAATGATATATTGATTAATTACTCCATAATGATTCTATGAAACAAAGCAAAAGCACTATACCGGGGACAGATTGGTGACACGTAACATGAAATACAACGAAACATTATACGTGTGTTTGTTTCAAAACATGTTGAAAAAAATTCGCTTAGCTGTTATGTTATATTTCATGCTGCATTGCATAAATAAGAACGGGTAATTTGTGTTACATTTTATAATGCGAAGTGAGAGCAGTGATGGACCAGTGAGGGCAGTTTTGGCCCTGTGAGAGCAGTGGTGGACCAGTGAGAGCAGTGGTGCCCCAGAGGTAACGGGGACTTACGAGTTGTATGTCGTAGGTTACCCAGCCACGCGCTTTGCTTTGTGTGAATTATTTCATCACCACTGCTCTCAAAACGGTGAAGGAAAACATTGTGAGGAAACCGGAATGTCCTAGAACTAAAAGTTCGAAGATATGTTACATCTACCAACCCGCACTGGGCCCGTGTGGTGGATTACAGCCACACCCCCACCTCTCCCCGACCTCTCACAGAATTACCGTCCTGCCCCAGCACTCTCAGATTAAGAAATAACAAAAATAAAACAAATCCCGGACAATGTTTAACAAGAAGACAGAATAAGCAATCAAAACGTTAGAGAAGATTCGTCTAACTAAACTTAAAGTGGACAATTAACCTTTCGGAAGCATCGAGTCATTTAAACGAGTAATGAAAACATTCTCCCAGGCGAATGGCTACGGCTTTTTTTTTTAAATTAGCATTTGATTTTGGAGCCGAAAGATAATTAGGATACGATTCGGAAAGGTGAGCTCGAGGTCATGCTAAAAATATTGAATTTTCCTTTTTAGGCACCTACCTACTGGTTTCTTTTTCTTTAAAAAACATCGTTTGAGAATAGGTCGTCTGAATCTAGTTTTTATGGCAATAAAAAGTAAAAAAAGAGGTTCTGCTTATGACCACACGAAGAAGAGAAAACTCATGACTGGAGCTGAGTATACACAATTTAGTACCGACCGACTGGAGCTGAGCAATAACTGATTCAGCGTCACCGATCCTAGTGTGACGGTTCACTTTCACTGTTCAAAAAGATCGCAAAAGAGGGCTTGTGGCAAAATGATAACAACCGCTCGGGTCGATCGAAGGTTAAGCTACGCTTGCCGCGGTCGGTTCGTAGATGGGTGACCCATCCATTACATATCTAGACCCCTCCCCTCCTCGGAAAGTACGTTAAGCCGTTGGTCCCGGCTGTCATTTGTAAATCTTTGACAGGCGTTACGGGTAGTCAGAAGCCCAAAAGTCTAACAACCAGTCTTACCAAGGGATATAGTGTTACTCAGTATCTGGGTTATGGAGGTCAGATAGGCAGTCGCTCCATGTAAAATACTGGTATTTAGTTGCATCTGGTTAGACTGGAAGCCGACCCAACATAGTTGGGAAAAGGCTAGGTAGATTGTTTAGAAAGATCGTAAAGTGCGCCGTAATAAGTTTTCACTTCAAAAAGTTTTAATTTACCACGCAGTGCTGTTCCTATGAGTTTAGCATCGTGCTATCAATTGGTATTGAAGAATGTTATAAGTACACTTTTGCAATAGTATTTTAAGGAGCTAATAGTTGGTACGGGTTAAGAGGGTTTATCCTAAAAGTTGGCAACGTTGTAAATAGCTGTCAAATATTTACCTGTTTTGATTAATTTGGCAATATTACTGTATGAAATTAAGAAATGTGGCTAACTAGGGAACTAAAATATTGATTATGAAATGCAATAATTAATATCGTAACACCGAATACTTGGTTTTAGATGTTAAAAAAGTTTTTGGAAACTTTCCAAATGCCTTTTATGGTTACAACATCAAATTCAGTGTTTATAATTGTTTAGTGGCATGAGGAACAGGGTGTAAAGTTCACTCATCCACCATAGAAAAGGGAGGATCCTCCGACCAGACGGTTGTTGTGTCTGGTGGGCAACTGCCCATCGGTTTGAAGTTGAAATCTTGTATGTATGGCGATCGCTCGGTAAACTCTAACTGCGCGATGCAGGATTTGTGTGACGTCATGTCTATGATGCGTAGTTCGTATGTGGCGGTGTAACCGCTACAATTGCAATTCATTATTGATATTCTAGTTCGCTAGTTAGCCACATTTCTTATTTCCATACTATTTGACGTCTATTTGCGATGTCGCCCACTTTCAGAATAAACGCTTTTAAAGGTTGTATAAATCAATAGGCCAGCAATGGCATGAGCCATACTTAAGCGCCATTACAACCCCTCAAGACTCATCAATGTAGTTTTGTTTACTTAAAAAGAACCTACATAAAATTAAAGAAGAATGGCAGTTATAGAGTCACTGAACTTCAAAAGCGTTCATGAATGAAAGTACATTATATACATTGTACATATCATTATATTAAACAACTACAGGGCTTTGTATGCATTAGTAACTTTTATCATAATTTGACCAAGATCTATATTTTAAGAGTATTTTTACGAATGTATGCGAAGTCAAATTGCGACACCCAGATTACATGGAGTCCTGCCAGTCTTCTTTATAAATACTTCTTTATATATATGCATATTTTTTAAATCAGGTTTTATAAATATTTGAAGCTTGCTTAGAAAGTTACATGACAAATTTAATGGTCCTATCTATAACAGGCTTTAACTGTCAAGTATCGATTCGACTTTGTAAATAGGCTAAACATATTTGCATGAAAAAGCTCTTAGCTTTGGAGAGTTAGTAAACAAAATGCCTTTGGATGAAGACGATATTTATGAGCAAAAGTTATGTGAAAACGTGCTTAGTAAACTGGTATTTGTTATGCTGTGAGATCCAGAATGAATAAATATGTCTACCTAATAAAATATAGATGAGAGCAGTGGTGGCCCAGTGGTAACGGCCGCAACTTACGAGTTGTAGATCGTAGGTTCGAACCCAGACAGGCGCTTTACTTTGTGTAAATTATTTAATCCCCACTGCTCTCAAAAACGGTGAAAACATCGTGAGGAAACCGGCATTATTTATTTTATTTTAAATAGAACGGCCGAAGCCAGTTACACTACTTAAACATATAATTTATTTAACACAATCATGCATCCTTTTCACAAAAATTCAAACATTCTGACAGTATCATCTTCCATTCATTCGCAAACATATCAAGATCTGTGTTTGAGTTCAGGAGAGCGTTAATAGCGGCTAATGCCCAAGGAATAGGTGACTTGGAGTGTGCAACAGTACGGCATGTCCTAGAACCGAAAATTCGAAGACATGTGACATCTACCAACCCGCACAGGGCCCGCGTGGTGGATTGCGGCCCACTCCCTCTCACAAAGAGGAGGCCTGTGTCCCAGCAGTGGGAACATTTATAGGCTGATGATGATGTTTATGATGAATAAAATATAGTACCTGTTATCTATAATATTAAAATATTTATTAAATACTGGATGACCCGGTGAACTTCGTTACACGTGAGATCGATAATATTGGCTGCATTTCCATACAAAATTTCTGTTGCTTTCCGTTTTTCTTAATTTTCTTTTTTCCTAAACCTCCCCAGTACCGAGGCGATCAAAAAGAAATAACAAATCGGTCGAGCCATTTTCGAGTTTTTGCGAGACTAACGCACAGCAATTGATTTTTATAAGGGATTGTCTGGATTTATACCCGGTTGATAACAATAAGTTCCATCCTTATTAGGACATCGGACTTAAACTTAACTGGCGAAATGTGCACACGTCTGCCAAATCCTTCGAGGAATGAATGCGTGTTGTTATGTTATATTGTAAGTCTGCTAAGATAGGGACACAAACAAATAAATAAAACGTAGGCAGCCAAATCCTATACTATTTTTGTATATATTTGTAATCACGTTCTCGAAAACCGCTCTAACAATTTCGACGAAAGTTGCAATATAGGGGTCTAGCTAGGTCTCATATCTGGGAAAATTCGTTTTCTCCGTATTTTCACCCGGGCAGAGCGCGGTCGCCCAAAGTTGATTAACAAGATGGCTACCTTAGAATAATGACATGGCAGCATGGAATTAGTATGTACTACACATGGAATTAATGTGTACTATACATGGAATTAATATGTACTATACATGGAATTATTATGTTCGTTTTCTCCGTATTTTCACCCGGGCAGAGCGCGGTCGCCCAAAGTTGATTAACTAGATGGCTACCTTAGAATAATGACATGGCAGCATGGAATTAGTATGTACTACACATGGAATTAATATGTACTATACATGGAATTAATATGTACTATACATGGAATTAATATTTACTACACATGGAATTATTATGTACTTACTATACATGGAATTAGAATGAACTAAACTATAACACTTAATGAGCATTCTCTATTTTCATCCAAGCAGAGCTCGGTCGACCAGTACCCCAATTGCGTAATGAACGATCAACCACAATCTGTTTCGATTTGAAACAGATTGCTAATCCATTGCTTCATAAGTTGGAAAAATAATCTGCTCAACAACCTAAATAACGCAATGAATGTTGTTGAACTGTCAAATGAAACAAATTTGTCATAGACGTTTACAAAAATAAGTTACGCAATTAGGGTACAGGAAACGATGTTTTATAACAATACCTACCATTGAAATTGTGAGCTCATAAAACGTGAAATATAACTAAATGAATTTAAATAGGCAGAGGTATACCCATTGCATTGTTATTATTTTGTTCTAATTTATATTATTGTAATAATAAAAATTATAAATTAGAAATAATAATATAAATTAGAACAAAATAATAACAATGCAATGGGTATACCTCTGCCTATTTAAATTCATTTAGTTATATTTCACGTTTTATGAGCTCACAATTTCAATGGTAGGTATTGTTACAAAACATCGTTTTGAGCACGCTACTATAGCAATTATTCGTAGACTCGTTTGTGGAGAGGCACTTGACATTTTGTTCTATTGTGTTACGTCCTATTTCCATTTCTATTCTTCTTCAAGTGTATTTTATGGTATAGGTACTGAAATAGAAATGGATCTATTTCGTCTTTTATTTAATGGCGGTTGTTTTGTTCAGTAAAAGTAATTCATCCAATTATTTGCCTTCTAAATTCACTTTAGTGGTTTCTCCTTGAATGAAAAAATATGAAGTAATAATGAATTGATTAAATTAATTATGCTTTCTCTATTCTATTTCAGATATACGATACGACAGAGAACACGCGGCCGAAGAAATGGTCATCGAAGTTGAAGCTGAACACATCAGGAAGCTCCAAGACATCAGAAAAGTCTCCAGAAAGCCCGTACATGTACGGAACCATCAGTGGGCCAGGAGGATCAGCGCTGTCCAAATCAATGAAGTACGCTGAGACCTGGCTCTATGGGTCCGTAAGGACCCAAACCCCACCTATGCGACCTAGCGTCTTTTCCACTTACCCAGAGGTCTCTGGTCCTGTTCTTATAAGCACGCCTCAAAAACCTACACCACACAATTATGCTGTCATACTATGTTCCTGTCCTGAGTACCTGAATGGTACAAAGAAAACCAGCTCAACCAAAGTCAGTATTTGTAAGAAATGCAAGGGATCTCGTTTGCCATTAACTATAGCTGATAGCCCGCAGTTGTTGGTCGGGGGAACGGTTAGAGGTCCTCAAGTTAGCCGTGAATCTGGCTTGCTTAGAGCTGGGACAGTTAGAGTACAAGGTTCGAAGGCGCGCCCAAGTATACTTAAATCAAATGGAGATACGGACCCCTATGATTTGATGAGAAGAAACAGATTGGCACCTCCACATGAAGCTCGTATAGGAAGCCAGTTTTCAACGACACGATTACGAGCCAAAAGTATAAGTCCATGCAGAGTGAAGACTAAAAAACCAACAAGCCCAGAGACACTTCGTAAAAATAGAAGTAAATCTGTGAGTCGAGTTAACGAAATATGGGTTGAAGAAGACGCTAACACAAGTAATGACTCAAAGAAGTCAATATTATCGTGTGATATCAATCCCTATGACTTAGTGAAATCTAATGGCACTTCGAAATCTTTAGTAGAAATTGAATTTGATGACGATTTTGGACACGTGTTTCAAGAATCTATGAAAAATAAAAACTTACATTCCTCAAGTAAATCTAAATCAGACTCAAGTGTGAAAGCTATAAGTGGTCAAAGAATAAGAGTTTCTGACGAGTCAAAATCAAATAATATAGATGATATATATGATCCTGTTGACTATGATCTCAAATCCTATGAATCAAAATCTCAAGAGATATCTCCAACTTTGTCATTGCCAAATATTAAGAATGAAAATAAGAAATCAGGATCTGTAAGTAAGAGTACGAGTAAGAAAATACTAAGCATATCTACATCAAACCGGGCTAAACAAAAAAGTGTTTCTCCAAAACGACCACCGAGAAGAATAAGAAACATCAAAAATGACGACGACAGTGAGAGTGATAATCAAAGATTAACAGAAAGAAATTCAAGCAGGAAACCTGACAATCACTCTCGTAGCTCTAAGCTTAAGAATCAAAATACGGATACAATAAAATCTATTTTGAAAAAGCCAAGGAACTATGATACCATTGAGTCTACCACAAAACAAGAAGCAATCAACGAATCTTTTGATAACAAAAGAGTTAACACATCATTGTTTTATCTCCCTAAACCTAAAGACAAGGTGGCTGTCAATTCTCATAACATACTACACAGAAAACGTGTTCAGTTCTTGGTTGAAAACGAAGAAACAAAAGTTATATATACTGCAGAGTTTAATCTTGAACAAAATATCACGAAAGAAGTTCCCGCTGAAGTGATTACTTCGAGCATTGAAACTGAAGAAGATGTCGTTGCTGAAGGTGATATTGTAAGCCATAGTTTGGACGAATCGAGTGAGAAATTGTCGGAATTGATTAGCCAAACTGTAGTACAAAACGATATTGAAATATACGAACATATGCAATTGCATACAAATATATTTGAAACTGTCGTTGAAGAAATTGCTGAGCCAGTAACAGAAGTTTTGCATCAAACCACAAGCGTTGACATTGTAAACAATATCAATAAAGAAGGTAATATATCGTGTAGCATTCGCTAAAAACACAATGCTTTTATCGTTATTTGTTTTTGAGTTATGTTTTACTAATTATTTTTTTCATTTTTAGATAACAACATTCCAAGAATACCGGTGCTCCGACGATCTGAATCTGAACGTATCCCGCCAACTATATCAATAGCGCCACCGAAGTTCTTAGACACGATGGCTTTGCGACCAAAAAGTAAACATGGACACACAAGCCAGGTCTTTTTAACGTCTGTCATTGAAAACGAAATATGCACTCCAAATCAGTATGTGTTTAGCCAGCCACACACGACTCCAGAAGTAACTCTGCCAACAACAACGATTCAATACAACGACAATATTGAATCTGGGAATTTAAGTGACAGTAGTGATATTACAAGAACAATTTTGACCAATTTACGCCGTGGAATATCAGAATCCCCTGAACCACCACCTCGGCACAAATCAAAGGAGCGTACAAAATCTAAGAAGCATAATTACGTCAAAACACGTTTTGTCCGTAACAATTCTTCTAGCTCCACTAGTGACGAATGGTCAGATGCTAATGATTACGAACAAAAAACTATCTTACGTGTAAAGCAATTTGACTCTGATACCGATGAGCCAATATCTGCTTCTGGTATTTTGAGGTCCTCAGAAAACGAACCTAGAAAAACTTCCATACAAATTAATGGTAACGAGTGTTACTCAACTATGAATGTGAGCAGTGACACGCCTATTTATTTATCCTCTGTCGTCGTCAATGATGATTATGGAAACACGTGCAATACGTACCAGACAGGTACCACCGTTACAATAAGTGTCGGAACTCCACTAAAAGAAGTAAAGAAGTCAAAAAGTCAGATATATATAGGTGCTGTGCTCTCTCAACAAGCTGAAAAGAATTTAGAAGCGAACACTTATGAGGAATATTATGCTGATAAAAACAAAGATGGTTGTTATGGCTCCCGAGATCAGAATACTTCAAATGATCTGTCTTCAATACTAAACGACCCTGTCGAAGCTGTTAGAAGAAATTTAATTCCACACGTCTGTGGTAAAAAAGATGATTATTCTGATTGCCAACAAACTCCTGATATTCAACCAAATAATGGCAATGTTGTCACAAAACTTTTCGATGATCCTTTCTTTGCTCATCTTGCCGAAGGTTTGGATTCAGATTTGGTTAAAAAGCTAATAGAAAACTCTTTGATAAAACTCCAAGAAACTAAGAACTCAGAAGGGACAGACAGCAGTGAAATGACTATAGAAAAGCTTATAGAAAGTTCGTTGAAAAATTTGAAAGAAGAAAGTGTGAAAGAAGGAGACAAGAAAGAGGAACCAAAGAATGAAAATTGTGCCAAAGACGATGCGTCGAATAAACAAAATATAATTGACTCATCCGTCTGCCCAGATAATGAAGATAATAGCTGCTCTGCTCCCTATGAAAGTATGGAGTATGAGAGCGGTGCTATGGGAGTTTTTTCTGATCTTGAGCCAATGTCGGACTGCTATAATGCTTCGGCGAGTGAGTTGTCTACCGAAGACGATACGAATTCAACGAGATCGAAATTTTATCAAATGTTGGTTGACGCCGCGTTGTGTGATATTGAAATTTCAAACAATACCGACGATGATCATCATTACGAATCAATTCGTTTGAACAGTGATCCTATATACGAAGAGATTGGAGACATGCCACCGCCTTTACCCGTTAACCCGCCCCCAAATTCTCTGATGATTTTAGACGATGATAAACGCAGTGGATCACGTTCAATATTTGAAGGCGCGTCGAAGTACGACATTTTGTCATATTTGGTAGATGCCAAAGAGAGAGGTATTGATGATGAAGAAACTTACATAACTAGTTACGCTACTCATAATAATTCATCGAATATGTTAGAAGAATCAAAAGACAAAACTAATAACAGTGAAATAAGTGATAAACATCATAGTAGTAACACGAGTCAGTTATCAAATGCATCAGATTCAAGTGAAGATAACTCGCTTATTATTAATCATGAGACGTTGGAAAAAGCCGTGGTTTGCAAAAAAACATCGGCAGAAATCGAAAGAAATGACTCTGGCGTTGGTTCGGAGACGAGTAAGTCTTCAAGAAGTAGACTTCAAGGTAAAACGTCTCCTTGTAATATGATACACGATAAGGATACGCCCATACATCTCTGTGAGGATTGTGACACTGCTGTGGAACCTCAATTAACAGAGCAAGGTAAGTCAACATCCTGTTGCATATTATTTATTCCTTAACAAAAAAGCTTTTTGTTAATCTTATTTATAACATTTTAGGTTCAATATACGCTCCATTGGTATGCAGAAAGTGTGCCAAAAAAAGAGCAGAGAGGAAAGAAATTATCACGGAAATAGTGGAAACCGAAGAAAAGTATGGCAGAGATTTGCAAATCATTCTTGAAGAGTTTTACAAACCGATGTTGGTAGCTGGTCTACTTAACCAGGAACAACTTAGCGCCATTTTCTTGAATGTTGAAGAGCTTATTGAGAACAACCAAGTTCTATCAGAGAAGTTAAGAGACGGACTTGAAATTGCGGTGGACCAAGGAGATGAGGTAAGACTTTATCTGCAATATTCTAAAATTAATTTCCAGCCTTTGAGTTATTTTAAAATAAACTAAAGCATTAATTTGAAATTGAAGAGTATCAATAAAAGTGTTTACGCAGACTATACCTGAAGTAATTTTTTTGTGATATTTCCCAGGATCTCTTGACTGTGAACGTTGGAAAAATCCTGTTGGAGTGTTCAGGCATGCTAACAGCGTTCCAATCGTACTGCGTGAAACAAGCTGGTGCTGCCCTTCTGCTGGCTGGTCTCGAGAAGGAGAAGGAACTCCTGAGGATATTCTTGCGCGTCTCGCAGATGGAAAACACCGTTTTGAGGAGGATGAATCTAAACTCATTTCTCATGGTAATTCAATGTTCTTTTCTCCCTTGTTCGTAGTCCTGAAACAGAAAGTTTTATTTATGAAACATTTGCATCTCTGTTACGAAATCTTATAACGTAAAACATTACTTACTAAAATTCCAGGTGCCAGTACAACGCGTGACAAAATATCCCCTCCTTCTCTCCCGGCTGTATCGCTGCACAGCCGCCTGCGCAACTGAGCGGGAAGACGTGAAGTCAGCCCAACGTTGCGTAGAATGCAGGCTCGAAGAAATCAACACGGCAGCTGCAGCCGCTGCCGCTGCAGCAAGAGACGTGCCGCTGTGGAGACGACTCGCAGCTGCACGAAGAACCGCACACGACCTCCATGTGGCTGATATCAAGCTGAGGAAGATGGCCGTCGATATCCTGGACTGGAATCATGATGACGCCAGGTGGGTGAATGATGTTCAGTAAAAAGGGCTGTGAGATAAATAATGAATTAATGAAGAATATTTTGTGGGCAATTTTTTCAGTGATGACAAAATAAATGACAAAATAAATTTCAATTTATATTCCTAACAACAAGACCTATTAGAGCTCCCCTGAGCAGTTTATTCATAAAATCAGCTTGACAGATAATTGAGACATTTAGAAAATTACCACTTACCGAAATTTCGCCTATCACACGATGTCATTACGATGGCAAGATTACGCGTCCATATTTTATGAGATTTAAATTGTCCACCGTTTTCTTGAACAGCCACTTACGTAACAATGAAAGCGTCTAGGAATGTTTTAGGAAATGTCAAACATTTCGGGGAAATCTTTTTCATAGAGATAAACATTAGCTTTAGCTCTTTGTATAATTGTGGATGTTTTGGCAAATTGTAGCGTCGGCACATTTAGTTCTATTGGTGGATGGTATTGTACAAATGATCCCATTACAAGATCCATTGTGGGACGCAGGTCCGCTTGATGGTCTAAGTTGTAAACTTTGATTAAATTTTAGATGCCTCTTTTCGTTGAGTAAACCTATTTGGATAATGAGGAAAGTGTCGATATTGGTTTACGTAAGTTTTAGGTACAGTCTTAAGATAGATTATAACTCTTAGAATGTTCAGTTAGAAAGATTGACTTGATGGCTAGCACGTATGTATGCTGCGATAAAAAAAATTAAAGGTACACAAATTAAAATAACATGAAAAATGTTCAAAATCCCGGGTTAATTATAATTCTACGAAAATGAAGAGAAAAACGTCATATAGAGGAAATTCCAATCTTTAAAACAGTCCCATAAAACTTGAAAATAGCTCACTATTAAAAATAAAATTCCAGCGATCACTTTCATACTTTTATTATCGCCTCTTAACTCTTATTACTTGCACCATAAAGCTGATAATCGTTGCTTTAGTGGCACTAACAGCGACAAGTGCTATTCAACAGGGCTTTTTACGACCAAAGACTTTCACAAATACATCGTAATTATACGTGTAAAATGGATAAAATGGTTTTTAAGTAATTTCACTGTTAATTGAAAAATATGTTATTCGACGACCAAAAGTTAGCAGAACCTTTGGAGTTCTGAAAATTAAAGCTAAGGGTTTTACGAGGCCTAAACGATCTCGGAGTCTGGAAGAGCATTATTGGGAGGGTTTTATAAGCCACGCAACTCCAGTGTTTTATGTGATCTAAAATGTTTACAGGGGGATGGGCACGAATACGCAAAATTCAAATAGAGGTTACGGTTTCGGAGCGGTGATCAATGTTGTCATTCCAATCGAATTGGGTGATCTGACTTTTAGTTGATTGATTTTTGATTGTGATTTTGAGTCAGTTTTAGAAATATGTAATCAATAAAACATGGTTCTATGCTTTAACTTTATACATTACTAGCTGTGCCCCTCGTTTTTACCCGTGTAAGTCTCGATTCCGTGGTAATATCGGGATAAAAAGTATCCTATGTCCTAATCCAGGTCATGGTCTATCTATATGCCAAATTTCATCAAAATCCATTCAGCCGTTTTAGCGTGAAAGCAAAACACGTCATCGTCATCAAAATCGATAAGGAGGACTCTAAAATAATATCCTTACATATTATAAAACTATCTGTCTGTCTCTCTGAACGCGATAAACTAAAAAACTACCGAACGGATTTTCAAACGGTTTTCACCATTAGACGGAGTGATTCATACGGAAGGTTTTAGTGTATAATTCATTACAGTTTTGTGTAAATTGGCTGAAATATCACGATTATTGTTGAAGAAGTCGGAAAAAATCATGCCTACTGGGAGCTTTACTGGCGTGCGCTGCGTTAACCGAAAAAGATACATCAAATTTATGTTCTACGGTATTGTTCATCTTTAAAAGTTCAACAAAAAAGTCCGAAATGGCATATGTCTATCTTCTAAGGATGACCCACAATAACCATTTTTATCTTTCAGAATTTGATAAAAATTTAACTGTTATTTCCGAAGCTTTTTTGACCAGTATAGTATTAATCCTTATCCAAAAAAATATGTTTCTTAAATTGGGCATTTAATTTAAAATAAAATATGCCTTCATATCATATCATTTAAATGAATAGTTTAAAAGATATCACAGTTTCAAAATTACGCGTAGCAACGTGGGCGCAGCGGTAGGAATCAATGACCTTTTCGTATGTTGAAATCTCGGTAGTACGTTCCCGTGGGATATTTTCTGACATCCATGCGGGCGAAGCCGCGGGCAAAAGCTAGTATAATATATTGTAATATTATAAATGCCAAAGGGAGTTCGTTTGTAAATTTTTTGTTTGTTACGCTTTCACGCAAAAACGGCTGAAGAGATTTGGACGAAATTTGGCATATGGGTAGACTATGACCTAGATTAGGATTTAGGGTACTTTTTATCCCGATATTCCCACGGGATCGAGACTTATGCGGGTGAAACCTCGGGGCGCAGCTAGTAAAGTATAAATCAGAAAACGGTTACAAGAAAATTAATTTTCCTCCTTGGTTAAACTCTCAGAAAAATAAAACATTGTATAATTTTTCATACACTTACTAATTTACAAAAAAGTCACGTACATCTTGCAGAGGTTTATGGAAAAACGATTTCAGGTGCTATTAGAAATCACTTTGAGTAAAGCAACCGTTTTTGCAATTTTGTTGCGTGCAACTTGGAAACTACTGAACGTAGTTTAATGGGCCTTGCATTGTAGCTTACGTCTAGGATAAACTAAATAGTTTGTTTTATGGGTATAATCAAAATACGAGTGAAGTCGTGGGAAATACTAGAATCATAGTTGTAAGGGTTACTGTTGGGTTAGCAATTGTTAACCGACTTCCAAAAAGGAGGAGGTTATATGTTCGTCGCGTATAAAAGTTTTTTTTATTTTTTTATTTATGTCCACCGATTTCTCCGTCAATTGTAAACCGATTTTGAAAATTATTTCTTCGTTTGAAAGGGTATGCTCTCGAGGTGGTCCCATATACTAACTTTAGTTCGATTGTTTTTGAGTTAGCTTCAATAATACGTACTTTTTCCCACTTAGTATGTGGATGATATGATAAGTTCCTGACACTGTTATTTACATAGCAGGTAGTGGTTTTCGAATTTGTGTGGGGTAGGTACCACAACTAAAAAGTGAAAAATAAAAACTTTTTACAAAAAAAAAAAAAACAACCGACTTCCAAAAAAACACTACAAAGTGAAAAATGGTGTCTTTGATTTTGAATTTTCGTTTTTGTCACCGACTTCCGAAATTAAAGTTATTTTTCACTTTGTGGTGTTTTTTGGAAGGCAGTTGTTTTTTATTTTTTGTAAAAAGTTTTTTTTTATCAAGGCTGAACGACAAACTATAGAACTATTTAAGGCTAAGCCTTATTTAGGAATGAACACAATAATAAGAAGAATCTGTATGCTGGAAGAGGTTTCTTTAGAAATAAGCATCACCTTTGTACGTATTTTTCTGTTCCTTTATTCTTGTCTATTTATGTGTGTGTACATAAACTGCTAAATAAATAAATAAATAATTACAAATTAAAGTATTTGGGATAGATAAATGCTACTCCCGGATAAAACTATTCTCCATGCTTTAGGTTTCTTTTTAAAAATAAAAGTGGTGGCCAAGTGGTTACGGCCGCGACTTACGAGTAGTAAGACGTAGGTTCAAACCTAGACGGCGCTTTACTTTGTGTAAATAATTTCATCACCACTGCTCTCAAAACGATGAAAGAAAACATCGTGAGTAAACCGTCATGTACTAGAACCATAAAAAAAATGTGTCATCTACCAACCCGCACTGTGCCCGCGTGGTAGATTACGGCCCACTCTCTCTCACCCAGAGGAGAACGAGTCGCAGCAGTGGGAACATTTTAGGGTGGTTATGGTAATGTTTATACAATCATATTCTCATCATAACAAATCCTAGTTTAATAATCTCTAAAACCACAACATTAAATAAAGCTAATTAAAATGAGACGAATGCCAGACATATATCTCATTCAGCAAGTAATACACTAGAGTAAAATTAATGTTTTAGCTGGTACGGAATTTATCACGATTGTGGAACATGAAACGTTGTTGTGACGTCACACGCCATAATACATTGCGATGTTGCCAACAGCTAGCGAATTAAGCTGGAGATGAAATTATTTCTGATGTGTTGTGCTGTGGTGGTTTTGATGTAAGGTCTATGAAAGTTTTTATTTTGGGATAAATGTTCGTATGGAGCTTTTCATGAAAGACTTACCTTGGCAAGCCAATAATGATTGGCAGATAATGATTTAAATGGTCACCTTTTAAAACAAACGGAAAGTACTGGCCATCTTCTAAATTATCTGCTTTGGTAGAAATGTAGCTATAGATAGAGCCTTTCATGAAAGGCATATAATCACTTCGTTTGATAAGCGTTTGTAATTGCAGTAGGCAGGTAAATAAAAATAATGTTGGCTTCCATTTATCAACTCACGAGAACTGCTCTTCATTAACTCAAAAGCTGGCTTCAACGCATGATAAAAATTTAGTTTGACTCAACACGGAAAATAATACTTGATACGGTGTGAATGCCATGATCTACGAAAATTGCAAAAGGGTTGTACCTACGCGTTCAGGTAAAAAATAAAATGCTTGTATAAAGTACGGCATCTCGGTAAGGCAGGCTATATATTCTACACCCGATTTAACCTTTAATAAGGCCAGATTTTTACGCACCCATAACACAGGCCGAGTCAGTCTGAAGTGACGCGGAGCCCAATCGACCTTATTCCACCAAATTGACGTACCTCCTACAAATAAAATGACGACAAAATCCTACGAACACTCAAGTGAACTGTTGACTAATTTTGAACTTTCTGCTCTTGTTTATAAGGTTCGCAATGGAGGGTAAGCTGCTGTTCACCCAGCCCAACGACAACAACTGGCGGAAAGGACGCACCATCAAGTTGACGCCAATCAACGCTCTTTTGGTAACTAACGGAAAGGTGAGTTTTGCTGATTTTTATTTTCTGTGTGGCTTGTGAACCACGGTATGTTTGTGTGGCTTTAGTGAAACTTCCGATTGTAAACATAGGGTTCTTGAATTCGACGTTTTATTTCTTTAAATTCTTAGATTGGATTAAAAGTCTATCGACATAAAATAAATAGAGAATTTTGAAGTCAAATGATGGTAAGTTAGCCAGTTCTTCTGTGGTTAAGGATTCCGGGTGAAGTTCGCTTCCAATTTTGGCCTTATCACTTACCATAAGGTGAGATGAAGGCCAAGAATTTAACGCAATATTAAAATAAAATAAAAAACATTTGAAAAAAAATAACGCACTAATTGACTATAAATAATGATAGTTTTCAATACCGTAATACATCAATAATCTAACTAAATCGTCATTATTTCCCAGCCAACGATCACCCACAAAACGAACGAGATCCGAGAAACGCGCGAGGCGAGAGACAGAGAAGCAAGAGAGAAAGAGGGAGAGGCCCTATTCGCGCGCAGTGGAGTAAGGGAGGCAGCACTACTACTGGTGAGGGAGAAAGCAGGACGATACACTCTGCAGAGGGAGCCACTGTTCTTGGACCGCTGTGTGGTCGCCGCAGACCATGAGCCCGAACATTTCTTCGAAGTACACGAGATTACTACTAAGGATTCTTATATTTTTAAGGTGAGGATTTTTTAATGACTCCTTTGAGTTTTTCGATATGGTAAAATTTACTGACTCAGAGGCGTTTGCACCTTTTTACTATCCATATCTTTTATCCATCACCTTTTTATCCATTTCATCACCTATACTACATAGGTTTAGGTAGTTAAATAAAGGGAAACAAAAAATACCACGTGACGGTCCAGCTGTCAAGTAACCAACTAAACGTAATACCTGTCACTTCAGTTGTCATGCTACGTTACAGTTGTACTCTTCAATTTAGCAACGTTATAATTCGTTGACGTTTAGAGTTTGGGCTCTTTACAATAGACAGATTACAAAATATTATAATATTAGTATAAATCTAACTAGAAAAATGTGCTCAAGCAGTTACATTTTCGAATACTAGTTTAATAATACATGATAAAGTTTAACATACATTAATTTAAGAGGAAACTATTGTAAAAATCTAAAATAAATTTAATTTGGTTTTATCGTATTTCTGAACATGAAAGCGTCATCTGTAAAAACCCTTTTAAAGATTTGTTTAGGTACCTTTATTTAACTACCTAAACCTATGGAGTATAGTTTCCATCTTTTTACCCATGTGTTTTCTTGGTTCTTTCTTATTGTATTCGGTGGTCCGCAAAGCCTATGTCAATGTCTAGTAGAATTTGGTGCATCAATATGTAAAAGTGTGTTTCTAAAACCGGTTCTAACAATAATCTGATCACTGAAGTCTTAAGTGAGACCACGATTTTAAACAGTGGTATTAGTATCTTTGCTGCCATCTGGTTCGCAGTGACGTTCATATAAAATCATGGACAAGTCCATTTTTCTTCATTCATGTTCTATAATTTTCCATTACAGGCGGAAGAAAACTCGCGCACGCGCACTTGGTACCGACAGCTGCAATATCACGCACAGGGCGCCGGGACATGGCGCAAGCGACGCAACGCTCTCGCGAACATCATGATCAACCCTATGTTGACCAGGAATTGATAAAAAGGACTTAATTATGGTACTAATATGTTTTGGAACGTCGATCTAGTGGTGTGTGAGGGTTACATGAAATGATCATAAGTTACGTAAATGTAGAGGTGGGACTTATTGTTATCGATATGATTTTGATGTTTACTTTTATTTGTGAGATAAATTTGAACTTTACAATTGTTACTTTAATTTTCATATAATTTACTCTGTTCTTTATTTTAACTTACTTAAGATTATTCTTTATCAATCTACCTATTCTTGACTATGTTATCTAGATTTTATTCCTTTAATTATAACAAGAAATATTCACTTTTCAAGATCATATCGATAACCGGCACAAGGTGTAACACTAAACGTTGTAGAACTTGTCAAAAACAAAGATATTAAATCTGTATTATTTTGTGGCAATACGTGAAAAAGGACAAGCGATAGTGGTGCCTTCTACTGATGTTAAGTTTGACTTCTACCCCTTAGTGCTGTGGTATTTTTTTGACATGATTTTGTAGTGAAGCACACAAAGGGTTATTGCAAAATATTGCTGTTAAAAAAAGGAAATGAGGAAATGCGTGCATTTTAAATAAACTTAATTATAATAGATTTAACATTAAAAATTCCTGGTATTTGTTTTTATTTTGTTTAATTGTAAATATCCAACAACAGTTTGCCACTAGTTTTAAATTAGCTTTACACCAAAATTTAGATGTTTTAACATTTTATGTGCCCTATAACGAACTATTTTATTAACAAAACCATAACATAAGACGTATTGTATATAATTTAATTTTAATAGCTGTGATATCCTGTCGAAGAAAAATGGAAAAAAATCGAAATAAAAAAAAATGCTTTGTAATCATTCAGACACCTTGTAATTATTATAATT
This sequence comes from Agrochola litura, assembly GCA_949152395.1. Classification (NCBI taxonomy): domain Eukaryota; kingdom Metazoa; phylum Arthropoda; class Insecta; order Lepidoptera; family Noctuidae; genus Agrochola; species Agrochola litura. The sequence goes on along the minus strand of OX424508.1, from coordinate 16,854,941 downwards.
TTAACATTAACAATTGTTCAAAAATAATAATAACATTATAACTTCCTGACTAGTCTTAAGGGAAATCGTGTGTAATATTATTAAATATTTATAAGATAAAAATATGCATATTGAGTTGTATTTATTGTATGTAATAAAGTAAATAGATGTAGATTTGCTAAAAATAAATAGTTATTAGACAAAACTGTTTCGCCTTGGGAATATATTGTATCTGTTATATCATTAGAGAGGACAGGAAATAAATAAATTAATAAAATAAACGGGCATTTTATTAATTACTTTACCTTGTATAACTTTTTTACTGCATCCTGGTAGAAATTTCTTTGCCAAACGGAACCATTACTAAGCCTCCGCTGTCCGCCCTTCCGTTCGTCTGTTAGCTGGCTGTATTTCATGAACCGTAATAGATAGACAGTTGAAATTTTCACAGATTATGTATTTCAATTGCAGCTAAAAAAATAAATAAAAAAATACACGCTTCTTGTATGGGGACCCCATACAAGAAGCGTGTATTTTTTACTAAAGTAAAAAACGTAGTGTTAAATATTGTATGGTGGTACGGAATCCTTCGTGTCCAAGTCCGACTCACTTGGCCAATTTTTTTAAATTCAACTTTTCGTAATAAAATTCAGAATCAGAACAGATACAAAAACGGCATTTTAATTGCTTATTGTTTGAAATCGAACCCAACACAACACCTTGCACGCGGTCTGCACGCGCAGGCATCGTGATCAGCGCGTCATCGGTATAGCTGAGGTACTGTGTGACAGCGACACGGCTCGACCCGATGACCACTCGTTTCCACGGCTAAAGTGACTACCTTATTGGTCTAGTGGTTGCAAGCGCTACTGCTGAGCATGAGGTCTGTTAGTGCTGAGCACTTCTGTAAGTGACGAATTCACAATTCCTAAAACAGTATGTGATTTTTGGAGTAATTCCACTTTGCCCCACCAAGCCCGCCACCCTGGTGTGGCAAAGTGGACTGCCTAAAATTTTGCAGTGGAATATGCCCCACTATTCTGATTTGATGGGGCGGATAACACTAGCATAAACACTTTGTGGATTCTGCCCCACTAGGGTTGGCACCTCAGGATTTGTTTTTACATTTGTTTGTAAAAAAAATAAATGTAACCACTGACGTTAGGATTTGACAAGTCTGAGACAAGCAAACGTAAATCTAAATACATCAAAATGGTTATTTAAACAGTGTTTTAAGGTTCTACTTTTGTAAAAAACTGTCACATATTAAATCTTCCTGGATTTAAATAAATACATTATATAGTTTTGCTGTATTTATTCAATTTAGTCTGACATAGCTGTGACATTTGCTATTTGTATTCCATTTACGTTCCGATCCATCCGTTGCAAACATTAAATGATTTAAAAATATATTTAGATGTTTGCCCAGAAATTGATACATTATCACTGTTGATAACTATTAAATAACAAAAAACGAAGAATAATGTACGAGAACACTATTACTAAAGGGATAATTTAAATAATAATTATTAAAAGAAATCGTAAATACTATATTACTAGTATCGAAACGTAACGTAACCACAGATTGTGAAAGAATGCGTTCAGAAACGTCATTTTTACTCCAACAGCATGTTTTAATCTCAGATTAAATAAAAAAATACTAACAAACAAATGAAGCCATGATGTTTGTACGTAAAGGAACTCAAAATAATAGACCTATTTTGACATTTGTGTTCGCGGCGTAATTAGTGATGTAACCATACGACTCGTAGCTAATTTTATGAGCTTATAATTACAAGTATTTATTTACTTTTTCGAAGCCGGGATAAAATGATATAGATTTTTTTTTAAACTTAAATCCTTCCGATATTTTTATTACTTTCGAATGCATTTCAACGCATTTTTTTATTATTTAAAGTATTTGATTTATTCAAAGATAAAAAATAATAATATGACAATAATACAAGTACATATCACAAGACTTAATAACTAGACTTAATAAATTAACATAAAACTATAACTCTCATAAAGCGTTTCTGAACGCATTCTTTCACAATCTGTGGTTACGTTACGTTTCGATACTAGTAATATAGTATTTACGATTTCTTTTAATAATTATTATTTAAATTATCCCTTTAGTAATAGTGTTCTCGTACATTATTCTTCGTTTTTTGTTATTTAATAGTTATCAACAGTGATAATGTATCAATTTCTGGGCAAACATCTAAATATATTTTTAAATCATTTAATGTTTGCAACGGATGGATCGGAACGTAAATGGAATACAAATAGCAAATGTCACAGCTATGTCAGACTAAATTGAATAAATACAGCAAAACTATATAATGTATTTATTTAAATCCAGGAAGATTTAATATGTGACAGTTTTTTACAAAAGTAGAACCTTAATACACTGTTTAAATAACCATTTTGATGTATTTAGATTTACGTTTGCTTGTCTCAGACTTGTCAAATCCTAACGTCAGTGGTTACATTTATTTTTTTTACAAACAAATGTAAAAACAAATCCTGAGGTGCCAACCCTAGTGGGGCAGAATCCACAAAGTGTTTATGCTAGTGTTATCCGCCCCATCAAATCAGAATAGTGGGGCATATTCCACTGCAAAATTTTAGGCAGTCCACTTTGCCACACCAGGGTGGCGGGCTTGGTGGGGCAAAGTGGAATTACTCGATTTTTGTTTGTGTATGTCTTAGTGAATAATTCGTTGAAGTGCCATAACAATAAATAAATAAATAAATGAGGTCCTTGGTTAGATTCCCAGGTTGGGCAGTGTTATTGGGTTTTTCGCCTCCTACTGTACTTCAAAATAACTGAAGAAATGTAATAGAGACCCCCTCCCCCCCCCTTCCCCCCTCCCCTGACCCTCTGACACCCCCTTCCTAATTTCAGAGCCCAGCGTAGCGACTTGTGTTTGTAATTTCAAATCTATTTATTTATCCTAAAAATATCAAAACCTAATTTCCAAAATGAAAGCGCTATGTATTTGTAGATAAACAGAATATGAGGTCTGAAATGAAAGTTCTCTTGCTAAATGTGATACGGCACCGAGGCTCATTTCCTGAGCTTGAAGTAAATAACGATATAATTATAACATCTTTCGCTTACAAGAGGCCTTTTTTAACTGACGATTTTTCGTGTGACTTGGAGTTTGTGGTTTAATAATAACAGCTGCGAGGATCAATCGAAGGTTGGATGGGTGACCATCCATTAGGTATATATTGAGACCTCTCCGTCCCTCGGAAAGCACGCTAAGCCGTTGGCCCCGGCTGTCATTCGTAGATCTTTGACAGCCGTTACGGGTAGTTAGAAGCTCAAAACCCCGACAACCAGTCTTACCAAGAGGTATCCGCTTACCCAGTACCCGGGTTGTGGAGGTCAGATAAGCAGTCGCTCCATGTAAAATACTGGTATTCAGCTGCATCCGGTTAGACTAGAAGCCGACCCCAACGTAGTTGGGAAAAGGCTAGGCAGATTGATTTCATGTTTCTTGTGAGAATTTATTCGTCTTAAAGGTTAGATAAGTACCATCGCAGACACTGTCAATGGGGCAACAGCTAGTTTGAAATAAATGCTTTGAGTTTGAGTTTGATTCGTCTTCAACTGAAAAAAGCGACCGGAACCTACCGACTGAAGATTCTTGTTTATTTCCCTATCTTAGCTAAAATAGCTATAAAATTACCAATGACAAAGAAAAATCATTAGCACCAAAGTTCTATGCCCCTCCCCCCCGTTCGCGGACTCAGATGATGCGACGGGACTTGCGTAAAAAGACGCGCGTGCGTCACCTTTTAGCCTCTCCCCTACAGGCGCGTTTTTATTGGTCCATAATAACGCAAGCGTTATTGCAGATATTTCAGTACATTTTGTATTAGGATGGCCGCGAAGTTACACACTGCTGCGATAATAATGACGCATTAGAAGTAGGACGCTTGCGTTCCTCCGTCCTGTGATATTCTGATATTCTAAGGAATATTTTGTATTGAGAGGCTTTTTTCCGTCCGGCGCTTCAAAGTCGCCTCGGTGACTCGAGACACGCTCTAAGCAACATCTTTCATTTGTTTTCTCCACAGTCTTCAATACGCGTGTCACTTGAGCGTGAAGCTCATGGCCACGGGGTTATGATACTACGGTTTCCTAGAATAGCAGTGGCCGTCACATAACGTTCGCAGTGTCGACTGTCTTGAAAATGACGGCACCAAGGTTTGACTTAGCGGTGTCAAAAAAGCTGTCTAGAGAGACACACCAACTAACTTTCATAGATAACATTTCAGGGATGTCATTAGACAGTAAATTGCGGCCGCTATGTTGTAATCACCGCTGCCTTAGGAAATCCTATGTACCCGAAATGACCGTCGTATCGGATACGTCACGTGACATCAGAACGTCATATCAATTTCATGAGGGCGTTCTTCTATCGAATGTGTTGACGATGTTATTATTAATATCTGGGACAGACATACACACAAAGCAATAACGATCAGCACAGTTTCATCAATATTATTATTATGCGCCGGCTTTTGGGAATGGCCTCGGAAATAAATTTTTGCCATGGGAATTGTATCAAGGAAAGAGCTGTCAAACAAATTAAGTTTGGGTTTTTATTGCTAGCGATTTTGAAATGAATTGTTATTGTAACAATGAGTCTGTGTGAGTTTTGCAACAAGAAATAGTTAGCTTGAAGTTTCGACTATTTTCAAATGGATTTTTACTCCTGCCAAAAATATAAACTAAAATGCATCGTTATTTTTAAAAGGTACGTACTAAAGCTGACAAGTAACAGTATTATAAATTTAAAAGGAGGCAATTGCTCAGCTGTAAGATACTTTAGACTTTCAGTAAAAGTAAACCAGTACCCTAATTGCGAAATACAACTCAATCACAATCTGTTTCGATTTGAAACAGATTGCTAATCCATTGCTTCATAAGTTGTAAAAAAAATCTGCTCAACAACTTAAATAACGCAATGAATATTGTTGAACTGTCAAAATGAAATAAATCAGGCAAAATTGTTTATGAAAATAAGTTACGCAATTATACCTACTGATACAGCAGAAAACCCAACAACAAATGATCATTATTATTGATTAAAATCTCCCTTACAACTATCATTACAGGTATATACCTACCTATACCCACCTACCTATCTACCTATTATTATGTAAGTCACATTCTTACATATAACACAAGAGCTCTCCAAAGTGGTAACAGTAGCTAACCACACGAAAACGTCTTAACTGAGTGATCGGCGCCTATCCACAGCTTGACCGAGATCACTGACCTAACCCTCGTAGCTTAAGCTGCCTTTAATATAAGCCCTTTTAAGTTCAATCAGTACACATCTCGGTAAATAAGCAAGCGGAGACTAGCCATCGACGCGGGAGATATTATAGAGCATAAGTGTATGCGCAGACACAGATGCTCTCGCTCTTCCCTTACTCTCATAATCCGATGGAACGGCAATCCGACACGACCGGAGAGAGATCAGTGCAAGATCATCGCCCCATTTAATACAGAATATTCAAGGCTCAAAATTCTCCATCCATTATAAGGCAACAAACATCAAGGGCGCTCTCCTTGAAGTTGTCTTACTGAACGAAAAATATGATAACCCAATTACGAGTGATCCTTACGAGATGATTCAAATCTCAAAGTGTGTGAATTAGTAACTAACTCCATTATAATAATGGATCTCTTAAGGGATTTAGAAAGTTTCGTAAAATCTTGATAAAAATAAAATTAATAATTCGGTGCCCGATGGGTCGCTGGAATTTAATTATGAACGTAAATAGGTGTTGTTCGAAGTTTTTGGACGTAAATTGGTTTTACGGTGGACTTTGACAGGTTAAGTAGGTGCTTCAAATTTGGCTCTTGCGTGGGCATAGGCTTGTGGGAACTTAGGAAGATCTAAAGGGTGGGTAGTTGAGTACATCCAGTAATAGGTCATCATTAGGTATACGCCCGGAAGAGAAAACTTCTATAGGTATTTGTGGTTCACCCACACACAAGCGGGAACTGGTGGACCTCGACACTGGGCTGCAGGTTGTCCAAGAAAGCTATGCTATGCTTGGATATCAGGCTAACCAGGCGCCTGGTGACGGGGACTATCATGGGACACTGCTCGCTAAACAAACATTTCCACACAATAGGCATAACGGACAGTCCTCTGTGCAGGGCGTGTATGGAGGCTGAGGAAACTATCGTGCACGTGCTCTTTGAATGCACAGGCATCACTCAGATTAGAACAGAAACCCTCGGGTCACCGAGATGTTCTGAACAGACCAGGAGATTTAATTAACTTCTGCTGGTTGGAATAACCACCAAACGGCCGCCATGGCACACGCACAATAGTCCACCTAACGGACTAAGTGCGGAAACCAAACCAAACATAGAACACAGGTATTTGTGGTAGCTAAACTCCTCGTTATAAGTTGTTCAGGGAAGTACCACTTTTTTTTTGCTAGCCATCGTTGCTGCGTCGTGTTCTTTTTTTTTCGTGTGGTTAGTGCTGGTGTCAGAGTTTTTATGCCACCCGTGGGTTTCTGACGTGTCTTCATATGCTGTCATGCATCATGCGTCGTGTTTAAAGGGTATAAGTACCTTTTGAGTAGACATCGATAAAATTTTGGTACCTGTGACGTTACAAATTTGCTTTTAAAAGTCTCAAGCGAAATGAATGCACATTTCTACTCGCAGACCAGCGGGGTACTTGTACATAAAATGACAATTGATCACAATGCCTATCATTTTGATTATTAATTCGTCTGCTCAACAGCGGAAATAACACAATGACCTGACTTGATTTCCGTACTTCTTTTCGGGTGACCACTGAAAATCAGCGCTGTGCTGTGGGTCCCCTATATCACAGCATCATGCTGAGTGGAAGCCTTCTTGTCACAGTCATGTCGTGCAGTTGCCGACTAATTTCTGTTTTATGCTCGTGATTTATTATATACTTTTTTTTTGTTTTCTGATTACTCTTGTCTTTTATGTATGCACGTGTTTCTGTGACAAATAAACCTATTTTTCTTTATTTCTTTCTTCTTTCAATGAACGTGGTTGAACTGTCAAAATGAAAGACATTGAGATCAATTGCCATTTTCTGCATCCTACACAAAATGATCATCAACTAATAAACTATCAAACCCCTGGTTAATTCGAACAGCTAAGGGTAACTAGTGGTTAAGTGGTTCTCAGTCAAACATGCTTTATTGAGCTATTGTGGTAACCCACACACATTAGTACCTACATGCATAACTAGAGTTAAATAGCTTGAGTGATTAGTTCTGGATCCACTAATATTTAGCTCCAACTATTTATTATTCTCACCGAACCTTTAACATATCATCACGCCGGTATTTCCCCAAAGGATTAGGCAGAGGTGTTACTACCTATAGTACACCCACAACTAGCCAGTTATGTTTAAGTCTCATGAATAATGGTCGAGCCTTTAGTGGTATGAAGAACAGGGTGTAAAGTTCACTCATCCACCATAGAAAAGGGAGGATCCTCCGATCAGACGGGTGTTGTGTCTGGCGGACAACTGCCCATCGGTTGGAAGTTGAAATCTTGTATGTATGTCGATCGCTCGGTAAACTCTAACTGCGCGATGCAGGATTTGTGTGACGTCATTTCTTTGATGCGTAGTTTGTATGTGGCTATTGTGGTAACCGCTACAAGTCTATTACAAACTACTCCAGAGGACAATTCTAGACTCTGGGCTGCCACTGAGAAATTTCTTATGGAAAAACTAAATAATACTTTTAACGAACCGGGAATCGAAACCTGGACCTCAGCAGTAGCGCTTGTGACCACTAAACCAACGAGGCATTAACCTATTTATAAAATGTATAATATTAATAACACAAAAAAGAAGGCTACTTCCATATACTTTTCGACAGAGAACTGGCCTCAAGATTAACTAAGCTAATCTTCTTCTTTTCGCGTGATTAGAGACTAACCTGGTGTAAGAGTTTTAAAGACGCCCATGGGCCTCTGACTTGGCTTTATATGCTGTCGAGAAATATATCTCTCAGGCATGCCGGTTTCCTCACGATTTTTTCCTTCACCGTTTTTGAAGCAAGTGATAATTATACAATACGCACATGAATCCGAAAAGTCAGAGGTGCGTGCTTTGGGTTCGAACTCGAGAACTTATGACTTGGCATTTCAACAGTCACACCGCTAAGCTATCACTGCTATAACTAAGCTAACTACTTACCCTTTTATTCAAAAACGTTGCTTAAAGTTAAGAGACGTTTAAACGTCAAAAATGTATGGTTAAACAGTCGCTAATCATTACTTAACTTTAAACAACGTTTAAAAATAAACCCCTTAATCTTTTTACCTTTATAAGTTTATTTCATTTCATAATCAACAGGTTTTAACAAATACATTGTAGAGGCCTTCTATTAAGTGCCAGAAGACCTCCCTCTTCCATAATTGTGTGTATAACATACAACATACAAAGCCTGTTAATAACCCTTTACTTGGTTTTAAAACAAAAATCAAAGTTATTGTAGAACAAACCCACCTTCCATCTACACGGGACGAATTTCGGGCTTAAAGTTAGAATAATTTCACCTGATGTAGAGCTACTTCATAATCGTATCTGGAGTCGGTAACTGGGGTTTAATTCTGTCAGAACTGTGTAACCAAGTTTTGAACAAGAAACAGCCGCGGTTGCCTAGTGCCAAGTTAGTTAGCAGATTATTTTGTGCAGACGAGCGGGTGGGACGCTTCTCCTTAACCTAATAATATTAGGTAAAGGAGTAATTAAAATATCCCAAATCCGTAACTCACTTTCGCATTCATAATATAAGTTAGGATATTTACATAATGTTGTGCTTTCCGAGGTACGGAGGAGTCTCGATATGTAAAGATGGTCACCCATCCACGGACCAACCGCGGCAAGCGTAGCTTAACCTGATAGATCGACCCGTGCGGCTGTTAGTACTTAGTCAAAACACCCAAACTTACATAATTGAAAGACATTATTTAAAGTTTGGTTCATGGATATCATGGATATACATGGATCTTCGCCATACAAAAACTACTTTTTGGAAGGGGCGACTAGAATCAATTCTATTATTTAGTAAATTTGACGTTCAAAAGTGCCATACACGGGCCTATTTGAAATAAATGATTTGACTTTGATAACAAATATTATAAATGTGAAAGTGAGTTACGGATTTGGATGAAATTTGGCACTTGAGTAGACCAAGATCTGGGTTAGGACTTAAGATACTTTGTATCCTCATATTACCACGGGATTGAGACATAGGCGGGTGAAACCGCGGGGTGCAGCTGTTTTTTACCATAAATGTAAATGTAGTTTGGTTCATTTGTGACTTTTTATGACATTATCCTGCATTAAAAATATAAATAAGTAGACGGTACAAATGTTGCAATTACAAAAGATAAAACCAGTCAAGTGCGTGTCGGACCACTCACAATGAAGGGTTCCGTAGTTGGGATGTATTTATCCCAAATATAAACTTAACATTGTAGTTGAAAAACATGTTCTCCCATACATTCCAACTGCAAATGTAAGTTTGTACGTACAATATTGAAACATTTGGTCATGTTATTTTAAGACCATAGACTTTATGAAAAGAACCATTCTATGTATTTAAAAAAAAAAATAGGTTCAATTGTTTCGGAGTGGTCAATTTTCATCAATTTTCTTAAATATGTTTATTTTAAAATTATAAATTTGAGATCCTCGCAACAAGGTCTTTCATTTGATGTGTCACACGGTATGCAGTTTTTTTCTTATTTTCCCCCCAAAAGTGACCCCCATACTCAAAATTCATTTATTTACGTTACACGTCCGTGTTTGGGTCACAGAAATACATATATGTACAAAATTTGAACTTAATCGGTCCATTAGATTCGGAGCAAATTGCCTGTGACAGACGAACAGATAGACAGACACACCAGTGATTCTATAAGGGTTCCGTTTTTTCCTTTTGAGGCACTAAACCCTAAAAACAAAGAACCATACTTAATATTATTAAATTAATCATCTTTACTCGCAAAACGGTGAAGGAAAACATCGTGAGTAAACCGGCATATCCTAGAACAAAAATTCGAAGACATGTGACATCTACCAACCCGCACTGGGCCAGCCCCCTCTCGAAGAAAGAAGGCCTGTGTCCCAGTAGTGGGAACATTATAGGCTGATTATGTTATGCATCTTAACTATATTAGATACTTACACCCCCGACCCTTGCTCGAAAACGAGGTGTCAGCAGTTGTTGCAGCAAAGCACGTAGCTTTAAATACCCCGCATAATAATCAAGATAAAAATCTAAGTTTGATCCAGCCTGTCCCTTCTTGCTGTCCTCCCCCCAGCGACGCCCTAAGCCGAGGTTCGTACCCCACAGGGGGTGCCATTAGCGAGCGCTCGCCTAGTTTTATTTCAGAATAGTTTTTGCCCTAAGCAGAAGGCTTTAAGTGTAGCTTAAGGCACCCACAGGAAAGTCTGGTTAAGCAGCCAAGACCTCAGACTTTCACGCTTTAAGGGAAGCACCTAAAGCGATTGAGTGACCGTTTAATAAACGGAAAGGAAAAATGTTTACTTTGATCCGTCCGTGATCCGTCTTTTGAGCGTTCCTTAGAAGTAGTCCACTTAGAGCACCCGTCCGAATAGCACCTGCGTGAATAGCACCTAGCCTAGTCCACGAAGAGCACCCAGGTGCTCTTCGTGGATTAAAATTTATTTTTACATTTTTGTCCACGAAGAGCACCTATGATTCAGCAGCCTACTGCTGGAATGTGTTTGTGTTGTGTTGTCGATAAAAATCACTAGAATGTTTATTAATTACACATATGTACTTACGTATTGTCATAGTGATTTGTATTATTTTTCATTTTTAAATGGCGCCTAGACAAATTTCGTATGTAGTTGTACGTAAATACATATGTGTAATTAGTAAACATTCTAGTGATTTTTATCGATATCTTTCATTTAATAACGTTCTGTAACACAAACACATCCCAGCAGTAGGCTGCTGAGTCATAGGTGCACCACAGTCACCACAGTCATAAGAGCACCTGGGTGCTCTTCGTGGACTAGGCTAGGTGCTATTCGCGCAGGTGCTATGCGGACCGGTGCTCTAAGTGGACTACTTCTTCCTTACCCCCAGAGAAAGTAAAAGGTTGTTCAAACCGCTTGTCTGCACATGTTTCCATTTTCGTTATGAACATAAAATCGAAGCTTCAGTATAAAATTAGACTATTTCGAAGACCGCAATGACGTCTGAAAGGTCATTTGTGAAGTTTGGTGTCTTGGTCTATACAATAAGTTAAAAAAAATCCTGTCCGACCCGAGAGGAGTTCATAGGAACTGCAATAACATTACCTTAAAGTAATAAAAATCTAATTATTATTGAAAATTAAAAAGCTATTGGTACCTATCAAATTTACCCCAAATTCATAAAAAAATAGCAAATTTTCAACAGGGGTCATAAGTTAAGACTTGTAGACACCTGCTAAACGACGGCTGCCCGCGCCTCATGTATTAAATAACGAGGTAAAATTCCCCATTGAAAAAAAAATGAGACCATTTTTTTTATTTTCGGTTTTTCTGAAAATTACCACATAAATTATAGACTCTCAGCACGATACCTAACAACACCCTCGCTGATCGGACAGGGTTTTTTTAGTATACATCTGAGGAAATATGGCGACCACTCAAATAAGTTTTAATGTTTAGGTTGGAAAACAGGTTCAGATGTTAAGACGGTAAGGACTTTCTTTTAGGGTAAGGAGATGCCTTACTGCCATCAATTCGTCGTTGTTGTTGTTGCTATCAATAATATCAACAGCGAATTTCCCATGCGTTGCGACCAAGGTCGGCCTGCTCCGCTTGCCGCTTCCGTGTGTGTCATGGCTGACACGCTATCCTTACATCCTTATCCTTACATATTATAAAACAAAGTCCCCCGCCGCGTCTGTCTGTCTGTCTGTCTGATTGCGATAAACTCAAAAACTTTCCACCAATAGACGGAGTGATTCATGCGGAAGGTTTTAATGTATAATTTATTAAGGTTTTGTGTAAATTGGATGAAATTAGACGATTATTGTTGAAGAAGTCGGACGAAATCATGCCGACTGGGAGCTTTACTGGCGTGCGCTGCCGAAACCGAAAAAGATACATCAAATTTATGTTCTACGGTATTGTTTATCTTAAAAAGTTCTACAAAAACGTCCGCAATGGCATATGTCTATCTTTTAAGGATGACGCACAATAACCATTTTTATCTTTCAGAATTTGATAAAAATTTTATTGTTATTTCCGAAGCTTTTTTGACCGGTATAGTATTAATCCTTATCCAATAAAACATGTTATTTAAATTGAGCATTTAATTTAGATTAAAATATGCCTTGACACCATATTATTTAAATTAATAGTTTAAATAACTTTCTTCTCCGCATTTTTATATACAGTAACGCTTCATCACTACTTTTGAGTGCCTCTATACCGAGATGAACAACACTGATGTTTGGCAGGAGTAATAAACCTTCCTACCTATCTGTACCTATCTCGTTTTCCCTTCAGGCTAGATATACGGACGATCTTCAATAAGTAATAATAAAATGTCTAAGGGGCCTCTACGAGTTGACTTTGGCCCCTCGTACGCCTTCCAAAGGTTCGGGACTCCAGGGTCCCGAGATATGTCAAAGACATTTAAAAATAATAATAATTTCTTTATTGGCATAAATAATTTTTAACAAAAATAGTGAGGCCCTGACTCCTGTGCTAGTATAGCACCTAAGTAATAAAAAAATTATAGTGGTCCAAAGGGCCTACACTGAGATTCCATCAGTGACAACCATGATGTAAAAGTCAACACTGCATGGGACTAACATAAGCTACTTCAAAGCTTATGTCAATCCCCTTGAAACGAGCTGTAGAAATACGAAATGGTTTGAAAGCGATTGCCACTTGTCTGGGTTTTCTGAAATGACGGTCACTAGATGGCAGCACTGAGACGTCAGGTCCGGGTACCTGTCAAAAGTGTCAAATCGCCTATATTTTCTTTAGTCGTGACTGAATAATGAACGAATGATGAACGTCATCATATACAGGGTGGCAGGGACATCGACGCGAAAATTGTCACCATGGATTCAATACATGATTCTGAAACCCTCTGCGTTGAAATTTTTCGTCGGTTATTTAAAAAAGAAATGCTGGTCCATACATATTGGCCGCGTAGATATTGCTACTTAAATATGAAACAGCAGATTTTTTTACCCCCTGTATTTTCTGTCCATTGTCGAAATGGAAGACCTCTTGCCAAAGTGGCGCTAAACTTTTCTGTTCCCAAAGGCCAAACCTACTAGAATTTTCGACAAAACTGGGTAGCAACATAAACTATACATTTTCTATACGAACTTGTTAATATTCAACACAGGACTGAATTAATTTGCATCAATACTTTATCGAGTGTTATCTTTAAGTATCAAACTTGGTACAGCTATCGAGACTTGTAATAATTTATTGAATCTTCGTTTATTGATTTTATTCTTGTTATTGTTCAGAATTTGTATTGTTATTTTGTTTATTTTAAAAAGTTATTATTCAGTTTAGTGGCACGTGGATGAACATTTTAAAGGAACCAGTACCCTAATTACGTAACTTATTTTCGTAAATGATTATGACAAATTTGTTTCATTTTGACAGTTCAACAATATTCATTGCGTTATTTACGTTGTTGAGCAGATTTTTTCTAACTTATGAAGCAATGGATTAGCAATATGTTTCAAATCGAAATAAATTGTGATTGATCGTGTATTATGCAATTAGGGTACCGGTTATGATGAAGAAGTAGGTAAAGAAAGAAAGTAAAGAAGAAAGAAAATGTATTTATTTAGCACTGACCAAAAAGCACACAATATAAATACAGCAGATAACAAATTAAAAATAAAAATCAAATAAAAAGTGTAGTGTGATGTAAGAAATTAGCAGAGGAGTGCCTCGCGGCTGCACCAAAAAGACCTATTTCACCAAAATTCCAGACAACTACTCGTATAAGTGCCTGACGCTGGTTTTCAACTGGACCGGAGAGTGTGATATCACCGGATGTAAATCAATTTTATAATGTAACGTGTGTATACTTAAATAAATAAAAACAGTGGCACTCCGGGAGTGCCGACAGAAGTAAAAACTTTAACAACAAAAAAAAAAAACTTCCAAAACCTTTAAAAAGACTTGCATAGAACATTGATCCGTAACTTAATAAATAAAAAGCACAATCGCGTTTACAAATATGAGGTGTCGGTAACAGTGTCGCGAGTTCAATTGGTTTTTTCCATCTCAAAAAATGCCCAACGCGCCTAAAAAAGTTTTCACTTGAATAACCCTTCATCTGTCATTAATGAGACACAATAGAATTTTAATGAATTAAGTTTAATTATTTAGTTTAAGGCTGCCTGCCCAACGAACATACAAAATCGGCCTATAGTGTTTCCACCGCTGGGATAGAGGTCCTTTTTCTGTGAGAGTAAGCCGTAATCCGCTACGCAGGCCCAGTGTGGATTGGTGGACGTCACATGTCTTCTAATCGTTGGTTCTAGAACATGTCCGTTTCCTAATTATGTTTTCCTTCATCGTTTTGCGTTTTGTTTTTGAAGTGAAAACTTCTTTAGGCGCGTTGGACATTTTTGAGATGGGAAAAACAATTGAACTCGCGACATCGTTACTGACATCTCATTTTTGTAAACGCTATTGTGCTCTATATTTAAATTACGTTACGGATCAATGTTCTATGCAAGTATTTTTACTTTAATGGTTATGGAAGTTATTTTTTTGTAAACGCGATTGTGCTCTTTATTTAGATAAGGTTACGGACCAATGTTCTATACAAGTATTTTTCTTCCACCAAGGCAATCTTATTGAAGTTTTCACTTCTGTCGGCACTCCCGGAGTGCCAACTTTTTTTAAAAAGTATATCCTGATTATACAGACTGATTTTCAAAGTTTCCAAGATAAATGGTTACGCGATACTTGTTCTGGGCCAATCAAAATTAAGTGGAAAGTCAATAGACCCAGGTGAGAGGTTCGATTAAAACTCCCCATCCGAACACTCTAACTAATAAACTTTGAGAAACGTGTAATTTCAGACTTGTCTCTTCCGCCAATTTCCACCAACTTAACTTTGCAGATGAACAAGACCACCACCAAGGAGAAATAAACCTTAAGACATTGTGATAAGGAGTGAAAAAAAATTACTAGGTGAACGTATACCCTGGTTTTGGTTAACAAAATTTGTAGAATAAGTTAAGCATTATAATTATTAAATAGATCACTGTTGAAACTGTACAGCAAGTGAGGAGGAAGTTTAATGGTATTGTAAATTTATTGCGCGTACGACGAACTTAAGTAGATATTTCACAAGTTTCATGAGTAGGTTGCCGTGAATTAGCATTTTTTTGTGGCTTTACCGAGGCCTTTAGGAAAAATGTTAAGGTCTTAATAAGAATATCGAGTAAGAACAGATTTCATTGTGTCTAGTTACCATATTTTTTTAGTGAAAATTTCTTTAGGCGCGTTGGGCATTTTTGAGACGGGAAAAAACAATTGAACTCGTGACACCGTTACCGACACCTCATTTTTGTAAACGCGATTGTGCTCTTTATTTATATAACGTTACGGATCAATGTTCTATGCAAGTATTTTTACTTTAAAGGTTTTGGAAGTATTTATTTTTAAACGCGATTGTGCTCTTTATTTAATAAGGTTACGGACCAATGTTCTATACAAGTATTTTTCTTACACCAAGGCGATCTTGTTCAAGTTTTCACTTCTGTCGGCACTGCCACTGTTTTTATTTTCTTCCATACTTCTCTTTTAGTCGTCATCCATCGTTTCAGTGGTCTTCCCCTAATCATATATCCATCCACATTCATGCTTAAAACTTTCCTCACGACATTTTCATACCATGACAACTGATGTTCACACAACTTTTCTGTCACCTGTGCAGCTACTTGCAGACTTCCTCTTATACTAAGAGTGTGCATTCTGAAAGTTAGCAACGTTGCAAATAGCTGTCAAATATTTCACTGGTTTTATTAATTTGGCCATATTTCTGTATGGAAACATGAAATATCTCTAATGCAATAATTAGCATCATAACACCGAATATTTAGTTTTAGATGTAAAAACGTTTAGGAAACTCTTCCTTTTTACACGGTTAAAAAATCAAATTCAGTCTTGTAATGTCTGTAATTTTTTTGGTGTACATAATAAAGAATATTCTATCTATTCTATCTGTAATAGCAATTTATTACTAATATTTTAGGTCACTAGTTAGCGATAATTCATATTTCCATACAGTAATATTGCCAAATTAATCAAAACAGCGAAATATTTGATAGCTATTTGCGACGACGTTGCCAACTTTTAGAATAAACGCTCGCGAAAATTATATCTGATCTAAATAGTAATTATTGGGTGCTTCGCTAAAATTGCAGTCATCGGCATCGTGGCGTATTGAACGTACTAAGCTTTATTTTATTTTAATTGATAGGTTGACTGTCCTTAAAAAAAGAAAAAAATCTAGTTGGGCTAAATGTCCCATCCCTTATTCATGATAAGATTTGTGAAAATGACTACATATCACGATTTTAAATTGTAAAGACTTTATAATGGCAATATTCTTGTTACGACAACTAAAATTGCAGCTGTTTTAATTTTGGTACGTCCAGAATATTTAGTTGAAAGCGCGCACCCATTTACTATGTAACACATACATTTATTACACGGTAATCGTACCCTAAAACCCGTTGCTAAACGCGTTTGAAATGTCCAACATAATGCCAGCGAAATATTCTGCATTCTTCAAATGGCCGACCAAGAATTCTGGCTCGTAAACCAAGAGAAACAGCTTCATTACCCTACACTCATATAAAACAAGCGAATGTTTTTAAGTTCACAAAGTTGTAAGGATTTGTGATTACATTCTTGCAGCAAATAACTACTTTGGAGATTATGGACTAATCTGTTTTCTTGTAATTTGTGTTTGTCAGTAATGATTAATTAGTCAAACAGTGTGACTGTTCAATATGTAAGAATATTTAACCAACATGTAAAAAAAAATCCTGTCCGATCCGTGAGGGTGTTATTAGGTATCGTACTGAGAGTCTATTTATTTGGTAATGACAGATAAATTAATTATGTGATGGAAACATGGTGCTCACATATTTACAAACATTGTAAAAGTATACGATATTCCTAAAATTTTACAAGTCTAATAAGTCAGTGTGTGAGTTCAAGTAATCACAGAATGTAAAATCAATTTTTATAAAAATAATAAATTATACAATTAAACATGGGACTTCAACATAACTGGCGAAATTTTGATGTATTATGTACATGTACACCTCTGCAAAAACCTTCTATACACGGGCGTCATTCCATGTTATGTTAAGTGTGAACATTCAATCAACACTTTTGCTTCCAAAAAACGATGGGTCTACCCTTCCACTAAAGGGGCAATATACCACTAACAAATAGCGAGGGCTAACGACTACACCACTATAGAGATACGTTTAATTAATGCCCGTGTAGGCTTATCTCATGTTCGGCCGCTAACCAACGGATTCTAAGATAGCAGACCGTTAAACGTAGATTATGTTTACCTTTCCAGGTATTAAGCGTAAGCGAGGGCAGGAAAAATAAGATACTTTTTGTGTTGTAGTTTTTTTTTGGGTTACTGGTACCTACTGAAGGTGATAGCTACTCATTTACAAGGTGGACACAACAATATGAAAGTAAATTAAATTGCGTATATTTAATGACGTTCCCAGTCTGGATACGAAAAAAACTTTTTACAAAAAAAAAACCACCGAATTAAAAAAAAACACTAAAAAGTGAAACATAACTTTAATTTCGGAAGTCGGTCTTTGGATTTGAATTTTCGTTTTTTGCCACCGATTTCCGAAATAATAGTTATTTTTCATTTTATAGTGTTTTTTTTTTGGCAAAGTTTTTAATGTTCACTTTTTACATGTGTACCTACCCCACACAAATTCGAATACCACTACCTACATTGTAAAAAACAGTGACAGGGTACTCCCTGTACCTGTCCCTCCCACTTTGTGTATCTTGATGATGCTAGAATACTTTCTAGCATCATCAAGATACACAAAGTGGATTATCGAAGCTAACTCAAAAACTACTCAAGCACAGTTAATATAATTTATGTAGGACCACCGTGCAAGCTACCTCTGTCAAATAAAAATATATATTTTTTAAATCGGTTCACAATTGAGGAAAATATCGATTAAAATACATAAGAAAAAAAAAAAAACTAAAGTTGGACATAGAACCTCCTCCTTTTAGGAAGTCAGTTAAAAATACAATTAAATATATCCAATATATCGCTATAACCAGTCAAAGATTGGCAAAACCACCACCACACCATAGAGTACCACACACCACATACCACACAGTCACTACCCTAAAGTATGATTAAAATAAAATAAAAAATAGTTTCAAAATACTCTTAAGCAAGTATTTTTTTTTAATAACGTATTGCCGTCTCTTCATGGTATAGTATTGTAAATCTGGTAGAAATGTGTTTTCCAAGTTTGATTTAATTATTGAACACTTTCCTAATTGAGGTTTCTCAGAGGTGGAGTGGTTTCTGGATTGTATAACTTGAGTTCGTTCAATGAAAATTAAGCTAAAGTTCAGGATTTGCGAACCTTAAACCAATTAGGCACTTACCTACTTGTTGGGAGAAATCTTAATGGTAACCTCTTGGTTAATTGTTATTAATCACCATCGATCAGAATTGTTCACAAAAGAATTACCCAATCAGAAATAACAAGAAAATTTCTTACCAATTAACACATTTTCCTCAATTAAATCAAATTTATCAGAATATCAATATCGTTTAAGAGAATCTGTTGTCTCGAACAGATTTGGCCATCGCCTTACAGTGGTAATTCCATAATGTTGTCTCAGGCTTCTTACTAATCTCCCGGAATCCCGGGTTTCGGGAGTTTCCCGTTTAATCCTGTAAAGTCACTTGACTATTAATTGAAGTGTTTGTTTCGGGATTAAGGAAATATTTTAAATAATTAATGAAGGATTTACATTTTGGAAGGGTGCGATGAACACAAAGGGGTGAATTGAAAAAGGGGCGGTTAAATACTGGTGAAAATTATGAAGCAATTTTTTGTTCTTAATTAAGATTTTTTTTATTTTTATTTGGTAATTTTTTTAAGAGATTGTTGTTGAAATAATTATGATGAATGCTTGCTTAAAAGCAACCTTACGTAACCTCCTTGCTAGAGACTTTAAGATTCCCAGGTTTTGTACATGTTTCAGTGTTGTTTTCATGCCTAAGATATGCGAGGTAGGTAGGTATGTATTTTCAAGTTTTCCATGGAATTTTCTGTCATAATTGGTTGCCTTTCTCCATTATTAATTCTTCATAAACTATCGAGCCCTATGCAGCAGAAAATCTACTTTTGAGTTAAAAAACAAACATTAAATAAAACCGACCAAGTGCGAGTCGGACTCGCGCACGAAGGGTTCCGTAACATTATCTATAAAAAACGGCAAAAAAATCATGTCTGTAGTATGGGAGCCCTTAAATATTTATTTTATTCTATTTGTTTTAGTATTTGTTGTTATAGCGGCAACAGAAATACGTCATCTGTGAAAATTTCAACTGTCTAACTATCACGGTTCATGAGATACAGCCTGGTGATAGACGGACAAACAGACAGACAGACGGACGGACAGCGGAGTCTTAGTCATAGGGTTCCGTTTTACCCTTTGCGTACGGAACCCTAAAAACAACACTAAATCTACTTTTGAATTCAATATAGAATGAACACTAAGATTAAAACAAATATTAAATTAAACATTAAATAAGTCGCAATAATAAGTGTTATCTAGTTTATTCTCCTCTACGTCTTTGTATCTCAAAATTAACATATACTTTTTAAACGCTTCAATTAAGTCGGCAAAGCTTGGTACGGTCCGCAACAATATTTGTTGCAAGATTTGCTCATCACAAGTCCCCTGAGGCACTGTTTAATTGAAATATTAATGGCGTCGTTTATTTTAGTTTTTTAAAATAAATCTTTGGGTTGAGATTTTGTTTGATGTTCAGGATTTGTTTGATTTTACTTATTTTTGAATAGAAAAATAATTCTCCTGTGGCTGTTCAGGTTAATGCAGAGCTTTGTCATTTTTCATGGAATGCATCGGTGCTTTGCTTGTGCGGCGCATAAGCACATCCCAAGGGAAAATTCTTTAGATGTTTTTGTTACTTAAAAATTGCAAAGAATTTAACGTAAATTGGTGCCGATTCCCTAATTCATAAAATAAACTAAATTTAAGTTCAGTGCATCTTTTTCTTTCTATTTCATTAAGAAAAGGACAGAAGATAAATTTTTGTTTAGTTCTGTCAAATTAATCCAAATTTCATGATTCTAGGTCAACGGGAAGTACGTGTAGATTTTGATTTATTTACGAATATCAAAACAAATGTCGCATAAATGGCTTTAGTTTTTTATTCCGTTGACATAGAAGCTTGATTTTTTTAGAGCTCCAAGGGACCATATATAGACTTTCATATTTGGTCATTTCAACTTGATACGTTCACGCGTTTCTGAGAAAAACGCTCTTGACAGACTAACGGATGGAAAACGAAGTGATCCTATTAAGGGTTCCGTTTTTCCTTTTAAGGTACGAAACCCTAAAAATCATTGGAGTGCAATTAACAGGAGCTGTTAGAAGTTAATCCGTCTGTCGTCTGCTTCAGTGAACATTCTAGATGAAATAACGCTTGGTTGGGCACGACTGATTTTACACACCCTTCATAAGAACTCGAGGTGCTCGTGGCTAACTAATAACAGTCACACGGGTCAATCGAAGGTTAAGCTACGCTTGCCCGGTTGGTTCATGGCTGGGTGACCATCCATTACATTACTATCGAACCCCTCCGTGGCCCGGAAATCACGTTTAGCTGTTGGCTGTTGGTCCCGGCTGTCATTTGTAAATCTTTGACAGTCGTTATGGGTAGTCAGAAGCCCGAAAGTCTACGAACCAATTTTACCAAGGGGTATCGTGTTACTCAGTAAAAGAGGTGATAAACACAATTATGGGACTAGAAATAGGGACCAATTAGTTCAACCGGGTTTCAGACTGGCTAAAGTAGACTCATCCTTCATGGGGTGCTGTTTAAAGTGTTATAATAAAATACCTTCCCACATACTCCAATTGAACGAAACAAAATTTAAATCATGTATAAAACGCACACTATGCTGCCAAGCATATTATAAGTTGGGGGATTACATCGCTGATAAAAATGCTTGGCTCAGCGCTGGTCCAGCTCCACAAGGGCGCATAAACTAATTGATTAGCATTCGAAAGTATTGTTGCAGCTGCTGAAGATTGTAAAACTATCTTTCCTTTGTATAAATTCAATCTCTTTGTATTGTATAATTGCATATCACATGTGTGAGCACTGTGACCATGTTGTACATTCCATAAAGCTACCATTTACTGGGTACGTCTTTCATTGACTTGAATGTGCCCTGGCGGCTGAGATTATGTCATGCTCACTCAAATGTCTCGCTGATGGTGGCGTGTGTGTTGGATCATTAAGTTCCCTTCAAAATGGTTGAGCTAAATGGTGCTGATCCATGCGTCATGTTCGTGAACGGGCGCCGTCAGTAGGTACTGGTCATCTCTTAGCTGCCACGGTTTATTTTAATTTTTGAATTGATATTATATTTTTACTACGGACGCTTTTAACGTGCACGTCTTTCTACATTGTTCTCACATGTATAAGTTCAACACGAATGATGTACCTAACCAATATTTTGTAACAATATTTTGATTTAAAAGAGTGTCCGTGGAGTTTCTTGCCCGTTCTTCTCCATAGGTACCTACTACGCTTTGGAATGGGCAACTAGCTTCATTTTTCTGACTGACCGACCCCTTGACAATTCAAAAGTACCTGTAATTGGTTTATTTGAAATAAATGCTTTGAGTTCGAGTTTGAGTTTGAGTTCAGTTACTGGGTTATGGAGGTCAGATAGGCAGTCGTTCCAAGTAAAATACTGGTATTCAGCTGCGTGCGGTTAGACTGGAAGCCACCCTAACATAGTTGGGAAAAGGCTAGGCAGATGATGATTTTAGTTGAATTTGATAGTATAAAATCAACAAAAATATCGGTTGTTTTTTTTGTATAAAGTTTTTATTTTCCACTTTTTTTATGTGAACCCCACACAAATTCGAATACCACTATCTGCTATGTAAATAATAGTGACAGGAACTTATCATATCATCCACATACTAAGTGGGAAAACATACGTATTATTGAAGCTAACTCAAAAACTATCCAAGCAAAGTTAATTTTATATGGAACCACATCGAGAGCAAACCCTTTCAAACATTTTTCAAAATCGCTCCACAGTTGATGGAGAAATCGGTGGACATACAATTAAAAAAAACATACATTATAAGCTACAAACTTAGAACCTTTTAAGAAGTCGGTTAAAAATGCAGACTGACGAAAACTAATTTTTATTTTAATCGCATTACTATAATCCAACAGTAATAATCTTCTACTAAGCTAATTGTATAAATTATAATAGGATTTAGTACAAAAATTGTACCATCTGGTAAACGGTTCGTTTGTTAGCAGATTGGTTTAGGACATCTGTGTCCTTTAGATAGTTTAAGTACATATTTGAAATTTTGAATTATATGAAACTAAACCTAATCTCTTTTGCGTCAGTTGATTTAGAAACTTCAATCTATAATATAAAAATGAATCGCAAAATATGTTGGTAAGCGCATAATGGTTTGTGCAGACCAGCGCGACACGCGACGCGACACAAAGGCACCGCTCGTAGCGCGACGGGCGGTGCCTTTGTGTCGCGTCGCGTGTTGCGCTGGTCTGCACAAGCCTTAACTCAACAACGCCTAGACCAATTTGGCCAATTCTTTTTTTGAAATGTTGGTTATTGTTAGGACAAGGTTTAAGGGTAGGTAGGGTAGGTAGGGTAGGTAGGGTAGGTAGGGTAGGTAGGGTAGGTAGGGTAGGTAGGGTAGGTAGGGTAGGTAGGGTAGGTAGGGTAGGTAGGGTAGGTAGGGTAGGTAGGGTAGGTAGGGTAGGTAGGGTAGGTAGGGTAGGTAGGGTAGGTAGGGTAGGTAGGGTAGGTAGGGTAGGTAGGGTAGGTAGGGTAGGTAGGGTAGGTAGGGTAGGTAGGGTAGGTAGGGTAGGTAGGGTAGGTAGGGTAGGTAGGGTAGGTAGGGTAGGTAGGGTAGGTAGGGTAGGTAGGGTAGGTAGGGTACATAGGGTAGGTAGGTAGGGTAGGTAGTAAGTGATACCCCAAACATTTATATGGCAAAACAACGTTTGCAGGGTCAGCTAGTTTATTATAAATTTGTCTATTGTAAATGAAAGTCCAAGGAATCACAAGTATTATGCATGTTACTGATCATGGATTTAATTATATTTATTAAGAAAAGTACAGCCCAATTACATACCTACTAGAGATATGGAAAAACAGTCTTTAATAATATACTGATGCAATTAATATAATTATAAAAAATATAATGCATCGTATACAGTAGGTAGGTAGGTGTGTGCCTACTTCAGCGGATTTTAATTTTTTTTTGCGTAAGTATCTTGCAATAAATTTCCAAAACTATGAGCCGATGTGTTGTAGGATAATCTGGCTGCAGGGAAGACTGTTGTTCCTCATCAGGAGTAACTCTCTTATTAGTCAATGTTACGGTCCGCCGCCGCCAGGTGGTGCACGGCGGCACTCAGCCCACGTTCACATGGACGTAATAAAATCGCGGCGATTTTTTTCGTGCACTTGATTTTCAACGCTCTGTGTAGCGCCGAGAGTTGAAAATCCAACAGTGTGTCTTTTCAACGAGCTCAGACGAGAGTGTGTCCCTGCGCGTTGGATTCTCAACGCTCGGCTTAACACCGAGAGTTGAAAATTCAGTGCGCGATAAAACCTTGTCGCGATTTTATTACGTCCGTGCGGACGTTGGTTTACTGTACTCTGTACTAGTACTCTTCGTGTCGTCACCGCGAGTATTTGAAAACTAAAAAAGAAGAATTCCTTCATATTCGATGGCGGACGACGCCTTATGCTTTTGAAATATTCAGATCTTCTTCAATTCAGAATACAGAAAATAAAACAGAATTGTGTGTACTAGTCCACGTCCATTATTTATCGAAGTCTTCACAGCGGCAACAGCCGACACAGTCAAGCAGCTCTCTACAAGTCTAATTGTAGAATGTTGCGTCTTTTGAGTCTGCTGACACAATCTGGTATTTTGAGTTGAGCGGCCAATTGCTTGGGGTGTCTCGTGTCTGGACTTGTATTTATGTGAATATGAACTTATTTCTTCCTTGACTGTTTTCATGTTCAGGTGTTTGTGAAAAAAGTGTCCAATAGAATGTATCGATAATCTGTTATATAAATATAATATTTAAGTAGGGACTAGCTTGATATATTTTTTCCCAAGAAAATGGACTCAAAATTCTAGAAACTTAACACCTTGAAGCTTCGCTCAAAATCTTTTGAGCGTAATACTGAAAATCATATCTGCATAATATATTATTTTCATAAAACGTGAAAAGTAGTGCGTTTTTGAGTTTGAATTATGTTTTATGAAGAATATTTTAAGTGCAAGCGAATAAAGTGCTCCTGAAAGAAATTTTCATGAGTTGCGTTTTTCTTAAAGGAATTTTCGTAAAATGTTTTGAAGTTATTTTGTTTGTTAGTATTATTAAATAACTTCAGCTTGTTATTTTCACACTGCATGATAATGCATTTCTTTCTTAAGGTGTAAAAATTACCTCGGATGAATTTTACACCTTTTGCTAAAAGGCAAAATACCCACTATAGCTCGTTTCGTGTTGGTGATTTCAGTTTTGAGGTTTTTAAGTTCTGCTTAGGACCTCAGAAATTATTTTTGAGCCCGCTTGCACCACAAATCGAATCAAATACGCATCATACTGACGTCACGTAAAATCCTGCATCGCGCAAGCTGCGTTTGCCGGGAGACTAGCATATTTACCAAGTCCGGACATAAATCGTCGGGCAGGAGCCGTCTAATCGGAAGATCCTCTCTTTTCTATCGAGGATGAGTGAACTTTACACCCGCTAATCATATTTAAAATATAATTCTGTCTCTTTCATTGTCAAATAATTGACAGAAACAGAACAATATTTTAAATATATTATGTTTAGCGTTAACCACTACATATTTAGTGATTTGTGTCACAAGCGGGCCTCAATCACTCAAAGAGTCAATTTTATTCCGTGCCAGACATTAGATAAACCCGTAACAGCAGCTACCGACAAACCTTCAAGCTGTCACAACATTACAAAACATTTTTTTATTTACTTCCGATAAAATCCTTACCCAAACATCTAACATACACCTCGACCCGGCAACACCATACAACCATAACTCTCAAGTGTAAATAAAACTCAAAACGAATCGTGCGTATCTATCCAAACACGTAAAGTCAATCCTAACGAACGTAAACCCTTATATATTTTCACACTAACACTTCTAAACTCAACCATAACGTTTTCCGAATAGAGTATAAAATTCTCTGTGGGATAATTTCTAAGACCTCATTTCTATGTGCCAAATGGGAGCAAGGAAAGAGATCGGTCATTTGGTACCGAATCCTGGAATCGTTTGTAACGTAATCGGGTTCGGTTAAGGGTAACAACGGCGGTATTAAGTAGGCTCACTGTTTGAGTTATTGCTGGGAGATATGAATTTTGAGATGGTTTTGAGCTTATTGTTGGAAAGAGTGAGTGACTTAGATAGACTTAAGAGGCCCCAGCAAAAACAGCGACGTTTACGTCGTATGTTAGAGCGATTTTTGAAGCGAAA
Organism: Agrochola litura; assembly: GCA_949152395.1. Classification (NCBI taxonomy): domain Eukaryota; kingdom Metazoa; phylum Arthropoda; class Insecta; order Lepidoptera; family Noctuidae; genus Agrochola; species Agrochola litura. The sequence goes on along the minus strand of OX424508.1, from coordinate 16,829,028 downwards.
ATAAGATAATCCTTGTAATTCACATTTTTGCGATAAGTAAAATAAGTCAGTCATCACCCATAGATATGAATGAAGTCTTAGAGCCTATTTCACGATGTCCGAATAGCGACTACTTACCGAATAAATTCAAAAATGGAACAGAATTTGTAGGATATTATCCGCCAAGTAAGTTAACGAGAACCTAATCGGAAGTGGTGAAACAGGCCCTTAAATCTATTATATTATAAGTAAAAAGAAATAGATAGGGTACCTACCCAACATTTGATCTTCAAAAACGGCACAATGTCACATTATTAGATGACACGTGGAAGTAGGACAGCATGTCGTAATTATCGGGAGCAAAAAAGAGACAAGACGAAGAAAACATGGCTACTTAGCCGAGTTTTGCCGTGCCAGTACAACCTCTTTTTACTTATACATAATATAAGCTTAAAACTAAGTTAATAATTATAGTTAATTGATTCAGGTGTGACCTTGCTGAAATCCATTATAAAATACCTACAATAGACGTGGATTTATTTAGTAACCTGTTCCGCTTAGTTATTTCTAAAGAGCCATAAAAACCTTGAAATAAATCGACACGTGTTTCACCTCTCAACGAGACGGTGTATTGCTACACCGAGCGCTGAACGCAGAGATATAATAAAATGATTATGTGTTTTAATAATTATGTGTGAATAGAATATTTTCAACTTTAAAATCATTCGCATTTACGTTACGTTTATCCAGTGCTGTCCAGTCAAAGATAATTTGTTTACACAAAAATAATAAAAGTTAAAAAAAAATCACCCTACGATCTTTTGTTCTCTGCACAAATCTCACACGCAAAATGTTCGTTCCCTGGTATAAACTCATTTGGGACAGCTATCCGACGAAACTAATATTATTTTGTTCACGTCATTGCGGCAATTTTGCCATCAAGATGTAGTTGGAGGGGTTAACAAGAAAACTATCGATGCGCTACAAGACCAAGACGAGACTTAGGAAAGAAGTTCGACACACCTATCTACAGACAACCCCGCCATAACCTTGCTAATTGGTTAATCTTTCCTCATAATAGGAGCTATTATCAGAAGGCCAATTCTCGTACTTAAAAAACGTTCACATTCAAGTCGCAATTTGTCAAACTTGTCAAAAATGTTGGTAAATAGATTGTATTTTTGACAGATGGCGTTAGCATGCGACCGTTCTTAAAAATTACGGGAATTGCCCTGTCAAAGAATCACCTACGAGTACATTTCTAGGTTGCCTGCAATATTATTTTTCAGACAAAATAAAGGCAGGCTTAATAACCATCGAGCCTCCCTTGATGGATTGGATACCCATTCGAGTGAGGCTCGCCTGACTGAAAACAACGTGTAAATTCACGACCTCGGACAAAAAACGCGCTTCCGACCCAAAAATCACTCGCCTCCAAAGCGTACGAATAAACACAATACAAAAAAAAAATATCAACGACCTTTCGTTTCACACTTTCGAGTACCGACGTACTCTCGAAAAAATCTGAAAGACCCGTTTGAAAATATATTAGAGTACGGCCAAGACTGATCGGTTTCCACTTCTGCTTTCCTGGTAGCCCGTAGCCAATCAGTAATCAACATACAAAGAAAACGGTACAGTGCTTCTGTAATCTACCGTCAAACAGTCTCATTCATCCAACATGGCGATGGCGGCAAATGAACTCGACCTTTTTAGGGCCGTCAAAAGGGTAAGTGCGAAATGAGCACTACATGCTGACGATGATGTAGAGTTACTGGAAATGGCTACTGAGACGTAGGAACCTCCACATATAATAAAAGAAAGAAAGAAAAACATTTTATTTGGACACAGTTCGTGAAACAAAGTGAATATAAAAATAATGTGTTCAAAACAATACGGCTATCACGGCTACGCCAAAAAGGTTCATTTCAGCATTAGCGCCAAAAATATACTGTCTGACGTTTTCTAATGAACCCTTAAGGACAAGTGACGGTGAGTACAAACAGTTTCAACATACCCAATACATAATTTGTATACTTAACTAAGTACTTACTTATTGCTTATCCTTTTTTTAACTTAATTTATTTAAAGAACTTTTATCATGTGAGTATGCAACACAATAAGACTTAATAATAATATGGCCTTTTCTTCCGAAACCCAGCAAAATTTACAGTACTGGTTATAACAAAACATCACAAAATGTCTCGAATTTCGGTGTGCTTCATGGCATAGGCCTCCTCTAACAACTTCCATTGTTGTCTGTCGCGAGGTGTCCTCCTCCAGTTTCTTTTATAAGACTATTGTAACATAAATATACATATACATTACCAACGCAACTTAGTTTAACTTATGCACATACATATTTACAATACGGCACGAGAGTGGCAGCATGGCCTCTGTAAGAAATAGACTTTGGTCCCGGCTGTCATGCGTAGATCTTTGACAGTCGTTACGGGTGGTCAGAAGCCTAAGGCTGGTTTCACAGCTGTCCGGGAGACCCGCACACGGGAGGCCCGTACGGGTAGCGCCCACAGTGCTCTGAAACGAGGGAGTTAGTACGATTCGGTTCCTAGCGTTGTACGGGCTCTGCCCGGAGTGGGTCGCGTACGGACCAATCCGCGTCGCTGTGAAACAATGTTCTAGCACCTCACGTGTGTCTCCGTTCCAGGAGCCCGTACGGCAGCCCGCATGGGTCTTCGGGACAGCTGTGAAACCAGCCTAAAAGACTGACAATCAGTCCTACCAGTAATACCCCTTGTATTGTATTATCCACGGGTTGTTGAGGTCAGGTATTTAGTCGCTCCATGTAATACTGGTATTCAGCTGCATCCGGTTAGAGTGGAAGCCGACCCCAATGTAGTTGGGAAAAGGCTAGGTAGATTTGATTATTTAGCCACAATCCCCTTTACTGTCTGAACTACCCATCTAAGTATATGACATTGTGGTGCCAGTACAAGACCAGTAACTTGCCACTTATCATCATTATTTTAGCAAGAGATGTTGAGTATTGGACGGTTGCCAACCTCTTATAGAGATGATTCTGCGATAAACTTCATACTCGGCCGGCTAGTTAAATGATTGTAATATGATGTTGTACACTCCTTTGTAACTTGAAATACTTATTATTTGCAAGAGCTTTTTTTTTGTAAGTAAAAGTTGAATCTGAACTGATGATATTTTTAAAGTATACAGCATTTTGTTTTCTTACTGGCTGGTAAAAGAGCATGTAAGTGAACATGGCCTTTCTCTAGGCAAGAAAAGTCCTTAAGCAATTGTGCTAGTAATCAATTTACCTAAGTACTTTACTTCTCAAATGAATTACACCGTGCATTGAACTGGATCAACACTTGATTTTAGGTTGACCTAACCCAAAAACGGTTGTAGGTTGTTTGTTACTCTCTAAAAAACAGTGGCACTCCGGGAGTGCCGACAGAAGTGAAAACTTGAACAATATCGCCTTGGTGGAAGAAAAATACTTGTATAGACCATTGGTCCATAACCTTATCTAAATAAAGAGAACAATCGCGTTTACAAAACCTTTAAAGTAAAAATACTTGCATAGAACATTGATCCGTAACGTAATATAAATCAAGAGCACAATCGCGTTTACAAAAATGAAGTGTCGTTACAGTGTCGCAAAATCAATGGTTTAAACCATCTCAAAAATGGCCAACGCGCCTAAAGAAGTTTTCACTTCAACAAAGACCTTATTTCATAGACACAACACAACAGGTTCACATACCTAATATCCTGTACTTTCTACAATAACAAAAAAAAAAAAACCTTTTCCCAGCCACTTCCAGACCACTCTACCCCACTGTATACTAGTTTATACGTATTAGCACGAACGCCTAACAGCGTCGTGTTGCGAATGTAACAATCAAAGGCCACGTCAGACCCTCGGCGAGTTTGTCGCTTCATTCGTCATTCGAGCGACTTCATTTGTCCGTCATGTCGGGAAAAGGATCCTGATTGGTCTGCTGATACCTTGCTGAATAATTGGTATTTGTGATTGGTTATTATAACTGAGAGAAGCAAGAACTTGGATTCTGATTACGTAGTAACTAACCTTTTAGTAATCTTTTAATTGTAATAGATAAACAAAAAGACTTAGACTAATTAGTGCGGATTTCATCAAATAAATTGAAAGTGATTAGCACTTCTAAACTGGGTTCAACATCTGTCAGTGTCCATATTCCACATCAATTTTGACACTGACAGTTCTTGAACGCGGTTTAGATGGCTGAACGCGTTCAGTTTCATTGGTGAAATTCACCCTAAATCAATAATTGCCAAAGAAAACTTTAATTGCTTATAATGATGTCCAGGTAGCTAGACATATCGGATAAATGTACAATGTACATGTACAAACTATAGCAAAGAGAAAAGTACTTTAGGTTTAGTTTAAACTGGTACAAATATAACTACTATCATTTCTTCTACACCGCCACATGTGAATAACGCGTCACACTGACGTCACGCAAAATCCTGCAGCGCACAAGTAGAGTTTACCTAGCAACAACAAATGAACAACGTCCCGACATCAATCGTCGGACAGTAGCCCACCAGACACAACACCCGTCTGGTCGGGAGATCCTCCATTTTCTATAGAGGATGAGTAAACTTTATACCCTTTTTTTCAGACCTCTATACTGGTGACCCCGAATATGGATATTGACGCAGCCTTCGAGCAGCTAGTTTGTCGTGACGTCATCATCATCACTTCCTTAAGCTTTCGAGCGGCGGTATGAGTGAACTTTATGGCTTTTTGCTCACACTTCTATACTTCTATGATCAGAAATCTTCGAATTTCATAAGATATTTCCATCAAAACAATGAAGATTTAGAGCAGTGGTGGCCCAGTCGTAACGGCCGTGACTTACGAGTTGTAGGTCGTAGGTTCGAACCCAGACAGGCGCTTTACTTTGTGTAAATTACTTCATCACCACTGCTCTCAAAACGGTGAAGGAAAACATCGTGAGGAAACCGGCATGTCCTAGAACCAAAAATTCGAAGACATGTGACATCTACAAACCCGCACTGGGCCCGCGCGGTACATTACGGCCCACTCCGTCTCACAGAGAGGAGGCCTGTGTCCCAGCTGTGGGAACATTTATAGGCTGATGATGATGATGATGATGAATGAATATTTGAATATTATGCATTATCTTAAAAATCGATACAACGACAACTTATATGAAGTTTTAAAAGCGAAAAATAAAAATATTTCTCCTAGGCTTGTTTAAAAGGGTTGAAAACTCGTGAAAAACTTTCAGATGTTCAAGTAGGGTAGTTTGGAAAACTAATGGGAAAGTTTTAACATAACAGCAACTTTCACATCGATTTTAATACATTTACATATTATCTCCGGGCAAAAGTTCAAGCGCTGATAAAATGTAAACAGTCTATTTATTCTTGGCAAGATTGTTTTTTTTTTGTTTTAAAATATTGTCTTTTGTTTTCCAGACATATTTAGTGGAGTACACACCTCTGACTTTTCGGATTCATGTTCGTATTGTAATGATCACTTGCTTCAAAAACGGTGAAGGAAAACGGCCTGCCGGAGAGCAATTTCTCGACGGCATGTGAAGTCAAGACAGAGGCCCATGGGCGGCTTTAAAACTCTGACACCAGGTTAGTCACTGATCGCACGAAAAGAAGAAGAAGACAATGGAGTATTATAATGGACTGGCATGTTGGTCTAGTGGACGCAAGCAACGGTTAAGGTACCTGGGTTCAATCTTTGAGTCGGGAAAGGTGTTACTGGGCTTTCCACTGTCAAAAAATTGTCAGTTGCAGCCTGGAGTCAGGTTTTGTGCCCGATATTGGCTTCCGGAATTTAAACTTAATTGGTTAAATGAGGGTAGGTACCTATAGTTGTGCTTATGACTGACCCTTTGAAGATTGCGGGTGAGGCGATTACCCTGTTTTTCTATAAAATATTTAGCAAAAAAAATCTTATCTACAAACATTGTCGGTACCTAATCCCAACCTCCAAGAAGCCTAATCGGATAACATCTTTACAAAAACTAAACCGTTTTAATAAATATTAAGGATGAAAGAGCCGAAAACAAGACATCAAAAGGATCTTTTAATTTTCCGCAAACTCTTTTTAAAAGGCGTAACGGATAGAAATTAACTTGGAATGAGATAACCCGGTGATTATAAGATCTGTGTTGATTTTGTGGGCTAAACAAAGTGGAATAAAGACGTATTAACGGGAAAACTTTTTAGGTTTATGATTAACGCTAATGTTTGGAGCATCACTTTTCTTTTTGGTAAACGAGGTTTAATTATTTCGTGATGATGAGTTTCCTTTCCATATTTTAGAAAATCGTTTTCTTTTAGCCTGCGCCCCAATTGCGTAGCATACTTGCTTACTTAATCTGAAGGATTTTGAAGGAAATTCCTAGTACATTATGCCCCTTAAGTTTCAAAAATTCGTCTGCTCGACGACCTAAATAATGCACTGAATGTTGTCGAATTGTCAAATGAAAAATATTGCAACTGTTTTTGTGTTAGGCTGGTTTCACAGCTGTCTAGGAGACCCGCACGAGCCGCACGCACACGGGAGACCCGTACGGGTAGCGCCTGCAGTGCTTTGAAACGAGGTAGGTTGCTAGCGTTGTACAGGCTTTACCCGGAGCGGGTCGTGTACGGTCCAATCCGCGTCGCTGTGAAACAATGTTCTAACGCCTCACGTGTGTCCCCGTTCCCGTACGGGCGGCCCGCACGTGTCTCCCGGACAGCTGTGTAATCAGCCTTAAGCAATTACCTCCGTGGACTTTTTACCTAATTAATATAAGTCTGAATTCACCAATCTAAGTTGAGCAAGCGTGGCGATTCGAAGCGTGCCCACAACAGGGGATAATTTAGTGAGTATTGTCCCAAAAATACTCACAAAATTATCAAAAATCTTTGCCTATATCAAAAACATAATAAACTTTAATGATGTGGCCAAAGCTTGGTGCAGTGCGAGACTGCACCCAGAAACCCAATTGCTGTAATCAGCATTTACACTTTTCACAGGTTCTTAAGCTATGATTTCCTGGAAAAGCGGTGGCCGCCACACAACGGCCATAGTGACTGCTGTCATGAAAATGATGGCAGCGGGGTTTGACTTTACGTTGTCAAAAAACGCTCTCTAAGAAAACACAGCCTTAATGTCCCTCGGGAATAATCGCATTTCCGAATACAAACGAATGCTAATTTCCATGTCCATCAATTATTAGATTTATCATGTATAATAATTTGCATTCAGAACTAAGTAGATACTTTATTGTTGTTTTGTTTTGATTTAGGCGTGAACTGTATAGAGCTGTAAAACTATTTACCTATCTGTCCTATCTGCGACCTTAGCAGCTTTCTTTCAATTTTTTTACAAATTACTTTAAGTTAAAAGAGTATTAACAACTCTATATACTTCCAAGTCGATTGAGAGCGTCCGGTCTGCACCAAGTGCAAAGGGCAACGTACCTATAGAAATCCGACGACTGACGAAACACGAAGTTTTCCGAGGGACATTTTAAGAAAATAGAAATACGGGACTTTCTTATATAACGTTTCTGTGACCTAATTTGCCGGACACTATGGCATGTGGCAGCCACTGTTCTTATAGGAAACCGTAGCTTAACTGCTGGTTTTCAAAAATAGCAATTCGTGATGGTAGGTACTACGAAGGAAGAAAAAATTCTTATTGTAATGCTCGGCATGCTCGGTTCCTAAAAACAAAAAAACTTTTTACAAAAAAAAAACAACCGACTTCCAAAAAACACTATGTAGTGTTTTTCACTTTGTAGTGTTTTTTGGAAGTCGGTTGTTTTTTTTTTGTAAAAAGTTTTTATTTTTCACTTTTTAGGTGTGGTACCTACCCCACAAAAATTCGAAAACCACTACATGCTATGTAAATAACAGTGACAGGAACTTATCATATCATCCACAAGTGGGAAAAAGTACGTATTATTGATGGTAACTCAAAAACTGTTCAAGCCAAGTTAATAAAATTTATATGGGACCACCTCGAGAGCATACCCTTTCAAACAAAAAAAGAATTTTCAAAATCGGTCCACAATTGACGGAGAAATCGGTGGACATACATAAAAAAAAAAAAAAAAAACACGCGACGAACATATAACCTCCTCCTTTTTGGAAGTCGGTTAAAAATGAATCGTTTTGCTTACCAATGGTAGCATTTTTTATTGCCAAACTGGGCGTATAAATAAATTCGTAAGCTAATTTTACCTGTGATAGCTACTTCCTTATGGGAGGGTCTACTATGCAACGCTATGAGGTCTTTGCTTCATTATTGGTAAAGACACAAGAGTCATAATTTTAACCAATAATGGTCCGTAAATTATTGGAGGGCTTGTGGCTAAGTAATAATAGCTGCACGGATCGATCGATCAGGTTGAGCTACGCTTGCCGCGGTTGGTCCATGGATGGGTGACCATCTTTACATACCAAGACCCCTCCGTGCCTCGGAAAGCACGTTAAGCCGTTGGTCTCGGCTGTCATTTGTAGATCTTTGAAAGGCGTTACGGGTAGTCGCCCAAAAGCCTGACAACGAGTCTTACCAAGGGATATCGTGTTACCTAGTAACTAGATTGTGGAGGTCAAATAGGCAGTCGCTCCATGTAAAATACTAGTATTCAGGTGCATCCGGTTAGACTGGAAGCCGACCCTAACATAGTTGGGTAGGCAATGATGATGATGAGAGTGGAAACGCCGGGACGCACTATAAGGCATAGTGACCTTATCGGTGATATTCTTCAAGAAGGTCAGGTCCGTAGTACTCGCAACCGGCGTGCGTGTATGGCCAGATGTATGAACGTAAACGAAGCCAAAGGAGTATGAAAAGATCGTGACAGGTGGCGTTCTCTTTTTCTGCTTATCCCCATGGGAAGAAGGCGTGAGTTTATGTATGCATATTTAATATTCCATTTCCTTTTATATTTAAAATAAAAAGGCCGGAGGTTGATTGGTTTCGTTACCTAAAAAAATTTAAGGAAAATATTAAAAAACTCCAAGAGTATTTTAATATTGACATTTGATACTTAAAAGGCGTCGGTTTTTATTTATAACAGCATCACTTAGGCTTCAGTCTCGAAGTCAGCGGGCAGCGGGGCGGCAGCGGCGGCGGTGGCGGCGCGGTCACGCATAGTTTTTATGGAACCGCTCGCCAATACCTTCGAGGCCTGTAACATATAAATCTATGCAAATGAACGCGCCGCTGCCGCCCCCGCCTCGCTGCCCGCTGACTTCAAGTCCACGGCCTTAGTCCTTGACTTGGAAGTAAAATGGAAGACTCAAAGATTCGAGAGAATTCTCTCAACTATTTGTTCTTTGAATCGTTTTCAAGGTGTCCCAGTAATTGTTACTTTGAACCCTGTAGTAATATCTCGAACCTCTTTGTAAGTTCTTCCAACAAACAAGAATGGTCGGAGATTAATCCTCTATGCAACGCCACTGCTTTTATATACTAGGTTTCATTCCTCATTCAAAGGAATTGAAATGCAATTCAGCTTTCTTTGATTACAAAGTAGAACGAAAGAATTTAATAAAAAATATATATATTATTTTACTTTGTATGGAGCATCATTTCATAGAAGAAGTAACTAAGAAAACAGAAAGCAAATAGAAAATGAATTTGTTTTTACATTTATAAGTGCATTTTCTATCGGAATTTTGTATGAATTATTTAAATTTGGACAGTTCAACGTTTGTTGGGTCAGCTTATATTATTATAAAAATAAATATATGTGTGTATACAGGGTGGCAGGGACATCGACGCGAAAACTGTTACCATGGATTCGGTACATGATTCTGAAGCCCCCTGCGTTGAAATTTTTCGTCAGTTATTAAAAACAAAATCTGCTGTTTCTTAGAAAAGTGCAATTCCTACACGGTCAAAATATATGGAACGACTGATTTAAAAAAAAATAACCAACGTATAATTTCAACGCAGGGGGCCGAAAGGGACGGTGAACAATGGGTAGCTCGCCGTCTGATAAGGACCAGGCCCGGGTCGACGGCGCGTTGTGTTCCACGCGCGCCTCAAAGAGATGTCAGCAGAATTGACGGGGTCCGCTAGGGCCAATGCCTGCCGGGGCTGCGAATATGGGCCGAAAGGGACATCGTGACTCCCGGCAACAGGGCAACCGAAGGAACATGGGTGGGTTTTAGTCAGTAAGAGTCTGAAAAAAAAATATGGGTTTAGAATCATGTTCTGAATCCATGGTGACAGTTTTCGCGTCGATGTCCTTGTGTAACAGTTTTCGCGTCGATGTCCGCGTGTATGTTCTAGCAATATTGTACTTTCCCACTAGTGAAATAATTTTCATTTTACATACAAACTTACACCTCTTCATAATAATAGTATAGATTAAAGAAAGTTATCTCTGCTGATTTGCCTCAATTACATCGCTTTTTAATTTTTGGTGTCATTATTATGATACCATCGTTTTGATATCATCCATAATAGAATTAATAAACATGTACTTTACTTCTAAATACAGGATATTTTTTATTTAAATTGTAAACCTGAAACATCCAGAACCAAAAGTAACAAATAGTTTATAGTTACATTAGAAATAAACAAAGAAATAATACATTACTGTTGCGGCCTGCAACAAAGGCATTGATGGACGATCGTGAAAATGTGGGTGGAGGCGAAGCCGAGGCACATATACGTGAGTCCATAAATGCCTGGTTGCGGCCAAGGCTTTTATAGTACTTTTCTCAAATAATGCGTGGAAAGTCAAACTAAGAAAATTAATTATAAATTCCAGAATCAATGACGAACAACGATCATTTTTCATGCGCCAATGTGTTCATTTGTTTCTTTTTTATGTTAAACAGCTCTATTTCCGAACCAAATCAAAATTTAAATTGTGTTGAAAAGTTCGTTCCATTTTTAAATAACACGACAGTTATGAGTTTTCAAAGTAAATTATTCGGCGGCTAAACACGACAGATATGGATTTTTATACAAACATTGAGCCCCGCGCTCGCATATATTCGACCAGTACAGCAATTTGGATTTATCTCGAAGAAGGTTGTCAAAATAATGCTCGAATTTCAAAGCATGTTTGAGAAAAATATATTTTCTTAAATCTTTTCTCTAGTAAACACAAACACCTTGTTTAATAATATTTCGCCCACTTTCTTATCTTTAAAGATAAAGGATATGCATCCGATTTTCTCAACAATTTCCTATTAAGAATTCTTTTTAAGATAAAGCAAAATGGTATTAGGTTATCTGCAAACTAAGCAACTAGATTGTGCTAGCGCAACCTTCAAGTTATTCCACTGTGTGTATTAGACAGGTCTTTAGAAATAAGATAATGTAGGTACCACAGAGCAGGGAAATGCCCGCGCCGGCAGCATCTAGAGACAACAGTACTAACTAATAAAATTTGTCGTGCCGAAAAAGCGTTGAGCGCACAAATTCAAATATCATTTATTCAAACTAGGCTGAGAATCAGCACCTTTCTAACGTCAAAATTACATAAGACAGTCCCCCAAAAACGCCCACCCTTCACCACTTCCTAGTGACTTTAGCTGGGATGAAGTGGCGCAACAAACTCCCCAGCAGCACAGCTGTCTGTTCAAGATAGAAAAAAAAATGATTCTATACAATAGTATGCAAAATAACGTACATTATGCAACACAAAACATAATTTAAATGATGAATTATTGGCCATATGTCAGCTAACACACGCCAATATACCAACCAAAAACACCGAGAACTATTACTCAATAAGAATTTAAAAAAATAAAAACTAAACGTAAACAGAACTAAATATCTAAATAAAAGCCTCCAGGCAGCTTTTACCGCTGTCACGGATCACCTTCAAAGCAATCAGTTTCGATCTGCCAAGCCTTTTCCCAACTATAATGGAACAGCTGAATGTCAGTATTATACATGGAGCTACTGCCTATCTGACCTCTCATCCAACCCAGTTACTGGGTAACATTATATCCCTTGTTAAAACTCGTAACGACTGCCAAAGATGACGAATAACAGCTAGGACCAACGGCTTAAAGTGCTTCCCCAGGCACGGAGGGGTCTCGATATGTAATGGATGGTCACCCATCCACGTACCGACCGCGGCAAGCGTAGCTTAACCTTCGATCGACTCGTGCGGCTGTTATCATTTAGCCACGAGCCCCTCTAGCTGTTTTCATACGTCATTTGGGTCGTAGTGCGAGTAAACAGTGACGTTTGGTTTTTATTAAAAGTGTTGACACTGTGTTGTTGTGTTGTGTTATTTTGTGTGTTGTGTTGCCGCCGCCTGCAGCGACTGCCGTGCTCTCTGGTAGTAGGTACACAGCTAAATAGGAGCTGGAAATGTCATGTATACCTCCCTACATAGAAAGTTTAATATAAAACAAAAGCAGGTTATGTTTACCTTTTAATAATATCTGTATGTGCGACTATTTCGTTTTTGTTATTTTGAAGCGGGAATCTAAAGGAGTTGAATTTGCAACTAGATAATGCATTTTGTGCACATACAAGATAATATCAGGCCAATGCATGCGTGTGTTCGCCGTTTTGAAGTTTAATCTTAAAACTGGAGAAGAATGCATTATTTTCTTTAATCAGAAAAAATACGATTTTTTTTATTTCTCGTATTTTGTGAAGTTTTAGTAATTTTGGGCTACGAACTACGAATCCGATACTTTTGTTTGCACTACGAATTCAATAATTTTTGCCACAATACAAAATATCGAAACTTATTTTTTTTGCTGCTCCAAGGAAATAGGTACAGCCATATCAGGTAAGACTATCGCCTGCCTACAAGTCTGCATGCTTGTATGCAACCAGCCCATATCAGGTAGAGTCTGGCCACGCTAAGTCTGCAGAAGTACAAAAACGGTGGAATTTGAAAATCTATTGACGGCAACACCATCCTGTCCTACGAAAAAAGAATTTGATACTTTGTTTGTCTTTTTGTTTTTGATATGTTATTTTGTTTATGTATTCTGATTTATTCCTGGTAAAGAATAGTCACTTTAGCACGATGCAGTGTGGATTTGATACAGTTTTGTCATCGTATGGAGGTAGAGCATAGGTACGACATAGTCTATTACACATAATCTATTATGCAAAAATCAAAAGGCAAAATATCAAAATCATTAGATCTACTTACAACCCCGAAACTGATGTAATAGTATACGATAATGTATAAAAAAATTGGGGTTGCCCATTTACTCCATTGCAGACTTAGCGTGGTCAGACTTTAGGTAATTCTAATTTGAATATCCGTTTTCAAAACCAATTGCCTCGTTCGTCTAGTTTGCAAGCGGTTGCAAGCGCTACTTCTGAGCATGAGGTACTAGATTCAATTCTCAGGTCGGGCAAAGTGGTATTGTGTTTTTCTATCTGGAATTTTTGAGTAGCAGTCCGGAGTCTGAATTTGTGCCCGGTTGATGGCAATAAGCTCGCCCACTATTACATGGGACTTAAACATAACTGAACTAAACTAAACCTCATTTTTAATTCTTTTTACCTATTGTGGTATAGTTATCTTAGTCAAGGTGCATCATCTTCACATAATGTATAATTATATAAATAATGTGCAATAGTTATTTATGCAACTGTTGTATAATAAGGGGTATTAAAACAGGAATGTGGGTTTATTACACGAGGCGAGGCACTTGAGTATTTTAATACTTAATTATACATAACATAAACATATAGCATAACATCACGCCTTGTTTCCCCGAAGGGTTGGGCAGAGGTGTACCTGTAGTAGGTACACCCACATTTCGCCAGTTATGTTTAAGTCCCATGTAATAGGGGGCGAACCTATTGCCATCAACCGGGCACAAATCTAGACTCCGGGCGGACTTAATTATAACAGTTGCATATAATACTTTATCTACACCCATGATATGAATCCTCTATAAAAGTTTCTGAAACCATTGGGTGTTTGTAATTCAAGATCAAGAATAAAGAAATTCCCACGAAATTCAGTACAACTGCACGTATGTACGTCGCCTACAGCAGCACATCACACACACATGCGTGCAGCGGGTGCTGCTGCCCCCGCTTGAACGTTGAAACGAGTTGCTTAATGAAATTTAGTACAACATTATATCACTCATTGGGATGAGGTAATGGTTACTATGACACTGGCTGTTTTAATGACGGCAATAAGCTAACTGCTTCTGAAACTTTTATAGAGAAAAAATAATAATAATATGGCTGATAATGATGACGGTTTCGTGACGGTGCAAAGGAGGAAGCGCCGGTCGCGCACGAACAAGAACCGCTGCGGCAAAGCTCCCACGGGCCCCGAAGTGAGCCTACGTGCTGGAAAGCCAAACACACCGGTGTACATCTCCCGCCTGCACTACACCACTAAGGCGGAGGACATCGTGGAGTACGTGCGCCAAAAGACGAGGTACGCGCCGAGGGTGCAGTTATTAGAATCGCACCGGAACGTCAATTTCAAGGCGTTCGTCGTGCGTGTACCGAATTATCTGCCCCTCGTCATGCAAGAAGACTTTTGGCCGCAGGACGTGGTGTTCCGTCGCTTCCGCGGACAAGTTCCACAAGACGGCACTAAGTCAAGCTAGTGCATAGTGAAGTGCTACTAACATAGTCCAAGTCTTATTTATTAACACAAGTTTTGTTTATATTAGAATATGTATGTTTAGGTTAAGGTATTTTTCTATGGGCCTGTATCGCCTGCAATAAATGGTATTATTATTATTATTATAGCATGGGTGTAGATTAAATATTGTAAAACATTTTAAAAGAGTAACGGTGGAGTTTCTTGCCCATTCTTCTCCATATGAAAACTAACTTTTGGAAGGGGCGACATGAATCAATTCTATTTTTTTGTAAGTTTTGACGTTCAAAAGTGCCTTTTGTGTGTCTAATTGAAATAAATTATTTGACTTTGACTTTGGCGAAATGTGGGTGTCCCTATTATAGGTTCAACTCTGCTTAAACCTTCGGGGAAACAAGGCGTGTTGTTATGTAAAAACCTACTGTTAATGTTTCCTTGTACCAATACGCTTTTAAGACCATTCTACGAACATTGGAACTGATTCTCATTTGCAAATCCCGTTATCAAAGATTTTGCACTTTGCGTTTACTTTGCTGTTAAGTGGAAGGTGCAAATTAAGTCGATAAGGAAATGCAGATAGGTAGAGAAATACTTTGGCTAAAAACTAAATGAAGGTCGGTAAAGCCGAGCAAGTATTGGGTTAGTAACATAGTAATCTGATCTTAAAGGGATACAGGAGCTAAACGCAAGTTTTATAATGCCTAAAAGTATTATGATCCACTACAGTAAAGAAAATATATGATATTCTTCAGGTATATGCTAGATGGACAGTGTATTGAAAACGTAATACAACTAACCGCCCATTGTGTCACCCAATGTAAATTTTCTAAATTAATGTCTGTAATTTTAATGGTGTACATCAGCGTTTGGCAACACGCGGCCCGCGGGCCGCATGCGGCCAGCAGACGTGTTACTTGCGGCCCGTGAATGTTTTGTAAATAAGTTATAAATAACGCACTAACTTTTTCAATTGTAAATTATAGAAAAAATAAATATGCTTCTCGTTTCACAGATGAGCATTTGAGAGCCATTCTACGAATTGCAACTACAAATTTGACAGCTAACATACAAGAAATAGCCTCCCAAATGCAACCTCAGACATCACACTGAAATTTGTATAAAATCAGTTACCTATTTAGGTACTTTGTAGTTTTCATTTCTGAATGATTTACGGTGGTTATTTTTCTAGCTATAAAGCCCAAACATTTTATAAACATAATGTAAGTATACCGTGTACGAATTAAATTCTGTATGGTTTAACCATTTTTAATAGCATTTTTTTTTCCATGGGATACGGCCATTATACGTAGGTATATTGGGCTTCTAGGGTTAATATCACAAGTGCGGCCCACCTTTAGTTTATTTTGCCACCTTGTGGCCCTTGCCTGCCAAAAGGTTGCCGACCGCTGGTGTACATAATAAAGAATATTCTATCTATCTATTTATCTAATTTGAACTTAGAAAGTCACTATTGTATTGACTCTATGGACGCAGTGCTACCCTGACGCTTTCGTCTTTTAATCTGATCGATCAAAATTACAATAAACAACCAAGTTCTTAGATATTTGACAACATTATTATAATACATTAGATACGTATAAATAAAATTGAAGTGTCTGTTTGTAACGCCAAAATAATAGATTTTTACTAAATGCATATGAAAGTATATGGTACAATAAAAAAAAACATTTTTTTTAAATTTTTGGCTGTCTCTTTCGGCTAATCTCCGATACAGCTGGACCGATTTTAACGGGACTTTTATTGGCAGATAGCTATACTTTTATTTTAGAAATACAATTAGGTTCCATGCAGGCGAAGCCGCGGGTAGCAGCTTATAAATATGTTTTTAGACCTATTTTGAAATAACTACGTTACGTTGACATACAAATCGCTAAGTACTTGAACGTTTAAATTGTGATGGCCCAGTGGTTTAGGCCTCGCCTCTCATGCATGAGGTTGTGGGTTAAGATCCAATACCGATGTGATTTTTTCAATTCATAAACTACTACACTGCTACTTTACTTTCTGAATTTCATCGGGGTCATTACTAAAATCGGTGAAGGAAACACATCGTGAGGAAACCTGAGAAAGATAAAAAAATCAACTATCTTAACTTAGCACACAAGGTTGTCGACGTGTGGGGCGTGGACTCTGCAATCATTGTACCGATAATCGTAACGATTAATGGCCTAATAGCGGAGTGCCTCGACCAACAAACACCTCAGGAGGTTCTCATTGCGCGGCTCGGTCAAGGGCTTGATTCAAAAGCAGTACTCTTAGACACGGCACGCATCGTGAGTAGGTTCCTCTCTCTAGAGCCCTGACCACCAGCAGCTTGGACCCTGTTCCTGATGCCGATGGGTCATTATTAAATAAAATAAAAAATATAAGTCTGAAATCGCCAACCCCTCTTGAGCAAGTGTGGTGATCAATGCTCGTGCCTTCTCTGTATGAGAAGAGGCCTTTATAGAGCAGTGGGGCAATTATATAGGCTGGTATTATTTTTATAAAAATCAAAGGAATAATTTTAGTAACTATCTTCAAAGCATTGAAGATTATGATACCTACCAATATTCTAGACTTGTTACTAAACGTTACGTCTTCAAACCAAACGCGAAACGTTTCAATTAAGTTCGACGACTTCAAAGAACTGAAGGAAGTTCAATTCAGGTCTATAAGATTAACGATAATAGCGTGTGTGGCAAAATTTGTTCCAAATAAATTGTCTTGCCGAGTGAGTGATTAGGACCGGCCCACGAGATTGCTCTAATTAAATAGATCTATCGGCTGAACCATTGAGTAGATATTTACAGAAGGCACACAGCATTATACTGCGCGATGGCCGTTTTGCGTGGCTGTGGCGAATATTTTCCCCCAGCTTGTTATTTTTGTGTTTTTTTTTTGCGTCTTGTTTTGTCGCAAATAAACGTATTTTATTTCATTACTTTCTTTCTAAGGCCGGTTCCATACAACGAGTGAAAACAGGCGTACGCGCACACAGACGTGCACGTACAGCAATGGCAACAAAACCAGTATAAGTTGGCCTTGTATTCTATTGAAACTCCGTACAATGCTAGGTGAGTAGTGGTGGCACAGTGGTTTTAGTCCTGACTTATGAGTTGGTCGTGAGTTCAAACCCAGGCAGAAGCTTTACTTTGTGTAAATAATTTCATCGCCGCTGCTCTTAAAACGGTGAAGGAACACATTGTTAGGAAACCGGCCTAAAATGTCCTAGAACCAAAAAATCGAAGACATGTGACATCTAAAAACCCGCACTGGGCCCGCTTGGTGGATTATAGCCCACTTTCTCTCGAAGAGGGGAGGTCTGTGTCCTAGCAGTGGGATCATTATAGGCTGATTGTGCTTATTGGCATAAGATCCCCTAGCATGGCTGCTAGGCCAACTCACAGTCAAACTGTTACCACGCTGTGACATGCGGTCGACTGTACAATGACCTCAAACAAATGCTTACACACGCTGTACATTAGACGCATGTCTATGTGTGCGTGCGTTTTCCCTCGGTGCATGGAGCTAACCTTCTGTACCTAACAATTTTGTGACCGAATTGAACTACATAGTGTTTGTTTCAAGTTATTTCTGGATCTCATTACTGTATTGATTGTTTTGATTCTGATGCGGCTTTTCAGCTAGGAATAAAACAAACGAGTGTTTAGTAAAATTTAATGGACAGTCGATTACAGTGTAAAAAATTATAATTATCACTTGCTTCAAAAACGGTTAGTGAAAATATTGTGAGGAATGCCTGAGAAATATTTCTTGGCGTCATGTAAAGCCAAGTCAGAGGCCCATGGGCGGCTTTAAAATTCTGACACCAGGTTAGTCACTAACCACACGAAAGGAAGAAGAAGTGTAAAAATAGTTGGGAAAATAAATAAATAAATGCGTTCAAACAAGAGCTACCTACTAGGTTAGTTCGTAAACGTCTTAACAAGGTGAAAGAGACCAAAATAATAATATGAAAGCAAACAACATTTTAACTGCAGGTAATAAAATATTTTCTCCTGCATTATAAATAGACGCAAATACAAAATAAATCAAACACAATACCGAAACGGTTGCTGTCAGAATCTAAAATAGTGCTCCAAGGCAAAATGTGGAAGTAGCAAATAAGGTAGCAAAATTTAAAAATTGCATTTTCGGAATATATCTCATGAAATTGTCCGTGAAATTGCTCGTTGGGGCATGGAGCTGGGCTAAACGCTGTGCTGCGTGTATCGTGGATCTTCTACTGAGATTGTAAAAGATATTAGGGTGCCAAGAAATAAAATATCATACGCGCTGACAGCAATGAATGACAGGAACTTTGCTACAATGCCTTTTATATGGATGACTAGCTGTGCTCGCGGCTTTGCTAACGTATCTATGTATTATATTGGCATTATTAGTTATTGGGAACGAGAAATTATAGTGTATTCGTAATATCCTCTACAAAATGTTAAGTTTAACTAGAAATTGTCTTTGGTTTATTATAAATTAAAATATGGACGAAAGAAAATAATTCGTAATAATTCATGATCACTTCTCTAGGTATTAAAAAAGCGTTCAAATTAGAAAAAAAAAATACCTTGATTGAAATTTCTTTCAATTCTTTCAAAACTTGATCAGCAGATTGGACGATTTCATTGATTCTTAAATCAGAAAGGTCAATAAGGTCAATTATTTAGCGACGGCTTACATGAGATAATTATATTAGGATTGCTTACTGGTAAGTAATATAAAGAAAATGCCAGACACCCACTTGTGATCAGGGTGACATTCTCACTTCTGGTATTTCTCGATAGCAATTTTATTTATTGATTTTAGGTCGATATTTGAGTTTGTGTGATTGTTTAAAATTAAATCTTTTGACAATTGTGTTGCGCGTGTAAGTCCGTTTTCTTTTCAATAACGAAAAATATAATTATACTAGCTGTTTCTCGTGACTTCGTCTGTGATTCGGGATGAAAAGTAGCATATGTCTTTTTCCAGGATATATTCTACCCATGTGCCAAATTTTATCCAAATCCGTTTAGCTGTTTTAGCGTGAAAGCGTAATAAACAAACAAACAAACTCACATACGCATTTGTAATAGTAGTTAGGATTGCTAGGAATAGGGTAAATTCTGAAATGATGCATTTAATACACCGTAATTATATTTAATACTAGCTGACAGGACAGACGTCCTGCAGTGCTATTCTGTTAAAATCTCACCGTGAACGCTAAGGTGAAATGAGCTGTCATTGCACCATATACTAGGGATTGACACTGTTGACAGCTCACTTTCAAGCTCACTTCATCTAAGCGTTCACGGTGAGATTTGTACAGAATAGCACGCTGTTCTGGAAAGTTTTACGTAATTATCCTTTTTCTCTTGTTTTTTTCCCTGATAATTTTTCCGTGGCCGAAAATAATTACGCTTACTCATTGTTTCCTGAGTTTATGGTCTTAATACAAAAATCACAGAGAAAAAAGGACATTCAGTATTTCCCGAATTTGAAATTTTTCGGGAAACTTTTCCAATTTTTCAGTCCATAAAATCCTTAATCGCACAGTAACGAACATTTAAAAAAAATAGTCATTTCGGTCCAGCCGTTCTCAAGTGATGTGCTCACCTACGAACATGCTTGCTTGAAACATAATAAATGCTGGACTAACGGCACTAAATAAATCTTATTATAAATAAGATCAGGAGGATGACGATGTAAGGATCACACTAGATTACGGTTCTGCATAGAAATGGAAGAGTTTCCGGACGAAGTGTACACCGTATGTATAACTTGACGGACTGCGGTCCGCAAGCAATCGTGTCGTGTTCTTCCATACATACAAATCAGCACAAACTTTGCTAGGGCGATGAAATATCGTTCATGCCATGCGTTCCATAAATCATAGTATTCATATGTCGCTACAATTGCGTTAAATCTGCCTGTAAATATGCGATGATGAAAAAAAACCTCCTAAAGTAGACTTCTTGACGAAGCCGGTAATCTGAAAAAAATCGCTTTGCCATAAAGCGCCTTATTGTACACACATATATCAAGCTATATATTTCCAGTATAAGCTGATTTCACATTGTATAGGTTTTCCGTACAGTGAGAGGTCAGCTTAAGGAAATAGCACACATATCAACTCGGAAAGGGATCGTCACCGTATCAAGTCGAGCCATTCAGTATTCTTTGTATGAAACTCCCTACTGCAACGCACACTAATCGGAATCGTAACGTAATCGCCTCGCCTTGGGACAATCTGACCAACCGCGGCGATACAGCATGACCTTTATACTGGAAATGTAGCCATGTGTAGGTACCTATCATCCTTTTTGAAAATTATTTGTTTTAAGAGTAGGTATTAGGGTTCCGTACCAAAATGGTAAAAAGGAACCCTCGTGGTGCGACTTAGTCTGTCTGTCCGTCTGTCTGTCTCAGCTGGATATCTCAAGAACTACTAATGTCATCAACTTGAAATTTGGAATAGCTTTAGATGACGTTTGCCCAACTGTTTTGCAAATAAGAAAGAAGTAAAAATGTATGCCTATATTTTTTTTTTGCAACAGGAACTGAACAGGGTCTTTAAAAAATCGAAGCGGGGCTACTAGGGTATGTGGGTGTGCGGTATCATATGAAAGAGCGCTATTTGGACATTCTCAAACATTCTTTTTTTTTTAGGCCGTATAGTTTTCGACTTGAGAGGAAAAATTAAAAAAAAACCATTTCCCCTTATCTCCGAAGTTTGCATAGAGAAAAATATGAAATTATTCTATGTGATAGAAGTTTATGTAAAGATTACAGGAAAAATAAAACTATGTCTCTAAATAGCACACTTTTCAGAAATCATCGTCAAAAATTACATTAGTTCCACTATGGGTCAAGAGATGACGCTGACCTAAAACTGCAATTTTCTACACTGCAGTGTTAAAATTCTCTGACGAATATAGGCCTCGCCGATGAAAATTTAAAATGATACGGAATGGTGCGCGAGTCCGACTCGCTCTTGACCGGTTTTTATTGGTAGAATCCCTCAAAATATGGTAATTAATGTGATATTAGTTATTACCGATGGCTTTAATGAGTAGGGAATATCAAAATAAACGATGGATGGATTGTGTGATAGATTATATGGCAAGAAAGGAAGTGATTTCTTAGATGACGGCTAATAGATAAGTATGGAAGAAGATAACTGGGATGAGGACAAGAGGGTGATGAATTCTGATGTTCAATAAAATTTGAATCTTCCTGTAACGCCATTATATGACACTAAGAAAGAAAATAGCTGAAGACACACGACAGTACTATTTATTTACATACTTAGGGTCTTTGGAGCCCTAAATAAAAAAATTACACAATACATAGCAAGTAAATACGTACGTGAGTGCAATTTAATGTTGTAATTTTAAGAGTGTGAGCCAGGAGATCTGTCATACAGGTCCCGAACCCAGTATAGACTCCAGCTCTCACAAAGGTTTGAATCTGCCTGTAACCTATATACCCTGTACCAAATTTGTACCTTTTGAGAGAAATAAATTACAATTACTATTAAAAAAAAAAAAAAAAAAAAAAAATATGGGCAACATCAGGTATTCAGGAGGTCTACTCCTTCACTTATAGGAGACTACAGCATACACAATGAAGTGAACGATTAAACTAACAAAGTTAAAATTTTAAAAGAAATTTGAAATATTAAAAATGTGTGTGTAATTCAAACAATTTTGGTAAAATTTGGAAAAAGTTAATCAATTTCTAAAGGAGATAAAAGAAAATAACATTTATCTATCAAACTTAACCTATGTTATTAATTAACTATGTACATAATTATAAATATTTGTAATCACGTTTTTGAAAACGGTTCTAACGATTTCGATGAAAGTTGCAATATAGGGGTTGACGAGGGCGAAAAATCGATCTAGCTAGGTCTCATATCTGGGAAAATCGTTTTCTCCGAGCAGAGCTCGGTCGCCCAAAGTGTAAAACAAGATGGCTACTTTAGAATAATGACATGGCAGCATGGAATTAGAAAGTACCTACTATTATGGCAGCATGAAATTAGTAAGTACCTACTATAATGGCAGTATGGAATTAGTATGAACTTTCCTATGCCTACTATTTATTGATAATTCTATATTTTCATCGGAGCAGCAGAGCTCGGTCGCCCAGGTACTCTCTTATAATTTGACAGAGACTCGCAGATGTCTCACAGATGTTTAAACTCGTCGTTACCATAATATTAATTATACGAAATTAATCAAGCACAAACATACAATGCAGCTAAATCCTTAACATAGTAAAGAACAACAAAACTGGGTTAAGACGAGATTTGCAGATCTCAAATAAGAAGCCATTCGGATTCTGTTGTAATGCGAGCCGTGGCCACGTTGCTATTTATCTTCCGTTTACTTCTGATATTGGTGGGCATCTGACTTCCACTGTTTTTGGTGATTTATTTCAAATTATAGATGAAGACTGTTTATGGAACTTTTGTGTAGTGTCGCAACCATTTTTGACATTGGCCGGTTTAGAATTCCATTTTCAAAGATTAGTTGTTTTGACTCATATTTTAAAGGATGTATTTGTAAAGCGTGTATTCTGAAAGGGGGCAGCGTCGAAAATGGATGTCAAATATTTCGCTGATTTAATTAATTTACCAATCTATATTATTAATTAATTTACCAATCTATATGAAAGATAACTAAAATATTGATTATGAAATGCAATCATTAATATCGTAACACCGCATACTTAGTTTTAAATGTAAAGAAAGTATTTTGAATCTTCTCAAATGCTTTTTTACACCTAAAACAACAACATCAAATTTCAGTGTTATAATTGCAATTCATTATTAATATTCTAGTTCACTGGTTAACGATATTTCATATTTTCATACAGTAATATTGCCAAATTAATCAAAACAGGTAAATATTTGACACCAATTTTTGCGACCGCCAGACGTTACCAACTTTTAGAATGAACGCTTTTAAAGTTAAGATATATTAAAACATCAACTTACGTTAATAATTATTAAGTAAATGAACCTCTAAATGTTATGTTTGAAGGACATACACCCGATTTGTGATTTGAGAATTTTAAAGAAAGAAGAAATTTTGAATTTCGCGGGCCTTAAGTAATTCTAAAGTAGAGTTCGACAAGTTCTGAACTTAAAATTCCCAAATCAGAAACCGGGTGATATCCTATTAACCGACGATATACTGAATTCATTAAATCCTTGAAGGAAGAAATGCTAGCTATGCTGTGCTTTTCAATTCAATCCAATATAAAATCGGGCACAAAAATCCAAACTCCGGCTGCTACTGAGAAATATTTAAATTTACTTTTTACTCTTAATAATAACCAAATAAACCAAGCAAAGATGCTATACAAATTTTCTGATGTCGAAAAAAGTGTAGCCATTTTTGTGAGGAACATGTATTTTTAATTTTAATAAAGCCGAAATGCGCTAGTTAGCCGGCAACAAGGGTATCTGGCAACAAATAGAACAGGGTGAGCGGTGGCTTATTCACAAATCCTGCTGACTGCAGGAAAGGGGGTTTTTGGAGTTAACGGTAAGAAAACGATATGGTTGTGATATAGTCCTCTTCACCGTATCCGGCGTTAGTGATCCAGTGACCCTAATTGCGTAACTTGTTTTTGGAAAACAATTTTGAAGCAATGGATTAGCAATCTGTTTCAAATCGAAACAGATTGTGATTGTGTTGTATTACGCAATTAGGGTACTGACTAATTTTCATTCCTTTTGTGAGCTCTCTGATGACTAGCAAAACCAAATGGTGGCATGGTGCTTGTGGTGGCATTTACATCGCCACAACCAAACTATGCATCAAAGACTCGACGTCACACAAATCCTGCATTGCGCAAGCAAAGTTTACTGCTCGATCAACATATATATAACTTTCCGACATTAATCGTCGGGCAGTTGCCCGCCAGACACGACACCTGTCTGGTCGGAGGATCCTCCCTTTTCTATAGAGGATGAGTAAACTTTACACCCTGTTCCTCATACCTTTAGAAGGTTGCTCGAAACCGAGAAAGTTGACGCACTTTAATCGACAAAGTAACTGTATGCTTTGAAACAAATCATCTTGAAGACCTAGACATGTTTGCGATACAAGATATACAATAGGTCATGGCAAATTGAATTTGGAAAAGAATGCTCATCGATTGCATTCAAATCAAATTTATGGTTGATGCTAATTTTAATAAAGGAGTAGGTACAGTGCTTCCAAAAATGATAAACTAGAATTTAAGTAGGTATCTATGTAACAATCAAAACAAAATAAATAGATGTTGGGAATATAATCCCTAAGACTTGAAAGGTTTGGTAGAAAACACATTTAACATAACACACAAACAAAAATAACACATTAACAACAACACATTTTGCCAGTATGTTTAAGTCCCATGTAACAGGGGGCGAGCGTATTGCCATCAACCGGGCAAAAATTTGGACTCCGGGCTGATATTGAGACATTCCAGATGGAAAAAACCTAATAACACTTCGAACAACCTTTTTTTTTTTGCGTGGGAAATTATCAAATAATTTCTCCCGCTCTGGGCGGAGCGGGTGGCGTGTCAGACTCTTACTGACTAAAACCCACCCGAGTTCCTTCAGTTGCCATGTTGCCGGGAGCCACGATCTCCATTTCGATTTTCTTCGCAACCCCGGCGGCAGGCATCGGCCCTAGCGGACCCCGTCAGTTCTGCTGACATCTCCTTGAGGCGCGCGTGGAACCCAACGCGCCGTTGATCCGGGCCTGGTCCTTATTGGACGGCGAGCTACCCATTGCTCACCGTCCGCAAGCCCGCGCCTACGGTGGCCAGAAATCGGTCTGTGATTCCCGACGCCTAGGGCGTCTCCTCCTGCGGCGATTAAGGGCGTGAGGGCGCGAAATTTGCCTCTCCCTCACGCGTTCCGCCTCCTCCTTTGCGAGCATTACTGCTTCGCAGAAGGAGGTGACGGCCTCCCATTTCCTCTCGCTCCATACCATGGCCTGCATCAGGGCCGGACGCGAGAGATCACCGCCGCCGATCACCTCCACGAGAATACGGCGATGCTCCGCCCAAGCTGGGCAGACCTCCACCGTATGCTCCACCGTGTCCTCCGGGTGATTCAAACAATGGTGATACCCGAGCGTTTCTTCCCGCCTTATCCTGAACAGGAACCTCCCAAATCAACGTGTCCGGTGAGGACCTGAGTCAGGCGGAAGGCGAGGACGCTGTGCCTCTCTAGCCACTCCTCGAAGAGGGGACTTATCGCCGCAATTGTGGCGTGCCCACTTCGATCAACCTGGGAATCGATATGATCAGCAGTAACGGTACCAAATTCTAGATTCAACAAAAAGAAACCGTAAAATCGTTAGTCTGAATATCAACATTGAGAGCCAGCACCGCAATGCACCACGACGGATTATCAGACTCGACTTTTTTCAATTAACATGCCAAATGAGCCTCGCTAAGAATTATAATCCGAATACTAAACATTTGTTCACTTTTAAAATTGAATTTACGACTACACTTTAATTTCATTTGTAGTGGAATGGAAAACGAGATTAATGGGATAGTGATAGCTTTTAGTTTGTTGCTTACTTTGTTTTTTTAATTATATTTTTCAGCTTGAAACAGAAGAGGTAGAAAATGAATAGACACTTTTTCTATGCCTCTACTTTGAAAATTGACTTCTCCATCTCACACTTTCTTCTTTTTAAAAACAATTATTTGTTTATAGTTCCTCGTTCACATCAAGCTTATTTATGAATAGTCAGTCGGTGGCTGAATTTGTTTTTTCCAAAGATCTAAATCGTTATATTTGCCCTACCTCAGGTCGCGTGAAAAAGTGTCCATACTTTCGGCGGAAAACTATATGCTTTGGTGTGAACGCGGCCTGAAACCGTTTTTATCTTATAATCGAAAAACCAGAACTGTCTATGAATTTTGTGATTTAAGTAATTTGTGTCTCTCAAAGACGTTTAAACGAAATACGCTTTGCATTCGTTTTCTTAAACAGTTAAGAGACTTATTTGATTAAATATTTACATTATTTTAAAGTTTGAAGAAACTTTTATAGAAATATAAAAAAAAAACATACACGTGATAAAAAAAAACCAAAAAAACATATCTTTGGTTTTGTATTTTTGTTTTTGCCAACTACTTCCAAAATTAACGTAATTTTTACTTTGTAGTGTTTTTATTTGAATACTTACTTAAAAGTTTTTATTTTTCTCTTTTTAGTCTTTATTGTACCTAACCCACAAATTCACATCACACAAATAAATTCACAATCACATACACAAATTGGATTAAATACGTATTATTGAAGCTGCCACCAGCTAATCAGAATTTGACCAAATGTTTATGGGACCTCCTCAGGAGTTATATAAACCCTTTCAAACTAAAAAATTAAAATATACAAAATTGTAATTTCGATGAACATACATAAAAAAAAATACATAGGTACAGTCGAACATAGAACTTCCTTCATTTTCGGTTAAAAATAGAAGCGAAAGATTTTATTGCTGACAGGGGCTTTAACATTTCCGTTCTTCCACGAATCATCTTTTAATTACAAGAAAACTTTTTCCTTTCGCAATTCAATAAAAACATACGCGAAATTTTCAGTACGTTCAAACTGCAAGCTGTTAACGAAGACAGTGCAAGCAGAGTTCTAATTAATTATACCCAACAGATGTTTCCTTGCTTGAAACTTTTCAAGTAGCTGAAAACGTTCGCCATTTGTTTTAGGTAATGTACCACGTTCATCGCGTCGACGTTTTTTTTTTTATGTAGTCTCTTTGGAAAAAGATGGTTGTTTTAAAAATGTATGTCGACAGTGTTTTATTGGTTGGTTGCTGAATGTTTCAATGTGACCTTTTTTTACACATAGCAGCGTCAAATATAATTTTATATGCAAGATAGAGCCGTGGGGGCCGTGTACTCATCGAGTATAGGAAAATCGAAAAGCGGTTGCTCGACTCTTCACGTGACCAGAGTGCTTGCCTATTTTTAGCCCAAAGAATTAGCATTGCCATCCAACGTGGTAAAGCTGCCAGCCTTTTATGCACTTTTCCCACTGACAGCGATGCGGACGAATTTTAATACTTTGTACTATAAATATTTTAGTGTTAGATTGTATATTTGATTGCCCAGCTATGTATAGCTCATATATTTGATTGGGACAGTAATGGCACGGAAAAAAAAAGAAGATTGTATATTATGTTTAAATAAAATTATGTAAATAAAATTACAAAAAAAATATACTTATTTGAAAGATTGATTTAATAACAGTCATATTTATTTTAGGAAAACTTACTTATAAATTATTTTACAGTTTTTAAAACAGCTAACTATTTACATTAGGTACTAAATTAAAAGACTAACTAACTATCTGTATAAATAAAAATAATAAAAACAAAATGACACTTAGGCGTCGAAGTATTCGTCCGCATCGCTGTCATCCGGAAACGTGCCCAGAAGACTGGCAGCATTGCCACGTTGAATGGCAATGCTAATTCTTTGGCCAAAGAACGAGCCAGCTCTCTGGTCACGTGAAGTGTCGACCAGTCGACGAGAAATTTCCTTAAAAAGGAGACGCGCACTCGGGCCCCATGGTCCGAGCGTTTCGACCCCAAACGGCTCAAAACTGTAATTACCTATAAGGTTACAGTATTTGCGCCGCTTGAGGGTCTCAGCAGCCGCAGCAGCAGCGCCAGCACAGCCCACCGTGCTAGGAACATGGGATGGCGCAAGGGTGTCGACACAGGTTGCATCCCACACCAGAGGCCTACCCACCTTCCAAGGCAACAACGTCATCCCATCTGGTCTCTTTCCATCGTCACGTACCAAGCCGTTTGGTTCTAATACCGCTGGTACGCCGGCGGTGACAAGGGCTCGACGAATAATGTCGTTGATGCTGGCGTGCCGTGCTATGCGACCTGCGCTCCTGCAGCAGGACAGGCCATGGTGCCCGAGACTGTCGACAGCTTCACCGCAATGACACCGATGCGGAGCAACACAAGGTGCACCCAAGCGGAGACACGTAGCGAGCCGAAACGATGAGTCATCCATCATGGTGCCTATGGTGGATGACGGGAGCGCCTGAAGCCACAAGCCTGACTCCCATTCTCCCACAGCCAGCAGACGGGCACGCTCAGCAGTATTAGGTGACGTATTTAACAGGGTGTTCCGTATAATACTGCAGAGCGGCACATCCCAGCGTCTCTGGGAAGAAGGGTTGTCGGGCAGATCCGTATTGGGACAAGCCATTTTCCAAGCGTTCAACGCTTCGGTCAGGCACGGTACCTCAAAATCGGCCAGTGAGGAAGATAAAATGTTCCTGGTTAATTTATTAGTACTGTGGACCGAGGAGAGGAACGCCGGTAAACTTATACTTGAAATTTTGCGGACGCCGAGACCACCCAGGCGAATGGGGAGTGTAGCTTGCTGCCACGCTCGGTCGTCCAGGGCCACATTTAGGATTGAAGTTAAAGTGTTTCTAATAATTTGGTCTACTTTTTCTAAAAGTTGTGTATGCTTCTATAGATGGGAGGAACGGAGGCTATAAGTAAATTTTGGTCCAAAGCAGCAGTATCGAATGAGTGTGAAGGCCGAATGGATATTAATTTTGAAAAGTCTTTCCGAGACATCGTTGAAATTTTGTATTTTCTCCTCAATGAACGTTGGAAAGGATTCATCAAAAATTGGGGACCCTAGGAGGTGAAGAGAGTTTCTTTCCGTAATTTTGATATTTGGTGCTATAGTATCAAATTTCGCTATGGTAGTCTGTCTGTCAGTCGTCTGGGGAAGATAAATTTCACATTTTGAAAGGTTAAGTTCTAGGCCAATGGAACTGAATTTTTCTTTTAAAAAAGTTAAATCTTTTAAAACTGTGTCTACTTCACCTCCTAGGGTTCCGTCATCCAAATACCATACGTTGAATTTAGAATTTAGTTGTCGAATAATTGGATTTATTGCCAAACTAAAAATGGCTGGCCCAAGAGGGTCACCCTGTTGACATCCGACGGCTGATTCCAAAAGGTTGTCTTTATAAAGTAATTTAGAGGGGTGCCTGTAACATTGGTAGAGAAAACTGTAAATTTTGGGTATTTCTTTTTGAACTTCTGTCAACAAGGTGTCCCTGTTTACGGAATTAAATAAATAATAATAATAATAGAATTAATTGATTTAATTAGCTTCATTAGATCCAGAAACTTGCAGAAGCTCACGAAAAGAGACTTCATCAGCATGTGAACGTCGAGGCAATCCAGCTTCTCGACCACACAAACCTAGTTAGAAGACTAAAAAGAACAAAACCGTTCGAGCTAATGTTTAGTGTTAGTGAATAGTGTAAAGTGCCAAACAAACAAAAGAACGAAGTGTATTCGCCTTAATAGAGACAATAAGAAAAGTGCTATTGGACACATTCTTAGTAAAGACAATTTAATAGTTTACGTTATAATTAAATTACTTATTAGTCTATTTATAAGGCTAGATTGTAATAAGATTAGGGTTCATCCTATTGTTGAACACTAGGACAAGGCAAAAAAAAAAAAAAAAATTAGCTTCTAAAGATAAAAACAGCGTAGAGACTGTTAAACTAGTACGATGATGAATCAAATTGGTCAACGTCACCTTTAGGCTACTAAAATATGGTGTTATACAAAAACATCACATAAAAGACCACATTTTCCAATTATCAATAAAAATTAAACGGGCGTCTGAAATCAATTAACATGAACAAGGTAGGTACGTTAAAAGTAAGTGTTAAAACCAAAAGTAAAAAAAAATTAATACTCCAGGACTATCCAAAGAGACAGTATAGGTAATAAATACCAAATTGCCATTGGAAAATAAACTATGAAAGCTTAATTATCGCTCCCATTCTCCTTATGCACAAAATAATAATATTGTTAATGGTTGAAAATATTAGTGTTGGCAGTAAATTCAGCCTCGGGCTGCAACCCCCTGTGTTATACTGGCGCGCGCTAAGTAAAAGATAGGTAAGTGTTATTTGGTAAATTTTGAGTAAGATGAAAGAGCCAGCCTCGTTGGTCCAGTGGTCGCTAGCGCTACTGCTGAGAATGATGTATTGGGTACGATTCCCGGTTGGGCAAAGTGTTATTGAGTTTTCCATCTGGAATTTCTCAGTAGCACCCCAGAGTCTGAAGCTGTTCCCAGTTGATGGCAAAAGGTTCGCCTCTTATTACATAGGACTTAAACATAACTGGCGAAATGTGGGTGTACTATAGGTACTCCTCTGCCTGACCCTTCGGTGATTACAGGCGTGATGTTATGTTATGAAAGAGATGCAACTATGGATGACACAGAATTTATATACAAGCTGGAAGGTTCATCTGCTAACTCTAGTTAGCAGATGAACATAATTATAGTCGTAAACAGTAGCACTGCAATTCAATTTAAGCATTCTAGTTCCTTGGAGAAGCGCCAGCGACTTGATAATTTCCGACTTAATCTTAATAGAACAACACTAAAATTTCGTGGCTAAGTATGTATCTATAATATCTAACATAATTTTCAAACTTAAATCATTTATTTCAATTAAACCAATGACAGGCACTTTTGAATTGTCAAGGGGTCGGTCGGTCAGTCAGAAAGATGGAGCTAGTTGCCCATTCTAAAGCGTAGTAGGTTCCTTTGGAGAAGAACGGGCAAAAACTTCTTTTAATTTACTCTAGCTACAAAAATATTTTCTAAAGACACCTTACTTTACTTTGCCATTTTAGTTCTTTAAACCGAATGTTTGAGTTTTTTCACTTATCCCCTTTTACTTCACGCACGGCTACGTACAAAATTCTCTCTCGGGAACAAAGTGGGTGCATTTTGTTTTCTCTCCTTATTTCGTTTAGTAATGAATAAGTAGGTATTAAATTGACCACGCTTGTTCTAAATTATGTGTCTCGGCTAGATTTTAATGAGATTTTTTTAAGTGAAAACTTCTTTATGCGCGTTGGGCATTTTTGAGATGGGACTAAACCATTGATTTCGCGACCTGTTACCGACACCGTGGAGTAAAAGACATCAACGCATTGATAACCGGGGTGTCGATTTCTTTTCATGTTTTCAATTCTGTCTGCACTTCCGGAGTGCCACTGTTTTTTTAATAGTATTGTTTTTTTCTTTTCGTGTCAACTGTACTTTGGTTGATTATTATTATATTGTTTGACCCCAGAGATTTCGGCATCAGTGGCATTATTTAGGTCTTCAAAGGTACGCAAGTGAAAGGCCACTTAGGACACTTCAGTAAGTGGGACATGGGCTGATCAGAAGCACCGCAATCGCACTTGTTGTTGAATTAGTATTTTAGAAGTAGTGAATTGTTTTACTTAGCGGAATAGTCGTTTATTTTTAATTTTTATTTAACCATTTATGCACACACATATAAACAGACAAGAAGAACGGAACAGTAAAATACGTAGGTGCAAAGGCAATGCTTGTTTCTAAAGAAATCTCTTCCAGCATACCTGTGATTCTCAAAGTATTCCAGGTTTCCACCTGGAATACTTTGAGAAATTGGGGCAAACGCTAGTAATAAAAAAAAAAAAAGTTTTTGTTTGTTGTACAAAGATGAATAACTCCTCAATGAGTAGCCTAAAACTTAGGCTGCTAAATTATTGGTTGCATTATCTGGAAACAAGTAGAGAAACTACTCTCAGGTAAACCTACGATAGCCGCAATATATTCAGTGAAATAAGTACATAATATTTCTACGGTAATTTTATCGTCACGCATTAACTGCGCCATACACTATCATCATTTCAGCCGAAAGACGTTAACTACTGGACATAGGCCTCCCCAGCCAGTTCGACCGATTTTGAAATTCTCGCATCCAGCGGATTTCTGCGGCCTTAACAAAGTCATCGGTCTATCTTGTGGAGGCCTTCCAACGCTTTGTCTTCCGGTACTCGGTCGACACTCCAGAACCTTTCGGCCCCATCGGCCATCTGTTCTGCGAGCAATGTGCCCTGCCCATTGCCACTTAAGTTTGGCAATTCTTCGGGCTATATCGGTTACCTTGGTACTCCTGCGGATCTCTTCATTTCTCCAAGCATAGCCCTCTCCATTGCCCTTTGGGTAACTTTTAGCCTTCTAATAAGGCCCATTGTGAGCGACCACGTTTCAGTGCCATAGGTCATCACTGGCAAGATGCACTGGTCAAAGACTTTCGATCTTTACCATATACAGTCTTGTAAACAGATTCTTAGTATATAGGACTTAAAATAGGCTTGTAGCGGTTACACCGCCACATACAAACTACGCATCAAAGACATGACGTCACACAAATCCTGCATCGCGCAGTTAGAGTTTACCGAGCGATCGACATACATACAAGATTTCCACTTCCAACCGATGGGCAGTTGCCCGCCAGACACAACACCCGTCTGGTCGGAGGATCCTCCCTTTTCTATGGTGGATGAGTGAACTTTACACCCTGTTCCTCATACTCCTAAAGGCTTTTACCTACATACGGTTAGTACTAAAAGTAAAGGTCATCAGATCTTAATAGTTATTTATGCAACTGTTGTATAATAAGGGGCACATGAGTGTTTTAATACCTGATTATGTACAGTTGCATACAAGACTTTATCTATACCCATGATTATGAATCCAATATAAAAGGTTCTGAAACCATAGGGTATTGTACAATATTGTTTTCTCAACTTTTCTGGTAATAATGATAATTGCTGCATTATAAATAACTGGTGATGTGTTATCAAAGCTTGTATCACTTATTTTTGTAAACATCAAAGTAATAAATATTTGCAATACTAATATCGAACAAAAATGGCGAGATACGACGTGAATTCGGATAACCTATAAGTATTTTTTAATTACGGCGCTGTGGTAGTGTGGTAAACGCGCGTGCATGACAATGTTCTTTTTTTGAAATTCGAGTTGCATAATGAAATTTTGTACAACATTATAACACTTGTTTGGATGATATTATGGTTACTATGACACTGGCTGTTTTAATGTTGGCAATAATTCTCCTGCCTTTATCCCAATTTATTTGGTTTCATCACAACATGTCTTTTTCTTCTAAACTTCTCTATAAGACTCTACGTAGCCTTCTCCTCCCTTCCTAGCCATATCATCTATCACACAGTCCATCCATCGTTTCTTAGGTCTTCCCCTACTCTTATAGTCATCCATATTCATACTCAAAACTTTCCTCACAATATTTTTCACAATCCTCCACATCACATGCCCATACCATTTCCGCACAACTTTTCAGTCACCGGTGACACTTTCAGGTTTCCTCTTGTGAAGTCATTTCTAATTCTATCCATTCGCGTAACACCACACATCCTTCTTAGAATTCTCATCTCAGTTGGCCCTTCGAGCCGGATTTTGACGTGAAGTGACGCGCTGTCCGCGTTGGTCGTCGCTGATTGGCTCGCGCCGTGTCGTCGTCCCGCGCGTCTCCCGCACCCGCCTGCGTCTCCAGCGGTACCGTGTCTGTGCGTGGACACATGCAATTGCCTTTCATTCATCCCTTTTGTGGCCCAACATTCTTATCATACAAAACGGCAGGTCCAACCGTCTTAATCATATCTTAAAATCGATCTTAAAATAAATAAAAATATTTCATAACATTTCAAGTTCTTGAATTAAAATAAATTGGGGGCAAATTACAAACTTCTCGAGAAAATAATGTAAAAATAAGCAACATTAAATAAACTAGAACCAATAACAAGGTTGATGCCTCGTTAAACATTTGAAAAGAATTGAAAAATACTTTCTCAAATCATGCTTTAATTTGCGAGATTTTTCTTAAGACTTGTAATAAAAGTCAATATTTTAGTCTATTGTTAATTTACGTATCTGAGTTGTTGAAATGGAAAAATATAAATTGAATGTATTTCACGTCAAAATTGAATCAGACGGTATGAATAAATAAAATAAATAATTACTACTTAGTTTAATGATTATTCGTTTTTTAACAATTTTATTTTTTTAATAATAATAATAATAACCCCACCGCCGTATCTCTACGTTGACGTCGTGGTGGGGCTGTCCTTGGGTGTCCTTGCATAGTGCGAACAGGGATAATTTTCAGTTAGTGCCTCAACACTTAAAAACGTCGAAGGGGCCTCTGCGAGTTGGCTTCGGCCTCTCGTACGCCTTCCAAAGGTCCGGGACTCCAGGGTCCCGAGATATGTCAAAGACATTAAAATAATCATTTTATTTAATCATTCAAGCAAAAAGTCTCATAGTGTTAGTAACTTACAAAATACGTTAAAGGACCGCGGACGCACCGGTGCGTCCAAGTACCCACGCGGCTTACAACTCTATTTGTATTCGCTGTAATGGCTATTATTGTCTGTGAATTTTTGTGTCTATGGTCGGATAGATATTCTCGTCAAATAAATCGACTAAAAGCAAAAATATTAATAGGCAACATTTTAAAAAAATGTTGAAAATCACGTTCCCGCGCGGTAAAATGTCAGTCAAATGTCACTCCCGTTCGCTGTAATAATTCGTTTTTTAATGGTTTTTGTGTGTAAATCGTCGGAAAGTGGTGATATTTTCATTTTGAAGTAAATATTACATCGTTTTAGATATAAATAACATCATGTTATACCTATTTTGACCCAACCAAAAAAGTGTAAACAAACAGATAAGAGAAAGTTCCCGTCAATGTGAAAGTTGTGATATTTTGTGGTTTTTCTGTATGGATCTGATCCGTAAGTGTTTTATTTCTTTTCTATATTACATGTATCATCGTATTAGACAACATTTAGAACAAAATAATACAAAAAAATATTTTTTTGGGACGGAGAAAGTTACGTAAGCATTAGAAAATCTAGATTATCTAAAATCTAGATTTTTTGAATTTTTTGTTTTGAATGTTTGTCTCTAAAAACGCTTTTGTTAGATAACTTATCTATCCATAATGTACCCTGCAAAATTTCGTGTGAATTGGTACGGTAGTTTTATCAGAAATCGTTATCACAAAGAACAAAAGAAACAATAACAAAAGCGGGTAATAAAGATAAGTGAACGTTGTTTACAAAGACTGTAACCATTTGAAACGTATTTCTAATCTATTCGAGTAGCAAAAAACATAAACAATACTACTTGAGACGTTATAATGAAACCTGAGTAATTGTTTATTTAAGTGCGGTCGTAAATCTGTCACGGCCGTTGGACGCACCGGTGCGTCCGCGGTCCTTTACCGGTTAATAAAACATTAACACAGAAACAATTTGTGACATTACTGCTGCAAGGTGACAGGCCCAGCCGATACCTTGCAACAGTGGTTCACAAACGCACAATCTAGCCTGCTTGCTACCATATAGGATGCTGATAGTGCTGCCCCGCACCCTACTAACCAGGGATGCGCACCGCTTCCGCATCACAGTGTAGAAGCAGTAAACGCAAGATTCAGCAAACATACCTGATTCGCTGCAGCATTGAGGTAACCCCATCAGCACCCTGAATGCGTTATTGTGATTGATTTCCCACAGACTGCAAGAGTAAAAAGACGTGCAGTAAACACTAAATATAGTGCGCCTGACCTCCTTAGAGGCACTCCTGAATCTGCGGGCAATCATGTTAGCTCTCACACACAGCGCCCTCCGCTCCCTGTCAATATCCTCATCATCTTTGAGGCCAGTGGTCAGTAAGTGACCCAGATATTTAAATTGGTCCACCCTCACAAGGGGCATACCACTTAACTTCACTGAAGGTACAGCTTCTGGGTACCTACCCAGTACCCTTGGCCCCAAAGACCATGAGCACACTCTTCTTAACATTATATGCCAGACCATGCAGTCTGGCATTATTGGTCGCAAGTGGCCACGAGTGTCCTAAGCCCGCAGACTGACGCGCTTAGCAGCACCATGTCGTCAGTGTAGCTTACGTTATTAATAAACACGCTATTAATATGACACCCGACACGCATGCTGCTAAGCGCTCCAATCAGATCATTCACGTATAGGTTGAATAGCGTGGGCGAGCATAACCCCCCCTGCCTTACCCCACACTCCAACCCATACGGCCTAGACAGGGCACCCGCCCACCTCACACTATTGACTTGGTTTCTATACCAGTATTTTAGAGTATTTGTCACCTCTGGCGGCAAATTTACCTCTTCCATCTTCCTCCATAAAATGTCGTAGGAAACCAAGTCAAAAGTTTTGCTCAGGTCAAGGAAACAGGCGTAAACTGGAGTGTGGCGATCCGTGTAGTATTTTACAGTGTGCTTTACACTAAATATAGCGCTGTCAGTGGATAATCCAGAACGGAAACCAAATTGGCTATCGTAAATACGTATGTGACTTCTAAGTTGAGCGCTAAGCATACTGTCAAACACCTTTGACATGATTGAGGCAAGATATATTGGCCTGTAATTGTTCTTATCGCCTACCAGTTTTATTTTAATGTTTGTTTTTGTCAACAGTATTTTTTCTAAGATTGTAAGGCTAAAATGGTTTATTTACCTACATACTTATAATTTTATACTTGAATGTTATGCAGAATACATTTAGCAGCATAAAGGTACAATTCTGTAGCCGACTGCAGGCGGCAGCACGTATCGCCGCGACACGACTGGTTTCCATGTATTTCCATGAAACTGACGTGTCGGAAGGTATTTCATAGAAATATATAGAAACCAGTCGTGTCGCGGCGACCAGTCGCCTGCTTCTGACACCTGCATCAGCTACGGAATGGTACCTTAATCAGTCTATAGTATTTCCACTGTTGGGGTACTGGCCTCCTTTCTGTGAGAGAGAGCGGACCATAATGCACCAGGCGGGCCCCGTGCGGGGTTGGTTCTGGATGTCAATGTCTTCGCATTTTCAAAATTTTTAAGTTTCTAGGACATGCCGGTTTCCTCATAATGTTTTCCTGCACCGTTTTGAGAGCAGTGGTGATGCAAAGAAGAAAAGAAAATTACTCCTGAGAATTTATTCAATCAATTATGTTCAAGAACTTAGTTGTTGTTTTAGTTTCGTTGAGTTGTGAGTCCCGCAACATAAAGGCATGTTACACAAACATTGCCCCAAATTACGACTAACGAGCTTGCACAAATAATTTAAACTGAGATTGGTATTAAAACAATGTTTTCTATAATGTATCGTTTTAAATGTCTTCGATTATTTCAAATAGTAATAAAAAATAATAAATCGTCAATAAAAACAGGATGGGCTAGCAAGGTAAAAGCCAAAAAGAGACATGAAAATAAAAAAAAACAGTGGCTCTCCGGGAGTGCCGACAGAAGTGAAAACTTGAACAAGATCGCCTTGGTGGAAGAAAAATACTTGTATGGAACATTGATCCGTAACCTTATCTAAATAACGAGCACAATCGCGTTTACAAAAAAAAATACTTCCATAACCTTTAAAGTAAAAATACTTGCATAGAACATTGATCCGTAACTTAATACAAATAAAGATCACAATCGCTTTTACAAAAATGAGGTGTCGGTAACGGTGTCGCGAGTTCAGTGGTTTTTCCCATCTCAAAAATGCCCAACGCGCCTAAAGAAGTTTTCACTTCAAAAAGTAAAAAAAGTTGACACCCGCCTTATCTGCGCTCAATCTGAATTTGATTGATATTTAAATGATCGAAGAATATTGTACTTGAATCTTGTATTTGTTACATCCAGTATACAGGGTGTATAGCATTTTAATGGAGTGGAGATTTCACAGTGTCTGCCCCTTGAGGGTTGACAGAGATAAATTGAACTCGCCTTTTGGCATTTTAGGGTTCTTTGGAAACAACCTTAAAACGCGTTTACGAGTTTGCACTTTGTTGGAGAGAAACTCTTGGCTATTGTTCCCGTGATAAATTCAAATGTTTCTACAATTGGTCCTTATTTACTTTTTAGGGAGATGCGATGGGTGGAAAAAGTTGATTTACTGCAGTGATTGTTTGGGTACGGATCTTTTTTTTTTTGGAGACTTTTTAAACATCATCATCATAATTTTAGCCGAAAGACGTCCAGTGCTGGACGTAGGCCTCCCACCAAGCACCGCCACTTCGACCGGTTCTGTGCTTCTCACATCCAGCGGATTCCTGCGGCCTTCACCAGGTCATCAGTCCACCTTGTGGGGTTTTAAATATGCATTTCCATAATAAAGTTTTTGATAGTCTTTAAAGGGAAGGGAACGGGCAGGGCTTAATTTTTTAAAGTGAAAACTTCTTTAGGCGCGTTGGGCATTTTTGAGATGGGAAAAAACAATTGAACTCACGACACCGTTACCGATACCTCATTTTTGTAAACGAGATTGTGCTCTTTATTTAAATTCTGTTACGAATCAATGTTCTATGCAAGTACTTTAACTTTAAAGGTTTTGGAAGTATTTTTTTTTTGTAATCGCGATCGTGCTCTTTATTTAGATAAGCTAACGGACCAATGTTCCATACAAGTATTGTTCTTCCACCAAGGCGATCTTGCTCAAGTTTTCACTTCTGTCAGCACTCCGGAAGAGCCACTGTTTTTTTTTTAATTTCTTTTTTCTCTTAGTCATGACACGATATAATACCCCATACAATAGTCATAGTATTGGGTGTTATGTAGAACGAAGAATAAATTCGAAGACATGTGACAACTACCAACCCACACGGGGCCCGCGTGGTGGATTACAGCCCACTCCCTTTCACAGAGCGGAGGCCTGTGTCCCAGCAGTGGGAACATTTTTGGCCGATTATGATTATGCATGGAGAATGATCATCAACGGAACCATGTTTGATTTTCTCGTATTTTTTTTACGTGACAACAAATGGGCATCCTTCAATTTGTTTCGATACAAACACGAAAAGTATTCTGGCATCGTCAAAAATAATAAATCAGTGACACTGAATTTAAATTATTTCCTTTGAATACCAATTGCTTTCAAGAAAATATTCTGATGAAATAAGTTACTGTTTCGCGTTTATAGAAAGTTACTTTCTTTGGGCGTATACAGGCATAAACCGAATAAGAAACAAATGCAAATGTTTTCTAATACAGTCGGCAAAATTATGAAAGAAAATTTGAAAAATAACTGGAAAATAAAAATATTATTTCTTCATGAAACTCTGTTTATATAAACCGGTTTACACTTCACTGATTTTTAATCAAGTACGTTTCATAGCCTGGAATTTGTTTCGTTTTAATTTATATTCAGTAAATATTAACACGTGTGATGAGTCAAAGGTTGGCGTAGCACGGTGTACCAGCCGCCTACGATTTTTAACGTTTATGAAATATGTAAGAAGATTTTTTTCTATGAAGCTAAGATTTAGATTCAGATAACTTTATTTGCTCAAATATGTGTGTACATACAATACAATGCATGCAAGGTGTTATAAATACGGTGGAAGAAAAATACTTGTATAGAACATTGGTCTGTAACTTTATCTAAATAAAGAGCACAAACGCTTTTACAAAAAAAAAAAGTGGTGGCACTCCTGGAGTGCCGACAGAAGTGAAAACGCGAACAAGATCGCCTTGGTGGAAGAAAAATACTTGTATAGAACATTGGTCCGTAACCTATCTAAATAAAGAACAAAATCGCGTTTCCAAAAAAAAATACTTCCAAAACCTTTAAAGTAAAATTACTTGCATAGAACATTGATGCGTAACGTAATATAAATAAAGAGCACAAGCGAGTTCACAAAAATGAGGTGTCGGTAACGGTGTCGCGAGTTCAATTGTTTTTTCCCATCTCAAAAATGCCCAACGCGCCTAAAGAAGTTTTTACTTAAAAAAAAAACAACTTTCATTAACATTGACAATGCTAACATAAGTAAATAAGGGCTGGCTTTTATCTTGGCCAGAGGCTAAGCATTGCCATACAACGTGGCAATGCTGCCAGTCTCTTGGGTACTTTACTAGTCGACAACGACGCGGAGGAATTTTTCGACGCCATATTTTAGTTTACTAATAGTTTTAGTTAGATTAGGATATTATATTTTTAGTTTTTTTAAATGGAAAATTTATGAATCAATAATTATGTATAAATAAAAAAAAGATTTGACTGCTAAAAAAAAAGTAAATAAATTAAATTGAATTGATTGATTACATAATTTAATAATCTAAGCGCACATTATAGCCACAGGCCACAGCGGTGACAGACTCAAATTTAGAATTCGAATTTGAGCAGTTTCCACTCTAGTCAATGAAGCCAGCGTATATTTGTGTGAGCCGCGCTTACAATTTAGTACATTTTGTATGAACCATCGCACACTACTGGCGGGTAAAATGATGCAGGAGGATTTTCGCAATGCGTTGCGATGTGGCGTAGCCTGCCCTATTGTGCGCGAGCCTTCACGTAATTATATACTCCAAACTAAACTAGAATAAAATAATAAAAATAAATAACTAAGTTTCTTCTTGTAAAAAATTATGTAGTTCAAATGTCTAGTTTACCTTTGCACATGGTTTACGTACAAAAAAACAACGGATGTAGTGTTTTCCAAGTGTTTTACTTTGTGAGAATTTTGATTATAAAACGTAATTTTATAAACATACGGAGTACGGAATACGGACTCTCACATAGGTACTGAGAAATTCCGAGCAAGTGAAAATCTTTAAATTTAATTTTAAATAATTTCCTACAAGTCCTGTGCCACGCCACCTCAAAAAAAGGACAGTAAATCTATATCTTTACATAATTATAAATACTGTGTGTTACCCCGTTGTTCTTATAAACTGTTCGTTGGATTTGATTTGCACCTTAATTTACCATTATACATTAATATTAAAATTACATAATTATTAAAATAAATAAATCTCGTTTTTTTGCCAAGTCGTAAAACTGTGCGAAGCAGCGGTGAGTGTCTACTTTATTATAAATGGCCAATAACAATGCTTTAAATACACAGAACAAAAATAGCAAAGGTAATAACCAATTTCCGGGTACTTACAACCCTTTAAAAGGCCATTCAAATTACACAATGAAAACTCCTAGACAGAGGGTTCCCGGCAGGAAACGGTTGAACAAAGAAGATTTTCTGCCAGAAAACTTTCAGAAACAAACATTCTTATTAGCCGAAAAGGTTTGTGTAATGAAAACAAGAAACCCTTTCTTTCAATAACATTTACCGATTTTTCCAGAAATATTTTGCTAACGGTGAATTTTCCCAATTTTATTGTTTTGTACATAATTCTCATTGCTACCCGAAATATTTTGCTTACGGTGAATTTTCACAATTTTATTTTTTTGTATAAATATTTCGCGTTGCGGTTTTTCAGCTTTGTTGCGTCATGTGTATTGGTCAGTTGGATTGACTTTTAATTATTGTTTGTTTTATTATTTTTATATTTAGTGTAGAATCAGCCGGTTGAAATAATTGTAAAGGACTAAACATTTTTTTTTTGCCAGTGTAAATGTATTTTTTTTTCAACTGTTTTTAATTTTTACTTTTTTTTACATAGTTATTATTTTAGTTTTCAGTAAACTAGTCCTGTAAACCTTACTGCCTTCTTACATTAAATAATGGAGCTTTGAAGACCGATTATTTCAACTGGGGAGTTTGTTTAAGTACTAGGAAGTGGTGTGATTAGGGGCGTTTTGGGTTTTATTTAAATTTGACGTTCAAAAAGTGCTGTTTCTCAGCTTAGTTTGAATAAATAACCTTTGATTTGATTTAAGAGGAAACTTACGACGAGATCTTAATTATAAGTGATAAAATAATCACAAAAATCAATATTCTTTTTGCCTGTAAGTACGTATATTAACGGATCCAGTTTGGTGCCCACCAACGTGTGACCCATCCCATCAATCAATGTCTTCAAGGTTTGTGGACCAATATCGGGTTCACCTGTCCCATAAATGAGACGATGGCATTCCTTTCACCATGTAACGGTAGAGGATTACATGTGAATAGGGTTGCAATTTACTGTATAACTCAGTTGATAACTCTGGGATGTGACATCGATTTCGTGCTTCTGACGTTTCATAAGTTTATGTGTTTTTTTTTAAATTTATTGTTAATTTAGAATTCGTGAAAAGCTCAAAGGATCAGTGCATGAAATCGAGGATAGTCATGCAATGCAATTTTATGTAAAAATAAGAACCATTAGAGCCAAACTGAACTTGTTGTATGACTGGTACAGTAGGTTTCACTTCAGGGGTGCACTTTGACCTTAAGCTGGCCTAGACTAGTACCACAGATGACACTGCACAAAATCATTTAAATAAAAAGTGACTCTAGTCACGACACAATAAAGTGCAATTCAGGTCGCACACTGCTAATTACCAACAGTTATAGAAATAGAAATAGAATAGAAATAGAAATAGAAATAGAATAGAAATAGAAATAGTTTATTGTCCAGGTAATACAGTAAGCAGGTTTACAGGTTAACACCAAGTTGAGACGACATGAGTAGCTTAAAATATTACCTATAGCTAGGTTACAAAATATTATTTACCAATGAGCCCCAAACTAGACAGTTAGTCTGTATCTTGGGGCTCGGGGTACGAATTCCATAGTGGAGACTAGAGAGGTGATTCCAGGTGTGGGTATATCTGGCGTGTTTGTGTACGTGTGATGTGAGTGTGGTGTGTGATGTGTGTGAAAGTTGTGTGTGTGATTGTGGTGTTTGGTGTGTGTAAGTGTGTGTATGTTTGCGAATTTGTTCCCATTGTGTAACGTTTGATTCAGTGTCAGGTCAGGGTATCTAGATTAATTGTTCCGAGTCATCATAACCAGAGTTTTGCAACATTTCCTTTATAATTTTTTTAAATCTGAATGAGGTAGTATTTTTGACATCACAGAGTTTGCAGACTTTATTGTACGTATTAATAAGAGAGTAAGCTGGAGAGCGTCTAGCTAGCAATGAGGTGTTGTCAGGTGTAGGGATTCTATAGTTTCTTTTGCTTATGATTGATGTGTAATCGGGTCTGTTTTTAATTATTTTATATTCACTAAGATGTTGCCTCTCTTTCTATCGCGTAACTGTTATAACTTCTGACTATGTTACGCTCACTGAATTGGCCCGACAAGACGGGCCCTCCGTGTACATGGCTTCTTACCTAAAATGCGGAGTGAACAGTCTGTATTTATCTGTGCTAGTACGGAAGCTCAATAGAATAAGAGGCCAGTCTATATTTTTTTTTATCACTGATGTGTGACCTATCGTTCTTACAACATGCTCGGATTGGCAGTATCATTCTATCAGATCTATTTTTATAAAAAAAATACCACAAATGATCCTTAAAAAACATATAATACATATAAAAAATCAATTGCTGTGCGTTAGTCTCGCAAAAACTCGAAATAGGCTCTACCGATTGTGATGAAATAAGGTTTCTAACAAAAAATAATAATGAAAAAGGCATTAGATAGTATATATTATAATAAAATGGCATAGATAGATTGATAGATAAAACATTTATTCATCTAACACATAAACACAATTAAATGATAACAAATTACATGAACATATATATAAAAACAAGATGCCAATATACAAAAAAAACTTTTTAGTATATTGGTATCTTGAAGTGGGTTGTTTTTTTTTTGTAAAAGCTTTTATTTTTCGCTTTTTAGTTGTGGTACTTATTCCACACAAATTCAAACGCCACTACCTGCTACCAGTGACAGGAACTTATCATATCATCCACACATTAAGTGGGAAAAAATACGTAGGTATTATTGAAGCCAACTCAAAAACTATATAAGTAATGTTAATG
The DNA here is from genome assembly GCA_949152395.1 of Agrochola litura. Lineage (NCBI taxonomy): Eukaryota > Metazoa > Arthropoda > Insecta > Lepidoptera > Noctuidae > Agrochola > Agrochola litura. Next base: position 16,784,819 of record OX424508.1, on the reverse strand, counting down.
AAATTTATATGGGACCATTTTGAGAGCATACACTTCAAACAAAAAAAAAAAAAGAATTTTCAAAATCGGTTCGCAAATGATGGAGAAATCGGCGGACATACATAAAAAAAATTAACCTCACGGAAAGCACCAGCTTTCAAATAAAAAAAAAGAATCATCAAAATCGGTTCACCCAGTCGAAAGTTCTGATGTAACAAACATAAAAAATACAGTCGAATTGAGTACAAAAAGAAAAAACATACGTATAGAAATGGAGTGACAAAAAGACATACTTCGAAATAGTCAAATATACAAGGTGCGGTGTGCGTCTCAAGGTTGCACAAAATGAGAGTCCACTCCGCATGTGTAAGGCAAATATACCTGACGCTGATAGGTACTCACGCCATTCTTCTCTTGCACTTTAAAATACAAACATTTACGCGTTTATTTCCAACTTGGTAGCATACATCCTATCAGCAAGGTCCTTAATTATACTGTTTCTACATGTACTAACCCTGCACATGAATGATGCAATAATCTACTTCTCAAAATAAAATGGAGCACTTTACAAAAACGGGTTAACTGACTTTACATGATCATAAATACGTTTTAAAACCGAAATCATGTCATTGAGATGAAAAATTACATTATTCACAAAATACAATGACTAGGATTGTATTTTGTGAATAAAGTGGGAATAATTTGACCAGTCCAGTTGCAAACCAGACGTCGATCGACCTATGACGATACGTTTTTCATTGTCCAAAAAATAATTAAAATTGAATATTTTCTGTGAGCTTAAAAGCGTTGTAATATTCGCCCTCGTGTTGCTCGCTACAATTTAAATAATGCCGGGCTTACATACCTTACTTATTTTCATTGTCCACGTTACTTCGTCCGAAAAATGTTGATTGAATTTCATCAGAATATAAATTCGAGTTTGGTTGTTATTGAAATTATCCTGTTATTCTATTGTTTTGAGTGTCGGTTATAAAAGTATTCAGTAGAAAATTGTGAAATATACAGATCCGATAAGCCTTTAAGCAGACTTATTGTTTTATATTAAAACAAAAATACAGCAACAATGTTTGGTTTCTACTACTCGTGTTTTTATAAAAAAAAAAAGTTTTTCAGTAAGTAATACGAATTTTATTGTTAAAAGCTTTTTTTTCAAACAAAATAGCTGAAAGGGAGCTTCAAAATGACTGGTCATAAGGTCTCGAGTTCGAGCTCAAGGCACGCACCTCTGACTTTTCGGATTCATGTGTGTATTGTATAATTATCACTTGCTTCAAAAACGGTGAAGGAAAACATCGTGAGAAAATCGGCATGCTTGAGAGATATATTTCTCAACAGCATGCGAACTCAAGTCATGGGCCCATGGGCGGCTTTAAAACTCTGACACCAGTACCCTAATTGCGTAACTTATTTTCGTAAATAATTTTGCTTAATTTGTTTCATTTTGACAGTTCAACAACATTCATTGCGTTATTTACGTTGTCGAGCAGATTTTTTTTTCCAACTTATGAAGCAATGGATTAGCAATCTGTTTCAAATCGAAACAATTGTGATTGTGTTGCATTACGCAATTAGGGTACAGGTTACTCTCTAACCACACGAAACGAAGAATGACTGTTAGACTTGAATAATGGGTTTCGGTTAGACAGTAGCTTACTACATCCGTATTAGGAGAAAACACAATATCTAGTTCAAAATAATGATAAAAAATAACAAACTGAACATTTATTGTAAGTGCGCCATTTCCAAAATAACCCAATCAAGTGCCCATATCAAGAATCATTCCCGAGACCTCAACAGAATAATTCCGTTAATAAATGAAAAGGGTACTTACTTCGCTTTTAATTGCTTAAATCCCACTTGTGCCAAACAATTTGATATGTCAATCCAATTTCGAGTAAATTTTCTATCGAGTTACGTTTAGTTGAGAATTGGTTGGACTCCTATTTGTGTGGATTGGAAGGTGGCCCATTCAATAGGAAAGCTCTAGCTTTAATAGCCTAAACATTAGCACAGAAATTACAAGGGACTAACCCTCTAAAGCCATTAGCACTTCCCGTTGGCAGCTAAAATGCTGCTATGTGGCTAGCTTAAAAATTTAGAGCGTAAAAATTTAAAGTATTCTAAACGCTAACTAACTATGTGTTAACTTCTTGAAGACGAAACAATTGATAATTTAAAATTCGGAAGGAGTTGTTACTCCACAATTTTTCCAAGTATGAGATCGGCATGTCCTGCGGTAATAAATAAGTAAAAAAATACGCGAAAAGATAACTAATATTCAATTTTATCAAAAAACACCATCTGCCTAGTCGTTTCCTAACTATATTGGGGTCGGCTTTTAGTCTAAATGTGCTTTCCGAGGGATGGAGGGGTCTTGGTATGTAAAGATGGTCACTGATCTACGGACCGACCGCAGCAAACGTCGCTTAACCTGATCGATCGACCTTGGTGTTATTATTTAACCACGAGCCCCTTAATTTAATCGAAAACAAACTTAGACAATATTGGTTTGAAGAAATTGAAAACCCGGGTAAATATCAATATTTGTTGTGTATAGATCTAAGTAGTTTATTCTGCCCACGTTCATTGACTGTTCAATATAAGGCCACTCACCTTCATTAGGTACCCGAATAGGTACCTACTTTTACGTTTCTTTCTTCGGTTTACGGGCTATTGTTTTATTTCCAACTGTTTTATTTGCTGATCTGTGTTTGTGCTACCTGTGACGGCAGATTGCCTAGACTGACATGACTTAATTGAGCCAAAATGCCTAGACTGGGTATATGACTTGAAACGAAAGGGACGTTTTCTTAAAACCCACTTTGATAAGTCTATCTTTTGAGTACAAATCCTTGTGAATACTGTGTTAAACTGCGAAATTATTTTGATTTTTGCACTTTTCTATTGTCCATTATTTTTGTAGCTTCAATTTTGAATTTTTGGAGACACTCTAAATTAATGAAATAAAATACAATGAAAAAAATATATAATTGTCTTTTAAAACTGTTGTCGCCGTGCTTACTGCAATTGCTTAAAAAATGCAACTAAGCCCTTATATCGGTTTGACCAAACATTGACATTTTATCCTATCTACACATGGGATGCAGTGAGCGCCATTTTAGCGCGTTGACGTGTTACTAACTACCGTCGTCAGTCAGGGCGGCCGGTCTTAATGATCTGTCCACACAGGATGGATGTCGATAGCTCTATTATTTCTGTTGCTGTTTTGCTAACTTTGACGAATATCCCCTAAATTATTATTTTAGTTGACAGTCTTTTGATGAAAATCTCGAACAAACTTTAAAAAAATCTGTTCTGAATAATATTTGTACCTTATTATATTCGCACGAAAGACCTAGATGTCTTTTTAACTTTGACAAAAATATCCCCTTAATTATTATTTTAGTTGGCATTCTTTTGTTGACAGACCCGACCAAAATTCTTTATTTAAACATTTTTCGTCCGAAAAATATTCCTACCTTTTTGTACTGGCACGATAGACCTAGATTTCTTTTAAATTGGGTGTCTCTCTAGTGACCCCGATACAACAAAAATAAATTGCCTTAACCCTATTTCCCATAAAGCAGAAAACTTTATTACTTGCGTCATCTAAATGTAAATATAATCTATCTCGCTTTATAATATACAAACAATTGTGTACCGAAACCTTTTCCAGTCTTTTAATATCTAAATATTCTAAGACATGAATAATCTCTATAAATACTGGAACAAATGTTTTCATAGGGACCGATTCAACTCCTTGAACGTTATATATAACTTCGACTCCAGAACATTTGATTATCATATATTTTTTTGTTTCTCCCATCCTTTATTTTTCTCTAGTGATTTTTGGGTATGTTTATTTGCATATCGGAAACAGATATTGTAGTCAAATTTATTACATCTACGTATTGTATTGCATAATGTTTGGAGTCTTATATATTTTATTTATCGTTCTCGTCTGTAAGTTGCTTTTGGGAATTATAGTTTCAATATTTTATCTACGTACTTTATTCTTTTTTGTTTGTATGAACAAATTGGGTTTGCTTTCTCGACCGAGGTCAATGGTTGCTCGATACCCAGCGAAGATATATAATCCCGTGCGATAAGGGTAGGAATAGGGTTGTCAGTTTTACTTTGGAAGGATATAAAGCAAATAGGAGTACGATAGCAGGAATATACGCAGAAAACCGTTTACGTACCTTTTGGTCTATCTTATACCAGATTTGGGAAAGAGATATTGTTGTGTCATTGTTTTTCTGCGTTCCAATTTTTTAAATCTACTGTTGAACTATAAAATATGTGTTAAGAAATCTTTTTACAATTTTATAAATATAAGTAGCTAGATATTACAGGTCGGTACCTAAGTGTCTGTGATTATAAGCTACGAATAAGATATATTTTCTAACTTCATCTAATGATGATCGAAAATCTACCAAACTGTGACTTTGACTTTTCTCCAACCAATACTTGCCAAAGCTGGCAGTAGGGAAAAATTCCGTAATTTAATACTTGAAGAAGACAAGATTCGCACCAAACTTATGCACTAACAGGTCAGTATATTTAGGTCATATTTCTCCAAGACTGCACTATATCTAAAGGATTCCCAAGGAATCTATGATTCCCAAACGCCGTCTTAACCTATATATCAGGGTATACGCGACAGCATTGAGCGATGTCCTAATATCCGCCATGAAATGGTATCGTCAGTAATGCTCCGGGACTCCCGGCCTAGACGAAGATGAGATCCGAAGTTCCGTACGGACTTCACGACCGTAACGCGGATTTCAGATAGACGCGAATGTCAGATCTAAGCGTAGAAAAGAATTTATTACGAGACGTCGAAATAGTTGGAATCAATTTGAATTGAAATATTCAGTGGATCCGAAGCGTTACTAAATATTTTAAAGTTATGCTGTCGAGAAGAAATATGAAGGCGTGGAACGATTTAAATCAGTTGGAAACGGTCTTTGCAAAAGGCTTTTAGGTTTATTTTTGAAGATGGTAGCGAGTGTTTTTTGTGATTCTTTCATCAGTTTAGCCGAAAGATGTCCACTGCTAGAAAGAGGCCTCCCACGAGCATCGCCGCTTCGACCAGTTCTGTGATTCTGTGATTGTTTACAATAAGATAATTGAATAGGTACTGTATTTTGATAATTTATTAACCTATGTATTTTACCACAGTAAAGTACTAAACTTATAATCAAGTAACAAAATGCATAACACATTACTATTTTGTGGTAAGAACTCACACCACCTCTATGATCTAGTGCTTAGACCACCTTTCTCAGATTCTCAGACCCAGAGGTCGGGGCTCGATTCCCAGGGGGAGAAAAAAATCTGCTTGGTTTGGTTGGTGGTAAGGCTTATTCTTAGTCCGTCTTTTTTTTTTTTTTTTGGGTTGGAAATTATCAAATAACTTCTCCTCCCGCGTCACGCCCTCCCGCTCCACCCAGAGCGGGAGAAGTTATTTGACAATTTCCCATCCAAAAAAAAAAAAAAGGGCAGGCGAGACAGACATAGGCCGCGAGTGCATGCTGCGACGCAGCTACACAGATACGTTTGCGTCCTAGCTAGTACAAACCATAGACGATTGCAACAAAATTATGAATCAGTGGTAAAAAAAACACGTGACGACCTGCAGGCGTCGCGCTGAAATTTGTGCCGGCTCTACAATGAGACGCAGAGCAGGACAGACACATGTCTAAGTCGCACGTGCGCGCCGCAGCGTACGCAGCTCTCAGTACGTTTATGCATTACAAAATCTGCTCTGCCCTGCGCTGCGTGGACCTGCTTCACCTCCGCCTCAGTATACGGTTAGCCTTATTTTTTGGGTTAAAAAGAAAGAATATCGACAACTCATCATATCTAGCAGTGAGAAGAAAACATTGTTTCATTCTATACAGCACATATGTAGGTAGTCATAAATACTTTGGCAGTATAGAACATCATTGCTCACTTTGGGCAAACGACAGGACACTCCGTGCAATTACGGGTATTCAGTTGCAGTTTGTCTGCAAGTGACGCAACTAAATGCCATTCACTCAAGGAGAGAAGCTAATGTTTGTAAATCGACACCCTGTATCCCCATAGTGCCTGGGACGCCGTAGGCTATGGACGCTGGATACTATTTACCACGCAAACCAGACGGACAAATATTTAGATGTATGCAGACAAATGTTTGAGGATCGTCCGCAGGTTTGTTGATTTAGAAGATGATGGACACTTACGTTAAAGGACTATATAATTCATACTTTGTTTTAAAAGATTCGAATTAAACTGAATAATAATGATAATTACAATTTGAAAACATACATTTTATTGGTTACTAGCTTCCCTCAGCGGCTTTGCCCGCGTGCTATATTATTAGTGAAAAAATTATTTTAATCGGTCCAGTAGTTTTTGACTTTATTCATTACAAACAAACATACAAAAATTTTTTCTCCTTGTAATATAAGTTTAGATACTTAAGATTAAAACCAATAAAATTTAATATTTTTTTTTTATTCAGTGTGAACCATTTGCAGGCAGACTTCCGATATTGTTGTAGGTAGTCCTTTAGATTATTGATATCGTTCAAAATGGTCTTAGAAGGATTATTCATACCAAGTCTCCGTGCCTCGGAAAGCACGTAAACCGTTGGTCCCGGCTGTCATTTGTAAATCTTGGACAGTCGTTACGGGTAGTTAAAAGCCTGAAAATCTGACAACCAGTCTTATCAAGGGGTATCGTGTTATCTAGTAACTAGGTTGTGGAGGTCAGATAGGCAGTCGCTCCATGGAAAATACTGGTATTTTGCTGCATCCGGTTAGACTAGAAGCTGACCCCAACATAGTTAAGAAAAGGCTAGGCAGATGATGTGAGTGGAAACGTCGGATGCCCTAGTAAGTAGGACATGTAGGCCTCATTGGTGATGTGCTTTAGAAAGGTCAGGTGCGTAGTACTCGCATACGTGTATGACTAGATTCAGAATGCAAACGAAGCAAAAGGAGCATATAAGGATCATAGCAGGTGGCATTCTCTTGTTTCCGTCAACCCCCATGGGAAGAAGGCGTGAGTTTATATGTGTATGTACTTGATCATGTACACACAATCTTCTTATTTTCGTGGGGTTGGTGACTAACCTGGTGTCAGAGTTTTAAAGATGCCCATGGGATTCTGACTTGGCTTCAACTGCGTCGAGAAATATCTCTCAGGCTATATCTCTATAGGATATATCTCTTCCTCACGATGTTTTCCTTCACCGGTTTTGAAGCAAGTGATAATTATCCAATACGCACATGAATCCGAAAAGTCAGAGGTGCGTGCCTTGGGTTCGAACTCGAGATCTATGACTTGGTAGTCTGGCGGTCATATCACTAGGCTATCATAAATTTTATACCTAGATAATATTACTAACACCTTTGTCCAACTAATTTGTCATTATATCCTTAACATACAAAATGTCACCGCAATTGTGGCACAGACAGACGACAATGTTGAACAAGACTTCAGCAAAATGTACATTCACTTAGGACAAACGGCATCGCAATTAGCGTCATTGCAACCGCTACGCTACAGCAAAGCGAATAAACGCTGCCGGCAGTGGGTAAGTGAGATAAATAGAGATATCCATTAAAATAGTGTTGTCGAGATAGTTTGGGAGTGAAAGATTGAGGTCGTGATGTTTGACAACAACATCAAACATCGCAAATGCGCATGTAACTATGGTTCTGTTGTATGTTGTTGGGTCCCATGGGGGTTTGCAACCCTGAAAACCTAGTGCTAAAAACTGAAAATTCTGGCACTTGTTTCAGTTTTTCGAAAAAACAAAATTGAAACAAGTGCCAGTATTTTTTAGTTTTTCGAGTACCATGGGAGTAGCACAAGATTTTCAGGGTTGCAAACTTGGGAATAAACTTCTCTCAGGGGACCTAACAACTTATTAAAAAATCGTAGTAACATACGCATTTGTGACGTTTGCATTTTTTTGTGCCGATATTGACTGGTGAGAAAAAACAGTTGATTGTAAAAGTTTGGCGTTACTTCTGAAGATGAGGTTTTGGGTTTATTTATTTATTTATTTATTTGGCACCTCAACGACTTGCTCACTTAAACATACACATACAAAAATCACATATAGTTATATAGGTATTGTGAACTCGTCACTTACAGAAGTGCACAGCACTAGCAGAGAATTTAATGATTACAGGAAGTTTTAATTATTTATCGTTAGTTGAATTATTTACAAAATAAAAATAGATATTAATTATGAAAAATGTTCACAACTACGATGAAATGTTTAACTAAATAACAAAAAAGACCTATGAAGAAGGAAATGAAAGTGGATACAATTTTATTAATAGGCGGCTTGTGTCGCACAGAGGTTTTGAGACTCCGAGCTGGTTAAAAGTCTCGTACGGAATTGACGAAAAGGGTTAGAAAAGATGTCGACGCTATTGGTTCGTGTAGCGATTTTATTATAATTTCTCATTAGACGATTCATGGGTGCGGTGCTACCAAGGTTAGTACGACTTGCAGTTGTGGCAAAGGTAATGGTCTCGCGACCAGATCGAATGGTTTTCTGTCGAGGTACAGCTATACTTAATTCCGCCAAAAGATCGGGAACATTTAGTAAACCGTTAGCAATTTTGTAAAGAAGGATTTGGTCTGTTACGTCTCTTCGGTGTTCAAGAGAGCATATTTTAAAATAACTGAGCCTTTCACCATAAGAAGAATCTCGTGGACAGCTAGAGCTTCTAAAACGAAGGTATCTGGTGAAGTTTCTTTGGATACGTTCAATCCTGGTTAAATTCCCAGGTCGGGCAGTGTTATTGGATTGTCCATTAGGGATTTTTCAGCAGCAGCCCAGAGTCTGTGTTGTGCCCGGTTGATGGCAATAAGCTCGCCCCCTATTACATGAGACTTAAACACAGCTGGCGGAATGTGTGTGTACTATATATACACCTCTGCCCAACCCTTCGGGTATTACAGCCGTGAGTTTATATTATGTGGAACAAGGTATCAAGAACACAATCCATCTCCTCTAAGCGTTAAGATCTGCACTGTAGATACTATTTTAGTAGTGCTCGATATAGATATTCTAACAAAGATCCAACCGACATGATCTATCCATAATATCCATTCAACATGCAGTATGTTGTTTACCGTATTGTTGTGTAAACCAGAAGAGGCTTATGTCCCGCGGGAGACAGTGAGAGGCAGAGTTGATAGGTATGTATTGAATTATGAGGCCTAGAATCTGCTTGGCCGACTCGCATCTCATCATCATCATCATTTCAGCCGAAAGACGTCCACTGCTGGACTTACCCCCAAGCACCGCCACCTCGACCGGTTGTGTGCTTCTCGCATCTCAACTAAATACATTTTTGTGCTTGTACCTATAATAATTTATGTATTTATTTATCGGAGTGAAAACTCCTTTAGACGGGTTGAGCGATTTTTGATGGGGGAAAATCTTTATGGTTTCGCTTTTCCGACATGCTAATATCAACAGTATATCTGTAGGTGTTAGTATGACGTGTTGGGCTTCGCCAGCTGTAGAGAATATTTTAATTAATAATTATAATTAACAAAATTGTAATTTTTGATTCTACAATTAATTTGAAAATATACAAAAAAGCACTGTTATATCATAGTTTTAAGTTTTCACTTCTGGCGGCAGTCTCCATGACTGCCTGTATAATTTATTTATAATAAGCACAACAAAAATTAAAACCTCCAACACCACTACACCACCATACAAATAATGCATGAAATTGACATATTATGAATCTTAGTGACAAAGGATAACAATAAAAACTAGCAGACTTAAATCAAGAAACACACAAAAAAAAAAAAAATTGAACTACATAGGCGAGCGATGAGCGAAACTCATAAAGAAAATATTCATAAGGTATTCTGAAATCTTTAGTTAATTTAGTACCTAGTTTACATATTAATTTTTTGACGTTCAATAAACATTTATACACTAAATAAATCAAGCGCCTAACCTCTAATTCCTGTACACAGACAGGGCCATTGATAATGTAGCGGTTACAATGTCATATACGAACTACGCATCAAATACATGACGTCACACAAATCCTGCATCGCGTAATTAGAGTTTACCGCGCGATCGACATAATACATACAAGATTCCGACTTCATCCGTCGGCCAGTTGCCCGCCAGATACAACACCCGTCTGGTCGGAGGATCCTTCCTTTTCTATAGAGGATGAGTGAACTTTACACCCTGTTCCTCATACTCCTAAAATAACGATGGAAAAGTCAAAAATGTATTGGATTGGCAGAAGTTACCGATAAGCTTGTGTCAGTTGAAAATCGTTGCTGAAATACGAAACACGTTGAATGCGATTGTCATTTGTTTCAGTCCTCAGTTTCCAAAAGTGACCACTTTTTCCTAAGAAAGCGGTGCCGTCATATAACGGCCGTCATGAAAATCTGTCATTATCACCAGTATTGTTAAATACTGGTGAATTACAGAGCGTTTTCTAACACCTTAATGTTATTATAGATGTTAGAAAACGCTCTGTAATTGGACAGCGGTTATTGTGTAAATGTTCACCGCCTTCCTAAGAAGCTTTAACTAGAAGAAAAAGAAAGAAAGAAAATACGTTTATTTTGCGGTAAACATAACGCAAAGAAAGATTAAAAAAACTTTTTTACAAAAAAAAAAAAAAAACAACTGACTTCCAAAAAACCACTACAAAGTGAAAAATAACTTAAATTTCGGAAGTCGGTGTCTTTGGTTTTGTATTTTCGTTATTTGCCACCGACTTCCGAAATTTAAGTTATTTTTCACTTTGTAGTGGTTTTTTGGAAGCCGGTTGTTTTTTTTTTTGTAAAAAAGTTTTTATTTCTCGCTTTTTAGTGGGTCAGTTTATAATTTATCTAAGTACAATAGCCTAATGCCAACTGCTCATAACCTTTTTATAAAATATTGCTTTTCCCGATGCAGGGACGTTATTGTTGAGGAGTTCTCCTGGTACTTCACCATCAGCTGCACTTCTCCATATGCATTGTGACGAGCATAAATTGCATTGCAATCATACTAAAGTAATCGAATCGCAACCCACGAAATACTTATTATTGAGTAATTCAGGTAGCCATTTGTGGTCTTAATCATCAGTTCCACTTCACCAAATGGTGCTTTTCAAGAGCAACTGCACGAGTTACTATAAAAAATACCCAAATCGCTATAGGTTTGCCTATAATATTTGAAAAGTTCCCTCAATTTCTCTAAGATTCCATCATCAGATCCTGACCTAATGCAATGGGACCACTTCGAAAGTAAACCCTTTCAAACAAAAAAAAAAAAAATTTTGCAAATCCGTCTATATATGACTGAGTTATGCCCGCGAACATACATAAAAAAAATAAACAAACAACTGAATTGATAACCTCCTTCTTTTAGAAGTCGGTTAAAAAAACACGTAAATAACAAATTGGGGGAAAGTATGCGTCACATCTACGCAAAACGGCCATCGCTCAACATAATGCTGCGACCCCAAGTGAGACAGAGCCCCAGCTCTGGTTTTCAGCGACAGCCGACGCTGACGTGATGACGTCAACCGGTGCAGCATATAGTGAAATAACAAATCAAACTACTATACTAACTAATCAAACTTTTATTTACAACAACAATAATCATATTTTTCCACCACCAACATAATGCTGCGACCCCAAGTGAGACAGAGCCCCAGCGCTGGTTTTCAGCGACAGCCGACGCTGACGTGATGACGTCAACCGGTGCAGCATATAGTGAAATAACAAGTCAAACTACTATACTAACTAATCAAACTTTTATTTACAACAACAATAATCATATTTTTCCACCACCAACATAATGCTGCGACCCCAAGTGAGACAGAGCCCCAGCGCTGGTTTTCAGCGACAGCCGACGCTGACGTGATGACGTCAACCGGTGCAGCATATAGTGAAATAACAAGTCAAACTACTATACTAACTAATCAAACTTTTATTTACAACAACAATAATCATATTTTTCCACCACTACATCACCGCAAACTCGAGACAGATTAAAGAGAAACTAAAGGCTCCGCAGCGAGGAATGAGCGAACTATAATAAATAATGGCCAAGTACATTTGTACCACTATTTCTCTTCCACTGTCAGAAGAAAATTCATCGTTCTCACCGACCAACCGTTTGTTTTATTTGAACATTGTTTTTTATTTATTATGTTCTTGTTGAATGATATAGTTTTGTTGTTTGTTGATTTTAAGTGGAAGTGGAAATGGGAGTTTGAATTGTTATGGTGTTTTAAATGTAACATGATAATACTTAATTCACAATAGCACAAATCAGTCCTAAAGTTTATACGGTGAACATGTATACACGGTGTCACATATTTTTCCCATGAATTCAGCACATGATTCTAAATCCTTACCGTAGAAATTTTTCGTTGGTTATTTAAAAAAAAAGCAAATTTTCCATACATTTTGACCGTGCATATATTGCACTTTTGTAGGAAAAAGTTGAAATTGCCTTGTTTGATTATTATTATGAAACGACGAGGTAAGGTTCTTAACCCCCTTTTAGAGGGATTAAGACTATACTGCTATTGGTCATCATGACTCTTCACTGTTATGCCACCGAGCGTATTGAGACAGCCAATTCAAATTCTAATTCTAAAGTCATTTATTCAAACTAGGCTGAGAATCAGTACATTTCGAACGTCAAAATTACATAAGACAGTCCCCCAAAACGCCCATTCTTTACCACTTCCTAGTGCTTTGGCTGGGAAGAAGTGGCGCAACAAACTCCCCGGCAGCACAGCTGTCTGTTCAGTTTGAAAAAAAATATTCTATACAATAGTATACAAAATAATTTACATTACATACGCAACATAAAACATAGTGAGTAGTTTATTAACTAGTGTTTAAAAAAAAGTGAAGTCTTTAAAAATGTAATTAATATGTTAGAAAGTAAGAGACATTAATTAATATCAGTATAAGAATTTTAACGAATATGTTTTTCTGCCAATACGACATGTCAGAAGAATTCTTCTCATACCTTCTAACTATATAAGCCAAATATAAGGGACCATCAAACTGAACAACTGTCTCCATGGGCCCATCAACGCAAAAATAATAATTATTAACAAATAATACAATACTTCAATACCTACTCGACCCAAATAGTCAATAGTATACCATGGACAAGTGATGTTGGAGCGTCGGGCGTATGAGCCGATTGCAATATTTATGTACATATTTCCGGTTTTCATGTAAACTTTTTTTTTTCTTTAATATAAAATATTGTTTATTTATTTTGTAATCTCATAGTGGGATTTATGTGTCCGTGGGTGTGTCCGTGGCATCACAGCGGGCCCTATCAGAATACCAGCGCTGCGGTATTTATTTTTTAAATATCGCAGCCTATGCTGAGATAGGTGCCTTTTTAGCCTCACAGTTTTTTTTTTTTCCTATCGTTAGTTCGAAAAATTTTGCTAGTTTTAGATGCTCCTTTTTAGTTGTTATTACTGTTTGTATTTCCTGTGCATGTCCCAAATAAAGTATTTTTCTTTCTTTCTTTCTTTCAAATGACGTATGGGACGGCTGATATTTTTTTCTCGATTACGATGTTGTTTCCATGAAGAAAGTTGTTCAGTTTGATGTGTCTGTACCACACCTTTCTGAAACCACCCTGTATAACATTTTCTGCCTAGCATTAGCCAGACTGCTTACTTTTTCTTCCCGTAATTGTCAATCGTCTAGGAATCGATCTTTTTTACTTACACGCGATGACCTGGAACACCGATCTTACTAATCTACATGAGTGCTCTGCTCTCGAGGGAATTTTGCTCAATTTGTCAGCGAATTCCTATTCCGATTCCCTCACGATAAATCGAAAATGCGTAAAACTCTGACAAGTGTGACGTGTTTGTTACTATAAAAAATAATGTATGTATATACCTTTAAACTATTTTGTTAGAAGACGGTCTTTTGGAAGGAGAGCTGCGACTTTGTTTTTCAATTTTTTAATATTAAGGTTGTCTTTTCTTGTCTTCTACTCACATCTGCCTTGCTCCCTTTGTTAAACACCTTTCATTCATCCTCTCAACGTGACCAATCCATCTAAGCATACTCATTAAATTTTTACATCTTCTTTTAAACCGCACCGTTGCCTTATCACAGTTATCACATCAATCCTCAGTCTATCGTTCATAGTTCCTACACCACACATGCTTCGCAAGAAACGCCTATGATGAAGAAAAACCTAGTTAATTTCTATTTCTGTAAGAAACATACAGCAGAAAATTCCCGGTTATTATTAATACCAATTTGTTATCAGGAAACAGGAGGACGTTTGCTATCTATCATTTTTACAAGAACCACGAGTCGCTTTCTGCGACAAAAATTACTTAAATAATTATGAACTCACTTTTGCCTCCTCCCCCAGAATAAAAAACAATTACAATCTACTCTAATACATTATTAAACAATTAATTTCTAACTATTATTTTACGTGATAGATTATGTTATAAATAAGAATACTGTCCAAAAGAATTTGTACTTTTACAAAATTCCGTAGCATTTTCTAAGGGTCTGTAATTAATGAAACACTTTGTTACATGTATAACACAGAATTGTTACTATTATTTATTCGATATTTATAATTCACAACATTAACTCAAACTTGAATTATCTTTAGCCTACGCACTATGTCCGTGTTGTCTAGCAGCTAGATTGCCTCGATATTCACGAACTTACATTACGCAAATAGTAAACTATTTTAAGGACATACATAACAAAACTGATAGAGGACTATGTGGAGCTAAAACAAAGCATTAATTACGTCGCTATTACGAGCATTCCGTACAACAAAATATGAACAAAAAGCCATTGCTTTTTGTCCCTTTTGTAATTAAGAGGTCGTTGGGCGCGTGCCAAATTTAGCCGCAACTTCCTACGTCGCTTATAACTTCACTATCAACCGCTTTCAAATGTCTTAGTGCTAATGGGGTGTTGTTTTATTGAAAGAGAAGTAAATAATAATTAGTTTTTGTTTTGGTTTTTCTATCTGGAATTTCTCAGCAGCAGCCCGGATTTGTGCCCGGTTGATAGCAATAAGCTCGTTCCTATTGCATGGGACTCAAACATAACCGACGAAATGTGAGTGTACTATAGGTACACCTTTGCCTAACCCTTCGGGTATTACAGGCGTGGCGTTATGCTATGTTATGATTTTGTTTCTGGTCTCGAGGTATTCTTGTTTGGTTTCTTTCTGACATGACATTATCATGATTGTATTTTCCAAAGACATCGACACAGTTGTATGTGTCACACTCTTTCCAGATAAGTTAAAGTAAAATAATCCAAACACATAGAGATCTACCTAAAAAAAAAAAAATATACAGTAGACGGGGATATATTTAGTTTCCTATTCCGCTTAATTACTCCTAAAGAGTCATAAAAATCCAAATGCCGCGAACCCGAACACGACATAACACGGCGTGTTCGGGATCGCAACAAGTCAATCGTCATCCTGAGGATACCTTGTTGAGAAGTGAAACACGTGTCGATTTCTTACAGGGTTTTTTATAACTATTTAGGAATAGTTAAGCGGAATAGGTTACTAAATGTATCTACGTCTATTGTATTTTAAATTGGATTTCCGCAAGGTCACGCCTAATTAACTTCATACCTACGTTACAATAACGTACTGAATAAAATGAATATAGTGATCATTGTATCACTAGGTAGTAATAACTGTCTATTATTGTTCATACAGGCACCCACCAGATACCCACTAAAATAATTTCAGGAATGGAAAACGAAACTGAAGTAGTCAACGTGTGTTTGGTATAGCGAGACAGAGGCCGCGCAAACTGTGCGTCTAGTCGCTGTAAAAAGACGCAGAGTTATCGTTTGCATCTGCGTCTTGTCGTAGCAACTAGACGCAGAGCTGTCGTTTGAGCTTGCCTCTAGTCGTTACGACAAGCATCGTGCAGGAAGCGATAATTTTCTTTGAGTATTCAACGCGCTTCCACGTCCGATTTAAAAACATCGACATCGAACGCATTCATGTTGAGATGCGCAATACAAACACACGTACACCTTCCTCTGCGCTCATAGAAAGACTAAGGCTGACCTGTCGCATGCAACTGTCGTCAGGTGTGCGTGTGCACCATGCGTCTAGTCGCTGCAATAATCAGCGACAGCGTGCGACTCCCCTAGCCTGCCGTTGCTACTTTGCAACTCGATGCCAAGTGTGCGGAGCTTTGAACAAAATATACGAAAATTGCCGGCCATAGCCTTTCGTTGCGTCAAGTCACCGAGCAGTTACAGTCGCATGTCGTATAGAGTGCGCCATGTCTACGACATCATATATTTATAATAGTATGATGTGATTCAGCTCAAAGTTCAATACAATGTTAGTCCAAACTATATAACTGTAGGTAGCACTTCAAAACTTGTTTATAAATTAACCTCCCGGCGAATTGTAGTTTCAAACGTTTTGAGTAGCTCCCTACATTGTTGAGTGACCCCTTGAATGTTAGACCTAGCCCTGTTGAACCTTATCACCCTTTTGGGCTTACATGTAACTTGATATTGTTGAGAACTTTAGTTTCAACTTTATTGGGTTATAAAACCTGTTAAATGTTTTATTTTACTTTTGGGTCTGGTCGAGATATTTTTAGCTTGGTTTTGGTTTGTGCTGAAGAGTTTTGATGGTTGATTTAACATATAAAATAGAAATCGATATGTCTACAAAGTTTCGCCTAAATTCATAGTACCAAAGTTTTAATTATACTAATTAACAACACGGTGTTCTTGTTGCTAACAAACAAGTAATTTTAGTTATTTGTAATAATGTGAATGGTTTATATACAATTATTACACAACTAACTATTTGTAATAGGTACTAAATTAGATTAATCTAAAAAAAATAACGAAAGATTAATTAGAAGATAAAAAAACATAAATAGGTATTAAATTATTATATTTTTATTATATCACGAGTGTAAGTAAAAACGTGAACATAGTTGTTGGTGTTGGCACTACAAACTATTAGCAACGATTAAAAACTTCCCTACACTTTATTAATAACAAGTGTTGGTCGCAATATAAATTAATAATCCTACTCTTAACGGGGACCAAAAGTTTTTTAATAACGCCACACTATATAATTTGACTCTCATTTTGACTGGATACTGAATAGCTGCTCTCATGCAGGAAGTTAGTTTTTTAATAAAATGTGCCGTGATTTTGTCGTGTATTTCCGGGAAAATAACGGAAGTGACGGTTACAGTTTATCCAAAAGCGATCGTCGAGCATCTTATTTGTAAAACCAGAGGCCCCAGTTTTGATTCCCAGCAGGAGTAAAATTTTCTGCTCAGTTTGGTTGGTGGTGGGGCTTTTTCTTAGTCCGCCTGGCTACCACCATCTTATCTAAGTCTGTCGCCATAGCAAAAGTGTTAACAGCATTTTTGTGTTTCGGCAGTTAGAGGTAACATAGCCAGTTCCTCTATGGTTGATGATTCCGGGTGAAGCTCACTTCCACCTTCGGCCTGATCATCACTTACCATCAGGTGAGATAAAGGCGAAGAGCTTCCTCGCTATGGTTAAAAAATATGTAGGTACTATAAGCCCAAATTTAATTTATATACCTACACGAAGCAACTTTTAAAAGTGATTTTCTTCTGCTGCATTAACTTTTATGTTGTTATGAATAGTATTTTGGAACCCGCACTATTATGAAATAGGTCTTATTTCTAAAAGTTGCAATCGTTATTCCACGAATAAATTGTTTTTGAATTTTTGTAGGGGTATCATGTTACTCTACGTGATCGAATCCGCAGATTCGCAGGAGAACCAAGGTAACCGACATAGCCCGAAGAATTGCCAAACTTCCGTGGTAGTGGGTAGGGCATGTTGCTCACAGAACAGTTGGTCTATGGGGCCAAAGTTTTTGGAGTGGCGACCTCGTACCGGAAGACGTAGCGTCGGAAGGCCTCCCGCAAGGTAGACTGATGACCTTGTGAAAGCTGCAGGAATCCGCTGGATGCGGGAAGCACAGAACCGGTCGAAGGCTTGGAGAGGCCTATGTCCAGCAGTGGACGTCTTTCGGTAGAAATGATGATGATGATCGTGTTAGTCAGTCACTTGGTTGTGGAGGTCAGATAGACAATCGCCTCATGTAAAACACTGGTATTCAGCTGCGTCCGGTTAGACTTGAAGCCAAACCAAAAATAGTTGGGAAAAGGCTAGGTAGATTAATACATCTTATTACTTGTCTGTACATGGTAGGTTTTGGCCAGACCGACTGACGCAATTAAAAACAAAGCACAGCCTGACTTGGAGGTTTTCATCTCAGTGATTCCACATGAAATTTAAAAAAAGCAGTAAATCGAATGTGCACTTGAAAAAGTAAAAGCTTGGTCAGATAATTTAATAAAACAGGACTTGGCAGAACGCCAGGTATACGTTACGATAAAAAGATCTGGCTTTCAATGCCCTCTTGGAAATATTAATCGGCTTTCAAGACGCTGCCCGCTGCGCCATAGTAAGCAAGGAGTTCAATGCACGAGTACTGTAAAGATTACATTCAAAAGGCAACCGTATGTCTTACAGGCTGAAAGAAAAATAACTCTGGTTGCATTCGATCATTCAAGCGAATTTGGAATTAGTTTTAAATAAAAATTATTATGTTTTTGTTTCGGAAAAACGATGGCTATGGTGATGGCGATGGCGATGATACATAGTGTATATGTCACCGTATAATTATAAACTTCGTTAGTTTATAATCTATCGGTATTATTTCCGTAAAATTATAAACTGTCGAAAAATTGTGAACTGCAACGAACCATTTACAATTTAACGCATTATTTTTCGCTAGTTTATAATCTTTCCATGGGAAACCGACAAATTGTGAACTGGTATCAAACTTGCTTCCAACGTAACGCACCTTGCGCTAATATTAAATAGCCTGCCTGGCTGAGAGCAACTTGGAAGTAGCGCTCGCCGACCGCTGCCGCGGCACCCCTTGCTTCGCTCGCTCGGCTCGCGTGCGGTTGGTCACAGTTCTAACCTAACCTAACCCATTTCACCCAGTTCACAATTTTTCGACAGTTTATAATCTAACGGAAATAATTCCGACAGATTATAAACTAACGGTTCTCACAATGTTACGGTGACATATATATCATTTATATGCGTCAACCAAGATGTCAGATATTGCAAATCATATGCGACTACTGTAAAGTTCGCTATTTTTTCCTCGCACAATGCATAGTATAATTATCGTTGTATGATACACGTGCGTAAGATGATTTCCGACTCGTGTTGAGCTATACACTCGTCGGAAATTACCTACTTTCCTCACTTGTAGCACAAATAACTATATTGGATTTCAAGATTTGACAGACTGCATCGTTGGTCTAGTGATCGCAAGCGCTACAGACTGCTGAACATGATGTCCTGGGTTCGATTCCCAGGTCAGAAAAAGTGTTATTGGGTTTTCTATGTACAATGTACACTTTTGCCTAACCTTTCGGGGTAAACAGGCGCTATGCTACCTACATTATGTTATGTTATTATTTATTTATTTAAACTTCTCACACACAAAAAGGTACAAAGCAATACACATAGCATATATAGCATATATGCACATATAGCTCGACACTTATTTCCTGAGATTGAATATGAACCGGATACAATTGTTGAGCAGTCTGTCGAGCTTATCCAGCAAAACCGAATTCAAGTCAAAGTAGCACACGTCACCATAGTCGATGATAGGGAAAATCAAAGTCTGCACAAGCATAGTTTTCGTCTTAGCGGGTAAAAAGTTTCTCAGACGATACAGGGATATGTTAATGATTCCGTGAATTATCATGAAATCTTTAAGGTGGGTCCGCAAAGGTAGCCAGCGAAATTCAAATATTCTTACGTTTTCTGGAATTTGTCGGTCAGAGTTCTCAAATGATCTAATTTCATAAAAAAATAATTCCAATTCAATTAAACAAACCTAACTTAGAAAGATGTATTAAGATTCTAATGATTATAATTTATTCGATCTATACATATTTGTTATGGTATCAAAACAAATCAAATTAGAGCTGTACTGGCAATTATGTCATTTTGGTTCAAAAAGTTCCTTATTTTTAAGCTATTGCATAGCTTTTATCGCGGGCTTTGAGCGTGGCGACCGAATCGAGAAATTCCGTAACATAACGAAAATAAAACCTAACACCCCCCACTCCGCCTACCATGTAATGACGGTTCCCATGACAACGTGATGTTTTCATGGGAACGTAATTTTTGTTTTATGTCATCATGTCATCATCCCAAGTGTAACGTTGACAAATAGGAAGTATGGAGGTTACAAATGCTATGCAATAGCTTTACCGCGGCAGTCCCCGAGTGCCACACGTTTTTTTTATTATTTTATTTATCTTTTATACTTATAGATTCTTTTCTTTTAGATTTTGTGAATGTGAGAACATTATAGGCTGTAGATTTGTGGACCATTTTCTATTTTGCTAAGTACCAGGTACTTGTTGATAGGCCTACACTGCCCCCCTCTCACACTGTAATTTGAAAACATTGTAAAAACCATTTATTATTAAAAGAGTAACCATGAAGCTTCTCCATAGGAAACGACCAATTGGAACCGTGCACCTAGCTTCTGACGTTTCATAAGTGGCCTTGTATGTTTATGTGAAATAAAATATTATGATCAAGATACAAACTGACCTGCAAATTGCAAAAAACGTAAGAAAATTTGAATATCACGGGCTATCTTTGCGGATCCAACTTTGTTGTGTTTTGTTGCTGCTTGATAAAACCAATGTTTTTTATACTTAGTTTTCCGGAACACTCTTACAGTTCACAGTTGCCTCGGAAAACGGTTCATAAAGCACCGAAAATAATTAAAACCGCGAACAGCCACAATATATTTCGGTTTAAAGATCTTTATCGGTCATGGGACAATGGAATGGCCATTGTCTACCATCATTATGGCAACCCACTTCCTTTTCACTGATGGCTTCCGTTCGCTCCTTTTCTCTTTAGCAGCATATGCGAAGTGTGAGGTCGTAACTTTGTAAAATCTCCGCAAAGAAATTATTATGTTGGTTTGCATGAAAGAAATGGTAACTCATCAGTAAGGAATTTTCGTAGTACTTGGGATAATTATGGAGAGAAGCTGCACAATTATGAATTGACAATACTTTTTTTTTTTTGTAAGTCTTGTTTGTAACTAGGTATTTTGAGTTTGGAAGCTTTCAAAAAGCTTCCAAACTACTAAAGTAGGGCTGAATTTTTCAACGCCAGATGTCTCGATTAATAAAGAAGAGAGAAAGGAATATTTTTGTTTTTTTGAAGTGAAAACTTCTTTAGGCGCGTTGGGCATTTTTGAGATGGAAAAAACAATTGAACTCGCGACACTGTTACCGTTACCGACACCTCATTAAAAGTATTTCATGCACAATAAAATTGTTCAAGTTTTCACTTCTGTTGGCACTCCCGGAGTGCCAGTTTTTTTTTTAAATTTCCTTTCTAAAAAAAACTGTTGGTTAGTCATCAACTTTATTCCATAGATAGCCGTTATCAAGCGCTTGAAAAATCAGCCCTAAATTATATTGAGTTAAATGTTTCCGAAATACAATTATAATACATCAAAAAATCAATTGCACACTCCTCATCAAACTAACGTTACTACTGTATATCCAAGATCTGAAGCTAAATAAGGGTGCCAACAGAACTCGGTCTACATTATATCAGGAACAGACAGTCAGACAGTTAGCAACTTTATATTTATGTTTTGTACAACAATAATATAGAACTGGGGATATTGCTCTAAGAAGATTCGAGGTTGGAATACGGCCAAATCTGAGACCGCGGAGCTTACGACAAAAACTCATTTTTTCTTTTCCTCGGGTCGAGTTGACTTCTAGTTCAAACAGTACGAGCTCCGGTACGTCTTTACACAAAGCACATGAAAGTTTGCTGTTAACGTGGTTGACGTGTGTATAAAGCGTGTTCTCAGTTGAAGGTTTACTAAACGACTAACGTTGCATACTAGGAGGTTGAGAGGACTTAGAATTAACTAACGAGCTACGTACATTGCCTAAGACTAAAGGTATTTAATATGTCTACGCGCTACAATCCTACCCCCTTAGATTAAACAATTACCTAAAAACATAACAAAAAAAAGAAACTGATAGTGTATCCCTATATGAATTTAAGGCTAAGGAAAGTTGGCAGAAGCCGAGTTTAAGAGTATAACCAGCATAACGGACCATAATATTTTGTCACGCATAATATTCTAACTCTTACATAATTATGTCTACGAAATCTGTCTCTTTCTCAAGAATCACGAACATACCTAAGTATTTGAAATTATCAACATCTGTATGACCATTCAAATACATTTATTTTATTCATAGAAATGAAATTCTTTCGAGAACTTCAAGTAGGTAACACAAGAACTGCAATCTAGTCGACTTGTGGATTTTCAGTTCCAGGAAGCATATTAACTGTTCAGTTATTTTTTACTGCCCCTGCAATTAGTTAGTGACTTGCATTATAACGTTCCTTAAGGTTAACGTCTAAAACAAATGTTGTAGAGTACAGCTTGTTTGTTTAAACTGTTTAGTTAGAGTCGAGTCGATTTGTAAAAGAACACAAAATATTGCTATTTCTTTGAGTTGGCCAAGAGAAGTTTTCCTTTTACCTAACAGTATTCGTGATCTGTAGACTAAAGGCTGACGCAGAAATGGGGTCCAGAAAGCCTCCCAAATCACTTTCGTACTATTTGTATGAACCATCGCATACTAGGCGAGCTGCACCGCGTATTTTTATATTACCTATAGTGCGATACGCGGAGGAGCTCGTGGCTAAGAACTAAAAGCCGCTCGGGTCGATCTGTCAGGTTAAGCTACGCTTGCCGGGGTTGGTCCGTGGGTGGGTGACCATTTCTACATACCGAGACTCCTCCGTGCCTCGAAAAGCACGTTAAACTGTTGGTCCCGGCTGTCATTTGTGGATCTTTGACAGTCGTTACGGGTCGTCAGAAGCCCGAAAGTCTGACAACCAGTCTTACCAAGGGATATCGTATTACCCAGTTACTGGGTTGTGGAGGTCAGATAGGCAGTCGCTCCATGTAAAATACTGGTATTCAGCTGCATCCGGTTAGACTGGAAGCCGACCCCAATATAGTTGGGAAAAGGCTAGGCAGAACAGTGCGATGCGCTGCGACACGATACGATTTGTTCCGATGTAACTGTAATGTGCGCTTAACTTAATGTTTATTTTAACCAGCTAATACAATGTTGGTTTGTGGCTTAGTAGCAAGCAAACTAATTTCAATAAATACGAAAAAGAAAATTATTTTTCTTCTTTTTGAGTTGATGGTTAATACAAGTATCTATTAGGTATGTTAAATGACTTGAGCACAGTAGGTGCCCAGGTCAATCACGGCATCAGTAGCATTTTTTAGGTCCTTAGAAGCGCAGGTGTCACAGTTTGGATACTCCAACATATGAGGACATGGTCTGGTCAGGAGCATCGCATTCGCACTGGGTATCGGTGGGATCTACAATCCCCTATTTTGCTAGATTGTGCTTGCTGCGGCCTACTTTGGTCCGCAGTCGATTGATTGCTTTCCATTAGGCCACTGCGCTCACGTCCGGGTGGCAGATGCTCCTGGGGCTGAACGAAGTCGTGTGGTGGAGGGTGCTGTCTTTCCCATAGATCTCTTCTCACCTTAGGCCACTGCTCTTGGATAGCCTTTGTACAGCGGAGGAAGCTCATCGTTAACGCAGACTCCAGCTGACCAATCCTTTTACCACGATGGATAGCAGGGATAGCCTAGTCGTGTGACCGTCGGACTGCCAAGCCAATCTCTAGTTCGAACCCAAAGTAGGCACCTCTGACTTTTCGGATTCATGTGCGTATTGTATAATTATCACTTGCTTCAAAAACGGTGAAGGAAAACATCGTGAGGAAACCGGCATGGCTGAGAGATATATTTCTTGATATGAAGCCAAACTTAAGTGGCAAGAATTGCCAAACTTAAGTGGCAATGGGCAGGGCACATTGCTCGCAGAACGGATGGCCGATGGGGCTGAAAGGTTCTGGAGTAGCGACCGCGTACCAGAAGACGTAGCGTTGGAAGGCCTCCCATAAGATGAACCGATGACCTTGTGAAGGCCGCAGGAATCCGCTGGATGCGAAAAGCACATAATCGGTCGAAGTGGCGGTGCTTGGGGAGGCCTATGTCCAGCAGTGGACGTCTTTCGGCTGTAATTATGATGATGATGATATGAAGCCAAGTCAGGGTCGGCTTTTTAACTCTGACACCAGGTTAGTCTCTAACCACACGAAAATAAAAAAGACCACGATGGTAATCCCAAACAAGAAAATAATTAATGACTTCCATTCCAGGTAGCATAAATTAAATAAGTTCTTACAATTTCGTGGATTAAAAACAATTTGGCAACAAAAATCGTTTCAGAATTTCTCGTGTAGACCGTATCCGATCTAAAAATAGCCATTGGAACCAATATCAATCACTGCACATAACCTCCGTGGTCCCTGTATGATTGCTTGGTGTTTTCATGGTGGTTTTTCCATTAACAACTTCAGATAGGTGGTTGGTTCGAACGATTTCGGTGAAAAATTTCATCGAAAAAAAAAACGTTGCAAAGGTAAGTGGAATAGGAGGTGTTCGAGTTGTTATGTGTGATATTGAAAAAGTTTGTGATTATACTTACGATGGGGAAGGCAAGATAAGACTGTCTGTCTTATGTTTGTATATTATAGCAAACAAATTTGTTTTCTCTCAAAAACCAATCGATCTACCTACCGTGAAGACTTAGGTGAGGCCCTCTCAATCTGTGTGGTGCTTTCCTCAAAAGACCACTTCAGACACCAATCCACATGGCCTTCACATGATATGACCAAGATTATGTCTGGACTTTAAAAGAGACTGAGACCTCTGAGTTTGTTTCGGCCTTTCTTCTCAGAGTAGTCAGATAGGAAACGCCGACCTCATCTAGTTTTAAAATATGATTGACGTGTAAAAGTGTTTGTACAAACCTACTTACAGAAATAAAATCATTTATCATTTATCATTTAGGTGAGCTAGAAGATTATTCCACCTGACGATAGGAATTGACAGAAAAGAAAGAAAGGAAAGAAAATACGTTTATTTGCGGTAAACATGACGCAAAGAAAGAACACAAAACAAAAAAAGAACAAGTTAGGGGAAAATATGTGTCAAATCCACGCAAAACCACCATCGCTCATTATAATCACAGATAATATAATACTATGACCTGGGTAGGACATAGGGTACCTACTTTTTATCCTGATATTTCCACGGGATCGAGACTTATGGGGATGGAACGCAGCTAGTGGGACATAAATAAGATCATTAAAAAAAATGTATACAACAATTAATTCTAAATGTTTACTGACACTGTTGACAGCTCACTTCACCTAAGTTTTCGCTGTGAGTTTTTTTTTACGAATCTGCAATAATGGTTTTGTTAAGTTTTCCCCGCACAGCTTGGTAAACCATTGGTACCAATTTGGTGACGCTTATTTACCAATGATGAGCCTATACTACCTCAAATTGGTACGGTCCTCCGTTATATCGATAATACTGCAGCATTCATTTTGAAATAAATATGTTAAAGTTGATAATTTATGTAGGTATTTTTGACGAAAATACGATACCATTAAATTTTGACAATAGTTAAAAAATTCTATACTCCATTTGAAATAAGATAAGACATTTAAACAAACCTTTTTACAGTCCGTTCAACCGATTTTGACTTCTATATCGTGCCGATAAGGATGGCATTAAAAGCAAAAAAGTGATTATCATACCAACTGTTTACTGCAGCTGCTATTTGTCATGCCACCAACGTAATAGAAGCCAAAATCGGTTAAATGAGCTGTAAAAAAGGTTATAAGTTACCTCCAAACCAAACAATAAACCGCTGGTATTAAAAAAATACTTCAAATTAGATCATAAAACTTTTCATAATAACTGAACTAACTATAAAGCAGATAATATGTTTTTTTTTTTAATTCCCAATATTTTCGCCGTAAAAAGAAATTACCGAAACTATTGGCGTCCTGGAGCCGCGAGCTCCCACTCAGTCTCACTCTCACTCAGTCCACGGAGCGAGAGATAAAAAGTGAATTTGAGCTGAGGTAGTATGGGCTCTTAATATTTACTACTATGTTAACACTGATAGCTACTGCAGTGTTCCTCTGCAAAATAAACCTTTTCGCAAGAAAATAGGTTGTCTAATTTTTTCTTTTTTTTAAATATTTTTTCTGACACCGATTCAAATTTTTTTGATGGAAGAAAAAGATTGAGGGTTTTTTTGGTTTTCAACAGTCAGTCTTCAGCCACCTGATACCTACCTGGAAAACGCATTTAAAATTTTATCCGGTTGAAATATTTTTATCGTGAACAGCCACGTAAGGAAGCCCTTGCTGGGTGATTGTGTCAAGTGGTGAGACCATGTTGCTTGATTGTGCCCATTCTCGGGACCAATCGGGGATATTCTCCCCGATTCTGATGTTTCTTGATATATATTCAAGATATTAAAACAAGGCGTGGATTGCTCACAGCTTTTATCTTCAATTAATATTAATACGCCCCGGTCGTCAGCTAGACTTACTAATTATAGGCCTTTTGCTCCCGGTGGCCGCAAAACCAAGTACGGGAGTAATGCCCCCCTTTCCTATATTCTCAGAAAGTGTAACGACATTTTTCACGATTGTGACTTCGACATATTTTCAGGCAGCATCGCTAAGTTCAAAAGAGCTGTGCTCAAGAATATGTGATTTTTTTTGCTCAATAATGTTATTTTTTTATTTTGTGTGTTTTTTTATTATGTTTTTGGTGTGTTATTTAATTCAATCTTATTCAATTTAATTTAATTTAATTCAAGTAAATATAAAGTATAAAAGTATAAAGACTGCCTCGTTGGTCTAGTGGTAGCAAGCGCTACTGCTGAGCATGAGGTCCTGGGTTCGATTCCCGGGTCGGGCAAAGTGTTATTGGGTTTTTCTATCTGAAATTTCTCAGTAGCAGCTCGGAGTCTGGATTTGTGCCCGGTTGATGGCAATAGGCTCGCCTATTACATGGGACTTAAAAACATAACTGGCGAAATGTGGGTGTACCTGCTACAGGGACACCTCTGCCCAACCCTTCGGGGAAACAAGGCGTGATGTTATGTTTATAAAGTATAAAAGATTATCGATATTAGTTCTAATACATTGTTATCCATCTTTATATTAATTATTATTGTCTAGTGAGATCTAAATAAAATGCTGTGCTTACCTTTAATTTAGATGCATGCAATGCTATTGTATTTGTAAATGTTATATACTTGCTACATTACCTACAGTATACTAGTTACCTTTATATATAGTTATTATAACCCAATGTTATAATATCTATCTTAAATCTTGTACTGAAACATTAAAACATAAAAAAAGTGCATTTTGTCTTCATCAAATAAAACAAAATGCAATCGCAGTCCACAAAAACAAGAACGCTAATCCAAACATTTGTACAAACAGACAAACAGCCAAAGCACAAAAGATCCTTTGTGCCATCGAAGAAATTTGTTCCGTTTTAAAAATGAGCACCTTGCAAATTTTCAGAGGAGTCGCTTCTAGATGGGGAGGTTATTGCAATCTGTGGTAAATGCAACGGAGGTAACTCCGGCCAAGTCGCATTATGCCCCTCATTCCCACCGCACTTATTGCAAATGAGCTCTGTGGCACTTCTAGAGAAATGCATCGGCATGAATGTGGAGACGGCGACGGAATTGGAGACCTAATTTCGAAATGAGATTATTGTAATAACAGTTTTAAGGAGGTTGTTCTAGCGGTTTGTTGGCTTAAAATCTGCTTTGATGGAGAAAATTTGCATTGACTGTTATCGTTTTCAATTGTTAGGGTTCCTCACCCAAAGGGTTATAACGGAACCTTATTACTGTGTCCATCCATCGTGTATGTCTGTCACAGAGCGGTATCTTTGGTACTTACCAAAATAAGAAACTAGTTTCAGATAGTTAATTAAATCAGGCCTGACCTTGCGGAAATCTATTATGAAATACAATAGACGTGGATATATTTAGTAACCTGTTCCGCTTAGCTATTCCTAAAGAGCCATAAAAACCCTGGAAGAAATCGACACGTGTTTCACCTCTCAACGAGGCATCCTCAGGATGACGATTGACTTATCGCGAACTCGAACACGGCGTGTTGCCACACCAAGCACTGGACGCAGAGGTCTGGGTCTGCGTCTAGAGCTTGGTGTGGCAACACGCCGTGTTCGGGTTTGCGACAAGTACAAGTAGTACTAAATAGGTAAATAAACTAGTTCTTAATTATTTTTGTATGGTTCTAAGAGAGTAGATTTGATGATACAGAAAAATGATGAATGAGGAGAAAAATGAAAGACATTCCAATACAAATTATAACAAATTTTATTTTTGTTTTTCTTTCTCTTCTGACGATGACATTATTATGGCACAGACTTACATTAAATATAAATAATAAGACTAAAGATATTGGAAAAAATAGAAAGCTCATATTTTACCAATTAATTTTATGTAAATTCTTGCATGTAAACCAAGATATATGGTAAGTACATTTTAATTAGCCTTCTGTGAAAACAATTGTAGTTCTATCGTTTCGTTTCGATATAATTTCACGTACAATAAGTACTTACCTATCCGTTCATAAACGGCGGGTTTTGGTTCAGAAAACCGAACGGTTCCTCCCGCTTTATCTGAACGGGTAGTAAGAAAATCTAAGACCGAAATAAGAGGGGCAATTCCCGTATTTTCAAATAACGTTCGCATTTTAATCTCAGTTTTAATTTGTTGAAAAATCCTCTAATTTCCCTATATTTTTTACAAGGTTTTATATCGAGCTTTAACATTAACTATCGCAGAGATGAGATTGCTGATTGAATTTGAACGTTTTTTAAGTATGAAAATAAGCCTTCTGGACGTTTGCAAAGTTCTGCGTGAAATTAGACCGAGTCTTGCAACTACAACCAATCCACGGTTTTCTCTTGGCCACATGTAATTAAAAATATTACCTATCATAAGAATACTTTCTCCTTATCCTAAGTTTCATACAAATAAATTCATAAATGCTTTAATTTTGTTCAAAATGCTCTCAAATTAGTATGTATTTTTATTCATTCTATTATATAAAATCAATTTTTTAAACTACCTAGCTACTATTTACAATAATGAGTACAAATACAGCATTAAAGAATATAATTTTGTTATTGTTTTATATTACCAAAGAGGAGTTTTATTTTTAAAATAATACCCCTTTGTAAGTAATCGCTCTGATGTTTTTAACAGCGAGATAAAATACTACCTTTTGTGATCCAATCATATTGAAATTCAAATAAAAAGTAATGGAGGTAGTCTTAAAATTAAAAATACTAATTAAAAAAGTCGCCGTGTCCGCCGAGGGTGCCTGAAAATACGAAAAAAATAATAAAAATAAGGATGTTCATAGAGGAGGATACGCTAAAGTAGCCCACGTTGTTAAAATTTTCTTACTTTTTTTGGCAATTTGAAGGTCAAAATCAGATTGTTTGTATTTACAGAATTATAATAATTCAAATTTATTATTATTTATTTCTAAAACACTTATAGGCTTGTGCATACCAGCGCGACACGCGACGCGACACAAAGACACCACTCGTCGCGCGACGAGCGTAATTGCGTAATACAACACAATCACAAACTGTTTCGATTTAAAACACATTGCTTATCCATTGCTTCATAAGTTGGAAAAAAAAATCTGCTCAACAACGTAAATAACGCAATAAATGTTGTTGAACTGTCAAAATGAAACGAATAAGGCATAATTGTTTATGAAAATAAGTTACGCAATTAGGGTACTGGTCTGTAATGTCATGATTTCATGAAACAGTTAATTAATAGAGTAATTTGCCTATAGATAGTTGTATTGATGATTTTAATCAAACTTTTATATTTCCCGGGCTACCCTGGCGCTTACGCTTACTTAAAACTGTTTGTTTTACATAAGGCAACGATAGCCGATTTTTAATTATACTGAATATCACGACTAAACGAGTAGTGCTAATGATTTGGAAAAAATATATGTGATATAAGAGCATTTTTTTAATAATTTAATATAGGAATATTTAAGATTATGTTTATATTACTTAGTGAAATTAATTTGTAAAGTTATGTCTAACGCGGATAAAAAACTGAGAATCACGCAAAATCTATCAAGCGTATTTTTCTGAAACGTTCATCATTTTAAAGATAATTTAATTATTGATGTTTTACTATACGTGTTTTATTAAAATACCTTTTGTTTTATGTATAACAAATTAATAATGCGTCTTATTTGGGACAGCGCTCCTTGATGGCCAAGTCTAATTACAGGCTGGACGTACGACGCGTTGCGTGAGCTCAGTACAGAACACGCAAGCTAACCACTCAAGGTCACTGGCATATATCTGCGTCTTAAGCCACGTATACACACCGCAACACAAGGCATATGCCCGTACATGTGCTTCAGGTTGTAGGGACGGGGTGATCACTGTGCTAAATGAAGATTCGTTGAGCCGCTGAAGTTTTCCTTTTTTTTTTTATATAGACTTACCGTTTATGTCTAATAGGTTTTGCTTCTACTTCTACACACAGCACTATAAATTTACTATCACAGGGATGACTGAAAAAAAAAAAGTTGTTTATACAAAGCTGTCAGATAATTTAAAAAAAAGGAAAAACTCTCACACACAACAATTTCAAACAGACACAAATAAGCTACGACAAAAATGTTGAGTGCATTAGGTAAAAAAGTGGTTGAGAATACTTACATTTCTTGGTTTAGTAGTCGATTAGTATATAATGAAGATGCAGTCCCACTGTAGTAACCTAAGCCACTTCTCCAACCATTACAATTTGCAGTTAGATTCGCGGTCCCAAAAGAGTCGTTTGTGGCGCCATGCCACACTATTTTATTTGGCCTGAAAATAATAAGTAATCTTTGTAAATAAATATAAAACTTTCAAGTGCCGGAAGACTGAAAATGAATTCCGCTGTTTTTAAAGTCATTCAGATTGTTATTGAAAGTTTGTTACGCAATTAGGGAGAAGGTCTATCACCTCTTTTATCTTTTACTGCGATTTGCGAATATTTTTTATACAGGATGGTAGGGGACATCGACGCGAAAACTGTTACCATGGATTCAGTACATGATTCTGAACCCCCCGACCCTGCGTTGAAATTATAAGTCGTTTTTTTTTTTTAAGCAGCCGTTTCATAGAACACTGCAATACCTTCGTGGCCAAAATGTATGGAATAGAAAAATTACCGACGTAAAATTTCAACGCAGGGTGGTTCAGAATCATGTACTGAATCCATGGTAATAGTTTTCGCGTCGATGTCCCTACCACACTGTATAAAAAAAAATTCGCAAATTGCAAAGTAGGCAATTATTATGCCACAGCAGGGCAAAGGTCTCACCTCATACAAACGAGGCATGAGCATTGATCGTAACTCATTTAGTTTTATTTTGTAATTTAGTTTTTTTTTTTTTTTGTAAATTTTAGAAATTTTTCGTACGAAATAATAATATTGTGACATCCTGCATGCTTAATTTGCATGTTTAAACGCATGTTTAGACAAATAAATTATCT
Source organism: Agrochola litura (assembly GCA_949152395.1). Classification (NCBI taxonomy): domain Eukaryota; kingdom Metazoa; phylum Arthropoda; class Insecta; order Lepidoptera; family Noctuidae; genus Agrochola; species Agrochola litura. The sequence continues at coordinate 16,753,114 of OX424508.1, read as the reverse complement.
TTATCTTTACTTTTTCGTCGGTTGTCGCTAAAAACCATCGCTGGGGCTCTGTCTCACATAATATAGTCGCAGCATTATGCTGAGCGATGGCAGTTTTGCGTGGATGTGACGAAAATTTTCCCCCAACTTGTTATTAACGTGTTTTTTTTTTAATCTTTTTTTGCGTCATGTTTTCCGCAAATAAACGTATTTTCTTTCTTCTTTATCTTTATCAACAATCAGTGTAGTGTTTTCGGACTGATTGTGGTGATGTTTGTAACGTAAAAATGAAAAGATTGAAGTAAAATATATTGTCACGTACCAGTTATAGTCAATCATAACGCTTTTCCCACTGAAACTGTAGATAGCTGCTAGACTAGCAAACTCCGCACTTCTTCCAGCAAACATACTTGCCCAGGACTTGAATAAAATAGACCCGTTTAGATTAACAACTGGAACATTCCAATCAACCCGTTGAACGAGATGTTTGAGGTCTTGATGTCTGAGGAAGAGAAGAAGGTTGTTTAATTAATTACAGTGATGATGAGTAAACTAGTGTAAAATTGACTACATACTCGGCCTAAAATTTCCCCACTGATGGGAAACACTTCGATGCTGTGCGAGGGAGTGGGCTCTAAGTAAAAGGTTCCCGTCACGATCAATTGCAATAGGGATGATAACTAAAAATGATTTTTTGTCCTTCAGGTAGATATTAAAAAAATATTGAACACAATTTTTAAATTTTTTTACATAATCAAAAGATTACGGCGATACATTGAGTTAAAATGTGTCATGATGTCACTTGTATGTAGATTTTATACTTACTTGTGACGTAGCGACCTCCACTCCCCAACTTTAATGCGTTTTGTCTAAGTAATTTTTATTAAGATAAAGAAAAAAATTCGTGTCTAATATTTTTTCATCCCTATTGTAGTAATATTGTCAACCGCTTTAATAATTGCATTTGATAGATGATCAATTTGCGAATCAATGTGTATCAATAACGTAAAATTTTACAATTGCAATTGTTCGTTTCGGGGAACCTTAAGCAACCCCGTGGGTCAAGTGGGGGTTGCAGTGCGGGTTGAACGAACTAATTTTTGTTTCTAAGACATGATGGTTTTCTCACGATGTTTTCCTTCATAGTTTTAAGAGCGATTTGAAAGCAGTGGTAATGAAATAAATTTCGCAAAATAAACTGAGCACTCGTAAGTCACGCTACTAAATATTACAAAAGTAATATTTCATGCACCTTAGCGTTGATAGGTCTTTAACTTACGAATGACATGAAGTTGTTGAGCCTATGTTTTGTTTTATTTTATTTGCATTTGCTTTTTCTATTTACCTTGTTGCCAAGAATGCCCTAAAAGTAGCCTTTAGATTGTTCATCCTGCTCTGCTTGTAACAAAGCTTATCACCACCTTCACGACCCTTTCTGTTATTACTCGTTATGTAGCCTGGATATGGACTGTCAAGCGCTGCCATTCGTATCTAGGAAAAGCAGATAATCATATTTACAGGAACGATTTTAATTCAGTAACAAATTTAATATAATATTTCTAACATATAATATTAATCTATAATATTTCTAATATATAATATTAATCTATAATATTTCTAATAATATTTCAACCAATTTGAAAGATTTTGAAGTAAATTCTTAATCCGTTCTTCCCGATAACGTAAATAACGTTATTAATATTTTTGTACTGTCAAAATAAAAGGCCTTGCCTTTGTGTGTTACGCAGTAACCCCGTTGAAACGTTGAGATATTTTTTCATAGTGATGAGTACAATGGCTCCTTGTCAGGTTTAGGGCTAACAAAAACGAATGATGTTTAAAGTAAAAAAAGTAAAAAAAATATAAAAATTACTAATTACTAGAATACTTTGTCGTCAAGTTTATTGAATTTTATAAAGATACTTACAACTTTATACTGCCTAGCCGTAGTAGTCATAATAGGGGAGGTAGTAGTTGGTGGTATTGGTATTAACGTAGTGGTAGTCGTGGTGGTAGTGGTGGTAGGTGGCGGCGGTGGTGGTTTGTAAGTGGTGGTAGGTGGCGGCGGTGGTGGTTTGTAAGTGGTGGTAACTGGCGGTGGCCTCGCGTCCATCATTGAAGACATCTGCAAATAGTTGGACAGAAATTTACTGCGATGGTCACCAGACCAAAGATGCCGAGGCCCGAGGTAGTCATTAATTTTGAATTTTTGATTTAACAAGTGTTTTGAATTACCTACTAGGTGCGAGACTGCGAGTAATTTTTTTTTATTTTTTATTAAGATCTCACATGATTAAAAATTATTTAAAATTTACATAACATAACATCACACCTTGTTTCCCCGATGGGTTGGGCAGAGATGTACCTGTAGTAGGTACACCCACATTTCACCAGTTATGTTTAAGTCCCATGTAATAGGGGGCGAGCCTATTGCCATCAACCGGGCACAAATCCAGACTCCGGGCTGCTACTGAGAAATTCCAGATAGCAAAACCCAATAACACTTTGCCCGACCCGGGAATCGAACCCAGGACCTCATGCTCAGCAGTAGCGCTTGCGACTACTAGACCAACGAGGCAGTCAAAAAAGGCAGGCAGGCAGTGTAAAACAAAAATACTCGACCGAAAGAAACACAGAATAAGAAAAGTATTACAAACATATTTAGAATCAATAATGCTATTTACCTCAACATTTCGCCAGCCGTTTTCAACCCTGAGAAGCAATATTTCCTCTCGTAAAACGTATGCTAACGTTCCCAACTTCGTTTCCTCTGTTCTCTGCAAAGGGAAACCAATTATGTACATATATTTACCTATTGTTCAGAGTAATGGAACTGTTCAGGTAGAAATATTTCGCTTTGAATAGTTTTCCTGTTTTCATAAAACATTCTTGTTTTTAACTTTGGGTTCCTTGGGTTGATGTTTATTGTTTTAAGCATAATCAGCCTGTAATGTTCCCACTGGTGGGACACAGGTTTCCTCTCTTTTAGAGGGAGTGGGCTGTAATCTACCACGCGGGGCCAGTGCGGGTTGGTAGATGTCAATTGTCTTCGAACTTTTGGTTCTAGGACAAGCCGGTTTCCTTACGATGTTTTCCTTCACCGTTTAGAGAGCAGTGGTGATGAAATTATTTACACAAAGTAAAGTGCCTGCTTGGGTTCGAACGCACGATCTACAACTCGGTAAGTCGCGGCTGTTACCACTGGTACTTATTTATATAACTACTTTTTTTTGATAGATAATAGTAATAAGAAAATTAATTCAATGTTACAGTTATTTTCGTAACAATAATTAATTGGATAACCGTAAGATAAAATTACACTGCCAGACACAAGTTTCTCCCGTGATACTAAATACCAAACTGCATAAAAATCCGAGAAAATTTCGTTTTATTATTAAAATATTAGCACAAAATACCAAATAATCAAAGATATTACCTTCAGTAAACCTCGTTTTGTTCTATAGACAACAGTATTGAGTTCAAACCAGTCGTCTGGGTCAAATGGATCACCTGGAAATTTATATTTTCTTATGAAATATGCAAAGCATTTTTTATTCGATTTTTTAACGTTTTTCCAAAAAGATATGATTAATCTCAACTTAATTTCGGAACTGACATCGTTGATTTATTTTTACTTACAATTTTTTATTTGGCAATAATAACGACTTGATTTTCGTAAAACCACAAATGGTATGAATTACATTAATCAAGCTTTAGTGTCCCACTGTTAGTCAAAGTCGATTTGTGAGAAGACTTATAGCCTTATAGATATACATATAGGGTTATTGGTTGTATGTCGGTAATCCAAGGGGATGTAGGGGAGGTTATTTACAACTAAATGACCCCTTTTGACTCCTATGAAAATGTCAACCATTTTCGAGTCATTTGACATTTTATAATTTTATTTCATACATTTTAAAATATAAAATGTCCAATTACTCGAAAACGGTTGACATTAGCATTGGGTTAATCAGGGGTAATTTGCTTGCAAATTACCTCTCCTACATCCCCTTAACGGATTGCCAATAAATCTGTAAATAGACTTATCATTCTTGTTGTGTCTAATTGAAGGGTGGGCTTCTCATTAATTCGTCTTTAGTTTAAATTTCTAACAATAGTGTTAGAAGTGCAAACTTGTTACTACTAATTTATGGATCTCTTAGTTGTTCGAAATAAAATTATTTTATTTATATTTTGAAAGTCTCATTTAGGTTTCCACCCTTCCCTGTACGTTGCCATCACGCCCGCGTTTCTCAGGTCTCTCTCAGCGGTGATGCCGTACATTTAATTTTATAATAAGACTAGCCTATTATTGTTCCACTGCAGGGCAAAGTCCATACAGAAAAGGTCAAACCTCGTGGGATCGATCATCACGCTTGCTCAAGACAGGTTGGCGATTTCAGACTTATCAACGATGTTTTCCTTCACCGATGTGTAATATGTAAGATAACATCAAAGAGGCTGTACATTATTAAAGCTTAGTATTATCTTACCAGGCTGTTTTGGAAGGAAGGAATTTTTCTGTATTATTGCTATTCCTGGGTCTCCCGGTTCTCCCTTTGGTCCAGTTATAGATACCCCCGTTTGTCCCGGAGGTCCGGCCGGGCCCGGTGGCCCCATGTCTCCTTTTGGTCCAGTTACAGATTTGCCATTTTTTCCGGGAGAACCTGGCTTTCCTGGTGGACCAGGTTGGCCTATTATTGGAGCTCCAGTGGATGCTTCCACACACGTTCCAGGAGGTCCCTGTGGTCCTACATTTCCTGGCTTACCAGCGTCACCTGTAAGACCTCTATCGCCTTTAGCGCCCTTTAGCTGTAATAAAAGTTTGTTATTATTCAATATAAGCGACCGCGTGGTTTAGAAGAACAACGCAGTCACACAGACAGACACGAAAAGCAAATTTATAATATGAATAGATAATATGTATAAGTATTTAATATTTATAGATATTATAATAGGCCTGTGTCCAAAAATTGATGTTTGTCCGTCCTGTAGATTATTAAAAAATATTGAACACGTATTTTTTTTTTTTGAGTTTTCAAACAATTATGGCGATACATTGAGTTAAAATGTGGCATAACGTCACGCCTTGCTAGATTTAATACCGCGTTGTTACGTAGCGAGCCCCAACTTTCCCAACTTCCCAACTTTAATGCGTGTTTTCTAAGTTATTTTTTATTAATATGATAAAGCAAAAAATACGTGTCTAATATTTTTTTACTATCTGAAAGACGGACTAAACAGAATTTATTTTTTTTACCTAGGCAACTACCCTATTATAAGTGACCGCACTATGGCATCAGGTATAATGATAGTTTTAAGGGAGTTAATAAATAATAGTTTTAGATAGATACTAATGAATTTCTCATAATTTTACATGAAAACTTACCGTGTACAAATCAATTTTTGGAGTACTTCCTTTTTCACCTTTTTCTCCAATCGTGCCATTAAATCCAGATGGTCCCATGGGTCCCTAGAAAGATAAAAATGAAACTCAAACCAATTTGAGATTGAAAATATTAAATTAAAAATAAATATATTAATTATGATAATTTACAAGGAGCTATAGCTGTTGTTAGTTAAGCAGTCTTAAAAGAGAAAATTATTTTATTATTTATTTTATTTTTTAATAATAAATAAAAGACTTGCGCCGATCCCAATTGAATTGGGATAAGGGCAACAGAATGATGATGAATAATAAAAGACTTGATTACCACTTGATAGGAATCTTACCACAGGGCCGGCAGGACCAGGATCTCCTTTTGGTCCTTTGGGACCAACTGGTCCTATTTTTCCCGTTTCTCCTGTACCACCGGTTGGTCCTGGTTCACCTTTAAACCCTGTTTGACCTATGTCTCCTTTGGCACCCTAAAATAAATACACAATTTATACTTATATTTTTTATATAATCCATAATACTAAATAAGTCATAAGATAAATAACGACAAGTTTAATAATACCATTACTATTTATTGTATGAGAAAAAAAAACAACTTCAGACCTTCAATAACGCTATTTTTGATTCAGGAACTTCCCCAACTGGACCAGGTTCACCCCGATCTCCTTTAGGTCCAATCATTCCCATTGGGCCGATTTTCCCTGTTTTCCCATGTGTACCATCTTTGCCATCCTTTCCCTTTGGTCCTTTTAAACCAATCGGTCCTCGATCACCTTTGTCACCCTATAATAAATTACTGAATGAGAGTCCTGCATAGTAATAACTCTTTTAACATTTTGTACTATTCCAAATCAAAGATTAAACAGTTTTATATAATATAGTTCAGATTAAAAATTTGTGGGTAGTCTTAACATTGTTATTTTATTTATTTCTAGGAGAACCAACAGCTACAACAAATGGATAACAGTTGTTTAAGAAACATAGAGCCATTTACAGGTTCTCACGGGTAAAACAGAAAAAGTAGTAGAAATCTTAGGATCACTAACAAGCACGACAAAAAAGATTAATTATACATATTGTATATAAAGTACAATAAGCACTATGCACTTTTAAAAAGTCAGCGTTTAGCCGAGCGCATGCAGAATAGGTTTTGGTGGTAAATGGGTCAAATGAGAACTCTTTACAAAGAATATTGAAGTCCTTACTCGCTTGCACCATATTGTACAGAAATAAACCATGCATAATTAGAATTTGTCGTTACGGTAATAGATGGCGTTGGTTCAAATCTTAAATAGTCGACATCAAAATTTACTATAAAATATAAATCGAAAAAAAATGCTTCCCTGTTTTCAATAGGGGTTAGTGAAATACCTTTTCACCTCTATCTCCAGTTTCTCCTTTGAAGCCTCTCAGTTTTTCCACAACTGCTGCATCTGGAATATTATAATAATATTTTTATATTCATACCACATTGTGAATAAGATTAGATAGAGCTGCTTTAATACAATGCTACAGTGGAGTTTCTTGCCAGCTCTTTTCCATAGGAATCGACCAATTGGAACCGTGCACCTAGCTTCTGACGTTTCCTAGGTGAAAAAAATTGTTCAAAAATGTGTGTGTGTGTGTAAACAAATATTGTTCTTTCTTTTTTCTTTTGTTTATGTAAAACAAAATATTATTATTTTGATTTTAACACGATCGGATATTTGACTTGCTTTGTATTTTTTCAGTACGTTTTGTCAATTTTATTCATATCTATATCCCATTCCAGGAAAAGAATTTACTTATAAGTAAATTGTGTCTCAAACATAAAGGGGTTTATTTTTAACCGACTTCCAAAAGGAGGAGGTTCTCAATTCGTCTGTATGTTTTTTTTTTTTTTTTTTTTTGTATGTTTGTTACGCGATTACTCCGCCAATTATGAATAGATTTTGATGATTCATGAAAAATTTTATTAACTTTGCTTGGGTAGTTTTTGAGTTAGCTTCAATTATACGTATTTTTTCCCACTTAGTATGTAGATGATATGATAACTTCTTGTCACTGTTATTTACATAGCAGTTAGTGGTATTCGAATTTGTGTGGGGTAGGTACCACAACTAAAAAGTGAAAAATAAAAACTTTTTACAAAAAAAAAAACAACCGACTTCAAAAAAAAAACACTACAAAGTGAAAAAAATAACTTTAATTTCGGAAGTCGGTGACAAAGAACGAACATTCAAAACCAAAGACACCGACTTCCGAAATTAAAGTTATTTTTCACTTTGTAGTGTTTTTTTTATAAACGTTGCTTAAAGTTAAGTGATGATTAGCGACTGTTTATACATTTTTGATGTTTGAACGTCACTTAACTTAAAGCAACGTTTTTATATAAACCCTTATGTTCTTCATATTTCATTCTTCATCATCTTCCTAGCCTTTACCCAACTATGTTGAGGTCGGCTTCCAGTCTAACCGGATGCAGCTGAATACTAGTATTTTACATGGAGCGACTGCCTATCTGATCTCCACAATCCAGTAACTGGGGAATACAATACCCCTCGGTAAGGCTGGTTGTCAGACTTTTGGGCTTTTAACTACCCGTAACGACTGTCAAAAATCTACAAATGACAGCCGGGACCAACGACTTAACGTGCTTTCCGAGCCACGAATAGGTCTTGGTATGTAAAGATGGTCACCCATCCATGGACCAAACGTGGTAAGCGTAGCTTAACCTAATCGATCGACCCGTGCGGCTGTTGGCCTATGTTCATAAAATGATTAAATCCGAAGATTATCTGAAGCGTTATGTTCAATCAAAAAATAACAATACGACGCACTGTATAGGCACAAACGGAAACGAAAACTCTATCAAGATATACGGTCACTCTGTCCCTTTCGCTCCTCTTATGATAAAAAAGGGTAGCAACAAAAACATACCCAATACCTACCACACAACAACGTCGAGTCAGGATCAAAGCTAAGAGCCGATAGTAGCAAAAAATGTTTGGGGATTCAATCTACTTACGTTATTACATTTTCGTGACCAGAATGCTTTGTTTGATATTGAAATTTATTCAGGTTATATAATGTTTCGAACTATAATTGAAAGGTCTAAATAAACAGTATGGAAATCGACGACTATGAGAGGAGATTTTTGTACAACATATTAAAAAAACTTGAAAAATTTACAGTCATAGAAATTGTGTTGAAATGTAAATTTGGTTATATAATGGTTCGAACTGTAATGAAAAGGTTTAAATAAACAGTAAATTGACGATGTGAGAAGATGTTCTTCTATTCGAACCTATTTTAAAAAACTTGGATCATTGACAGTAATTTTCTGTTACAACTGACCGAATCATTCTCTCTGCCGTAATAAATATTTAACAGATAGCAAGGTGTTAGCGGAGCTCGAGGCTAGATAATAACAGCCGCAAGGGTTAATCCATCAGGTTAAATGATAAATGATTTTATTTCTGTAAGTAGGTTTGTACAAACAGTACCCTAATTGCGTAGTACAACACAATCACTATTTGTTTCGATTTGAAATAGACTGCTAATCCATTGCTTCATAAGTTGTAAAAAAAAATCTGCTCAGCAACGTAAATAACGCAATGAATGTTATTGAACTGTCAAAATGAAACAGATTTGTCATAATCGTTTCCTTTCGAAAATAAGTTACGCAATAAGGCTGCCTCATGTAAACCAAATAAATTAAATCTTCACACACAGTTCGAAAATAAGCACGTATATTGATATCAAATTTTTGGACTACAATAGGTTACGTGTATAAGGATATTTTCTATGCCAACGCCAGACGTATTGTTCTGCTAGAAGATTAAAAATATGATGGGAGTCAGTATGCTTTTGTGAGGCGGATGTAGCGAGATTTTTAATGAAACTGACGTAGGAAATGTTCGCTTCCCATCGACACAGCCAGCTTTACGAGATTGAAAACTTTTTAGTGAAATGTACGGCGAATTTTGTAGACAGGTGAAATGGAAGTTTTTGGTACAAGTGCAATTGGATTATTTTGAGGATGTGGATGGAAAATGGTATTTATTTTTTTATTAATGGTTTTCGAAAATAAGTTACGCAATTAGAGTTCAGGTTTACACGTCTATCATAATTTAAAAACTAGATAAGGTCGGCGTTTCCTATCTGACTACTCTGAGAAGAAAGACCGAAACAAACATAGAGGTCACAGTCTCTTTTGAAGTCTAGACATAATTTTGGTCAGATCATGTGAAGACCAAGTAGATTGGTGTCTGAATTGGTCTTTTGAGGAAAGCACCACACAGATTGAGAGGGCTTGTCCATTCAGCGCACGCATTTGTCAGTTATCATGCAGCTCAACTCAGAATTTAAGGAGTTCAACGATTCCACAAACAAAACCAAAGAAAAGACATTAAGTTGACGTTAAGCTATGCTTGCCGGGGTTGGTTCGGAGATGGGTGACCATCTTTACATATCGAGACTCTTCCGTGCCTCGGAAAGCACGTTAAACCGTTATTCGTGGATCTTTGACAGTCGTTACGGGTCGTCAGAAGCCCGAAAGTCTGACAACCAGTCTTACCAAGGGGTATCTATTACCCAGTTACTGGGTTGTAGAGGTCAGATAGGCAGTCGCTCCATGTAAAATACTGGTATTCAGATGCGTCTGGTTAGACTGGAAGCCGACCCCAACATAGTTGGGAAAAGGTAGATTGATTGGACCTTTATTAATATTAGACTATCTCGATGGTTTAGTGAGAGCAAGCGCTACTGCTCAGCATGAGGTAATTAATGGGTTCGATTCTCAAGACGGGCAAAGTGTAATTGATTTTTTCTATTAGGAATTTCTCAGTAGTAGCCTTGGATTAGTGCCCGGTTCATGGCAATGGGCTGGTCTCTTGTTACATGGGACTTAAACATGACTGGCGAAATGTAGGTGTAGTATAGGTACTCCTCTGCTTAACCCTTCGGGGAAAGCAGGCGTTATGTTATTTATACATAACGAGCAATATTTGTATGTATACATATTTGTAGTTGTATCTACTCACGTTCTTGAAATCGGCTCTAACGATTTCGATGAAAGTTGCAATACGAAAAATCGATCTAGCTAGGTCTCGTCTCATATCTGGGAAAATTTGTTTCTTCCGTCCAAAGTTTTCGCCCAAAGTTTAGAACAAGATAATGAATAATGACATGACGTTATTGACATTACAATAATGATCATGGCAGCATGGAATCAGTAAGTACCTACTATCATGGCAGTATGGAATTAATAGGTACTATCCTATACTATTAAATGAGCATTCTCTCTATTTTCACCAGAGCAGAGCTCGGTCGCCCAGGTACTTGTTTTCGTGTTTGTCTGTATGACTGCGTTGTTTTTCTAAACCACGCAATAGATTCTGATGAGGTTTTTATCATCGGTTAGAGAATTTATTCTAATGTGTATAATACATTAATATTAAAGTTACATGTAAGTAAGAAATTTCCATGTTTTGGCAAGTCGTAAAAACCATGCGAAACAGGAGTGGGTCGCTAGTGTGTAATATTTTAAATACGATAAAGAACTTACTTTCTGCGTCTAGGACAGATGTCAGAGATGCTGGTAAGCCGGCTAGACCGGGGACACCTTTGTCTCCTCTTTCACCTGGAAAAAGAATAACCATTGTTATGGTATAATTTAATTCAATAAAAATGTCCTATAAAAATAAAGAGTTTAGAACTTCATTATGAAGGTAATGAAATTACCAGCATTTTTTTAATTCATGGCTATTATTAATCAGAACGTTATATTTTTTTAGGGTTTCGTAGTAAAACCAGGAAACTTTAAAGTTTCGCCAAGTCTGTCTGTCTGGCAATTTGGTATGGTTATACAATTAATCATAATTAGTTGTGAATGAAATCATGAAAATTTCTTTATTTTTTCAACTGGTTTTGCTTTGTAATGCCACTTTGTAAGCGCACAAACCAAACAGGGCTGGTAATCGTTTCTTACCTCTCTTGCCCGTTTCTCCTGGGTTTCCATCTCTGCCTGATGTGCCTGGTAATCCATTCTTTCCTGCTTCACCAATACTACCTTTTTCACCTCTGGGACCTTCAGGACCTTTGCGGCCCTAGAATATTTATTTTATTTACTTTATAAAAAAATCAAAACCACTTACATTTACAGTTTCCACCACACATACAAGTTATCGGTCAATATTTATTAGTACAGTCAGCTGCAGAGAAATCTAACCCCCTAGCAATGTATTTTTATATTGCTAAGGGATGAGATTTCTCTGCAGCTGCCTGTACACACACATTTAATCATAAAATTAGATTAAATTTATATAAAACTAGACAAAATTAGATAAAATAAATGAAATTAATCAAGATTATTGAAAATTCGATAACATTTGACAAAATTTGATAAAAGATAAAATTTGCTAGAATTGGAATACAAATTGGCATAAAATGATAAAAGTACTTAATTTATACAGGTACAATTTAATTTATTTACTCCAAAGAGATTGTACTGGGAGTGGCAATGGATTCCAGGTATCGAGTAGCAGTGTTCAGGAATGTCAGTTCAGTACTCGCGAAGACATCTGAGGATTCGTCGTACAGCAAAATGTTGTTAATATGGGTGAGGGCCATGGCCCACGCACAATGGTCCACCTGACGAACTAAGTGCGGAAACCAAACCCCATACCATAGAACATAACATAGAACATGGGTGAGGGCTAGGTACACACAGCGTCAGTATGTGCTAGCCCCTCAAGTTTTAAAATGTTACACTGCTACAATATTGAATTCGTTACGAATAATCTAAAGAATACTTCAAAAAGAGATCATTGTTGCAACTTGGATTCGAACCATCGCATTACCGAACGTCGTCATACTCATAGTTTGACAAACTAGCCAGCAAGCCCATGTGAATTGCCATGAAATTGTTATCTACATACTATCATTTGAGTCACTTTATCTTTAAGTCTCTGTCTAATCAGTAGATGTTATAATTTAAGGGTATCCATTAACGTTTTCTTTATAAAATTTATTCAAACCCTCAAGTTATAACTACAACGTTTGATGTATACGGTTACTTAAAACGATTGTTTATTTCTAGCGCTTCCTATTTTATCGTTTGCGTTAGTATAATGTTCCTTGTCTAGGGACCTGTTTGTGTCCGTTGGCAAAATATGTATGTATATTATGATAACTGTAAATTATCAAATCAAATTGTAAATAAATCTTTGTAGTAAAATAAGATCAAACTTTTGCTAAACAATAGCAAAAGAAATAGCAATAAATATTATAAGTATTTTATTTTCTGGATTTTTAAATTATTTATAAATATTACTAAAACAAAATAGAAAAATACAATAAAAAACATAAATGACAAAAAGTACATTTCGTGCCTAGGATTTAGTGCCTATCTTATGCGCGGCTAGCAGTCTTGAAATCTCTGGTTTATTTAGACGTTGAATAAATTTTTGTAAATGTTAACCCTATTCACTAGAACAATACCTACATTAATTGTAATATAATGTTTTTACAAAATACTAAAACCAACTTGGGCCTATCATGTATTTGAACGCACATGTCTTTTGGGGGGGTAACCACTTAGTGGAGCTGTGTGTACAATGGACTGGCTTTGAGGGTTATGGTACTGGTTTGAGGTATTGAGAATAGAGGACGTTGGCGAGGGCGAAGGGTGTGTCTAATGGGTAGGAGATTTGCTAAAAAGGCTACGAGACTAAGATCTCTCCTTACTCCTAAACTTTGGTAGCCCACCATTCATACCTAGTATTATAAAATATGTTTAGCAAATATGAACAGTATAATGAGCAGATCTAAATTTGTTTCGGTCTTTCTTCTCAGAGTACACGGATACTCGTAGGAAACAAAAGACTCATTTAAAATATACCAAATTTATTTTTGTCGTGTGATAGTGTTTTTTTGAACCATAATTTGGTTCATAACACTTTAACTTTCACAAAAATAAATATGATTTATCATATCATCATTTATCAATATTGCCTACACATTCACGTAATTAGTTGCTGATTCTTACCTCAACACCCTTTTCTCCTTTTGGGCCCATTTCACCTTGCGCACCTTTTTCTCCTTGAACACCCTTTTCACCTTGCTTGCCTGGAGGTCCAATCGGACCGTCAGCACCTCTTTCCCCATGTATCACAATGGTTCTCGATTTTATGTCCTCTTCTGTTTCCTGTCAAAGTTACTTCTGAGATTTTTTGTTTGGCTCTAAAACTCTTATTGATTGATTACAATTTTTTAAATAAATAATACGTTGTGCTAATTATAGTGCTATTTCTTAGTAGTTCAGGTAATTTTTACAGTCAGATCATCCTTATTATTTTTACAATGACTGAAGGTATTGGAATTATGTGCAATGAAATGAAATGAAATGAATTTTTTTATTCTGTAAATAGGATATCGAAATCACTTTTACACGTCATATAAAAAATAATATTAAAAATAAGCTAGATGAGCTAGTTGAGCAAAGAAAGTAATTTAGTCAAATTAAATACTTTCACCACACTGCCGTTATATTACCTACTGCTCAACAACAATAAAATAGTGACAAATGAACAAATAATTACCCAGTATTTTTCACCCGGCTCTCCTTTCGGTCCTATTGGTCCTTGTTCGCCTACTGGCCCCGCAGCTCCATCCTTACCCGGCTCTCCTTTAGCTCCAATGGCTCCATCATTACCCGATATTCCATCGTCTCCTCTATCTCCTTTTTCCCCTTTCAAACCTTCTGGTCCTCTTTTGCCTTCAGGCCCAATGTTACCCTAGGTTTGAAAATAACCGCATTAAAATTCAGCTGCTCATCCGTACTTAATCTTTATTTCAGGGTGAACGCTTTTCGCAAACTTAAAGTTTTTACTTTCATGACAAGAAATAAGAAACAAAAATAATTTCTAGTACAGATTGGTGAAATGTAATACAAATTGGCCGTCCTAATTTATGCAATGTAACATGAATTTTAAGACAACATCTACTAAGGCGAATTTGTTTCAACGTGTGTAACATTTAAATGGAGGAGCTCGTGGCTAAGTAGTATTAGCTGCACACGTTGATCCTTCAGGTTAAGCTACGCTTGCCGAAGTTGGTCCGTGGATGGGTGACCATTTTTACATACCGCGACCCCTCCGTGCCTCGGAAAACACGTTAAGCCGTTGGTGCCGTTTGTCATTCGTGGATTTTTGACCGTCGTTACGGGTCGTCAAAAGCCCGAAAGTCTGACAACTAGTCTTACCAAGGGGTATCATATTACCCAGTTACTGAGTTGTATAGGTCAGATAGGCAGTCGCTCAATGTAAAATACTGGTATTCAGCTGCATCCGGTTAGACTGAAAGCTGACCCCAACATAGTTGCGAAAAGGCTAGGCAGATTTTTGTGTGTTACATTTCATGTTACGTTTCACGAATCAGTACCCGACAAATAGAGAAGTAAACGGTTTATACCTGAGTAAATGACGCAGTTTATGCTCAAACTCAAAGCATTTATTTAAATTAATCATTTACAGGCACTTTTGAATTGTCAAGTAGTCGCTCAGTCAGAAACATGAAGCTATTTGCCCATTCCAAAGCGTAAGAGAATAACGTGCAAGAAACTTCATGGACACTGGTTTAAATCAAAATATTGTTACAATTCGCTGGTTGAAATTATCGGTAAATATTGTGAGAACGATGTAGAAAACCGTGCACAAGCGTCCACAGAAAATGTAAAAAAAAAAACAGTGCACTCCGGGAGTGCCGACAGAAGTGAAAACTTGAACAAGATCGCCTTGGTGGAAGAAAAATACTTGTATAGAACACTGGTCCGTAACCTTATCTAAACAAAGAGTACAAACGCGTTTTAAAAAATTAGGTGTCGGAATCGATGTCGCGAGTTCAATCGTTTTTCCCATCTCAAAAATGCCCTACGCGCTTATAGAAGTTTTCACTTCAACAAAAAATATAATAAATACTTACAGTTTCACCTGTTCGACCGGGTGAGCCGTTAGATCCTGGTGACCCTTTTTCCCCGGCAGGCCCTTTCATTTCTGGTATTGATAGCAACAGACTTGGTGAACATTCACATGTCTGTAAGTTGAAGATGCTTACAATCAGATTCGGACTTTTTCTGAGTTTATGTTTTTTTATTAATCCTCGATACCAACACCGGCAAAGGTAAACGTTGGCAATTATAACGAGCAAGACGGTGGTACGGTTGTAAAAAGCGTAATTTTAAGGAAAACGCTGGTAAAATACGGGTATGTTATGGTCATTTATATAAATTGCGGTAAAATTACCGGCTAATTATGAAAAAGAAAAGAAAAGAAAGAAAAATATTTTATTTGGGACACGCACAGGAAATACAAAACAGTAATAAAAGATAAAAAAATAATTAACAAAAAAAAAAAGGAAAAAAAAAAAAAAAAAAAAAAAATTGCGCTGTCCTCTGTTTACATATATGATATTATTATATATTATAATCCATGACATGGTGTGATTAATATATTATCTTGAATTCTTGACTTGAGAATTACGTTTTAAGGATTTTTAGTACGCATGAGTCGCACGAGCCCAGTTTTCTGGTTTTTTTTTAAAGTTCCAATACTGCTTATATCTCTAGCAAATTTCATTCAAATCCATTTATCCGTTACTAGTGATGTAGTGACATACACATGATACACACAAATATACTCACTTCCATATTTGTAGTGTTTTAGTGGGTATGACTGTATGAGTACGTTTAATACGTTTTTTACCGAAAATTACTTAATTTTATCGTATATTACGTATTTTTTTTTTAACTTATTATTCCAGGGTAATTTTACCGTTTTACATCCCTAGACGGTGGTCGTAAGTAAGATATTGACTCGTACTAATCATTTTAATCTATGGTAGATTCAATCATTTTAGTCTCCCATGGGGTGAAATAAATTTAAATTTGAGTTAAATAAACTATCATAACTTATTTATTTATTAAGGATCTCCAACAAAAGATGTACACAATACATGACACATAATTATAGGGCAATATCGGTTATTAAGTAGGTGTACTCTTTCACCTAAAGGAGACCATAGCATGCACAATAAAGTTAAAAACTAAGTTAACAAAGTTAAAACATTAATAATAGGTAAAATTTGGAAAATAAAATTATTTTTAAAGGACGTTAAAAAAAACGAACGGAACGGAAACGGAATGAAGTGATCCGGCAGAGAACCAAAGTTATCGACGTAGCTCACAGAATTAGCAAGCTGAAGTGGCATTGAGCCGGCCATATCACAGCCGTAGAACCGATGACCGTTGGGGTACATGTGTTCTTGAGTGGAGACCGCGAATTGGCAAACGTAAGGTAGGACGCCTTCAGGCTAGGTAGAGTGACGATCTTCGCAGGGTGGCTGGTAGCAGCTGGATGAGAGTTGCCGAGAATCGAGCTGAATGACGTGCAATTGGGGAGGCCTATGTCCAGCAGTGGACTGCTATAGGCTGATGATGATGATGATGATAAAAAAATAAAACAAAGAAAATATAAGATTTAGACATACTATTAAATTAAGTCTAATAAACACTTATTATATTTGGACAGAGACTCGCAGATGTCAAGTTCGTAGTTTTAGCTAACGTTTTAGCGCGCTTGGCTGCGTAATGACCGAGGTTAGTTTTAGAGCCAGGAATGTGAAATAAATTGTATGTGTTATGCCTGGGAATCCGAGTCGGAATTTTAATCTCTAATGAGCTCAAAAGTTCACTGCAATCTATCCTTCCACTCAAAATCTTGTGAAGGATGATGTAGTCCAGTTTCTTCCTACGACTGGCTAGTGTATTCATGTGATAGTGTTTCAACCGATCAGTGTAGCTAGTGAGTTGTTTAGCCAAGTGATCTCCGTAGCATAGATAGTAATGGAACCGCTTTTGGACACTCTCTAATCGCTTGGAGTAAACTTCGTAATGCGGATTCCATACCACGGAACTATATTCTAGGATTGAATTTGGTTTTTGCACATTTTTAGCTTTAGAAAAACGCACTGCTAGCACTGGGTAGACTAAATTCAAATGGGGGATGGAAAGGGTCCTCTTTCAATAAACTGTAGTTACAACGGGTGATGTTCGTAATGGAGGTGTTACAGAGTATTAAATCTAGTATTTTAGACTTGTTGTTTAAGATATTATTGTATTGATTTAAGCCATTCAAAGTCAAGAACTCGGAGAGTATCGCATTTAAGTCAGAGTTGCTAGGTTCTGGGTATATGTATTTGAGGTCATTATTAGTAAGCCATCTAATATTAGCAAGATTAAAGTCTATTAAATTCAAAATATGTTCATTATTATTAAATAATTTATGAATGTTTTTGGTAAACAACTCTAGTGTATCTCGATGAATTGGCGGTGGTAGGTACTCCGCCGACATACATTTTATTGTTATTTTTTTTAGACGAACTGATATCAACACATCCATAAATCTTCAATGTCGCTTTCATAGTGGGATAATCTACATGATTTCAAAGTTTTCAAAACAGCAATCAAAACCCCTCCGCCATCTTTACGCGTTTTATATCTACTTGACTCACGATCGCGTCTATAAACTACATAATTATCTATAGTTTTTAAATTTACTAACACAATGAGTCCTTGTTACTTGAATAAAGAAAATTTATATTATAATATAAAACAATGTTCGGTAGTAATATTATGCAAATCACAATTTTTGAATGAATAAATCTTTAATCATATAAATCTCGACATCAGAGCCATTTGGTCCGATATCCATTTTTGAAATTTTTCAGGTGATTTGGAAAGTTAATAATTGTTCTATGATTTTCAAGATTGAGGAGAACACTACTATTATTATTTATAATCGGTTATTTGACATTTGAACTTAAAAATTGGCATCTCTTTAGTTCAATAATTGTTTGCAATTAATGTTATGCAAATCACATTTCTTTCATAATATAATTAATATTGGACATGTCGAAAATTCTTTTAGCTTAAGTCACGTGAAAATAAATCAAATTATATTTGAGTCCTTACTCCTTCAGCTCCTGTTTCGCCAATTAGCCCTTGTAGTCCTATTGGTCCCCGCGGTCCCAGATCACCCTGGAAAGAATTGAGGAATAATAAGTAATTAGTCACTAATATGATATATATAGATATGCTGAGATAGGAGCCTTATGGCCTCGTACAGGACTTTCTGTTTTTGGTTTTTTTACCTTGTTCTTTATTTTTTCTTTTATTTTTTATTAATGTTTTAAGGTGAAGATGTTTAGTTTATTTTTTTTTTAATCCTTGTGCGAGTCTCAATAAATACTTTTTCTTTCTTTCTTTCTTTCTTTCTAATATTATAATGGTCACTAATGGAGAATCACAACAAAGCGCGACGATTAAAGCGCAAAATACCTCAAGACCTAATCCAATCACAGTAAATATAACTACTATTTAAACAATGAGGATGTGACACAGGTCACATACTTCTGAATGTCCCACGAAGGAGACAGATTGTAGTAAATAGAGAACAAAAAAAAAAAACTAATATTATAATGTAACAGAACTTGGATAATTAATTGATTCAGGCGTGACCTAGCGGAAATCCGTTATAAAATAAAATACGATAGACGTGGATATTATTTACTAAATGAAATTAAATGAAATGAAATTGTTTATTCTGTAAATCGGATATCGAAATCAATTTTACAGGTCATATAAAAAAAATTATTAAAAATAAGCTAGATGAGTTCGGCGTTTCCTATCTGACTACTCTGAGAAGAAAGGCCGAAACAAACTCAGAGGTCGCAGTTTTTTTTAAAGTCCAGACATAATCTTGGTCAGGCCATATGAGGACCATGTAGATAAGTGTCTGAAAAGGTCTTTTGAGGAAAGAACCACACAGATTTGGGTGGAACTGTCCAGTCAGTGCGAGCATTTGTCAGTAATCGTGGAGCTCAACTCAGAACTTAAGGAGCTCAACTCGACGAACAATACCAAAGAAAGGATATTTAGGTAGGCCCGCATAAGCTACTCAAACTGCCAGACCATCACTAAAACTAGCAGTGAAATAAAAACAATATCCACATAATCCTCACATTCACAATAGTTAAAATAACTAAAAATATATCCACGTCTATTGTATTTTGTAACAGAACTTCTTAAAGTATTTGTTTATTGTTGGTGAAAGTAATTGTAGTTCATAGGCGATGAAGTGAAATAAGAAAACAGGCCTTTGTGGTCACATATGATGAGTGGATTGTTCAATATTTTCATTGAATTTGCCTTATAAAGCTATGGAAACTCGAAAACCATAGCGTTGGTGTTGCCAATGATTTTTAGGGACGCGTACCCAAAGGGTAAAACGGGACCCTATTACTAAGACTCCGCTGTCCGTCCGTCTGTCCGTCTGTCACCAGGCTGTATCTCATAAACCGTGATAGTTAGACAGATGATGTATTTCTGTTGCCGCTAAACAACAGAATAAAATAAAGAAAAAAAATTGAATAAAATAAGGGGGCTTCCATACAACAGACATGTTTTTTTTGCCGTTTTTATAGATGTTTTTAGAGAATGGCACGTAACCCTTCGTGCGCGAGTCTGACTCGCACTTGGCCCGTTTTTACTACACATTTCCATGCAGTAAGACACAATAAGCTAATAAAAAAAAAACAGTGCTTACTCACTTTTAATCCAATATCACCTTTGTCGCCCTTTTCACCTTTCATTCCTTTTTGACCAGTCAAGCCTATTTCTCCTTTCATACCCATCTTTCCCGTTTCCCCCCTATCCCCTTTCTCTCCTTTTTCGTCCAGTAACGATTCTGTAACAATTCAAGACTAATTTTAATAATGTCTTTTAAAGTTAGGCATATTTTATTTGTTAGGAATGCGTGAACATTATAGGCTGGCTTATTCCTTTCAGACCAGTCAAGCCTATTTCTCCTTTCATACCCATCTTTCCCGTTTCCCCCCTATCCCCTTTCTCTCCTTTTTAGTCCAGTAACGATTCTGTAACAATTCAAGACTAATTTTAATAATGTCTTTTAAAGTTAGGCATATTTTATTTGTTAGGAATGCGTGAACATTATAGGCTGGCTTATTCCTTTCAGACCAGTCAAGCCTATTTCTCCTTTCATACCCATCTTTCCCGTTTCCCCCCTATCCCCTTTCTCTCCTTTTTCGTCCAGTAACGATTCTGTAACAATTCAAGACTAATTTTAATAATGTCTTTTAAAGTTAGGCATATTTTATTTGTTAGGAATGCGTGAACATTATAGGCTGGCTCATTCCTTTCAGACCAGTCAAGCCTATTTCTCCTTTCATACCCTTCTCTCCCGTTTGCGCCCTTTCCCCTTTCTCTCCTTTTTCAGCCAGTAATGATTCTGCAAGAATTCAAGGCCAATTTTAATGATGTTTTTTAAAGTTATTTATTTGTTAGGAAATGCGTGAACATTAAAGGCTGGCGCCCATGGCGCCCAACGATGAGGCCCGCGTTTATTTTTTTTTGGGTGGGAAATTTTCCTCTCCCTCACGCGTCGCCTGCAGTGTGCGATAGTTTCATACAAAACGAAAGTGATACATGAGGGTTTTTGCAATGCGGTGCGGCTAGCCCAAATGTGCGCTGCGCTTCATAATGCCTCTTTTATACATCTGCCCCTTTAATTATAAACGTTGCAAGCAACTCAGCCTATCTCAGTCCACTGCTGGATATAGGCTTCTCCCAGGTTGCGTCACAACATTCTGTCCTCCGCCTTTTGCATCCAGTCTGCCCGAGCCACCTTTTTAACCGACTTCCAAAAAGGAGGAGGTTATATCGTCGCTCGCATGACTAACGGTCCTATCTCCGTATTGTCAATTATTCAGGAAAAGCGTTTTGCAGTTACGACATTTCTAACTAAGATAAAATTATAATCTATCGGTAATTCTGAATATTTAATTATATTTATTCGTAAAGAGTATTTACAGTACCTACTTTATTTTTACGAAATAGCTACTTATTTATTTTCAATATTGGTATTTATTTTTAATTATTAAAACAGAAAGAACACTTTGTGAAAACTTTATTTATCAATACGAACAGAATTAGATAGGACTTTTAGTCATGCGAGCGACGATATGTTCGTCGCGTATGTTTTTTTTTTTTTTTTTTTATTTATGTCCACCGATTTCTCCGTCATTTGTGGACCGATTTTGAAAATTCTTTTTTTGTTTCAAAGGGTATGCTCCCAAATTAGTCCCATATAAATTTTATTAACTTTGCTTGGGTAGTTTTTGAGTTAGCTACAAAATACGTATTTTTTTCCCACTTAGTATGTAGATGATATGATAAGTTCCTGTCACTGGTAGCAGGTAGTGGTATTCGAATGTGTGTGGGGTAGGTATCACAACTAAAAAATGAAAAATAAAAACTTGTTACAAAAAAAAAACAACCGACTTCCAAAAAAAAAACACTACAAAGTGAAAAATAACTTTAATTTAGGAAGTCGGTGTCTTGGGTTTTGTGTTTTCGTTTTTTGCCAAGTCGGTTGTTTTTTTTTTAAGGTCATCGGTCAATCTAGCTAGAGGCATCCCACACTACCAACATACATATAAAATAGATTTAATAGATATATACCTGATGTCCTCGGAGAAGGTAGATCATCTCCACGTAGCTGTTGAAAGTAATAAAAATGTGAGATTTTCAATTGAAAAATAGGGTGACGTAGGTTATTGGTTAATTTTCTTCACACAGTTTAACAATAACACTGCAATAAGCGCAAAGATTGATTAGAGTACAAGGTCTAAAAAGCCAAATCAATTGTGTTAGAATTTTGAGGTGTTAGACAATAACAGGTTTTGTAATTTTTCATAGTTTTTTTTTTTTGGGATTTTTGTGATACTACTTTTTGCTAGTCGCACACACTATTATTAATGTGATGCAACTCAAAAAAACTTGCTTGACATAGTCCTAATATTAAAACCAGGTTGAATACACAACCTCCTTTTTAAAGTCGGCTAAACATGAAAATTTTAAGCCAAAGCTTTCTAGACTACTCCAAGCCCTCATGCATACCAAAGTGTTACTGGGCATATTTCAGGCAAACATTGGTTAAAGAACAATACTCACCACGAGCATTCGCTTCACGAATTTGTTTTGCAAACATTCGTTGCGCGGGTTTTTGTTACGCAACGAACATTCAATATTCACCAAACTGTCTGTTTCACGAATGAATGTTAGACATGGCGCACACAATGCCACATGCGACTGCGACAGCTCGGGGACTAGACGCAACGAGAGGCTGCGGCCGATATTTTTCATCATATTTTGGTCAAACCACACACATACTTGGCGAAGTTCTAGACAAGACGCAGATTTAAACGACAACGACGTTCACAGTCCCGTAACAAATGTTTGCGCAATGAATGCTTGCAAAACTGGGAAGCGAATGCTCCAGTGAGCACCGTCCTTAGTATATATATTTTTAAAAACAAGTTTAAATTTTGTTTTATTTTACATGATTTTAAACCATGTACCTTAGAGCCATACCTCACCGTGCCGTCATGGTGACGTCGCCAGGTGGCTCTGCCAAATAAATGTATACAGCCATATGGTGGGTGGCTCACCTGGCGTCTACTTGGTTACACAGCCATCAATAGATAGATAGATAGAATAGATAGAATATTCTTTATTATGTACCCCAAAAATATTACAAACATTAATTTAGAAATTTTACATTAGGTGACACAATGGGCGGTCTTATCGCTAAAAGCGATCTTTTACAGACAACCTTCGATACATTTTGTTGGCGACGCGAACTGGGTGCACCGCCATGGCGTCCCGGTGAGGTATACCTATGTATAATATGGCTCTTAATGGTCATAAAAATTTTTGACTTATTCATTTTTTTTTCTACTACACTACTAGAAGCCCCATTCATCAAACAAGCAACGCACTTACTGAGTCAGTGGTTGATTCCATCTACGAAAAAAATTATTTATGTTAAAAAGTGATATCACTTCAACCGAAACCGGTATACATATTAGTAATTAATTTTACTCAAATTATAAACTGACATAGCCCTCAAATACTCACCTTACTCAAACGCAACTTAACTCTTGTACCACAAATCACTAAATACATTTAGCACTAAACTAGTAAACATATTCAAAACATCGTTCTGTCTCTGTCATTTCCAAACGATTGTCAGAAATAGAACGGGGATTTAAATTCGTTTTGCGCTAAATGTATTTAGTGATTTGTGATGCAAGTGGGCCTAACACCTGTTTAAAAGTATTTCTGTCGCTTCAATACAGTTAAAAGGGACAAAGACAGCATGAGATTTAACGGTGACCTAAAGTTGAGTTGTGTTTCAATACTTGTAATAAATATGTATATTTTAATGATTATTTATTTAACTAGGGAAAAATTCCTAATAAAACAAGACTTGTACTCGGTTAATAGTAGAGCGAATTTTAGACAATTTTTTTAGCAAAAAGAACGAAAAATATAATTTAATAAGTAAATAATTTAAATACCCTAACGTTTGTATGTACATTAAAAGCTAGCCAAGTGTTAATTAATACAAGATTTTAAAAGCCAGAACGAATTTAATCCAATATTGTTTTAATCGCCGAAAAGAAAATAAAAATTAATTTGGAAAAACGTAGTCTCGCTTTCATAGTAGCTACTATTATTGAGAATCGATTTGCGTTAAAAGGATTCCAAAAAGTTAGAACATCTAGTTTCGACAAGAATAGCAGCAAAAAGCGACAAGAATCTGAATGTATGTAAATATAATACTAACTATATCTGCAATATCTCTAGCCTGGAATGTCAAAAACATATTAAAATGGACACAAAAACAAATGAAATGAAAACAAAATTTTATATTTTTCTAAAATTTGAAATACTTACTTTGCCGCAATATGAATTTACAGTGCTTTCATCAGCATCAGTATACAAGTTTATTTCTTGAATGGCACCCTGAAACAATACAAATAAATGACGTTAGATATCTTTTTCTGTGGAATATTTGATCCGATCCAGCCTATCCCTTGCCCACCTTCCCCAGCGACGCCCTAAGCCGAGGTCCCCCACAGAGGGTGCTTTTAGCGTGTAGTCGCTTAGTTTATAAGTTTTATGCCCTGGCTGGAGGCCTTAATTTACTAGATAGCCTGGTTTTAAGCAACCGACAACCTCCTAAGCGAAGCCATAAAAATAAAAAAATCCGTGGAGTAAAATTAACGTTTGTGTTAAAGTTGTTGCACGGGAAATCTGTCAAAAGTTGAAAATTATTCCTCGGATAAAGAAACTTGGTGTTGGAAAAATCAGCCCTTTTTTTGGGTTGGAAATGATCAAATAACTTCTCCCGCTCTGGGCAGAGCGGAGGGGCGCGTCAGACTCTTACTGGCAACTGAAGGAACACGGGTGGGTTTTACCCATCCATGTTCCTGCAGTTGTCATGTTGCCGGGGGCCACGATCTCCCTTTCGGACTTCTTCGCAACCCCGGCAGGCATCAGCCCTAGCGGACCCCGTCACTAGCGGACCCCACCAAAAATCAGCCCTAAGGACCCGATCACACGTACCACAACCTCACCACATTGCAGCGACAAAATGTGGGCTTCTTGCAGTTGCGTCGTGGTAACTACAAAATTTCGATGTGGTTGCGTTGACGCTACTATTTGTCATGCCATGTGGTTACGATGTGGCTTGTGTTTGCAAACAGACAGATCGACTCCGGCTGCGAAAGTGTCGTCGCGTCGACGCAACTTTGTGTTTGCTATGTGACCGGGTGTTAATGCGCGGTCTCGCTGGTGGTTGCTTTGTGACTGTGCCGTGGCCTTGACATGGTCGGCATCGCCCAAACGCTTTGATTTTGACAGCCAAATGTGGTCCGTGTGAATAAACTATTAATTTTCATATGGGTTTGCCCTTGGTACCGATCTGAATTTTGTTTGTTTAGTTACCTTGGCAGGCAAGTATGTACAGTCGGCTGCACCGCGTCGGTGGTAAAACTTTGGCCTTGAGCTGTTCTAGCATAATTTGGAGTTAATAGGAGGGCAGCTTATACTGGTTTTGTTCCCACTGTCGAGCGGCCTAATAATAATTGCAGTGATAGCCTAGTGGTGTGACCGTCAGACTGCCAAGTCATAGGTCTCGAGTTCGAACCCAAGGCTCGCACCTCTGGGGTGCTTGGACAGGAAACCTCCCCGCGTGCCTGGGGGCTGGAGTTCCCTTATGGATGCGTCCGGGGGGAAGGCCAGTCTCCGGGACGGTGCACCCTGGGGTACGGACAATGACTCCCCAAGTCCCCAGTTAGGGGTCTCGTTGTCCGTATGCCAATATCCTGTCGGAGGAACGCTCTAACGGGTACTCGCTAGGGAGCACTCGTTGAGCAGCGCTAGTATAAGTATTTTAAGTATTTTCTCCTGTCACCGTTGGTCTCGTAGCTCCGAAGAGTGTCAAGGTCATGTCTCTGGCATTTGACGGGGGTCGAGGGTCTTGGCTTAATCGCCCGGGCCGCGAGGTAGAAAACCTCTATAAAAAATCACCCCAAACCTCCAAGCGGCGGCGCACCGTGAGGGAGGTTGTTAGCTTGACTAATGGGTGGCTTAATTAATCACTTGTGCGAACCACACATTTTTGGGAAATATAAAGTTAAATACTCGTGGGAACAATATGGTTAAAAATATAAACAAAAAACAACAACATAAAAAGGAGGGGAGTGATGCGGGGTCGGAGTCCGACGATGCATCTGGCGCGGAGGGCTCTAGCCAGAGCTCGGGGCGCGAAGTGGTGGGGGCTGACGGGATAATCCGAAAATTCTTCCGGAAGCGCCCCAATTCAGGAGATGGTGAGTGGTCCTCCGCTGACGACAGGCGGAAGATCCACACCAGCCGGCGGGGTAGGGCCCGGCCTAAAAGTAAAGGTGTGGGTTGAGGGCTCACCGCCAAGGAGGGTGGTGAGTCGAGCCAGGCCAGCCCAGACGAACTGGCCCAGCGAGCCGAAAGGCTCGCCACGGTGGGGCACCACCCTGGAGAGACCAGCAGCGAGCCGGTCCTCTCAGAGGCTTCTGGTGGTGAGCCGGACGCCGCTGGCGGCGCCAATCTGGAGCAGGAAGCCAGGTTTGCGGAGGTCGTGGCAGCCGCGATCAGGGCTGTGATCTTGAAGAGGATCCAATCCTCAAAAGACAAGGCCATACCCGCGGCCACGGCTTCTATATTGGCGGCAGCGAATTAGCTGCACTTTGGGACTCCGTCGGACGGGATGTCCGAGATGCGGGCGGAGGTCGCAAAGTTGACTGCCGCCATGGAGCTTCTCCGAAAGGAGAATGAGAAGCTCCGAGCAGACCTGGCTGGGCTAAGAGCAGCCGGCCCCCGGGAGGTGCCGCAAGGAGGGGAGCGGCATGGGCAGGGGCCTGTGCCCGTGCCCGTACCTGCAGAGGACTGGGTTCTGACCCTGGTGCGGCAGGAGATGGCTGCCCTGCGGAGCAGGTTCTCCGCCCTTGAGGCCGTCATCTTCACACACAGTTCAAAAATAAGCACGTATATTGATATCAAATTTTTGGACTACAATAGGTTACGTGTATAAGGATATTAATTCTATGCCAACGCCAGACGTATTGTTCTGCTAGAAGATTAAAAATATGATGGGAGTCAGTATGCTTTTGTGAGGCGGATGTAGCGAGATTTTTAATGAAACTGACGTAGGAAATGTTCGCTTCCCATCGACACAGCCAGCTTTACGAGATTGAAAACTTTTTAGTGAAATGTACGGCGAATTTTGTAGACAGGTGAAATGGAAGTTTTTGGTAAAAGTGCAACTGGATTATTTTGAGGATGCGGATGAAAAATGGTATTGAATTTTCAACGTACCTAAAGTGAAACTATTATGACTGGTCTGCCTCGTTGGTCTAGTGGCCGCAAGCGCTACTGCTGAGCATGAGGTCCTGGGTTCGATTCCCGGGTCGGGCAAAGTGTTATTGGGTTTTTCCATCTGGAATTTCTCAGTAGTAGCCTGGAGTATGGATTTGTGCCCGGTTAATGGCAATAGGCTCGCCCTCTATTACATGGGACTTAAACATAACTGGCGAAATGTGGGTGTACCTACTACAGGTACACCTCTGCCCAACCCTTCGGGGAAACAAGGCGTGATGATATGTTATGTTATGTTATATTATTAATAAGTTCGAATTATTAAGGCCCCCAGACACTATCAGTAATAATGACATTAATACTGTCATTCCTTCTAATTTTGACGTAAAACTATTAAAATATTTAGATCACATCATCATTTTAATTACCACACTGTCAGTAGTACTGACAATACTTGAATGTAATATCATTAGTATTGATAGTGTCTGGTCCGTAAT
The DNA here is from genome assembly GCA_949152395.1 of Agrochola litura. Lineage (NCBI taxonomy): Eukaryota > Metazoa > Arthropoda > Insecta > Lepidoptera > Noctuidae > Agrochola > Agrochola litura. The sequence goes on along the minus strand of OX424508.1, from coordinate 16,725,423 downwards.
AGTTCTCAAGTTCGAACCCAAGGTACGCACCTCCACTCTAATTAAAAAAATACTTTTTAAATCTTGAAACAACGAAGATCTTTGGGTATCACTTTGCTAGCCAAACTAAAGTATATTTATTATTTTAGGGAAATAATAAAGCTTCCGAAAAAAAAAATAACTTTCAAAAATATGTGGTTGACTGTCATACTAAATTTCCAAAAAAAAGGTAGTAAACTTCCGAAAAAAATACTAAGTTTCCGAAAAGTCAATAGGTTGTGCTACAAAAGTTAGTGACAGAAACGAATCGCTGCAAAACCGACTCCACGTAGTCTTGTCTGCCCTAGAGTATAATTTAAGCCCGCGTAGGCGCGGAGGGGCGAGGCGGCCCGCGAGCTGAGGAGCAGGTGGTTTTATAACGCACGCGGCTGAGGTTGGCCGGCAGAGCCGGCCGGCAAGCCGAAGCTGCGGTGGTGAGCGTTAACACCATCTGCGGCGATAAGCTCGCGTGGGACCGCTGAAGCCTTGCAGCGCCGGAGCCATGACAGAAACCATGCCTGCTGCATATAACATGCTCGCTTGCTTGGTGTATGCTTGTTTGCATGTTTGAAAAATATTACGTCAACAAATTCTGTATTGATTTTTCGGAATTTTCAGTATTTTATTTCTTTGTAAGTATTCGCATCAAAGTTGTCGGAAAATTAGTATTTATAGCAGTAAATTTAATATTTTGAGTCTGCACATATTTTAATATTTTTTCGGTGCTTTTATTACTACCCATTATTTTAAATCAGTAAGGAGAAAAGTGAAAGGTAGATATCTAAATGATTTAATTTTAAAAGAAGATGAGACTTTTTAAACGTTCGTCACAAATATCTTAAAAAACTGTCACATATCTAAATCACGTTGACCCAAAGACCAAACTACCAAACTGCAGAAGCCATTTTTAACCGACTTCAAAAAAAGGAGGTTACTCAATTCGACCGTATATACCTATATATATATATGTTTTTATGTGTGTTCTCAGATAACTTCGTCGTTTATGAACCGATTTTGATGATTCTTTTTTGTTGGAAAGGAGATATCCCAAGAGTGGTACCATGATAAGGAAACCAGGATCTGATGATGGCATCCTAGAGAAATCGAGGGAACTCTTCAAATATTACAGGCAAACCTATAGCGATTTAACCATTTAGTTAAGTGGAACTGATGATGAAGACCACGAATAGCCACCGGAACTACTCAATAATAAGTATTTCACGGGTTGCGATTCGATTAATTTAATATGGTTGCAATGCAATTTATGCTCGTCACAATGCATATAGAGAAGTGGAGCTGATGTACCAGGAGAACTCCTCAACGATGAACGTTCCTGAATCGGGAAAAGCAATATTTTGTAAAAGGTGATGAGCAGTTGGCATTAGGCTAGTGTAACTTAGACAAATTACAAATTGACCCACTAAAAAGCGAGAAATAAAAACTTTTTTACAAAAAATACAACCGACTTCCAAACTACAAAGTGAAAAATAACTTTAATTTCAGAAGTCGGTGGTAAAAAACTAAAATACTGATCTAAAGACACCGACTTCTGAAATTAAAGTTATTTTTCACTTTGTAGTTTGGAAGTTGGTTGTATTTTTTGTTAAAAAGTTTTTATTCTTTCAAAAGTTTTCCGTATGATCTCATGTCAGAGCAATGTTCAACTCAGACATCTATTTTTATTTTATTCTTTTACATTTGAACTACCTATCTAAAGTACCTACGAGTAATCTTTTCCACAAACAAAACTTTGCCGGTGTCTGTCAGAATATGACAAGTTTTTACGAGTACTAAAATTAATGTAAAACAGTTATGATTTAACGTCTCTTATCCGTTTACAGCCAAGTTTAAATGGAAAGATATTAATTTTTAATCTTTATGTATTTCCTTTCTACCGTCAAATTTTACTAGACTATGTCCTTTTTTGGTATTTCTTGATGAGCTATCAAATTGTTATCAGCTATTGTGATTAGCATTGGTAGAACAGTTACATCAATATTATTAGCTGTTTTAAAGAATCAATAAAGGGGAAGTGCTCGTGACTAATTGATAACAGTCCCACGGGTCGATCGAAGGTTAAGCTACGCTTACCGCGATCTGTTCGTGGATGGGTGACCATTTATTACATATCGAGACCCCTCCATGCCTTGGAAAGCTCGCTAAGCCGTTGGTCCCGGCTGTCATTCGTAGATCTTTGACACTCGTTAAGGGTCAAAGCCCTCAAAGTCTGACAACCAGTCTTACCAAGGGATTATAGTGTTACTCAGTAACTGGGTTATAGATAGGCAGTCATTCCATGCAAAATACTAGTATTCAGCTGCATTCGGTTAAACCGACCTCAATATGGTAAAATTGGGAAAAGGCTTGGGCTTGGCTTATTTTTATTAAATTTTTATAACCATATAATTACAATGCCTTACAGGCAACTAAGTTCTAAGAACCTACCTACTGGTAACATCTTCAAAATATTGTACACTTAGTTTGCAATAAAGAATTTGAATTTAAATTTGATTGATTTAAAAAAAATCTATAATTTGTTTTGCCAACGTTTTATTGCATAATACTTCAGTTCTACAGCATGTGTCAATAAAAGTCATCAAAAAATGACTAGAGTACAGTAGGTAACCTATCTATACGAATAAGTACATCCATTACGTCATAAGTATGTCAATTTTCTTATTTCGCCATATTCATTCGGCACAACAACTATTTTAGTCCAAGTCTGCCTGGGTTAAATCCATACAAGAGCATAATGATATAACTGATGTGACATTAAAAGCATATGAATTGCACGTATTATTACTGGGCTTACCGCTAGTTGACTGGCACGACTTAAGAAATGTGATACGTGGCTGTTATTTCCTTTTAGAGAATATAGGTTATAAAATACAATAGACGTGGATATATTTAGTGACTTCTTCCCCTTAGCTATTTCTAAAGAGCCATAAAAAACTCCTGAAAGAAATCGACACGTGTTTCACCTCTTAACGAGGCATCCTCAGGATGACGATGGACTTGTTGCCAACAAACAAAAAATATAAAAAAAAAAAATGTATAAAAAAAATAGGTTTTGTTTAAACTAAGTTTTCTATAAATAAAATATCCAATAAAATCTTCTTCTACTTAGCTTTTTCCCAACTATGTTGAGGTCGGCTTCTAGTCATACTAGGTGCAGCTGAATACCAGTATTTAACATGGAACGACTGCCTATCTAACCTCGATAACCCAGTTACTGGGTAAAATGTCCAATACTATTTTCCGCCTGCGGCTATGCCCGCGTGATATCTTTATAAATTAAAGCCTATGTTACTCAGTGATAATATAGCATTCTACTGGTGAAAGATTTTTTTTAATCGGTCCAGTAGTTTTTGAGTACCTACCTATATGCATTCCAAACAAAAATACAAATCTTTTCTCTTTATAATATTAAAGTGTGTAGATAATGTCTTCGTTAATATTTCTGGTTTCATTGAAATAGCAATAGCAAATTTAGAAGCTATTGAGGTACAGTTGCAGGGCTATTTTCTGTCTATCATTAAATCGTAGATCGTAATTTTAGCAAATCCTCAAAATTTTCTCATAATACTTAAATTATACAATTAATGTGTAGATAATTTTATTGAACAAAAGAAATATGAATTAAGGTTACAAAAATCGAAGAAACTCCGCTTTAGAAAATAAATATTAAGTAAGTATGTATCAAAGATACCGCTAAAGGACCGCGGACGCACCGGTGCGTTCAAGTACCCACGCGGCTTACAACTCTATTTGTATTCGCTGTAATGGCTATTATTGTCTGTGAATTTTTGTGTCTATGGTCGGATAAATATTCTCGTCAAATAAATCGACTAAAAGCAAAAATATTAATAGGCAACATTTTAAAAAAATGTTGAAAATCACGTTCACGCGCGATAAAATGTCAGTCAAACGTCACTCCCGGGACGCGCGCGTTCGCTGTAATAATTCGTTTTTTAATAGTTTTTGTGTGTAAATCGTCGGAAAGTGGTGATATTTTCATTTTGAAGTAAATATTACATCGTTTTAGATAATATTCGCACTAAATAACATCATGTTGTACCTATTTTGACCCAAACAAAAAGTGTAAACAAACATTTGAATGAAAACGTGACCGTGCTGTGATTTTGTGGTATTTTGGTGTGTGATCGTCGATATTTTATGTGTAAGTCCCATTTTTTATACAAAATATTAGATTTCTAATAATTTTAGCATGTTTTTTCACCTAAATACGGCAAAAAAATATTTTTTTGAAACGGAGAAAATTACGTAAGCACTAGAAATTCTAGATATTAAAAATTCTAGATTTTTAGCATTTTTTATTTTCAATGTTTGTCTCTAAAAACGCTTTTGTTAGATAACATAACTATCCATAATGTACCCTGCAAAATTTCGTGTGAATTGGTACGCTAGTTTTATCAGAAATCGTTATCACAAAGAACAAAAGAAATAATAACAAAAGCGGGTAATAAAGATAAGTGAACGTTGTTTACAAAGACTGCAACCATTTGAAACGTATTCCTAATCTATTCGAGTAGCAAAAAACATAAACAATACTACTTGAGACGTTATAATGAAACCCGAGTAATTGTTTATTTAAGTGCGGTCGTAAATCTGTCACGGCGCGGACCGCCCGCGGGCCTTGAGCGGTTAAAATAAAATGCAGTCATGAGGACTGCCGACAGAAGTGAAAACTTAAAACTGGTATATTAGCGCCATCTATACTCTATTACAAAGTACTACGGCGCGTTGGTGACGCGAATCCATAAGTTTACCCCTACCAAAAATCGCTCAACGCGCCTAAAGTAGTTTTCGTTTCAATAAAAAGAGACACAATGGGTGAAATGTAGATGTGCTATAGGTAAATATATCTCTACCTAACCCTTCGGGGAAACAGGCGTAATGTTATGATATTGTGTTATTAAAAAGATGCAGTATCTCACGATTTCTCGAGTAGTTAACTCTGCAATCGGCATTTTGTTTTTGTTATGTTATTGTTGTCGTTTGCCAATGTTGCAACAGTAATTACGCAATATTGTCTTTGGTCCGTGGCCTTGACGTCAACCAATGAACCAGCGTTATAATTATATGAACAATATTGTCAAACTTTTTTACTGATTGAATACGAGGCTTTTGGCTACTTTTGTTTTGTGTGTATTTTGTCTAGTTTTTTTTTAATGTGCGTTCTGTTTGTTAAAAATAAATAAGTTTTCTTTCTTTTATTTTTTTATTTCGTCGTCGGTCAAAATCAAATAATTGATTATTGTTTCTTCTAAAATGTCTTGCGTGCTGTACATCGGTAGAATCCGTAAATGTTTAGATACTGCAAATTCATCGCATCTCCTCGCTAACTCATGTCATCCACGTAATATACAAGGTGAAATACAGAATGTTCTCTAAACAGTACACCCCGTGTTCCACTCGAATTAGTTCCCAACTTGCGCTGATGTGTACCAATTGCTGTTACGTGCATGTGACTACAGGTTTGATACAAGTTGGTAACATATTAATTAATTTCTGATTACAGTCAAGACTAAGGAATAGTGTCGCATGTTTCGGGGAAAGGTCTGTATTTTAATCTAAGATTTGTACTTATAGACATTTTGACACTGCTGGGACACAGGCCGAATCTAAATGAGGAGTGGGTCGTAATCCACCACGTGGGCCCAGTGCGGGTTGGTAGATGTCAATTGTCTTCGAATTTGGATAGGACATGCCGGTTCCCTCACGATGTTTTCCTTCACCGTTTTGAGAGCAGTGGTGATGAAATAATTTACACAAAACTAAAACGCCTATCAGGGTTCGAACCTACAACTAGTAAGTCGCGGCCGTTACCACTAGACCACCACTGCTGTACAAACAATAGAGGCATTAAATTAATTCTTGGCCATTTACAGAATTCTGGTGCCAACCACAGACCTTAGAGACAGACTAAGTGTTCCACAAAATGCTTTATTTAGGTCCGCAATTAATCTTAAGCTAACCTAACTCGGTTTTCTAAACATAACTTAGTCTAAGGGACAATATTTTGATAACCTTTGTGAAAATTAATTCTAACATTTCAGCATGTAGGTAGAATTTATTTAAAGAAATAACATATTCATAAGTATTAAGAAAACTGTTAGTGTTAGCACAGTTATTAATTATACATACAAACTGTTTTAGAATAACAATGTTTCACAGATACAACGCTCCAATAACTAGGGAAAACAATAATATAAAGCTGGGTTTCAATGTTTTTACTTTCAGCTTTTTAGCAGAATCTGAAAGCCTTGTACCACATCTGATTCTACCTACAGCTAGGTGTTATATTTTAAACAAACAATTTTTTTAACCCCCGACGCAAAAAGAGGGGTGTTAGAAGTTTGACCGCTATGTGTGACGTCTGTCTATGGCACCGTAGCTCTTAAACGGTTGAACCGATTTGAATGCGATTTTTTTTATCTGAAAGCAGGTTTTCTAGCGATGGTTCTTAGACATACTTTATCAAAACCGGTTTAGCTGTTTGAAGATTATCAGCTCTTTTCTAGTTGATGAATGGATGTGAGTTTCTTCCACAGGTCTGATCGAATTGAAATTTGGTATTTTGTTACTTCAATGATATTAGAAGAACATTGAACTGATGCTGCAGCATCAACTGGAATTTGCAGGATAACCAACTCCCTTACCAACTTACAGCACAGGTATTGTGTTTGGGCTCGTGGGAATGGTCTCAATGAATAGGTTATAGATAGTTGGTTGGGTCTGGTGATGGAGTAGGAAAGAGAAATGAGGAAATGTTTGTGTCGGGGGTTTTTTAAATTTTAACTGTTAAAATTGTACTTGTAAACAAACTATTTTTTTTTTTAGTTTTTGTTGAACTGAGTTGCCATGCTAGTTTTTACTTCAAATTATTTATTGCGAACTAAGTGTACAACATTTTGAAGATGTTAACAATATGTAGGTTCTTAGAACTTAGTTGCCTGTTAAGGCATTGCAATTAAATGGTTATAAAAACTTAATAAAAAAATAAAATAAAACATAAACATACTCAATATTCCAGTTAAGTATACATTTTACATTATATGTATTATGTTAATTGTCATTATTCAAACATTTTATATTATATCACATTTTTTTATTTAGTAATCAGTGTAATTACTATGTACTTAAACATAAATTCACTCCTTTTTCCCATGGGAGTAGGCAGAAACTACAGAACGCTACCTGTAGATACGATGTGTATTTCCAAAATTGTTCTAAAAATGGAACACGAGACTTTTTGGTATATTGTCTTTCTTATCCCCAAAAAGATTGCAAACATTCAAAACATTTTTCAATGCACTCCTCGTCCTCATTACTCTCACACGATAGTAAGTACAGATTAATACAGATGGTTTACTCCGCAAAATGATTTACATAAAAACTTTTTACAAAAAAAAACAACCGACTTCCAAAAAACACTACAAAGTGAAAAATAACTTTAATTTCGGAAGTCGGTGTCTTTGGTTTTGAATTTTCGTTTTTTGTCACCGACTTCCGAAATTAAAGTTATTTTTCACTTTGTAGTGTTTTTTGGAAGTCGGTTGTTTTTTTTTGTAAAAAGTTTTTATTTTTCACTTTTTAGTTGTGGTACCTACCCCACACAAATTCGAAAACCACTACCTGCTATATAGATAACAGTGACAGGAACTTATCATCCACATACTAAGTGGGAAAAAAGTACGTATTATTGAAGCTAACTCAAAAAGTATCGAAGCCAAGGTAATAAAATTTATATGGGACCACCTCGAGAGCATACCCTTTCAAACAAAAAAAGAATTTTCAAAATCGGTCCACAATTGACGGAGGAATCGGTGGACATACATAAAAAAAAAAGAAAAAAAAAAAAAAAAAACATACGCGACGAACATATAACCTCCTCCTTTTTGGAAGTCGGTTAAAAAGCGACTCTTGCTACGACACAATAAAGCGCAACTTAGGTCGTACAGCGCAGGCCGATTCCCGGCCACCGTAGGCGCGGGCTTGCGGACGGTGAGCAATGGGTAGCTCGCCGTCAAATAAGGACCAGGCCCGGGCCGACGGCGCGTTGTGTTCCACGCGCGCCTCAAAGAGATGACAGCACAACTGAAGGGGTCTGCTACGACCGATTCCTGCCGGGGTTGCGGGTTTGTCCGAAAGGGTTACCGTGGCCCCTGGCAACATACAGACAACAGAAGGAACACGGGTTGGTTTTAGTCAGTAAGAGTCTGACACGCCCTCCCGCTCCGCCCAGAGCGGGAGAAGTTATTTGATCATTTCCAACCAAAAAAAAATTAGTCGTACAGCGCTAATTACCTACAGTTATATTCACCTAGAAGTTGCCTCTCTTTCTATTGCGTAACTCTTACATCTTTTGACTACGTTACACTCACTGAATTCGATAAGTCGTGTCCGGCGCGTATCCACTTGTAGCTTCATACTTAAAAGCGGACTTAAAGTATTCATTTATGATAATAGTGAGGTGAAAACAACTTCCTACACTAAACTTAGTGCATCTAGATACACTCATTTTATCACTACAAACAAACTCGAGGGTACCTCTACCTATATTAACGTCGGTAGTCGCAGCCTGCGACATAGCTAAAGCTGTCAAAATACATTAGCTAGGAACTCGCGCCGCCCGCCGCCGCCGCTGCCTCGAAACTGTTTCACCGCAGTTTGATTCCGAACGGATTCTAGGAGCGCACCTCACTTTAGGGAAGGGATGTTACCGGATACGGAGTGACGAAACTTAGTGTGCACGGTTTTTAGTTTTGAGTTTAGGATGATAGAGAACATTGCTCAGGAAGTGGTAGTTGAAAAATGAAGAACCGTTAAAAGATATTAAACGGATACCTCGTTAAATTATTATTTTTGGATTATGCGCAATTTATTTTGAAGTGAAAACTTCTTTAGGCGCGTTGGCATTTTTGAGATGGGAAAAACAATTGAACTCGCGACACCGTTACTGACAACTCATTTTTATAAACGCGATTGTGCTCTTTATTTATATCACGTCACGGATCAATGTTCTATGCAAGTATTTTTACTTTAAAGGTTTTGGAAGTATTTTTTTTAAACGCAATTGTCCTCTTTATTTAGATAAGGTTACGGACCAATGTTCTATAAAAGTATTTTTCTTCCGCCAAGGCGATCTTGTTCAAGTTTTCACTTTTGTCGGCACTCCCGGATTGCCACTGTTTTTTTTTATTACTTTTATAAATACACGGGCATGGGTATCTGCGACCAAACCGAGGACTTTTTCTGGAAGTGAGAAAATTTTGATCACCAAAACTCATTCATTTGGAAAATTAGAACTTCTATCCACTGCCCTCACAATTCACATGAGTACTATAAAAGCTATTTAGGCGTATAAAAGCTTTATTATAAAAGCCACAGTAAACCCATCTATTTCAACACTAACGCAATAAATGTCACCGTTTACATATTATTCTCTAACCAAAAAACCGGCCATATTATGCGGTGATTTTGAATGGCATAGGAACACTGAATACGACTCTATGTCACTCTGTGTCAGATATAAATGTCAACTGGATGTGACGAATCACTATTCGCGTAGTGAATGATGTACTTTTACGTATTTATGAGGTTTGGTTGAAACTAAATATAGTTTTTAGTTTTTTAGCATTGCCTATGTATTTTTTGGTGATGTGATTTTTCCCGGAAACATAAAAACCCGGTTTTTAGGGTACTATACCCAAAGGGTGCCAAACGGAACCCTATTACCACGCCTCCGCTGTCCGTATCTCTGTCATCGGGCTGCATCTCATGAACCATAATAGATAGATAGTTGAAATTTTTACAGATTGTGTATTTCTATTGTCGCTATAAGACCAAAAAATAAAAATAAAATAAAGTAAAAAATTAAAGGTTGTTCCCATACAAGAAACGTGTTTATTCTGGTGCTTTTTGCTACATATTGTATGGTCTTCTCCTTCGTGTGCGAGTCCGGCCGGTTTAAAAAAAAATACTTTTCGGATTTGGCACTGACAATTTCATCAAGTCAACTAACTAAGATGCCATAGATTGAGTTAATTCGAAGAACTTGGTGGATTTAAAATCTAACATACCTAGCAAGATCATCATCTTGCTATGAAGACCAAGATGAGCAAGACTGAATTAGAAAACTTGCCTTGTTATTTCTTGACTGAAAAATGCTCTTCTAACTACAACAAATTTATGCTAATATTATGCGGTATTTCAATCAAAATTTTACGGCTTGAGCTAATAAAGATGAATTCAAATGTCTGACAAGGGTCAAACAACAAGTCGTGATCAATTGATCGGCATCTGTCATGGTCATTGCTGCATCATGTATCAACACTTATTTTATTATTTGTGTTATACCTACATATTTTACAATTTGACTTTAACAAAAATAAGCAATTTTTGTTCAGAAATTACGCCCATAATTGAGAGGTGGACAAACACAAAGCAGTGATAGCCTATTGGTGTGACCGTCAGACTGACAAGTCATCATAGGTCTCGAGTTCGCACTCAAGGCACGCACTTCTGAATTTTCGGATTCATGTGCGTATTATATAATTATCACTTGCTTCAAAAACGGTGAAGGAAAACATCGTGAGGAAACCGGCATGCCTGAGAGATATTTCTCGATGGCATGTGATGCCAAGTCAGGGCTTTAAAACTCTGACACCAGATTAGTCACTAACCACACGAAAAGAAGAAGATATTCTTTTTATTTTTCAGAAATAACCCCCATAATTGAGAGGTATACAGACGACCTATTGAAACATGTAGTGACAATTCGCTAGATGTAGGAGCACAAGACTGGTTATTGTGGCAAACCATTAGTAGACACTGTCTTAGCTGCCACGGCTTATTTTAATTTTTTAATTGTTTTTATCCGTCTTTCTACATTGTTCTCACTTGTATAATTTCAACACGTTTGTAACAATATTATGATTTAAAAGAGTGTCCATGGAGTTTCTTGCCTGTTCTTCTCCATAGGAACCTACCTACTACGCTTTGGAATGGGCAATTAGCTTCATCTTTCTGACTGACCTACCCCTTGACAATTCATAAGTGCCTGTAAATCGTTTAATTGAAATAAATGTTTTGAGTTTGAGTCCTCAGCCAACCTCGGTCAAATAAATGACGTCTTTCTACTGATTTAGTACTATCATGATTCTCTTGCCCTCATCCAAATTTATTTGAATTCCGTGCAACTTGTATTTTTCTTCCATACTCTTATTAGTAATCGAGAAGCTCGTGGCTAAGTACTAACAGCCACACGGGTCGATCCATCAAGTTAAGCTATGCTTGCCGGGGTTGGTCCATGTGTGAGTGACGATTTCTACATACCGAGGCACCTCCGTGCCTCGGAAATGGTCCCGGCTGTCATTCGTGGATCTTTGACAGTCGTTACGGGTCGTCAGAAGCCCGAAAGTCTGACAACTAGTCCTTACCAAGGGGTATCGTATTACCTAGTTATTGGGTTCTGGAGGTCAGATAGGCAGTCTCTCCATGTAAAATACTGGTATTCAGCTGCATCTGGTTAGACTGGAAGCCGACCCCAACATAGTTGGGAAAAGGCTCGGCAGATTGATTGACTTCTCTATTTGTCATCATCTTGGTAGTGACCCCTTTTCTACACGTATCATATTTCACACAGTCTGACGTCATTAAATCTGGGCACGTATAATAAACAAAAATAATTTATCCTCCCAGCTTCCTAATTCCATGTTTCAAAGGAAGCAGATCCGCAGCAGCTGTGAAGTTATGACGTGGCGGATATTACCTAACCGAACGTCGGGGCACTGTGGCCCATTCATCTTTCTATATCTTTTAGCGGGCTTACAAACTTTATATCGCTGTTGGTGTAGGTGTGTGTGGCCTTTTTTAGGAGCCCTAGCTTGTTAGTTTAGTTAGAGGCATGAGAAGAACAGGGCGGGAATTTCCTCACCCTCCTTTGAAAAGGGAGGATCCTCCGACCAGCACCCTGATTGATATTTCTAATCCATTGCTTCATATGTTTGAAAATTTCGTCTACTCAACAACGTAAAAAACGCATTGTATATTGTCGAACTGTCAAAATGAAACAGTTTGTGATTGATCGTGTGTTACGCAATTAGGGTGCAGGTAGGTGTCGTGTCTGGTCGGCTACTGCCCGATGATTGTTGTCGTACTGTTGTATACAAAGTCGCCCATCGGCCCACCCGTATTTTTCTGAATATTCATGAGAAATAATCGAAAAGTAACTTTAAAAGGGGGTCTATCTTAAATATTTTTCATGTCATTCAATTTTTTTATGTTTTGAGTGGTGTTTGCCATATCTCCGATGTTATTGACTTGATTTGGAATCTGTTTATTATTTATAAACGCTATGAGTTATTTTATCGGATTAACTAACATTTTTTTATTAAAAGTTGTTGACTATGCAAAAACAAACGGAGGTAAATACATTATTAAAAAAAAAAACAAGTATATGTTCATTAAATAACAGTTTTGAAAAAAAAAACGTTAAAATGAAAAAGTAATTTTTCATGAATATTCTGAAAAAATGCAAGCGGGCCCATAGGCAACATTGTATAATGTCAATCGCGTGGATAACTCTGCTTCCGCGATGTAGGATTTGTTATATGGTGTTGTAGATGCCACCATATTAGAATTCTGTATCTGTAACGTTTTAGACGAGTTGTGCTTACCTTTCAGCACTTCAATTCTTACTACATATTAAATATAAAGTTGTATCAATATAATTTCATACGCAGTCGTTCGGATGTTAGGAATATATATTAAAAACCGTCACGATTATCGAACTAAATGATCGCAGTACTATGCATAACAATATTATATGTGCGATACAGTAACTGTTTGTCCGTCGGTCTTTTCACGGCTAAACGCATTTTCTGTGTAGACCATGATCTGAGTTAGGATATAGGATACTTTTTATCCCGGTAGTACTTTCCCGTTGGATAATTTCCGACCTCCACGCTGGCAAAGCTCGCAATCAATCAATCTGCCTAGTGTTTTCCCAACTATGTTGAGGTCGGCTTCCAGTCTAACCGAATGCAGCTGAATATCAGTATTTTACATGGAGCGACTGCCTATCTGACTTCTACAAACCAGTAACTGGGTACTACGATACCCCTTGGTAAGACTGGTTGTTAAGACTTTCGGGCTTCTGACGACCCGTAATGACTGTCAAAGATTCACGAATGACAGCCGAGACCAACGGCTTAATGTGCTTTCCGAGGCACGGAGTCTCGGTATGTAAAGATGGTCACCCATCCACCGACCAAGCCTCGCAAGAAAAAACTCTGACACCAGGTTAGTCACTGACCACACGAAAAGAAGAAGATATTCTTTTTTTTTTTCAGAAATTACCAGACGACCTATTGAAACAAGTAATGACAATTCGCTAGATGTATGCATCTCTTAGCTGCCACGGCTTATTTTACTTTTTTTATTGTTTTTTATCCGTCTTCCTACATTGTTCTTACATGTAACAATATTTTGATTTAAAAGAGTGTCCGTGGAGTTTTTTGCCTGTTCTTCTCCATAAGAACCTACCTACTACGCTTTGGAATGGGCAACTAGCTTCATCTTTCTGACTGACCTACCCCTTGACAATTCAAAAGTGCCTGTAAATCGTTTAATTGAAATAAATGTTTTGAGTTTGAGTTTGAACCCTTGACCTCGGTCAAACAAATGACGTCTTTCTACTGATTTAGTACTATCATGATTCTCTTGCCCTCATCCAAATTTATTTGAATTCCGTGCAACTTGAATTTTTCTTGAGCTCGTGGCTAAGTACTAACAGCCGCACGGGTCGATCTATCAAGTTAAGCTACGCTTGCCGGAGTTGGTCCGTATATGGGTGACGATTTCTACATACTGATACCGATTGGTCCCGGCTGTCATTCGTGGATCTTTGACAGTCGTTACGAGTCGTCAGAAGCCCGAAAGTCTGACAACCAGTCTTACCAAGGGGTATCGTATTACCTAGTTATTGGGTTCTGAAGGTCAGATAGACAGTCGCTCCATATAAAATACTGGTATTCAGCTGCATCTGGTTAGACTGGAAGCCGACCCCAACATAGTTGGGAAAAGGCTCGGCAGATTGATTGACTTCTCTATTTGTCATCATCTTGGTAGTGACCCCCTTTCTACACGTATCATATTTCACACAGTCTGGGCGGGAATAACGAGCTGATTTCCGGCCACCGTAGGCGCGGGCTTGCGGACGGTGAGCAATGGGTAGCTCGCCGTCCGATAAGGACCAGGCCCGGGTCGACGGCGCGTTGTGTTCCACGCGCGCCTTAAAGAGATGTCAGCATAATTGACGGGGTCCGCTAGGGCCAATGCCTGCCGGAGTTGCGAATAAGGGCCGAAAGGGACATCGTGTCCCCCGGCAACAGGGCAAATGAAGGAACACGGGTGGGTTTTAGTCAGTAAGAGTCTGACACGCCCTCCCGCTCCACCCAGAGCGGGAGAAGTTATTTGAATTTACGACCCAAAAAAAAAAAAACGGTACCGGTTCTATTAGCACCGGCCTAACAGTACACTAACAAAATCACGAAAATTCACTTAAGAAAAGCGACGACTTGTTATGTTTTCACCTCAAGCAACAATGTGCGACTTTAAAAATACAATGACGCTTGAGAGACGGTGCATGCCATTGTCTATGGCTTTACTTTCAGCTGTCGGTTATCTACTACATACTTGCAGAGGTACAAAATCTTTGGATGAGAGGTACACTTTGTATTTACAAAATGTAGCTTTGTTTTTTTGTGATTGTGTTTTGTTTTCGTAATGCAAGTGCATGTTTCGAGACTGTCCGAATTGTAATTAAATTGTAACCTTTTTATTTTCACTTGCAGGTTATCAGAGACAAAGTCTCTTGATAAGTTTATTTTTAACTAGATGACCCGGTGAACTTCGTACCACGTTAGGCAGTTTAGATTTTTTCAATTTTACGGAATTTTTTTCCTAATCCACCCCAATATTGAGGCGAACAAATAAAAATAAAACAAATCGTTCGAGTCATTTTCGAGTCTTTGCGAGACTAATGCACGGCGATTTGATTATTCTTTATATAGATTTTGGAAATAGTCGGGCTTTCCCAAAATTTTTTCGCGAGAAAACGGTAACCACACAACACTTAATTAACATTTAATTAAACAGATTTTACTTTAAAACATCTTGACGTTGTGTTATTATTTTTTACTCCTTGTAGACATTTTATACTAAAATATTCATTCAGGTTGTAAAAATAGTTAGAAGCTTCTGAACACAGGATATTATTCAACTAATTTCACCGACGGGACTGAGCAAGACTATTTTACGTAAAATCACTGCAGACCGCAAACGCGACAACTCTGACATAAAACTAAATGTCATAAAAGAAAGAAAAATAGGTTTATTTATCACAGAAATACATGTGTTCAAAAAGACAAGAGTAATCAGAAAACAACAAAATAAAGTACATAAGAAACCATGAGCATAAAACAGAAATAGTCGGAAGCCTTCTTGTCACAGTCATGACGTGCAGCAAGAAGGCTTCCACTCAGCATGATGCTGTGCTATGGGGGACCCACACAGCACAGCGCTGATTTTCAGTGATTACCCGAAAAAGACTAACGGAAATCAAGTCAGGTTCAGTGATTTGTGTAATAAATAGGTAACAAAATAAAATAAACAGTACTTAGAACATAATACAACTACACAACGAATCAAATGAATAAATATTGTTAAGTAACATAAAAATTTATCACTGTGCGTGCATAAATAATGTACCTCAACACCTAAAAGATCATTGTAACCTAAACAAAGATCCATGAAGCCAATTAGGTACTCACATATATCTAATAACCAATCTATCTCAAAGATACAAGATTAATAATACAGACACGTTACTTCGTTTATGTGGAATATTAGATTACATAGAACAATTACTGTATTATTGATGATGCGAGCTCCAATAACTTTTGAAGCTGTCAAGATTGATCAATAACCGTCTACAGTGTGGGGGGATTTAGTTTTACTGGAAAAGGTAGTTTTAGATAGAAGGATAGTAAACCTTAAAATAATATCAAGCTTGCAATCCCTGCAGGTTTAGGCAGAGGTAAAAGAAAGAAAAAACCGGCCAAGTGCTTGTCGGACCACGCACAATGTAGGTTTCCATAGTTGGGATGAATTTATCCCAAGAAAAAACTTAACTTTGTAGTTGAAAAACATTTTCTTTCATACGGAATATATCGGGAGAACATGTTTTTACTCGTTAACTTGTAAAGCTTACTCAGCTGTGATAGTTTTCCTTTTAAATTCTTTATATAAGCTACTGCTGTGAATTTTTTCACATATCTAAAGCCAACCATTTAGCTGTCAGGGGGGGGGGGGGGGGACACTTGACTCTAACAAAAATTTGCACTTTAATGCTTAATATTTCGCAAACGGATCTCTGAATTCAAAAATGATTTTAACACCCTCATAATGTTTTTAAAAGACCTTTCCAGCGATACCCCACACTAAGGGATAGAAAAAAAAAAACATCCCCACTTTACGTGTAACCCAAAAGGTTCATTTGGCACAGAAACACGTGTACATTAAAATATAAGTAATCGGTTACATGTGGCGTAATGTGGGTGTACCTGTCGTAGATGTCCGTTTGTGTCCCATGTTATAGAGGGCGAGGGGGTGTATAGAAGGTTTGATAGTTTCAAATAATGATATAGGACTGACGGATGAAAAAGGTGTCAGAAAGGAATTAAATATTAACAGGTCACAATAGGCCTGTTACATTTGGGTAAGTTTACAGACAGGACGTTGTGAGCAGGTCTGTCCTGTTGTGTATGTTTAATCGGTTGAATGACACTGAACAAGACGCAATAGAAGTTTTATTGTTATTATGCCTGCGGGCGTTTGATGTCCCTTAAAGTGTTAAGATAATCTTTTGAAATAATTTAAACACAATGTTGCTAAGCTGTAGTTGTAGAATTGACCACAAAAGGTGGGTAACGATACATAGTTGCTACACAATAGGCGCCTGAGGAAGGAAATTGTGACGCTGCTCTAGCTTTCCTTAAAGAAAGGAAGGTACGAAACAAGGCGAGCAGTGTGATAAGATGGCAATTGGAGGAACGAGAACATGAACGTTTAAATTTTCAGTTTTTTTTTCAGCAATTTTCACCAGAATTAAATCCAAGGAACAACCAATAAAACGTCTTCAAAGCATTAAAATTGTTACACTCGATCAATTTTTTACACGTGTACCTCCACGCGTCTCACACATAATAATATTCAGACCGACGCAAATGCATTACAATATCTTCAACCCGTGTGAATTACACTGAAAGCACTTTTCAGTTCAGTGAACAGAGAAAATTTCGAAAGACAAAAGCGATTAATACATATACAGGGAAAGCGGTGAATAACTCGCAAAAGCTTTGAGGCCCATCCGAAATTTTGCATTTCCATTGTACGGAATAAACGGATATATTACTGTTAAAAAGTATCTGCTAAAAGTGTAAACAAACACAGTTCAGTTTAATCTCTTACGCAATCACTCAGTAAAGATAATTACTTGGTAACACATTCATCTGTATTTAGAAGGTTTCAACTTTATATCTTGCCACTTTTTTGAATAATTATTGCTTAAATAACATTATCCAACTGCAATAGAAAATCATCGTTAAAATTGAGCTTAATAAAAACAACCTCAATTGTCAAATGAAAAACATCTTCAAATTAGAATTTCGACTTAAAGTATTCAACCAATCAAATCAAAGAACTCAATTTGTAAGTGGCACTACAAATTGGCATCAACAGCTACGTTTTATTTTCCATTTGATTACATTTTCATAGCATACTTATGGAACAAACTATATATACGTCCGTTGCTACCTCTGAAAGCCTAAACCCTCTGCTAATTTGTAAGTGGGGCCTCCACCAGTCGTAAATTTCACGCTTGGAGTTGTAAAGTTTTACAAAAAGAACTGCCATATATTTTAGATATACATCACGGTGGCTGACGTTTGGATACCTCGTTTCTCAAGTGTTGCTTTTCTCGTCCCTTCTACGGGGTGTGGTCTGAAAGATGGCGGGCAAAACGCCCGCATTGTTTTTTTTTTATGGATAATGTCTACGAGTATTGAAGCTTACAGCTAGTCACCCCGGTTTGATAGCCCGCTTCGCACTCACCTTGTTGACAATTTTTTTTTATGTTGCTTATTTTACGCTGGCTAAATGTAAAAAGTCATTAATAGACTGGCTAAAACGCAAGAGCTATGACATTGAAACTCTTTTACAAAGCATCATGCGATAATTTTACAATAAGCGACACTCACTCACACAAACACATTCACAGACATACACACACAAACACACCCCCACACATACTCACACCTTCCTAGATATATGTAAGTTGAATTTCTTCTTATGTACACTCCTACATTACTATTGTTTCTAGTTTTAGAAGAGCGGGGTCTTTTAGAAGGGTAGGGTATTTTAGAAGTTTGTAAAGCTAACTAAAATACATTTTCATTTTATTTATTTTTAAATGGATGGACTGTGTAAAAGATGATATGGCTAGAAAGGGGGTGACTATTGAGAAGACGACTAATAGAGAATTATGGAACAATAAGACATACCAATAAACGCAACTTTCTTTCATTTCTTTTCTTTCTTTTCTTTCTTTTCTTTCTTTTCTTTCTTTTCTTTCTTTTCTTTCTTTTCTTTCTTTTCTTTCTTTTCTTTCTTTTCTTTCTTTTCTTTCTTTCCTTTCTTTCTTTATTTTCTTTCTTTTCTTGTCTTTATTTCTTTCCTTTCTTTCTTATCTTTGCACATGCGCCGACCCTAACTAAATTGGCAAGAGAATAATGACATAATTTACGCTGGCTTTAATTTTTTACGACGATCTTGTTTTTTATACCAAACTAAACCCTTTCTTCTCCTATTGGTAGTAGCTAGTGGCTAAGTAATAATAATAGCCGCACGGGTCGATCGATCAGGTTACTACGTTGCTACGTTTACTGCGGTTGATTCGTGGATGGGTGACCATCTTCACATACCAAGACCCCTCCGTGCCTCGGAAAGCACGTTAAGTCGTTGGTCCCGGCTGTCATTCGTAGATCTTTGACCGCATCCGGTTAGACCAGAAGCTGACCCCAACATAGTTGAGAAAAGGCTAAGCAGATTGTTTGGTAGGTACTAAATTTACTAGTAAAAGGTTTTAGTATTACCCAGGGTTTTCCGGACATACAATATAAGTAAAAGTAAATGTGCCTACCGTAATTTGTGGAAAATTGAATACTAGTAGAGTAGTATTCCAATTAATACGATTTGAAATGTATACATCTATTATGTGTCATTTAATTTGTAATTTTTAAATATAACATATCAGCTATCATTATATCTCCATATCATGTTGGGTTTACCGATACATTTAACCTGTTTGAATTTTAATGGTATTTGTTAAATAATTATACAAGTTTCGAATTAATACATTAATTAATATAATTTGAATAAAATATATTTTTTTCTGTAGTGGCCTGTTTTTTTAAGGAGGCTTCTTAATTTATTTCGATGTTAATATGTGAGTTAAGATGTTAATTTACAACCAAATCTGTTCATTATTTTATTTCAATTAAAAAACATTAATTAACATCCTACCTACTACTTAATCGTTGTGAATTAAACCGCCTACTTTGGCACCAAGCTTTTCCCCTGGATTACATGGGTACGTTTAAAAAGTTGTTTTTGTCATAAAACAACTTTTGTATATGGCCGCTTTTTTAATTTGCATGTTTTTGGCGAAAAGAAAACATTTATTATTAAAATAATGCAAGCCGGAAATCTTTTGTGTAGACTTTTCCATAAGTTATTTTTGGATTATGATAATTTATGTTATCCTCATCCCTACTTCTTATTTAATGTCTTTTTTATAAATTAAGGAGTTTTTTTTTATAAACATTGCTTAAAGTTTAATAATTTATTATTCCCAACACAACTAGCATTACAGGTTACCCCAAATCGGTAGCGATAAATCCTAATGAAAATCCTAAGCGTCTGCTTAAACTATACCTTTTTCGACGTTTAAAAGTCTTGCTCGTAAATTAACCTGTGTAAGTATATTTACAGAGCATTAAAAATCATCATTTATTTAAAACTACACTTTTTTTCATAATCCTTTATCCGTTATAAGCACTTCTTTTTTCTTTTTTATCGCACGTTTTCCATACTTTTTACTTGCCCTTCACATACAACGTTCATAAAATTTGTTAGTAAAAAAGTCATCCGTACTTAGTTCCAGGGGCTGCAAACATTTAGGTAGCATAGTCATGTTGGTATATTTTTCGTGACAGCACTATTTCATACACGGTCTCTTAACCCGATGTCAACCGCGTCTAGACAGACGAATGGTGTGGCTTATAATACCCCAGGTTCATTATGCTCTACAACTCTAGTGTTTATTATACCTGTTTTAGTCTTGCGCAAATTAGGTAATACGAAAAGGAATTTTGAGTTTGTTTTTGAAGTGAAAACTTCTTTAGGCGCGTTAGGCATTTTTGAGATGGGAAAAAACAATTGAACTCACGACACCGTTACCGACACCTCATTTTACAAACGCGATTGTGCTCTTTATTTATATTACGTTACGGATCAATGTTCTATGCAAATATTTGTACTTTAAAGGTTTTAGATGTTTTTTTTTTTGTAAACGCGATTGTACTTTTTATTTAGATAAGGTTACGCACCTATACAAGTATTCTTCTTCCACTAAGGCGATCTTGTTGAAGTTTTCACTTCTGTCGGCACTTCCGGAGTACCATTGCCATTTTTTTTTTTAGTTTTTGTTGATTGGTTAGTTTTAGCTGCTTTTAGTAGTCGTCGAAATTCTGAAAAATTATCATTTACGTAAGATTAGCCATTTATGGTGTAGGTTAATGACGAAATAATGTTTATTTTTTAATTATTTCAAGAATTTCAAGTATTTTGGCATTCAGAGCACAAATCCTGTTCTAATAATTATTAACTTACTGTTAAGAGGCAAAAATGTCGTTAAAACACATAGTGACATCTTTATTTAAATTCTACATATTAGTCGTCTTTACCTGGCAATTAAAAAACATATACTTAACATTAAACATTTACTAATTGTATTACATATAGATAACAAAATGTCCTGAACAAGTTTGGAACAAAGTGATTTAAACAAAAGTAGCAAATTTAAATTTAATAGCATTTTATTTATTTAAGGCATTAAAATTTTACTAAAAACCGGCCAAGTGCGTGTCTTTTAATTTAATAGCATTTTATTTATTTAAGGCATTAAAATTTTACTAAAAACCGGCCAAGTGCGTGTCGGACCACGCACAATGAAGGGTTCCGTAGTTGGGATGAATTTATCCCAAAAACAAACTTAACTTTGTAGTTGAAAAATATGTTCTAAGTTTGTCAATTATTACTCATTAACTTGTAGAGTCTACTTAGTTGTAACAGTTTTTCTTTTAATTTTGTTATATAAACTACTGCTGTGATTTTTTTCACACATCCAAAACCAACCATTTAGCTGGCAGGGGGGGGGACACTTGACTCTAATAAAAATTAGCACTTTAAAGCTTAATATTTCGCAAACGGATCCTTGAATCCAAAAATGGTTTTCACAAACTCACTGGCGAATGGAGAGGTACCCTAAAAACATTTTTTTTCATAATTTTGTTTTACCAGTTTGTCGGCGTAATTAATATGTATACCTATGAAAAAAATACTCAATAAATACTTTTTCTTTCTTTCTTTTCTTTCTATGCCAAATAACAGCTTTCTAGTACTAAGGGTCTCGGAGCTAGACCGCGGCCAGACAGACAGACAGATGGATGGACAGACAGACAGACAGACGGACATGACGATACTATAAGGGTTCCTTGTTTACTACGGAACCCTAAAAAACGACGTGAAGGTGCCTAAAAATAATCAATTTAGTTTTAAAGTT
Source organism: Agrochola litura (assembly GCA_949152395.1). NCBI lineage: Eukaryota > Metazoa > Arthropoda > Insecta > Lepidoptera > Noctuidae > Agrochola > Agrochola litura. The sequence continues at coordinate 16,703,414 of OX424508.1, read as the reverse complement.
TTTGAATTTGATACTTAAATAAATTGTGTTAATCCCATCACAGACTCTTAAAATAAATATTATATTCATTAATATTATTCATGTCTACAACAGATGTATTCTATTTTTAACTCCTTGTGAGCTGTGTAGTTAGGCGCACACAAGAGTCAAAACAACTTTATTTACTACTAGCTGACCCGGCAAACGTTGTTTTGCCATATAACTTATTTATGTTTGGGGTGGACCACCCTTATCACTTAGGGGTATGAAAAAAAAATTACGACCGATTCTCAGACCTACCGAATATACATGTAAAATTTCATAAAAATCGATCAAGCCGTTTCGGAGTAGTATGGCAACTAACATGTGACACGAGAATTTTATATATCTAGATAGTCAATCTCGTTATTGTTTTACCACTTTTGATAACAATTCCCAGAAAATTTAATCTTTACTATAGTTCAAACTATCTAACTGACAGAATAGACAAATAAACCTTATCGTTTTGTAATGTTGAGTCTTAGGATGATAAAGCATTTACGAGGTCGATTGTATATTTTTTGACAACTGATGAAGATGACACAGTTTTGTGGGACCTTAATTTTGACCTTAGTTTTTTCCACAGTTTTTTCCCTATGTTATGATGATATGAAAATAACTAAAATAAAACTTTGACTTAGAGACTACTTTTTGCGAATGTGCGCGCCATCATTGTTTTGACTCAAGTTTCTGTACCTACAGCTTTACAAATCTTTCTGAGTTTTAAAAGGCATGGATCTTCTTATTTTCGTGGAAAAATTTTGGTCAACTAGTATGTAGCTACTTGAACAGCTTTATCGTTATAGAGGAATGCATAAAATAAAAGGACACAATAATAGTAGATACACACGGCTACACATCAAGGTGTACATTTTCAGTATAAGCTGACCTCGCATTGTTCGGAAATCATAATTATACAATGCTAAATCAGCATAAACTGGATGATGTGTAGCCGTGTGTACCATCGCGGAAAGCCATAACTGACCACCGTAAGGTCTATTCTTGCTTTCAGCACTCGGTCTCTATAGAACCGAGGCGGTAACACTGATGTGGTCATCGTGTGCACGGGACTTTTTTTTCAAAGTGGTTAGTTATGGGCTTCCGCGATGGTACCAACCTACATATCTATCTATCTATACACAAGTCTTAAATTTATTAATTCAATTATAGAACGCGTAGCCTAAATCGTTGTGTCTAGAAGTATGAGAGTTCTTTGTTTATCAAAGGCGAGCACTACGGAAGGATTCTTGTTTCCATAAATGAGATTAAATAGGGGTTGAAAGTTTGAAACGTCATTTTTATCGATGGGATATCTCATCGGGCTTGTCTACTTAATCTTTTTCTTTTCGTGTGGTTAGTAACTAACCTGGTGTCAGAGTTTTAAAGCCGCCCATGAACCTCTGACTTGGCTTGACATGCTGTCGACAAATAACTCTCAGGCATGGCCGGTTTTATACAATACGCACATGAATCCGAAAAGTCAATGCGTGCCTTGGGTTCGAACTCGAGACCTATGACTTGGCAGTCCGACGATCACACCACTAGGCTATCACTGCTTGCAGTCTGTTTAATAAAAATCTTAATTTCACTCACTTAGGTACAGACAAACCCCAGAAAAATACGTACAAAGCATCACCTTTGTACGTATTTTTCTGTTTCTTTTGTCTTGTCTGTGTATATATGTGTGTACATAATTGGTTAAATAAATAAATAAACATGAAATTTGGCACACGACTTCCTTCTGTAGCAAAAGCGATTTTTGAAAATTCTTTCTCTGAAGGGGTTAAATACTGGATGAAAGTTTGTAATGAAAGTTCGTCATTTTTGAAGTTAGAAACGTGAAAGTTGGCTCCTGAGAAGTTGTCAATGGGTTATCCCATCGGGCACACGACGGCTCGTATCAAAGAATTATTTACAACTTCATACCGACTTTTTCCTTTCCAAACTTCGATGATCTCCTAACCAACGACCCTCTTCAATGTCGATCTTCAAGTTAACCCGCAAATCGTCGCAGACGGTATATTAATATGCGAGTCACGAGTTTCTATAGTTTATATAAGAGCTTACTCGATAACAAACGTAGAATTAATGAGAGATTTTAGCACAACCGACGATGTGCTGCTTTGATAAAATATTCAAACATTTCACGAGCGCAGGCGGTGGTTTAATGTACTTACTCAGTATTCGTGCTTAGTATGGTTTAAACGTTTCGATGTTTATTTATTTGTGTGATAATTTTTTGCTTTCAGGTATGATATAATCAAAGCAGTAGATCTGTTTTATCTTTCGTTTCTAAGTAGTAAAGTTTCATAGTTGGAGATTATTGAAATAATTTGAAGATTGCTGACAGTTATCACTGTTATACTTGTAAATTAAGTACAATTAAAGTATTATCTCTAGAGTTTTCTTAGGTCATAAATTCATAATTAATTAGATACTTATTATTTTTTTTTTAAAGTATCCAAGTATGAAAGCGCCAAGCCGAGAAACTAAAGCACCCAAGTTGAATTCAAAATCTTGTTTATGAAGAACCGCTTATAAGTAACACTATACATAATTTTTAACTAACATAATAATATGTAAACATTAAGTTATTATACACTAGCAACCCGCCCCTGCTGCTGTCCTGATTTTGTGAGTTACGAGTACGTAATATACACATAAACCTTCCAGAATAAATTTTCTAAATCGTGTTGAAAACTGCATTAATATGCGTTGCGTAATTGGGAAGAACAACGCGGTTACACAGACAGATACAAAAAGTGATTTTAGTTTAAAATATGTATTCTATAATGGAGAATATTATAAACCACAAGCAGTCTCCGAGTGTTTATTCTTCATAATAAAAATACTATAACCTAAAAACGATTTGAATAGTGAAAATAGTGTGCGAGTGAGTCTGGCACTAACTCACCGTGAAATATGAGAGACGTGCAAGATTATGATAAGGCTTTAACCCGGTAAATCATTGGATTTTCCGCTTCAGAATTGAGGCAAATTTAAGGAGGATCCAGTTTGAACGCGTGCCGAGGTGCCGTTGAAACTCAAATTGTTACGTGATGTGGGAATTAATGTACGTTTGATTTTCAGGTATTTAGCACATTTGATGGGTGTTTGAGTTTGTTAATGTGCTTTGAGGGGTTAGATTTTAGACGGAAGCTATGGGAAGACTTTGAAACGTCTATAGAGATGAAAGTATCGTATGTTAGGCTGGTGTGTAAAGCGACACAGTAATAGAGAATTTAATCCAATGAATGAGAAATGGGGGAAATGTCGTTAGGAAAGTTTTTGAGTATGAATGTGGTTGGCTATATGAGTAGGGGAAGACCAAAGAAACGATCGATGGACTTTGAAGTATTTGGAAGAAAAGGACATGTTACGTCGACCACAAATAAATTGGGATAATGTTAGGAGAATGATGATGAAAGCTTTCGAATAACATTCCGACTGAAACGCTTCAGAAGCTAAGGAACATCATTATATTCTGCGGTAGTTTATATTACTTTTCTGATAGCTCGGGGTCTACTCCCTTAGCGAAATCCGTAGTTTCGGCCGAAGTTACGGGCGCTTCGTACTCCGTCTCACTAAAGCTACGATTTCCTAGAAAAACGGTGACCCCATTTGACGGCCGCAATAACGGCTGTCATGATAGTGATGACAGCAGGAAAGTTTTAAATCGTTAGATTCGCGTCAAAAGATAGTCGCGTTTTTGTTTCGTTTTGACACGTCTGACACACAATGACGCAGTGCCTACACTTGTCATGGAACGCTATTTAATAATCACGTGTGAGCTCACTTTTCTCAGTATGGACACTTTTTCTTGTGACTGAGTTCGGTGAGGTCAAATCTAGTAATTTAAATCTATGAGGGGCGGGGTATGCATTACGGTGTCAACAATGGTCTCTAGGAAACCACACTATTACGGACATACTATAAGTGAGACGGAGTATGAAGCGCCCGTACTACAGATTTCGCTTAGGGAGTAGACCCCCTGTCTGAATCGCTCTCTGAAAACACTTTTTAACCGACTTCCAAAAAGGAGGAGGTTTTTTTTTTTTTTTTATGTATGTCCACCGATTTCTCCGTCATTTCCGATTTTGAAATTTTTTTTTTGTTTGAAAGAGTAGGCTCCCAAATTGGTCCCATATAAATTTTATTAACTTTGCTTGGGTAGTTTTTGAGTTAGCTACAAAATACGTATTTTTTTTTCCACTTAGTATGTAGATGATATGATAAGTTCTTGACACTGGTAGCAGGTAGTGGTATTTGAATGTGTGTGGGGTAGGTACCACAACTAAAAAGTGAAAAATAAAAACTTTTTACAAAAAAAAAAACAACCGACTTCCAAAAAAAAAACACTACAAAGTGAAAAATAACTTTAATTTCGGAAGTCGGTGGCAAAAAACGAAAACACAAAACCCAACACACCGACTTCCGAAATTAAAGTTATTTTTCACTTTGTAGTGTTTTTTTTTTGGAAGTCGGTTGTTTTCTTTTTTGTAAAAAGTTTTTTACAATATGTTTACTACCTGAAGCAATAGTAGAAGTATTACTTCTGCCGATGAAAATTTTGATATTTATTGTGCATCATTGTCAAAGAGAGCAGTGTTAACGGCCGCGACTTACGAGTTGTAGGTTCGAACCAAAGCAGACGCTTTACTTTGTGTAAATAATTTCATCACCACTGCTCTCAAAACAATCGTGAGGAAACCGGCATGTTCTAGAATCAAAAATTCGAAGACATGTGACATCGACTAACCCGCACTGGGCCCGCGTGGTAAATTACAGCCCACTCCCTCTCGAAGAGAGGAAGCCTGTGTCCCAGCAGTGGGAACATTATGAGCTGATTATAATTATCAAAGATAAAAAATATGGTTTATAGTATGGTACTCTAAATAGTTATCGTCCTTCTCTGGCTACAATATTCTTGGATGTTATTTTGACGAAGTTGACTTCAAACGAATTCTCAGACGAAATTTATTATTACTATAGGACGCCACGTTTAAAGAGCTATTCAAGTATTCAACAAACTTTTGGTATTTCAAAACAAACATAAAACTCCCACTTCAAAACAGTAAAACCACGTAAAATAGACTAATTTCTATAGTTTTGTAACCGTCTCGTGTGAACACTACACAAGACGACTATTTTTACGCCCATCTTATTACCAAATGATTTACCACCAGATCAAGATAAGTGCCAAACTATAAACACCCACATTTAATCTATTCCCACTTAATCATAAAAAACTGGCCAAGTGCTTGTCGGACCACACACAATGAAGGGTTCCGTAGTTGGGATGAATTATCCCAAAAAAAAACTTTGTAGTTGAAAAACATGTTCTCCGATACATCGATATATATCACGGTCAATTCTCCAACCGCAAATGTAAGTTTGCAAACGCAAAAAATAATTATTATGTGATAAAACTACAAATTATAAATTTTCAGACTTTTCCTTTACTAGTGTTGTGGTACCTTGCTTCCTACCAAATTTCATGATTCTAGGTCAACGGGAAGTACCCTGTAGGTTTTGATTTATTTGTGAGTATCAAAATATGTCACATAAATGGCCGTATGTTTTTGACGCTTGTTTTTTTAGAGCTCCAAAGAAATATAGATCTACGTATTAGACATTAATTTCAACTTACTTTCCACGCGTTCCTGAGAAAAAGGGTCTTGACAGACTGACTGACAACGAAATGATCCTATAAGGGTTCTGTTTTTTCCTTTTGAGGTACGGAACCCTAAAAATAACAAAAGAGCATAACCCTTTACTGCCGAGTATCAAGACATCAAAGAACGGTCTCATTTTTTGTCTCATAAATCTTGATTCGTCGTATCAAATGTTAGTAGAGAATGAGGTCACGTTTGGCGACTGTTCTGAAAAAAACGTATGTTTTCAACACCACTAATGGTACTTTACTTTGTCTATTTATTATGATTTATGTCGGTTTTACATGTGTTCTGTAATGGGTTTCGCACGCGGTTTCGTTTGCAAATTCTGGCGCCGGCTATTTAGGGTTAAGATACTCCGATAATTTTAGCGTTTAATTTCGTTGTCTAGGTATTACCATACTGATTCTTTTATTATTTTTTTTAGTTCGAAAAAAAACCAAACCAGCAGACCTAACACACACGCGACATATCACTCTCGCGCGACAATTTTTTGTCTATTTCTGTAGTTTTATCTTTTTCTGACAGCTACGCCATACAAAATACTCGACTCGTTCTGTCAAACTTGATGTTTTGTCGACAAACCCTAACATGACACGTTATTATCTCGATTTTTGACAGTTCAACACGATGTAATCAGTCAATTTGTCGAATTTAGTCGTCGTCGATTTTGACGATGATAGAGAGTAGACAAAAAGACAAAATTATTAAAAAAACTAGAAAAAAAGATGGCAGATTCATAGTCGTACTTATTATAGGCAATTTTTTTTTTTTTTTTGCTATGTGGTTGTAGCCCTGTGTACTGTAGTGGAGGGAAGCACTATCACGTAGAAGACTATTACTTTCAGTAATAACCAGTCGCTTTGCCAATTATGATGATTAAATAAATAAATAAATTAATTAACGAAATCTATTTGTACAATAATAAACTTCGATTTGTCAAATTGCGATCGTCAGTCCATTTGTCATTTGTGGTGATTATCTAATCAGTATAGATACCACTAATTTTAATTTCCGTCATTTTGTATTTTAATTTCAGCATGCCAAAAAAATCATTTAATTTTAATCAAAAAGTCAGTTACAAAAAAAAACTAATCACAAATAATTAAAAGAGAGAATAATTAAGAGAGAGAGACGTTTATTCAATAAAGTACATAATTCCATGCATAAAATTGAATAAATGAAACAGAACTTCAAGCCGATATTGCTATCATCAAAATAATTTGTTTTTAATCATTTGCAACATCGGTTTATCGTCGCGCGATAAAGAAGTGTCAAAGTGCCTTTGTCGAGTTTGCTCGTCGTTTGCGGTCATGTTAGGGATTAGAATGAAGTCAGAATCGTAGACAAATTACGATAAAACGAGAAAAAGAGCGTTCTCGCGCTTGTCATGTTAGCCCTGCTGGGGTGGTTGGGGTAGAACGTTAGGTTACGTCTATTCTTGGTTACGTTTAAGGTGGGGGGGACCTTAGCTTAGATATAAAAATCGGTCGATTAAGACCTTGGAAATTGTCTTTGGAGTGCCTGCACTCCAAAGACAATTTCCACGCAAACTCCGCTCCAATGCTCCCCACCACTCCATTATTTGCTAAACGCTAACAGATCAGTAATAAAGTTGAATATCGCGTGTGCTCTTTGGTCGTGTTCAAGCACGGAACTAAATGTCGTAAGTCCCAATTCTTATTTCGTTTATAACTAAAATAATAATTGATCTAGAGAAAACAAAACGTATATTTGGATAATAAACTATATTTCCTTACTGATCATAAATTATAGACATAACAGCCGAGTAATCTTGTTTTTGATTCAAATAATCTTTAAAAAAGACATAATTTTCGAATAAAAAATGAATCGAGCGAAAATATTCCAATTACGTAACTGTATTGAAATAATTTTACATTGTATTGAAATATATTAATTATGAACTAACGCAACACGAAGACTTATAAATTAAAAAAATACATAAACCTATCCTATACTATTAAACGAGCAATATTTGTAAATAAGTTTATCTACTCTCATAGCGTAATCTTCGAATTATAAACTTCAAAACAAGTCTATATTGACATACTTTATAAACACAATTCCGAAATTTAAAAATAGAATCATATATACCACACTTTTTCTCTAACAAAATAATGCTATAAAACAATTTTTTTTTCTATTACAATACAGGGCTAATCCAAGAAGTTAATATCACCAAGAAGTTTCCTAAATTTTTGTAATGGAACGTTTAAGCGGGGGACAGCAGCACCCGCTGTAGCGCATGTGCGGTGATGTGCTGGTGCAAGCGACATTCATTTGTTTGTACAGTGAACGCAAGTTTTGTAGTACGGAATTTCGTGGGATTTTTTAATTTATTCTTGATCTTTAATTTGATCTTTTATTTAGTATAAGTTCCAATCCCAATGATTATGAGTATGAGAGTAGATAAAGTAGTGTATGCACATAACTAGGTATTCAAACATTCGTGTGATACTATTAAAAACCTCGCCTACTACGGCTCGGTTTTTAAACACACACTCATGTTTTAATACCCCTCATTATGCAACAGTTTCATAAACTACAATTTTTTGTTTGTATATAGATTTCTACTCACGTTTTCGAAATCGGCTCTAACGATTTCGATGAAAGTTGCACTGGGTTTACGGGGGCGAAAAATCGATCTAGCTAGGTCTCATATCTGGAAAAATTTGTTTTCTCTATTTTCACAGCCTCGGGAATGTGATACAACGTTGGAATACCTGGACGATATAATCGAACCAAATGCTCGTATACCTACACGAAAAATTACAAATAGACAAACAAGTTTTAGCTCCGGTGGAACAATTTTAAGAACTAGCTCGTGCCCGCGACTTCAACCGCGTGACATTTCTGGTTCCCCCGACTCACCGCATCCCATTGCATCGCCAGCCCGCGCGCTTATTTCATTTTGGCTTAGCGTTCATTCCAATTTTATTATTTTTACTCGGCTCCTAAGGGTCGTAGCGTGATGCTAAATAGCCAATAACCTTCCTCAAGAATTGGGCTTCCAAATACAAAAATAATTTATCAGATATGACTGGTAGTTACAGAGATTAGTATGTTCAAACAAACTCCTCAACTTTATTGTATGTTATTTTGAATGCGGATCTGTCTGATTTATCTAAATGTGTCAACATTAGACATGTACAAATGCATTTGTTGTGTTTCTAGCTTTATAACGTGTCCTAATTCTAATATAATGAATACGTTGTGACGCATAGTTTTTTATAAATGTCATCTTAGCCAAGTTTTTCAAAGCGGCGCCGGCGTCTTGTATGAACACTTATCGTCATGTTTTTTGATGGGGAATTAATTTTATTGTCATGCTTATTATTTGACAAGCATGCGTCTCATACAACGTGCGAGACACATTTAGATTTTTTTCACACATTCATTCAAACATTCAGATTATCTACATCTCAATTGTTTATTTGGGACTTAAACATATCTGGCAAAATGTGGATGTACTATAGGAAAACCTCTGCCCCTTCAGGGTAACAAGGCGTGATGTTATGTGTTGCCACCACTTACTAACACGGCATAACCACTAATCAGCCTATAATGTTCCCACTGCTGGGACACAGGCCTCCTCTCTTCGAGAGGGAGTGGGCTGCAATCTACCACGCGGGCCCAGTGCGGGTTGGTAGATGTCACATGTCTTCGAAGTTTTGGTTCTAGGACATGCCCATTTCCTCACGATGTTTCCCTTCACGGTTTTGAGAGCAATGGTGAAGAAATTGTTTACACAATGTAAAGCGCCTCGGGGTCCGAAACCACGACCTACAACTCGTCTACAACAAGTCGGAGCCGTTACGCATTGGGTCACCACTGATCGCTGGGCCACCACTAATCGCTGGGCCACCACTGATCGCTGGGCCACCACTGATCGCTGGGCCACCACTAATCGCTGGGCCACCACTGATCGCCGGGCCACCACTGCTCGCTTACTAACATGATAAACATTAATAAATTGCGAAGATATTTTATAGAAACAAAAACTTGAACTTAAAAATAGAAGTTAAAGCATATCTCCTTTTCAATAAAAAGTTTCAAACTCCTACAATACCGTAAAAGAAAACAACACTTCACAAACGAAACGTTAAAGAAACTAATCGTGATATTGAATTGTATATAAAATCAATTGCTGCTCTTTGTTTAAAGTTTTTCAAAAAGAAACTTTGAAACTAAAACGAAGTGGACCTCAAGAAGAAAAACACTCAAATTCTTAGCAAAGAGTCCCAAACCACGGTTTGGTATCTTACTTTAGTGGTTTGGTGCAATTCAAGAGACTTACACACTAAGCGTTTAGCTATGTTTTTATTTGATCAGACCATGTTCACTTGCTGGAGTGTCCTAAGTGCCCGCACACTTGCACGTTTGATGATCTAAAGGGATTCACAGACTTATAGAGAATAGGGGCCAGTCGGGCACATTATGAGCCAAAGGCGGCAGAAAAATTACTAACTTGTGAGATGGAAATTCAGGTGTTGAAGCCATCAACGGTGTGCAACGGAGCATCTATGTGCTGACTGAATAAAAAAATATTACAGGTCGAAGGCATGATCAAAAAAGACGAGGTCCTATCAGCTAAAAATATGAATGTGCTGGGAAAGTTTTCTTAGTTAAAACTGCAATATTGTGTTCTTTTTCTAGAATTGCAGCTTCTAATTTAAGTCCCGTGATGTAACGATGTTCCTCAATTAGTTTTATGACAAACTTCGTTGTCACAGACCAATATTTTGCTGACGACGCAAGCGAAACTATCCCTCAACCACAACCGCTGAAATCTCCTCCCTTACGCCAATAGCAAACAGTTGAAAGTTTGTAGCTATGTGCTCATTGTTGAGACAGGTAGCGGTCCAAGTTTTTCTGCCTCGACTGTACGTGGGAGCGGGACTTGGTCTCAATTTGTTAAGTTTAAGATGTGGCCATTAAGCATTCAACCAGCACCTTCTTTAGTTGTACTGCGGATGATGTGAGCGAAGAATTGGGGTTGCAGAGTTTCTGTGGTAGGATATAAGTTGTCGACAATGTGCATTGTTTGTTTTAATAATTTTGTATGTCTTCTCTGAAAGTTCAGTATAAAACTGGTAGATATTTTAACCCGCAAAATTACACCGTATTTAACCTGCACCCGTATTGCGTAACACACTTTCAAATCTCAAACTGAATGATTTTGAAGGATATTGCTACTCTATTGCTTCATAAGTTCGAGAAAGGAGATGGAAAATGTTGGGCCCAAGTGTAAGTTGATAATGATATAAAAATTAGTCATTTATTTTTTTTACTTGAATATTAAAAATCAGCTCAATTCTTTGTCTGGAAGCGGAGAAATATGATAAAGATAGTTTTCGTGAGATCATCGATTATAGTAATCGATTACACAACTACAAAAAGAAAACCCACCCACTAGGTAGCACTAGGTAATATAGTTAACTTAAAGTAATTAAATGCACTATATATACTTTTACACAATATAGTGCATTTAATTTAAATAAAACATCATTAATTACTGAAAAACCAAAATAATGATTATCAATTTCATATCGATTAAAATCAGTATTATTTTTTTGTCACTGGCAGTACATATTCCGCACTGGTAGACTGACATTGACAATTTGACACATTAGTGGTGGGACATTCTCGAATTTTTGGCGACCGAAACCGTTTTCCCGACGTCGAAAACGGTTGCAGAAAACGGTTAAAGGATGAAACTTATCCAACATGGAATAGAATTGCCTTTTCGTCGAGCGCAGTTTCTTAAAACTATCAACGATTTGAAATGTATGAAATGATTTTTTCGCATCACGAACGACAGCATTGACAACTGGTAATACATTACTGACTGTATTTCATTTCAAAGAGTTCACTTTTTAAGAGTTCACTTTTTATTGGAAGGACTGTTTTACGACTGTGATAGATTGTACCCGACTGTATTTTCTTAGATGTAAAAATCGCACCAAGTAATTCGAAGACTGGTTTGTGCAATGAAGACTGTTTGAAGTTGAACTCAGGACGTAAAACGGTTTCATCATCACAAAACGGTCTTTGTAAAAAGTTCGTTGTCGCAACGCCCATCTCTACTAGAACTAGACAGCTGTCACTTATTTAGTGTTTTCGGATGTGTTTTGAGTGCTTTCCCAATTATTTTTCATTTTCAACGATCACTGCTTTGATTTTTACGGATTCTGACCCTGCCTACCTTGTACGACCCTTGTTTTCACACTGGACACCGAAGATCGCTCACACGATTGACTTGGAATTGATTTTACCGCCGCTTTGTGGATTGGATATTGTTGAAACTATGGATCGCTATGTGAATTGTGGGATAGCAACTAGTCACTGTAATACACTAATGTATGTATGAATCTATAAATTCACACCATTTATATCTCGTTACTATTCAGGCTCAAGAGTGAATGTAATCGTTTTAGTCTCCTTTGTCTGCTCAACTACGTAAATAACGCAATGTTGTTGAACTGTCAAAATGTAAACCATTGCTACTTCTTTCTGCTTGTTCGTGTTTTTTTTTTTTAAAGCCGCCCTTCGGCCTGTGAGTTGGCTTCACATGCCGTCGAGAAATATCTCTCAGGCATACCGGTTTGGAATCGCGAGCCGATTTCCGGCCACCGTAGGCGCGGGCTTGCGGACGGTGAGCAATGGGTAGCTTGCCGCCCGATAAGGACCAGGCTCGGGTAGACGGCGCGTTGTGTTCCACGCGCGCCTCAAAGAGATGTCAGCTGAATTGACGGGGTCCGCTACGGCCGATGCCTGCCGGGGTTGCGAATAAGGCTGAAAGGAAAATCATGGCCCCCGGCAACATGGCAACTGAAGGAACACGGGTGGGTTTTAGTCAGTAAGAGTCTGATACGTCCTCCTGCTCCACCCAGAGCGGGAGAAGTTATTTGATAATTTCCAACCCAAAATAATATCTCTCAGGCATACCGGTTTCCACACGATGTTTTCCTTCACCAATTTTGAAGTAAGTGATAATTTATACAATCCGAAAAGTCAGAGGTGCGAGCCTTGGGTTCGAACTCGAGATCTATGACTTGGCAGTCCGACGGTCACACCACTAGGCTATCACTGCTATACAGCCATTGCTTAAGTGTTTTACGCAATTATCCCGCAGATTCTAGAAAGTGTGCATTATTTTATTGCGGATCTCGTTAACAAACCTTTGTAACTGTCTAAATCGAAATAAATGATATTTGAATTGCTAAAAGACTGAAGCTTTTACAGAACCATTTTTTATATAACTCAAATAGATGTAACTGATCATAACAACGTCTGAAGAGACGAAACATAGCTAACTATAACTACAGACTATCAAAAACAATATTGCCTTGCTCGATTGAAAATAAACAGTACCTTTAACTTTCTGTCTCATCGCTCCTTCTTTGTGTAGTTGACAGAGAAGAAAATAAAATAAATTGGTTACTCACAAACTATAAGGTACATACGGTTGTTATTTTATCATGTTCATTGTTTTCTATATTGACGTGAAATTTTTATTGAAGTTATGATAGTTAGAATACGCCTTTTTGTCTGAGAAAGGCTTTTTTTGGTAAAAGAATCGGTCTGCTTTTTTATTTTTATGTTAACTTACCAACTTTTTGTTCTGAATTTATTTCTCATCTTGTGTCATGTGATTGGTAGTACTGTTCTCTCAGTCGCCATTTTGAACTTTATTAGTATTGTAACTGCTGTGTATTGTTGTGACTGCAAAATTCAGTGCTACCAATCGCGTCCCGGGACAAGTTTTTTTTTTTTTTTAACTATTGCCTTTCGCAGTTTTGACCACTAAGGTCTTGGCTGCTTAACCGGACTTTTCCTATGGTGGCCTTAAGCTTCTACACTTAGAGCCTCCAGCCAGGAGCATTTAAACTATTTTAAATTAAAATTAAGCGAGTGCTCGCAAAGGGCACCTCCTGTAGGGTACGAACCTCGGCTTAGAGCATCATTGGGGGGAGGACAGCAAGAAGGGACAGGCTGGATCAATATTAGATTTTCATCATTTTTATTATGCGGGGTATTTAAAGCTACGTGCTCAGCTGCAACAACTGCTGGCACCTCGTTTTCGAGCAAGGGACGGGGGGGAGTTTCATTTACTCGGGGAGTCGGTCGCGATCGCAAAGGACCTTGGCGGCGAGGTCGGAATGACGGGAGGCGTCTGTTTCTGTATACTGTACTGGTGGCCCTATTCTTATTCTGGAGGAGTGTAATGGGGTCATCTGGGTTGGATAGAAAGGGATAAGTTATATTGAACGCACTTTACATATAGATCTCTTGACATTCGAACTATGTTGACATGTGATTAAAATGTATTCAAAAAACAAGATGGCGGCTTTAGTTCCGATTTTGACCACGCGCCAAAATAAAACTATGTAGCGCTATAACACATATTTACCCGACTACGGTGAAGCAAAAAGGAGGGTTATGATTTTGACCGGTATGTATGTAAGTATGTAAGTATGTATGTATGCATGTTCATCTGCTACCTAATAACTTATAAACTATCGATCATAATTTGACAAATCAGGTATCATTGGAAGTGTCTTGATCGACCGCTGGTTTATAGGGTATGTGACGTCTCATTAAATGCAAAATGGCACCCTCTAGAGGACATAAAGTCATGAACTTAAAAAAACTTATTTTTTATTGTGCCATGTTTGATATCAAATGAAAGGGAAATGGTCAAGGTAAAGCCATAGTTGCATGCCTGTGCACCTAAATTATAATGGCATGCGACCACGGCTTTACCTTGACCATTTTTGTAGGTACTTATGTCTTGATTTCTGCCTGAAATATTTTCTTGTTTGTTGTTGTTGAGCGTGATTTTTCAGTTGTCGGGTTTTACTTTTTAAACTTACTCTTTTAAGTTTGACAGTCTTTCAGATTTTTTTGTGTAATATAACTTTTTAGAAACCCGGTGATGTTCTTCAAATTCATAACATTAAAAACCAAACCTTCTATCCATCTTTTTTCGTAAAAAAAAAAAAACAAAACCACACAACAAAAAGACAAAAATCCACAATGGTGTTGAGTGATACGGGTAACTGATCCAGTGAATCGCCGGGCCCAGATTGTGTGTAATACCCAGTCCTATTGAACGCAAGCCACAAATAAGAGGCGGATCTCACTGCGGAAAGAAAATTGGATTTTCTTTGAGACGGCTGTGCTATAAAATTGAAACTGTCCTTACACGGTTTATGTGTTTAATTGTGTGGTTTGTGTTAGTTTGTGGGGAACAATATTGAAGAAGATCAGGGTTGAAAAAAAACACGATTTTCATACAAAAAATCCAAAAGACCGTGATTTTTTTGGATTTTTTGCTTGATACTTTAAAATCCACTTCACATTGTGCGTCAAAGGAAGCGTGCTTTTGTTTTGTGATAGTTATTTGAAGCCATCGCATCGTCAGCATAAGTGGAAAGAGCCTTTTCCACGTTTGGATTTGTACCTCTAAAATCAGAAATTGATTAGGTACGGAAAAGCTTTAATGTTGGTGTTTTTGTTTCAATATTAGAATCCTAACATAAAGTGATTTTTAACATAAATTTTTATGTATCTATCTGTTGCCTAAAAAAAAAAAAATTGTATTACAAATAACAAATAAATAATACAATTTGATTTAATCAATGATTTTTATTGGAAAAATCACTTGATTTAATTCGTGATTTAAATCAAAGTGATTTAATCATGCCAACCCTGACGAAGATGGATAAATATTGTTGTATGGTTCTATGAATACAAGACTTAGAATTTATAAATGACTTGCTGCGCCCCGCGGTTTCATTTCGTGTTTTTTTCAATATCGGGATGAAAAGTATCTTATGTCCTAATCAGGTCATGGTCTAACCATGTGCCAAATTTTCTCCAAATCTGTTCAGCCGTTTTAGCGTAAAAGCGTAACAAACTAACAAACAAACCCACTTTCGCATTTTTATTATCAGTTTATGTGTAAAAGTAGATTTTCGAAATCTTTTCGGAGTAGTTAATTCGATCATTTTAGTTCTTGCCACATTATTTTTACTACGCTTGCCAAAAGGCTTAAAGCCCAAACGTTGGGTGCTACCTACCCCGTGCTTAAACCAATTTTACAAAAAAAAACCGACTGCTGGGCAAAGGCCTCCTTACTCTCTTCCACCTCTCTCTGTCCAGAGCTGCCAAGGATCAATTTTTATTAAAGGAGTCCTGCTCTTCCCGCCATCTCTATCTGAGCTTGCCGCGATGATGACCTTTTAAATCTAATAAATTCTCGTAACATATTTGTATTTCCACATACATATATTATATACTTTTTTAAGTGAGAACTTCTTTAGGCACGTTAGACATTTTTGAGATGGAACTAACTAAACCATTGATTTCGCGACAGTTACCGAGTTTACCGACACCGTGGAGTAAAAGACATCAACGCGTTGATTACAGCGGTGCCGATTTTTTTTCAAGTTTTCACTTCTGTCGGCATTCCCGGAATGCTACTGCTTTTTTTTTCCTAAAGGTAATAAAAATTTAGGAAATGGATTTTTAAAATTGCCTGTGTATGGAGTTATCCAAAATGACATATTTATCACGAGGCGTCAGGCGCACTAAACTCGGAAGCTTTATGTGCTAACACTAATGCTGTAAAACTTTTATGTTCGTCTGTCCATATCTAGTACAGTTAAAAATTGCACTTTTGATTAATGTGATTTTTACGGCTTTTGTTACGTATTTTATGACTGTGTTATAGTGCAATCATAATTTTGAATTTTAGTTTTGATGATATTGGTCAAATCCAAAAGTTTTTTTTGTATGCAGATTTTTTGATTTTTAGCCGACCAACATAGTTGGGAAAAGGCTAGCCTTTTCCCAACTATGTTGGTCGGCTTCCAGTCCAACAGAATGCAGCTGATTACCAGTATTTTACATGGAGCGACTGCCTATCTGACCTCCACAACCTAGTTACTAGGTAACACGTTGATACCCCTTGGTAAGACTGGTTGTCAGACTTTCGGGCTTCTAACTACCCGTGACGACTGTCAAAGATCTACAAATGACAGCCGGGCCCACCGGCTTAACGTACTGTCCGAGGCACGGAGGAGTCTTGGTATATTAAGATAGTCACCCATCCACGGACTAACTGCGGCAACCATAGCTTAACCTGATCGATCGACCCGTGCGGCTGTTATTACTTAGCCTTTGACTTTGACTTTGGTCTTTTTTTCCCAAAAATATAGTTTCAAAATCATTTTGATTTAGCAAAAACTCACAAGGATTAGCTTTGTTAAATTCTAAGTAATATTAAAAATGCGAAAGTGACTTTGTTTGTTACGCTAAAACACGCTAAAACGGCTGAACAGATTTGGATGAAATTAAGCACACTGGTAGACTATGACCTGGGTTAGGACATAGGATATTGCGATTTTAATCGCGGTAGCACGTTCCTGTGGGATAATCTCTGACCTCCACGGGGGCGAAGTCGCGGGCAAAAGCTACTCATAAAATAAACAAACGATAAAAAAATGCTCCAACAACAAAACCTGTGCAACCCGGCCAACTAATAGACAAACAGACGAACCTAATGACATAAACCGTTTATAACAAGCAACTTTCTTTTTTAATTTACAAAAAGCCAACGTCACGCGCTATATGTCCACAGCGTACTAATTTCGAATTTTAAACTTTGTTTTATCATTCCGTGGCAGAATTTCATAATTAATTTTCGGGTTTACATATTCGTTATTAAAAGTTAAGCTGTTTATTTACGGCTATAATAACACCCACTCTTGTTTTAAGTACCTACCTACTAAATATCTGGATGACCGAGATCTGCTCGTTTTTTTTTTTTTGAACGACGTTTTCTAAAAATGCAACCTAGCTAGATCGATTTATCGCCCTCGAAACCCCCTGCATACAAAATTTCATGAAAATCGTTGGAGCCGTTTCCGAGATTCAGATTTTATATATAAGTACATATATATACAAGAATTGCTCGTTTAAAGGTACAAGGAGCTCGTGGCTAAGTAATAACAGCCACACGGGTCGATCCGACAGGTTAAGCTACTCTTGCCGGGGTTGGTCCGTGGATGGGTGATCTTTACATGACTAGACTCTTCCGTGCCTCGGAAAGCACGTTAAGCCATTGGTCCCGGCTGTTATTCGTGGATCTTTGACAGTCGTTACGGGTTGTCAGAAGCCCGAAGGGGTATCGTATTACCCAGTTACTGGGTTGTGGAGGTCAGATAGGCAGTCGCTCCATGTAAAATACTGGTATTCAGCTGCATCCAGTTAGACTGGAAGCCGACCCCAATATAGTTGGGAAAAGGCTAGGCAGATTGATTGCTTGTTTAAAGGTATTAGCTTGGAGTTACGTGCACATTCTATTTTTGAAAAGGTGGATCATTCCATTAAATAAGTTCGAATTCCTGATGGGAGAAGTCAATTCTTCGAATTGTACTGAATGTGATGTTATAGAGGACGTATATTATAACATCTTGATGGAATGTGTTCGTAAAGAAGCATTTAGATATCTGGTACTTCAAAACGCGGTGTTGCTCTTCCAATGTTAGATGGTGTAATAGCTTTTTGTCCTTTCATCTTTCGGACCTAGGTATTAAGAATAGATCACTTTAAGTTAATACACTGTACAATTTGTAGATGTAGCTGATTTTTGTAGGTATGAAGTTGTTTTAGTATAGTAATATGTGATATTTTCAAGTTTATTCTTACGGGGGTGACATGTTCAAATATGAATAACATAATAATTAACTATAATTACAATTTAATTATGAAGTATGCACTTCAATAGTAATTTATACTGTACACAATTAATTCTGCAGTCAACTTACTTCGTATTGGAATAAAATAAAAATTAAATTGAATAAAATTTTAATTAAATAAAAATTAAATTAAATTAAATAAAAATTACATGTCATATTTTCCAATTTCCAATCATTATAAAAGGTAATCAAGAAATTCCTTTCTCCGTTAAAAATTCCATCACACTATAATACGGTTTGTTTATTAAAAAAATTCGAAGTTTTTTTTTAAATAGGTAACGTTAAGTTTAATTCTTTCCAGCTCCTCGGTAAACTTCCATTAATAAATAAAGATTAAAAAAATAAATATGGTAGATGTCTTTTAGTGTATCCTTTTACGGTATTTCATTTATTCATTAATTCGAGCAGGAAAGCAACAAACCCACGCATTCCATAAATTTAACAAAGTTTGAACACTCGGCCCATTTTGTCACACGCGTTATTTGTGAAAGTCAACAGAGCGAAAATATAATGAAAATTATTATGTCTCTCTATTCATCTTTCTCTAATTAGAGTATCATAACTTTATACAGCCTTGATTTACGACCATTATCAAGCCATACAAACAACCTCTAACAACCAAAACATAATCTTTCATAAACATATGCGTCACAAACTTAAAGTCCAATTACACTTGCCAAAATTCTCGTAAATTGAAACCAAATTATACAAATTGTATAAACAATAATTCAGAAACATATGTTACGTAGGAAGCACGGTTTAATTAAGTAATAACGCCTGATTTAACATCTAGGTTTTAGCCGCATTAGCAGTAGAACTGAGTTTAGCTGCGAATCTGCGATATACAGACGAGTAGGTCTAAATTCTAAACTGCAGCGAAGTTTGTCGGCGTTTCGTACAGTGATATTATGTTGAGGAGGTAAATAAGTTAGTATCATGCTTGTTTCGTGCGTGAAGTTGTATATAAACTTTTCCTCTGCACACGTAGCATTACTAAAATACAAACGGGTTTTGTCGACGGAAGAACAGATACAATTATAGATTCACAATCACAATCTGTCATTTTGTCTATTCTTCCGTCGACAAAACCCGTTTCTATTTTAGTCATGCTAAACGTGCTGGTTTTCTATTCTTGTCTACCTATTTTAAGCTAAGCTGTAAGTGCTTCACCTTACCTTACTTAAGATTTTGAAAGCTTGAAAACAATGATCAAGTTTCTGAGCATTAATAATAATAATTTTATTCAATAAATCAAGCAACAAGACTCATAGTGTTGGTAACTTACAAAATACGTTAGTAAAACATTAACAATTTGTGACATTACTGCTGCAAGGTGACAGACCCAGCCGATACCTTGCAGCAGTGGTTCACAAACGCACAATCTAGCCTGCTTGCTACCATATAGGATGCTGTTGGTGCTGCCCCGCACCCTACTAACCAGGGATGCGCACCGCTTCAGCATCACAGTGTAGAAGCAGTCGCGCTTTAGTGATAAGTTAAAAGATTTAATAACACTCTTTGGCAGCCAATTAAATCAATTATAAAATTTGGGGGTAGCTTTTTTTCAGGAAAAACAATACTAGGCTTTTCAACCACCTCTAATAAGTACTTCTTAAAGTAACGGTTTTATGTGTTCTAAAAAAATATTATGTTTGTTAGACCGCCGCGTAGTTGTGGCACTGTCGTTGCGTAGACATGACTGTATCGAAGTAAACATCGCGGACGCAGCGTAGCGTCGCATTGGGCAGCATGTATGTTCGACGAAGGCCTACGCTAGATTCGAAGGGTTCCTTAAAGTATCTATGTTGTTTACTACAATGCTGGGTTTGATTCCCAGGTCGGGCAATATGTTATTGGGTTTTTCCACTATTTCTTAGTAACAGCCCGTTTGGAAGTTAGCGGTGTGATACCCCCGTGCCTCGGAAAGCACGTTAAGCCGTGGGTCCTTCGCCTGATCTCTCTCCGGTCGTGTCGGATTGCCGTCCCATCGGACTATGAGACTGAGGGACGAGAGAGTGCACCTGTGTTTGCGCACACACTTGTGCATTATAACTTCGTTGAAATTGGCCGCCACGGCTGAAATATGGTCTGGAGGATCTCTGACTGTAAGTATACAGATACTGCTAAGTAGTATGCAGGGATAGACCCTGCAATATTCAATTTAATATTCATAAGAGCAGTAAATATGGCTCATAAATACGTGTTTAACGAACTAAAGTTCTGTGTGTACTAGAGGGTATGAACCGGAATTGGGTGCAAATT
This sequence comes from Agrochola litura, assembly GCA_949152395.1. Taxonomy (NCBI): domain Eukaryota; kingdom Metazoa; phylum Arthropoda; class Insecta; order Lepidoptera; family Noctuidae; genus Agrochola; species Agrochola litura. The sequence continues at coordinate 16,682,671 of OX424508.1, read as the reverse complement.
CAGCTTTGAATCAATATTACTAAATCTCTAACTAGTAACATTGTATTAATGAGACATAATATTTATCATACTGGTACTTATTCATTTAAGAGATTTAAATACTCGTCCGGTGCATTTTTCCACCAATCAGGGATAACTGCATCAAAAACTTAAATTAAATTAATAATGTGTAAATACTCCATTTATTATTATAGCATTAGAAAAATTACGGCAAATAACGACAGTAAATAAATAAGTTTATTGCCCTATAAGGGTTACAGAAAAATTTAAGACCCTGGCTCCGGGGTAGGTTAGAGTTCCTGTATTTCAGGAGCCAAAAGTTACAGTTATTATGTAATATTGTTGAAATAACTGATCTTTACAGTAATTTTTATAATGTAAATGGTAAATAGATGACATTGCTTTGTTTTTAACCGACTTCCAAAAAGGAGGAGGTTATATGTTCGACGCGTTTTTTTTTTTTTTTTGTATGTTCACCGATTTCTCCGTCATTTGAAGACCGATTTTGAAAATTCTTTTTTTGTTTGAAAGGGTATGCTCCCAAATTGGTCCCATATAAATTTTATTAACTTTGCTTGGGTAGTTTTTGAGTTAGCTACAAAATACGTATTTTTTTCCCACTTAGTATGCAGATGATATAATAAGTTCCTGACACTGGTAGTTGGTAGTGGTATTCTAATGTGTGTGGGGTAGGTACCACAACTAAAAAGTAAAAACTTTTTACAAAAAAAAAACTACCGACTTCCAAAAAAAACACTACAAAGTGAAAAATAACTTTAATTTCGGAAGTCGGTGGCAAAAAACGAAAACACAAAACCCAAGACACCGACTTCCGAAATTAAAGTTATTTTTCACTTTGTAGTGTTTTTTATTGTGAAATAACGGAGTTTATTAAACGTTTACATCGAAATAACTAAAGGGTGATAACCGTTATTTTTATAATGTTTATAATAAATGGTAGGTACTTGGGGGTGAAAAAACCTAAAATATTATATTACTGAAATAAGTATTAGTATGGTGCTCCCAAGAATATAATTCAAAAGTTCACTATCATAGTTCTCTTCCACCAAAATGACCTATCAACGAATTATTTATCTATTTAAATCGATTGTGTGTGCAAAATAGCACTCAATTTATATTTATGGGAAGGTCCAAATTCGTACTATTTAAGAACATCATTACATGATTTCCTAATCAATCACATTAATTTATAGAGTGATTAGTGAATGAAAAGCATTAGATAAATTGTTATCTAATGTTTTTAACGATGCTATTATTCGATGTAGACACTTAAACGGCAAAGAGATAAGTATTAGTCTGAAAGATAAGAAATGTTTATATTTATTTATTTCTAGGACTATTCAATTTAAATATTTCATTCATTAGTTTATCATTAGCATGACGTGGAAATGTCTTAGAGGGTGGTACTAAGGGAGGTTAGTCACGTTGATAAGGCGGTCATCTTACATCAACTGAATTCGTGTAAGTACGTACTACATTGCGTTCATTACAATTTGTCCCTTGACGCGAATGGTATCACTGTTCTGTCAGTCGCGATTTTGAACTCTATTGTTATTGATACTAAGCTTGACGAGCAATGGTGCCAACATGACGGCAAGGGACAAGTTATAGTGAACGGTCTATACTTATCGTCTTTCGTTACTCGTAAATGTCGTTTTCTTGATGAAGCCAGAAAAACACTTGCAAGTAGCTAAGATAATATACGGACAAGGAAATTAATTGCATAGCAAATGGACACACTACGTCAATTTGCCGTGTTATAACCATATCATTCAACTGTCAAGAAATGACAGTACGATTACGTAGATAATCCTAACTAATATTATAGATGCGAAAGTGAGTTTGTTTGTTTGTTTGTCATGCTTTCACGCTAAAACGGCTGAACGGATTTGGATGAAATTTGGCACATGGGTAGACCATGACCTAGGTTATGGACATAGGATACTTTTTATTCCAATTTTCCCATGGGATCGAGACATGCGGGTGAAACCGCGGGACGCAGATAGTTCAAGTATAATATCTACAGACGATTTACGGTCGTTACAGGTGGTCAGAAGTCCAAACCAGTCTTACCAAGGGGTATCGGGGTATTACCCAGTAGGTAACTAGGTTGTGGAGGTCAGATAGGCAGTCGCTCCATGTAAAATACTGGTATTCAGCTGCATCCGGTTAGATTGGAAGCCGACCCCAATATAGTTGGGAAAAGGCTGGGCAGATGATGATGATCTACGGACGATTTAAGTTAGTTGGTAGTCACTTTGCTTTACGATTAATTTCCTTGACATAACCTTATCAGAAGGCTAAAAGTCACCCAAAGGGCAATGGAGAGGGCTATGCTTGGAGTTTCCTTACATGATCGAATCAAAAATGAAGAGATCCGCAGGAGAACCAAGGTAACCGATATAGCCCGAAGAATTGCCAAACTTAAGTGGCAATGAGCAGGGCACATTGCTCGCAGGACGGATGACCAATGGGGCCGAAAGGTTCTGGAGTGGTGACCGCGTACCGGAAGACGTAGCGTTGGAAGGCCTTCCACAAGATGGACCGATGACCTTGTGAAGCCGCAGTAATCCGCTGGATGTGGAAAGCACAGAATTGGTCGAAGTGGCGGTGCTTGGGGGAGGCCTATGTCCAGCAGTGGACGTCTTTCGGCTGAAATGATGAATGATGATGAACCTTTATAAAGATCCCAGCTTTGATTTGCTAAATTCGTTTTCTTCTTTACTGATTGTTATTTCTCCTGACAATGTTTATTCTGTTTTTAAATGTATGTATGTGTATATCTATGTATTTATCCTGCCATGTTTTGTTTCTGCATCACCCTAAGGTTGACTGGTAGAAAATGCTTCAAGCATTAAGTCCGCCTTTGTTGAACGGTATTTTTTTTACTTGTGCATAAAGTTTTATTAAATAAACAATAAAAGGTGTTGAAAACGTTATTTCTAATCCTAGAAGATTTGTTAGACGTTTGATACAATGACTAGTGTGACCTATTTGGCTTATCTATACTCCATTTGAAATAAGATTAGACATTTAAACAAACCTTTTTTACGGTCCGTTCAACCGATTTTGACTTCTATACCGTAGGCATAAGGATGGCATTATAAGCAAAAAAGTTGTTACAATACCAACTGTTTACTGCAGCTGCCCTTAGTCATGCGACCAACGCAATAGAAATCAAAATCGGTTGAACGGACTGTAAAAAAGGTTTGTTTAAATGTCTAATCTTATTGCAAATGGAGTTTAGCTCAACATTTATCATAATTATCACAAATCTGAACTTCCTCCTCTCGTTAATCACCGTTATTTTCGTATCTACATAATTGTTATGAGGGCAACAAAACTCTGACCCCATTGATAATGTGAAGACAGACATAAATTGTAGCTAATAGAACAGCTTTATATGTAGAAACAAACTTAAGGAAATAATGGCAAAAACAACTTTCTTTTGCCCGAGTCTATCATAATAACACAATCGATGAAAAACAAAATCATTCAGTCCTCTATCACATTGAACGTCATGCCCTTAAAACCCGAAGGGTTAAACAGAGGTGTACCTACAGGTTAGCAGGGACATCGACGCGAAAACTGAACCCTGTATAGTACATCCACATTTCGCCAGTTATGTTCAAGTCCAGAATCCGGGCTGCGACTGAGTAATTCCAGATGAGAAAAATCCAATAACACTTTTGCCTGACCCAGGAATTGACCCCAGGATCTCATGCTCACCAGTAGTGCTTGCGACCACTAGACCAACGAGGCAGTCACATTGAAGTTCCATACTTAAAATAACTTGCCTTTATATACCTCTTTACCCTATTTCTTTTAGGTCTTGGAAGTCTCACAAGCAAACATTTCGAGAACCGGAACAAGAATACCACATGCTAAGTTTTGCCGTTTAATGCTTTACGCCCTACTGGGAAAACCTGGTTTCTCAAGTATATAGCAAAGGTCAAGTGGAAACTGTTCTTGGGAAATTTGAAATATACCGACAGTTATATAAGTAAAATAGATAGTGTACAGAATAGATGATACTAGCTATTGCCCCCGGCTTTACCCGCGTGGATGTCGGAAAATATCCCACGGGAAAGTACTACCGGGATTTCATACCTAATAGCCGAGGAAAAGATCATTGATTCCTACCGCTGCGCCCGCGTTGCCGTCAACCATTTACTTTGTTACGCGTAATTTTGAATGTGTGATATCTTTTAAACTATTAATTTAAATGATATGATGGCAAGGCATATTTTAATCTAAATTAAATGCCCAATTTGAATAACATATTTTATTACATAAGGATTAATATAATACCGGTCAAAATACCTTCGGAAATAACAATGAAATTTTATGAAATTCTGAAATCTAAAAATGGTTACTGTGGTAGACATATGCTGTCGCCGACTTTTTTGTTAAACTTTTTAAGATCTTCAATCCTGTAGAACATTAATCTGATGTATCTCTTACGGCTTACGCGGCGCACGCCAGTAAAGCTCCCAGTCGGCATGATTTTTTCCGACATTTTCGACAATAATCGTCATATTTCAGCCAATTTATACAAAACTTTTCGCATGAATCAATCCGTCCATTGGTGAAAACCGTTTGAAAATCCGTTTGGTAGTTTCTGAGTTTATCACGTTCAGACAGACAGATGCGGCGGGGGACTTTGTTTTATAATATGTAAGGATAGGGATAGCTATAAACAGGGAGACGACTATTAAATACATATTTCGCCAATGACGAATACATTGGGTGAAGCACACGACAATGATGATGGGTATGTACAGAATCCTAACTACTACAATATTATAAAAACGAAAGTTGTTTATTTTTTATATTGTTTGTTACGCATTCACGCTAAAACGGCTGAACGGATTTGGATGAAATTCGGCACATGGGTAGACTATGACCTGGGTTAGGACATAGGATCATTTTTATTTCTATAGTATGTTCCCGTGGGATAATTTCCGACCTCCACGCGAGCGAAGCCGCAGGGAAAAGCTAATGGGTCTGACCTTCTTATTTTCGTGTGGTTAGTGACTAACCTGGTGTTAGAGTTTTAAAGCCACCCACAGGCCTCTGATTTGGTTTCACATACCGTCGAGAAATATCTCTCAGGCATACCGGTTTCCTCACGATGTTTTCCTTCATCGTTTTTGAAGCAACAATATACATAATTATGAATCCGATAAATCTGAGGTGCGTGCCTTGGGTACAAACTAGAGACCTATGATTTGGCAGTCTGACGGTCACACCACTTGGCTATCATTGCTATGGGTCTGACCATATTGTTACCACTCAACATTTTTCTTCATTAATTTTGTAGAAATTTTAACAAAGGAGTTAAATCGTTTCTCCCTTAGAGTTACCGAGCATCATTGCTTCTGTGACTTTTGATGACTGTAGATTCTGGCTTACAGGAGTGATCGTAATTTGGAATAATGTGTTGGGTATGTCCAAAATTTATGGGTTACCCTTGCAAACGTTGAGCTTATAGGAAGCGATTTTTGAGCGTTATTACCAAAGGCATAAATTATAATAGAAGATTCGTTTATATGAAGACGGACATTCGGTAAAAAAGCTTGGTAGAGCCAAAACGTACGAGCAAATACGTGCGAAAGTAAATAGTTCTTTTTTTGTCTAAGCACAAAAACAAAAATATGTCTGTCTGCCTAATTATTTTTTTTTAATATCAGATGCACTCCGGAAGTGCCGACAGAAGTGAAAACTTGAACAAGATCGCCTTGGTGGAAGAAAAATACTTGTATAGAACATTGGTCCATAATCATCTGCCTAGCCTTTTCCCAACTAGGTTGGGGTCGGCTTCCAGTCTATAATAATAATAATAATAATAAAATTTATTAAACATTGTTACAATTATTACCTTAAAAATTAGTACATAATAATTATATCTGTAACTGTTGGTGACTTTCATTACGTTAAAGCGGTGATCCCCAAACTAGGCGGTGCCTGTATCTTGGGGACCTGAGTTGTGATACATAATTCTATTTATTTATTTTTCACTGGTGTTGCTATGTAGGTAATTAATTGCAAACAATTATAAGAAATCTAAATTAAAATATTAAATGAGATCAAAAATAAAGCTTAGAACTAGTTTTAAACAAAATACAGAACTTAATTTTTGTTATAATGAACAAGATAGGAACTTGACTTGTACTGGTCAAAGCTAAAACTAAAGAATAATACACAATAAAAAAATAAAAAAAAAATTAGAAAAAGTGTGGGTGCATGTGCGTGTGGAGTGTAGTGAGTAGGTATGTGGGTGTGTCTGTCGTGTTAGTGAGATTCCGAGTGTGAGTTAAGTTATGAGAAAGCTTTCGGATTCGTCGTATGAAAGACCTAAGAGCCATTTTTTAATCACTTTTTTACATGGAGAGAGGGTGAGATCTTTTAAGTCAGAAGGCAAGAGACTGGTGATCTTGTTATATACAAAAGTGTGTAGGTACGCGGGACATCGTCTGGCTAGGAGAGAGTTGGCTCTTGGAAGTGGAATGTGGAAGACGCGTTTGGAAGTTAATGAGTGGTAGTCTGGTCTGGTTTTAAGTTTTTTGTGTGTGTGTAGGCATGCGTTGAGGATAAACAGTTGGCGGACACGGAGAACTGGAAACTCTTTGTACAGAGAGTCAGTGGGGTAGAAAAATGGCTTTTTTAAAAGTACTTTTATAACAGCCCTTTGAGCTCTTTCGAGCTCAATCATTGTCGTTTTTCCAGCACCGCCCCAAATTGATATGCCATATTGAATGATGGACTGACATATTGCGAAATAAACTATTCGCAAGATGTCTTTTGGAGTACGGTCTCTCAATTTCTTAACTATGTGTATTAATTTCCTTACTCGGCCAGAAAGAAGTTGAATGTGCGCTTTAAAAGATAAGTTTTCATCAATTAGAAGCCCTAAGTAACGAATTGAAGACGTCCGGTTAATACATTCGCATGAGCAGTCTTCCCTTGTGGTTTTCTTATGGTTCTGACAACTGTGGTACTTTAATGTTAGGTTACGAGGAGGGCTTGATGAATGTGTTTTGCAGAATGTGATTAGTTTAGTTTTCTTTAAATTGAGAGTAAGTAGGTTGTTGTTGAGTGTTTGTGCTACTGCTGCTAAACCTTCTTCTGCGAGACTGTAGACCTCTTCCCAGGTGCGGGCATGAAACGTAATGACCGTGTCGTCTGCGTAGGAAATTAGTTCCGCATTTGAGAGAGTGAGGTTCAATATGTCGTTCATATATAATAAAAATAGTGTTGGGCCTAGCAAGCTGCCCTGCGGAACTCCAAAATCGATAGGTAGTTGACTACTTGAATGTTCGCCTGATTTTACGAATTGTCGGCGGTTGGTGAGATAGCTGTGAAACCACTCAAGCGGTTTTCCTTTTATCCCTACTGCATCTAGTTTTTTAAGAAGAAGATTTGGTGAGATTGTGTCGAAGGCTTTAGCTAAGTCTAAGAAGACTGCCAAGCATCGTTCGCCCTTTTCTATATTTGCTGATATTGAGTTAGTGAGCAGTGAAGCTGCATCTTCGGTTGATTTGCCTTTTCTAAAACCAAATTGTCTCTCGGAAATGAGATTATGTTTTTCAAGAAAATTTACTAGTCGGGTGTTTACTACTTTTTCCAGGATTTTTGATAAGATACTGAGAAGTGCTATTGGTCTGTAATTTTCAGGTTTATCTTTGGCACCACTTTTATGTATCGGGCTTACTGCTGCAATCTTCCACTGTTCGGGAAATACACCTGTTTCCAGGCTGAGGTTTATCAGGTGGGTTAAAGGTGTTATGATCAAGTTTTGTGTTTTTTTTATGAGTCTTGCACTGATTTTGTCAGGACCTGGGGAGCTGTCATTTTTTAATTGATTGATGAAGTTTGAGATTTCCATTTCGTCAGTGGGGTATAGAAAGAAGGAGAAGGATGAAGTTTTTGATGGTGAGTACTTGCTAGAGAGGGATGTCTGCGTTTCTGAAAGACTTGTCAGTATAGTAGCAGCCAGGTTTTTGCCTACAGATGTGAAGTAGGAGTTGCACTTGTTGAGAGACTCGACAGGATCAGAAGAGCTTGTGACTAAATCGGATGTGTTGTACCTTTGGCCGCTGGGGTCGTACATTGATTTTAGAACTTGCCATAGTTTTTGGGAGTTTTTGTGATTTTCCTGGATTTGTTGACTGTCGTACTCAATCCTAAGTTTCCGTAATAGATTGTTGCAGAAGTTTTTATACCGGTGAAAGATTAGTTTTTTTGTCTCGTTTTCGGGGTCAGATCTTAATGATAGATGTAGCCTGTCGCGATGGATTATGCATCTCATAAGACCAGGTGTGATCCATGGCTGAATGTTACGTTTGCTACGGGGAATTTTAACTTTGTGTGTGTGTATTTCTATTAAGTTTGCGAGAATTCCAGTAAAGGATGCAGCGGCAGAGGCCAAACAATGTTGGTTAAGGGAGGCAGTCCAATCTACTTTGGCTAAGTCAGTGACTAGATCGTCCTCGTTTAATTTAAGTACCCAGCGATTTTTATTGAGTCTCGTGTAGCTATGTTTGAGAGGGATGTGAGCCATTACTAAGTCGTGATCTGTTATAGAGCTTTTGCATACTATGCCTTTGGGTTTGGTATTGCTTTTGACAAATATGTGATCAAGACAAGATTTTTGTCTAGTGGGTTTGGTTATAACGGGTAGTAAACCATACGAAGCCATAAGACATAAATAATCGTGATGTTTATTATTTGTGGTGCAACATATGTCTATGTTTATGTCTCCAGTGATAATTAGAGTTGGATAAGTATTTATAGTTTTAAGGAAAGTGTCTAATGCAGCAATAAAGTTTGTGAGATTGGTAAAAGATGGTGATCGATATAGCCCCAGTATAGCTACTTTATTGTTTAAAATTAAGAGAAGGCTATCTGTATCCTGTATTGTAGGTTCGATTAAAGTAACGTCATGGTTAATTTTGGTGTATATGACTATACCACCATTTTTATTACTTTGCGAATTTGTTCGAAATACTTTATAGCCTAGCAGATTTTCCAGTATCGAGCCTTCGCTTAGCCAGCATTCTGTGAGTACGATAGCGTCTATTTCTGCATCAAGTCGATTTAAAGCTACTGAGAAGTCGTCAAAATTACGTTGATAGCTTCTGATGTTAAAAGTAAGTATTTTAAAATTAGACTCGGAATCATGTATATGTTTCCTGCATTGGTCTAAGTTTTCGAAGTCGTGACAATCTAGTGTGGTGATTTCCTCTATATTTTGAGTTATATCAAATAACGCCATTGGTATGGTAATTGGGAAAAGCTAAAATAGGACTGGGCATAGGAGGTTTAGTCACATCATTTAATGCGAATGTATGCAGGCAAACACATTTGGGTGAGATTTTGGAAGTGTGCGTGTAATGAGTAAGTGTTTTAAAGTTTGTGATAGCAAATATTATGCGTAGTAAGTTATGTGGGTGAGTTTGTCGAATTATTGAGTAGTAACTTGAGATAGATCTTGAATAGTTTAGTGCTTGGGTTGAAGTACACAGTAAATTAGTAAAAATTGAAACCGGATGCAGCTGAATACCAGTATTTTACATGGAGCGACTGCCTATCTGACCTCCACAACCTAATTACTAGGTAACACGATACCCCTTGGTAAGACTGGATAGAACATTGTTCCGTAACCTTATCTAAATAAAGCGCACAACCGCGTTTACTAAAAAAGAAAAATACTTCCAAAACTTTTAAAGTAAAAATTCTTACATAGAACATTGATCCGCAACGTAATATAAATAAAGAGCACAATCGCATTTACAAAAATGAGGTGTCGGTAACGGTGTCGCAAGTTTAATTGTTTTTTCCTATCTCAAAAATGCCCAACGTGCCTAAAGAAGTTTTCACTTCAAAACTATGTCTTATATACGGGGTGAAAAAGAATGACTCCGTTTCAGTTAGCGTTGTTCTTTACGGTTATCATTTCGTTATGGCTGATTTACATTGTTCTAGTCTTTAATCTAGTGACATTACTTAATCTTGTAAAATACTGGTATTCACCTGCATCTGGTTAGACTGACTCCATCATAGTCGGAAAAATGCTAGGCAGATTATTACTGGATTGTAGTGACATTGGATCGATAAACAATCAATGTGAACAGCGTTGATCCAGTTCCGTGGCCATTCCAACAAAAACGTGTGCGTTTATTTCGAAAAAATTGGCAGTCATGGGGACTGCCAGCAGAAGTGAAAACTTAAAACTGGTAAATATAATATAAACAATATTATTCATCACCACCATCATCATCACCATTCTGTTGCCCAGTATCCTCACAGAAAGAAACAATACTATTAAAAAAACTGGTATTAGAGTCATCTATATTCTGCCCAGCACTAAACGAAACTATAATTTTACGGGCTAGCAAAAATCACTCAACGCGCCGAAAGAAGTTTTCACTTCAAAAACCTTAAGAGCTAGAATAAAAATTAACCATCACTCACCTCAAACTTCATCGAACCCGTCGTTGCAAATGCCAATTTAAGCTTCATATCTTTCGTCAGCACCACATTATCTTTCACCAAAGTCATATCATATGGTGATTTACTACAGTTCACGTATAAATCTGCTTTATCATCTCTGATATAAATCACGATTTGGATCCATTTGTTTTTGAAGTCCTCTTTAAATACATGAGTAATCTTATCGTTTAGCGAATACAATGTAGTATTTAGAGTTACTCTTGAAGTATTTGGTCCAACAGAATTTATGCATAGGCTCATGATATTAAGTTCGTTTTGTGTTATGGAGAACACACATGATGCTTTGCCGTCGTAGGATTTAAAAATGGCCGTCAAGGCGAATGGAGCTGTTAAGTTTAAGCCAACAAGGTCTGTATTAGTAGGATCTACGTCTACAGGCCATCCATTTTTAAACTCGTATGATGGAACATTAGCAGTATAGCTATCGTTCACCATATTTGCCTCAGCCGATGGTAAAAGCAGTTTATGCCTTTTTTCTGGAAAAAAAAGATAATTTGAATTTAGACCAGTTTTATGTTACCTTATTGGGCTAAGACAGTGTTCACACCAAGTATAAACTGGAAATCTGTTGTCTAAGACCAAACAGTTTCGTCTGCCAAAACAATGCAGTTTTTTTGTGTGTGAGTGCTATTGTTTTATTATGTTTATTTATTCATTAATTACACCAACAGCATATACATTTTATTTTCTTCAAGTATCACAATTACAGTCACATTACAATCTAGCTAATAAGTAATTTAAATATAACTTAAACTGTTCAGTAATTATAAAATTAAGAAATTGTCCAATAACATCTTTCTTGTTATTAGAACATTAGCTTATTAAAAAACTTAAGTTTATAATATTATAGAGTTGTGGTCTGTCTAAAGACAATGCAACATTTTCAAATGTATACTCTATTCTCCTTACTTACCTTGAGTTTTGTGAGAAAAAACAAACTATATAATTTTTTTTATATTACATTTAGTTGCTAAGTTCTATGTGCTTTATATGCGTGGTTGAATAACCAAAACTAAGGTGGGCACATTTTAAACCATAAATATCTTAGTTAACACGAATTTCTTATCTACGACTATTTGTCAAAGTGGAAGCAAACAAATAGCTGAATTAGTAACACCCCATCTACCAGTTGTGCCTCGTTTAAACTGATGAGAATAGTCAATCACTAGCGCCAATTTTGTTTGGACATTATTGCATTGGAAACTTCACTTCAAAAAGCTGTAGCTACTAAGGGATACATATTATTAAGGTGTCATCTGTTTGAACGGTGTGTGAGTTCCTTTTGAAAAATAGGCTGTGGCGATGAGACTGCTTTACTCCGAGTGCACGTCATCATTATTTTATATATTGTCTATTGACAGTATGAACTCAGTCAGCAGTCTGTGCACAACCTAAAAGAAAATGCAATTCAACTTGCTTAGACATATTTAAAACGAGGCACAAAGACGCTCCCTCAAAGCAGGCTGGCGTTTACACTAATCTTGATCATGAATTAATGGTGACCGTCACGGGAGCTTTTTGGTGCCAATTGGTATACACTACCTTAACTAACATAAAGAATTGTTTCACTTTAATTTACTGGCCAGCAATACGAGGTTAGGTATTTCTAACCGCGTACTGCTGGCCGGTAAATTAAAGTGAAAAATGCTAAGGTGTATCCACACAGCGAGCTTTGTATGCTAGCATTTGAGCAGATGGATAAGAACGTTTATTCTGAAAGTGGGCAACGTCGCAAATAGATGTCAAATATATCGCTGTTTTGATTAATTTGCCAATATTACTGTATGGAAATAAGAAATGTGGCTAACTAGCGAACTAGAATATTAATAATGAATTGCAATTATAACACTGAATTTGATGTTGTAACAAAAGCATTTAGAAAGTTTCAAATACTTTTTTTTACATCTAAAACTAAATATTCGGTGTTACGATATAAATTATTGCTTTTCATTTTAATTCCCTAGTTAGCCACATTTCTAAATTCCATACGGTAATATTTCCAAATTAATCAAAACAGGTAAATATTTGACAGCTATAACTTTTAGGATAAACCCTCTTAAGAGAGAAAGGAAGGCCAGAAAAATGAATGGAGTAAATGATAGTGGGACAGGTGACAGTATAATGGATGAAGAAAACAAGTAGCACCAACCTCAAGTAACATGGTACAAGGGCAGAATGATGATGGTAATGATTTGAGCAGAGGATACCTACCTAGCTTACAGCTACCAAGCTCACTTCACATGACGCATCGATACTTTTGGCAGCAATAATTGAAAAGTTTTCATATTACAAAGATGCTGATTAAATATTCATGCAATAAAAGAGAACTTACCATATGCGTTAGTCTTAAACAAGACGAATGCAGTTATAAAAATATATCTGAAACAAAAGAAAACAAATATGAGTGTTTTAATAAAGTACATACTATTGTTGCTATACACTCACCACCACTAACATAATATTATGTTACTAGACAAATTTTAAAGGCGACCATGTTTTATGGGCGACCTGCTTATTTTATGTACCGTTTTTGAGTTATTGATAAAAAAACATTTTACAGAATTAATTCAGTCAGTTTTTTTATTTTTTCTTGACAACTATCGTTTTTTTTTTGTCTTGCAATGTAATAATATAACTTGCGTTTTTCGCAGTACCGTGATACCGTTAATGGGCTATTACGCGTTTGTTCTAGTGCAGTTTAAAAAGAGTTTCTGATAATGTAATAGGTGATTAAGTTTTTGTTCTGGATAATATATCATCAAGGTCGAAATTCAGGGTTCGGTCCTGGGGCCGCATCTGTGGGACATCGGATACGACTGGGTGCTGCGCGCCGACCTCCCTAGCGGCGTCAGCGTCGTTTGTTTCGCTGACGACACGTCCTGGCGCAGGGGAGGTCGTACCAGGCGGCGGCCGATTTAGCGACACGCGGGGTTGCGACAATCGTTGACAGGATCCGGCAGCTGGGACTCGAGGTGGCCCTGCGCACAAGTCCGAGGCCATGGGTTTTCATGGTCCTCGGAATGCGCCACCGTCGGGTTCCCAGGTAATGGCGGGAGGGGTTCACATCGGTGTCGAGTCGACGATGAAGTATCTGGGACTCGTCCTCGACAGCCGGTGGAATTTCGTCGAACACTTCCGACGTTTGGCTCCCAGACTGGACCGGGCCGGGGCTGCCTTGAAGCGGCTCCTGCCCAATCTGGGAGGTCCAAACGCCTCCTGCCGGAGGCTCTATGCGGGGATCGTGCGGTCCATGGCCCTTTACGGGGCGCCGGTGTGGGCGCGTTCATTGAGGCTGCGGCCAGCCCGCCGGTTGAACGCGTCCCAGAGGGTCATGGCCATCCGGCTGGCCCGAGGATACCGCACGGTCTCCTGCGAGGCGGCGAGCCTCCTTGCCGGATTACCGCCATGGGATCTGGAGGCAAAGGTCCTCGCGCACATCTGGGAGTGGCGCGAGGAGGCGAAACGCCGAGGCTTAACTCCGATGCCGCAAGAAATCGCGGCACAGCGGACAGAGCTCCGGCGGGATCTCATGGCGTCATGGAGAGTGCGATTGTCGCAACCCCGCGCTGGGCACGCCACAATTGCGGCGATAAGACCCCTCTTTGAGGAGTGGCTTGAGAGGCGTCACGGCGTCCTCACCTTCCGCCTGACGCAGGTCCTCACCGGACACGGGTGCTTCGGGAGGTACCTGTTCAGGATAAGGCGGGAGGAAACACCCGGGTGTCACCATTGTGTGGATCGGCCTGAGGACACGGTGGAGCATACGGTGGAGGTCTGCCCGGCTTGGGCGGAGCATCGCCGTGTCCTCGTGGAGGCGATCGGCGGCGGTAATCTCTCTCGTCCGGCCCTGGTTCAGGCCATGGTACGGAGCGAGAGGAAATGGCAGGCCGTCACCTCCTTCTGCGAAGCGGTAATGCTCGCGAAGGAGGAGGCGGAACGCGTGAGGGAGAGGCAAATTTCGCGCCCTCACGCCCCTAACCGCCGCAGGAGGAGACGCCCGGGGCGGGAATCGCGAGCCGATTTCCGGCCACCGTAGGCGCGGGCTTGCGGACGGTGAGCAATGGGTAGCTCGCCGTCCGATAAGGACCAAGCCCGGGTCGACGGCGCGTTGTATTCCACGCGCGCCTCAAAGAGATGTCAGCAGAATTGACGGGGTCCATTAGGGCCAATGCCAATGCCGGGGGTTCGAAGAGAACCGATGGGGACATCGTGGCCCCCGGCAACAGGGCAACCGAAGGAACACGGGTGGGTTTTAGTCAGTAAGAGTCTGACACGCCCTCCCGCTCCACCCAGAGCGGGAGAAGTCATTTGATAATTTCCCACCCAAAAAAAAAAAAAAAAGGTCGAAATTATAACATTATGTTATATTACTAATACTTGATATAAAAATCTAGAAAAAATTGAGGTGATGTATTTTGACCTATAATAACGAATACAGATTAACATCAAGACCACCGTAATAGCACTTACGCGTTTATTCGCAGAATAAACGCGCAAGTGTAAAATCACCCTGCCGAGGTCGCGCGAAAGTCCGAAAGGGATACCGAAGCCCCTGGCAATATGGCAACTGAAGGAACACGGGTGGGTTTTAGTCAGTAAGAGTCTGACACGCCCTCTCGCTCCGCCCAGAGCGGGAGAAGTCATTTGATAATTTCCAAGCCAAAAAATAATAATAATTTGAATCTCAATTTTACAGGAAAAATAAAAACCTAAATCGATCCATAATACTTATCACTCAATTTTGTAGAATGTATCCCAGCCAAACTATTCTGTAAAAATCTCACAACCGTGAAAACTTACGTGAACGTCAACGTCAACGTCACGTTGAAGTGAGCTATCAATAATGTCAATCCCTAGCATCAGGTCGAATGACACCTCATTTCTGATTGTCGAGCTGTTCCTATTTCATCCCAATTTTAAATTAAGAACGATTCTCCGGGAACCTTTTACCCCGAAATACAAATTAAAACAACTGACCATCGCCATACACCGTCCCAAAGACATACCCATTGAATTAGCCACCATCTATCAAGGAACTAACTCTAAACGTTCACACTGTTAACCTTTTAGTACGACAGTTGACACTTACTAAAGCTCCTAATCCCTAAAGGAATGAAAAATGGGGGTGAAAACTTTTGGAATTGAAATAGTTTGTGGTTTCAAAGCGATTGCTTGGGTACACTCGATGTCAGTGATATTGGACTAACGTATTCTGATGGGGGTATTTTGAAATTATTTTGTCTAGTTGATTATTAAATTTTTTTTTCTTTTGTGAGAGACGAATATCAAATACGTTTAAGGTATGGAGATTGGTTTAGCATAATAGGAATAAATCGCGAATTACGTTAAGCTGTTGGTTCCAGCTGTCACTCATAGATCTTTGACGTTGTTTTAGGCAGTCAGAAGCCCGAAAGTCTGACAACTAGTCTATCCTAGGGTACTGTGTTACCCAGTTACGGGGCTGTGGAGGTTAGCTAAGCAGTAGCTTTATGTAAAATACCAGTAGGTATTCAGCTGTAGCTGAATACTGGTATTTTACATAGAGCTCTTTTTCCTGATAGACTGGTATCTCACCTCAACATAGCTTGGAAAATGCGAGGCAAATGCTTAGGAGTACTTGTAAAAATATTATTTTTTATACTTTAGCCTTTAGCCCTTTTGGAAGGAAAAAGGGGAGGTGTTCGCCCAGCAGTGGGACACAATATAGGCTAACAAAAAAAAAAATGCATTAGCAGCTAAATTATAAAACATCGATCCTTAACAATATCACAATCCAACTGTCTTAGACTGTACTATACGTATACACGGTGTTATATAACGGCTATAAATAAATGTCACAACACAGCTGACGTGGCCACATAGCCGACTCGCCTAGCATGTCACGCAAAGGGTTTGGGGTTTAGACCAAGACAAATGTGTTTATTTCGGCTAAGTACTAGAACAACGTCGCCTTAGCTGTTTGTTAAGACGGTCAGTACTTAGAAAGGACAGTGGAGATAAATATGAGGGTTGGTCCACGAAGTTAGGCCATAAGTGAAGCTGTTTTTTTTTAAATAGACTTATGATTAAGCTAAAATAAAGCACAAATGTTATGTAATTATGTATAAAATGATTTTATTAATGTTATTATATTTATATATCAAATGACTATAATTAATATAAATTAAATTAAATATGTTGCAAAGAGATTATAATATTAGTAATAAATTAATGTTGTAACATTGATATCTGGTAGGTTTACAATATAATGTTAACTTCCAAATATTTAACCTAGATATAAGTTAAATGTAATAATACTTGCTGCACTCTGACAGGGTCATGTACTTATAAGTTTTAGCCTAGCCTGTAACATAGTGTTCATTATGCAAAAATAAATAAATAAATTGTTAGGTGGTAAAGCGGTATTTGGTCCTAAATTTTGTTTCTTGTTATATCTTCTTCTTAATACTTTAAAATCATGAGAAACAGGAGAGATGGGCAAAGATCGTCACTCACTGGACGCCTGAGGGAGGATATCACCGTCGAGGTAGACCACGGCGAAGGTGGTGTGACGATCTGATATTGTTTGCAGGGCCAACATGGCCAGAGATCGCAACAATTTAAAATACAAAATTATAAAAATCAACATTCAAAATATCTAAGCAAATAAAAAATGAGTAAAAAAAAATCTCCGTGACTGTACTAATAATGAAACGGGGCAGTGGGTCCCGTCGACCTGTTCAAAATGTGATTGGGTTGAGTGATCCCGCGGGTCCATTTCGAGTGGGTCCATGACCAAAGACTCCAGGGAGGTTCGGAAGGAAAAAAGGGAGGACTTTGCCTAGCAGTAGGACACATTATAGACTAAAAAAAAACTTGATGAATAAACCTTTGATTAATTTATATGTCTAGATAGTGTTGCGCTGCAATAGAACTAAAAAAAACAAGTCAACTTTGTTATGCTGGTGTGCGTGACAACTACGTCTTACACTCGTGCCGCGACATTGTGCTGTCATATTTTCTAGTGTGCGTGTATTTAGCGGCCAACAGTTGGACGCAATGTTTTTCGACGAGTTCACGGTTTAGACTGTCTGTCTATTAAAACATATTTATATTTTTGAACAAAACATAGAAGATAAAGTAATATTTAGAACTGAGAAAAACTAATCATGGTTGTTTTTATTTTATTTATTTGCTGAAGTCTTTCAGACATTCTTAGGTCATGAGTTCATGACGTACAAAGTTTCACTACCACCTTTTTTTTGGGTGAGAAATTATCAAATAACTTCTCCCGCTCTGGCCGGAGCGGGAGGGAGTGTCAGACTCTTACTGGCTAAAACCCACCCATGTTCCTTCCGTTGCCTGTATGTTGCCAGGGGCCACGGTAATCCTTTCGGACAATCCCGCAACCCCGGCAGTCATCGGCCCTAGCGCACCCCTTCAGTTGTGCTGACATCTCTTCGAGGCGCGCGTGGAACACAACGCGCCGTCGACCCGGGCCTGGTCCTAATCGGACGGTGAGCTACCCATTGCTCACCGTCTGCAAGCACGCGCCTACGGTGGCCGGGAATCGGCCTGCTATTAAATGTCTCCTGCGGCGGTTAGGGGCATGAGGACGCGAAATTTGCCTCTCCCTCACGCGTTCCGCCTACTCCTTCGCGAGCATTACTGCTTTGCAGAAGGAGGTGACGGTTCTCATGCCGTCTCGCTCCGTACCATGGCCTGGACCAGGGCTGGACGTGTGAGATCACCGCCACCGATCGCCTCCACGAGGACACAGTGATTGGGCGGAGTCCCAAGCCGGGCAGACCTCCACCGTATGCTCCACCATGTTTTCCGGGCGATCCACACAATGGTGACACCCGGGCGTTTCCTACCGCCTTATCCTGAACAGGAACCTCCCGAAGCAACCGTGTCCAGTAAGGACCTGCGTCAGGCGGAAGGTGAGGACGCCGTGGCGCCTCTCTAGCCACTCCTCAAAGAGGAGACTGATTGCCGCTTCACTACCACCTTATAATTAATGACAACTACCCGCATAAATATTTATTTAGCCACCCTAAAATATTTATTCGACATTCCCATTCATCGAAACTCAATGTAATTTTCATTGTTTATTTTAAAATGGCGCCCAAACGACGTCGAAGAAAATTAACTCCACAACGTTGACTTTGTTACTTTGATCGTCTTTTCACCGTAACGATGTGGTTTTAATGGTAAATTGTTGTATTTATTTACAAGTTTATTTAATGAGGGACTCGTGGTGTAATAACATCCACGCGGGTCGATCGAAGGTTAATCTATGCTTGCCGAGGTCGGTCCATGCATGGGTGATCCATAAAATTTCAAAACCTCTCCGATCCGCAGCCGTTGGTCTCGGATGTCATCCGGATAGACAGAAAGTGGACCCCAAAATAGCAAAAGGTTAGGTATATGATGATTAACTGGTGATTTACAGCTGTCCGTAGGCAGGCTAAAGTTAGTGCTGCCAAATGGCTTTTCTCGGGTTAGATTCACTTTTTTTGGACTGAAGCATTGGTAAGCTAAATGCTGTAATGGCATTACTACAGGTCTATCTCATTCAAGCGTAAGTATATGCCTGTACCTACGAATAAATAAATCAGAAACTATACGAAGAGAACCTCGGGGAAAAATGTTGTCGATGCTAGGGTTAACAAAAACTACAATTATATTATATACAATATGTTGTAAAAAACCATGTTTGATCCGAAAGGGGCAAATAGGTACTTACTGCAATAAAATTATCAAAATATATTTTTATTTTCTATTATTGAAAATAAAAAAAGTTATAGCTATTTAAAATTCACGTTTTTAATACCAGTAAGGGCCTGTTTCACCACCTCCGATTAGGTTCTCGTTAACTTACTTGGCAGATAATATCCTACAAATTATGTTCCATTTTTAAATTTATTCGGTAAGTAGTGGCTATTCGGACATCGTGAAATAGGCCCTTAGTCATAAGTTATGACTTATAGACATCCGCTAAACAACTGCCGCCCGCGTCCCATGTAATAACCCGGTAAAATTCCCCATTTCAAAAAACTGTAGCGAATTTTTTTTTTCCTGAAAATTTCCACGTAAATAGTCTCTCAGTACGATACCTAACAACACCCTCACGGATCGGACAGGTTTTTTTTTTACATATTGTAGATAATGATAACCTAGTCTACTAAACAATTATCTATTTCCTTAGGTCGTTGCAGCTCCCACACTGTCCTAAATTATCACGCTATGCACTAAATTGGGATATAGCTTGATATCTCGATAAACTAAATCATGATTTATTTATTACAAGCCTTGCAAAAGCGCTCACCGTTAGCTGCGGTCAATTAAATAACTTAGCTACTCGATAAGTGTGCTAACGCCCACCTGTTCAATTGATTTTCAATCCAAATAATAATCACCATTCGGATTAGGTCGGCTTAGATCTTGAAATTATTGTGATTAAAAATAGGATGGTTGCTGAATGATAGTTGATTTCTCAGTAGCAGCTGGAGTCTGGAGGATTAAAGTCAAAGTCTAATCATTTATTTCAAATAGGCCATGTATGGCACTTTTGAACGTCAAATTTGAATTTGAATGGAGAAGAATGTGCAAGAAACATACACAGTACTCCAAAAATATATGGAGAAATGAGGTTGTATTAATCATCTCTACCTACCCTCTTTTTTGAGGAAAACTGCCGTGATGTTATGGTATAATTCGTTCGTATTAATTCTACATTAATTTTATAAGCTTACAGAAGGAAATCACTGCTTCCCACGCATGTTTGTACCAAAACAGTGGGAGTTTCATTGAACAAAGACAAGATAAAACACTGATTTAGGTACCTACAGTGGTTTTAAATCTTATGAATGAATTGCCTACGAAAATGAAGAGTAAATTATATTATTATCTAATAAAGTAAGCAACACAATACGATTACCGACTGTCTTCATAAATAAAACAATATTCCGGGCTAGAATCAGCGTAGATCATATTATTATTTTTTACGAGTTAATGTGTGTCTGAGAAATTTATCGCAGGAAGCTTTCATCGTTTTTATCTAGACCGAAGTATTCGAAAAATACACAGCTGTTCAGCTGTCAAAATGATTTATGACTTTCAGACTTGGAAAATAAAACAACTGGTCGACTCAATGTTTTTCTTTTTTTTCAGTTTTTTTTTGTACATTTTTATTTTAGGTGAATGAAACACTTACATAGGTATTTGTAGAGATTTTCGAAAGTGGTTTATGTCACTTAGGTATAATTTTTATATGATTTCATAGAGGTATATCGTAACGACGAGTCTAGCGTTAGAGTGTGGAGAAAAGAGCATTATTTTGGTGAAGTCAGACTGTGGATGGATATTGTTGATAATGATAATTTCTCAAGTTTTGAAATCAATTGTATGGATTTTGTATTTATTTGTATAGTTAGTTAGTTATTCATTTAATTTAGTACCTAGTGTAAATAGTTGTGTTAAATATTGTAAAAGTAATTGTATCTTTAATAAAAATTACATTCCTAATTGTATGGTTGTAACACTATTTTTTGCTAATCTGGTTCAGCACCAATATATTTTTTATCTCGTAGAAATTTAATTATGTGTTAAGAAATACTAAAATAAGCAGATTTAATTTTTGATTAATCCTGAATTGGAATTACTTTGAATACGAAATAGCAGTTATAAATAAAACTAAATGTTATCTAAAATCGAGATTCACTCAAATCAAACACAAAGTAGGTAACATTACAATCTCTGTACCAGGAATACATAAATACCAAAGGCATTACGAAAATCACTGCCGTTCCTAACTACGCCAGCATTCAATTAAGACGTGGTACGAATGTCAAAATTAGTAACACCGTCAACTGTCTTATCTTCAACGAAGTCGTTAGCGTTCAATTTACTCAGTGGTGTAATATCATATTTCTTGACACAGACTATCATTTCTTATTCGACACTTCTTGGTCTACTAAAAATTTTCGCGGAAAAGTCTTTGTGAAATTTTACACTGTGACATTTTCTCAGTCGATTTTACCGACATGTATTGACTTATACACTTGTACTTATATTTTACTTGTACATGAAATTGCTTTCATGTTAAATTAAATTAGATATTCGTATGAGGTTTGATGAGGGCTGCGACGGGGCAGGTATTAATTGAGCCGTGTGTAAGTATTTGTATGGATGACGTCACGACGTACGGTGTTCATTTCATTTCACGAGCTTTCATAATTAATACAATCGTGAGTGAGCTTTGTTGTAGCGGTATTTTGGGAACGTGCCGCGATTGACGTGTTTTGTATTGAACATAATAGTTGATAACGTTTTGTCTTTAATGAGATGGTTTAGGCAAAACATCCTTTGAAGACGTTTTAATACGGCGATTAAAATTAAATAGGTATTTAAAACATTTTGGTATATTAATAGCTTTTAGAATAGTTTCGGGGAGTAAAAGTTTTCCGTTCTTTGATTGGTATTTCGCTGGTATAAAAGACGAAAAAGATTCCTTATTTCAACTTTATTTTAAAAACACCGCCGTCTTAGATAAACAAGAAATCTAAGTATCTTTACAATTTTATTCACGTTTACAAAGGGAATCACAAAAACAAACAAATCCTGGTTCAAATAAAAAATTTATCTTAGAAACGACATTCCAGCCTTCTTTATTTTTGTTTTAAATTAGCTTTAAATCCAGGCTGAAAAAGATCATCAGAGCCCACAAAAACAAACTAGGACAGACGTAACGAGTTTTAAATCAAAGCCTACCTGAATTTTTATTAGCCTTGATTCTGTTTCTGCTTAAGAGCGTTCATTCTAAAAGTTGGCAATGTTGCAAATAGCTGTCAAATATTTACCTTATTTACTTTTTTTGATTAATTTCTTAAAATGAATTGTCGCTAATTATTGACCTAAAATATTAATAATAAATTGCAATTATGACACTGAATTTGATGTCGTAACCGTTTTAGGTGTAAAAAGGGCATTTGAAAAGTTTCCAAATACTTTTTTTACATCTAAAACAAAATAGTCAATGTTACGATATTAATTATTGCATTTCATAATCAACATTTTAATTCACTAGTTAGCGATATTTCATAATTCCATACAGTAATATTGCAAAATTTATCAATACGGCGAAATATTTGACAGCTATTTGCAACATTGCCCACTTTCAGGATGCACGCTCTTAAATATTTACGAAGGGAGAAATGTATTACCACAACGATCGACAAGTTTAAAGACTAGTTACTGAACTGTTGTTCCTGAAAGTTTGCCCGAAAACTGGGTTGAAACTGTAAATGCTTTTGGAATTTGTTGAGGAAAACAAGTATCTTCAGAATGATTAGTATTAATACTATTTAGTTTCAAATTAATCAAAACATTATTTTATCATTCGAGTTAATCTTTGGGCAACTTAAAAATACACTATGGGGTTATCGGGTTAAGCCTTAACTGACCATTATCTTTAGGTCGGAGATTTTTTGTTAATAAAACCTAAAAAGGTTGCTTACTGCAATTTTTATGAAACGGCAATATAGCCGAATGTCTAACATCGGACTGACACACAAGAGTTCGTTATGTTGTTTTTACTAGTCAACCTAGAAAACGCAACCACACGTCAAGATCCACGGCTTAGCTTGGTATCAACAAAAATAGACCAACAATCTACGTCACCATAGTAAATTACCAAAGAAAAATTGAATCAAAGTCTTGCAACAATTCACACAAGCTAAAGCTTCAAGAACCAGGTGAAAATGTTCACAAGTTCAAAGACGTTTACAATCTTAGCTCAACACTAGAAATCTCTATGTCAATAGTGTTGGCCTCGGCCCGGTGACTTGGCCTCGCGGCTTCGCAATTAGCCGTCTGTATTTTGTACGGCTCGAGCCGTCTAGAGATGGGATGTAATGGAGGCCATCTTAGCGGAGGTGCAGAGCATGACCTCCCCGGAGGCGGAGGTGGAAAATAAAGAAAAACATGGCAAATTAACACGTTCATAGCCAATCACGCGACGTCGCGCGAACACTTTCCTCTTCAATTTGGCCATTCACATCGCAATGTTGAGTGATGATGTGTTGAGTCACAGCGTTTTGTACGTAGTGAAAATATGTGGGCTGTAGCGTAATCGCAAATGAATTTCTTATGGGCATCTTGGGAAAAAATTCAAAAATCAAAATATTTTATTTCACATAAACCTACATGGGCACTTATGAAACGTCAGAAGCCAGGTGCACGGTTCCAATTGGTCGTTTCGAAAGGATTGTACTATCGGAAAGGGGGCGTGGCCAATTGAATCACGTGTTTCGTACTACGGAATCGGTTAGTCCGTGCACTAAAGTCGTATCTGGGCCGGGCTGGAAAACCTTAACTTTTTGGCCTGGCAATGAACGTGTTAAACATTTTAAAGAAAAAAAATATGTGTGTGCATCACCGTACACGTGATAAACGTGAAACTTCTTAACAAATAAAGAATAAGAGAGATTTTGTGTGAGAGATAGAGAGAGTTATATCTTTCTTCTCTCTCATTTAACAAAATGTGCCTAAACGTGACACGTCTTCAAAATTTAATCCTCATTTTTCTTCCAATAATTGAATCGCCGCCAGAAGTTTGGCTTAAAAATTTTGACCTATTGCATGGTCATCATTTAGGAGATACAAACTATATTTCACAAAAAAGCTTTGTCACCTTCTAAACAATTTTTTAGAGGTTAATAAACTAAACCGGCTCAACTAAACATTGGTCACTTGGTACTGAACCTGATGGCGGCAACAGAGCGGTGACATGGGAGCAAACACTTGAACTTTTAAGTTAAATCTCTAACACAACAAAAAAATGGTCTTCGCATAGTTGGAGTCGATTATTTTTATCAAACCTCCGTTACAACTCCGTCAAAAATTTGTGGAAGCGGATGCAGAGGTACGATTTCTTGCGGAAGTTCCGGATTTGCGGAGGCAAAGGCAAAATTCCGATACAGCCCTAGTCTAGAGGTATAGACAGCTCGAGACAATACGTGCGGTTGCACGTTACCTGAAATGGAATAATCTTGAGAATGTTGGAAATGGTTGCATTGATTTTTGAGTTGACGTCAATATACTTATTTAGGAAGTGGATTACGGTATTGATTACGCTTTGATAAAATGTTATCAATAAATGATACGACTGTTCCGAAAAATGTTGAAATTTCTTCGGAAGTTCCAAACTTCGTAAATATTGACTACGGTAAGTACTTCCAGATACAGAATAGAACTTAGTTTTAAAATTGATGCTAATAAATAGTTAAGATTTTTATTCTGAAAAACGGCTTTTGTTTCTTCAAAATTACTGAAGCCCAAATCATCTGAAAAATAATTGTCATTGGTGCCGATTCCCTTGTTCACAAACTAAACTAACAGTGCATCTTTTTCTTTCAATTTCATTAAGAAAAGGACAGAAGATAAATTTTAGTTTAGTCCTGTCAAATTAATCAGCGCTTGACGTAAATTGACGTAATTTTAGTAGGCAAGTTTTTAATCACGTCTAAACTTGTATGGAGTAGTGACAGGTGTTGATTAATTTGACAGAACTAAACTAAAATTTATCTTCTGTCCTTTTCTTAGTGAAATAGAAAGAAAAAGATGCACTGAACTTAAATATAGTTTAGTTTATGAACAAGGGAATCGGCACCATTGTCTAACAACTTTTATTGCTAACTTTTTAGTTGACCACTTGGGGTTACCTATACAAATACTCCAGACGTCAACTCTAACCAAATACGCTAGCAGGGTTACCTGTGATGCCGTGTCCTCGTAGAGGCGATCGGCGGCGGTGATTTCTCGCGTCCGGCCCTGGTTCAGGCCATGGTACGGAGCGAGAGGAAATGGCAGGCCGTCACCTCCTTCTGCGAAGCGGTAATGCTCGCGAAGGAGGAGGCGGAACGCGTGAGGGAGAGGCAAATTTCGCGCCCTCACGCCCCTAACCGCCGCAGGAGGAGACGCCCGGGGCGGGAATCGCGAGCCGATTTCCGGCCACCGTAGGCGCGGGCTTGCGGACGGTGAGCAATGGGTAGCTCGCCGTCCGATAAGGACCAAGCCCGGGTCGACGGCGCGTTGTGTTCCACGCGCGCCTCAAATAGATGTCAGCAGAATTGACGGGGTCCGTTAGGGCCAATGCCTGCCGGGGGTTCGAAGAAAACCGATAGGGAAATCGTGGCCCCCGGCAACAGGGCAACCGAAGGAACACGGGTGGGTTTTAGTCAGTAAGAGTCTGACACGCCCTCCCGCTCCACCCAGAGCGGGAGAAGTTATTTGATAATTTCCCAACCAAAAAAAAAAAAAAAAAAAGGGGTTACCTGTGATGTGTCATTCATAAAGGCTAGCCAAAACAAGCAAACACGTCTTTAGTTAAGTTACATTTTATTAATAACAGCTTTGTGGATAAATTCATATGAATTGATAGAGTTTTATGATTGATGACATTGTCACCTTCTATTTTTGGAAGCTAAGGCTTCTGATCCGAAAATGGCCTATGCCCAAAAATGTTTTCGTCCGTCTTGTAGATTATTAGAAAATATTAAACACATATTTTTTTTTCTACGTAACCTAAATATTACAGCGATATAACGAGTTAAAATGTGGCATAACGTCATGCCTTGCTAGATTTAATACTGAGTTGTGACGTAGCAAGCCCCCACTCCCCAACTTTAATGCGTGTTTTCTAAGTTATTTTTGATTAATATGATAAAACAAAAAATATGTGTCTAAAATTTTTTTATAATCTGAAAGACGGACTAATTAGAATTTCTTTTTTTTACCTAGGCAACTACCGTATTGCAAGTAAACTGTTGGTACAGAAAAGTAACTACCAAACTGTTGATTGGCATACAGAATGCCGTGTTCCTAAGCTTTTTACTTTAACTTTTTCTATACTTAAGCCTGTAATTAACCATATGACCGTATGACGGCAACGTAAAGTGTTCACGACTGTACTCATTACGGCTGTGGCATAAAAACGGCCAATAAAAGTTACTACACCTTGAATGTACATACGCGTACAACAGTGTTTATTTACGAGGGCAACTTTATGCGTTCGCCAATACTACGTCAGAATGTCACTGAAAATATCCTGGTTACTATTTCGAGTAACATGTCGTTTTTTTCTTGCCCATTGTAAAATGTGCTATATCGAATCACACAACAACATTATCCCGGCTATTGGTTCGGTAACTTGTTTCTGAATTAATTTAGCTTAAATGGTTTCGGTATGGTTCAATGTTAATGATAACTAATTAATGAATAGGTGGATGGCTGTAGAACCGGAGATAAAAAGTCTTTTTCAATAACCGATAGTTATAGGTCCTGTAGATTTTTAATCAGTAGCAGACAGTAACTTACAGAAACCAGATAACCAAATACCATGTTTTATTCTGGTTAAGTTACGAGTGTCACCACGGCTAGATCATTTGTAACTGGGTCAGTTTTATTCGCGACCCAGAATAGTTTTCCGCTGTCAGCATTCGCCGAGTACTGAAACCCAACGACTTTATACGACACGAATGAATGAATGGATTTTTATTTTTAGAAAGCCTTTCTGTTTTTTCTAACTAGTGGGTTTTGAACTTACGCGTCTGGTTTGACAACTCCATGAGTGTGGAGTTTTTTTTGTTTTGGTTGTAGCTTGCATTTGGTCGATCTGGGCGAATAAATTCGTGCGAATCGACCAATAAGCCATTCCATCGTCGTTTCGTTGGGGTAGACGTGTTCTTAAGAGGTTTTTTTTTTGTAGGGCATCTCGTAATTGACCTCCGAGATCATGACTACTTAACCGGGCTTTCCTGTGGGTGCCTTAAGCTACTACAGTTAAAACCTCCAGCCAGGGGTTATTCAACTATGCTAATTAAAAACCAGGTGAACGCTCGCTAAGGGCACCCCCTGTGGGGTACAAACCTCGGCTTAGGGCGTCAACCGGAGGGAGGACATCAAAGATGGGACGGGCTGGATCAAAGTTTTGATCATGATTATTAGTCGGGGAATTTAAAGCTACGTGCTCAGCTGCAACAACTGCTGGCACCTCGTTATCGAGCAAGGGTCGAGGGGGAATTCTTAAGAGGAGGCTCCCTAAATTGTATGTTAATTTGCAGTAACCTGAAAAAGTCACGCATACAATCCTAATGGAACTTTAGTACATGATTTATTAGATCTTTTTCTTTCCATAATATACGAAAGTTACGTAATATAAACATTTTCGCTCGATTGTTTTTTTATTCGAAAATCATGTCTCTTTTAACGATTATTTGAAACAAAAACAAGATTACTCGGCTTTTATGTCTAAAATAATTATTGACACTAAGAAAATATAGTTTATTATCCAGATATAAGATATTTTTTCTCTAGATCAATTATTACTTTATTTATAAACAAAAAAATAATTGAGACTTACGACATTTAGTTCCGTGCTCGAACACGACCAAAGAGCGCACGCGATATTCAACTTTATCACTGATGTGTTAGCGTTTAGCACCCATGCACCCCACCACTCCACTGGTGGGGTGCATGGGAGCCAAGTTTGCGTGGAAATTGTCTTTGGAGTGCGTGGTCTTAAGTTGAGACGGCTAATTGGCAGACATAAGGTAGGACGCCCTCAGGCTAGGTGGAGCGACGATATTCGCAGGGTGGCTGGTAGCAACTGGAGTTGCCGAGACTGAGCTGAATGGCGTGCAATTGGAGAGGCCTATGTCCAGCAGTGGACTGCTGTAAGCTGATGATGATGATGATGCATTCTATTGGCAAAATTGTCTGTTCTATGAACTTCACTTTAACTAAAATATTCTCAGAAGATTTAAACTTGAAAAATTATCAAGAGTCATTACAACACTTAACTTAAAGCATTGTTGGCTCTGAAGCTAGAACGTTATCTGGTAAACAAAAAAATACAATCGCATAATTTCTGGAGTAAGATGATTCTTTTACAAATGTTTTAAACAAAAGGTAGCAGTTTAAAAATGTAGAAATTACCAATGTTTACAAACGCTAGGCCCAATGCATGGGTGCAGATTTGAAGCCAAACAAAAATCCCATGTTTTTAAAATAGACTTGCGTCGCACTGTCGTGTCGCGCCTGTCTGCAGGACCTTTTAGCCGTACTAACAAACTATAAGCATTCTGCAATCGGAAATAATTTAACTAATCCTCTAAAACGACGTCTTTACGTCAGCGCCGGCTGTCGCTGAAAGCCAGCGCTGGGGCTCTATCTTGCATAGGGTCACAGCATAATGCTGAGCGATGGCCGATTTGCGTGGATGTGACGCATGCTTCCCCCAACCTTTTCTTATTTTTGTATTTTAAGCTCTTTTTTGCGTCATGTGTACCGCAAATTTTTTGTTTCTTTCTTTCTAAAAAATTATTGACCTTCTATTGCTATATATACTTTTTAAAATAAATGAGCTTCTTTTTAACTTCCTGGCCTTTTCTCACAGTCTGTAGCAGTAACTAAGCTACGGTACTCTGACCAAAAGGATAAGGTTAGGTCAGAACTGTGAACAACCACGCGTGAGCCGAATTGGTGGCAGTGACTTAGCTGTTAGGGCACCCCGACCAAATAGGTTAGGTAAGGTTAGAACTGTGACAAACCGCGTCACATCCAACTTGATCGCAGTTATTTGGCTATTTAGTATTGTAGCGGTTACACCGCCACATACGAACTACGCATCATAGAAATGACGTCACACAAATCCTGCATCGCGCAGTTAGAGTTTACCGAGCGATCGACATACATACGAGATTTCAACTTCAAACCGATGGGCAGTTGCCCGCCAGACACAACACCCGTCTGGTCGGAGGATCCTTCCTTTTCTATGGTGGATGAGTGAACTTTACACCCTGTTCCTCATACCCTAAAGTATTTATTAGATCCCAAAATAGGAACTATTTGCGGTTCACAAAAAGAGGCGCATTCATTATGGAGTCTCTTCTTTTCTCTTTGCGTGTTGTTAGTGACTAACCTGGTGTCAGAGTCAACTTGGCTTCAAATACCGTAGAGAAATATCTCTCAGGCATGCCTGTTTTTCATCACGATATTTTCCTTTACCATTTTTGAAGCAAGTGATAATTATACAATACGCACATGAATCCGAAAAGTCAGAAGTGCGTGCTTGGATTCGGACTCGAGACCTATGACTTGGCAGTCCGACGGTCACACCACTAGGCTATCACTGCAATTATTAAGATTTATATGCGCAAAACCTGAAAACAGTTTGATCACAATAACGAGCAGAATCAATTGAACCGCTTTTTAAAGGTCACAGTTTCATCAATCTTCATTAAAAACGTTGCCGTGTCTATTTTTTAATAGGTCAAGCCATCACATGCGCAAACCCGCCAAAATAGGTAAACAAACACAAATTGTTGTCGACCAATTTAAATTTTCTCATACGCGGGATAATAATAGCTTTTATTTCAATGCAAATACGAATCTTACAAACTAAAACAGCACATAAAACCTTTACAATTTTTTTATTATTTTTTTCTCTCTGAAATAGGTCAATTGAATTAAAAATTAGTTGGAGTGTCTGAGGTTTTGCGCATTAAATATTACACGTTGTATATATGAGAGTGTTCAATAATATTTTTTGGAAAGCAAAACGGGAATTATTTCAGGTTCGATTAAATGGCTTATTGGTGATTCGCCTGAATGTACACGCCCAAAACAGGCGAATCGACACTTTTAAATAATGTAATTTTTTCTTAAGGTGATTCGCACGATGTTATTTATTTGTAGGCGAATCGATTTCTGAAGTTTTCGATTCGCCTACAAATAAATTAACTTCGTGCGAATCACCAAGCCGATTAAATACATTTCTTCTGCAATTGCAATGCAGCAGAAAAGCAGTCCGTCTGCTAATAATTAAAATAACTATTAAAAAAAACCGTGTAAAGTAAAATTATGATTTATATTAATTACAATTGAGGCAAATTTAATTCTAACTGTAATGTAGACCTGCAATTTGAATAAATATGGTTTCAGACTGACGTAAAGTATTAGTCAGATTAGTATTATAAAGTTGTGCTAGTTACATAGTAACGTGAGGACTAAGGTAATGTATGCAAGCTTATGCACTGAAGTAATTTGTTGTTGAAATAAATAGTGTTGGTACTTGGTACACTCAGATTGCACGTCAACAAGTCTGAGTTTTTTATTGTGTTTAGCAGCCGGAATTTACACAAAAAACGTAATAGGAATTATTAAAGGCATAAGCCATTACTGCTAAGTTCAAACATAACTTTTATTAGTTACTTTTCATACTTTTGTTTTTATGAATTTGGCATTTTCCGAACTTCTTCAGATTCAAAAATGTTTGACTCTTGATTAAATATGATCTTAATAAGGCACTCTGTTTTATTTCAGTATACTAATATAATCCAAAAAAAAAACACGTGCGCAAACTGAATCCATCCAACATCTAACTATTGGCTTCAGCATCCTTCTAAAATTCGGGCGTTAGTGTTTACAAGGATGTTTCATACACAGTGCTAATTTTATATCTACTTAATACCCATCTTTTCGACGCACTGCTTTGCTACTTTCATTATTCGTGGTACTTTACCACGAATAATGAAAGTCGTATTTTATATTGACGAAAAATTTAAACGCAGGGACGTTCAGAATAATGTACTGAATCCATGGTAACAGTTTTCGCGTCGATGTCCCTGCCACTCTGTATAATAAAGGCTAACCAGGCATTTATTACGCCTGGACAGGAACGACCTGCGTCTGGTGACGGGGACCATCACGGGACACTGCTCGCTAAACAAACACTTTCACACAATAGGCATAACGGACAGTCCTCTGTGCAGGGCGTGCATGGAGGCTGAGGAAACCATCGCGCATGTGCTCTTTGAATGCACAGGCGTCACCCAGATTAGAACAGAAACCCTCAGGTCACCCAGATCTTGTACAGATGTTCTGAACAGACCAGGAGTTTTAATTAACTTCTGGAGGGAGGTGGGCTGGTTGGAATAACCACCAAACGGCCGCCATGGCCCACGCACAATGGTCCACCTTATGGACTAAGTGTGGAAACCAAAACCCCATAACATAGAACATAAAGAAATCTTGAGGTTTTGTTAAGTCATAAAAACCATGTAAAGCAGAGGCGGGTCGCTAGTAACATATAAAACTAGTACAGGTTTAGCACCAGCGCTTCAAAGGGGATTCTCTAAGGATTACGTAATTATATGACTTAACGTGTCATATTATAGTTAGTAACTCGCTCTAAGCAGGTTAGACTGAGCTAGGTAGGAAACTTGTTATAGACTTATGACGTATTATGTGCTTAGAAGTATGATAAACTTGATGCGGTTGGATTTTAGTTTAAGCTCCTCTAATCTTCTTTTTTTCTTTTTCGTGTGATTAGTAACTAACATGTAGTGCTATTCTGTAAAAATCTCACCGTGATAACTTAGGTGAAGTGAGCTGCCAATTGTGTCAATCCTTAGCAACTGACAGCTCACTCCACGCTCACTTCAACTAAGATAACACGGTGAGATGGTTACAGAATAGCACTACTGTTCTCAGAGTTTTTATGTCATCCTGCCTCTGACTTGGCTTCACATGCCGTCGAGAAATATCTCTTAAGCGCATGCCGGTTTCCTCACGATGGTTTTCTTCACCGTTTTTGAAGCAAGTGAGAATTATACAATACGCACATGTATCCAAGAAGTCCCTCTAATGATGCACACTTTTTTTAAATAATTGGGTCTCTTTTTAACTTTCTGGCCTTTTCTTAGAGTTGGTCGCAGTAACTAAGCTAGGGCACCTCAATCAAATGGGTTAGTTTAGGTTAGAACTGTGACCAACTGCACTACATCCAAGTTGGTCGCAGTTACTTAGTATTTTTAGGGCTCCAAAATATTAATTATTTTCGGTTCACAAAAAGAGGCGCAATCATTATATTAGAGTGTTCAATAATATTTTTAGGAGCGTAAAATGGAATTTATTCCAGGCCGATTAAATACATTCCTTTTTTATATGACTTAAAATGGAATTTATTCCAGGCCGATTAAATACATTCCTTTTTTATATGACTTAACGCGTCATAGAGTTACTAACTCGCTCTAAGTAAGTTAGCGTGAGCTAGGTAGGTAACTTGTTAAAGAATTATAACGTAGGAAATGCGTATTATGTGCTTAGCAGTGTGATAAACTTGATGGATCTGGATTTAAGTTTAATCGAGGCTCGACGTGGTGAGAAATCTCATTTACTTTTATACACCGTGAAATTTGAATCACAGTTTTGCTAGAACAAACGTTGTTCAGACCATGGTCTACTACCATTCTACAGCATCCAATAAAAAAAAAGATGTGTGTGCGATTCACACACGATAGAAGTGAAACTTCAGTACTTAAATCGACAAAAGAATGAGATGAATATATTATAACAAGGGTAAGATAATTACAAAGTTTAATTGTTTAAAAATGAAAGTATTTTGATTAATTTTAAAAGATATTTTATATTTTATTTAACATATGTTACATAATCTATTGCTCAAGTTCCATATTTTCAGTTTCAACAAATGATCAACAAATGATGAATGAGTGTAGGTGAGCTTTTGCCATTTTTGTATAAGTTTTTTGTAGTTTCTAGTTAGATTTAAGTGTTTTATGATGTTCTAATTAGTTCTTTAGTTGAATTTAGTTATTAGTTTCCTTGTTAGAATCTAATAAGATGCAAATTGCATAAATTTTAATGTTTGAATAAAATGTTCAGTATAATTACGTAACTTGAAAATGAGGTTTTTTGTTTACGGAGATATTAACGTAATTTTAGTTCCAAATAAGAGGATTAGGTGTAAAAACACTTGTAACGTTTGAATTGTATAAATCGACCCACGGGTTTTGAAGATATTAGCAGTTTTATGTAATGAAAATGTACCAAAGTTAATTTTAGACAGTTAATGTTCTAGGAAATCCTTTGTTACTGAAGATACCATAAAAATTGATATGTATACTAAGAAAGGATTATGTAAGCTCTGTTATGTGCAAATTTCATAGCGATCCAACCATGGGATCAAAAAAAAGTAGAGGTTTGAAGCCATAAATCATAGAGAAAATTGCACGTAAAATGGTCTTAAAAATCGCGGCTCTCGTTACGGGAACTTAGCTTAAGCGAAATTTATTACATCAGTCACATTAACACTTATATTTGAACATCTATTTTGATTGTTCAATAATTGTTTTTTACGTGCACGAAACTCGCGACTACGTTCTGTTGAACTTTTTCCTGGATTTTTTTTCATTTCAATTTTATTTTCTTTTTTTTTGCGTCGATATTGACGACACATTTCGGCATTAGTTTTCGGCATCTTATAAAATTTATTATTTAGCACAACAAGATATAAACAAACACACAGTTAAATAATAACACACCACGCTGACATCTTACTAAAAAGCTGTAATACGCAGCCGCATACAGTGTACAGTAGCTCACGTAGTTTTCACATACACTAACACACGTTAAATGCTCAAATACAAGCACGTATTAAACAGTATGCAATATCTGCTCTCTCGCTCTGGCTCACAAATTACAGGCGACTATGCTTAGAAGACGGGAGTGGGGACGCTACGAAGTATGGGATATTTCTGTCTCATTCTTTCCTGGCTTCATCCTACACATTTTTGTATTTGTGTCTCTTACCTGTCGTTTTTTCCGTTGCATCCGGTTTGAAATCACAACGATTCTAAAGAAGTTTCACTTCAAAAAAAACATAGTAGGTTTTGAGAAAACACAAAAAAGACAAAGTTTAAAATGTCAAGATTATCTATTGCTTACTAAATTTCGTTTATGGAGGTACATTTCCCTGTAGACAATGCTGTGTCCCATGCGTGGTGTCTGTGTTGTAGGGAGTAACGATAATCTTGACATTTTAAACTTTTTTGTTTTGTTTGTTTTTTTTTTTAATTGGATGCTGTAGAATGGTAGTAGACCATGGTCTGAACAACGTTTGTTCTAGCAAAACTGTGATTCAAATTTCACGGTGTATAGATAAGCAACCTCTAAGTAACACTAGGTTATTCTGTCCGCCAGATGCCGCAGACAAATGGGAATCGGTTTCAAAGTCAAAAGACATAAGCTTTTCGGAAGCTTATGTCAATCCAATTATTCATTATTGACTTTTCTCAAATATGCTTGGAAATTTGAACATTATTTTGACAACCTTCTTTGAGATAAATCGAAAATGCTGTACTGGTCAAAAACAAGCGAGTAGGCAACCGGCAATGTTACTATGAAAATCCATATCTGTCGTGTTAAGCGGCCTAATAATTTACTATGAAAACTCATACGACTCTGTCGAGTTATTTAAAAATGGAACGAACTTTTACCACATGGCATCCAAGGAGGTAATTTATCAAAGATTTTATTTAAATTTCGATTTGACTTGCAAATAGAGCTGTATACAGTAAAGAAGAAACAAATGGACATCATGGCGCGTGAAAAATGATCATTGTTCGTAATTGATTTTGGAATTTAAAATTACTCAGTCTGAATTTCCGCGCATTATTTGAGAAAAGTACTATACATGCTTTGGCCATAATCAGGGATTGATAGACTCACGTATGTGTGCCTCGGCTTCGCTTCGGTCCACATTTTCACGATCGTCCATCAATGCACTAATTGCTGGCCGCGACAGTAATTTACTATTTCTATCATCGATTCATCGTTATCGCTGAAAGAATGTAATTTTGTCTAGGTCATCTGGTGAACATTGAAGATATGTGCAATTGTGGACCGTGGTTGACCGCATCTGCACTTACCATCAGATGACACAATGGTCAAACATAAGCCTGACATAGCTAACAAAAATAAAACAAAATATTGCTAACTTGTCAATAATGAACACAATCTGACGGTCCACAGTTCCCTCTTTTTTGTCCTCTCTCGGACCAAATATTTATATGACTTACAGATAGTTGTTCTGGGTCTGCGTATTAAAATTTGTGAATGTGGGATTTGTGTCTGTATATTTTAATTTTATTTCATTCAGACATAATATTGATAATCAATTTGATGTTGTTTTTACTGTATTGTATTCGTGTAAATTTAAACTTTTATAATAGCATGTACCTATATTGTTTCTTTTTTTTTATTCTTAAGTTAATTTAAATTGTGTATTCAGAGCATTATGTACTCGATAATGTGTAAGCTGTGGTTACCTGTAATTGAGTGTGCGTTACAGGAAATGAATTATAACTAAGTTTTATTATTGTAAAAGATAATAATTGTAATGTAACTCGTTGGTAATCCTTAAAAATAAATAAATAAAATAAATATTATGTGAGACAATTTTATTTAACGATGATTTATATTTGACAGGCACTTTGTACGGCTGCATTTCTAGGCGCGCCCATAGCTATTATAACACTTTAGTAGTTCCAGTAGGTAATCAATTCCCGACGCTGAAAACCTGCGCTGGCGCTCCATAGATCAATGAAGCAGTAATCAATCAAATTAACCAAATGCCCACCAATTTATGATCGTGGAGACCAATCATGTTACCTCTACACCTCGCTTCGAGCGACACTTAAATAGTGGTTAAGGTAAATTAATTCTGACCGGAGTAAGCTTTTAGCATAAAATGCAATGACAGGTGAATGGCACTTACACTCTTTCATTATCGCGTCTGCAAGGTATCTTGGACGCAATCAGGTTAGTAATGACAGCCTCTGTCGGCGAAACGAAACCTAATCGAATGGAAATCAGGTGTTTTTCATAAATGGACATTCAATAAGTGACTACAACTTCAAGCTGCTTAGTAAATATCGACTCTAGGTTAAGTGCGCTAGGGTATGAAATTCAATAGTGTCATGTCAAGTGTCTTGCAGGGCCGGATTAAGAAAGCATTAGACTTAATAATATCCAAAACGAGAAGATCCGTAATTTTCGAAAATTAACTTTTATCAAAACGTCAAGAATGTCAAGAAACATAAGTTTATGGTTTAAAATGCAATTACGACATATTAAGGCATGTACCTACGATACTTGATTAAAGTAATTTTGGGCTCGATTTAATCAAATTAAGGACACACGTTCGAGACAGTTTAGGAAGAAATTATCTTGATTATTCAGTGTGGGTGTCAGTGTGGGTATGAGTAAGATGTTAAGGATATTTTTTGGTACAATGTGTACTAGGATTTATAAAAATAGAAGTAAGTTGTAGGTAGGATCTTACAAGTTCTTATAGATGAATAAATCTGGAAAACGTTTGTGGGTTTATGGGATTATTGCCATAGAGATGGAGGATTTGTATCATTATCATGATTAGGGGTAACTTCTGAAGGAGGATGATAGCGAGGTTTTAACCTGGCCTGTTAGGCTGTGTCTACAAACCACATTCAATCAGTCTTTAGTTAGGTATTACATAACAACAATGATTGTGCGCACACCTGAAAAAGAAACTCTTTTTTTGTAATCGGTGAAATTAATTGTTCATCAAATTGACACTCTTTGTCAATTTATCGCGTTATAGCCATTTCATACAGGTGACAAAGTTGTGATTTGAATATACGGACAAATGAAGTTGGAAGTCAATTTGATAAACAGTTTAATTTCCCCGACTTTACACATTAAAAAACCGCCCAAGTGCATGTCGGACCACGCACAATGTAGGGTTCCGTAGTTGGGATGAATTTATCCCAAGAACAAACTTAACTTTGTAGTTGAAAAAAAAATCTTTCATACGGAATGTATGGGAGAACATGTTTTTACAACCGCAAAGCTAAGTTGGTCGATTATTACTCGTTAACTTGTAAAGCCTACTCAGTTGTGATAGTTTTACTTTTAAATTCGTTATATAAGCTACTGCCGTGAATTTTTTCACATATCTAAAACCAACCATTTCGCTGACAGGGGGGGGACACACTACTCTTTTCAACGATACCCCACACTAAGGGAAAGAAAAAAAAAATTCCCACTTTACGTGTAGGGGAGGTACCCTAAAAAAAATATTTTTCATAATTTTATTTTACCACTTTGTCGGCATGATTAATATGTATATCCATGCCAAATTACAACTTTCTAGTACTAACAGTCTTGGAGCTAGACCGCGGACAGACAGACAGACGGACATGACGAAACTATAAGGGTTCCTTGTTTACTACGGAACCCTAAAAACTGTTCTAAAACAAACAAAAATTTACTTTAGTAAACGTAGTGAAATAAGTTTAACACTACACTATTTCTAGATTGTGCTAATTGGCGTTAGGTCAATTATTGTTTTCAATCTACTTAATAAAAATCTTAAATCAATTCATTCTCTATCGGATAACGCACAGCGTATATCGCTGGGTATCGCTTGACATATCAAACAAGAGTTATTTTTTAAATGAAGGTAAGCACTTAGGCATGCAAAAAAAAGGGTTAAAAATTTGTATGGAAGTACGTCATTTTTGCCGATGGAATATCCCATTAGGCACACGGCTTGTCTATTTTCTACTTAGTAAAAAACTTTAATTCATTCACTGACAGGAAACGGACAGCCTAAACCGCTGAGTCAAGAAGCATGACATTTTGCACAAAAGTTCCCGATGTTTTTTTTTTCGATAGGGTTTAAATAGGGGGATAAACATTTGTATGGAAGTATGTCATTTTTGCTGATGGGAAATCCCATCGGGCACACGGCTCGTAGCTAATAATATACGGCTTTGGATTACCGAAGCCGTATAATATTAATAATAATTGTGTTATTTTTAGTATAGTCTAATTGACTATACTAAAAATAACACAATTAGTATTGTTTACCTGTATGCGCTGACTCACATCTCACATGAAGTTGTGACCTAATTTTCAATGTCAATGATGTAATTACAATAAGTGACTTAAATTCAACCTTTACACCTACACACCTATTGTTTGCATACACTGAATATTTAATAATTGATTGTTGATGAGCAATAATTTTTGCTCCAGTATTTTTTATTATGATTGCAGTAAACTAAATTGGGAACGAAATACCGTTAGGAGGGACTCAGTATCGGTGTGTTGGTGTTGATCTATGTTAATAATAAAATCAATTGATTGCAAGGATGAGAAAAAAAAAAGATGTTTTAAAGGTTCCGTTTAGGTTCAGAACCTTAAAAATGATAATCTACTTTCATACGGATCTCTAAACAGCAAACATTAGAACGTTTTCATGTTTTGTTGTTTTCATATGAATTCACTCCCACATATGACCTAGCTTTATTTATAATGTTCTCCTACGAACTTCCGTACCTACATGAGATATTCATTCATTCATCACAGCTTCTCATTTCCTCTGATTACTCGTACGACTTTTCCTCCGTGTTAATTACGAAGTTAATTCAACATAGAATTTGTCTTTCGGAACGCTTATTAAGAAACAAAAGAGAGTGCTCATTAATTTACAAAATTCTCCATACTCGCATAACACCACTTCAATTTTCCTACGTAATTTAATTAATTGCCCACGCTCCGAGTACGGCCCTGCCACGGCGATCAAGAATTAGCAATTTAATATATCAACTTGAACGAATATTATTAAAAATAATAGCCCTTTGTAACAACCTCTTTACAGTTTTGAGACTAATATAAAGTTTTATAAGAGCCGGCCACCGTATAAGGTATTATAAGCTTTTATATGTATGACTCGTAATTATGTCATTGATTGACAGTGGTGGGAATAAGGTTGTTGCTTATAAGGCGAATCAATAAAGTATTTCGAAGAGATCGTGCTTACGAGTATTGTGAACAAAGTATACCAATCAATCTGTAAGCTCACTGATTGACATGAGGTTTTCTTAGAAATAAGATCAATCTGCGATCTGATTGACGTACAATACTCGTTTTATTGCAGCAAAGAATACCTAAATATCTCGCGCTGGTAAAGTAAGATTGAGGTTTGATGGTACTGCCATTAAATTTGACTAAGAAAACGTTGATATTTTTAGTGTTGTTATTGCGAAAATATATTTTTTCTACTTTTTACAGTCAATTTATACGAAAACATGTCTCATATGAGTGCTTTTAATTTGGTCAAAATGAATGTTCAAGTCACAAACACCCTTCACGCCTGTATTCCCCAAAAGGGTTAAGCAGAAGTGTACTGACAGTAGACCCTCATTCTGTTATTTATATTGTTCCATGTAATAGGGGATGAGCCTATTGCCATCAACCGGGCCCAGATCCTGACGCAAGGGCTGCCACTGAGAAATTCCTGATGGAAAAACTAAACCAACTATAAGCCGACCGCTTAATTGAGTCCGCTCCTGAAGTAGCTGGGCGGTGCGGGAGGGGTGTCGTGATGCGAGAGCTTAGTGATTCGTCAACTTGTGACAATTGTCACCCCTCCCGTACCGCGCACGGACTCAGTTAAGCGGTCGGTCTATAGCTACTACTTTATTTTATGAACTTTCCTTTAATTACCGATGTTGTGGATTATTGCTTTAGGTATACATATATAAAGCGTTAATTTGATGCATGAGACAGCCCTAGCTAATGATGGTGATCAATCAGTCTGGCATGGCATAAATGTAATGAGTTACAAAAGAATTTTTATAACTACGTAAACCGGCGCCATAAATTGACGATGTGTATGATTGGATTACTTCCGTATCTTTTAATTAAAACTGAACCTCCAACCAGACCGTAAAGAAACAACTATTAAATTCATCATCTGCCCAGTCTTTTCCCAACTATATTGGGGTCGGCTTCCAGTCTAACCGAATGCAGCTGAATTTACAGTATTTTACAAGACTGCCTATCTAACCTCCACAACCCAGTTACTGGGTAATACGATTCCCCTTGGTAAGACTGGTTGTCAGACTTTCGGGTTTCTGACGACCAACAGCTTAACATGCTTTCCGAGGCACGGAGGGGTCATGGTTTGTAAAGATGATCACTCATACACGGACTTACCGCGGCAAACGTAGCTTATCCTAATCGATCGACCCGTGCGGCTGTTATTACTTAGCCACACGAGAATTATTAAATTAATGGGGATAATGTATGTGACCCAGTGGTAACGGCCGCGACTTACGAGTTGTAGGTCGTAGGTTCGAACCCAGATAGGCGCTTTACTTTGTGTAAATTATTTCATCACCACTGCTCTCAAAATGGTGAAGGAAAACATCGTGAGGAAACCGGCATGTCCTAGAACCGAAAAATTCGAAGACATGTGACATCTACCAACCCGCACTGGGCCCGCGTGGTAGATTACGGCCCACTCCCTCTCACAGAGAGGAGGCCTGTGTCCCAGCAGTGGGAACATTTATAGGCTGATGATGATGATGATGAATGTATGGATGAATAATGTGTATATGTATGAGACTGGACGTGGACAAGGATGAGGCACGGACGCTTTCCCTTCTCTCGTTAACTGTTCGTCGGCATAATCCAATTATAAGGAGGACGAGATCTGCAGTGGAAAACGATTACTGTTCCAGTCGCTCGGAAAACTAGACCAGATGCCCTCTCGCCGCAGAGATGGAACCGAGAAGAGTCTTCAAGATATAATCGATATGTTGAAGAAGACTGATCCGGACGACGTGCCTGATTTCGTGGCGAAGGAGCTAGGTAAGCTGCCCCCAGTCACGTTCGATCACGTCGACGTTACGCGGCTGTTAAAGGACATCACTACCTTAAAAGTGGAGATGACCAAGATGCAGTCCAGAATGGAGGAATCAGAAAAACTCAATACTGATCTACGTGCAGAAATAGCATTATTGCGCAACGTTGGTTCGGTAATTGGGTCACCTGAGGCCTCACAGGTGAACACTCGTCGAGGGACGCAAAATGCATCAGTCGGCAGTTTCGAATCGGCGAACACAAGTGCGTCACTAGCTGCCAATAACGCTGAGCAGGCGCCGCCCGCCGTCGCCGTCTCCCGCACCACAACTCCGGCTGCGGAAACGTCACGCGTAGGTACTTTGACCCCTAAACGTGCCTACGCTGCTATTGTCACCGATGGCAAACCAGATGTGTCGTAGCCAAAGCGACAAACTAGAAAAGGGGAAAAACAGAAAAAGGGTAATCAACCTGCCCTGACTGCGAACCGTAGCTCCTTGCCAAGAACCTGCAGCCAAGTTGATGAGGAGGGTTTCACTAAAGTGGAAAGGAAGAAGAAGAAGCCCTGTTCTCGTAACCTGTGCGGCACCGCACCGAGTGGACCCGATATGCTGCTGCGCCCTGCTGTGCCTACGACGCAGCTGTACCTTTCGCGTCTGCATCACTCCACTACAACTGAGGAAGTCGTGCAGTATTTAAAGGTGAAGACCAACTGGACTCTGAGGGTTGAAAGGTTGGAATCGCGCCACAACATCAACTTTAAGTCATTCGTGGTACGAGTTCCAACCCACCATCTACAGATTTGCCTGAAAGAGGACTTTTGGCCGAAAGGTGTCGTATATCGACGTTTCCGAGGACGGTTACGCGACACCACGCAGCGATACACGACGCCGTCAACATTACGTGTATAGTTATAGTTGTATAAGGTTTTTAATATGTATTAGTTTATTATTGTATAAGATTATTTTGTGTATTCTATTTATGGGCCCTAGTTGCCTGATAATAAAGTGATTATTATTATTATATACGTCTTTCACATTTCTCGGGACCCAGGGGTCCCGGACCTTTGGAAGGCTTACGAGGGGCCGAAGCCAACTCGCAGAGGCCCCTTAGACGTTTTTAATGAAATGAGGTACCAACCGACGATTATCCCTGTTCGCACTATGCAAGTGCAGCCAAGGACAACCCCCGGTTGGTGTAGGACTATTGTAAGATATGGAAACAAAGATATCGGACTATGGGTTTGGGTTGCTAAAGTGGACTGGTCACCTGGAACTATGGAAGGACTATGGCCCCTGCCTGATCTATGTTTTATATGCACACGGATAAAGTGGCAGGGGGTGACTTGCACACTCAATAATGGGCCCCCGAAAACGGTCGCTAGCACATAGTGTCGTAGCGACAAGGGGGCAACATGTCCTGAGGTGCTTATGAGGAGTGGAGAGGTATTCCACGGCTATCAGGACAATCCCGGAAGTACGGTCAAGATCCCTACCAGCATCTTACTGGAATACTTCCTTCCTCCGAGCATGTTTGCTCTTGCGAATCTCCACTCAAGCCAGCCAATAAAGGCAAGAATGAGGTGGGAGCTCTATTCCTCGTCAGTGTTCACTCTAGCCGGCCAATAAAGGCAAGCCAGAGGTGAGGAACAAGACTTCTCCCGGGAGATAGGGTCCGTGGGGTCGCTACTGCCCAACAGCTCGCCACATGCTGCCCTGCGGGATTTTGTATCTCTCTTGGTCTGGCTCCTCATCCCAGACCTGTTCCGGCAAAGTAAACTGTACCGGCACAGACCTAGAGTTCGGAGCGCGCAAGCCCCACCACGACGTCAACGTAGAGATACGGCGGTGGGGTTTATTATTATAATGATTGTCCCAATCAATCAACCCATCCTATCTCAGTCTACTGCTGGAGATAGGCCTCTCACAGGCTGCGCCACAACACCCTATCCTCCTGTCCCTTCCGCATCCAGTCTGTCCTAGCTACCTTTTTAAAGTCATCGTACAATCTAGCTGAGGGGCGTCCCAAACTACGCTTGCCGATGCGCGGTGTACAAAGGCGTCTAAGCTTCAATAATATTGATGCGTCATCTGCAAATAGGGTTGCCATCCGTCCGGGTTTCCCCGGATTTGTCCTAGTTTGGAGGGAGTCCGGGGAGCATCTGGGCGGGGTTTTTAAATAGTGTCCGGGTTAAACCCGGACACTTTGTGTCCGGGTTAAACCCGGACACTTTGTGTCAGGGATAGTCCGATTAATTGAATTATTTGCAATAAATTACAGTTAAAAATTCGCCGCGCGGCAAATGACCCATTTGTGATGCCAAAAAGACGAACGTTCCTAAATTTTACTTTTGTTATAATAATACCTCAGAAAGAGAATAGTGTAAGTACAATTGATTAGTAAATTAAGCCTTTTATTTGTATTTTTGAGGCTTAAGTTGATTTTCTCTTTAAAAAGAAAATACTATAAACGTAACGATGGTTTAATTTATTGTAAAAAATTCGAGGGCGTCCGGTGAAAAATCTTCATTTCATCCAAATGTCCGGGGTATTTGAAGTAGGCAACCCTATCTGCAATAATCATTTTGTTTTATGCCTTGCACTCATGCAGGTGCAAAGAAAAGTCTTTGTGCAGGTGTGTAAAATATACTGATGATGGAGTCAACAAATTCCAGTACGATACCATGTTACCTCTGTGTGCATCGTGTCTTAACAAGCATAAAAATCACCAATGTCATATTTTTTCTTGCCCAAAAGTGATTATTGAGAAGCAAGAAATATGATAACTTGACTCGGAAACTTTTGGTGAAATTCACCCGTTCGGAATCCCGTCATTTTTGTTAAAAGAAACTACAATTTATTTTAAACTAGCACTGACAGGCCAAATAGCCGATCACGGCATAAAAATAGACTCCGGCTGCTTCCAATAAAACTAAAATTATTTAAGAAAAATGTATACTATAATAATAATAATAAAATATTTATTTTCAAGTAACATGGACTCATATCATTAATAACAAATTACTTACAAACTAAGTTAGTAATATTTATAAATAACTAAAAAACACGATCAAGATCTCCAAACAATCAGCCATTAGTAGGCACATGTAGCTGGCTTAAGAAGTAAATGATAGGACAATCCAGTTTGCTAGCAGTGACAACCACGAGACTGTTGGAGCTGGC
This sequence comes from Agrochola litura, assembly GCA_949152395.1. Taxonomy (NCBI): domain Eukaryota; kingdom Metazoa; phylum Arthropoda; class Insecta; order Lepidoptera; family Noctuidae; genus Agrochola; species Agrochola litura. The sequence goes on along the minus strand of OX424508.1, from coordinate 16,638,416 downwards.
ACGCACTCTGTGCAACAGGGATGCTGCACGCTTGCGTCTGATTGCAGCGAAGCCGTCAGTTTGCGCGTCCGCGAACATACCCGAGGCACTATAAAAGCGTGGCAGTCCCAACAGCATCCTGAATGCAATACTGAACACGAAGAGCATTAACAGCTTTTTGAGTAAAACTAGTCCAAAGGCTACACGAGTAAAAAACTTGACAATATGCCTTAAAAAGTGTTATTTTAACCGCTTCGTACAGCGTGAGAACCTTCGGATCAGCATATAACATCTCACTGCTAATGCTCTTCGCTCCCGGTCCACATCTAGATTATCCCTCAAATCCTCCGCTACAATGTGCCTTAGATATTTAAACTGAAGAACACGGTTCAAGACACCACCATTTAAAGAGACAGTTGGGCATTTCTCTGCGCCTTTATTGGCTGCCTTAAAGATAAGCAACTGACTCTTATCCGTGTTATATCTCAAACCGTGCTCCTCAGCGTAACAATCATAGCGTAATACTGCATGTCGATTATTATTTACAATCATTTACCAAATAGTTTTCAAGACTTACCGCTGACAATGTTTAAAAAAATACGTTTCAAACTACATTTAAAATATATTATACCATTTAACTTACAAATTATACTGATTCAATTGATTTGTCTTCTAAATAGTCCTTACTATTTAGAAGACAAATCGATTGAATCAGTAATTTGTAAGTTAAATTAATTGACATCGCTTATTGTGCATACATTTGCACGCCATGTTATGGCAGGATATGCTGAAACAAATTTACTGTAACACCTTATGTACCATATTCTAGCAAATTAATATTTTTGATTTGATTTTGAACAATTTGTTACAATTGAACGCGCGACACCATTACCGACACCTCATTATTGTAAACGCGATTGTGCTCTTTATTTATATTACGTTACGGATCAATGTGCATGTATGAGGTATATGATGCAAGTACTTTTCTACCACCAAGGCGATCTTGTTCAAATTTTCACTTGGTACTGTCGGCACTCCCGGAGTGCCACTGTTTTTTTTTCCTCTTTTATTGTTTTGGGATTTTAATTAAACTACACCAAACAAATAGACAGCAAATACAATTCATTATTGTCACAATTTTTTTAAAGTATGATTCCGAACCCCACTGCACGCGGCAGTGCCGCTGCGGTGTTGTTGCCGCGGCAGTGCTGCGCGGCAGTGCTGGCTGCCGCGTTGATTCCAAGCACCTGCAGTTCGTGGTGTCTCGCTGTTTTGTAGCCAATTTACTTGTCAACGTTCACGTACTATCGCTGTTATGAATACCGCACTACAGCAGGTCTAAAACGGCCACATTAGCAATTCCTCTAAAAGCAATTCATTTTCTGAATCCCCAGCAATTCCTCTATGGTGACACAAATATTTTAGCTGAATCATATTTAATTCAATTCATATCAGAATCATATTTGGTGCAAATATTGCCGGATGAAAAAATGAAAACCGTAATTTTACCGGATAATTTTTCTTTACAGTTTTTATTAATCAAATGAGATTTTTATTTTTTATTTCTGTGGTTTAAATGTTATTTCATTAAATCACAAAACTGTCAAACAGATGAATATTGTGTAATATGAATTGAACGCAGATAATATTATGAATTGTCAGTTTCTGACAGTTTGTGTGATTCATAATATTATCATAATATGATTCTGCAAAAGCGGCCGTTTTAGGCCCCCTGGTCTGCTGTGATGGCAGGGCGACACTGCCACACAGCAGAGCTGTCGCAACAGTGCTGCCGCGACATTGCTGTCGCGCTCGGAATGTGGGTAATCTTATATAAACCTACAGAAAATGTATGGGGACCAGTAGTGACGCGGCAACACTGCTGCGACAGCACTGCCACGTGCAGCGGGGTTCGGAATCACACCTTAAAAAGCTTAGAATAGAAAACGTATTCAACCTACAAACGTATTTACAAAAGTAGGTAAAACACGATGATTTATACGTTTCACAAGTTTTGTAAGATCGTAATTTTGTTCCGACTAGTTTTTCGCTCGCAACATAATACCAATAACATTTTTCTCCACTTTTCATAAGTGCGTGGGAAAATAAATAATTAAAACACATGATATAATTTATATCGTCGTATGCTTTCACTTATTTTATTATCCTACTAATATTATAAATTTGAAAGAATGTATTCTTGTTAGGTACTCAATGACGCAAAAACGACTGAACGGATTTGGATAAAAATTAATAGCAATAAAAATACCTTTATTTCTCTCTTCACAAAGGTTCACATATTTATAAACATAAAGACAATAATTATAGCGTTTTGACAAAAATGCATAAAATATGATATTTTATGAGAGACTGGCATCCATACTAGGATACCCTGTGTGACGGATCACCATTAATCTAATTAACATTACAATTGACAATTTTTAAACTCTAGACAAATTATAATTGCCACACAGATAGTTTATAACCTAGATTAGCATATCGTCGCTTATCGTACAACACCGCTCAAGTAAAAAAAAAAAACAACCGACTTCAAAAAAAAAAACACTACAAAGTGAAAAATAACTTTAATTTCGGTCTTTGGTTTTGAATTTTCGTTCTTTGTCACCGACTTCCGAAATTAAAGTTATTTTTCAATTAGTAGTGTTTTTTTTTTTGTAAAAAGTTAATATTTTTCACTTTTTAGTTGTGGTACCTACCCCACACAAATTCGAATACCACTACCTGCGATGTAAATAACAGTGATAAGAAGTTATCATATCATCTACAATTCTACATACTAAGTGGGAAAAAATACGTATAATTGAAGCTAACTCAAAAACTACCCAAGCAAAGTTAATAAAATTTATATGGGACCACCTCTGAAATATAATCTACCAAACAAAAAAAGAATCATCAAAATCTATTCATAATTGGCGGAGTAATCGCGTAACAAACATACAAAAAAAAAAAAAAACGTACAGACGAATTGAGAACCTCCTCCTTTTGAAAATCGGTTAAAAATTGGCGATTGGATAAAGCTACTTTTCCCGTGCGAAGCTACATTGTCAAATTACGACTATTAAAATTTTTCGACTTGAGCAGTGTTATTCGATAAGCGACGATATAGGATACTTTCAATCCCGGTAATACGTTCCCGTGGGATATTTTCCGACATCCACGCAGGCAGAGCCGCGGGCAAAAGCTAGTAAGATAATATTTTTGTGGAAACTGTTATGAGAGACCAGTTTGGGAATATTATGTCGTGAGAATTTCGATTTCATAAATTTAAAACTGGAAATTGAATGTCTTGTCAATCAATCAATAGTCTTTATTTATAGCTGTGATGACTTTATTTGTCACTTACTAAGGCCACATTCCATCCAAACGAATAGTTAACCAGCAGGCTCACTAATAGCTTATTGGCTCGTGATGCCCGCTTACAGTTGGCGACTGACAACATTTGGTGTGAACGCCGCCTTACTGCGAGCGAAAACTGTCAATGATGCAGCCATCTGGTCCCCGTCAGTTGGGATGTGAGAGCCAACAGGTAACCTCATTACTTTTTCGTAGATAATAATCCAAAACGTGGCTAAGGTTCATAGATATTTATTTTGCAATCATTATTCATAGGATACTTTTTGTTTCTGTTAATTTAGGTACTTTTACACTCATAATTATAATCAGCCTGTAATGTTCCCACTGCTGGGACACAATCCTCTTCTCAGTGAGAGGGAGTGGGCCGTAATCCACCGCGGGCCCAATGCGGGTTGGTAGATGTGTCACTTGTCTTTTAATTTTTGGTTCTTGGACTTTTACAATCATCTATTCGAAAACCCATTATTATAATAACCCAGCCATAAACTCTCAACAGATACCTTAGAAACGAGGAGCAGAATCAAACCCGGTAACGTATTGAAATAAAACATCGAGCTTCTTTATTCGGAAAACGAAATGCACTTTAAAGTATAAGGGTATCGGAAACACATTAGTCTTGGATGGGAGGAGCTATATGACAACGGGGCTGCGATCCTTTCAGAGCCATCTTTATAGTGATTCCGTTCTATTTGAATTATTTGTGTGCAACAAGTTATTATTATTTGATGCATAGACTGGAATAAAGGAGGTTGTATGTAGTTGTGGATCGATGCAGTGTCGTGAAGATTTATTACAGCTTCATAATTTGACAATTTTACGCGACTGACTAACAGTAAAGAAAAACTAACCATAAATGTTAAAAATTTACAAAACGAAGAGGACAAGCGTACCTACCATAGAGCACCATAGAATATTTTGAAACCTTTAAAAACCTGAATACAATCTTTTTTTTTTTTGTGAAAACTTCTTTAGGCGCGTTGGGCATTTTCGAGATGGGACTAAACCATTGATTTCGTGACACTGTAACGTAACGCAATTTACCAACACCGTGGAGTAAAAGACATGAACGCGTTGATTCCGATTTTTTTTCAAGTTTTCACTTCTATCGGCACTCCCAGAGAGCCGCTGTTTTTTTATTTTTTCAAACAACCCATTAATGTTGAACCAAATATGGGTTTTGCCAAGCAGCTGACTAGGCAGCTGACAAATTTGATATTATTATTATATTTGCTTGAATTTTTGATTTTCGACTGGGAATTTCATTAGTTAGATAAGTTTAATTTACTATCGTTTTGACGTCTCACCCTGCATGTTTATTAATTCTTTATATTCGAAGATTTCATCACCTTACATTACAAATATTTTTTATAGCAAAATGAATCTATCTGGCTTGGCTTTTTCTCAACTATATTGGGGTCAGGTTCCAGTCTAACCGTATGCAGTTGAATACCAGTATTTTACATGGAGGTACTGGCTATCTAACTTCCACAACCAGTTGCTGGGTAACAGGATACCACTAGGTAAGATTAGTTGTTGGACTTCTGGGCTTCTGAGTAAATTTCTTCTGAGTAATTTTTCATAACAATGAGGTTCAATAACATATAGTGCCTTTGTTTTGTTGCAGTCATAATTTTAAACTTATGTTCAGCAATCCATGTCTAGGCCGTTTGTCTACCGCACCGTGAACTCATGTCAACGAGAACTACATGACAACGCCGAAGTAGTGACAGTACATTTACTATTGCCACGTAATCTCGTTTCTCGTTAACGTCCAGTTCATGGTACGTTGGACAAACAGTGTTTATTATCTTGGTATGTAAATGAGCAGCAAATATAGATAGGTAATTAAAAAGATAAAATATTGGAAGGTGTGTCCCTTTATGTCTTTTTGCAATTGAATGTAGATAATAATTATTATAATTTATACAACACATAACATCACGCCTTGTTTCCCTGAAGGGTAAGGCAGAGGTGTCCCTGTAGCAGGTACACCCACATTTCACCAGTTATGTTTAAGTCCCATGTAATAGGGGGCGAGCCTGCCATCAACCGGGCACAAATCCAGAATCCGGGCTGCTACTGAGAAATTTCAGATAGAAAAACCCAATGACACTTTGCCCGACCCGGGAATCGAACCCAGGACCTCATGCTCAGCAGTAGCGCTTGAGACCACTAGACCAACCAGTCAGTGATTATAATAATTTATTCCATCGAATACTCGTATTCCTTTATGTATGATATATCAATATTTATAATATGTATGATATATTTATGTATGATATATCGATCCTCTCAGCGGTTATCAAACCGCTGAGAGGATCGGAAAGGATTCGCGTTAATCATTTAAAGATAATTACTTGAAATAGGGATAATTGTCATGGATAATGAAAATTATGCAAAACAGTCGCTTATGTCCTTAAAGAGTTAGCTTGTATTTATTCCCATAATATCTAGATAATGTGAAGACATGTGACATCTACCAACCCGCACTGGGCCCGCGTGGTGGATTACGGCCCACTCCCTCTCACAGAGAGGAGGCCTGTGTCCCAGCAGTGGGGACATCTATAGGCTGATGATGATCTAGATAATCAGCACGTTAAGCAAATGAAATTGATGCTTACAGTAAGTTGATTTAAAAACCAGACCCCTTGGCACAGTCTCTGTGATAAATTTGGGGACTATAGAAGTTAAACGCAAGTTTTATAATTCCTAAAAGTATATGATCCACTGCAATAAACAAAATCAGAAAAATATATGATATTCTTTAGGATATATGCTAGTTAGATAGTTTATTATAAACATAATATAAATAACAAGATACGATAGAAAAAAATCAAGATGATTCCTCTAAAAATTTCTTTTAACTATTAAAAACGATTTAATGTATGTGCAATCATTCTGAATTCTTGTAAGATTATTCTACAAGCAACATATTTATTAACGTAATAGTGTTTTAATTTGTTAGTCCAATCAATAGATTTTCTGAAAATAGATAATTGTTTCATATTTTGCAATAATAACCAGAGTTGTGTCCTATGACACACCTTCTCTTTCTTGGCTATGCAGTCCGACAGTCAAGCTCTTAAAGAGAACGCAATATGAAGTCGTTATCTATGCCAGTGTATTTTCAACTGACCTTCTATCTTCGACTACGAAGATAGAAGGCCAGTTGTCAACGTTGTCAACGTTTTTATGTACCAATTGGCTTTTTGCAAGTCGTAAGGTAGTCCTTACGACTTGCAAAAAGCCAATTGGTACACAAAAACGTTGACACCAAAATCTCAATACATAAGCATAAAATTGGTGTAAAATTATACCAATTTTATGCTAGATAGATTTTGGTTAGTTCTCCAATAAGCATTTCAAAACCTTATTTATTACTAAACGAGTTATAAAGACAAGAACCATTTGCAATGCTTGTTAGTGGCAAAAGCATAATCATTAGTAGATACGGCTGTTAGAAAATCATTACATAGAGCATGCAATTACGGAGTGGTATACGAGATAAAAGTAGTCTGAGTTACAAACGATAGTGCAGTGGTATTAGCACGTTAGCTGAATGGCTGTTCAGCTTAAGATATGCAGGTTTCTTTACAATTGGCACATCTGTGATATGTGCTTACTGATTCGGTCAAAACAAATGTCTTTCTATTATAGGGTTTAATTTCGAATGCACACAAACTTATGAATTTTAAATTTTTATGTTATGATTTTAGATTCTTATAGAGAGAAGAATTACCAGTCTCTCATCATCTTCCTGCCCTTGTCCCATGTTACCTGAGGTCGGCGCAACACGTTTTCTTTTTCCACTCTCCCCTGTCAACCGTCACACTATCATTCACTCCCTTCTCTTTCATATCATTCCTCACACAATCCTTCCATCTTTTCTTTGGCCTTCCTTTCCCGCTCCATCCATCAAAATTTTTATTCATCACTCTTTTAGTCACATGCGTTTCTTCTCTCCTCATCATATGCATGGGCATATGATGAGGAGAGAAGAAACGCATGTGACAATCAGAAAAAGTTCAAAGGAAATCATTTGGCCTGGTATGGACCAGGCCAAATGATTTCCTTTGAACTTTTCTGTCACTGGCGCCACTTTTAAACTTCCCCTTATATACTCGAATTATCAGCAATTAACAGCCTCTATGTTTGGAAAATCGTCAGAGTCATCTTGGTAGTAAGATTTGAGTTTGTTGGCTTTACAGTCCCATCCAGTTAAGATGTCAGAGGGCCGACCATATTATAATGTCTGTCGTAGTAGCAGACACAACTTTGATTGAAGACTGTCTATCGGCAGCAACGTAAGAAACTAAGTTAGATAAATTGACAAACAGATTAAAGCACGTGCAATGCTTTAATATATTCATCAGTTACGGTTACGTCGTTACGATAAAAAAAGTTTTTAAGAGTCTTATTAATTTTTTTTACGGAAATTCATGATTTTTGACGTTGTAATTTTCCGCAACAGTAAGATATTTTAATTATTTGATTATAATAACGATAATGCCATTCTCTTTCTTGTAAGTTGGAGTTACATATATTCTTTTCAAGTGATTTGCTGAATTGACGCGGAATAAATAGTACTTTAATTTTATTTATGGTAATTTTGTTTTATTATATTAAAAAACGAAAACGAATGAAACGTATTCATTGTAGATAGAAGTTTTGTGTTTCATTAGTTTATTTGATAAACTTTTGTTTATTTGGAATATAATGGACGCTAAATCAAGACATTTATTGCTTTTCTTTATATTTTTTTCCGGGAAAACTTGAGGAATTTAAAGAAATTCTAGAACTCCAATAAACAAGTAAAACATTCAACTTATCTTTAGTAATTTTAGCATTAATTAGAATTTAATGGAACAATGTGAATTTGAGCATCAAAATTCCATCGCCGACGGATTTTCTTGTAAACTAAACGTAAAATATTTATAATAAATTAAACGATAAGAATTTTTTTAATGTGTAACTCCAACTTACAAGAAAAATCATGAATTTGTGTAAAAAGTGTAATAGGACTCCTAAATAGGAATAAATGCGTAAGTAGGCAAAATTAATTTGGAATACGATGTGCTGAGATTGTGAATCAGTTCAATTTTCATGACTTCTAAGCAATTTGAAAAAAATATTTACCACTTTTCACCCAACTAAAACAAATACATATGATTTCACATTTTGCCCAAACCGGTAGTAAAATATCTACACAGCTGCTGCTGCGATCGTACTGAGATAATTATGCATCGGTCCATTCCAACTTAATACCGCAGTGAATGTGTTAAATCGGAGTTCTAAGTAACGCGAATAGCCGTATGAGCTTCAATTTAGTCTGAATAGGAAAGCTAGATACTGCTGCGAATGTATTCCATATTTGGAAAGATATAGGATTAGAGCTTTACTTGTTTTAGAGTTGTGTAATCCCAATTAGAGAGGCTGATTGGAGTTCCGGGTAATTTAACTGGGATTTAGATTTAGGAAATTAGATTTTCCAGGTTAATTGAATTGATTGAGGAAATCCAGTTAAGTAAACTATCGCCTAAGGTAGATAAGCCTAAAAATATATAGGATTGATATGTGGGTTAAAGTAAATGATCTTAGTTCATTTTGAAGTTTCTGTAGGTACAATTTGAGTCTGAAAAAAATACCTAAAGTGTATGAGAAGCTTAACGTCAGCAATTTTCCATACTATTGATGTATTGGAAGTTGTAGGAAAATACACACACATAAAATATTTTTCAAAAATTTTTTGCAAGTACAAAAAATGTTTGAAAAATATTAAGTTGATATTAAGTACCTACCTAAATACTGTTTTATTGTGAATTTTTGCACTCGTACCCACTTAACTAATTAATTTTTATTCCAACAGTACCTTTTCAAAAACACAACGAAAAGTATCACATTACGTGCCTCTCACACTGGGATATATTATAAGAAATAATTACATTAATATTTCAAAGGCAGTTTCACACGAATGCACAATCATGGCGGCCCTACGCAGGCATTAGCATAACTGTGGGCCTATCGCGTAATTATCGCATTTGACTCCCACGTCTGTGGCGTTAACAAGGTGCGGTCGGGCGATTTTTAGTCGTATGTTTTAGATGCGCATATTTTTTTGAGTTTATCTGTAGAGTCCTTTTTTAATTGCAAGTGTAGGGTTCTAATTGAAAATAATGCGTGTTGATAAGACACTGGGCTTTTGCTGATTATAGAAAAGCAGTGCGTTTAATGCGTGTCATGTTAGGTTTATGAAAAAGACAGTTTCGTTTGAGACGGAATGAGAATGAGAAAAATACGAAAAAAAAATTGCCTTAAAGCCTAAACCTAATGCCTAATAGTATTTGATTCACAGGTAGTAAACAAAATCACAAAAACATAATATTCAGAGAATAGTGTCTTGAAAACGTAATACAATTAATTTGATACGATAGAAAAAATCACGAAGATACCTATAAAAATTTCTTTCAACTATTTAAAACCATTATATTTAATATACATGCAATCATTCTGATTTTTGTCAGATTATTCTACAAGCAACACATCGTAATAGTATTTTAATTTTTAGTCCAATCATTAGATTTTTTGTAAATAGATAAATTGCTTCTTAATTTGCAATAAATTACCAGCGTTGCGTCCACGTCATCGCGCTTTTTCTTTTATAAGCAGTCCGACAGTGACCGCATTTTAGCTGTTTTCAGCCTCTTGATTAAGCGTTCCATTCATAGTGACAACGGAAAATGCTTCATGTTTACAAAAGTTAACAGTACATTTCTTGACTAAAAGTCGCTAGTCTGCAACCTTTTCGATATCAATTTCTAAATTAAATGCTTTGACGAATTTCTCATGTTCATAGCTTGTACCGTGAAAGCACGGGACGTTTATTAGCAACGTGGAAATTATAATTAAATCGCGGAGAGAAAATGCTGGAGTGTTTTCTGTAGTTGTTAATTTTTCGCTGTTTCGTTTGTGTGTTGTACGAGTATGACATATCGACCAATGAAAGTCTTCTCTTCGACTCAAAAAGTGATCACTTTCTTTTTGTAAACATCTTTTAGAGCACCCATTGCCCATTTTTCTTCATACGAAACTACCTTTTGGAAGGGGCGAATACATTCAATTATATTTTTTTGTAAATTTTGACGTTCCAAAGTTGCTTTGGAAAAAATAAATGATTTGATTTAATTTGACCCGGTTTTTGGAACGAAAATCACCGAAGCGTCAAAATAGTCAAATAATGCGATTGGCTATTGATAATAATACAGTTATCCAATCACAGAACTTTATCCGCGCTTGACGATTTCTTGGCTAATTCCAGAAACCGGACATTATACCTACTCAGATCTGAAGCTTTATTTTCTCGATTGTCAATACTCTCATCAAATAAGTCACGATGAATATCAACAATGAAAGTAAAAGCAGATAAATCTGAGTAGATACCGATTATAACGATATCTACACAATCAATCGTCACGACAATCGTGAGTCGTGACTCTTTTAACCTACAACTCACACAGTAAGGGCTTGAGACAAAACAAAACAAGACAAAACAATCATGCATTGGAAGCATTGTTTATTTTATTGAACAGATACTGATAGAGATAGAGGAGCTTCTGGCTAAGTAATAACGGCCGCATGGGTCAATCCATCAGGTTAAGCTACGCTTGCCGGGGTTGGTCCGTGGATGGGTGACCATCTTTACATACCGATACTTCTCCGTGCCTCGGAAAGCACGTTAAGCCGTTGGTCCCGGCTGTTATTCGTGACTCTTTGACAGTCTGACAACCTGTCTTACCAAGGGGTATCGTATTACCCAGTTAGGTACTGGGTTGTGGAGGTCAGATAGGCAGTTGCTCCATGTAAAATACTGGTATTCAGCCGCATCCGGTTAGATTGAAAGCCGACTCCAACATAGTTGGCAAAAGGCTAGGCAGAATGATATAGTCTGATACTTATTTCGTCACCTTTGAATTTAAGATGGTGCTCCTGAACAGAATATCTCGAGTCTATAATAGTCTCGAGTATCTATCTAGTCCCATCTGCTAGTGTCCTAAATGTCCGTTCACTTACACCCTCAACGATCTGAACAACGCCTCTGACGTCGCAATAATAGTGGCCACCTACTGAGCCCAAACAGTATCTGCAACGTAGATGTACCGACGAACGGCGGTGATCTCTCGCCTCCGGCCCTGGTTCAGGCCATGGTACGGAGCGAGAGGAAATGGCAGGCCGTCACTTCCTTCTGCGAAGCGGTAATGCTCGCAAAGGAGGAGGCGGAACGCGTGAGGGAGAGGCAAATTTCGCGTCGTTAGACACATAAAAATAAAACTTTATTCCGACAAACTTTTTTGACGGCTTGTTTTAGTGTCTTACAACCTTTTAGTCTTTTGTAGAGAGAAATGTAAAATCAGTGGCATTTAGAATACCTACAAACTTTTAAAATATTTAAGAACCGGTGAGTCTTCTTCATCGATTGATCACATCGAGTATTTTATGACTTAAGATTACCATAATGATCAGGTGGGACATGATTAGATGCATAATAATATTTTTACCTACGTAGAAACTTTATTATGGTTTTATGTCATACTAATCGATTATGTCTTCTTATTATTTAACTTTATTATGTTTCGATGTAGGATAAAATCGGAAATTAAATTACTTGGAAAATAACTCGACATAGCTTGCAGAGTAAGCAAGTTGAAGACAGTGGCAGTAGGCTGGCCTTGTTTGTCGAAGGACCGATGATGGTCGGTGGAGCAGACGAGTTCAGTAGTTAAGACCGTGTATTGGCAGGCGTAGTGTGGGATGTACCCCAGCTAGATGGACCGACGACCCTAAAAAGATGGCTGGGATAGACTGGGTGTGGAAGGCGGAGGACAGGGTGTTGTGACGCAGCCTGGGAGAGGCCTATTTCCAGCAGTGGACTGCGATAGGCTGACCTGATAAATAATGTTTCGATATTTTTGCAGCTTGAATCGGTCTTAGGGTGCTTCAAGCTGCAAAAATATCGAAACATCAATTTCCTTGCGGACGGTGAGCAATAGGTAGCTCGCCGTCCGATAAGGCCCAAGCCCGGGTCGACGACGCGTTGTGTTCCACGCGCGCCTCAAAGAGATGTCAGCAGAATTGACGGGATCCGCTAGGGCCGATGCCTGCCGGGGGTGCGAAGAAAACCAACAGGGAAATCGTGGCCCCCGGCAACAGGGCAACGGAAGGAACACGGGTGGGTTTTAGTCAGTAAGAGTATGACACGCGGGAGAAGTTATTTGATGACACGCGGGAGAAGTTATTTGACAATTTCCCAACGAAAAAAAAAAAAAGGTGCTTCTTAGGCGATCGTATTTAAAAGGTATGAGGAACAGGGTGTAAAGTTCACTCATCCTCTATCTCAATCATCCCAGGAAGGGAGGATCCTCCGACCAGACGGGTGTCGTGTCTGGCGGGCAACTGCTCAACGATTGATTTCGGGGAAGTTATATATGTAGGTATATGCTGTTTGCGCGGTAAACTCTAATTGCGCGATGCAGGATTTGTGTGACGTCAGGATTTTGTGTGACGTCAGGTTTTTGATGCGTAGTTCGCATGTGGCGATGTGGATGCCGCCACAGTATCATCATTTTTCAGTCGTAAGACGTCCACTGCTGGATATAGGCCTCCCCCAAGTACCGCCGCCTCGACCGATTCTGTGTTTCCCGCATCCAGCGGTTTCCTGCGGCCTTCACAAGGTCACCGTCACAGTATACCGTCATAATATTAAAAAAGTCGCTTCAGGAAGGGAATCTTAGTTAAATGTTCATTGATTTAAGTGAAGCAAATATACCTACCATTCGGATTTGCATCGCTATTATTCTCAAAGCTATCACTATAAACTTTCTCAAGAGATAAGAAACCAAGTGACTTGGCATACTCGGTTAATAATTAATCACAGTCATACCATACATTATTTGCAATGAAGTGTGGAAGAGTATTGAAAAAAAAAAATCTCTTTGCGTGTCCTCTACATTCATCTTCCCAAAGCAAACAGTCTCCTGGCCAGGTGATAGAGGTCTTACTCGCATATCTATACTTACAATAGAATTAGCAAAAGCTGCGAAGTAAAGACCTAAACAATTTTACGTGCAGAAAACCTTATGAATATCTAGCTTCGATGTTTGTAAATACTCGTATATCCTATACTATTAAACGAGAAATATTTGTATTGTTTCTATATATATATATGTACCTACTCACGTTCTCGAAATCGGCTCTAACGATTTCGATGAAAGTTGCATTATAGGGGTTTACAGGCGTGAACAATCGATCTAGCTAGGTCCTCCCGCCTTATCCTGAACAGGAACCTCCCGAAGCAGCCGTGTCCTGTGTGGTGAGGACCTGCGTCAGGTGGAAGGTGAGGGCGCCGTGGCGCCTCTCAAGCCACTCCTCAAAGAGGGGTCTTATCGCCGCAATTGTGGCGTGCGCAGCGCTGGGTTGCGACAATCGCACTCTCCATGACGCCATGAGATCCCGCCGGAGCTCTGTCAGCTGTGCCGCGATTTCTTGCGGCATCAGAGTTAAGCCCCGGCGTTTCGCCTCCTCGCGCCACTCCCAGATGTGCGCGAGGACCTTTGCCTCCAGATCCCATGGCGGTAATCCGGCAAGAAGGCTCGCCGCCTCGCAGGAGACCGTGCGGTATCCTCGGGCCAGCCGGATGGCCATGACCCTCTGGGACGCGTTCAACCGGCGGGCTGGCCGCAGCCTCAATGAACGCGCCCACACCGGCGCCCCGTAGAGGGCCATGGACCGCACGATCCCCAGAAAGATTAGTACCTGAGCAGAACTCGGTCGCCCAAAGTTTAGAACAAGATAATGAATAATGACATGACATTATTGATATTAGAATAATGATCATGGCAGCATGGAATTAGTAACAGTGCTGCCAGATGAAAAACTCTAATCAGCGCTAACAGCGGTGCACTAAGCGCTAGATTCGAATATATTCACGAGCCATTAAAGCGCTAAATTCGAACTTTTAACTGAAGCGCTTTTTAGACGATCAGTGTGATTAAATAATCTCCCATACTAAACATGGGCTGTTACCATGAACTCTTAAAACAATTCTGATAAAGGTTTGGAAGCGAGACGCAGATTGCGACTCGTATAAACGCATCTCAATTTCATTTCTGTAGTAGCCTTAGAATCCGAAAATTTATTCTTATATAATTCGGTAAGGTGATCAATTGCTTGTACTTATAGCTGTGTGTTCTGCAACATACATTGAGAGAGCACCTTCAGCCTCAACACAGAGCTTATCGACGGGTTTTTGCAGCATTGAAGAGATTTGTGTTTGTTTTTTGTCCAAGAAAAGTTTCGCCTGCTTCTTGTGATGAACTGAATCACAATGTCTCTGGATATCGCTTAATTTGGCAAGAAAATCCTTCCTACAATACAAACACATTGCCCTTGTATCATCTCCAGGCACAGATTTCAACCATTGTTTAAAGTTGGGCGATTTCTCCCATTCGACTTTATTATCTTTGTTTGTACACAGTTTTTTTTGATAATGGTACATCCATTTCAAAATAGTTAACCAACACAACACTATGGAACACTCACAAGAGTAACTAATAAAATCAGTGCTTAAAACGTTATTTCTAAACTTGAACTTCAGTGCGTTCACATAGACAGAATGAAAATGAAAGAAGCAAAGTCAATCAACCAAACATGAAACAAACCGTACTTAATGTTCATGGGATTCCCCGTGCTCTATTGCCATATTAAAACCCAGCTGGCATAGAGCACAAAATTGAACATAGACAATAATTTTATTCTCCACGGAACAAATAGTGCTGCCATATTAAAAATTAAGAAAGCGCTAAATTATGCGTTAGGCGCTAAAATGATCAAGTGCCCGCTGAACATAGCAAAAAAGCGATAGATCTAGCGCCGAAAGCGCTAAAATGGCAGCACAGTAAGTACCTACTTTCATGAAAATATGAAATTAGTAGGTACTATCCTATACTATTAAATGAGCATTCTCTATTTTCACCAGAGCAGAGCTCGGTCGCCCAGGTACTGTATACTATATAAGTACTTTACACTAGCCACTCCAGGTGACTAGTCCATCGCCTACGATGACAAATTCTCTGTGTCTCTAAGTTCACTATTGCAATTTGTACGAAGATTGTAATAGTATACATTAGCATAGAATATCCATACCTATCTTATAATTAAATCTAGATAGGAATGTAGGTACTATGCCTACGTTACTTACATTAATTAATGTATCACGATCAATTCGTTCTCTTAAGTTAAGTCATGATTTACAATGATAAACGATCATTACTTAACTGACTTGTGGGAATTAAACCAATGACCCGTAGAGAATAAGCTTTGCCGTTGCATTCACTGTTAATACTTAGAATATCAATATAATGCCATCCTTACATTATTATAAAACAAACTCCCCCGCCGTGTCTGTCTGTCTGTCTTTCTAAACGCGATAAACTCAAAACCACTAAACGGATTTTCAAATGGTTTTCACCAACGGAAGGAGTGATTCATGCGGAAGGTTTTTGTGCATAATTCATTTAAGTTTTGTGTAAACTGGCTGAAATTTGATGATTATTGTTGAATATGTTAGAAAAAATCATGCCGACCACGCTTTATTGGCGTGCGCCGCGGAAATCGTAAAAGTTACTTAAAATTTATGCTCTACAGGATTGTTTATCTTAAAAAGTTCAACAAAAAAGTCTTGGATGGCATATGTCTATCTTCTAAGGATGACCCACAGTAACCATTATTTAAATTTAAATGTCATTTCCGAAGCTATTTTGACCGGCATTATATGATTATTATTAAAATATGCCTTGATATCATATCATTTAAATGAATAATAGTTCGAAAGATATCACAGATACAAAATTACGCGTAACAAAATAATTATGGTTTACGGCAACACGGGCGTAGCAGTAGGAATCAATGACCTTTTCCTCGGCTATTAGGTATGAAATCCCGGTAGTACGTTCCCGTGGGATATTTTCAGACATTCACGCGGGCGAAGCCGCGGGCAGAAGCTAGTTAAATATAAATTAAAGTCGCTTTTCGTGTCTATCTGTTTGACCGCATTGTTCTTCTAAACTATGCAATGGATGTTGATGCGGTTTTCATCATAATTTAGAGACTATTCCGGAAGGTTTATCTCATAAGAAGAAATTAATCAAATCTAATTAAATAGGTAGTGATTTAAGTGTCACATTTTGCAAATATTGTTCATGACTGAAAAGCTTGTGGTAATCCGCCTTGAAGGAGGTCGGACATATGGTTAAGATAAAACAAATTTGTTGGCTGTCATAAAATTAATTATATTTCTTGCATTTGCGACACTTGAACATTATCTTTGCTAGTGTTTTGGTGGCGCGTATAAATCGCTGTCAAAACTCAAGGATTGTTTATTTAAGAAATCGAAATAACATTGCATTTGTCCCGCGCTGCAATTAATAAGCCGTAATATTGTGATATTTTAAATTCTTTGACTGAACAAACTATTTGCTCTTACATCATACATAAAAACAGTAGCACTCCGGGAGTGCCAACAGAAGTGAAAACTTGAAAAAAAATCAGCACCTACCGCGGTGCTGATTTTTTTTCAAGTTTTCACTTCTGTTTTCACTTCTGTCAACGCGTTGATATATTTTACTCCACGGTGTCGGTAAGAGGTCCCGAAATCAATGGTTTAGTCCCATCTCAAAAATGCCCAAAGCGCCTAAAGAAGTTTTCACTTCAAAAATTAAAACGTCCCTTCGTATTAAAACGTCCTGAAAACAAATGATCCTATTAGCAAAACGACCCATAATCAAAACGATATTTACCTACGCAAATTAGCAAATCGTTCTATGACCAATGTTCAAACAGTTGAAACTTAGCTCTAACTAAAGTGAGTTTCTGTCTAAACCCCTTGGCTGAAAGGAGATTAATCAATCTGCCTAGCCTTTTCCCAACTAAGTTGGGGTTTGCTTCCAGCCTAACCGGATGCAGCTGAATACCAGTATTTTACATGGAGCGACTGCCTATCTGACCTCCAAAACCCAGTAACTGGGTAATACGATATCAGTAACTGGGTAAGACTTTCTGGCTTGTGACGACCCGTAACGGCTGTCAAAGATCCACGAATGACAGTCAGGACCAACGTGCTTTCCGAGGCACGGAGGAGTCTCGGTATATAAAGATGGTCATCCATCCACGGACCAATCCCGGTAAGCGTAGCTTAACCTCATGGATCGACCCGTGCGGCTGTTATTATTTAGCCACGAGCTCCTTTTGAAATCCCTTGGCTGACTGGAGATCACTGATAGGAAATATCATACCATAATGCGATGAGGTGTTCTTATATATAAGTACTTATTTTATAACTATTTTGAAAAAAAAACAAACATGCATGCCGATGGTTACGGAAGAGCTATCCCTTCATCCACAAAAGTATTATTTTTGTGGATGAAATTCTTTCACCAACTCTAGAAACGCGTCGTTTGGCAAATATTTTCATAAAATTCTATTCCATTATCTAATAAATCTCTCTGGTAGATCGTGCCCGTTTGAACATCCATGAAACTGGACCTTATTTTTTTCCATTTTTATTAATTCCGCTAACTAAACTGTAGGTACCTACATAAAAAATTATTCTGGGCATTGCAACAAACAATGAAATATCGAGTTCAAAGCCTCAGTTTCTGCTATATAATAATTATTAAATTGTCCGCGTTATCGACACATGGTTTATCAAAGTATGTTTTATTATTCTACTATTATAATATAATAGATGTCATAAGGGCGCCACAGTTCCGTTCGATTGTCTATTAATCTATAATTATTTATAATATTGTAAATTGT
Source organism: Agrochola litura (assembly GCA_949152395.1). Classification (NCBI taxonomy): domain Eukaryota; kingdom Metazoa; phylum Arthropoda; class Insecta; order Lepidoptera; family Noctuidae; genus Agrochola; species Agrochola litura. The sequence goes on along the minus strand of OX424508.1, from coordinate 16,620,197 downwards.
AGGTATTAAGTTCTGTAGCTAAAGTGTTAGTTTTATTGCTTTTCATATCAGGTCGTAATAGTTGAAGATGAACCACACAAATTATATATTTTATGGCCGTTTTATAGTTTATTAATTCACTGTTTTTAGTAATAAATCATATTAAAATGACCTCTCTCAGTAATACCTACATAAAGGTCAGCTTTTTATCACAGTTTTTTTGGCGTTCGGAGTGGTGCATCTTTCGACCTGACCTTGAAAACTCGCATGTCTTAAAAACCAAAAATACGGAGACATGACATCCACTGTGCCGTATCAGTCCAGGTGCGCCTACTCCTACTCATAGAGAAGGGCTGAGTCAAGACATAAATGTAGCCCAGGGTGCTACATACGTGATGGCTGCAGAGGGTGATGGACGGGGTTCCCATGAAAGTCATGAGAGCCAATACCTGGCCAGGGGAGCATGACTAACTGTACAAGTGCTCCAGCACTCCAGCCAAACGTAGTTGAAGAATACCGTGTGATTTAGTCAGTAAGAGTGTGACAGACCCTTCTGCCTCAGGGCGGAAGACATCCATGAGGATTTCCAAATGGGTGCTACATACATATCAACATCTGAATAAGCTATTTGGTTAATAAGCAGCTGATCTGCAATGACTTTGAAACCAGCGAAGGTTTTATACAAATTGTTCTACCAGAGTACCGTCGCATCTGTCTGCGGCACTTTAATATTTTATCCAAAATTATTTAGATCGTTATTTGGTTCATGCATCTAGAATTTCTCATTGCCCGGAGCCTGGATTTGTGCCCGGTGATGGCAATAAGCTCACCCCCTATTGCATGGGACTTAAACATAACTGGTGAAATGTGGGTGTACTATAGGTACACATCAGCCCAACCCTTCGAGAGTAAAGGCGTGATTTTAAGCAGTTATGTGTTTAGTTATTTATGAAAAGTTTTATTATTTTAAAAATAAAGACAACCAAAAAAATCATGTGGTGGTATGGTGGTGGTGGTATGATGGTATGGTGGTAGTCTTCTTCTTCTTTTCGTATGGTTAGTGACTAACCTGGTGTCTAAGTTTTAAAGCCGCCCATGGGCCTCTGACTAAGCTTCACATGCCATCGAGAAATATCTCTCAGGCATGCCGGTTTCCTCACGATGTTTTCCTTCAACGTTTTTGAAGCAAATGATAATTATACAATATACACATGAATCTGAAAAGTCATAGGTGCGTGCCTCGGGTTCGAACTCGAGACCTATGAGGCCTATAAATAGGTCCTTATTTTTATTATTTTGTTTATCTTTTATATAAATTCTTTTCTTTTAGATTTTGTGAATGTGAGAACGTTGTAGACTGTAGACGTGTGGACCATTTTCTATTTTACTAAGTACCTGGTACTTGTTGATAGGCCTACACTGTCCTCTCATACCTATTAACACTGTAATTTGAAAACATTGTAGAAACCATTAATTTTTAAAAGAGTAACCGTGAAGTTTCTTGCCGGCTCGTCTCCATAGTAAGCGACCAATTGGAACCGTGCAGCTAGCTTCTGACGTTTCATAAGTGCCCTTGTAGGTTTATGTGAAATAAAATATTTTGAATTTTGACGGTCACACCACTAGGCTATCATTGCTTAGCAAATTGCTAGCTTGCATAAATGGTGGGAGTATTAATAAAATAAATGGTAAACTACTAGTTTATCTTAAATATTACTGTTTGCCACAACTGTTATCAAATCTTTCAGCATTGAAGCGCCGTCAATTAGATGAACAAAACAAACAAGCACACATTTTGTTTAGTTACTGATAAAAATAATTTTGAATTAAAATTCAAGCGGGAAATTAAAAAAAAATGCCAACCGGATACAACTGAATACCGGTATTTTATATGGAGCGTCTGCCTATCTGACCTCCGCAACCTAGTTACTGGGTAACAAGATACCCCTTAGTAAGACTGGTTGTCAGACTTTCGGGCTTCTGACGATCCGTAACGACTGTCAAAAATCCAGGAATGACAGCTGGGACTAGCGGCTTAACATGCTTTCCGAGGCCCGGTTCTTACTATGTAAAGATGGTCACCCATCCACGGACCGACCGCGGCAAGCGTAGCTTAACCTGTTCGATCGACCCGTCCAGCTGTTATTACTTAGCCACGAATCCCTCTGGTTAGCCTACCGGTAATACACTGTTTATCTTAAATTTTCGTTTAAATCCTATACTATCAAATGAGCAATATTTGTATATTTGTATCACGTTCGCGAAAACGGCTCTTACGGAATTAGTTTAATCCTGTCAAACGACGATTTCCCATTCTGAAATAGACTAAAATGACACAACTTAACTATATTTTAGTTTGGTAGCACTAAGATGGTACTGAGATATTAGTTTAGTAAAAATGGCAATTTTGCTATTCTGAATTTGACGTTTTTCACCTAAAATTTAGATTTTCTAACTAAATCTGACTATTTTTAATCGCGACTAAAAACGTGTGGAATAAAATTGGTTGTCATGAACTTTAAATTCCAACCAACACCTCGACTTCAGATGCAAAAACAGTACTGAATATTTTTTTTTCTTTTGCTTATATCTCGAAAACGGTGTGTCCAATCGCAAAAATAATGAAAATTTCGACACCCTTTATAGAAACCCTTAAACCCCTAACTCTCTACATGTAGGTAATATTCTTTCTTATTTTTCATACAAAAAGTAAAAAAAATCCATATAAAACACGTCGAGGCTGCCCCCCGCGCGCCTCCGGCTCTAAAAAGAGTCACGTGGTTAGGTATCACGTGTGGAGTTGCGATTGTCAAATTCGATTTAGACACGTCAAAATAATTTTTAAATTTAGAGAATTTATTTTGCAGAATAGCTTTGAGATTCTCATAGTCCAAAGTAAGGTATTTTAGTGATAGTTTAGTTAGTTTAGTTCGGTGTACAAGAGAATCGGCACCAATGTTGGTATACCAATTTTTTTTTTTTGGGTGAGAAATCATCAAATAACTAATCCCGCTCTGGGTGGAGCGGGAGGGCCTGTCAGACTCTTACTGACTAAAACCCACCTGTGTTCGATCAGTTGCCATGTTGCCGGGGGCCACGATGTCCCTTTCGGCCTTATTCGCAACCCCGGCAGGCATCGGCCCTAGCGGACCCCGTCAATTCTGCTGACATCTCTTTGAGGCGCGCGTGGAACATAACACGCCATCGACCCGGGCTTGGTCCTTTTCAGACGGCGAGCTACCCGTTGCTCACCGTCCGCAAGCCCGCGCCTACGATGAATGTTGGTATACCTGGACGATATGTTTATCTATTTTCACCCGAGCAGGGTTCGGTCGTCGTCCCCGGGGTTACGGTTTTGTCCGAAAGGGTTACCCTGACCCCTGGCAATACAGGCAACTGAAGGAACATGGGTGTGTTTTAGTCAGTAAGACTCTAACTCGCCCTCCCGCTCCACCCAGAGCGGGAGAATTTATTTGATAATTTCCCACCCAAAACAAAAAAAGAGTTCTGTCGTCCAGGTACTGATTTATTATGATAGCAACATTTCCTAATAAGCTTAGTTAATCTCATTGGTCAATACGTTATTTATTTATTTGAAATTGCTTGACATTACTTACTACGGTAAATTAACTCATGATCCGGTCAGCCCTGGCCCAATATTGGTGTTTGAACTTAAAGGGCCACTTTCATCATTAGCGTTGGTACCAAATATTTGTTATTGGATTAATTTGCATAATTTATGTATGTGCTATGGTATTGCTTGTTAGTTACATTTTCTTGGTATCTTGTGGATACATACTTTCTCTATTTAACCATGCAAGTAATGTTAGGTACAGAATACTGTATAGTTTCAAATACTAATGCATTTTCTCTTTTACGTGTTAACAAATATATGTGAGTTTGTTATTGGTTCCTCTTCCAAATAATAGGTACATAGGTCCCGTGCTTCAGAATACTTTCTGAAGCACGGGACCTAGGTACCTATTATTACTCCTTAAGCCGTTGGTCTCGGCTGTCATTTGTAGATCTTGTAATTTCTGCAGTCGTTATGGCTAGTCAGAAGCCCGAAAGTCAGACAACCAAGAAAGTGATATCTTGTTACCCAGTAGGTACTCACTGGTAACACGATCCACTTGAGTAATGGAGGTCAGATAAGCTGTCACTTCAAGTAAATTACTGATACTGCATCCGGTGTTAGACTAGAAGCTGACCCCCAACATAGTTGAGAAAAGACTAGGCAGGCCGGCTTATCTTGGTTATGACAATAATTTGAATCCACCATCTTCCGTTGATTTGCTGTATGAGGGATAAACTGTTTATAATAAATAATTAAAAAACAACTGCCCTGCCAAAAAACGAACTAAAAAGTAATAAACAAGTTGTATTAGTTAATTTGTATATACAACGTGAAAGGTCACTCATTAACTCGCTGAATATATAAATAAAATTATCATTGCAGTCGGGGGACCTCTGAGATTAAAAAGTGTTCCACACATCGACACAACGGTAATATAGCATATGTCACTCGGGATGATGTAAGGATTCTAACGATAGGTACCCCATAAATCCAAATTTGTCCAGGCATTTAAAAGTTATGATGCCACAAAGAAACTCATATACATACATACACAAACCCTGAAAACATTACTCCTTTTTGGGCAGTCGTGTAAAAAGCATCAAGATCGGTACCTTTAGTAAGAACAAAACCAATACAGGCATCAAACTCAAACCATTTATCCTAACTAATATTAAAAACGCGAAAGTGAGTTTGTTGATTTGTTTGTTTGTTTGTTACGCTTTCACGCTAAAACGGCTGAACGGATTTGAATGAAATTTGGCACACGGGCACATGACCTGGATTAGGATATAGGATACTTTTTATCCCGACATTCCCACGGAATGTATGCGGGTGAAACCGCGGGGCACAGATAGTTTCAAATAAACCAATTACAGACACTTTTGAATTGTCAAGGGGTCGGTCAGTTAGAAAGATGAAGCTAGTTAGTATTAGGTAATCGGATAGTACCATTAGAGATGAGACATCAATCTCGTATAGCCAAGCTATGGAACACGCATGTTATCCGGAAATTTTATCTCCGCACTTAACATTAACGGTTCTATACTTGTACAGATTGTCGCTGTATCAATCGTCATTACGATTACAGGTTTAAGGTTAGGTAATTCTGTTGTAGGTATGTACAGTCACATCCACAAAATGTTCTTCGCCTTAAGGCGAAAGCGTCAGGTTAGTCCGCGAAATTCAAATTTCTTACGTTTTTTATAATTTGTAGGTTAGAATCAGGTTGTCTTTTGATCTAAATATGATTCGCGGCCGTATCAAATATTTATTTGTAGAATTATAATCATAAAAATCATCAATACAACTCTCTAAGTTCATGTAATCCTATTGAATGACTATTTCACAAAATCATTACTTTTGAGGATTACTAATGATTATAATTTTGTAAAGCCATATTTATTACGGCCTCAAATTATATTTTAATCAACATACAATCTGACACTGACCTGCAAATTGCAAAAAACGTAAGAAAATTTGAATTTCGCGGGCTACCTTAGCGCACCCCCTTTTTTTTTTTTTTTTGGGTGGGAAATTATCAAATAACTTCTCCCGCTCCGGAGGGCGTGTCAGACTCTTACTGACTAAAACCCACCTGTGTTCCTTCAGTTGCCATGTTAAAATAGCCCTTTAGCGCACCCCCTTAAGGGCTATTTTTGTCTGCTCATTGCATGATAGAATCTGTTTTACCAACTGAGCATTATTGATTGCGTTGTAATGTCAATACCGCAGAATTAATTCAGCCATCTTCTTTACGAGTCAGACCTAATTAAAAATGTGACACTGACAGTCTCTGTAAACTAAATTTAAAAATATATATTTCATAAAATGGTCAGGCCATTAAAAAGTTTTTAGGTTGATGTCAACTGAACATAGTCAAAGGTGTATGCTATTTTGTTCTTAGTCATCAAGTAAGTAATTACAGTTTTCTATGCAATGCTCAGTGCCGTAGCTTCAAAAAGTTTTACGTGTCCTGACTTGATAAAGGAAAGAATTTGAAAACTGATAAAGATATAAAAGACCTGACTGTACACCTATTTAGCATCATCACTTATCTACTGATAAAACTGCGCCGGCGCCCCGTTAGGAACAATACTCGAAAAAGCTTTTAAAAACCTTGACCAATATTTTTAGTCAACAAAAAAGCAGGCAAGTTATGTTCCAACGATTAAGTTCAGTTACGTTTTAACTGTTTTTGATTTAGAACAGTAATAATACCTATTCAACTTGTTGGCTTATTTAATAAGAGCAACCTTCGATAAATGTTGAGGTAGGCAGGTTTGAATCTAATACTTATAATACTGGGTTAGTATAAAATTTAATAGTATTTACTTCCACGCAATAAGGTTCAAAATCGTCTAAAATTATTTTGCTACGTTCGACGGTTGCGTTTGCGACCGGTCGTCGTAAATTAATGTATGAACTTTATTATTGACATGTTTATAATTAAATGTTACTGAGAACTTTTCGCTTTAATGTTATTTATTATTATGTAAAATATTTCACGTTTATTTTTAGCACGTGGTAACTGATATAAATAAATCGGTGACTAGAGTATTTATTTTAGTAGCAACTGTAGCAAATGTAACGATAAATATTTGAAGAAGCGTTTTATTTCATGGAAAGCTAAAAATTATAGAAATTTATACAAGATAGTTAATTGATTCAGGCGTGACTTTGCGGAAATCTATGATAAAATACAGTAGACGTGGCTATATTTAGTGACCTGTTCCGCTTAGCTATTTCTCAAGAGCCATAAAAAAACCTGAAAGAAATGGACACGTGTTTCACCTCTCAACGAGGCATCCTCAGAATAACGATTGACTTGTCGCAAATCTGAACACGGTGTGTTGCCACACCGAGCGCTGAACGCAGATGTCACTGGTCATCTTAGGATGCCACGTTGAGAGGTGAAACACGTGTCGATTACTTTCAGGGTTTTTTATGGTTCTTTAGAAATAGCTAAGCGGAACAAGTTACTAAATATATCCAGGTCTATTGTATTTTTTATTGAGATTTATACACTCAAACATTTCACGATGCTAAAGTATCCAACAATGGTGCCGATTCCCTTGTTCACAAACTAAACTAAATTTAAGTTCAGTGCATCTTTTTCTTTCTATTTCATTAAGAAAAGGACAGCAGATAAATTTTAGTTTAGTCCTGTCAAATTAATCAGCGCCTGTCACTACTCCATACAAGTTTAGACGTGATTAAAAACTTGCCTACTAAAATAACGTCAATTTACGTCAAGCGCTGATTAATTTGATAGGACTGAACTAAAATTTATCTTCTGTCCTTTTCTTAATGAAATAGAAAGAAAAAGATGCATCGAACTTAAATTAAGTTTAGTTTGTGAACAAGGGAATTGGCACCAATGTGTAGTAGTAGTACCTAAGGCTGCACGCTTATCATGACCACAATAGAAACGGGTTTTGTCGACGGAAGAATAGACAAAATTAGATAAACAATCACAATCTGTCACTTTGTCTATTCTTCCGTCGAAAAAACCCGTTGTCATGCTACGCTTGCTGGTGATCGCAACTCCACCTCCAACCGCGTATTTTGCGTACGGATGGGAAACACGATCATTTGATCCACCCCAGCTCCTCAAGGAAGGCCAGCAACGCCTTGCTGACAACCGCACAGAGGGTACCTGAGTTTCCGAAGTACTTTGTCCTGTAGTTGACAACCACCGGGAAGTTCACAAGCACATGAGCTGGTGTCTCGTTTGCCTCCATGCAGGCCCTGCACAGTGGACTACCTGTGTCTCCTATCTATACCCAAAAACGTTTATTACTCGTCTGAATACCTACTAGGGTATCCGAAGCAATGAAACTTGATTTTAATTAATTGCAGAGCCCGGAATCGTCAGAGACGGCGCGGCAGTACAAATAAAATTCGAGGCGCCAAAGTGCGTTGAGCACTTAGGTCTGTCACGGACCGCCATGCACAACCGTCAGTTTACGTCATTTATCTCGTAATGCGAATTAAACGATGACACGTTTGTTTTGTATCGAAAGTGTTGATATAATGCCGCCTCTAAAAACGGCCGCCGGGGCGTCTCTGTGCTCTATGATTTGATAAATGTTGACATTGGCATCTCAATCTGTGTTCTGAAGAATTAAACGTGGTTATACAACAACTCAACATTTTATTAGTTTCGATTTTTCACATCTCAATCCTAATATTTACATTACGTTCAATTGACTCTGTGATATCTCAATGTAATCATACTAATGTTTTATTTGTGCTAATGTAAACAAAAGTCTTCCGCAAAAAGTCAAAAAACGTCCTTGACTCTGAATAACTGATTAAAGTCGCCATGCCATTATTGGAACAAAGTTCCATGTCGCACGTTTTACTCTGCTACTCTGCACACTTAGCAAATGAGAGCTAGGCCGAAAAAAGTGTTACATTTGACCGTCACGACACTTTTGTTACGCAACAAATGTGTCGTGACGGTCATAATTATGTGAGAAAACCAAAGGAACTTCGTTGAAACCGGGCGCGCGGGCGTCTGACGACACGCGCGGTGTGTTTTTTTTCAAAAATGTATGCATTCGAATCTTGGCAAAGTTTGTCGGTGCTCAGCTTGCAGAACTCATAACAAGAATGATAAATTGTAGCTAATTAACTTCGTTGCTATTTCAATTGAAGGTCAATATCCCTGAAATCATGTTTATTTAAGATTCGGGAAATAACCTACATAGTTTTAAAGAGGCAAGTCATGGCCCTTAAAGCTGAATAATCCACTATGGAGGTTACAAGACCAGCTTAAGCTGGCCTATTAATCTATTAAAACTGTGTAGTACACTAGACCAGCTCAAGGTCAAAGTATTATAACTTATCACTGACGTGTGACCTAACGCCAAACAGCGCTTTGTGCGTCTCTTTTGTCGTGATGGTCGTTTTTATCCAGACACAAATTAGATGCGCGAAACAGACATACCGGTCAAAATCATAAGCGTTTTTTTTTGCTTCGCCGTAGTCGAGTATAAACAACTTCAACCTCAGACAACTCAATCAGTTTGCGGCCAACTTTACATATTGATGTCAACGCGGCCTAATATTCTATCCGTTGTACTCGCGATATTCCCACGATAGTGTTTCAAACAAGTAAATGATAACCAGAGCCATAAAGGTGCCATGGTCAGAATGCATACAAATAGTTCACTATATCAACGCGGAAATATACAACTATTTTAGCTCCATTCATTATTTTTATCTGTTATTCATCCTCTCTATGCGGTGCGTCTGTGTTTACTATAAACAGTTTATAGTTTGCAAAAACTAATACAGGTCATCTACTTTTTTTTAATAGTTTTCCAATATTTAGTCTGAGTTTATTTTATTTAAAATGTCTGCCAACTGTCTGTGTACGGCTGTTATCGGTAAAATTAAATATGTTTTATATTTCCGGTTCAATTGCTTTAAATAGTTTAGTGTTTTGTTGTTTTTAAAAGTCTGATCTAGACTGGTTTTTGCAACAACAAACATCGAATGTTTATAGTTTTTTTTTTTCTATCTGTTTAATACCAAAGAGTGTCTGTTTCTGACAGAAGTTATTCGCAGTTCATTGAACTTTTTTAAATAGGTAAATAGATCCCGGAATCATTATTCACTTGCCTTTAATGTTAACTGCTCTTAAAAAAACAGCATTATGAGCATATATTTCATGGGTTTTAATACTTTTTTCGCCAAGTTTATGTATTTACTGCATGTTTCCAATTACTGGCAAAAACACAGGTTTCCGGTCTTTCAATTTGTATCTATGTATTTAACAAGGTTTTTAAATTGGCAATCTAGCCTCTAAACTATTGGTTAAGAGGAAACTGATTTATAGCTCTGCTAAACCTTGTGATAAAACCATAAAAGTAGATATTTTAATTATTATGTAAAATCAACATATACCTGTTTTATAAACACATTGGACATTGTTGAAAATTATATTCAAAATGACATGATTACTTTGTAAAGTATTATATTATTTTAACTATTGTGAATGTGAGGACTATGTGGATATTGTTTTTATTTCTCTGCTAGTTTTACTGATGGTCTGGCAGTTTGAGTAGTTTATGCGGCCTACCCAAATATCCTTTATTTGGTATTGTTCGTCGAGTTGAGCTCCTTAAGTTCTGAGTTGAGCTCCACGATTACTGACAAATGCTTGCACTGACTGGACAGGTCCACTCAAATCTGTGTGGTTCTTTCCTCAAAAGACCTTTTCAGACCCTTACCTACATGGTCCTCATATGGCCTGACCTAGATTATGTCTGGACTTTAAAAGAGACTGCGACCTCTGAGTTTGTTTCGGCCTTTCTTCTCAGAGTAGTCAGATAGGAAACGCCGAACTTATCTAGCTTATTTTAATATTTTTTTTAGATGACGTGTAAGAGTGATTTCGATATGTTATTTACAGAATAAACAATTTCATTTCATTTCATTTCATAGAACAGAATAGAATACATTTATTTGCATTTTATCTCGGTACAATAATGGTCTTAATAATAGGGTTATTATGATCTATATTTGTCTCGCCATGGACTGACGAATACAAATATTTTACAGAAAACAAGTTCCTTGTAATTTTATCAGTCATTATACCTACTAGTACAAAAAAAAAATTACTATGTTTATTAAACTTTTTTTTCCGTGATGAAATCCTCATGGATACCCTTCATCTTGGGAGAACGGAGGGTCATGTGGGACTCCTACCTACTAAAACCCCACTGCTCCTACTACTACCACGAGTTTGGGGCCCGGGAGGTACCTACTTGTTCATTCGCCGCACTGACTGCTATCAGCCCACAGTTTTAAACCTAAAAATTTGCAGGTAACCTGTATATTTACAACACCCTGTAGACAACACGAACTCGTTTGGAACATCAATTTATTATTGGTGATCTTTGCAAGTTGAAACAGACGGATCACTTTTGGAACAGAATCAAAAGGATATGTTCAGCTGTTTTACATGATGTTTTGGCTCGAAAGCAAATTTTAATGGGTCTTTTAGTTCAATGATTTGCAAATGTGAAGCTTTACCAGAGGTAATGTATCTGGACCAGTCTAGACGATCTCTGTGTGGTCTTGGCCTAAGAATAGGTATCATGTCTTCCTGTAGCTGTCATGAGAGCTAAGATAAACATTATTAGTCGGTGATGGATGGCTGGGTAAATACATTACCGGTACTAAATAGTTTTTCCTATAGTGTTTTTACGAAGTCGCAGAAGCTAGTTGTGTTTATACGTACCTAACGTATAAACACAACTAGCTTCTGCGACTTCGTCCACGTGGAAGTCAACTACCTATACCTTAAAACATATTATTATCCTAAGACACTCGGATATTTTTTTTTAATATTGAAATTAATAATATTATTTTAGAGAAGTAATATGAGGAGTATTTACAGGAGTAATTGACTTTGATACGAAGTAAAATTTATGTTAGGTATATCTAAATCTAAACTAATATAAAGAGAAAAGATTTGATTATTTGTATGTTTTTCTGTAATTAATAAACTCAAAACATACTTAACCGATTTAAAAAAATATTTCACCTATAGAAAGCTACATTATTAGCAAGTAACATGGGCTGTATTTGATCGACTTCCACGCGAACGAAGTCGCGGGCAGTAGCTAGTTTACAACATTTTTAGACGTAATTTCTCAATAAAAAGACCTTGACCGTAACCCCAAATAACGCTCAGAGAAAATAAAAATAAAACCGAATTCAAAACTAAGCAAAAAGCAGACGAGACAAAATAAATCTAGAATTCAAATGTGCACTTCAGCAAGAATTTGATATATTGGAAACATATTTATAAATCATAGTCTTTTTTTAATGTTTTTTATTTGATCTGTGTGTGTATTGTGAAAAAGGTTGATATATTATTCTCGTTTTTATCATTTTGTAAATCTACACTGTAGACATTTTCTGATCACTTTGTTAGAAAAACGATGCAATTGGTTTTTCTTTGAAAACGATATTTCTTAGTGTTAAAAGAAAGGTTGAGCTCTTCTCATATGTTGCTTTGTTAAAAACATCGTTTTTAAATGAAATCACTGAGACGATACAAATAGTAGGACTGTTTTAACAAATGATCTGTCTCAATGATAAGTTTCTGTTTTTCATACGAAATTATACTGCGAACATTTTGTTCCCTGACACTTCTATGGGTGATCTATTTATGATCTACTTAACTATTTTATTATAGTAATAATGGTAGGACTGTTGTTTTATAAAATATATAATAATAAAATACTAATATAAAATTTTATAAATAGGTTCGCTAATCTGATATCTGAAATTTATACTTGTTCCGTAGTCGTCATCGTGATCTGGTCAAATGTGGGTGTACCTACCTATCCCTTCGGGAAGAACAGATGCGGTGTCATATTCTGTCTTCTTTACTCAAATTGTTGGTTTAAGTAGAAAATCTGAATGTTCATTCAACGTGGAAATACTTGTCAAGACCTTAGTCAGCATAGTTTTTCCTTATTGCAATGCTGTGTGTTGTTTTTAAATTATAATTTTATTAAATCGCTCATCGATGTTAAGATAGCTTGATTCTATAATATACGTTGCACTAGGAAAACATCAATACAATAAACTATTAACACAATAATGACAGTCACAATAATGAATTATTGAACCAATAACTTAATAAAATTAATAATAACTATGGATTTATTCTGAAAGGAAATCGATACGTTTGATCACATAGAAACCAATATTGTGATTATATAAGAACCAAGCGCCATCTTTCGCCGAAGGCCATTCGATAAATCGTTACATGAACTCTAATGAAATGTCAAAAATAACACAAATTCTTGGAAATCCCAGTTTAGATTGGCGCTTGACAAAAATTATTACTACGATTCTGTGACATATCGAATGAAACATTGGAATGGTGCCATCTTCAATAAATGTAAAAAAAAATATTCAATTTATTTTATTTATAACGCGGTTCACGTAACTAGCGTACGGATCAAATTATAATAAATATGAGACGCTAGGATCTTGTAAGTCAGCATATCTGTACGTCCGTAATTTAAGAGCTTATTCCTTTGGGTATTTTCGAGCTATTTGACATTCATTTTATGGGTCATCTTTACTGCTATGGTATTTGTTTTTTCAAATATCGTAGCATTATGCTTTATGAGGCCTTTTTGGCCTCGCACAGGTCTTCTTTTTGTTTACACACTTTTTTTTAATTTTAATATCTTTTTCAGAAATTATTATTGTTTTTATAATTTTCTTAGTTTAAATGTTGTATTTTCTGTGCGTGTCACAAATTAAATAAAATCTTTTTTCTTTCTTTTTTCAACTTTTAAAAAATAAACTTTAAAACTTACCTGTTCTCTTAAAGGGCAACTGCTAGCAATAATCTTTAGTTTTGTTTTTTTTTATTTGTATACTTTTTCTTCTATAATGTCACCAAAAAACGTTAGGTTCCAACCAATGCAAACAATTTAAGGAACTATGGCATAACAATGATCATAACAAACAAGTTCTTCTTTCCATAACCGGTTTTATACCAATTTGTATTACTTTTATGAAAGTCTCTTGAGTACCTATTCAGAGGGCCGATCACCCGTTCTAATCTCGAACGTTATCGGGATCGGATTTAGATCGAATAAGGCCAGCATTATCGTACACAACGCGAGCTGCTCCTAACCTCCTGTATTTTACCTCCGCGAATTCATTCGAAGCATTCTGTAAGGCTTACTTTGTTCCGAATCCAATTTCGGAAATAGCCTTCAGGGGAAGGTATAAATGTTGAATTTATTCGCAAAAGTGAGAATTCACAATTGAGACTAAAATTCCAGCTAAATTAAATAAGGCGCCAAAGGGTGATAGCGACATGGTCAGAATAGTTACTACTTGATTATTGTGAATACTATTCGCATCGCTTGGCAGGAAGTTTTGAGGTGGAAAATACTGGAATACATTAGTTTATATTTAGATTCAATAATAATTAAAAAAAAATAAGTGACGATGATGCTGATGTGTTGGTAACAGCAGAAAAAATACGTAAAAATAAAATAGCTTCTAATGATTGCGAATCAGAGAAACTAATACAATACTAGAACTTAAAAACAATTACCTAATTAAACCGGTATAAACATAATACCTGTAGAAGCTTTACAGCTGCTGTACTTATAACCGAAAAAAGATACCAAAAAAGAACATAATACATGCAATTATCCTTCAAAATTTAAAAAGCTGTGAACAAAAAGAGACTGATGAGTTTGACAGCATAATTTGCAAGTAAGCTCACACTAACAAGCGAAAAGTTATTTATAAACAAGAACCTGCACTCCGGTTTGATTGATGACTCACTGAATGCAGAAACAGTTGGCATGGAGTCAAGTAAGGTGAAGCTCCATCAAAGGCTATGGAGGACAAACGAAATTGTGGAATACTTATGTAACTTTTGGAGAATCTAAGGGTGTTTATTCATAGGGAATGAATAAATAAACGATAACAATGTTGATTAAAATCATACTTAAAATGGATCCAAATAAAAATACGTTTCATATTATATTCGACCAAAAAAGCAATTGGGCCACTCCATTAAATTAACATTCAGAAAAATCTTTATATCAAAAGTATTACTAATCGTAATGTCTCATTGATAATTGAATAAGTAAAATATTTTTCTGAACTGCTAATTTTCCATATTATTTTCTTATATCCATTCTTCATCCCTATTGTCTTTTATGGAAATAAAAATTGCCGTGGCTGCAGTGGACGGCACCTCACAAAAGCAAGTTATTGAATGATAGAATTTATAACCTCGTGGTTGTCTATAACATCATGTTCTATTCAATTAACTTCACTCACTGAATAAATTTCTGTCAATATAAATTCTTTGACCGTCAGCTATTGAACAGCGTTGCTAGTTTATGTTAATGTTTTCTTTAAATTCTGTGGCTTGCATCTTCCGTTATATTTCCTGAATTAGTAATTTGTTGTGATGCAACTATAAGAAGAATTGTCGACGACATGCATTCACAAATGCTCGTAAACATATTCTATCTTTTGCATCGTCTGAGGAATGCTATTGATAATACCGTATTTAACGACACCACATGCTGGGCAACCAACAAGAGTATTTGATGTGTTATCGTTACGAAAAGAAGCATTAAGTTGTACGAGTAATATTAAACCTTATGACCTTAGTTTTGCTTATAATTACCATATTTCAGTTATTTAAGATTTATCTACAAAATGCAGCTGCTCATTTATGTAAACACTGTACACATAACCTAAATCCATAATATTATAATCCTTAGTCCAATATATGGATCTAAAACCCGACTGACTACGCTCTACGTTTTCTTATTCAGTGGCACAACATTCGTTGTCAATTTGGTTTGGTCGTCATATGAAATTCCTGGCTCGACATTTGTGATTCATATTTTCTGCCTTGATTGAAGAAAGGCTTGCAAATTGTGTGCGTGATATAAACCTGTTCAAGCTAACGTGATTTCGACTATAATACAACGATGCAATACTTTATTCAAAATCTACTGAAACATTTTCATCTCTTTCAACAATCGAAACTTGACATTGACGGTCACAAGTACAGCTGCCAATATAATTTATAAGTAAAATAATCTTGAAGTCACATTAGCAAGAAAATAACATACCGATGTCACGATTAAAACCAGAGGTAAGGAGATACTAACCCTACTCACAGTCACAGAACGTGCACAAATGGTAGTCAAACTGTAAGTACAGCAAAAAAGTAAAAGTAAGACAAAGTCAAATGGCATACAGTCCTTTAGTTAGAGTCTAGCTACATAACATAGAAACGCGATAAGACAAGAACTATACAATGGTTATTATATGTATAACAGCAACATGTCGCTTTATATTTAAATTTAATATTACTAGGTGAATACAAGGAATATAAACACAACCTGCACTACGTCAAAACACTAAATTATTTTGATTTTTTCCATCGCCATCATTGATTCCAGTCCCAATAATTGTTCCTATATTTCATTTTCCACATTAAATTGAAGAGTTAAGTCTGGCTTTCCGTAACCTATTTGCACGTTTAACGCTTGGTTTAACAATTAATTTTGCACGATACAGGTGGAGGTGAGTCTTGCTCGTGGCAGCTTTGATAGTGAAGGGAACGCCTTTCTCAGCACACAGTTTATATTAACACTACAATGTAACTTTGATTAGAGCTATAACGATAGTAACAATTTCAAACACAAAGTTGCAGGGAACGTTCTTTTGTTTTTTCTTTTCGTTGTGGACCACAAATCCACGAGTTATTGATATAGCACTGTGAATTGACAGCGCTGGATTTTATGCAAACTTTTATCATAAAGGTCTCGATTAGATTTTAAAAGCGGCAAATGGACTTTATTTAAACGACATTTTGGTATGAAGTTCATTCAAATTGGACTAATGATTATTTAAATTGTTTTGGGATTTGGACATGTGCAATTATTGGGAAAAAAATTATTTTGCTTTTTGAATATGTTTCACGTTAAACAGTCAAGCAATTATTATTGTCACACTGTAGGGCAAAGGCCTTTTCTCATACAAAGAAGGCACGAGCATTGATCACCACCCTTGCTCAAGATGGGTTGGCGAGTTTAGGTTTTCCGCACGATGTTTTTCCTTCACCAATGTCAGTAAGATAAACTCAGAAAGTACATGTGATTAAAAAAAATCACTTTGGTACTTGCCCGGATTAAACCCATAACTTTGTGCATGAGAGGCGAGGCCTTTTAACCACAGGGCCATTACGACACAATATCAAATAATAATATGGTGTACTTTATTTCTAATTCCAGTTCCATTTGTGCATGCATTTATAACGTCTCGCTTGTGCCGCGTTCCGATGCGGACGCGTTTGAGTTTTCTTTATTTCGGTTAGCGCAGCGCAAGCTGTCGCTCGTAATTTACCCGCCATGAGTAGTGAACTAGTGGCGAATGAGCTGCTGGCGTTCCTGCAGCAGAAGCTGGATGTGATGGACGAGGTGTCCGCTGTCCAGATCTGCGCAACGAACTTCAGCGAGGATGACATAGCTGCTGCCAAGCTGTTGTTGTACAGTGTGCTGAACAAGCGCGACCAGATGGTGTCCCGCCGGCGTGACGGGACCAAGAGGAGCCTGCAGGATATAATCGCGCTGTTCAAGGAGACCGACCCAGACGATGTGCCGACGTTTGTGGCGAAGGAGCTACACAAGCTTCCTCCCGTCACCTTCGACCACGTCGATGTAACCAGCCTTCTGAAGGACATTGTCTTTCTGAAGGCCCGCCTCGCGGATGTGCTAACAAAATTAGACGCATCTCAAAACACCGTCACTGATTTGCGTAATGAAGTTAGCGATTTGCGCAACAGTGTGGCGGTAATTAGGTCACCTGTCGATACGTCAAACGTAAACACATGTCGTGGAGCCGGCCTCGATGTATCGTTGTCGAATTCCGCGTCAGCAGTTTCGTCGCCAGCGCATCCGTTGATTGCCGAGCTTGCAGAGCGCCCCGCCGGCGCGCCCCGCAGTCCCGTGCTCGTCACCGCGGCTTTTCCGTGTACCACCGCCAGAGCCCCTCGCCCCGTTCCGCTGCCAGTGTCTGCAGCCCTGGCGAAACCCCTACAAAGGGATTTCGCTAGCGTCACCGCGACTGCCCCTAGCGCTCCTAGTATCAAGCCCATGCCTGAGAAGGCACCGAATATGGCTGATAATGATGACTGTTTCGTGACGGTGCAAAGGAGGAAGCGCCGATCGCGAACGAACAAGAACCGCTGCGGCAAAGCTCCTACGGGCCCCGAAGTGAGCCTGCGTGCTGCTAAGCCGAACACACCGGTGTACATCTCCCGCCTGCACTACACCACTAAGGCGGAGGACATCGTGGAGTACGTGCGCCAAAAGACGAGGTACGCGCCGAGGGTGCAGTTATTAGAATCGCACCGGAACGTCAATTTCAAGGCGTTCGTCGTGCGTGTACCGAACTTTTATCTGCCACTCGTCATGCAAGAAGACTTTTGGCCACAGGACGTGGTGTTCCGTCGCTTCCGCGGACAAGTTCCACAAGACGGCACTAAGTCAAGCTAGTGCATAATGAAGTGCTACTAACATAGTCTAAGCCTTATTTATTAACACAAGTTTTGTTTATATTAGAATATGTATGTTTAGGTTAAGGTATTTTTCTATGGGCCTGTGTAGCCTGCAATAAATGGTATTATTATTATATTATTATTATTATAACTACTGAGTTTATTTATTTATTGGGTTCTATTATTTTATTATTCACTTAGACAAGTCGAGTTACAAGCGGCACCAGTGTATAACTTTTCTTAACACTATCGGAAGCAAAGTGTTGCAATATTTTATAGAGATTCATGATGGTACATAAATGGTAACAGGTTGTAAACGTGTAATTAATGCTTGATTAGTATCTTGTCTTAGAGATGATATTCATTACTTGTAGAAATATTTGCTATGGCAGAATTTTATCTTTGTGGACTGAGTTTGAATTCTAACCAGTTTGCTGCAAGCATTTCTTGTTAAAAATCCTGCTTTTCATCATTTTGTTCGTCCATAGCATAATTTAACATGAATTTTTCTGCTCGTAAATTCTTCAGCACAACAAAAACTTCCCCAAAATGGTCATATCAAAAACCATTATTCAAACGACACTTTATTTGTCTACTTTGAAGACGCACAAGATATATTGGAAATGGTTCCAGTTCAAACGGTTAGGAAGAGTTACTAAGGTGTTCGAGCTCGAAATCTAGGAAAGCGAACAATGACAATGACCCCTCGAAAGAATACACGGGAAAAGAAAATGTAAACGAAATTGGTTCTTAAAGTTGAGGGAATAAAAGTGGTGTTGGTAATGTGAGGTGTAAAATAAATGTTTGTATAGCTCTCGACGCTGTACAAGATTGATAGACTAGCCCGTGAATGAACTTAGCAAATATTACACTGCTGATATTTAGCGGGAGATTTCGTTAGAAATGTTTGTATATTATTTTCATGTCGACAGTGGCTACAATTTCTATGAACTTTTCATTTTTATTGGCATATTATTATTACTGTTTTTTTAGTTAGTGTAGTTCTAGCAGATTGATTACTAATTTCCTCAAAGTATATGTTGTATATTCCGTATGGAACTGTGCCAGAACTATGCCGTCATCGTGTTATATATTTTACTTTTGTGTTTTTTTTTCAAATATCTGTTAACTGATAATTTTTTAATCACTTTATTTACATTGTGAAGATAACTGCACGCATATATTTGATGAGATTGTGCTGATAAAAATTGTTTATTATTTTATTTTTTGTAACTGTTTTGAATGGTTTATACAAGGTGTAATTGTTTCTCTAATCCCATATTGAAATTTTATGTGCCCAAATTATGCCACCACCAACATAAACGTGTTGTCTAAAATAATAATGAAGTGAAAATCTGAAATTCAAATACAAAGTAAAATCATTTCAAGAAGCCAACATCTCACTTTACGCACTGTTATTATAATAAGCATCTTTTGTAATCCTGTACATATTTACTTACGAGCTTCCTCATATTCTGTGTATTTGAGATAAGACATGATTCACACACGCTACAGACTCACATATACCTACTTATATAGATACCGTTATAGCATAATATACTGCATTATTGTCAGATGTGAAACAAATAAATGACAGAAGTCTGTCTTATCGTTAGCAACGATCATAAAGACAATCCTAAATCTATTACAAAAATTGAATGTCAAAACAGTTAGCTTCTAAATGTTACGCACGATAGTAATGAATTTGCACAATAAGATACAAAAATGAGATGCGCTTAGATGAAACTTGACAAAATGATTGTTATCAAAGATGAAGCTTCTTGTGATACCACGGCTAGCGTTGCTTAGCTTTCGATTGACCCGTGCGGCTGTTATTATTAGCCACGAGCCCTACTATCAGATGAGATGATGATCAAACAATAAAAGTGGCTATAGTACTCGTATATTAGTTTGCGCTACATGTAAGCTATCCACTCTAAGATGATGTAGTCCATCTAAAACAGGTTCTGCATCATTACTATCAAATGCATGCTCCATCTATTTGATACAAGCCGTATCAGTATGTAGAAATCTAACACCATTTAACGATAATGTTTTAATATATCAATGTCTTGTTGCTGTTCCTATATCTCACCAACCTGTTTTGGTTAGTATGCATACTAGATTATCTTTACTATCCTGGAATTTTGTCTCGATCAATGACTTAGTAAACATTTTCATCAATTTAAAGACATTGTAAGTAAAATCAGTTTTCACAGAGGAAAAGTTGCCACTGAACACTGTTTAACTACTAACTTAACATTGGTGACATGAACGATACGTTTTATATAGGAACCGTGATAATGATTTTGGTATTTCTCTATGTTTACTTATGTGTAATGTCAAGTGATTAATCAGATAGGTAGGAAATATTTTCGTAGTAATAATATCTAGGACAAAGTCGTCATTAAGAGTCATTGAACTGCGATTATCGTGACTGATAATGGTGATATTGCTACTCGCAATGCTTGTCATTGATTAAATTGGCCTTTGATTTCTGTTTCGCTGTTGCGCCATTTTATTCCTGTTATTCCATTTATGTCCTAAGTACCATCTCGATTATTTCCACAATCTTAAGATTTATCGTCTATGAGATCGATGAAAGATTCAGCTTGAGGATATGCTCCTTTATTTATATCTTCTTTTTGTGTTAGAACAATTTTTGATAAGTATTTTACCCGATGGTAAGTAATGAGGCGGACAACGATGCTGCATTTTTTACTAGAAGTTACCAATCGGCTTGTAACTTGAAGACTCTCTGTTTCTCACTCTTTTCTCCCTCTCTTGGCATAGGTATCGAAAAATATACTCTGGCAAGGAGTTCCGCTCCTTAGCGATTTGCACCATTAATACTTTTTTATTTAATGTCTGTCACGTCTTACACCTTCAATTACTTCTTAAGATAATATGTACCTTCGAACAGGCTTTTAACTGTTCCTTGAAAGTGATCGGTACTCAGCAGCATCCATTTACGGGATAAGAGACCTGATTCGACTCCCCTGAATTTGCATAAAACTACAGTATTGAGTACACACATAGTCAGATGTTTTTGTAAAAGCCGAAACATAACCCGTTCGGGGAGTTTCGGAGACCAATCGGTTTCTCTTTAATATACGACGTAAGATAAACAGTACAATGCTTTTCTTGTGCTTTGCGTTTGTCGGTTTTATACGTTTGTCTACATTTCTTACATTAATGTTCCCATTGTTTTCGTACATTAATGTTCTTACGTTTTAATATTTTTTTAAACCTGTTTTAAACTGTACTTTAAAATTATAGCTGCCGAGTAAAAGTTAACATGCCAGGTTGAAATTATTTCCGGATTCTGAATGGGAGGTAGTTATTATCAATTGTATGTTCCCCAACAGTTATAATGGCTCCCACGGGATCGATTGCGTATTCACAATGACCCATGCTTGCCACCACAGAACAGATAAAGTGCTTGCCACAGTTCAACATGTATCTACCAAAGAGATTTGGAGTTTAATGTACCGCTAGGACTCATTTTAGATCAATTATTGAGGTTAGTCAATATTTATATAATGATTTGTAAATGTTTACTATTCGGTGATCACTATAATTTGTCATTTTGAGCTGTCATCTGTGTGTCTGTGGCGATTGACCTTGAAATTAGTATAACCCACAAGGTGATATTTGGAGAAATTTATATTTTTCTGCTAATTATGTTTGGAAGATCCAATGGCAGTTAACAAATATTTGGTATCACTGCTCTGGGAAGTTCACTTCTTTAGATGTTCATTTAACCTACAAAAGTTCAACAGTGAAGTCTGCAGACTGCCAAGCCTGATTTACATTTACAAATTTGACTTGAGCTATCACATCAAAATCATTTAGCGTCATTAGAGAGAGTTTAACAGAAAAAATAATTAGAAATCTTATCCACCTCGTGGCTTTAATACAGGTAGAATAAAGAAGATGAAGAGATGGAGAAGTATGGAACAAAAATACATGTTGTGCGGACCGCAAACAAATTGGGTTATGGTCAGGAAAATTATAGGTAGGAACTGATGAAATATTATTAAACGCTATCAACTCTTATAGTCAGTTAAAACATAAGCCGCGCTGATAAAAACGAGGTCAATAATAATATTATGCTATTAATGATCATTTAGACACCGATTACACTTGTAGTGATTAGCATGTCTTGAGGTAATTGCACTGAAGTAACCTATTTTTCGCAGACATTCTCGACTATCCGCTTCCGTACGTAGATAAGTGTTTTCCTATCTAATTTGATAGTCAGATAGACTTGATAACGTTTTTGATGATAACCTAGCTTAATATTTTTCACTTTCCAAATTCTGTTGATGATTTAGAGGCGTTTATGAAAGATTGGCCGGAGAAGAGAACATACAGAGAAGAGTGGAAAGCTGTAGGGGAGAGTTTTGCCTAGTAGTAAAAAACTACAGAATGAAAAAGAATCTGTTGGAGGTTGAAAACGGATTAATGACACCAGAATACACTTAAGGTCACAGAGTTCGGAAGACAATTGCTATTATAAAAAAAAAAACACAAAATAATGTAGAAGTTTATCATGAAAAAATTAGCGTGGAACATACGGTGGAGGTCTGCCCGTCGTGGGCGGAGCATCGCCGTGTCCTCGTGGAGGCAACCGGCGGCGGCGATCTCTCGCGTCCGGCCCTGATTCGGGCCATGGTACGGAGCGAGAGGAAATGGGAGGCCGTCACCTCTTTCTACGAAGCAGTAATGCTCGCGAAGAAGGAGGCGGAATACGTGAGGGAGAGGCAAAATTCGCGCCCTCACGCCCCTGACCACCGCAGGAGGAGACGGCCTGGGCGTTGGGTATCGCGAGCTGATTTCCGGCCACCGTAGGCGCGGGCTTGCGGACGGTGAGCAATGGGTAGCTGGCCGCCCGACAAGGACCAGGCCCGGGTCGACGGCGCGTTGTGTTCCACGCGCGCCTCAAAGAGATGTCAGCAGAATTGATGGGGTCCGCTACGGCCAATGCTTGCTGGGGTTGCGAATCGTGGCCCCCGGCAACATGGCAACTGATGGAACACGGGTGGGTTTTAGTCAGTAAGAGTCTGACACGCCCTTCTGCTACACCCAGAGCGGGAGAAGTTATTTGATAACTTCCCACCCAAAAAAAAAAAAGAAAAAGCTCTACCTTCGGTTTAATTAGGTATCTACAAGGATCAATGAGGACCAAGGAAATATTTGATAATTTCCCACCCAAAAAAAAAAAAGCTCTTGTTTGTTGATAAGGTAGTAGTACACACGGCTAAATATCAAACTATAAATTTCCAGTTTAAGCTGATCTCGTATTTAATAGAATTTTTATACAATGAGAGGTCAGCGTATTCTGGAAATGTATAGTTTGGTACAAAGATAGATAAGATAAGTCTGTATAACCTCCAGACAAAGGTCCCAGTAGTATCATACAAAACAGTGAATACAGAGTATTAATGGAGTCAAGATAACGTACAGACAAGCAGTAAAATGAAGACATCAATGGCATTGTATGACAAACTACAACGTAGTTGTCTAACTGTTCTCCACAATATGTTTATGAGGGTCTAATTGACAACACACGCACCTCTTACTGTTGTACGATTAACACCTTGAAACAAGTTCTTACGATCTCCAAAGACTATCTACGCGGATTTAGAATTTGAAGAAAGTAAGAAAGTACTTTTTGACAATATACGTAAAACATATTTGGCAACATGACAATGAAAATAATTGCAGAAACCTGTCCATGTTTTAGTTTTAACTTTAATAATAACCCATTCTGTATTTGATCCGAACCGTCGAAGTAGTCCACTTAGAGCACCCATCCGAATAGCACCTGCGCGAATAGCACCTATCCGAGTCCAAGAATAAAATTTATTTTTACATTTTTGTCCACGAAGAGCACCTACGACTCAGCAGCCTACTGCTGGGATGTATCTGTTTTACAGGACGTTATTAAATGAAAGATATCGATAAAAATCACTAGAATGTTTATTATTTCTACATACGCACATACGAAATTTGTCTAGGCGACATTTAAAAACGAAAAATAGTAAAAATCACTATGACAATAATATTAATCTTACCAAATAATAACATTTCTTATTTTTAATTTACTTTAAACTTTGAAGATGCTCGACGCCCTTCTGACTGCCAACCCTGAATGTGATGTGTTTCCAGATGAATGGAGTAAAATTATGCGTATAATATGTCTGATGTTCGGTGAGAGAAAGTATTATGGGAGTCCACTATTCTATTATAGTTACAATAGGGATGATGCCTGGGTCAAAGAAAAGAAATTCTATTTAGTCCATCAGTCAGATAATAAAAAAATATAGGACACGTATTTTTTGCTTTACCATATTAATCAAAAATGACTTAGATAAAACGCAATAAAGTTGGGGAGTGGGGGTCGCTACGTCACAAGTAAGTATAAAATCTACATACAAGTGACGTCACGGCACATTTTAACTCAATGTATCGCCGTAATCTTTTGACAACGTAAAAAAAGAAAAAATATGTGTAAAAAATATTTTTTAATAATTTACAAGACGGACAAAAATATTTTTTTAGTCATCATCCCTATTATATTATAAAACATTACAATATTAACCTTTTTTATGTTTCTATGTTAATTAATGTTATTGGTGTTGTTTTTTATTTTTTTATCTAACTCTAGTTATTAAGTTATTTTGTTGGTACTAACACTATGGACTCATGTCTGAAATAAAGAATTTGAATTTTGAATTTAATCAACCATAAATAAATGAATTATAATATGCTTGATTGAAACTCAGAGGCCTTTTTGTCAGGGACGGTCAGTTGCATACAGTGTGAATTTATTGACATCTAGCATCGTGCTTAGGCATCAATGGGCATTTACATATTGCAAGATGATTTGCGTATAATCTATTACATAAGAGTGCCTAGGCAAGTGGCAATCGCTTTTAAAGCGTTTCTTATATCTACAACGAGTTTAAACAGGATTGATCTTCGGTAACTTATGTTGATACAAAAGTTTTTAGAATTTTCCATCAACCACATCGCTGATAGAATGATACTTTATCTAAGCTCTGGACAAGCTTCAAGCTTTAGACCTATTGACCAATGTCGTGCAAGAGACGAGATAATATGCCAATACCAAATTATGTGTTTTGTTGGGACTGCAAAATAAAGCATTCTTATTGGTGGAATTTTGCATAGCTTCATTGCAAAATTCGGCTTTAAAGAAAACAGAAAGTGGACAGTCGGCTTTAAAGAAAACAGGTTAAAGGTATCCGTGGGCGTGATCTAGTGGACATTTAAGTACTTAAACCAGTGTTATCTGAAACTTGACACGAACTGAATTTATGCTAGATTCTAGTTAGCTTTAACTCAACTGGTTTCAATTTTGATTATTGTAAGTTGTAAATGGGAATGAGTATGATATCAAAGTAAATTAAAATAGACAGCGTGTTTAGTTTATATGCAAGAAATAAACATTTCAAAACCAAAGACGTGAATTTTGCAAGTAATTGACTGTTTTGTAAATCATGTATATTTATGTTCACATTTTTTTTTAATAGTCTACTGTTTTTGTTGCGGCGTGGCTCTTTGACAACATGCGTAATTGTACACAGTTCACTTTTCATAAAAAAATGCATGATTCAAATTCTCATAACTAAGTACTGCAGCTAATCAGACGCACAGTATAAAAACCGGTCAAGAGCGAGTCGGATTCGCGCACCGAGGGTTCCGTACCATTTTAAATTTTCATCGGCGAGGCCTTTATTCGTCAGAGAATTTTAAAACTGCACACTGCCGTGTAGAATATTGCAGTTTTAGGTCAGCGCCGTCTCTTGGCCTATAGTGGAACTAATGTAATTTAAGTTGTCAATTTCTGAAAAAGTGTGCTATTTAGAGACATCGTTTTATTTTTCCTGTAATCTTTACATAACCTTCTATCACATAGAATAATTTTAGATTTTTCTCTATGCAAACTTCGGAGATAAGGGGGAACAAGTTAATAAGCATTAGTAGTTCTTGAGATATCCAGCTGTGACAAATAGGCGGACAGACAGGCTGAGCCGCACTATAAGGGTTTCTTTTTACCATTTTGGTATGGAACCCAAAAATGGGTTCTAAAATTAATTTAACTGTAATATTGCCACTCCAATTTTCTTTAAAGTTTACATTGGCATCAGAAGGCAGGTTGTAGTCACGTTTCATAGAGGTAACATTCATAGGTGTCAACACGCGCGATATTGAAAATGTTCGGTGTAACGCGAAAAACTAGTTGAGGGACACATTGCAGAGAAGAGGAGACAACTTAAAAAATATGTAAAAGACACGAAGAAGACAACTTAAAAAATATTTCTATCATATCAGTCCTATACATCGTACATGTCCGATCCATTGTATCAGTTAGTATCATTTGTGACGTCCTTGTTATAAAACAAGGACGTCACTGATAGGAGAAGACATGTTTACTAACTAGCTTCTGCCCGCGACTTCTTACGCGTGAAATTACTTCGTTTTCGCTTAGCGAAAAAAGTCAGAAAGACTGACTTTTTTCTTTTTGCTCAACTCCTATGCATCCTAGTGTGGTGTTAAATAGCCAATAGCCTTCCTCAAGAATTGGGCTATCAAATGCAAAAAGATTTTTTCAAATCCAACTGGTAGTTCCAAAGATTACCACACATAAAAACTTACAAACAAACAAATTTTATAATATTACAAGCTTTTGCCCGCGACTTCGTCCGCGAGCTTATAACCTTCCTCAAGAATTGAGCTATCCAATGCAAAAAGAATTTTTCAAATCCGACCGGTAGTTCCAGAGATCACCCCTACATACAAACTTACAAACAAACAAAACCACTTTATAATATTATAGTATATAAGTATAAGTTATAATTTTATAAGTATAGATAAATCTTCTGGAATTCATCCTCTGTTGAGAACTGAAAAATCTGTAGTGTAGTTTAGAAAAACAATGTGGTCACAGAATATGTAGACAGACCCGAAAAGTGACTTTTATAATATTAAATAATATTATAGATGATACGTCCACGAAACACAATCATCCCATAAACTCTAATTGAATGTCGGTATTCCGCACTTTCATGAGGACAACATCCAAGGGGCAGAAACTGTATTTTTTCTTTACGTGGATGTCGGAAATTATCCTTTGTCCTTTTTTGTTTTGGGTGGGAAATTATCAAATAACTTCTCCCGCTCTGGTCGGCGCGGGAGGGCGTGTCAGACTCCTGACTAAAACCCACCCGTGTTCCTTCGGTTGCCCTGTTGCCGGGGGCCACGATTTCCCTTTCGGCCCTGGTCTACCCAGGTCATGGTCCACCCATGTACCAAATTTCATACAAATCCGTTCTGCCGTTTTAGCGTAAAAGCGTTACAAACTCACTTT
The DNA here is from genome assembly GCA_949152395.1 of Agrochola litura. NCBI lineage: Eukaryota > Metazoa > Arthropoda > Insecta > Lepidoptera > Noctuidae > Agrochola > Agrochola litura. Next base: position 16,592,654 of record OX424508.1, on the reverse strand, counting down.
TGATTATTTGATTTTCGATAATCACTTCCCAAATTCCCGGGCCAGGATATTTTAGCTAGCATTACTCCACACGGTCTCATACTAATAATGTCATCAGATCCACTATAATATGCAAGAATGTCTCAGGCAATAAACTCCGGGAATCCCATATGGTGGATACTAAAACTAAATCGACAGACGCCTGAGAATTTCTGAGTCACAAATGTTGTTATAATTTGCCAACTAACCGTGTGATTCTCGGCTAAGAATATATTATAGTCGTCTATTATTTTTTCATTTGATGAATGAAAATAGGCCACAATAATAAATTATAATAAAAAATAAAGTTTAATAAAAAACTGTAACCCGACTACGGGAAAATAAAAATGATCTAAAAAGTACGAAACAAGCCAATATTTCAGACAGAAATCAAGACATAGGTACAAAAATGGTCAAGGTAAAGCCGTCGTCGCATGCCATTTTAATTTTGTAGGTGTTTCTGGCACCAACATGGTACATAGGCATGCGACCACGGCTTTACCTTGACCATTTTTGTACCTATGTCTTGATTTCTGTCTGAAATATTGGCTTGTTTCGTACTTTTTAGATCATTTTTATTTTCCCGTAGTCGGGTTACAGTTTTTTATTAAACTTTATTTTTTATTTTTTATTTTTTTTTATTTATTATATAATTGCGTAGCACAGGTGTGAGCACTATGTACTGAAGAGTTAGGTACCATTTACCGGGTATTATGTCTTGCATTGACTTGAATGTGCCCTGGCGGCTGTGAGTATGTCATGCTCACTCAGATGTTTCGCTGATGGTGGCGTGTGTGTTGGATCATTTAGCTCCCTTCAAAATGGTTGAGCTGAATGGTGCTAATCCATGCGTCATGTTTGTGAACGGCCGTCGGCAGTTGGGACTGGTCATCTCTTAGCTGCCAGGGCTTATTTTTAATTTATTTTAATTTTTGAATTGTTCTTTGTTTTATCTTTTTATTACGGACGCTTCTAACGTGCACTTCTTTCTACATTGTTCTCACATGTTTAATTTCAACATGAATGATGTAACCAATATTTTGTAACAATGTTTATTTAAAAGAGTGGAGTTTCTTGCCCGTTCTTCTCCATAGGTACCTACTACGCTTTGGACAACTAGCTTCATATTTCTGACTGACCGATTCCTTGACAATTCAAAAGTGCCTGTAAATGGTTTAATTGAAATAAATGCTTTGAGTTTGAAATTGAGTTTGAGTTCATAGACAAAAGCGACCATTTTCCGCTGGGTCAATGAATTTAAGCGTGGTCAAGAAACTTTGGCGGACGAAGAAAGAAGTAGCCGTTAGTTGACGGCTGTTCCATAAGAAAACGTGCTGCCTGTGAAAAATTTAATTCAAGAAAATAGGCGAATTAATATATGAAGAGATTCAGCATATACTGCAGATTGGATCGGGAAGTGTGTATGAAATTCTACACGGGCATCTTCTGGTAAGGAAGAAAGTTTCACGCTGGGTACCGCACAATCTAACGCAGGGTCAGAAGGAGGTTCGGGTAGAATGGTGCCGAGACATGATAGCATAAATTTAAGCAGGCTCGTCTCGGCGCGTTTACGATTTCATTACGGGTGATGAATCATTTATCATTTTTGTTCCCCAAAATAAAAAATCAACTCAAGGGAAAACAGTTTTCATCACCGGAAGATGCACTGGCTGCATTTGAGAAGGAATTTAAAGAGGTGTCTGATGTGGACTGGAAAATGTGTTATGAAAATTGGTTTAGACGTATGAAACTGTGTATAGACGCCAATGGAGAGTTACTTGAAAAGATTTATTTAAAAATTATAACCTGTAGTAGGTATATTTTTTTTAGTATCGCAAAAATTTTCTGAGTGCCCAATGTATATCGACATCGAGCTTCGAAGAAATCCTAAATATAAATATTTCGTTGTACTTGTTTTTCTTCATAAGAGTGGAATTACAAATCGTTACTATTTATTAAGATTTGATTAACTGCACGTTGGTATCATCTTGCGATATTACGTAGCGCAGTCTCACTTTAGCTTGTTTTTAACTACCTATTTAAACATCTTTATTTACTTTGAAAATATAATATTATATATATATTTGTAATGTGCTCGTCAAGGCCTTTCTTTTGATATCAAACATGTCATGATCATCTCATTTTAATTTTTTTCGAGGTTAGATATTTACGCGTAAAGTCCACAATATTAAATTTATCGAAAATTTATATAGCCTATGTCACCCGGACCATTATTACAAATCCACTGATACCTCATTCATCAAAATCGGTTCAGTAGTTTAGGCGCTACGGTGGAACACACGTAAAAACAAACATACATACATACATACAAACATATATACATAGACTGCTAAAATCATAACCCTTCCTTTTGGCTTTGCCGTAGTCGGGTAAAAATCAACTCAAGGGAAAACAGTTTTCATCACCGGAAGATGCACTGGCTGCATTTGAGAAGGAATTTAAAGAGGTGTCTGATGTGGACTGGAAAATGTGTTATGAAAATTGGTTTAGACGTATGAAACTGTGTATAGACGCCAATGGAGAGTTACTTGAAAAGATTTATTTAAAAATTATAACCTGTAGTAGGTATATTTTTTTTAGTATCGCAAAAATTTTCTGAGTGCCCAATGTATATCGACATCGAGCTTCGAAGAAATCTTTTAACTACCTATTTAAACATCTTTATTTACTTTGAAAATATAATATTATATATATATTTGTAATGTGCTCGTCAAGGCCTTTCTTTTGATATCAAACATGTCATGATCATCTCATTTTAATTTTTTTCGAGGTTAGATATTTACGCGTAAAGTCCACAATATTAAATTTATCGAAAATTTATATAGCCTATGTCACCCGGACCATTATTACAAATCCACTGATACCTCATTCATCAAAATCGGTTCAGTAGTTTAGGCGCTACGGTGGAACACACGTAAAAACAAACATACATACATACATACAAACATACAAACATATATACATAGACTGCTAAAATCATAACCCTTCCTTTTGGCTTTGCCGTAGTCGGGTAAAAAGATAAAAAAAAAACGGTTTAGATAACTTTGATCATTTCAAGGCTCAAAATAAGCCAAAATAATGAATAGTTGTTAGGAAAATAAAAGCGTAAACATGAAAGCAAGCAAATTAATTGATGAATGATGAATAAAATAAGTTCCTAACTAGGTTAATATAAAGATCATTTTCTTTGAGTTAATATTGTCCTAACTCAAAGTTATGATAATATAAGTGTGTGATAAAAATATAATTCCTTATCATTATTTTGTATTGTATTTCTTTTTATATGTTAAAATGTCAGATAAATATTGTTCTATTTTATAGCTTTATGATACCACACTGCCTTCAAGTACTGTATTTCACGATGATATTTTTTTCTAATGAATACCTATTTCTTTGAGGTTCTACTCATCGTATATCAGGAGTTTCGGTTCAATATACAGGCACGGGTCAATAATATGCAGTTAGCATTTGTTATAGTGACTTCAGAAAAAAAAACAGTGGCACTCCGGGAGTGCCGACAGAAGTGAAAAGCTGAATAAGATCGCCTTGGTGGAACAAAAATCCATGTATAGAACATTATTACTTCCAAAACCTTTAAAGTAAAAATGATTGCATAGAACATTGATCCGTAACGCAATATAAATAAAGAGCACAATTGCGTTTACAAAAATGAGGTGTCGGTGTCGCGAGTTCAATTGTTTATTCCCATCTCAAAAATGCCCCACGCGCCTAAAGAAGTTTTCACTTAAAAAATGTAGAAAAAAAAACACGACTGCCCTGCCAAAAAACGAACTAATGAGTAAAAACAAGTTGTATTAGTTAATCTGTATAGACAAAGCGAAAGGTCACTCATTTACTCGCTGACTAAACAAATAAATAAAATTATCAGCACTGTCGTGGGACCGTGGTGTCGTTGTGTGGAACACTTTTTAATCTAAGAAGTGCCCTGACTAGCCTATGTTGGGATGATGTAAGGATTCTAACGATAATACATCTAAATCTGTTCAAGCATTTAAAAGTTATGGTGGAACAAAGAAACTCATATACATACATGAACCCTGAAAACATTACACTCCTTTTTGGGCAGCCGTGTTATAATAAATGGTCACCCCTTATTTACGATGAAGTAAAACAGCGTTGAGAAAACTGGACTTGTAAATCTCTTATCGTCTATGAGCAGTGAGCAAGCGTGACTTTCAATGACGTTTCTTATCGTAATAAAATGTGTCTGGTCAAGTCTGGTGTCCCACAATCGGACAAGTTCAAGGCCACTATTATACAGAGTAAGTTTTTAATGCATTAAAGTTGTTTCCTTTATTTGCAGCACTATCTTTTAAGAAATACGGAGGTGGATTGGAAAGTTCGTAGCCCTATTATGAAAACAATACATTGACAAGAGTATTTTTATTTTTCTACTTATTCACCGCCAAGCTGAATACACCTGGTACACTTTTCCGGTAAAGTCTTGATCCTAGTTTAAAAAATTTTATTCTTCACGACCCTCGAAATCGCAGGAGAAGCCCTAGGGGTCGGGAATTGTAGACCGATTCCCGGGCACCGTAGGCGCGGACTTTTGGACGGTGAGCAATGGGTAGCTCACCGTCCGATAAGGACCTCACTTCACCTAAGATATCACGGTCAGATTTTTACAGAATAGCACTACAGGCCCGGGTCGACGGTGCGTTGTGTTCCACGCGCGCCTCAAAGAGATGTCAGCACAACTGAAGGGGTCCGCTAGGGCCGATGCCTACCGGGGTTGCGGGTTTGTCCGAAAGGGTTACCGTGGCCCCCGGCAACATATAGGCAATTGAAGGAACACGGGTTAGTTTTAGTCATTAAGAGTCTGACACGCCATCTCGTTCCGCCCAGAGCGGGAAAAGTTATTTGATAATCTCCCACACAAAAAAAAGACCCTCAAAATAGTCACTTAGAGCGGCTTCAACCTCGTTATTCGTCGAAATTTTCATCCTGCCTAAATGTTTTTTCAGGTTCGTGTATAGATGAAAGTCTGACGGAGCTAAGTCAGGTGAATAGTGAGGGTGCAGAAGTAATTAAAACCAGCAATTATACATGTTAGCCATTGATGTGTACCCTACCTACACTTGCGCATTGTCCTGATGAAACAAAACGTTTTTTCTGATCGTTCCTGGATGTTCTGGTCATTCAGGCTGTATAATACCTATTACTAATAGTCTGCCAGACCGAATTTCGGCCATGGCGACCAATCTCAGCTGAGCCTTTGGCGCGAGAGATATTATAGGGCATAAGTATGTGCGCAGCCACAAACTCAGGTGCACTTTCAATTCCCTCACTCTCATAGTCCGATGAGACGGCAATCCGACACGACCGGAGAGAGATCAGGCACCCCCCAACGGCTTAGCGTGCACACTGAGGCACGGGGGTATCACACCACCAACTTCCAAACTCCGGGCTGTTACTAAGAAATTCCTAGTGGAAAAACCCAATAACACTTTGCCCGACCCGGAAATCGAACCCAGGATCCACGCTCAGCAGTCGCACTTGCAACCACAAGACCAACTGGGCAGTCACTTATCTAGTAGTAAGATGCCTCTATAACGTGTGATAAAATTTCAATAATATTATCAATACTTAAGGTATTGGTATTCCTGATATAACTACAATGATGTAATAATGGGTGTCCATTTTTATTTCTATTTTGGAAAATACATGTGACAGTGTGACATGTGACAGGATATATTTTTTTAATATTAATACGAAGGTTTTGTCACATATTTTCCTTTCATTATTTTCCGTGCATTGAATCGTTGCATCAAATTCAGTTTTCTTTTTAATTTTATTTCTTTAAATTTTCCCGCATTCTATAATAATGATGATGAAGGTATTAAAATAAAGTTAACGTAATAATCGACTGCAATATTTTAAAACAAATTCTCACTGTAACGTTGACCTACTAAAATTTTACAGTGCTGTAAAATAGTACATATTTGATGATAGGGAATTTTAAGGAGATAATGTAAGGACCCAATGTTCTCATCTTAGACCTTTCTAGTAATTAAACAAACACTAAAACGTATGACGTAATAAAGTCCAACATTTCCTACGTCTTAAGTCTAAAGGAACAATTTAGTACAAAACAAACGACAAATTTTATTCAGCACCCATTATAGTTAAATTCGGATTTTACGAGCTTACCAAGTCAGGAAAGGCGATTTAAAAACGGTAAAGACTTACGGGTTTTCGTTTACGTCCTTTAAAATTTCCTCAACGAGTACTGGCTGAGGGTAATAAAAAATCTGCTGAAATTGCCCATTTTGGGACTAAAGGAACTTGCTTAAGGGTACTTGTCAGTGGCTTTGATTTTTTAAATACACTGGCGGACAAAGGTTAAGGTTAAAAAATCAAAGAATTATGGATTGAAATTGATGACTGGAATGAGAGATCGCGAGACATTCGGAAATGAGATTATACACTTTTTTTTATTCAGAATATTGAACTTGAGGTTTGAGATATTAAAAATATTTGGAAAGTTTCCAAGTGTTTTAACACTATACTAAATATTCATGGTTACGATATTAATAATTGCAATTCATAATTAATATTTTAGTGCACATGAAAGCGATAGATAAGATGTACATGGCCATAATAAGGCAACTTGACATAGAGTATCAATATGCTCAACAATTATTATGACTATTTTAATACAAGGCAAGTTTATTATGTAAGTAAATTATTTAGTCAGAAAGAGGAAAACTCCTCTTAATTGGCATCAAGCAAATTACGACAATTTATCTGTGTAGGTGCATCATAATATTAATCACTAACAATAAAGACGAAAATAATACACAAAAGATAACATTTTCTTGCAAGTTCAACGAACTACGAGCCCGTATGTATGTCTTAACTTTAAGCCTTCTATTGCATCTTGTCACGTAACTTCAGTAGTTCAGGAGATTTTAATGTAACACAAACAGTTTTAGCTTTTACATACATTGATGTTGGCAGCTGTGCAAAATTTGGCAAGTATCGTGCAAATTTGGTAGGTATGTGTCAGGATGTAAAAAAGTAAATTGTTGTCACCGTGTGATTGTTTTGCTTTCGTCATTTAATTATTTTAAAAAAAGCATTGTAATGAGTTATTTAATAAAAATAAAATAAATTTACTTATGCATTCAAATAAAATAAACAATTAAATGAACTTATATTTCGAGGAAAAGGTCTTGTTTTGTGAGCAGAAATAAAAACCCATAATAATCGTTTCGGGGTTTTAATTATATTAAATCATTTGATTATAATATATTATACAAGACCTCTGCTTACCGTAGGCGTCTAAAAAACATTAAATTAATATTTTTTTTCTAAAACTTTGAATAGGGCTACCGACGCTGTTAATCTACATATGTTGCTGACTGTACCTTTGGTATGGTTTTACGTAGATCTTATGAAAACAAATTTCATAGGTACATGCAAAAAAAATAACGTCTATTTTTTACTTAATTGTGTTTTTATCGACCTCCTTCATATTTCTGTTGTCACTTAATAGAATTGATAGGTGTAGAATTTTTAGATCAATGAAACAGATTTTATTCGGCGCTGTGATTTGCTCTCAAGTGGAATGAGTCACTCTGTTTATTTATATTTACGATCTGTCGGTCATGTTCATGGCCATGCAAACATTTTCATAATAAAGAGAATCTATTGCTTTCCTGTTCTTAATTGATTTAATTTTGGTAGCAATAATGAAAGGCCCTTAGGACACGAATTATTGTTTCTAAAATTGGATGGAAATCTACCTACTATCTACATCTAGAAGTGTCACTGATTCTTGAACTAACTTTTAATCCTCTTGAAAATTTCGCCAGTAGGTAACGATTATTATTTATTTAAGTAAGGGTTAATCACGGATGTTTTTAGCTACTTTTTAAACCCCCTCCCTCCTGGTGATACGTGGTGATGTTTTAGACTAACCCCCAAAATCACGTGTATTTTTTTGGACAAAGTATCTAAAAAAAAACAGAATTTTAATCTTTAATACAGGCAACGGCGATTCAAGGTCACGCGCCGTTTTTCGGTTTTAAAATCGCGCGTTCAACGAAAAACTCGTGATATCTCACTACACCCCCGTTATGATATTTCGTGATTTTTTCCGACCAGAGAGAGATATATTCTAACACAGCACACACTAATATACCTACGTACCTACATAGCAAAGACAGATAATCTGTAGGTATCTATAGATATATTTTTATTCTACAATGTATTATGTCCAGATTCTACAAAACTAAAGTCTAGCGATAAAACTACGATAAAGAAGAAAATATGCGGTTGTAAGGCTTTGCATTGATTTACACTTTTACAGAGTCAGCGTAACTCTATTCTTGTGTTTGTGTTGGGAAGTGCGCTTGTATTGCTTTAGTTATATTTAAATAATAACGTGTTATCATAGGTTAGGTACATTATTATGGATAAGAACTTCAATAATACCACAGCTGATAATAATACCAGCCTATTACTGTCCCACTGCAGGGCAAAAGCCTCTTCTCATACAGAGAAGGCACGAGCATTGATCAAGACGGTTTGGCGATTTCAGACTTATATTAACTATACAACATGTAAAAAAAACCCTATCCGATCCGTGAGGGTGTTGTTAGGTATAGTACTGAGAGTCTATTCATCGAACAAGTCAGAAGAAATTCGAAAAAAAAATTATCGCCTTTTTTTTCAGTGACGAATTTTACCGGATTAGGTATTATATAGGGCGCGGGCGGCCGTCGTTTAGCGGGTGTCTACAAGTCATAACTTATGACCCCTGTTGAAAATTTGCCCATTTTTAATGAATTTGGGGTAATTATAGTACTAAAAATGTGATTTTTAAATAGCAATAACTTTTTAATTTCAATAATAATTATATTTATTTTTATTTTTAGGTAACGTTATTGCAGTACCTACGAGTATGAGCCTCTTTCAAATCGAACAGGGTTTTTTTATAATTTTATTTGAAAAATATAACGTAGGTACCTAGTTATAACACAAATATATTCGTAACATACATACAAGTTTTTATTTGAAAAATATAACGTAGGTACCTAGTTATAATACAAATATATTCGTAACATACATACAAGTAAGATATGGGCATATTTTTCTTTAACAATAAGGTGTCAAAATACCGGTCGTGATTCATGTTTTTACACAAAACATAAGCATATTCAGCCAATAATGTTCCCACTGGTGGGACACAGGCGTCCTTTCTGTGAGAGGGAATGGGCTGTAATCCGCCACGCGGGATATGCTAACCACTGGGCTACCACTGACACGAAGATGTGTCAAATTAATTATCAAGTAAGTAAGTACCTATCTATCGAAAATGTAAGACAGAAATTATCAAACAACTACATAAAATTGAGCAATAATTTTAGATATTGATAGGTTCTGAAAGTTAGTTGGTATCTATATTATCTATGTAATTTTATCGGCTGAGCAACAATAGGTATTGATCAATGTAACTATTCTAATTAATGTTAGTGTACTACACCGTAACTTTACCTTTTATTCAGTTTAATTACGTTTAAACTTAATGAACACTAAAGTTTATGTTACTCTTTTGTTTATAGTATATGGAGGATTTAAGCCTCATATAGACTAGCACGACGCGACTCGTACAATACAATTTCTAAGAAAGCTTCACGGTATAACAATACACAGTGTCGCGTCGCGCTAGTCTGCACGAGGCTTTATTCGGCTTATCTCCATGTGAGATTATTTAAGCAATTTAGACAGATGGCCTAAACAGGCCTCAGAAATAATTGTCATTAACTCCTTTTGCACGTAGTATTAATTATTATGTCTACGTGCAAATCGTTTTTTTTATATCATATCATGTAGTTATGATGTCTGACTCACGATTTCATCTTACTATGCTAGATACCAATGTAACTAACTGGGAAATTCATGTTTTTAGAAAAATATTACATGAATCTCGTTTAATAGTTCAGGTACAAGCAATGATTTTAGAGTATGAAGTAACGCGAGTCGGAAAATATAGGACACAATATATATCCAATTCTTTAAGGTAATTTATAAAATCTAATTAATAAAATTATCAAAATCTACAAAACGTAGGAATAAGTTACAAATAACCCGCAAAACAAGTTCCTTAAATATAGGTAAATTATCAAACCAATAAATTAAAAGATAAAAATACTCACAAAATAATTTTCATGTTGAACTTTTAAATTCCAATTAATCACTATTAAAAAAACACAACACTAATTTAATATAAACATAATCACCATCACCGAATTATAATAAATTAATTTATCAAACTTTGTATCACATTTTTCATAGAAAAATATCGTTATTCGAATTATTCGCACTTTTGGAAGCGCCCGCGCATCTATACGTTGGCGCGGAAAGTCTGAGACTGGCTTAGCGCCTGCGCCAGAGCTGGCCGTGCGACAAAATGAAATGAATATATACAGAAGGCCCACTTTGTACAATGATGTAAAAATAAGTGTTAAGGTGTGTCCACACTATATAACATTTTAGTACCTGGTCGACCGAGCTCTGCTCTGGTGAAAATAGGAATAAACATATCGTCCAAGTATACCAACGTTGTATCACATTCCCGAGGCTGTGAAAATAGAGAAAACGAATTTTCCCAGAAATAAGACCTAGCTAGATCGATTTTTCGCCCCCTAAACCCCAACACTGCAACTTTCATCGAAATCGTTAGAGTCGATTTCGAGAACGTGAGTACAAGTATATAAATATTGCTAGTTTAATAGTATAGGATAGAATATAGTAAAATAAAATGTTTCTATGGATAATGTAGACGTTAGATTATAAAAGTTTAACTAATGAACTAATATTATAAACAGTTTTTTCTTTTTCTCTTTTTAGTTTCACTTTGTAATAAAAAGTTTTAGGTAGTACTATAGGTACACTTCTGCCTAACCCTTCGGGGAATACAAGGCGTGATGTTATGATAAGTTTACTATGACAAAAACTCGCAATCGGATTCATTCGTTCCCGATTCGTTTTTATCAGCGCTACCTGCTAGTATTTTATTTTGGTCATTTTTGGCGTGAACCTTTTGTCCTTTTTTGGTGTTTTTTGTCGTGAGCTTATGACTAAGAAGCTGCGGTAGATAAACGGTCGTGTGTGCCGACTAGTATTCTAATAATATATTATTATGGTTCCGTAGGCTTTACTATTATTTAAGTTACATTAGTAATAAATGTGAAAGTAGAAATAATGCTACTGTTTCAAATATCATGCACTTCAAGTTGTTGTTGGCCAGGCAGGTTCTGTTGACTTTCCTTGACAGGTTTTACATCTTGTTAACTTATAGATCTTACTTCATAGTTACTCTAGAAAAACTTCATTTAATGTTTCTTTTTTTATCACCGAGATATGGAAAAACAGAGTCAATGAGAGGACCTTCTACATGCACTGACACTATTGGCAATATCTAAAAATAAAGGTTTCACGCGTCATCACTACAGATTGTTCACTCTGCATTTTTAACCGACTTCCAAAAGGAAGAGGTTCTCAATTCGACTGTATGTTTTTATTTTAATGTTTGTTACGCTATTACTCCGTCAATTATGAATTGATTTTGATGATTTTTTTTTATTTGTAAGTCGTACTTCAGCTTGGGTAGTTTTTGAGTTAGCTTCAATAATACGTATTTTTTCCCACTTAGTATGTGGATGATATGATAAGTGCCTGTCACTGTTATTTACATAGCAGGTAGTGGTATTCGTATTTGTGTGGGGTTGGTACTACAACTAAAAAGTGAATAATAAAAACTTTTTACAAAAAAAATACAACCGACTGCCAAAAAAAACACTACAAAGTGAAAAATAATTTCGGAAGTCGGTGTCTTTGGTTTAGAATTTTCGTTTTTTGCCATCGACTTCCGTCGGTTGTATTTTTTTGTAAAATGTTTTTAAGTATGAAGCAGCAAATACGCGGCGGGCTCGACTTGTTGGGCCAGGCAACTTCAAGGTAATTAACGCTTTACGACCTGAATTTCACTTTATTGTGTCAAAACAAGAGTCTCTTTTTATTTAAATGATTTTGCGGAGTGAACCATTTGTACTAATCTGTGTCATCACTGAAAAGAAAAATGATGCCGAGCCCTATTACCAGAACTGTTTCAGACGGACGGATCGTTACCTACAGATGAATAGCACATTTTTCTTTCCTGAAAGAGCGGTGGCTGTCATATTGTAACTACCGTCATGAAAACTGTCATTTTCACCAGCCTATTTGACATTAAACGGTGTCAAAAACGCTCTGTATTCAGACAGCCGCTCCGTTATTGTGTGATCGTTCACCAAAAACCGGAAATTAAAGCTTAAATGTTTCAGAAACATGTGTAGATAGTTGTGGTGTTACTGTGAATAAGGCTCAATATAAGGATAAGGCTAAAAGATTTTTATCTAAAACTATTAACAAATGATAAACCCAATTTTTCTATTTCTGCTTGTGACAGCTGCATTATTTTTAATGCCAGAAATAGAAAAATTGGGTTTTTTATCTAAATCCACATAGTAAATTCATTATTTTATATTTTCCTTATAATTAAAATAGCGAACGGGTACTTATCTAGTAGGTACCTACTGAAATATATAAATCCTTATTATTAGTTTTAAGGACAAAATAAGGTTTCAAAACACTTCCTTCCTTTAGTAGTTAGGTCTTTCAGATTTAATTAATTTTATTTTTGACTTTGGGGTTTTTTAATGTTCAAGTATTTTATTAATTTCCTTCATCATTAATTTGGTGCAGGAACCGTAGATGGCCTGCCTATTAAACCAGTCGCAAGAAATTTTACCACTATCTTGACAAACAATGGTATTCAAAATACAAAATTATATTAGACAATTTTGTATTTTGAACGCCATATTGTTTGTAGGACAAAATAATTTTGTGCTGTTGACCATAAAAAGTCTGTTGGTACCAAGTCTTCAAAAACATAGTTATTTTTGTATTATAAATCGATAAACGCCAGCTGCACGCACGGAAAAGTGTCACGTTCCGCCTGAGCCGAGCGTGCAAGCGAGAGCGCGGAACAAGTCATAGAGAGGTACGATCGGCCTAAGCGTTCGGCTTGTGGCGTTACCACGTAAAATTATCGTCCGTAAACCGACTTTACAGACAACCAATTTTTTTTTGCTTTGTATTTAAAAGTTTAGAAACACACACAGGATGAAAAAGTTAGTGTCATAATACGTGTACCATATTTAGTGCGTATTTAATCAGTGACACGCAGATATCGCGTTCAATTCCCAGAAAGTCCAATGTTATTGATATAGGTCCATAGCCACCAAAACCAAATTAGATATATTGTGTTTTACGCGTTTCTGCGTAATCTTGCGGATCTATAATTGTACATCTAGAATCGAATAGAAACACGTGCGCGAGCGACCGTCGCGCGTCGTCCATAACATTTATGTCAAAGCTAACGAGGGATATGTTAGTGATTTATAATTATTTGAAAATCGCGTGAACTTATAACTGCCTCTAGGTTCGAATAAAACCACGACGGGTAATATTTTATGAGAAAAATTTAAATAGATAGATCTGGTTCATGCAGAGAACGAATAGATAACGATTAAAAACAAATCTTCTTTATAAAAAAAACTGAAGAGTTTGTGTTTGGTTTTTTGTTAGAATGCACTAATCTCTAAAACTACCAGTCGGATTTGAAAAAATCTTTTTGCATCTGATAGTCAAATTTTTCAGGAAGGATAATAGGCCAAATAAAGGTTATTTGACCTACAACCTTCCTCAAAAATTTGGCTACGACCAATTACGCTACGAACATTAGGAGCCGAGAAAAAAAAAACAGTCAGAAAGAACGCTAAATCTAAACGAAGTCACAGTATAAATAAGTAACAGTATTATATTATTATATTCATAGAAAACGGCCAAAACGACGCGTTTCGAAATCTCAGTGTACGCAACAGTATCGAGTGCTCGGCAGTTACACACGAACGCAGAAGGTTTACCTATCGAGCGGCCGTAGGTAATTATTTCAAGGTCCTTGCCGAGATATACTGTTTATTATATTGTGATGAAGTAATAGCGCGGGCGGGCGATGCGCTGCGACACGATGGGTCGGAGGCCTAAATTTCACGCGGATGAAGTCGCGGTCAGACAGAAGCTAAAAGTATAATAAACACATTAAACGTTTGGTATTCACTAATTAGTAGGCTTAATCTTAACATCATTAAATAAATGTCTTTTTTAAGATTTTTATTTATAAACTTTGTTAAACGACATTTTATAATATGTATTAGGTACTAATTAAAGTTTCTCGAACTAACACATCGTAGAATTTAAATTGCCTGCTGGCCCACACAAGTAGAGATAGTTAGCCGAAAGAAATGATTAGTAATTTGATTCCTCTTAAAAAATTGAACAAGCCGACAGATTAATAGGCTCTTTAAATTATTCCTTGTTATGGCGTTTGTTTTTAAAAATATTTTTTTGATATGAAAATACTTTCTAAAAGTATAACATCAACGATAAAAATATAAAATTCGTCACGCACTCTTGTGAGCGTAAATAATAGAAACATAACTCCTGCGCAGATTTATCACGATTGGTGACAGACTCCACACGAAGATTCGCGACGGTTCACGAACTGTTTTTGTAACTAAATTGAGATATATATATATGTTATTATATATTTATCTTGTAGAACTGTGTTTTCTGTGTTCTAGTCCGAAAAACAAAAACTTATTTCAATTTAAACTGTATTTTTTTTATGGCATAAATCGGTTTTGACAATTCTGCCATTGACGTCAATAATGTGATATGAAGAAATGTGTGAGGGGAAAATGCATCGGTGAACTAAAATTAAGAAAAAAAACAGTAGCACTCCGGGAGTGCCGACAGAAAAGAAAACTTAAAAAAAAAATCGGCACCGCGGTAGTCAACGCGTTAATGTCTTTTACTCCACGGTGTCGGTAACAGGTTGCGAAATCAATGGTTTAGACCCATCTCAAAAATGTTCAACGCGCCTAAAGAAGTTTCCACTTCAATTTTTTTTTTAAGTTGCACGTTATGTGACCTTGTCGATTGTAGGTTCTTCAGAATATTTTCATAAACCATACCAAAGGAAATTCAAGAGTGGGGCAATAAAATTGTTCATTTAGTTCACAATAGCATTTCAGAGAGAGTGGTCACTATTAATAGGAATAGCATTAATGTTTACGTTATCAAACAAAAAGCTACACATTTTACGTAAGTAATCAAAAGGTCATTGCATCTTAATAGATACAACCTATCGAAAACCTGTCACTGGCTTTAAATTTTATTAGTTCGATAAACTTATTTGATAATTATATAGGTAACTGGAAATATAATATTAAGTCGATAATATGGAAATATTCCGGTGTTATATCTACAAGCATACATAAATTCACGCTTTTATTCCCATGGGGTAGGCAGAACTACAGAACGCCACCTGCTACGATCCTTATATACGCCGTTTGCTTCGTTTACGTTCATACATCTGCCAATATATTCAGCAAAAATCTCAACGTGAAAACTTAGGTGAAATGAGCTTGAAATGCTTGTCAATAGTGTCAAATCATCAGTAGCGCTATTCTGTAACCATCTCACCGTGTTATCTTAAGTGAAGTGAGCGTGGAGTGAGCTGTCAGTTGCTAAGGATTGACACTATTGGCAGCTCACTTCACCTAAGATATCACGGTGAGATTTTTACAGAATAGCACTACAGGTGAAATGAATTGCGAGTATTATACAGGGTGGCAGGGACATCGACGCGAAAACTGTTACCATGGATTCAGTACATGATTCTGTACCCCTTGTTGAAATTTTCGCCGGTTATTAAAAAAAAAAACAGCTGTTTCATAGAAAAGTATAAAATAAATACCTACGCGGACAAAATGTTTCGAACAACAGATTTTTTTTAAATAACCGTCCAAAAATTTCAAGCGGGAGAAGTTATTTGATAATTTCCCACCCAAAAATTTTCGCGTCGATGTCCCTGCCACCCTGTATATCGCCGCCCCCGCAGAATAAATGAACGAGTGTAAAAAGTCAATTTTACAACAAAAATAAAAAACCTTAATTGATCCATAACTTTATGACTACACCGAATAGAAATTTGTTTTTTTATGTCGTTTAAAAGATTTTTTTTGTATATAATATTATTAAGTGTTAAACAGGCACCGTTTTTGAGTTATTGATAAAATCATTTTACAGAAATATATCAGTTTAATTTTATCGTTAATGTTACCTACTTTGAGTTTTTTTTTCTTGTCAACTTTTTTTTTTGTCTTGCAATGTAATAAACTTGCGTTTTTCGCAGTACCGTGATACAGTTAATGGGCTATTACGTGTTTATTCTGGTGCAGTTTAAAAAGAGTTTCTGATAAGGTAATGGTGATAAAGTTTTTGTTCTGGATGAAATATCATTATGGTTTTAATTACAACATTATGTTACGGTATTTCGTGTGTATGTAACTTCTTAAATACTTGATATAAAAATCTGGAAAAATTTAGGTGATGTATTCTGACCTATAATAAATACATAACAAATATAGATTAACATCAAAACCGCCGCAATAGAACTTACGCGTTTATTCTGCGGGGCGGCGATTTATATATTTTTTATCCACAACGGGGTAGCTCTTGACCTGCATCAGAATCTCAACTAATGGTAAGTGATGATCAGGCCGAAGGTGGAAGCGAGCTTCACCCGGAATCCTCAACCACAGAGAAACTGGGTATCTTTTAGGCCTCCGATGTCCCCTTAAGGCGTTTCCACTCACATCTGCCTTATAAATACCTTTTGTCAATTGTTTTGTCGCGTGTTTTATTTATCTATCTTATCAAATTGACTGAGTTGCTAAACATATAAATTTAATTACATTATGATTAGTCAAGGTTGTAGGAAACAAAATAAAAATAGTAAATTAATCAAACTGAGTTGATGTTGGTATTAAGTCGTAAAAATATGCTCATATTTAATCTGAGTTGTGTAGGTCAGATAGGCAGTCGCTTCATGTAAAATACTGGTATTCAGCTGCATCTGGTTAGACTGAAAGCCGACACAATCAGAGTTGGGGAAAAGGCTAAACAGATTGATTTTGATTTAATGTCACGTGACTTTCGACTTTGTTCAGTGGACACAAGTTTACATAAAAAAGCATGTAGTAATAAAGAAAATAGCACACTTATTATACTCGGAAAGGGATCGTCACCGTATCAACTCAAGCCATTCAGTATTCTTTGTATGAAACTCCCTACTACAATGCAGACTAATCGGAATCGTAACGTAATCGCCTCTCCTCGGGACAAGCTCACGACACGTCAACTTGCAGTATCCACGCTTACGGCTCGTCGTTCCCACGCTTATGTCTCTTCGTCCACCCTTGACCCTCTCACCCCTCCCGCGGCCTGCCTGCAGCACAATACTGCCGTGCACGGCACTTACGGCGAGCCGTAAGCGCGGCGTCGCCTAGCCGTAGACGAGTCGACATATTATTATCGGAGCTGCTGATCCGCTTTGGTTACGTGCTTACGTTAAGTTGACGCCTGTTTGACGGCGAGGCGAAAGGTATCGCCTTTCGCCTCGCCGTCAAACAGGCGTCAACTGGTGACGATCCCTTTCCGAATTGATATAATGTGTGACCTTTAAGGTCATGTCTTAGTAGGTACAGTAGGTAACACATCTGTGGTAGCAAAACCAGTAGGTACTTATAAGCTAGCCTCGTTTTCAATTGAAACGCTAGGCCCGCTATAAGTCAAAGTGGCTTGGATGTGGAAGATTATTTTCAATTTCTTAGCGCGATGACGTGCGTTCGCAAAAGTTTAGAATAAGAATAATTATAAGAATAAGAATAGTTTTTATTGGTCCAATGTTACAAACAAAAACAGAAAATAATGATAACGTATGCTTACTGTAACTAGAATATTTACCATAGTATTAAAACAGTGGTCCCCAAACTAGGCAACGCCTGTGTCATGGGAGCCTGAGTTGCGTTATCTTAAATTTTAATTCGAAACATGTTTGCGTCAGCTTAAATTTAATTTCAGGATGTTTGAAAATGGACAGAAAACTTAATTAAATAAAGGTAGCGAATTATCAAAATAAAGAAAAATATAACAAAATAAAATAATTCAAAAAAAAAACATGGTGTGTGTCCGTGAGTTTGTGAGTGTGCGTGTATGTGACCTGACCATTTTCTAGTTTGTTAAGTACCTGGTACTTATTAAAAGACCTGCACTGTCCTCCCATATCTAGTAACGCTGTTATTTGAAAGTATTGTAAAAGCTTATGTTATGTTATTGTAAAAGCCAATTATTTTTAAAAGAGTAACCGTGGAGTTTCTTGCCGGCTCTTCTCCATAGGAAACGACTAATTAGAACCGTGCACCTAGCTTCTGACGTTTCATAAGTGCCCATGTAGGTTTATGTGAAATAAAATATTTTGAATTTGAATTTTGAATTTGTGTGGTGAGTTGAACGTGTGGGTTTTGTGTGAATGACTTGCTTGTATATTTTGATGGTATATAGGTTGGTGCACTTTCATTTGTTTTACGGCCAGAACGCGGGCCAGCTCGTCCAGTTGCGAAAAGTACTAAAACATGTCATATCTAATGATTATATTGCCGTTGTTAAATTACTAGCATAAAATATGTTGAAATGTAGTCTCAGCGAAGTGTTTAAAACGAGTTGTCGAGTGATGGTTTCAATTCTTTATTTCTTTGAGTCCGTATATCGCTTGCGTCTGCTGGTATCATTATTAATTGTCTATTAGTGGCCAAGGAAAAATGAAAACCTAATTAACGGTTTTCAGAAGTAAATCGACTTCCATTTTCACATAAAAAACCTTAACATTATAGTTGAAAAACATGTTCTCCCATACATTCCAACTGCAAATGTAAGTTTGTACGCACAATGTTGAGTGATTAACCATGTTATTTTAAGACCATAGACTACATAATAGATTTTCCTGTAATTTATAAAGAACTATTTTCAGTATTTTTTTCAAAATTTTAGCTTCGTTAGTTTCAGAGATAAGGGGTCATGGTCAATTTTCATCTATTTTCTTAAATAAGTATAAAAGTGACTGCTTCATTGGTCTAGTGGTCGCAAGCGCTACTGCTGAGTACGAGGTCCCGGGTTCGATTCCCGGGTCAGGCAAAGTGTTATTGGGTTTTTCTATCTGAAATTTCTCAGTAGTAGCTTGGAGTCTGGATTTGTGCCCAGTTGATGGCAATAGGCTCGCCCCCTATTACATGGGACTTAAACATAACTGGCGAAATGTGGGTGTGCCTGCTACAGGGACACCTCTGCCCAACCTTTCGGGGAAACAAGGCGTGATGTTATGTTAAGTATAAAAATATTTATTTTAAAATTATAAAAATATATTTGAGATCCTCACAACAAGTCCTTTCATTTGATAATAATATGTCATACACCTACAGTTTGAAACAAATTCTTTTTTTTTATTCTCACCCGAAAAGTGACGCCATATTTGAAATTCATTCATTTTCGTTACACCTCCGTATTTAGGTCATAGAAATTGATATGTGTACCAAATTTCAACTTAATCGGTCCATTAGAATCGGAGCAAATTGGCTGTGACAGATGGACAGACAGACACACGATCGAGTGATCCTATTAGGGTTCCGTTTTTTCCTTTTGAGGTACGGAACCCTTAAAAGGAATCTTTCAGTTTCGAAACGAAACGAAAACTTTTGGACTGAAAATGAGGTTTATTTTAGACAGTAAAATCATTATTATTCAGACAAAACACGTCCAAAGCTGGACAAAATCCTTGTTGCACTTCTATTTCCGACAGCTGGCCAGATCTCATAGCCGCTGTGTCTCCAATTTCTGATACCAATTCATAAACCAAATTCTGGTTTTTCAAGGTAA
Source organism: Agrochola litura (assembly GCA_949152395.1). Lineage (NCBI taxonomy): Eukaryota > Metazoa > Arthropoda > Insecta > Lepidoptera > Noctuidae > Agrochola > Agrochola litura. The sequence continues at coordinate 16,572,704 of OX424508.1, read as the reverse complement.
ATATAATAAAATTTAACACTTGTTACTAACCGGTACTAATATAAATAAATTACCTCGATGCGACTTCCCGCTGTTTTCTGTTTGACAAATTGACCTCATAATGTAGCACAGTAATATTACGAAACTTTCCATGTTAACTGTCTAGGTTATTAGTAAATAAACATTAAGGTTTATAATTTTCTTAATTTGATGTTGATTTTCCCACGCTTGAAATCTCGTTTGAACATTTTAGATTTTTAACTGACTTCCAAAAAGGAGGAGGTTATTATGTTCGTAGCGTATGTTTGTTTTTCTTTTCTTTTTTTTTTCTGTATGTCCACCGATTTCTCCGTCATTTGTGGACCGATTTTGATCATTTTCGTTTGAAAGGGTATGCTCTCAAATTGGTCCCATATAAATTTTATGCGGCAGCAACACGCGGCGTTTGCAGGACATATTTCTGCCGCGCTCTAGTTAGGACCAAACCGACGAATGTTTACGCGGCAGTACAGCGCAGCACATCTGAGACACGCAGCGCACTTTAGTTAGCAATATCAATCTGCTTAGCCTTTAATAAGTCTGCAGAAATAGATCCAAACACAATTAGTGGCGAATGTTTCCTAAAAAAAATTATGCGCAGCAGGTAGACAGAAGCATTTAGAAAACCCTAGTCTTAGCAGCTAAATTTAGAAGACAGTAATGAAGATAATCCTTTCATTTTATACATACATAAACTCACGTCTTCTTCCCATGGGGGTAGGCAGAAACTACGAAGTAGTCCACTTAGAGCACCCGTCCGAATAGCACCTGCGCGAATAGCACCTAGCCTAGTCCACGAAGAGGAACCGGGTGCTCTTAATAGATTAAAATTTATTTTTAAATTTTTGTCCATGAAGAGCACCTACGACTCAGCAAAATAGTGCTGGGATGGTTTGTTTTACAGGACGTTATTAAATGAAAGGTATCGATAAAAATCACTAGTATGTTTATTAATTACACATATTTACGTACTGACGCCAGCACATCAAGCTACCCAAAACTGTCAAATTTTCCCAATCAACTTTGTACCTTAACTATCAGCGATTAAGTTGAAAATCTATTAAATAAATTTGACAGATTGTAGTAGCCTGATGTGCTGGCGTCTGTATATTATGAAATTTGTCTAGGCGACATTTAAAAATGAAAAATAATCAAAATCACTACCTATGACAATAATTATTAATTTTACCAATTAATAACACTTCTTATTTTTAATATATCACAATGAAATCGGTCTCCACATATCACTTTTATTGCAAAATCAGCCTTAGTTAAATCTTACTTAATAATAACACAGGTAAAGCAGGAGCACAAATTAAAAACTTATTATATTATTACCTTACCCCTTGGAGCGATAGTTTTAGATGGAATATGTGTATTATAAAACAATTTGATAGTGTCATAAAAGAATTTAACTGCTTCTTCAAGAGTCCTAAAATTTAGCTCTAATGGCCAATCAATTGCCATCATTTCTTCCAGTATGGCATCATAATTCGCCTGAGCATACAGGCACTTCACTCGAGGCCGAGAATGCAGCTGATGAAGTTGAACGAAGTCGGCAGAAATGCAGAGTGCCTTATGGTGTGAGTCTTCGTGCACTAGTGGATCCAGGCTGCAAGTGACTGTTACTTCGCTGTTAGACAAGACAAGGTCAAGAATCCTATTGTTCACATTACGATGTGAGTTGTACTGTAGCAAATTGCAAGCGGTGAGAATATCATAAAAGCTGGTTTGAATGGGACCATGCAAGTTACCAGGACACAGATGATCACCGTCCGCCGCAGCGAGCCAGTCAATATTCGGTTGGTTAAAATCACCGAGCACTAAAAACTTATCTGCGGGATGTTTAAGAATAATATCAGCTAAATTACTAGAAAAATTATTGAGTTGTATCATTAAAGAGTTGCCAGATTGCTGGCTTCATATGTACACTACACATAAATGTATTTTATAGGTTACTTTAGGTTTCTTTTGGTGTAAAGTTAAGGTAACCCACAGATCCTCGGCAGACGAATACCATTCATTGCGGACATCGGCAACTAGTTCCCGACGTATGGCTATTAAAACCCCTCCACCCATTGTTTGATTAGTTTGCGAGTAATTTTGATCACGCCTCCATACAAAATTATCTATCATCAAACAATTCGCTATCGGATATACCATCAATAAGCCATGTTTCCGTCAGACAAATGACATCAAAAGAATTAATACAAACATTTCTGTAGAAAACAGATGCTTTAGTCCGCAGCCCTCGAACATTTTGATAGAAAATACTAATAGGTGGCATAATAATTTAAAAGTAACACCAGAAAAATGATTGAAAAGATATAAGGCACACTCAGACTTAGTGCCAATGCAAAGTACAAGCTATAGGTAATAAAAGTAGGCTTATATAGCAAGTAGTGGCAAAATAAAACGAAACATATATTAAATAAATCAGATTCGATAGAATAAGTGCAAGAAATCGTATTCAAAGTGTAGAAACATTTAGTTTTAAAATTATATAGGGTATAATTAAGAAATTTCAAGTTTAAGCAGATCTCACCTCTAACCGGACACACATAAGAGTATAAAATTACAATAAACAAAATCTAATACATCAAATGAAGAGGTGACACCAAGCGATAAGAGAACAAAAGGCAGGTGAGAATGGAATGCGTGCAAAAAATACGTACCTTTGTTTCTCAAACTCAAGTCAAACGCGTTCAACTTTAACAATAATGTGTCCACAATAATAATTAAACAAACCTTTTCAAAAAGAACAAACAACTCGTAGGTAAGACGAGACGTTTTAATTAACAAACAAACTTTTTTAAATCTTGCTCTGTTTTGATGCAGTGTTTTGGAGACGTAGTGTTTTATCACACGAATGTTTTAATACCTAGTTATGTGCAGTTTCATACACTACTTTATCTACTCTCATACATTGGGATTGAACCTAATACTAAATAAAAGATCAAAGTTAAAGATCAAGAATAAATTTGAAAAATCCCACGAAATTCAGTACAACAAAACAAATGAATGTCGTCTGCACCAGCACATCACCGCACAAATGCGCTACAGCGGGTGCTGCTGTCCCCCGCTTAAACGTTCCAATGCAAAAGTTGATGGAAACTCCTTGGTGATAACTTCTTGGAATAGCCATGTATCGTAATAGAAAAAAAAAAAATTATAGCATTATTTTGTTAGAGAAAAAATGTTATAATATGATTCTATTTTTAAATTTCGGTATTGTGTTCATAAAGTATGTCAATATAAACTCGTTTTGAAGTTTATAATTCGAATATTGCGCTATGAGAGTAGATAAAAGTAATAATTATAACATTAATCTAGTGACAGTATGTGGTAATCAGTTGTATTTGCTTCCGCCATACGTCATTGTATTGTTATTAAATTATCTATAGGTCAGTAAATCAAAACAATAACAATGTATGCAAATAAATGCATGTCAACGTGTGTTTTATTATAGTAATTTGATACAATATGACCTTTAGAATGTATACTTATAGGAAGCCACTGTTTACTTGTTGCTAGATATAACTTAACTATGTATATAAACGTAACGATGTAAAAATATCACGACGGGATTTTTTCGTGCATTGGATTTTCAACTCTCTGTGTTAAGCCGAACGTTGAAAATCTAACAAAGTGCAACCCAGCACGTCGAAAAAACACATTGTTAGATTTTCAACTCTTGGCGCTGAGCAGAGGGCTGAAAATCCAGTTTGCGAAAAATATCGCTTGATGTGAACCTGGGCTCAATGTGTAATTTGCGATTGAATGAAGACACTATTTAGAAAAGTTGCGTAGCTTCACATGAGTTGTTGGTGAGGGAGAAGAAAGTGGCCCCAGCCTTCCCTTAGCAGGCGCTTCGTTCTGCAGTATGTTTCAGTCAAGCGCTTCTTGACTTCAGCTCAAGTACCCTCGATACTATCTGCACAGTCGCTGAACACTACTCCAGTTACAAAAACCGGCCAAGTAACGGGAAAAAAATCATCTCTGTTGTATGGGAGCTCCCTTAAATATTTATTTTATTCTATTTTTTAATATTTGTTATTATAGCAACAGAAATACATCATCTGTGAAAATTTCAACTGTCTAACTATCAGGGTTCATGAGAAACAGCCCGGTGACAGACGGAAAGACAGACAGACGGATGGACAGCGGAGTCTTAGTCCCGTTTTACTCTTTGGGTACGGACCCCTAAAAATGAGAGGTAAGTACATTGATGACAGAATGGTGGGTGCAGTCTTAATCTCCACATTTCGCGAGCTTACAGGTCAGTGAAACCTGACTTTAAGTAGGTACACGTGAGAACATTGGTATCTACCTACATAGCAACCACCAAAATTGATAGCATCGCCCTCTAAAAATCGTGATTGTCGGTCGCTAATGGCTGCACGACCGAATTTTGTAGGCAAAGCTGGTCGCGGCAATAAAGAAAAGATGACATCGGTCCTCGAGTGCCCTTATAGAAAAGTTCAAAGCAACAAGATTATTCAAACCATAGTCTATGACACGTCATTTAAGGTTTACTGATGTGAAGTCAGGGAAATTATTGTGAAGCAAATGGACAACTAACTTAAATTCAAGCCTAAGATTCAAATCACAACAAAAAGAGTTTTAACCTAAGATTCAAATCACAACTGCCACTTTTTCACAGTTGTATAAAATTCCTTTAATTAAACGAGCAATATTTGTATCTATATATTAATATTTGTAATCACGTTCTCGAAAACGGCTCCAACAATTTCGATGAAAGTTTAATATATGGGAAAAATCGTTTTCTCTATTTTCACAGCCTCGGGAATGTGATAGAACGTTGGTATACCAGTAGTGCTATTCTGTAACCATCCTGTAGTTATCACGGTTAGATTTTTACAGAATAGCACTACTGGTATACTAGTTTAGGTGTCTATTTTCACCTGAGCAGAGCTCGGTCGACCAGGTAGGTACTGGTTATAACCCGGAAAATTGACGTCGGTGTCTATTTGCTGAACAATTAATCTGCTTGACTGTATGTATAATGATTATTTTATAGTAGGTAGCGTATGCTGTATGTGTTTCACACAATATAGTGATTTTAGTTGAATTACATAATTATAGCAAGATGGACCGACGCCTTAAAAAGGTGGCTGAGACAGACTGGATGCGGAAGGCGGAGGACAGGGTGTTGTGGCGCAGCCTGGGAGAGGCCTATGTCCAGCAGTGGACCGTGATAGGCCTAATTAATACCTATGTATAGTTACATGCAATGGAAAATATGCGTTAACCTTATTTTGGCTCAAAATGGATGTTTACGCAAGCCATTACCGCATTAAGCCCATCACAGACGTAGCTATAATATATATTAATATGCTGTGCTATAATAAATATTAATTATAGCAAACTAACACACACGGAGACGATGATATAATATGTCATTTGCCTTCATGGGTCGTTGATGGTCGGCCTAGCGTAATTCAAATTAAAATTATTTATTCCAGACATGAGTCCATAGTATTAGTATCAACAAAATAACTTAATAATTAGAGTTAGTATTAAGGAGATAATACTAAAAAAAAAAACAACTGGTATGGATTCTTACCCAGTGGCGCATCAGAGGGGAGTCTCACCGATCTGATCTTTTTCTTATTATGGCGTAAAAGTCGTCTGTGCGCGCCTCCGCAAACATTCTGGATGCACTAAAACGCCACGACATCCCCAACAGTATCCTAAACGAGTTATTATATTGGACACGCAGATCGCTGTATAACTGTATAACTAACTGGTCCAAAACTGGTGTAATATGCAATATTATAAATTACAGTATAGGTTGGTGACGTCATAGAAATATATATTACAGCTGCGTGTGCGGTCACTTAAAGATTGTATTAAAAATATATCGTAATAATTATGCCTAGTAATGATTTGTATTAATATATGTTATAGCTACGTCTGTATTGGGCCAAAGAAATACGCATTTATAGTGTACATAAATGCGGTAGTGGGGCGCGTCATTTCAGAGTGGAAAAGCTTTACCTAAACAGCTATCCCACGTTCAGTTATACCTGCACATACCACCACACAGTAAACACTTCCCTGACCTCATTTTAATAAAGAAAGAAAAGAAAGAAAGGAAAGAAAATAAAGGAAAGAAAGAAAAGAAAGAAAAGAAAGAAAAGAAAGAAAAGAACGAAAAGAAAGAAAAGAAATAATATAATCATAAATAAAATAAAAACAAAGTAAAATGAAAGCAAAAAGTCCTGTACTAGGCCAAAAGGCTCCTATCTTAGCATGATGCTGTGACATTTAAAAATAAGTGTCGCAAGGCCCGATCGAATAACGTATCGAACTGTACTTAGTTAATTACCAACATCGATACCGAAGCCTTGTAAAACCAATAAAGCTAACATTCAATTAACAATCCACACGCTAAGATTGAATTTCCGTCATGACATTTTAATTAACGACACAACAATTATGTGACGATGTCATAAATATTTACGTGATGTGAAAATTACGTAAACAAGCCATAGTTTTGAAATGGGATTTCTTTATTAATAATGTTGAAATAATAGTCAGTTGATGGCGAAATGTTGTCATCCGGTAATTTAATTGTGTGAAATATGGTGCGTAACTGGATATGACGTGTCAGTTTTCGTAGTCAAAATGGTGGTTGGCTTTTATAAAACTAAAATTAAAATAACCTACTTCTGATATGAGAGGTGATTAAGAGTTTACAGAGGTTTTTTAATCTTAAGTGTCAAAAATTTAAAATATCTTCTTACCTGATGGTAACGCCTTCGCCAGTGATACGATAATAATAAATTATTATGTCGGTTTAATAATAAATAATAATAAAGAATATATTGTGAAGGACGGCACGGTTGACATCTGTCGGGCATGCCACCGTCCCGGAGAATCAATCCGACACATTATTTCTGGCTGTTCTCGTCTGGCTAACGGAGAATACTTGCATAGGCACAACCTTGTAGCCAGGATTATCCACCAGCAACTTGCTCTGAAATACAGTCTTGTGGAATCGGAAGTACCGTACTATAGATATATGCCCGACCCAGTCCTCGAAAATGGCAATATCACGTTGTATTGGGATCGATCTATCATCACTGACAGGACTATTGTTGCCAATAAGCCCGACATAGTGGTGATAGATCGATTAGAGCGTCGCACAATGATTATTGATATAGCGGTCCCGCATGACGAGAACCTCGTGAAAGCTGAAAAAGATAAACAGATTAAGTGGCCCTGGGTACCTGGCTCACGAGGTTGTCGACTTGTGGGATGTGGATACAGCAATCATTGTGCCGATAGTCGTGACGGCCAATGGCATAATAGCCAAGAGCCTCGACCAACACCTGAGGAGGCTCTCGTTAGGCAGCTGGATCAAGGGCTTGATCCAGAAAGCGGTACTCCTGGACACGGCGCGTATTGTTAGGAGGTTCCTCTCTCAGGAGCCCTGACCACCGGTGGCTTGGACCCTGTTCCCGACACCGGTGGGCTACTATTTTTTATATTTTTAAATGTTTTTTTTTAATCATTTTATAAGAATATTTAAAAATGTAAATTATATGTTTATAAATGAAATAAAGATAATAATAATAAAAAGTTTATTTCGGAACAATAACACAAGACTAAGTACACACGGATACACATCAAGTTTTACATTTCCAGTATAAGCTGACCTCGCATTGTACGGAAATCCTATGCAATGCGAGATCAGCATTAACTGGAAATGTATAGCTTGATGTTTAGCCGTGTGTACAAGTAAAACTATGATAGCTGTAAAAGTATAAAATATAGCGCAGCTAACAACGCCCTTCTCCAGCTACAGAATAGAATGATGTTCCATGCAAAAAGGTAATTTAGGTATGTTGGTAATGGTGCCGATTCTTTTGTCACAAATGCCTCTAAACTAGACTAAAAATCACCAAAATCTAGTTTATTCCTGTCAAACAACGATTTCCCATTCTGAAATAAACTAAAGTGACACAACTTAATTATATTTTAGTTTGACAGCACTAAGATGGTACCTACTGAGATATTAATTTAGTGAAAATGGCAACTTTGCTATTCTGAATTTGATGTTTTTCACCAAAAATTTAGATTTTCTAACCAAATCTGACTATTTTTAGTCGCGACTAAAAACGTGTGGAATAAAATTGGTTGTCATGAACTTTAAATTCATACCAACACTTCGACTTCAGATGCAAAAACAGTACTGATTTTTTTTTTCTTTTGCTTATTTCTCAAAAACTGTGTGTCCAATCTCAAAAATAATGAAAATTTCGACCCCCTTTATAACCCTTTATTGCCTTAAACCCCTAACACTCTACATGTAGGTAATAATTTTTCTTATTTTCCATACAAAAAGTGAAAAATTCCATATAAAACACGTCGAGGCTGCGCGCCTCCGGCTCTAAAAAGATTCACGTGGTATCACTTGTGGAGTCGCGATTGTCAAATTCGATTTAGATGTGACAAAATAATTTTTAAATTTAGAGAATTTATTTTGCAGAATAGCTTTGAGATTCTCATATTCAAAAGTAAGGAATTTTAGTGATAGTTTAGTTAGTTTAGTTCGGTGTACAAGAGAATCGGCACCAGTGACTAATTTATGAAGCACCATGTAGGCTATTATATAAAACCGATGCTAATAAAAATAGCAGCACTTTGGTACTTAGCAGCTTCCATAGTATACTTAGTATTCCTTGATCGAAGTTTAGCAGACAGGACGCTGACACCCCATCCTTTTGACCATCCATCCTAGTGCCAAAACGAATTTGAAACCCTACAGTCCATTCCCAGGCTAACGAGTTAAACCCATTAATAATCCCTGCTTACGTCACACGAGAATTCGTCTACAACCTCAATTTTGAGCGCATTAATAGGAACCAATGACCCTTGCTTCCGTGCCGAATATCGACGAATGTTCCCGACTCGGTCTACCGAACCTAGTTAGTGATAATTGAGACGTATTAATTTTTGAATAGATTTAGGTGTGGAGTGGATCGGATACGAGTTACGATGATTATGAGGAATGAGGTCAATGACTGTATTAGATCGGAACAATAACATGAAGGATTATTTGATAGGGTTCGGTAGGTACCTATAAAAGGTCAGTATGGAACCATGCTGATGAGACTTCGTTATCAAATGGTTTTTGCCAGTGACTATAACTGCTGTCGACTTCAAATAAATGATAGTAAAGTGGGTATAGAATTTTAATTTATCGAGTTAGGTATAATTTAGAAGGGCCTTTCCCAGGGTCGCCAAATGTCTCGAGTTCAATAATTTCAACGTCCATTCAGTGACTTCCGGGAAATGAAGGACCTTTTGAAAGGGTTTCCTCACCCAAAAAAGGTAGGATATATTTTGCTAAATGCACTTTCATGCACGAAAGGATTTCCAAGTCAATTTATTTATTTATCCTTACACTGCAACGCTATCACGACAAATTCTTGATACCGACTCCCCCATATTTCTTCTTTCATAAAACATCTTACGACAATCAGAAGAAGCATTAGTGGTCTATTTCCAGCTTGCGACATGTCAATATATTAAGGGGTTTATATATAAACGTTGCTTAAAGTTAAGTAATGATTAGCGATTGTTTAACCATACTACTGATGTTAAAACGTCTCTAAACTGTAAGCATCGTTTATAAATAAAGCGTTAAAAATTTAAATTGATCCAAGCGATAAATTAGAATTTTTAACCGGAACAAGAAAATCATTTTATTCGTTAATAACTAGCAGCGTCCCACGGTTTCACCCGCATAGGTCGCGATCGCGTAAGAATATAGGGATAAAAAGTACCATATGTGTTAATCCAGGTTATAAACTATTAGTGTGATAAATTTCATTCAAATCCGTTCAGTAGGTTTTGCGTGAAAGAGTAACAAACATCCATTCATCCATCCTCACAAACTTTCGCATTTATAATGTTATAGGAAGTAGGCCATACTCGTTACTTATTTAATTGGACCCTTTACACAAAACAATGGCTTCCTTCAAACATGATATCTTCAATTAACAGAAAACCGCACTCCCAGGGTTTATAAAGCCTTGACCTGATTCTATTAAAAAAATAATTCGTCAAGTGTCGAGTTCTAATTACAGCCGCAATCAACGTCAAAAAATTGGGCCGTGTAAATGACATGACATGTCTTCATTAAAATTTTGCACGTACGACAAATCCTCGTTCGGGACTAGGGCTGGCGAATTTTGTTTTTTGACGAAGACTTAAGGACATTCTAAATGGGTCAAGATGTCAAAAACAGCAACACATTTGACAATTTCCTATGGGAATGTTGTTTCTTTTAATTATGATATTTTAAGGCATGGTTCATAAAATAGTGTGATCTGTTTAATTTTATCGTCGACTGTCAATTATTTTTAAACGCCCTTAGCAACTTCTGTACTATAAATATCTAATAATTAATTGTGTGCAGAGAACGGCATCAGGATAATATTGTCCCCACGCTAAGCACGGTCGCATTGCGATGAGGGGTGACACTTCATTAAAGTGTTTATCTTGGTTTACCTTGTTAGGGGCTCCTACCTACCTTCTCCTGTCTTCCTATTTATAGGTAATATTTTAGAGGTATTGTTTGGTTGTATCTTAAAAAATTAAAAAGATTTTAGCCTTAGATTCGCCCCACCACGACAAAAGATGGTCGCGTTTCTGTTTTGTTTTTACACCTCTGACACACACAACGACGCAGTGACTTGACTTGATTGTCATGGAAACGCCATTATTATTGTGTGTTCTCAGTATGGACACTTTCGCGGTACTAAGTATGCTATGAGCATATCTATAGATTTAAATCTTTGGTTTTTTATTCTTTGTTTTGTTTTGGGCTTTAGCACTATAATAATGGTAATGATGGAAGTTGATTCACGTCATTAGTGCAACAAACAAGGCTTGAAACATCAACTATGCTCTTTGGACGATTAGTGGTGGCCCTTTTTCCGTCTTCTATGATGATTATTTTTAGTCATTGACCGAGCGAGCGTAGCGAGCGAAGCGTCTCTGGATCAGGTCTGGCAAAATTTGCTTTCGTGTGTCAGTTTGTACGTACTCCTCTACAGGTCGTATTTTACAACCGATCTGGACGAAATTTGGTATACAGGTTTGACGATTTTTTTGTAATTTTTTTTCCTCGGAGATTTTTGATTGGAGGGCCACTTCCTCCAAAATGGGGCAAAAAGGGGGGCTACTGGATATCTCTGCCTTATGAGATCCGATTTCGATGGTTCTTTTTTTATTTGAAAGGTAGTAACTCTATGTTGGTTTAAAAAAAAATGGTGAAGATCTGATGAGGATCTTCGGCATGATAAGTTAAGTTAATTATTCGGGTGTACTCGCTGGTTGAGGGCAAGAAAGGCTACAAGTGAGGATTTTTGAGCTGCAGTGCTCACCATCCTCATGCATATTTCCCGATTGGACCCACAGACATCGAGAGAAAAGGAGCCAAGGTCTAATCAGTGCCAAAGGAAGAGCGTAGCAGTCGAGCAATACTATAAATTTTAATTCCGACATCCTCCAGGTTGGAAAAGGCCTCAAAAGGCCTCAGCCCAGAATTTTGTCCTTTTAGAGAATTCTGAAAATTATTTTCATTATTCTCTAAAACGTTTTACAATAAGGTCACCAGATGGTTAGGTCCCGTTGAAGATTTTGTATGACTTGAGTTTTGTTAGGTGTAAAGTAGCTTCAAACGTAGTCTCGTGTTTAACAGTTAGTTTTGGGTTAGTGTATTTCTGTTTTATTATCGTCTTGCCACCACATGCTTTTAGTAACCTACAGCTGCAGTCGGGTTTTTTAAGTTGGTTAGGTATATTAATTAAAGGATTTTGAACTGACATGGTTATTTTCACTACTAAAGATTTTCTTCTTCATATTTTTTGTTTAAAACGGGATATTTTGTAAAAAAAACAAAATACATGGTAAATAGATCCCGTTTTAAATAACTTTAGTGTGGTAGTGGTACTTTGGTACCTAATTCATTGTTGTAAGTTTCAAGTTTGTGCTCGCGAGGTCTACTGTTTGCAGAACTACTAGTAATATGACACGATGACCATATTATAATTATGGCCATCATATGTCGGTACAGCGAAGTAGTTTTCACTAAGTTTTTTGTGTATCTTAGCGATTTTAAAAGTACCACGGATATTTTCGTTTCTGATTTTATCAATTTTCAAAACTTCTGTGAAAAAAGTGTGGTGTGAATTTTCTGTTCATCTCTCTTCTTAATCGGCAAGCACTCAGATCCAGGGATGTTGCGGATGCAGATTTTTTCATATCCGCGGATGCGGATGCGGATCTAAGAGTTTTTTCCAAATGTCACTTTGCACCGTAAATTCAATTTCAAAGTGAAAAATAACTTTAAATTCGGAAGTCGGTGGCATAAAACAAAAATATGGAACCAAAGACACCGACTTCAGAATTTGAAGTAATTTTTCACTTTTTAGTGTTTTTTTTTTTGGAAGTCGATTGTTTTTCTTTCTTGTCGCGACCTGTGCTACATCCGCATCCACATGAAGATCCGCATTTATTATTGCGGATGCGGATACAGATGTCCAAATCGATGCAAAAGCTCCACAGTTGCGGATGCGGATGCGGATATCCGCGACATCCCTGCTCAGATCCATAATAGGCAGGTAAACACGTCTCCTATTAAAAATTGTGACAAACAGATTTTTCACTCTTGCTGATTGGCCACCATAGATTCTAATAAAACATTTGTCAGTCTATTATTGGCTGTCCCTAAAAGAGGATAAACTATAATAAACTGAGGATAAAGGATAATGTAAATGGATGGCGTTATGACATAATCACACGTATTTGCAACTTCGGTGGCTCGTCACGTTTAGATGATGTAATTTTTTGTGATTGTCACTATGTCTATTTTTGTTTTATGACTATATTCTTGAGTAATTGTTCTTTGAAGCTACTGTTTTCGTATTTAAATTTTATAGCCTAGGTATACTCGTAAAACCGTTTATAATTCACTGTGGAAGTCACTTGTGATTTCGATTGAATTTTAATTAAACATCAAAAGTGCCGAAAACATGTAATATTTTTATGGACATCTCGTTTGTAAGTTTCAGTAGGATATTATTAGCCAACGCTGTCCTTAAGGCGAAGGGGCCGCACTTGCCTAGCACAAAAGTCTGAATTCATTCTTCCATTTCTTAAAGGGTTTCGCTGTTATGCTATGTCAGATGTTTCGTCTATTAGTAACCTTTTTGAAGTAAAACCTCTTTAGGTACGTTGGGCATTTTTGAGATGGGAAAAAACAATTGAACTCGCGACACCGTTACCGACTACTCATTTTTGTAAACACGATTGTGCTCTTTATTTATATTCTGTTACGGATCAATGTTCTATGCAAGTATTTATAATTTAAAGGTGTTGTTTCTTTTTTTTTAAACCTGTGTGTGCTCTTTATTTAGATAAGGTTAAGGACCAATGTTCTATACAAGTATTTTTCTTCCACCAAGGCGATCTTGTTCAAGTTTTTACTTCTGTCGGCACTCCCGAAGTGCCACTGTTTTTTTCTACCTTTATGTACGTATTTTTCCATTGCTGAGCACCCCGGGTCTCCGTCGAAGCTTTAGAATTAGGATACGCTGGCGTGACGACAATGCGTTTATTGGAGATTGGCCGGAGAAGGTAACTTACAGGGAACTTGTAAAATGATGTGATGATTGAATTTTTTTTTAAAGTACAAATACCAATTTATCATTTTCATAAAAGTACCTACCACCACCTAGATGTACTCGTATATTGGGGCAACCATAATTATAGAGGACAGAGATAAATGAGAAATAATGTGTTGTAGTTTTTTGTTACAAATAACGGACACGCGATTATGGCAATTAACCAATTTGCAAGGCAGTTGGTATTTAACAGCTGTCTTAATAGATGTTTCGGCGTTGGCACTTTAATAAATTCTTGACCTATTAAAGAACGGAAAGATTGAATTGACTTACTTACTTCCTATTTTCAAAAAAATCATAATTCATTCACTTACCGTAAGGTTACAAAACAAATCTAACATTATTTTAAATTTACTCAAGGTGCCACAGCGGCATTATAATTTTACCTACACATCAAAATGCTTTGAAAAATCTTTGAAAAATTGATAAAAATTAATGAATACGCCCCGAATGCATGTACAATTTTTTTTTAAATTAATGCCCTTATTTAGATCGAGCAAAAAAATTTTTTGTATGGGGCACCCCCTTTAATTTTTAACTTAATTTTTTTAATTTGTATTGCGGTCTTAGTAGTCCATAGGTACTCTGTGAATATTTCACAGAGTGTGTGAGTGTCTACCTATTGCGGTTCTAAAGATACAGACAACCCTTTGACAGACGGACGGATTGACAGCGGATCCTTAGCCTTAGTAATAGGGTCCGGTTGGCACACTTTGGGTACAGAACCCTATAAATTCTGTTTGTACCTAAGTATAACAAATTGCCTCGTTGGTCTAGTGGTCGCAAGCGCTACTGCTGAGCATGAGGTCCTGGGTTCGATTCCCCGATCGGGCAAAGTGTTATTGGGTTTTTCTATCTGAAATTTCTCAGTAGCAGCTCGGAGTCTGGATTTGCGCCCGGTTGATGGCAATAGGCTCGTCCCCTATTACATGGGACTTAAACATAACTGGCGAAATGTGGGTGTACCTGCTACATGGACACCTCTGCCCAACCCTTCGGGGAAACAAGGCGTGATGTTATGTTATGTTATGTTATGTGTATAACAAATTACTCTTTTTAAATTTTTCTACATCTAAGATACTTCAATATCTTTATTTAGTTTGTAAGTTACGCCGCATAAAAAAAAAGTTATTATTTGATGCTTTTACCGCAATTTTAACGCTTTTTATTCGTAAATCTATTTTCATTTCGTCTCTAGAGTATCTTGATAATATAATCTTGGATTTATTTGAAGTCTGAGCCGATTATGTTATTTATTTACTTATATAAATAACAATATAACTCTATTGTATTACACCAATCCGCTTATGTACTGCATGATATTTTGGGTCCGACCAATGGAACAATTCATTTTGAATGGTTACGACACTCGCAACCGGTTGTGAAAGTGCTCTCCTATAAAACTTACAAACGTGAGAGATTTCATTGCTCGTTATAAACAGTATGCTTAGTGCCTTAGAGGCTTAGGCACCTGTCCCACTGCCGACGAGGAAACGACTAGCTATCAACGATTTTCTGGCTCAAGTGACGTACAAGAGTTGATCGCTGATTGTTCCGCCAGCGAGTATGTAGTTTATCGCATCAACAAGAGCTACTAAAAAGAGTACTCACTTAGCGACGCTCGCTTGGTACATTTATGCATGCATACCAGTGAGAAATAGCTAGTCGCCCGGCGCGCGGTTTGTTTCTCGTTGCTCGCCAACTCGTTTTTAGTAGCTCTTTTCACTTCTCGCCAATTAAGCAGTGGAACAGGTGCCTGATACTGCCTACATAATAAACGAAATAGGGCTGTCATAAATTAAAATTAAAATTGTTTAATTATTGTCCAATTAAAGAGACAGAATTAATTGAGAAATCGTTATTGAATGTCGTGATTATTATTGTGGTAACTATACCAATTAAGGGGAAGCGTCAGGGTAGCCCGTGAAATTAAAATTTTATTACGTTTTTTGCATTTTGTAGGACAGTGTCAGGTTTTATGTTGATTAAAATATGACTCGCGGTCTTAACAAATATGGCTTTACTCAATTATAATCATTACAATCAGCAATACAACTCTATAAGTTAGCAAAGGTGTCAAATGTCATGCAATCATGACATTTGACACTTTTATCTTCTTCTTAATCACTATTGCTGATTGTAATGATTAAATTAAAATTATGTTTAAAAATATTTATTAGGTGATCAACTGATCATGTAAAGATTGGTGGTAGGTAAGGGATTATATTATTTTTATTTGTTTACTTATTATTTTATTTCAAGCAGAAACATAGTTTACCAAGAAAAAGTAGTCAAGTATTCGCTGCTACCCCTTAATTTTTTTATAAATGAAATTATTACAATAATTTCATATATCAATAATTAATGCCTCATGTTGTATTAAACATAGTTTGTAACCATTAATATTATATATTTTTATAGGTGCTCCTAGCTTGTAAAGTGTTGTTATTAATATTAGTGTAACTGTTAATTTATTTTCTTTTTAAGTACTACAGCTATGTATATTTAAATGTTAATAATAATAAAATAATTTAATCATTTTATAAGAATATTTAAAAATGTAAATCATATGTTTATAAATGAAATAAAGGAAATAAAATATTTCATAAAACAAGAACACGTGAACAAGAAAAAAAACATGAGTAAAACACGAGAACAAACATCAAACTACTCTACATATGGTAGGTACCTAAATAAAAGTGATAAAATTTAAGCCTACCTGTAAATAATAATAGGTCTACGAAAAGATATTGGTGCCGATTCCCTTGTTCACAAACTAAACTAAATTTACGTTCAGTGCATCTTTTTCTTTCTATTTTATTAAGAAAAGGACAGAAGATAAATTTTAGTTTAGTCCTGTCAAATTAATCAGCGCTTGACGTAAATTGAAATAATTTTAGTTGGCAAGTTTTTAATCACGTCTAAACTTGTATGGAGTATGACAGGCGCTGATTAATTTGACAGGACTAAACTAAAATTTATCTTCTGTCCTTTTCTTAATGAAATAGAAAGAAAAAGGTGCACTGAACTTAAATTTAGTTTAGTTTGTGAACAAGAGAATCGGCACCATTGTGTTGCATTTATTAGTCGGTAGTAATTAATTAAACTAAAAGCTTAAAAGCTTTCTTTCAATAAGAATAAGATAAGATAATCATTTATTTGCTCAAACATGTGAACAATACATTCAACACAAATTGTCAGCATGCAAGAGATCAGACACAGACTCATAACTTAATAGAGATAAGATCTCAGTTCAAAAGAAGATAGTAATCATGGCAGAAAAAACAGATTAATTTTAATCGTCCCAATTTTGCGGTTGTCATCGGATATTAAAACTAATAGTCAAAATTTGTTCCGACCTAACTATTGAGTCTTGAGAAATATGTAATTACATTTTTCTGTGAAGTTCTTAACTTTTATTAGGGTTAACAACTTCGGCAGCTTTAATGGCACAGTGGGAGACCTAGATATCTCAGAAACTGACTGTCAAATGCCATTTAGAAGTAATAAATTATATTTTTGGGTTCCATTAAAGTTTCTGTTCTCTAGGCAAAAAAACCTTTATTCCAAGAACGGTTCTTATGAAATCAGTTGACTAAAATATCTGAAAAAATATGAAAGTAATAAATAATACGCTTTGGAAATAGGAAACTTAGGAACTCACTTAGGGTACTTAGGAAGGATGTCAACTTTTAAACGGTCGAAAATAGGAAGATAACTAACCGCGTTCAAGAGTTCCACAACAATGATGACACTATATGTAGCTTGTGAATGCGATTTAGAATAGACGTGCTGATCGGGTTGAGTTTCACTGGTGAAATTTACCCTTCAAATCACTAATCCTCGTTTTGAAATTATGGTATAGTATGACCAGAACACCCGCGTTTTTGAAGTGAAAACTTCTTTAGGCGCGTTGGGCATTTTTGAGATGGTCGTTATGGACACTGTAACGACATCTCATTTTTGTAAACGCGATTGTGCTCTTTATTTATATTAGGTGACTGATCAATGTTCTATGCAAGTATTTTTACTTTAAAGGTTTCGTAAACACGATTGTGCTCTTTATTTACATTACGTTACGGATCAATGTTCTATGCAAGCATTTTACTTTAAAGGTTTTGTAAACACGATTGTGTTCTTTATTTAGATAAGGTTACGGACCAATGGGCTATGCAAGTATTTTTCTTCCACCATGGTGATCTTGTTCGAGTTTTCACGTCTGTCGGCACACCCGGAGTGCCACTGTTTTTTTTTAATTCACCTTCTTTATGGTTCCTCTTTAGGTCATGAACTATCCAAATATTCAAAAATATTTAACTTAAGGAGGAGGCGTGAAAATTGATTCGCTGTTACGATCTAATAAACTTTAATAGAAAGGCTTTATTCCTATGCAGAACGGCATTATACAAAAAACAAAAAAAAACTTCACACTTGGTAGGTCTTCATTAAACTTCTAAACACAATCTTGGACGATTTTTATAGCTCATTGATATTCACTAAATAAGGCGTATTTAAATGATTTATGCCTATTTATGCAAAACTCATATCATTTTAAGTAGGCTGTAAACTATTTTATGGGTCTTGAACTTACGGAATCTTAAATAGTATTAATGTGGCTTTTTAATGATTGCGTGGACTTTGTGGCTATTTAGTCATAGGGAGAAGCCTTTGCCCAGCAGTGGAATACATAATTCCACTGCTGGCTAACAGTAACAGTTGAAGATTACAAGTCTTCATTTAAGACCAATCATCATCTCTCAATCAATCAATCAACTCAGTCTATCGTAGTCCACTGCTGCACATATGCCTCTCCCAAGCGGCGTCACAACACTCGTCCTCCGCCTTCCGCATTCAGTCTGTTCCAGCCACCTTCTTAAGCTCGTCGGTCCATCTAGACGGGGGGGCACCACACTACGCTTGCCGATACGCGGTCTCAACTCCAGGACTCGTCTGCTCAGGAATTCCAGGCCGATTCCCGGCCAACTTAGGCGCTGGCCTGCGTACGTTGAAAACGTTTAACAACATTCATTCATTGCGTTATTTAGATAGATAGATAGATAAAACATTTATTTAGTGCACACAAAATACACACGTAAACACAATTAAATTATAACAAATTAAATAAAAACAAGATGCCAATGTAAAAAAAAAAAAATAAAGAAACATAAGTGTAGAAATGGAGTGACATTATGACATACTTTGGAATAATTAAATATATAAGGTGCGGTGTGCGTCTCAATGTTGCACCAAATGGGAGTCCAACTCAGCATATGTCAGGCAAATATACCTGACGCTGACGCTGCTGACGCTGTTGTTGAGCAGATTTTTTTCCAACTTAGCAATGGATTAGCAATCTATTTCAAATCGAAACAAATTGTGATTGATCGTGCATTACTCAATTAGGGTACTGGCCCGGGTCGACGGTGCGTTGTATTCCACGCGCGCCTTAAAGCGATGTCAGCACAACAGACGGGTTCCGCTAGGGCTGATGCCTGCCGGGGTCGCGGGAAAGTTTGAAAGGGATACCGTAACTCCTGGCAACATACAGGTAACTGAAGGAACACGGGTGGAGGAAGAGTCTGACTCGCTCGCACTCGGTCCAGAGCAAGAGAAGTTATTTGATCATTTCCCAACCAAAAAAAAAAGACTTGTCTGCTCCAGCGGCCATCGGTCCTTCGACAAACATGGCCAGCCCACTGCCACTTTACTACCACTTGCCAGGTTGTTTACTCTGCAAGCTATGTCGGTAACTCGGGTTCTTTTCCGGATAATATCATACCTGATTTTATCCTTCAAAGAGACTCCGAGCATAGCCCTTGAATTGAATTTGTGGACCAACCCGACGTCAGTGTCCACGTTTTGGCACTGTATGTCATGACGGGCAGGACGCACTGGTTGGAGACTCTTTAAACACTGTGGGATACTTCTTTAACTCACTGATATTTATACTCGTATAAGACATGTTATGTTGAAATTATTGAATAAGGGGTAAATCCACGTCATTTCAAGCTTACAGTTATAGTGGATTGGATACGTTTAGGCCTAGCCCACTTTGCGAATTATATTCAGTATACGGAGAGGGGGCTAAGTAACATGCCAAGACCCTTCCGTGCCTCCGAAAGCATGTCCCGGCTGTCATTTGTAGATCTTTGACAGTTGTTATGGGTAGTTAAAAGCCTAAAAGTCTGACAACCAGTCTTACCAAGGGGTATCGTATTACCCAGTTACTGGATTGTGGAGGTCAGATAGGCAGTCGCTTCATGTAAAATACTGGTATTCAGCGGCATCCAGTTAGAGGCAAATGATGATGTACGGCATTGTGAATTTTAAATCGCCAGTACGTGTAGATACATAAAGATACTCGAATGTATTACGAGTAGCTGTAAGTTTTCTTAAAATTAATAAAAATTAAAAATAAAAGTACCATTTGTTGCAGAATTGTGACAAAAATTTCCAAATGCCTTAGTAAAGTATTTAGTGATTGCCAAGATTATTGACATCCTATCATTTCAGTTTATGATCTTTCCATGAGGCACGACTTTGGGTTCCCGATTACTTGATTCTGAGAATTTAATGCATTTTATATATTTAAAGTGGACCAGACACTATCAGTAATAATGACATCATTAATACTGTCATTTCTTCCAATATTGACGTACTATTAAAATATTTAGATTACATCATCATTCCAAATACCACACTGACAGTAGTAATGACATTACTTGAAGTACCTGGGCGACCGAGCTCTGATCTGGTTAAAATAGAGAATGCTCACTTAATAGTATAGGAAAGTTCATATTAATTCCATGTATAGTACATAGGTACTAATTTCATGCTGCCATGATAGTAGGTACTTACTAATTCCATGCTGCCATGTCATTATTCTAAGGTAACCACCTGGTTTTAAACTTTTGGCCTAGCTAGATCGATTATTCGACCCCTTAAAATCCTATATTGCAACTTTCATCGAAATCGTTAGAGCCGTTTGTGATTACAAATATATATGTATTTATATATATATACAAATATTGCTCATTTAATAGTATACGATGTAATAACATTATAACTGATAGTGTCTGGTCCGCAATAGAGTCGTCTTTAGAATAAAATTTCTTAGGCAATGGCAACACTGTTCTGTCATATTTTTACAAAACTACAAGCCTAGAATTTAGTTTTTGACGTTTAGGTATAGTCAAACGCAAGTTCGTGGTAACATGGTTGATAGCGTTTTACTTCAAGCGTAACTGCTGACATACAGTTGACCGTACTTACACATTGTTCTCCATACGTGCATTTATACTCACAACCAAGATTAAAGTTACTTCTATAAATATCTTGGTCGATCTTTGGTTTCAATATGAATATGTCGGAGACGGGTATGTGACTCTTTCGTTATTATAAGCAATATTTTAACTACTGTGGGCGTAGTTTGGGTAGTGTTGGTTAATGCGCAATATAAAAACAGTTTGCAGTTCAGATCAAATTATAATTTACTATCAAATTAATCACACTAGCTAAATTATGTACACACTGGGTGCGACGGCATTTATTAAAATCACCAATTAACACAATTATCACAAATTACAACTAACACAATTACTGAGCACAATGAATCGAGAACAGTTCCGCGACATCTTAACTCCAATGCGATCCGAGGCTGAATCCCTCCTCGCCGTGGCCTTATAGCCGTGGCCTCACGACTTTTTAGAAGCGCGCGCTTTAGGTGTGGGTAGATCACGTCCTGTCACCAGTGGCGCGCTTGCGATTCGTTTCGTGTCCGTGATAATGACCGGATCTGACAAATACATAACGAAATACTACCAACAGAATCTTCTATTCCCTAAGTAATCACTATAAACATCACTAAATCACTGCTAAACTGTGTACAACACAGTCTACATCGAACGCATAATATAGGCAAGCTATTCCATTACTGAAGTGATTTCCTCTAGCTAACAAAGCGTAGGCACGTTATGTCTATCGCAAGTGATCTAGCTGACACTGTTGCGTGACTAGAACGAAATATAAATAGAGAGGTTAGAACAGAAGGTTCAGAAAATAAAGCCGTGTGCGTGCCGAACAAAATATAAAAGATTAATGAACGGAAATTAAATATAATGGAATCGAAATGAGGGAATCTATGATTAATTTTATCGACGGAAAAAATATAACAAAATACCAAAAAAAAAATTTTTTGTTCTGTTTGGCGTCTCATTGAGAAATTTTACGATTATTGTAAAAAATTATTAAAAAAAAAACAGATTTTTACAAAAAAAAATACATTTATTTTCAATTTACGGTAGTTTTTTTCCACGATTTTCATTTTATGAGGACGCCTAATTACTCTCAATCATTATGGAGGTTATTTCATCGCGATAGATCATTTAGTTTAAAAGTTACACTGTTTTGTTACAATTTTTAAAATTGCTTAAAAATAATTATAAAAGTATTTAGATTTTTTCAAATATTTTTTCCGTCGATAAAATTATTTCATTTCGACATGTGCACCTTATAAAAACACACTGTATAAATGATTAAATATTTATTCATTTTTTCTTCAGAAAAATCACATTTTTAAGGTTCACAAAAACATTACAGAAAAACGTGTATCGTTGGTATCTCTGTCAAAGCAAAATAAATGCTGTGAAAATGCGTTCCTTGCGAAGCATGTGTGGTGTAACTATGAACTACATTATGTCAATCGTAAGTGATCTAGCTGACACTGTTGCGTGACTGGAACGAAATATATATAGAGCGGTAAGAACAGAGGGTTCAGAAAATAAAGTCGTGTGCGAGCCGAAAAAAATGTAAAAGAGGAATGAAAGTAAATTAAATAAAGAAATTATTTTAAAAAAATGACAAAAAAAACACATTTCAGGTTCACAAAAACATTACAGAAAAAAAGTGTATCGTTGATGTCTGTCAAAGTAGATTATATGCTGTGGAAATGCGTTCCTTGCGAAACATGCGTGGTGTAACTATGAATGATAAACGGAGGAATGATGTGATAAGGCAACGTTGCGGTTTAAAAGAAGATGAAGTGACAAGAATTTAAAAGAGTATGCTTAGATGGTTTGGTCATGTTGAGAGGTTGAATGAAAGGCGACTAACCAAAGGTATTTCCAACGCAGATGTGAGTGAAAACGCAGGGACTGGGAAACCCTAGAAGGACATATGAACGTAAACAAAACAAAACTTTCTGCCAACCCCCATGGAAAGGAGGCGTGATTGGCGCTGCGACCAATTCGGCTCGCGCGTGGTTGTTCGCACAGTTCTACGAGTAACCTAACCGATTTGGACAGGGTACCCTAGCTTAGTTGCCGAGACTAACTGTGAGAAATAGCCAGAAAGATAAAAAGAGGTTCATTTATTTAAAAAAAATGCGTGAGCATCATTAGAAGCCCAAAAATTTTTAGAGGTTACTTAATTTAAAAAGTGTTCATCATTAGAAGGTCAATGAGTTATTCAGACGATCAGTTAAATAAAAATTCAATGTGCTTTCTGCATGGAGTGGACCTTCTTATGTTCTGATAAACATAAGTAAATAGATAGAGCTGTTTAGTTGCGTGTGAGATTTGCGAGGGAAAATAATTGTTAGGAGCAAAAGATTAATACGTGGGATAGTGATTTGGTTTTCCTTGTTAGTTGTACAGCAATCAAGCGAATTGCTTGAAGAAGATTAAGTTTAGTTGGTATATATAGAATATCTAGGAGAGGGAGAGGAAAACCAATGAAAAGATGGATGGATTGTATGGGGAATGATATGAAAGAGAAGGGAGTGAATGATAGTGTGAGGGTTGGGAAGGAAGATCATGATGATGTCAAAAGTCAAATCATTAATTTCAAATAGGCCCATGTATGGCACTTTTGAACGTCAAAATTTACAAAATATTAAAATTGATTCTAGTCACCCCTTCCAAAAGGTAGTTTTCGTATGGAGAAGAATGGGCAAGAAACTCCACCGTTACTCTTTTGAAATGTTTTACAATTGTTTGTATATGCACGTACATTAGATAAATAATATTACCTATATGTGAAGACGATGCACATAGAATAAAATTACTATACCACAATAGGTAAAAAGAATTAAAAAACCGGCCAAGTGCGTGTCGGACTACGCACAATGAAGGGTTCCGTAGTTGAGATGAATTTATTTATCCCAAGAACAAACTTAACATTGTAGTTGAAAAACATGTTCTCCCATACATTCCAACTGCAAATCGTCGCTCGGCATCCAATACCGCGAATGTGACATTTAAATTGCAGTGTCACTTATTTGAACGTGTAGAATGACATAAAACAAAAATCTGATTTTCGTAAAAAAAATCACGTTCGCGGTATTAATATAATAATAACACCTTAAACCAGCAATTCTTGTATATACCTATGTATATATAATCTGAATCTCGGAAACGGCTCCAAGAATTTTTATTAAATTTAGTATGCGGGGGGTTTCAGGAGCGATAAATCGATCTAGCTAGGTGAGATCACGCTAAAATGTATATTTTTAAGACCTTTCTGTACCCATATGTTCACAAATAAAGTTTGACTTGATTTGGTTTTTGTTTTTTTTTCATATTTAGAAAACGTCGTTAAAAAAAAAAATATCATCCAGATATTTTTCTTTATTCAAGTAACAAGGACTCATTGTGTTAGTAAACTTATGAACTATGTTAACTTATTTTACGAGGTCACTTAGAAAGTTTTGCGACTAACAGTTTTTGTCTATAGAATATTGGCTGGTTTTGATGTCAATTAAAACGATGACTACTTATTACAAAAAAACATAACATTCCAAATTCGAAATTCCCTCCACATTTTTTTACGAGCAAAATCAAAATACTCTGTCTTACTGAAAACTGGATTTATAACGAGAACATTTTCGCGCGATGATTTTGTACGATTTCAAATGTCGACTAAAACCAGAAGAATCGTTTGAAAGACTTCGAATGGTGTTCATAGAAAAAAGCCCTTCTAAAGCGACTGTTTTTTGCTGGTTCAACGAATTTATGGACCACTGGTCTAGTAATTTTGGCAGACAAAGAAAGAAGTGGCCGCCCTATGACGGTTGTTACATAACAAAAAGTGCTGGCTGTGAAAAATGTAATTCAAGAGAATAGGCGAATTACATATGAAGAGGTTCAGCATACACCGTGAAATTTGAATCACAGTTTTGCTAGAACAAACGTTGTTCAGACCATGGTCTACTACCATTCTACAGCATCCAATAAAAAAAAAACATAATTAGTTTTTGAAAAAACACAAAAAAAGCAAAGTTTAAAATGTCAAGATATATAGATGTATACTACCGATTGGATCGGGAAGTGTGCATGAAATTCTACACAAGCATCTTCGGTTATGAAAGATAGTTTCACGCTGGTACCGTAAAATCTAACGCAGGGTCAGAAGGAGGTTCGGGTAGAATGGTGCCGAGACATGATAGCAAAATTGGTAGCAGGCTCGTCTCGGCGCGTTTAAGATATCATTACGGGTGATGAATCTAGGATTTTTCAATATGATCCAGAAATGAAGCGTCAGTTGACCGTGTGGCTGTTGAACCAAAATGAACCAACGCCTACCAAAGTGAAGCGAGCCAGAAGTGCAGGCAAAATGTTGACCGCAAGTTTTTTTTTTTTTCTACCAGGTTATCTGGTGTCAGTACCCTGACGAGATCAAAGAAGCATCAATGCTGAATGGTATGTTACCAAATGTTTGCCAGAAGTTTTTACTACTGCAAGCAGCAAGCGACCGAACACTGGGCTACTGCTTCACCACGACAACGCGCTGGCTCACTCGGCGCTCAAAACAAGGGACTTTCTGGACAGCACACCGGTCAAATTTATAGGTCATCCTCCTTACAGTCCCGATTTGGCTCCATGCGACTTTTTCTTGTTCCCCAAAATAAAAAATCAACTCAAAGGAAAACAGTTTTCATCACCTGAAGATGCACTGGGTGCATTTGAGAAGGAGATTGGAGAGGTGTCTGATGCGGACTGGAAAATGTGTTATGAAAATTTGTTTAGACGTATAAAACTGTGTATAGACGCCAATGGAGAGTTCTTTCAAAAGATATAATAAAAAAAATTATAACCTGTAGTATATTTTTTTCTAGTATCACAAAACTTTCTGAGTGCCCCACGTAATCTAATTTAAATTTATTTCACCCCATGGGAGATGGCACTGCAGTGATTGTTGTACATGCAATCCAGACTGCTAGCGATATTGTTGGAGCTGGCCCGTACTCTGCGTACCAGGGATGCACACCTCATTCGCATCGTTACGTAAAAGCAATTAATATGTGCGTCCGCGAATATTCCCGATGCGCTATAAAAACGGGGCAGCCCCACCAATACCCTGAAAGGGTTGTTGTATTGGACACGAAGGGCATTGCATGATCTTTGGGTATATCTAGCCCACAGGCTGCACGTGTAAAACGTTGTACAATAAGCTCGAAACAGAGTAATTTTGGCTTTTTAAGTGAGCAGCGTGCAAACCTGCGAGCCAGCATGTTTGCCCTTACCGACAACGCCCTTCGCTCCCGCTCAATATCGAGTCCGTCATTGAGGTCAGGGGTCAATATATGACCAAGATATTTAAACGTAAATACTCTTTGTAGTGGAGTCCCATTGAGTAATACAGGTGGTACATAACCCGGTCTGCCCCCAGCCTCAAAGACCATGATCTCCGACCTATTGGAGTTATACATCAAACCATGTGTTTTGGCATACTGCTAACATTTGGCGACCAATTACTTTCTGAGACCACAGATTGACGCGCTCAGAAGCACCATATCATGTGCATAGCTAATATTATTTACACAAATACCATCTATATAGCAACCCACTCTGGTGCTACTGAGCTCGCCAATCCTGCCTCACCCCGCATTCCAACCTGTATGGCTTGGAAAAAGTTCCAGCCCATCGTACACTATTGATCTGGTTACCATACCACTATTTAAATATGTTTGCTCCGTTGGCAACCTATCCTTCTCCATCTTTCTCCACAATACGTCATAAGCAACCAGATCAGAAACCTTGAATAAATCGATGAACCTAGCATAAATCGGCATCCCACGCTGTGTATAGTAAGTATGTGATAGTATACTTAAGGCACAACACTGCATTTTCTGTTGACAAACCACCCCGAAACCCGAATTGGTTGTCATGAACATTTACAGTTTTATTTATTTGTGTATTAAGCAGACGGTCAAACATTTTTGATATTTTGATATTATAGTACGAGTAGCTAGAGAGATGGGCCTTTTGGATGCCGAGCGACGAAATGTAAGTTTTTACGCACAATATTGAGAGATTTACCATGTTATTTTAAGACCATAGACTTCTTATAGGTTTTCCTGTAATCTATGAGTAAAGAACCATACTATGTATTTTTTTCAAAATTTTTGGTCCAGTAGTTTCGGAGGTAAGGGGGGGGGAATGGTCAATTTTCATTGAATTTATTAAATATCTTTAAAAGTATTTATTTTAAAATTATATAAAAAATATAGTTAAGATCCTCGCAACAAGCCCTTTCATTTGATATGTCACACGGTACTGTTAGCAAAACTTTTTTTTTAAATTTTCTTGTTTGCGCCCCAAAAGTGACACCTATATTCAAAATTAAATTATTTACGTTACACATTCGTGTTTGGGTCACAGAAATACATATGTGTACCAAATTTCAACTTAATCGGTCCATTAGATTCGGAGTAAATTGGCTGTGACAGACGGACAGACAGACAGACAGACAGACAGACAGACAGACAGACAGACAGACAGACAGACACACGAGTGATCCTATAAGGGTTCCGTTTTTTCCATTTGAGGTACGGAACCCTAAAAATGAAGCAACGACAGATAATTTAATATGTGATAGATACATGGTGCTGACATATTTACAAACATTGTAAAAGTAGACGATTTTCCTAAAATTTTGTAGTTAATAAGTCAGTGTGTGAGAAAGTAATCAAAGAATGTAAAATCAATGTCATAAAACATAAAATAATAAATTTTATAATTAAATTAGCAACAGTTTGATTTTGTCTTGATTCTAAATTGTACTATGGAGCAGGACCAACATGTTTCCAAGCACTCTTATCTTGGATATAATCCTCTAATTGATGAGGAAAATACAACACGTTCCTTTTGATGTCCCATAACTCTTATAATCTGCTTAGCCTTTTCCCAACTATGTTGGGGTCGGCTTCCAGTCTAACCGGATGCAGCTGAATACAAGTATTTTACATAGAGCGACTCCCTATCTGACCACCACAACCCAGTAACTGGGTAATACGATATCCCTTGGTAAGACTGGGGTCAGACTGTCGAGCTTCTGACAACCCGTAACGACTGTCAAAGACCTACGAATGACAGCCAGGATCAACGGCTTAACGTGCTTTCCGAGGCACGGAGGAGTCTCGGTATGTTAAGATGGTCACCCATCCACAGACCAACCTCGGCAAGCGTAGCTTAACCTGATGGATCGACCCATGCGGCTGTTATTACTTAGCCACAAGCTCCGCCATTCATCCCATAATGCTATAAATAAAAAAAAAAAGTGGCACTCCGCTAGTGTCGATAGAAGTGAAAACTTGAACCAGATCGCCTTGGTGGAAGAAAAATACTTGTATAGAACATTGATCCATAACCTTATCTAAATAAAGAGCACAATCGTGTTTACAAAAAAAAAAAAATACTTCCAAACCTTTAAAGTACAAATGCTTGCATAGAACATTGATCCGAAACGTAATATAAATAAGAGCACAATCGCGTTTATAAAAATGAGGTGTCGGTAACGGTGTCGCGAGTTCAATTGTTTTTCCCATCTCAAAAATGCCCAACGCGCATAAAGAAGTTTTCACTACAAAAACTCCTAGAATACGTGTTCCAAAAATACATAAGACTCTCGATGTGTATTCAAAGTTTCATTGATAGTACGAGTAAATAATTTTCATTCAAACCAATCATTCATATTTAAAGCTAAGAAAATGCGACGTTAACATATTTTTTTTGACAAACATATTTATATCCACGCAATCACTGTCTGGTCCAAGGTTGCCTGGAAGAGATCGTAGAAAGCGATAAGGCCGCCCATTGTTTGTTTTGTAGTATTATATTTATTTTTTGCTATGTATTTTCTGAGGTACAATTAAAAAGTATAGGTAATAATATATATAAATAAAATAAATAGTCCGTTTTTTTAATATACTTCACGTAAAGGTGTCTTACCCACGATTATTTATGTAAAACACACTTTTTTTGGGTGGGAAATCATCAAGTAACTTCTCCCGCTCTGGGCGGACCGGGAGGGCGTGTTAGACTCTTACTGACTAAAACCCACCCGTGTTACTTCAGTTGCCTGTATGTTGCTAGGGGCCATGGTAACCCTTTCAGATTTTCCCGCAACCCCGGCAGGCATCGGCCCTAGCGGACCCCTTCAGTTGTGCTGACATCTCTTTGAGGCGTGCGTGGAACACAACGCTCCGTCGACCCGGGCCAGTGTTGGGGTCAGCTTCCAGTGTAACCGGATGCAGCTGATTACCAGTAATTTACATGGAGCGACTGCCTATCAGCTGACCTCCACAATCCAGTTACTGCAATGGGTAACACGATACATGCCTAATGTCAACATAAGGGTCATCGGTCAAATTTTATAGGCAAGTGCATTGATCCTATTAACTTTTAATAACAAGCCGTGTTTTTTCTCTTTCAAACAACGTATTTTAATTAATGTTCTTTGAGTTCGTGCCAGCAATGGGTTTACATCGCATTACGTCCTGTTATCTTGATTTTATTGCATTTTTATTCCTACATAAAACATTAAAAAAATAGTCGAACAGACAAATATGTATTAAGAAACTTCTTTCAAACAGCAAGCATTTTGTCAGATTTCATTAATTTTAGAAATCTGATTGAATACAATGCCATCTGTACAACAGTGATACGTGGTAAGAGTATCATATTTTTATTAAGCATGGGCCGAAATTCAAAATAAATATTTCATCCCCACGCCTCGTCTCGCCTTGCCCGATAAAATCGCGACGATTTTTTTTCGTGTACTTGATTTTCAACGCTCTGCTTAGCGCCGAGAGTTGAAAATCTTTCAACGCCGAGTGTGTTTTTTCAACGCACTGGGACGAGAGTGCGTCCCAGCGCGTTGGATTCTCAATGCTCGGCTTAACACTGAGAGTTGAAAATCCAGTGCGCGGTAAAATCTCGCTGCGATTTTATTAAGTCCGTGCGAACGTCGGCTTAAACCACCTCTAGTGCTTAAAAACTAAAACCACCTAGCATGACATGTTTTAAAATAAAATTTATCAAAATTGTTTTTTTTTTTTAACTGTAGGTACTTTTATTTAAAATTTACCAAGGGCAGGTTATGGTGCAAAAACACCAAGGATTCTGCGTTATCTGGCAGGAGTCTGTTACATTTTTGTTCGCATACATTTCCTAGTGAAAATAACCGAAGTTCGGCCGAAATTCTTATTCGGTTCAAATCACATTCGGCCTATCCCTAATTTTTACAGGCTAAATCCATGAGTTTGCTGTTTTTCTGAAGGCTGATACCGATAGAAATTAAATAGCATGTTCTGCAAGGAATATTAGACCAAATAACGAAAATAATTTCCTCTAATAAATAAATTACATTTTGCATCAGTTACCTATATTAATATTTAAAAAAAACTTGACATCAACAATATTAACTACTTAGTTCTCATTTCGAACTCGATACCCTACTAAATCTAAGTATTTTACTAATGCCCGTTTTCACTAAAACGCGTCACTTAAATGAACACACGTGAACTTTTGACTCGGTGCCGAAAGTTGAAAATCCAACTGAGCGCTTTTATTAAGACATTCATTTAGGTGTGGTCTAATGTTAGTGAAAACGG
The DNA here is from genome assembly GCA_949152395.1 of Agrochola litura. Classification (NCBI taxonomy): domain Eukaryota; kingdom Metazoa; phylum Arthropoda; class Insecta; order Lepidoptera; family Noctuidae; genus Agrochola; species Agrochola litura. The sequence goes on along the minus strand of OX424508.1, from coordinate 16,542,071 downwards.
CCATAAAACTGCGGAATAATTTTACGATCAGCAACTGGCATGACATTTTCCCGGACAGGATTATCTGCAGTAGCAGGAAATAATTTTACACAGTCAAAGTCATAAAATCAAATGTCAGTGAGAACAACTTCACTCGTCGCAGCAGGCTGAAGTTTAATTGGACATCTATGAATAGAATTCATATATGGATTCCAGGATTAAATCCGCAAAAGGACAGCTTGTGTCAAAGCTACTAACTATACTTGCAGCTAATTAGGGCAGCCCACGAATAAACTTGAGTTTAATCATCTCAGATTTCTCTGTAAGAGCTACTTTTAGTAGTGCAAAGCAGTGGTTATCAAAATGTATTCATAGTTTTGTGAAAAATCTTATCCCACAGGTACCTGTCCCACGAGCTGTTTTTTCGCTTAAAAACGTACAAAAGATTGTAGGTCCCGAGTAAGTAACAGAGATATTAAGAATAAGAGAGATATTAATAATAGAATAGAGATATTAATATTAAGAAGAAGCTCCCTAAATTGTATGTTAATTTGCAATAATTTTCTGAAAAATTTACGCATACAATCAAAATGGAACTTTAGTATACTATGATTTATTGGATCTTTTTCTTTCCATTTAAAAGACAGTTACGTAATTGGAATATTTTCGCTCGATTAACTTTTCATTCGAAAATCATGTCTTTTTAAAGATTATTTGAAACAAAAACAAGATTACTCGACTTTTATGTGTAAAATAATTATTGACAGTAATAAAATACAGTTTATTATCCAGATATGAGATATTTTTTCTCTAGATCAATTATTACTTTAGTTATAAACGAAATAAGAATTGAGACTTACGACATTTAGTTCACCACTTTAATGCGAATAGTCGAATCCACCAACCAACCACCAACTTTAAGAAAAAAATCGAGTTCTTCAGGACGTCCTCCTCTTAGCCGCAACTTATTTGGATCATGACCGAAAGGTACTAAAAACTTTTTACAAAAAAAGACAACCGCCTTCCAAAAAAAAAAAACCACTACAAACTGAAATATAACTTTAATTTCGGAAGCCGGTGGCAAAAAACGAAAAACCAAAACCCAAGACACCGACTTCCGAAATTAAAGTTATTTTTCAGTTTGTAGGGTTTTTTTTTTTGGGAAGGCGGTTGTTTTTTTTTGTAAAAAGTTTTTATTTTTCACTTTTTAGTCGTGGTACTGTGAGCACCGCGCTTGGCTGCGGTGCTTTAGGGATCGATTGTTGTATATAATTAAAACACTTTTGAATAGCTGAGACTATATTTTAAATCAGTATTACATGGACACACGCGGGCGGAAGACTCTAACTGACTCTCATATATTTTTCTTCAAAACAAAACCTTCACGAATCCTATTTAAATATATTTGACAGATTATTCGGACGGAGAAAGATTTCATGCCAGCCTGTGACATATGAGGTTCCCTCTCATATTAAAGCCTCTACACCAGCTACGCCCCTAGATAAATGTATCCAGCAGATACCTTTATTCAGAGCATCCGAATAATCTCCAACCCTTCCTACCTATACCTAAACGAAACATTACCTAACGATGGAAATTAAAATACATAGTGAGGTCTTTCTCTTACAAGAGAAGGCTTAAGTCAGGACGAACGAATCACAAAGTCTTGATATCAGACTAGATCTCAGCTAAGTTAACTGACAATATGTGCTAACATGCACTCACAAGGTTAACGTCGTCATGCTTAAACCTTACTGCACCAAAACCATCGAAAAAGGCGCAGCAAGCCTCGGAGAAACAAACAAACTGATGTGACAGTTCACATCTACCCAGAGGGGGTTTAAAAAAAAACAAAGAACTCTACATCCTAAGCCTTAACTCCATCGGACATAATTAAGCCAGAGGGAACAAGGGTTCAAGAAGCAAGTGTTCAAAATTAATAATTCACGACCATACTCCAGAGGGAAAATCACAAAACCTCCTCACAGGACAATCTTTATCAAATGTCAGTTAATTCTGACTAAACTGTGATACCTCAGCCTTAAGTTGAACCAATTGTGTCAACTAGACACACCTAGCAAGGATTATATCCATAAGCAAGGTTGGTCAACCTAGACAGAGTACCTCCCCTCTCCAAATGGGATCACAGTTTCTCAAAAAATAATTACCCCTTAACTTGTATTTATAAATTCTGGAGTACGTTCATGCTAATTTAGACGAGACGACATATAATATTGAAGACGCAGACAATGGCTCGTTCCCTCAGACTTCGTAGCGATGTGAGGAGTGACACCTCACTCGCTCCCGGCAGCGTCCGATGTTTGCTTCCATAACATGTAACGAGAAAAATTATAACGCATCAGCATAAAATTACATGTTCCTCACTAAAATAATGTGTTAAAATCAAATGATGTGTACATCTAAATGACATTGCCAAAATGACAGTAAAATAAATGACATAAAAATAATAATTAAATTCTACACTATGACAAAGGTTTTATTCTCTTGATATGGGCAAACTCTAAACTTGTTATTATTTAACTTTAAAAATTCGTACTCTAAAATGTAAAACCTATTTATAAAATGTTTATATGCTTTCGACCTTCTTATAAATTTACTGATTTTCGATCCGAAGCTTTTAATTTTATAAACTTTCGACCTTCTTTTAAATTTATTGTTTTTCGGTGCGAAGTTTTTGATTATTCTCACATATGACCGCTTACTTGTATTTGGTGCTCTTCTTGATACCTTCTTAGCACGTTTTTGTCGCAATGTGGTATAAAGAACTTTTATATATTTATGTTCCTTATGGGTAACATAAACTTGAATATTATCATTTGTGGTTTCGTCTGTTTGGATATTTTCCACATATTCGATCAGATCAACAACTACTTCAATATTATCTGTGACTGAATATGACTCCACGTCATGCTTACTATTATTATAAACTTGATCAACGACGAGGTTATATATAGGAATTTCCTCGTGACCAATAATTTCCTTTGTTGAGGACACATTATGACCTTCTGAAACATAAATACATGGTTTAATACATAATGGACTGGACTGACCCGATTCAATAATTTCTTCCACGTGTTCATTCTCGAACACTTGGGTGGATTCCTCTTCATCATCAACATCGTCATCTCTTCTTCTGTCTTGGCAGCTTTCTATCTTTTCTGGTGGGTCATCCTGTCTTCCACTAGAAAATAAACTGGTGTGATTATCAACATTCACAACATTTTCTTGTATGTATTCCTCAGACATTGCTTGTGCAATCTCCTCTTCTTGCACCCTATATATTTCCTTGTGACATTTGCACGGGAACTCCGCCCTCAGCTTGTCACACAACGACTCAAAAGATATACCATCGTGGTATATATAATTATGAAAGTACATCGCTGGACCTTCAAGAAATGCGCGTACTATGAGCGCTAAATCATTATTTCGCCATTCATTGCTCGTGGCTATCAGCTTGAATGCTGTTATAAAATTCTCAAGGCATACGCCGTTTATGCCGGAGAAAGCCTGCATTTGCAGAGCCATCTCACTCTTTACATATTAACAATAATAATAAAAAAACCACTCAGCTTTGTTTTCCGGCGTGAATCTCCTGTTTCTTCTCAGTTCGGCGCTCCGCCACGTATAACTCTTCTCTGTTCGGCGCCTCCACCAAATGTGAGCACCGCGCTTGGCTGCGGTGCTTTAGGGATCGATTGTTGTATATAATTAAAACACTTTTGAATAGCTGAGACTATATTTTAAATCAGTATTACATGGACACACGCGGGCGGAAGACTCTAACTGACTCTCATATATTTTTCTTCGAAACAAAACCTTCACGAATCCTATTTAAATATATTTGACAGATTATTCGGACGGAGAAAGATTTCATGCCAGCCTGTGACATATGAGGTTCCCTCTCATATTAAAGCCTCTACAGTACCTACCCCACACACATTCGAATACCACTACCTGCTGCCAGTGACAGGAACTTATCATTTCATCTACATACTAAGTGGGAAAAAAATACGTATTTTGTAGCTAACTCAAAAACTATTTAATCAAAATTAATCAAATTTATAAGGGACCACCTCGAGAGCATACCCTTTCAAACAAAAAAAAGAATTTTTAAAATCGGTTCACAAATGACGGAGAAATCGGTGGAAGTACATAAAAAAAAAAAAAAAAAACATACGCTCCGAATATATAACCTCCTCCTTTTTGGAAGTCGGTTAAAAATAGTCGTGTATCTCGATCAGCTCGATAGGAAATCCTATAAATTCATCTTTAATTAATTAATTAACAAACTAACCTATATAGTAGGCTATTAAATTATATAGTCGATTCTGAATTTCATAAGAAGCGTGACTTGACCGTCGACTTGTTTATATTCAATAATCTATTTTCCTATTCATATAATTCTATGTAACATCAATATTACAAAATAATCACGCGACCACAACTATTCACGTGTATCAGTCAGATTAGCTAAATAAAATGGCTAAGTTTCATAGTAATTAGTCATAACATTGTAATGTATTGAGATAATTCATGTTTCCTGCATTCATTATAGCTGCAGTTTACTTCCATTGAGCTTGATAGTGGGCTGTGATTCATATAAATAGATACCTAGTAATGGTTTTAGTAATGAAGTAGATACGTACCTACCTACTAGCTGAATATACACTAGCTATTAATGTAGCTTTGACGTTGTCAGTTCATCACATATATTTTGAAGAAATAAGCAAAAAAACCACGCGTGCTGTCATCCACGTCTGTAACTATCTTCATTAAGATCATAGCGATTTATTAGGTTTACAATTGCAACGCAGGACTCATACTCATATTATATCTAGGTATATGTTTAGCAGACAGCAGTGGTGGCCCAGTCATAACGGCTGCGGCTTAGGAGTTGTAGGTCGTAGGTTCGAACCCAGACAGGCGCTTTACTTTGTGTAAATTATTTCATCACCACTGCTTTCAAAACGGTGAAGGAAAACATCGTGAGAAAACGTCCAAGAACCGAAAATTCGAAGACATGTGACATCTACCAACCCGCACTGGGCCCGCGTGGTGGATTACGGCCCACTCCCTCTCACCGAGAGGAGGCTTGTGTCCTAGCAGTGGGAACATTTATAGGCTGATGACAATATGTTTAGCATGGAATTTTAAGGTCGGGTGTGCCTGTTCATCTTCGATGAGACAGTAATGAGCATAATTAACTTCAAACAGGTAAGTTCCTTTGACTATTTAGTTATACTTGTTACTATCTCGTCCTCCACAATATCAGTCTGAAAGTGGCTAGGCACTCGGTAACGCAGAGTCTAGCTGACCAATTCTTTCATCTCGATGGTACACCCCAACCGCTGCGTACTTCGAATAAATAAGATTTGCTTTTCCCTGTACCCTAATTAATTTCTACCTATTTATAATTAAATCAAAAAAAATCTGTCCAGCTTTCTCCCAACTACATTGAGATTGGCTTCTAGTCTAACCGGATGCAGTTATATATAAGTTTTTTATATTGAGCGACTGCCTATCTGACCTCCACAACCCAGTTACTGGGTAACACGATACCCCTTGGTAAGACTGGTTGTCAGATTTCTGGGCTTCTTAACTACCCGTAACAACTGTCAAAACGGCTTAACGTGCGGAGGGGTCTTGATATGTAATGAATGCTAACCCATCCACGAAGCGACCGCAAAAAGTGTAGCTTAACCTTCGATCAATCCGTGCAGCTGTTATCATTTAGCCGTGAATCCCACTTTGTTTTTAATTAAAAAGGATGCCGTAATTACCAGATGTGTAGCTAATCTTGTTAAGCCGTTGGTCTCGGCTGTCATTCGTGGATCTTTGACAGTCGTTACGGGTTGTCAGAAGCACGAAAGTCTCACAACCAGTCTTACCAAGGGGCATCATATTACCCAGTTACCGGGTTGTGAAGGTCAGATAGGAAATCGCTACATGTAAAATACTGGCATTTGGCTGCATCCGGTTAGACTGGAAGCCGACCCCAACATAATTGGGAAAAAGCTAGGCACATTCATTGTGTAGCTAATTTCTGCATAACAATAAGCAACCGACATCGTGTTTAATTAGCTATTAGATTTATAATTAAAACTTAATTACACGATCTTATTAATCGTGAATCAAAATTAGGTAATCATGCGCTTTTAGTACCATCATTATAACGATGCTATAAGATTTTAGAATTTATGTTGAAATATTAATTTATGTGGGGAATAGTGGTGGCCTAGTGGTAATGGCCGGCGGCTTACAAGTTGTAGGTCGTAAGTTCGAACCCTAACAGGCGCTTTTCTTTCTTTTTTTTTTTTCTTACCCATTATTGTCCCACTGCTGGGCAAAGGCCTCCCTACCCTCTTTCCACCTCTCTCTGTCCAGAGCGTCCAAGGACCAATCTTTCTTAAAGGAGTCCAGCTCATCCCGCCATCTCCGTCTGGGCCTGCCGCGATGTCGTTTGCCATTAAGCGGGACCCACTGGGTCGTAAGTTTGGCCCATTGATCGTTTGACATGCGGCAGATGTGTCCAGCCCAATTCCATTTAAGTGTGGCAGCTTTTCGAGTGACGTTAGTTATTTTAGTGATGGAACGGATTCTTGTATTCTTAACCCGGTCCACAAGTTTAATACCAAGAATACTCCGTTCCATAGCTCTCTGGCAAACCCCGAGCGTGGACCTCTGCTGAATTGTCAAAGACCATGTTTGAGAACCATACGTGAGCAGGCGCTTTACTTTGTGTAAATTATTTCATCACCACTGCTCTCAAAACGGTGAAGGAAAACATCTTGAGGAAACCGGCATGACCTAGAATCAAAAATTCAAAGACATGTGACATCTTCCAACCCGCACTGGGCCGGCGAGGTGGATTACGGCCCATTCCCTCTCACTGGGAGGCAGACTGTGTCCCAACAGTGGGAACAATTTAGGCTGATTATGCTTTGCTATGCTATGTGGGAAAATTATGAGCAAAGTTCGACGTTTTTCTTGCAATCGAAAGCAAGCGAGTGGATGAAGTCAGTAGTTTGTAAGTAATCAATGCGATCATAAGGATTTGATTTTCGACAAATATTTGGCTTCGCGTTATCTCGCATTTGGTGCTCACATTGGACAAATTGTTATTCTCTACAATATCTATAATAGTAAACGATTATACGCGGTTTAAAGGCCTATTTAATTTACATAATGTTAACAGTAATTAAAATATAGCCAATATTCATTAATGAAGCAATCAAGGAGATTTAGATAGCTAGTAATTATTTAGGGTTACTAAGATCAACTTGGTAGTAATCTTAGGAGATACGATTTAGAATAATCTTAAACTGCTGTATTCATACTTATTTCAATGCAAAAAGGTTTTATTTTGAATGTACTTAATTTGACAATATCGAGCAGAGAATGTCACTTTGTGTGGGTGCAACCAACAAGCTAATGCCTATATTTTTGGTACTAACAGAATGATTTACCGATTCTATATATAATGTTAAGGTGGTAATGTCTGCTGTTAACTCATTAGTTTTATGAGAGAACGTTAGTAATAAAATTTCAGCACGAGGATACTAAAGATTTGTAAATGGACGGAGCTGTTGCAATCGTTTACCGTTGAGGTATGAAAATTTAACTAGCTTTGTTTTTGACTGATGAATCTGACACGACCGGATAAAGAACAGGCGCAGAACGTTCTTATTGGTATCATACAATAGTTATCCAGACCGAATTTAAGCCATGGCGACTAATCTCAGCGGAGACCAGGCTTCGGCGCGGGATATATTATGATGCACAAGTGTGTGCGCAGACACAGGTGCACTCCTTCTTCCCTCACTCTCATAGTCCGATGGGACGGCAATCCGACACAACCGGAGAGAGAACAGGCGCAGGACCATCGACTTAATGTGCTTTCCGCGTGACGGGGGTATTACTCCACCAACTTCCAAACTCCGGGCTTCTACTGAGAAAGTCCTAATGAAAAACCCAATAATACTTTGCCCGACCTGGGAATCGAACACAAAACCCCAAGCTTAGCAGTCGCGAGAGAGTGCACCGGTCTGCGCACACACTTGCGCACTATAATATCTCCCGCATCGATGGCTAGTCTCCGTTGAGACTGGCCGACATGGCCAAAATTGGGTCTGGAGAGTTATTAATAGATTAATGCTTCGTGTTGATGAATAAAGGAGGAGCAATAATCATGATAGAAAGAAATTAAATTAATCTCCACAAAGATCCTAAGCGGGTCAGCCCAGTTAACACTTTTCTGACTGAGTAATACATTGGTGTTCTTACAACAGCATCATAAGCTATTCTCAGCTTAAAATGTTACAGTAAAATACCTCCCCACATACTTCAACTGAATTAAATGACATTTAAATCTTATATAAAATGCACAGTATGCAGTCAAGCATATTATAAGTTGGGGGATTACATCGCTGATATAAATGCTTGGCTAAACGCTGGTCCCTACTGCACAAGGGCGCATAAACAAATTGATTAGCATTTGAAAATTCTGTTGGAGCTGCTGAAGATTTTAAAAACTATCTTTGCATTGTATAAATTCAATCCCTTAGCATTGTATAATTGCATAACACGTGTGTGTGTACTATGTACCTACTATAAAGCTACCATTTACTAGGTACGTCTTTCATTGACTTGAATGTGCCCTGGCGGCTGAGAGTATGTCATGCTCACTCTAATGTCTCGCTGTGTGTTGGATTATTTAGCTCCCTTCAAAATGGTTGCGCTGAATGGTGCCAATCCATGCGTCATGTTCGTGAACGGGTGCTGTTAGAAGGGACTGGTCATCTCTTAGCTGCCACGGCTTATTTTAATTTAATTTTTGAATTGTTTAATTTTTTTATTACGGACGCTTTTAACGTTCTGCATCGTTCTCACATGTATAACTTCAACATAAATGATTTAACCAATATTTTGTAACCATATTTTGATTTAAAAGAGTGTCCGTGGAGTTTCTTGCCCGTTCTTCGCCATAGGTACCTACTACGTTTTGGAATGGGTAACTAGCTTCACCTTTCTGATTGACCAAACCCCTTGACAATTCAAAAGTGCCTGTAATTGATTTATTTGAAATAATGCTTTGAGTTGAGTTGAGTCATAATGAAGTTCATGGCACAGAGCGCCACCACCATCTAGTAAATACCGCAGTTCTAATAGAATTCATGGCGACGAAACTGGGTGTACCTGCTACAGGGACACCTCTGCCCAACCCTTCGGGGAAACAAGGCGTGATGTTATGTTATGTTATGAAACTGCGTTCAGCATACAAATTCTGTCAAGAACCGTCATCAAAGCCATCGGTTTCTATAGGGACGTCATTTGTGTCGTATTGCAAGTAAATGGGGACACGCTTGGTTTGTAAGGAAAGTATTGAAAATACCGCCTTTACCAGTGGCCGCCGATGTGTCTCCGTGCCCCGTGGTTCATGTCGATAAGAGTAGAATTAAACGATCGATAAAGTAGTCATTCATAGGTGATAGAGTATGAATTCTTTATGTTTATTATTATATACATCCATCTAACATAATATTTACACAATTTAAAAATTTACACACTTAAAATAATAATAATTATATGTTCAAGTTATATAAAAAGGAAGGGGAAATTATTAATATCATAGGACAATAAAAAAATTCGTCCGCATCGCTATCAACAGGAAAAGTGCCCAAAAGGCTGGCAGCATTGCCACGTTATATGGCAATGCTAAGTCTTTGGCCAAAAAAATCATAACCCTCCTTATTGCTTCGCCATAGTCGGGTAAAAATAGGCCAGCCCTTTGGTCACGTGAAGAGTCGACCAACCACTTGGCAATGTCTCGAAAAATTAAGTGGGCATTCGGACCCCATGGCCCAGATGAAATACTATTGTTATCATTTTGTTAAGGCTAATCTGCACGTGACAATTTGCCACAAGAATATGAAAATATTAGGGATTTCGTGAAATACATAAAATAGCCGAAGAAGTCGAATAGCCAATATTCGATCTGTGACATATTTGATGGCTTTGCCAGGCTTACATTTCTATGTAAGTGATCAAAATGAAACCATCACTTTGAACCTTTCCTAGCCAAGGTTTGAAGGTAATCGATTGGAATATTCGACAGCTTTAGTGATTTTGTGATATCCTTAGAGGTTTCGCGAAATCTCTGATTTCCTTATTTATCTTCGACAGATAATAAGAATTGCAATAGAGGTAAACATGAAATTAATTTTATTTAAATGCAAATGAACGAGGGTTTATTATCTGACACACACGTGTAGGTACTAACATAAATCCGAATAGATAATGGCTAGATAAAAAAAAATTGTGGCACTCCGGGAGTGCGAACAGAAGTGAAAACTTGAATAAGATCGCCTTGGTGGAAGAAAAATACTAGAATAGAACATTGTTTCGTAACCTTATATAAATAAAGAGCACAATCGCGTTTACAAAAAAAAAAAATACTTTCAAAACCATTAAAGTTAAAATACTTGCATAGAACATTGATCCGTAACGCAATTTAAATAAAGAGCACAATCGCGTTTACAAAAATGAGGTGTCGGTAACGGTGCCGCGAGTTCAATTGTTTTTTCCCATCTCAAAAATGCCCAACGCGCCCAAAGAAGTTTTCACTTCAAAAACTATTTGCCTAGTCTTTTTCCAACTATGTTTGGGTCAGCTTCTAGTCTGGCTGGATGCAGCTATTATATATACCAGTATTTACATGGAGCGACTGCTTAGAGCCCTATTGTATAGCACAAATATCATTTAATTGCCATATTTTTAGTTTATGATAATTAAAATTAATTTGTGCTGTATTGAAATATCATACAAAACATGTTATTTTGTACATTACCTTACCTGTTACAATCAAGTGATTGTCTATAACTAGAACTGGTCACCTGAGGTCTTAATAAATTCTTATCTGGTATTGCCAATAATTATTTTTCCTTATAATTTACCTGCTCTATAAATTATTTCTAGTTTAATACTTACAACAAAAATACTGGTTATTTATAAAACGTAACACATAGTCGGTATACCCAACCTACCTATAAATAATTGCACACAACTTGCGTTTTACATCTAAACTAATATTTAAAAAAGAAAAGATTTGATTTTGTTATATTATGTTTGTATGTCACGTTTTCACGCTAAAACAGCTGAACAGATTTGGATGAAATTTGGCACATGGGTAGACGATGACCTAGGTTATCGTGTACCTGGAAGTCATAATTTACCCTACAGGAATGTACTTTTGGGATGAAAGTATTCTTTGTCCTAACCCAGGTCATGGTTGCCAAATTTAATCGAAATCCGTTCCGCCGTTAAGGCGTGAAAAGGACAAAAATAGACAAACAGACAGACACAGAGTTACTATCGTATGTATAATACCTGTATGGAAGCATAAATTATTGCCTCCAAAATCAGAGGGACACACCAGAACCTCTCCTACCTCTACTATCACGTCGCGGGGGAGAGAATGTTATTCTTGGTCGAAATTGACAAGAAAACAAAAAAACAAACGCAATAAAAGCCACGTGTAGAACCAAGTATTACGATATATTGAAGTTTGGAACCAGTTCAGGTTTTATGTCCAGCCCACGTGAACATTTATTTTAGCCTTGGTACAAGTAGTTACACGGTAATAAATTAACGTATTTAGCAAAGTACTGCTAAAATGTATATGAAACACTTGTCAATAAGTACTGGTAAATGGGCTATTTGGTAAGTAATGGCTAATTTTGATAAGGTTGTGTGAATTCTTGGAACAATGATTGACGTGATAAGTTTACCCTTTGCTTCGTCATCGTCTTTATGTACTTCATTTTCGGAGGTGTAGGTTTTTGATGACATAGGTCATAGATTAAGCAAGGTGAAGTGACAATAGTCAGGCCATATTAGCCGTTGAACCAATGACCGCTGACGTGTTCTTGACTGGACACCGCGAATTGGTAAACGTAACGTAGGACGCCCTTAGGCTACGAGCGACGATCTTCAGGCGATAGCTGGTAACAACTGGATTAGGGGTTACCAAGAATCAAGCTGATTGGCGTGCAATTGGAGAGGCCTATGTCCAGCAGTGGACAGCGCTGACAATGATGATGATGATGATGTTTTATCGTACTTCTTTCGACTATAAACAATGGCCTTCGTCAGCGTTATTATGAAGTGAAGTGTGCTCAATTCAGGATATTGAAAAATCAACAGAGTTTTTTTCAAATCTTATTTTGTAAAATATAAAGACTGTTTTTTTTGCGCAAAAATGCTTGTTGTACTTTGTTAATCAAACATAATTATGGTCAGTACAGTTTGATAGAAGCTTTGCATTGATAGCACGTTACCTCTATTTTCTATCCAAATTGTAATATGGTAAACCAAGCCGCACTAACGAAACTTTTATCGATAGAATATTTTTTTACAAAAAATCAGTATATCAAAAAATATTTCAAGCCATCAAAATACAAAAGCCAAACAGAACACGTTAAAACGAAACAAACACGTTGAAACGGCACACGTTAAATTTTAACAGAACATTTAACGTTTGAACAGCTATATATATTTTTCTTTCAAAAATATACCTTTATTTTATTTTTCAGTGGATTAAACATTAAACGTACACACGCTTACAGCGGATTTTTGCTGTCATGCATTGACGAAAAAAAAAACAGTCGAAGACATGTGACATCTACCAATCCGCACTGGGCTCGCGTGGTAGATTACAACCACAGATATAGATATACCTAGATAACGCAAGAGCAACTACTTCGCGTGCCATTTTCGTGCCCAGCTTACGTACAATAATCGTAAGCTGCCACTTTCGCGCTCAGTCTGCATCGGTGCCACGCTTGTCGGAAGTCAGTTAAAAAATTGAAAATGGTTAATTACGCTGTTATAAATTGTAAAAACTGCAAATGCGAGGAGAAACAATAAAAGAAACGTTTGTCTAGTGCTTGTGACGTCATAGTAGGGAGTCAAAAAATGGCACGCTTGGTTTTCATACAGATCGTGATACTTGCGTTATCTAGGTCTATCTATATCTGTGATTACAACCCACTCCCTCTCGAAGAAAGGAGGCCTGTGTCCCAGCAGTGGGAACATTTTAGGCTGATTATGCATTGACAAATTCCATTCTCTTTCTTCAAAACTCTGTATCAAATCACATCATGTCTCACTATTTTATGTATTTTCCATTTTGGAAAAACGAAGAATCGCAGTTCTTAACTTGTGACGTGTTCATGAATGTACGTTATATGAAATAATTATAGTACTTATACCGTAACTCCCGAAGGTATTAGCTTTTTTAGTAAAGGTGCACAAAGAATAAAAGAGGATTTTTTTTTTTAATGTGTATATTTAAAATACAATTAAAGCGGAATTTGTAAAGAACCGTGCGTGTATGACCAGATGTATATGAACATACTCCTTGTATGAGGAGCGTATCAGGTGGCGTTCTATAGTTTCTGCCTACCCCCATGAGAAGAAGGCGTGAGTTTATGTGTGTATGTAAAAAACAACCAGAAAAAATTGTTTTAACAGGTTCAACCCAACACAGCAATGTAGTCACAATGTCCACATCAATAAATTGTCAATTGGTACATTAACGTCTGAGATAACAAAAAAACATATATTATTTAAGAACCTCCTCGTTTAAATTGCAATTGGTTTAAACCGGAATTTCTACCTTGAAATGCAAACATAATCTGTTCACTTTGTGTTTAACATCCCTCAATCAAGTAAAAGTGACTCATTTTAGAGACCGTATCTCGCGAAGGTATTAAATATGAATGAATCTTCTTTAGGTCAGGTCAACGACTCGGAACAGCTGTTACACACCACTTTTGGGAGTACCGTTCGTTCAAAAACTGACTTTAAGATTATGGCATTAAGATTGAAAATTCAGTGTAGACTTTCCTCAGGTAATGGCTCAGTTCAAATCAGTTTTCTTACTAGGATTATCGTTAGGTTTATTGTTCCGGAAGATTGCGTGCGTGTGCGATGTGTTATTGAATGCATTTTTAATTTCTACGAACGCGTTTTCTTTGTAAGAAATTGAGGAATACAGTTCCAGAAATTGCGGAAATTGTTTAATATTTTTTATCGTCTGAATCTATGTAAAAACTCAAATGTGTAAGTCTCACGAATGTTCGTCATTTCATAAATCGTTTCTAAATTAATAATCTTGTTATCGTTGTAATTAAAATGTCACTCACTGCATTAAAAAAATAGGTTAACGAAAGTTATGAGTGAATAATAATTTAATTACAAGACCGACTGCTTTCAAAAAAGGGCCCGATAAATTAATTAAATAACACCATTAATTAAATTACTTTATTTTAAAAATTAAAAATGAGAACAACATACTATATTTGTATCTTGATCTCATTTGAGTGGTTACACCGATAGAGAAAAATTATAATTAATAATTATGCACAAGTGTTCGGACTAAGTATTTACTTTAAGAGCGTTTATCCTAAAACTAGGCAATGTCGTATAATGGAGCGCGGACGTGGGAATGCATGCTACCGTTGTATATGAATGATCTACCAATAAAAATATGTGATGTCTTAAATGCGAAGAACTGCTCAAAGGTATTAAAAAGATACTTTCTAGATAGAAGTGAGACCTAAAAAAAAAAAAAAAAAAAGTATAGATATATATGTGCCTACCAAATTGTTAAATTAATATGTAGTGGCACCGAGTTGCCGAGTCTGGCCATACCGCTGTTAAACCCGCGATGGTTTGTGTGGTATGTGTAAAGTGTAAAGTGTAAAAAAAAGAAAAAAAAAAAAAAAAAAATAGCTGTCAAATATTTACTTGTGTTGATTAATTTGGTAATATTACTGTATGGAAATAAGAAATATGGCTATCTAGCGAACTAGAATATTGGTTATGAGAGGCAATAAATAATATATTTACACCGAATATTTAATCTTACATGTAAAAAAAGTATTTGGAAACTTTTAAAATGCATTTTTTACACCTAAAACGGTTACAACATCAAATTCAGTGATGTAATTCCAATTCATTATTAATATTCTAGTTTGCTAGTTTGCCACATTTCATATTTCCATACAGCAAGTTTGCCAAATTAATCAAAACAGGAAATATTTGACATCTATTTGCGACGTTGCCCACTTTCAGAATAATCGCTCTTAAATAATATCGACAACCCTAACTTCAATATACTAAACTCTCAAAGAGACTAATTGCTGCTTTTCGCCAAAACGAGAAACAAATCTTTATCAGAATCACAAAGACAAATTGTTTAATTCTAGAATCATTAATAACAATGGAGCATACGTTGTAAAACAAGCATGTGTCCGCCCAGTTATTTGTTGATATCGTTAAGCGGAGAAATGGTTATTAGGTGTTATTTATAGAAATTTTAATTACCTACCTTGTAAATATTCTTTTATTTGAGCTGACTGCTAAGAATGCACTTGGAATCATTTATAAGTATTTTTAACGGCCTGTGGTTAAGTTATGTTTAATACCTGACCAGCAGAGCATTTATTTTAATTAAACTCAGGAACAGGAACTATTAAGGAGTCGGCCATCATCATTATCATCAGCCTACAGCAGTCCACTGCTGGACATAGGCCTCTCCAATTGCACGCCATTCAGCTCGATCCTCGGTAACTCTTATCCAGCTAATACCAGTGTAACGGCTAGGGCTGCGCAGGATAGGCTGCGCAGGCCGTTAACGGATAGGTAGATGTAGATAGAGGTAGATAATAAAATAGCTAGATAGATTAATAGATATAATTTAGATGGGTAGATAGTAACACGGCTAGGTCGTGGGTTAGGTCCTGACACTGAGTCTGAGCACTCGCACACTTAGGATAGGCAGGAAGGGTACCGTCCTTGGTAGCACGTAGATGTGGGGGGCCTGTTCAGTATAGGCTCCGCAGTAGGCCGGACGGCCTTAGCACGTGGTAGTACACGTCAGTAGCCATGGAGATCGCCTGTCAGCACAGGCGCGCAGCGGTAGGCCGCAGGTAGGCAGGCATTGGCCACAAGTGGAAGGTCGCCTGTCAGCACAGGCGTGCGGCGGTAGGCCGCAGGTAGGCAGGCCTTCGTGAGCGTGCAGCCTGAGCCCGTACAGAGAGCCCCTAGGTCGGGGGTCACCTCCTTCAGGAAGGCAAGCGGCAGTCGAAATGCTAGAGTGTCCTTAGACACTTAGTGTTGTGCCACGTTTGTAGTGATGTGGTTAGTTACTAAGTGAGAATCACTCGTTTAAATGTAGTGAGACCGCTCACAACGCTACACCAGTGACCCTGCGAAGATCGTTGCTCCAGCTCACCTGAGGGCGCTACTTCTGCTTGCCGATTTGCGGTCTCCACTCAAGAACACGTCTACCTTATCGTTCATTAGTTCTACGGCTAATATGGCCAGCCCATTGCTACTTCACCTTGTTTATTCTGTGAGCTATGTCGTGAAGGAGTCGGTCACAAAGTTGAAGCTGGTTGCCCGTTCCTAAATCTAGGTAGATCTCTATGGAGGAGAATGAGCAAGGAAC
This sequence comes from Agrochola litura, assembly GCA_949152395.1. Classification (NCBI taxonomy): domain Eukaryota; kingdom Metazoa; phylum Arthropoda; class Insecta; order Lepidoptera; family Noctuidae; genus Agrochola; species Agrochola litura. The sequence goes on along the minus strand of OX424508.1, from coordinate 16,525,558 downwards.
TCCATGAACTATGGATTATTAACTGCACTCCTTGGACTAAGCCTAATAAAGACACTAAGCTTATGATGTTGGCACTATTGAGACTCGGGTCAGTACGTGAGACTCATAGAGGCCTTAATTTAATAAGATTTTATTATTGCACAAAAGAACACTAGAACTGCATCAGTGGTCTAGTGGTCGCAAGCGCTACTGCTGAGCATGAGCATGAGTTCAATTCCCAGGTTGGGCAGAGCCCTATTGGATTTTTATGTCAGGAATTTCTCAGTAACAGCCCGGAGTTTGGATTTGTGTTCGGTTGATGGCAATAGGCTCGCCTCGTATTACAGGGGACTTAAACATTACTGGCGAAATGAGGGTGTACTACAGTACCTACAGGTACTCTTCTGGCTATCCCTTCTGGGAATACAAGCATGATGTTATGTTTCTGTGTAATTTTGCACAAAAGATTTAGGTTCTCCGATTTGGAAAAAGTTATATAAATCTACTGGAATCTTATCCAGTAGATTTATCCAAACAGTCTGATAAAAGGGGATTTTTCGCCGGATGCGGTCAGCATAAATGTACAGCCGTTCAACAGTAGAAAACCTTTGCCAGATAATAATAATTATTATGATGATGTTGTATTGTTTTGATCACAGCATACATTAATGGTAGAAATAGCTTTTATGAGCTATTAAATTGTTCAAGACATGTCAAGTTTGTTTGTATTACTTAAAATTTAACAACCACGATTCAATCTTGAGTGTTATGTTATGACAGAGTCGTAACTTATTATTGAAAATGTTCCTACGTACGTATTTATTTTTATGCTTTTGATGACTTTACATCAACTCTGAACCTATTATTGGAATGAAGTTTTTTAACGCGGCTAGCGGTAGAAGTAAACTGGTAGAAATCGCCACGTAACAGTCAGCTAAAAACGTATACTGGCGCTATCATCATCATCATCAGCCTATAATATTCCCACGGCTGGGACACAGGCCTCCTCTCTGTGAGAGGGAGTGGGCCGTAATCCACCACGCGGGTCCAGTGCGGGTTGGTAAATGTCACATGTCTTCGAATTTTCGGTTCTAGGACATGCCGGTTTCCTCACGATGTTTTCCTTCACCGTTTTGAGAGCAGCGGTGATAAAATAATTTACACAAAGTAAAGCGCCTGTCTGGGTTACACCTACGACGTACAACTCGTAAGTCGCGGCCGTTACCACTGGGGTCCACTGCTGACTCTATACGAAGAAACAAAAACTTTTATCACTTGAAACTTGAGACCATAGTAGATGGTTCTGTTATACATTATAATTTATATACTTACAGTGAAAGAAACTTCGTTCCAACTGGGTGATCCACACAGCTCCCGACTTTTTTTTCTGCATATCAACATAAATATTAATTCGTGTCGCCACACGAGATTTCTCTGTATGTGACATCGTTATTATACAGGATTATTGGTTATATTACATCGGCAATCCGTTAAGGGGATGTAGGAGAGGTTATTTGCAACCAAATGACCCCTCATGACCCCTTTGGCAATGTCAACCATTTTCGAGTAATTTGATATTTTATATTTTAAAATGAATGAAATGAAAATGTCAAATGTCAAATGACTCGAAAATTGTTGACATTTGTATTAGTGACAAAAGGGGTCATTTAGTTGTAAATGACCTCTCCCACATCCTTTTAATGGATTGACGACATATAACCAATAACTCTGTATGCAATATTATAGATCTAACCCTGTTTTTTATGCACAATGCAATAATTTACCTGGTGTCCCACTGTTGTGCATGAATTACCAAAGTAACCCAAAATCTTCCACATTTCTCTATGGATTGACTTTTCTAGCCAATCTATTACGAACATTTCCATAAACTAACACATTTGTTCCTATCTTTTATCCAATTTTTTTCTTCTAATTCTAGTTTATTTCCTGAATCTAGATTAATTCTGTCTCCCAATTTCCGTATTACTGGCTGCTAACAGTTCATCGAGCTTCAGCAGCTTATAAATCATAAAGCGCTGTACTACATCAAAATCAAGCGCTGAGGAAGGATCGTGAATTAATTATACTATCGGCTGCATCGCCAATATTGTGGTCTTTGTCTTGTGTGTTTGAGTTTAGGGATGAGATAAATGACTGTGAAACTGTACACATTATGAAGAAGCTATTTACGTAACTAAACATTTTATAAATTAAATTTAATAAGTTCGCGTTTGACTACTATCTCAGCGGATGGTAAGCGGTAATGTAGTCGATGATGGAGTACGCACCTAGAAGTAACCAAGGCAAAGTCATGCGAATATGTCGCTTTTGTGAAATTCTGAGGTTTCTTTTAATAATTCCTTTCAAGACCTCTTGCAGACATTTTCAGTTCATCTTATGACTTCCTTGTCCTGTATTGACTTGAAAGAGACAAATGTTAATTTAATATAACTACTTAATTTTGTAAGAGTTCGTCGCTTTAGTACCTATTTTCAAATTAAAACCACATTGAACTTCATACAACTTCATATGACATAAGTAATTAACAAGTATTTCGCAATACATTTAACCACAAGATTTTGTTTTAGAGCTGTATATATGGGAATACAACCCTGGTACAAAATTCAACAAAGCAATATTATAAAACGCATCCACTTCCTGAGGCCGCTTCACCGAATAAGATCAAAGAGAAAGGTATAAACAGAACAAAGTTTATCCAGACAAAGGCGACGAAGTTTGTTACATAGTAACTTGTAGTGTGATGTAATTTCGTCAAAGACAATGTACGAATATTTCGGGAGCAACAACTTGAGAGTTATCTTCAAATCTGAGGAAAGGATTGAGAGTTAAGCTACGGAGAATAATTTATTGTAGGTATCAGTTCTTATGTCCTTCTAGGAATCTTTTGTCTTATCTACTCTGGATTCGAAAGAGGGTTTGACGGATTAAGCCTTTTCATCTGCGTTATGGTGTATCAGTCAGTCTGTGGCGTCGTGATACGTGACTGTGACATGGTTTCCGTAGGTACGTCGTTTTCGTGTGACCACTGAAAATCAGCGCTGTGCTGTGGGTCCCCCATAGCACAGCATCATGCTGAGTGGAAGCACACACACGTCACAGTCACGACGTACAGCTGTCGACTATTTCTGTTCTGTGTAAAATCTAAATAATCAAATCTGTGGGTGTGATTTTGTGAAAAGGGACAGAAGTGTGTGACAGGAAGCCGGGGAAGCGCGCGCTATTTGATTTGACCAATGAGCACGCGCGTTGCTAGATAGCGGTCAGAAACGACCTTGATGAGGTCCCGCCCCTTGTTGCATAATACGAAGGTGAGATGTCAGATGTAACACATCACATGCAACTACTGTAAGGCTCACTCGTTTTCTTTTTTGTTTTAGGTACTAAATATTATTTATTCGAGTTAGCTTATCTTCTTTATAATGTTTAAAATTTTCGTGGCAACAAACCGACTTTTCTTTCTTTTTTTCTTGGCTCTCAAGCGAATTAACTTACATATTTCTATGTCGCTCGAGTTATTCTATTATCATCAGCTTGTAACATTTGTTTCGTTTGACGGCACGGTTGGCGCAGTGGTTAAGCGATTGACTGCTGCGCTGCGTGTCGCAGGTACGATTACCGCACGGAACAAAATATTTGTGTGAACTACAAGTAGTTGTTCCGAGTCTGGCTGTTTGTGTATGTGAGTTTAAATGTTTGTAAACGCATCCACAATACAGTAGAAATTCCTAGTGTTAGCCAACGTTTAAAAAAAAACAGTTATTATAGGAACCAATTAAACTAGAGAAACATAATAACGCATCAAATTCCGAACGAAAAAAGTTTTTAAAATACTTGAATGATTTGTGCTCATTATAGGTGTGGGGTACCGCTAATTACTAGTTACCAATACTTTGCTATGACAAAAAAAAAGCACCTACTGAAGAAGGTGGGTAATACGATACTCCTTGGTAAGACTGGTTGTCAGACTTTCAAGCTTTTGACAATACCCGTAACGACTGTCAAAAATCTACGAATGACAGCCGGGATACAACAGCTTAACGTGCTTTCCGAGGCACGGAGGGGTCTTGGTATCCTATACTATTAAACGAGCAATATCTGTATATGTCGGAGACGGGTATGTGACTCTTTCGTTATTATCAGTGATATTTTAACTACTGTGGGTGTACTGTGGGTAGTGTTGGTTTATGCGCAATAGAAAAACCGTTTGCAGTTCAGATCACATTATAATTTACTATAAAATTAATCACACTAGCTAAATTATACACATACTGGGTGCGACGGCGTTTATTAAAATCACAAATTCACACAATGATCACAAATTACAATTAACACAATAACTGAGCACCACGAATCGAGAACAGTTCCGCGACGTCTTCTCTCCGATGCGATCAGAGGCTGAATCCCTTCCTCGCCGTGGCCTTAAAACATCACGACCCTGTAGAAGCGCGCGTTTTTGGTGTAGGTAAATCACGTCCTGTCGCCAGCGGCGCGCTTGCGATTCATTTCGTGTCCGTACTAATGACCGGATCCGACATATATATATTTGTTAGCATAATAGATTTCTACTCACGTTCTCGAAATCGGCTCTAACGATGTCTATGGAAGTTGCAATGTAGGGGTTTACGGGGGCGAAAAATCGATCTAGCTAGGTCTCTTATCTGGGAAAATTTGTTTTCTTCGTATTTTCACCCTAGCAGAGCTCGGTCGCCCAAAGTTTAGAACAAGATAATGAATAATGACATGACATTATTGACGTTAGAATAATGATCCAGGCAGCATGGAATTAGTAAGTACCTACTATAATGGCAGTATGGAATTAGTAGGTACTATCCTATACTATTAAATGAGCATTCTCTATTTTCACCAGAGCAGAGCTCGGTCGCCCAGGTACTGTAAAGATGATCACTCATCTACAGACCATTCGTGGCGAGGGTAGCTCAACTCACTATTTGAAGTCATCCCTCAGTAAACCAACCGTCCAGTCCCCATTTTCTGTCCTTCCAAAAACATTAAAGTAAAACAAACTCAGTAATGGCATATTGTGTTGTGCTATTTTCACTCGACAAACTTTAGTTTGCAAAATTAAATGTGCGGGCGAAGCAAATAACGTGAAACTCCAGCGCACCGGAAGTGATAATGCATTAATGGCGGTTGCTATTAGCTTCCGGTTGTGAATGTGATATTATATTATACCGGTTTTCTCTTACCCGTTGAGATTGTTAAATAAGCTATTTTGTTTCGGTTTTCAAGACTGAAAAGAAAGAATAATTTATTATGCACAAATAAAATGTAATAAAACCAAAATCACAGTAGGTTTTCGAAAGAAAATAAAAATGGTAATCAGGAAATGATAATAATCTAAACAATTTGAAAGACGATTTAAAAAAAAAAACTATGCAATGCTGATCTGAGCAACTGTGCTAATAATTCTACAACCTAACCCCACACTTAAATTTAAAACTTAGCAATCCTAATGTCTTGATGGTCCAGTGGTCAAGGCAACAAGGAAACAACACAGCGCATCGCCTGCAACTGACCATTTACAGAGTCGGTTTTAGTCACCTGCCACACGACTTAAGTCGGATGGCACCCAACTTTTGGGCCTGCGATTTTAGTCACTTGCGGCCAAGTCGAATTGTCATTTAGACGATCGATTTTCGCCGTGCGGCCTAGCCGTGCGGCGAAAATTGACCCGTGTAAACCCCCTATTAGTGTGACATAAAATGATCTGCGACCGGAGTAGGTAACCTGACAGAGAGATAACTTCATTCAAACGCCCGATGATAGTGCTGCACTACTACAAAGAGGCAAAGAAGCAAACTGTTGTCCTGTCGTGGGACGAAAGTTAGAGCTTTCCTATTATGGGGTGTTATTCTGTGGCGCAATGTTCGTGCTAAATCGGAAACACGAAGATTACCGAAGCACATACTTTTTATGGTATAACTGGATCTACTTAAAATACAATAGACGTGGATATATTTAGTTACTTGTTCCGCTTAGCTATTTCTAAAGAGCCATAAAAAACTTCTGAAAGAAATCGACACGGGTTTCACCTCTCAACGAGGCATCCTCAGGATGACGATGAACTTGTTGCGAACTCGAACACGGCGTGTTGCCACACCGAGCGCTGAGTGCAGACTACTTGGATCTACTTGTTTAGTGTAGGGCGTCTGAATTTATAATTGTTTATTTGCCTATCTTCATGTTTTTAGGGTTCCGTACCTCAAAAGGAAAAAAACGGAACCCTTATAGGATCACTCGTGTGTCTGTCTGTCTGTCTGTCTGTCCGTCTGTCACAGCCAATTTACTCCGAATCTAATGGACCGATTAAGGTGAAATTTGGTACACATGTGTATTTCTGTGACCCAAACACGAATGTGTAACGTAAATAATTTAATTTTGAATATAGGTGTCACTTTTGGGGCGCAAACAAGAAAATTTAAAAAAAATGTTTTGCTAACAGTACCGTGTGACATATCAAATGAAAGGGCTTGTTGCAAGAATCTTAAATATATTTTTTATATAATTTTAAAATAAATACTTTTAAAGATATTTGATAAATTCAATGAAAATTGACCATTCCCCCCCCCTTATCTCCGAAACTACTGGACCAAAAATTTTGAAAAAATTACATAGTATGGCTCTTTACTCATAGATTACAGGAAAACCTATAAGAAGTCTATAGTTTTAAAATAACATGGTAAATCTCTCAATATTGTGCGTAAAAACTTACATTTCGTCGCTCGGCATCCAAAAGGCCCATCTCTCTAGCTACTATACTATCAAAATATCAAAAGTGTTTGACCGTCTGCTTAATACACAAATAAATAAAACTGTAAATGTTCATGACAACCAATTCGGGTTTCGGCGTGGTTTGTCAACAGAAAGTGCAGTGTTGTGCCTTAAGCATACTATCACATACTTACTATACACAGCGTGGGACGCCGATTTATGCTAGGTTCATCGATTTATTCAAGGTTTCTGATCAGGTTGCTTATGACGTATTGTGGAGAAAGATGAAGAAGGATGGGTTGCCAACGGAGCTTATAAATAAACATCTTTAAATAGTGGTATGGTAACCAGATCAATAGTGTACGATGGGCTGGAACTTTTTCCAAGCCATACAGGTTGGAATGCGGGGTGAGGCAGGATTGGCGAGCTCAGCAGCACCAGAGTGGGTTGCTATATAGATGGTATTTGTGTAAATAATATTAGCTATGCAGATGATATGGTGCTTCTGAGCGCGTCAATCTGTGGTCTCAGAAAGTAATTGGTCGCCAAATGTGAGCAGTATGCCAAAACACATGGTATCAAACCATGTAACTCCAATAGGTCGGTGCTGCCCCGTTTTTGTAGCGCATCGGGAATATTCGCGGACGCACATATTAATTGCTTTTACGCAACGATGAGAATGAGGTGTGCATCCCTGGTACGCAGAGTACGGACCAGCTCCAACAATATCGTTAGCAGTCTGGATTGCATGTACATCAATCACTGCAGTGCCGTCTCCCATGGGGTGAAATAAATTTAAACTAGATTACGCGGGGCACTCAGAAAGTTTTGTGATACTAGAAAAAAATATACTACAGGTTATAATTTTTTTTATTATGTCTTTTGAAAGAACTCTCCATTGGCATACACAGTTTTATACGTCTAAACAAATTTTCATAACACATTTTCCAGTCCGCATCAGACACCTCTCCAATCTCCTTCTCAAATGCACCCAGTGCATCTTCAGGTGATGAAAACTGTTTTCCTTTGAGTTGATTTTTTATTTTGGGGAACAAGAAAAAGTCGCACGGAGCCAAATCAGTACTGTAAGGAGGATGACCTATAAATTTGACCGGTGTGCTGTCCAGAAAGTCCCTTGTTTTGAGCGCCGAGTGAGTCAGCGCGTTGTCGTGGTGAAGCAGTAGCCCACGGAGGCCAGTGTTCGGTCGCTTGCTGCTTGCAGTAGTAAAAACTTCTGGCAAACATTTGGTAACAAACCATTCAGCATTGATGCTTCTTTGATCTCGTCAGGGTATTGACACCATATAACCAGGTAGAAAAAAAAAACTACCGATCAACATTTTGCCTGCACTTCTGGCTCGCTTCACTTTGGTAGGCGTTGGTTCATTTTGAAACAGCCACACGGTCGACTGATGCTTCATTTCTGGATCATATTGATAAATCCAAGATTCATCACCCGTAATGATATCTTAAACGCGCCGAGACGAGCCTGCTACCAATTTTGCTATCATGTCTCGGCACCATTCTACCCGAAACTCCTTCTGACCCTGCGTTAGATTTTACGGTACCAGCGTGAAACTATCTTCCATAGCCGAAGATGCCTGTGTAGAATTTCATGCACACTTCCCGATCCAATCGGCAGTATACACCGTGAAATTTGAATCACAGTTTTGCTAGAACAAACTTTATTCAGACCATGGTCTACTACCATTCTACAGAATCCAATAAAAAAAAACATAAATTGGTTTTTGAAAAAACGTATACGTGGTGTCTGTGTTGTAGGGAGTAACGATAATCTTGACATTTTAAACTTTGCTTTTTTGTGTTATTTCAAAAACCAATTATGTTTTTTTTACAACGTTTGTTCTAGCAAAACTGTGATTCAAATTTCACGGTGTTTTTTTTTTTTTTTTTTTTTTTTTTTTTTTCTGTAGGGCATCTCACAGCTGGTTTTGAGAAACCTTCGCTGTTTAACCGGTCAATCCTGTGGCTGCCTCAAGCTACTACACTCAAAGCCTCCAGCCAGGGCACATATATAAAACTAAGCTAAAAAGCTTAGGATGAACGCGCGCTAAGGGCACCCCCTGCGGGGTTCGAGCCTCGGCTTAGGGCGTTATCCGGGGGGAGGACATCAAAAGATGGGACGGGCTGGATCAAAGGGTTTTGATCATTATTATTATTATTATTATACGGGGAATTTAAAGCTACGTGCACAGCTGCAACAACTGCTGGCACCTCGTTTTCGAGCAAGGGTCGGGGGGGAGTATCATTTACTCGGGGGCGCGGCGGTCGGGAACGCAAAGGACCTCGGCGGCGAGGTCGGAATGACGGGAGGCGTCTGTGTTTGTACACTGTGCTTGTTTCCCTATTGCTCTCCTGGAGGAGGGTTATGGGGTCATCGGGGTCTACTAGGATATGCCTTGGGCGGCGAACTTTACTTATTCTACTCGGGACATAACTGGCGGCCTCGACAACCAGAGGGTTGCGATGTTTGGCCGCGGACTCAAAGAAACGCTTTGAAAGGCGTTTTAGAAATTGGTGGATTGTGGGAATCTTTAGGTCGAGGTGGAGAGCCTCGTTCCTGACGAACCATGGCGAACCTGTCGCCCTACGAAGGAATCTATTCTGCACGGTTTGCAGCCTATGTATATGACGGGGTTTTGCATGAGCAAAGACGGCACCCGCATAGGTCATGATCGGTCGAATGCACGCCGTGTAAACGCGCAATTTGCACCTAAGTGACAATTTGCTACGTGCATTCACCAGGAAAAAGAGTCTACCGAGAGCGAAAGCGGCTCGCGAACGAACCATCTTTATGTGCTCTGCGAAGGTCAAATGATGATCGATAACGACACCGAGATATTTGGCTCGCTTCTCCCAAGGGATCGGCTTGGCGAACATGGTGATCGGTCGGGGGAGGGGGTATCTAAGCCTTTTACGCAGTTTCGTAAAGAGAACCGCTTGGCTTTTATCGGGGTTCACTTCTATTCGCCACTTTGTAAACCATGCCGCCAGTCTATCGACTGCGCGTTGGAGAGTGAGGCGAATAGAGTCGGGGGATCTAGATTTGCAGTAGATGGCAGTGTCGTCTGCGAACAGACCCAACTGCGAACTACGGCATCCTTTAGGGATGTCGCTAGTGTATAGCGTGAATATGAGGGGGGACACTACAGAGCCCTGAGGGACACCTGCACGGATGGGGCGGGGAGTGGATAACGCTCCTTCGATGCGATAGCGAAAGACGCGGTTCGACAAAAAGTCTCGTAAGATGAGCACGAGACGATCTGGCACACCGAGTTGGTACAGCTTGTATATTAAGCCGTTGTGCCAGACTTTATCGAACGCTTTCGCTACGTCGAAGAATACTGCACCGGTCATATAACCGTGCTGGAAACCAGCGCTTATGAATTCTACGATCCGGTGGGCCTGATGCACGCTAGAGTGCTCAGTTCGAAAGCCGAACTGTTCGTTGGGGATGAGGCCCTTGGTCTCAGCGAAGTCTCTGAGGCGCTTATAAATAAGCCTCTCATAGATTTTTCCGAGAACCTTGAGCAAACTAATGGGACGGTAACTGGTAGGCTCGGTTTTGGGCTTGCCGGGCTTAGGGATACCGATGACGGTGGCTTCTTTCCACGACTGTGGGAAGATATTGTTGCTTAAGGCACCATTGAAGATGGTGGTCAAAAGCATTATTAGGTGGGCGGGGAATAGTTGGATCACCCTATTGGTGATACCATCTGAACCGGGGGCTTTACGGGCTTTAAGACCTTTGATGATGTCGTGCACCTCGTCCGGGAGGACGGGGGGCAGCGGACAGTCAGGGTCATCGACGGGAGGGAGGGAGGCTCTACGTTCGACTTCCGCGTCGACCTTTGACAGGTGAGCTTGGTCTACTGGTAGGGAACTGGGAGTGCATTGGGCCTCGAGGCTGTCTGCGAGGCATTCAGCCTTTTCGGCATCGTCGAATGCGATGGTTTTATCGGGACGAGTCAGAGGGGGCATGCCGGAGGATTGGGGAGCCCTGAGTTTCCTCTGGAGCTCCCAGAAGGCCTGATGGTTTGGCTCTAGTTCGCCGAGTAACTTTCCCCAGCTCGCGTCCCGCAGCTCCGCTACACGTTTCTTTACAGATCTCTGTAAATAGCGCATATGGGCTTTGTTGGCGTTACAGGGAAAGCTATCGTACGCACGTATGGCCGCGTTCTTCTCAGTCAGTAATGCACGCACATCGTCCGGCAAGCGCCAGCGACGGTCGTCCGTCGCTGACACTTCCCTTGAACAATCGTTCAGGACGGTTTGTACATGATCAGTGAGTGAGTCGATCGCGGCCGTGGTGTCGGCGACAGAGTCAAAGAGATCGGGGATAGAGTCTAACTGAGGGGACGTGTTGGATTTCAGCTGTGTGCTTACTTTCTTCCAGTCCGTGATCCTCTTAGTGATAGGGGGGGCGTTCGGGTCAGGGAGACCTATGCGGGGGTATAGTCTCATGACTACCGGGCGGTGATCAGAGTCGAGCTCTTGTACCGTTTCTATTGACTCTAACTTTAGGTTGACGTTCTTAAGGAGCGCCACGTCTAAGATATCGGGGGTATGATTGGGATTTATGAGAGAGAAATGAGTGGGAGTCATCGGAGCGATGACGTCAAAAGTCAGGGAGTTTGAGAGGTCGAACAGGTGTTGACCTCTGGGGTTGGTTACCGAACTATTCCAAGAGGGATGTTTGGCATTTAGATCGCCCGCTATGATGAGCGAGTTACTCATAGCGAGTAGGATCGAGAGATCGTTTGAGAGGGATTGATAGTGCCCCGGGGCGTTATCGGGGGGATTATAGACCGATACGAGAGTGATCGGCTCGTGACCTGACATACCTAGGCGACAGGCGGAAACTTCTAATACCAAGAGGGGAGGAGGGTCTAATGGGATGCAGTGAAGCTGCTTTTTATAATAGATAAGGGTGCCACCCTTGTGACAACGCGACCTGTCATTGCGAACAATCCGGTAGTTGGCAAGTGACGGGTCACGATTGCAGGGCTTTAGGAACGTCTCTTGAATTAAGAGAACGTCTATATCGTGATCGCGGAGGAAGAGCCCTATCTCTGCCCTTTGGGTTTTTAAGCCATTGGCGTTAAAGAAGCCTATTGTTAGGGATCGGGGTTTGAACCTAGCTATCGCCGTATTATCCATTGAAGGTTTTAGGTGTGATAGCTAGGCTATCTAGGACTTGCGTGATATCCGGATACGCATTGTAAATAGACTGTATCTGAGGGATATTGCCTTGAGCGGAGATGATTAAATTGGCCATTGCCTTTGCGCGCGGGGAGACAAATGCCATATAGGTCGAGGTAATGATGTTGAATGAATCAAGACCTTGGCGCTGCGCGGTCGCGGGACCGGCAGTCGGGGGACGCGGGGCTTGAGGAGCAGGAGCGGGCGCGGGTTTAGCGAGGGGCGCGGTGGGCGCAGAGGGCGCGCGGGGCGCGGAGGGTGCGGGTGGCACGGTGCCACGGAAGCGGGGGTCCCTAAGGTGGGGGGGCGGGGGAGGGAAGTGACCGTGAGAGGGCACCAAGGCAGGGAAAGACTGCTGGTGGTGGAGATAGTTCCACGGACTAGGCCTCTGAGGGCTTAGTCGTTGGGGCATAAGGGCGGAGGGGATCCTATAAGAGGATGAGGAGGGAGTTTCCCTTTGCTGGCGAGCGCCGGAGCGCTTCCCCAGCTTGGGAGAAGAAGCCTTAGGGGCTTTTGAGCAACCCCGGTAGTTAGCCGGGTGGCCCTCTTTGCCGCATAAAACGCAGCTGGGAGGTACGGTACAGAGGGTACGGTCTTTGGGGCGGGAGCAGTCGGAAGTGCTATGCTCGCCCAGGCACTTTACGCACCTGGGTGTCGCATGGCAATTCCGCTGTGAGTGGCCGTATAACTGGCAGCGGTGGCATTGTCCGACAATGCCACTCTTTTGAGGTTTTTCGATTTCGAACCCTGTGAGACGACACAGAGAACGAATTTGAAAGATCGGGTGGTGGCCCTCAACGGGCGGGCATATGACTAGGACCATATCGTAGAGGTCACCGCCTCTGGAGCGGTGCATACGATGGACCTCATCTACTGGGACGTTTTGCGACTGAAGGTCGGCAAGAATTTCGGACGGGAGGATTTCCCTGGGAATGCGTTTAATGACTACGCGAACTTGTTTCTCTTCCGGGAGGGAGTAGGTGTGGTATGACACACCTCTCGCTCTCAGGAGACGGGTTAGTTCCCTATAATCGCGCGATGTAGGGACTAGGATTTTTATACCCTGTTGGGTATTGCGGGCCGAGGTGAAATCGATCTTGTGATCGACGCACCATTTCGAGATGTCCGTCCACTTCCCTTTGTCCTGAATGAACAAGGGGGGTGGAGGGGCGATCTTTCTCGCGAGGGGCGCGGGGGCATCCTTCGCGGAGGATGAAGCGGTCGGGGGGGCTACGGGAGCGGGGGGTGCGGGGGTATCCTTCGCGGAGGATGACGACGACGCGGTCGGGGGGGCGGTAGAGGTAGAGGGGACGGGGGCAGGGGCGGGGGGGGCTACGGTAGCGCGAGCGCGTGAGGTTGCCGGGACGGATTTTAGTGTTACTGTGGACGAAGAGGAGTCAGAGTCCTCAACCGCGGCGACCTTACTGGCCTGCGCGGAGCTCTGCTTCCTGTTCTTCCTCTTTCTCCCCTTTCCTTGGACGGCTACGAAGCCGTCGTCGGAGGGGGAGGAAGAGGTAGAGGAGGTGGCAGCGGACCTTTCCTCGTCTTCTTCCGAGTTAAGAGGGTGCGGGGTGGCGGGGCGCTTTGAAGAAGCGGGGACGGGGAGGGGAGCGTCAGTGTCCATTGACACCGACGGAGGGGGGGTGGGGGATCTGGGTGACTCTACAGTGGGAGGGGAGTCTAAAGCATCGCTGAAAGTAGCGATGCTGGGGTCGGGGTCGGGGTGACTTCTAACTAGGTTTAGGACATAAGCGAGATGGTCTCCGAATTGTCCTTTGAGGGAAGGCTCCTTATCGAAGCACATGTCAAGAAGCTTGACGAGCATCTTGACGACATTTTCGTAATTTGGCGGGGTAGCCATTTTAGGGGGCGGGGGGGAATGGGGTTTGCCTAAATAATCCTATCTCCCCGGTGGGTATGCCAGGGATGTGTAACAATCCCTCCCTGTCGGGTAAAGACAGGGAGGATGAGTGCCTATCGGTGAGCCCTGAGCTTGCTTTGGCCCGTTGCCTATCTTAATGTGCAACGGGGTCCTATCAGTCTAGTTTCACGGTGTATGCTGAACCTCTTCATATGTAATTCGCCTATTCTCTTGAATTAAATTTTTCACAATCGTCATAGGGCGCCCACTTCTTTCTTTTTCTGCCAAAATTACTAGACCACCCATAAATTCGTTGAACCAGCGAAAAAAAAAAAAAACAGTCTCTTTAGAAGGGCTTTTTTCTATTAACACCATTCGAAGTCTTTCAAACGATTCTTCTGGTTTTAGTCGACATTTGAAATCGTACAAAATCATCGCGCGAAAATGTTCTCGTTATAAATCCAGTTTTCAGTAAGACAGAGTATTTTGATTTTGCTCGTAAAAAAATGTGGAGGGAATTTCGAATTTGGAATGTTATGTTTTTTTGTAATAAATAGTCATCGTTTTAATTGACGTCAAAACCAGCCAGTATTCTATAGACAAAAACTGTTAGTCGCAAAACTTTCTAAGTGACCTCGTAAAATAAGTTAACATAGTTCATAAGTTTACTAACGCAATGAGTCCTTGTTACTTGAATAAAGAAAAATATCTGGATGATAATTTTTTTTGAACGACGTTTTCTAAAAATGAAACCTAGCTAGATCGATTTATCGCTCCTGAAACCCCCTGCATACTAAATTTAATAAAAATTCTTGGAGCCGTTTCCGAGATTCAGATTATATATACATAGGTATATACAAGAATTGCTCGTTTAAAGGTATTATTATTATATTAATACCGCGAATGTGAAATTTTTTACGAAAATCTGATTTTTGTTTTATTTCATTCGATACGTTCAAATAAGTGATCCTGCAATTAAAACAAAAAACGTTAAAAATGTCACATTCGCGGTATTGGATACCGAGCGACGATTTGCAGTTGGAATGTATGGGAGAACATGTTTTTCAACTACAAAGTTAAGTTTGTTCTTGGGATAAATAAATTCATCTCAACTACGGAACCCTTCATTGTGCGTAGTCCGACACGCACTTGGCCGGTTTTTTTTTATTTAAATCTGTCTTTATTACTAAATAAAAATTGCTGCATGCATGAACCCTAATAAATACAGAATGATGAAACTGTCTAAGTTTTTTACTGTTCTTATTCTACATACCAAATCTTTAATTAATAAATTACTTAACAAATAAAGTCTTACTTATAAACGTATGTAAACCACAAAAATGTTTCAGTGACTCAAAGAATGTGACATAGTTAATAGGTATTTCAAAATGACATCATGTTAGTTAGTTACATTGTAAATAATGGTAAATATAGCGAGAGTGTCCCATGAATTGATGCGGTCACCAATTATTATGTAACAGTAATTTAGGTAGTAATTAGATGTTACTACTAATACGGTTTATTAAAGATAAGGCACGTGTTTGCCTCAGAATATGAAAGACACGACGCAATGTGGTTTAGATGGAGGAAAATGACGTCAAAAATCTTAAGTTCAATGTCACAAAATCTCGCAAAACTTGCGTTTTACAATTATTCGGGTTGTGTGTGTACTCTGTATTAAACAATTGAAAAAAAAAATGGATAACTTCTTTCATTATCTTTGTTAATTGTTTTTATTTTTAGTATAGGTACTGCAGTCAAAATAAAATATTCGTAGAAACTCTCATTAAAAACGTTAAGTTTTATTTATCGTCAAAACTGAACTCCAGAACATTTACGAAATTATTTATGCGAATCAGAATTTCATTTGTCACAGATCATAGAAAATGACGATTCGTTTCTGTAAAACATTTTGCAATAAAACAAAAAATTGTTTCAATTGGAAATAGGTCAAATAAATGTGCCACATATAAAATAAAAATTCACGGTTAAATTAATATTATTATTTGTCATAATATTTAGCTGGTATTTTTTTGGAGAGCAGTGGTGGCCCAGTGGTAACGGCCGCGGCTTACGAGTTGTAGGTCGTAGGTTCGAACCCAGACAGTAAGAAAATAAGTGATAGACATAATTTTAATACTAGAAATAAAGATAAAATAGATCAACCATTTTTCAGATTATCCAAAGTACAAATATCTTTTATGGGGTACTGTGTTAAATGTTACAACAAAATACCTTGTGATATATTACAGTTAACTGAAAGAAAATTTAAAACGCATATTAAAAGTACTCTTTGTAAACAAGCATATTACAAATTAGAGGATTATATCCTAGATAAGAATGCTTGGAAGCATGCTGGTCTAGCTCCATAGGACAATTTTGAGTCTAGACAAAATCAAACTGGTTGCTAATTTAATTGTGTAATTAAATATTACAACATTTTTTTTTTTACATTCTGTGATTACTTGTACTCACACACTGACGAATTAGTATCACTTGTAATTTTTTTTTAGGAATATCATATAGGTACCTACTTTTACAATGCTTGTAAATATGTGAACACCATGTATCCATTACATAATTATTTTTTCTATCATTGCTTGATTTTTATTTTTACCTATTGTGGTATAGTAATCTTATTCCAGGTGCATCGTTTTCACATATAATTATGTAATTAATGTATACAAAATATTGTAAAACATTTTAAAAGAGTAACGGTGGAGTTTCTTCTCCATACGAAAAATACCTTTTGGAAGGGGCGACTAGAATCAATTCTATTTTTTGTTTTTGATGTTCAAAAGTGCTTTTTTGTGCCTAATTGAAATAAATTATTTGACTTTGTAAATTATTTCTTTACCACCGCTCCCAAAACGGTAAAGGAATGATGATGATGATGATTTTTTTGTGTTTAGCTGTCGGAAGCGCTACCTGCGCTACTGCTGTCCTTGAGGTCCTGTTTTCGACTCCCGGGTCGGGCAAAGTGTTATTAAGTTTAGCCTTTTTTTTTTTTTTTTTGGGTGGGAAATTATCAAATAACTTCTCCTCTTACTGACTAAAACCCACCCGTGTTCCTTCCGTTGCCATGTTGCCGGGGGGCCACGATATCCCTATCGGCCCATATTCGCAGCCATTAAGTTTAGCCTGGAGTCTGAATTTGTGCAATAGGTTCGCCGCCTATTACATGGAGCTTAAACATAATTGACAAAATGTGGGTGTACTAAGTACACCTCTGCCTAACCCTTCGGGGAATACAGGCGTGATGTTATGTTATGTTATTTAGCTCATCAATCCAGCGATGACAGTTCTTATAAAGATTATGACATGTGATGTCATGACATATCTTTAATGGTAATCAAATTAAACGTCAACTGCTGTCGTGTCCTAAATATTTTGATTAGCTGACTGTATCCTGATTATTCTTAAATTTGACGACACATGGATGGCGTAGATTTCTTTGTAAGATGGCACTACAATTTATAGTTTAATAGAGATAGACACAATGTTACTTAATATCATCATCATCATTCTATTTTTGCAAGGCGTTTCTTTGGCTATCTGAGTGGGTACTTATATAATAAAACTCATGAGGTGTTACATATCTTTAGTCTCACTAAAAATAAATGCAACAAAAAGAGGCTAACTGACAGGCTACTAAAATTAAACTATAATGATACTGAAAACATCCTTATAATGACCTAAACACACAGTCGCACACCCTTATACACCCACACACTCACACACCCACAAAATCACCCATACCACATATCTACTAACATTTGTCTCGCATACTTAACTTGGATTTTAATCATAAATAATAAAACTATAAAATGTCGTATGACTTCACCTTACTCAAATTCAAATTCAAAATATTTTATTTCACATAAACCTACATGGGCACTTATGAAACGTCAGAAGCTAGGTGCACGGTTCCAATTGATCGCTTCCTATGGAGAAGAGCTGGCAAGAAACTCCACGGTTACTTTTTGTTTAATAATTGACTTTTACAATAATTTCAAATAACAGTGTTACTAGGTATGGGAGGACAGTGAACGTCTTTCAATAAGTACCAGGTAATTAACAAAATAGAAAATGGTCAACAGGTCTACAGTACATTTGTCTTCATACAAAACGTAGTGTTTGCATACACAAATGTGTATGGCTACGCCTCTTTGTTGCGGTGTTTTTGTGTAATGTTTCTAAAAAACATGCGCAGGAGACCCGGCTTTAGGCATCAGTCTTCCACAATTATACTTACCTGAATTATGTACCTTTGTCGAATCTGACCAATGTAAAGTAATTTATATATTATAATATTTATTGTAAAGAAACAATTCTATTTATTTTTCTAACTGAACAGACAGCTGTGCCGCTGGGGAGTTTATTGCGCCACTTCTTCTTCCCAGCTAAAGCACTAGGAAGTGGTGAAGGGTGGGCGTTATGGGGAACTATCTTATGTAATTTTGACATTCGAAAAGTGCTGATTCTCAGCCTAGTTTGAATAAATGACTTTTGAATTTGAATTTCAATTGTAGTGAGAAAATAAGGTTGATTGATTGATTCTCCCGTTCTTATCCCAAATTTATTTGCTGTCGGCACAACATGTCTTTTCTTCCATACTTCTCTATTAGTCGTCATCTCGGTAGTCACCTCCTTTCTAGCCATTTCATCTTCCACACACAGTCCATCCATCGTTTCTATGGTACACACGGCTACACATCAAGCTATACATTTCCAGTTTGTGCTGATCTCGCATTGTTTAGGATTTCATTACAATGCGAAGTCAGCTTATACTGGAACTGTGTGTGTACTTTTTTATTACAAATGAACGAATTTTGTATATCAGTGACGTTCGTACAATTTAAGAGCGTGTAATCTGAAAGTGGGCAAGTTCGTAAATAGCTGTCAAATGTTTTGCTGATTCGATTAATTTGGCAATATTACTGTATGGAAATATGAAATATCGCTAACCAGTGAACTGAAAATATTGATTATAAAATGCAATAATTAATACCGTAACACCGAATACTTAGTTTTAGATGTAAAAACTTTCCAAATGCCCTTTTTACTCCTAAAACGGTTACAACATCAAATTCAGAGTTATAATTGCAATTTATTATTAATATTTTAGGTCACTAGTTAGCGATATTTCATAGTTCCATAATAATAATTGCCAAATTAATCAAAACAGGAAAATATTTGACAGCTTTTTGCGACGTTACCAACGATTAGAATGAACGCTTTTGTTACCTACATTATTATCATAGAAAAATAGATTCAAGTATCCGCATTTTGAATAAGTGCCAATTAATTTGCGAGACGTAGTCACCAAATCGAAAAATTAAGGTCATGTGACCACGAGTTTTGCCTATTTAATTAACACTGCAAATAGGTATATCATTAATTATTATCAGCTTGTTTTTGACAACCGAGTTTCCTCTATGCCAAGGTTACCTATACTTATCTATTAACGGCCGAACCCAATAACATATTTTCAGTAAAAGACAAATCGCCATTGATGGTAGACTTTATAATTCTTTTTGTCATGTCATCCCACAATTCCGTAAGATTCCTTATTCTCTGACAGATTATTGGGCGACTAGAATCAATTCTGTTTTTTGTAAATTTTGACGTTCAAAAGTGCCTTTTATGTGCCTAATTGAAATAAATTATTTGACTTTGACTTTATTGATTATTATTATTACAAACCATATATGGATAGGTTTTCCCATCTCTAGTGAGCCAAAACTGGTGATAGATAGGTTATTATTGATTTCGGCTGTAAATTTTTGAAAAATTTACGGCCAACGACCAATTCATTTTTTGGGTACCTTCCCCTAATAATCATCAAAATAAGATTTGTAGTAGGTAATTAACTCTACACCCTACAATACAGGGCGGCAGGAACATCGACGTGAAAACTGTTACCATGGATTCAGTATATGATTCTGAATCCCCCTGCGATGAAACTTGAAGTCGGTTATTAAAAAAAAAATGCTGTTTCATAGAAAAGTGCAATACTTACGCGGTCAAAATGTATGGAGCAGCTGTTTTTTTTTAATTCAGAATCATGTCAAGAATCCATGGTAACAATTTTTGCGTCGATGTCACCCTTTACAGGTATACAACGTTTATTTTCATAAAATTGCAGCAATTTTACATAAAAATAGACAAAAATGTCAGCAAAAAAAATTTGCTGTCTTATACATTTAGATCGAGTATGTATTGCGAAATGTGAGTGTACTATGGGTACACCTCTGCCTAACACTTTGGGGAATACAGGTGTGATGTTATGTTATTATAACATTGTCTGTATTATGTGTATTGAAGTTTTGTATAGGACAGCTGATTTTACAGAGTGACTTTGAAAACAATCGACATGGTGTTCTAAAAAAAATTTTTACAAAAATAAAAAAATAAAGAGTGATTGTCAAAAAAAACACTGCAAAGTGAAAAATAACTTTAATTTCGGAAGCCGGTGTCTTTGGTTTTGAATTTTCGCTGTTTGCTACCAACTTCTGAAATTAAAGTTATTTTTCAATTTGTAGTGTTTTTTTGGAAGTAGGTTGTTTTTTTTTTACTTTTTAGTTGTTGTACCAAATGAATTCGAATTCCACTATCTGTTATGTAAATAGCAGTGACAGGAAGTTATTATAACATCATTCTGTCATCCACCTTTAGCCACTTAAGTGGGAAAAATACGTATTATTAAAACTAACTTAAAAACTACCCAAGCAAAGCCAACATTCAGATGAACATAGAACCTCTTCCTTTTTGGAAATCGGTTTTAAAACAACTTTTAATGGGAACAATAGAATTATAGAAAAAAACCACCTTCTTATACAAAATGGTCCAATCGGGTACTTTTTTATGGGAAGGTCGATTTTTTTTTGCTAGTTCGATTGTTTCCATATTAAAATTTGTATACATTAAATTTGATGGGTAGAACACCTACTTAAAGTTTCGATTGTTTTCTAAGTCAGCCTGTATTTCCGCGATTAGGATGTTGGTCCTATGGAGAAAGTTGTTTAGTTTGATGCTCTGTACCACACATTTCTGATACACGCTGTTGATGGAACTATGTAACAAAACTGCATTCTATGAGGTACAAAAATGGTCAAGGTAAAGCCGTGGTTGCATGCCTGTACACTTACAAAAAAAAAACAGTGGCACTCCGGGAGTGTCAACAGAAGTGAAAACTTGAACAATTTTAGTATGCAGGAAATACTTTTAATGAGGTGTCGGTAACAGTGTCGCGAGTTCAATTGATTTTTCCCATCTCAAAAATGCCCAACGTGCCTAAAGAAGTTTTCACTTCAAAAATTATAATGGCGTGCGACCACGGCTTTACCTTGACCATTTTTGTACCTGTGTCTTGATTTCTGTCTGAGATATTTTCTTGTTTCATACTTTTTAAAGCGTGATTTTTCAGTAGTCGGGTTTCAGTTTTTGAACTTACTTTTTATAAAAACAAAGTTTGAATAAAATATTATGTATCTTTACGACTTTTATATTTAATATTGCACCAATTACGTTCACATAAGGATTAAAAAAATTGCTAATTTATAATTTATGCAATAGAGGGGGCTCGTGGCAAAATAATAATAGCCGCACGGGTTGATCGAAGGTTAAGCTACGCTTGCCGCGGTGGTTTTGTGGATGGGTCACCATCCATTACATATCGAGACACCTCTGTGCCTCGGAAAGCACAATAAGCCGTTGGTCCCGGCTGTCATTCGTAGATTTTTAACACTCGTTACGGGTAGTCAGAAGCCCATACAATCTGACAAAAAGTCTGACCAAGGGGTATCGTGTTACCCAGTAACTGGATTGTGGAGGTGAGATAGGTAGTCGCTCCATGTAAAATGGTATAACTGGAAGTCGATCCCAAAATAGTTACGAAAAGTCTAAGCAGATTGATGTGATAATTTATGCTATAGAATCGAGCACACCTAACAATATTACAAGTACATAGCAGCGGCGAGTCCCACCATATTCCCCAAAATATTCCACGTTATTCAAAATATTATACCCGCGATGTTTCAACATAAAGTTTTATTGCTTATGTTAATTTTCAGGTGTGTTGGGTACGCCAGTAAAACACTTCGTATATTCGTTAAGTGCTAACATGAAGGTGAATTTATATGGATTTCTAGAATTCCAGCGTAGTACATAAATTGTGTGACGTCAGAAGGTGGACGGCCACCGTAATTTAGTGCTCACAAAGTCTCTAGGACTAGGTCACAGTCGTTTACAAGGTGCCATGTGACGGAGATAATAAAACAATAATTTTCCAAGGAGTTTAATTGTAATACCAGATTACTGGTGATTAAATGAATCACAAAATATCCAAATTCGATCATTTTCCACAAAAAAGAGTCACTAAAAGAACAGTAATAAAAAATATTTGGTATAACATTTTAAAGTATATAAAACTATTAAGCAAGTTAAAAAAAAAAAACCCATGACTGGTGATTAAATGAATCACAAAATATCAAAATTCGATAATTTTCCACAAAAAAGAGTCACTAAAAGAACAGCAATAAAAATACTTGGTGCAAAATAAAGTATAAAACTATTAAGCAAGTTAAAAAAAAAAAACCATGTAATACTTCAATATCTACTAGCATTTGTGAACAAACCACTATAAATCCTAACTAATATAATAAATGCGAAAGTTGAATTTGTTTGTAATGTTTTCACGCTAAAACGGCTGAATAGTTTTGGATGAATTTTGTTCAAGGGTAGACCCATGACCTGGATTAGGACATAGGGTACTTTTATCCCATATTTTTATCCCGGTAGCACGTTCCCGTGGGTTAATTTCCGACATGTCCGCGGGCGAAGCCGCTGGCAAAAGCTAGTAATAAAATAAATAAATTGGAAATGATGTCACTAGACCCAGTAAGTCAATCATACAAACATCAATCAAGTTGTGTGTGAACTCAATTCGATAAAAGCAACAAACTTACATATAAAATGTTCTAGTTGCTCACTCGATGTATGTAACACTGAATTTGATGATTTATTGATGGAACTGACTTAATAATGATTATGAAAATGGTGCTTTCAAATAAACTAATACACTAGATTGATCGTTACTTATTTTTATAAAAGTTAAAGCTAAGAAGAGAGATGAACATCATATGACGTCCGCATTAACAGCTGACATAAAAATGATGGCAGCGGGGTTTGACTTTTCGGTTTCAAAAAGCGCTCTCTAGGAAAACACACCAACTTACTTTTATAAATACATTAGCTACGCCCCGCGGTTTCACCCATAAAAGTGTTGATCCCGTTGGAATATCGGAATAAAAAGTATCCAATGTCCGAACCCACAAATAAGCAAACAAACACACTTTCGCATTTATAATATAATAATAATATTTTTTTATCTATTTATTTAAATAATATAATAATAATATTACATTTTATTAAATAAATAAATAAAAAATACTAAAAAGATTTATTCACAAAAAAAAAAAAACAGAAACACATAATTTTATAATGTACACAAAATCTGTACGAAATGTATTTATAACCCCTGTCTCTTAGTCTAGGATAGCCTGTATTCTAAGAAACAGTGTTCGGCCTAATAAATAATTAATTAACATGTTTAATACAACAAATGAATGGTGTTGATGTTATTAAGCTTCTTTAATTTTGTTATGTGTAGTGGAAATTAAATTAAATGTAGTGTTACATACAAGTTTGAGTTTATGATTGGGGAATTTAAGTGCCTAATTGTGTGCATTTTTATTGTAAAAGCTGTAAGACTACTACTGCCTACTGTGTAGGATTACTAGGTGAGGTATTATAGTTAGGAAGTTAAGATTCACCGGGTATATTGCAGACGCTTTGTGGCGGCAGCTATGTGGTACCTCTCATGCACAGATTTTGTGTTCAAATGCGGGCAAATACCAATATAGCTTTTTAATTCATAATTATTCTAATGTACATTATATTAAGTGAGGAAATCTAGACTTATTGTTTAAGAGGGTTTATCCTAAAAGTTGACAACGTCGTATTTAGCTGTCAAATATTTACCTGTTTTGATTAATTTGGCAATATTACTGTATGAAATTAAGAAATTTGACTAACTGGGGAACTAAAATTATTGAATATGAAATGCAATAATTAATAAAAAAATAAAATAAATAACACTTTAGTTTTAGATGTAAAAAAAGTATTTGGAAACTTCTCAAATGCTTTTTTACTCCTAAAACGGCTACAACATCAAATTCGGTGTTATAATTACAATTCATTATTAATATTCTAGTTTGCTAGTTAGCCACATTTCTTATTTCCATACAGTAACATTGCTAAATTAATCAAAACAACGAAATATTTGATATCTATTTGTGGCGTTGTCCACTTTCAGAATAAACGCTCTTAATAAGGTCCTAGGCTCTCTGTTTTTACGACTTGATATCGAGATTTTTTGAGTTTATGTGCGTTTAATATTAATATTTTATAGGCGTAAAGCTTCCGGAATAAATTATCTAAGTGATGTTAAAAACCATTTGGTGGTATGAGGAACAGGGTGTAAAGTTCACTCATCCACCATAAAAAAGGGAGGATCCTCCAACCAGACGGGTGTTGTGTCTGGCGGGCAACTGCCCAACGGTTTGAAGTCGAAATCTTGTATCTATGTCGATCGCGCGGTGAACTCTAATTGCGCGATGCAGGATTTGTGTGACGTCATGTCTATGATGCGTAGATCGTATGTGACGGTGTGACCGCTACAACCACATAAAAACACGACACGTTGTTTAGAAGAACAACGCGATCACACAGAGAGACACGAAAAGCGACTTTAATAATGTATAGAAATAAAGTCTGAAATCGCCAATCCGTCTTGAGCAAGCGTGGTGATCGATGCTCGTGCCTTCTCTGTATGAAAAGAGGCCCTGACACCCTCATAGTTATAGACTTTATGGGTAGTTCACATACAAGTAAGGCCCTTTGCTCACTGGTCTGTACGTCAGCGGTACGGGATCAACATGCTCGGTATACTCGGTACCGAAAGCCTATATTTCAATGAGAGTTTCTTGATTGGCTCGGTTTGTGCGGGAGTGGGTCACGCGCCATAATTCAAAAAAGTACCTGGGCGACCGAGCTCTGCTCTGGTGAAAATAAAGAATGCTCATTTAATAATATAGGAAAGTTCATACTAATTCCATGCTGCTATGATAGTAGGTACTTACAAATTCCATGCTGCTATATCATTATTCTGAGGTAGGTAGCCATTTTGTTCTAAGCCTAAACTTTGGGCGACCGAGCTCTGCTCGGGTGAAGATACGTAGAAAATGGATTTTCCCAGATACGAGACCTAGCTAGATCGATTTTTCGCCCCCGTAAACCCCTATATTGCAACTTTCATTGAAATCGTTAGAGCCGTTTTCCAGAACGTGATTACAAATATACATATATATAGATACAAATAATGTCTCATTTAATAGTATTGGATATATAATATTTTTTTCAATTTAGGGATGTCAAACCTAGAACCAAAAATTCTAAGTCATATGACATCTACCAACCCACACTAGGCCCACGTGGTCTGCCCACTCCCTCTCACCGAGAGGAGACCTGAGTCCCAGCTGTGGAAACATTATCGTCGTTTGTGAGTACCTACCTATAGTTAAATTGAATGAATAATGTCATGACAAAACACAATGTTATTGGCCACAATAATTATGTTGTATAAAGCTCTCATAAAATGTCGACGGTTACATGGTCTTACTACGATTATGGTCAATAAATTAATCAGCATTGTAGAGCTGTCTCGTCTTTGTATGTACAGTAAACCACACGTTGTTGGTAAGACAACCAGTATAAACTGGCGTCTTATTCTATACTATTAAATGAGCAATATTTGTAAATATACATATATTTGTAATCACGTAGGTACTCGTAAATGGCTCTAACGATTTCGATAAAAGTTGAGAAATAGGGGTTTACGGGGATAAAAAATCGATCTAGCTAGGTCTCATATATGGGAAAATTCGTTTTCTCTATTTTCACAGCCTCGGGAATGTGGCAAAACATGGGTATACCTTTTTTTTGGTTGGGAAATTATCAAATAACTTCTCCCGCTCTGGGTGGAGCGGGAGGGCGTGTCAGACTCTTACTGACTAAAACCCACCCGTGTTCCTTCGGTTGCCCTGTTGCCGGGGGCCACGATGTCCCTTTCGGCCCTTATTCGCAGCCCCGGCAAGCATTGGCCCTAGCGGACCCCGTCAATTCTGCTGACATCTCTTTGAGGCGCGCGTGGAACACAACGCGCCGTCGACCCGGGCCTGGTCCTTATCAGACGGCGAGCTACCCATTGCTCACCGTCCGCAAGCCCACGCCTACGGTGGCCGGAAATCGGCTCGCGATTCCCGCCCAGCGCGTCTCCTCCTGCGGCGGTAAGGGGCGTGAGGGCGCGAAATTTGCCTCTCTCTCACGCGTTTCGCCTCCTCCTTCGCGAGAATTACCGCTTTGCAGAAAGAGGTGACAGCCTGCCATTTCCTCTCGCTCTGTACCATGGCCTGAACTAGGGCCGGACGCGAGAGATCACCGCCGCCGATCGCCTCCATGAGGACACGGCGATGCTCCGCCCAAGCTGGGCATACCTCCACCGTATGCTCCACCGTGTCCTTTGGGCAATCCACATAATGGTGACACCCGGGTGTTTCCTCCCGCCTTATCCTAAACAGGAACCTCCCGAAGCAGCCGTGTCCGGTGAGGACCTGCGTAAGGCGGAAGGTGAGGACGCCGTGGCGCCTCTCAAGCCACTCCTAAAAGAGGGGTCTTATTGCCCAGACATAGGTATACCTGGACGATATGTTAATCTATTTTCACCCGAGCAGAGGCCGGTCGACAAGAAAAATAAAAATTACGTAACACATTTTCGTAAACGATTAAGACTAATCTGTTTCATTTTGACAGTTCAACAACATTCATTGCGTTATTTACGTTGTTGGGCAGATTTTCTTTCCAACTTATGAAGCGATCTGTTTCTAAACGATTCAGATTATGATTGGTGTATTACGCAATTAGAGTACTGTTACTTCTAATAAAACTCCGTAGAACGCTAGGTCAACTCAAGGTTAGTGTTACCACTGTACAAACTGTCCACCACGCGAATAGGGATTTGACAATTTTTTGTCGTTCACGTAGATTTATTTAAAAAATATTGGACACATATTTTTCTTTTTTAAAGTAATCAAAAGATTACGGTTGGTAGATTTTAAACGGAGTTGTAACGTAGTGAGCCCCACTCCCAAACTTTAATACGTTTTATCTTAGTTATTTTTTATTAATACATTATGGTAAAGCAAAAAATACGTGTCTAATATTTTTTATTATCTGACTGACTGACTCAGTATAATTTCGTTTTTTACCCTGGCATCATCATTATTGTTTTCAAATTGAGAACAATGAATAACGTTTAACCTCTCAGTTAAAACTCGAACTCTTATTATATTTTATTTATTTATTTATTGATACTCAGACATCGTTTTTGAAGTTTGAAGTGGGTGTTAGTTGGCCACTTAAAAATTAATAAAAGTTTGTAAGATGGATCGCAAAAGAATAAAGATTAATGAAAGTTTTTTTCATTCAAGCCTTTCGCCGACTCTTTAGAGAGCTACGTAAAATTGGTACAGACAAACTATGTTCTTAATGTCCCTTGGCAAACTTCGTGTTTCGTCAGTCGTCGGATTTATATTAGTTGCCCTTTGCACTTGGTGCAGACCGGACGCTTTCAATCGACTTGGAAATAAAATAGAGTTGTTAATACTCTTTTAACTTAATGTAATTTATTTAAAAAAAATTGAAGAAAGTCGCAGGCAGATAGGAAAATATTTTACAGCTCTATATAGTTCACACGGAAATCAAAACAAAACAACAATAAAGTACTTGTTCTAAATTATTATACACGATAAATCTAATAATTGATAGACTTTGAAATTAGCATCAGTTTGTATTCGGAAATCCGATGATACCCGAGGGAGTTTAAGAAAATAGAAATACTGTAGGTATCTAAATTGTGTCTCATTAACTGGGCTTTAATCGTTAAAGCCCCACCTGGCTCTTATGAAAACCAGTGCGCAATTTCCATGTCAAGCCCCGGTGGTAACAACCAGTAAACTCACGCAGATAATACCTCTATTTTACTGCTAAATAATGGCTAATATCGTCTGTGGGCTGTTTCACAGAACTAAAACAATCATAAATGACAGGTAAGACCGAAAAAAATATCGAAAGTGACGTAAAGTGCGCGTCAGTGTCAAACCGCGGTACTCGACCGTTAATATGAGTAATTTTTTGAATGCCTGATCAGTTAATAGGAAACTATGCCATGTCCCACGAGAATACGACAGTATGAAAACACTGGCAATACATAGGAGTGTTTTGAGAGCATCAAATGTCAAAATCCAATCCATCGAAATAAAAATAATAATAAAAAATCAAGCAATCTAAATGGTAGTGATGGGCCAACTTAGTATAAGTTTTGCCAAACAGTCGACTAGCTCTTGTGACTAATTATATTACGTATTTGATTGAATTTTAGTTTGTAGACTGGAAACATTACAAGATATTTAAACGAAGTTTCATTTATTGTCATATTGACGTCCCCGCTCTGTATATGGTGATGATCAAAAAAGATAGCGATGAACTACAGTAAAGTGCCTGCTACACGGCTGCCAACAGCGTCCCCGACAGAGGTGACCTTAGTTAGCGACAGGCAGAGCTGTTTGAAATTTGGTCGTTAACTACCATCTACACGATTGTAAACCACCAAGGTTACCTCTGTCGGGACGCGGTTGGCGACCATGTAGCAGGCACTTAAGTCACCACCTTGGTTCAGCTACAGTTTTGCATACTTTGCCTTGACCGAAAAAATTGTATGACCGCAGCTTTTAAACGCCACAATATGTAAGTAAGTACAATATAACACCAGACGGTACATGACCTAGCTCTTGTAGTCTATAAATTAATCAACGTGTATATCTGTGACATTTGTGCTCGTACATCTTAAAAGTCCAATACCTCTAATGGTTTCTAAATGGTTATAAATTAGTATTCAAGTCGCCGACTTTGATAGTTTTTCTTTGTAATTGCAATTCGTTCTGTTATATAGGTGCAATTCAAGAGTTAATAAACGCTAGATTTAGTGTTATTGGAGCAATTGTTAGTGATGAAAGTTTAATTGATAACATCGGGACTATTGTTTTTAATGGGGATTGATTGTATGATCCAAATTTGGAGTAACAATTTGGTAATAGTTCAAAGGTACGTACAGCAGAGTTACTTATTGCATTCAACATCTCAAACGATGTACTATCAGATGTTTGGGCTTCTTTTATTTAGTCTCAAATACATTTGGGTTAAGTTAAAGCGTCTTTCTAAGACAAAATATTTATCAACTACCTTACTCATTGCACTAGAATTTTTTTAGATGTTACATAAAGAAGAAATTTGTGCAGACTAAGAAGTATTTCTTGTGCCTATGGAGATCTAGCAAACCAAGAATACAACCGATTCATTGTCACATTCGGAAACAACATTAAAGTGTCGTGTGTTGTTACATCTTTAATTTTACTAACATCCCTACCTTTTAAACCAAAACACATAAATAATTGACAGCACAAATAAAATATAAGTAATAAATCAGAAATAGCATAGCATAATTAGCCTATAGTGTTCCCACAGTTGGGACACAGGCCTCCTTTCTGTGAGAGGGAGTGGGCCGTAATCTACCACGCGGGCCCAGTGCGGGTTGGTAGATGTCACATGTCACACACACGTCTTCGAATTTTTGATTCTAGGACATGCCAATTTCCACACAATGTTTTCCTTCACCATTTTGGTGAAACCGTAATGATTATTAATTTACATAAAGAAAAGCGCCTGTCAAAGTTACGCCAAACCTATGACCTACAACTCGTAAGTCGCGGCCTTTAAATTACCACTGACGGTAACAAAGTTATATCCAAAAAGGCACACGCCAATTGACACAAATGAGCCGTCAAGAACTATATATAATATATCATTCGTAACAAGCTCAATCATTAATTCATTAATAATGCTCATTTTGGTCGCCGTAGTTGAACGAACATTCCAGCCAGTGACATGTGGGCACCAAACGGCGCCAATTTCTACAATAAACAGTCTAATTTATGTGAGAATTGTCAATTTTCGGCTCATTCGACTTTAGTTCGTTAGCTCATATTTAAAACATATTAATGGGCTTGGATGTGTATTTCATTTAGAAAATCACGCCTTTTCTGCGAAGGGGTACAAATGTAATGAAATAGAATTGTTAATTCTATAAATAGAAGACAGAAAGAAAGGATTTTGTAATATCTATATTTAAAAGAGTCTCCTTGAAGTTTCTTGCCCGTTCTTCTCCATAGAGACTACTAGCTTCAACTTTCTGACTAGACTGACCGACTCTTTGATAATTCAAAAGTGCCTGTAAATGGTTTAATTGAAATAAATGAAAAAAAAAAAAAAAAACAGTGTCACTACGGGAGAGCCGACAGAAGAGAAAAATTGAAAAAAAAATCGGCACTGCAGTAATCAACGCATTGATGTCCTTTTAATAGTCAAAAGCTGTGTTGCGAAATCAATGGTTTAATCCCATCTCAAAAAATGCCCAATGCGCCTAAAGAAGTTTTCACTTCAAAAAAGTATTTATTGGCACTTGCGCAGAAGATTACAAATTAAACTAAACACACTCTTAGAAACATTTAAAAAAACATCGTAAAATGAAAATAAAAACAAAGTCCGGTACGAAGCCAAAAGGCTCCTATCTCAGCATGATGCTGCGTCATTTAAAAATAAGTGTTGCAGCGCTGGTATTCTGATAGGGCCCGCTGTGATGTGTAAATACGGTATTGGAATCACTTACATGTCATATTAAAAAAACAAGCTAGATGGAGTCGAAATTTCCTATCTGACTGCCCCTGATATGAAAATGGCAGAACAAACTCAGGGGTAGACAATAACGTGGCCCCCGGCAACATGGCAACTGAAGGAACACGGGTGGGTTTTAGTCAGTAAGAGTCTGACACGCCCTCTCGCACCGCCCAGAGCGGGAGAAGTTATTTGATAATTTACCACACAAAAAAAAAGGTGTATGCAGTCTGGTGATACCAATGTTTTGCCACGTTTATCTATATTTCCCATGTACAAGTACCTATTAGGAAGAGAGCCTATTTCCATTATCTAGGCACAACATTAAATCTAGACTTCGGAATTCTAGTGATTTCATGTTGAAAAACCTGATAACACTTTGCGTGACCTGGGACAGTACCCCACGCTCAGCAGTAGTGCTTGCGACCACCAACGAGGTAGTCACAATTACGGACGGAAATTATATTGAATATAATATATGTAGAGTTGGGATCTCCAGGAAAAAAGCCAAATCTTTTTAACAACGTTTATTTAGTTATAAAAAACACCTTAAAACACCTTATCACGTCTTACAAAAAATCTCTCTCTCGCCATCTTGCTTCCTTCCCCTTTTACTCGTTCCATTCATTCGTTCAGAAATATATTTCGTTACAGTTTAGGAATACTTGGCCATACAGCCTATTAAGTTTAGGAATCTAAAATTAATCCTACAGGCTCGGCCATTCTACACATATTTCTGGCCTCAGAAATGATAAAATTTACTTAGTTACAACTCAAACTTTAGAAATAATTGGTACCGGCTTATCAGTAAACAATAAACATTAGAATACAAACTTATACATAAACAGCTATAGTAACTACCAAACATCAGAGAAATATTAAAATACAGACCTTCTAAGTAGGTAGCCCCAGTACACAGACATAATACAGACTTACAGCTAGGTTTACAAACAACCACAGAGAAAAGTTCAGTCATCATTGGGCCACTTCTTCATAAAGTCAGCCACAGTGGATGTCTTACCTGGTCCTTCTAAAGTTAGATCCACCTTCTGAACATCATAACGGTCATTTCCTTTGGCCTTCGTGATGGTGTATGGCCCAAGGTATTTAGGTTTTAGCTTCATGCCTGAGCCAAATTGGGTCCGCTTGATGGCAACTAGATCCCCTTCCTGATATTTTGAACTTTGCTTGCGCTTTTTGTTAAATGTCCGTATGTTTTCTTTTTGTATTTCCAAAATATGCTCCTTTGCCTTCTGTCGTCTTTCTTCTCTATCTTGCATGAAGATATCTCTTCCTTCCTGCATGAGTAAGTCATAGATATCGATTTCTTCTTTCGTTTTCATTGTTACTCCAATCAGTAGTTCGTATGGGGTACAATTGATACTCCTTTGCCAAGTACTATTTAATGCTCTCTGTACACGACTTATGTGTTTGTACCACTGGGTAGGGTCCTCTATGCACAACTTTGTAAGGACTGAAATTATGGTCCGGTGTATTCTTTCTACTTGCCCATTTCCCCTAGGCACACCCGTGGTGATTTTTACATGTTTAATTCCTTCTTCTTCACAATAATTCTGAAATTCATGGCTGGTAAATGCTGTTCCTCGGTCACTTATTATTCTAGTAGGATTTCCAAAGTGCTGCTGGTGGATTTTTATCTTCTCAATGGTCTCCTTGCTAGTTGTACTCTTAGTGGGAAATATCCACACAAACTTGGTGAATGCATCTACCATTGTAAGCAGATGATTGTAAAGTTTTTTGGTCTCTGTCATGGGTCCTAGGTGATCAATGTGAATAGTATGGAGGGGTGTGTCCTCTTTCTCTAATAAGTGCAGAAATCCTTCCTGCTTGCCTTCTTTACGACTGCCCAGTATACATGGAATGCATGTAATTATAAAATCTTCAAGCTTCTTTGATAAATCTTTTATGTAATAGTCTTTACTGATAAGTTCTGTCATCTTCTTCTTGGAAAAGTGTCCATTCGAGTGTACTCTTTTTATAACTTCCATCTCCATTCCCTTAGGTACTACTAGTCTTCTCTCCAATCCCTTATATAGCAGACCACCATCCACATAGTAATCGAGGTAAGGTTTGTCATCAAGTACTTCCATAATAGCCTTCAATCCTTCATCTTGCTCTTGTGCTTTCTTTATTTGATCATGTAGGCTATTGGTGGTCACGCCTATGTACGGGTTACGGCTCAGCGCGTCAACATGTTTCATTCTTGTACCAGATCTGTGTTCTACCTGAAAATCAAATTCTTGTAATAATAATGCCCATCTGGCTACTCTGGTTGACAAATCTTTTTTTTGTAATGTCATCTGAAAGGCTTGGCAGTCTGTTACAATCTTAAATCGAATACCATACAAATAATGGCGAAACTTCTTTACGCCCCCTATTATAGCAAGAGCCTCAAGCTCATAGCTAGAATATTTCCTTTCTGCCTCACTTGTCTTCCGGCTCATGTAATACACGGGATGTAATCCATTATCTTCACATCGCTGCATTAATACCGCCGCAAAGGCCAAACTGGACGCATCTGTGTGTAGTTCTGTAGGTCGTTTTGGGTTGAAGATAATTAGCACTGGACCACTTCCTAATTTCTCTTTTAAAATATTAAAAGCATACCTCTGTTCCTCTTCAAATGTAAAGCTTTGATCCTTCTTTAGCAGGTTCGTCAATGGACTGGCTATTTGGGCAAAATTTGGTATGTACTTCCTGAAATATGATGCTAGCCCCATGAAGCTTTGTACTTGTTTTACCGTTTTGGGCTCCGGGAACTTCATAACTGCATCTGTTTTTTCTGTAGCGGGTCTCACTTCACCACGTTGAATGATGTGACCCAAATACTCAACTTTTGTTGTCAAAACTTCACTCTTCTTCCAGTTAATCTCGAGTCCATAGTCAGATGCTACCTGTAATGCTTCATGTAATCTTTCAATTGCTTCCTCATAGTCGTTTGCTGGAATTATGGCATCATCGATAAATATAAGAATGTGACCCTTGGCAATGAGGTCCCTAAAGATAATTGTTATAAATCTTGTAAAGTACTTAGGACAAATTGACAATCCAAATGGTGCTCTGAGAAATTCAAACTGACCGTGATGTGTGACAAAAGAGGTATATTTTACGGAGTCTTCATCTATTCTCAAGTGAAAGAATGCATCTTTCAAATCCAATTTGCTGAAAACTTTTGCCTCTGATAACTTGTCAATATGATCTTCGATAACCGGAAGTGGAAATTCATCCTTGACCATCTTTCGGTTAATTAATCTGTAATCCACGCATACCCTTGTTGAACCATTCTTCTTTTTAACCAGCACAAGTGGACTTGCATATTCTGAAAAACTAGTTCTAATAATACCATCTCTTAGCCACTCACCCACCTGCCGCTCCACTTCTTTTTGCTCCACAAGGGATAACCTTCTCGGCCGTTGCGCTACAGGGATTTCATCCTTTAATATGATTTTCATATTTATCGGTGCTTCCCTAGCTTGTCTGGGTTGATAGCTGTCTATTAATCTCTGAGCTGCTTTTCTTATCTGTGGATCAGAAACAAAACACACAGGTTCTGGGACCTCAACAAGCATACACTGTGGCAAAACATCATTGAAATGAGGCACAACGCTGACTGAACCCTTATCAATTATGGCTGTAACCTTAGCTAAAAATGGTTGACCTAAGATGATACTGTATGGCATTACCTCCTTTGGGACAATGAAAAAGCACACGTCGTAGCAATATCCATCGATCTTAATTGTTATATTAAACTTTCCAAATGAGCAAACATTTGTCGCACCAATGCCAGACAATATCACCTTCACCTTTTCGTGAGTTGTAATATCTAACTCGAAAAACAAGTTCGAAGAAATTAAATTTAAGTCACTACCGGAATCTATTAAGCTATCCACTTCTTTATCACC
Organism: Agrochola litura; assembly: GCA_949152395.1. Lineage (NCBI taxonomy): Eukaryota > Metazoa > Arthropoda > Insecta > Lepidoptera > Noctuidae > Agrochola > Agrochola litura. The sequence continues at coordinate 16,490,911 of OX424508.1, read as the reverse complement.
AATCTTAATGTTCTTAATTGATTTATTGCTCACAATGTCTTTGTTTACATTTAACACTGTTTCCATTTGACACTTTTGACGTTGACACGATTGACAGGAGTCTGACGTTGACGTACATGGGTTTGACGTTGGCCGACTCTCATCCATTCCTGTCATTCGTTCGCTCCCTTCACTCCTTTGTCGTTCATCTTCATCGTATCCGCCGTGTTTTTCCCGCTCCGGATCAGAGGCGCCCTCTTCCGGTGAAATCTTCGTGCACATCGATTTTCGAGAACTTTCGCCGCCATCATGCGCCTTTGAGCTTGAGTTTGGATTTGGCGCTTTACACTCAGTTGCGATATGACCAAATGAGTTGCACCGGAAACATTTTACACCTTTTGGGCACGAACTGGCGATATGGTCACCTTCACCACATTTATAACATCGACGTGATGATTTTTCAGTATGACATTTTGTTTTCAGCTCGGACTTCTTCGTAGTATTCGTATTATCGTGGCGTTTCTTATTTTTATTCTTCATTGCTTCATACAACGTTATTTTTTCTTTCAGCGCAGGGTACGTAGTCGCGCCATACAAGATTACCTTATTTGATTCGTAATCGTGTATGCCATCAATAATATACTGTATGGCCACATAGTCCGGGAATTTCGCACGTTTCCCTAACTCTTTCATTGTTAGCAAGTACTCGTAGTACGACTCGTTACTCCTTTTGTTACGAGCCGCCATGAGTTCGTGCATCTCTTTACTGTTGATTGACTCGGGAAATTCTTTCAACAGTGCCGACCGTAGTTCTTCATACGACTTGAAGGCTTTTTCTGATTTTAACCACAATTCCGCTGTGCCGGTTAGTGATCGACGCGCCAAAATGAGTTTCTGTTGCGCCGACCAACCGAATATTTCGGCGTTGTCTTCCACGTCCTGCGTCCACTTTGCTGACGAATATGTTTTATCAGTACCATCGAATTTTGGTATAATATCTGTAAAATTTAACGATGGCGTCGGATTCTTATCGTCAGGCATCTTATCTTGGTCAGCTTCTTGCTCCTTTGAATAGAATCTTCTTTTTTTTTTTCGAGTCGTTAACTCGTAACGGTAATGGCCGCGTGGGTCGCGTCGCGGTTCACCTTGCCGCGAAACACACCACAGCACCAATCTTCTTCTTCTTCGCTTTTTTCCAGGGATCCCGGACGAGCCCCCAAATGTAGAGTTGGGATCTCCAGGAAAAAAGCCAAATCTTTTTAACAACGTTTATTTAGTTATAAAAAACACCTTAAAACACCTTATCACGTCTTACAAAAAATCTCTCTCTCGCCATCTTGCTTCCTTCCCCTTTTACTCGTTCCATTCATTCGTTCAGAAATATATTTCGTTACAGTTTAGGAATACTTGGCCATACAGCCTATTAAGTTTAGGAATCTAAAATTAATCCTACATATACCTATTGATGAAACTTTGAATACTGGCCAATTAATATCTGAAATAAATAAAAGCGTGGGATGTTGTTTGATTTACAACTTGACCTGAAATTTGTTAGATTTTCGTGGGTGTAGAAGTTATAGATCGTAAGCTTAGTAAGGTCTATCCAGCCGTAAATTATTATCATTATTATTTAGGTACTTGCGTTTGCCCGCGACTTCGTCTGCTCATTTTAATTGTCTTATGTGTTAATACAGGTTATAAAATATCTGTGTGCCAAATTTTACCCAAATCCTTTAATCCGTTTTTGCGTTATTGAGTAACAAACATCCAACCATCAACAAATTTTTAATATTATTTATAGTAGGATTGTTCTTAATGTATAATGCTTCCGCATATGTTAGTCATTGCAAAACTACATAAATTACAGTCACACTTCCGCTGTACAGTCAAAACAAACCAAAATGGACGAAGTATCTACTACGCTAGACCTTTAAGTGTGCGACTGTGTGCCTGCGCATGCGTTGATTTGTAATGTGACCACAATTCTCTCCCATCATCATCTGCCTGGCCTTTTCCCAACCATGTTGGGGTCAGCTTCTAATCTAAACGGATGCAGGTGAATACCAGTATTTACCTACATGCAGCGACTACCAAGAGCCCAACTGTCTAGATCTTTAGTAATTAAATGATATTTGTGCTGTATTGAAATATCATACAAAACATGTTATTTTGTGCATTACCTTACCACTAGGTAACACTATACCCCTTTGTAAGACTGGTTGTCAGACTTTAGGGCTTCTAACTACCCGTAACGACTGTCAAAGATCTACAAATGACAGCCGGGACTAACGGCTTTAAAACGTGCTTTCCGAGGCACGGGTGGGACTTGGTAAGTAAAGATAATCACCTATCCACGGACCAACCGCGGCAAGCGCAGCTTAACCTGATCGATCGACCCGTGCGGCTGTTAATACTTAGCCACAATCAGTAGAATAAATTAAAAATGTTTACACATAATAGTAAAAATTCAGTGTATTTATGTATTATGATTTCATAATATTCTAATTGGGGTGTCAGGTGGTTTGCGTTCGGCGACGGTGATCTCTGGCGTCCGGCCCTGGTCCAGGCCATGGTACGGAGCGAGAGGGCATGGGAGGCCGTCACCTTCTTCTGCGAAGCAGTAACGCTCGCGAAGGAGGAGGCGCAATGCATGAGGGAGAGGCAAATTTCGCGCCCTCACGCCCCTATCCGCCGCAGGAGATGCCCTGGGCGTCGTCGGGAGTCGCAAGTCGATTCCCAGCCACCGTAGGCGTGGGCTTGCGGACGGTGAGCAATGGGTAGCTCACCGTCCGATAAGGACCAGGCCCGGGTCGACGGCGCGTTGTGTTCCACGTACGCCTAGAAGAGATGTCAGCAGAACTGACGGGGTCCGATAGGGCCGATGCCTGCCGGGGTTGCGGAAGAGTCCGAAAGGGATACCGTGGCCCCTGGCAACATACAGGCAACTGAAGGAACACGGGTGGGTTTTAGTTAGTAAGAGTCTGACATACCCTCCCACTCCACCCAGAGCGGGAGAATTTATTTGATAATTTCCCAACCAAAAAAAAAAGGTGGTGCGTTAAATTCGGGACATGTTGTAAAAAAATCTGGCGCCGCCTGGGTGAGCGTAGCTCCTAAATTCTATCCTCGATCACACAATCTAGCAATATTTTAACGAAAGAATGCAAAGACAAGCGGCGAACAATTTGAATTTCTACGTGAGAAGTTTCCAAAATAAGATATTTTTGAAAAACAGTGCAATATTATTCAATCTCAGTATAAATTGGCAATAAACATGCGGAAACCGTAATAGTTAAGTAACCTTGGCGTGTGTGGCATTTGTATCGATAACATTGTACCTATACAGGGTCAAATAAAATTATCTAGCAAAACTCCGCAGACGTATTAGGTATCGATATCTTAAACAAAAAGGAAATTAATTTGGCTATGTTTTTTTGTAGGGTCATCGACCGCAGTTAGTATACTCCCTTGAAATATCAGTTTTACAAATCAGTTTTTTGTTTGTGTAATTTTGTAACTAAAGCATAAAACCTGTCAAAGAATTTTTGGAATCGGATTATTAAAGTCAAAGTCAAATAATTTATTTCAATTAGGCACAAAATGGTACTTTTGAACGTCAAAATTTACAAAAAATAGAATTAGTTTCAAAGATATACAATCATATACAACAATCTGTATACAATCTCACAAGTTTTACTTCGTTGTAATATTATATTATTAGTATAGATGTTAACTTTTAGAAAGGCTTGAAAACTCATCATCATCTGCCTAGCCTTTTCCCAAGTATGGGTTATTTATGTAGAAACACCATCAGAAGTAAAACAGCGCTAAACACCTAAAAAATACGACTTGTCGAAAGCGTGTAGTCGTTAGAGTATGAATAAAAGAAGCTTCACGGCACCAAAGGCCAATTCTTTCCGACCCAAATGACCCCATTACACTCCTCCAGGAGCAGAATAGGACCACCAGTACAGTATACAAGAACAGACGCCTCCCGTCATTCCGACCTCGCCGCCGAGGTCCTTTGCGATCGCGACCGCGCCCCGAGACGATGAAACTCCTCCCCGACCCTTGCTCGAAAACGAGGTGCCAGCAGTTGTTGCAGCTGAGCACGTAGCTTTAAATACCCCGCATAATAATCATGATGAAAATCTAAGTTTGATCCAGCCTGTCCTTTCTTGCTGTCCTCCCCTCAACGATGCCCTAAGCCGAGGTTCGTACCCCACAGGGGGTGCCCTTAGCGAGCACTCGCTTAATTTTAATTTAGTATAGTTTAAAAGCTCCTGGCTGGAGGCTCTAAGTGTAGAAGCTTAAGGCCACCACAGGAAAAGTTTGGTTAAGCAACCAAGACCTTAGTGGTCACAACTGTGAGAGGCCATAGTTAAAAAAAAAAAAAAAAAAAAAAACCAAAGGCCAATTTATATGCAAAATTTTCTGTTTTTTTTTTAAATATTTTTTATCATCTAAATCGTTGTTTATGATTTACATAATCTCCTCAATAAATTCTTAAATTCACTAACAGACAATGCACTACCTAAACCGCTATCGAAATTGAGCACTAAGATTTTTTTGAAAATTCACCCCCTAAATGTGTTAAATAGGGGGTAAAAGTTCGTATGGAATTTTTAATTTTTGCTGACGGGAAATTCCATCGCACTCGGATTGTTATTATATAGATACCGAGGCCTAAATAAATTAGTCATATAATTAGTATCTACTCTATGTCAGGTATAATTTCATCAAGTAAATAATACACATAACATCACGCTTTGTTTCCCCGAAGGGTTGGGCAGAGGTGTCCCTGTAGCAGGTACACCCACATTTCGCCAGTTATGTTTAAGTCCCATGTAATAGGGGGCGAGCCTATTGCCATCAACCGGGCACAAATCCAGCCTCCAAGCTGCTATTGAGAAAATTCAGATAGAAAAACCCAATAACACTTTGCCCGACCCGGGAATCGAACCCAGGACCTCATGCTCAGCAGTAGCGCTTGCGACCACTAGACCAACGAGGCAGTCAACAACCACAATCCAAACAACAACAACACAAACAATCAATACAAAACAAAACAACAACAACAATAAACAACAACAACAATTAATACAATCGCTTTCAAAGCGTTTTGTATTTTGTACAACGACTTTCAACAGGATTGACATAAACTTTTCGGTAGCTTATGTCATTCCAACACATTTTTGACTTTTCAATCATCGACAACTAAATCAAAACTTCTAAACTAATTTATACAAAGAAAGGATTTGTTTTTTTTTTTTTTGCCACTATCTATATATATTTACAAGGCAAATGAGAAGGGAAGGGCCGGGTGGAGACGCCCTAGGAGGACTTATACTGACCTTATTGATGATGTTTTTCAGAAAGGCCAGGTGCTGGTGATGTATGAACGTAAACGAGGCAAAAGGAGTATGTAAGGATCGTAGCAGGTGGCGTTCTGTAGTTTCTGCCTACCCCCATGGAAAGAAGGCTTGAATTTATGTATGTACGTGTAAGATTTGATTTTTTGTATGTTTGTTATGCGAGTGAAACCGCAGGGCGCAGCTAGTCACTGATAGAATGTCACTTTGTCTAGACTTTTAGGACACTATATGCGCTCTACAGCAGCAATTTTATTTATACACCTTGGTTTGAGCTATCCCTGGTAAGCCAATGCGCGGGTAATAGTATTTCAAAAGCTCTAGTTGTCATGAAGAAGTAGTAAAAACATAATTTTATGGGTAAGTATACGGAAGGTGACGGACAAAGTAACTTTGTCCCTTGAGAAATAAAAACAGCATTACTAGTGCATTAACAGTTTAGTTACATTTATTACCTATTCAGTTTTGTCTTCAACCCAAGCTTGAAGTTACTGCGTCATAAACAAAATTTATATATATATTTTATATATATATAAAAATCAATTGCTGTATTTAGCTGATTTTGGTTTTGAAATGTTTGTCGTAGTCCAGGGAAGGTTTAAACGGTGAGAAAATATGGAAAAACTCACAAAAAAAAAATCGCGTTCTAAAAATTCATGTTCTCATACATTTTGTGTGGATCGGCTTTTTTAACCGACTTCCAAAAGGAGGAGGTTCTCAATTCGTTTGTATGTTGTTTTTTTTTTTTTTTTTTTTATGTTTGTTACGCGATTACTCCGCCAATTATGAATTGATTTTGATGATTCTTTTTTGTTTGGTAGATCATACTTCAGAGGTGGTCCCATATAAATTTTATTAACTTTGCTTAGGTAGTTTTTGAGTTAGCTTCAATAATACGTATTATTTCCCACTTAGTATGTGGATGATATGATAACTTCCTGTCATTGTTATTTAGATAGCAGGTAGTGGTATTCGAATTTGTGTGGGGTAGGTACCACAACACTAAAAAGTGAAAAATAAAAACATTTTTCAAAAAAAAAAGCAACCGACTTAAAAAAAACACTACAAAGTGAAAAATAACTTTAATTTCGGAAGTCGGTGACAAAGAACGAAAATTCAAAACCAAGACACCGAAATTAAAGTTATTTTTCACTTTGTAGTGTTTTTTTTTTAAGTCGGTTGTTTTTTTTTTTTGAAAAAAGTTTTTTTGATATCTCGGTAGGTTGGGTAGGTGGGTAGAAATGTTAAAATCCTAAACATGCTCATTCATTGACTGTTAGGCGGAACGAAGTTTGCTGGGTCAGCTAGTATGTAATAAAATTATTAATTCTCATTAGTAACATCTCATTATTGATGAACAATAATCACCATTCAATCAATCTGCCTAGCCTTTTCCCAACTATGTTGGGGTCGGCTTTCAGTCTAAGCGGATGCAGCTGAATACCAGTATGTTACATGGAGCGACTACCTATCTGACCTCCACAACCCAGTAACTAGGTAATACGATACCCCTTGGTAAGACTGGTTGTCAGACTTTCGGGCTTCTGACGACCCGTAACGACTGTCAAAGATCCACGAATGACAGCCGGGACCAACGGCTTAACGTGCTTTCCGAGGCACGGCGGAGTCTCGGTATGTAGAACTGGTCATCCATCCACGGACCAACCCCGGCAAGCGTAGCTTAACCTGATGGATCAACCCGTACGGCTGTTAGTGCTTAGCCACGAGCTCCTCAACAATAATCACCATTATCATAGGTATTTGAAACTAGTTCAGTAATATTAAAAAATCTACCTATTCCATATAACTATCTAAACCGATGAACCTTGGTTGCCCAGTCATGTGTCAGTTATAATTTTGACATTTGACGGGTTGCTCGGAATCCTGTCTGTCTATTGCAAACTATGCCATAAATATTTGTGCAAATATTCGTGCAGAGTAGTCCAATATAGACTTGGAATTGGCGTTGGCGATATGCATATTCGATTTTTAAGTAGCAGCTTTGGCATATAAATGTCGCAGGCAATTTGTATGATTCCGCTTTTTACAAACGGCGTCGTCCGTTTACAAACGCTCGCAGTTATGAAATATGCCAAAGGCAAAATGTAAATTGCTTTGTCACTTTACAATATGCCACAACATAATGATGGACAATTCAAACGCCGCCACGGTTTACAAAATGCCGCGGCAAATTGAAGTATTTAGTTATTCGGCACGTAAAAAACGTAAGGTGTCCATGGAATCTGGTGCTCAGAGGACTTCTGCGGAATATTGTTGGTACAAAATTGTAAACTGCAACAAAAAAATTACAATTTAATGCATTATTTTTCGATAATTTATAACATAACGGAAATAATACCGACAAATATTGTGAACTGGTAGCAAGTTTGAACTTGCTTGCGACGTAACGCACCTTGCACTTATACTAAATAGCCCAACTTGGAAGTAGCGCTCGCCGGCCGCTGCCGCGGCACCGCTCGCTCAGCTCGCGCGCGTTTGGTCACAGTTCTAACCTAACCTAACCCATTTCACCCAGTTAACAATTTTTCGATTGTTTATAATTTAACGGAAATAATACCGATAAATTATAAACTAACGGTTCTCACAATTTTACGGTGACATAATTAGGTACCTACCTGATTGCTGGAATAAAGTACGTATCATTTTTCTAACCTGTGTTTTATGATGGTCACCCTGCAATTAACAATTAATGTCGAAATTATTACAATTGATCAAGTTGCCAATTTGCCTTAGGCATTTTGCATAACCGCGAGCGTTTGTAAACGGACGGCGCCGTTTGTAAAATGACGAATCATTTAATCTGCTTGCGACATAAATACCAGATCAAATGAAATTATCGAATGAAACTTAATAGAAGTAACAGATATCAATATCTAATGATGACAAAACAAAAAAGTAGATTTTTCAAGCAGTAATAGCTACTTTGAAAACGTCACATTGGTACTTGCCCGGATTTGAACCCACAACCCTGTGCATGAGAGGCGAAGCCCATTTAATATGAGAATGTGTCACACATACATAAATAATAAAATAAATGTTGAATATGTGTATCAATTTCCAATATAGGCCTATCCTGCAGATTATTTGAACTAAAAGTCGTACTGAAAAGCATTATAGATTTTTGAACTTATATGGCATCTCGGAAAGGAGATGGAAAATGTTGGGCCCAAATGTTGAGATATGATCTAAAAATTAGTCATATTTTTTATCCTTGACTATCAAAAATCAGCACAATTCTCAGTCTGGAAGCGGAGAAAATAAAGATAGTTTTGGTGAGATTATCGATTAAGGTAATCGATTTTACAACTACAATAAGAAAACCTACCCACTAGGTAGCACTAGGTAATATAATTAACTCAAAGTAATAAATGCACTATTTATATATTTTTATACAATATAAGTAGTGCATTTAATTTAAATAAAACATCATTAATTACTGAAAAATGAAAATAATGATTATAAAATTTCATATCGATTAAAATCACAAAACAGTCTTTGTTAATGGTTCGTTCTCGCAACGCCCACTTCTAATAGACAGCTGTCACTTGTTTCGTGTTTTTCGATGTGTTTTGAGTGCTTTCCCGATTATTTTTAATTTTCAACGACCACTGCTTTTATTTTTACGGATTCTGACCCTGCCTACCTTGTACGACCCTTGCTTTCACACTGGACACCGAATATCGCTCGCACGATTGACTTGGAATTGTTCTTTTGGATTTTACCTTGTGGATTGGATATTGTTGAAACTATGGATCGCTGTGTGAATTGTGGGATAGCAACTAGTCACTGCAATACACTCATGTATGAAACTTTGAATCTATAAATTCACACCTTTTTCATCTCGTTACATTCAGGTCCAAGAGTGTATGTAATCGTTTCCGTCTCTTTTAAGGAATTTTTTGGGTTTTTGATTATTTTGTTACGGGTGGATATTAAAAATTTATGATTTCATAAGATTATAACAAAATATTGTATCGATTATTCTTCTTTTATCACTAGTAGCGCCACCTTGTATTACCTGTGTGTACTAATGTTTTTACGTTAAATCAGTCATTGTGAAACAGCCGTTGGGTTTTACTAAATCATGGGCTATCATGATTCTGACTTTAGCCAAGATTTTGTCACGATTTTTTCAAGATTACATCTTAGAAGGAAAAAACATCGTAAGTAAATTAATTTGAACTTATCAATACATCTACCTACCTATATTAAAAAAAATTAAGTATCTGTTTGTATTTTCAAAATAACAGCTTTTTACTAAATGCATAATTATGAAAGTATAATAGGTTCGGTACATATAACAAAAAAAAAAAAAAAAAAATTGTTTGTTCCGGCTAATCTCCAAAACGACTGCATCGAATTTGACGGGACTATCACTGGTAGCTGATGTTAAAAGGAGTAACTAAGGCTACTTTATTTTAGAAAACGAATTAGGGTCCACGTGGACGCAGCCGCGGGCATCAATCTAGTAGAACCGTAATTATTATTTTTAAAAGCTACTTGAACTAAGTAAGAATCGACCTTCTGCTTCTATCTTATTTGTGACACATACCATACACGCGGACAATTATTAATTAGACGAACAGTTTCCTCCACGGCCTCTAGTTCCGAACTACACAGGCCTTATTAATATGAGCAAGTTATGCACCTCCAGCAAACTAACTTTTGACGATATTACGTTGTGATACCGTGTCGGACATGGCAAGGGACCGACAAAAATGTAATGAAGATCAGGTAACATATGGATGTAAAGTATGAGGTATTCGTGTATTACATATTGGATGGTGGCTTATGTAATGCCCCTGCCACACACTCGTCGAGTGGCATGAGAAGTAGCTAGGAAAGTAGATAGACACGTAGTGTGGTAACGTTACTCGTCATGCCGCACGTCATGCTCCTCGTCATGCCCTCTTTTGTCGGTTTTTGGGCGCGAGTCAAAGGACGTAGTGCGAAGTGTTGCGATTAATTGCGCGAGTAGGGCAGTGTGTGGGCAGAGAGTGCAACATCGCGGCAGCGTGAGGAGCAGAGCGATGTAGCACGAGGAGTATAGTGTGGCAGGGGCATAAGGGTTTTTAAAGTCAGGGTGGTGTGTTCCGTATTTGACGAATAATTGAGTAACTGTTATCTTATTTATACGCAGCATGTAAGTACGCAGTATAATGACGCTGTCAATTCGTGTGCCTACATTATTTTATACAAGCTTCTGCCCGCGACTTTGCCCACGTGAACACTAATTTATGTTTTCATTTTCTAGAATAAAAGTAGACTCCGCGAATCTATATATTATAAATACGAAACAAATACCTATTTAATTTATAATGAGAACAAGAAAAGTTTAGACAGTTGGCCCCGCGAGCTGACAAGCGCATGTCATGATAATTAAAAAATATTGAAGAAAGAAAGAAGAAATAATGTAAAAACTAAAAGATTGTAAATAAGTAGGTATTCGAGTTATGTCATGAACAAATTTATCCTGGTACCGTCAGCGCGTGTATATTCTGTCACCGACATTTCACTCTCTCCTAAAACACAAAACAAATGACAAACTTCCAAAACAAGAACACCTAAAAACCGCAGAAGCAAAACCTTCTTTAACAAAACAGACGAAATAAATTCCCCGTCGGTTTGTCCTTTACACGAAGTTCTAAACTCGGCAAACTGAAGTTGAAGAAACTGACCACATACACGTGCATCCGGAAACTCCTTTGGGAAACTCTCACTTGGGACAAAGGGGAGGATTAAACTTAGCCTAGCTCGGTTTATATTGTGTAATTTGAGGATTAGTATCACCGGACTTAGTAGGTACTATCGACGGAGTTTGCAGTTTGTTTCGCTGTGAATCCCAATACTACATTCGGCAGACTAATGTCAGTTATATGCTACGCTACTTTGTATTGGTGGTAGTTTTAAGAACAGGGCTGGGTTTTAAAAAATCTACTAAGCAATGCAATGATGCAAATGGTGTTATTTAAAAAAAATATAGGCTAGAGTTGGTAATGAAAGGAACATGTACATTAACTGACCCAGTAATTTTTCCATTTATAGAATTACAATGAGGTCGAACATAATTGATTTCTTTGGACTTGTTAGCTACGTTTGTCTTAAGTCTTAAAAAATCTTCAAGTCTTAAGAAATTCCGCTTGATTATGTTTGCTACGAAAATTACGCGACGTTATTTCAGCCTATTGATGTTAGGAAATTTAATAAAAAGCATTGCAGGTGGGTAAGCTGAACTCTCTGTCGCGTATTTTTGGCAGATGTGTTGCTAGTGCTGCGCCAAGTCCTCCTATCTTGATGCATTTCTTTCAGTACTTGGGCGACCGAGCTCTGCTCTGGTGAAAATAGAGAATGCTCATTTAATAGTATACGATAGTTCATACTAATCCATGTATAGTACCAACTTATTCGATGCTGCCACGATAGTAGGTACTTACTAATTCCATGCTACCATGTCATTATTCTATATCTTGTTCTAAACTCTGGGCGACCGAGCTCTGCTCGGGTGAAAATACGGATAAAACAAATTTTACCAGATATGAGACCTAGCTAGATCGATTTTTCGCCCCCGTATTGCTACTTTCATCGAAATCGTCACTGCAGACTCACTGTACCCCTGGCCGTACCTCTGGTGGTATGGTGGGTATTTTAAAGTTAAACGATATCATTGTGACTGCGACCATAGTGCTGTGCTGATAGATGGACAGGAAATTATAAAGTTATCTTGCATATTGTAAATTAAAATTCATTGAATTGTTGTTGAAAATAATACCTATAGGTAATGGATGACACTGAAATAGTTCGATTTCAAGAACGTGAGTAAAAATATTTATACTTGTATATAAATATATATATATATAAATATTGCTCGTTTAATAGAATCGGATTCGTTTTTCATGTACTCTTAAATTTAAACGACGTCTAGTCTAAATTAAAGAAACGTTTTCTTACTAAGAGATGCGCTGTTGACTTTTAATAACGTTGTTTAAATGCATTTGATTTTTAATTTTATTGTTATTTTGCTTTGTTTATTTTGTGATTTGCATTAATTGTCACTAAGTTTAAAGAATGAAATGAGAGGAATTCTCAAGAGAATAGTAAAGCTAGAAAATGTGTCATCATCATCAGCCTATAAATGTTCCCACTGCTGGGACACAGGCCTCCTCTCTGTGAGAGGGAGTGTGCCGTAATCTACCACGCGGGCCCAGTGCGGGTTGGTATATGTCACGTGTCTTCAAATTTGTGGGTACAATAAATTTCATGAGATCTAAAATTGAAAAGAAAGAAGAGGAAAAAGAGCTTTCAAAATACTGATTGGTCTGATGAAGTGATGACCTACATCAGACCAATCAGTATTTTGAAAGTTTTTTCTCCAAACCAGATTAGGTATTAGACTAGTTTCTCTTTCATTTTAAAATTAAATAACAAATGAAAAACTAGAAAATAATTAAAACCGATGCCAGTGAATCATATAACTTTTAATTCATTTGAGAACCGAAATACCGCCATTTTATTAACCGTCTCAAGATCTGAATTTCTTAGAAGATTTATTGAACACTAGCAATCGCTCCTGCTTCTTTTTTATGGCTTGAGAAAGCATCGAGATTTTTTTATTATTTGTAGTTTATATTAATGTTTTATAACTACACATAAACCTTCCAGAATAAGTACCCTAAATGATAGTGATAACCGCATCAAAATCCGTTGCGTAATTTAGAAGAACAATGCGGTCACAGACAGACACGAAAACAGACTTTAATTTATAAGTCTAGACTAGAAGATATCTAGATGAAGTTTTTTTCCATCTATTAAAAACGAATGAAAATGACTTCGTAGAACTTATTTTCAGTAAATTAATTTAAATTTTTTAAATTGTTATTGCATTACAAAAGAGTCACGTTTCTGCAAAGGTCGATTAGATAAAAGATTTCACGGACCAAACTAAAATACGTATTGAAGATTTTTGTTGGGAGAAAAACGATTACTTTATTTTCATTGTACACCCTATGTAAACTAAAAAACGTACAATTTATCTGAAATGCCTTTTTGATCTTAGCAAATATACACTACGGCGTCTCAAGATTTATAATACCTAGTGTTTTCAAGATAAACTTCGGATTTTCTTTCAAAACGATTTCAATAACAAATAAAAATTTGATTTAAGTTTTTCTTTTTAATACGTAATTGATAAAAGTACAAAAGTTAACATTTGAGGGGCTAAAAAGAAACAAAAATTGATTTAAGTCGTTGTACATTTTAATTTATTTTAAAAATCTTATGGGATCTATTTGTTTTCATAAACTTGGTTAAGCATTGGAGATTCGAAAGAATTAGGTCCGCTTTTTAGGGTTCCGTAGTAAAAAAGGAACCCTTATAGTTTCGTTATGTCCGTCTGTCTGTCTGTCCGTCTGTCTGTCTGTCTGTCTGTCCGCGGTCTAGCTCCGAGACCCTTAGTACTAGAAAGCTGTAATTTGGTATAGATATACATATTAATTACGCCAACAAAGTGGTAAAACAAAATTATGAAAAACATTTTTTTTTAGGGTACCTCTCATATACGTAAAGTGGTGAAGTTTTTTTTTTTTTTACCCATTGTTTGGGGTATCATTGGAAAGGTCCTTTAAAAACATTGGGAGTTTGTGAAAACCATTTTTGGGGATCCGTTTGCGAAATATTAAGGTTTAAAGTGCTAATTTTTGTTGGTGTCCCCACCCCCTGCCAGCTAAATGGTTGGTTTTGCATGTGTGAAAAAAATCACAGCAGTAGTTTATATAACGAAATTAAAAGGAAAACTATCATAGCTAAGTAGGCTTTACAAGATAACAAGTAATAATTGACCAACTTAACTTTCCAGTTGTAAAAACATGTTTTCCCGTACCTACATTCCGTATGGGAGAACGTTTTTCAACTACAAAGTTAAGTTTGTTTTTGGGATAAATTCATTCCAACTACGGAACCCTTCATTGTGCGTGGTCCGAGACACGCACTTGGCCGGTTTTTAATCATATAATCGAATTAATAAAGGCAAATTATTGGTGTGTCTTGTTTTTACTTTTTTACAAAAAATGACATTAATTTATAATCGAGTTGGAAATTTAACAAGTTTTCTGAATTTCTTATTAGTGTTTCAAATCTCTAAAGCATTATCTCTGTATTCACATTGTCCTTTCTTCGGAATATAGTAACACTATCGACCTCGCCTTTATTAATTTGCTACGTCAAAACGTTAGTACTGTTTGTGTTGGTAACTTGGCAAAAGTTTGATCATCAAAGCCATGGAACTGCTGCTAAAAAGTTGTATTGTTTACTTTGACAAAAACCTTTCGTCGACATTATTTATGAAAATAACTTTGATTTTTGAAATGATTAAACGAATATTTTTTTAAACGCTCGCGGATTTAAATAAAACGTGGAACAGTAGTATAGTAGTTTTACTCTATAAAAATTCATAAATGCCACATGATCGATTAATAAGATGAAACTTAAACAGATTTTTTTAAACAAATTGTCTTTCGCATTAACTAATGGACTATTGCCAGATCATTGACGAAAATCTTACAAAAGATAGGTAAGGTCAGCTAAATTTAAGATCTGGTTAATTTTTTTTTAACGTGGTAACGGCCCCAACTTACGAGTTGTAAGTCATGTAGTAGAACCAAGAATTCGAAGACATTGTGACATCTACCAACTCGCGCCGGACCAACATGGTAGATTAACAGCCCACTCTCTCTCACAGAGAGCAGGCCTGTATCCCAGCAGGGGGATCATTATAAGGGCGATAGCATAGGTAGCTATTTTGTGCTCTAAAATGATGTTTAAAAAAACTGAAGTGTGAAGTGTCTTTCATTGCTGACCTAACTGTTTTTTTAAATTATCCTGAAAAACTAGCGTTTTAAAAATTAAGCTATCAATATTCCCGCAACGTCCCGACACAAGTACAGAACAAGTTCGCCTAACTAGCGCCACTCGTTGGTTGTCTTTAGTACTAATTAACTAACAAAAACAAACTTCTGGAAGTTTCCTCTACCTTCGGCTAGTTAGTGACCGCGGACGGTTGGATTAATGAAATAAGTACCGTCCATTATTGTTACGTCACAAGGGGGGAGTGGTCATAGTATCAAATTGGAGAGTTTTAAATTTTGTCCTGACTACTGAAAAATCACGCTCTAAAAAGTATGAAACAAGAAAATATCAGACAGAAATCAAGACACAAAAACGGTCAAGGTAAAGCTGTAGTCGCATGCTTGTACACCTACAAAATTATAATGGCACACCCACGTTATGTTTAAGTCCCATGTCCCACGGTCCCCCCTCAACCGGACATAAATCCAAATTCGCGATACAAAAACCCAACGACACCTTGCCCGACCCAGGAATTGAACCCTGAACCTTATGCTCAGCAGTACCGCTTGCGACCTCTAGACCATCGAGGCAGTAAAAATAATAACGTCATATCAGAAATAGTTGGCAATTTATCACTTTTATAATCCGGTTTAAGACAATTATTTCTCAAAAAGAATACAATTCACTTATTATGAGAAATACAAGGTAATCTTAAAACTAAATATAAGAATTACTCTTCAAGAAGGTCGGTATTTGTAAATAAATAAGTTAATGAACACAATTTTTATAGTGTTGTGGGTAAAAGGAAAAAGTGGGTGTACTTATTACATATATCGATTCTTGGAGGCAAGTCAATAGCAATTACACATTTAACTATTTGTAATGTACTAATTTAAAACCTAGTCCGCCTAACCATAATGGATGTGACAAACATCATAACTTCCTAAATAATATTATAAATGTGAAAGTGAGTTTGTTTGTTTGTTAGGCGATGATCACACTGCACCGCGCACCGCCGCGTAGCGCGGGGCGGCCATAGCAAACAATCTGCGCGCCAGAGCGCGTCCCGCGCGCAGATTGTGTTTTTACAGGGTGGCAGGGACATCAATGCGAAACTTTTACCATGAATTCAGTACATAATTCTATTCTAAAGTGCAATACCTACGCGGTCAAAATGTATGGAACTGCTGATTTTTCTTAAAATAACTTACGAAAAATTTCGACGCAGGTTGGTTCAGAATCATGTACTGAATCCATGGTAACAGTTTTCACGTCGATGTCCCTGCCACCCTATATACTGATACAATGATAAATCTGCCGCCCCGCGCTACGCGACTGAGCGCGGTGCAATGTGATAATCGCCTTAAGGCTTGTGCAGACCAGCGCGACACGCGACGCGACACAAAGGCACCGCTCGTCGCGCGACGAGCGGTGTCTTTGTGTCGCTTTCACGTTAAAACGACTGAACAGATTTAGACGAAATTTGGCACATGGGTAGATCATGACCTGGATTAGGACATAAAATACTTGTTATCCCGATAATCAACGGCATCGAGATTTACGCGGGTGAAACCACGGGCGCAGCTAGGTATTAATATTTATGTCTTAATCTAAAGAGCTGTTTTACAAAACTATTATAGGTGGTTTTATGTAGTTGTGCAGTTTAAAATATTACCAATTAATGTCACACTTTCGTAGATATGTCGATTGAGCCAATTGTTTCTAGCCGTTATACTAATTACATCTTTATTACAAGGCCTATCTCAACAATTTAATAGACAACAATTTGTGTTGCAGTATATAAATTTTATGACACCCTTGTTAGAACGTTAAGGATTCAAAAACAATAGAAGCAATTGTTGGTATTTAGTCTAGTGCTTAGGACAGACTCTGGGTAGACAGTGACAAAACTTTTTGCTTACAAATAAATTAATCAAATTAGATTTGTTACAGCTGCAGTGGTAATAATGTCATTTGGTTTAAATAGGTTCTATTTTTTATTATTTTATTTATCTTTTACAAAGATTTTTTTCTTTTAGATTTTGTGAATGTGAGAACGTTGTAGGCTGTAGACTTGTGGACTATTTTCTATTTTGCTAAGTACCTGGTAGGTACTTGTTGATAGGCCTACATTCTGTCCTCTCATACCTATTAACACTGTAATTTGAAAACATTGTAAAAATCATTATTTTGAAAAGATTAGCTGTGGAGTTTCTTGCCGGCTCTTCTCCATAGGACGCGACCAATTGGATCGTGCACCTAGCTTCTGACGTTTCATAAGTGCCCTTGTAGGTTTATGTGAAATAAAATATTTTGAATTTGAATTTACTTTTGACGATTAATCTGGCATCAGTTGAATCCGGTCAAACAGTTGTGTAGACAAATAAAAAATTACGGATATTTTGTGCCAATCTAGCATAACACGATCAAATTGAAATCCATCAAACTAAGAACACTGATTACAATTCTGTAAATACATTTGTTACGGTCGCGAATCATATTTTGATCATAGGTACAGACATCCTGATACAGACCTGTAATTTGCCAAAAACGTTACAAAATTTGGATTTCACGGGCTACCCTGGCATTTTTGCCTTTTCAGGAAAGCGTCAGTGTAGCCCGCGAAATACAAATTGCAAATTTGAAAAAACTTATCAAAATTTGAATTTCACGGGCTACCTTAGCATCCTCTTTAAGGTGGATCCGCAGTGTTGTAGTCTGCGAAATTAAAATTTTCTTACGTTTTTTTGCAATTTGCCCGTCAGTATCTAGAACCTAAAATATGATTCGCGATTATAATAGATACATATTTACAGAATTATAATCATTAGCATCATTAATACATCTCTCTAAGATAGATTTGTTCCATAAGAACAAATCTTTTATGGAAAGTTTACAAGGAACAAATCTAACTTAGAGAAATGTATTAATGATTCTAATTCTGTAAATACTTATCTGTTATAGTCACGCATCACGCTTTTATCAAGATACAACCTGACACTGACCTGTAAATTGCAATAAATCGTAAGAAAATTTGAATTTCGTGGTCTACAACTGCGGATCCACCTTAAACGCATTTAGTGATTTATGGTGCAAGCGAGTACTCTGAATAGGTCGTCGTCTAAATTCTGCACAAAAAATCTCGAATGATACGTAAAGTGACCATTTATTTTTTTACTCTAAACGGGACATCTTTATTTATCTTAATTATTAGCAGGGCCGATTCATAAAGAAAACTCAAGTTTGAGAATAGGTACCAGCCTAGGTTCTCAATGAAATAATAAAAATCGGCCAAGTGCATGTCGGACCATGCACAATGTAGGGTTCCGTAGTTGGGATGAATTTATCCCAAGAACAAACTTAACTTTGTAGTTGAAAAAAAAAATCTTTCATACAGAATGTATGGGAGAACATGTTTTTACAGCCGCAAATCTAAGTTGGTCGATTATTACTCGTTAACTTGTAAAGCCTACTCAGCTGTGATAGTTTTCCTTTAAATTCGTTATATAAGCTACTGCCGTGAATTTTTTCACATATCTAAAACCAACCATTTAGCTGGCAGGGGCAAAATTTTGCAATTTAAAGCTTAATATTTCGCAAACAGATTTCTGAATTCAAAAATGGTTCAAACACACTCACAATGTTTTTGAAAGACCTTTCCAACGATACCCCACACCAAGGAATAGAAAAAAAAAAAAAAACATCCTCACTTTACGTGCAGGGGAGGTATCTTAAAATAAATTTTTATCATAATTTTATTTTACCACTTTGTTGGCATGATTAATATATACCCTTGCCAAATTACAATATTCTAGTACTAACAGTCTTGGAGCTAAACCGCGGACAGACAGACAGACAGACGGACATGACGAAACTATAAAGATACACTTTAATGATACGTGTCAACTTTTATATAATAGATAATAAAAATATGATAATTAGTATAATGGATGATAACCTTAACTGGTCGAGGTCTCAATAGATTAAAATAAACAAACAGCTAAGAGCGAGTCGGGGTCACACAATATTGGGGGTTCCGAAGCATTCTGTGGAATGGTCATGTGGATTTGATACAGCGTCAAGGGAAAAAATAAATGACCAATTTTATTTGATGGAGAGAAATACTACATAGGTCAAAGTGACTTCGAAAGTAAGCAACTACAATTGTTATTATTTATTTAAAAAAACAGCAACTGTAATAGTGTCAATGACTTTAATTATCCAGTAAAATATGGCTCAATATCTTAATCATAATTTATATTATTATATGTATAGACTTGCTTCTGCTCGCGGCTTCGCCCGCGCCACCTGCCGGGTCCAATAGTGAATCTAAAGTCTAAACCATCCAGAGACTTACTCAAACACACACAAAAATCGGTCCAGCCGTTTAGGTCAAGTTCAGTGACATACAGACGTACAAAAGAATTGTACCTATACAAAACTCTTTTTCCAAAAAAAAATAACCAACTTCCAAAAAACACTACAAAGTGAAAAATAACTTTAATTTCGGAAGTCGGTGACAAAAAACGAAAATTCTGAACCAAAGAAAGACACCGACTTCCGAAATTAAAGTTATTTTTCACTTTGTAGTGTTTTTTGGAAGTCGGTTGTTTTTTTTTTGGAAAAAGTTTTTATTTTACACTTTTTAGTTGTGGTACCTACCCCACACAAATTCGAAAACCACTACCTGCTATGTAAATAACAGTGACAGGAACTTATCATATCATCCACATACTAAGTGGGAAAAAGTACGTATTATTGAAGCTAACTCAAAAACTATCGAAGCAAAGTTAATAAAATTTATATGGAACCACCTTGAAAGCATGCCCTTTCAAACAAAAAAAAAAATTAAAATCGGTCCACAATTGACGGAGAAATCGGTGGAAATACATAAAAAAAAAAAACAAAAAAAAAAAACAAACATACGCGACGAACATTATAACCTCCTCCTTTTTCGAAGTCGGTTAAAAAGAAGAGAAAGATAGTTTTGGCAAATTTTGAGCTACATTTCTTAAAGAGAGCTTTTTCAAAGGCTACCGAACAGGATAATTGTTAATTTAAACTTTTTTTTCTTAAGGTTGAACTGACCCCCAAATAAATACTGTTTCGGTCGTTGACTGCCGATAACTTTGTTGTTAAGTCCTAACTTTGTCCTAAAATTTTAACTACAACATTGCGTAGAGAAAAACCTCTGACATACGAACAATAAGACAAACTTTTAGTATAAAGGTTCCGTTTTTAGGGTTCCGTAGTCAACAAGAAACGCTTAAAGTTTCGCTCAAAAATTCTTAGTATTCTAGTACTAAGAATTTTTGAGCAAAACTTTAAGCTGTAATTTGGCATGGTTATACATACATAGTAACCGTGGAATTTCTTGCCGGCTCTTCTCCATAGGAAACGACCAATGGGAACCGTGCTTCTAGCTTTTGACGTTTCGTAAGTGCCCTTGTAGGTTTATGTGAAATAAAATATTTTGAATTTTGAAATCACACCAATAAAGTTGTAAAATAACATTTTGAAAAGTGGGGGTGATTCATTTTTCTCGTCTACATCATGCTGTAGGGTATTATTGTATAGGTCGTTCAAAAATATTGTGGGTAATTTAAACCTATTTTCGATTTAGGGATCCGTTTGAGAAATATTAAGCTTTAAAGTATTATTTTTTGTCAAAGTCAAGTGTCCCTGCCAGCTAATAGATTCAGTAAATGATTCTGGAACATTTTCGTCTGTTATTAAAAAAATATTAGCTGTTTCATACATTTTAACCGCGTAGATATTGTAGGTACTTTTGTTAGAAACAGCGTTTTTTTTTTCAATAACCGACGTAAAATTCAACGTCCGGAGGCGTGAGTCGACCAATATACATTTGGAGTTGGAACGTATGGGGGAACAGGTTTTTCAACTACAATGTTATGTTTGTTCTTGGGATAAATTAATCCCAACTACGGAACCCTAATAATAGCTATATAGTGCTATGTTTTCATTCACCCAGGCGCCGCCGGCGATAAGCCAGTCTCAGACTCCCTACGCCAACGTATAGAAGTGTTGAAAAAAATCTAATCTAATTTTAAAGTTCAACATGAAACTATTGTGAGTATTATGGCCCATTTACAGTGGTTCAAAATTATTTTTTAAAAGCCTCTCGTAATTCTTAGTACACACAACGACTCGCTGCCGATTTCAATACCTATGATTGGACGTGAGATTATGAGTGTTATGGGCTTTATAGTTATCTCTCGATAACTGTAGCCAGTAGTTTTAAAAACTCTTAAGAGGGCCCTTCCCGGTCTATCGTCAACGCGAGCATGGTCGAAAAGCTTGTTGTTTCATCTAGCGCAAGTGAGAACTGCTAACAAGCAAGTGAGAACGCGAACGCGCATTGTACGAAAAATAGTGTGCGGAAATTTTATAAAACTTGTTTCAGTAAATACGTGTTTTTAAGTAAGCTTTACTAGTTTGTGAAATAAATGTTTGTCATTTAGAATCTCCATTACATGTGCAAGGTTCCTATGCAGATTTTTTCTTTACTTTTACAATTTATAAGTATATTATGAACGGCCAAAGTTCAGGTAATAATTGTGCAAAAATGCAGCTTTTCGGAGGCTTGTACTGAATTTATTTCTCGACATTTAAATTTTTTGGTTTCATAGAAACCTAGAAATAGTGCACAAGATACCTATTAGTTTCAAATTTTCAAAGAAAGATGTGATACAACGCCATAATCAAGTATGAGCGTTTGTATGAAAAGTATGATGAGTTGGCCGCTCTTAAGGACTGGTGGTTTGCCAAAATACCAAAATAACTAACGTGAATTTTACACGAAATTCAAATTGTTTTAAAACGGACGGCTGAACGGATATGGATGAAATTTGGTACATGAGTAGACCATGACCTAAGTTAGGACATTTAATACTTTTTATCCCAATATTCCTATGCGGTCGAGACTTATGCGGGTGAATCCGCGGGGCGCAACAAGTTGTTTTATAAATGGAACTCGTTCGGTATTAATAAAAGTCACGTAAGTAATTACAAGAATGAATAATTAAGGGTACTTATAGCAAATAATTTTCATTATGTGTTCTTTTGTTTCAGATATATTATTATAACTGCATGTGTTGTGCACAGGGGGACTACACAACTACTAAATGCATTTGGCGGCAAGTTTAGTTTTGTGCTAAAATTACAATTTTACCGACAAGTCCGTGTAATACCTATAACTGAAAAGAAGCCACGAGGAGCTTGTGGCTAAGTAATACAGCCACACGGTTCGATCCATCAGGTTAAGCTACGCTTGCCGGGGTTGGGCTGTGGATGGGTGACCATCTTACCGAGACTCCTGCGTACTTCGGAAAGCACGTGAAGCCGTTGGTCCCAGCTGTCATTCGTGGATCTTTGACAGTCACTACGGGTCGTCAGAAGCCCGAAAGTCTGACAATCAGTCTTACCAAGGGATATCGTATTACCCAGTTTCTGGGTTGTGGAGGTCAGATAGGTAGTCGCTCCATGTAAAATACGGTATTCAGCTGCATCCGGTTAGACTGGAAGCCTACCCCAACAAAGTTGGGAAAAGGCTATGCAGATTGAAAAGTAGCCACGAAGAGTTTCTTTTTGATGTCAGAATCTTTAATCAAATGAACATTTGCACAATACCCGAGTCTAAGCCACAAATTTAAAAGACAGCCTCTTTCTGAAGTTCGATTGCCTTTACCGCCGAGGTTAACCTCAACCCTTTGTGATATGCAATCACATGACAAAGTTCAAGAACAAAATTAACAATCAAGATCTTTAAACAAACTACACTTTTACTCTTTTTTTTTACTTTTAAAAATTCAACATTTTGTTTTCAGATACAAGACATACACTACTTAGACCACCGAATGACATAGAAACGGTGAATCTTTACTCTCTAGATATTGATTTGTCATACGACTTTGACAGCGGACAGCCTGTACACGTAGATCCCAAAGATACAGACCTTGTTGGCCTAAACTTAACAGCTCCATTCATCGTGACGGCCATTTTTAAATCCAACAACGGCAAATCATCATGTCTGTTCTCCATAACACAAAACGAAACTAAAGTCATGAGCCTATGCATACAACCTGCTGGACCAAATGTTTCAAGAGTTACTCTGGTTACTGATTTGTATTCGCCAAGTGATTCGATTTCTTACTTAGTCAATGAGAGCTTCAAAGGCAAATGGATCAAAATCGTGATTTATGTCAGAGATGATACAGCAGATTTATACGTGAACTGTAGTGAGTCACCAATTAAGTTGTCTTTGCTGAAAGGTAGAAATGTGGTGCTGACGAAAGATATGAAGCTTACATTGGCTGAATCATTTGAGGTGAGTGGTGGCTGAATTTTAATCTAGCTATTTAGACGTTGCATCCTGAAAGATCTAACTCTGATATGAATAGATTGAGGACACGTAACCAAACAACAACCTTCAGCAATATGGTAATACTCGTAGGTATCCTAGTGTCACATTGCTGAAATATTCAGAGGTTAATGATGCTTTGAGATCTTTACCACCAAGTATCTCGGAAATGTCCTCTTACCATAATATTATTATACCAGTTTTATCGTGTGCCGCAACTTTGTAGAAAAATCTGTGACTGTTGAAAGTTCCAAATATTTTTTTTTAATCTTTTATCACTTACTTTATTAGACATACTTTGCTTTTAGCTTGTTCTTATACTCGACAACTTTATAAGAAAGTAATTTAATAAAGGTACACACCGATAAGGTGATCTCGCACTGTATAGGATTTCCGTACAGTGAGAGGTCAGCTTGTACTCAAAATGTATAGCTTGATATGATGTAGCCATGTGTACCTACCTAGATTTTCTTGATGTTCATTGTTTGATAAATTGAGAACGTTCATTTTACCATTAATTTTGCTTCAAAATAATAAAATGTGATAAAAAATTGACTAGTGGAAGTCTTTCTTCACAAAGTTTTTTATAACTAACGAAAAATGGAGGAAGTTGCCAAGTCGACGCGTATTTTTTTAACCGACTTCCAAAAGGAGGAGGTTCTCAATTCGTCTGTATGTTTTTTTTTTTTTGTAAATTTCTTACGCGATTACTCCGCCAATTATGAATAGATTTTGATGATTCTTTTTTGTTTGGTAGATTATACTTTATTAATTTTGCATGGATGGTTTTTGAGTTGGGTTCAATAATACGTATTTTTTCCCACTTAGTATATGGATGATATCTTAAGTTCCTGCCACTGTTATTTACATAGCAGGTAGGGGTATCCGAATTTTTGTGGGGTAGGTACCACAACTAAAATGAAAAATAACTTTCATTTCGGAAGTCGGTGGCAAAAAACGAAAATTCTAAACCAAAGACACCGACTTCCGAAATGAAAGTTATTTTTCACTTTGTAGTGTTTTTGTTGCAAGTCGGTTAATTTTTGTAAAAAGTTTTTTTTCAAAAATATTCAATGTACAGTTTTGACTTCGCCACGATTTTATTAAGTATATCCAAGCACAAAAATATTCTAACTCAGATCTCCACAGACCTTTTTCCGATTCCCGGATGTTATCGCGTCATTCATTTGATAACCTACTGATGAAATATCTAATGTTCTTTGAAATAAATAATAAGTAAGATTTCTTATCGTCTAGTCAAAAATTTGACTCTGTACTTATTACATACCTACTTACCTAAATCGAATAGATAAATTTTATTGTTTTAACAAATCACACTCACTGAATATGATAACCAAGGAATCATAATAACATATAAACTAATATTATAAATAAAGAGGAAAGATTTGATTTTTTGTTTGTTGCAATTTAACTCAAAAACTGCTCGACCGATTTTAAAAATTCTTTCACCATTAGGAAGCTAAATTTTTACGGAGTAACATAGGCTATATTATATACATACACTAGCTTTTGCCCACGGCTTCGCCCGCGTGGATGTCGGAAAATATCCCACGGGAACGTACTACCGAGATTTCATACCTAATAACAGAGGAAAATGTCATTGACTCCTACCGCTGCACCCGCGTTGCTCCGCGTAATTTTGAAACTGTGATATCTTTTAAACTGTTCATTTAAATTACATGATAAGAAGGCATATTTTAATCTAAATTAAATGCCCAATTTAAAAAACATATTTTTTTGGATAAGGATTACTACTATATCGGTCAAAAAAGCTTCGGAAATAACAATAAAATTTTTATCAAATTCTGAAACATAAAAATGGTTATTGTGGGTCATCCTTAGAAGATAGACATATGGAATCAGGGACTTTTTTGTTGATCTTTTTAAAATAAATAATACCGTAAAACATAAATTTGATGTATCTTTTTCCGTTAACGCAGCGCACGCCAGTAAAGCTCCCAGTCGGCATGATTTTTTCCGACTTCTTCAACAATAATCGTCAAATTTCAGCCAATTTACACAAAACCTTAATGAATTAAACATTAAAACCTTTCGCATGAATCACTCCGTCCATTGTTGAAAGCCGTTTGAAAATCCGTTAGGTAGTTTTTGAGTTTATCGCGTTCAGACAGACAGACAGACGCGGCGGGGGACTTTGTTTTATAATAATATGTAAGGATATACATAAACTCACGTCTTCTTCCCATGGGGGTAGGCAGAAACTACAGAACGCCACCTGCTACGTTCCTTACATACTCCTTTTGCCTTGTTTACGTTCATACATCTGGTCATACACGCACGCTGGTTGCGAGTACTACGCACCTGGCCTTTCTGAAGAACATCACCAATAAGGTCAGTATTATGTCCTCCTAGGGCGTCCCCGCCCGGCCTTTCCCTTTACATCAGCCTTGTAAATACATTTTGTTAGTCGCCTTTCATTCATCCTCTCAACATGCCCAAACCATCTCAGCATACCCTTTTCAATTTTTGTCACTACATCTTCTTTTAAATCACACCGCTGTCTTATCACATCATTCTTGAGCCTATCATTCATAGTCAGACCACACATGCTTCGCAAGGAACGCATTTCCACAGCATTTATTCTGCTTTCATGTTGTATATTTTTTTTTTTATTTATTTGAGATCCCTACCTCAAATGGAACTATGTAACCCAAGGTATAAAAATGTTGCCTATAATAGTCATTATTTTGCGTGCGCTGCGAAAACTATTGACGATATATGTATAAAAACTTTTTACAAAAAAAAACAACCGACTCCCAAAAAAAAAACACTACAAAGTGAAAAATAACTTTAATTTCGGAAGTCGCTGTCTTGGGTTTTGTGTTTTCGTTTTTTGCCACCGACTTCCGAAATTAAAGTTATTTTTCACTTTGTAGTGTTTTTTTTGGGAGTCGGTTGTTTTTTTTTGTAAAAAGTTTTTATTTTTCACTTTTTAGTTGTGGTACCTACCCCACACAAATTCGAAAATCACTAACTGCTATGTAAATAACAGTGACAGGAACTTATCATATCATCCACATACTAAGTGGGAAAAAGTACGTATTATTGAAGCTAACTCAAAAACTATCGAAGCAAAGTTAATAAAATTTATATGGAACCACCTTGAAAGCATACCCTTTCAAAAAAAAAAAGAATTTTCAAAATCGGTCCACAAATGACGGAGAAATCGGTGGACATACATAAAAAATAAAAAAAATAAACATACGCGACGGACATATAACCTCCTCCTTTTTGGAAGTCGGTTAAAAATTGTGTTCTAAATATTAATAGTAATAGTACTCATGATTGCTCACAAAAAAGTTTTTACCACAATAACAGTTTTTGTTGAAATTATTAAGTTCAAATGGGTGGAATCGAATAGTGGTGATATTGTTATCATGATATTAATTCTTGTCCATTTAAATGGTTTGATATTAAGATTTTTAAATTACTCGGATCGGACTTTTCATTCAGAAGTTATAACGGGTATAAAAATACTCTAAGTAAGAAAAATGTCATGCTTTGAACACACTGTAACTGTCCTACGTTTAGTCTATTAACAAATACTAATTTACATTAAATAATAGTTTTTAAATTTGAAACTTTAATAATTATTAAGTACTAGCTTTCGCCCGCGGCTTCGCCCGCGTGGATGTCGGAAATCATCCCACGAGAACGAACTTCCGGATAAAAAGTATTCTCTATGTTAATCCAGATTATAAACTATCTGTGTGCTAGATTTCATCCAAATCCGTCCAGCCGTTTTTGCGTGATTGAGTAACAAACATCCAAACACACAAATTTTTACTTTTTATCCCG
This sequence comes from Agrochola litura, assembly GCA_949152395.1. Classification (NCBI taxonomy): domain Eukaryota; kingdom Metazoa; phylum Arthropoda; class Insecta; order Lepidoptera; family Noctuidae; genus Agrochola; species Agrochola litura. The sequence goes on along the minus strand of OX424508.1, from coordinate 16,463,479 downwards.
AAAGTACGTTTCCGTGTGATAATTTCCGACATCCACGCAGGCGAAGCCGCGGGCGAAAGCTAGTGGTATGATAAAAGTAATACGTTGTATAAACTCGCCCTCTATTACATGTGACTTATACATAACTGGCGTTTGAGTTGTCTAGGTATAGATACACCTCTACATAACCCTTCGGCAATTCAATGGTCGACTATACTAGTTTACTATATCTCGTGTGTCTCGAAAGAGACTTTTAAATTAGATATTTTTAATCTTTCAGGGTCTCATTAAAGAAATAGACTTGTATACTGATGCTGGTGATGACAGCTTACATGTTATTTGCAATAAGGTACGTACAACTAAAAAGAACCTGTTTACTTAGTTTTATTTATCAAACTCAAATGAAACGGAATAAATGGAAATATTTCAAAGACGTTTAGAATTATTTTTAAACTGACCCTCTCACCAAACATCAAAATTCAACTTTTTTTTTAAAGTTTTTTGTTATTTTTGCGATTATTGCATCTTTCCGTCAAACTATTTAAGAAACACATAACTAATAAGTCATATTGTCATAATTGGATTGGAAATCTCGTATAGAGCAAGAGCCTTTCGTTATTTTATTAAAGCTGAAAGTTTAGCTGTGTATGTCTCCAATACAAGCAAGAACGATCCCCGACTGTGAAGTTTGAATTATGGTGGCTTTGGCAGGTAACAGGTAGCAAAGTTGCATATAATTGCACCTAAAATTCCTTAAAGTACAACTGCCAATTTTCTCGGTGACTGTACAACTTTTTCAAAATCTGTGAATGCAGATCAAAATATCTCAAAAGTTAAGGACATAAAGTTTCAACTGTCTATCTATTAGGGTTCATGAGATACCAACCCGCTGAAAGTCAGACAGATGGATGGACAGCGGAGGTTTAGTAATTATGCCACAGATTACCAGATAAATCACTCCATGTACTTACGCGCGCTAACTAGCTACCGGCCACCGGTTCGCAACGGAACCATTTCTCAGAGGGTTGCCGACAGCCGCGAGGCGTACGCATATATTTCGGTCGACCTGACGTACTTAGTTTCAAATTCTTATGATAAGGCTGATTCTGGTGTATTATGTGCAGTTGATGGATGTAGATCCAGCAAGAGAAGACATAAAAACTTATATTTTTTCAGCTTACCTACTGGTACAGAAATGCGAGTACTTATCTCATTTGTTTTACTATCGTTTTTAAATATGTAAATTGTTTAAACTTGCATGTTTCGTGTTTTGTGTTTTATTGGTAGGTACGTAATTACTTCTACCACGTAATCTGTGCTCCTACTATGCGTCTGAAATAAGAATAGAAAGGTCAATGACCTCCATTTATCAGCTGTCATTTGAAAATTACGTTTAGCAAAAATCTACTTTGTGCAAATTAATTTTCAATAATATTTATTATCGTTATTATCTTGTTAATGTTATTTTCAAATGATTATTGTGTGAAAAAGTATTTTATTTTATTTCATAAAGTGTACTACAAATACCTACTGACATATTTATCGAAAAATGCAGCCCTGGCAATTCACAATAACCACGCGGCGGCGCGCAGCTACAAAGCAAAACTAACTTTACGCTTGTAAGGTTAGGTACATTTTCGTTCGCAGCGTTTAGCGACTCGAAGGTGTAGGCTATTATAGCAGTAGGTAATTAAAATTTTGTATGGAGTGATTTATCTGGTAATCTGTGATAATGTGCAGTGAAAGATCTCAATAGACCGAACGTACTATTCCACTCGTGCGCTCGCATATAATATTCCTCTTGCGAGCACTTCAATGTGTCTGACAAGATGTAAAAACTATCAAAACTGTTTAACTACTGAGGAAACATCTTTTGATAGCTCCCCAAGTAACATGTTATATACAATTCTGCTTTTATACTATAACGTAAGTATAATTACAATTTATTATAGTTTAAGGGTGTCTGACAAGGGGTTGCAACCGTACTAAGTATCTGACAATGGACGATGTGATTTCTAATTTCATACCAAATATTTTTATTTTTTTTCTTAGCCATTATTGTCCCACTGCTGGGCAAAGGCCTCCCTACATTTTTTCCACCTCTCTCTGTCCAGAGCTCATTCCAAATAAATTATATAAAGGTACCTTCCAAAGCCACCATGATCTAGACTTGATATTTGGGGCTCGTTCTTAACTGTATTGGGGACATACATAGAGAAACTTTCAGCTTTTATAAAATAACAAAGGTATGATTGTCGCGGGCTCTTATTCCATTAATTTTATTCCTATGTTTAACAGCTGCGCGAGGCTTTTGAAAATAGCAGTAATTCAAATATGGACGAGAACATAAGAACCGTTTCTATACCTGGGCAAAAGGGTGATGTAGGGCCAATGGGGCCGTTAGGACCACCAGGCAAACCAGGTTATAAAGGTGATCGAGGCGACACAGGGCCCAAAGGAGATAAGGGTTCGGTGGGGCCGTTCGGACGACCGGGCAGGGAAGGTCAGAAAGGTAGTATGGGCTACCCAGGGCTCACAGGAGAGAAGGGTTCGAAAGGGTGGTCCGGATCACCAGGATTCCCAGGTGATAAAGGTGATATGGGATATAGAGGGCTCACAGGAATGAAGGGTTCGATGGGGGAGTTTGGAATACCGGGCATGCCAGGTCAAAAAGGTGATAGAGGCTACTCAGGGCCCAAAGGAGATAAGGGTTCGGAGGGACAGTTCGGACCACCGGGTATGCCAGGTCAGAAAGGTGACAAAGGCTCCGAAGGTCCCATAGGATTTTCTGATAAGAAGGGAGATAAGGGTGATCAGGTAAAAACCTTCACACTTATAAATTATTTATTTATAGAGATTATTGCTCATACAAATAGCAATCATAAGTATTAACACCAACCTCGAAGGCTTGGCAAAGGTATATTTTATAATGTATTATACTAAACAAGTACGAGCCAATTTCATGACACCTATTACCGTTATTAATGTAAATGTCCTGATAAGCCTGTTGTCGTACTGCCTCACTATTGCATGCAAACAGTTCGTCAAAATGGCTAATATGCAATTAAACCCTTTATTTATTAATCGCTTTATGAATATAACATTAAAAGTGTATGATTGAGCTGACATTAATCATGACTAGATATTAGGACTGCATGCACCACAAATCATTAAACGTATTTAAAAGTCCTTCTGTGTCTATGAATTATTTGAAAATGACAACAATGACGTATTTAATGACAATAATGACGTATTCAGTGATTGGGCCCCATAGAGGAAAGTAATATTTGGGCCCATATTGGGCCTAAGCATCGGTGACTGTTATTTAACATTTCAGGGCTTCGAAGGTCGTCCGGGTTTAACAGGTCCTAAAGGCAACACGGGTAAAAATGGATTTCCAGGACAACCAGGCCATCGTGGATTGGACGGATTCCCAGGAAAAAAGGGGGAAAAAGGTAAATAAACAGACAAAGAGCGGGTTGGACTCGTTCAACGGTACTGAATATAGTAGAATAGGCAATTTTTTTTTCCATTTTCATAGTTTAATATTCATCGTTTTATTCCATTGTTATTTTTTGTATTTGCTTTAACTGCGGATCCGTGATTTAACGTGACACAAAAGTTATAATTGCTTTTTTACCATTTTGGTAATCATAAAACATTTTGCTTGACCTAGGAATCAAAGCTCGGCTACAACGGCAATCCTTGTTCCAGGTGCGCCCGGATTCGCAGGTGTGCCCGGTGAAGATGGATTACCAGTATCTTTAAAATCCGTCCCTGACGCAGAAAGTAAGTTTTACCCCAAAAATAGCCTCAGTGTGTGTAAATTAACGCCCAAGCAATAAAATACTGCTCACACATATTGCTCCAATATGTTTACAATAAGTTTTTCAAAAGACTTTCCAAGAAACTTTCACTGAACTATCTTTAAATTAAATTAAATGTATTTATTAACTTTGACAACAATGATTGCACTTAAGCTTCGGCCAAATCTGCGAGACCACAACGCGGGACGCGGGACGCGAAGTGGGTGCGTCCACAATGCGAAACGTTTAGTTTCGCATTGTGGACGCACCCACTACGCGTGCACACGTGTAGATTGACGAGTGACTCAGATCATTGTTCAGGTTCGCGCTGTAGTCGCGCCGGTCGTCCGAGGCGAGCTGAAGATGCACGAAGTTATTCGAAGTGCCTCTTTACATTCTCGTCCTCGCCCAACGTTGATCAACTTCGTGAAAACGCGTGCGTCCCGCTCTGCTGACGCGGTGTTCCCGCGTTACGGTCCCGTAGGTGTGCTAGGCGCCATTTATAAACACGAGCAGCGTCCGCCACTTGATTGACGCTCCCGCTTCGCAGTAGCTTCGGTCGCACAGGTTTGGCGGAAGCTTTAGACTTTTCTGTTCTAGTTCGAAACAATTTTTTTTTTTTAATATGAGACTACGCTTTTTCTCACGAAGCTGAAGTAGTAAAACATTTAACCTTGATTTTATAATAATATTATAAATGCGAAAGTAATCTTTTCACGCCTTAACGGTTGAAAGGATTCCGAATTCGCACACAGATAGGTTGACCTGGTACATAGGACTTTTATCCCGCTTGTATATTCCCGAAATATCTGACATATATGCAGGCAAAGCCACGAGTAAAAGCTAGTCGTTCTTAAGTATGGACAAAGGGTAAATTCTAGCCATTTATATAAATGTAGACTTCCCGTCAAATACCCAATCGTTTGATACAAGCAATTTTAAATACTTATGTACTAAATTGTATTTCTTTAATAAACATATTACCTAAATTACAGATGCAGATGTAGTGGAAAAACTGAGAGGCTTCAAAGGAGAAATGGGAGAAAGAGGACTTCAGGTACCTACCTTCCTATCTGAGGCATGCCTCACGAATGTTATGTGCTATTTGCTTAATGAAATTGTGTACTATTTTAGGGAATACAAGGAGAAAGAGGTCAGATGGGAGTCCAAGGGAAATCCGGATATAAAGGCCAAAAGGGAGACATAGGTTTTAGTGGTCTACCTGGTCTAGATGGTCGACCTGGTAAACGGGGAGAACCAGGTCCCGTCGGCCCTCCGGTAAGATCCATCGTCATTATTGGTTGACAGTGAGTAATGTCAGAACACTTCATCATCATCATCTAAAGAGAGAAAGAAAATACGATAGAAAGAAAAAAAAAACGTGTGGCACTCGGGGACTGCCGCGGTAAAGCTATTGCATAGCATTCGTAACCTCCATACTTCCTATTTGTCAACGCTACACTTGGGATGATGACGTGATGACATAAAACAAAAATTACGTTCCCATGAAAACATGGTAGGCGGAGTCCGGGGTGTTAGGTTTTTTTCGTTACGGAATTTCTTGATTCGGTCGCCGCGCTCAAAGCCCGCGATAAAAGCTATGCAATAGCTTAAAAATGTTTATCCTGCTTAAATTCACAAGAAAAATAAAACAAAACAAAAATTTACTATCTTTGTTTTCGTGTGGTTGGTGTTTAACCTGGTGTCAGAGTTTTAAAGCCTCTGACTTGGCTTCACATGCCGTCGAGACATATCTCACAGGCATCACGATGTTCATCACCTCACGATGTTTTCCTTCACCGTTTTTGAAGCAAATGATAACTTGGGCTCGAGCTCGAGACCTATAGCTTGGCAGTCCGACGGATACACCACGATGCTATCGCTGTTCTTAAAATTTATTATTATATCAGCCCATTCTGTCCTACTGCTGGTGATAGGCCTCCTTCGACTTCTGCAATTTCTGACGGCTGTTGGTAGTTGTAGACCAATCTCTTAAGAAACCGTCTAGTTCCTCTCGCCATCTTCGCCTGGGTCTTTCACTGCGTGGCTTTTTGTTCTATGGCAACCATGCAGATGTAATTAACTAAAGCCCTATTTACAATACGGAACTACTTGATCAATGAATAACTAAATTTACGCAACCAGTTTCGTAATGTAAATTTGGCATAAGAACTTACTAACTTAAACAATTAATTGATTCAGGCGTGACCTTGCGGAAATCCATTATAAAATACAATAGACGTGGATATGTTTAGTAACTTGTTCCGCCACCAAGCGCTCAGTGCAGACACTCACTCAGCACTCAGCGCTTGGTGTGGAAACACGTCGTGTTCGAGTTCGCAACGAGTCCATCGTCATCCTGAGGATGCCTCGTTGAGAGGTGAAACACGTGTCGATTTCTTTCAGGAGTTTTTTATGGCTCTTTAGAAATAGCTAAGCGGAACAAGTTACTAAACATATCCACGTCTATTGTATTTTTTAACTTAAACAATGAATAAAATAAAAATCCAATAAAAACCCAGTGTGCAACATTGGTCAGCTAACCTACCACTTAGAAAATGAACGTACCTACCGAAAGACAAGATAATTTAAAAAAAAACCGACTAATTGCAGTTTGCTTAAAAACAATTAGCGCTAATCGCATTTAAAACATAATTCGGTCTCTGAAATCTTTAAAAGATTGTCAGAAACGGTCAGTTTTTTTTAAAGAGATGCGTTTATTTACCCTCTTTGCCTATTGCATATTCAAAGACAATCGAATTAAGGACGGGAGGAACTCAGAAAAGATTGTTGGAAATCGTTCCGAAAACAAATTCCCTCCCTGAGGGTCAAGCGGTAGGAATCTCGTCACAACGCGAATTTAAATTTCTTTGTGGATAAAGTGCTGGACAATGTCTGTCGATATTCATGAAGACTTTGGGCGACATAATATTATAATAATCACAAGTTTACACGAATAGTCGGCTCCATGTATCGCGCGCTGTCCGCGTGCTTTGGAATCGCCTGACCATTTCCCTCTCGCCCAAGGTCTTCACAAATTTCAACAGATGCTTGTGCGGCACTTTGACCACAAAGAAAGGCCAAAATCTGGAAAAATCCCAGGTCTGGCGCAAACCAAATGTAACTCAAATTGTAGGTAAAATTGAGTAATTAAATACGGCAAAGAAAGTCTGTCAAGTGTTGGAAGTCTGTCTATTCTGGATCATCGGCTTGCATCCGTATAAATGCCAGCTTTTGTCGATTTATTTATTTATTTATTTATTCATTCAGTAGTATACTTATATGTTTATACATAATAAGTAACCGCAACTTAACAATTTAATACTTCTTTTACTAATACGACACCTGTAAAAATTCTAATAGCATTTTCACACAGCCATCGATTTCGATGATGCATGATTTAAGCAGTATTTAATTACTCATTTTTACCTACAATTTGAGTTAAATTTGGTTTACGCCGAGCCTGGGATTTTTTGAGCATTTTCCTTTGAATTCGTATTGTGGCGACCCTCAGGGTGAAATTTGTTTTCGGAAGGATTTCCAACAATCTTTTGGGCCTTTGTAAACTAATGTAGCCGGGACACGTATACAGCAGCGTTGTTGGAACAACAGGACGGTCCGGTTGGTGCAGTACCGCACTTCCTCTTCACGCTTCCTCTTCTTCTTCTCCATCTTGATATGCCTTGATAGAATTGTGGTAGTCATCAGTTCACATATAATATTATTGGCTATCATTCTGTTTTAATTTAATCACTTAATTTATTTATATAACCAACTAGCTGACCCTGCAAACGTTGTTTTGCCTTATAAATGCTTGGGGTGCACCATCATTACCTACCCTACCTACCCTACCTACCCTACCTACCCTACCTACCCTACCTACCCTACCTACCCTACCTACCCTACCTACCCTACCTACCCTACCTACCCTACCTACCCTACCTACCCTACCTACCCTACCTACCCTACCTACCCTAACTACCCTACCTACCCTACCTACCCTACCTACCCTACCTACCCTACCTACCCTACCTACCCTACCTACCCTACCTACCCTACCTACCCTACCTACCCTACCTACCCTACCTACCCTACCTACCCTACCTACCCTACCTACCCTACCTACCCTACCTACCCTACCTACCCTACCTACCCTACCTACCCTACCTACCCTACCTACCCTACCTACCCTACCTACCCTACCTACCCTACCTACCCTACCTACCCTACCTACCCTACCTACCCTACCTACCCTACCTACCCTACCTACCCTACCTACCCTACCTACCCTACCTACCCTACCTACCCTACCTACCCTACCTACCCTACCTACCCTACCTACCCTACCTACCCTACCTACCCTACCTACCCTACCTACCCTACCTACCCTACCTACCCTACCTACCCTACCTACCCTACCTACCCTACCTACCCTACCTACCCTACCTACCCTACCTACCCTACCTACCCTACCTACCCTACCTACCCTACCTACCCTACCTACCCTACCTACCCTACCTACCCTACCTACCCTACCTACCCTACCTACCCTACCTACCCTACCTACCCTACCTACCCTACCTACCCTACCTACCCTACCTACCCTACCTACCCTACCTACCCTACCTACCCTACCTACCCTACCTACCCTACCTACCCTACCTACCCTACCTACCCTACCTACCCTACCTACCCTACCTACCCTACCTACCCTACCTACCCTACCTACCCTACCTACCCTACCTACCCTACCTACCCTACCTACCCTACCTACCCTACCTACCCTACCTACCCTACCTACCCTACCTACCCTACCTACCCTACCTACCCTACCTACCCTACCTACCCTACCTACCCTACCTACCCTACCTACCCTACCTACCCTACCTACCCTTCCTACCCTACCTACCCTAAAACCTTGTCCTAAAAATAACGAACATTTAAAAAAAAGAATTGGCCAAATTGGTCTAGACGTTGTTGAGTTATGCGCTTACCAACACATTTTGCGATTCATTTTTATATTACCTATAGAAGATGTAAACAAACAATAAAATTATTGTTGAAATTGACAAATAAGCATGAGACATGCATTCCGTTGTAGCAAATACAAAGAAAAAATTATTTTAATGTTAATAATAAAATAAAAATGGAGTTATGAAATCATGATCGACTTGTAGTGAGAACACAATAATGTAGATAAAGTCACCATATTATAGGCAACCTAAGAGACGAGTGGCAATGACGAATGAGACATGTACGAGTGTAAACGCGAGAATTGGCCTCTTGGTCCCGACCACTCTGCATGTCGCATATATACTAAGGCACGTTGGGTGGCTTTTCTGCTAGAAATGCTTGAATTGACGTGCCGAAAATAGCTCAACGTGATTTTTACGAGGGAAAAGTACGAATCGAAAGAAAATCACGAATGCGAGATACGCGAGAACTGCCTTCCAGTATTTTGAAACAATATTTTGATTTAACACTCTCCCTGACAAGGGAACCGCCGGCGACCCCCAAAAAATTTACGGCCAAAACACATACGCAAGAGAAGTATCACATTTTCCATAACAGCACGCCAGTAGTTGTAAAACTATTTGAATTCGGGGTCAGGGCGGATCGCATGGCGTCCTTTATGATTTTTTTTTGGACCCGCCAGCGTATCCCACGGCCTCTTTTAATAATTTTGACTTTTGACTCACGGCGTTCACAAGCAGAAACTTTGGGACCCACCAGCGGCCTCCATGGCCTCTTGAAAATGTTTACTTCTCTTGAGTACAGATTGGTGAAACGTAACATAAGGGGCCTGTTTCACCACCTTCGATTAGGTTCTCGTTAACTTACTTGGCAGATAATATCCTACAAATTCTGTTCCATTTTTGAATTTATTCGGTAAGTAGTGGCTATTCGGACATCGTGAAATAGGCCCGAAATGTAACACACGTTGCAAGAATTCGCCTAGTTGTTGTGTTACAATAGGGATGGTGACTAAAAAAAATGTTTTTGTCCCTCTTGTAGATTACTAAAAAATATTTTTTCTAAAATGTGCCGTGACGTCACTTATATGTAGATTTTATACTTACTTGTGACGTAGCGACCCCCACTCCCCAACTTTAATACGTTTTATCTAAGTAATTTTCTATTAATATGATAAAGCAAAAAATACGTGTCTAATATTTTTTTTTATAAGACTGACGGACTAAATAGAATTTCTTTTTTTTTGACCCAGGCATCATGCCTGGACGGCAAATTTCTGTTACATTTCACCAGTCTGTACCCGACATTATTTTATTTTCGCATTTTGTTGTCATGAAAATAAAAGTTAATAGTCAGCAAAAAGCGTTGTAAGAAAATACACCCTGAAATTAAAAATTAATACAGAAGGATGAGCAGCAGAATTTGAATGCTGTTATTTTCAAACCTAGGGTGACATTGGACCTGAAGGCAACAGGGGACCAAAAGGTTTGAGAGGAGAAACAGGATATCCTGGACTACCGGGTTATATTGGAGTCCCTGGATCTAAAGGAAAACCGGGATATATTGGCATGCCTGGGCTACAGGGTGAACCAGGACGAAAAGGACCAAAAGGAGAGCCGGCTGAAAAATATTCGGTGATTATTTGTTCTTTTTTAACCAACTTCCAAAAATGAAGAGATCCTATGTTCTTTTGATTAATGTTTTTTTTTTAAACGATATTTTCGTAAATTGTGAATTGATTTAGATTTTTTTTTTTCTTAACTTGCGCGGTAGGCCCACATAAATCTTAATAAATTTGCTTGGGTAGTTTTGAGTTAGCTTCACTAATACGTATTCTTCGCACTTAGTCTATGTGGATGATGTTACAAAAATTTCTGTCACTGTTGTTTATATAGCAGGTAGTGGTATTCGAAATTGTGTGGGGTAGGTTCCACAACTAAAAAGTGAAAAATATAAACTTTTTACTAGAAAAAACCACCGATTTCCAAAATCAACAAAATGATAAATAACTTTAATTTCGGAATTCGGTAGCAAAAAAACGAAAATTCTAAACCAATGACATCGGTTTTCGAAAATTTTAGTTATTTTTGACTTTATTGTATTTTTTACTATTTTATTGAGGTGTAGCTAATGTAACGAAAGTGTAGCGAAAAGTATTTAATTTGACTAGATTACTTTCTTTGCAAATAATTCTAATACTTACAGTTATTGACAAAATAATAAGAATGATCTGACTGTGAAAATTACATTACAATTACAATAATTTGGATACATGAAATACAAGAGCCAAACAAAAATAGCAGAAGTTACTTTGACAGGTAACAGACGAGGACATAAAATTGGGAACTGTTGTGATACATGGGGAAAAAGGTGCTGACGGGCCAATTGGACCTCCAGGCAAGCAAGGTGTTCAAGGAGTAACCGGTATGCGAGGTGCAAAGGGCTTCAAAGGAAATAAAGGTGATTTGGTAAGTATCAGCAAAGAATAGAGAATATGTAATTAATTCAAAACTTTTTCGTCAATTAAAATTAATAAACATTGTATAAGAGTCAAAAAACAAATTGCAATTTTATAAATTTTTGAATGCGTTACTTAATTTACTATTCATTATTTTATGTTGCGTTTTTTGGTGGAACGGAACATAAACTCGAATAGCAAACTGGTTGAAATCTCACTAAGATTAGTAAGTAAGTACGATTTCTGCTTGAAGAAACCAGAAAGAATAAGTCAATGTAAATAATTTGGGGTTAAAAAAGAGATATAAACAAAACAGCATCGTGGCTAATGATGTCATATTATGGCCGCGACAGTGACGAACGTTTGGATGAGCAACAAGCAGTAGTTGAATTTAACTTTTAATACTTTTCTTGGGCTTACATTGTTTAATTAATTAAGTAGAAAAAAAAGGATATGTAGCTTTTGACCGCGAGTAAGTTCGCGTGAAATTTTATCCTTCGACCCACCGCATCGCGTATCCACGCTATTACTTCATTTTCGCGCAGCGTTCTTTTTTATTGTAGCGGTTACACCGCCTCATACGAACTACACATCAAAAAGACATGACATCACACAAATCCTGCATCGCACAATTAGAGTTTACCGCGCGAACGACTTATTATAAGACTATCCGACATCAACCGTCGGGCAGTTGCCCGCCAGACACAACACCCATCTGGTCTGCGGATCCTCCCTTTTCTATGATGTGAACTTTACACCCTGTTCCTCATACCTCTAAATGATATTTGTTCTTTTTGCTCGACTGCTAAGGGTTGTAGAGTGATGTTGTATAAATATCCTACATCCTTTCTCAAGAATTGGGCTGTCTAATGCTAAAGGATGTTTTCATATCCCACTGGTAGTTGCAGAGATTGTCCCCTACATACAAACTTACAAAGAAACTTTTACTATTTATATATTACTAACTGCGCACCGCGGTTTCACCCGCATAATTATCGATCCCGTAGGAATATAGAGATACAAGTATCCTATGTCCTTATCCAGGCCATTATGGTCTACCCATATGCTTTTCATCCAAATCTGTTCACCCGTTTGAGCAGGAAAGCGTAACAAACAAACTCATTTTCGCATTTTTAATCTATCTATCTTCTAGTATCTAATCCAATCTTCTTTCTTTCTCTATAAAAGCGAAAGGTCACTCACTCACTCACTCACTCATTTATCACGAAATATTGAAAACCGCTTGACGTATATTGATGAAATTTGGCAGGAAGGTAGTTTATTGTTAGTAGACGTCCGTTATGAACGGATTTTTGGAAATTCGACCTTTAAGAGGGTGAAAAGGGGGGATTTTGTTTGTATGAAAAAAAAAATTCCTTGAGTTAATAAACTTGAAACTTGGCACGAATACTTTTCTATGTAAATTATAAAGTTTGCCATTTTTAGTTTTTCTGAACTACCCACCCCTTAAAGGAGGATTGGGGGTGTCAAAGTTTGTATGGCAGAATTTTAATGAGCGGTCTGATTAACTCGAAACTCAGTATTGATATCATCATTTTGAGAGATAGACATGATGGAGTTAGTGGTTGGTGTGATATATAATAATATTTGTTTGTTTATTATAGCTCTCAACATGGATGTAAGAACTTTTTTACTATATTATTATTAAGTTTAAGTATATTAACTAATAGATATCCAATGTTTTTTTCAGTAAGCTCTTCATCCTTAAACAACGTGTAACGTTAAATGCGCAAAACCTGAAAATAGTTTGATCAGAATAACGAGCAGAATCAATTGAACCACTTTTTAATATTGGTCACATTTGAAAAAGACCTTCATTAAAACGTTGCCGTGTCTATTCATTAATAGGTCAAGCCATCACATGCAAAAACCCGCCAAAATAGGTAAAAAAACACAAATTGTTGTCGACCAATTTAAATTTTCTCATACGCGGGATAATAATAGCTTTTATTTCAATGCAAATACGATTCTTCCATACTAAAACAGCACATAAAACCTTTACAATTTCTTTAATGATTTTTTTTTTCTGAAATAGGTCTATAAAAATCAGTTGGGGTGTCTGAAGTTTTGCGCATTTAACGTTACACGTTGTACCTATATATAATTTTTCTGTACGTCTATTTGTCATCTTACTCCTCGTAAACCGATGATGGTTTGAAAATAAAATTGGTCGGTGGCGCTGTTCGGACAGGACAACGTCTATCAGATCCGATTGTACATATTTTATATAAGTCCAAGATATATTTTAATTTTTATCTAGGGTCTTACGGGAGTACCAGGACTTGTCGGCCAAAAGGGACAAAAAGGTGAAAGTGAAAGTATACCAGAAATGTATTTGTCTCAGGTGAGTTGTATATATGTATATGACAGAACAACGCATTGAAATAAAAAAATAAAAATATACAAATAGTAATACTTCATCATCTGCGTAGCCATGTTGGAGTTGGCTTTCAGTCTAACCAAATGCAGCTGAATACCTGTATTTTGCAAGGAGCAACTGTCTATCTATACTCCATAAGCCACTGTTACTGGGTGACACGTTGTTTTCCTAACTTTAGATTTATTTAAATTAAACGAAACTATATGATAGTTAAAGGACAGTAAAGGAGACAGAGGTCACACGGGAGAAACAGGGATGCCAGGAGTAGTTGGGCCGCAAGGAGCACCTGGCATATGTGGTCCACCTGGACCACCTGGACTACCTGGACCTCCCGGACAAAGTATCTTCCTGCCTACTACTGAATCTACTTCAACTGAATTTGTACCTACAACTTCGCCAGGTAAGTTAACTCTAAATATTCATAGTAAGATATTCTATTTAATACCAATTAGGTCCGTTGTTTTTTTTTTTTGTTTTAATTAGTGTATTTTAGTTTAATTTGTGATTTCCTGTGCGAGTCTCAATAAATACTTTTTCTTTCTTTCTTTCTTTCTTTCATTGGCTAAACAACAATACCATGGACGTTGTCATACGTGTTTTCTTGCATTTTTAGGATTCCGTATCTCAAAAGGAAAAAACGGAACCCTTCGTATCACTCGTGTGTCTGTCTGTCCGTCTGTCGCAGCCAATTTTCACCGAATGCGAGAATCTCAATTTTTCTAAAATGATTTTGTCATAGTACTTTTATAGATATTCAAGAAAATTGATGACAATTGGCCATTCCCTCCTTATCTCCGCAACTACTGCTCCTAAAGTTTTGAAAAAAATACAGAGAATTTTTCTTTACTCATAGATACAGGAAAACCTCTAAGAAGTCTATGGTCTTACAATACCATGGTAAATTCTCAATATTGTCCGTACAAATTTACATTTGCAGTTGCATGGTCCGACACGCACTTGGCCGGTTTTCTTTTTTATTGAGGGTCTTTGTGTTGCCGAGTAGGAAAGTAAAAGTGTCTCCGATGAACTTTCAGAAGTGAGGAGTAGTTTAAGTCTTGTTAATAATCACAGAAATCATGAAAACAAGTCAATATAGGTACCTTGTTTTTTTTTTCAGATGTAAAACATTCACTACTTACTCCTTTATCAACGGTTGATGCAGAAATAGTGGACGACTCCTACACTCCTGGTCTTTTTTCATTTAAGTTTAATAGCACAAAGCCTGCAGAAGTGGATCCTAGTGAAACAGATCTTGTTGGCCTAAACTTATCAGCTCCATTCATCGTGACGGCCATTTTTAAATCCTACCCCGGAAAAGCATCGTGTTTGTTCTCTATAAAGCAAGATGAACGTACAGTCATGAGCCTTTGTTTTAAACCTGCTGGATTTAATATTACAAGCGTCACTCTGTTTACTGAATTGTATTCACCGGAAGGTTCAATATCTTATATCTTCAAAGAAAACTTCAAATACAAATGGACTAAAATCGTCTTGTATGTAAAAGATAATACAGCTGATTTGTACGTGAACTGCAGTAAGTCAGCAGATACGTTGACATTGTTGAAAAATAGAGATGTGCTTCTGACAAAAGATATGCAGATCAATTTGGGTTTCTCAAAATCGAGATCGTTAAAGTTTGAGGTAAGGGATGGTTGAATTTGATTCTATGTCGCAAATAGCAGTTAACTGTTTCGCTGTTTTGATTAATTTATCAATATTACTCAATGAAATTATGAAATTTCGCTCCGTAGTGCACTAACATAATGATTATGAATTGCTGGGTGTTAGGTGTGAATTTCGTCGAACATTTCCGACGTTTGGCTCCCAGACTGGAGTGGGCCGGGGCTGCCTTGAAGCGGCTCCTGCCCAATCTGGGAGGTCCAAACGCCTCCTGCCGGAGGCTCTACGCGGGGATCGTGCGGTCCATGGCCCTTTACGGGGCACCGGTGTGGGCGCGTTCATTGAGGCTGCGGCCAGCCCGCCGCACTATGGGCCAGAACCGTGCGTACCGTCTCAAAAATAGGTTTTCGTAATGTTCTATATTGAATATTGTGTTAATGCACATGTCTAACTGAATGTCCAATGCATATTAAAAATTCACCAAAAAAAAAAAAACTATTAAAAAAAAATCAAAAAAATATATAAAATATACTAAAAATAAACTGAAAATATACTATTTCTCATTTTACTATTAGACTAAGGCTTGCAAGTTGACGCTCAAAGTTATGTCAATTATGTAGAACACAATTTCACCAGTTTACATGGTCATATTTTCATTATTTTCACAGCAAATTTTTAAGTGTGATATATAGTTAGAATGATTATGAAGTATTCTATTTAAAAATAATTTAAGTGGACCATTATGTGAAAACTGGGGAGGTATATAAATTATTTTTCAGAACCTAATATTTTATCCTTATTAGAAACTTTACATAGACTTTTGGCAGTTAGCAATGTCTGCCCATGTCGTAATTTTGATAGCATCACATAGAGCAGCTAATAAAGAAGTTAGGGCAAAAAAAAAAATTGCCCGAATCTGCCCCCCTTGAAATGAAACGAAAAATGTCTGATGGGGGGAATATACAAAATATACCAAAAATGATTTTAGTTGTGATTGATGAGATTTTTGGATATTTAGATTACTTTTTTCTTAAAATTATCTATTTACTTAATCTTTAGGTAAGGTGGGAGTATTGGGTAATGTATTTTTTTTTTTTATCGTTCGGTCAGATGTGGTTAATGTTTTGTTATCACTGTGTGAATTACATGTTTATCATGTAGTTTATGTATTTCTCTATCGCGGTGAAGGAAAAGGGAGGAAATGGTAGTTAAAGTTGTTATTGTACATTATATCAGTACTACTAACCACCTTCGTAGATAGTGGTTAGGAACGTGATAATGCACTAGACAATAATATTTTTTCACACGAAATTTCAGTATAAAAGTTATTTATTTACGTTGTCATTTACCAGTACTTTAGTGTGCTTTGACATAATATAGTCTTCACCAACCTCGGTAAAAAAGTAGTAGTTAGAAGTAAAAACAAAATGAGTGAATTTGTTGTGCCTCGACGAGTATTATGCGAATTTTTCATTGATCATGGAACAAAATCAGAAGATATTCAAAAATACTTAGAAGAACACCACCATTTGTCGTCTGAAAAAAGTGAATTAGTTGTGAACCGTATTCAAAAATGGCTTATATAACAGCGTTTAACGATCGGTGGACCAAATCTAACCGAACTAAAGAACGTTTCTTTAATAAAAATACATCGTGGTTAGACGGTGAATTTAAGGTACAATTCGAAGAAGCACCGTTGGATATTACACCTACAACATCTGGAGAACGTGGACGTCCGCCAAAGTCTTATGAAGATCTATCAGAGAAATCGAAAAAAAGGAAGAATATGGAGTTGGTACAAGAATATGGAATCGAGTATATACATAATGCATACGTTCAAGGATTGCGGTCTGAAGGAGAATTCGAAGAAGCTACTGTTGTTACAATGATGCGGAGTTGTGATAGAAATGAAAAAAGCATCATGAAGGAAAAATTATTGCATGAAAGTCGCAATGCAACAGATTTTACGGTGGATGAAGCTTTAAGTATATTTGCAGATTTAGATCTTTCGAAATCACAATACGGATTACTTCGAGCAAGTCTGATTAACAAAAACTTCGACATACTGCCATCAAATAATATACCTACTGACAAACGCCAAAAAACTGTGTTATATTCCACCATCCAGCATTCAAATAACCGATATAAGTGCCAAAGTAAATCTACAAGATTTGCTGGACCACACTTCTGCTCGCATCTTAAAGATTGAAAATGTTTACAACTCAACAAGAAAATCTCTTAAATTGTTTACCAAGTGGGGATGTGATGGGTCATCGGGGCAAAGTGAATATAAACAAGTTTTATCAGGTGAGAGTGATTTAGTCTCAGATGCAAACTTATTTATAGCGTCTTTGGTACCAATAAAGCTGACTGACACAGAAACAAATGAGGTAATTTGGCAAAATTCGGCTTGTTCATCTATTCGTTATCGCCGACCAATCCTGATGGAATTTGCAAAAGAAACCCCCGAGAAAACCCGATCAGTGGTTGGTGATATTCGGGGTCAAATTAATAATTTGCAAACTTCAAAAATACACAAGGAGGAGCAGGTAATTGAAATAAGTCACGACCTATTTCTAACTATGGTGGATGGAAAAGTTACACAAGTTCTAACTGACACAAGTTCTGGAGCTGTGTGTACAGTATGTGGGGCTAAACCAAGCGAAATGAATAATTTGGAGAAGATTGAATCAAAGCCAGATAATATAAATGCTTACGAATACGGTTTGTCTACGTTGCACGCGTGGATCAGGTGAGTTAATTTTACATATTTCATATAACCTTTCATTAAAAAAATGGGCTGCGAGAACTCCAGAAGATAAAAAAGTAAAGAAGACAAGAAAAAGCTTGTACAAAGTTTATTTCGAAGCCGAATGGGATTGCACGTTGATAAGCCCCGACAAGGAAGTGGAAACAGCAATGACGGCAATACAGCTCGGCGTTTTTTTGAGAACTACTATTGCGCTTCAGAAATTACAGGAGTTGACGAGGAACTTATTAAAAGGTTCTATGTTATTCTTCAAACTTTGGCATCCGGTATTGCTGTAAATCCAGAAAAATTTGGTGAATATACTCGCGCAACCGCACAACTATACGTAACAAAATATATGTGGTATAATATGCCTTCTTCAGTACATAAAATCTTAATACATGGGGAAAGTATAATAAGACATTTTGCTGTTCTGCCCATTGGTAATTTATCTGAGGATGCCCAAGAATCTCGTAATAAAGATTACAAAAAATTCAGATTGCATCACGCTAGAAAATGCTCTAGGTCCGCAACGAATCAAGACGTATTTCATGGTCTTCTATTTACGTCAGATCCTTAAATATCAAGTATCAGAAAACCATCAGTCACTATTTCCAAGGAATTGTTAGACGAAGCTAAGAGCCTCTTAGCTATTTAAATAGAAGTGTAGCCAACACTCATCACACCACGTTTTTGACTTCCTGATTCCAAGAAACATGGATCACTCCTCCAAAGAAGTAATTACGTACCTACATTAATTGTAAAATATATTTTTAGAGTGGATTTATATCATATTTGTCATTTATTTAAATGTAAAATTTATATGTAATACATATAAAATAAAAGAAAATAGGTTTAATATCATAAAACTGTAAAATTATAATTCAATAAGTTAAACAAACTATGGTTTAATATTAAAAAAATACATTTTTATTTTTGTTTTCGTTTTTAAATATTAATAATTAAAGTTTTGACAATAAATGTGTCACTATTGGAGAAATATACTCTGGAGATACTACGTGCCAAATTTCAGCTATTTACTTCAATCAACAAAAAAGTTACAGATTTTTGAGACGGTACGCACCGTTCTGGCCCATAGTGCGCCGGTTGAACGCGTCCCAGAGGGTCATGGCCATCCGGCTGGCCCGAGGATACCGCAAGGTCTCCTGCGAGGCGGCGAGCCTCCTTGCCGGATTACCGCCATGGGATCTGGAGGCAAAGGTCCTCGCGCACATCTGGGAGTGGCGCGATGGGGCGAAACGCCGGGGCTTAACTCCGATGCCGCAAGAAATCGCGGCACAGCGGACAGAGCTCCGGCGGGATCTCATGGCGTCATGGAGGGTGCGATTGTCGCAACCCCGCGCTGGGCACGCCACAATTGCGGCGATAAGACCCCTCTTTGAGGAGTGGCTTGAGAGACGCCACGGCGTCCTCACCTTCCGCCTGACGCAGGTCCTCACCGGACACGGCTGCTTCGGGAGGTTCCTGTTTAGGATAAGGCGGGAAGAAACACCCGGGTGTCACCATTGTGTGGATCGGCCTGAGAACACGGTGGAGCATACGGTGGAGGTCTGCCCGGCTTGGGCGGAGCAACGCCGTGTCCTCGTAGAGGCGATCGGCGGCGGTGATCTCTCGCGTCCGGCCCTGGTTCAGGCCATGGTACGGAGCGAGAGGAAATGGCAGGCCGTCACCTCCTTTTGCGAAGCGGTAATGCTCGCGAAGGAGGAGGCGGAACGCGTGAGGGAGAGGCAAATTTCGCGCCCTCACGCCCCTAACCGCCGCAGGAGGAGACGCCCGGGGCGGGAATCGCGAGCCGATTTCCGGCCACCGTAGGCGCGGGCTTGCGGACGGTGAGCAATGGGTAGCTCGCCGTCCGGTAAGGACCAAGCCCGGGTCGACGGCGCGTTGTGTTCCACGCGCGCCTCAAAGAGATGTCAGCAGAATTGACGGGGCCCGCTAGGGCCAATGCCCGCCGGGGGTTCGAAGAAAACCGATAGGGACATCGCGGCCCCCGGCAACAGGGCAACCGAAGGAACACGGGTGGGTTTTAGTCAGTAAGAGTCTGACACGCCCTCCCGCTCCACCCAGAGCGGGAGAAGTTATTTGATAATTTCCCACCCAAAAAAAAAAAAGTGTAAAAAAAAAGCATTTGGAAAGTTCCCAGGTATTTGTGACTTTGCCAACTTTGAGAATGCAGTCTTAAGTTTTTTTCTGACTTACTAACTAACTTTGACAACCGAGTGTAAATTAATGGGAATCACAAAGCTACCAGGAGATTCAAGACAAACTTTTTGCTTTTTCTCGCGACTTCTGCCGTAAAGGCACACACATCATACAATAACATGTATACTTTACTTCACATAATCGTGTATTATTTTGAGGCTGTTCAGAAGTTATTTATTTTAACTGGATATACTCGTCGACCAAATTAATTTAAAAAGCTATTAATCAACTATCATCATGAAGCATTTCTATGGTATAAAGACTTCGTAGTGTGATATGTCATCCTCTTCGTGACCAGCTAATTTTTATTACTGCTACTGTTTTTCTTTTTATCTCGTCTCGTCTCGAATTTGGCTTTTTAATAAAATATTTTAATTATTTCAGGGTCTCATAGAAGATATAAACTTGCGTACTAATGTTAATGATGACACATTATTGCATGTTTGCGAAGAGGTATGTATGGTTTAGAAACTTTTTTTAGAATAGAATAGAATAATATTTATTTGCTGAAAAACATGGTATAAAAAGATGACAAAATACAAAAAATAAATAAGAGCATACATGTTTTTAATTAACAGTGATAAGCGTACAAATTTTCACAAGCATATTTTTAACATTTAATTTCAATAAATTGATTCAGGCGTGACCTTGCGGAAATCCATTATAAAATACAATAGACGTGGATATATTTAGTAACTTGTTCCGCTTAGCTATTTCTAAAGAGCCATAAAAACTCCTGAAAGAAATCTGAAACACTATAAAAAGTTTTCCCGTAATCTATGGGTAAAGAACCATTTTTGAAAAATTTTAAGCTCATTAGTTTCGGAGATATGGGGGAATGGACATTTTTTATCAATTTTCTTAAATAAATAAGACTATTAAAAAAAAAAAATTGATCTTCGCAAGAAGCTTCATTTGATTATGTCACACGATACAGTTTGCATTTGTTTATTTTTTATTTTCTTATTTGCTCCCCAAAAGTGACCCCTATATTCAAACTTCATTTATTTATGTTACACGTTCGTGTTTGAGTCACAGAAATACATATGTGTACCAAATTTCAACTTACTTGGTCCATTCGATTCGGAGAAAATTGTCGGTGATAGACGGACAGACAGACAGACGGACAAACGAGTGATCCTATAAAGGTTCTGTTTTTTCCTTTTGAGGTACAGAACCCAAAAATAGTTATAAGTAGTAGTTTTAGTGGAACGAAGTGCTTCTTGCATGAGGCCGGATCGCAATTTTATATCTTTTTCATTTTATTCGTTTTGTACCTATTTTTGTATGTTTTAGGCTAAAATTCCAAAGAAAATAAGAGCAGAATATGACATAAACAAAGATTTGTCTGAATGTCAAAAGTGTATTAAAGTAGTTAAAAGAAGAATGTATGTAAAAGAAGATATGATCGAACAAATCGACAACATTACACAATTAATTCGGAATAAAATTAGAGAAGATATTGAAGACCTGAGGTCAAAGAATGAGTACGTAACAGGTGAATTTAATGGACTGCTTGAATCTGTGGCAAACATCACAACTAAGAATACAGTTACACAAAATAAAATCGTTGAACTTGAGAAAGAACTAGGTAAACTTAAAAATGAAAACCAAAAACCAGAAATCACAACACTCAAATCTCATCAGAAGATTTCACGAAATAAAAGGCAGACTTTAAGGAGAAAAGAACATAACGCTAGTGGGTTTGAGTGAGCAAAATTAGATAAATCTCCACAGTCAGCAAGCACAGAACTAACTAAGACTATACCATCAAAGCCTGCTTCTAAGATCTGCTGCAACTGACCTATATAATAAACGACAAACTAAAAACAAAAAACTCAAAGTCTTAAACAAGTCAATAAGTTATGAGAATTTATATAAAAGTGTAACACTTATAAAAAGCAATTCCTGTTTTAAAAGATAATAGTAAAAACATACTATTACAACGCATTCTAATAATGTTGTTGCAAAAATCCAAAGAATATGTTGTGTCTATAAAGATACTAGCTAAGAATTAGACAAAAATGAATATTATACCTCCAAAGCTAATAAATAAATTTATAATATACTGAACGTTTTGTTCTCAACTATTAGTGGAGCTGGCTACTGGGATTGTAAAAGTAATATTAATTCTACAATCATACTTCAATTTTATTCATCCTCGTAACCTCTATCTACCTACAGATATTTGCAATTCTCGTCATCTTTGTTCGGCGTATTAACCAAACATTAATGTCAATGTAAATGCAAAATGCAAGGATGCAGAAAATGTCAATTAAATGCAAAGAATGTCAATGAATGCTCAACGGGAATGAATCTCAATAAAAATGCAAGTTGTCCGACTCAAATCATGTCTAATTGAACACTAATTAAATTATGTACAAAAATGCATCATCTAGGCTCCGCCGTATGACAATGCACTTCCAAATGTAGGTCGCAATCAAAGTGCAAATACGCGAGCCTAGTAACTAATTTATTGCATAAAAAATACATCTTTCAAAACCATGTACGTACACCGTACAATCTTGTTCCCACTTAATACTACATATATTAGTATTAACCCTTCAAATAGACCAACTTAACGGATTACCATACAAACACACAAGGTATAACCTTGTTATACATCCCAGAGCTGTCAATTAATAATTCAGTGTAAGACAATCCCTAATCAGCTAAGCACTAGGTCACGACTCTCGGGTTCATGATAGTCAATAGAGCAATTGTGGCCGACTGTCCCTTACATAGGCTTATTGGGTAGCTTTGTTTGAGAAGTTAATCGTATAGTGTATCGACGTAGTAGAGATGCTAATGAAATAAAGTGCATTTGTTTACTTTTATAAGGGACAGCTAATTACAACCATAAAAACCTTTCAGATATGCAATATTCAAAAGCGTTTTTCTTATGAACTAGAAAAGGCAACTTTAAGAAAAGATATGTATCGTAATAATATGGTTTTGAGAATACCATGTTTGTAGCGTCATAAAATATCTATCAGTACTGGAGGAGAACAACGCATTTGAATCTTCGGAAATGTTAGGTATTTAATCATCATCATCAGCCTACAGCAGTCCACTGCTAGGTATAGACCTCTCCAATAGCACGCCATTCAACCCGATTCTTGGCAAGGCATTTGTATGCTCGTGACTGTACCTACTATAAAAATAGAACAGCATTCGTATGATATTATTTGAATAGTGCTGTCCCCGCTAAAAGACAGAGAAACAGCCTAATAATGTCAATGCAGTCTTAATCTTTTTAAAAGTTTTTGGACACAAACCAAGGTGACAGGACAAAAAAAATCTTCAAGTCCCCAAATATAAGCATAAACAAAACAAATCCAATTTAATCCTATTCAGCTGCTGACCACGTCTACAAGTTGGTCGCAAAATAAGCAATTAAAGAAATAAAGCTCGTTACTCGACTAATATAGTTTTATGGAGCCATTAATAGCTCAAGCACTCACGTGTGGACCCTTGTTTTCATGTCAACTATTAGCATTTAGTGTTGGGCGTTGTATCGATTGTTACGATCGTAGTTTATCTGAAAGAAGTTATCGAGTAGTTGAATCGATGAAAAGAGATAGACATTATCACATTTCAGACGATTATCTGAATATGAACTAACAATTATTAATCGAGTTTGTAACTAAAAGAAAGAGTTTTATAGATGTTTTGTGAGAAGGAGAATATACCTACGCAAATATTGTCAGTACAGTTGTCTAACTTCTTGATAATACTCTTAGGTGCGTTTGACCAAATATTACTAGTATTGTTTTTCTTTAACCACTCAACCAAACTGATATTGAATTCGCAAATTTCCACTGGTAAATGACACCAGCCGCCTCACTACAAATGCACACAATACCACAACTATCGATGGATCGACACATCACTATCGCATGTGTTCAGCGGCACATATTGCGTCAGGGTTGCCACGTAGGAAAATGCGCCGGCGACACCGAAATTGCAATATGGCTCGCACTGTAAGCATGTGATTACATAAGGCTTGTAACAAAGAGGTAATGTTTAACTGGAAATGTTCCATATTTGTGTCGTGCCACCCCTTGGGGATATTAAGAAAGAAAATGTACCTACGTATGTATATGTACAAAGGTGTACATATGTGGCTCTTTCCTCCTTCCAGTTGATGTGTATGACATGAATGTAATTTCAGGGGTGAATTCTTATCGCCCGATGTATTTACATGATGTTGAGTATTAGTAAATTTGAATATCTTTTGTAAATGACGTTATATTTTTAGCACCTTGTTCATGTAGTTTTGAATAAACAAATAAAATAAACAATTTTTGTTATGTAACGTCTTTCCTGTCGCTTTCATCATCTGCCCAGTCTTTTCCCAACTATGTTGGGGTCGGCTTCCAGTCTAACCGTATGCAGCTGAATACCAGTATTTTACATGGACCTGCCTATCTGACCTCCCCAACCCGGTTAGGTACTGGGTAACACGATACCCCTTGGTAAGAGTGGTTGTCAGACTTTCGGGTTTCTGACGACCCGTAACAGCTGTCAAATATCTACAAATGACAGCCGAGACCAACGGCTTAACGTGCTTTCCGAGGCACAGAGGAGTCTCGGTATGTAAAGATAGTCACCCATCTACAGACCAACCCCGGAATGCATAGCTTAACCTGTTGGATCAACCAGTGTGGCTGGTCTTACTTAGCCACAAGCTCCTCAACACGAAAACTAAACATATAATAGAAATAGAAAGTTAGAACACAACTTTTAGAAGTTTATTAGCTAAGGATCATCCATCTTGGGTCATTATTGATAGCCAAACTTAGTGATTTCAGTGAAAGGTAAGTTCAACACTTATGTACGAGTATTAGGATCAGGGTGTAAAGTTCATTATTCTCCATAGAAAAATGAGGACTATTCGACCAGGGTATTGTGTCTGGTGGGCTACTCCCCGATGCCTGTTGTCAGGATGTTGTATATGTTCTAATTTCTCGGATAACGCTGCTTGAGTGATGTATGATTTGTGTGACGTCAGGTGTGACGCGTTGCAGTTGTCGCCAAAGGGTTTTGACTTATACGTTTTAAGCATTAGTATTTTTTATGTACTATATTAATTGGCAACTGATCAATAAATTATTATTAGGATCATTGAATAACAACTAAAAACACCAGCTAAGATATTCGAGTCAGTAAGTTGGTATAATCCACGGAGTACTGAAAGAAGCGGAGATGCCGCAAGGCAAGTAGGCCTTGCGCCTTCAATTAGGCCCTGACGTCATAGTGGGCGGGGCCACAAACCTTAGTTGCGAGTGAATCTTCATCGCGTTTGGGTGCGTTGTATTCTACTATTAAAAAACGATTACGTTTTTTAATAGTTAAATTGTTTTAATAATGAAGTGCGCTGTTGTTGGATGCAAAAAATATTCAGGATCAAAATTGAAACATATTGATGGCATAACATTTCATGTGTAAGTCCCTAAAATTTATATTTTCATTTTAAAACACATTTTCTCGTTTGATCGCCAGATTGTAGCTAGAGACATCTGTTGTCGAGGAGGTGCATTCTAACCAATTCTCACCGATTTCGTATTTTTATCATTATCAATGCATATTATTGTGACTAATTTGCGACTCAAATTACTTGCTTAAGTTTTATTTTGCTCTCTATAAGTTAATTCATAAATAAATACGTTCTTTGATACATGAAATAAGAAGAATTTAAAATAAGAAAAATGCGCCATCTGTCGGTAAGTTGCCGGTCCTAACTGTTAAATAAAAATGTGTGCATCATGCTAGCAAGATCCTATTTTTTACCCGACTACGGCGAAGCAAAAAGGAGGGTTATGATTTTAACCAGTATGTATGCTTGTATGTATGTTCATCTGTTACCTCATAACTTCTAAACTGCCGATCATAATTTGACAAATGAGGTATCATTGGAAGCGTTTTGATTGTCCGCTGGTTGTAGGATATGTGACGTCACATTAAATGTAATATGGCGCCCTCTAGAGGACATAAAGTAACGAAATAAAAAATAAAAATAATTGAATTGTGCCATTTTGGGTATCAAATGAAAGGGCTTGACGAGCACATTACAAATATGTATATTATATCATATTTTCCAAGTATTCTATTCTATTCTATTTTTATTAAATGGCAAGCAAAGCCGATGTCGACTATTCTGCCAATGTCTAAAGTGCATTGGAAATTGTCCAAGTAAATAAATATGTTTAAATTGTTAAAAACAAGCAAAAGTGAGACTGTGCTACGTACGGCGCGGCTGTAAAATTAATACCTATTTTACCATAAATGCCGTGATGGTCCAGTGGTTAAGGCCTCGCCTCTCATGCACGAGGTTGTGGATTCAAATCCGGGCAGGTATTAATGTGACTTTTTCAATTCAAATGTACCTACTTTCTGAGTTTATCTTGTACATTACTAACATCGGTGAAGGAAAAACATCGTGAGGAAACCTGTACCCTAATTGCGTAATACAACACAACCACAATCTGTTTCGATTTGAAACAGATTGCTAATCCATTGCTTCATAAGTTGGAAAAAAAAATCTGCTCAACAACGTAAATAACGCAATGAATGTTGTTGAACTGTCAAAATGAATCAAATTAGGCAAAATTGTTTACGAAAATAAGTTACGCAATTAACCCTAATTGCGTAACTTATTTTCGTACTGGATATAAGTCTGAAATCGCCAACACACCTTGAGCGCGCGTGGTGATCAATGCTCGTGCCTTCTCTGTATGAGAAGAGGCCTTTTCCCATAATAGACTGGTATTATACCAAATAACCAAAAAAAAATATTAAGCTTATATCTTATTTATCTATGTCTTGACTTCTGTCTGAAATATTTTCTTGTTTCATACCTTTTAGTCGGGTTTTAGTTTTTGAACTTACTTTTTATTTATCGAATTTGTTATCTTCATTTATTTGTTTTTTAATCCTATTTTGTTATCATTTTAGATTCCCTGTTAATGCAGATATTAGAAATGCCTAAATGACTATAAAAATGTTAACCCATGTTACCCATCTTTTGGGCTTCGCCCACAGTTGGGTATAAATAATGTGTTCCCACCATACTAACGCACTAGAATGTTCTGGAACAAAGTGTCATGCTTTGTTACGCCGTAGTGGCCAGTAGACGAACTAAAATGAAAAACTGTTAGTTCAGTTTCACCGTAATAATTCCTTTCACCGCTAGATGGATTTACAAAAAATGGGCGGGGTTTCCATCGTGGGGTGTGGCCATCGCCGTACCTCGTCCCCCGAACACCCGCATTCAGGCGACGCTTCATTCTTAGGTGATTTTAGCTTGCGGCATCTCCGCTTCTTTCAGTACTCCGTGGTATAATCAAATAGATGAGAGAATATAGTACTGATGTTGTGTTCGTTGGCAAGATATAGCCATACATCTAACGTTAAGGGTCCATAATTATACCTAAGCTCAAATTCACTCCTTATCATGCTCGCACGATACTGCTCGCGGACTCAGTGAGAGCGAGACTGAGTGGCGGCGGCGGGGAAAAGGCTTGAAGGCGCCAATGATTTAGGTAATTTCTTTTTACGGCGAAAATAATGGTAATTAAAAAAACAAAAAGTCCCTAACTACAATCCTCAACTGTCTCATATATTTATTTCAAAATTATATATGTTCGATATAACGGAGGATCATGCTAAGCAATTTGAGGTTATATAGACTGTTTTTTTTCTTTAACTTATACGAGTACTATCCCACTGCTAGGCAAAGGTCACCGCCAACCATTCATATTTATCTGCTGCCTTTTCCGGCCAATCAGTCAAGAAAGAGTCTAGTTCATCGCACCAGCGGCGTTTCTTAGGCCTGCGTCTGTGACGACGCCCGTCTTTAGGCACCCACTGCGTGAGGACCCTGGCCCATCTGTCTTGAAGCATCCTGTACGTGTGGCCCGCTCAGTCCAGACTCTTAAGTAATAATAAAAAAATTAAACAAACTACCAATTTATCGGTAGTAAATGTTGCCTTTTTACAGCTTGTAACAGAAACTAGACCAAATGGCTAGACTAATTTAGACAAATTGGAACTAATAGGATTCGTCTGATTGCCAAAATGTTTTTCTATTGTCTAAGATAAGACAAGACTATAAAAGAAACGAATAGATTCTAGTTCAGACACACCTAGCCTTAAATTAAGTTAAAGCAAAACAGATGAGGCTTTAAATAACATACAATACTTAAAGGATCTTTTGGCTCTTGAATGAAATTGACAGGGGGCATTGTTGGGGAGCGTTTGTGATTTTTGAAGGTGAAATTGTATTGGAAAATCAAGATGGCGGTGTTAGTTCCAATTTTGGCCACGCGCCAAAAGATTTTTGAAGTAAAAACTTCTTTAGGCGCGTTGGGAATTTTTGAGATGGGGAAAAAACAGTTGAACTCGCGACACCGTTACCGACACCTCATTTTTGTAAACGCGATTGTGCTCTTTATTTAGATAAGATTACGGACCAATGTTCAATACAAGTATTTTTCTTCCACCAAGTCGATGTTGTTCAAGTTTTCACTTCTGTCGGCACTTCCGGAATGCCACTGTTTTCTATTGTTTTAGTTTATTATCAACTTCGTTTTAACTTTTTGTCAGGGGTCAGTTTTTAGATTATTTTGAAATAGATACTTTAACACTAAGTCAGCATTCTTAGGGTGAATTAGATCAAACTTTTATGCGTAGTATAAGTCCTGTCCAGCGCATATATTTTTTATTTGTCAGATGTAAATTTTATTCCGGGTATAGTTAGTGCTGACACAAGAATAAGTAGCGTCATTGTGTGCGTAAAACGCGTGGATACTAACATTTTTTAGGCAAGCGAAATCAATGGTTTAAAGATCGTTCCTAAAGAAATACTGATCGTTCTTAAATATCGGTCTTAGCCATATGACCGCCCATTGTGTCACCCTCTATGTAAAATGTCTACATTTATATCTAAATTCGTACGGTGTATATAATACTGAGTATTCTTTTCTACTCTAATAATGATCGAATAGAATTGAATAATTATTTATTGTTGCTACAGCACGCCCAGCATGACAACCATATAGATACGGGTTACCGAAGAATAGACAAAATGACAGATAAACAATCACAATCTGTCATTTTGTCTATTCTTCCGTCGACAAAACCCATTTCTAGTGCACGTCGTTTACAAATAAAGCTGGTCAAAATAATAAAGGGTCTCTGTACCACATCCCTAGGGTGAGGATAATGATGCACTTTCTACTAGTTAGGCAGATATGTGTACAAAGATCAAAATGGCAAATATACCATGATATCTATAGATTGTACACCTTTTAATATAATAAATCTTGGAATAAGATGGGAGGAAAGATAAGAAAGCTTTCGCCCTTGATTGGGCAAAAGAAATATTGCTCCAGTTGACTGAGTACAGTAAAGCAGTATATTGTGTAGACGACACGGAATGAGATATAAAGGCTATAAAGCCCATATTCTGGAAACAGTATCCCTAAATATTTATGGACTTTTTGTTAGGCTGAAGGAAAAGGTTTATTATGCAAAATTGAAGTGACAATTCTATAGTAAAAGATATTTTGTGTTTGAATTTCATTACTTGAAGGAGTTGGAACCCTGCATTGAATAATTTTAAATTATTTTTTTTTTAGCTATTCTGTAGTTGTGTTAGGGCTGTTTGGAACCGGTGGGCTCGAGGATACCGCACGGCCCGGTCTCCTGCGAGGCGGCGAGCCTCCTTGCCGGATTACCGCCATGGGATCTGGAGGCAAAGAACCTCGCACACATCTGGGAGTGGCGCGGGGAGGCGAAACGCCGGTGCTTAACTCCGATGCCACAAGAAATCGCGGCACAGCGGACAGAGCTCCGGCGGGATCTCATGGCGTCATGGAGAGTGCGATTGTTGCAACCCAGCGCTGGGTATGCCACAATTGTGGCGATAAGACCACTCTTTGAAGAGTGGCTTGAGAGGCGCCACGGCGTCCTTACCTTCCGCCTGACGCAGGTCCTCACCTGACACTGCTGCTTTGGGAGGTTCCTGTTCAGGATAAGGCAGGAGGAAACGCCCGGGTGTCACCATTGTGTGGATCACCCAGAAGACACGGTGGAGCATACGGTGGAGGTCTGCCGGGCTTGGGCGGAGAATCACCGTGTACTCATGGAGGCGTTCGGTGGCGGTGATCTCTCGCGTCCGGCCCTAGTTCAGGCCATGGTACGGAGCGAGAGGAAATGGCAGGCCGTCACTTCCTTCTGCGAAGCGGTAATGCTCGCGAAGGAGGAGGCGGAACGCGTGAGGGAGAGGCAAATTTCGCGCCCTCACGCCCCTAACAGCCGCAGGAGGAGACGCCCCCCCAGGGCGTCGGGAATCGTGAGCCGATTCCCGGCCACCGTATGCGCGGGCTTGCGGACGGTGAGCAATGGGTAGCACGACGTCCGATAAGGACCAGGCCCGGGTCGATGGCACGTTGTGTTCCACGCGCGCCTCAAAGAGATGTCAGCAGAATTGATGGGGTCCGCTAGGGCCGATGCCTGCCGGGGTTGCGCATAAGGCCGCAAGGGACATCGTGGCCCCCCAGCAACAGGGCAACTGAAAGAATACGGGTGGGTTTTAGTCAGTAAGAGTCTGACACGCCCTCCCGCTCCGCCCATAGCGGGAGAAGTTATTTGATAATTTCCCACCCAAAAAAAAAAAGAAAAGGGCTGTTTAGAAAGTACCTGTAGTAAAAAAAATGTTTAAAGTAAAGTAAAGTAAATTTATTTTATTTGTTTTTTTTTTTTTTTTATTGTTTTTTTTTTTGTGTGTTTTGTTTAGTTTGTTTATTTATTTGGTTTGTTTAATTGTTTGTATATGAATCAGTTTAATGTTGCATGGAAAGATTAATAGAGCTATTTTGATTTTAAATAATTTTGTTGCTGCATTTAATTTCAAATACAAATGATCTTTTTGATTTAATAAATAATAATAATTACCTACTAAACAATAATAATAAAATCATTTATTTTCCAAAATTGATTCCATATTGTTTTTAGTAATAATCTTACATCTATATTAGTAAGCAAACATAGAACCTAACCAACCAAATAAATGCCTAATAATTTGTCCTGTTAATTTATTGATCATGTGACATTTACCAACCCGCACTGGGCTCGCGTGGTAGATTACAGCCCACATCCTTTCGAAGAGAGGAAGCCTTTATCCCAGCAGTGGGAACATTATAGGCTGATTTGATTATGTTATGTCCAACAATTTAAATATTATTATTTTCTATTTTTAAATTATAATATTTAAATATGTAATAAATTTTAATATAGGTATGTCGGAGACGGTTTTGTGACTCTTTCGTTATTATCAGCGTTATTTTAAGTACTGTGGGCGTAGTGTGGGTAATGTTGGTTAATGCGCAATAGAAAAACAGTTTGCAGTTCAGATTACATTATAATTTACTATCAAATTAATCACACTAGCTCAATTATACACACACTGGGTGCGACGGTGTTTATTAAAATCACCAATTAACACAATAATCACAAATTACAACTAACACCATAACTGAGCACCACGAATCGAGAACAGTTCCGTGACGTCTTGACTCCGATGCGATTTGAGGGTGAATCCACTCCTCGCCGTGGTCTTAAAACATCACGACTCTGTAGAAGCGCGCGCTTTAGTTGTGTGTAGATCACGTCCTGTTGCCAGCGGCGCGCTTGCGATTCGTTTCGTGTCCGTACTAATGACCGGATCCGACATATATAATATATTTACTACCTCTAGGTAGTTCTAGGTACTTTTATATTGCAGAAAATTTTATGAAACTTTTTCAAATAGGTAATTTTACCACAATATGTTAAATTTTCAGCAATGCTTGGCACAGGTAAACGCTTTATAGCGCACGGGTACCGTTTCTAGTAATAAACACACAAGCCAAGGGTTTTAACTTATGAGTTTCGTATGTAAATTTATCGCAGTCGACGTTGGGCTAATTTGTGCCATAAATTTTGCTATACTTACTCGTCTCTGTGGATATGAAAGCTATGTTTATTGGAGAAATATGTAACACTACTGAAGGAAATATTATTTTCACACGTACTGAACATTTTCTACGAAAAGTAAATTGCATTTTGAAGGTTTTCAAATAATCGACGTAATCATTTTAATTTACCATCATTTCCATAAATATTAATTTAATCTTCTCATATCGCCCTCTGTTTTCATTAAAATTATTTCACGGATTATTTAAAATACTAATGAGCTAACATGGGTTGAAAAAATGATTATGAGTACGAATTATTGAATTAAAATTGACCGCAACTCTGGCAGGCATCGGTCCTATCGGACCCCGTCAGTTCTGCTGACATCTTTTTGAGGCGCGCGTGGAACACAACGTGCCATCGACCCGGGCCTGGTCCTTATCGGACGTCGAGCTACCCATTGCTCACCGTCCGCAAGCCCGCGCCTACGGTGGCCGGGAATCGGCCTGTGACTATTCATTTTATTAACATAAATAAATCACGCCTGTTTGCCTTGCAGGGTTAGGCAGGGGTAAAAACCCATAGAAATATAAATATCTATCGGTGTACCTAAGGTAACTCCTACATTTCGACCAGTTATTTTTAAGTCCAGTTTAATAGGGGGCGAGTCTAACCCCATCAACCGGGCACAAATGACTCCGATAGCTGCTACTGATAAATTCCTAATGAAAAAACCCAATTACACATTTCCCAACTCGGGAATCAAACCTAGGACCTCTTATTCAGTGGTAGAGCTGGCGACCACTAGACCAATGTGGCTGTCGAATTTTTGTGTCGTCGAATTTGTGGTGTCGAATTTTTTTGTTATTTC
This sequence comes from Agrochola litura, assembly GCA_949152395.1. Taxonomy (NCBI): domain Eukaryota; kingdom Metazoa; phylum Arthropoda; class Insecta; order Lepidoptera; family Noctuidae; genus Agrochola; species Agrochola litura. The sequence goes on along the minus strand of OX424508.1, from coordinate 16,430,440 downwards.
TTTTTAACCGACGAAAAAAACAAGGAGGTTTTCAAGTTGACATTTTTGAATGTCAAAGATAGCTTACGTTAGTTATTAGTTACACGTATTTACATAATTTTAGTACAACTATATAAAATAAGGGAGGCGGAATTAGTCATAGGGCATCAAAGAATTCGTCCGCATCGCTGTCAACAGGAAAAGTGTCCAAAAGGCTGGCATTGCCACATTAAATGGCAATGCTGCCAGTTAGTTGAACACATAGGGCATCTACAGATTTAGTCCGTACTAGCTAAACAAGCCGATCCGTCTCAGTGGGTAAAAAGGGTAAAACAATATCGTTTAAAACAGATTACTTTATTCCTTTTTTGCCCGGCCGGATTTATGTCTAGGATAAAGGCTAGGCTTGGCTTATCCACGTTTCATAAGAATACTAAATACATTGAGCTATATGCTCGTAAAATCGTTTCATAGTTCAACTGTCAGCTGTTATAGGTAACCTTTATAACTGGCTAGTACTTAAATTTTAATCAGCTGTTTGTTTGTAAGTCTCTGTAACAGTTTCGAGATTACCTCCGAGACAATTTACTTTTAAAAACATGTGAGAGCTTTGTCGAAATTAAATGCAGGCAGTTGAGAACTGATAAAAAATACCTTACAATTTTGCACTTACAGAATAGCACTACAATATTATTATAGGTATTATTTATTTGCTCTATGATCATTACACATCAATACATGTCGGTAATGTTTTACAGTACCAATGATAAACATACGCTTATGTACTTCAACAATCAAAATCAAAAGTCCTTTATTCAAACTACACTGAGAATCAGAACTTTTTTAACATAAAAATTACATAAGACAGTTCCCCAAAACGCCCGCCGTTCACCACTTCCTAGTGCGTTAGCTGGGAAGAAGTATGAAAAAAGTATAATAAATGAAGATGATGGTACAGTACGACACAACTGAGATGTAGCATATATAGCATTAATACACCTCATGCGGCGGGCGATCGCCTGCAACTGACCATTTACACAGTCGGCTTTAGTCACCTGCCGCATGCGACTTGTTGTCATACGACTTATGTCGGATGGCACCCAACTTTTGGGCCTGCGATTTTAGTCACTTGCGGCCAAGTCGAATTGTCATTTAGACGATCGATTTTCGCCATGTGGCCTAGCCGTGCGGCGAAAATTGACCCGTGTAAACCCCCTATTAGTGTGACATAAGACGATCTGCGACCGGAGTACAACAAATAAAGTCTTACTTACAAACGTATGTAAACCACAAAAATGTTTCAGTGACTCAAAGAATGTGACAAAGTTAATAGGTATTTCAAAATGACATCATGTTAGTTAGTTACATTGTAAATAATGGTAAATATAGCGAGAGTGTCCCATGAATTGATGCGGTCACCAATTATTATTTAACAGTAATTTAGGTAGTAATTAGATGTTACTACTAGTACGGTTTATTAGAGATAAGGCACGTGTTTGCCTCAGAATATGAACGACATGACGCAATGTGGTTTAGATTGACGAAAATGAAGTCAAAAATCTTAAGTTCAATGTCACAAAATCTCGCAAAACGTGCGTTTTACAATTATTCGGCTTGTGTGTACTCTGTATAAAAAAAAAAAATTAAAGTTTTTTTTTGTAAACTGCAGTCAATATAAAATTTTCGTAGAAACTCTCATTACAAACGTTAATTTTTATTCATCGTCAAAACTGAACTCCAGAACATTTACGAAATTATTTATGCAAATCTGAATTTGTCACAGATCATAGGAAATGACGTTTCGTTTCTGCAAAACATTTTGCAGTAAAATAAAAAATTGGGTCAATCGGAAATAGGTCAAAATCAATGAGCCACATGTAAAATTAAAATTCACGGTTAAATTAATATTATTATTTGTCATAATATTTAGCTGGTATTTTTTGTGTCTAGTTGAAGCACTACCTGCGCTACTGCTGTGCTTGAGGTCCTGTTTTCGATTCCCGGGTCGGGCAAAGTGTTATTGAGTTTTCTCAGTATAAGACCGGAGTCTGAATTTGTGTAATAGGTTCGCCGCCTATCACATGGAGCTTAAACATAACTGACAAAATGTGGGTGTACTAAGTACACCTCTGCCTAACCCTTCGGGGAATACAGGCGTGATGTTATATTATTTAGCTCATCAATCAAGGGATGACCATTCTTATAAAGATTATGACGTGTGATGTCATGTCATATCTTTAATGGTAATCAAATTAAACGTCAACTACTGTCGTGTCCTAAATATTTTGATTAGCCGACTGTATCCTGATTATTCTTAAATTTGATGACACATGGATGGCGTAGATTTCTTTGTAAGATGGCATTATAATGTATAGTTTAATAGAGATAGACACAATGTTACTTAAAATCATCAGTCTATTTTTGCAAGGCGTTTCTTTTGCTATCTGGGTGGTTACTTATACAATAAAACTCATAAGGTGTTACATATCTTAAGTCTCACAAAAAATTAATGCAAAAAAAAGAGGCTAGCTGACAGGCTACTAAAATTAAACTATAATGATACTGAAAACATCCTTATAATGACCTAAACACACAATCGCACACCCTCACACACCCACGCACTCACTCACCCACAAAATCACCCGTACCACACATCTACTAACATTCGTCTCGCATACATACCTTAGATTTCAGCGAATTTCGGAGCTCGTGGCTAAGTAATAACAGTCTCCCAAGTCACTCACCAGGTTAAGCTACGCTTTCCGGGGTTGGCCCGTGGATGGGTGACCATCTTTACATACCGAGACTCCTCCGTGCCTCGGAAAGCACGTTAAGCTGTTGGTCCCGGCTGTCATTAGTGGATCTTTGACAGTCGTTACGGGTAATCAGAAGCCCGAACGTCTGACAACCAGTTTTACCACGGGGTATCGTATTACCCAGTTACTACTGGGTTGTGAAGCTCAGATAGGCAGTCGCTCCATGTAAAATACTAGTTTAGACTGGAAGCCGACCCCAACATAGTTGGGAAAAGGCTAAGCAGATGATGATGATGACTCAGATTTTAATCATAACAAATAAAACAATAAAATGTCGTATGATTCCTAACCTATTTCATTCTGTCAGCGCGCTTAGTACATAATTTATGAAATGAAAGTGTTAAGGGGTGGGATCCTGGTGTCCTGAAACTCAGGCCACGAGCCTAGCTTAAGCCGAGTCTCTTGCGCGTGTTTTTTCGAAACATTACACAAAAAAACCTCACACATAAACATTTGTTTTCATACAAAACATCGTGTTTGCATACACAAATGTGTATAGTCAGGCCTCTTTGTTGCGGTGTTTTTGTGTAATGTTTCGAAAAAACATGCGCAGGAGACCCGGGCTTTAGGCATCAGTCTCCCACAATATATGCTTACCTGAATTATCGAATCTGACCAATGTAAAATAATTTAGAACAGAAGAATAGAATAGAATATTTTTATTTTCATACAGAGTCCATAGGGTTATAATAACAATTTACTTAACATCTAGTGTTAGTAGGTACAAACACAGATTATAACATAAAATTAAAGTTCAGCGTGGAGCTGCATCCACCTCCGCTACATCGGGGAATCCAACCGATCTGAGAACACATTGAGAATACTGTTGGTGCTGCTGCGAACACGTGACATCAGGGATGCACATCTTTTTCTAACAATGGTCGCAAAACCATCAATGTTATTATCCGTAAACATCCCCGATGCACTTACAACGCCACGGCAGCCGCAGCAGCACGCTCAGTGCATTATCATATTGAACGCGTAGGTGGCTGTATGCCCGCTGAGTAAAGTTGACCCACAGGCGGCACGTGTAGAAGGATAGACAGTAAGCTTTGAAAAGCGTTACTTTAACTGCCCTCATACATCGTGCAAACCTGCGGGCCAGCATGTTACAACGGACAGCCAGCGACCTACGTTCCCTTTCAATGTCACAGTTATCTTTAAGGTTTTCAGTGACCCAGTGGCCTAAATACTTAAACTTGTCCACTCTTCGCAAGGACTCTCCACACAGTGCGACATGAGGAATACACGAATATGTCACGTTGCCTGCTTTAAAAACCATTAGCTCGCTCTTTGTGACGTTATATTTAAGCCCATGATTCACCGCATAACATTCGCATATACCGATCAGCCGCCTCAGAGCTCCGATCGATGGGCTCAGCAACACCATATCGTCAGCATAACTTACATATATTATTAATGCACACTCGGTCAATATGACATCCGACATTGGTGCTGCTGAGCTCAAGGATCAGCTGGTTCATGTATAGGTTGAAGAGCCGGGGTAAGCTGAGTCCCCCCTGCCTCACCCCGCACTCTAACCGATACACATCCGAGCGCGAACCAACCAACTTCACGCCATTACATACTTTGTCTACTGTATCAGTACCAGTACCTGTACCAGTACCTAAATATTGACACTATCTCAGGTGTTACAGTAGTTTCACTTTCTAGTTTACGCCACAAAACATCGTAACGTACGAGATCGAATGCCCTTGACAGATAAATTCAGAATCATATTAATTTATTTTTCTAATTGAAATGACAGCTGTGCCGCTGGGGAGTTTGTTGCGCCACTTTGTCTTCCCAGCTAAAGCACTAGGAAGTGGTGAAGGGTGGGCGTTTTGGGGGAATCTCTTATGTAATTTTGACGTCCGAAAGTGCTGATTCTCAGCCTAGTTTGAATAAATGACTTTTGAATTTGAATTGTGGTGAGAAAATAAAGTTGATTGATTGATTCTTCTGCCCTTATCCCAATTTATTTGTGGCCGTCGCAACATGTCCCTTTCTTCCATACTTCTCTATTAGTCGTGATCTCGGTAGTCACCTCCTTTATAGCCATATCATCTATCACACAGTCTATCCAACGTTCATACAATTTAAGAGCGTGCAATCTGAAAGTGAGCAAGTTCACAAATAGCTGTCAAATGCTAGATGTAAGGCTGATTCGATTAATTTGGCAATATTACTGTATGGAAATATGAAATATCGTTATCTAGTGAACTAAAAATATTGATTATGAAATGCAAAACGGAGATGGAAAATATTGGGCCCAAGTGTAATAATTTGACATATGATCTAAAAATTTGTCATATTTTTTATCCTTGAATATCAAAATTCTGCTCAATTCTTTGTCTGGAAGCGGAGAAATATGATAAAGATAGTTTTCGTGAGATAATCAATTATAGTAATCGATTACACAACTACAAAAAGAAAACCTACCCACTAGGTAGCACTAGGTAATATAGTTAACTCAAAGTAATTAAATGCACTATTTATACTTTTATACAATATAGTGCATTTAATTTCAATCGAACGCATATTATACTAGATCTGGGGTAAGCCAAGGAACGAATCTGGGGCCTCTGGAATTTCTCTTAATGATTAATGACCTACCAAACGTTGTGCAAGATGCTAAGTGTTTACTGTTTGCCGACGACCTCAAGCTTTACCTCCCCATCACAAACATGAAGGACTGTGAAAGACTGCAGAGAGATATAGACAGAGTGGTAGCTTGGAGCAAGAGCAATCTCCTGCAGTTTAACACATCTAAGTGTGTGACCATAAGTTTCTCGCGGGCACACACACCCATCACATTTACCTATACGGTGGACGGGGAGCCGATGGATAGGGCCACTGAAGTGAGGGACTTGGGAGTTCGTTTCACCACTGGACTAACATTTCGTAATCATATAGTTAAGGTATGCAAAAAAGCATATAGAAATCTAGGATTTGTATTAAGAATGGTTAAAGGCTTCACAAATATTAAAGCTATAACAGCTTTATATAATGCTTTAGTAAGAAGCCAACTAGAATGTAATGCAGTTATCTGGGCCCCACATGAAACTAAGTATAGTCTCATGTTGGAGCGAGTACAAAATAAATTTATTAGGTACAAATATATGAGGGAATACGGGGTATATCCATTTTATCCATTGATGTATCCAACTCTGTTTGTCTTGGGAATGGTCGGATATAACGAACTAAGGGTCAGGAGGCAACTCACACTAGTAACGTATATTTTTAAGATAATCAGAGGAAAGATACACAATGCGGATATATTGCGAAGGGTGGAGCTAGCCGTGCCAGACAGGTATGTGGGTCGTCGTCGACAGCCGCAGTTGCTGGTAGAACCGCGCGCGCGAACTAACTTGCTGCGCGAGGCACCGCTCACGAGCGCACTCCGCACCCTCAACCTCATTGCTGAGGACTTGGATATATTCTGTTGCTCTTTGGGTGAATTTACAAGAACAGCTATATATAGAATTTGCTATGTCAAAAACAGTTAAACTATTTAAATTATAAGTGTGCTACAATATCGCATTGGGTCTAGCCTGTAAGGATATTTGTATGTTTAGAGAGTAAATAAATAAATAAATAAATAAATAAAAACTTCATTACTTACTGAAAAACCAAAATAATGATTATCAATTTCATATCGATTAAAATCAGTTTTATTTTTTGTCTATGTCACTAGCAGTACATATTCTACACTGGCAGACTGACATTGACAATTTGACACATTAGTGGTGAGTCATTCTCGAATTTTTGGTGACCGAAACCGTTTTCCCGACGACGAAAACGGTTACAGAAAACGGTTAAAGGACGAAACTTATCCAACATGGAATAGAATTGCCATTTCGTCGGTCGCAGTTTCTTAAAATTATCAACGATTTGAAATGTATAAAATAGTTTTTTCGCATCACGAACGAACATTGACAACTGGTAATACATTACTGACTGTATTTCATTTCAAAGAGTTCACTTTTTAAGAGTTCACTTTTTATTGGAAGGACTGTTTTACGAGTGTGATAGATAGTTGAATCGTTGTACCCGACCGTATTTTCTTAGATGTAAAAATTGCATCAAGTAATTCGAAGACTGCATGGTTTGTGTAATAAAGACTGTTTGAAGTTGAACTCAGGACGTAAAACGGTTTCATCACAAAACGGTCTTTGTAAACGGTTCGTTGTCGCAACGTCCATTCCTACTAGATAGCTGTCACTTATTTCGTGTTTCCGATGTGTTTTGAGTGCCTTCCCAATTATTTTTCATTTTCAACGATCACTGCTTTGATTTTTACGGATTCTGACCTTGCCTATCTTGTATGACCCTTACTTTCACACTGGACCTCGAAGATCGCTCATACAATTGACTTGGAATCAAATTGTTATTATGGATTTTACTGCCACTTTGTGGATTGGATATTGTTGAAACTATGGATCGCTATGTGAATTGTGGGATACGAACTAGTCACTGCAATACACTAATGTATGTATGAATCTATAAATTCACACCATTTATATCTCGTTACTATTCAGGCCCAAGAGTGTATGTAACTGTTTCCGTCTCATTTATATCGTAACACCGAATATTTAGTTTTAGGTGTAAAAAACATTCCAAATGCCCTTTTCACACCTAAAACGGTTACAACATCAAATTCAGAGTTATAATTATTACAATTCATTTTTTAATATTTTAGGTCACTAGTTAGCGATATTTCATAGTTCCATAATGGTATTGCCAAATTTATCAAAACAGGAAAATATTTGGCAGCTTTTTGCGACGTTACCAACGATTAGAATGAACGCTCTTAATAACAATACATTATTATCATAGAAAAATAGATTCAAGTATCCGCATTTTGAATAAGTGCCAATTAATTTGCGAGACGTAGTCACCTAATCGAAAAATTAAGGTCATGCAACCACGAGTTTTGCCTATTTAATTAATACAGCAAATATAATTATCATTAATTATTATCAGCTTGTTTTTGACAACCGAGTTTCCTCTATGCCAAGGTTACCTATACTTATCTATTAACGGCCGAACCCAATAACATATTTTCAGTAAAAGACAAATCGCCAGTGTATAATTCTATTTGTCATTGAATGTCGTCCCACAATTCCGTAAGATTCCTTATTCTCTGACAGATTATTAGGCGACTAGAATCAATTCTATTTTTTGTAAATTTTGACGTTCTTTTATTATGTGCCTAATTGAAATAATTATTTGACTTTGACTTTATTGATAATTATTACTTAAAACCATATATGGATAGGTTTTTCCATCTCCAGTGAGCCAAAACTGGTGATAGATAGGTTATTATTGGAATCGGCCGTAAATTTTTCAAAAAGGAGAACATCCTTTTTGAAAAATGACGGGGTCCGCTAGAGCCAATGCCTGCCGGGGCTGCGAATATGGGCCGAAAGGGACAGCGTGGCCCCCGGCAACAGGGCAACCGAAGGAACACGGGTGGGTTTTAGTCAGTAAGAGTCTGACACGCCCTGCCGCTCCACCCAGAGCGGGAGAAGTTATTTGATAATTTCCCATAAAAAAAGCGTGGCAGGGACGCGAAAACTGTTTAATGGATTCAGTACATGATTCTGAATCCCCCTGTAATGAAATATGCCATCGGTTATTTAAAAAAAAATGCTGTTTCATAGAAAAGTGCAATACCTACGCGGTCAAAATATATGGAGCAGCTGTTTTTTTTTTATAACCTACGAAACATTTCAACGCAGGGGGGGATTCAGAATCATGTCCTGAATCCATGGTAACAGTTTTTGCGTTGGATGTCACCCTTTATAAGTTACAACGTTTATTTTCATAAAATTGTAGCAATTTTACATAAAATAGATTCAATGGATTACAAAAAACCTCAACAAAAAAAATTTGCTGTCTTATACATTTAGATCGAGTATGTATTGCGAAATGTGAGTGTACTATGGGTACACCTCTGCCTAACACTTTGGGGAATACAGGCGTGATGTTATGTTATTTATTTATTTATCAACTCATCATCACTATCATTACAGGATTGTCCTAATTCAATAGTGTGGCTACAATTACAGTTTTATTATTTATCATATTCATAACATATTCTGTATATGGTGATTTTTGTGAACTTACCCAGAGAACAAGTAAAAAGATCTATGCTGTCCGCTACGTCATTAAGTATACGCAAGGTACAGTAAGCGCTCAAAAGTGCATGAGCACGCTAAGAGTCGTATTGCTGTGAACACGCGGTATAGCTCGAACATTTGTATGTGTAAGCAACACGATACACACACCACAGATAACGCAGTTTTGCCCTACACGAAACAACAATATATTTCCGTCGCTTTAAACATGCTAGCACACACGCACTATGCGCGTGAACTTGACCAGTTAATGGCATTGCTAAAATTCGATAGTAACTTAACAAGTGCAGATAGCAGAAAGCGTTAAGCGTTGGTATGGAATTCAAACTGCCTCAGGTTCTAATCTCGTGAAACACAGTGCGGTTTTTTGCAAATATTATTATTTTTGTTTTCGATAATAATATTTTTTAAATATTGCTGCTTTTTTATGTTGTTATTGCAATAAAGGTTTTAGAATAAAAAATGCGTGATATATGATAACAAAATTAAAAAAAAATATGTTTATTCGTTATATTTATTTTACATAAGTTAATAAACTGCTACAATTATTTATCATTACTTCAGCAGAATAAGATGTGAAATAGATGTCAAGAAACTTAGAAGCAGTTTGTATTATTTTGACATATTTAAATTATGAAACATTTTAAATTTTTAATGGATTTTTTCACCATAAATATTAAGCTTTGATCATGGTCGAAGTAATTAAGTAATAAATAAGAATATTAGACTACTTAAAATGTAAAAAACTACTTACAGAATAGGTAATTTTAAGGTTAAATATGGGCAGTTTGTTTATATTTTATTTGTATTAATTATTTTACATTTTATTTGACTTTAGTAAATATTGGTTGTTATTGAGGTTAAAGCTTAAGCATTCATTTTCTTTACGAAAAGAAGATTGAAACTAAACCTCAAATTTTAATCCTAAAATAATACTATTACTAAAATAATAATAAACAACAGTATATCTGCAAGAAATACGACAAACACCCTATTGAAACGTGCTTAAAAAATTCGTTACCATAAATTCATGCAATAACGAATCTGTTGTTTATTAAGTTGGTACGGTCAATATTTTAAGGTCAAAAACGGTTTTCTAGCTGGTCTTCAGTGATGCAAGCCTTCAGAGTGCACGGCGAACGGTTCATAATGACGTGTTTTTAATGATTCAGCAAAATATTTCGTTGGTATGAAACCATTTGTTTCATTCACCATTTGACGTCGCTGCTACTCGATAATAAGCCCCTTCCTCATATCTCTTAACCCTCACAGTATTTCTCTAGAACAAAGAAAAACATTGTTTTTATTACACATAATACCTTATTATTTATTATTCACTAATCGAATTAAACCTCACAATGAATTTAAAACTTTAAAGGCATCTTCTGTCTCAACAATACCTCTGTTCTATCAACAATACCCTTGATTAAGATTTATGTTTAGAAAAATAATTATGAAATATATTAATGATAACACTCACACTTAGTCCGGTTTCATTAGATATTCACTTCACTTTTACGCAGCGCAATAATATTCTCTGATCTGATCTGATCTCTTCAATATATTTTATGCCTGCTTTTTGATAATAATAACCACAACACTGCGCTAAATACTCGTCACCAATATTATCCACGAACCAAAAAAGTTCTATTAATTAAATACTCGTAACAAACTGCATCTACCCCACAGAAATCGAAATAATTTACTTAGTTTTTTGTGGTCTACCTGCTAAACTTTAATATTTATGTGAACAAGACGAATGAAACTAAAAACGAATGATGATTATTGAACTAGTCATTGGTTGCAGACAAAGTGAGTGTGTGTGTAATGTGCGTGTCTACAGTATTGTAACAACTTACAGAAGAAGGTCGTAAGTCAAACCGAAGCGTCAGTCTATTGCTTTGTGAGATTGCTCATGGACTTTTGTTCGGTACTGTACGTGTTATAGGGGCTTTACTTAGTAGATTGGTCCTACTACTGGGAACCGCCAATAGACATGGCCGTCGCCTTCGCAATACATAATTGTCGGGCACACATAGGTTTATTTCTTTTAATATACCCGGGTTTGAAGTCTTGCCACGCAATAATTTAAAAATATAGGTAGCAAGAGCTATGTCCCTCCTTGTTTCCAATTTATTGTATCCCACCACGCCTATAACAAACACGGTTGGATACATCAATGGATAAAATGGATATACACCATTATAACCTTAAATACAGAAGCCTAGTAAATTTATTTTATATACGCTCCAGCATGAGACTGTATTTAGCTTTATGCGGAGCCCATATGATTGCGTTACATTCGAGCTGACTTCTTACCAATGCATTATACAAAGAAGTTAGCGCAGCGACGCTTGTAAAACCCTCAGCTCTTCTTAGGATGAACCCCTGTAGGCTTTTTTACAAAAAACATTTACGATGTGATTAAGAAATGCCAGGTCCGAGTCAAGGCGTACTCCTAAATCACGCACCGTTTCTGTTCTTTTCAATAACGTGTTGTCCACTCTATAATCATATTTCTTGGGCATTTTCATCCTACTAAAAGTTATATTATGTTATTAAAACATCATGTCTGTATTATGTATATTGAAGTTTTGTATAGGACAGCTGATTATACACAGTGACTTTGAAAACAATCAACATTTAGGTGTTCTAAAAAAACTTTAAAAAAAACAAAAAAAAAAACGACTGACTTCCAAAAAAAACACTACAAAGTGAAAAATAACTTTAATTTCGGAAGTCAGTGTCTTTTCGCTGTTTGCTACCAACTTCTGAAATTAAAGTTGTTTTTCATTCACTTTGTAGTGTTTTTTTGGAAGTTGGTTGTTTTATTTTTTACTTTTTAGTTGTTGTACCACATGAATTCGAATTCCACTATCTGCTGTATAAATAACAATGACAGGAAGTTATTATAACATCATTCTGTCATTAACATTTAGCCACTTAAGTGGGAAAAATACGTAAACTAACTCAAAAACTACCCAAGCACAGCTAACATTCAATGACAGTTCATTCAAAACAACTTTTAATGGGAATAATAGAATTCTCAACAAAAAAAAAACACCTAATACAAAATGGTCTAATCTGGTACCTATGTACTTTATATAAGAGCGATAGCATAGTTAGCCATTTTTTGCTCTAAAATTATGTTTAAAAAAACCGAAGTGTGAAGTGTCTTTCATTGCTGACCTAACTGTTTTTTAAAATTATCCTGAAAATCTAGCGTTTTTAAAAATCCAGCTATCAATATTCCCGCAACGTCCCGACACAAGTACAGAACAAGTTCGCGTAACTAGCGCCACTCGTTGGTTGTCTTTAGTACTAATTAACTAACAAAAACAAACTTCTGGAAGTTTCTCAATTCTCAATTCTTTATTGCATTCTATAATGTTGGTAAAACAGTTGGTAGGCTTAAAATTATAGAAACAATTATAGACCCTGTTGGGCACAGCATAGTAGGAGAGAGGAGGAAGAGCGCTTATTTGAAGAGTGTTTATATTATTTAAGTATGTCTTCTGGTAATACTACTTCTTAAATATTCTCACTTTATTTCTATAGTACGTTATAAATAATACGTCTGCTTGAGTAAGTAGGTCTTTGTTATGTTATACCGATATAGTTTTAGTTAGTTATTCATGTTGTTCAGTAGGTATTTGTTTAAATTAGATATGACATTTGGTTATTATACTGAATTTATTTGCACGATTATTTATTTATTAATGACTAGAAATTATTATAAATTGAAAACAAGTTATTGCATTGTAATTACTATATTTATTATGAATTGATATTTAGACAATGATTGTTTTATTTGTTTAATTATGTATTTTATATGTCTATTTTGTTATATGTACATTTTTAGTTAAATATGTCATTCTTGTAAATTATAATTTATCGTCTAAATATTCTTTTATACTATAATAGCTTTTGTCCAATAGAAATAATTTTAATTTATTAATAAAACTGTTATCTTTATTTATTTTTTTAATGGATTCTGGTAACTTGTTGTATATTTTTATAGACATGACAAAAGTACTGGAGGAATGCATTTTTAGTCGTGAAGTTGGTATGTTTAGTCTGTTTTTATATCTAAGTGTAATTCTAGTTTGTATATTTTCTCGTTTACTATAGAATTCCGGGTATTTGCGAACAAATTTGCATATTTCAAAGATATATATTCAGGGTAAGGTTAATAATTTTAGTTCCTGAAAGTGGGGTTTACAGCTGACGGTTTCTTCAATATTTACTAAGATTCTAATCAATTTCTTCTGTAAAGTAAATAATGTGGATGCGTCTGTACTATTACCCCATAGGATGACTCCATATTTGAGCCAGGCACAGGCATACGCATAATAGGTGACTAAAGCCGTTTTAAGATCTGTAGTTTTTTTGATCTCGCGGAGGGCATAAGAAAATTTTGATAGTTTGGCTCTTATTTTTTGAATGTGAAATTTGCAATTAATGTGTGAGTCTATGTCTAGTCCTAATAGGGTGAATTTGATAACAACTTCTAAAATTGACCCATTGATACTGAAATTTATATTTATGGGTATTTTTTGACAGGGGTGAAATGCTATTATTTTTGTCTTATTGTAGTTAATTTCAAGATTGTGCTCGGTCATCCAATTTATTGTGGCGTTAAGCACAGAATTTAATTTTTCATTTAAATTTATGTTAGATTCACATGAGGTGAGTATTGATACATCATCTGCGAACAAGACACATGGTTCATTAATATTATTAGGAAGGTCATTGATGTACACAAGGAATAGAAAACATCCTATTACACTTCCTTGTGGGATAGAAGCGTTGATTAACTTATTGTCGGACCGGATTAACTCTATTTCATTTGTTCTGTGGTTGTAAAATTCTATTTCCACCAGTTGTTCTCTGTGTTTTAAATAGGATGCGAACCAATCATAGTATTTGCCGCGGATTCCTATGCTATATAATTTATTTAATAATATTTCAAACTGTACTTTATCATAAGCTTTTGTCATATCAAGCAGTAAACCAACTGCATATTTTTTATTATTAATAATATTTAGGGCTTCTTGGATAAACTTGTACACTGCTAATATTGTGGATCGATTTTTGCGAAAACCGTTTGTCAAAAATTGACAGTCGTTCAATATGTTATACTTTTCACAGAATGCGTAAACTCGATTGCACATGGCTTTTTCAAATAGTTTTGAAGCTGTAGGTAAGAGAGCAATGGGGCGATAGTTGTTTGGGTCGGTTTTTGTGTTTTTCTTATGGATCGGCTTTATTAGGGATTTTTTTAAGAGATTTGGAAAAGCGCCTTCTTCAAAAGATTGGTTTATTAGTAGGTAAAACGGTAGAGTTAATTCATCTGCACATTGTCTCAATAGAGTAGGTGGAATTTGGTCTATACCATGACTCTTTTTATTTTTTAATTTTTTTATTCATGTGTTCACCTCGTAAGGATCTACTGGACTAAGGAATATTGTATTTTCTGTTGGTGAGATCATAGGGGCTCCTTTCGGTTTGTTACCAGTTGGGTTCGTGTAACCTTCCCCAATGGAAGCAAAGAAATGATTAAAAGTGTTGGCTATCTCCTTGGGCTCTGAAGTTTCGTTATTATTAATATGTAAAGTGATATTATACTTTTCACTTTTAATATTCTTGTTTGTGCGTTCATTGATTATTCCCCACATAGTTTTGACTTTGTTGTTTGATTTTCTCATTTTATTTTTAAAGTGCAGTTTTTTTGCTGTCGCTACAGTTTTCTTCAATAATTTTTCATAGTTTTTGTAATATCGTGTAAGAATTGGATTTTTAGTTTTTGTTGTTATTATTTTCAGTAATCTTTTGTTTTTGCATGATTTTTTTATGCCTACAGTGAGCCAATATTTTTTAAACTTAGAATTTAATTTAATTTTTTGTAATGGCATGCAATGGTTTAGGATTTTAATGAGTGTGTCGTTAAGCGCTTCATAATTGTCATCAATGTTTTTGTCACTTGTTATTATATCTTTCCAATTTATTTCTTGTAATTTAGATTTGAAATTTATTATGTTTGTGTTATTGTATAGTCTTTTCTTTGTGTACCAAATGGTTTCTTTTGTTTTTTGGGGTATATTTAAATGTAAAATAGTACTGTTATGGTCTGAAAAACCTAGCTCTTCCACTGTCGTATACATATCTTTGTAGTAAAAGTTTGTGAATATTAGATCTAGACATGTTTTAGTGGTGGGTGTGATACGTGTAGGAGTTTGTATGTGTTGTGTTAGTTTATATTCCTGCATTAAATTTAATAATTGGTTAGTTTTTACGTTAATCGATAATATATTTACATTGAAGTCGCCTCCTATAACTATATTTAATTTGGGATATTTATTGTTTATATATTTCAGAATTAGTTTCATTTGTTGATAAAATACTTCTTCCTCTCTCCTATTCCAATACATAGTAATTAATAATAAATTTTCTTTTGGCAATTCAATAGCACATAACTCTATAATATACTCTATAGACATGTCTGTAATGTCATTTCTTGGTATGCACTCTATATGTTCTTGGAGCAAGATACAGACACCGCCTCCTGCTCGCGTGCTGCGGCAGTAAGATGATGCTAGCTTATATCCACTAATTTTAATAATGGTCGACTTTTCTTGTGATAGCCACGTCTCTGAGATACACATTGCTTTGTATAATGAATTTTGGGCAATGAAGGCTTCAAGTATGTGCTGTTTATTGTTAAGGCTTTGGATATTCTGGAACAATATTTTAAAGGGTAGGTCTTTGTTTACGAAATGTATTATTTTCAGTTTCGTAGATCGTACTTGTGTTGCAAGGTTGGTCAGAGTTATTCATGGCTCTCATGGTATCCTTTTCTTGGATTGTTGTATTTATGTGTAGGTGTTTGTTATCCTTTATGTTGACATGTTTCCCATCTATATATAGTCGATTGTTCCTTATTATTGCATGGTGGCCATTTTTTCTGGCCTTGAGTAATTCTTCACGTATTTGTGCCCTTTCCTTTCGTGCATTTGCATCTAAAAATTCGGATACAAACAGCCCAGTTCCCTGAAAATTCTGGTTGTTGTTTATAATATACCTGCTCATTCTTTTACTAAGTAATTCAATTACTAGCGGCCGATGCTTTTCTCCTTTTCTTCCTACTCTATACATATCCTCTATATAGCCTGATAAGTCGACGTTGACAATATCGCGAAATAGGTCTATTAGTCTGTTGTAGAGTTCGCATTCAGGCTCTTTATAATAATCTGCGAGGCCATAGAGTACAATTTTTTTATATTTGCTCTCAAGAGTGCTAGGTGATCGGGATGTTTGTGTTAGTAGGTTTTTTATCTCTCTTTTAAGGTTTTCATTTTCTGATCGTGACTTTTCTAATTTAGTGTTTATTGCTTCTATTTCTTGTTTTCTTTGGTCATTCTGCTCGGTCAAGGCTTTTGTTTTATAATCAAAATCTTGTCTCAATTCAGTTATTGCTCTTTTAATTTCTGTTTGTATTGTGATTTGAAGTTCTTCTATGATAGATTTATTATTTTCCTGTAAACGTAGTATTATTAATTCGCTCAAATTTTGCAAGGTTAATTGAGGCTGTGTATCGATAAACATTTTTACATTAATCATGCCATCATTTTCGGTTTGAGTATCTCCTACGAAGCTCAAATCTTCGGAGCTAGCCATTTCACTGTTGGAGTTAGTTTTTCTGTTTCGCATGGTGACATTATTTACTTCTGCTGGTGAGATTAGATCTTGGTTGCAGTCAGAGCCCCTCGGAGTGCGTATAGGAGTATCAGTGTTTCCTGACTTTGGTATTTTACAGATACAAGACTGGCACTTCCACGACTTTTTATGATCTACGGTCATCAATTTGACATAATAATCTTTTGTAATACCAGAGCATTCTAGATCATATCTACACTTGCACAATGAACAAGTCAGATTTTCCCTTATTGGTAATTTTTGTTGGCATCCTGCGCATAAAGGTGTTGGCGCCATCTCATAAGATAATATTTATGAAAATCTGCTGGCAAGTGACTTTCAAAAACTACTAGTAACGAACTCTAGTGAGGAATAGCGGAAATACCTCAGTTTTCGATTTTGTTGTCTTTGGTTCCGCTACTTGGCGATAGATGGCGTTAATTCAGTACAGTAAAGTAGGAATGACTTTTACTTTTGGGTTTTATTTCCATTCAAATACTACAAAATATCGAATTAGGTACCTTTTGTGTTTTTTCTTCCTGTTTGGTAAGAAGTAGTCCAGGGAACCACAGTTCTGTAAGGAACTTAACCGTTTTGTTCGGTTATTTTCGAATTGTAGGGTCGTTATTTTTCTGGCACTTTTTTATTCGTTTCTCCCGTTTTATTGCATATTACACACGTATTCCAATATCCACTCACTTTGTGTCACTAGTGCAATCGTTTAAACACAATTTCGTTGACAACTTATCACTTTTACTATTTTCTATGAATTTAATATACGGAGCTGTTTGTTTACTTGCGCACAGTAGCGCCCTCTCATTATGTGCTCCTGTTTCCTCTACCTTCGGCTAGTTAGTGACCGCGGACGGTTGGATTAATGAAATAAGTACCGTCCATTATTGTTACGTCACAAGGGTAAAAATTTAGGTAAAAATTTAAAACTCTCCAATTTGATACTATGACCACTCCGTCATAGTATCAAATTGGAGAGTTTTAAATTTTGTCCTGACTACTGAAAAATCACGCTCTAAAAAGTATGAAACAAGAAAATATCAGACAGAAATCAAGATACAAAAACGGTCAAGGTAAAGCTGTGGTCGCATGCTTGTACACCTACAAAATTATAATGGCACACCCACGTTATGTTTAAGTCCCATGTCCCACGGTCCCCCCTCAACCGGACATAAATCCAAATTCGCGATACAAAAACCCAACGACACCTTGCCCGACCCAGGAATTGAACCCTGAACCTTATGCTCAGCAGTACCACTTGCGACCTCTAGACCATCGAGGCAGTAAAAATAATAACGTCATATCAGAAATAGTTTGCAATTTATCACTTTAATAATCCGGTTTAAGACATTTATTTCTCAAAAAGAATACAATTCACTTATTATGAGAAATACAAGGTAATCTTAAAACTAAATATAAGAATTACTCTTCAAGAAGGTCGGTATTTGTAAATAAATAAGTTAATGAACACAATTTTTATAGTGTTGTGGGTAAAAGGAAAAAGGGGGTGTACTTATTACATATATCGATTCTTGGAGGCAAGTCAATAGCAATTACACATTTAACTATTTGTAATGTACTAATTTAAAACCTAGTCCGCCTAACCATAATGGATGTGACAAACATCATAACTTCCTAAATAATATTATAAATGTGAAAGTGAGTTTGTTTGTTTGTTAGGCGATGATCACACTGCACCGCGCACCGCCGCGTAGCGCGGGGCGGCCATAGCAAACAATCTGCGCGCCAGAGCGCGTCCCGCGCGCAGATTGTGTTTTTACAGGGTGCGAAACTTTTACCATGGATTCAGTACATAATTCTATTCTAAAGTGCAATACCTACGCGGTCAAAATGTATGGAACTGCTGATTTTTCTTAAAATAACTTACGAAAAATTTCGACGCAGGTTGGTTCAGAATCATGTACTGAATCCATGGTAACAGTTTTCACGTCGATGTCCCTGCCACCCTATATACTGATACAATGATAAATCTGCCGCCCCGCGCTACGCGACTGAGCGCGGTGCAATGTGATAATCGCCTTAAGGCTTGTGCAGACCAGCGCGACACGCGACGCGACACAAAGGCACCGCTCGTCGCGCGACGAGCGGTGCCTTTGTGTCGCTTTCACGCTAAAACGACTGAACAGATTTAGACGAAATTTGGCACATGGGTAGATCATGACCTGGATTAGGACATAAAATACTTGTTATCCCGATAATCAACGGCATCGAGATTTACGCGGGTGAAACCACGGGCGCAGCTAGGTATTAATATTTATGTCTTAATCTAAAGAGCTGTTTTACAAAACTATTATAGGTGGTTTTATGTAGTTGTGCAGTTTAAAATATTACCAATGAATGTCATACTTTCGTAGATATGTCGATTGAGCCAATTGTTTCTAGCCGTTATACTAATTACATCTTTATTACAAGGCCTATCTCAACAATTTAATAGACAACAATTTGTGTTGCAGTATATAAATTTTATGACACCCTTGTTAGAACGTTAAGGATTCCAAAACAATAGAAGCAATTGTTGGTATTTAGTCTAGTGCTTAGGACAGACTCTGGGTAGACAGTGACAAAACTTTTTGCTTACAAATAAATTAATCAAATTAGATTTGTTACAGCTGCAGCGGTAATAATGTCATTTGGTTTAAATAGGTTCTATTTTTTATTATTTTATTTATCTTTTACAAAGATTTTTTCTTTTAGATTTTGTGAATGTGAGAACGTTGTAGGCTGTAGACTTGTGGACTATTTTCTAATTTGCTAAGTACCTGGTAGGTACTTGTTGATAGGCCTACATTCTGTCCTCTCATACCTATTAACACTGTAATTTGAAAACATTGTAAAAATCATTATTTTGAAAAGATTAGCTGTGGAGTTTCTTGCCGGCTCTTCTCCATAGGACGCGACCAATTGGAACCGTGCACCTAGCTTCTGACGTTTCATAAGTGCCCTTGTAGGTTTATGTGAAATAAAATATTTTGATTTTGACAAAGTAAAGTCATCAGCTGACCTCTTAAGGCATTTTAAAAATGGTACGGTTTTTAAGTAATTTTTGGTCTGTCATGTAGAGTGACAACAAAAATCATGAACAAATAGTTTTAATGAATCTTCACGATTCACACATTTAATTTAAGATTCATTTTAGACACTATATCGTAAATGTGCGCATAAATATTTGTGATGTCCGGCTGTTATGGTTTGCCCTTGTTATAGTGATAAATAAGAATATCTTAATTAACATTTATATCATAAGTGTAATTTATATATGAATAATCAAATAAATGTATTATCATATTAATATTATATTGTTGTAACGTGTCGCGACCAATTGGAACCGTGCACCTAGCTTCTGACGTTTCATAAGTGCCCTTGTAGGTTTATGTGAAATAAAATATTTTGAATTTGAATTTACTTTTGACGATTAATCTGGCATCAGTTGAATCCGGTTAAACAGTTGTGTAGACAAATAAAAAATTACGGATATTTTGTGCCAATCTAGCATAACACGATCAAATTGAAATCCATCAAACTAAGAACACTGATTACAATTCTGTAAATACATTTGTTACGGTCGCGAATCATATTTTGATCATAGGTACAGACATCCTGATACAGACCTGTAATTTGCCAAAAACGTTACAAAATTTGGATTTCACCGGCTACCCTGGCATTTTTGCCTTTTCAGGAAAGCGTCAGTGTAGCCCGCGAAATACAAATTGCAAATTTGAAAAAACTTATCAAAATTTGAATTTCACGGGCTACTTTAGCATCCTCTTTGAGGTGGAACCGCAGTTGTAGTCTGCGAAATTAAAATTTTCTTACGTTTTTTTGCAATTTGCCCGTCAGTATCTAGAACCTAAAATATGATTCGCGGTTATAATAGATACATATTTACAGAATTATAATCATTAGCATCATTAATACATCTCTCTAAGATAGATTTGTTCCATAAGAACAAATCTTGTATGGAAAGTTTACAAGGAACAAATCTAACTTAGAGAAATGTATTAATGATTCTAATTCTGTAAATACTTATCTGTTATAGTCACGCATCACGCTTTTATCAAGATACAACCTGACACTGAACTGTAAATTGCAATAAATCGTAAGAAAATTTGAATTTCGTGGTCTACAACTGCGGATCCACCTTAAACGCATTTAGTGATTTATGGTGCAAGCGAGTACTCTGAATAGGTCGTCGTCTAAATTCTGCAGCAGGGCCGATTCATAAAGAAACCTCAATTTTGAGAATAGGTACCAGCCTAGGTTCTCAATGAAATAATAAAAATCGACCAAGTGCATGTCGGACCATGCACAATGTAGGGTTCCGTAGTTGGGATGAATTTATCCCAAGAACAAACTTAACTTTGTAGTTGAAAAAAAAATCTTTCATACAGAATGTATGGGAGAACATGTTTTTACAACCGCAAATCTAAGTTGGTCGATTATTACTCGTTAACTTGTAAAGCCTACTCAGCTGTGATAGTTTTCCTTTTAAATTCGTTATATAAGCTACTGCCGTGAAATTTTTCACATATCTAAAACCAACCATTTAGCTGGCAGGGGCAAAATTTTGCAATTTAAAGCTTAATATTTCGCAAACAGATTTCTGAATTCAAAAATGGTTCAAACACACTCACAATGTTTTTGAAAGACCTTTCCAACGATACCCCACACCAAGGAATAGAAAAAAAAAAAACATCCCCACTTTACGTGCAGGGGAGGTATCTTAAAAGAAATTATTTTCATAATTTTATTTTACCACTTTGTTGGCATGATTAATATATACCCTTGCCAAATTACAATATTTTAGTACTAATAGTCTTGGAGCTAGACCGCGGACAGACAGACAGACAGACGGACATGACGAAACTATAAGGGTACACTTTAATGATACGTGTCTTTTATATAATAGATAATAAAAATATGATAAATAGTATAATGGATGATAGCCCTAACTGGTCGAGGTCTCAATAGATTAAAATAAACAAACGGCTAAGAGCGAGTCGGGGTCACACAATATTGGGGGTTCCGAAGCATTCTGTGGAATGGTCATGTGGATTTGATACATCGTCAAGGAAAAAAAAAAAAATTACCAATTTTATTTGATAGAGAGAAACACTACATAGGTCAAAATTACTTCGAAAGTAAGCAACTACAATTGTTATTATTTATTAAAAAAAAACAGCAACTGTAATAGTGTCAATGACTTTAATTATCCAGTAAAATATGGCTCAATATCTTAATCATAATTTATATTATTATATGTATAGACTTGCTTCTGCTCGCGGTTTCGCCCGCGCCACCTGCCGGGTCCAATAGTGAATCTAAAGTCTAAACCATCCAGAGACTTACTCAAACACACACAAAAATCGGTCCAGCCGTTTAGGTCAAGTTCAGTGACATACAGACGTACAAAAGAATTGTACCTATACAAAAAACTTTTTCCAAAAAAAAATAACCGACTTCCAAAATTAAAGTTATTTTTCACTTTGTAGTGTTTTTTGGAAGTCGGTTGTTTTTTTTTGGAAAAAGTTTTTATTTTACACTTTTTAGTTGTGGTACCTACCCCACACAAATTCGAAAACCACTACTACCTGCTACGTAAATAACAGTGACAGGAACTTATCATATCATCCACATACTAAGTGGGAAAAAGTACGTATTATGGAAGCTAACTCAAAAACTATCGAAGCAAAGTTAATAAAATTTACATGGAACCACCTTGAAAGCATACCCTTTCAAACAAAAAAAAAATTTTAAAGTCGGTCCACAATTGACGGAGAAATCGGTGGAAATACTTAAAAAAAAAGAAAAAAAAAAAACAAACATACGCGACGAACATTATAACCTCCTCCTTTTTGGAAGTCGGTTAAAAAGAAGAAAAAGATAGTTTTGGCAAATTTTGAGCTACATTTCTTAAAGAGAGCTTTTTCAAAGGCTACCGAACAGGATAATTGTTAATTTAAACTTTTTTTTCTTAAGGTTGAACTGACCCCCCAAATAAATACTGTTTCGGTCGTTGACTGCCGATAACTTTGTTGTTAAGTCCTAACTTTGTCCTAAAATTTTAACTACAACGTTGCGTAGAGAAAAACCTCTGACATACGAACAATAAGACAAACTTTTAGTATAAAGGTTCCGTTTTTAGGGTTCCGTAGTCAACAAGAAACGCTTAAAGTTTCGCTCAAAAATTCTTAGTATTCTAGTACTAAGAATTTTTGAGCAAAACTTTAAGCTGTAATTTGGCATGGGTATACATACATAGTAACCGTGGAGTTTCTTGCCGGCTCTTCTCCATAGAAAACGACCAATGGGAACCGTGCATCTAGCTTTTGACGTTTCGTAAGTGCCCTTGTAGGTTTATGTGAAATAAAATATTTTGAATTTTGAAATCACACCAATAAAGTTGTAAAATAACATTTTGAAAAGTGGGAGTGATTTATTTTTCTCGTCTACACCATGCTGTGGGGTATTATTGTATAGGTCGTTCAAAAATATTGTGGGTAATTTAAAACTATGTATTTTCGATTCAGGGATCCGTTTGAGAAATATTAAGCTTTAAAGTATTAATTTTTGTCAAAGTCAAGTGTCCCTGCCAGCTAATAGATTCAATAAATGATTCTGGAACATTTTCGTCGGTTATTAAAAAAATATTAGCTGTTTCATACATTTTAACCGCGTAGATATTGTTGGTACTTTTGTTAGAAACAGCGTTTTTTTTTCAATAACCTACGTAAAATTCAACGTCCGGAGGCGTGAGTCGACCAATATACATTTGGAGTTGGAACGTATGGGAGAACAGGTTT
This sequence comes from Agrochola litura, assembly GCA_949152395.1. Classification (NCBI taxonomy): domain Eukaryota; kingdom Metazoa; phylum Arthropoda; class Insecta; order Lepidoptera; family Noctuidae; genus Agrochola; species Agrochola litura. The sequence continues at coordinate 16,406,974 of OX424508.1, read as the reverse complement.
TTCAACTACAATGTTATGTTTGTTCTTGGGATAAATTAATCCCAACTACGGAACCCTCCATTGTCTGTGGACCGACACGCACTTGGCCAGTTTTTTATTTTATAGTCGGAACCCTAATAATAGCTATATAGTGCTATGTTTTCATTCACCCAGGCGCCGCCGGCGATAAGCCAGTCTCAGACTCCCTACGCCAACGTATAGAAGTGTTGAAAAAAATCTAATCTAATTTTAAAGTTCAACATGAAACTATTGTGAGTATTATTTTTGCTCTTATTTTTTTTTAATCTTTATACAGGATGGCCCATTTACAGTAGTTCAAAATTATTTTTTAAAAGCCTTTCGTAATTCTAAGTACACACACAACGACTCGCTGCCGATTTCAATACCTGTGATTGGACGTGAGATTATGAGTGTTATGGGCTTTATAGTTATCCCTCGATAACTATAGCCAGTAGTTTTAAAAACTCTTAAGAGGGCCCTTCCCGGTCTATCGTCAACGCGAGCATGGTCGAAAAGCTTGTTGTTTCATCTAGCGCAAGTGAGAACTGCTAACAAGCAAGTGAGAACGCGAACGCGCATTGTACGAAAAATAGTGTGCGGAAATTTCATAAAACTTGTTTCAGGAAATACGTGTTTTTAAGTAAGCTTTACTTGTTTGTGAAATAAATGTTTGTCATTTAGAATCTCCATTACATGTGCAAGGTTCCTATGCAGATTTTTTCTTTTCTTTTACAATTTATAAGTATATTATGAACAGCCAAAGTTCAGGTAAAAATTGTGCAAAAATGCAGCTTTTCGGAGGCTTGTACTGAATTTATTTCTCGACATTTAAATTTTTTGGTTTCATAGAAACCTAGAAATAGTGCACAAGATACCTATTAGTTTCAAATTTTCAAAGAAAGATGTGTTACAACGCCATAATCAAGTACGAGCGTTTGTATGAAAAGTATGATGGGTTGGCCGCTCTTAAGGACTGGTGGTTTGCCAAAATACCAAAATAACTAACGTGAATTTTACACGAAATTCAAATTATTTTAAAACGGACGGCTGAACGGATATGGATGAAATTTGGTACATGAGTAGACCATGACCTAAATTAGGACATATAATACTTTTTATCCCAATATTCCCATGCGGTCGAGACTTATGCGGGTGAATCCGCGGGGCGCAACAAGTTGTTTTATAAATGGAACTCGTTCGGTATTAATAAAAGTCACGTAAGTAATTACAAGAAGGTTACTTATAGCAAATAATTTTCATTATGTGTTCTTTTGTTTCAGATATATTATTATAACTGCATGTGTTGTGCACAGGGGGACTACACATGCATTTGGCAAGTTTAGTTTTGTGCTAAAATTACAATTTTACCGACAAGTTCGTTTAACACCTATTACTGAAAAGAAGCCACGAGGAGCTTGTGGCTAAGTAATAACAGCAACACGGTTCGATCCATCAGGTTAAGCTACGCTTGCCGGGGTTGGGCTGTGGATGGGTGACCATCTTACCGAGACTCCTGCGTACTTCGGAAAGCACGTTAAGCCGTTGGTCCCGGCTGTCATTTGTGGATCTTTGACAGTCACTACGGGTCGTCAGAAGCCCGAAAGTCTGACAATCAGTCTTACCAAGGGATATCGTATTACCCAGTTTCTGGGTTGTGGAGGTCAGATAGGTAGTCGCTCCATGTAAAATACGGTATTCAGCTGCATCCGGTTAGACTGGAAGCCGACCCCAACAAAGTTTTGAAAAGGCTATGCAGATTGAAAAGTAGCCACGAAGAGTTTCTTTTTGATGTCAGAATCTTTAATCAAATGAACATTTGCACAGTACCCGAGTCTAAGCCACAAATTTAAAAGACAGCCTCTTTCTGAAGTTCGATTGCCTTTACCGCCGAGGTTAACCTCAACCCTTTGTGATATGCAATCACATGACAAAGTTCAAGAACAAAATTAACAATCAAGAACTTTAAATAAACTACACTTTTACTCTTTTTTTTACTTTTAAAAATTCAACATTTTGTTTTCAGATACAAGACATACACTACTTAGACCACCGAATGACATAGAAACGGTGAATCTTTCTGATTTGTCATACGACTTTGACAGCGGACAGCCTGTACACGTAGATCCCAAAGATACAGACCTTGTTGGCCTAAACTTAACAGCTCCATTCATCGTGACGGCCATTTTTAAATCCAACAACGGCAAATCATCATGTCTGGTCTCCATAACACAAAACGAAACTAAAGTCATGAGCCTATGCATACAACCTGTTGGACCAAATGTTTCAAGAGTTACTCTGGTTACTGATTTGTATTCGCCAAGTAATTCGATTTCTTACTTAGTCAAAGAGAGCTTCAAAGGCAAATGGATCAAAATCGTGATTTATGTCAGAGATGATACAGCAGATTTATACTTGAACTGTAGTGAGTCACCAATTAAGTTGTCTTTGCTGAAAGGTAGAAATGTGGTGCTGACGAAAGATATGAAGCTTACATTGGCTGAATCATTTGAGGTGAGTGGTGGCTGAATTTTAATCTAGCTATTTAGACGTTGCATCCTGAAAGATCTAACTCTGATATGAATAGATTGAGGACACGTAACCAAACAACAACCTTCAGCAATATGGTAATAGGTATCCTAGTGTCACATTGCTGAAATATTCAGAGGTTAAGGATGCTTTGAGATCTTTACCACCAAGTATCTCGGAAATGTCCTCTTACCATAATATTATTATACCAGTTTTATCGTGTGCCGCAACTTTGTAGAAAAATCTGTGACTGTTGAAAGTTCCAAATATTTTTTTTAAATCTTTATCACTTACTTTATTAGACATACTTTGCTTTTAGCTTGTTCTTATACTCGACAACTTTATAAGAAAGTAATTTAATAAAGGTACACACCGATAAGGTGATCTCGCACTGTATAGGATTTCCGTACAGTGAGAGGTCAGCTTGTACTCAAAATGTATAGCTTGATATGATGTAGCCATTGTACCTACCTAGATTTTCTCGATGTTCATTGTTTGATAAATTGAGAACGTTCATTTTACCATTAATTTAGCTTCAAAATAATAAAATGTGATGAAAAATTGACTAGTGGAAGTCTTTCTTCACAAAGTTTTTTATAACTAACGAAAAATGGAGGAAGTTGCCAAGTCGACGCGTATTTTTTTAACCGACTTCCAAAAGGAGGAGGTTCTCAATTCGTCTGTATGTTTTTTTTTTTTTTTGTATATTTCTTACGCGATTACTCCGCCAATTATGAATAGATTTTGATGATTCTTTTTTGTTTGGTAGATTATACTTCAGAGGTGGTCCCCTTATAAATTTTATTAACTTTGCATGGATGGTTTTTGAGTTGGGTTCAATAATACGTATTTTTTCCCACTTAGTATATGGATGATATCTTAAGTTCCTGCCACTGTTATTTACATAGCAGGTAGGGGTATCCGAATTTTTGTGGGGTAGGTACCACAACAAAAAACTGAAAAATAAAAACTTTTTACAAAAAAAAATTAACCGACTTCCAAAAAAAACACTACAAAGTGAAAAATAACTTTCATTTCGGAAGTCGGTAGCAAAAAACGAAAATTCTAAACCAAAGACACCGACTTCCGAAATGAAAGTTATTTATCACTTTGTAGTGTTTTTGTTGCAAGTCGGTTAATTTTTGTAAAAAGTTTTTTTTCAAAAATATTCAATGTACAGTTTTGACTTCGCCACGATTTTATTAAGTATATCCAAGCACAAAAATATTCAAACTAAGATCTCCACAGACCTTTTTCCGATTCCCGGATGTTATCGCGTCATTCATTTGATAACCTACTGATGAAATATCTAATGTTCTTTGAAATAAATAATAAGTAAGATTTCTTATCGTCTAGTCTAAAATTTGACTCTGTACTATTACATACTTACCTAAATCAAATAGATAAATTGTTTTAACAAATCACACTCACTGAATATGATAACCAAGGAATCATAATAACATATAAACTAATATTATAAATAAAGAGGAAAGATTTGATTTTTTGTTTGTTGCAATTTAACTCAAAAACTGCTCGACCGATTTTAAAAATTCTTTCACCATTAGGAAGCTAAATTTTTACGGAGTAACATAGGCTATATTATATACATACACTAGCTTTTGCCCACGGCTTCGCCCGCGTGGATGTCGGAAAATATCCCACGGGAACGTACTACCGAGATTTCATACCTAATAACAGAGGAAAATGTCATTGACTCCTACCGCTGCACCCGCGTTGCTCCGCGTAATTTTGAAACTGTGATATCTTTTAAACTGTTAATTTAAATAACATGATTAGAAGGCATATTTTTATCTAAATTAAATGCCCAATTTAAATAACATATTTTTTTGGATAAGGATTAATACTATATCGGTCGAAAAAGCTTCGGAAATAACAATTAAATTTTTATCAAATTCTGAAACATAAAAATGGTTATTGTGGGTCATCCTTAGAAGATATGGCATCAGGGACTTTTTTGTTGAACTTTTTAAAATGAACAATACCGTGAAACATAAATTTGATGTATCTTTTTCCGTTAACGCAGCGCACGCCAGTAAAGCTCCCAGTCGGCATGATTTTTTCCGACTTCTTCAACAATAATCGTCAAATTTCAGCCAATTTACACAAAACTCTAATGAATTAAACATTAAAACCTTTCGCATGAATCACTCCGTCCATTGTTGAAAACCGTTTGAAAATCCGTTCGGTAGTTTTTGAGTTTATCTCGTTCAGACAGACAGACAGACGCGGCGGGGGACTTTGTTTTATAATAATATGTAAGGATATACATAAACTCACGTCTTCTTCCCATGGGGGTAGGCAGAAACTACAGAACGCCACCTGCTACGTTCCTTACATACTCCTTTTGCCTTGTTTACGTTCATACATCTGGTCATACACGCACGCTGGTTGCGAGTACTACGCACCTGGCCTTTCTGAAGAACATCACCAATAAGGTCAGTATTATGTCCTCCTAGGGCGTCCCCGCCCGGCCTTTCCCTTCACATCAGCCTTGTAAATACATTTTGTTAGTCGCCTTTCATTCATCCTCTCAACATGCCCAAACCATCTCAGCATACCCTTTTCAATTTTTGTCACTACATCTTCTTTTAAATCACACCGCTGTCTTATCACATCATTCTTCAGCCTATCATTCATAGTCAGACCACACATGCTTCGCAAGGAACGCATTTCCACAGCATTTATTCTGCTTTCATGTTGTATATTATTTATTTTTTTTAATTGAGATCCCTACCTCAAATGGAACTATGTAACCCAAGGTATAAAAATGTTGCCTATAATAGTCATTATTTTGCGTGCGCTGCGAAAACTATTGACGATATATGTATAAAAACTTTTTACAAAAAAAAAACAACCGACTCCCAAAAAAAAAAACACTACAAAGTGAAAAATAACTTTAATTTCGGAAGTCGCTGTCTTGGGTTTTGTGTTTTCGTTTTTTGCCACCGACTTCCGAAATTAAAGTTATTTTTCACTTTGTAGTGTTTTTTTTGGGAGTCAGTTGTTTTTTTTTGTAAAAAGTTTTTATTTTTCACTTTTTAGTTGTGGTACCTACCCCACACAAATTCGAATACTACTACCTGCTATGTAAATAACAGTGACAAGAAGTTATCATATCATCTAAATACTAAGTGGGAAAAAAACACGTATTTTGAAGCTAACTCAAAAACTACCCAAGCAAAGTTAATAAAATTTATATAGGACCATACCCTTTCAAACAAAAAAATAATTTTCAAAATCGGTCCTCAAATGACGGAGAAATCGGTGGACATACATAAAAAATAAAAAAAATAAACATACGCGACGGACATATAACCTCCTCCTTTTTGGAAGTCGGTTAAAAATAGTGTTCTAAATATTAATAGTAATAGTACTCATGATTGCTCACAAAAAAGTTTTTACCACAATAACAGTTTTTGTTTAAATTATTAAGTTCAAATGGGTGGAATCGAATAGTGGTGATATTGTTATCATGATATTAATTCTTGTCCATTTAAATGGTTTGATATTAAGATTTTTAAATTACTCGGATCGGACTTTTCATTCAGAAGTTATAACGGGTATAAAAATACTCTAAGTGAGAAAAATGTCATGGTTTGAACACACTGTAACTGTCCTACGTTTAGTCTATTAACAAATACTAATTTACATTAAATAATAGTTTTTAAATTTGAAACTTTAATAATTATTAAGTACTAGCTTTCGCCCGCGGCTTCGCCCGCGTGGATGTCGGAAATCATCCCACGAGAACGAACTTCCGGATAAAAAGTATTCTCTATGTTAATCCAGATTATAAACTATCTGTGTGCTAGATTTCATCCAAATCCGTCCAGCCGTTTTTGCGTGATTGAGTAACAAACATCCAAACACACAAATTTTTACTTTTTATCCCGAAAGTACGTTTCCGTGTGATAATTTCCGACATCCACGCAGGCGAAGCCGCGGGCGAAAGCTAGTGGTATGATAAAAGTAATACGTTGTATAAACTCGCCCTCTATTACATGTGACTTATACATAACTGGCGTTTGGGTTGTCTAGGTATAGATACACCTCTACATAACCCTTCGGCAATTCAATGGTCGACTATACTAGTTTACTATATCTCGTGTGTCTCGAAAGAGACTTTTAAATTAGATATTTTTAATCTTTCAGGGTCTCATTGAAGAAATAAACTTGTATACTGATGCTGGTAATTTCACCTTAAAGGTTATTTGCAATAAGGTACGTACAACTAAAAAGAACCTTTTGATTTAGTTTTATTTATCAAACTCAAATGAAACGGAATAAATGGAAATATTTCAAAGACGTTTAGAATTATTTTTAAACTGACCCTCTCACCAAACATCAAAATTCAATTTTTTTTTTAAAGTTTTTTGTTATTTTTGCGATTATTGCATCTTTCCGTCAAACTATTTAAGAAACACATAACTAATAAGTCATATTGTCATAATTGGATTGGAAATCTCGTATAGAGCAAGAGCCTTTCGTTATTTTATTAAAGCTGAAAGTTTAGCTGTGTATGTCTCCAATACAAGCAAGAACGATCCCCGACTGTGAAGTTTGAATTATGGTGGCTTTGGCAGGTAACAGGTAGCAAAGTTGCATATAATTGCACCTAAAATTCCTTAAAGTACAACTGCCAATTTTCTCGGTGACTGTACAACTTTTTCAAAATCTGTGAATGCAGATCAAAATATCTCAAAAGTTAAGGACATAAAGTTTCAACTGTCTATCTATTAGGGTTCATGAGATACCAACCCGCTGAAAGTCAGACAGATGGATGGACAGCGGAGGTTTAGTAATTATGCCACAGATTACCAGATAAATCACTCCATGTACTTACGCGCGCTAACTAGCTACCGGCCGCCGGTTCGCAACGGAACCATTTCTCAGAGGGTTGCCGACAGCCGCGAGGCGTACGCATATATTTCGGTCGACCTGACGTACTTAGTTTCAAATTCTTATGATAAGGCTGATTCTGGTGTATTATGTGCAGTTGATGGATGTAGATCCAGCAAGAGAAGACATAAAAACTTATATTTTTTCAGCTTACCTACTGGTACAGAAATGCGAGTACTTATCTCATTTGTTTTACTATCGTTTTTAAATATGTAAATTGTTTAAACTTGCATGTTTCGTGTTTTGTGTTTTATTGGTAGGTACGTAATTACTTCTACCACGTAATCTGTGCTCCTACTATGCGTCTGAAATAAGAATAGAAAGGTCAATGACCTCCATTTATCAGCTGTCATTTGAAAATTACGTTTAGCAAAAATCTACTTTGTGCAAATTAATTTTCAATAATATTTATTATAGTTATTATCTTGTTAATGTTATTTTCAAATGATTATTGTGTGAAAAAGTATTTTATTTTATTTCATAAAGTGTACTACAAATACCTACTGACATCTTTATCGAAAAATGTAGCCCTGGCAATTCACAATAACCACGCGGCGGCGCGCAGCTACAAAGCAAAACTAACTTTACGCTTGTAAGGTTAGGTACATTTTCGTTCGCAGCGTTTAGCGACTCGAAGGTGTAGGCTATTATAGCAGTAGGTAATTAAAATTTTGTATGGAGTGATTTATCTGGTAATCTGTGATAATGTGCAGTGAAAGATCTCAATAGACCGAACGTACTATTCCACTCGTGCGCTCGCATATAATATTCCTCTTGCGAGCACTTCAATGTGTCTGACAAGATGTAAAAACTATCAAAACTGTTTAACTACTGAGGAAACATCTTTTGATAGCTCCCCAAGTAATATGTTATATACAATTCTGCTTTTATACTATAACGTAAGTATAATTACAATTTATTATAGTTTAAGGGTGTCTGACAAGGGGTTGCAACCGTACTAAGTATCTGACAATGGACGATGTGATTTCTAATTTCATACCAAATTTTTTTTCTTAGCCATTATTGTCCCACTGCTGGGCAAAGGCCTCCCTACCCTTTTTCCACCTCTCTCTGTCCAGAGCTCATTCCAAATAAAATAATTATATAAAGGTACCTTCCAAAGCCACCATGATCTAGACTTGATATTTGGGGCTCGTTCTTAACTGTATTGGGGACATACATAGAGAAACTTTCAGCTTTTATAAAATAACAAAGGTATGATTGTCGCGGGCTCTTATTCCATTAATTTTATTCCTATGTTTAACAGCTGCGCGAGGCTTTTGACAATAGCAGTAATTCAAATATGGACGAGAACATAAGAACCGTTTCTATACCTGGGCAAAAGGGTGATGTACGGCCAATGGGGCCGTTAGGACCACCAGGCAAACCAGGTTATAAAGGTGATCGAGGCGACACAGGGCCCAAAGGAGATAAGGGTTCGGTGGGGCCGTTCGGACGACCGGGCTGGGAAGGTCAGAAAGGTAGTATGGGCTACCCAGGGCTCACAGGAGAGAAGGGTTCGAAAGGGTGGTCCGGATCACTAGGATTCCCAGGTGATAAAGGTGATATGGGATATAGAGGGCTCACAGGAATGAAGGGTTCGATGGGGGAGTTTGGAATACCGGGCATGCCAGGTCAAAAAGGTGATAGAGGCTACTCAGGGCCCAAAGGAGATAAGGGTTCGGAGGGACAGTTCGGACCATCGGGCATGCCAGGTCAGAAAGGTGACAGAGGCTCCGAAGGTCCCATAGGATCTTCTGGTATGAAGGGAGATAAGGGTGATCAGGTAAAAACCTTCACACTTATAAATTATTTATTTATAGAGATTATTGCTCATACAAATAGCAATCATAAGTATTAACACCAACCTCGAAGGCTTGGCAAAGGTATATTTTATAATGTATTATACTAAACAAGTACGAGCCAATTTCATGACACCTATTACCGTTATTAATGTAAATGTCCTGATAAGCCTGTTGTCGTACTGCCTCACTATTAAAAAATAAACAACAAACAGTTAATAAATATACAGTAAACAGTTCGTCAAAATGGCTAATATGCCATTAAACCCTTTATTTATTAATCGCTTTATGAATATAACATCAAAAGTGTATGATTGAGCTGACATTAATCATGACTAGATATTAGGACTGCATGCACCACAAATCATTAAACGTATTTAAAATTCCTTCTGTGTCTATGAATTTTTTGAAAATGACAACAATGACGTATTTAATGACAATAATGACGTATTCAGTGATTGGGCCCATATTGGGCTTAAGCATCGGTGACTGTTATTTAACATTTCAGGGCTTCGAAGGTCGTCCGGGTTTAACAGGTCCTAAAGGCAGCACGGGTAATAATGGATTTCTAGGACGACCAGGCCAGCGTGGATTGAAAGGATTCCCAGGACAAAAGGGGGACAGAGGTAAATAAACAGACAAAGAGCGGGTTGGACTCGTTCAACGGTACTGAATATAGTAGAATAGGCAATTTTTTTCCATTTTCATAGTTTAATATTCATCGTTTTATTCTATTGTTATTTTTTGTATTTGCTTTAACCGCGGATCCGTGATTTAACGTGACACAAAAGTTCTAATTGCTTTTTTACCATTTTGGTAATCATAAAACATTTTGCTTGACCTAGGAATCAAAGCTCGGCTACAACGGCAATCCTTGTTCCAGGAAACGACGGTTTGCCCGGTCTAGATGGATTACCAGCATCTTTAAAATCCGTCCTTGACGCAGAAAGTAAGTTTTACCCCAAAAATAGCCTCAGTGTGTGTAAATTAACGCCCAAGCAATAAAATACTGCTCACACATATTGCTCCAATATGTTTACAATAAGTTTTTGAAAAGACTTTCCAAGAAACTTTCACTGAACTATCTTTAAATTAAATGAAATGTATTTATTAACTTTGACAACAATGATTGCACTTAAGCTTCGGCCAAATCTGCGAGACCACAACGCGGGACGCGGGACACGAAGTGGGTGCGTCCACAATGCGAAACGTTCAGTTTCGCATTGTGGACGCAGCCACTACGCGTGCACACGTGTAGATTGACGAGTGACTCAGATCATTGTTCAGGTTCGCGCTGTAGTCGCGCCGGTCGTCCGAGGCGAGCTGAAGATGCACGAAGTTATTCGAAGTGCCTCTTTACATTCTCGTCCTCGCCCAACGTTGATCAACTTCGTGAAAACGCGTGCGTCCCGCTCTGCTGACGCGGTGTTCCCGCGTTACGGTCCCGTAGGTGTGCTAGGCGCCATTTATAAACACGAGCAGCGTCCGCCACTCGATTGACGCTCCCGCTTCGCAGTAGCTTCGGTCGCACAGGTTTGGCGGAAGCTTTAGACTTTTCTGTTCTAGTTCGAAACAATTTTTTTTTTTAATATGAGACTACGCTTTTTCTCACGAAGCTGAAGTAGTAAAACATTTAACCTTGATTTTATAATAGTTTTATAAATGCGAAAGTAATTTTTTCACGCCTTAACGGTTGAAAGGATTCCGAATTCGCACACAGATAGGTTGACCTGGTACATAGGACTTTTATCCCGCTTGTATATTCCCGAAATATCTGACATATATGCAGGCAAAGCCACGAGTAAAAGCTAGTCGTTCTTAAGTATGGACAAAGGGTAAATTCTAGCCATTTATATAAATGTAGACTTCCCGTCAAATACCCAATCGTTTGATACAAGCAATTTTAAATACTTATGTACTAAATTGTATTTCTTTAATAAACATATTACCTAAATTACAGATGCAGATGTAGTGGAAAAACTGAGAGGCTTCAAAGGAGAAATAGGAGAAAGAGGACTTCAGGTACCTACCTTCCTATCTGAGGCATGCCTCACGAATGTTATGTGCTATTTGCTTGATGAAATTGTTTACTATTTTAGGGAATACAAGGAGAAAGAGGTCAGATGGGAGTCCAAGGGAAATCCGGATATAAAGGCCAAAAGGGAGACAGAGGTTATGATGGTCTACCTGGTCTAAATGGTCGACCTGGTAAACGGGGAGAACCAGGTCCCGTCGGCCCTCCGGTAAGATCCATCGTCATTATTCCATCCATCGTCATATTAAAATGTGCCGTGACGTCACTTATTATGTAGATTTTATACTTACTTGTGACGTAGCGACCCCCACTCCCCAACTTTAATGCGTTTTATCTAAGTAATTTTCTATTAATATGATAAAGCAAAAAATACGTGTCTTTTTTTTTTTTTTTTTTTTCCCCTTGTCCTAGGTTTCAACAATAAGATGAAACCTAATCTTATTACAATCTAGCCTTATAAATAGACTAATAAGTAATTTAATTATAACCTAAACTATTAAATTGTCTTTACTAAGAATGTGTCCAATAGCACTTTTCTTATTGTCTCTATTAAGGCGAATACACTTCGTTCTTGTGTTTGTTTGGCACTTTTGTACTTTACACTATTCACTAACACTAAACATTAGCTCGAACGATCTGAGTTCATGTCATAGCTTTGTTCCGATTTTATATAACTGGTTGATAGATCCTTGGTTACAAAAAAATCTATTAAGTCCGGAATTTTATTTGGATCTGTTGGCCAATAGGTGGGCTTTCCAGTTGATATGACATGAATATGAACATGATATGAAATACGTGTCTAATATTTTTTTTTATAAGACTGACGGACTAAATAGAATTTCTTTTTTTTTGACCCAGGCATCATGCCTGGACGGCAAATTTCTGTTACATTTCACCAGTCTGTACCCGACATTATTTTATTTTTGCATTTTGTTGTCATGAAAATAAAAGTTAATAGTCAGCAAAAAGCGTTGTTAGAAAATACACCCTGAAATTAAAAATTAATACAGAAGAATGAGCAGCAGAATTTGAATGCTGTTATTTTCAAACCTAGGGTGACATTGGACCTGAAGGCAACAGGGGACCAGAAGGTTTGAAAGGAGATACAGGATATCCTGGACTACCGGGTTATGATGGAGCCCCTGGATCTAAAGGAGAACCGGGATATATTGGCATGCCTGGGCTACAGGGTGAACCAGGACGAGAAGGACCAAAAGGAGAGCCGGGTGAAAAATATTGGGTGATTATTTGTTATTTTTTAACCAACTTCCAAAAATGAAGAGATCCTATGTTCTTTTGATTTTTTTTTTTTTTATACGATATTTTCGTCAATTGTGAATTGATTTAGATTTTTTTTTTTCTTAACTTGCGCGGTAGGCCCACATAAATCTTAATAAATTTGCTTGGGTAGTTTTGAGTTAGCTTCACTAATACGTATTCTTCGCACTTAGTCTATGTGGATGATGTTACAACAAATTTCTGTCACTGTTGTTTATATAGCAGGTAGTGGTATTCGAAATTGTATGGGGTAGGTTCCACAACTAAAAAGTGAAAAATATAAACTTTTTACTAGAAAAAACAACCGATTTCCAAAATCAACAAAATGATAAAAAACGAAAAAACGAAAATTCTAAACCAATGACATCGGTTTTCGAAAATTTTAGTTATTTTTGACTTTATTGTATTTTTTAATGTAACGAAAGTGTAGCGAAAAGTATTTAATTTGACTAGATTACTTTCTTTGCAAATAATTCTAATACTTACAGTTATTGACAAAATAATAAGAATGATCTGACTGTAAAAATTACATTACAATTACAATAATTTGGATACATGAAATACAAGAGCCAAACAAAAATAGCAGAAGTTACTTTGACAGGTAACAGACGAGGACATAAAATTGGGAACTGTTGTGATACATGGGGAAAAAGGTGCTGACGGGCCGATTGGACCTCCAGGCAAGCAAGGTGTTCAAGGAGTAACCGGTATGCGAGGTGCAAAGGGCTTCAAAGGAAATAAAGGTGATTTGGTAAGTATCAGCAAAGAATAGAGAATATGTAACTAATTCAAAACTTTTTCGTCAATTAAAATTAATAAACATTGTATAAGAGTCAAAAAACAAATTGCAATTTTATAAATTTTTGAATGCGTTACTTAATTTACTATTCATTATTTTATGTTGCGTTTTTTGGTGGAACGGAACATAAACTCGAATAGCAAACTGGTTGAAATCTCACTAAGATTAGTAAGTAAGTACGATTTCTGCTTGAAGAAACCAGAAAGAATAATTCAATGTAAATAATTTGGGGTTAAAAAAGAGATATAAACAAAACAGCATCGTGGCTAATGATGTCATATTATGGCCGCGACAGTGACGAACGTTTGGATGAGCAACAAGCAGTAGTTGAATTTAACTTTTAATACTTTTCTTGGGCTTACATTATTTAATTAATTAAGTGGAAAAAAAAAGGATGTGTAGCTTTTGACCGCGAGTAAGTTCGCGTGAAATTTTATCCCCCGACCCACCGCATCGCGTATCCACGCTATTACTTCATTTTCGCGCAGCGTTCTTTTTTATTGTAGCGGTTACACCGCCTCATACGAACTACACATCAAAAAGACATGACATGACACAAATCCTGCATCGCACAATTAGAGTTTACCGCGCGAACGACTTATATAAGACTATCCGACATCAACCGTCGGGCAGTTGCCCGCCAGACACAACACCCATCTGGTCTGCGGATCCTCCCTTTTCTATGATGTGAACTTTACACCCTGTTCCTCATACCTCTAAATGATATTTGTTCTTTTTGCTCGACTGCTAAGGGTTGTAGAGTGATGTTGTATAAATATCCTACATCCTTTCTCAAGAATTGGGCTATCTAATGCTAAAGGACGTTTTCATATCCCACTGGTAGTTGCAGAGATTATCCCCTACATACAAACTTACAAAGAAACTTTTACTTTTTATATATTACTAACTGCGCACCGCGGTTTCATCCGCATAATTATCGATCCCGTAAGAATATAGGGATACAAGTATCCTATGTCCTTGTCCAGGCCATTATGGTCTACCCATATGCTTTTCATCCAAATCTGTTCACCCGTTTGAGCGGGAAAGCGTAACAAACAAACAAACAAACTCATTTTCGCATTTTTAATCTATCTATCTATCTTCTAGTATCTAATCTAATCTTCTTTCTTTCTCTATAAAAGCGAAAGGTCACTCACTCACTCACTCACTCATTTATCACGAAATATTGAAAACCGCTTAACGTATAAATATGAAATTTGGCAGGGAGGTAGTTTATTGTTAGTAGACGTCCGCTAAGAAGGATTTTTGGAAATTCGACCTGTAAGGGGGTGAAAAGGGGGGATTTTGTTTGTATGAAAAAAAATATTCCTTGAGTTAATAAACTTGAAACTTGGCACGAATACTTTTCTATGTAAATTATAAAGTTTGCCATTTTTAGTTTTTCTAAACTACCCACCCCTTAAAGGAGGATTGGGGGTGTCAAAGTTTGTATGGCAGAATTTTAATGAGCGGTCTGATTAACTCGAAACTCAGTATTGATATCATCATTTTGAGAGATAGACATGATGGAGTTAGTGGTTGGTGTGATATATAATAATATTTGTTTGTTTATTATAGCTCTCAACATGGATGTAAGAACTTTTTTACTATATTATTATTAATTTTAAGAATATTAACTAATAGATATCCAATGTTTTTTTCAGTAAGCTCTTCATCCTTAACAACGTGTAACGTTAAATGCGCAAAACCTGAAAATAGTTTGATCAGAATAACGAGCACAATCAATTGAACCACTTTTTAATATTGGTCACATTTAAAAAAGACCTTCATTAAAAACGTTGCTGTGTCTATTTATTAATAGGTCAAGCCATCACATGCGAAAACCCGCCAAAATAGGTAAAAAAACACAAATAGTTGTCGACCAATTTAAATTTTCTCATACGCGGGATAATAATAGCTTTTATTTCAATGCAAATACGAATCTTCCATACTAAAACAGCACATAAAACCTTTACAATTTCTTTAATGATTTTTTTTTCTGAAATAGGTCTATAAAAATCAGTTGGGGTGTCTGAGGTTTTGCGCATTTAACGTTACACGTTGTATATATAATTTTTCTGTACGTGTATTTGTCATCTAACTCCTCGTAAACCGATTTGGATTAAATTTTGTGTCTTTATTTGAGTGGGTACCTAGATGGTTTGAAAATAGAATTGGTCGGTGGCGCTGTTTGGACAGGACAACGTCTATCAGATCCGATTGTACATATTTTATATAAGTCCAAGATTAATTTTAATTTTTATCTAGGGTCTTCCGGGAGCACCAGGACTTGTCGGCCAAATCGGACAAAAAGGTGAAAGTGGAAGTATACCAGAAAGGTATTTGTCTCTGGTGAGTTGTATATATATATATACTTATATGACAGAACGACGCATTGCAATAAAATATATATATATACGTATATATATAGTATACTTCAACTTCATCATCTGCCTAGCCTTTCCCAACCATGTTGGGGTCGGCTTCCAGTCTAACCAAATGCAGCTGAATACCTGTATTTTGCATGGAGCAACTGTCTATCTATACTCCATAAGTCACTGTTACTGGGTGACACGATACCCCTTGGTAAGACTGAATCAGACTTTCGGTCTCATACCTACCTGTAACGACTGTCAAAGTTTTACGGCCAGCCGGGACAAAAAAGAAATTGAATTGGTTGAAAAATTGTTAACATTGTTTTCCTAACTTTACATAGATTTATTTAAATTAAACGAAACTATATGATAGTTAAAGGGCAGTAAAGGAGACAGGGGTCACAAGGGAGAAACAGGGATGCCAGGAGTAGTTGGGCCGCAAGGAGCAGCTGGCATATGTGGTCCGCCTGGACCACCTGGACTACCTGGACCTCCCGGACAAAGTATCATCCTGCCTACTACTGAATCTACTTCAACTGAATTTGTACCTACAACTTCGCCAGGTAAGTTAACTCTAAATATTCATAGTAAGTTATTCTATTACCAATTAGGTCCGTTGTTTTTTTTTTTTTGTTTTAATGAGTGTATTTTAGTTTAATTTGTGATTTCCTGTGCGAGTCTCAATAAATACTTTTTCTTTCTTTCTTTCTTTCTTTCATTGGCTTAACAACAATACCATGGACGTTGTCATACGTGTTTTCTTGCATTTTTAGGATTCCGTATCTCAAAAGAAAAAAACGGAACCCTGTCTCTCCGTCTGTCGCAGCTAATTTTCACCGAATGCGAGAATCACAATTTTTTTAAAATAATTTTGTCATAGTACTTTTATAGCTATTCAAGAAAATTGATGACAATTGGCCATTCCCTCCTTATCTCCGCAACAACTGCGCCTAAAGTTTTGAAAAAAATACAGAGAATTTTTCTCTACTCATAGATTACAGGAAAAACTCTAAGAAGTCTATGGTCTTACAATACCATGGTAAATTCTCAATATTGTCCGTACAAATTTACTTTTGCAGTTGGAATGTATGGGAGAACATGTTTTTCAACTATACAATGTTAAATTTGTTCGTGGGATAAATTCATCCCAACTACAGAACCCTTCCTTGTGAATATGCATGGTCCGACACGCACTTGGCTGGTTTTCTTTTTTATTGAGTGTCTTTGTGTTGCCGAGTAGGAAAGTAAAAGTGTCTCCGATGAACTTTCCGAAGTGAGGAGTATTTTAAGTCTAGTTAATAATCACAGAAATCATGAAAACAAGTCAATATAGGTACCTTGTTTTTTTTTCAGATGTAAAACATTCACTACTTACTCCTTTATCAACGGTTGATGCAGAAATAGTGGACGACTCCTACACTCCTGGTCTTTTTTCATTTAAGTTTAATAGCACAAAGCCTGCAGAAGTAGATCCTAGTGAAACAGATCTTATTGGCCTAAACTTATCAGCTCCATTCATCGTGACGGCCATTTTTAAATCCTACACCGGAAAACCATCGTGTTTGTTCTCTATAACGCAAGATGAACGTACAGTCATGAGCCTTTGTTTTAAACCTGTTGGATTTAATATTACAAGCGTCACTCTGTTTACTGAATTGTATTCACCGGAAGATTCAATATCTTATATCTTCAAAGAAAACTTCAAATACAAATGGACTAAAATTGTCTTGTATGTAAAAGATGATACAGCTGATTTGTACGTGAACTGCAGGAAGTCAGCATATACGTTGACATTGTTGAAAAAGAGAGATGTTCTTCTGACAAAAGATATGCAAATCAATTTGGGTTTCTCACAAATGAGATTATCAAAGTTTGAGGTAAGGGATGGTTGAATTTGATTCTATGTCGCAAATAGCAGTTAACTGTTTCGCTGTTTTGATTAATTTATCAATATTACTCAATGAAATTATGAAATTTCGCTCCGTAGTGCACTAACATAATGATTATGAATTGCAATAATGACTCAGAATTAGGTGTTATAACAGTGTTAGGTGTAAAAAAAAAGCATTTGTGAAAGTTCCCAGGTATTTGTGACTTTGCCAACTTTGAAAATGCAGTCTTAAGTTTTTTTCTGACTTACTAAATACCTACCTTTGACAACCGAGTGTAAATTAATGGGAATCACAACGCTACCAGGAGATTCAAGACAATTTTTTTGCTTTTTCTCGCGACTTCTGCCGTAAAGGCACACACATCAAACAATAACATGTATACTTTACTTCACATAATCGTGTATTATTTTGAGGCTGTTCAGAAGTTATTTATTTTAACTGGATGTACTCGTTGACTAAATTAATTTAAAAAAAACTATCAATCAACTATCATCATGACGCATTTCAATGGTATAAAGACTTTGTAGTGTGATATATGTCATCCTCTTCGTGACCAGCTACTTTTATTACTGCTACTGTTAACTACTGTTTTTCTTTTTATCTAGTCTCGTCTCGAATTTGGCTTTTTAATAAAATGTTTTAATTATTTCAGGGTCTCATAGAAGATATAAACTTGCGTACTAATGTTAATGATGACACGTTATTGCATGTTTGCGAAGAGGTATGTATGGTTTAGAAACTTTTTTTAGAATAGAATAGAATAATATTTATTTGCTGAAAAATATGGTATGAAAAGATGACAAAATACAAAAAATAAATAAGAGCATACGAGTACATGTTTTTACTTAACAGTGATAAGCGTACAAATTTTCACAAGCATATTTAACATTTATTTTCAAAGAAATCTTTGACACTATAAAAAGTTTTCCTGTAATCTATGGGTAAAAAACCATTTTTTAAAAATTTTAAGCTCATTATTTTCGGAGATAAGGGAGAATGGACAATTTTCATCAATTTTCTTAAACACATAATATAAAAAAAAAATTATAAAAAAATTGATCTTCGCAAGAAGCTTAATTTGATATGTCACACGATACAGTTTGCGTTTGTTTATTTTTAATTTTCTTATTTGCTCCTCAAAAGTAACCCCCTTATTCAAACTTCATTTATTTACGTTATACGTAGAAATACATATGTGTATCAAATTTCAACTTACTCGGTCCATTAGATTCGGAGAAAATTGTCTGTGATAGACGGACAGACAGACAGACAAACGAGTGATCCTATAAGGGTTTTGTTTTTTTCCTTTGAACGAAGTGCTTCTTGCATGAGGCCGGATCGCAATTTTATTATCTTTTTCATTTTATTCGTTTTGTACCTATTTTTGTATGTTTTAGACTAAAAGTCCAAAGGAAATAAGAGCAGAATATGACATAAACAAAGATTTGTCTGAATGTCAAAAGTATATTAAAGTATATAAAAGAAGAATTTATGTAAAAGAAGATATGATCGAACAAATTGACAACATTACACAATTAATTCGGAATGAAATTAGAGAAGATATTGAAGACTTGAGGTCAAAGTATGAATACATAACAGGTGAATTTAATAGACTGCTTGAATCTGTGGCAAACATCACAACTGAGAATACAGTTACACAAAATAAAATCGTTGAACTTGAGAAAGAACTAGGTAAACTTAAAAATGAAAACCAAAAACTAGAAATCACAACACTCGAATCTTATCAAAAGATTTCACGAAATAAAAGGCAGACTTTAAGGAGAAAAGAACATAACGCTAGTGGGTTTGAGTGAGCAAAATTAGATAAATCTCCACAGTTGGTAAGCACAGAACAAACTGAGACTATACCATCAAATCCTGCTTCTAAGATCATGCTGCAACTGACCTTTATAATAAACGACAAACTAAAAACAAAAAACTCAAAGTCTTAAACAAGTCGTTGCTTGTATATTTTAGTTCTACTCACAGACATCATAAAAAAACTACATGATTTTGTAACACTTGAGGAAAGAAATAAACGGGAAGCTACAAGGCGTAAGGACTTACAATATAAAATACAACCGCATTTGAAAGTAGTTAGTAATTCTGCAAGCTATCAGTCAATTAAACTTTATAATAAACTACCTGTACAATTGAAGTCCATTTATAATGTAAATCAGTTTAAGAACCAACTAAAGTCATTTCTGATGGAAAAGTGCTATTATACACTTGATGAGTTTCTCAGTGATATGTAGGGAATGTGTCTGGGGAACTGTAATGACTGCAATTTTTTTTTTTTTAATAATTATTATTATTTGACATTACATAGATTTTTTTTTTTTTGACATTTGTATCGGTGTTATTGTACCCAAATTTAATGCAATGTTATTGTATATTTTTTTTTCTTTTCTTGACATTTTCGTGGTGTTAATATTTCCCTAAATATTGAATTTTATTATTGATAAAACTTCAGAACCATGGATTTGTAATTTTGAAAAATTGATTATGTACTTTTTAATATTTTTTTAATTTAAATGTCTTCATGTTGTGTTAGTTTATAAATAATAACATTTCGATACAATGTAAAAAATTGTTTATGAAATAAATAAATAGTCAATAAGTTATGAGAATTTATAAAAAAGTGTAACACTTATAAAAAGCAATTCCTGTTTTAAAAGATAATAGTAAAAAAATACTATTACAACGCATTCTAATAATGTTGTTGCAAAAATCCAAAGAATATGTTGTGTCTATAAAAATACTAGCTAAGAATTAGACAAAAATGAATATTATACCTCCAAAGCTAATAAATAAATTTATAATATACTGAACGTTTTGTTCTCAACTATTAGTGGAGCTGGCTACTGGGATTGTAAAAGTAATATTAATTCTACAATCATACTTCAATTTTATTCATCCTCGTAACCTCTATCTACCTACAGATATTTGCAGTTCTCGTCATCTTTGTTCGGCGTATTAACCAAACAGTAATGTCAATGTAAATGCAAAATGCAAGGATGCAGAAAACGTCAATAAAATGCAAAGAATGTCAATGAATGCTCAACGGGAATGAATCTCAATCAAAATGCAAGTTGTTCGACTCAAATCACGTCTAATTGAACACTAATTAAATTATGTACAAAAATGCATCATCTAAGCTCCGCCGTATGACAATGCACTTCCAAATGTAGGTCGCGATCAAAGTGCAAATACGCGAGCTTAGTAACTAATTTATTGCATAAAAAATACATCTTTCAAAACCATGTACGTACACCGTACAATCTTGTTCCCACTTAATACTACATATATTAGTATTGACCCTTCAAATAGACCAACTTAACGGATTACCATACAAACACTCAAGGTATAACCTTGTTATACATCCCAGATCTACATACACATACATAACATCACGCCTTATTTCCCCGAAGGGTTGGGCAGAGGTGTCCCTGTAGCAGGTACACCCACATTTCGCCAGTTATGTTTAAGTCCCATGTAATAGGGGGCGAGCCTATTGCCATCAACCGGGCACAAATCCAGACTCCGGGCTGCTACTGAGAAATTCCAGATAGAAAAACCCAATAACACTTTACCCGACCCGGGAATCGAACCCAGGACCTCATGCTCAGCAGTAGTGTCAATTAATTATTCAGTGTAAGACAATCCCTAATCAGCTAAGCACTAGGTCACGACTCTCGGGTTCATGATAGTCAATAGAGCAATTGTGGCCGACTGTCCCTTACATAGGCTTATTGGGTAGCTTTGTTTGAGAAGTTAATCGTATAGTGTATCGACGTAGTAGAGATGCTAATGAAATAAAGTGCATTTGTTTACTTTTATAAGGGACAGCTAATTACAACCATAAAAACCTTTCAGATATGCAATATTCAAAAGCGTTTTTCTTATGAACTAGAAAAGGCAACTTTAAGAAAAGATCTGTATCGTAATAATATGGTTTTGAGAATACCATGTTTGTAGCGTCATAAAATATCTATCAGTACTGGAGGAGAACAACGCATTTGAATCTTCGGAAATGTTAGGTATTTAATCATCATCATCAGCCTACAGCAGTCCACTGCTAGGTATAGACCTCTCCAATAGCACGCCATTCAACCCGATTCTTGGCAAGGCATTTGTATGCTCGTGACTGTACCTACTATAAAAATAGAACAGCATTCGTATGATATTATTTGAATAGTGCTGTCCCCGCTAAAAGACAGAGAAACAGCCTAATAATGTCAATGCAGTCTTAATCTTTTTAAAAGTTTTTGGACACAAACCAAGGTGACAGGACAAAAAAAATCTTCAAGTCCCCAAATATAAGCATAAACAAAACAAATCCAATTTAATCCTATTCAGCTGCTGACCACGTCTACAAGTTGGTCGCAAAATAAGCAATTAAAGAAATAAAGCTCGTTACTCGACTAATATAGTTTTATGGAGCCATTAATAGCTCAAGCACTCACGTGTGGACCCTTGTTTTCATGTCAACTATTAGCATTTAGTGTTGGGCGTTGTATCGATTGTTACGATCGTAGTTTATCTGAAAGAAGTTATCGAGTAGTTGAATCGATGAAAAGAGATAGACATTATCACATTTCAGACGATTATCTGAATATGAACTAACAATTATTAATCGAGTTTGTAACTAAAAGAAAGAGTTTTATAGATGTTTTGTGAGAAGGAGAATATACCTACGCAAATATTGTCAGTACAGTTGTCTAACTTCTTGATAATACTCTTAGGTGCGTTTGACCAAATATTACTAGTATTGTTTTTCTTTAACCACTCAACCAAACTGATATTGAATTCGCAAATTTTCACTGATAAATGACACCAGCCGCCTCACTACAAATGCACACAATACCACAACTATCGATGGATCGACACATCACTATCGCATGTGTTCAGCGGCACATATTGCGTCAGGGTTGCCACGTAGGAAAATGCGCCGGCGACACCGAAATTGCAATATGGCTCGCACTGTAAGCATGTGATTACATAAGGCTTGTAACAAAGAGGTAATGTTTAACTGGAAATGTTCCATATTTGTGTCGTGCCACCCCTTGGGGATATTAAGAAAGAAAATGTACCTACGTATGTATATGTACAAAGGTGTACATATGTGGCTCTTTCCTCCTTCCAGTTGATGTGTATGACATGAATGTAATTTCAGGGGTGAATTCTTATCGCCCGAAGTATTTACATGATGTTGAGTATTAGTTGAGTATTTATCTTTTGTAAATGACGTTATATTTTTAGCACCTTGTTCATGTAGTTTTGAATAAACAAATAAAATAAACAATTTTTGTTATGTAACGTCTTTCCTCTCGCTTTCATCATCTGCCCAGCCTTTTCCCAACTATGTTGGGGTCGGCTTCCAGTCTAACCGTATGCAGCTGAATACCAGTATTTTACATGGACCGACCTGCCTATCTGACCTCCACAACCCGGTTAGGTACTGGGTAACACGATACCCCTTGGTAAGAGTGGTTGTCAGACTTTCGGGTTTCTGACGACCCGTAACAGCTGTCAAATATCTACAAATGACAGCCGAGACCAACGGCTTAACGTGCTTTCCGAGGCACAGAGGAGTCTCGGTATGTAAAGATAGTCACCCATCTACAGACCAACCCCGGAATGCATAGCTTAACCTGTTGGATCAACCAGTGTGGCTGGTCTTACTTAGCCACAAGCTCCTCAACACGAAAACTAAACATATAATAGAAATAGAAAGTTAGAACACAACTTTTAGAAGTTTATTAGCTAAGGATCATCCATCTTGGGTCATTATTGATAGCCAAACTTAGTGATTTCAGTGAAAGGTAAGTTCAACACTTATGTACGAGTATTAGGATCAGGGTGTAAAGTTCATTATTCTCCATAGAAAAATGAGGACTATTCGACCAGGGTATTGTGTCTGGTGGGCTACTCCCCGATGCCTGTTGTCAGGATGTTGAATATGTTCTAATTTCTCGGATAACGCTGCTTGAGTGACGTATGATTTGTGTGACGTCAGGTGTGACGCGTAGTAGTTGTCGCCAAAGAGTTTTGACTTATACGTTTTAAGCATTAGTATTTTTTATGTACTATTTCATTGGCAACTGATCAATAAATTATTTAGTTAATTATTAGGATCATTGAATAACAACTAAAACACCAGCTTAGATATTCGAGTCAGTAAGTGGGTATAATCAAACAGATGAGAGAATATATTACTGATGTTGTGTTCGTTGGCAAGATATAGCCATGCATCTAACGTTAAGGGTCCATAATTATACCTCCGCTCAAATTCACTCCTTATCATGCTCGCACGATACTGCTCGCGGACTCAGTGAGAGCGAGACTGAGTGGCGGCGGCGGAGGAAAGGCTCAAAGGCGCCAATGATTTAGGCAATTTCTTTTTCCGGCGAAAATAATGGTAATTAAAAAAAAAAGTACTTAACTACAATCCTCAACTGTCCCATATATTTATTTCAAAATTATGTATGTTCGATGTAACGGAGGATCATGCTAAGCAATTTGAGGTAATATAGACTGTTTTTTTTCTTTAACTTATACTGTCCTACTGCTAGGCAAAGGTCTCCCCCATACTTCGCCATTCATCTTTGTCTGCTGCTTTTTCCGGCCAATCAGTCAAGAAAGAGTCTTGGTCATCGCGCCAGCGTTTCTTAGGCCTGCGTCTGTGCGGTATCTCTCGCGTCCGGCCCTGATTCGGGCCATGGTACGGTGCGTGAGGAAATGGGAGGCCGTCACCTCCTTCTGCGAAGCAGTAATGCTCGCGAAGAAGGAGGTGGAATGCGTGAGGGAGAGGCAAAATTCGCGCTCTCGCGCCGCTAACCGCCGCAGGAGGAGACGCCCAGGGCGTCGGGAATCGAGAGCCGATTTCCAGCCACCATAGGCGCGGACTTGCGGACAGTGAGCAATGGGTAGCTCGCCGCCCGATAAGGACCAAGCCCGGGTCGACGACGCGTTGTGTTCCACGCGCGCCTCAAAGAGATGTCAGCAGAATTAACGGGGTTCGCTAAGGCCGATGCCTGCCGGGGTTGCGAATAGGCCGAAAGGGAAATCGTGGCTTCCAGCAACATGGCAACTGAAGGAACACGGGTGGGTTTTAGTCAGTAAGAGTCTGACACGCCCTCCCGCTCCACCCAGAGCGGGAGAAGTTATTTGATCATTTCCCACCCAAAAAAAACAAAAAAAAAGGCCTGCGTCTGTGTCGACGCCCGTCTTCAGGCACCCACTGCGACGTGAGGACCCTGGCCCATCTATCCTGAAACATCCTGTACGTGTGGTCCGCTTAGTCCAGACTCTTAAGTAATAATAAAAAAATAAAACAAACTACCAATTTATCGGTAGTAAATGTTGCCTTTTTACAGCTTGTAACAGAAACTAGACCAAATCGCTAGACTAATTTAGACAAATTGGAACTAATAGGATTCGTCTGATTGCCAAAATGTTTTTCTATTGTCTAAGGTAAGACAAGACTATAAAAGAAACGAATAGGTTCTAGTTCAGACACACCTAGCCTTAAATTAAGTTAAAGCAAAAGAGATGAGGAAGGTATCAAAATCTTGGCGGTTAAAGGGTTAAAGGATCTTTTGGCTCTTGAATGACATTGACAGGGGGCGTTGTTGGTGAGCATTTGTGATTTTTGAAGGTGAAATTGTATTGGAAAATCAAGATGGCGGTGTTAGTTCCAATTTTGGCCACGCGCCAAGATTTTTGAAATGAAAACTTCTTTAGGCGCGTTGGGAATTTTTGAGATGGGGAAAAACAGTTGAACTCGCGACACCGTTACCGACACCTCATTTTGGTAAACGCGATTGTGCTCTTTATTTAGATAAGATTACGGACCAATGTTCTATAAAGTATTTTTCTTCCACCAAGGCGATCTTGTTCAAGTTTTCACTTCTGTCGGCACTCCCGGAGTGCCACTGTTTTCTATTGTTTTAATTTAGTATCAACTTCGTTTTAACTTTTTGTCAGGGGTCAGTTTTTAGATTATTTTGAAATAGATATTTTAACACCAAGTTAGCATTCTTAGGGTGAATTAGATCAAACTTTTATACGTAGTATAAAGTCCTGTCCCGCGCATATATTTTTTATTTGTCAGATGTAAATTTTATTCCGGGTATAGTTAGTGCTGACACAAGAAGAAGTAGCGTCATTTTGTGCGCAAAACGCGTGGATACTAAAATTTTTTAGGCAAGCGAAGTCAATGGTTTAAAGATCGTTCCTAAAGAAATACTGATCGTTCATAAAGATCGGTCTTAGCCATATGACCGCCCATTGTGTCACCCTATGTAAAATTTCTACATTTATATATCTAAATTCTTATGGTGTATATAATACTGAGTATTCTTTTCTACTCTTATAATGATAGAATAGAATTGAATAATTATTTATGGTTGCTACAGCACGCGCAGCATGAAAACCATAGAAACGGGTTTTGCCGACCGAAGAATAGACAAAATGACAAATTGTGATTGTTAATCTGTCATTTTGTCTATTCTTCGGTCGATAAAACCCATTTCTATTGTGGTCATGCTTAACGTGCAGGTCGTTTTCATAATGATGCATTTTCTACTAGTTAGGTAGGTATGTGTAGAAAGATCAATATACTTACCATAATATAAATTGTACACCTTTTAATATAATACATCTTGGAATAAGATGGGAGGAAAGATAAGAAAGCTCTCGCCCTTGATTGGGCAAAAGAAATTAATATTGCTCTAGTTGACTGGGTACAATAAAGCAGTATATTGTGTAGACGACACGGAATGAGACATAAAGGCTATAAAGCCCATATTCTGGAAACAGTTTCCCTAAATATTTATAGACTTTTTGTTAGGCTGGAGGAAAAAGGTTTAATAAGCAAAATTGAAGTGACAATTCTTTAGTAAAATATATGTTGTGCTTGAATTTCAATCCTTGAAGGAGTTGAAACCCTCAATTGAATAATTTTAAACTCTCTTTTTTGGCTATTCTATAGTTGTGTTAGGGCTGTTTAGAAAGTACCTATAATGATGGATTTTCTTTAGTATTGAGTTTGGAAATAAAAAAGTTTTTAAATGAATCAGTACAATGTTGCATGAAAAGATTTATTTTAAATAATTTTGTTGCTGCATTCAATTTGAAAGACAAAGGATCTTTTTAATTAAATAAATAATAATTACCTTATAAATAATAACAATAAATTTATTTATTTTCCGAAATGTAATTCATATTGTTTTTAGTAATAATCTTACAGCTATATTAGTAAGCACACATAGAACCTAACCAACCAAATAAATTCCTAATAATTTGTCGTGTTAATTTATTGATCATGTGAAATTTACCAACCCGCACTGAGCTCGCGTGGTAGATTACAGCCCACATCCTCTCGAAAAGAGGAAGCCTTTGTCACAGCAGTGGGAACATAATAGGCTGATTTGATTATGTTATGTCCATCAATTTAAATATTTTTACATTCTATTTTTAAATTATAAAATAATAATATTTAAATATGTAATAAATTATAATATTATGTCGGAGACGGGTTTGTGACTCTTTCGTTATTATCAGCGTTATTTTAAGTACCTACTGTGGACGTAGTGTGGGTAGTGTTGGTTAATGCGCAGTAGAAAAACAGTTTGCAGTTCAGATCACATTATAATTTACTATCAAATTAATCACACTTGCTAAATTATACACACAATGGGTGCGACGGCGTTTATTAAAATCACCTATTAACACAATGATCACAAATTACAACAAACACCATAACTCAGCACCACGAATCGAGAACAGCGCGACATCTTGACCCCGATGCGATCTGAGGCTGAATCCTCTCCTCGCCGTGGCCTTAAAACATCACGACACTGTAGAAGCGCGCGCTTTAGTTGTATGTAGATCACGTCCTGTTGCCAGCGACGCGTTTGCGATTCGTTTCGTGTCCGTATTAATGACCGGATCCGACATATATAATATATTTACTACCTCTAAGTAGTTCTAGGTACTTTTATATTGCTGAAAATTTTATGAAACTTTTTCATATAGGTAATTTTACCACAATATGTTAAATTTTCAGCAATGCTTGGCACAGGTAAACGCTTTATAGCGCACGGGTACCGTTTCTAGTAATAAACACACAAGCCAAGGGTTTTAACTTATGAGTTTCGTATGTAAATTTATCGCAGTCGACGTTGGGCTAATTTGTGCCATAAATTTTGCTATACTTACTCGTCTCTATGGATATGAAAGCTATGTTTAAAGGAGAAATATGTAACACTACTGAAGGAAATATTATTTACACACGTACTGAACATTTTCTACGAAAAGTAAATTGCATTTTAAAGGTTTTCAAATAATCGACGTAATCATTTTAATTTACCATCATTTCCATAAATATTAATTTAATCTTCTCATATTGCCCTCTGTTTTCATTAAAATTATTTCACGGATTATTTAAAATACTAAAGAGCTAACATGGGTTGAAAAAATGACTATGAGTACGAATTATTGAATTAAAATTGACCGCTTTTTTTAACGGATCAATACAAAGCCTACAAAATAAACAAGCTGAAATGACAAAAGGTCATGATTTTGGTTATAAATAGGAAAAAAAAATTGCTTTGATAAATCGTAATAACAAAAGCCTACCTCGACTGCCTGGTTGGTCTAGTGGTCGCAACTCGCTACTGCTGAGCATGAGGTCCCGGGTTCGAATCCCAGGTCGAGCAAAGTAGCAGTATTACGGTGATGGTCTGCCCGGCTTGGGCGGAGCATCGCCATGTCCTCGTGGAGGCGATCGGCGGCGGTGATCTTTCGCGTCAAGCCCTGGTCCAGGCCATGGTATTGAGCGGGAGGGCATGGGAGGCCGTCACCTCCTTCTGCGAAGCAGTAATGCTCGCAAAGGAGGAGGTGGAAGGCGTGAGGGAGAGGCAAATTTCGCGCCCTCACGCCCCTAACCGCCGCAGGAGACGTTCTGACGAGAGACACAGGCCGATTCAGGCCACCGTTGGCGCGGGCTTGTGGACGGTGAGCAATAGGTACCTCGCCATCCGATAAGGACCAGACCCGGGTCGATGACGCGTTGTGTTCCACGTGCGCCTCAAAGAGATGTCAGCAGAACTGACGGGGTCCGACTGGGCCGATGCCTACCGGGGTTGCGGTTTTTGTCCGAAAGGGTTACTGTGGCCCCTGGCAATATAGGCAACTGAAGGAACACGGGTAAGGGTTAGTCAGTAAGAGTCTGACACGCCCTCCCGCTGCACCCAGAGCGGGAGAAGTTATTTGATAATTTCCCACCCAAAAAATAAAAATAAAAATTCATTAGTAGCCCGGAGTCTGAACTTGTGCCCGGTTGATGGCAATAGACTTGCCCTCTATTACATGGGACTTAAACAAGAGTACTATTAGGTAAATAGAGATAAGAGGAATAGGGTGTTCACTCATCCTTTATAGAAAAGGGAAGATCCTCCGACCAGACGGGTGTTGTGTCTGGTGGGCAACTGCCCGACGGTTGATGTCAGGACGTCGTATATATGCTAGTCACATGGTAAATTCTGTTTGCGCGATGCAGGTTTTTGCGTGATATGTGGTGATGTAGATGCCCCCACAGGTACACCTCTGCCCAACCCTTCTGAGAATACACGCGTGATTTTATGTTATGTGTAACAAAAGCCTAACGTTATTTAGAAGTAACTTAGGTCAAGGAGTATCTACATTAGTCCTATAGCGTATTATTAATACTACTTCTTTTTTTCGTGTGGTTAGAAACTAACCTGATATCAGAGTTTTAAAGCCGCCCATGGGCCTCTAACTTGGGTTCCCATGCCGTCGAGAAATATTTCTCAGACATGCTTCCTCACGATGTTTTCCTTCACCGTTTTGAAGCAAGTGATAATTATACAATACGCACATGAATCCGAAAAGTCAGAGGTGCGTGCCTTGGGTTCGAACTCGAGACCTATGACTTGGCAGTCTGACGGTCACACCACTAGGCTATCACTGCCGCTATTACAATAGTAAGAGTCTTAGTGGGCAATGTTTTGTTATCCCTTACTTAATAAAGTAAGGGATAACAAAACATTGCCCAAGCTTAGGATCCGAAGACTAGATTAAGTCCTAGAACTAATAATTATTTCAATACAGACAATCTTCTTACCAGAGTATAATTGTTTTCTTAGGACCCCAGGATGTAACTGTACCATAATCAAGTGTTTTACTTGTTTACTATACTTACTATACCAATCGAATTTAAATAACATAACATCACTACAGTATCACCCGAAGGGTTAGGCAGAGGTGCAGCTATAATACCACCCACATTTCGCCAGTTATGTTTAAGTCCCGTGTAATAGCGGGCGAGCCTATTTATTACCTTCAACCGGGCACAAATCCAGACTTCGGGCTGCTACTGAGAAATCCCTGACGGAAAAACCCAACAATACTTTGCCCGATCTGGGAATCGAACCCAGGACCTCATGCTCAGCAGTAACGCTTGCGACCACTGGACCAACGAGGCAGTCAAAAGTCAAATTTACAAATTAAAACCCATTCTCTCAGAAAATAGAGTAGTTTTCACAATGCCATCTTGTACTCATACGAGTACTTACTTGAAATTATTTTGCAAAGATAATCAAAATTCATAACATAACAATTATTTTCAAATTCTGTTAGTATTTAATGAGATAATGGTGCCGATTCCCTTGTTCACAAACTAAACTAAATTTAAGTTCAGTGCATCTTTTTCTTTCTATTTCATTAAGAAAAGGACAGAAGATACATTTTAGTTTAGTCCTGTCAAATTATTCGGCGCTGACGTAAATTGACGTAATTTTAGTAGGCAAGTTTTTAATCACGTCTAAACTTGTATGGAGTAGTGACAGGCACTGATTAATTTGACAGGACTAAACTAAAATTTATCTTCTGTCCTTTTCTTAATGAAATAGAAAGAAAAAGATGCACTGAACTTAAATTTAGTTTAGTTTGTGAACAAGAGAATCGGCACCACTGTGCAGTAGCGGCAAACTAATCCATTAGTGTACTCAACTAAAGGCATTAGTTCTCGTAGTATTACAACTAATACCATCAAAATCCCATCTATCCGTGAAATGTTAACGCTCAAGTATCTTCGTAGTTTTGCAGGTGCTTGCGTCGCTGGTATAACTTGGGCTTCCTAGCTATTACCTTGTCAAACTGTTCAGGCCATCTTACATAACATCACTATTCTGATACCAGGGCTCCAAAAGCCTAACCGTCGTATTAACCACCTCTGTGGTCTAGTGGTTAGCCCCTACTTATCTCAGACCCAGGGGAACTGGGTTCGATTCCAAGTGGAGGCAAAATTTTCTGCTCGGTTGGTTGGTGGTAGGGCTTGTTTTAAGCCAATTCTAATTCATTCTAATTGCACAAATAGTGACATTTATGAAATTGATAAAATTGTGAATTGTTTTTGTACTTAGGTCAAGGACATGAGATAAATGAATTTTACTTTTTGTTTTTAAGTCCGCCTGGCTAGCTACCACTATCTTATCTAAGTCTGTCGCCATAACAACAATGTTATCAGCATTGCTGTGTTTCAGCAATAAGAGGTAAGATAGACAATAAAAAATAAATATAAATAATAATAGGTTTATTGTGAGAAAACACAAAGTTAGTCATACACAAAATATGATTTTACAAGTGGAGGTCAAAATCAACCACAGTTCCTGTATGGTTGAGGATTCCGGGTGAAGCTCGCTTTTACCCTCGGCCTGATCATAACTTACCATCAGGTGAGATGCAGGCCAAGAGGTACCCTACGTGGTTAAAAAAAACCGTACAGTAGCCACCAAAGCGTTTTAGGAAAATGGTTAAAGCCAACGTTTCCGGCGTCCTTAGAAGCTGAAGATCTTATCACAATAATTCAGGTTCTCAGCAGAAAGACGTTCATTGCTGAACAATCTGAACACCACCCTCAAACATTGCTCGCAACACAACAAGATTATTCATTTTATTAACATAACATAACATCACGCCTGTTTGCCTTGCAGGGTTAGGCAGAGGTAAACCCATATAAATATCTATCGAGCTACTCCTACATTTCGGCCAATTATTTTTAAGCCCAGTTTAATAGGGGGCGAGCCTATCGCCATCAACCAGGCAGAATTCCAGACTGAGAAATTCTTGAAAGAAAAATCCAATAACACATTGGACAACTCGCGAATCGAACCTCATATACAGCAGTAGATTTTGCGACCACTAGACCAATGTGGCAATTGTCGATTTTTTTTGTTATTTCTTTTCAACCGACAAAAAAAACAAGGAGGTTTTTTAAGCCGACATTTTTGAATGTCAAAGTTAGTTACGTGAGTTGTTAGTTACACGTATTTACATGATTCTAAAAACTAACAGACTTAAAATAATAATATGTACAAGTATATTAAATAGTCATAGGCGGAAATAGTCATAGGGCATCAAAAAATTCGTCCGCATCGTTGTCAACAGGAAAAGTGCCCAGAAGGCTGGCATTGCCACGTTGTATGGCAATTCTGCCAGTTAGTTGAACACATAGGACATACAGATTTAGTCCGTACTAGCTAAACAAGCCGACCCGTCCGATAAACCCTCAGTGGGTAAAAAGGGTAAAACAATATCGTTTAAAACAGATTACTTTATTCCTTTTTTGCCCGGCCGGATTTATGTCTAGGATAAAGGCTAGGCTTGGCTTATCCACGTTTCATAAGAATATTAAATACATTGAGCTATATGCTCGTAAAATCGTTTCATAGTTCAACTGTCAGCTGTTATAAGTAATCTTTATAACAGGCTAGATTACTGAGAAATATTTAAGTAAAGACTTAAATATTTTAATCAGCTGTTTGTTTGTAAGTCTCTGTAACAGTTTTGAGGTTATCTCCGAGATAAATTACTTTTAAAAACATGTGAGATCTTTGTCGAAATTAAATGCAGGCAGTTGAGAACTGATAAAAAATACCTTACAATTTTGCACTTACAGAATACCACTACTATATTATTATAGCTATTATTTATTTGCTCTATGATCATTACACATTTTACAATACATTATTATTGTCGGTAGTGTTTTACAGTACCAATGCTAAACATACGTTTAGGTACTTCAACAATCAAATTCAAAAGTCTTATAATCAAACTACGCTGAGAATCAGAACTTTTTGAACGTAAAAATTACATAACACAGTTCCCCAAAACGCCCGCCGTTCACCACTTCCTAGTGCGTTAGCTGGGAAGAAGATGTAGCGCAACAGAAGAATAAATGAAGATGATGGTACAGTACGACACAACTGAGATGTAGCATCGGCAAAATTCGTAAAACCGATTACCATCCGAAGCGAAAGCGCCTTCAAAATCACCAATCTTTATAACTCCTTTATGTGAAAATGATCTTTACGCAAACGCAATTACTTGTAAAGTCACATAACCACATACCTACATTCGTAAAATTGAATGAATGTAACCAGATTTTCAAATTTATGCTACATCTATGTTGTATCGTACATTGCCATGAATCCTACCTGAGCAAATGGGTATGCAAATACACTATCTTTAATTAATCAAATTAACAATTTTCCTTTATATGTGCTGTAAGAACTTGCTTCCTGCCAAATTTCATGATTCTAAATCAACGGGAAATACCCTGTAGGTTTTGATTTATTTGCAAGTATCAAAATATGTCGCTTAAATGGCAGATTTTTTTTTATTGCATTGACTTATACTTGATTTTTTTAGAGCTTTAATCCTTTAAATCTCTTAAAAAAATCAAGTATAAGTCAATGCAATACAGACCTACGTGTTTGATATTAATTTCACTTTGATACCTCCACGCGTTCTTGAGAAAAAGGGTCATGACAGACTGACGGACGGACAACGAAGTTATCCTATAAGGGTTCCGTTTTATCCTTTTGATGTACGGAACCCTAAAAACAAACAATAATAAGATTTTCTTGACTAAACACATGCATACATAAACTCACGACTTCTTACCATGGGGGACTGGGGGTAGGCAGAAATTATAGAACGCCACGTAGTACGTTCCTTACATACTCCTTTCGGTACGTTGAATAAACCTAGTCTTCAAAACACACAACGCCTGAACCTAAAACTAGTATTTACAGATCCTAGTAAGGTCATAAAATAATTTCATAGCTCGACTACCTAGAAGACCCTTGTTTTATCGAAAACACTAAATGTTATCGCCTTTTGTATCGTGAAAGCTGATATAAAGCCAGATTGGAAGACATCAAACTCTTCCATCTTGAATGATTTACGACGGTACCTCTATTTAAAAATGATTGGAAGTTTAAAGGGACTGATTGAAATCAGTGTTTTGATTGGGTTCACAGAATATGTCTTATTAAACAGGCTTTTCTTAGTTTTAGACTTTGCCCCACATAAAAATATATAATACTCTTTTAATATCAAGTGCGTAACACCGGAATCCGTCGTCAGTCGAAAGTCTATGACGTCGGGGACAGGACGATGCGCCTCAAGTGGAGTTGGGCAGGGCCTCTAGTTAGACGCGGAGATAGCCGATGGAGTAAAGCTGTGACCGAATGGTGGCCAATGTAGGGTCAAATTAACCAGGGCCGCCGAAAAGCGCGTTGGGTTGATGATATCTTTAAAGTCGCGGGAAACACCTGGATGAGGGACGCAAGGCACCGGGAAGTATGGCAGAACAAAGAGAGGCCTTTACCCAACAGTGGGTGATTCCGGGCTGAAATGATGATGATGATGAATACTTTGTCGCTGTTGTGTTTATTAACACAAATCATACCTGCACAAACAATAAAATTATTGAAGTAAAAACTTCTTTAGACGCATTGGGCATTTTTGAGATGGGACTAAACCATTGATTTCGCGACACTGTGACGACACTGCGGTACTGATTACTGCGGTGCATGCAGTAAAAGACATCAACGCGTTGATTACCGCGGTGCCGATTTTTTTTCAAGTTTTCTCTTCGTTCGGCACTCCCGGAGTGCCACTGTTTTTTTTATTTGTAGGTGCAATACATTACAATGTGGTTATTTTATTGTTTTTTTTTTTTAATCAGCTGTTCGATACATTAAGACCGCGATTGCACTTTTCTGTGAAACAGCTGATATTTTTTTTTATAACCGACGAACAATTTTAACGTGTAAGAATCATGTACTGAATCCATAGTTTCAGTTTTCGCGTCGATGTCCGGGATGACACCTTGTATATTAGGGACAAAAACAGTTGCATGCTACAAAATACAGAGAAATAATTAAACTAAGATTTAATAGACTTGTAAACCACACTATTGTCCACGTTTTAACTAAAGATTAAAAGAAGTGCTGAAGACCAGTCATCATCATCTGCCTTGCCTTTTCCCAACTATGTTGGGGTCGGCTTCCAGTCTAACCGGATGCAGTTGAATACCAGTATTTTATATGGAGCGACTGCCTATCTGACCTCCACAACCTAGTTACTAGGTAACACGATACGATGGTAAGACTGGTTGTCAGACAAGGGTTAACAAAATATAAAATTAAATAAAACAATAGTCGCCACAATATTGCTGTGCTACTTAGCTTAATTTAACTTAAATTACTCGCTAAACAAAATATCCAGAGCCATTTTCTTAAATAATTGCTTAGATAGACAAAATATATCTAGTTCTATAAAATGCGTGTTGTAAGAATCAACAAGGGTCTACTCTTTATAGCAGCCCCTCCGCGTCTACGCGGGCTTAAATTACACTCTAGAGGTAGGGCAGACACGTGGTCACGTGGAGTCGGTTTTGCAGCGATTCGTTTCTGTAACTAACTTTTGTAGCACAACATATTGACTTTTTAAGACAATATTTTAATTTTAATTTAAGGTTAAAAATTCTATTTTATAGAAATGGCAATATGCCTAGTAAAATTATTCCAAATGAAATTCTGCCGTCTTTATAGTATGCCTAGTGAAATTGTACCAAATAATCGTCGCTCTAAATGAACGTTATGCTAAACGAAAGTATGCAGAATTTTAACTTTGCCAAAGGTAATTAATTATGCCAAATAAAATTTTGCCATCTTTAAAGTATGCCATTGTAAATTCGGACATATAAACATTCGGCCAAACAATAATTATATTAAATAATTTTTATGCCTTTAAAATATTCGTTTAAAGAAGATTATGCCAAGTGTGTTATGCCAAATAAATTTCGGAGCATCAAGATTCTGCCAGATAGAGGGAACCCAATCCACAAGGCGACGAAGAGGTGCACGTTCCCCAGCGTTAGTCCTGCATATGTCTGTATGGAACAGTTGAAGCACGCGCACCCCCTTCAAATAACACTTCTGGTTACCTTGTTACACAATTTGTTTGTAAGATCAATACAGTTAAATTTTTTATTGCATATGCCGTGCAGTGTCAAAGCATCAAGTAACAGCCGCCTAGATCCTAATTCCAACAGCTACACGTAAGTAACTTTTGATTGGAAGCACTTATAGTTCATAGACCGTAAGAACTTCTTCTGTATCCTTTCAATTATTCTAGTGCCGTATTTGTCGTAGAAAGGGTTCCAAGTGGGGACGGTATATTCTAACTGGGATTGTACCAAAGTCTTATAAAGCAATAAAAACGCAAAAAAAAATGAAGTTTTGGTACTTGTATAACATAATATCATGCCTCTTTCCCCAAAGGGTTAGGAAAAGTGCTATACTACACTCACATTTCGCCAGCTAAATTTAAGTCCCATGTAATAAGGGACGAGCCTATTGCTATCAACCGTGTACAAATCCAGACTACGGGCTGCTATTGAGAAATTACTAGGTATTCAAAAACACCCTACACGGCTTGGAAATTAAACCCAGGACCTCATGATAAACAACAGCGCTTATGACGACTGGACCAACGAGGACGGTACGTATTTTGAAAAGCGAAATAGCAACCTCTAGACCTGATTTTAAAGTATATTCCAGAAATTCCCAGTGACAAATCTCTACCTATGGGATGGGATTGTTATTGTTTTTTCCAGAAATCGCCACTAGTTAAAAGGTTAGGTTAGGTTAGAATTGTGACCCCCTACGCACGAGCCAAGCGAGCGAAGCGAGCAGTGCCGCGGCAGCGGCTGGCAAGTGCTAAAAATGACTAGAATATTAGAAAAAAAGCTGAGTTTATTTAACTAGTGGGGATTTCTGGAAAAAATAATAACAAATTCCCACGATTTTAAATGCTTACAGCTCACACCCCTCTGTATGAATGTGTTTTTTTTTAATGGAACTTGGTTCTAGACCAATTAGGCGGTTGCCAATGCGGAGGCTGTACCTACCAGATTAGATTCAATAATATGTTTTTTATTCCCAAGAATAGAAAGTAGGTAGTCGTATTTTTATTCATCATCGTCTCAATTACTAATAAACCCGTAGACTTTACGGCTTCAGAAAAGTGAAGTATTTTTCAAGAAATAATTAGGTACAATATTTTTGTTCCATTCAGTAGAATATAATAAGAGTAAGTTCTTCCTCAAGGACTCTTCCAAAATACAGATTAATGATCTAGACGTAAGAGAGAATTGTTAGGAGTCGTTAACAAAATTTAATATCTCTTAAAACTTGAGGTTTCTAAGAATAAATGGGAACTATCTCAGAATATTTCTTTACATAAAAATGGTTTTATATTTCAGAGAGAGGATAAAACAGCTTGTGATTTTGTTTAGGTTTATTTATAATTAGCTAACTATGTCATGTTAATATTAAGAAACATACCTAATTACCTTTTTACTAGTTCTTGGAAAGTTTACTTGGTTTTATAACGCGAAACTATTTCCAACCGCTCCCGCTACAAACCGC
This sequence comes from Agrochola litura, assembly GCA_949152395.1. Classification (NCBI taxonomy): domain Eukaryota; kingdom Metazoa; phylum Arthropoda; class Insecta; order Lepidoptera; family Noctuidae; genus Agrochola; species Agrochola litura. The sequence goes on along the minus strand of OX424508.1, from coordinate 16,369,536 downwards.
GCGCTTCAAGTGGTAACGCCTCTCATTCCCGTTGTTCCAATAAGGGCGAGCCGAAGCTTCTAGATCATTCTAGAAGCTTCCATGTAAATAGACGACGCGCACCTTTTTTTTGACATCGGCTGCTAACTGGGCTGTGTATCGAAAAAGAGATTCTTTGTTACAAAATTTACGAAACTCTATCTTCGCACCGAAGCCTATTGTTTTGTTATAATATTTATGTAACTGGAAATAAAGTATGGAGAAAAAGAAAATAAAAAAGAAAGAAAATTCGTTTATTTGATCGGATCTATATTTTCCACCTATATTATTTTCTAAAGTAGCTTAGGGCAGTATGGGAGGAACTTTTCCAACGTTTTTGAAATTCAGTCCGTGGGTTAGTACGGCCATGTTTTTCCCGTGTGTATTGCAATCTTTAGTGCTGTTGTTCTTGTTTATATATACTGATAATATACAGTGGCTTATTCACTCCTGGCTGGAGGCTCTAAGTGTAGAAGCTTAAGGCACCCACAGTAAAGTCCGGTTAAGCAGCCAAGACCTTAGTGGTCAAAACTGCGAGAGGACATAGGAGGATAAGCGATGTATTTGATTCTCCATATACTCTTAGGCACTTGTTTAACATTGAGGCCCCAAAATTTGTAACTCGCCTAGACAGATCTAAGGATCCGAATAATCTTAAGATTAGGTATAAATAACTGTTTTTTGTAAAAAAAATATGATTCACTAGATTTTGCTCGAGGCTTCGCCCGCGTGGATGTCGGAAAATATCCCATGGGAATGTACTACCGGGATTAAAAGTACCCTGTGCGTCAATCCAGATTATAAACTATCTGAAAATACAAATGGACAAAAAATCTAAAAACTATATTTTCGGCTTCACACTCGTTCCCACACGTCGTAGCAATTATTACTATTTTCAAAAATATCCAATGTATACTTTAGCATTCGTTACTGTTGTATTATATTTTATGATTCATAATTCTCAGCCTTGCAGAAGGATATGGCACTTAACTTAGACTTTGATCTTATTTTGTTACATATTTAATGGAAAAATCACTGAACCTGACTTGATTTCCGTACATCTTCTTTTTTTTCGGGTGACCACTGAAAATCAGCGCTGTGCTGTGGGTCCCCCATAGCACAGCATCATGCTGAGTGGAAGCCTTCTTGTCGCAGTAATGTCGTGCAGCTGCCGCCTTAGTAAATTCTGTTCTATCTATGTTCTATGTTATGGGGTTTGGTTTCCGCACTTAGTCCGTCAGGTGGACCATTGTGCGTGGGCCATGGCGGCCGTTTGGTAGTTATTCCAACCAGCCCACCTCCCTCCAGAAGTTAATCAAAACTCCTGGTTTGTTCAGAACATCTGTAAAAGATCTGGGTGACCCGAGGGTTTCTGTTCTCATCTGGGTGACGCCTGTGCATTCGAAGAGCACGTGCGCGACGGTTTCCTCAGCCTCCATGCATGCCCTGCACAGAGGGCTGTCCGTTATGCCTATTGTGTGGAAGTGTTTGTTTAGCGAGCAGTGTCCCGTGATGGTCCTCGTCACCAGGCGCAGGCCGTTCCTGTCCAGGCGTAATAAGTAAATTCTGTTCTATGCTCGTGATTTATTATGTACTTTGTGTTATTCTTTGTTTACTCATGTTTTTTTATGTATGCACGTGTTTCTGTGACAAATAAACCTATTTTTCTTTCTTTCTTTCTTTCTATCTTATTCACCTTATTTTAAATAGCGCTAAGTGCTGTTAGTTTTTGTCGCACTCGTTTGATCTTTTATTTAAATGTCAGTTATTAGCCTTTAAGTTGCACTATCGTGTCTTGTGTTTATCAAATATTATTTTTTTGCATATTTACACGTTTTGTGGCAAAGCAAAATTAAAATATACTGGCACAACAGACTGCTGGGCCTCTTTAAATGATTTTTTGCAATTTTTTCTAAGAAAACTCTTACCAAATGATTATTTATTAGGTAGCTGTGTATCCAATCAATGACAAATTTATTCACTATAATTATCACCATCTGTTTAGCCTTTTCCAGGATGCAGCTGAATACCAGTATTTCACATGGAGCGACTATCTGTCCAGTTAATAAGCAATACGATACCCCTTGGTAAGACTGGTTGTCAGACTTTCAGGCTTCTGAAATGAAACACAATGTATGAACAATAAAATATAAAAAAATATACGAAATTTATGTCCCATTATTTCAAGACGGCAGAAAATGCTAGTTTAAACACACATGGAGCAAAAGAATACTATTTTACGCTTCTCCGTATTTTGCAGAATAACGCCGCCATTTCCAGAAACATAGTGCAACAAATGCAGTACACAATTGCCAAGTAATTTATATGTGCCTCGACGGGAATTCCTACAATTAAAGAAACTAGTGCAAGACTGCAGGTTTAGTTCGATTCTGTCTTTGATGATTAAGTTCGCAATGTGGGTTGCGTCTTCACATTCAGTTGGGTTTTGTAACTTTTGATGTGAAGTATTGTCACTTAATGTAGTACTGATGAAATATAGGATTAAAGTAATATTACAATGCATGTGCTTGAAAAGAGCGTTTTCCAAGCAGCCAAACTAGGCGGAAAGTATTACTTTTTTCTACTTTTGTTTTTGAATTTTTCTGTTTTTTTTTTTAACTCCATCGTCAGCCCGACGCAAAAAGTTTTTATTATTAGAGAAAAGTTTTACAAATTAGATGATGATGATGACGATGACATCAGTGGCGATGACGATCAGGATGGCAATGGCGATGGCGATAACAATGGTCAAAGTCAAAGGTCGAAGGCCAAGTTAAAGCCAAAGCCAAAGTTAAATTCAAAGCCAAAGCCAAAGGCAAAGTCAAAGCTTAAGTCATGACGAAGGCGATGATGATGACGAAGAATATTGTTTATATTATTTATGTACATCAGCCAAGATGTCAGATTGTTACACATCATATTCGACTACCTAACTATTAAAGGTTCAAACTCAAACTCAAACTAAAAGCATTTATTTCAATTAAACCATTTACAGGCACTTTTGAATTGTCAAGGAATCGGTCAGTCAGAAATAGGTATGAAGCTAGTTGCCCATTCCAAAGCGTAGTAGGTACCTATGGAGAAGAACGGGCAAGAAACTCCACGGACACTCTTTTAAATAAAAAATTGTTACAAAATATTGGTTACATAATTCATGTTGAAATTATACATGTGAGAACAATGTAGAAAGACGTGCACGTTAGAAGCGTCCGTAATAAAAAGATAAAAAGATAAAAGGTTGACTCTGAAATACCCTAGTAAACTTGATAAAGGTCCTTAGCAACAGTGCAAAACAATATTTACGTGAGGACCACGGATGGAACAAAATATTATGTGCGCACGTCGGAGCAGGCGTCGGACGACGCTGGCGAGCAAAAGGGGCACTGCAGGAGCCGCGCGGGCAGAGCGCATGCGCGGCGCTCGGCCGATGTTGAGTTAATCCTGCGGCAGCGCACCGTACCGCGGTTCAACCCAAAAATGCATGTGATACTGATTATTATGATAGGTGAGTGGATATTCAGTCACCTATCACAATAACCAGTATCACACGCATTTTCGGAAAACTGTAATGCCACCTAACAATTTTTTTTATATTAGTTTCAGGGTGCCTGAATTATTTATTAAACGGCCTAAATGACACAAACTAGATGTACTAGCATTTGCTTGAGTGCCCCCAGAAGACTAAAACCAAGTATCAGAGCTCAAGCTGCAATTGTGGCTGTAGACTAAGAAATATGTATATTTCTGTCCATGGTAGCTTGCCACTTCTAAGTCCACCACACAAAGGAAATCCACTTCCAAACCTGTTGTTGTAACTAAAACTATTCATCAGAGTTTAAAACACAACAATAGAAGCTATTCCCAGCTTTAAATGAATTCTGTTTTCACATTAATATTCATTGATTTGGATCTTTCCAACGTTCTACCACAAAATGGATAGGTACAGAAGGTGGGCTCCATACAACCAAGGAAAACGTACGTATAGCCACGCATCAGCGAGCACGTACAAAGTGCAAGCGCACTCGCGACTAGCATTTCGTTTGAGGCCGATATTAATATTACGTTATTTAGCACGTACTTTGGCTTAGCATGATTTCTGTCACTGTTCCACAAACCTCAGACTACAAGTGTATGATAGAGACGGGAAAATATATCTAAGGCACCTGTCCCACCGCCGCTGCCGAGAAAGCAACTATATAAGTACTAACGGTTTTCTCGCTCAAAAAACGTAGGTACCTACCCGATCCCGTGTAAGTAAAAGAGTTTTTTTTTAATAGTTGATCGCTGACTGTTCAAACCGCCAGTGAGTACTCGTTTGTCGCAAAGAAAAGAGCTATCAAAGAGAGTACTCGCGCAGCGACGCCTGTTTGATGGGCAGAACACTCGCTGAGAGACTTACGATTGGTACATACACATACTAGCGAGTAAGCTCGTCATCGTCGTGCACTCGCTGCTTGTTGCTCGTCAACTCGTAATTTTAGTCACTAGCTCTACTCGCTTCTGGTTAAAAGGTTCTCTAAATTTTACGTTAATTTGTATTAATATTCTGAAACAGACACGCATACAATCAAAATTAAACTTTGGTATATAATTTGTTGGATTTTTTTCTTTCCATGTACAAGACAGTTACGTAATTGTAACATTTTCGCTAGATTCATTTTTGTATCGAAAATCATGTCTTTTTTGAAGATAATTTAAATAAAATCTAGATTACTCGACTTTTATATCTAAAATAAGTATTCACAGTAAAAATACATAGTTAATTATCCAGCCACAAGATATTTTTGTCCAACTAAAGTAAGATCAATTATTACTTTAGTTAAAAACGAAATAAGAATTGAGACTTACGTCATTTAGTTATCAAAGAGCGCACGTGATACTCAACTTTATTACTGATGTGTTCGCGTTTAGCACATAGTAGAGTAGCGGAGTGCATGGGGGCGGAGTTTGCGTGGAAATTGTGTTAAGAGTGCCTGGTCTTAATAGCCGGCGGTGGGATAGGTTCCTAAACTAAAGTGCCTGCTAGGTAACGTTTATCAATCTCGGTCTCAGATCGCCGTGTGTACGCGTCTTCGTGTCCGTGCGCCTGTTTTCACTCGTTACTACACAGCCAGCCTTCTGTAATTATGTATGCTGTGGTTTCTACCTTCGTTCAGCCTTCTCGTTTATTATTTCACCGTTGCCTCTCCGTTTTGGTCGGTACACGGTAAACTACGTACAAACTCGATGTTGTTTTGCATAATTAGATAAACCGTCAGTTAGCGATGAACTCGGGGCATCAATGTATACGAATAATTTTGGGTAAAGTAATACTGACCCTGATTAATTATAGACTTAAATTGGTCAATTTGCATAAGTCGGTTATTGTTTTATGGCGTATTTATTCGCGTCAATAATAGTGTGATAGTGCCAGCTAATCACCACACTTGCTTGGTGATGATCAATGTTACTGCTTTCACTGTAAGAAAAGAGGCATTAACAATGGCATTTAAAATTGCTGCTTGTTACTCACGGTTTCCTCGGTACGGCACGGGACGACAGTATTTCAAATCTTATTAGCCCAAAACTTTGCCACTTCCACGACGTCGTCAGTGGTCGCGCAGAGGTCACTTTGACTGCATGTTTTGGGACACAGAAGGCAGGATAGTAGATGGAGAATAGTTTACGATTTGCGTGACGATCATTTTTGCTGTCGAAATGAGTTCACGTCGGTATATCAACGGTTCTAATTTACGATATTTTGATATTTGTAAAATTTCCGAATAATCGAGACATAACTTTAAAAAAAAAACACGGAGGATGTCCTGTACCTACGTGGCTAAATCGGTGGCTGTCCCATAACGGCTGCAGTGGCGGCTGTCAATGAAAAATGATGGTAGCGGGGTTTGACTTTACTGTGTCAAAAAACGCTTTAGAGGAAAACACACCAACTTACTTTCATAAATTACGTTTCAGTGACGTCATTCGCCGGTAAATTGTGGACACAATGTGGCGGCCACCGTTTTTCTAGGAAACCATTGCTTTTGTATTATTTGCAACTTTAGATGTGGTTACATTTTTCATGTACACATGTCATAGTCATGTCGTGCAGCTGCCGACCAATTTCTGTTTTATGCTCGTGATTTATTATGTACTTTTTTTTGTTTTCGTTTTGTCTTGTCTTTTATGTATGCACTTGTTTCTGTGACAAAAAAACCTATTTTTCTTTCTTTCTACATAAACATAAGCCCACTTCTTCCCAATAGCAAGAACTACAGAACGCCACCTGCTACGACCACGATGTGAAATAGTCTTTTAATGTCCAGTTTAAGTCAAAGCGTTTTCTCCACCCTACGTCACCGATGACTAGATTAAAAAGCACTAATCTTAAAGAAAATACGTTGTTTTGCGGTAAACATGACGCAAGGAAAGAACACATACACGAAAAAGAACAATTTGGGGAAAATATGCATCACATCGACTCAAAACGGCCATCGCTCAGCATATTGCTGCGACCCTATACGAGATAGAGCCCCAGCGCTGGTTTTCAGCAGCAGCCGGCAATGACGTGATGAATTCGACCGATGCGGTGGTAGAACATTGCTTGAGAAACTTTGTTAGGTTAGCATTATTTTTAAGTTATTAAGATCAAGAACTCACTGGACCGTTTAATCAGAACACAGCATTGCTGTTTCGCGGTGGAAGAAGCTATGGTAGCACTGGCTATAGCTAGTATAGTCACCCACCCTCAAAAAGATTTATACATAGACAAGAATTCATTTAACTGTCTTTTTCTTTTTTTCTACATTTTGTATAAAGAAACCAGACCCACTCTTGTTAATAAGTGTACAGACTGGGAGAGTTTCAAGACCAGATTAAATGATAAAATAGACCTTAAAATACCACTAAAAACACCCGAACATCTAAACATCGAAGTAGAAAAGTTTATAATGCACATCCAGCAAACAGCGTGGGAAAATACACCTGACTCATAATACATACCCGCTCAAAATCAAGCAGCTCATTATGGAGAAAAGAAGGCAGAGAAAAACGTGGCATCAATCTAGGTGCCCTGATGACAAACGAAAACTAAATAATCTGACAAAAAAAGTAAATCTGACTAATCCAAGACTAATCCAAGATTTTAAAGACGACTCAACCGAAACCTATCTTCAGAGTCTAAGTAACGACCAAAGGACAGATTACTCCCTTTGGAAGGCTACTAAGCACCTAAAAAGGCCGATTACCCAAATCCCACCTATCAAATGTGGAAATGGGCAATGGGCAGTTACAAACGAGCAAAAAGCAAAGAGGTTTGCAGAGTATCTAGAAAATATCTTTCAACCAAATGACGGGGAAATCATTGAAGATCACACTTTGGCCAATATATGGTAACATCAGAAAATGAAGTTACCATAAAACTAGTAACACCGAAAGAAGTCGAACGAGAAATAAAACGTAACATAAGTACACGAAAATCACCAGGTTATGATTTAATAACAGGAGAAGTACTTCATAACCTCCCAAGAAAGGGTCTGGTTAAGTTAACGACCCTTATCAATGCTGCACTAAGGCTTAAATATGTACCAGACTTATGGAAGGTGGCCGAAGTAATAATGATAGCTAAGCCAGGGAAACCGGCTCACGAAACATCATCTTATAGGCCTATTTCCTTGCTACCAATCATGTCAAAGCTATTTGAAAAGCTGTTACTCAAACAGCTTAAACCAATAATAGATAGCAGAAACATAATACCAGAGCACCAGTTTGGTTTTCGAGAAAAACACTCTACCATCGATCAAGTGCATAGGATCACAAACGTAATAGAAAATGCCCTTGAAGACAAGAAAGTATGTTCTACTGTATTCCTAGACGTAGCGCAAGCATTTGACAAAGTATGGCATGAAGGCCTTATACGTAAACTGAAGAGCCTCTTACCAAAGCAGTTTGCAGATATATTAGAATCCTACATTCTGAACAGAGTCTTTAGAATAAGACAAGAAGACGCCTACTCAGAACTGAAAGAAATCAAAGCTGGCGTACCGCAAGGAAATGTGTTAGGTCCGGTCCTGTACCTACTATACACCTACGATATATCTGAATTAGAGCAAAACACAATTGGGACCTTTGCTGATGATACAGCCATAATGGCTGTAGGATACAGCCACGAAGAAGCAGTTGAAAAGGTTCAAATGGCTGTAAATCAAGTTTATGACTGAACCAAAAAATGGAGGATTAAACTTAATGAATCCAAATCTGTTCACATAGATTTCACCAACAAAAAACAACAGTATTTCCCAGTTTACATAAATAATAAACAAGTCCCATACGAGAATACAGCCAAGTACCTTGGTATGACCCTTGACGCAAAGCTACGCTGGAAAGCCCACGTCAAGAAGAAAAAAGATGACCTCGACCTCCGATTCAAAAGAATGCATTGGCTGCTTGGAAGAAACTTTACGCTGTCCGTGCAAAACAAATTGTTGTTATACAAACAAGTCCTGATGCCAGTTTGGACTTATGGTATTCAGCTATGGGGCTGCACCAAACATACCAATATATTAATAATACAAAGATTCCAGAACAAAGTGCTAAGGGAAATTGTAAATGCACCTTGGTACATACGAAATGATGACCTCCACCGGGACCTAAAAGTTGAGTTCATCGAAAAAGTGATCCAGAAACTTGCAGAAGCTCACGAAAAGAGACTTCATCAGCATGTGAACGTCGAGGCAATCCAGCTTCTCGACCACACAAACCTAGTTAGAAGACTAAAAAGAACAAAACCGTTCGAGCTAATGTTTAGTGTTAGTGAATAGTGTAAAGTACAAAAGTGCCAAACAAACACAAGAACGAAGTGTATTCGCCTTAATAGAGACAATAAGAAAAGTGCTATTGGACACATTCTTAGTAACGACAATTTAATAGTTTAGGTTATAATTAAATTACTTATTAGTCTATTTATAAGGCTAGATTGTAATAAGATTAGGTTTCATCTTATTGTTGAAACCTAGGACAAGGGAAAAAAAAAAAATAAATATTTAACTGTCTTTAATTTTTTATCCATACCTTAATCATGTGTAGCTTCAATTTAGTACCAAATATGTAAATGTTTTGAGGCTGCCTATATCTAGTACTTACCCGTACCAACTCTTCCACTAGAAGCTCGACTATTACTTTAAACTGTGTATAAAACTTTATGCTTCAACCAAAGTGCAGTGAAAATTACATAACACTATGCACACCGTTACTTTCCCATCAAGAGTTCAACACACAGATTACGTACACAGGCGAACGCAAGTTTTTACTTTGACGGTTATCGCGCTAGATGAAACGTATAAACATAATGCATCGCAGGTGTGGACTGAACATGTGTGGCGTAGGGTATGGCAAAGTTGGTGCTGCTTTGCTTGAAGTTCCCGTTCATACCCTGTAACACCACTAACCTTGACATCACTGGTGGTGTCACGGGGACTGACAGAAATCACTATTCCCCGTGGCACTGTAGCGGCATCTACATCGCCACATACGAACTACGCATCAAAAACCTAACGTCACACAAAAATCCTGACGTCACATAAATCTTGCATCGCGCAATTAGAGTTTACCGCGCGAACACCATAAATAATATAACTTTACCGACATCAATCGTTGGGCAGTTGCCCGCCAGACACAACACCCGTCTGGTCGGAGGATCCTCCCTTTTCTATAGAGAATGAGTGAACTTTACAACCTATTCCTCATACCTCTAAAACACCAACGAATGTTAGTGAAAAAAAAAGTGATGTACAGCTAATTTATATTCATTACATAATATGATGATGCTGTACAGGGTATTTCTTTTCGGTAGTGTTAAGTTCTAAAATACAGGACATAGAGAAAAACGCTGAAAGAACCCATGGACTCAATTTAAAAAAAAAGTGACATGAAAGTATATTTACAGAAGGTATATAAGTAGATAAATTAAATAAAATAAAAAACTGCCTCTAGATTACGTTTCTGATCATGTTACTGTTACAGAGTAGAGATTATGTAAAGAAGCATCACTCCTCATAAAGTTGTTTTAGAAATTCACACGTAATATTAAGTACGAATGATAAGTAGGCATGATACAACTTTGGTCACAAACATTAACCAGTACCTACTGATAAGTCGCTGTTAACGACTTTAACTTATACTAAGAATGAAAAAATTGCGTCAAAAATATCTCCTTTGGATGCACATTTTAAAAACTCCGTGATGACCATGTTAGATAAATTGCCATAGTTAATAATCATTCAGATTGTAGAAAAAAGTCTAAGGGATCTTGCCGCGACTCCGGCCAGTTGAGGCCGTCTTCTGGTATTGTATGGCCTGGGATTAGTTGACCGTTGCGACCAAGTGCAGGAATCGCATCGGTTTTTATAGTTTACCTGGTCGCTGCGACCACTGGTCGTAATCGTGACCGTGAACTAGATAATTTGCAAGATAAACTTTAATTAAACAACCAGTATGATAGATAAAACAAAACACTGATACTTTTCATTTTGATAATATTTGAAGTGAAAACTTCTTTAGGCGCGTTGGACATTTTTGAGATGGGACTAAACCATTGATTTCGCGACACTGTAACGCAATTTACCGACACCGTGGAGTAAAAGACATCAACGTGTTGATTACCGCGGTGCCAATTTTTTTTCAAGTTCTCACTTCTGTCGGCACTCCCGGAGTACCATTGATTTTTATTTATTAAAACTTTATGCACAAGTAAAAAAATACTGTACAAAGGCGGACTTAATGCCTGAGGAATTTCCTACCAGTCAACCTTAGGGTGATGCAGAGACAAAACATGGCAGATGCAACATAATTATAGATAACTCGAAAAATAATAAATACTAATACATAGATAAATACATACATACATATGAACAAAATAAACTTAGGAGAAATAACGATAGGTAGAGGAGAAAAAGAATCCAGCAAATCAGCGCTGGGATGATTCTGCCAACTTCTTTAATAATACTAGTTCAAGCGTTTGAACCTTCTGTATTTTTATTATTCTATGGTACAGACTTTGTGTTGAAAAGCATCATACGCTTTTGATAAGAGTCAGTTTTCGCTAGGAATTCAGAATTTCAGTGCATTTTAACGTAATTTATTACAAAGGAAAATAAACTCTCATGAAACTATGCAGTGGAATGGACGCAACTTAGTGTCCTGTTTGATTCAAAGGAAATAATTGTGAAGTTTTCGTGTCATTGTTGTTTGATGAAAATTATTTAATGAAAACTATCCTTTTCCATTTTTTTATAAATTACATTCAGTTAAAAGCGTATTAAAAACTGTATATACTGCCAAGTCGATTGAGAGCGTCCGGTCTGCACCAAGTGCAAAAGGCAACTGATAGAAATCCGATGACTGATGAACATAGTTTGTCTATACTTTCATAAATAACGTAACAGTGACGTCATTCAACGGTAAATTGCGGACGATTTAAGGCGGCCACCGCAGTTTTAGAAAACCCTAGCTTAAGAGCAGTAATAAACCGTGAAAGTTTAAAACAGTATTTTAAAAATACGAATTCCGAACACCCAATAAAACGAAGATCTTCCAGCAAATTCCAAAATACTCAAGCAAAGATCTTTCTCTGGCTCAACCACGAGTTTGACTGCTCTCAACGGTCCACCATTACTCTCTGTCTTTTACGCGCTTCCTACACTTTGTCATTCCATATATTAACACGTACATAGACTCATTTGTTAACGTGCATATCAAACCGTGAAATAAAGGAACGTTGGTTATATGTTTTGACTTTATTAGGTTATATTATTTTGTTTAGGAATCGTTATTTAGGGGTTATTTTTTTTATATTTTGCATTGCCTTCGGCAAAAAAAAATATCAAGACGAAAAACGCAGGTATTTTGATGTTAGAAAAACTATTACTACTGATAATTTAATACCTTTGGATAGGTCGTTTTTTTGACGTGAGTACGTAGGTATTTAAATTTCCTTCCATATTGGGAGTTAATTTAAAAATACTGATGATAACAATCAATCAATACATCGGAGGATACGGTTTGATTCTGCAGCTACATATCTATCATGTACATCCAAAATTTAACTATACCACTCGATCTCGATCATATAATAATTCGTCTCAAAGAAAATATTACTCGTAACGTACACGTATTCATGTAAAACACACTGCTGTGTCCACGACACAGACACACAGTATTTATTTTCAAAGAAATATCTAACCTTTTTGTTCTTTTTTTGTTAATTAAATACAAATAAAATATTTTAGGTCCTGTTATTCGAAAAAAAACGCAATCGCCGACAACGAACTGCCAACACTCTTGTAATAAATTGTCAAAATATCACATAAAACCAACTCCCAAAAGACCAAAACAAATCACCGTAATCCAGCAATTTGTACTCCTTCATAATACATTAGCTGAATATTATATCCGGGAGAAATAAAAGGCGCAGATGTTAAATATTAATAACGTCGAATATGTGGCCGTTTGTATTTTATCACGTACCGACACTCTATCCGTCATTTCCGACAAGTGCCCCGAGGCTAATAAGATCAAAGGATTATAACGGAACTAATATAGGAATTGCTGATTACTGTGGGTTTTCGGAAAACTCCAAAGCAATTCTATTTTTGTTCAAAGTATAAGAAGGGTGGGGGTCTACTTTCAAAATTTGAAGTAGTCCACTTATAGCACCCGTCTGAATAGCACCTGCAACTCAGCAGCCTACTGCTGGGATGTATTTGTTTTACAGGACGTTATTAAATGAAAGATATCGATAAAACAAATTTTGTATGTACGTAAGTAGGTGTAATTAATAAACATTCTAGTGATTTTTATTGATATCTTTCATTTAATAATGTCCTGTAAAACAAATATATCCCAGCAGGCTGCTGAGTCGCAGGTGCTATTCGGACGGGTGCTCTAAGTGGACTACTTCCAAAATTTTATTGAGAAGTTTGATAAATAATAAATGAGTTTATTTATGTAAGTTGGTACTTTGTACAAACACGTCAACCATGTTTTAAAAACTATAGATGAGGTCGGCGTTTCCTATCTAAGGTCACAGTCTCTTTTAAAGTCCAGACATAATCTTGGTTAGATCATGTGAAGACCATGTAGATTGATCATACATTTAAAAAGCAGTTTCTATCAGATATTGCTTAAATCACACTTAATAACTCACTCGCGTGAACGGTTATGTACTAGTATAAGTAAATTAAGTAAGTTTTCTCGATACTTCTACGTAATAACATAATATTATTACTTGTACACTACTGGTTTATTACGTACACACGGCTACATATCAAGCTATACAGTTCCAGTTTAAACAGACCTCGCATTGTACGGAAATCCTATACAATGCGATATCAGTTTAAACTGGAAATGCTTGATGAGTAGCCGTGTGTACTGATAACAAATAAATAAAAATAATAAATAATTTCTTTATTTCCCAAAAACATATACAGAAAATCGCACTATACGAGTAGGTTTACAATTTTTAATTTATGGTAGAGAACATAGACATAAAACATTTGGATGTTGGAGAAATCTGTACACAATAGATTGAACTCTGTCTCTTAAACTAGGGTATCCTGTATCTTAAGAGACAGTGTATCACAATGAGGTTCCAATTGATATATGTATGAGTGGACTGTGTCGATTAACGTTCAGAAGGGAAACAAGTTATAATTTAATTTAATATTTATATTATGTATGAGTTAGTGAGAGTGCGAGGGTGAGGGTGAATGAGTGTGAATGTAGGTGTGTACGTATTTGTATAAGAGTGAGGATAAATAGGTGATGTGGTGTTGGTGTGTAAGTGAGTGGGGGATTTGTATGTACGAGTGTATATGGATGCAAGGATAGAAGTATTCGTGCAAGCATGGAGATTAGTGTGTGCTTATTAGGCAATGTAGGCAAGTAAAGACTCCGTTGTGGCATAGTCATGTTTGAGTAGCCATTCCGTCACTTTTAATTTTAGGTTGTGTTTGTTGAGGTCTAATGTTGAGGTCTAACAAGTTGAAATGTAAGGAGTATATCGATAAAGTTTGTAGGTTTTGGTCTGCCATTTAACTAAATACAATTTGGTAAAACGCACAATGTTATTGTAAGTTTAAGTTATTGCTTAGAAAGCACACATTGTGGAACCATTTTTTTAAGGATGTTATTGACTTAAATGTTACCAGTTTACCTAGAATTTACCAGGATTACAAATATTAATATTAATCTATCCACACTAATTATATTATAAAATCTACGTGATTTATAATATAATACGTGACCAGAGGGCTGGCTCGTTCTTTGGCCAAAGAATTAGCATTGCCATTCAACGTGGCAATGCTGCCAGTCTTCTGGGCACGTTTCCGGATGACAGCGATGCGGACGAATACTTCAACGCCTAAGTGTCGTTTTGTTTTTATTATTTTTATTTATACAGATAGTTAGTTAGTCTATTATAAATGTGAAAGTAATTCTGTCTGTCTGTCTGTTCCCTTTTCATGGCTTAACGGCTGTCCGGATTTTGATGGCACACAGACCATGGCCTGGAGTCGTGGGAAAAAGCTAGTGTTACATAATAATATTCAAACATCGTTAAAACCATTCCCATGAGTTTTCAAAATGTTAGTTAATTGGTTATAAACTTAATCTAAAACACTGCTTGGAAAAACGATCACAAACTGTTACAAAATCGATGAAGAAATTCTACCGGTGAATTTTGTCTGATGTCTATTGTGAAGATACAGGTCGGTGAGGCTGGAAACCTGTTTACTTCATGCAATTTCCTGTATGCAAGAAACAAACTTTATTCATGCAATTTCCTGTATGCAGCAAGCAACAAACTTATTTTCCTTTAAAATTTTCTACCTAGCTGAGATTATACCGACTTTTGTCTCCATGGTGTACACCGTTTTTGTAGACATCGAACAACTTGTCAGCGACAGACATCCTTCCATTTTTAACTTGCACTTCTTTCGCCTTCCGGCGTTCCAAAAAGTTCAAGCAGTTTCAGACTCTTAGCTAGAAAAAAAATATCAGCGTAGTCTTTGAGTGGTTAGCCGGGCAATCGATACAGTCTGTTTTTTCTTTTATGCGATCGTAATCGTTTACCGATACCGTTTAGTTCATGGATAGAATTTTAATTCGTGGAAAAAGTGACAAGCTTGGTCTTGAGGGTTTTTAAGAAGGTTAAAGAGTTATCGAATATGTCAGCAAATATAATACGTGTGAGTCCAACCAACCACCAAATAATCAGGTACAGTACGACACAACTTAGATTTTGCATAAATCTGTAAACTGTACATTCATTCATTTAAATTTTACGAATGAATTGGTTATATGGCTTTACAAGTTATTGCGTTCGCGTAAAGATCATTTTCACTTAAAGGAATAGAATAGAATAGAATAGTTTTTTATTTGCACAAAAAGTAGGTACAAGTTACAGATAAGTTAAAAAATGATCCTTATACCTTAGGAGTAATAAAGATTAGTGGTTTTGAAGGCGTACTCAGTTCGGATGGTGATCAGTTTTACGAATTTTGTCGATGCTACATCTAAGTTGTGTCGTACTGTAACTGCCATCAACAACCATGAAAATTGCTTTGTCAGCCTCTCATTGCCGACTTCGATGCCCTTGATCTTCCATGTGGCCATGTTCTAAATATCTCCTCAAGTGTGCTAATAAACAATGTCGTAGAGAGCTAGTCATTAACAGAGCTAGCTTTTTAAAGCTTATTGCCAAGTGTCTTACACGTGCAGCCTGTGACCAATAATACTCAGCCGGCTATCAGCGCCCTACGGGTCCAATATAATAAAAGGTTTAGGATGTTGATGGGGCTGCCCCGTTTCTGCAGTGCATCAGGTATGTTTGCACAAGCACATGCTCTGCAAAGTGCGGGAAAGATTCAACTCCATCCTGGACACCAAAGCGGGGAGGTACGATTCTCCTTTGTTAGCTGATGTTGATCAAATATGCATTTCGAACAACAGCCTTGTTTTCAAATAGATAATAAGTTTACTAACATAGATATGAGTTATCTTTTCGTTTACTAACCCATATGGATATTGCTTATCCGAAGTAAAGATTTTTTTGTTTTTATTAAGTCGGGATGACCGTTAAGAAAGACAACTGCTTCGTCTCCAGATATTGTCCATCATCATCATACTCAAATGTTCCCGCCACAACAAAGCGTTGCGTGCGGACGCAATTCATACGCAACTGTCAGTTGATAGACATTGAACAACTGCCGCGCAGTGCGTACACATATTTATTTTATTCTTGTTCAAGATATTGTTGTAAAAGTAAATAATTCTTTACTATTCAACGAGCAATATTTGTATATATATTTGTACTCACGTTCTGGAAAACGGCTCAATGATTTCGATGAAAGTAGCAATAAAGGGGTTTATGGGCGAAAAATCATATCTGGGAAAATTCGTTTTCTCCGTATTTTTACCCGAGCAGAACTCGGTTGCTCTAAGTTTAGAACAAAATAATTAATAATGACATGGCAGCATGGAAATAGTAAGTACCTACTAACATGGTAGTATGGAATTAGTAGTTACATACAATTACAATTAGTAGGTACTATTAAATGAGCATTCTCTATTTTCACCAAAGCAGAGCTCGGTCGCCCAGTACTAAGAATTAAAGTAAACATGTTTAATTGGAAAAACCTATTAAAAACTCGTCAATTCTCTACAATGACTCCTAAAAATATGCTAGACCACAACACATCTAAACCAGAGACTTCACACCATATTTCCAGTCCAACAATAATCCTAAGCTGATGTCATTGTGTCATACGGTCTCCGATACGTCAGTCTGTCTGCATTTCGATGTTTGGTGACGTGAGACCTGTCCGGACTCAATTTGATTTACTGTGACATCGAGTGCTAGATTGTATCTCCAATGATGTATTGAAGTGAATTTGTAAGTGTAAAGGAGTGATTAATGTATGAGATTGGAGATAGGGTGTTGGAAGTACTTTTTTGTTGAACGGTATAAAATACTGATAAGGATGTGGAAATAGTTCTATGTATGAAAGCATAGTAGTAAGTTGTAGTATGAAGTACCGTTGTAGGATTCAATATTTTTGCGGCACGTTTTTGAAAAATAGAACTTTCATGAAGTGTTTTATCAAAATCAGAATTATTAGCTTGAGTCGTAAATGTCAAAGTCAAATAATTTATTTCAATTAGGCACATAAAAGGCATTTTTGAACGTCAAAATTTACAAAAAATTTAATTGATTATAGTCGCCCCTCCCAAAAGGTAGTTTTCGTATGGAGAAGAATGGGCACGAAACTCCACCGTTACTCTTTTATAATGATGTACAATATTTTGTATACATTAATAATTATATAATTATATGTGAAGACGATGCACCTGGAATAAGATTACTATACCACAATAGTTAAAATAATTAAAAATGAAGCAATGACAGAAATGTGAATGTGATTATAATTATATTACTAATCATTCAAATTAAAGTTGCTCGTGGCTAAGTAATAACAGCCGCACCGTTCGATTCATCAAGTTAAGCTACGCTTGCCGGTCTATGGATGGGTGACTATCTTAACATACTGAGACTCTTCCGTGCCTCGGAAAGCACGTTAAGCCGTTGGTCCCGGCTGTCATTCGTGGATCTTTGACAGTCGTTACGGGTCGTCAGCAGCCCGAAAGTCTGACAACCAGTTTTACCATGGGGTATCGTATTACCCAGTTACTGGGTTGTGAAGGTCAGATAGGCAGTCGCTCCATGTGAAATACTCGTATTCAGCTGCATCCGATTAGACTGGAAGCCAACCCCAATATAGTTGGGAAAAGGCTAGGCAGATTGATTGATTAAAATTAAAGTTGCGTTTCAAGAACGTAGCATTTGACTTTGTATTGTATAAATTCAGAATTATTGCTAAAAACTTAATATGTTTGTACACCAATTTCACTGGTAGGACATAGAACTCGACTAAAATGTATACATAAGACCTTTATTGTAATACCTGTGTTCACAAATAAAGATTGATTAATTGATTTTTGTTACAGTATCAAGCAAGACTGTAAAATATTAACTTCGAAGTTAAATTCCATGAAAGTTAAACCTAGACGCTCCACCCAAAATATCTTCAAAGCGAACTGTCTTGTATAAAAATTCTCATGACTTCAAAACCAACTGAACAAAATTTCTCTCCTCATATTCATCCAAGCAGCACACGACACAAACATCCCTCTCTCCTCGGCTATCCAATACGGTCCCATCATAACTCCTAAGTCCTTTAATTACATTAACATTCGACTTCTAAAGTAAACATAGCTTGTTAATTGCTAAGCGAATTTTCTACAACTTGGATTCCTCTCACGTTGTCCATAAACTACCTCCAACGGTTAACAGGACGCGGTTCGTTTTATAAGCAGAATGTTCTAGAAACAAATTGTAAGACGATACTGTTTTGTTGGCTATTGGGAATGCGGTTTAGAGTTTTTGGATAGAACAAGAGTAGATATATGGATACGTTCAAGGCATCGTTTATTGTTTTGTTCAAAATCATCTCAAGAATTAAAGAGTTGTAGTGAGTGTTGTGGAAAGTTGAGTTGAGTGTTGTGTTGTTTATGAGTTGAGATGGTAAAGTATACTGGCTTAGACTATACCTTTATCTGAAGGCTAGGTAGTAAGAATTTAGAAATGGAACAGATTTTGATGATGTACCTACATTGCCAACAAAGCATTTTGGTTTTCACGCACGATTTGCTTTAAATTTTTTTCTGACTTTGTTACCGTTTATAATCTTCTTCTTAATAAAAATCTTTAGTTAATTCGCTGCGTCCGAAGCATGAAATTTTGCATGAGAAATCCATAACAAAAGTGATCACTGGGATTTTTGGAAATTCATTCCCTAAAGGGGTCGAATAGGAATGAAAGTTTGCATGGAAATTCTTATTTTTTGCCGATCAATCCGGAAAGAATCATTACTGGAAATCCTATCGAGCGCTCAGCTTGTAGTGATAATAATTATCCAAAGGTGATAAAAAATAGCTTTAATCTCGACAAGACTTTTTTTTTCTGGTTTCGTTATAAACAAAAATAACAATAGAATTACAGTATGTAATGTACCACTGAGTTAACATTTCAACACCATACTCAAACTTAAATCCTAAGCGACCGTCATCCACCAGACATTGACTTGCATTACGTTGACAGGTCTTGTGGTCGTATGGTCGCCGTTCGGTAACTCGGTATTTGGTCGCTAGCTCCTAACTCCTGCGGTCAGTCCGAAACAGACCTAAGATTTGGCCGTTCGGTTACGGCTACTCACAAATCGATTGCTGTAAGAGAAATGTAGGCAATTTAATCGAAATTGATGAAGGCTTAAAATAGGTTCATTGAATGTTTTAAAGTTGTATTGCGTCTTTATTATTTATTGCGTCTGATTTTTGCAGTATCTTGATTCTTTTGAACAGTTTTATTTTTATTCGATGTTTAGCCAATTTTCCAAAGATTTTAAAATCAGACATTTATAGGCACTTAGTTTATTTTATTTACATTATGAATTAAGTATGGTTTTTTTTTATTGACGCAACTTACTGCTTTTTTTTAAAAGTGAAAACTTCTTTAGGCGCGTTGGGCATTTTTGAGATGGGACTAAACCATTGTTTTCGCGAAAACAATGGTAACGCAATTTACCAACACCATGTAGTAAAAGACATCAACGCGTTAATTACCGCGGTGCTGATTTTTTTTCAAGTTTTCAGTTCTGTCGGCACTCCCGGAGTGACACAGTTTTTTTTTAGGTAGAGGTGGGTTTATCCACTTTTCACCATAACGTTTTAAAAGTCCTATGTGGCAAGTCATACTAAAATAAAAAATAAATACTGAATAAATCACCACATCACATAAATAACATTGTTTAGACAAAAATTTATTCATAAAATATGTACATTTCAAAGTTTCAGCTTACATTTTCATCCACAATAATAATTGTCTTGTCACTTTTCTAAGATTTTCTCATTGCAAGACTTGCAGTGCGAGTATATTTTAATTTATTCCCCGTCAGGTGTGGTGCGGTACGAAGTTGTGTGATTCGGAGACAGATAAGTAACTCTATTAAAATGTGGGTAGCGAAATACGTGGAGAATAGTCTGGGTAAAATTATATTGTCGGGTAGTTCCGTTGTATGAGATATGATGTCGCAAAATGCTTTGTCATGCGCTTTGGGATACATTTCTTAAAGATTTAAATTTCTGAATATCGTATAATTAACTGTCAGGATCATCCCGAAGCAAAGATATAAATATGTCTAGATAGACAGTCAAAGCTGTGAAAACGTCGAAAAAAATAGCGTCCAACTGTTGGCCGCTAAATGCACGCACTGGCAAAGCACAATGACGCGGAGTCAGTGTAAGACGTAGCTGTCACGCACACCAGCCTAACAAAGTTGGCTTGTATATTTAAGTTCTTTAGCAGCGCGACACTCTATCTAAACACATAATAAAAGTCCCAAAGATTATCCCTAGTAAAGTCCCTAGTATTTCTATTTTTTTTATGGTGTACATAATAAAAAGTATTCTATCTTTTATCCATCTAAAGTAACGTATAAATATCTGAGTATTGTGTTAACAAGGAATAAATTAGATAAAGCATTTTATACAAGCAACGAGTTTATATGACATTCAAATTAATTATACCTACTGTAGTATTTTTTATTAAGTCAGGAAAGAAAGAAAGAAAAATACGTTTATTTAATTGTCACAGAAACACGTGCATACAAAAAGATAATTAACACTAATAATATAGATAAATAATAACAAAATTGAATTATAATCATGAGCATAGAATATAGTTGGCGCTGCACGTCTTGACTGTGACAAAAAGGCATCCACTCAGCATGATGCTGTGCTATGGGGACCCACAGCATAGCGCTGATTTTCAGTGGTCACCCGAAAATGATGAAAGGTAGCTCATGACCTTGTCAAATTACCGAACAGTCTCACTTCGGTTTTTAATTTTTTATTATTATTCTTTTTAATTCGCCTTTTCTTTTATTTGATCAATACCCTACCTGCTTTCACCACCACAAAAAGATCCTAAAACACAGATATTCCGATATAAACTACGTATAATAAACCATCCGCTGCCAAACTAGGTTTTGCCGGACCTCCAGCAAACAGTAAGACTTGGCAATTCCAACAGTCAGCCGGACAAATGCTTCGCAAGAATGGTCCACAAATTTATGGCAACAATTCGTTAACTCTACAAGGGCGACGTGAAGAATGCGTCTTTATGCGTCTTCGAGCTGAGCCATTACGAGACCTCGTCTTATTTTAATGTACGGGTTTGTGAGGAAATTGAAAAAGTTTTGTTACATGGGTGTCTTGTTGGTCAAATTACATGTTTATTTGTTTATGTTATGTGTTTGAGTTTGAGTGCGTGTGGTAAGGATGTTCGTTATGCACAGCAATTTTAATAATATCTTGATTGATTTTTTATATAGGTTGGTACTATGAAACTATGTAAGATTCAAAATTTTCATTGCAAGAATTAGTTTAAATACGAACTAGCAGCGCCCCGCTGTTTCACCCACATAACTCTCAATCCCGTGGGAATATCGGGATAAAAAATATCCTATTGTTAATCCAGGGTATAAACTATCTGTGTGCCTAATTTCGTACAAATCCGTTTAGCAGTTTGTGCGAAAAAAAGTAACAAACATCTATCCATCCATCCATCCACACAAACGTTCGCGTTTATAATATCATTTTATATAAGTAAAAAATAGGATACCTAGACAAATTCATACATATCCTCACGCCTTTTTCCCATGGGTTTAAAAATAAACTACAGAAAGTTACAACAGTACACCTGCTAAGATCTTTACATAACCCATAAACTAAATAGTCCAAGAATATAGTATTTTATAGGAGCAGAGTGTGTTAATTAACTTATCTACGACTTCAAATAAACCGGCAAGTGTAATTTTTCTTTTACATCAAGGCCGAAGTACTTCAAATCAATAAACCCATCTGAAACTAAGGTAAGGCTCCAAAGAACGGTCACAAATAAAACTAAATTATGGACCGTCGGATTGCCTGTTCAACGCCTAGGCAAGTACTATAGCAATCCTTACTTCCAGCCTACTTTTACGACCAACCAGGCATGATAAACAGACTATAAATTCTATGTATTTCTTTTACTGCCAGACCCGTCGAAAAAACTGAAATAACATGCTTGTGAAAAGGAAAGGTATGTAATAAGACAAAGACGTAAATGTACCTACACTTGGTTCTACAAAAAAGTAGGAAAGGCAAGTCTATTTTTAGAGGAGACCCCTCAAAAGGAATTCTGAAATACTTGCTACACTGACACTACGTATATCAACACTGAGGCAAAATAGAGTCATGGAGAGAAACCGTTCTTTTTTACTATCTCTTAACAAAATATTTATATTTACTTCTTTCTTTTTCGTGACTAACTTGGTGTCAGAGTTTTTATGCTGGCCATGATCCTCTGACTTGGCTTCACATGTCGTCGAGAAATAACTCTCAAGTATTCCTCACGATGTTTTCCTTCACCGTTTTTGAAGCAAGTGTTATTATACAATACCTACATGAATCCAAAAAGTCAGAGGTGCGTGCCTTGGGTTCGAACTCGAGACCTACGATTTGGCGGTCCGACGGTCACGCCACTAGGCTACTGAAACTCTGTGTTCCTGCCGGTCTCATCATCTGCCTAGCCTTTTCTCAACTATGTTGGGGTCGGCTTCCAGTCTAACCGGATGCAGCTGAATACCAGTATTTTACATGGAGCGACTGCCTATCTGACCTCCACAACCTAGTGACTAGGTAACACGATATCCCTTGGTAAGACTGGTTGTCAGACTTTTGGGCTTCTAACTACCCGTAACGACTGTCAAAGATCTACAAATGACAGCCGGGACCAACGGCTTAACGTGCTTTCCGAGGCACGGAGGGGACTTGGTATGTAAAGATGGTCACCCATCCACGGACCAACCGCGGCAAGCGTAGCTTAACCTGATCGATCGACCCGTGCAGCTGTTATTACTTAGCCACAAGCTTGCCGGTCTATATTGTAAAAATATCACCGAGAAAACTTAGGTGAAGTGAGCTTGAAGAGCTATCATTCCACCTGATGCAAGAGATTGACACTATTGAACGAATGAATGAATGAATAAATTAATGAACGAATGAATTACAGCTCACTTCACGTTAGTTTTCATGATGTGTTTTTTTTTACCTTTTTATTAGTTGTCAGTATTATGCCATAACAAGATGAAAGGATCAGTAATTTATTAGTGAAATTATTTTTAAGGGTAAGTACACTTTTAAAGACAAACAGTACAAGTAATTCCAAGAGTAATATCGAACCACAGGCACATTTCACAGCCTTTAAAACCCTTATAGAGCTCCGAAGAATTTATGTTTTGAACTTTCGCTTTTAATTCCAAAACCAAACACTGTCCTGTGTTTCGTATTAATTAACGATTAATTAAGTCTGTGAAGCTTTGTATTTGGATGTTATTTCTGCTGCCTATCAAAGTGACCACCATTAAGTCTAGACCCAACATGGATCGATACTTAATTATTCTGTCTAGCTCATTCCACGAACCTGTGGTTCCTCACAAAGTAAAAACAAAAACCTAAGAAACATTCTCAGCACACCATTTGTTAGAAAAATCAGATTCTAATCTACCTTCTATCAGAATCACCTATCTCCGTCTTATTGAAACTTTTCTTACATACGAGCCAAATTAATTCCCGAAATGGTTCACATAAACATCGAAGAAAAAAAAGTTTTCAAGGGAATCTGATAAAGTTCAGCAGTAAAATCGCCGTACAAAGCAAGGCGCGTTCGGAATTCCGAAGTATTAAAGCATGAAAGGAAACTGTCCAGAACTTATTGAAGCAATCAGATTGTGCAGATTCCGTTTAACATTAGCGAAATTCTTCCCGGAACCCAATCGCATTAAGAGCCCATTTAAACTTTTTGCCACGAAAGGATTCTGTAATTCCTTCGTTTCTGAAAAATAAATAGGCTTAGCAATTTAGAATTCGAATCTTCTTGGATTGTATTCTTTTTATAAAACATTTTGGAAGTAAGTGTAATGAACAAAGTTTTTTCTTTACCCTGATGTTAATGTTGTAGTTTCTGAAGACTGAAGTTTAGTTCTACTGATTATCTTTCGCAGGTTAATGTGGGCCTTGAAATTTCTCTTTTATTGTTATTTATTTGTCTAGGCATGATCTAAGTTGAACCGGGAAACTTGTTTGATTTTGTATCTCTTCTGATATTAGCCGTAGTTTGTTTTCAATATCTAATCAATCAAAATAATCGTTAAACATGAATGGAACGTTATTAATTTACGCCATTGCCATTGTTTTTTGACTTGCTGGTACTAAGAGTTATTCTTCCATGTTAATCGACAGTTATAAATTTGGAGCCAGTCAAAATATGAGAGTTTAAAAACATTTCATTTTTCATGGTTGTGGTGTATAATTGGTTTTTGGGTGACGTCCTTGAGTGTCCCCGGATCAGATGGTCTCACCAATAGGGTGATTCAACTTTTCCCTGCCCCCCTAATAATGCTTTTGACTACCATCTTCAATGGTACCTTAAGCAACAACATCTTTCCCCAGTCGTGGAAAGAAGCCACCGGCAAGCCTAAAACCGAGGCTGGGAGTTACCGTCCCATTAGTCTGCTCAAGGTTCTCGGAAAAATCTATGAGAGGCTTATTTATAAGCGTCTTAGAGACTTCGCCGAGACCAAGGGTCTCATTCCCAACGAACAGTTCGGCTTTCGAACTGAGCACTCTAGCGTGCATCAGGCCCACCGAATCATAGAATTCATAAGCGCTGGTTTCCAACGCGGTTCTATAACGGTTGCAGTATTCTTTGATATAGCGAAAGCGTTCGATAAAGTCTGGCACAATGGCTTATTATATAAGCTGTACCAACTCGGTGTGCCAGATCGTCTCGTCCTCATCTTGCGAGACTTTTTATCGAACCGCGTCTTCCGCTATCGCATCGAAGGAGCGCTGTCCTCCTCCCGCCCTATCCGAGCAGGTGTCCCTCAAGGCTTTGTGATCTCTCCCCACATTTTCACGCTATTCACCAGCGATATCGCTAAGGATGGTAGAAGGGCGCAGTTGGCTCTGTTTGCAGATGATATCCATATCCATAGGATGCAAACCCTCCAAAATCGATTCCTCCGTAGGGCCACCGGTTCCCCCTGGTACGTTAGGAACGAGAGTCTCCATCTCGACCTAAAGATTCCCACTATCCACCAATTCCTAAAACGCCTTGCAAAGCGTTATTTTGAGTCCGCGGCCAAACATCGCAACCCTCTGGTTGTCAAGGCCGCCAGTTATGTCCCAAGTAAGATTAGTCATACCCACCGTCCAAGGCACATTCTCACCGACCCTGATGACCCCATAACCCTCCTCCAGGAGAGCAATAGGGAAACACGCACAGTGTACAAATACAGACGCCTCCCGTCATTCCGACCCCGCCGCCGAGGTCCTTAGCGATCGCGACCGCCGCGTCCCCGAGTAAATAATACTCCCCCCCGACCCTTGCTCGAAAACGAGGTGCCAGCAGTTGTTGCAGCTGTGCACGTAGCTTTAAATTCCTCGATTAATAATCATGATCAAAACTTTGATTCAGCCTGTCCCATCTTTGACGTCCTCCCTCCGGTAAACGCCCTAAGCCGAGGTTCGTACCCCCAGGGGGTGCCCTTAGCGAGCGTTCACCTAGTTTTAATTAGCTTAGTTGAATAACCCCTGGCTGGAGGTTTTAAGTGTAGCAGCTTAAGGCATCCACAGGATTGACCGGTTAAATAGTCATGGCCTCAGAGGTACAGCTATGACAAGTCCAAAAAAAAAAAAAAACCTTGAGTGTAGAAATTGTGACTACATTGTTGTTGTGGTAAATTATTTATTTACTATTACAACTTCCAAATAATTTGGAATTTAACAATTTGGCTCAAAACCATAAAACTTATTTACTTTTTATTCCTGTTATTAAAAATCTTACACACATTTTAATATCTGGAAATCAACATAATGTAATTCATAGAAACCATTCCGAAATTATTTCTTTTATTTAAGAAAAATGAGGTCTTATAAATATAGACAAATCTCAACGTGAAGTGACGGGACTTACAAAACGTGTTTTCCTTTTAAGTAAATTGTCGCCATATCAGTCATGACCGCTCATATAAACGCCTCAAGCTATTTATTTTCTTGCTTCGCGAAAATTATTCTTTAAAATTTTTTCACTCGGCGCTGTGGGAGGCTAGGTTCTTAACACAATCACGTCACGTCGACCCTTTTCATAAATTTCTTTCTTAAAACATTGTGGTGCGTCAACATGCTAGAATGAATAAAAACGACACCGGTTGTGATTTCCTCTCATGAATCGCATAATTTTGTTATTTTTCTAGAACATTCCCGACGGATTCAACCGGGCTGTAACAACTAGAATGTTTTTACAACCTCATTAAAGTCGTTAACTGGCGTTTTATGTTTGAAAGGATTCTTTGCTCAGGCTTACAACAGAATACTCGTTAACAGCCACTTTAGGCTGGTTATCAAATTTTTAATGCCAGCTCTGCTGTGCTTTCACTTGCGTTGGCCAACAAAGTTTTTTATGGTCTACTTTCGCTTACTCTTCATTACCTCTATAAACCTAATTTAACCATTTCATTCTGCTTAGGTATCGAGTTTCTTTTATTTCAGCGCGTAGCATAATTACCTAACTATTGGAAGGCCTAAAGAAAAAATATACAAAAAAAAAATGGTACCATCGGCTCTAAAAGTAAATAAAAACAAATCGTGATCGATTCAAAATAAAATAAAACTTATAAAAAGCTACAAAGATGAACGTTATCAAATCAAAAACATTCTATTAAAGTTTACATTGAAATTGCCTCTTCCACAATTCGAAACGAACACAAACCGTGAGTAAATGTGTAACAGTTGAAACGCGCAACTGAATAAATTGAATACAGATCGTAACTTGAGGAATTTTAATGGAAATAAGTAAAGATTTAAATCGTTAGATTTGCCCTCACCGTACTTAGTTACGCGAAAAAGTGTCCTGACTCAGAAGAGAGCTCACACATAATTAAATAGCGTTTCCATGACAATCAAGTCAAGTCACTGCGTCATAGGTGTCAAAACGAAACAGAGACGTGGCTATCTTTTGATGCGGTAGGGCGAATCTAACGATTTAAATCTTTGGAAATAGGTAAGCGAAAAACTGCAAAGCAAATTCGAATTCCTAAAGGTATTGGAAGAACATTTTGAGTAATTTTTTTTCGAGGCCCATTGGGTAAGTCCAACATTCATAAAGTAGGGCGAAATATAAGAATTCTTGAAACGTAACTTAGGTCCAGCCATAAAAGTTTTGTCAAATTCTTTTGGGAGTTCAGGTTTTGAAGGAAAGAATTTTAGTTTGGTTTTTTAGAATATCACCAAAAAAGATTGTGCTGGTAGGAGTTTATAAGTGAGAATTATTGCTGAAAGGTGTCAAGCACATTTACTTAATATTTAAGTGAAACTTTTTAGGCGGCGATTCGATCATTGGACGAGAATTGAGAGAGAAATTTCAACGACGCGTCACGTTTAAGCACATTTCGTTACTTGAGAGAGAAGAAAGATATAACTCTCTTTGTCTCTCACACTAAATCTCTCTTATTCTTTATCTTTCAAGAAGTTTCACAGTCTATAACATGTACGGTGTTTTATGAGATGGCTTTATTTTTAATGTTTTGTTTACGTAATACGTAGTAAATTTTAGAACAGAATAAAATAAATACAAACTTATTCTTAATTTCAATAAAGGCATTCCAATTTTCTATCAGACTTATCACCGTCCTTTAATTTTATTTGGCAAACACTTAAAGCCATTTTAAATACATTCAAATGCTTTTAAAATACTTGGCGGCTACTATTTTAAGTCCAATTGAAATAAATTTCCAATATAAATCAGGGACATTCTTTCCTAGAAAGGAGTTGAAAAGAAATTGTCGGGAATTATCTAGAGGAGGGAAATCAGTGAGAAGTTATTTTCGGATAGATAAACACTTGGGCATCAGGACCAATATGACTGCGATTTTAATTAATTAATTTATTTATGTGAATCCAAGATATTGCAGATTTAAATAACACTAACTTCCGCCAGAGGCTTCGCCCGCATGATATCTTTATAAATTATAGCGTATTTTACTCAGTGATAGTGATAATATAGCATGCTACTGGTGAAAGAATTTTTAAAATTTCCGGCCACCGTAGGCGCGGGCTTGCGGACGGTGAGCAATGGGTAGCTCGCCGTCCGATAAGAACCAGGCCCGGGTCGACGGCGCGTTGTGTTCCACGCGCGCCTCAAAGAGATGTTAGCAGAATTGACGGAGTCCACTAGGGCCGATGCCTGCCGGGGCTGCGAATAAGGGCCGAAAGGGAAATCGTGGCCCCCCGGCAACATGGCAACTGAAGGAACACGGGTGGGTTTTAGTCAGTAAGAGTCTGACAGGGCCTCCCGCTTCACCTACCCAAAAAAAAGGGGTTATTCAACTATGCTAATTAAAACTAGGTGAACGCTCGCTAAGGGCACCTACTGTGGGGTACGAACCTCGGCTTAGGGCGTCAACCGCAGGGAGGACATCAAGGATGGGACGGGCTGGTTTAAAATCAGTCCAGTAGTTTTTGAGTTCATCCATTACAAACAAACATACAAGCAAACGAATATACAAAAATCGAATTTTTTCTCTTTATAATATTAGTAGATAACATAGCATAACATAACATCTTTTATTACACCTGGATTCCTTCAAAATCCAACCAAATGTGGGTGTTCTATGTAGGTACACCTCTGCCTAACCCTTTTGGGAATACTGGCGTGATGTGATAAAATAATAAGAAAAATAAATGATTAGTTGTGCATGGTTGTGCACTGCTAAAAACCCTTAAATAATTATAATAGTATGCCGGAAATACGTCACTGATTTGATTAATCGGGGCACCAGCGCCGCCTAGCGGCACTCGACAGAGTTTACAACATAACACTCGACCAACCGGAGTAAAGCGGAGTTTGTCGATGGCGGTCAAGCAGTGAACACGTTTAGAAACTGTTCCGTATAGTTATGTCGTGTACCTACAGTGTGTGAATTGCTAGTGTGATTAATTTGCTCGTAAATTATAATTTGATCTGAACTGCAAACGGTTTTTCTATTGCACAATAACCAAAACTACCACAGAGTAATTAAAATATGGCTGCTGATAATGAAAGAGATGTACTCGTACATTCTCCGTCAAGTATAATATGCAAAGTCAGTAAACGAAAAAAATTACGTGAAAATAATTTTCTATCGTATTAAATTTTTATATCCAGTATTATTTTTTAACCAAATAAAGAGATATTAAATTTCACAACATTGCATGATATATAGTCCTTCAGAATCATCAATCTCTTAGCATCCTTTACACCCAAAAAACAGCGTCTTAAAGAAACGTTAGTACGCATTTCACATGATCCATACAAGTCTTACATCTTTTTCAACGCCGCGCGCCGGTAGCATACTTCAAAGTGCCTTCAAGTGCTAGACACGTCTTGAAAGGTCGACAGTCACTGACGCGCTATTTTTCTTTCTTTTTCATTTTTTTTCGTTTCGGCCCCTTTTTGTTTCAGATTTACCGTTCACAAAACTGTTTTTCTATGCAAATAGTGAAAGAGTTTGTATAAAATGAATGGGATTCGAATTTTAAAACGATTTGTAAATGGAATATCTGATTTTTTCATCGTGTTTGCTTAATAAAGATCAGATTTTAACGGTTTATTTTTTCTATCAATAAATTTACTGAAACAGAATTTTTATAACGAGTAAAAAAATATAAGCTTGTGGTTAAATGTTTTTTTAACGTTATTTAATAGTAGGTACATTCCGTTTTCAGTCCTAATTCGATCTATATTTTTTTAATAAAAGATATTATGAGCTACATACTCCCAATTTTTAATATTGTTTTATTTATTTTGTAATCCCTTAGAGGGATTTATATATGCCCGTAGGTGTGTCCGTGGCATCATAGCGGGCCGTATCAGAATACCACGGTATTTATAAAAAAAAAAAAAAAACGATTGCAGCATTATGCTGAGATATGGGCCTTTTTGGCCTCGCACAGGTCGTTACTATTTTTGTTGTTAGTTTGTTAATTTAAAATGCTCCTTTCTAAAGTCCAAAACATGAGTATACACACACATGGCATGCAAGATGTTACAATTAAATTATATCACAGTATAAATACTATCAGTATATCAGTGTATTTTTTTTATTATTGTCTGTATTTCCTATGCGTGTCCCAAATAAATTATTTTTCCTTCTTTAACCATACTCAACACTCAATACTCAATTCTTTATTGCATTCCATATGTATTACATAGATTTTACTTTTACCCTGTCGGGCACAGTAAAATTAGGAGCGAGGAAGAGGGCTAAGTAGCAATTCAATATTATTATAAATTATTAGATGTGTGTGATGTGTGTTATGTGTGTGTTTCTTTCTTTCGGCTGGCATGCGTGTATGACCAGATGTATGAACGTAAATTAAGCAAAAGAAGTATGTAAGGATCGTAGCAGGTGGCGTTCTGTAGTTTCTGCCTACCCCCATGGGCAGAAGGCGTGAGTTTATGTATGTATGTCAGGTACTACATCCTATACTATTAAACGAGCAATATTAATTATGTATATATTTGTACTCACGTTCTCGAAAACGGCTCTAATGATCTCGATTCCGGTGAAAGTTGCAATAGACGGGTTTACTGGGGCGAAAAATCGATCTAGCTAGGTCTTATAACTGGGAAAAATCGTTTTCTCCGTATTTTCAACCAAGCAGAGCTCGGTTGCCCAAAGTTTAGAACAAGATAATGAATGACATGAGACTACTGATATTAAATACTAAATGACATGGCAGCATGGAATTAGTAAGTAGGTACCTACTATCATGGCAGCATGGAATAAGTAAGTACTATAAATGGATTAGTATGAGCTTTCCTATACTATTAAATGGGCATTCTCTATTTTCACTAGAGCAGAGCTCGGTCGCCAAGTGTGAAGTATGTGGTATTATAAGGATTATGAAAATGTTTCATAATCCTTATAATTAAGACAAAAGAACCGACCGAAGCTAAAAACGATAACTCGGTCAAATCCACAAAGAAATTCATCGTCATAAAATAATAAATTCGTTTTCAATTTTCACAAAGAAACGTTTTAATGATGTACCGTGTTTTAAGGGCAAAATAACTAAAGAACACCCACTCCTAAACAAGTTTACGATTTTATGTCAGGTCGAATAAAAAAGGAATTATGCTAAACCCTGATTTACTACGTTTCCCTTACCGTCCGCCTGTGACACCGTAATGTAATAAAACGACAATTTAACCAAAGTAAAAACTTTTTACTGGGAACATTAAAATTTTTAGGACAGTTTTGAATGAGTCAACTTTTTAAAGAAGCAAAAATGTAATTAAAGTAACCTAAAATGTCAATTTTATATTTTAATTAAAATATGTGAAGAGAAGAACAAACGTCAATCTAGGGTTTATCAATGAGAACGAATGCTAAAGTTCGTGTTGCAAATCCTAACTTTAATAATTAAATGCGAAAATGAGTTTGTTTGTTTCTTCTTTCACGCTAAAACTGCTGAACGTATTTGGAGGAAATTTGGCAGATAGGTAGACCATGACTTGGTTAAGGATATAAGCTACTTTTTATCTGGAATCGTAGACAAAGTCGCGGGCAACAGATAGTAAAATTAATATTTAACCGTATAGTTCGGAAGCGCCCCCGATTGGACCCGAACACACAAACCTCCGCCGGCTCGGTAGTGGGTCCAATTGGACCCCAGAATTACCACATACGACACCCTTAATTGATTATGTTAATATTTATTATACTACCCATTAAATCTTATGAATGTGCGTTAATTAAGAGAGTTGAATAAAAAACTCAAATGTTTACACCATTCAATCTTTCACATTTAACGTGCAAGATTATTAATTTACCTTTATAAAATTCAAGTCTGTAAATGCGATAATCGCCATTTTGATGACAGTCGAGGTCGAGGCTAAAAATCATAAAAATTGGGGATTTCGAACATCTAAACTCCACCACAGGAGCAGTGAATACAACATCATTTAATTATTTGACGAATTAATCCATTGTTCAAGTTAAATAAGTAG
This sequence comes from Agrochola litura, assembly GCA_949152395.1. Lineage (NCBI taxonomy): Eukaryota > Metazoa > Arthropoda > Insecta > Lepidoptera > Noctuidae > Agrochola > Agrochola litura. The sequence goes on along the minus strand of OX424508.1, from coordinate 16,337,276 downwards.
TGGTAATGAAGTTTTTGATATCCAAAGTCGAAGTTTCGCGCCAATCGTGCGTGTTTACATTTTAACTTTTCACTAATATCACACATACACATGTAGATACGATTTAAAATGTGACAAATATCGTTAAAAATATTATAAACAACTAGAAAATGCCCAAATCTTAACGTAATATAAGAACACAGGTCCAATAACACGTAATATTCATTACCACTACTCAATTTATGTTAAAAATATCCGACCATTATTGTTTTTTTTATTGTAATGATGTGCGAAAACGATTATGCCAAACGATTTTTTTTTTCAATTTTGATCGACTCGATTAATTAATATGTCGAATGTCAGAAATCGATACTTGAAAATTGAAATAAAATTGTTTTAAGCATTAAATACATTAAGCATTGTTTATAATAATTATTTATACTTTTATAATGTAATTTTAATAGTTTTTTGGACATTATGTATAAAACGAGTCAACAGACAGGACGGGGATAGATACTTACCTCATTTATTAAATTTCGCGCTTAATTGTTTCTATATTTGAATTTAAATTCAGAATGCGCTCGCTGTTCAAAACTATTTTAATTTTTTAAACAATTATTTACTGTAGATTTTAATTTTTGATACTTTCTGATAGTTTGCTACAGAATGCCCAGTATACATTTTATAGGTAGGCTTAACAAAATTTTGTTTGGGAATGATGATAAATTAATTCTATAAAGTGGGTAGGTATTCCGCAAACGCTTTTAAATGACGTCCATATTTTTTGTTGTATGTGTTTGGTAGTTTTTGTTTTTAATATGTTACTCTTACTTGAGTAATGGAAATTGTTTTTTTTTTTTGTGGTTGTTTCCCAACGATATAAAAAAACTGGCCAAGTGTATGTTGGACTACGCACAGTAAAGGATTCCGTAGTTGGGATAAATACTTAATTACGCATAAATATTGCATAGCATCAATTTTATCGACTGCAAAATAAGGTTGTATTTCTCGAAAAAACTATAATAAACAAAACTAATTCTGGATTGTAACCGGAATATCTCAAAAACTATCGACTTAAAATGTAAAGCCCCAAAACATATTTATCATTTTAATTAAGAGATCCAACAATACACGCTTTATGTGCATAGTTTTTTTTCATCCCTCGGTTATATGTATAGGGCATTCCCTATAACCGAGGGATAAAAAAAAACTAAACCATCCCCTATATTACGTTTATCGTAATTTCATTACACCATTGTTTAGCGGTGCAAAGAATACACCTTTTTTCAAATTTTCATCGATAGAGTAAATAGTCTCCGTGTAAAATGGCTGTATGACATCCGGACGCACGGACAAACGGACTTAAGAGGGCCATTTTTTTTCACGGATTTTGGCTATCGAGTTTACAATCAGCATGAAACTGATGTCTATGAGAATGAATCTACAATATTATTATTATTTGGAATAGCCGCCATCTTAAAATCCAGAATGTTCATCTTATTCGATATCAGCACTATCCCCCCGAAAAACATGAAAATTGTAGTCATGATGAAAAATTATCAAATTGGAATAGCATCCATGTTTTTTACCAATAATTTACCCCAAGAACAAACTCATATTATTTTACGACCATAGACTTTATAGGTTTTCCAGGAATCTATAATCAACCAACAATTTCCAGTATTCAAAAAAATTATATTCAATGGCTCCGTAGATAAGTAGGGAATTGTCTATTTACTATAATAAACTAAAAAAATAAAACGTGTAAGACCGGGGGAACCAAGTTCTTTTTCATGTATAATTTCAAACAAAAATAAAATTTGAAAATTTTCGCAGCCGCCATCTTGGATTTACATTTTGATCAAATTCACACTCTCTCTCTCTCTCTATCAAATTAGAAGAAGACAGTTACAAGTATGAACATTTTTTCGCGTGACGATTTATGCCAGTTTACTCCTACTGCAAGTCGCGTTAAAGAACTTAGTTCCAAAAATAATATAGAATAATTAACATAAATATTTGGGACCCCCACTACAAGTTCTTTCATTTGATATGTCACACGGCATAGTTTGGAAAACTTTTTTTATTGTCTAGTTTGGCCCCCAAAAGTGACCCCATATTCAAAATTCATTTTTTACGTTACGCTTCTGTATTTAGGTCACAGAAATTCATATGTGTACCAAATTTCAACTTAATCGGTCCAGTAGATTCGAAACAAATTGGCTGTGACAGACCGACTCACGAGTAATCCTTTATGGGTTCCATTTTTTCATTCGTAGGTAGGTACGTACGGAACCCTCAAAAGTTACTACCCTATCCACACTGTATGTATATACTTACTAATAAAATTATTAATATCAAAAATAAAATAATTCATGGAAAATATACCAAAGAGTTTTTATTCAGTTTCTAATACTTTTTTACACTGATTTTCTTGCGAGTATCGATTAGGCTGAATGCTACTTTTGAATCGATATAAGAAAATTAGGTAGACGGTCAGCACTAAGAAGTGTCACGTCGCAACATAATTTTTAGTAATTTTCATCAAGATTTGATCGTGTTTTTATATAGTTTATGTTATGAAACATGGTAAAAGTAAGAATGCAGAGAGAATGATAATATCTTTATTTTTCCTTTTTGCATATTTTCAGCAAGAGAGTGGGTTATTTATGTACATATTTTCAGCATTTTTAAATTACCTACCTTTTGGATAGGTGTAGTAATACCAATTCTATACAACTTTCGCAGTATACTGACGCGGTTTGACTGATCTCAACATATAATTAAAGATATTTTCCACAAACTTATTGTATAAAATAGGCGCGGTAACATATTTTTCTTAATAAATTCGAATGCTGAAAATTGATGTAAATTCCTGAATTTCATGACTGAATTCGCAACACCCCGTCGAGTTAACTGATGTGTCACATGTCAAAATCTTGTCGAGCAGAGAGGTTAAACATTGATTTACTACAATCTTGAATTTGTATCGACATTCTTTTCTTGCTTGAACTAATTACATTCTGAAATACAACTAGTAATTAAAAGACGACAGATTCATTATAAAAAACCAACCAAGTGCGAGTCGGACTCGCGCACCGAGGGTTCCGTACAAACCGCGATCATGAGGAAAGAGGTAGTAAGTTTAAAATTATTAAAATTACTTTTATTATAATGATGTAATTAAAAACTTATGCTTTTCGCAATTTTTCCTTTATTTGTGCTATAAGACGTTGCTTCGTACTAAATTTCAAGATTCTGAGTTCACGGGAAATGTATTTCCCGTGAACTCAGAATCTTCAAACTCGGAATCAAAACCTACTAAAAGGTATACCTTTTAGTAGGTTTTGATTCCCTTACGAGTGTCGAAAATTTGCAGCATAAACAGATGTATCTTTTGATTTTTTAACAGTAGACTTGAGTATTTGATATAAATTTCAGCTTGATGCCTTCACGCGTTCCTGAAAAAAAGGGTCTTGACAGATAGACAGACGAACAACAAAGTGATCCTATAAGGGTTCCGTTTTTTCCTGTTAAGGTACGGAACCCTAAAAATTTACTATGTCCAATATAAAATCAACGCAGCCTATTGCAGTCCTCTGTTGGACGCAGGCCTCTCCCAAGCTGCGCCACAACACCCTTTTCTCCGACTATGTTGCCAACATGAAAATTAAGTTTTCGAGTAATCATTACAATACGGTGTAATATCATCCTGCTAACACCTCCCTCGACCAGGCATCACAGCGCTCCATCATCATGTTAATGGCAAAAGAAGACCAATTTGCGTCGAGCGCAATCTCATTGTTTTTGATTAAAATTATTATTGTTCTCTTTCATTCGCTATCCTACTCTTCACGGGCGTTGAGACATGAATCTAGAACGTTTTTCAGACGACTAAGATACGTAAATTTTATTAAATGGCGCGCACCCGGTAATGAAACGAAAATTAAATTAATTTTATTGTTTGGAAACTGGAGTCTTTTTTTTGGATTTTACTGCTGTGTCAGTTCGTTTTAGGAGCTGGTTAATAGGGAACGATTAATGAAGGCAGATATTAGATTTTTTTGTTTTGTGGCCAAGTACATTTGTTTTTCCATAAAGCTGTGTTTTTAGTGTAACACGGATGATCACCGATTTTTTGAATAAAACATTCCCATATAATCTTAAATTAATTAGGTACGTGTAAGTCTTGACTCTTGAGAGCAGTGATAGACTCTTGAGAGCAGTGATAGACTCTTGAGAGTAGTGAGTTGTAGGGCGCAGTTTCGCCCTGACAGGCGCTTTTTTTTTTTCTTAGCCATTATTGTCCCACTGGTGGGCAAAGGCCTCCCTACCCTCTTTCCACCTCTCTCTGTCCAGAGCTTCCAAGGACCAATATTTCTTAAAGGAGTCCAGCTCATCCCGCCATCTCCGTCTGGGCCTGCCGCGATGTCGTTTGCCATTAGGCGCTTTAGTATGTCTAAATTATTTCATCACCACTCCTCTTAAAACGGTGAAGGAAAATATCGTGAGTAAACCTGCATAACTTAGAAGCTTAGAACCAAAAATTCGAAGACACGTGACATCTACCAACCCGCACTGCGCCCGTGCGAATTATTAAGATCTGTCACCCTGCTTTGTTCCCGGGGGACAGATCGGAAAAAAAAAGTTTGATCTGTCCCCCTGTTAGCAACGAGGGGATAGTTCGATTATTTATTCACTCCTATTTGTCCCCCTATTAGTGATAGGGGGACAGATGAAACTTTTTATTCTTGTATGTCCCCCATAGAATTTAATATATTCATTCTTAAAAGTAATGCCACACATGTCATTTTAAAAGCAACTTAAATGAAAGACTGCCTCGTTGGTCTAGTGGTCGCAAGCGCTACTGCTGAGCATGAGGTCCTGGGTTCGATTCCCGGGTCGGGCAAAGTGTTATTGGGTTTTTCTATCTGAAATTTCTCAGTAGCAGCTCGGAGTCTGGATTTGTGCCCGGTTGATGGCAATAGGCTCGCCCCCTATTACATGGGACTTAAACATAACTGGCGAAATGTGGGTGTACCTGCTACAGGGACACCTCTGCCCAACCCTTCGGGGAAACAAGGCGTGATGTTATGTTATGTTTAATGAAATACTAGTGGTTTGGGTTTATAATCATCTGTATTTAAATAAATTATGTATATTTATTTTTATGTAATTTAATATTAATGTATTATACAGAAAAACCTTCCGAATAAATTCTTTAAATGATGGTGCAAACCGTATCAAAATTCGTTGCGTAGTTTAGAAGAAAAACACGGTCACACATACGGACGCCAAAAGTGACTTTAATTTACGACTTTGTTTTTTTTTTATTAATAAGCGACTTTAATTTGCGACTTTTTTTTTTTTTTTTTACTTTAATGTATTAACTTATAGATTGTCTAAAACTAACTAAAATCACAAACAAATACACTCATATTTCCCTTAATAATACGATAAGCTGTACCAAACGATCCAATTAACGTCCATAGTTAAATATGACGCTCGCAGATTCCATACCAATTTATATTACTATACATCTACATAGATATTACAATCTCTAGAGCGGTGCAGTCCAATATTTGTGGAAATGGACTCCCCCGGGCATTCTCTCTTACTACGTGGTCTAAATTCTAAACGCAAACGCATCTTGGCTTTTGTGGACGCTGCTTGTGAATATCAAATACTTGGTCACGTCCCAATTCTAATTTCTTCATAAATCTATGTATGGGCACGGGGGAACAGGATCGTATTGAGATTCACTAGATTCAATATTCGGTAGTTTTTATTTGAGATTTATTTAGAATATTTCCGGATGGGTTTCGTTTTCTGTTGCTTGAAGTGAAAGTTTCAAAGATTCTCATTGTTTGTTTTTAGAATTCTGCTCCGGATATGCAGTATGTTCCAAATAGAGAATACACACCAACGGCTTAGTGTACTTTCTGAGGCATGGAGGGATCTCGAAATGTAATAGATGTTCACCCATCCACGAACCGACCGCAGCAAGCGTAGCTTCAACCGATCCGTGTGATGGATTGGCATAGTATTGGTTGGAGTAAGGTAACTTATTAGTTTTATGGTAAATATTAGAATACTGATTGAATTGTGATATTATGTGGGGAATAGGAGATGTGATGGTATGGTGTAGAATATTGAATTTGATGTTGGCAAAGTAATACAAATGACTGACAAAATATCTTGGTATTTCATATTATTTTCCTTATCACTGAAATATTGTAAATATGTAGTTTTATTAAACAGTTTTAGATTATGATATTAGGGTAACGACTTTAAGATTCATTGGGGATTAGTATCTATTTTGAGGTTAAATAATTATAGTATTCGGTATTAAATTAGTATTTTAGAGCAAGGGTAGTTTCTTATTAGTAGAACAATTAGGACAATGTAATGCATAGTGAGTCGTCGTTTGATTGTGAAATAGTACAGTAGTGTGGATTAAAGTATTACCAAGAAAATAGTGTTTTCTATCGTTTCTTGTTACTGGAAGGTCAAAATAGTAACGTCATAAAAAAATGGGGTGTTTTCAGATACCCCTGGGGATGAGGCCCAGGGTTATCTGAGAACACCCCATGTATGTTCCGTGTTTCTTGATAGTTTACGAGTTGCATGCCTTAATAATACAATAAAATTATAACTAAAACAAAAGTGAAATAAGGACATAAAATCAAATTGTAAAATAAATTAATACGTTAATCGCAATCATCGTTGAATTAATTAAAATCTTTAAATCATTTACATACTTAAATTCATTAAAATTAATATCAATCAAAATCAAGAAATTCATTATAAAATCATAAATAATAAATAACAAAAGTCAGAATCAGTTAAAGTCAGATGACTGACATAACAACCGACCTCCAAAGCGGGGATGAGATCCTATCAGATACTGTCTCCAAGATTTCGTTGCGGCTGCCCCGCATTCTGCAGATCAAGGATACCGTCCTCTTGCGAATGATGGCATGAGAGCCATCAATGCGAAACAGCGCGAACATCCCCGTCAGTTTCGACTCGGTAATTTTTACTCGAACGTAAATTCCTCCTTTTCGATCAAAATTTTTGTATCTTGAATTCGGATAACTTGAATAAGAAAGATAATTATTTATGTCTGAAAGAATATTTCATAACAATGTAAATTGCAAATAAAGAATGTGAAAAAGCCGTGTGAAAATAAAGATAGTTTTTTTTTAAAGCGGTTCCCTTAAAATTTTCAAGAAATTAAAAAAGAAAACACAGCTCGAGAATCGCGGAACGTACATTAGGTATTTTCGGATACTGTTGGGCATTAGGAATCCATTTTTTTATGACTTCATTATTTGGACCACCCCGTATAATAACAGCCGCACGGATCGGTCGAAGCTACGCTTGCTGCGGTCGGTTCGTGGATGGGTAAACATCAATTACATATCGAGATCCCTCCATGCCTTGGAAAGCACACTAAGCCGTTAACCTGGCTGTCATTCGTAAAACTTTGGCAGTCGTTACGAGTAGTCAGAAGCCCAAAAGTCTGACAATCAGTCTTAACAAGAGGTTATCGTGTTACCCAGTAACTCGGATATAGCGGTCAGTTAAGCAGTTGCTCCATGTGCAATACTAGTATTCAGCTGCACCCGATTAGACTGGAAGCCGACCCCAAAATAGTTTTGAAAAGGCTAGGCAGATTGATTTTGTCTACAGAATTCAGGTTTATTTTTAAATTGTGATCTTTAACTTATTTATTGTCTGTATTTTAATTAATTAGTGGTGCTAACACATCATGTTCTGTAATTTTGGTTTTTTTTTTCTTCATTATTTATTGTCTGTAAGTACTATAATATTATAAAAAGGTAAAATTGTTGAGTTTGTATGTGGCAGGTACTACGGAACTACAGATCCGATTCTGAAAAATCTTTATTTGGATTCTAAAACGCGGTGTATTTGGACAGCCGTTTTTGGGCGATTATTCACCGCTTTTATAGGAAACCAAAGCTTAAGGCGACGATAACCGACTTTAAATGATTTTATACTAAAGATCACGTCTAAACGAGTAGTGTTAATGATTTGAAAAAAAACATATGTTAAATTAGAGCATTTTCTTCGGAACTACTGATCCGATTCTGAAAAATCTTTATTTGGATTCTAAAACGCGGTGTATTTGGACAGCCGTTTTTGGGCGATCATTCACCGCTTTTATAGAAAACCAAAGCTTAAGGCGACGATAACCGACTTTAAATGATTTTATACTAAAGATCACGTCTAAACGAGTAGTGTTAATGATTTGGAAAAAAACATATGTTAAATTAGAGCATTTTCTTAATAACTCAAAATATGAATATTTTAAATTATCTTTATATTTCATAGTTAAATTAATTTTTAAAGTTATGTTTAATGCTGATAAAAAACTAAGAATCACGCAAAATTCATTAAGCGTATTTTTCTGAAACTTTCCCCATTTTAAAGATAATTTAATTATTGAGCTTTTAGTATACGTGTTTTATTAAAATATCTTTTGTTTTATTATAAATTAATAATGCGTCTAATTTAGGACAACGCTCCTTGATGGGCGAGTCCTATTACTGGCTGGACGTTTGACGCGTTGCGTGAGTTCAGTAGAGAACATGCAAGCTAACCACTCAAGGTGACTGTCATATATGTGCGTCATAAGTTATGGCAACCAGTCTTATGTTATTCTCATAGTAATTATGGTTGGTGCCGATGCCAGAGAACATTATTATAAATCACTAGCGGACGTCACGCGGTTTCACCCGCGTACTTCCCGTTTCTGTGGGAGTACAGGGATAAAATATAGCCTATATTACTTAGGGTGAATGTAGCTTTCCAATGGTGAAAGAACTTTTGAAATCGGCACAGTAGTTTCTGAGTTTATTCATTACAAACATACACACACACCAAAAAATTAAAACCAATTTTTCCTCTTTATAATATTAATGTAGATGTAGATTAGCGACCCCTGCTTCGAATTGTTTTACGACTTAAGAAAATATCGACATTTGTTTATTCTACATAATTATGTAAGATTAATAATAGTGTGGGTATTACACGCATAAACCTCGGAATATATTCCCTAAATTATGATGAAAACCGCATCAAAATTGATTTAGAAGAACAACTCAGTCACATACACCGACTCGAAAAACGACTTTAATTTAACATGCTCACTATTCAAATAAAAGTATAAAAATCATAATTTGTAACTTGTACAGAAAACTTTATCTCTAGTGCCAGCTATTTCATTCGACATAAGTACGGGTCCACAGAGGTTGCGACTTTGTCACTAAGAATGAAAAACGCGTCAGCAGCGCACGTCGACAAAACGTTTCAAAGAACTTCACTAACCCTTTCAGATTTCTTTCAGTTTGACTTAGGGTGATGACACGTTTAGCGGTTTGAGTTTTAAGTCGAGTAAAAAACATGTGATTATGCCTTATTGGTTTATTAGTTGCAAACGCTACTGCTGACGATTCTCGGTTCGGGCAAAGTGTTATTGGGTTTTTCCATCTGGATTTGCTCAGTATAACATGGGACTTAAACGTAACTTGCGAAATGTGGGAGTGCTAATAGGTGCGCCTCTTTTTTTTTGGGTGAGAAATTATGTATCAAATAACTTCTCCCGCTCTGGGCGGAGCGGAAGGGCGTGTCAGACTCTTACAGACTAAAACCCACCCGTGTTCCTTCAGTTGCCATGTTGCCGGGGGCCACGATCTCCCTTTCGGACTTCTTCGCAACCCCCGGCATAGGTGCACCTCTGCCTAGTCCTTTGTGGAATACAGGCGTGATGTTATGTTATGTTGTACCCATTTATTTGTGAAATGAAATTAAATGAAATTTTGAAGAGAAATTAAATTTTTATTTGCAAGAATTGTAGTAGTGATTTGGTAAAATATTGATAAGTGTAAGTAGGTATGCTTTGTCTCAAATGCTTTGTTTCTAAAAAGAACTAATCAAAACACTGAGAAAATTATTGTGGATGGATTTTGGTTGAAACGAAAATTTTATGTATTAAATCTTCACCCTATAAGACTTGAAACTTTTGTCCAAGAGTTATCATGATACCCGGTAAATGGTTTGTGGAGGTCAGATAGGCAGTCACTCCATGTAAAATACTGGTATTCAGCTGCATTCGGTTAGACTGGAAGCCGACTCCAACATAGATGGGAAAAGGCTGGGCAGATGATGATGAGACTTGGAACTTTGATAAGATTATATGAAAACATGTAATCGTCAATAAAAATAAGCGTAGGTTACTTACGTGTGTAAATTTTGTTTCTGCCGATTGCACTAATTCAACTTCTTAGGAATTAGAGAAATTATGAAAAATTAAAATTTGTGACTATTATTTAGGCAACCCAATATCGAATAGGTTGCTAGGTTAGTCGAGTTTCGCACAATTGGAGCTTCAAATAAACGCAGCGTTAAAACGCTGTGTCTGTAACATCCCTTAGCAACAGGGTTTCGTCGCCAAATGATAGAGTTCCTTTCTTTGCTTTTTTTGTTCTAAACTACGCCATGGATTTTGATGTAGTTTTTACCACCATTTAGAAAATTTATTCCGAAAGGTTTATGTGCATTAACATTAATATTAAACTTACATATAATAATTAAATTTACGATGTTTTGTCAAGTCGTAAAAATTGTGCGATGCAGGAACGGGTCGCTAGACGCTAGTTATGATATCTATTTAAATCCAACAAAATCGAAATAAGACTGCTAAATAATAGTGTACAATAAAAACAAACCGCTCAAATTAAAAGCTCTGGGATTTAACAATACGGTTGCATTATTCATTGAAATAAAAATTAAATTACATTCGGGTATTGTTTCAAAATTATTTTCCGTTCCACCCGACACAATCGTTAACTTAGTTTTAATCCTCGCGTAATATCCAATGCATACATGCATTTCAAGTCCACATGAAAAACACACGCTCCATTTTAATGTAACTTTCCATTAATTTAAGATTTTATTGCTCAGTAAATTATCAAAGTTTCCACCCATTCGAACGTAAAAATAACGTCGAGTTTTTAGGGTTCCGTACCCGAAAGGTGCCAAACGGAACCATATTACTAACCCTCCGCTGTCCGTTCGTCTGTCTGTCAGCGGGCTGTATCTTATGAACTGAAATAGGTAGAAAGTTGAAATTTTCGCAATTTGTGTACCTATTTCTATTGCTGCAATATTATAATCAAACAAATAATAAAGTTAAAAATAAATCCATTCATGAAATGTTTTTTTTTTCTAAAGTAAAAACGTAGTGTTAAATATTGTACGGTGGTACGGAACCCTTCGTATGCGAGTCCGACTCGCACACGGTCAATTTTTTTTTTTAAGTTTCCTTTCTCCCTTTTATATTTTTTATTCCCTTCGCTCATGAGACTGTATTTTTTGTAATTAGAAAAGTAAGAGCAATTAAAACTTTTATAATTGTCGAGATGGGGGGAATTGTAAAATTTACTTCATCGTGAACAATGGCCAGCCGGCATAGACAATAAAAAAGGCGGGGATATTAAAAACTTTCCTAATTAGAAGTGGAAATAGAGTGACGTGAGTTCAATGCATCGTTTGAGACCTTGCCCTTGATGTATGGGGCTATTTGGGGGAGTTATTGCCGAGTTCTTTGCAAGTAAATTAGATGATAAGTTTGCGTGATTATTCTTTAGGATGGAATGAGAGAACGGGATTTAAAGTCGGACAAGAGTAAATCTTGGTTAATTAGCAGGCTGCTATTTTAATTTAATTTACTTATCATCCCGGGTCCGCACTCTCCAGGAGGCAATACGAGGTGAAGCGAGCGCGATAGTGTGGATGGCGACCTCACCTCCTGTTGTCGTCTCTCGCCTCGCCTCGCGTGCGCTCCGCTCGGTGTCAGTTTTTTGACTGGCGTCAAAGGAAGCGAGGTGTGAGGCGTGGCGAGAAACCGAATAAAACGAGTTTTGATGGGTAGCCTCCGCTTGTTGCAGCACCTCGTGCAAGGGTTTCCACGAGGCGCACTCGCGAGAGTGTGGACCCGGGGTTAAAACTTTATGCACAAGTAAAAATTATACTGTACAATGTCGGACTTAATGCCTCGTCAACCTTATGATGATGCGATCAACGTAAGGGATAGATAACACGAAAATAACTATAACATACAAGAATAAATACATAGATACATATAAACATGCAACGTGTAACGTTAAATGCGCAAAACCTCAGACACCCAACAATTTTTGACCTATTTCAGAGAGAAAAAATATCATTAAATAATTTTTGAAGGTTTTATTACAATGTGCTGTTTTAGTTCGTAAGATTCTTATTTGCATTGAAATAAAAGCTATTACCACTCGTATTATCCCGCGTATGAGTTTTTAATCTTTATTTAGAAAAAATGCCAGCCCAAAATTTAAATTGGTCGACAACAATTTGTGTTTGTTTACCTATTTTGGCGGGTTTGCGCATGTGATGGCTTGACCTATTAATAAATAGACACGGCAACGTTTTTAATGAAGATTTTTTGAAAAATGTGACGTATATTAAAAAGTGGTTCAATTGATTCTACTCGTTATTCTGATCTAACTATTTTTAGGTTTTGCGCATTTAACGTTACACGTTGTATAGGTACTATTTTGTTACAAGTACAAAATTTATTAAACATCACGCTTTCTGGAAACGTATGTCTGTGTCAATGTCATCGCAATATGACTTTGTTAGGATCTCTGTATGTCGTCTAAAATGCAAGTGGTCAAATACGCATTTCGCCAGAAAACGCATGTTGACAGAAACGCATCTCGTCAGATTTGCACCACGTCGAAGACTCAGCTCGACAAACACGCTACTTGACAGATGCGCATCTCGACAGATACGCAACTCGAGAGTCAATTAATAAATAGGATTTAAACACTTGTAGTCTCATACCTACGCAATTAGTCAAACAAAGTAATATAGGTACCAATTTAATTTTTTTCTCTACCCGTTTCTTTAAGGCTCGTGCAGATCAGTGCGACACGCGACGCGACACAAAGACACCGCTCGTCGCGCGACGAGCGGTGCCTTTGTGTCGCGTCGCGTGTCGCACCTGTTTGAAAGAGCCTTTATGTGTATGAAAAACATTGCAAAATTGCTAGCAGTAAAAGGTATAGACAATTAAGTCTATAAAAATTCAAAAAAAATACCTACTATGACAATTTCATTTTGTCATAGTAGGTATTTTTTTACAAAGTTTATTATTTGTTTTATATTAAAATTAAAAAAAAACAATAAATTAAATAAAAATTAAGTACAAGATTTCAGCATAATTATTAGCGTCTTAGCAGGTAGGATGAAATATTACAAACACTATTTGATTAGTACCACGGTGGACTGCATCAATTGGGTACTCCAGTTGTATTACAATTTTAATACTATTAAAATAACATAACATAACATCACGCCTTGTTTCCCCGAAGGGTTGGGCAGAGGTGTACCTGTAGCAGGTACACCCACATTTCGCCAGTTACTTAACTTAACCGGGCACAAATCCAGACTCCGGGCTGCTACTGAGAAATTCTAGATAGAAAAACCCAAAAACACTGCCCGACCCGGGAATCGAACCCAGGACCTCTTCTCAGCAGTAGCGCTTGCGACCACCAGACCAACGAAATATTATTTTATTTTTTTAGCTCACTGTACATGCACATAATCGAGACAGGAAAGATGCCTTGAGTCTCTTCAAGAGCCCGTAAAAATCAGTAACTCTATAATACTCAACGAACATGCCAGTCGCACTACACTGCCAGGGCAGCTTTAATAATGAGGGGTATTAAAACATGAGGGTGTGTTTAAAAACCGAGCCGTAGGCGACGTTTTTAATAGTATTACACAAGTGTATACTTAGTTATGTGCAGTTTTATACACTACTTTATCTACTCTCATACATTCGGAATGAATCTACCAAATAAAAGATCAAAGTTAAAAGACTATAAAAATGGCGCGCCCCACATAAATGCGTTCCATTGAAAAACAATAATTGATGGAAACTCCTTGGTGACATTAACTTTTTGGATTTGCCCTGTTTCGTAATGGTAAAAAAAAAACAGTGGCACTCCGGGAATGCCGACAGAAATGTAAACTTGAAAAATAAATCGGCACCGCGGTAATCAACGCGTTGATGTTTTTTACTCCACGCATCGCTATAATCAACGCGTTGATGTCTTTTACTTCACGGTGTCGGTAACAGGTCGCGAAATCAATGGTTTAGTCCCATCTTAAAAATGCCCAACGTGCCTAAAGAAGTTTTCACTTAAAAAAATAGTTTTATAACATTGTTTTGTTACAGAAAAAGCGTGTGTGTGTTGTGTATTGAAATTACGATATTTTAAACTCGTTTTGAAGTTTATAATTCGAATTTTATGATATGAGAGTAGATGAAGTTATTTAAAGCTGCCACATACAGCTGCCGACTACTTCTGTTTTGTGCTCGTAATTCTTTTACTCGAATATCTTTTTGTATGCATGTGTTTCTGTGACAAATAAACTCATTTTTCTTTCTTTATTTTTAGCACAGCTGAGTATTTTATGTTTTTCAAACAAAAATACTATGACTTGAGGTGTCTTTCTAAAATAATAAACAACACTCGTTCCCACGCGACGGCCTAAAAGTTCCTAAAAAAATATATTATATTTAAAGTCATTTCGAACAAAGACCGTTAAAAACATGGCGTCATTATTTCTACCCTCCATACGTATCAGATGGCTTCATTAACTTTCCTTTAACATTTGCCTTCCTACCCACATTTTTCGACCTTAATCTCAATGAGAAAACGTTCCTCGGAAATCGTAAAATTGAGTGATATCACGTATAAATCAAACAAGCAAATGAGAAGGAAGGTAAAAAATCAGCTATTAAGCCAGTCAGTTGGAAGATCAAGACACTGTGTTGATTCATAGCGCTCATTTGTATTTTTTTCTTACCTAACTAGTTAGCTTCTTTATATAAGGAAGTTGTTATGTGAGATTTTTAAAGTAAAGTTTTACATACATACATACATAACATCACGCCTTGTTTCCCCGAAGGGTTGGGCAGAGGTGTACCTGTAGCAGGTACACCCACATTTCGCCAGTTATGTTTAAGTCCCATGTAATAGGGGGCGAGCCTATTGCCATCAACCGGGCACAAATCCAGACTCCGGGCTGCTACTGAGAAATTCCAGATAGAAAAACCCAATAACACTTTGCCCGACCCGGGAATCGAACCCAGGATCTCATGCTTAGCAGTAGCGCTTACGACCACTAGACCAACGAGGCAGTAAAGTTTTATTTACTTTGAATAGTGGCAGCTTGTATGAAAACTATACAACTTGTTTCTTTGATGTCCTATAACTTTAAAGTTATATTATACTATATAGAAAGTAATAACATAACACTAGTCTCGATGTGTGTATCTAAGTTTCATTGATAAGTACGAGTAAATCATTTTCAGTCAAACCAATCATTCATATATAATGTCGCCTATCGGTATGTACCCGCCCGTATTTTTTTAAATTATCTTTTCTTATATGTAGGAGACGGGTATGTGACTCTTTTGTTATTATCAGCTACTGTGGGCGTAGTGTGGATAGTGTTGGTTAATGCGCAATAGAAAAACAGTTTGCAGTTCAGATCACATTATAATTTACTATCAAATTAATCACACTAGTTAAATTATACACACACTGGGTGCGACGGCGTTTATTAAAATCACCAATTAACACAATGATCACAAATTACAACTAACACAATAACTGAGCACCACGAATCGAGAACAGTTTCGCGACGTCTTCTCTCCGATGCGACCAGAGGCTGAATTCCTCCTCGCCGTGGCCTTAAAACATCAGTACTCTGTAGAAGCGCGCTTTCTGGTGTGGGTAGATCACTTGATGTCGCCAGTGGCGCGCTTGCGATTCGTTTCGTGTCCGTACTAATGACCGGATCCAACATATATATCTTTACTATATATTATATATAATATACACACACACAATAATAATATGTACTATTATTTTTCGATAATTTTTCATGAATATTCAGAAAAATGCGGGCAAACATGCCCATGGGCGACATTGTATAAAGTTGAAATAATGCGGTGTTATCATATTTCACGTAAGAGTATTTTTAATAAATAATCGTAACCTTGTCTAATTATTTTGTATGAAAAATAATTGGAAATAATTGGTCCTTTGACATGGTCTCCTAGAGTTATGGAACATCAAAAAGAACACGTTGTACACAGTCTTAAGAATAGCTTTGCTTTTTTGTCACCAGTATGATTATGCTATGATCGCTATGAACTCGTGGGTTGCACCTGAAAATCAACGTCAGGTGGTACATTTGTGTTGTAATCTGACAATATGCTGAGCTGAGGCCTATTTGGCATTATAATCATTGTTTTCTGTTTTTTATAGTTATAAAAGTGTATTTTTCTGCTGTAATACCAATAAAACGCATTTTTTTTCTTTCATTATTATTCCGTTGTGAAAAAGTTCGTCCTGTATAGCTCCATCTCTCTCTTAAACTGGCAAGGACTTTACATATCATAGAATGGCTCCTGGAATGACTGCATTTTCATAATTTTTACGGTAAATCACAAAAAATAAACCCGTCTTTCTTGATACCGGCAATCACAAATGGTTTTGAATTTGATTATTTATGTCTAGATAGAAATTTGTTATGCTGGTGTGCGTGACAGCTACGTCTTCCAGTTGCGCCACGTAATTGTGCTGTTATAAAACTTTTCTAGTTTGCGTGCATTTAGCGGCCAACACTTGGACGCAATTTTTTTCATCGAGATCACAGGTTTGACTGTCTATCAAGACATTCATATCTTTGGGTTTTGAGTTGCTTATATCAAATAGTTTCCGCGACCTTTTTTTCCCACTAAAACATGACGTGCTATTATCAATTTATATAAATACCTACTTTTACTTTTTTGCCACATTGGCAGGCACGAACCAAATGGACCCATTTACTCTTCCAGTTTTTCATAAAAAAATATTATGGTACTAAAATAAATCTTGCTCTCAATACTCTACCAACGAGAATACATAAAAGTGATAATTAGTGTTTTTCTCTCAAAGAACTGTGTTGGAAGTATTTAAAAAGTAGTTATATCAAACACTACTCTCTGTAGTTTCACAAAACAAAGATTGGAAACTTGTTGAAAGTGAATCAAAGTGAGAAATATTCTATTTGTTTTTAGCCAGACTTCAGAGTATTATTTATATTAATTACTTGTTTTTGTCTGCGGCTTCACCCTCATGGAGGTCAGAAATTATCCCACAGGAACGTACCTACTATCGGCATTAAAAAGTATCTTATGCCCATGGTCACCTTGTGTGCTAAATGTTATCGAAATACGTTTAGCCGTTATAAGTCGTGAAAAGGTTACAGACAGACAGAGTTACCTGCGCTAAGGACATAAGTTACCAGAGCTATCTTCTATAATATAAAAATGAATCGCAAAATGTGTTGGTAAGCGCATAACTCAACAACGCCTAGACCAATTTTGCCAATTCTTTTTTTATTGTGTTCGTTATTTTCAGGACAAGGTTTTAGGTAGGGTAGGTAGGGTAGGTAGGGTAGGTAGGGTAGGTAGGGTAGGTAGGGTAGGTAGTGTAGGTAGGGTAGGTAGGATAGGTAGGGTAGGTAGGTAGTAAGTGATACCCCAAACATTTATATGGCAAAACAACGTTTGCAGGGTCAGCTAGTATATTAATAATATTATAAGCGCGAAATTTTGTGAGGATGGATGGAAGGATGTTTGTTACTCTTTCACGCAAAAACTACTAAACGGCTTTGGTTGATATTTAGCATACAGATAGTTTATAACCTGGATTAACACATATGATAATTTTTATCCCGATATTCTCACGGGATCGAGACTTATACGGGTAAAAACCGCGGGACGCTGCTAGTTTGTAATATTAATAATTTTGTATGGAAGTATGGATGCTGTTCCCTGACAGATGTTTAAAAGAAACAGTTTATATTTAGTTGAATTTGCTGATAGAATCTGTAAATTGGAATTAAGCTTGATAAATGATTTGGTGTAGGTATGCCAGACTAGTAGTATTCAATGATTGATCTTTTTTTTGAGATAGGCTTTTGCCTTCTAATGATGTGTTTGGGCTCTTTTGTTTTGCCTTGACAAAAACTCTAGCCCAAGGTTTAGTGATAGGGTCTGATGATAGTGTCGGAATTCTAAAAAAATGTCAAATAATTTGTTACAATTAGGCACATAAAAGGCACTTTTGAACGTCATAATTTACAAAAAATTGTATTGATTAAGAAGGTAGCCACAAGAACACTTCAACTTTACAAGGTAGCCCTGTTGTGTAGGACTCGTTGGATTTGTGTTGACAAGTACCTTACAAGTGAAGGTGATATAACAGATATAATTTCAAATTCTAATGCAAAAAAACACAAAATAAAATATTAGTATTTTTTTTTTTAAATCTTGCTTTTATTGGACTAAAAACTACTAAATAAAACTTACGTAAACAGAGAACTTTAATGTTTTCTTAAAAGCTTGATGCTTATCTTCAAGTGTAAGAAAGACGTTCACGCCTCAAGCTTTTAAGAAAACATTAAAGTTTTCTGTTTACGTAAGTATTTCTTTGTACTTTTTACCCGACTGCCCCAGAAGGAATGTTTTTCGAGAGTATGTATGTATGTATGTACATATGTCTATTTCTTTGGCATGCTCTGTAGCCTAAATGGCTTGATGGATTTTAACATGTGAGGTGTCGTTCGATTTGTCTTAATTGTGGAAATGTCATAGGCTTTATAGTATTTATATAATGCATCTGCAAATACAAAAAAAGGGAGGGGTAGGTTTAAAAAAAACTACATTATTGGTAACATATAAAAGCTAGTTATGAGTCAATATATATTATCTTAATAAGACTAAAAAGCTAGAAAAAATATTTTTTTTAAATAAAAAACCCGACTGCAAAAACACATAACTGAAAAGAGAAAAACAGGCGGGACAAACAAAGTTTACACCATTATTTCAGGTTATTGGTTTGTCCCGCCTGCAATACCAAAATTCTATAAATTACTAGCTGACCCAGCAAACGTTGTTTTGCCATATACATGTTTAGGGTGGACCACCCTTATCACTTAAAATAGAATAAAAAAAAAAAAAAAAAAAAAAAAAAATAGATGTTGGCCGATTCTCATAGATACCGGATAAGCACAAAAAATTTCATCAAAATCGGTCAAGCCGTTTCGGAGGAGTATGGCAACGAAAACTGTGACACGAGAATTTTATATATTAGAAGATAATGGTTGTTTTTCTCTTTTCAGTTAAGTGTTTTTGCAGTCGGGTTTTTGTTTAAAAAAAAAATTTTTAGTTTAATAAAAAAGCATGTTTTTAAAACTTACTTATGTGGCCGGTTTTAATTTTTTTGGCTAACCCATTTTGTTTTTCACTTTTCCAGTTTTTCTTAAGTCGTGCCTTCTCCGCTCAATCGGTCAAGAACAAGTCCAAATCATCATGCCAGCGTTTTTATCAACGTAGTATTCCTTTTTTTCTTTGGTTCGGAAATTGTCAAATAACTTCTCCTGTTCTAGGTGGAACGGGAGGGCGTGTCAACTCTTACTGACTAAAACCCACACGAGTTCCTTCAGTTGCCATGTTGCCGGGGGCCATGATTTCCCTTTCGGTTTTATTCGCAACCCCGGCAGGCATCAGCCCTAGCGGACCCCGTCAATTCTGCTGACATCTCTTTAAGGCGCGCGTGGAACACAACGCGCCGTCGACCCGGGCCTGGTCCTTATTGGACGCTGAGCTACCCATTGCTCACCGTCCGCAAGCCCGCGCCTACGATGGCCGGAAATCGGCTCGCGATTTCC
Organism: Agrochola litura; assembly: GCA_949152395.1. Taxonomy (NCBI): domain Eukaryota; kingdom Metazoa; phylum Arthropoda; class Insecta; order Lepidoptera; family Noctuidae; genus Agrochola; species Agrochola litura. The sequence continues at coordinate 16,317,434 of OX424508.1, read as the reverse complement.
GACGCCCAGGGCGTCTCCTCCTGCGGTGGTTAGGGGCGTGAGGGCGCGAATTTTGCCTCTCCCTCACGCGTTCCGCGTCCTCCTTCGCGAGTATTACTACTTCGCAGAACGGCCTCTCATTTCCTCTCGCTCCGTACCATGGTCCGAATCAGGACCGGACGCGAGAGATCACCACCGCCGAACTTAGTATACTGTTACAATGTTATTTTACAGGAAAGCCAGTTAGGACGGAATTTCTTATTAAAATTCAAAAATAAACTCCTCAAGATCCCACCCTCTTTCAACATTTCGTATCTGGCACTTACGGTAAAGGTTGTACCCTTTAGATAGTACAACCTTAGGAACATTTCCCTTCGCTCGAATTTACATAATTGTTTAAATAACATATTTAATTACATTACACTGAGGACGACAAATCCTTGAGTTTACCTGTTTTAAACGTAAATACTAAATTAAATGGATTGTTGGCGGAATATTCATCGTTTCGAACGAATTTGTAAAATGTATTTGAATGGAAAGGAATTTGCTGTCTGTTTTGCTCGAGTTTGTTGGTAGTGTGTCAATATATTAATGGTTAGACCTTTTACAAAGTTGAGGACGCCGTTTTTCTTATTTTAGATTGGTTAATGTGGTTTGGACCGATTTACATGAATTGGTCTTTGAATGTTGGATTAAATAAAATAGGGCAGTTGGACTAGAGTATTTATTTCTATCCTATTATCTGCACCCCGCGGTTTCACCTGCATAAGTGTCGATCCCTTGGAAATATTGGAATAAAATAATCTTATGTCCTAATCCAGTCCATGGTCTACTCAAGTGCCAAATTTCATTCAATTCTGTTCAGCCGTTTTAGCATGACAGCGTAACAAACAAACAAACTCACTTTCGTATTTACAATAGTCCTAACTAATAATATTATAAATGCGAAAGTAAGTTCCGTCCTAACCCTAATTAGGATACTAGCTGACCGGACAAATGTAGTCCTGTTTCCTAGAATTCGAATGCAGCGCCACCTGCTGGGTCCAATTGTGAATATAAACCATCCAGGGACCTACTCTAACACACACAAAAAAATCATCAAAATCGATCCAGCCGTTTAGGAATTCAGTGACATACAAACGTACAGAAGAATAATATATTTATCTGTACGTTTGTATGAAACCCTGAAAGAAGAACGCAGACTGAACTCAGTCTGCGTTCAGCGCTCGGTGTGGCAACACGCCGTGTTCGAGTTTGCGACAAGTCAATCGTCATCCAGAGGATGCTTCGTTGAGAGGTGAAACACGTGTCGATTTCTTTCAGAGTTTTTTATGGCTCTTTAGAAATAGCTAAGCGGAACAGGTTACTAAATATATCCACGTCTATTGTATTTTATAATGGATTTCCGCAAGGTCACGCCTGAGTCAATTAAACATCCGAGATCAGCTTATACTGGAAATGTATAGCTTGATGTGTAGCCGTGTGTACCTAAATATAATGTAAAAATTACCTACTTTGCACTGCAATAATAACAACCAGCAATAAAGCCTACTAGGGCAGCAGAAACATCGTTCATCTCGTTTCTTTTCAACTGAGAAAAACCTAGAAAAAAACGACTTCTTTCGGACGACCCCAAAACAAAAGAGTTTCTTTCATTTGCAGCCCACTTCTTACACGGTGGGACAATGCCTCTTTGTTCTGCTCCAGATTATTAACATGAAAATACTATGATTTTTTTACTTGGTTCCGCTTGTGTGGATTATTAATGTTGTTTATTTTATTTTTGGACTGTATTTTTCTCTCTGTTTGGAGGTCCTTGACATGAAGCCTTTAAATTTGATGGGTTGAAATTCGCAGTTAGATAAATGGAACTGCATTTTGCTCTTTTTGGGGGCAAATTAATTGGATGTATAAGAAAGAAAGAAATATTTTTTTTTCTGTTAATTTCTTCTTGTCTGTTTATATGTATGTGCGTAAATGGCAAAAAACAGTGGCACTCCGGGAGTGCCGACAGAAGTGAAAACTTGAACAATTTTATTATGCAGGAAATAATGCATCCCGCGTTGATATCTTTTTAATGGTCAAAAGCTGGTGTCGTAACAGTATCGCGAAATCAATTATTTAGTCGCATCTCAAAAATGCCCAACGAGCCTAAAGAAGATTTCACTTAAATCAAAACAGAGAAAGCTTAAAACAGTATTGTGAAATAGGCCCAAGAGAAAACCGGGGTACGAGTATATAAAATTTATGAAATGTTAAATGCGGGCAATCAATATCAAACATCTATGCTCATCTTAGGTAATTCTCATAATGCATATTTATGCTCACGCTCGTGATGATGCAACTTGAATACTGGCCGTAATGCAGACGTGACGTGACGTAGGGCATGTGTGTGTTGTGTGCCTTTTAGTCTGTGCTAAATAAATGTATTTTCTTTCTTTCAGAATATGCGCTGTGTCCAGAATCGCAGCATATAAAATCATTAAAGCAGATTTGGTGCAAATCTACTTAACCTTTTCAAAACCTTTAGGCTTTTAAACTCATCAGTTTCCTTCTAAAAATTTACAACGTTTAATTAACTTTATTTCCCGTTCAAGATTACTTCTTCACCAATAAAATTGAACGCGATCAGCACATCTAAATAGCGTTTGAGAGCTGTTATTGTCAATATTCCGCTACAATGATGATACTGTACGTGGTTTAGGGACTTGGTCATACTGGATGCGTTCTGCGTCCTGCTGTTCGGTCAACTCGAACATGTATGTTACGGTATGTTCGATTTGTTCCATAAATAAATAATTTCACGTGCATGCCAACGTTAATAATAATATTTTGGATTCAATGTATATTTTAATAGGTACTTATAATATATATTTCTTAAACCTATGAATAATAAATACAATTATAAATATGAATCTCAAATAATAAACAATAATATTAATGATAATGAAATGTCAGAATGTAATAAACGATTACATGTTAATATAAAATATGTAATATGAAAAAAAAAGTATATATATAATTAGTCGATGTATTTATGGTAGAATTAAGGCTTTTTTATTTATTTATTTTATTGTGTTCGATTTGACCGGCCCGTAGAACGCAAACCGCATACAGTGTGACAAGTCCCTTAGATGTGCTGATTGCGTTCAGTTTCAGTGGTGAAATTTATTCACCCTAAGTTACCAGTCCTAAACACCTCTTCCAAAAGTGTGCAAAATAAATAGAACGATAACGAAATATCTTCCGAGACTCTCTTATGTTTTGACAATAATTATTTCAGCAGGAGTTTTATCAAGAGGGTTAGAAAGACGAACAAACAGACCTTTTACTTATTATTTAGATAAGCAGGCTTGTATATACACGTGAGAATTATTATTGTTTGAAACAATGTATTGCTCTTGGCGGCACTATATTCTGCTGTTCCGCGGATAGGACTGCTTTATTAAGCTTTAAAGAAATGTTTATTGTTGTTTCTATGTTTAGTTTTAATAAATGAGAGTATAAAGTTTTGATACTAGCTCATTTGGTTTAATAATCAGCCAGCTTTTGGTAGTGGATGAGTTCTAGACATGTAGATCAGGTTAACGGTAATTACTGTAAAGATATTTTGGCTGTACCTTCTATAAAAAACTGGTCAAGAGCGAGTCGGACTCGCGCACCGAGGGTTCTTTACCATTTTAAATTTTCATCGGCGAGGCCTTTATTGGTCAGAGAATTTTAACACTGCACACTGCCGTGTAGAATATTGCAGTTTCAGGTCAGCGCCATCTCTTGACCAATAGTAGAACTAATGCAATTTACGTTGATGCTCCCTAGAGCTCCAAGGGTCCATAGTCCGTATTTGGTATTAATTTCAACGTGATACCTCCACGCGTTCCTGAGAAAAAGGGTGTTGATTGATTGACGGATGGACAACGAAGTGATCCTATAAAGGTTCTGTTTTTCCTTTTGAGGTACGGAACCATAAAAATAACCAGATGGCTTATGATTCCAGTTGGCTGCTGGGTTCAATTAACTAGGATGCGATATTCTTTAATTAAGATCGTGAGACACTGTTTCCGCTGGAAACTACTTTCGAGACGGTTTGGGTTTTCCATACTGAAAATAATGGTTAATCATAATCATTTCAGTCGAATTTCGACTGAAATGATTGTCTATGTCCAGCAGTGAACGTCTTTCGACTGTCGAAAGACGTTTACTGCTGGACATAGGCCTCCCCCAAGCACTACCACTTCGACCGGTTTTGTTTCTCGCATCCTGTGAATTCCTGCGGCCTTCACCAGGTCATCGGTCCACCATGAGGGAGGCTTTTCAACGCTACGTCCTTGGTACGCGGTCGCATCTCCAGAAACTTTCGACCCCATCGGCCATATGTATGAGAACAATTTGCCCTGCCCACCGCCACTTAAGTTTAGCAATTCTTCAGGCTATTTCGGTTACCTTGTTTCTCTTACGGATCTCTTCTTTTCTGAAAATTATGTTTACTAAAGTAAAAAAAACAACCGACTTCCAAAAAAAAACACTACAAAGTGAAAAATAACTTTAATTTCGGAAGTCGGTGTCTTGGATTTTGTGTTTTCGTTTTTTGCCGCTGATTACCGAAATTAAAGTTATTTTTCACTTTGTAGTGTTTTTTTTTGGAAGTCGGTTGTTTTTTTGTAAAACGTTTTTATTTTTCACTTTTTAGTTGTGGTACCTACCCCACACACATTCCAATACCACTACCTGCTACCAGTGACAGGAACTTATCATATCATCTACATAGGTACTAAGTGGGAAAAAAAAATACGTATTTTGTAGCTAACTCAAAAACTACCCAAGCAAAGTTGATAAAATTTATATGGGACCAATTTGAGAGCCTAGAATACCCTTTCAAACAAAAAAATAATTTTCAAAATCGGTCCACATATGACGGAGAAATCGGTGGACATACATAAAAAAATAAACAAATATACGCTACGAACATTTCTAACCTCCTCCTTTTTCGAAGTCGGTTAAAAACATTATCATTGATTATTAAAAGGCCACCTCCGAGTATAAACACAAAAACCGACATTTTAAACAATACAATATGAACAGAGAACAGAAAACATAATATCGATTCATTATCAACGATAAACAGCTCCGTAAACCGCGGGCCGCTTCCTTCCCATCATCAATATTAAAACGAATCGGTTTGGTATACGGAAATCAGTGCATTTTACACAGATTGAACTACTAATGGAGTGATAAATGGACGAGTAGCTTGAGACAAATGACCGTAGTAATAAAATTATGGCTCCGATGGATAAAAGTGATTCTACGACAATGGCTTAATTACTGCCACCATCCAGTGAAATATAAAGACTTTTCAGATTTACGTCTAAAATTATAAAGATACGGAAAACGTAGGAGGCAGCAGTTAGATTGTTAGCCTATTTAACAACTTTTAATAAAATTACAAACAGTATAATCCTATTAGTAACCGCATCTTAGGAAAAGGCCTGTTAAGATTACTCGCAAGACCCACTAATTTGGTGCTTTAAAAATGGTTCCGAGCGGTGTGTACAACGATGAAAAAGTATTCATCCGCCCAGAACCAAGGTTCCTATGTAGCAAGAGTTTTATGTTTGTGTGTTTAATTAGTTAGGTACTGATTTTAGGACAAGCACTTTATTTGTTACCTACTCCGTGTCAAAATGTACAGTATTACAAAACTAGCAACACACCGATCATACGTCGTTTATGCATATTTTGAATAGTACTTGGAATTACCACGAAACGACCGTATTGGTTCAACTAGTTCTCTTTGCCGGAATATCGATGAAAGGTGTATTTATTACGGATTCCGTGTAGGTATTCCAATATAAAGTGTTTATTAGTGTTCCCCCTGGCGGAATTGGCAAATCGGGACATTTATGGAATCGTTTTCGTGTTTTTCCGTCCGTCACACGATATTTTCTTTGAGACTATTCGATTTTAGAATTTGTTGAGGTAAACTGTGTATTAAACACGTTTGCTTTCACCACGAATAATCCCTGACAAGGCCATTTTTGAAGTGAAAATTTCTTTAGGTGCGTTGGGCATTTTTTAGATGGGGAAAAAACAATTGAACTCGCGACACTGTTCCCGTTACCGACACCTCATTAAAAGTATTTCCTGCACAATAAAATTGTTCGAGTTTTCACTTCTGTAGGCACTCCCGGAGTGCCACTGATTTTTTATGGAAAACACTTGCCAAAAAAGTGGCTAGAAAACTATTTTCCACTTTAACTAGAGATTAAGCCTAGAATCAGTCCGTTGATTCCTGCATATTTTATATCAAGTGAACCACAACGTAGGCACAGACTTCATAAAATTCGCAAAGGAGGAGGCGGAACGCGTGAGGGAGAGGCAAATTTCGCGCCCTCACGCCCCTAACCGCCACAGGAGGAGACACCCTGGGCATCGGGAATCGCGAGCCAATTTCCGGCCACCGTAGGAGCGGGCTTGCGGACGGTGAACAATGGGTAGCTCGCCGTCCGATAAGGACCAGGCCCGGGTCGACGCGCGACGGCGCGTTGTGTTCCACGCGCGCCTCAAAGAGATGTCAGCAGAATTGACGGGGTCCGCTAGGGACGATGCCTGCCGGGGTTGCGAATAAAACCGAAAGGGAAATCATGGCCCCCGGCAACATGGCAACTGAAGGAACACGGGTGGGTTTTAGTCAGTAAGCGTCTGACACGCCCTCCTGCTCCGCCCAGAGCGGGAGAAGTTATTTGATAATTTCCCACCCAAAAAAAAAAGACTTCATAAAATAAATCTGCGCACAATCATAATCCAGCAGCATACCACCGAAATGAGCAATTCAAAAGGATTTACAAATTGCCGAACATCGAATTTTTAATCGGCCCGCCCATACAATTCACTTCAAAAGGGGACTGTTTTAATCATGAAAAAATGATTTCGTAAAAGAGCGGCGGGATCACTCACACAATAAGTGCTTAATGGAAGAGGATTATAGGCTTTCATCACGTTATTTCGCAAAAACGTCACTTGAATAATATACGGGCGTGCCCGAATTCGTCCATTTAGATTGTGGCTTGATAAAATGGACTGAAACGTCCTGCATGCGACTGATGCAATGGGATTATTACTTGATTGGAGTTTCTTTTTTGTGGTAATGTTGGTTTTCGGTGAATTAAGTGTGATTTATGGCTGTTTCTGGCCCGTTAATTTTACCTACTGTTCTTTGAATTTATCGACAATTTTGTTATTACAACCAAAACTGGCGCCTGCATGGTTATTACGACTTGACAAAACTTCGAAATTTCTTTATGATATGTAAGTTTATTAATTAATAGTAATCATAAATTTTCTGAAATAGATTCGCTAAATGATGGTGACCGCATCAAAAGAGAAGCACAATGCGGTCACACAGACAGACACGAAAAATGCCTTTAATTGTCTTATAGATAAGAATTCAACATTCTGGTTAAACTGCGGTTTTGCTTAGACTACTTTATTATATATTTCAGTCAGTTTTATCAGACAAAGTCTAGTAAGACAACATACAACTGCAAATTCGACCCGACTAATCTTACCTTCGTTCAAAGTATCAATGGGCAAATAAAATCAAAATTAATAGTAGATTGTTACACGAGGGGCTAAAATAACCCATTCTATCGAGGTAGTTTTAGAAACCGAGTTATAATGGGTTTTAGCGCCGTGTGTTACACTCTACTTTTCACTACGATTGCGAGAAAATAAAATAATCCAATATAATATTAAATAGTTTATTTTATTTAAAAAATATACAATTTGTTCAATCTAAATTTTTAAGGATATTTTTTATCCCGGTATGCAGTAGTGAAAAGCTGGTTTTACATAAAAATAAAGACTTTTTCGTTTTTGTAGGCTCGTTGGTTACAGACAAAAAATACTTTTTGCCCTAGAGCAAGATATGCAATTTTTTCCCGCTCTGGTACGCTACAATGACGGACTTTTGGGCAAAAGGAGTGAAATAGTAGATTGTTATACGAGGGGCTAAAATAACCCATTGTGACGAGGTAGTTTTACTCCCGAGCTTTAGCGAGGGAGTAAATAGAAACCGAGTTATAATGGGTTTTAGCGCCGTGTGTTACACTCTACTTTTCACTACGATTGCGAGAAAATAAAATAATCCAGTACAATACTAAATAGGTAGTTTATTTTACAATTTGTACAATTCTGGATATATTTAACGAGATGGTTTTTTCCGGCAACTTAATTTCAGTCCTCTGTGAAGATGTTCTCACTAGATAATGACATTTTCACTGTTGTAAATTATATTGCGGTCACCAATTCAATTCGTAATTAGAGAAAAATTCTAAATATTTCGCGCCAATGCCTTTTTTATTTCTTCTGTAGCCGCAACACAATGCTCGCATTCTACCGAAGAGATAGCCGCATTTAGTTCCATTTTCAAAAATGAATGTTCTTTTTTTTTGTGAACCAGTAATAAGTCGAGTCCATAATCATGATTATTCTATATAAGAATAAAGACTTTTTCGTTTTGCAGGGCTCGTTGGAACAGACAAAAATTAAAAAGAAATTACTTTTTCCCCTAGAGCAAGAAATGCTATTTTTTCCCCGCTCTGGTACTCTACAATGACGGCCTTTTTGAGCAAGAGGAGTGAAAAAGTCATTTAGGGTAAATTCGTTAGAGATGGCCATAGTTTTTTTAGGGTTAAATAAAACTGAAAATATTGAGATCACAATTAAACTTTTATTTTTAAGAAAATCAGCAACAATCAGTCTTTATAAAATCAGTATAAAGATATTTTCATAATGTGAGGAACATCCATGAAAAAAATATTTAAAAAAAAAGATCACTGGCCGTCTCACCCGGTACATACGGTAGTGGTGGCCGTAGTGGTACGGGACAGATGGCCGACACTAGATTTACCTCTGCCTTATCCCTTTTCTTTGATTTCTGCTTGCTGGAGCTCCGTTTCCTTCTTCTGTCCACATTTAGAGCACATGTCATCAAAAGGTGTACAATTCTCATGTGGGGTACAGATTACAGATCGAACATTGAAGCCATGAGATGGGTTTTATACCTATTCAAACTAGGCTGAGAATCGGAAATCTTTGAACATCACAATTACATAAGACAGTCCCCCAAAACGCCGTTCACCACTTCCTAGTGCTTTAGCTGGGAAGAAAAAATGGCGCAACAAAATCTAAATAAAATCGAGAGCATGAAAAACTACCCAGTCTAACAGTCGTCATCAATCAATACTTAAATCGTATTACAAATTAGTAGCTCCAGTTCAGTATCCTGAACAAGGGAGCTGGCTACTTTGTACTTTTCGCTGACAGATCTTATTTGCAATTCAATAGGATAAAAGGCTGTTCTTGTATTTATTGGATTCCTCAGATATTTTTGTTCTATTGACCTATTTCTGTGCCCGTTCAGGCAAAATAGTCCTTTGTAAGAAACTATTTAACTTAATTCTAATTTTCGAAGTTTCTGGGCAGTATTTTTTTTTGTACCAAAACAAAGGTCTTATTTTTTGTTTAAAGTAGAATTGCCTGTATTGTTCGATATTATTCGGATCTAAGATCCTTTGTTCGTTTTTATAGTAATCACTCTTTCTTTTGTTCTTAAATTATATACCTAACTTCGGTTATTCTTGGGAAAGATTGTAAAGCCTTGTAAACAGCGGAAATAAAGTTGCGGAACATTATTTCAGCAACATACGTATAATACTAATAATTAAGACCAGGCACTCCAAACACAATATTCACGCAAACTCCGCCCCCATGCACCCTACCACTCCACTATGTGCTAAACGCTAACACATCAGTAATAAAGTTGAATATCGCGTGCGCTCTTTGGTCGTGTTCGAGCACAGAACTAAATGTCGTAAGTCTCAATTCTTATTTCGTTCATAACTAAAGTAATATTTGCTGTAGAGAAAAAATATATTATGTTTTGGTAATAAACTATATTTTATTACTGTCAATAATTATTTTAGACATAAAAGCCGTGTAATCTTGTTTATGTTTCAAATAATCTTTAAAAAAGACATGATTTTGGAATATATAATGAATCGAGCAAAAATTGATTGTATGCGTGACTTTTTCAAAATATTAATGCAAATTAACATACGATTTAGGGAGCCTCTTCTTAACTTTTATTTCAGACCACTTATAATCCATACAGTATAAGTGTTAGGAAAGAAAACTTAAAACTAATCCCATCCTCGGCGCCACTGAGATGTTTGTACTTAGATAAATGAAAGACGAGGGTCAATAGCAAGCGTATAATGCAAACTGACGTTAATACAAATGTGACACCTTATGACATACCTAAGCATCAGGGTAGCCCGCCAAATTCTGCTTGAGTATAGTTCTCGATGTTTTTGGTTGGTATATTGGCGTGTGCTAGCTGACAAATGGCCAGTAATTTATAATTAAAATAATGTTTTGTGTTGCATAATAATTTTGCATACTATTATATAGATTTTTTTTTCTAACTTGAACAGACAGCTGTGTTGCTGGGGAGTTTGTTGCGCCACTTCTTCCCAGCTAAAGGCACTAGGAAGTGGTGAAGGGTGGGCGTTTTTGGGGGACTGTATTTTGTAATTTTGATGTTCGAAAAGTGCTGATTCTCAGCCTAGTTTGAATAAATGACTTTTTTTTTAATTCATGTAAATCTATCTCTAAGGTCACCTTTGTCGGGGACGCAGTTGGCAACTGTGTAGCCAGCACTTAAATGGACAATCTGCCTCCATCAACTCCGGTCCAAAGTTGCCATCGCTAACTGCTGAAATTTGCTTGAGGATGTAGCTTCTTTAACTTGGTCGGATCATCGTGTAAGACGCAATGGCTGTCTCAAATTTCTTATCCATTGAGCCAACAATCTGGGTATCACCTTACCTTACCGAGAACAGGAGTTTCATCGATACCCAGAACAACTAAGGATGCAGTATGGATTTTAACTTGCAATATGTAAAGTGATGCGTCTTGGAAATAACTACAATGTTGCATGCCCCTATATTTTATTATTACCTGCCTACAAAGTACATGAGTATTGTATTCTTTACTAATAAATAAGTATCGTGAATTCATGCAAGCCTAGTACTTCTTTTTAAGTTACTGCTCAGAAATTGTGCACAACGTGTCGTGCATAGCCTTGTACGCATGCAACGTACTTCCGAGATAAAAAGTATCCTATGTCCTAATCTAGGTCATGGTTTACCAATGTGTTTCATCTAAATCTATTTAGACATTTAAGAGTGAAAGCGTGACAAATAAATATACGAACTCACTTTAAACCCCCGTTACTCCCCTTAAATTTTGAAAAATCCATTCTTAGCGGATGCCTATGTCATACAAATTCTGTGTGCCAAATTTCAGACCAATTCGTTGAGTGGTTTGAGCTATGTGTTGATAGATCAGTCAGTCACGGTTTCCTTTTTAACTGACTTTCAAAAAGGAGGAGGTTCTATGTTTTTTTTTACATATGGTCATCGATATTCTCGTCAATTGTAAACCGATTTTGAAAATTCTTTTTTCATTTGGTAGAAGAAGCTTGCGCAGTGATCTTTTATAAATTTGATTAACTTTGTTTGAATGGTTTTTGAGTTAGCTTCAATAATACGTATTTTTCCCACTTAGTCTTTATGGATGATGTTATTATAATAAGTTCCTGTCACTGTTATTTACATAGCAGGTAGTGGAATTCGAATTTGTGTGGGGTAGGTCCCACAAATAAAAAGTGAAAAACAAAAAGGTTTAAACAAAAAAACTGGCACTCCAGGAGTGCCGACAAAAGTGAAAACTTGAACAATTTTACTGTGCAGGGTCACCTTAGTGGAAGAAAAATACTTGTATAGAACATTGGTCCGTAACCTTATTAAATAAAGAGCACAAACGAGTTTACAAAAAAAAAAACTTCTAAAACCTTTAAAGTTAAAATACTTGCATAGAACATTGATCCGTAACATATTATAAATAAAAAGCACAATCACGTTACCAAAAATGAGGTTTCGGTAACGGTGTCGCGAGTTCAATTGTTTTTTCCCATTTCAAAAATGCCCAACGCGCCTTAAGAAGTTTTCACTTAAAAAAAAAACAATCGTCGTCAAGAAAATACAGTACAAAGTGAATAATAACTTTAATTTTGCAAGTCGGTGGTAAAAAACGAAAAATCAAAACGAAATACACCGACTTCCGAAATTAAAATTATTTTTCACTGTGTCCTTTTTTTTGTTAAAAGTTTCTACAAAGATAGATTTATATTATAACAAAAGCCTTTGAAGCACTCTCCACTTCTATATATGGGCTTTCCCCATAAACATTGACCATGAAGGAAAACCTATTGCCAAAATCATCACATTGAAAAAACCACCTACCGTCTGAAGCAGTCGGGTAGAAACGGATTGCTACACCAATGAAGCGGTTATAAGTACCGATCCTTTTCTCGAATTCTCGGTGACTACAGGTAATAAAAGGAAATACTATGACGTCATTTTCCTCAATTCAAATGAAAAAAAATTACAAAGGTAAAGTGCCCAAGTGTAATCGTAAAAGTGTTCTAGCCATAAAATTCGCGTCAGTTAATTTGTACCATCGAAGTAACAACTCGAGATACCTTCGTTTTGTCGGTAACGGTGTGGTCCAAGCTTTCGCGCGAAGCGAGTAGTTAATGAAAATGGCTTTACTTTTTGTTCTGTATAAATGATATTTGTTTCTATAAATTGGTTCAAAACAATACATTTATGTCATTATGTCAAAAATATTTTGTTTTAGATGAAACAATAAGTAGCATTTTCTAATTAAGTTCAGTATTTCCAAACTACTCTGATAAGAAAGACCGAATCAAACTCAGAGCAAGTCAATAACGTGATGAGTATTTTGTGACTGTGCTTTTATAACCGTCGAAAACAAAGTCACAAAAAAAAACAATTATGAAATTCTCTCAGAAAATTAATTGGCACCGAGAAGCCGAGTATGCACATATAAAACATTGCAGGTTTTGGCGGAAACTTGTCATCGCATGATATGGCAGCCACTATTCGCGTCGAATGCAGCAGCGCTTAGGGCAGAGTAATACAAGAAATTTCTAGATCTAGCAAAATAATAGGCAGACTTACGGCACCTGTTCCAACGCCGCCGGCGCCGTCGGCAACTAACGAGATATGAGTATAGCTTGCAACTAAAACGAGCTGGCGAGCAGTGAGTGCGCGACGGTGATGAGCGATTACTCGCTCGTACTAAGCGTGACACAGTTTGTTCACCGCACCGTGAACGGGACGTCAACGAGATTACGCGGCCATAGTAAATGTACTGTCGCTACTTCGACGTCGTCATCTCGTTCTTGTTGATGTCCCGTTCACGGTGCGGTGGACAAACGGTCTGAATCTCTCAGCAAGTGTTCTGCTCGACAAGCGAGCGTCCTCTCTTTCTGCTCCATAGGACAATCTAGAATCTAGACGAAATCAAACTGGTTGCTCAATTAATTGCATATTTTATTATTGTTATTTCTTAAAAATTCTGTGATTACTTTAACTCACACACTGAAATTGAGATTTTGGCAGAGGTGCACCCATATTTCGTCAGTTATATCTAACTCCCATGTAAAAGTAGTATTAATACTCTAGGTCATTTGTTATATTTTTTCAAACTATTTTTATCTTCAACGTGTTTCAGAGATACTTATTTCAATATAATAGAACATTCGATTAATTTCATCGATAGAAAAAAAACGAATAAAAAAAAACAGTGGCACTCCGGGAGTGCCGACGGAAGTGAAAACTTGAACAAGATCGCCTTGGTGGAAGCAAAAATACTTGAATAGAACATTGGTCCGTAACCTTTTCTAAAAGAGCACAATCAGGTTTAAAAAAAAAAAAATACTTGAAAAACCTTTAAAGTAAAAATACTTGCATAGAACATTGATCCGTTACTTAGTAAAGAGCACGATCGCGTTTATAAAAATGAGGTGTTGGTAATGGTGTTGCGAGTTCAATCGTTTTTTCCCATCTCAAAAATGCCCAACGCGCCTATAAAAGTTTTCACTTCAATAAAAATAAGTTTGCTAGCCTCTCCTAACTTGCACCATTCCCCAACAAGGAGGAGGAAAACAAGCGTCACTCCAGTTTCCTTGCCCGAAATGAGATGACACCTTGAGTAATAGTCCCAGTATTCGTGTCACATCAGACCTTCACATAATTTTTCTTAAAAAAATATCGTTGTTGCGAACAAGGTGAGAGTTTCTCTATTTCTTACGAATCGGTTTGTTTTTGCGATTTTTGTATGAATTTTTATTGGTCCTTAGATTTTTTTGTAACTTTTCTTTACGTAATTTGTTTTGAGAAATGTACCTTTAAATATTGAAGGTGGAATATGATTTTCTTCCAGCCCGCCCCATCTTTGATTTCTTCGCCGCAGCGACGCCCTAAGCCGAGGTTCGTACCCCACAGGGGGTGCCCTTAGCGAGCGCTCACCTAGTTTTAATTAGCATAGTTTTTTTCCACTGACTGGAGGCTTGGCGTGTAGAAGCTTAAAGCAGCCACATGAAAGCCCGGCTAAATAGTCACGACCTCAGAGGTCAGCTATGAAATATAGAAAAAAAAATAGATTTCTTAGTAGTGTTTTTAAATTATGTTTGAAACAAAATAATTGCATGAGCATACAGGCTTAATAATGTCTAAACATAAATAACTATAATACCAACTATTAAGATCCAGAACGTATTTGGGAATCCGCAATGCGTATTTTGAGAAAGTGAATTGGGTTAGTAGGTGTAGGTATCTCTAACTTAATGCTTCACGAAGTCGACAAAGTTAATATCGTCCTATTGAAATAATTAACATTATTACAATCATCACTGTTATTTAATTATATTTTTATTTTTTTATGATACTATAAATCGCTAATATTTGATATACACAAACATATTTACAAGTAACAACTATATATATTAATGGTCGGTTGGCACGGCATGCATGACATCCTCCGTCGGGCTCTTGTCACCGCCGGTGTGTCAGCGGTTTTAGAACCCAATGGCTTGGCACGCGACTATGGTAAGAGGCCAGACGGAATGACCATAATGCCTTGGAAGTTGGGTAGGCCTTTGGTGTGGGATGCAACCTGTGTCGACACCTTTGCGCCATCCCATCTTTCTAGCACTGCGGGCTGTGCCGGGGTGGCTGCTACAGGTTGTGGCATAAATTATGGGTTCTCTTGCCACATGTCCAACGACACCCGGGAATCGAACCCAGGGCGTTGTAAGGTTAAGAAATGAAAAGTATAATTGTGGTAAAATAACACTGTATAATTAGATTTGTAAAACTAAACACAAACAATTATAAATAATACAAATCAAATAGAAAATGAGTAGTCGCCAACTTGCGAATTTTTTTTTTGGGAAAATATTATGTCAAGGGATGGGAGAAATTTTAGATTTTTAGACCTAGGCTCATCGACTTTCGTAATTTAATTTTGGTGATCGACGATACGACGCGGATTTATCGCCAATAGCTACTGTCGACCCCGCGTCATATAGGACGCACGCATATCAAGAGTAGTCGCGATGAACCTAGACAACGGATTTCGTAACTAGAAAAACGATTAGACCGCGCTAATAAGATTTAAGAATTAATAACTAAAGTAAGAATAAGAAAAAAAAAAGGGTTGATCCGCTCGAGGGTGGCACTTCACCGCGCACCGCTTCCGTCCGTCCGTCGTCCCGTCGCGGCGCTCGGCTACGCACGACCGGCTTCTCTGCCCGGACCACAGGCGAAACGCGGATACGGAGGGACCCCGCAGTGAATAGGGCTGGTTGGCTGGCTCTGGCCCAAGCGTGGATGTGGCGGGAACCCGCACCAAATAGGTAGCCGTCTCTGGCCTAGGGGTGGGGCCGGAATCGGCCTTGTCTGACTGGATCCAAGATAAACAGGATATTAGGACCAGAAAGCAAGGCAAAATTGTGAAGATTGATAGTGGGTGATGATGAACCAATTGGAATACTCACAGTAAAACAATCAAAGGAACAATTTGGGATCGGGGAGAATACTCGTATCCCCGATTGGTCCCGGAAATGGGCACCAGCTGGCAGCAACGGCTTTAAATTTACTTGCTGCTTGTCTGCTCACGAATATTCAGGTAATAATTTCAATATAAATTTTCAACGAGTTAAATTTTGGTGTCTATCTGGACTCTCTTGGCTGACGACTGACTGATGTCAACCCAGAAAAAATTCAATATTCTTTTTATTTAAAAATTTTGAATTTGCGTCAACTTGAAAAGAGGAAAAAATAAGGCGGCCTATGATGTACGCGTAAAAAAGTTTGATAATGCTGAGTTATGCTGCAGTACCCCCTTTCTAACAAAAAAAAATATCGATACTATCGATATAAAATCCAAACAGTGTAGTATCACTAGTGTCAGATATCTCCGAGGGTATTACGAGAGAGGCTGAACGTTAAGTAACTAAAAGATAAATAGAACCTAATCCTAGACTAATAAATAACCAAAGTAACCTAAAGGACGACAATTGGAGTGCTACCGATAAGGAATAAGTTTGAACCGGATCGAACCTAAACGTTACCGATGCGAGTTCCAGAAGTGCCAACTAAACCTACCAATTAACTAACTAAGACAAGAATAAGTTACAAGATAAGACAAAGAGACTAATAGCTAAGGTGAAGAGAGGAAACATTAGCATAGAATAAAGAGAAGATGAAAAAGAAGTAACGATAAAAGAAGAAAACAATACCTATTGAAGTTAGGAAAAAATACAGACTGAGGTAAAAAGGGGAGAACATTAAAGTCAAAAATTAGACCAAGTCCAAAAAAGAGCATCAGGCTATGGAAATGAGCCTGAGTCCAAAAACTACCTCAGTCCAATAAAATAAAGGTCAATTAAGTGACCGTCTGTAGGATTTGCATCCTAATCGACTTTCGGCCTAATTAGTGCCTAGAGTCTGACTAACGGGATGAGTAGTAAAATGAGAGGGATGTTGTGCCTCTGGGACATACCTAGAGGTTAACAACACCCTCTTCGTCGTAGTCGGGTAAGATGAGATCGGCGAGCGGCGACGAGACGCTAGTACTCTAGTAGAGGAAGAGAAAAAGCACTGCAGCGCTCCGCGCCTAAAATAACGTAATATATAACTAATATATTATGAAGGGATCTGCTTACCACTTTTGTCCGTAGCTTTAAGCGTTTTATTTATTATTTAGTTATAAATATTATTTATTATTCCCTGATAGGACAGTGACAATCAGAATGTCAATGTGAAAAAAAACAAAATGTTAGTCTGAAAAATAAGGCCATATACTAAGACCGTTTGTAAATAGTTTGAAACCATAATTAATTTTATATCATAAAATTACGTAGTTAGAAAATAATTAGGGGTAAAACTAATATGTACGTTGGATTCATTTGTATTAGTTAACGCAAGTAGGAAATATACATACAAATATGTATACAAAGAAACAACGAATTTAGGGATTGGAAAAACTGAAGTAGGTACAGAATGCCCAGTGTATTTTCAAAATGAGCGTTCTGTGTACTACGATGTTTTTAATGTAACGTAGTTCAAGCGAATTTTGTAGGGCAAAATGCAAAAGGGCGTAGAAAAAATTTGGGAGTAAAACATAGATTGCCAAAAACTACGTCTTGCGAATCCATCATTTCAGGATATCCTTAATATGATATGATCCAGAATGAACAGAATCGCAGTCCCGAAGGACATAGGTAGTCCTAGAGATAACCCTAGTAACACGGCATTTAATAAAGCGAGGTGCAAGCTTTCCGGAGAAATAGTCCGTCCCCGAGGACCTGGAGAAATTTCGTCTCCACACAGTGTCACCAACGTTGAGGGTGATAGCCGAACGATTTGCGTTGTAAGACCGGGAATTGCGGAGGAAGGCTATAGAGAGATTATCGGCAACTTTAGCATAAACCTCGGTGAGGGAGGACAGATTGGACGCATGCCGAGACCGACTTTCAGCCAAATTGGTGCTTCGAGTCTGCCCCTGAGCATGGGTCAAATCCATAAGGACTTCCCTCCCAAACATAAGAAAGTTTGGTGTGAAACCTGTGGCTAAATTGATACACGAATTGAGGTAAAGTTTAACTTTGGGTAGCAATTTCGACCAGTTTCTTTGATTCTCCCCGACTAAAATACTCAAACAGGTAACAACACTTTGATTATAGCGTTCCACTGTGTTAGCTTGTGGAGTATAATAAGGCGTATAAAATGGAGAGTCAATGTGCAAAGACCTAAGAAAGCTTACAAATTGATTGCTGCGGAAGACCGTAGCGTTATCGCAAAGAATAGCCCGTGGAACGCCGAAATTGAAAAATATTTCGGATTCTAGGGCTTTAACTACAGCAGTGGCATTCACCTTTTTTAGGGGAATTAGCCAAACATATTTTGAAAAAACATCAACCATAGATAAGATGTATTTATAACCGTAATAAGCGATAGGTAGGGGACCAATCAAATCAATGGAAATTACTTGTAGGGGCAAAGAAACGTCTTTTGGGTAGCACATCTGGCCACGTGGCTGGGTGTTAGCTATCTTATACGCTTTGCAAACTTCGCATCGCTTCAGGGTTTCAGCAACATCCCGGAACATGTTCGGCCAATAGAAGAGCTCCTTGATTTTAAGGTAAGACTTCATAACCCCAGGGTGTATAGACGGGAAATTGTTGTGAACCTCTCAGATGGCAAGGGGAACCTTCTCTGCTGGCAAAACCACACGCCATGGGTCAGATGACTGGGGGCTAGCGACAGGCATGCGTCTCACAAGAACACCATTCTGGATGGCGTATGCGGGAAACATTTGGGGTGAATCGCGAGCACCCAAGTAAACCTTCTTGTACCATCTGTCATTAGTTTGTTCGGGACCCTGGTCGAACGTTACCGGACTTGCGTAGATATTGGATAGGGCATCTGGAACTACGTGTTGCGATCCCTTGCGATGGACTATATCAAAAGTATACTGGGAGATGATAGTGGCCCATCGGGCTAAACGACCAGAAGGGTTGTTAAGCGTGAGAAGCCATTTCAAAGCCATATGGTCAGTTAAAACTGAAAACTTCATTCCATCCAAATAAAAGCGGAAATGCTTAATAGAATCCAGCACCGACAGAAGTTCCCGCTCGGTGGTACTGTAGTTGCGTTCTGCTTTGGAAAAAAGGCGGGAATAGTAAGCAATGGGATGCTCCACACCATCAATCTTTTGGGAAAGAACGGAACCGAGACCAACAGCTGATGCATCACATTGTAACAGGAATGGCTTGGAAAAATCTGGACAAGCCATCACGGGAGTGTTAACTAATGCGCCCTTTAGCTTAACGAATGCTTGTTCGGCGGCATCGCCCCAGCTTATTGGGTCACGACCCTTCTTTCTGCCAATAAGAGCAGTGAGAGGAGCTATTATAGAAGAAAAACCGTTAACAAAACGCCTATAATAAGAGCACATCCCAATAAACCCGCGCAATGATTTAGCGGTGATAGGAGTGGGATAGTCCTTAATAGCATCGAGCTTGCTAGGGTCGGTCTGTAGACCTTTCTCGTTTACAATATAACCCAGATACCTTAACTCACTTTTGCAAAATTCGCATTTCTTAAGGTTAATAGATAAACCAGCCTCCTTGAGACGGCTTAGCACCTTCCTCAGGAGAGCGAGGTGGCTGTGGAAGTCCTTGGAAATTAAAATAAGATCGTCGACGTAACCGAAAACACAGTCGTCGCTAGTCGAAGTGAATTCGAAATTGACAATCATATCGGTAAGACGCTGCATCTCAGAGGCTGCATTAGTGAGCCCAAATGGCATTCTGACGAACTCGAATAAGCCGCGTTGAGGGACTATAAATGCAGTCTTTTTGCAACTCTCATCGTCCGCGAGAGGAATCTGCCAGAAAGCACTCCTGAAATCGAGAGAGCTTATATACCTTGCACCCCGAAGGTTGTCAAGGATATCTTGAATGCGGGGGAGGGGATAAGAGTCTCTGATGGTCACACTATTCAACTTTCTGCTATCAACGCAGAAGCGAACGGAACCGTCTTTCTTGGTGACCATGACCACAGGACTAGCCCAAGGTGAACGAGATGGTCGGATAACGCCCAATTCTAGCATCTTGTCGATCTCCTCATTGAGAACCTTTAATTTAACGGGTGAAAGAGGGTAAAACCTTTGCCTAATTGGCTGTCCTGTCGTATTGATTTTGTGTGATAGCCAGGTAGTTTTTCCAAGTCCAACCTTGTCAGATGAGATGACTTCAAACTCATCAATGACCTGTTGTAAACTTCGCTCTTGGTCAGGTAACAAGACGTTACGAGGATGAATGTATCGGGGTTCAGTTACACAAGAAACCCGAGGAAAGGAATGACTAGTAGAAGGAATATACATGTTTCCTTTGATGTTTTTGTTAAATGCCTTACTAAAAACTGAGGTTAGACCAAATTTGTTCCAAAACTCTATTCCTAAGATGACTGAAGAAGACATACTACGCGCAACCAAAAATTCGTGAATAAAATTAGTATCGTTGAATTGAACCGGAAGATAAACAGTTCCCAAAATATCAATGGGTGAGTTATTGGCTGAAATGGCACGAGGACACGAAATGTTCGATGTCATCGAAATTCCTAGCTCGCGAGCCAAACTATCACTAATAAGAGACATCTGAGCTCCCGAGTCTAGTAATGCTTTAACCAAATGGCCTTTCAACCAAACCTCAATAAACGGTCTATTATCGGAAGAGTCCAACGCTATCACCGGTGACACTGTACGAGAAAAATAGGCGGCGTGTCGCCGGTGGCTTATGCATTTCTTTGAATTACAATTTGGACAATCCCGGGTAATCACGCCAGGAGTCCGGCACTTGAAACAGAGCTTGCCAGGAAAATCTGGACAGACACGGTATGAGTGTCCGTTTTTTCTACACTTGGGACACAATCGGACTTTGGATGTGACGACCGACACAGCTTCGGAGGATTTGGGTAAGAAATTCTCAAAATGCGAAGCAATATCGATGAGTGTATCAAAGTCAGCAAATTTATGGACCGATAAACATGGGTAATATCTCGGGTGCATGTTATGGGTTACGATTTCCAACAAGTCAGGTTTACTAATCGGACGGCTTAACGTTTGGTTCAGATAGGAAATTTGGATTATAAAGTCTCTAACGGATTGATCTGACTTCTGTTTATAATTTCTGACCTCTTCTTCGGTTTTGTATTCAAAATCGGTTGGGCCGAACGTCCTAATAAACGATTGTTTAAGTTCTGAATAGGATAAGTCGGGTCTGCGAATCGATCTAAAATATTTCAAAGCGGCACCGGACAAAACCTCATGAAACCGTTTAAGCAAATAGCAATCCGGTAAGTCGTCCGCGTCTTTATGTTCGTCGATGTTGGTGAAGAATTCGCGAACACATGTATTCCCCGAATAATCAATCTTCCATTTTGAAAGTGAGATTTGTTTTTTGAAATACTGGGGGCAATCTTCCGACCTCATAGGAGATGGAATAACAGACGACGTTGAAGCTCTGGATGTTCTGGGTGGAATCGGAGGAGGCCTAGAAATTATGGGGCTGCTTCGGTATGGAGTTGAAACAATAGGGAGATCTTCGCCTTCCATACTGACGCAAATTAACGAAACAAGACAAAATAAAAAACACGATAAGATTGAAGACCCGAAGTACGACAGACCAACGTTCACAGAACCGAAAGCAATATATGAAAGTGGTCAACGTCCTTTCAAATAGAATTAAAGTGAATGGTCGTTCTCCTTTATATTTTGAACGATATTTGTAACAAATATTTACGTTACTTGAAAACGTAAATTTTTGTTTACACGAATATTTCGCTAATTCCTATGTCAAAGTATAGAATTATGTGTAAAACTATTATCCTAATCGAATCCGTGTAGACCGGGTAACAGACAGGGGAATATTTCGACCTAAGGTGGGAAAGTATTTGAAAGGAAAGGTTTTGAATTGGAATTCGCTGTGGGTAGCCAAACCCTATGTCTAATAACGTGTAGCCGATGTGTGAAAGAAACGACAGCAACAAAACGGCAATATAACGAAATAGGTGGGACTAGATACACAAAAAATCTAGACATCTAGCAAAATCACCACTCAAAAAGGCTTACCTTATGCTGCGTCCTAAACAATCGCACACCAAACACACACTACTGGGTACTAGCTAAAACTATGTCTACAAGAGGTGAATGAAATTCAAGGATAAATTATATATTTGCGGGGAGGAAATAAAAGGTCAATTCTTGAATATGGTTACATGCATTTGTTATTAAAACATTTCAAGAACAATCACACAACATTAAATATTTATGATCAAAATAGTAGAAGATACGGGCTGCGTCAATTGTCCTTCCAACAAGCTCCGAAGGGCTTCGTGCACAACTCGTTACCTGAAAATATACCAATCAAGAAGAAATTAAATTTGTGCTGCTAGGAAGCACACCACATACGGAGTAAGGAAAAAAAAACTCGTAAGTTATTATTAATATATATTAGTAATAGTATCTTAAATGTACTTACTTGTGTTCGGGCGCCAGTTTGTAGCATAAATTATGGGTTCTCTTGCCACATGTCCAACGACACCCGGGAATCGAACCCAGGGCGTTGTAAGGTTAAGAAATGAAAAGTATAATTGTGGTAAAATAACACTGTATAATTAGATTTGTAAAACTAAACACAAACAATTATAAATAATACAAATCAAATAGAAAATGAGTAGTCGCCAACTTGCGAATTTTTTTTTTGGGAAAATATTATGTCAAGGGATGGGAGAAATTTTAGATTTTTAGACCTAGGCTCATCGACTTTCGTAATTTAATTTTGGTGATCGACGATACGACGCGGATTTATCGCCAATAGCTACTGTCGACCCCGCGTCATATAGGACGCACGCATATCAAGAGTAGTCGCGATGAACCTAGACAACGGATTTCGTAACTAGAAAAACGATTAGACCGCGCTAATAAGATTTAAGAATTAATAACTAAAGTAAGAATAAGAAAAAAAAAAGGGTTGATCCGCTCGAGGGTGGCACTTCACCGCGCACCGCTTCCGTCCGTCCGTCGTCCCGTCGCGGCGCTCGGCTACGCACGACCGGCTTCTCTGCCCGGACCACAGGCGAAACGCGGATACGGAGGGACCCCGCAGTGAATAGGGCTGGTTGGCTGGCTCTGGCCCAAGCGTGGATGTGGCGGGAACCCGCACCAAATAGGTAGCCGTCTCTGGCCTAGGGGTGGGGCCGGAATCGGCCTTGTCTGACTGGATCCAAGATAAACAGGATATTAGGACCAGAAAGCAAGGCAAAATTGTGAAGATTGATAGTGGGTGATGATGAACCAATTGGAATACTCACAGTAAAACAATCAAAGGAACAATTTGGGATCGGGGAGAATACTCGTATCCCCGATTGGTCCCGGAAATGGGCACCAGCTGGCAGCAACGGCTTTAAATTTACTTGCTGCTTGTCTGCTCACGAATATTCAGGTAATAATTTCAATATAAATTTTCAACGAGTTAAATTTTGGTGTCTATCTGGACTCTCTTGGCTGACGACTGACTGATGTCAACCCAGAAAAAATTCAATATTCTTTTTATTTAAAAATTTTGAATTTGCGTCAACTTGAAAAGAGGAAAAAATAAGGCGGCCTATGATGTACGCGTAAAAAAGTTTGATAATGCAGAGTTATGCTGCAAGGTGCAGAAAACCTCAAACGCCATAAATATAGCGACCTTACTGGTAGCTATATTTTTGAGCCGTTTGGGTTTGAAACACTAGGGTCATGGGGTCCGAGTGCTCACCGAGTATTTCGGGACATTCGCCAAGCAGTTGGTCGACTCTTTACGTGACCAGAGGGCTGGCCAATTCTTAAGCCAAAGAATCAGCATTGCCATCCAACGTGGCAATGCTGCCAGCCTTTTGGGTACTTTTCCCGCTGACAGCGATGCGGACGAATTTTTTGACGCCTAATGAGCTCTTCTCTTTATTTTTAACTTTTTCCTTTACATACTTGTACATAATATTAACATTATTTCGTTTCACTTTACAATATTCTATTTAATTAAACATTTCATACAGTCTTTCTTTAATTATCATTAGTGTAGTGTATCTATTTAATAGATGTAAACACTGTCTCATTCATAAGTAGTGAGGAAGCTGCTGTCACTAATGTCATCTGTCAGTCACCATTGATGACAGGAAAAGGTTAAGGCGCGCCCCCGAGTAAAACAACGCGCTAGCCGTTTTTTGTGTAGTTTTTTGGAGCTATTTCTATGTGTTATAAAAAAAACTTTTTACAAAAAAAAACAACCGACTTCTAAAAAAAAACACTACAAAGTGAAAAATAACTTTAATTTCGGAAGTCGGTGTCTTGGGTTTTGTGTTTTCGTTTTTTGCCACCGACTTCCGAAATTAAAGTTATTTTTCACTTTGTAGTGTTTTTTTTTAGAAGTCGGTTGTTTTTTTTTTGTAAAAAGTTTTTATTTTTCACTTTTTAGTTATGGTACCTACTCACACATATTCGAATACCACTACCTGCTACCAGTGACACGAACTTATCATATCATCTACATACTAAGTGGGAAAAAAATACGTATTTTGTAGCTAACTCAAAAACTACCCAAGCAAAGTTAATAAAATTTGTATGGGACCAATTTGGGAGCATACCCTTTCAAACGAAAAAAGAATATTCAAAATCGGTCCATAAATGACGGAGAAATCGGTGGACATACATAAAAAAAAAAAAAAAAAAAAAAAAAAAAAAAAAAAAAAAAAAAAACAAACATACGCGACGAACATATAACCTCCTCCTTTTTGGAAGTCGGTTAAAAATAAATTACTACGAATAAAAAATACTTTAAATTTCTATTCTATCTTGATTCCATAATTGTTGATTCCAATTTTTGTTTCATCATTATACATATTACTGTAACTCATGCGCGTGGTGTGGTGCGGCAAAGAGGGAACGAATGCTCAAGGTTATTTGCTTAGGGAAGCGCCTTAAAAGTGAAGTGGCCCTGCACGAGAGGCTTAATGTGATAGTGCGCCAGAGCAGTGATAATCAACTCAAATATAGGATCATCAGGATTCTATAAATAAGTATTAATGCCACAGTTTATATCAAATTATGAAAGCAATTTTCTACTAAGGCGCCGTCTCAATAACATAGTCTCGCCGTGACATCAAATTCAATAAAACTCTATGAATCACTCACCACACGGCGATATCATCGCGGCGATAATGTGAAGGCACAGCGTGACTATCGCCACGATTATTTTGTTCGTGAAGATGGCGCCTGAAGTTTAAAACAAAAGAACAAAAAGTTAAACAAAGTACCTTACAGGTCACTAGACTTTAAATTCCGAACCTAATTTAAAAATATTGGATATTCAAAAAGCCAACGAAGTTTACATTTCAGTGTTCGTGTAAAGTTCCATTTACACTTGATGTTCTAAACACACGCGTTCGTTCTGATTAAACAACAACTAGTCTCTACTACTCTTTTAAAACAGAAATAATATGTTTCTGCGGTGCCGTGCTCTTGAGAAAAATATTCTGAGTAAACCAAGACTTTCAAATAGTTGAAATAGTGTGGGCTGTGCTGGGTCAGCTGCTGCCTTACTAATAGCTATATTTTTGATCCGTTTGGGGTTGAAACACTAGGGCCGTGGGGTTCGAGTGCTCATCGAGTATTCCGGGACATCGCCAAGCGGTTGGTCGACTCTTCACGTGACCAGAGGGTTGGCCAATTTTTAGGTCAAAGAATTAGCATTGCCATACAACATGGCAATGCTGCCAGCCTTTTGGGCACCTTTCTCTCTGACAGCGATGCGGATGAATTTTTTGATGACCAATGATTTGTTCCTATATTTTATTTATTTTCCTCTGTATATAGTTAGTTGTATATACATACATGTAATCAAGTTTGCATACATAATAAGTTGTAAAAAGTTGATATAGTATAATAGTCTTACAGACCGAATTTCGGTCATGGCGGTCAATCTCAGTGGAGACTAGCCATCGACGTAAATATTATAGTGCACAAGTGTGTGCGCAGAAACAGGTGCACTCTCTCTTCCCCCGCTCTCATAGTCCGATGGGACGACAATCTGACATGAACGGTAAGAGATCAGGTGCAGGACCAACGGTCTAACGTGTTCTCCGAAGGACATGTGTATCATACCGCCAACCGCATACCGCCAACTGTCAAACTCCCTAAAACCCAATAACACTGCCCAACCTGTCACACTTGCGATAGTTGCTAGACTGCTAAAAGACTGCAAAACCATCGGGGCAGATACTGATATAATACAATATTTAACGGTATCTATCTATATATGTAAAATTCTCGTGTCACAATGTTAGTTGCCATACTCCTCCGAAACGACTTGATCTATTTTTATGAAATTTTGTATGTATATTCGGTAGGTCTGAGAATCGGTCGAAATCTATTTTTCATACCCCTAAGTGATAAGGGTGGTTCACCCCAAACATAAATAATTTATATGGCAAAACAATGTTTGCCGGGTCAGCTAATAATATACTTTTGCATTCATACGAACTACGAACAAGCCTGCTCATTGGCCATGCGTAATGTTTGCTCGTAGAACGCCAAGTGAAAACGCGTCTTAAGAAAACTCTGAACTAATTTTACGGTCCACTGGTGCTATTTGCGCGCATCTAACTTCATTGCAAAGTGATTTTCTCTTTTCCTACACACGATGGCACAGGTTGCGAATACGTGACGACACGGTGTTCGGAAATTAAAAACTTATTGTTTCGTAGTTATAAAATTGATACGTGTGCACACTGTGTGAAGTAGTTGGAAAATGCAATTGTGTTCGGAAAGCGCTGTATTTGATGTTGAGATTGAAAATTACAGAGGGTGCACGTGTTGTTTTGTCGTGTGATATTCTGTACTGTATCTTCTGATGTAAGTAACGAAGTTATAAGACTGAAGAGCTCGCAGTTGTCAATGCTGAAAGTTACATCAATTGCAGGAAAATTATGTGACCTACTTACAATGGCAATGCTTTTTATTTTGACAGTTCAACACCATTAATTGCGTTATTTGTTGAGCAGAAGAATATCTAAATCATTTATGTAGCAATAGATTAGCAGTTTCCTTCAAAGTATTTCAGATTGTAAGTATTAAAGTGTTACGCTATTAGGGTGTTGGAATATATCTACACACACATTTCATACCTATCCTTTGTTCGCATAAATTAATATTCCCAATTTTTTTTTTCTCAAAACATTTTTATATTTTTCCTCTAACTTTTCTATAGCTTTTGCAAATTGAAGCCTAGAACCAGGCTTTACATTATAATTAAAATAAAAATCTTTCCATTTACAGTTGTCCACGATGGCACGTATAAAAATAGTACTATAGAAAATTTGGTGATTGACCTGTCATCTAGATGGATACGTGAAACAGAGATCTGATTAAAAAAGTAATAAAAGGTAAACACCCAACTACGACAAAAAAGTCAACTAAAAAGGTATAAACAAGACATCACAGACAGACAAATAAAAAATCTGGAGTCACACGTAATCACGTGTGTCTTGTTTATACCTTTATAATTGACTTTTTTGGTGTAGTTGAGTTTTAGTTTTATAACTTTTATTTCTATTTAAATTATTTTGGGGTTATAATTTATATCTATTTTTGCGAAATGTGCTAATTACGTCTTTTCATTTGTTTATTTCGTTACTTTAAGTCTTTACTAAAACTAGAGGGTGCCACATTCAATTTAAGGTGACGTCATAGCTTATAATCAGCGGACGATCAAGACGCTTCCAACGATACCTTATTTGTCAAATTATGATGAGTAGTTTAGAAGTTATGAGGTATCAGATGAACATACATACATACTTGTCAAAATCATAACCCTCCTTTTTGCTTCGCCGTAGTCGGGTAAAAAGTAATCTTCTCACTACGGTAAAATGTGCGATTGAGACAAGAAAATCAAGACACACAGTGACAAACAAATTATTAAAGAAAATCACCGAGAGAAGAGAGAAAGCATAAATTGACTTTACGAGTATCTCGTAGTGCAGTCGTAAGCGGGACTAGAAGAAATAATCTACATACATTATGGGACGGGCACCTGTCGCGTTGCAGAACGTAGATTGCAACATTGCGATTTTATTTATTCCAGGTTTTGGTGTCCGGTCGTAGAAAAGGTTATTTTTGTTGCTGCAGTTCTGTGTACTTCTTAAACCAAGATCAATCTTCAAGCTTGTTCATGAAGAAACCGTAGTCATTTTTGTTTAAATTGAAAAGTTTGATGTCAAGCTCGATAGATGGCGTTGGCGTCGAAATAGATCGCGCTATGGTTTCGTTACCGCGACTTTGTTAGTGCCGCAATTTTAATTAAATATACTAGCATGGATCAGTATACTATTTGTGGTTTCATTTTCAACCCTATTAGTGTGCACACAAGTTCATAGTTCAAATCGTTACCAGCTCGGTCATAAACAAAGCTTTTAGGTCAATGTATAGGATAATCAGCTATCACTGCTTTAATTATAAAACAAAGTCCCCCGCCGTGTTTGTCTGTTTGAACTGAATAAACTCAAACCACCACGCGGGCGAAGCTGCGGGCAGAAGCTAGTAGGTGCAGTCACGAGCGCTAATATGTATAATATGTCATCGTAAGATTCTGAGCACCGTTAGTTTATAATCCATCGGTATTATTTTCGTTAGATCATAATCTGTCGAAAAATAGTGAAATGGGTTAGGTTAGGTTAGAACTGCGACCATCCGCGCAAGCGAGTGAAGCGAGCGGTGCCGCGGCAGCGGCCGGCGAGCGCTACTTCCAAGTTGCTCGCAGCCACGCAGGCTATTTAACATTAGCGCAAAGTGCATTACGTCGCAAACAAGTTGGTTACCAGTTCACAATTTGTCAGTTTTTCATGGATACATTTTAACTATCGAAAAATTATGCGTTAAATTGTAAATGATTTGTCACAGTTCACAATTTTTCGACAGTTTATAATCTAACGGAAATAATACCGATGGATTATAAACTAACGAAGTTTATAATTATACGGTGACCTATACAATAATCAACTTTTATAGTTATTTTCTCCTACTGTATTGATTGTAATTATTATGTAGCTGACAGCAGCGGTGGCCCAGTCGTAACGGCCCCCGACTTACGTTCGAACCTAGGCATGCGCTTTACTTTGTGTACCTATTTAATTTCATCACCACTGCTTTCCCGGCATATCCTAGAACTAAAAAATTCGAAGACATGTGACATCTACCAACCCGCACTGGGCCCGCGTGGTAGATTAGAAAGAAAGAAAGAAGAATATTTTATTTGGGACACGCACAGGAAGTACAAAACAGTAAAAAAAAAAATATTAACAAAAATAAAAAAGGAGCATTTTAAACTAACAAACAAAAATAATAACGACCTGTGCGAGGCCAAAAAAGCTCCTATCTCAGCATGATGCTGCGATATTTAAAAATTAATAAATACCGCAGCGCTGGTATTCTGATAGGGCCCGACTTTTACCCGGACCTGATTACAGCCCACTCCCTCTCACCGACAGGAGGTATGTGTCCCAGCAGTGGGAACATTATAAGCTCATTATGATGATGATGTATGTAGTTAGGAATATAGTATTTTGGAACCCACAGTCCCACACCACATAGGGCTAATGTCAAGTTGCAATCGTTATTCCACGAGAAAATAATTTTGAATTTTGCTAAGTGTATGAAAGAAAAGAAAGAAGAAAGAAAGAAAATACATTAATTTAGCACAGACCAAAAAGCACACAATATAATTAACAGCCGATAAAAAACAAAAATAAAAAAAATAATAAGTATGCATATTTTTTGCTCGTGTCTGTACATATTACAAATTAATGTCACTTTTCGTGACTGTCTGTGTGACTGCGTTTTTCTTCAACACTACGGATTGTGATGCGGTTTTTACCAACTAAGGTAATTTATTCTGGAAGGTTTATGTTAAACTAACATAATATTATACTGTAGGAATTTCGATGTTTTGTCAAGTCGTAAAAACCATGCGAAGCAGGAGCACGTCGATAGTTAATCGTATACTATTAAACAAGCAATATTTCAAATTCAAAATATTTTATTTCACATAAACCTACAAGGGCACTTATGAAACGTCAGAAGCTAAGTGCACGGTTCTAATTGGTCACTTCCTATGGAGAAGAGCCGGCAAGAAACTCCACGGTTACTCTTTTCAAAATAAATGGTTTCTACAATGTTTTCAAATTACAGTGTTAATAGGTATGGGAGGACAGTGTAGGCCTATCAACAAGTACCAGGTACTTAGTAAAATAGAAAATGGTCCACAAGTCTACAGTTCTCACATTCACAAAATCTAAAAGAAATGAAAAAGATAAACAAAATAATAAAAATAAGGCCCTATTTAAACCAAATGACAAATGATAGCCACTACAGCTGTAACAAATCTAATTTGATTTAAAAAAAATATAGAAAATTGTAGGTATATAATGTCAAATAATGAAAAGATTGTGTCAATGAAGTACGTAAAAAAAGTAAAATAAAATAATCATCGTAATTTGGGAGCAGATAATAGACATTTACATTGTTATGCCATTAATGAGGTACCAGGGAAGCCACATGTGCAGAAGGAATTATTGCCAAACTTCCTTGTTTTCAACGTATTCTTATAATATGCTTGTCTAATAAGGACACGTTTGATGTAGATTTTGAACTTTCCATCGCTTAGTTCTGTAACAGACTTTGGCAACTTGTTGTAAAAGCGGATACCGTTTATAAGAAATGACTTACTAGTTTTAGTTAATCTAAATTTGGGTATCACAATTTCATTTGTATGTATACGGGGTGTCAGGGACATTGACGCGAATACTTTTACCAAGGATTCAGTACAATATTCTGAACACCCCTGCGTTAAAATTGCTCGTCGGTTATTAAAATAAAAACCGGCTGTTTCATAGAAAAGTGCGATACCTACGCGGTCAAAATGTATGGAACAGGTGATTTAAAAAAAATAACTAACGAAATATTACAACTCAGGGGCGTTCAGTAGTTCAATTAGTTTTCATTTCTCATACTCGGAAAGTAATGTTTGTTTGATCCAAGTAGCGGGTGGAAGACGCTGATCCCCACCCTTCGGCGGGAAAGACTCATAGTAATTGCTTCCCTCTCTAGGACGGCAATGAATTTAAAAAATAGAACGAAATTTGGTTAGGTAGTCAGCTACGAAAAATTTTACTAAGGGGGTATTACACTGTCGAATCTGTGGTCATGGATCTGTGATCAAAGATATAATGGAATTGTAAAATAGACATTTATTATGGGTATATCCCCCTTGGGGGATATTATACTATCATATTATATCATATATGTACCTATCAACGAAGCTCACAAATTACCCATGTTATTTCTATTTTACAATTTAGTCATGTCTTTGATCATGGATCTGTGATCGTAGATATGATGGTGTAATACCCCCCGTATAGAAAATACTGATTAAAAAAAAATGCTGCAGTCTTGTCATTGTATAAACAGCCAGTGTGAATTAAAAAAATACCTATATGCGGGACGACCAGCGGCGGTGACGCGGTGTGTGTGTTCTATATTTAAAATAAAAAAATGATTAATAGGTATCTACTAGAATACTCATGTTAATATCAATTAATATTTTAGAAAAACTACAACTTTTTACTTTCCTTATATTCGAAATGAAAAATAGAGTGTTTAACACGGGTAGTCATCAATTCCTACTCGGACTATAGCCGCCGTCGCTGCGCTCGGGCGTCTAAATATCTCGTATGGGAATTGATTCCTTTCGACCCTTGTAAAACAATCTAATATTTCTCCGTATTTTCCCCCAAGCACAGCTTGGTCGCCCAAAGTTTAGAACAAGATAATGAATAAATATATGAAAATATATACCTATTGACGTTAGAGTAATGATCATGGCAGAAAGAATTAGTAACTAAGTATCTACTATCATGGCAGTATGGAATTAGTAAGTACTATCCTATAATATAAAATGAGCATGCTCTATTTTCACCAGAGCAGAGCTCGGTCGCCCAGGTACTATAATTAAACCAGGAAACGCTCATTACCAGCGTGCAGCGTCCATGATTTATATAAATATCGATCTATAAATATCCAAATGCGAGTCAAACTCATGACCCAAAGGTTCTATGCCACCAAACTATCAGTTAGCCTTCTTTTAATAATAATTGCCTTGATGAATAGTCTACGGTTTTGCATACATTCCTGTGTAAAATCTTATAATCTGACAACTTAACAACTTTCTCTAAGGGACTAACATAGTAATCACGAAAAAATTATCAACTGCCCCATTCAAATCTTCAATACCTACTCGATCCAAATGTATGAGATGGCCGATTATATTTTCGTGATTACAATGTTGGTCCTGCGAAGAAAGTTGTACAGTTTGTTCAAACTCAAACTCAAAGCATTTATTTCAAATAAACCAATTACAGGTACTTTTGAATTGTCAAGGGGTCGGTCAGTGAGAAAAATTAAGCTAGTTGCCCATTCCAAAGAACGGGCAAGAAACTCCACGGACACTCTTTACATCATTCGTGTTGAACTTATACATGTGAAAACAATGTAGAAAGACGTGCACGTTAAAAGCGTCCATAATAAAAATATAATATCAATTCAAAAATTTAATAAATTAAAATAAACCGTGGCAGTTAAGAGATGACCAGTCCCTACTGACGGCACCCGTTCACGAACATGACAAAATATTCAACTCAAAATATCACTAAACACACTACGATTTATTTTCGCAGCGTACAGCGATTTTTCCTAAAGCAAAAGCTTTTTCATCAATGCACAGCTAATAATCTTAATGCACATTATACATGTTAACTCTTTTTCTTTTAAATATAGCTTCTATTTTTATATTAAGTACAGCAGTTTTCTAGTGAGACTGTTTGTTCCCAACCTTTGTTCCCACTAGTACTACCGAACTGAACCACCGGTGATACTAGCGATAGTAACTGCGATGTCCAACTGGTTGTACTACGGAGAAGTAAATTTACCCATGGTTCAACTGGTTGTTCTATGGGGAAATATCTTGGTAAACTGCACTCGAAAACACGGTGTTCGCACTAGCACTCCCCGGCCGCTGCCGTGGCACCGCTCGCTTCGCTCGCTCGGCTCGTGCGGTATATTATGTGGTCACAGTTCTAACCTAACCTACCGTTCAGCCATAGAACAACCAGTTTTGTTTTTTTATATTTTATTTATATTTTATATTATTAATTTGTTGTGCAGTCAGATTTATGCTATGTATGTAGTATTTTTGTACAAAAATAAATTTAACTGTATTGCATTATGAGGAAAAAGTAATGTTATATTGATGTAAAAAAGAATATAAATTATGAGTATGTTATTTATTTGATATGCAATTTATAATATCCCAAATACTTTTTATCCCGATATTCCCACGGGATCGGGGCTTATACGGGCGAAATCGCGGGGCGCTGCTAGTACTGTATAAACATTACCTCTGTAGGTAATTATTGCAACCATGAAGTTATTTTTGCAGTTTCAGATTTTTATACAAAACTAGATTTTGCAGCAATTTACGAAATCAGAAAATAAACAGTTCGGGGCTAACGACAAATTATAGAGGGGTAAAAGTTTAAACTATAATTATGGGCGCTTATTCGGAATTTTGAAATGGCCAATTTACCGCTGTTTCGAACATCATAATAGCAGAAAATGTTTCCATAAAACGCCATAGTTGGGGTTTTATTTGAGTTTGTTAACTAGTGTTTTGTTGATGAGCGACTTGTTTTGAGGCCTCAAAAGTTTTGTTAAATCAAAGTAATTGTGGTAAAGCAACAATTACTAACCACTGTATCTAATTTTATGTTTTATTTTTTCAGATGCGGATTTTCTAAGTTCCCTTTCAAAATGTATGAAGGTTGTTGGAATCTCAACACTAAATGTTTTTTTTTTCTAACTTATTTTGCTCCCCCATACTTTTACTCTCTTTTACACTAAATGTTACTAAATACTAAGCTTAGTTCTATTGTACTTGATTGATGGTGATTGGATTATATCTCCATAAAAGTAACTGGCTGGTTTTAGCACATCCACTAACACCCACACATTCCCACAAAGGTGCTGCAATAATAAATCAAAACCATAAGCAAAAGTCATTTATTCAAATTAAGCAGAGAATCAGCACTTTTTGAACGTCAAAATTACATAAGACAGTCTTCCTTAACGCCAGCCCTGAACCACTTCCTAGGGCTTTAGCTGTGAAGAAGAAGTGGCGCAACTAACTCCCAAGAAAGTCATTTTAAAACCAGTTCTGAAAGTGTGACATTATATTATCTTTTAGGGCTTGTTTATTACCATTAACACGCATTATCAATCATCATCAATAGTAGAGTAAATAAATAAAGAATAATTTTACGGACAAGCATAAAATTGCCCTGTTTTTTTTTTCTGTAGCCAG
The DNA here is from genome assembly GCA_949152395.1 of Agrochola litura. Classification (NCBI taxonomy): domain Eukaryota; kingdom Metazoa; phylum Arthropoda; class Insecta; order Lepidoptera; family Noctuidae; genus Agrochola; species Agrochola litura. Next base: position 16,282,954 of record OX424508.1, on the reverse strand, counting down.
ACACCAAATTAATAATTACGTATAAAAATGGCCAGGAAAATAATTAAAAACAGCCTGCTTTATATTCGAGCCACGTAGAGCGCTTTTTGTCCGCAAATTGCAAAGATCTCTCGGTTTATTCAGAATGTGCCATACGCTCACTGGCCCCATTCGCTAGTCTAATTTATATTTTCCACGATTAGACTAAAGTTTTATTATTAATTTTTCGTTCTAAGGGGTGCTACACACCTCATGGTCGAATCGGCTTGATTCGGCACAGCCGGACGGTAAAATCGAAAATAACTCATCATCTACCTAGCCTTTTCCCAACTATAGTTACTAGGTAAAACGATACCCCTTGGTAAGACTGGTTGTCAGACTTTTGGGCTTCTAACTACCCGTAACGACTATCAAAGATCTACAAATGACAGCTGTTACCAATGGCTTAGCGTGTTTTTCGAGGTATGGAGGGGTCTTGGTATGTAAAGATGGTCAGCCATCCACGAACCAACCGCGGCAAGCGTAGCTGAACCTGATCGATCGACCCGTGCGGCTGTTATTACTTAGCCACAAGCCCCTCCAAAATCAAATAAACATCAACACATAACATAGTAAAATCGAATAAGTATAACTAATTATGTAAATATAATTTTTGGATCACACGACATTAACACGTTCTTTATTATAACTATAAATGATAAATCTTATATACTTACGATATACAATCTAACACACAATTAAGTGTTTAAATAAATACAAAAAAAAAACAAAAGGACACTTAGGCGTCGAAGTACTCGCTGTCATTCGGAAACGTGCCAAGAAGACTGGCAGCATTGCCACGTTGAATGGCAATGCTAATTCTTTGACCAAAGAACGAGCCAGCTCTCTGGACACGTGAAGTGTCGACCAATCAGCGAGTTTCCTTAAAAAGGAGACGCGCAGTCGGGTCCCATGACCCAAACAGCTCAAAACTGTAGTTACCCAAAAGGTTTTAGAATTTGCGCCGCTCTTGAGGGTCTCAGCAGCGGCACCAGCACAGCCCACCGTGCAAGGAATATGAGATGGCACAAGTGTGTCGACACAGGGTGCGTCCCACACCAGGGGCTTACCCACCTTCCAAGGCAACAACGTCATGTCGTCTGGTCTCTTCCCATCGTCACGTACTAAGCCGTTTGGTATTAGATTTATTTATGTTAGAGAAAAACCTCGTTAGCTTAGCTTGAATCATGCCGAGAAGACCCGAACATGTTTAAGCGAGGGTATAGGTAGGTACGCCAAACCAAGTTTGCCGATCGACACGAGCCGACTGAAAGCCGAATATGTGTAGTTATTATTTCGGGGCGGCTTAGTTGTGCAAAAAATACTTCCGAATCGAATGTGCCGATCTGAACATGTGTTTAGCACCGCTAACATGACAATGTTTATTTATTATATAAATAAACAGCGACGGCGAGAGTGACAAAAGAAAACGTTTTATTAAATCTCGATGTTTTCATTATTCCGAGTTTCTAATATTGGTTTTCATTTCTTAATTGCTTGAGTTCTATTTTTATAAAATTGCGTTTAATTTTGTATTTGTGTGAGCAATATTTGATTTCCATTTTGGAAAAAAATATTGTACAGTAAGCGCTCAAAAGTGCATGAGCACGCTAAGAGTCGTATTGCTGTGAACACGCGGTATAGTCCGTACATTTGTATGTGTAAACAGTCAGACGTCTGTGGTGTGAGTGCCGTACACACACCACAGAGAACGCAGTTTTGAACTACACACTATCGTATCGTCACGGTTCGCGGGCGCCGCACTTATATTTCCATAACTTTTGTTAGCACGCATCATACTCGTACGCGTGACCTTGGCCAGTGTATCGCATTGCTAAAATTCGAAAGTAAATTATATGTGCAGATAGCAGAAGGCGTTAAGCGTTGGTCATAGATTCAAGATGGCTAAGGTTCTAATCTTGTAAATCACAGCGCTGTTTTTGCAAATATTATTATTTTTGTTTGCAATAATAATATTTTTAAATATCCTGCCTATTTATTAATGTTGTTATTGCAATAAAGGGTTTAGAATAAAAAATGCGTGATGTTATAATAAAAAATAAATAATATTTATTCGTTATGTTTATTTTACTTAAGTTTAGTTATCAAACTGCTACAATTATTTATCATTACTTCACCTGAATAATATGTGAAATATATGTCTAGAAACTTAGAAGCAATTTGTATTATTTTGACATATTTAAATTTTGAAATGTTTTAAATTTTAAATGGATTTTTTTGCACCATAAATATAAAGCTTTGATCATGGTCTAAGTAATTAAGCAATAAATAAGAATATTAGACTACTTAAAATGTAAAAAAATCTACTGACAAAATTGTTGATTTTAAGGTTAAAGGCAGTTGTTCATATTAATTATTTTAAACTTTATTTGGCTTTAGTAAATATTGGTTGGTTTTGAGGTTATAGCTTAAGTATTCATTTTCTTTACGAAAAGAAGATTGAAACTAAACCTCAAATTTTAATCCTAAAATAATACTATTACTAAAATAATATTAAACAATTTCGGTATATCTGCAAGAAATACGACAAACACCCTATTGAAACGTGCTTAAAAAATTCGTTACCATAAATTCATGCAATAACGAATAAAGATTATATAAAAATTTATTAAGTTGGTACGGTCAATATTTTAAGGTCAAAAACGGTTTTCTAGCTGGTCTTCAGTGATGCAAGCCTTCAGAGTGCACGGCGACGGCGAACGGTTCATAATGACGGGTTTTTAATAATTCAGCAAAATATCTCGTTGGTATGAAACCATTTGTTTCATTCACCATTTGACGTCGCTGCTACTCGATAATAAGCCCCTTCCTCATATCTCTTAACCGTCACAGTATTTCTCTAGAACAAAGAAAAACATTGTTTTTATTACACATAATACCTAATTATTTATTATTCACTAATCGAATTAAACCTCACAATGAATTTAAAACTTTAAAGGCATCTTCTGTCTCAACAATACCTCTGTTCTATCAACAATACCCTTGATTAAGATTTATTAGATATTCACTTCACTTTTACGCAGCGCAATAATATTCTCTGATCTGATCTGATCTCTTCAATATATTTTATGCCTGCTTTTTGATAATAATAACCACAACACTGCGCTAAATGCTCGTCACCAATATTATCACGGCACGAACCAACAAAGTTCTATTAATTGAATACTTGTAACAAATTGCATCTACCCCACAGAAATCGAAATAATTTACTTAGTTTTTTGTGGTCTACCTGCTAAACTTTAATATTTATGTGAACAAGACGAATGAAACTAAAAACGAATGATGATTATCGAACTAGTCATTGGTTGCAGACAAAGTGAGTGTGTGTGTGTAATGTGCGTGTCTACAGTATTGTAACAACTTATAGAAGAAGGTCGTTAGTCAAACCGAAGCGTCAGTCTATTGCTTTGTGAGATTGCTTATGGACTTTTGGTCGGTACTGTACCTACCTAATAAGTTTTGTGAAGTTTCTACGTTGAAATTAACACCTACGATAGTACGAGTAATTTCTTGTACTGCGAAGAAAATGAACGATGTTTTTTATTATTAAGGAATAACATTTAATTTCAGATTCGTTAAACACGTTGTACCTTCTCTGAAAATTTAAAAATTTCCGTGAAACCTGGGTGATACAAATAGGATACCATTTCAGTGAAACCTGGGTGATACAAATAGGATACCATTTCAGTGAAACCTGGGTGATACAAATAGGATACCATTTCAGTGAAACCTGGGTGATACAAATGGGATACCTACAGTGTTCTAAAGGAAATAAATAGGTTCTCGGCACATATATATCTCTGCATACCTACAATTTAATTTCAACTTTTTATTAGTGGCTTTTGTGGACATAGTCCTCAGATTTGTTACAGTTGTAAGAGCAATCATGTAATTGCGTTTAATTAAAGTAGAATTTTATTTTTGTTAATCCATTTATCATTTGTATAGATTCTTTTCTATTTTTTGAACGTGAGAACGCTGTAGTGGACTGTAGATTCTTGACCATTTTCTATTTTGTTAAGTACCTGGTACTTGTTTTAAGACCAACATACCTACTATCACTGTTATTTGAAAATATTGTAAAAGCCAATTATTTTTAAAATAGTAACCGTGGAGTTTATTTTTTTTTTTTTTTATTTATTTATTCTGAACAAAAATACATTTGTGTCGAATACAGGTGGTGTGGCAAACTACCAATTTAGGTTGATGAATTAAGTGGACTGTATTTAAAGGTTGGCGGTAATAGGTGATGAACGGGCGATCAATTGTTAGGAATTCAAGGAGAGCACGCCTTACCTTATCTTCCCTCGCTACACGCGTTCAGCTTGAAGATGGCGGCGACGGGATCCTGCTTTGTTAGCTCGGCACTGTCTTGTCATTGGAGTCCCACATGCACCAAATCACTCAACGGCACCCGCGGGCGGTTATTGTAAATAGTTCAATCACAGATTTATTGAAAGCGGTTGGAGCGGATTAAGCGAGCAGAGCGGCGTGCGCGCAGCGTTGTCACACAGCTACGCGGCTTGACCGTCGGAAGCGGAATCTCTCACGCCTCGGTAAAAGCGTGCTTTATTAGGAGGGAGAAAGGGATATATGATCGCCTGTTGTAATTAATTACTAATCCCACAAGAGATGGCGTTACCATTTCCCCCCGGCTTTAAAGGGTTGCCTTTAGAAGGAACCAAAATAAAATAAGCCATGTTAGGTATACTACCGCATAACCTATCCATAAGCTAAGACAGCGTTATGATATTAAATAATCTAAATTAACTTTAGCGGAACACTTATAACGAAAGCTATTAACTAAATACCTAAACTAAGAGAGAGATCCAACTTCAGGCTAGATCTCACTGAGTCGGTAGCGGACAGAGACGCACAACAGGGCGCATATAGCTACCCTTTGCGGTTTTAACAGTAACAACGCGGGTTGTACCGTCTTTAGATGTGTGCAATTTCTCTATGAGGGCTAAAGGCCATGAAAGCGGCGGAGAATTATCATTCATGACAATGACTAACGTACCCTCCTTTATAGGGGATGCAGGACTATTCCACTTGGATCTAGTCTGAAGCTGGTGAAGGTATTCAGAACGCCAGCGCCGCCAGAACGACTGCACGAGCTTATCAAGCAGAGTATGTCTCTGAAGCAAACTAGAAGAGTCTGCTTCAGGAGCGGGAAGTGACGACAATGGCGCTGTGTTCAAGAAATGCGCAGGGGTTAACGCAGATGATTCTGCAGGGTCACTACTCAGTGCTGTGAGCGGACGCGAGTTAACCAGTGCCTCGACTTGAGCGAGCACAGTTAAAAGCTCTTCGTAGGAGAGAATCTGTTGACCTATGACCTTGAAGAGATGCGTTTTTATTACCTTGACCATGCTTTCCCAACATCCACCAAAATGTGGAGAAGCGGGCGGAATAAACTTCCAATCTATATGATCCATGGAAAGTTCTTCCTGAAGACGGGTACGATATTCTCTGTTGAGAAACTTATAGAGATCGCGTAAATAAGAATTTGCACCTACGAAACAAGTGCCGTTGTCCGTGTACAAACATTGTATAGGGCCGCGTCGCGAAAGAAATCGTTTTAGGGCTGCCAGAAATGACACTGTGCTTAGATCCGTCGCAACTTCAATATGTGTAGCGCGCGTCGTCAAGCATGTAAAAATGCATAGCCAAGCTTTACGGCTTTTAACGCCTCGACCACGCACTGGCGTGTACTGCAGCGGTCCTGCGTAATCACAACCGGTATGTGTGAACGCTTTATCTACCTGCTTGACGCGATGGCTAGGAAGGTCAGCCATGAGAGGAAAGACCGGGCGAGGACGGAATTTAAAACAGACGTTACATTTATATATTCTGTGGCGAATTATTCGCCGTGCAGCCAAAATCCAATATTTATGCCTGAGTAAGGACATAAGCAACTCTGGACCGGCATGGAGATGCTTCCTGTGATAGAAATCAACAAGAAGGTCAACGACATGGTCGTGCCGCGGTAAGATGCAAGGATGCTTATAGTTGTAAGGTTCGTCCGAATTAGACAGACGACCGCCAACGCGTATGTTGCCATGCTCATCGAGAAACGGCTTGAGCTTAAGAAGCGCGGGAGAACAAGGTACATTATTTATTAAATTTTTAATGTCGTTACCAAAATAAATAGCCTGGACAACTCGCAACAATCTATACTCTGCAAATTCAAGGTCAGAGCTTGAAACAGAAGCCCCAATAGGAAGTTGCCTAAGAAACCTACAGACATAAACGATGGCGCGTAGTAACTTAGACCACGACGACATGCGAAGCGCGAGTGCATAGATCGGAGATTCCACGACCTCGACGACCACGGGATGAGAAACAGACTTTCGTTCGGGTATATCCTCGGCTTCTGCACTGTGGTCACAAGATTGTATGGTCCACTCTGACGGATCATGGGAAATCCAAGAAGGCCCACGATACCACAAAGGATGTTGCAGAAGTTTAAATGGAGTAACCCCACGTGAAAGGCAATCAGCAGGATTCTCAATACCCGCGACGTGATGGAAACAAGTAGCGGGAACCAGCTCTATTATTTTAGTAACGCGATTGGCGACAAAAGTCTGCCAGCGGTGCGGTGAGGAATAAATCCATGCGAGCGCTACTTTGGAGTCAGAAAATGCGTATATTTTATTGATGGGGTAGTGGGGCAAAACTGTGTCTTTAACCTTGCAGAGCAACTGAGACACCAGAAGGGCCGCGCACAACTCCAGTCTCGCAACCGAAATGGTTTTGACAGGCGAGACCTTGGACTTGGCACAAACTAACTGCACCGAGTAGTTAGAACCAATGCGGACTTGCAAATATACGACTCCGCCGTAAGCGCGTTCACTGGCATCAGCAAATCCTATTAGATTGACAACACATCCGTCGACCAACCCAAGATGACGTGGTATAACAATTTGATTGAGCGCGGAAAGCTCAATACAAAATTGTTTCCAAGCGGCGACAATATGGTCGGGAGGTGCGTCATCCCACTCACACTTTGATAGCCAAAGCTCTTTGATCAAGAGCTTGGCGTACAAAATTGTGGGAGCCACAAAACCCAGTATGTCCCATAGTCGAGCCACTGCGGACAGCATGGTGCGCTTGGTGCACTTATCATCAGGAGGTGCGACGTCAAATCGAAAACTATCACAGGATTTATCCCAGCGTAAACCGAGAACCTTATGCGGTACAGACCTCTCAAACTCAATGTCTGGAGAAGCCTTATGAGAATCAGGTATGTGTGCGAGAACCTCTTTACAGTTGCTTGTCCATTTGACAAGATCAAACTGGCCTCGCTTGAAGAGCTGAATAAGCTCTTCACAAAGCGAAATTGCTTGCGGAGCGGATGTGACACTACATGCGATATCATCCATATATAAAGCGGAGGTGGCGACAGCTGCTGCAGCGGGAAAGTTGTCGCCTTCATCAGCGATCAACTTGCGGACTACACGTAACGCGTGATATGGACTGGACTTGAGTCCAAAACAAACACGATTAAATTGATATACGGATAAAGGTTCACTGTTGTCAAAACGATAGAAAATCCTTTGAAATCTACGGTCAGATTCGCAAATGCCGATATTTAGAAACATTTGGCGGCAATCAGCTGACAGGGCGACTTGGAAAAGACGAAACTTTATTAGGATGTTAAATAAGTCACCCTGTAGATTAGGGCCGGCATGCAAAATGTCGTTAATCGACTGACCCGATGTAGTCTTGCAACTAGCATCTAAAACCACACGAAGTTTAGTGGAGGTCTTATCTTCGCGAATTACGCCGTGATGCGGAATATAATACGAGGGAAGGGAATTATCCTCATTGTTGACAACCGGACTTAAAAAACCCTTATTCATATAGTCACGCATGACGTCATTATAGGCGCCGCGTAACTTGAGCGATGTATTAAGTTTGCGTTCTAAACAATAGAAGCGTCTAAGTGCGGCAGCGTATGAGTCACCTAGCGAATACGGGTCACCATAAAAAGGTAACGCTACAACATATCTGCCACTGTCATCGCGAACAGTGGTAGCGCGGAAGTGTTCTTCACACTCGAGTTCCTTACGGCTCTGCGAGGGCGGTGCGGAAATCTCTTCAAGCTCCCAAAATCGCTTAAGAAGAGAATCAATATTATTTTCTTGAAGAACAGCACAACAAGACATAGTATAATTAGAAGTATGTGACGTAGGCACGGTACCCATAATCACATATCCCAATATCGTCTCAATAGCGGGAGGTATATTATGTTGTTTACTGCGTACCACATTATTTAAAAATATATGTGGTAATATGGAGGCCCCTAACAGGGCGTCGATGTCTCCAGGCTGCGCAAAGTCAGAATCTGCCAGCGGTAACATCTCGAGATGTTTGAGTTGGGATACGTCCACTTGCGCGTTTGGCAACGTGTCCGTAATACGTTCTACGATAAGTGAAGAAATGTCAAAACTAATGTCCATATTAAAACGGGAATATATTTTAATATCTACGGAACCCTTGCAAGATTTTTCCGACCCACCGATCCCTTTAATTATTAATTTCGTATTCTTAAAGTTATTCCACAGTCCGAGGCGTTTGAAGCAATCAGAAGTAATAAAATTACTTTGTGACGCACTATCGAGTAAACAACGTATTGTATGTGGTCTGTTATTGACATCGTAAACAATAACTTGTGCTGTTGCCAACAAAACCGTTGTTGACGCCACACATTGCTGCTTAATATTGCGCTGAACAAGACAAGTGCCTGAGCGCCGACGACCGTGCGCATACGCAATGGACGTCGTACACAGCGATACCTCTGACTGGGAGGCGAGCGGAGCAGCTGTATTCGGAACCGCTCGCGGTGACGTAACAGACTGGTCAGGTTTACGTGACTCATCCGATACCGGCGATTTTTTTTCAAAATGCAGCAATGTATGGTGGTTCTGTTTACATGATCGACATTTAGAATTACTAGAACAATTACTTGTTTTATGTTTTAAGCTTAAACAATTTACGCAAGCTTTGTTCTCTTTTACACATTTAAAACGCGCAGTCGGGTCTAAATTATTAAAAGCGGGACATTTAAAATAGTGGTCGTGCTCAATATTATTGCACAGACACTTTTTAGAATTATTATTGTTAGACTCCGAACATGCTACGTAAGATTGCGGGTTAGGGACGGGATTACTCTTGTTATTTCGCGATTTATTCGACCTCTGTTTAACATTGTTATCATTTGACGAGTTAAATGCACTAGGCTGCGTATTATGATATATTCGGCACTGATCTTTGATGAAGGAAATAAAGCTATCTAGTGTAGGTATTTTATTATTACGTTCCGTCATCTCGAAGGCACGAACCGTTTCTGGGTCGAACTTTTTTAAAGCAAGTTGTAATAGTATAAAGTCGGAAAGATCCTTTAATTTTAAGTTTTTAAGGGCGCTAACGGCGGTAATAAAGTTATCTATGAACAGCTGGAAATTCGAAACAGAGGCGGGGCCAGACAATTTAAGATTCAAAGCCTGATCAAAGTAGGTAGACGCTAGGACACGAGTATCTTGATACCTATCAAGGAGTGACTGGAATATGACTTGATAATTCTCAGCACTGGGAGTTACACCTGCAAATACAGATTGCGCTTTCGGTGACAGTTTACCTATTAAATAGTACAACCTGTCTGCATCTGTCAGAGAGCCATTATCGTGCACTGTTGACTTAAAGCTAGCATAGAACAATGGCCAGTTCCGTATATCGCCATCAAACGACATAAGTTCAATTGGGGGTAGACGGGGCAATCGGCCTGACGGCGGAGCTTGCGCGGTTGTGTTACATCTACCCTCTAGCCGCGATTGTATGCGTTTGATGATGCAATAAAGATCCTCGAAAGAAGTGTACGCCTGGTAATTCGGCTTCGTCTCGGGATCAAAAGAGAGTAACTTTGCGTTATAAGTGTCTAACAAATGATGAAAGTCTGTTCGAATATTATCTACTGTCATACAATAACTAAGAAACGATTCTGTTTTAGTTTCGGAAGTATGGGCAGTTTTTGAGCGCTCATAAATGTCTTGAATACGCTCAAATAAAACATTGCGTTTAGCTTCCAAAATTGACAGTTCTCTTTCTTTCGACATGTTTATGTTGGTATAAGTATATACAACCTATCCAAACTATGATTATCTAAAGTTCCTATTAAGTATATATTTCTTAGATGAAATAAGATAACTAAATGTAAGGTAGGTGTAGTTATGCGGCGGTATTACCTAGCTTGGCGAGAACTTTAATAAAATTGGCGGTATTACTAAAAGATGCTTGAAATATGGAATTTACAAGACAACTATGATAGTTTTTATTATAATAATTACATATGTAGTAGGTAGCTACTTTGAGTATATTACCTACTAGGTGCGGGAATGACCACGTAATGGGTATTGCTAGGTTTTTAACCACTTACGTAGGCACTTCTAGAAGATACCTACGAGTTATATGGCAGAATATGGATTATAAATCCTTCTCTTGCGGGGTAAGCGATGAATCCGGCTCGCTAGGACCAAATATGGTGTGGCAAACTACCAATTTAGGTTGATGAATTAAGTGGACTGTATTTAAAGGTTGGCGGTAATAGGTGATGAACGGGCGATCAATTGTTAGGAATTCAAGGAGAGCACGCCTTACCTTATCTTCCCTCGCTACACGCGTTCAGCTTGAAGATGGCGGCGACGGGATCCTGCTTTGTTAGCTCGGCACTGTCTTGTCATTGGAGTCCCACATGCACCAAATCACTCAACGGCACCCGCGGGCGGTTATTGTAAATAGTTCAATCACAGATTTATTGAAAGCGGTTGGAGCGGATTAAGCGAGCAGAGCGGCGTGCGCGCAGCGTTGTCACACAGCTACGCGGCTTGACCGTCGGAAGCGGAATCTCTCACGCCTCGGTAAAAGCGTGCTTTATTAGGAGGGAGAAAGGGATATATGATCGCCTGTTGTAATTAATTACTAATCCCACAAGAGATGGCGTTACCAACAGGATTAATACAATAATAATAATCAATAAAAGTTACAATTAATTACAAGTTATTAATACACGGAATAATAATAATAATCAATAAAATTTACAAATAATATGGATAAAAAGTCAAAAATAAAATAAGAATTCAACTCAATCAAAAAAAAAATCAAGAAAAATAATAATAACATGTCAAGAATGAGACTTAAACGATAAACAAGTTACACTGTGGCATTATTTTTGTCCCTAAAAAACTCTTCTATACTATAGTAGCACTTCGTCAATAGGAATGAGTTTAATTTGAATTTAAATATTCTTGGATTATTAATCATTTTTAATTCTAATGGCAATTTATTGAAAATTTGTACAGACTGTACTTTAGAGCTATGTTTGACAACATTTAATTTTGGCTGCAAATAATTAGGCAAATCTTTCCTGCGCGTTTCCACCCTAGTTACCCTTTCTTCCTTTGTCTCGTATTTCTCTAGGTTTTTTAGAAAACTACTTAGTAGGACCAAAATATAAAGACAAGGTACAGGTAAAATCTTTAATTTCACAAAATGCTTCTATTGCCGGTTCTTCTCCATAGGAAACGACCAATTAGAACCGTGCACCTAGCTTCTGACGTTTCATAAGTGAACATGTAGGTTTATGTGGAATAAAATATTTAGTTTTTTTTTTTAAGAAGCGTCGCAAGTTAAACAAAAAAAAAACAGTGGTACTCCGGGAGTGCCGACAGAAGTGAAAACTTGAAAAAAAATCGGCACCGCTGTAAACAACGCGTTGATTACTGACGTGCGTGGAGTAAAAGACAATAAAGATGTTTTTTACTTCACGGTGTCGGTAAATTGCATTACAGTGTCGCGAAATCAATGGTTTAGTCCCATCTCAAAAATGCCCAACGCGCCTAAAGAAGTTTTCACTTCAAAAATATCATAAATATATTCATATTATAAATTAAAGTTAGTTTCCGTGTCTGTCTGTGATCGCGTAGTTCTTCTAAACTACGCACCGGATTTTGATGCATTTCACCATCATTTAGAGAATTTATTCCGGAAGGGTTATGTGTATCGTAAAAACCGTGCGAAACAGGAAATAAATAAAAAGAAAACAAATTTAAAATAAATGAGAACTGCTTATATTTCAAACATAAATATAGGTAAAATAACAAAATTGACATTAACACGAACAACCCACACATCACACACAACATTTATCCATTTAATCCCGGAAAACCCAGAACTCGGAAACCTCAAGGAACTTTGATGTTCACCAAATCAAAAGGCCGAAACTAAATTGGTTTGCTGATGAGTCCTTTGGCTCACGTCTTTGTTAAAGCTTTTCCGACTGTTGACACACATTCTCTTCAGAGTAATCGCTTGCCTGTCTCAACTCTCAGTTTCTAAAGCTGAGGTCACATTTGTGAAACCTCGAGTAGAGGAACGAGAGAAACGTGGAGTGGAGGAGAGTGCGTTGTTTTGTACTTTTCCGATAAAATGCAGTGTTTCTTTGGAGGTTAAAGGTTACTTTCAAACCATAACGTTGAGAATTCAAGCCGGGATGGAAAGCAAAATCTTCAACATTGTTTATAGGCGCCTGTGGAGTGACTTTCTTCGCATGTTGACTGGAAGCGGCTTGATAAGAATAATCGAGGCTAAATTTAAATGACGTTTGATTAAATGTGTGGTTTTTTTTTGTCAAGAAATCCTATTGGCTTTCTCCAAGCCGCGGTGCAGACGTACCAAGTTAATTGACAAAGTTGCCAATTAAGCAATGATGAGATGGCCAACCGCCACTTTATAATTGAAGGAAAATAAAGTCATCATAATATTATTGTATTATTTAGAGACCCATAAACAAGGTATTCGCAAACACGTGATCAATGGATTCAGCAGCAGTAATAGCCTAGTTGTGTGACCGTCGGACTGCCAAGTCATCATAGGTCTCGAGTTCAAAACTAAGGCATCGTAACTCTGATTTTTCGGATTCATGTGCGTATTCTAAAATTATCACTTGTTTCATAAACGGTGAAGGAAAACATCGTGAGGAAACCTGAGAGATATTTCTCGACGGCATGTGAAGCCAAGTCAGAGGCCCAGGGGCGGCTTTAAAACTCTGACCTAAGCACACGAAAAGAAGAAGACTAGATTATGCAAAGACCGGTTTCCAGACACCACGATTTTATTACTCAAAGCTCCAAAATTCAAAATAGTCATCTTAAAATCTACTCCTCCTCTTTCTATATCATTCATGTGAACGTACCTTTAAAGGAAATTGACCCGAGTCCTCGTCTCTGCTCCGTGACACTACGTGCTCGCCATTCTGATATTACAAGAATAGATTCACGAATATAATGGCCGAGTCGAATAATTTGTGCTGTGATTGACTTCGTAGATGAAAACTGAATTATTTTTGGGTATACCGTTTTAGCAATTGGATGATGGTTTTTGGTGGAAATATTAAAGGATATTTTTGGAAAAGCTCGTGGCTAAGTAATAACAGCCGCACGGGTCAAGCCATCAGGTTAAGCTACGCTTGCCGGGGTTGGTCCGCGGATGGGTCTTTACATGCCGAGACTCCTCCATGCCTCGGAAAACACGTTAAACCGTTGATATCGACTGTCATTCGTGGATCTTTGACAGTCGTTACGGGTCGTCAGAAGCCCGAAAGTCTGACAACCAGTCTTACCAAGGGGTATCGTATTACCCAGTTACTAGGTTGTGATAAGCAGTCACTCCATATAAAATACTGATATTTAGCTGCATCTGGTTAGACTGGAAGCCGACCCCAACATAGTTGAGAAAAGGCTAGGCATACTAATTAAGGGATATTTTTGAGTTTTAAAGGTAAGGGTTGTGTGCCACAATTGCGGCGATAAGACCCCTCTTTGAGGAGTGGCTTGAGAGGCGTCACGGCGTCCTCACCTTCCGCCTGACGCAGGTCCTCACCGGACACGGGTGCTTCGGGAGGTACCTGTTCAGGATAAGGCGGGAGGAAACACCCGGGTGTCACCATTGTGTGGATCGGCCTGAGGACATGGTGGAGCATACGATGGAGGTCTGCCCGGCTTGGGCGGAGCAACGCCGTGTCCTCGTGGAGGCGATCGGCGGCGGTGATCTCTCGCGTCCGGCCCTGGTTCAGGCCATGGTACGGAGCGAGAGGAAATGGCAGGCCGTCACCTCCTTCTGCGAAGCGGTAATGCTCGCGAAGGAGGAGGCGGAACGCGTGAGGGAGAGGCAAATTTCGCGCCCTCACGCCAATACCCGCCGCAGGAGGAGACGCCCGGGGCGGGAATCGCGAGCCGATTTCCGGCCACCGTAGGCGCGGGCTTGCGGACGGTGAGCAATGGGTAGCTCGCCGTCCGATAAGGACCAAGCCCGGGTCGACGGCGCGTTGTGTTCCACGCGCGCCTCAAAGAGATGTCAGCAGAATTGACGGGGTCCGTTAGGGCCAATGCCTGCCGGGGGTTCGAAGAAAACCGATGGGGACATCGTGGCCCCCGGCAACAGGGCAACCGAAGGAACACGGGTGGGTTTTAGTCAGTAAGAGTCTGACACGCCCTCCCGCTCTGAGAAGTTATTTGATAATTTCCCACCCAAAAAAAAAAAAAAAAAAAAAAAAAAAAAAAAAAAAAAAAAAAAAAGGGTTGTGTGTTATATAATGTATATAATGATTATATTATTGTAATTATTTTCCCGTTCAAACTACAATCACGTCATCAATCACTAGAAATTGGTGAAGAGCGGGCATTATGGGGGACTGTCTTATGTAATTTTGACGTTCAAAAAGTGCTGATCCTCAACCAAATTTTACTAAAAAGTACCTATGATTTTGAACTTTTAATTAATATACTGAACAAATACCCAGACTAACCTAATAATAAATTTGATAAAGAGGAAACCACCTGAGATTTCACCATAATTTAAGATGGTCCCTTAGCACATGCAGTTATTCACACAAGGTAGGAAAATACACGTGCACTTGATACGTGTCGCAAGAATCACAGTACACATTACTCTGGTAGCATCTCACGTGGTGGCAAGATCCTTGGCTCATCTAAACGAGGTACAGAACACATATACCATCGCGGTAACGCATATCTAACCAATTTGAAAACAAAATACCGTGCACACGACCCTTTTTTTTCGTAGGTAAGTGTTAATATAGCAGCGGAGCGCTGCAAGTAAGATTAATAGTAATTTTGAACAGATATTTCACAATATTAATGCAAAATCATTAACAATATTATATTATTACATGTCATCACCCCTGTGTTTCGCAATTAGGATGCTTGACCTCAGTATATTATTTATTTTCGTAGTCAAAAGTTGTATACGTAATATATTCTTCATACTAAATTTGTATACGGTCACTTCTTAACACGGCTCAATTTATATAATAATAATGCCATTTATTTCAGGCGACACAGCCTCATAGAAAAATACCTTAACCTAAACATACACACACACACATAATCACATCACACATTACAGACACATTACTGGTAATTACATTTATGATCGCTATTTACAAGTTGGCAGTGACGACTTCCGCACATTAAAAAAACATTGCAAAAAAACTACTCGACAAAATCAACATCAAAAACCAACACTAAAAAATACGACTATGCCATAAAAAATCTACATAAAAAGAAAAGAAAGGCATACGGAGTCGAAAAATATACTTTCCCTTACTAAGTTATATTGGAAGAAACTCGAAAACTTATAAAATATGGGTGAAGTTGGTGATACGACGGCTGAAGGTGTAATGTATTGCGGAAACCAGAAATGGCAAAGAAAGGGGAATATATTATGAACTGTTGGGATGTGTATCCATGTTGGGGAGCTCTTACAGGAAGTTGATAAGATTTCTATAAGTATAAGCTTCAAGTATAAATAACACGAACGAGTCAACCTTCAATATTTTGCAAGGTCTTTTAAAGTAATTTTCAAAAAAGTATTGCAATTATTTCGAACCATAACCACCATACTGATTTGGTTTTAGCAATACATCAAAATAAATTATTAATTCCAGGTTTTTTCATAAATCATCAGTCTGTCTAAATAGAAGAATAATAATGACAAGGTGGACATGACATGGAGTTATTCCACTCAGAGCACTGATTTCAACAGCATTTGTCTGAACTGCACCAGAACACTTCAACTAACCGCACTGAACCAAAATTTTTTTAAGTGCGGTTCGGTGGAATAGTTTATCAATATTATTTTCAGTCCCCGAACGGCACCTACGTAAAATCTTTGATTAGTGAATGGTTTCCGCAAGGCTTACAACTCTTTTCAACTAAATAATAACAAAAACAACTGAAATCTTATTACGTCAGCAAACTACATCGCTCAATATACCACAAGATTTACCATCCATTTAATCATAACAGATCTTATTTCTTCCCAATAATTGTTGCATCAGCATTTTTGCCTTTATTATAACCAGTTTCGCTAAGTAAACATTTTCCTACCTTAAAAGAACAAAGGAATACCATGTGATATGGTCCATTTGTGTTTCGGCTATCTTCGTCACAGATCGGCAATTGTCCCGAAAGGCTCTGGGGACTGGTTGGCTGAATCGTGGCAAATGCAAGAATTGCTCCGATAATGGGTCCTATAAATTGTGACCTCTATCAGCGGTGTTTTGTTCAATGTCATTTTTAGAATGTTTAACATGTGATGGTAAATGGGTTTAGGCGTAATTGAATGGAAAAAAGGTGCTGAAAAAAGGATGGGTTTATTTATTGTGGCACTGTGTAACCGATTTTTTTATTGCAAACGGTATTGTGGTTTGACGTGGAGTGGGCTGAGTCAAAATGGTTATATTCCTACTACCTAGCTGTAACTACGGCTAGTGTTATGAGTGAAATGAAAGAAAAAAAAACCGGCCAAGTGCGTGTCGGACTACGCACAATGAAGGGTTCCGTAGTTGAGATGAATTTATTTATCCCAAGAACAAACTTAACATTGTAGTTGAAAAACATGTTCTCCCATACATTCCAACTGCAAATCATCGCTCGGCATCCAATACCGCGACTGTGACATTTTTTTTTAAATTGCAGGGTCACTTATTTGAACGTGTAGAATGAAATAAAACAAAAATCAGATTTTCGTAAAAAATTTCACATTCGCGGTATTAATATAATAATAATACCTATAAACGAGCAATTCTTGTATATACCTATGTATAATTATAATTTGAATCTCGGAAACGGCTCCAAGAATTTTTATTAAATTTAGTATGCAGGGGGTTTCAGGAGCGATAAATCGATCTAGCTAGGTTTCATTTTTAGAAAACGTCGTTCAAAAAAAAATATAATCCAGATATTTTTCTTTATTCAAGTAACAAGGACTCATTGCGTTAGTAAACTTATGAACTATGTTAAAACTTATTTTACGAGGTCACTTAGAAAGTTTTGCGACTAACAGTTTTTGTCAATAGAATACTGGCTGGTTTTGATGTCAATTAAAACGATGACTATTTATTACAAAAAAACATGACATTCCAAATTCGAAATTCCCTCCACATTTTTTTACGAGCAAAATCAAAATAGTCTGTCTTACTGAAAACTGGATTTATAACGAGAACATTTTCGCGCGATGATTTTGTACGATTTCAAATGTCGACTAAAACCAGAAGAATCGTTTGAAAGACTTCGAATGGTGTTCATAGAAAAAAGCCCTTCTAAAAATACTGTTTTTCGCTGGTTCAACGAATTTATGGGTGGTCTAGTAATTTTGGCAGACAAAGAAAGAAGTGGCCGCTCTATGACGGTTGTTGAAAAAGTGCTGGCTGTGAAAAATTTAATTCAAGAGAATAGGCGAATTACATATGAAGAGGTTCAGCATACACCGTGAAATTTGAATCGCAGTTTTGCTAGAACAAACGTTGTTCAGACCATTGTCTACTACCATTCTACAGCATCCAATAAAAAAAAACATAATTGGTTTTTGAAATAACACAAAAAAAGCAAAGTTTAAAATGTCAAGATTATCGTTACTCCCGACAACACAGACACCACGTATACGTTTTTTCAAAAACCAATTTATGTTTTTTTTTTATTGGATTCTGTAGAATGGTAGTAGACCATGGTCTGAATAAAGTTTGTTCTAGCAAAACTGTGATTCAAATTTCACGGTGTATACTGCCGATTGGATCGGGAAGTGTGCATGAAATTCTACACAGGCATCTTTGGTCATGGAAGATAGTTTCACGCTGGTACCGTAAAATCTAACGCAGGGTCAGAAGGAGGTTCGGGTAGAATGGTGCCGAGACATGATAGCAAAATTGGTAGCAGGCTCGTCTCGGCGCGTTTAAGATATCATTACGGGTGATGAATCTTAGATTTATCAATATGATCCAGAAATGAAGCATCAGTCGACCGTGTGGCTGTTTCAAAATGAACCAACGCCTACCAAAGTGAAGCGAGCCAGAAGTGCAGGCAAAATGTTGATCGCAAGTTTTTATTTTTTTCTACCAGTTTATCTGGTGTCAATACCCTGACGAGATCAAAGAAGCGTCAATGCTGAATGGTATGTTACCAAATGTTTGCCAGAAGTTTTTACTACTGCAAGCAGCAAGCGACCGAACACTGGCCTCCGTGGGCTACTGCTTCACCACGACAACGCGCTGGCTCACTCGGCGCTCAAAACAAGGGACTTTCTGGACAGCACACCGGTCAAATTTATAGGTCATCCTCCTTAAAGTCCCGATTTGGCTCCGTGCGACTTTTTCTTGTTCCCCAAAATAAAAAATCAACTCAAAGGAAAACAGTTTTCATCACCTGAAGATGCACTGGGTGCATTTGAGAAGGAGATTGGAGAGGTGTCTGATGCGGACTGGAAAATGTGTTATGAAAATTTGTTTAGACGTATAAAACTGTGTATGCCAATGGAGAGTTCTTTCAAAAGATTTAATAAAAAAAAATTTAACCTGTAGTATATTTTTTTCTAGTATCACAAAACTTTCTGAGTGCCCCACGTAATCTAGTTTAAATTTATTTCACCCCATGGGAGACGGCACTGCAGTGATTGATGTACATGCAATCCAGACTGCTAACGATATTGTTGGAGCTGGCCCGTACTCTGCGTACCAGGGATGCACACCTCATTCGCATCGTTGCGTAAAAGCAATTAATATGTGCGTCCGCGAATATTCCCGATGCGCTACAAAAACGGGGCAGCACCGACCTATTGGAGTTATACATCAAACCATGTGTTTTGGCATACTGCTCACATTTGGCGACCAATTACTTTCTGAGACCACAGATTGACGCGCTCAGAAGCACCATATCATCTGCATAGCTAATATTATTTACACAAATACCATCTATATAGCAATCCACTCTGGTGCTGCTGAGCTCGCCAATCCTGCCTCACCCCGCATTCCAACCTGTATGGCTTGGAAAAAGTTCCAGCCCATCGTACACTATTGATCTGATTACCATACCACTATTTAAAGATGTTTATAAGCTCCGTTGGCAACCTATTCTTCTCCATCTTTCTCCACAATACGTCATAAGCAACCTGATCAGAAACCTTGAATAAATCGATGAACCTAGCATAAATCGGCGTCCTACGCTGTGTGTACGAGTAAGTATGTGATAGTATGCTTAAGGCACAACACTGCATTTTCTGTTGACAAACCACGCCGAAACCCGAATTGGTTGTCATGAACATTTACAGTTTTATTTATTTGTGTATTAAGCAGACGGTCAAACACTTTTGATATTTTGATATTATAGTAGCTAGAGAGATGGGCCTTTTGGATGCCGAGCGACGAAATGTAAGTTTTTACGCACAATATTGAGAGATTTACCATGTTATTTTAAGACCATAGACTTCTTATAGGTTTTCCTGTAATCTATGAGTAAAGAGCCATACTATGTATTTTTTTCAAAATTTTTGGTCCAGTAGTTTCGGAGATAAGGGGGGGGGAATGGTCATTTTTCATTGAATTTATCAAATATCTTTAAAAGTATTTATTTTAAAATTATATAAAAAATATATTTAGGATCCTCGCAACAAGTCCTTTCATTTGATATGTCACATGGTACTGTTAGCAAAACTTTTTTTTTTAATTTTCTTGTTTGCGCCCCAAAAGTGACACCTATATTCAAAATTAAATTATTTACGTTACACATTCGTGTTTGGGTCACAGAAATACACATGTGTACCAAATTTCAACTTAATCGGTCCATTAGATTCGGAGTAAATTGGCTGTGACAGACGGACAGACAGACAGACAGACAGACAGACAGACACACGAGTGATCCTATAAGGGTTCCGTTTTTTCCTTTTGAGGTACGGAACCCTAAAAAAACGTATGCGGTCGAAGAACCCCCGTCAGGAACGAAATTCCTTACGCCATACTCGCACGTACGCACACACTTGTATACAACATGTAAAAAAAAACCTTGTCTGATCCGTGAGGGTATTGTTAGGTATCGTACTGAGAGTTTATTTATGTGGTAATTTTCAGGAAAATAAATAAGAAATATGCCAATTATTTTTTCCAATGGGGAATTCTACCGGGTTATTATATGGGGCGCGGGTGGCTGTCGTTTAGCGAGTGTCTACAAGTCACAACTTATGATGACCCCTGTTGAAAATTTTTTAGAGTAATTTTGGTACTAAAAATGTGAATTTTAAATGGAAATAACTCCTTTATTTTCAATAAAAATGAAGAAAAAAATTTGGTAATGTTAAATTGCAGTACCTATGTGCCGCTTTCGGATCGGACAGGGTTTTTTTACATATTGTATAGTAGAAAGAGACGGAGAGAGAGAGAAAGTCGCATGGAGGGGCTATAAATACTTGCTTTATACAGGCTTTTCCTTACGTGATGATTTCTACCAGTCAACTCCTACCGCAAGCCACGTTAAAGAACTTCGTTCAAAGAACAACTCCTAACTCGCACCTAGGTATTTAGTTACTAACCAGATTGCCCTTATTTTCTAAAAAGATAGTTAGATCAATATGTCCGATGCAGCTGTTCTACAAATTCTCGAATCTGGGATTATTCTAGATCCAATAACACTCTCAAAGCAAAAGGTCAAGGCTATTTCTATCGTAGCCAGAACTTACGAAAATCTAACCTTTAAACAATGAAAACCTTCCTTCAATAATCTTTTTCATGTAATCCTCAAATTCCCCGGAATAACACGAAAGGATAAGCACAGTACGTAGCGCCAAAATACGTATAATTACTTGCGAAGAAGCCTGGCAGATGGTGCCGTTAGTTTCTCATGCAGCCCGCGGCTTCCAAACGAAAAAGTTTGGTGTTCGGATGAGACTCATAGCATAATGAGTTCAACTATTTTTGAGCAGCAAACTTTTTGACCAAAAATATTATTGTTAGTTCGATTTTTGAATTGATTGGCGTGATTCATTTGTTTCTTTTTTGGTAGATCTGTTTTATTTAATTGAGACTTTTTGCGTTGTGACAAAAGATACTGAAGTTGAAGTTTTAAAATTACTTTCCTGCAGTGAAGAAGTGGGGACATAATGTTGGTCCCTCCGCTTTATAAGAAGGGGCCTACAGGAAATGATACAGGAAATGGCCTCTATGGGAAAAAGAAGAAAATAAATATCGTATTGCCATTCTTGGGACGTAATTAAATTTCTTTAGACATAGTATCGTCCGTTTTCGGTTTTTAGGTCTTTTTTTTTTAGAAAATAGCTACTGCCCGCTACTTCGTCCACGTGAAATTTCTAGTTTTAATATGTACTTATAGAATATCCTTTTTTTTCCATTTTTTTTTCTTTATATAAAATATCTTATGACGCTTGGCAATACTGTAGCTTCCCATTAGTGAAAGAATTTTCGGAATCGAATCAGTAGTTTCGAAGATAACGCCCTACATACAAACTCACAAATTTTATCTCTATAATAGTGTAGATTATTTGTAGATGTATCGATTATAAGCACAATGCCTGTTAAAATTTGGATGAGGTCATGAATATAAGGATACTTGTAACAGTTAAGCCTAAGCGGCCTAAGCTCTAATTTTCGTCACCAAACTTGTTGCCACCCGGTCAGAGTTTTAGCACCAGAAAAAAATATGTGCGATCGGGGGACTCTCATCAGGAACGAAGTTTCTTCTCACGTATGATTTAAAACAATAATAAAATTTGCGCAGCCGCCATCTTCGATTTACATTTTGACCTCACGAAAACCATGAAAATGACATCCATCCACAAAATTTTCGTAGTCGCATCTTGGATTTACATTTGACCAAATTCACACTTTCTCTCTCTCCCCCTCCGGCATGCAGTGTATTCGGACCGATGTGTACAATTTTATCCCACGACACTAATCACTATACTTTTTTCTTTTGTTTTTTTCTGCCAGCGTTCTCTCTTTTTTTCTCTTTAAATTAGAAGAAGACAGTCGCAAGTACGAGTATTAATACTTTTTAGCGTGATGATTTCTGAAAGTTGACAAGTCGCGTTAAAGAATTTCGTTCCAAAAAAACCTGCGTTATGGCTAAATTATTGTAGGTTTGTAAAAATATGAAAGCTGTCTATTCGTCTTTTATAATGGGCATGTCAGGTACGAGTACCTACTGTGTTCATAGGCACCTTTTGTTTTTAAACGAAGCGGTGACAAGTCAGGAAGTCGCGCGGATGCAACGCGTGGTGTCGGTCGGTTTGAACAGTTGTTTTTAAATTATGGTTTTATACAGGTGTTTGTTATTGTGGGTTCTGTCTTTTCAGACTATTGTATACACGGAGTATAGAATTTCTATACTCCGTGGTTGTATACAATATTTGTTATTTTGTTACTGGTTAATGTCAGCCAGTGACAAACATCCATGTAATAAAACAAAAAAATGCTGCTCGTTGGTGAGCGTATCACTTCAAAACGGCTGGACTGATTTAGCAAAATTTGCTAACTGATTTAGCAAAACTTGATTCGGACTATTACAAATTTTTAAAACCAACATTTAATGTTGGTTTTAAAAATTTGTAATAGTCCGAATCAAGTTTTTACGGAAAGAAAATTTCGAAAAGTTGCCGGGATAATTGGAATTTGCATTTTTATGGGAATTTTGTGTGAATTATTGAAATTTGGACAACGTCTGTCGGGTCAGTTAGTATCAGAGAATTGCAGAAGAAAACACAATACTTTCTCTTTTTGCTACTTTTGTTTCTAGAAGCCATTTCGAGTTAATCTCTTGTCAATGACAACAAAGTACTATAATAAAATTAGTTACTATGTTGACCAACAAGTCTCAAGAGCGGACGTGCTAAGCAACGACTCTTATAAACTTTAAAAATCTATGGAAAAGATTCAATGATGTTATTCGACAAAAACGAAGTTAAAACTTGTATTTCTTTTAACAGCAATATCAAGGCTCCTACAAACAGGCGCGACACGTGACGCGACACAAAGGCACCGCTCGTCGCGCGACGAGTGGTGCCTTTGTGTCGCGTCTTTGTGTCGCGTCGCGTGTCGCGCCTGTTTGTAAGAGCCTTTATAAGGAAAAAACGAGCGAGCCTTACAGTAGTCGCATAGTTATGATGTGCAACATCTGACATCTTGGCTGACAGTACCAAGCTCTCGGAAAATGGGTTGGTACCATCTGACGGCCAACTCTAGCACCGTGCGCGCTTAGGTCGAATCAAATAACGCGCACTTCACCGGCTTCCTGTTACACACTTGCGTCCCTTTGCACGAAATTACTCCCACTGATTGCGGGAAAGCGAGAGGAAAAATGTTAGGTACACATCAAAAATACTACTGTACAAAATATCGTCTATTCGTTTATACAATTTTATTCACAAACCTTCATAATCAGCCATTACATTATAATACAATGCGGCTCACTCGGAAATACTAGAACATTACCAGGTTACATGAAACACAGATTTATTCAAAATGGCTTTATTACCACGCCACGGGGATTATAAGCTTCCAAAACTAAGCATTAAGACCACAATCGGTTTACGAACAAAGTGATCCACTACCAAAATGGAAAACCACAAAACAAAACTCTTTACACCATTCATTGCGCGATACCTTCGCCGTTAACCAAAGACGTGTAATTAAAAAAACGCAATGGAACGTAGAATTCAATTTTAAATTTCGAACGTCCGTCTCGAGGTAGGAGCGCAGGCGTTTGTTTCTCGACTGTTTATTTTTAAGCTATTACGTAAGATTTATAACCAGTAGTACCATTATCTTTGCCGAAACAACGAAGTTCGGTCTTGTAAAAGAGTGTTACAATAGCACTGGCCATTTGTTCGTTGAGATCCTTTCCACTAATACTGCTTGAATGTTGACTGGATTTTTCGCGTGAAAATAAATAAAGTTTTAAGTTTAAAGTTCAGCTTCGAGGTGGATGTTGACTTTTATAAATAAGTTTTATTTTCTAAGAGTTTTCTTCCGGTAGTTTCATTTGATAGATTTTCGTTTCATTTTTCTCGTAAACTGGCACTGTTTTTGTTTAATTTTAGTCTTGAACGTAACTCCAAGAAGTTTTGTATCTATGTACCTATTTTTTACAGAATACAAAAACGTTTCATCCTGATTAGAAGATGGGTTCTTATAATTCTTCGATTTCTTTCCCTTTACGCGAAGACAACTCTACTGAGGGAGCAAGAATCGAACGACCAGAACTAATAATAGCAATTATTACTTATTTCGACTCTAATCACAAGACATTAAACGTCCAAAATCGTGTAATTCCTGCCTATGTTTGACTAAACAAAAATCGAGTAACAAGAAAAGTTGTATTGTTTGACGAATTTTGTCAATGTGACTTTGATGTTGAGTCGTATTGCTTCTGCTATCTACTTAAAATGTTGTTAAACACTTTTCAATTTTCGAACCCGACTCTACAAATCGAATTTCGAACGAAGCACGCTGAAAAATACCATCTCAAAGTAGCATCAACAGAAAAAAAATACATCGCTTCGGCCCCAGCATACATTCAATTGAACTTTCTGAACCAGACATTAGCGAACTAGAGTGTCCTGATGTACAGGTTAACAAAGAATTAAATTCTGAATCCTCTTTCCTAGGTACACTGTCTAATTACGAGACTGTCGCCCGCACACGGCTTTTACCCTAAACTTTTGCTTTTGCACTAACACCCTGAACAGCTGTGGTGCTGTGCCGAGTAAATTTACTTGAATTTCAACCCAAAAGCATATACCCCTCCCTCTCTTTTGCATACAGGTGGAAAGGGATAGGTGGTGCGGTAAGAATCGGTACGAAGTGCAGGGAAACAGTTTAAATTGAAAACGCTACCCGGTGTAGCAGTGGACATGATTGGTTTGTTACGTAAATTGTTTTTGTTTATACGTTTCTAAATAATTGTGTGAAATACCAGGTGCTTCTATTTTCTTATTGTGTTCTTGGAAAGTGCTTTTGTGGATTTTCTTGAAATTTGAAAACTTTTCAAACAAAATTCTTTTTTTCATGTAGCGTTAGCGTTAAGTGCGTAAAATATGAGACAGAAGCTGAATGGTCGTAGGAGCAATAGTTTTTCAAATATTGAACGGCTTTAGATCCACATTCGGCATGTCCCATTGTCCGACAATCGCGTCTAGGAACAAAAAAGATTAGAATTATTAACCAAACACTGATCACATTCCTTTTTTATTCAAATTCAAAATCATTTATTTGCTAATATGGGTTACATAAAGTAATAAAATAAATAACAATATTTTTTTTTGTTTATAATTTATCATCTTTAAAAACATCAAACTAAAAAATTTGCTCATAAAATTCACATTTCAAGCCCACTTTCAAGTCGGCGTACAAAAAGCACTGTACAGTAATTTTAACTTTATATAAGTAAAAAGGGGTAACTTGTTAACATTGGAGAGGCTGAAGTTCCATACATGTTGGCTACCAGTACTAATTAGCAAACTTACTATCTAGGTCAAAGTGGACAAAGCAAATGAGTTTTACGGAGTAACTTTTTAACGTGTTTTTTTTTTCGCTTCACTAGTGACGGAACTTTGTAACAGAATGGCATATTCGCATTATGAATAATTATTATCATCGTGAAGTCGCATGGAACATCACTAAAGAAAGAACTTCTTTCAGTTGTTTTTTTTTAAACAGGGTTCTTGCTTCGGATAAAAGTGTTGTTAGAGGTAGTAAAAGTATTACTAATACTTTTCATGGAACATAATATGAAATGTGACCTTTTGAAAACCTTTGGGAAATCAAGCTTGCGCTGTGTAATGTTACTTCGGCGTTGACATCTGACATTCTTGATGAAGATACAGTAAGTTCACTGCTGGACGGACATTAATAGTGTCTTTGTGGAAGAGTACTACTCCAAAATTAATGTATGTACCGGTTTAAATAATTTGAGTGCAAATAAAATTACTGTATTTCTATTTTCTTAATGTCCCTCGGGAATCATCGCATTTCCGAATACAAACGAATGCTAATTTTCATGTCCATCAGTTGTTAGATTTATCTTGTATAATAATTTGAATTCAGAACTGTACTTTATTGTTGTTTTGTTTTGATTTTCGCAAAAGCTAAATAGAGCTGTAAAACTATTTTCCTATCTGTCGTGCTTGCGACTTTAGCAGCTTTCCTACCATTTGTTAAATAAATAAATTACATTAAGTTAAAAGAGTATTAACAACTCTATATACTTCCAAGTCGATTGAGAGCATTCGGTCTGCACCAAGTGCAAAGGGCAATTGGTTTGCAACACGAGGTTCACCCAGGGACATAGTTGTACTGTACTGCAGATTTATTAGGTGAAACTTTTAAACTTCAATCACAGCTGGTGTCTGTGACTAATTTTGATGATACATATGTCGGAGACGGGTATGTGACTTTCGTTATTATCAGCGATATTTTAACTACTGTGGGCGTAGTATGGGTAGTGTTGGTTAATGCGCAATAGAAAAATAGTTTGCAGTTCAGATCACATTAGCTAAATTATACACACACTGGGTGCGACGGCGTTTAGTAAAATCACCAATTAACACACTGATCACAAATTACAACTAACACAATATCTGAGCACCATGAATCGAGAACAGTTCCGTGACGTTTTCTCTCCGATGCAACCAGAGGCTGCAGGCCCTCCTCGCCGTGGCCTTAAAACATCACGATTCTGTAGAAGCGCGCCTTTTTTGGTGTACGTAGATCACTCTTGATGTCGCCAGTGGCGCGCTTGCGATTCGTTTCGTGTCCGTACTAATGACCGGATCCGACACATACAATAGTCAACCAGAAGGACAATTTCCGTATTTTTAAGAACGTTCCTATTTATTCTCAATCTGTCAAAAAGTCTAATTTACCTACATGTTTGTCGCTGAGATGAGAATGCGCCTTGAATTTGAACGTTCTTTTTAAGTGCGAGAATTGACAACAGTAATCGGGTGAGACCTACCATATAGTAAAAATAGTATTTCATCGACATGAATTATCTAGCTTTGACTTTTAAGGATAGTGTCATCACAAGGTCTTGTTTTCTTCCTTTTAAATTTTTTTATTTGCTTGTATATTGTGTTGCGCCTTGCGGCTATTTCCTAATAGCTAATTAGTTATTATTTTATCGTGCTATTGTATGTTGTGCTGTCTTTTGTGGGCACTAAATAAACGATTTATCTATCTATATATTGCGTTATCCCCGGGGGGCAACGCACAGCATCTGTGAGATCAAACAGTTCTTTCTCTTTCAATAAAACATCAAGAAATCAATCCGCCTAACCTTTTCCCAACTATGTTGAAGTCAGCTTCCAGTCTAACTGAATACCAGTATTTTACATGGAGCGACTGCCTATATGACCTCCACAACCCAGTAACTGGGTAATACGATACCTTTGGTAAGACTGGTTGTCAGACTTTCGGGCTTCTGACGACTGCCAAAGATCCACGAATACAGCTGGGATCAACGGCTTAACGTGCTTTCTGAGGCACGGAGGAGTCTCGGTATGTAAAAATGGTCACCCGTCCATGGATCAAATCGTAGCTTCATTTCATGGATCCACCCATGCGGCTGTTATTACTTAGCGACGAGCTTCCCTTAGGCACGAGCTCATAAACATCAAACAGATCATTAATTGATTCAGGCGTGACCTTGCGGAAATCTATTATAAAATACAATAGACGTGGATATATTTAGTAACTTGTTCCGCTTATCTATTTCTAAAGAGCCATAAAAAACTCCTGAAAGAAATCGACACGTGTTTCACCTCTCAACGAGGCATCCTCAGGATGACGTAGGACTTGTTGCGAACTCGAACACGGCGTGTTGCCACACCGAGCGCTGAGTGCAGACTGAGCCTTATCGCACTGATAACGGCGACACTATATAAGTGGGTTTCACGGGCGATAAGGCTCAGTCTGCACTCAGCGCTCGGTGTGGCAACACGCCGTGTTCGAGTTCCCAACAAGTCCATCGTCATCCTGAGGATGCCTCGTTGAGAGGTGAAACACATGTCGATTTCTTTCAGGAGTTTTTATGGCTCTTTAGAAATAGATAAGCGGAACAAGTTACTAAATATATCCACGTCTATTGTATCAAACAGATCATTAAAATCTAACTCCTATTTTAAAGGCTACATCGCTTGCTATTTCCAACAAATTACCTTCCCTATTCCTCGCTTTATAGGGTTCACTTTTAAATGCTTTTTGCAATAATAGTTTTATTTGCGTTTGTCTCAGATTTGTTCTAAAAGTGGAACAAATAATTACTGTTACTGAAACAAAGGTAACTCAGTGTAATTCTGAAGTTCGTCAAGTAAATGACAAAACACGACTGGGATGTTGAAAGCTGTATGTATCTTGTTTTGTTTATGTACTAGTTTTGTTTTGTTGTGTTTGCGATCTCTTTGAATATTGTCTTTGTTTAATGATGTCAAATAAAATAAGTATTTTGTACTTATACACCCGTGACATTTTAGTCGTCTTTCAAAAGCAACCCACTTCATGTATCAAATGACTACTAAACATTGTTTTAAAAAAAAAAACAGTGGCACTCCGGGAGTGCCGACAGAAGTGAAAACTTGAAAAAAAAATTGATGCCTTTTACTCCACGGTGTCGGAAAACTCCGTTAGTGTCGCGAAATCATTGGTTTAGTCCCTCTCAAAAATGCCCAACGCGCCTTAATAAGTTTTCACTTAAAAAAATAGTAGTAGTAATAGTAATAAAGTTTATTAATCAAAAAGTAACAATACAATTTAGCGAAATTCGGTGAGCCACAAACTAAGCATCGCTTGTGTCTTGTGGCTCATAATGATGATATACACCTCGACATTTTAATCGTCTTACAAAGGGCCACTCAATTTGTCTGACATAAAATACCTCTAGGAGCAATTAAAAAAATTGATACAAAATATATATATTTTTGAATGTTTAGTAGCTATTGGATACAGGAAGTGGGCTGCTTTTGTAACACGACTAAAATGTCACGATGTATAGAGTAAGTTCACCCAATAAATAAGTTGCAGAAGAACATGCGCCTTTCGAGCGAATCTTTCGTCTTGAGGGATGCAAAATATACAGCTAAGCAATAAGTTGGTTTAAATTGGAGATCTCTCAAATGTATCAAAACTCCAATTTATATGCTGGGGACTCACGCTTCTGATAATAATAAAGGTGAAGACTGATACTTTAGGAAGACTTCACTTGGATAAAACGCAATTTTCTTGGTATAGATATTATTTTTACCTCATGAAGGTATTTTCTTGATAACATGAAACTAAATATTTGTACATTATACATGTGGTCATTTCTAAGCAGTATTCAAAATGAGAATTTAACCCCAACACTGCGACGAGACTTATGTACGTAAAACAACGTCGTAAGGTAAACCAATGAAACAGTATTTTAAATTCGTCTTTTCTGTGTTATAAAAGTAAATCATGGCCGGTTTTAAGTGCTGGTCCTAAAACTGTGCATTTTATATTTAACTTTATTTTATTACCACAACCACAGAATAGTACAGAAGGCGCACTCCACATTTTATTTATGAAGCTACAAGTACGCAGCGGGCTCGTCTTGTCGGGCCAATTCAGTGAGCGTAACGTAGTCAGAAGATATAAGAGTTAAGCCCCGTGCAGACTGGCGCGACGTGACAGTGAGACGGACGCGACTCTAACAATACAATTTCTAAAAAAAATTACGGTATAACAATTGCCGGTTTCGCGTCGCGCGAGTTTACACTTTACGCGATAGAAATAGGGGCCACTTCTAGGTGAATATAACTGTAAGTAATTAGCGTTGTGTGACCTAAAATGCACTTCATTGTGTCGTAGTAAGAATCACTTTTTATTTAAATGTTTTTGCGAAGTGAACCTTCTGTACGCTATTCTGTGCAACAACGGGATTTTTCTGTCTGTGCAAACATAAAAATGGGAAAATAACTTTTGAGGTGAACGATGTCGAAGGATATAGGTATTTTTGTAGGACACAATGGACACAATTATTTATTTTTCTTCGACATACGACTGAAAAAAGGTCTGCCTGCCTAGACTATGTTGGGGTCAGCTTCCTGTCTTACCTGATGCAGTTAAATACTAGTATTTTACATGGAGTGACTGCCTATCTGACCTCCATAACCTAATAACTGGGTAATACGATACCCCTTGGTAAGACTGGTTGTCAGACTTTCAGGCTTCTGACGACCCGTAGCGACTGTCAAAGATCCACGAATTACAACCGGGACACGAATTACAACGTGTTTATATTTGTACGCCGTTAAGGCAAAACATGACAGTGCTATAATTTTATGTAACATCTTGCATGCCATGTGTGTACTTATGTTTTGGACAAATAAATGATCTTATCTTATCTTAAAAACTTTAATTTCGGAAGTGGGTGTCTTTGGTTTGGATTTTCGTTTTTTGTCACCGACTTCCGAAATTAAAGTTATTTTTCACTTTGTAGTGTTTTTTTTGGAAGTCGCTTTTTTTTTGTAAAAAGTTTTTTTTTTCTCTTTTTAGTTTTGGTACCTATCCCACACAAATTCGAATACCACTACCTGTTATGTAAATAACAGTGATAAGATAAGATAAGATAAGATCATTTATTTGTCCAAAACTTATCAATCATCCACATACTAAGTGGGAAAAAATACGTATTATTGAAGCTAACTCAAAAATTATCCAAGTAAAGTTAGTAAAATTTATATGGGACCACCTCTGACCTACCAAAAAAAAAAAAGAATCATCAAAATCAATTCATAATTGGCAGAGTAATCGCGTAAAAGACATACAAAAAAAAAACATACAGTCGTATTGAGAACGTCCTCCTTTTGGAAGTCGGTTAAAAATGAGCAAATGCAACATAATTCCATTATTCTTTCTTATTCAGTCGTCTTTTGTCTTTACCTCCGATTTCCAGTCACCTTTATTTTACACTCCATAATCGTAACCATCTGTTAACCATGTTTTCGTTTCTTTACGTTTACAACGAGTGTTATAGCCAATCGTGGGTGTTAGGTACCGTGTTATACGTTTATTCAAAACGTTTTTTGGTAACGCTCGTGTTTTAAGGTAATTGGAAGTAGGAAAGGAGTTATTTGATTGGTGACAGAATTCCTTGGTAATATGGTATTTCGACGTCAAAAGAGACCATGACCTCTGTGTTTGTTCGGTTTTTCTTCTCAGAATAGTCAGATAGGAAAAAGGTCATGGTGTTTGAAAGAGGAGAGGATGTATCGGTGTGTGATGTGAAAATAAATTATAAGAGTATGGAGCAAGTAAGTGAGTTTGTATATTTGGGGAGTCTGTATACAAGGGATGGGAAGATTGATGGAGATGTGGAAAGTAAAGTAAATGCAGGAAATAAAGTGAATGGTGCTATACATGCGATTGTGACCAACTAGTTGATGTCCAAAAAGGCTCGACTGGTTGTTCACAATGGTACCAGCACACCCACGCTTATGTGTGGAAGTAAATGTTGGGTGTAGCAAAAGAAGAAATGCGTTCCTTGCAAAGCATGTGTGTTGTTGTTCGAAGCATGTGTGGTCTGACTATGAATTATAGGCTGAGGAATGATGTGATAGGACAGTGGTCTGATTTAAAAGAGGATGTAGTGACAAAAATTGAAAAGGGTATGATGAGATGGTTTGGGCATGTAGAGATGACGAATGAAAGGCGACTAACAAAATGTATTTACAAGGCAGATGTGGAGGGAAAGGCCGGGCGGGGACGCCCTAGTAGGATATATACTGACCTTATTGGTGATGTTCTTCTGAAAGGTCAGGTGCGTAGTACTCGCCATCGGCGTGCGGTCATAGAACCAGATGTATGAATGTAAACGAGGCAAAACGAGCATGTAATGATCGTAGCAGGTGACGTTCTGTAGTTTCTGCCTACCCCCATTGGAAGAAGGCGTGAGTTTATGTATGTATGAAACAAAAAAACTTATCTACTATTTTTACAAACAATTTATTTTTGAAGTGTTTGTTCAATTGAACCTATTTACAGAAATAAAATCTATCATCCCTTTCTCTAATTTAACACTACAACTACCTACATTACTATAAAACAGTACAATAAAATCTAATACCAATCACATTATATACCCAGCTACTTCTCCAATCGTTACTAAATGTATTAGAATATTCAATAGACCACACTATGGCACCGTTCCAATACTACTGATAACTCAGTTGTTCCTAATCTGTAAACCAGAACACGATTTTCTCATCACAACCTATAGATAAACCTTGGGATAGGATAATCTGGTTGTGGTGGAAGCTTATAGTTAAGTTCCTGTTTGAATGGAGTGCTCCGATTTGGTCTGCGATAGTTTCATTATTGTCTTCTATACTAAAAATAAAGCTGAAGAGTTTTTTTTTTTTACCCGACTGCCCCAGATTTAGGGTATATATACGTATATATGTATGTATATTTCTTTGGCACGCTCTGTAGCCTAAAGCTTGATGGATTTTAACTTATGAGGTGTCGTTAGATTCGTCTTAATTGTGGGAGTGACATAGGCTATATAATATTTATATATTGCATCTGCAAATACAAAAAAGGGTACTCGTAAAAAAAAAAAATGGAGACGCCCTAGGCGTCGGGAATCGCAGGAAGATTTCCGGCCACCGTAGGCGCGGGCTTGCGGACGGTGAGCAATGGGTAGCTCGCCGTCCGATAAGGACCAAGCCCGGGTCGACGGCGCGTTGTGTTCCACGCGCGCCTCAAAGAGATGTCAGCAGAATTGACGGGGTCCGCTAGGGCCAATGCCAATGCCGGGGGTTCGAAGAAAACCGATAGGGAAATCGTGGCCCCCGGCAACATGGCATAGGAAGGAACACGGGTGGGTTTTAGTCAGTAAGAGTCTGACACGCCCTCCCGCTCCACCCAGAGCGGGAGAAGTTATTTGATAATTTCCCACCCAAAAAAAAAAAAAAAAAAAGGGATAAATAAAATAAAAACTACATTTTTGGTATCAAATAAAAGCTAGTAATGTATCAATCAAATAAATACATATTAACAAAACTAAAAAGCTTGAAATAAAGCAAATTATTTAAAAAACAAAAACCCGACGGCAAAAACACTTAACTAAAAAAAAATTTGGTATTGCAGGACAAACAAAAATTTAACAATAATTTTAAGTTATTGGGTTTTTTTTTTAGTTAATTGTTTTTTTGTTTAAATTTTTGAACGCGTTAATCAGTGGAACTACCAGTAGGATTTGAAAAAATATTTTTGCATTTGATAGCCCAATTCTTGCAGAAGGCTACTTAATATCACGCTAGGACCCTTAGGAGCCGAGCACAAAGAAAAAAAGTCAGAAAGAACGCCAAGCGAAAACTAAGAAAAAGCCCGGGCGGGCGATGCGATACGATGGGGTGGGTCAAGAGGATAAAAATATTCCAAATAACGCTAAAAATACAATCAATATAATAATATAATAGAACAAAATCTTATACAACAATTTTACTTTCCCAAAAAAAAAACATGATGATTGATGTAACATCGCCTAGAGTTCAACACGCTCTAAAAAGGTTAGAAAACGTAGGTATACGAAAGTGTTAGGACCCTTTGGGATTCTTAGTTCAAAATGGAAAAAAAAACAGTTTCTTACAGAGCTATTATTCTTTCAGCCTGTCAGTCGCCATTCTCCTTATATCCCCTAAGGTAAGAAGCTAAAGTTTTCGAATAAAAAAAGCGTACCCGTGTACACTGGATGTGTTCTTGAAAACTTAGGTAGTGTTTCTAGTTTGGAAACAATAACTTTTGAGTAGGCACTTTATGTGAAAGTTTTAGGCGTTTTGTGAAAACTGTGAAAAGTGCATTGTGTTAAGGGGTTCAAATGCTTTTTTGGTGTTGTTTTACATACTTAATTGTTCATTCAAAAGTGGTTTTCTGCTTTTATCTTTAACATAATGTACAAACAAAAATGTACTCTAAGTAGAATGAGACAGATAACTAAAGAAACAGTGGCAGTTTCTTTCCCAATTCTTTCATCTGACCGTTTTTAATTTATTTTTTAGATAGATACTACTGTAGGCCGTATATCAATTTGACGGGGTCCGTTAGGGCCAATGCCTGCCGGGGCTGCGAATAAGGGCCGAAAGGGACATCGTGGCCATTTCAATTAGGCACGTAAAAGGCACTTTTGAACGTCAAAATCAATATTTTAGTTCACTAGTTAGCGATATTTCATATTTCCATACAGTAATTTTGCCAAATTAATCAAAACAGCGAAATATTTGACAACTATTTGCGACTTAGCCCTCTTTCAGAATAAATACTCTTAAACATAATAATAGGCTTTAAAAATATTAATTGACAAAATCAAACAGCTAATGCGAAAATAATAACATAAGAAATATCTACGGGCCCAAAAAGGAATATACCACCTGAATTCGTATCGCAAGTAAGCAGTTTGACAGTTGAACATAAACGTTGAAGAGTTGCTAACTATTCAGTTCTGAACAAAAACCTGACGACTTAGTTAAGAAAATTGTTAACTGACTGTAACTGAATTCAATTATTATTAATAGACAAGTCAAATAATAGTGTAGTGGTTTTAGTAATGGATTTTTGTTTTTGTATGTTAGGTTCGGTTTCGGCACTAAGTAAAAAAATCCATTACTAAAACCACTACACTATTATTTGACTTGTAATAATGTGGTGTGTCTATCCTAATTTCACGTAGTGTGCCAGGATAAAGACAATTTCCATAGCCCAATTTATTTTATATTTTTTAACCACAACGGGGAAGCTCTGCCTGCATCTCATCTGATGGTAAGTGATGATCAGGCCGAAGGTGGAAGCGAGCTTCACCCGGAATCCTCAACCACAGAGGAACTGGCTATCTTACTTATAATAAATAATAAATAAAGTACTTTATTTCAGACCATGGTGTCCATTTTGTTAGTAACTATGTTCTTATAGACTAGTGTTAGTAATACTTAAAACTACCCACAGCAAAACATATAAAAGAAAGTAAACTCAACAATCACTACTGCGCCATTCCAACAAAAATGGCGCAGCAATGATTGATGTAACCACAGTCCAGCCGACTAGCGACCATGCTAAGGATGCTGTTGGCGCTGCCACGTACTCTACGCACCAGGGATGCGTAAAAGGTGCGCCCTTTTACGCATCGTATCGTAAAAGCAGTCTACGCGACGTTCAGCAAACATCCCTGATGCACTACCTATAAAAGCTGAAACACAACAATGCTGCAATTAATATGGTCTAAGCATTAAAACTACTAAGTATGAAAGTCTTGAGATTTTTTGTTTTGTACAGATTTCCAACACTGTTGTTAACTTCGTAATGCAATTCAAACTACCCCTTTTAAATTCTTATTACCTACTCTGGGTACTGTTTTACACTGAGTAATAAAACTGTTCACGGTGCTATGTTAGTCCTTAGGTAGACATAAAACACTACTAGCCAGACATTGCGATGTCTTGTCGCGTGACTCTGCGGTTGACTGTTATAAAGACAATTTGATATGGTCCTGGATTTCTACAAAGGTATAGTTGTAAAGAGTTATTCCTAGAAAACTAGTATTTTCTTTTTCTGAAACTAATACTTATATTATGTATGAAAACTAGCTGCTGTCCGCGGCTTCGCCCGCGTGGACACGTATTCTTTTTCTTAAAATAAAAGTCTAAGTTACTTCTTAGAACATCAGCTATCTGCAACTGAAAGTCCCGTCAAAATCGGTCCAGCTATTTCGGAGATTAGCCGGAAAAAACTGAAAGACAGACAAAAAATTAAAAAAAACATATTTTTGTTATAAAGTACCGTTTATACTCTTATAAATTTAGTAAAAAGGTAAAAAGCTGTTATTTTGACGTTACAAACAGACACTTCAATTTTATTTATTTGTATTTATGTCTATGTATTGCATAAATAGGTTTGGCTCCTTTTTAGATGAAACTTAAACGTAAAGAATCGGCGAAGTGTGGAGATACCACTGAATATCTCTGAATTGTGGTGTTTTGTTGTGTCTCCTACCATGCATGTTGTCGTAAAGTATAAACTGTCAGGATTGCTACTAAAATGAGGCTTCCCAAAGTGGATCAGTATTTTCAGTTTGAGTTGCTGCAATTCTGCAAAAAATAAAAAATATAGGTACATAAAATGTGTCATTTAATCATTTTAGTTAATAATTATAATATCGATTTAATTTGATTTTTTTTGGATTATGGCATAGTATATGACACTGCTTTATTTATAAGTTTTATTAAAATATACAAGTTCTTATAAATAAAGCAGTGTCACATAGTATGCCATAATCCAAAAAATGTGTTAATTTTCTACTACTTCTCTTCTTTTCTTCTTCTTCTTTCTTTCCTACTTTTTTTCTTGTTTTTTTTTTTTAGCTTTGTATATGCTTTTATCGCGGGCTTTGAGCGCGGCGACCGAATCTAGAAATTCCGTAACGTAACGAAAATAAAACCTAACACGGGGGGTGTTAGGTTTTACTCCGCCTACCATGTATTGACGGTTCCCATATTCATATTCATATTCATATTCATCTTTATTTGCATTCCATAATGTAGGTATAGGTGTTACAATGGCTTAAAGCTATGGTACAATTACGGACCCTGTAGGGCACAGCAAAAAGTATAAAACTAATTCTTAAAATACAAATAAAATTAAAATAAAACAAAATTAAAATAAAAACAAAATTAGAATAAAAACAAAATTAAAATAAAAACAAAAATTAAAATAAAAACAAAAATTAGAATAAAACGAAATTAAAATAAAAATTTAATTTAATTTAAATAAAGTAAAAAAAAAAAAAAAAACAAGTAACAATCAAACAATTTCAAATAATTATGTTCTTAACATTAATTGAGATCAGTGATAGGTTGTGGTAGGTACATAATAATAATTGGATAAGTTCAAACATAATAATATTATAATATTTATCTATGTATCTATTAATGCATTTATACGACTAACTATGTATGGTGTCTGATTGTATTAAATCAATTTTTTTGTCATGTATGTATTCGTTTATTGTGTAGTATGCTTTTTTAAATAATATAACGTAATTTTTGTTTTATGTCATCACGTCATCATCCCAAGTGTAGCGTTGACAAATAGGAAGTATGGAGGTTACAAATGCTATGCAATAGCTTTACCGCGGCAGTCCCCGAGTGCCACACGTTTTTTTTTTTAACAATTTATTTCTGCCAAGCTGTAAAGCAGTTTGTTGGCATTCGTAACCACTTTCATTAGATTCACCATCGGCCTTGTTACCCTGACTTTATGTAAGTCCCTGAAGATATAGTACAATAATTACTGTTGTCACAACGCAACTACTACAAGGGATTATTATGCGGTCTAGAAAGTACTACAGACACAAACAACCTATTTAAAGCACTATTTACGTAAAAACACGTAACTCACCAACATTGTATATTGAAGTCACATACTTAACAACAGTAGTTAGTGAGGCTTAAACCGAGATTAACAGTTGCTCGGATTGCGAACAAACTGCGTTGCAGTTCTCGAGTTTAATTTACAACTTCATACATGTGTTGCTTTGTAGAGAGTTGCTTGTTTGTATCATAAATTAATGGGGCAATGTAAATGTTTACTTGCAATAATTACGTCACTGAAGTCAATAATTTTATTGTTTACTTTTCTGATAATTTGGTTTTGGCGCGGTTGTAGTTTTGTTTACGATTTTCATCGTTTTTATTTAATGGTTTACTTTTCGGAGTGGGACTTTGTAATGCAGCTCCCATACAAAGGCGCGACTCCGGTGGAACAATTTCTATGAAAACTTCACGAAAATTGTTCTACCGGTGTTGCGTCGCGCCTGTTTGCCTTTAATCCCCAAATACCTGTTTTGCCATCGGTTATTAGTTAAAATAAGTTCTTATTTTGCTTATCTACCTTCTTAAAAATACAACGTCAAAAGCATTACAATATTTAGCACATTTTTGTACACAAAATATAAAAATAAAAACCTGTCAAAAGCGAGTCGGACTCATGCACCGAGGGTTCTGTACCATTTTAAATTTCCATCGGCGAGGCCTTTATTCGTCAGATAATTTTAACACGGCACTCTGCCGTGTAGAATATTGTTGTTTTAAGTCAGCGCCATCTCTTGACCGATAGTGAAACTAGCGTAATTTAAGTTGATGATTTATAAAAAGTGTGTTATTTAGAGACATTGTTTTATTTTTCCTGTAATCTTTACATAAACTTCTATCAAACAATAATTTCAGAATTTTCTCTATGCAAACTTTGGAGATAAACGGTATTTTTTTTACATTTTTCGTCAAAAGTCGAAGACTGATAAAAAAATATACATCTTTTATTTCTTTCTTAATTGTAAAAGAGTTGGACAAACGTGATCTAAAACTATTCCAAGCTTCAAGTTGATAGCATTAGTAGTTCTTGAGATATCCAGCTGTGACAGACAGACAGACGGACAGACAGACTGAGTCGCACCATAAGGGTTCCTTTTTACCATTTTGGTACGGAACCCTAAAAAGGATATCATATTTTTTTGTAAGAACATCAACAAATAGTACTTTTACTGGCTACAAATACTGATTCTACGTCTACATGCTTGCAAATACCATAAGAGCTAAGTATGCAAAATGGCACAGACTAACTAAACGAAAACCTAGAATGTGTGGAGCGTATATTTGCCTATGCCAGTCTTGTGTGCCTCTTAGATCTTGTTGACTAACAAAACATCCTTGAAGCCATTCGTCAACACAACTACCACTAACATAATATTTCAAGACTTGAAAATACAGTGCAAGCGAGAGTAAAACAAAACACGACTTATAAAAAAATACTACACAAGAAAGAAAGAGACGGTCATAATATTATGACCACCGTGATTGATGCTATCATTTTTACGAAGCACATAAAATGTATCAGGTGTTTCATAAGGCTCGTATTGGGCTGTTCAAAGATACGTGAGGTCGGAAACGCATCAAAAAATGCTTACCGGGCCAGTATTTTAGGTATTCTGCCCTTTTCATTTATAAATAGTGCGAGTCTTTGTTTACCTGGAAACTTGAGGTTTTCAAATAAAAATAAACTGCTGTGAGGAAAATATCTTTCTTTTTCTAGAAAATTAGAAAAATGATGCATTAAGCATTTAATAACAATATAGTTATATTGTTATTAAATGCTTCTGTCATTGCCGAAAAGTATTAAAAGTGCCATCATCTCACTTACCACCAGCGAAGTAGCTGCTGATAATTCATGTTTTTGAATCCTAAAGTGAACCTCATTATTTTTAGTAACAAGTTTACACCATGTTGCACAAAGATAAACATTAATGCCCCATTACGTAATGGATCAAAGAACCATTAAAATCAAGTCTAATGTTGCGTTTTGCATCAAGTTAAAACAAGTTACTGGAAGATTTGTATTTAATGACAGCTTTTAAAGTATAAGTTCTTTTCTGCAACTGGCAAGAGCAAGTCGGGGTAAAGTCTCTGAAAAATTTTCCTCAGTAAGGCACTTGTCCCACCTTCGACGAGGACGCGACCACCTATCAACGATTTTCTCGCTTAAAAAACGTATAAAAGATTATAAGTCCCGAGTAAGTAAAAGAGAAACATAATATTAATAACAATTGATCACTGACTGTTCAAACTGTTCAAACTATCACCATATACCCGTTTGTCGCAGTGACAAGAGCTATCAAAGAGAGTACTCGCTCAGCGACGCTCGCTTGATGGGCAGAGCACTCGCTGAGAGACTCACTCGGTACAGTTGGTACATACACATTCTAGCCGGTAATTGCTCGTCGCATCGCCCACGCGCACTCGCTGTTCGTAGCTCGCTCACTCGTTTTTAATGTCTAACTTTACTCGCTTCTTGGCGGTGGTGGGACAGGTGCCTAAAGATTAGTAAAGATACATGAGAAAACAAAAGAAAATGAGCAAATACAAAACAATTCCATGATTCTTTCTTATTCAGTCGTCTTTTGTCTTTACCGCCGATTCCCAGTCATCTTTATTGAAGTGAATACTTCTTTAGGCGCGTTGGGTATTTTTGAGTTGGGTCTAAGCCATTGATTTCGCGACACTGTAACGACACCTCATTATTGTAAACGCGATTGTGCTCTTTATTTATATTACGTTAAGGATCAATGTTCTATGCAAGTATTTTACTTTAAAGGTTTTGTAAACGCGATTGTGCTCTTTATTTAGATAAGGTTACGGACCAATGTCCTATACAAGTATTTTTCTTCCACCAAGGCGATCTTGTTTTCAAACCACCAGCAATAAAATAATAAACATTTGAATAGCGTTTTCACCAAAGACTTTTTAAAACGATCATTCCGGCGCGATTCGTTTTCAGATGTTTAACATGTGATGTTATATTGCTTTCCTTATCTTTTCCCTACATTCTGTGTAAGTTAGAGCAGGAAGTTATAGTTTAAACAGGCAATTTGGCGCGTTTTTTTCAAACCGGAATACGCAGACTTTGGCTGCGTTCCGAGTAACGCTATAATGAATAAAAAAATATTTCATTTTCAAGTTTTCACTTTTGTCGGCACTCTCGGAGTGCCACTGCCAGTTTTTTTACACTACATAACCGTAACCATGTATCTGCCATGTTTTCGTTTCTTAACAAAGAGTGTTTATAGCTTATTGTAGGTACCGTGTTATACGTTTGTTTAAAACGACGTTTTTTGGTTTTGTAAACTCTGAACTGGGTGTAAGAAAGGAATTATTTTATTCGTGACAGAATTCCTAGGCGATTGTTATTAGTGGTTCCTGTCTGGATTGTCTTTTCATAATCTATCAAAATAAGGTATAAGCCTATTCCGTGAGTGGATCAGCAGATATTACTATTCGGGTGACCACTGAAAATCAGCGCTGTGCTGTGGGTCCCCATAGCACAGCATCATGCTGAGTGGAAGCTTTCTTGTCACAGTCATGACGTGCTAGCAGCTGCCGACTATTTCTGTTTTGTGCTCGTGATTACATTTAAATCTATTATGTTTTATTTTATTGTAATATTCGAGTAATTATCTTTTTTTTATGCACGTGTTTCTGTGACAAATAAACATATTTTTTTTTCAGGTTTGTAAATCAAATCAAATCAAATCAAAAATATTTATTTGCTAGAATATGGTACATAAGGTGTTACAGTAAATTTGTTTCAGCATATCCTGCCATAACATGGCGTGCAAATGTATTCACAATCAGCAATGTCAATTAATCTAACTCAATTACAGATTCTATTGATTTGTCTTCTAAATAGTCCTTAATGGCATACTATCTTTTAAATAGCAATAGTTTGAAAAGTATTTTTTTAAACATTGTCAGCGGTAAGTCTTGAAGTCTATTTGGTAAATGATTTTAAACAATAATCGACATGCAGCATACATTTTTCTTAAATAATTTTAGTTTTATTGGAGGCAGTCGAAGTCTATCTTTATGCCGTGTTCGGCCATTTGGCCTGTCAGTGCTTGTTTCAAATAAATTATAGTTTCTTTTAACAAAAATACATATTTCAAAAATATATAAACATGAACAACAGAATTTTAAGTTTCTCAAATAGTGGCTTACAGCTGTCTAAAAGGTGAGCACCACAAATTGCTCGGATACATTTTTTTTGAGCTTTAAAAACTCTATCAGAATCTACTGAGTTACCCCATATTATAATGCCGTATCTAAGTACGGATGATACATAACCATGGTAAGCCAGCATTGCAGTATCACAGTTTACTGTTTGTCTAATTCTTCTCAAGACATATATAAAACGATCTATTTTTGCAAGAATTTTCTGTATGTGTGTTTTCCAATTGCAATTTTTATCGACCGTTATACCCAAGAGTACACAATTATCGACAGTGGTCAAGTGAGAATCTTTATAGTGAATGTCTATTATATTTATGTTTGAATTGTATGTCTGAAATTGTATTATGTTCGTTTTAGTCATATTTATTTTTAAGTTATTTTTTTCTAGCCAAACGATTGCATTATCAAGAGCTTTGACGATTTCATTTTCTAAATTTTTGTTATTGTCACTCTTAACCATTATTGTAGTGTCATCAGCGAATAGTATGCAATCTTTGCCTATCGCCTCTGGAATGTCGTTGATGTAAACTAAAAATAGTAGGGGGGATACAATACCTCCCTGTGGCGTGCCTTAATTATTTTGTTTATCATTCATTTTTGCAAGTTTTTGTTATTTCCACGCATTGTACTCTTTCAGAAAGATAACTTTTGATCCAGTCGTTGCCCTTACCCCGGATTCCATAATGCTCTAGCTTTGAGAGTAGTGTTTTATGGCAAACAAAATCAAAAGCCTTTGTCATGTCTAGGAACACGCAACTTATCTTAGATTTTTTATTCAAGCTTTCAGTAATGCGTAGTGCGAATTGCTTATATTCTTATAGTTCTTCATACTGAGTTTCAGCCATGGCAGCCAATCTCAGCAGAGACTGCCCGGGAGGTATTATAGTGCACAAGTGTATTTGCAAACACAGGTACACTTACTCTTCCAACACTCTCATAGTCCGATGGAAATTGCTAGATACGCTTCATATAACAGTCTTTTTTTTTTTTTTTTTTTAACTATGGCCTCTCGCAGTTTTGACCACTAAGGTCTTGGCTGCTTAACCAAACTTTTCCTGTGGTGGCCTTAAGCTTCTACACTTAGAGCCTCCAGCCAGGAGCTTTTAAACTATACTAAATTAAAATTAAGCGAGTGCTCGCTAAGGGCACCCCCTGTGGGGTACGAACTTCGGCTTAGGGCATCGCTGAGGGGAGGACAGCAAGAAGGGACAGGCTGGATCAAACTTAGATTTTCATCTTGATTATTATGCGGGGTATTTAAAGCTACGTGCTCAGCTGCAACAACTGCTGGCACCTCGTTTTCGAGCAAGGGTCGGGGAGGAGTTTCATTGACTCGGGGACGCGGTCGCGATCGCAAAGGACCTCGGCGGCGAGGTCGGAATGACGGGAGGCGTCTGTTTTTGTATACTGTACTGGTGGCCCTATTCTGCTCCTGGAGGAGTGAGGCATACTCTTTCCGACCCAGATGACCCCATCATCTGGGTCGGAAAGAGTATGCCTCGGTCGGCGAATCTGACTGATACGGGATTACGGGATGGGATGTAGTCGGCTGATTCGACAATCAGAGGGTTGCGATGTTTGGGAGCGGAGTCAAAGTAACTCTTGGACATGCGTTTTAGGAATTGGCGGATCGTTGGGATCTTACAGTCGAGATGGAGGATCTCGTTTCTGACATAAAAGGGGGCTCCCGTGGCCTTACGAAGGAAACGG
The DNA here is from genome assembly GCA_949152395.1 of Agrochola litura. Lineage (NCBI taxonomy): Eukaryota > Metazoa > Arthropoda > Insecta > Lepidoptera > Noctuidae > Agrochola > Agrochola litura. The sequence continues at coordinate 16,239,223 of OX424508.1, read as the reverse complement.
TTCTGTAGGGTCTGCATCCTATGGATGGAATGGGGTTTTGCGTGAGCAAAGACTGATCCCGCATAGGTCATGATGGGGCGAATGCACGCTGTGTAGGTTCGCAATTTGCACTTTAGTGACAATTTGCTGCGTGCATTAAGAATGAAATGAAGTCTACCGAGAGCGAAAGCGGCTCGCGTGCGAACCGACTTTATGTGCTCTGAAAAGGAGAGGTGATGGTCGAGTATAACACCGAGGTACTTGGCTCGCTTCTCCCAAGGGATCGGCTTGCCGAACAAGGTGATAGGTCGGGGGAGGGGGAGGGCCCTGGATCTCGGTTTTGTGAATAAAACCGCTTGACTTTTGTCGGGATTAACCTCGATTTTCCATTTCCTGAACCAGGCGCCAAGGTTATTGACAGCCCTTTGCAGGTTTAGGAGCATCGTTTTGGTATTGCCTTTACAGATGATCGCAGTATCGTCTGCGAACAGAGCCAAGTGCGTCCATCTATGTTTGGGAATATCGCTAGTGAATAGGGTGAATGCGAGGGGAGCTATCACGGAGCCCTGAGGGACTCCTGCCCTTATAGGGCGGGGAGAGGATAGGGCTCCTTCGATACGGAAGCGGAAGGTGCGGTTCGACAAGTAGTCTCGAATGATGAGCACGAGACGATCTGGCACACCGAGTTTGTAAAGCTTATATATTAAGCCGTTGTGCCAGACTTTGTCAAACGCTTTCGCAATATCGAAGAAGACCGCACCTGTCTGTCGGCCTTGGGTGAGAGCACCGCTGACCAGCTCGACAATACGGTGGACCTGATGCACGCTAGAGTGCTGAGTTCGAAAGCCGAACTGCTCGTTGGGGATGAGGCCCTTGGTCTCTGCGTAGTCTCTGAGACGCTTATAAATAAGCCTCTCATAGATTTTGCCGAGGACTTTGAGCAAACTGATGGGGCGGTAGCTAGAGGGCTCGCTTTTAGGCTTGCCGGGCTTTGGGATACCTATGACTGTGGCCTCTTTCCACGTCTGGGGGAAGATGTTATTGCTTAATGCACCATTGAAGATGGTGGTAAGTAGCATGATTAAGTGGGCTGGGAAGAGCTGGACCACCCTATTGGTGAGTCCGTCTGAACCGGGGGCTTTACGAATATGGAGACCCTTGATAATCTCGTGTACCTCATCTGGTTCGATGGGGGGCAGGGGAAAATCAGGGTCATCAACGGGAGGGAGTATATAACAGTCATAATTGGAGCCTCTTTTATAGTAACCTTGTGTGGTCGTTTCATAAGTTCAGTCAACCGCACGTCGCGTTGGTGTTAACACTGTGACCTTGAGCTGGTCAACTTTAGTATAGTTTCAACAGCATAACAGGCCAGCTTGTACTTTTTTAACCCCCGACGCAAAAAGAGGGGTGTTATAAATTTGACTATATTTGTCTGTCTGTGTGTTTGTCAGTGGCACCGTAGCTCTTAAACGGATGAACTGATTTGGATGCGGTTTTTTTATTTGAAAGCAGGCTTTCTAGCTATGGTTCTTAGACATGTTTAATCAAAATTGGTTCAACCATTTGAAGATTATCAGCTCTTTTCTAATTAATGAATGGATGTGAGTATCTTCCACAGGTCTGATCGATTTGAAATTTGGTATTCCTTTGCTTCAACGATATTAGAAGAACATAGTAACCTTGAACTGATGCTGCAGCATCACCTGGAATTTGCTGGATACCTATCTGTCTTGCCAACTTACAGCACAAGTATCGTGTTTGGGCTCATGGGAATGGTCTCAATGAATAGATTATAGATAGAGGGTGAACAGGGTCTAGTGATGGAGTAGGAAAGAGAATTGAGGAAATGTTTGGATCGCGGTTTTTTTAATTTTAACTGTTAAAATTGTAGGTACTAGTGTTAATATTGAAGTGAGGCCTACTGACTGTATTTTCTTTTTCTTTCAATACTTTCCAAACCGAATCTGACGGCTAACTATAGCACCGCACGCGCTCATTGGTCAAATAAAATAGCGCGCGCTTCCCCGGCTTCCTGTTACACAATTCCGTCCCTTTTCACGAAATCAATCCCACAGATCGCAGGAAAGCGAGAGCAAAAATGTTACACATCAAAAGCAAAATTGTTATGACAGAATCTAGAAATAAATTTAACTGGTGAATGCAGAAGACACGTGTAACAAATAAAGCATGTTGACTTTATTGGTTACACGTGTCTTCAATATTACTTCGTCAAAGTGCCTACAATAAGAACACAAACCTTTGTCATAGAATGGTACCTATTATTTTGTACCGCTTGAAGTGAGCTCTATTATAAACGCAAACTATTTTATTTATCATCGTAAGCTTTCTATTGAGTTTAGACGAATCGACTTTTGTGGAGGCGTAGTTTTCTTCATCTTTGGTCTTTGGTCTCTTGGATCTTTGGTCTAAGATCAAATGTTTAAAAAGAAGTCACTTTTGATTTTTTTATAATTCACAGTCTGGCCAGGAATTCTTTAGTTTTTATTTTTTAAATTAATTTTTAAAATACTTTTCATCCCAATATTAAGCAGATAGGTGAAAGTCCTTCCTAGATCGGATCCTCTACTATATTCGTTTGGGTAAATATGGTGGTCTTCTTTTTTTCATGTGGTTAGTGACTAACCGGGTATCAAAGTTTTAGAGCCGCCCATGGGCCTCTGAATTGACTTCACATGCTGTCGAGAAATATCTCTCAGGCAAATAACTCTCGGTTTTCTCGTAATGTTTTCCTTCATCGTTTATGAAGCAAGAAGATTTTTATACAATAGGAACATAAAACCGAAAAGTCAGCGGCCTTGGGTTCCAACTCGAGACTTATGACTTGGCAGTCCGACGGTCACACCTGACGGCTATTACTGCTCTGGTATGGCCAAAGCAGTAATAGTCTGGTAATATAGTTGTGATGAGTTGTTTCGTATTCAGGTAGTTAGTTTTAAGGATTTTGAGTTTTAAGATAACTTTTCTAACCAAATGAAATTATTGATAGATATTGTGAAAAATTGTACGAAGCGGAGAGAGAAAAATAAAAGCTTACCTCATTTTATGGAACTTATGCCAAGTTTATTAAATACGATGGCAGTAGTGACTGGACCCAGAGACTCGAAATTTCGGACCCAGTCAGTGGATTCATGTAGATGAGATCGGCAGGGGGTAAGTCAGGCAGGGGAAGATAATGGGCCCGAAAATAGACGGCTAGGTTAGTCAACTGGACTGACTTGAGGGTGCGAAGTCAACACTGGACTGGGTTGAAACTAGTGTTTACACGAGCCCAGTTGCAAGTCAACCCTAGACTGACTTACTGTACTGTCACTTTACTGGGCTCACATAAACCTGCCTTCAAGTTAAGAAGAAGGTAACATTCGATAATTAGTGGGTAGGTACAGTAAGCGCTCAAAAGTGCATAAGCACGCTAAGAGTCGTATTGCTGTGAACACGCGGTGTAGTCCGTACATTTATATGTGTAAACAGTCAGACGTCTGTGGTGTGAGTGCCGTACACACACCACAGAGAACGCAGTTTTGCACTACACACTGTCGTATCGTGACGGTTCGCGGGCGCCGCACTAATATTTCCGTCACTTTTGTTAGCACGCATCATACGCGAGACCTTGGCCAGTGTATCGCATTGCTGAAATTCGAAAGTAAATTATAAGTGCAGATAGCAGAAGGCGTTAAGCGTTGGTCTTAGATTCAAGATGGCTAAGGTTCTAATCTTGTAAATCACAGCGCTGTTTTTGCAAATATTATTATTAGCTTTAGTAAATATTGGTTGGTATTGAGGTTATAGCTTAAGTATTCATTTTCTTTACGAAAAGAAGATTGAAACTAAACCTCAAATTTTAAACTTAAAATAATACTATTACTAAAATAATATTAAACAATTTCGGTATATCTGCAAGAAATACGACAAACACCCTATTGAAACGTGCTTAAAAAATTCGTTACCATAAATTCATGCAATAACGAATCTGTTGTTTATTAAGTTGGTACGGTCAATATTTTAAGGTCAAAAACGGTTTTCTAGCTGGTCTTCAGTGATGCAAGCCTTCAGAGTGCACGGCGAACGGTTCATAATGACGTGTTTTTATTAATTCAGCAAAATATCTCGTTGGTATGAAACCATTTGTTTCATTCACCATTTGACGTCGCTGCTACTCGTTAATAAGCCCCTTCCTCATATCTCTTAACCCTCACAGTATTTCTCTAGAACAAAGAAAAACATTGTTTTTATTACACACAATACCTAATTATTTATTATTCACTAATCGAATTAAACCTCACAATGAATTTAAAACTTTAAAGGCATCTTCTGTCTCAACAATACCTCTGTTCTATCAACAATACCCTTGATTAAGATTTAAGTTTAGTAAAATATGAAATATTTAAATGATAACACTCACACTTAGTCCGGTTTCATTAGATATTCACTTCACTTTTACGCAGCGCAATAATATTCTCTGATCTGATCTGATCTCTTCAATATATTTTATGCCTGCTTTTTGATAATAATAACCACAACACTGCGCTAAATACTCGTGACCAATATTATCCACGAACCAACAAAGTTCTATTAATTGAATACTCGTAACAAACTGCATCTACCCCACAGAAATCGAAATAATTTACTTAGTTTTTTGTGGTCTACCTGCTAAACTTTAATATTTATGTGAACAAGACGAATGAAACAAAAACGAATGATGATTATCGAACTAGTCATTGGTTGCAGACAAAGTGAGTGTGTGTGTGTAATGTGCGTGTCTACAGTATTGTAACAACTTATAGAAGAAGGTCGTAAGTCAAACCGAAGCGTCAGTCTATTGCTTTGTGAGATTGCTTATGGACTTTTGGTCGGTACTGTACATGTGATTGAGAGTTTGTTTGTACACTACACGAATCACAAAGGACTGCAGGTGTTTTTTTTTTTTTTTGGGATCTTCGTCATTTGATACTTTAAAAATGATAACAAACTTATGAATTTTTGAAAAGAGATGTTAACTAACTGTATCAAATCCTTACTTATATAATATTATAAATTCGAAAGTAACTCTGTCTGTCTGTCTGTCTGTATGTTACCTCTTCACGGCTAAACCACTGAACGGATTACGATAAAATTTGGCAAGGAGATAGATGGCATCCTGGAGAAGGACATAGGGTACATTTTGGTCTCAAAAATAATCCTAAAGTGGCTATAGGGGATGTAAGTTTGTATGGGAAATCCAACATTTCTTAAGTTAGGAATATGAAAATTCAAATTTATGCTTTTGTTAAGAAATAAAGAATTATGCATTTTAGAGTTTTTGTAAAATCATCAAAGGGGTAAAATAGGGGATGATTTTAAAATTATCAAGTAATATTGATTTTTTTGTTTCTTCTTTTAAAGAGTTTGGAAATATAGTCATAGTCCGTATCTTGAATTAAAATTTAGTCTTTCAAACATAATCGAGGTACTACAATACCGCGGAAACCCTAACAGCATTCTGGAAGCATTGTTATACTGTACGCGCCGTAAAAATTGGTTGTACTATATGTCACTCTACCTAACCCTTCCGGAAATAAATACGTGATGTTATGATAGATAATTAAAGCTTCATCAATAATTAAAGTGGAGATGAAAATACGAAAACATAATTATAATATAGAAACATACAACAATTAACACTCCTGATAAGGTTGCGAAACGAACCCTCAAAGGGGAGTCGGAACACAACTGCCACAAGATAATATTTAGCTACGCAATCAAATAAGCTGCGACGTCGTTAGCCGGGCTGATCTCTAATTACTTGGAATATATACGTGTATACCAATGTTGGAATTTAAGCTGGTGTACATCAAATCATTTATGACAATGTGGTGTTCGTTAAACTTGAATGGTTCATGCATACAAGAAGTCGTCGAAATAACTGATAATCTGAAAGTGTCATTATGACCAGCTTTTACTATAGGACTAACCCTGAACACGATAAAAAAACAGTGGCACTCCGAGAGTGTCGACAGAAGTGAAAACTTAAACGATTTTGTTCTGCAGGAAATACTTTTAATGAGGTGTCAGTAACGGTATCGCGAGTTTAATTGTTTTTTCCCCATCTCAAAAACTGATTCGCCTAAATTTTTTCGAGTTATATGAACTTATGGAGCAGCTGATTTTTTTTAAGGTTTTCAGTAAAATAAATTCAGGTTCATTGTCCTAACAAAACTCAATTTCTTGTAAACAGATAATAGAAAGGTGGTTAATACTAAGAATATGGCTACTAGAGGTGTATGGAAAATAAAAACCAGCCTCACCTCAAATAAGTTGGGATACGGACAAGATGATGAAGAAAAAGTTACCACAAAAAAAAAAGAAGAAAAAAAAAGTGTGGCACTCGGGGACTGCCGCGGTAAAGCTATTGCATAGCATTTGTAACCTCCATACTTCCTATTTGTCAACGCTACACTTGGGACGGTGACGTGATGACATAAAACAAAAATTACGTTCCCATGACAACATATGACAACATCACGTTATTATGGGAACCGTCATTACATGGTAGGCGGAGTGGGGGGTGTTAGGTTTTATTTTCGTTACGTTACGGAATTTCTTGATTCGGTCGCTGCGCTCAAAGCCCGCGATAAAAGCTATGCAATAGCTTAAAATAGAGAAAAAAAACAAAAAGAAAAGGGAAAGAAGAGGAGAAGAACGAGGAGGAAAAGAGGAAGGGAAGAAGGGAGAAAGAGTTTTACCACAATGATTACCCGTTTCCTGTCACGTAGTAGAGGTCAGTAGGTACCTACCTAAAATTGTTCAAGGTCTACAATTTTGGCCCGGCAGTGTAAGTATAAACTGTTAACTTTACAGATTCATCAAGAAACGAGAAATTCACATGTCATCTGAAATATTAAAGATGTACCTTAGATATAGAAATTAATAATTTAGGTCCCCAACAACCAAAGTGACATAACCATCCAACCGTGTCTCAGAGGGGACGGATTGCTTCAGAGACAGACAATGTAGGAGCGACCTGTCAATTCTCCTTTATGCTCTGGCAGGTGTTAATTATCGCCATATGCTGAACGACAGGTACTGGGGTTCCGATATAATTTGATATGGAGTTACTTGATTCATCTTGTGAAGTAAATATACCATCTTATGCTTGTTGTGTTAAATGCTGGAGGTGTTTCTCAGAAAAAAAAATTGTGCATTCTGATTTTGGGTACAAAAGCTTACTATGGGGTGGAAGACATAATTACTTACTTGGGACTGTAATTATTTATGTATGTGCTGGTATTAATAGTACGTAAACTATTACAGTATTTATTTTTAGGATTCCGTAGTAAACAAGGAACCCTTATAGTTTCGTCATGTCCCGTCTGCCTGTCTGTCTGTCTGTCCGCGGTCTAGCTCCAAGACTGTTAGTACTAGAAAGTTATAATTTGGCATGGGTATACATATTAATCATGCCGACAAAGTGGTAAAATAAAATTATGAAAAATATTTTTTTTTAGGGTACCTCCCCTACACGCAAGGTTTTTCAAAAACATTGTGAGTATGTTAAATCCACTTTTGAATTCAGAGATCCGTTTGCGAAATATTAAGCTTTACAGATAGGAAAATAGTTTTACAGTTCTACATAGTTCACACGGAAATCAAAAGAAAACAACAATAAAGTACTTAATTCTGAATTAAAACTATTATACACTATAAATCTAATAATTTATGGACATGGAAATTAGCATTCGTTCGTATTCGGAAATCCGATGACTCCCGAGGGACATTAAGAAACACGACCGCACTTAAATAAACAATTACTCGGGTTTCATTATAACGTCTCAAGTAGTATTGTTTATGTTTTTTGCTACTCGAATAGATTAGGAATACGTTTCAAATGGTTGCAGTCTTTGTAAACAACGTTCACTTATCTTTATTACCCGCTTTTGTTATCATTTCTTTTGTTCTTTGTGATAACGATTTCTGATAAAACTAGCGTACCAATTCACACGAAATTTTGCAGGGTACATTGTGGATAGTTATGTTATCTAACAAAAGCGTTTTTAGAGACAAACATTGAAAATAAAAAATGCTAAAAATCTAGAATTTTTAATATCTAGAATTTCTTGTGCTTACGTAATTTTCTCCGTTTCAAAAAAATATTTTTTTGCCGTATTTAGGTGAAAAAACATGCTAAAATTATTAGAAATCTAATATTTTGTATAAAAAATGGGACTTACACATAAAATATCGACGATCACACACCAAAATACCACAAAATCACAGCACGGTCACGTTTTCATTCAAATGTTTGTTTACACTTTTTGTTTGGGTCAAAATAGGTATAACATGATGTTATTTAGTGCGAATATTATCTAAAACGATGTAATATTTACTTCAAAATGAAAATATCACCACTTTCCGACGATTTACACACAAAAACCATTAAAAAACGAATTATTACAGCGAACGGGAGTGACATTTGACTGACATTTTACCGCGCGGGAACGTGATTTTCAACATTTTTTTAAAATGTTGCCTATTAATATTTTTGCTTTTAGTCGATTTATTTGACGAGAATATCTATCCGACCATAGACACAAAAATTCACAGACAATAATAGCCATTACAGCGAATACAAATAGAGTTGTAAGCCGCGTGGTTACTTGGACGCACCGGTGCGTCCGCGGTCCTTTAGCGGTTAACATTATGATGGCGTAAAATTATCTTACTGTGGCCTGAAGAGATTTTTTTATTTCTTGTTCTCTAAGTCTTCGTATTATTATATATGTCGTTATTACTTTAGCCTGTCATCCTTATCCTTCAAAAAGGCAGAAGACATTACACATTCATGACATAAGTTCGGGCACCACGCCTATACTACACGTGGTGGAGTTGTATACACGTAACATAGAAAGAATCCCTCCAATAGAAATCAAGGAATACAGCACATAATTACGCGAACCCTCATTATACACAATTAGAAGACGTAATCACGGACTTTGATAAATTACCAAAAAAATAATTTGGACGTTAATTTCACACCTATGTCAGGAATCCATCTCAATTTCGGATCCCTCGTAACGCGACATGAATACAACATAATTATGTGAACAAAACAGGGTAATCTTTACTAGCTCGGGGCCCAGGATATGGCTGGGTGAGCAATTTTATTTTGGGTTGAGCCGACCCGAATTTGAATATGCTTGAAAAAAGGTACTATTATGGTAGGAATATAAAGGTCATGACTGTGGTTTTCCACTATACCATTTTCTTCAGCTAAAATCAAATTATAATACAGTATAAACTTCACATAAATTGGGAATAATAATGCAATTGATTAAAAATGATGAATTAACAATTATGACCTTATATAAAAATATTGCCGTGATGAATAGGACCGACATTTTAGAATTCATGATGGTGAAATTTAAAACTGTTTGATATATTAACACTCATCATCATTTCAGCTGAAAGACGTCCACTTCTGGACATAGACCTCCCCCAAGCACCGCCACTTCGACCGATTCTGTGCATTCCACATCCAGCGGATTCCTGCGGCTTTCACAAGGTCATCAGTCCATCTTGTGGGAGGCCTTCCAACGCTACGTCTTCCGGTGTGTGGTCGCCACTCCAGAACCTTTCAACCCCATCGGCCATCCGTTCTGCGAGCAATGTGCCCTGCCCATTGCCACTTAAGTTTGGCAATTCTTCGGGCTATGTCGGTTACCTTGGTTCTCCTGCGGATCTCTTCATTTCTGATTCGATCACGTAGGGAAACTCCAAGCATAGCCCTCTCCATTGCCCTTTGGGTGACTTTTAGCCTTCTGATAAGGCCCATTGTGAGCGACCACGTTTCAGTACCATAGGTCATCACTGGCAACACGCACTGATCAGAACAACAATGGTGTGGTTTATTAACACTATTTATAATTATTTAATCTTTTTCTTTCTTGAGCTAATGTCTATATCTGCAAAAATACATAATTTAAAAAAAAGGACGCGCTTCATTTAAACTCGCGGATGTAACTACAGCTAGGAGACTAGAAACTATTATGCCTCGTTTGATACCGTTTCAAGATTTGCTATTAATTTTTAACAATTTTATAAGAGTATCCGAGTTCCAACAACAACCTTGTTATCACAATATGACATCGTTATAAGTCATAAGTCATTTATTTCATAACAAAATACATTGTGTTGAAAATATTACAGTGATGATAAATGAAATAATAAAAAGCATAAACATTACCATTCATATTTAAAATTGATTACGCATTTAAAATATATCAATTTCACTAAGAAATAATTTTATGTCAATAATTCAGCAACAATAAATTAAATAATCAACAACATTCCATTCTTTCATCTTCTTGCATTACTAGAGTGACGTTTTTTTTTTGTTCGATGTACTTGGCCTATTGAGTCCTTGCATCATCAAAACTGCACTGGAAGGTATTCACTAATTTATCTTTCTAAAGCAATCTATTTTGAGACGCTTGCATCTCTATCTACATACAAACAAACCGAATATTCCCGATTAGTAACACCTTGTCGTCAACACTGTTGACGATCGGGACAAAAAAAGTTCCGTCCGTTCACAGTGTTGTTCAATTAAAGATGACACGGATTTTCAAAATGCTTCAATTACAATCCAAGATGGCGGATGGTGGGTTAAGTGAAAATCCAACATGGCGGCTGCGATTTTTTTTCATTTTTGTCGTGGGTGTCGTTTTCATACATAAGACTGTATCACTCTTTTCTTAAGAACTGGCAGACTACAAATCGCTATTTGCAACAATCCTTACATATCAATCGTTCGAATCGTTCCTCATATTAGCCAGAATTATTCCTGAAATAAGGCAACATACAGACAGTCCCACATATATCAACAATATGCAAAGGTTAATTTATCCCGGGGCCGGGGCATCCCTTCATCGTGGCCCGGACGTTAATTTTAATATATACGTCTTGTACGACGCTACCATTTCCGTCATTATATCGTTATTGCGCGATAAATTTTGAATGTAGTAATTGCGCATGTGAAATATGCTTCGGGGTATAACATGTTTCCGTTAGGATGTAGCTGAAATTATTGGGTAGGAACATGTTACACGAACATAGAACGTGTTTGAATGTGACTTGGGGTGTTCAGCTGTTTTGCTTACGACAATACATGGTATAAGCTGCAGCCAGGGCTCCGCCCGCGTTTGATTTTTTTCTAAAGATAAAATAGTAAACGTCGGTGATGCGTCCTGCATCTGACGACTTTAAAAAACCGGCCAAGTCCGTGTTGGACCACGCACATTGAAAGGTTCCGTAGTTAGGATGAATTTTTCCCAAATACAAACTTAACATTGTAATTGAAAAACATGTTCTCCCATAAATTCCAACTGCAAATGTAAGTTTGTACGCACAATATTGAGTGATTTATCATAGACTTCATATTGGTTTTCCTGTAATCGCTGAGTAAAGAGCCATAATACTATTCAATTTTTTTCAAAATTTTTGGTCCTGTTGTTTTGGATATAAAGGAAAATTGACAATTTTCATCGAATTTCTTAAATATCTTTAAAAGCATTTATTTTAAAAATTATATAAAAATATGTTTGAGATTCTCGCAACAAGTTCTTTCATTTGATAGGTATATTGTCACACGGTATTGTTAGCAAAACTTTTTTTTTTAATTTTCTTATTTTCCCCCAAAAGTGACCACTATATAGAAAATTTATTTATTAACGTTACACGTTAGTGTTTGGGTCACAAAAATACAAATGTGTACCATATTTCAACTTAATCAGTCCATTAGATTCAGAGCAAATTGGCTGTGAAAGACGGACAGAGAGACACACGAGTGATCTTATACGGGTTCCGTTTTTCCTTTTGAGGTACGGAACCCTAAAAACCAGCTATGAGAGGCCTATGTCTAGTAGTGAACTGTAATAGTTTAAGAGATGATTAATTAGTTCATATTATTAGTATGGAGCCCCACCCTGTTAGTTTCTTGGTCGTAAGCGCAACTGCTTAAGCCGTTGGTTTTGCGTCGGTCGTATCGGATTGCCGTCCCATCGGACTACGAGAGTGAGGGAAGAGAGAGTGCACCTGTGTCTGCGCACACACTTAGGGTTATAATATCTCACGCACTGAAGGTTGATCTCTGCTTAATTTGTTCGCCATGTCAGAAATTTGGTCTAGAGGACTATTATAGAGCAATGATGTTTTCAGCAATTATGAGTACTGATTCAGCTGATTAAAATCTAATTGTTTTATATCAGCAACCCTAAAACTAATACTTTTTGAGTACTCTTAATCCTCGAAACACAAGCCCGTTTTATAATAAAATTCAAAAATACACTAAAATAAGCAGCTTTAACATAGTGCTAACAAAAGCATCCTCTAAAACAGCAAATATGAAATAATCCGGAAGGATAACATTTATACAAACGAAATATAAGTTACATGCACTCAAAAATAGATTTGCGAGTTCTCGGCCAATAAAACATTCATAGTCTGCTCCAGTCGGCTTTATGGACCTTAATATATTTTTTATTTTATCTTCCTTTTATTCATCGTTTTCAAGTCAAGTTTGCTATAATAGCGGGCCTCAGTTTTAGCTTGAAAATTGCTGTTATCATCTACCCTTCTCTATACTTAATTTCCGATTTAGGAAAAACAGCTTCTTTTTTAAGAGATGCTAGGTAGGTATTTGTTCAATCTTTATAATAATAAAAATGAAATGATGTTCGTTGGTAATAGTATATCTTGAGAACAACTGGACTGATTTGTTTTAAAATGTTTGTAATAATCTGAATTAGTTTCTAGCGGAAAAAAAAAATGTGTGGCACTCGGGGACTGCCGCGGTAAAGCTATTGCATTGCATTTGTAACCTCCATACTTCCTATTTGTCAACGCTACACTTGGGATGATGACGGATGATGTCATCATCCGTCATTACATGGTAGGCGGAGTGGGGGGTGTTAGGTTTTTTTCGTTACGGAATTTCTTGATTCGGTCGCCACGCTCAAAGCCCGCGACAAAAGCTATGCAATAGCTTAAAAATTTGAACAGTTGTCGGGAAAATTGTAAAATTCGGGAAAACTGAAAGTGCATTTTGTACGAATTTTTGACATTTGAACAGGGCAACGTCTGTCAGGTGAGCAAGTGTGAAATTTCCTGTATGCTTTTGATCACCAACCTTTTTGCATTTAATGATGTTGGTACTATATCTATTACTTAGGCGTAACAAAATCTCAAATCAGATAGAACTGACGGGGTTCGTTAGGACCGATGCCTGCCGGGGTCGCGGAAAAGTCCGAAAAGGATAATGTGACCCCTGGCAGCATACAGGCAACTGCAGGAAAATGGGTGGGTTTTAGTCAGTAGGAGTCTGACACGCCCTCCCGCTCCACTCAGGGCAGAAGTTATTTGATAATTTCCCATCCAAAAAAGAAAAGTCTGATGACAACAATAAATTATTATTAAGACTCTATTATTTATTTTTTGTGTACAGCAGAAAAGAAGAGGAGAACCAACAGCTATAACAGAAAGATAACGATTGAGTAACTATACTCTGAGCCAATTAAAGGATAACACGTGTAGAACAGAAAATAATTATTAGAAATCTTTGGATCACTAACAATCACGATACAAAAAAAAACCGGCCAAGTGCGTGTCAGACTATGCACAATAAAGGGTAGTTGGGATGAAATTATCTCAAAAAGAAACTTAACATTGTAGTTGAAAAGACATGTTCTCCCATACATCGATTTAAGTCACGGTCAATTCTCCAACTGCAAATGAAAGTTAGTAATCCCAAAAAAAAATGTTGTTTGTTATAACTAAAAATTATCGATTTTTCGGACATTTTCCTTTTCTTTTGCTATGAGACCTTGCTTCTTGCCAAAATTCATGATTCTAGGTCAACAAGATTACGATTTATTTGTGAGTGTCAAAACATGTCGCATTTAAATGGCCGTATTTTTTTATTGCTTGATTTTTTGAGAGCTCCAAGGGACTATAGACTTTCGTATTTGATATTAATTCCAATTTGATACCTCCACGCATTATTGAGAAAAAGGGTCTTGATAGACTGAAAGACAGACAGATGGACAGGCAGACGGACAACGAAGTGATCCTATAAGGGTTCCGTTTCTTCCTTTTGAGGTACGGAAGATTAAAAACAGAAAAATCAAAATAGTGTGTACAATAATTACTATGCACTTTAAAAAAAAGGCAGAGTTCAAATATAGAACATACTGTCATACCTCACTTAATGCTACATGAAAAACAATTCAATAAAAACTCTCTTACTTTGACAGACCCACTCACTCATACCATAGACAATCTCCTGCCATAAGTCTCCCAATACAAGTGACATTTTCACTTTGTCCCGCCACAATCGATGCATTAATCATTGTCTTCGATGACAAGTCTTTTAAAAACTTCTGCGGAACACGTTTACCTATCTGTCAACGATTTTCCCTTCAATGCTTCAATCATGCACCTCAAGCCTGTGATTGATAGGCTTCGGGAAGTTTCTCTGAGAGAGCAAATTGATAGAATATTGAGATGTGGTTTGTACTCGATATAAAAGTAAGACTTGAGAACATTATGATTGATATTGGGCGTAGATGACGCTTTGATTGATCAATTTGATACATTTATGAGAAGATTGCTAGCATGGAATTCGAGATTTTTTTGGGCATACCCATAAAATCACACATAGTTCGTTTTTGAAAAGTTAGTCTGAAGTAAAATGAGCACTTCTATAAATCATCATCAGCTTATAGCAGTTCACTGCTGGACATAGGCCTCTGCAATTGCATGACATTCAGCTTAATTGTCGGCAACTCTCATCCAGCTGCTACCAGCTACCCTTCGAAGATCGTCGCTTCACCTAGCGTGAGGGCCTACATTACGATTGCTGATTCGCAGTCTCCACTCTAGAACACGTCTACTCTAACAGTCATCGGTTTTACGGCTAATATGGCCGGCCCATTGCCACTACTATAACTTGCCTATTCTGTCAGCTATATCGATTATTTTGGTTCTCTGCCGGATCACCTCGTGCTGGATTCGATCCCTCAGAGAGACTCCAAGCATAGTCCGTTCCATAGCTTAATAAGGGATCTTGAATTTATGGACCAGACATACCACGAATCTACGTTCTATATATACCTATTTCTATTCTAACTTAAAAATAGCAAAAGTTAAAAAAAATACTCATTTAATAAAATATAAAAATAGTAGGTATTTGAAAGAGCAAAATGGATTTTAAAAACAATACCTACAATGCGAACAAAAGTCTAAAAATAATCGAAAGAAAAAACTGAACAAAGTATTCAAAAAAATCGGGCTGATGGATATAAAAATAATTCATGAAATTAAGCAGTTACTTTATACTACTTAAAATTCATTTGTTCCCAAAAAAAGTTGGGTTGAATTTAGTACAGAGCTCCAGAGTTCTGGACAGAGGAAAAGAAATACAAGTTCAAGAGAAACGCGAACTCGAAACGAAACGCTTATAACAAATTTAATAAGACGCCTCTTAAAGAGGATTTCTTTAAATATTTCAGTCAAATATGCAAATGACTAAAAGGAAGTTATAATCTTTTCTTGAATAATGAAATTTTAATTAATTCTCCGTTCAATAAGGGTGGAAAAATGTGGTTTGTGGGCCTTAACAAATTGGTTTCTGGTCTTCATCTCGAGATACTTTTTATAAATAAATTGATTTACTGTTTCCTATCGGCTTGTATTTACCCACGCCTGAAGTGTTTAGTGATATTTTATTGAATTTTCAGGAGGACATTTTCTTATACCGGGATTTAAGAATTTTCTTCTGATACTGTATATTTGGGTTGCGTTTCATGTAGTTTCCAGCGGAGGATAGGCCATATCTTACGCACTACACCCATTCAGAGATAACATAACATCAATCCTGTAATCCCCGAATGGTTTGGCAGAGGTGTACCCATAGCACATCAACGTTTCACCAGCCGCACCCACATCCACCCGTACTAATATTATTGAAGCGAAACTAACTCTGTGTCTGTCTGTTGTTACCTTTGCACGACTTAACGGTTGAACGGGTTTTGGTGAAATTTGACATACAGATAGACCATGAATTGTGTAAAAACTTGGGAAAATAGTTTATTCACACGAACCACATTTGGCCGTCAAAATTAACCGTGTGGGCTACCACATCGCAGCCACGTCGCAACCATAACGCAACCACCAGCACACTAGCAGATGGCCACATTGCAAATAAAAAGTTGCGTCGACCATTTGATTTGATTTTGTAGCTGCTACAACGCCATCACTAATTCTCACATTTTATCCGATAAATTCCAACCTACACGCGGGTAAAAGCTAGTGATACAAGAAAGGGTTGTGGTATTTTCTTGGCTAGGTCATTCAAGGGATCTCATTACACGGTGGTTGAATGGTTGTAAGTCAATAAACAATATTTGATAACTCGATTAATTAAATAAAGTAGGTAGGATAGGCTTCACTCCTGTGAAGCCTATCTCGAAAAACTTAAAAAAGGGAAGGTAATCTTAGGCCTTTTGTACGCACACGTTTTACTTGCCTTGAAAAATTACGGTTTATTCGCCGTGTCTCAGTAGGCACGGTCGTCAGTGTTGTATTTTATTTTATTTATTTGGGACAAAAAACAGTTAACCCACACTATTGTCCACGAAGTGACATCAGAGTATGAAAACGAACGCACGTTAAATAAAGAAAAAAGAAAAGAACTACATAAATAGAAGAAAAACACTATATAGGTACCGACGAATCGAAGGAAGTGGATGACAAGATCATCCGTCTTATAGGCGACATGCAAGAGTCTGTGAAACCATTATTTTTAAATTTAGATTGCGACGGCGCGAAAATATCAAAATCAATAAATTGTGAGTTATAGGTTTCTAAAAGTCGGCGGAGAGGGGCTCGCACCCCAGCGTTCGTTCTACATCGCGCAGTGTAGAATAGTCGAATAGTATAGATTACTATGGAAGATTGTTAACTGACAAGTTTTTCCTACGCTTTATACGTCGTCGTACCGTAAAGAAACCGTGCCATGTACAAAGGGCCTTACAATTCCAATAAAAATTTGAATAAAAAAAATGTTGGTGGATATAAGTAGAACTAACCTCAACCTTGATATCATAAAGATCTCCTTTTTCATTTCAGGACTTCTAACATTTCAGTCTCACACACACTCTCCATTACATTTACTTAGGGATTAATAAAATCTCTTGATTAAGTAGCCTAGTCTACCACGTTGGCTCATATTGCGAAGAGTTAGTGTATATTAAAATTATGAAAGCCTCATAAAATGGTAAACGTAGGTGTGGGAAATAGTTAAAAATGCTTGGGAAATTAAATTATACCTGTATTGTGGGTTATAAAATACAGCAAATGTTTCGATAACATTTAATTAGTGCATGCAGAATAATTCGACAAGTGAAATGGCAGTCAATCAAACAAAGCAGTGCCATTAAGGGCAAATTAAGGGTAATCACACGTACCACAACCACACCACACCCATACCACGCCCACCCCACAACCACAGCACAACCACACCACAACCACACAACCACACCATAACCACACCACGTAGACGGGTGCTAATTTGTATGAAAATGAATAGTTAATTCACACGGACCACAGTTGGCTGTCAAAATTGACCACGCGGGCAACCACGTTGCAGCCACAATGAAACCACCACCGAAATGAAGTCGTCTGTTGAAATAAAAATATTGTGGGATGGTGTGGATTATAATAATGTCCTTGGTTAATAGAATTAAAATAATTGCTTACTAATTAATTGCACGTTTAAGTGCATTCTTATAATGTCCAATTATCATGACATGTTAGGATTATTTAATATGTAACAATAAACCAACGCCTATCTTTTGTAAGGGAACATAATTTCAACTCACAACTTATATCCAACAACGGCTACATATCCAAATCGATATTCCTCACTCTAAA
The DNA here is from genome assembly GCA_949152395.1 of Agrochola litura. Taxonomy (NCBI): domain Eukaryota; kingdom Metazoa; phylum Arthropoda; class Insecta; order Lepidoptera; family Noctuidae; genus Agrochola; species Agrochola litura. The sequence continues at coordinate 16,221,259 of OX424508.1, read as the reverse complement.
ACCCGTTTCCTCACTCTAATCTCCATACGTACATCTAAACTATTCAGTAGGCTTCTTATTTGTCGTTAATTATAAAAGGGGCTTCCGCCAGATTATCCAAAGGAGGGGCACCAAGGCGGAGATAAGGGGAATTATTAAAATTAACAGCTGTTTCTTCGCCGCTTATTAAAGCTTCGAATATTGTTTCGAGTCTCTGCTTTTAAATCGTAATTTTGTTAGGAAAAATGTTTGGGATAAAGTTTGTAATTTGTGATAATGTTTTGTAAGGTTCCCGTGATCTCATTTGCTTAATTACAGAATGATGGTAAGATTTTCTATTAGCATAGTCAATGAAATAAATTTCACTGTCATTGGTTAAAAACACACTAACACACTTACATATGTTCTTAACGATTATTAGCCAAATACAAGACTAAGGTGGTACCTCACCTTCCGCCTGACGCAGGTCCTCACCGGACACGGCTGTTTTGGGAGGTTCCTTTTCAAGATAAGGCAGGAGGAAACGCCCGGATGTCACCATTGTCTTGATCACCCGGAGGACACGGTGGAGCATACGGTGGAGGTCTGCCCGGCTTGGGCGGAGCATCGCCGTGTCCTCGTGGAGGCGATCGGCGGCGGTGATCTCTCGCGTCCGGCCCTGATTCAGGCCATGGTACGGAGCGAGAGGAAATAGGAGGCCGTGACTGCCTTCTGCGAAGCAGTAATGCTCGCGAAGGAGGAGGTGGAACGCGTGAGGGAGAGGCAAATTTCGCGCCCTCGCGCCCCTAACCGCCGCAGGAGGAGACGCCCTGGGCATCGGAAATCGTAGGCCGATTTCCGGCCACCATAGGCACGGGCTTGCGGACGGTGAGCAATGGGTAGCTTACCGTCCGATAAGGACCAGGCCCGGGTCGACGGCGCGTTGTGTTCCATGTGCGCCTCAAAGAGATGTTAGCAGAATTGACGGGGTCCGCTAGGGACAATGCCTGCCGGGGTTGCGAAGAAAACCGAAAGGAAGATCATGGCCCCCGGCAACAGGGCAACCGAAGGAACACGGGTTGGTTTTAATCAGTAAGAGTCTGACACGCCCTCCCGCTCTGCCCAGAGCTGGAGAAGTTATTTGATAATCTCCCACCCAAAAAAGAAGGTGGTACCATTTTATTTAGAAAATCGAGCACGTAAATTGCCTAGCCTTTTCCCAACTATGCAATTGAGATGCTATTACAAAATTTTAGGAAAATCGTCTACTTTTACAATGTTTGTAAATATGTGAGCACCATGTATCTATCACATATTAAATTATCTGTCGTTGCTTCATTTTTAATTCTTTTTACCTATTGTGGTATAGTAATTTTATTCTAGGTGCATCGTCTTCACATATAATTATTTAACTAATGTACGTACCTATACAAACTATTGTAAAACATTTTAAAAGAGTAACGGTGGAGTTTCTTGCCCATTCTTCTCCATACGAAAACTACCTTTTGGAAGGGGCGACTAGAACCATTTTTAATATTTTGTAAATTTCGACGTTCAAAAGTGCCATACATGGGCCTATTTGAAATAAATGATTTGACTTTATGTTCTGGTCACCTTCCAGTTTAACTGGATGCAGCTGAATTTTACATGGAGCGACTGCCTATCTGATCTCCACAACTCTTGGCAACCCTTAGGAAAACTGGTTGTAACACTTTCGAGCTTCTGACTACCCGTAATGACTGTCAAAGATCTACGAAAGACAGCTAGGACCAACTGCTTGACGTGCTTTCAGAGGCTCAGAGCGGTCTCGCTGTGTAATGTCACCCATCCGCGGACCGGACTCGGCAAGCGTTGCTTAACCTTAAAAATCGACTTATGCAGCTGTTATTATTTAGCCACTAGCTAATACAAATACAAAGTACCTTTGAATGAAAACAGACACATAAATGAAGAAGCTTTTATTCTATTCCACAAACAATAAAGTGACAGAATAATCCTTGAAACCAGTTCATGCAATATTGCTTCAAGTACAGCCAAGAACCTACTTAGCACCCCTATAGTTCCCGCAAAGCGAATGAAAGTGAATTTAAGTATATAAGCCGCACTTACTTCTTAGTACTTACTGTATTTTGTAATTAGTTACCATTGCAGGGGTTGCGAATGCACCTATTTATTAGTAACTTGACTGGTTTAGGCAAGAACTACAATTATTCCGTGTTGTTTTCTTTAGCAGGAAAATTTCGTTTTGATTCTGTTAATGGTAAGTATTTATTGATGGTATTCTCATGCTGGAGCCGCAGCTGCGTCTATCGTGACGAAGCTTCGCACAGTGATATGATACACGCAGATGTGACCAACCATTATCGGTTTTCGTCGCGATAGTTCGGTCTGCGTAGCACTTATCCGGGTGGCAGTACATAATAAGCGTGGCGCTTGGTCGGACTAGCGTTGGTCATTTCGACTGCTGTTTCCGGACTGCGTAGACGCTCTGTTGAAATAATGGAGAGCCTTTTTGGATTATTGTATGATTATTAGTTAAAGTTATGAAGCCTCTAATGCGACCACCGCATTAGAGCGATAACTTTTTATCGAGCAAAACATACGAAGCTTCGGCACGCATTGCTTTGTCACGATAGACGCAGATGCGGCCCCAGCATTAGTCGAAGTCTATTTTAGTGGAAAAAGGAAAGGGAGGCCTTTGCCCTGCAGTGGGACAATACGGGCTAATTATTATTATTAAAGAGAGATAACTTTTAGAGCTGAGTCGTCGCTCCATCAGCCAGATCCAAAGAGATGGCATGCAGTGTTCCAGGCGCGCCTCTATGGATGTGCATGTGGTCAGGGATCGGCCGCATTTGGTGATGGAGCCCGCTAGGAATGACGGGCTGATACCAGTCGGGGGTGCAGCGAATGTACAAGTATTTCCCGAGCCCCTGACTCACTTTAGTGAAAGGACCCGTTTTTTGTCGGTACCTTTTTACCGGTTTTAGTTGGTAAGAGTCCGAAATAACCCTTCATTTTCTCCATAGATGGAGAGTTTTCGTGAGGATTTTACTACAGAAAACAAAACTATAGATAACTTCAGAAAAACAGGTTGTTAATTGCAGTTTTATGAGTATATACTGCAGAAAACAAACTTCTTTTATATTAAAACCGCAATTGTATGACTGTTCGTCAATTTCGTGTAATTGAGTCGTGACGTCTGTACCACCTTGATAGCGTTTGTGTTATTTTAACCTAACAGCAATTTTAATACTTTTTTCACGATAAAATTTTGCAATCTGTGTAGGTTTACAAGATCCACTAGAAAAGAAATCTCTAAATTCCCACATTAGACTCGCTTGGGAACTGTAACCGCTTTGATACAGCTAATAATTAATATGCATGACAGTTCTACATCCATTCACTACGCCATAACAAAGACATATCTCCATTATTTCCAGAATCAGTATGCAAATACTAAGCTCAAAAAATATCCCTCGATCGGGTGTTGGGAGTAAGCGCGTAGAATTCTAACTGTAGGACGTCGAACCGATTCAATTATGCAGAAGATCAAAGCTGGAACTTAATTGGTCGCGGTCTGTGGTCTCGTTAAATCTAGCTAGAATCCGCCCGTGGTTGCCGTTAAAGATACGGGAGACGGCGACGGTTTTCTTGTGAGTGGTTCAGTTTGTTTGTGCGGTTAGATCTTTTAAATTAGCGAGAGCTAATTAGTACTATCAGTCTTCCGCTACTATTAATGTGCCTTTCATCACTTTCTTATACTCTTGCATTTTAACAAACATAGTGGGGTTGACCAAAGGTGCGCCAGTGCTTACCTGTATAAAAAAATACACTTTTTTAAACAAGATATTTTGTTGGCATTTTAGTGTTAGCACTTGTTGGAGATAGACGAGGAGGAGCTCGTGGCTAAGTACTAACAGCCGCACGTGTCAATCCATCAGGTTAAGCTACGCTTGCCGGGGATGGGTGACCATTTCTACATACCGAGACTCCTCCGTGTCTCGGAAAGCACGTTAAGCCCTTGGTACCGGCTGTCATTCGTGGATCTTTGACAGTCGTTACGGGTCGTCAGAAGCCCGAAAGTCTGACAACCAGTCTTACCAAGGGGTATCGTATTACCTAGTTACTGGGTTGTGGGTGTCATATAGCCAGTCGTGTCGTCCATGTAAAATACTGGTATTCAGCTGCATTCGGTTAGACTGGAAGCCGACCCCAATATAGTTGGGAAATGGCTAGGCAAATGATGATTTTTAATTATTTTTACCTATTGTGGTATAGTAATCTTATTCCAGGTGCATCGTCTTCACATATAATTTTATAATTTATGTATACAAAATATTGTAAAACATTTTAAAAGAATAACGGTGGAGTTTCTTGCTCATTCTTCTCCATACGAAAACTACCTTTTGGAAGGGGTGACTAGAACCAATTCTATTCTAATTCTAAAAATGTTTCTACTCGGTAAAAGAATATTTAGAGTCTAGCTTAAAATAACGATTTTCTCTCATGTACAAAAGTGACGGTCTGTTCTATGCAAACAATAAGATTTAGCTTATCCTATTTGACTTTATATAAAATTATAATTTGTACTATTTGAAAAGGATGACATTAATATTGCTGAATAATTGTATTTAATTTATTATTAGGTATTGACATTTAATTTTGACATAACTATAATTTCTCTATTTAATTGTGCTAATATAAAAGAAAATAATTAAGTAATAATAATGTTTAATGCATGCTAATTTAGGATGATGAGGGCAGGCGAATGAAAATTGCAATGCTTGTAAAAGGCTGCTAAGTCTTAAGTACTAACATACCATAACACCAACATTGTACACTTAGTTCGCAATAAACGTTTTTGACTTTGACTTTGACTTATTATTTGTACATTTTGACGTTCAAAAGTGCATTTTATGTGCTTATTTGAAATAAATTATGTAACTCTGTCATGGTGGAGATCAAATAAAGAACAAAATAGAACATCTTTTCCAGAAAAACTTTGTCGAGCAAGTCTTACTCTATATTAATGTCGTGACCAAGTAGTTTTGCTGTGACTTCCGATTTCAAGTGTGGATACATGTATAGAGTTTTATTGATTCTGATCATCAACATAATTTTGTTAGATACTTATCTAAACACGGAAAACATTTGGTAAAGTGATTTTTTCGTGTCACATTGATTAATGGTGACTAATGATAATTTTGTATGCATGATAAAATAATAAAAATTTAATACGCTCAAGCGTAATATTTATACAGTTGCTTATTATTGGATTTGATTAAAACATGCGTGCGAGCAATAACTATAACATGTCAGATTCAAATCATAAGTTATGCACCATATTAAATGGTTTTGTCGCTAACATTACACAAGAACGTTGTTAGTTTTATACAAATCTTATCTGACATGAGTATAAGTTTAAGATTTTTATAAAACTAACAACGTTTTGGTGTATTTTTAGTCTATGAAGACTACGACCCATTTTCTCTTTAAATATCGCCTGTAAATACTACAGAAATACCTTCTCGATATTATTCTAAAGTTGCAAGTTCGCTATGAAAACATGAACCCGACGTTTTCAAACGCAAATGTAAGCCAAGTTAGCGAGGTTGAAGACATATTGTTTTTATTCAATACAGTATTCCCTTGTTCAAGTTATTAAAGCACAAATATATTATTTGTTGAGGCAAGCTTTTCTGTTATTTTGGAATAATGTTTATGATATTAAATTCTGTCCCCAGGGAGAGAAGCCAATTCACCGCAACACGGGCTAACCCTTTCCTTTTCTGACATATTGATGTTTTTATACGTCTGTCCCTTTTCCTCGTGTTTGTCGGAAGTGATTTTATGGATCAAGAAGAACAATTTATTGAAGACGTATTGTTGCAGTAAAAATTTATTTTCTTGAGTACATCTAACTATTATAAGAGTCAACTTCTTTAAGCAATCATTATTATCTGTCACACCTTTTTGTAACTACAAGTATACGTTGACTTCGTTTCCAATTTATATTTATTTGGGAACAAAATAATATTCATTCATTTGACAAAATCAAACTTTGTATAATTTATTATTTTTTATCATTGATTTTACATTCTGTGATTACTTGAACTTGTTAAAATTTTAAGAATATCGTAAATATACTTTTACAATGTTTGTAAATTATGTGAGCACCATAATTATATCTATCACATAATTAATTTATCTGTCATTGCTTCATTTTTAATTATTTTTGCCTATTGTAGTATAATAATCTTATTCCAGGTGCATCGTGTTCACATATAATTATATAATAATGTATCCAAAATATTGTAAAATATTTTAAAAGAGTAACGGTGGAGTTTCTTGCCCATTCTTCTCCATACGAAAACTACCTTTTGGAAGGAGCGACTAGAATCATTTAAATTTTTTGCAAATTTTGACCTTCAAAAGTGCCTTTTAAGTGCCTAATTGAAATAAATTACTTTGTCTAGCAGGTTATAAAAAAATAGGGTGATATCCTCCCTAAGCCCTTGGTACTAGAGCACACTGAAACTTCTGCGCTCCTGGCCGCTCATAAATGTTTGAATTTCGAATGTTAATTTTTTTTTATACATTAGAAACTCATTCATCGATTAAAATATTGTTGGCGGGAAGTCGCGTGTCAATTGTTTTTTATCACAAGTTGAAGTTCGTCGTCTGTAGCAAAAATGGAATTAACGCGAAAAGACTTTAGGGCGATGATTTTTTATGATTTTAAAAGTCTCCGCAAGCACTGTTCGTCTTCAAAACATTTTTGGGAGAGAAGCACCTCATTTAAGCACCGTAATTTGATCGTGGCCGTGTTTCTCTCCATGGTGAAATTCGGGAAGGTCGGCTCTCAACTGCGATCACTAAGAAAAATGTGGCTACTGTCAGGTAACAAATTTAATAATATTAATGAATTGGACTCAATAATTAAGCAGGTTATTAACAAATAGGTGATATCCACCTTATGTCTTTGGCATGTTAAATGTTGACAAAATAACGTCGGTGGTCGGACTGCCTCTTTAATCTAGTGGCCGCAAGCGCAATTGCTGAGCTTGAGGTTCTAGGTTCTATTTCCGATTCGTGCAAATTGTTATTAGGTTTTTCATCTGGAATTTCTCAGTAGCAGAGTTTTTTTTTTTTTTATGTGTGAAATTATCAAATAACTTCTCCCGCTCTAGGTGGAGCGGGAGGGCGTGTCAGACTCTTACTGACTAAAACCCACCCGTGTTCCTTCGGTTGCCCTGTTGCCGGGGGCCACGATGTCCCTTTCGGCCCTTATTCACACAGCCTGTAGTCTGGATTAGTACCCGGTTGATGGGAATAGGGTCACCCCCTATTAAATTGATCTTATGATTTATTGAACATAAGGGTCGAAATCGAATGAGCATCATAACAGTTTTCCATCAATCTGATTTAACCAAACACCTATCTTCACTAGCGTATTGACATGCCCACGACTAAGTAACAGCAAACTCGCATCACATTAGCAAAGCAATCATTATCATTAATTTACCTACGCACTCAATTCGGATATGTTTGCACTGTACTGGCCTCTGTCGTTGCATCAATATGCTAGTGAAACTAGTCTCTGTCAACAGGCTACTTGAATTTGTAATTGAATGAGATTCGATTCGATTAAATTGAAGAACAATTTGAAGTTGTGTAGTTTTTGGGAACGAAAAATGTAAATTGTCTTTTCCTTAGGTATAGTTGAAGGCTACAGCACTCATACGTACCATCGTTTATAAACTGGTTGAATAAGATACTGTTGCAAACCAATGTCACAACACTGGTAGTGACATTCAATTCAATGTCACAACACTGGTTGAGGCATTCAAGCTAATGTCACAACACTGGTTGTGGCATGCAACCAATGTCACAGTACTGGTTGTGACATTGGCTACAACAAACAACATTGTTCGAAAGGATTTTTTGTGACTGAACTTTTGAAACAGAGATGTGAAAATGATAATGGCCTGTTCAGCACAATTACCATTTTAATGGCGCATTGAATCAAAAACAAACTTTCTTTATAGTTAAGAAGGTGCAATCCGAAAGTTAGTAACTTCGCAAATAGCTGTAAAATATGAATATTTTGGTGCACTATTTTCTTTTTCGTGTGGTTAGTGACTAACCTGGTGTCAGAGTTTTTATGCCGCTCATGGGCTTCTAACTTGGCTTCACAAGCGGTCGAGAAATATCTCTCAGGAAGCAAGTGATAATATACTATACGTACATGAATCCGAAAAGTCAGAGGTGCGTGCCTTGATGCACTATTAAGCTATGTTTTAAATCATACATTAATATTGAAAATTTATCAGAACAGGTAAATGTTTGACAGCTATTTGCGTAGTTGCTAACTTTTGGAATGCACCCATTTAAGCGTACCAAATGCGCAAATGGCAATCTGTTTCAAGTACCACAGTTTACCTTCTCAGAGCCCACTGTAAAACAAATTATATTTCCCCATCCAAACTTTTAAAAGCTAGCAGTTTGAATGAAACGCTTCCTCGCGGAATCCTGTGTAAAGTCGCCTCTTAACATTTATATTACCGGACCCAACACTTTTGGACGCACCATCAGGAATTCCCTTCTTTCTGAAACGCCATCTTGCATTCAGCAATAAAGATTACCAAAGCGGTAACGTTTATTTAACTTTCCATTTTGTTTGGAAATTTTAAGAGCATGTTTTCTTATGTAATAGGTTTCCTTTTTTTCTTTTGGAGCACTTGCCTTTCAAAGTATTATTGTCGGCGACCGACTCCGCTTTCTACATGCTGAAGATAAAAGATATCTTGGATTTTTTGCTTTTTAAAAGTAAAGTTTGTTCGAACGAGTCTGGCCTTAAAAAGTATGTTTTAAGAATATTTTAGCTAGATTATAGCAGGTTTTTAATTGTGGGATGGACGGCATCTTTCTTGGCTTGCGAACGCAATGTCGAATAAGATAAAGTGTCTTTTTTATGTCCTGGAATATTGCTCGGCTTGGGAGAGGCATTGGATAACGAACTACAGTTTCTAGATTCGATTTCTTAATCAAATTTTTACTGAAGAATGGAAATGTATTTAATCTTTATTTGACAGCCAAATTGGTTAGTAAAAATTCAAGGGTTCTATTTAGAAAAAAAAAAGAGAAATTTTCAACAAACACAAGCTGTTATTTTATTTCATAGATGTAAGAACTCATCCAATATACATATAAATTCAAACACTACACACGCTTAAATTATTTCCACGGAAATTACGCAATGAATGCATAGTTTGAAGACATAAATTCTCAGTAATTCATAATTCGCTATGCTTCATACACCTATTAGAAATATTCCTATCTATCCATAGCTACACAATTAACAAATAATCACACCTGCATACCCCGCGATGTTTGCTAGTTATTTTTAAGTCTCATGTTGCTGGGAGCGAGACGATTAGATATCATTACGCTCATATCCTCCGACATGCTACAGAGAATTTCTTAAAGTAAATATCCAATGACACTTCGCCTGACCTGGGAATCGAACCAGGCGTTGGGAGCGTGTAGTCCAACGCTCAGCGTGTAGTCTTGGACGCCTGTCGTGCACCACCAGTGCTAGCCCAATGAGGCGTTCATGACCAATTTTTTCCCGTTTTATTATTATAAATAATTCTTGTCACAGATAGTCACAAAAGTTTCGAAAAAACACCTTAAGCCTTTCAGCCTACGTACAAAGTCAATGTCTAGATAGGGACGAGCCATTAGCCAATCTCCAACAAGTGCTGGATAACCTTTTTCGCTCTACCGAATTTAACGATAAGCTCATGTTGGATAAGACATTGATATATTCCGTATTAGGAAAAGAAGATGGATTAACGTGTAATAATATCTTGCTACCTAAATAAATAAAATGTATTGTTCTTAGAAGGAATAAAGTGGCAATAGGCAGTTTGGTACGTCGATTGTTGGTAGATCATGGGTTTGACTCTTTTCCCTTTATACAATTCCTAGGACAATCTGGTACCTAACTAGTTAAATACCTATATTTTGTTAAATAAAGATATTGATGCTGACGGTTACTTATTCTTTGCCGGGGATAACAATGTTTCCACATCCTGTAATAGTCTTACATCAATCGGTGGTTGTCCTTGGGTGAACGTGGTTGGTGCCTTATTTCCATTTTCATATTTTCAAAAACAGCTAACAGGCCTCTGCGAGTTTCTTTCGGCCCCTCGTATGCAAAGATCCGGGACCCCAGGGTCCCAAGAAATGTCAAAAGACGTAAAAATAATAGTGTAAAAATTAATTGGCATAAAAGACAGATTAATCGGCCCGCCGTGTAAAAAATATGTTGGGGTAAGCAATCAAATTTTGCGCCATTTTGTCACAATGTTGTCAGCATAAAAATACTGCCAAATTACCAATAATTATTACCTAATTAGTCGAGAATTAATTCGGTCATGAGCCAGCGCCGACTTTACACCAACATACCTTACCTATTTACGTAGATCTTTATTTTATGCTTTCAAAATAAAACACAATCTTATTACATCAGAAATAAGTTTGTAGGTACTGAGTAGGTGATTAAATGAAACACCCACGGCAAAAGGTCTGAAGGTAGACAGACAAGACACTTCACTTCTAATTCTCATTTTGATTTTCTTCATTCAACTATGATGTTTTCAGAAGCCTTAACTTTCTAAAGGTCGCGTTTGAAATAAATAAGTACCATTTATTATGCATAAAAGACGCTATCTATATCCTGTTTCAAAAGTATTTGGCGATTGTGTAAACAAACCTCGTTGAGGTTATATTCTCATCTAATTACCATCTGTATTTAGAGGCCGTCAAGTACCTATATAACTCACAACTTTTTCGAACAATTATTTTTAGTGTATTGTAATTAAAAAGGTTAAAAAATTAACCATCATCGTCAAATGAAAAACATCTGTAATGTGATTTAAAATTAGAAAGAGAGAGATTCGAATTTTAGTATTCGAATAATCAAAACAGTGCACTCAATTGGTAAGTGACACTAAAAATTGGCATCCACAGGTACGTTTTTAGATCAATTTGTTTACATTTTCAGCAGATACTTTTAGAAAAGAGCATAGTCAACATATTTCGGTATTTTTCCAGGAGTCCTGGTTTCATAAGAAATGTTATTTTGAACGAATTGATGTGACACCCACTTTGTTCCGTCGGTGAGTGAGGTACCTTACGTGATAAGGTCCCTCTGCGTGTGTTTACATTTCCCACTAGTTGTTTCGTTCTTAGAAATGATTAGCTATTTAGCTAGTCAAGCATTGTATTAAGAAGTTGATTGGTTCAATAGATAAAACTGCTTGCATGGGAAAAATTAATAGTGGATATAAATTATTACTTTATGGGAGACTAGCTGAGCCCCACGGTTTCACCCGCATAACTCTCGATTCCGTGAGAATATCGGGATGAAGAGTATTTTATGTATTAATCCATGTTATAAACTATCATCACCATCATCATCAGCCTATAGCAGTCCACTGCTGGACATAGGCCTTTCCAATTGCACGCCATTCAGCTCGATTCTCGGCAACTCTCATCCAGCTGCTACCAGCCACCCTGCGAAGATCGTCACTCCACCTAGCCTGAGGGCGTCCTACCTTACGTTTGCCAATTCGCGATCTCCACTCAAGAACACGTGTACCCCAACGGTCATCGGTTCTAGGGCTGATATGGCCGCCCACTGCCACTTCAGCTTGCTAATTCTGTGAGCTATGTCGATAACTTTGGTTCTCAGCCGGATCACTTCGTTCCGGATTCAATCCCTCAGAGAGACTCCAAGCATAGCCCGCTCCATGGCTCGCTGAGCAACCTTAAATTTATGGACCTGCCGTCCCGTTATAAACCATATGTGTGCCAAATTTCATTCAAATCCATTCTGCAGTTTTTGCGCGAAAGAGTAACAAACATCCATTCATCTATCCTTACAAACTTTACCGCTTATAATATCATTATTAAGTAAGATTAAGTGGGATATTAGTCACCCAAAGAGCAATGGAGAGGGCTATGCTTGGAGTTTCCCTACGTGATCAAATCAGAAATGAAGAGATCCGCAGGAGAACTAAGGTAACCGACATAGCCCGAAGAATTGCCAAACTTAAGTGGCAATGGGCAGGGCACATTGCTCGCAGAACGGATGGCCGATGGGGCCGAAAGGTTCTGGAGTGGTGACCGCGTACCGGAAGACGTAGCGTTGGAAGGCGTCCCACAAGATAGACCGATGACCTTGTGAAGGCCGCAGGAATCCGCTGGATGCGGAAAGCACAGAATCGGTTGAAGTGGAGGTGCTCGGGGGAGGCTTATATTCAGCAGTGGACGTCTTTCGGCTGAAGTGATGAAGTAGGATATTATAACTGCCTTCTTTTTTTCGTATCGACGGTACATCTATATTATAAGTTTAAGCGCTCATTACGTAGCCACGTTTACTGTGGCGTCAGATGTCTTGTTCAGATCGTCAAGAGTGCAAGTGAACGGACATTTGGGACATTCCAGCAGATAGGACATGATCTGATCAGGAGCACCGCACTCGCACTGTGTGTTGGATGAACCGATAATACCCCTTTTCGCCAGATTATGTTTGCAGTGGCCTACTTGGGTATGCATCTATAACTGCCTAAGCATCGGTTACTCAATGCCTGACCATGTCCAAATCTTTCATAAGTAAATCGGTTTAATCTTACGCCAACTAAAACTCTGTGTCAATATGTTATGTTAAGCCCTATCCCTTCACTTTTACTAACTAATTGATTATGTTTACATACCGTGTGGTGGGACCCTGGTGATCTGCGATACAGGTATTCCTAGTGCAGACACCAGTCTCTCACAAACTATTGTCACTGTTTTTCAAGTCTGTCTAAATTATAAGATGCCATTGTTTGTGAAGAGAAAATAAATTATTTGAATTTGAACTAAGTTATATAATTATTCGTTGTTGTTTTAATTAACCAATCACAGTAGATTTTCAGATACAAGTATTATGTTATAAACTTATATGCCTACCCAATGTACTTTTGGTAAATCTATAATAATATCTAGTCATAAAATTGTGTCATAGTACATATTATAAATCAAAGAAGCTTTTCATGACTGTCTGTGTTCTTTTGTATTCCCATTAGTTCGTCTAAACTAAACAAAATATTAATTTTGTGTAGTTTAATTATTTAAAGAATTTATGCTGGAAGGTGGTGTATAATACATTAATATTAAACTTAAATCCTAATCCTGACTAATATTATAAATGCGAAAGTGAGTTTGTTTGTTTGTTACGCTTTCACGCAAAAACGGCTGAACGGATTTAGATGAAATTTGACACATGGGTAGACCATGACTTGAGTTAGAACACAAGGTACTTTTATCCCGATATTCTCAAGGAATCGAGACTTATGTAGGTAAAACCGTGGGTGCAGCTAGTAATATAATAAATAAATCTGGATGTTTTATCAAGTCATAAAACCATGCAAAACAGGGATTGATCGCTAGTAGTTCTATATGCCTGATTGCCGATCCAATGTTCTCTTGGCAAATAATATACTTATAAAGAAAAACAACTTATTTTCCAACAAGAACTCGTTAAAACTTACGTATAAAATCTTACCATTAAACAATGAATATAATTCTTAAAGCGTTGCAAAACTTTCGAGAAACGGATTTCACTTAAATAGCCACCGAAACCTATTTTGAATCGTTCGTCGGTACCGAAACTTGGGACCGTTTTAAAGTTTGATGCAGTCGCTTCTCATTTAGCGGCTAAGCTCTAATTGTTTTTGGGAGCCGATTTTACTGTACAACTTCCATCTAGAAGTTTATCCTGGTATTATATTATTATCAATCTAGTTTTGATAATCGCGAAGACGCGTTTTGCTTGGACAGTTCCAGTTTTTTTTCGTTTTTGTTTTTGTAATTTAAATTTGATTACTAGTTTATTTATTTATTTAGAAGTATAAAAATTACGTATTAAGTATGTTGAAACTGTTTTGTACTTCCCGTCACTTGTCCCTATAGGTTCATTAGAAAACCAGCGTCTGACAGCATTTTTTTTATTTTTTTATCCTTAATGTTGGCAACGTCTTAATAGCTGTCAAATATTTACCTGTTTTGATTAATTTAGCAATATTACTGTATAGAAATAAGAAATGTGGTTAACTAGTTCCCTAGAATATTAATAATGAATTGCAATTATAATATTGATGTTGAAACAATTTTAGGTGTACAAAACGCATTTGGAAAGTTTCCAAATACTCTTTTTATTTATTATTTATTTATTTACGACGTTGCCAAATTTTAGGATAAACCGTCTCACTTTTGAAATGAACCTTTTCGGCGCAGCCGTAAGGCACACACTATTATTTTTAAAAGATTGTTTTCACTTTTTTATTTCATTTTGTATTTCACGAACTGTGTCCAAATAAGCATTATTCTTTCTTTTTTATAGGTAGCTGTTGTGGGTACAACTTGAACTGTTTTCCAGCCCTAGCTTCGGTTTTATTAGGTATCTACAAGGACCAATCACATAGTGTACTTATTACGATTTGTTCCGCATTCACCACACAAAGTTTGCCTAATTCCTTTTTGGCCCCAAAAATTTTGTTTCCGTTATTTATTATTATAGTTTTGATTCGCCCCATTCTTTGTTTCTTATTCGCCTCAGTTTTTAATATGGAAATTATTCTTACATCTTTTTGGGGCTATGTTGTTACCCTGTAACTTGTACGATCTCTTTTACGAAAATAAAGTGATCACTTTTGGACTTTGTCACATTAAACGTTCGTTGACCCGTCACAATTTGCATCGTATAATATGACAAGCTTCAAAGTATGGTTACGGTTTTCGTAAGTCGTCTGTACAGCTCGCGCAGCAGTCACCGGTCTCTTCAGGTAGTTAATACACGACTAATGTGACGTTGTCTGATTAGTTGAGACAAAAGTTACAGTATTTTATCTCGCGAAGCGACGCGCGCTTTTCTTATGGTTACCAAATGTACAAACACGCTGTGTATGTACGTGTAAGCGCTGGAGCTCTTGTTACTGTCCGAGATAATGGCGAAGTCAGACGTATGTGTGCGTGTGCGTGTGCGTGTTTGTACACTTGGTGACCACAAGTAAAGCGTGTGACGCTTCGTGAGATAAAAATACTGTAACTTTTGTCTCAACTAATCAGACAAAAAATTTCGGAAGTCGGTGTCAAAAAACTAAAATACTGATCCAAAAACACCGACTTCCTAAATAAAAGTTATTTTTCACTATGTAGTTTGGAAGTCGGTTGTATTTTTTGTAAAAAATATTTTTTTTTCACTTTTTGGTGGGTTGGTTTGGAGATCGTGACCAAATTACAATGGGACCAACTTGAAAGTAAACGCTTTCAAAAAAAAAAAAAAAAATATTCAAATCGGTCCAGCGCCTTCGAGTAATCGTGGAACATACATAAAAAAATAAAAAATATCCCGACGAACTCAGAACCTCCTTCTTTTTTTGAAGTCGGTTAAAAAATACTATATTAATTCTTTTAACTACTGTATGTTCGTCTGATTAAAGTAAAGTCGACCTCGCTTTACCACTATAACAAAAACATTCAGTAATTAAAAACTTCACTAAGGTTGGAATCCAACTAGTGATAGTTGGATTCCAACCTTAGTTTCAACGATATAGGTTTTATATTAAAGTATATCTTGACATTTCATGACATGCAAGTGATAGTTAACCTTAGGGTGGTAAAGCAATTATGAGTGTTAGATAGGTACTATACATATAATAATACACTCAGCATAATCAGACTATAATGTTCCCACTGCTGGAACACAGGCCTACTCCTGAGAGGAAGTGGATCATAACCCACCACGCGGGCCCTTGTGGGTTAGTAAATATCATATCTTTGAAATTTTGGTTCTAGGACATGCCAGTATCCTCACGATGTTTCCCTTCAATGTTTTAAGAGTAGGTGATGAAATAATTTACACAAAATAATTCGCCTGTGTGGGTTCGAACCTCCGACCTTAAACTCGTAAGACGTGATCGTTACCACTGGGTCACCACTTTTCCCGGTCATCTCATCTCAAAATACACTCCCGGACTCCTAAATCCAGCTACCAGGCATATCTATTTACATGTAGGTAAGGTGTTAAACATCAAAATAATTATGAGTCAAAAAAGTTTTAATGCAGTTTTGATGCCAATAATACTGGCCATCATTAATCAAAATTGGAATTCACGACCAACTGAAAACTTAAAAAAAATGTACAAAAAGAAACAAGCGAGCCTTACAGTAGTCGCATATGATGTATAAAATCTGACATCTCACCTTGTAATAAGCAACATTAAAGGAGCGCGTCACGGTCATTTCTGACCAACTCTAGCACCGCGGGTGCTCATTGGTCAAATCAAATAGCGCTTCCCCGGCTTCCTGTTACACACTTCCGTCCCTTTTCACGAAATCTTTTGCACAGATTTGATTATTTAGATTTAGATTTAAATTGCAGGAAACTAAGCGGAAAGATGTGACACATCAAAAATGCAGGATGACTCGATTCAGGTGACTGAAAGTGTAGTATTGTCTCGTATCTTGAATGATACGGACACACATGAACATTAAAGTCATTTAATATATTATTTAAATAAAGTCCACACGTACCTATGAAGCAACAAAAAGTTCAATGTTTTACCTAACCCATAAAATAGTTGACCCATACATCAACAGGAAAAATATATCGCTTTGGCTGGGTCAACTCGCAAATTGGAGGTGGAAAAAACGGGTTAAAAAAAAACGGAAATACCGAGGTGAACATTGAACCGTAACTTTGTACAAATTGTTTTACACCAGAACAAATTTTATTTTCAAGATTTTTTTCATGATTATATGTGCATACGACACTTTATTCAAAATACACAAATTATTGTAAATTGAGTGCTCGACAAAAATCAATCTGCCTAGCCTATTCCCAACTATGTTGGGGTCGGCTTCCGGTCTAATCAGATGCAACTGAATACCAATACTTTACATGGAGTGACTGCCTATCTGACCTCCACAACCCAATAACTGGGTGATACGATTCCCCTTGGTAAGACTGGTTGTCAGACTTTCGGGCTTCTGGCGACTCGTAACGACTGTCAAAGGTCCACGAATGATAGCCGGGACCAACGGCTTAGCGAGCTTTCTAAGGAGTCTCGGTATGTAAAGATGGTCACCCATCCACGGACTAACCCCGGCAAGCGAATATTTAGCTACAAGCTCATCATTAGAAAACTGTGAGACTTTACAATCATAAAGTTTTTAGCGATAAGACCGCCCATTATGTCATTTTATAATATGTAAAATTTCTACATTTATATCTCTAATTCGCAAGGTGTAAAGAGTAACTTATTCTATTCTAAACTCCGATTACTTGTACACATTCACATAAATGAATCCCGCAGTAAATGTAAATACAAGTACGATATACTGAATTCAATGTTATATGAATAACTCAGTTCATCACTTAATCCTTACATAAAAAACTCACCACTAGGTATATCAGATAAAATGTTATCTACCTACATTGTTCCAGTAAGGCTTATGTCATATACCTATGATTTCAAGAAGCAATGACCATTCAAACCTAATTAACCCTTTGAATGAATAATTATCAAAGTCAAATAATTTATTTCAAATAGCCCATGTAAGGATGGCACTTTTGAACGTCAAAATTTACAAAATACTAAAATTGATTCTAGTCGCCCCTTCCAAAAGGTAGTTTTCGTATGAAGAAGAATGGGCAAGAAACTCCACCGTTACTCTTTTAAAATGTTTAACAATAGTTTGCATGAGTACGTACATTAGTTAAATAATTATATAATATGTGAAGACGATGCACCTAGAACCTCCTGGCTGGAGGCTCTAAGTGTAGAAGCTTAAGGCCACCACAGGAAAAGTTCGGTTAAGCAGCCATGACCTTAGTGGTCAAAACTGCGAGAGGCCATTTCAAAAAAAAAAAAAAAAAAAAAGCACCTAGAATAAAATTACTATACCACAACAGGTAAAAAGAATTAAAAATGAAGCAACGACAGATTATTCAATTATGTTATAAATACATGGTGCTCACATATTTACAAACATTGTAAAAGTAGACGATTTTCTTAAAATTGTATAATTAATAAATCAGTGTGTGAGGATATATCCTTTTATCGGTTACCTAATTAATTCAGAGTTTGACAAGAAACAGTGAATGGAAATAAATAGCTCCATAAGTACCAACTTTACTTAATAAAAAATAATTTTAACCCTCAAAAGCGTCAATAGCCAATTAACACTCATTCAATTACAAACAAAAACAAAAACATCTATTTGAATAAAATCAAGCGTTCATTCCAATTTTACTTTTAAAAGCTATACTACCGAACGAAGCCTTTATAAAATTAAATACGTTTATTGAAATGAGAATTCAAAAGAATTTTGATAAAATTAATAAACTATTTTATCTAAAGCTATTGATTGTAGAATCTGTGCTACGAGCAATAATCCGAACTGTAACTCGAGGATTGTAGCGCGCCCGCGTAGCCGCGTAGCCAGTGCCGCCGCGAACACGTAGAGCGTCGGACGTGAAGCGCTACGCCGCTACGACCAACAGACCTAGCCGTATTTAGTCGGGCGAAGTCGGACCGAGTGACTCGATCCGACTTAGTGTAGTGACTAAACTGTGACCGTGTTTGTGTTTTTCTCGTGTTCCATTAATGTTTTCTCGATAATTGATACGTTTTACAGGTAAAACCATTTTACTTGATAATAAAATAGGTTTAAGTTGTACCACTTTTGGTAGTAGGTTTTATTTCAGACGGCGAACGTAAAACGTTAAGCGCCGGTAACTAATGGACCGTTGAGATAAGAAAGCTTTGTGGAAGTACAGTTATTAGCCGGTTTAAAGAGCCGGTCATTGATAACAGTTGAAGAGGAAAGCCTTTAACCGTTACTTATTATCTCGAAAACGGTTATCTTTATGATTAAAATGGTGTTCTGCTTTAGTAAAAATAAATATTAGTATAAGCCGTTTTATATTTTTTTGGCAAAAAATATGCCGGATTAAAATGAAAGCCAGTTTGCTTTTGTAAATACTCCAACATTTTTGGCAAACAAATGAAGGTGAAAAAATAATTTAGGAAAATAATTTTTCTTTTGTTATAGTTGTATTTTATTTTCGTGAACATTACAGTACATTTTTATTTTTAGGAAGGCTATTAGTAGTCCATTTGGTAAAAAGATTATTGAACTTCATTTCAGCCCCGAATATAATGTGAAATCGTATTATAATATTTTTTCATACACCGTAATTTGCTAACTACTATTGGTTTTGACATAATACTACTTCCAAGGAAATTTAAAAAAACTCATTTAAGTCAAAGTATACAATAGGCCACTCTACTCCACCTAGGTCTCATAAAAGATAACTCAGTCTAAAGATAAGGACAAAAAAATACTTGTCAAACATTTACCCATCTCCTTTTTTGAAGTCAGTATAAATTGGACTACATCTTGAATCCTATTGACGGGGAAATTCTTTTAGCTATCCGGGAAGTAACGTCGTCTTGTCTAGTTACTGGTAACGTTGATATGCAAATGATAATCCTATGCAGAAGGAGGTTGTTCACCATCCTCCTTTATGGTATGTCCACACTTGTGCGCTTAGATCTTCTTCTTTTTGTAAAGCAGGTGTGTGATGACGCATCCCTCAAAACTGATAGTATGCCAAATCGGCTGATAAAAGCTGACGTTCTGACATTGTAGCAAGATGAATGGAAAGTGGAAAATGAAAGATGAAAGTGCACGAATATGGACCAGTGGACATATTTAGAACACAGTAAGATATCACGGTGAAGGAAAACATCGTGAAGAAACCGGCATGTCCTAGAACCGAAAATTCGAAGACATGTCACATCTACCAACCCGCACTGGACCCGCGTGGTAGATTACGGCCCACTCCCTCTTACAGAGAGGAGGCCTGTGTCCCAGCAGTGGGAACATTTATAGGCTGATGATGATGATGATGATGAAGATATTGTATGACATATTCTTTGCCACGGTAAGACGAGATTTAATTATCCGCACGTTTTGTTTTTTTTGGGAAATCCTCATTGGTATCCTCCGCTAAAGGAAAGTTATGTCAGACTCTTACTGGCTTAAACCGCCAGAGTGGCCGTCCTCAACACAACTTGTTTGGTTTGGATCTACCTTCATTGTTCGCAAACGATTCGTTATTAGCTAATGTTTTCTTTTTAAAACTTTCTCTGTATTTTTATCTAGTGCGTGTGGTCCCGTAACGTTTATATGCAGGTTGAAGGTTTCGAACCTGGCATGTATCAGTGTGTTTTTCAATTAAATAATTTATGGAGTACCTGTGGATACCCTTTTTATCATTGCTTCTAATAAAAAATTGTAATTTGATCTTTGTATACTAACAAGGAGGCGATGGAAATAACGTGAGTTACTGTAATTTGAAGTTTAATATCCATCTCGCAAGTGTGGTGATCAATGCTGATCATCATCTGATCTTTCTGTAGCAGAAGAGGCATTTTCTGTACCAATGTATTTAATAGGAACAACCAAATACATATTTACGATACATTTTATATTAGATTTAACATAGGATCGTCGTTGTGTAAATATGTCACTTAAAGTTTTTTAAGATAGTTTTATACACAGGTTTTGTGTTTGCAAAAACATTAGAGAATAATATCGATAGAAAAATGAATGAAAAGTGAACAAATATTAAATAAATAAAAAACTAAATTCAATCAATCAACTCAGCATCATTATCTGCCTAAACATTTCTCAACTATGTTGGGGTCTGCTTCCAATCCAACCGAATGCAGCTGGATACTAGTATTTTACATGGAGAGACTGCCTATCTGACCTCCAAAACCCTTTTCAACTCAGAACATAGCATTTCAATTTTGGACGTAGACTTTCCCAAGCTTTTAAATATTTGAAATAAAATAAAACACCTCTTTAACATTGAACCAATTAGTAAAGAAATAAAAAAATTGCCTTTATTTTATAGCTCTCGAGAGAGGCAATGAGAAATTTAAATTTTTCAAATTGAAAAATTGTTCTGCAAGCGTTATGCAGGTGAGGAAAGCATTCAATTTGAGAGAAAAATAAATCTACCTGGCCTATATTAGTTCATGTGAAATGACTGCAGGTTAGTAGAATACTCAATTGAAGATATGCAGGTTAATCATTATACTGATATGACTTTATCTTCTTTTTCAAATATGGTCATGAAGAAGTACCTCTCTCCTTAAACGTCATTATATAATTATACTTATTTCCTTTTTAATGATAATCAGGATTACATTTATATTGTATTGTGTTTTTATTATAATAATAATATTATTTACTAGCTGACCCAGCAAACTTCGTTCCGCCATGTTCAGGATTTTAAAAATTTTACCCTACCTA
Source organism: Agrochola litura (assembly GCA_949152395.1). NCBI lineage: Eukaryota > Metazoa > Arthropoda > Insecta > Lepidoptera > Noctuidae > Agrochola > Agrochola litura. The sequence goes on along the minus strand of OX424508.1, from coordinate 16,199,854 downwards.
GATATCAAAAAAGCCAATCCACACAAAATGTATGAGAACGTGAATTTTCATCATATTTTTTTTTTCGTGAGTTTTTCCATATTTTCTCACCGTTTAAACCTTCCCTGGACTACGACAAACATTTCAAAACCAAAATCAGCTAAATCGGCCCAGCCGTTCTAGAGTTTTAGCAAGACTAACGAACAGCAATTGATTTTTATATATATAGGTTTATTAAAACTTTATGCACAAGTAAAAAATACTGTATAAAGGCGGACTTAATGCCTGAGACATTTTTTACCAGTCAACCTTAGGATGATGCAGAGAAAAAACATGGTAGGTGCAACATAAGTGATAGATAATTTGAAAATAAATACATACTAATACATAGCGCACCTTCGGAGCAACAAAGTCACAACAGCTCATTTTTAACCGACTTCCAAAAGGAAGAGGTTCTCAATTCGTCTGTATGTTTTTTTTTATTCCGCCAAATATGAATAGATTTTGATGATTCTTTTTTTGTTTGGTAGATCATACTTCAGAGGTGGTCCCATATAAATTTTATTAACTTTGCTTGGGTAGTTTTTGAGTTAGCTTCAATTCTACGTATTTTTTCCCATTTAGTATGTAGATGATATGATAACTTCTTGTCACTGTTATTTACATAGCAGGTAGTGGTATTCGAATTTGTGTGGGGTAGGTACCACCACTAAAAAGTGAAAAATAACTTTAATTTCGGAAGTCGGTGACAAAGAACGAAAATTCAAAACCAAAGACACCGACTTCCGAAATTAAAGTTATTTTTCACTTTGTAGTGTTTTTTTTTGAAGTCGGTTGTTTTTTTAATTTTACATTTCCTTATTTCTGGATTACAATTTATCTTTATAAAATTAATTGTTTATTTTGTTTGCTATAGTTTGAAGTTAAAAATATTATATTGAATTATCAAAAAAATCCTAAAAAAAAACAACAAAAAAAGTGTCCAGAATTTATTGTGACTTAGTTGCACCGAAGGTGCGATAGATACATACATATAAACCGAATAAACTTTGTCAGGAGAAATAACGATAGGATATTATGTATTTGAATAGTTATGTATTGTATAAATATAAACAGTACACCACAGACTACCTGCAATTCATTTCTCTTCTATCAACATAACATAACATCACGCCTTGTTTCCCCGAAGGGTTGGGCAGAGGTGTATCTGTAGTAGGTATGCCCACATTTTGCCAGTTATGTTTAAGTCCCATGTAATAGGGGGTATATAACTCTTCTATCAAGTCCATTCAAATACCTGTAAAAGAGCACTTTTATCAATAAAACCGCCCATTGTCATTTTAACACCTTATTTGTAATTGTTATAGTGTACAAAAGAGTATTTGAAAAACTCAACCACACTTTGCCTAATCTGGGTTAGGTTCGGCAAAGTGTTGTTGGATTTTTCACTGCCGCCCAAGATACAGGATTTTCCTAGTTTGGGGGCAGGGTACATTTCTTCTTGGACTTTCGACCTCATTTTTGTATAATAATACTTAAGTTTGCTTACCTTTCTGTATTCCTATCTATTGTCAAAGTTTATGTTTTTTGTGAATAAAGAATTATTATTAGTATTTTTACCCGGGATTTTTACCCGGGTTTTTACCCGAACTCGGTAGTCGCGTTCTAACTACTAGACCAACCATGCAGTCACTTATTACTTTAATATATAGTAGGTACTTTTCGTTTCCGTCTGTGTGACAACTTGGTTCTTCTGTTCGCAATTTATTTTGATGTGAATTTCAGCATCATTTATATAAAATATTCTGGAAGACTTAATATTATGTAACATAACATAACATCACGCCTGTAATCCCCGAAGGGTTAGGCAGAGGTGTACCTATAGTACACCCACATTTCGCCAGTTATGTTTAAGTCCCATGTAATAGGTGGCGAGCCTATTGCCATCAACTGGGCACAAATCCAGACTCCGGGCTGCTATTAAGAAATTCCAGATGGAAAAACCCGATAACACTTTGCCCGACCCGGGGATCGAACCCAGGACCTCATACTCAGCAGTAGCGCTTGCGACCACTAGGCCAACGATGTGTATACCTAACACATTTATATTTGTAACTTAGATATACTTAACCTAAAAATCTCGATGTTTTTCAAGTCGTAAAACCGTGCAAAACAGTACTGGGTTGCCAGTCGATTCTAATCTAATCTAAACTAATGTAAAGAGAAAATATTTGATTTTTTGTATATTTTGTTTGTTACGCTTTCACACTAAAAAGGCTGAACAGACTTGGATGAAATTTGGCACATGGGTAGAACATTATCTGGGTACATAGAATATTTATATTCCATCATCCCATCTTTTCCAAAAGTGATCAAAACTTACGCGGGTGAAACTGCGGGGTGCAGCTTGTAATCTAAGAAAAGAAAATAATGTAAACTATTTCCCACCATACCATGCACAACTCAGCAAAATATTCATAGTCCCAGTTATATAAATTACCATTCCAAGCTCTGAATAACACGGCCGCACCGTAAAACAAAACACAAATACCGTAAACAACTTTATAATAGTGTTTACTACTTTTGTGACGTCACCAGCCTAAGTGGGTTAATAGAATTATATTGTCAGGCTATTTTAATAATAATTTATTCCTGGTAAAGTGACGAAAGCTGTTATGACTCATATTAACTGGATTCGTAATTATTTAGATTATTTTTACGACAATTTTATGTTTAGTTCACTTGAGGTCGCGCGTCGTAAAATCTACTGGGGAAACCCTTTCCTCAGTAGGGTAGGGTTAACCTTATCACGGGATTAGGTTATAGGTTGTCAACCCGTGACATCATGTTGCATTTTATATTTACATCGCCCAGGGTTACTTTTTATTAAATAACTTGCAATTATTGATAACAACTATTATTTTGGTATCTCAAAGTGTAACCTGCAATAATTAACCACTTAAAAATGTTTCAAGAACTCTAATTCTTTACTAGAACTTCTCCTTAAAACCGTTTTTTCTGTCGATATTTTTAGAAAAAGAAACCCTAAAAATAACTGTTACATTTTTTACTTCACATTGATCATGGAAATGTAAATAGCTCTCGGATTTTTGCCAAAGAAGTGAAAATAAATCCAAAAGGAAGAGATTACAAAGATACATTTTCAGAATGATCCGCTCTCTTCCTTGTATATAAAAAATATATAAAAGAAAAGATTGTTCCTTTTCCAAATGCGTATCACTCATAATATTATTACCGACGTGAAAAATAGAGAAATGCGAGAAAAAAAGTTTTACAATTGCTCCGTGATTTACGCACTGATCCCACAAAGTTATTTTATCGCTGAAAAATTCACTCGCTCAAGCTTATTTTAATTTGCTCAACAGCCATCTAGGGGATAATTCTGGCCTACAGAGCGTACATTTGAAACTCATGTTTCCAGTCCTATGAATAACTGATTACGTCATTCTTACTTAGTTTTTTTCACATCCTCATTTTAGGGCGGCACAATATATGACTGGAATTATTACACCCTTGGAAGTTTTTATTTATATAAAAAGTAAGGTCGACAAAACAAATAGGACCAAACCATATATCTTCCCGAAAACTTTGGAGAGAACAACTTGTGGAAAAGGGCAACCCTACCCGTTGTGCTAATATTTATGTTTTATGTAATCTTTCCGCAAAAAGTTTAGAGTTCTTCTTTTCTTTTTAGGATTAAAAGACCATTTATTTAGTTTGATATCCACAAGTGACGATACATAATTTATAACGTCCAGTACACCCTGGAGTTTAATATTTTTACCAATGCTTGAGCAGTTTCCATATAACCATCGCCAACACGAAACCCTAAATTCGTTATAATTTCATCAGCCCGTATACCGTTGAACATGGCTCCCCGATGAATACTTTAATAAATGGTCAAAAGGAAAATTGCCATAACCCTGCTTGTTTGATGTCTTGATGGGTGTAGTCTATTATTGCTAACATAAAGAATATGAACATGACCCACTTGATGGAATGTTCCAAGTGGTTATACATCTACATCTAGTGAACACCACTAATGCTGCTATTAAGGTGGCCACCTACTGGGCTTAACTAATCTTAAAAGTATCATTGACAAAAAAATAAGAACAAGCAGAAATCAGGACACACCTCTTCAAGCTTACTTCGACTACGGGATTGGATGAATTAGGAATAGCCTATTATTTTCTCAGAAAACCATGAATTCTTCTTCTATCTTATTGGCACCAACTAAATGATACTAGCTGAATAATCACGATAACAACCGACTTCCAAAAAATAACTTTAATTTCGGAAGTATTTGAATTTGAATTTTTGTGTTTTGCCACCGACTTCCGAAATCAAAGTTATTTTTCGCTTTGAAGTGTTTTTTTTGGAAGTCGGTTGATTTATTTTCAGTATATAGTTGTGGTACCTACCCCACACAAATTCGACTACCACTACCTGCTATGTAAATAACAGTGACAGGAACTAATCATATCATCCATATACTAAGTAGGAAAAAAATACGTATTATTGAACCCAACTCAAAAAGCATCCAAACAAAGTTAATAAAATTTATATGCGACCACCTTGAGAGTATACCCTTTCAAACAAAAAAATATTTTTAAAATCGGTCCATAATTGACGGAGAAATCGGAGGACATACATAAAATAAAAATAAAAAAAACATTCGCTACGAACACAATAACCTCCTCCTTTTTGGAAGTCGGCTAAAAATGGTTAGTCAATCAGAAATGTGGTACCAGCACTGACTGCATAGGGTGTGTTGGATTTAGGCATTTAGGTAAGTATGGTCAAGGAGCGAACATTCCTTTACACGTATCGGGCGCATGTCACCCTTTCGAACTGTCATATTCATACAATTTTTTTTTTGTTTAAATTAATGCTTTTAGTTTGTTACTTGTGGAAACTGTTAGTGCACAACACCAAAATCAAATCACAGTGAAATTGTTCTAACACTTAGTGATCCCAAAACAGTTGGAAATAAACACACCCATATTTACCTTCTGTCAATTAAATATAAGGTACTGAGATTTGGTTATACAGAGCAAACATCTCGATGTTTCTTCAAGTTAACAACGACGGTATGTTTGATATGTCAAACGAATTGTTATTACATTATGCCTTGCCTTTCCTTGAAGGGAATTCGATTGTGTAGGTAAAGTTAATATTTATTGGTCGGGGAGTTTGTGGGGGTGTGAACTGTGTAGGTGTTTGTAATTGAAAGGGACAAATTCAATAAATGATCATACAGCAAGATAATAATACGATATCTGAGTTTGTGTGATTCTGAATTTGCATGTGTCGCTTAAAACATCTTTTGATTTTATTAATATGAGTTCCGTATGACCCTCACACTTTCAGAGCGACGATTATAATGTTATAACTTCTATCAGAGCACTGTATTCGCTCAATCTTATCCTAGAAGATTTTCTTTATGCACACAAAAATTAGATTTTTTGTATTAATTCAGGGCATGATCTATCATCTTATTATTGTTATTGGGTTTTTCTATCTGGAATTTTTCAATAGCAACCCGTCTGGATTTGTGCCCGGTTGATTGGAATAGGTTCGCCCCCTACTACATGGTACTTAAACATCACTGGCGAAATTTGGATGTACTATATAGGTACTCCTCTGCCCAACCCTTAAAGGAAACAAGGTGTGATGTTATGTGTAGTCTATCCTTTATCCAAATCTTTTATAAGTACCTAAACGGCACTAGAAATTGTCTTTGAATAATGGTGTATACAAAAGACTATTTAGAAAAAAATTAAAACTTCTTGCATTTTATTACAATAAGTATTTTCTAGCTAACGAGCTAGGTATAAAAGTAACAATAAAGGATACAATAAATGTAGAATCCCATAAAACGTGCAACTTCAAACCTCACGTAAAAACCATTACGTATCTAATGCATATAATTCCAGCTATAAAAGCTTGGTACAAAAAGAAAAGAAAAATATTTTTCGTAAAGAAAACTCTTGGAATATTTACGTTTCTTCCAAGGCTCTAATGCTAGTTTTAGTTCTAAATCTAGGTGGAGAGGTCAACGATCTAGGTGACTTGTATGAATGACGTGCCATGCATATGTTTGGGTTTTGGTCGACCGTCTGTTTGGCCCGGGCACTAAAAATACAGATTTTAATTCAGCGCAGTCAGAAGCTTTATGCGATAACTCAAAAAAGTTTCGCCTAAGTAAAATTGAAGTAGGGATTGGCATACGTTCATTTGGTTTTATCCAAGTTTGGAAATCAGTGAGCATTCTGTGTTTTTTTTTTAAAGATAAATCATAACCTAAACATAACATTACGCCTTGTTTCCCTGAAGGGTTGGGCAGAGGTGTACCTGTAGTAGGTACACCCACATTTCGCCAGTTATGTTTAAGTCCCATGTAATAGGGGGCGAGCTAATAAAAAGAAAAAAAAGAAAAAATAGAAAAAAAAACAAAAAAATAAAGATAAAAATCATCTATACTAATAATATTATAATAAGCTCTCTCTGGAGCCCTGACCGCTGGAGCTTGGATCCGGTTCCCGATACCGGTGGGCTATTTTTTTTAATATTTTTGAATGTTTTTGTTGTTTGTTTCTCTAAAAATATTTAAGAATGTAAATTATGTGTATAAAGATAAAATAAAGGAAAAAATAACAATATTGTAAAGAGGTAAAATTTGTTTGTTTGTATGTTTGTTTGTTAGTTTGTATGTAGGGGATAAACTACCAGTCGGATTTGAAAAATTATTTTTGCTTTAGATAGCTCAATTTTTGAGGAAGGTCTATAGGCTATGTAACATCACGCTGCGACCCTTAGGAGCAGACCAGAAAGAAAAAAAGTCAGAAAGAAAGCTAACTGAAAAATAAGTAAAACCGCGGGTGGGCGATGGTATGCGACACGGTGGGTCAGAGGCCGAAATTTCAGGCAGACGAAGTCGCGGGCGAAAGCTAGTTTTCGACAAAAACACAGATTTCTTCTCTCTTTCTTTCTATATTATCTGGTAACAGGTAATAATCCAATTACCCTTGTAAGCACTAATGGAGGTAATTCTATCAGATATTACCCGCATCAATTGGATCGAACCATTTAATAGAAAACGTTGGGTCCAATAGCTATTAGTTAAAGATAATGAAATTGAATCCATCTTGATAGAAAACAAAAGAAAAATCAAGGCAAAAAGGTCTGCCTGAGACCGTAAAGAGGCTGAATTTGAAAACAATTAAGTTGAGCAGTCTTCAGAATTAAGAAAAAAAGGTTTTATTGTTAAGTTTCTTGTCTGGACTTAAAATGAGATAAAAATAAAATTTATTAGGTACATTAACTTGCGCGTCTACATTTTATTCTAAGCAAGTTTAAACGTGGTCCCAATCTGATTCTGAAACTTAAACCTCACAAAAGGCTATCTAAATCAAATATCTTAACTTGACCGATAGACTTGTCATCTCTATTTAGTTTAAGAGGCCTTTTCAAGAGAGGGTCTTGTGCGTCACATTTTGGGAGATTGTAAAGATATATGAGAGAAAATTTGCGTAACTTGGATCAAAGATCTGAAGCCTGGGCAAACTGGAAATAAAGTAATAGAGATTACGTAGGTAACTCGACCAATGTATACGTAATAATATAATATGTAGAACTACGATAAAGCTTTGTAAGATACTTTTTTACGTGTGGAGATTCTCTTAGATAATTATTACCCATGGAATAATCTACCCATGGATAAACAATTAGATTTCTATCTATATACAATTTCACCCATCGGCATGTATCGAAAAATAACTTTAACTAAGAGGGGTCTATCTTTAATATTTTCCATGTTTTAAGAAGCGTTTGCCATGTCTCCGATGTTATTGGCTCGATTTGGATTATGTTTATTATTTCTAAAAACTTAAATTATTTTATAGGATTAACTAACATTTTATTAAAATTTGTCAATTAATATGCAAAAAACACGGAGGTGAAAACAATTCTTTCCAAAAAAAAATAGTGTTTTTTTTTTTAAAACACAAGTGCAATTCATAAAAAAATAGGGGGATTTTGAAAAAAAAAATGAATATATTAAAAAAAGTCAAGGTAGGATGCATATTCAGAAAAATGTGGGTGGGCACATGCCCATGGGCTACATTGTATAACCTTCCCAAGTAAATATCGAGGTGTACTGGACAAAAGAATTCAAGAAACATTAAATTATTAAAAAGCGGCTCTTAAAACATACAGCATTTGCACCATTCAGCTTCTCACAGAACTTTCCCCTCTAGTCCGTAGTAAGTCCATCCAGTATCCACACAATTTAAGTGCTGGCAATCAATTCCAAGAAAAGTAGGTACAACCACTAGCTCGAAACGAAATAGTGCTGACATTTTAGGACAGAATTTTATTGGTCTGCCTGGTTGCGAGGCTTTAGCATTTGAAATACGGGTCTGGCCTAACAATGCCTGTTTAGATGGAACGACCATGCGGAACTTTCTGGCTAAGTAAAATTAAAGCGACGAAGTGCTGGTACAATTTGTTCAATTAAGTAGAACTTACGCTATGTTAGTTAAATACGTCAACATTTTTTTAAAGTGAAAACTTCTTTATGCGCTATGGGTATTTTTGAGATGGGACTAAACCATTGATTTCGCGACACTTTAACAGAATTTACTGACACCGTGGAGTAAAAGACATGAACGCGTGGATTACCGCGGTGTCGATTTTTTTTCAAGTTTTCACTTCTGTCGGCACTCACGGAGTGCCACTGATTGTTTTTTACGATTTGTTAAAATGTCCTGCCTCGTGGTCGCAAGTGCTACTACTGAACATGAGGTCCTGGGTTCGATTCCCGGGCCGGGAAAAGTGTTATTGGGTTATTCCATCGCGAATTTTTCAGTAGCAGCCCGAAGTCTGGATTTATGCCCGGTTGATGGCAATGGTCTCGTCCCCTATTACATGGAATTTGAACATAACTGGCGAAATGTGGGTGTACTGTAGGTACACTTCTGCCTAACCCTTCGGGGAATACCAACGTGATGTTATGTAAAAATGGCGAAAAAAACTAGATACCTTCATACATAATAGTTTGAATTATCATATAATAATATTATATAACAATCAAACCTACAACTACATAAAAAAGCAGTAACCTACAACACAAGAAGTAAAAACAAATTCCAACTAATAATTGCACGAGCACGGACTAATTACGGCAGAAAAACAGTATTAGTGGAGAGAACACGACTGTTCAATGATTTACCGGAAAATATAAAGAGATGTGAGAGTATTAGTATATTTAAGAGGAAACTAAAAAAACATGTATGTACCCTATAACGTCACCAACGCCCCAGAGGCAAATATTATTTATTATTATTTAAAAGTAACTCTGTATCTCATTATAAGTGGACTGTTATTTAGTTCTTATGGGAAATAAATATCTTTAAACCTAAACCTAATTATTGACGATGAAAAAGCTAAAAAAGGTGTCAAGATCGATTTTCTTTAAGATACTCCTTATTACTAAAAAATAACACGTTCTTAACGTATGTTAAGCACAAACAAAGCCATAATCAAACTATCAGGCACACACAACCAATCAATCTGCCTAACCCTTTTCCCAACTATGTTGGGGTCGGCTTCCAGTCTAAACGGATGCAGCTGAATACAGTATTTTACATGGAGCGACTGCCTGTCTAACCACCACCCAGTAACTGAGTAATACGATACCCCTTGGTAAGACTGGTTGTCAGACTTTCTGGCTGCTGACGACCTGTAACGACTTTCAAAGATCCACGAATGACAGCCGGGACCAACGGCTTCACGTTCACAGACCAACCCTGGCAAGCGTAGCTTAACCTGATGGATCGAACCGTGTCACTGTTATTACTTAGCCACGAGCACCAGGCAAACTCAACCGTTAAATGTAATATTTTATTCATAGTACTATCTAGCTCATAAATTATATGTACGGCGCTTAAAATGTCTCCGACGCACACATCACTTATACTCCTATTAGCCCCAATTATTTCACTTGAACTACTTTCAAACTTTCAGTAGAAACAAACCATGAAAGTTTTGATAAGCATGAAATGCTTCTGTAGCTACTAAGCGATCCCTTCTTGGGATTTATTAATCTAATCACGTTTTAAAACAGAATCTCTAAACAAATTGCCAAAAAATAAATATATATATTCATTAGACCGCACGTCGCAGTTGGTGACAGTTTGGCCTTGAGCTGGCCTAGCGTCAACATCATCATCATCATTTCAGCCGAAAGACGTCCACTGCTGGACATAGGCCTCCCCCAAGTGTTAAAGTTTTTAGTGTAATCGTACTGGCTGCTAGTGTTCTATGTTTTTAACTGACTTCCAAAATGAGGAAGTTCTCAATTCAAATGTATGGTTTTTTTTTTTTTTTTTTGTATGTTGTTACGTGATAACTCTGCCAATTATGAATTGATTTTAATGATTCTTTTTTGTTTGGTTACTTCAGAGGTGGTCCCATATAAATTTAATAACTTTTCTTGGGTAGTTTTTGAGTTAGCTTCAATAATACGTATTTTTTCCCACTAAGTATGTGGATGATATGTTAAGTTCCTTTCACTGTTATTTACATAGCAGGTAGTGGTATTTGAATTTGTGTGGAGTAAATACCACAACTAAAAAGTAAAAAATAAAAACTTTTTTTTTTGTCAAAAGATTTTTTATTATGTACTTTTCAAAATGACAAATTCTTCCCGCATCCAGCCGATTCCTGCGGCCTTCACAAGGTCATCGGTCCACCTTGTGGGAGGCCTTCTAACGCTACGTCTTCCGGTACGCGGTCGCCACCTTAGAACCTTTTGACCACATCGGCCATCTGTTGTCTGCAAGCCTGTCAATTAAGTTAGCATAATATGGAGTTGCAATAGAGAGGCCAGCTGAAAGTGGTTTTGTTACCCCTGATGTGCGACCTACTGTACTTACGTCATGTTACATTAAACACTCTCGAATCGTAGTAATTGTATATCAGTTCTCATCGGGACTCGTCATATGGGCACAGTATATGGGTCTTACCTGAATCGTTTTCACTTTTAACCCTTATTCGTACTGCCAGAAATGTCACGAAAATATCTGAAACATTTTCACAACTTTTTTATTTCATTACTGGTAACCGCAGGTACCCAAGTATCGCAATTTATACAGAGTGACTTGTAATTTGACGTATTCCTCCCAGGACTTAATAGTGTGACCCTTTGGGGCCATTCAATTTAAAGACAAAATTGAAATATAGTGACGAAAACTGGGAAATTTTCAGAAATACATAAAAATTGTGTTATCTCGAATCCCATGAATTTTCGCTTAGGCTATATGGGGTGCTTAATTATTGCAAATGGGTCAAACTATCTTATTATAATAATTATATCAAGTCAGGTTCAATAGTTCCTTTCAAGCATTACAATAAAGAATATCCTATACACGCTTACACAACGATAACGGTCGAAGTAAATTATGCCACCTCCAAAATTAGGACTACCGGTACAGTATACATAGTTTAGCTGCCAAGAACTTAGCATGTCCACCGACACTTGATTTAAGGTGTATGTTACTGCGTATCGGATGTATATTACATACAAATTGTTTAAGGAAACTAAGGGAAGCAGTTTCAACAAGGCTTCTCAGCGATTTCTTGGCGATTTGTAAACTTGATTTTGACAGAAGTTACGAATCCTATGTTGTTAGCTTTTAAGTCGTGCGACTTTTCTTGGTTCAATACTACTTGTGAAGGCTCTGTTGTCGCAGGAGCTGACCAATTGACTTCTGCACTATGGGAGAAGAGTGCAATTTCTGGATGGGTTAAATTTTTTATTATCTACTAGCTTTTTCCCGCGGCTACGCCTACGTGAAAGTCGAAATTTATCCCACGGGAACGTTCTACAAGGATAAAAAGTATCATACGTCCTAACCCAGGATGACCCAACGAATGTCGATGAAATTTAGCACTCTCTCTAACCCTGTCTTTTAGAATTACTTTTAAAATAGTATTAGTATGGATGCCTACTTATTATAATACCTAATTGATGTCCAAGATACAGTTTTTTACCTAGTTTGGAATTCAAGAGTTCATATAGTTTTAGCCGGCTACTCACTTACATTATTTGTATATATACTTACATTATCCTAGTATGTCAAACGATCAATGGGCCAAACTTACGACCCAGTGAGTCCCGCTTAGTGGCAGACGTCATCGCGGCAGGCCCAGACGGAGATGACGGGATGAGCTGGACTCCTTTAAGAAAGATTGGTCCTTGGCAGCTCTGGACAGAAAGAGGTGGAAAGAGAGTAGGGAGGCCTTTGCCCAGCAGTGGGACATTGACGGATAATAAAAAAAAAAGTTCTTAGGAATATAACTGTATTAAATATTATTGTAATGCTTAGTAGCTTCGGCGTTGAATGTTATAAATGCATTCAACAATGCAGGAGAGATCCTAATGTAGGTTCTAAAGTAGTAGTTTGCACAATTACGTCGTTTTCACAGGTTAGCGCTTATGTTGCAGGCAACGGCACGTGAAATTAGGTTCCTAGGTTGTTCTTGTATTTTATTGTTATTGTGTATTTTTGGGCCTATATTGATTAAAGGAATCTTGTTTTATTTCAAACTAGCTGCACCCGAAATGCGTTGCAATGCCACGTTTTTTTATGTCTATAGATTTTTCGGCCAGAAACCCTCGCGGGCGTCCTCAGTACACTCTACCGAAGTTTCATCAATATTGGTCCAGCCTTTTTGGAGTCCATAGAGGACAAACAAACAAATTATGAACATTGATTTTTACGTTACTTTAGTTAGCAAGATTATTTAAGGCTGACATTTCAACGTTTAAAAATAGAAAAACAGCTAATACGGTCTTGTTAGTTGTAAATTTCCACCACAAAATACCTAATAACTTTTTTGGGATGCATCAACTCCTCTAGCAGGAGGAGCTCGTGGATAAGTACTAACAGCCGCACGGGTCGATCTATGAGGTTAAGCTGCGCTTGCCGGGGTTGGTCCGTGGATGGGTGACCATTTCAACATACTGAGACTACTCCGCGCCTCGGCAAGCACGTTAAGCCGTTGGTCCCAGCTGTCATTCGTGGACCTTTGACAGTCGTTACGTGTCGCTAGAAGCCCGAAAGTCTGACAACCAGTCTTACCAAGGGGTATCGTATTACCTAGTTACTGGGTTGTGGAGGTCAGATAGGTAGTCGCTCCATGTAAAATACGAGTATTCAGCTGCATCCAGTTAGACTGAAAGCCGACCCCAACATAGTTGGGAAAAGATTAGGCAGATTGGTTTATCAACTCCTAGCATCATAATGCTGCCTACACATTTCACAAAATCTCTAAGAATTTCCTTACCTCAAAAGTATACAACCTTTCCGATAACAAACTACTTCATACCATTTTTATCTAAACACACGACCAAAATATTTGCATTAGCCAATCCCTTTTCAAATCTTTATTCCTAGAAATAGCGTAGTATCCTTTCTGTGTAAGATAGTCGAATACGATCGGATTTGACTCAGCGGATCGGGTATTCGATAAGAAAGTAAATTATTGCCCAATGTTGACCGAAACGATAGTCGGTGACAATCGATTCGTGCCCGTATGGTGTAAATCAGCCTTACGATAGCGAGATGCGTTATGAGACTGGCATTTTTGTTTGTAGTAGATAGTAGGTGCTTTGGGGGTGGGGTTTGCGATAACCGCCACACTTGGCAGCCGGGTTGGCGGTAGCAGTATGGCGTTAAAATGCATAGAGAACACTGCTTCTCTCACTGTCACTGAATTCCCTAGTGAGTCGTTTAGTCACCTTTAACGACACCCACGGGAAGAAATGGGATGGTGCTATTCTTTACGTCCGGCACCACACGGAACACGGGCACATTGCTCGCAGAACTGATGGCAGATGGGGCCGAAAGGTTCTGGAGGGGCGACCGCGTACCGGAAGACGTAGCGTTGGAAGGCCCCCACATGGTGGACCGATGACCTGGTGAAGGCCGCAGGAATCCGCTGGATGCGAGAAGTACAGAACCGGTCGAAGTGGCGGTTCTTTGGAGGCCTATGTCCAGCACTGGACGTCTTTCAGCTGAAATGATGATGATTGTAGGTAAAAGCCTTGTTCAGAAAACTAATGAAAAAGAAAAGTAAATCTCAGCACACACCCAATAAAAGCAGGAAAATTATTAGTTGACTTGCAACTTACATATTCCAATCATATCTGTCATTGTTTGACAGTTGAAAAAGCAATAGAATTAGCGTGCTTTAGTGTAGCTTCACCTGGCTGTAGTTCAGCCATATTTTACTAGTAGGCATGCAAAAGTGACAAAATTATAAACTAATCTACTAAACTTTAACAAACAGAACAAAGAACAACACAAAACCAAACATAATTATATTTTAATAAATGTTAGAAACAGTCGTCAGTTTCTTGCTTTTTTCACAAATTCTGTTACGCTATAGTATGGTATGACTGATGACTGTCAAAAAGCTTCGAAAAATATTTGAAGTGAAAACTTCTTTAGGCGCGTTGGGCATTTTTGACATGGGACTAAACCATTGATTTCGCGACACTGTGACAACACCTGATTTTTGTAAACGCGATTGTGCTCTTTATTTATATTAAGTTACGGATCAATGTTCTATGCAAGTAGTTTAACTTGAAAGGTTTTGTAAACGCAATTGTGCTCTTTATCATCTGCCTAACCTTTTCCCTTTTTGTTGGGGTTGGCTTCCGTATGCAGCAAAATACCAGTTTCTTCCGTGAATGGTGCAGATGAACATCGCAGTTGAACATTATTAATTGTGTATACATTACTCTCGATTCTGTGGGAATATCGGGATAAAAAGTAACCTGTCCTAATCCAGTTCATGGATACTAATTTCATCCAAATCTGTTCAGCCGTTTTAGCGTGAAAGCGTAAAAAACCAACAAATTCACTTTCATATTTATAATATTATTAGTTAGGATTTGATTCTATAGTTTAGTGTCAAACATGTCCATTACGAGAACATTTAAAATATTCACTAGTTTAAATATGCATCATTATTTATGGAGGTACTACATGTAAATGGCAACGTCGCATTAGTTAATCGTATAACCAACAATGTCAAATTAGGTCAACAATTGCAAGCGATGTTGCCGTTTTGTTACTTGTTGAGGGTTGATTCGTTTAATTTTGAATGTACAATGGGTTGAATTATTAATTGTATTTATATACTTGCTTTTGCCCGCTGTGTTAACATAAAATATATCCTATGACACTCGGCAATATTGTAGCTTGGGAAAGAATTTTCAAATTCGAATCAATCGTTCTGAAGAACACCCCTAAATACAAACTCACAAATTTTACCTCTTAATAATATTATGTACTATGTTGAATTGATATCGTGTCATGAAAGCCCTCTGTTCTTTCAGAGAAAATCAAGAGACGATCACCATGGAAGGTAGACCACAGCGTCTTGGCATTTCAGATTTTATGCATTGATCACACGTACCGAGTAGATGACCGACATAGTGCTCTCGGCCCAGTGCTCGGTACGTGTAAACACTTTACCGATTGGGCGAGACAGTCACTCAGCCCCTGTTCTATTTACTAGACCGAGTGCCCACTTCCACGTTTCCCCACACTGGCTTGCTTGCCCACTCGGCAGGTACAAACATGCGCTCGGTGCGTACTCGCTACTCGGCACAGTCACGTCGCGATTTTTGTGAACCGGCTAACTGACTCGGGGCCAAGTAAAAAAATACGTGTAAACACCTACTTGTGTACCCAACACTCTCGGCCTAGTATCATTTTGATACCTCGCCCATCTACTCGGTGCGTGTAATCAACGATTAACATGTATATACTGTACTGGAGAATTCTCAGTAGAAACAGAAACCGCATCGGATTTGTGCTCATCTGGGAATCGCCCAGTATTACATAGAATTGATAGCATAACTGCTAAAATGTGGGTGTGCTATTAACATATACCTACGTCTTCGATAAATACAGGCTTCATTTTATTAACCGACTTCCAAAAAGGAGGAGGTGATATGTTCGTAGCGTGTGTTTGTTTTATTTTTTTTATGTATGTCCGCCGATTTCTCCGTCATTTGTGGACCGATTTTGATTTTTGATTTTTATTTGAAAGGGTATACTCTCAAGTTGGTCCCATAAAAATGTTATTAACTTTGCTTGAGTAGTTTTTGAGTTAGCTACAATAATTCGTATTTTTTCCCACTTAGTACGTAGATGATAATTATGATAAGTTCCTGTCACTGGTAGCAGGTAGTGGTATTCGAATGTATGTGGGGTAGGTACCACAACAAAAAAGTGAAAAATAAAACTTTTTACAAAATAAAAAACAACCGACTTCCAAAACCGACTTTTTTTTAAAACAAGTCTTTCTCACGAATCCACGAAGTTCTCCTAGACTGTCATGCGTGGGTGTCTAGAGTAGTTATTATTATCATAAGATGATGGGTAGCAAATGCACCTGAATACTAATGAGATCCAGCGGAGGGGTGTCTCGCATAGGGTCACAGCATTATGCTGAGCGATGGTCGTTTTGCGTGAATGTGACGCATATTTTCCCCGAACGTTTTCCTTTTTGCCCGTGCGCGACGCAAAGGAGGGTAATGTATTTTTGTGTTTGTGTTTTACCGCAAATAAACATATTTTCTTTCTTTTCTTTTCCTTCTTTTTAACAATCAGTAATTTTTCTGTTTCTTTACTGTCCCATATTTGGAATAACCGTTACAAGAAGAGCTCGTCACTATCATCAAATTCGTCGTATCAGCTAAAAGACGTCCACTGGTCCAAAGGTGTCCCTAAAGAGTCGTCAAGATGCTAATAAAACTTAAAACAAAATGCAGAAAACATTTTCTTCCCAACAAAATTACAACATTACATTTTGGGGCAATTAACTGTTTTCTTCAACAGACAATTCAGGAGAAACGCATCGCAATTAGGTTTTTCAAGCTGTCTCACTGAAAGAAAGCCTATTAGAGTTGTCAGTCTGACTGTCACTGTGTACATTTTGAGAAAATGGAAACGGAGAGCGTTTTCCCCGAGCAACGTTTTTGTTAAAAGGAATCGTAATTAAAAATGTAAAGAGGATTACGTTTGCGAATGGAGATGGTGTGAGAGTACCTACACTTGTGTTGTGATATGCTTTCCTGGTACTTTTTTTTTGTGAATTGAAAACTATGTTCTTGTTTTAGTTTGAAAAACGGTTTAAATAATCTTTTGCCCGTTTTCACTTACACTAATTTAAACTTAAATGTAATGCGCAATTTAAATATTAAACAGACTAAAGTTACGACAATGATTCGCCGATGAGTAATAGCTTAGATAACTCTCGCGAGTTGACTAACAACAGATTTCTAACAATATTGACAGAACCCTTAAAAGAACACAGACAAGTTTTATGCCAAAAAAACGATATCTTAGGGATCTGCTTAGGTTAGGTATTACCTAACTAGACGTATGTGTAAACGGGCATATGACTACCCAGCACCTGCTTAAGTATTGACGGCAAAAAATTCACAAGATTTATTTTACGTAGGCAAAAAATCTGTATTTCTATGACGTCATTGGGTTTGGGTCGCTTGTACAGTGCTAAGCACCACGTTTATATCCGTCCATAGCTTATTCTACCTCTCACAAACTCAAAGATCTACTTCCTGCAAAAAATATTTACAAACCGGTCAGCCATGTTAAGCCAATACAAAATCAGAAAATAGACACCGCTAGGATAAAAGGAAAAAGGTTATTTCAAAGCTCAAACCCCGACCTTATTGAAAGAGCGTCGAGCCGAAGCAAAAAAAAAAAACCTACACTAGCACGCTTTAAAAACGCCGTAGTTTCACGTAGGTAAACTGAATTTACGTCTAAGCTTTTGATCGTAAAGTCTGATTTACAGGTGCGACTTAATTGCCTGTGGTATACTATAAGTTCAAGCAACAATGAGGCTAAGTGTATGCTGAGACGCAGGTGACGCAGGTCCACGCAGCGTAGGGCAGAGCAGATTTTGTAATACATGAACAGCTGCGTACGCTCCGGCGCAGGCACGTGCGACGCAGACATGTGTCTGACCTGCTCTGCGTCTCGTTGTAGAGCTGGTACAGATTTTTGCGTGACGCGTTCTGGTCGTCAGTGGTTTTTTGACAACTGATTCATAATTTTGTTTCAATCAAAGATTGTTTGTACTAGCTAGGACGCGAATGTGTCTGTGTACCTGCGTCGCAGCATGCGCTCGCGGCCTACGTCTGCCTCGCTTGCCCTACCTTGCAAAATCTGTATTGTGCTGTGCTGCGTCACCTGCGCCTCAGCATACGCTTAGCCTAAACGTTGTGTTGTCCAAACACTAGTAATTTGTTTCTTCATTTTTATGGCATGCCACAGGCAAGTAATTTGCATTTTAAAGCCGTTTCCTCATTGGTCGGTGCATCATTTTGGTATATACGCTCTATATACCGAAACGATACCGCACTGCTTTCATTTACGGACCTGACGTTATGTTTTCGATATAATTTGTGTAGTACAGCTTAATTCTTTGAAATATAGGCGCTCTGTAAGCTTTCGTTACTGAGTATACCAAGCATGCTGTAATACGCGTGACGTGAGCGGGTACTGCACATGTTTCTACCGAGAGGCGGTAAACCGAAACGATCCTGCCCCGCTCCCGCGTATACCGACCCAATCGGGAAAAGCTCATTGAAATATAGGCGCTCGGTAAGCTTTCGGTACCGAGTATACCGATCATGCTGATCCCGTACCGCTGACGTACCGATCAGTGAGAAAAGGGTCTTAATGGGGCTTAATTTGAACACAAACAAATGAAGGTGTAATAGATCAGGTATTCACTACTCAAGCGAGAATAAGGGCTAATAATCACCTAACTCTTAGCTATTAACCTCTCGAATGACGTAATTACAGAAACAATTAAAAAACCATTGTGTCTCGTGTAGATCTACGTTCCGGCATACCAAGGGTTAAATATCCCGCTAAGCATGTTACAGAGACACTGTTTAATTATGACCGGCTTCATTTGGCTTTAAAGTACATAAAGTAACAATAAATAATATGCTATTCTATTCTATTCTAAAGCATTTAACGGACTGTTTTACATAGTACGTACGTTATAGTACAACAAAGTGCTTAACAGGACATTGGCCTACGAATTAAGAGATTATGGTGAAACTGACCCTAAGTTGTATATGTACCGCTTCAATCTGAAGCCGTATTATTTACATTAAGAGAAATAGGTTAGTATTCACGGAAGTCGATCGATTCTACCTTGGAATGGTGTCAGTTTAGGCATTGATCATGGTTGTGTAATAAGTATGTACTTCTTCATCATCATCTTCCTGGGGGCCTACCACCAGCTCAAAAGCAGTATTATTTTAATATTACTTCAGTGAGCAAGAGATGCGGGCTATACGTCCTGTAGAGCTTCATCTCTTTCCCACACTGAAGTAATATTAAAATAATACTGCTTTATGAGCTGGTGGTAGGCCCCCTGCTTTTGTTCCATGTTACTTGAGGTCAGCGCTACACGTTTTCTTCTTCCCATCCATTTTCAATAGTCACTCTATCATTCACTCCCTTCTCTTTCATATCATTCCTAACACAATCCATCGGTCTTTTCTTGCATTAGTAAAAAGTACCTACGTTTGTTCTCGAGCGGCTTGTGGCTAAGCTAAGCTTGCCGCGGTTGTTTCCTGGATGAATGACCATCCATTACATATCAAAACCCTCCTTTGGCTCCTCCTCCTTCGGTTCCTCGGAAAGCACACTAAGCTTTTGGTCATTTCGGGTAATCAGAAGCCCATAAGTCTGATAACCAGTCTTACCAAGGGTATCGTGTTACCCGGTTGCCATCTTTGACAGACTGAACGATTGAATAAATGAATCTGAACAGATTAATTACGTAGAAAATGGGTAAGTCTGGATATTTGCCCGGTTGCTGGCAGTTGCTTGCCCCCATTACATGGGACTTAAACGTAACTGGGGAAATGTGGGTGTAGTATAGGAGTACCTCTGTCAAACTTTTCGGGGCTTATAGGCGTTATATTGTATAAAATTGCTAGGTGGACAATGAAAACATATAAAAGACACATATTGCAAACGTTTAGTAGCACTAGTACCTGTTAACATAAATCTACTTCGTGAGAGACCTTCCTATTATTTTCTCAGTAGTTAGGTGCAAATAACCTGTGTCAGCTGCTTATGAAATGGGGTAACAAGAGTGGGCGATGATATTAGGATTGTACCCGTTGTTCACAGTCGGCGGGTGTCATATTGTTGAACACTTTGAGCATCGCTTGCAGCTTGGTAGCCGAAGGCGGGAAATAATGCGTTTGTTTATGAAAATATATATTAATTTTATCATTAACTGTAGGATAATAATTTGTAACACAGTAACGGTAGCAATGGGTTTCATTTTGACAGTTCAACAACATTCATTGCGTTATTTACGTTGTTGAGCAATTAATCTGCTTTTTTTCGAACATATTATGAAGACTGAGACTGCCTCGTTGGTCTAGTGGTCGCAAGCGCTACTGCTGAACATGAGGTCCTGGGTTCGATTCCCGGGTCGGGCAAAGTGTTATTGGGTTTTTCTATCTGAATTTTCTCAGTAGCAGCTCGGAGTCTGGATTTGTGCCCGGTTGATGGCAATAGGCTCGCCCCCTATTACATGGGACTTAAACGTAACTGGCAAAATGTGGGTGTACCTGCTACAGGGACACCTCTGCCCAACCCTTCTGGGAAACAAGGCGTGATGTTATGTTATGTTATGTTATTATGAAGCAATGGATTAGCAATATCCTTCAAAATCTTTCAGATTGTGATTGAACGTATGTCTTATAAAAACACGCAATGAAGTATTTGGTTGGGTGTTTGATTTTATTATAAATTGCATCTATTTTTGGATGTTTATTTATATGTATTTACTTATTTTATCAGAAACCCACATGTTTAATCTTTCATTCTCATTCATTTCTTTATCTGGATAGTTAACTTTTTTCTATTTCTATTTCCACAGTCTTACTAATATTATGAATTTGAAAGTTTGTGAGGATGGATGGATGTTTGTTACTTTTTCAAGCAAAACCTACTGAACTGATTTGAATGAAATTTGGCACACAAATAGTTTATAACCTGGATTATCACATAAGACTTTTCATCCCAATATTCCCACGGGATCGAAACTTACGCTGGCGAAACTGCGGGGCGCAGCTAGTCATTCAATAAACGAGACATCAAAGTACCCAAACTAAAGTAAAATCGAATAGTACTTTAAAATTCCCAACAAATAGCAAACAATAAATACATGTGGGCGAAATAAAAAGGGGAGTCGACAAAGCATACGGTCGTTGTATTCGCAATAAAAAAAACAAAGTTTCAGTAAGTGGGTTCCGTAAAAAAAAGCAAACGATTCTCTCGCCCTTGCAAATATTGCCATCGCCGGCAATCGGAATCTTCAAGGGTATATTTGGGTATATCTGAGCTTTCACACAACATAGTCCCTTCCTCTTTTTAGACAGAAATTATGCAAACCTTGAGCAAAATGTGTGGGAGTCGCTTTGGAATTTAAATGTTGTTCTTTTCGGACCCAATTTTTTGAGACGCGCTTTCTTTGTCGTTTTGCACAAAAAGATGATGCGTATTCTGTTTTTGTGATGGACAGAGATGTATTATTTTGTAAATTACTTTACGCAGTGGTGGCCCAGTGGTAACAGCCCTGACTTACGAGTTGTAGTTCGTGGATTCGAACCCAGGCAGGTGATTTACTTTTTGTAAATAATTCACCACTAATAATCTACCAACCCGCACTGACGCCCACACAACCCCACTCCTTCTCGAAGAGAGGAGGCCTGTGTCCCAGCAGTGGGAACATTATAGGCTGATTATGCTTATGCTAAGTTGCTTTACTTGTTTAGACATGCTTATCTACAATTCAATCAATTATGAAAATTATTGTATCAATTGTTAGGTACAATTGAACTCGCGACACCTATACCGACACCTCATTTTTGTAAACGCGATTGTGCTCTTTATTTAGATAAGGTTACGGACCAATGTTCTATACAAGTATTTTTCTTCCACCAAGGCGATCTTGTTCAAGTTTTCACTTCTGTCGGCACTCCCAGAGTGCCACTGTTTTTTTTTTTCTAATGCTGCTTTTTATGAAAGAGAAGGGAGTGAATGATAGCGTGATGGTTGACAAAGGTAAATAGAAGAAGAAAATGTGTTGTGCCGGAACTCATGTAACAAGGAACAAAAGCAGGAAAATGATGATGAGCCTTATATGACACCCATGACTTCACGAATTAAAAATGGAGCCTATTCTTGTCATATATCAGTAGCTATTTATAGGTTAGGTAGCTTAAATATATATTCCAAAAATTCTTTCTCAATGAGAGTTTAAATGAAAATTCATGCCACCAGTTGGCGTCATATAAAAAAGAGGTCTTCCATTTCGACAGTTAATATAAAATATATAATGATGACGTTCGTCATTCGTTTCATTCATTTGTTCCTCAGTAAGTCACGGCTTATGAAAATTTAAGCGCTTTGACACTTTTGACATGTGTCTTGACTTGACATCTCAGTGCTGCCACCTAGTGAACGTCATTTCAGAAAACCCTCATTTAAATAATTTCTTCGCGCCATTTCGGATTCCGTTCGTTTTTGTAGGTACTTCATTAACTCAAATAAAGTAATGTTTCCAAATGGAATGAAGTTCCCTAATTTTCTTTCGAAACTTATAATGTTCGTTTAACATTTCCTATTTGAGACCTACCACGGCAAACGCAATTATTTTACCTTAAACTTTTGATAGCTTCACTTAATTTTACTTTACGAAATCGTCTTTTGAACGAATCAACTTAGAGAAAATTGTTTGTAAGGTTGGCTACGGGTGAATTTTATGACAGTTGGCTGAATTGAAATTAAAAGGGGAAGAATTAATTTCCGATTGTCATGGTCATGTCATTTTACTCAGTTGTAAGTTATTTTACAAGTATTGATAATGCCAACGTATTTTATTTTTAACTAGCTGACTCGACAGACATTGGCCTGTCAAAATTTCAGTAGTTCATACCGAAATCCAATACAAGAAAAAGACCTTCAGTTTTTCCCGAAATTTTCCGGGTAACTTTCTTTTTTCCCCATGATAATTCGGACATTTTTTTTAAATTAAAGAAACAAATAAATATTTTAAAATGGTAAAATAGCCAAATCGGTTCCGCCTTTCTCAAGTGATACGTTTACCAACGAATAGCTTTTAATTTTTATTTGTAAAAAGATTGCTTGATAACCTATATACGGTAGTTTCAGAGTCACAAACGCTGTGTATTTTCGTATTGTCCTTTGGGTAGGTATTACGCGTGGGTGACCCGCATTTAAAATCCTCGTCTGTACAGGAAATACTCGTGTTTACCGTAAGCAAAGTTTACCGGCTGTTTAAATATTTTGAAAAGGGAACAGACATACTCGTAAACGTTCTATTTTCGTTTTTCTGCAGTGTTATTTTTCTATTTATACTACTGCTTTTCATAATCAACTATACTATTGCAAACGTTTAGTAGCACTAGTACCTGTTAACATAAATCTACTTCGTGAGAGACCTTCCTATTATTTTCTCAGTAGTTAGGTGCAAATAACCTGTGTCAGCTGCTTATGAAATGGGGTAACAAGAGTGGGCGATGATATTAGGATTGTACCCGTTGTTCACAGTCGGCGGGTGTCATATTGTTGAACACTTTGAGCATCGCTTGCAGCTTGGTAGCCGAAGGCGGGAAATAATGCGTTTGTTTATGAAAATATATATTAATTTTATCATTAACTGTAGGATAATAATTTGTAACACAGTAACGGTAGCAATGGGTTTCATTTTGACAGTTCAACAACATTCATTGCGTTATTTACGTTGTTGAGCAATTAATCTGCTTTTTTTCGAACATATTATGAAGACTGAGACTGCCTCGTTGGTCTAGTGGTCGCAAGCGCTACTGCTGAACATGAGGTCCTGGGTTCGATTCCCGGGTCGGGCAAAGTGTTATTGGGTTTTTCTATCTGAATTTTCTCAGTAGCAGCTCGGAGTCTGGATTTGTGCCCGGTTGATGGCAATAGGCTCGCCCCCTATTACATGGGACTTAAACGTAACTGGCAAAATGTGGGTGTACCTGCTACAGGGACACCTCTGCCCAACCCTTCTGGGAAACAAGGCGTGATGTTATGTTATGTTATGTTATTATGAAGCAATGGATTAGCAATATCCTTCAAAATCTTTCAGATTGTGATTGAACGTATGTCTTATAAAAACACGCAATGAAGTATTTGGTTGGGTGTTTGATTTTATTATAAATTGCATCTATTTTTGGATGTTTATTTATATGTATTTACTTATTTTATCAGAAACCCACATGTTTAATCTTTCATTCTCATTCATTTCTTTATCTGGATAGTTAACTTTTTTCTATTTCTATTTCCACAGTCTTACTAATATTATGAATTTGAAAGTTTGTGAGGATGGATGGATGTTTGTTACTTTTTCAAGCAAAACCTACTGAACTGATTTGAATGAAATTTGGCACACAAATAGTTTATAACCTGGATTATCACATAAGACTTTTCATCCCAATATTCCCACGGGATCGAAACTTACGCTGGCGAAACTGCGGGGCGCAGCTAGTCATTCAATAAACGAGACATCAAAGTACCCAAACTAAAGTAAAATCGAATAGTACTTTAAAATTCCCAACAAATAGCAAACAATAAATACATGTGGGCGAAATAAAAAGGGGAGTCGACAAAGCATACGGTCGTTGTATTCGCAATAAAAAAAACAAAGTTTCAGTAAGTGGGTTCCGTAAAAAAAAGCAAACGATTCTCTCGCCCTTGCAAATATTGCCATCGCCGGCAATCGGAATCTTCAAGGGTATATTTGGGTATATCTGAGCTTTCACACAACATAGTCCCTTCCTCTTTTTAGACAGAAATTATGCAAACCTTGAGCAAAATGTGTGGGAGTCGCTTTGGAATTTAAATGTTGTTCTTTTCGGACCCAATTTTTTGAGACGCGCTTTCTTTGTCGTTTTGCACAAAAAGATGATGCGTATTCTGTTTTTGTGATGGACAGAGATGTATTATTTTGTAAATTACTTTACGCAGTGGTGGCCCAGTGGTAACAGCCCTGACTTACGAGTTGTAGTTCGTGGATTCGAACCCAGGCAGGTGATTTACTTTTTGTAAATAATTCACCACTGCTCTCAAAACGGTGAAGGAAAACATCGTGATGAAACCAGCATGTCCTGGAACTAAAAATTCAAAGACATGTGACATCTACCAACCCGCACTGACGCCCACACAACCCCACTCCTTCTCGAAGAGAGGAGGCCTGTGTCCCAGCAGTGGGAACATTATAGGCTGATTATGCTTATGCTAAGTTGCTTTACTTGTTTAGACATGCTTATCTACAATTCAATCAATTATGAAAATTATTGTATCAATTGTTAGGTACAATTGAACTCGCGACACCTATACCGACACCTCATTTTTGTAAACGCGATTGTGCTCTTTATTTAGATAAGGTTACGGACCAATGTTCTATACAAGTATTTTTCTTCCACCAAGGCGATCTTGTTCAAGTTTTCACTTCTGTCGGCACTCCCAGAGTGCCACTGTTTTTTTTTTTCTAATGCTGCTTTTTATGAAAGAGAAGGGAGTGAATGATAGCGTGATGGTTGACAAAGGTAAATAGAAGAAGAAAATGTGTTGTGCCGGAACTCATGTAACAAGGAACAAAAGCAGGAAAATGATGATGAGCCTTATATGACACCCATGACTTCACGAATTAAAAATGGAGCCTATTCTTGTCATATATCAGTAGCTATTTATAGGTTAGGTAGCTTAAATATATATTCCAAAAATTCTTTCTCAATGAGAGTTTAAATGAAAATTCATGCCACCAGTTGGCGTCATATAAAAAAGAGGTCTTCCATTTCGACAGTTAATATAAAATATATAATGATGACGTTCGTCATTCGTTTCATTCATTTGTTCCTCAGTAAGTCACGGCTTATGAAAATTTAAGCGCTTTGACACTTTTGACATGTGTCTTGACTTGACATCTCAGTGCTGCCACCTAGTGAACGTCATTTCAGAAAACCCTCATTTAAATAATTCCTTCGCGCCATTTCGGATTCCGTTCGTTTTTGTAGGTACTTCATTAACTCAAATAAAGTAATGTTTCCAAATGGAATGAAGTTCCCTAATTTTCTTTCGAAACTTATAATGTTCGTTTAACATTTCCTATTTGAGACCTACCACGGCAAACGCAATTATTTTACCTTAAACTTTTGATAGCTTCACTTAATTTTACTTTACGAAATCGTCTTTTGAACGAATCAACTTAGAGAAAATTGTTTGTAAGGTTGGCTACGGGTGAATTTTATGACAGTTGGCTGAATTGAAATTAAAAGGGGAAGAATTAATTTCCGATTGTCATGGTCATGTCATTTTACTCAGTTGTAAGTTATTTTACAAGTATTGATAATGCCAACGTATTTTATTTTTAACTAGCTGACTCGACAGACATTGGCCTGTCAAAATTTCAGTAGTTCATACCGAAATCCAATACAAGAAAAAGACCTTCAGTTTTTCCCGAAATTTTCCGGGTAACTTTCTTTTTTCCCCATGATAATTCGGACATTTTTTTTAAATTAAAGAAACAAATAAATATTTTAAAATGGTAAAATAGCCAAATCGGTTCCGCCTTTCTCAAGTGATACGTTTACCAACGAATAGCTTTTAATTTTTATTTGTAAAAAGATTGCTTGATAACCTATATACGGTAGTTTCAGAGTCACAAACGCTGTGTATTTTCGTATTGTCCTTTGGGTAGGTATTACGCGTGGGTGACCCGCATTTAAAATCCTCGTCTGTACAGGAAATACTCGTGTTTACCGTAAGCAAAGTTTACCGGCTGTTTAAATATTTTGAAAAGGGAACAGACATACTCGTAAACGTTCTATTTTCGTTTTTCTGCAGTGTTATTTTTCTATTTATACTACTGCTTTTCATAATCAACTATAATAAAAATTTAATTGTTATCGATCTCCAGGAGAGCTCGTGACAGTCCAGGGGATTTGAACATAATCATCAAAAATAGATAACGCTTAATTCTTTATTCAGTTATATTTTAATTTTCAGAAATCCATACAATATCAGTTTAGCCTTTAGATACATGTAACTTTGACACATAAAACTAAATCAATTTCATGTAACGTGGGGTTGAACCCCACAAACTCCGGTACACTATCGTGTAGCCACTTCCGAAAACCCGTGACCTGAACCAGATTACACATGTCATTTGACAAGATAGGGTTACTTGAGTGATAACTTATCCGCCTCAATCTGAGCACGGTTACTCCGAACATTCTCGAAGATACACAAACAAGGAGGTTGAATACGAAAAAAGAAAAAAGTAAAAGAATTTTCTTTTTTTCGGGCGTTCTTTTCTTAAACTACCTATCTATCACTCACGCACGTACGATTGACATTTCATGAAGTACATTGAGTGATGGACGATGCATTGACTTAACTGTTTTTTGTTGTAGTTTGTCTACGAATTTTCGGTGAATTGACTGTTTCCAGTTGATTGTGTTGTTTAAAAGTGCTTCTGTAATTTTTGTGCGTAAGTGGAAACTGGAAATTAAGATAATTTAGACAATTACTATCGTTTTCTCGCACGAAAGCAAGAAAGGGATAGAAGGTAATTTAAAGATGTACACAAAAACTGCGAACAAAAAATATGTCCCTTGGATGTCAAGTGTGACAACTGCGCGGTACGTACTGCGCACCATAAACGTCAGGTAGTGACTGAGACGTTTGTGGTCCATGGAGCACAAAGTGTGGCGCAAAAATTTTGGTCGCGGTGTCTGCTCTAGTTTACATTGAACCTCAATGTTTAAAGCTTTACTGTAATTTTCAAATATACACAACCATGAGGCGAACGTAGTAATATATAGAACGTATAATATACAAGAATTCATTGGCAATATTTTACGGGGTAAAAGTAGGTACTCATGAATATAAACAACTTTTACTATGGGAGCAACTCTGAAATCAGTATTTAAATTTAAATTTAAAATGCAAAACGTTCCCAATGAAAATGAAAATAGCTTGTTATGCTTTTTTTCGCTAATTCAGACGTGGTCCCACGTCACAATTGTTCATGTTTTATGGACGTGACCTTTAAAAATTTCTCACAACGTCAAAAAATCGGCTACACATAAACATAAACACATAACATAAACACATAACTATACATAAACTCACGCCTTTTTCCGATGGAATTAGGCAAAAACAAACAGACCGCCACCGGCTTTGATTCTAGAAAAATATCTTTTCGCATAATAACGCAATAAACAATTGAAAGCTATCAGCAAAAGTAGAAATAATTTCAGTGTCGACGTCTGCCTGTGCCATTATAAATCGATTTCTCGATTCCGCACTCGATTCTTATAATTCACACGGAATAGACAGTTTGTCTGATACTTCGTGCAAATTATATCGATTAGGCCTAGCCCACACTGCGAAATCTCACCCCGCGATTTTTATTAGCACGGTTTATATTCAGTGTACGGAATACATTACAGCGGGAATTTTAAATCGACATTGCGTCTAGATACATAACATACCATGTGTGTAATTGCGATAAAAATTTCGCGCGATTTGCTTAGGCTAAGCCTTAGTATTTTCATGTTCATTGATAAAGTGATTCTATTAAATGGGTAATATTATTTATAACTTAAGGAACTTTCAGAACTAGGTCTCTAATTGATTTGAAGAAATCTCTGCTTAAAAACAAAAGAGGGGCTCGTGGCTAAATAATAACCGCCGCACGGGTCAATCGAAGGTTAGGATAAGCTTGCCGAGGTCAGTCCCTGGATGTGTGACCATTTATTACATATCAAGACCTCTCCGTGCCTCGGAATGCACGTTAAGGCTGTTTCTACCCGGAACGGATCATGTATGGACCAATCCGTCTCGCTGTGAAACAATGTTCTAGCGCCTCACGTGTGTCTCCGTTCCGAGAGCCCATACGGGCGGCCCGCACGGGACTCCCGGACAGCTGTGAAACCAGCCTAAACAGTTGGTCCCGGCTGTCATTTATTTATATTGATAGTCATTACAAAGAAGTCTGACTGGTTGGACTCAGAAGCCCGAAAATCTTACCAAAGGGTATTTACTACCCAGTAAATGGGTTGCGGAGGTCAGATAGGCATTCGATCCATCTAAAATACTGGTA
The DNA here is from genome assembly GCA_949152395.1 of Agrochola litura. Classification (NCBI taxonomy): domain Eukaryota; kingdom Metazoa; phylum Arthropoda; class Insecta; order Lepidoptera; family Noctuidae; genus Agrochola; species Agrochola litura. The sequence goes on along the minus strand of OX424508.1, from coordinate 16,170,553 downwards.
TTCAGCTGCATACGGTAGCCGACCCCAGCCAGGCAGATGATCTTCTGAAAAGGAATATAAAATTAAAACTTTCAGTACTTATTTCACTTCGGTAGCAAAACCAAAAGAAAAAAAAAAAACGTAAAAAAAAAGCTACTGTAATTATTTTTTTCCTATAGGTAGTATTCATTACCAACATCAAAGAAAAACTAAATTACTTGTTTCGTATTAAAAAGCTATGAACAATAAAACTAGAAGATTAAAGCAGACAAAGTTATTAGCATTTTCTTAAAAAATCTCAAGTAATTTCGTTTTGCAGCAAACGATTTTAATTATTTTGTTTATTGGAGCGTTTAAATGGTTAGCCCAGTGTGAATAGGGTTTTTTTTTTTTGGGTGGGATATTATCAAATAACTTCTCCCGCTCTGGGTGGAGCGGGAGGGCGTGTCAGACTCTTACTGGCTAAAACCCACCCGTGTTCCTTCGGTTGCCCTGTTGCCGGGGGCCACGATTTCCCTATCGGTTTTCTTCGCATCCCCGGCAGGCATTGGCCCTAGCGGACCCCGTCAATTCTGCTGACATCTCTTTGAGGCGCGGGTGGAACACAACGCACCGTCGACCCGGGCCTGGTCCTTATCGGACATAAGTAATAAATAACAGTTGACAGATATAGGAGGTGCGAAGAGCCTCAACGATTGGCAATACTTGAGTGCCTCTAGGGCTTCTTGGAAAGACAGCTAACATCTTTGTTGATTGGCTTATATGGTGGTCTTCTAAAGGCGACCGCAATAGAAAACCGCAGCGGCTAAATGCGCCCAGTCACAATGATAGACCGCAGCGCCTGGTTTCTATGGAACTCTATAAAAACACTTTCGTAGAGACAACTCACAAAAGCATAATGATATGAAATGACAATAATTATGTGTAGAGCGACATTACTGCCTGTTACCGTTTTCATGAAGTTACATCGACCGCCTTCAAAAGTGCATATTAAGCTGTACTACTGAGACTGTAGCTTCAAGTAATTTTCACACTAAGACGCCAGCAACCTTGAGTAGTTAGCTTGCGTGTTCTGTGCTGAGCTCACGCAACGCGTCATACGTCCAGCGAGTAATAGGACTCGCCCATCAAGGAGCGCTGTTCCAAATTAGACACATTATTAATTTATTATACGTAAAATAAAAGGTATTCTTTTAAAACACGTATACTAAAAGATACATACCTAATTAATGAACATCATAAATGACTGGACAGGTCCACTCAAATCTGTGTGGTTCTTTCCTCAAAAGACCTTTTCAGACATTTATCTACATGGTTCTCATATGGCCTGACTAAGATTATGTCTGGACTTTAAAAGAGACTGCGACCTCTGAGTTTGTTTCAGGTCAGATAGGAAACGCCGAACTCATCTAGCTTATTTTTAATAATTTTTTTTATATGACGTGTAAAAGTGATTTCGATATCCTATTTACAGAATAAAAAATTTCATTTCATTTGATTTCAATCTTTTAGTAATCTTTAAAATAGTGAAGGTTTCAGAAAAATACGCTTGATAATTTTTGCGTGATTCTCAGTTTTTTATCCGCGTTAGACATAACTTTACAAATTAATTACACTATGTAATTTGACCAAAATCTAAAATTTTCACGGATTAAGTGATTAGGAAAATACTCCAATTTACCATATATTTTTCCAAATCATTAATTACTGCTACTCGTTTAGACATGACATTATTTAGTACAAAATCATTAAAAGTCGCTTAGTGTTTTGTATGTTTCTTACAGCATCGTCAATTCGTAGGCCATGCTGTACTATCTACGAAAGCTAGAAGCGTATTAAAACAAATGCAGTAAAACCTTCAAACAACTACACAAAAAAAGACATTTACACAAAAAAAACAAACCATTCCATTACATTTTACGACTCCATCTTAATTCTACTTTAAAATACCGCCACTTATAAACATGGCGTCGTTTCTTCTATTGTTTTTTTACAGCTACGTATAAAAGAGACACAAAAATGTTTCATTACATGAAATACTTCATACTCATAAACGGGTAACTCATTTTACGCTCATTACGTCATCCGCGCGGGTACTTACGGTATATTGTGCTACATTGACAGAATACGTAATTAGGAATTTCGATTTTATGCTGAAATATTGTAGGTTTTTTTCATTTAATTTTGCTTTTGGTAAAGTGTAGTAGAGATATTGATCTTGTGTCAAATAACAGAAATTGAGTGTTTGTTTTATTTTACGACAGTAATATTTTTGTCACATGATACCTACAGTATAAAAAAACAGTGGCACTCCGGGAGTGCCGACAGAAGTGAAAACTTGAACAGTTAAAAAAAAATACTTCCAAGACCGTTAAAGTAAAAATACTTGCATAGAATCAGAATCAGAATCAGAATCTTTATTTGTAAAACATAGGTATTTACTTATTGGTGTTAGGTTAACATATTTGAGCGCTATGTTTTGCCGCGAAGGCGTACAAATTTTAATTAAATAATTAAAAAAACTTAAATACTTAAAAAAGCTAAATAAAACAAACAATAATAAAAACCAAAAATAAACTAAAAAAATATACATTAAAAATTATCATTTATAAAATCTTGAACTGTATAGTAACATTTTTCTATTAATAGAGAGGTGAGAACTTTCTTAAATTTTGATATGGGCATATTTTTTATACTATCGGGTATTTTATTATAAATTTTCGAAGCCATTCCAAAAAAGCTCTTTTTCATCAAAGTGGTTCTACATTTTATGTCGCTCAATTGATTTTCATATTGAGAACGCATTGGAGTTTTTTTTACATCGGAAATTTTTGTAAAAAGGTGTAAATTCATTTTAACAATCAAAGCAGTCTCGTAGATGTACATAGCTGGCAAAGTAAGTAATTTTAAAGATTTAAAATGGGGTGCACAAGATTCAGTAGTTTTTAAGCCACACAAGGATCGAATACATCGTTTTTGCGCTTTAAAAACAGTATCTCTATCAGTAGAACATTGATTCGTAACATAATATAAATAAAGAGCACAATCGCGTTTACAAAAATGAGGTGTCGGTAACGGTGTCGCGAGTTCAATTGTTTTTTCCGATCTCAAAAATTCCCAACGTGCCTAAAGAAGTTTTCACTTCAATATCATACACAAACTAAAAAGACAGTCAGAAAAAAACTATTTACCTATTTAGTATATTTTCTGACGGCACAAAACCTCATTCTGATACAACCAGCCTATTTGTTTGTTACTGGTATAAGCATAATCAGCCTATAATGGTTCCACTGCTGGGACACAGGGCTCTTCTCTTCGAGAGAGAGTGGGCTGTAATCTACCACGCGGGCCCAGTGCGGGTTGGTAGACGTCACATGTGTTCGAATTTTGGTTCTAGTACATGCCAGTTTCCTCACGATGTTTTCCTTCACCGTTTTGAGAGCAGTGGTGATGAAATTATTTACACAAAGTAAAGCGTCTGCGAAACCACGACCAATAGAAAAGTCGGGCCACCACTGCTCTACTGCGTTACTGGTATGCGTATAAAATATTATAATTCCTACAAAATATTTACTAATAAAATGCCTGAGTACGTAGCGCCCGCTATATTTAAGCATATTTGCTCCAGCATATTACACAACTATGCAAACATATCATAAAACTATTAATTAAAATGTACATACGAGCATTAATATGTAAGTACTAGCCCTTGTGTAATAATATATTTCAAACGAAAATTAATATGTAGTTAGAACAAACTAAATAATCAATCTGCCTAGCCATTTCCAAACTATGTTGGGGTCGGCTTTAAGTCTAACCGAATACAGCTGAATACTAGTATTTTGCAAGGAGAAACTGCCTATTTGAACTCCACAACTCAGTAACTGGAAAACAGGATACTCATTGGTAAGACTGGTTGTCAGACTTTTGGGCTTCTGACTCCCCGTAACGACCGACTGTCAAAGATCTACGAATGACAGCCGAGACGTTCGGCTTAGCGTGCTTTCCGAGGTACGGAGGGGTCTCAATATGTAATGGAAAGTCACCCATCCAACAATCAACTGCAGTAAACGTTGCTTAACCTTCAATCGACCCGTACAGCTCTTTTTTTATTTAGCCAGGAGCGCCTGTCCCTGCTAGAATGAACTAAACAAACATACGAAAAAGCGTTCGGGGCTCGAGTGGTTTTTGTCAATACTCTTACATACGATATGCATGGAAATGCTTACACCAAAAGGGTAGGAAAACAAACAGCATAAATGATCAATACTGAATGTTTTTGCATGTTTAATATTAATAGTGTAAATGCTGGGACGTGCCGCGTAATCCGAACAGTTCCCTACTGAGAATAAACCATCTCATGAATCCCTTTGAAGGAATGTTGCGGACGATTGAGGTGTTTATTTCTCGGGTTCCATGGTCAGCATAGAAGATTTTGTTTACAAAAGGAACTCGTATATTTCCTTATACTGAGTCTTTTTTTTTCACTGGTACAGTGTGTGGAAAACCGAATCCATAGGAGATCCAGGGAAACAGTCTAGAAAACGAAAAACTCTTTTCATAAGATTTTTTAAAAGTGAATACTTCTTTAGGCACGTTGGACATTTTTGAGATGGGACTAAACCATTGATTTCGCGACCTGTTACCGACACCGTGGAGTAAAAGACATCAACGCGTTGATTACTACGGTGCCAATTTTTTTTCAAGTTTTCACTTCTGTTGGCACTCCCGGAGTGCCACTGTTTTTTGGCATAATAAGCTTTCTGGTCAAGTACAAGTTGTCCATAAAAATTAGTAAAATTGATCAAATCGTTTTTTAATGCGTTTCGTTTTATGTGAAGATGACGAACGGATGCTGTGGTGATACTGAGGATTTACTTAGCTGTAGTGAATTTTAGTCTTTTGCTTTCAATAAAATAAAATAAAGGATTTTGTGAGTATTTTCTGTGCACAGACGCGATTACATTTAAGACTCATTGACATGGAGAGGAGTGTCTCGCCTTAGAACGAAGAACTACCTTCGTGTAAGGAAATGAGCTTTAATAATACAAAGTAAATCGCGAACAGTTTTAATGACTGAGGTCATGACTGAGGACTTGGGTTTGATTTCCGGGTCGGGCAAAGTGACTTTGGGTTTTTCCATCTGGATTTTTTTATTAGCAACCCGGAGTCTAGATTTGTGCCCAGTTGATGGCAATAGGCTCGCCCCCTATTACATGGGACTTAAAAATAACTGAATAAACATTTATCCAGTTAAGTTAATTTACTTTATTGGGGGCAGGTAAAAATTAACTACCAAATAACAAAACTGATAAAAACAACCCCGAACTCACTTATGGCAAAGCGCTGGAATGACTACCGCTCTCATTTCAAAAAGGTGAACTCTATATTCTAAAATTTTCCACACATTCCTCCTCAGTTCCATAGATTCAAGCACCGGCATAAAATAACCTAGTAAAGTGCGCTCGCTATTTGATACGACAAAATGAAGATATATGCGTTGTGATGAAAGAGACCTCTGTGACCCCAGCACAACAAACGAATCGCGAAAATATTTTTCACTGAAATATTGCACAGGAATTTGATTTATTGAAAATTTTTGTGCACGCACGCATATAAATGTTTTATTTCAGTAATGTATCAGTGTGAAAAACTAGCAAGGTTGAATAAACGGCGTAGAGTGATTTGTGGGAGTAAGCTCAGAAAATTCAAATTCAAATGCGTTTATTTCAATTCATCATTGTCATTAGTGGCAGTCTTGTCCCACCCGCTGCGTAGTAATAGGCTTTATTTCTTTTGTGTTATGCGTCCCTCTTTTTTTATCCACAACGAGGAAGCTTTTGGCCTGCATCTCACCTGATGGTAAGCGATGATCAGGCTGAAGGTGGAAGCGAGCTTCATCTAGAATACTCAACCACAGAGGAACTGGCTATCTTATCTCTAACTGCCGAAACACAACAATACTGATAACATTGTTGTTATGGCGATAGACTTAGATATGAAGGTGGTAGCTAGCCAGGCGGACTTAGAACAAGCCCTACCAGCCTACCACCAACCAAACCGAGCTGAAAATTTTGCTTCCACTGGGAATCGAACCCGGGGCCTCTGGGTCTGAGACAAGTGATCTAACGCTAACCACTAGAACACAGAGGCGGTTATATATATTTAACCTGGTCTGTGTGAGGCTCATCAAGATCTCTCCCGCGATATTTATGAAGCTAGTTACCCATCCCAAAGCGTAGTAGACGGTAGGTAGGTAGGTTTATATGGAGAAGAATGGGGAAGAAACTCTATGGACACTCTATGAAGAAAAAAAAAACAGTGGCACCCTGGGAGTGCCGACAGAAGTGAAAACTTGAAAAAAAATCGGCGCTGCAGTAATCAGCGCGTTGATCTCTTTTACTCCACGCACCGCGGTAATCAACGCGTTGATGTCTTTTTAATGGTCAAAAGCTGGTGTCGTCACAGTGTCGCGAAATCAATGGTTTAGTCCCATCACAAAAATGCCCAACGCACCTAAAGAAGTTTTCACTTCAATACATTTTTATAAAGAAAAATTTTATAACTGTAGTACCTAGTAAGTTTTCTGTTTTCTAGTACCAAATGACTCTTGAAAAGCTTGTGTTTAATTATTCTTTTAAAAAGGGGAGCATTAATTATTTCGGTGTTTCAACGTTTTTACATGATTTCAGTCGACAGAATTTATACCACTAGGGAAGAGTACTCAAGTCTTGATTACTTCGAATGTTAATCCCCTCCGCTCATTATTTTTACCACCTTCCGAATTCAAACTCACAATAAAAATTGTATAACTTAAGCATCAATGTCAAAGCGACACCTCGGGGTGTATAATGTGTCTAGAGCCCTAAATGTCAGTATAAGTGTCGGTGTAAAGTGTCAGACGCACAGTTACACCCCGACCTCTTATCTGTAGACGGTTCTAGTGGATCGAAGGGATCTCAGTCAGTTTTTTTTAATTGAAGTTTTTCATGTTTCTTTGGCGAGTGCTATAAAGAGTTTCATGTTTTCTTTTTATGTCAGTTTCTTTTTATTGTGTATTTTGGCTTTATTTTAGGGGTGGACGTTTTGATCGGAAGTTTTAATTGGATAATACATATTTATACAATACAAGGTGTTTTTTTTATTGTGGTTTGACTTTAAGGAGAAAACACATTATTACCTCCTATGATAAAATGAGAATGCTATGTGTACAAAGGTGATGAAAAATTATAATTTGTCAGTAGAAGGGATAACAAAGGAATCAGTTGCATTTACTCATACTAATTAATTAGCAGTTAGTATTTCATTTCAACTCTCAGAAAAACTGCAAAATTATATTCTTTCGAATTGGAATTTGACTTTTTTTCAAAACGTTTTGATTTAATTAAAGGAAATGTTTTAAGCAAATAAAAGAGGAATGTTTATTATGTTACTGGTAATTTAAATTCAAATACTGTACGTTCTTGTATTTTTACCCACAGGGCAATTATATCGACAGTATTCCGGGAAATATAATTACATGATATCCCTTAAGACTGATGTCGCATATTCTTGGATCCCTTAGGATTAAACATGACCTTATGATCGACCACCAAGCTAACGATAGCCATATAGACACAATGCAAGCAACCACCCAAGCAATCAATCGACCTAGCTTGTTCCCAACTATGTTAGGGTCGGCTTGCAGTTGAATACCAGTATTTTACATGGAACGACTGCCTATCTGACCTCCACAACCCAGTTTCTGAGTAACACGATACGTCTTGGTAGGACTGGTTTTCAGACTTTTGGGCTTCTGTTCTGAGTATCCGTAACGACTGTCAAAGTTGACGAATGACAACTACAACGGCTTAACTTGCTTTTCGAGGCAGGAAGGGATCTTGATTATGTAATGGTAGCTTAACCTTCGACTGACATGAGCGGCTTTTATCATTGGGTCTCCGATAGGCTGTCGGATGACGCCGATTTAGAGAGAGAGGTTAAAATAACACTGTTCAGGGCCCACTGCCAGTCGCTGTATACATGCGCCCTGTGGGTCGGTTATACACAGGGCTCGTACAATGCTCTACGAGTCCAATATGCATAACGCGTTCCGGGTAATGCTGGGGTTGCCGCGCTTCTGTAGCGCGTCAGCTTTGTTCGCGGACGCACGCTCGCTCGCTCGGCTCACTGCTGAGTCTGCGAATCGCATCGCTGATGCGCTGGGTGCGCGGCAGCCCCAACAGCCTCGTGGGTACTGTAGCCGGCAGAGTGGATGGCTTAATAAAATGTCATTCAGATATGTGACAAAAGTTTATTAAACGTGTTTTAGTTAGTAAGTGCCAACTTATTTTACTCGTATGTTATGGATCTCTGGACTGAAAATAAAGATTTATATTATATTACCATTTAGCCACGAGTTAGACCAACGCATCCAATTAAATTAAACACTACTCAAACAACGGCAACTGCTATCAATATCAGTGTGCAAAAATTATAATCGTTCACACACATCGTTCACAGCATAATGTTAGTACATAATTGAAATGCAAGGAGCGATGTTGCTAGCTACGTAATTACAGCGTGCCGTGCGAACGGACGCTTTGACAAACTGTTACGCAATTAGTAGCAGTTGCGCATTACGTAATAAGCCTGCGGGTGGTCGCTTCCGTGGGGGAATGCTGATTGTAAGTTGACTCAGTTTTGAAAGAGAAGTGATGGAATGGCAGGTCGTGGGTACTTTTATCTATTCTCGTGTTAGAACACTTAGTGTATTGTGTGGTACTGTGCAGGGTACCTTCATACCACACGTATCTTTAAATAATAACTATAACAACCTGCTATATGTCAAAAATTTTGTGCATCATAATTTCCCTGTGACTCAATTAGTAGCAGTTGTGGATTACGCAATAAGCCTATTGTAGGTACCTATGTTGTATTTTGTGATACCTACATAATTTTCATTATTTAGTTAGAGTAATAATAGATATATTATGTATAAAAATGTTTTAAAAATCATTTGCAGGGCAGACCAAGTTAACAGTAATAATTGCACCGCACACGTCCAAAATCACTTGACACGTCGTATGATACTTCACTTTTTGTCAATATATTGACATCCTTTATATTTAAATTTTGAGTGCATCATAATTATAATTGCAATTAGTAGCAGTTGCACATTACGTAATAAGTCTGCGGGCGGTCGCTATCGTGGGGAAATGCTGATAGTAAGTTGACTCAGTTTTGAAAGAGAAGTCATGAGGTAGTACCTACTCACAATGTACTGTGTGGTTCTGTATGCTCACTTTTATATAGATATAAATTACTATAAAAATTGCAGGACAGTTTTAGTGCAGGTCAGGTCAAATTTTTTGTGAAATATAATAGTTATGTTAGGTTACCTGCTCTATGTCCAATATTGAGTGCATCATAATTATTCGCCTATAAAAAAATAAGTAGAAGTTGCGTATTACATAATAAGCCTGCTTCGATCGCGTGCGGGGAAAGAAAAATCTGCGCTGTGATTGGCTGGCTATATCAAATAATTTCAAAAAAACGTTCCACTATTTAGTGATGAACAGAGACGTCAAATATCGACAGTATTTATATCGATAAAATTTGTTAAGCCCATTGAAAATAATTTACTAATTATTTAATTATTTTGTTACACATTTTTTTAAGCTGTATTTGTACCAGATATTAAAAGGAAGTTAAGTAAAAAAAGTTTGTCAAACAATGTTTAATTGTTTGTTAAACAATATACAGAGATAAATGTCATGCAATGTTTAGTATTACAAACATCCAGAACCGTAACCATATGTCATTAATTTTTCTATGTGGGCATCGAAACCTATCTTTTGCTAAACACATATCCACTGTGCCAATCAAGCCTTCACATGCAAAAACAAATGAAAAGCTCAACCAGACTTATCTGTTCCAATTACCATTTACATTCAAAGGTCATATATAAAGCTCTTTATGACCTTTACCTAAAGTCCAGGTACATACGCTAAGTCTCTCCCGACTCATTTTTGTCACGGACGGTAAGCGGTAACACGCTCCCAAATTACACCAGGGCTCTGCGACGTAGTAATGTTGCCAGTCCAGAAATTGAAGCATGTTGCTGTTACATTTACATGAAATTTAAAGGGGAATATTATGGTGAGTGAGTGGAAAATGTGTGCTGGTGTTGCCCTATTTTGGGCATTTCAGTTAAGTGTTGTGAGAAGTTTATTCATAGGAGTTATTTCACTTTTATAAGGAAGATTCTAATAATATTTATAAGTAATAGCTGGTGGTCAATTCTGCACTTTTTCGGTTTGAAAATTAATAATGTAAATCGTCACTATTTCTACTTAGGTAGCGTGAGAGTTTCAACTTTAACATCGCCTTAGCAGCGTTTAGGTACCAACTTTCAAACAGTAAACTACCAGCGAAGGGAGCTTTGCTTAAAATTAAAAGACGTAAAAAAAAACGTAACAGACGTTAATGTTTACTTAATGTTTAAAAATACACCCCTTTATTTTATAACGTTGACGTTTAAACGTCTGTTAACTTTAAGCAACGTGTACAAAATAAACCCCGTATGGTCGAGGTAAAAGTATTGCTACGTTGCTACGGCGTAGCTGACGCAATGATGTCACGGCTACGCGAGCTACGCTATCGTAGCGGATGATCAATATACTTGCACTTTGTATTACATCAAACATATATATCTTTTGCTCTTAATTTTAATTATCTGAATGGAAAAAATCGAATTGAGTTGAAAAAAAAGCTTTATAAGAATGAACTTACCAATATTCTAACAAAAAACACGTGTATACATTTTATTATAAACTACAAACCTAACATTACCCCTTCAATCGAACAACATTTACAGTTCAAACCCAAAATTATTCCTGGAAACCGATCCTCTATTATAACTTTACGAACTTTAAGAACACGCTCCATAATAACATGTTCAACGCAAAATATAATTCAGCAATACTTTACTAATTATGTTTACTAATTAATTATGACATCTAAACGTTGAAAATAATTACTCAGCATTTTTATTTTCTTTTTAGGCACGATATCTGCTAGGAAAATAAATAAATGGTGTAATTACATAAGTTTCCTGTATTTGACACATTAATTTTGGGTAAACGTTCATTTAAAATGAGAAATACCGATTAACGTTTGAGAGTTTTTGTATAGGTAGGTATGTTTGTATCTACTTTTATGTATAGGCACAATGTTTACCAACATTTCGTACAAAGTTCTATGCGGTTAATGAGTTTTCTGCGGTTATAAACTTTGTTTATTCTGGGAAGCTTATACAAGGTGTACGGAAATATTAATTTTTATTTTAAAAGCCCCAAGAGTGCAAAATATAACTTAAACGTTTGGTATTTATGGCATTGTTTCTTTTAATCTATTAACAAATCAGGTTATACGACTTTGCAATCTCAAAAATTATAAAAATGTAAATCTTTGCAAAGCCGTCTATTATTGTTATATCGCGTTTTTCAATCCTCCCCTCCCAACAGCTAAAAGCTTAAAATTCAATGTTACTCCACATTATCCGAGATATTCCTTCTGTATTACTGCACTAACGTTTTAGAAAAGAGGTTTCTCAACCACGGTGTCAATTTATCAAGTAAAAAAAACAGTGGCACTCCGGGAGTGCCGATAGAAGTGAAAACTTGAACAAGATCATTGGTGGAAGAAAAATACTTGTATAGAACATTGGTCCGTAAACATATCTCAATAAATAGCAGAATCGCGTTTACAAAAAAAAATAAAAAATCCAAAACCCTTAAAGTAAAAATACTTGCATTGAACATTGATCCGTAACGTAATATAAATAAAGAGCACAATCGCGTTTACAAAAATGAGGTGTCGGTAAAGGTGTCACGAGTTCAATTGTTTTTTCCCATCTCAAAAATGCCCAACGCGCCTAAAGAAGTTTTCGCTTCAAAACAAAATCGAAACTTTAACCTGAGTTTCGGGTGTTACTGATAGTCAAAAATCCTACAATCTCTCATTTGGACTCATTTTATTATATAGACATTTCCTAGTTATCCTTATAGCTATCCTAACTAATATTATAAATGCGAAAGTGAATTTATTTATGCTTTTTACGCTAAAACGGCTGAACGGATTTTGATAAAATTTGGCACATGGGTAGAACATAATCTGGGTTAAGTAGGACATGGAATGGTAGTTTTATCCCGATAGTACGTTCCCGTCACATAATTTCCGTCCTCCACACGGGCGAAGCCGCGGACAAAAGCTAGTATAATCATAATTAATAATATAAATGCGAAAGTCAGTTTATTTGTTTATTATTCTTTCACACTGAAACGGCTGAACGGATTTTGATGAAATTTGGCATATGAGTAGACGATGGGTTAGGACACTACTCTCACCGATCCCGGCTTTACACGAATTTTAAATCGTGTAGAGCTGGGATCGGTGAGATATAGGGACGAAGCCCTTTTTATCCCGAAATTCCCATTGGATTGAGACTTTGGTGGGTGAAACCGCGGGGCGCTGCTAGTTAGATTGTAAAGAGTAGCTTTGAATAAAATCCTAATATCTGGCCACCTCAGACATAATAAAACAACAAAAAACCCGACTGCAAAAACAAATAACTAAAAATATTGCAAACCAATAACCTGAATGAAATATGGTGTAACACAAAGTTCAGTGCTTGTTCTTCTCTTTTCAGTTATTTGTTTTTGCAGTCGGGTTTTTGTTTATTTAAATAATTTGTTTTTTAAGCTTTTAGATTTATTAATATTTTATAATTTTTGAATTGACTCTTTGCTAGATTCTATTTGATACCAATATTGTTTATTTTTTAAAAACTCCACAATTTTTTGTATTTACTCATGTAATATATAAATATTATATAGCCTCTGTCACTCCCACAATTAAGACAAATCTAACGACACCTCATGTGTTAAAATCCATCAAGACGTTTAAGCAACAGAGCGTGCCAAAGAAATAGGTAGATGTACATACATACATACATACTCTTGAAAAACATCCCACCGTCTGGGGCAGTCGTGTAAAATACAAGTCTTTCCAAAGCCGTTTATTATTGTTAGATCGCGTCTCTCAACCTTTCCTACAGCTAAAAGCTTAAAATTCAAAGTAACGCCACATTTTCCGAGATATTCTCTCGGTATTGCAGCACTAACGTGTTGGAAAAGATCACAGGTAACAGGTTTCTAGGCCATCGCACGCGAACAACACAACAATGCCGCAGTTGACTTTTACTACTGCCGTTGACAAGCGTTCTTTACGTTTAACGATTCTGTTTTATTCAGTAGGTTGGTGTTATGGAGATATGGAATTATGGGTTTGAAAACGATAATGGAAAACACACTTATATAATATCGAGTTTTGTGTGTGAAGTTGTTATGGCTAAAACCCGAAGTGCGGCTACATTGAATTTTAGCCAGCTACAACTAGGTGCGGCCGGTAGCAGTTGGTTAAACTTGCCTAAATGGACCCTGGCATGGCCACTGCTGCCGCGGCACCGCTCGCTTCAATCGCTCAGCTCGTCCGGTGTGTTATGTGGTCATACTTCTAACCTAACCTACCTTTCAGCTATTTTCATTTGCTACAACTAAATTTAACCAACTGCTACCAGACCTACTTAGTTGTAGCCGGCTAAAACTAAGTGTAGCCGCACTTCGGGTTTTAGCCGTGACAAAGTAACTCATTTGGAAATCGGTTGTAACGTGATGCAGTGGATTGAGGGTTATGTTGTGAAAAAATTTTGAGTATCAATGTGTAGGTATGTATGAACGGATGGAGGGAGATCAAAGAAACAATGGATGAACTGTTCTAAGACGATGATGATATAAAATGAGGGGTTTGTACTGATATAACGGCTGCTGGAGATATATTGAAGAAGACGACGGCAAATTAAGATACGGTGAGGAGGATGATGCAGATGTAGATAGAACAGCGTCTCTTATCTATAATGCCACAGTTTGAATTTTACCACTCGCGCTGACAAGCGTTCTGTTCGCTTTACGATTCTTTTTCATTCAGTAGGTTGGTGCTGTTTAGGTATGGAATTGTGAGTTTGAAAATATTTATGGAAAACGCACTTAAACCCAGTTTCGTGAAACACAAAAGAAGTTGTTTGGAAATCAGTTGTTACGTCATCCGGAGGAATAAAGATCATGTAATAAAGGTCATCTAGTATGTCTGAAATGATAGAGGAAGATCAAAAAACAATGGATGGACTGTTTTGAGTCGAAATGGGGTTTAGTACTGAGATGACGGCTAATAGCGATGGATTCGTATGGACATCGTCTGCTGAGTATTGGACATAATATCTATAGATAGTGCCATTCCCGCTACGCTATGCGCTATACTGTAAGGTGTACTTTAGTACGGAGCGGGGCGGAGTGGGTCGCGTCTTCGTGGATAGCACTAACTATATCTATCACAAATAATTCAGATCCAAACTGAAATGAGAAACATGTTTTCCTATAGAGACGAGCTAAAATAAATACCTTTCACATGCCTTAAAATCTTCAGGTAATCCGTAATAAGTCACGCATTCTGTTCACAAAGTTTCCAACTTCGACGCGAGAATATCTTTTCACGAAATTCCGACACCTTCACACACGATTAGGTGCTAGCCGAACCCAACAATGACCCATATCATTTGTATTATATAAACACACAATTACTATCAACGTTTCTTTGTTACGTTGGAACTATTTACCCTATTTACCTCAGTATCTGGGTTATCGAGCTCCTTGCATACAATACGACGTCAGACTGTCCCCTCCCTTCCGATCCCGTACCTTTGTATTGACAACAGGTACATTGAATATTATGTTCAGACACAATTTGCATAAAGCAATTTATAACGGGCATTGTATAGGTTGCGATTAATATCGGTCGTGTAGTGTTACGATTTATTAGATTTTCTTTGTACGGAAATGTAATAAGCATAGATATTTATACTCATTTCTCAGCAATGTTTTTGGCTGTCTCATCAACCTTTTCGTTCCGGTAGAATTCTGCAGTAACTGTATTGATTGGTAATATAAAAGTTGTTTTAGTACCATACGCGGAGAGGATTGACAATCAATGTTGCTTTATTGCATCGATAAAATTTCGTTGTTGTATAAAAAGCTGCTTTCTAAGCATCTGATTCGTAAAAGTTATTTTTAATGAGGTATTCAGACAAGTTTAGTGCTCTTTGGGTAAACATTTTTTTATACCTACCTATATCAACTTTCTTTAGTCTATATAAAGCTACGAGTACTTTGTAACAATATTCTGTACATTGGTACCGATTAACATATAGGGACTCTGTGCAACACACAGTGAAAGAAAAATCATAATAAATTGAAAACAAAAAGAAAATAATTATTTCTATCAAAATCAATTAATGCACTTCATTCAGCTGACTGCAAACAGAATTTTAAGTTAAATTATAATTATTACGACTCAAAACGTATTGAAATCACAGAACGATAATTCAAATATTCTCTCTTGTTACAGATGAACACCAAACAGCCTAAAATACGATGAAACGTAAACTAACAACCAGAACACATAAACCACGAACTTAGTGAAGTGATCACGTGACAATCCGAGCATGAGCTGATAAGTGCCAGAAACAAAATGGCGATGGTTATATCGCAGACGACAAAGGCTGCTATTGGTGGGTTCTTAGCGCTGATGATTCTTGGAGCTGTCTTGGTGGTTGGTGCAGCTGTTGGGTGGTTTGATCCGAGGAGAGAAGATGAGGATACTCCAGCTAAAGTTAGCGCTAGGCTTCAAGGGAGGACGTCGTTTGTTACACATCGAGCCGTGAGTACTGTTGCTATTTTATTTACTAACTCTTATCTCAATATCTCAAGACAAGACCATTTCTCATAAAAAAATGTAATAAAATGAAAGTAGCTGTAGTATTGTAAAATAATAGCAGGACTTGTCACTTATCGTCAATCTTTGTCAATTTTTGACGAAAATCAGATTTTTGTTTCATTTCATTCTACACGTTCAAATACGTGATCCTGTATTTAAAAATGATTTTCACCAAAAATGTTACATTCGCGGTATTGGATGCCGAGCGATGTTATGCTAGGAAAGAGGTTTCGTTATAAATAAAACTTAAATGGCAATGTTTTTGTTGGTAGCAAGGTCAAAACAGTTTAAATATTTAAAAGTTTCGACTATTCAATGCGTACCTACTTATTAGTGTCTTACAATAAACGTGGTCTTAAGACAGACCCTGTTTAATTCCAAGGTTTGTAATAAAATTGTATCAAGGTTTTATGTTTGGTTAAAAGCAGTCACTGGCAATTTACCTGTATATTAAAATTATAAAATGAAACCAAAACACATTGCACAATGCGGAGTCTTCTTTCTAATAAATTATGTTAATTAGCCTCACAGCGCAATTTCCAAACTCCACATCATTATATTTTTAGTTTACATAACTCAGCAGCGCCATCTCTATTTCCATTATGAACTCACATTTCTGACAATTTGCGTTGCACTGGGAGTTATCTAAAAACTTTTCCAATTATCTCAGTTTTCCATTTATTTAGATAAAAGGTTCATTTTGCGAATGTTGACGCGGAAAAATTTAATGTTTCTGTTTAAAAAAGTTTTTTGGATAATAAAGATTTTTCTTGCTGTGTTGAAGGCTAGGTTCAGAATGATGTTATAAAACAAAACGAATTTTACGGACGTTTTGAGTTGAATGCTGGTTAACGTGATGAGGTTTGCGTTGTATGTTTGGCATTTATTCTTACCAGCGATCGCTTTAGAGTTCTAAGACGACTGCGATATCGTGTAGAATAGAATCGAATATTTTTATTTCAGACAGAGTTCATAGGGTTAGTAACAATTTTACTTAACACGTTCCGGCACACTTGACTATTTGCAAATGTCATGATATGACACTTCAAAATCCCATACATTTTATCATACCGTCTACAGCCAAACTACCGGCCGTGCGTAGCGGTGGCGCACATGCCGTGACACTAAATATCAACATCACTGTACTGGTATGACTCAGTCTACGCCTGTCGGCGGTGTAAATGTGTGTAAGGCACAGTATATGTATGTGTTGAACAATGACTTGAAAAGAGTTTGCCATGACACCTACGAACGAATGAAGTCACGTGATGTGACACTAGATCATGTGTTTCCTAGGAATATTATGGGCAATCAACGGCTATCGACGGTTTGCCAAATTACATGAAATAAAATTCATCGCCCTTAGCCGTACTGTCATGTTACGATATACCGAGATAACGTCGAGAGATGGTCTGTCCCGGAATGTGTTAACATCTAGTGTTAGTAGATACAAACACAGATCATAACAAAATAATAAATATAATCACGTAGCAATCGTTTGTGTTGTGTGTGATATCGCGTGCACTAAGGCCTTGAAAAATAGTTAATTATATTTTTTACCGAGAAAAGTATCTGAATTTTATTTCAAAAAGTCTCGAATTTACGGAACATTGTTGCTATCACAAAAAACAACACTGTTTAAGCAAACCGCGTCAAATGATTATATTTTCCCAAGGTTAAAGAATAACAAAAACAAAGAGCTACTAACACAAAGAGAGGATATAAAACAGAAGCAGAGGGAGTGACGGATGCGCAGTCATTTACAAGTAAGCCCTCAAAATCCTCTAACAAAAACATGTCAGAACATTCCCCAGATTTTTTCAAAACAACATTCTGTTTCACAATTTTTCTTTTTTGTACTTAGGACTGTTGGTTTTGCGCAAAAATGTGTGGCAGTAAGGTTGTAAACCAAAGAATAGGTTGAATCTTTTTAGGCACAAAGCGTTAAAATTCTGGCTTAGAATTGTTAGATACTAGAATATGCTGCCTCAAATAAACTTAGTACAATTATTTTGCTTACTTAGTAAACTAATATCCTTAGTAACTAATGGGCAGTGTAAGCCTAGTGGTGTGACCGTCGGACTGCCATGTTATAGCTCTCAAGTTCGAACCCAAGGCACGCACCTCTGACTTTTCGTATTCATGTGCGTATTGTATAATTATCACGCCTCAAAAACGGTGAAGGGAAACATCGTGAGGAAACCGGCATGCCTGAGAGATATTTCTCGACGGCATGTGAAGCTAAGTCAGAGGTCCATGGGCGGCTTTAAAACTCTGACTCCAGGTTAGTCACTAACAAGAGTGAACTAATCTGTAAGCTTGCTCGCATGGTATTAAATATTGTAGCTTGTGAAACCTTAGATCCTGAATATATAAACTTCAAATACATAGCAGGTAGTGGTATTTGAATTTGTGTGGGGTAGTTCATCATCATCATCATCATCAGCCTATAAATATTCCCACTGCAGGGACACAGGCCTCCTTTCTGTGAGAGGGAGTGGGGCGTAATCCACCACGCGGGCCCAGTGGTTGGTAGATGTCACATGTCTTCGAATTTTCGGTTCTAGGACATGCCGGTTTCCTCACGATGTTTTCCTTCACCGTTTTGAGAGCAGTGGTGATGAAATAATTTACACAAAGTAAAGCGCCTGCCTGGGTTCGAACCTACGACCTACAACTCGTAAGTAGGTAGGGGTAGTTACCACAACTAAAACCGGCCAAGTGCGTGTCGGATCACGCAAAATGAAGGGTTCCGTAGTTGGGATGAATTTATCCCAAAAACAAATTTAACTTTGTAGTTGAAAAAGATGTTCTTC
This sequence comes from Agrochola litura, assembly GCA_949152395.1. Taxonomy (NCBI): domain Eukaryota; kingdom Metazoa; phylum Arthropoda; class Insecta; order Lepidoptera; family Noctuidae; genus Agrochola; species Agrochola litura. The sequence continues at coordinate 16,151,888 of OX424508.1, read as the reverse complement.
CATAAGGAATGTATGGGAAAACATGTTTTTGCAACTGCAAAGTTAAGTTGGTCGATTATTACTCATTAACTTGTAGAGCCTACTTTGCTGTGATAGTTTTACTTTTAATTTCGTTATATAAACTACTGCTGTGATTTTTTCTCACATCGAAAATCAACCATTTAGCCGGCGAGGGGGGGCACATGACTCTAAAATGATACCCCCCACACAATAAAAACATCACCACATTACGTGTACATTAAAAAAAAAAAAAAAAATTTACCGCTTTGTCGGCGTAATTAATACATATACCCGTACCAAATTACAGCTTTCTAGTACTCGGAGCTAGACCGCGGACAGAGAGACAGACAGACGGACATGACGAAACTATAAGGGTTCCTTGTTTACTACGGAACCCTAAAAACAGTTTTCTATGTTAATCGGCAAAATATTTGAAACATAACGTACAAACATATGGCATTGAGACCAGTTGTTGGAGGAACAAAATCCCATGGTCCTTGAAAGTGGATTTCCGGAGACCCGTGATCCCAAAGTGATTGACCCTCTTGTCCACCCATAACAGGGTTCTGAATTGAGCGAACTCAATTTCACACAAAAACACTTGACCAAGCCTTTTGGCACAGACGTCACCTAATTACGACCACACAAAATTCATTAAAATTGCTCTTGTACTCACAAAACATTCACGATCCCGTTATTCGAGTTTGGGCCCGCTTGAGCGTAGGTCGACAAATTTCATAGATTATACAGAAGATAGCGTAAGCGAAACCCCTTCCACGACCGTGCTCACATTTTAAAAGTTAATTTTTACCCGCCACCCGCAAAATGGCGGACCGTTATCAAATAAAAACAAACGTTAATTAACATAAAACACAAGAGTTTTAAAATTTTGTACCAGAACACGTATTGGCGATGGCATAATTTGATTTTATTTTTGTTTAATCAGTGATTTGAGGCGTAGGTACATTTTTGGGCGAAAAATTTGATTGGATTTAGCGTGTCCGATGATAATGTAATTAGAATTTTATATTTTACGACAATAATCTGATGGTTAAATGATTGTTACGGTGAAAAGCTTTTGTTCACAAAACGCTGAGGAATTGTTTTGTAAAACATATTCATGTGATGGAAAAAACATTGGTTCCATTTATGTTTAATTGGATTATAAATGTTGAATACATTACGCAACTCCATTACATTGATCCGACACAAATACGCGTAATATCTATTCTAATAAACCAAAAATTGTTGTTCGGTTAGATGTTCGTATAGATTCCTTTATGTGCTTTTAAGGCATAACACTTCCCATATAATTTTATAGTTTGATCCGGCTTCGTTTTGCACAAGCATTTCGCTGCTCTCAAAATAACTGGGTTATATTCTTGCGCATTCTACATACGCGTACTTAAATATGTATGTATCGCTCAACCTATTTTCCTTAAGGGCACGCTTTCCTTGATTTATCGAAAATTCCTTTGATGCGAGGCACTTGAAGCATCTCCACCTAAAATGCAAAAACGCTTCCATTTTTCAAGAACCCAAATAGGAGTTGGGCAACAAACATTTTATCCCGTATCCTACCGCCCGGAGTGAAAAGCTGATACAACTCAAAACTCATACAAATTGTATCGAAATGAGATCTATAAGTGTATATATTATACGAAAAGGTTTAGCTGATAAAACAGCGGGTATATTGGTATTGTCCGTCAGGGGTCTGAGTTTGGAGCTCGTTCAATAGATTTCAGAAGAAACCCTTCTGTAGGAGAGTCAAGTCACGCCCAGGAGCACTCGGTGCGAGCATAGTAAGGTACAGTCGCAACGATACATATAAATAATTCATACGAATAGATACGAGTCGATATTGAAACAATCCGCTTTCGTATATACTTTTTAGGGAGCATCTCTTAAGGCGAAGCTCAATAGTGTATCGTTCGCGCAATCATGCAAATAGGATTTGGGTGGATTTAAAAATTATGTTGCTTTTATACGTAAACGGTTTCGGTACGAGCAATAGAGAAAAGTAAATTGCCCTTAGCCTAATCCGGGTATTAAATAAAAACACGTAGATTTTGTACTTGTTATCCTTTGTTATATCAGTGTTTTTGGGTTTATAACTGTTCTTTATACATGAAAGAATTCAGATTTTTCTTTTAATGTAAATATTATAACTGAAACTAAATACAAAACACTTAAAACAGTTAGTTTGATGAAGATATCGATCGTTCATCAGACAGAAACGTCGAAAAGTGTGGAGAATCACGAACGTTCGCGTCGTGATTTTTTTTCTCTAATAATTTTCTTTTAATAATAAAAGTGGAATGTGAAATAGTATCTGGTTTCAAGGTTATTATTAAGACCTACTTTCTATATTTAGACACACGTACTACTGTATTTTGTGAATATCCAAGTCTGTTACTAATTAATATAAGATAATTTTCTATTATAAAGAGCATTGAAATTAAACGAATCCTAAAAGAGATTTTGATAAAAGCGATAGTACATGATTCCAATTACAGTATTCGGTGAAAATTACACGATATTCGATAATAAACATCCGGTAAATTGACCCCAGGCTTGTTCTAACACAGAAATTACGATTATTGTTGACACAAAATATAATCCAGGCCACACAAAATACGGTACGCCCCTTTAATTAAAAATGACCATCGGAAAATTATCATTGACATTAAATTTTATCACAATCCTGTATAATAATAACTTCCCATTCATAATTATTATACATAATTTATTTGAAAATGTTCAACATTGTTATGTTTATAAAATTTATTAGGTACCAATTATATGGTATTTTCGTAAATATATTAATTGCTCAATTTATGACTATGCCATTGAACGGAGGTGCGAAGGAAATTAAAAACGTTTGCTTACTTGCACGCGATTCGATAATTAAGACAATATAACGATCTGTGCTCATAATTCTTGCTTACGTCATTGTTAGATAAGAAGAAGTAGTGGATGGTGTAACGAGTCTGTTTGGATTGGGTAGTTATCATTGCATGCAACAATGACAATTATTTTATGTATTTTTTGTAATCTTAGCTTTTATCGATATGTTACGCGAGTTCCTAATTTGAGAACAGTAATTTTAGCTTCATTAATAAAATGTAGGTTAGTGATATTTTATTTTCTATTATTAGGCAAAAATCTAAAAGGAACATAATAATATTATAAATTTCGTTGGATGTGTCCAAAAATAATGCTCGTGTGGGTAGCTACTTGCCTTTCCATTAAAAGGTAAACACACATGAAAATATGCGAACAGTAATTGACTCCAATTAAATTTTCCTTCATACTAGCTAAGCTGGAATCTCCCACTCTCCAATACCTACCCATCCTTGAAAGGGAGTCAGTATTTAACCAACATAGCTACATACCAGCGGCGAGGTGTTAATTTCTACAAGGGGGAAGCCGAAGCGGAGCCAGTCTTAACTTACTTTTACTTATGAATAAAGTAAACATATTAATAAACTTAATAATAAAAGTCTTTCCTCAACTGAATTTAACACCATCTATCGCCAAGTAGCAGATCCAAAAAAGACGTATAACATAACTTTCAATTTCTTACAGAAATAAACTCAACTATATTAGGTAGGTACTATCATTCTAAAATTATTAAAGAAATAGGATAAATAATCGAATAAAATACACTTGAACAGAACAGAACTAAATAAAATGAGCAATCTCCATTTCATTCTCACTGATGAATTTTTTCTATATCTGTCTCTATCGTATCCCGTTGTACACCGACTTGCTCTTGTCCTTTATCAAGCGGTGGCACATGACTTAAAGTGACGTCACGACGGGATTATATGAATTTTTAGTTCCCAATTATAAAACTTTGGTGTCGGGGTATTTTAGGAAATTATTTTCGTTGTTATAATTCAAAGCTAGAAATAGGCGTTTTTGTTGTTTGAATGTTATGGTGAATTAAATAACCATAGTGTAACTATATTTTTTGGCAATAGTAGATACTATTGACTGTGCCAGTTTTCCATAGCGGTAGACTTGCTGATGCGAACCTCCGAAGGGAAGCCGGTAGGAATCATGTTCTGTGGTACTTCGCCACTGGTACCTACATACTTACATTACTATTACAACTTCGCACATAATTACATTATCCAAAGATGTACATTGTTACTTTTTTTTCGAGAATATTCCTCCTTTTTCGAGAAGGTTTTTTGTTTTTTGCTAAGAGAAAGATCTGAAAGCTTTTCTGTCTAAAAGGCGGGTAGTGGCTTAATGAGTACTGGGCTGATGTATGTGGAACGACTGAGTTGTGGAGTGTATGAAGACTTTTTTTTTGTTTTTTGGTATATAAATTCTGTAATATTACTACCTTACCTCTACTATCTTATACTATTTGGCGCGGCCGTGAGACTCACATAATCATATATTTTAATTTAATGGGAGTTTTTAATTTTGTTCAAATATGTTCCTTGCATATTTACTCTTTAGAGGTATGAGGAACAGGGTGTAAAATTCACTCATTCTCTTTAGAAAAGGGAGGATCCTCCAACCAGACGGGTGTCGTGTCTGGTGGGCAACTGCCCAACGATTGATGATTTCGATTTCTCTCTGGTACCTTTTAAGGCTTAAATAATGTTTTTTTACCTACAAACAGGAATCGGACCCCCAAAGCGTAATGCTGAGACCAATCAGTCAGCCACCGCACCAATCCATACATACTTCTACGTCTAATTTCGTAATTACGGTAACATTTTCCAAACTATGAGAATTAAAATTCAAATGAATAAAACATCCCCTTTCGATTATTATCGGAAATAATTTATTAATAGAATAATCAATAATTAATTACTGAAATTGATACAGTTATACATAATTGATTATTGAGTGTCGATTTTGAATACTTCATTAGTTTGTGCTTACTTCATAACGTGTTATATGTTCGATATTTTGCGATTTAAGTCACAATTACTTCAAGCAAGGCTGATGTAAAGGGAAAGGCCGGGTGGGGACGCCCTAGGAGGACTTATACCGACCTTATTGGTGATGTTCTTCAGAAAGGCCACGTGCGTAGTACTCGCGACCGGCGTGCGTGTATGGCCAGATGTATGAACGTAAACGAGGCAAAAGGAGTATGTAAGGATCGTAGCAGGTGGCGTTCTGTAGTTTCTGCCTACTCCCATGGGAAGAAGGCGTGAGTTTATGTATGTATGTACTTCAAGCACATAAAATTTGAAGAGGCGGACTTAATGCTTTAGGCATTAAGTACCCGTAAAATTTTGGGTGATGTAGATACAAACAAAAATTGGAAAGCTAGGATAATGCCTGCCAACTTTGGTGCAACTTCACAAAAAAGATGTACAGTTAATTAAGGGTTCAGTATGAACTGTACATCTTTTGAACCGAACAACCGGACCCTTATGAAATCGCCAAAATACTGCAGTGCCTCGAGCATGTTTGCCGTAGGGAAGGTCCCGGACTTTTACGCCATCATGAGGTCGAGGGTCGCGTCTTTTTGGCAAAGTTTGAGACGCTCCGGTAACAGTATTTTGAGGGTTGTCTCGCAATCTATCAAGTCCCATATTTAAGCACTGGATTTCTGTTCACGTAAACGGGAATAAAAAATTACGAAATAATATGTTAGGTATATTTTTTGAAGAGTTTGGGTACCTATACATACATACCTCTACGTTTAAATTTTTAATTTCTTACTATTTATAAAATTTTAGTAAATGGGTATTTTGCCTGAAATGAAACAGTATTTATTATATTAAATTTATAACCATAATATTCTATGTGTGTATTAGGAAAAACCTGAACATAGGACATTACGTCACGCATGTTTTTCTCAAATAATTTACTAGAGGTGTACCTGTTTTAATAAACCCACTTTTTGTTAGTTACTTTAAGTCCTCCGTAATAGGGAGCAACCCTATTACTATCTACCGAGCACAAAACGAGCAGTGGTGGCCCAGTGGCAACGGTTGCGACTTACAAGTTGTAGATCGTGGGTTCAATCCCAAGCAGGTACTTTACTTTGTGTAAAAATATTGTTTGTGTTGTGCTTTCAAAACGGTGAAGGAAAATATCGTGACGAAACCGGCATGTCCTAGGACCAAACATTCAAAGGCATGTGACATCCGCCAGCCCGCACTGGTTCCGCGTGGTAGATACCCACTTCCTCTTAAAGAGAGGAGGTCTGTATCCCAGCAGTGGGAAAATTATAAGCTGATTTTGGGCACAAAACTAGACTCCGGGCTGCAACTGAGAAATTAACTTAACTCAAAGCCTATTGTAATTCACTGCTAAACAGCTATTTATACAGCTCCTACTGTACTGTCAGATACTGTCTGTCTTTGAACAATGCAAGAACTTCCGTCTGAAAAAGTTCTGGCTTTGTCGGAGTTGAGGACAATCAGACGCTGCAGAAAACAACTCATTCAGCTAGTTTTGTGTGTTTATATTTTACTTCAAACTCGAAGGAAAATTCTAACTAATATTATAAATGTGAAAATGAGTTTTATTTGTTATGCTTTCACGCTAAAACGGCTTAACGGATTTGGATAAAATTTGGCACATGGGTAGACCATGACTTAGGTTAGGGTATAGGATACTTTTTATTCTGATATTCCAACGGGATCGAGACTTATGCGGTTGAAACCACGGAGCGTAGCTTGTTACATTATAATTAAATTAGGCCTTATATATAGGTACTACTAGATTGGATTTCTATTACTGTAGATAAATTCAGTAATTTAATTTGGCATATTAAATGTATATTTTATTTTTTTATTTGTTTTTTTATTTAATGTAAGTTAATGTAAGAGGAGCTCGTGGCTAAGTACTAACAGCCGCACGGGTCTATTCATCAGGTTAAGCTACGCTTGCCGAAGTTGGTTCGTAGATGGGTGACCATTTCTACATACCGAGACTTCTCCGTGCCTCGGAAAACACGTTAAGCTGTTGGTGTCGGCTGTCATTCGTAGATCTTTGACAGTCGTTACGGGTCGTCAGAAGCCCGAAAGTCTGACAACCAGTCTTACCAAGGGGTATCGTATTACCTGGGTTGTGGAGGTCAGATAGGCAGTCGCTCCATGTAAAATACTGGTATCCAGCTGCATCCGGTTAGACTGGAAGCCAACCCTAACATAGTTGGGAAAAGGCTAGGTAGATTTGTGTTTTATAAGTTTAAGTAAGTTTATTTCATGTCATAATTAACAGGTTTGAACAAATAAATTGTAGAGGCCTTCTTTTAATTATGGAGATACTTGTGCTAGAAGACCTCTCTCTTCCATAAATGTGTGTCTAACATACAAAGCCTGTTAATAACAGAATTTTAACAAAGTAGGTTTAATAACAAACTAGAACTAGAAAATTTAAAAATAATTAATTAGGTACTTGAATTCGTAATCTGAGACAATTATACTTCATCTCCATAATCAATTGTCCATTTCAGCATCAGTTTTTGGTTTTGAAGTGAACGGTTTATAACAAAAAGGTCCAAAAAATAAAAATAAAATTGATGCCATGAAATACTTCGAACTAGGTTGTGGAGGTCAGATAGGCAGTCGCTCCATGTAAAATACTGGTTTCAGCTGTATCCGGTTAGACTGGAAACTGACCCCAACATAGTTGGGAAAAGGCTAGGTAGAAGATGAAATGTATATATACTTCGAACCAGAAATCGGAATCGGAATCGTAGTAGCACGGAGTCTAGAATTGTGTATAACACACAATTACAACTCTGCCTAAACCTTCGGGAAATACAAGCGTGATGTCATATTATGTGTGGTGTTGTTATTATGTCAGGAAACACGTATTAAAATGATTGGTCATAGTTAATTGATTCAGGCGTGACTTTGCGGAAATCCATGATAAAATACAATAGACATTGTTATATTTAGTAACCTGTTCCGCTTAACTATTCCTAAAGAGCCATAAAAAAACCCTGTAAGAAATCAACACGTGTTTCACCTCTCAACGAGGCATCCTCAGGATGACAATTGACTTGTCGTGAACTCGAACACGGCATGTTGCCACACCGAGCGCTGGTCGCAGAGAACTCTGCAGATATCTTACAGGGTTTTTTATGGGTCTTTAGGAATAGTTAAGCGGCACAAGTTAGTAAATATAACAGCATCTACTGTATTTGATTGGTTACAGAAAATCATAATGTTAATGACTAATTCACAAATCTTTGACCTGAAGCCTCCAATAGGTACACTGGTACGGTCAAACGCACATTAGTGGTAAAACTTTGACATTGGCAAACCAATTTCCACCAAACTACCCATTCAAACGCTAGCCTAAATGATTTTTCGATCGTGTGTCCTTGACCCAACTTGGTACCTCCCTCGGGCATCAAGTTACGAACCCAATCAATTATTGAGTAGGTACTTCACTGTTTGTATTGTAAACTGGTAATTTACATAGGAATATGTATTTATCATTTACATCATGGATTCGATTCGACTGTGTTTAGTTGTGGGGTCGCGAGGGAAACATGATGGATGTTTTGTTGGGTTCGTGTGTACCACACTGATTTTGATTTTGTGCTTCTGAACTTTGTATAAGGAGAAAATTGGGAATGATTAATAGATCAATATTGCCGTCTTGTGTTTCTCGGATAACCCGAGCCCCAAGCACGAACGCGTGGCGTCAGCATAAGCATAGTCTATAATCTTCCCAACTGCTGGGACGGAACTCCTTTCTGTACGTCCCTCGTACACAAAGGAGTCCCATCCCAGCAGTAAGCTATAATCCACCATCGTGGGCCATGCGGGTTGGTAATGTCTTCGAATTTTTGGTTCTAGGATAATATGTTTCCTCACAATGTTTTCCTTCAGTCACTTTGAGAGCAGTAGTTCGAACCCACAACCTACAACTCGTAATTCGAGGCCGTTACCACTGGGCCCGTGGCGTGAAGTTTACGTATCGTAAATTCGAACGATTTTTTAATTGAAAATACAACTATCGTGTAGCATTTTGGTAAAATTTTAGTCGTCAAACACAATTAGTACCATCTAAAGAAATGAATAAAGTCTGAAAAGTAAGTAAATATTATGTGTGAACTGAGTATTTTCAAATTACGTTACGTTTACTCCGCGTGTTAGGCAATTATCACACTGCACTGCGCTCCGTTGCGTAGCACGGGGCGGCCATAGCAAACAATATGCGCCCGGGAGCGCGTTCCGCGCGCAGATTGTGTTTTCTATACAAACTGATACAATTTTATTTAAACCTGCCGCTTTAAAATTACGTGACAGAGCGCGGTGCAGTGTGCTAATCGCTAATCGCCGTTGTGCTAGGTCCACGGGTTTGTTTTGCCATAAAACGGCTACAGTCTGTTTATTGTATTGAGTATGCTAAAATCTTTTTCTATCCGATATTTTCGTAAACTTTCCAATTTAAATTCTGAAGCCAAAAGGCTATTTTAATAATAAAAGAGTACCTAGGTACACTGATTAATTGAAGTATATTTTTCATAGGAAATAAAAAATTGTTACAATATTCTTGCCAATTAACCTAGTTGGCTAAGAAAAAGTTTTTTTTTTTCATTAAAAGTTACCTGAATGAGAAATTCAGTATTAATAAACTGTTTTATGGTTTTTTTTAGATCTTTATTTACAAAGGGCCTTAGTTAGTTGCAATCGATTTCAAAGTGTATCGTATTTCTACAACAACTTTGAATGGAAGCTTTGCGGTACCTATACTCAATTTGAAATAAGATTAAACATTTAAGTAAATATTATTACAGTCCGTTCAAACAATTTTGACTTCTATTACGTTGGTGGCATGACAAATGGCAGCTGCAGAAAACAGTTGGTATTGTAACCACTTTTTTGGTTTTAATACCATCCTTATGCCTACGGTATAGAAGTCAGAATCGGTTGAACGGACTGTAAAAAAGGTTTGTTTAAATGTCTAATCTTATTTCAAATGGAGTATAGGTAATTTCAGTGCCAGACATTTTTACTTTTCCATCATCGTCATCGGTAATAGAATGGCACTTTGCATAGGTCGTCAGGGTAAGCAAACAATTATAGAAATACAATATCATCATTCTTCTGCCCATAAGCACCATGCAACAGATCTTCTGCTTCCATAATTTTCTATTAGTCATCATCTCGATATGCACCCCATTTTTAGCCATATTATCTTTTGGACAGTCCAGTCCAAAAAAAAATACATTTAATGATGGATTCATTACATGTATTTTTTTTTCTCCTACTCTATTATTAGAATAGGAGAAAAAAAAATACATTTAATGATGGATTCATTAAATGTACTTTTTTTTCTCCTACTCTAATAATATAGGAAGACAATACTTACCCCTAAGGGGGTTTATCCTAAAAGTTGGCAACGTCGTAAATAGCTGCCAAATTTTTACCTGTTTTGATTAATTTAGCAACATTACTGTATGGAAATAAAAAATGTGGCTAACTAGTTCCCTAGAATGTTAATAATGATATGCAATAATTACTATCGTTATACCGAATATTTAGTTTTAGATGTAGAAAATGTATTTGGAAACTTTCCAAATGCCTTTTTTAGCCCTAAAATTGATACAACATCAAATTCAGTGTTATAATTGCAATTCATTATTAATATTCTAGGGAACTAGTTAGCCACATTTCTTATTTCCATACAGTAATATTGGCAAATTAACCAAAACAGCGAAATATTTGACATCTATTTGCAACGTTGCTCACTTTCAGAATAAACGCTCTTAAATAGGTCTTATGCGTCATAAGTATGGTTCTAAGTCTTAGGTATCTATGCATAATTCCTACGTCCGTCAGTATAAAGGCTTATCCAAACAGGCGCGACACGCGACGCGACTCAAAGGCACCGCTCGTCGCGCGAAGAGCGGTGTCTTCACAAGCCTTAACATCAAAGTTTCGAAATACATATACAGAGACACTCTCTATAACAAGCACCATAGTGGTCCATTTAACTAAATTGACTTTATAAAGTTCCAATCTTGGTACTTCGATTTGAAGTTAAACTATCTTGTTTGACTTTGAGTAAGTAATGTGTTTTCGAAACTGTTTAGGATGAGATTGAATTTTTTTTGGCGATACACTAACTTAACAGTCGTATTTTGAATACTAATGTAATGAAAGAACAAAATCCATTGATTTATTAATTTCGGTAGGTTCTATCGAAAAAACGCATATCGTACACTGTAAGGACTATTCTTGCTTGCAGTGCTCGGCCGCTATAGTAACGCTAACCTACGAAAAAAAAGGGTCGTATGCACGGGATTTTGTTTTCAAATTGGTTAGATGTACCCTGATGATACTTTGATGAAAAAATATTAAATACATAACATCACGCCTTCTTTCCCCGAACTGTTGGGCAGGGGTATACCTATAGTACCTACACTCACATTTCGCCAGTTATGTTTAAGTATAGGACTTAAACATAACTGGCGAAATGTGAGTGTAGGTAAATGGGGGTGAGCCTATTGCTATCACCCGGGCACAAATCCAGTCTTTGGGCTGCTATTGAAACGGTATGACATGCTTTCAGGGGCACGGAAGGGTCTCGGTATGTAATGGATGGACACCCATCCACGAACCGACTGCGGTAAGCGTAGCTTAACCTCCCATCGAACCGTGCGGCTGTTATAATTTAGTCACGAGCCACCATTATTTAAGATAAAACAAAACTTCAACGATTCCTGGATTTTTTTCCGTGAAGCATTGATCGACTATAAAAGCACAGACCGCATATTCGGGGGTATCGCGATAATATTAGCCTCTAAAGTGAATTAAATTCTTACTTGTTTAAGCTTATTAGCGTTCAAATCCAAATTCTTTATCATCACAAATTTTTTTCTTGACCAATAATTTAGATTACAATTATAAATAACAAGGTATTATTCAACGCTTCCAAGAATCCAATTACTAACTTCTATTAAACGCCAACTTTCATGACGCCCTTGGCCAATTCGCAAAAAAATACTCATCGTAAAAAAAATAAAGAATTTACACAATATTTTATTTCAGCAGAAATTCATTATTCATCACTATGACGACCGCTTTCAGCGGAAAGCGTTCGTGACTGAAATCATTAATTTTTCATGCATTTTGATAATATTACTGTGGGTGAAAGTTACGGGCCATTCTAAACGAATATTTCATGTAAGTACCTAGTTTATTTAAACATGGTTATGTTAACTTTATCACTGTCAACAATGGTGATGAAAGTTAAGAAGTTATGCAATCTAATATAATACAATAGACGTGGATATATTTAGTAACCTGTTCCGCTTAGCTATTTCTAAAGAGCCATAAAAACCCTGAAAGAAATCGACACATGTTTCATCTCTCAACGAGGCATCCTCAAGATGACGATTGACTTGTCACGAACCCGAACACGGCGTGTTGCCACACCGAGCGTTGAACGCAGAGCGGATTCCTTCAGGACGCGGACGCGGATTTCTTTCAGGGTTTTTTATGGCTCTTTAGAAATAGCTAAGTGGTTCACGTCTATTGTATTTTATAATGGACTTCCGCAAGGTCACGCCTGAATCAATTAACTGGCAATCTAATAAGTAAAGTTCGGGAAATACGTGCACCTTGCTTCTGACGTTTCATAAGTACCCATGTTGAATGAATTGTTTAGTTACCAACTTAAATAATTGTTCTATATTCAAATCACAAATGTCACATTCTGACAGTTGTATGAAATGGCTATAACACAAAAATTGGCGTAGAGTGTTAATTTGATGAAAACGTGCCCTGACTGTAACTTCCTTAAGGTTAGTGAGGTCATAAATTAAAAGCTCGGCTTGTTGGATTTGGTCGGTAAATGCGAATCTCTGATAAATCTTTTGGTATACAAAAGATTTATCGGAGATTTCCAGTTAATCTTAGTTTTATCGCCTCCGCACAAACAACACAGAGGCTACTGGGGAAACTTGATAACAGAAGGTCAACTCTCGTAATTAAAAATGATCAAAATCTAGTCGCAATCATCACTGCAAAAACTAAGGTCTAAAATGTGTCAAAAAAATACAGACTTCTCAATCTGTATTTTTTTTTGACATTAGAACGTTCTTAAAAATACGGGAATTGCTCCTTAGTTCAAATAAGTAATTAGATGCACATCTGCTATCCAACTCAGTTGAATACTCATAACTTATTTTGCATTTTTTAACCAACTTCAAAAAAAGGAGGAGGTTACTCAATTTGACCGTATATTTTTTTTTTGTGTGTTCGCAGATGGTTTCGTCGTTTATAAACCGATTTTGATGATTCTTTTTTTTGGAAAGGAGATATCCCATGGGTGGTCCCATGATAAAAAAATCAGGATCTGATGATGGCATCCCAGAGAAATCGAGGGAACTCTTCAAATATTATAAGCACACCAATAGCAATTTGGGTATTTTTTGTAGTAACTCGTGCAGTTGCTCTTGAAAAGCATCATTTGGTGAATTGGAACTGATGATGAAGACCACAGATGGCCACCGAAACTTCTCAATAATCAATACTAAGTATTCCATGGGTTGCGATTCGATTATTTTAATATGGTTGCCAAGTAATTTATACTCGTTACAATGCATATGGAGAAGTGGAGCTGATGGTAAAGTACCAGGAGAACTCTTCAAAGATTAACGTCCCTGCATCGGGAAAAGCAATATTTTGTGAAAGGTGATGACCAGTTGACATTAGGCTATTGTAACTTAGATAAATTACAAACTGACCCTCTAAAAAGCGAGAAATAAAAACTTTTTTTACAAAAAAAACAACTGACTTCCAAAAATACACTACAAAGTGAAAAATAACATACATTTCGGAAGTCGGTGTCTTTGATTTAGTATTTTCGTTATTTGACACCGACTTCCGAAATGTATGTTATTTTTCACTTTGTAGTGTATTTTTGGAAGTCAGTTGTTTTTTTTGTAAAAAAGTTTTTATCTTTACTAGTTAGCTGTAACGCGGCTCAAAACAAAGATGCAAGAAGTTTCCAGTAAAGAAAAGATCGGAAGAATGGAAAAAGTGTACTAAAATTTTGCTAAGTGCGAATGACGTCAGGAGGGTGGGAGGTAGCGACCTCCTCTCTCATTGTCTACTAATTAGAACAAACTGTTATAATAGTTGGAAATCGTTAATTTCTAGGATATTGTATCTAAGGTTAGTGAGGTCATAAATTAAAAGGTCGGCTCGTTGGACTCCGTCAGTAAATTAAAGCAAAAGATTTATCAGAGATTTACAGTTCATCTTAGTTTTATCGCATTTGCACACGGTTTTGAATACAAATGAACAAACTATCACTATCCTATCTCATTATGCTTTTACAAACTTGCTATCTTCAACACGGCACATATAATAGTGTGAGTAGATTCTCGGTAAATAATAGACCACAGGACAAATAAGAGTGTCTAAACATTGTGGCTAACGGATCAGAGAAGAAATTCCCGTATTATTAATAACGTTCGCATTCGAATCCCAATGCAATGAGAGGCTTGTGGCTAAGTAATAATAGCTGCACGAGTCGACCCATTAGGTTAAGCTACGCTTGCCGCGGTTGATCCATGGATGGTTGACCATCTTTATATACCAAGACCCCTCCTTGCTTCGGAAAGCACGATAAGCTGTTGGTCCCGGCAGTTGTTCGTGGATCTTTGACAGTCGTTACGGGTCGTCAGAAGCCCGAAAGTTTCACAACCAGTCTTACCAAGGGGTATCGTATTACCCAGTTACTGGGTTGTGGAGGTCAGATAGACAGCCGCTCCATGTAAAATACTAGCATTCAGCTGCATTCGGTTAGACTGGAAGCCGACCCCAACATAGTTGGGAAAAGGCTAGGCAGACAGAATTTCGAATCCCAGTTCTAATCTGTCAAAAACCTTCTTATTTACTTACATTTTTGACAAGTTTTAAACATTGCTTGTCGCAATAATTAACTGGCCTTCAGGTCCAGAGAATGGGTGGACAATAGTGTCCACCTGTCTACTAATAATAACAAATTATCATCATCCTTCCGTCTGCCAAGACTGACGGTTTGGCCATTTCCCTTTTTGCCGTTATTTGGAGGTCCTGCATGCTCAATAGTACAAGCCTAATGTATTTGTACAAACCCACATCCTATTGTGAAAACAGACTGAATTTTATTTGACATCCCGTTTACAATTTCAACTTTTGTTGTATCATGCACGTAGGCAGGTATTATAAACGGTTTTCGTCTGCATTTGGCGTGAGCTAGCTTTTCATTTCACGTATATTTATCTAGGCTTGATATTTTTTAGCATTTTTATGTGAAAAAGAGACTTAGGACGTGTCTCGTGTTAAAGTTTACATTGCATTTATGGCCTAACTAAATGTTGTTACTAAGTGGCACAGGCTTTCAGGAATCTTAATTGGATGAAACAGAATGGAAAAAAAAACCGTGGCACTCCGGGAGTGCCGACAGAAGTGAAAACTTGAACATGATCGCCTTGATAGATGAAAATACTTGTATAGAACATTGGTCCGTAACCTTATCTTAATAAAGAGCACAATCACGTTTACAAAAAAAAAGATACTTCCAAAACCTTTAGGTAAAGTAAAAATACTTGCATAGAACATTGATTCGTAACGTAATTTAAATAAAGAGCACAATCGCGTTTATTAAAATAAAAAATAAAGTTTAATAAAAAACTGTAACCCGACTACGGGAAAATAAAAATGGTCTAAAAAGTACGAAACAAGCCAATATTTCAGACAGAAATCAAGACATAGGTACAAAAATGGTCAAGGTAAAGCCGTGGTCGCATGCCTATGTACCATGTTGGTGCCAGAAACACCTACAAAATTAAAATGGCATGCGACGACGGCTTTACCTTGACCATTTTTGTACCTATGTCTTGATTTCTGTCTGAAATATTGGCTTGTTTCGTACTTTTTAGATCATTTTTATTTTCCCGTAGTCGGGTTACAGTTTTTTATTAAACTTTATTTTTTATTTTATACTTTTCCGTTTTTACGCTTGCTAAACGTTACAACAAAGTAAATAAAAGTAATACAATAGGTCAGTAATTAACCTATTTTAAATTCCAATAGCAGCGCATAGTGCTTTGGACGAAACCATAGCGCGATTATTTCGACGGCGTGGAGTGAGCTGTCAGTTGCTAAGAATTGACACTATTGGCAGCTCACTTCATCTAAGATATCATGGTGAGATTTTTACAGAATAGCACTACTGGTCACTAAGAAAGTTTTGTGACTAACAGTTTTTGTCTATGTGACACTGACTAGTTTTGATGACAATTAAAACTATGACTATTTATTACAAAAAAACACAACATTCCAAATTGGAAATTTCCTCCATACGAGCAAAATCAAAATACTCTGTTTCACTGAAAATTTAATTTGCAACGAGAACATTTTCGCGCGATGATTTTGTACGATTTCAAATGTCGATTAAAACCAGAAGAATCATTTGAAAGACTTCAAATGGTATTCAACTGAATGAGACAAAATTCAAATCTTGTATAAAACGCACACTATGCAGGCAGGCATATTATAAGTTGCATGGATTACATCGCTGATAAAAATGCTTGGCTCAATACTAGTCCTGCTCCACAACCACAACTAATTGATTAACATTTGCAAATACTGTTGGAGCTGCTGAAAATTGTAAGACCATCTTTGCAATGTATAAATTCAATCTCCTTTGTATTATATAATTGCGTAGCACAGGTGTGAGCACTATGTACTGAAGAGATAGGTACCATTTACCGGGTAATATGTCTTACATTGACTTGAATGTGCCCTGGCGGCTGTGAGTATGTCATGCTCACTCAGATGTTTCGCTGATGGTGGCGTGTGTGTTGGATCATTTAGCTCCCTTCAAAAAGGTTGAGCTGAATGGTGCTAATCCATGCGTCATGTTCGTGAACGGGCGCCGGCAGTTGGGACTGGTCATCTCTTAGCTGCCAGGGCTTATTTTTAATTTATTTTAATTTTTGAGTTGTTCTTTGTTTTATCTTTTTATTACGGACGCTTCTAACGTGCACGTCTTTCTACATTGTTCTCACATGTATAATTTCAACATGGATAATGTAACCAATATTTTGTAAAAAAAAGATTTAAAAGAGTGGAGTTTCTTGCCCGTTCTTCTCCATAGGTACCTATTACGCTTTGGACAACTAGCTTCATATTTCTGACTTACCGATTCTTTGACAATTCAAAAGTGCCAGTAAATGGTTTAATTGAAATAAATGCTTTGAGTTTGAAATTGAGTTTGAGTTCATAGACAAAAGCGACCATTTTCCGCTGGTTCAATGAATTTAAGCGTGGTCAAGAAACTTTGGCGGACGAAGAAAGAAGTGGCCGCCCTATGACGGCTGTTACATAAGAAAACGTGCTGCTTGTGAAAAATTTAATTTAAGAAAATAGGCGAATTAATATATGAAGAGATTCAGCATATACTGCAGATTGGATCGGGAAGTGTGTATGAAATTCTACACGGGCATCTTCGGGTAAGGAAGAAAGTTTCACGCTGGGTACCGCACAATCTAACGCAGGGTCAGAAGGAGTTTCGGGTAGAATGGTGCCGAGACATGATAGCAAAATTTTAAGCAGGCTCGTCTCGGCACGTTTACGATTTCATTACGGGTGATGAATCATTTATCATTTTTGTTCCCCAAAATAAAAAATCAACTCAAGGGAAAACAGTTTTCATCACCGGAAGATGCACTGGCTGCATTTGAGAAGGAATTTAAAGAGGTGTGTGATGCGGACTGGAAAATGTCTTATGAAAATTGGTTTAGACGTATGAAACTGTGTATAGACGCCAATGGAGAGTTACTTGAAAAGATTTATTTAAAAATTATAACCTGTAGTATATATTTTTTAGTATCGCAAAAATTTTCTGAGTGCCCAATGTATATCGACATTGAGCTTCGAAGAAATCCTAAATATAAATATTTCGTTGTACTTGTTTTTCTTCATAAGAGTGGAATTACAAATCGTTACTATTTATAAAGATTTGATTAACTGCACGTTGGTATCATCTTGCGATATTACGCAGCGCAGTCTCACTTTAGCTTGTTTTTAACTATTTAAACATCTTTATTTACTTTGAAAATATAATAAGATATATATATTTGTAATGTGCTCGTCAAGGCCTTTCTTTTGATACCAAACATGTCATAATCATCTCATTTTAATTTTTTTCGAGGTTAGATATTTACGCGTAAAGTCCACAATATTAAATTTATCGAAAATTTATATAGCCTATGTCACCCGGACCATTATTACAAATCCACTGATACCTCATTCATCAAAATCGGTTCAGTAGTTTAGGCGCTACGGTGGAACACACGTAAAAACAAACATACATACATACATACAAACATACAAACATATATACATAGACTGCTAAAATCATAACCCTTCCTTTTGGCTTTGCCGTAGTCGGGTAATGAGGTGGTAACGGTGTCGCGAGTTCAATTGTTTTTTCCCATCTCAAAAATGCCCAACGCGCCTAAAGAAGTTTTCACTTCAAAAATTGTATACGGTAGAGATTACATTTACTAGGTATCGAATGAGGAATCTGAAATAGGCTTTTAAGAAGAAAAATGTATAAAAAGTGGCTCCTCCATTTTTGATCAAATGAAAATCTAGATAAGACTGAATGCAATAGCTAAGCGTCACACCTTTTACCCTATCTACTTTAGTGAATATTATGTATCAGCGATATATATACTCAGCAGTGGTATTAGACTTCTTAGTGCTGATATTGTAAGTATTACTGTGACGACGTGAGTAAGTCAAGTTTCAGTAATTCAAGGCAAAGGTCAAATGTGTCACGTTGTATTATTTGGTTATAACCTAAAGTGACACGTTCTCATTGTGTAGTTGGGCTTTTAGGCACTAAATAGTAATTTTCAAGCTATGTGTTTAATACGGGTTATATTAATTTGAAAATTGGGTTTTACGGTCGAGGTCAGATGGCGGTGACTCTTGCCCTTGGAAAAAAGTAATAATATACCTACCTACGAGTATATATGTCTAATTGCGAAATACTGGTTCGTATATCAAAATAGTATTGCTTAAACCTAATATTTTTAACCGATTTCGAAATAGGAGGAGGTTATATGTCCGCCAATTTCTCCGTCATTAGTGGACCGATTTTGAAAATTATTTTTTGTTTGAAAGGGTATGCTCTCAAATTGGTCCGATATAAATTTTCTTAACATTGCTTGAGTAGTTTTTGAGTTAGCTACAAAATACGTATTTTTTTCCGACTTAGTATGTAGATGATATGATAAGTTCCTGTCACTGGTAGCAGGTAGTTGTATTCGAATGCGTGTGGGGTATAGGTACCACAACTAAAAAGTGAAAAATAAAAACTTTTTACAAAAAACAACCACCGACTTCCAAAAAAAACACTACAAAGTGAAAAATAACTTTAATTTCGGAAGTCGGTAGCAAAAAACGAAAATACAACACCCAAGACACCGGCTTCCGAAATTAAAGTTATTTTTCACTTTGTAGTGTTTTTTTTTGTAAAAAGTTTTAACATAATTATAGTTTTTCTTTCCTACCAATTGTAATATACTACCGATTTTTTAAATAATTTTTCTGATTTTTCTACTGAATGCTTGTTCTTGGACCTCCTTCAACAAAGTATATTACCCTCAATATCTTCCGTATTATTAGTGAGATATTAAAATAGCTTTGCCTTGCTTGACTCTCTTTTTCTTTTAATGTTTTCTTCTCCAGTCGTATAATTTTCCCGAAATTGCCAGCATATTTTTAAAGAAACCATTATTTTAATCACGCCAAATAAAAAAATAAAACTTGCACAAAGATAGCATGAAGGAAAATAAGCTCAAATGATACAGTTTGACGTAAGTCTAGACTGCACCGTCGATGTACCACAGTCACGAAACCAACCGTTTTTCGAGAAAATGTTTGTGAGTCATGAACTCCACTTTATGGTTCTAGAACTTTCCAAATGGTATCGGAAATTAAACTTTTGATTGTACAAAGGTTTTATTTATTGTTTGCCATAATTTTGTATGGGAATAAAGTAAGAATTACTTGATAAATAGGGCGAGTTTGAAAACACTCTTTAATCATAAATGTTTGTAAAGAGTTTTTGTTCAGAAAATGGTATTTATGTTTTATTAGCTTTTGCCCGCGGCTTCGCTCGCGTTAATGTAGATGTGTCTCTCGGCAATAGTAGTTTTATCCTGGATGAAAGTCTATGTCCTTTTTTATAATAGTTAAGACGTGAAAGCAAACAAACAAGTAAACAAACAAACAAACTCCCTTTCTGTTTTATAATATTAGTTAGGATAGTGTTTTTACAGAAATTTAAAACGATACAGTCGTTGAATTTAAATATCCCATGCAGCCGTGATGGTTGATTGAAATATTGGAATATATAATTTAATTATGTTATATTAAATTCGTAAAAACTATTCACGTATGTTTTATCCCTTCCAAATTTAGTGATTTCATAAAAAACAGCTAGTTAATAAAGCAAAAATCCAGCTTTAAATTATTCCAAGCATTTTTGATCTTCACTGCAAATAAAACAATACCCTGGATCGACTGAATTTTTCACCTCTCGTATATGATAATAAAAATGGCTTGCAGCCAAAAATTATATTTCTTTATTAAGTTCATCTCTGCGCCTGGCATAAAGGATTTTTCAATAATACTCTCCGAGAATTCTGTTTTTTTTTTTTAAATAATCTCATTGAGAATGTTGTATTTCGATTTAAGATTGAAGAAAAACTGTTTTGCTTGTTGTTCATTATAAAAATGTCTCTTTTTTCTGTTATTCTTATTGTTTCGTTTTATTCAATATTCATTAATAGAGCATAATTATTATTATGTCAAAAAAACCTTCAATTATTTTGACGTCTAGAAATTCTGTTTTAATATTTTACCCCATTTTAATCATTTACCCTCTTTTCTCATTTTTCTTTTTCCTCAAAAACAACTGAAAATGCAACTAAACGAATGATATTTTGCAACCACAAACACACAACGTTTACTGGTCAAAGTTACGATCGCAGTACAACGTTTTCAGCCGGGTTGGTTGTGGCCACGAGTGCAGCGAACGGGCAGAGTTAAGCTTAAAACTTTTATGTAATAAAAACGCTTGTAATATTTCGAATTTATGTTTTAGTGTGCCAGCATTTTCTTTTAGAATTATTCAAATGTAGATTTTTTTTTTTTTTACTTGCAGCTGGGTTTTATATTTTGGTTAAGTTTTTTAGTATTAAATCTTTTAACTTTGTTTTTCGTAATTTGATATTCATGGCTACTTAAAATAGACTTATTGTTGGAGCTATGAAAAGCTTTATTTTGAAGTTTAATCGATTATTCTGCAAAATACATCAGATAATTCTGATAGAATGCATGAGGACAGACGGGTCAGGGCCGTCACGCAGTGGGTGCCTGAAGACGGACATCGTCGCCGAAGCCGGACTAGGAAAAACTGGCGTACCGACTTGAACTCGTTCTTTCCAGTTTGGTCGAAGATGGCAAAACATAAACTGGAAATATATGGAGAAGAACTTTGTTCAGCAGTGTGACAACTCATTTTTTTTTAAAATCTGATTACATTTTACTTTAGGAGCTCGTGGCTAAGTACTAACAGCCGCTCGGGTCAATCTCTCAGGTTAAGCTACGCTTGCCGGGGTTGGTCTGTGGATAGGTGACCATTTCTACATACCGAGACTCCTCTGTGCCTTGGAAAGCACGTTAAGCCGTTGGTCCCGGCTGGCATCTTTGACTGTCGTTACGGGTCGTCAGAAACCCGAAAGTCTGACAACCAGTCTTACCAAGGGGTATCGTATTACCCAGTTACTGGGTTGTGGAGGTCAGATAGCCAGTTGCTCCATGTAAAATACTGGTTTTCAGCTGCATCCGGTTAGACTGGAAGCCGACCCCAATATAGTTGGGAAAAGGCTAGGCAGATTGATTGACATTTTACTTTTCGTCTTCAACGCAGCAACGCACTTTTGAATGTTCCCACTTATCAACGCGTTGAGAATAATTTTCTTGCTTTTACTTCAAATTGCCCATTTCAGCAGCGATGACAAAGACCAACTCACGAACCTGATTAATCTAAGATCTTCAATAACGAGCTTTATGGTTCCCTCTTTTGCCGTGACGACTTAAAAAAATAAAAGTCGTCATGGCAAAGTATCACAGTTAGGTACTTAAGTGTTGTCGCCTATTTCGAGGCCCATATCTAAAACATATCGATAATATTCTGTTAGCATGACATTAATGCGTAGTCTACTCGAATGTAATGGGCTGGATACGATTGTACACAAGCGAAACAAACAATAAAGTTTATATTGCTGCCTATAAAGATTCGATAGCCAACCGTATGATTTTGATAGATTATGGATTCTATTCGTTTCTAGATTACACAATACAATGACAATTTTGAAAATGAATACCCTATGTTTATTCTATGAAGCGGCTTGAAAGACATAAATTGTATTGTAACGTTTATTTTAAAACCCCTCACCGTACTAAGTCACGCGGAAAGGTCTTCTGAGAAAATTGAGCCCACATAATAATAACGGCGTTTCCATGACAATCAAGTCTCTGCGACATTGTGTGTGTCAGAGGTGTAAAAACGAAACAGAAACGCGGCCATCTTTTGACGCGGTAGGGCGAATCTGCGATTTAAATCTTTGCTTGCTATACGGTTGAAAAGTTACATTTTGGGCACAGTTTGAGTTCTACGCACGACAAGTAACCCAAATCAGACAGTGAAAGTTGAAGTTAAGTGGAACTAAACTAAAATGATCATTATTTCCCTATTATAATTAAAGATTAATTTTTTTTTTAGCTTAATTAATAGTTTTAGTCCTATAACTTTAACCGTCTATTGACCTCAGGTTAACATCCAAGCAAATCGTGTTCACCGTTAAAAATATATCAAAACTACACAGTACACAACTACACAATGTTGTTGACTGAAACGGTTGTTTAACTAATTGTCAACTGCATTATTAATGTAACACACAGTTTACTCGATTGAATGTACGGAGTAAATGCTTTGTACATAAATAGAAACGTACACAGGCAAATAACGTACACTTTTCTGATTTTCTTGATGTATTACGAGCAGGCTCTCTAAATTGTACGTTAATTTGCATTAATATTCTGAAACAATCACGCATACAATTTCAAAATGGAACTTTGGTATATAATTTATTGAATCTTTTTCTTTCCATGTACAAGACAGTTACGTAATTGTAACATTTTCGCTCGATTCATCTTTTATTAGAAAATCATGTCTTTTTTAAAGATTATAAAAAAAAACCGGCCAAGTGCGTGTCGGACCACGCACAATGAAGGGTTCACACACTAAAAACCAACCATTTAGCTGGCAGGGGGGGGGGACACTTGACTCTAACAAAAATTTGCACTTTAAAGCTTAATATTTCGCAAACGGATCCTTGAATCCAAAAATAGTTGTCACAAACTCACAATGTTTTTAAAGGACCTTTCCAATGATATCCCATACCTGACCACGGGATAAAAAAAAAAAAAAACTTCACCACTTTACGTGTAGGAGAGGTACCCTAAAAAAAATGTTTTTCATAATTTTGTTTTACCACTTTGTCGGCGTAATTAATATATAATATATACTAATGCTAAATTACAGCTTTCTAGTACTAAGGGTCTCGGAGCTAGACCGCGGACAGACAGACAGACAGACGGACATGACGAAACTATAAGGGTTCCTTGTTTACTACGGAACCCTAAAAAGATCAAGGTTTTTCGGCTTTTATGTCTAAAATAAGTATACACAGTAAGAAAATATAGTTTATTATCCAGCCACAACATATTTTCTCTAGATCAAAATTATTACTTTAGTTATAAACGAAATAAGAATTGAGACTTACGCCATTTAGTTTTGTGCTCGAAAACGATCAAAGAGCGCACGCGATATTCAACTTTATTACTGATGTGTTAGCGTTTAGTACATATTGGAGTGGCGAGGTGTTTGGGGGCGGAGCTTACGTGGAAATTGTCTTTAGAGCGCCTGGTCTTAAGAAACAACAAAAAGAAACACATGGATCGACTTGGTGTTTGACTTTTGCAATTTGGATATCTAGGCTAAATTTATTGCTACGAGCAAGCAATTTTAAATAGCTTTTATGACGACTTATTTACTGGTGTTGTGTAGTGTAGGGGTTCGTGGCTAAATAACAGCCACACGGGTCGATCGAAGGTTAAGCTCCGCTTGCCGCGGTCGGTGACCATCCATTAAGCCGTCGGTCCCAGCTGTCATTCGTAGATCTTTGACAGTCGTTACGGGTAATCAGAAGCCCAAAAGTCTGACAACCAGTCTTACAAAGCGGTATCATATTACCCAGTAACTGGGATGTGGAGGTCGGATAGGCAGTCGCTCCATGTAAAATACCAGTATTCAGCTGCATCCGGTTATACTGGAAGCTGACCCCAACATAGTCGGGAAAAGGCTAGGCAGATTGATTGATATGACGAATCAATGGTTTGCCATTTATATATAACTACTTATATAATCATCATCACCATTTTAGGATATAGGTCTTCCCAAAGCGTCACCGCATCGACCAGTTCTGTGCTTCCCACATCCAGCGGATTCACCTCCACCAGTACTCTAATTGCGTAACTTATTTTCGTAAACGATTATGACTAATTTGATTAATTTTGACAGTTCAACAATATTCATTGCGTTATATACGTTGTTGAGCAGATTATTTTCCAACTTATGAAGCAATGGATTAGCAATCTGTTTCAAATTGAAACAAATTGTGATTGATCGTGTATTGCGCAATTAGGGTACAGGTCATAGGTTCACCTTGTAGGGCTTTATTTGCTTTTAATAAAAGTTACAAGTTCAATTTTTATACGCATACTAGCTTTTGCGACTTGGCCCGCGTGGATGTCGGAAAATATCCCACAGGAACATGCTACGGTAATTCAGAGTATCCTATGTCCTAACGCAGCTTATGGCCTAACCATATGCCTTTCATCTATATACGTTCAGCCGTTACGGCATAAAAAGCTAACGGGCAGATAGTAAATCTGTTTTAGGGTTCCGTACTTAAAATGAAAAATTGAAACCGTTAAAGGATGACTTCGTTGTCTGTCAAGACACTTTTTCTCAGAAACGCGTGGAGGCACCAGGTTGAAATAGATATCAATAACTTTGATCTACGGATTATGTTCCTTTGTAGCTATTAAGAAAATCAAAATTCCAAGTCAACACAATAAAAAAATACGGCCATTTAATTATACCGCATATTTATTTGACACGCGCAAATAAAACAAAGCCTATTTGGTACTTCCCGTTGAGCTAGCAGCATTAATTATTTTCGAGACAAAAAGTGGCCTATGTCCTACCCTAGGATGCCATTTATCTCCTCGCCAAATTTTATCGAAATCCGTTCAGTGGTTTAGGCGTGAAAAGGTAACATACAGACAGACATTCTTGTACTCAAACCTCAGTTGGTCCGATATAGTTTTTTGACCCTAGTAATAAGAAATATTATCGACTGGCATCAAAAATGTTTTTTTGAAAATTGGCCATTTTCGTGTTGACTGTAATTTATTTTTTAAATCTGTGAGTGCAGATCAACATGTTTAAAAAAGTTAAAGACAGTCTCCTAAGACTATTTTCTTGTAGCGGTTAAGGTATCTGCCCTTATTGCCCCATCCCAAAATCCACCCTGTATATTTTATGATCGACTGCTTAGATCCATAAAGCTCTAGCGTGATGATAATATTTTAAAAGGTTAAATCCGTAACTATCTACCTTTTGGCTAGCCTTTTTAGGGTTCCGTAGTCAACAAGGAACCCTTATAGTTTCGCCATGTCCGTCTGTCTGTCTGTCTGTCCGCGGTCTAGCTCCAAGACTGTTAGTACTAGAAAGTTGTAATTTGGCATATTAATCATGCCGACAAAGTAGTTAAATAAAATTATGAAAAGTATATTTTTAGGGTACCTCCCCTACACGTAAAATGGGGATGTTTATTTTTTTATATCCCTTGGTGTGAGGTATCGTTGGAAGGTCTTTCAAAAACATTGTAAGTCTGTTAAAACCATTTTTGAACTCAGAGATCCGTTTGCGAAATATTAAGCTTTAAAGTGCAAATTTTTGTTAGAGTCAAGTCCCCTCCAACCATTTAGCTGGCAGAGGTGCCAGCTAAATGGTTGGTTTTAAATATGTGAAAAATACGGCAGTACCTTATATAACGAATTTAAAAGGAAAACTATCACAGCTGAGTAGGCTTTACAAGTTAACAAGTAATAATCGACCAACTTAGATTTGCGGTTGTAAAAACATGTTCTCCCATACATTCCGTATGAAAGATTTTTTTTTCAACTACAAAGTTAAGATTGTTCTTGGGATGAATTCATCCCAACTACGGAACCCTATTTTGTACGTGGTCCGATATGCACTTGGCTGGTTTTTTACAATTTGCGGTACCTAAACGAAGAATACGAACTTATTGTAATATTGCTCATCCCCCGTAGCAAAGTGCGTGATAATAATTTTTAAAAAGTCTATTGTGACGTTTCCATTATTTGACTTATTGATTATTAATAACAATTTTCAATATAACCTAGCCACACAGTAAAATCATCCCCTATAAAAATGAATAGGGGTATTCATTTTTATTCACCCCGTTAAGGGTAGATAAAAAAAAATCCCTGATATAAGTTTTTATTTATTTTCAGTCTTAAGTATAAATACAGAGTTTCGAGTTAATCATACCGCGCGTTAAAATTATTCCATACAAACTTTGACACCCCCCAATCCTCCTTTAAGGGGTAGTGTAGAAAAACTAAAAATGGCAAACTTTAAATACATAGATTAAGTATTCGTGCCAAGTTTCAAGTTTATAAACTCAAGGAATAAGATTTTTCATACAAACAAAGTCCCCCGTTTTCACCCCCTTATGGGTCGAATTTCCAGAAACCCTTTCTTTGCGGTTTTCGTTATTTCGTGATGAATGAGTGACCTTTCGCTTTTATATATTTAGATAGATTTCTATCTATTAATATCAAGTATCCTTTACTCATCAAAAAGCACCAGGAACTCATAAAATAATCATATTATAACATCGATTAACACAACAGTATGCTATTCAATATTGTATAGCATTACTATATTTAACTTGTTCTAACCGCGTTTTTCGTAAAAAAATAACTATAACAGCCAAATCTGACTGCTTTTGAACACGGAAAAAAGTCATTAACAGTTGATGTTAGCTACGAATTTGATTGGAAATTAAAAGACCCTTTGATTATGATTTATTGTTATGGAAAATTATAGTTTGTCTTTGGAAATTATAATAGACTAGTGACCCGACCCCGCTTCGTACGGTTTTTAGAACTTGTCAAAACTTCGAGATTTATTTATCATTTGTAAGTTCAATATTAAACCTTCCGGAATTAATTCTTTAAATGATGGTGAAACCGGCATCAATATCCTTTGCGTAGTTTAGAAGAACAACGCGGTCACACAGACATACGAAAATGGACTTTAATATTTACGACATGGATCTTAAAATTGATCATTTCATGAAATGGTTGTTTTCATAAAATAGAACATCGACCGTTGGTCACATCATGATGTGGTCTGGTCAGATCAATAAATACTCAACGTTTGACGATATGAACAGTTAAACGCACGACTACTTCATAATGTGGCCAAACATTAGTGATCATTATCGTAAAATAGTTAAATTATCCACTGGTAGAAGCGTTGATGTCGCTTTGATTTTGTTGTGTATCATGGCGGCGGCATTCAACAAATTAAACAAAGTACCGTAAAAAACGTCGATGGGCTTATATCGGATTTTAAAATATGATATTATGGAACAACTTGCCAGTAGCGGCCGCCGGCCAACAGCGGCACAGCTCGCTTCACTCGCCCGGCTCGCACGCGGTTGGTCACAGTTCTAACCTAACCTAACCCATTTGATCGAGGTGCCACAAGTGGCCTAAAATGCAACGTGCGTGGAATGGCGCAAAATCGGCTGAACGGAATCGGATAAAATTTGGTACACAGATAGTTTATAATCAGGATTAACACAAAGGGTACTCTTAATCCCTGTAGATTCCCGTGGGATATTTTCCGACCGCGTGGGCGAAGCTGCGGACAAAAGCTAGTTTATAATACGTATAGATAATGGTTTACATTTTATTCTGAAGGTTTTGTTTACGGTAAGTACCTACTTTAAAAGTGAATAAATCATTTTGTATTGAAAACTAGATAGTGCTAGATTCTGATAAATTTTCGAGCCAAATAATATTCCTACATTAATATAACAATAATCGTATTTAGTTGGTTATTATAATATTGATTTTGAATGGGTGTAGTCGGATTATAATAGTACCTACTATAGACTGGTAAATTAGTGTAATTTAATATTCAAAAATTATTGTTTTATAAATACGCTAGTATAACCAAAGCACTGATAATATTAGTTGGTAGTATGCATGTTATATTTAATAGACAATGATAAGAAAGATTTATAGTGCGTTTATAAAAGTCAATAAATTATGAGGCACGTTTGTGTTGAAGGCATTTTGGTCTAACAGTTTTATGACATGCAACGTTAAGATTTTTTTAGATAGAAAAAAATATTTTATTAATTAATATTTTACAGAAAATCATTAGAAATACCAGGCATTATCGCAGCAGGTGGCGTTCTGTAGTTTCTGCCTACCCCTATGGCGAGAAGGAGTGAGTTTATATAAGAATGTGTACAACAAAAATAACAGATGTTTTGTCGAAACGTAACTTCTGTCTGTTATAACTGCAATACCTCGAATCTTTAATACAAACAAAATAGGAACCTTCACTTCCTACCTACCTACATATGTATTACTCTATTATTTTAAAACTACCTTTCAAAACATCTATATTTAATAAATTTAAAAAATCTTAAATCTTGCTTGAAAGAATATCCCAGTTTTTTGAGAATTATTTTATTTACCTACTGAGTTATACAACGTGTACCAAAAACCCTGTTCGGTCCGTGAGGGTGTTTAAGAGGTAATTTTCATTAATAAAAAAAATCACCCCTTTTTTTCTATAGATAATTTTAGCGGGTTATTATTACATGGGGCGCGGGCGGCTGTCGTTTGGCGGGTGTCTATAAGTCATAACTTATGATCCCAGTTGAAAATATACCAATTTTTAATGGAATTAGGATAATTTTTGTATATTTTCAATTATAAAAAGTTTTTTTTAAAATTTTTTGGTAATGTTATTGCAGTACCTATGTGCCCTTTTTGGATCGGACAAGGTTTTTGTAACACTTTGTATATGTTAGCGATTACTGTCATACAGTGACGTCATCCGTACGTCACAGTTCAATTCTTTAAATCAATCTGTTCCTAAAGCAAACAGCCGGTCTTTTCTGTAAAAATCTCACCGTGGAAACTTAGGTGAAGTGAGCTTGAAATGAGTTGTCGTTCCACCCTAGGGATTGACACTATTGACAGGTCACTTCACAAATGTTTTCACGCTGAGATTTTAACATAATCGATCGGCGGTTCTCATTTGTCGTAATCCAGACAGGACAAGCACCCAAAAAAATGCTATTAAACCTCCTCAAAGTTTTTTCTCCGTATAATCCACGCCTGTACGATTTCCGACATTTTTTCAGTAAAAGCTGAATGCCCAACAAAACAAATCCGACGTCCATTAGTTAAGATTAGGCGGAACGGCGACAGGTTGGTAGGCCACCTCTTATAAGCACCATTAAGTTTTGTTTTTCTCATTTGTCTTAAAGTGGAACATGCTTGTTTTCAGATTGAGCGAATCTATGTATTTACATAAAGAAGAGGTTGACGAAAAAAGGTGGTGGGTGAAAAAGATTAAATGGAAATAACACAGGTTTTATGTAGAAAACATTTTTTTTCATGAGCCCTCTTTTAGGTACCTGCCCACCGCCAACGAGGAAGCGTCTAGCTATTAATGATTTTCTTATTAACTGCATAAAACCTAAAAATAACTCCCATAACTCGTAGGGTATTAATGAGACGTTGTCAAAGAATCAACTGGCATCTGAATAATTTCTCAATCAAACTTTTTTTTAAAAAATTTATGCAAAATAATTCAATAAAGTCACGATTATTCATGTTAAACACCCTTACACAAAATATATAAAAAAAAACGTGTGGCACTCGGGAACTGCCGCGGTAAAGCTATTGCATAGCATTTGTAACCTCCATACTTCCTATTTGTCAACGCTACACTTGGGATGACGCGACGCATGGTAGGCGGAGTGGGGGGTGTTAGGTTTTATTTTCGTTACGGAATTTCTTGATTCGGTCGTCGTGCTCAAAGCCCGCGATAAGAGGCGGCGAGCCTTTTTGCCGAATTACCGCTATGGGATCTGGAGGCAAAGGTCCTCGCGCACATCTGGGAGTGGCGCGAAGAGGCGAAACGCCGGGGCTTAACTCCGATGCCGCAAGAAATCGCGGCACAGCGGACAGAACTCCGGCGGGATCTCATGGCGTCATGGAGAGTGCGATTGTTGCAACCCCGCGCTGGGCACGCCACAATTGCGGCGATAAGACCCCTCTTTGAGGAGTGGCTTGAGAGGCGCCACAGCGTCCTCCCCTTCCGCCTGATGCAGGTCCTCACCGGACACGGCTGCTTTGGGATGTTCCTGTTCAGGATAAGGCGGGAGGAAACACCCGGGTGTCACCATTGTGTGGATCGGCCTGAAGACACGGTGAAGCATACGGTGAAGGTCTGCCCGGCTTGGGCGGAGCAACGCCATGTCCTCGTAGAGGCAATCGGCGGCGGTGATCTCTCGCGTCCGGCCCTGGTTCAGGCCATGGTACGGAGCGAGAGGAAATGGCAGGCCGTCACCTCCTTCTGCGAATGCTCGCGAAGGAGGAGGCGGAACGCGTGAGGGAGAGGCAAATTTCGCGCTCTCACGCCCCTAACCGCCGCAGGAGGAGACGCCTGGGGCGGGAATCGCGAGCCTATTTCCGGCCACCGTAGGTGCGGGCTTGCGGACGGTGAGCAATGGGCTAGCTCGCCGTCCGATAAGGACCAAGCCCGGGTCGACGGCGCGTTGTGTTCCACGAGCGCCTCAAAGAGATGTCAGCAGAATTGACGGGGTCCGCTAGGGCCAATGCCTGCCGGGGATTCGAAGAAAACCGATAGGGACATCGTGGCCCCCGGCAACAGAGCAACCGAAGGAACACGGGTGGGTTTTAGTCAGTAAGAGTCTGACACCACGCCCTCCCGCTCCGCCCAGAGCGGGAGAAGTTATTTGATAATTTCCCACCCAAAAAAAAAAAAAAAGCCCGCGATAAAAGCTATGCAATAGCTTAATAAAAACATTTCATTCAGATTTCTTTTGTCCATTACATTATAATATATATGACAACGTCGCATTTTCTTAGCTTTAAATACGAATGATTGGTTTGAATGAAAATGATTTACTCGTACTTATCAATTAAACTTAGATGCACACACCAAGAGTATAGTGTTATATTATCTTCGAAGCTATGTATTTTTGGAATACTTTTTCTAGGTCTTTTTGTATTATTTTTACTTATAGCATTATAAACCTTAAAGATATGGGACATCAAAAAGAATGAAAAAGGGTTGACTCTTTTGAAGTTACGAGTTGATATTATTATAGATAATATGATAAATCCATACCTGAGTTCAGATGTTGACACTGTTGTGAACTTGAATGTTAGTCTCATTATAATTTGTCTTCTTACTCCTGTAATCGCTAAATGCGAAGGCAATTAAGACAAGACACTAATGGAGTCTCGATGTCGGAGGAAGCAAAGATGTCGATACTTATCGGGCAAAATTTCAGTCAGGATTAATCGGTAATGCGAACCAAACATATAAATATGGCTACATAGACAGTCAAAGCTGTGAACTCGTAGAAAAAAATAGCGTCTTATTGTCAACCGCTAAATATACGCACACAAGAAAAGCACAATGACTATACAATGACGTGGTGCCAGTGTTTGTTAGTAGCTGTCACGCACTCCAGAATAAAAAGTTGGACTGTTTGTTTTAGTTGTTTTGCAGCGCGACACTCTATCTACTACATATAATCATAATCAAAGTAATAACTTTGCTAACTATAGCTCTCCATTTAATCATAGTATTTACATAATATATAAGCTAAAAATTATAATAATGTACATGTGTATAAAAAAAGAGGGGAAAGAATCAGAGGGCATCAAAAAATTCGTCTACATAACACAACTTACAAAAATCCAATGCATGTTTTATTAAAAAAAATATACCATTTAAGTACTGTTGAGCTTTTGTCCGGTTGACTTTAACAACCGATCTTCGCGAATATTTCATAAGCTGATGGCATGAATGATGAGATTTGCACTATTCATATTTAAAAGATTAGAAAAACAATTGACAATCAGCTTGGAGAGCTGACAGATCGCGTCATGATGTTGATCAAAGTGCACGCCACGAAAATTGAGGAACTACATATTTTTTAATGCAATGACACTAGCGCCGCGTCAAATGAACTTCAGTGATGGCGCGGACTCTAAGAATATAATTACACGATGAATACTAAATTCACCATATTTATTCGACCCGGTAACATAAGGATGCGGAGCCTTTATAGTAAACTTCCCAATGTAAAGTACTTGCTTTTACTGTAATTATTTTAAACTCCCAAAAAAGTGGAGCATTGGCAAACTTATAGGCAAAGTTAAAATTGCTCATGTGCAAGTTAATTTCACCGGCGCCCATAAACTTCAAATTGAAACAGGAAAATGTTGCTTGGCGACAAATATGGTATCTACGCAAAGTTAGGGAAATTATTTTTTTTAATAAATTAACTATCTACTGAAAATTACTTATATATTTAATACTTCAAGCACAGAAATGCATAGAGGTGGACTTAATGCCATTGGCATTTTCTACCAGTCAACCTTTGGGTGACGCAGAGACAAACAGTGATAGGTACCTACGAATAATTGAGGAATAAATAAAAAATATTCAAATATAAAGATACACATATACCTATTACAAACTATAAATATAATTTATATGCCTAATTATTATAAATATAAAATAAGCACAAATATATTATATATACAGGGTGATTGGAAGATGGGTGCAAAGCTTTAAGGTGAAGATAGTATAGACAATTTAGAACCATTTAAGCCATGGTTGTCTTAGACGAAGTCTTACCAAATTTTTTAATTTTTAATAAGGTTTAAAAGACGTATTGTACAAATTTTTTATTTTTTCTGAGCTTTAAATGTCTGTAAAAAAAATGTCTAATGACACAGAAGCCTAAAACATGTTTTGCTTGATTGCTTACACGTTACTTTAATTAAATAAATAAAAAATGAATTCATTTATCATTCAATATGGCCATAATTATGCAGTTTACATTAAATTTTGAGAATTTCCGAAAAAAAACTTAAAAATTTGGTTAAAAATATTTGGTAAGACTTCGTCTAAGACAACCATGGCTTAAATGGTTCTAAATTGTCTGTACTATCTTCGCCTTAAAGCTTTGCACCCATCTTCCAATCACCCTGTATATTAACTTTAAAGGATAATCGGTTGGTTGCCATCACAGATATTTAAAAAATTGAAAATGATTAATTACGCTGTTATAAATTGTAAAAACTGTGCAAATGCGAGGAGAAAAAATAAAAGAAACGTTTCATAGTGCTTGTGACGTCATAGTAGGTAGCCAAAAAATGGCACGCTTGGTGATACAGATCGTGATACTTGCGTTATCTAGTTCTATCTATATCTGTGGTTACCATCCAGATTTCCAGGGGAGTGCATTCCGCAGAGAGATAGACTGAACGAAGAAGGAAGAGTGAATGAAGTCTGTGCGGTTTGTGGGACATTGAAGAACGCGATTATTTGATGACCGTAGATTCTTACTAAGGTTGTCACAAATGTACTGAAAGTGGGGGCTTGATAACTAGGGGAAGTGGGAGAGCCAAAAAATTAAAACAAGGAGGTCAGCGCCCTTTGTTCTCTGCGCTGGCGTATGGGCAACCACTTTAGAAGCGACCGATGCGCAGAGACATGATCATATTTACGTAGATTGAAACGAACTGAATGCAGTTATTGAGAAGACGGTCAAGTTTGTCGAGGAGATCTGCATTCAGGTCATAGTTGCACACATCACCATATTCGATGATAGGGAAAATTAAGGACTACACAAGCATTATCTTGAAATTGTCCGTATTTTCAAATAACAACGGTCATTCTTTGAAAATTTTATGAAATGGCTATAACACGGCAATACAATAACGATTGATTTCGCTGACTGTAGATTACAGTAAAGTTACATAAAAAGTTACTAGATTATAAAATTTTATGTTTTTAACATAAAACACTTTAAATATTTGTATTTAAAAACTAAAATTTAATTAATCTAACATACCTTTCATCCAATAAAAGGTAAAAATGTTAGTTTTAAATTAACTACATGGAATCCATTCCACAATCAGAAAGTTCCATTATTTAGATTACCGACATTCAGTTGTTTTCTGATACGTATCAGATTTCAATCTCTGTTACGTCAAGTAAAATACGACGTAATACAAATCGATTTCTTTTGCTCTACTAACAATATTCGACTATGTATGCTGATTTTTGGATAGAAGAAAATATCTGTGTGTCAGCTGCTTGCCATTTGGCTATATTGTTTGAGTCGGCTGAAAGGAATTACTTTTTAGGCCGATAGTCCACCGCCACCGTTAACAAGAACGAGATGACTTCGCCGAAGTAGCGGTACATACATTTACTATGGCCGCATGTCCACCGCACGTTCATCAGTCGAGCGCCGGTATCTCGGCCCCTGAATTTTTGAGTAGTTCGGCGCGACCATTAGAAGACGGGCCGATGTGCGGGCAATACAAAACACGTTTGATCTTGTCCACACTGCCGTCACACCGGAGCCATTCACCCGGCTTCTGTTTTGTCTATCATAATACTGAACCGCAGAGTTCAGTCGCGGTGGACAAACGATCCCCGTCACCGAGACGTCACGTTCGGTTCGAATAATCTTGTTTCTCGTTCACGTCCCGTTGACGGTGACTGTGGACAAACGGTCTTAGTTTGCTTCTAAGAGATTGCTGACAATAATCTGTAGGTATTGATAGACTAAATATTATTAGCAGAATATATAATAAATATTATTAGCAGAATAGATAATAAATATTATAAGCAGAATAGATAAAAGACTGCCTCGTTGGTTTAGTGGTCGCAAGTGCAACTGCTTTGCATGAGGTTCGATTCCCAGATCGGGCAGTGCTATTGGGTCTTTCCATTAGGAATTTCTCAGTAGCAGGCCTGAGTCTGGATTTCTACCCGGTTGATGGCTATAGGCTCGCCCTCATAACATGGGACTTAACATAACTGGCAAAATATGGGGGTATTATATAAGGTACACTTCTCCCTAACCCTTCGAGGAAAACAGTTATGTTATATTAGTTGCATAATTGCCTGACTTGCAATATTGGTATCGGGATCTAGAACGATATATATTTCTACCTCCACAAAAGATGTACCGGAGCGGACATCGAAAATGGTCTGGATGATAATTTTCTCTGTAAGACCGCTTCGATATAGCGTTGTTGACACCTACACTTTCAATTATATTTTAATCAAATTGCTACCGATCAAATATTTGCAGAATATATGCAGATGAAATTAATCGCTCCGCTCTGACCTCAAATAAATTGGGATATTGGCAAGAGACTAGTGATTTCTAAGATAAACAATTTAAGGATAAAGAATATTTGATTTATTATTCTATGATATAAATATCAAAATATAAAATTTTATTTGTGACAAAAATCAATGATTTAAATTTATTTAAAGTAAATATTCTGCGTATTGATTATTCTATGAAAATTAAAGCTATAAAACAACGCTGACAGTATCAACCTCTCGGAAAATGGGTTGGTACCTCTGACGGCCAACTCTAGCACTGCGCGCGCTCACTTGTCAAATCAAATAACGCGCGCTTCCCCGGCTTCCTGTTACACACTTCCGTCCCTTTTCACGAAATAACTCCCACAGATTGCTGGAAAGCGAGAGTAAAGATGTTACACATCAAAAACTGATATGCTGAAGAAAGATTTGATCAGGTACGTCACAAGAATATCTGAAAGTAAAAACAGTTTGAACAAACACACAAGAAAAAAGCTTCTGAATCTTTAAACACATACAAAATAAGGTTGATAATGATTCCAGATCGGTGAACCAGAACAAATAAAATAATTAATAACAGAAAATTCCGTTTCGCTTGAGGATCAAAGCTGCGACATTCATTTACAAAATACAATTTATTCGCGGCCCCAAATTGTAATTACAGCTAGGGTCGCGGTAGCGAATATCGCAAATGAATTCCTCCTTGTAATGATGAAATTTTAGCTTAAACAAATGATGTAAATTATACTTTATGATCGATTTAGCGTCTGAGGCGATCATTATTTCTTTTAGTTTGCATCATTTTGTTTCTTTTTACATTGAATTTCAGTGTGCAAGACGTTCAATAATTCGGTTACTTTAAGGGATCTCGCCTTCACAAGATGGACCGATGACCTTGTGAAGGCCGCAGGAATCCGCTGGATGCGGAAAGCATAGAATCGGTCGAAGTGGAGGTGCTTGGGGGAGGCCTATGTTCACCAGTGGACGTCTTTCGGCTGAAATGATGATGATGATGAAGGGATCTCGCGCTATCCGGCCATGACCACGACTAGTGGTCGCAGCGACCAGGTAAACCATAAAAATCGATACGAATCGCGCACTTGGTCGCACCGGCCAACTATCCGCAGACCGGGCCACGGACCACGACCGGTCGGAGTCGTGGCCATCTAGTGCGCGAAAACCCAAAAAGCAACAATTTTTTTTAGAATATTGACATCAAGTATTCACAAGAACGCCACAATTGCGGCGATAAGTCCCCTCTTTGAGAAGTGGCTAGAGAGGCGTCACGGCGTCGCAATCGCACGGAATCGCAGGCCGATTCCCGGCCACCGTAGGCGCGGGCTTGCGGATGGTGAGAAATGGGTAGCTCTCATTCCGAAGGACCAAGCGCGGGTCGACGGCACGTTGTGTTCCACGCGCGCCTCAAAGAAATGTTAGCAGAACTGACAGGGTCCGCTAGGGCCGATGCCTGCCGGAGTTGCGAAGAAGTCCGAAAGGGATACCGTGGCCCCTGGCAATATGGCAACTGAATAAACACGGGTGGGTTTTAGTCAGAAAGAGTATGACACGTAGAGCGGGAGAAGTTTTTGATAATTTCCTAGCTAAAAAAAAAGTATTCACAAGAAAATTGTGGATTTTAATACGATATTTTCAAACAGACACATTTTCACTAGGCAAATTCTCTGTGATTCAAAATGAAACTTCTAGACTATGAATGTACGTGTAGACCCCTATTATAATTAGCATTAAACTGATAACACTGTGGACCGGTGAAATAGTAAACAGAACCATTATTCGCAACACTCAATGATTCTAATAAACTTTAATGAAGTAAAACATAATATTATCTAGTTGTAAAGTTATAGGTATTAACAATACAGTTGACCCATGATTGTCCTATGTGGGGTGACAAGTGAACACAAGACCACGCGATGTAAAATGTCACACCAACACTGAGTGACTGCATCGTCGGTGTAGTGGTTGAAAGCGCTACTGCTGAGAATGAGGTCTTGGGCTTGATTTCCAGGTTGGGCAAAGTGTTATCGAGTTTTTCCATCTGGAATTTCTCAAGAGCAACCCGGAGTCTGGACCTGTGCCCGATTGATAGCAACAGACTCGCCACCTATTACACGGGACTTAAATATAACTGGCAAAATATGAGTGAACTGTTATAATAGGTTCACTTCTGCCTAACCCTTCGAGAGCTACAGTCGTGATATTATATTACCTATGGATGTGTATGTATTTAAATATAATGTTATAGGTACCAACACTACAGTTGACCCATTGTCTTTTGTGGGCGATAAGTGACAAGAAACCGTGCGACGCAAAATGTCACATCAACATGATAAGTCACTTTGTTGCATCTTGTTGTAAACCGAAATTATTGGTACCGAAACCACGTAAATTCTGGTAAAGGGCATTGTTTAACAAATTCGTATTGCGTGTCGTTGCTAT
Source organism: Agrochola litura (assembly GCA_949152395.1). Classification (NCBI taxonomy): domain Eukaryota; kingdom Metazoa; phylum Arthropoda; class Insecta; order Lepidoptera; family Noctuidae; genus Agrochola; species Agrochola litura. The sequence continues at coordinate 16,113,755 of OX424508.1, read as the reverse complement.
GGTTGATGACGTAGAACGAGGGGTTACTCTAACCTTTTTAGTGGTTGTTATAAAAAGCATTCATATAATTTAGCTTGCTAGACTGTTTTATAACTTTAGTTGAGTTTTGATACTAAAATACTTCATGAAACTTTTTAAGGCAGTATTTTTAAGGCTTGCAAGTTAAAATGTGATACAATTTTGGCGTCAGCTGCATGCATAATGACCGCTGAGTAATAGTCTTCACACGATGAATGCCTGAGGATGAACGGTGCAAAAGCCAGCCCAGGAAGAGGTGGCGAGAATACCAAGACGCATACCGCAAGGGGTGGGTCGAAGTGTCTCTGTAAAAGGATACCTGGAAAGATTTGAGGGGGGCTTTTGCTCAGCAGTGGGATATTATAAGACAACTAAGAAAAAAATAGTAACAAAATCAAAAATGATTTATTCCACAATGATACGAACCATTTTCCTTAGGTCCGCCCCCAATAGACACGTTTCTTTGTTTCCATCATGGCGTAGTAAATATTTCATAACCTTGTGTCAATAAACGACGATTATTTGACGCCGTCCTCCGACGACGACCTTCGTAAAACTACATCTCATAAAAGGAAGTCTCAAAGAAAAAAGGGAAACTAAAAATTTCCAAAAAAGCTAACGACCTGACCTAGGTGGAACTCTAAAGTACTCTAAACGACTTTCTTCTTTTCTTCTTTAATTAGTCCTGAAGTTTTATACTCAAACCTACTCGTACATTCACAGGTTAACTCTGACCTTATTACAGACTGTTGTAAAAACTTAACGCAGTAACCCGATTACGTGTTAATGTTCCTATTTATTTCGCAAACTTTGAAACTCGTGCGGTTTCCTGGCAGTGACGTAGTATGGTGAAGCCTGATAGTCATCGCTCACGATTCTCGCTACGCGTGGAAGTATAAGCTGCAAAACAATTTTCATTATGAACGGTGGAAACTGTTTGGTGTAAAAAGATAATCTTGACCCAAAAAATGTACAAGTAGATACTCAAATAATCTTCCTAAGAGACCTTTCAGTACATTTTGTGACCACAATAGAAAACCTTTTATGATTACAACGTCTGAAATGTGATATTTTTGTTGTCATATCAAATTCCGAAACGATTAAATTATACTTATTGCGTAATTTCTATTAAGAAAATGAACGAATTGGTCAATAACAAGGAACAATAATTTGAAAGCAGATTGCTTCAGGCAGCTACGCAATAAGATCTAAGTGGCTTTGACAAAGCCGCAATTACGTCACTGCCCTAAAAATGTAATTAACAAACACACACTACAGATTCCTATAGAGCTACTGTAACAATAGCTGCTCAAGCGATCATCGACCCTTTATCTAAGCCGATAGAACACAATTCACGATAGCTGACCATTTTCCACATCAATCAAGGAACTTTTTTTGCGTATAAGCCATCGATATTAAGCGTCGATGATTAATCTACATTGTGTCAAAAAATATCCACTATTATTTCGGTATTCTGCCTACGTTCTAGCAATTTATTTCACACTGCGGGGCTGTAATTTTTTAAGCCTAAACTACCGCTTGCAAATTGGTACATTTCAGAGCTAAGTGGACTGTGAGCCGTGTAGTTAACCCGACCTCTTTTTGTGTGAACATTTGTATTCTAATCTCGTATAAGCTTTTCGACAAAAACACGTTAGGTTGTCTATTGACTCAGGGACCTTTGTATTTTAGGTGTAGCAAGATTTAAGTGCCTAGTTTAGTTTCAGCAAAAGCCCATTTAGAGACGGTGGAGGTATATGTTTTCTCAGGCATAAAATCTCTTTTGAATTATCTGTAAAACAAGCTTATTACCCAGTCTATTTAGTTGTGGGCTAATCTGCAACAAAAAGACATTTATTAGTATGTCACTTCCTTAGTATACAGAGGTATAATAGTCGACGTGAGAATTAGGTCAGTAAGCTGTCCGTAGGTGCTGGCCGAGCATCCTGTCCTAATTTTTTGCACTTTCACAATCACACCAAAGCTATATTAGCTAGTTTCCGATACGTTTATTGAAAATGTTTCTCAACTTGCTTTTATCGCTTCAAAGGAAATCATAAACATACAATTTGGAGTCTTTATAATGTGTCGTTTCGTCTTTTGATGTGCTTTCATCCCAAGAAACAGGAAAGTAAGTCCCTATGAAAGTATAAAAGGGCTTATTTTAGTATACAAAAACGTTTATTTTTACAGGTAAACCCAGATGAGAACAGACTGGCTGTCGTGTCACACACATCGCCATGTAAGTGGATTTTATTCCTCACAATACATCAATCACACTTGACATATTTTCGTAAGTCTTTGCTTTGGCTTGAAAGGCGATAGGTTTATTTCTTTCATGTTATATTTTATACGGAGTTATTTGGGAGGCAGTTTTTTCTTTGCATTGATTTAGGTTTTCGTTTTGATCTTTTATTTCATTCAGATTTTATGATTAGGTATCTTATTTCAACTCAATCTTGTACTGAAAGTAGTAATTGCTTTGACTTTCTTTATAAATGACAGTGCTTTTGTTATAGATAGATAATATTTTTGATAGGTTCATACTTCATAACTTCAAATTCTGGCACGTGTAACAACAGATTCATTCTTGGAACTACCATTTTATGTTTGAAATTATGATATCCTTGAAGAGAGAAGTGTGACACTCCCGTTTAATTAATGTAATTAGATCAAAATTTCGATAATGATTCATAAAACGACATTGTGTAAGATTACATTACAATCGTTACAATTGTTAATATATTTATTATACTACTAACATATCATCACAAATATCGAACTAACAACTAATGACGTCACTACTTTCCCGATCTAGTTTTCATTGGTGACAAAGGAGATAAAGGAGAAGACGTAAGTACCCATTTAGATATAACATAAAACAAAACAAAACTACGAAGGTATTAAGTACTCACTCGAAACAAACACTTTTGTTACGGACAATCCGAAGACTTTCTGAAGTTTCGGGACAAGTCTTACAGAAGTTGGCTAAGATTTCACTAATCCAGGGGATCTCTGTCACCCTACCTTGCTTGAGTTTGACGAAAGTTATAACTCAGGTCACGTACCTCGTTACATCGATATGTAGTAAAATTCGCATGTTTTGCGCAATCGTGAACTGAAATTCTTAGTGGAATTGGGTTAATAAAAGGGGGAAGATGCTATTAGGCATTACAACAAACTCTAATGTTTAAACAAGGTTCGTTCTTCGTAGACAGTATGAATGATGAGCCTTTTCCGGCGAAGAAGGGGTTAGTGCAAGTTACGTTTGGACTTTATTCTATTTACTATATTTTAGCGTATTGTTGAATATTGTAAATGATAGAAAGAGCTATACGAAGACGCTATATGAATACGTAATAGTGATGGCAGTACATTTCCATTTGGTAGGCAAAGCATTCCTATTAGAAAACCCTTCACGACGAATACCATAAAAAACCTCCGTTATTATCAGACGAAAGTCCTCTTTTATCCGCAATACAGTTTTGTAGTCTTAATATAAGTTTTTCCATTAGTAAATACTTTTCGTAATTGTCCACTTGAGAGATAATGACATTACTGACAAAGGAAACTTTAAGAGAGTGGCAATAAAAAACGAATTCTAAAACTTACAAGACAATTTAAAGACTCTTTTTAACCGACTTCAAAAAAAGTAGGTTACTCAATTCGACCGTATTTTTTTTTTTTTATGAGACCTGATTGTAACAGTTTAGACCCTAATTTTTCCGTTACTTATAAACTGCATAATTTTATTACCGTTTCAACTTTTGTTGTAAAAAGAACTAATAGTTAAAGAGTGAATATGCATAATCTCAATGCGTTTCCCTAAAACTTAAAGCCAGGCATTTATCAATCCCAGACTGGACCGGGCCGGGGCTGCCTTGAAGCGGCTCCTGCCCAATCTGGGAGGTCCAAACGCCTCCTGCCGGAGGCTCTACGTGGGGATCGTGCGGTCCATGGCCCTTTACGGGGCGCCCGTGTGGGCGCCTTCATTGAGGCGGCAGCCAGGCCGCCGGCTGAACGCGTCCCAAAGGGTCATGGCCATCCGGCTGGCCCGAGGATACCGCACGGTCTCCTGCGAGGCGGCGAGCCTCCTTGCCGGAGTACCGCCATGGGATCTGGAGGCAAAGGTCCTCGCGCACATTTGGGAGTGGCGCGAGGAGGCAAAGCGCCGGGGCTTAACTCCGATGCCGCAAGAAGTCGCGGCACAGCGGACAGAGCTCCGGCGGGATCTCATGGCGGAATGGAGAGTACGATTGTCGCAACCCAGCGCTGGGCACGCCACAATTGCGGCGATAAGACCCCTCTTTGAGGAGTGGCTAGAGAGGCGCCACGGCGTCCTCACCTTCCGCCTGACGCAGGTACTCACCGGACACGGCTGTTTCGGGAGGTACCTGTTCAGGATAAAGCGGGAGGAAACGCCCGGGTGTCGTCACTGTGTGGATCGCCCGGAGGACACGGTGGAGCATACGGTGGAGGTCTGCCCGGCTTGGGCAGGGCATCGCCGTGTCCTCGTGGATGCGATCGGCGGCGGTGATCTCTCGCGTCCGGCCCTGATTCGGGCCATGCTACGGAGCGAGAGGAAATGGGAGGCCGTCACCTCTTTCTGCGAAGCAGTAATGCTCGCGAAGGAGGAGACGGAGCGCGTGAGGGAAAGGCAAATTTCGCGCCCTCGCGCCCCTAACCGCCGCAGCAGGAGACGCCCTGGGCGTCGGGAATCGCAGGAAGATTTCCGGCCACCGTAGGCGCGGGCTTGCGGACGGTGAGCAATGGGTAGCTCGCCGTCCGATAAGGACCAAGCCCGGGTCGACGGCGCGTTGTGTTCCACGCGCGCCTCAAAGAGATGTCAGCAGAATTGACGGGGTCCGCTAGGGCCAATGCCAATGCCGGGGGTTCGAAGAAAACCGATAGGGAAATCGTGGCCCCCGGCAACATGGCATAGGAAGGAACACGGGTGGGTTTTAGTCAGTAAGAGTCTGACACGCCCTCCCGCTCCACCCAGAGCGGGAGAAGTTATTTGATAATTTCCCACCCAAAAAAAAAAAAAAAAAAAAAAAAAAAGGCATTTATCAAAGATTAGTTTTCATAAACAATCATAAAAACCATAACAAATAGCATGGAAAATATCGGAAGAGTTGAAAAGATTAACGTGGTTAAATTATTCATATTCCCAGAATAAAATAACAACATAAAAACTGTGCCGGAACCATTTTTTGTTATTTTCATGCTCAGTTGACGTGAATTTAATAGTTTGTATTTTTGTCAGGGTTTGGGACCGGGACAATGCAGATGCAGTTTGAACGATATCTCTCAAATTCTGGAGGTGATGCCAGAGCTGAAAGGTCCTCCTGGACCTCAAGGGCCTACTGGAGCTGACGGAACTACTGGTGCTCCTGGTAAAACGGTAAGAGAATAAATTGGTTGTATTAATATAGAGATAAGATGCCAAAGGACGCTGTCGAAGGCGCCAATATCGTAGCCAAATTCAGGGCCGACTCAATCTTGATCAAAATCGAAATGAGAAAAAAGAAATAGAGTTTGTAAAGAAGGATTTCATAAGGTTGTAATAAGGAAGCTAAAAAGTTAAGCCGTTAATGATTTCACATAACTGCTTCATCACAACAGTAACATCTTAACAGTATGGAATAAATAAAACTTCATAATAATTAAGTTCTATATTCATAAACAATAAAAACCTTTACCAACATCATATAAAACGAAAGAGAAGCGGTTACAGAATACGCAAAATAATATGCAAAAGACTAGTTACTTCACTCTCAGAGCTATTTATTCGCTGACATTAACGTTCGAGATTATCAAGGGAAATCTAGCACTCTAAGACGTCTTGGGAACTTTGCGGATTAAAATATTAGGTTAATAAAAGATATGATTACACTCAAGGCGTAGACTTGTAAAGCAACGAGTTTAGTGGAGGCGGTAGCGGATTAAACGTTTTAACATTTGTTAAAGTGTAAAGAGAAGAATTTATAACTTGGGTCATCTTACTAAGTTTGATGGGTGAATTGTGTGAGGAACGATTTGAAAAAGAAGGGAGTGAATGATAGCGTAACGGTTGACAGGGAAGAATAGAAGAAGAAAACGTATTGCGCCAACCCCAAGTAACATGAGACAAGGGCAAAAAAAATATGATATTACTATCTTACTAAGTTTATCAAGTGTAGGTGATGGTTCAAGATGATGATGATTACGATGCTATTCTTAAAATCAAAATTAAAGTAACTCTTAACTTATTTTATAAAGGCATAATTATGTTCTGCTCAGAATGCTGAGTACTAAGCAAAAAGGACGAAAAAAAAAGATGAGAACTCTTTGTTAGTATTCGAACGGAAAATCCTCAGGCGCATATTCGGTGCAGTGCTGGAAAACGAGCAATGACGAACGCGGTATAACCATGAGCTCTACGAGATATATGACGAGCCTAATGTAATAAAAACCATCAAAATAGGACGTCTTCGATGGGCAGGATATGTCACGGACGAGACCAGATCACCCAAACGTTTACTGGATAGTAAACCGAATGACCGGAGAAGTCGAGGGTGGCCCAAGCTCAGATGGTTGGATGACGTAGACCAAGATATAAGAACTGTTGAAGTTAGATATTGGAGAGACAAAGCCGGAACACGTTGGAAAAATATGCTTGACCAGCCCACCCGCGGCTGAGCATTAGATGATACTAATAATTATGATTCTGGAAGGAGATTATAAGGGAACTTTTTACTGGGGTACTAAAATAGTTCTAGGACGGTAATGACTAGGTAAAATGGGGCTAGATAAGTGAATTTAATAGTGCATGTAACTTGTACTTTGCTATTTTTATCACATCCCAGAAAAAGGCTTTATTCTAGGTCTTAATATAATATTTTCTTAAATAAAAGTCGCCCAAAGAAAATCGTATTCAATGAACATTTTTCGTAAATATTTACGCTATTATAACACAACAGACCCCGAACAGTATTAATATAGATTCTCGTGGATCCCGTTTAGCTTTTGTACGTTATATTTTTATTTGGCTATAGAGAAAATACACAGCGGAGTCAAAATGAGAGTAATATTTTGTAGACGTCCGTATATGAATGTGTGAGGCTTACGGCATACATTTTAATCTACTAAATTGATTAGGTCAAACTTATGACTAGAATATGCATGACGAGAATAACGTTTTGTGAAAATAAAAACAAATTGAAAAAGTAGCTGTCAAAAATGGACCTAAGAAGCGCCCTCGGGAAAAACTTAGATTTAAAGTATTTAAGTACCTATTAAAAACTTTTTGTCGGTATTTCAAGTTGTAAAAGCCTGTCAGTTCTCATTTTTCTGCTCGATTGGCTAGTTGATGAATCAAGAAATGAAAGAAAATGTATTAAAGAAAATTGAAATGCTCAGTAAACTGTGTCGAATGCAACTCATAGATCAAATTCTTGTTACGTCATCTATCAAGTACTGCACTGGGTTAAACATTGGTATAAATTCCGCTACCGCTTTTCAGTTCACCTTTACCTTTCATGTAAGCTTTATAAACTTGTGTCCCAACGGTAATGAATACCATTATACTAAAATTACATACGTAATTAAGATTCAGTTATATGCCACGCTGTTTTCACTAATGATGTAAATTACGCTGTTTTAGCTAAATTAATGAGTCCGTTGCCTTAGAGATTTAGTTGTTTGGATAAACATTATATAGCTGTATAGATAAAACAGATTGCACGATACTTGATTTTTAAATTCACTTCATCTTGTGAATTATAAGTACTTAGTTAATTCAAGTGAGAGATAACAAATCTCGTTACTTTTTAACGTTAATATTTACTAGTTGACGACAAAGTTTTGTTTGGGTTAGACAAAACAATACAACGGTGTATTTATTCTTTAGCGAGTAATTATTCTTCCAAGCAAATAAATTATGTAACAAATCAGTATTGATTAACTTGCTCCAAATTATCTTCATCGTGATTAGCAGTTTTTCAGTGTCTTCAAACAAATTGCAGTGATTTATAAACACGACATCATTATCTGATTCTCATTATTTAGGTTCTAGTTTCGTTTCGGAATTCACAAATTTATTGTTTCAGGGACAAATGGGTGAGTCAGGGCCACCTGGACCTATTGGGCCAAAAGGGGAAAGGGGAGAGAGGGGTGAGACTGGCACGCCTGGCCCTGAGGGTCAGCTTGGACCTAAAGGGGATCCTGGTTCGGATGGGAGTCCTGGACTGCAAGGACCTCCTGGGCCCCCGGGACCGCCAGGGCCGATGACGTCAGCGTTAATAGTAAGTACCTGTACGAGTTCTGATATTATTACTTCTTCTTCTATTTGATCTGTTTTGTTGGTTTTAAACTCTCTTTGAGGAAAAAGTAAATATAGATCATTTCATGAAGTTGTATGAAATCTCTCATGAAATCCAAAAGCTTCCATAATTTTTTTTGATAAACGTTTACTTAGCGAAACCAATATCCATAAAAACAATTTTTTAAATGTTTAAAAAAACGAGATTGTCTTAATTTTATTAGCAAGGGTTTATGTACTTGAATTTACCCAGAGATTAATTACACCATTATCTAAATAAATTTGCTTTGCTCAAATGGATTTTTTCTTGTTACTAAACCGAAATATCAAGCTATAAATAACAGTTACGGCTTATAAATAGTGTTAATTAAGTTTCTACTACATCTTGTTGGCCAAATTTTAATAGATTAAGAATATCATATCTAAAGTTTAAAAACTCTGTGTCCCATTTCAATAGGAGTTCGTTAAAGAATACATTATATAAAAATGTTATGGAAATAAAATTATTCGCATTATGAATAAGCTTGAAAATAAGGAGACAATTTGATATACGATTCAAAGGCATTATTCACTCTTATGAAATACAAAACTTTGGTACAAAAAACACAAATAAGATGAAACATCTAAATAAACTAAGGTGAACAAAGTAAAATGAGAATACTAAGACGAATAATATTTCTAAATCAAACATGAATTTCAAAGAGAAGAAGTGAAGAGAAATTGCGTAGGCACACCCAATTATAGACTTCAATGAAATAACATAAATTAAATTATTTCCCAATCAATTACTTAGCACTAGATTCAAAGGTTTCATTCTATTTACCTAGACCTGAACAGGTACAAATTACTGCAGCGAACTGTCCACTGAGTTGCGTGCTAAATGTGGGCAGACTTCGCCCACAGAAATTAGTTCTCACTGACCTATGCTTCTAGCCTCCAACTCAAGTTTCTTGCTTATCATAATATATTTTCTTATAAATAGAAGTGTTTCTAGTTACAAGCGTGCGTAGTTTATTAAATTAAAATACGGTTTTAAAGGAAAAACTGGTAACGTGTTATCCTTGTTAATTTAATTTTTGTAGGAGTGGTTTCGCTATGATAGTTTAAGTTCGATTTAAAAGCAGGTGTTTTTAATATTTTGTGAACGATATGAATTCCTGAATAGCTTTCAGAAATTATACCCATCTTTTTAATTAAAACAAAACATCGTGACCTTTGTTCGTGTCATTGCTTTCTACGCATTTTCATCGTTCAATGTTTGCGTCGTAAAGGAAGATCGAGGATGTCAAATCTATAGAAGTTATACCCAGATTTATTTAGATCATCAGAAAATAACATTACATAACATAACACGAGCTTATTTATGTATCACGATTTATTGCAATCGACGTCTTCTAAGTTCATCGGCCACATGTACATCAGTTTTTTCGAGGTAGGGCTGCTCCATCGTCGAAGCCGAATAACTTCGCTATTGGTTTGAATTTATGCCCTGTGCTGCGAATGCACATGGTAATGGCACGGATTATTGAGATGATGATTCTTGATTTTAGCCAACCCATCACTACGCACATTGGTCTGTTCCAGTGGTCAGCGATTGCAGCCCCAATATGTTTTACGAAGGTAGACATTTGTGGGGCGAAGATTCCGTCAACAGATGCAACATGGGGTTGAATGTCGCATGTTGCAAGCGTTTGAATATTTCCTTATTTTTTCTTCTTCGGCGGATTTTAGTACAGAGGCGACAGGGCGTGAAATATAAGAATTAGCGTCAGTGTCTACGACACGGATATTAAATAACGCCTCCCTCTGAGCATCCCAAACGCCTCGGCAGGAAAGGTCTCCGCGAAGTCCGCAATCTCCTTCGGAGATTATGGGTTCTTTGAATACGTTTCCCCAAATCTATAGAAGTTGCATCCTTATTTGACAAGGTTCTTTATTAAGTGGTCATTACTTTATTTGGGCTTAAAACTTACAAGTTAAGCAGTGAGTTCACCAACTTTAGATCCTTGCTGATTTTTCACTTCAGTCTTAACTTTTTTTATTTAACCATACTACTAGATGCTGCCCGCGGCTTCGCCCGCATAGCCCCTAATTATTTTTCTAAAGTAAAAGTAGTTTAAGTTACTCCTTATAACATTAGGTTTCTGCCAATGAAGAAATTCTCAGCAAAATCGGTCCGACCGTTTTGGAAATTAGCAAGCACAAACAGACAGACAGACGAAAAATTTAAACATTGTTTTTTTGTTATAAGTACCGTATATATTTTAGTATGCATTTAATAAAACGCTGTTATTTTGACAATATAAACAGACACTTCAATTTTGTTTTATTTTTATGTACATATGAAGATTCATGGATCTTTAACAGTCATTACGGGTCATCAGAAACCGGAAAGTCTGACAACCAGTCTTACCAAGGGGTATCGTATTACCCAGTAACTGGGTTGTAGAGGTCAGATAGGCAGTCGCTCCATATAAAATACTGGTATTTAGCTGCATCCGGTTAGGCTACCCCAACATAGTTGAGAAAAGGCTAGGCAGATTAATAGATATGAAGAATAAAAAAGACGGCCGCTTTGTGAGCCTATATACGATAATTAGTAACTGTTCCACGTATTCCCAACGCACAACACTGCGAACATGTAAATATAATCCAGCTATCTATCAGTGTGTTTACTTCAAATATATCAACTTCAAGTCTGATACGTAATTAGAACCTCTCGAAGCTTCGATAAGTTATTGTTGTTCGGGCTCAAGATACTCGTGTATCGATAACTTTGTGTGGTGTTAGGAAGCACAGTAAACATGAAGTTTGTTAATTTCTCATGATTCTGGGCTTAGATCTGAGCATATTATGAAATATGAAAAGCATTGCTGTTAATACAGCCTTAAGCTTTTTAGCCTTTTAGCTTTTTTAATCCAATTTCGGTAGCAATGTTGATTGAACTGTAGAATTCAAATTACATAATTATGCAAGTCGACAGCTAAATATTTTGCTAACAAGAAATAAAACTAAACAAAAACATTCTGTATCAAAAATATAGGTTAAAGTATTCTCCAAATAGTTTGTATAGCTTTCAAGAACGTCACTACGCTCTAATCTTGCTAATAGCCTTGACACTATTCTATAAAAAATTTGGATCCCATAGGAACCAGGCGTCACCAACATTTTGTTCTCCCAACTTTAGTATACATTCCTAATCACCACGTCTTACGCAGGAATCAACGGGATTATACGGGTCCAGTAATCCTGGGATACTCGGACCTACTGGTGAGAGGGGTCCAATGGGCCTGCCGGGTCCTCAAGGAGAGAGAGGATATCAAGGGAATAAGGGCGAGAGGGGATTACACGGCCCTAAGGGTGACAAAAGCGAAAGGGTGAGTGTTATCTAAATATGATATTGTGAACTTAGAAGTTCATTCATATGTCACGATTATGTTTTGAGGTACTCAAAATTTTGTTCAAAATTTAAACAAATAATGACGGATTTGAAATTTGCATTTACTTCGTGTATTCGTTATTATATATTTTTTTTTACACATTTTGTATTACCGATATAAATTACCGTACCTACTGATGTATTTGTTGAACAGATTAAAATAGCAACTAATTAAGATGAAATCAATTTTATTTGCGCTTCAAATATTATGAATATTCGATTATTTTGTATTTAAATTTCAACGAAATCATGAATCCCTAAAGCATTTAGCACTACTAAATTGATACGATTAATTGTATTGTGTAAAGCAGCTTATATTGTGGGAAGAATTCTGTGTTAGTTGATATATACGAAAATAGAGTTATGAATATAGAATATTAATAACCGGATTAGGACGACTACTGATTACTGATTAATTAATTACCTTTGTGATGTAGGTACTTACTACTGATGTGGCTTCTAACTAAGTTTAATTACAACGGTAATTTAAATTTACCAACTTATATTAAAGTCTTCACTAAATCTTGGAATACGTTAAGTCGAAGTCGGCGTCATAGTTAATTTTGTATGGTTACTTCAACATTGAGAAACTAAGAATATAGGTTATTAGTCTCGTTAAACTTGGCCCGACTATCAATCAAAACTTCTGCGGTTTACATAAAACCGTAAATGCTCGAATAAGTCTGATATTTATGTCAAACTAAAACCACCTGAGCTAGCTAACTTACTATATGTTTTTTGTTACCTGCTCAAATAATATTGTTTTACCTTTGTTCACATGCCATGTAGTTCGTACTTCCTCAATATTAATTTAACGAAGGGTTCCTTTACAACATGTTACTAAAGAGAACAACATGAAAACAGCCATAGAACTTTACGAGAGTAACTAAATCAAAATAAAATCACATGGGGCGCGTCGCCAAATTAGTAGGTATTCGGATAATAAACTTGGGTCTAACGCAATAAGTGACGGTTTGACCCTCGTAACGTTGCGTTATGTTACCTTCGACCCGTAAGCTCATAACTGTGTTACAGGGCTATGTTGGCCAGAGAGGGCCACATGGCGCGAAGGGAGAGCGAGGGCTACCCGGCCGCGATGGAACACCGGGCTTGCCAGGCCCGCACGGACGCCCCGCCGAAAAAGGGGAAAAAGGTACAAACTAACTCAACCATCAAATTTTATGTTACTCTATGACCCATATTTATACTCGGGTAAAGCGTTCGCGAGATTTTTAGGGGCTTATAGTAACGATTTGGAAAATCTTTATTTCTTCGCGCAGTGAACCCTTTGGATTGGTTTTCGAGTGCTTGCACGCAGTTTATTTATTATTGCTGTTACTTTTTACGATCGTCTTGAGAGTTTTGTTTTATTTCTGTATCGGATGTTTTGGCGGTATTATATTTTTGGGTTGTCCGTAAAGTTAACATATTGAAATAAAAGTTTGGGAAATCGGACAGGTGTATTTTATGGGGCCCATTTGTATATATTGAAACATTCACAAAAACGGAAACATCATACCTATTTGAATTTCATTTCTTCCTCAAAACTTTTCTCATAGCAACAATTTCTGCTTACAAAAGTTGAGTCTCAATTTGTACGCAAATCCCCAAATGTTTTTCGTGCCCCTGAAGGTACGTTTTGAGCTTACATTAACTAATATGTAATATTAAATATATATGTAGGTGCTCGTGGTCTGCCCGGCCCCCCAGGACCTGCTGTCTCTGATATATCTGAAAACGCTATATCAACTGACGTCACAAGAACTGGTGAGTTATGTGAGCATGGAACTAATAATTTTAAAGTATTTTCATAAGTTAAGTTATATCTAAGAGTATTTAGAACATTGTAATTTTTTTTTAAAACGTGTAACGGAATATGGGCAGGAGGATGACAAATATGATGATTTTGGAATGAATATTGAGCCTAGCTCTACCAATTAAGAACAATCAAGATTACCTAAAGCATAGTTTAGTAGATAATAATACTTAAACAATCAGGCAGTATTGTTACTACTAGTGGTAAGTTCATATAATTAAACTTCATACTGTATATTATACTTGGGGAATTCCAATCAACCCTGAACATTAAAATTAATTTTAATAATACCTTCCAGGTATCTGGAAAATCAATTAGTTGATTATATTATTTTATGGGAAGCGTACCTTGTTGGCGACCACCAATTTCTTTGACCAATCGGTTATAGTGGTATGATCAGTATCATAGTAGCCTTGCTTAGATTCTGATCACTAAAACCATTTTAAACTTAGTCATTAGTTACTTGGATTCAAAATTTTCATCAAACTTTTTTGTTAATAGTCTAGCTGATCCATTATTAGAAAGTTGTATTATTATTTGTTTGTGTAATTTACCCATGATCACGCCTACATTTTATCGTCGCCTTTGTTGTAAGAATTTGTTTTTGTATCTGTGTTTACATTACCTTTACTAGTAACAGTAGTTTTATTAAAATTTTGGATCATGATTAATAATTTTGCTACCTTCATTTACTCAAGTGTATTGTGTAGAATACCAAATGGCCTCTTCTATATTTTCTTCAAAAAGCAATATCTGCTGTCCAATATTCCCAAAATAGATGATTCATTGTTTTTTTACTAAGTTCTTAAATTCCAAAAAATATTTCCTACTCTCCCGCTTTAGAAACTGTTCAATTGTGTCCGTTTAAACTAATTAATAGTTAACACGATACCAGACAATTATCAATCAATCTATCAACTGATTAGATCCATTAAATTAATTAATTATTGAACAGTCCTTCTAAACAGTACGTTGAACTATTTTAGGTAGCTATATAGGAGTACATGAATGTAGTAAGTGTAAATTTAGCAGCTGTGGAAAAGGTGAAGTTTAATGTTATCGGTAAAATCTATGTAGGTAATTTGTAATAATTATCACGATATTGGTTGTAATGATGATGGTAATGATCATGTCGTCATAAGTAATGATATTGATAATAAGATTATGAAACGAGAAGAAAATGCTCCGAATAACGTGACATAAATAGATGAATCAGATGCGTAGTCACTATTTCATTACATACAGTACTACTTAACCATGACATTTTGAATAGTTCACAACAAAGTTTAGTACAAGCTTAATTATTGGGAAGGTTATCTACTTGAATTTCATAACATTACAGAGAAAGAAAAAATTCATTTCTTTTTCTCAAAATCATGTTTATTTTTTTAAACGCAGTTGGCAGTTAACAATTTAATGCTGCTAATGACGTCCATACATATGTAATAACTAAAGGTGAAGTTGAACCAAATGCAATAGATAACGTAACGCAATATGAGCTCGATCCACACTATCCCCGGGATAAGCTAATCTATTACGATCGTTAGTCATTAATCATCTTCGTACGAGAGCATCAGTTTATACTGAATGGCTGGTATTAGCCCATCTATAACACCGATGGGTCCATTTCTAATGGCTAGATATAACAGAAGAGCTTAAGGACCAAGTCCCAGTATTGAAAATGTAGCTGTCATAGGGTTGGAGATGTTAGGATGACAGTTATTGAATTTTGACAACAATCATTTAAAAAACGTAATATTTTAAAACGATATTTGAAAGGAAGAAAACATTATACTCACAGATATAGATAGACCTAGATAACGCAAGTATCACGATCTGTATGAAAACCAAGCGTGCCATTTTTTGACTACCTACTATGACGTCACAAGCACTAGAAAACGTTTCTTTTATTGTTTCTCCTCGCATTTGCACAGTTTTTACAATTTATAACAGCGTAATTAACCATTTTCAATTTTTTAACTGACTTCCAACAAGCGTGGCATCGATGCAGACTGAGCGCGAAAGTGGCAGCTTACGATTATTGTACGTAAGCTAGGCACGAAAATGGCACGCGAAGTAGTTGCTCTTGCGTTATCTAGGTATATCTAACAGATATATATCTGTGATTATACTGCTTCGACCTCAAATAAATTGAGATAAAAGGAAGGAGAATTCTGATTTCAGATGGTTTTAAACGTTAAGAAAATATGCATAGAAAACAAGTCTCCACCCGAAGCGAGACAATAAAACCCATGTGAACGGTGTTTAGGGATCCAGAGTGAATAATATCTCCATAATGGTAACAATGCCATCATCCCTTGAACCCATTGTTGGTCGAAGATCTTCACTGATATTTAATGTTATTGGCATGAGAATGGCGTAGCACATAAAGCATGTAAAGATAGTGGGATGGCCCACTTTACTTTTGACGAAGTAATAATTGATGATGGCTTATTAAGTGATTAATAATGATAGGCCTTGGCCTTCCAAAAGTCTGAGTTAGGCAAAACTTAAAACAATAATTATTATTTTCCTATACCATTAAACGAGCAATATTTGTATGATATACATATTAGTCTGTATATATATTTATACCTACTCACGTTCTCGAAATCGGCTCTAACGATTCCGATGAAAGTTGCAATATAGGGGTTAACGGGGGCAAACATCTAGCTAGGTCGAATATCTGGGAAAATTAGTTTTCTCCGTATTATCACCCGAGCAGAGCTCGGTCGCCCAAAGTTTAGAACAAGATGATGAATAATGACATGACATTATTGACATTAAAATAATGATCATGGCAGCATCGAATTAGTAAGTACCTACTATCATGGCAGTATGGAATTAGTAGATACTATCCTATACTATTAAATGAGCGTTCTCTATTTTTATTAGAGCAGAGCTCGGTCGCCCAGGTACTTATTCTTTAATATAGACGCAGATGCTTAGTAAGAATTTTATAAAATAATAAACAAAAACACACATTATTGAGATAAATATAAGGTTAAAAAAAACAGTTAAATTGTAAAGGCAAGTAAGTTTATACATGACGTATATACGTAACCTGTACTCATCGTACATATGTTGCTGTCGTCTTCTTCTTTTTCGTGTGGTTCGTGACTAACCTGGTGTCAGAGATTTTATGCCGCCCATGAGCGACTGACTCTCTCCCTCTGACTTGGCTTCACATACCGTCGAGAAATATCTCTCAGGCATCGGCGGTTTCCTCACGATATTTTCTTTCACCGTTTTTTAAGCAAGTGATAATTATACAATACGTACATGAATCCAAAAAGTCAGAGGTGCGTGCCTTGAGTTCGAACCCAAGACCTTTGACTTGGCAGTCCG
Organism: Agrochola litura; assembly: GCA_949152395.1. Classification (NCBI taxonomy): domain Eukaryota; kingdom Metazoa; phylum Arthropoda; class Insecta; order Lepidoptera; family Noctuidae; genus Agrochola; species Agrochola litura. Next base: position 16,096,832 of record OX424508.1, on the reverse strand, counting down.
ACGGTCACACCACTAGGCTATCACTGCTGTTGATAAGCCTGTCTGTCTTACCATTTTGATGTATTGATGATGTAGTGCTCGTACACCTATCAATTGTAAAAAACTGGCCAAGTGCGAGTCCGACTTGCACACGAAGGACACCATTATCTATAAAAACGGCAAAAAATCATGTCTGTTGTATGGGAGCCCCCTTAAATATTTATTTTATTCTGTTTTTTAGTATTTTTTGTTATAGCGGCAACAGAAATACATAATCTGTGAAAATTTCAACTGTCTAACTATCACGGTTCATGAGATACAGCCTGATGCCAGACGGACAGATAGACAGACAGACGGACAGCGGAGTCTTAGTAATAGGGTCCCGTTTTACCCTTTGGGTACGGAACCCTAAAAACACCACTTGAAATCTAATTCTCAGCAAAAGTAATCTTATCAAAATGTAAAGACTTCAAACTAGGGCAAGATAACGTTGCGGTCTGAGCACTACAGTTTTAATTAACATAAATAGTGTTTGCTGTCATTCGTGGACTGACACAATTGGTTTTAGTGAATACTGAATGAATTAAAACAGGGTGTGACAGTCGTTCGCTGTGTCGTGGAAATAGCTTGAGTCGGCAAATGTTTGTGGTAACAACAGTCGAAAGCAAAATGCAACCTATTCAAATGGTGAACTATTTTATTTTAGATAGAACAGAATTTCAAGTCTTAAAATTGAATCTGATGTTAATTGTCTAGTTTTGTAATTAGTTGTTAAAATAGATTAGAAGCTTGATGAGGCTGCCTGAAATTGAGGGAAATTTAATGTAATAAAACAGTTTTTGGCATGTCCAAACTATTTGTGGTTGACATTTAGCTAAAATGGTAAGGTATACGGGGTGGCAGGGACATCGACGCCACCCCGTATACCTTACCATTTTAGCATACAGTCATATTGCCAAATTAATCAATACAGCGAAATATTTGACATCTATTTGCGACGTTGCCCACTTTCAGAATACACGCTCTTAATTTGTTTTTTTTAGAAATAATTATTAATTATTTATTTGACGTTGTCACGTTTATGGAAAATATTACTTTGTTTAGTACAAACCCACACTTCACTTGGCTTCAATTCATGTATGACGGTAGAACTTAAATATGTTCCCCATTGACACGCACACGTTGAACCGTCACATTTACCCGTAATTATGTAAAACAAATGATATTTCACTCCATCATAACTTGGTATGAAGGCCACGAAATATAATTACTGTTGAAAACTCATACCTACAAGTAGACAAAACGCTCAAACATTAATTTCTAAGTCACTAATTAAGTTCCTTTCTAATGGAGCGCTACGAGAACCGAGTTTGAGAGAGAATTTAGAAGGAACAGCTTTTGCTGAGTACATAAAGTGTCAGATTATTTGACATTAAAGATGAAGGAATAGAAATTAAAACATTGTTTAAGTGATGTGTCACATTTTTTACGTATAGTCCGTAATTGGCCCACCCCCTCTCACCGATAGGAGTACTATTATAAGCTGAATATAAGCATAGTCAGCCATGTTCCCACTGCTGGACACAGGCCTCCTCTCATCGAGAGGGAGTGGGCTGTAACCACGCGGGCCCAGTGCGGGGTGGTAAATATCAAATTTTTTTAATTTTTGGTTCTGGGACATGGCGGTTTCCTCACGATGTTTTCCTTCATCGTTTTGAGAGCAGTGGTGATGAAATTATTTACACAAATTAAATTAAAACGCCTGCCTGGGTTCGAACCGGCGACCTACAATTCGTAAGTCGGGGTCGTTACCACTACTCTGACTATGTTTATGAAAGGTTATAAAAATAATACTGATGCCTGATCAGTACAAACATTGTATTATTTGATGCCAGACAGATAGACACACCAACTTGCGTCAATATTAGAAAATGAATTTTCGGAAATTGTTTCATTACCTATCGAATACAATAGACGTGGATATATTTAGTAACCTGTTACACTTAGCTATTTCTAAAGAGCCATAAAAGACTCAGACTCGTCAGTCTGCGTTAAGCACTCGGTGTGGCAACACGCCGTGTTCGGGTTTGCGACAAGTCAATCGTCATCCGGAGGATGCCTCGTTGAGAGGTGAAACACGTGTCGGTTTCTTTAAAGAGTTTTTTATGTCTCTTTAGAAATAGCTAAGCGGAACAGGTTACAAAATATATCCACGTCTATTGTATTTTATCATAGATTTCCGCAAGGTCACGCCTGAATCAATTAACTAGTTTCATTATGATAACTTCTACATCAATTCTATGTCATGTCTGATTCTAGTAGGTTACAATACATAGATAACTATAACGAAACCTTTTTAGTAGCTTGTATGTAATAAAACGTATCGATAAACAACCCGAAATAATGAAGTTGATATTCTGAAACAACATTCTATGAGTATAATACTATGTGTTAAAACTTTCTGAACACGGTGTTAACCCAAATAATAACCCCCTTTCATAAGTTATATTATAACACACGCTTCTATCTCATGTATTTTGTTACACACTGAATATAAATCAAATAATATTTTCACAGAAACAGCGCTTCTAAAAGGCGGAAAAGGCGATGCTGGAGAGACAGGAGACAAGGTAATTATAATTTAAGCAAATAAAAACGACTTTATCATCTTCATGGATCGTTTTCTTAGAAATCACCGAAATTATGTTGGTAATTTGCTGTTTCTGATTACTATGTCTCAGCCGAAATGCCGTTTTATTAAATTATTTTAATTATGCCTTGTAAGCGAAAATATTTATCTTGATTTGTGTAGAGGAATGTCAAAATACTTATTCATGTCTGTTTTGCAATAGGTTTTAATAACCTGATTTAATTGATAGGTAATGAAAGTTTCAGAGATATCATTAAAACAACCACAAATATAAAAAATCTAAGTATCATTTCCGAACAGGAAAAAAGTTATAAAACGTGCCGATATCAAATACTAAAGTTGAATATTTTATTAAGGGTGAAAAGGGGCTCAGAGGTATGGAAGGTCCCCAAGGCTTTCCGGGCACTGACGGCAAGCCAGGTGAGCGCGGGGATATTGGACCATCCGGCCTACCTGGCACGCAAGGTCCATCAGGTCTAAATGGACCTAAGGGGGACAAAGGGGATGCTGGCCCACCTGGACCTGTCGCAGTATCAAGAGATGAAGCATTAGTGATGACGAAGGTGAGAAATGATAAATATTTTTTACGATTTCACGTCATTAGATAAGATGCTAAGCAGAAACCATTCATGGTTCTGTTACACCAAAACTTCATATTGTTTCATCAAATAATAATTTACACAGCGCATGATTAATGTTCAAAGCTAAGAGCAAAATCTTGTACTTACATGTTTATTTATGATCCTACATTTCAAACACAGCATTTGTATTCAAATTACCAAATCTTTTCAAATCAGGGTGATAAAGGAGATACAGGCCCGAGAGGCAAACGAGGACATCCCGGACCCCCCGGACCCAGGGGTCCACCAGGCGTCCCTGGCCCCCCAGGAACTCCAGGCAATAATGGAATATCTGGTGATATTGGACTACCGGGATGGACGGTGAGAAACAAAATTATAATATAAACTAAATATTTCGATGCACAGCTTGTTATAAAAAAAAAATTCATCAGAAAGTTAGAATTTGTCTGAACCGGACAAAGGTTAGTCCACTTTTTTTTAACTACGGCTTTCTTTACTCATCCAAAAGGAATGGATTACATTTTTGTATATTGCTCTACAAAAATACTAGGAACACGATATCTAAACCATTTTTTGAGTAAATTTAGGTATCGCTTATCAATACTTTCCGATTACAACAATATTGAAAAATATTTTTATGTATTCTTTTTATTATAACATTTGTCGAATTCCAACCCATTTTCTTAGAAATGACTTCAAGTAACTATTGGGCCAAAATTCATATTAAATTGTCCTACATTCTGGATAAACCATAATTACAGTTATACATTTGACAGGGCCCACCCGGTGCCGTCGGGCAGCCAGGCGCTCCCGGGCCGAAAGGGGAAAAAGGAGATCCAGGCGGGACCCCACTTGACTTAGAAAAGGTAATGCCATATACCAGGTTAATTGGACGGTTGAATATGTATGTTTTTCCTTCTTTTCCTTTATGAAGAGTGGTACTTAGAATGATACAACTGAAGGCTCGTGTTTGTACGGAATGCTTTCAAAGAATCGAATTAGCTTCAGTATTTTTCTTAGAAATGTTTTGACTTTCGATTGAAGCAGTTTTTGTTGAACTGTATCGTAGGGAAAATTACTTAATTACTATGGGAGAACTGAGTAGGTAAGTGTACTCGAGCTTTGAGATTTCGTAGTCAAATATTATTCTAACTTTGAGAAACGTTCTTATCTCAATGTTGACTATTATTTTAAAGTTGCTCTAGCAGTTAGCTGATAACTTACTTGATATATTCCGGAGGGAAAACCCGAATCAAAAAACTCCGACTTAAAAACAACATAGGGGCTAGAATATGTAGTGCAAACTGCGCCCGCATGTGGCCAATCCGCTTTTGTTCTATATTGACTAATACGAGCCTTTGGCTTTGGTAGCGTACATCCATAGCCACTCGGTCTTTTACAGTGGATGGCAGAATGGTAGAACAACATTTTGGTACATCCTATTCTGTATTTTCGTATCTGTACATGAATTCATCATAGCTACAAACTCTAGCAGAAAAATTAATATTCTTAGTAAGTGGCGCAGATGTATCTATGCGTTAAGATGCTCAGGCTTATGCGGCTGCACATTGTTTTATAATTGTTTATGTTGTTTCTTTTGTGTACCTACTGTGCAGATATTTCGACACAAATGTATTTTTGTTATGAAATAAATAACTCGAACATAAACGCTTTTGTATTTATATTTTACTAAAAGTGGGACGAATCAAGAGATACTTTTTAATATTTTCCAAACATCCCTGAAAACACTAAGTTGTGATAAACAAAACAGAAAATCTAAAAAGATTTTCTCCAAGTTTCTCCATGATTCTTTGAACTACATTTTTGTGTTGCGCATACTCTTAAAACTAAAATAAAAGCAAATTGAAATAGTTTTCGAAAAGAAATTCAGACCGCAAAAGAATATGAAAGCAATGAAATTGTGTACATTAAGGTGAAAGGCGAGAAAGGTGATCGGGGGTTCGACGGTGCCCCAGGGCCGGCTGGCAAAGATGGGCCTCGGGGCCCGCCAGGCCCCGCAGGGAGTCCTGCAACTAACATCCAATACATGACCGTTCCGGGACCTCCGGGACCGCCGGGTCCACCGGGTCCACCCGGTGTTTACCCGAACGAAGTGCCAGATACACTGACCGATAGTCCCGGGATTAATCGGCTCGAGCCAACCGGAGGTAAGTAATAGTGTTATTTTATGATAAAATAACGGTTTATTTTGTAATTTATATAATTCAACAGTCGGTAGGTATCTCCTACACGTCTTTTCAGTAATTTCTCTGCTAGTACAGTGCACTTCTGTAAGTGACGAATTCACAATACTACGATTTTTGTTTGTGTATATTTTAGTGAGTATGAAAGTGCCATTTGCCATATCAATAAATAAGATGCAGAAAAATGTGTTTTAGCTTATTTATTTACACTTTATACTTATTATGAAAGTATTGCTGTAGTAGATTGACACTTTATTAAAAATAAAGATCTTGGTTCCTTTTACTATACTTTTATTGGGAAAAATATTGAAAAAAATCACCAGCACAAAAACTTACCGTATTAAAAATAGCTTTGTTTTTTATTCAACAGGAAAACAACGCGATCCACTGCAAATTATAAGAAACTTGAACCATCTGGTACAATACCGCCAGGAGCCGTACGGTACGCAATAGTTTTCCACAAACACTTTTACCGTGAACTAAGTCAGGATTGTTTTTTCTTATACACCGGGAACTTTGAAACTCGCTGAGTTGAAAAAATCCTATTTACATTTTAATGTTGCAAAAAATTGGTTCAATGTTGAATACAGTAAAGCACTGTTTTTAAGTGATAGTTTATGAAGTAAAATGTTTTTTTTTTACAGCATACCGTGATCCTTTGGATCCTCTTGGAGATAACGGTGATTTCGATGATGACGAAGATGGAAGAGCTATTGTTGGGACCATACTATTTAAAACTACAGATTCTTTGATTCGTGTAAGTTGTGTTATATCAACAAAAAGTCAAAAGTTCTCTATAAAATACCTGGACAACTTCTACAGAAACAGTTTTGAACGCTGTTAAAGATTTTCTGGGTATTTTGTCGGGATCTTATTTCACCTTACATATTGTCACAGTATTGATCGCAAACTACCAAGAAATTTTAAACGTAACTTTTTCCGACAGCTTGGCACAAACAGTCCCCTAGGCACTTTGGCGTATGTCATCCAAGAACAAGCGTTGCTTGTTCGCGTTAACAACGGCTGGCAGTACGTAGCTGTGAGTATCATATACAGATTTCAAACCTTTTTTAATCATATTTTATCATGCGTGATTCTCATATTTCCAAAAACTGACTCGATCAAATGCACGGTTATGAATTTGAAGCTTGGCATATTACTTTTATAAAATGTGCCATTGTGTTGGTCGCTAATGAGTAAGTCAGACGGACACCACCTTATTCAATAAATATTACTTTATATTTGTCAAATAATATTTCCAAAAGTTCGTGCCTGCAATTGTTATTCACTCCCGTCCGTCATGCTTACCTGAGTGCATTGCTCCTATTGAAATCTATAACAATATCTCCGTATCTATTGATAAGCAGAACAGGTCTGACCGTAGGCATAACTTCGATACACAAAACCGTCGGTCGGGTCTTATATACCTACGTTCTCTGTCTATAGGTACGCCTATGGCCATGTTTCCATTGTTCGTCTCGAGTATCACGGTTTTATAGTCCAATATCGTATCAGTAAGCTGTTCATTGAAATGGGCTTCCTGCGGTGCAAACAAAAGTTATATTTGTTCTATTGACTGTTGATTTTGTTTTTCGTCTATCTGAATCTGGTGAAACGCTTTAGCTAAATCCAAACAAAAATGAAGTTTTTGCTAAATCGTTGTAACTATTTTGATAAATGAAGCATCACTAATACCGTTTGCTTTATTAAAATGGGGTTAATTATCAGTAATTTCTCTGCCATTGGAGTGAAGTGGGGACCGTGGTAGTTAATGTATGGTTGCGGTTAGATAATTTGAAACACCCAGTTTTAACACGACAGGTAATGGAATATGAAATGAAATAGGGAATTATTAAGTAGCTAGTATAAGTAGGTACTATAAAGCCATTAGAAAGTTTAAGTAATTGAAAATAAAAATACAATTTATAATAATGATAGTAGGTAGTTATGCGAGGGGTAAAATAACCCATTCTATCCAGGTAGTTTTTTATAATGGGTTTTAGCCCCGATTGCGAGAAAATAAAATAATCCAATACAATATTAAATAGTTTATTTTATTAAAAATTAAATACGATTTATTCAATCTGAATTTTTAAGGATACTTTTTACCCCGGTATGCGGTAATAAAAAGCTAGTTTTACATGAGAATAAAGACTTTTTCGTTTTTGTAGGCGCGTTGGTTACAGACAAAAATTACTTTTTTTCCCTAGAGCAAAATACGCAATTTTTTCTCCACTCTGGTACGCTACAATGACGGCCTTTTTGAGCAAAAAGGAGTGAAAATACTTATTTAAGAGCCATTAATGTAGTTGAGTTCATATTCATAAAGATGAATTGATTTTGTATTTCCAAAAACGTTTAGTTAGTCATAGATTAATAATTATCTAAACATGGCATCCATCCGGATATTTTGTTTATTGAAACAATGGGCTATTGAATATTCAATCAAAATTGTTTCATAACTTTTGTGCCTCACCCTACCGACCCCAGTGGCCTGTTCATTTGGATTAAAACATTCCCCGTCATCGAAGAAAGAAACTTGATTTCTAAATATTATTACCACGAGATTTCAGACATTAAATATTCATGAATAATAAAGAAAATTTGCTTTTCCTTACCCTATTGGGAATAAGGAACTCCGCCTTTATTCGGGTCTTGTTATTTGAACGAAACTTATTCCTATTCCCGATGGATATACATCTGAATGAGTTAACAATTTCATAAATTTCAAAATATTTAAATTTCAATCTTAGCGCCGGTGACTAAAGCTTAGAATTAATTGCGAAAAGTATTAACAAGAATTTTTGTTTCCTGTAGCTGTATGTTGAAATTCTTAGTGGTAGATACCACACTTGAAGCTTTTTTCGGTGTTTTGCGAAACTTGACTGACAAATTAAATGGTACAGAGAAACGAAACACACAAATCTAATCTACACGCATATAGTCGACAGTTTTTTTTTATGTAAAGCTATAATTCTTTATGTTTAGATGGGCTCCTTACTGGCTATCCATACGCCACCAGCTGGAGGTCCAACTCGAACGCCTTTGCAGAACATTCTAGAAACTTCCAGTTTAGTACATCATAAAAATCCAGCTGTAGAAGGACCTGTGGTAAGTTCTAATTTATAATATTATCACATGTTTCAAAGACATTGAATTGTATTGAACCTTAAAGTTCCAGAAAAAAAAAACCTTCCATTGAAACGCTGCACTAAAAAAGCTAGCGTGATGCAAAACACCCGGTTGTATAATGATACAGGAAATTGATGATTCAACACTTTTACAACCTTGACCTTTCATACCTGACATTTTGTAACCAACCTGAAAACTTCTCAAGGCATAAAAGAAATAATCTTTTAGCACTTTGTTAAAGCATTTTTTGTTCTGGTGACATTCATAATTTTCAAGTCCTGACAAGCTTTTTTCTGTGAATACTAGATTTCTTTGAGCCTAATGGAATCGCTGTTGATTCAGGGACGGAATTTAAAAAATAAAGTCGACAACCTTTTAGATGACAAATCCGTTTTATAAATTAAAGTGATATTCAAAGAACCTCAAGTAGCTGCCTATCTTTTCGACTCTCAATGGTATTTTTTTCTATTAGTTACGCCTAGCAGCCTTAAATGAGCCGCATACAGGTGATATGCATGGAGTCAGCAGCAGCAATTACGAATGTCGAAGACAGTCTCAGAGAGCCAACATGGATGGCACTTTCAGAGCCTTCATATCGTCAAGGTAAGTCAACTATTTATAGCTATCAGAATTTATAGGAGGGATCAAAGGTTAAAAGGCATTGAGAATTCAGGTATTTTCATTTATGTTTTTGCTGAAGAAAACAATATTCAGATAAGTTGTATGGAAATCTGCCTGGGTCGTCTGCTTTTGGTGTCAATTCACCGTTTTGTATTCTACACGTAGGTAGATAAGAACGTACTAGCCTCTATCCACTAGGTATTCTGAAAACTTAGTAACATAAGTTTTGTTACAGCTTTAAACAGATTCTAAAATTTCTTCCTTTCTCTCAGGGTTCAAACAATAGACTCAATCGTAAGTTGGGTAGACAGAGAGATACCTGTAGTGAACACGAGGGGTGATGTTCTCTTCAACTCGTGGGGCGAAATGTTCGATGGCTCAGGAGCACTCTTCGCCCATGCTCCCAGGATCTACAGCTTCAGTGGACAGAATGTCCTCATGGATCCTGGATGGTATGTATCCTCAGCTAACAACAGTTTTTTAATGTTAAGTCGATTCTTTTTTGTTTCGTCATGATTTTTGTTTTCAGCCTGTAGGTACTGGAATCATACATTTTAAAAGAAAAGTTATGCATGGTCTTCTTCAGCGTATTTAGTGACAGCGACCTAGACTAATTTACCTCCTTTTCGTGAGCTATCTCATGGCTACAAAAGCCAAAAACCTAAACTCAAAATTGAAACACAAACAAATTAATGATGATAAGACCGAAATATTCCTTATATCAATATCAAAATCGACCGCTTTTTGTTTCACGTCTGGAACCCCGGTTAGTGACAGTACGTTTAATAATATGAATAAGTAAAACACCGAACCACGTTTGTTTAACAACGAATCTGTTGACACAGATTGTCGAAAAACACTTTGACGAATTGAACACGAAAGAAAATTTAAGAGTGAAAGGATAATAGTCTTTATCGTTGAGAATAACCTAGAAATAAGCTGCCTTATTTTCTCTGGCAATTTGGAAACGACTGGCGGTATGAGTGCTTACCGTATTTCAATCTTTGAACCCAATACACTCAAGCTAGCCAACGTTGGGATATTGTATTGCCTTTGCTTCAAGAAATGAAAGTGTAAACGGTTCAGGTTTCTTGGTGTTGGTGAGATTTGGATTGGTTTCATTGGCATTTTATTGGATTTCCCACCTTCGTTTATTTTATTTGTATTTACTACTTACATACTAGTTTACTTGTAAATAGTATCGCAATTCGAAATTCTACTACGAATCTTCATCAAAATGGTAATGCTTGTCAAAAATTTCAACATTCATAGATTCAGCTTGAAGTAACTCTGATGAGTAATCAAACATTATTTCTCGGAGTCTATAAAATATCGATGGCAAAAGTCCTTAAAATATTCGTCTACTGAGCAGAATGATATTCTAATTAAAAATAATCGTTAGTCACAAAGAGGGGCGCCCTATCAATTTATTCAATCTGTAGACGCAGATAATCCTTGTAATCCCACCGAAGAAATATGTACTTAAGAATGGGTGATTAGAGTTTCCAGACAACGTTTTACTGACAAAGACTCATTGTAAAGTAGTTGTATTGTAGACTGTGAAATTGACGTTTAATTTACCCAAAACAGAACTGGTATTTATATAGCCTAAACAAAGAGTGGATTCTAGACCACAAGAGACAATTAATGGAGTTAAGTCTACTAATTGCCCTGGTATTACTTATGACTAAACTTTGTTGTGAATTTTGTAATTGTAAACATTCGTTAATTATTATTCACTGTCATTACTTTTAGTTTAACACGGTACTCTATTAGTACCTGGTCGACCGAGCTCTGCTCGGGTGGAAATAGATAAACATAACGTCCAGGTATACCAACGTTGCATTACATTCCCGGGGCTGTGAAAACAGAGAGAATGATTTTTTCCAGATGTGAGACCTAGCTAGATCAATGTTTAACCCCCGTACACTATTTATATTGCAACTTTCATCGAAATCGTTTTCAAGAACGTGATCAAAAAAAAAAAAAAATATATTTTGCTCATTTAATAGTATAGGATAATGTAATACAACAGAATCCTTTTATATAATATCGTATTATCTTTAATGGTTTCATCAATAAATTCGTAATATTTAACAGGCCTTATTCTGCCAGTCTTATGAAATCTGAAGCTTATCGAATTTGCGTTACATACTCATAATATTTACGATCATATTGCGTCAAATAAAACCAATATCTCCAAAGAGCATCTACGAAATTACAATCTACGTCGGCTGCGACAAATTTTCTAATATTCGTTATTCATTGCGCTTTAGGCCTACTAAAGCCGTGTGGCACGGCGCTAATCCGAATGGCGAGCCAGCAATGGACGCGTACTGCGATGCTTGGCACAGCAGTAATCCGGACAAGTTTGGACTCGCATCTTCGCTCCGCTCCAATAAGCTTTTAGACCAAGAAACGTAAGTGGTTTGGATATTTTTTGAGGAAATAGAAGCTCAATGCTATGTAGAAATTGTAAAATAGTTAGATATTTGTATTATCTACATGTTTCATAAAAAATGGGTAACAAAAATTAATTATCTTCTAAAAACTGTGTACAATTTCAAGGCAAAGTACTGATATTTGACGGTATTTGCAAACACAACCGCAAAAAATCCTTTAATATGGGATTTATGAAAATAATTATACATACTGTACAAGTTATCTCTTCAAGCCTTTTTCTAAGGTGGGATCATTGGTCTGAAAAATATTAAAATGTTTTTTTCCTTTCACAGGTATTCATGCAGTAGTAGACTAATAGTTTTATGCGTGGAAGCAACGCCAGTAGATACAGTTAGAAGAAAAAAACGATCCAAGTAAGTAAACACTCGTATTTAAAAAACTATTTTACTACTATTTTAACAAAATCTCCATAATATTTGCAGCTTGGTAAAGTAAACTTTTACTGCAGACTTGCAGTTTTATAGAATAATAAAATAATATTTACTTCGTAAAATTCTTTTTACTTTCAACAAATTCTTTATTACAAACATAGCGTCATAATTTCACAGGTTTTTCGTGAAGATGTCTGGTCTGTTTTTTACCATTTCAAACCTACCTACGATATTCATGCCCGGTTTTCGAGGTCCTCAGATAAGCTTTCAATAGCTATTGATGCGAGAAACCACGTTAGACCCGTCTATGTATTTAGGTGAACTTTTATCTCAATATTGTGTACTCTCAAAAGCGATGTATTAACATACTAGGGAACTAATCATACTATCCAATCGATAAACTCCGGTTTATAGTACCTCAGTAACCACCAATAAGCAAGTTGCAAAGATTTAAATCTTTAGATGTACCCTAAAAGAGTGAGCTCACAAATCCAGCATAGAACGATAGATCTATACAATTTTTAGTATGAGTGAGTGGGAACAACACTAATTCAATGTCATTGTCACTGAAGCAAAAACGTGAGCATCTTTTGACGCGGCAGGGTGAATCTAACGATTTAAATATTTGGCTAGTTGTTAAATATTTACTAAAAACAGTTTTTTTTCTCACAGGTATCGCAACGCATCAGAGAAGATGCAATTTTTAAACGATATCGAAGAAAGAAACGAAACTAGGCGAAAGTTATAGACATTGATTAGCTATTTTTATTAGAACTAAAGTGAAAAAAAATGTGAAGACTGTAAATAAATTTTATGTAGATATGTACGTTTTCGTAAAGCAATGATTCCGGTGGAACATATCGACAATATATCTCAAATAAAATGAACAATGCTATTTGCTTTAGGTACGGTTTTTTTCCGATTGCAGTGGTGCTATGTAGGTACTTTCTTCCTGTACCAATAAAGCCTGTGCAATTACGGCAAGTTTAATAGTTTTTTTTTTTAATAATTAAGCTTTTTTTGATGAAGGATTAAAAAATATGAATGTAGACTAAAAAGTGATTTGTTTTCTACTAGGTATTATAGACGAATATTAATAGACGGTCGACAAAAAAATTGAATATGTATGTACTACTATTAGCGTCACTGCATTTGAAAAAAGCATGATTCCTTTTTCAGTTGAATAATACTTTCGTAGATTTGTAAATAACAGGTTTAAATAATTCTGTCTCTATCTAAATAACTATCAATAATTGTAAATAAATTTCTAAATTTTTCTGAATAATTTTATTAATACGTTTATACAAAACTTTTTAAATATAATTTTTATCGTGAATGATTGAATAATAAATTGTTTTTCTTTAAATTTCTGAAATTGTATTTAATGAATAAATTAATTCTAAATGTGTTTCATAATTAATTAATAAGTTTAAATGACGGCCTCCTTCATAGAAGCCTAATTTATGAATTATAAATGTAATTAAAATGAAATGTTAATATAATATTAGCTACATTTAGTGTTATATCTTCTCTGTATATATTTTTTGTATATTAATGTCGGGACCGTTCTCATGCTATGTTTTTATAAAGATTTGTAAATATAATTATAATAACTCCTTATGATCCGTCCGTCGAGCAAAATATCGACAATGACGTGGAAAAACAAAAAAAAACAATAAATATTTAAATACCTTCACATAATAATTCGTTATATCCAATTTAAAAATTAATTGACCAAAGGGGCATCCATAAACCACATATCATTTTTACCCAATATTTTGTACAAAGTTATACAAACTTTTTTCTTAAAACTTTTGGATGCCAATGCCAACAAGAAGCCAGCATAGCGTGAGAACAGTCTACCTGTGATAAGTCAATATAAACATAAATGTCGACTCTATTATTTAGCTGATAAAATTAATTTTACTTTATTTCCTAGACGCATCAAATTGTAAGTGTCAAGTGAAATATAACTAATAATTATAAGGACCTTGTAATTTTTCATTGTTAAAAAACGAACGCTAGGTAAAATTTTATTGTACTTAATAAGTACAGATTGTTTTGAAAATAAATGAAGGTTTTTTAATTGAGTTGTTTTTCTTGATATTCTAAAACATTTTACCCCAGTTTACTGAACGTAATAACGTATCGATGTCCTTGACTGTACCTATATAATTTTGTTATAACTAAATAACTTTTCTTTGCTTTGCAGTGTTACATAACTACATATGTTCAACTTCTATTTCTCCTAAATAATAACATAATAAAAAAGAGCAGAAAAACAAGCTTTTACGTAGATTAATCTACATTAAAAGCTTGCAAAATGGAGTATGAAATTCAAACAATAATTCTAAGTAAATAATTTTATTGTACGTAACTCAAGTTTATTACAATGCGGTTATGTAAATATTGGCACATACACGCATAGCATTTCTGCTTTAGTTATGTCAAACATGCGATGATCGGGTAAGCTATGAGTTTCATACTCAAACACACCGCTCCGCCGTTTCTGTAGACTTCTTATAGCAATGTATCTTGAAGAGAAAACATTGAGTAGCCAAAAACAACATGGAGACAATAAAGGTCCACGTATAAGAACGTAAGTAATCGTATCATATGATCATCGTATGTGTAAGTCATAATATCGTAAGTATATTTGATAGCAATAGAATAATGTTATAATGATGATAACACACTTAACGGCACGCATATTTACTCGAAAAGTTGAGAGGTGTACCTAGATAGCACATCTATATTTCACCAGTTATGTTTAAGTCCCATGTAATTAGCAATAAAATAAAATCAGCTGATGATAAAATAAAAACTACCTGGCAAGTAATAAATAATGAAACAGGTAGGAAAAAACAGCGAAATACTGAATTTAATTTAGAGACTGCACATGGCCCCATTAACTCAGATATAGAAGTAGCTCAAGAATTTGAAAACTTTTTTGCTAATATTCCCCTTAAAACTACTGAAGCTTTAAATTCCTCACCCACGCTTTCTGCTGCTTTACTTAGACAAAATGTGAAGGCATGCCCTTTAGAGTTTAGGTTTCAGCATACAAACCCCCAGGCTGTTATAAAAGCTTTTAAAGATCTTAAAATTAAATCAACAGAAGATCTCTGGGGAATGTCTGTAAAAGTCTGTAGATCTATTATCGAAACCATTGCGCCCTATCTAGCTTACATATTTAACACCAGTGTAGACCAAGGAGTCTTTCCGGATCTCATGAAACACAGTAAAGTAGTTCCATTGTTCAAATCCGGTGATAGTAAAGAACCCAACAATTATAGGCCTGTGTCAATTCTGCCAGTTCTCAGTAAGGTGTTTGAAAAGTTGATGCTCAATCAAATGTTACTTCACTTTAATAAAAATTCCATCTTTCATAAACAACAGTACGGTTTCACCAAAGGGCGTTGTACTACTGACGCCGGTGTCACCCTAATAAAGAACATTTTTAATGCCTGGGAAGAAGCACAAGATGCCATTGGAATCTTTTGCGACCTCTCGAAGGCGTTCGATTGTGTAGACCATGAGACACTTCTGCTGAAACTAGAGCACTATGGGATTAGGAATACAGCTCTTGATTTATTTAGATCATACCTAAAAGATAGAAATGTTAAAGTTCAGGTAAACGGCGTAAACTCATTAGGGTCTGAAATGGCAATGGGCGTTCCTCAAGGTTCGATATTGGGTCCATTCCTCTTTTTAGTTTACATTAATGATTTACCCCAATTACTTCAAAATCAACCGAAGATGGTATTATTTGCAGATGACACATCATTAATCTTTAAAATAAACCGACGGTCACAAAATCTTGACGACGTGAATAGCTCTATTCTGCAAGTCCAAGATTGGTTTACGGTAAATAATCTGGTACTTAATAAAAAAAAACCAAATGCATTAGATTTAAATTACCTAATGTTAAAAGTAGCGAATGTGACATCATATTGAATGGAGAAAAACTGGAATTTATTAATCAAACAGTTTTCCTAGGAATCACGCTAGACGAGAAATTACAATGGGGACCTCATATAACATCTCTTGCGGGGCGGTTAAGCTCGGCCGCTTATGCTGTTAGAAAGATAAGACAGTTAACAGATGTGGAAACCGCGCGTTTGGTCTATTTTAGCTACTTTCACAGCATTATGTCGTATGGCATTTTACTGTGGGGTCGGGCTGCTGACATTGAATCCATCTTTATTTTGCAAAAGAGAGCTGTCAGAGCCATTTATAATCTACGTCGCCGCGAATCTCTCAGGGAACTTTTTAAAAGGATTAATATTATGACGGTACCTTGCCAATTCATCTATGAAAATATTATGTTTGTAAGGAAAAATCCACATCTCTTTAATAAAATAAGTGATAGACATAATTTTAATACTAGAAATAAAGATAAACTAGATCAACCATTTTACAGATTATCTAAAGTACATACATCTTTTATGGGGTACTGTGTTAAATGTTACAACAAAATACCTTGTGACATATTGCAATTAAATGAAAGAAAATTTAAAACTCATATCAAAAGTGCACTTTGTAAACAAGCATATTACAAATTAGAGGATTATATCCAGGATAAGAGTGCTTGGAAACATGCTGGTCCTGCTCCATAGGACAATTTAGAATCAAGACAAAATCAAACTGGTTGCTAATTTAATTGTAAAATTGATTATTTTGTGTTTTATGACATTGATTTAACATTCTGTGATTACTTTCTCACACACTGACTTATTAATTACAAAATTTTAGGAAAATCGTCTACTTTTACAATGTTTGTAAATATGTGAGCACCATGTATCTATCACATATTAAATTATCTGTCGTTGCTTCATTTTTAATTCTTTTTACCTATTGTGGTATAGTAATTTTATTCTAGGTGCATCGTCTTCACATATAATTATTTAACTAATGTACAGTACCGACCAAAAGTCCATGAGCAATCTCACAAAGCAATAGACTGACGCTTCGGTTTGACTTACGACCTTCTTCTATAAGTTGTTACAATACTGTAGACACGCACATTACACACACACACTCACTTTCTCTGCAACCAATGACTAGTTCAATAATCATCATTCGTTTTTAGTTTCATTCGTCTTGTTCACATAAATATTAAAGTTTAGCAGGTAGACCACAAAAAACTAAGTAAATTATTTCGATTTCTGTGGGGTAGATGCAGTTTGTTACAAGTATTCAATTAATAGAACTTTGTTGGTTCGTGCCGTGATAATATTGGTGACGAGCATTTAGCGCAGTGTTGTGGTTATTATTATCAAAAAGCAGGCATAAAATATATTGAAGAGATCAGATCAGATCAGAGAATATTATTGCGCTGCGTAAAAGTGAAGTGAATATCTAATAAAACCGGACTAAGTGTGAGTGTTATCATTTATATATTTCATATTTTACTAAACATAAATCAAGGGTATTGTTGATAGAACAGAGGTATTGTTGAGACAGAAGATGCCTTTAAAGTTTTAAATTAATTGTGAGGTTTAATTCGATTAGTGAATAATAAATAATAAGGTATTATGTGTAATAAAAACAATGTTTTTCTTTGTTCTAGAGAAATACTGTGAGGGTTAAGAGATATGAGGAAGGGGCTTATTATCGAGTAGCAGCGACGTCAAATGGTGAATGAAACAAAATGGTTTCATACCAACGAGATATTTTGCTGAATTATTAAAAACACGTCATTATGAACCGTTCGCCGTGCACTCTGAAGGCTTGCATCACTGAAGACCAGCTAGAAAACCGTTTTTGACCTTAAAATATTGACCGCACCAACTTAATAAACAACAGATTCGTTATTGCATGAATTTATGGTAACGAATTTTTTAAGCACGTTTCAATAGGGTGTTTGTCGTATTTCTTGCAGATATAATCTTTTTTTGCGTCATGTTTACCGCAAATAAACGAATTTTCTTTCTTTCTTCTTCTTTCTAAATTGTTTAATATTATTTTAGTAATAGTATTATTTTAGGATTAAAATTTGAGGTTTAGTTTCAATCTTCTTTTCGTAAAGAAAATGAATACTTAAGCTTTAACCTCAATAACAACCAATATTTACTAAAGTCAAATAAAATGTAAAATAATTAATACAAATAAAATATAAACAAACTGCCCATATTTAACCTTAAAATTACCTATTCTGTAAGTAGTTTTTTACATTTTAAGTAGTCTAATATTCTTATTTATTACTTAATTACTTCGACCATGATCAAAGCTTAATATTTATGGTGAAAAAATCCATTAAAAATTTAAAATATTTCATAATTTAAATATGTCAAAATAATACAAACTGCTTCTAGTTTCTTGACATCTATTTCACATCTTATTCAGCTGAAGTAATGATAAATAATTGTAGCAGTGTGTTAACTTATGTAAAATAAATATAACGAATAAACATATTTTTTTAATTTTGTTATCATATATCACGCATTTTTTATTCTGAAACCTTTATTGCAATAACAACATAAAAAAAGCAGCAATATTTAAAAAAATATTATTATCGAAAACAAAAATAATAATATTTGCAAAAAACCGCACTGTGTTTTACGAGATTAGAACCTGAGGCAGTTTGAATTCCATACCAACGCTTATCGCTTTCTGCTATCTGCACTTGTTAAGTTACTATCGAATTTTAGCAATGCCATTAACTGGTCAAGTTCACGCGCATAGTGCGTGTGTGCTAGCATGTTTAAAGCGACGGAAATATATTGTTGTTTCGTGTAGAACAAAACTGCGTTATCTGTGGTGTGTGTATCGTGTTGCTTACACATACAAATGTACGAGCTATACCGCGTGTTCACAGCAATATGACTCTTAGCGTGCTCATGCACTTTTGAGCGCTTACTGTACGTACCTATACAAACTATTGTAAAACATTTTAAAAGAGTAACGGTGGAGTTTCTTGCCCATTCTTCTCCATACGAAAACTACCTTTTGGAAGGGGCGACTAGAATCATTTTTAATATTTTGTAAATTTCGACGTTCAAAAGTGCCATACATGGGCCTATTTGAAATAAATGATTTGACTTTGACTTTGACTTTGAATAGGAGGCGAGCCTATTGCCATCAACCGGGCACAAATCCAGACTCCGGGCTGCTACTGCGATATTCCAGATGGAAAAACCCAATAACATTTTACTCGACGTGGGAATCGAACTCAGGACCTCCTGCTCAGCAGTAGCACTTGTGACCACTTGACCAATGAAGCAGTCATAATGATGAATAAATTAAGAAAGCTGGTTTTCTTTCTACAAACATAAAACAAATGCACTTAAACAAGATTTTGATATAGTGATCCTAATGACAAATTGAGAACAGCCCAGTTGTGTTAATTCAAGATTTCAGATAGGACTGATTCGAAACCAAACAGCATTTCTCGCTGTTATTATAGGTCTCGAGTTCGAACTCAAGGCACGCACCTCTGACTTTTTGTATTTATGTGCGTATTGTATAATTATCACTTGCTTCAAAAATGGTGAGGGAAAACATCGTGACGAAACCTGCATGCCTGAGAGATATTTCTCGACGCCATGTGAAGCCAAGTCAGAGGCCCATGGGTGGCTTTAAAATTCTGACACCAGGTTAGTCATTAACCACACGAAAAGAAGAAGAAGCTGTTATTGAACTTCTTAACCAACCGAGATAAGCAAAGAGTTTCTTGCACTTTTTTGTTTTTTGTCAAACACAGCCTCATCATCAGTTACATGACAGCCTCCACATTCCACCCATAAGTTCTGTCACTATGGCATAATCAGCCTATAATGTTCCCACTGCTGGGCCAGAGGCCTCCTCTCTTCGAGAGGTAGTGGGCTGTAATCTACTACGCAGTCCCAGTGCGGGTTGGTAGAAATCACATGTCATAATTTTTTTGGTTCTAGTACAGGGTGGTGCAATAGAACGTGCATATTGCATCATCTTTTTTGCGGGGGTAGAAAGTGCGCGGGCGGGGGGGAGCCTACATCGTTGGATAGGCGGGCCCATGGAGCTTTAGGCCCCATATTATGCTGCCATAACAACCATAGAAACTTAAAAAAACTTGAAAATTTCTACGGGTTTTGTCGACGGAAGAATAGACAAAATGACAGATTGTGATTGTTTATCTGTCATTTTGTCTATTCTTCCGTCGACAAAACCCGTTTCTATTGTGGTCATATTCAGCGTGTTGGCAATAGATTTTCTCCAAAAACAGAGATTGTTTGCGAAATAAAAAACAAGGGTTTTGTTTTGGGGATCAGACTTCAGTTTTTTATATTTCGATTCGCCTATTATAGAAAGATCAAAGGGGACGGGGGACATTCTAGATAGGGAAATAAGGTATTCGAACCTTCAAAATTCATATTTTTTACAAAACAATTGAAGTGTCTGACCAAAAAAGTGGAATAAAAAATTAAGTTTTTTAGTTATCAAAAACATGTAATCGCTTCAAAGAAACTTGGTAACTAGCTCAAAGAAGTCGCCTCTTTTTGGACAGAAACCTTTTAATGAAATGTAGGCTATCGACCGCCGCGTCGCAAAAAGGCGTCACTGCTCATTTATATGACGAGACCAATGTAATAAAAGGGTAAAAAAAGAACCGCAATGTCACTGACGAACCATTTATTAGGGAGAGTCGCCAAACATAGCTGGTAACATTACTGGTAATTTTGTAAAACAAATTATTTAGGATTAGTTTTTTGACGTTGACACTGTTTGGTATGAAACGTTGCCAAGGAGAAAAATAAATAACATTTTTGGCCCGTATGAAAATAATACTGGTTCGACGCAAGGTGAGCTTTTTTTTCTTGTTTGTAAATTTTTTATGCGTCAGTTTGGCATGAAGTGGCCGTCGAGGTTATAAACGTTGAAAAAAATTAGTGGTTGGTAGAAGAAACATACAGGGTCGTACTCCGTCTAACACATTTTGGTTCACAAACCCACGTAATTCACGCAAAAAATGCAAAGGAGCTACATCTTCTTCCTTATCCATTACATTTACCCATTTCACCTCTTATAATTTCCCTATCTCCCCCACTTAATGCCGTAAACGATCCATGCATACATCCAGTCGTGCGGAATTGGGATCATAACGTCTGAATTTTGGCAAAATTTATAGCTGGCATAGGGCATAACCCTAATCCGGAATATGAATGAAAATGTTCAGAACTTTTATTTCCTGGTGTAGTCTTAGATATATATGAAGACACAGGTATACAGCATGAAATTTTCAAGTGTGGCAATGGCCAATAAGAAAACTTTAAGAAATAGTGAAAAATACTTTAGTTTGCCGTTTGACATTATTTTACATTATTTGAGATATTTAATCTCAATAATACGGGATGTGTTACGGATTCGATTTCTGGCTAGGAACATAGATTTTACAAAAATCGAATGATACCGATTTAGTTTCTACCAAAATTGCCGAGACTCCTTTGAGTAGTTTTCCCTTTACGATCTGGATAATTCACCCTGTATAGTTAGGCGTTCAGTGTTATAAATTAGGTCTTGGCTATTCATGCTGAATTCGTACGAAATCCGAGGAGCTTTAATCCGATTTCATTGAAGAAGTCAGGAGTCGTTTGAATCTACAGTCTACGCTGTGAGTAGTAGGTAGATACTTGAGATTTTTACACTGGGATTTCGATGTTCGCATTTAGTCAACCGAAGTTACCCCTTTTATATTCTTTAAGCTTCAACTACGCTACATAAGTGTGGATGTAAAAGTTCATGTGATCGGGATTATTTACTACCTACAAGAGATTATCTTCGAAAGCGTTTGTAGTGGTTTAGTTTGTTACCGTCTAATAAAAGATGATATTTTTTTGTCATATCAATATTTGTAACTAAAGACATCAATATCATAATATATAATTATCCAACCTCTTCCAAGTCTTTGTATCTCAAGATTATCTAGTATTAGTCAACTTATAAGGTCACCAACCTCATGATAAGACTTGACAATAAACATAATAATATCATGAAAAACGAACTATTCAAAATCCTCTTTCTTATAAAAAGCGGATTTCACACTAAAACCGTAATAACACTAAGAATAAGAAGAAATGGAATACTAAAAACTCGCAGTACCATCCAAACCCACACTAAACAAGATAAAAACGTCATAACACATATAGGAGGCGTCTGCAACATCTATTGTGCCAACTTACATTTTGCTATCAGATATACTAAATGTGATCTTATCGTCACTGCAATAAGACATAATTGAAGTCAGATCTAATGGTATCCATGTGGATAAAACTTTAATATGACAGGATACAACGGAGCAGCTGGTCTGAAGTGAGGTAACGCTCATTATATCATTTCGAATAAAGTTGTCAGTTTTTAGACACCAGCATGTGTTAAAATAATCCGTCTAATAAAACAGGGTCATGGAAATATATGAAAGGAACGTGCCGTCCGTTAAATTAAAGGGGATTTCGGGTAAATTAAAGGTGTTAGATTTTCGTCCAAAGTGGTCGAAGGCAAGGGTTCCCTCGGATTTCGTAATGGAAATGTGAATTTTAATATAGAAGAGAGGCTTTATTTCGTATTGCTTATCCAAAGGTTCAGTTCGCTTGTGTCCGCATATTACCCTTTTATGTACATTTTAAAATTACCATAAGTAACGATAATGGTATTACATTTTGTACAATCGAGCTCCTAAAACGTTTGCTTTGGTTAAATGGGTTTAACAATCAGTTTTGTTACCTACCAATATTTTATGTCTGATTAATCTACAAAAACAAAGTCTAGACATGAAAGTATTTACTTTAGAGTCCGCGTTAGATTAATTTCTAGAAGTTAATATGTCTATTTGACCACATTTACTAGTTTACTTTTTTATAGTTCGTCTACAGAAATGAAATTGTTTATTCTGTAAATAGGATATCGGAATCACTTTTACACGTCATATAATAAATAAGCTAGATGAGTTCGGTGTTTCCTAACTACTCTGAGAAGAAAGGTCGAAACAAATTCAGAGGTCGCAGTCTCTTTTAAAGTCCAGACATAATCTTGGTCAGACCATATGAGGACCATGTAGATTAGTGTCTGAAATGGTCTTTTGAGGAAAGAACTACACAAATTTGAGTATTGTCTGACCCGTTTCAGTTGTTTTAAGCATAAACGGTTTTTATTTGAACATAACCGGCCAACCGGTAGGTTGGTCACCGTAGACAAAAAAATCGCGTTTGGTCGCAATTTTTTTGCACTGCTCTGATTTTTTGGGATGTTGTTAGAATAGATACCAGTTGTGTAAAAACAAGTTTACAGCTTCGAAAGACTTGTGCTAAAAAAGTAGTGCTCGAAAAGCCACGAAATTTTCGAACGTCTTTCAGTTTTTGACTTTTAACTTCTAAAACATTCTACTTATAAGTCACTCAGTACATTTTAAAGTATATACAATTTTCTACAACACGATGACTTAAATGACTGGCCTAATTGGAACGTTTTTTATTACAAAAAACGTAGGTTTGGTATTACTTGATATAAAAACAAATAAAGTATAGTACATTACTGTCGCGGCCAGCAAGTGGGGGCATTGATGGATGATCGTGGAAATGTGGGCCGAGGCGAAGCCAAGGCACACATACGTAAGTCCATCAATGCCTGGTTGCGGCCAAGGCTTGTAGGTATAGTACTTTTCTCAAATAATGCGCGGAAATTCGAACTGAGTAAATTAATAACAATTCCAAAATCAATGATGTACAACGATAATTTTTCACGCGCCAATATATTGATTTGTTTTTTTTTTCAAATCGAAAATGAAATAAAATCATTGATCTTTGAACATTTTATTTAAAATTGGAACAAACTTTTTACTTCAACACATGTCGAAGTAAATAGTTCGTTCCAATATGAGTACACGGCAGATATGAGTTTTCTTCTTAATTTACTTGGCCGCTAAACACGACAGATATGGATTCGATCGTAGTAACACTTGTTTTTGACCAGTATAGCAATTTAGATTTATCTTGAAGAAGGTTGTCAAAATAATGTTCGAATTTCCAAGCATGTTTGAGAAAAATAAATTCACTTACGTCTCTTCTGATTTGTATCCAATGATCAGTTACTGCGAAAATCAAATTTTGCTAATGCAAAAGATATCTTCGCAATATAAAGTAAGAGTTCCATAATTTTTTCTTTTTGATCTTTAATTAAATAAAGTAAGCTGCGTAAAAATATAATAATATTGTTCATTTTCGTTGTGTTTTATTTATACCAGTAAATCGAAAACTTTATGTTATACCCCGACTGTACCCTAATCATATAAATTGACCTAGATTATTGGTTATAAGGATTTCATTTTGTACTGCTTTGAAGGTGTTACACATACGAAACTTATTGTAGCAATGTAGTTATTTTCAACCTAAAAAATGTGAGGCCTTTTTGCAATTGAAAGAATGCTCGTTTAATCAGTCTCTGTGTCTCTGTAATAATCAATAATGTAATTCTCTCTTTTTTCTGGTTTTATATAACTTTCCACATTTGTGTACGATTGCATAATCCTTAATTAATGCCCGTTTTCATTCATTAAGCAACATCTTAGTGTAATGTCTAAGCAAAAGGGCACTGTTAGATTTTAACGCTTGGCTCAGCACTGAGAGTTAAAAATCCAACGTGCAAAAAACCTTCGGTATTACAATTAGGTTTCCCTTGTGTTAGTGAAAACGAGCATAAGACTGATTATACTTTAGATTCTGCAATTTAGTTACATCTAAGAGCGCTAACACACTGAGACGCCATGGCGACGTCGCCCGCTACAATTCGTATTGAAATGTGTGACAATTATCTCACTTGACTACGGTCTAGCGACATCGTCAATTTGGAAGCATAGCTACGACCGACCAGCCCCTACGTGGAGACTGGATACTCTGGCAACCAGGCGACGCGTAGCAAAGTCGCCAGTATTTTGAATACAAGTAAACTACGCATCCCTCACTCAGTAGCTAACTGATCCCCAGGATGCCCGCTTTTTACTGGCTACTTATTTGGCAACCTCATTAAGCTACGGAAGGTAGCCCGAGGTAGCCGTAACTACGTAATCAGCGACGTCGCCATGGCGTCCCAGTGTGTAAGTGCTCTAATACAAAATTCTGAAATGTCTTTTCACATTGAAATGACTAAATAACAGACATTTTAGCCATACAGGGTTTCAATTCAGCCCTCCTACATATGGCCAGTGCGTGGGTTTTAAACTAAATTCTAGGAAAGGTTTTATAACTAAGTGATTACGTGTGGCTTCAAAATGTCTAGTACTTTGAGAGAAGAAATTTATAAACTCATTGATCAAAATTCTTGAACTCTGCCCTAAAATAGCACAGTATTTATCTCCTGATTTATTTGCTCTGATGAAAGCAACGTTTTGAAATAAAAGAAATGTTTCTCCAAATATTGATGTTCTTATTAAAATCGTTAAAAACGGATATTAGCTCAGAAAAAATTTAATATGAAAATGATCAACGAAAATATAAAAGTAAAATCTTTACTTTGAACTGCGAGCGATACATATATTTAATGTGATTGAAATCACAAATTCTTTGTACATGAATTTTTATTAATTTAATAAAAACATTGGTTTGAAATGAAAGGTGAATGTATCTAGATGGTAATGTTTCAGGAAGAATTTAATCAATTACTTACCATCAGGT
Organism: Agrochola litura; assembly: GCA_949152395.1. NCBI lineage: Eukaryota > Metazoa > Arthropoda > Insecta > Lepidoptera > Noctuidae > Agrochola > Agrochola litura. The sequence goes on along the minus strand of OX424508.1, from coordinate 16,071,188 downwards.
GAGATGCAGGCCAAGACCTTGCCAGTAGAAGATTTAAAAAAAAAAACATAAAGTTATGTAACTACTAGGATTTCTTAAAATGCCACAGCATTTATATCAGAAAAAAAAATATATGTAAAGCTCCATTTTAATCTTCTTGATAATCAAGTTGACATCATAATTTATTTTTCTTTAGCTTGCTTGGAAATTCGAGCATTATTTTGACAACCTTTGAGATAAATCGAAATTGCTGTACTGGCCGAATACATACGAGCGCCCGGCCAACAAAATTTGTATGAAAATCCATATCTGTCGTATTTAGCGGCCAAATAAATTACTATGAAAACTCATATTTTTCGTGTTATTTAAAAATAGAACGAAGTTTTTACTTCAACACATGGCAAGAAAGGAGGTAATTTATCAAAGATTTTATTAAAATTTCGAGTTGGCTTGCAAATAAAGCTGTTTATAGTAAAGAAGAAACAAATTAATATAATGGCGCGTGAAAAATTATCTTTGTTCTTCATTGATTCTGGAGTTTATAATTATTTTAATTTGGCCGCAACCAGGCGTTGATGGACTTGTTTCGGGAGGTTCCTGTTCAGGATAAAGCGGGAGGAAACGCCCGGGTGTCGCCATTGTGCGGATCGCCCGGAGGTCACAGTGGAGCATACGGTGGAGGTCTGCCCGGCTTGGGCGGGGCATCGCCGTGTCCTCGTGGAGGCGATCGGCGGCGGTGATCTCTCGCGTCCGGCACTGGTTCGGGCCATGGTATGGAGCGAGAGGAAATGGGAAGCCGTCACCTCCTTCTGCGAAGCAGTAATGCTCGCGAAGATGGAGGCGAAACGCGTGAGGAAGAGACAAATTTCGCGCCCTCGCGCCCCAAACCGCCGCAGGAGGAGACGCCCTGGGCGTCGGGAATCATAGGCAGATTTCCGGCCACCGTAGGCGCGGGCTTGCAGACGGTGAGCAATGGGCAGCTCGCCGTCCGATAAGGACCAAGCCCGGGTCGACGGCGCGTTATGTTCCACGCGCGCCTCAAAGAGATGTCAGCAGAATTGACGGGGTCCGCTAGGGCCGGTGCCTGCCGGGGTTGCGAATAAGGCCGAAAGGGAAATCGTGACCCCCCGGCAACATGACAACTGAAGGAACACGGGTGGGTTTTAGTCAGTAAGAGTCTGACACGCCCTCCTGCTCTATCCAGAGCGGGAGAAGTTATTTGATAATATCCCACCCAAAAAAAAAACAAAAAAATAAAAATAAAGGCATGGATGGACTCACATTATGTGTGCCTCGGCTTCGCCGCGGCCCCCATTTTCACATTCGTCCATCAATGCTCTTGTTGCAAGCCGCGACAGTAATGGACTATAATTATGCTTTTACTTTGACGAGATTATAGTTACTCAGGTTACGGTATAATTTGGACTCGTTAACTAGTAACACATCAAACTGATTGTCTTTTAATGGTTAAAAAGTAAAAATGGAGGTTTAATTTAATTATTACGATCATAATATCAGTGATGTCAAGAATCAAGGACTTATTAAATAGAAAAGTAGAAAATGCTTCACTGACAATAGAAGGAAAGAATGTTTTTGTTTACTTTTTTCGATTTTTTTTCTTCTTTCTTTTTTCTCTTGTTTAGAGTGGACCTGTAAGTCGAAAACTAAAACTGACTCACGAGGGGCCTATGTCTAACAGTGGGGATTGGTTATTTTTATAGTCATGCTATAAAAGAATATAGAAGCCCTTCAGTGACCACATTAGTACATTTCAAGGCGTGTCAACGTGTTTGCGTGTTCCTTTTAATAGTCTAGATATGCAGTTTTATGACAAAAATGTTAGGTCATAAACGACTTTAATGTGCGAATGTGAACGTAAATAAGGCCTTAGTTAGGCATGAAACCCAACAATTTCTTAGTAAGGCAAGTTATGAGGAAATTTTAATTAAATATAAGGTTTTTATTAATAATTGACGACATTAACCCCGATGCCCATTGTAAATACTAAAGCCACTGCCTTATACAGAGTCAAATAAAATTAGCTAGCTAAACTTTGCAGACGTCACATAAATATATCTAAATCTAAACATGAAGAAACAAAAAACAAAACAGTGGCACTCTGGGAGTGCCGACAGAATTGAAAACTTGAACAAGATCGCCTTGGTGGAAGAAAAATACTTGTGTAGAACATTGGTCCGTAACCTTATCTAAATAAAGAGCACAATCGCGTTTACAAAACCTTTAAAGTAAAAATACTTGCATTGAATATTAATCCATAACGTAATATAAATAAAGAGCACAATCGCGTTTACAAAAATGAGGTGTCGTCATGGTGTCGCGAAATCAATGGTTTAGTCCCATCTCAAAAATGCCCAATGCGTCTAAAGAAGTTTTCACTTAAAAAAATACTGATTTTTCTCAACTCATACTTCAAGTAATAAATACAATACCAGCGGTTGGCGACCTCGAACTATCATCAATTTCTTTTTGTTGTTGTTTTATTGTGTTTCGGTTTAAAGACATTTTATTTCTCAAAAAAAAGAACGTTACAGTTCACTTAACATATTGAGAAAAGTAAGATAAAAATAAAAGTAAATGCGATTCTCTGTGTTCACAATAAGAAAATTAACGAGTTAAAGGTCACAATCGGTATTGTTAGTGTTGTTTTCTGACGTGTTCTTCAAGGGCTTTTTAGGGTTCCGTAGTAAACAAGGAACCCTTATAGTTTCGTCATGTCCGTCTATCTGTCTGTCTGTCTGTCCGCGGTCTAGCTCCAAGACTGTTAGTATTAGAAAGTTGTAATTTGGCATGTGTATACAATACATATTAATTATGCCGACAAAGTGGTAAAATAAAATTATGAAAAATATATTTTTTTAGGGTACCTTTTTAGGGGATGTTTTTTTTTATCCCTTGGTGTGGGGTATCGTTGGAAAGGACTTTCAAAAACATTGTGAGTGTGTAAACATCATTTTTGAATTTAGAGATCCGTTTGCGAAATATTAAGCTTTAAAGTGCAAATTTTTGTTAGAGTCAAGTATCCCCCCCCCCTGCCAGCTAAAAGGTTGGTTTTAGGTATGTGAAAAAATTCATGGCTATAGCTTATATAGCAAATTTCAAAGAAAAACTATCACAGCTGAGCAGGTTTTACAAGTTAACGAGTAATAATCGACCAACTTAAATTTGCGGTTGTAAAAACATGTTCTCCCATACATTCTGTATGAAAGAATTTTTTTTCAACTACAAAGTTAAGTTTGTTCTTGGGATAAATTCATCCCAACTACGGAACCCTACATTGTGCGTGGTCCGACATGCACTTGGCCGGTTTTTTTTAATGTATTTATGGTGTCACTATTGGTTACATCTTCAGGTGGTTCACTATACAGTTTTGCTCCCTCGTATAGTATAAATTTTCTTCCATAGTTAGTTTTGGGTGGTTTCAATTCAAGTTTGTCTCATCGTCTTGCATTGTATGTTTTTCTTTTTAAAGTTTAATTGTGAATGTGTACCTTGTGTTTTAATTTTATGTATTAGAGTGCATGTTTTAAATATGTATAATTGGCTAATTTTAAGTAATTTTTTATCATTTTAAATTTTGGTGGTTAGTGTTAAGTAGTCATAGTTAAAAAGTGTTTTTATTGCTTTATTTTGCAGAACTTGTATTTCTTGGATTATTGATTTTGCTGCAGTTCCCCATATCTCAACGACATATTCCATGTGGGGTCTAACAAGAGAGTTGTAGATCATTGTGCGAACTTTTTTAGGAACACAAGTGGTCATTCGGCGTATCGCTCCTCTCAGAGGAGATATTTTAGACTTAATGTGATCAATATGGGGTCTCCAAGTTAACTTTGTATCTAAAATGAGACCTAAATATCTTTCGCCGTTAGATTTTGTTACTTTTTGTTGTTTATTCTTAGTTAGATTTAATTGAAAATTTTCTTGTTTTTTGCAGCAAAAAACATGTGCAACAAGAGAGTTTTATATTATTGCGCGAACTTTTTGGGAATGCAAGTAGTCATTCGGCGTATCGCTTCTATCAGAGGAGATATTTGGTTTTCTATGTGTTAATAGTTAATGGGACATTGGGCCCTTTACTACGGAAAATATACCCACGGCGCAGACAAAGATGAATCCTGCATTATTTTGAAGGTTTGGCTATCTAATTATGCTACTATGCCACTGACTACCTGCAGTATTGTCTCTCCTTTTTCAGTTAAATCCATCCAAAGGTTGTCTGTAAAAGATCGCTTTTAGCGAAAAGACCACCCATTGTGTCACCCAACGTAAAATTTCTAAATTAATGTCTGTAATTTTTATGGTGTACATATTATAGAATATTCTATCTATCTAGCATGAAGTGCGTTTTTATGCCTAATGGGAGTAAAGATATAATAAGTTTAAGTTGAGTATATTTTTGGGACTTTAACTAAATAATTATTTCAATTAAATTATTATTTCATCAAAAAAGGCTGTCATGCTGTATCTTGATGTCTCGCCCATAATAGGTTCGTAATTAATATTCACATGACGTTTTGTGAAGTATAACGAAAATAAATCAAAATATGACCTTATTTTCTCAGCATTCTCATAAGTAAGATAGAAAAAAACTTCACGATGTTAAAGTAGATAGAATGTGTAATCAACCTAAATAGGTTTCTTTGGTGTCCGCGAAAGCGGGTCAGAAAGGTCCCAATGTTCTTTGACAGGAACCATTTATCTAAAATATTCAAATCATTTTGAACTTCTTTCACGATATCAATTAAGTTGTGACCAAAGTAAAATAGACGAGTATCATCTGCATAAAGTGTGATACTGCCCGTTTAGATATTGATATCCATTACGTAGGTATGTGGAGTTTCTCTAGGTATTTTAATAAAACCCTGTATTGGCTCTGATGTAAAACTATTGATATTCTGTTGTTTGTTCAGTCTTAAGGTACCTTTCCATACCCGACCGGCCCGCCGTGTCGCGGCGTCATATCGCTGCAGTCAAGATTCCGAACCCGACTGCAGGCGGTAGAGCCCGTATTCCAGTCGGTAGATAGAAGATAGAAAAACGTGACTATCGCTGGAGCGTTGGCGGCACTACCGACCGCGGCATGACTGGTTTCTATAAATTTCTATGAGCTACTTTCCGTAGCTAGCGACACGTCGTTGGCAGCTACGGGCGAGTGACAGGCGACACTTGCAGCCCGACCGCAGACCAGTAGTGCCACCAATGCTCGAGCGATAGTCACGTTTTTCTATCCTCTATCTACCGACTGGAATACGGACAGTTGCCGCCTGTGGTTGGGTTCGGAATCATGACTGCAGCGACAAGACGCCGCGACGTGTTGCCGCGATATGATGCCGCGGTACGTCGCCTGCAGTTGCCTCCTACGGTCGGTTACGGAATGGTACCTTTTATTCAAATATCGAACATATCAGTGAATCTGCTGTATAGAACATAACTGCAGCAGTTTTTGTCAACACATATTCTCAACAAAAAAAACTGTTTTGTATTTCAAAACAGAACTCTGACATTCTTCTAGTACACACAGCTACACATCAAGCTATACATTTCCAGTATAAGGTGACTTCGCACTGTGCGGCAATCCTATATAACGCGAGATTAGCATGAACTGGAAATGTATAGCTTGATGTGTAGCCGTGTGTACCTACCTATAGATAGGCACGTGGCATATCTATAGTTTGTCGCATAAAAGCAAATGTTGGTAAGCGATGCAATAGGATGTCCATCGTTCAGATCCTCAAGTCTGCTATTACAATAGTGTCAGAGTCTATCGTTGATTTCATAATTGTTGATTTTGACAAGTTTGGTAATCTACTAATATAATAGCGTCATTATGACTTTCCAATGGTCAGCCACTGACACTCCATTGAAAGAAATGGCACTTATTGGTAATCTAGAACATAATGACAAATGAATTACTGACTTAGGCGGTATCATTGGTCGTATTGTACGACAATGCCATTATAACACAATTCTATTACGAGATCATTGACCGATCAATGATCGACCATTATGAATTTAGCAGATTACGAACTTTTAGCAAAATGACAATGGGATCGTGTTGGAATGACGAATTTATAAGAATAGCAGACTTGGGCCCCAGGTCGCACGCACTGTTGTCTTAAACGTTGACGTGGCTTTGAAAGCGGATATTGTTATTGGTGCAGGTACCTACGTATTTGGATATGAAGAGATGGTAAGTAAACAATGTTTCAATATTTTGGAGAATAGATAACGAAGATATTATACCTACCTTGTACTGCAGGTAAGATTGCAATTTGGGTTGAAATTCGCATGGAGTTTGAATATTTTTATTTAAAAATATTTGACTCCCTTGATTCCTTTAGGTTTACGTGTAAAATTACAGTTTTAGTCAAATCACAATTTAAAAATATGCTTTGCAAATGACGTGAAGTCTTTCCTTCAAAAGGCAAATTTAAAATGACCCTTATTTCTCGCTGCCTGTGTCAAAATAAAACCTTAGACTGGGTACTTAATGTCGAAAATAAAGATAGCCAAGTTCATAAAAACATTACCTACACATTTATAAAGTTCATAGAAATAAAAACTGTCAGTAAAAATCTTAAGATTTTCAGCAAATAATTGTATGAACATAAACTTTACTATCACAGCCGTATACAAATGTTTGACTATTCTATGCATACTAATTTTATTGGTTGAAATTTACGATTCGACACGGCATAGGTAAGACAATAATAATAATTCATATTTCTCGTAATGTCTGTCTGTCGTAAAATGTATAGTCTATGCTGTATACATGTTATGTCACCATTTTAACGGCCCGTGTAAAATGTATTATTCAAGGGTAGTCGTTTGTTTTTTCTTTTATCATTTTTTGGGTGTTTTTTCTTGAAACCTTGACTTCGACTTTGGGTTGACATCTAGAAAAACAAAGTAAGTAAAATGTTGATAAACCGTATTTCGTAAAGGTGTTATTGGAGCAATTTATCGATACATAGTACAGTATAACTATATTCTTAATGTCCCTCGGCAAGCCTCGTGTTTCGTCATCTTCTGATTTCTATCAGTTGCCCTTTGCACTTGGTGCAGACCGGACGCTTTCAATCGACTTGGAAGTATATAGAGTTATTAATACTCTTTTAACTTAATGTAATTTATTTTAAAAATAGTAGGAAAGCTGCTAAAGTCGCACGCACGACAGATAGGAAAATAGTTTTACAGCTCTATGTAGTTCACACGAAAATCAAAACAAAACGACAATAAATTACTTAGTTCTGAATTCAAATTATTATACAAAATAAATCTAATAATTGATGTAGGTAGGTACATGGAAATTAGCATTAATTTGTATTCGGAAATGCGATGATTCCCGAGGGACATTAAGAAAATAGAAATACAGTACGTTCATACGATGCCCTTCTGAGATTAAGAGATCTCTTCAATAGAGCCTGAATGAAATTGAAAATACATTCAAAAGCATATATCACAAACAGTCCGCAAAATGAACAAAAACTTGCATTTTCCACACCGCTTACTACATATAACCAAAACGACCACCAATAAAACATTACCAAAGGGTTGTCCGAATTTTTATGATCTTTATAGACAATCCAAGCATCAACTACGGGCCATACCCGTAACCAAAAGCCATCGCCGTTATCGCTCGCGTGTTTCGCTTTTAGTTTTGACGGCACAACCCTGAAATAAAACCCTCCTAAAGGTACTCCACTTTCATAGATTTTATTATGCAAGTACTAAGGTAACAGAACATAGTCTACAACCTGTTTTCTTAGTACACCCATTACGTATTTTGATACAGGGCTATTTGCTGCAAGGCTTGAAGCTAAATCGTTTACATGGCCGCTTGCTTGGATGCATGTTCGTGACTTGGAACGTTTTTAAAGGACTAGGATTCGGTGGATGTGTTATACAATGAATATGTAATGTGGGTAGATTGAAAGACAGTGTAGTTCGGAATAATGGCGCAGTTTTATATTCAGGAGGGTTTTCGGATATAGAAAGAGGAGAATAATAAATAGAGGCAACTGTAGGTGGGCATGACTTGGATGTCAATTGATAGTCAATGGTGCCGATTCTCTTGTACACCGAACTAAACTAACTAAACTATCACTAAAATTCCTTACTTTTGACTATGAGAATCTCAAAGCTATGCTGCAAAATAAATTCTCTAATTTTAAAATTAATTTTGACTTCGAATTGGCAATCGCGACTCCACACGTGATACCTAACCACGGGAATCTTTTTAGAGCCGGAGGCACGCAGGGCAGCTTCGACGTGTTTTATATGGAATTTTTAACTTTTTGTATGGAAAATAAGAAAAAATATTACCTACATGTAGAGTGTTACGGGTTTTATAAATGGGGTCGAAATTTTCATTATTTTTGCGATTAGACACCGTTTTCGAGATATATGCAAAAGAAAAAAAAGATTCAGTACTGTTTTTGCATCTGAAGTCGAGGTGTTTGTGTAAATTGAAAGTTCATGACAACCAATTTTATTCCACACGTTTTTAGTCGCGATTAAAAATAGTCTGATTTAGTTGGAAAATCAAAATTTTTGGTGAAAAACATCAAATTTAGAATAGCTAAATTGCCATTTTCACTAAATTAATATCTCAGTACAATATTAGTGCTGTCAAACTAAAATATAGTTAAAGTGTGTCACTTTAGTCTATTTCAGAATGGGAAATCGTCGTTTGACAGGAATAAACTAGATTTTGGTGATTTTTAGTCTAGTTTAGAGGCATTTGTGACAAGAGAATTGGCACCAATGTGTCCACTAAACACATACTCGTATTTTCCGATCCAGCAAATAAACTTTACTTTCTAGATAGTAACACAATCAATAACACATAATAAGAGAAGTTCTGTAAGTGTTTTTGAATTGCCAAAAGTTCTTAGAACACGAAACCAATTCGTACACCGATATAGTCATAATATTTGTAGTCAACAACACTTATTGATATAGAATTATAATGATAGTCTGTCTGCCTACGTCAGCACAACCTTTACAAATTATTTTTCCATGGAACTACGCCTATGTGTATTTTGATAGGAATTCTAAATAAAATCACAATAGCCTTATCTGAACTTATTTGTTGGAATTCCACGTGGAAATCAAACTAAATTAAAGACCTTTTTATAGAGATGGAATATACAACGTACTTCTTTTGATGTCCCACAACTCTAAGGTAAAAGTAAAAATAATACAAAAATCCTAGAACATGACTAAGTGTTCCAAAAATACATTGTTTCGAAGATAACATAACACTAGACTCTCGATGTGTGTATCTAATATGTATTTCCATTCGAATCAATCATTCATTTTAAAGCAAAGAAAATGCGACATTGTCATATTTTTTTTATGGAAAAGAATAGTCTGCATTAAATTTTTTTTTCTTATATTTCGCGTTAGTGTATTTTATATAAATAATCGTGACTTTGTTGAATTATTTTGTATGAAACATGTTTTTTTTTTAATAATTCTTATGCCAGTTGATTCTTTGACATGGTCTCAATAATACCCTAGAGTTTTGGGATATCGAAATATAATCATTTAATTCAGAAAACATCCATATTTCGACACACACATTTTATAAACAACTAATTCACATCAAAATAAATGAACACCTTGTCTAAACTAATATTATAAAGAGAAAAGATTTGAGCTTTGTATATTTATTTATTACTTACGGTTTTACGCTAAAACGGCTGAACCGATTTGGAACACGGGTGGACCATGACTTGGGTTAGAACACAGATACTTTTTGTTTCGATATACCCACGGAATCGAGACTTACGTGGGTAAAACCGCGAGGCATCGCTAGTCTAATATTATAAAAAGAAAAGATTAGATTTTTTTAATTTTTGTAATGAATAAACTCAAAAATTACTAGATCGATTTAAAAAATTCATTCACCAGTAGAATGCTGTATTATCACTGAATATATGTCTATAAGCTATAATGTATAAAGATATCACGCGGACGAAGCCACTAGCGGAAGTTAGTATAATACAATTTTATAATGCGGAAGTAATCAACGCACATGGTAACAGAAGGAGCCTGTAATTCAAATTCAAATTCTTTATTTCAGACATGAGTCCATAGTGTTAGTACCACCAAAATAACTTAATAACTAGAGTTAGTAATAAGGAGACAAAACAAACAAAAATAAAATCAACTTGTATGGATTCCTACCCAGTGGCGCAGCAGAGGGGAGTCCCACCTATCTGAGAACACGCTCAGGAGACCGTTGGTAGTGGCGCGTAGCCGGCCGGCTATGGAGGCGGTCCTTTTTCTTATAATGGCGTAAAAATCGTCTGTGCGCGCCTCCGCAAACATTGTGGACGCACTACAACACCACGACATCCCCAACAGTATCCTAAACGCGTTATTATATTGGACACGCAGTAATGTTCCCACTGCTGGGATACAAGCTTCCTTTCTGAGAGAAGGATTGAGCCATAATCCACCACAAGGGCCCAGTGCAGATAGGTCGGATGGCTTAGGTGTCCTCGTGGAGGCGATCGGCGGTGGTGATCTCTCGCGTCCGGCCCTGGTTCAGGCCATGGTACGGAGCGAGAGGAAATGGCAGGCCGTCACCTCCTTCTGCGAAGCGGTAATGCTCGCGAAGGAAGAGGCGGAACGCGTGAGGGAGAGGCAAATTTCGCGCCCTCACGCCCCTAACCGCCGCAGGAGGAGACGCCCGGGGCGTCGGGAATCGCGAGCCGATTTCCGGCCACCGTAGGCGCGGGCTTGCGGACGGTGAGCAATGGGTAGCTCGCCGTCCGACTCCGATCTGAGTCCGAGATGGGTAGTCAGACCAATAGCCAGGTAGGTTCTTCTACCGTTTCTCGGCAACCATTCCGTTAGGGCTCTTCATCTGCCATCTTCTCATTATGCTCATCAAATTCTCTAGCTCTCCCAATTTATTTGTGGTCGGCGTAACGTGTGCCTTTCTTCCTTACTTCTCTATTAGTTATCATCTCGGTAGTCACACCCTTTCTAGCCATATCATCTTTCACACAGTCCATCCATCGTCTCTTTGGTCTTCCCCTACTCTTATAGCCATCGACATTCATACTCAAAACTTTCCTCACGACATTTTCCTCATTCCTCCGCATCACATGCCAACTTTTCGGTCGCCAGTACCACTTTCAGACTTCCTCTTATGTACTCATTTCTTATTCTATCCATTTGCCAAAACCATAAGCAACATGAGTGGAAATGCTCATTCCTAATAATTCCAAACCACTATACACTTATGACTTCCCTTTTAAAAACAAATTAAGCACTATTACCCTTCCCTTATACAATAACTAACCGAGCTTCTATGTTACGTGCATTACATTTATTCAAAGCCTGTAATAGCCAAGGAAATTGATTGTAAATAACTTCAGTCCGGCTTAAAGGCAAGTAGATTATCTAAAATTGCTTGTTGGGTAGGGACCGCGATAAAATAGCCCTCTGTACGTGCCTATTTTTAAAGGGGTGAGAGGAATATCCAATTTTGACGTTTAAGTGATTTGAATGTGAAAGTATTTTGAGGGTAAATCAAAAATATGGAGTAAGCATTATGAATGGTTTTGGTTACTTTTATAAAAAAATGTATTTTTTATTAATGGGTGGCGATAAGAATACGGAAAAATAAAAGGGGAAGGAGAGAAAAGGTAAATTTGTCAATGATGATATTTTTATGAGGTAGCGGAAGATAATGATTGTCATTGTCTTCTGTTGGAAGTTGAAGTGTACGAGGAGGATGTCAGAAAATAAATATTTACTAATAAAAAAGGTTTTAAATTAAAATACTTTGCCACCGTCTCGGGATTCAATCAAGAATATACTTGATCGAAGGTTTTGGAGCACAAAGGCAGAATTTAAAGGAGACGTACTCAGAAGTATCATGCTGATAGGCTAAACATGAAATAGAAGTCACGAACTGTTTAAGAGTGACTCATCACTTTCAAATCCATATAATATTAGAACGAAAAATAACATAATCCTGATTTAATTATATCTAATATTTTGTATCCATATTATTAAGTAATAAACTTTTTCCAAAAAAAAAAAAACAACCGACTTCCAAAAAAACACTACAAAGTGAAAAAAAATTACTTTCGTTTCGGAAGCCGGTGTCTATAGTTTTGAATTTTCGTTTTTTGCCACCGACTTCTGAAATGAAAGTTATTTTTTTTCACTTTGTAGTGTTTTTTTTTTTTTGGAAGTCGGTTGTTTTTTTTATTTTTCGCTTTTTAGTTTTTTACTTGGAAGTCGGTTAAAAAAGAATCATCAAAATCGGTTGGCGTGATATTGAGTTATTCGTCCATTTGTTGAGCACACACTTAATGCCTTATATGGTTTTCTAATGGATGCCATTGTCAGAACTGGATCAAATTGAAATGAGACCACATGGGAAGCACCGGCTTTCCAATAAATACAGTCGTATTGAGAACCTCCTCCTTTTTTGAAGTCTGTTAAAAGTGAAATGACAGAGCAGTGGTGGCCCAGTGGTTAAGGCCCTGACTTACGACTTTTTGGTCGTGGGTTCGAACCCAGACAAGCGCTTTACTTTGTGTAAATAATTTCATCACCACTGTTCTCAAAACGGTGAAGGAAAACATTGTGAGGAAACCGGCATGTCCTAGAACCAAATATTCGAAGACATAGTTGACACACAGTCTACCAGCCCGCACTGGGCCCGCGTGGTAGATTACAGCCCGATCTCTTCCGAAGAGAAGTAGCCTGTTTCCCAGCAGTGGGAACATTATAGGCTGATTATGCTAAGCTCATTTTAATGAAATACAATGCGAAATTAATTGGGTACCATCAACATCGTAATAAGTTAATATTTAATAATTTATGGTTACGCTAATCTTCTAAGCCTCGTTCAAGCTGATAATCTGCTAAAATAATGTTGTTCTATTTGATAGGGTAAATTCGAATAATGCTGACAAGGTAAAATATATGGATTAACCTGTGATTTTTGGTTCAATGTTAATACGGATTTACACGTGTGTCTTTGTTTTCATTTTGCTGTGGTTACCAGTTAAATATTAAACATTGTCATCATGTTTTGGTATATCCTACCATTGGGATACCTTGCAACCACTATGTATTGTATAATAATTGCGATTAAGAAATATTTTCTTTTAAAAGGAATCATTAATATGTAAAAAAAAAAATCAAACCAGCTTCAACCTACCTATGTATATTTAAATTTGACTCTGAATGTTTCAATAAATTTTCGAAAGCAGAAATAAATAAACTTTGGCTTATTTGGCTAGAGTAGAGATATACTAATCGTGCATGATAATGTCATTTTTAATAGCTTTAATTTCTTTTTCGCTTTGCTTGATAATATATAGTTTGTAAAGGTCAAATTTGAGAGCTAATTTTGGTCAACTTTCTCCTGGCCTATCATATTGAAACTTTGTATTAATCGTTCCGCTCCGATGACAATATTTTTTTTTTAATATTTACATTGAAAGATAAGTTTTGATTAATGGTCAAAACATTTAATTATTCTTGAAGATGAATCCTGAAGTAAGTTTAAAATATATTATTATTACGTATCTACCTAGCTTTACGGAATTTCAATTTTATAATCCAGCCCTACTAACAGACCGAAACCACAGGATTAATTTCACACACGTGAAGACTACATCCATTCCTAAAATACTTTAACTGTATTAGAATCTACACTCAGAAATAAATACGCAAACGTACAAGATGCTCCAAATAATCCGAATAGCTTCGAGTACCTGAACGAGGTAATATCTTCACAAATCGTTGACACAAAATTAATAAGTTCAGAAGGTCAGGTTTATACAACGTGCTAAAATGCACGGACACATAGTCACGTATGTAAAGGTGATCTCAAAATATTTTAAACAAATGCCAATCGCGAGTACGCTTGGTGAGTAACGTAGCTGAATAAGTATACAGCGTAGCGTCAAGCGTCAGTGTGAAAAAAAATTTATAGATAAGATTTTAAAGAGAAAAAAAAAAATTGTGCAAAAAAAATTTTAAAAACAAACAAAAACTTTTTGAAATATTTTTTTCGTCGATGAAATTAAGCATAGATTCCCTCATTTCAATATGTGCACATTATGAAGAATCACACTGTATAGTATAGGTAATAGTATAGTATAACAATTCCTAGTAAAAATAATAAATAATAGTAATATTCCTATAATTCCCATTGCAAAAGTAAAACACTAAGCCCAGAACCTAATAGCTGTGTGGCTTCCACCTTACACTCATCTAGCGTCATCGTTAGTGTGACCATTGCAAAAGTAAAACACTAAGTACTAAGCGCAGCATCTAGTAGCTGTGTGGCTTCCACCTTACACTCATTAAGCGTCAGTATCCATATTGATCTTTTACTTTGTAGCGGTTACACCGCCGCATACGAACAACGCATCATAGACATGACGTTACACAAATCCTGCATCGCGCAGTTAGAGTTTACCGAGCGATCGATATACATACAAGATTTCAACTTCAAACCGATGGGCAGTTGCCCGCCAGACACAACACCCGTCTAGTCGGAGGATCCTCCCTTTTCTATGGTGGATGAGTGAACTTTACACCCTGTTCTTCATACCCCTAAAACTTTGTTATACCATCTATGTAATAGGTACATATGGAATGCAATAAAAAATTGAGTATTGAGTATAGCTTAGCGTCAGTGTGGCCATTGCAAAAGTGGCTTCGCTTAGTTGGTGCGTAGTGTTTTCACTAAGCACCAACTAAGCGAAGCACCTAGCTGTGTGGCTTCCACCTTTCACTCGCCAGAGGACGCGTGTCCATGATTGCATGCGTTTTTACTCGTTTTATGAAACCAGCCTTCTGTACCTCTCTATTTTATGCCATCGACGAAACAAGCGGAAGGAAGCCGACGAATGCCGAAAGGATTGGAGTAACGGGATTGTGTCAAACTTTATTGTGGCACCTACGCGTTTTGTGTCTACAGATATGAGGTACAAATTTCTACAATATGATTTGATTCTTCGATTCTTTACACAATATGTTGGTAACAATTGTATTTTGTTTTGTCAAGCTAGTTGGTAGCTAGTTTCTTGAGAATCAGCCTAATTTGATAGATAAATAGAGTTTCTATAATTCAAATATATTCTTGTATAAATTTCAATATAGCTTAGCTAGAGTGATCTTGTTGCTAAGTTTATGAGATACCTTGATTTCTCTAAGGACTCAAAATCGGTCGCCCGTGGACGCGCTTTAAAACTTAAACTGTACCAGAATAATTTCGCTTCCATCATTCTACTCCCCATATTCCAATTTATTTGGAATCGGCAACATTCATGTCTTTTTAACCGACTTGCAAAAGGAGGAGGTTCTCAATTCGACAGTATGTTTTTTTTTTATGTTATTAACGTGATTACTCCGCCAATTATGAATTGATTTTGATGATTCTTTTTTTGTTTGGTAGGTCATACTTCAGAGGTGGCTCCATATAAATTTTATTAAGTTTGCCTGCGTAGTTTTTGATTTAGCGTCAATAATACGTATTTTTTCCCACTTAGTATGTGGATGATATGATAAATTCTTGTCCCTGTTATTTACATAGCAGGTAGTGGTATTAGAATTTGTGTGGAGTAGGTACCACAACTAAAAAGTGAAAAATAAAGTCTTTTTCCAAAAAAAAATACAACCGACTTCCAAAAAAAACACTACAAAGTGAAAAATAATTTCGGAAGTCGGTGGCAAAAAACGAAAATTCTAAACCGAAGACACCGATTGCTGAAATTATATTTCACTTTGTAGTGTTTTTTTTTGGAAGTCGGTTGTATTTTTTTTTGGAAAAAGTTTTTTCTTCTATAATTCTCTATTAATCCTCCCTCACCTTGGAAGTCACCCTCGTTTACACACTAGCCATATCACGTCCTTTTACACAGTTCATCCATCGTTCGGTCTTCCCCTACTCTTATAGCCATACACATTCGTACTCAAAACGGTCCGTGATTTCAAAGATAAGGACCAAAAATAATTCCTACAAGGACAATAACAAAACAAAAATTCTGCAGTACTATTTTTCCGCTACATCAGCTACAAAGTAAAGTAACACGGGAGCTCTCTAAATGGAATCAAATCAAACAGCCACCGTTCGGACATAGGTGTATATACTACTATATGTATATATACTAGCTTTTGCCCATGGAAACGGAAATTTCCCAAGAAAACGTACTTCCGGGATAAAAGCATCCTTTGTGTTAATCCAGGTTATAAACTATCTGTCTGCCTCATCTAAATCCTATTAGTAGCATAACATAATGATTGAATACTATCTTGAATTCATGCAAGCCTAGTACTTTTTGTGCCAAGTTTCAAGTATTTCCCCCCCTTAATGGTAAAATTTTCAAAAACCCCTTCTTAGTGCTCCTCTACATTATAAAAGCAAAATTAAAAAAATTGAAACAACCCACGACGGTTAAAAAGTAATTGAAAAAGAGTAAAATTTAAATGTATTTAATATGTAGCAGCTAATATATTACTGCAGCGCCCTCTAGTGAGTTACTACCGTAACACCTATTTAAGAACCCTCACTAATCAACCACAAACTGCATCAAAACCGGAGTAGTAGTTTTGGTTTTGCACAAACAAATGTTTACTGCAGCGCCTCCTGGTGAGTTGTCACCGTAACATCTATCTAAGAACATGCACCAATCAAACCCGAACCCATAAATGAAAACTGCATCAAAATCAGACTAGTAGTTTTGGAAAAAAATGGCAACATGGACGCATATAACGTCTCCGTTCCGTCGTGGGTAATAAAAGGAAGCTGTGTGCAAAATTTGACGTTCCTAGTCCCAGTAGTTTCGGCTCTGCGTTAATATGTTTGTCAATCAGTAATTTTCTCCTTTTATTTATATAAATTGTTGAGGTAGGGTTGGTGGGATGCGGCTTTATTCGTGACAGCACATGCCAGATTGAATAAGATCAGTCGGCTGGATGAACCGCTATATTTTTGGAAACTTTAGTAAGCTCGGTTGGTTTGGGCTGTTATCATTTAGCTACGGTTGCCGCAGTCGGTTTGTGGATGGGTGACCACCCATTACATAAATCGAGACTCCTCCGTGCCTCAGAAAGCACGTTAAGCCGTTGGTCCCGGCTGCTATTCGTAGATCTTTGTCAGTCGTTACGGGTAGTTAAAAGCCCAAAAATCTTACAACCAGTCTTACCAAGGGTATCGTGTTACCCAGTAACTAGATTGTGGAGGTTATAAAAGTCAATCCATATAAAATACTGGTATTCAGCTGCATCTGATTAGACTGGAAGCAGACCCCAACATATTTGGAAAAAGGCTAGGTAGATTGGTTGATTGAGTTAGCTTGGTATAAAATCTCTCTCATTTTAAGAATATGGTATCGCAGAAAGGCTTATCAAAATGTATTTCTTTCATTCTGCTTTCCATCTTTAAGTGTGACCCTAGTATTGAAATAATAATTAAAATTTTTACTTCTAACCGGCACAGTCTCCAAACTGTTTATTTAAAATTTGTCTATTTTCATACGTCACAGGTGGAGATAATTGCTGCGACTTTTCTTCTACTCTTTTAAACTTTTGCTCGCGGTGTAATTTTTTGTCGAATTAAGTTTTCTGCTATACTATTTAATTGCTGTTACTGCGCCGTTTAATATCCACCAGATGGGGGGCGTCTTCCCAAGTCCTACGAATAACTGGAATGGTGCTTTGCTTTTCCGCTGGCGAATATACCTGTGTATTGAACCGTTCCGCCCCTGCCAACCTAGTGGATACAGTTCTAAATGAGACGTGCTAAAACATTAGTGGTTGCTTTAAACCGACCTCAGTCTGAATGCTGTATCCATTGACTGGCATTGCGCCTCCAGAAATTCGTAGGACCATAGCCACCCGCATTGAGAGGGCAAAACTACAAACTGACCCACGCCACCCACGTCACCTACTGAGACGTAGTTGTGCATTAGGTGGCGTGAGCCTCTGAGGCAATGGCCTCAGAGGCTTAAAAGCTGTAAAAGTTTTCTCGGGCTCGTGTCTCCAGCTACTTAATGGCAACGCCTCTACTGCAAAACGTGATCACTGGTGGGAGCTGCTTATATCCCCTAACAGTTTTATCGCTCCATCTAAGAGTTTTCCACCTGGACACGCGTGGCTGACTTGGAAGTCCCTAAATAGACTACGAATCCAAGTCAGCCGCAGCAAAGGGAATCTCCACAGACGGAGGTTTATGAACGACTTGGACTTCAAGCGTAAATGCGGCGTCTCTCCGCCAACAATGGCCTACCTTCCATCCTGCGCCGCATGGCCCTTCACCTGTGCACTTGAGGATCTTATGACTGCGTTAGTGAACGGAGTTCGTGTGGAAGAATTTTGGGCTAAGCATAAGATTTGAATTTTCACAACCTTTAAAAATATTTTTTACGTGTTTCGTGTGTTATTGATGAAACCCCGTGAATCTTTTATTTACAACTAGTGTAATTTTTCGCAGTATACTCAACTAAATAACGTTAAGACACAAAAAAAGTACTCATATTTTAGGAGATAATTATTAAGATTTAAATAAATTAATAAGTCGAGGACCACCAGTCTTTACATTGTCATACAGATCAGTACGCTTCACATTGTTCCATTTTACGAACATGCTCTCAATTTCGTATTACGACCAAAAATCTTGCATCACATACGGGTCAAATAAAACAAAAGCCAAGACCAAAACAAAACAAACATCGCATCTAAACGCAATCAAATCAAAAACCGAGTTCGCCCGATGTGTGTAAATCGTTGAGGTTCGCCCGGTGAGATGCGGCTATCACGCGTACCGATACACGCAAATTGGATAACACTGCCGGACCATTGAAAGGACTAAAATGTTGTTCGTAAACAAATTGCTTGCGGCATGTTAATAGGCAAACAGAACAAAAATGCTGTAAATATTTGTGTTATCGTGAGTGTAGTGGGTTTGGTGGTGTGGTTTTATTTTAAAAGGTTTTTTAAATATACATACAAAACAATACTATACGAACAATTTCTCTTCAGCAGCAACGGGCTGAAAATCTGACTGCTGCGAAGAAGATTATGTCTGGACTTTAAAAGAGACTGTGACCTCTGAGTTTGTTTCGGTGTTTCTTCTCAGAGTAATCGAATAGGAAACACCAAACTCATCTAGTTTTAAAACATTCATAAGTTATTTTTGACGTGTGAAACTGGTTTTTTGAACCAATTTACAGAAACTGGTTTTTTGAACCAATTTACGCTTTGCTTTCCCACTACAGTATCGAAGTCAAAAACGAATCGCCAGTAATAACCAAAAACGTAATAAATAGATACACAAAAAAAAAAACGCAACCGATCAACAAACACTGTAAATACTGAATTAACCCACTACTTTCTTTAATCAAGTTAACCATAATTTTAAATTAAACTAGCTTTACAAAGAATGCACAAGCAACAATATTGCAATACTTGTAATACTTTAACAGATAACAACAAAGTTTTACAATATTAAATACATTTTAAAAAGCCATATTTCTAAGTAAGCTTAGAGCCACTACATCATATTTCATAAACCATAAACCTTCCTTTGGAATTATGAGAATGCAAAGTAACAAGCTAGGGCCGGATCATCGTGACGTGAAATACCTCGGATGCCAACGTTCAGCGGAGTGATTCAGAATCGGTATGCCTTTGAGTATGTACGCTGCACATTATATTATCCTTATTATGTAGGCACATGCCTTGCTTTGGCAAGAAGATTAGGATTTTGTGATTCACATTTTTTGTTCTGGATTTGTGTCCGGTTGTTGGCAATAGACTCGCCCCCTATTACATGGGACTTAAACATAACTGGCGAAATGGGGTGTACTATAGGTGCACCTCTGCCTAACCCTTCGGGAAGTACAGGCGTGATGTATTTTTGTTAAAAGTTCGAAAACCCAAGCTGTTGATTGTAGTCTTTCGAATGAAAGAATACAATAAAAAAATTATAAAAAATCTTCCGATTTTTCTCCCTTTACATTGGTGGATAGAACTCCTACCAACGATATCGAAAAATAAGCTCCAGGAATTAATTAACAATACGTGGCTGACCGAGCTCTGCACGGGTGTAAATAGAGAATGCTCATTTAATAGTATAGGATAGTTCATACTAATTCCATGTATAGTACATTTAGGGGCATGAGGAACAGGGTGTAAAGTACACTCATCCACCATAGAAAAGGGAGGATCCTCCGACCACACGGGTGTTAAGTCTGGCGGGCAACTGCCCATCGGTTTGAAGTTGAAATCTTGTATGTATGTCGATCGCTCGGTAAACTCTAACTGCGCGATGCAGGATTTGTGTGCACCGCCACATACATACTAATTCCATGCTGCCATGATAGTAGGTACTTACTAATTCCATGCTGCCATGTCATTATTCTAATGTCATTATTCATTATCTTGTTCTAAACTTTGGGCGACCAAGCTCGGCTCGGAGAAAACGAATTTTCCCAGATATGACCTAGCTAGATCGATATTTCGCCCCTACATTGCAACTTTAATCGAAATCATTAGAGCCGTTTTCGAGAACGTGATTACAAAATTAAATATTGCTCGTTTAATAGTATTGGATTATTGAAGTGGTTGGTAACACATATAAAAATTTGGTTTTGAATTTTTGTTTTTAATGCCACCGACTTCGGAAATTAAAGTTATTTTTCACTTTGTAATGGTTTTTTTGGAAG
The DNA here is from genome assembly GCA_949152395.1 of Agrochola litura. Taxonomy (NCBI): domain Eukaryota; kingdom Metazoa; phylum Arthropoda; class Insecta; order Lepidoptera; family Noctuidae; genus Agrochola; species Agrochola litura. Next base: position 16,050,471 of record OX424508.1, on the reverse strand, counting down.
TCGGTTGTTTATTAATTTTTTTGTAAAAAGTTTTTCTTTTCCACTTTTTAGTTGTGGTACCTATCCCACACAAATTCGAAAATCACTACCTGCTATATAAATAACACTGACAGGAAAAGCTATTTGTCCATTTGTCGCGCACACACTTAATGCAAATTTAAGATTTATATGGTTTTCTCGTGGATGCCACTGTCAGAACTGGACCAAATTGAAATGGGACTGTAGCCGTTACACCGCCACATACGAACTACGCATCATAGACATGACGTCACACAAATCCTGCATCGCGCAGTTAGAGTTTACCGAGCGATCGACATACATACTAGATCTCAACTTCAAACCGATGGGCAGTTGCCCGCCAGACACAACACCCGTCTGGTCGGAGGATCCTCCCTTTTCTATGGTGCATGAGTGAACTTTACACCCTGTTCCTCATACTCCTAAATTGGTGACCCCGAGTATGAACGTCAACGCAGCCTTCGTGCAATTACTTCGGCGTGACGTCATCATCATCATCACTCCCGCAAGCTTTCGTGAGGCAAGTCATACAGCCAGCACCCATGGTTTCAACGGGTATCCTGACCACCAGCATGCAGCGAACGCGCATTCCTGGTCATTACTCTCAGCCTCATCACCCCGACTCACTGGGGAATCAACGCTATCAGCCTCATCACTCTGACTCACTGGGGAATCACCGCAATCACCGCAATCACCACAATCACCACAGACAGTTCCGACTCACCGCGAACTATGTGGCACCCGGTTCCGACTCACTAGAAACACAGCTGGCACTGTGTGAAGCATCGCAAGATTCAGCCCACTATCGACCTCCGGTCTCCGGAGGGGAGTGATGTAGCGGTTACACCGCCACACACGAACTACGCATCATTAACATGACGTCACACAAATCCTGCATCGCGTAGTTGAAGTTTCCCGAGCGATCGACATACATACAAGATTTCAACTTCAAACCGATGGGCAGTTGCCCGCCAGACACAACACCCGTCTAGTCGGAGGATCCTCCCTTTTCTATGGTAGATGAGTGAACTTTACACCCTGTTCCTCATACCACTAAAGGACCACACGAGAAGCACCAGCTTTCAAATATAAAAAGAATCATCAAAATCGGTTCACCCAGTCGAAAGTTCTGAGGTAATAAACAAAAAAAAAAAATACAGTCGAATTGAGAACCTCCTTTTTTGAAGTCGATTAAAAATAGCAACACTGGTGTACGTAGGCGCTCTTAACTACGTAAAATTACAGACTTAGCATTTCGACAAAATAATATTTGCTAAGATATTGGGTTCAATCTAAATATAGTCCGTTTTATTATGAGCCTCGGGAAAGGCATATTATAGATTTCAACACAAATTGCCTATTCCAATCTCATTTCAAAGTCTATTAATAGATATTATCTAACTACTCTGATAGATTATGTTTTGTATTCACAGAAATATATTATTTTCTATTCTGAAAATGGCACCAAATACCACATTTCGTAAGGATATCCTTCCATAAATATAATTTGACATTTCAAGTGATTGTCGTTTGTTTTTTCAATTTGGAGTTTGACATTTGCACCTGTCAAGGGATTAGAAAACGAACTGTAGTGAGTCAATTTGGTAAATAATAATTAATTTCCTACAAACTCATACCTTAAAAAAAATATAACAGCGACATGTGGGTAGTTGTCACATTCACACGGAAGTAGCAACACAACGTGGGCATTAGATAATGTCATTAGCATCTGGGACGCGGAAGAGAGCGGACGCCGTAACTGTAGTTTTGTGTTTGTTTTGCTAAGCTTGTAACACCTGGTGAATGTAACGGTAGTGTTGCGCGTTATTAATTTACACATTCTTGTTTTTCCTGGTAAGGGTTGTGGTAAATAAAGGTTAAAATAGTCAACATACTTCGTTGATTTCAAACAAAAAGGCATTGTAACTTTAATGCCTTATTTGGCTTTAGCAAACACGAGATCAAATATACAGGGTGGCATCCACATCGACGCGAAAACTGTTACCATGGATTTAGTACATGATTCTGAACCCCCCTGTGTAGAAATATTTCGTCGGTTATTTTAATAAAAATCTGCTGTTTCATAGAAAAGTGCAATAGGTACCTACGCGGTCAAAATATATGAAACAGCAATTTTTTTTAAATAACCGACGAAAGTTTTCAACGCAGTGGGGTTCAGAATCATGTACTGAATTCATGTCTGATACTACTGATTTCGCGTCGATTTCCCTGCCACCCCGTAGATAAAAGTGCTCCAAGTTTTTTTTTTTTTTTTCTGTAGGGCATCTCACAGCTGGTTTTGAGAAACCTTAGCTGTTTAACCGGTCAATCCTGTGGCTGCCTCAAGCTACACTCAAAGCCTCCAGCCAGGGAGTGCTCCAAGTTTTGACACTCTCATTGATATGCGAAAATCTTCTGTAGTCACTGATTTGGGGCACCAATGTCATTTATACACAGTAACGTAAAATAAAATAAATAAATAATAATGTTGATTTATCCAAAGTAATAACATAGACACAGGTTGGGCTGTACTAAAATGAAACATAATTGTTTGTAAAAACATTAAAAGGCTTAAAAAACATATACACAAAAAATTTACCTAGGAGTGTGTAACTAGGAGGCTGTATACGTTGCTTAGAATCAAGAGTAGAATTATTATCGTTACGCAAAACCTACATTATTCCAACACCAAAATTGCTCGGTACTCGAAAAACAATAAACACACAGGTTAATTTCAACATGCGGTGGGTTAATAGTTGATTTTGGTAGCAAACCGTACAGCAGATTGAAATGTGTACGTCATGACATGCGGTCCCGTTTGACCAGTTAATGGAATAGGTACGTCACCGTTAACATAATTGAATGTTGATATGGAAGGATTACGGTCAGGTTTATGATATAAGCAATCCTGACCAGTTTTGTGAACGTTTTGCTGAAACACATAGGCAATCTTGGTGTTAATAATGTAGTGTAGCTTCCTTGAGTCAAGTGAGAAAAACTCGGCTCGCGAAGAGCAATGTACGCATTTGAAACTAGTCGGGAAACTGTACCACCACCGACGAGGAAGCGACTAGTAAACAATGATTTTCTCACTCAAGAAACGTACAAGAGATTGTAGGTCCCGTGAAGTAAAAAAGACATATATTAATAGTTGATCGCTGACTGTTCATACCGTCGCCGCGTCGCCTCCGGGGACTACTCGTTTGTCGCAGCTATTAGAGCTATCAAAGAGAGTACTCGCTCAGTTGCGTACTCTCACTTCTTGTTGATCGCAGGTGGTGGAACAGGTACTGTTGAAGAAACGCATACCTGTACACTGTAAAGACTATTCTTGCTTGCAGCGCTCGGCCGCTATAGTATCGCTTACCTACGAAAAAAAGGGTCGTGTGCACAGGATTTTGTTTTCAAATTGCTTAGATATGCGTTACCCCAATAGTACCTAGCTGACCAAAAACAAAAAAATATATTTAGAAAAATGTAGGTATTTCACGAAAGTTCTGTTTTCTATTTTATTTTGTCCTACTCGCAGGCGGCCCTTTGATCAAAACATTTATGAACAATTTAAAAAAAAACTGGTAGGCATGCCATTGATATTTTTCCATTTTTTGCAATTAACAACACGATTGGGACAGCTACCTAATATATAAGTGATTGGCTTTAACTACGAGTAGTAGTTTCAATTCACGCACGGACAAATATTTCAAATTCAAAATATTTTATTTCACATAAACCTTCATGGGCACTTATGAAACGTCAGAAGCTAGGTGCACGGTTCCAATCTATGGAGAAAAGCCGGCAAGAAACTCCACAGTTACTCTTTTAAAAATAATTGGCTTTTACTATACTTTCAAATAACAGTGTTACTAGGTGATTTGGTTTGAATTGGTTGTTCCTGGTCTAGGTGTGCAGCTTACAGCGTCACGCCGTATGCCGTCGTGGTCTCCTACACACGTTGAGGTCAACGTCTTGACATGGTACTCGGCATTCAAATGCATTGCGTCACGTCTCTAATTATTTCAAACCATTGCAGCGTCAGGTCGTCTCAAGTGTCACACGACCACTCGCGAGCAACGACTGAAGCGTCGTCGTCCACTGCGGACGTATTGACCACCGACGCTGTGCGTAGCGTTCAGACGTCGATTGGAACGTTGACGCTGAAGTCAGACGTCGCTTAAAGCATAAAATAGGAGACCAAAGCCTAACCTGAATTAGAACAGGTAATAGTAGATTGTTATACGAGGGGCTAAAATAACCCATTGTAACGAGGTAGTTTTACTCCCGAGCTTTAGCGAGGGAGTAAATAGAAACCGAGTTATAATGGGTTTTAGCGCCGTGTGTTACACTCTACTTTTCACTACGATTGCGAGAAAATAAAATAATCCAATACAATATTAATTTACCTTTATAAAATTCAAATCTGTAAATGCGATTATCGCCATTTTGATGACAGTCGAGGTCGAGGCTAAAAACATAAAAATTGGGGATTTCGAACATCCAAACTTCACCACAGGGGCAGTGAATACTACATCATTTAATTATTTGACGAGTTCATCCATTGTTCAAGTTAAATAAGTAGTGGTAATTAGATTTTTGATATCCAAAGTCGAAGTTTCGCGCCAATCGTGCGAGTTTACATTTTAACTTTTCACAAATATCACACATACACATGTAGATACGATTTAAAATGTGACAAATATTATTAAAAATATTATTCACAACTAGAAAATGCCCAGATCTTAACGTAATATACGAACACAGGTCCAATAACACGTAACATTCAATTTGTGTTAAAAATCGCCGACCATTTTTTTTTTAATTGTAATGATGTGTGAAAACGATTATGCCAAACGATTTTTTTTTTCAATTTTGATCGACTCGATTAATTAATATGTCGAATATCAGAAATCGAAAAATTAAATAAAATTGTTTTAAGCATTCAATTAGAGAATTTTTTTAACGATTTCGCGCCAATGCCTTTTTTATTTTTTCTGTAGCCGCAACGCAATGCTCGCATTCTACCGAAGAGATAGCCGCATTTAGTTCCATTTTCAAAAACAAAATGTTCTTCTTTTTTTTGTGAACAAGTAATAAGTCGAGTCCATACTCATGATTATTCTACAAAAGAATAAAGACTTTTTCATTTTTCAAGGCTCGTTGGAAAAGACAAAAATTAAAAAAAAAATACTTTTTCCCCTAGAGCAAGAAATGCAACTTTTTCCCCGCTCTGGTACTCTACAATGACGACCTTTTTGAGCAAGAGGAGTGAAAAGCTAATTTAAAACAACAGATTACGTCAACTATTTACAGGTGACAGGCAATAATCCGACAATTTTACAAGTTTCTTATAATGTAATATCATACTTTTTCTCCTGTATTAAACAGAACCCGCCATGAAAATGTGTCAATATTGATATTTTTTTACAAATACATAAAATTAAAAAAAAACAAAATTCAAAAGTCGTTTATTCAAACTAGGCTGAGAATCGGCACTTTTCTAACGTCAAAATTACATACTCGTAAGACAGTCCCCCAAAAACGCCCACCCTTCACCACTTCCTAGTGCCTTTAGCTGGAAAGAAGAAGTGGCGCAACAAACTCCATTACAAACGACATATATCTCATTGTCAGTTATAAATTAAATAAGGCCTAGGATATCATCATTTTTATCCAAAAAACGCTAAAAATAGAACCTTTTCGCTAAAATATAATATAAGAAAAGCAATATAAAATTCACAAACTATTTTCACAAATACTAGGTACAGAAGCCGATACAAACCTAATTTAGTCGATAAAAAATATCGCAAAAATAACAACAAAATTTTCGGGGCGGTTTCATAACGATATTAGAAATATTGTCGCCAATATGTGTTGTGGTCTGCTCTGTTTTTTTTTACTTTGTTTTACAAAATAAACATAGGCATACGAAATAAATATTGGAAATGTAATTAGTGATATACTAAAATTACTGTGGTTCGATGTCCTTCAAAAAGGTCAGATGCTTGGTATTCACAACCAGCATGCGTGTGTGTATGAACGAATTAAACGGAGTAAGCATAACGAATTGTCACATCGCGTTCGGTAGCTATACTGTCTTCCTACAAGCTGGCTTGTATGTAGGAATAAGTATGTATTAAAAGACAAGATTACTCCACTGACCATCACACAAAATGAGCTCAACCCGGTCAACCCTATTAACAAAAAACACGCCCACTAATCATCCTTTTGGCAAGCCCACAGCAGAAAAAGCTTTAATCCCCTCAGCGGTCTCCCAAACGCGAGTCAAGCCCGATTGGTTTCCAGTCACAAAGTCTTAGCCACACATCCGATACGGGCATTCTCTAACCCCCTAATACTCATTACGAGTAACACCGCAGGCTGCAAAGGGGCCGTAAAAGCCAAGAACTTAATTAACGTCCCGGAGGTTTTACTTCACATTTATTTGGGCGTGAATTTGGTCCCGGCAATAAAAATAAACAATGAAAGCTGTACAGGTGTAGGTCACGTGTTTCTACGTCTGTGCGACGTATGTGAATGGGTCGTGTCGTGTGTGGGTGCGATGATTAAATTGATTAATTAAGATTGTGTGTTCTGTGTTCCCATTTTTTTGTTAATTAGATGCTTGGTTTTATTATTTTTTGTGGAGTGATAGCTACTTACGTAATGTTTTAGTTGATTGAACGATTTAGAAAGTATTTTTAGTATAAAAAAATAGAAAAAGACAGCAAAAGAAAAGCATTGATTGGTTTCTGTATTGTTTTTAACATTTAAACTGCTAAAATAGGTACAATAGACTGCTAAAATAGAAAGAGCCATAAAAATCCCTGAAAGAAATCGAGACGTGTTTCACTTCTCAACGAGGCATCCTCAGGATGACGATTGTCTTATCGCGAACCCGAACATGGCGTGTTTCCACACCGAGCGCTGAACGCAGAGTGACTCACACGCGAGTGCACTCTGCGGTCAGCGCTCGGTGTCATATCTTTCAGGGTTTTTTATGGCTCTTTAGAAATAGCTAAACGGAACAGGTTACTAAATATATCCACGTCTTTTGTATTTAATCATGAATTTCCGCAAAGTCACGCCTGAAATTAACTAGTAAAACTGCTAATAATATAAATTTTTATTTTCGTTGGAAAATTCTCATAGCGTAACCCCAACCTGAGTGACCTTATCCAGAGGAACACACCGACTGCTTTACTGTGCTACAACAAATGGAAACCGTTTGGTTCCCCTGCAATCCTCGCTATCTTCTCGGTAGCACGCCACCGCTAGGTATATACGTGATGCTTTTTGTACGTAGGAGTGTGATTCCATGCGATGCATGTTAACCCGATCATTTTATCATCTAAAAAGGTTACAACATCGTCTACTTTTACAATGTTTGCAAACATGTGAGCACCATGTATCTATCACATATTAAATTATCTGTCGTTGCTTCATTTTTAAACCTTTTTACCTATTGTGGTATGGCAATTTTATTCTAGGTGCATCGTCTTCACATATAATTATTTAACTAATGTATGTACTATAGGTACATACATTAGTTAAATTCTTTTTATCTATTGTGGTATAGTAATTTTATTCTAGGTACATCATCTTCACTTATAATTATTTAACTAATGTACGTACCTATACAAACAATTGTAAAACATTTTAAAAGAGTAACGGTGGAGTTTCTTGCCCATTCTTCTCCATACGAAAACTACCTTTTGGAAGGGGCGACTAGAATCAATTATTATTTTGTAAATTTTGACGTTCAAAAGTGCCATACATGGGCCTTTTTGAATTAAATGATTTGACTTTGACTTTGACAACATACCTATCTAAAACTAGAAACAAAATCTACTCCCATGTTTATAAACTACGTCGTAGTGACGTACGTGATGCGATCACGTTGTCACTCGCTGCTTTTATTTGACCAACAGTACACCGCACGGACGTACGAACCGACGGAAATCAATTGGTAGTAGCGATGCGTGAACTTCGCTTAGAGGTTTTTTGAAAATAGTCGACTAGAATCGCATCTCTAGGCTAGTTTTTTCAAAAATTCACTGATTGGTTATCGTTTGTCATAATCAGGTGAAACTTTCACAGTAGCTTGGTGATAGGAGAAATGTTTTTCTTGAAACTTACGTAATCACCGCACTTTGAGAAGTCTGTGTGTCTTCTGAGTGACAATTGCCGTATTGTCGTTCGTTTGATTTGATATAATTTGATTTCAATTGATTTAATTTTACTTCACTAGATTTTTTTTTAATTTAATTGTATTTGATCTTATTTGGTTTTATCTGTAAAAATTCTATTAATTTATGTTTGGCAATGGGTGTTATTTACCTGAAATAAATAAATTTATTAATTTATTAATAAGAACGGTCGCACTCTAATCTCAGTCTTAATCGGTCAAAACAATCTCTAATTTCCCTAATTTTTAGAGTTCCGTAGCCAAATGGCAAAAAACGGAACCCTTATGGATTCGTCATGTCTGTCTGTCTGTCCGTCCGTCCGTATGTCACAGCCACTTTTATCCGAAACTATAAGAACTATGCTCTTGTAACTTGGTAAGTAGATGTATTCTGTGAACCGCATTAAGATTTTCACACAAAAATAGAAAAAAACAATAAATTTTGGGGGTTCCCCATACTTAGAACTGAAACTCATTTTTTTTTTTCATCAAACCCATACCAATGTGGTATCTATGGATAGGTCTTTAAAAATGATATTGAGGTTCTCACATCATTTTTTCCTAAACTGAATAGTTTGCGCGAGAGACACTTCCAAAGTGGTAAAATGTGTCCCCCTGGTCGTTGTGTGTGTTTTAATTTCTAAAACAAGAGAATGATAAAACGATCGAAGGATAAAACTAAAAAAATATATGATGTACATTACCAAGTAAACTTCCACCGAAAATTGGTTTGAACGAGATCTAGTTAGTAGTTTTTTTAATACGTCATAAATCGTAACCCGCAATTTACCTTTCATTCAATCAACTCAATTAAAGAACTTTTATATTATGTTACTTGCTGCTACGGAACCCTTCTTGAGCGAGTCCGACTTGCACTTGGCCGCTTTTTTGACAAGTTTTCGACATTGATTGTCGGCGAGATGAGTTTGCGACTAGACTTTGAAAGTTTTTAAATACGGGAATTGGCATTTTGTTTTTCACTTGCTTTATTAACTACGGTAGCTTATACTTTTATAGGAGCTCGTGGCTAAATCCATCGACCGTCTTTACATACCGAGATTCCTCCACGCATCAGAAAGCACTTTAAACCGTTAGTCCAGGTTGTCATTTGTGGATCTTTGACAGTTGTTACGGATTGTCAAAAGCCCGAAAGTCTGACAACCAGTCTTAATAGGGGTATCGTACGAGTATTACCCAGTTACTGGGTTGTGGAGGTCAGATAGGCAGTCGCTCCATGTAAAATACTGGTATTCAGCTACACCCAGTTAGACTGGAAACCGACCCTAACATAGTTGGGAAAACCAACTATATTAGGGTCGGTTTCCAGTCTTCAGTCAGGCAAAGCAGATTGATTTTTTGGTAGCTTATTCTTCTAAAGCCTATATAACACCTTGGTGTCTGAAATCGCCAACCTGTCTTGAGCAAGCGTGGTGATCAATGCACGGGCCTTCTCTGTTTGAGAAGAAGCCTTTGCCCAGCAGTGAGACAAAAATAGGCTGGTATTATTATTATTATGTAATCTTTGCAAAGAACTGGGCTATATGCCTATCTATATTCTTTACCCACACTTTCGAAAAGAGCCATGTGCACCACAAAAAATGTAAGCACACTATAAAAATGTCAATATGCAAATTATCCAAACCGCTGCCACAACGCTGGTTCTAAAATAAAAATACCTCTTTACACATTCACTCTCAACATTTAGGAAAAACAAAAGCCACCTTACCCAAAGCTATTATCGTTACCTGCCAGTATTTGCTTCACTAATAAAATACCAGCTAGTACCGCAGCTTTGCTCGCAGTATTCGATGGCGCAATATTGCCATGGCTTATTCAGGCGGAACAGAGAATAATCCTCGTGCTCTCCTACAAGCCGAGCCAGCTTTATGAAAGATTTCATCGCCATTCGTTGGGTTATAACGTGATTAAACTTTAGATACAATTTTTTAGTACCTATAGTTGCTCACATTTTAACCTTTTTTTTCATTATTTAATTTTGTTGAATTTTAAGAAAGAAAAGAAAGAAAAATAAGTTTAATTGTCACAGAAACACGTGCATAAAAGAAAAGAATAATAAAATAAAACAATAGATTTAAATATTATCACGAGCAGAAAACAGAAATATGCGGCAGCTGCTGGCACGTCATGACTGTGACAAGAAGGCTACTACTTTAACATTTACTATTTTAACATTCCTTACCCGTGCCAGAAGGAATTATTGCCAAACTTCCTTCAAGAAAGTTTCTTGGCTTCAATCGTCATCATTGTCCTGCCCTTATTCCAATTTTATATATTAATACACGGTACCTTGCAGGAATTACAATTTTAATTCTGCAGCATTGTACTTCTCAGAGACCACGGGTAAAAAAAAACCCGTGGTAGGGACCACGGGTAAGGAATTTATTTTAAGAACAAATTGTTTGTGAGAGATTTTTTTTAGATTTTATGTGATAGTTAGTAGTACCTAGTGATAGGTACACACGGCTACACATCAAGCTATAGAAATCCAGTGTAAGCTGACCTCGCATTGTACGGAAATCCTATACAATGCGAGATCAGCATAAACTGGAATATATAGCTTGATGTGTAGCCGTGTGTAGTCAACAATAATCTAAATGATCATCCGTCACCTCTTTGATTTGATGTTGTAATATAAATTCTATGCATACATTAATTAATACTTGCCTACTTTTACCGGCAAAAATAAATATACTTGAAGATAAGAAATCAGTATCTTAATGTATGGCTGTCTAAACCTCGTTCAATATTTCTTAGCACAAAATCAAATGAACCTAAATCAGGAAAATATTTTTCCCGATTAATTTTTCTTTTGAAGCGAAGTTTGAGGTTGTCAAAAATTGAATTGATGTCTGACATTGACTGACACCGACAGACATTGTTGGTTGACAGTGTCTATCGTCAAAAGTTGAGAAAGTCTGTGGACACCTCTCGTATGAAATTCAACAATTAGTGGCACACGTCATTTGGTTTAAACAGGTTTTTATTTTTACTATTTTATTTATCCTTTTTAAAGATAATTTTATATTTTAGTACGTTTTAAGCTTAACAGACTGTAGATTTGATGATAATTTTCTATTTTGTTAAATAACTGGTACTTGGTGGCAGGGTTACACTGTCCTCTCATACCTATTAACACTGTAATTAGAAAACATTGTAAAAGAGTAACCGTGGAGTTTCCTGCTGGCTCTTCTCCATAGGAAACGACCAATTGGAACCGTGTACCTAGCTTCTGACGTTTCATTGCCCATGTAGGTTATTTTAAATAAAATATTTTGATTTTGTTTTAGAACAGCAAAATTTAAAAAATTTACTGTTATTGCTTTGCTCTAATCTCGCTTTTGTTTAAGTACTTCAGCACATTTTATAAACCAATAAGTAATTAGCAATTTCTCACGCTTGCTTTCTCGTATTAGTCCACTGTCACTTGTATAATTAATCATATATTAAAATAGCATATATTAAAATTGATGAAACACTAGCTTTTGCCAGCGGCTAGCGTGAGCGCGGGGAGTGGTGGTGCCCAGTGGTAATGGCCACGATTTACGAGTTGTAGGTCGTGGGTTTGAACCCGGTCAGGCGCGTTACTTTGTGTAAATTATTTCATCGACACTGATCTCAAAACGGTTAAAGAAACATCGTGAGGAAACCAGCAGGAAACCAGAATGTCCTAGAACCAAAAAATCAAAAACGTGTGACATCTACCAAACCGCACTGGACCCGCGTGGTGGATTACGGCCCACTCTCTCTCACTGAAAGGAGGCCTGTGTCCAAGCAGTGGGAACATTATAGGCTTTTCATGCTATGCCCGCGGCTATACATCCGTATGGAGGTCACAAAGTTACCCCATGGATACATACTACCGGAATAAAAAGTATCCTTTACCCTCACCTAGGTTATGATCTACCTGTCTACTAATTTTCATCATAATTCGTTCAACCGTAAAGGTGTGAAAACTTAGCAGACAGACAGACGGATAACAGAGTAACTTTGGCGTTTAAAATCATCATCTGCTTTATCTTTTCCCAACTATGTTGGGGTCGGCTTCCAGTCTAATCGGATGCTGCTGGAAACTAGTATTTTACATGTAACGGCTGCTTATCTGACCTCCACAACCCAGTTACTGGACAATACGATACCTCTTGGTAAGACTGGTTGTCAGACTTTCGGGCTTCTGACGACCCGTAACGACTATCAAAGATCTACGAATGATAGCCGGGACCAACGGCTTAATGTGCTTTCCGAGGCACGGAAGGGTCTTGGTATGTAAAGATGGTCACCCATCCACGCATCAACTGTGGCAAGCGTAGCTTAACCTGAACCGTGTGGCTGTTATTACTCAGCCACAAGCCCTTAGCGTGTTTAAAATTTAAGAGTATGATAGTATGGATGCTGGTTAAACTTTAATGGCAGTGGACAGGGCGCATTGCTCGCAGAACGGATAACCTATGGGGCCAAAAGGTTTTAAAGTTTCAACCGCGAACCGGTAGACGTAGCGTTGGATGGCCTCCCACAAGGTGGACCGATGATCTTTTGAAGGCCGCAGGAATCCGCAGGATGCGAGAAGCACAGAACCGGGTGAAGTGGCGGTGCTTGGGGAAGGCTTATGTCCAGCAGTGGATCTCTTTCGGCTGAAATTATGATGATGAATGAATACGCGAGTTTTTAGTGTTGTTTTTAGTGTTCCGTACCTTAAAAGGAAAAACTGGAACCCTTATAGAATCACTTGGTTGTCCGTCTGTTTGTCTGTCTGTCTGTCAGTCTAACAAGACCCTTTTCTCAGGAACGCGTGGAGGTATCAAGTTGAAATTAATTTCAAATACGTAGGTCTACGATCTCTTGGAGCTCTCTGCCGTTGACCTAGAATCATGAAATTAGGCAGGACGCAAGGTTAATTTGTTAATTATGTATAGCATCGTTAATTTGTAGTTGTATCATATTTTTTTTTGTGCCTACAAACTTACATTTGCAGTTGGAAAATTTACCGTGACGTAGGTATATCGATTTATGGGAGCGCATGTTTTTCAACTACAAAGTTAAGTTTGTTTTTGGGATAAATTTATCCCAACTACGGAACTCTTCATTGTGCATGGTCCAACACGCACTTGGCCATTTTTTTTCCTAAATATCAGTTTAAAGCTGTATAAAATTATAATCATGACAGACATTGCATATTAAGTTAAACAAAAGTCTTAACTTCAAAGGTCTTCACCATTGTTTATGATTTCTTAAATATATTGTTCTCAACTGACCCCTGCAACTGAAGTTATCTTAATTATACTAAATGGTTTTCTTATCTTCAAAGCGGTTGAGGCTTTGTCTCTTGCAGTGAAATGTCATAGTTTTGAATAACAATACATAAATCTTGTTAAATAAATGATATTTCATATTAATGTTACTGCATTATCTTGTCTGCTCTTAATGGTTTGACATTTGTTTAAATAAAATGTTGATGACTTATCACGATAAATTTTATTTAAAAAATAATAACCTTTTAATAACTGTCTTCAAAAAATAAAACGAACATACACTTTCAAAGAACTGGACAAAGGCTCTTGACCTGACAAGCACCAGTTTCTCAACATTAAATAACAAAATTCACAGTCTACATTTGTTGTTTTCTGTACTCTACATTTTAAAACATTGACACCACCCTTGGAAAAATAATAATTCCTGTATTCACATTCCACTTGCAGTTAGGTACCGGTTTTTTTTTCTGTAGAAAATATAATTTTGTACTTTGTAAATACCTCACGGGTAAAAAAAAACAGTGGCACTCCGGAGTGCCAACAGAAGTGAAAACTTGAACAAGATCGCCTTGGTAGAAGAAAAATACTTGTATAGAATATTGGTCCGTAACCTTATCTAAATAAAAAGCACAATCGCGTTTACAAAAATGAGGTAACGGTGTCGCAATTGTTTTTTCCCATCTCAAAGCCAACGCGCCTAAAGTTTTCACTTCAAAAATGTGAAACGTCCACTTAAGGCGCAACTAGCCATACTTTTTCCATACAAATTTCGGGAGGGTTTTACTCCACTGTTACACATTGTACATCCAAAGTAAAACATGAAATCGTTTTGTCTTATTATTAATTTTGTCTGTACAGAAGCAGAATAGTAAAAAAAAAGCAATTAAAAACAAAGATTCGTTTTTCCTGCTAATTTTAACGCAACTTTGGGAGTAAATAAGTAATAAAAGAAGTATAAAATCTCCAAAACAAAGCTCGTTCCGACAAAGCTCAATTTTTGAAGATTATAATAATCTGTATTAGTAATTGATTTATGCAGTAGTTTTTTCATAAAACTCCAAATTTTTTACGCACTCGTTTTACTAAAATCGTTCTGAACGATGTTTGTGTGTGTGCCAACTAGAGTTTGTGCATGTAGACCAGCGTCTAACTGCTCATCACTGATACTATCTCTGTCGGACACGAAGCCAGGTGAGATAGCGTGCTTTTTGACCAAGCCCACCAATGAGTTCGAGCCCGCGACTAGTTCAACCTTAATGAGAAAGGCAGATAAAAAAATACCTACTTACCTATATACCTTAAAAAAATATGGGTAGGTACTGTGAGCACCACGCTTGGCTGCAGCACTCAGGATTGTTTGAAATTACAGAACTTTGCGTTTTAAACCGTAATTTAATTCATTGATACAATAATAAATAGACACGCACAAGCAGCTACCGGGGGCAGACTCGTTTTCTTTTTATCGACAAGTGAAAACTATTACAAATCCTAATTTAAACATAACTTGATAGATTGTTCGGACGACATAGCATTCATGCCAGCCTGTGCAATATGAGGTTATATCTCATAATAAAACCTCACAGTACCTATTTCGCAACCGCACATCAAAATCACCAGAAAACAAATTAGTTTCTCCTAACAAATAAATTCAAATTAATCTGACCACACTACTACAAAAAGATAACCCTCAAATCCAATATTAAACATTTTCTCTTTTGATTCGCGACCACATTAACTAATTGAACTAACCACATCGCTGATTGCTTTTCACGCATCAATAGATGCTATAACGATATAAAATAAAAATATAATTGGATCTCTAATAATTTCTCTAAAAATATTAATGATCAATCTAATATAATGATAGCGCCTCTTTTTGTAGACCTCAAGTAATTTTGATTAAATTTTTGGGATCCTAAAAATACTAAATAGTAAGTGCGACCAACTCAGGTGTAGCAATCACATAACGCGGTTGGTCACAGTGCCAACCTAACCTAACCTGTTTGGTGGACCTACCTTAGTCAGATTAGCTACTGCGACCAACTAGACTGTGAGAAAAAAACAGAAAGTTAGTCAATTATTTAAAAAAGTATGCATCATTTGAAGCGCAAAAAGTTTTAAGACAAGAAATAAATTGAAGAAGAAAGTCAATCAGTTTTTAGAGGATCACTAAATATTTCCCTATTCTCTTTCGAATCTACTTTTAGATTAATTTTTCTACATAAAAAAATAAAAATAATAATATTATTGTAATTAAATATTCTAGTCAGGGTGTAAACAATTGAACAGCTAAGTTGTAAAACTGTTCGTGAAAGAGATCTTCTGGCAACCTACTGTAATACCTCTGGTATATCAGATATGATCGCCGTCTGGTATATCAGATATGATCGCCGTCTGGTATATCAGATATGATCGCCGTCTGGTATATCAGATAAGTATAATTAGCCTATAACGCTCCCACTGCTGGGACACAGGCCTCTTCTCTATGAGAGGGTCTGGGCCATAATCCAGTACGCCGATCCAGTATGGCTAGATGAATGTCACATGTCTTCGACTTTCACACCTGTTTGTTTGCCGGAAAATAACACAAAATTAAACATTTTCATGTCATTTCCAACATAAAATTCCTAATTTTTTAACCGACTTCCAAAAAGGAGGAGGTTATTTATATGTATTTTTTTCTATGTATTTCCGCCGATTTCTCCATATTTGTGGACCGATTTTGAAAATACTTTTTTTTTGTTTGAAAGGGTATGCTCTTAAAGTGGTCCCATATAAATTTGATTAACTTTGCTTGTATAGCTTTTGAGTTAGCTTCAATAATGCGTTTTTTTTTTCCACTTAATATGTGGATGATATGATAAGTTCCTGTCACTGGTAGCAAATAGTGGTATTACATGTTGTGTGGGGTAAGTACCACAACTAAAAAGCGAAAAATAAAAAGTTGACAAAAAAAAAAACAACCGACTTTAAAAAAAAAACACTACAAAGTGAAAAATAACTTTTATTTCGGAAGTCGGTGTCTTTGGTTTTGAATTTTAATTTTTGCCACCAACTTCCGAAATTAAAGTTATTTTTATTTTAATGATTAAATAAAAAAACGATTAAATCCTATAAATCCTACCCTTTAATTGCAACATCGCGCACAAAACGTCATAAAATAAAAAGCGATTCTTTTGCCACGGAGCACGGTGCCTCGATGGTGGCGACCACAATCGCTCCTCGCAGCCACCACATACCGCTAATTACATTTAACGCTTCAGCTGTCCATTAACCACTAATTGGATATTTTTATTTCCAGTCTCAATTTCGTTCCCAACGTTGATGAGTTTACGAAAAATTCAATAAATATACCGTTATTTACTGACAAAATATTCATTTGTTTCACTGTAATAAAATGCTGTCAAAAAAAACCAATATGAGCCGAATATTTGCATATATTGCAGACATTTGTATGACAAAGGATTTCGTTTATAAAATAATATTGTGTCATCAAAATTTTTCGTGGCAAAGGTAAATTTAATAATCCACAAGCATGATATAACTGAGGATAAACTTTTATAAAAATAAGTACCTACTTATGTACTTTTATTAAAACATAGAATCAATTTTAAAGGTTAAACAAAGTTATTTTGAGCAAATATTTAATCTCGTTCCTTGAAGGCTCAGAAATTTCTTGATGCTTAGTAAATTCTTTACAAAACTTATTAATTCCAATGTTCGGGATTTATTCAATAAAGCAAGATATTTTGGTGTCCCTTTATTTTATAATGTGAGGTTGGTTCTTGATGAAAATGTACACAAATGTTTATTATTTATTAATAAAAAAGAGCTTTAAATAGTCATAGTGGAAGAAGAAAAAATAAGATCGGACTACGGATTAATCTTCCTAAGTAAGGAGCAAAAAGAAATGGGTCACTATTTCGGGTCGAATTAGAATTCTGTCAGTTCTCAGTCTGATTAATTATTAAGTGCGGCCAGTTTTAGCTTAGTTCAGTGTTCTGCTGACGTCACAGAAAATCACTGCCTAAATGGTATTACGCGTGTGCTACGCAAGAATAAAATGCTACACGCGTAGAGTTATACGCGGATAGCAACGGTAGGTAAACTATTTCAATGTCGTTCCAAAGTCTTTGAAATAAACTTGAAAATTGTACTAAGTAAATATCTAAGTTTATTTTAGTATGTTTCCCTTTTTATTGGCTTATCACTTACTTACTACCTTTCTTCCAATTTGTAACAATATGGGATTGAGAGTTAATCTTGTGACAAATCCGTAATATCTTAAAAACATATCGAAGTTCGTATTTTTTGTAAAAAAGATTTTTTTCACTTTTTAGTGGGTTAGTTTGTCTACTGCCTAATGTCAACTGCTCATCAAAAATACCCAAATCGCTATAGATGTGCCTACAATATTTGAAGAGTTCTCTCGATTTCTCCAAGATCCCATCATCAGATCGTGACCAAATAACAATGGGACCAACCCATTAAAAAAATTTAAAAAAAATTCAAATCGGTTCAGCCGTCTTCGAGTAATCGGGGAACATAAATAAAAAAATAAAATTATCCCGACGAACTGAGAACCTCCTCCTTTTTTAAAGTCGGTTAAAAATGAACATAAAAGTATACCTACATAATATTTTACCAGTAGTTACCTTAAATAGAGCGTGAACAGGTATTACTGTAACTACTTTTTAAATCCACTTACATTCAATATGAATAATATTTATTCAGTATTGTCACCAATAGAGACGTAACAGCAATTCCCTGTCAATACGAACAGCCGTCTGACAAAAGTATTAAGAAATATTATTTAATATGAAAAAAACTAGTTTTTGCTCGCGGCTTAGCCCGCGTGGAGGTTAAAAGTTATCCCACCGAAACGTACTACTGATGTATAAAAAGTATCATATATGTTAATCCAGGCTATAAACTATCTGTGTACCTAATTAAATCCAAATCCGTTCAGCCGTTTTTGCGTGATTGAGTAACAAACATCCAAACACACAAACATCCACACTATTAGTACGATATACAGATTAACGATTGAAAAAGTTATTTTTGATAAAGTTGGAAAGTATTTGTAGTTCAATGTTTTTACCTGTCCGCGAGCAGTGGTGGCCCAGTGGTAACGGGCTCAAATTACGAGTTTCAGGTCGTGGATTCGAACCCAGACAGGCGCTTTACTTTGTGTAAATAATTTCATCACCACTGTTCTCAAACTGTTGAAGCAAATCTGAAGAAACCGGGATATCCTAGAACCAAAAATTTGAAGACATGTGACATCTACCAACCCGCACTAGACCCGCGTGGTAGATCCCAACAGTGGGAACATTATAGGCTGATTATGCTTAGCTACCTGTCCACGGATACGTAAGTGTAGTGACAAAGAAATGAAACACCTGGTAATTTATTAATACAAAATAAAAAAAAATATTGACATATAAAAGTTGTCACATTTGCATTTGAAGCCCTGACTCCTGAACTAGCTAATTGATATTTTGATCCGTTGTTGACTACGAAATAGATTGATACAATAATCTAGAAGTATTTAGCGATAAAATGTCTACAGAACTCCTCAGATTTATGCAATTAGATACTAATAAAATTCCAATTTCTAAACTGTTTATTCTTATAACAATGTCTTGTTCAAGTTTTCTCCCGTCTCGTCCTGTTATTCTTAAAATTAATTCACGACAGTTATTTATGTACAGAAACCATGTTCATACATTATCATACTCGTGCCATCCTCGCATGTCTAACAGCAGTTGGTTTTCAATATATCGTGACCAACACAGCGTGTTTACAGACCCGCTTACAAGAAACTGTTAAACTTTGATTGTGAAGCTCAAGACAATTTATGAAGTTGAAATATGAACTGTCGTAGATGGATTCGATTTATGTAGTCATTTGGATTTGAAGAAGAATTTTAGTCTGATATTTGTATTATTCGTAGAAGTGAAATACATAACACACTACTCATGCATTACGAGTAGTAGTCTTTCTTTTTCGTCTGGTTAGTGACTAACCTGATGTTTCCTCACGATGTTTTCCTTCATCGTTTTTGAAGCAAGTGATAATTGTACAATACGCACATGAAGCCATGAACTTATAGTCTGAGGTGCGTGCCTTGGGTTCGAACTCGAGACCTATGACTTGGAAGTCTGACGGTCACACCACTAGGCTATTACTGCTAAATCTACCTAAGTAGTAGGTATGCGCAATAAACCTTAGTAGTGATGACCTCACACATTAACTTATTAATTATATAATTTTAGGGAAACCGTCTACTTTTACAATATGTGACCACCATCTATCACTTAATTAAATTATCTGTCGTTGCTTCATTTTAAATTCTTTTTATCTATTTAATTGTGGTATAGTAATTTTATTCTAGGTACATCATCTTCACTTATAATTATTTAACTAATGTACGTACCTATACAAACAATTGTAAAACATTTTAAAAGAGTAACGGTGGAGTTTCTTGCCCATTCTTCTCCATACGAAAACTACCTTTTGGAAGGGGCGACTAGAATCGATTTTATCATCTTGTAAATTTTGACGTTCAAAAGTGCCATACATGGGCCTATTTGAAATAAATGATTTGACTTTGACTTTGATGTCCTTCGAAAACGATTGGTTCGCCAATTAGCAGTACAGTGCCCCGCTTTACTTGACCGCTCTTCGCCTTCACCTTTTCGTCTTTACAAGAGGGGTCAGGTAATGCAGGCTTATGCACACACTGACTAATAGGTAGTCAGTGTGACTAGTAGTCAGTGTGTGGATAAGGCCGTGTCCTATTTATAAGCGATCATCGCGCGAATACGTAATAGGCTAGTGTCCAAAAAAATGTTTTGTCCGTCTTGTAGATTATTAAAAAATACTGAACACGTATTTTTTAACCGAGTTCCAAAAGGAGGAGGTTCTCAATTCGTCTGTATGTTTTTTTTTTTTTTGTTTTTTTTTGTATGTTTGTTACGCGATTACTCTGCCAATTATGAATAGATTTTGGTGATTTTTTTTTTGTTTGGTAGATCATACTTCAGAGGTGGTCCCATATAAATTGTATTAACTTTGCTTGGGTAGTTTTTGAGTTAGCTTCAATTATACGTATTTTTTCCCACTTAGTATGTAGATGATATGATAACTAATTCTTGTCACTGTTATTTACATAGCAGGTAGTGGTATTCGAATTTGTGTGGGGTAGGTACCACAACTAAAAAGTGAAAAATAAAAACTTTTTTTTAGTCGGTTGTTTTTTTTTTTTTGTAAAAAGTTTTTCTTTTTTGACGTAATCAAATTATTTGATTACGCGATACATTGAGTTAAAATGTGGCATGACGTCACACCTTGTTAGATTTAATACTGCATTGTGACGTAGCGAGCCCCCACTCCCAAACTTTAATGTGTGTTTTCTACGTTATTTTTGATTAATATGATAAAGCAAAAAATACGTGTCTAATATTTTTTATTATCTGAAAGACGGAGTAATATAATTTATTTTTCTTTACCTAGGCAACTACCCATTGTCGCGGTCAAAAGTCACTTTTTGTTCGGAAAGCGCCCTCTGTCGGCGCAACCGCGCGTTCTGGTTCACCAAACAAAAAGTGACATATAAACGCGACGATCGCGTATTCGCGCGACAATAGCTTTTAAATAGGACGCGGGGTTATGATCATGTGTTTTGGTTAAACCAAAAGAGAAAATAAGGTCGTAACACGTTCTGTAGTTTTTGCTTACCCCTATGAGAAATAGGATGGGAAAAAAGAAGGTGTGTTTACGACAAGGTATATCTGAATGGGGCATTAAAGCTCGGGTTAAAGCCTCGAGAAGACTGTCGCGACGCGACTCTACAAAACAATTTCTAAGAAAACATCACGGTAGAGCAATTGCCGTTGTCGCGTCGAACGTGTCTGCACGAGGCTTTAAA
Source organism: Agrochola litura (assembly GCA_949152395.1). Lineage (NCBI taxonomy): Eukaryota > Metazoa > Arthropoda > Insecta > Lepidoptera > Noctuidae > Agrochola > Agrochola litura. The sequence continues at coordinate 16,029,071 of OX424508.1, read as the reverse complement.
TGAAAGAACAGCTTGAAACAAAATTTCAGTAACAAAGCCAAGAAAACTCTAGCCTTCTACGAAACGATTATAAATATTAATAGGATCATTAAAATTATTAAGTTTTTTAATTATTAATGATAGTTTTCGTTTCAAAAACATTTATAAAAGCATTCTTAGTTGGAATTGAGAAATTGCTTCTTAGCTTATGTACCTACATAAGTAATTAAATAAAACAGCAGACGTTCTATGTTAATTTATTATTTAATACAATTTCTAATGCATGCAAATCTAATTTTTGGGCTCTCGTTTATCATAATTTAAATGAATATTAAAATTTATAAATTGAATTAAAAAAAAATGAATTGTTGTGTTATGTTTTGTTTTTTTTATTTAACTTTGGAATTTGAAGGTTGTTGAGTCATTCTCGTGAGGATTTTCTAATTAGCTAATTATGTAGAAAAGCTCAGTTTTTGAACAACTTTCATTTTAATAATTATGTCACTTTTAACATAGTTTTAAATTTGGATTGCGAGTTTCTTTGTTTGCTACGTTTTTACGTGTAAACTAACAAAAACGGAATTTCATTACTAAATAAAAAAAAATAAAAAAATCATTAACGGTTTATCAAGGGTATTTTCGACTCCATCATCATTATCATTTCAGATGAAAGACATCTACTGCTGGACATAGGCCTCCCCCAAGCACCGCCACCTCGACCAGTTCTGTGCTTCCCGCATCCAGCGGACTCCTGCGGCCTTCACCAGGCCATCGATCCATGTTGTGAGAGGCCTTCCAACGCCATTTTCTACATATCATTACTGAAAAAAAAAATGCTATCTGCGAAGCACCGTCAACTAGATTGAATAAAAATTGCGCAAAAACTACTGTCACGCAACTAAATCTGCAGTTTCCTTCAAAACCACCACCTCTACCTCCATGCTAAAGAAACCAATTTCCCATAAAACGATGGGTCAGGAAGTCAACTTTGACCGGTCAACATCAAAGAGTGAACCGAGCCATAACACAGGAAATTGATTGTTAATACTGAACAGCACATGATATCGAAGTTAAATTCCAATTTAACTATACCCTTGTAGTCTTGGAGCTCGTGTACGAGAAAATAAAATGTTCTGTTTGAGCGTTTTGTCTAATATTTTTGTGAATAATATAATTTTTGTAATATAATAAGTGTTAGAGAACAGCGTTAATACTATTAAGTTTTAAATTATCGCTTGTTTTCTACCTGCATTTTTTTGTATTTTCTTAAATTCTGAACTATTATCTCGTTAGTAGGTACCAACAGTTATTATTCTAATTGTATGCTGGTTAACATTCAAACCTAGCTTACAACTCGTGCAAGATCAGAATAGACATTTCAATAAAATTTTACTGCTTATTTTCAAGTTCTCTACATTAAATTCTCCACTTTTATCTATCCTCACACAAAAGTCGAACCCCCACATTAGATTCCCCAAAACAAATGAAATAATATTTTCAAACATTACCTCCTAGACTATTATCGTAAACGGGCTATAAATAAATCCCGCCAGGTCAACCTGAAACCAATAATGATCCTATGTACAGTAAGCGCTCAAAAGTGCATGAGCACGCTAAGAGTCGTATTGCTGTGAACACGCGGTATAGCTCGTACATTTGTATGTGTAAGCAACACGATACACACACCACAGATAACGCAGTTTTGCCCTACACGAAACAACAATATATTTCCGTCGCTTTAAACATGCTAGCACACACGCACTATGCGCGTGAACTTGACCAGTTAATGGCATTGCTAAAATTCAATAGTAACTTAACAAGTGCAGATAGCAGAAAGCGTTAAGCGTTGGTATGGAATTCAAACTGCCTCAGGTTCTAATCTCGTGAAACACAGTGCGGTTTTTTGCAAATATTATTATTTTTGTTTTCGATAATAATATTTTTAAATATTGCTGCTTTTTTATGTTGCTATTGCAATAAAGGTTTTAGAATAAAAAATGCGTGATATATGATAACAAAATTAAAAAAAATATGTTTATTCGTTATATTTATTTTACATAAGTTAATAAACTGCTACAATTATTTATCATTACTTCAGCTGAATAAGATGTGAAATAGATGTCAAGAAACTTAGAAGCAGTTTGTATTATTTAGACATATTTAAATTATGAAATATTTTAAATTTTTAATGGATTTTTTCACCATAAATACTAAGCTTTGATCATGGTCGAAGTAATTAAGTAATAAATAAGAATATTAGACTACTTAAAATGTAAAAAACTACTTACAGAATAGGTAATTTTAAGGTTAAATATGGGCAGTTTGTTTATATTTTATTTGTATTAATTATTTTACATTTTATTTGACTTTAGTAAATATTGGTTGTTATTGAGGTTAAAGCTTAAGTAATCATTTTCTTTACGAAAAGAAGATTGAAACTAAACCTCAAATTTTTATCCTAAAATAATACTATTACTAAAATAATATTAAACAATTTCGGTATATCTGCAAGAAATACGACAAACACCCTATTGAAACGTGCTTAAAAAATTCGTTACCATAAATTCATGCAATAACGAATCTGTTGTTTATTAAGTTGGTACGGTCAATATTTTAAGGTCAAAAACGGTTTTCTAGCTGGTCTTCAGTGATGCAAGCCTTCAGAGTGCACGGCGAACGGTTCATGACGTGTTTTTAATAATTCAGCAAAATGTCTCGTTGGTATGAAACTATTTGTTTCATTCACCATTTAACGTCGCTGCTACTCGATAATAAGCCCCTTCCTCATATCTCTTAACCCTCACAGTATTTCTCTAGAACAAAGAAAAACATTGTTTTTATTACACATAATACCTTATTATTTATTATTCACTAATCGAATTAAACCTCACAATGAATTTAAAGGCATCTTCTGTCTCAACAATACCTCTGTTCTATCAACAATACCCTTGATTAAGATTTATGTTTAGTAAAATATGAAATATATTAATGATAACACTCACACTTAGTCCGGTTTCATTAGATATTCACTTCACTTTTACGCAGCGCAATAATATTCTCTGATCTGATCTGATCTCTTCAATATATTTTATGCCTGCTTTTTGATAATAATAACCACAACACTGCGCTAAATACTCGTCACCAATATTATCCACGAACCAAAAAAGTTCTATTATATACTCGTAACAAACTGCATCTACCCCACAGAAATCGAAATAATTTACTTAGTTTTTTGTGGTCTACCTGCTAAACTTTAATATTTATGTGAACAAGACGAATGAAACTAAAAACGAATGATGATTATTGAACTAGTCATTGGTTGCAGACAAAGTGAGTGTGTGTGTGTAATGTGCGTGTCTACAGTATTGTAACAACTTATAGAAGAAGGTCGTAAGTCAAACCGAAGCGTCAGTCTATTGCTTTGTGAGATTGCTCATGGACTTTTGGTCGGTACTGTACTTTAAATGGTTTTGTGTCAGTTAATTGGCGTTCGGTACAGCGCGAGTTTTAATCGGAAAGTAGTGTGGTTACGTGCAAAATGAGCTTATAAAGGAGAAAATTCATAGGCGAAGGGTAGTTGTAGCAAAAAAGATGATGGAAAGACTTTTTTGTGAGCTAATTGGTATATTATAGAAAGTTCTTTTAATATGAAAAATCTAGGTCACATTTTTTTCAGGTTATCGTGGTGAAGTTTCTGATAAGGTTTCTGAACATTACAGTTTAAATATTAAAGATGTCTGCCTTTTTTTGCTTGAACCTCAGTTCGAAGTATATTAAAATATCTTAGTCATTTAACTTGATGGTTTTAGAACAGCATCTTTGAAAATAAGCGTGATTCACAATTTATATGTTACTTTTAATGTTAATTATGTTGTGATTCTATGTTATTAAATGTATGTATGAAATGAAAACTCTATTTGAAAGTTATTATTTTATTGTATGCTCTCAAAACGGTGACGAAAAACATCGTGAGGAAACCGGCATGTCCTAGAACCGAAAATTCGAAGAAATGTGACATCTATCAACCCGCACTGGACCCGCGTGGTGTATTACGGCCCACTTCCTCTCACAGAGAGGAGGCCTGTGTCCCAGCAGTGGGAACATTATAGGCTGATGATGATGATGATGAAATGAAAGATTTGAAAACACTGGCAATATTAATGCATAGGAGAGTATTTTGAAACTTTCAAATAAATTCAAAAATCGAAATTAAAAAGGGGTTCTTTCAAACAAACTTAATAATAGTGATGGGCCGACCATTGGTTTCGCCGATGAACCGACTAGCTATAGTGATTAACCTATTGGATATGTTTGGTTGGATTTTTGTACACAGACTACTGTCTACTGACGTATGCACGACAGGTAGACGGAGTCACCGGTGTCTGTCATACAATGAATATCGTCACAGACATCGTTGTTTACTCTATTTTCAAATACTCAAAACTTTGTACATTGTGTGTTTTTACCCGATTGCTCCAAAACGAGGATAATGTTTATCGAGAGTCGTATGTCTATTTCTTTGTCACGCTCTGTAGCCTAAGCTTGACGGATTTTAACATAATATGAGGTGTCGTTAGATTCGTCTTAATTGTGGGAGTGACATAGGCTGTATAACATTTATTTATATTTATTACATCTGCAAATTCAAAAAAGGAGGGATGGTTTTTTTAAAAATAAACTTCAACTTGTAAAATTTGTACCAATTATAATCTAATAATAAGTCAATTCCAATTACACGAATAAACTAAAAAGCTTGAAATAAAGAAACCCGACTGCTAAAACACTTAACTGAAAAGAGAAAACAAGCATAATTTATGATTCTATTGAACTATGTTTTTATAAGATATCGCAGGCGGGGGACAAACAGGAGTTACACCATATTTCAGATTACATTGTGTTTTTGTTTTAGACAGATGAGTTGTACCCAAATTATTTTGTTAATAAAAAAATATGATTTATTATTATTTAGATAAACGCAGTTTAATTTAGTGTCGTATTGTCGTCTCCACCTTGTAAACGTTTTTTTCTAGAAATACTCATTGTATTACAGAAGTACCAAAAAACACTTAAGTCCAAATTAAAATTGAAAGAAAAGGACGTAGGTACGGAATCTTCATTTCAACTTCCCTAATTTCCTCTCTACACGCTCAACGTTTCCTTCCGATTCAAACATCCCAATTTATATTTAAAACTTGACAACCTTCGTTTACTTTCTTAATTCTCAACAATTACGCACAAGTACCTACATCTGTTGACGAAATTATTTATGCTAAAAGGAGGAGAGCTCTCAATATAAATGGATGGCCCTTTGTGTGACCTCGGCCCTACCTGTCTACTCAAAGTAAGGACATCAGAATTCCTCGGAATTAATAAGCCCTTTAGTTAGGGAGAGGATTCCGGATTATTTACCAAAGGAATACTTCGTGAGGTGACTCAATTTGAGGTAAGCGGAGGTATGTAACTTAGGATAGGATAGAAGGCTTTGTTCAGTTTGACCTGTACTACCTACTTTGAAAAGTTTGAATTCTTTAGAAACGAGGATAAACTTCTGCGACATGATATTTGCGCAGAAGGAGATCACCGAGTCCCACGACACTACGCCGCCGACCATAGAATGAATCACAGCAGCGACAGGTCGCTTCCCACTTCCGAAACAAGGGCACAGCGCGGCTCCTCCCAAGCTGCACACTCTGCAAGTGTATGTCACGTCATGTCCTCTCAATAGTGGACGTAGTGGTGATACCGAGCGTCTGGCTCCCTGGCTATGCGACGCAGGTACTTCCCGAAGCAGCTGTGCCCCGAGAGCACATGCATCGCAATAAATGACGGGGAGCCGTGCCTCCACCCGAGCCGGTCATCGAGCACCGGCGGGACCACCTCGATGGTGACGAGGTCGATAGGGCGGAGAAGCCTGTCCCGTCATTTCACTTCCAGGACCTGACGGAGCTTGGACAGGCGCAGCGTGATTTGCCGCTGCACTAATGCCCATCACGCCCCGCGTCCTCTCTCGCTTCTAGGTCCCACGGCGGAGATCCGGACAGAATAGGCCTAAAATGTATGTGTTTAAGAGCATTTATTCTGAAAGTGGGCAACGTCGCAAGTAGATGTCAAATATTTCGCTGTTTTGATTAATTTAGCAATATTACTATATAGAAATAAGAAATGTGGCTAACTAGCAAACTAGAATATTAATAATTAATTGCAATTATAATACTGAATTTGATGTTGTAACCGTTTTATGTATAAAAAGGCATTTGGAAAGGTTCCAAATACTTTTTTACATCTAAAACTAAATATTCGGTATTACGATATTAATGATTGCATTTTATAATTCATATTTTAGTTGCCTAGTTAGCCGCATTTCTTAATTCCATACAGTACCTACTTACCAAGTCCCAGTGCCAACTTAATCAAAACAGGTAAATATTTAACAGCTATTTACGACGTTGCCAACTTTTAGGATAAACTCTCTCAAAAGGTTAAATCTATAACTACCTGCAATATTCTAACGTTTTGGCTCGTCTTTTTACAATTTGCGGTAAGCTATAGAACGTATTCTTCTACTCGCAACCGGTGTGCGTGTATGACCAGATGTATGAACATAAACGAGGCAAAAGGAGTTATATGTAAGGATCGTAGCAGGTGGCGTCCTGTAGTTTCTGCCTACCTCCATGGGAAGAAGGCGTGAGTTTATGTATGTATTCTTTTACAGTTTACCACAAATTATACAACATAATGCAATATTGCCCATAGCAAATAGCGTGATCATCTAAAGCATAAAAACTGACCAGACTTATAGGGAATATCTATGCAAAATTTGAACAGACAGTACAGTTGTATTTGCGTGATGCTGGAATATACATTCAGACAAACAGAGTAAGCAGAACTCAGCCTTTCAAAAGATGCCATTCTGATTGACAAAGATATTAAATCCATTGTTATAGAACAATATGTCATGTGTAGTTCGAAATTTCATCGGTAATGGACAATTTCTCAGGAAGAGGTATTTTGCCTCGAATCATATTAGCCTGCATTCATTGATCTTGTGCATGTGCCATTTCAAATATAGTAAATGGTCCTATGCTATGGTAGGCAGGTACTTATTACGCGTTAAGCGCAGACCACACTGGCAACGAAGCTAAGGTTCGTTTAGCTTCGCTCATGTAACTACCGCATACTTGCATACTTCGGTTCAAGCCGCGAACTATGAACCGTTGGTCTAGTGGCCGAAAGCTCTATTACTGAGCATGAGGCCCTGGGTTCAATTCCCAGGTCAGGCAAAGTGTTATGGGTTTTTCATTACCATCAGGAATTTCTCAGTAGCAGCCCGGAGTCTAGATTTGTGCCCGGTTGATGACAATATGCTCGCTCCCTATTACATGAGACTTAAACATAACTGGTGAAATGTAATGTGTGTAGGTACACTATATGTAGGAAAACCTCTGCTTATCTTTCGGGGAAAAAAAGTCGTGATGTTATGTTATATATTTAGGTTTTTCTCCACATTTATAAAAAGAAAAAGAAAGAAAACTTGTTTATTCTGCACAAACAAAATGCACGTATTAAAAAACTAGACATAAAATACATATAATATAAAAGTAACCAAAAGCCTCATATTCAATCCAAAAAAAGTTACAGCATCCGACGCAATATGGGCAACCCATGGACAAGATGGTCAATGATTAGATGAAGATCGCGGGAATTCCCCCTAAGTAAGAAAAACAGGACGCGGCAATTCCCTGCTGTATGTGAGAAAAACAGGACGGGTTGCTCTGGCGATGTAGGGGGATGGCCTATGTCCAGCAGTGGACGTCTATTGGCCAAATAATAATGATGATGATCATAAAATCACTGGGAAAAATAGAAAATGGTTAACTTACATGGGCAATGGTGACTAAATAATGAATGCTAAACGCCGAGAAAAAAAAAAACACTTAAAACAACTAGAATTTAATTACTATAACTGTACAAGCAGCAGAATCATTCGTTATTCCGGTAAAATAAAACCATCCTTCGTCTCCCGCTTTGTAAGTACCATTTGTTTAGCCGACGTTGAAGGGTCGAATGCATTTAATTGAAAACATTTTTATTTCTTTCTACGGTCTCAAAAGTAATTGCAGTTAAAACCTCTTTAGTTAAATTTGGCAACAGAAAACAGCTCTTGATTATTTCAAAGTCATAGTCAAATCATTTATTTCAAATAGGCCCTTGTGCCACTTTTGAACGTCAACATTTACAAAATAACAAAATTGATTCTAGTCGCCCCTTCCAAAAGGTAGTTTTCGTTTTGAGAAGAATGGGCAAGAAACTCCATCGTTACTCTTTTAAAATGTTTTACAATATTTTGTATAGGTACCTACATTAGTTAAATAATTATATGTGAAGACGATGCACCCAGAATAAAATTACTATACCACAATAGGTAAAAAGAATTAAAAATTAAGCAACGTCAGATAAAATTTAATTATGTGATAGATACATGGTGCTCACTTATTTAAAACATTGTAAATGTAGACGATTTTCCTAAAATTTTATAATTAATAAGTCTGTGTGATTTAAAGTTTAATTACAGGAATTCTAGTTGGGCTACCAACCTTATGCTTGAAAAGTTACAAAACAGTTTTCAAGTTACAAACTTTTAATGATACCCAATAAAAAAATTAAGTAAAAGGCGAATTTTTAATATTCTCTTCTTTGAGCCTTCACTGTAAAGAAGATTACGAGTTGGTGTTAGGTAATTAACGATTAGAATAAAGCGGGTGGGTCTTAGTTGGAGAAAAGTTTTAATTTTACGTTAAGGCATCTGTTCCTGAAACGGAAATCTCCTTCTACCAATTACTCGGTTGGTAGAAAAAAAACTTTTTTAATAGAAGAGAACAAATTTTATCGAAGTCAGCGAAATTACTCAGATGAAGAAAGTTGCGGATGCTTCTTATGATATTCGACACTAGATCGATTTATTTAAAATTGGCACAAACTTCCGCGAACGTTTGAAAAATTTGAATTAAAACTTTTTCAATTTAAAAAGGGTATAGATATTAATTGGGAGCGGCAAACTGAGGGTAAATACTAATTTAACCCTTTACGAAAAAAATATTATTGCGTTCCTTTAAGATGTAGATTTTGAAATCTTCAGATCTTGGAGTTTCGGTTTAAAACTAAGTATCGTTTCATCTACCTACACAATTTTAATCATCGACTTGCAATTTTTTTATTTCAACGCAGATTATCAATTACTAGCTTTACCCGGCCCGGGTAGTGAGACCTAGTAGCCGGGCCCGCCGGTTTATTTTTGTTGGAACATAGATAAGTACTTAGTAAGCACTAAGTAATTATCTATGTTCCAATAAAAATTCAATCAGAAAAAACAAATATTAGTGGTATGAGGAACAGGGTGTAAAGCTCACTCATCCACCATTGAAAAGGAAGGATCCTCCAACCAGACGGGTGTTGTGTCTGGCGGGCAATTGCCCAACGGTTTGAAGTTGAAATGTTGTATCTATGTCGATCGCTCGGTAAACTTTAATTGCGCGATGCAGGATTTGTGTGACGTCATGTCTATGATGCGTAGTTCGTATGTGGCGGTGTAACCGCTACATCACTCCCCTCCGGAGACCGGAGGTCGATAGTGGGCTTAATCTTGCGATGCTTCACACAGTGCCAGCGTGGTTTAGTGAGTCAGAACCGGGTGCCACATAGTTCGCGGTGAGTCGGAACTGTCTGTGACCAGTGAGTCGGGGTGATTGCGGCTGAGGGTGATGACCAGGAATGCGCGTTCGCTGCATGCTGGTGGTCAGTATACCCGTTGAAGCCGCGGGTGCTGACTGTGTGACTCGCCTCACGAAAGCTTGCGGGAGTGATGATGATGATGACGTTACGCCGAAGTATTTGCACGAAGGCTGCGTTGATGTTCATATTCGGGGTCACCAATTTAGTGGCATGAGGAACAAGGTGTAAAGTTCACTCATCCACCATAGAAAAGGGAGAATCCTCCGACCAGACGGGTGTTGTGTCTGGCCGGCAACTGCCCATTCAAAAATAATACAGAATGAATTAACGTTGTATCTATTTAAATCACAGAACAGTGAACCCAAACCACTGAAGTCCCTATCACATTTATCACAATTTAACAAGCACAAGTAATCTCTCCATCTGAAAAGATTAGGAAAAACAATCTCCCACCATTACGTTAATTACTAGAATTTTACGGGCGTTAAGTTTGCCTTAGGGAAACTTTATTCAGACTTGGGACAGTTTGTCAAGCAAGTTAATAATGTTATTATACGGGAGTTTGAGTTTGCAGCTGGGTGCTAGTGTGGTATCAAAGAATTCGTAGCTCATTAGTGATGTATCACGAATTCAGGAGTAAGAGATCAGTTCAAGGGAATGCGCAGCAGTGTATCAGATAGTAAAAGTATCTACCAAAAACAATATCAGTATCTAACAAAAAAATTATAAAGATATCATTAGGTTTAAGATCTCACCTCTCATACATAGTTTATTTATGATAATCTAAACTAATGCTATAAATAGACAAAAAATCCTTTTTTTCAAACTTGCTTGGAAATTCAAGCATTATTTTGACAACCTTTTTCGAGATAAATCGAAAATGCTGTACTGGTCAAATACAAGCGAGTAGCCGACCGGCAATTTTACTATGAAAGTCCTTATCTGTCGTGTTTAGCGGCCGAATAAATTGCCATGTAAACTCATATTCTATGTTCTATGTTATAGGGTTTGGTTTCCGCACTTAGTCCGTAAGGTGGATCATTGTGCGTGGGCCATGGCGGCCGTTTGGTGGTTATTCCAACCAGCCCACCTCCCTCCAGAAGCTAGTTAAATCTCCTGATCTGTTCAGAACATCTGTGTAGGATCTGGGTGACCCGAGGGTTTCTGTTCTAATCTGGGTTACGCCTGTGCATTCAAAGAGCACGTGCGCTACGGTTTCCTCAGCCTCCATGCACGCCCTGCACAGAGGACTGTCCCTTATGCCTATTGTGTGGAAGTGTTTGTTTAGCGAGCAGTGCCCCGTGATGGTCCCCGTCACCATGCGCAGGCCGTTCCTGTCCAGGCGTAATAAACGCCTGGTTAGCCTGCTATCCAAGGATGGCATAGCTTCCTTGGACTGCCTGCAACCCGGTGTCGAGGTGCACCAGTTCTCTGCTTGTGTGTGGGTGAACTCCTGTAGCCACTTGCGTATTTGGTTGAAGGGGATTGGCACGATAGGCTCGGGTCCACAGACTGCCGTGCTAGATCCTCTTCTAGCAAGTTCATCAGCTGCGTCATTACCTAGCGATCCGCTGTGTCCTTTTATCCATTGCAGTGTCACAGTGTTGCGGCTAGATACCGTTACTTGTTCTAGTGCATTGTGACATTCTAGTGTTAACTTTGAAGTAATATATTTTTTCCGTAAGGATTGGAGAACTGAGGCGCTATCGGAGAGTATGCGAATGTGGGTGTCCGTAACTCTCCTGGCTTCTATAGCATGGGCCGCTTGTATGATGCCCACACACTCCGCCTAATAGACGGTGTTGAACATTCCCAGCGGGCGGGATATATTTATGTTGAGGTCGTATGAGAAGACTCCAACTCCGGTACCGGAGTCGGTCTTCGATCCGTCTGTGTATACTCTCAGCTCTTTCGGGCCTGAATAGTCACACTGTTCTTCTGTAAGTGTTATGTTGTAGTGCCGTTGAAAGTGGTGTGATTTCGGGGCTTTGTCGCAGGGTGATGCCATCATTGGTCGTCGTAAACTCATATCTGTCGTGGTATTTAAAAATATTATGGAACAAACTTTTCATTTCTCATACTCGGAAAGTAGTGTTTGTTTGATCCGAGTATGAAGGTGGAAGACGCTGCTCCCCATCTTCGAGCGGGAATGACTCATAGTGTTTGCTTTCCTCTCTAATTTTAAAAATAGAACTATAGTCCGAGTAAGTAAAACACTCTACTATTAATTTCGAATATAAAAAAGTACCTAGTTTTTCTAAAATATTTACTGATTTACTAATATACAGAGTTTTAGTCTTTTTAAAATTTTAAATATAGAACGCGCCGTGTCACCGCGCGGGCCGTCCCGCTTAATAGGTATGTTTTTAAATTCACACTGGCTGTTTATACACTCCTAAGACCGCAGCATTTTTATTTTATTTTAATCCGTATTTTTCTCAGTTTTTAAAATTTTTCGTAGTCGACTAGGTACTTAAGCAATTGGCTACGAAAAATTTAAGTATGGATTAAAATAAAATAAAAATGCTGCGGTCTTGTGAATGTATAAAAGGGTTTGGCAACCAAGGACAAACTTTTCAAAGATTTTATTTAAATTTCGATTTGAAGAAGAAGCAAATGAACTTAGTGGCGCGTGAAAAATTATCGATGTTCGTCATTGATTCTGGAATTTATAATTAATTTACTTATTTTGAATTTCTGCGCAATATTTGAGAAAAATGCTATACAAGCCTTGACCGCAACCAGGCATTACACTCACGTAGGTATGTGTGCCTCAGTTTCGCCTCGACTCACATTTTCACTTTCATCCATCAATGCCCCTGTAGCGTAGCAGGCCGCGACAGTAATTTACTATTACATAGTAATACTTTCAATAAAATCCCAAAAGAAACAAGTATTTCCATATCCATCACGCGTGTGTATTTATTATTAATCCCTACTACCATGTTGTGTGCTGATACCCATTGCCCATCCCTCTAAACCTTTAATCGTCCCCCACCCATGGGGTTTAGGGGATTAAGAGATTATATCAGAGGGTTCTATTCATCAGACGAGCTCACACATTATGCGGTGTGCTGATGTGAACACAAATTATATTTTCAGTCACGGAGATAGATGCGCGATTTTGGTTTGTTTTGTCCTTGGTTTACTCGGCTGCCCTATATAAAAACCCAGTAAGAGCTACAAAATAAATTCTCCACGAGAGCGCAAAAACAGCGTACTAGTTTTTTTTTATGGTTAATTTTCTTGTTACGGTATGTTACATTGACAAGACATCGTCATCTGCCTAGTTTTTTGCCAACTATGTTGGGGTCGGATGCAGCTGAAGATTACATTAACATGACTCAATACTCAATTCTTTATTGCATTCCATATATATTACATAGATGGTATAACAAAGTAAAAGATCAATATGGACCCTGTCGGGAACAGCAAAATTAGGAGAGAGGAAGAGGGCTAAGTAGCAATTCAATATTATTATAAATTATTAGATGTGTTTAATTGGGTGTATAATTATGTATATATTGTATATTATTAGGTTTGTGTATATAGGTATAGTATATTAGGGATTTTAATTTTATGTATTGCATAAGAATAATATAGGTAATTATTATTTAAATTCTTAGAAGTATTTTCATTATTATTAAATCATTTTATTATTTATGTATTAATATATTTGACAATCAACTATTAAAATTTTGTAAGGTCCGAACACTGTCTAGGTTTTGAAATATTCAAAGTGATTTTATATCTGTTTGTGGGTTGTAAATAGTATATTATTATGGTATAATTACTAGTTTTAGGGGTATTAAAATCTCCGTACTTGCTAAGATTATAACTCAGGTGTTTTAACAATTTGATGGGACTTTGGTACTATGAAAGTAAAGATCATGTGAAAAATAAGTTTATTTTCCTTTGTCTCTTACTGAGTTTTGATATGAGGCAGTTGTACTCCTACTTATCCAATGGAAGTAAGTACCACAATAAATATTTATCTTTCATGCTATAACACGGAATGTTTTCTAAAAAAATTGTTTATAAATCTTTAAATAAGCACTTATTTGTAGGCTCCTGTAGACCAGTCTTAAAAGTATTGAATTTTAAACTTTTAAAGCACGTTCTGCGATATTCTATGGCGCAGCTCTGAATACATAAAAAGCTTTACGAACGTTATTTAGATTCTAACAATAAAAAAAAGAAGAAATAAAGTTTAAAGTTACCAATATTCCTGCCATTATCTCTAACTAAGCTGCTAAGCGTTGGTTCACGTCAATAGCGCAACTGGCAAGGTTCAAATTACTCATCAAGATATTGCGTCAGTTATCAATGTATTTGGCAGTCTAATCTACCACTTCAGAATGTAGCTATATCGCTTGCTACAAAACCATCCACATTTCCACCTACAAAATAAATCCATCATCGGCAAATCGCTGAAAATTATAGCTCTGTTCAACGTTGAGCACAAAAACGGGAAATTATTCAACGAAATCGGTTTTATGCACGAGGAAATCGTAAAGTTCTAGCTACATATTTGTAATGTCTCATTCACAGGGAAAATGGCCGCCGATTAAGTTAATGAGTACATTGTTAGGAGACCGCGGAACGTTCGTCACAGCATAAGAGTGTAATTAAGGAAGTGAGGAAGAAATTGAGGTGCGTTGCTTCAGATAAAGATTTTTCTTAAGGGGATATTTTTGTACAGGATGCTTGAACTGAGAGTGCTTATGTATTGTTTGTTTTTATTTTCTGTAGGTAAAGCGGTTCTCATTTTAGGAAGATCATCTTCTTGTTATCATATCGATGGCAAAAAGCTCAAACATGTTTGGAATAAAATTCAGCTACCCGAATTCCGCTCACTGACGCAATCATAAGATCCACAAGTGCACAGGTGACAGGGCATGCGGCGCAGGATGGAAGGTGGGCCGATGTCTGTGGGGAGATACTGCGCACTTGAGATCTGAGACGTCCATGAACTTTATCTGTGAAGATTGTCTTTGCTCCGACCTACTTGGGTTCCAAGTCTATTTAAAGATTTCCAAGTCAGCCACGGAAACACGTGCCTAGCTGGCTGGATCTCATATGGTTCGATAAAATTGTCAGGTGGTTTGGAAGAACTTGAAATGTTATAAATAGGGTTTTAAGAATTTAATAGTAACTATCTCGGTTTCCTTTTTGTACTTTTTGACGTCGAAACCAAGACTATGATTTTCTGAGTTGATAATTATGTGGACATACTAAGATGTTTTTTCATCAAGTGACTCACAACTATATTGTTCTCCAATTTCCAAAGTCCTTTATTTATTCAAAAAAGATAACGAAAAATGTCAGCCGAAAGACGTCCTTGTGGATTTTCCCCTATATGTGAGAATTTGGCCGTAATCACCACGCAGGCAGGAATTGGTCGCCGTTTACGATGCCCATGGGGAGCCATGGGGCAGTCCCATAATCAGAAACTCACGACCTAATACCGTTGACGGAATTTGTTAAAAAATGTTAACATGGCAAAACAGAGGGTCGTTTTTGTATGGTATTACTTTGGGGTTTGGGAATACATAGAAACATTGACTGTAATAAATGATAAAAATGTTAGTTGTAAGTTTGAATACGTGTTTTTTTTAAATATTATACAATTTGGCAAGAAAACTAGCGACCATTAATAGCGTAAGCTTAGTAACGATATAAGCTTTAAAAACCGGACAATTGCGAGTCGGATTCGCACACGAAGGGTTCCAATTCGAATAAGATCGAGATACAAAAACGCCGAAAAAAACACGGTTTTTGTATGTGGACCCCCTTTAATTACTAACTTTATTATTAACTACCTTCTACGGTCCATGAGATACAGCCCGCTGACAGACAGGCGGACGGTCAGCGGAGGCTTAGTAATAGGATTTCGTTTGGCACACTTCGGGTACGGAACTCTAAAAAAATACCTAGAATGAATATGAATCTAATCTTTTTAGGCTCATTTATTTTATTTATAAAATTAGCTGGAAGATATTTTAATCTTTAAAAAAACCTCTTTTAAATTCTTTATCACCACGGCTCTGCATATTCATAATATTTAAATCTTAATCACATTTTATGAAAGATTGTTATCAGGCAATGTAAACTAACTTGATTGATTTTTTTAATGACCATAGGTACCTGGCTGCATAATATTCTAATTTAAAATAATAATAATAACAGTCCTGCAGACCGCATTTCAGCCATGGCGACCAATTTCAGCGAAGACTAGCCTTCGGCGCGGGAAATATTATAGTGCACAAGTGTGTGCGCAGAAATAAGTGCACACACACTCTTCTCACCCTCTCACAATCCGATGGGACGGCAATCTGACACGACCGGAGAGAGATCAGGCGCGGGACCAACTGCTCAATTTAAGCATCACTTCTTTAGAGTTAGACACACGCTAACCTGGTACGATGGATGATCCTTCTGACACGAACACACAATCTTTCTTCACTTATTGCACATTTCACTACACTTACACACATTCTACTAAAGGCTTCCTCTTTTGTATACTGCATCGCTCTTGTCATCGTCTTCTGATGCAACCTTTACTAACTACTTATGTATATCATTTATGTGAGAATGCTGGTATCCATAACACAAGTTAAAATCTTTCTTTGGATTTCAGAGTTCATACAAAGACTGTTGATAACACTAAAGGTTATATAATGTAATTATAATACGGTATTGACTGCCTCGTTGGTCTAGTGGTCGCAAGCGCTACTGCTGAGCATGAGGTCCTGGGTTCAATCCCCGGGTCGGGCAAATTGTTATTGGGTTTTTCTATCTGGAATTTCTCAGTAGCAGCCCGGAGTCTGGTTTGTGTCCGGTTGATGGCAATAGGCTCGCCCCCTATTATATGGGACTTAAATATAACTGGCGAAATGTGGGTGTACCTACTGCAGGTACACCTCTGCCCAACCCTTTGGGGAAACAAGGTGTGATGTTATGTTATCAATCAAATAAAATACAATATAAGCGTGATTGTGTTGTTTGTAAGTGTTTGATTGTTCAGCCATTTTTGTTCAATAAATCTTTATCTTATCTTACTGCCCTGTTGGTCTCGTGGTCGCAAGTGAAACTGCTGGGTTTCCTAAGTTTGATTCCGTCCTAAGTTCGATTCCCTGGTCGAGCAAAGTGTTATTGGATTTTTCCATTAGGAATTTCTTAGCAACAGCCCGGTGTTTGAAAGTTGGTGGTGTGATACCCCCCCCGTGCCTCGGTATTTGAAAATAGTCAGTGTCCAGCATGTCCTGTTGGACTGATAGCCGCTACTGAACTTGCCGAAGATCATTCGATTCCATACACAGAGACCTTTTGCAAAAACTATGGACAAACTACTTCCCAATAAATTTCTAGCAAAAAGGAATAAATCATGTTACTAACTCCTTCGAGGAATAAAGGAAAGAGGAAAATTTTGCTATTCAGCTCGAATGTTTTCGACAACTGGAAATAAAAAAAACTTTTTCAAACTTCGAGAATAGTTTTATGAGTTTTGAATGCCTTTGTTCTAATCCCCAACTTATTGCCGAAGTATTAGGCACCGACTTTTAAAACAATCTTTGAGAAAACTATCACGCTCAAGCAATGGACGCCGAAAAACGAGTATAAATTACCGATAACATTATTTTTTTGATAAAAAAATATCGCTAAGTACTGCGGAATGAGTTTTTATTCCCTCCCTCCTTTCCCCCTTATAAAACTTATCTCCTGTCCAGCTAAGAAACAGAACACCCCTCAACGTCGGACTCACCTCGAGAAAAAGATAAAACTGTCTCGAACCATTCATAGATAAATTACACTTACCTTAAAAACGCAGCTGTGAACGGGACAGCGTGTAAGAGTGGCTTCACATTAAGCGTTTTGCGACGATGCGACAGACGCGATATGATTTTCTCATATTTAATTTTTTTAATAATATAATTAAGTGTTTATGATAGCTGGTGCATTATTTTTGCCTAGAATTCTGCTTTTTATCTCTGGTTTTATAAATTGTTTTTCCTCTAAACTCAAGGTTTTTAGGGTTCCGTTCCTCAAAAGGAAAAAACGGAACCCTTATAGGATCACTCGTATGTCTGTCTGTCACAGCCAATTTGCTCCGAATCTAATGGAACGATTAAGTTGAAATTTAATACACATATGTATTTCTATGACCGGCGTATAACGAAAATAAATGAATTTTGATTATGGGGGTCACTTTTGGGGAGCAAATAAGAAAAAAAAAAAGTTTTGCAATCTATACCGTATGACATATAAAATTAAAGGGCTAGTTGCGAGAATCTCAAATATATTTTATTTTAATTTTAAAATAAATACATTTAAAGATATTAATGAAAACTGACCATTCCCCCCTTATCTCCGAAACTACTGTGCCAAAAATATTGAAAAAAAATACAGAAAATGGTTCTTTACCCATAGATTACAGGAAAACCTATTAGAAGTCTAGGCTTAAAACAACATGGTAAATCTCTCAATATTGTTCATACAAACTTACATTTGCAGTTGGAATGTATGGGAGAACATGTTCTTTCAACTACAATATTAAATTTCATCTCAACTACAGAACTCTTCATTGTGCGTGGTCCAACACGCACTTGGCTGGTTTAAAAATAATATGACTTTAGTCATTAAAATTTTAATCCACGATAACATAACCTGCACGTATTTTCATACATTTTAATCATTCTCCTTTAATGTTATTTTTGTAACACGAAAATTTTCTGCAATGGTCTTTCAAAGATTTACCTACAACAATTTAAACAGTTAAAGAATGCTTAGAATGTTTGTTATTAGTTTAAGTCCAAGTGTCAAGTTGAAGAATGCTTTTAACAAATATAAAATTTTCATCATTTTAAAATGACTTTCTTTTCATTAACTGTATTTTTGCCCATATGCGAATTTGCCAATTTAAGAATTTGCCCAAAGTCAAAGTCAAATAAAGTCAAAGTCAAATAATTTATTTCAATTAGGCACAAAAAGGCACTTTTGAACGTCATAAACAAAAAATAGAATTGATTCTAGTCGCCCCTTCCAAAGGGTAGTTTTCGTATGGAGAAGAATGGGCAAGAAACTCCACCGTTACTCTTTTAAAATGTTTTACAATATTTTGTATACATTAATTATATAATTATATGTGAAAACGATGCACCTGGAATAAGATTTATATACCATACATAGGAGAATCTGCCATTTTGACAATTTGCCCTTTAGCGAACAAAGGCATGGAGAAGGCATAAATAGTACAATTGCGAGAGGGAGCTAATTATATTCCCGAGTCATTATCGGTCATTCATCACTGACCGATTGCCCCATCAACTCAACCGTGAGTCGCGTCGCTTAATGTGTGCATTCCCTAAAAATAAAAGAGGGGGAGGACCGTACCCAACATTTATCATTAAGGGTAACAATGCTTTTTGCGGGATTTCCTTCAAGAATCCAAGAGATTAATGAAGGTGGCAATAACGTCCGGCCATCCGATAAATAACAAAATAACGCACGCGGCCCTTAACGACTGAGATTAATAAGAAACATTAGGCGGACGGATAAAATACGGCGAATATTTTCATTGCCACTCAATGAAACGATGTGAAAAAAAAGAGCGGCTTAATAATGTTGTTGCGGTTTAATTTTTTATTTTGATGTGTTTATTTCTAAGGATATTGGTTAATAGACACTTGGGAATACAACAACAGAAATTGATATTTGGAAATATATTTAGAACTAGCGATCCAACCCTAGTTCTCACGACTTGATATAACATCGAGATTTTTGAAGTAAAAACT
This sequence comes from Agrochola litura, assembly GCA_949152395.1. Classification (NCBI taxonomy): domain Eukaryota; kingdom Metazoa; phylum Arthropoda; class Insecta; order Lepidoptera; family Noctuidae; genus Agrochola; species Agrochola litura. The sequence continues at coordinate 16,009,569 of OX424508.1, read as the reverse complement.
TCTTTGGGCGCGTTGGGCATTTTTGAGATGGGAAAAAACAATTGAACTCAAGACACCGTTAACGACACCTCATTTTTGTAAACACAATTGTGTTCTTTATTTTTATTACGTTAAGGATCAATGTTATATGCAAGTATTTTTACTTTAAAGGTTTTGGAAGTTTTTTTTTTTGTAAACGCGTTTGTGCTCTTTATTTAGATAAGGTTACGGACCAATGTTCTATAATAAGTATTTTTTTCCACCAAGGCAATCTTGTTCAAGTTTTCACTTGCACTCCCGGAGTGCCACTTTTTTATTTTATTATGTGTTGTTAAACCTTCCGGAATATATTGTGTACTTGATGGTGAAAACAGTATCAAAATCTATTCGTAGTTTAGAAGCAAAACGCGGTCACACAGATAGACACGAAAAGCGACTTTAATTTATAATAATTATGTATGGATGAGGAAAACTGCCAGCGTATGGTTTCCTTCTACAAATAACTCGTCAGCCTTTAAAACAAGAGTGAACAGGCATCTTCTGTACGCTTAGCATGACCACAATAAAAACGGGTTTTGTCGACGGAAGAATAGACATAATGACAGATTGTGATTGTATATTTGTCATTTTGTCTATTCTTTCGTCGACAAAACCCGTTTCTATGGTTATCGTGCTACGCGTGTTGGGAGCGCTTATTCTATCATAGACCTCATCCATCGCTTTCCATTCTTTCGTCGACAAAACCCGTTTCTATGGTTATCGTGCTACGCGTGTTGGGAGCGCTTATTGTATCATAGACCTCATCCATCGCTTTCCATCAGGCGAGATCGAGATCAAGAGTAGGCCCATTTAGCTTAAAAAAAGGCTAATAACAATTTGAGCTTGCTTTATTGAATTTTGGTGTACAATAAAGCATATTATTGACAACAAAAATGTATTTATCTATAAGGAAACAAACTATTATTGACTGGCACAATCCTAAACACAGCGCGGGAGCAAATTTTTCACGTCACATGACCGCACAAAAAATTCCAGTGCAAGCTATTTCTATGTGGCTTATTGGTAACTCGCCCGAATCCGTGCGAATCAACCATTTTAATAAATATTAGTTTTTCTTGAAGCGATTCGCATGAATTCAATTTATTTGTGGACGAATCGACTACTCCAGTAATACGTAGTAAAAAGTACACTGGCGCACAGAAGTGATTAGGGTAAAATATTTTTGAATAAACAGAAATTTTAAAATAATTTACCCTAATCACTTACCCTATTCACTACCCTATTCAATCACACTAAAAATAAATAAAAGAAGCATAAATTTTTACAAAATATTATACCAATCTGACTTCTCGCCCTTACGTAAGTTTACATTTGTAATTATAAAGCTAGGTCTACTTGCGTTACTAGTAATTACAATGAACTCTGTATAATTATGCGTAACCGACATAGCGTGACTCGCACTTCACTGGTGAACATGCGACGAACAACCTCTTTCGCAACAAACTTTTTTTAAATGAGGCAAAAAGTCTTTCATCCTATCCTGCCAGGATAAAAATACATCATGGTGTAATGAAACTTCCGAAGAAGGCCTAAACACGAGAACTATTGAAGAAAAGAGTTGTTACTAAAATACAGCTGTTGTAAGTAATAAATCATCCTATATATATCCGTGATTGATTACTTTTGCCGCGTGCACGAAATTAACATCAACATTTTTTTTAACGTAAAAATCCTTTGTGATCGCCGTAAAGGTATTTACATAATTGGTGTTATTTGGAAGCCCTTTTGTTATTTTGTTAGAGGAAACTTTAGCGTGACGTTGACTTATATGAGGCCATTATTTAATATAGTTACAGTCAAGATAAATGCACTGTTACTTCATCCGTTCGCGCCTTTTCGTGATAATTTTCGGTGCTTTTTTTTGATGTATCGTTTTTTTTGTTTTGTTTTGTAGTACCTGTTATTTATTTTTAAGAATTCTCATTTACGGTATTCGATACTTCAACAGCTTTTTTTCTCAGTTAGATACTTCTGACAGGTAAAGAAAAGCAGGGAAAACCGTTTCGCAAAAGATCAAATGACTTGGAAAAAAGTCTCCATTAAAAATTTACCTGGTTGAAATGTATTTTCGCCTACGTAGAAAGCATAATTTATTCATCTAATACCTGTGATTTTAGATGATGAAACGTTATATCTAGGTATACAAAAAAGCAGGGATGAAATACCCCGAAGGAAACCAAATCAAGGTAAACTGATACAGAAATGGTACCAACAAACTGAAGAAGAGAGGCAACATTTCCATAAAGCGTTAGAAGTCGAGATAAAAATTAAAGCAAATACGTTGCAATTCGTACCAAAGAATATTTCACCTACGGTTTGGTATGTAAAGTTTATGAGGCTTGCCCTCGCTTCCCACCAACTGGCTTCGAACGCAGTGACTCATGCATTTTTCACACTGATGCGCCCGCCTGACTGGGAGTCACAGGAATTTTCTGAATTTAAAAAACTGCAAGTTCTTATTTTACATATCACTCAAATATCCGCCAAACGACTTTAAACTTTATCGCAAAGAAATACGGGAGCAAAAATTTTTCGGAAAGTGCTTGAGTAAGGTGGTTGCCAAAATCGTTGTGTAGGTAACTGAGTGCTCTTGTTGGTAGTAATGACACTTGTAAACTGGCCACTGTTTAAATTGCAGCGCTGCGGTTCTGATTTTCTACTTAAAACATTTAAAATGAATTAGAGAGTTCCATCATGTTGAATATCCTTACTTTTAAAGGTGTGCTTTACAATTTGAGAGCATTGAGTAGCTTTATGTGAGTGACTAACTTCATTAAAGGCAAAATTTAAAACGAATTTGGCAGCAGCATCGAAAAACAAGGAATAATAAATTGCTTAATGTGTATGGCCAGATTTCTTGCAAGCAACAATTTACAGACTGTTGAGGTTTTTTTATTTTCTCTAGCCTGCCTGTCCTGCCCACTTACCATGACCACAATAGAAACGGGTTTTGTCGACGAAAGAATAGACAAAATGACAGATATACAATCACAATCTGTCATTTTGTCTATTCTGCCGTCGACAAAACCCGTTTCTATGGTTTTTGCTACGCGTGCTGGTCGAACTCCTTCCATATTTTGCGAGCTTGTGCGTCCTACTTCTTGTTTGGATGGAATAAATCCATTTTTCGTCTCACAATCTTCTACGTGTTGAGGCTTATACAAAAAATACTTTTTTTTAATTATCTCACTAAAAAAACTTTTTACAAAAAAAAACTAGGTACCGACTTCCAAAAAACTTGACTTCCGAAATTAAAGTTATTTTTCACTTTGTAGTCAAAGTGAAAAATAACTTTAATTTTGGAAGTCGGTGTCTTGGGTTTTGTGTTTTCGTTTTTTGCCACCGACTTCCGAAATTAAAGTTATTTTTTACTTTGTAGTGTTTTTTTTGGAAGTCGGTAGTTTTTTTTGTAAAAAGTTCTTATTTTTCACTTTTTAGTTGACACACACATTCGAATACCACTACCTACTACCAGTGTCAGGACTTATCATATCATCTACATACTGTGGGAAAAAAAATACGTATTTTGTAGCTAACTCAAAAACTACTCAAGCAAAGTTAATAAAATTTATATGGGACCAATTTGGGAGCATACCCTTTCAAAAAAAAAAGAATTTTCAAAATCGGTCCACAAATGACGGAGAAATCGGTGGACATAAATAAAAAAAAAAAAAAAAAAAAAAACAAACATACGCGTCGAACATATAACCTCCTCCTTTTTGGAAGTCGGTTAAAAAGGTACCTACACTAGATATTACTAATACTGTAACAGCCAAAATATTAATAATAGAAGTGAAAAATTTAAATTCAATGCACGGTGACTATTTGTTATTTAAAACAAACAGTTAATTGGTTTCTGTTCCATTATACAATTGCATTGAATATTGAAATTGTTTCAAAATGCTGTCGAAGTATTTTCGATAACATTTAGTTCGATGACAGAATATCAATGGGTTTGCAGTCGATAAAAGGAAATTACGAGGCGTTGAGCTCCCTAAAATTGGGTTGAGCTACACGATGTCTGATGCATGCGTGCCGATATCGGGACCGGTCATCCCAAAGCTGTTAGGGATGTTCTTTTTTTGGCAGAAATCATCCGACCCGCGTATCAACCGGAATCCCGATTATAAGGAGTAATTTTCTTCATGATTTTGTTATTTTAGGTAGGTAGGTATAAAATACACCTACATGTCACAGATGGATTTATAGAATATGCAGTTTCACATAACCGCTAGCTGTTTTAGAAAACAGCTCACAATTATGTATTTTGAACGTCCTAAATGCTTAGCATGGCCACAATAGAAACTGGTTTTGTCGACGGAAGAATAGACAAAATGACAGATTTTCCCGTCAACAAAACCCGTTTCTATGGTGGTCATGCTACGCGTGCTGAAGATACTAGGGCTGATCAAAAAGTAATGATGATCGGACTATTAAGCACTTGTACTAAATGTTTGCATGCCTAATTTAAGGTAGAAAGTATAAGGATCTCTAATTATAAAACATCTGCATTTTTTGTACCTACTTTCTATGCAAATAAATAATTATTCTATTCTATTCTATTCATATTTTCCATACTAATAACAAAGCTGAAAAGTTTTTTTGTGTGTTAGAACGTGCTAATTAATCTCTGGAACTATAGTTTGACCAATACCGCTGTACCGTGCCTTAGGAAGGCGCGCGGCGAGACGGGACGGAGCAGTGCAGGCCGCTAATTCGTCAAAGCTCTCGGCGCACGGCGTCCCGCCCGCCACTCATTGATCAACACTGCCCCCCGCCACGCCGCGTATTCCTAAGGCGCGGTACAACGATATTGGTCAAACTATACCAGTCGGATTTGAAAAAATATTTTTTGCATTTGATAGCCCAATTTTTGAGAAAGGCTATAACATCACGCTAGGACCCATAGACGCTGAGCAAAAAGAAAAATAACCGATTATCATTACTTTTTGATCAGTCTAGTATTTTTTAGAAATATTTGACACAATTTTTTCGATGTTCAGAAGTGGAAATTTTGTTTTCACATAGTTTATCCTAACCTTCATTCCACGCATTCCTTGTCACGGGTTTAATACTGTTAAAGAACTTCAACTTGTGAATTATTGGAATTTTGTGATTTCCAAGTTACGTTTATTTATTATAGGGCTTGTATTTGTAGGTGATGCGTGTTATTACGAAATATCGGTACTTCAGGTAATATGCTATCAACATATTCGATGTTATTGGGTAATATCACCCGTTAATAAGCAATCATGTTTCAAGTTAGACTTTTTTCCTCAAGTACTTATAGAAGTAAGATTACAGGCTCCCGGTGACAAGCGCTCTAGTAGACCAATTTCTACGAAAACTTCATGGAAATTTTTCTACCAGAGTCACTTCGCCGTCACACCGTCGCGTCATGCCTGTCTGCAGGAGCCTTCAATCTTATTGTGAAAGTAGGTAGGTGCCTTTTGCGTAATAACTACCTAGGTACAAACTCGCTTTTACAACTAGTAAATGTATAATTATTATCTAAACTGTTTAAAAGTAAACAAGCCTTTTTACGACAACATTAGCCGTGCCCGCGGTTTCAGCCGAATAAGTCTCGATCCCGTGGGAATATTGGGATAAAAATATCCTATGACCTAACCCAGATCATGATCTACCCATGTGCCAATTTCATCCAAAACCGTTCAGCTGTTTTAGCGTGAAAGTATAACAAACAAACATACAAAAATTAAATATTATCTCTTAATAATATTAGTATAAATAAACACAAGAAGATAGAAATTTTGAAAAAAACACATAAACCTAGCATTTACCACGAGGTACAGTCAATAGCAACGTAGTTAAAAAGAAATTCCGGATGAAATATATCGTGTATAAAACTTGTGTCTCCGGACAACACATGCGGCCTGGCCGTCAATTCGTAATAGTAAAAGTTTGGAGACCGTCATAACTCATAGCTTTTGACTGAACTAAAATGTTGGAAGTAGAAAATAAAATATTGACGAGGAAGTTGATAAGAAGAGTGAAAATCGTCGTTAATGTAGACTTTTTAAGTGACACCTCTGCAAAAACTTTCGAATTTCTATTTTAATAATCACAATAAGAAAATCATTTAAAAATTATTTTAAACGAAAAATAAAAGTTTTTCAATTAATACGCATTTTTTTACCTAATAATTGTTTGAATTTTGCTTAATTTTTCTTAACGTGACGTAATGAGAGGTCTTGAATGATTAATAATATGGATTGTTTTCTTAACGATCATCGTCATTTTGAAATCATGGGAACATAAGCCATATATAAATTGTTAGAAATAGTAACAATTCCAACATTAGGTACTTCGTTTAAAAGTATTTAATAGCAACATTAAATAAATACTCTACAAACTATGCTCTAAATCGCTTTGAACTTGCTGTAGTAGAAAATACTTTTTCCTCTTAAAGAACCGAGCTCTGGTCTATGCAATATCCGCTCTTCTCTATTAAATACAAATTCATTCACTTTGCATTTATTATGTCAAGTAAACTATCGACGGGAAGCCTGACCAATATTTTCCTTTCAAGTTAACCTAGAGTTTTTAAAATATTATTAATATAATAATATCAATAATACTGACTGCCTCGTCGGTTTAGTGGTCGCAAGCACTACTGCTGAGCATTAGGTGCTAGGTTCGATTCCCAGGTCGGGCAAAGTGTTATTGGGTTTATCTCTCTGGAATTTCTCAGTAGCAGCCCGGAGTCTGGATTTGTGCCCGGTAGCTGGCAAAAGGCTCGCCCCCTATTACATGATACTTCAAAATAACAGGCGAAATGTGGGTGTACTATAGGTAGATACACCTCTGCGCAACCCTTCGGAGAAACAAGGCGTGCTGTTATGTTATGTTTTTTTATTACAATTTTTTATTATTTTAATCAGTAAAATAAGAATCAATATCTTTACGAACATCAATTTTATCTACAGTTGCAATTGAAACAGTTTTGAAAGGAAAATACGATTTGGTACGACTTTTTTTACGTACCTACGTCAGTTGCCTGTGAATCCCTGACTCGTGAATTTTTTGATGACTCAAAGGCTAGTTGTCATGGATTGAATTTTTTTAAACGATCTTTTGTTTGTGAAAGTACTTGTGTTGACAAATTCAGTTATAGATCAGAGCTACTATTATATTGAGGTCAATAATTTTGTATCTATAATTACAAATTCATAAAAGTTTATAAATAGTGGTATAAATGTAGGTTTATCAAAACAATACAATTAAGAAAATTAATGAGGAAATATTCAAAGTAGAGAATACGTTAGTTTAGTTGAACAACGCTGTTATAGAAATTGTTCCAACAACGTTCAGATTCCTAGAAACGTCTTTGAAATCGAGCTACTATAAAATCTAGGCTGTTCTACAAACACTCTCCTTTCAAGGAATTCTGATCATGCGCATGATTTTCATTTCCCACGTAAGTTCTAGAGATTCGTACGAGTAGGTAGCTAAGAGAATGCTACTATAAATAATAATAATTTAATAATCCTACTTAATAATATTATAAACGCGAAAGTTTGTGAGGGTGGATATTTGTTACTCTTTCTCGCAAAAACTACGAAATGGATTTGGATGAAATTTGGCAAACAGACAGTTTATAACCTGAATTATCACATAGAATACTTTTTATCCTGATATTCTTACGAGATTGAGACATACGCGGCTAAAACCGCGGATCGCTGTTAGTGTTTTATGAACTCCATGTCAAGCGTTTCATGGAACTAAACTTAATTGAAAGCTTCATAAACATACCAAGAACAGTTAGTACTAGGGATGGGCTGAACGTGTTTTGAACCGAATATGAACTTCGGTCGAGCATTCGATAAATTAAAGATCGGTTCAAATCGCCGAAGTTCGGTTAAACCGAATGTGTAACTACCATCTGGGAACTAAAACATATCATAATTATTTTTTTGCACCTTCATTTATTTTCACGGAACGACTATTACTAACGGCCTTTATATCCTGTAATTTGTATATTGTATGACTGCCTCGTTGGTCTAATGGTCGCAAGCGTTACTGCAGGCAGAGCATGAGGTCCTGGGTTCGATTCCCGGATCGGACAAAGTGTTATTGTGTTTTTAACATAACATCACATAACATCACGCCTGTAATCCCCGAAGGGTAAGGCCTCTGCCTATCCCTTCGAGGATTACAGGCTTGATGTTGTGATGTGGGTGTACTATGGGTACACCTCTGTGTACCCATAGTATACCCACATTTCGCCAGTTATGTTTAAGTCCCATGTAATAGGGGGCGAGCCTATTGCCATCAACCGGGCACAAATCCAGACTCCGGGCTTCTACTGAGAAATTGGGTGGATGATTGGGTTTTTCTATCAGGAATTTCTCAGTAGCAGCCCGGAGTCTGGATTTGTGCCCGGTTGGTGGCAAGGCTGGATGGCAGGTCAGTGTCAGATTGTATGTTGATCAAAATAAGATTTGCGACTATAACATAGATGTATTTACAAAATTACAACCATTAATATAACTCTCTTAGCTCAAATTACCCTGTTGAATGACTCTTTCATGCAACCATGACATTTGGGGTCAATTCTAACTTAGAGAGTTGTATTGCTGATTCTAATTATTATAATAATTCCGTAAATCTATATTTTTGTTCCGGTCACGAATCATATTTTGATCTACATACAACCTGATACTGACTAGAAAATTACAAAAAACGTAAGAAAAATTGAATGTCTCGGTGCTACTGGAGTTGACGAACCTGATTGTATACCTTCTGCATAGGAAACAACTAATTAGAACCGTGCTGCACCTAGCTTCTGACGGTTCGTAAATGCCCATGTAGTTGTATATGAAATATAATATTTAGAATTTGAATTTATCGTCAACCGTGTGGAGACTGTTGTCCAACGTTGCCACTAACTACTGATTATTTTTTTGCGCTTGTTACTCTAACCACCATCATAATTATATTTGTCATACAAAGTTGTATCACAGAAAGGACCCTTTACTAAGAATAGAAAAAAAACCACTTATTTAGTTAAAAGTAAAAAGTTTTTTGTCACAAATGAGAGCATTCGCAAGAAATATTTCGCGAGAATTTGGTACACAGATACATTTAAGTCCTAGAACACCGTTATTGAATTTCAAAACAAAATTTTTACGAGAGCAACTAAGTAAAACAGTATCTCAAACAAAATATGATAGCGGGCCTCCGAGATAAGTTAGAGTAAGTTCTGCATACCAAACGGCTGGGTTACAAAGTCTGGCGCTGCGGCTGCATGAGTAATCTCTCATATGTGCCGCTTATCATACGTTGTATGGTATTAAAATATGTTCCTAACTTTAGATTGAAGAGGTATTGTGTTATCTGATCTGGTGAAGAGCGCATTGAAGGAGTCGTTGGTGAGAAAGAAGTTATCGAGATAGTTTGATTTCAAAGAGGGTCCGTGGAGTTTCTTGGTCGTTCTTCTCCATAGGAATCTACTACGCTTTGGAATGGGCAACTAGCTTCGTCTTTCTGACTGACTGACCCCTTGACAATTCAAAAGTACCTGTTTATTTGAAATAAATACTTTGAGTTTGAGTTCGTAGTATGTTGATTTATAAAACACTATCTGCATACGGTTTCACCCAAATAAGTCTCAATCCCGTGAGAATATCGGGATAGAAAGTATTCTATGTCCTAACTAAGGTCATGGTCTACCCATGTGCAAAATTTCATCTAAATCTGTTCAGTCGTTTTATCGTGAAAGCGTAACAAACGAACATACATTATTTTAGATTCAAGTTTCAGAGAAGTAACAGTGTGGTTACACGTAGTGTTGTTTTTAAGTGACCGTAACTCAAAAATGACTACTAACCATTGACACAAAAACAGAACAAGCATTAAAAAGTTGATAATCTGATCTAGCACGTAATTAAAATATCACTTTGAAACAAATACTTTTAAGTACTATATATTTTTACGAGGGTGCTCATTTCAAATGATGGTATTTTTACATTCTTTAAACAAACGTGTCATCTAAATGTGGCAATAAATTAAAACCCAAACCAACAAATTTTGGGAGAAGTTTAATATAATTTTAATATTTTTATTATATTTTCAAGGCATCATCCATCAAGCACTTTTTGTGGACTTAAAAAGAATATTGGTTTAGTACCTAAGGTTTTTCACGCCCGTGAAATGTATTGTAATCATCATAATACACTCCTGGACTCATAAATCGAGCCACCGTCCATATTTACAAGGTATAAAACATCAAAATAATTATGAGTCAAAACAGTTTTTATGCAGTTTCAATGCCAACATACTAGCCATCATTTTGGCGTCATCATTGCTCCAAATTTGAATTCACAAACATCTTAAATGTTACAAACTTTTGCACAAAGAAATGTAGGGTGGCTCGATTCAGGTTTCCAGAACTGTATTACTGACGGGTGAAATATTTTGTTGATACGATACGAGTTTCAGAAATCCTGTCGGATATTACATTTCCCTGTTTCACAGATTGTTACAGAACCAACTAAATTCGATCCATCTCCGTAGTTTCGAATTTAGAAGTTCTGGTTCTGTCAGATACGCTTCGATAATCATACCGGATGGTTTTCAATGATCATGCCGGCTCTATTTTGTAGCATAGTTAATTGTGAAAGACATATATAAACGTACACAGATTTATCTATACAATTTTATCACCAGCATTGTTTAGCTACCTTCCATATCTACTAGATAACACTGTAATTTGATAACATTGTAACAGCCAATTATTTTTTAAAGAGTAACCGTGGAGGTTCTTGCCGGTTCCTACTACCAATGGCAACCGTTCACCTTAGCTTCTGACGTTTCTTATTAAGTGCCCATGTAGGTTTATGTGAAACTAGCTGCGCTTCGCGGTTTCACCCGCATAAGTCATCGATCCCGTGAGAATATCGGGATAAAAAGTATCCTATGTCCTAATCCAGGTCATGGTCTACCCATGTATTAAATTTAATCCAAATCTGTTCAGCCGTTTTAGCGTGAAAGCGTAACAAACAAACTCACTTTCGCATTTATAACATTGATAACATTATTTCGATTTTCGATTTTGTGGTCTAAAGTAGACGTTCGTGAAATCCAATATTATGAGATTACATAACATCACTCCTGTAAATGGAATATACAAAGAGGATAGAAAAGGGCAAAGAAGGGAAGGGAAGGGGAGGGAAGGGAAGGGGGGGAAGGTGTATAGAAGGTACATCTAAATTTCAGTCATGTTCAAGTTATCCTATTCCAAAACAAAAAAACGACGACTTAAAAAAAAAAAAATACACTACAAAGTGAAAAATAACTTTAATTTCCGAAGTCAGAGTCTTTGTTATAGAATTTTCGTTTTATTGCCACCGACTTCTAAAATCGATTCTCAAATTGACGAAAATAACGACGGACATACATAAAAAAAACATATAGACGAACATAGAACCTTTTTTGGAAGTCGGTTAATAAAACACCACAATTTGCTTATCCTTTTCTCAACTATGTTGGGGTCGGCTTCCAGTCTAACTGGAGGCAGCTGAACACCAGTATTTTACATGGAGCAACTGACTATCTGACCTCCACATCTCAGTTACTACCATGAGTAACACGGTCCCCTTGGTAAGACTGGTGGTCAGACTTGGACTTGACTACCCGTCACGACTGTCAAAGATCTACGAATGACAACTGGGACTAGTGACTTAACGTACTTTCCTACGCACGGAGGGGTCTTGATATGTAACGGATGATCACCCATCCACGTAACGGCCGCGACAAGAATAAACTACAATATTAATCTTCTCTTCTTAGTGTCGATAGCAATTTAAATGATCGCTCAGAATTCGGCTACGTGATTGGCACCATCACTTGCGTCCATCAGTTCCTGTAACGTGCAGCTGATAGGACACGCAAGACATGATATTAAGTGTCACATCGTCGGTGGAACAGCACCACATTTACACTCCATGGCGGAGTCGTCTATGAATCTCCACCTGAACAGGTTTTCCTTGCTTCGGCCAACCTGGGTCCGGAGTCTGTTTAAAGACTTCCAGGTTAACAAAGGCAACTCATGTCCAGGTGGAAGATCTTCAGCAGGTGGAACGAATGTTTTGGGTAAGGAAGAATTATTTCGCCACAATTCTATCCTATCCTATAAATGAGAAATATTTGTATATAAAATTTGTACTCACGTTCTCGAAAACGGCTCTAACGATTCCGATGAAAGTTGCAATATAGTTTACGGGGGCGAAAAATCGATCTAGCTAGGTCTCATATCCGGGAAAATTCCCAAAGCCCAAAGTTTAGAACAAGATAATGAATAATGTCATTAGAATAATGCTTTAAATGAACATTGTCTGTTTTCACCAGAGCAGAGCTTGGTCGCCTAGGTACTATTAATAAAACAATATCTATTCAAACCAACATCCGTAAAGCCGCCAACATCACACAGTGGTTCAAGGGTGGAACCAAGGCTTAGGTGCCGTTTATTTAACTAACTACTACACCCGCGTTATAAATGTTTGCACAAACTTTATTAATCGTGGACTTAAGTACGAGATCTAACACATAACTGTATATTATACGCTGTTCTAAAGGACCTTGTTATGTATTTATGTATAGGGAAACTTGGTTACTTGGTTGTAAAGTAACTAGGCATAAGGCGATATAACAATACCTAGTTCGACCCTAGATATTGTATAAGCCCTAGACGATAAGTTCTGGAAAGGTGAAAATTTTAGGTTGGGTGCCAAACGGAACCCTATTATTACGCCTCCGCTTTCTTTCTGTCCATCTGTCTGTCAGATTGTGTTTCTATTACCGCTATAGGTAATACAAATAAAATAAAGTTAAAAATTAAAGGGGGTCCCCACACAACAAACTTGTTTTTTTTCGGCGTTTTTGAAGTGAAAACTTCTTTAGACACGTTGGGCATTTTTGAGATGGGAAAAAACAATTGTACTCACGACACCGTTACCGACACCTCATTTTTGTAAACGCGATTTTGCTCTTTATTTATATTAAGTTACGGATCAATGTTTTATGCAAGTATTTTTATTTTAAAGTTTTTGGAAGTATTTTTTTTTGTAAACGCGATTGTGCTCTTTATTTAGATTAGGTTACAGACCAATGTTCTATACAAGTATTTTTCTTCCACCAAGGCAATCTTGTTCAAGTATTCACTTCTGTCGGCACTCCCGGAGTGCCACTGTTTTTTTCTTCTGAATTTTGTTCTTTGGTACGGAACCAGTCGTGTGCAAGTCCGACTCACATATAGCCGGTTTTTTTTTAAAAACGGCCTTAGCGCTTCATAAGACACTATTGTCTTATGAAGCGCTAAGGCCGTTTTTTCTCTATCTGTTATCTATATGTTAAAAGATGCCCAAAAATACTGTCCTGAATAGTAAATCGAAATGATCAATATCATGATGTTTTGAAAACTCTAACAAAAATAGGCCAACAGCAGGCGCCAGGAGACAGCCAACCATTTACAATCTGATATAAACATCAAATATAATTATTTAATGTTTACAAGGCAGATGTGAGTGGAAACGCAAAGAGGGAACGCCCTAGAAGGACATTATAGTAACCTTTTTGGTGATGTTCTACAGAAAGGTCAGGTGCGTAGTTCTTGCAACTGGCGTCCGTGTATGAACGTATACAAAGTAGAAGGAATATATAAGGATCGTAGTAAGTGCTGTTCTATATATTCTGCCTACCCCTACAGAAAGAAAGCGTGACTTTATTTATGTATGTATGTAGGTACCTAAAATTATTTTAAGAAAAATTGGTACCAACAACACTGCAAAAAGAAAGATTAGAAGCACATATTAAATGTTTACCAAAAAACTCCGAAGGTCCCATAACTCTGTCGTTCAAAGGCTATTGTAAACCTTTCAAACCCAGTAAACGGCCACGAGACGAGAAACTGACCTATATGAAGCCTGTGCAAACAGTGATAAACCAATATGACATACTTAATGTTTGGCCGCCAGATAAATTTTACTTTCGCCCGTTAGTACTTCTTTTAAGAGGTTTTTCTTCTTTTTATGGCCCTAAGGTTGAGCCAAATTAAATATCAATGCCATGTGTGTTTGTGTTTCGATTGTTGAGTGTTTTTTAAGGTTCCGTACCTGGATCACATCATTGTCCGTCCATCTTTCTGTCTGTTAAGACCTTTTTTCTCAGGAACGCGTGGAGATATCAAGTTGAAAATAATACCAAATACAACATTATTACTAACTTTATGGACAAAGTCTGAAATAAATTACTGCTTATTATTATTAATACGTAGGTCTACGGTCCCTCGGAGCTCTAAAAAAATCAAACTTCTAAGTCAACGCAATAAACAAATACGGCCATTTATGCGACATATTTTGATACTCGCAATTAAATCGAAACCTGTTGGGTACTTTCCGTTGACCTAGAATCATGAAATTTGGCAAGAAGTAAGGTCTCACAGCACAAAATAGAAAAAGTCCGAGAATCGTTAATTTGTAGTTTTAATACATTTTTTTTTTTTGCTATTCAATCTTACATTTGTAGTTGGAGAATTGACAGTGACGTATATCGATGTACAGGAGAACAATTTTTTCAACTACAAAGGTTATTTTGTTCTTGGGATAAATTCATTCCAATTACGGAACCCTTCACTGTGTGTGGTCCGACCACGCACTTGGCCGGTTTTTACTTCATTATTAATTACACCAAAAACTTTTAAATAATACTACCAGCCTATTATTGCCCACTGCTGGGCAAAGCCCTCTTCTCATACAGAGAAGGCACGAGCATTGATCACCACGCTTGCTCAAGACGGGTTGGCGAGATGTTCTGAACAGACCAGGAGATTTAATTAACTTCTGGAGGGAGGTGGGCTAGTTGGAAAACCACCAAACGGCCGCCAAGGCCTACGCACAATGGTGCACCTTTTTATTTTTGGGTGTGGTGTTATCAAATAACTTCTCCCGCGGGAGAGCGTGTCAGACTCTTACTGACTAAAACCCATCCGTGTTCCTTCGGTTGCCTTGTTGCCGGGGGCCACGATCTCCCTGTTTTCTTCGCAACCCCGGCAGCCATCGACCCTAGCGGACCCCGTCAATTCTGCTGACATCTCTTGGAGGCGCGCGTGGAACACAACGCGCCGTCGACCCGGGCATGGTCCTTATCAGACGGCGAGCTACCCATTGCTCGCCGTCCGTAAGCCTGCGCCAACGGTGGCCGGAAATCGGCCTGCGATTCCCGACGCCCAGGGCGTCTGCGGCGGTTAGGGGCGTGAGGTCGCCAATTTTGCCTCTCCCTCACGCGTTCCGCCTCCTCCTTCGCGAGCATTACCACTTACGGACGGTCCACCTTACGGACTAAGTGCGGAAACCAAACCCTATAACATAGAATATAGATGAGTTGGCGATTTCAGTCTTATATTAACAATAAAGGACACGGATGTGAGTAAGTCCTAGATAAACTCGGAAAGCATATGACCTTTCTGAGTAAATCGTTGTTACTTTATGTATTGAAACAGTCATTTGCCTGGATTTTAAACCACAGCCTCGTGAATAAGAGGTGAGGCCTTAACCAATGGACCATCACAACTTTTAAATATTGAAAATCGTGAATCCTATACTATTGAACGGGCAATATTTGTATATATATAGTATATAAGTATATTATATTTGTACTCCCGTTCTCGAAATCGTATCGGGGGTGAAAAATCGATCTAGCTAGGTCTCATATCTGAGAAAATTCGTTTTCTCCGTATTTTCACCCGAGCAGAGATCGGTCGCCCAAAGTTTAGAACAAGATATTGAATAATGACATGAGAATAATGACCATGGCAGCATGGAATTAGTAAGTATCTACAATCATGGCAATATGGAATAAGTAGGTACTATACATGGAGTAGTATGAACTTTCCTATACTATTAAATGAGCATTTTCTATTTTCACCAGAGTAGAGCTCGGTCGCCTAGGAGCTTTATGCTACTTTACTATTGTTACTGGAAGAAACTGCGAGTTTTTAAAGGGTTTTCAAAGAACCAACAACCAAAGAACAACGAAAGAGGGAAGAGATATCAACCCATTCATTTATTAACAATCTCTACCGGTTCCCTTGCACATTCACAGGTAAAAAATCCTCCACGAAATTGTATAATAATGAAATAGCCTGAATGTTTCAAAGAGAAAACTGACATAGCTCTGACATGATATGATTAAAAATTCTTTAGAGCTGCTACGGGAATTGAATACGAATAAAACGCTTGTAGTTGCAAAATCTGAATCATAGAAACGATAGTCTTTTGACGTGGAATCCAATTTATCGGCGCAGTTGAAACAAGAGAATGGCGAATGATTGGGTGGACCGGTGGTCTAACTGAGTCCATTTCAGTAAATATTCGCTCCAATTGGTTTTATTATTGAACTCTTCCTGCATAACTTCGTCAAGAGTAATATTTATAAGTTTAGAAACTCTCGTTGTAATATTTCTAATGGAGTTCATTTTTATTTACGGAAAGTTTGACATTAATTCAAACTGCTACTTTTTCTGTGTCATTGAGAAGCCTATTTCTGCGAATTTGATGTTGTTCGTTTTTAGGGTTCCGTATTCAACAAGGAACCCTTATAGTTTCGCCATGTCTGTCTGTCTGTCTGTTTGTCTGCCCGCGCCTTAGCTCAGAGACTTAGTGTACTAGAAAACTGTAATTTGGCATGGGTATACAGATTTTAAATTTAATTTTGGATTTTAAATCAGAATTTAGTTGAAAATATAGTTACGTTCGGTGAGTAAAAGAATTCATCTAATTTAAGTAGGCACTCAACCTCAAATAAGTAATGCATGATGTGCTTACCTGTAAGAAATTGATACACTAGTCTTATAGTTTAATGGATGTATCTCATATCTTTGTATCGGTGTACTCAATTGTTGGTGAGCCAAATAAATAAAATAAAATATTAATCACGTCGACAAGGGGTCACGTTTTTTTAGGGTACCTCCCCTTCACGTAAAGTGGGTATATTATTTTTTATCGTCTTGTCCCATGGTGTGGGGTGTCGTTGGAAAGGATCCGTTTGCGAAATGTTATGCTTTAAAGTGCAAATTGTTGTAAGAGTCAAATGCCTTGCCAGCTAAACGGTTGTTTTTGGATATGTGAAAAAATTCACGGC
Organism: Agrochola litura; assembly: GCA_949152395.1. Classification (NCBI taxonomy): domain Eukaryota; kingdom Metazoa; phylum Arthropoda; class Insecta; order Lepidoptera; family Noctuidae; genus Agrochola; species Agrochola litura. The sequence continues at coordinate 15,992,373 of OX424508.1, read as the reverse complement.
AGTAGTATATTTAACGAAGTTAAAGGAAAACTATCACAACTAAGTAGGCTCTACAAGTTAAAGAGTAATAATCGACTAACTTACATTATGGAAGAACATGTTTTTCAACTACAATGTTAAGTTTGTTCTTGGGATAAATTCATCCCAACTACAGAACCCTTCATTGTGCATGATCCGACACGTTTAGCTGGTTTTTTTTCCTGTGTTGAAACTTTATATGACCACTCGCTTTTAGTATTGTCAAGTTTAACATCAAATAAAATAGTGTCGCGGGTGTTATTAAAACCTCATTAGCGCAACTATCTAAAATGACATGACCAAAATGTATTCCAAATTCAAATGTAAACAAAAAAGTTACACGTAGGGCCAGTAGTTTCATACATGATTCACAAAGAAGACTGTTGATTTTCCACGAAGGTGTTTGTGCCTTGTATTATTCAACACTATGGTTTTACATTTACATAAGCAAATTGGTCGCATTGCCCCTAGAAAGTGTTCCGTTTTTGAATTTTTGTGCAAACTTCGAGATGGTTCACTTCCTATGTTAAAGTTTTATTAGATGCCAGCTTTTGCCATCGACTCCGCCAATGTGGAAACGAAGCTAGAAATAATGGAGATTTGTTCCTTTAAAATTGTGATTACTTGGCTATTTTCCGGGTCCCGGAGAAAAAAAAGAAGTTCCTTTTTCAATCTTTTATGAGTAAACTTTTGATAAGATAGAAAAATCTATGATCAGTATCAATATTTAAATACGCTATGCAAAATTTTCATGTCTGACCAATTCTAAATTTAATTATTGATGGAAACAATAGGAATTATGTTACAATGGTACCTACTAATTGCGATGAAATTGATGAATGCTGTTTACGGGAATGGAGTTGTGTTGGACATTTAGACCAAATGATTTGTATTTGAATTAAATTATTGTCCATCTAACTCATGCATATTCCAGGAACTACTATTGAATTACAGCGCAGTATATGGACAATACAGAAACTACGAAGTAAACGTTCGAAACGGCAGGCTCACAAATATGCACTTATTGATGAGATCCCAAAAGATTGTCACTGTACTGTCAGTTGTGGGCAAGGAATTACTCTCTTACGATGGTTAATTGATTCAGGCGTAACCTTTTGGCAATCCATTATAAAATACAATAGACGTGGATATATTTAGTAACCTGTTTCGCTTAGCTATTTCTAAAGAGCCATAAAAACCCTGAAAGAAATTGACACGTGTTTCACCTCTCAACGAGGCATCCTCAGGATAACGATTGACTTGTCGCGAACCCGAAGACGGCGTGTTGCCACACCGAGTGCTGAACGTGTGTCTCTTCGTTCAGCGCTTGGTGTTGATTTCTTTCAGGGTTTATTATGGCTCTTTAAAAATAGCTAAGCGGAACAGGTTACTAAATATATCCACGTCTTTTGTATTTTACTTTCTTACGGTTGCGGGTGCCATGTCGAGACAAGTGGCCGCCGCGATTTTTTTTAAATGAAGCGTAGGTAATTATTTCAACGAATAGGCTTATGCAACTGAAGGTATTATGATACCGTTGCATACGGATTGGGCATCACAGTACGAAGTATGTATTTACCACAAAGTCATTATATTGGGCGACTGGTATATTTAGTGACCGATACTTAAACATGTGACTTCATTCATCATTAGAACAACTTTTACTATGAGACCAAACATGATATCGGGAAAAAAATACTGCTGTACCTTACATTTATGTTAGCATAACTTGTCAAAATGTAGGGAACAGCAGATTTTTTTTTTCGGAATTTCGTGTTTGGTCCTATAGTAAAAGTTATTCATAATGATGAGTAAAGTCACGTGTTAAAGTATTAGTTACAAATTATTACCATTGTTATATTATTTCGTGTATGATTAAGGCCGAAACGCAGTACAATTAAGCGCAAGGAGACCAACATGGGACGTCTAGCACTATCCGAACGGTATTGTTCCTTTGTAACGCCGAAATGTATCCCTATTCCATATCCTTCCTTTGCTAACATGTTTTGTACATAACAACAACGTAACAGTGACTGGGACAGGAATTTACTCAAAGTAAACAAAGGACGAACGCAAAAGGGAAATTTCCAGAATTAGGTCATGTGAAAAAATTTCTAGCATATTATTAGCACTTGTGTTTGGAAAGTTTGAATTGAAATTTGCGGAATGTTATAAATTAGTTATTATGTAGTTTACAAAAAAGATTACGAGCATTGTTTCGTAGTGGGTGGGTGGGTACCATTTTTTTTTTTGTGGAAAGTTATCAAATAACTTCTCCCGCTCTGGGCGGAGCGGGAGGGCGTGTCAGACTCTTATTGACTAAAACCTACCCCTACTCCCCCCTTTCGGACTTTCCCGCGACCCAGGCAGGCATCGGTCCTAGCAGACCCCGTCAGTTCTGCTGGCATCTCTTTGAGGCGCGCGTGGAACACAACGCACCGTCCGTCGCCCCGGGCCTGGTCCTTATCGGACGGCGAGCTACCCATTGCTCACCGTCCGCAAGCCCGCGCCTACGGTGGCCGGGAATCGGCCTGCGGCTCCCAGGTGGGTGGGTAAGCAGTAGTTGTTCCAGACAATATGAATGTTTGAAAACCATGAAGCAAAACGCTTGAATCGGCATAAGGATTCATACTTTAACCAAAATAATCTTCGTAGTATCTTTAGTATACGGATTAATAGGTCTTTAATTGCCTCTCTGCCGGGGAAAAGCCTATAGGTACTCATACAAGAAACAGGCAACCTTAAAATCAGTACTAAATAATAACAGCCCCACGGGTCGATCGAAGGTTAAGCTTGCCGCGGTCAGTTCGTGGATGGGTGACTAATCCATTACTTATCCTCCGTGGCTCGAAAAGCAAGTTGGCCCCGATGTCATTCGTAAATCTTTGACATTCTTTACGAGTAGTCACAAGCCCCAAAGTCTGACAACCAGTCTTGCCAAAGGGGTATCGTGTTACCCATTTACTGGGTTATGGACGTCAGATAGGCAGTTGCTCCATGTAAAATACGGTATTCAGTTGCATCCGTTTAGACTGGAAGCCAAGCCCAACATAGTTGGGAAAACGCTTCTCCTTCGTCGTTCCCACAATGCTGAGGATCTTGACAACATACAACACGTCTCCAAGCTATGCGGTCTTCTGCAGTGTAGACCGCTCAGTAAATGCTGCCTCCAACAGCCTTTTTGATGGCTTCTGACTATCTTGCCGGTGCTCTGCCTTGAGCACGTTTACCTTCCACCCGACCTAGGAACATGAGCCTTTCCAAACCATGCTTAGGTGAAAGCATAAAGGCTAGGTAGATTAAATTGGACAAGAAGAAGGAAACCATTTTTGATAGGAGCCTTTTTGGCCGCACAGGTCTTCTTTTTTGTTTACACAATTTTATTTTTTTTTTCTGATTTTTTTTTTGTTTTTATAATTTTATTAGTTTTAATGTTGTATTTCCTGTGCTTTTCCCAAATGAAAAATTTTTTTTCTTTCTTAAAATAAAAAAAAAATGCTATTTGTACGAGATCATTTAACTAAATAATTAAGTCAGCCACTTCAATCTGCCAGCTGAAATCCATGATATATTATTCGTATAGCAAGATAAGATTTTGTTTTCAACGTAATAAGCTCAAACACCAACGCTAACAATACAAGTATAAATGGATCATATATAGGTACTTACAAGTACAAGTAATATAATTACAAGTTATACTTAGGTACAAACATGATTAGGCTAACACTAATACATTTTGATATGATATTATAACATCCGAAAGTGCTTTCATAAGTAAATCTATTTATCTCTAATCTTTCGCATGGATTTTTATAGTACAAGAGCCCACGACCAAAACCATGTCACATCGTTTTATGGCCAAAATCATCATCATCATCATCATCATTTCAGCCGAAAGACGTCCACTGCTGGACATAGGCCTCCCCCAAGCACCTCCACTTCGACCGATTTTGTGCATTCCGCATCCAGCGGATTCCTGCGGCCTTCACAAGGTCATCGGTCCATCTTATGGGAGGCCTTCCAACGCTACATCTTCCGGTACGCGGTCGCCACTCCAGAACCTTTTGGCCCCATCGGCCATCCGTTCTGCGAGCAATGTGCCCTGCCCATTGCCACTTAAGTTTGGCAATTCTTTGGGCTATGTCGGTTACCTTGGTTCTCCTGCGGATCTCTTCATTTCTGATTCGATCACGTAGGGAAACTCCAAACATAGCCCTCTCCATTGCCCTTTGGGTGACTTTTAGCCTTCTGATAAGGCCCATAGTGAGCGACCACGTTTCAGTACCATAGGTCATCACTGGCAACACGCACTGGTCAAAGACTTTCGTCTTGAGACACTATCGGATGTTCTTTCATAAGTAAATCTATTTATCTCTAATCTTTCGCATGGATTTTTATAGTACAAGAGCCCACGACCAAAACCATGTCACATCGTTTTATGGCCAAAATCATCATCATCATCATCATCATTTCAGCCGAAAGACGTCCACTGCTGGACATAGGCCTCCCCCAAGCACCTCCACTTCGACCGATTTTGTGCATTCCGCATCCAGCGGATTCCTGCGGCCTTCACAAGGTCATCGGTCCATCTTATGGGAGGCCTTCCAACGCTACATCTTCCGGTACGCGGTCGCCACTCCAGAACCTTTTGGCCCCATCGGCCATCCGCTCTGCGAGCAATGTGCCCTGCCCATTGCCACTTAAGTTTGGCAATTCTTCGGGCTATGTCGGTTACCTTGGTTCTCCTGCGGATCTCTTCATTTCTGATTCGATCACGTAGGGAAACTCCAAACATAGCCCTCTCCATTGCCCTTTGGGTGACTTTTAGCCTTCTGATAAGGCCCATAGTGAGCGACCACGTTTCAGTACCATAGGTCATCACTGGCAACACGCACTGGTCAAAGACTTTCGTCTTGAGACACTATGGTATGTGGGACGAAAAGATATTGCGTAGCTTCGCGAATGCTGCCCAGCCGAAGTGCTTTCATAAGAAAATCTATTTATCTCTAATCTTTCGCATGGATTTTTATAGTACAAGAGCCCACGACCAAAATCATGTAACATCGTTTTACGGCCAAAATCGTATAGGTAGGTACTTAAAATGTGCACGAACGTATCGTTTTTGGTTTTCAACAAAAACAGACAGTCTTACTAAGCAATATCATATTACCCAATAACTGGGTTGTGGAGGTCAGATAGGCAGTCGCTCCATGTAAAATACTGGTATTCAGCTGCATCCGGTTAGACTGGAAGCCGACCCCAACATAGTTGGGAAAATGCTAGGCAGATGATGATGTAATGTTTTTAGGTTTAGATGTATTGAAAATGCATTCAAATCGCACAAAGGAAACTAAAATACTTAAACCTACTTTTTCTGGACACACTCGTTTTGATGGGGTCCACCCTTTATAGCAGAACTTTTTATGTCATAATATTATTTTGCATAACAGCGGATAGCATAAACTTCATTTCGCAGAAAATCTTTTGGTAGACACTCATTTATCATACATTCAAAACTCATAATTTTGTAAGTCAGAATCATCTTTAGGCATGCATTTCATATCCATAATAATTAAAAAGTAGAACCATCATATCGCAGAAAGTTCACAGTCAGAATCGTCGTTTGGCATACATTTCATATTGATAATCATTAAAAGGCAAAACTATCATATCTCAGAAAGTTTACAGATAGAATCATCTTTTGGCATACATTCCATATCCATTTTTTTTTTTTTGTAAATAGTGAGGCATACAAACAAGCATACACCATGCATGCAGCATGCAGCAAGCATGGAGCATGCAAACAAGCATACACCATGCATGCAAACAAGCATACACCATGCATGCAGCAAGCATGCAGCATGCAGCAAGCATGCAGCATGCAAACAAGCATACACCATGCGGGAAGCAAGCATGCAGCAGGCATGGTTTCTGTTACGGCTTCGGCGCTGCGAAGCTCCGGCGATCCCACGCGAGCTTATCGTCGCAGATGGTTTTAGCGCTCACCACCGCAGCTTCGGCTTGCTGGCCGGCTGAGCCGGCCAGCCTCAGCCGCGGAGGCGAGCGTTAAATCCAACTACTCCTCAGCTCGAGGGCCGCCTCGCTCCTCCGCGCCTTCGCGGGTTTAAATTACACTCTAGGGGTAGGGCAGACAAGACTACATGGAGTCGGTTTTGTAGCGATTCGTTTCTGTCACTAAATTTTGTAGCACAATATTATTGACTTTTTAAGATAATATTTTAATTTTTTATTTAAGGTTAAAAATAATATTTTATAGAAATAGCAATATGCCTAATATAATTATTCCAAATGAAATTCTGCCATCTTCATAGTATGCCAAGTGAAATTGTACCAAATAATTGTCACTCTAAATAAACGTTATGCCTAACGAAATTATGCGGAATTTTAACTTTGCCAAAGGTAATTATGCCAAATAAAATTCTGCCATCTTAAAAGTATGCCATTGTAAATTCGGACATATTAAAATTCGGTCAAACAATAATTATATTAAATAATGTTTATGCCTTTAAAATATTCGTGTAAAGAAGATTATGCCAAGTGTGTTATGCCAAATGAATTTCGGAGCATTAAGATTCTGCCAGATAGAGGGAACCCGTTTTGATGAACTTAATTCATGGCACTTAATTATCCAATTTTTTCTAACTTTTTCATTTATTAAAATTTAATTAAATTCTTTATTACGAGTAACAATGAGACTCATACAATGTTAGTAACAATAAAATAAACTTACAACTATGTTAGTGATACAATTACAACAAAAATTATCTACAAAAACACACTCAACAAATTAGTCACTGCTTCAGTATTCCAGCTGAGATACTGGAGCAACGACTTACAACACAGCAGTCCAGCCTATCAGCAATAACTCTCAGGATGCTGTTAGAACTGCCTCGCACCCTGCGCACCAAGGACGCACATCTTTTACGCATTAATGCATAAAAGCAATGAACACGCAATTCCGCAAACATCCCTGATGCACTACAGAAGCGAGGCAGCCCCATCAACACCCTGAAAGCATACTGCACGCGAAGGGCGCTGTACGATCTCTGCGTAAAATGTACCCACAGGCCACAGCCGCATTATATCTGTTATTTATTTATTTAAACTTCTCGCACACAATGATGTACAAAGGCGGACTTAATGCCTTAGGCATTCTCTACCAGTCAACTAAGAGTGGTGAAGAGATTAGATGGCAGGTGCTCTGATTGAATGGAGATAATAATAATAAAAAATATTAACAAGATGACAATATGTATAAATAGGCACACAAGTAGTTATATAAATAAGTAATAAACTCATAATACACATACACATATACATATACTATAATATATATACATTCAAAGGAAAAGAGTTAATTGAGATGAATCTATACATTTGAAAATAACTCTGCAATTTTGGCTTAAATGCAAACCGACTGGTGGCCGTCCTGATATCAAGAGGAAGCAAATTCCAGAGAAGAATGGACTGAATATGAAAGGAAGAATGAACAAAGTCAGAAGTATGAGAAGGATAGAATAGAAGAAGATTTTTGGAAGAACGCAGATTCTTAGCGTGTAAAGAACACAGATATTGGAGGAAGTGAGACATAAGATAAGAAGGTGGGGTGGGTGAGTTCAGAAGGGAGAAAAGTGTGGTCAAAGCGCATAAACTTCTTCTTTGGCAAATGGGCATCTATTTGAGCTCAGACCTGTAGCTCGACACATGGTCATATTTCCTGAGGTTGAGTATGAACCGGATACCGTTGTTGGCCAGTCTGTCGAGCTTATCCAGCAAAACCGCATTCAAGTCAAAGTAGCACACATCACCGTAGTCGATGATAGGGAAAATCAAAGTCCGCACAAACATAGTTAATAGAATAGGTAATTCGTATGGTGTATATAATAATGAGTATTGTTTTCTATTACATTCTAGTATTTAGGAATAAGAACAACAGAAATACGAAAACTCTGGTGACAAATTCCAAACACGACAAAAAATATTTCACCTGCACAACCAAAACAAACCAACAGAAAAAATGAGTCCAATAAGTCGTATTTTTAAAGGTCCAATTTACTAAGGTACCTGTATTGAGTCGTCTGGGGGACGCTAGTGGAGGCAGCGATTTTATTTTCTCGAACCCCTTGGCTCGTATTGCGATCCCCCTAAGGGCTTTCTCTACGTGATGCCAATATACAGAACGAATGATGTTGCGAATCTGTTTCGGCGCCAATTTAAACGCTCGTTTAGTGCGAAACTTTCGTAAGGACGAAATGCAAAATTCGTTTGGATTTTCAATTTAGAATGTTGGTAGTTAGGTGTGGTGTAGAGTTTATTATATTAAGAGTAATTTTGACGTTTTGGACACGAGATACGTTATTTAAACATTTTTTATTTTACATTGTGAAGAGGCTGTTTATATTTGTTCGTTCAGAAAGAAAACCTTTGAATAAATCGAAATGGTCTCCTTTCCAAAACAGGAAAGTCATATTAAAATAATCATAGGGGAAATCAGAACAAAGTAAAGAAATCACAATCGTAATGATTGCAAGCTAAAAATAAAATAAGAAGTCGGTTAATAAAAAGGACAAAAAGGTAAATAAACAAATACGAAACGAGTTTGCCAATAAAATTGCAATTTATTAAAAAGTTATTTATCTACGGGGACAGGTCAAAAACAATTTCCAAATTCAAATTGAAGATAAACAAACGTACAAATGGGAAGTACTCGCGGGACCGTTCGAATTCTAATTTCAAAAAAAGTTTTATAATTTAGACTCCTTTGTATTTGTGTAGACGTTCCGTTTTCTGTTGATTTTCAAAACTGGCGGGAGTCAAACGCTCACGTTGGGCAATGAATTATTCAGGTCAGAACGGAAACTGCGTATTTACATAAGCAAATTGGGTGCGACGACTGAGTACAAGCGACACGGCGACAACGGCAAGGAAACATTGGGATGCGATCACAGTGCATTAGACTTAACACCTGGACCTTTTAGAGGTGTCTTTGTCAAGAGAAATATCCGAAGATAACATAAAAAATTAATTGAATAACTGTATAGGAAATTGATTAGGTCCCGTAAAATAAATATAGTTAAAATGAGAGCATTTTCCTACATTCTGTTGGCCTCAAAGCAGAGAACTGCTGCATTCCTTGGAACTTTCAAATTCGCTCCCATTCACTGATTGAACGACTGATCACCTCCATTTCATGAAATAAAAACTTTTGGTACTTTTAGATTTAAAGTTTAAACAAAACATATTATTACGTACCTATACCTACAAAAGAAAACCATACAATAAAATTATCCTAGGTCTGCACGCAGATTTATCACTATATTATCTTATAGTCATTCTTATAATACGCGTGCGACTGCTAGTCACGGCCTGAGGTATATGAGCCAGGGGAGGACGCCATTGACAAAATTGGCAGACTGAGTTAGCTTGGCCTTTGTCTACCTCCCCCGTCTCACCGCTCATAAACATCAGCCAGTGACTAGCAGTCGCACGTGGACTATAGAAACAAGTTTTATATAAGTCAATGACATGAAGTATTAGGTATTAATGTTTTAAATGTATCGTGATTGGAATATATATATTTTTTTTACTCCTCTTGCTCAAAAAGGCCGTCATTGTAGAGTACCAGAGCGGGGAAAAAATTGAATTTCTTGCTCTAGGGGAAAAAGTATTTTTTTTTTAATTTTTGTCTTTTCCAACGAGCCTTGAAAAACGAAAAAGTCTTTATTCTTTTGTAGAATAATCTTGAGTATGGACTCGACTTATTACTTGTTCACAAAAAAAAGAAGAACATTTTATTTTTGAAAATGGAACTAAATGCGGCTATCTCTTTGGTAGAATGCGAGCATTGCGTTGTGGCTACAGAAGAAATAAAAAAGGCATTGGCGCGAAATCCTACCTAGCTTCTGACGTTTCATAAGTGCCCATGTAGGTTTATGTGAAATAAAATATTTTGAATTGAATTGAATTGAATTGAAATCTTTAGAATTTTTCTCTAATTTAATGCTTAAAACAATTTTATTTAAATGTTCGATTTCTGACATTAGACATATTAATTAATCGAGTCGATCAAAATTGAAAAAAAAAATCGTTTGCCAGAATCGTTTTCGCACACATAACTACAATTTAAAAAAAAAAAATGGTCGGCGATTTTTAGCACAAATTGAGTAGTGGTAATGAATACTGCGTGTTATTGGACCTGTGTTCGTATATTACGTTAAGATCTGGGCATTTTCTAGTTGTGTATAATATTTTTAATAATATTTGTCACATTTTAAATCGTATCTACATGTGTACGAGTATGTGTGATATTTGTGAAAAGTTAAAATGTAAACTCGCACGATTGGCGCGAAACTTCGACTTTGGATATCAAAAACTTAATTACCACTACTTATTTAACTTGAACAATGGATGAACTCGTCAAATAATTAAATGATGTAGTATTCACTGCCCCTGTGGTGGAGTTTGGATGTTTGAAATCCCCAATTTTTATGTTTTTAGCCTCGACCTCGACTGTCATCAAAATGGCGATAATCGCATTTACAGATTTGAATTTTATAAAGGTAAATTAATATTGTATTGGATTATTTTATTTTCTCGCAATCGTAGTGAAAAGTAGAGTGTAACACACGGCGCTAAAACCCATTATAACTCGGTTTCTATTTACTCCCTCGCTAAAGCTCGGGAGTAAAACTACCTCGTTACAATGGGTTATTTTAGCCCCTCGTATAACAATCTACTATTTCATTCTCTTACAAAATTCAAATAAAGAACAACCAAAGCCGGTCTCAAGGTTGCACCAAACGGGAGTCAAGCTCGGCTGTGTCAGGCAAATGTAATCTATTCTGATATTCTGTTGGAGGGATGCAGTGATATACGGACGACGAGCAGCCGAGATAAATACGAGAATTATTAAGTGCGAATCCGCGTTCAAGAGCTGTCATGGTCAATACACTGACAGCTCATATACGGGTTTATGTGGTGATCGCGTTCAGTTTTATTGGTGAAATTGTGTTCATTGGTAGAAGAAGCGTTCAACTTCTCTTTCGTATTTATATTTTGTACTCTATCGTTTTGACAACACGGTGTTAGGTTCCTGGACTTTTCGAGATAACACCATTTTATTGTAATTTTAATTAAATTTCCTTGCAAAATAGGGAATGAAAGAGAATTATATAAAGCTCGGATTCTAACTTATTGCGAGAATTGTTTTGGGTTTCTAAATGCAAGGATTTTTAAGTGTTTAAACAGTTAAATTTATCTTTAGTGTTATATCCTTTTAGAAGACAGTTTTACAAACCTGTGTTTGTTGTAAAGTGCTAGTTTTAGTCCTGTGGAGGGAGAATGACAAATCGCTTTTTAAATGTTACAGAACTATGAAAGTTTGCAGCTGTGGTGGTGGCTGTCATTTAAAATATTGCAGAAGAACTCTCCTGTGAGTAGAACATAACATAACACCTGCATTTCTTGAAGGGTTAGGCAAAGTCGTACCTACCTACATTACCCAAGTTATGTTTAAAATTAAGTCCTCTGTTGTAACGGCCGAGCCTATTGCCATCAACCGGGCACAAATCCAGACTCCGGGCTGCTACTGAGAAATTCTTTACGAATACTTAAATTAACTTTCAATGTAGAATTTAAAAACTAATATCAATCGTGCTGTTTACCTTTCGTTAATAAGGCGACGATAATTACTTAACAACAGGGAAGGGATATAATTATGCCCAGCACTGGGGGCCTACCACAAGCTCATAAAGCAGTATTGTATTACTTCAGTGTGGGAAAGAGATGAAGCTCTACAGGACGTATAGCTCCATCTCTTAAAATAATACTGCTTTTGAGCTGGTGGTAGGCCCCCTGAACTGTGATAGACTGAGTTCATTGGCATTTTTGTTAGTAAAACTACTAATGAAAATGCTTTCTGTTTTTTGGAACGAAGTTCTTTATAACACGTTATTCTCTGCACACTTGGCGAATGAGAGCTAGACCGAAGAAAGTGTAACATTTTGACCGTCACGACACTTTTGCTAAAGATATCACGACACTTTCGTCTAGATTTTTTTTTTAATATTTAGTTTCTCTCAAGCGTTGTATATTCATTTCATTGTGCCTGTTTATTTAATTATTAAAGAACACCAACAGCATAAATATAAAAGATTGGTTAAAAAAAAAAAAAAAACGTTAAAAAATTATTGTTACGATGTACAGTGAAAACAAATTTGTCGTCTGTATTTCCTCTCGCTTTCCTGCAATCTGTGGGAGTGATTTCGTGAAAAGGGACGGAAGTGTGTAACAGGAAGTCGGGGAAGCGCGCGCTATTTGATTTGAGCAATGATCGCGCGCGGTGTAGTTGGCGTTCAGATGGTACCAACCCATTTTCCGAGAGGTTGTAAACAGGATGATGATGATGATGACGGTGACGATGAAAGAAAGAAAGAAAGAAAGAAAAAGTATTTATTGAGACTCGCACAGGGAATCAAAAATTAAACTAAACACCTTCACCTTAAAACATTAATTAAAAAAAAATTAAAAAAACAAGGTAAAATTAAAACAAAAGCAGAAAGTCCTGTACGAGGCCAAAAGGCTCCTATCTCAGCATATGCTGCAACATTTAAAAAATAAATGTCGCAGCGCTGGTATTCTGATAGGGCACAATGATGATGATCTTCTTCTTCTTTTCGTTAGTGACTAACCTGGTCTCAAAGTTTTAAAGTCTCTGACTTGTCTTCACATGCCGTCGAGAAATATCTCTCAGGCGCATGCCTGAACGAAAAGGAAAACGGGATCAGCGTTTTTGGAGCAAGTGATAATTAAACAATACGCACATGAATCCGAAAAGTCAGAGATGCATGCCTTGGGTTCGAACTCTAGACCTATGACTTGGCAGTTCAACGGTCACACTACTAGGCTATCACTGCTCCATGATGATGATGATGATTGGTACTGCCAGCCAAAATGTCAGACGTTACACATCATGCGCCTACTGTAAGACTAGTTTATTTTTTTTTTGCTCTATCTCAATTCGTCTGTACAAACCCTAATGTCCCACACAAAGGGGCTCGTCCGACCTTCTGTAAAAATGTTTCAGTACGAAGTTAACGTTATTACTGGTTACCAATCGATCTTCCAAGATATTGCGTTGCGTGCCTGTGCTTAACTAGTTTACAGACCCTTAAATTGACTTAAAATGACTCGACATGGTTCAAAAAGCGTTTGTTTTCAATAAAGCTGAAATATGATCTAATTTGACTGTTTTAGAAGTTTTAATAAATATTAATATAATTATAAAAATTGTTAATAAATAAAAAAAATCGGACTCCTACCTACTTCATCATTATTTTGTTGTTTCAACCAATCAATCAATCTTTATTCGTGAACACAGGTATTACAATATAAAGGTCTTATGTATACATTTTAGTCAAGCTCTATGTCCTACCAATGAAATTGGTGTACAAATATATTCGTTTTTAGCAATAAATCTGAATTTATACAATACAAAGTCACGTTCGAGTAAATAATGTCAATTAAGTGTATGATTAATAAATAACTAATTAATCAATAATAATTTATTTTACATGCATGTCAATGGTAAATTTTATTAAAGGGTTAGTAATGTCATATTTCATCATAATTGTAAATAATATCAAATAAATGTATTATTAATAAATAATTAATTAATCAATTATAATTTATTTTTACATGCATGTCAATGGTTAATTGTATTAAAGGACTGGTAATGTCATATTTTTGTAGTGACTTGTAACATTGACAGTTGCGATAATATTTTTCTTAGGCAGGAATTTATTGATTTTTCAAGTTAGTGTTAACTATATCGTATGAGTCCTCCAAAAAGCTTACTTTTATTTTAAAAAATTCTGGATTTTCTACCAAAGACCGCTTTTTAAAATATAAGTTAAGAACAATTCTGCGAATAACTTGTTATATAACATAACATAACATCACGCCTATAATCTCCGAAGGGTTAGGTAGAGGTTTAGCTGTAGTACACCCACATTTCGCCAGCTATGTTTAAGTCCCATGTAATAGAAGGCGAGCATATTGCCATCAACCGGGCACAAATCCAGACTCCGGGCTGCTACTGAGAAATTTCTGATGAAAAAACCTACTAACACTTTGCCTGATCTGGGAATCGAACCCAGAACCTCATGTTCAGCAGTAGTGTCAAACTTAAACTCAAAGTATTAATTTCAATTAAACCATTTACAGGCACTTTTGAATTGTCAAGAAATCGGTCAGTCAGAAATATGAAGCTAGTTGCCCATTCCAAAGCGTAGTAGGTAGGTACCTATGGAGAAGAACGGGCAAGAAACTCTACAGACACTCTTTTAAATAAAAAATTGTTAAAAAATATTGGTTACATCATTCATGTTAAAATTATACATGTGAGAACAATGTAGAAAGACGTGCACGTTAGCAGCGTCTGTAATAAAAAAATAAAACAAAGAACAATTCAAAAATTAAAATAAATTAAAAATAAGCCATGGCAGCTAAGAGATGACCAGTCCCAACTGACGGCGCCCGTTCACGAATATGTAAGTTGTTACTACCCACAGTAAAACCAAATTCCGATGAAGAAATACTCATTCATCACCTAAAACAATTCCCATGCCAACTCCCACTGACCAACCTAGAAATTCACCATGCATGACGAGTTCATCACGGAATATTAATAATACCCGGTAAACATGAAAATTCACTTGAAAACATTCCTACCTAATCACTTTTTCTGTTCTGTGAACCATCGATTCTGCTAACGATACCAGTAATGATACACCTTTTCCCACATGCCATCATGTATCTACGAGTGTTTGTGTTAAGGCAGTATAACACGGTTCTACCAAATTGATTTACTATATAAGCATTATAAAATTGGCAAATGTTCATTATCGTCGACCACGTTTTCACTTGCCATCATCATTTGCCTAGCCTTTTCCAACTATGTTGGGGTCGACTTCAAGTCTAACCGAATGTAGTATGTGTGAATACCAGTAGTTTGATTCACGTGTGACCTTGCAGAAATCCATTATAAAATCTCTCTCAGGGGCTCTGCGTTCAGCACTCGGTGTGGCAACACGCCGTATTCGGGTTTGTGATAAGTCAATCGTCATCTTGAGGATGCACCGTTGAGAGAAAAACGTGTCAATTTCTTTCAGGGTTTTTGTAGCTCTTTAGAAATAGCTAAGCGGAATAGGTTACTAAATATATCCACGTATATTGTATTTTTTTTTGAATACTAGTATTTTACATGGACCGACCCCATCTTCACTTGCTATCAGGAGAGAAAGTAGTCAAAATTAAGGCTATCAATTAAAATAACTATGATTGATGGCATAGAAATAAAACGTTTGGTCGTCTTTGAATTATTCACCTCTATGTTTACACGATTCAATTTGGTTAATTCAACCAAATCGAAAGGCAAAGTTGGTTGAACCGTGTATGATAACCATTACAGCATAAACATTAATCATTCACACATGACTGTAACGAATGACGCAGTAAGTTTGTATGTAACCCATTTACAAGAGAACAAAAACGTAATTTGAGAACAGTAATGCAAAAGTGGTGTAACCATATTTTTGGTTAAAAATAATTTAAATTGATGTTGTACCTACATTGTACGACATTTCATAATACACAGTAGTTTCGACACTCCATTGAGTGCCTTAATTATTATGATTTTGATAAAAAGATTGGCTTATAATTTTGAGGTTTGATAAATTGAATATAAATTCTGTGTTATAGTGGAAATAAGTATTTTAACACTCTCCCTGCCGACAATATATAAAACTTTTTAAGTTCAGGAGGCCATGGAGGTCGCCGGCGGGTCCCAGAGTTTCTGCTTGTGAACGCCGTGAGTCAAAAGTCAAAATTATTAAAGAGGCCGAGGGAAAGGGTCCAAAAAAAAAAACCTGTGGCACTCGGGGACTGCCGTGGTAAAGCTATTGCATAGCATTTGTAACCTCCATACTTCCTATTTGTCAACGCTACACTTGGGATGATGACGTGATGACATAAAACAAAAATTACGTTCCCATGACAACTTCACGTGGTTATGGGAACCGTCATTACATGGTAGGCGGACTGGGGGGTGTTAGGTTTTATTTTCGTTACGTTACGGAATTTCTTGATTCGGTCGCCGCGCTCAAAGCCCGCGATAAAAGCAATGCAATAGCTTAAAAATCTTACAGCACGCCATGGGATCCGCCCTGACCCCGAATTCAAATAGTTTTACAACTACTGGCGTGCTATTATGGAAACTGTGATACTTCTCTTGCGTATGTGCATTGGCCTGTTGAATAAATTTTTTTGGGGGCCGCTGGCGGTTCCCATGACAGGGAGTGTTAAAGAAGGTATTTTAAGATTTCAAAAAAAAATCTGCTTATATCACTATCAGTAAAGAGAAAGACTTAAAAACTGAAAATGTATACAGTTTTTAAGTGGTAACAGACAAAGAGACCCATGATATACCCGATTAATACTTATACTTAATGAAAACCACAGTGCCAATTACAGAAAAAAAGGAAAACAAAAATCTGTGTTACACCATTTGCTTCACCAGCCTAGCCATAGTTTGATACTTCGAAAACTATGTTGTAATTATCTTTCAAAGTAGTTATTAGTTATGTGGAGTTTTTCTGTTTGTTTACTTTCGTATTACGGGTATTAGAAATGATGACAACTATAAGTATGTTTTCATAGAAACTATCATAATCATTATTTTAAATCTAGATATTGTTATAAAGAGCTGATGACACGATGGCGTGAGTGTTTCAGAGCTTGTTTTACTAGAATATTCATCTATTACTCAAGTACTAATGAAGTCTTCAGTCAGTTTGTCAGGTTTGTGAGCCACATAATGTGATTGACGATTTTTATAAAATGTGTTATTTCTTCATATAAAGTTTTTGGCTTTAGACCGCCAATCTTACTGGCTAAATAACATATTATTATGCACTAGAGTTGCAACGTATATCCGGTCACTATCCGGTATCCGGCCTATTCGGACATATTTTTACTGTCCGGCGCGCGGCCGGATTGTCATCTTATGCCGGATATCCGGCTAGCTGGATACTTCGTCTTATTTTCATAATTAAATGTAAATAATACTACTACGAAATTAGTAGAAACCAACCAGTTTAAAAAAATGAAAAAAAAATTGGTCTGTAAGCATTTATCGTAGCTAATTATATTTAATATTTTCTACTAAAGGCAAATTGTGATGATACGGTTGAGCGTGCGAGCAGGTTTTAACATGCATAATGACGTTCGCTTCTGTCGGATATCCAGTAGCCAGATATCCGGCTATCCGGCTTTGATAGTCGCCGGTTATCCGGTATCCGGCCAAATCACTATCCCTTGCAACTCTAATATGCACCACGGTATTAGCATGGGCAATTTTATTTCAGTTATTATCTGCACGACAGAAGAAGAAGAAATCAAAGCTCTATCGGCCGGACTGAGGTGGTCAGCAGCCCCGCTATCATATTATTATTAAAAGCCTGTGACGCAGGGCTCGGATAACGGTATATTTTTCTAAACAGTTTCGTCTTAAAAACCTAAGAAACGATTTGTTTCGGTAACCTACGTCCGAACGGAACTTTATAAAACATTTTTGAAGAAAAACAAAATTTAAATCGTTCGCGGTTAATAAAACGTTTTTAACCGTTTTTTTTTCATTTTTGGGTTTAACCCCAATCAATACGTAAGCCAAGCGCATTGGAATCAATAATGTAATGAAATGAAGATAAAGTATAATTTTAACCAAACAAGTTCATGCTTTTCGGCTGCGTCCTGCGGAATAAACCGGTTTTTGAAAACGTTCTCGTTTTGAACAAAATGTTGTACAAAGAAGATCGAGAACTGTTAGAAACGTTTTAAAAATGTTATTTCAAATAACGTTTCCGAGTCCTGCTGTAATGTCCCACTGCAGAGCAAAGGCCTCCCTACTCTCTTTCCACTTTTCTCTGCTTAATAAGCTGCCAAAAACCAGTATCCTAATAGCGTAATACACGGTCAATCACAATTTGTTTCGATTTCAAACAGATTGCTATAATCCATTGCTTCATAGTTGGAAAAAAAATCTGCTCAACAACGTAAATAACGCAATGAATGTTGTTGAACTGTCAAAATTAAACAAATTAGTCATAATCGTTTACGAAAATAAGTTACGCAATTAGGGTAGGCACAGTTCTTGTTGAAGGAGTTCAGCTCATCCCGTCACCTCCGTCTGGGCCTGCCGCGATGTCGCTTGCCATTAAGAGGGACCCATTGGGTCGTAAGTTATCATATTGCTGACTGTGTATTATTTTTACCACGGCATAAGTTTGTCTCATGTGGTAATTCGTGCTGAAACAAGAGAAGAAAAATATGCAAACTCAACTCACATTCACAGCACTTATTTCAACTAAACCAATGGCTGCCTGTCCATTGACGCGGAGCGAGGGAGTAATGCGGAGCGAGGTAGTACGGAGTGGAGTTGCGGACTGTGCAGAGCTTGGCCGAGTTCACACGACGAGTGATTTGAGCGAGCGTCAATACCCTGTGGCCGGCTTTTTCGTTTCCTCCGCTTCCCCGCTCCGCTGCACCGCTCCGCTTCTCGATTTTGTATAAATTTATAAACTAGTTCGCAAATCCCTGTCCACTGAAGCGGAGCGGAGATTTTATTCAATTCCATTGGTTAATATTGGACAGTCATCCTTAGAGGGACTTTTGAATTGTCAAGGAGTCAGTCAATCAGAAAATTTAACCTATTCCATTCCAAAGCGTAGTAGGTTCCTATGGAGAAGAATGAGCAATAAACTCCATGGACTCTTATAAATCAAAATATTGGTACAAAAATGTAAATAATAGAACCCTGACTTCGTGAACCCATAACCTCATAGTTCATTCGATTTGCGTGCTCACTAAACCGTCATATTCCCCAAAAATATTTCTCCAAAATATTGCATACCTAAATTCCCAGTTTTCAACCGCTGAAAGTCACACTTGGTAATAAATTCTTAGCGTAGAGGTACGTAAATGGCTCGTATGTAGGTAGGCCCATTCGTCACGTTGGGCATAAAGTACGGCAACATCGAGTGCCAAGCGGTCACCGCGGCTGACCCGTGGCTCCGGTTCAAAATTCAAATTACAATGGTTCGAAATTCAAATTGTAACGTGTATTTTGTGTTAGTAGGTCAGAATTTGCGTTTGATACGTGATATTAGGATACAATTATGTTGGAATTTTAATTACTATCGATTGATATGGTGATATCAATCGATAGTTAAAAAAAAGATAAAAAAAATCAATGGTGGTGGTGACCACCATTCAAAATATAAATCAGGGTTTTTTTTTAAAATATGGTTTTTTCAACATTATTTTTCAGCTACATTTTGTATGGAATTTGAAAAAAGTGGTTCCCCTATGTACAAGTAGACCTTATAATGAAGTTGATGAAATTCTTTTTTTGTTTGAAAGTATATAGGTACTTTCAAGTTGGTCCCATTGTCATTTGGTCACGATCTGATGATGGGATCTTGGAGAAATCGAGGGAATTCTTCAAATAGTATAAAGTCAAAGTCAAAGTCAAATAATTTATAGGCACACCTATAGCGATTTGGGTATTTTTTAAAGGAACTCGTGCATTTGCTCTCGGAAAGCACCATTTGGTAAAGTGGAACTGATGATGAAGGACACAGATGGCCACCAGATTTCGGAACTACTCAATAATATGTATTTCACAGATTGCGATTCGATTACTTTACTATGATTGGTAAGCAATTGATGCTCGTCACAATTCATTTGGTGCAGTGGAGCTGATGGTGAAGTACCTGGAGAACTCTTCAACAATTGAAGTCCCTGCATCGGATAAGCAATAATTTGTAAAGGTGATGAACAGTTGACATTCTATTGTAACTTAGATAAATTACAAACCAGCCTACTAAAAAGCGAAAAAAAAACTTTTTTACAAAAAATTCAACCGACTTCCAAACTACAAAGTGAAAAATAACTTTAATTTTGGAATTCGTTGGCAAAAAACTAAAATACTGATCCAAAGACACTGACTTCCGAAATTAAAGTTATTTTTCACTTTGTAGTTTGGAAGTCGGTTGAATTTTTTGTAAAAAGTCTTTTAACCGACTTCAAACAAAGGAGGAGGTTTTCAGTTCGTGGGTTTTTTTTTTTAAAATTCTGTTTTAAGTGAGAGAATTGGCCTTCTGGACAAACCTATTGAGGTTTTTGTGACGTTTCTGTTTATATTTTGTTTTGCTCCATTATTAATAACCAATAAAAATAAAATGTTATAGGTTTTCACGGCGTCCTGTTGCCTCGATAGAAAAACTTTTGCACTTGTAAGACATAAAACTAAGCTGTAAACAAGTTAAGTTTCTCTATGAAGCAAACTGTTAAAGAACATTGGCTTACAATGTATTAATTTATATCGCGATAGCGCAGAAAATACATACACTAGGTAGATATAGCATTGTACACTTAACAGAGAATGCTCTCCTTTAGCTTACTCTAAGCCGACGTAGAAAAATCGCGGCGATTTTTTTTCGTGCACTGGATTTTCAACGCTCTGTTTAGCGCCGAGAGTTAAAAATCCAAGAATGTGTTTTTTTATCGCGCTGGGACGAGAGTGCGTCCCAGCGCGTTGGATTCTCAACGCTCGGCTTAACACCCAGAGTTGAAAATCCAGTGCGCGATAAAATCCCGCCGCGATATTATTACGTCCGTGCGAACGTCGGCTAACAGTTTTCACGTTAAAGTATCTATTTATTTTATTACATTACAAATAGAAAACACGCAATTTACATAATGTGTTATTATATTCACTACGTCATTGGTCTAGTAGTCGCAAGCGCTACTGCTGAGCATGAGGTCGTGGGTTTGATTCCGAAATGAGTCAAAGTATAAGGCTCACCCCCTATTATAAGGGACTTAATTTTAATAATGGTGAAATGTGTATTTTTATAACAAGTTACACCTCTGCTTAAGCCTTCGGGGATAACAGGCGTGATGTTATGTTTTATTCTCTTCTGTACTATTAAATGTGCAATATTTGTATACATGTAATATATTTGCAATCACGTTCTCGAAAACGGCTGTAACGATTTCGATGAAAGTTGCAATTACGGCTTACGGGGGCGAAAAATCGATCTAGCTAGGTCTCATATCTGGGAGAATTCGTTTTCTCCATATTTTCACCCGAGCAGAGCTCGATCGCCCAAAGTTTAGAACAAGATGGCTACCTTAGAATAATGACAAGGCAGCATGGAATTAGTATCTACTTTCCTATACTATTAAAGCTCGGTCGCCCAGGTAATATTATTATTATATTCAGAAAAACATCCAATCATTAAATTCGATATTAATATAAGTAGGCATAAAGCCAAAATGCCATCAACGTTCTCTCATATAACAAAGGCCTTTGAAGTGTTTGAGAGGCATTTCCAAATCAATACCAGCACACAAAGGGCTACATCTTCACGAAAGAAAACGGATCACAATATTATTGTAATGTAAAGTAAACAAATTGTAAGGTATTATGTTTGTTCATCCATATCGTATGGTGTGGCTGTGGAGTATTAATGATACAAGGAGTAAAGCGCATGTATGAAAGAAACACGTAAAACAAAGAAGGTGTGTCCTTATGACCACGCGATACAGGGTGATGTGATGATTGATTGACTGAGATGGAGGTGTGTGGAGTGACGAAAATTTATGAAGTAAGAAATGACTATACAATGTCGCCCATCGGCATGTGCCCGTCCGCATTTTTCTGAATATTCATGAAAAATTATCGAAAAATAATTTTCTTCCGTAAAATACGATTTCCCTCCAACTTTTCTGTCACAGGCTAGCGCCAGTGACAGAAAACTTGAAAGGAAATCGTTTGGCCTGATATGGGCATGTGATGAGGAAGGAGGAAACGCATGTGACTAAAAGAGTGATGAATATAAGTGTTGTAGCTCGTATCTAAATAATAACAGCCGCACGGGTCGATTCATCAGGTTAAGCTACGCTTGCCGGGGTTGGTCCGTGGATGGGTGACCATCTTTAAATACCGAGACTCCTCCGTGCCTCGGAAAGCACGTTAAGCCGTTGGTCTCGGCTGTCATTCGTGGATCTTTGACAGTCGTTACGGGTCGTCAGAAGCCCGAAAGTCTGACAACCAGTCTTACCAAGGGGTATCGTATTATCCAGCCTATATTCTACACCTATCTGACCTCCATAACCTTACTAGGTTGTACCTAGTAAGGTTGTGGAGGTCAGATAGGCAGTTGCTCCATGTAAAATACTGGTATTAAACTGCATTCGGTTAGACTGGAAGCCGATTCCAACATAGTTAGGAAAAGGATAGATAGATTGGTTGAATATAAATGTTGATGGATGGAGCGGGAGAGGAGGGCCAAAGAAAACATGTATGGATTGTGTGAGGAATGATATGAAAGAGAAGGGAGTGAATGATAGCGTGACGGTTGACAGGGGAGAGTGGAAAAAGAAAACGTGTTACGCCGACCCCAAGTTACATGGGACAAGGGCAGGAATACCACACGATAGAGGTGAAAACTTATACAATGTGTCCCAGGGATAAGTGACCGCCCGGCGTTTTTTGAATATTTGTACAAAATTATTAATAATTACATTTATATTTGTGACTTAGCGGCTTTAGTTTTTTTTTAAAAGAAAAGAAAGAAAGAAAGAAAAATATTTTATTTGGGACACGCACAGGAAATACAAAACAGTAATAAAAGATTATCATATCATTATCATTTTTTTGTAAAGACGCGTGACATGCTGCAGTTTTTTTACGATATTTCCTAAGTTTGTTCATCTTTTTCCATTATTTTTTTTTATTAACTAGCCGACATCATAGTTTATCAATTAAAATCATTAAACATAGCTAAAATGTAGTAAAACTATTAAATAAAAAACAAAATTAAAATTCGAAGAAAAAAAAAACTCTTCTTTCAGTTTTTCAAAATAAATCTAAAAAATGCCAAAGCCGCTAAGTCACAAATATAAATGTAATTATTAATAATTTTGTACAAATATTCAAAAAACGCCGGGCGGTCACTTATCCCTGGGACACATTGTATAATTTTCTAATTTTTAAATCTGATACGACGACTGGAGCATATGCGGTGCAGCGTCATCAACCGACTGGAGCCGAGAATACCCGATTTAGGCTGCGTTTCCACCAGAGATGTGCGAGGTAACTGAGCGGTGCGAGGATGCGTAACGAAGCTGTGAAACGATGTGAGTGTTTCCACCAAAGATGTGCTAGACCGCTGAGCGGTGTGAGGATAGGTAGCGACGCTGTGAAACGATGCGCAGATGAGCGCTGCGAGGATGTGTGGCGGGCTCTTTTCAGAAACGATTTCTTACTCGCGTCCTTCGCACATATCTCTCGCACACATCCCTCGCACCCATACCTCGCTTGTTTTGTACGTACAAAAACCTCGCACTGCTAAGCCGTTTCCACCGGAGCTGCGCTGAGCGAGGCTAGGTAAATGAAGCGATCCTATTGGTTCTTAACAAACACATCCCTCGCTACGCATCCTCACACATCTCTGGCGATAAAGCAGCCTAAGGCTAAAGAAGTTTTCACTTAAAAAATTGGGTTACAATTCAACCTAAGTACGTCATTTGCTTGCCTTCCGCGTCAAATTTAGCTCAAGTTGTAGGTCGGCCTACAAGAAAATAAAAAATCTTTATCTTTACTCTTCAACTTCTCGCTTACTCAGACGATAAGAAGTTTTTCTTTGATGTTTCAGGAAGCGGCTTGACTGTTGATTATGTCAAACGAGTGGTTTCAATCCAGGATATATACAAAGCGTTAAAATAAAAAAACTGGTCCGTACTTAACAATTCATGAGGAAAAATATTTGCAAGAAATGCAGTCATTTAATGCAAAACATTTTATGAGTTTACAAGCCGTGTAAGCTTTAGATCGACGGATTTAAACGACGCTTTCGGGTAAGAGCATGTAACCACAGTATAAATAAGTAACAGTAGTATATCCCTCTCAATAGATGTAAAAGCCCTACGCTCAGAAGAAGACCCAAGCCCGTTTGTCCCCAAGTTTGTACAAAGACCACCTTTGCACGACGGCATAACCGTTATTTAAGCACATTACTATACAATAAACTCCACAACGCATTAAACATAGGTACATTGTTTGAACAAAATCCATTGCAAACAAAACATTAAGGAATGTCTACTAACTCTAAATTATAACGACACTAAGTTATACAAATCAGGCACCCACTCATAAATTCAAACCTACACTCACTCATACATATCTACACTCACACTTACACACCTACACCCACCCATACAACACACAACAGGCACACAATTAGATACTACCTTTTCCTTGTCAATAGTGAATTTTAGACCCCTTTACTTTCTTCCCCCCTTTTCTTATCCCCAAAATCAATTAGTCTAGTTTATTTTATTTTTTTACATAAGTGCACATTACTAAATTGTATGTAACTTTTATAACATCCATAATGGACGAATGGATGACCCCTGTAACACAGGTTTTACCTAGTATAGGGGTCATTGTTCAATATTTTGTATCAAGCTATTTCCACGACCTGTATCTGTGTACTTTTTTTATGTCAAATAAACATATTATATTATATTATGTATTCATTGAAAACGGCCGAAACGACGAGCTTCAAAATCTCAGTGTGTACCAGTACGCAACAGTCTTGAAGGCGCGGCAGTTACGCATGGATGCGGAAGGTTTATCAACCCGTCACCAACACCGCAAAGGGACGAACCTCAAATAAGAAAATTTTACAGGAGAACCAAAAAACGTTTTTTTTCTCCCGATGACGCGCTTATTTTAATGATATTTATGAAAATATATAGGTACAATTTAGAACAAAAAAAAAACCCTACAATTGATTTTAAGATACGCCGTCAATCTTTTTTCGTTTGTATTAGTCTTAGAGCTTCGCCCTTTTGTGACGACATAGAGCTCGACAAATGGAGCATTTTTGTTTACTAAACTAATTTTTTACCGTTTGTATGAGGTTCGCCCCTTTGCAGTGTTGGCGACGAACTGAGAGTCGTCATTATTTCAAGGTTGATGCCGAGACATAATATTGTTACTTTATTATACTGTGGTGTAACTGTGTACATCGCTAGAAAATACAAGCAAGTAAAATATTATCATTTACAAGTCGAGTGGGATCTTCATCGGCAAAAATTACGAACTTCCATACAACCCCATTTAACCCCATTTGGGGATGAATTTTCAAAAATAATTCCTTGGTAGTGCCAATCCAAAGCATTTATTTCAATTAAACCAATTATAAGCACTTTTGAATCGTCAAGCGGTCGGTCAGTCAGAAAGATGAAGCTAGTTGGGTCAGTACCTATCAAAGATCATAATCTTTAGTACCCCACTCTGTTTGTACCGGGTATGGTCGGGTACAAGGAATTGAGGATGCAACAGGAGTTTACACTTGTCACGTATCTAGTTAAATTGCTGTGTGGTATCGAGCATAATCCAGGAGTGCTGCAGCGCTTGAGTTTTTGCGTATCAGACCGCTATGTGTGGAGGCCCCGGCGCGGCGGTGGTGGCGCCCGCCAACTCCCCAAAACACCTGTGACACGGGAAATTCATATCATTAACAAACTTCATGGCAAAATTTATGTGTTTACGTATCTTGAGTGAATTCGCAAGGACACTGTTATTTATTTTATGTTAAAATATAGATTTATAAATGTAGTGTGTTATTGTGTTGGAAAGTGTTTTTGAGTTCCTAATAAGTTACAAGTTGTTTTAGTCTTTATATTATATTTAGTAGGTATATATAGATTTGTCAATGAGCACAATGTCACATTGGGTAAATACACCTGAAGGTAATGGTAGTTGTAAGGGAGAGTTTAATAAATAAATTATCAATACAGCTTATCATGTCTATACTCATTGAGACCAACCTTTTTACTAACATAGGGTACCTACGTATCAAGATAACTGATGCCCATTATGGTAATTGGGTGTGAGTGTTTTGGGTTGATGGTATTGTGTTATTGTTAAGGTGCCTACAGAATTGCTCGATTTTGACGATCAAAATGATCAAGCAAAATCGAGTAAATGTGTAAGGCCCAGACGATCAACCGGTGGCCAATCATTTGTCGATCGAGAAATCAACAAGGTGAAGACTATAATAACCTCAATTTACACACATAACATAACTTTACTCAAAAATGCATGTAATGTGGTCATTATTTTGACAACCTTGTTGGAGCAAAGTCGACCTTGCCGTTCTGTTTCTAGGAACGGCCGGCAAAGTTTTGCTGGTCGCTCTAACAGGCCAGCAAAACATTGCCGGCCGCTATTTTGACGTTTCAACGTTTAAAAAAATCAAATGCAAAAAGATTTTATTTAAAACACAGCTGTTTGTATTTATAGAGATAGGTACAAAAAGATTTTATTCCATATTTGGCTGTATAGTTCCAACTACCATTGTTAAAAAAAAAAAAACAAAGAAGTAACAAAAGCGCGGGTCAACGAAAATTTTATTTTTATTTAGTGACTTTTTTGCGTAATAAATGAAGAAATAATACAGCAGTCAAACACCGCATTAAAATTATCACAAATTATTAGTAATATCAAACCGGGAAAGTCGGTGTTGAATTTTAGTAACTGTACTTTTCTTTGTCATTTTAATTAAATTTCTAGTTAATTAATATATATTTTATTGAAATTATTTGCTGGTTTTATTTAGATTAGGTACTTGCATTTTTGAGTAAAGCACTATACAAGCCTTGGCCCACTATGACTGCTTCGCTGGTCACGCTATGATTGCCTCGAGCTAGCCTAGCTACGCTCTAGGCCTTCCAGCTTGGCCATCATTGCAGCCCTTGCTGTCCTCGCTGTAAAGGCCTCGACCTACGGCCTCGGCCTTTATCTCAGCTCGTCCATCAAGTGCTGCACGCTCACCGCGCTGTGTCGGCCTGGAGCTGCGCTACGCTGCGCTGTCGGCCATCATCAGCGCGACCCGCAAAGTAGTCATTATAGACCGCGGCAATAATGTACTATAAACTGAAGCCTTCTTCCCAAAGGGGTAGGGAGAAACAACAGAACGCCACCTGCTACGATCCTTACATACTCCTTTTGCTTTGCTTACTATGCACCTGACCTTTGAAAAACATCACCAATAAGGTCACTATAATGTCCTTGTAGGGCGTTTCCACTCACATCTGCCTTGTAAATACCTTTTGTTAGTCACCTTTCCTTCATCCTTTCAAAATGACCAAACCATCTAAGCATTGTTTGTTCTATTCGATTTTAACCTTGATATTTATCGATCGTTAACTGGCAACGGTAAAGATCGACAAAATCGTGTAAAACTTTTAAGAAACTGACAGATCTTAGATCGTCGAAACACACCATATGGAGCCACAATAACGATCTTCAAAAATCAATCAAATTTGTAGACGCCATGAGAGTAATCTTAACTATAATATTAATATTTTTTTATTATGTATGCGAAAGTGAGTTTGTTTGTTTGTTTCGCTTTCACGCTAAAACGGCTAAACAGATTTGGATGAAATTTGGTAAATCAGTAGACCATGACCTGGATTAGGACATAGGATACTTTTTATCCCGATATTTCCACAGGATTGAGACTAAAGCCGGATTCATATTACTGTGTTGTGTCGTGTCGTGACGCTTTCTCACGCAGTGTTAACCAATCAAAACGCGTTGTGATTTGACGTAGTCCTGAACAGATTCGTTTGATTGGTGTATCCCGCGTCACGACACACCACGACACAGTAAAGTGTCGGTGGCTTTACGTGGGTGATACCGCGGGGCGCAGCCATATAGTAGAAAATATAAATGCTAAAGCGAGTTAGTTATTATTGATATCGAGGGGTGAAAGGCTATTTGGTTTAAGCGACATCTTGGGCGATATTGAGTTATATACATATTCGGAATCAGCAATTTTTTCTCCGTCGGATGATGCCGGATTCATTTAAATCTGAGCACTTTTTTGGCGCTTCAAACAACTCTATTTTTGGGTTGTTTCCAAAGTGGCAGTGGAAATTTTAAACTTTAAATGGCTCTCCTGTAAAGTTGCAAAAATGTCGCTTAAACCAAATAGCCTTTCACCCCTCGATATGTGTTATTATTTATTAACACATTTAATTGACATTATTTACTCGAACGTGATTTTGTATTGTATAAATTCAGAATTATTGCTAAAAACTTAATACCTATATTTGTACACCAATTTCATTGGTAGGACATTGAGCTCGACTAAAATGTATACATAAGACCTTTATTGTAATACCTGTGTTCACAAATAAAGATTGATTGATTTGTTTGTTACGCTTTCACGTTAAAACATGTTGGATCACTCGGTTCCCTACAAAATGGTTGAGCTGCATGGTGCTAATCCATGCGTCATATTCGTAAACGGGCTCCATCAGTTGAGACTGGTCATGTCTTGTCTGCCCGGACTTATTTTTAATCTTATATTTTGAATTGCTTTTGATATTTTTTTGTACATTGTTTTCACATATAGATGAAAAATAATGAACCCAGGATTTTGTAATATCTATATTTAAAAGACCGTCCTTGGAGTTTCTTGCCCGTTCTTCTCCATAGAAATCTATGTTTAGGAATGGGCAACTAGCTTCAACTTTCTGACTAACTGACCGACTCTTTGACAATGCAAAAGTGCCTGCAAGTGGTTTAATTGAAATAAATGCTTTGAGTTTGAAACGGCAGAACAGATTTGGATAAAGTTTGGCACATGGGTAAACCATGACCTGGGTTAGGACGTAAAACTTTTTATCCCGATATTTCCACGGGATTGAGACTTATGTGGGTGAAAGCGCGGGGCGCAACTAGTTATGTTGTATTTTTATTTTCCATAGAAGGTTTGAAGTAGGTATTATTCATATGAAAACACGATGAAAAAAGGTTCTCGATTGACGAGGTAAACAGGTATCTATCTAGGATACCTTTTATGATTGTTAGGAAAAGAGTAGAAATGTGACCCAGATCTGCTTGTAATATCGATCGTTATTTTTATATTTTTTTTATCTTTAGCTTTTGCCCGCGGCTTCGCCCGCGTTAAGGTCAGAAATTATCCCACGGGAACGTAGGTACAGTAAGCGCTCAAAAGTGCATAAGCACGCTAAGAGTCGTATTGCTGTGAACACGCGGTATAGCTCAAACATTTGTATGTGTAACCAACACGATACACACACCACAGATAACGCAGTTTTGCACTACACGAAACAACAATATATTTCCGTCGCTTTAAACATGCTAGCACACACGCACTATGCGCGTGAACTTGACCAGTTAATAGCATTGCTAAAATTCGAAGGTAACTTAAGAAGTGCAGATAGCAGAAAGCGTTAAGCGTTGGTATGGAATTCAAACTGTTTCAGGTTCTAATCTCGTAAAACACAGTGCGGTTTTTTGCAAATATTATTATTTTTGTTTTCGATAATAATATTTTTTAAATATTGCTGCTTTTTTATGTTGTTATTGCAATAAAGGTTTTAGAATAAAAAATGCGTGATATATGATAACAAAATTAAAAAAATATGTTTATTCGTTATATTTATTTTACATAAGTTTACAAACTGCTACAATTATTTATTATTACTTCAGCTGAATAAGATGTGAAATAGATGTCAAGAAACTTAGAAGCAGTTTGTATTATTTTGACATATTTAAATTATGAAATATTTAAAATTTTTAATGGATTTTTTCACCATAAATATTAAGCTTTGATCATGGTCGAAGTAATTAAGTAATAAATAAGAATATTAGACTACTTAAAATGTAAAAAACTACTTACAGAATAGGTAATTTTAAGGTTAAATATGGGCAGTTTGTTTATATTTTATTTGTATTAATTATTTTACATTTTATTTGACTTTAGTAAATATTGGTTGTTATTGAGGTTAAAGCTTAAGTATTCATTTTCTTTACGAAAAGAAGATTGAAACTAAACCTCAAATTTTAATCCTAAAATAATACTATTACTAAAATAATATTAAACAATTTCGGTATATCTGCAAGAAATACGACAAACACCCTATTGAAACGTGCTTAAAAAATTCGTTACCATAAATTCATGCAATAACGAATCTGTTGTTTATTAAGTTGGTACGGTCAATATTTTAAGGTCAAAAACGGTTTTCTAGCTGGTCTTCAGTGATGCAAGCCTTCAGAGTGCACGGCGAACGGTTCATAATGACGTGTTTTTAATAATTCAGCAAAATATCTCGTTGGTATGAAACCATTTGTTTCATTCACCATTTGACGTCGCTGCTACTCGATAATAAGCCCCTTCCTCATATCTCTTAACCCTCACAGTATTTCTCTAGAACAAAGTAAAACATTGTTTTTATTACACTTAATACCTTATCATTTATTATTCACTAATCGAATTAAACCTCACAATGAATTTAAAACTTTAAAGGCATCTTCTGTCTCAACAATACCTCTGTTCTATCAACAATACCCTTGATTAAGATTTATGTTTAGTAAAATATGAAATATATAAATGATAACATTCACACTTAGTCCGGTTTTATTAGATATTCACTTCACTTTTACGCAGCGCAATAATATTCTCTGATCTGATCTGATCTCTTCAATATATTTTATGCCTGCTTTTTGATAATAATAACCACAACACTGCGCTAAATGCTCGTCACCAATATTATCACGGCACGAACCAACAAAGTTCTATTAATTGAATACTCGTAACAAACTGCATCTACCCCACAGAAATCGAAATAATTTACTTAGTTTTTTGTGGTCTACCTGCTAAACTTTAATATTTATGTGAACAAGACGAATGAAACTAAAAACGAATGATGATTATCGAACTAGTCATTGGTTGCAGACAAAGTGAGTGTGTGTGTGTGTAATGTGCGTGTCTACAGTATTGTAACAACTTATAGAAGAAGGTCGTAAGTCAAACCGAAGCGTCAGTCTATTGCTTTGTGAGATTGCTTATGGACTTTTGGTCGGTACTGTACCACCGGGATTCGAAGTATCCTATGTCCCAGGTTATGGCATATGCCGTGTAATAATAATATAATATATTCTTTATTTCGGACTACACATACAAGTACACACAATCCATATAGTGTTAGTAACAATGATTTAAAAACTATGTTAGTAAACTTTTACAAACTAAAACAACTAAAACTGACGTGGCCCAACACACGTTGGCACGTGCCTCCGTACCCAGTGCTTATAGAGGGACTGTCTATTTCGTCTAATAATGTCTTTAGGATGCCGTTGGAGCTTCCGCGCAATCTACCCATTATTGACGCTGTTCTCTTCCTCATAATACCATGAAAATCGTCAACACGGGCTTCCGCGAACATCTGCGAAGCGCTGCAGAAGCGCGGAAGCCCCATCAACATCCTAAATCCATTATTAGGTATACTGTACGCTAAGGACGTTGCAGGCTCTCTGAGTATATTTCACCCACAAGCTGCACGTGTAGAAGGTTTGGCAGCATGCGTTGAAAAGCGAGACTTACATCCATCTAAATCTGTTCAGCCGTGAAGGCATGAAAGGTAACAAACAGACAGGCAGATAAAAATTAAAATAATCTTTTTGAGGTTCTTTTTTTCCGTACCTCAAATGAAAAATTGGAACCCTTATAGAATGACGTCGTTGTATGTCAAGACGGTATCAAGTTGAAATCCCATAAAAAACATAACTTGTAAAAAAATGCAAGTCTCTATACCTAGTTATACTAAGCCCTCTTGGTCACTGAAAATTCAGGCTTCTAGCTTTATTCACAATTAAGTTAAAGGGGTTCGATAACGTCCTGAATGGCTTCGAGAAAAGATGGTACGGCTGTGCCTTTGTGTTTGTTATGCTCGATTTGATGGGGGCATTGCCGTGCCCTCTGATAGACATCAAAAACTTAGATATGTCCCTTGAAGCTGTAAATAAAATCAAACTTCAGCAATAAAAAAATACGACCATTTATGCCGCATATTTTGACACTCGCAAATAAACCAAAGTCTTTATGGTAATCCCCATTTACAGTATGTAAAGAAAAAATCCGAAAATTATTAATATATCAACGCAAAGTTAAGTTTGTTCTTCAATCTGGGATCGGAAATTCATAGGTCCTGTCTTGAAGTAACATTTAGTCTGTATTTTATTCAAATCGGTCCTCTCCACTCTATTAAAAGTTCTTTTTAAACTAAAAGTTAAGTTTGCCCTTCAATACGGAATTGGAAATTCGGGCAGCCGAGTGACCATAGCTTTGAAACGGAACACGTGGCCGGTTAAAAAAAAAAAATTAAATAGGGTCTTATGATTCTAAATGCCTTACTAAAATAATTATTATTCATTTTAATATATCACCTTAATTTGTAATACCTACTCTAGTCCCGCTATTGACCACGTAATATCTACGTAATATAATAGTAGATTGTTATACGAGGGGCTAAAATAACCCATTGTAACGAGGTAGTTTTACTCCCGAGCTTTAGCTAGGGAGTAAATAGAAACCGAGTTATAATGGGTTTTAGCACCGTGTGTTGGACTCTTACTTTTCACTACGATTACTAGAAAATAAAATAATCCAATGCAATATTAAATAGTTTATTTTATTTAAATGTACCTACAATTTGTACAATTCTGGATATTTAACGAGATATTTTTTTCCGCCAACTTAATTTCAGTCCTCTGTGAAGACGTTCTCACTAGATGATGACATTTTCACTGTTGTAAATTATATTACGGTCACCAATTCAATTCGTAATTAGAGAAAAATTCTAAAGATTTCGCGTCAATGCTTTTTTATTTCTTCTGTAGTCGCAATGCAATGCACGCATTCCTTAGAAGAGATAGCCACATTTAATTCCATTTAAAAAAATAAAATATTCTTCTTTTTTTTGTGAACCAGTAATAAGTCGAGTCCATAATCATGATTATTCTACATATGAATAAAGACTTTTTCGTTTTTCAAGGCTCGTTGGAACAGAAAAAAATTTAAAAGAAATTACTTTTTCCCCTAGAGCAAGAAATGCTATTTTTTGCCCGCTCTGGTACTCTACAATGACGGCCTTTTTGAGCAAGAGGAGGGAAAAGGTTATTTTATGACTTTAAATAATTGTAATAACATTTGATCGAGTGGCCCAATTTTAATGAAATAAGGAGACCTCAACAAACGGACTATGACATTACAATATGATAACATTTACAATCTCTTACTAAAGTCATCACATGTAATATTGATTTTTTTGTGTACCTACTACACAAAAAAATCAATATTACATGTGATGATTTTACAAAAACACTGAAATACGTAATTCCTTATTGAAATCATAAATTTGAATGTTTATATCCCTAAATTAAAAAATGTTGGGTTTCCCATAGAAACTTTCGGCCCCTGTATCACCCCCTATCTTCTTTCCCAGGATACCATCTATCTCCTTGCCAAATTTTATCGAAATCCGTTCAGTGGTTTAGGTGTGCAAAGGTAACATACAGACAGACAGACGGTGCTACTTTTGATTAATATAAAGACCACCTCCATAGCCGGCCGGCTATCCACGGCCGGTCCTTATCTCTTATCTCTGGTTTCCTGAGTATATTCTCAGATCGCTGGGACTCCCTTCTGCTGCACCACTTGGTAAGAATCCATACCTCTAGATAGTTGTAGTATTATCTTCTTATTAACACTAGTTATTAAGAGAGTTTATCCTAAAAGTTGGCAACGTCGTAAATAGCTGTCAAATATTTACCTGTTTTGATTCGTTTAGCAATATTACTGTATGGAATTAAGAAATGTGACTAACTAAGGAACTAAAATATTGATTATGAAATGCAATAATCAAAATCGTAATAACGAATCTTTAGTTTTTGATATAAGAAAAGTATTTGGAAACTTTTCAAATGTCTTTTTACACCTAAAATTGTTACAACATCAAATTCAGTGTTATAATTGCAATTCATTATTAATATTCTAGGGAACTAGTTAGCCAAGAAATGTGGCTAACTAGTTCCCTAGAATATTAAGTTATTTTGTTGATACTAACACTATGGACTCATGTCTGAAATAAAGAAAATGAATTTAATTAATATATACTATACCTAGCGCTACTGCTGAGCATGAGGTCCTGGGTTCGATTCCTGGGTCGGGCAAAGTGTTATTGGGTTTTTCTATCTGAAATTTCTCAGTAGCAGCTCGGAGTCTGGATTTGTGCCCGGTTGATGGCAATAGGCTCGCCCCCTATTACATGGGACTTAAACATAACTGGCGAAATGTGGGTGTACCTGCTACAGGGACACCTCTGCCCAACCCTTCGGGGAAACAAGGCGTGATGTTATGTTGTGTTATGTATACCTAGGTTTACCTAGACGTAGTCAAGTTATTTACATTGTATAAACCTTAAATAACTGAACGAACAAATAATTGTAAATCCAAAGCATTTAAAATAATCAGTCGTCCCATACATTTGGGTCGATTATTGAAGTTTTGTATGGGGTAGTTTATATTTTTTTGCGATTTTGTTGTTGGTCCCATGAAGAAATTTGTTCAGTTTGATGATCTAACCACACCCTTAATATGGCCATCAAGACACGAAATAAAATTCAAACAAAAACTCCAACTTGCATGGTTAAAAACCTTTTTTGCCCTTCTTTACGTAACATGTTGAATTACACTGTAGGTACTCCAGCTCGCCGTCCGATAAGGACCAGGCCTGGGTCGACGGCACGATGTGTTCCACGCACGCCTCAAAGATATGTCAGCAGAACTGACGGGGTCTGCTAGGGCTGATGTCTGCTGGGGTCGCGGGAAAGTCCGAAAGGAATACCGTGGCCCCTGGCAACATGGCAACAGAAGGAACACGGGTGGGTTTTAGCCAGTAAGAGTCTGACACGCCCTCCACTCAGAGCGGCAGAAGTTACTTGATAATCTGCCACACAAAAAAAAAGCAACAATAATGCTAGCGGTGCAAAATGCAATGTTCCCCGCGCATAAAGTTTACCGGCCAGTCGTTTTCCCCACGCCGCGCCGCCGCCGTGGCAATAACTTGTGTTCTGTATGACTTATGTAAGAAGCTTCACTGTGCTTAATATTCATGGTCATCTGAATAGACTATCAAGGACACTGGAATTTTATTAACTGTCCTTTTCCAACGACGATACTCTTAAGGTCCCAATACATACAATGCATTCTTATTTTCTTTCTTGTTTTAAGGTGGATTTTTCTGTAGTAATGCCAATAAACGCAATTTTCTTTATTTTCATATCTGTAACAACCTGGAACCACGTTTCCACCAAAAACCTAAACGAAACAAGCTTAATTCTCACATAACATCATCGTATAACTGAATAATTTAATCAATACATAATTCCCTAGCTTCATCTAGCAACGTGAAAGTACTTAACGCGCTAAGACCTCGGTTACTACAGCCATATAATCCCGGGAGGCGAAAGGCCGACCTAATATGAAGGGACAGGCCATTGTAAGAGGTGTTACGTACATTTTGCCCTAGCGAGATTACGTGCGAGTTTAAAGGTAAGGATACACGACGATACTTGACACAAAATGTCGATGGTGTGATCACGACATGCAATTTTTGTGTCGACGTCGCGTTGCCACGTCGGGTATTGAGCCAAAGTTCTAGCTCGAAGTGAACTCAATTGTATTGGCTGTCTATATGGACACTGGTGATACAGAATTCTGATTCGACTCAGTGTCGAATCGACGTGCTGCGATTGCAACTTTTATATTTCAAATAAAAAGCGTCAATTTTTGGGAAACTTGTGTCAGATGTCAAAATGTCTTGTCTTTACGACTGGAACTTTAAGACAATTAAAATAATTACATCTGCAATTCGGTGTCGTGATAGTGAATGTCCAATCACTTAGACAGTAATGCTCTATAGATCCCCTTATGTACTTACAATCGCTGTTTAAACTTAAGACAAGCTTAACCCTTAACCCAAAAAATGTTACATTTAAATTAATCACGACTTAACTTTTAGCAGCGATTATACATAAGCGAGGGGGAAGTTTGTATTGTGCCTAGCGTCGTGTATCCCAACCTTAACATTAATTTTGGAATTTCCATCTCAACTTTGCTAGAAACCTCTGTAGATCAATTTTCGTCAACGACGCTGGGTTCTTAAGCCTTTAAGAGGGTAAGTAGGTTGTTATCGCGTGATTTTAGAGTAAAAATATTGCAGATTAGGTGCTTATTTTGGTGATTTTGTTGGTGTTTAATAAGGGAGACAATTAATTGTTTCCTGTTTGAAGCTTCGTTGTAGATAATTATGTTCTATACAGGGTGGTAAAATAACCAACGAAAAATTTCAACGCAGGGGCTTTCAGATTCATGTACTGAATCCATGGTAACAATTTTCGCGTCGATGTCCCTGCCACCCAGTATATTTTGAATTACATAACTAAACTAATATTAGGCATAAAGAGAAAAGATTTAAAAAAAATAATGTTTGTTTGTTTGCTACGCTTTCACGCTAAAACGGCTGAACGGATTTGGATGAAATTTGGCACATGAGTAGACCATGACCTGGTTTAGGACAAAGAACACTTTTAATCCCAATATTCCAACGAGATCAAGACTTTTGCAGGCGAAACCGCGGGACGCAGCTAGTCATTAAATAAGATTGAGAAGTTATAATATATATGATAATATATATATGAATAAAGAAAGAAAGAAAAGAAAAATATTTTACTTGGGACACGCACAGTAAATACAAACAGTAATAACAACTAAAAAGGAGCATCTAAAACTAGCAAAAATTTTTGAACTACCGGAAGATTGCCTTTGCACATATTTTTCTGTTCCTTTCTTCTTGTCTGTTTATATGTGTGTGCATAAATGGTTAAATAAATAAAATAATAAAAAGAAAAAAAAAAAAAAACAACCTGTGCGAGGCCAAAAAGGCAACAATAAAGAACGTACGTTCTTTATTCTGAGATTGTGCAATCTACTTTCTAATAAAAATAGAAAGAAAGAAAAATAAGTTTAATTGTCACAGAAACATGCGCATAAAAGAAAAGAAAAAAAAGTAAATAAAAAAAAACAAAAAAAAAATATATATAAATCTTACATTCATTCAAACATACATTCACTGACAACGGACAGCCTAAACCGCTGGATCTAGAAGCATGAACCATTGCAGAACAGTTCTTTTGTATAACGAAAGTGAGCAGTAAGGAAGGATTTTTGAAAATTAATCTTCCAAAGGGGTTCAGGGAATGAAAGTTTTTAAGGAAGTTAATTTTTGCCGATGAGATTCCCACCGGGATATAACTTGTAAATGATAATTTTTACTTGCTTGTGTTTTTTAGCGAGAAATCCTGTTGTACCACAGTATAATAAAGTAACAGTACCTCGACAGAGACCTAGAAATAATTACAAAAGGGCCCTCGGTAGATAAACCTTCCGCGTTCATGCGTAACTGTCACGTCCTCGAGACTTGTGTACTAGTACACACTGAGATTTCTAACCGCGTTGTTTCGGCCGTCTCCTTTGAAGACATAATACTGTTACTTATTTATACTGTGGTTACACCCTTTTACCCGAAAGTGTTGTTCAAGAGAAAGTCTCTGTGTTTGTTACAACATAATACGGTCACTTAATTTTCGTCAAGCGAAAACGACGAATAAGCGAGCTTTCAGTAGAAGCTCTTGACGAACCCTTGTTTAGTAAAAAGTCTGGGAAATCAATTGGTATACAATTTCCTAAATTATCCGTATATTGAATTTTTTTTACAGTTGTATGTAATTGTTGGAGATCTATACATACATACAAATAAATCAAATTGAAGTGTCTTTTTGTAATGTCAAAATAACAGCTTTTTACTAAATGCATAATGAAAGTATATACGGTACTTATAACAAAGAAACAATTTTTTTAATTTTTCTCTCTCTGTGTGTCTGTTGGTTCTGGCTAATCTCCAAAATGGCTGGACTGATTTTAAGGGGACTTTGCTGCACTGGCAGATAGCTGATGTTATAAGGAGTAACTTAGGCTTTTATTTTATAAAAATAATTAGGGTCCACGCAAGCGAAACCACTGGCAGCAACTAGTCTGTACAAATAAATAAAATGAATCTAATGTAAATTCAAAATTGCTGCTGTTAGCTGACGTTCGCACGGACGTAATAAAATCGCGGCGATTTTATTTTCGTGCACTTGATTTTCAACGCTCTGCTTAGCGCCGAGAGTTGAAAATCCAGCAGTGTGTTTTTCAACGCACTGGGACGAGAGTGCGTCCCAGCGCGTAGGATTCTCAACGCTCGGCTTAACATCTAGAGTTGAAAATCCAGTGTGTGATAAAATCCCGCCGCGATGTTATTACGTCCGTGCGGACGTCGGCTTACTATTGTTACTGTTTCAAAGTTTTTTTCTTAACCTGGGTCAAATAAATGTATTTTCTTTCTTACTTTCTAACTAAATGGCTGTAACACGGCAAATAATTGACGCAAGGTATCAATTTGCATAAAAAATAATTCATTACCTAAATGCCACTTTTTTTTATAGTTTTGCTCAAACTTTCGTTTAATTAAGGACGAAAGTCGCTTTAGAGAAAAATAAGCATACCTAAACTTACCAGTATCCTAATTGCGTAATACACGATCACTCAGAATCTGAATCGTTTTGAAACAGATTGCTAATCCATTGCTCCATAAGTTGGAAAAAAAATCTGTTCCACAACGTAAATAACGCAATGAATGTTGTTGAACTGTCAAAATGAAACAAATCAGTCGTAATCGTTTACGAAAACGTGTTACGTACGGGTACTGGTTCCTCATGAATATACGACAAATAAATTCCTAATCCTTCCCCTCTGTACAGTCGTAGAGAAAGTAATAGAAATGTTCCCCGAAAATAGATACGTGTCTAAGTTATGTATCTTTCAATATTCACTTACGGAATTCACAGATTCCAGACGTTTCCTACGTAATACGGTAAGAATATTTTTATCGAGTTGAATTTTTGCATTCAAAGCGTTCAGAATTCAATGTCTATTTTCGTTTTTAGTTTTATGTGGTATGAAAATTGGTGCATTTTTTAACCGACTTCCAAAAGGAGGTTTCCAATTCGACTGTATGTTTTTTTTTTGTATGTTTGTTACGCGATTACTCCGCCAGTTATGAATTGATTTTGATGATTATTTTTTTGTTTGGTAGATCATACTTCAGAGGTGGTCCCATATAAATTTTATTAACTTTGTTTGGGTAGTTTTTGAGTTAGCTTCAATAATACGTATTTTTAACCGACTTCCAAAAGGAGGAGGTTCTCAATTCGTCTGTATGTTTTTTTTTTTTTTTCCCATTTAGTATGTGGATGATATGATAACTTCCTGTCACTGTTATTTACATAGCAGGTAGTGGTATTCGAATTTGTGTGGGGTAGGTACCACAACACTAAAAAGTGAAAAATAAACTCTTTTTACAAAAAAAACAACCGACTTCAAAAAAAAACACTACTAAGTGAAAAATAACTTTAATTTCGGAAGTCGGTGACAAAGAACGAAAATTCAAAACCAAAGACACCGACTTCCGAAATTTTTTTTTTTTTTTTTTTTTTTTTTTTTTTTTTTTTTTTTTTCGGTATGGCATCTCACAGTTGGTTTAGAAAAACCATGGCTGTTTAACCGGTCAATCCTGTGGCTGCCTCAAGCTACTACACTCAAAGCCTCCAGCCAGGGCACATATATAAAACTAAGCTAAAAAGCTTAGGATGAACGCGCACTAAGGGCACCCCCTGCGGGGTTCGAGCCTCGGCTTAGGGCGTTATCCGGAGGGAGGACATCAAAAGATGGGACGGGCTGGATCAAGAGGTTTTGATCATTATTATTAATCGGGGAATTTAAAGCTACGTGCACAGCTGCAACAACTGCTGGCACCTCGTTTTCGAGCAAGGGTCGGGGGGGAGTATCATTTACTCGGGGGCGCGGCGGTCGGGAACGCAAAGGACCTCGGCGGCGAGGTCGGAATGACGGGAGGCGTCTGTGTTTGTACACTGTGCTTGTTTCCCTATTGCTCTCCTGGAGGAGGGTTATGGGGTCATCGGGGTCTACTAGAATATGCCTTGGACGGCGGACTTTACTGATTCTACTCGGGACATAGCTGGCGGCCTCGACAACCAGAGGGTTGCGATGTTTGGCCGCGGACTCAAAGAAACGCTTTGAAAGGCGTTTAAGAAACTGGTGGATTGTGGGAATCTTTAGGTCGAGGTGGAGAGCCTCGTTCCTGACGAACCATGGGGAACCTGTCGCCCTACGAAGGAATCTATTCTGCACCGTTTGCAGCCTATGTATATGACGGG
This sequence comes from Agrochola litura, assembly GCA_949152395.1. NCBI lineage: Eukaryota > Metazoa > Arthropoda > Insecta > Lepidoptera > Noctuidae > Agrochola > Agrochola litura. Next base: position 15,951,989 of record OX424508.1, on the reverse strand, counting down.
GTTTTGCATGAGCAAAGACGGCACCCGCATAGGTCATGATAGGTCGAATGCACGCCGTGTAAACGCGCAATTTGCACCTAAGTGACAATTTGCTACGTGCATTCACCATGAAGAAGAGTCTACCGAGAGCGAAAGCGGCTCGCGAACGAACCATCTTTATGTGCTCTGCGAAGGTCAAATGATGATCGAGAACGACTCCGAGATATTTGGCTCGCTTCTCCCAAGGGATCGGCTTGCCGAACATGGTGATCGGTCGGGGGAGGGGGTATCTGAGCCTTTTACGCAGTTTCGTGAAGAGAACCGCTTGGCTTTTATCTGGATTTACTTCTATCCGCCACTTTGTAAACCATGCGGCCAGTCTGTCGACTGCGCGTTGGAGAGTGAGGCGAATAGAGTCAGTGGATCTAGATTTGCAATAGATGGCAGTGTCGTCTGCGAACAGACCCAACTGCGAACTACGGCAACCTTTAGGGATGTCGCTAGTGTATAGCGTGAATATGAGGGGGGACACCACAGAGCCCTGAGGGACACCTGCGCGGATGGGACGGGGAGTGGATAGCGCTCCTTCGATGCGATAGCGGAAGACGCGATTCGATAAAAAGTCTCGTAAGATGAGCACGAGACGATCTGGCACACCGAGTTGGTACAGCTTGTATATTAAGCCGTTGTGCCAGACTTTATCGAACGCTTTCGCTACGTCGAAGAATACTGCACCGGTCATAGAACCGTGCTGGAAGCCAGCACTTATGAATTCTACGATCCGGTGGGCCTGATGCACGCTAGAGTGCTCAGTTCGAAAGCCGAACTGTTCGTTGGGGATGAGGCCCTTGGTCTCGGCGAAGTCTCTGAGGCGCTTATAAATAAGCCTCTCATAGATTTTTCCGAGAACCTTGAGCAGACTAATGGGACGGTAACTGGTAGGCTCGGTTTTGGGCTTGCCGGGCTTAGGGATACCGATGACGGTGGCTTCTTTCCACGACTGTGGGAAGATATTGTTGCTTAAGGCACCATTGAAGATGGTGGTCAAAAGCATTATTAGGTGGGCGGGGAATAGTTGGACCACCCTATTGGTGATACCATCTGAACCGGGGGCTTTACGAGCTTTAAGACCTTTGATGATGTCGTGCACCTCGTCCGGGAGGACAGGGGGCAGCGGACAGTCAGGGTCATCAACGGGAGGGAGGGAGGCTCTACGTTCGACTTCCGCGTCGACCTTTGACAGGTGAGCTTGGTCTACTGGTAGGGAACTGGGAGTGCATTGGGCCTCGAGGCTGTCTGCGAGGCATTCAGCCTTTTCGGCATCGTCGAATGCAATGGTTTTATCGGGACGGGTCAGGGGGGGCATACCGGAAGATTGGGGAGACCTGAGTTTCCTCTGGAGCTCCCAGAAGGCCTGATGGTTTGGCTCTAGTTCGCCGAGTAACTTTCCCCAGCTCGCGTCCCGCAGCTCCGCTATACGTTTCTTTACAGATCTCTGTAAATAGCGCATATGGGCTTTGTTGGCGTTATGATGAGCGAGTTACTCATAGCGAGTAGGATCGAGAGATCGTTTGAGAGGGATTGATAGTGCCCCGGGGCGTTATCGGGGGGATTATAAGCCGATACGAGAGTGATCGGCTCGTGACCTGACATACCTAGGCGACAGGCGGAAACTTCTAATACCGAGAGGGGAGGAGGGTCTAATGGGATGCAGTGAAGCTGCTTTTTATAATATATAAGGGTGCCACCCTTGTGACAACGAGACCTGTCATTGCGAACAATCCGGTAGTTGGCAAGTGACGGGTCTCGATTGCAGGGCTTTAGGAACGTCTCTTGGATTAAGAGAACGTCAATATCATGATCGCGGAGGAAGAGCCCTATCTCTGCCCTTTGGGTTGTTAAGCCATTGGCGTTAAAGAAGCCTATTGTTAGGGATCGGGGTTTGAGCCTAGCTAACACCGTATTATCCATTGAAGGTTTTAGGTGTGATAGCTAGGCTATCTAGGACTTGCGTAATATCCGGATACGCATTATAAATAGACTGTATCTGAGGGATATTGCCTTGAGCGGAGATGATTAGGTTGGCCATTGCCTTTGCGCGCGGGGAGACAAATGCCATATAGGTCGAGGTAATGATATTGAATGAATCAAGACCTTGGCGCTGCGCGGTCGCGGGACCGGCAGTCGGGGGACGCGGGGCTTGAGGAGCGGGAGCGGGCGCGGGTTTAGCGAGGGGCGCGGCGGGCGCAGCGGGCGCGGGGGGCGCAGAGTGCGCGGGGGGCGCTGAGGGCGCGGGTGGCGCGGTGCCACGGAAGCGGGGGTCCCTAAGGTTGAGGAGGGGGCGGGGGGGCGGGGGAGGGAAATGACCGTAAGAGGGCACCAAGGCAGGGAAAGACTGCTGGTGGTGGAGATAGTTCCACGGACTAGGCCTCTGAGGGCTTAGTCGTTGGGGCATAAGGGCGGAGGGGATCCTGTAAGAGGATGAGGAGGGAGTTTCCCTTTGCTGGCGAGCGCCGGAGCGCTTCCCCAGCTTGGGAGAAGATGCCTTAGGGGCTTTAGAGCAACCCCGGTAGTTAGCCGGGTGGCCCTCTTTGCCGCATAAAACGCAGCTGGGAGGTACGGTACAGAGGGTACGGTCTTTGGGTCGCGAACAGTCGGAAGTGCTATGCTCGCCCAGGCACTTTACGCATCTGGGTGTAGCATGGCAATTCCGCTGGGAATGGCCGTATAGCTGGCAACGGTGGCATTGTCCGACAATGCCACTCTTTTGGGGTTTCTCAATCTCGAACCCTGTGAGATGACACAGGGAGCGAATTTGGAAAATCGGGTGATGGCCCTCAACGGGCGGGCATATAACTAGGACCATGTCGTAGAGGTCACCGCCTCTAGAGCGGTGCATGCGATGGACCTCGTCTACCGGGACGTTTTGCGACTGAAGGTCGGCAAGAATATCGGAAGGGAGGATCTCCCTGGGGATGCGTTTTATTACGACGCGGACTTGTTTTTCTTCCGGGAGGGAGTAGGTGTGGTATGACACACCTCTCGCTCTCAGGAGACGGGTTAGTTCCCTATAATCTTTCGATGTAGGGACAAGGATTTTAATACCCTGTTGGGTGTTTCGGGCCGAGGTGAAGTCGATCTTGTGATCGACGCACCATTTGGAAATGTCCGTCCACTTCCCTTTGTCCTGAATGAACAAGGGGGGTGGAGGGGCAATCTTTCTCGCGGGGGGCGCGGGGGAATCCTTCGCGGAGGATGACGCGGTCGGGGGGGCTACGGGAGCGGGGGGCGCGGGGGTATCCTTCGCGGAGGATGACGACGACGCGATCGGAGGGGCAGTAGAGGCAGAGGGGACGGGGGCGGGGGCGGGGGGGGCTACGGTAGCGCGAGTCGCGGCTGTAGCGCGTTTGCCGGATTTAATAGTGATGGTGGACGAAGAGGAGTCAGAGTCCTCTACCGCGGCGACCTTACTGGCCTGCGCGGAGATCTGCTTCCTGTTCTTCCTCTTTCTCGCCTTTCCTTGGACGGCTGTGAAGCCGTCTTCGGAAAGGGAGGAAGAGGTAGAAGAGGCGGCAGCGGACCTTTCCTCGTCTTCTTCCTCTGAGTTATGAGAGTACGGGGTGGGGGGGCGCTTTGAAGAAGCGGGGGCGGGGAGGGGGGCGTCGGTGTCCATTGACACTGACGGAGGGGGGGAGGGAGATCGGGGTGAATCTATATTTGGGGTATCTAAAGCATCACTGAAGGTAGTGATGCTGGAGTCAGAGTGACTCTTAATTTGGTCTAAGACCTTGTCTACTTGGTCCCCATATTGACCTTTAAGAGAGGGTTCCTTATGGAAGAATAGGTCAATCAGCTGTACGAGCAGCTTGATTACATTTTCGTAATCTGGCTGTTTAGCCATTATTGGGGGGGGGGGGGGGGGGGGAAATGCCTATATAATCCTATCTCCCCGGTGGGTATGCCGGGGATGTGTAACAATCCCTCCCTGTCGGGTAAAGACAGGGAGGATGAGTGCCTATCGGTGAGCCCTAAGCTTGCTTTGGCCCGTTGCCTATCTTAATGTGCAACGGGGTCCTATCCAGTCTAGTGCGCCGGGTGTAGACCCGATCGACACAGGGTGTGTAGCTGTGAAGGGAATACTGTCACCACGTGTTGACTAGGAGATCCCCCAAGGCCAAACACTGGGACCCGGCCAATTCACTGCCTCACCCTGAAGGGGGTCAGCGGGTGTGTTGGGTCAACACCCCACTCGGCTTCGTTGGCACCGTATGGTATCCACCGAGTGACCACGAAACTGTGGTTTTACCCAGAAGGGGCCTAGTGAAGCTACACACACGTATTTTCTGTTATAGAAATAAGATAGCCTTGAAAAAGGCCTTTTTTGTGGATCTTTGCCCGATCGAATAACGATCGGAGATCGGAAGTAGTCGGGAGACTACGAGAATCGTTACGTAAACGCAACGGAATATGACTCAAGAACACTGAGTCATGAACGGGAGAGCGCAAGCACACAACCGTCCGTGACCAGTGCCGAGCGTCGAGTGGTTCCGAAATTAAAGTTGTTTTTCACTTTATAGTGTTTTTTTTGAAGACGGTTCACTTTTTTTTTTTTGTAAAATTGTTTTTGTTATTGCTTGTCAGTGTGGCAACAGTACAGTGAATCGCCAATCAGTGGTAATAATTTGACATTGACTGCGTCTTTATGGCCTAGCAGTAAGGGTGATTATGAACGATTTGTAGTGCAAGTTTCTATGCTTTACCTCTGATATAGGTGAATTCAAAGTCAAATCGTTTATTTCAAATAAGCACTTTTAAAAGGCACTTTTGAACGTCAAAAATTCACACCTACTCGTATAAAAGCATTATTCTCATATTAATAATACTTAAAAGCACAATGCACATTTCACAGCACCTGTAGATGAGAAATTCCTGTTTAATCGAAAAATACCAAACGTGACCCCTTTAGCAATTTATCGTTGCGTTCTTTGTCAACTTGGGCGGGGATGCAAAAATAAAATCCGCGATAAATTTTGCAAGTCACCTTTAAATCGTTTGTCAAATAATGAAGTGCAATTTTAACGTTAGCAGTCAGATTAACTCTTACGATGCTCAATATAGAGGTGATTTTCATTTGGTTGTGTGTTCCAGTAATTTTGCTTCGGAGCAGGAACCTTGTGTCACTGCGGTTAGGAAATACGGTGCTGAATACAAGCACAAAATTTAGTGTCGGAATAATGCATAGTTGTGCCATTCCAATTTTTGCTCCGTCATGAAACTCTTCTAGGAGCAATTGAGTACCTACATTCTTAAGCGGGATCCACAAGATACCTAGGTATATTCCGTCTGATATAAAAGATCACCCTCCGTCCACTCATGATGTCTTAAGAAGCAAAGCAAAGTCATAGGTCTTGAGTTCGAACCCAAGGCACTCGCCTCTGACTTTTCGGATACAGTCATGTGCGTATTGCATAATTATTATCACTTGCTTCAAAAACGGTGAAGGTAAACATCGTGAGGAAACCGGATGCCTGAGAGACATTTCTCGCGAAGCCAAGTCAGCATAAAACTCTGACACCAGGTTAGTCACAAATTACACGAAAAAGAAGAAGACGCAAATGAAGGATGATGATAGGCCTCTATATCATTACCGTGTGGCAATGAACAATAGTTTTTTTTTCATTGTCTGCCAACAGAAACATAATATTTTGATCAACAATATGCCACATAGTAAATGGATAATGACAAAGCTTCCGAAAAAAAATAATTTCCGAAAATCTGTGGTTGACTGTAATACTAAATTTCCAAAAAAAATACTCAACTTCCGAAAAAAATACTAAGTTTCCGAAAAGTCAATATGTTGTGCTACAAAAGTTAGTGACAGAAACGAATCGCTGCAAAACCGACTCCACATAGTCTTGTCTACCCTAGAGTGTAATTTAAGCCCAAGTAGGCGCGGAGGGGCGAGGCGGCCCGCGAGCTGAGGAGCAGGTGGTTTTATGTGAGCGTTAAAACTATCTGCGACGATGAGCTCGCGTGGGACCGCTGGAGCCTTGCAGCGTCGGAGTCGTGACAAAAACCATGCCTGCTGCATATTGCATGCTGCATGTATGGTGTATGCATGGTGTATGCTTGTTGTATATTTAAAAAATATTACGTCAGCAAATTCTCTATTGATTTTTCGGAATTTTCAGTAATTTATTCGGTCGTTTCTTTATTTGTATTCGCATATAAGCTGTCGGAAAATTAGTATTTATAGCAGTGAATTTCATATTTTGAGTATGCACATATTTTAATTTTTTTCCGGGGCGTTTTTAACTACCCCTTATATTGGCATATTGGTGAGCGGTGATATTGAAAATCACATTATACATTACTAAGCCGACTTCCAACAATGGACTATAATGTTAAATAAATCTCGTTTGAAAAAATAATAATTAAAGGACTGTTAAGGAATATCTGCTATATCGCTGTGCGATTATATTTTAATAAAACTTAACACAAATTTAATTTAAATTAATATATTTTAATATGAAATACTAAAGAAGATTATATATTTTTCTCTTTTTAATGGAAAAATATAAAATCTGCGTTTACCAGCTTTTGCTCGTAAGCTCATGGAGCTTACGAGCAAAAGCTGGTAAACGCAAATTTATTCTGCCAATAAAATAATTTCGAATTAAAATTATTCCCAGAATGATAATTATGCTTTTTAATTCAACACTGTGATTGGTTAATAAATTTTCCTTTTTATGATTGGTAGTGTTTGGTATGATTGGCATTTTAAAATGCGTTCGATATTGTGCGCTTTTATCATTTTTACATATTTTATGGACGTGGACGTGACCACGTCCATAAAATATGTATAGAAACACGTGCACTTTATATCGTTATTGTTTGACGGTTTAAAATCGTCTTCAGAGATTTCCATACATTTTACTGCCCTGTGTTATTGTGATGCCGTGGACGTCTACGATAATAAATCGTCACGTTAGAAATTATAAATGCGCACATTGGCTTCTAATTTTATTTATTCGGCCTACCCACAACAACTCACAATAGATATACACACAACAACACATATTTTTCTCTTTTAAAAGATATCAATATGTTTAGATAGACTGTCAAAAGCTGAGACATCGTCGAAAAAAATAGTGTCCAACTGCTAGCCGCTAAATGCACGCACACTAGATAAAAAAGAAAGAAAAGAAACGGCCAGTTTGTTTTAGTTCTTTTACAGCGCGACACTCTATCTTGACATATGAATAATTAATTTAATCAAAGATGGCTATAAAATATGTTTCTACTAAAAATAATGGAAACAGTTTATATATCTAAGTAATAGTGATCAAAAACGTTTTAAGACAAACATAACTAACGCTTGAGTGTACCATATACTCTCCCGACCCCTGCGAGAATACAGAGAATATGAAGTAAGTTGACTTAAGACACAACTATATGCCGGTGACCTTGAGTGGTTAGCTTGCGTGTTCTGTACTGAGCTCACGCAACGCGTCGTAAGTCCAGCCAAAAGTAAGACTCACCCATCAAGGAGCGCTGTCCTAAATTAGACGCATTATTAATGTATTCTACATAAAACAAAAGGTATTTTAATAAAAACACGTATACTGAAAGATCAAAAATTTTATAATTTTTAAAATGGTGAAGGTTTCACAAATACACACTTGAGAGAGTTTGCGTGATTCTTAGTTTTTTATCTGCGTTAGACATACCTGTACAAATTTATTCACTGTGTAATATAAACATAATCTAAAATATTAATTTAATAAGTTATAAAAAAATGCTCTAATTTAACACATATTTTTTCCAAATCATTAACACTACTCGTTTAGACGTGATCTTCAGTATAAAGTCATTAAAGTCTGTTATCGTCGCCTTAATATCAATCACCAATATGTATCATCAATTTCAATGAGCTCAAAATATACTCGATACTGCCAACTCAGTCTCATTCAATACAACCCAAAGTACAATACCCTAAAGAAGTCGTTATTTCAAAATACCAATGAACATTGAAATCAAAGTACCCAGTTCAAAAGCGTGATTAGTAAGATCCTCATTTCCATTGAAATTAGAGCCGAAGATGGAAAATAATCTTTCAACTTTGTACATTTTATTAAAGCTTACAACTGACAAAAGGAATATTTAAGGTACACCTTGGCTATGAATAAGTGTTACAAATAACGCTAATTGGGACGTATTTTGAATTTGGCTCTTTCATAGATCATGTTGGCTTTGATGAGTGAACTTAATTAGGTGACGTGTGAAGTGTAAGACCGGTTTAACTGAGAAAATGTTCTATAGATAACTCGGTAAGGTTATTGTGGCAATCAAGGATCTGGAATTATTTTCTTAGAGATTAACTGCTATAAAAACGGAATAGGACGTCCTAGAAGGACATATTAGTGACCTTATTGGTGATGTTCTTCTGAAAGGTCAGGCGCGTAGTACTCGCAACCAGCGTGCGTGTATGACCAGATGTATGAACGTAAGCGAGGCAAAAAGAGTATGTAAGGATCGTAGCAGGTGGCGTTCTGTAGTTTCTGCCTACCCCCATGGCAAGGTGGCGTGAATTTATATATTATGTATGTAACTGCTATGGTTTATTCTCTTTTTACCCGACTGCCCCAGAAGGAGGGTAATGTTTTAAACGTTATAGTATCTCTTAATCGTAGTAAAAAAAGTGTTAGGTTCCAATTTAATACATAATTGTTTGTTATTATACTGGCAACACCAAAAGATTCGATGTTTTAAATGTGGCGCGGGAACGGCCGTCTGGGTCAGGCACTCGTGACGGTAAGACGTGCTTAGTGGCTGTGTCGGTAAAAAGATAGATTGGCATAGTATTGGTTGGAGATCTACTGTATAATCACGACAAAGACAAAAACTACAGCTGTAAAGAAAAAGTACCTGACACAAAAAATAATGTGACGCAACATTTTTTAAATTTAAATCATCATCCATTACATCAGCTCAAGGAACTAAAGAAAGTTAATAAAACAGATAGGTACCGAATTGTGCCCCAAGCTGGGACTCCGCGGAGTATGAAATAAGAAATTTTCTTAAAACACTCGTTTTAAGAAAGAAATTCTTACGAAGACTGCAGAAATATGAATTACGGGCGGTGACTTTGAAAAGTCGAGCGCGCCAGAGCAGATTTGAATGCGGGGAGCATTCAAATCTGCTCTGGCGCGCTCGACTCAAATCTGCATTCAAATCTGCTCTGGCGGGTTCAAGTTTTATAAATTGTTTCCCGTTTATTATACCTAGGTTATTGTTTTTTGATTTCGCTCACTTAGCTTAAAAGTAGTTTTTGATGGGAATCTTTTAACAGTTTGCGAAGTGAATTTGTAACTAGTGGACTGAATGGTTTTTCTTTTGTGAATTGTAAATGAAGCTTCGGGAGGGAATTAGTCGTTATTTTATCGGAGTACCTTGAGTTTAAACATTCAGACAGTGATATAAATTCTACATTAATAGCGTATCTTATGATGGTTGTAACAAATTTTTGAGTGCAAAAGTTCGTTGTATTTTATTTTTTATGCGTGACATCTTTTCTCTCGCTTTCCTGCAATCTGTGGGAGTGATTTCGTGAAAAGGGACGGAAGTGTGTAACAGGAAGCCGGGGAAGCGCGCGCTATTTGATTTGACCAATGAGCGCGCGCAGTGCTAGAGTGGTTGTAAACAGGAGGATGATGATGATGATGATGATGATGATGGAAATGGTGATAGTGATGATGAAGGTGATGGTGATGGTGACGGTGATAGTGATGGTGAATTTATATCATATATACGTCAGCCAAGATGTTACACATCCTATGCGCCTACTGTAAAGCTAGCTCGTTTTTTTTTTGTTTTTTTTTTCTCTTAGTCTTATTAGAAGTGTTATAAAGGTGTCAAGTTTAAAGGTCACACTATGAAATGAATTGTTTATCAAATTAACTACCAACTTAAATTGTCCGTATATTCGAATCACAACTGTCATTCTTTGACAGTTGAATGAAATGGCTATAAGACGACAACTTGACGTAGTGTGTCAATTTTATAAATAAATAATGTTCCTAACTGTACCACTATCCGTTTTTTAACATCTTAATATAACCTTCATGTAAGTAACATAAACTCTTCCATATAATCAATTCCTTTCATACCTTCTCAAAATGTCTCCCAAGCACATTCAAGTCAAATGTACAAGAAAATGACTTGAGAATTTCGTGGTGAACGGAAAATGCTTTACTCTTTTCATACGAATTTTCTCCTAAATTTCCTATACATAAACAGGTACTCAAAGTATTTCAGAACGCCCATAAATTACCCTAACCCCATTACAGTGTCGCCAACATTTAAAAATCCATCATTGCTTATAGCAAGTCACCTTCAGTTCATTTATATAGCGTCACAAGGAATGACAGTTCGGTTATGCGAACTCAAAATAAAATTACGTAAATGGATTACCATGCTTTGTGCTTACCCCATTTTAATATTCAGCTTAAAAGCGGCAATTCGGGGCATGTTTTCTTTTTTTTCGCTTTTGTGTTTAATTTTTTTTCATCCCGCTCCGGGTTTTAATTTGTGTCGAGTGTTTTTAAATATGTTGGAGCTGTAATTACTTACATCGACGTTGACTTACATTAAAACAACCTATGTTTAATTTATATAGTTGTCTGACGTCACAAAAAGTGGGTGATATCCGACCGCGTATGCAAATATCGCGAAACGAATTTCCAGTTGTGGTTATAATATTGAATGTATCACATCGCGGTCTGGCAATCGATGTCAGTCTGTACATTTTAATCCGTTGCAGTATTGTCTATTTGGCCTACTATGTAAACTGTAAAAGCGTCGCTGTACTGTGTTCTCACTATAATGGTATTTCTCTCTTTATGGATAAAAGTCCGAATTTTCTTTGGTTTTATTCATGTCTGATTTTACTGTCTACGTCTATGCCTGTTCCACGAAAAATGGAACAGATTTTTTATGAAAGTATCAGTCAAGTAATAAGTTGAAACAAGCCCTAAAATATTGCTATTTCCATTTGAAATAAAGCAAAACAAGGCTTGCTTAAAATAAACATGTAAGCCAAAGATTTTAATAAATTAAAACCCGAAATAAAATTCCCTTGTCAGTTTTACAAACACCCAAAGAAGACAGCAGTAAATACCTAAGAATCCAACGTTATGATAAATAAACAAAGAACCTCTCACAAGTTTGATCCCTTTATAATCAGTAAACAAACAAATAGAAACAACGCCAGGACAATCCCATACATATTCAGTAAAGGTTTCGACGTAGGCATTAGAACTTTGATCACGTACTTTAAACCAGCATAAATTCTATAGTATTTACATAAAAGTACCCAGTCCCTAACAAAGTTCTTAATTACTCGTCAAGTGAAATAAATTATTCAAAACAATTAGCAGATCAAACAACAAGTATTGAATATGGACGCAGATGTGAAGAGTTAAGAATTTTGTCTTAGAATTTGCCAAAGAAGTGACAAAAGTTAGTCAAGCGAAGTTCTGGAAACTAAGTTCTTATGTTTTGATCAAAGAGAATTATTGTGAGTCTCGAGATTATTAATTAAAATGAGCTAGGAATTGTTTTAATACCGAGACCAACCTCCATCAAGAGAACATGGAAGCGAAGTCAAATACTCCTAAACCTAAACTTCATCCGATTAAGAATAAAAATAAAATAAGCATAAAAGCCCAACACTGAACTAAACTGTTCAGAGTAACAGAATTGAAGTATAACTAAACACCCAGCAACAACAAAATGTATTACAAACGCGAAATTGAAAATCCACGTGTCAAAACTTACCACTCCAGAACTTTTGGAGCACCTAAAAATGTAATTTAAAACGAAACAGAAGTGTCAAACATTCACTTAACTCTTACTGCGAACTACCCGCAAATCCAATTACAAAGACGGATTACGCTAACTGCCTACAGAATTGAAGCCCAATTTGTGGACCGATATATTTTAATCCCGATTTACGCATGTCCGGTGAATGGATGGTTGAAATTTCGGGACCTATAACGAAAGCCAATTTGAATCTTGCTCTGAAGATTTCAGACGCCATTGGTGTGATGATATTGGTTACAATCTGTTGTTTGACATAAAAACCATGTTACTGAAACATTTTGTGAATGTATTCTTTTCTTTGCGGCTCACAAACATGGCGACGATGGCCCACTTTAGGAGAAGTTGTTACTGGAAAAACAGGTCTATACTTTAATATCATTTTTTCCTCAAAATTTTTTACCGCTGTAACTAAAAATTGTTTTCTTCCTTCACTGAAACAATGATCGATCTACTAAACCGTCCCATAATTTTAAAATCTCCGCCAGTGTCTTTAGTTGCTAAGCTAGCAATTTCTTACCAAAGAATTTTATCTCTAAGAGTTTATAAGAAGGATAGGTATTAGATGCACTTTATCCTAGATTTAAACAAAGCTTGTAACGAGAGAGGTATTAAAAACTACTTAAACTCCTTCAACAGATAACAAACTACATTATACAACAAATTGAGTTAAAGTAAAATGGAGGACCGTTGACCTAAATTCCTTCACGTCCATCATCGTAGACGTTCCGCTCTTTGGCTGAATGTAATTAAATCAAGTGTCTAGTATCTATCACACCGGATGACATATATGAGGCTGTGAATATGTCTGTTTGGCAGACATTTCTAACTTCACGTAGGTTTGCTTATTGTAATTATTGCTAAAACAAATGAAGGCGATCAAGTTAATTTTCACTCTAACTCTTCTTTGTGAATTAATTTGATCGCCTTCATTTATTTTTTTGTGTGAGGAAATGCCAGAAACGAAATAAATAACTCTACTTATTTCGTTTCTGGCCTTGCCTCTTCATTTTGTTTAGACTATAACGTAGTTCTTTTTTCATAAAACTAAGTACATATAACTAACGGCTACGGTAGACCCACTAACCTAAATTTCTATAGCTACTTATTGAAAACCAAACCAGCTTACAGAAGGTATTCCCATATTAGACTACTTGCCAGTCCACCGCAATATGTGACTCGTTTGCAAAAACATGTCGTGTCACCGCGTGCAAAAAAAGTGGTATTGGAACCATGCACTTTGCAGCTACGGAACCCAAGTCTTGTATCCGACCCGTCGGCAACTTGGAACTAACGAGAAAAGTTTAGTTATAAAATCTTCGTATTGAATATTAACATGTCCTAAATTGGCCATAAAAAGACGCTGAACCGTTATGGGCATAATAATCGAGTTTGTGAAATGTTTTGCGGCATTTAATGAAGTTATGGATATTGTGTCCGCACTTGATTAGTTGGGAAACTATTTAATGGGAAGGGAAGACATCTTGTTGGGGCCTGTTTTATTACTGTTGGTGCGTAAGTGGGTACAGATAATTAACGCTTTGAGTGCTTTTCCTGTTTTGACTAGCCATGGCTACCGTGTGTACCGAGAATTGGGAATTAAATTGTAAATTATCTAACACTAGTGTTTTCCCGCGGTTTAGCCTGCATGGAGGTCGGAAATGATCCCACGTGAACGTACTACCGGGATAAAAAAAAAATATCCTTAGTGAACCCAGGTCATGATCATCTCCCGGGTGTCACCATTGTGTGGATCGCCCGGAGGACACGGTGGAGCATACGGTGGAGGTCTGCCCGGCTTGGGCGGAGCATCGCCGTGTCCTCGTGGAGATAATCAGCGGCGGTGATCTCTCGCGTCCGACCCTGGTTCAGGCCATGGTACGGAGCGAGAGGAAATGGCAGGCCGTCACCTCCTTCAGCGAAGCGGTAATGCTCGCGAAGGAGGAGGCGGAACGCGTGAGAGAGAGGCAAATTTCGCGCCCTCGCGCCCCTAATCGCCGCAGAAGGACACGCCCGGGGCGGGAATTGCGAGCCGATTTCCGGCCACCGTAGGCGCGGGCTTGCGGACGGTGAGCAATGGGTAGCTCGCCGTCCGATAAGGACCAAGCCCGGGTCGACGGCGCGTTGTGTTCCACGTGCGCCTCAAAGAGATGTCAGCAGAATTGACGAGGTCCGCTGGGGCCAATGCCTGCCAGGGCTGCGAATAAGGGCCGAAAGGGACATCGTGGCCCCCGGCAACAGGGCAACCGAAGGCACACGGGTGAGTTTTAGTCAGTAAGAGTCTGACACGCCCTCCCACTCCACCCAGAGCGGGAGAAGTAATTAAATTAAAAAATAAATAAAAAGGACATGATCATCTGTTCGTGTGCCTCATCCAAATCCGATCAGCCATTAGGGCGTGAAAAGGTAACAGATAAACAGACAGAGTTACTTTCGCATAATAATTATAATAAAGATACCTGGTCGACTGAGCTCTGCTCTGGTGAAAATAGTGAAAGCTCTGCTAATAGTATAGGATAGTTCATACTAATTCCATGCTGCTATAATAGTAGGTACTTACTGATTCCATGCTGCCATGATAGTAGGTACTTACTAATTCCATGCTGTCAAGTCATTATTCTAAGCTAGCCATCTTGTTCTAAACTTTGGGCGTTCGAGCTCTGCTCGGGTGAAAATACGGAGAAAACAAATTTTCCCATGAGACCTAGCTAAATCGTTTTTACACCCCCGTAAACCCCTATATTGCAACTTTAATTGAAATCATTAGAACCGTTTTCGAGAACGTGATTACAAATATATATAAATATAAATACACAAATACTGCTCATTTAGTAGTATAGGATTAGTAGGTATTTCAGAGTGCTATCGTGTGGCATTTTACGATACATTATACTTACAAATCTGACACCTGATTTAGGTTTTTCCGTTGTTTAGCTCAGAAGGTTATGAAAAACCTATTGCATAACAAAATATTTCAAGAAAAAATCCGCGGCTTTTATCCATTTTATTCTTATTGATTTATTTTGCCAAAAAGTACTGTTTGCCAAACCACAATATTGGAATAACTAAAACAATGAATCATATCCAGACAGAATCACATCCAGAATTCCAATAGTCTTTATGAATATAAAACACGACACTGGATGTCGGAATGATAGTTGATATCGGAAAAACATCGAGCAATTTTTTTGTTATACGAGAATACAAGAAAGATTCAACGTAGAAAAAATGTAAGTAATATTTCGTATTGCTGGGATTCCCTTTCTTCAGTACGAATTGAATAGCTCTGAGGAAATGGTTTTGTTGTTACAGATGGAACAGTTCTTCCTTTTCTTGCTAGATTTATTCTATGTCGCTAAGATTCAATTTTAGATTGATTCTTCTGCACTTTACCGTAAGTAATGCTATTAAATGAGTTTAAAATGCACTTTATTGTAAGCAGTGAGTTGAAAATATCTGTCAACTTTTTTTTTTCGTCGTGTTTCTTTTTGCGTTCTGAAATTTTAAATGGCGTATATTTAATCGAATCACAAATTATTCTAATTTAACTTCCCTAAAACTATTATTAAACACTCTAATATAATGAATGCGCCTCAAATGATTCCTATTTTGGGGTTCTAAAAATACTACCTAAATAGTCAAGTAACTGCTGCTTGGATGTAGCGCTCGCCGACCACCGCCGTAGAACCGCTCGCTTCGTTCGGTCACCCCAAGCGTGGTTGGTCACAATTCTAACCTAGCCTAACCCATTTGATCGGGGTACCCTAGAAATGTGCATCATTAGAACCCCAATAAGTTTTTCGGGTTCATTTATAAAAAAGCGTACATCTTATGAAGGCCAATAAGTTATTAGAGGATCAGTAAAATATTTCCCATTTTAAATGACGTAATAAAGAAGTGTAGCCATTCAAAGACATATTTTGTGTCTCCGCTAGTAAAAGAATAACCATTTTCAAATAATCAAATAAGTGGCTGGTCTAATAAATCTAAGTCACCTGCACAGTATCGAAAGCATTAGCTCATCCATATTTTAGTATTCTAAATTGATTCTAAAGATACCAATAGTAACTGGACACTGCCTTGTCCACCCTCTCAAGTGCATTTCTATGTAAACTATTGAACTGATACCGAAAATACACTATTGATTTTCTAGTTTTGTCTTCATAATAAGATTCCACTCTCTTGGCTAATTTAATTCATCTATATTAATTATATCTAAAGTAGATAATGCATCTACTGTGTTACTTGAAATCTGAACTGATACAATTTAACTAACTAAATTCTAAGACAAGTTACGGTGGATAAATTGTTTGAAGTTTGGTGTTGAATTCAATTTAGGTAATGATTTTAGTCATATTTTGAAGATGGATTTTCTTAGTGTTATCAGATATTAAATTAGATATGAATAGTATTAATTTGTTTGTGTGCAAAATCAGCAAAACAAGAGGCATTTTAAACTTTGCGTTATTAACCATATTATTAAGAATTAATTTTTTGCTCTCTATATTTTTGCCGGAATAAACCTTTCATAAATTAATTATATAGAATTAATAAACTCAATATATCGGGGTAAATTAAACCTCATTTATTGTGAAAATAATAAATTACGTATTCGACAATTCGTGCACTAATGGCATACGTTTTTTATCGAATCCTAGCATATCATTTTTAGTACTTTTAGGCGATCAAGTTCTGCTCTGGTAAAAATAGAGAAAACCAATTTTCCCAGATATGAGACCTAGCTAGATCGATTTTTCGCCCCCGTAAACCCCTATATTGCAACTTTCAGATTTTCAACATCGTAATCGTTAGAGCCGTTTTCGAGAACGTGATTACAAATATCTAAACAAATATTGCTCATTTAATATAGTATAGGATAATATAGGATATGAGACATTATTAAAACAAAAGCTTTATAGAGTCTGTGAAATTGATTGGGGTGAACGTCACATAACTCGTAGAAGCTCATTAGTCTATTTGCCAAACAGGCTTTCCACTAAAACAACACAGAACCGAGCCAAATTCGGATCATACTCTCGTAATTAGTACTTACATTTTAGTATTATATTATTTATGTTCTTTGTTTTACATATTTTGTGTAAAATAAGGCCGGAATGGGGTGATGATGCTTTATTTTGTGTGAAACGCCTGCTTGTAATGTTATGGCAAAGTTTGTTAACACAATCGGGAAACGCATTGCGCCTACAATAGTTTTTTGAGTGATGTTTTCTTGTAAATTCTTTGCTGGTAAACTAATGATTCGTTTGTAAAGTGTTTGGTCTTGTCATTTAAGTATTGAAGTACCTATTTCAGGAATACTACAAGTGGACTCTGTGTCTTAGATACACGCATTCAAGGACACTGAACGAGGCACAATAGATGTTTTATTGTTATTACGCCTATGGGCGTTTAGTGTCTCTCAAAGTTTTTTATAAAGTAGCTAAGGCAATTAGCAATCGCTTTCATAGCGTTTCATATTTCTTTAACAACTTTCAACAGCATTGACTTATGTCAATCAAATGTATTGAAAGACATTATACGTAATGACATTATGTCAACATTTTTGACTTTTCTATCATTGTGATCGCTAAAAGAACTTAACTTTCTTGGGGCCCTCTGGATAAAGCCACCATACCATCTTTCAATTAAACAAACTTTACAAACCTTTAAAAAGGACAGGATATACCAGTCCTGTTCAAAAGATTGTAAGTCCCCAAGAGTAACACATTTTCGAAGTACCGCCAAGGAAACTAAGCTTGGATCTTTACGACACCGCAGGGTTTTCACCTAAGCAATTTGTTCCACTTTCTTGTCCTAGAAAATGTTCAAAGCTATAAAGTTTATTGTTCCTGTCAGGGTTTTAAGGATTTATGGGATTATAACTTGTTGATCAGGAGTTTTGGAAGATGACAGATTGTTTTATGTCGCGATGCTAAATTAAAGGAGGGTTCCATGTCATAATTTGTTGTTCATAAAGATGTATTGTTGGAAAATTGGGAATCTGGAAGAAAAAGTTGGCTAATCTTGTAAATTATGTTTGCATTCAGGGAACTATTTGGGGTAATTTGTTTTGAGATAAGTTGCTGGTTCATCGTAACGGCTTATTGTGAGAGAATTAATATAAATTAACTACTTGAATTATTAATTCCTATTACTAGAAACTTTGTTTCAATTCATAATTGTAAGGTTGAGATATATTTTCAGTTTTGTTTAAAGGCTTCTTAGCTTAGAGAGCAGCTCAAAATTGAACACAAAATTAAACTGTTCTGAAATACCTTAGTGCCTACGAAACATTAATATGCCTTAATGAGGTAATAAATAACTATTTACCCCAAAAGCCATTCGGTTTAAATTGGGCCAGCGAACATGCCACAGAACTTTTGTAATGAATTAATTAAGTTCATCAGAAAACGTGGACATCGGCGTAAATTTTCTGACTACTTTATTAAAAAAATTGAGTAAACTTATATAAAAGGGCGCTAGTAGACATGCTACTTTCAGCATTGACGATCGGCGATTTTGCGATTACATCAATGTTGTATCGCATTTTGACAACTGACTCTTCATTCGGAAAATAATACAATTTAATGTTTTGTGTTGCATAATCTAAATTATTTTGCTAACTGAACAGACAGATGTGCTGCCGGGGAGTTTGTTCCGCCCAGATATTTCTATGGTTGCGCCACTTCTTCCCAGCTAAAGCCCTAGGAAGTGGTGAAGGGCGGGCGTTTTTGCGGACTGTCTTATGTAATTTTGACGTTCGAAAAGTGCTGATTTTCAGACTAGTTTGAATAAATGACTTTTGAATTTGAATTTGACGGCAAAATCTCGTGGTTCTTTGATTTCTTAGTTAGTTAATGGCATTTCGGTGACTCGCACGATATTAAGTAGGTATCGAGTTTCTGAAAAGCGACCAAATCACTGATCGCTAAAAGTATGTGGAGTTAAGAGTGAGCTTTCAGTGATAGTCACTGGGGTGAAGAGCTTCTGAACAGCGAGAGAATCGCTGATAGCCGCTCGTGCTAAATGTAGCACGTCTGCTAAGGTCCTAAGAGTAAAATTTGATTGGTTTTGGCCAAAAATTCGGGTAAAATTTTCTAATTTAGGTGTGTCATTTGTGCTAATGTTGTCATTAGTGGCCGGTAAACGCTGTGACGTTATTGCCAAAGTTTGGCCATGAGAAATTTATAACAACACTTGTTCGGAATTGGCCGTTAATTATTTGTTATGACTAAGATCTTTGGATTTAATAGCAGTTAAAAGACAAGCTTTTTATCCAGTACCTACCGATATGAAAGTTCGTAGAAACGACTTTATGGGCACATTTTATACCTAGACGAGGGACGTACGGATCCGAGAAGTCCATATAGCAGAAAAGACAGGAGACCTATATACCCAGCACAGATTATGATGATGGCAGTTTATCATTAATAGCATAATCAGCCTATCTATAATGTTCCCATGTGCGGGTTGGTAGATGTTACATGTCTTAATTTTTTTTCCTCGCGATGTTTTCCTTCACCGTTTTGAGAGCAGTGGTGATGAAATAATTTACAAAAAGTAAAGCGCCTGTCTGGGTTCGAATTTACGACTGGTTTGTAAGTCGTGGCCTATACCTATGGGCTATCACTGCTCTTCTTGTACAAGATAAAAAGGTACAAATATAAGAATATATACAATAAGACATATTCAAACAACGATTCCAAATAATGACCTACCAAAATTTTACTTACAAAAGGTTACTTCCAACTTTACATCCTAAAAAACATGTAACATCGATGATACTTAGTAACCCTCCCGAAACAAGTCTCCAACAACATTTTTACGTGAAATAAATAAGTGTTTTTTTACTCTCACGTCCTGAGCATAAATTCGGCCCGTTTTTGTGTTTGACATTTTCACCTTTCTTTTAGGAAACATCGTTATGGAATCGAGTATCCTCAAATAACACGAGTCTTTGATATTTTATCGATTTATTATGTCTCTGTTTTAGTAAAGGATGTCTCATGTCGATAGCATGTTCTTTTGAAGAAGAGAATAAATCGAAGTGTTGTTTGGGAATAATTATAATGATGTAAGCACTATTTTAAAGTGCCTGCTACACGGCTGCCAACTGCGTCCCCGACAGATATGGTTGTAAACCACCAAGGTCACCTCTGTCGGGACGCGGTTGACGACCATGTCGTTCTTTGGCTAAATGATTATCTACTTATTTGGTATTGAACAGTAGGTAGGATAACAACTATTTGGTTTAGGAGATGGAATGCATTAATTTGTCAAGTTTTCAGCAACAAATGGGGCAGTTCAAATTTCTTACTACGTGTCAATTATTTACTTTAATTAGGTAGCTTCAACTATTTCAACTATGGCAATTAAACGACAAAAAACAAACAATTCTTAGTTAACATTAGTGTGGTGACGTAAAAGACTATGAAGAACAACTTAAACACTCGTTAAAATTTTTGGAGCAAATCTCACAACCGTTAAATACGTATTCAATTGAAGAATGTACCAAATCAACCCCTCAGTGTTTGGAATTGACTGTTAATCGTCTAACTTTGACGATTAGCTAAAGATAGATTAAAATTAATTGCTCCCACTGCTCTCCTTCGAATCGTTGATTATCCATGAGGGTTAGCAGTGCGGTTTCTTTAAACCCCATATTAATCGTCTCTGGTTGTAGACCATGCATCCTGAGATTCTTATTGTCTGCTGAATTTGTAACGTGTTCCTGCCTTTTTTTGTAGTGACGTTTAGGAGTCGTAAAACCGATTTGCAAAATTTTGAGAAGTCGATTGGATTATATCGATTGAAGCTTGCATGTCGGTTATCGGGAAGAGTTTTAAACTCGTTAGTTTTCACTTGTTACTGTTTATAATACATGTCTAGTTTTTCAATTAGTCTGCCTGGCCTTTTCCCAACTATGTTGGGGTCGGCTTCCAGTCTAACCGGAAGCAGCTGAATATCAGTATTTCACATGAAACAACTACCTTTCTGACCGGTACAACTGGTTGTCAAACGACTGTAAAAGAGCCACAAATGACATTCAAGACCAACGGCTTAACGAGTTTTCCGAGGCACAGCGGAGTCTCGGTATGTAAAGATGGTCACCCATCTACGGGTCAACCTCGGCAAGCGTAGCTTAACCTTATGGATCGACCCGTATGGCTGTTAATACTTAGCCACAAGCTCCTCCATGCAATGGATGTCTAGTTTTTATGAGTAGAATATTCAGTTTTATCAACAGGAGTGTAACCATCTAATATTATTGTGACTCAAACTTTAAAGAAGATATTTAACTCCTCTGTATGAGAACCGATTATGCAATTTACTACAATATTAAGTCTTCTAAGTGTCCATTTAAGCAAAGACACGATCTAACAAAACCTCTGCGTGACGCAAATAAAGCTACGTTCCCGTAAGTGCCTCTTGACGCTGTCACACGTATAAAATGTCCTAATAAAACGCGCGAAGTCATGTTAACGGTTTATGAAACAGATGCGTTGTTAAAAACGCGTGTCTCTCCCCTCAACTGAACTTTAACTGCCACTGAATGAAGAACGACTACGCCAAAGCAAATGGCCTTACTCCTCCATTACCAAAAATATTACCCAGCAATATACCTACGAAGGAAACTGTAACTCTCCCTAAAGATGCCTTTTGGGAGTAAAGATTTTCAAAGTAAGAGCTTGGCTCCGTCGCACGTGACTTTTAATTACTAATTTCACGCTCGTTGTGGTTCCCTCGAGAGGTATGGTATGGTTCCCTTCGGAGCCAGGAGTTACAATATCATGACGTCACGGTACATAAATCATATTTAATCGTTGGGTTTATATAGGCTATGTAAATGCGAGCTTGCGCCGAAATGATAAAGTTATGGTGTTTTTGCAAGTGTAATGATGACGGATGGGTGGACTTGGTGAAAATGTGGTGGTGGGTCTGATTTAGTGGTGGTTTTAATTGACAGATTAATGGGACTAGGATTAAAGAATTTGGTAGAATGAGTACATTGTAATAATTTAATAAATTCTGGAGTGTTTTTAAACTAGCACTTAAGAACAAAAATAGGAATGATGACTAAAATTATATTTTTAGTTCGTCTTGTAGATTATTAAAAAATATTAGACACATGTTTTTTCTTTTGTTACGTTATCAAAAGATTACGGCTATAGTACATTGAGTTAAAATGTGTCATGACATCACGAGTATGTAGATTTTATACTTACTTGTGACGTAGTGACCCCCACTCCCCAACTTTAATGCGTTTTATCCAAGTCTTTTTTTAGTAATATGATGAAGCAAAAAATACGTGTCTAATATTTTTTTATTAACTGACTGACGGACTAAATAGAATTTCTTTTTTTTTTACCCAGGTATCATCGCTATTGTAAGCCTCAACTTTAAGGCTGGTGCAGACTCGCAACACCGGTCATTGGTACGCAGTGGAGTTTTCGTAGAAATTGTTTTGTGAGAGTCGAGTCGCACTGTCGCATCGCACCAGTCTGCACGAGACTTTATAGATGACACGCAGTATCCTTGGATTAAGAAATAGGGCCATCGGCATAACATGTAGTTCGAGAATGCAAAGGCGGTAGTTACTGAGATGTTCTTGTTTGATGAAATATGGCTAGCTGTTGAAATAGACGAGCGCCTTTGAGTTGAGATCCCAGACCAGCAAACAAAGCGCATGACATGTCCTTATCTAATGGACAAACAACAAAAGGCAGCTGAGTCCAACTGGAAGCTTTTGTTGAAAAATGCATAATTTCGTCGACCGTAGGTTCAATTGAGGTAATGGACAAAATACCCAAAATGAGTTGAGTATACAGTTTTGTTCAGAATTTTTCGCTCTATCGAATGGTGAATATGAAAAAATTCTAACGTAAGAAAAACAGACCCGAAAAAGGTTAATAAGAAAAAAGTTATAAGTAGGCGATTTAGTCCAAAAAAAAAATTTCGAGAGGAGAGGCCGACTCTCCTGAAAAATCGTATTTTGTCCCTTACCTCAATTGAACCTACGGTCGACGATTTGAAGTTACGACCTGCCTTTTAATTTTGGTACTTAACATCACGAAGGAGTAAACAGATTTTTGTAGTTGATACACTAGACTTCGACGGTACCTAATGTCTGAGTCTGAAATAGGGTATGAGCCTAAGCTATATTAACTGGGCAAAACTCTAGACTCATCTCTTATGAGGTCGTGGGTGCGATTCTCGGGTCGAGCAAAGTGTTGTTGGGTTTTTCCATCTGGAATTCGTCAGTAGCAGCTCGGAGTCTGGATTTGTGCCCGGTTGATGGCAATAGGCTCGCCCCCTGTTACATGGGACTTAAACATAATTGGCGAAATGGGCGTGTACTATGGACCTCTGCCTAATCCTAAGGGGAATATGGGCGTGGTATTATGCGTTATGTAACTCTAGACACGAGACTCAACTCAGCTCAGTAACATTTTTTCAAACCAAGGCACCAAAACCGTTCTTCAGTCGCGTTTGTTATCACTAGATCAACGAGACAAAAATTATCAACCAATCTGCCTAGCCTTTTCCCAACTATGTAGGGGTCCACTTCCAGTCTAACCGAATACAGCTGAATACCAGTATTTCACATGGAGTGACTGCCTATCTGACCTCCACAACCCAGTAACTAGGTAATACGATACCCCTTGGCAAAACTGGTTGTCAGACTTTCGGGCTTCTGACGACCCGTAACGACTGTCAAAGATTCACGAATGACAGCCGGGACTAACGGCTTAACGTGCTTTCCGAGGGACGGAGGAGTCTCAGTATGTAGAAAAGGTCACCCATCCACGGACCAACTCCGGCAAGCATAGCTTAACCTGATGGATCGACCCGTGCGGATGTTAGTACTTACCCACAAGCTCCTCAACTAATTAGGCAAAACTTATACCAGGTAATATTTCATAATTTCCTTTATAGCTTTGCGCCTTTCAATTCTGCATTGACACCTAGTAATCACGAATTTAATTTGAACCCAAATATCAGCAGTGACACGATTTATAACTTGTTCTTGCATTTAATAGATTTGCAACACAATTATTATATCCCACCGACGCCGTCTCTGCTTCCTTAAAAGTTAATACAAGACATTTCAAACACTTAAACATTACCAATAAAATTATTTACGTTCACTTCGATTTGACATTTTAAATCAACACTACCTCTTAACTATGAGGCAATTCCGTCCACAGTTAAACTTAACTGGCATAACCAATCATTTTATTCTAAAAGACATACAAAGTGGGTCAAGTTGTCATAGAGATTGACTAGAAACTGCGGATTAATTTGGTATCTGTCTAGTTGAGTGGTTGAATTTGCAAATTACCTGGGTATAAAATTAATCAACATTAGTGAGTATATTTTTCCCATGACTTTGCCCGCTTGCATGTCGAAAATTATCCAACGGGAACGTAGGTACTTTCGGGATGCCGCAGGAGACGCTTTAGGCGTCGGGAATCGCAGGCCGATTCCCGTCGAGCTTGCGGACGGTGAGCAATGGGTGGCTCGTCGTCCGATAAGGACCAGGCCCGGGTCGACGGCGCGCACGCCTCACAGAGGTGTCAGCACAACTGAAGGGCCCTCTGTTAGAGCCGATGCCTGCCGGGTTTGCGGGTTTTTCCGAAAGGGTTACCGTGGCCCCTGGCAACATACAGGCAAATGAAGGAACACGGGTTGGTTTTAGTCAGTAAGAGTCTGACACGCCCTCTCGCTCCGCTCAGAGCGGGAGAAGTTATTTGATAGTTTCCCACCCAAAAAAAAAGGTACTACCGGGATAAAAATATCCTCTGTATTCATCCAGGTTATAAACTGTGTGGCAAATTTCATCCAAATCCGTTAAACCGTTTTTGCGTGATTTAGTAACAAACATCCTACGAGTAACACACAAACTTACTTTCACATTTGTAATATTATATACTAGCAGCTGCCCGCGGCTTCGCCCGCGTGGAGACTAATTATTTTTCTAAATTAAAAGCCTAAGCTACTCCTTATAACATCAGCTATCTGCCAGTGAAAGTCCCGTCAAAATCGCGGCGGGCCAGCCGTTTTGGAGATTAGCTGGAACAAACAGACAGACAACAATTTGTAAAATTGTTTTTTTTTTTGTTAAAAGTACCTACCGTATATAATTTCATATTATGCATTAGTCAAAAAAGCTGTTAATTTGACATTACAAGCAGACACTTTAATTGTATTTATTTGTATAATTATATAGATATAGATTAGTAGCATGCTAAGTTGATCGTGATCATAGAGCACGATACGTATGAGCATATAAGTAAAAACCAGCTGCATATTAAGCTGGTCAGGTGTTTGCTTTTAATACTTCGAGAAATCTAGATTCTTCACACCTCAGAAAGTAGTCTTGACTTGACTATCATACAACTATTGATGGCGTGTGATAAGAAAATTAGAAACTTTAAAGTAATAGACGCCTTGTGTTTGATACTGTAGTGATTATATCGAATCCCGTAAAAGTAGATTTACCACAATCAGTTAGTCCCAAAATAATTCCGAAGTTAACATTTATCCAAAATGTTAACTTTCAATTCACGAATATAATAGAATTTAATTAAAATACCTTCGTAATTATTCTTATAACTACCTACATAATAATTCCGATTGACAGACATATTGATAATTAACAATATTAACTGCCTCGTTGGTCTAGTGGTCGCAAGCGCTACTGCTGAGCATGAGGTCCTGGGTTCGATTCCCGGGTCGGGCAAAGTGTTATTGGGTTTTTCTATCTGAAATTTCTCAGTAGCAGCTCGGAGTCTGGATTTGTGCCCGGTTGATGGCAATAGGCTCGCCCCCTATTACATGGGACTTAAACATAACTGGCGAAATGTGGGTGTACCTGCTACAGGGACACCTCTGCCCAACCCTTCGGGGAAACAAGGCGTGATGTTATGTTATGTTATGTGAATCGGAATCACCAACCAAAACGCAAAATTCTGAAAACAACCCCAATTGCTGATTAAAATATTTTTTTTTTTTTTTTATAAAAAAACTTTATTGTTCAAGTAAGCAGTACACATTCAAGTAGCACTGGCCTCCACACTAGGATTCCCTGTGTCGTGGAGACTAGCATTAAAACTATTTAATTTAAAATATAGGTTTACTCTCGTTAATAATTTCATCATTATATCATAACTCTTCGTCTGGTTTTCTTGCTGTCAACTGCATAACAAAAAAAGTTAAAAATAAGAAAAAACTTTTGAATGAAAATTCAAAAGAAATTCTGCTTACATCAAAGAAGACAATTAATTTGAAGTAAACAAAACTTCTGCAAAAATCTAATTAGCGTGTCCTAGGATTCTCGTGGCATTTCGTACTTATCTTATCTTTTTAAAGGTTCACGAAATGCTTTGCGGTGTTTTCAGCCACGGTATATGCTATGTAGGTACCTCAGAAAACGCGATTGCATTATTTATAGGTAGAGCAAGGTATATTCTTTTGGACTTTTTAGGGTTCCGTACTTCAAAAGGAAAAAACGGAACCCTTATAGGATTACGTTATCCGTCCGTCAGTCTGTCAAGACCCTTTTTCTCAGGAACGCGTGGAGGTATCAAGTTGAAATTAATATCAAATACGTAGATCTATGGTCTCTTGGAACTCTAAAAAAATCAAGCTTCCAATCAACGCAATAATAAACGCCTACAGAAGTGAAAACTTGAACAATTTTACTGTGCAGGAAATACTTTTATTTTTTGAAGTCGGTAAAAAATGGAAATGTCAATCATGTCATTGTCATCATGTCTCAATGTTTGGAATGTCATTAATCCCAACCAAAATGTATCGCACGTTGATGTCTTTTTAACCGACTTCCAAAAAGGAGGAGGTTATATGTTCGTCGCGTATGTTTGTTTTTTTTTTTTCTTTTTTTTTATGTATGTCCACCGATTTCTACGTCAATTGTGGACCAATTTTGAAAATTATTTTTTTGTTTGAAAGGGTATGCTCTTGAAATGGTCCCATATAAATTTTAATAACTTTGCTTTGATAGTTTTTGAGTTAGCTTCAATAATACGTACTTTTTCCCACTTAGTATGTGGATGATAAGATAAGTTCCTGTCACTGTTATTTACATAGCAGGTAGGTAGTGGTTTTCGAATTTGTGTGGGGTAGATACCACAACTAAAAAGTGAAAAATAAAAACTTTTTACAAAAAAAAAAACAACCGACTTCCAAAAAACACTACAAAGTGAAAAATAACTTTAATTTCGGAAGTCGGTGACAAAAAACGAAAACTCAAAACCAAAGACACCGACTTCCGACATTAAAGTTATTTTTCACTTTGTAGTGTTTTTTGGAAGTCGGTGGTTTTTTTTTTTTAATGGTCAAATGCTGGTGTCGGTAACAGTGTTGCGAGTTCAATTGTTTTCCCATCTCAAAAATGCCCAACGCGCCTTAAGAAATTTTCACTTCAAAAATACGGCCATTTATGCGACATGGTTTGATACTCGCAAATAAATCAAAACCTACAGGGTACTTCCTGTTGACCTAGAATCATGAAATTAGGCAAAAAGCAAGGTCTCACAGCACATGTATGGAAAAAGTCCAAAAATAGTTAATTTATAGGTTTATTACACAAGATTATTATTTTTTTGTCTTTACAAACTCATAATTGGAGAATTGACCGTGACGATCAATATATGGGAGAACATGTTTTTCAAATACAATGTAAAGTTTGTTTTTGGGATAAATTCATCCTAACTACGGAACCCTTCATTGTGCGTGGTCCAACACGCTCTTGGCCGGTTTTTTGTAATTATGCACGATACGGTTATCGTACGATATATTTATTATTATTTTGTTTGCATAACATAATATTACGCCTGTTTTCCCCGAAGGTTTGGGCAGAGGTGTACCTACAGTACACCCACATTACGTCAGTTATGTTTAAGGCCTGAATTCCTCTTACGCTGATGTCGATCGCGTACGTCGGTCGCGCGTGCGTATATATGTACATTCTGATCTACATAGCACCATACCGTTTGCGACCGACCGTACGTGACCAACATCAGCGTTAGAGGAATTCAGACCTAAGTCCTATGTAATACAGACTCTAGGCTATGTTATTTTGTTTGCTCATCAAATATGTCGTCATCATTTCAGCCGAAAGACGTCCACTGCTGGACATAGGCTTCCCCCAAGCACCGCCACTTCGACCAATTCTGTGCTTCCCGCATCCAGCGGATTCCTGCGGCCTTCACAAGGTCATCGGTCCACCTCCAAATCCTGGATAATTCATAAAAAAAATTATATCGTAACATTGTGATTTGCAATTATAAACAATTGCAGAACTTGAATTATTTTTCGTGGCTTTGTTAATATTAGTAGGTTCAGAAAAAAAAAAATATTTGCTGATTAGTAGATAAACAGACATTACAAATTACCTAGGTACCGTTTATTTTAAATATTCCTATGCATAACGTTAGCCTTTAGTTGACAAAATTGACGCAAGTTCAAAATTTGTAATTAAATTAACGTTGTATTACGTTTAGTTATCGAAGTGGTCGCTTTGATCAATGAAATAATCCGAACTAATTACCGACTCGCAGTAACTGGATACTAAAGGAAATGTGATACAGGTGAAAAATTATAACAAAATTAATATTGAACAATCGTGATATGGCGTTTATTATACAAAATAAAATAAAATTATTTATGTTAAAAAAAACCGGTCAAGAGCTAGTTGGACTCGCGCACCGTGGGTTCCGTACCTACCCATTATAACGCCATTATAAAATTGGTATTATTTTTATTGGTAAAAAGATATGGGTAAATTTATATGTTTGCGAAAACTTGTAAGTACCAAAATTTACCTTAATTTTCAACTTTTTTATTTTTTTGAATTTTTCGTTTTATTTGTGCTGTAAGACCTGCTTTTTGCCAAATTTCGTGATTCTAGGTCAACGGGAACTACCATATAGGTTTTCGACCCAAAACCTATAGGATACTTCCGGTTGACCTAGAATTGTCAATTTTAGTATTCAGTATCTGGTATAAATTTCAACTTGCTAGGTCCACCCGTTCCTTAGAAAGTCGGTGGTGACACACGGACAGACGGATAAGAGAGTGATCTTATAAGGGTTCCGTTTTTTAACTTTTAAGGTACGGAACCCTAAAAAACACGGTATTGTAAATCAATTCGCTAAGTTATTATTTGCGCAAAATTAATGTAGGTATTATCACAAATTCATGAGTTTATAGCAATTTTCATCATCATTGGCAGCTATAGGGGATTCAGGTGCAGGGTGGATATTGGTGGCTGCAGATTAAAACTATCACAACTTTCTTCTGAGTATCACATATATTCACCGCGTTAAAACACTGATTACAACACGTAAGACAAGAGAACCGACCATAAGACTGGATTATTAAACTATTTCACTAACATTATTAGGTGATATTAAACTAATTTACACATAATAACGCAAACATAATCACATCGTAACACAAAACAATTAAACAGTAAACTATGAGAACGATCAAACGACTTAAAACTACTAAACTCTTAAAACTATTTAAAACTATGAGAACGATTAAAACGATACAAATCAGAAATATGCGACACCTTATATAGTATTCCTCCCTAGTGCGCCCGCCCCGTCGCTAGCATACGCCGACCCAATGAGCCTCCAATGTTTAACTAATTTCCCAAGGTGAGGGGGTCGGTATGCGGCCGGGGATTGCGGGGTACGCCACTTTTCAGGGGCACCAGGGGAGGTGAGGGGAATGAAGAGGGAAAGAACTACGCAGTTGGTCTGCTTATGTATTACGTCCTTTGTTACGCCTTTGTTCTTCCCTCAAATCGTACATCCCGACAACTTTTCCTTATGTATAAGGTGTCCATACATGGGAAATAGCCTAACTAAGCATATGTGTATTTTACAATCTCTATTTAATGCCCAGATTAGCCTGTGTGAACATTTTTGTTAGGTACATAAGGGCATTCTTTATATCTTAGTTATTTCTTACTGGTATATTCGTATGTGAGGCTATTTCCCTACCAAAAAACTAATAATATATATCTAGGGTGGTGTAAATACCCAGATTACATAATAAAATCCTTTTAGATCGCTGTGCTTCTCAACAATCCCACCCCCTGTAAGAGGGTTCAACCGATTACTACTCCGTCGGTAGGAAGCACAACGATCTTTACAACAGGTCGACGCAGGACCCCATGATTCGTCCTTACATCTACCACTCTTATTATAGAGTCCGGCCCGGGATATACGGTTTTAATGACCCCTTTGGTCCACTGGTTTCGTGGCTTACTGTTGTCTATGATCACTACCACGTCACCCACTTTCACATTAGGCACATTGTTGGTCCACTTGTGACGTTGCTGTAGCGTCGGCAGGTACTCGCGCAGCCATCGCCTCCAAAAGAGGTCGGCCAGCGCATTCACCCGTCGCCACATGCGGCGGGAGTCGAGGTCGACTGCATGCCCACGCGTACAGGGAGCATCTCCCGCGGCTGTGCCAAGCAGGAGATGGTTGGGGGTCAGCACCACCGGATGCTCGACGTCGCTGCTCACGTACGTCAAAGGCCGACTGTTTACTATGAGCTCGGCCTCAGCAAGGAGGGTGTAGAGTACCTCCTCGCGAGGGGCGCGCTCTTGAAGCGTCGCCTTGAGTGCATTCTTGACAGATCGCACCAGTCGCTCCCAGCACCCTCCCATGTGTGGGGATGCCGGGGGGTTGAAGTGCCAGGCTATTCCTCGGCCTGTCGCTTCACCTTCCACTTTGTCGTGGTCCATATCGCGTAGCGCTGCTCGTAGCTCTGCGTGTGCGCCGACGAAATTGGTGCCTCGGTCGGAATACATATCCGAGGGTCGCCCGCGGCGCGCAATGAGGCGCCGCAAGGCAAGAATGGCTGAGTCAGCACTCAGCGACGCAGCCAGCTCCAGGTGGACGGCGCGGGTGGTGAGGCACGTGAACAATACGCCCCACCTCTTCTCCCTGCGCCGACCGATGGCGACCTCCATGGGGCCAAAGTAGTCGACCCCACAGTGGACGAAGGCTCTCCGGGTAACTTCTAGTCTTGCTACCGGGAGGTCACCCATCTTTGGTGACACAGGCTTGGCTTTCTCCAAGCGACATCGTTGGCAGCTTGCAGTGACGGTCTTGACAGTAGACCGTAGGTTGGTCACCCAGTACTTCTCTCTGATTCGGTTGACCACTGCCTCTTGGTTGGCGTGTAGAGCCGCCGTGTGATATTGATACACTAGGCGGCGTGTGAGCGCATGCCTCCCATCTAAGATTATGGGATGGCGCTCTCCGAAGCTGAGCTCGCTGCAGGCACCCAGCCTGCCGCGTACTCGTACCAGCCCATCCTCGAAAAGCATGGGGTCGAGACTCCGGAGCTTGCTGTCGTTAGGCAGCGGGTGCGCCTCTCGGAGCGCAGTGATGTCGGCTCCGTAGCTCTCCCTCTGCATCAAGAGCAGCAGACGTGTCTCCGCGTCGCGAAGGTCTGCTGTGGTCACGGCGGATGAGACGCGCCGTTTGCGGCACCGATCTGCGAACACTAATATGCGCGCCACGACATATGTGGCGCGCGTCCATGTGGGCAGCCGCTCATAATTGAACAGCGGTTCTGCCGGTGTCCCCGTTGCGTGCACCCGTTGTACTCGTTCCAGGTGCTCTTCTGCCACTGCGCCGGTATCGACGCTCGCTGGCCACTGCTCCTGTGGACAACGAAGGAACGAGGGCCCCGACAACCACTCGTCACCGTTATTGGGCCAGTCCATTCGGGTGGCCTTGTCAGCCGGGTTCATCGCAGAGGGAACCCAGTGCCAGTCGCCCTGTTTCGACCTGCGGTCTATCTCCGCTAGTCGGTGGGACACGAACCTTTGAAACTCCAGGGCATCGGAGTTTATCCATTTTAAGACGGTCTTACTATCCGTCCACAGATACTTGCGAGCTATAGGTACACCTAACTCCTCTTCTACCGTGTTGGCCAATCTACAGGCCAACACAGCGGCTTGCAGCTCTAGACGCGGGACGGAAACCAACTTCTGTGGCGCTACTCTGGCCTTGCCTATGACCATGGCTAAGTCTCTGTTCCCGGAACTATTTATCCCCGCTATATAAGCTACAGCCGCGTAAGCGGACTCACTCGCATCACCGAAAACGTGGAGCTCGACACCCTCCGGCCTCAGGCCGTACCAACGAGGGATTGTCAAGTCCGTAAGGTGGCGCAGCTTATGCAGCCACTCAAACCACGTTTTCGCCTCTCCGTCTCTTAACCTCTCATCCCATTGAATTCCCGTGTGCCATACCCGCTTCATCAATATGCGGGACTGTATGACACACGGATACAAAAATCCCAATGGGTCAAAAATAGACATAATAAAACTTAAGAATTCCCTTTTTGTGGGGATTACCGATCCCTCTATTATATTTTTAGGGAGTCTTTTAAATGATAGGTCAAACGCTAATTGGTCCGCACCCGGTGACCATATCATTCCTAACGTACGCTCTGTGGCACTTTCACCTTTGTCGAGCGAAACTCTATCGGGCATGTCAGATTGTAGTCGGTTGCGCAGCTCTTGAGAGTTAGTGACCCACCCCCGTATATTAAATCCGCCCTCGGCGTGGATGCGAGTCACGTCCTCAATCAACTGACCGGCTTGCGCAACAGACCACGCACTGTCAAGGTAGTCGTCCATATAGTGTTTTGTGTGTATGGCCGCTACCGCCTCGGGAAATGTACTATTATACTTAGCCGCGTTCTTATTTAAAATATAAATGGCCGATGTAGGAGACGACACGGCACCGAATATCATTGAATTCATGACATAAACACTAGGTTCTTTATTGCCGGTCGCGTTCCACAGAAATAGCTGACCTCCTCTGTCTTGTTCCCTTATTTTAATTCGTAGGAACATGTCTGCGATATCCCCGGTGTAGGCAATAGGCCCTACTCTGAATTTAAAGAGGACACCCAAAAGTGAATTTAAAAGGTCAGGCCCTGTTAATAAATTGTCATTTAAAGTTGTCCCATTGTAGGCTGCTGCGGCGTCAAAAACTAACCTCAGCTTCCCGGGTTTGTTCGGGTTTTTTACCCCGAAATGGGGTAGGTACCAAACTGGGTCATATGGGACCCCGCCTTTAACTTGGCTGGCGTACCCCTCTGCTATGAGCCTATCTATCTGTGCGGTATAGGCTGCAGCGTACACTGAGTCTTTATTTAACCGTCGTTCGATTCCGGTTAATCTGTGGCGCGCATGTTGATAATTATTTGGTAACTGTGGGTCGTCCCGACGCCACAGCAAACCCACTTCCCACGCGCCGCTTTCTGTTTGCCGACTAGTGGAATCCAGTATTTTATTTGCCCTTTCAATATCGTGGTGCGTCCGAGGCACCTCTGAGATTCCAATAGCCTCAAGCTCTAATTGTTTTTTAACTAAATTATGCAAGTCAATATTAGATTCTGAAACACAATTTACACATTGGTCACTAGTGTGACAATTCCCTACGGGTCCGTGCACCACCCACCCTAGACTGGTCAAAGAGGCAACCGGCTTACCTGACTTCCCTCGTCGAGTCTCCCGGCTGGTCAGCAACTCCCAGTTGTCCTGCCCCAGCAACAGAAGCGGCCGGGCACCACTCATCTCCTCGCAACCCAAGTGGCGAAGGTGGGCATGCTCCGCTATTAGTGTGGCAGGCACCGATTGTGCGGGCAAATCCAAATTATTCAACGTGCGGCACTTTATGTCGTACGTCTGCCCGCTAGGCCCGCGCACTGTTGCGTCGATCACGCGCGATGCAGAGTCTGTGATTTCTAGACCCCGCGCACTCCGTAGCACTAGTGGTAAATGTTGACCTTTGACATCTGTAGCTAAAGAGTCGTCTATTAGTGACACAGTGGCCCCGTCATCGAGAAGGGCATAACAGGGTTTATCTATTCCGCCTATTGTTACACATACCGGCACAATTTTCAACAATGCTTTACCGGTATAATCACTGACGTTAGTTACTGTTTCTGTCTTTTTGTCGGCATGTAATAACGTATGATGCGGGTAATTACACTTTGAGCACTTATTTGCACGACAAAAGTTCTTGTTATGATTCTTCACTAAACATTTGAAACATAGCCTATGTTTCTTAATAAAATCCCATCGTTCATTTATCTTTAACCTTGTGAACTTTTCACACTTGATAATCTTATGTAAATTCCCACACATTGTACAAACATCGTCGTCGATTGCCTCGGCCTGTTTTTCCTCATTTGAAGTCGTATGTAGGCGTTGTATTATTCTAGGTTGCCTATTATTGACTTGAACATTGCCTCGTGGCTTAAATGTGCTATTTGGTGTTGCGGGCGTGTCTAAGTTCATCTGAACATAATATGACGTGGCTCGGGCTAGATGCGTCAAAAATTCTGCGAGCAACTCTAAGCTAGGTGACACTCGCACATCTATACCCTGACTGGTTGCCATGCCCATAGCAAATTCCCCATATTTAGCACGTTGTACAGGTGTAAGTTTATCAAGAAGTTCACTTACCAGTTGTGGGTTATTCAGGTATCCATTCGCCTTCACACTCTTTAGAAGTGATACACAATTACGCACTGTTGTCGAGAACTTTCTAAGCTCCCGACCACTTTCTGTTACTTTAGGTAACGCACGCACTTTTCTTAGGGCACACTCGAGCACTAGATTTGGATGCCCAAACTCTTCGTCCAACACTTTAATTATTTCGGACGGGCTGGTTGACGTTCGGAGTAAATCTTCCACTGCTAGCTTCGCGTTTCCTTGTAGGGACGTTTTCAGACGCGCTAGGTTTTCATGTGGCTTGAACTCATACAGGGCTGTCGTATCGTGATACATATTCTTGTATGACAGCCACTCCGCTGGGTCACCGTTGAAATATGGCAGCTCGTATGCCTGCCTCGGTACCGGACGCGGCCGCGCTATGTTTGAGATAGCGTCTGCGAGTTGGTCTATTTTCCTATCCCGTGACCTACCTCTGTCGGTGTCGTTCGCGTATGTATTCTTCCATTCAGGCGCATTTCTTCCAGCCGTTTCTCTCGGCGGCGCTCGCGGTGTACCGGCCGTCGCGACGGGCGTAGCGAGGTACATTGCCTCGGTAACATGCACCGACGCGGGTACGTATTCTTGCCGGGGCGCGGGCGTATTATTTTGCGGCACTGACACTGGCATATCGCGGGTATTATTGAACGACACGGGCACTAATCCAGATTGTAAGTCTGTAGATATAATGGGCACGGGTACCTGACTAGCGGCGGCGGGCGTCGTTTCGGTAATCCAGTCTTCTATGCGCCGAGTCGTTCCTTCTTCATCTGAGGAATCTTCGTCGGCGGCGGCGTCTATCTCGGCTAGATCTACATCCAGCTTCTTCTGTATAAGGTTTTCCTTCAGGCGCACTATTTCCTTCTCAGCCTCGTATTGAACTCTTCGTCGAAGGTAGTCGGCGCTTCTCTGGCCGCTTTTCGACGATACGTGACTTGTCTTTGAACTTACCCTCTGTCGTAATTCCGACCTCACTGGCGTGGCCACTCCACGATGGTCTATCACACGACCGGGCCCGGCCAGTGGGATCACAGGGGCAGGAACCATTGACGATGTAGTAGGCGCTACTGAAGGCGACCCAGGTGCCATTTCAGACGGCACCCCAGAATCAGCCTCTAAACCTTGACGCTTATTCATGTCGGCCTCCAACTTACGTAACTTGCTCCTAGTTGTAACAGTGCTTCTGATACTCATTTTAATCCACAGCGAATCCGGCTATCGAAGGACCAAAATTATAGGGGATTCAGGTGCAGGGTGGATATTGGTGGCTGCAGATTAAAACTATCACAACTTTCTTCTGAGTATCACATATATTCACCGCGTTAAAACACTGATTACAACACGTAAGACAAGAGAACCGACCATAAGACTGGATTATTAAACTATTTCACTAACATTATTAGGTGATATTAAACTAATTTACACATAATAACGCAAACATAATCACATCGTAACACAAAACAATTAAACAGTAAACTATGAGAACGATCAAACGACTTAAAACTACTAAACTCTTAAAACTATTTAAAACTATGAGAACGATTAAAACGATACAAATCAGAAATATGCGACACCTTATATAGTATTCCTCCCTAGTGCGCCCGCCCCGTCGCTAGCATACGCCGACCCAATGAGCCTCCAATGTTTAACTAATTTCCCAAGGTGAGGGGGTCGGTATGCGGCCGGGGATTGCGGGGTACGCCACTTTTCAGGGGCACCAGGGGAGGTGAGGGGAATGAAGAGGGAAAGAACTACGCAGTTGGTCTGCTTATGTATTACGTCCTTTGTTACGCCTTTGTTCTTCCCTCAAATCGTACATCCCGACAACTTTTCCTTATGTATAAGGTGTCCATACATGGGAAATAGCCTAACTAAGCATATGTGTATTTTACAATCTCTATTTAATGCCCAGATTAGCCTGTGTGAACATTTTTGTTAGGTACATAAGGGCATTCTTTATATCTTAGTTATTTCTTACTGGTATATTCGTATGTGAGGCTATTTCCCTACCAAAAAACTAATAATATATATCTAGGGTGGTGTAAATACCCAGATTACATAATAAAATCCTTTTAGATCGCTGTGCTTCTCAACAGCAGCCTTTTTCCACCCACTGCTGAGTTTAGGTCTCCTCCCATCTGTGCCATGCATTTCCTGGTCTGTCCAAGTCTCATCCAGGTCTTTCCCGCGATCTTCTGTAGGTCGTCCCCCCACAAGCTATAACAAGCAATACTATTGTATATAATAACTTAGATACAACAACTTCCTACTACGAAAGGCCGGTCGGGGATGCCCTAGGAGGACATATACTGACCTTATTGGTGATATTCTTAAGAAAGGTCAGGTGCGTAGTACTCGCAACCGGTGTTCGTGTATGACCAGTAGTGCTATTCTATAAAAATCTCACCGTGATATCTTAGGTGAAGTGAGCTGCCAATAGTGTCAATTCTTAGCAACTGACAGCTCACTCTACGCTCACTTCACCTAAGATAACACGGTGAGATGGTTACAGAATAGCACTACAGATGTACTCGTATGAACGTAAACGAGGCAAAAGGAGTATGTAAGGATCGTAGCAGGTGGCGTTCTGTAGTTTTTGCCTGCCCCCATGGGAAGAAGGCGTGAGTTTATGTATGTATATAATAACTTTTATTTACAGTGAAAACCGTTTCTAACGACTTCGCTTGAAATGACGTACCGGTTATTACGACGAAATTTTGAGGTCCCAGCATTTCTGTTTACTTAACATAGCTTTTGGTTATAACGACTATCGGCTATAACAACCGTAATCCGATGGTCCCTTCGAATTAGTTATAAACGGATTTCACTGTACATTTCAACTAAAAGATTGATATCTGTCGCGTTGTGTAGTAATGTTATTATTTCGTGTCAAATCTCTAATGGAAAGCGCATTTGACACAAATGTATGAGTTAAAAATTATTAAAACTGCACTCTAGAGGCATATGGCCAGCCCAAAGCCTGGCTATGGACAACAGAAGATATTTTGACAGAGTCGTAGTAAGTGAGCGATTGGCTGCCGCTCTACGGATTTGCTTCGTACTGGGAATACAATAAATAGTAAATTGGAATACAGTGTTCCAGGACTAGGTGCTTGTGCAAGTGAGATTCCAGTCTGTTGATCTGTTTCTTAAGATAGACCGCGTTAGTCGTAGTAACACTGAGCCTAGGGCACAGATATATGATTTTAGTGACTTTTAAATCTGTTATTACGCCTTTAAATAACGCAAGTAAATTAAGCAAAAAAGTATATCAAACTAAAACGCACTCACATAAATTCTACGAATACATGTGAATATTTAAGTATTGTAGTAAAATACTTTATAAAATACATTCCGAAAGTAATGTCTAACCGAAGCATAAAAAACGATATTACTTTCAAACTACTTAAGATATTTTCATGGTATTTTTTGTATAGACAGACTATTTAATTATCTATAAAAATATTTGTGATTTTATTTACATATTCATATTTTCGTTGCTAAAAATAAATATGAAACTAAACCGGCCGGTGCGGCGTGAGTGCGACGCGCATTTATATGGCCAAGGTCACCGGTATTTACCCGACCCTTAATATGGCCAAGTAAAGTTCGGAATTTCAATAGAATGCGAGGCCATCTTATAATTTGTTTTGTTACCTATGAGAAATCGTAGAATAGGGATTTTGTATTTCGATTATCATTAAAGTGGAAGGCCTCCACTTGTATATTGAGAGTCGTAAAAAGTATTTGAAGGAATAAAATATAAGATGACAGGTTTCCACCTGTCCTCAACACCTTTCAAATAATATGGTGAATTATGGGTTATTTCACACATGTGAGTGTGTATTTAAATCCTAATAATATGAGATAGTTTATAAAACCACTGTTTTCCTAACATTTATCAGAAAACAGCCCACTAATTTAACTTAACCTACAGCGCCATCTAGTGCAAACTCAAGGAACTTGTACACGTCGCCCCGTGAAAGCTTTCAGTACGGAATTGCAGGCTGCGTAAAATATTTGTAAATGTTTTTACTTATACCTTTGAAGTAAACCGTAAGTTAGGAAATTCGATTCTCAGGTCAGATAATCTGTGTAAATTAAGAAATTATAAATAATCTAGATACGTTTATCTATCTAAGTAAGATACCTTTAATCTACCTACAAGAATACCCATTCTCATCATCCAAAATCATCATCATTATCACCATTCTCATTGTTTGTTTACCCATTATTATAAATTCAAAAACTGACCCCAATTTTATTAAGAAAGCAGTGTTTAATAATTACGGTACAATTTATATAATTACTCATTTCATTACCAGTGCTCTCGAAACGGTGAAGGAAAACTGAGGAAAACATAGTGAGGAAACCGGCATGTCCTAGAAACAAAAAATTTAACACATGTGACATCAACCAACCCGCAGTGGGCCTGTGTGGTGGATTACGGCCCACTGCTTTTCACTGAGACGAAGCATGTGTCCCAGCAGTGGGAACATTATAGGCTAATTATGTTTAAAAATAAATCAATTTTAAAGCAATTACAACTTTTATCGTGTATACAAACAAACCCGTGAACATTTTACAGGTCGGTTTTCCACGAACTTTGTCAACCAAATTAGGAACACTAACAGCCTTTAAAAGCCCTTAATTATGACCAAATTACAATTCCTACGAACAGAATATTCCAAAACACGGTGCGACGAAAACCTCTAGGTAAATGTAATATTCCTAATATCTACCCCTTGTTTATGTTTCAGGGATATCCGCCCTTATGAGTTTGGTAATAGGAGCTTATATTTTGATCTAGGTTTCATTATTTTTTTGTGTTTTAAGAGCTATCTATTGTCAATATTTTTTGGCATTAAGTCCACCTCTGTACATTTTTGTGCTTAAAGTATTACATAATTAAATAATTCCATATTGAGAACAAGTATTTTTTGCCAATAATATTTTTTGATTGGCTGAAACCATTCCTAGATTAAACTTGGCATTTCCAACGAGTTAAGTTGGACATCTTAGTTGAAAACATAAATGAAAAGCAATCGACTGAAATAATTTATCGCTTGTAGAAGTGTCGAAGCGCCTGAAGGCAGAACCCTAAATTTAATAACGTGGTGACGGGTCAGTAAGAAATGTCTTCAGCAAAATACTGAAGTAAGTTAATAAACTATCAATAGGAAACCAACCATTTCAAGTCTGAAAGTGGCACCGGATGACTCAAAAGTTGTGTAGAAATCGGCTGTCATGGTATGAGCATGTAATGCGCAGGAAATAGTTACTAAATAAGTAATAAAATGAAAAGCCCTCTTCCTCTCTCCTACTTTTGCTGTGCCGGACAGGGACCACAATGATCATATTATTTTGTTAAACCTACCACCTAAGTTCACATGTGGAAGCAATAAATATATTGAGTATTGAGTGAGGCAAATATCGTGAGGAAAGTTTTGAGGACAAATGTGGGTGGCTATGAGAGTAGGGAAAGACCAAAAAAAAATGATGGATGGACTGTGTGATTAATAATAATGATAATTATGTAATACATCGCCAGCGCTCGCGTCTGCGTCCCTTCGTTTATCATAGACAATAGTTGGTACCATGGACACAGATTATGTAGTACTAGCATGGACAAGTGATGTTGGAACGTGGGGTGTGGGTTGGTCTTATAAATTAATATCATAAGAAATACGGTTTTCACTGACTTTTGTATGTATTATTATATTTTTTTGTTTAATTATTTTTTTACTCCTCTATTGGGATTTTATTGTGTCCGTAGGTGTGTCCATGGATGGTATCACAGCGGGCCCTATCACAATACCAGCGCTGCCGTATTTGTTTTTTTTTTTCAAATATCGTAGCATTATGCTGAGATAGGAGCCTTTTTGGCCTTACACAGGTCTTCTTTTTTGTTTACCTAATTTTTGTTTAAACTTTATTATGTTTTTCTGAAATTGCTATTGTTTTTATAATTTTCTTAGATTTAATGTTGTATTTGCTGTACGTGTCCCAAATATATTTTTTTCTTTCTTCCTTTCTTTAATATGGCTACAAAAGGGTGACTACCGAGAGGATGACTAATAGAGAAGTATGGAAGAAAAGACATGTTGTGCCGACAGCAAATAAATTGGGATATGAGCAGGAGAATCATGAGAAAACCAATCATTTAAGTTTTGTCATAAATTAACACAAAGTGCATTTAATAAAAACAAATCATTTATTTCGAAAACATCCATATTGTATTAGTATTAGAACTTACAAAAATAATTACGTTAGTAGCACTAAAATCAAAAGCAATATTACATTAAAACCAAAAATTAAATTAAAATCAATATTAATATCAAAATTACAATCAAAATTAAAATCAAAAGCAATATTACAATCATAATTAAATTATTATTAAATTAAAAAATAAATTAAATATAAATAAAAATCAAAACAACATCAAATCAGAATTAAATTAAAATCAAATTAAAATGACAATCAAAACAACATCTAATCAGAATTAAATTAACATTAAATTTAAATTAAACCAAAATTAAAATTACATCAAAATTAAATTTAAATTAAACTAAAACATGAACATAACTTATCTTCTACATCAATATAAATTCAAATATCTTTTCTCAGCACCGGGCCCGCAGCTATGTCTACGGGACCAGTGCATATAGGTATAGTAAAACCTATATAAGCTGGCCTCTGATTCTATTGACATTCCGTAATACGCAAAGCCAGCTCAAGGTCAAAGTGTTACAACTGTTACACCTCAAGTTGATCGTCCATTGGCCTGTGAAGAACAGAGACCAAACTCCATCAAAGCCCCCAGTTGGTCATCTCATTTAGGTAAAGAAAATATAGAATTCCTGAAGTTTTCAATATTGCCCATAGAAGAAAGAAAGAAAATACATTTATTTAGCACAGACCAAAAAGCAAACAATAATATAATTATACAGCAGATAAAAAACAATGGCACTCTGGGAGTGCCGACAGAAGTGAAAACTTGAACAAGATCGCCTTGGTGGAAGAAAATTACTTGCATAGAACATTGATCCGTAACTTAATAAAAATAAAGAGCACAATCGTGTTTACAAAAATGAGGTGTGTTTTTTCCCATCTCAAAAATGCCCAACGTGCCTAAAGAAGTTTTCACTTAAAAATAAAAAATAAAATCAAATAAAAGTGTAAAGAGCGATGTAAGCAGTAGCAGGGGAGTTTGCCTCACGGCTGCGCCACAAAGGCCTAGTTCAGCAAAAATGCCAGACAACTATAAGTGCCTAACGCTGGTTTTCAACTGGACCTGAGCGTGATATGTCACTGATATAAATTAGTTTTATAATGTAACGATGCATACTTAAATAAAATAGTGTCAGATAAAAAATAATAACGAATAATATATAGTAGGTACATAAATAGAGTTATTGTGCATAAAATTGCAAAACAAAACAAACAAAGACTGACAAATAAATGACACAAATTTTAATCGGTGAAAGTGATCCTAAGGATTTTCCCATCTTGTCATATTTGGTTTACCAAAAACCTTTCGAAATACCAATAAAATTAACATCAAAACCGATCAAGCAACTTCACAAAGAAATTAAAACATACCTACTTACAAAATTTCTTAACTGGCAGATATGATCATATGGGTAAGCGAATCGTGTGTAATTTTAGCACGAGCTTCCATAAATAACCGTTCTCTATTATTACAAGCGCCTTAATCAAAAGATTATAATCTCAACATTGTCGGATGCGACTTAATCGGGCCCTTTCGACACAGAATAAATAGTTGCAGAAGGCGCACCATTCAACGGGCGAGAACGGCGTACGCACACATAGACCTGACTGTGATGTGTAATTGTGTATGCGGACGAATGGTAGATCTTGCCCATATATGTTTGGAGTATTGTGAGATAAGTGTACCTATGACTTTTGTACAGACTGTAGTAGTATATTTGTACTTCCCTGTTCGTCTCGTGGTCGGGTTCGATTCCCATATCGGAGAAAGTGTTATTGGGTTTTTCCATCAGGAATTTCTAAGTAACAGCCCGGAATTTGGAGGTCGGCGGTGTGACACCCCCGTGCCTCGGACAGCCCGTTAAGCAGTTTAACCTGCACCTGATCTCTCTCCGATCTTGTTGGATTGCCGTCCCATCGGACTATGAAAGTCAGAGAAAAGGGAGTGCACTTGTGTCTGCGGCTCTGGGCACACACTTGAGCACTATAATATCTCCCGCGCCGAAGGCAAGTTTCCGCTACGATTGGTGGCCATGGCCGAAATTAGGTCTGGAGGATTTATTATCAGTGGTATATTTTGTACCTCATGTCTTTAACTAACTTAATTGGTCTTTGGCCGTTTCATGTCATAAAGTTAAATAAATAAAATGCCTGTTCACGAGTGCGCACTTGCTGTTCGTAAGCCGTTGGGTAAAGGTCCACTTACATAATGCAAGTTTCTTGCCTGTGGCATACAATAACATTGAAGCAAAAACTGACTTGTATCGTCTAAAGCCTGTTTAGATGGTGCCACTTTTATTGTTGTTTCAACATATGGCATGCCACAGGCAATTAAATCGCACCATGTAAATCGGGCTTCGGTGTAAATATATTTTCCCTCGTAGTATGGAGCTGA
Organism: Agrochola litura; assembly: GCA_949152395.1. Taxonomy (NCBI): domain Eukaryota; kingdom Metazoa; phylum Arthropoda; class Insecta; order Lepidoptera; family Noctuidae; genus Agrochola; species Agrochola litura. The sequence goes on along the minus strand of OX424508.1, from coordinate 15,908,940 downwards.
CCTTCTGGTACCTATCTACTTTATTCTTTCGACCCTTATACCATTGGCTTACGATCACTTTTCACGCAAACTATTCGAGATTTTACGCGATAGCTGAGTCATGATAAATTCGTTGAGGATAGCCGAACAAAGTTATTTGTCGTGATTGTAACGTATTAATCAGCTGTTCAGAAGAGGTAGTGAAATACTGAACATTTAAAATAATGAAGAATTAAATAAGGTTATTCATAAATGAAAATATGGAAAAAATGATGTAAATGATGTAGGTCAAGAAATTGCTAAGTTTTAATACAAAAGTAATGAATAGGATAAATACCAGCAAACTGAACGTAAAAATATTCATATTCGTAAATACATACTTTATTGTTCACCAGATTATATGAATATATTACAAAAAATAATAATAATAGCTGCAGGCATCGCTTCTGAAATTAACTTTATGGACCATTTCGCTCATAGTAATTTTGCACACAAAATAATTGCTACAGAACTCCATAAGTATGAATAATTTACCACACATACCTACCCACAAAATGATATATGCCACACCACCTTCATATCACTCAACTATTAATATCTCTAATCCCTCGAATTAGTACGGCTTTGCGCTCGGCTCACACCCTGAAAACTACGTGCACTAAATAAATAAACATAGCTTGGGGCGTTTCGAGCCAAATGGATAGATGAACTGAAAATGGTCGGCATTTCGGGTAAACTGGATACGAAGTGTGAGGAATAATGAGCATTCTTTGGAAGAGTATTAATAGGTAAGTATCCTAACAAATAAATTATTAATGCGAAAGCGAAATTGAGTTTCTATTTTTGTTGCGCTTTTACGCTAAAACGGCTGAACGGATTTGGATGAAATTTGGTATATATATAGACCATGACCTGAGTGAGGACATAGGATACATTTATCCCGGTTGAACGTTCCCGTGGAATAATTTCCGACGTCCACGCGGGAAAAAGCTCGTCTATCATACTTTTAAAGGGATGTTGTGAGTCTTAAAAAGTCAGGTGTCACCTAATGGAAGGCCTGCATGCATCACAAATCACTAAAAGCGTTTAGCTTTTGTCTTACAGAACAAGTATAAAACACAAAAACTAAAACTTACAAGCCTACCGTGACAAGTGACATGATATATGTCACATAGGCTTTTTCGTTCAGAATTCCACTAAAAGAAACTTTTTTTTTTAGACTGCGTTTCGTAGATCTGTAATTGACATATATTGTAAGTTGAAATCTCGAAGATTTTATTACACGTATTCTCGTAAATATATTCCCGAATTCTAAAACGATGCTCAACTATAAGACATATTTTTAAAGTATTTCTGTTATTATGACACCCACTCCTTGAAGTGACAGAAACACTTAACAGTGCCTTAAAATTGAGATGCATTTGAGAATTCAGCCTTAAGTTTATATTTTTTAATAGAAAAAAACCGGCCAAGTAAGTACGTGTTCGACCACGCACAATGAAGGGACCCGTAGTTGGTATGAATTATTTATACCAAGAACAAACTTAACTTTGTAGTTGAAATTTTTTTCTACCATATATCGCTTTTTCCTTTGCTTGTGCTGTAAGACCTTGCTTCTTGTCAAATTTCATGATTCTAGGTCAACTGGAAGTACTGAAACCCTATACTTTTTGATTTATTTGCGAGTATCAAAATGTGTCCAATAAATTGGCAATTTTTTTATTGCGTTAACTTAGACGCTTGATTTTTTGAGAGTTCCAAGAGGCCGTAGGTAGACCTACGTTTTTGATATTAATTTCAACTTGATGCCACTACGCGTTCCTGAAAAAAAGGGTCTTGACAGATAGACAGACGTATGGACGGACGGACAACGAAGTGATCCTGTAAGGTTTCCGTTTTTTCCTTTTGAGGTACCTACGGAAACTCTTAATGAAATGAAATTTTTTATTCTGTAAATAGGATATCGGAATCACTTTTACACGTTTTACAACATGTAAAAATACCCTGTCCGATCCGTGAGGGTGTTATTAGCCATCGTACTGCGAGTCTATTTTCAGGAAAATTACAAAATAAAAATTCGTTTCATTTTTTTCAATGGGGAATTTTACCGGGCATGGGGTGCGGGCGACCGTCGTTTAGCGGATATCTACAAGTTATAACTTGACTTTAATATTTTTCTATTTTATAACATTTAATTTTTTATTACTTTTTGGTAATGTTATTGCAGTACCTATGAGGCCATTTTGGATGGGACAGGGTTTTTTATACATATTGTACCCTTATTTAAAAAAAAAATAAGCAAGATGGAGTCGACATTTCATATCTGACCACCCCTGAGAAGAAATGGCGACACAAAACACAGGGATCCTAAAAATCATAGGCACATAGTAAGGGATAGCTGCCAGCTAAAAATAAAACAAGACATGACCATAAAGTGTGTGTTCAACATTACGATGGTTTCAGTAATGCACAATACGCGATAAAGCAGTCTTAGGAAAATTATCAGTTTTAATCGTAAAGTTGATGGAAATAGAATATTTGATGTTTGAGCGTTCATCGAACTTTCACAGCAGTAAAGATTTTTATTACTAATGATACTGGAACATTTACATATTGATGACTTTACAAAAATACCTATGATGTCAGTCCAGTAATCAAATGACTATGATCGAACATGGCTCTCACTCACTGACTAGTATTTCAACCAACGCTTCTAAAGAAAATATTCCTTCTGACTGCAAACCATTTTTTTTTTTTTTTGGGTGTGAAATTATCAAATAACTTCTCCCGCTCTGGGCGGAGCGTGTGGGTGTGTCAGACTCTTACTGACTAAAACCCACCCGTGTTCCTTCAGTTGCCTGACAAACCCGCAACCCTGGCAGGCATCGGCCCTAGCGGACCCCTTCAGTTGTACTGACATCTCTTTGAGGCGCACATGGAACACAATGCGCCATCGACCCGGGCCTGATCCTTATCGGACGGCGAGCTACCCATTGCCCACCGTCCGAAGTCCCGTGGCTTGGAAAGCACCAACCCTTTTTGCGGATGAATGGAGTAAAATTATGCGTATAAGTCTGGTGTTCTGTGAGAGAAAGTATGCTAGGGAGTCCACTGTTCCATGTTGGTTTTAAATTAAATTATTGTCAACGTTATAATAAAATTGTTTCTATGTTAATTAATGTAGTTGGTGTTATACCGTTTTAATTAAATATAAATAAATAAAGTTGGCATCACTTTCATTCATTGCTTTATTATTAATAAGTTTTTTTTCTTTTATCCACAACGGGGTAGCTCTTGGCCTGAAGGTAAGTGATGATCAGGCCGAAGGTGGAAGCGAGCTTCACCCAGAATCCTCCTTCACAGAGGAACTGGCTATCTTACCTCTAACTGAAATACAACAATGCTGTTAACATTGTTGTTATGGCGACAGACTTAGATAAGATGGTGATAGCTAGACAGGCGGACTTAGAATAAGCGCTACCACCATCCAAACCGAGCAGAAAAATTTGCCCCTACTGGGATTCGATGCCGGGACCTCTGGGTCTGTGAGTCAGGTGATCTAATCACTAGACCACAGAGGTGGTTAAAAAAAGTACCATGCTATAATGATCTTTTGGCACTTGAATGATATTGACAGACGGGCGTTGTTGGTAATCAATTTGTGGAATTATATTGAAAAGCAAGATGGCGGCGTTACTTCCAATTTTTGCAACGCTTAAAAAGACTATTACAGTTGTTGAAAGTGTAATGTCAAGTATTTCTAGAACGAATAATTCAAAAAATATATACGGTCGAATTGAGTAACCTCCTCCTTTTTTTGAAGTCGGTTTAAAAGCTCATTTGGCATAAAAGTACTAACATTTTATAGCAAACACACGGGTGAATGGTACCTATTCATAGCAAAATAATCCCTAAAGCGATTTTACATCAGCTAATGAAAACAATAGCATCCAAAGCTGAAACAATATGGCTAAAAATAATTTACTAATGGTCTAAATTGAGATTGTCGTTTATTTTTACATCATACAAAAACGTTTCGAATAAATTAATGCGTTACAGTTAAACGATTAAATCGCCCAGTCAACAGATTGTTATCAAAATTAATTACTGTAATCTTTGCTACTTTATCTACAACATGCACGTGTCGACCAATTAAATGGCTTGTTTGTGAGCACGATAACATTCATCAAAGCTATAACAAAATCATTGCGCACTTTCATTTAAAAACCAACTGTTTGAGTGACAGTTTTGAGATAGCTGTTGTCAAAATTATGTAAGTTGGTAAAAAGTTTATGTCAAGCTTAGAAATCTGGCTGCCACACTGAAAACAAGAAGTTGCAGGAAAAGACTTAAGGCGACGATTACGGACTTTTAATGACTACACTGAAGATCACGTCTAAACGAGTAGTGTTAAAGATTTGGAAAAGCATTTTTTTAATAATTTAATATGTGAACATTTTAGATTATGTTTAAATAGTGAAATTAATTTGTAAACTTATGTCTAACGCGGATAAAAACTGAGAGTCACGCAAAATTTGTCAACCGTATTTTTCTAAAACCTTCACCATTTTAAAGATAATTTAATTATTGATCTTTTAATATACGTGTTTTATTAAAATACCTACCTTTTGCTTTATGTATGATAAATAAATAATGCGTCTAATTTGGGACAGCGCTCCTTGATGGGTTAGTCCTATTACTGGCTGGACATACGACGCATTGCGTGAGCTTAGTACAGAACACGTAAGCTAACCACTCAAGGTCACTGGCATATATCTGCGTCTTAAAAGGAAAGACATCGTGTAGACCACCTGTGTGGAACCAAGCACGAATACGGAGTAGATAACTCCTTGGAGTCACGCTCTTCCCGCCAATTTGATCTTGATTACAAGATCTCCAACTCATCCGCTAAAAGTACTAAACCGATTAGAGATCAGAAAAGAAAAAAAAAATTGGTATGACATTTAAAAACCGGCCAAGTGCGTGTCGGATGACGCACAATGAAGGATTCCGTAGTTGGGATGAATTTATCCCAAGAACAAACTTAGTAGTTGAGAAACTTGTTCTCCCATACATGGATATACGTCACGGTAAATTCTCCAATGTTAGTTTGTAATCGCAAATTATTTTTTTTATAAAACTTCAAATTATCAGTTTTCGGACTTTTACCTTTACTTGGGCTGTGAGACCTTGCTTTCTGCCAAATTTCAAGATTCCAGGTCACCGGGAAGTAACTTGTTTTTAAATTGGTTTTGATTTTTGCGAGTATTGCGAGTATTAAAATATGCCACATTTAGGGTCGTAGGCCGTATTTTTTATTCGTTGACTTAGAAGCTTGATTTTAGAACTCCAAGGGAACATAAATCTACGTATTTGATATTAATTTCAACTTGATCTCCACGCGTTCCTGAGAAAATGGGTCTTGACAGACTGACGGACGGACAACGAAGTAATCCTATAAGGGTTCCGTTTTTTTCCTGTTGGGGTAGGTACGGAACTCTAAAAATGATGTCGTTTGTCATGTCCTCAATTACTTGCACCTAAATTTAGATAGGTAAAGTTCATTGACATGAATCAATTCTTAAAAGCTATCTCCTCTGTTAGGACAGATCATCAATCTCCAGCGTTTGATGATCTATCATATTAGGTAGGTGATATTAGTAAAATTGTGGTATCTTTTCCACAAAAGACATTAATGAAGAGTTGAAGTTGACTCAAACGGTTTTGGCACTATAAAAAGATGTCTAGACTCAGTCCTAAATAATTTTTCACTGTTATTCTGAAAAATGGACTAAACTTGTAGTACTAGACACTAATAGCAGTGCTAATATAATAAATATCTCCCCTGTGTAAGCACAAACAATTAACATTGTATAAAGTTGCAAATATTTGGGTGGATTTGGATTAAGAAAAAGTGTTTTTTTTTTGCCGAAATGCACGAAGGTATTCTGCAGTAATTTTAAAAGTAATTAGGTATATTAATAACGTGGCAGCCAACCCACTAAAGGACCTTTAAGTCAGCTAAAACTCACGTTCAACATTAATTTTGTTAGACATAAATCCGCCATAGCGACTCGAACAGCCTACGTGTAACTAACACACCTACTAGCAATCTAATGACGTCATTACCTAGAATCTACACTTTAAATTACATCTCGAAACTGTACTATACATGAATTCCAATGTCATTCTAAAATCTTTCCAAAAATTATTGTTATTTTTCACAGCTACTCAAATAATAGAGAATGAAAATGAGAATTCATCAATAATGTTGAAAAAAGAAAAGACTTTTCACATAATTTGTTACCTGAACATTAATTTCGTACTGTGGTCTAAAAGTCAAACTCAAACTCAAACTCAAAGCATTTATTTCAATTAAACCATTTACAGGCACTTTTGAATTGTCAAGGAATCGGTCAGTCAGAAATAGGTATGAAGCTAGTTGTCCATTCCAAAGCGTGGTAGGTACCTATGGAGAAGAACGGGCAAGAAACTCCACGGACACTCTTTTTGTAAGTAGGTACATCCATTCGGAATTTTTAATCAATAACTTCCTCCTTATGGAAATCGTTACTTTATGTCATTTACTAAGTAATAACAGCCGTACGGGTCGATCTATTAGTTTAAGCTACGCTTGCCGCGGTTGGTCCGTGAATGGGTGACCATCTTTACATACCAAGATCCTTCCGTGCCTCGGATAGCACGTTAAGCCGTTGGTCTCCGGTGTCATTTGTAGATCTTGGACAGTTGTTTCGGGTCGTCAGAAGCCCGAAAGTCTGACAACCAGACTTACTAAGGGGTATTGTATTACTCAGTAACTGGGTTGTGGAGGTCCGATGCCTATCGGTATTGAATACTAGTATTTTACCGCTCCATGTAAAATACTAGTATTCAGCTGCATTCGGTTGGACTGGAAGCCAACCCCAACATAGTTGGGAAAAGGCTAGGTAGATGATGAAATTGAAAATAAATACATACATGTATATAGAAACTCATGTCTTCCCATGGAGGTAGGTAGAAACTACAGAACGCCACCTGCTACGATCCTTACATACTTATTTTGCTTCGTTTACGTTTATAAATAACGTCAAACACGTACGCAACCAGAATGGCGACGAAAAAAAAAAAGTGGCACTCCGGGAGTGGCAACAGAAGTGAAAACTTGAACAAAACCGCCTTGGTGGTGGAAGAAAAATACTTGTATAGAACATTGGTCCGTAACTTTATCTAAATAAAGAGCACAATCGCGTTCACAAAATAAAAATACTTCCAAAACCTTTAAAGTAAAAATATTTGCATAGAACATTGATCCGTAACATAATGAATAACGAGCACAAACGCGTTTATAAAAATGAGGTGTCGGTAACGGTGTCGCGATTTCAATTGTTTTTTCTCATCTCAAAAATGCCCAACGCGCCTCAAGAAGTTTTCACTTGAAAAAACAGTTGAAAATAAACTTACGAGTATAACGTAAAAGACTACTCAAAACAAAGTAGAAAAATAAAGTACAAAATAACAGAGAAATAAACGTATATTATTATGTAAAGTCCTTAACGTATTGACAATGTAATTTTGTATGATTTATGTATTTCGAACAACTCGACGTCTGATTTGAGTGACCCAATTATTTAAGAGGCCATTAGGGGGACATTATTACAGCTTTTAGTGTTATAATAATGATATTTCGTTTTGAATAATAATGGAAGTACACCCGGACGTAAATAAGGTACATCAAGTTTGAGGCTAGAAGCAACTAGGGGCAACTAGGGGAAAATAGGGGCAACTAGGGGCATCTAGGACCAACTAGGGGCAACTAGGAACTACTAAAGGCAACTAGGGGCAACTAGAGGAAACTACTGACCACTAGGGGCAACTAGAATCAATTCTTAATTTTCTTGTTATTTGTGATAACTTTAACCGCTGAACTGATTTCAGCAGGCCTAACATGATACACGCGACATATATCCACTCATGCGCGACAAATTTTTGTCTATTTCTGTAGTTTTATCGTTTTCTGACAGCTACGCCATACAAAATACTCGACTCGTTCTGTCAAACTTGATGTTTTGTCGACAAACCCTAACATGACAAGTTATTTATCTCGATTTTTGATAGTTCAACACGAGATTAATCAGTCATTTTGTCGAATTTAGTCGTCGTCGATTTTGGTGACGATAAGAGTAGACAAAAGAGAAAAGAATGATACATAAAAAAACTCGAAAAAAATATGGCAGATTCATAGTCTTACTTATTGTAGGCAATTTTTTTTTTTTTTTTTTTATGTGTTTGTACCCTGTTTTACTGTATTGTAGGGAAGCACTATCACGTAGATGACTATTACTTTCAGTATCAAACCTTCGCAACATAATTACTAAAATCACCAGTTTATTTCCTAAGGGTGGTGATTAACAATTTTTATGGTTATAATAGCGGAATCAACTCCACCTGCCAATTTATTTGAACGTCAGTCCTTTTGATGAGTGTGGTGATTAACAAAATTAGCAAAGTCATGGACTTTAAGGTGACTGTTACAATAATAAACTTCGATTTGTCAAATTGCGATCGTCAGTCCATTTGTCATTTGTGGTGATTATCTAATGAGTATAGATGCCACTAATTTTAATTTCCGTCATTTTGTATTTTAATTTCAGCATGCCAAAGAAATCATTTAATTTCAATCAAAAAGTCGGTTACATAAAAAACTAATCATAAATAATTAAAAGAGAGAATAATTAAGAGAGAGAGACGTTTATTCAATAAAGTACATCATTCCATGCATAAAATTGAATTAATGAAACAAAAATTCAAGCCGATGTTGCAATCATAAAAATAATTTGTTTTAATAATTTGCAACATCGGTCTATCGTCGCGCGATAAAGAAGTGTCAAAGTGCCTTTTTCGAGTTTACTCGTCGTTTGCGGTCATGTTAGGGATTAGAATGACGTCAGAATCGTAGACAAATTACGATAAAACGAGAAAATTGTCATGTTAGCCCTGCTGGATAATATAGTGTCCATGGGGAAAAAACCGTCGCTTATTTCGCAGATACTAGAGTGTCCAACGGGTACATGTTGAATATTGTGGTTAATTCACTCACTGACTTAGTATTTGTTAAAATTTTAGGAAAACCGTCTGCTTTAGCAATATTTGTAAACATGTGAGCACCATGTATCCATCTATCAATTAATTAATTTATTCGTCATTGCTTCAGTTTTAATAGTTTCTTACCTACGTAGTATAGTCATTTTATTCTAGGGACATCGTCTTAACGTATAATGAATAATTAATGTATACAAAATATTGTAAAATATTTTAAAAGAGTACTGCATACGAAGACTACAACTAGAATCAATTATATTTTCTTGTAAATGTTGACGTTCAAAAGTGCCTTTTATGTGCCTTTTTGAAATAAATGCTTTGATTTTGACTTTTACTTTGTGAAGGAGTCCTTTGTTTCTTAAAGGACAAAAATACGTTTATTTGCGGTACACAAGACGCACAGAAAGAAAAAAACACGAAAATAACAGTTTGAGAGAAAACATGCGTCACATCCACGCAAAACGGCCATCACTCCGCATAATGCTGCGACCCCATGCGAAACAAAGGTAGTTAGTTTTCAGCGACAGCCGGCGTTGACGTGATGACGTCAACCGCAGCATATAGAGAAAAAAGAAATCACAAAAAATGTGAGTTCCAAATTGCCTTTTATTTGTATACAGTTTAATTCAATTAAACGATTTGACTTTGACATAAAAAAAGTTCGACTTTATAGAGTGTCGTCTTCATCACTTGTAGGTTGTACGACTGTACGTGTATGTGACACTCTTTTGCTAAAGCTCCATTTGTCATATAAAGCCCTGAGTACTGTTTAATTTATAGAGAGCAGCGGTTGCCCGGAAGTAACGAACCCGACTTACGAGTTTTACGTCGAGGGTTCGAACCCACGTAGGCGCGGGCTTGCGGACGGTGAGCAATGGGTAGCTCGCCGTCCGATAAGGACCAGGCCCGGGTCGACGGCGCGTAGTGTTCCACGCGCGCCTCAAAAAGATGTCAGCAGAATTGACGGGGTCCGCTAGGGCCAATGCCTGCCGGGGCTGCGAATATGGGCCGAAAGGGACATCGTGGCCCCCGGCAACAGGGAAACCGAAGGAACACGGGTGGGTTTTAGTAAGTAAGAGTCTGACACGCCCTCCCGCTCCACCCAGAGCGTTATTATATTTGATAATTTCCCTCCAAAAAAAAAAAAAGGCCGGCGCTTTACTTAATGTAAATAACTTCATCACCATTGCTCTCAAAACGGTGAAGGAAAACATCGTGAGGAAACATTTTTGCTGAACTGGGCCTATCTGGCGCAGCCGCGAGGCACACTTTCCTGTTAAATTATTATTTTACATTTTATTTTTGTTTCCCTTTTTATTTTTTACTTGTGTTATAATTGTTGTGTTGTGTGCTTTTTTGTCTGTGCTAAATAAATGTATTTTCTTTCTTTCTTTCTTTTCACTCTCTCTCGAAGAGAGGAGCTTTCATAAGCTAGAGGGCTGATGATGAAACAGTATGCATAATCATTATTTAATGGTCCCACTGCTGGGACACAGGCCTCCTCTCTTCGAGAGAGAGTGAAAAGAAAGAAAGAAAATACATTTATTTAGCTCTAGCTTTCGTAAGGAAATGTTCTTTTGCAAAAGCTACTCGCGAGTGCCATTAAACTACTCACCCCATATGTATCTTGCGCTAACTATTGCAACTTAAACTACCTTTTAACTCAAATATCAAGCAAATATTTACACCAAGTAAATGTTATAAGTTCAGAACTGTAACTACAGGAAGGTACACCCGTTGCCCAGGTAACAATATAATTTAATTTACCGAACAAGTGGCTACGATTAAATTACTATTCCTGAGTGCTTTCCAGAGTTTAATATAACTCCTCTGTATAGGAGGGATTTCGGATTTGCTTGATGACATAATACTCAGACGGAAGTAATAAAAGTCGTCGCTTTCAATTTTCTCGACAGTTCTATAAAACTGGCCGTGAAGAGCTAGTTTGAGATTAGTTTGAGGTTCCGTTGGTTTTAATAAACCCAAATCGCCTCCTCAGATTGAGTTGACGAGTAGTTATTTGTAAACTATTTCTATACAGCCTTAGGGCCTAGACAAAGGATATTTTATCAATAAAAATGGTGATGGTAAAGTCAAAAATGTGTGGGACAATCTTATGCTACCGAAATTGACAATCTTATAGTCCTTATTTTTCTTATTTTATTTATATTTAATATAGATTATTTTCTTTTAGATTTTGTGAATGTGAGAACGTCGTTGGCTGTAGACTTGTGTACCATTTTCTATTTTATTAAGTACCTGGTACTTGTTGATAGGCCTACACTGTCCTCTCATACATATTAACACTGTTATTTGGAAACTTTGTAGAAACCATTTATTTAATAAAAGTTACCGTGGAGTTTCTTGCCGGCTCTTCTCCATAGGAAGCGAGCAATTGGAACCGTGCACCTAGCTTCTGACGTTTCATAAGTGCCCTTGTAGGTAAATGAAAAAAAAGAAAAAAAACTTGACAATCTCATTGAAAAGTGCTGTAAAAAGCGGTTGCCACTTGTCCTGGCCCTCTAGTTAGGTATTGATTTAAGTAGTTGTTTTTAATTAATGACAATTTTATGCTAATCTATGCGATCCTAGAATGTTCATCAAGATATTTAATTGTGAGAACAAACAACAAAATCAACATCAAACAGTATCTGAATGAAAAGAAGACTAAAATAGTCGAAAATAAATGAATGACGGTAAATGATCTTTACGATAATTAATTCGTTGGGTTCTTCATGCTAAAATTTCCAGGTATTAATAAAGACTCGTCGCCATATACAACGGAATAGAAAATCTGTAGGTAATAAGCGGTTATTCGATTAAATATCAGTTTTTTTGAAGCTGCGGTACCCTAATATGAAGTTGTAACCGTTCAACGTACAGAATTAATTTATAAGGGCGCCGACTATTAATAAAAAGCTATATTTCATCATTATAATCAATGAAGATAGCATTTTTAATAACAACACTGTTTGTTTTTATCGTTTCAAAGGATTATGTATGTAGGACGATGTTTTTTAGTTAGGTCGTATATTGTAACATGTAACCATGTTAAGGTTTTCATATCATATTGCTTTTAAAAAAACCGCCCAAGTGCGTGTCGGACTACGCACACAGAAAGGTTCCGTAGTTGGGATGAATTTATTTATAAATAAATAAAATTCATAATAATAGATCCATACATTTTATTTATGAGAAACCTGTTCTCCCATACATCGATATACATCACAGTGAATTCTCCAACTGAATTCTATATTTTTTATGTGATTAAATTACAAATTAACAATTTTCAGAAAAATCTACATCTTTTTCATAAAATAAGTGATAGACATAATTTTAATACTAGAAATAAAGATAAAATAGATCAACCATTTTTCAGATTATCTAAAGTACAAACATCTTTTATGGGGTACTGTGTTAAATTTTATAACAAAATACCTTGTGATATATTACAGTAAACTGAAAGAAAATTTAATACTCATATTAAAAGTACTCTTTGTAAACAACCATATTACAATTTAGAGGATTATATTCTAGATAAGAATGCTTGGAAGCATGCTGGTCTAGCTCCATAGGACAATTTATAGTCTAGACAAAATCAAACTGGTTGCTAATTTAATTGTGTAATTAATTATTGTAACATTTATTTTACATTCTGTGATTACTTGAACTCACACACTGACTTATTAGTATTACTTATAATTTTTTTAGGAATATCATATAGGTACCTACTTTTACAATGCTTGTAAATATGTGAACACCATGTATCCATTACATAATTATTTTTTCTGTCATTGCTTTATTTTAAATTTATTTTTACCTATTGTAGTATAGTAATCTTATTCCAGATGCATCGTCTTCACATATAATTATATAAATAATGTATACAAAATATTGTAAAACATTTTAAAAGAGTAACGGTGGAGTTTCTTGCCCATTCTTCTCCATACGAAAACTACCTTTTGGAAGGGGCAACTAGAATCAATTCTATTTTTTGTAAATTTTGACGTTCAAAAATGCCTTTCTGTGCCTAATTGAAATAAATTATTTGACTTTGACAGACTTTTTCCTTTACTTGTGCTGTGAGATCTTGATTCCTACCAAATTTCATGATTCTAGGTCAACGGGAAGTACCCTGTAGGTTTTGATTTATTTGCGAATATCATAATATGTCACATAAATGGCCGTATTTTTTGATTACATTAGAAGCTTAATTTTTTTAGAGCTCCAAGGGACCATAGACTAATATTTGGTTTTAATTTCATCTTGATACCTCTACGCGGTTCTGAGAAAAAGGGTTTTGACAGACAGACGGAAGAATGGACGGACGGACAACGAAATGATCCTGTAAGGTTTCCGTTTTTTCCTTTTGAGGTACGGAACCCTAAAAAGATAGTCATATAGTAGTAGACTAGCGACTCGCCCCTGCTTCGCAAGATTTTTATGATTTAAAAATCTTGAAGATTTCTATTAAATCTAAATTCAACATTAATTAATTAATTATGCACATAAACCTTCCGGAATTTATTTAGTAACTGGTGTTTGAAAACCGCATCAAAATTCGTTGCGAAGAACAACGCGATCACACAGATAGACACGAAAGGTTACTATTTATAATATTATGTAAAGGTAGTTAAATATATTTATCTACTCTCATAGCGTAATATTCGAATTATTAAATTTAAAACGAGTTTATATTGACATACTTTATGAACACAATACCGAAATTTAAAAATAGAATCATATTATAACATTTTTTCTCTAACAAAATAATGCTATAAAACATTTTTTTTTCTATTACGATACAGGGCTATTTCAAGAAGTTAATATCACCAAGGAGTTTTCATCAACTTTTGCATTGGAACGTTTAAGCGGGGGACAGCAGCACCCGCTGTAGCGCATTTGTGCGGTGATGTGCTGGTGCAGACGACATTCATTTGTTTTGTTGTACTGATTTTCGTGGGATTTTTCAAATTTATTCTTGATCTTTAACTTTGGACTTTTATTTAGTATTAGGTTCAATCCCAATGTATGAGAGTAGATAAAGTAGTGAAACAAACTTAAGTTCTAAAACACAACGAGGGTAGTAAGCGACATATTATATTATATATCGATGACCGGCCTTAAAACAAAAAGTGGTGGAGGAATGTGATTTAGATTGATACAGGTTGTTCCTAGAAGTATATTTATTAGTAGTAGTTAATTTTCCTATGATATTGTTGGCTATTATATTAATTACTATTTAACTATATTAATTTATAACATTTATTTTCATTCACATAATATATATATTTTTTAACATGTTTAGCTGGTCATCATCAGCCTATAAATGTTCCCACTGCTGGGACACAGGCCTCCTCTCTGTGACAGGGAGTGGGCCGTAATCCACCACGCGGGACCAGTGCGGATTGGTAGATGTCACATGTCTTCGAATTTTCGGTTCTAGGTCATACCGGTTTCCTCACGATGTTTTCCTTCACCGTTTAGACAGCAGTGGTGATGAAATAATTTACACTAAGTAAAGCGCCTGTCTGGGTTCGAACCTACGACCTACAACTCGTAAGTCGCGGCCGTTACCACCGGGCCACCACTGCTATTAGCTGGTGTCTCGATTAAAATAGTTCCTACGAGATCCAGCATTACTTTAATTCCCGAAGACTTAGACTGACGCGTAGATACCTATATAGTACACCCACATTTTGCCAGCTATGTGTAAGTCCCATGTAATAGGGGAGAGCCTATTGCCATCAACCGGGCGCAAATCCACAATCCGGACTACTGAGAAAATCTTGATGCAAAAACCTAATAACAATTTGGCCGACTTGGGATTCGAACCAAGGACCTCATGCTCAGTAGTAGCGCTTGTGTCCACTAGACTTGCTTATTTTCTTCTGTTGGTACATAACGCCTGTCTTTTCTACAAGGGTGGGCAAACCACAAACCCACAAAAAACCAAAAACACCTTGGCTGACCCAGCGATCCAAATCACTAGCTGGATCAATGAGTAGATATATGTTTTAGTACCTAATCTTATATTATTTTCTCGGGCTTTTCATAAACTTGCACAATCTTTTCTTATCCTGGACATTAAAAAGTACAGACTTGTTAATGGTTTAAAATTAAAAACCACAAGTATCTATAAAATACGTAATTAATCGGAACAGATGGGAAATAACCTCATATTACCTATTTCCGATCAGAACGTTTACATTGGGAGTTGTTTGAATACTTTAGAGAATTGTCTAACAATTTTTACGCTTTTCTATCGGAATTTTGTTAAACTTTTTTATTGCGAAATATTTTTATGGCAGGCACTAGGTATTTTTTTATGATCAAACTTTTTAAATATGACCGTTTTAGTTGGATACAACGTGAGCCCGATACACCCTGAAATGTTGAAAACATTTTTATGTGTTTATTTCGAGTTAGGTTTAAGGGCCTGCGAAAAACACCAGGGTAGTAGTAGGGTTTAAACCTGGGATCCTGAACCAACAATGAGTTTTTTCGATGTGATAATCTTTAAAATCACACTAAATAATATATATAATCACACTAATATTATAAAGGCGAAAGTTTGTGATTGTGTGTGTGTTTGTCTCTTCTTCACGCTCAAACGGCTGAACGGATTTGAATGAAATTTGGTACATAACATAACATAACATCACGCCTTGTTTCCCCGAAAGGTTGGGCAGAGGTGTACCTGTAGTAGATACACCCACATTTCGCCAGTTATGTTTAAGTTCCATGTAATAGGGGGCGAGCCTATTGCCATCAACCGGGCACAAATCCAGACTCCGGGCTGCTACTGAGAAATTCCAGATAGAAAAACCCAATAACACTTTGCCCGACCCGGGAATCGAACCCAGGACCTCATGCTCAGCAGTAGCGCTTGGTACATATATAGTTTATAACCTGCATTTACACATAGGATACTTTTTATCCCGATATTCCCACGGGATCGGGACTTCTGTGGGTGAAACTGCGGGGCGCAGCTAGTTAGGTAATAAATCATAGTTGTTTAAATTCACCCATGTGTAATTATCAAATATTTATTCAAAATAAAATTCAGAAATAATCTGCAACACTTCTCGCTACCTATACATGGAACTGTGTTAAGTAAGTAAGTACTGTCACAGTTTTGGTATTTATGACTTCGTTAATCAAAACCAGAATAGGTAGGTTTGTTAATTTATTGGTTCTCAAAATATATGCTTGCAGTAAATACTAGTGGTGTGGTATTATCAACTAGATTCCAGCCACATTAGTGAACTGGATCCTACTCTACACTGCCTTACGGTGAAGGAAAATATAGTTAGGATACTTACGCAACCTAGGTATCCTAAATGGCCTTTTTTTTGCTTGATTACTTAATTTTTAGCAAAAATTGTTTTGGGGAACAAAAGGTTGGTTTTCTTCGATTTGTTAACGCTGTCAGAAGTCAGCGGATGCCTCCCCTGTGGGCTTTCGTCTTCCAAGCGCGGTGTCGCACGAACGGGGTTCACTCGTGGTGGAGCTAGCCCCCCACCTGCGCCACTGCGGGCTTGTTAAGCCCCCAACTAGCCATTCTGCAGCCCCCGCCAAGTGGGTGACCGAGAAGCGTCTCGGGTGTATTACTATATCCAGGTAACTTCTGTTCCATATCAGGATAAATATTCGAATATAGAACAACACCCAAGACCAACCAAGTCAACCCATATCAGGTGGGCCCCAGCTAGAGGGTCGGTCGATGAAGCGACCCCACAGGAAGATCGATTGTTAGTAATCGTTGGCCGTATACATGCTACAGTGCAGGAAAACTTTGCTTGCGCGATGCAGGATTGCAACTTTAAAGCCGAGTTTCCTCTTAAACTACAAACTTTTCCAAACGTGATTTTATATCAAAATATGCAGATAAACCGTTTATATTATTTGGCAACGTTGTTTATTAAGATTTATGTCAGGAAATGGAAGAATTTTGCGTTGAATTCTTTTCGATGTTCGTATTCACTCTAACCAATAGCGGCACGACTAAGCAGGGGAAGTACCGGGGCTGTACTCAAGTTATATAGTTCTTTCGATTATCGCTTTTATATCAAAGAGTTTATGGGTGAAGTTGTACTGTAGTTGGTTATCTGTTGCTTAAAATTCTATTGTTTAATTTTGTTCGACCACTGATGACCAGCACTGTTTATTTCAGTGATGCCGCGAATAGTTGTTATAGCGAATGTCGAATACCGATTAATCGCCATTCCCTATACCAATTAATTCTCATTTATTAATAAAGACAATGTAGCAAATACCGCTGCTGCTCTATTTATTGATACGATTGCTTCAACTTTAGATTCCCATTCAACAGTACACAGTAGACCTAGCCGAAAAAGATTACCTACTCAAACCCTGGCTAATTCCGAGTCTTCTCCGTTGCATACGCCACAGGGATAAGCTTCACAAAAAGTTTTCGTTAAACCCACAAAATAATGTAACTAAAAAGTTAATATAGTAACTATTTTAATACTTTTTGTTTGTCTAGTAAATTCAAATTATGTTATTGCATAAATCCAGAACTTACTGATTGGGAGAAGACCCCTGTAACACAGGTACCTAGTGCAGGAGTCAGGGCTTTACTTTGTTTTTACACATTTTTTTATGCCAATAAAGAATTAATTATTATTTATAATATAGTGAACAATTAGAACTAATACAACGTAAATACCTTCGTGCAATGAATTTTAGATGTTATCGGAATAAAATGTCATACCACTTACTTCTTAAAAGGTATGATCTTTCTGACCTTAAAGTCAAGACGAAAACTTCTGGAAGTTATGAATCTGTTCAATGTTTGCCGCAATCATTTTGATTGTACGGATTTAGTTATGAGTCTGTGTTACCTGGTTCCGCGAACAGTTCATGTACGGGAGGTACGCTCTCGACGACTATTTGCTACTCGCCTTTGTAAATCCAACGCTGGGTCGCGTTCACCACTTCATCGTTTAATTGATACACATAACAATGAGTTTAAATATAGTCACAGGATCAGCAAAGTATTGTATAGTGACGTAATGTTTGATAATGTACGCACAAAAACTTACTTTATTTTTTTTTGTTTCTTTTATAAATTAAAAAATCCAGATATGAGTTTCAGGATACTGCCGGTTGGGCACGCCACAATTGCGGCGATAAGACCCCTCTTTGAGGAGTGGCTTGAGAGGCGTCACGGCGTCCTCACCTTCCGCCTGACGCAGGTCCTCACCGGACACGGGTGCTTCGGGAGGTACCTGTTCAGGATAAGGCGGGAGGAAACACCCGGGTGTCACCATTGTGTGGATCGGCCTGAGGACACGGTGGAGCATACGGTGGAGGTCTGCCCGGCTTGGGCGGAGCAACGTCGTGTCCTCGTGGAGGCGATCGGCGGCGGTGATCTCTCGCGTCCGGCCCTGGTTCAGGCCATGGTACGGAGCGAGAGGAAATGGCAGGCCGTCACCTCCTTCTGCGAAGCGGTAATGCTCGCGAAGGAGGAGGCGGAACGCGTGAGGGAGAGGCAAATTTCGCGCCCTCACGCCCTTAACCGCCGCAGGAGGAGACGCCCGGGGCGGGAATCGCGAGCCGATTTCCGGCCACCGTAGGCGCGGGCTTGCGGACGGTGAGCAATGGGTAGCTCGCCGTCCGATAAGGACCAAGCCCGGGTCGACGGCGCGTTGTGTTCCACGCGCGCCTCAAAGAGATGTCAGCAGAATTGACGGGGTCCGTTAGGGCCAATGCCTGCCGGGGGTTCGAAGAAAACCGATAGGGAAATCGTGGCCCCTGGCAACAGGGCAACCGAAGGAACACGGGTGGGTTTTAGTCAGTAAGAGTCTGACACCCAGAGCGGGAGAAGTTATTTGATAATTTCCCACCCAAAAAAAAAAAGAAAAGGGTCGCGTTCACTACTTCATCGTTTAGTTGATACACTTAACAATGAGTTTAAATATAGTCACAGGATCAGCAAAGTATTGTATAGTGACGTAATGTTTGATAATGTACGCACAAAAACTTACTTTAATTTTTTTGTTTCTTTTATAAATTTAAAAATCCAGATAATTATGAGTTTCAGGATACTGCCGGTTGTATTGGTATTGTATCTGTGTTACTAGCTAGTTTTTAAATACTTCATATTGTAATGTAGGAAGCATAGTGGGTAACATAATTGTTTAAAATGTTATTTTTAATATATTATGACTGTTTTTAACCGACTTCCAAAAGGAGGAGGTTCTCAATTCGTCTGTATGTTGTTTTTTTTTTTTTTTTGTATGTTTGTTACGCGATTACTCCGCCAATTATGAATTGATTTTGATGATTATTTTTTTGTTTGGTAGATCATACTTCAGAGGTGGGCCCATATAAATTTTATTAACTTTGCTTGGGTAGTTTTTGAGTTAGCTTCAATAATACGTATTTTTTTTCCCACTTAGTATGTGGATGATATGATAACTTCCTGTCACTGTTATTTACATAGCAGGTAGTGGTATTCGAATTTGTTTGGGGTACCACAACACTAAAAAGTGAAAAATAAAAACTTTTTACAAAAAAAAAACAACCGACTCCAAAAAAAAACACTACAAAGTGAAAAATAACTTTAATTTCGGAAGTCGGTGACAAAAAACGAAAATTCTAAACCAAGACACCGACTTCCGAAATTAAAGTTATTTTTCACTTTGTAGTGTTTTTTTTTGGAGTCGATTGTTTTTTTTTTGTAAAAAGTTTTTTTATTGTGCTACTGTTTGTTTTCCCTAAATAAAATAAAATATTTTGTCGTTTTTGAACTTTTCTATGACTTATCTACGATGAAGGAAAACATCGAATGGAAATCTGGTTTTTATACAAGTCGCGTAAAATTCCGGTAAACATAGGAATTAATATTCATCACCTCTGTATGAGAAAGACCTTTAGCAGAAATAACGGAGAAAGTAACTTGTAGGCTTATATTAATTAAAAAAATATTTAATGAATTCATGCTCTACATTTTACTAGCGGCGTCCGCGGTTTCACCCGCATAGAATTCGAGCTCGTGGTAATATTGGGATAAAAAGTATCCTATATGTTAATCCAGCTTATAAACTATGTGTGTGCCAAATTTCATTCAAATCTGTTTAGTCGTTTTGTGTGAAAGAGTAACAAACATCCATCTATCCATCCACCCTCACAAACTTTCGCGTTCATAATATTAGTAGGATTCTTTAGAATGGCTACGTATTAGGCCTTTAAGGTTGAACTAGTCGCGGGCTCGAACTCATTGGTGGGCTTGGTCAAAAAGCACGCTATCTCACCTGGCATCGTGTCCGACAGAGATAGTATCAGTGATGAGCAGTTAGACGCTGGTCTACATGCACAAACTCTAGTTCGCACGCACACAAACACCGTTCAGAACGATTTTAGTAAAACGAGCGCGTAAAAAATTACGAAAATTCCTTTGGAAGGTGGAGTTTTATGAAAAAACTACTGCATAAATCAATTACGAATAAAGTTTATTATATTCTTCGACAATTGAGCTTTGTCGGAACGAGCTTTGTTTTTGAGATTTTATTACTTATTTACTCCCAAAGTTGCGTTAAAATTAGCAGGAAAAACGAATCTTTGTTGGCTCATAACTTTTAAAATGCTTTTTTTTACTATTCTGCTTCTGTACAGACAAAATTAATAATACGACATTTCAGAGAGATTTCATATTTTACTTTGGATGTACAGTAAGCGCTCAAAAGTGCATGAGCACGCTAAGAGTCGTATTGCTGTGAACACGCGGTATAGCTCGTACATTTGTAGGTGTAAGCAACACGATACACACACCACAGATAACGCAGTTACACGAAACAACAATATATTTCCGTCGCTTTAAACATGCTAGCACACACGCACTATGCGCGTGAACTTGACCAGTTAATGGCATTGCTAAAATTCGATAGTTACTTAACAAGCGCAGATAGCAGAAAGCGTTAAGCGTTGGTATGGAATTCAATCTGCCTCAGGTTCTAATCTTGTGAAACACAGTGCGGTTTTTTGCAAATATTATTATTTTTGTTTTCGATAGTAATATTTTTTAAATATTGCTGCTTTTTTATGTTGTTATTGCAATAAAGGTTTTAGAATAAAAAATGCGTGATATATGATAACAAAATTAAAAAATATATGTTTATTCGTTATATTTATTTTACATAAGTTAATAAACTGCTACAATTATTTATCATTACTTCAGCTGAATAAGATGTGAAATAGATGTCAAGAAACTTAGAAGCAGTTTGTATTATTTAGACATATTTAAATTATGAAATATTTTAAATTTTTAATGGATTTTTTCACCATAAATATTAAGCTTTGATCATGGTCGAAGTAATTAAGTAATAAATAAGAATATTAGACTACTTAAAATGTAAAAAACTACTTACAGAATAGGTAATTTTAAGGTTAAATATGGGCAGTTAGTTTATATTTTATTTGTATTAATTATTTTACATTTTATTTGACTTTAGTAAATATTGGTTGTTATTGAGGTTAAAGCTTAAGTATTCATTTTCTTTACGAAAAGAAGATTGAAACTAAACCTCAAATTTTAATCCTAAAATAATACTACTTATTACTAAAATAATATTAAACAATTTCGGTATATCTGCAAGAAATACGACAAACACCCTATTGAAACGTGCTTAAAAAATTCGTTACCATAAATTCATGCAATAACGAATCTGTTGTTTATTAAGTTGGTACGGTCAATATTTTAAGGTCAAAAACGGTTTTCTAGCTGGTCTTCAGTGATGCAAGCCTTCAGAGTGCACGGCGAACGGTTCATAATGACGTGTTTTTAATAATTCAGCAAAATGTCTCGTTGGTATGAAACCATTTGTTTCATTCACCATTTGATGTCGCTGCTACTCGATAATAAGCCCATTCCTCATATCTCTTAACCCTCACAGTATTTCTCTAGAACAAAGAAAAACATTGTTTTTATTACACATAATACCTTATTATTTATTATTCACTAATCGAATTAAACCTCACAATGAATTTAAAACTTTAAAGGCATCTTCTGTCTCAACAATACCTCTGTTCTATCAACAATACCCTTGATTAAGATTTATGTTTAGTAAAATATGAAATATATAAATGATAACACTCCACACTTAGTCCGGTTTCATTAGATATTCACTTCACTTTTACGCAGCGCAATAATATTCTCTGATCTGATCTGATCTCTTCAATATATTTTATGCCTGCTTTTTGATAATAATAACCACAACACTGCGCTAAATACTCGTCACCAATATTATCCACGAACCAAAAAAGTTCTATTAATTGAATACTCGTAACAAACTGCATCTACCCCACAGAAATCGAAATAATTTACTTAGTTTTTTGTGGTCTACCTGCTAAACTTTAATATTTATGTGAACAAGACGAATTAAACTAAAAACGAATGATAATTATTGAACTAGTCATTGGTTGCAGACAAAGTGAGTGTGTGTGTGTAATGTGCGTGTCTACAGTATTGTAACAACTTATAGAAGAAGGTCGTAAGTCAAACCGAAGCGTCAGTCTATTGCTTTGTGAGATTGCTCATGGACTTTTGGTCGGCACTGTACAATGTGTAACAGTGGACAAAAACCCCCCCGAAATTTTTATGGAAAAAGTATCGGCTAGTTGCGCCTTAAGCCTTTAGATTAAGATCGAAGTTTGAATATGGCATACCCAGTGATTCGTTCTTACATATACAGGGTGGCAGGGACATCGAGCGAAAACTGTTACCATGGCTTCAGTACATGATTCTGAACGCCTGCGTTAAAATTTTTCGTCGCTTATTAAAAAACACTGCAGTTTCATAGAAAAGTGCAATAACTAATTGGAACACAGGGGTGTTTAGAATCATGTACTGAATCCATTGTAACAGTTTTTGCGTCGATGTCCCTGCCACCCTGTATTTATTCCATATATTCCATCTGATATTTTATTAAATCCGCACTCTATCACTGCCATAGTTTGGCAGGTAGTCGGATTAGGTCACAGGCATTTAACATTTTATTTCCCGGAATAGCGTTTGATATGCATTCAATATGCATAAAATATTCTCGCTAGAAAGTCCGATACGCAATCCATCTAAAATTTACACGAAAAAATCCTAAATTCATCATTTTTAGCCACACGTTGTCAACCCGTCAACGTCCGTCAGTCGTGTGCGGCCAAAAAATAAATATTTATTAAAATATATGAATAATTATTGGCGATGCAGCCAATCACGAGGCGCGATTTATAACCCGCCACTGCTCTTATTTATTTTTCTACTGACAGGGAAATTGAGCTTGCTCTTGTTTATCAACGGGCAACACTGTAGTAAATAATGTTGCCTCACTGCCTCAGGTTTAACAGTTCAGTGGTACTGGAATTGCTTTATGATTTAATCTGGTCATAAATTAATTGTGTATCAATTATGGTATTTTCTATCCTGATTGTCGACGTAAAACTACGGATCCTACCGACTTTACCGGGTTGCACTCAGCCAGTTGCCCAGACGAGTTTATTTTTAAAGCAATTATTCAAAAGCGTACTCCTGATATCGCTTTACAACGTGCTTTACTCGTTCATAATGATAGGCTTTCTATATACCGAAGCTGTTTCAATTATGTAAATGAAGTAAATAAATTCTTCTCTAGAAAATATTGCGGTCTTATGTTATTTACATAAAGGCAATAAACATGTTTCTGGACCTCCTGTGGTGCGCTTTAGCTACCTTTTACGGAATCCAATGTTCCAATTTGATCGAGACTTCTCTGAAATATAACTGTCTAATAACAGATATTTAATCCTTTACATAAAAGCTGACTGTCACGAATGTATTCCATAACCGACTTATCACTTATAACCTGCATTAATACAAGTACCTGGGCGACCGAGCTCTGCTCTGGTGAAAATAGAGAATGCTCATTCAATAGTATAGGGTAGTACTTACTAATTCCATACTGCCATGATAGTAGATACTTACTAATTCCTTGCTGCCATGATCATTATTCTAATGTCAATAATGTCATGTCATTATTCATTGTCTTGTTCTAAACTTTGGGCGACCGAACTCTGCTCGGGTGAAAATACGGAGAAAACTAATTTTCCTAGATATGAGATCTAGCTAGATCGATTTTTCGCTCCCGTAAACCCCTATTTTAGAACTTTTATCGAAATCTTTAGAGCTGATTTCAAGAACGTGAGTAAGAATATAATATAGAAACAAATATATATATGTCGCAGGCATATTGTCAAACCAGTGATATTATAATTTCACTAGTGAAATTATGATTGCACAAAACTTTGTCAACCACCTCCATTACTCATAATTTAACGGACTTTTTTTAGCGTTATTGTAATTTCTTGGGAACGCTTTAGTGATTTTATAATAACCCTAGGTATATTATGAGTCAAGTTTATAGTGGGGTCTTCGTGCGATTTGATTGGTCAACTCTTCTTCATCCGCCTTTATGATTTGCATAATAACGTGTCGAAATTTATTCATTTTTATGACATAAGTAAAGCATGACATTGGAAACGGACCAATCATTGACCGTCTCACAATTTAACGGGCTTGCACATACTGTGAAATTGTCAAAATATTACTGCCTTGCAATATCACAGCGTGAGTCCAGTGGAATTATAATCTGAAATGAGCCCGTTAAATTGTAAGAAATGGCTGCGGTTGACAAAATTTCACTAGAGAAATTATAATATCACTGTTTTGCCAATATCCCTGCTACATGTATATATATATAAATATTGCTCGTTTAATAGGATAGGATAAAAAGTTTAACAGTGTGTTTCGTCTCTTGTTTAAAATTAAGGGTTTTATAACCATCAATTCAACCATTTTTCAACTCACACACTCACAAGGTATTTTTAGGCTAGATGAGTGTTGTGGGTATCAACATATTTTGCTGGTAGGCTGGCATTTGACCAGTATCTCACCTGATGGTACGTAAGCGATACTTGATGTGGTCGACTTAGAGGCATGCTTACCTAGAAGTAACCTTTTCTTTCTTGACTTGAAGATTCCTAGGTCAGTGATCGGCAAACCACGGCTCGCGAGCCGCATGCGGCTCTTTGGCCTATAAAGTGCGGCTCTGGACAAATGTCGATGAGTGGAGGGTAGATCGACCCGCTGGAGTCGGGGTTTTGGTCATTAATCAAGATATCAAGTTTCATTCAAAATTCAAACTAGATTTCAAAGATTTATTTCCGAAGTATTTTCACCAAAAATTAACAGGACATCGAAAATTAATCATTTACTGTTTCTTTCAAATTTTTCCAAGGTTAACTTATTAATAAGTGAAATAACAATAATAGCTATACATTTTGGGGAGTCATGTTAGTACTCACATGACTCACCAAAACGTCCTTTCGGCTACCACAAACGACAACCACTCCATAAAGTAATTAATTAACATCAATTCAAGCGATCGGCGCAAGCATACAAGTAATTAGAGTGTTTCCGCTGCTGAATAATAGAAGGTGCGCCAAAGACGACGCATGCATTAGTCCTGTAATGGATGGAGTTACGTCCTATTTGCGATGCAATTGGAACACTGAGACAGACGACGATAGACAAATAATTCGGAGAGTGGTCTAAACGCTCGACGTATTATTTTAGTCATATAGGTGAGTTGTTGGTAAAATGTATGGGTATGCATTCAAATTTTGGTAACTGTAGGAAGAATGTAAAAACGTGTGCGGTCGGGGGACCCCCGTCAGGAACAAAGTTCTTTCTACGTAAAAAACAAAAACAAAAATTTTGCAGCCGCCATCTTGGATTCCCAGACCTCATATCGGCTTTAGTACTCTCGAAAACCATGAAAACGACACACGTGACGAAAAATTTGAAAATTTTCGCAGCTGCCATTTTGGATTTCCTTTTCGCTCTCTCTCTTATGAGATCGGCATGCAGTGTACTCGGGCCGATATGTACAATTTTATCTCATGACACTGTAATCACTTTACTCTTTTCTTTTGTTTTTTTCTGCCAGCGTTCTCTCTCTCTCTTTCGCTCTCTTTCTTTTTCATTGAATTAGAAGAAGACAGTCGCAAGTATTAACACGTTTTTGTTTGTGAAAATTTACAAGCCGCGTTAAAGAACTTCGTTCCAATAGTTTTCTATGTCTGAATGTTTGTCACAGTCGATTTTCTATTTATCGCTTAGATTTGAATTAGAGCAATAAAATTGCGTCTGGTGGCTTATTTAAAGGAAAAATATTTTAACTGAAATAATTTTTGATAGGAGGTACCCCAAAGACGACGCATGCATTAGCCCTATAATGGATGGAGTTACGTCATGTATGCGATGCAATTGGAACACCGAGACAGACAACGGTAGACAAATAATGCGGAGAGTGGTCTGAACGCCCGTTGTATTATTCTAGTCATAAAGGGCGAAAAGTGCGGATATTTTGAAGAATAATTCCAGTGGAGATGGTTCACACATTTTAAACTATAGCAACTTTGGAAAGCAATGTCCATTGGGTACTGAAAATAGGAAATGCTTTTCTTATTCTATTAATAATCATAATTTTTTGTCTCTCCTCCGAACGACTTGAGTTTGGTATCGGTTGAAGGACTTTCGAGAAAACCGGTCAAAGAAGGAGTTTCTCGGAAAAATACTAAATGAAAGAGCAAATTATTTCTTACCAAGTAAAAATGTTGAGGTGAGAATTATTAATGGAATACCTTATTAATAACTACACTTAAATAATCTTCGCTAGCAAAATTTTCATTAAAAGACTTAAGGCTAGGTATACAACTGGACCAACATGCTAACATTACATTATAACTTCAACCGTAATGAATTTAGTTGCGAATTTCACGAGCGTTCGCCAAACTGTGTGCACCAAGCCTAACCCACAGGTAACTGAATATGTAAATACTTAAACTCAAGTATGTATAGATGTGAGAGATCACGTCTAAGCAAATAAGCGCAAAGTAATTAATAGCTTGAGACTATTAATCATTGTGGGGCTCGGTACTAACAGTCGCTTATGTCGATTGATCAGTTTTAGCTACGCTTACCGAGGTTGTTCCGTGGATGAATGACCATCTTTATATACCAAGACCGACACAAGACTTAAGCGTCCCAGCTGTCATTCGAGGATCTTTGACAGTTGTTAGGGATCGTCTGAAGCCCGAAAGTCTGACAACCAGTCTTACCAAGTGTAACCGACAGTTGCAAACCTCATTTCCAAGAAAATAAAATACTTACCCTCCCTTGCCTATACATTTTAGAAATATGCAAATTCGTTCGAAATTACCAGCACTTCTACACGACAAGAGAAAACATACAGTCTAAATATACATTACACCATAAAAATAGGTTAAACTTACCAGGTTCTAAGTTAAAAATGCACTCAACAAGTACACTAGTCATGTCAATTAAAATATATAATAAATTACCAGAATTAATAAAAAATGAACAAAAATTGAATACATTTATAAACAAATTAAAACTATTCCTATTATATAAATGCTATTATGATATCAATGATTATTTAAATGTCAAATTTTAATTTACAAGTTTTATAAAATAATTATAATAAATAGGTACTAAGTAAGTAATAAAATGAAAAGCCCTCTTCCTCTCTCCTACTTTTGCTGTGCCCGACAGGGTCCACAATGATCATATTATTTTGTTAAACCTACCACCTAAGTTCAAATGTGGAAGCAATAAATATATTGAGTATTGAGTATTGAGTACCGTATTACCGAGTAACTAGGTTGTGGAGGTCGGAGACGCAGTCACTCCATGTAAAATACTGGTATCTGGTTAGACTGGAAGCCGACTTCAACAAAGTTGGGAAAAAGGCTAGGCAGATGATGTACACGTAGATGTGAGAGATCGTCGTCTAATCAAATAAACACTAAGTAATTAACAGTTTGAGACTAAATTAATGGAAAATTACTGATACCGCTGTATAATAAAGTAACAGTATTATATCTCGGCAGGGACCTTGAAATAGTTACCTACGGCCGCTATGTAGATAAACCTTCCGCGTCCGTGCGTAACTGCCGTGCAGTCAGTACTTTTCTGTGAAAATATAATACTGTTACTTATTTATACTGGAGTTTTACTACGACTTGATGTTGCACGATTTAATTAAGTGTGCAACATTTTTGACTTAATTATATTTATTTATGGCGTCGACTATTATTGTAAGTTATTTTAATTACTTGTGTAATTATGCAGTCGTTATAATCATATGGTTAGCAGTTGGGATGGATTTAGTAGAGAAGTTTTAATTGGGGCTAATTTATTGTGTTTAAACAGGCAGTTTCATAATATTACAATTTGTGTGGGTTTAAAGAGTTGAATTACAACACCATTACATGGTTTTTTGGACTTAATTTCAAAACAGTTTCAATCAATTTAGTGCCTTTATCTGTACTTTTATTGTTTTATTGTTTAAAGTGCCATATGCCTACAACTTGATCTCATCGTTTTGATATTTTATTAATTTATCAGTAGTGTCATCATATTCATCGACAACTTAAATTGATCTCATTGATATGATGGGTCAGTGACAGTTCTGCCCGAGTCAACTGAACCCGAATACCAAATATTTCACTCCAGATTGCAGTGATCTGTACCGTCAGGCAGAAAATCGATATGAACCTAGTCTATAGTGTAATTTATAACTATTGTATAAACTATTATTATAAATAGTTTTTACTATCTCCAAATGCACCAATACATCAAAAAACAAACCCCAAACTTCATGCATAAATCAAAATAAAAACACTAGAAAACCACGCGAACCGCATTAATTCCCGAGGCAGACTAAAATCCCTAGTGATAAGAAACATGCCGCGCATACTGAGTGTTATCAAATCATAATTCATAACGTTTAAATGTATGCACACGGGGCCTAATGTTATTTTAATGCGAAAATTTATACCTCAGGAGGTTGATTCTTAAACCACTCGGAATCGTAAAATTCAAGAACGATTTTGCAGACTAGAGATGTCGAATTGAATTATTAAATTGAAGATCGCGAATTTTTTGAGCTTTTTATAACTTCAAGAGAAGTTTAAGTATGAATAATAAAGAAGTGAGTTTCGTTAATAATCGAAATATCACAAAGTGGGTTGTACTTTCAAAGTTATAATTTAATGAAAACACTTTAGAGACAACTAGTTTATCTTTGAAAAGTTAGATTTTATAATTATAGATTTATGCTTTTATTAACGATCATATTAACTTATTACACGTTCATCAAAGTACGCGGGCATAAATAAGAGAGAATAAATATTTGTGGACTTTGTATTATTTGCTAGTTAAAACTACCAAGTCGAATCGTCACAAACGCCATCTTTATAAAAATATTATAAAACATGAAGCCTTTAAAAAAGGTCACAAGTGCCTATCATTATGAGTGACCGATCCGACCCCGATCCATTTTAGCCGATCCCGATCGACTCGGGACGATTATGGCCCGATCTATTTTTAAGATTCGGTTTTCTTTCATTAAGACCTAGGATATTTTGTAACTTACCAATGTTTCAAAAATTTTGTATGTAAGTTTTTCTCCCATGAATGCGTTAGAAAGTCACGTGCGGTTCAAGAATCGAGCACTAAGTCAACTTAATCTTATTAGATGTATTGAGATGTTAGTCTGTTCCAAAAGAATTTGATAAAAATGTAAACAAATCGATCAGAAAACGTACCATTCTATGATGCTAATTTGTAGTGCCACTTACAAATTGAGTGTTTTTATGCCATTATTTATTAAATTCTAATTTCCCGAAATTCTAATTTTAAATCACCTTATAACGGTTTTAAGACATTTGTTTCTCAAAATGAATACAATTCACTTAATATGAGAAATACAAGGTAATCTTAAAACTAAATATAAGAATTATTTATTATGAAGGTATTTGTAAATAAATAAGTTAACTAGTAAACACAATTTTACAGTGTTGTGGGTAAAACATATCGATTCTTGGCGGCAAGTCAATAGCAATTACACATTTAACTATTTCTAATGTACTGTAGTGTTTCGGAAATGCAGAGTAGGTATTCTAGTTTTCTTTATACTTAGCAAATTAGTAAATAATAATAATTGATGAGGATGTAAATTAGATTGGTGTGGTGGGTTAAATTTAAAACCTAGATAAATCTTTTAAGATGTGGTGATTTATGGTTCGTTTGTATAAAGTAAAGGACTGTATCTCTTTAATGTCGTTAGGTAATTTATTATACAACTCTGCTACTTCGTATGGTAAATTTTTCCTTCAGTAATTAGTTCGTGGTGGTCTTAAGTAAATGTTATTTTTTCGTCTGGTACTACGTTTTTGTGTTTGCCCTTTTTTTGTAAATGTTTTATTACAATGTTTTTTTTTTATTTTACAATTGAGGTTAATTTTATAGCCTCAATTTTCATCGATCATTTTTCAATTACAATTTAATAATATTATTCAAACAATAATTGTTGAAAAAAGTGGTGGGATATAAGTTGAAACCTTCTTAATACAGATGAATGTGTTACTAATTCTCTTTAGTGAGTGATTGCGTAAGAATTTAACCTGAACAGGGTTTGTTTACACTTTCAACAGTTACTTTTAGAACAAACCATATAACAGGCGTGCTCACTGTTGCATAATAACAGTTGTCAGGACATGTGCACAGTGTCTAGGTATAGTTTTGTTTCTTTTGCACTTCCGTAGACAATAGAGCTTCGTGTGGGTTCACCGACTGCGTCGGATGTTTCAATGCTGAACTTGTTATGTTGATGTTCTTGATATATTGTAATGTAAGACAATACACAATGTCGCCCATCGGCATGCGACCGCCCGAATTTTTCTGAATATTCATGAAAAATTATCGAAAAATAACTTTAATAAAAAGGGGGGTCTATGTGTAATATTTTTCATTTTATTTATTTTTTTATGTTTTGATTAGCGTTTGCCATATCTCCGATGTTATTGGCTTGATTTGGATTCTGTTTATTATTTCTAAAAGCTTATGAGTTATTTTATCGGAT
The DNA here is from genome assembly GCA_949152395.1 of Agrochola litura. Classification (NCBI taxonomy): domain Eukaryota; kingdom Metazoa; phylum Arthropoda; class Insecta; order Lepidoptera; family Noctuidae; genus Agrochola; species Agrochola litura. The sequence continues at coordinate 15,877,858 of OX424508.1, read as the reverse complement.
TAACTAACATTTTTGTAAAAGATTGTCAACTTTGCAAAAAAAACGAAGTTGAAAACACTTTTTAAAAAGAAATCGTGTTTAAAAAAAAAACACAAGTGTACAAGATTATAAAATCAAAGGGAATCGAAAAAAAAAATAGAAAAACTTTTAAAGTTTTTTTCGATAATTTTTCATGAACATTCAGAAAAATGCGGACAGGCACATGCCGATGGGCGACATTGTATAAGGTGGTAACAGATTTTTGCCAAAAAATTTATTCGCTGTATGGACACCAGATTTCAGAAAGCCTGATCAAGGAAAAGTTTAATGGACGCACTTTAATTACCTTTGGTAAGTCAGGTTCTTTTACGAATATGAACTTTATTTTTATAACATTAATGTTTATGTTTGAATGAAACGCTTACTCAGATTCGGTTATAGTTACAAATATGAACATTATACGCATATGAATAAGGTATAAATGCTAACTTTACTTAATAAATTCGCAGTGTGATTTGTTAATCTTGCCTCAGGTCTCTGATAAGTAAACTTAAAGGTGCTGTAAAATATCAAAAGCTGTGGAAGGTTGGCGGTAATTACAGCAACAGGCAATCAAAACGCTTGGCATAAATTTTGATAATAAATCCAGATGGCCTCTCATACACCAGGTTGTGGGTTCAAATCCGGGCAAGTGGCAATGTGACTTTTACAATTCATATTTGTATTTTCAGGATATATCTTGGACATTACTGATATCGGTAAAGGAAAAACATCGTGAGGAAATCCGGACTTATCGTTTAAAAATCTGAAATCGCCAACCCGTTTTGATGAATGCCTTCTCTGTATGAGAAGAAGTTTGTTGCACAATAATAGGCTGTATTGTTATTATTAGATCCAATAATTAGTTTAAAAAAATTGGAGAGGCAACAAGCGCACGGAAAATTATCTCAATAAAAACCCATTCACTATAGCTGCTGGTGCTATTGTTTTAATCTGGATTTTTATGCCAAAACGTCGGTTTCAGCTAGAAACTATTCGACCTGAATGCAAACCTGAAGGCAAATAGGCACGTTCCAATTTTGCTAAATAAATATGGAGTCGATTTTTTTTTTTCCAACACAGCCGCGGCCTAGCCAAATATTTTGAAGGTACCTCTATTGACTAGACACATGAGCCTAACGTGGCAGCAAACAATTTCTTTGGGCTCTACAAAATTGTGTTAAGTTTCTTCCATCCTACAACTGCTAATACTGTTTTTATTAAAGTTTTTTCTTGCCTTAACCTGGATCAAATTAATTTATTTTCCTTCTTTCTTTTCTTTTGCATTTAATATTTAGAATAATTTAGTTAAGTTTCAACTGAGCTTCGTGAGTGAGTCAGTTCGTCTGAACAAAATCTAAATATTTTATTTCACATAAACCTACATGGGCACTTATGAAATATCAGAAGCTAGGTGCACGGTTCCAATTGATCGTTTCCTATGGAGAGGAGCCGGCAACAAACTCCATGGTTACTCTTTTAAAAATAAATGGCTTTTACAATGTTTTCAAATTACAGTGTAGGCCTGTCAACAAGTACCAGGTACTTAACAAAATAGAAAATGTTGTAGAAATCTACAGTCTGTTAAGCCTACAACGTTCTCGCATTCACAAAATATAAAAAATCTATATAAAGGACAAATAAAATATAAAAATAAAAACTTAAACCAAATGACATGGTTGCCACTATAACTTACTTAATCGGAATTAATATTCTGTCCAGAAAAGCCACTAAAACCTATGCTGTCAAAGTCGCCCCGACGCTTCTTTACACGGTCTACACAACTCGTGCCATCTGCACATCTGCCATTTTATTCATTAAGATCAGGCACTCCAAAGACAATTTCCACGCAAACGCCGCCCCAATGCACCCCACCACTCCACTATGTGCTAAACGCTAACACATCAGTAATAAAGTTGTATCTCGCGTGCGCTCTTTGGTCGAGTTTGAGCACGGAACTAAATGTCGTAAGTCTCAATTCTTATTTCGTTTATAACTAAAGTAATAATTGATCTAGAGAAAAAATATCTTATATTTGGATAACAAACTATATTTTTTTACTATTAATAATTATTTTAGACATACAAGCCGAGTAATCTGGTTTTTGTTTCAAATAATCTTTAAATAAGACATGATTTTCGAATAAAAAATGGATCGAGCGAAAATATTCCAATTACTGTCTTATATTTGGAAAGAAAAAGATGCAATAAATCATATACTAAAGTTCCATTTTGAATGTATGCGGACTTTTTCAGAATATTAATGCAAATTAACATACAATTTAGGGAGCCTCCTCTTAAGTTGTTATTGTCATTATTTAAACCTAAAACACTATAATATTTTGACATTGACAGGCGCAACCTGAATACCTAACGTTTTTATGATATACAACTAATTGAATATGTTTACTCTAGACTTGGGACTTGTACCTAGTATTTTAAATCCAGAAACTTAGATTCATTCTTCGATGTCATATGAATAACATTTTCATATTTTTCACCATTTCCATAAAACATGTTATCTTATAAAGTCTACGTTCAGGTTTGCTAAATTGACCTCATTTTAGTTACACTTTATGTCTCTTCTATTTTGGCGAATAAAACTCTAATCCACAGCATCCATCGCTGCATTTATTGTAACCTTCATTTAATTTGAGTAAACATTTGTATCAATGTATCTCATTCTCACAAAGTAGTCGTTGTACCTAGCCGTCCAACAGTTGTCCGTCCATCATCCATATTAAGCTAAATAAAACCACTTTAAAGTATAATCTGACATGAATTTCAATATTTATGGATTAAGAGCACTAACACACTGGGACGTCATGGCGACGTCGCCGACTACGTATCCAAACGAAAATCAATCTGCATAGCCTTTTCCCAACTATATAGGGGTCTACTTCCAGTTTAACCGGATGCAGCTGAATACTAGTATTTTACATGGAGCGACTGCCTATCTGACCTCCATAACCCAGTAACTGAGTAATACGATACCCCTTGGTAAGACTGGTTGTCAGACTTTCGGGCTTTGCTTTCGACCCGTAACGACTGTCAAAGATGCACGAATGACAGTTGGGACCAAACGATTAACGTGCTTTCTGAGGCACGGAGGAGTCTCGGTATGTAAAGATGGTCACCCATCCACAAACCAATCCCGGCAAGCGTAGCTTAACCGGATGAATCGACCCGTGCGTTTGTTATTACTTAACCACGAGCTTCTAGTGGGTACGTATCCAAACACTTCAAATTGACATGTATGATAGTTAACTCACTTGACTACGGTCTGGCGACGTCGCCAATTTGGAAGCGTAGCCACGACCGACTGGCCACTACGTGGAGACTTGATACTCTGGCGACCTGGCGACGTGTAGCTAAGTCGCTAGTGTTTTGTATACAAGTAAGTTACGCCTCCCACACTCAGTAGCCAACTAATCGCCAGGACGGACGCCCGCATGTTACTGGCTGCTTTTGGTAACCTCATTTGGCTACGGAAGGAAAGAAAAGAAAGAAAGAAAAATAGATTTATTGGTCACAGAAACACGTGCATACAAAGACTAGAGTAGATAAGCAGAAAACAAAATAGGTATAACTTAGTACATAATATGCAAACATGAGTATATAACAGAAATAGTCGGCAGCTGCACGTCATGATTGTGACATGAAGGCTTCGACTCAGCATAATGCTGTGCTATGGGGGACCCACAGCACAGCGCTAGCGGTCACCAGAAGGTAGCCAGATAGCCATGGCTACGTAGCCAGTGACCTCACCATGGCGTCCAGTGTGTTAGCGCTCTTACAGACGCCTAATGTTGCCATAAAAGAGAATGTGCAATGATTGTCGTTTAAATTTACGCATTAAACGTTGCATTACCGACCCTGGTCACAAATCGACGATTAAATGGAACACGATGATGCATAGGACGTGACGCATTACTTTGTACGGGAGCGCAAAATGATTTTAATTTGCAACTAGGAACTGACCGCGAGTCTGCCTGAATTAATGTTAGTGCTGCAAAATTGTTCGATTTTGTGTTAATCACACGAACAACGTATTTACTTATATTCTGCCATAGATCTTGGCTAAACTTAACTACATCATCACCTATCTTAAGATAAATCGAAACCATCACCCTAATGATTGACATTCTTTCTTAATATAATAATTATGATGTATGTTTTATTAGCTTATTTCATTTATTTAATTAATGTAACTTTGCGTCTTAGTTTTAGCGAATTGTTTTTAGAAACTTTTAAAAAATCCGACCATCTAATCATCGTAATTTACAAATACCTAAATAAATAAATTTCATTTCATTTCATGTCTAATTGCGTAGGTACACACTTTCAATCACACAAATGAATGATTCATTGTTTCATAAATGTTCGAAAACTTTGTCACTATTATTCATTGCTTTATTTACGTTGTTGAGCAAACAACGTAAATAAAGCAATGAATAATATAATATAATATATAAATATATGTTATAATATAACATAATTTATTCACCAAAATAAGAACGCGTATTACAAAATTGAATATTTGACAATGTTGTTGAACTGTCAAAATAAAAGCCATTGTACGCAATTACCTACCCCGTCCAAAATTTCGTGAACCTTTTAGACAACAATTGCAAAGCTCCGAATGTAAGTAAGAAGGTACCTACAAAGTCAACCTCAGAATTATACTCCTCGTGCGTCGTATTCTGAAGCTTGCTGCGCCACCTGTCTCTGTTTTTGGGATCGTAGTCTATTTTATAAAGCTTGGTGTAGAATCACTAGCGGATCTTGTCAGATTAGAACTACGGCCTTTTAGATTATTAGTAAAGTTCAATAGATAAATTATTCAACACAAGGCAGATAAATATATCAAATTGCAATGGAAGCTGGCTCGAAAATTAAGTGATTTAAATAACATACAGTATCGAAATCTTATATAATAATTATCACTTGCCTCAAAAACAGTGAAGGAAAACATCGTGAGGAAACCAGCATATCTGGGAGATATAAAAACGGCATAATAACCGGCGGCATAAAAACTGACACCAGTACCCTAACTTATTTTCGTAAACGATTTACGACAAAGTTTCATTTTGACAGTTCAACAACATTAATTGCGTTATTTACGTTGTTGAGTAGATTTTTTTTTCCAACTTATAAAGCAATGGATTAGCAATTTATTTCAAATCGAAACAAATTATGATTGATCGTGTATTACGCAATTAGGGTACTGGTTAGTCACTAGCCATACGAAAAAAAGAAGAAAATCTAATAAAATCATGTGTGTGAAAGTATCAACGCACAGACAACACTTCTAAACAGTTATACAGTATTTAAATTTCAACCTCGGTCCACTAATATAATTATTCTTCATTGACATGAAACAATAAATGCATAAGCAATTATATGGATAAGACCATGGGAATTAAATTGTTTTTAAAAGCGCATCTCGCATTTAAATAAAACATAATATGTTTTATTTATGTTGCACCTTTAATCCCTGTTAGTTAATGCAGCACGCTTAGCATGACAGCAATAGAAACGGGTTTTGTCGACCGAAGAATAGACAAAATGACAGATAAGCAATCACAATCTGTCATTTTGTCTATTCTTCCGTCGACAAAACCCGTTTCTATGGCTGACATGCTGCGCGTGCAGCTGTTTGTATGACGTCATTTATTGGATATCACGAATTACCTACAAGTAGGTACTTAAAAGGGCTATACTCGGAGTTTCTTTAAAGGATAAGACAAGAAATAAAATTATCCTGAAAAGAACCAGAATTACCAACTTAGCTTGCAGAGTAAAGTGCCTGCTACACAACTGCCAGCAGCGTCTCCCCGACAGAGGTGACCTTGGTTGGCGACAGACAGAGCTGTTTGAAATTTGGTCGTAAACCACAATCTACACGGTTGTAAGTCACCAAGGTCACCTCAGTCAGGACGCGGTTGGCAGCCGTGTAGCAGGCATTTAAGCAAGCTGAAGTGTCAGTGGGCTGGCCATGTTTGTCGAAGGATCAATGGCACCGCAGTCTCCAATTCATGACTCGTCTGCTACACCGGCAGCAGAGGAGTCATGGAGTGGAGACTGCGTATAGGCAAGCGTAGTGTGGGACACCCCACAGCTAGGTGGACCGACGACCTTAAAAAGGTGGCTGGGACGGACTGAATGCGGAACGCGGAGGACAGGGTATTGTGACGCAGCCTGGGAGAGACCTACCTCCAGCAGTGGACTGCGATAGGCCGAGTTGAGTGACCCAAGTAGCAAAATTCTCCTATAGTAATTGACTTGTAAGACTAAACTTCTTATAGGAATCTAATAGACGCTTTGACAAAGATCACCGATCTTACAACAGTATTTTATAAGACGATCTGCGCTTTTGATAATATAAATGCATTTAATAAGATCATTTACTCTTGTTAACGTCTTATTTCATTCTTTTATAAGGCATGCACTTCTATAAAAGTTTTAGATATAGCTGCTATGCAGTGCAGGTGCTATGCAGAGCAGTGGTGGCCCAGGGGTAACAGGCGCGACTTACGAGTTGTAGGTCGTAGGTTCGAACCCAGACAGGCGCTTTATTTTGTGTAAATTATTTCATCACCATTGCTCTCAAAACGGTGAAGGAAAACATCTTGAGGAAACCGGCATGTCCTAGAACCGAAAATTCGAAGACATGTGACATCTACCAATCCGCACTGGTCCCGCGTGGTGGATTACGGCCCACTCCCTCTCACAGAGAGGAGGCCTGTGTCCCAGCAGTGGGAACATTTATAGGCTGATGATGATGATAGCTGCTATATGTCAAGGATATTATGGGATTGATTTGTTTTAGTCGTGACTTCTGATGGATTGTTAGCACCAAACTAGCATGCCCTTCGATTTTATAGGTAAGATTCTACTTATACATGTCCTACATTTGCTTTTACTAGAGTAATCGGCCTTAAAACTTAAGTTTGAGTGGTCTTAACTTTGATTAAAATGTATGATAAAAGTTTTGATAATGCAATATTAGGACATGTGATCCAAATCAAATGGCGGTTTAAGTTTTTGTTAAGTTTTATCGAATAAACAAATAATAAATATGTTTAGTTTTAAAGAGGCAAGAAGATTATGTTTATTATTATCGAACACTTGATCAATAAAATTTATTTCGCATGTTGAGTAAGCATTCTTTACACAACAGTTAAAAGACAAAGTTATATGTTATGCTAATAGATATTATAATGTGGATTACTTTCCCTTTGAAAATAATATATTTCTTAAGGCACCAGCATATCACCGTTACAAAAAGAATGAAGAACGAATATTCTAGTAATGGCATCACGTTGACAACTATTGGATCAATTACACTAGTAAAAGCATATATTATGATAATTATAAAATCGAACTGCACTTTAACGGACTGTAACAAAATGACTATAGGGTGTAATATTCCTATAAACTGCGCCCAAATACTGTTTTATAAACGTTTGTAGGATTTCTATAGGACTTAAAAAAAAAACAACCGACTTCCAAAAAAAAAACACTACAAAGTGAAAAATAACTTTAATTTCGGAAGTCGGTGTCTTGGGTTTTGTGTTTTCGTTTTTTGCCACCGACTTCCGAAATTAAAGTTATTTTTCACTTTGTAGTGTTTTTTTTTGGAAGTCGGTTGTTTTTTTTTTGTAAAAAGTTTTTATTTTTCACTTTTTAGTTGTGGTACCTACCCCACACACATTCGAATACCACTACCTGCTACCAGTGACAGGAACTTATCATATCATCTACGTACTAAGTGGGAAAAAAATACGTATTTTGTAGCTAACTCAAAAACTACCCAAGCAAAGTTAATAAAATTTATATGGGACCAATTCAGGAGCATACCCTTTCGAACAAAAAAAGAATTTTCAAAATCGGTCCACAAATGACGGAGAAATCGGTGGACATACATAAAAAAAAAAAAAAAAAAAAAAAAAAAAAACAAACATACGCGTCGAACATATAACCTCCTCCTTTTTGGAAGTCGGTTAAAAATACATCCTCCTAGAATACTAACAGGACCAGATTTTGCTACTTGGGGAGGTTACCTACCCGGTAAGGCACATCTAGTTATAGAAAAACTTTGGTTTTGTAAAACATCATCCCTGTCACTGATATACTGACAATCTCTTCCAGACAGGCTTTGTGTGCCGGAATTGTATTCTTTCATTCGAGTCGGGTTGTTGTTACGAGTATTTCGTGTTTGTAACCATGATAATAGCCAACCATGTTACTGAAGAGAAATTGCAGCGGAGATTTACAAAATATTCGATTAAGTAGAAGCAGTAGGAACGTAAGTATTCCGTAGTTTACGCAAAATTGAAAAAAAAAATTGTTCTAGCTGCTGCCCATGGCTTGGTCCGCGTGGACACTAATTCTTTTTTTTTTATGTAGCCTTGGTTACTCCTTATAATGTCAGCTATCTGCCAGTGAAAGTGAAAATCGGTCCAGCCGTTTCTGAGATTAGCCGGAACAAACAGACAGACAAAAATTAAAAAAAAAAGTTTTTTCTTATAAGTACCTACCGTACCTATATACTTTCATATGCATTTAGTAAAAAGCTGTTATTTTGACATTACAAACAGACACTTCAATGTTATTTATTTATATATAATTATATAGATATAGATGTGCGGCTTACAACAGAGGTATCATCACATTTCCTAGATGACGACATAGGACTTTTCTTCAAAGTACTACTAAAGAAATTTACCCGCGTATGCAAGTGCATTTAGTATTACCATAACTTATGAGCATGACATCACCTCACAAGTAGCCGATAGTACAGAATAAGCTGGTATTTGGCGCAATACGTGATTTTGATTTTGTATACAAATCTTATTAATAGTAATGAGGTGCGCAATGGTATTGCATTCCTTGGTATGGGACGTAGAGATCCGGGTGACATACATAGAAGTGATCATGGTGTTATTTGAATACTTGAAAAGACAAAGCCATGCTTGTTACTGTTTCGTAAGGTCTTAGTAAAGTACAAAAGGGGAATATTTCTATGCACCTATAGTTTTCTGATAAATTGTAAAGAATACAGGTTGAGCTGGCAGTCATTTGTTATGTAGGATTTATTATGCACAAGAGCATACTTTGCATGGCTCCAAAAAAATTTAATAGGCTACCAAATGACATAAAAGATTTAAACTTGACACAATTTAAACGTAAACTAAATAAATTTTTAATCGTCAAATGCTACTATACTATTGACGAATTCCTAGTTGATAAAATTTAATGTGACTAACTATTTTATGTATTTATGTTTATAATGTAAAATTCATATGTCCACAAATTTATTACAATCTAATATATCTTGTTTTTAATTTCTATTGATTATTGATTGTTCATTATGTTTTATGTAATTTTTTACTTAATTTATAATATTGTAATTTAACAATGCATGCCTTTATAGGGTAGATTTTTGAGCTACTATAAAAAAAACTTAAGACTGTTGTATCACCAAAAATCGCATTAATAAAAACTTTGAACTTTGAACGATGCAACTGGGCAACTGACTTGAGAAATTGAGCATGTAAAAGTGCGAGTCGCATGCACGTGGTGCTCACGGGTTACACATACGGCAGCTGGCGCTTAATTCACTAGGCCTGCTAAACACGAGATTATATACCTAATGTAGCTAATGCTTAAAATCTGCGCAGATTTCAAAACTTGCGCATTGTAAAGTCAGTGAAGTTAATTGATTACCATAAATTGCAATCTATTAAACATTGTAACAGTGAATCTATTTTCACGCCTCCCCCTTAAGATTTAGGCCAAATAATTTTTGATATTCCGATAGCTCATGACCTAAAGAATAAGAATTAAAATGAAATAAAAAAATGAGCGAGCTTTACAGTAGTCGCATAATAATATGATGTGTAATATCTGACATTTCACCTTGTAATAAGCAACATTAAAGGGGCGGGGGTCAAGGTCGTTTCTGACGGCCAACTCTAGCACCGCGTGCGCTCATTGTTCAAATCAAATAGCGCGCGCTTCCTTGGCTTTCTGTGACACACTTCCGTCCTTTTTTACGAAATCACTCCCACAAATTTGATTATTTAGATTTAGATTTTGATTGAAAGCGAGAGGAAAAATGGAACACAAAAAAAAATGGTTGTCTGTAAAGTCGGTTTACGGACGATAAATAATTTACGTGATGACGTCACAAGCCGAACGCTTACGCCGATCGTGCCTCTATCGCTTATTCCACGCTCTCGCTTGCACGCTCTGCTCAGGCGCAACGTGACACTTTTTCGTGCGTGTAGCCGGCGTTCATCGATTTATAGGACGATATCACTTAAAAAAAACACGTGTATTCTGGTTTATTACAAATTGATTACCTATTTAAGTACTTAACTTCTCTGTAAATATTCGAAATCACAACTGACATTGTTTGTCAGTTGTATGAATTCCTTTCAACAGTCATTAACGAGACACAATAGAATTTTAATTGTAATCGATCTCAATGAGTCCTCGTGACCGTTGAACTCCATGGTAAACTGACGTAGTGCGGTAATTTGATAAAAGTTTAACGTCGGGGTATATCGCATGCGTAAATTACTTAGCCTACTTATCAAATATTCGATAAGGTTTTTTTTTATGATGGCACATTGTCTTATCCATACATCTCCCAACAAATTTTTTTTTGTCTCACAATAAAAGACCAAGAGTCATTCACACATAGCATCAATCAATCTTTTAAGCAGCGCAGTGACGCCGCGAGAAATAATAAATTAACTTTAATAGATAACTCCCATATAATGTGCCCTATATAGGAGTAAACTGAATTAATTTTTATGTTGATTCGCTGAGAAAGTTCATAAACAATAACAAGACGTGGGAGCGACTGTTGATGTTGCTTTCAATTTACTGTTTGATGATTTTGTGCCTAACAATAACGAAGTATGTTCATAATATTTGTTTTTGTGTTAAATCGTTTCCGATTCAAGTAACTTGGTGTGTCAACATTTTAAAACGTGTAGCAGGTAAAGGGTTAGAGCGATATCACTCTGACGATTTGCCAGCGTTTTTCCAGCGAAGCGGTTTGTGAACGTGCTCTCCGCGGGTGCGAAGCGAAGAACCCGCGATTACGCGACGTGTTCCTTTTTTTAATAAGATGGCATCTTGCAGGTCAACCTAGGAGGTTGTCGGTTGCTTAACCAGACTTTTCGGTGGCTGGCTTAATAAATTAAGGCCTCCAGCCAGGGCATGAACGTGTTCTCCACGTTTTCATAATTTTATACACTCGCTTATCTCGCTCTCTCTTGTACACTCACGTCAATTGCTCTCGTTACGCAAACGCTGCGAACACGTTGTGCACATGTGGCGTGTTCGCTACGCACACGCAGCGAACGCGTTAAACAATCGCCTCGCTGGAAACACGCTCGCAAATCGCCAGTGTGATATGGCCCTTAAGATAAAGGTTAGGTGGCAAGCACAAGCGATGTGGTGAGCGATTTAATGGACAGGACCTCAGAATAAGTAGAAATAAATTAGGTATTCAGATTCTAATCTGTTTTTAAGATATCATAACATAACATCGCCCCTGTTTTCTCGAAGGGTTAGGCAGTGGTGTAGGTACCTACCTACCTATTAAGTACACTCACGTTTACGCCATTTATTTTTAAGAACCATGTAATTACAAAATTGACACATTCTAACGACGGTGCTGTGTGTGACGGTGCTGTCACCTGTCATGAGAATGTGTCAATTTTGTAATTTTTTGACAAATATTTTGCATTGTCAGATATGTCTATCGAATAATCCTGATAATAATTAAACCGCTTCAATGCCCAATACTTTCACAATTTCTTTGTTTAGAAAATGCTGACATTATCTAGATTAAAAAAAATTTAAATTGAGTACCTACTTAGCATAACATCTACAATTTTAGTAGGTATGAAGAGAATTTGAGAATCCGCTGCTTGGAATTCAAATGAGGGAAACAAAATTATTTACAAAATGCTTTTAGCCGCAAAGGTAGCAATTTTTAATCAAATATCATGTTAAGGTCAAGTATGAACCTACTAAAATATGTTTTTGGCAAAATAGTAGTTATGTTATAAAAAAGTATATTTACCTAAATTTTGATGGAGTAAGTACCATAGAGTGGATAATACCTCCTTTAAATTCCCGGAATCATAAACATGATATTTTATGTTACTTACTACCTCGAAGTTTTAGTAAATATATTCTTCCTATTCCCATCTTTGGATAGAAAATTCATAGTTTCAGATGTTCTTTGCTTGTGACGTTTTTTTGAAGTGAAAACTTCTTTATGCGCGTTGGGCATTTTTAATGTGGGACTAAACCATTGATTTCGCGACACCATGACTACACCTCATTTTTGTAAACGCGATTGTGCTCTTTATTTATATTTCATTACGGATCAATGTT